>OY977938.1:3921737-9319237 GCA_963854355.1 Epinotia brunnichana | reverse complement strand
CACACACACACACACACACACACACACACACACACACACACACACACACACACACACACACACACACACACACACACACACACACACACACACACACACACACACACACACACACACACACACACACACACACACACACACACACACACACACACACACACACACACACACACACACACACACACACACACACACACACACACACACACACACACACACACACACACACACACACACACACACACACACACACACACACACACACACACACACACACACACACACACACACACACACACACACACACACACACACACAACGTACTATCTTTGGAAGAGCGAGACTTCTCAACACAGGTACATGTATACCTAATGAGAGGCCTCAACCTTGCCGTCTGTAAAACCACTACGTGTTTTAAATCAATAAAATAATTTGTATTTGTAATCTTTCTACAAAGTTTCAAGTCTCCTCCTCAAAAACATGAAGTAAAACTAGATTAAGTTAACTAGTATATAATATACTTACCTATAAACTATTATATTGTGGATCATTACAACGTACTATCTTTGGAAGAGCGAGACTTCTCAACACAGGTACATGTATACCTAATGAGAGGCCTCAACCTTGCCGTCTGTAAAACCACTACGTGTTTTAAATCAATAAAATAATTTGTATTTGTAATCTTTCCACAAAGTTTCAAGTCTCCTCCTCAAAAACATAAACTTTCCCTAATACAAACTTTGCACCCCTTTTTATATCCCCCTTAGGGGTGTTTTTTCCAAAATGCTGTAAGTTATTTTTTTGTATTCTTTTAAGTAATCTTTCTACAAAGTTTAAAGTCTCTTGCTCAGAAAAAGTGTTCCCCATACAAACCTTGCACCCCTTTTTAACCCCCTTAGGGAATGATTTTAAAATGCTTAATGCAGTTTTTTCATATTCTAATAAGTTATCTTTCTACAAAGTTTTAAGTCTCTATCTAAAATAAGTCGTTTCGCCCATACAAACTTTGCACCCCTATTTTACCCCTTTAGGGGTGGAATTTTCAAAAATCCCTTCTTATCCCTAGCCCACGTTATAAAAGCAACCTATTGTGCAAAAATCAACTCTCTAACATTAGTAGTTTCGGCTGTGCGTTGATGAGTGAGTGAGTGAGTGAATGAGTGAGTGAGTGAGTCAGTCAGGAAATAGGCATTTATATGTATAGATAGATGACGAAAATCTCAATCAAATATCTCAAAAAATTATGAAGCTACAACCGTTTTAATGTCGCTTGTTAGAGTGAGAAAACGATCGGGGACTGTGACGTCCTCAAGCGTCATCGTCATAGTAAAAAACAATCGTTTCATATGAAGGTGCGTTTTGCGGAAAAGGGACAGGACATACCCCTCTTAACACTTTGGACACTTATAACTTGGTGATTACCTATATAACCTCTTGCGTTGTTTTTTTCTCCATCTGACTACATTTTAAATCCTTTTTCGAGAAAATACAACATCAGGATTTTTGTGTCTGCACCCCTATTTTCGATTTATACGTATTTTCTTTTAATCCCGTTCCCTGAGCTATAACCACGAACTTCGGAATTCGAAAATATTCGGGAATCTCTATCTCTATCGCACTAACAATACTCGAGTGACAGGGATGCAGATATACGAACTTCGAGATTCAGTTTTCGTGGTAGCGCCGCAGGTACTTTGGAAGGATGCGCAAATAGCGCGTGCCATTGCCATTGAAAAAAAACCAACTCGTGTTACTTATATTGTTCGAATTTGTTGATACATTTATTGAAATTACGACTAAATACGACATTTGCGCATATAAGTTCTCATATCAGAATCGAATATTTTTTATGCTTTACTTTTTGCCATGTGTCTCGTAAATATCTATCGTAGACGGGATTTAAATTATTAATTAGGTAAGTGAAAGGAAAAGCAATTCCGCCATTTTGACGTTACTTATAGCTGACAGTTGTAACAGCGTTTGATTTCAATAAAAATAAAATGAAGTCGTATATTACGGAAAATTAATGAATTGTCGCAGTCGGATAAAAACTATCCTAAGTCACAGCTAGAATAATAATGTACCTATAAAAAATGTTTTATATTTTTCCGTTCATGGGATGCTGAGAACATTCGTAACAACACAAAGCTTAGTTTCAAACTGGCTGATTCTTTTTTTAATTTAGAGATTTATTATAAGTGGAGATAAGAAAAGAACACTTGCTTTTTTTCGCAAACTAACTAATAAGAGTAATAAAAAGCTATACTTAAGAATTAACCTATAGGTTATAAGCACTAAGTATAACGATGTACTCATCACTGACAATGCCGTTATGATTATGTTACTGCAGTAATAAATAAGCAAACGAATACTTCGGTTTTCTAATATATATCCATACTGTTTTTCTATAAGTATTGAAATATACATATCCAAGATAATGCATTTCATAACACCAAACTCACCAAACTGAAATGAAAACCCGATGAAATTACCTTATCCGATAGTACCTACTCTATTTAGATATATCTCAGCTGAGATAAACATATCTCGAGATTATTTGGGATAAATTCCGATAAGAACGGTGTTTTTTCCCCTTTTACCTTATATGTTATACCTTTCATAGAGAAAGTACTTGCGTAATACACAAATAGTACAATTATTGCTTTCACACTTGAAATCTATAGGTAGGTATACTTAGCGTAACAGGTACTTATTATACACATCGAATGTGAATTGCTAACCCGCCAATTGAATTGATATCGGAATCATCTCGTTTTGATCCTCAATTTATCTCATTGATGTTAGGAAGCCAACGATAACGATTTTCAATTGCCTGATATTTCAGACCGCAGTCGCGGTTCAGCGCGCGCTTTGTGGTGCTACATATTGTGTTATAGCTGAAATTGAACCTTAATATCACGGTGCCGGTCGGGTTCACGCAAGTGAAAAGGTCGATAAGGGGTGATGGTGATGTCGGAGCGTGACAGCGCTAGTGTGATCGTGGTGGCCGGGGCTTGTTGCCGCGTGCGCCGCAGGATGCAGTGCTTTGGATTCCGCGGTAAACCCCATTAAATCCTAATTGTACATATTAATCCTTCTATTTAAGCGAAATATCAAACACCATCCTTGCTGAAGATCAAGAGTAAAGTTAGTTTTTACGCGTGTCGAGGGCTCATAGAGCTCGGCGATTCATTTCACTCGCCGTTTGGCGAACCGTGAAATTGATTTGTCACTTGTTTCTTATTGTCCAAGCTAGTCGCAAAACAACGCACGCAATCTTGATCCGGCGGGATGAGCAGTCGCTAGTCGTATCGTAGTCGCATCGCAGTCGCATCGACAGCGTTCGGAGCGGCGCACGCGCCGCCGTCGTTCAATGTGTCGCCTGAAGTACCGCGCCAAAATCGCACAGATGAGATTGAGTTGGTTTTTTGTGAAAAATCAGAGACTAGGCAAGTTTTTGTTGGTGTTATTATCCAATATTTTTTGTGAGCTCGGATTGTTACGCATTCAAGCGGGTAATGTTTACCAGCGTTGAAAAATTTTCTAGAGAATTTAAATCGCGGCTGTTTTTATTCAGTAAACACATAAACACAAAACGTGATCGTTGCTGCATACACATTTGCGAATGTACTTGCAAAGATCTGCCTAGGTAGCACGATCACATTCTTGTTACATTTGCATTTGTAGGTATATGGACGTTTATGTCGGACATAAATGCGATCATGCTATAGCTAGGCTGACGTAAATTACGGCGTAAATTAATTTGCAATTTGTCGTGGGGAAGTAAAAAATTCAAGGACGAAGCTAATTCGACTTTAACAAGTTTGTGGCCAAATGAGGTTGGCGGCATTATGCAAAGTAGTACCCTTCCCCGCTGTGCTCCAGTTTAAAGAAAAACCCGGATATAAAAATGCGTAGAATCTCTGAGCAGGTGGTACTTCACAGGGCTCGAGAATCGAGAAAAAATACATTCCACATTGTTAATCCGGATCAATATTATTAGCGAGTTTCCAGATGCGTTATCATATTCCAATACCACTCCAGTTTATTTTTAGATTACCACATTCCAATACCGATAGAAATTATTTTTATCAGTTTGTATACATTTTGTTTCATCGAATCGCTCGGTAGAAAACCCGTTAAAGCGTAAATATTGGCGCACTGGTAAACGCTATAATTGTTAATTGGATTAAATGAATGAAGTGTTCACGGTTTTAAGTACTGTTCAATACCTGATTAGGCCTTTCTCTTATCCGCAAAAGGTTTACGAACTCCAAATTCGCTTGAAATGAGCGTCCATTAACTTGTCCGAAATAAATCCCTTTATTTCTTTCTTTATTATCCCCAGTAACCTGCTAGGTACGCAGCAATTCTCCTGAAAAGAAAAGTGCTTACTTTGACCTAAAACCACGCATTTATACGACCTATCTCAACAAAGTGTTCCAAGGGACGGAAACAGACGTAAACGGCCCTTTTCGTGGGTATGGTATGGTATGAGGGAGGCGTTCGTTGCATGCCAATAGCAGACGACTAGGGTCCTCCACAAATAAATGTACCTTTTCAATCGGAGCCCTGCGTACTATTACTTATTCTGTGCCTGCGTACGAAACTTTGGATTGCGTAACTGAAGTGCCAAACACGTAGAACATAATCAGTTGGTACCTTTTTGTGTGTCCGTTGTGTAAATATTATAGTCTAACATAAACAATAGCTATTACTGGAAGTATGAAGTGCCTATGCCTAACGAGAATAACACGCAACTCTTTGGACAAGAATACGATACGAACAGTTGGAACCTTAATTTTGGAAAGCGTGAAAAATTTTGGAGCTCTACTTTAGATTTCGAACCGAGAGAATCTTGTTCATTAATAATTTGACATTCGATTCGATTAAACGGTTTCTTTGGTCAGTTTTAATGCACTCTTGCAATGTAAGTATTAACTAACAATTCACATGAAGGTACATTGAAACGTGGGCAATATCAGGATTCCGAGACAATTCCAGTGTTATCACAGAACGGCGTAATATTACGGAAGTAACTCCATCCTGGTGCACCTAGACCTAGGTAACAGTGCACCGGACCGTGAAGAAACTACATAATACTACTACGTATATACTTTTGTAGCATCAACTGTATTAACCGTAAGTGCCTGCTAACCTTTGTCTCGATGTCACGAAGGCACGTGCAGCTACGGCGTGAATGTTTTTGTTTGCTGTAGGTACTTATATTTTAGTAGGTAAATATATACTATATACTCTCAACTCAATTCTCGCAAATGCATTTGACCCACTATTCTCATTCATGAGCGTAATTTCGATAATTTTTGTAAATTAAATTACAACAAATATTTTTTTGGTTATTTGCAATTGAAACTCTACAGTGGCTCTATTTGGGCTCCCAAAATGCCCTTTACTCTGATGATGGATTGGTGACTTATAGACTTCAAATGTTGACAGTTACAAATAAAAAAACAAACATCGTTGCGATACGTTCTCTATTTTGGTTGTAAAATACTAAATATCAAGCCTAGCAGACTCTCTTCTTTCTAAAATGGCGCAGCATTCTATAGGCGGCACATTAAGAAGAATGTCCCGTTTCAAAACGCAGTCTCTGCCATACCACTGCAGGTTGAAGATAATAAAGATCAGTACGTATTATCCTCTGGCCTTGCCCTTTGTTGTGTTTATGTAACCGGTGACGCTTGGTTGCGTCGGCAAATAGACGGATTGACATACCTATGCCGTTGATTCTGGAACTATTCGCTTTAGCAAAACCATGTAATTTACTCGTCGGTTGATGTCACACTGAAAAACAAATCCACTAACTAAGTCTAAGGCTCAAATTACCTACTCGTCAGATACCGGATCAGGTTCCCTGACACGGTTTGGGGACTCATATTGAAGGTTCGATTGTGACAATATGCGGTACGGTCGGCCTCATGAGGGGCTCGATACCTTTGTACCGTATCGCTTTAACGTCGTGTTAAAACTGCCATACGAAGTTGTCAAACGGGTGAAAGTGACAAGGTACCAAGTTGTTCAGCTACTTATGAATTCGACTGTACACGCGCCATAATCCCAAAAGCGTGTCATCTCCACTTATAATAAATCTCTAAATTAAAAAAAGAATCAGCCAGTTTGAAACTAAGCTTTGCGCGGTTCGAATGTTCTCAGCATCCCATGAACGGAAAAATATGAAACATTTTATATAGGTACATTATTATTCTAGCTGCAACTTAGGATAGTTTTTATCCGACTGCGACAGTTAATTAATTTTCCGAAATATACGACTTCATTTAATTTTTCATTTATTTTTATTGAAATCAAACGCTGCTCCAACTGTCAGCTATAAGAAACGTCAAATTTTCGTCAAAATGGAGGAATTGCTTTGCCTTTCACTTATTAATAATTTAAATCCCGTCTACGATAGACCTTTACGAGACAAATGCTAAAATATAAACCATAAAAAAATATTCGATTCTGATATGCGAACTTATATGCGCAAATGTCGTTTTATGTCGTAATTTCAATAAATGAAATCAACAAATTTGAACAATATAATTTACACGAATTTGTTTTTTTTAATGGCAATGGCACGCGCTCGGCGCATTCAGCCAAATTACCTGCGGCGCTACCACGAAAAACGATACTCAATGTTCATATATTTGCATCCCTGTCACTCGAGTATGGTTAGTGCGATAGAGATAGAGATACCTGAATATTTTCGAATTCCGAAGTTCGTGGTTATAGCTCAGGAATCGAAAATATGGTAAATAATCATAATGTATTTTCTCGAAAAATAATTTAAAATAAATATAGTCAAATGGAGAAAAAAACAAAGCAAGAGGTTATATAGGTAATGACTAAGTTATAAGAGTCCAAAGTTTTAAGAAGGGGTATGTTCTGTCCCTTTTCCGCAAAACGCACCTTCATATGAAACGATTGTTTTTTTTACTATGACGCTCGAGGATATTGACGTCACAGTCCCTCATCGTTTTCTCACTCTAACAAGCGACATTAAAACGGATGTAGCTTCATAATTTTTTGAGATATTTGAATGGGAGTTTCATTATCTTCTATCTATCTATACATAATAAATGCCTATGTCCTGACTGACTTATTCACTCACTCACTCACTCATCAACGCACAGCCGAAACTACTAATCTTAGAGAGTTGATTTTTGCACAGTATGTTGCTTTTATAACGTGGGCTAGGGATAAAAAAGGATTTTTGAAAATTCTACCCCTAAGGGGGTAAAATAGGGGTGCAAAGTTTGTATGGGAGAACCTTTTTTTTTTGAGCTATAGACTTAAACTTTGTAGAAAAAATAGTTATTAGAATACAAATGAAACACTTTCAGCGTTTTGGAAAATTCCACCCCTACGGGGGTAAAATAGGGGTGCAAGGTTTGTATGGGGGAAACAATTTTTTTTTTAAATAGAGATTTAAAACTTTGTAGAAAGATCAGTCATTAGAATACAAATAAAGTATTTTCAGGGTTTTAGAAAATTCTACCCCTAAAGGGGTAAAATAGAATGCAAAGTTTGTATGGGAAAAACTACTTTTTTTTAAATAGAGACTTAAAACTTTGTAGAGAAATTATTCATTAGAATACAAATAAAGTACCTAGATTCAGTGTTTTAAAAAAATCTACCCCTAAGGGGGTAAAATAGGGGTGCAAATTTTGTATGGGGGAAACAATATTTTTTTTAAATAGAGACTTAAAACTTTGTAGAAAGATTAGTCATCAGAATACAAATTAAGTACTTTCAGCGTTTTAGAAAATTCTACCCCTAAAAATAGGGGGCTAAAATAGGGGTGCAAAGTTTGTATGTGGGAAACTATTTTTTTTAGCTAGAGTCCTAAAACTTTGTAGAAAGATTATTTAAATACAAAGAAAGTACTTTCAGCGTTTTGGAAAATTTCACCCCTAAGGGGGTAAAATAGGGTGCAAAGTTTGTATGGGAAAAACATATTTTTTTTAATAGAGACTTAAAATTTTGTCGAAAAATTACTTATTAGAACATGAAAAATACTACGTTCGGCGTTTTACAAAAATCATTCGCTAAGGGGGTTAAAAAAGGGTGCAAGGTTTGTATGAGGAACACTTTTTCTGAGCTAGACACTTAAAACTTTGTAGAAAGATTACTTATAAAAATACAAAAAAAAGACTTTCAGCGTTTTGAAAAAATCTATCCCTAAGGGGGATAAAAAGGGGTGCAAAGTTTTTATCAGGGAAAGGTTATGTTTTTGAGTTAGAGACTTGAAACTTTGTAGAAAGATTACTTATTAAAATACAAAAAAAGAACACAAATCGTTTTAGAAAATTCCACCCCTAATAGGGTTAAAAAAGAGAGCAAGCTTTGCATGGGCAACACTTTTTTTGAGTTAGACTTAAAACTTTGCAAAAAGATTACTTATTAGAATACTAAAAAAGAACTTTCAGCGTTTTAGAAAACTCCATACCTAAGGGGGTTAAGAAGGGTAGCCAGTGTTGTGTGGGAAAAACTTATTTTTTTACTAGACTTAAAACTATTCGAAATGTTACTTATTAAAATTAATAATAAAGTACTTTCAGAGTTTAAGAAAATTCCACCCCTAAGGGGGTTAAGAAAGCTTTGTATGGGCAACACTTTTTTTGAGCTAGAGACTTAAAAGTTTACGAAAAAAGTTCTTTCAGCGATTAGAAAAATTCAACCTCTAAGGGGGTTTAAAAGGGGGTTCCAATTTTAAATGGCGAGCAATAAAATTTTAAAGTGTGAGTAAGAGATTTTTAACTTCGGTCTTATTCTGTACGTTAAAAGACTACAAAACTGATTTCAGAGTTTTTCCAAATTCATCCCCTAAGAGTGTTGAAATTGGTTCAAAGTTTGAGTATTTCAAGGCATTTTTAAAGTATGAGATTTTTAACTTTGGTTTTAGACTGTTTGTTCACAAACTAGAAAATGAACATCAACGTTTTTTTTTTAATTATCCCCTAAAAGAGGGTTCAAATTTAATATTGAGAGAAATCATTTTCTAAGACGATAAAAAGTTCTACGCGGACGAAGTCGCGGGCAACAGCTAGTATCATATATAACCTGTTCCAGGAACCTGACCTGTGGTGCGGAGAATACCTATTCTATTACATTTTTTGAACGTCCAGCAAGTGCTTCAGGGAAACTCAGATTCCTTGTAAGCAAAGCCAGTTTGTTTTGGAATCCAAATGATTCAATAGAAAACTGTTTGTAGACGTAATGTAATACTTACATTTGCCAATTGACGCGACTGACTCTCAAGGAAAGTGGGAACTTGAAACCTCGCTAGAGAAAGCAGAATTCATGTAGGTACCTAGTATCGGCACTCCATGGCCCTTCAGCTTACGTAGGGACTAGGGATAGGTACACAGGTTAATGCCTGGTGTAGCCGAGAAAAGATGCATCTTAACCTAATTTGAACTGCCGGGAGCGAAGCGGAAACTCTTTGTAATACTGATACCAATACCAGTGGCGCAAAATTGACTTGATGTTATATTTGCGACAGTCGAGCTTATGTTTGTATAATATATATCGTTACCACATTTATGTAGAGTCATCTCGTACCTACTGTATAATAGGTTGACATCGTGGTTTAGAAAAAAAAAACTAATATCAAATCGACCATCATTTGGTGTATTTAAATGGCATTATGTATAGAGAATCGCTCGTAAAATGCGATCAAACTAACTATGCTACCTGGAACTGACATAATTATTGTGACAATATTTAGTGAATATCGTTCAAAACAGCTATCAGACCTACTAAACAATCTGGAACACTCACAGCGCAAAAACAAGCCCCGTAGGTACGCATCTAATTGTATTCTTGTAAGTATGTACGAGTACCGTTCTAAAAGTTCGCTGCTAATCGCCTCGGCTAAATTGTCCAAAGTCTTGACCTTTCCACACGTGAGTTGGTCAGGTCGTTGAACTCTAGTTAAGTCTTCAATTGGCGCGTAGGCGCATATTGAGCGATCATCTCGCATTTCGGTAGAGACAATGTGTTTCTTAAGGCCCTACCCCGAGCCAGATATGCAAAAATACCCCAATCATATCCTATTTTTGTGCGAAACGTTGATATTTGTAGACTTGCGAAAAATATATATCATTCTTGATTATATTATCTTTTCATCCACAGCTTTCAGTACACGATTCATAACACTTCGCTCGATACAATTAATTCCCAATTAACGCCATCTATGAGATCCAGCATGCTTTTTTTCGGTCTTTAGTAATACGTTTTACAAATCAGTTTCCTGTTAGTTCATTAAAGTTGCCACTTCTATATTGGCGCTGTTGTATCGTCATTGTATCGAGGGGCGGGGACGGGTGGCGTGAGAAGGGGCTCGATTTTAGATTTCAATTGGGTCTATGAGCGGCCTTAATAGCATGCCGATATGTGCCGTAGACAATCGGAGCCTTTTGGATATTTTTTTCAGAATACATTGTAGGGAACAGGTACGAAAAGCCTGGTGTCTTTAGCTATACTTTGCCAGTGCTATAATTTTACTAATTTGCACTTCAAAAATGTTAAAGCGAATAAGATGCTCACAAACGTCTGAACACAAAACACAGCTCTGTTTTCAAGGCTTTAGAGTGTGTTTTGAGTATTTCTTAGCAAGGGAGCGCTTTCGTTACGATGTATTTGATGGGTACTAGACTTAATTCTCATTTAATATTTACACTACATTTAGCAAGTAAGTAAGTTAAACTCAAATGTTACGTATACCTTGCATAATATTACGAGTGGGTACCTACAGTATAATGAGCGGATAAAAAATATTTGTGGGTTCTTATTACGCAATGGATGGGAAAAACGTGTAAGAAACAGCACTATGCGGTATTCAAACACGACGTTTATTGTCACCTTGTTGCTCATACCCATATTTGCATACTATGTACAGTTACAGCTTTCAGAATCAGTTTCTGCTTGTTTTATTATGGCGGTATTAATGCTGGTGATTATACTATAGGTGTAGACAATATCTACTTTTAAAATATTTGTATAAAAATACAAGTAGATACTTTTCCTCTCAACCTCACTCCCGGCTTCAGTCCCTCTTTACAAAGTGTTAAGAGTTGCGAGGGGCAAAAACTTTAACATTTCAAATTGCTTCCGATGTCAGCACCAATGCCAATTTAGATTTTAATTTACCATTCGGGATTTCTCAATAACTTATAATAAAATAGAAATGGGCACAAGCAGAAAAACTGTGCAGAGGAAGCTAGGATTTGAGTAGGTACCTAGTACCTACCTAGTTGTATAACTTCATAGTAAACATCTAAGATGATATCGAAAGCGGTGGGTGATGAATTTGAAGAGAACTAGTGATGTTTGTTTGACGGAGAAAAGTACTAACTTTCGCGCTTGATAGTAAATCCTAACATACCTTTGCGTATCAACAACTTCACATGCAAGTGAATGGTGGCTGTGTTCGAATAAAAAATAACCGCAACATACATACTTACAAATGGCATGCGCACAATTAAGCATAATTTATTTTTTGTACCAACCACTCGAGGTAACACAAATGTCTATTACATTGGAATTACTGTTCCCACCTGGTATATTTCGAGCCCATTGTCTTGATCTCACGTAATTGTAATCGGTCTACAAATAATTCTAACTATTCGATTTAAATTACCGCAAAATAGTAGAAAGCCGCGTTTACCGAAGAGGGTATCCTAGCAGCATTTTTCCATACAAACGTATTCCCCTATTTCCTTCCTGGTTTATCCCTCTAGAGGACTCGTTTTTTTTTATAAAATCTAGGTGTACTGTATGTATGCCCCTGTCATTTACTTTTTCCCAAAAAATAATTACCAAAACAGATACGAATTTTCGAAAACCTAAAAAATGCCCCATTTTTACTGTCATATTCAGATGACTACCAGACAAATATGAAAAGTTTTTACGTTAAAACAAAATAATAGAAACATAGATCTACTCTTCCTCTAAATTTCAACACCAAACATAATTGAACCGGCGCAGGTTTGGCGGAGAAAACAGGGGAATACAAAGCATCGATCTTGTCAATATTTTGTAGTGAAAATCGGTCTGAGCTGCGGTTGTCCCTATCGCGCATCGCACGCGGTCGCTTGGGCGCAACGCGACGGCAATAGTTTGTACAAATACCTATTTCTCAATTTTGTCGCAGACCGACTACGCTCTTTAAGCCGCGTTTACCGAACGAAAAGGTGTTTGCGTTTGTAAACTTTACGCAAACACGTAAGTATGCGTAAAGGTATGTGCCCATTACAAAGTACGGTACGGTACCGTGCCAGGCGGTCATGGGCTCATTGAGGGAATAGCCGGACGGTCCGTACATGGCACGCTCCGGTGCTGGCCGGTGCCGGAACGGTCTATTAGTCGGGCCGTCGGGCGTCATTTCATAGTTATTCATACAATTTTTTTTATTTGCATGTACGGTACATACGGTTTCGGTCATGGGTGATCGTTGGATGCTACGGGCAAGTGGGCATAGACCTTTAGGCAAAAGTATGGAAATCCATAGCGTTTGACAAACGCGCGTGGCGCGTGCCCGAGTTTATGCTTACGCATAAACGCGGCCTTACACTTAACTGAGTACGTGTAGAACAAGTTCCGTCTTATAGTATTGTCATTCACAGTTATTCTCATCCATATCTGCAATCTGCTACGACAATGTAACTAGATGTTAAAAGCTAAAACACATATCCGACATGTCTCGTTATACAGTCGACAAAGATATTTTTAATTTAGAACCTTATCACATTGTAATAATGTGTGCAAATCTTGACGTGGACTGTATATATATTATCAGTAATCGGAATCTAGGAAGCCAATTGTTGTCATGTTGAGTGGAATGGAAACGGATGCTGTCTCTGCGGTCACGGACAAAGTTGCCATTTATAACTGGGGCGTCTGGAAGGAAGGAAAGATTTTATGTGGAAATGTATGGTTGTTGGTCATTTTCTCGCTTAGCCCTTTGGGAAATATGACCATGTTCTGTAATTATAATTATGTATTACGCCCGAAAATAACATCAACTAAAAAAACTTACCGTTTTTATAGTTGATGTTATTTTCTGGCGTAATAATAACTTAATTTTATTCAAAGCAGCATAACAAATGTATATATTGAAATTACTAGATCCTTTAACACTTTCGCTGCCAAAAACCCTCGCCTCGGCTCTGTTCATAATCAGTTTTCGCTATAATTGCTACGCGCGTTGTGCTACGACAATGTTCACTGAATGTTTAAAGTATTCTAATCAAATCATGAAACATTACGGATATTCGAGATGTAAATGAAAAGAAGGATGCGTAACTATTAATATCGTCCACTGTCAAGAACTAGGAGGGTTTAAATTGACAATATAGCAGACGAGCTAACACACCAATATAATAGCGCAATTTGCTCAAAAACTTTAGCATTTCTTTTACGAGGCACTTCATTTCTTTTATGTCGAAATTTGCCAACGTGACTGGCTTTTTACGAGTAGGTATATCGACAAAAAGGACATAAGAGGATTTCTGCCGTAAAACCTGAAATCGTTGGCCTAGTTTAGTCTATACTTAGGCTAGATGGAGGTCAGGAACAGTAGTTCAAGAGTCGTTTAATTTTCTTTTCGGAAGTCTGTCATTTCGATCGATTTGTGCGTCTTCTCCATCTCCATCTCCACTTATAATAAATCTCTAAATTAAAAAAAGAATCAGCCAGTTTGAAACTAAGCTTTGTGTGTTACGAATGTTCTCAGCATCCCATGAACGGAAAAATAACATTTTATACAGGTACATTATTATTCTAGCTGCAACTTAGGATAGTTTTTATCCGATTGCGTCAATTAATTAATTTTCCGAAATATACGACTTTATGAATTTTTAATTTATTATTCTTAAAGTATATCGCCGCCACATCTGTCAGTTTTATGAAACGTCCAAATGGCGGATTGCTTTTCCTTAATTTCACCTATTAATAATTTAAATCCCGTCTCCGATAGACCTTCACGAATCACATACCAAGAGGTAAAGCATAAGAAATTAATCGATTCTGATATGAGAACTTATATGCGCAAATGTCGTATTAAGGCGTAATTTCCATAAATGTATCAACAAATTCGAACAATATAAGTAACACAAATGATTTTTTTTTAATGGCACGTGCGCGCTCTCTTTGCGCATTCAGCCAAACCACGCAAACCAAAACTCGAAGTTCGTATATCTGCATTCCTCTCTCTCGAGTAATGTTAGTGCGATAGAGATAGAGATACCTGAATATTTTCGAATTCTGAAGTTCGTGGTTTAAAAGAAAATACGGATGTCGGATAGATCGAAAATAGGGGTGTAAACACTGTAGACACAAATTAAAATAATCGGAATGTTGTATTTCTCGAAAAAGGACTTAAAATGAAGTCAAATGGAGAAAAAAACAACGCAAGAGGTTATTTAAGTAGTCACTAAGTTATAAGTGTCCAAAGTTTTAAGAGGTGGTATGTTCTGTCCCTTTTCCGCAAAACGCACCTTCATATGAAACGATTGTTTTACTATGAGTACCTACTATGACGCTCGAGGATCGTGACGTTACGGTCCCGATCGTTATCTCACTCTAACAAGCGATATTAAAACGGTTGTAGCTTCGTAATTTTTTGAGATATTTGAACGGGTTTTTCGTTTCTTCTTTCTTTTGAAGTAATAATACATTTTGAGTCTACTCCCCTATTTGGAAGACAAGCGGAAAGAGTACCTAAATTAATCTATATATTAAAGACTAGAGATTTATTATAAGTGGAGATGAGTCATTTGAAGAAATAGATACCTACAGAAAAAAACAGTACGGATTGACAGCAAAAAGTATAATAATTATATTTATGGGAACAAAAATATAAATGCCTATGTACTGTACTGACTGACTCACTTACTCACTCACTCATCTACTCACAGCCGAAACTACTGGGCCTAGAGAGTTGAAATTTACACCAGAACTACCTTTTACAACGTAGTAAAGTACTTTCAGCGTTTTGAAAAATTTCACCCCTAAGGAGGTTAAGAAGGGTTGCAAAGTTTGTATGAGGGAAACTCCTTTTTGAGATAGAAGCTTAAAAGTTTTTAGAAATATTACTTATTACGATACAAATAAAGTATTTTTAGCGTTTTGGAAAATTCTACCCCTAAGGGGATGAAAAATGTTGGTAAAGGGGATTTTTTGGAGCTAGAATTTTAAAACTTTTTAGAAAGATTACTTACATAATAAAAAAAAATTAAAGATATGAGATTTATTGTAACTTCGATCTTAGTCTGTTTAGACTACCAAAATTATTTCAGCGTTTTTTGAAATTCTTCACCCATAGGGGCATTATAAGGGCATTCAAAGTTTGTATGGAGAGCAAGACATTTTAAAAGTAATTAAGGGATTTGTAACTTCGGGTTTAGAAGACAAAACAAACTTGCTAAAATACTACACAACTAATTTCAGCGTTTTTTTTTTATTCATCGTATAATATAGAGCAAAATATTTTAAGGCCTACTATGAGGGTTCAAAGGGGGTTCTAAGTGTGTATAGAGAGCAAGCCATTTTAAAAGTAAGAGATTTGTAACTTCGGTTTTAGACTGTTTACCTACTAAAAGACTAGGCACAAAACTAATTTCAATGTTTTTTTTAATTCATTCCTTAAACAAACTTTTAGACGATGACATGTTATACGCGGACGAAGTCGCGGGCAACAGCTAGTCTATTTATAAATTTATAACGAGATATAATAAGTCCCTTAAAACTCCCCACGGGTCTATACATAAGTTATTGACGCACAAACTTCACGCAGAGGGGGGTGATGTTCCCTTACGTCTTTTCACTCATCTTCGTGACAGCCGTGATAGGTATTAAATGTTGTGCTCTTTTGTTTTTTTATACTTGTGCGCAACCGGGCTGAAGTCTATCAGCTTTGGAAATTCCATCTATCGCTCAAACGCCTTTTTGTACACATCCTTCAATCGACAAATAAACGCCTCCTCTCAAAGAAGAGGTGAGGCTATGGCCGCGGTCTGGACGCCAGCGGGCAGCGGGGCGGCGAGCAGACTTCATACATTCGAGCGACTTCAATGTATGGGCAGCCGCTCGCCGCCCCACGGTCATTGGCGTTCCGACCGCGGCCTTAAAGTTACAGTGGTTCATAGTGTGTGTCCAGTTAAAAGGTACCATTTCGTAACGTGTTTATTTCGTTCCAGAAGCGGAGTGCGATGGATGCGGCGAGGACGAGGGGCGGGCGGTGTCCGAGCTGCTGCTGCCGCAGTACGCGCTGGCCACGGGCGGGCTGTCGCGCGACCACCGCCCGCTCATCACCTTCCCCGACAACAACAACTTCCACCTGCTCACCGCGCCCGAGTACAGGCGGCTGCTGCTGTACCTCACCTCCGTGCCCTCGTGAGTACAATATGTCCTCCTGGCCAGGCGACCAGCGCCCGCTCATCACCTTCCCCGACAACAACAACTTCCACCTGCTCACCGCGCCCGAGTACAGGCGGCTGCTGCTGTACCTCACCTCCGTGCCCTCGTGAGTACAATATGTCCTCCTGGCCAGGCGACCAGCGCCCGCTCATCACCTTCCCCGACAACAACAACTTCCACCTGCTCACCGCGCCCGAGTACAGGCGGCTGCTGCTGTACCTCACCTCCGTGCCCTCGTGAGTACAATATGTCCTCCTGGCCAGGCGACCAGCGCCCGCTCATCACCTTCCCCGACAACAACAACTTCCACCTGCTCACCGCGCCCGAGTACAGGCGACTGCTGCTGTACCTCACCTCCGTGCCCTCGTGAGTACAATATATCCTCCTGGCCAGGCGACCAGCGCCCGCTCATCACCTTCCCCGACAACAACAACTTCCACCTGCTCACCGCGCCCGAGTACAGGCGACTGCTGCTGTACCTCACCTCCGTGCCCTCGTGAGTACAATATGTCCTCCTGGCCAGGCGACCAGCGCCCGCTCATCACCTTCCCCGACAACAACAACTTCCACCTGCTCACCGCGCCCGAGTACAGGCGACTGCTGCTGTACCTCACCTCCGTGCCCTCGTGAGTACAATATGTCCTCCTGGCCAGGCGACCAGCGCCCGCTTATCACCTTCCCCGACAACAACAAGTTCCACCTGCTCACCGCGCCCGTGTACAGGCGGCTGCTGCTGTACCTCACCTCCGTGCCCTCGTGAGTACAATATGTCCTCCTGGCCAGGCGACCACCACCCGCTCATCACCTTTCCCGACAACAACAACTTCCACCTGCTCACCGTGCCCGAGTACAGGCGGCTGCTGCTGTACCTCACCTCCGTGCCCTCGTGAGTACAATATGTCCTCCTGGCCAGGCGACCACCACCCGCTCATCACCTTTCCCGACAACAACAACTTCCACCTGCTCACCGTGCCCGAGTACAGGCGGCTGCTGCTGTACCTCACCTCCGTGCCCTCGTGAGTACAATATGTCCTCCTGGCCAGGCGACCACCACCCGCTCATCACCTTCCCCGACAACAACAACTTCCACCTGCTCACCGTGCCCGAGTACAGGCGGCTGCTGCTGTACCTCACCTCCGTGCCCTCGTGAGTACAATATGTCCTCCTGGCCAGGCGACCAGCGCCCGCTCATCACCTTCCCCGACAACAACAACTTCCACCTGCTCACCGTGCCCGAGTACAGGCGGCTGCTGCTGTACCTCACCTCCGTGCCCTCGTGAGTACAATATGTCCTCCTGGCCAGGCGACCACCACCCGCTCATCACCTTCCCCGACAACAACAACTTCCACCTGCTCACCGTGCCCGAGTACAGGCGGCTGCTACTGTACCTCACCTCCGTGCCCTCGTGAGTACAATATGTCCTCCTGGCCAGGCGACCAGCGCCCGCTCATCACCTTCCCCGACAACAACAACAACTTCCACCTGCTCACCGCGCCCCTACATATGTGATCGATGTTTACGATAAGACATGCGTGCGAGGTGCCTAAAATAACTTAACCCTTTATTTGATGATGTATGACACAGTATACACATTTTTTGATGTGCTTTTTGTATTTTTTAATGCACATTTTTTTTTGCTCTTCAAGGCGCAAACGAGGCTTGAACTCACGATTTTTTTTTATTTGCGAAATAAAGGGACAAGCTCTTTCCCCTTATATTCGTATTCGTGTGTAGATCAGTTTGACCTCATCGTACGCTTAGCTACTTCTTCTTATATATGGCTTATGTATGTACCCAGTTCGACACCCGCCAACAGTCGGAACTCGAGGGCGAAGTCCCATGACTGCGTGACGCAAACTATTACCGAACTAGAGCAAACTTTGATGTCATAAGCCGTTTACATTATAATAATAATGCTAACCATTTATTTAAAAATTGGTTGATATTATTATCAACCAACGCCAACCTCAGTACACTGAAATTAATAACATTAATTGGGTTTTTCTTGTATTGACCTTATGACATAATAGCGGGTTGTTAGTTATGGTTATATCGAGGAATATATGATAGTTTAGGTATATAGGTATGTATAAGCACCAATGAGGTTGGTAGAACATCCACAGTGACTAAATCCAATCAAATTTTATAAAATCTTGTATGATGAGCGAAATTGAGCCGTTAGCCAACTCATACTTAATGTATTAAATCTATTATCTCCACTTATAATAAATCTCTAAATTAAAAAAAGAATCAGCCAGTTTGAAACTAAGCTTTGCGCGGTTCGAATGTTCTCAGCATCCCATGAACGGAAAAATATGAAACATTTTATATAGGTACATTATTATTCTAGCTGCAACTTAGGATAGTTTTTATCCGACTGCGACACTTAATTAATTTTCCGAAATATACGACTTCATTTAATTTTTCATTTATTTTTATTGAAATCAAACGCTGCTCCAACTGTCAGCTATAAGAACCGTCAAAGTTTCGTCAAAATGGCGGAATTGCTTTGCCTTTCACTTATTAATAATTTAAATCCCGTCTACGATAGACCTTTACGAGACAAATGCTAAAATATAAACCATAAAAAAATATTCGATTCTGATATGAGAACTTATATGCGCAAATGTCGTTTTATGTCGTAATTTCAATAAATGAAATCAACAAATTTGAACAATATAATTAACAAGAATTTGTTTTTTTTTGAATGACAATGGCACGAGCTCGGCGCATTCAGCCAAAGTACCTGCGGCGCTACCACGAAAACGGATACTCAATGTTCATATATTTGCATCCCTGTCACTCGAGTATGGTTAGTGCGATAGAGATAGAGATACCCGAATATTTTCGAATTCCGAAGTTCGTGGTTATAGCTCAGGAATCGAAAATATGGTAAATAATCATAATGTATTTTCTCGAAAAAGAATTTAAAATAAATATAGTCAAATGGAGAAAAAAACAAAGCAAGAGGTTATATAGGTAATGATTAAGTTATAAGAGTCCAAAGTTTTAAGAGGGGGTATGTTCTGTCCCTTTTCCGCAAAACGCACCTTCATATGAAACGATTGTTTTTTACTATGACGCTCGAGTATATTGACGTCACAGTCCCTCATCGTTTTCTCACTCTAACAAGCGACATTAAAACGGATGTAGCTTCATAATTTTTTGAGATATTTGAATGGGAGTTTCATTATCTTCTATCTATTTATACATAATAAATGCCTATGTCCTGACTGACTTATTCACTCAATCACTCACTCACTCACTCATCAACGCACAGCCGAAACTACTAATCTTAGAGAGTTGATTTTTGCACAGTATGTTGCTTTTATAACGTGGGCTAGGGATAAAAAGGGATTTTTGAAAATTCTACCCCTAAGGGGGTAAAATGGGGGTGCAAAGTTTGTATGGGAGAACCTTTTTTTTTTGAGCTATAGACTTAAACTTTGTAGAAAAATTAGTTATTAGAATACAAATGAAACACTTTCAGCGTTTTGGAAAATTCCACCCCTACGGGGGTAAAATAGGGGTGCAAGGTTTGTATGGGGGAAACATTTTTTTTTTAAATAGAGACTTAAAACTTTGTAGGAAGATCAGTCATTAGAATACAAATAAAGAACTTTCAGGGTTTTAGAAGATTCTACCCCTAAAGGGGTAAAATAGAGTGAAAAGTTTGTATGGGAAAAACTACTTTTTTTTAAATAGAGACTTAAAACTTTGTAGAGAAATTATTCATTAGAATACAAATAAAGTACCTAGATTCAGTGTTTTAAAAAAATCTACCCCTAAGGGGGTAAAATAGGGGTGCAAATTTTGTATGGGGGAAACAATATTTTTTTTAAATAGAGACTTAAAACTTTGTAGAAAGATTAGTCATCAGAATACAAATTAAGTACTTTCAGCGTTTTAGAAAATTCTACCCCTAAAAATAGGGGGCTAAAATAGGGGTGCAAAGTTTGTATGTGGGAAACTATTTTTTTTAGCTAGAGTCCTAAAACTTTGTAGAAAGATTATTTAAATACAAAGAAAGTTCTTTCAGCGTTTTGGAAAATTTCACCCCTAAGGGGGTAAAATAGGGTGCAAAGTTTGTATGGGAAAAACATATTTTTTTTTAATAGAGACTTAAAATTTTGACGAAAAATTACTTATTAGAACATGAAAAATACTACATTCGGCGTTTTACAAAAATCATTCCCTAAGGGGGTTAAAAAAGGGTGCAAGGTTTGTATGGGGAACACTTTTTCTGAGCTAGACACTTAAAACTTTGTAGAAAGATTACTTATATAAATATAAAAAAAAAGACTTTCAGCGTTTTGAAAAAATCTATCCCTAAGGGGGATAAAAAGGGGTGCAAAGTTTTTATCAGGGAAAGTTTATGTTTTTGAGTTAGAGACTTGAAACTTTGTAGAAAAATTACTTATTAAAATACAAAAAAAGAACACAAATCGTTTTAGAAAATTCCACCCCTAATAGGGTTAAAAAGGAGAGCAAGCTTTGCATGGGCAACACTTTTTTTTGAGTTAGACTTAAAACTTTGCAAAAAGATTACTTATTAGAATACTAAAAAAGAACTTTCAGCGTTTTAGAAAACTCCATCCCTAAGGGGATCCTTAAGATCCTTAAGAAGGGTAGCCAGTGTTGTGTGGGAAAAACTTTTTTTTTTACTAGACTTAAAACTATTCAAAATGTTACTTATTAAAATTAATAATAAAGTACTTTCAGAGTTTTAGAAAATTCCACCCCTAAGGGGGTTAAGAAAGCTTTGTATGGGCAACACTTTTTTTGAGCTAGAGACTTAAAAGTTTACGAAAAAAGTTCTTTCAGCGATTAGAAAAATTCAACCTCTAAGGGGGTTTAAAAGGGGGTTCAAATTTTAAATGGCGAGCAATAAAATTTTAAAGTGTGAGTAAGAGATTTTTAACTTCGGTCTTATTCTGTACGTTAAAAGACTACAAAACTGATTTCAGAGTTTTTCCAAATTCATCCCCCAAGAGTGTTAAAATTGGTTCAAAGTTTGAGTATTTCAAGGCATTTTTAAAGTATGAGATTTTTAACTTTGGTTTTAGACTGTTTGTTCACAAACTAGAAAATGAACATCAACTTTTTTTTTAATTATCCCCTAAAAGAGGGTTCAAATTTTGTATTGAGAGAAATAATTTTCTAAGACGATAAAAAGTTCTACGCGGACGAAGTCGCGGGCAACAGCTAGTAATATTATATATGCGAAATAAACTAATTTTGAACCCCTGAACCGATTGTGATTGTGGTGTTCGGGTTTGAGATCGGGGTATGGAGACAGGATACTTTTTATCCGGTAGTGTATAAAATGGGTGTTGAAGTTTCTATATGGGTGCGATTGCGATGATGAATGTGCCTTTGGGAAAGTGATAGCAATCATCCCTTGAGGTAATTAAATGAGCCTACGACTCTACGCGGACGAAGTGACGGACAAAATATTTTTATGCAAGAAATATTTCAATCTAATTTCTTATAAAGGTGTCATCGGCAAACTTTTTAATGTTTATTTAATTTAGCTATTTTTGTTTATTTCAGATTATTAGAAGCCGACATGGGTTTCCATATAATAATAGACCGAAGAAAGGACAGATGGAATTCAGTCAAAACAGTTCTAATTAGGATCTCAGTAAGTACATATTTATACTTTGTAATGTAGATAAGCGATGCGCGAACTAGATCACACAATCGTAAAGTAATTAGGTACCAGCGGAATTCTAACACCAGAAAATGTAAAGGTCATTCTACTTGTGCCTCGCTACCCGTTTTGTAAATAAGCTTGAGTCTTGGCAAATTAATAGATATATGCCTACCTAAAGGCAAAACCGAATTATTTAATCGGTTTTGCCTCGAGCGCGTTTGCTTCCATACTCGTTATCTCTAAGGCCACGTTTACATACAGGCCGCTGCCGCCGGGCATACTGTTAGCTGCGTGTCGCGCAACTCTACGCCTGTGCGTAAGCGCGGCCCGAGGCAAATGGGTCCGCGCGAATCCCATACATTCGTCAATTAGACCCCCTTAGGTTCAAAGCGTCTTCGAAGTTAATAAATCATTCAATCCACGAGCCTCAACTCTTTTTGCTTGTGTTTTGTTGTATCCATAGCGCAAGTAGAAGTGAAGCGCGTTGTAGATAGAACAATCTATAAAATAAGAATACAGAATCTGTACCTACCTACTTACCTAATTATAATTATAACCTTACTTTTCAGGAGTTTTTCCCGGGCATCATCCACACAGTTTACGTGCTCCGACCAGCCAGCTTCCTCCAGAAGGCCCTCTCTGAAGTGAGCAGCAAGCTGTTCAAGGAAGAGTTCCGTTTCCGAGTGCTCGTGTGCTCATCGGTAGAAGAGTTGTACGAGCACTTTGATCGGTCGCAGCTCACGGCTGACCTGGGCGGAGAGCTGCAGTACTCACACGCTGAGTGGATACAGCAGAGGATTGTGAGTTTTATATTAAAACATCTATGAAACCTTTTCGGGTGAACAGCAAGCTGTTAGAGAACTGGGTAGCGAGCAGCAGTACTCACTTGCCAAGTGGATACAGCAGAGGATGTTGAGTTCTATAATTGAGCACATAAGAACCCTTTTCGAGTAAGCACTTCGCTCAATCGCAGCTCACGGCTGACCTGGGTGGCGGGCGGCATTATTCACTCACTAAGCGGATGCAGTAGAAACAGAGACTATCAATCAATACATACTTACTTTATACCTGCATGTAAAAGAAAATATCAAAATTATCATTTATGGGTGGATTGCAAAAAAATTGTACATAATTAAGGACCTTAATCTAATCTATGCTTTAACTTTTTTCCATTGCGTTACCCATATAAAATGTATGGGTAATTGCCGTTACACAATGGAAAAAAGTTAAAGCGTAGATTAGATTAAGGCTCTTAACTATGTGCAATTTTTTTGCAATTAACCCTTATCACATAATTTCTAAAGAATTGTAAACCCAATAAATTAATAACGGTGACATAGGACTTCTGACCGTCTTCGGTTAAATTTTTAAATACTTTGTTTTCATTAATTTCAGGCCTTAGAATTGTTCTCAACGCTAATGAAAGACATCTCGAGCAAACTGGACGACTTTATGCACGAAATAGTGGATTGCGACATGGGAAACGATCCGACGCAAACCAAAGAATTATTAGACTGCCAGGAAACTAGGTCAGTAGCTGTTCCATTCGTTTTACTGCTAACGATATGTTAGGAATGTCCGCTTTCGAGATTTAATTTGATTTGTTACTCAGTTGCTAATCAAAAGTAGTGTACAGAATACAAATGAGCGCAACACACTGGTTCCGCGATTACTTGACATAGGGTAGAGGAACCAAAAGATGAACGTTTAAGCGACTATCCCAACTTTACAATTTTTTCTCGAGGAGTGGTGATTTAGTTTGTTTACATTTAATTTTTTTATACGATCTCGTATATAGTCGAGATTGGATATGACTATTTTAAACCATACTATTACAATACAGTATTTTATTAAAAATGGTTTTATGCTGAAGTATGTCATTTTGCCCAGAAGATGAACACTGTGCCCAATAGTTGAACATTTTGACAGAATTTGAAGAGTTGAACGAAGAAAAACGTAACACCGCGCAGCCTCTGACTTTTAGTCTAGTTATTATATAATCATTGTTATAGCAATTTATACTAGTTAACAATCACAATATTGATACTAAACACAGAATAAAACAGTTCAAATGTACCCTTTTCATATGGTTACAATTATAAGAGATTATTTTTTACATATTAATCATTAAAACATTTTTTTATTGATTTATCATTAGATTAAAATAGATAAATTGTTGGGTTTTATATGTATAAGTCAGATTTCATATTTATTACGTATCTTTGTTATTAAGATGTTCATTGTACTAACCCTTGCCTAAAACTTGAACGAATAAATTTTGTTCGTTCATGTATTGGGCACGATGGCAAAGGAATGAACGGACTAAATTTAACAGAGCGTTCACTTATTGGAATCGAAGCCAAAAGTTGAACGAACTAATTTTATTCGTTCATTTTCTGGGCAGCGGTTGTTTGTTGAACAATCGTGCTTTTCATAGTAAAACAAAGCCCAAAATAACCGTGTTGCGAATGGATACTCACGTTCAACTTTTGGTTCAAGAATCAACAGTTAAAAAACGATTAAAAAATAAAAAAAAAAAGTTAAGTAAAAAAAAAATAAAAAAAAAAGTAAAAAGTTTTATGTACCTTTTCAATAAAAATTTATATAAGCATTTGAAAAAACTATACCTTGCCCAGTAGATGAACGCCGTTCATCTATTGGCTCAGGTACAAAAAGTTGGAACCGTTAGTTGAACGCTAAATATCTCTTAAATTAACAATAAATACGCAATTTGTGAAAGATAATCCATTAAAGGCATTAATCAAGAATCTATATCACGCAAAACAATCCATGTAGACGTTTTATTCAATTTTATACATAATTTAGAGCTTAAATTTAAGAGCGCTTTCCTTAAGTAAATCTCCATACAAACGGTGATTTTGGCGCGAGACCTCGACGCGACAACCGCTCACAGCCGTGTGTGTGTGGAAACTGTATGGGAGTTTAAATGCCAGCCTCGGCAAAGGGATGATGCGTTAGGAAAAAAATATCCCGAAGGCGTAAAATGTATCGCAATTTTTTTATTTAAATTTTACGACAAAACGTTCAACTATTGGGTGGTGTTCATCTTTTGGTTCCTCTACCCTAGGACAAAAATAGGCGCCTTAAAAATCGGATACATAAGCCGATATTTGGTTACTATTCATTTGTGATTCGATTTTTTATCGCGCGAAGTTTACGTAAGCGTGTAAAATTGAACCTCCTAAGCATTTAGTATTTTCACTAGTTAAAGCCCAAATTAGCAAAACTTTATAAAATAAATTGCTGCAAATAAGGCCTTGACGTATCTTGTCTACATTTAAAAATTAGGTATGTACCTAGATATAGGATTTAACCCAATCAGCGCCAATGACGACACACATGCGCTAGAGCGCTACGAACGCTTTTCGCTACATATTTATGGTGTTTAAGCTGCTACGGACTACGGCGTAGCGCTACGAGCGCAGCGCGGCCGTGAATGGGTTAAAGCGATCTTGTTTAATTCGTTTTATACTCAATTATTTTATTTTCTACTGGTGGATTTCAAACGACAGGTACGTACGTGAGACGATGTTAGTTTTATCTAAATGATATGCCTCCCGAACTAAGTAAACATGCCTCATATTCGGCAATACGGCTTCCAGGCACGTAGCTCATCTCAAGTTTAGGATTGTTTGGCCGCTCTATACCTACTGGTTATTTACTCAATGCGTGGATAAAATATTAACTTAGCTTACTTAGTTTAACTTATGTATTTATGAGGATCAACTTCATCATCGGCCGGCAAGCGTGTTTTGAGCGGATTAACAATTAATGACGACTTTGAACCTTATTGCAATGCGTGTTATTTGCGCTCTTTGCATTGGTGCTGATGCGAGTATAATAGCGCTACGATGAAAGGGCTTCAGGCAAATTATAGTGCAACATCTATTCATCGTAATAGTTATGTATGTTTATAAACAACGTTAGGAAGCCGGTCTAATCCCAACAAGGTCAGTCTAGTTTTCTATCTGAGTTGGAATGTGAGAAGGCAGTCGCTTTCGTTAAACTCCCCAAATCTTGGGATCAAGTGCCAATAAAGCGGACCCCGGGCTCCTTTAGGGTACAACCGGGAAGAACGTTAGGAGGAGGTGGATGGTGATGATGATGATGCATTTTTACATTTCAGGTATAAAGAATTGAAGACGGAGCTGGCGGCAGCAACCACGCAAGGCGAGGAGCTGCTCACCCAGATGAGGAAACCAAATCTAACGTATATTATTAATATTATAAGTCATGTTGCCGCTGTTGAGAGGTTCGTACGAATAATACGTGTAAATCTTTATTTATATATTTAAGGTATTCCCTGCTGGGAGCGTAGGCGAAAATTGCATGAGAATGAACGCATATTGGCGTTGCCCCACTTATTTCAGTACCTAGTTTGTATATATTATTTTGTTCAGTGCCAGACTAGTCAGTTGTCGGTACTAAACAAAATAAACGAACTACTAGACAACATTGCCGGCAGTTCTTAGGCCATCACAAACATAGGTACACTATATAGGTGTTCAAAAATATCGGCACATGCACCCTAATGCCTTGAAAATAGAGGTGTGTTCCGATGTTTGTGATGTGATTGGCGACTGTACTTATACATTGTTTCGTACATCGAATGTTTGCGAATCTAATGATGGTCATTAAATTTTTATAAAAATCCATATATTTTTTATCTGGAGTTTTTATAATATTTACAATATTTTTATTTATTATTTCCAGGCTACTAGCACAACTAGAAGAGACTGAAAAACAATTCGATAACTTTTGGCAGAAACATTCCATGAAATTAAACCACTGGCTTCAATTTAGGACATTTTTATTAAATTTTAAAAGAATGCAGGTTTGTTCATTTTTATTGAGTACTTACTACTAATAAACAAGCATGCCATGCCTTAAACTATGGGGGTAGTGGTCTAAAAGTGAAATGCGATTGTGGTTTATTCCGTTCGCGGTTACGGAAGTCGAACATGGGCGTCTTCGGAGTGCGTATTCGATGCGACTCGTCCGCGTCCCTCACTGGGCGGAACACGAACGCATCCGACGTCGACCCCGCTCTATTGCCCACCAATTCCGATATATCCATGCATTGTTCATGATTAGCACTACTTTCAAAATTGTCGACGCGTATGTCTTTCCGCTTCTTAGCGTCCAATTGAAAAGTTAATTTCTGAATTTTACGTGTCTTATCTTCTAAAGAAGCTTTTAGTTCCTCAGCAAGTTTATTTTTCTTGTGAAATTCGGCTTGTAACGATGAAATCTTTCTTTTACATGTCTCCAACTCTGCCTTTAATTTTTGCACATTCAGTGTGTTGATTTCCTCCAGGCACTTGAGTTTTTCTCTCGTATGCTTTGCCAAACTTTCTTGATATAGTGTTTCTTGTTCCACTTGATATGACCAAAAAGACATTGCTCTCATAGCTATATCCATGATAGTATCGGGTCGCATGCCCGCTAAAACGATTGACTTGAATGTCTCTGAAGGACGTAGATCCGCTTGTATGACATCAAATTTATCCCGCAATTCATTGCCACAAGCCGGACAAGTCAAAGAATTTTCAATATTTCGTTTGAATTCACTTTTGCCATGCTCAATACAAAATGCATGCGAACACGTTGTCACCCACGCTTGATTTGTTAATGATTTTCGGCACTTTCGGAAATTACACACCATATCGATAGTCATTTTCGAAATAATATTTGATTTTACTTTATTAGACTTTTAAAATAGCTCTTTATCTCGTATCTTACATTCGTGTCATTTGTATTTTATTTATTTTGAGGTTATAACGTTTTTTTTTCAGTGTTAACTAAAGGCATTTTAAATTTACTTTTTAACTATACTTGCCAGTTATTTAAAAACGAAAAGGTTCTTTATTGGGCACAATATATTATGTACTATTTTTTTGATTTTTTCGGTTGTTACCGGTTTTTCAAACCCCAACGATTTTATATTTTTATTTTTTTTGGTCCATTTGGGACTATTTAACTCATAATGCCAAATATGAAATAAAAAAAGATTATGTAAGAACGAAATCGGCTTATACAATTGTTTTGTTATCCAGGCCACTTTAGACAATCATCTAAAGGCAGCATGTGACATGACCGAGGTCGGAGAAACAGCGAATAGAGTGGAAAATCTTATTCAAGAGGCTACTGATTTCGAGAAACTTTGCAACTGTGATCTGGATACTGCTGCATCCGTTATAGACGACGGTATGAACATGTTAATTATTAATTTCACAATTATTTCCTTTGCTTTCCGTGTGATCCTGATCTACTACGTGTGTACTAAGTTTTCGTTAATTTTGATTTTGTCAAGGTTGACGACAATAGTTTACATTAATCAATCGTTCAAATCATCAGTAGCAGAAAAGCTGAAAACCCACGCTCGTCCCTTACTTGCGTAAATAGTCTCTTAGCTACACCGAGCGGCTACCACGAAACGCAACCGTCGTTTTCGTTTTTGTAACTCTCTCTGTCGCTCAAATACGTAAGCGCGATAGAGATAGAGATATATACGAACGAAGTTGGCGTTTCGCGGTAGCCGTTCTGTAGTGACATTGATGGTTGGGCAGACTATTTCATTTATTTATTTTATTTTATTGCGAAACAAACAGCTTAAATGATTCTTCATATAAAAGAAATTGAGTAATATCTTACACTAAAATAAAATAGAATGCTTTCATTTTCACGATCACCTATGCATAATTAGCATTGTTTTTTATAAAACTGGCATATGGTTAGGTTTCAGTTTAATCTCAACATGTTTTGTAATTAAACGCCCTTTCTACAGGAGAGAAGCTAATGCAGGACCCCCTCAGCTCTGTAGACCACATCGAGTCCAAATGCGAGGAGCTCCGCCGGACCAGCGCGCTGCTCGCCGACAAGATACAGAAACGGAACCTGTTGCTCAACAAGGCCAGGGAACTTATGGATAGGATAGACAAAGTGAGATAGCTAATTGACCATTTGTAGACCTTAAGGCATAGTAATAAGGTTTTCAAAAGTTGACTTTTCACACGCACTACTGAAACTCGAAGTTTGTATACATGCATCCCTGTCACTCGAGTAATGTGAGTGCGACAGAGATGGAAATACCCGATCTTCGATTTTATTAGTGGTTAAACACTTTCAGTGTAAGGAACCCGCTAGGTGAGCGCTGTGCTCGTAGGCGCTTTCGGTTTTTTGCATGTTATCGGCTACGAGCGTAGCGCTACGAAATCTGAAGCGGCCTGCGGTGGCGGCCAATCCTTATTAAGCCTGCATCACACTGGCGCGGCCTGCGGTGGCGGACCATAGTAAATTTGACAGCTAATGACAAGTTTGCTATTGCCCGCCGCGGCCAGGCCGCGCCAGTCTGTGAGGGGCCTTACTATTGACCGCCACCGCAAGCCGCGTCAGGGTGATTAGGACCTTAAGCGACAGCTATCAATCACATTTTTGTTTATGGATATGGCATATGTTAAATATTTGCTGATAGAAAGTCTAGTGCTACAGCCAACGTACAACTTGTAACAGGCGAACGATTGGTGCGCTTCCGGCGTGGAGATCCTGGCCGGCGAGGGCGGCCTCATCGCCGTGGACAAGCTCCTCGAGGACGCCCGTGGCTTCGGCCTCAGCGCGCCGGACCTCTTCCGTGAGGCGCTACTGCTGTCCGCCACGCAGGAGACCAGGGCGCTGGTCACACAGGTACGTTGCACACCCGGCCGACTGTGCAGTGTGGATCCTGGCCGGCGAGGGCCTCATCGCCCTGGAGAAGCTGATGGACGCCCGTGGCTTCGGCCTCAGCGCGCCGGACCTCTTCCGTGAGGCGCTACTGCTATCCGCCACGCAGGAGACCAGGGCGCTGGTCACACAGGTACGTTGCACACCCGGCCGACTGTGCAGTGTGGATCCTGGCCGGCGAGGGCCTCATCGCCCTGGAGAAGCTGCTGGACGCCCGTGGCTTCGGCCTCAGCGCGCCGGACCTCTTCCGTGAGGCGCTACTGCTGTCCGCCACGCAGGAGACCAGGGCGCTGGTCACACAGGTACGTTGCACACCCAGCCGACTGTGCAGTGTGGATCCTGGCCGGCGAGGGCCTCATCGCCCTAGAGAAGCTGCTGGATGCCCGTGGCTTCGGCCTCAGCGCGCCGGACCTCTTCCGTGAGGCGCTACTGCTGTCCGCCACGCAGGAGACCAGGGCGCTGGTCACACAGGTACGCTGCACACCCGGCCGACTGTGCAGTGTGGATCCTGGCCGGCGAGGGCCTCATCGCCCTGGAGAAGCTGCTGGACGCCCGTGGCTTCGGCCTCAGCGCGCCGGACCTCTTCCGTGAGGCGCTACTACTGTCCGCCACGCAGGAGACCAGGGCGCTGGTCACACAGGTACGTTGCACACCCGGCCGACTGTGCAGTGTGGATCCTGGCCGGCGAGGGCCTCATCGCCCTGGAGAAGCTGCTGGACGCCCGTGGCTTCGGCCTCAGCGCGCCGGACCTCTTCCGTGAGGCGCTACTGCTGTCCGCCACGCAGGAGACCAGGGCGCTGGTCACACAGGTACGTTGCACACCCGGCCGACTGTGCAGTGTGGATCCTGGCCGGCGAGGGCCTCATCGCCCTGGAGAAGCTGCTGGACGCCCGTGGCTTCGGCCTCAGCGCGCCGGACAACTTACGCGAGTCGCTACTGCAGTCCGCCCTGCAGGCCCCGTGTTGCCAACGTGATTAAATTAGATTAAACACACTTGTGTTCAGTTCGCTTGCCAGACTCTTAGCTTGCCCCAGATCAGACTGCTCACAAGCAATTATTAGACTAACCTGCTTTAAAAATAACATTGCAGTACGATCAAGTCGTGAAAGAGTGCAGCACGGCTATCACAGGACGATCCGCGAGCTGTGTCGCGGCGACATCGACTATCCGACCCTTTCGAAGCGTACTAATGAGACAGACTTTTCATCTGAAGTTGGGCTTAACAGTTTTGTAGTATTTGACGACTGCTTTAGTCTTGTTGGTAGTGACCCTGCCTACGAAGCAAGAGGTCCTGGGTTCGAATCCCGGTAAGGGCATTTATTTGTGTGATGAGCACGAATATTTGTTCCTGAGTCATGGATGTTTTCTATGTATTTAAGTATTAATTTATCTATATAAGTAAGTACGAGTATGCATATCGTCGTCTAGTACCCATAGTTACAAGCTTTGCTTAGTTTGGGACTAGGTCGATTTGTGTAAGATTCTTCTTGCATCTTGGAAAGCAGGTTCATATTCATCTCTCCCACAGGTGGCCCAAAGAGTCGACGATGTGTGGATGATGGCGACGGTAAAGCGCGCGACGCTGCAGCGCGCGGCAGCCAAACCCGCGCGGCCCGTGCAGTCTGTGCCACCGCAGACTGTTCCTGCTGTCAACGCACAGGTAGGCCTAGTCTATAAGGAGACGGATACGTCCCAGATTCGGTTGAAGTTGAAATCGCCTCGACCAATCGCACTGGAGCGCAAAGTCTTATAGTATTTAAACCGTGGTGTTTAAACCGTCCGCCTGGTCGTGCTGGAGATTTCTCCTGGATTTTCCCCAGGCTACTCTCTTACCACGCATTCCGATCGATTTATTGGGTTCATCCTATAAAAGAAACAGCCAGGTTAAAAAGAACTATACGGACTTGGATCGTTGGCTCTTTGGCTCGTGCCAAATATCCACTAGTGGACTTTTCACACCGAACCGAACTTACGAATCAGAGAGCCAGGCCGCTGGGTTCTTCCATAAGCGGCTTAGCCCGTTGGCTAGCCAGCGGGCTCGTCGGCTCGTCAATCATTGTTGAAATAAAGAAAGAAAGAAAAAAAACACATTTAACGTCACAAAATTACACAATTAAAAGCACAAGCAACAGAAAAGACTTGAATACTAGGACGTTAAACAGGATAAAGCCACAACAAGGCACATCAAGTTGTTGGACTCCTTTGTATAAAATAAATACACCACTAATAGTGTCAAGTTAAAAATCACATAGGCATCTAGGTACGCATCGTTGGCCAGACTATGTAAGGCGGCCTATTGGGGACAGAGGTACGTTTTCTTGAAAGTGCGACGGCCAATTAAGGCCGGATTCGACCAAACGAAATTAAGGTTCAATCCATTATTAGACCATACAATTTGAACGTTTAACCTCAGATTAAATCCATATTCCTGTTCGTTCGTATCCGGCCAGAGTAGGCAGTACAGCAATATGATTACTTCTTCGCTGCAATTTCTCACAAGATTTGGCATAAAGTCACAAAATTACACAATTAAAAGCACAAGCAACAGAAAAGACTTGAATACTAGGACGTTAAACAGGATAAAGCCACAACAAGGCACATCAAGTTGTTGGACTCCTTTGTATAAAATAAATACACCACTAATAGTGCCAAGTTAAAAATCACATAGGCATCTAGGTACGCATCGTTGGCCAGACTATGTAAGGCGGCCTATTGGGGACAGAGGTACGTTTTCTTGAAAGTGCGACGGCCAATTAAGGCCGGATTCGACCAAACGAAAATAAGGTTCAATCCATTATTAGACCATACAATTTGAACGTTTAACCTCAGATTAAATCCATATTCCTGTTCGTTCGTATCCGGCCAGAGTAGGCAGTACAGCAATATGATTACTTCTTCGCTGCAATTTCTCACAAGATTTGGCATAGGCACTAGTTTTACGAAAGCGACTGCTATCTAACCTTCCAACCCAGAGGGAAAACTAGACCGGGGTTAGACCGGTTTCCTTACGATCTTTTCCTTCACCGAAAAGCCACGCAAGCTGATACAAGAAAGTTTAAATTTTATTTTAGAAAAACGCGGTACGTTAGTGTTCATATTCGTCATTTTAACCAAATGTACGGTTTTTGGTCTACGGCATGCAGTATTTACCCATATTATTATGAATTGACATGCCTAATATATGTATGTATATTATGTAGTTTCATATTATTTCACGTCTTGAGTTCCCAAAGGTATTGTGCCGAACATATAAATTTCTAAATTGGGAGTAAAAGTTTACTGATATTTATTTTATAACGGTTCAGCCTATGGAAATCGGATGTATCCTAGCACAACTAAACTTAGATTCGCTAGTCATGCCACACGTCGACACCCGTCTTTCTCTCGTTATACTAAACCAATAATCTTTGACTAAACTGAAAATATTATAACAGGTAATATTTATCGCATTGTTTGTGGTAGACTTTGTTGTGACTTGTGACCTAAACTCCTGTGTCCACCACAAGACTGATGAAAGTGACGATGACAATTACTTTCGTCCCTGTTACGTCGCTCATAAAAAACCTACTATCGCCTATCTAAACGGCCCTATCTCTGTGTTTACGAGGGCTAGATCTTGTGCGACGACTTTCTGCGTCTACGCATGTATTTGTATGCAAGATGCAAATGGTACGGGGACGCGACTCGCATAACTTGACTACTAAACTACTATAATTTAGTAAAGTTGAAAGTCGTTGAGTGTAAGTGATTCAGTAGTAGGACTAGTAGGTAAGTGTGCTCTTGAAATATTCATAATATACGCCGAAAGACATCACACACTGCACATAGAGGCCTCCCCCAAAGAGTGCCACAATGACCGGTCCTGTGCCACCCGCATCCAGCGGACTCCCGCGACCTTTACCAGGTCATCAGCCACGCTGCGCCTTCCGGTACGTGGTCGCCACTCGAGAACGTTTCCACCCCAACAACAATATGCCCCGCCCACTGCCACTAAAAATATTAAAATTACTTAATATTGTCGTGAAACGAGGTCGTTCAATGTTTTCCGAAACAAATAAGTATGTAAATACTCGATTTTTTTTAATTCCCAGTCTCATACTTATCTCGTCTCATACATTCGTTGTTGTGGGTGCTTAAAGAGCCCGAGGTCCGCTTGATACCTATACCTAATTTATGTGAAAACAATCGCATTCCTTCTAACCCGTCATACATTCCGGGATATTTGGGTTAAATTAATTTGAAATTAATTTTGTACTGGACGCTTGATAAGTAGTCGTTAAGGTGATACTTAAGTACTTACATTTCAGACATCTAGCATATTCAAAGAGCATAGCTATCACATAAAGCATTTTCAAAGCAAATGGGGTAAATGTGAGCTCTGCAGCTTTCCTAGGGTCATTAGTACCGAGTGGTTGGAGCATTACCTACGAAGTGAATTGATGACGCCGTCAACCTTTAGGAAGGTAGCTGCAGCCTTATAATAAAATAGAAAATGCTGAGAAATTGACTCGAGATGCTGCCTCTGTAAGTATAAAGAATTCTGAACCCGAATCACTCGATTACTCGTTATTGTACGCAAAATTTTGATTGTAAGCGTTCATATGTGCCCTTAAATAAGCGTTTAAACCTTCGATTCGCGTATTTAAATTGTCTCGCAGAATTACGTTAACCCCTTTCAGTCAGAGGCCTTATAAAATAAAATAAAGTGAAAATAAGTCTAGTTTTATGTATTGGCATGTTGTCCTTTTAAAATCAGACATAAAAAGAAGGATAAAAATATTTATCCTTAAATATAAAGACTGTTTGTTATAAATACAAGAAAAAAATGCGACAACTTTTTTTAAATTATTTATTGACATACTAAAATCAATCAACTATGTACAAAATAATATGGACAACTCGAATAGTACCATAAAAAGCCCAAATTATTCATTTCTGGCCAGTTTTCTAATTTTTTGCCTCATGGTGCCCATTATAATGACTGGACAGCGACTTTGTCAAAAGTTCGAGCCACCTTATTCCAATCTGACCGAAACTGTTGCTCTGTATCGGCACTACGGGCTGTTTTACGTAGTTTAGCTTTCATTATAGCCCAGTAGTGTTCTATCGGGTGAAGCTTTGGACAATTCGGTGGATTTAACTCTTTGGCCACAAAATTTACATTAAGATAAGATAAGATAAGATAAAAATCATTTATTCAAGTAGGATTTTACAATCACTTTTGCATCGTCAAGGTTTATATCATTATTGCCTTTATACCTTTTTACTACCTTAGCCGCGTAATGGCAAGACGCTAAGTCAGGCCAAAATATAGTTTCGGAGTTGTGCTTTTTGATCATCGTTTCTGAAGGCACTCTTTCATATAAATATCGGCATTCATCGACGAGGTAGTGAAAAAAGTAGTTGACTTCATTCCGCATTCACAAATGGCCTGCCACACCATGACTCTTGCCGAATTTCTCAACGCAAATGGATTTTTCAGCCTCTGTGATTTCTGTTCCCTCACGAAAGTCACGAATAGTGTAATACTGGGGGCCTGGCAAAGACTTGTAGTCCAGTTTTACATACGTTTCGTCGTCCATTATTACACAGCTGTGTTTTTTCGATAAAATCGAGTCATATAATTTTCGGACTCGTGTCTTAACAGATGCTTTTTGTTTTTGACTTTTTTTTCGGCTGTTTCTGTTTTTTTAATGTCGTTAAATTATTCCTTTTCTTTGCACGTTGTAGTTGTACCATCCCGATACTCGTACCAACTTTTTTCGCGACATCTCGGACAGAATCTTTTGGTCCAGTTTTGGATTGGACGGACCTGGTTTTTGGCCTGACCGTTGTTGGTCCTCGAAGGTATAATCCTCCCCGTACTTACGGATAGCAGTTTGGACGGCTCCAACACTAACACCTTCCATTTGTGCGAGTTTTCGGTACGTAATACCTTTAACCGAACACCATTTGTCCACAATAAATTTTCGCTTTTGCGGTGTAAGACCCCTCATTTTTTTATTGGAACAAGTTGAGCAAAAAAATTATAAAGATATCGGTTCTATGACAAATGTCAATCAATTGTCTTGTATCAGAATATTTATAAATGAATAGACAACTTATTCCTGCCAGAGCTAACTTGTATTTATAACAAACGATACAGTCTTTAACTAATAACGCGAATATATCTTTGATGAATTAATGATACTCTTATAAGCGGAGATTACGAAATGACGAACACTACCAGTGTGCAATAAGTAACGGTTTCCCTCAATTCCCATTGTAATCAAATATTTTGCTTTAATTACGCTATCTACTTAGTGCATGAGTGCTTGTGTAATGTTTTGATTTATAAACCGATTTTGACCAACTTCTTCATGCGACTCAGGTACATTTCATTTAATGAGTAATGACAATCGAATAATAGACTATAATATGCAACCATTACCGGCAACACCAAATCGTTAATATAAACAAGTCCTGAAAGGACCAAGTACCAATTCATTTGGTAAGAACTTTATTTGTTTTCTAAGGATGGATGTCCACCGGAGATGTGAAAAGCCCTGTTTTCAATATTTGACGCCTAGCCTTAGCTGTCAAGCATGCGAGGTGTCAAGAAGGTACAATCAAACCAACTGAATCATGACCCACCATATAACCTTGTTACAATTAAGGCGCTATAGGTTCAGCGAAGTGAAGCGAACATAGTTTTTGAAACAATATAATGCGTCTGTTTATAATAATATGGTTCAAAAAAATTCGAATAGTAATCTTGAGGCTTTCCTGCAGGGAAATCAGTGATTCGAAACACTATTAAGCAATTTTCGCTCGATAGAAAAAAATCACGAACATAGGTCTAAAACATATTAAAATTCACTTAAAACATTCGTAGCAAATTATGCACAATAGCTAAACATATTAACATTAGTTCTAAAAATCAGCAATATCATGTTTGAGGGAACTTAGTGATTACTTTTTTATTTATTTAAACGCACAAAAAATTAAAATTAAAAAACATGATATCCGCGCTTCCAAACACGCACTTCCATCTCGCTCACGCTTATGCTCAGCGAGAGGGAGAGAAGACCATGATACTATAGCGCCTTAACGAACATACGCGCAATCATATGACGTTAATACGTTACAAGGTTCCATTCTGGGTCAGGATTCAATTTTGTCGATAGTGCTGACTGTGCATCAAAAGTAACTACGCAATCGAAGACGTCAAAAGCTCTTATTCCCTTTTAATAAAGACTTTTGACGTCTTCGTTTGCGTAGCTACTTTTGATGCTGACTGTACATATATAAAAACATATCTTCGCATTCGCACATACCTGGTGGATGGATACTCATCCTAAAGCAATCTGAGTTACAGTACAGTGCTCGACAAAAGAAAGCAAGGTTGCAAAGGCGTCGGTCAAACACGCTCGTGTCGACAGGCAACGACCCAACGTCTCCCGTGAAATATAAACGCAAAAAGGTTATACCTAATCTGTTAGAAAGCGGAGGTCGTATACGTGCTGCCAACACAACTTTCTTGCCATTCGGCTTGTGGTTTATACCTTTACCCTGCTATTGTATATAGTCGCATACACTGAAAGTACACAACAAACTATGCAATTTCGTACAGCAACCGACAGCGACGCAGCTAAGGTTGGAATGACAGCAATAGATACTCTCTGTCAGTTGTTGTGACAGATTGTATCGTTTGTAGTGTGCCTAGGACACATGCGAAGACAACAGTCATATTCGCAGCCCTAAATATCAATAGAAAGTAACACTGCGTACCAGTACGCAGTGTTACTTTCTATTGATATTTAGGGCTGCGAGGCCCTTAAAACTGTAGTGGAACATTGGCGATGATTGATCGAATCGTTATTGGGTTTTCGTCACGTACCTACGATTGTTATCAGATACACGTAGGTATACCTTGGAATGAAGTTGATCACTCATGACATGTTGTAATGTGAACTTCTGTGTAAAAAGCCCTTGTTGCTGCAGGTAGCATTACCATGGGCTTCAATAGAGTGATTGACAACAGTAAAAAAATGTAGATTTTACATTACCAATAAACAGACGATAATAGTCGCAAAATATCAAGCCTTAAGTTATCTTTGCTATTTTAAATGTTGACCACAGAAAACAGTGAGGCCACAAGTCTGTGTCCCCTACAAAGTTGCCTCAAAGTTGCTATGAGTGAAATAGTACATTTTACAACTAGTGTGAAAAGAATGTCTTTTTACCACTAGTACCGAGGTATCTTGCCACGAGCTGAAAGCGAGTGGCAAGACTCGGTACGAGTGGTAAAAGACATTTCACACGTGTTGTAAACGACGTTTTTTAATACAATTGCGAAAAAATAATAAATTAATATTCGTCATTTATATATTAATGAATTCTTTAAATAAATTTATATTATTGTACCTCGATCTCAACTGTTAGTGGCTGCATCGAAACTTCTGCTTGCGTATGCGCTCCTGGTACCTATAGGTGGACCGTTTAACTCGGTCCTCGCCTGCGCGGCGCGCGGGTGCAGGGGTATGACTATAACGGGCTGCGGGCGACGTGATGCGTACATTTTCAGCTTCAAAAATGACTTTCATACTAACGCGATCAAAAATAAATACTCCTAGTATTCGTAAGCGTTTTTAATTTCATAATTTCCAAGTAAAAAATCTAATATAAAATTACTGCGTTTCGAAAGTATAGTTTGGAACTAAAAAGTAAAAAGCACTAGTTCGAGAAATTGAGCTTCTCGTACGCTACGCAGCCACAAAAAGTACCACTTTTTGAGCAACTGTATTAAAAAATATTCTATACGTTCGGTTTGTGCCAGTCCCTTAGCGAAGTGGTAACAGCGAGAAAATGTTGCGTATTTTGTAAAACTGTGGCCTTTTTTCATATTTCCATTCATAGTTAAATCAAACTTCGTATTTACCAAAGGTACCGCAGCTTCGAAACACGCGTAACAAGCTCACATATGTCGTGTAGACTATGAGAGCGACCCAGAAAACTAATCCGATACTTTGGAAAGCGGTAAAAATAAAGCACTAGATCACACGATAACACGCGACGCAGTGGAATTGTCCAAAATGGCGGAAAATTGAAATAAAAGGCCTCGTAAGTGGGCAGTGGCTTTCCCGGGTAGCGGACATTTTGGACAGCGGCCGCGGCCGGCGTTACGCTATAGAGAGACCATTAAATTAGTGGACGCATAATAGACAAAATTTAAAAGGAGCCGTTTGTGTTATAAAAAAATATCAAATGTAAATTATTCCATATAATTTCGGTCCATTCACATATCTATCTATCTTATCTTATCTTATACGTAAGCTGAGTGGCAATAAAATAAAATAAATCATCATTTTGAACCCCCGACGGAAAAAAGAGGCGACGGATAAGTTTGACTAGTCTGCTGTGTGTCTGTCTGTCTGTCTATGTCTGTCTGTGTGTGTGTCTGTCTGTGGCATCGTAGCTCCTAAACGAATGGACTGATTTGAATGCGGTTTTTTTATCCAAAAGTGACGTGATCGAGATGGTTCTTAGCTATGTTTCAACAAAATCGGTTCAGCTGGTTTAGAGATATTGAACTTTGAAACGAAAATGTCGGGGGGTTTTCAACTTTTGTAAGTTGCAGTTATTATTCTACACTCATACATTTTGTAACTACTTACTAGGTAACTATTACATGAGTAGGCAATGTCCAAAAAACTATAAAGATCAGAACAGGATAAAGGATAAATAAATCATTTTGAGAAATCGAAGCTAAATTATCCGACATCGTTAACTTTAAAGGTCACACAAGTGTAATACCTAAATTACCTACGTATTGACTTATTAATCCTCTTAAATCTTCAGACACTAAATCGCATAAACTCCTAATGTCAACCGGAAATATTTTTACAAAATCTAGGTTCAGTAAATGAATAGATAAGCTTTATTAGCACAATAATTTGATCTATTTATTTGTTCAGTGCGGTTTGATATTTCAAACGCTTGACATGAATTAGGCGGTGTATGTAGAATCGAAGTTAAATAATTATTTTGGACAGCTGCTGTACTCGATATCGTGTTACTGTTTAAACGTTTATCAGCAGCATCGCTATGTTTTATATTTGATTGCATAAATGAAAGTTAAAGTTGTGTTCAATATGTTACGAGAGTATGCCTCTGTTAAGGAAAACTTATGTAATTCGGCTGATACGAGTATGATGATGATGATGAGGACCTTACTTACTTCCCATCTTTAAATGGGAAAATTGCTTATGTATGGTATGAAACATTAAGTTCAAAAAAGGTAAATGCATGTAATGAGGTTTATTGCTCCTCATTAAGCGTGTCTATGGCCTGTCTATGATAGTTGTTCAAAGGGCTGTCAGTTGACTTTGAATTGACAAGATTTGTGAAAACTGTTATGTCGTGCGAGATAATTAAATTGTTATAATAGGTTAAGGAATACGCGAAGTATTAACCTTGAATGTGGTTTCTCTTTCAGGTAAGTAGTGTTTAGTTAGTATTGTTAACATAATATGTTATATTTGTAATATTGTGAATAATAAAATTGTAATCTCTTTCAGAGCAACGCAAACTTGTTTAATATTTCGCCGTTCCCATAATGTGATAAATAACACATTATATGCATTTTTTAGGCTTTATCTAACTTTTAACTATTAATACCTACTGCATTAAAAAGTTGCACTAGGAAGTAATTTCCAAGCTCAATACCTACGTTAAACACAATGAATCGTCCGACTGCGAATAAATAACCTGCGATTACCCATTATAAGAAGTAAGTGGGCAAATCGTTTCTATCGCCACTGTAATCACATTGCTACTATACTCGCCCATAACCCAAAAGACGACTGCGGCCATAAAACGCTACGTGCAATACAATGGGAAACTGATAACGCGAGCTCAAGGGTTTTATTGCGCTAGTCGTCTTTTGGGTTGAGGGCGAGTATAGAACTCTACATGCACTTGACCAGGGGGATTATTGTACTATACATGTTGGTTTGATATCAAATTTACATTTGCAGCACGCGCGCACGCCTTAACATCGTTCTAACTTTTATACAGTATCGCTGATTTTACTAACTTACGACTGTCCTAACCTAACGTTCAAACGACTGCGCGCAAAAAATGAAAATTTGATATCAAACCAATACTTTTATTAAGATACCTAATACATCTAGTAATCTAGTCAAACATAATAGTAGCTCATTCTGCATACCGAAGGGCCGTGGGAGTGTCGTAGTCCGCAATTACCCTAAGGTCAGCAGCATCTGAGGTCGCCCGAGTTAACGCACCCAGTTCTTTGTACGAGCACTTTGTTCAGATTCAAGCTTATTAAGTTTCTCAGTGCTACGTTTCTTTGTGACGATGTCGAGTACTTCAGCTTCGTTGCCGCAGTTGTGAATTGTTGAGCTAGAGAAAGTACTGTATTCGCAAAAATTATTACCTAAGTCGAATATAAAATACCTAGGAATTTTATCGCATTAAATGAACTGTGGAAAATTCGTAAATAGGTTTTTTTATAGCATGATAAATCTTATGCTAATGATCAGTTATAATTTATTAGGCACTTGCATGCGAATTGAACGGACAATGAACTTCACTGAAACCACTAGTGCAATTATTACTAATAATTATTGTTTAGACAGGTTTAAACATTGCCGTTTGTAATAGTTCAAAACGATCTTCAAAATTCCCTACAATGATTGTAACTCCAATATTCTAAGTTTGTTTGTAATCTCGTTCAGATCCTGGCGATTTTAACTCAATAACTCATATTTTGAGACACGCTTTTAACTCATACAATTTCTCTCAGCAGTGCGGATTAATGTATTACTTAACCCTCTGTATCATGGTGTTGCCTACAGGCAACATACTGTTATACCCTTCGTCAATTTAAATAGTACCTAGTTTATGTGACTGTACATAATGAAGGGCATTAAACACGAGTGTTTTAATACCTAATTATGTACAGTTACATACACTACTTTATCTATCCACATATCATAAGCCTCCATGATGTAATAATAAGTTCTATCTATATTACTTTGAAATATCTAAATTGATGTTATTGATTGATAGAGGGTTAAAACGTAAAAGGTACCAATCACAATCAAAAGAACTCAATTATTGGCCACAAACAACCTAGGGAAGAAAGTTGCAATAAAATATCGCGCGTGATGCACCGCGGAGCTCAAGGAACACGTATAGCGCCTATATTTCGCGTATTATTATAATGCCACCCGTATGCGTTGACAATAATAGTGAAAGTGTATGCGAGCAACACTATTATGACAGGCATGGGGCTGCGCAATATCCGTGACCGTATTCGTGATCCGATTAATTGTACGTCTATATCTTATAAGTCCGTAATTTGTCGCTAATACCACGGTTAATGTGTGCGTTCGGTTTCGAACGCGCCGAGTCAGACATGTTTAGCCGCTGTTGCGATGAAATGTCCGTCGCCAATTGTTTTCAGGGAAACACATGTCTTTAAATTCTAATGGAGAAATTATTCTACTTTAGGTCTTTGGCAACATGTTGTGGTCATGTCGTAGTGTCAAAGACTGTCGCTAATAATCAAAATAAGGAGAGGTTCAGATAAAAAATGTAGCAGCAAACGGTACCTTGCTGTTAGATATATGTTGCAGAATAGTTCTGGGAATAGAACCAAAACGTCCACTCCAGATCACATTCGAATACAATCCTAAAATCAACATGTGAATTTACTCCCTGTTCATCCAATCTGCACTCTAAGCTACATTTTGACACAAGCGTGACTATACTTTAGTGATTGTAAGATTTAACCATTGTGAGCCCAAAAATAATTCCCTGTGAATCTTTTTTACTCTAAAGTTTAGAGCTAAACTAACCGTGAGACATGACATGACAACACCTTTCAAAGAGCAGTAAATCATCTTAGGAAGAAGCACTAGTAATCTCACTATTCATTTGGTTAAAACAGACACGACAAATCAACATCTATGTTTTTATATTGTACGCTGTCTTCAGTATTGTATTCGTTAAGTTAAATTACACTTCCCGTCTGTGTACAGTTTGAATTTTACATGTCAAATTATAGTCTTTAATTTTCTTATTAAGAGTGATGTTAGTCATAATAGAAATAAATCGATTATTCGTCGTCACGCTCGGCTCATCAAGCTTATGCTTATGAGGCAATCGGTCCAATTGAAAAGATTAGGACTGAGATATGGCAAAGTTCATGAGTTCGCGACCCTGGAGTCTGTCAGCTCTGTCCTTCTGTCACTTTGCCGAAACCTGTGTTGCACCCAATTTAGGGATCAGTTTGCCAAAAGAGGTATCACCCAATTTAAGATTTGGGGTCATCGTGTCGTCGCAAGTGTTTATATCTGAGAGCAAATACTTAAATAACGTAGCCTTAGCGTTTTAGATACTCGTAAAATGCAAATAATTTTAGCAAATTAGGAGTTTCGTCATGAATAAATTATTAAATTGATGCCACCAGTTTTTGATATTGTTATTGACCAGACATTTCTACTAGTTTTAGCGATATACAATTCCAATATATGCATTTACATCCAGTCGACAAAGAAGAAAATTGAAGTGAAAGAGACGATATGGATAGGATGGATGTACATAACAAGATGTCGCGTGATAGAGAAGAGCCCGACTAGTAAATGGGATAAGGGCAAGCGAATGACGTTATATCTTCAGGTCGATGAAGTCCTGGTACATATGAATAATATTCTTTTACCACGGGCGAATAATAAAGAAAGCCTCAGATCGCATATTTATCGCTCTTGCCTTCGGCTCGGCAAATACGGCGATCTGAGACATTATTTATTTTTCATCACACTTGCTCATAAATGGTGCTATTCTATGCCTGTATACGGAAGGACAATGGCCTAAATTGTTCCCGCGGGAAATAATGGTCCCAAGGGAAGTAATGAGCTTGTGTGTGATCTGATTAGTTAAGCAAATCTTGACGGCCGCGTACGACAAGAATTCTGGCTCTGTGATTGGTAATCGAGCAGGCCATGCCCTGCAAGAACCACATGCTCCATGCTCTGTGATTGGTTGAAATATTGAAACTACGCCCCCCACTAGCACTGATCTGGAAGTGAAGTTGTCAATTTCGTCAACATTTGATTGGTGCGCTTGTATAAAACATAGATTTTTCTGTCTTTTGTAGTTATTTATTTCCTCGCAAATGTGATGAAAAACATTGTGTATAACACGGGCGTAAGAATATTGCAAACTCGAGTCATCAAAAGCCCTCCGCTTCACGGCGTCGGGCTTCTGATAGACTCTCGTGTGCAATATTCCTCATACGCCCCTTGTTAAACAATGTACTATTACCGCCCTAGGTGACTAATGCACCGCAAACGAGAAATACATAGAACCTAGATTAAGTCTCAACTCAAGGGAGCAAAATGATATACTTACGTCGAGGGCGGTATATTTAATCCTTAATGAAGCGAACGACTCTACAATAGAATCCTGTGCCAGCGAGGATTCTAAAGTAGAATCTTGAGCGTAACGTGGGATTCAAGTTTTGTACACCTATAATTTACTTTAAAAACAAAGTTTAAACCGACTTCAATTCAGTACTTCGCCAAGCCACATAGGTAGTTACATGAACATTTCCTTTCCAATTTACCACATGCACTGCTTTCCGAGAGCAAATGCGTTGATTATTACAGAAAAAACCCAATTTGTTATCTGTGGGCTGATAATATTTCCTAAAATCCTAAAGGATTCGAGAATTACCACTTCATGAGTTGCTACTTCAACGGAATCATGTCAGAACCTTTGACGAACTTTACATCTTTGAGGAGTTCCATAAGTCATCTGTGGTCTTCAGTATCAGTTCCACTTCACCAACATTGCGATTTCCGAAGGTATATACACGAATTATAATAGAAAATACCGAAATCACTACAAGCGTGCCTATAAAATTTGAGTGTTGCCCTCAATTTCCCTGGGATCCCATCATCAGATGCTGATTTGGTGACAATGGGACCACCTCGGAAGTATTATTATTATAGCCTTTTATTCAGACAATAAAATTTTATATTATATAAATTATGGGTTTTCTTTCTTTACGTTTCATTCATATATCTCTTTTTTCTTCCATTTTTGAGTGTCCGTTTGCCAGTTGGCAAAGGCCTCCTCCAATCTTCTCCATTCCTGCCTTTCTGTGGCCACTCTACCCCATGTTATACCGGCTACCTGTCGTAAATCGTCATCCCATCTTCTTTGTGGTCTGCCTCTCTTTCTTTTTCCATTCCTTGGGTACCATTGGGTGATTATTTTACTCCATTTGTCTTTCCCTCGAATCGTGTGTCCTGCCCATTTCCATTTTTGTCTTCTTATTTTTTGGGTTATATCCTGGACTCTCGTCTTGTATCTGATGCTGCTATTCCTTACTTTGTCTGTTCTTTTAATCCCAACCATACTTCTTTCCATTGCTCGTTGGCATATGGATAGTTTATTTGTTATATTTCTTGTCAGAGTCCATGTTTCACTTCCATATACTAGTATTGGTAAGATGCATGTATTGAATAGTTTGCTTTTGGTTGATATGTGTAAGTTTTTGTCCTTCATTATCTCCTTCAGTCCCCAATATTTTTTCCAACTGTTCGCAATTCTTCTTTCAGTTTCTTTACTTATATTGTCTTTTGGAGACATCAGTTGCCCAAGATAAATGTATTCTTCAACATAGTCGATCCGAGTCTGTTCCGCTGATATTGGGTATTTGGGTATTGTAATAAGTATACACTTTCGAATAAAAAAAGGATTTTGGAAATCGGTCCACAATTGACGGAGAAATCGGCGAACATACATTAAAAAAACATACAGTGGAACATATAACCTCCTCCTTTTTTGAAGTCGGTTAAAAATGGAAATTATATTACTTCCGAGCACATACTGTTTTTCACACCTTCTTTGAGGAAAAGTGAAATCCCTCATTTGAGGGCAACAATTACTCTTTTCTGAATAGCAGGATGAGGGAAGAAAAGTACAACTTTGATCCCTCATTTGAGGGTAACATTTACTCTTTTCTGAATAGGTGTGAAAAATATATGTTATAAATGGATACCTGAGGGCGTATGGTATATATGTTACCGTCAGATTATGAACACCGTCATCTTACTCGCGATATTAATTAACTGTCGGAAAATTGTGACCTGTCAAAACCATTCACAATTTAACGCATTATTTTTCGTTAGTTTAGAAACTATCAATGTCAAATCGTCAAATTGTGAACTAAGATCAAATTGGCATGATTCGGAACGCACCCTGTGCGCTAATTGTGGGTGAAATAATTACCTACTCGTATTCCATCAGCTTCCACTGACGTCAGAATATTACTGGTTTTTTTACTGAACTTTTTATTCAATTTCGTCATCTGGTAGAGTCGACGGAGCCCCACACGGGCAACTGAAGCTACCTAACTAACCTGCCCTACCTATTCTTTGTGCATAATGCGTTCTGTAGCATACCCATTTGGTCGTAGTTCACAACTGACGCTGTTCACAATCTAACGGAGACATATACTATCCAAATGATTGATGTTTCACCATACCTACGTTTATGTAGTAATATATGATAGTGAAGTGCTCTACGGATGTTATTCGATATTTTCGCCCAAATAAGGAGACATGAGCCCGGGCGGTTTCGTAAGCGGTATGGTTCGGATACCATAAAATACATGAACATATGTGAAATAGCAGTCTAATGTATTATGTCGGACATTTATTTATTTACTAGCGACCCGCCCCGGCTTCGCACGGGTTTATATGTATAATACATGCATGACTTTTGACGTTTTCGTTTGCGTAGCTACTTTTGATGCTGACTGTACCAGCGGTGAATTTCTGCGTGACATGAAGTTTGCCTCACTTTAGCCACGTAAATCGTTGTCTGTGAATGGTAAATTTTAGTTGGGGCAACAAAGGAGTACACATAAAGTGAGAAAAGTATTTCCCTGTCAAGTCAAGACATTGATATAAGATTGAATATAACCCGGTCGGTGCAAAAGTTTTCTACACAATACCTGAACTTAACTGTTTAAACGTACCTACGAAAGTTCAATTATTATTGCATAAATAATGTGATCGGCTAATCGAAGATATAATTTACTGCAGAAATATAGAAGTCTCTATAAATGCATCTATGCACATATACCTAACTATTATTTATTACAATATGTGGGTCAGCGATCGCGTTTAATATCCCTTGATTATTATCGAGGTGAGCAGAGGTCAATCAAATGTAATAGAGATCGTATTCATTACTTGTTAAAAAAATGGACGGAATTATAGGTCGCCTATTTATCATAAAGAACACTTAAGATGTCAAAACAACGATTATCTCGTGCATAATTTATATCTCCGCATTTGCAGCGACTGTTACATGAACGATGGCCTTAACTTTTTTGTAATTCTGTTAATATTGTTCTAAGTACTGGAAATGGGGTAATGGTACACCTACCGTCAGGGGCATTAATATACTTACGTGCATAAATATCTGTACAGAACACTATTGTCAATGTCATAAAGACGTGTACAGATATGTATGCCCTTATTTAGGTTCCTATATGTATACCCCTGTGTACCCCTCACTGTACATAGTTTCAGTATAAGTTTAGTAGTGTTGCCTATATTGTTAGTCTATTCACCTTTCCTAAAAAAGTACATTTTATCTTTCAAGTATAATTTGACGCAATATTTGTTCGATTGGGCTAAAATCTAGCCTGGTTTCCGGAAGAAATACATAAAACAACAACGTAACCCCATCGAGTTTGAACTCAATATTATATAGTCTGGATGTGTAGATAGAAAAAATGATACGCAATGTAGATAATAAAGGCTCTTAAATGAAGAAGTACGACAGAATTTTGTTTGGACCTATGGTCTTACTCTCTTACTTATCCATGTTTGTAATCGTCCACCTACCTAGATATGTAGGCGGTTAGTCAATCTCATATTTTAGTATGCTGATTGTAGGCGTGTAGGCTACCTACTGGCCAAGCCTACCCTGTGCTTCCCGCTTTGTGGAATGTCGGCATCAAGGTGAAGTGATAGGACTCCGCGTTGACTCAATATTACTTGGGCGTTGTATCGTGTCATCAATCACTGATAAATGTTATTACGTTCCATTTGGGGCCTTCAGCCGGTGAAAACTCTAGCATTTTCGTACTATATTGATTAGACTATAAATAAGTACCTGGATATTGAACATTCTGATTGGGTCACACACAACCAGATAGATAAGGACAGACCGATTATACCCTTCATAGTTTTGGTTAACTGTCATCGGCCACAGAAATTATGATTAGAACCAAAATCTGCGTATGACCAAATCATTTAGTCCAATCAGGCTTGACAGTTATATAAAAAAATAACTATGGTACCTATTAATCGCTTGCAATTTAGTTACGAATTAATTTGAATTGCTTTAGGAGAGCCGTCTAAATTCTGTTATTCCATTGTATGTTTTTATTTATGCTTGACAACTTAAAAACAATTCCCACACATTCAAATCTCCATGTTGAGAGACAAACACAAATAATCACGCCGCTCGCTCCACAAATAGGTCGCACATGGTAATTAAGGAAGGGGTATAAAATTAACCCTCATAACGCTACTAAACTGGAGCTCAATCAGCACCACTTAAATTAAACAAATCCGGTCAGTAGCGAGGAGTCCTGTCGTCGAGCTAATGCTTTTGTCCAAAATAACGTTGTCTGCCTGTGTAATTGAGTGCTGTAAATCTGAATAAAATATGATATGGTGCATTTGAAAGAAAGAAAGAAAATAAGTTTATCTCGCAGATACAAAATCAAAATCAATTATTTATTCTGCAAATAGGCCACAAGGGCACTTTTACATGTCAAGTGGTATTCTACAATATAATATTAATAATCTTACACAATTATCATTAAAAAATTGCAGATTTTAACCAATTAGTACCTAAACGGTTAACAAACTAAATGTCGCTAAAAATTAAAACTCAAAAAAACCAAAAAAAATCCATTACATATTATATACAAAATAATAAATTGCGCAGTATACATTCGCTGATATTATGTGACCTTAGGTATGTCATTTAAATATGATATGGTGCATTTGAAAGAAAGAAAGAAAATAAGTTTATCTCGCAGATACAAAATCAAAATCAATTATTTATTCTGCAAATAGGCCACAAGGGCACTTTTACATGTCAAGTGGTATTCTACAATATAATATTAATAATCTTACACAATTATCATTAAAAAATTGCAGATTTTAACCAATTAGTACCTAAACGGTTAACAAACTAAATGTCGCTAAAAATTAATACTAAAAAAATCCAATAAAATCCATTACATATTATACTATACAAAATAATAAATTGCGCAGTATACATTCGCTGATATTACGAGTATGTGACCTTAGGTATGTCATTTAATTTAAAATTAGGCTTCTTCTTATTAAGGCGACGTGAGCTCCAAAAACTGATTTTTAAAAAATCGTAGCTCTTTTCTGGATTATAATACGGCTGCCTTCAATTTAATTAACAATCTTGAGGCTTTTCTCGAGGGAAATCAGCTATTCGAATCCTAAGTTTTTGACTTTCGCTCGATAGAAAAAAATCACGAACATAGGTCTAAAATACACTTTAAAAAATCATCACAAATTATGCACAACAGCTAAACATATTAAAATTGGTTTTAAAAATCGGCAATGTCATGTTTGAGGGAAATCAGCTATTACTTTTTTATTTATTAAAACGCACAAAAAATAAAAATTAAAAAACATGATTTCCGCGCTTCCAAACACGCACTTCCATCTCGCTCACGCTTATGCTCAGTGAGAGGGAGAGAAGACCACGAACCTACGTCCCCTTAACGAAACCCGTACCTACCTATATAGAATGCTAAAATTAAAACTGAGTTAACATTTCTTTTGTTATAACTTAGATTGATTATCTACTCACTCTGTTTGTAGGTACATTATGTTTAGCGTATTTAAAGCATTTTAGGTTTACATTGCTTGTCGTAGTAGCCCAATCGAAACAAAAGTGTTTACTTCTGCGTCTTCCGACATTCCTTTGTTTGTGGCATCCCAAAATACGCATGTTAAAACGTTTTAAACGACACGGAGCGAAAACTAAGTTGTGTTTTGTTTCTCGGACCTTTCAAATTCACTTCCTGCTTCGTTTCTTGTTTTCTATAGTCGAGAGGGCAAGTTTAAACTGAATCTGTTTAGTGGGTAATGCAATATTGATAGCACGTACGTCGTCTCCACCATTACACATGGATGTTTGGATGTTTTGTTCCTCCTTCGCTGAATTGATCAGATGTCCGTCGTGTAATTTGATGAGGTTTTTTAAGTTCAACGATGAGACTAAGGACCTGAATGAATACTGGTTTGAAATGGGATACCGACAGGTTTGGTTTTTTGCGGGGATATATAATAAATCATGTTTATGTATCGTAATAAATAGTTGTCGCTTTGAATTACTTTATGAAGCAGTAGAGTACTTGTTATGAGTATAGTATACTACTTAGTATTTAACTATAGTAACCGCGTTATCTTCAATGCTGAAATTGTTGTCTCTTGTCATCACTTTATATTTTACTTTATACTTCTTATGGTTTTCGCCAATCCTTTTTATTCACGGCATAGGTACACACACACACCTTGCAGATCTTTATGCCGAAGGTGGTTGGCATCACAGCGGTCCAAAGAATTTGACTGTGTCATCACCTCAGCCCGTTTTAATGCCTAATGGCATTAAAACATTATTCTAAGTGAGATTCTAATTCGATATTGAGTTTTTCGAGATATAATTGAATAAAATAATCAATATTATCGAAACAACTTTTGTTTTCGGACTTTTGCCAACTGTTTTGATTTTACCTTTATCAACTCAGGCTTACTTTTTTTAAAAAGGCTTCTCCAAGCGTCCCGATTTCACATTATCGGGAGCTTACTTCTCAATTGGCTTAGAATTTCCACTTCTTGTAGGAATCAGTTTATTGCAAAGCCTGGCCTCTACCTGCGTAAATAAATCGGTAAATTGCAACATTCCTCTCCCAAGGTGAGCGCACACGGCCGTCGTTATCTTATATCTGAAGTTCATATAAACCTGATCTTATGTCATGTCCAACAATAGCCTAACATGCGCTCATGCCACTTACCCAACGATTAGATGTACCTAGATGATGAAAAGTTAAAATACTTTAAGGTGGTTCGATTGCCATACAAAACGTTATTTGACATTCGTAGGCTAACGGCGTGATATTTTAAGAAACTTATGTAACAAACTTTCATAAATTGGCTTCCCATTTGCGCCAAATTCCCCCTTTCCTAGAATAAACTTGTATAAACTAGATTAATTTGAGAAATTGATTTGGCACGTGATATTTTGGGAAAACTATTTTTCTCAAATTAATCTAGTTTATACAAGTTTATTCTAGGAAAGGGGGAATTTGGCGCAAATGGGAAGCCAACTGATGAAAGTTTGTTACATAAGTTTCTTAAAATATCACGCCGTTAGCCTGCGAATGTCAAATAACGCTTTGTATGGCAATCGAACCCCCTTAAAGTAATTTATGCAAGTGGCGCAGGACCGATCACTTTGCCATTCTTTGGGGGAGGCTTATGTCCAGCAGTGGACGTCTGTCGGCCTATATAATGATGGTGAATTTATGGACGAAAGTGAAATACTGGAATGAAACATTTCTTCTGATCATTATTTATTTATTGTTTAACCGGGTTATACACGGAATTAGGTTTTAATTTATTATGTTCCTGACAGTCACGTGTTCGAGAGCATCCAAGTCCCGACTAAGGTTTGGTATGTCCCGTACATACCACTGCTGTCTATATGCAGAATTATTTGAAAGCCGAAAATACTACGCTCCATAACTCTCGCTGAAACATCTGGATCGTTTATTGTTTTTTTTGTTATTCGTGTAGGTATCTGTGTGTCAGTCTGTGGCATCGTAGCTCCTAAACGAATAGACCGATTTCGATGAGGTTCTTTTTTGTCCAGAAGCTGACGTGATTGAGATGGTTCTTAGCTACGTTTCACTCGACGCAAAAAGAGGGGTGTAATAAGTTTGACGTGTCAGTGTATCTGTGTGTCTGTCCGTGGCATGGCATCGTAGCCCCTAAACGATCGGACAGATTTTAATGCGGTTTTTTTTGTCCGAAAGCTGACGTGATCGAGATGGTTCTTAGCTACGTTTCAGCAAAATCGGTTCCCTGGTTTTGAGATATTGCACTTTGAAATGATAATGTCAGGGGTTTTTTTAACTTTTTTAAGTTGTTAATTATTCAGAGGCTCTAGTATAAGTTTTATCCATACAATACGTTTTCGAACGCGTTTGCGTTTAGTCTCAATTTGTATGGCAACGCGTAGTTCCTAATAGTTACCACCAGAGGCGCTGTTCGCGTTGCCATACAAATTGAAACTAAACGCAAACGCGTTCGAAAACGTATTGCGTCGATAAAACCTATACTAGAGCCTCTGAGAATGAGCGAACTAAGTACATACAGTATGGGTATACAAACAAACTTAAACTTGGGCTAATAAGTAAATAAAGAAGATAAGTAATATATGTAGTGAAATAGTATCACTCACCATTTATAAAAAAAAAATGATACACAAAACATATAATTTAGCTCCAAAATTCTATTACTGTACTCCTTCAACCATTTTGTTTTCACAGTAAACCTAATAAGACCGTGTGCCGATAATAATGACCAAGCTAATAATAACCACTTATGGTTCCATACAAGGTGCGCCATGAGAATGAACACTAAAGTAAGGTTCTGCAGCTGTTGAAAAGTGTCACATCCCATCCCACCCGCTTCCTGCCTCGCTCGTTGTTCACCAACACTTGAACACTTCACATTATCCGGCTTTACACAAAATTTAACAAAAGTGCAATGGAAAGGAAAAATGCCGCAAGTCCTATCAAACTTACTTGCTCCTATATTTTTTGCCGATATGTTTAAAACTTTAAAGTGCGTGAGACTCACAGTTAATTTCGAACAAACAAATAAAAGTCTTCTTGCTCTTGAATTCCCAAGACATTGAAAATCTGCTAATAATGGTGTGTCTATAGCTGAGAGCTGAACTAACCCCCTGATGCCTCTACTGCCATCGCAATAAGAGACATTTTACTTAGCAAGGAAACTACTGTCTACAACTATGTATCTAATGAATCAATCATGACACATTGCGCAGATTGATCCAGTTCGTGATAAGAAGCGTTAACGAAGAACGCAATGCATGGGGTTCATTAGTTTTTCGACGTTTTCCTGCTACAGTCAGAGCGTGTCGGTATTGTGGAGGTTTTTGTCGCGAACAGTGGCATTGGTACGCGGTGGTCCATGTTGAGTGATCTATCGCGGCCCTGCAGTGTTATTCTGCAAAAGACACCGTAAGTACATGAATAATATACAGTAGCACTTTTCCCGAACGCTTTTTCAGCGATTCACCATCGTGGTCGTTTCGGGTGATGGCGGGTAAAGGAAGGGTGGATGGAGTAGGTACTGTAGGACGACTGTATAATTTCGAGTCACGTGTGCGATGATTCAAAGGCAAACCTCAACTAGGTACGTGTGCACTGGAATAGCTCTCCCTCTTTAACACATGCTAAAACATGCGCATAAAAAGAAACAATATCGCGACGAACTCGTAGGTAACTGCTGTTATCGTACAGAATAACACTGTTAACGATCGTGTTTACTCTTGAGAACGTGACGTGGGAACCGTTCTGAGAACATCTTAAGTAATTTCTTTCTAATACTAATTTGAAATGAGCGTTGATTGTGTGATAATGTGTAGGAAGCAGCTCTAATGGGACGACTGCCGTTTTCATATTATCCTTGTAGATTTCCATACTGGTATAATAAAATGATCCAACGGCTGGTTGAATCTTTGTAGAGTGTCCATTCGTGCAACCTAAATGCCGATCGCCCACCGGTTGCCTTATTTGGTTCGAGATCTTTGGCCCTGGCCGGCTAAAGTCTCTTTGGTATCGTGATTCTGGCAGAACTTAATTAGTGTGCCAGGCCGATATTTTCTTGTTCTTCGTCGAAGTCAATTTTATATTTCTTTGCTACTAGGCAACATGTTTACCAAACCTTACGTTACGTTCATAAATATAACATGAGGATTATGTCATCAATGACCGCTTGAATCTTTTGTACCTATTACGGCGTGAATCTGCGTTTGCTCCAATAAATACGTGCACCGTAGATCGTCTGTCTCTTACCCGATTTTATTGACTTAAAAATGTTTACCTATTTAATAAAAGGGAATCTACGCGCGGGACCTATTTACTATTTTATCTGCCAAAATACATTCTTTGCTTCATATTGCTTCCACCAAGCCTATACCAGAATTTCCGTAGGCGGCAGCAAATAATATTTAAAACGGGTCAATATTAGCACCTTGAGATGCCAATACCGCGCGTCCACCCACTCTGCGATTGCAGCAAGGAATCAACTCGATCTGTCCTTATAGTGCTGTCTGAAACATTCCAATTCAATTTCCTACTTTCTAATGGACTTTTACGAACTCCGATAGTAGTTGTTACTTCTGAACAGTTTTCCAAGAATAAAAAATGTTGCTTGCATGTACCTGCCACAACCGCAAAATTAGAGGAAAGTCGACTGCATCGAACAATTTCTCGATTCCCCATGAAGCAACGTACTTAATGCATCATTGACGCAGCACAAAATAATGAACATTCGAACGACGAGATTTATGTCTGTCTGTAATTCCTAAGCTGATGATCTAAGTTTTACGTATCCCATTTTTAATCATTTCTTATTCATGTTGACTTTACCGATCAATTCAGCATCGATTCACGAAACCTATTACTAACCAAGTTCAATGCCGCAGCATTGAATGATAATAGCACAAACGATGACTCCGCAATATCGCTGAACATCAAATGAATTTCATTTTGCTGTATCACTGCATCGTATGTGTAGCCGACAAAAAGCTTGTCTGCGTCTGAGTACGACTGACCCAAAAAACCGTCTGCTTTTCAATTAAGTACTTTGGAGGCTGCCACGGAGCTTATCGAATCGTCATCTATGTTTTGACACTAATCTTTGTTAAGAAGCGTTTTCTTGTCTTGTTATAAATGACAGAAACAAGCTAGCTGTGATAGATTGGAACCATTAAGCGGCAAACATGACAAACACATTAAAGATTCTACGCCACGTTTGCCAAAAGGCATCTTGTAAGTATAGGGCACGTCTTTGAACTCGGTATCCTTCGCCCGCAACCCACTCAATTATTTTACCATCAGCTTCCGTTGTTCGCGTCTCGAAATAACATGGATTTAGCAATAAAGCGGCGACAAGCGTACCTTTGACAAACATGGACATTAGGCGAACAGGCCGAGTGGCGCAACTAACGACGTGAAATACCTAAGCACCAACGCAAGCGCGGCAAGAGGGTCTCTGGTCACAACTACGTTTAGAAACAGTATTTTATTACCATTTCAAACCTTACCTGGCATCTATCTCCACATTGCTCTACACAACACAACTGCCCCACAGACTTTGTTGCCGCATATTTGCGGCGGCGGAAAAGATTTCACCGCTTTCTTCCAGTACATTTGGCACTTCTGGTCTAGTTTCTGAAATACAAATCACGTACCTAACAAATGACCCGATGAAAGAGAGCGTGGTCGCGCTGTGCACGCGTGCCGGACTTGCGGTCGAATCGTGGAATGTCCAATTTAGAAACAAAACTTAACTAGAACTTTTGTTTTTTTGGATGTAATTTTACTTAAGTAAGTATAGGTACGCATAACGGTATGTAAAATATCGGATTTTTTTTCTATAATTATTTGTTTCCGGATAGAAGAGTTATTGGCGCTCATGACAGTTATCTTCTTTTAGCTAAAAATGCGAGACCATTTAGTAAAATAATAATTGATTGCATTCCAACGTTTAAACCTGAATAAGTCGATGGATCATGAAAACTACACAAAGGTAATATTCACGCAGCTCATAAATAATTAAAATGTGCCACTCACAACACGGATCACGTCATAAAAAATTTGTTGTGCTGCCAGACGTCATAGCAGGGTGTACTCGTAAAGCCAGCAAAAACTTAACTAGAACAGCATTCCATTTGAATGCTGTTTCATGTTCTATATAATACATTAATTTAACTACAAGAAACCAAAATTGGTTATAAAGGGAACACATGTAATTTATTTGTCATAAGACTAATCAATAAATATGAATAACAAAAAGTACATCTAAACAGAATCGTAATAAATCGGATTTGTCGTCTTGTGCCTCTGTTCCTTATGGAGACAGCTCTTAGGACTGAAATTTGTACTTCTACTTTAAGCCAATAAATTATTTCTGAATAGGGTAAGTGCACCAGTGAATGAACGAATCCTGTGAATGAACGAAAACCTGATTATTTGCTTAAATTAAGAGTTCTGTATATTTCTAGCATACCAGGTATTTTTTTCTCGATTAGCATTCACTGTAAGGGTTTTGTAACATTTATATCAACTCAGTCGCAACAGTTACTAAATGAGCGAAGCTTAAAGTTGACGGGCTATGGCTGTGGATTTTTTGTATGAGCCGGTAATAAGGGGACAAGATTGTTACCTTTTATTTGATGTGCCATTGTACTAGTTTTATAAACATGTAACTTATGGTGTGTGGTTTTTGGAAATCATAAGAGCGAAATTGTGCTATTCAAACATCTTTTTAAATTATTTAAGTTTAGAGTCTCGTTTTTTAGAAGGTGTTCTATAACTAGAATTAAAAACCGCCTAAATCCAGTGAATGAACAGGAGTGTTCATTCACTGGCAACGCCTGTTTTAATGTTTTCGCAAAATCTTATGTTCTAGTTATTGTAATAAGATTTAGTTTTTAGTAGCATAACCACCAATGGTTTGTCCATCGTTGGTCCAGTGTTCGAACAAACCTCATTTTCGAACATAAAGTTAGTTCATTCACTGGTGTATAGATTTCCAGTTAATGAACATCGACCGATAATTACCTAGTTCATTTATTGGTTTTTTGGAACCAGTTAATGAACGAACATTTGTTACAGTTTTTTAATTGTTTTAGAAAAAGTAAACCATTAACTACCACCCCGTGTGTTGGTATATCGAGATACTCCAAACAAAATCGCTAAACAGCAATGTAAACCAACAAACCATAACTATAACAGTAGTTCATTCACTGGTTTTTAGTTGTTCATTTACTAGAAAACCCTGTTCATTCACTGGTGATTTTCCATTTTTCTACCTAAATGGTCAAATAACTTAAAATTATGGAAACTTATTGCAAAAGCAAAGTAATTTAAGCAAACTAGAATACTTGTTTGAGCTGTACAAACAGTCACGGCCGATATTAAGTATAGCTATCTTACATAAAACAATTTTTAAAGTCGAAAATATCCTTAAGCGTTCATTCACTGGTGCACTTACCCTATGCTTTTCCCCATTTTTCATTCAATTTTGATGCAGTCTTTTTTAAGAAACTGTTATACTCAGTACCAAGGGCTCCATCACAGGATATGACTAGTGGAGTAAAGGACGCTCTCAAGTCTTCGGCTGCTCGGTCGTATTTCGAGTGTTTCTCTCGGCTATGTCTCTGTGCTGTTTGTTGCCAGGTGAGGTTATAAATGCATCGTAGGTAAATAGGAATCTCGGTCGTTACTCAACGTTATGTCATTTGAATATTGTTTAACCAATGTCATAATCTGCATTGTTATTGTTCGCTCACAAAACTTCTTTATTAGCGTAACACTCGCTCGAGTGTGGGAAACGCTGCGTCCGAAATATTAAATATTCTGACATTGAAATTATGATACTGTAGTTCCATTATAAATGAGCAGAGAATGTAACTGAGGTTGTTTGCAGAAACAAAGAACGAAGAATGTGTGTTTGTTTTAGGCAATTGTTTGTAAACAACGCATTATGAAGAGTGAATGAAGCGTCATCACTGTTTATCGTCTCGTCGAACCCAGCGTTTCAGTCGCTTATCGGTGCTACGTGTTAAAATAGTGAATATATGTGGAGACATTTCAATACTGTTATTACTTTTCCATTGGTGTTTGTGTTCAATTTTGTGTATTCTAGCTACATTCTGATTTCGCCATAAACGTTTGATTATAAATTAAGCAATTACTTAATAGACTTACACATAACCATGTTTTTTGTCGCTATAATTACTGTTTAATAGTTATATTTCTTAATTTGTCTGCTAGATAGGGATCCTTTGATGTAGTTAATGGTTGATGGAGGATTTCCTCGGCGAAGGAGAGCGCGCCGCGGGTTGTCGTCTCGCGCTTGGCAGTCTGTCCGATGAGCCGTAGCGCGGCGGTCCTGCCGCCTGGCCACGCGCCACCTACGCTTTATTTATGATTGCCTGGTACCTTACCATTCACGTTAATCATAATTCCTGTGGAAACTAACATTTTCGAGGTTTTTCAGTGCAATTTGTATGTGAAACAGAACATTTTGAAGACAATAAGTGTGTGAAGAAACCATTTTTTGTCTTGAAATTGTGGTGGTTTCATAAAAGTTTTCAGTGCAAGGTGACTTTTTAACAATTTCTTGATCAACATTGGATTTATTCTGTGGAGTGTGTTCAAAAGACGCTTAGTTGGTAATTAAGAGGTGTACTAGGAGGTCAGCCTGATGAAGCGGTCGACGTGGGTGGACGTGGAAACGGGCGGCCGCCTAGGCTGCAACGGCGAAATATTCTGGAGTGAATGTGCTGAATGCGATTGCGCTTACTGCAATCCCAACTACATTTGCGTGTGCAGCGACAAGGTATAAACAAACCAAAATAAACATTATTTTGCAAAACAATGTTCTTTGCATAACGACAGATAATATCACCTACTGCTGCGGTGGATGATTTTGACGAGCAAAGAAAGTTCACAGCAAATGTAGCGATATACATACATACATATATAGTAGGTACCTACATGACGTTACCAAAATGATGTTATCGGACTTATAATTTTTTGCTGTGAGCAAATATTAGCATTTCTTAAATGCTCAAGGTTCAGCGTCTCTCAAAGAGGTTTAAACAACGGAGTTGAACATGATTTTACATCATGACTTCATGACCCTGTACTGTACAGTCAAGTTTATGATTATTGTATCTTCGTTATTTATTTAAACTGTCGAGAATCGAGATGAAAAAGAAAGCTTTTCGTTTGAATGATATTCGCATTCCGCATCAACCTTTATAATCGATGATTCTTTGATTCGCTTGGCACACTAAACTCCTTTCCATAAAATGACCATCATCAGTATGCTGTAGGTACATCGAGATTTTAATGGTACCTTCAGATTCAAGGCCACCTCTACTTCCAAAGTTGTTTAAAATCTGATGATCTTACATATTAGGTACACGCGTTAAAGCTAGTGAGCCAATCAAAAATGTCGAATTTCGCCCGGGGCAAAATTGCATCGAAACTATTAGATTTCAAAGCATGTGGTTAACTACATAATAATTTCAAATGCGGTTAGGTCCTGTTACTTCAAAGTTAACAAGGTCTTCGTATTAATATATCCATTATAAAATTTATGAGCCATTACGTTTTAGCGTTTTGTTGCATAATTAATCGTAGATTTTATAATTCAACATTAAAGTATGCTTGTCTAATACTTCGCATACATTTCCTGCTGAGTTCTATCTGTTTACAGTGAAAGGAGCATACCTATGTTAAAGGGCAAATGTGTGAATCTGTTTTCTAACATCAACGGCGCCTATTTATCTAGAAATCTGTTAATCTTAGCAGTTATCAGTCTTATTATATTTGGCAATGATTTAACCCACTAAAGTTCAACGATTTACCTTGAAGTTCATTATAAAGTTTCTACGTGTTGTTTATCTGGTATTACCAAATATGTCGAGGCCTTACCAAATTCGACGTTATGACTGTTGCCCAAAAAGAATGTTCTTTCTGATTTTAAGTTGGTGCTATGACAGAATCGTCTGGAAATTTGAACTCTTTGTTCTATAAGTTAGATTTTTTCACTAAATATCTCCTTGAATATTTGTTGACGCCCACTTTACTTTTTCTTAGTAGACTTTAGAACCATGACCATACACTCTTTTATTAGAAAACTGCTGGCATTATTTCCTAAAGGTTTCCTCAAGGGCTCTACAAGACGTCTTTTCAGAGAAGAAGGGTTTCAAAGGTCCTGAAAGGAGCTAGAAAAACTCGTCTGGTACCTTTATGCCTTACAATGGTGCTACACAATGCACGAGGAAAGTGAAACTTAGGTTATTTTTCTTAGACTCTTTGTTTCGGGCGCCGTGAGACGCGCGTTTTGCTCGTACGCCTGGGAAAAGCTTTTATCATTATTGTTTATTGATGTTTGATATACTGTGTGTTTATTTTCACGGCCACTATTTTCTAATCTGTTACATTTTGTATCGCTACATTTGTTTCATAGCTAGCAAATATTGAATTAAACTCAGCGTGAAGCTGCTCATTAGTCTGCAGTGCGGTAAATTTTGGATTCGATCTGGTTTTCATGCAATAAGTCCTAGTGTAAGTTATTCTGATTTGCGCAACGTCGATCTAGGACACACGATAAAGCTGGACCTTATTTAGAATTCACATAGTTCAAGAAAATAGGCGTCGTAATTTGCGTGAAAAAGGTTTCCTCCCAGTTGATGTAGGGCTTATAAAATAAATGAGATTAAAAAAATAAGGTTTTCTCCTAATAATCTGCACTTTGGTTCTACTTTGAGTCTTAGTTACTGGCATATATCAACGGTATTTTGTTACGAGGTAACAATTACCTCACAGTTTATCGATTGAGACCCAGATTGTCGTGATTCGGCCAATTCCGCAATTTTCGTGAACAATTATGTTCACTTGGATGTTGGACTTGTTTTCGGTTTGTGGGTGTTCGATTAGAGGAGTTCGTGAGGCGTGTTTTATTGCTCAGTCCGCCATGTTGGCGGCGAGAAAGTAAAAAGTGGCCAAATAAGAAGCTGGATATATATTATTATTCGCCGGTAATGGCCCGTGGTGATTAGTCAGAGTTAAAAATTCTCTTTGTAACCACTTGTACTGAGTGATTAATACGTAAATCATAAATACATGTTTTTAAAGGTGCTTCTTATGACCGCGATCATCGATGATATCATAATTTTATGACGTTATCCAATATTTAACCATACCATGAAAAACTTAATTAATGAAATCGGTGAAATAACATTATGATCTGCTGCCACCGCGGAAGCTGACGTGACATACCTACTCACCATATTGCAGTTTATCGGATAATTTCCGAATCAGAAATGGCATGGATAATTGGACCTGTTAGTGAAAGGGTTCAATTAATAGTTATCCTCGCCTGGTCAGAAAGGCGTCGTTTGTGTGTGAAGCAACCTCAATCGACCTTCGCGGAAGGTAATATCCATTTATAATTGGTTTTTGGTCGCATTTCGTAACAGTAGTAATGCAAACTAATAACAAAAGTGATTAAAAGTTGATTTACACTGGACATACGCTGAACTAAAATTGTTACTCAGTTTCCCAAAAAGTAAGGTCACTGGCACAAGACACATACAATGTGTTTGGGACCTATCATATTTGCGACGACCCCGACTTAGTTTTGGCTTGTATCTTAGTTGCAAGTGTTCTTCCAATACAGGAAAAACAATTATTAGCTACGTAATACACCTATGACTGGGTCATAGTTGGATAGGGTTTATTAAGATATCGGATAAGTATTGCACATTAACTACTTATGGCATTCTGGTCCAATTCGGTCCGCGTCTCTACATATATTGCCCGAAATTAACACTCATGCATTGCTTGGTAGGCACTAAACCCAGTTTCAATCTGGCAATGTATGAGCTGTCTGGCATTTTATTGAGAAGATCGATTTCAAGTGCCTTTGTGCTGTTAGCGCTGCGACAGGTAATATTTTATAGATTTTCATAGATGTTGCTCTGTACGCCCCTCGACTGTTCTCTTCAACCGATAGCACACCCATTGTAAACACGCATAATTTATGTCAATTTGTCTATATCTATAAAGTTTTGATATAGGCCAAAGCATAGTATAGTGTCGTCTCTCGTCAGAGTTTCTACAAAAAGAGAGTTATCGAAGTTATCGAATCATCTCAATCATAATAAAATTGAGATGATTGTTGCAAATCGGCTGGTCACCTACTTATCAGCTTCCACATGTTTACAGATGTTTCCTATGCGGCCTTTCCGTGATGTGATTATTAACAAGCAATGTTAAGTCTTTTAAACTTGTCCGGTTGTATCGGAGCAGAGTCGTTTTCCGATTTCTAATGGCTATATTACCATATGGCCTTTCACGTCAAGATTGGATAACGCACGCAAATTTTGGGACGATCTTTATGCTCGCTCGATTTGTTCCGACGTACCCAACGGTCTAATAACACGATTCGTTGTTTCCTTTAACAGGGCACACTACACACATAAATAAGTTCACTCGTGTAGTTGCATTGCAAATAATACAGTAGGTGCATATAATACAATGATACACATTTAAGTAGCTAAATGTCATAAAAGTATTTCCTTGTACTTTAGTAATAAAATCCGGTTCGAACGATCATATGTCTGTAAATAAGTTGTAGCTTAGAACCGGGTGTAGATTAATAAGATAATACTATTTATAGGTTAATTGCCCTGGTAATGAATTAGGTAACTGATATTTTGCTGCCTAATGTTCAAACGCCACTTATAACGCTTATAAGGTATCTCACCCTATTAAATATTCTCAACTTTTGTGACCTGTATGTCAATTTAATTGGCATCATAAGTGTTAGTGAATAAAGAGCATAGATTCACGTTTTTTTGTAATAAAACTTGTATTGTGACAACGGTATATCATACTTAGGTATTGATACAAGGAAATTTCAACGCATAATTTCATAAACTTATTCATTAGTTTTCCTTCAATCGACATCGGGCGAACACGTCCTGGCGTTGTGGTAATACATATATCTATTATTTAAATACACGAGTGAGTGCATTTAATTTGACATCGCAATCTTTATTCATGCATGACATGATAGTGGACTTCCGTGAAATATAACTCGTGCATTAATGTGACGTGACAATCAAACAATGTTGGTGAATTGTTGTGGAATATAACTGATGGCTAACTCATACAAGTCTAAATGAGAACCTATCTAATATTTCCTTACGAATGTCGGCGGCCGATCGTGAAATCTGGCAGATCACGAAATTCCTAGGCGTATCGTGACACGCCGCCATTTCATGATTTGGCTAATAGTTGACCAGGCATATCATGATGTGCCTGATGAAAAAGACGGCAGATCGATAAGAGCAACGCATTCGTCGATATTCCTAACTCTATACCGGGCACATCGTGAAAATCCGGCAGATCGCGAAATTCCTAGGCATATCGTGAAACGCCGCCATTTCATGATACGCCGCCATTTCATGATTTGGCTAAACGTTGACCAGGCATATCATGATGTGACTGATAAAAAATACGGCAGATCGATTTAGTGGCAAAACCGACTCGGATCGCGGATAGGTTAGAAGCAAAAAGCTTTCATCTTCGAGGTTATTTTTTTTTTATAAAAGATTGGAAAAACTTGTTTGCAAACCCTAGTGACGTATAACGGCGAGTATTGAACGATATGGGGCGGCGTTTCATGATATGCCTAGGAATTTCATGATCTGCCTAAACGTCACTGGTGGGTGTTACTTAGCCAGATCATGATGAAATGGCGGCCTTTCATGATATCCTCCTAAGGCCCACCATACGATACAAAATGACATTGAAATTTGAATCAACTAACGTAAGAAAAAGAGTTGAATATCGTTTGTTTCAAAAAAGTCCACTACAAAACAAATGCAGCTCTATTCCAACTCACAATGGTTAAAATTCCTTTAAGAGAATAAGTCCTTCCAGTAGGCCCATGGGCCTTGGGAGGATATGCCTAGGAATTTCATGATCTGCCTAGTTGTCATTTTTTGACAAATCGTTAAACGTTAAGTTTTAAACGATATGGCGGATGTCATTTAGCCAAATCATGAAATGGCGGCGTTTCACGATATGCCTAGGAATTTCGTGATCTGCCGGATTTTACGATCGGCCGCCGACATACATATACGAGTATGCGGAATTGACCTTTGGATTAGACCTCACAAACAATGGTATCTTTAGCGGCGAGTCGAGGTGCGAACGTTCTATTTGCCGAACAAACACGACTGCCTGTTAGCACGTTGCTAATGCTCGGATAACAAACATGCCTACCGGTGTTATATTTACTGCATCATTACTGTCGTATTGCGGATCAGTGATATTCTCGGCTTACCGATTTGTTACGAGTATGTCTGCATTACCTAACGGGTAACCAAAACTAACTAGTCAGTTTTTTTGTGCATCTGTGCAGAAAAGTCTGGCTAATTCAACCTAAATGTTATTCTGCCATATCTAGCTTCTTAAGCTTTAAGCAATCTTGAGTTACAAAGTGACATATATTCTGTGATACACCGGTGCGTGATGTTGTATCTTCTCCTTATTATGGTTTTACAAGGCCTGTCGTTTATATAAAATCCCGGTCAATGCCTTCACTTAACTAGATAGCTCCTGTCTCCGCTTGCGGTTCCAATTGTTCCAAAGTAGTTGCAACCCGGTCCAGGGATGCGGTCTGCGGTCTACCCGCTCTCCCATGATGGCGACAGATGTCACCGCTTATTTCTTTTCGAAAGTCGTTTCAACAAGTTACGGCTATAAATCCAGCCTTATAGTAGAATTTTCTACAGGAAATAGCACTATAAATTAACTAGACTCAACGTCAATTTTTGCAATCGTTGACTAACAACGCGCTTATACTGTCCGCAGTCATTTTGGCGGCTAATATGAGATTCAACGTATTGACTTTGAACGTTCTGAAAGAGAATCCTAAGTCGTTTTTCCTTATATCCGTTTTTCATTATATATGCTTTACAGAACGTGATTCAGAATCAGTTAGGAAGCAAATGCTCGGTTCGTCAAACATCCTGTAATTATTATTAGTACCAGTCAATACGGAATTGCGTCGTATTGCGGGGCTAGTTGTCGTCTAAGTCTGTGAACGTCGGCGAAAGTTGACGTGTTCTCGAGGGGTCGATGTCGGATGGTGCCGATCTCCCCTCCAGAGACCCCAGGGATCTCGCGTCAATCAGAACAATCAAAGATACGCGTTGAGATGATTCAGTGGACAGTTTATTACAACTAGATTAGACTGGTTGTGATCAACTAAAGGACGTAATTCTTATTTGTACTGCAAAAAGTAACCAAAACATTCTGGCCAGTTAACTGTTCTTAACCTTACTCGGCGTTATTGTTCCATATTTTTACTGAAAATTAAATACATAAAGCCAGTAGTTTCACGATAAAATCAATTAGCAGCTGCAGTTATAGCGGTTGAAGCAGTTTAATGAGCGTATTAAATCAGCGGAGTCAGCAATAACCTTAATCATAACTGCTCATGCCTCCGTTACGATCACATGTGGGCAAAAACTATTTCACTCTTGACACTGCACAATGGGTAACGGGACGAATGCCGCACGGCACCGCAACCTTCTAGGTGCATTGTCACCTACTCGCACGCTACTAAGTACTACTAGTACTAATTACTAAGTATGTATAAGACTATTAGGTACCCGCCGCCGTTACCGCTCGCTCCGCGTTCCATTCGCGTACTAATGAAAGCCATTTGGTCAAATGACAAAAGCATGTTACTCCGTATTTTTTGTTGTGACAAACACATGGGCCGAGTGGTCAGTGAAAGTTGTGGGAATTTTTTTCTTACATACACGGAATCGGCAGTTCAGGCAGGATGTGTAACTAGTCTAGTGAGGATGCCATTGCGTTAATTGAGGTACATTTGTCTACACAATTATTGCACACTCCAAATAAACAGGACAACTCTCACACCGGACAAGACTTTTCGTATGCTAAGATAATTTTTATGATGTTGTAAATTTAGTTCTTTGCAATAAAAAACGCGATTTGATTTAAGCTTTGGCTTGAGTAGTATTTTATTTATGATATATAAATGTCACCCTGCAAAAGTAAAGTGAAATACTTTACGCACTTTCATCGAGTTCTCGACGAACATTTGCCGATTTGCATATGAAGAAAACATTGCCTGACTCATTGCAATGCAATTACTAGACATGGAAGTCGAGTGAAAATCGTTAAGAGGCATGATGCCATTGAATTTGTCGTGGTCCTCTACCAATTCTTAGTGTAGCATGACAATAACGCCCATCCGAGTTCGGCCGCGATGCCAATCGGCATCAATTACACTAAATTGTTTACGCCCGTGGATTCGTGCCGTAAATCATTATGTGAAGAACCTCTGTAACCAGATTATTATGAGCAAATTATTTTCTACTTTCCCAATTTCTTTCCTGGATTACTCATACTGAATATCACGAACTTTTGATTGATGACAGAAAAGTTATTTAGAGAAAAGATTTATAATTAACAGACGGACGCGCTTCCAATATACTCATAAACGATTTATGGACACTTACCAAAGCAATCGGCGTTCCAAATGTGTGATTACGCGCCTCCCTGCCATGTTCTTGATATACCTATTTAGTGAAAGTGTACCAAAGGTTCCGACGTCTTGAGGTCGCGGGTCAAACGCATTTGAGCGCGTACGAGCCATGCGCCCCGCGGTCCGCTGTGTCGTCTGATGTAACCTCACTTCCGTACATACAAATAACTGTAGATAATAATTCTGAATAGTAATGAACGGATGCTAGAACTATTGACATTACTGAACCCGTTGTTTACTCGACTGTGACAAATTGCTCTTTTGACGACACGCGAACCTCAGCACGCTACCTAATAGGCGTTTTAGGCTTTATAAGAACTATTCTCTTTTAAAGCCTGTCATCATAAATGTAGATTTGTTTCGAAATTGTTTTTACCTATCACGGTGTGGCATAACATCTAGATGGCATTGAGAGGATCCCTTAGACCAGACGATGCGATCCGGTTGATAGGAATCCGACATTTTCATTACCTAAAGGTCGTCGCTGAGAGTACGAGCCAGCGTGTATCAGGTTGAGTAGAAAACTCTGGCCCACCTGGCTTGTTTCGGCGCGACCGGTTATTTTGATTGCGATTCGAGCAGAGAGTTTCGTCGCAAAACGGTACGGTCTGCGCCGTCATCCGGGTCAACGCAATTAATTCACACACCGCTAACAGATATTTATGTCCCGAGCATGGAATACTCGTATTAGCTGCGCTTTGATCACATTCCTCACCCAATCACCCACGAAACCCTTTCGAAACTGGCAACTTATCCAATTTCTCAGGTTTGCATCACGTACCTGTCGGTTGCGGCAATTATTAATTAAACGAATGAACGTTCGAGTCGATTACTTACTGCTAAAGGTACCATTTTACATTGCGTTATCACATAAGTAATGTAGCCGGAACGCACTCCGACCTCATTTGACAAACCTATTTACGTATCAGTTTAGTGCAATGCAAACACTGCGTGCATTTAATATTCGAGATGATTTTACATCGATATGGATTCGAAGTGCGTCGTGATTGGTTTAGCTATGACTTTAAATGGAAATAATAAGTATAATAACATTAATAAAACATAGTGATGGCGTCGGATCAGGTTAAGTGTAATGTCGAAATGCACATGAAAGGTTCGACTGTGACTATTAATGGACTAAACGTCGTCGCTATGGCTTCGGAGGACGTGAACAAGTCTGATGGTGACAAAGTGGACATGAAAGGTTCAACAACTTTAAATGGACGTGACCGCGTCGAGACTGTGTCTGATGACGTAGTCAAGTGTAAAGGTGTCGTAGCCAGTTCGGGACCATTAACGTTTATGTACGGGAGGCACTCGATCAGGCGGTCAGGCAGGACCGCTCGGGGCACAACCTTCGTCCCGGTTACTGCGAAGAAGAAACCCCCAATTCCACCAAAGCCGCGTCGGATGAGCACCTCTAATATCTGGATCAGCGTAGTGGGAGATCTAACTTGGAAGCTCAAGTGTGTAAGTAGATGTTAGCCGTTGCTTCATGTGATAACTGTATCTGTAGTAGATGTATAATATACAGAGATTCTTCCTTTAGGAATTAACGATATCAAAATTAACCGGAAGGTATTTCTAAGAATTTAATAACATTTGGTTAAATTTGTATTTGCTAACAAAATTATAAATTCAATATTTTTTCCATTAATTTGAAATTTATAACAGCATTAGGTAGTAAGGTACTTAACAAGAAGTAGATCAGTATCTTTCTATGCATACCTACACTTTGTGACATAAGCATATATCCCGTTATCCCTTAGTTACAGATTGTGAAAATGTATACCACATAGATTGTTTTGTGATTAACTCAACAGCGGAGAAAACCCTAAGAAAATTTAGCTTGACACGTTGCTGCAACTAAACACACACACACTCACACGTTTACATAAAGGCACCGAACAATGCTTCTTTGGCGTCCAACGCAACGGCTATCGATACAGTTTCGTAAGACAACCAAAAACGTGTTTCTGCAAATATTCATAAGTGCACATTTACACGTTCACGTAAAGCAATCAAAATTCGCGGTAGTATCGGCAGTGTGTAATTAGAATTATGGAGATTAGATAAACATCGGCTGACAGAGTAATTATGTAGAATGCGAGAAATAAGACATTGTTCTGACATGCAGACACGATCACGTATTAGCGTTTATCTAAGTAGATAAAATTACTATCCCTCCTATAGTACCTAAGTATAATTATTGGTACGATGAAAATATTAGATGAATGCAACTTGTATAAGGCACTTTACACATTTTGTACATTCTCAGGACGCTTAACAAATCAAATCTTCCAATACTAGTATTACCTATAAGTAAAGTGTTTAAAAATATAACGGAAACAAATTCCAGGTAAAATAACAAGATGTTTCGGGTTGTGATTGGGTCCTTCAGAGTTTTAGATAAGTACTTATTTGTTCCCGAAAGTTAAGGACATGTTCGGAACCCACATTTTTCATACATGTCGAAACTATGTCGAGAGATTCGGGAGTAGTTTATATTATACCAGCCAGTCCGCTAGGCACTTACAAATGTGCTCTAGTGTCCTGAACTTTCAAGAACAGGACTTGGTTTTTGGTTTACATACATTTACGTACATTTTATTACATTCCCTTGCGTTTCGCATATATATGTAGATAGTTTATTTAACCCATCCATGTCAATCAACAGATTGTGTTTTAAATACCATTATATTTAATGTTCAGAGGGGTAATCACGTAACGTTCCGAACGCACGTCGATACAATTTAACTGTCAATGCTCCATATAAAAAGTGACATTTAGACCTACCTGACGCGCGTACAATGCGCTACGTGATCGACCTACAGTTATACATACAAGCAGAGTCTGTACTAGGTATCTATCAAGCAGATACCTAGTACCGAGTATCTACTGCCAACTTTGTTTCGGCATTTATTTTTCAGTAGCAACGTTGCCGTTATGTTATACAATAGGTATTTACAATTAACACAAATTCTTGTTTACCTTACTGTGATAAAAACTGCACATTTTACGATACCTTCCATTCGATTACCGCTGATCTTTGCTTTTATCAACTCTGTTATCTCCACTTATAATAAATCTCTAAATTAAAAAAAGAATCAGCCAGTTTGAAACTAAGCTTTGCGCGGTTCGAATGTTCTCAGCATCCCATGAACGGAAAAATATGAAACATTTTATATAGGTACATTATTATTCTAGCTGCAACTTAGGATAGTTTTTATCCGACTGCGACAGTTAATTAATTTTCCGAAATATACGACTTCATTTAATTTTTCATTTATTTTTATTGAAATCAAACGCTGCTCCAACTGTCAGCTATAAGAACCGTCAAATTTTCGTCAAAATGGCGGAATTGCTTTGCCTTTCACTTATTAATAATTTAAATCCCGTCTACGATAGACCTTTACGAGACAAATGCTAAAATATAAACCATAAAAAAATATTCGATTCTGATATGAGAACTTATATGCGCAAATGTCGTTTTATGTCGTAATTTCAATAAATGAAATCAACAAATTTGAACAATATAATTAACACGAATTTGGTTTTTTTTAATGGCAATGGCACGCGCTCTTTGCGCATTCTGCCAAAGTGCCTGCGGCGCTACCACGAAAACCGAAACTCGAAGTTCGTATAACTGCATCCCTGTCACTCGAGTATTGTTAGTGCGATAGAGATAGAGATACCCGAATATTTTCGAATTCCGAAGTTCGTGGTTATAGCTCAGGAATCGAAACTACACCCCGTAAGCCGCGTCCGCTGCGTCATGCTTTCGTGGTTTTTAAATGTCAAACATGTTTGCCAATCAAAACAAAACCCTATTTGTTTGCCGAACCTGACGGAAAACATGTTAGACGTTTAAAAACATGGAAAACATTGGTGCAGCGGACCCGGCTGTAGGTAGACACTAAATAAAATAATCATAATGTATTTTCTCGAAAAAAGGATAATAGAGAAAAAATCAACGCAAGAGGTTATATGTATAGGTAATCACTAAGTTCCAAAGTTTTATGTTCTGCCCCTTTTCCACAAAACGTACCTTCATATGAAACGATTGTTTTTTACTATGACGCTCGAGGATATTGACATTGACGTCACAGTCCCCGATCGTTTTCTCACTCTAACAAGCGACATTAAAACGGTTTTGAGATATTTGAATGGGATTTACCTACATATAAATGCCCTGACTGACTCACCCACTCACTCATCAACGCACAGCCGAAACTACTGGGGCTAGAGAGTTGAAATTTACACCAGAACTACCTTTTAGAACGTAGGCAACGGATAAGAAGGGATCTTTGGAAATTCTACCCCTAAAGGGGTCAAATAGGGGTGCAAAGTTTGTATGGGGGAAACTTTATTTTTTGTGCTAGAGACTTAAAATTTTGTATAAATATTACTTATTAGAATACAAATAAAATACTTTCAACGTTAAGGAAAATTCTGCCCCTAAGAGGGTAAACAAGGGGTGCAAATTTTGTATGGGGGAAACTTTATTATTTTAGCAAGAGACTCAATATTGTAGAAAGCTTACTTATTAGAATACAAATAAAGTACTGTCAGCGTTTTGGAAAATTCAGCCTCTTAGGAGGTTAAAAAGGGTTGCAAAGTTTGTATGAGCGAAACTTCTTTTTGAGATAAGCTTAAAAGTTTGTAGAAAGATTACTTATTACAATACAAATAAAAAAAACAGCGTTTTGGAAAATTCCATCCCTAATGGTATGAAAAAGGGGTACAATGTTGGTAAAGGGGATTTTTTTGAGCTAGAATCTCAAACCTTTTCAAAAAGATTACATAATAAAATAAAATAAAATACTTTCAGCGTTTTAGAAAATGCAACGTTTGTAAATATATTTTTATAGCAAGCGACAAACCTTTGTTGAAAGATTACTTATTACAATACAAATAAAGAACTTTCAGCGTTTTGGAAAATTTCACCCCTAAGGGTGATTAAAACAGGTGAAAACTTGTATGGAGGAAACTTTTTTTTTGAGCTAGAGACTTGAAATTTTGTAGAAAGATTATTTATTAGAATACAAATATATAGGTAAATTACTTTCAGTGGTTTGAAAATTTCTACCCGCTAAGAGGGAGATAAAGAAGTGCAATGTTTGTAAAGGTAAACTTTTTTTAAGTAAAAACTTAAAACTCTGTAGAAAGATTAAGTACCTACTTATTAAAATACAAAAAAATACCTACTGCCAGCGTTTTGGAAAAATTTCACCCCTTAAGGGGTTAAAAAAGGGTGCAAGGTTCGTATACGAAACACTTTTTTTTAGCTAGAGACTAGATAGTTTGTAGAAAAAATACTTACCTATTACAATAAAAAATACCGAGTGTTTTATTTTTAATTTTTCCCTGAAAAGCGTTCAAAGTTTGTAAGGAGAGCAAGAAAATTTTAAAGTATGATATTTGTAACTTCGATCTTAGCCTGTTTAGACTGCAAAACTTATTTTAGAATTTTTGGAAATATATCCCCTAAAGGGGATTATAAGGGTGTTCAAAGTTTGTATGGATAGCAAGAAAATTTTAAAGTATGATATTTGTAACTTCGATCTTAGCCTGTTTAGACTGCAAAACTTATTTTAGAATTTTTTGAAATATATCCCCTAAAGGGGATTATAAGGGTGTTCAAAGTTTGTATGGAGAGCAAGATATTTTTAAAGTAAGGGATTTGTAACTTCGGTTTTAGACTGTTTGCTAAAATACTACAAAACTTATTTCAGCGTTGTTTTAATTCATCGCCTAAGAAGGTTAAAAGGGGGTTCCAACTTTGTATAGAGAGCAAGACATTTTTAAAGTAATAAATTTGTAACTACGGTTTCAGACTGTTTACTATGAGGGTTCAGAGAGGGTTCTTAGTTTGTATAGAGAGCAAGAGATTTTAAAGGTAAGAGATTTGTAACTTCGGTTTTAGATTTTTTTCTAAAAGACTAGGTAGAAAATTAATTTAAATGTTTTTTTTTATTCATTCCTTCAACAAACATTTAGACGATAATATGTTATACGCGGACGAAGTCGCGGGCAACAGCTAGTTATATAATATTTAAGTTGTAATATGAGAAGAGTTTACGCTTCTTGGTAAGTAGGCAGGTTGTTAGGACATGAATGCAAACAATATTTGAAGGGTCCACGGAAAGAACATGTCTAGTCACTTTTTTTTGAAAATGAGATTTTAATGCCAAAATGTAGAGCAAGTAATAAACTATTACTTACATATTCTGTTACAACTGTATTATTATATTAACATGACTTTTTTTTACTTTAAAAAAACCTATACACGGAAATAACGTGCGTTGTATTTTAGGTACATGGAAAAAACATGTTATGTCACACAAAACAAAACAATACATTAGAGAAACTTTCCAAAGGGTATTTTTATTAATTATTGGACATCGTTATAATACTAAAATCGCTATTACCTTCCTATAGATTACATACCTAGCATGACTTACATTTAAATAATAGTATATTGTTTAACAAGGGGCGTATGAGGAATATTGCAAACGAGAGTCTATCAGGAGCCCGACGCCGTAAGGCGGAGGGCGTTTGATGACTCGAGTTTGCAATATTCTTACTATACACAATGTTTTTCATCACATTTGCGAGGAAATAAATAACTACAAAAGACATAAAAATCTAAGTTTCATACAACCGCACCAATCAAAAATTAACGAAATTGACAATTTCACATACCTACAGATTTGCGAGTGGAGGGCGAGGGGGCGGGGCGTGGCGCCCCACGGCCTGCTAGATTTCTTTCAACCAATCACAGAGAAGAATTCTTGTGACGCGCGGCCAACTAGATTTGCCAACCAATTTGTTTGATTTGCTTTTAAGTTTTAACCAATCAGATCACACACAAGCTCATTACTTCCCATGGGCCATTATTTCCCGCGGGAACAATTTAGGCCATTGTCTTTCTGTATACAGGCAAGGAATAACACCATTTATGAGCAAGTGTGATGAAAATATTATTAATAAATACAATAGCGACTCCATGGTATTTAGAACCAAGAAATATGTAATCAAAATATACCTAATTGATATTCAAAGTTATCAGATTCCAATAAAATATACTATTATGCTTTTGACTTTGCATGTTTATTTCCTGTAGTTAAGTGACAACGCATGTTTCTTCCGTGTTCAATAGGGGTTTGATTCGGTTTTTTGGTATTAATAATAACAATCCGTCACTTTTAACTAATATTCTATTTATTTATCTAAAGATAAGTAATTTAAAAATACAATTGATTTATACACAAGTGCATAAATATATTTGATGATTATGATTAACTACATCGTTCCAAACTTTAAAAACGCGATAACTCAAAATGTCACTAAAGTGACTAGACATGTTCTTTCCGTGGACCCTTCATTTACAATGTACCTTTTTGCTCCGAAAGTCCGCCTCCACATGAACGGGTCAACATAAACACAGGTAGTCCTCTATGCCCGCACGGCGGTGCGGGGCGGGGCGGCGCAGTACCGTGCGGGAATAGATTTCGGGCGAATTAAATTTCATGATGATTAAAATTTGACATTTTATGTAAGTATATTTTTAGGGTTCCGTACTCAAAGAGTAAAACGGGACCCTATTACTAAGACTCCGCTGTCCGTCTGTCTGTCTGTCTGTCAGTCTGTCAGTCTGTCCGTCTGTCACCAGGCTGTATTTCAACAACCGTGATAATTAATAGACAGTTGAAATTTTCACAGATGATGTATTTCTGTGGCCGCTATAACAACAAATACTAATAAACAACATAAATATTATTTTTATTTTATTTATTTTTTCTTATTTTTTTTCTTTTACAAATTTACACTAATCGTCATAGTCCCAAACTAAAAGCTTGTACTATGGGGACTAGACGACGATAAACATACTTATATAGATAAATAAATACTTAATACACAGAAAACATCCATGACTCAGGAACAAATATTTGTGGTCATCACACAAATAAATGCCCTTACCAGGATTCGAACCCGGGACCTCCAACACTACCAACTAGGCTACAGGAGGTTCCCATACAATGAACGCGTGACTCGCACTAGGCCAGTTTTTTTATTTCCTCGCATGATGCATTGTAAAATGTTGTATGATAGTCGTGCGGACTTAGGAAGTCGTAACCACTGTCCGTTTAAAGAACGTAACTGAGATTTTCTGAATGTTTTTAAAAACTCGTAATTTACTATAGAAATTTATACCATATTGCTGTGATATTATTTATTTATCGTTCAATATTTATACAAATGCGATAACAAAATGTTGTGATAATTAGTTATTTAAGAATTTCAAATTACATTTCACTTATAATATTAAATAACATAATTTCGATCCGTTGTCGGGACCATGACATGCAAAACTTGCTTTACTAACTATACTACTAGCTTAAAGGCAATCGTTAACATGTCATAGATCTCTCTAGGAATACTTACTAAATATACATTAAACTTCAAATTAAAGGAAAAATTGAAAAATGTAGGCTCCGAGCCGGATTCGAACCGGCGACCACAGGCATACATGGCCCGTCGCTACTAACCAACTGAGCTATCGGAACAATCTGTCTCAGCCCCTAAATCTTTCAATCAGTTCCTTCTTACAACGCCTTAGGGAGGCGTGTGGCGACATCTACCTAGAAGACATATGCTTCTTTAACGGCACCAACGTCTCAAATTATATTGAGAAATCGTCAGTAACGATGCGCCACCCCATACTAAATACATTTTTAAATTTATAAATTAATTAATTCATTTAAGTTTATTAATATCGTTAGCAGGCGGAACTGCATTATACAAAAATAAATATACTTTGACAGTAATAAATCTGGTGACTTGAATAGTAATTTTTATATACAAGTTACCATAATAATATAATGTTCATACTGTCCAAACAGCCTAATAGTTACACGGCTAAGTAATGGAGCCTTGCGAAATGTTGTTATTCAATATTCTCGGTTTTAATTTCAAGCGTTTATCCGAATGATTGCAAGAAATTAATACATTTTTAAAGCAAGCTAGCTTTTGCGTAATTAGAATAACACATTAATAATTAGTATAGTTACGTATGTAAATGGTTGATTCGTAATGTGTGGTATGTACAAACGCCGAGCGATTAAGGCCGTACATGTACCTATCTGTAATATTAAATTAGAACCGTGTCATAGCAAAGCCTAAAGTCACATAGACTAAAAACCCAATTCGACTTTTAAAGACATCTTCTTACACGGCAACAATTAATGGTCACTTTTGTGCATAGTAGCGATATTTACCACCGGTAAACTGTCAAATTTTGTTATTCGAAATGTAACCATTGCACGTAGAACCGATGGCCGTTGGGGCGGAAAGGTTCTCGAGTGGCGACCACGTACCGGAAGGCGCGGCGTGGGTAGGCCCCCCGCAAGGTGGACTGATGACCTGGTAAAGGTCGCGGGAGTCCGCTGGATGCGGGTGGCGCAGGACCGGCCATTGTGGCACTCTTTGGGGGAGGCCTATGTCCAGCAGTGGACGTCTTTCGGCTGATATGATGATGATGTTGATGATGATGAAAAATAACCAATCTTTAAAAAATTAGACAAATGTCCAAGTGTAAGTACAAACGGTTCGTGACAACTATTTCTACAAAATGTGTTACCCAAGATTGAAAAAAGTCGAATTGCGACTTTTGTTCTTAAAAGCGGCTTAACCTAACGGTAACCGCCCAAAGAGATCATCCAACTATTTACTGCCCGATAGCAGATAGCCAGATAGCCAGCCATGTTGTTGCGATACGAATCATCAGATCGTGTTGTTAACGGCGTGATAGATATAGAAGATAGCTAGGGTTGACCATCGCTGTTGCATCTCACATGGCCATTACTGTAACGGTGTGTAACGGGGCGGCCCGCTTGCAGCTATGCCGCTGCAGTTATATCTGACTTTGTTAACCCTAGAACTCTAAAGAACAATATCACTGAATTGACATTACGGTTTTCCTATATAAATATCGTAAATGTCGTGTCGTGTGTGTCGTGGTCGTAAAGCATTTTCTGCAATGTCAGCAAAATATCATTGGGGAAGGTTGCTATCATTGGACCGGCGTTTTGATTGGACCATCTAAATATTTTAAACTCTACGCATGCTACGTAGAGTTTAACATATTTGAATGGTCCAATCGAAGCGCCGGTCCAATGTTTGCAATCTTCCCCTACCTACCTACATGATTTAAAGAAACTCAAAACCTCTATAAATACGACACAAGAACCTAATATTTTTAACCGACTTAAAAAAAGGGGGATGTTCTTTGTTCCACTGTATATTTTTTATGCAATTTCTCTGTCCAATTGTGGACCGATTTCACTCGAAAGAGTGGTCCCATTGTCTCCAAGTCAGGTTCTGATGATGGGATCCCATGGAAATTGAGGGATCTCCATTCTTTTTGCGGTGAAGTCCGCAGCCAAGCATAATTTTTGTATTGAACTTGGCTCTCCTTTTTTACATTTATGTTTTTGGTGGGATTTAGTATATCCGAATGGATTAAACCAGCTGTGGGAAACAATCTTTCTAAATCTATGGTAGCTGGCGCGAAAAACAAATGTCACAAATTAATTGTCAATGTCTGTGTCAAACGTCAAAAATATGAAAGATGGCTGTCATAAGTGCTGCCAGCGCAAACATCGATACTGTCTTGCATTGCTTTTCACGAAAAAATGTACATCAAACTAGTTTTAAGAATCATATAAATCGTAATACTTTTTACGATACGGATCATCGTCAAAAATAACGATAACCTGCGCTTAAGATTATCGGCATCGGTATCGTTGCATCCCTACTAATTTGTTTCGACTTGGGTGTTTCGAAAATGATTTAATTTTATTCAATAAATTTGATAGGATGAACACGCTATTAAAAATAATATACTAAAACAATTGAAATAACACAACATTACGTAAAATTAAATTAATCGTTACACCATAAACCGGAAAAGTCTCTGTAATAATGCACTTGCACTACTTATATCATAATGACACGCATGACGATATGACTGTAAGTAAAGGTTATATATAATGGTGATGTCATAATACCTAAGTGTAAAGTCTACGGCTTGCCCAATGGTTCCTAAATGGACACCATAGCCTATGAGCGCATGAAGCTCCGAGGTGTCACATTGTGATGTATTACCTAGTAATACCTACACAAAAAATGAGAGACCTCGAGAGAGCCCAATTGCCTGAAGTGACAACCCAGGATAGACTGTCCTGGCGCAGCAAAGTGATAGTCCGGTGGCCGACTGCAAAAAACCCTACCTGATAAAAAAATAATAGAAAATACCTACTCTGTAGGGATAGCTGACTTGGCAAATTTTGCGCAAATGGCAAAAAAGTGAGTAAGTACCAAACGTGAATTTTTTAATAGAAAAAAATATTTTTATTTATTCGTGTTTTGACAACTGAAACAGAATAAGGCGTTCAAGGCTTTAAAAACAACCCCTGAAGAATATTACTTTGGCAAACCATTCACAATTCTTTACAAATTACCAGCCAATGAAAAAGGCATTACTTATGTGCCATTGAATTTCCGCCACATTTTATTCTTCAAGGTTAGCATTGAGAATTTCACAAAGACCTGATGGACAAGCCCTAACTCCCAGTCTTGCCTATTCAGTCAGATACCGGTTTGAGTACAATACTGTATTCATATTCAAAATTGCACCAATTTGCTTTGCAAATCTGTGGGTACCCGTTGGAGCAACTACCTACATTGCATTAATTCTAAGACTTGTAAATCCTAAACTTGGACATAAATTAAGCTGACGAAATTATATTTGATTTCTGTTCTGGACAATAATTCGCCAACTTGACAATTGTCACCTGACAATGTAAATTTTCGGTACATTTCTAGCTCGTTTAGTAACTATACCAAAGGGTGGATGTCCACATCTCTGGCTCGCGTTTCTCGCTCATGTCCTTCGCACACATTTCCCTTATGCATTCCTCGCTCAACACATGCCTCGCAGGGATTTCATGTATGGTAAAAATCTCGCTCCACATAACCCATATCCACCAGTGCGGTGTGAAGGGAAGGAAAATGATGCATCCCTATTGGTTGACTTCTTTCTCGCTCACCGCCTCGCCACCCCGCACGGTGGCGGATATTTACCCTAATACCAAGCAACAGAGAGTAACGACTGTGTTTATTTACATCATCCTCCGAGCGTTATTATTCCCGGTCGTGCCCCTAAAGGAGCCCGGGGTCCGCTTTGACACCTAATCCCAACATTTGGCATAGGCACTAGTTTTAAGAAAGCGACTGCCATCTGACCTTCCAACCCAGAGGGAAAACTAGACCTTATTGGGATTAGACCGGTTTCCTCACGATGTTTTCCTTCACCGAAAAGCTAACGGTAAATATTCCGTACATAAGTTCCGAAAAACTCATTGGTACGAGCCGGGATGCGAACCCACGACCGCCGCTTGACAGCCGCATGCCTGAACCACTAGGCTACCGTAGCTTGTGTAGGCTACTGTGTTTATTAACATACCTGAGTTTATTGTAGGTACACAGAGATATATTACAACCTGGCTTTATCCTTTTATAGCAGCTTTACAAATAAGGATAAAGTAGCATTTGAGCAAATATGAAGTAGAGGGCTTCATAAAGTCAATATAAGATACAGAGTTTCATTTTTACTACCCAAAGCTTTTACTTTGCCAAACAATTTCGAATTGAAGGAAGGAGAAAGTTAATATTGCCTATGTTGGTGTATAGGTACAATTAAAGCCTGTAGTTTTGGAAGACTAGACTAGTAGACTAATACAAAATCGTGCCTAAATCAATGTCCCCTTCTCACTAGAGAGAGATACACATAATCATAGTTCCGATTTCCTTTTTCAATAAGGTACCTAATACATGCTCTAACATAAGTAGTCGCGGAGCTAGCCCATTATTATCTTTGGAAAACAGGCACAGTTCTGCGTCGTGTAGATACCAACTAATTACTGGTATAACCACGCACTACGCCATACTTGTATTAAATACGTGTTCACGTAGGAACTATGCTTTAATAACCAGTAGTTAGGGTCCTTGGCTCTTGGTTGCTTTTGTAACACCATCAGGGTTTCACTCGGAACTGCAGGTTTACGCTCACTGTTGAATTAGGTACTATGTTAAAAGTGTTAAAACACCTTATTTACTAGTGGCTGTGTGAGCTGGAGAACCCGCGAGTCTGTGTTTTTAGGGTTCCGCACCTCGAAAGGAAAAAGCGGAACCCTTATAGGATCACTTTGTTGTTAGGGTTCCGCACCTCGAAAGGAAAAATCTGAACCCTTATAGGATCACTTTGTTGTTAGGGTTCCGCACCTCGAAAGGAAAAAGCGGAATCCTATAGGATCACTTTGCTGTCCGTCCGTCCGTCCGTCCGTCTGTCGAGACCCTTTTTCTCAGGAACGCCTGGAGGTATCAAGCTGAAATGTATATCAAATACTCAAGTCTACTGTCCCTTGGAGCTGTGAAAAAATCAAACATCTAAGCCAACGCAATCAAAAGATACAGCCGTTTGTGCCGCTCCGCAAATTTTCGAAACTCGCAAGTGAATCAAAATTCAAAACCTACAGGGAAGGTACTTCACGTGAACTCACAATCTTGAAATTTGGTACGAAGCAACGTGTTACGAGTATAGCACAGATAAAGGAAAAATTGCGAATACCGTAAATTTTTTGTTACATCACTGAAAATTTAATGTCCAGTATAAACTGACACGCACTAAGTATGTGAATATATACCTAGTGAGTGTCAGTTTATAGTGGACTTATTGATATTGTACGGGGTGGTCCGGAACCCTCGGTGCGCGAGTCTGACTCGCACTTGACCGTTTTTTTTTTAAATTCTGAATCGCCAAATAAAACTATATAGTTAATTATCGAACCTGCTCACAAGATTTCACGAGAATCGGTTGAGTAATGCGACCTGTAGAGGAGAACAGGCGGACAGCGGGGCATCGGACATCCGGACATACTTACAAACGACTTTCGGCCCAAGCTGAAGCATAGAACTTCTTTCGCTTCGCTCGCTCGTTCAAAAATACTGATTACTCAACTAGTTACGTCATCTGTTTCTGTATTTCCTGACAATGGGGAATGGATGAAAACTTTAGAAGTGGCTGATATTTTTTTTTATGATAGGAATTACCTTCCTTAGCACCAGAAAAAAGTTGCAGACTTTTCAGCTGCGTCAATTATTTTTGAAAAATATAAACAGTTTCCTCACTTACGTTTTTTAAGAAACTCGCTGTATTGTATAAATGTAGTTTAAGCCGTGTCAATACTACGACTGTAATCTGAAAGGGTTTGTTAGATTATTTTCACAATAGCGTTTTGTCATAGTCGCGAATTTTCACGTTCGCAAATTATAATTTTCGTCTTCATGGAACGATTTTTCACAAAGTAAAAAAAAAAGAAGAAAAGTATAATGATCGCGATTATTTTTTTCGTATATTTTATCAGTACAATATTTTATTAGTCGCAGATACCATACCCCCATCGGCCGCCTATGAAACCAAAGTTACGTGTGAAGAATTATTTTTCTTGTTTCGAAATTAATTAGAAATCAAATGAACTTACCAAGTGAAGTTCGATGTTAATTGTGTGAGGGTGTTGGTCCAAGACGTCTTATCATTCTTGACTTGTAGTAGACGCATCGTGTCGCCATCATCACGTGTATACAAAGCTTAATAAAAATTTAAACGTTTCTTACGTCGTCTGGAACGCGCCCAATACCACCTGTCATTTAGTTTAAAGTTTTTATTTCACGACCTGTAAGGCTAGGGAACGAATTAGTATAATTAGGGGCATGGGCGGGAGTCTAGACGTCTTGGACCAACACCCTCACACAATTAACATCGAACTTCACTTGGTAAGTTCGTTTGATTTCTAATTGTGTTCGTGTGTTGGTCCAAGACGTCTTATCATTCTTGACTTGTAGGATGTTTAAAGAGTCGTGAAATATAACACACATTTTTATATACTTCGTATATTATTTAACATTTTAACGTTGTACAAAAATTAAAATGAATTAACATAATATGTACTCAATTTCTTCTTGTGCTCAAATTAATAAAATTAGTAATATAAATTTACGGTTGTAATTACTATACTATAATATAATTGTACCTCTCCAAATTTATGTGAGACTTGAATTTAGAATAGTTTCTGCAAATGTATGTTGAACAATCGGTCTGTTATAAAACTTCGCAAACACTGACGAGGTTTCACCCCAACCTGCCGTTTTTCGAATCACGTCAATGTTAAAACCCAAAGCCTTTGCCTTGGAGCAAGACGCATGGCGTGTGCTATGGGAAGTAAACTTAGTAGTGTCTATGCCACTCTTGGTCATTATATCCTTGATCCAGCGGCTAATAGTTTGTGATCCTATACTCCCGTATGGTTTTTTGAAACTTACGAATAATTGTCCTGATTTATTAGAACGCAATCTTTCAGTTATTTTAATGTAGTCAACCAATGACTGTGCAGGGCAGATTTCTGGTTTTTCGAGAATAAAAGGAATGACTAAGGCAGGTTGAGTTGCACCTACTCTTGATGTTTTGATAAGGTCAGTGATTTTAATTATAATTTTTTCCTTTGAACAACTGATGTTTTCTAATTTGATGAGGCTTAAAGTCTGTACCCTGTGTGCTGTTATTAAGGCCAGGGAGGTTACCAGTTTCTTTGATAACATTTCTAATGATATTTTATTGTTAGGGTAAAGGCCACCTAAATAAGTCAACACCGTGTTGGTATCCCAGGTAATGTCATATTTTGGGTTACTCGGCCTTAGCCGAAAGACTCCTTTAAAGAATCTTTTTATCAGTTCATTTGAACCAACATGTTGTCCAACTATTAACGAAATTGCCGAACGAAAGGAATTAAGAGACCCATATTTCGAGCCCTTATTGTGCATCATAGTTAAACATTTTAATATATCTGGGATCCCAGCACTATAACAATCTATTTTGTTGTCTGTACAGTATGACCACCATATCTTTAAACATGTGTTGTATTGTGTTATAGTGTTCTCTGCTAGAGAAGCTAGCATAATTTCGATCGACATATCAGGAACGCCACGTTTTTCTAATGCTTTCCTGACAAGGCTCCTGCAACCAGGGTAAGGCGCTCGTGAAGCGGGTGGGGCGTGCTGTTGATAGAAATTAATAATGACTTGTTAGGTTCGAAATATATTGGTTTTGAACACAATAATTTTTTGAACAAGGGGTACCAAGGTTGGGTTGGCCAGTGGGGTGCAACGACAATACCAATAGCTTTATCATTGATAATTTTTCTGAGTGTTTTTAATAGAAGTGAGAATGGTGGAAAGGCGTAAAAAAAAATATTCAGACCAGGAAGTGGTAAAAGCATCAATAGAAAAAGCATCCGGATCCCTTTTCCAGGATATGTACCTGTCACATTTTTTATTACTTCTGGAAGCGAATAGGTCTATGTCAGGTCTGCCAAATACTTTTACTATCTGCTGGAATGCATAATCAGCTAATTCAAATTCTATGTTTGTTTGAGTTTTTCTAGACTCTGCATCTGCGATACAATTTTCTTTAGACTTTGGAATTGCACTCCTCCCATGCGATTTATGTAAGATATAGCGGTTGTATTATCTATTCGCAGAAGTATCTGACATTTTTGGTGAAGAGTCTGAATAAATTTCTATTTCATAATGGTCACACCTAATATTGTTACAGGGTGCCTTTATATTTTTCAGCCACCAGTCAAAGTCTGATTTTAAGAACTTAGGCAACTTCATAATTTTGTTGTAATTGTCATTATTAAGTAGATTTAGATATTTAAGTCTTTCAAAGGCTTTTGTATAGACCCAGCCATATTTAACTGCTGGACATATTGAAGTTAGTAACCCAAGCAAGTGTGTGAATTCCCTTATTTTGCATTTATCTTTAGTATAAAAGGATAATAATTCCTGTTCAACTTTTAATCATTTTTCAGGGGGCAATTCTAGAGTCATGTCTATTGAGTTTAGCACAAATCCTAAAAATTTACATTTTTGCTTAGGAACAAGCATACTCTTATCATAATTTATGGTAAAACCAAGGTGTTTTAATAAACCACAAGCTTTAACTATACCTTTCCCTGCCTCTGAAACACTATCAAAAAAGAAAAGTATATCATCTAAGTAAATTGTACACACAATGCCCTGTTTTCGTAAGTGCTCAATAACCGGCTTCATCATTTTTGTAAAGATATAGGGTGCTGTGGATAATCCGAATGGAAGCACTTGGAATTCATATATTTTGTTCTGAAATTTAAATCTTAAATACCTTCTATATAGTTTATGAACACTTACTGAGAAATATGCCTCTTTAAGATCAATTTTTGCCATCAACGAATTAGTTGAGAGTAGTTTAGTGGCAGTCCTAATATCTTCAAGTTTAAAATGAGATGTATCTACAAACTTGTTAAGATTTTTTAAGTTTAAAATAAACCGCTTATCACCGTTTGGTTTTGGGGTCAAAAAAATGTGAGAAAGAAACTGATCCTTACATGGTTGGCATTCAATTATAGCACCAATGTCTTGTAGATGGGAAATAGAGCATTGCATGTCTTCAGCCTGCGTACCTTTCAAGTTATTTTCAGGTAATATTATTTGTTGCGGTATATGTACAAATGGTATTCTATATCCTTCAACCCAGGATAAAACAGTCTTGTCATTAGTAATGGACAACCAGTTATAATAGTAAGATGACAGTCTTTTTACCTCTAGATTTTCTTTTGCGGAGGGCAGTATCTCTTCTGGGGAGCTGGCCATCGCTGGGGTGCTGGACCTCGTTGGGGTGCTGGCCACCTCTGATATGCTGTTTGAGGTCTGTTGTTGAATTCATTGCCCGCACTCGGAGTGTATTGTGGTCGGTATCTTCGAGGCGGGCCCCGTGAGTTTAAAGTAGCTGGCTTTGTTTGCTTATTAGCTTGAGTATTATTGTATTTGATTTCTGAACCAGTTTTATTAATAGCCTTTCCAGCTTTGAGATCCTCATGCAAACTTTCACCAAAGAGATATTTTCCAACTTTTGTTTGGGTAACAATATCTTTTGTGCTCTTATTCAAGGCAAATTGTAAAAGATATCTGCGTGACATTGATTCTGTATGATACAGATCACACATCATGCGCCCAGCATCACTAAGGATTTTTGTTGCCTCCTTGCATTCTTTGGATTTTATTAGAATATCAGGGCTTTTCCGATACAAGCTGTTGCTTGGCCTAGTGAGTTCTGTTGTTGCTCCATTGCCTTATCTCTTTTCAGAACTTGATCGGATACAGCTGCTTTAATCTCAGCATTAAGCTGAGGGGCCTCAAGAAAAAGGCAGTTTTCTGGTAGCGGGTGTAATTTATACAATTCGGTTTTTGTTTCTTTTTCTATCCCGTTACCAGTAATATGTTGCCACCTGGTGGCAATGTCTTTGTGTATGGCCTCAGCGTAGGACTTTTTATTTGGGTCCTCCCCTAATAGATTCAAAATCTCCTCATCTATTTCCTCAGATTTTTCTGCACAAAGCACTTCTGGAACCAAATCAGGCTCATATATCTCTGCACCAAGCTCTACTGGAACAGGGTCAGCCTCAGATATCTCTGGTTCTTCTATTAGAGCCTCTTGACCATTTAATGGTGCTACAATGAAAAAATAATTTTAATGCTCTTATATCATCAGGTAAGAGATAAACCACACGAATAGTACTTTTAATACCACCACATGAGTGAATCCACAGACCTTATAATATTATAACGGGAATATGTCACACGAATGGGACTCGCAGTACCACCTCACGAACATAACCTCATTGCTATTTGTGATTTGGGATAAACCTCACGAATAACACTCGCAGTGTTACCACACGAGTAGATCCACAAAACGTATAATTCAACATACGATATTTAAGCTATAAGTGTAATTACTATGCTTGAAAATGATTCGAATTCGTTTTTCCGTTACCATTATTTTCATGTGTCATGAAATGAACGGAGTGTGAAAAAAAAAAACCAAGGTATTTTACGTTACTGAATGAGACAAATTTGTATTTGTATACCATAAAACCTATTATATTTACCTTCAGCATTGTTTTCGGTGTCACTCTCGCTTGTTGTCGGCGTCCTGTGTCGTTTTTTCATTTTCTTGGTAAACTTTTTAAATAACGAGAATAACTCCTCATCTTCATTTTTTCTCTTCTTATGTTTTCCCATGATGATGATGATGGAAAAAACCTTGTAATTAACTTGTATTTTATGCTTCTTATTAGAAATTTAATAAATCCGTGATTTTACGGCGCGCACGAAGAAGTCGAATGACAGGTGGTATTGGGCGCGTTCCAGACGACGTAAGAAACGTTTAAATTTTTATTAAGCTTTGTATACACGTGATGATGGCGACACGATGCGTCTACTACAAGTCAAGAATGATAAGACGTCTTGGACCAACACACGAACACAATTACGTATAAAGATCTTCCTAGTTGGAAACCTGTTACGATCGCAAAACACTAGGTATGTAGTTATAGGTAGGTTAGGTTCGTTAGGTAGCATCAAATGCCCGAAGGGCAAACAGAGCAGAAATAGGAGCCCCGCGCAGCGGGGCTCCGTCGAAACTGTCTAGATGCGATAAAAAATATCGTAACTGGTTTCGTAGGAAAAAAATATATCTTTTTTACGTAACTAATACGCTAATAATAAAATATCAACGAGTAGAAAGTCAAGTTCAGGATAAAAGTAGATAGGTATATCTGCGACTAATAGAATATTCTACTGGGAAAATGTAACTGACGGACAAAATTTTTTTTTTTGGAAAAAAGCCTATTCGCCGCAGACCATCTAGGTACTGCCGAGCTCTTGTTCTTCTTCGTAGCACATTCCCACTTTAGGTGGGGTCGGCTCTCCTAGATACTCGGCGCCAAGACAATCTGTCCTGGGTTGGGTACATTCTCCACTTTCAGCAGTTTCGTCATGCTGGTACCAGATATCAGGTGGACTTCCTCGACCTTTTTTACGTTCAGGTAGGCGCAACGCTTTCTGTACAACCACCTCGTCTCTCCGCATTACATGACCATACCATCGAAGTTGGGTTTCAGCGAGTTTTTCAGATACGGGGGCCACTTTGAACATGCCACGTCTACTGCCGGTCAAAGCCGTGTAAATCTCTAAAGCTTGTACCTATACCTAGCACATCACTCTATACAATGATCGCTGCAGGGTATGAATCACTGTTACGCGCTCAATTGAGCCGGTGATTGAGCTATGTATGGGCAATCAGTTCAAGTGCACACACGGACGGGAGTCATCCTGGGCTGATATTCAAAACGCTTACCTATCAGCCTAAGATGAACCAGTGTTAGTCTATTCTTCGATTACACATCGTTCCTATGGATCTTGAGCTCAAGGCATAATGGGGATAAGTGGGGGGGTGATCCGATACTAATCCTGAATTGCATAGCTGATATGCATGCACAATGCACAACCCATGTCGACTCACCACTCCCCTTCTTGACCCCGAGATTCGTAACAACCACGAATATTCGAGGGTCAAACTTACTGTTTCACCTCAGGAGAGTTCCACAAGCATTGTGAATACCACTGAGATAAATTACTGCGGGCTGTCATAAATATAAGTACAATATAACGATTCAGGAACCGGTTTTTACCCATCTGAGAGTTCCTTCCTGGTATATAATTTGATCCCTGTATCATAACAAGTAGGTATGAGTAATCGAGTAAAGTTAAATCTTTCACAGTAAAAAGTGGTGAGATATTTCATAGAGCCAAGTCAGACATTCTGCAACTTGGGAATCACACAACTTTACTGTATTTACACATTTTTGCATAGGTACATAAAACGATGTAAGTGTGATTGCCAAGTTTCAATTTTATTTAGCAAGCAAATAAAGATTAATAAGAATGCCTGACTTGGCTCTATGAAATATCTCGCCACTTTTTACTGTGAAAGAGTTTCGAGACTTGGCATATTTTTTACATGGAATTTTTTTATGGGATCTCATTTCTTTTTGTAGATTTTGTATGGGAATGTTATTTGACCAACCGCAAATAACGTTTGTATAGTTTTGCAGGAAGGAACTGCAAAAGTAACTTTGTAATCGCATGTACAGTAGACGGCAAACTTCGTGCGCAAATGACCTTGCCTGCGCAAAGGCGAATTGTACGTGCAAGCTGCCCCCCCACTTCCCCTCATTTGCGCACGAAGTTTGCCGTCTACTGTATTTGTATAGAATTATAAACTTACTTATGCAGTTTGTATATCTCTGAAACGTGACTGAAATTGCAATAATTATAGGCTAAAAACTAATTACGTTTGAAATTTGATGCTTGTTGATCTTCTAGAAGTACCTTAGAATTAGCGTGATCATTATCAGTGAGTATGTCAGTGACAAAACTAACGAACTTTGACGGACAATAGTTCTTAAACTAAACGTTTAAATTGAATGTTATTGATATTATATGTTAGCCATATTATGCCCTACATGTTCCTGAAAATTCAGGGTTTTCATTCAGCTTTAGCCACCACAAAATTACAGGATGTTGAAAATGGCCTGAATGGCTTCGAGAAAAGGATGGTACGGCCGTGCCTCTTTGTTTTGCTCGACTTGGCGGGGCCACTGCCGTGCCCCCAGATTGTTACGTTTGCAGGCTAGCCGCGGCCGCTTATATTGAGTGTGAATTGTTGCTCAGAATGCTATTCAGTGTGGTTATAAGGATGTAACATATAGTTCTAATGTAATTCACTCTGCCATAGAGACGATTCATAAACTCTAGGTACAGTCGCCATCACATACATAGGTACACTATAGGTGTTCAAAAATATCGGCACATGCACCCTAATGCCTTGAAAATAGAGGTGTGTTCCGATGTTTGTGACGCGCTTCTTTGCTCCGATGTATGTGATGGCGACTGTACCACTAGTTACTATATGTTTGAGATACATGTAATTAAATATTTAGGTACTTGTTTCAATTTATAAGTAATATAACTAGTATAGGTACTAAAATAAGGGTTTTACTCTCAGAGCATAGAATAGTTTTACTCCATTTATCTCAACCGGAAATAGAACTTACTTAAGTAGGTACTATTTCCCGAACTCAGGTAAACCTGAGCTTAAAGGTATAAAATGTATAGAAAAAGAAACCGGTCACATGCGAGTCAGACTCGCGCACCGAGGGTTCCGGACCACCCCGTACAATAGAAAAAAGTCCACTATAAACTGACACTCACTTAGTATGTATTTACAGCATACTTAGTGCGTGTCAGTTTGTACTGTACATTAAATTTTCAGTGATATAACTAAAAATTGACGGTTTACGAAATTTTTCCTTTATTTGTGCTATAAGACGTTGCTTCGTACCAAATTTCAAGATTCTGAGTTCACGGGAAGTACTCTGTAGGTTTTGATTCCCTTGCTAGTTTCGAAAATTTACGGAAATTTGCGGTATAAACGGCTACAGTATCTTTTGACTGCGTTGGCTTAAAAAATTGATTTTTTGACAGCTCCAAGGGACAGTAGACTTGAGTATTTGATATAAATTTCAGCTTGATACCTCCACGCGTTCCTGAGAAAAGGGGTCTTGACAGACGGACGGACGGACAACAAAGTGATCCTATAAGGGTTCCGCTTTTCCCTTTCGAGGTGCGGAACCCTAAAAATGGAGAAAGTTCTATTATTGGATGGAAGAATTATTTTATTTTGAGTCTTTAATCTTCTCTTTGTCTTTATTTAAATAGATTTTATTCTGGTATAAATAAAATATTTAGTAGGTACGAGTAATATTGAAATATTGTGTCTAAATTTCACATTTTCATTATAGTGGAAAACTATGATTGATTACTTGCCAGGAAATATCTTCTCTAAACATGCATGTAACATTACGAAGGCACAGTTTTCACACGCAAGAGTCACATGGGAACAACAATCTTTGAACAATCCCGTACCTACTGTACTGATACAGATACAGTATGAATTAAGTGAGGTAATTTCCATGAGGAATGTCTTTATGACAATAAGATTACTATTCCTGACACAGCCTTCGCACGTGCCTATGCGTACCACCAAAACAAAAGAGTTCCACAGATGCTTCTCAGAACATGGGTAAAAAGAACAATACAGCTTGGACAGCCGTTTAAGATCAATACCACCACCGTTCTCAAGAAGTCGACAACACCATTGAAATATAGGCCTTAGGCAAACCGCATAAAGCACGTTTCACTTGTCGGTGTGATATAGAAGAACTGTACAAGATACGGGTAAACCAAGAAGTCTATTAACGCATTGGAATTTAGACCTTAAAGTCACCACGTAAAGCGCTTTTCAAGTGTCCTCGTGGTATAGAAGAAATGTATAAGAAATGAGCCGAGTCCCATGGTCTCTGTACAGGGATGCATCGGCAGGTGTGCTCTACTAACACTGATGTATGGACTTACTCACACAGACGTATCCACGATGCGACGTCCATACACAACAGGCTCGCCCTTTATTACCGATGCAGCACATTTGACTGATAAGTTGCTCTACTTCGATGGGCTGGTGATATATTCGATTAGAGTCGTTTATCACTGTTATTATAATTGCGTCGATATATTATGTTAATTTGGAAAGTTGAACCCTTCGTATTAGATCCGCTTGTAAATGAGTTTTTAATCAGTAGAGTAGTTATTTCTTTGCATGACAAATAAAAAACATTTTCTAACATTACCTATATGTATCTAATAATTCCTATGTTGTCTGACATACAAGCTCTCGTTAAATAAATTCGGTAATAAATAAACTCGATGATTAAGACTTATAATACTTAAATGAATGAAGGAAAACATTTATTACAAGCTTTTATTTAGTTTCACCTGACCTGTCCCGTTCTGTCTGTACTTAATCAAGTCTTGCAAGTTAAAGTTGATCCACTTCCCGGTTTCCGATTGAGCTGAAATTTTGCATGCATGTATAAATCGGATGACAATGCAATATTATTATGACATAGAGCTGATCTGATGATGGAGCTGGAAGGTGGCCATAGGAACTCCGTAATTAAGCGACGCAACCCTATTGAGTTTGGGCTCGTTAGAATCGTATCAATGATTAGTTGATGATGGTACACAGAAAAGTACAGTCGGCAATAAGAGCTTGTACCAAAAGTGTAATTTTTGACAAAAACTTATTTCCGAAACAGGTTCACCAAATTTTAACATAACCTAAGTAATGCAATAAAAACTTTTAAAAACCCGGTTTCATTGCTCCAAACTATACTTAATTAATCAAAAACAAGATTTCACCCTTTTATAATTCACAGTGACTTAGTTTTTAACTGCTATGCTGTGTAATTATTTTAAATAAATGAAACATTAATTATCGATTTACGAATATAATTATAACCTGACGACTATTAACCACTCAACGGTAAATTGATAATTACGTTATTTAATCTTCTTGGCAAATTGCCCAAAGTAGCCTCATTACACCGACATCTCAATAAGTTATAATGGTCTTAATCAATGTCAATTCACATACCAGCACACATTTGCAAAGTTCAATTCCATTTCAAAAGAAGACTGCTTTCAAAACTGGAATAAAGTGGAGCATCCAGCCGGGCGGTGCGAGCAAAAGTGGAGGCAACAACTTTTTTTTATGCTCCCAACGTATTCCCGCGCCCCTTGCCATCCAGCCTGTTCCTTATTCTTACACACTCAAACAGCCAAGCAGCTTGTGCCATGTGCGCAGCCCTTATAAACACCGGATATATTAAATCAAAAAAATTAAATATTTTTATTGCTTCCTCTTGATTTTTTTATTGTCAAAACAAGTGCAGTGGCATGTGTGCAAAGATTTTGGTGATCAGTGACTATGGATGCGCTAAATGTTGTGGTTAAGACGAGTTATAACATTTTTAAACAGTTTTCGGATCAACGCAAGCCCGTAAGTTATTACGATCTATTTATAGGTAATTAATGCTTTTAACATCGCGTTCGAAATAACTTGCATGTTTGTGTGGGATAAGTTTGGTAATATTAGAAGCAGGTTTGTTTTGACTGCTTCGTCTATTAACTATACTAGCTATTAGACGTTAAATTTAAACGTAACTAAATATGGACATTTAGTTTGGTAAATTAAACGTCTTAAATCTCAAGAAGTAGGTATCCCATATACATATACAACGTGTCCCAAAACTCAACGATAAGCCGGCACCAGAGGATGGAGCTACTTATGATTAGTCGAGAAAAAATAAGGAAAAAAATATATCTCAATTATTTTAGAAATTACAGAAAAAAAATGAAATTCATCGAAAATCGACATCCCTAATGGTATTTTTCTACAAATATTCAAATATTACTGTTTTTTTTTTGTTTTTGGAAACTTAAGTAGCCCTGCTATCTAACACAGTTCTTAAAAATACCATAATACATGTAGTTTTTACACAAAAAATAATCAAATACGATTTTGTCCCTACAATTTTGAAAGATTTTTTCTTACAGTCCACTTTCAATCATCATGGTGTAAAAAAATTGTATTGACACCACAATGGCAATTATTTTCAAAAGTTGACGCAACTAACCAAGATTCCAAAATGGTATAATACTTTAGGAAACCTAGTCACAAAAAAAAACAACGAATTTTTAAACAAGAATCGACATTATTTAATGTTGGCGGTAATCACTTTTACTGTACCCAAAAAAGGATTTTTGTTGTTGAAAAATGTTGAATAAATGCAAAGAAATGGTAAATTTTTTTTTAATTTTTTTAAATTCATTTACTACATTATTAATACTACAGTAAATGTTCAAATTGCCTGCCACCGGCATTAATACAGACATGACATCGCCTTAGAAATGATCGTTTTATCCGTCGTGCATATCTTCTACCATTGATATGATCCGCAGCTTGTGTGATTTTTTGGCGTAGCTCGTCCAATGTTGCTATGGGTTTTGAGTAGACTTTGTCTTTAAGACAGCCCCAGTAGAAGAAGTCCAGGGGGTTCAGGTCGGGCGAACGGGGTGGCCACAAGATAGGACCAAGTCGCCCGATCCAACGCCCTGGATACTCTTGGTTTAAGTATTCTCGCACTGCACGGGCATAGTGAGCTGGGCAACCATCATTTTGAAACCACACGTTTTGTAAATCACGTAAAGGCACGTCTTCTAATAATTCAGGCAAGTCGTAGTTGCAAGGAAACCTTAATGGTGATGGCTATTTGAACTTTTTACAAAACGATTTACTCCTAACGACAATAAACGACCTACTTGGGATTTGGGATTTTAGTAAGTAATGCATTTTGTATCGATTTGATAAGGTCTAAAGGAATGGGTAGTGTGGTAATTAATCAACCACTGATTAATAGATGTTGATTATTTTAACACGAACTTAATTAAACATTCATATTGAAATGGTCTTTGGTTCACGTCTGTCCTGTGGACATTGTCAGATTTTTGTTTTGACTTAATGCGCATAAACGGGGTCTTCTATATTTTAGTATTAATCTTTTCATTTATTGTCGTTTTCAGATTAGGCTTTTTACAATTTGAATATAAAAGTAAAATAAATATACAAAATAAAAAAACATTATCAAAAGCCTAATCTAGGGTATGGTGCCGCCGGCAGCGAGGCGGGGCCTAAACTACCGGTGGTCAGGACGACAGAGACAGGAACCTCCTGACTATCCGCGCAGTATCCAGGAGTATCGCCTTCTGTATCTGACCTTCTGACCCTTGATCCAGCCATCTAGCAAGAGTCTCTTGAGGTGATAGTTGAGTGAGACTCTTCGCTATTAAACCGTTCGCCGAACCGTTACCTCGTGAGCCAGGTCTCGGTACTTGCTGGCTTTGTCCTTCTCGGCCTTCACGAGGTTCTCGTCATGGGGGATGGTGATGTCGACGAGCACTGCCGGTGTTTCGATCGACCTGTCAGCACGATATCAGGCCAATTGGCAAGAATATGCGATAAAAATATTATTTATGTACACGTAAGCCAAATAAATCAACGCCACTTTACCAGAAAACGACACAATTAGCTACCTACCTACTGTTGATAAGAATCTAGGCCATACATATCAAAAAAAGTGTTGATTTTTATGTTTCCCTATAAAATACTTAACATCTGCGTGACATATCTATTATGTGACATACCTTCAGTATTTGACAATAATATATTATGTCATGACAGCTATTTATGTGCCAAAAATCAACGAGAAATTCGCAAAGTAATGCAGTTAAGTATAGTTAACCTCCTAAGGCCCCGCGTACAAAATTTTGTACACATTTCAAAATCAAGTTTGAACTTTTACTAAATGTCAAAAAGTTCCTAATTGAATGACACAACATCGTAGTCTGGGCCCCAGGAGGAGGTAAATGGGGAATATAATCTCTGGAAATGTTGTACTTAATAAATTCCATAAACATAAACAAGGTATATACGTGCATGGTAAATGGTAATTTAAATTCCAGCCTGGAAATAATTGTCTTTCTTTACTTTTTGTACACGCTCTACTTAACATTCCTCAAATAATCGTCTCAATCGTTCCGACACGTTCGTAATTGCAGTTAATGCGAATCGCTATATTCCTTTTATTTAATACTAGCTGACCGCGCGGCTTCGCCCGCGTATTGCAGTGCTGTGCTGAGCCCACAGGCAAACCCTCTCAATAATAGTTATTTATAATACAAGTGCGGAAAGTAGGTAATTCCCAACGAGTGGCGATTTTGTTTTGTTGTATTGTTTAGTATCGTTTTCATGACGCATTGGTTTTAGGACTGTAATGTTGTGTTAACATGTTTTTAATAATAATAATAATAAGCCCGCAGGGCAGCTTGTGGCGAGCTGTTGGGGAGTAACGACCCCACGGACCCGAGTGCTCCCGAGAGTCGGTCAGGGCCTCCGTCTCCGGCGTGTCTTCGTCGGTCGGAGTGGAACCCCAAGGGGGCCCGTAGGACTCTCAGCTCTGGCTTGCCTTCATTGGCCGTCCAGAGAGGAGTCGTAAGAGCTATATGCTCCAGGGGTGGAAGTGTTAAAGGGCATAACGCCGCGAGTAACTTCGGAGAAAGCGCAGCACCTCAATATCATTTTTGAAGACCTGTCCATAGATACCCACCCCACACGTATGCGTTTGATGAAAAAATTTTTTTCGAGTTTCATTTCTAAGTAAGACCCCCACAGATGTATGAATATAAGGAGATCGGACATGGCGGCCGATTTGTATAGAGTGAGCCTGTCGCAAGTACATTAACCCACACAACGCCCAAGTAATTGACAAGACAAAGCACGCACACATATGACACACTTGTATACCTACACGCTTATTTGACAATAAACGCGCATCATATCAGGTATTTTGGGAAAAAACGTAATATTCTCTGCGATCAGCACGCGTGCACAGTATGGCAGTGTATGCCTTGAGCATACAGCTGCGACACGGCCGCCGGCGGCTTGTCCTCTCTCTAGTATTCTATGCTCTGAGGGACCCCCAAAATTTATTGTTTTTTTTTCAATTTTTATGTGAAAATCTTAATGCGGTTTACAAAATACCTCTACTTACCAAGTTTCAACAGTATAGCTCTTATAGTTTCGGAAAAAGTGGCTGTGACATACGGACGGACAGACAGACAGACAGACAGACATGACGAATCTATAAGGGTTCCGTTTTTTACCATTTGGCTACGGAACCCTAAAAATTACCAAAAACACGACCGTGGGGGAGGAGGGAGGAGTGTTTTTGATTGTCACGAGTTGGGAATTACCTACTTTCCACATATTGCAGTGAAAATATGGCCTATTTATGTTTGCTATTTTAAGATTTTTAAATTTAAAAAAAAACTAACAATAAGCATGTTGTTTGATTGTGACGTCACAACAGTAATCCCTACAAATTCCATACTAACGGAGCGTTTTTGACGTTTCATAAAAAGAAGCTGATTTGACTTTTGTCAAATACCGTATTTTTGAAATCGGTCCGGTCCAGTGGTATCCAGAGCATCAATTTCACAGACTTTTTCTCTTTATAATATTAGTATTTGACTAGCTGCCCGCGCGTCTCCGCGGAGTATTACAAAGAACGCACAGAGGCGCGGCGCTGCGGGATAAATCTGCCTATCCATCTTGAAACTCTATTATATTAACCATAGTCATATACTATTAACTAACTAACTGTAATGGATCAGCGACCCAAAGCGAGTCTAGGCCTCCGACACGTGTCGCCATTTGTCCCGATCTTGTGCTATTTCTCGCCAATTCATTGCTTGAAGATCACGGAGGTCTTCGACGACGTCGTTCCAACGATACCTGGGACGTCCAACAGTCTATTGGAGATAGATGTTTAAATCGGATGGACAGTTACAGAGGCCGCCTCTACGAACTTACAAAGTAGCAAACATTACCTGGCCCCGTAGCATGGATAAGGGAATATTCATTATTTTTGCACCCTTAAACGGGCAGTTAAGGATAGTAACAAAACCGACAGTCAATGTCAATCGCCTACGTTTAGTAACAAAACCGACAGGTTGGGGGAATTTAAAAAAAAATTGCAGATTAAGGTTCGGTCATTTTGGCACTCTTTGGGGGAGGTCTATGTCCAGCAGTGGACGACTTTCGGCTGATATGATGTTGATAATGATGAAAGTGATGTTTAAGTCCAGGCCTTTAAATAGCGCTATTTTCGTATAGCGCTATCGTTTATAACGTTATAATTCCAAAATTGCGCTATACTCATAACGATATTTGACGCCCTGTATATCCATTATATCGTTATAAATCTAAAGCAATATATAAAAGCGATACGTGCTTAAGCGATATAATAACTTTATAACGTTATATGCTACCCTTTTCTCGCATTCAGTTTCGCCTGCTCATGGGCCGCCTCGCATATTTGCACAGAGCGGCAACAGCGCAGCCGAAGCGCGCGGCTCTCATTTTAAAGCGCTATTATAACGTTGTTCGACCGTATTTTATTTCGTTATGATATTCATTCTGTTACGATATTTATATCGTTATGGAGAATACCGCTTTTTTTTATAACGCTATTTTTCAACATAACGAAATATATCGTTATAATATCGCTATTTTTATAACGTTTTAAAGGCCTGTTTAAGTCACGTCTAACCTGTCGGTTTTGATACTGAACGTAGGCGACTGACATTGACTGTCGGTTTTGTTACTATCCTTAACTGTCCGTTTAAGGGAGCAAAAATAATGAATATCCCCGTAGCATCCGTCCCTGGCTGACACCGTTCGATACTGAAAGATTTTTTATTTTCTTAATTTTCCATGTAATTTTTCCCTACACTCGAATTTTCATTGCGTTGCTACAATGCCATTTTGACATGAGTTTTGTTTTCCACCCTAAACGTATGAAAAATCACCCGTTTTTCACCTGAAAATAAAGTCATTCGATAGAAAACAAAATTATCTTTCAGACGATACCCCATTTTCCAAATTTCCTTCGACAGTTTTTCCGTAAAACAGAAATTGGAAAAAATATGAAGGTGGCTCGATTTCTTTGCTCCCAAGAGTAGTCATATTTTAATTAAACTGACGTTTGACACCGTGTGTGTTTTACTAAAAAAATAAATGTAATATTATGTTGCTACTTGTAGAGCCAGTCAATCTAGTTCGTTGTCCGGATTACTCTAGGCAAGTTTTTCAAGCTGAGCATAGGAGTAATTGTGGCTCCGTTTTGTCTGTACTTGCTTAGGCTATAAAAAGTTACAAGCTTGTTTGTCCTAGCTTGAAAACTAGTCTTGTCTAAAGCAGTTTTTGTACCAGAGCTAAACTACGCTTCCATAGAATACAAGTTACGGTTGGTTGAGCGGGTGAGGCTTCGTAGCTTAGTACTTATTGTTAATTTGTATCGTAACTTAGCTTACTAGTCAAAGAAAAACATTAAACGAGAAAGATATGTATATTTATTTGTTAGTGACTGGGTTGTTGAAATCGGCTTTAACGATTTCGAAGACATTTTCAACGCAGGAGTTTACGGGGAAGACTTGCTTGCCTATTTTAATAATAATGAACTGAACTAACCAATCGAAAACATTATTTGAATTTAATATTGTCTACTCAGGGTCAGTTGAGACTGTCGTCAATGGTAACGAACGAATCCGTAAATTGTTGGTCCGTGAGCTTCCCTGGTATAGTCTGGTGGCCAAATTCATACTGGTACGCCTGGGGTGATACTTTTTACACTTTTGTTTAGTTTATTTTTACGTACTCTTCTCTTCTCTTTTCTGCCTCTTTACTCTTATTCTTGTACTGTTTTTCCCTTTCCTTCCTTCTTCTACCTCTGTGAGGCCCTTCAGGCCCCCAGAGAGGACATACCGTCACGTATCCGTTACTGGCCGAGCTGCAGGCCAATCGGAAAAAAAAAAATCCTGGGGTGATACGCTGTGTGAACTTTGTGAATAACAACCCATTAGAGAAATGTTGTTGTATTAGGTCCACTTGTCTTATAAATGTTGCCAGTAAATTTTGTTAGGTGTCTTTTAAAGTTTTTATTTATTGTTTTGCTTGTGTGTATTTATTGTAAATAATAATTGGACTGCTCTTAGGCGCCCCGTTAAGCGAATCACCTTGTTCAAAACATCAACTCTCGAAAATGTCGACAAGTTGCTTCTGACAAACATTAAGACTTCGTCTGTACGAGTAGTGCGTCATGATATGGTTTTCATTGTGGTAATTTAATTCTATATTCCGAATATACACTGTAATATTTCTTGTGATTACAAGCGTTTAACATTGTGCTTTTCATTGTCGTAGATGGAGACGTCAGGCGGCTCAGAGAGCTCGAGCGGAGAAGACGCGGAGGCGCGGCGGGCGCGGCGCGGTCACGTACTCGCCGAGCTACTGCAGACCGAACGCGTATACGTGCAGGAGCTCGGCTCGATACTCACTGTAAGCACACCACCTGTAGCCTACACAGCTCAAGCGGAGAAGACGCGGAGGCGCGGCGGGCGCGGCGTGGTCACGTACTCGCCGAGCTACTGCAGACCGACCGCGTATACGTGCAGGAGCTCGGCTCGATACTCACTGTAAGCACACCACCTGTAGCCTACACAGCTCAAGCGGTGAAGACGGGGAGGCGCGGCGGGCGCGGCGCGGTCACGTACTCGCCGAGCTACTGCAGACCGAACGCGTATACGTGCAGGAGCTCGGCTCGATACTCACTGTAAGCACAGCACCTGTAGCCTACACAGCTCAAGCGGAGAAGACGCGGACGCGCGGGCGCGGCGCGGTCACGTCCTCGCCGAGCTACTGCAGACCGAACGCGTATACGTGCAGGAGCTCGGCTCGATACTCACTGTAAGCACACCACCTGTAGCCTACACAGCTCAAGCGGAGAAGACGCGGAGGCGCGGCGGGCGCGGCGCGGTCACGTCCTCGCCGAGCTACTGCAGACCGAACGCGTATACGTGCATGAGCTCGGCTCGATACTCACTGTAAGCACACCACCTGTAGCCTACACAGCTCAAGCTGAGAAGACGCGGAGGTGCGGCGGGCGCGGTGCGGTCACGTCCTCGCCGAGCTACTGCAGACCGAACGCGTATACGTGCAGGAGCTCGGCTCGATACTCACTATGTAAGCACACCACCTGTAGCATACACAGCTCAAGCGGAGAAGATGCGGAGGCGCGGCGGGTGCTGCGTGGTCACGTCCTCGCCGAGCTACTGCAGACCTAACGCGTATACGTGCAGGAGCTCGGCTCGATACTCACTGTAAGCACACCACCTGTAGCATACACAGCTCAAGCGGAGAAGACGCGGAGGCGCGGCGGGCGCGGCGCGGTCACGTACAGTAGACGGCAAACTTCGTGCGCAAATGACCTTGCCTGCGCAAAGGCGAATTGTACGTGCAAGCTGCCCCCCCACTTCCCCTCATTTGCGCACGAAGTTTGCCGTCTACTGTACTCGCCGAGCTACTGCAGACCGAACGCGTATACGTGCAGGAGCTCGGCTCGATACTCACTGTAAGCACAGCACCTGTATCCTTCACAGCTCAACCGGATAAGACGCGGAGGTACGGCGGGCAGGAGACTCTGACCACAATATTTTTATTGTATGGATTTTCATTTGTAACTTGCTAAATAGGTATAAGTTATTAATATCATTCAGTATGAGTAATTTGCCAATTGTATCGTTGTCTGCTGATGACGCACGTTATTGACGTCAAATGTCAAATGACCGAGTGAAAAAATCCAAAACCATTTCTCTAACCTAATTCGTGTCAACCCATTGATAAATGTCCTTACGCACCGCTCCATTGATCGCGCGATATCTCCTCACGTATTCACCATATCGATGCGCGCTCTGAAAACCAATTGTGTCATTAGTATGCAAGTAGAGCGTGGTCCACATCGGGCAGTGCAGTCGCGGGCGAGTCGCGCGCATGTGCAGCGGATGCGCGCGCGCCGGAACATCGTGCCCGCGCGCCCGGAACCGCCTGCACGCGCATTCGCGCTCCATGCTCTCCGTCGCGTGCTCGCCCTCACCATGAAATATGGAAAATACGACCTACATAAATCATCAGCCAACATCTCCGTCGGAACCTCTTACTCCTGGTACTACAGAAAAAATGACAACCCCACTACGCGGAAGAAGAAAAAACTTACGCGCTCCGCGTCAGATTCCACGCTATTCAGCGATTACGCGAACCAAATAGCACTCTTCGAGAAGGAAAAGGCGTTCCGCAAAAAGTGCAAGAAGTCAGTGAGTGATGTTGGCAAAACTGGACGTGTTAAATTTAATCCGCGTAATATCAAACCGGTGTACATGGAACCGTTCACTGGAAACTTCTTTTACGGTAAGACGCTGCCCGGTTACGCGTATAAGAAATCTGAGGAGAGAATTACGTATTTGCCAGACTCCGATGCTGTTACAGCATCCGAGTCCCTGACAACTGTTGAGTCCCTCACGACCACGGCCCCTACGGTAGTCGATGCGCCTGAGTTGGTCCGAAATCCGCTTTATGGATGCGCCGAAGCCGATGTGCAAATACCAACGCCTGAATACTCCACTAACTCAACTGGTTCGAAAGATTCCCAGCTAAAATCATCCAGTTGCACCGAACTTAGGAGGACGATGTGTAGCAGCAAGATTAGTGAAGATATCCTGTCCAATATACTGAAAGATTACAAAAGAATCATGAAGGAGTGGAACACCACCATCGATGATCACTATTTTTCTATTTCCCACGGCAGTAACAGAGCCTCTACAATGTGCCGACAGAGCAATACTGACAGTTACGTTCGCAGTCTACACTCTACCTTGTCATGCCGCAAGCCCAGTCGATGTCAAAAATCCACAAGCAACAAGTACTATCATTACGCTTACTCCCAGAACCTAAACAGCAAGCGAGAAATACCAAAAAAAGCGTCAACTTTAAATCGAAATCAAACATTTGGTAATTGGTCTTCCACGTTACAGAATTTGAAGACAAAGTCCAAGTTTTGGAAGGTCAACGATAGTCTGTCACCTTCAGAGTGCAAATGTTTGGAGGCTATATACAGAGATTACGACAAGCGTCTACAAGATTGGTGCGATACGATTAGCCACTGTTCGACGTTAATTAGCTCGGTAATCATCCCATATTTATGTGACCATTATAGTCGAGGCATGTAAAGTTGCGCCACTTTTCGACTCTATTCCAATGCAGTTAGCGAATTCAAAAGTGAGAACGCGGCAGATGGTTATGTCATGGAGCGTCGTAAATTAAGAAGTTAATTATTGCATAAGCATTTACTCCGATAAGGAGATCCATTCACACGTAAACAAATATTCTTTCTAGTAGCACCTGCGGCCATCCTAAATTGACCTGTCTCTTTCCAGGGTTACAAGGAGGAGATAGAAAAACCAGAGAACCAGCAACTGCTGCCGGCGACGCTGGTAGGGCAAGCGGACGTACTCTTCGGCAACCTACATGAGCTCTTCACATTCCACCAGGACGTATTCCTCAAAGACCTGGAGCGATCCATTTCGGCGACAGAACTTGTGGCACTCTGTTTTGTTGAAAAGGTATGAAATTGATTTCACTAGTTATGTATCTTATGAAGAAATGCACACGCAACTATTATCATTTCGTTACCTGCCTGTTCTTTCGTTTTTTTCTCCAATTAAGTAGTACCTATTAAAAGTTACGCAGGTGTGTCGACCGAACTAACGAAGTAAAGGCAAAACTTATAATTGGACTAAGCCTGCAACTAAGCTAGGGTTAATTTAACGGTTATATAATTTATCTTTTATTTATTTACCAGCAAAATAAGTTTTTCAATAACGTGTTAAGTGTCGTCTTATGTCGATCAGGTCTACTAGATAGTTTTATAACTTGAAAATTAGTAAGTAATGTTCTACAATATGACCGGATTTTCACCCTTAAATATTTTGTATTAGTCTTACTTCACTTCTCTGTCAGTCAATATCCTCAATTGTCAACAGAGGGAGACATTCTTCCGGCTCTACAGCTACTACTGCCAGAACATCCCCCGCTCGGAGCGGCTACGTGAGACGTTGGTGGACACCCATCTCTTCCTGCAAGCGTGCCAGCTCCGACTGGGCCACAAACTGCCCCTCGCCGCGTACCTGCTCAAGCCAGTGCAGCGGATCACCAAGTATCAGCTACTTTTAAAGGTAATTGAGAAGATTTTTCATCAGCACGAGGCATGCTTTTACCTCGGCTGCTGAGGCGTTCCTGCGAGCGTGCCAGCTTCGACTGGGCCATAAAGTATCAATTGGGTGATTGCCGAAATTTTGTGGCCGCAGTACGAATAATTCTATTAAAGTTTGTTTACTGTCTAGGCATTTACTTAGGTATTAATTAGGTACGTACGCGAACTGCGTAAAAATTCAACTAATAGGGAACATTACGCAAAGCTCTGCATAGGGGGCGACACTAACACAACCCGTAAACAAACCGGTGCCGGTTAATGTACGGCCCAATAATTGGCATCCTCTATATCTATGTCTCTTTTTAACTTATACAAAAAGAGAGAGATAACGATAGATGGACGCGTATTATCGGGCCGTACATTAACCGGCACCAACAAACCGCCATGACGTACAATGTCATATTTATTTACCTAACAAACAATAACGAATAATTGATGAAAACGCGTTAAACTACAATCGTTTTATTATAATTCGTGTGTAAAATACCTGTACTGTGATATTAAAATGGCATCCTATAGCCATTTAAAGGTGGATGAGGGCTTTTTTTTGCTTTACGACGTATTGCCGCTTCCCATAGTTTTCATATCATCGTTTCCTTCGGAAATGAATGATGCCCTTCATTCTTGCATCCAATTACGCGGCACTGATGCATTTTATTCATTGAAATATTTTCTTCACTATTTGATCCAGAGCTTTGAAGGACTTGTCAAAGTTGTCAAAAAAACTGTTTACTAATTGTGTTAGTGCTGCACTCTGGCGGCAGAACATTGCAGTAATGTTCCCTATTAACTTTTGTTGATGATTAATTTGGTAAACATTAGAACAAATTCATAAAACGGTGTACGTTTGTACAATTTTACTTTACACTTTTTAGAAGTAAAATCTGTCTGTCTGTCCGTGCGTATGTCACAGCCACTTTTTTATAAGTAAGTAGATGTATTCTGTGAACCGCATTAAGATTTTCACACAAAAATATAAAAAAACAATAAATTTTGGGGTTCCCCATACTAAGAACTGAAACTCAATATTTTTTTCATCAAACCCATACGTGTGGGGTATCTATGGATAGGTCTTCAAAAATGATATTGAGGTTTCTAAAATCATTTTTTTCTAAACTGAATAGTTTGCGCGAGAGACACTTCCAAAGTGGTAAAAGGTGTCCCCCCCCCCCCTGTAACTTCTAAAATAAGAGAATAATAAATTTAAAAAAATATATGATGTACATTACCATGCAAACTTTCAACGAAAATTGGTTTGAACGAGATATAGTAAGTAGTTTTTTTTAATACGTCATAAATCGTAAAAAGCAATTTATTTAACGGAACCCTTCATGTGCGAGTCCGACTCGCACTTGGCTGCTTTTTTAAATACTTATAGCGTCTGCCCGCGACTCCGTCCGCGTGAAATTCGTTTGTATCGTAGGTCCAAACAAACCTTCACCCCTGTCAAAAAAAAAATTCCCCCTTACAAGTGTATTTTTCCAAAACGCAAAAAGATTTTTTTTTGTATTCTGATAAGGAATCTTTTCATAAAGTTTTAATTTTGTATCTCAAAAAAACAGTTTTAACCCGATTAGGGGCGTGTTTTTCCAAAACCCTCAAATTACTTTTCTTATAAAAGTAAAAGTGTAAGTAAGTGTGTGTGTGTAAGTGTGTGTTGTGTGAGTGTATGGACTCTTTGTATAAGGAGTCCATACACAAAGTTTCAAGTTTCTCACTTAAAATTTTACTCCATCCCCATACAAACTTTTTACCCCCTTTTTACTCCCTTAAGGGTGGAATTTTAAAAAATTCCTTCTTAGTGGGTACTTACGTTATACTCGTATAAACTACCTATTGTGAAAAAATCTGCGTTCTAGGTCAACGGTTTGGGCTGGGCGTAGATTTGAGTGAGTGAGTACGTCAGTCAGGACTTTAACATTTATATGTAAAATATGTCTATAACATTTATCTATATTATAGATTTTGAACTTCTGCCTTGATGTTAGCATCACATCGAGTTTTTGCAAGGTCAGATTTATTATGCCTATGCATGATAAATTGATAATTAATTATAAACGAACGTCATACCATCATCAACAAAAAGAAACCTAGTCGCTAGAACAGAACAGGTTCCGATAAACGAGCGATAAGTTATTTTTTGCGGAGCATATACCTGACTATTGAAACAAAGATTGACCACAACTAAGCATGACAAAGTTAATGGAATACCACTTTAAGAGGAGGTTGCAACAAACTCGCTTTAGGTACTGACCTGATATATCATCTCTAGACAACTTTCAAACTTCCCATACAAATACATTTTAACGCACGTAACTTAGGATTACCGACAGCCTTAAACATGACAGTCGAAAGGGAAAGTTCGAAGGAGAAAGACTCCCCTTATTCATAAACGTCAATCAAACCTACATAATTTAACTAGAATGTCATTAAAATTCCTTTGTCTTCATCTGTCACTTTGACATTTATGTTTGTGAGGAAACGCGAAACGACAAAACACATTTAAGTTAACAGAGGCATGTTTAGTTTTATGAACTTTTTAACTGGAACTATAAACTAACGTATATTTTTCTTGTCAGGATCTCCTGCGGTACAGCGAGTGCGGCTCAATGAGCTCCAACCTACAGCAGGCGCTAGACTGTATGCTGGTGGTCGTCAAATGCGTCAACGACTCTATGCACCAGATCGCCATCACTGGCGTACCGGTAAGTGTCTTCTAACTTTTGCATCTTCTTTAGTCTGACAATATCTGACACGATAGAGCGCGCAAAAGTATTGTACTAAGTAGATGTCCAAGCGGTCCGCCCCCCGCTTAATCCAAATAACACAGGGATGAAATACAGCCTAATTATCCGTAAGTTACGTTGTCCTTCTGTCTTTAAATGTTTAGTAGCCAATGCTTCCTCTGTAGAGATGTCAGCTCGCTTATTTTTTACGGTTACCTTTATAATACCGGTATTATAAAGATTTCGGTATCGTTTAAAACTAATACCTCTAACCGTTATTTCAAAACGGTTACGGTACCGTTATGTTCGCGCGGCGCGCATAACCTTTAAATAACGGTAACGTAATGGAATACCGGTTTCATACTGGTAGAACCGTAACCGAAATCAGTCCCTTTCCGTAACTCACCTAAATGAAACAACAAAAAATAACTTGTTGAATATCACGAACAATAAGCTTTCCTGCAAGCGTCAAAAGATTTTTAAAGTTTTTTTATTTTATTTTTATTAAAAAAAAATACATTTTACAACTTTCATATAAAACTCGCCAAACTGTGAAGTTTAAATAATAAAATAAATAAATATTATGGGACAATCTTACACAAATCAACCTAGGCCCACGGTAAGCTCAGTAAGGCTTGTGTTGTGGGTACTAGGCGATGATATATATAATAGATAAATACATATAGATACTTATATACATACATAACATCCATAACTCAGGAACAAATATTCGTGATAAACACACAAATAAATGCCCTGACCGGGATTCGAACCCGGGACCTCCAGCTTCGTAGGCAGAGTCACTACCCACTGGGCTACGGAGGCCGTTAAGTTTGATGGCGAGAAACGCAAAAGACCATATATATTGTAATCTCAAAATACCTGAATTTCACGTGGATGTACAGACTTTATTCTTAAGAAATTAAGAGCGTGTGTAGGTCATTTTGAATACCCAGCCCGCTTAGCTACTGACTGTACCTACATCCAAACATCGCGTGTAACATATTCCCTGTGATTTTATGGTCGTGTATACTCGTAAAAGTTGACGTTTACAACAATCGTATAAATACAAATAACAAAGGTGCATCAAAATTATCAGCTGCTTGTTCAATATTATTATTATTAAGCACTAGACTAAAACTAGTGGATTTTCTCCTAACTAAGTTCGAGAACCTTGAATAATAAGATACTATTATTTACTATAATTTACCCATATTACCATACTCGTTGAAGATTTCTCCTCCGACAAATCAGTCACCGTCCACTTAACGCGACGTGTGTATAGCCACAATATAAATTACGAGGCATGTCTGCTGGATGTCAGTGCACTCTATTATGGTCTCTATTGCCATTGAATAGGGTGTTCCCATGTTTAATATATTGTCCCGTGTCGAGGTCGACGGGTTGTCAGTCAAGCGATATTGTTCCTTATTACGATTGAACACGGTGGTTGTGTAATTGATGTATTCCCACGGGGCGACGCAAATTTGCGGATGGAAAGTTAGGTAGTCACGCAGAGGGCAGCTGTCTTGATAGTTTCCATAAGTAGGTACAGTCACGAGCTTTAATTCGGGACCCATCCTGAGGTGGAATATCGCATAGCAAACTGAAGACATTTAGAGCTAATATTTCAATGTAGTGTCATAAAGTTTGCCATGGACAACTTACGTTTACAGCTCAGTGACGTCAACCGGGCGCAACGAGTCAAACGACTTTTTAGGGTTCCGTAGCCAAATGGCAAAAAACGGAACCCTTATAGATTCGTCATGTCCGTCCGTCTGTCTGTCTGTCTCTGTCTGTCCGTCCGTATGTCACAGCCACTTTTTTCCGAAACTATAAGAGCTATACTGTTGAAACTTGGTAAGTAGATGTATTCTGTGAACCGCATTAAGATTTTCACACAAAAATCGAAAAAAAACATTAAGTTTTAGGGGTCCCCATTTCCCATACTCAGAAATGAAACAAAAAAATTTTTTTTTTCATCGAACCCATATCTATGGATAGGTCTTCAGAAATGATATTGAGGTTTCTAACATCATTTTTTCTAAACTGAATAGTTTTCGCGAGAGACACTTCCAAAGTGGTAAAATGTGTGTCCCCCCCCCCCATGTAACTTCTAAAATAAGAGAATGATAAAACTAAAAAAAATATATCATGTACATTACCATGTAAACTTCCACCGAAAATTGGTTTGAACGAGATCTAAGTAGTTTTTTTTAATACGTCATAAATCGTAAACCGCAATTTATTTCACGGAACCCTTCATGTGCGAGTCCGATTCGCACTTGGCCGCTTTTTTTTGACTAATTGTCACTCGTCTTTTTGGCCCTGTCCTCTCCGGCCATATTTGATGATTGCAAATTATATTTAGTGAAAATGTCAGTTTTCTCAATTTTCTTGGGCCCATTCGTTAAGACTTAGATTTAAGATATTAGATTTAATCGTCTTATCTTGACACTTCACCGCTATTATTGAACTGAAATTTTCTACCTTATTGCATTGTGAATGTTCTAACAACATTTGAAGGGTCCTAAATTAAAGCTTGTGACTGTAACTACTCAACCAGAATTAGAGGATATTAAACAGATCATTAGTCATTACTTAAGTTTACTAAAATAGGTAAATAAAGTTATTTCTGTACGACCTAATAATTACTATAGGTAGGTATATTGATTTAAACTCTCGCGATTCTCTCACATTATTTTTAATAAACGGTAAGTAATTATTGAACGGGAACCCTTTTGAGATTTCCCGAAGTTTTGGATGTGTCACTACATCCTTGGTCGTGGGACGACTCAAAGAGGTAAATAAATAAGTTAAATAGGTCTGTGTAAATAAATAAGCTATATGTGTCCTAATAACTGTCAGTTTTAATGAGATAAAACTTCCAGCTGGTCCTTAAATAATCATAACTGCTATCAAAATATAGATTACTTAATTGGCAGATATTATTTAGGTACCTACTTAACTTAGGTAGGTACTATAAATTACTTGTGAGTATATTTGATAAGTAATAAATATGATGAACTGTAGCGCGATAGAAAGAGTAAATACCGATGACATGAGAAGGGTAGGTACGGTCAACCAATTTGATTCCTAGGCCACCGCAGAGCCCTGTCATTTTAACTGCTACATAGCGACGCTATAATCCTAGTAACCCGTATTGACATAGCATTTACAACGGTAAGGTTCTATGATGGCCTAGGAATCAAATTGGTTGACTGTATATACCTTACCTAAGTATCTGGTTTTATCCTTGTGTGATATTTTCCGACTTGCATTATCCCCAATGCTACTTACATATATATTTTTATTATGATATTAATACGAAATAAATGAATATGAATATATGTATGTTTGTATGCTATAGGGGTATATATGTATTATATATATATATAATACAATTCGTTCCAATGAGCATATAACATGAATTTTAAAGGACATATAGTTATTCGCATCATCATAGATCGTATCAGCCTCCCCCAAACGTTTTTTTCATTACCTATTCTTGGTACCTATGCCATAAATAAGTTACTCAGTAGGTGCGACTTAATTTGTAATATAATCACTCATCCGGCCTTATGTTGTTTATTCATGAGTTTTCTCCCGTATCTCCTTGTTGCATCTGAATTTGTTATGGGTAATTTGGTTTGTACGCTTGATTCGTCAGTGTTTTATCACTCTTACCTTCTTGGAGTTACATGTCTGAACAATTTAAACGATGAAATGGAAGTAAAATTTTAATATACTTACTTAAAAAAATAAAACAAGAAACTCGTTATATACCTAATAGTCCTAATATATACGTAAAAACACTTACGTTGTCATTATATAGAAATAGAAAAATAGAAATAGAAATATTTATTCGACAAAAACATGATACACTAGGATACAAAGTCATAACTTTCAGTCATATAAGAAGTATTATTATAATTCCACTCACACTCACACCAGCAATGACAGTAGGAGCTTCTCTGTTCACATAACTACGTTTTAGAAACAACGATAACGATTGCGACATGACAGGACCGGATGAAAAAGTGTAACATTTCGACCGTCACAAAAATTTATGTCATTTTGGACCTTATGTGTAAGGGGCGTTTCAGTTGACAGGATAGCTTTATGCTTCGGTTTTAGGGTTCCGGACCAAAAAGGTAAAAACGGCACCCTTATGGTGCGACTCCGTGCGTCTGTCTGTCTGTCTGTCACAAATTTAAATATCTCAGGAACTACTAATGCTATCAATTCGAAATTTTGAATAGTTGTATACGAAGCTAATCCACGTGTATGAAAATTGAAAAATTTAAAGATATGTTTTTAATTTCTATAAAAAAGGATGGATAAGAGGGGACAAAAATTAAAAGTCTAGTTAGTAGGCCAAGTGGGGTATCATATGAAATGGATTTAATTCAATGTAACGTACTTAATGTAATTTAATAAAATCTTATTCAATTCCACACTAACATAGTCCCTTAAGCTGATTGTTACTAACAAAATACCTATGGACCAACAGTAGTTTGAAATTATTTTTATTTTATTTATTTTATTGCACATTCTAAAACAGTTTTTCTTTTGGACAAACAACAACGGAAAATGTAGAAAAAAAGACCAGGAACCCTCGGTGCGCGTGACAGACTCGCATTTGACCGGTTTTTTTGTTAATTCTTGACTTATTTTCCCAGGTGGACCTAGCACAACAGGGTGAGCTGCTCATGCAGGGCTCCTTCCTTGTCGCGTCAGAGAGCAAGCGCGACTTACGGCTCCGGATACGGCCGCGGCGCCGGCACATCTTCCTCTACGAAAAGGCCATGCTTTTCTGCAAGCCGGCCGCCAAGAACAGCCACAACAAGGCTACCTATCACTTCAAAAATGATCTCCAGGTATGTCTACAAATTAACCCAGTAGAAGTGAAGCGACGTCATGTATAGGTTATTCCTGGTCGTCTCAGAGAGCAAGCGCGACTTACGGCTGCGGATACGGCCGCGGCGCCGGCACATCTTCCTCTACGAAAACGCCATGCTTTTCTGCAAGCCTCCTCAATCTCCTCATGCTCAATGATCTCCAGGTATGTCTTCAAATTAATCCAGTGGAAGTGAGGCGACCTCATGCATGGCTTATTCCTGGTCGTCTCAGAAAGCAAGCGCTACTTACGGCCGCGGCGCCAGCACATCTTTCTCTTAGAAAAGGCTATGTTTTTCTGCAAGCCGGCCGCCAAGAACAGCCACAACAAGGCTACCTACCTATCACTTCAAGCATGATCTCCAGGTATGTCTACAAATTAACCCAGTAGCAGTGAGGCGACCTCATGTAGGTACGGGTTGTTCGGCCTCGTAGCATGGATCACACGATAAGTGACAGGATAAGAGCGTCGTCTCGTTCTATCGAACGGTGTCAGCCAGGGACGGATGCTCTATATTGTCACTCGCGTGATATACCATGCTACGGGGCCTTGTCGTCTCAGAGAGCAAGCGCGACTTACGACTGCGGATACGGCCGTGGCGCCGGCACATCTTCCTCTACGAAAAAGCCATGCTTTTCTGCAAGCCGGCCGCCAAAAACAGCCACAAGAAGGCTACTTATCACTTCAAAAATGATCTCCAGGTACGTCTAACTTCGTCTACTAGTGTAGGTACCTTTAATCGTGGGCATTGGAAGGTGTTTACGTATGGGTGTGGATGATTTACTTGGTCGTAGATATCTATAGATACCAACCCAGGTTGTTCTAACATATGTTGTAATATATGTACGTCAACATACACATAAAATGTGACCGATGTAACGAACTAAGTTCATATTCATATTAGTTGTATGTATCTCGAACATACATTTAATGAACGTCTTGATAACTAATGTCCTTTTCATCTCTCCTGTTCTGAAAGTTGACTTTTCATGGGCATATAGCCGGGTGGAAAATAGCGTTTTCTCCCCTAGGGTGGAAAGTAATTTTTGCGTATTGTAAAAATACCATAAAATCTAGTAAATTTGTTGTTTGTTTGTTTTTGTTTGTTTGTTTCAGTTTTTTTGTAAGTTTGTTTTGTTTTTTGTTCGTTTTTTTTTGTTTTTGTTCTGTTTGTTTTTGTTTTGTTTGTTTTTTCACGTGTCGGCATGGCCCTCTAGATTAGTTGCGTGGCCAGTGCAAAGAGGTTAGAGGTTGGATATAGTTTTAATTATTTTACTTAGGTATATCTAAAATCGAATAATTAATTTTCCTCACAGTCGAAATGAAAAGTAGAGTGTTTAACTCGGGTGAAATTACCCATTTCACCCTCGAACTATTGGCGCTCTCACTTCGTTCGAGCGCCAGAAATATCTCGGGTGTAATGAGTCACTTTCAACCCTTGGTTAACAATCTACTATTTCAAACCACATGCTCGACAATGCCGAATTATAGGTCATGTAAACCCTACCGAAAGCAAGACATTAAATCCCTTGGTATTAGCCGGGTTATAATGTTGTACTGAATTTCATTGTAACCCGCTGGTTAATAATATGATTTCACTTTTCATAATTCTTATTACTATATGCATAAAGTTTAATTTTGCTAAACACAATTTGTCCTAGGCCATGGCCTACTTGATTTGACAAAATAAATGAAGTTTGCCTCCGTGTGAACCCCGGTCCGGAGGAGCGCGGTGCTCGAAATTCGAATTTCGAATCTAGGACCACGGCTTGTGCTTTCGAATTTGGAACGCCGCGCGCCTTCATTTGTTCACGCGTGACGAACAAATCGAGTTCTTGTAGGTGCCTACATGCTATGCGAACTTAGAACTTAATGCAAATCCAGTTTCTTATTGAAAACAGTGCCACCTTCTTGATAGCTGGCGAACTCTCTGAAGCTCTAGCGATTGCTAGGCTAGGCTGTCAAGGTATTTCAAAATTCGCCGTATTGTCACAAGGCATCAGTAGCCTAGGGGTACAGACGGTGGTATTTGGAGTCGATGATCCGGGGTTCAATCCCTACGACCGAAGCACTTTTTGTATGTTTTGTACATTCAAAGAAAAGTTGTAACTACCACAGAAGAGATGGCGCCTGTATACGCAAGCATTAAATGCCTTCTCAATTTGGTCGAGTTGCCTGTCTATCTCAGTATGTATATTGTAGTCTTTGGGTGCCTATAGAAGATTTAATTTCAAAAATAATATTGAAAATGTCGAGTGATGAAAGTGTTTTGACTCCTGAGTTTATCAAATTAGATGCCATAGGCATTGTCAACAATCTGCTGCCAGAGAAGTCAAAGGAAAAATACCTAAAAGCCTACAACGATTTTGACAAATGGAAAGCTACTATGTGTCTAATGTTACTATGTACTTTTAATTTGCTAAATAAACATTATTTATCTACTGAGCCTGTTTTTTTGTCTCGCATAAGGTGTGAAAAGTAGAGTATACACCTCGGGGATAAGACTGTTTTAGCCTTGGGCGGTTGAACCCCTCACTGCACTCAGGACTCAGTCTTAATTCCCTCGCTTCGCTCAGGAATTAACTTATAACTCCCTCGCTACGCTCAGGAGTTAAATTATGAGTCCTTCGTTACGTTCGGGATTCAATTCGCTCCCGTGACATAAAACAGTGCTTTATCCCCTTGGTGTATAATCTACTATTGTTCTACTCGTCGACTTTGAATTAAGATTTCGTACACGAAACTAAGATCACATACTTTTTAATCCTGGAGCTCCACGAGCTCGTCACGGAATAAAAAGTATGTGATCTTAGTTTTCATAAGATAACCGTTAGCAGTCAGGCAGTCAGATAAAGTGTTATAGTCATCTTAAGAATCCACGAGCTGTATAAGATAACTGTGAAGACATCAACGCGCAAAGATACTAAGCTGCTCCGCTTCATTTCTGCAGGGCGATTTTCAATAGATACCAAGTTTGTTTAATAAATTATTATTTCCGTTGACTCGTAGAAAAAGTATTGTATACAATAGTTATATAATTAGCTTTTTAAGTCTCGTCAGCAAGCTTCGTGGCCTAAACGTGGTACTCGACTTAAAAAGCATACATTATTATATAACGATTGCATAAACTACTATTTATCCTCGCAATCTAAAACACCGTGACATTTGAGAACTCGTTGCCGAGATCTAATTAGTTATGTGTTGGATAAATTGATGATTTTTACATATTTGCTAGACTAGTGACCAATTTACATAAAAATCTACTAAACAGGAAAATATTTAACATTCCAATGCCAATCAGATGTATATAGGATACTGAGTATTCTAGGGTCGATTCTAGCTAGGTGGACAACTTTTTATCTGCATATTATGACATTATAGCAAGTTAATTGCTAACCTGTTTACATCAACATTCTCGTGTTATATCCACTAGAATTTTAAGAATCTATTGGTGTTCTTAAGACGATGCGCGGGGGGCCATTTCTCCATACAAACGTAATCCCCCGTTTCCTCCCTGGATAATAATAAAAGAGCAAATATTTTGTATTCATACAATATATACTGACCTCTGACATATCCCTATGTTTCGTTTTACCTAATTATATTTTTATTTTAATAATTAGAGACCTTTCAAAACTACGAAATTCGCCGCTTTTCGGCGCCATAAACAAACGCTCAGTAAACTAATTTACAGAATACAAAAGAAAAACCGAAAACCTAGAGATATAGCCAAAGCTCTCTTTATAGTAGGTATATTAAGTATGCTGGAAACGTTAATTCTAAGATTCACAATGCATTAGTTCTGTAACTGTAATACTTTGTAATAATTGTTTGTAGAAATAAATAAAAAAAAATAAAAAATAAATAGTGAGAAAGAATACCTAAAATTGGTCCTAAATTGGAAGAGAAAATAGGGTACTACGAAACCCCGTTTTGGCCAGTATTATTTTGTAGGTCATATCGGCCCGAGCTGCAGTTGTCCCTTTCGTGCTCTATCTATACGGACGAATATGAGGGGGGGGGGGGGGGGGGAGGGTTTAGACTAATCCATACACGGTAAGAAAAGCAATGTGCCGTAGTCGGTAACTAGGCACATCGATAAACTAGGGTTGTTAGTCGAAATCGACATTTTAACTTGTAACGTCTCGTTGGTAAATTGCCGTCATAATCAATAACACAAACCATGCAGGAGCTTAAACTATTAATCGTTTTATATATCCAAATATCATAAACCCTCCATGATGCGTTCAAGAACCGCACATTATGACCACCATAAAAATAGACAGTTTTTTTAGAACAAATTTCTTATCTGTGAAAATGTTATTATTGCTAAATAATAACATCGAATTCGAAAATATTATTTCATTCAAATTTCGAACGTCTCTGAAAAATAAAGAAATTTGATTTAACCTCTATTCTAATATCTGTCGAGATGACATTTAGTTGGAAATGAATTGTCAATTTGCATACAAATTTGACAAATGTCGCACGTAAGTAAGATATCGAACGATATGATAGTCGGATCAGTTGGATCCGACTCTAGCTTGCCTATGATTTAAGATGATTTAATATGCGGCTCCTGAATGCATCATGGAGGCTTATGATATGTGGATAGATAAAGTAGTGTATGTAACTGTACATAATTAGGCATTAAAACACTCGTGTGATGTTATTATGTACAGTCACATAAACTACTATAAACTAGTTGGGCATAGGTAGGTACGAGTACAGTCGCCATCACATACATAGGTACATTTTAGGTGTTCAAAAATATCGACACATGCACCTTAAGGCCTTGAAAATAGAGGTGTGTTCCGATGTTTGTGACGTGCTTGTTTGCTCCGATGTATGTGATGGCGACTGTACACTCCTTACAAACACACACCTATAAAAGTTACTTATTTTACCCTGTTCGAGCTTAAATTTTAATTTGTTTTATCATCATCATATCAGCCGAAAGACGTCCACTGCTGGACATAGGCCTCCCCCAAAGAGTGCCAAAGTGATCGGTCCTTCGCCACCCGCATCCAGCGGACTCCCGCGACCTTTAACAGGTCATCAGTCCACCTAGTGGGGGGCCTACCCACGCCGGGCCTTCCAGTACGTGGTCGCCACTCGACAACCTTTCCGCCCCAACGGCCATCGGTTATACGGTTAATTCGTTTAGAAGAGTTAATTTTTGTACTGATTACAGTCAAGGTCAATAGTAATATGTAGGTCCGTTCCCAGCTTTAAATATCTATGTTTTTTATGTAAGGTAAAAATATCCATGCGACAATTCGATCAGAAAAATCAAAACATGTGAACATTTAGGTATCATTACATCCATGGGAGACAAACGTATATGTGTGTAGACAGACACGCACCTACAAACACATGATTTTTGTACATATCGTCGGGTGACAAGCAAAACTCACTAAGTAACAAATACCTACTTAAATCAAAGGTCGTATCTCGATATCAACTACGTACCGAGATACGAGGTTTTGAAGAGCAGTGACAGTTTTGGTAGTGACTTTTGCTTGTCACTCGACGATATATATGGTTTGGTTACCTATCTGAATCACTAAAAATGGTTTCCCAACAGTATCGTTTGTCCGAATTTTCAAATGTCCTAAAAGCCGTTTTTCGCTGAAGCCATAACATTTTCAGGATGATTATAAAACAAACCTAACCTAACCATGTGTTCTACGCGATAAGTATTAAAATAGTATTTTATGCAACTGTTGTATAAGAAGGGTCTTAAAAGGCGAGTGGCGTGGGTTGCGCAATTAAAGACGCCACGAGCGTTTTTAGACCAGTTATACACCGTTGCAATCTCAGAGCATAGAATACTAGAGAGAGGACAAGCCGCCGGCGGCCGTGTCGCAGCTGTATGCTCAATGGGCATACACTGCCATAGGTACTGTGCACGCGTGCTGATCGCAGAGAATATTACGTTTTTTCCCAAAATGCCTGATATGATGCGCGTTTATTGTCAAATAAGCGTGTAGGTATACAAGAGTGTGTGTTTTAGATGTGTGCGTGCTTTGTCTTGTCAATTACTTGGGCGTTGTGTGGGTTAATGTACTTGCGACAGGCTCACTCTATACAAATCGGCCGCCATGTCCGATCTCCTTATATTCATACATCTGTGGTTGCAATACTTTTTCTATATTTTTTATATATTTAAATAAATAGCCTTACTGAGCTTACCGTGGGCCTAGGTTGATTTGTGTAAGATTGTGTCCCATAATAATATAATATATATTAATAATAATAATAAATAGCGGACTACAGAATAGTTAAACTTTTCAGGCAGCAAATTTCTATTCGTACTTTTGCTACTCACGCAATTTCTTCAGGAGTGCAGTTATTAATTTCTTCGACCATGTTAAAAGGAACGCACACTTTTGTCTTCACAAACACGAATAAAATCTTAATAGTTTAGGATTAATAGTTTATCATCTTTCGTCTTTTCATTTTGAACTGTATTTTGGTGGGAAATCGGAAATGTGACAGCTCTTGCTTATGGTTTGTTTTTTTTTTAATTTGTTTGCACTTGCCATCCGAACCAAACCGAATCCGGACCCGGACCGAATTCGAACTGTTTATTTTTATAAATAATACCAAGAATTTATAAAACATGTAATTTAACACACAATAGATGATGATTTATTATTATTGTAGTAAATAATGTATTATATACAAATGTTAAATCGTAAATAAATACTTTTATTTCGAATAATTTGTTTATGAAGTTGGCACCACTGCAATATAGCGGCATTAGCGGCCGATTTAAAAAAAAGTTAAACAGTGCTTTTATGAAAAATGTATGAACCAAAAAAGTACGCTAAACAGTGCGTTTTTGGGCCATAGAGCGATGACTTATTAGTGGTGTCATTGTATTTGAGCTACAGCCTATATAATTGACAGATAACAGTACAGGAGTAGAAAAAAAATTAAAAGCTTTTGGGTTTTCGAGATAACGGGCGTTTTGCCGAAATGAAAATTCGGACAAACGATACAGTTGAGAAATAAAATTTAGTGATTGCGATAGGTTACATGTGAACCAAACTGGGGACAAAAATATCTATACAATTTGTGTCTGATAGTCAAAGCCATATATTTGAACCATAGGTATCTGCAATGACCTCTTATGCGTCTTATACCATCGAGATAAGTAACGGAATGTAGGACACATATTTATTTATATACTTATCCTTCTATTAAACATATTTATGAAGAGGTATTATATCAGCCCTTGTGTGCGAACACTGGCCACTAACACGTACTGCCATTGAGATGATGCGTCAGATTTGTTCTACAGTCAAATCACAGCTTAAACCAGAGCAGTCAAATTAATAAAACATAATTTTCTTTATTATTGTTATAGAAATTATTGCTTGAGAGATGCTTTTATTGTAGGCTGTATTTTTCTTTGCATTTTCGTATACACGAAGATACTTGAAACAAGTCCAAATTCAATTTCAAAAAGGGTTTGCATTTCTTTTGATTACAGTTCGTATGGCAACCCTCGGGCTCCATCATCCCATTTTTATGCAAGTTACAGTCGTATGCCAAATTTCAGCCCAAATGGACGGACCAAAAGTTTTACTCGCAAGATTTAAACACACCAACACTTACTACGTACCTTAACATTTATTCTTCTCTAGTTTCGTGTAAAGACTTTGTTTTGTAGTGCTTAAAATTAACTACGATAGACTACGATACCCATCACGTTTACTGAATATGTACTCAGTCGCCAATATCGACATCTAATTTTGATTTCATTGAATTATTTGTCACAACTTACTCTATACCTACATACAATTGGTAAAAAAGCGGCCAAGTGCGAGTCGGACTCGCACATGAAGGGTTCCGTGAAATAAATTGCGGTTTACGATTTATGACGTATTAAAACTTTGGAAGTGTCTCTCGCGCAAACTCTTCAGTTTAGAAAAAAAATTACATTAGAAACCTCAATATGATTTTTGAAGACCTATCCATAGATACCCCACACGTATGGGATTGATGAAAAAATTTTTTTTGAGTTTCTTTTCTGAGTATGGGGACCCCTAAAACTTAATGTTTTTTTTTTGATTTTTGTGTGAAAATCTTAATGCGGTTCACAGAATACATCTACTTACCAAATTTTAACAGTATAGCTCTTATAGTTTTGGAAAAAAGTGGCTGTGACATACGGACGGACAGACAGACGGACGGACATGACGAATCTATAAGGGTTCCGTTTTTTGCCATTTGGCTACGGAACCCTAAAAAGGAAAATCTAAATTGTTATAAGAATTCAAGGCTCAATGACGTCAGCAGTAAAATGAACGGGACGAATGTATCGCGTGACATTACTGATCTCTTCTCGATAAACTTCAAATTTAAAAATTTGAAAACTGGGGTCTCTCACGCACACATTGATAATTTACGCACACATTTACAGAGTCACCCCTAATTCGTGCGAAACGCGACGGAAATAGGTTTTACAAATACCAGTTTTTCAAATAGCTCTCTGACCACCCATCCTCTTAAACGTATAGAAAAAACCAACATGAAACAATTCTATAATTTTTTTGAATAAGTAATCATAACGAAACGTATTTCTTTCACAGATGTCACAAATCGGGCTCACAGAGTCGGTGAAAGGCGACCTCCGCAAATTCGAAGTGTGGCGGGAGCACCGCTTGGAGGTGCACACGATCACGGCACCCTCCGTGGAGGTGAAGCGCGCCTGGGTGGAGCGCATCAAGCGTGTACTGCTTGACCAGCTCAAGGAGCTCAAGGGGGAGCGCGGCAGGAAGTACGGGTCGCAGCATAGGTGGGTACAAGGTAACGTGTGGCCAGTGAGAGTGTGAGCACCGCTTGGAGGTGCACACGATCATGGCGCCCTCCGTGGAGGTGAAGCGTGCCTGGGTGGAGCGCATCCAGCGCGTACTGCTTGACCAGCTCAAGGAGCTCAAGGGGGAGCGCGGCAGGAAGTACGGGTGGCAGCATAGGTGGGTACAAGGTAACGTGTGGCCAGTGAGAGTGTGAGCACCGCTTGGAGGTGCACACGATCACGGCGCCCTCCGTGGAGGTGAAGCGCGCCTGGGTGGAGCGCATCCATCGCGTACTGCTTGACCAGCTCAAGGAGCTCAAGGGGGAGCGCGGCAGGAAGTACGGGTGGCAGCATAGGTGGGTACAAGGTAACGTGTGGCCAGTGAGAGTGTGAGCACCGCTTGGAGGTGCACACGATCACGGCGCCCTCCGTAGAGGTGAAGCGCGCCTGGGTGGAGCGCATCCAGCGCGTACTGCTTGACCAGCTCAAGGAGCTAAGGAGCTCAAGGGGGAGCGCGGCAGGAAGTACGGGTCGCAGCACAGGTGGGTACAAGGTAACGTGTGGCCAGTGAAAGTGTGAGCACCGCTTGGAGGTGCACACGATCACGGCGCCCTCCGTGGAGGTGAAGCGCGCCTGGGTGGAGCGCATCCATCGCGTACTGCTTGACCAGCTCAAGGAGCTCAAGGGGGAGTGCGGCAGGAAGTACGGGTGGCAGCATAGGTGGGTACAAGGTAACGTGTGGCCAGTGAGAGTGTGAGCACCGCTTGGAGGTGCACACGATCACGGCGCCCTCCGTAGAGGTGAAGCGCGCCTGGGTGGAGCGCATCCAGCGCGTACTGCTTGACCAGCTCAAGGAGCTAAGGAGCTCAAGGGGGAGCGCGGCAGGAAGTACGGGTCGCAGCACAGGTGGGTACAAGGTGACGTGTGGCCAGTCAGAGTGTGAGCACCGCTTGGAGGTGCACACGATCACGGTGCCCTCCGTGGAGGTGAAGCGTGCCTAGGTGGAGCGCATCAAGCGTGACCGAGTCCCGAGGAGTTGTGGGAGCTAAACTCGAGGGTTTTCTTCGTCATGTACCTATATCAGTCCATTTCACGGTAGCTACTTATGCCCCAATTCCTTTTTTTATTTTTATATCTTTCGTGGCACCCTTTTATCTTTCGTAGCACTCACTTAACCTGTAGCTTAGCTCCCACCATACACAAACAATTGGCAACGAAATCTGCATCAACCGCAATAAATAAGAAATAGAATAGGGGTCGTTTTAATTTGAAATCGAACGAAATAAAACAAATGCGACTCTGTTCCAATTTACAATGATACAATTCCATTAAGTGATAGATACATTGCATTAGGTATGCCATTGTTTCTGATGCTAACCCAACCTGTACCGACAGGACACTAATCCAAGCGAGCTCCTGGGACCTGGTTCCCCCGGGCCTCGGGCAGCCGAAGCCGCCAGCCCCGGCCTCCAACCCTCGCACGGCCTCCTGCGACTCGCACGACGAGCCCTGCTGGTCCACCGACCCTTCCGAGGATGAAGAGGACGAGCCCGAACATGCGCCGGTATGTACACCTTATTACAATGACGTAAGAGCCAGTTTGGGTTGGGGCGTGTTGAGTTTCTAATGATATTTTGGTTTAGTACGATGGTATGTGGAATCTAGTGTCAGTGCGTTGTTCGCGGTGACCGATTAGGACTTGCATTTACCTAGCTGGCTTAGACCAAATGAACGAACAATATTTTAAGCAGTTATGGTTGATTTTTCGCCAAGATAACTTGACAGAAACATTTGCTTGGTCTAAAGCCGTCAATAGGGTGAGCGTCCACTAGATATGTGCTAATCTGTGTTTCTATACTAGTGACACCTAGCTGTGGCAACTATATGAAAACGTACCTTAACACATCTCTGGTTAAATAACCCTTACGAACGTTAGTTGTTGGAGTCTAAGATATGAGACCAATGACGGTTTCTAGAATACATATATGCAGCTGGCAGTACTGTGGCAAGAGGTATTTTTAACAGCCTTTATTAACTTTTTAATATCCGCCAATCAAATTGATGATGATTAAACATGATTGGTGGATTTTGACACCTTGACCACTTGCCAGCTGGTGACATACTCCATTCTGGAAATCCTCATTCACTGGTATCGTCTTCGGTTACTGTGGACAAATGCAATTACCTACTATTATTTGTTATTTGAAAGTGTTGTAGGTGTCTAAATATCGAGGATCTAGTAAAGAAGATTAATTGATTTGTATATCTACTTGAAAATCTGTGTTGTAAATTATTGTTACTTGTTTAAATAACCGTAACGTGCTGTAACCAGATAAACTAACAGGGTAGAATAGTGCTTACTGTCGCGAAAGAGCTTTCTTAATACGGGTCTCCTAATAATAGCGACTAATCTTGGGTTTTCAGCGTTGAGTGACGTGAAACCCACTCTTTAAGTAAGTGTTAAGATTATTAAAGGAATGCGGGCTGAATAATCACGGGTAGCGCATGAAAAAAGCTTACCCCAGCGCACATAACGCTTCCCGAACATAACATTAAAGCATTCAGATGGACAGAATCAGGATGCGGTACCCAATAGTCTATGCAAGTTTACCTAACGGAGAATTTGCAGCAGTTCTAATAGACCTAGGCATAGAAGCAAGTGCTGCAAATTTTCTATAAATCCAAATTAATCTCCATGACATCCGTTAGAATTCACGCCGTCCACCGCATAGTTGAGTCAGCGAACCACCCATCATCGCTTTTAGTTTATTTGATTGAATCCAAAATAGCGTCACCCGCACCGAAGGGTTTTTGGATTTAGTTCTGCACATCCACGTGGCACATAATCTAACAAGAGAAATCCGCTTTTTTATCAAGTCACGCTCATAGTGGCTGCTTAATTCCGGCGCCATCTTGTCGCGTGATGCGATCACAAGATGGCCGCCGTGCTCTAAGTTGTGTTGTTCAACAGGTGACGGAGGCCGTCGCCGTCGGTCTCAACGGTACCATACACAGAGTGGTACAATTCTTTTCTGTATCGGGGTCTGCACAGGCCAACTCCACGTTTTACGTGTCCCAGTACTGATAGATATACCTCTACAGAGCTTTAAGCCTGTAAAGGCCTTGTAAATACAATGAAAGAGACTGAATTATCCAAAGTTAAAAGTACATAACCAAAGAGTTCGACCTAACCGAACGTGGATATATCAGTTGTTATTGCCGAACATTAACTGTCGTGTAAGTCATTGTTTTGTTTGTTATGTCACTCATTTGTCAGTGTGCTTTTTAGTTCTGTTAACTGCGCTTGCTTCGATAAATGTTCGTTAATTAATGTTTATGGTACATATTTATTTTTGTTTACGAATGGTAGAATATAATGGACATCATCGTATCTTCATGGCCAAACTGTACTGTCGTGATAATGAACTGACACCGTATTTCCACTATTGACATAGTACTTATCAGATGAGTTGTGAGGAGTGTTTGCATAATTCTGCACAGCTCGGCACGGCTCTCGGCTTGCGTCACTCTAACCACAGCTTTGGACTGCGATCTTGGCTTATATACTTACTATTGTATTATTTCTACACACTCGACTTGTACCTAATAATGAAACACAAATAAGTAGTGCGCACTGTAATCTGACAATAAAATGTGGAATATCAATTTATCTAGCTATAAATAATAAACTGCGTGATTGGCTCCCTTTTCAGCACTTAGCGAGTAAATATCGGGCCATTGTCAGATACTAGTAAATAATAAAATATTGTCAGTTTATGGTTCAGTTACACTCGAACATTATACATATATCAAGAATCACAGTATGCAGCCCGATTATTGAGAATATAACGTTCAAAACATTACTATTATCGTACAATTGCGTTTACTGATAACTACGTATACTTATATATGAAAGCTCAATTAGGGACACTTAGTGTATAAATCACCTTGTGCAAATGTACACGATTCCTATTTCACGTTACTTACTTAGGTATCTACGATTTCTATATTTGTGAAACACGTCACCTTTTACAATATACTAATATAACTTAGTTTAAGTATATATCTACTAGCAACTTACAATTTACGGGGTGTGTGGATGTATAAAATAACCAAATATAAATTGCATGATAATGATAAGTAGACCTCGTTATCTTGTCGCACTGTCATTGATTTTCCGTAGAGCGTGAATGATTTTTTTATCGACCGTCTTGATATCGATGTTTATATAATACAACATTGCGATTGAATTTTCACCTTTTAAATCTTTGCTCAATCTCAATGAAAACTTCTTGCTTGATGAAAAATAAGTAGATAACCTCATTGGTGACGCGATATAAATGATTTACCTATTTGCAACTGCAACGACGAAAAGTAACTCATCATTTCCAGTACATCGGGAATTTCAATATCGTAAGTGGTATTTATTTGCAAATGTTTTGATGATTCCTTTGTTGAACGCTAATATATCTAGATGGAATGTATAATGGCAGCCATTTTTGAATTACCAGTACCAGAAGCCTTTAAAAAAGCATTTGTTTTTTGAAATTATGTGGGGCTGGTCACCTGCACGGGTATCACAAGACGGCCGCGACATACTCTCGAGCTCTCTCGCACTATCCTCGCACGAGAACTCGAGAGTATGTCGCGGCCGTCTTGTGATAGCCGTGCTGGTCAGTGCGCCCTTCGCATGTATATGCAGCAGGATTTACAGTTGCCGCCCAATGTGAAACTTGTGATCACCAAAACCCTTATATGACCCTTAGTAAAGTTACATTGACGATGTAGAGTTATTTATATATAGAGTGTATTGTAATTATTGTGGAAAAACTATATGATACTCGTAAACAGTCTCTAAGGTACCTACACTCGTGACTTTTATTTTTTGTTTTTTTATAATATATATTTATACCCGATACTACCTAGTGACTGAATGTTGGGCCTTAAAGGTGACGGATGAAAAGAGATTGCATGTAACGGAGATGAGGATGTTAAGATGGATGTGTGGTGTGACGAGGATGGACCGAATAAGAAATGTGTATGTAAGGGGAAGCCTAAAAGTAGCACCTATCGCGGATAAATTGAGAGCCAATCGCCTTGCGTGGTATGGGCACGTAATGCGGAGGGATGAAAGTCATGTGACCAAAAGAGTATTAGGTATGAATGTGGATGGATGTAAAAGACGAGGTAGGCCAAGGAAAAGGTGGATGGACTGTGTGAGAGACGATATGAAGAGAAAAGAAGTGAATGATGATATGACGGCTGACAGAGAAGTATGGAAGAAAAAGACATGCTGCGCCGACCCCAAGTAAATGGGATAAGGGCAAGGAAATGATGACTACCTAGTGACTCCTTATCAGTTGACTAATTATCAGTGACATATAACTCTAAGTACGCTATCGATATTTAGATAGTCGATAAAATCATTCACGCTCTACGGAAAAGCAATGGCAGTGCGACAAGATAACGAGGTCTATTGATAAGCTAACGTAAATGCAGACTTAGTATTGCATTTTTACAAACTTATGTTATGGCCATATGTTTATAATTAAAATTGCATGCCTCGGTTGATGTGTGAATGAAATGATGTTTCTACTAAACACTTCGTATAAATATAAACAAAATGTATTACATGTAATGGTAATGAACACGACTTATCTACTAAAGAAGACACACTTATAGCGAAAGATCCGAATTACTTGCTTAGCAAACTCGTATACTTACCTAGTTATTGTTGCCACGATAATATTTTAGATAGGTATACTTATATACCTAGATGTAGTAAAGTAAATTTCATTACATTGTTGATAATTTTGACACCAGCTCATTATAGTGCTAACCAATGAAAGCTCATTCAAAAAATACATATTCACGTACCTACTCGATGATCGCTTTGTATCTTTTCCATACAATGGTTTTATTGCAAATGTGTGTCTTCCGCGAATTTTCCAATTCTGTTGTGATTCACGCACACGTATTTTTCGCACCAAGAACAAGATAAATCTATATATTGTTGTGTTTCTATAATGCAAATCAATTAGGTAGATAAATTGTATGGAAATGGACAAGAAAACCATTCATCTCTGTACACTTTTTCGAAACTAAGATGACTCTTGTTTTTATTACATTCGATTATCTACCTTCACGCCTTTAAAATAAAGTTCTTCTTACAAACTGTCTTGCAATTTGCGTGTAATAAAGACTATATCGACGTGAAGTAGAAAATCAAATGGAAATTAAAGCATTAGGTACTATAAATTCTGTCAAACGAATGCAATCAACAAGCGACTTTACGCCCTGACTATTTATCTATCTAACATATCATGTTTGTGATTTAAGTCAAAATACTAAGAGGTATTTTTTGGACGTTTTTTTGACTGAATTTTCTCTTACAATTTCGGACGTAGGTACTATACCTACACGCTAAAGTGTGCCGTATTGTGTTGTCGGAAGGTTGTAATTACCATTTGGGTGCAGGCGGTGGGGTGCGCGCTGGTGGCGCTGTCGGAGTACACGGCGGTGGGTGCGAGTGAGGTGTCGCTGCGCGAGGGCCAGCAGGCCGAGCTGCTCAAGGTCGGCTGCGCGGGCTGGTGGTACGTGCGGCTCGCGGGTACGTACTGTCGGAGTACACGGCGTTGGGTGCGAGTGAGGTGTCGCTGCGCGAGGGCCAGCAGGCCGAGCTGCTCAAGGTCGGCTGCGCGGGCTGGTGGTACGTGCGGCTCGCGGGTACGTACTGTCGGAGTACACGGCGTTGGGTGCGAGTGAGGTGTCGCTGCGCGAGGGCCAGCAGGCCGAGCTGCTCAAGGTCGGCTGCGCGGGCTGGTGGTACGTGCGGCTCGCGGGTACGTACTGTCGGAGTACACGGCGTTGGGTGCGAGTGAGGTGTCGCTGCGCGAGGGCCAGCAGGCCGAGCTGCTCAAGGTCGGCTGCGCGGGCTGGTGGTACGTGCGGCTCGCGGGTACGTACTGTCGGAGTACACGGCGGTGGGTGCGAGTGAGGTGTCGCTGCGCGAGGGCCAGCAGGCCGAGCTGCTCAAGGTCGGCTGCGCGGGCTGGTGGTACGTGCGGCTCGCGGGTACGTACTGTCGGAGTACACGGCGTTGTGTGCGAGTGAGGTGTCGCTGCGCGAGGGCCAGCAGGCCGAGCTGCTCAAGGTCGGCTGCGCGGGCTGGTGGTACGTGCGGCTCGCGGGTACGTACTGTCGGAGTACACGGCGTTGGGTGCGAGTGAGGTGTCGCTGCGCGAGGGCCAGCAGGCCGAGCTGCTCAAGGTCGGCTGCGCGGGCTGGTGGTACGTGCGGCTCGCGGGTACGTACTGTCGGAGTACACGGCGGTGGGTGCGAGTGAGGTGTCGCTGCGCGAGGGCCAGCAGGCCGAGCTGCTCAAGGTCGGCTGCGCGGGCTGGTGGTACGTGCGGCTCGCGGGTACGTACTGTCGGAGTACACGGCGTTGGGTGCGAGTGAGGTGTCGCTGCGCGAGGGCCAGCAGGCCGAGCTGCTCAAGGTCGGCTGCGCGGGCTGGTGGTACGTGCGGCTCGCGGGTACGTACTGTCGGAGTACACGGCGTTGGGTGCGAGTGAGGTGTCGCTGCGCGAGGGCCAGCAGGCCGAGCTGCTCAAGGTCGGCTGCGCGGGCTGGTGGTACGTGCGGCTCGCGGGTACGTACTGTCGGAGTACACGGCGTTGTGTGCGAGTGAGGTGTCGCTGCGCGAGGGCCAGCAGGCCGAGCTGCTCAAGGTCGGCTGCGCGGGCTGGTGGTACGTAATATGGCCTTATTCATAAATGTCCATCAAGACTAATCATCAACATCATCATCATATCAGCCGAAAGAGGTCCACTGCTGGATATGCCTCCCCCAAAGAGAACCGATTCGTAGAACCGATGGCCGTTGGGGCGGAAAGGTTCTCAAGTGGTGACCACGTACCGGACGCCGCAGCGTGGGTAGACAACAAGCTGGACCGATGACCTGGAAAAGGTCGCGGGAGTCCGCTGGATGCGGGTGGCGCAGGACCGATAATGGGGTGTAGACACCAAATAAAATAACCAATAATGATGAACTTTCTTGAAAAAGGATTTAAAATATTGTCAAATGGAAAAAAAAGTAATGCAGGGGATTAAATAATCACAAAGTTATAAGTTATAACTTATAAGCATCCCAAGTTTTAAGAGCGGGTATATTCTGTCCTTTTTCCGCAAAACGCACCTTTATATGAAACGATTGTCATTTACATGACGCTTGGGGGTCGTGACGTCACGGTACACGAACGTTTTCTCTCTCTAACAAGCAATAATAAAACGGTTGTAGCATCGTCATTTTTTGAGATATTTGAATGGGATTTTCGTCACGAGGCATATTTTTTCCAATCATTATACTGGTCTAGTTTGCCTATTATACTGCATTTTCTCCAGCCAGTTTCTCGGCGATTTATCCAAAACTTTCCGCAAATCAAACTAACGACTGCGACCATACTAATAGGATACCTATCGTGCAATCTCCATAAGAGCATGCAAGTGCGAAAAATACGTTATTATTATTACCTCAGTCAATCGTTTGGTTTACGGATACTATATTTATTTTACTTCATACCTGGCCATAAAGTAGCATTTGCCGCACGTTAGGCGTGCGTAAAATCCCACTTCCTGGCCAGGGAGAGACGTAAGATTGTGTGTTCACCACGAGCGGTAATAAAGAAAGCCTAAGATCGCATATTTATCGCGCTTTGGCTTGGGCGTCAAATACCTGCGTTCTGAGACATTCTTTGTTTTACCGCCCTAGGTAAGTATTACCTCAGTCAATCGTTTGGTTTACGGATAGGTACCATCACAGATGTATGAATATAAGGAGATCGGACATGCCGGCGGATTTGTATAGAGTACACCTGTCGCAAGTTCATTAACCCACACAACGCCCAAGTAATAGGGATCATTACGCAAAACTCATCGTAGGTGGCGACACTAGCAGCGTTAACATTGTATCTCGTTCCCACTTGCGGTATTGTCTATGCAAGCATCCTTGTCACTCATTTGACAATCAATTGTGCATGTGTGTGTGATTCCCTATATTTATATACTGGTTTAATTAGTGGTAGTGCTGCCTCTGGCGGCAGAACATTGCAGTAATGTTCCCTATTGACAAGACAAAGCACGCACACATCTAAAACACACACACTTGTATACCTACACGCTTTTTTGACAATGAACGCGCATCATATCAGGCATTTTGGGAAAAAAACGTAATATTCTCTGCGATCAGCACGCGTGCACAGTATGGCAGAGTATGCCCATTGAGCTAGCTGCGACACGGCCGCCGGCGGCTTGTCCTCTCTCTAGTATTCTATGCTCTGAGGATACCATATTTATTTTCATCTGTAAATACTAACAGTACTATAATGATATATTTTCCTCCCAGGCGGCCACGGCGAGGGCTGGGCGCCGGCGGCGTACCTCGACCAGCGCAAGACATCCCGCTCCTCAAGCCGCTCACACGACAGGTTGCACGACCACTGACTCCAACACGAGCGTAATCAGGATCCAACTGCCTAGGGCACTAAGTGTACAGAGGACTTTATGGCGAGACAGTTTCTGACTTTATCCGGTCTTCATCACGCGATAAACGGAAGCTGGCCGCTTATAACTTATGTTGCTAATCTAATGGAACTCTTATTACGCGGTAGACCTGTAAATGGTCTCGTTATTAATGATGCCTTAATTATCTGGATAAGGTGATTGTTCCCACTGTTGGACTATATCTATATGGTACCTAACACTTAAAATTTACGATGTGGAATAATAAAATGCTTAGGTACTCTCCTATTGGTATAGCCCTCTAAGTTCCGTAGACCTTAAACATTTGTGCAAGCTTAAACTTGTACAGTGGCAGAACGATTGGGCATATTTTCAGGTGGATGCATACCAGGAATGCATAAATTCTCAGCGTCATTATTGCTACCTCGTTTCACGTCACAACATACCTATAGGATGGTTGTCCTCAAGAACTTGAATGATCAATTGACGTATAAGTAGGTGTCTAAATTACCCTTGACGGAAGTTAGGCTGTACATGTACCTTTTAAAAGCATTTTAGCATTTTGGCGGCCTTATTCAATGAGCTCGATGGTTCAAATTAGCACGATACTTGTCTTGATCCTTATAGGTACAAGAATCTTGGACCATAAATGGCGGCCATTTTGTACTGGTGCCGGGGTCTCTTATAATTATTTATAGTAGGTAGTTGTACATTCTAAGCGTCAATCGCTCTGTCGCTTTCTGTCTTAATATACAACTATACAAAGCGAAAGGGACTGCAAGAGTGAAGCTTTAATTTTATTTTGGAGTGGCCCCTGGTACTGCATTGAAATATCGACATTGTGAGTAGCGGTTTGATAGGATTGTATGTATAGGCACCTTTAGTTGTCAAAGTCACCCCACCTCGTTGTTAATGTCGAACAATAATATTTGTTAATTATTGTAAATGTTGTTCTAAAGAAGCTTTATTGTAAATTAGTGTTAGTCGTAGAGTCGTTGAGGTAATCCGAAGCTAATGCGTGGCGGAAAGTGCGAATGCATGTGGTGTCCTACTCTAATTAGTCACTAACGTGAGGGACGCAGCACATGTGGGATTAACTCGCCTCTCATTCCGACGTATTGCTGCATCCCTCTCTAAATACTATAAACCCACACTCTAGTAAAACGAATCCTAGTGAGCAAAGGGTTAAAGCATGTGACAAGGATTTTTAAGTTTCTTGGTACGTAGACACATGCTTTCGCACTAAATAGCGCCCGATAGCGTAGGGGGTTAAGTGAGCCGTGACTGTTTCATAATTGTTCTGTACATACTTTTATTATTTAATTGTAGGTATTTATTTGCTAGATCGGCTTTTTGGTGTTAACTCGTGCTCGCGCCTTTTCCATGACAGTCGCTGTGGGTATTGTACCGTTAGGGACCTGTATATTATTAAAGTTGTTCTTACTGAATGGGAGTTTATGGGAGTGTCGTCGATTTTCTAGGAATCTATTTCAGATTGCTTGGTACAGCGCAATTTGTTGTCTTTGACGTTTTGAGGTTATATATTGTACAGGGATGACAGCCAAATAATAGCTGTCCCCCTTAGAATAATAATGCCTAGAAACGCAGTTCACGCGCAACGGTGAGGCCACCAAAACTCGGCCATAAATGACCCAGTACGCCGATCGGTGGAACAAAATTGGTGCATTTGCTACATGAATCCATTTTATGCCTCACGCTTGGCGCGTCGGCCGTATGAAACTATCCTTCTATGCGTTATTATTCTAAGCTGTCCCCGTACTCAAGCTATCTGAAATAGATAGTAAAATACGATCTCTATCACACTAGTGTGATAAAGTCGGATTTTCGAGTTTCGTGGTAGCGCCCCTGAAGCTAAAGCTGCATATACACCATGCCAGTTTACAGTAGTCTGATTAAAATAAGTACATTCTAATAGATAACTGCGTTTCTCTCTCTTTCAACACTAAAACCAGCCATAGAGACCCAGCTATCTCTTAGAATGGGGTGTTTATTATTCATTTAACCAGATTACTGTAAACTGGCATGGTGTAAGCTTTAACTTCAGGGGTGGTACAACGAATCGCGAAAATTCATCTCTATCTTTATCAATCTTATAATGCAAGTGTGATAGAGATAAAAATATTCCAATCCAATTAGCGACTTACATTTCTATCCACTATCTACTATTAAAGTAGATTGTATGAAAGTCCGGCCCTCTCGTTATGTTCTTATCTAAGGTGAGAAGTAGATAATTCGTAGTCAACGATCATTTCCATATCACTAGATATCATTGATAAATTATATGACCTACCTACAGAGCTTTTCTTGAAATCTAATAAATCATATTGAAAAATCAAATTATGTATGTAACACATTCGTACATGTACAGTCAGCATCAAAAGTAGCTATGCAATCGAAGACGTCAAAAGTTCTTATTCCCTTTTAATAAAGACTTTTGACGTCTTCGTTTGCGTGGCTACTTTTGATGCTGACTGTACGTGAAATTAGTTAAGATTTATATCAAATCGGGATCCATATTTATACATTTTTAAATACTTATAATGTACCTGTCAAGTGTTAAATTGAAAGGTGCTTAAATGTGTCTTTCTCAGGCCAAGGTTCAGTCGACTTCAAAGATTCTTGGCTTTATTACAAAGGAATGGTACTTATGCATAATGTACGATTCCCACCGAACGGCCCGAGTCGCGTGGCGATGGCGTCGCATCGCAACGGACGCTCGAGCACCTCGTCTTTTTTAAAATTTTTTTTTTTTTTTTTCCGTAACTTTGTTACATTTCACAAACATACATCTGCGCCAAACTGCAGTTTGTTGGCGAATAAAACACTCTTTTTTATATGTATAACTTTTTAATAGAGTGCAGCAGGAACTAGCCGATCGGAGCCGGTCAGATGCGACGACATCCGGGCTGTTATTCTTTACGCGCTAATGCGCCTCACTCCACCCGTCGCGCCTAACGAAACTAGATCTCTACCTACGCTTAGTTATTTTTTATTAAGAATCGCGGCGTAAATATATATTTTTGTGGGTGAGCGTTGAGGTGAGCTTAAAACAAGTTACAGAATAGCAGTCCACGTCCGCGGAGAGCGGATCGGGACGCAAGTCCATTCACATATGAAATGTGACGTCTGTATTAAACTCAGAGCATAGAATACTAGAGAGAGGACAAGCCGCCGGCGGCCGCGTCGCAGTTGTTAGCTCAATAAGCATACTCTGCCGCTAGTTCACCGTCCGTTGCTACCGAGTGCACGCGTGCTGATCGCTGAGAATATTACGTTTCTTCCCAAAATGCCTGATATGATGCGCGTGTATTGTCCAATAAGAGCGTAGGTATACAAGTGTGTGTGCTTTTAAATGTGTGCGTGCTTTGTCTTGTCAATTACTTGTGCTTTGTGTGAGTTAATGAACTTGCGACAGGCGTACTCAATACAAATCGGCCAGCATGTCCGATCTCCTTACATTCAAAAATCTGTGGTATTGAAGATTCAAATTTCCTTTGCCAACTTGTAAAATGCGCCCATGCGCGCTCTCCTGCCCAGCGCGGTCGGTTAGAATCGTGCATAAGTGGAAGAACGTCTTTGAAGTCGACCTTACATCCTGATCGGCAGTCAATAAAGACGTGTCTAATTGAAGCCTTATTGACAACCGGCAATGTGGTACCTTTTGCCTAGGAACGACACAAATGTTCATTGTACCTAATTATTTGCTTAAGTACGGGACTATTTTCCTGCTTGCTCAAGTCCTAGAATTTGTGCTGGTAAAAGGAAACATTTGTTAGACTGAGATACTCGTATTATGTGTATTGTTTAAATAGTGACCGTGACCGCATTATTCGATTTTGAACTCTGTGTGAATTGCGTAGAGTTGATTTTTGTACAAAATGTTAACCTACATATAAAATTGGTTCAGTAACTTTTTGTTTCCTTTTTATTGAGAAGCCTCGGACGTGTTCATTTTGATCTTTAATACTTTGATTATAATTACGTATGTAGGCATGTGTTTTTGCTAGTCGGCATTCATTCTTTAATTTTAATGAATTAATTTTGTAGATGTAACAATTAAATAACTCAGGAATATTAGGTTTTAAACATAAAATCCTTCATAACTAACCGAGATTTGGTACACTGATGCTGTATTTGATACTTAAGAACTAGTCAATACTCCCCAGCCTTCCGCCGCTTGCGTTCTTAAAAAAAAAGGACGAATAAACTTTTTTTTTGTTTTGCAACCTATCGTGTGTGGTGTCGAATGAAAATGCTTTCTGAGCCGATTCTAAAAATATATCACATCATTGCATTTCAGTCATTTGTTTTAAATTAAAATAAGTTTCAAAACATACCAAGTTTAGGCGCCTCCAAATACCTACGATATGGTTGAATATTTTTTTATAAAAACTCCTCACATTATGATACCTAATATCCTCATATTTTACCCCAAGAAAGCAATTTTGAAAGTATTTACATTTAGTATATTTTTTTGAATTTTTCATTATTACAAAATGTATTTGTATGTATTTACATGTAGTACCTATTTATGAAAAATTTGATACCACACACGATAGGTTCCAGAACAAAAAAAAAGGTTTTTTCGTCCTTTTTTTTAGGAACGCAAGCAGCGGAGGAGTGATAGATAGATACTAAATATCAGCTAGATATGAAGGATTTTATGTATTTGGTCAATTTTAAGCTAATATTCCTGAGCTAAAATCATTTGTCATTCTCATTTCTCATTGTATGTGTAGAAGTTATCCTGACATTTAGTGCCACACTCCCGGCCTATAGTTTCATGTACCTACCTGATGTATTATTTTCATTATGTGAAAATGTTTTGTATCATATAAATTAAGTTCATTTTCGAGCTGACCACAATACACATTATTGTCCATTTGATTTGGGTTTTATTTATTTTTACCTCGATCATTTTTTGACATTTCATGTTGAGAACTTTGAACAGTCCGCTGTCTTCTATTTAAGTAGGTATGTGACGGTTCATAATTAGCGATGGGCAGCTTGTTATTTTCAAAAGTGAAAGTTTCATTTAACCTCATAAGGCCCCGCGTACAAAATTGTGTACAAATTTCAAAATCAACTTTGAACCTTTACTGAATGTCAAAAAGTTCCTACTTAATTCAATGACACAAAATCGTAGTCTGGGCCCCAGGAGGATTTCCCAACCCTTTGTCTCCCAACGACTCACATGTGACTCCGCCGGCAGGTCCCACATGTGGGTCATTTTTTTTACCCTGGAATCCCAATGACCCACATGTACCCAAATGAAAATGAATCTTATATACAAAATACACCACGGTTCATTATCCAGGTCTGACAGCTGGACCAATGGGACCACACATGCCGACATACATGTATGTCGTTGGGAGACCAGGCCTTCGTACACCGGAATGCTGGAATACAAAGGGTTAAGTTGCTTTAAATTTCTGATATTTTTCTAAGCAATCAGTCACAATAGTCATTCTTATAAATACTTTTTTGTAATTTGCTTAATGGCACAAAACTTCTGAATTAAAACAGCTCATTAAGTACTTGTCATAGACCAATCAAAGTAGTCATGACGGAAACATTTCGGAAACATAAGTGAAATTTTAGAAGTAATGTTTCTTTCAGGAAAATTACTTACACAAGTTTCTACGGCTGAAATGTTTCACAGTTTAGGAAAATTATGAAATGTTTCAGAAATTGCCCATCACTATTCATAATTATATACCTACCTTCAGACAGTGTATTGTTGATGTTGAGTTCAAAGCAGTAACGCGGAGGAAATGTTGACGGCACAGGACGGTCCGCGAGCTGTGTCGCCGCGACATAGACGATTTTTTTTTGTAAACTTTATTGCATAAATATAAAAACAAAAGTACAATTGGCGGACTTAATACCTTCAGGCATTCTCTATCAGTCAACCATTGGGCTAAACTGAAACTTTCGTGGTGCAGGATCCTAAATACTGAGACTCGAATGGAAACAAATCAATTAATTACATTAATATACATACATACATAATGCATACAATAGATACTACTATCCGCCTCTCTCTAAGCGTTCCAATTAGAAAAAGACGGATAGTCTATGTCGCCGCGTCCTGTGATGCCGTGCTGATCAAGATAAAGGATGAGATCAGATGAGATATTCCTGTTTGTTGCTACCAGAATCACACAGTTACCATTGGACAAAGAGCGTAGCCGTGTTTTCATGGAAAAGCCCTTCCACCACATGTTTACTGTATTTTTTTATTAAGAGCCCTCATGGCAAGTATTATTTCCTGTAAGTTTCAGCTTCCTATCTTTGTTATTTTCTGAGATATGATTTTTTTTAACTTTTTACTCCTCCTGCCCCTTATTTCACCGACAAAGTTTCTCCGAATGAATCGTTTCGCAGATTTTTTGTTGCTCAAAAACCGTTAACTTTTTAGGTACAACTAAAAGGTCATTCTGTAGAACCCATTAGGTTAGGTTAGGTTTGTATTATATAATAACAGTCCTAAAAAGTTAACTGAATCTGAAAAAAATTGTATTCAATTAAATAAAAAATCTGCGAAATATACCTACCTACTCGTACATTCGACGGAACATTTGTCGGTAAAACCGGTAAGTACTTACAACCGAATGATGATGATAATTTGATAATGATTAGGAACACCAGAGTTGCTAAATAAAGGGTTTTTTTAGGAGTTGTGTTAAAATGTCTGGTTTTCGATACGGCGGGCGTGCAAAATAACAAACTTATCATACCTAATAGGTATTCACAATGAGACCTTTTTTATCACAAGACGACTAAGTAGTTAAGTCGACTGGGGAAACAGTCCCGGCTTACTTTTAACATTAGGAAAATAGATAAATCAATTTTAACCATATAGACAATCGCGAGGGTCATATAGACACCCTAGAGCAGCGATTCCTCGATTGTTCCACGGTATATTAGGAGCTCGTGGAAAAGTTGCCACCAAAGCCGTAGAAGTTTAGGAACCGCTGCCTTTAAGCTTCCACATTACCTTACTAATCGCGATGCGAATATATGAAGAAAAACACCGGAACGCGAAACGGATGTCATCGAGACTACCTACAAACTTAGTGGTAATTCTCTCTTTCATATTCCGTATTTAAAATCTAACGTAAGTACTACGAGTACATATAGGTATATTATTCTATAGAATATTCCCACTCATTACTTCCACTTTTTTACCACTTAAAGCAATTAGGATTTAATTATTTTTTGTATTTCTACCAACCGGACTTAACACTGAATTTATCTCACCTGTTGCAATTTCTTCAGTGGTAAATCCTAGCTAGGGTTTATTTCCATTAGGTACTTCATCCTGTAACAGATGGGAATGTTATATTCCCAGATGTTAAACCATTATATTAGGTACTGTCTTTTCGAAGATCTCACGGTTCTAAATACACTGATTTGCCATACGATAAATAAATAAATACCATTACTTTATTTTTATGGCTAACCAGACATCTGTAAATTTTTGTAGTTACTGGGTATTAAAAAAAAACGATGAGACAGGTAACAGTGGGAAAGACTTAGCACAAACACAAAGTGGTGGTAACAGTGAGGAATATTCCAGACTGGTGGCAGAGAATAAGTAATAGTACTACGTACTGGTGGGTATTCCACTATGGGAGAGCCAACGCATCAGATTTTTACGGGAATGTGGAGGCTGCATATTGCCGTAATGAAAAACCTAATTCATGTTTCAAAGTGCAAATATTGTATAACGGCTGTGAATTTCCTAGTGATTTTTATATTGAATAATTGACCTTTTAATGTCCTGATATACCTCTTTTTAACTCGTAGAATTTATATGACTATTTCCCTTTCTAAATTATAAGACCTATAAAATACTTAGTAATGCCTTCCCACTTCTCGTCTTTGTAAGTTTACACTATTAACTCGTATTTTAATTTAATTCTGGTGGTTTACATATACATATAGGGCACTATACCTTGTCTATTTAACAGAGTTAGTACTAGAAAACAGAGAATGCACGTAATTGGTCAGCGATAAGGACGATGCACAGGCACAAGGTAGGTTTACATGCCTGTCAAAATTTAGTCAACATCTGTCGCTCGTACGGTGCGGACGCTTTCAAGCGCTTATCTTTGGTTAGAAATTTTTACCTGGCTCGTTTGTTGGACTGTTTCCCATTTCCGACACGTGGTAGAGGTAATATAACCAAAAATGAGAACAACGGCGGAAACCGAGAGTCGAAGATGATTTGGATTAAATATAAATTTATAAAAAGAACGGATAAGTAGTCTTATTTCTTTGTATATATATGTACAGTCAAGGAATTTAATTTCCAACCCACCTAAGGTTCAATATCTTATAGCAAACTGTCACCATAAGAGCTATAGTCTAGCTAGCACGACGTTACTTTGACATATCGCATGCATTGTGTTATGTCAGTAACTAGGCAACAGATTAATTACGTTGACATGGTGAACTGAACTTTTGAACGTGTTATCTCATGAATCCCTATTCTTTTCCTCCACTATTTGAGCTCTTAATAGTTCACGGTTAGCGGCAAGCATTTTATTTTTCAAATTAATAACGTGTAAATTATTATACAATTTGCTCGATTGGCACATGAACATGACACATATAGAAGAGCAAATAATAACTTTCCGCAAAGAGGTTACCTGTAATGTGAAGTGACAAATAATACGTATTGACATTTCAATAGGTACTATTACTGAAATAGAATTTCGACCTTAATGCATGGCGAATGTCTAACGACATTTCAATGAAATGGGTAGGGAATTAAGTTCCTTGACTGTACCTATACCTACTACTTCTCTTTCCCATCATCACCCATACTTGTATACCAGGGCTGCATATTTAAATATTATTATCTACTACTTTAAATTACATAATTATGATTTATAGATGAATAAATGTCATGTTATCAATAAGTTAATTATATGAGGTGCCTCTAACTACAAAAAAAAATCACGAGAAATATTACGAATATTCCAACAAGCGGCATGCTTAGAATAATAACGCATAGAAGGATAGTTTCATACGGCCGACGCGCCAAGCGTGAAGCATAAAATGGATTCATGTAGTTGTGATCAACTCGTATTCACACGCGCCAATACGCACACAAACGCACCAAATGGCCGAGTTTTAGCGGCCCCACCGTTGCGCGTGAACTGCGTTTCTATGCGTTATTATTCTAAGGCGGCATGTAAGCCGAGCCCGCCATCGACGTGCGATTGTTGACGCCCACTGGCAGTTTCTTGTCCTTTTCATTTTCATACAAAAGTGCAACAGAAAGAACGCTTTGCTAACTCTGTTAAATAGACAGGGTATAGGCACGGTCAGGGCTATTCCCACTAGTCCTATCAGCACTGTGAACTACTTAAGTATTTATATAAAGGTTTTTTTTTTACTACGGACAGATGGGTCAATAAATTCCCAGTAGCTCGCACCCTCTACACTATGCAAGCACGTGCTAGTCAGAATTTACTGCCCTTTCTGTTCACAGAGCAAAAAAAACAGCAGTCCGCAATGCGGTGACGCGGAAAATATTCCGCAGGATAAATACTTAGGCTTGTTGCGTGATGTTAAAATTGATAACGTCACGTTGCTAAATGGATAGTAAACCATCAAATGATTGTAATAAAGTATAAATTACAAAATATAATTAATATCATAAAAAGATATGAACCTTTATAGTTTAGAAAAAAAAGTTTTTTTTTATTTATTGTCCAAGAGTAAATTTAAAGGTACCAATAGAATCCTTACGCTTTTATAGAAACACAATTTTACGACAACTATGGCATGGACAACTAACTAACGCAGTATTTCGCGACCGAAACAGCAATTTACTTCATTTTCCATGCAACGGTTAGTTCAAATTGCAACGTGTGACGTCATACTTTAAAGCCAATCAGTATGAAGCATTTTGGCTGCTGTCAGCGAGGTCCTTATTTCGATCGGTTTTTTGGGTAGTAATGTTCTGAAGGGTAAAAGAGAAGAGAGCTATATTGAACACCATCAGCGCTAGAAGGGGGAAAATGATTGGACATTTGATACGAAGAAGTTGTCGTTTCTTTAAAACCATAATGGAAGGAAAGATAGAAGGAAGGAGAGGCAGGGGAAGACCACGGCGCAGTTATATGGACCAAATAAAGGAAAAAGCTGGTGTCGTGTCGTATCATCGAGTCAAGGAGATGGCGTAGGGTCGTTTCGCCGGTTACGCGACCACCTGAAGGACATGGTTTTTTTAATTGAAGATAACATCAAATCTACAGAACCTATTGAAACAGTTAGCCGTATGCATTATTGTTTGTAGTTATGGAATATGAATTTACTAAACAAACGAGAATATATGCTTTCAGTTCACCAACTCAGCTAAGTGGTCGCTAACCGGCACATGAAATTAGGTGGTCGCTAACCGGCGAAATGACCCTACGACAGAGAGAAGTGGAAAATACTCCACCGACAAGAGGATAACTCTTAAATTTAAAGAAGAATGTTCTTTAAATGTAGTTGCTTCCATACAAACATTTGTTCCTCTACAAAAACTAGTTCGAATGGCATCGTAAAAAAAATTAAGGTCACAAGCCCATTGTTGGGCTAATATTTTCTTTTTGGCACAACTGTGCTTGTTTATTTTTTTCTTGAGTTGGTTGACATAGAGAACTGAGACCACATCGTCTGGCAGTATAATGTACAAAATTAAATCTGTAAACGAAAGTAAAAGCAGTAAAACGTGCCTAACTTCGATTTACAAGTCTCTATAGGTATCTCAATGGCATAATTGTGCTCATTCGAGACCAGTTTTCATCCTTTACCTAATAGAGCTAAACATTAGCATCTCTTTACTCCCACGACAAGCAATAAGCAAAGAAAATGACAAAATTATTTTGAACCTTACCCCGATATATACAAAGTTCGAATTGGAAGGGTCTTGTTAGTGTTTCATGCACTTTGATTCATTCAATTGTTTTGACCCACGCTATTTAGATTGTGTTAACGACCTCAAATCATTTGGTTGATAAACTTATGCCTACTAGTATTTAGGGCAAATCCCTAGTAGTGAGTAGATGAATTTTGTATTAGCCGACTTTAGAATAGGCTACGTTGAAATAGGAATTTTATACATAATCTCTATAGTTAATGAATTCAATATCCAGGTGTTTTAATTACTTAAAAACTGTGTCGTAAGCAATTTTGGCGGTGTTTTTAGTGTTGGTATGCCTTTAATCGAGCTTATGATGATAAAATACCTTCTTAACTGTATCAAAGCCTGACGAAACAATTATGGTATTGAAAATAAAATATTACTGAATTATTGTGGTTTTTATCAATCAGATATGCTTCACTATTGAGTTATATAGTATATAGCAGACCTCCCCTACTCTCATGGGAGTATCTTAGCATAGTCTGCGGCGGGCGCTTGTACTGAATTCTAATGGAAGACGTCAAAAAATATGTTCTAGGTGGCCACTGGCCAGTCTATAAGTAGTAATAGTAAGTAGTACTTCACGTACAAATACCTACAAAGTGATAACGGCTGTGCTAGTCGCGAGCTATAGTGGTTACTATACCTCGCGACAACTTTTTGGCGTTCAATGGGTTATGCAGAGAGGGTACTAGTTGTTTCTAAGTAGCTACACAAAGATATTTAAACACTATATTTCTATAATTTTAAATCCACTGTATTTGCTCAAGAAATAATCTCCAAAGTAGAATCAAAAATACAGCAACTGAAATGGTTAAACCCATCACAAGGTAAAAAACGAGATTTGTACAATACACCTTTACTTAATTAAGTGATATTAATGTTTACTGAGACGCCCGCTGTCTGGACCAGATCTTGGTCTTGAAGATTGTGTCAATTTTACTGAACACGGATTCAGCAGATTTGGACGCATCTACCCTGTAGTGCAGCCCTTTCCGCATGTAGTAGTCAACTAGCGGTACAGTTTGACTGTGGTATGTTGCTAACCTCTTCTGTAGAGCAGCAACATTGTCATCAGAGCGTTTGATCAAGGCCTCCCCGGTCACATCATCAATCATTGATTTCTTGGGGGGGTGGAACTCTTCATGGTAGCTTCGGCCACTTGGGAGATGGATCAGTCTGCCGGTAATCCTTCGCACCAACAAGCTGTCCTCAATGCCAAATTCGATGACTGCATCAAGCTGGGTTTTTCTTTTTGACATTAAGTCATCAAGCTGTAATGAAGATAATAGATAAAGAATAATTGCTACATTAATTAATCCCTGATTTCAATAACATTATGATAAGGATTCAATGATTACTTGTTGCTCAATGATACAAAATATTCATTATCAGTTTAAAAACTTTAATACAAAGAAAGATTTTATACAATGTTCTAAGTACCTGATAATTAAAAAAAAAAATTCTGACCAGCCAGCTACAGTCCATAGCAAAGTAATTATTTGCTAATCTTTCTACAGTGCTTCTGTATGTACTATCGCCCAAGGGTACGGGTATACACCTCTAGGGTCATTTTTCGAATGCACTATATGAGCTAGCAGACGATTTTGTTAAGAAAGTGTGAACCCATACCCTTAGGCAATACCGCGATAGTACTATCTAACAGTGAATGCGTTCTAACACTGCCAATGATGCGTCTGGTTTGCCAGACTGTTGAGCCTATAAATGGACACATACATTTTGATAACCAGTTTAGCCTAGTGGATAGTGACCCTGTTTGTGAAGCTGACAGTCCTAGGTTCAAATCCAGAAAAGGCAAATATTTGTATGATGAGCATGAATATTTCTATGTCTGGCACACATAACACAAGCCATATTAAGCTTATTATGGCTCTAGTTGGATTTGTGTCAGATTGTCTCCTATTATAATATTTTTATTTAATGAATATGAATATATGTTTATTTCGGAGTAAATCCATATAAGTCGGGTGACAAGCAAAAGTCACTACCAAAACTGTCACTGCTTTTCTAAACCTCGTATCTCGATACATAGTTTGACCTTTGATTTAAGTAGGTATTTGTTACTTAGTGACTTTTGCTTGTCACCCGACAATATGTTAGTAACAATTAATTAACCTTCACAGTCCTGCAGTCTAAATGATAAAAAAGCACTGAATATATCAGAAAGTATTTACTGTATTGTACCTTCGCGGCTTGCGGCACAGTCCTGGGGAACCCATCAAGAAGGAACCCATTCTTGCAGTCCGGTTGGTCCAGGTTCTTGTCGATCATATCCACAACCATCTCGTCCGAGACCAGCTTTCCTTCATCCATGGTTTTCTTCAGCCGGCGCCCGAGCTCCGAGCCCGAGGACACCTCCTCGCGAAGCATGTCGCCGGTAGACAGGTGGCACACGCAATACTTCTCTTTTAACTTCGGAGCCTAAAAGAACATTTTTCAGTTCATAAACAAACATGAGATAATTATATAATGATAATGATAACGTAACACTGTTGATGATATTTCTAGGTAGATGTTATTTCTTACAAACTTGAACTTTAAAATCGAGATTTAATGAAGGTCAAAGAGCAATGGGTCACTGTCAATTACGTACCTGAGTGCCCTTGCCGGACCCCGGCGGACCGAGGAGCACCGCCCTGATGCCAGTAAGGTTATCATCGGCCCGGGGCTTCACTGCGGTAGCTGCTGGTGCCATAATGCTGAACTTATTTTGAAATTAGGCGCTATGGACAAAAAGTACACCCTATAAGGTATTATCAATAAAATATGAGAGAAAGTTGACGCTAACGGTCACCTCCAGCTGTAACGTTAAGCGCAATGTCCTATCTATTCACTAAATTAAAGTATATGCACCTACCTACGGAATTCGTTAAATAATCGGTGACAGGAGCTTGATGCCGACATGTGGTGACGTCGGTCGATAAATGTCAAAATCAAACTTGAAACTTGGTAAACTTGGTTTGACAACCTAGATTCGCGCCATTGGAGACAGATTTGAAAGATTTTATTTAACCTATTTTTATAAATTTATTTTATGTCCACCCGTAATCCTGATTATAAATTATAAAATTTAGTTATGATTTAAGCCGGGTCCGCTGCGCCGTGTTTTCGGTGTTTGCAAACATCTAATCTAACATGTTTTCCGTCAGTTTCGGCAAACAAATAGGGTATGGTTTTGATTGGCAAAACATTTTTGACGTTTAAAAACCACGAAAACATGGCGCAGCGGACGCGGCTTAAGAGTAAGGCCTCTCACAGACTAGCGCGGCCTGACCGTGGCGGACAATAGAAAACTTGTCATTAGCTGTCAAATTTACTATGGTCCGCCACCGCAGGCCGCGCCAGTGTGTTGCAGGCTTAAGGCATCTCACAGACTGGCGCGGCCTGGCCGCGGCGGACAATAGAAAACTTGTCATAAGCTGTCAAATTTACTATGGTCCGCCACCGCAGGCCGCGCCAGTGTGATGTAGGCCTTAAGCCTGCAACACACTGGCGCGGCCTGCGGTGGCGGACCATAGTAAATTTGACAGCTAATGACAAGTTTTCTATTGTCCGCCACGGTCAGGCCGCGCCAGTCTGTGAGAGGCCTTACTCAACCCCTAAAGGCTGGCGTCCAGTACGCTCGCCGAGGCGAGGCGAGTCGAATCGAATCGAAATAATTCGCCTCATATGGTGGTACTAAAAAGTGACAAACTCAAAGGCCAAATAATTTATGCCATACGATTAAATAAATAGTTAATGTACCTATAAAGGCAAATTATTTTCGATTCGACTCGCCTCGGCGAGCCTAGTGGACGCCAGCCTTAAAGTAGGCCGTAAACGTTCAAATAATTTGTCAAATTTTACGTGCTTGGCAAATTATTTGACAGTCTGCGGACTCTGCGGTCATATTTGACGTGTTTGTCAAACAAACTACGTATTTGGCTATTGTTTGGCTGTTTATTTAAGAAATTCGATTGACGGCGTGTTTGTCAGTGGTTTGTCATAATGTTTGAAGGTATACAGCCATGTTTGTCAAACAAACTCGCCATTTTCGAGCGATCGCCGCTTTGAAACTGAAGTGTTGTTTGATAACCTGTTGGTACCAACAGGTTTGTCAAACAACGCTGTTGTACATTACCATGCAAACTTCCACCAAAAAATTGGTTAGAACGAGATCTAGTGTGTGGATGTTTGATGAAAACGTACAAACAAAACGTAAAGTTCGTCAAATATGTTTGAGCGTTTACGGCCTACTTAATGCCTGCAACACACTGGCGCGGCCTGCGGTGGCGGTCAATAGTAAATTTGACAGCGAATGACAAGTTTACTATTGACCGCCGCGGCCAGTCTGTGAGAGGCTTAGATTAGAGCATTGGCTTTAAGTAGCCCGTAAACAATCAAACATATTTAACAAATTTTACGTTTTGTTTGTACGTTTTCATCAAACATCAGCGCACACGTAAAAACACGTTTGTCAAACAAGACTTCTGCGGCGCTACCACGAAAATCGAAACTCGAAATTTATATACATGCATCCCTGTCACTCGAGTAATGTAAGTGCGATAGAGATCGAGATACCCGAATTTCGAAGTTCGTGGTCATAGTCCAGCGGCGCGGCGCTACCACGAACTTCGAATCTCGAACTTCGTATGTCTCCGTCTCTTGCGCTCGAGTACCATAAACCATAAGTGCGATAGAGACGGAGATATACGAAGTTCGAGATTCGAAGTTCGTAGTTATAGCTCTGTTTCAAAGCGGCGATCGCGCGAAAATGGCGAGATTGTTTGACAAACATCACGGTACACCTTCAAATATTATGCCAAACACGCCGTCAATCAAATCTTTCAAATAAACAGCCAAACACGTAGCTTGTGTGACAAACACGTCAAACATGACCGCAGACGTTCAAATAATTTGCCAAGCACCACCAAGCACGTAAAATTAGACAAATTATTTGAACCGGTCTACTTCACGGTTAGGTTTTTGAAATGTCACACAAACAAACGTCAAACCAAAGAGTACTATGAATATATAGAGATAGAGACGTCAGTCAAGGTTTTGCATGCCGCGCGTCATCTAGTTTTAACCGACTTCAACAGCCCAAGAGTAAGCTCTAGTACGTTCATATGTGTGCGTCGAGTGTACGCATGTGTGCGTGAACGGAAATACTCACACACACATATACACTTTACCTGTACATGCATACATATTGATATATAATAATATGCCAATTCCTGCTTAACGAATAAATTTAAAATAATAAAGGCAATTTCTGAGTTCTAATATATTTTATTCGAGGAATCACAGTCAATTACGAACATGAAACAGTTATTCAAGCAGTAGGTTACATCAGTTTGGTATCTTATTACGAGTTTGGTATAATATTACTGACTTACAATCGTCAATAACCAAATCAAGGTACACATGAGAAAACAGCAGGTCCAAGCGATCAGCGCACTCGTAGCACACGATAATAAACGATAAATAATAATTAAAGACAATTATGAATCCATTTTCAATGTAATGGTGACAGTCTGACAATGACGTGAATGACGGAAGTTTGGGCATAGACTATATTGAATAAAGTTTGTATGTTTTACGTTCCATTTCACGTAAAATGCTCGAACCGTAAATTCAATGTTCTTTTTTAATAATAAAGTATATGTAAATAGTAAGTGTTTTTAGCCGAAGCAATTGTATAACGAATATACTAATGTGGAAATGTAGTCTCAGTTACAATCAAACTACGTAAAATGGAATTTGCTTTAATGCCATACTTAGGCAGGCCTGTTTCCGCTTCCGCTTTGGACTGCCACCTGCAGACGTCGAAACAGAACTACGATAGGTCTCCTCAAACACGCCGCTATTTTGACGTATAAACGTCAAAATAGGCTTTATAAGGCACTGCAAACACCGTGCGTCAAACTTAATCTGTCGGAGGTAAACCTAACCGCAATATGAGGCGGTAAATAGATTTTATTATTGAGAATTAGCAAAATAGTGCAAGCTAAATATAATTACTTCCTTTCAAGGTTCTATAAATCGATATAAGCATCATGAATACCGCCACAGTTTGGTAAGTAAACTGTTTAACAGGTTAAGTGTTTGTTGAACTCTGTTAATAGCACTGACAATAAAAGGTTCATTTTTGTAGCTATTGGAAGCAACTTTGGAGATGGACGACGTCAAACAGCTTATTAAGTGAAGAACTAACAGCTGTATTGGACAAAAAAAAGGTAATCGACGCGTTACGAGAAGGCTTAGCGAGTTACAAGCCTGGGAAGAAAGAAAGTTATGCTCAGCTGCAATCGCAACATACAGATCAGACTTCACTACTGAATGTCGTTCACACGTTGCAGAATTACATGGTAAAGATTAATTACTTAATAATCCTTGAATTTCTTAGTCACCTTTGCGGGGCAAGCAGTAAACTCACTATTTGTTATTGTTTCATCCTTGTTTTCAGGATGTCGATTGCTTTCAAATATGGGATATAGTGAAACACTACCTCTGCGACATATCTTATGGCACAACTGAAAATGCCCTGAAGAATGTGGCCTTTGTAGACATCCGCCCCACATTCCTGCTACCAAACATATGGAATTTCTACTATGCCGAGAGATTGTTCCTCCTCAAATTGTTGCAGCATATTTTGCAGTATAAAGATGATAAAAGCCACAAGTATCAGGCGCAGTTTAGTAAGATTATTAATGATATAGGTTTGGATAAGTTGAGGGAATCTTTGATATCCCAGTTTGAGAAGGTTTTGTATACAGCACCTCCCCCTCAGAGAATACACAATGAGTTCTCAAGTGACACAGTCCGACAGGAATGGGCGGAGTTCAAACTGCGAGAACAAATTGCCATATTACAAAACTTACTTCTGTTAGCGGATGAGAAGGCATTTAACAATGTTGATTTCGCTAAGCTGTTTCTGTTGTATAAGAAACATAATTTTGGGAAGAATTTGGGGTACAATGAGTTGTTGGAGCAGGAACATAGGGAGCTGTGCACTAGGCTGATGTATTTGGAGACTTGTATTTTCATGGTGGTTGTTGCAAAAGTAGACAAAAGGTAAGAAAAAAAGAAATAAATTTTATTAGAAAGACTTGTGTATAAATCCCTATAATGTACGGCCCAACAATCTGCATCCATGTATCTTTCTCTCTCAATTTATGCTAGCGTTAAAAATATAAAGAGATATAGTAGATTGCAGATTATTGGGCTGTACATTATAGAGAGATACCCAATTTTTATCTAAATTTTTATATAAATTAAAGATTTATTTATAAACATATATTTTATTAGGAATTCATAAACAATATTATTACATTTTAATTCAACCACATTAGATTATAACTCTATCAAATCCTCATTTATACCCTTGATTCTGCATCTGTATTGGTAACTTCTTATATTTCAGCCAAGAGCAACTATTATCATGGATTGACAAAACAAAAGAAGTAGTAGAATCAGAGCTCACGCAATTGCAGCTCAGCCCCCAACACAGCCCCATGCTAATGGCATGGATGCTACTCTTATTGCAGGTGAATTTATTATGAGATTTCCTATCCTGATGTCTAAGCTGCAGTATTGGAACATTTTGACAAGATCTGTTCAGTCGTTTTTGCGATTAAGAGGAACAAACGTTGGCACAGACTTTTGAGTTTCTAAATTTTATAATATGACAAAGACTTCTGCCCGTGACTCCGTCCGCGTGGAATTCGTTTATATTGTATCTCCATACAAACTTTGACCCCCTATTTCATCTCCTTAGGGGATGATTTCTGGGATGAAAACTATCCTATTTCTTCTCCTGGGAATATCTCCATGCTAAATTTCATCTAAATTGGTTCAGCGGTTTAAGCGTGAATAGGTAACAGACAGACAGACACACTTTCGCATTTATAATATTAGTAAGGTAAAAGAATTTTTGGAATTGTATCAGTAGTTCCTAAGACATTTCCTCTTTACAATATTAGTAAAGACTCAGTAAATATCAGCAAAGGATCAATGGGCAGAGCCTTTGTTCCCATATACAACTAAGGGCAAGTGCATACAGGCCTGCAGCTCCCAGTCCAAAGACTAGCCTACCTGACCCATCTAAAATAGTGCAAGCAAGAATGTAACTGACATTAAACGTAAAAAAAAGTAAAAAATATTTATTTATATTTATTGACCAAAAAATAATAAACACTAAATGTACAATTTCTCGGCAACCCCCACACTAGGCCAGGCCTGTATCGTGGGAGTTAAGAAACATGCGCAATGGGGAATGGATGAAAATTTTAGAAATGCCTGATTATTTTTTTGGTGATAGGAATGACCTTCCTTAGCACCAGAAAAAAGTTGCAGACTTGTCAGCTGCGTCAATTATATTTGAAAAATATAAACAGTTTCCTCACTTACGTTTTGTGGTTAGGACGGCAAATGAGACACTTTCCTAGATCCGTCTTATATTACAAAAAATATTTTAAATATCTGACCCTGGCAATGACCAATATAGCTGCTGCAGCTGTCAATATCATTGCCAGTGTCAGTTTACCACGGATTTTTATGATATTTTTATGTAATATGAGACGGATCAAGGAAATTGTCTCATTCGCCATCCTAACCACAAAACGTAAGTGAGGAAACTGTTTATATTTTTCAAAAACAATTGAGGCAGCTGACAAGTCTGCAACTTTTTTCTGGTGCTAAGGAAGGTTATTCCTATCACCAAAAAAATAATCAGGCATTTCTAAAATTTTCATCCATTCCCCATTACCTCTATACAGCTGCTAGATTGAAAAATTATTAACAATAAAAAATTAAATAAATATATTACTGAGCCTACATGCATTAGATAAAACAATTTAAATTCAAAGATTTTTATTTAATTTAACGAAGGTAATGGAGATCAGTTTTACTAAGTAATTCTAATTATTATTATTAACACCTTTGAGTTCCTAGTGTGCGTACGAGTGTGTGTGTGTGGGGATTCTGTGTATGAATTAATACTTGTATTTCAGAGCAAACAGCATGCAAAACTGTTTGAGAGCCAATACCACCACTTTGGCGCTACTGCGCTCAAGATGCGATTATTTGAGTTTCTTCACGCAATGCTGAGCAGTCCTGTATTTTCTGTAAGTAGACTTCAATATAATGTCAAGGGGGGTAATGCGTCAAAATTTTACCGAACATTCTCCTCGTGTGTAAATATGTCAACAGTCAACACCTTTAAACAGGAATTGGCAAATCCACCTTGCTAAAACAGCAAGGAGTAAAATCATCTTTAAAAAAAAATATCCTAGCGTTTTCTCCAGGTGTATCCTATAGGAACACAGGGAAATTGTATAATATTCAAATGGTTGTTTTACACGGGTCTAACGCGATATTTATTTACATTTGATTTTGTCGTTTTGACACGGGTTGCAACGGTCATGATCACTGATAACTGTCGTCCCAAGAAGTTGTCAACGGAGGTATGGGTGCACAATATTTCACTACCCTCTAAAGTCGATAAAAAGATGGAGGGTATTAAATAGGGACCTGTGGTATTAAATATCGCGTTAGACCCCTTGTAAAACAATAATTTGAATATGTGTAGGTACAAACAGCGAGAGTAAACGCCATCAGTTGTTTCAACTGCCTGCATGATAAATTAATAATAATAATAATAAAGTCCAGTGCCACCTCTCTACCGCCCCAGCCTCTCTGACTGGTGTTGCCCTTAGGCCATTTTTTAATGTCGCTATTAATAGGGGCCCATCTTGCAGTTGGCGAGTCACCGTCTGCCAGAGATAAAAAAATGAGACAGTTTATTAGGCAGGCGTCCGATGTTTCACCCAATAGCCCAGCCACTAGTCCATCATTTTCACCCAATAACCCGTTTTCTTTAGATTCCATCAACCAGCAATAGTCCCTATACACCCCAGCGGGTGCTGTCTCTGTGTGCGTCCCATGACACGGGCAGGGCCAGCATCCGCTCGGTGTACCACTTGCATTTCATTAAATTGTCAAAAGGGCCTCTACGTTAGGGTGGAGCGAATTTTTTAAATTTTGGTATTTTGTTACGGAACTGTAATGAAAAGTTGTGTGATTTTATGTACGTTTAAGGAAAAATAATAAAAAAAATCTTGGCATATACTTTTAGCCCTCTACCCGGCAGTTAAATGTTTAAAAACCTGATAGTTTAGAAAAATATATTTTTTTTTAAATTTAATTTCAACTATTTTATTTATTAAATAACACCTTTTGGTACCTAGGTTGCTTGATTTTGGTTTTGATTTATTATCAGAACAATTTTTAATGGCCCATTTAGATCACGTAAATGTGATATCTCTAAAAAACTGCCTTTAACCTGTTAAATGAACCCAATTTGCTGTTTAAAATATTAAATCAAAACCGAAATCAAGCAACCTAGGTACCAAAAGGTGTTATTTAACAAATAAAACAGTTAAAATTAAATTTAAAAAAAACATATATTTTTCTAAACTATCAGGTTTTTAAATATTTAACTGCTGGGTAGAGGGCTAAAAGTATATGCCAAGATTTTTTTTATTATTTTTCATTAAACGTACATAAAATCACGCAACTTTTCATTACAGTTCCGTAACAAAATCCCAAAATTTTAAAAAATCGCTCCACCCTACTCTACGTGTTGGCTCAGTTGGTACTTTGTAGGTACCTAGCCCCACGCACGCCTCCCAAAGGTCCGGGACATCATTGTCCCGTGAGTGGGAAAGACATACATAATAATAATAAACTTCCAACTTAGAGGGAAACCTAGTCCTTTTTGGGATTAGACAAGTGTCCTCACGATGTTTTCCTTCACCTAAACCTACCGTTAAATTTCAAATGATATTACGTATATATTTTTGTTTTTCTTGAATGCTACAACATATGTTAATGTGTGATTTAAGCTTACTCAAGTTTTTATTATGTACTAGGATCAATCGCCATGCGCCTCGGTAGCCAGACGCCACACCTTCCGTTTCCTCAACGACCTGTGCGACCGCTTCGACGGAGACGGCACCATCAGCAACCAGCCCGGGGTCATGCCGCTCTGCTCCCTCCTCCTCGAAACGGAAGAGACGGCGACTGAGTTCTGGACTCTGATGCAGAAGGTGGAGGGGAATGGGGTCGTGTCTCTGTGGAACACTGCTTTGGAGTATTTTCCGTATAATTTTAGTGCGTTGAGCGTGCTGTCAGCTGGACTGGCTAATGGTGGGGTGAACAGTGTCAGAAATGTAAGTGACTTATATCCTGCCTTTGAATTTCTGCAGTATTGGTCTATGACCAGACTGCTCCCTACCAGTGTTTGTTTGAAAACCGCACTAGAGTTTGATGAAAAGCCAAGTAAACTTTGGTTGAGTCTTTTAAAAGATTTATGGCTTATGTTCATTCAACGTTAAGTTAGTAATTTAACCCCTGGTTTTATAATTACTGACTGATTTGATCTGGCATTTGGTATAACGCATCTTTATAAAACCGGACTAGTATTCTTAACGTCTTTGTTACAGCTCATAGGTGAACTCAAAAACTTACCAGTCTACACTGAAATCTACGATCCAAACACGGTGCAAATAATAGCTTTGAACTCCGAAGAGGCCATAATAGGCCGCGACCACTACCCGCTCGGGGGACCCACGTATCGCATCGACGCTGGCTCCAAAGCCACTATCATGGAGAGAAAGGAAGCCACAATGATACACTATAGAACGCCGTATAGCTACTGGACAGTATTAAACAAAGTCATTGAGCAAGCATTGGATAGGAAAGGCCACCACCAACACGACGTTAATATGACGCTAAAGAGGGTTTATGAAGGGACTAAAGTGTTAAAAAGGGTGTTGAAAGCGCAGGTGGCGTATAAAGAGATTCCGAAGGCGTTGGTAGAGCCGAGTGAGGGTGTGTTTGATGTGCTGGTGAGGTTTATGAAGGCTGAGACGCCGCCGTTGCCGCTGCTCGTCGAATGCTTGGAGATGTGCACGGCTTTGATACCCATGTTCCCTAACGAGATCCATATGCGGTGAGTATTTGGGTTCAAATATCGAATCCATACATTCAGAGTTTCCCGAAGAGTACACTTCCCCGTAATCTTCACGTGTCTATGTTGTTAATAGGAACTAAATTTAATCAAAAATATTAAATTTAAACGCGCCCAATATCTCCGCCAAAGGTTAGTTGGAATATAAGCTTTGACTAGGATTTCGATGTGAACTACGTATAAAAGTATTTTTATTTAAGTGGCACTCAATGGTTTTAAATATTTTAGGCTAGTAAATACCGGGCTCTTGCCGCGCATAGTAAATCGCCAGCTGTCGCCCGCACAATACGCAGCCGGCGAGGCTCTCGACTCGGGCGCCGTGGGCGCCTACCTGGTGACGCTCGAGCAGCCCAGCGGCGCCTACAGCTTCCTGCACGCCTACATCGAGATGCTCTGCACATTCCATGAGGTAACATATACATAGAGAACTGACAGCTGTCGCCCGCACAATACGCAGCCGGCGAGGCGCTCGACTCGGGCGCCGTGGGCGCCTACCTGGTGACGCTCGAGCAGCCCAGCGGCGCCTACAGCTTCCTGCACGCCTACATCGAGATGCTCTGCACATTCCATGAGGTAACATATACATAGAGAACTGACAGCTGTCGCCCGCACAATACGCAGCCGGCGAGGCGCTCGACTCGGGCGCCGTGGGCGCCTACCTGGTGACGCTCGAGCAGCCCAGCGGCGCCTACAGCTTCCTGCACGCCTACATCGAGATGCTCTGCACATTCCATGAGGTAACATATACATAGAGAACTGACAGCTGTCGCCCGCACAATACGCAGCCGGCGAGGCGCTCGACTCGGGCGCCGTGGGCGCCTACCTGGTGACGCTCGAGCAGCCCAGCGGCGCCTACAGCTTCCTGCACGCCTACATCGAGATGCTCTGCACATTCCATGAGGTAACATATACATAGAGAACTGACAGCTGTCGCCCGCACAATACGCAGCCGGCAAGGCGCTCGACTCGGGCGCCGTGGGCGCCTACCTGGTGACGCTCGAGCAGCCCAGCGGCGCCTACAGCTTCCTGCACGCCTACATCGAAATGCTCTGCACATTCCATGAGGTAACATATACATAGAGAACTGACAGCTGTCGCCCGCACAATACGCAGCCGGCGAGGCGCTCGACTCGGGCGCCGTGGGCGCCTACCTGGTGACGCTCGAGCAGCCCAGCGGCGCCTACAGCTTCCTGCACGCCTACATCGAGATGCTCTGCACATTCCATGAGGTAACATATACATAGAGAACTGACAGCTGTCGCCCGCACAATACGCAGCCGGCGAGGCGCTCGACTCGGGCGCCGTGGGCGCCTACCTGGTGACGCTCGAGCAGCCCAGCGGCGCCTACAGCTTCCTGCACGCCTACATCGAGATGCTCTGCACATTCCATGAGGTAACATATACATAGAGAACTGACAGCTGTCGCCCGCACAATACGCAGCCGGCGAGGCGCTCGACTCGGGCGCCGTGGGCGCCTACCTGGTGACGCTCGAGCAGCCCAGCGGCGCCTACAGCTTCCTGCACGCCTACATCGAGATGCTCTGCACATTCCATGAGGTAACATATACATAGAGAACTGACAGCTGTCGCCCGCACAATACGCAGCCGGCGAGGCGCTCGACTCGGGCGCCGTGGGCGCCTACCTGGTGACGCTCGAGCAGCCCAGCGGCGCCTACAGCTTCCTGCACGCCTACATCGAGATGCTCTGCACATTCCATGAGGTAACATATACATAGAGAACTGACAGCTGTCGCCCGCACAATACGCAGCCGGCGAGGCGCTCGACTCGGGCGCCGTGGGCGCCTACCTGGTGACGCTCGAGCAGCCCAGCGGCGCCTACAGCTTCCTGCACGCCTACATCGAGATGCTCTGCACATTCCATGAGGTAACATATACATAGAGAACTGACAGCTGTCGCCCGCACAATACGCAGCCGGCGAGGCGCTCGACTCGGGCGCCGTGGGCGCCTACCTGGTGACGCTCGAGCAGCCCAGCGGCGCCTACAGCTTCCTGCACGCCTACATCGAGATGCTCTGCACATTCCATGAGGTAACATATACATAGAGAACTGACAGCTGTCGCCCGCACAATACGCAGCCGGCGAGGCGCTCGACTCGGGCGCCGTGGGCGCCTACCTGGTGACGCTCGAGCAGCCCAGCGGCGCCTACAGCTTCCTGCACGCCTACATCGAGATGCTCTGCACATTCCATGAGGTAACATATACATAGAGAACTGACAGCTGTCGCCCGCACAATACGCAGCCGGCGAGGCGCTCGACTCGGGCGCCGTGGGCGCCTACCTGGTGACGCTCGAGCAGCCCAGCGGCGCCTACAGCTTCCTGCACGCCTACATCGAGATGCTCTGCACATTCCATGAGGTAACATATACATAGAGAACTGATAGCTGTCGCCCGCACAATACGCAGCCGGCGAGGCTCTCGACTCGGGCGCCGTGGGCGCCTACCTGGTGACGCTCGAGCAGCCCAGCGGCGCCTACAGCTTCCTGCACGCCTACATCGAGATGCTCTGCACATTCCATGAGGTAACATATACATAGAGAACTGACAGCTGTCGCCCGCACAATACGCAGCCGGCGAGGCGCTCGACTCGGGCGCCGTGGGCGCCTACCTGGTGACGCTCGAGCAGCCCAGCGGCGCCTACAGCTTCCTGCACGCCTACATCGAGATGCTCTGCACATTCCATGAGGTAACATATACATAGAGAACTGACAGCTGTCGCCCGCACAATACGCAGCCGGCGAGGCGCTCGACTCGGGCGCCGTGGGCGCCTACCTGGTGACGCTCGAGCAGCCCAGCGGCGCCTACAGCTTCCTGCACGCCTACATCGAGATGCTCTGCACATTCCATGAGGTAACATATACATAGAGAACTGACAGCTGTCGCCCGCACAATACGCAGCCGGCGAGGCGCTCGACTCGGGCGCCGTGGGCGCCTACCTGGTGACGCTCGAGCAGCCCAGCGGCGCCTACAGCTTCCTGCACGCCTACATCGAGATGCTCTGCACATTCCATGAGGTAACATATACATAGAGAACTGACAGCTGTCGCCCGCACAATACGCAGCCGGCGAGGCGCTCGACTCGGGCGCCGTGGGCGCCTACCTGGTGACGCTCGAGCAGCCCAGCGGCGCCTACAGCTTCCTGCACGCCTACATCGAGATGCTCTGCACATTCCATGAGGTAACATATACATAGAGAACTGACAGCTGTCGCCCGCACAATACGCAGCCGGCAAGGCGCTCGACTCGGGCGCCGTGGGCGCCTACCTGGTGACGCTCGAGCAGCCCAGCGGCGCCTACAGCTTCCTGCACGCCTACATCGAAATGCTCTGCACATTCCATGAGGTAACATATACATAGAGAACTGACAGCTGTCGCCCGCACAATACGCAGCCGGCGAGGCGCTCGACTCGGGCGCCGTGGGCGCCTACCTGGTGACGCTCGAGCAGCCCAGCGGCGCCTACAGCTTCCTGCACGCCTACATCGAGATGCTCTGCACATTCCATGAGGTAACATATACATAGAGAACTGACAGCTGTCGCCCGCACAATACGCAGCCGGCGAGGCGCTCGACTCGGGCGCCGTGGGCGCCTACCTGGTGACGCTCGAGCAGCCCAGCGGCGCCTACAGCTTCCTGCACGCCTACATCGAGATGCTCTGCACATTCCATGAGGTAACATATACATAGAGAACTGACAGCTGTCGCCCGCACAATACGCAGCCGGCGAGGCGCTCGACTCGGGCGCCGTGGGCGCCTACCTGGTGACGCTCGAGCAGCCCAGCGGCGCCTACAGCTTCCTGCACGCCTACATCGAGATGCTCTGCACATTCCATGAGGTAACATATACATAGAGAACTGACAGCTGTCGCCCGCACAATACGCAGCCGGCGAGGCGCTCGACTCGGGCGCCGTGGGCGCCTACCTGGTGACGCTCGAGCAGCCCAGCGGCGCCTACAGCTTCCTGCACGCCTACATCGAGATGCTCTGCACATTCCATGAGGTAACATATACATAGAGAACTGACAGCTGTCGCCCGCACAATACGCAGCCGGCGAGGCGCTCGACTCGGGCGCCGTGGGCGCCTACCTGGTGACGCTCGAGCAGCCCAGCGGCGCCTACAGCTTCCTGCACGCCTACATCGAGATGCTCTGCACATTCCATGAGGTAACATATACATAGAGAACTGACAGCTGTCGCCCGCACAATACGCAGCCGGCGAGGCGCTCGACTCGGGCGCCGTGGGCGCCTACCTGGTGACGCTCGAGCAGCCCAGCGGCGCCTACAGCTTCCTGCACGCCTACATCGAGATGCTCTGCACATTCCATGAGGTAACATATACATAGAGAACTGACAGCTGTCGCCCGCACAATACGCAGCCGGCGAGGCGCTCGACTCGGGCGCCGTGGGCGCCTACCTGGTGACGCTCGAGCAGCCCAGCGGCGCCTACAGCTTCCTGCACGCCTACATCGAGATGCTCTGCACATTCCATGAGGTAACATATACATAGAGAACTGACAGCTGTCGCCCGCACAATACGCAGCCGGCGAGGCGCTCGACTCGGGCGCCGTGGGCGCCTACCTGGTGACGCTCGAGCAGCCCAGCGGCGCCTACAGCTTCCTGCACGCCTACATCGAGATGCTCTGCACATTCCATGAGGTAACATATACATAGAGAACTGATAGCTGTCGCCCGCACAATACGCAGCCGGCGAGGCTCTCGACTCGGGCGCCGTGGGCGCCTACCTGGTGACGCTCGAGCAGCCCAGCGGCGCCTACAGCTTCCTGCACGCCTACATCGAGATGCTCTGCACATTCCATGAGGTAACATATACATAGAGAACTGACAGCTGTCGCCCGCACAATACGCAGCCGGCGAGGCGCTCGACTCGGGCGCCGTGGGCGCCTACCTGGTGACGCTCGAGCAGCCCAGCGGCGCCTACAGCTTCCTGCACGCCTACATCGAGATGCTCTGCACATTCCATGAGGTAACATATACATAGAGAACTGACAGCTGTCGCCCGCACAATACGCAGCTGGCGAGGCGCTCGACTCGGGCGCCGTGGGCGCCTACCTGGTGACGCTCGAGCAGCCCAGCGGCGCCTACAGCTTCCTGCACGCCTACATCGAGATGCTCTGCACATTCCATGAGGTAACATATACATAGAGAACTGACAGCTGTCGCCCGCACAATACGCAGCCGGCGAGGCGCTCGACTCGGGCGCCGTGGGCGCCTACCTGGTGACGCTCGAGCAGCCCAGCGGCGCCTACAGCTTCCTGCACGCCTACATCGAGATGCTCTGCACATTCCATGAGGTAACATATACATAGAGAACTGACAGCTGTCGCCCGCACAATACGCAGCCGGCGAGGCGCTCGACTCGGGCGCCGTGGGCGCCTACCTGGTGACGCTCGAGCAGCCCAGCGGCGCCTACAGCTTCCTGCACGCCTACATCGAGATGCTCTGCACATTCCATGAGGTTGTTATGTTAGTACTAAGCGTTGTGAGATTAGCTGTATGACGATTGGATAATACACCTTTTGTCCTAAGTATAAAGTTGAAATTGGCTAGATACGTAAACCTAAGGCCAAATGGTCACCTATTTCATTCGGATAATCATGTGCGCTGATGGCGCAGCGGTCAGAAGTTGGACTGCAGATTGGAAGGTCGTAGGTTCGAATCCCAGTGCGGATCTTTTTCTATAATTTACTTTTGTCAAGTTCATGTTTTGAAATGTTATTGTGGGCATACATGACTGTCAAGAGAGATCACTCGACATTGCAACGGCGAGATGGGTAGTTACCTCCCGGAGTGTATAATAAATATTACTAGAAATGAAATTACCGAAATAGCTGTTTAAATTAAAAGCTATATTGTCTATTGGCAGGAGTGCTATGTTTTTGCAATTTATTTGATGTGCTGGACATATTTTATCAAGGGCCTAACGACACGCCCTTGTATGTATGGCATTCTTTGATGTCGAGAGTCGAGAGACTGAGCTACTTACTACATTGGCAAGGGTAGGCAGAACCCAGTCGAACATCGGACTAAATCTCTCCTGGCGCCCATATCTTTTAAGCTAGGTTTAAGTATTTTAGATAATAAAAAATATCGTTCGTGCTTATGTTGTCTTTGCCTTTTATCGCCGTGTCAACCCATAACAAATAGCGCCCAACGTAAAAACGTTTTGTGGTTGGAAGGTGATTGTCATGCAACAAAGGTCAACAAAGGTGGTGCAGTACTTTGCAAAATCAGTTGTTGTTTATTTGTGGTTAGATTTAGCGTGAGAATTGTATTTTTTTTGTTGATAAATCTGTTTTTTTTTCACTGTGTATACTTATTGTCAGTTTAGCGGTTGGTACCTAAAGTTTACGTGTATCGTTTGAATGTTTGCACAAACTGGTGTTAAGACAATTTGTATTTTATTTTCATTGTATTTGGATCTCTAAAAAAAAAAAAAAGGGTACTTAGATTTTGATGCAATTTATGTTCTGAGAAATGTACAAGTCGTCACGATATGGTAGTCTAATTTCGTTGTTATAAAGTAGTGACCGGTGGCGCATTGAGAGAACGCTGGCTTAAGGAGAACGAGTGTGCAGGTTCGATTCCCGTCCATACATCTGAAAAGTAATCTTTTTGCATTTTTTTTTTCTTTTCGGCTTTTACATATACACTTTGTGCAGTAGTTTGATATATTTATAGTTTTAATGTGTTAATTGTACTTTAGGTGCTTTACTTTTAATTATTTTATTGGTGCCTGAGGTGTTCTAACCGAGTCTTAGTCTTTTTGTATATTTTTTTTGCTTTTTATACACTTTGTTTAGTATTTTAATTATTTTTTTTAATTTTAAGGTGTAAATTGTACTTGGTATGCTTTTAAGTTTTTTTTGTGCCTGATGTATTATCATTCTGACGGTGTATTTAAGAGTTTTTTTTTAAACGGTACACCAGTTGCATCATTAAGGAGTCGGTAAAGATTTTGTTATATTTATATTCTGGGGATATCATCGAGATTTGTAAGGGTTATTAATTTTTACAATGGACCCGCAATTTTTATTGAAGGATGAATTGGAGTATGAACTCGCATGCCGCGGAACTGTATTGACGGCTACGGCTCCGGTCATGAAAAAGTTGTTGACTGAGTTGATGCGATCGGAGCAATTTCAGGGTTCCACGCTAGTGCTCAAGGCACCGCAATCCAAGTCAGTTACTTATGAACTTGAAATATGTTCGGCGAAACTAAACGTGCTTGCGAACTACATTTCCGAACTTACGGGCAAGCCAGATAAAAATTTGTTCAGGCGGTTAATTTCCAGACTGTACCACGTTCAAAATAGGTTAGCTTTGTTGAAGCACGACACGGAGGATGAGGGCATTAAAAAGGAGGGTCATTTACAGCAATGCCAAGTATTATTAGAAAAGTTAGAAGGTCAGGATAATATAGTCGAAGACGAAAATTTGACGGCTGAGGACAAGGAAATTTTGCAAAAGACTTTAGGTGATATAGGGCTTCAGATTATCGAAAAAATAGACAGTCAGACGCCAGGAAGTTCTAAAGGTTCAGGGGAAGGTTACAGTGCAGACATAAATCATTCAGTTGTGAATAAGGTAGACAGAGGTGTTTCCTTCATGTCTCGGCAGGGTGATCATGTGGGGGGTAGTAGGTCTGGACTAGTACGTTCGTCTACGATTGATGAGGATTTTCCGCGGCGCAAATTGGTACCAATTTATCAGTGGGGTCTGAGGTTTACGGGGGGGAAATAACATGAGTGTGAACGCTTTCTTGGAACGGGTTTCCGAACTGAAGGATGCTCGTAATGCGTCTGATTATGATTTATGGCGTTATGCAATAGATTTTTTTGAAGGGGATGCATTAATCTGGTACAGGGCGAATAGGGAGTACGCTTTCAATTGGGATGAGCTGGTTATTCTTTTAAAACGGGCTTTCCAGAAACCATATTACCAGGAAGAACTACTAGCAGAGATCAGGGCTAGGACGCAGGGGTGTGACGAATCGGCATTGATTTATGTTTCTGTAATGCAGAATATGTTTAACCGCTTACCGAGTAGAATAACGGAGAGCGAAAAGATTTTAATCATACAAAAGAATTTGTTGCCATATTACCAGCAGTCGGTTTGTAGAGATAATTTTGGCTCCATTCCCGAAATGTTAAATGTCCTCAGGATTGTAGAAAGGACAAAATTAAATTGTGACAATTTTAGGCAACCACAGTCTTTTAAATCTCAATTAGAGCCGGATCTGGCGTATAGAAACACTTCAGAAATTACATCAGGCGTCGGTGAAGTGGCAGAAATGAAGGTAGTGCAGGTTCAGGAAGCCAGCCAGAACCAAATATTAAGGCGGTGCTGGAATTGCCGTGAAGCTGGTCATGTATTTCGAGACTGCCGTGTTCCGAAACAGCGACTATTTTGCTTCAGGTGTGGAAGGTTTGGCGTTATGTCAAAAGAATGTGAGTGTAAGGGAAACGCGCACGGGGGAAGTTTGAGTCCTGCCAGCTGAATTTCTCCCTTGGTCGTAAAAGTAGTGAATGGCAGGAGTGGTTGGAAGTGGTTAGGACATTCTTTGGGCATAAAGAAGATGACGTATGCTCGCTTTTAGTTCAGAAAGAAAATGACAATAGGTCGTATGTCAAGTTAGATATTTTAGGTTACAGACATATGGGACTATTAGATTCGGGTGCAAACCGTAGCGTGGTCAATGCACAATTTGCAGATACTCTAAGCACGCATGGGCTCAAACCTACTAGTATGCAATCCATAGGAATCTCTACAGCAGATGGGGTAACGCATAGCATTACGAAGGTGATTGATGTCCCGATTAGTTTTGACGGACAGTACAAAATAATTCCTATTATGGTCATGCCGGCTCTAACGCAACCGCTTATATTAGGGAAAGACTTTTTTGATGCGTTTGGAATTGAACTGCAGTTTAAAGGAGTCAAGACATTAGGAAATACAGAAATTGGGTCGTTAGAGAGTAGCGCTCCGGTAATTATAGGAAGAGAGGATCTGACTTTAGCTCAGCAGGAGCAATTAGGAAGTTTGATTGTGGAATTGAAAAATACCATTGGCAGTGGACTTGGCAGGACAGACATGCTAAAGCACAGCATTGACACAGCAGATAGTAAACCCATTCATCAAAGGCAGTACAATTTCTCACCAGTGATAAAGAAGGATATAGAAAAGGAGTTGGACGAAATGTTGGCGATGGATGTTGTGGAGCCATCACACAGCTCGTGGTGTTCACCAGTCCTGATTGTGAAGAAGCCAAATGGAGACAATAGGCTGTGCTTAGATAGCAGAATGCTTAATCGGGTTACAAAACGGGATACATACCCCTTACCAAGAGTTTCTAACATTATTGACAATCTACGGAACGCTAGATTTTTAAGTACTATCGATCTGAAGTCAGCGTTTTGGCAAATTCCACTAGAAGAAGAGAGTAAGCAAAAGACAGCCTTTGCGATCGCAGGGCGTGGTCTTTTCCACTTTAAAGTAATGCCGTTTGGTCTTGTAAATGCTTCACAGACTCAGCAGAGATTGATGGACGTTCTATTTCATGCAGAAGAAGACAAAGTTTGGGCATATCTCGATGATATTGTCATATGTTCGGCGACCTTTGAGGAACACACAAGGCTGTTGAGAAAAGTAATGTTGACCCTGAAGTCTGCTAATCTTACCATCAACGTCGACAAATGTAAGTTTGCCAGATCTAGTTTGCGTTACCTGGGGTACATAATAGATAAAGATGGGCTACGAACGGACCCAGAGAAAGTTGAAGCGATACTCAATTTCCCGCGACCAACGACGTTTACGGAATTGAAACGGTTTATAGGTCTCGCGAGCTGGTATAGACGTTTTGTTAAGGACTTCTCCAGCGTGGCAGCACCACTACATGACTTAACTAAGGGGAAAAAGTGTAAAAAATTAGTTTGGACGAAGGAAGCTGAAGTTGCCTGGTTGAAATTGAAGACATTGCTCACCTCAACTCCTGTGATGACTTGTCCGGACTATGCCAAGCCATTCGTCATTCAATGCGATGCCTCAAGTACGGGAATTGGAGCTGTCCTTTGCCAGAAGACCGATGAAATTGATCAACCGGTAGCTTATTTGAGTAGGAAATTGAACGAAAGGGAAGCGAAGTACTCAGCTTCTGAAAGAGAGTTACTTAGTGTGGTATACGCAGTTGAAAAGTTTAGGCCATATGTCGATGGCACTCGCTTTACCGTACTTACAGATCATAGTGCGTTACTATGGTTACACAAAATGAAGGATCCACATGGCAGATTGGCACGATGGGCTATGAAATTACAACAATTCGAATTTGAGATCATCCACAGACCAGGCAAATGCCATACAGTACCTGATGCATTGTCCAGAGGCGCAGTACCGCCGAACTGTGAGGTAGACATTATTGAGATATTGGACAGTCACAAGGACAGCTGGTACAAAAATACGGTAGCAAAGGTATCATCGGAAAAACAAAATTCAGAGTGGACAGTGTATAACGGACTACTGTACAAGAGGATACCAATGAAAGAATTTCCTAATAGAGATGACTTGTGGAAATTGTTTGTGCCCGAGGCATTACGCAGTAAAGTTCTTAAGGAATGTCATGATAACCCTACATCTGGTCATTTAGGTATTAGGAAAACTTATTTTAGGATTAAACAAAAATTCTATTGGCCTAAAATGTTAAGGGACGTAAAGCAGTTCGTTAATGAATGCCAGTGTTGTGCTAGTCAAAAGGTATCACAGCAATTACCTTTAGGTCAGATGGGGCAATACAGAGACGTTACGGAACCGTGGCAGATGGTAGCTATGGATTTTATGGGTCCCTTTCCTAAAAGTAAAAGGTGCAACACTATGTTGTTGGTTATGACTTGCTTATTCAGTAAATTCACCTTGTTATTTCCTCTCCGTACGGGCAAAGCTGTTAAATTGTGTGAGGTGTTGGAAAAGCAGTTTCTTTTATTCGGGCCTCCAAAGGTTATTGTGTGCGACAACGGGAAACAGTTTGTATCCCACATGTTTAAGGACCTAGCTACTAAATTTAACTCACAAATTATGTACACTCCACACTACCATGCACAGAGTAACCCCACCGAAAGGGTGAACCGCGTTATTGGAACCATGATTTCGTCATATATAAAAACCAAGAAACATAACGAGTGGGATAGCAATTTAGATGAGATCGGTCATGCAATAAGGACTGCGGTCCACGAGGCGACAGGGCATACTCCATCGTACTTATTCCTTGGTAGGGAAACAACGGTTTCAAATTTAACACGGACGTCTTTACCACTACAGATAAAGATTCCGACTGACAACCATTCCTTGAATACGATGAACTATCAGGCAAATCTTAAAGAAAGGAAGGAGATTTTTGTGGAGGTGCAGGAACGGTTGAGAAATGCTCATTTTAAGAGTGGGAAGCACTATAATCAGAGAACTAGGCCAGGTACTTTTCAGGTAGGGGATACAGTCTGGAAAAGAACCAAGTATTTGTCGAATGCAAACAATAAATTCATGGCCAAGCTGGCACCTAAGTTCGAAAAGGCAATTGTAGTAGATAGGTTGTCAGATATTGTGTTTCGACTGAATAATGTATATGGTAAAAACATAGGCGTCTGGCACATTAAGGATTTAAAGCCCGATTCACTTAAAAAATAAATAAATACCAATTATTTATTTTTTTTTGTGACGGAGGGAGCATGTTATGTTAGTACTAAGCGTTGTGAGATTAGCTGTATGACGATTGGATAATACACCTTTTGTCCTAAGTATAAAGTTGAAATTGGCTAGATACGTAAACCTAAGGCCAAATGGTCACCTATTTCATTCGGATAATCATGTGCGCTGATGGCGCAGCGGTCAGAAGTTGGACTGCAGATTGGAAGGTCGTAGGTTCGAATCCCAGTGCGGATCTTTTTCTATAATTTACTTTTGTCAAGTTCATGTTTTGAAATGTTATTGTGGGCATACATGACTGTCAAGAGAGATCACTCGACATTGCAACGGCGAGATGGGTAGTTACCTCCCGGAGTGTATAATAAATATTACTAGAAATGAAATTACCGAAATAGCTGTTTAAATTAAAAGCTATATTGTCTATTGGCAGGAGTGCTATGTTTTTGCAATTTATTTGATGTGCTGGACATATTTTATCAAGGGCCTAACGACACGCCCTTGTATGTATGGCATTCTTTGATGTCGAGAGTCGAGAGACTGAGCTACTTACTACATTGGCAAGGGTAGGCAGAACCCAGTCGAACATCGGACTAAATCTCTCCTGGCGCCCATATCTTTTAAGCTAGGTTTAAGTATTTTAGATAATAAAAAATATCGTTCGTGCTTATGTTGTCTTTGCCTTTTATCGCCGTGTCAACCCATAACAAGGTAACATATACATAGAGAACTGACAGCTGTCGCCCGCACAATACGCAGCCGGCGAGGCGCTCGACTCGGGCGCCGTGGGCGCCTACCTGGTGACGCTCGAGCAGCCCAGCGGCGCCTACAGCTTCCTGCACGCCTACATCGAGATGCTCTGCACATTCCATGAGGTAACATATACATAGAGAACTGACAGCTGTCGCCCGCACAATACGCAGCCGGCGAGGCGCTCGACTCGGGCGCCGTGGGCGCCTACCTGGTGACGCTCGAGCAGCCCAGCGGCGCCTACAGCTTCCTGCACGCCTACATCGAGATGCTCTGCACATTCCATGAGGTAACATATACATAGCGAACTGACAGCTGTTGCATGCTGGTAAAATGTACACGTCAGATTTTGTAGTTTCATCAAGTAAACATAAAAATTGTATTGTCGCTTCCTGGCTTTCCACTTCTAGCAATACTTGTGGTTTGTAAAAGACGATTTACATTTCTCTAACAAAATCCACATCACCTGTTGTCTACCTCTACATACATGTTATTGCAATGTTGTGAAAGTCACTATCACTCACGTATTAGCCTTAGAAGCAAATGCCACAGTTTTATCTATAATTTCACCTTCCCATACAAACGGAGTTTCGTTCTCATTTTAAAACTACGTGTGGGATTGTAACGAAAATTTGCATATGTGTACAATACCATGAAGTATATCTAGGTCTGTAATTAGTTTATATGGCTCCAGTTAAAAAAATTAACGAAATACAGCAAAAACAAGTTTTGTATGAAAATCTTAAATCTGTAGTATTCACTTATTGGCTGATTCTAAAGGTATATCTGTATAGCTAGGCTAGCCAGCACACCACCACTCCCGGCAACGGTCGGACCACCACTGCTGTCATCGTAACGTATGCGCACTAGATAAGCACAGATACACTACATCCCTTTCTTGTTTTAATGAAAAGGAAACCTATTCATGTAATTTATTTATGTAAATTAAATTATCGAATTAAGTATAGAATCATGTTTATTTATTACGTATTTATGAATTTTACTAGTGAATGAATTTTACTTTATTCTTGCATATTTGAATCCTCTCGCTCTCTAGTCTCTTGATTACAAACTTTCCATTGACCTTCACCCTTTTTCATAGGCAGGACATTTCTCCGATATATTTGTCCAGTACTATCATTTCAGACTTCGACATCACCAGTATCACCACCTTTCCTCTTCTCAATAGTGCGAGTGCCTATCTCGTACTTAGTCCAACCTAAGCTTGTTTTATTTGTTCATTTGTTTTCAACCCAGTGTTAATAATATTATGCACTTATACACCTTCGTAAGAAATTGTGTGTCGGTTTATTATAAAATTTATAAATTACATTATTCCGATATTATAAAATTACAATCCTACTGCGGAACACCTGTTTATTTACTTTTCTCGCTAGATCACACATGTATTTTAATGTACATTCATATAAGGTAGGTACCTAACTCATAGAAGTCATAAAACATCAATAATGCTATCATGATATATTTCAATGTCCGATTTAATATTACCCCCAATAGTATGCAGGGAAGTTTTAATTCGAGGAATCAATTACACCGCCACCAGAGTTTTACCTGTGGTATTTGATGTAAATATTATTTTCCATTTCCAACTTTTAGCAGTCTGTATTTATCTTACAGAGGTATGCTCTACACACCTTTATTGACACATCGTTACATATAGTAGATTCCGTTAGCGCTTCGAAGGAACGTGCAACGAATATAGTAGGTATTTATACTTAGCCTCTGTTCTATACACATATCAACATAAATTGAAACTTAATGAAACGCAATAAACAATTGAATTGAATTGAATTGAATTGAACAACACAATGCCATACATGACTGAATTAGGCACACTTGTGTACTGGTTAAATTTAAACTCGTGGTTTGGAGACTCTACATATATCAGACTCTACATATCGACTATACGTATCGACTATACATATCGACTCTACATATCGACTACATATTGACTCTACATATAGACTCTACATATAGTCTCTACATATCGACTCTACATATCGACTACATTTCGACTCTACTTATCGACTCTGCCACCAGTCTGTTATCAGTTTCCAGATTTGGCTTTCTTCCAATTTTTCGCTGTCTGATAGTAATTCTTCCTTAACCTTTTCGAAAGATATCGACTGCCCTAAATACCCAGCATATTCATTTAAATAATGACTTTTCCTGTAAAATATATTTTAAAACAGCACAGTATCAGTTAACTACCAGCTAGAATGGTAAGGCAATAATCAATATTGATTATAAAAGTTGTTTATTACATTTTAGTATTCAACTAATAGTAATTTGTGGACTTGGTATTTATTAACATATTCTCATCAATTATTGCCACTATTAATTGGCACATAACGTTGACGCGACGCGATGAGGTATCCAGATACGAAGGGCGGCTGATAAGTTCTAAGCCTAAGGCATAAAATGAAAGAAACGTTGAAGTTCAAAGTATAGTACACATTCAGTAACATTCTGGGGAATTTAACGATTACCACCACATTAATATAATACCATTATATTATTATATAAACAGGCAAGAAAAGGTCACCATGTCTGCCAAATTCGGGTATTTCGGCATTTTTCAATTCCGCTCATAAAGGTAACCTCTTGTTAGAAAGAGAATATCCCCTACAGTAAAATTAGAAGAGTTGATTCATATTCTGCAGTCTACCATCTTTGTGCACGCTATTTCAAAAGTATAAGTCCGCTTTATTTAAAAAGGACATTATCGCCATAATGTAAATCCCGGCTCAGGGCGATCTCTCGTGGTAGTGTCTGGGAAAATGTTAAAAAAAAAAAAAATATGTTCAGTCTTATAAAAATCTAAGAATGTAGCAGGTAGCAAAAATGCTAAAAATTCGTAAAAAATGCACAAAATAAACTTTACACGGATATAGAACGTAATAATCATCCTTGAACTGTGTGCTACGCTATACAAATGGCCAGGGCGCTCAATAAAGAATCGTGACTATAAAGTTGGGACATTAATTAGAATTAGCAATTCTAATGAAGTTTTCTATTATATCGTCTCCGTAGATTTAATTTACGCATGCCAGTATGACCCGATTATAAGAAAATTCTACATGCTGCGATTTTAAAAATTTAAATGTCTACCGAAGAATTCCAATAATAAAAGTCGTCTTAAAGAGTTCTATAATCGTGTTTTCGTTCGATGAAGGTATTTTAGTAAATATATACTTGTCAATAGGGACGACAGGGACTTGTCATTATTGCACAAAATTGTTGAGGCCAGTATGCAAAGACAGTTTTCAGGAACGACGTGGTAAACTCGTATTCAAAGTGATATTTTCATGGAACACCATGTCTGTTCACTTGTCATGAGTTGCCAGGCAGATCATCAAATAAGACTCGATGCGCTAATATTAATCGCCAACCCGGCCATAGGGACCTGGTTTCGAGTTACAATATTCGGTTAACTAATTTGAAAAACGAGTTACGCTTCCAAATATAAGACGAAAAAAAAGCTGACATAGTAGTTTTGTAGGGCTATTTTAAGGGCAAAACTAAATTTTTTTTTGGGGATTTGAAGTACTATATGCTTGATGTGTTAAGTGTATTTTACTCGAGGATAGATATATATTTCAATCAAAATTTTTGGTTTAGGCCTTTCTTTCAATTTATGTCTTAGGCTTAGAACTTATCAGCCGCCCCTCGTATGTTACTGAAATATAAAGACACATGACTTACTTTAGCATGTTCCCTATTCTATAACAGCCAAAATAAACATCATCAGTATTCGCAATTTGGATAGCCATATTAATTAAATACGTTGACTGCTACTAATGACATTGTCTTTATCTCAATAAGCTACAATCGCTTTTACCGTCCCTGCAATTCTTTTTTATCTATTTTTATTTTTGTGCAAATTTATTAAAGGTATAAATTGATAAAGGGTTCTCGATATATATTTTTTATCTTCATGTTACATTAAATCCATAAAAGGTATCCATTACATCAGTTCCCTTTTTTCCCGCTTGGGAATCCACAATCTGTTAGGAAGTGTTATTTAATTTTTGTCCATGCTTGGCACATTTCTTTTCAAATATGTGCCACTTCTCCGCCCACCAATGGAACACTCGTTTCATTATATGTTGAACTTCATAACCAGGATACTTTATTTAATTGAAAGAAAGAAAGAAAGAAGAAAGAAAACATTTATTCGTGGACAAAACAATGGATGTAAAAAACAAAACACAGAACGTAAAAATAGCAGGGTCCACGAAAAGGCCCCGACTCAGCATGGTGCTAACCTAGAAGGCCAGCGCTGGTCTTCCGTCGGAACCTTTACATGAGTTACCTCCTGGAAGGCAACACAAAACAAATACCTACGCTAAACATAATATATCTTAAAACTATTCCAAATCCGACGCCAGAGTGGCACGGCAGATTGCATCGTGTGAACGCGTCGCCAAACTGTGTGTCAGTGTCACTGTCAACTTGACAGACCGAACGCAACTTTCATTTCAGATAGTGAACTTAAGGTGAATATACGTAAATACAGAAACTGAATACTAAGTTCACTTATTTGCTTTGCTAGCCAGCGCACCACCACTCCCGGCAACGGTCGGACCACCACTGCTGTCATCGTGATGTATGCGCACTAGATAAGCACAGATACACTACAGTATCTGAAGCTACATAAAACTAATTACAGACCTGGATATACCTTAACTTATTATAAGTACAAACTTTCAAACTAGCTAGTCGTTTTAAAATCAGAGCGTATCGACGTTTGTATGGAGAACCGAGCTTACTGCGGACTCTTAAATCATCTTTTATAGGCGTTAACGGCCAATGATGATGTTAATGCAATAAAGAGTATTCGTATTCTATTGTAAAATCCATAATGTTCGAAAATGACACAGGTATGCGACGACGAACGCATCGTCTTCGACATAATCCTGCCCGGTGTGGTCCTGATCCTCCGCGAAGTATTCCCGAGCGTGACAGAGTGGCGGTACAGTAACGCGCGCCATCGCCGAGATCTCCTGCACATGTGCTCCAAGTTCCTAAATCTGATGCTGCAGCAGACTAAGCGCAGCGTTGCTAAAGACACGTGCGTGTTTAGTCTGCTGTACACGGAGAACGCACTAGAGTTGTTGAAGATTGTGTCTATTGGTGAGTTATGAGAGAAATTACAGTTATACTTGTTCCTACACCTATGATCCGAGGTCCGCAATCTGATGCTCCAGCAGAGTAAGTGCAGCGTGGCCAAAGACATGTGCGTGTTTAGTCTGCTGTACACCGAGAACGCGTTGGAATTGTTGAAGATTGTGTCTATTGATTTGTTATGAGTGAAAATACAGCAACACTCAAAAAGTCAGAGGCATCTGCTTCTAATGCATCTAACCTCACTCCTGTTGACATCAAATTTCGATATGGACTACCTTTATATTATAGGTAACAAACAACTGGAGCGTATGATGCACGGCGAACCGAACTGGACCTCCGGCGACTGCACCCAACACGTCACCACCATCCAGCGCTGCGTCGCCATCACCATGTTCGCCCTCCGTCTCAAACCCACAGTGACCACTGCCAATGACGTCACACCCCTAGAACAACTCGTGTTCGCACAGAACCCGCAGAAGGGCTCGTTGAGGGTCGTGCCCAGTGTCACAAGCTATATTAATCATGCGTTTAATAAGAATCTGCCGGTGCTCTGTTTTCGGCTGCTGAAGAAGTTTGCTGATGTAAGTATTGTGTAGTCCAAATAAGCTTTACAGTTGATTGACTGAGGAAATATCAGCCTAGCTATCATGCATGTTTTTTATACCGTAAGTTAGGCTTTTTAAAGCGTTATACTCGTTATTTGACGCGCTGTATAGTGGTATCCATTATAACGTTGTAAATCTAAAGTGGATAATGTAATTAAAGATAAAAAATGTAAACAAAGAACTGTCAACGTCAAAGTGACGTCTCAGGGGCAATCAACCAGGTTTTAATTTTACATAATGAATATATCGTCACTACTTTTAAAACAATCTTATATTTTACTTTGATCACTTTAATGTACTATGAAAGCAATAAAGATACTGATTACTGATGTCGTAGGTTGGTATGAATAGGTACTTAGTAGGTGACGATAGTCCGGGTACGATATACAGCAAAAGCCTATTGCCTGCAGCCACTAGAACCACACCAAGCGATCGAAGCAAGACGTGCCATTGCCATTATTATAATTATGTCTTATTAGGAAGCGGAAAGGAAAACATTCGATCACGACAAACGTCAGAAAACGAATGCGATTCAGATTTCAGAAAATGGCCGCCTCAGCTCGGTGCAAAGATATTAAAGCGGTCAGACAAGTCGATTCAGTATAAATGGAACTTGAATTAATTTTTCGGTTTTACTAAAAAATTAAGAATAAGGAATAGGAATATCCAGGAATATTAATTAAATTACGAACCAAAGGTTTACAATTCCTAACCATTGCCAGTGGCGTAAATATAAACTGCACATATTTATGAATATAAAATAATTACGTTTTCATTTCGCTTATTTAAATATTTACGAATATTTTCCAGGCATTATTTTACGTATAAATTAGTCGCATTATTTTTTATCTCGCGTATTTAACGAATTTTTAGTTTCCACTTCTTGGGATTGATTTTATTGCAGTGGCAACACATTTGTTTACATTTTTTATCTTTAATTTCATTATCCACTTTAAACGAATATATAAAAGCGATATATCTAATAACGTTATAGGCTACCCCTTTCTCGCATTCAGTTTCGCCTACTCGTGCGATGTCAGCGCCTTTAAAGGCATGCCGTAACTTGAACTAGAGAATATTCTATGGACTGCCGTTTTTCTCCACAGTACTAAGAATACCACAAACTATAACTAACTCAGTGTATATTTCAGGGTTTCCAAATGTCCTTGTTCGCCTCTCTCGAAATGACAGCGTACCAGGTCCGCGTAATGTTCCTCGACCGCCTGAGCGACAAATACGAGACCACGGAACTGAAGATAGCCATACTAGAGTTCGTGGCCACTTGCATCGGCAACCAGCCGGGTTTGACAGAGGCCTTCTTCAACATTAGTCACGAGAGGGTCAAGATGGAGATTGATAAACCTGAGAAGAGTGTTCTGGTCAAGAAGGAATCCGATGACAGTATTGAGGGAGTCTTGAGTTATATGGCGGATTATCTTGGGACGGTTAAGGCTGTAAGTAACGTCTCGCCTTATCTACTTTATTTATTTAAGAGCTCTTTAATTGCTTTAACAGAGTATTTCTCTCCCTCTAATTATTATCATGCAACCTCTTTCATGTTTGGGTTTTTAACCCACTTCCTGTAGTAATTATTTTGGTGTTCCCCTTCCTCGGTTTCCTTCAATAATATTAGGAATTGTATTTTATATTGTTATTCATACGAGATGCCAGATGCCGTATCCTCTGCCCTCATATTCAGTTTATTCAACAATTCTGGTAACTTTTTTCCAGGATCCGAAATTACTTGACAGCCCATTGTTATCATGCATCATGGGTCTGTTCCATGCTCTATGGAAAAACAACATGCAAATATTAGTAAAGAAATTGCGTGAAAACCCCAAGTTCTGGGAGCACATGACCAGCCCTCTCTTCAGTGACATCCAACCGGGGTTGAATACCTACGCACAAATATTCAACGTTCTCGGCATTGAGCTCTTCGTGTCCAGAGAAAAATTAGAGCCAGGCTTTAAAGACATGCTCGAGAAATTTTTCGACACGAACAAAAACTATCTCGACACGTGGATCGAGTACATTTTCTCGTTCAAATGCCGATGTGACGGCGAAGAAGTAGTCGACAGAGTTCCCGTTTGGTTGGGACTGTTGACGTCTTGGAAAGATTTTACTACCATCTTCTGCAAATGCTTACCCATTAGTTTGAATATTGCGCACAAAGCTAAAATGGTTGCGCCGTGCATGACCGCGCTGCTGAACGAATTGGATGAGCTTAAAGATGGGCGACTAGTAGTCATTTTATCGGAATTATATGTCATCATGCTTGCGAATTGGAAGGACGATTGCTTCGAAAACAGGAAGGCTAGCGCTAAGCAGATAGACAACCTACTCACTAACACAGCCATAGTGTACGAGTGTATGCACCCTCGGGCGGTACGCGCTATACTCTCCATAGGAACGGTCGCGACCAGCAGCTTAGATTACGAGATCAAAGCCAACAGTGCGGTGGCTAATAGCATTATCAGATCTGTCACTAATATAAACACTTTGGAACTGGAGAAATTGTTCGATGACAGCAAAGTAGAACCGGCGCCTAAGCCGAAAGAGAACGCGAGTGAAGAAATTCCACCCGTCGTACTCTCTTTAGCTATGTTAGAGCAATGTTTAGAACTCTACGACAACACGTCCGTCAATCTGCCACAATGGTTCCAATCGACGAGATTCATCAACAAACTGCTTTGCTGCCTTCAGAACTGCCTGCACAATCGTCGTCACTACCACACCTGTCTCGCCGCGTTGAGATGCCTAACGGCGTACTCTCGAGGCCCGTTCTCTGATGAACTCCTTATGAGCGACGTTGATCAATTCTTGTGGATGAAGTTACTGCCTCCTAAATTCGAGAATGGGAAAGGAGCTTGGAATCCAGAGGAGTGGTGGCGGGTTTATGGTCACAGTTTGGACTTTATTTCGATGATGGTGATGAAGCACGGTCAGTTCTTTGCTGGCGACGCTATAACCTTCGTAGGAGTACATTTGGAGCATCTGGTTGAAGCTGTTCTGTTGCCACTTCAAGTGATCACTTTGGATGCGCTGAACTTGTGCGCTTCCACACTGAATTTGGTGGTACAACTGGTCAAGTTCGAGTCGAGGTGGCGCATTGAGAACATTAACTCCTTGATGTGTATTATGGTAAGTTGGTTGTGGTTTTACATTAAATGTAACATATATTTCTTTACGCTGTATGAAATGAATGGTATAATTATCACTTGTAAAATAAAATAACTAAACCCACTTTAAATTTCAAGAGAATCCGACTGGAGAATCTAATCAAAGATAAACATTTTGAAAGTCTGTTTCACTTGTAACTTCGGTACTTCAGCAACATTGTTCAAACAGATAGCGCTCGTCAGTGGACAAGTGTTGGTATAGCAAGTTGCGAAACCATTGATCGAACCAACCATTCCACCACCATTGATGGAAACCATTGATTGATTAGATGTTGCTTAAAGAAAGAACGGTAATCATCTGTTAGTGCCTTTAATGAAATCGTGTTTTGTTCTGTAGAGGAGCATCAGCGCGTGTCTCTACCAGTGTGTGACGTTGGTGCTGCGCTCACGGCGCACCTCGGAGACGATGGACGAGAAACAATACTCACCTACTGTCCTGCACAGGTTGGTTCAAGGACAGACAGCATACAATCCCCTCAATACAAACTTCTATGCGGGGTCATTAGTTGAAGTAATCAGCTGCAGAGAAATTTATATTCAGGGAGGGTCGCATTTCTCTGCAGGTGACCGTACATACATATAGGCTTTAACGTGCGTGTTTCTAGTCACATTATCTTTTAGTCCGTACGCCCACTCCCAATACGTCTCATGCCAACATGATAAAATGCATGGCAGCAGGTCGAGAAAGTTGTGCTGAGCAAGAATAAGGGTAAAGGGTAGGTAGATATTTACGTCATGTGACAACAGTACGAGACGTGGTATCATTTGACCCTTTAATTGTAGAGAGAGTAAACCTGACTTCTGTCAGTCCTGAAAAGGCCGGAAGTACTTGGCAGACGGTGTTAAAGGTGGCCAACTTTGGGTGCGATAATCTTCTGATTGTTGCTCAGCACAACTTTATCAACGTGCTGCCTTGCGCTTTATCGTGTTGTCATGAGACGTAGGTGTATTGGGAGTGGGCTTACGGACTATTTGTCCCGCCTGTCATTTAGACCGAATCATTCGAGAAAAGTACATAAATGGATTGATTCGTTATTCATTCGCCATTTTCGTGATCCCGCTAAGATCCATAGCTTAAATGATCGTTCAAGCCTATATAACAACGTATTATTTCCTACAGAATCCTAGAAATCCTCCACATGGCCACACTATGCCTGCACTCATTCAGTCCCTCGCTGCTCGCGCTGCTGGCAGCACCAGTGGACGTTGAACGCTGGCAGCCGCTGGTGGAACTACACTTCGGCGCGCCCAAGATCTCCTTCGAGCCGTGCCCGCAGCTCACCTTCGGCTCGCTGCTCGCCGCCATTTGCATGCTGACGAGGTCGCTGAACCATGTGAGTGTGAACTTGTGAAGTGGAACTATAGATCCCGTGGTAACGCTGGGTGACTATTGCTGGCTCAGTCCCTCGCTGCTGGTGGACGTAAAACGCTGACAGCCGCTGGTGGAACTAGATGCCCAAGATTTCCTTCCAGCCGTGCCTGCAGCTCACATTCGGCCCGCTGCTGGAACAACAATTAACGAACGACAGCGTGAACTTTCCATACAATCGTTTTTCGGACTACATTACTGAATTGTTATTATTGTTTGATTTAGTCAATCATGTATGTAATTTTGACAAAATTAGGTTATGTGATTGATTCACGCGGTCGTTTTGCCATAAGGCCCTGTAAAACTGGCACCCTAGTCCTTCTAGCGGGAGCTTCCAACAACCTCAATTAACATTTACTTTTTTTATTACTAGGCCTACCACTCAGAGGAATCCAGTGGGGCGCGCTCCCCGCGCGGCCGCCGGCGCACTTGCTCGTGCAGCCCGGGCGAGCCGCGGCGCGCCAACCGCAGCGAGTCGCTCACCAGCATCTCCAGCCAGGCCAGCGCCGGCCCGCCGCTCAACGACCGCCTCGTGGCCGGCGCGCTGGAGGCCACCGCCACCCTCGCGGCCGAGCAGGTACTGTACAACGAGAGTCAGCACTCCTCACTAGTCCTACCACGCAGGAAGCCAACCGCAGCGAGTCGCTCACCAGCAACTCCAGCCAGGCCAGCGCCGGCCCGCCGCTCAACGACCGCCTCGTGGCCGGCGCGCTGGAGGCCACCGCCACCCTCGCGGCCGAGCAGGTACTGTACAACGAGAGTCAGCACTCCTCACTAGTCCTACCACGCAGGAAGCCAACCGCAGCGAGTCGCTCACCAGCATCTCCAGCCAGGCCAGCGCCGGCCCGCCGCTCAACGACCGCCTCGTGGCCGGCGCGCTGGAGGCCACCGCCACCCTCGCGGCCGAGCAGGTACTGTACAACGAGAGTCAGCACTCCTCACTAGTCCTACCACGCAGGAAGCCAACCGCAGCGAGTCGCTCACCAGCAACTCCAGCCAGGCCAGCGCCGGCCCGCCGCTCAACGACCGCCTCGTGGCCGGCGCGCTGGAGGCCACCGCCACCCTCGCGGCCGAGCAGGTACTGTACAACGAGAGTCAGCACTCCTCACTAGTCCTACCACGCAGGAAGCCAACCGCAGCGAGTCGCTCACCAGCAACTCCAGCCAGGCCAGCGCCGGCCCGCCGCTCAACGACCGCCTCGTGGCCGGCGCGCTGGAGGCCACCGCCACCCTCGCGGCCGAGCAGGTACTGTACAACGAGAGTCAGCACTCCTCACTAGTCCTACCACGCAGGAAGCCAACCGCAGCGAGTCGCTCACCAGCAACTCCAGCCAGGCCAGCGCCGGCCCGCCGCTCAACGACCGCCTCGTGGCCGGCGCGCTGGAGGCCACCGTCACCCTCGCGGCCGAGCAGGTACTGTACAACGAGAGTCAGCACTCCTCACTAGTCCTACCACGCAGGAAGCCAACCGCAGCGAGTCGCTCACCAGCAACTCCAGCCAGGCCAGCGCCGGCCCGCCGCTCAACGACCGCCTCGTGGCCGGCGCGCTGGAGGCCACCGCCACCCTCGCGGCCGAGCAGGTACTGTACAACGAGAGTCAGCACTCCTCACAAGTCCTACCACGCAGGAAGCCAACCGCAGCGAGTCGCTCACCAGCAACTCCAGCCAGGCCAGCGCCGGCCCGCCGCTCAACGACCGCCTCGTGGCCGGCGCGCTGGAGGCCACCGCCACCCTCGCGGCCGAGCAGGTACTGTACAACGAGAGTCAGCACTCCTCACAAGTCCTACCACGCAGAAAGCTAACCGCAGCGAGTCGCTCACCAGCAACTCCAGCCAGGCCAGCGCCGGCCCGCCGCTCAACGACCGCCTCGTGGCCGGCGCGCTGGAGGCCACCGCCACCCTCGCGGCCGAGCAGGTACTGTACAACGAGAGTCAGCACTCCTCACAAGTCCTACCACGCAGAAAGCTAACCGCAGCGAGTCGCTCACCAGCAACTCCAGCCAGGCCAGCGCCGGCCCGCCGCTCAACGACCGCCTCGTGGCCGGCGCGCTGGAGGCCACCGCCACCCTCGCGGCCGAGCATGTACTATACAACGAGAGTCAGCACTCCTCACAAGTCCTACCACGCAGGAAGCCAACCGCAGCGAGTCGCTCACCAGCATCTCCAGCCAGGCCAGCGCCGGCCCGCCGCTCAACGACCGCCTCGTGGCCGGCGCGCTGGAGGCCACCGCCACCCTCGCGGCCGAGCAGGTACTGTACAACGAGAGTCAGCACTCCTCACAAGTCCTACCACGCAGGAAGCCAACCGCAGCGAGTCGCTAACCAGCATCTCCAGCCAGGCCAGCGCCGGCCCGCCGCTCAACGACCGCCTCGTGGCCGGCGCGCTGGAGGCCACCGCCACCCTCGCGGCCGAGCATGTACTATACAACGAGAGTCAGCACTCCTCACAAGTCCTACCACGCAGGAAGCCAACCGCAGCGAGTCGCTCACCAGCATCTCCAGCCAGGCCAGCGCCGGCCCGCCGCTCAACGACCGCCTCGTGGCCGGCGCGCTGGAGGCCACCGCCACCCTCGCGGCCGAGCAGGTACTGTACAACGAGAGTCAGCACTCCTCACAAGTCCTACCACGCAGGAAGCCAACCGCAGCGAGTCGCTAACCAGCATCTCCAGCCAGGCCAGCGCCGGCCCGCCGCTCAACGACCGCCTCGTGGCCGGCGCGCTGGAGGCCACCGCCACCCTCGCGGCCGAGCAGGTACTGTACAACGAGAGTCAGCACTCCTCACAAGTCCTACCACGCAGGAAGCCAACCGCAGCGAGTCGCTCACCAGCATCTCCAGCCAGGCCAGCGCAGGCCCGCCGCTCAACGACCGCCTCGTGGCCGGCGCGCTGGAGGCCACCGCCACCCTCGCGGCCGAGCAGGTACTGTACAACGAGAGTCAGCACTCCTCACAAGTCCTACCACGCAGGAAGCCAACCGCAGCGAGTCGCTCACCAGCATCTCCAGCCAGGCCAGCGCCGGCCCGCCGCTCAACGACCGCCTCGTGGCCGGCGCGCTGGAGGCCACCGCCACCCTCGCGGCCGAGCAGGTACTGTACAACGAGAGTCAGCACTCCTCACAAGTCCTACCACGCAGGAAGTCAACCGCAGCGAGTCGCTCACCAGCATCTCCAGCCAGGCCAGCGCCGGCCCGCCGCTCAACGACCGCCTCGTGGCCGGCGCGCTGGAGGCCACCGCCACCCTCGCGGCCGAGCAGGTACTGTACAACGAGAGTCAGCACTCCTCACAAGTCCTACCACGCAGGAAGCCAACCGCAGCGAGTCGCTCACCAGCATCTCCAGCCAGGCCAGCGCCGGCCCGCCGCTCAACGACCGCCTCGTGGCCGGCGCGCTGGAGGCCACCGCCACCCTCGCGGCCGAGCAGGTACTGTACAACGAGAGTCAGCACTCCTCACAAGTCCTACCACGCAGGAAGGAGTCGCTCACCAGCAACTCCAGCCAGGCCAGCGCCGGCCCGCCGCTCAACGACCGCCTCGTGGCCGGCGCGCTGGAGGCCACCGCCACCCTCGCGGCCGAGCAGGTACTGTACAACGAGAGTCAGCACTCCTCACAAGTCCTACCACGCAGGAAACCAACCGCAGCGAGTCGCTCACCAGCAACTCCAGCCAGGCCAGCGCCGGCCCGCCGCTCAACGACCGCCTCGTGGCCGGCGCGCTGGAGGCCACCGCCACCCTCGCGGCCGAGCAGGTACTGTACAACGAGAGTCAGCACTCCTCACAAGTCCTACCACGCAGAAAGCTAACCGCAGCGAGTCGCTCACCAGCAACTCCAGCCAGGCCAGCGCCGGCCCGCCGCTCAACGACCGCCTCGTGGCCGGCGCGCTGGAGGCCACCGCCACCCTCGCGGCCGAGCATGTACTATACAACGAGAGTCAGCACTCCTCACAAGTCCTACCACGCAGGAAGCCAACCGCAGCGAGTCGCTCACCAGCATCTCCAGCCAGGCCAGCGCCGGCCCGCCGCTCAACGACCGCCTCGTGGCCGGCGCGCTGGAGGCCACCGCCACCCTCGCGGCCGAGCAGGTACTGTACAACGAGAGTCAGCACTCCTCACAAGTCCTACCACGCAGGAAGCCAACCGCAGCGAGTCGCTAACCAGCATCTCCAGCCAGGCCAGCGCCGGCCCGCCGCTCAACGACCGCCTCGTGGCCGGCGCGCTGGAGGCCACCGCCACCCTCGCGGCCGAGCATGTACTATACAACGAGAGTCAGCACTCCTCACAAGTCCTACCACGCAGGAAGCCAACCGCAGCGAGTCGCTCACCAGCATCTCCAGCCAGGCCAGCGCCGGCCCGCCGCTCAACGACCGCCTCGTGGCCGGCGCGCTGGAGGCCACCGCCACCCTCGCGGCCGAGCAGGTACTGTACAACGAGAGTCAGCACTCCTCACAAGTCCTACCACGCAGGAAGCCAACCGCAGCGAGTCGCTAACCAGCATCTCCAGCCAGGCCAGCGCCGGCCCGCCGCTCAACGACCGCCTCGTGGCCGGCGCGCTGGAGGCCACCGCCACCCTCGCGGCCGAGCAGGTACTGTACAACGAGAGTCAGCACTCCTCACAAGTCCTACCACGCAGGAAGCCAACCGCAGCGAGTCGCTCACCAGCATCTCCAGCCAGGCCAGCGCAGGCCCGCCGCTCAACGACCGCCTCGTGGCCGGCGCGCTGGAGGCCACCGCCACCCTCGCGGCCGAGCAGGTACTGTACAACGAGAGTCAGCACTCCTCACAAGTCCTACCACGCAGGAAGCCAACCGCAGCGAGTCGCTCACCAGCATCTCCAGCCAGGCCAGCGCCGGCCCGCCGCTCAACGACCGCCTCGTGGCCGGCGCGCTGGAGGCCACCGCCACCCTCGCGGCCGAGCAGGTACTGTACAACGAGAGTCAGCACTCCTCACAAGTCCTACCACGCAGGAAGTCAACCGCAGCGAGTCGCTCACCAGCATCTCCAGCCAGGCCAGCGCCGGCCCGCCGCTCAACGACCGCCTCGTGGCCGGCGCGCTGGAGGCCACCGCCACCCTCGCGGCCGAGCAGGTACTGTACAACGAGAGTCAGCACTCCTCACAAGTCCTACCACGCAGGAAGCCAACCGCAGCGAGTCGCTCACCAGCATCTCCAGCCAGGCCAGCGCCGGCCCGCCGCTCAACGACCGCCTCGTGGCCGGCGCGCTGGAGGCCACCGCCACCCTCGCGGCCGAGCAGGTACTGTACAACGAGAGTCAGCACTCCTCACAAGTCCTACCACGCAGGAAGGAGTCGCTCACCAGCAACTCCAGCCAGGCCAGCGCCGGCCCGCCGCTCAACGACCGCCTCGTGGCCGGCGCGCTGGAGGCCACCGCCACCCTCGCGGCCGAGCAGGTACTGTACAACGAGAGTCAGCACTCCTCACAAGTCCTACCACGCAGGAAACCAACCGCAGCGAGTCGCTCACCAGCAACTCCAGCCAGGCCAGCGCCGGCCCGCCGCTCAACGACCGCCTCGTGGCCGGCGCGCTGGAGGCCACCGCCACCCTCGCGGCCGAGCAGGTACTGTACAACGAGAGTCAGCACTCCTCACAAGTCCTACCACGCAGGAAGCTAACCGCAGCGAGTCGCTCACCAGCAACTCCAGCCAGGCCAGCGCCGGCCCGCCGCTCAACGACCGTCTCGTGGCCGGCGCGCTGGAGGCCACCGCCACCCTCGCGGCCGAGCAGGTACTGTACAACGAGAGTCAGCACTCCTCACAAGTCCTACCACACAGGAAGCCAACCGCAGCGAGTCGCTCACCAGCAACTCCAGCCAGGCCAGCGCCGGCCCGCCGCTCAACGACCGCCTCGTGGCCGGCGCGCTGGAGGCCACCGCCACCCTCGCGGCCGAGCAGGTACTGTACAACGAGAGTCAGCACTCCTCACAAGTCCTACCACGCAGGAAGCTAACCGCAGCGAGTCGCTCACCAGCAACTCCAGCCAGGCCAGCGCCGGCCCGCCGCTCAACGACCGTCTCGTGGCCGGCGCGCTGGAGGCCACCGCCACCCTCGCGGCCGAGCAGGTACTGTACAACGAGAGTCAGCACTCCTCACTAGTCCTACCACGCAGGAAGCCAACCGCAGCGAGTCGCTCACCAGCATCTCCAGCCAGGCCAGGGCCGGCCCGCCGCTCAACGACCGCCTCGTGGCCGGCGCGCTGGAGGCCACCGCCACCCTCGCGGCCGAGCAGGTACTGTACAACGAGAGTCAGCACTCCTCACAAGTCCTACCACGCAGGAAGCCAACCGCAGCGAGTCGCTCACCAGCAACTCCAGCCAGGCCAGCGCCGGCCCGCCGCTCAACGACCGTCTCGTGGCCGGCGCGCTGGAGGCCACCGCCACCCTCGCGGCCGAGCAGGTACTGTACAACGAGAGTCAGCACTCCTCACAAGTCCTACCACACAGGAAGCCAACCGCAGCGAGTCGCTCACCAGCAACTCCAGCCAGGCCAGCGCCGGCCCGCCGCTCAACGACCGCCTCGTGGCCGGCGCGCTGGAGGCCACCGCCACCCTCGCGGCCGAGCAGGTACTGTACAACGAGAGTCAGCACTCCTCACTAGTCCTACCACGCAGGAAGCCAACCGCAGCGAGTCGCTCACCAGCAACTCCAGCCAGGCCAGCGCCGGCCCGCCGCTCAACGACCGCCTCGTGGCCGGCGCGCTGGAGGCCACCGCCACCCTCGCGGCCGAGCAGGTACTGTACAACGAGAGTCAGCACTCCTCACAAGTCCTACCACGCAGGAAGCCAACCGCAGCGAGTCGCTCACCAGCAACTCCAGCCAGGCCAGCGCCGGCCCGCCGCTCAACGACCGCCTCGTGGCCGGCGCGCTGGAGGCCACCGCCACCCTCGCGGCCGAGCAGGTACTGTACAACGAGAGTCAGCACTCCTCACAAGTCCTACCACGCAGAAAGCTAACCGCAGCGAGTCGCTCACCAGCAACTCCAGCCAGGCCAGCGCCGGCCCGCCGCTCAACGACCGCCTCGTGGCCGGCGCGCTGGAGGCCACCGCCACCCTCGCGGCCGAGCAGGTACTGTACAACGAGAGTCAGCACTCCTCACAAGTCCTACCACGCAGGAAGCCAACCGCAGCGAGTCGCTCACCAGCACCTCCAGCCAGGCCAGCGCTGGCCCGCCGCTCAACGACCGCCTCGTGGCCGGCGCGCTGGAGGCCACCGCCACCCTCGCGGCCGAGCAGGTACTGTACAACGAGAGTCAGCACTCCTCACAAGTCCTACCACGCAGAAAGCTAACCGCAGCGAGTCGCTCACCAGCAACTCCAGCCAGGCCAGCGCCGGCCCGCCGCTCAACGACCGCCTCGTGGCCGGCGCGCTGGAGGCCACCGCCACCCTCGCGGCCGAGCAGGTACTGTACAACGAGAGTTAGCACTCCTCACAAGTCCTACCACGCAGGAAGCCAACCGCAGCGAGTCGCTCAACAGCAACTTCAGCCAGGCCAGCGCCGGCCCGCCGCTCAACGACCGCCTCGTGGCCGGCGCGCTGGAGGCCACCGCCACCCTCGCGGCCGAGCAGGTACTGTACAACGAGAGTCAGCACTCCTCACAAGTCCTACCACGCAGGAAGCCAACCGCAGCGAGTCGCTCACCAGCAACTCCAGCCAGGCCAGCGCCGGCCCGCCGCTCAACGACCGCCTCGTGGCCGGCGCGCTGGAGGCCACCGCCACCCTCGCGGCCGAGCAGGTACTGTACAACGAGAGTCAGCACTCCTCACTAGTCCTACCACGCAGGAAGCCAACCGCAGCGAGTCGCTCACCAGCAACTCCAGCCAGGCCAGCGCCGGCCCGCCGCTCAACGACCGCCTCGTGGCCGGCGCGCTGGAGGCCACCGCCACCCTCGCGGCCGAGCAGGTACTGTACAACGAGAGTCAGCACTCCTCACAAGTCCTACCACGCAGGAAGCTAACCGCAGCGAGTCGCTCACCAGCAACTCCAGCCAGGCCAGCGCCGGCCCGCCGCTCAACGACCGCCTCGTGGCCGGCGCGCTGGAGGCCACCGCCACCCTCGCGGCCGAGCAGGTACTGTACAACGAGAGTCAGCACTCCTCACAAGTCCTACCACGCAGGAAGCCAACCGCAGCGAGTCGCTCACCAGCAACTCCAGCCAGGCCAGCGCCGGCCCGCCGCTCAACGACCGCCTCGTGGCCGGCGCGCTGGAGGCCACCGCCACCCTCGCGGCCGAGCAGGTACTGTACAACGAGAGTCAGCACTCCTCACTAGTCCTACCACGCAGGAAGCCAACCGCAGCGAGTCGCTCACCAGCAACTCCAGCCAGGCCAGCGCCGGCCCGCCGCTCAACGACCGCCTCGTGGCCGGCGCGCTGGAGGCCACCGCCACCCTCGCGGCCGAGCAGGTACTGTACAACGAGAGTCAGCACTCCTCACAAGTCCTACCACGCAGGAAGCCAACCGCAGCGAGTCGCTCACCAGCAACTCCAGCCAGGCCAGCGCCGGCCCGCCGCTCAACGACCGCCTCGTGGCCGGCGCGCTGGAGGCCACCGCCACCCTCGCGGCCGAGCAGGTACTGTACAACGAGAGTCAGCACTCCTCACAAGTCCTACCACGCAGAAAGCTAACCGCAGCGAGTCGCTCACCAGCAACTCCAGCCAGGCCAGCGCCGGCCCGCCGCTCAACGACCGCCTCGTGGCCGGCGCGCTGGAGGCCACCGCCACCCTCGCGGCCGAGCAGGTACTGTACAACGAGAGTCAGCACTCCTCACAAGTCCTACCACGCAGGAAGCCAACCGCAGCGAGTCGCTCACCAGCACCTCCAGCCAGGCCAGCGCTGGCCCGCCGCTCAACGACCGCCTCGTGGCCGGCGCGCTGGAGGCCACCGCCACCCTCGCGGCCGAGCAGGTACTGTACAACGAGAGTCAGCACTCCTCACAAGTCCTACCACGCAGAAAGCTAACCGCAGCGAGTCGCTCACCAGCAACTCCAGCCAGGCCAGCGCCGGCCCGCCGCTCAACGACCGCCTCGTGGCCGGCGCGCTGGAGGCCACCGCCACCCTCGCGGCCGAGCAGGTACTGTACAACGAGAGTCAGCACTCCTCACAAGTCCTACCACGCAGGAAGCCAACCGCAGCGAGTCGCTCAACAGCAACTTCAGCCAGGCCAGCGCCGGCCCGCCGCTCAACGACCGCCTCGTGGCCGGCGCGCTGGAGGCCACCGCCACCCTCGCGGCCGAGCAGGTACTGTACAACGAGAGTCAGCACTCCTCACAAGTCCTACCACGCAGGAAGCCAACCGCAGCGAGTCGCTCACCAGCAACTCCAGCCAGGCCAGCGCCGGCCCGCCGCTCAACGACCGCCTCGTGGCCGGCGCGCTGGAGGCCACCGCCACCCTCGCGGCCGAGCAGGTACTGTACAACGAGAGTCAGCACTCCTCACAAGTCCTACCACGCAGGAAGCCAACCGCAGCGAGTCGCTCACCAGCAACTCCAGCCAGGCCAGCGCCGGCCCGCCGCTCAACGACCGCCTCGTGGCCGGCGCGCTGGAGGCCACCGCCACCCTCGCGGCCGAGCAGGTACTGTACAACGAGAGTCAGCACTCCTCACAAGTCCTACCACGCAGGAAGCCAACCGCAGCGAGTCGCTCACCAGCATCTCCAGCCAGGCCAGCGCCGGCCCGCCGCTCAACGACCGCCTCGTGGCCGGCGCGCTGGAGGCCACCGCCACCCTCGCGGCCGAGCAGGTACTGTACAACGAGAGTCAGCACTCCTCACAAGTCCTACCACGCAGGAAGCCAACCGCAGCGAGTCGCTCACCAGCATCTCCAGCCAGGCCAGCGCCGGCCCGCCGCTCAACGACCGCCTCGTGGCCGGCGCGCTGGAGGCCACCGCCACCCTCGCGGCCGAGCAGGTACTGTACAACGAGAGTCAGCACTCCTCACAAGTCCTACCACGCAGGAAGCCAACCGCAGCGAGTCGCTCACCAGCAACTCCAGCCAGGCCAGCGCCGGCCCGCCGCTCAACGACCGCCTCGTGGCCGGCGCGCTGGAGGCCACCGCCACCCTCGCGGCCGAGCAGGTGCTGTACAACGAGAGTCAGCACTCCTCACAAGTCCTACCACGCAGAAAGCTAACCGCAGCGAGTCGCTCACCAGCAACTCCAGCCAGGCCAGCGCCGGCCCGCCGCTCAACGACCGCCTCGTGGCCGGCGCGCTGGAGGCCACCGCCACCCTCGCGGCCGAGCAGGTACTGTACAACGAGAGTCAGCACTCCTCACAAGTCCTACATGCAGGAAGCCAACCGCAGCGAGTCGCTCACCAGCACCTCCAGCCAGGCCAGCGCCGGCCCGCCGCTCAACGACCGCCTCGTGGCCGGCGCGCTGGAGGCCACCGCCACCCTCGCGGCCGAGCAGGTACTGTACAACGAGAGTCAGCACTCCTCACAAGTCCTACCACGCAGGAAGCCAACCGCAGCGAGTTGCTCACCAGCATCTCCAGCCAGGCCAGCGCCGGCCCGCCGCTCAACGACCGCCTCGTGGCCGGCGCGCTGGAGGCCACCGCCACCCTCGCGGCCGAGCAGGTACTGTACAACGAGAGTCAGCAGTCCTCACAAGTCCTACCACGCAGGAAGCCAACCGCAGCGAGTCGCTCACCAGCAACTCCAGCCAGGCCAGCGCCGGCCCGCCGCTCAACGACCGCCTCGTGGCCGGCGCGCTGGAGGCCACCGCCACCCTCGCGGCCGAGCAGGTACTGTACAACGAGAGTCAGCACTCCTCACAAGTCCTACCACGCAGGAAGCCAACCGCAGCGAATCGCTCACCAGCAACTCCAGCCAGGCCAGCGCCGGCCCGCCGCTCAACGACCGCCTCGTGGCCGGCGCGCTGGAGGCCACCGCCACCCTCGCGGCCGAGCAGGTACTATACAACGAGAGTCAGCACTCCTCACAAGTCCTACCACGCAGGAAGCCAACCGCAGCGAGTCGCTCACCAGCATCTCCAGCCAGGCCAGCGCCGGCCCGCCGCTCAACGACCGCCTCGTGGCCGGCGCGCTGGAGGCCACCGCCACCCTCGCGGCCGAGCAGGTACTGTACAACGAGAGTTAGCACTCCTCACAAGTCCTACCACGCAGGAAGCCAACCGCAGCGAGTCGCTAACCAGCATCTCCAGCCAGGCCAGCGCCGGCCCGCCGCTCAACGACCGCCTCGTGGCCGGCGCGCTGGAGGCCACCGCCACCCTCGCGGCCGAGCAGGTACTGTACAACGAGAGTCAGCACTCCTCACAAGTCCTACCACGCAGGAAGCCAACCGCAGCGAGTCGCTCACCAGCATCTCCAGCCAGGCCAGCGCCGGCCCGCCGCTCAACGACCGCCTCGTGGCCGGCGCGCTGGAGGCCACCGCCACCCTCGCGGCCGAGCAGGTACTGTACAACGAGAGTCAGCACTCCTCACAAGTCCTACCACGCAGGAAGCCAACCGCAGCGAGTCGCTCACCAGCATCTCCAGCCAGGCCAGCGCCGGCCCGCCGCTCAACGACCGCCTCGTGGCCGGCGCGCTGGAGGCCACCGCCACCCTCGCGGCCGAGCAGGTACTGTACAACGAGAGTCAGCACTCCTCACAAGTCCTACCACGCAGGAAGCCAACCGCAGCGAGTCGCTCACCAGCATCTCCAGCCAGGCCAGCGCCGGCCCGCCGCTCAACGACCGCCTCGTGGCCGGCGCGCTGGAGGCCACCGCCACCCTCGCGGCCGAGCAGGTACTGTACAACGAGAGTCAGCACTCCTCACAAGTCCTACCACGCAGGAAGCCAACCGCAGCGAGTCGCTCACCAGCATCTCCAGCCAGGCCAGCGCCGGCCCGCCGCTCAACGACCGCCTCGTGGCCGGCGCGCTGGAGGCCACCGCCACCCTCGCGGCCGAGCAGGTACTGTACAACGAGAGTCAGCACTCCTCACAAGTCCTACCACGCAGGAAGCCAACCGCAGCGAGTCGCTCACCAGCAACTCCAGCCAGGCCAGCGCCGGCCCGCCGCTCAACGACCGCCTCGTGGCCGGCGCGCTGGAGGCCACCGCCACCCTCGCGGCCGAGCAGGTACTGTACAACGAGAGTCAGCACTCCTCACAAGTCCTACCACGCAGGAAGCCAACCGCAGCGAGTCGCTCACCAGCAACTCCAGCCAGGCCAGCGCCGGCCCGCCGCTCAACGACCGCCTCGTGGCCGGCGCGCTGGAGGCCACCGCCACCCTTGCGGCCGAGCAGGTACTGTACAACGAGAGTCAGCACTCCTCACAAGTCCTACCACGCAGGAAGCTAACCGCAGCGAGTCGCTCACCAGCAACTCCAGCCAGGCCAGCGCCGGCCCGCCGCTCAACGACCGTCTCGTGGCCGGCGCGCTGGAGGCCACCGCCACCCTCGCGGCCGAGCAGGTACTGTACAACGAGAGTCAGCACTCCTCACAAGTCCTACCACACAGGAAGCCAACCGCAGCGAGTCGCTCACCAGCAACTCCAGCCAGGCCAGCGCCGGCCCGCCGCTCAACGACCGCCTCGTGGCCGGCGCGCTGGAGGCCACCGCCACCCTTGCGGCCGAGCAGGTACTGTACAACGAGAGTCAGCACTCCTCACAAGTCCTACCACGCAGGAAGCCAACCGCAGCGAGTCGCTCACCAGCATCTCCAGCCAGGCCAGCGCCGGCCCGCCGCTCAACGACCGCCTCGTGGCCGGCGCGCTGGAGGCCACCGCCACCCTCGCGGCCGAGCAGGTACTGTACAACGAGAGTCAGCACTCCTCACAAGTCCTACCACGCAGGAAGCCAACCGCAGCGAGTCGCTCACCAGCAACTCCAGCCAGGCCAGCGCCGGCCCGCCGCTCAACGACCGCCTCGTGGCCGGCGCGCTGGAGGCCACCGCCACCCTCGCGGCCGAGCAGGTACTGTACAACGAGAGTCAGCACTCCTCACAAGTCCTACCACGCAGGAAGCTAACCGCAGCGAGTCGCTCACCAGCAACTCCAGCCAGGCCAGCGCCGGCCCGCCGCTCAACGACCGTCTCGTGGCCGGCGCGCTGGAGGCCACCGCCACCCTCGCGGCCGAGCAGGTACTGTACAACGAGAGTCAGCACTCCTCACAAGTCCTACCACACAGGAAGCCAACCGCAGCGAGTCGCTCACCAGCAACTCCAGCCAGGCCAGCGCCGGCCCGCCGCTCAACGACCGCCTCGTGGCCGGCGCGCTGGAGGCCACCGCCACCCTCGCGGCCGAGCAGGTACTGTACAACGAGAGTCAGCACTCCTCACAAGTCCTACCACGCAGGAAGCTAACCGCAGCGAGTCGCTCACCAGCAACTCCAGCCAGGCCAGCGCCGGCCCGCCGCTCAACGACCGTCTCGTGGCCGGCGCGCTGGAGGCCACCGCCACCCTCGCGGCCGAGCAGGTACTGTACAACGAGAGTCAGCACTCCTCACAAGTCCTACCACACAGGAAGCCAACCGCAGCGAGTCGCTCACCAGCAACTCCAGCCAGGCCAGCGCCGGCCCGCCGCTCAACGACCGCCTCGTGGCCGGCGCGCTGGAGGCCACCGCCACCCTCGCGGCCGAGCAGGTACTGTACAACGAGAGTCAGCACTCCTCACTAGTCCTACCACGCAGGAAGCCAACCGCAGCGAGTCGCTCACCAGCATCTCCAGCCAGGCCAGCGCCGGCCCGCCGCTCAACGACCGCCTCGTGGCCGGCGCGCTGGAGGCCACCGCCACCCTCGCGGCCGAGCAGGTACTGTACAACGAGAGTCAGCACTCCTCACTAGTCCTACCACGCAGGAAGCCAACCGCAGCGAGTCGCTCACCAGCAACTCCAGCCAGGCCAGCGCCGGCCCGCCGCTCAACGACCGCCTCGTGGCCGGCGCGCTGGAGGCCACCGCCACCCTCGCGGCCGAGCAGGTACTGTACAACGAGAGTCAGCACTCCTCACTAGTCCTACCACGCAGGAAGCCAACCGCAGCGAGTCGCTCACCAGCAACTCCAGCCAGGCCAGCGCCGGCCCGCCGCTCAACGACCGCCTCGTGGCCGGCGCGCTGGAGGCCACCGCCACCCTCGCGGCCGAGCAGGTACTGTACAACGAGAGTCAGCACTCCTCACTAGTCCTACCACGCAGGAAGCCAACCGCAGCGAGTCGCTCACCAGCAACTCCAGCCAGGCCAGCGCCGGCCCGCCGCTCAACGACCGCCTCGTGGCCGGCGCGCTGGAGGCCACCGTCACCCTCGCGGCCGAGCAGGTACTGTACAACGAGAGTCAGCACTCCTCACTAGTCCTACCACGCAGGAAGCCAACCGCAGCGAGTCGCTCACCAGCAACTCCAGCCAGGCCAGCGCCGGCCCGCCGCTCAACGACCGCCTCGTGGCCGGCGCGCTGGAGGCCACCGCCACCCTCGCGGCCGAGCAGGTACTGTACAACGAGAGTCAGCACTCCTCACAAGTCCTACCACGCAGGAAGCCAACCGCAGCGAGTCGCTCACCAGCAACTCCAGCCAGGCCAGCGCCGGCCCGCCGCTCAACGACCGCCTCGTGGCCGGCGCGCTGGAGGCCACCGCCACCCTCGCGGCCGAGCAGGTACTGTACAACGAGAGTCAGCACTCCTCACAAGTCCTACCACGCAGAAAGCTAACCGCAGCGAGTCGCTCACCAGCAACTCCAGCCAGGCCAGCGCCGGCCCGCCGCTCAACGACCGCCTCGTGGCCGGCGCGCTGGAGGCCACCGCCACCCTCGCGGCCGAGCAGGTACTGTACAACGAGAGTCAGCACTCCTCACAAGTCCTACCACGCAGAAAGCTAACCGCAGCGAGTCGCTCACCAGCAACTCCAGCCAGGCCAGCGCCGGCCCGCCGCTCAACGACCGCCTCGTGGCCGGCGCGCTGGAGGCCACCGCCACCCTCGCGGCCGAGCATGTACTATACAACGAGAGTCAGCACTCCTCACAAGTCCTACCACGCAGGAAGCCAACCGCAGCGAGTCGCTCACCAGCATCTCCAGCCAGGCCAGCGCCGGCCCGCCGCTCAACGACCGCCTCGTGGCCGGCGCGCTGGAGGCCACCGCCACCCTCGCGGCCGAGCAGGTACTGTACAACGAGAGTCAGCACTCCTCACAAGTCCTACCACGCAGGAAGCCAACCGCAGCGAGTCGCTAACCAGCATCTCCAGCCAGGCCAGCGCCGGCCCGCCGCTCAACGACCGCCTCGTGGTCGTGGCGCTGGAGGCCACCGCCACCCTCGCGGCCGAGCATGTACTATACAACGAGAGTCAGCACTCCTCACAAGTCCTACCACGCAGGAAGCCAACCGCAGCGAGTCGCTCACCAGCATCTCCAGCCAGGCCAGCGCCGGCCCGCCGCTCAACGACCGCCTCGTGGCCGGCGCGCTGGAGGCCACCGCCACCCTCGCGGCCGAGCAGGTACTGTACAACGAGAGTCAGCACTCCTCACAAGTCCTACCACGCAGGAAGCCAACCGCAGCGAGTCGCTAACCAGCATCTCCAGCCAGGCCAGCGCCGGCCCGCCGCTCAACGACCGCCTCGTGGCCGGCGCGCTGGAGGCCACCGCCACCCTCGCGGCCGAGCAGGTACTGTACAACGAGAGTCAGCACTCCTCACAAGTCCTACCACGCAGGAAGCCAACCGCAGCGAGTCGCTCACCAGCATCTCCAGCCAGGCCAGCGCAGGCCCGCCGCTCAACGACCGCCTCGTGGCCGGCGCGCTGGAGGCCACCGCCACCCTCGCGGCCGAGCAGGTACTGTACAACGAGAGTCAGCACTCCTCACAAGTCCTACCACGCAGGAAGCCAACCGCAGCGAGTCGCTCACCAGCATCTCCAGCCAGGCCAGCGCCGGCCCGCCGCTCAACGACCGCCTCGTGGCCGGCGCGCTGGAGGCCACCGCCACCCTCGCGGCCGAGCAGGTACTGTACAACGAGAGTCAGCACTCCTCACAAGTCCTACCACGCAGGAAGTCAACCGCAGCGAGTCGCTCACCAGCATCTCCAGCCAGGCCAGCGCCGGCGCGCCGCTCAACGACCGCCTCGTGGCCGGCGCGCTGGAGGCCACCGCCACCCTCGCGGCCGAGCAGGTACTGTACAACGAGAGTCAGCACTCCTCACAAGTCCTACCACGCAGGAAGCCAACCGCAGCGAGTCGCTCACCAGCATCTCCAGCCAGGCCAGCGCCGGCCCGCCGCTCAACGACCGCCTCGTGGCCGGCGCGCTGGAGGCCACCGCCACCCTCGCGGCCGAGCAGGTACTGTACAACGAGAGTCAGCACTCCTCACAAGTCCTACCACGCAGGAAGGAGTCGCTCACCAGCAACTCCAGCCAGGCCAGCGCCGGCCCGCCGCTCAACGACCGCCTCGTGGCCGGCGCGCTGGAGGCCACCGCCACCCTCGCGGCCGAGCAGGTACTGTACAACGAGAGTCAGCACTCCTCACAAGTCCTACCACGCAGGAAACCAACCGCAGCGAGTCGCTCACCAGCAACTCCAGCCAGGCCAGCGCCGGCCCGCCGCTCAACGACCGCCTCGTGGCCGGCGCGCTGGAGGCCACCGCCACCCTCGCGGCCGAGCAGGTACTGTACAACGAGAGTCAGCACTCCTCACAAGTCCTACCACGCAGGAAGCTAACCGCAGCGAGTCGCTCACCAGCAACTCCAGCCAGGCCAGCGCCGGCCCGCCGCTCAACGACCGTCTCGTGGCCGGCGCGCTGGAGGCCACCGCCACCCTCGCGGCCGAGCAGGTACTGTACAACGAGAGTCAGCACTCCTCACAAGTCCTACCACACAGGAAGCCAACCGCAGCGAGTCGCTCACCAGCAACTCCAGCCAGGCCAGCGCCGGCCCGCCGCTCAACGACCGCCTCGTGGCCGGCGCGCTGGAGGCCACCGCCACCCTCGCGGCCGAGCAGGTACTGTACAACGAGAGTCAGCACTCCTCACAAGTCCTACCACGCAGGAAGCTAACCGCAGCGAGTCGCTCACCAGCAACTCCAGCCAGGCCAGCTCCGGCCCGCCGCTCAACGACCGTCTCGTGGCCGGCGCGCTGGAGGCCACCGCCACCCTCGCGGCCGAGCAGGTACTGTACAACGAGAGTCAGCACTCCTCACTAGTCCTACCACGCAGGAAGCCAACCGCAGCGAGTCGCTCACCAGCATCTCCAGCCAGGCCAGCGCCGGCCCGCCGCTCAACGACCGCCTCGTGGCCGGCGCGCTGGAGGCCACCGCCACCCTCGCGGCCGAGCAGGTACTGTACAACGAGAGTCAGCACTCCTCACAAGTCCTACCACGCAGGAAGCCAACCGCAGCGAGTCGCTCACCAGCAACTCCAGCCAGGCCAGCGCCGGCCCGCCGCTCAACGACCGTCTCGTGGCCGGCGCGCTGGAGGCCACCGCCACCCTCGCGGCCGAGCAGGTACTGTACAACGAGAGTCAGCACTCCTCACAAGTCCTACCACACAGGAAGCCAACCGCAGCGAGTCGCTCACCAGCAACTCCAGCCAGGCCAGCGCCGGCCCGCCGCTCAACGACCGCCTCGTGGCCGGCGCGCTGGAGGCCACCGCCACCCTCGCGGCCGAGCAGGTACTGTACAACGAGAGTCAGCACTCCTCACTAGTCCTACCACGCAGGAAGCCAACCGCAGCGAGTCGCTCACCAGCAACTCCAGCCAGGCCAGCGCCGGCCCGCCGCTCAACGACCGCCTCGTGGCCGGCGCGCTGGAGGCCACCGCCACCCTCGCGGCCGAGCAGGTACTGTACAACGAGAGTCAGCACTCCTCACAAGTCCTACCACGCAGGAAGCCAACCGCAGCGAGTCGCTCACCAGCAACTCCAGCCAGGCCAGCGCCGGCCCGCCGCTCAACGACCGCCTCGTGGCCGGCGCGCTGGAGGCCACCGCCACCCTCGCGGCCGAGCAGGTACTGTACAACGAGAGTCAGCACTCCTCACAAGTCCTACCACGCAGAAAGCTAACCGCAGCGAGTCGCTCACCAGCAACTCCAGCCAGGCCAGCGCCGGCCCGCCGCTCAACGACCGCCTCGTGGCCGGCGCGCTGGAGGCCACCGCCACCCTCGCGGCCGAGCAGGTACTGTACAACGAGAGTCAGCACTCCTCACAAGTCCTACCACGCAGGAAGCCAACCGCAGCGAGTCGCTCACCAGCACCTCCAGCCAGGCCAGCGCTGGCCCGCCGCTCAACGACCGCCTCGTGGCCGGCGCGCTGGAGGCCACCGCCACCCTCGCGGCCGAGCAGGTACTGTACAACGAGAGTCAGCACTCCTCACAAGTCCTACCACGCAGAAAGCTAACCGCAGCGAGTCGCTCACCAGCAACTCCAGCCAGGCCAGCGCCGGCCCGCCGCTCAACGACCGCCTCGTGGCCGGCGCGCTGGAGGCCACCGCCACCCTCGCGGCCGAGCAGGTACTGTACAACGAGAGTTAGCACTCCTCACAAGTCCTACCACGCAGGAAGCCAACCGCAGCGAGTCGCTCAACAGCAACTTCAGCCAGGCCAGCGCCGGCCCGCCGCTCAACGACCGCCTCGTGGCCGGCGCGCTGGAGGCCACCGCCACCCTCGCGGCCGAGCAGGTACTGTACAACGAGAGTCAGCACTCCTCACAAGTCCTACCACGCAGGAAGCCAACCGCAGCGAGTCGCTCACCAGCAACTCCAGCCAGGCCAGCGCCGGCCCGCCGCTCAACGACCGCCTCGTGGCCGGCGCGCTGGAGGCCACCGCCACCCTCGCGGCCGAGCAGGTACTGTACAACGAGAGTCAGCACTCCTCACTAGTCCTACCACGCAGGAAGCCAACCGCAGCGAGTCGCTCACCAGCAACTCCAGCCAGGCCAGCGCCGGCCCGCCGCTCAACGACCGCCTCGTGGCCGGCGCGCTGGAGGCCACCGCCACCCTCGCGGCCGAGCAGGTACTGTACAACGAGAGTCAGCACTCCTCACAAGTCCTACCACGCAGGAAGCTAACCGCAGCGAGTCGCTCACCAGCAACTCCAGCCAGGCCAGCGCCGGCCCGCCGCTCAACGACCGCCTCGTGGCCGGCGCGCTGGAGGCCACCGCCACCCTCGCGGCCGAGCAGGTACTGTACAACGAGAGTCAGCACTCCTCACAAGTCCTACCACGCAGGAAGCCAACCGCAGCGAGTCGCTCACCAGCAACTCCAGCCAGGCCAGCGCCGGCCCGCCGCTCAACGACCGCCTCGTGGCCGGCGCGCTGGAGGCCACCGCCACCCTCGCGGCCGAGCAGGTACTGTACAACGAGAGTCAGCACTCCTCACTAGTCCTACCACGCAGGAAGCCAACCGCAGCGAGTCGCTCACCAGCAACTCCAGCCAGGCCAGCGCCGGCCCGCCGCTCAACGACCGCCTCGTGGCCGGCGCGCTGGAGGCCACCGCCACCCTCGCGGCCGAGCAGGTACTGTACAACGAGAGTCAGCACTCCTCACAAGTCCTACCACGCAGGAAGCCAACCGCAGCGAGTCGCTCACCAGCAACTCCAGCCAGGCCAGCGCCGGCCCGCCGCTCAACGACCGCCTCGTGGCCGGCGCGCTGGAGGCCACCGCCACCCTCGCGGCCGAGCAGGTACTGTACAACGAGAGTCAGCACTCCTCACAAGTCCTACCACGCAGAAAGCTAACCGCAGCGAGTCGCTCACCAGCAACTCCAGCCAGGCCAGCGCCGGCCCGCCGCTCAACGACCGCCTCGTGGCCGGCGCGCTGGAGGCCACCGCCACCCTCGCGGCCGAGCAGGTACTGTACAACGAGAGTCAGCACTCCTCACAAGTCCTACCACGCAGGAAGCCAACCGCAGCGAGTCGCTCACCAGCACCTCCAGCCAGGCCAGCGCTGGCCCGCCGCTCAACGACCGCCTCGTGGCCGGCGCGCTGGAGGCCACCGCCACCCTCGCGGCCGAGCAGGTACTGTACAACGAGAGTCAGCACTCCTCACAAGTCCTACCACGCAGAAAGCTAACCGCAGCGAGTCGCTCACCAGCAACTCCAGCCAGGCCAGCGCCGGCCCGCCGCTCAACGACCGCCTCGTGGCCGGCGCGCTGGAGGCCACCGCCACCCTCGCGGCCGAGCAGGTACTGTACAACGAGAGTCAGCACTCCTCACAAGTCCTACCACGCAGGAAGCCAACCGCAGCGAGTCGCTCAACAGCAACTTCAGCCAGGCCAGCGCCGGCCCGCCGCTCAACGACCGCCTCGTGGCCGGCGCGCTGGAGGCCACCGCCACCCTCGCGGCCGAGCAGGTACTGTACAACGAGAGTCAGCACTCCTCACAAGTCCTACCACGCAGGAAGCCAACCGCAGCGAGTCGCTCACCAGCAACTCCAGCCAGGCCAGCGCCGGCCCGCCGCTCAACGACCGCCTCGTGGCCGGCGCGCTGGAGGCCACCGCCACCCTCGCGGCCGAGCAGGTACTGTACAACGAGAGTCAGCACTCCTCACAAGTCCTACCACGCAGGAAGCCAACCGCAGCGAGTCGCTCACCAGCAACTCCAGCCAGGCCAGCGCCGGCCCGCCGCTCAACGACCGCCTCGTGGCCGGCGCGCTGGAGGCCACCGCCACCCTCGCGGCCGAGCAGGTACTGTACAACGAGAGTCAGCACTCCTCACAAGTCCTACCACGCAGGAAGCCAACCGCAGCGAGTCGCTCACCAGCATCTCCAGCCAGGCCAGCGCCGGCCCGCCGCTCAACGACCGCCTCGTGGCCGGCGCGCTGGAGGCCACCGCCACCCTCGCGGCCGAGCAGGTACTGTACAACGAGAGTCAGCACTCCTCACAAGTCCTACCACGCAGGAAGCCAACCGCAGCGAGTCGCTCACCAGCATCTCCAGCCAGGCCAGCGCCGGCCCGCCGCTCAACGACCGCCTCGTGGCCGGCGCGCTGGAGGCCACCGCCACCCTCGCGGCCGAGCAGGTACTGTACAACGAGAGTCAGCACTCCTCACAAGTCCTACCACGCAGGAAGCCAACCGCAGCGAGTCGCTCACCAGCAACTCCAGCCAGGCCAGCGCCGGCCCGCCGCTCAACGACCGCCTCGTGGCCGGCGCGCTGGAGGCCACCGCCACCCTCGCGGCCGAGCAGGTGCTGTACAACGAGAGTCAGCACTCCTCACAAGTCCTACCACGCAGAAAGCTAACCGCAGCGAGTCGCTCACCAGCAACTCCAGCCAGGCCAGCGCCGGCCCGCCGCTCAACGACCGCCTCGTGGCCGGCGCGCTGGAGGCCACCGCCACCCTCGCGGCCGAGCAGGTACTGTACAACGAGAGTCAGCACTCCTCACAAGTCCTACATGCAGGAAGCCAACCGCAGCGAGTCGCTCACCAGCACCTCCAGCCAGGCCAGCGCCGGCCCGCCGCTCAACGACCGCCTCGTGGCCGGCGCGCTGGAGGCCACCGCCACCCTCGCGGCCGAGCAGGTACTGTACAACGAGAGTCAGCACTCCTCACAAGTCCTACCACGCAGGAAGCCAACCGCAGCGAGTTGCTCACCAGCATCTCCAGCCAGGCCAGCGCCGGCCCGCCGCTCAACGACCGCCTCGTGGCCGGCGCGCTGGAGGCCACCGCCACCCTCGCGGCCGAGCAGGTACTGTACAACGAGAGTCAGCAGTCCTCACAAGTCCTACCACGCAGGAAGCCAACCGCAGCGAGTCGCTCACCAGCAACTCCAGCCAGGCCAGCGCCGGCCCGCCGCTCAACGACCGCCTCGTGGCCGGCGCGCTGGAGGCCACCGCCACCCTCGCGGCCGAGCAGGTACTGTACAACGAGAGTCAGCACTCCTCACAAGTCCTACCACGCAGGAAGCCAACCGCAGCGAATCGCTCACCAGCAACTCCAGCCAGGCCAGCGCCGGCCCGCCGCTCAACGACCGCCTCGTGGCCGGCGCGCTGGAGGCCACCGCCACCCTCGCGGCCGAGCAGGTACTATACAACGAGAGTCAGCACTCCTCACAAGTCCTACCACGCAGGAAGCCAACCGCAGCGAGTCGCTCACCAGCATCTCCAGCCAGGCCAGCGCCGGCCCGCCGCTCAACGACCGCCTCGTGGCCGGCGCGCTGGAGGCCACCGCCACCCTCGCGGCCGAGCAGGTACTGTACAACGAGAGTTAGCACTCCTCACAAGTCCTACCACGCAGGAAGCCAACCGCAGCGAGTCGCTAACCAGCATCTCCAGCCAGGCCAGCGCCGGCCCGCCGCTCAACGACCGCCTCGTGGCCGGCGCGCTGGAGGCCACCGCCACCCTCGCGGCCGAGCAGGTACTGTACAACGAGAGTCAGCACTCCTCACAAGTCCTACCACGCAGGAAGCCAACCGCAGCGAGTCGCTCACCAGCATCTCCAGCCAGGCCAGCGCCGGCCCGCCGCTCAACGACCGCCTCGTGGCCGGCGCGCTGGAGGCCACCGCCACCCTCGCGGCCGAGCAGGTACTGTACAACGAGAGTCAGCACTCCTCACAAGTCCTACCACGCAGGAAGCCAACCGCAGCGAGTCGCTCACCAGCATCTCCAGCCAGGCCAGCGCCGGCCCGCCGCTCAACGACCGCCTCGTGGCCGGCGCGCTGGAGGCCACCGCCACCCTCGCGGCCGAGCAGGTACTGTACAACGAGAGTCAGCACTCCTCACAAGTCCTACCACGCAGGAAGCCAACCGCAGCGAGTCGCTCACCAGCATCTCCAGCCAGGCCAGCGCCGGCCCGCCGCTCAACGACCGCCTCGTGGCCGGCGCGCTGGAGGCCACCGCCACCCTCGCGGCCGAGCAGGTACTGTACAACGAGAGTCAGCACTCCTCACAAGTCCTACCACGCAGGAAGCCAACCGCAGCGAGTCGCTCACCAGCATCTCCAGCCAGGCCAGCGCCGGCCCGCCGCTCAACGACCGCCTCGTGGCCGGCGCGCTGGAGGCCACCGCCACCCTCGCGGCCGAGCAGGTACTGTACAACGAGAGTCAGCACTCCTCACAAGTCCTACCACGCAGGAAGCCAACCGCAGCGAGTCGCTCACCAGCAACTCCAGCCAGGCCAGCGCCGGCCCGCCGCTCAACGACCGCCTCGTGGCCGGCGCGCTGGAGGCCACCGCCACCCTCGCGGCCGAGCAGGTACTGTACAACGAGAGTCAGCACTCCTCACAAGTCCTACCACGCAGGAAGCCAACCGCAGCGAGTCGCTCACCAGCAACTCCAGCCAGGCCAGCGCCGGCCCGCCGCTCAACGACCGCCTCGTGGCCGGCGCGCTGGAGGCCACCGCCACCCTTGCGGCCGAGCAGGTACTGTACAACGAGAGTCAGCACTCCTCACAAGTCCTACCACGCAGGAAGCTAACCGCAGCGAGTCGCTCACCAGCAACTCCAGCCAGGCCAGCGCCGGCCCGCCGCTCAACGACCGTCTCGTGGCCGGCGCGCTGGAGGCCACCGCCACCCTCGCGGCCGAGCAGGTACTGTACAACGAGAGTCAGCACTCCTCACAAGTCCTACCACACAGGAAGCCAACCGCAGCGAGTCGCTCACCAGCAACTCCAGCCAGGCCAGCGCCGGCCCGCCGCTCAACGACCGCCTCGTGGCCGGCGCGCTGGAGGCCACCGCCACCCTCGCGGCCGAGCAGGTACTGTACAACGAGAGTCAGCACTCCTCACAAGTCCTACCACGCAGGAAGCCAACCGCAGCGAGTCGCTCACCAGCATCTCCAGCCAGGCCAGCGCCGGCCCGCCGCTCAACGACCGCCTCGTGGCCGGCGCGCTGGAGGCCACCGCCACCCTCGCGGCCGAGCAGGTACTGTACAACGAGAGTCAGCACTCCTCACAAGTCCTACCACGCAGGAAGCCAACCGCAGCGAGTCGCTCACCAGCAACTCCAGCCAGGCCAGCGCCGGCCCGCCGCTCAACGACCGCCTCGTGGCCGGCGCGCTGGAGGCCACCGCCACCCTCGCGGCCGAGCAGGTACTGTACAACGAGAGTCAGCACTCCTCACAAGTCCTACCACGCAGGAAGCTAACCGCAGCGAGTCGCTCACCAGCAACTCCAGCCAGGCCAGCGCCGGCCCGCCGCTCAACGAGCGTCTCGTGGCCGGCGCGCTGGAGGCCACCGCCACCCTCGCGGCCGAGCAGGTACTGTACAACGAGAGTCAGCACTCCTCACAAGTCCTACCACACAGGAAGCCAACCGCAGCGAGTCGCTCACCAGCAACTCCAGCCAGGCCAGCGCCGGCCCGCCGCTCAACGACCGCCTCGTGGCCGGCGCGCTGGAGGCCACCGCCACCCTCGCGGCCGAGCAGGTACTGTACAACGAGAGTCAGCACTCCTCACAAGTCCTACCACGCAGGAAGCTAACCGCAGCGAGTCGCTCACCAGCAACTCCAGCCAGGCCAGCGCCGGCCCGCCGCTCAACGACCGTCTCGTGGCCGGCGCGCTGGAGGCCACCGCCACCCTCGCGGCCGAGCAGGTACTGTACAACGAGAGTCAGCACTCCTCACAAGTCCTACCACACAGGAAGCCAACCGCAGCGAGTCGCTCACCAGCAACTCCAGCCAGGCCAGCGCCGGCCCGCCGCTCAACGACCGCCTCGTGGCCGGCGCGCTGGAGGCCACCGCCACCCTCGCGGCCGAGCAGGTACTGTACAACGAGAGTCAGCACTCCTCACTAGTCCTACCACGCAGGAAGCCAACCGCAGCGAGTCGCTCACCAGCAACTCCAGCCAGGCCAGCGCCGGCCCGCCGCTCAACGACCGCCTCGTGGCCGGCGCGCTGGAGGCCACCGCCACCCTCGCGGCCGAGCAGGTACTGTACAACGAGAGTCAGCACTCCTCACAAGTCCTACCACGCAGGAAGCCAACCGCAGCGAGTCGCTCACCAGCAACTCCAGCCAGGCCAGCGCCGGCCCGCCGCTCAACGACCGCCTCGTGGCCGGCGCGCTGGAGGCCACCGCCACCCTCGCGGCCGAGCAGGTACTGTACAACGAGAGTCAGCACTCCTCACAAGTCCTACCACGCAGAAAGCTAACCGCAGCGAGTCGCTCACCAGCAACTCCAGCCAGGCCAGCGCCGGCCCGCCGCTCAACGACCGCCTCGTGGCCGGCGCGCTGGAGGCCACCGCCACCCTCGCGGCCGAGCAGGTACTGTACAACGAGAGTTAGCACTCCTCACAAGTCCTACCACGCAGGAAGCCAACCGCAGCGAGTCGCTCAACAGCAACTTCAGCCAGGCCAGCGCCGGCCCGCCGCTCAACGACCGCCTCGTGGCCGGCGCGCTGGAGGCCACCGCCACCCTCGCGGCCGAGCAGGTACTGTACAACGAGAGTCAGCACTCCTCACAAGTCCTACCACGCAGGAAGCCAACCGCAGCGAGTCGCTCACCAGCATCTCCAGCCAGGCCAGCGCCGGCCCGCCGCTCAACGACCGCCTCGTGGCCGGCGCGCTGGAGGCTACCGCCTCCCTCGCGGCCGAGCAGGTACTGTACAACGAGAGTCAGCACTCCTCACAAGTCCTACCACGCAGGAAGCCAACCGCAGCGAGTCGCTCACCAGCAACTCCAGCCAGGCCAGCGCCGGCCCGCCGCTCAACGACCGCCTCGTGGCCGGCGCGCTGGAGGCCACCGCCACCCTCGCGGCCGAGCAGGTACTGTACAACGAGAGTCAGCACTCCTCACAAGTCCTACCACGCAGGAAGCCAACCGCAGCGAGTCGCTCACCAGCATCTCCAGCCAGGCCAGCGCCGGCCCGCCGCTCAACGACCGCCTCGTGGCCGGCGCGCTGGAGGCCACCGCCACCCTCGCGGCCGAGCAGGTACTGTACAACGAGAGTCAGCACTCCTCACAAGTCCTACCACGCAGGAAGCTAACCGCAGCGAGTCGCTCACCAGCAACTCCAGCCAGGCCAGCGCCGGCCCGCCGCTCAACGACCGTCTCGTGGCCGGCGCGCTGGAGGCCACCGCCACCCTCGCGGCCGAGCAGGTACTGTACAACGAGAGTCAGCACTCCTCACAAGTCCTACCACGCAGGAAGCTAACCGCAGCGAGTCGCTCACCAGCAACTCCAGCCAGGCCAGCGCCGGCCCGCCGCTCAACGACCGCCTCGTGGCCGGCGCGCTGGAGGCCACCGCCACCCTCGCGGCCGAGCAGGTACTGTACAACGAGAGTCAGCACTCCTCACAAGTCCTACCACGCAGGAAGCCAACCGCAGCGAGTCGCTCACCAGCAACTCCAGCCAGGCCAGCGCCGGCCCGCCGCTCAACGACCGCCTCGTGGCCGGTGAATTACTTAAAACATTTTAAAAACTATTCAATTACAACAAGTTTACAGATATTTCTTTACGTTATCGTTATATAAATCCCATCTTTTTTAGGGTTCGGTAGCCAAATGGCAAAAACCGGAACCCTTATGGATTCGTCATGTCTGTCTGTCTGTCTGTCACAGCAACTTTATTCCGAAACTATAAGAACCATACTGTTGAAACTTGGTAAGTAGATGTATTCTATGAACCGCATTGAGATTTTCACACAAAAATAGAAAAAAACAATAAATTTTGGGGGTTCCCCATACTTAGAACTGAATCTCATTTTTTTTTTCTTCAAACCCATACGTGTGGGGTATCTATGGATAGGTCTTCAAAAATAATATTGAGGTTTCTAATTTTTTTTTTCTTAACTGAATAGTTTGCGCGAGAAACACTTCCAAAGTGATAAAACGTGTGCCCCCCCCCCCCTGTAACTTCTAAAATAAGAGAATGATAAAACTAAAAAAAATATATGATGTCCCATGCAAACTTCCACCGAAAATTGGTTTGAACGAGATCTGTAAGTAGTTTTTTTTTAATGTATTTAAATTTGTTATTTTATTGATTATGTTTGGAATAGTTTCTTCATTTTATATTTTTATTACATATCAGAGAATGTTATTTTGTTAAGAATACCAAATAACAAGAATTTATAGGAACAAAAGCAATAAACAAATTGGAAATAAAAAATTAAACTAAATTAAAACTACTCAAACAACCCACCCCGCGTCACTCCCGGTGCAAAGGTGCCCATCACGCTCGCCGCATTGCCGCGTTGGATTGCGATGGACAACCTTTGCAATAAGAATGACCCGGAGCGGGGGTCGAGGCCTCTTTCCCGCAGGCGGCGCCCCACCTCCCTAAGGAAAGACTTTCCCTCCGAGCACCAGCATCTCGTGGTCTCTGCGGCAAGAGGGACAAATAAGTAGTGTGAGAGCACTGCGTATTTGTCCCTCTTACGTGCAGCCGCCCACTCAGCAGCAGCTCCTGCCACTCGTATCGTGCGGCCCAGGTGGGATGCTGCAAACGTGCTGACGCATGTTGCATCCCACAATAAGCATTTACCTTTTTGCCAGGGTACTAAAGTGAGGCCGTCAGGTCTCTTTCCGTCGGACCGACTGAGGCCTGGTGGTTCTAGGACGCAAGGGATATTGGCAGATACCAGCGCCCTCCGGATGATGTCATTCAGGGCGTGGTGGCGAGGGAATCTGCCGGCACACCTAAAGCAGCTGAGAGCATGGTGGCCATTGCTCTCCACTGTGGCACCGCAGATGCATGCATGGGGTTCACAGACATTACAGCCAAGGCGGAGAGCAACAGCCACCCGCATGGAGTCGTTATCGAGCAGGGTACCCATATGTGGAGACGGGAGAGCGTGCAGCCACGCACCGGACTCTGGCCTCGACACCGCCTTGAGCCTGGCTTTCTCCACACCCAAGGCGGTTTCCAAGAGGTTATCAAATAGACGCTTGACTCCTGGGCTGTCCCACATCCGTTGGCTGCTAGGTTTTTCCGGTGCAGATGTACATGGGTTGAGCAAAGACCAGGCCGTCCAGGCATCGGAAGAGAAGGGAATGGTTACCTTGTCACCATGTAATGGGAGAATTTGAGTGACAAGGTCCACAACCCCGCTCGCCGATGCCAGAAAGGCCCGTAGACAAACGTCTCTCGTGCGTCGAATACCCAACCCACCGCTTCGAATGGGAAGAGATGCAAGGTCCCACTGGCTCGAGCTGAGGGAGACGTTAAGCACACATTCAAGGGTCTCCTTCAGTGCATTGTCGAAGGAGTCTATGTGTGCAGGATATAACCAAGCGGGTACAGTGCGTAAAAAGTAGGTTAACTTAGGAATAGCAAAGCAGCTCCGCAACAGGGATAACGCAACGTGAGCTGAAAGATTTTTAAGCTTTTCTCCAATAGTTCTCCTCTTTTTTTAATACGTCATAAATCGTAAACCGCAATTTATTTTACGGAACCCTTCATGGGCGAGTCGGACTCGCACTTGGCCGCTTTTTATTTATTGTTTTTTTGTTGGTATTTACGCAGTTTTTGACTCAACATTTAGACATATCTGACAACCAACAAGTCTCACGGTCGAAACCAGACTAAACGCGAATGAAAAGGCCAATTCCATCAGCCGGTTCTTTTGGACGGCCATTTTTTTCGGCTGATTGTGTATCTATAGTTATATATACTAAATCAATGGTTTACCGTCCGAATCGTTGAAAATCCCAAATTAACTAGCGATGTTGAACCTTTAACTAAACTTACATTAAAATAAAATTAAAATAAATAGCCTTTATTTCCAGCATAACATTAAAAATACTAGATTAGGATAACATTATTACATCCGCTTATTAAGTATTATTTATTATAATTATGAAATGTCACTATTTATATATACTATTATTATTATTTGATATTAATTCATTATTATTATAATTATTTAAGTATTTTACTGGATGCCCATTTTACGGGCAAAGGCCTCCTCCAATCCCTTCCAGGTATCTCTTTCTTTGGCCTTGCGTGTCCATGTAGCGCCTGCCACCTCCACGATGTCGTCGCGCCAGCGCCGCCGCGGGCACTGTCCTCACGTGGATACTCTTGGAGTTGCAAGCGACTACTATACTTAACTTCTAGCATCAGCTTTACTGTTTAAACAAAATCGTAACCAGATGTGCAACTTACCATTTTTCGATGTACAAATTAAGAAACCCTCATAGTTATATTTGCGTGCTATTTTCCAGGCGCTGTTAGTAGTCCGCGACCCGAACGTGCCGTCCCGTCACAAGCAACACGTCCGTCGCGAGCTCGCCTCGGAACTGGCGCTGTTCCACGACTTTGTGCGCAAGCGCATCCTCTGCGGCGCCCACTCTCGCTCCCACCTCGCCCGCAACCACCTCGGCTCCTGGCCGTTACCCCCTAACGAGGAAGAACTCAAGAGGCTACACGAAGTCAATAGCGAGAGAAACCCAATAGACCACGACGATAATCTCCCCCCACCACCGCCCCCTAAACGCGTCTCTCACGACTCCATGCGCCAGTTCATCCTCCGCAAGCAATACCTAGACAAGTGCGCTCAAACACCAACTAAAGAACCTTCCCCCGTCTCGCATTCCACCCCCGCCCCTGACAAGAAAAAAGAAGCTACTAGATCCTCGAAGCGAGTTTCCTGGGCAGAAACAACAACCACCGACGAAAACCTCGATAGTTCTCTAGAGTCCATTGAACCTGTGTACTCTAATCTTACAGACGTACAGATCAATAATGATGAGGATTATTTCCATTTTATGTCTGTAGTTTTCCTGTACATATGCCAGAATGAATTGTAAGTTGTATGAGAAATAATTTCAAGTTTTATTTTTATTATGTTACTAAATAAATGCTTTGTTTTTTGACTATTCATTTGGTGTTTCATTTCATACGCATAGTAATATGAAATTTTACCTTCCAATAAAATTGATATTATGTTTCCTGAGATTCGTTGTCCAGTGTTTAGTATTCGTTGAACTTGAAAGGGCGCCACTGCGCATGTTCGAACGTAACCGTTTGCGTCAAACCAGTCATTTCACGCCATCGCTGTGACGTCACATCCGCTTCCGCTCCTGTCAAGATCAGAGGCAGCGCCCGCGCGCCTGCCACCATCTTGGCTTTCTCACTTTTGCGGAGGAAATGCCGTTGGCAGCCCACCAGGAAGCCATTATTCGAATACTGGACGTCTCAGGAAACATAATATCAATTTTATTGGAAGGTAAAGTTTCATAATAAATATGTGTTCTGTTCGACGTCCAGTATTCGTTGAACTTGAGATCTGTTTATTGTCTCCAGGCCCCGTAGCATGGATGGCGTTATCACGCGATAAGTGATAGGATAGAGCTGCCGTCCCTGGCTGACACCGTTCGATAGAATGAGACGACGCGCTTATCCTATCACTTATCGCGTGATAACGCCATCCATGCTACGGGGCCTGGTCTGGACCTGGCCAGCGGGCGCCCACGCGTAGGTAGAAAAATATTTTTTCTCAAACATGCAATGAATGTCGTCATTCCGTGCGTCATACATAACAGGCTTCAAAGTATCACGTTTCGGGCGGAACATAAGTCATTTATTTATAATATTATAAATATCACATCGAACAATTTGGGAGAACTATAAAGGAATTTCATGCGAAATTGAAGGCCTAGGCCGGAAAGTTTTTTTTTTTAATTTTCATTTTCCCATTTGTGGCACAGCATCACGGCATTCAGCCATGAAAATTAGTTTGATTTGAGGAGTTTTTATTTATTTGTTTCATTGCATGTTTGAGAAAAACACTATACATGCCTGGCTGTGAAACGGGCTTGCCGGGTGAGCAGGTATAGGCGGCCGACCGTAGGGAGGCCGGATAGTGATACGAAGCTTTCCGGCGTCTGCAGTAATGTACTATTCCTACAAAAAAAACTATTGGATTAGCGTTAGATTTGAGATAAACGTCTAAGAGTAGATGCACCAGATGAAAAAAACTTTCGCTCTGGTCGTCATGGGGTCAAAAGTACCCGATGAGTTTTTATTGCGTCAATCGCCTAATTTCGAGTAGACATTGACAAAAACCTTACTGTCCCTTTTTTACTCGTACAAAATCCAGAGATATCTATCCCGCACCAGCGTCCGGAACAGCAATTTCTCCCCCGCACCGGAGGAAAGTTCTACGTCGGATACATTCGACCCCAAGCCGCGTTAAGCACGCAGCTTCATACAGCGCCTAGAAAACGTTTTGAAGTGGCATCATGACATGCCTGCGCTGTGCCTGCGTGCGCCGCACCTTAGGTATAGGCGACGTGCGACGTGAATTACACTAAAGCTGCGCGGCGCAGACACCGCGCCGCTTGAATGTAATTCACCAATGGACCTTATTCCATTATATTAAGTCGTATAATCGTTTAAAGCGGCATCATGCCTGCGCTGCGCCTGCGCTTCACCAGCTTCACCTTACGCCGTGTCTGGATAATTCACGTCTTAGAAGTAACCGTCAAAAACCATTAATAAAAGAAACTGACATGCCACTTATTAAGGAAAACCTTAATAAGTGGTAGGTCGGTTTCTTATAATAATGGTTTTCTATTACTTACTCTCATACTGCTGTCAGAAGCAGGCCGTATTCATAATTTTCATAAACTTCTATCAAACCGATTTTAGCTAAAATGCCATTAACCTTTCGGATGCTTTGTCACTGACGTTGCTGCAGGATTAAATAAATTGTACAGTAGACGGCAAACTTCGTGCGCAAATGACCTTGCCTGCGCAAAGGCGAATTGTACGTGCAAGCTGTCCCCCCACTTCCCCTCATTTGCGCACGAAGTTTGCCGTCTACTGTAACATGGTTGTGGCTTTGTGAAACGGGCAACAGAACATTAAGTGTGATCAAGACTGCCGCTATATCGAAGTACTGAAGTGTTTGTACGAGAACGCCATTATGTCAGTCCGACTTCAGGATCAGAGCTCGAAGCCTATCCCGCTGCAGCGGGGTGTCAGACAAGGGGATGTTATTTCCCCAAAACTGTTCAGCGCTGCACTGGAAGACGTTTTCAAGACTCTGGACTGGAGAAGGTTAGGCATCAACATCAACGGCGAGTACATCACTCACCTTCGGTTTGCTGATGATATAGTTGTCTTGGCTGAGACCATGGAGGACTTGAGTACTATGCTCGATGACCTCAGTAAAGCTTCCGAGCGAGTTGGTCTAAGGATGAACATGGACCAACTCCAATTTCAATCGGACACTTTACGCTCGAAGTTGTAGACGATTATGTATACCTAGGACAGACTGTCCAGTTAGGTAGGTCCAACTTTGAGAAAGAGGTCAATCGTCGAATCCGACTCGGCTGAGCAGCATTCGGGAAGCCACGGCACATCTTTTCGTCCAATATTCCGCAGTGTCTCAAGACGAGAGTAAGTATTTGACCAGTGTGAGTTGCGAGTGATGACATATGGCACGGAAACGTGGTCGCTTACTATGGGCCTCATAAGAAGGCTCAAAGTCACTCAAAGGGCAATGGAGAGGGCTATGCTGGGAGTTTCTCTGCGCGATCGCATCAGAAATGAGGCTATCCGCAGTAGAACCAAGGTAACCTATATAGCCCTCCGAATTGCTAAACTTAAGTGGCAGTGGGCGGGGCACATTGCACTTAGAACCGATGGCCGTTGGGGCGGAAAGGTTCTCGAGTGGCGACCACGTACCGGAAGGCGCGGCTTGGGTAGGCCCCCTGCAAGGTGGACTAATGACCTAGTAAAGGTCGCGGGAGTCCGCTGGATGCGAGTGGCGCAGGACCGGCCTTTGTGGCACTCTTTGGGGGAGGCCTATGTCCAGCAGTGGACGTCTTTCGGCTGATATGATGATGATGATGATGAATTGATCATCAATGGGGTCAATAGCAGAAACGCTGAAAACGTCATACTCATTCATTTCCGTGGATGTACTGTGCTTCTGTAAGAAGAATAAGTTATAGCAAGCATTTCCACAAAGAAAGAGTAGAGTGTATTGAATATTTTCTGCTTGTCTGCTCCTGACACGGTTGGTTTATGATTATCTCCTACCCAGAATTTTATTTTCGTATTTAACGCCATCTACCGGGCGTTAGCTGTACTAAACCCTGATTAGACTTTTTCAATAATAACTGCTTCCTACCTAATATCATGTAAAAACATGTTAATTAATTTTATTTTGCAGATCATATATTTTATTTTAAATTGAATCACATAATTTTATTACAATTTCTAATAATGTGAAAGTTCAATTTGGGTCACTTCAATTATAATAGTATCTGTTCGTGCTTACATTACATAGCAACATTTTTAACATGGCCGCATGTTGAACGAAACGATTTTCTTTACTGTTTGCCAAATATAAATAATACTGCTGCTAATTGTGTGCGGATATATGTCGAACGCATAGCTGGAGAACAAATTTGTACACGAGACAAAATACCGGTAAGAAATTATTGGTCGCCATTGGTTTCCGTGGCAATATTATGGGATGTTTTTGTCGGTGTCACCGTTGTGTTTGTTAAATTGTAGTGTTTGGTGAAGATGATGCATCACCCGAACATGCATCATCAGCCGATGTCGGGGCACCCACCGCAGCACATGGGCGGACACCAGGGCATGCCCGGCCATCACCAGATACAGCCGCACCAGTTGCACAGAGAGAACAGGCACGTAACGCTAACTAGGTAATAACCGCTTGTTACATTTATTTGCTCCTGATTCCACGTAGTAAAATCACTAAATAACTACATTTGCCATTGCTACGACACTAGAACATTGAACAGACCTTGCTGCTATTTATTTTAAGTGAAGTGGTGAGGTAGACCAAAATTACTTGCACTTGTGTTGGATCTGCTGTACATTTTACTAATTTCGTGACAGTACAAGATTAATCGCACATAATTTATTAGAAGAGACTATACTAGAGCAATGAAGCATAAGGGTTTTACTGTACAAAAGCTTTATTAAGTCTTATTGGATTAAGGTTATCATGGCTTCAATACAGTTATTAGGTTCCAAATATATTTTGGGTTAGTCTGGAATAATTTATGGATTCCAAACACATTAATCTTGCAAAAATATTTATGTTTTTGTCGTTCTATGTGTCTCATTTAGCGGTAACTGAGTAGTTGCCAATTTGGCAGCTATTTAGGTTATGTAGTTAGATGACAAGATACTTTTTACACAAGGTGAATGCAATATCCTTCAGGAGGGCTAGCTAATTCTGTGGCCAAGGTAAATTGAACTTACAACACCTTTAGATTTGCAAAAACATCATGCAATGTTTATATTAACATCAAGCAAAAAACTGAGGGTGTTTTTGGTAGGGAACCCTCTATAATGTTCAACATAAATTAATTTAAATGAATGATTTTGATCTTATCAAAAAACTACTCTACTCTGGAGTGACAGGAATAGTTCAAAAAATAAAATCTTTGACACCATTGGACAGATACTGACAAGCCTTATCTGAAGAGTTCTACATAACTTACCCTCACTCCAAGCTAAGGCTGTGCATCCACTATAGATAACAATGTGTGCAGCTGTGTTTCCCTACATTGCGCACCTAACTTGCTCGACTGCTAAGTGTCACTTGTATAGAAACACATTTTAGCACATCTCGGATGCTTGTGCAGGTCTGCTTGGATAGGTAACATGCTACACTCGTAGCCAATCCCGTAGATTTCCTCATATGTATTGGAAAGCGACTATGGCGTAGGCACCTGCTAGTCGGGTTCCCGGCACTGAATGCACCATGTAGTTGTAGACTGTGAGAATTGGGACAGTTGGTGTGTTACACATTTAATTTAATATTACACATGCAATAACTCATGTCATGCATGACTACTCAAACAAGTCACAACTACATACAATATGGGCCTTGTTGTCGTTGTCCTAGGGCACCCGGCACCCCAGAGGTGCATAGGGCCTTCATAAGCTCGCGCCAATCGACCTCAGGGACTTATGACGAAAACCTGCTACTTATTCGTCAGGCCCTTCATCACTCTACACGTTTCGCAACCAAAAAGCAAAACTGACTTGACAATTGATTCGAAGAGGGAAACCTTCATTCGACGCGTGAGCACATTTGACTCGAACATAGCCTTAGCTTTTTTGATCCTGCTGTCAATGTCAGTGTCTGTGTGTGATCCGTACCACCTTGGCCCATCATGACACTGCCTAGAATCTAGATACATAAACTTGGAAACTGTGTCTAAGCATACACCTCTCAGTGCTATGGGATTGGTTGTGCTCGTCTTAACCTGCATGTCGACTGTTTTGCGTCGGTCAATTCGCAGCTCCATGACTTCAGCCTCCGCCTGAAGTTTTTCTAGTTTGGCCTCATGATAGGCAAGAGTTGGCTAGATTAAAGGCCTTCGCAAACCGGCGGAGCGCAGCGCAGATCACTTTAAATTTACCAATGTATATTCTTTTCTATTATAATTACATTAAGGTATAAATTTGAATGCTCTGAGGCTAACCTCGGAGCATCACAAGGGATTTCTACTCTGCAGCATCGAGGAGCATGTTAGAGGATGCCGCGGCGGTAGGCGGTGGCATGCCGCGGTATCCCCCGCTATGCGCTGAGGCCTCCCGAGTGCGCCGGGGTAGCAGGGCAGCGGGAGGAGAAACTTGGCGCAACTCGGCGGACGATCATTTCTATTTTTGGTTTATATAAATGACTTGCGGTGTATAAATAAATAATAATAAATAAATAAATATTATGGGACAATCTTACACAAATCAACTTAGGCCCACGGTAAGCTCAGTAGGGCTTGTGTTGTGGGTACTAGGCGATGATATATATAATAGATAAATACATATAGATACTTATATACATACATAACATCCATAACTCAGGAACAAATATTCGTGATAAACTCACAAATAAATGCCCTGACCGGGATTCGAACCCGGGACCTCCAGCTTCGTAGGCAGAGTCACTACCCACTGGGCTACGGAGGCCGTTTGTAGGAGTAAGCAATCTCTGTGATATGGTATTATTTGCTGATGATACCAGGGACTGATTTCGGTTACGGTTATACCGGTATGAAACCGGTATTCCATTACGGTACCGTTATGTCGTAAAGGTTATGCGCGAACATAACGGTATCGTAACCGTTTTGAAATAACGGTTAGCGGTACCAGTTTAAAACGATACCGTAACCTTTATAATACCGGTATTATAAAGGTTATCGAGAAAAGTAACCGAGCTGGCAATCTACAGAGGAAGCATTGGCTACTAAACATTTAAAGACTAAAAGACAAAGCAGCAGAGCCTTTGCCGGCGGTTTGGCAACAACTCCAGGCCAAATTTGATATATCGGTACCTTTTTGACATTGTACCATTTTAATATTATGATTGTTTTGTTTGTTTTCATTTTGCACTGTATTTTGATTTGACTATTTATATTATTGTTATTCTTATACACTCTGACGATCTTTTTGTGAATTCATGCTATTTTAACTTATAAAAATTACATGTAAATTTTCAAAATGAAATAAATTAATCTAATCTAATCTAATAGCGGTTACGGTACCGGAAAAAATAAAGGTACCTTTATATTTCGGTAGCGAAATATAAAGGTTCCGCTACCAAAACCGCTATTTGCAAACCGATATGACGTCATACCGTTAAAATAGAATACCGGTATTTTTCGGTTATGCAGTCCCTGGATGATACGATACATCATCTTTAAGGTTGACCGAAAATCAACAGACTATAGCAGAGTTAATGGTACACTGGTCAAAGTAAATACTTGATTGGTTTACCGTTAATAATCTGCTATTAAATGCCAAGAAAACTAAATGTGTTAAGTTTTCATTGCCTAATGTTAGACCAGTGGACGCTAGTATATTTTTAAATGATGAGTGTTTAGAAATAGTAGATAAAGCCATTATTCTTGGGTATAACATTGGACAAAAATCTACAATGGAGTGCCCATATAGCTGTGTTGGCGCGTAAACTAAGTTCAGCCGTGTATGCTATTAGAAAAATTTGACAATTGACCAATGTTGTAACAGCTCGCCTAGTTTATCTTACTTATTTTCATAGTATTATGTCGTACGGTATTCTGGTTTGGGGTAAAGCAGCTGACATACAGAGGCTCTAGTATAAATTTTATCGATACAATACGTTTTCGAACGCGTTTGCGTTTAGTTTCAATTTGTATGGCAACTCGAACAGCGCCTCTGGTGCTAACTATTAGGAACTACGCGTTGCCATACAAATTGAAACTAAACGCAAACGCGTTCGAAAACGTATATGTATCGATAAAACTTATACTAGAGCTACAGACCATGTTAGTGTTAGAAAAAAGAGCCATTTGTTCTATATATAACTTGAGAGCACGAGAATACTTGAGAGAACTCTTTAAAGAAATTAGCATTTTAACAGTAGCGTCCCAATACATTTATGAAAATATTGTGTATGTATGTCATTAAGAACATACATTAATTCTGTAAAAATTCTGATATCCATAATTTTAATACACGAAATAAAAATAAACTAGCAACTAATAAGTTTCATGTTCGTAAAGTATACAAGTCTTTTTCGGGTCAAAAACTACCTAATGAAATTTTGAATCTACCATTTCCAGCTCTTAAAAATTACCTGAAAAAATCATTGATCTCAAAGGCTTATTTCAGGGTTGAGGACTATCTAACTGACAGAAATGCATGGCCCAATCCAGAGCCCAAAATAGCAGAAAATGAGCAGAAACGCTGGTCGATTTTTGACTCCTCAAAGTGCTATTGCGGCCTACATGCAGAATAAAATCCATTTATTTAGTACAGTCGCCATCAGATATATAGGGTGGAAAGTTAAAACGGGGCAGTAAGGGCAGCTACTAGATCCCTTGCTACCACGCAAAAATGGCATTAGGATTTAATTCACAGATTTTTGAAAAAAAGTACAGTCAGCGAGAAAATCATCAATTTTGAGGATTTTTTTTATGCCATTCGATGACTATTACTCTTTGGGACCGACTAAGGTTTGACTTCTAGAACGCCCAGAAACTTTTTCCATACAGTTAGTATGGGAATCCAAAAGTGCAAGTAGTCCTTAGACGACCATCAAATTGTATGGAGACGGAGATAACTCTATTTAGATTAGAAATGAGAGAATTCATTCCTTTGTTGTGGTGTTTCTGGGCGTAAGTAGACTATTGCAAACAAGAGTCTATCTTGATGACTCGAGTTTGCAATATTCTTACGATCGTTTTATACGACAATGTTTTTCATCACATTTGCGAGGAAATAAATAACTACAAAAAAAAGAAAAATCTATGTTTCATGAACAAGCGCACCAATCAAAAATTGTATTACCAGATCAGTGCGAGTGGAGCGCGCCGCTTCAATATTTCAACCAATCACAGAGCATTATTCTTGCAGCGCGAGTCCTTCTAGATTTTTTTTTCACTCAATCACAGCAGAATTCTTGTAGCGCGCGGCCACCTAGATTTGCTTAAACAAATCGGATCACACACAAGCTCATTACTCACTTGGGAGCTGTAAAATACCATTACTCCCGCGGGAACAATTTAGGCAATTGTCCTTCTGTATACAGGCATGGAATAACACCATTTATGAGCAAGTGTGATGAAAAAACCATTACCAGATTTAAATAGGACTCTTAAAAACCCATGAAAAAACCAGCGTTAACATAGCGAGATATCGCAAAAATCTTCATTTTTGGATGTTGAAATTTTTATGATCCGGAAATTGCTAATACATTTGGGTATTACGAAGAATAGTATATTATGTAAATAAAACTAGTGTAAAATATTAAAAAAAAACCTTTTGCGGTTATTTAATTTAGGGTGACCCCAAACTTTTGCTCTTGAGTGTATATTATGAATGTAATTGATCAAATTTAGACTCCTTTAACCACATGTTAGTTCTTAAATTTCATAATGTTTCATCTCCCTATTTTAATCCTCTCACAGAAAGGAGTGTATTGCTGCGGCTCTTCATCAGGGACCGGAACCGGTTACCCTTATTAGGGTTTTCCATAGGGTAATTTTAGAAGTTGTTTTTAAAACCCTATCCATAATGGTAACCTTATGATAAGGTAACCTTACTGATAGGGTAACCCTATTGTTATGGTAAGCATATCGGATGTGGTAATCATAAGGTAACCTTAATAAAACCCCAACAAAACCCTATCTCGATAGGGGTTTGTTACGGTTACCTTATGGTTACCACATCCGATATGCTTACCATAACACTAGGGTTGCCCTATCAGTAAGGTTACCTTATCATATGGTTATCAAATTGATAGGGCTACCAAATTGATAGGCTTAAGCCTGAAAAGGGGTTTTCCGGTCCTTGCTGTTCATTTCCATTGTTGTACGTTATCAAATATTTTAATCATCGAAATGTCACCAGTCCAGTGCTAGTGCTGTACCACTTTCACCCTTCTATCAGCAATTATTTATTACTCATACATAGTAGTGCAATTTATACAACTGCCAAATTGTTCAATGATGCTTATCCTTGCGCACTGATGTCAATGTGATGACAACTGGTGACCTTCACATTGTGCCTGATCGCCGATGATGAAGTACTGAGAACAGTTCTGGCAGTCACAATAATTAATAATTGCACAAAGTCTCCAAAAAAATTACACTGTCAATATAATTAAAACTGTTGAAACATGCACATTTTCTGCCTTTAGATGCCAAGAAACTCTCTTATACACAGGGTGTTCCCGGGAATTTCCGTTATAAATATAAATATAAATAAATATAAATATTTTGGACAATCTTACACAAATCAACCTAGTCCCAAACTAAGCAAAGCTTGTACTATGGGTACTAGACGACGATATAGATACTTATATAGAGAAATAAATACTTAAATACATAGAAAACATCCATGACTCAGACTTCGGCATATTGCAGAGTACATTCACTACAAGTTGTTGCCGTCCCTGTTCGACGAATAATATACGTTAGACAAGGACGGCAACAACATTCGGGCGAAGTGTGGCCGTAGGGTGACAGAAACAAATTAGCATAACTATTTCTTGAGAAAAAAAAACGTTTTCTTTTTTTCGATTTTTGTACGAATTAATTTAATGTAGTATTAACGGTTATTGTCTTATTGTACAAGGGTCTTGAAACACATGAAATAAAAAAATATGTAATATCGAACTAACTCACTTTGTAAACCTTCTTGCAGTGTATAAGTTAAGAGCCATTTACACCGGTTAAGTCTGCAAAACTGATAAAATTAAACATTGAATATCTTGATAAATGATAACAGTAAAAGAGTTTAGATATTTACTACTTCGTCATAGAGAAATTAACTTTATTGTATCTAAACTATGCCCCCTTGCAATTAACGGAAATTCCCGGGAACACGTTGTATACATATATATAGGTTGTACGCGGGCTGGGTTTCCGCAACTCGACGTCATAAACGCGCCTATTTTGCGTAGGAGTTTTGGCACTACTGTCATTCGTGCCAACCCAGTTCCACCAGGAAGCCTAGCAGACCCTTTATGTTGCCGACGGCCTCCGTTAGTGACCCCGGTGTTCCGAGGTGCTTTGCCCTGTAGTCCGCCACTCCAGGACATGTCAGGATGACGTGGGCAGCTGTCTCGTCCTCTTCCATGCAGGCTCTGCAGAGAGGACTCTCTGTAACACCTAGAGTAAAAAGGTGTTTGTTTACGGAGTGCCGGCATCTTTAGCTGCTTTAGCTTCCTTGACAATCCGGGGTTGATTGTCGGGAGGGCCTCCCTGGTTTGCGTGCAGGTTCCTAGGGTGTTCCAATGTTTTTGGTGTTCTAAACTCTCTTATTTTTATACACTTTCTTAGGCACTGTACTTAGTTGTTACTTGTTGCTCAACTGTATTCATTATGAAAGTAAAGAGAATAAAGAGATGCAACAACAAGTTTTGACAAAACCCACCAAGTACAGTGCCAGCCAATGGCGATAATCGCTGACATTTCGATGATTAAAATATTTGATAACGTATAACAATGGAAATTAAGAGACACACTCCTACACACACACATACGTGATACACTCCTTTCTGTGAGAGGATTAAAATAGGGACATGAAACATTATGAAATTTAAGTGTTAAATGAGGCTAAATGTGATCAATTACATTCATATAGATACAGCACGTCACTGCCCCAATATTAGGTATATATAGGGTTCTATGTTACATTGTCGGGGTACTTCAATTTAGACCTAGTGTCACGCTGGCAAAGTTCAAATTTCAAGTTGATATAAGTGCAACATAGAAACCTTGTAATATTGGGGCAGCAAGTGTCTCTCTCAGTTATACATACTTACTACATAAACCTCTTATCACAGAAAACAAATTGTGATCAATCATCACCAGGGGTTCTTTTTAGGGTTCCGTACCCAAAGGGTAAAAACGGGAGCCTATTACTAAGACTCCGCTGTCCGCCTGTCTGTCTGTCAGCCAGTCTGTCCGTCTGTCACCAGGCTGTATCTCATGAACCGTGATAGTTAGATAGTTCAACTTTTCACAGATGATGTATTTCTGTTGCCGCTATAACAATAAATACTAAAAAACAGAATAAAATAAATATTTAAGGGGCTCCCATACAACAAACGTGATTATTTTGCCGTTTTTATAGATAATGGTACGGAACCTTACTTCGTGCGCGAGTCCGACACGCACTTGGCCAGTTTTTTTATATACAGGGTGCTCCCGGGAATTTCCGTTATCTTTGGCATAGTGCAGAGTACAATACACCCACAAACACTTATACATAGACTTTACTGCCATAGTAATAAGGTATACATACATCATTTTGTAACATTAAAAAACATACATCTCTTTGTAGTCGACTGTACATTCAGAGAAACAAATTAGCATAACTATGTTTTGGAAAAAAAATATTTTTTTTTAGATTTTTGTACAAAATAATTTAATATAGCATTAACGGATATTGTCTTATTGTACAACGGCCTTGAAACACATGAAATAAAAAATATGTATGTAAAAAAATATGTAATATCGACCGAACTCACTTTGTAAACCTTCTTGTAGGCTCACACGATTACACCCTTACACGATTTAAAGGCTCTTAACTGTGACGTCATATGTCACAGTTAAGAGCTTAAGAGCCATTTACACTGGTTAAATCTGCAAAAGTGATTAAATTAAACATTGAATATCTTGATAACAGTAGGAGTTAAGATACTACTGTCTTGGAGAAATTAACTTAATTTGATCTAAACTATGCCTCCTTGCAATTAACGGAAATTCCCGGGAACACTTTGTATATAAACAGACATCGTAGACTATTGACAGCTAGAGGTAAGTGCAGGTTCCTCAGTTCCCTCACCCTCAACACATCGCTTTCGCGGGAGTTCGAGGCGCTGGCCTGGTTTGCTTAAAGAAATCGCCTAGGCATGTTCATATAATCATTATTTTACACATCACTCTACGAGTATCACTTGAGGGGAAGTTTACAAAAACAACATAACTGACATATTTAACGAAATCGAGTTTTTGCTATGATTATGTCCGTCTGTGAAAACGCTACAATTGTGCAATAGACATTGTTTAATTAGGAACCCGTTTGCCCAAAATTACCCGTCTATTTTTAAAATGGAATTACTCAGCTCTACGGAACTTGTAGTACAATAATAATTACATTCTCTTATACATTTATGTATATAATTTAAATGCAATACATTTGGTAATAAAACAGTTTTCGTAAATTCAATAATTATTTTTACTATAGGAATGTAAATTATTTTTGCACAAAAATAACATAACTGCCAATAATTTCACAAAACCAGCATCAGTTAGTTAACATATTTTTGAAGAGATAACCGTTTGTTTATGGTATCCAAGATGAAAGTGTAACTCTATGGCCATTGCATACTGCATAGTTAATGGAAGGTATTGTTTAAAGAAATAATATTTTAGGAGAAATTAATAACGTTTTTTTCGCTTTCTGTAAAATCAACACTAATGTAGTTAAAATGTTGTTTTTGTAAACATCCCTTCACTTGCTAATATTCCATACTTCTATTTGCACCTTGCATCTTTTTCTAGTGGTAAATTTTTGTAGCATTTTTAGTTTAATTAATCTAGATTAGACTTGCCTTAATAACAGCTTGTAAAAAGAAAGCAATATAAAGATATTCACACTTAATACCGGATTGAATGTTAACTCAACATTGACACCATTTTTACCATCAACAATATAGATATGTTTAACTAAATAGAGTGCAGACTGCATTGATATGCAAATGTTGTGTAATTTGTTGATGCGTCGAGGGTCTCTTGCGGCAACCTTTGTCGCGAACTGGTCGTGAATGGGCCCACAATGGAACATATGACGACGACCCTATTGATCTGCGCGCCCAGTGATCAATGTGAGACCTTTCTTCGGACAGACTAATATATCACATGCATTGAATGGGTCGTCAGTTGAAATAACAGTTTCTCGCCGTGCAGACCGCTGCGAGCTCGACCTCTGCTGGAATCTGTGCCTGTATCTGCTTAAAGTGATTGAAATTTGCGTTTTTCAGCAAACAATAGGATACGCGACAATGTTTAAAAAGACAGTCTTCAAAATAGATTGACCGGTGCGGTAAAAAACAAAAGATATACATTTTTGACACAAGAGCCTGTGCGGACAGAGGATGTTCACCGGAGTACTGCGTTCCGCGTTCCATTTAATCCAATGGAACGCGAACGCAGAACTCCGGTTGAACGCCTTCTGTCTGCGCGGGCTCGTAAAGTCTTCCCGTGTATTGGCGCGCCGGTACTGCGGCTAGCATGTGACCATGAGTGGCCGGTTGCAGATTGCCGCTCGGGCCGTCGGGCGGCGGCATGGGCGGGCACGGGCAGCTGGGCATGGGCGCGCTGGTGCCGCCCCCACACCACGCGTCCGCGCAGCGCCCCCCGCACCCCATCCGGGCTATGCCGCATCATCCGCAGCAGCACCACTCTATGCCGCTGGTAAGTCTAGTGTACCTATTAGCAGCGATATCATTGCTCATTTCTCTTCACTGTAGTAATTCGAAAGAGTCGTTTTTCTCGCGTGTCAAGCTAGCCCGCCTGCTCATTACTGATCAAATTATTCCTTGGACACATATTTAGTCATTTTCTCACCATCACATAACCTTTTAAGGTCGAAACGCACAGACAGCGGTGGCGGCGCGGTGCGGTGCGGTGAGGAAGCGGTACCGGTTGTAATGTTCGAGCTAATATGAAAAGGTCCGCACAGAATACCGCGCCGCGCCGCGTCCCGCCGCGGTATTCTGTGCGGACCCTTTCATATTAGCTCGAACATTACAACCGGTACCGCACCGCACCGCGCCGCACCGCCACCGCTTTCAGTGCGGTTCGGCCTTTATAGATGTTTGCCGTCGATGTGACATATGTAATTGATGTACAGTCGCGGAATGAAAAGGTTGACCAGTTTTCAAATAATTTCATTTACGCGTTGCAAGCACTCTCACGCCCACATTACTTTTCAAAATGTAACGGCTGTTTTTCCGAAAGTGATAAACTACAGTAATGAGTTTTGTGCTTAAATTGCGGACGACGGCCAAACGGGATTACTTATGTAACTCATTAAACCTATTTATGGTATTCCATCTCTCGAGACAGCGTAAGATTATGGATGTATAAGTGACGGCAAAAAGTTCACTACTATATGCTTAAACGGTATTAAGCGACGGCAATTCAACTGACATTTACTTTAATGCAAATACTGCCGAACTACTCTATCAATCAAATTCTTAAATAAGAATTTGTAGTAATCAAAAAAATGACAATATCCCCGTCAGTGCTGCTGTCGTCTTGTTAATAAATGAACAATCAACCGACCTTAAGTCAACCCCTGTGGAACATTTGTGATGTGAGAGAGACAAAACGGTCCCGTGTTCAAGTTTATACTCGTCGGATCTGTCTCCTGTCGAGAGACAAAGAGACCGGCTCGGGAGATATTGTAGCGGTACGTGTGAAGGGTGCTTTACGCGATACCCAACTGTGAAAGTATCGTGCAATTGCACACGCACAGGATTTGACCAGAAGATATAAAGGAATGAAACGTTCATAAACGTTATACAGTCCCGTGCAATAAAAAGTAAAAGTGTAAAAACTAGGTTCAAACTCGATATATTTATCAGACGCTCGAATCTGAATCGATACACAAAAGTTCTAAAACGCGGCCACATTCGGCGATTATTATGTTTATTGTGCAATTCAGTTTAGGGTCAACGACCCCCGAAGATTTGTATAGAAGTAATGGAAAGCCAAACTTGTGCAGTAAACATTTGCTCGTCTTAAAATGTACAGCGTTCTGCACATAGTTTTCTTGTGGACTGGCCATTATTACGTCGACAAATTGTTTTCCCAAAATATCACGTCCCAAACCAATTTCTCAAATTAATCTAGTTTATACAAGTTTATTCTAGGAAAGGGGGAATTTGGGGCAAATGGGAAGCCAATTTTTGAAAGTTTGTTCCATAAGTTTCTTAAAATATCACGCCGTTAGCCTGCGAATGTCAAATAACGTTTTATATGGCAATCGAACCACCTTAAATTCTGCGGTATCCGCTTATTAATTAGTAAACTGTACCATTTTTGTTTGGTCCAAATTAACACATAATTTTAAGGATGGTGCACTGCGTAGGCAAGCCCTTCCTTCCCATCCTTTGTAGTAATGCACTATTTCTCAAACATGCAATGAGATGTTCTCTTTACGTTCCTTATAATAGACTCGGAACTCTCGGAAGTATCCTTTTTCGGGCGCAGCATCTCGAGGCGGCCTGAAATGGGATTTCATACAACTTTTCAGGCCTAGGCCTGCAAAGTAACTTTAATTTTCATTCCACTATTTGTGGCACAGCATCACGGCATTCAGCCATGAAAATTAGTTTGGTTTGAGGATTTTTATTTATTTATTTCATTGCATGTTTGATAAAAGTACTATACATGCCTCTGTGATTTCCCGGCCTCTGATGCAATGTACTATTATTTAACATATTCACTGTCATGAATCGCTACACGCTAGCTAGCGGAAAGCGTCTACGGTTTCCTGGCAGTGAAAGTGTTAATTATAGTCGCCTGCCCAGACAAAATTTTCATCAGTATTTTTTTCCCAGGCAATAAGTAAGTTGTAATGAGATTGACCTGCGGCAGCCTCTATCTAGATTGCTGTTGTTATTTGTTTTTGTAGTGAAATACATGTGTTGCAGCAACCAATGAAGCAGATGCGCCGTGGCTACGGCGTGGGCTACGGGCCGGCGGGCGTCGTGCCGGCCTACGCGCACCCGCCGCTGCAGCCGCCCGCGCCCATGCCCATCACCGGTAACATACCAAGGCATTACTTCCACAAGGCAGACCCCAGGCCTCCAGTGATGTGATGGCGAATCGCTTGTCAATAAGCATGGAAATAAATACCTCATTTTTCAGGCTGTATAAGGTAAACGTTCGAGTGCACTACGCTGTATTTGGCATTGGGAACTCTATGTCAAAGTAACATGGCTTAAATTCGAATGAAGAAAAATCCTCTTAGTTCGAATTTAATCCATATTGCTTTGACATAAAGTGCCCATGCCATATACTAGTACAGCGTCGAGCACTCGGACGTTTACCTTACAGCGTGGATGGAATGAGCCATACTTGGACAGTCAGTCACCTTCAATATTGAAGGTAGATTATGTCTGGCCAGCGAGTCGTGTTACAAGCATATTTTTCCAAAATTTTTATATGGCATATTTTTTACTTATGAAGTAATGGTAACTCGCCTATTGGAGTGTCATTTGAGCACATACTTACATGGCGACCCTGCTACATGATTTGTTAATTCATAAGACTGCTCAAAGCACTAACATTATTCTGTATGATTAACAGTAACAATAAAGCCTCGTTTCCCTTGCAGCAGCAACACCAGCCGTCGCCAAAGAGCCGGCCGCGACGACGGTGGAGCCCGAGGAGGCGGAGGCGGAGGACACGCGGGCGGCGGGCGACGAGGCGCACCCGCCGCCCGCCGCGGCCAACAGTAAAGAGAAGACTCCCATGTGCCTGGTCAACGAACTGGCCAGGTACAATAAGGTGCGTGTCGTCACATGTTATTGCCCGAGGAGGCGGAGGCGGAGGACACGCGGGCGGCGGGCGACGAGGCGCACCCGCCGCCCGCCGCGGCCAACAGTAAAGAGAAGACTCCCATGTGCCTGGTCAACGAACTGGCCAGGTACAATAAGGTGCGTGTCGTCACATGTTATTGCCCGAGGAGGCGGAGGCGGAGGACACGCGGGCGGCGGGCGACGAGGCGCACCCGCCGCCCGCCGCGGCCAACAGTAAAGAGAAGACTCCCATGTGCCTGGTCAACGAACTGGCCAGGTACAATAAGGTGCGTGTCGTCACATGTTATTGCCCGAGGAGGCGGAGGCGGAGGACACGCGGGCGGCGGGCGACGAGGCGCACCCGCCGCCCGCCGCGGCCAACAGTAAAGAGAAGACTCCCATGTGCCTGGTCAACGAACTGGCCAGGTACAATAAGGTGCGTGTCGTCACATGTTATTGCCCGAGGAGGCGGAGGCGGAGGACACGCGGGCGGCGGGCGACGAGGCGCACCCGCCGCCCGCCGCGGCCAACAGTAAAGAGAAGACTCCCATGTGCCTGGTCAACGAACTGGCCAGGTACAATAAGGTGCGTGTCGTCACATGTTATTGCCCGAGGAGGCGGAGGCGGAGGACACGCGGGCGGCGGGCGACGAGGCGCACCCGCCGCCCGCCGCGGCCAACAGTAAAGAGAAGACTCCCATGTGCCTGGTCAACGAACTGGCCAGGTACAATAAGGTGCGTGTCGTCACATGTTATTGCCCGAGGAGGCGGAGGCGGAGGACACGCGGGCGGCGGGCGACGAGGCGCACCCGCCGCCCGCCGCGGCCAACAGTAAAGAGAAGACTCCCATGTGCCTGGTCAACGAACTGGCCAGGTACAATAAGGTGCGTGTCGTCACATGTTATTGCCCGAGGAGGCGGAGGCGGAGGACACGCGGGCGGCGGGCGACGAGGCGCACCCGCCGCCCGCCGCGGCCAACAGTAAAGAGAAGACTCCCATGTGCCTGGTCAACGAACTGGCCAGGTACAATAAGGTGCGTGTCGTCACATGTTATTGCCCGAGGAGGCGGAGGCGGAGGACACGCGGGCGGCGGGCGACGAGGCGCACCCGCTGCCCGCCGCGGCCAACAGTAAAGAGAAGACTCCCATGTGCCTGGTCAACGAACTGGCCAGGTACAATAAGGTGCGTGTCGTCACATGTTATTGCCCGAGGAGGCGGAGGCGGAGGACACGCGGGCGGCGGGCGACGAGGCGCACCCGCCGCCCGCCGCGGCCAACAGTAAAGAGAAGACTCCCATGTGCCTGGTCAACGAACTGGCCAGGTACAATAAGGTGCGTGTCGTCACATGTTATTGCCCGAGGAGGCGGAGGCGGAGGACACGCGGGCGGCGGGCGACGAGGCGCACCCGCCGCCCGCCGCGGCCAACAGTAAAGAGAAGACTCCCATGTGCCTGGTCAACGAACTGGCCAGGTACAATAAGGTGCGTGTCGTCACATGTTATTGCCCGAGGAGGCGGAGGCGGAGGACACGCGGGCGGCGGGCGACGAGGCGCACCCGCCGCCCGCCGCGGCCAACAGTAAAGAGAAGACTCCCATGTGCCTGGTCAACGAACTGGCCAGGTACAATAAGGTGCGTGTCGTCACATGTTATTGCCCGAGGAGGCGGAGGCGGAGGACACGCGGGCGGCGGGCGACGAGGCGCACCCGCCGCCCGCCGCGGCCAACAGTAAAGAGAAGACTCCCATGTGCCTGGTCAACGAACTGGCCAGGTACAATAAGGTGCGTGTCGTCACATGTTATTGCCCGAGGAGGCGGAGGCGGAGGACACGCGGGCGGCGGGCGACGAGGCGCACCCGCCGCCCGCCGCGGCCAACAGTAAAGAGAAGACTCCCATGTGCCTGGTCAACGAACTGGCCAGGTACAATAAGGTGCGTGTCGTCACATGTTATTGCCCGAGGAGGCGGAGGCGGAGGACACGCGGGCGGCGGGCGACGAGGCGCACCCGCCGCCCGCCGCGGCCAACAGTAAAGAGAAGACTCCCATGTGCCTGGTCAACGAACTGGCCAGGTACAATAAGGTGCGTGTCGTCACATGTTATTGCCCGAGGAGGCGGAGGCGGAGGACACGCGGGCGGCGGGCGACGAGGCGCACCCGCCGCCCGCCGCGGCCAACAGTAAAGAGAAGACTCCCATGTGCCTGGTCAACGAACTGGCCAGGTACAATAAGGTGCGTGTCGTCACATGTTATTGCCCGAGGAGGCGGAGGCGGAGGACACGCGGGCGGCGGGCGACGAGGCGCACCCGCCGCCCGCCGCGGCCAACAGTAAAGAGAAGACTCCCATGTGCCTGGTCAACGAACTGGCCAGGTACAATAAGGTGCGTGTCGTCACATGTTATTGCCCGAGGAGGCGGAGGCGGAGGACACGCGGGCGGCGGGCGACGAGGCGCACCCGCCGCCCGCCGCGGCCAACAGTAAAGAGAAGACTCCCATGTGCCTGGTCAACGAACTGGCCAGGTACAATAAGGTGCGTGTCGTCACATGTTATTGCCCGAGGAGGCGGAGGCGGAGGACACGCGGGCGGCGGGCGACGAGGCAAATAACCTTGTTGCAGAGCGTCGCGATTGATCGCGTGAGTAGAGCAGTGTGTGGCCAGAGAGGGCAACATCGTGGCAGCGCGACCATAGTGTGGCTCAAGTATTACATGCTACATATAGCACCAGTTGCAGCCTGCCCGTAGTAGCGACGGAGACGCGACCCGCCACAGCTCCAGAAGCGCCCAGCGAGAAGGGGTGTTCAGAAGATTCTCTCTCCTACGTACAGACGAAGGGGATATTACATTCTAATTTGCAGTGTTGACATCGCAGGCATCCATGGCCCTCAGGACCCGGCCATGACTTCCAGCGGCGGCGATGCTCCAAGTCGTGGCCGAGCCGTCAGAATCGTTTACATTGGCGTGTGTGCTCGCAAGCCTACTTCTCTTTTGGGAATCCTGTTACGCCTAAGATTTCAATCCATCACATCATTAGAAGACTAATAAACGCCTAGAAATATGTTTTTGTTTTATATTGGTTGCCCCCAGCGACTATGCAGGATGGATGCAGACTCAATACAAATATTTCTGTCTGATATTAAGACAAAAAGAAGCTAGGCTTTAAATTGTCAATTAAAATTGTTTCAGATTAAGCACCAATACCGCCTCACATCAGAAACAGGACCGGCTCACAAGAAAGTATTCACAGTAACACTCCGATTGGGTGATACTGAAGAATACACAGCTGAGGTGAGTTTCATTTGTACTGCATATTGAGGCACATTGAAGTTTGAAGTAATTGTTGCAAGAACGTACAAGATGGAAAGTTAATTTATCCAAACTTTACCATGTAGCTATATATTAACGTTTTTAAGTCCCGATAGTGGTATTAAGCGCCCGCGATACGTTTGGGAAACTCAATTTTGTGGGACACGTGGAAGGAAAAAGGAGCCGTGGAAATCACCAACCGTTGGGCCCACGCAGTGAAGGAAATCTGCAAAGGAATCTGGATGGCCTAAAACCGATTGGCCTGGAGAGCATTAGTGCGCAACGCGACAACTTCGTGTAGTCACGACCCACAGTAATGATGATGCGACGAAGAAGACGTTTGGGAATGGACAGTTTTGCCATATAAGTACGTCAACGTGTGTAAGAATTGACAGCACACCCCATTTCCTTCCCAATCGCGGTTGATTAACTCTTAGGCGATGGGGCATAAATGATATCAAATACTTAAAAGAATGGCTTATGTACTATTAAACCCACGTCACATTTGAGACTTTTGTCACTTCAGTCGTATCATTTTTAATACAGTATGCATCTAAGAGTTAATAAGTGTTGTACGCTTGTTCCGCAGGGTTCGTCGATCAAGCGCGCGCAGCACTCTGCGGCTAGCGCGGCGCTTACCGCCACGCACTTCCCGCCGCCGCCGCCGCGCGCGCCGCCCGCGCACGCGCCGCCCCATCCGCACCACCGGCACTCGGGTAACCACTACTGTCACGTTACTGCTTACCGCCACGCACTTCCCGCCGCCGCCGCCGCGCGCGCCGCCCGCGCACGCGCCGCCCCATCCGCACCACCGGCACTCGGGTAACCACTACTGTCACGTTACTGCTTACCGCCACGCACTTCCCGCCGCCGCCGCCGCGCGCGCCGCCCGCGCACGCGCCGCCCCATCCGCACCACCGGCACTCGGGTAACCACTACTGTCACGTTACTGCTTACCGCCACGCACTTCCCGCCGCCGCCGCCGCGCGCGCCGCCCGCGCACGCGCCGCCCCATCCGCACCACCGGCACTCGGGTAACCACTACTGTCACGTTACTGCTTACCGCCACGCACTTCCCGCCGCCGCCGCCGCGCGCGCCGCCCGCGCACGCGCCGCCCCATCCGCACCACCGGCACTCGGGTAACCACTACTGTCACGTTACTGCTTACCGCCACGCACTTCCCGCCGCCGCCGCCGCGCGCGCCGCCCGCGCACGCGCCGCCCCATCCGCACCACCGGCACTCGGGTAACCACTACTGTCACGTTACTGCTTACCGCCACGCACTTCCCGCCGCCGCCGCCGCGCGCGCCGCCCGCGCACGCGCCGCCCCATCCGCACCACCGGCACTCGGGTAACCACTACTGTCACGTTACTGCTTACCGCCACGCACTTCCCGCCGCCGCCGCCGCGCGCGCCGCCCGCGCACGCGCCGCCCCATCCGCACCACCGGCACTCGGGTAACCACTACTGTCACGTTACTGCTTACCGCCACGCACTTCCCGCCGCCGCCGCCGCGCGCGCCGCCCGCGCACGCGCCGCCCCATCCGCACCACCGGCACTCGGGTAACCACTACTGTCACGTTACTGCTTACCGCCACGCACTTCCCGCCGCCGCCGCCGCGCGCGCCGCCCGCGCACGCGCCGCCCCATCCGCACCACCGGCACTCGGGTAACCACTACTGTCACGTTACTGCTTACCGCCACGCACTTCCCGCCGCCGCCGCCGCGCGCGCCGCCCGCGCACGCGCCGCCCCATCCGCACCACCGGCACTCGGGTAACCACTACTGTCACGTTACTGCTTACCGCCACGCACTTCCCGCCGCCGCCGCCGCGCGCGCCGCCCGCGCACGCGCCGCCCCATCCGCACCACCGGCACTCGGGTAACCACTACTGTCACGTTACTGCTTACCGCCACGCACTTCCCGCCGCCGCCGCCGCGCGCGCCGCCCGCGCACGCGCCGCCCCATCCGCACCACCGGCACTCGGGTAACCACTACTGTCACGTTACTGCTTACCGCCACGCACTTCCCGCCGCCGCCGCCGCGCGCGCCGCCCGCGCACGCGCCGCCCCATCCGCACCACCGGCACTCGGGTAACCACTACTGTCACGTTACTGCTTACCGCCACGCACTTCCCGCCGCCGCCGCCGCGCGCGCCGCCCGCGCACGCGCCGCCCCATCCGCACCACCGGCACTCGGGTAACCACTACTGTCACGTTACTGCTTACCGCCACGCACTTCCCGCCGCCGCCGCCGCGCGCGCCGCCCGCGCACGCGCCGCCCCATCCGCACCACCGGCACTCAGGTAACCACTACTGTCACGTTACTGCTTACCGCCACGCACTTCCCGCCGCCGCCGCCGCGCGCGCCGCCCGCGCACGCGCCGCCCCATCCGCACCACCGGCACTCGGGTAACCACTACTGTCACGTTACTGCTTACCGCCACGCACTTCCCGCCGCCGCCGCCGCGCGCGCCGCCCGCGCACGCGCCGCCCCATCCGCACCACCGGCACTCGGGTAACCACTACTGTCACGTTACTGCTTACCGCCACGCACTTCCCGCCGCCGCCGCCGCGCGCGCCGCCCGCGCACGCGCCGCCCCATCCGCACCACCGGCACTCGGGTAACCACTACTGTCACGTTACTGCTTACCGCCACGCACTTCCCGCCGCCGCCGCCGCGCGCGCCGCCCGCGCACGCGCCGCCCCATCCGCACCACCGGCACTCGGGTAACCACTACTGTCACGTTACTGCTTACCGCCACGCACTTCCCGCCGCCGCCGCCGCGCGCGCCGCCCGCGCACGCGCCGCCCCATCCGCACCACCGGCACTCGGGTAACCACTACTGTCACGTTACTGCTTACCGCCACGCACTTCCCGCCGCCGCCGCCGCGCGCGCCGCCCGCGCACGCGCCGCCCCATCCGCACCACCGGCACTCGGGTAACCACTACTGTCACGTTACTGCTTACCGCCACGCACTTCCCGCCGCCGCCGCCGCGCGCGCCGCCCGCGCACGCGCCGCCCCATCCGCACCACCGGCACTCGGGTAACCACTACTGTCACGTTACTGCTTACCGCCACGCACTTCCCGCCGCCGCCGCCGCGCGCGCCGCCCGCGCACGCGCCGCCCCATCCGCACCACCGGCACTCGGGTAACCACTACTGTCACGTTACTGCTTACCGCCACGCACTTCCCGCCGCCGCCGCCGCGCGCGCCGCCCGCGCACGCGCCGCCCCATCCGCACCACCGGCACTCGGGTAACCACTACTGTCACGTTACTGCTTACCGCCACGCACTTCCCGCCGCCTACAGTCCGCGGATTCACAGGCCGTTTAACAGATAAGGTCCAGTCGTTGTTGAGCTGTTTAAAAGCAACAAAGGTTTCAAAGTTCTATAACATGCTCCTATGAATGTCAATATCCTTTCAAATTGTAGTATAAATGTGACACACAACATCTGTTTGTAGGTGCAGTGATGCCGACAGTGGAACTGAACGCGCTGGCCATGAAGCTGTGCCAGCCGGCCATCTACACGTCGATCCCCGCCGTGGCCGCGCCCGTGCGCGCTCGCTCGCGCGCGCCCGCGTACCGCGTGCCGCCCTTCGTGCCCAACGTGTACCAGCGGATGCTTAGTCCAGGACTTGTGTACAGAGTGCGGGTCACCGTCGGCGACAGGTTACTTATACTGCTTTTTAACCCCCGACGCAAAAAGAGGGGTGTTATAAGTTTGACGTGTCTGTGTGTCTGTCTCTGGCATCGTAGTTCCTAAACGTATGGACCGATTTGAAACGTGATCATGGTTCTAAGCTACGTTTCAACAAAATCGATTCAGCCGGTTTTGAGACATTGAACTTTGAAACGAAAATGTCGGGGTATTTCAACTTTTCTAAGTGGTAGTTATCACGCCATTGCGTTGCTCAGATATGGGGAGAAATATTGTCAGAATTTAGGCTTCAAAACTGTGATTAGCTGTACGTTGCACGAACAAGCCATCTACAAATTTGAACAGACCAACAATGTTTCTGTAGTCCCCTTGGAACAGCGATTCGGCCAATCAGAGCAGCCCGCGCGAGCGGGTACCGGTCGAGAGGGGTCTCCCGGGCACGTCCAGACTATCGACTAAACCCCCAACGATTGTCAAACATGTCGCTTCCAGAGAAGGACAAAAGTATGCTTGACTGACGCGGTTTGTAGTAGCGGCGGTAAGTCAAGTTTACTATTGATCGCCACTGCAGGCCGCGCCAGTGTGATTTAGACTTTATATTTCGTCTCGCGACTGGGCGGTTTTAAGCGATGTCTGGTCTAAGATTGAAGTTACCTGTAGTTAACCTTTACCCAGTAATGAATAAGACACATTTCTGTTTGCAGGGCGTGGCTGGGCGAGGGCTCGACGCCGCAGGGCGCGCGGCACGACGCGGCGGCGCGCGCGCTGCACGACCTGCGCGCGCCCGACGCGTCCGCGGTCGTCGTCGCGCCGCCCGCCGTCACCAACGGTAATAGTTTGCAGGGCGTGGCTGGGCGAGGGCTCGACGCCGCAGGGCGCGCGGCACGACGCGGCGGCGCGCGCGCTGCACGACCTGCGCGCGCCCGACGCGTCCGCGGTCGTCGTCGCGCCGCCCGCCGTCACCAACGGTAATATTTATTTGTTATACTAGGGGGGGAAGTTGGATTTTACCTGCGAGCAGGGATTGTAACCGGTTTTTTTCAAAAACCTCGAAATAACCACATATCTCGAACTATTTTATACTTTATATGTAGGACTCAGTTGTGTTTTGAGGTAACGAGTGCGTATGCAATTGCGCGCGTAATTACCTTGCCCAATTAGAAAATGAAATAATTAGCAAAGAACGAAAAAAACCGGTTACAGTTCCCATACAAAAAATAACCGGTTACTGTCACAATCACTGCCTTTTTTCTTTTTTTTCATTCAATTCATCTGAAACACTAGCTAGCGAAAGGATTCTATGATTGACCAAGAGCGAATTCAAAAATAGAATCCTGAGCGTAGCGAGTGTTTCAATACACGAGACGTAAAATAACTTTTCACCCATGTATAACACAATTTTTTTCACCTGACTACAGCGAGGAAAATAACAAAAACATACAGACGAATTGAGAGCCTCATCCTTTTTTGAAGTCGGTTAAAAAGGGTAAAAAAATATTCATAAAGTAAACAAAAATAAACATTCAACGTTCTACGCCATAGTACTTTTAACGTTCTACGTCTACTTTCTTCACATGTGGATAAAAAGCGATTTTCTCAATAGATATCAAACATACAAAAAGGTCTTTCCGAGCTAGTGTGATGAAAACAAACAAACCATCCTCCATCTAGACCGTAAGCCCGCTCCCAATACGCGAACACGATCACGGTGTCAACCGCACCGTCTGCCAACTACCGTAGGCCATTTCAGGTCTGACAGACTTACTCTCTCTACGATAGGGCTAAATGATGCCACATGTCTCGTACCTACTGTTGACAGTGTTGTCACATGACGTAAAAATACATACCCTTACAATTTTGACCGGAAGTGAAGGGTTTTTAAAACTTTCGGCCAATTTTAGATGTGATAATCTTCTGATTGTTGCTCAGCATCAACTTTGTCGACCTGCTGCCATGCATTTGATCGTGTTGTAATGAGACGTAGGCGTATTGGGAGTGGGCTTACGGTCTAATCCTTTTGGGCCAGTCTTATGTTGCTGCGACAATCAGACTCAGCCAAAACGATGACACGAGATGATCGAAAGTGCCATGTTAAGGTGGGCGTACACGGTACAAAATACGTAACGCGGACACCGACTGGGTCGTCTTTAACCCGTTGAGGAGACTCTGGGATATTGGGGCCATAGCTAGTTTAGCCTGATATAAGGTAAGCCAAACGCGCGTCGTAAATTCGGTCGATGCAAAGCTCGTGATAGCATATTATTACCTGTGAAATTCCACCTAACGCAACGTGATGCCCTATAGAATCTGGTCCATTGCTATCAACTTCGGCAAATGTCTTAGAAAATGTAATAAAAAATGTTTTTATTTATTTTCAGGTGACGCTGCTTCTGATATCCTAAATTCTGAAGTGAAATCACCAGTATCATTAGTCCATGAGCTAGCTTTGAAACGGAATCTAACCGTTCAGTTCACTGTGAAGTCGGAGCGGGGACCGCCACATATGAGGGTATGTACACTGTTTTATACATTCTATTTAGTTGTAAGTCAAAACTATTCTATTGTATGTTTGAGTAATTTGAAATAGTCCTCCTCGAGGCCCCGTAGCATGGTTGGCCTTATCACGCGATAAGTGACAAGATAGAGCCATCCGTCCCTGGCTGACACCGTTCGATAGAACGAGACAACGCTCTTATCTTATCACTTATCCATCCATGCTACGGGGCCTGGTCGTTTTAATTGCTAAAGGCAGTATGTATACATTTCGTTACCTAACCTGGACGCATGCCTCGGGGTGCGCGCTTAGTGTAGTGGTGCCTCGGCGAGCCATGGCGTTCTGCAAACCGAACGGCGAACGGTCTACATGCTCTGCCGCACGTCTCGCCTGAAGTGACCCGAGGCTTTTAGACGGAGATCAAAGGTTCCGCGGCGCGTTTGTAGATAAATTTGGCCTAGCCAACATGGCTCGGGGTTGCCGCGCGCGCTTGCCTCCGACACGCTAAGAGCCCGCGCACACAGAGAGCGGTCTGGAGTTCCGAGTTCAGAGTTCTGCGTTCTTTCGAATGTACTGAGTCCGATACGATAACGCACATAGCAGGCAGTCATGTAGTAGTTGGGTTGCGAATCGGGCGTAGTCATAAATTACACGTCCAAAGGTTCCAACAATCACTTTAATATTACCACAAAACACGGTACAAAGCAGAAGGAGAAAGTTTATTAGCATGAAGCACGATTAATTAAATGTTAATATTCGAGCAAGCGTTTAGCGGGGCGAGTACAATAATTTGCAAGCAGGCGGCGTGCTCTCTGCGTCGAAGCGAGATGAGTACTGGCGCGGGCGCGTGGGCCGAGGCACCGGCCGCCGTCCGCGAAGGTAATGAGGTCACCGTATCTAATATGAAACTAGGTTAGTTTGTCCGCTTGTACAAAATATTATATAATTATTTATTTTAGTTATTTAGTTAGTATTACTATTTAAGTGCATGTCGTAAATACCTAATTATGGATTTGTTTATATAATAATAAGTGTTTAGAATTAAGTTTAGTTTAAAGTTTTATATTAAGTTAACACATTTAATCAATAAAACTTATTTAAATATTATTATAGGTAACGCGTAGGTATTGAGTACACTACAGTCAGACCGCGGCGGTCAAAGTGGAACTCCGCGTTCTAGAGTTCTTTTGCGGCCGAGACAGAATGCCGCGTTCTCCGCGATGTCTGAACTTGCTAATCCAGAAAAACTTATTGAATGGTTTAGAGAAAGGAGATTATTATATGATTAGCATTAATAAGTAATTAAATAAATGCTTACCTTAACAAATACAGCCAGCCTTTCTTTTGCTGTAATATACTCCCTCCAGTTAGTATTTTGCTTTTCGATATCACATTTTGTGAAATCTTATAATTCATTGAAGCTATTTATCGACATACGAAAACAAATATAAAATCGCTCTTCGTCGCAGTAATTCATGAATAAGTTTTTGTCAAAAATTTCATTTTTGGTACAAGCTTTTATTGCCGTCTGTTAGTTTTCTGTATACCATCATCACTACTCACTGAGACGATTCTAATAAGCCCAAACTCAACGGGGTAACGTCCTTACGTCGGTTTAGTACTGAATTCCCATGGCTACCTTCTGTCTCCATCATCAAATCAGCTCGGTGGTACCATAATATTTAATTGTCATCCAAACTATACTAGTACCCAAAATTTCAGCTCAATCGAATAACGGCAAGTGACTGAAAAATGGATTGCAAATTTTGACGGACAAGTTACATACTTACATACTTATATTATTATAATTACATACAAACGAACAGGTCAAGTTAATATAAAGCTTGTAAAATACTACTGAATTCACCTTGGTCTTCTCGTGTTGTGTTAATTGGGTGCACCCAATACTTTCTTTTCCTTTTAGAAGCTTCTAGACTCCACAAAAGCAATGCCTCTTCTTCGGAAGATGAACTTTATAACGACATGTTGCGCGTGCAAAGGCACGGACGAAAATGGAACGCAAGAATTTGAACGCCGCCTGTGTGCGTTGGAACTCTCGAGCGGTCAGAACGCAGAACTCTGAACGCTGAACTCAGAACTCTAGACCGCTCTCTGTGTGCGCGGGCTTTAAAATTGGACGGAGCCTGCCTCGCGCGAACAGCTCCGCTTACTTGTTAGTTTGTTTTTTAGGTGTTCATCACGGCGTGCACAGTGGGCGAGATGGAGACGGAAGGCGAGGGCAACGGCAAGAAGGTATCGAAGCGGCGCGCGGCGGAGCGCATGCTGGACGAGATGCGGCGCCGCTGGCCGCCCGCGCTGCTGCGCGCGAGGCCGCACGAGCGCCGCCGCCCGCCGCCCGCCAAGAAGAAGCCCAGGAACCTCATTAAGGTCACTATACTTACGTAAGGTATCGAAGCGGCGCGCGGCGGAGCGCATGTTGGACGAGATGCGGCGCCGCTGGCCGCCCGCGCTGCTGCGCGCGAGGCCGCACGAGCGCCGCCGCCCGCCGCCCGCCAAGAAGAAGCCCAGGAACCTCATTAAGGTCACTATACTTACGTAAGGTATCGAAGCGGCGCGCGGCGGAGCGCATGCTGGACGAGATGCGGCGCCGCTGGCCGCCCGCGCTGCTGCGCGCGAGGCCGCACGAGCGCCGCCGCCCGCCGCCCGCCAAGAAGAAGCCCAGGAACCTCATTAAGGTCACTATACTTACGTAAGGTATCGAAGCGGCGCGCGGCGGAGCGCATGTTGGACGAGATGCGGCGCCGCTGGCCGCCCGCGCTGCTGCGCGCGAGGCCGCACGAGCGCCGCCGCCCGCCGCCCGCCAAGAAGAAGCCCAGGAACCTCATTAAGGTCACTATACTTACGTAAGGTATCGAAGCGGCGCGCGGCGGAGCGCATGCTGGACGAGATGCGGCGCCGCTGGCCGCCCGCGCTGCTGCGCGCGAGGCCGCACGAGCGCTGCCGCCCGCCGCCCGCCAAGAAGAAGCCCAGGAACCTCATTAAGGTCACTATACTTACGTAAGGTATCGAAGCGGCGCGCGGCGGAGCGCATGTTGGACGAGATGCGGCGCCGCTGGCCGCCCGCGCTGCTGCGCGCGAGGCCGCACGAGCGCTGCCGCCCGCCGCCCGCCAAGAAGAAGCCCAGGAACCTCATTAAGGTCACTATACTTACGTAAGGTATCGAAGCGGCGCGCGGCGGAGCGCATGCTGGACGAGATGCGGCGCCGCTGGCCGCCCGCGCTGCTGCGCGCGAGGCCGCACGAGCGCTGCCGCCCGCCGCCCGCCAAGAAGAAGCCCAGGAACCTCATTAAGGTCACTATACTTACGTAAGGTATCGAAGCGGCGCGCGGCGGAGCGCATGCTGGACGAGATGCGGCGCCGCTGGCCGCCCGCGCTGCTGCGCGCGAGGCCGCACGAGCGCTGCCGCCCGCCGCCCGCCAAGAATGAAAATGAAAAATGAAAAAAAAAAAAAAAAAAAATTTAAATACACTATAAATACAATATACAATACACAACGAAATTACCGACAATATTCTGTCTATATTATACTTTTTGGTACAGTCGTAGTTTAGGAGTTGCTATGGCCACCTCCTTGTACAGTCACCGGCATAAATATATGATGAAACAAGGGCCGCAAAAATATCTGATGACAACTCTATTCCTAGAGCCGTAAGAGCGTGTCAGATATTTCTTGCGGCCCCCATCTTCAGATAATCATCGTGCAGTATGGTGCAGAGACCCCTCTATAAGTGGTACCGGCTGCAGCTGCCTTGTTATTTTGAAGGATCATACATAAATTTGTACAAACATTATTAGTCCACTTATTTATACTAAAGGAGTACCAACAGTTGCTAAAATATTCAACAATACATGCTGCAAAACAGCTCTTTATTTAATAATTTTACTCTGAAGTTTAGTTGACCGTAAAGACTATTTATACAGGAGGGCAGCGGCGCGACGGCGGAGGCGGGCGGCGCGGACAACCCCATCTCGCTACTGGCGCAGGCGCGACACGCGGCGCGCGCGCGCTCGCCGCAGTACCGCGTGCTGGAGGAGCGCGGCGCGGCGCGGCGCCGCGAGTTCCTCGTGCAGTGCGACGCGCCGCCGCACCGCGCCACCGGCCTCGGGCCCAACAAGAAGACGGCCAAGCGGCGCGCCGCGCACAGTGAGTATATTACAGCCCTAAGCCCTGGTTCGCTAGATTTGTGTTATTTACACTTTTTTTTTTAACGCCCGTTGAAAAAGCGCTCGTGCGAACCAGGGCTAAAAGGCCAAACACGTGTACATTACGCGCGGCACTAGACCGCGGCAGTCGTCGCGCGGGTGACAGTTCGAACTTTGCCGCACTCGAACGTGCAAAGGCCAATCGGCTCGCCCCGCGGCACGGCAAAGGCCAATCAGTGCTCGCCCCGCGGCAAGGCAAAGGCCAATCAGTGCTCGACTCGCGCACTGGGTGGAACACGGCCATGGGAGTTCAGTAGTATTTTACCGACATAACCCCGTTGAGTTAGGCTCGTTAGAATCGTCTCAATAAGTAGTTGATGAAGGTATACAGAAAAGTACCGTCGGCAATAAAAGCTGGTACCAAAAATTAAATTTTTGACAGAAACTTATTTCTTTATGCATGAACGGTTTTGCTAGGGAGGTATGGCAGAAAAGAACATGCTGCGCCAATCCCAAGTAAATGTTATAAGGGCAAGAAAATGAACAGTTATGCCAATATTCGTTTAAGGTCCCATTTTTCGGTTTTACGCTTATATCTCGGAAACTGCGTCCTAGCGACATGACTACTTTTACAAAATGAAAGCTGACTAAATTTACTACAAGTTTTATTCGATCAAGTTTTTCACGATGGCCTCGTGTCCAAAATTAAAAAGACTTCCAGTAAACTATAACAAATTTATCAAATCATTTCTCGAAAATAGATACTTCTTTGTGAAGCAAGGTGAGGACATAACGCCTTTGTACGCAATACATGCAGGAATCCCACAAGGCAGTGTTATGGGCCCAACATTACATGCGCGAGTCCAACTCGCACTTGGCCGGCTTTTTTATTTTTGTAAGATTTTACTGGCCTAATTGTCTATCACGTGTAAAGTGTACCATAATTTAATTCCAGATGTGTTATTAGCGATGGAAATGAACGGCGGGGCGGAAGGAGTGGCGAGCGCCGCGCTGGCTGAAGCTACCACGAACGGCACCACCGATACGAGTTGTGCTAACGGAACGGATGCTAAACGAAAAGTAACTTCATTTGTATTATTAAGTTGTTCAATAACTTTAGAAGGTCAAGTCAAATACACTCACCGGCAAATTTAGGGGAACATAAAAAAAAACCGGCAAAGTGCAAGTCGGACTCACTATCGTTCCGTACCATTATCTATAAAAAACTATTTTATTCTGTGTTTTTAGTATTTGTTGTTATAACAGCAACAGAAATACGGTATCAGTGAGATACAGCCTGTTGACAGACAGACGGACGGACGGACGGACGGACGGACGGACAGCGGAGTCTTAGTAATAGGGTCCCGTTTTACTCTTTGAGTACGGAATCCTAAAAAGATCAAAAAAAATATTTGTTCTAAAATATATGGCTAGTATAACCAGCCAGTAAACTCAAATAAAAAAGTTTCGTACATATTTTTTATGTTCCGCTAAAATTTGAATTAATTCTCAAGCAAATGGTCCCCGACTTTTGCGGTGTCGATAAACCACTATTTCCGTTACGACTCAATTAGAAATGGTCCTTATTGACATCGATTGTTTCGTTTAATGTTTTGGCATTTTAGTAGTTTATTGTATCAGCAGCGGTTCATTTATTATCCGCTACCCAAAGGCTGTTATGAAGAGATCGTTCTTCACCGATAAGACCTTAAATATATAAGCAGTGTTCTGTAATAGGGAACATTACGCAAAACTCTTCGTAGGTGGCGACAGTAGCATCGTTGACATTGTATCTCGTTCCCACTTGCGGTATTATCTATGCAAGCATCCTTGTCACTCATTTGACAATCAATTGTGCATGTGTGTGTGAATCCCTATATTCCTATACTGGTTTACAATTAGTGGTAGTGCTGCCTCTGGCGGCAGAACATTGCAGTAATGTTCCCTATTTGAATACTTTAATTGAGGGGTGCACAATAAAGAGTAATACGTATACGGTGTATAGTACGTAATACGGTCTCGTTTATCTTTATTATCGATTCTAACGTAGGATCCTGAGCGTAGTGAGGGATTCAAATGTTAACGCCCAAGACGAAGATAATTTTGCTCCTGAGTGACACATGCAACTTTTCACACCGACTATGACGACAAACATTTCTAAATAAAAAAAACAAAAAAAAAAAATTTTTTTTTAAAGTTAATAAAAAGAAAGTAGAAAAAAGTGGCTTTTTTTCAAGAAAAGAAAAAAAATGTTCGTTTTTAATCGGTTACGATGAAATTACAATCTATTTTTTTATTAAGATCTGTGGTAAATTGGCACATTGCGTAAATGCCAATGAATAAATTAAATAAAAACCGGCCCAGTGCGAGTCGGACTCGCGCACGAAGGGTTCCGTACCATTATCTATAAATATTTATTTAATTCTGTTTTTTAGTATTGTTGTTATAGCGGCAACAGAAATAAATCACCTGTGAAATTTTCAACTGTGTTTTCTGTCATGGTTCATGAGATACAGCCTGGTGACAGACAGACAGACAGCGGAGTCTTAGTAATTGGGTCCCGTTTTACTCTTTGAGTATGGAACCCTAAAAAGTAGCTTGAACAGAAATGTAGCATTTTGCTCTCTCTCATCGGGGACCAAAACTTACTTTTCTGAATGAAAGGTGTGAAAAAACACTTAATTGTTCAACAAGGTATTGTTGCCTGAGGGTAGGATATCCAAAACACCATTATTAGCTCCAATTCCTAACAATTATTAGCCCCAATTTAGTTAACCGCTAAATAATAAAATGTTATGTATAATATACATACTTTAATCGTTGTAACATGTTTATATATATATATATTTATATTTTATATTAATAACATTTGTATCATCTGACACAAGTCGAACAGTACACTGTCCCGCACACCTTGCTGGCTCCACGGAAAACAAGCGCCGTTGATCACGCTAGCCGTGCCAACTGCATTGCTGAGTGGAGGCCATTTCAGGTTCACATCCCGATCTACGTCTTCGATGTTTTGTTTTGTTTTTTTGTTACTAATGATGTGTTATATGAATAAATGTCATTCTATTCTATTCGGTTTTCGACTTACAGCCGCCTTGATCGATAATTATTGTTCTGTAAACGCCTGCGAGCGCTATAAGTCGAAAATCGAATTCAGAAACGTTTGTGCCCACCCTAAGTGAAGGATAATCTGGTAAAAGTAGTAAAGAATTGTGTTTCCGTGTGGCAGGAGGCTGGAGCGGCGGGCGGCGGCGCGGGCGACGCGCGGCAGCCCGTGCCCGGCGTGCTGCTCATGGACTACCGCTCGCCGCACACCACCAACGGTCAGTCGCAGTCCTCTCTCACCGTACACAGCAGTGTGTCGCAGGAGGCGGGCGACGCGCGGCAGCCCGTGCCCGGCGTGCTGCTCATGGACTACCGCTCGCCGCACACCACCAACGGTCAGTCGCAGTCCTCTCTCACCGTACACAGCAGTGTGTCGCAGGAGGCGGGCGACGCGCGGCAGCCCGTGCCCGGCGTGCTGCTCATGGACTACCGCTCGCCGCACACCACCAACGGTCAGTCGCAGTCCTCTCTCACCGTACACAGCAGTGTGTCGCAGGAGGCGGGCGACGCGCGGCAGCCCGTGCCCGGCGTGCTGCTCATGGACTACCGCTCGCCGCACACCACCAACGGTCAGTCGCAGTCCTCTCACACCGTACACAGCAGTGTGTCGCAGGAGGCGGGCGACGCGCGGCAGCCCGTGCCCGGCGTGCTGCTCATGGACTACCGCTCGCCGCACACCACCAACGGTCAGTCGCAGTCCTCTCTCACCGTACACAGCAGTGTGTCGCAGGAGGCGGGCGACGCGCGGCAGCCCGTGCCCGGCGTGCTGCTCATGGACTACCGCTCGCCGCACACCACCAACGGTCAGTCGCAGTCCTCTCTCACCGTACACAGCAGTGTGTCGCAGGAGGCGGGCGACGCGCGGCAGCCCGTGCCCGGCGTGCTGCTCATGGACTACCGCTCGCCGCACACCACCAACGGTCAGTCGCAGTCCTCTCTCACCGTACACAGCAGTGTGTCGCAGGAGGCGGGCGACGCGCGGCAGCCCGTGCCCGGCGTGCTGCTCATGGACTACCGCTCGCCGCACACCACCAACGGTCAGTCGCAGTCCTCTCTCACCGTACACAGCAGTGTGTCGCAGGAGGCGGGCGACGCGCGGCAGCCCGTGCCCGGCGTGCTGCTCATGGACTACCGCTCGCCGCACACCACCAACGGTCAGTCGCAGTCCTCTCTCACCGTACACAGCAGTGTGTCGCAGGAGGCGGGCGACGCGCGGCAGCCCGTGCCCGGCGTGCTGCTCATGGACTACCGCTCGCCGCACACCACCAACGGTCAGTCGCAGTCCTCTCACACCGTACACAGCAGTGTGTCGCAGGAGGCGGGCGACGCGCGGCAGCCCGTGCCCGGCGTGCTGCTCATGGACTACCGCTCGCCGCACACCACCAACGGTCAGTCGCAGTCCTCTCTCACCGTACACAGCAGTGTGTCGCAGGAGGCGGGCGACGCGCGGCAGCCCGTGCCCGGCGTGCTGCTCATGGACTACCGCTCGCCGCACACCACCAACGGTCAGTCGCAGTCCTCTCACACCGTACACAGCAGTGTGTCGCAGGAGGCGGGCGACGCGCGGCAGCCCGTGCCCGGCGTGCTGCTCATGGACTACCGCTCGCCGCACACCACCAACGGTCAGTCGCAGTCCTCTCTCACCGTACACAGCAGTGTGTCGCAGGAGGCGGGCGACGCGCGGCAGCCCGTGCCCGGCGTGCTGCTCATGGACTACCGCTCGCCGCACACCACCAACGGTCAGTCGCAGTCCTCTCACACCGTACACAGCAGTGTGTCGCAGGAGGCGGGCGACGCGCGGCAGCCCGTGCCCGGCGTGCTGCTCATGGACTACCGCTCGCCGCACACCACCAACGGTCAGTCGCAGTCCTCTCTCACCGTACACAGCAGTGTGTCGCAGGAGGCGGGCGACGCGCGGCAGCCCGTGCCCGGCGTGCTGCTCATGGACTACCGCTCGCCGCACACCACCAACGGTCAGTCGCAGTCCTCTCACACCGTACACAGCAGTGTGTCGCAGGAGGCGGGCGACGCGCGGCAGCCCGTGCCCGGCGTGCTGCTCATGGACTACCGCTCGCCGCACACCACCAACGGTCAGTCGCAGTCCTCTCTCACCGTACACAGCAGTGTGTCGCAGGAGGCGGGCGACGCGCGGCAGCCCGTGCCCGGCGTGCTGCTCATGGACTACCGCTCGCCGCACACCACCAACGGTCAGTCGCAGTCCTCTCTCACCGTACACAGCAGTGTGTCGCAGGAGGCGGGCGACGCGCGGCAGCCCGTGCCCGGCGTGCTGCTCATGGACTACCGCTCGCCGCACACCACCAACGGTCAGTCGCAGTCCTCTCACACCGTACACAGCAGTGTGTCGCAGGAGGCGGGCGACGCGCGGCAGCCCGTGCCCGGCGTGCTGCTCATGGACTACCGCTCGCCGCACACCACCAACGGTCAGTCGCAGTCCTCTCACACCGTACACAGCAGTGTGTCGCAGGAGGCGGGCGACGCGCGGCAGCCCGTGCCCGGCGTGCTGCTCATGGACTACCGCTCGCCGCACACCACCAACGGTCAGTCGCAGTCCTCTCTCACCGTACACAGCAGTGTGTCGCAGGAGGCGGGCGACGCGCGGCAGCCCGTGCCCGGCGTGCTGCTCATGGACTACCGCTCGCCGCACACCACCAACGGTCAGTCGCAGTCCTCTCACACCGTACACAGCAGTGTGTCGCAGGAGGCGGGCGACGCGCGGCAGCCCGTGCCCGGCGTGCTGCTCATGGACTACCGCTCGCCGCACACCACCAACGGTCAGTCGCAGTCCTCTCACACCGTACACAGCAGTGTGTCGCAGGAGGCGGGCGACGCGCGGCAGCCCGTGCCCGGCGTGCTGCTCATGGACTACCGCTCGCCGCACACCACCAACGGTCAGTCGCAGTCCTCTCTCACCGTACACAGCAGTGTGTCGCAGGAGGCGGGCGACGCGCGGCAGCCCGTGCCCGGCGTGCTGCTCATGGACTACCGCTCGCCGCACACCACCAACGGTCAGTCGCAGTCCTCTCACACCGTACACAGCAGTGTGTCGCAGGAGGCGGGCGACGCGCGGCAGCCCGTGCCCGGCGTGCTGCTCATGGACTACCGCTCGCCGCACACCACCAACGGTCAGTCGCAGTCCTCTCTCACCGTACACAGCAGTGTGTCGCAGGAGGCGGGCGACGCGCGGCAGCCCGTGCCCGGCGTGCTGCTCATGGACTACCGCTCGCCGCACACCACCAACGGTCAGTCGCAGTCCTCTCTCACCGTACACAGCAGTGTGTCGCAGGAGGCGGGCGACGCGCGGCAGCCCGTGCCCGGCGTGCTGCTCATGGACTACCGCTCGCCGCACACCACCAACGGTCAGTCGCAGTCCTCTCACACCGTACACAGCAGTGTGTCGCAGGAGGCGGGCGACGCGCGGCAGCCCGTGCCCGGCGTGCTGCTCATGGACTACCGCTCGCCGCACACCACCAACGGTCAGTCGCAGTCCTCTCTCACCGTACACAGCAGTGTGTCGCAGGAGGCGGGCGACGCGCGGCAGCCCGTGCCCGGCGTGCTGCTCATGGACTACCGCTCGCCGCACACCACCAACGGTCAGTCGCAGTCCTCTCACACCGTACACAGCAGTGTGTCGCAGGAGGCGGGCGACGCGCGGCAGCCCGTGCCCGGCGTGCTGCTCATGGACTACCGCTCGCCGCACACCACCAACGGTCAGTCGCAGTCCTCTCTCACCGTACACAGCAGTGTGTCGCAGGAGGCGGGCGACGCGCGGCAGCCCGTGCCCGGCGTGCTGCTCATGGACTACCGCTCGCCGCACACCACCAACGGTCAGTCGCAGTCCTCTCTCACCGTACACAGCAGTGTGTCGCAGGAGGCGGGCGACGCGCGGCAGCCCGTGCCCGGCGTGCTGCTCATGGACTACCGCTCGCCGCACACCACCAACGGTCAGTCGCAGTCCTCTCTCACCGTACACAGCAGTGTGTCGCAGGAGGCGGGCGACGCGCGGCAGCCCGTGCCCGGCGTGCTGCTCATGGACTACCGCTCGCCGCACACCACCAACGGTCAGTCGCAGTCCTCTCTCACCGTACACAGCAGTGTGTCGCAGGAGGCGGGCGACGCGCGGCAGCCCGTGCCCGGCGTGCTGCTCATGGACTACCGCTCGCCGCACACCACCAACGGTCAGTCGCAGTCCTCTCTCACCGTACACAGCAGTGTGTCGCAGGAGGCGGGCGACGCGCGGCAGCCCGTGCCCGGCGTGCTGCTCATGGACTACCGCTCGCCGCACACCACCAACGGTCAGTCGCAGTCCTCTCTCACCGTACACAGCAGTGTGTCGCAGGAGGCGGGCGACGCGCGGCAGCCCGTGCCCGGCGTGCTGCTCATGGACTACCGCTCGCCGCACACCACCAACGGTCAGTCGCAGTCCTCTCTCACCGTACACAGCAGTGTGTCGCAGGAGGCGGGCGACGCGCGGCAGCCCGTGCCCGGCGTGCTGCTCATGGACTACCGCTCGCCGCACACCACCAACGGTCAGTCGCAGTCCTCTCTCACCGTACACAGCAGTGTGTCGCAGGAGGCGGGCGACGCGCGGCAGCCCGTGCCCGGCGTGCTGCTCATGGACTACCGCTCGCCGCACACCACCAACGGTCAGTCGCAGTCCTCTCACACCGTACACAGCAGTGTGTCGCAGGAGGCGGGCGACGCGCGGCAGCCCGTGCCCGGCGTGCTGCTCATGGACTACCGCTCGCCGCACACCACCAACGGTCAGTCGCAGTCCTCTCTCACCGTACACAGCAGTGTGTCGCAGGAGGCGGGCGACGCGCGGCAGCCCGTGCCCGGCGTGCTGCTCATGGACTACCGCTCGCCGCACACCACCAACGGTCAGTCGCAGTCCTCTCTCACCGTACACAGCAGTGTGTCGCAGGAGGCGGGCGACGCGCGGCAGCCCGTGCCCGGCGTGCTGCTCATGGACTACCGCTCGCCGCACACCACCAACGGTCAGTCGCAGTCCTCTCTCACCGTACACAGCAGTGTGTCGCAGGAGGCGGGCGACGCGCGGCAGCCCGTGCCCGGCGTGCTGCTCATGGACTACCGCTCGCCGCACACCACCAACGGTCAGTCGCAGTCCTCTCTCACCGTACACAGCAGTGTGTCGCAGGAGGCGGGCGACGCGCGGCAGCCCGTGCCCGGCGTGCTGCTCATGGACTACCGCTCGCCGCACACCACCAACGGTCAGTCGCAGTCCTCTCACACCGTACACAGCAGTGTGTCGCAGGAGGCGGGCGACGCGCGGCAGCCCGTGCCCGGCGTGCTGCTCATGGACTACCGCTCGCCGCACACCACCAACGGTCAGTCGCAGTCCTCTCACACCGTACACAGCAGTGTGTCGCAGGAGGCGGGCGACGCGCGGCAGCCCGTGCCCGGCGTGCTGCTCATGGACTACCGCTCGCCGCACACCACCAACGGTCAGTCGCAGTCCTCTCTCACCGTACACAGCAGTGTGTCGCAGGAGGCGGGCGACGCGCGGCAGCCCGTGCCCGGCGTGCTGCTCATGGACTACCGCTCGCCGCACACCACCAACGGTCAGTCGCAGTCCTCTCTCACCGTACACAGCAGTGTGTCGCAGGAGGCGGGCGACGCGCGGCAGCCCGTGCCCGGCGTGCTGCTCATGGACTACCGCTCGCCGCACACCACCAACGGTCAGTCGCAGTCCTCTCTCACCGTACACAGCAGTGTGTCGCAGGAGGCGGGCGACGCGCGGCAGCCCGTGCCCGGCGTGCTGCTCATGGACTACCGCTCGCCGCACACCACCAACGGTCAGTCGCAGTCCTCTCTCACCGTACACAGCAGTGTGTCGCAGGAGGCGGGCGACGCGCGGCAGCCCGTGCCCGGCGTGCTGCTCATGGAGAGCGCGGGGCCCGGCGGCCCGGCTGAAATTGGTGGACATAGACTGTATTTTACCCAAACCCGTGTGCCTGCAAGCTTTGCAATACGCGGGCAGTCTGTAACACAACGTAACCCACAGCAGAAAATATATAGGTTCGATTTCGGCGGAGGAAATAGTGACCGACTCAAGTTCAAGTTTAACGCGCTAGCCCGTATTTTCTCTTAACGATTGTCGTTTTGACAGATGTGTTTAATATTTTCTTTGGGCACATGTGTCACCACGAGCTTATACTAATAATAACTATGATTGATTTCAGGCGTGAGTGAAACAGGAACTACATGCACAGGCAGCAGCAGTCCAGGCGCCAAGGACCAGCTCATGTATCTGTCGCAGCTGCTCGGTTTCACCGTGCAGTTCTCCGACTTCCCCAAGGTTTTTATAATTTTTTTTAAATATCCTTCCTTCCCGTTCCCTTGCATAGTAATTTTAATTGATTGGGAGGAACACTCTATTAAAATGACTCGAGCAAGATGGCAAGGTTTGCCTTCCAACCCTATCGTCGGGTGACAAGCAAAAGTCGCTACCAAAACTGTCACTGCTCTTCAAAACCTCGTATCTCGGTACGTAGTCGATATCGAGATACGACTTTTGATTTAAGTAGGTATTTGTAACTTAGTGAGTTTTTCTTGTCAGCTTAGTGAGTGTTTCGTTGTCCTGTACCCGTCTGCAGGCGCCGTGTCGGCGGGCGTCTGCCCTCCGGTCCCCAGCGGCCCTTCTTGGTCGTCGTTGTCCTGTACTCGTCTGCAGGCGCCGTGTCGGCGGGCGTCTGCCCTCTGGTCCCCAGCGGCCCTTCTTGGTCGTCGTTGTCCTGTACCCGTCTGCAGGCGCCGTGTCGGCGGGCGTCTGCCCTCCGGTCCCCAGCGGCCCTTCTTGGTCGTCGTTGTCCTGTACCCGTCTGCAGGCGCCGTGTCGGCGGGCGTCTGCCCTCCGGTCCCCAGCGGCCCTTCTTGGTCGTCGTTGTCCTGTACCCGTCTGCAGGCGCCGTGTCGGCGGGCGTCTGCCCTCCGGTCCCCAGCGGCCCTTCTTGGTCGTCGTTGTCCTGTACCCGTCTGCAGGCGCCGTGTCGGCGGGCGTCTGCCCTCCGGTCCCCAGCGGCCCTTCTTGGTCGTCGTTGTCCTGTACCCGTCTGCAGGCGCCGTGTCGGCGGGCGTCTGCCCTCCGGTCCCCAGCGGCCCTTCTTGGTCGTCGTTGTCCTGTACCCGTCTGCAGGCGCCGTGTCGGCGGGCGTCTGCCCTCCGGTCCCCAGCGGCCCTTCTTGGTCGTCGTTGTCCTGTACCCGTCTGCAGGCGCCGTGTCGGCGGGCGTCTGCCCTCCGGTCCCCAGCGGCCCTTCTTGGTCGTCGTTGTCCTGTACCCGTCTGCAGGCGCCGTGTCGGCGGGCGTCTGCCCTCCGGTCCCCAGCGGCCCTTCTTGGTCGTCGTTGTCCTGTACCCGTCTGCAGGCGCCGTGTCGGCGGGCGTCTGCCCTCCGGTCCCCAGCGGCCCTTCTTGGTCGTCGTTGTCCTGTACCCGTCTGCAGGCGCCGTGTCGGCGGGCGTCTGCCCTCCGGTCCCCAGCGGCCCTTCTTGGTCGTCGTTGTCCTGTACCCGTCTGCAGGCGCCGTGTCGGCGGGCGTCTGCCCTCCGGTCCCCAGCGGCCCTTCTTGGTCGTCGTTGTCCTGTACCCGTCTGCAGGCGCCGTGTCGGCGGGCGTCTGCCCTCCGGTCCCCAGCGGCCCTTCTTGGTCGTCGTTGTCCTGTACCCGTCTGCAGGCGCCGTGTCGGCGGGCGTCTGCCCTCCGGTCCCCAGCGGCCCTTCTTGGTCGTCGTTGTCCTGTACCCGTCTGCAGGCGCCGTGTCGGCGGGCGTCTGCCCTCCGGTCCCCAGCGGCCCTTCTTGGTCGTCGTTGTCCTGTACCCGTCTGCAGGCGCCGTGTCGGCGGGCGTCTGCCCTCCGGTCCCCAGCGGCCCTTCTTGGTCGTCGTTGTCCTGTACCCGTCTGCAGGCGCCGTGTCGGCGGGCGTCTGCCCTCCGGTCCCCAGCGGCCCTTCTTGGTCGTCGTTGTCCTGTACCCGTCTGCAGGCGCCGTGTCGGCGGGCGTCTGCCCTCCGGTCCCCAGCGGCCCTTCTTGGTCGTCGTTGTCCTGTACCCGTCTGCAGGCGCCGTGTCGGCGGGCGTCTGCCCTCCGGTCCCCAGCGGCCCTTCTTGGTCGTCGTTGTCCTGTACCCGTCTGCAGGCGCCGTGTCGGCGGGCGTCTGCCCTCCGGTCCCCAGCGGCCCTTCTTGGTCGTCGTTGTCCTGTACCCGTCTGCAGGCGCCGTGTCGGCGGGCGTCTGCCCTCCGGTCCCCAGCGGCCCTTCTTGGTCGTCGTTGTCCTGTACCCGTCTGCAGGCGCCGTGTCGGCGGGCGTCTGCCCTCCGGTCCCCAGCGGCCCTTCTTGGTCGTCGTTGTCCTGTACCCGTCTGCAGGCGCCGTGTCGGCGGGCGTCTGCCCTCCGGTCCCTATACGGACTCGGCTCCGACTTAGAGCGGCGGTGGACCATAGGTGGGAGCGACATGTTGCGTTCTGATCTCTCGCTAACACGTATGGCGCACCGCAGCGGCTGCCATCACTGCTCAGTGTCATAGCCAAGCCCTAATAATTGTTGTTGTTGCAGCGTAACCACGGCGAGTACCTGTCGCTGGTGTCGCTGTCGACGGAGCCGCCCGTGATGTGCCACGGCGGCGGCCCGTCCACGCAGCACTCGCACGAGCAGTGCGCGCGCGCCGCCTTGCGCGCGCTCGCGCTCATGGGGCTCGACGCGCCGCCGCAGCCCGCGCCGCTACCGTACGTACAATATACTAGCTGTACCATTCCACTATCAACCTGAAGAGTTTTTGGCCTACGTACACTTTAATTATCGTTTAATGCGAGTTTAACACAACAGGAGTGTGTTCTATTTTTTGCGAATAGCTTTTGTATGAACCCGCATTAATCAATGTGTGAACCCCCTTAATCGCAAATGCACGATTTAGATGGCATGGGTTCCAAATAAGTCAAGCCATTTTGAAAAATCACACTGTTAATTGGAAGTGTGAGTTTTCAACAGGCAACATTATTACTATATTGTGAAGAATACGAAGTGACCTGGTACTGCTCTGCTTGCAGGACGGCGGGCGCGCTGGCCGGCGCGGCGGAGTGAGCACCCGACTCGATCGTCTACTCTCGATTATTGCAATATTGTCGTGAATATTTCACAGCGCGAAATTAAAAGTTCGGGACGACTTCGGCGATATATCACATATACTATTCACTCGTATCACGAATTTCTAGCTATGACATATTCACAACGACGTTTATCTCGGGTCTTGCAACAAGCTAGTTCTTTTTTATAACGAAATCACGATTTCCTATTATCTTAGTTTTACTTTGTATATTTTTGTTACGTTGCGGTCCCCGCGGGGGCTATTTTGAGTTTAATCGTTCTCGAACGCTTCGGAACTGCCGCTCACAAACTAGCCGTACGATTTTATATACCGTTCGTTTATGTTATACATTTTGTTATCCAATACAGAGTTCTGTCCGACACGGCTACGCGTCTCGATGTTATATTGATAGTCTCAATTGATAATTATATACCCGCTGCATACTTATATAAATTGATTTATAAAATATAGTTGATTTTTACTAGATAATAATCAAGACGTAAAATATTAATAAAATTACGTAGGAACGAATATTGTAACGAAACTGAGGCTGTGGAGCCAAACCAAAAGTTTGTTCGGGGTCGGCAGGGGAGGCCTGAGGCGATAGTTCCGGCGCTCGCCTGCCCCCGACGAACGCTAAAGTTGACATGCGGCCATGGTGTCTCTTTAGTGTAAGCACTCGCATCGCCGCAGTCCTCCGGCCGACGAGTGCGGCGATCCGAACGTGTGGCCTCGATTTTAAACCACTCTAGTGAGTGAGCGTTTCAAGTCTCCGCGACCCTAAGCTATGAAATGTGTAATTCTAGACTTAAGAATAACACCGCGCGCGCCCCGATGTGGCTCGGTGACCTACCGACGTAGGCTAAGGTTGAAGGTTGCTCGTAATTTTAGGCTCTATAACCTATATCTAACGCATGTACCCGTATTTAGCGTAGTGTTTGATTAATCAGTAATCACATTCATAGCTTGATTGTTCTTTCTAGGTGTAAAAATATCATAAGTGTGAATACAATTGATCGGTGTCGATGTAGCGTTTAATCGTTCATGTTTAGACGTGTCCGGCGGGGCCGTGGACCGATCAGTTGTATTGTATGGTTTGTACCGATTGTACATTTCATTGTAATGGGTCTGACGACGGCTGTAGGGAGTCGCGGTCTCGCTCGGGTGATGCCCCGCTGCCTGTTGAATAGTTTTACGCCGAGTAAAACCCACCACGCCAGTGGCAAGCGGGAGCGAGCCGCGACCGAGTAGGCTTCTGTCTGTATTTACTTGTACTTTATTAATAGTATATATTTATATACAAACGATTTTAAATCGAGGCCATTGTAACAATTTCTTTATGTAGAAAGTTTCACAAGTGACTAAACATTAAGACATTTTTATTTGACAAAGAAAAACGCCACAAGGGCTTTAAGAAGTGTTTTTATTTATTTTGTTCTAAGGAACTAATATTTATATTATTTGAGTGGAGGAAGTCCCAACTGAACTTCGTGCTGTTAGCAACTTAGCATAAGTATTCAACAATAAAAGTTATAAAATTTGAATATTGTTTTATTTACTCTCTTATTGGAACTAGTAGGCAAGCTTCATTCATTTTAGAATTTACGCAGCGGCTTAGCGTAACCACTCAAGAGTCAGGGTTGTCAAAATATGTTTGGAGATGTATACATTTTCTTATAATTACTTGTTGCATTTTCAAATGCTTGAAGTAATATGTTGTTATTTTATAAACACTGTCACTCACTCACATAGAATGAAGATTAGAAATGGCAGTCATAATTGGCCGCCATTTTAGAGATGTTTAAATACGGTCCTATTTCGTCCGGCGGTCACTTTTTTAAAATCCAACCTTAGATTCGTATAAAGAAGCCCTCGGACCCTCAGATATCGATTTTGAACAAAAATGGCGACCTTTTTTATCTACCATCGGATTCATGTTTTAATGAAGTTGTTGTCTTTAGAATTTACACCTTGCACACTTGCTGATTTTTTTCTACAGCTATCTCAAGGACCGAAGACAATATGTCCAGCAAGGAGGGTTTAGGTCCAATGATTATTTTACTCGCTATGGTGTGAGCCAAGGTAGCAATCTAGGCCGAATCCTGTTTTTATGATAATGTTGAGGATGATGATCTTGCTAAAAACGGCCTGGCCGAAGTATTTAAAAGGTTAGCAAGGAATTTACTTACGTTAAAATATTCCTAAAACAAAATACCTGTGAGCGTTTATAGTGTGTGGAAAGTGTGTGAGATGCATGTATCGAGTTTATGTATTGTGTGTATGTTCATTTTTCTGAGAACTGTTAGATTTATGTTACCAGGGAGGCAGCGGTGTGTAGTAGTTAATTGTGTGAGACTTTTATTTTTTTGTGTTGATTTTAATGTTACAGTTTGATTGCTGTTGTTACCAGGAGGGCAGACCTCAGACGGGCAGACATATATAGTATTTTAGTACTGCTGTCATCGTGACGTATGCGCACTAGATAAGATACACTACATCCCTTTCTTGTTTTAATGAAAAGGAAACCTATTCATGTAATCTATTTATGTAAATTAAATTATCTATTTAAGTATAGAATCATGTTTATTTATTACGTATTTATGAATTTTACTAGTGAATGAATATTACTTTATTCCTGCATATTTGAATCCTTTCGCTCTCTAGTCTCTTGATTACAAACTTTCCATTGACCTTTCACCCTTTTTCATAGGCAGGATATTTCTCCAATATATTTGTTTTTTTATATTCTCATACTATAACTTAAAATAGATTTATCAAATTGGTCAAACGTAAAGCGTAGCATATCTGCCAGTGTCATGTAAACGAATTATATATGTAAAAAATTGTATTAACTAATAACTTGGATATTGTTTTACTTGATAATTGTAAGCTTTTTATAAATAATTGTGTACATTCTTTCTTTTATAGACGGCCTTAATGCATATCCACTGTCTCCTGATAAAATATAGAAACACAACATTATTATAAATCACATTTTTAATAAATATACGCTCATATTATAACACATTGACCTAGACATTGCCAGCTTACATATGATTTAAAATTCAAAATACAGACATTCTAATTAGTTTATTAATTTCTACCATCAAGTCACTAGCTCGGTTAGGAGCCGGAATCAACGGTCGTAACTCTTCAATTAGAGCCCGCACCAACGGTTTCGTAAGCCGATAATATTTTTTAAATTTCGCATTAGACATCGCAAATGCTTGCTCGTGATGAATTCTTTCTGCGACGCCTACCGCAGCTGGATTATGTTGACGGTGAGGAACGTCGTCGTCTTCGTCGCTGTCCGTGTCCGTCATCGTCATCATAATGTACTCCTCCACTTTTTATATTTTCAATAAATCGTCGCACAAATATCACAATCGAGCCCCGCTGCTAATTCTTCCGAAAAACATACTTTGGCACTTTTGGCAGATGTCACATACGTCAACTGTCAAAAACAATTGCATGGTGATTTCAATTGCGAGTGGGTAGGGGCACTCGTAAATCGATATCATAGGTGGGTCATTGTCAGTCACAAAAACAAAAATCATCTTTCCGGTGGTCAATAGTTAAGGGCTTTACGCTCACATATAATATGTTTTTATCACATAGAATTATAGAAGGGGCAACGCCGTTTATGCGGATTCAGAGTTCAACCAAGAATTAGGATTTATAGCTCTTAACTTTGGCAATGTCCACCGAAAAGACGCGAACCTAAATCTGACAATGACCCAGGTATGACAAATGTAAGTCACCGATGAGTTTCAAAAATACGAACTTTCGGAAATCAAATCACTCACATCGGTGAGAATTAGTCACTTGGTGAGATTCAAAAATCATTTCAGACTTCGACTTCACCAGTATCACCACCTTTCCTCTTTTCAATAGTGCGAGTGCCTATCTCGTACTAAGTCCAACCTAAGCTTGTTTTATTTGTTCATTTTTTTTCAACCCAGGGTTAATAATATTATGCACTTATACACCTGTAATTACCACTGTTTCTAAAAATAAACCTCAGCCACGAGTAAACCCGGCGTAAGAAACTGTGTGTCGGTTTATTATAAAAATTATAAATGACATTATTCCGATATTATAAAATTACAATCCTACTGAGGAACACCTGTTTATTTACTTTTCCCGCTAGATCACACATGTATTTTAATGTACATTCATGTCAGGTAGGTACTTACCTAAGTCATAGAAGTCATAAAATAGTCCGGTGGCCGACTGCATGAAACCCTACGTGATAAAAAAATAGAGAATGCCTACTCTGTAGGTGTAGCTGACTTTTGGTCACTTCAGCCGACCCCAAGTAGATGTAGCTGACCCCAAGTAGATGTAGCTGACCTCAAGTAGATGGAGCCGACCTCTAATAAATGGAGCCGACCCCAAGTAGTTGTAACCGACCTCAAGTACATGGAGCCGACCTCAAATAAATTGAGCCGACACCAAGTAGATGTAGCTGACTTCAAGTAGATGGAGCCGACCTCAAATAAATGGAGCCAACCCCAAGTAGATGTAGCTGACCTCAAGTTGATGGAGCCGATCTTTAATAAATGAAGCCGACCCCAAGTAGTTGTAACCGACCTCAAGTAGATGGAGCTGACCTCAAATAAATGGAGCCGACCCAAAGTAGATGTAGCTGACCTCAAATAAATGGAGCCGACCCCAAGTAGATGGAGCTGACCTCAAATAACTGGAGCCGACCCCAAGTAGATGTAGCTGACCTCATGTAGATGAAGCCGACCCCAGGTAGATGAAGCCGAACGCCGGTACGTGCGGCCTCGCAGATACCGGTCGGTTGGCATGGTTATGACTTATGACTATACTGCCGTGACTCTTAAAAGGCAGTCAAAAATTTAAATTATATAAAATTGTATGAAAAAGACTGCCTTTAAAAAAAACACGGCAGTATATTGCGATAGTCTTATTAAATTAAACATTATTAGTTCAGTTTAAACCATGAAGAAACCATATTTTCAATAATTTAAACTAGCAAACTTTTTTTATAAATGTGGTCGGACTGCAAAAACTGCCAGGCTAAGGTGAGGCCGACCAAGACATACGTCAACAGGTTTAAGTTTAAGCTATTATAATCCGTTTTTTTTTCATTCCATTTTTCGATGACGTAAAATGCAGCTGTCACGTGGTACCACAAATTCGGTCGGACACAGGAACCTGCCAACACTGGATTTGGCCGACCACTTTTTTTTTACTGTCTTCAAAGGCAGCTATCCTACCATACAAGTTTCATTCTATTTTTCGAAGACGTTTTTTTCGATGAATTTTTGTACTACTTTTTTGCCATTTGCGCAAAATTTGCCAAGTTAAGCTGCGGCCGACCAAGAGCAGTTGAAGTGACTAAAAGTCAGCTACACCTACAGAGTAGGCATCTTCTATTTTTTTATCACGTAGGGTTTCATGCAGTCGGCCACCGGACTAAAACATCAATAATGCTAACATGATGTATTTCAATGTCCGATTTAAAATTACCCCCAATAGTATGCAGGGAAGTTTTAATTAGAGGAATCAATTACACCGCCACCAGAATTTTACCTGTGGTATTTGATGTAAATATTATTTTCCATTTCCAACTTTTAGCAGTCTGTATTTATCTTACAGAGGTATGCCCTACACACCTTTATTGACACATCGTTACATATAGTAGATTCCGTTAGCGCTTCGAAGGAACGTGCAACGAATATAGTAGGTATTTATACTTAGCCTCTGTTCTATACACATATCAACATAAATTGAACAACACAATGCCATACATGACTGAATTAGGCACACTTGTGTACTGGTTAAATGTAAAGTAATGTCGTTTAGATTAACATTTATTTATTACACACACACACACACACACGCGCACGCGCATACGCACACGCACACGCCAACTTGTCCAGGAGTGGGGCTGATAGACCGTGAAGATATCAAACTACCAGAACAAACGGCATGGCGCACTAACGCGTCCGTGCTCCGTATATTTACATACAGATTTTAATATAAACTTTTTACATGTCCAGGTTGTTTGATATCTTCACGGTCTATCAGCCCCACTCCTGGACAAGTTGGCACGCACACGCACACGCACACGCGCACGCGCACGCGCACACGCACACACACACACACACACACACCTAATACTTACACACATTTCCATTTGTTTTATAATAATAAATAAAGGTCTAGATTCCCCTCTGGATTGGAAGGAAAGATCAGTCACTTTCGTGTAAAAACTAGTGCCTTTGCCAATTCAAGGGAGTGAACCTCGGTCTCCTTCAGAGTGCCACCGGGATAAAACATTACGCTACTCATGCGATCGAATAGCGGATATCGCACAACCAAAGTAAAATAAAACAAACGCTAAGTGTAAAAATAAAAACAAAGTTTTATTCATAAAAAATAGTAGCAATGCGTAACAATATCACCAGTCCCGGGAGGGACCTGAGGTAATCGTCGTGGCTGGTCGCGTATGTACATAATACTGCGGGCCTAATACTAGCGGTGGGGCTCACTTGATGAACTTCAGACCTAGGGTCTGCGTCATGAAGCAGAGGATGTCTGTGTGCTCGTCAATCTGGAATGCAACGGTTACATTATTGTTTATGTTATCATTTGTACGGGACAAGTACGGTTGACGTCATTGATATTTTTCCACCATACAAAATTCTACAAACATTAGGGTGATGTGACTAATCAAAAGAAAACACACCACAAAGACCGTGCGCGTTTTTGGTATAAATAAAAATTAAACTCGTAAATCCCCCTCGCGGTCAAAAATGTCGGCCCACCCTATATTAAATACATGGACTTAATTAATGAAAATCATGATGTTTTAATATCAGCAACTTCATATAGTGGGGCAGTTTCAGGTGATAATGTGGACACGCTGGACAAAAGCACGAAATCCTCTTCAGGTACTGTACCAGGTTAGGTACCATCAGCCAAAAAAGCGGTCTACCACTTTTGGACCTTATTTTGTATGCAATAAAGTCGAAAAGTGGTAGACCACTTTCTTGGCTGACTGTACATAGCTTAAAGTTTTTGATGGGAACCAACTCCTCCGTAGGCCATCTTTAATTTTATGGCTGACATTTTGAATTATAGGTATATCTATACATATAATAAAGCTGAAGAGGGTCGAAAGTCTGTACTTGGAAGATATTCGAAAAAAAATTGGCTAGGGATACTTAAAATCGATAACAGAACACGTTTCAACAGTTTTTAGAATTTTTGTCTGTTTATCTGTTTGTCTGTTTATGTGACCGCGCATCACGTGAAAACGGCTGAACCGATTAAGATGAAATTTGGTATAGAGATAGTTTGAGTCCTGAAGAAGGACTTAGGGTAGTTTTTATCCTGGAAATCAACCACTAAGGGGATGAAATGGGGGGTAGAAATTTGTATAGAGCTACTTAAACCGCTGCACCGATTTGGATGAAATTTAGTATATAATTAGTTTGAGTCCCGGGGAAGGTCACAGGATAGTTTTTATCCCGAAAATCTTTTCTTTAGTGGGTAAAATGGAGGGGTGAAAATTTGGATGTAATCCATTTTGATAAAATTTGGTTTAGAGGTAGTTTATGGAAGGAAATTGGATAGTTTTTATGCTGGAAATCTTCCCCTAAGGGGGTGAAATGGGGGGTGAAATTTTGGATGGACTCCGTTTAGACCAAATTTGGTATGGATATAGTTTGAGTCCCGGAGAATGACAATAGATAGTTTGAATACCGATATTCATCCCCCAAGGGGATGAAATAGGGATGAAAATGTGGATAAATCCCATTTAGTTAAAATTTGGTATAGAGATAGAAGGAGTCGCAGGGAAGGACAATGCATAGTTTTTATCCTGAAAAATCATCTCCTGAGGGGGTGAAATGAGGGGTGAAAAATTGGATAGAACCGATTTAGATGAAATTTGGTATGGAGATAGTTAAGAGTCCTGGGGAAGGACTTAAAATAATTGTTAGTCCAGAAATCATCTCCTAAGGGGGTCAAATGGGGTATGAAAATTTGGATGGAACCCATTTACGGTATAGCGAGTTGGAGTCTTGGGGAAGGACATAGGATAGTTTACTCTTGAAAATCATCCCCTAAGGGGGTGTAATTGGGGGTGAAAATTTGTTTGTGACCCATTTTGATGAAATTTGGTTGAATAATAGTAATAATAATAGTAGTAAACGGATAGTTTTAATCCCGAAAATCATCCCCTCAGGGATGAAATAGGGGGTGAAAATTTGGATAAAACCCATTTAGATGAAGTTTGGTAAAGATATAAAAGGAGTCCTAGGGAAGGACAATGCATAGTTTTTATCCCGAAAAATCATTTCCTGAGGTGGTGAAATGAGGGTTGAAAATTTCGATAGAACCCATTCAGATGAAATTTGGTATAGGGAGAGGTCTCAGTCCAAGGAAAGAACATAGAATAATTTTTATTCCGGAACACATGAAATGAGGAAATAAGGGGATCACATAAGGGGGTGAGAAATGGTGGATGAAAATTTGGATTGAACCCATTTACGGTATAACGATAGTTAAGGAAGGACATAGGATAGTTTTATCCCGAAAATCATCCCCTAAGAGGGTGTAATTGGGGGTGGAAATTTGTTTGTGACACATTTTGATAAAATTTGGTTGAACGATAGTTTGAGTCCTGGAAAAGGACAAATGATAGTTTTGATCCCGAAAATCATCCTCTAAGGAGGTGAAATAGGGGGTGAAAAATTGGATGGAACCCATTTACGGTATATAGCGGTAGTTGGGAGTCCTCGGGAATAGGAACATTATATAGGTAAATATATGTATGTGACGTTCCATTCCAAGGGTAAAGGTACCTTATGGCGGTAGTTTCGAAGATGTTTTCTAAAACGGGGTAAAAAATACGTTTTATTATGGCTATTTTGAAAACTATTAGATGTAACATTTTGTTGACGTATCTTTATTTTTAATATAAAATATTTAAATTACAAGTCAGTTAATTTAGTCCTACGGTTTAGTAGAAAAGGTCCTTACGGCCGTGTGATATGAAAATATACAAAATAATCATGAAAAAAGCCTACATGCATCTATTAATGGTGAGGCAGGTCATAGAAACTAAGTTAGCGGCGGAGTCTATTTTGTAAAAAAAGGCGTTCGGAGTAAGCTAATCTACAAAATCATGCAACTCAGCCATAATGACCCTTTCCTTCATACAATCCATACTAATATTACAAATGCGAAAGTAACTCTGTCTGTCTGTTAACTTTTCATGCTTAATTTGGTTGAAATAAAATTTGGTGTAGAGATACTTTGAATTCCGGGGCCTTCCCAAAGAATCCTTACTAAAGATAGTTTTTATCTGGAAATTCATCACCTAAGGGGGTGAAAAGGGGGGAGAAAGTTACGATATAAACGAGTTCCGCGCGGACGAAGTCGCGGGCAAAAGCTAGTTATTAATATCTCGAGTTCTAAATCACTTAAAATCACAAACTTGGTGTGTATACATATTAGAGGTCAAGAAATTCAACTAGATATTTTTTGGAGTCGAGTTCCCATAGAATACCAAACGGAACCCTGTTACTAAAGCGCGGGCGAGCAGCGGCGCGTGCTGCGCGGCGGTGGCCGCGGTGTGCTGGAGCGCGGCGATGTACTTGTACTTACAATCTTGGCAGTAGGCTTGCCCGTGCCGTGGCCCGCCTTGGTGTCGACCCGGGCGAGCAGCGGCGCGTGCTGCGCGGCGGTGGCCGCGGTGTGCTGGAGCGCGGCGATGTACTTGTACTTACAATCTTGGCAGTAGGCTTGCCCGTGCCGTGGCCCGCCTTGGTGTCGACCCGGGCGAGCAGCGGCGCGTGCTGCGCGGCGGTGGCCGCGGTGTGCTGGAGCGCGGCGATGTACTTGTACTTACAATCTTGGCAGTAGGCTTGCCCGTGCCGTGGCCCGCCTTGGTGTCGACCCGGGCGAGCAGCGGCGCGTGCTGCGCGGCGGTGGCCGCGGTGTGCTGGAGCGCGGCGATGTACTTGTACTTACAATCTTGGCAGTAGGCTTGCCCGTGCCGTGGCCCGCCTTGGTGTCGACCCGGGCGAGCAGCGGCGCGTGCTGCGCGGCGGTGGCCGCGGTGTGCTGGAGCGCGGCGATGTACTTGTACTTACAATCTTGGCAGTAGGCTTGCCCGTGCCGTGGCCCGCCTTGGTGTCGACCCGGGCGAGCAGCGGCGCGTGCTGCGCGGCGGTGGCCGCGGTGTGCTGGAGCGCGGCGATGTACTTGTACTTACAATCTTGGCAGTAGGCTTGCCCGTGCCGTGGCCCGCCTTGGTGTCGACCCGGGCGAGCAGCGGCGCGTGCTGCGCGGCGGTGGCCGCGGTGTGCTGGAGCGCGGCGATGTACTTGTACTTACAATCTTGGCAGTAGGCTTGCCCGTGCCGTGGCCCGCCTTGGTGTCGACCCGGGCGAGCAGCGGCGCGTGCTGCGCGGCGGTGGCCGCGGTGTGCTGGAGCGCGGCGATGTACTTGTACTTACAATCTTGGCAGTAGGCTTGCCCGTGCCGTGGCCCGCCTTGGTGTCGACCCGGGCGAGCAGCGGCGCGTGCTGCGCGGCGGTGGCCGCGGTGTGCTGGAGCGCGGCGATGTACTTGTACTTACAATCTTGGCAGTAGGCTTGCCCGTGCCGTGGCCCGCCTTGGTGTCGACCCGGGCGAGCAGCGGCGCGTGCTGCGCGGCGGTGGCCGCGGTGTGCTGGAGCGCGGCGATGTACTTGTACTTACAATCTTGGCAGTAGGCTTGCCCGTGCCGTGGCCCGCCTTGGTGTCGACCCGGGCGAGCAGCGGCGCGTGCTGCGCGGCGGTGGCCGCGGTGTGCTGGAGCGCGGCGATGTACTTGTACTTACAATCTTGGCAGTAGGCTTGCCCGTGCCGTGGCCCGCCTTGGTGTCGACCCGGGCGAGCAGCGGCGCGTGCTGCGCGGCGGTGGCCGCGGTGTGCTGGAGCGCGGCGATGTACTTGTACTTACAATCTTGGCAGTAGGCTTGCCCGTGCCGTGGCCCGCCTTGGTGTCGACCCGGGCGAGCAGCGGCGCGTGCTGCGCGGCGGTGGCCGCGGTGTGCTGGAGCGCGGCGATGTACTTGTACTTACAATCTTGGCAGTAGGCTTGCCCGTGCCGTGGCCCGCCTTGGTGTCGACCCGGGCGAGCAGCGGCGCGTGCTGCGCGGCGGTGGCCGCGGTGTGCTGGAGCGCGGCGATGTACTTGTACTTACAATCTTGGCAGTAGGCTTGCCCGTGCCGTGGCCCGCCTTGGTGTCGACCCGGGCGAGCAGCGGCGCGTGCTGCGCGGCGGTGGCCGCGGTGTGCTGGAGCGCGGCGATGTACTTGTACTTACAATCTTGGCAGTAGGCTTGCCCGTGCCGTGGCCCGCCTTGGTGTCGACCCGGGCGAGCAGCGGCGCGTGCTGCGCGGCGGTGGCCGCGGTGTGCTGGAGCGCGGCGATGTACTTGTACTTACAATCTTGGCAGTAGGCTTGCCCGTGCCGTGGCCCGCCTTGGTGTCGACCCGGGCGAGCAGCGGCGCGTGCTGCGCGGCGGTGGCCGCGGTGTGCTGGAGCGCGGCGATGTACTTGTACTTACAATCTTGGCAGTAGGCTTGCCCGTGCCGTGGCCCGCCTTGGTGTCGACCCGGGCGAGCAGCGGCGCGTGCTGCGCGGCGGTGGCCGCGGTGTGCTGGAGCGCGGCGATGTACTTGTACTTACAATCTTGGCAGTAGGCTTGCCCGTGCCGTGGCCCGCCTTGGTGTCGACCCGGGCGAGCAGCGGCGCGTGCTGCGCGGCGGTGGCCGCGGTGTGCTGGAGCGCGGCGATGTACTTGTACTTACAATCTTGGCAGTAGGCTTGCCCGTGCCGTGGCCCGCCTTGGTGTCGACCCGGGCGAGCAGCGGCGCGTGCTGCGCGGCGGTGGCCGCGGTGTGCTGGAGCGCGGCGATGTACTTGAGCGAGTGCAGCGGCACCACACGGTCGTCGTGGTCTGCGGTTAGCACCAGGATGCCTGGATACGCTGTTCGTTCTGGAAAATTAGGATATTGTTAAGAGTGTGATGTATGTAAGAAATAGAGAAATTAAATTTTCTGAATTAATTCTTTCTTGCAAGTATTTCATCATCAAGATCATTATCACCACACCATTCACTTTAATTGATTTTCGTAATAGGTAAATTATTTTTCACCTAACAACCTGATATCTATGGTAGGGTATAGGAACAGTAGCTAAATATTACAATTATAGTGTCGTCACTATTACTTATTCCGATATACTCGTAAAACGTATTTTTCTACTCCTGTATCGTTATCTGTCATTTATATAAGCTGTAGCTCAAATACAATGACACCACTAATAAGTCGTCGAAAACCTCTATGCTCTATGGCCCAAAAACGCACTGTTTAGCGTACTTTTTTGGTTCATACATTTTTCATAAAAGCACTGTTTAAATTTTTTTTAATCTGCCCGCTATTTTGCAGTGGTGCCAACTTCATAAACAAATATTTCGAAATTAAAGTATTTATTTACGATTTAACATTAATTGTTTATTATAAATTATTTACTACAATAATAATAAATCATCATTTATTTATATTGTGTGTTAAATTACATGTTTTATAAATTCTTGGTATTATTTATGAAAATAAACAGTTTGAATTCGGTCCGGGTCCGGAATTGGTTTGGTTCGGATGGCAAGTGCAAACAAATTAAAAACAAAACAAACCATAAACAAGAAGTGTCACATTTCCGATTTCCCGCCAAAATATATACAGTTCAAAATGAAAAGATGAAAGATGATAATTGATAAACTATTAATCCTAGACTATTAAGATTTTATTCGTGTTTGTGAAGACAAAGGTGTACCTACGTTCCTTTTTAAATGTTCGAAAAAATTAATAACTGCACTCCCGAAGAAATTGCGTGAGTAGCAAAAGTACGAATAGAAAACTTGCTGCCCGAAAAGGCTAACAATTTTGTAGTCCGCTATTTATTAAAAAATTGTCGTAGAAAAAGTATTGTATGCAACGGTGTATAACTGGTCTAAAAACGTTCGTGGCGTCTTTAATTGCGATGCTCGCCAAGGCTCGCAACGCAACCCACGCCACTCGCGTTTTAAGACCCTTCTTATACAACAGTTGCATAAAATACTATTCCTTGTCAATCGTTTTGACACATAAATTATTATCGCATGTGAATTGCCCAAAGCAAAATGGAAATTGCAAAGGAAAGTAATATTGATATCATTATATTTATTGGATTGGGAAAGTATACTCAACAAATAAGACAATACTGAAATTAGCTACTTTCCTAAAACAAAATATTTAGTCCATCAGTTAGATTATCAAAAAATATTGGACACATATTTTTTATTTAGTCAATCAAACAAAAAATTGTGAATTTAGAGCCGGTTAAAGTTCCGCGTAACGTCACATTATGGTGAAAAAGTTTACCATAATGTGACGTCACGCGGAACTTTAACGGGCTATATCTTCATTATTTTTTGTTTGATACTATTTTTTTTTTTAAGAAAGTATCTAGTCCATTGTGAGATGATAATTATACTAGAACCGAGCGTTTTAAACCGCCGGAGATTCACTCAACCAACAATTTATTATATTATTATATATTTTTTCTACTCCTATACCGTTATCTGTCAATTATATAGGCTGTAGGTCAAATATAATGACACCACTAATAAGTCGTCGCAAAACTCTATGCTCTATGGCCCAAAAACGCACTCTTTAGCGTACTTTTTTGGTTCATACATTTTTCATAAAAGCACTGTTTAACTTTTTTTTTTAATCGGCCGCTATATTGCAGTATAAAACTTCATAAACAAATATTTCGAAATAAAAGTATTTATTTACGATTTAACATTTGTATATTATAATTATTTACTACAATAATAATAAATCATCATCTATTGTGTGTTAAATTACATGTTTTATAAATTCTTGGTATTATTTATAAAAATAAACAGTTCGAATTCGGGCCGGGTCCGGATTTGGTTTAGTTCGGATGGCAAGTGCAAACAAATTAAAAACAAAACAAACCATAAGCAAGAGCTGTCACATTTCCGATTTCCCACCAAAATACAGTTCAAAATGAAAAGACGAAAGACGATAAACTATTAGTCCTAAACTATTAAGATTTTATTCGTGTTTGTGAGACAAAAGTGTACGTTCCTTTTAAAATGGTCGAAGAAATTAATAACTGCACTCCTGAAGAAATTGCGTGAGTAGCAAAAGTACGAATAGAAAACTTGCTGCCTGAAAAGTTGAACTATTCTGTAGTCTGTTATTTATTTAAATTTTGTCGTTGAAAAAGTATTGTATGCGACGGTGTATAACTGGTCTAAAAACGCACGTGGCGCCTTTAATTGCGACGCTCGCCAAGGCTCGCATCGCAACCCACGCCACTCGCCTTTTAAGACCCTTCTTATACAACAGTTGCATAAAATACTATTATCTACCCACATGTTATTAATCCTCTAGAATGTGTTCGGAAACCATATATAACGACCACCATAATTGCAACCAGTAACGTAACATCAGCGTGTTATCTGTGCCAGTGTTATTATAATGTATGAAAAATCATAATAGCATCGACAATCGATGTTATTATGGAAATCAGGTCCGGTGTTGGGGTCGTGCAGCATGATGTTGTCGGTCATGATTTGAAATCTAGTCGGCCATGGCGGTGCAATACAGGTTATTCTAATGGTGCCCGAACACATCATTGAGGATTTATAACATGTGGGTAGATAAAATAGTGCATGTAACTGTACATAATTAGGCATTAAAACACTCGTGTGATGTTATTATGACACTCGCCTTCGGCTCGTTTCATAAACCCACACTCGTGTTTAATGCCCCTCATTATGTACAGTCACATAAACTACTATAATACTTCCGTGGCAGTGGAGAGAGAAGTGGGCATGCATGTGGGCAGCGCGAGTGATATAAACACCAACTCGCGCTGCCCACTGCTCATGCCGCTGCCACTGCCCTACGCTCCCTTTATTGGCGGTTTTTGTGGCGGAAGTCAAAGGACTGGCGGCGGCGGCGCGAGCGAGTGTTTACATGCTGGCCAGTGGCCTCACACACACCGTCGTCAACCGTCGCCGCGTTATCCACGTCTGGGTAGCCGTGCTAGTGCCGTAGGGTAGTACAGAAGGTAGGTAAGGCGTCCTCCATTCTACAATAACTAACTCAAGAGTATGAAGAGGAAATTTGGCTGACGTCTGTCGTCCTCCACTGCCCGAGACCCAACACAAAAGAAATATGGAGCGGCAATTTTTTTTTTTTATTTAATTTGTTTATTTCGAACCACATATAGTTCATATACAATCATTAAAATAAAGTACACATTAAAAATAAAATAAGACATTAAAATAAGACAATACAATTATTAGCTATAACATGTAAGGAGTTCCAGTGCTCCACCATCGGGCATTCCAGCCTATCAACAATGGTGTTCAGGAGGCTGTTGTCGCTGCCTCGCACACGGCGCATCAGAGAGGCAACTCGTTTTCGAATTATAGCATGAAAACTATCAACTCTAGCCTCTGCAAACATTCCTGATGCGCTGCAAAAGCGAGGCAGCCCCAACAACATCCTGAAACCATTATTGTACTGGACGCGTAAGGCATTGAGAGCTCTCTGCGTGCACTTGGTCCACAAGCTACACGTGTAGAAAGTCTGACAAAATGCCTTAAAAAGGGTTATTTTGACATCCCTCGTACAACGTGCGAACCTGCGGACCAACATGTTGCTCCTCACTGCCAATGCCCTACGCTCCCGCTCCACATCGAGATCATCTGAGAGGTCCTCGGTGACCCAGTGCCCCAGATACTTGAACTTTGTGACTTTAGTCAACTCCGTTCCTCCAAGTTTAAGCGGTGGCACAGATTTCGGTTTTTTGTTTCCTGCCTTGAATACAAGTAGCTCGCTTTTCTTAGAGTTATATCTGAGACCGTGGGCCTCCACGTACCTCTCACAAATGCCAATCAAAATCTCGAGAGCCCCAATAGATGGGGCCAGCAGCGCCATATCGTCAGCGTAGCTAACGTTGTTCATAATTTGGCCACCAACTGAGCACCCAACCCTGGCACTGCTGAGCTCATCGATCAAGTTATTTATGTACAGGTTGAAAAGCCGTGGAGACGTCAACCCCCCTTGTCTCACACCGCATTCCAACCTGTACTCCTCCGAGTAAGCGCCTGCCCATCTCACACTGTTCATTTGGTTATGGTACCAATATCTTAAAATAAAAACCAGCTCTTTGGGTGTAGCTGTCTCCCTCAAGAGCTTTTCCCACAGTAAATTGTACGACACAAGATCGAAGGCTTTCGATAGGTCCAAAAAGCAGGTGTATACCGGAGTGTTACGCGAAGTATAGTAATGAACCGTATGCTTGAGTCGTAAAATCGCTGTTTCGGTAGAAAGCCCTGGCCTGAAACCGAACTGCGCCTCATTGAGCAATATATGATGAGAAAGATTACGATCAAGCAGACGGTCCAAAACCTTCGCCACCACGGTTGCCAATGATATGGGACGGTAATTATTTTTATCAGCATTATCTCCGGTCCTGTTTTTCGGTATTGGTACAACGATGGTTTTCATAAGCTCTTGAGGAAGATAAGTGTGACCAATGCAAAGGTTGAAAAACATCGCCAACACTCTAGGCAGGTGGATTCCAGCAAACCGTAAGTGCTCAACACTGAGGCTGTCGTGGCCAGGTGACTTTCCTTTGGTCATATCTGCTATCGCTGCAGCAATCTGCTTGGCGGTATAACGCTCGTACACACCCCCCACAACAGCCCCAGCGTTGAAAGACGCTGGCACCGTTCCTAGTGGAGATTCAATCTTAAAATGCTCCTTAAAGAGCTCGGCAATATGCTTTGGCTCACACTGTCCTTCAACACTAGCGGGCATACACGACCCAGCCTCCAGCCTTTTGGTGTGTTTCCAGAAACCCTTAAAGTCTTTAGTCGTATGTCGAGACGCCAAAATATCCATTTTTATTTGCTCTTCGTGGTCCTGGCACCACTTCAACTTAGACTTAAAGAGTTTTCTAGATTTGACCATTGAATTATATACATGACCTTCACGAGGTCTCCCGTATAATACCCATAACTGAAAGCTAAGTCGCGCCTGCCCATGAGCTTCCTTTACATGCCTATTCCATCCTATTATTTGTTTCCGTGCATGACGACATTTCCTAGCATCATAGCTGATTTCGGCTGACCGCCTTAATGCTTTAATAATAGAATAGTATAGTCTGTCAATAACTAACCTGTGCTCAATGTTGTCACACATAATATCTGCACATTGCGAACACTCCGATGGAAAATCAATGACCCTGAGGTTATCTTGACATTCCTGGCTATACACACAAGTCTGTAAAGCATCTCTTTCGCCCCATCGTACTTTGTTAATTATTTTATCTTGACATACAACTTTAGGAATAATACATCCCAGATTACATTGAATCTCCAACGGAAAGTGATCTGACCAAAATACATCATGACATACCTTTACATCCATAATACAATGCGAAGCTGCCTCTGTCACTACACAGTGATCTAGCCACCGTCTGCAGCCATGACTTTCACTAATGAACGTGTATGTGTCCGAATGCAATCCCAACTTGACCACATCAGCACAGAGCCACCTCCGCTCGTTACAAAAACTAAATAGCTCATTAAAAAATAGCTCATTTGGATGGGCATTAAAATCCCCCAGGATAAAAACAGATTCCACTTCACAACTATCAATCACTGCATGGAGCTCACTTAGCACCTCCGTAAATTCCGTTAAGTTTTCAACAGCGTTGGTAGGCATATACACTGAGAAAAACAGAGCACTTCGATCGCTCACGCACACTTTGATGGCCACTAACCTATCACTTCTACACGGTACGACTGACACTGACGTAAATATACCTTTCCGCCACATCAGCGCAACTCCGCCAAAAGGACGCCCCCGTAGCAATCCCGCCGATGTATCCACGGCCGACTTACTGGTAAACTCGAAATCTTGGTCAATAGTTCCGACGAAGGCCGCATTATGGGAAAATAGCCATGTTTCCTGAATAGCCAAAACGTGTGCCTTTTTACACAACTGCCTGACTCCCTCCATAGATCTTTTTATGGACTTGCAATTGAAACTTATTACCTTAGTTAGCATGTCCATTATTTGTGCTTTATAAATTTAGCCTCGTATATTTCATTTCGAATTTTTACTTTGTAGTCCACAAAACGACGGCATGTAATATCCTCTGGCCATAGGTTTTCATCCAGGAATGTATTTAACTTACTTCTAGGTATATACATTTTGTACGCTTTGTAACCAGTTTGTCGCCTCATTTTTATTGCCACTAAGTTAACGTTCACTCCGGTGTTTTCTTTTATGTACTCAGCAATGTACGGCGTTGAGACACTGCTGTCAACGTACGTAATAAAAATTGGGACATTTATATCTGCCGCTTTAAACTTGCCCGAAGGATCACTAGCCTGCCCCTTAACAATGTAAATGGCAATGTAAACGCTCACTGCCCTTAGACGCTGCCACAGAAATATTTACGGCAGGAAGCAGGGCAGCGTGAAGGGCAGTGGAAATGGCATAATGTAACCCAGGTATAACTATTCGTATCTGCATGCCAGTCAGCGGATTTCAAAATCATATGCTGGAGACACTTTTTCGTCACCGCGGTAATAGGGAACATTACTGCAATGTTCTACCGCCAGAGTGCAGCATTAGCACAAACCGTAAACCGGTAGAGGAAGATAAGGACACACACGCACAATTGATTGTCAAATGAGTGACAAGGATGCATGCATAGACAATACCGCAAGTGGGAACGAGATACAATGCCAACTCTGCTAGTGTCGCCCCCTACGCGGAGTTTTGCGTAATATTTCGGCCGGACCCGGCATACAGCGGCGGGCTTAGTGGAACGAACAAGGTGGTTCAGGTCCCTCGTTCGGTACACGTGACCATGGTTATTGGTTACTGACCGTCGAGGGGCGCGTGTATGTTGTGCAGCGGCGAGTACTCGAGCAGGTTACGGAAGTGCGCCTCGTCGGCCGAGCTGCCGTAGTCCGACACCCACGCGTGCCCGATCGTGAACCGGTGGAACCGCAGCATGTCCAGCACTCTGCAAATAGGGGTGGTGTACACTCATCTTATCATTTTTCACGCCACTGTTCGGAAATGTGGCAATAGATGGTCTAAAACCAAGCTGGAAAGTAGGCAATAGCACAATGTTTCATTGTAGTGGTGATTGGTCAGTTTGAACAGCACTTCGACCAATCACAGGGCGTCGAGCGGGAGGAGCGGGGCCGGCGGACGCCGCTCCTCTCCGCCGCGGGCGAGCGGGGCCGCGCGAGCTTGTTTTTTGATTAGTATTATGATCTTTAATTAGGTACTTCATTTTGATTTAAAATTATGATTTACAATTTCCTCGCAGTAGGCGTGAAAAGAACTATGTTAAGACTCGGCCGAAAGTGCAACTGACTCGTCCATCTATTGCTTAACTTTCTAGCCTCAACAAAGTTTTAACCGACTTCAAATCAGTAGCCAAATTGCTTCAAGTTTATAATTTTTTAAGAGTTCCCTCGATTTCTCCAGGATCCCATCATCAGAACTGGATTTTGGTGCTTTCATCATCAGAATATTATAGTAGTATTATTTCTTATTGAATGACATACTTTTCGTGACCAACTGGCAAGATGATGGCTCCGTTCCGTATAACTCGGAGCGCTGGTTGGCACAAACGACGTAAATGTAATTTTTTGTAAGGGGAAATGACAGTTGATTTCTCCTATCGTTCGTTCGAAAAGTTCGACATTTACCCCTTTGCAGGTGTACCAGATGACTCACCCGACTTGCACGATAGCAGCTCCATACAGCTCCGGCCGCTGGTTGGCGCAAGCGGCGACCAGCAGTCCCCCGTTGGAGCCGCCCTGTATGGTGACCAGCTTGGGGCTGGTGTACCGCTCCTCGACGAGGTACTCGGCCGCCGCCTGGAAGTCGTCGAATACGTTCTGCTTGTTGAGGAGGCGGCCCGCGTTGTGCCACCGCTCGCCGTATTCACTGGAAACGATACACCAGAAAGGTTAAGTAAGAAGAGATTGGCGATTTATATGTGACTCATGTTCGTACGTGTCAATCAACTTTTTTCTATCGCTAGTTGCCAAGGTAACGTCTCCTGGGAGCCCGACGTTTTTAGCCCTTTTTATTGGCTATTTTTTAAGCATGTAGGAAGACGCCAACGGAAAGTTGCCAAAATTTAGTTAACTAGTTTTTGTAAGTTGATGTTGAACCCTTGTAGCCGTACACCAGCGCCGGGTTGGCCCCGTCTTGTGACAGACCCTGTACAACGTACCCGCCGCCGCGTATGTTGGGGATGGCCACGATGCCGTTGAAGTGCTGCATGAACACCAGCCGCGTCACGCTGAAGCTGGGCTGCACGTTGATGTTGAACCCGCCGTATCCGTACACCAGCGCCGGGTTGGCCCCGTCTTGTGACAGACCCTGTACAACGTACCCGCCGCCGCGTATGTTGGGGATGGCCACGATGCCGTTGAAGTGCTGCATGAACACCAGCCGCGTCACGCTGAAGCTGGGCTGCACGTTGATGTTGAACCCGCCGTATCCGTACACCAGCGCCGGGTTGGCCCCGTCTTGTGACAGACCCTGTACAACGTACCCGCCGCCGCGTATGTTGGGGATGGCCACGATGCCGTTGAAGTGCTGCATGAACACCAGCCGCGTCACGCTGAAGCTGGGCTGCACGTTGATGTTGAACCCGCCGTATCCGTACACCAGCGCCGGGTTGGCCCCGTCTTGTGACAGACCCTGTACAACGTACCCGCCGCCGCGTATGTTGGGGATGGCCACGATGCCGTTGAAGTGCTGCATGAACACCAGCCGCGTCACGCTGAAGCTGGGCTGCACGTTGATGTTGAACCCGCCGTATCCGTACACCAGCGCCGGGTTGGCCCCGTCTTGTGGGAGACCCTATAAGCACACCATTCAATACGTTACGGCTGTTTTATTGACAAGTGGGCGTACAATTAAAGCACGTGCAAACACAAACAGTTATTTGGGCCATATATTGAACGAAGACTTAACGGACGTGGGGGGAAAGCGGACGCTGGGCACGTCTGGTGGAGGGCGCGGTGGGTGTGGATAGGGCAAGGCTCATGGCGGTATCAAGGCCAGAGTCTGGGGCGTGGCTACACGCTCTCCCTTCTCCACATTTAGGTATTCTTCTGGACGATGACTCGTTGCGGGTGGCCGTGGCTCTTCGCCTGGGCTGTGATGTTAGTGAACCACACGTATGCATCTGCGGCGCTATGGTGGAGAGTAGCGGTCATCATGCACTGAGTTGTTGTCGGTGCACAGGAAGGTTCCCACGTCACCATGCCCTAAATTACATTCTTCGGAGAGCCCTTGTGTCGGCGAATGTGCCGTGTGTGCTGGAGCCTCCAGGTCTTAACCGATCTGATGGTAAAAGGCCGGACGGTTTGACTTTGGAGCCCTGGCAAAAAGGCAAGTGTCTGCTCTGGGGCGCCACATATATGTGTTAGTACTTTTGCTGCTTCGCACATTAGTCGCACCATGCGGGCGCCTGGAGCCTTTATGCCTATGCTTTGAGCCTGGTATGAAAATCTTTGAGATCGTAGTGCCCGGTTAATAACTTGTATGTATCAATCAAGTAACTACGTTCCCGCGCGCTTTAGGGTTGTGAGCTTCAGAGCTTGCAGTCTGTCTTCATATGGCAAATTCTTGAGTTTCTTGGGCAGTTTGGTGAAACTACGCTGAACCTTCTCCAGCATCTCAATGTCCTTAACAAAATAGGGACTCCATGCTTGAAAGGCATACTCCAACAAGGGTCTAATGTAAGTTTTATAGATCCTGAGCATCATTTCAGGCGTCAAATTTCTAAAAGCTTTCCTAATGAGGCAAATTAAGAATTAACTATTCTTTCGCTTGCATTTGACGTGACATAAGCATGAATTAAATGTAATGCATATTGTCACATGCCTGTTTGGGCTAAACATATTAAGGAACAAGAAAATGACTGTAACATCTGTGCTTATTACCATATGTTTGATTTTAATAAACAACATTTCATTTCAAATTAAGCTCTTTGATTTCTTCACAACACTGGTTATGTGCTCCTCCCATTTTAGGTTTTCAGAGATCTTGACGCCCAGGTCCAATTGAACTTTGGCAGTCTGCAATGCAGCGCCTTCTACGGTGTAGGTTAAGTGGGGGTTTCGGTTGCCTATGAGCAACACAGTACATTTTGCGGAATTAAGTGTTATGAGCCACTTCTTGGACCACTTTGACATCCTGTCTAAGTCGTCTTGTAGGTTATTGTAATCTACCAAAGAGTTAGCAAATAGTTTGGTGTCATCTGCAAATGTACTAACACTGCACTTTAGGCAATGTGGCAAGTCAAGTGTGTATAATATGTAAAATATTGGGTCAATGTTGCACGTATTTTTGTCGACCCAGCGATGTGTGTACGTCGGAATGGCATTGTCAAGTTGGTGAAAAAGCGGCCAGGGCGTAGGAGTATTTGTGTACGCCTGTACGAACGTTTTCATACAATAATAACTGTTCTGCGCGCGTCACTCGTCACTACAAGTATCCCAAGTACATAATCAAAGCCCAAGAACCTATAACAGGGCGATGTTGTGCTTAACAATTTTTTTAATTTTAAACAAAATACAATCTACACGCATAGTTTGAAATGTGTACCTTCTTGGAAACGATGAACATAGGAACTTTAGTGCCGTCTTTGCTGGAGTAAAATATCTGCTTAGCCTCGTATTGCGATGCGTCGAAACCCTTCACCGTCACCTCTCTGAACACCTGCAGAAATAAATTTCTATGTTAGAGCGATACATATTATTTTTAAATCATTCCCTAAACCGACATTTTTTTGTCGTAGTGTTGGTAAAGCCGCGTTGTGTCGGTAGTAGTAATTAATACCAAACAAGATGGTTAATTATAATTGATCTTTGTTAAAATAATATGCATAAATTTACGCCTGTATTCCCAAAGGGTTCGGTTAGGTTAAAACATAAAAAAAAATATCAGTGCCACTTTTAGAAATTGCAGGTTTTTAAGATGGAGATAATGTGATATTGCAGTGATAGGTTGCCAACCCATCGTCCACAACACATTTCAACCCTATGTCGCAGTCGCCTCTTACGACACCCACGGTAAGAAAGGGAGTGCTATATGCCTACAGACGGAGTCTTACATTTAAGCCATTTTCCAAAATCACCTTCAACTTTTAGTGAACGTCAAATAGTTCCTAATTCCAAAACACAAAAGCGGACCCTGGGTCTCTGGAAATCAACACATACCGTGGGCGTGTACGGTTGTTTAGTAAAGTCCACGTGGCCAAGAACCTCACCAAGTATCACCAAGGGGGAGGGGGGGCTCAAAAAGTAGCCGAAAAAACCTCGCGTGATTTGTGCACAAGCCCTAATGACTGCGTTCAAAGTGCGGGACTGCCTCGCGCTCGCTACTAATGACTGCGTTTAAAGTGCGCGACTGCCTCGCGCTCGCTACTAATGACTGCGTTTAAAGTGCGGGACTGCCTCGCGCTCGCTATTAATGACTGCGTTTAAAGTGCGGGACTGCCTCGCGCTCGCTACTAATGACTGCGTTTAAAGTGCGGGACTGCCTCGCGCTCGCTACTAATGACTGCGTTTAAAGTGCGGGACTGTCTCGCGCTCGCTACTAATGACTGCCTCGCGCTCGCTACTAATGACTGCGTTTAAAGTGCGGGACTGTCTCGCGCTCGCTACTAATGACTGCGTTTAAAGTGCGGGACTGCCTCGCGCTCGCTACTAATGACTTCGTTTAAAGTGCGGGACTGTCTCGCGCTCGCTACTAATGACTGCGTTTAAGTGCGGGACTGCCTCGCGCTCGCTACTAATGACTGCGTTTAAAGTGCGGGACTGCCTCGCGCTCGCTACTTATGACTGCGTTTAAGTGCGGGACTGCCTCGCGCTCGCTACTAATGACTGCGTTTAAGTGCGGGACTGCCTCGCGCTCGCTACTAATGACTGCGTTTAAGTGCGGGACTGCCTCGCGCTCGCTACTAATGACTGCGTTTAAGTGCGGGACTGCCTCGCGCTCGCTATTAATGACTGCGTTTAAGTGCGGGACTGCCTCGCGCTCGCTACTAATGACTGCGTTTAAGTACGGGACTGCCTCGCGCTCGCTACTAATGACTGCGTTTAAGTGCGGGACTGCCTCGCGCTCGCTACTAATGACTGCGTTTAAGTGCGGGACTGCCTCGCGCTCGCTACTAATGACTGCGTTTAAGTGCGGGACTGCCTCGCGCTCGCTACTTATGACTGCGTTTAAATGCGGGACTGCCTCGCGCTCGCTACTAATGACTGCGTTTAAGTGCGGGACTGCCTCGCGCTCGCTACTAATGACTGCGTTTAAGTGCGGGACTGCCTCGCGCTCGCTACTAATGACTGCGTTTAAAGTGCGGGACTGCCTCGCGCTCGCTACTAATGACTGCGTTTAAAGTGCGGGACTGCCTCGCGCTCGCTACTAATGACTGCGTTTAAAGTGCGGGACTGTCTCGCGCTCGCTACTAATGACTGCGTTTAAAGTGCGGGACTGCCTCGCGCTCGCTACTAATGACTGCGTTTAAAGTGCGGGACTGCCTCGCGCTCGCTACTAATGACTGCGTTTAAAGTGCGGGACTGCCTCGCGCTCGCTACTTATGACTGCGTTTAAGTGCGGGACTGCCTCGCTCTCGCTACTAATGACTGCGTTTAAGTGCGGGACTGCCTCGCGCTCGCTACTAATGACTGCGTTTAAGTGCGGGACTGCCTCGCGCTCGCTACTTATGACTGCGTTTAAGTGCGGGACTGCCTCGCGCTCGCTACTAATAATAATAATAATAATAATACACCCCTGAGCCGCTCACCCGGTGTTGCCCCTGGCCGTCTTTACGACGGCATTTTTAGGGGCCCATCTAATGAGCAGCTAGTCACCGCCTGCCTCGATAACCTTGTGGATAACATTGTTATGGCAGGTGTCCGGACCACTTTGTAATAACCCAATTTTATTGTCCACCCAAATGTCATCACCATAGACCCAATTCTCTTTTCCATTTTCCTACAATAGCTCCAACGCCTGCTGGGACCAGTTCACGGGTATCTACCGATGTACCCGTGAATGGGTTCTAGCAGGTGTACTACATGACATTAAATTTCGTCTCCAAAGGGCCTCTACGTGTTGGATCTATATCCCCACGCACGCCTTCCAAATGACCGGGGTTCGCCCCGTGAATTTAAATCGGAGATACATAATAATAATAAGCCCGCAGGGCAGCTTGTGGCGAGCTGTTGGGGAGTAACGACCCCACGGACCCGAGTGCTCCCGAGAGTCGGTCAGGGCCTCCGTCTCCGGCGTGTCTTCGTCGGTCGGAGTGGAACCCCAAGGGGGCCCGCAGGACTCTCAGCTCTGGCTTGCCTTCATTGGCCGTCCAGAGAGGAGTCGTCAGAGCTATATGCTCCAGGGGTGGAAGTGTTAAAGGGCATAACGCCGCGAGTAACTTCGGAGAAAGCGCAGCACCACCTCTCGACACCCCTGAGCCGCTCACCCGGTGTTGCCCCTGGCCGTCCTTACGACGGCATTTTTAGGCGCCCATCTAATGAGCGGCCAGTCACCGCCTGCCTCGATAACCTTGTGGATAACATTGTTATGGCAGGTGTCCGGACCACTTTGTAATAACCCAATTTTATTGTCCACCCAAATGTCATCACCATAGACCCAATTCTTTTTTCCATTTTCCTACAATAGCTCCAACGCCTGCTGGGACCAGTTCACGGGTATCTACCGATGTACCCGTGAATGGGTTCTAGCAGGTGTACTACATGACATTAAATTTCGTCTCCAAAGGGCCTCTACGTGTTGGATCTATATCCCCACGCACGCCTTCCAAATGACCGGGGTTCGCCCCGTGAATTTAAATCGGAGATACATAATAATAATAATAAGCCCGCAGGGCAGCTTGTGGCGAGCTGTTGGGGAGTAACGACCCCACGGACCCGAGTGCTCCCGAGAGTCGGTCAGGGCCTCCGTCTCCGGTGTTTCTTCGTCGGTCGGAGTGGAACCCCAAGGGGTACCCGCAGGACTCTCAGCTCTGGCTTGCCTTCATTGGCCGCCCAGAGAGGAGTCGTCAGAGCTATATGCTCCAGGGGTGGAAGTGTTAAAGGGCATAACGCCGCGAGTAACTTCGGAGAAAGCGCAGCACCACCTCTCGACACCCCTGAGCCGCTCACCCGGTGTTGCTCCTGGCCGTCTTTACGACGACGCTTTCAGGGGCCCATCTAATGAGCGGCTAGTTACCGCCTGCCTCGATAACTTTGTGTACAATAATGTTATGGCAGGTGTCCGGAACTTTTTGCAATAGCCCAGTTTCATAATCCACCCAAACCTCATCACCATAGAACCCGTTCTCTATCCATATATAACCCACAATAGCCCCAACGCCTGTTGGAACCGGTTCACGGGTATCTACCGATGTACCCGTAAATGGGTTCTAGCAGGTGTATTACATCACATTAAACTTCGTCTCCAAAGGGCCTCTACGTGTTGGATCTATATCCCCACGCACGCCTTCCAAAGGACCGGGCTTTGTCCCGTGAATTTAAACAGGAGATACATAATAATAATAATTTATTGAAAAAAACCTTACTGCTAATTTTAACAAAGTGCTTGCGTATTAATACATAGTACATACATTAGATTGCGTCTGAACTAGGATGATCCTGTGTCTCAGACAAAGATATTAAACACAAACTAATTAGTGCAATTTGTGCAAAAGAATGGTATATAATATTATCGTACATTTAGAAACAATTGGCATATAGAACATAGTAACTTATATATATTTAAATTAAACAAATTAAGTATATACATATCAAAATCGTCTACTAAAATTACATTAGGTATACATTATTACAGTGTCAGCATCTGCATTTGCGTTAGACTAAGTAGGTCAAGCAAGTTTAAGTGATTGAGTGCAATACAAATTTTTTTTACGAATAATTGCTTGCGCTGCGGCCTACATGTTTACTAGAACGACGTTAAAATATGACGAATTAGGGTTTAAATATGAAAAATAGGTGAAATAAGTAAATCTATAAGTACATATAAAATGAGTAAAAACAAAAGTCCTTAAATTAGACCCCTTCGTAATCAATCGAGTTTATGTAACGTTGCTCGGCCATTTTTCTAGCAGGACATTCAAGGTCACCCGTTTTATGTTCGTTCGGCTTTTTGTAAAATCTGCATGTTGCACATTTGGGCGGATCTCCTTTCTTTGGGCACTCCTTATCTGAATGCCCTGCGTCACTGCAATGTCCACACGTGAGGTCAGATTGCTTGCACGTCTTGGCGGCGTGACCAAACTGCTGGCATTTGAAGCACCTGGTGACGATCGTAAAGTCTCTCACTGGGCACGAAGACCAATTAACAAAAACTCTGTTTTGGGATATGAGCGCTTTGCGTATAAGGGCTGGCACTTCTATGACGTAATTACAGGTCTCAGCATCTTTCTTGCCCGACTTATGACTCAATCTAATGGAGGTCAAGAATTTTTCCCTAGATAAGTCCTGCAGTTTATCGGCTAGATTCTGTTCATAAATGCACTTATAAACTTCTTGTTCTTGTAGGGCTGACGGTACGCCGACTATTACAATTCTGGGCCTGCGTTTGTAAGGTTCGTCGATGGTGAGGCTCGAGGAGGTATTTTTGAATGTTTGCTTGAGTTTCTCGATGTCACTCTTTGAGTCCGTGCTGATAATGATACCGCCATTTTTGATCTTTCTCAGCGCTCTTACATGTAATTTCATTTGCTCGGGATTTATCATTTTTTGAACTAAGTTTTTTGTGTCCTCACTTGATTTTAGTTTATCGTTGGGATAAATTGCAACTGAACTCAAGTTGCTGGGCCGAATAACATTACTACCGCTAGTTTTAACTATATCGGCGAAGGAATGTGCATTTGAGGTAGGCTTAGGAACATTATCGATAGAGTCTTTGAGGGCTTGGAGACGTTCTGATAGATCTTGCCTTTCCTGTACAGCTTCAAGGGTGCATTTATTGACAACGGCTGTTTTTTTAAGTGCCTGGTAGTGAAGAGCCATACTTGAAGTGCCATTAGAGACTTTGCGGCAAAGGTTGTGGACTTTCAATTTTTGATCGACTAATGACTGCGTTTAAGTGCGGGACTGCCTCGCGCTCGCTACTAATGACTGCGTTTAAGTGCGGGACTGCCTCGCGCTCGCTACTAATGACTGCGTTTAAGTGCGGGACTGCCTCGCGCTTGCTACTAATGACTGCGTTTAAGTGCGGGACTGCCTCGCGCTCGGTACTAATGACTGCGTTTAAGTGCGGGACTGCCTCGCGCTCGCTACTAATGACTGCGTTTAAGTGCGGGACTGCCTCGCGCTCGCTACTAATGACTGCGTTTAAAGGCGGCTACTAGTTGCCGTAATGTGCGGCAGAGTGGCCGCATTTAGTGGTGGCAATGTGCGGTCACTCTAAGTAAGAGTGTACTCACTGTAGGCGTGTACGGCTGCTTGGTGAAGTCCACGTGGTAGATGACGCCGGGCGTGAGGAAGGACATGAAGTGGTAGAAGATCTCGTGCTGCTGCTTCTTGCCCGAGAAGCCGACCACGGAGCCCACGTCCAGCGGGAACGTTTGCATCAGCTCGCCGGATGCCATGCTGTGCAGTTGGAGGACGCTCTGGGAACAAACACTTTTAATTAATTATTATTATCTCTTTATTTATATTTCCTTCTAGGTTTGTACAATTAATAGGCTTGTGACCTAAGATTTATTTACGGTTCGAACTAGTTTTTGGAGAGGAACAAATGTTTGTATGAGAGAAACTACAAAGAACGTAAATAAAGAACCCAAAAAAATATGTTAAAAACGGACCTCGCTGGAAGCCCCAAAACTCAAAACGGAGACGCGGTAGACCTCGTCGGCGATGGCGGGATAACTTGGGACTCCTTTTTAAAATGGTAACGCGGAGTGTGGATTTCATTCGGTAAGATGTATCTAGACTCCAAGCGAAGACGAAAACAGTGTCACTCTGGGAGGAACTAGATGTAGCAAGGCGCGCAGCAGGCTCTAATGCATACAATAAGATTATACTGGCAGCCAGATCGCTGCCCCAATATTATAGGGTTATATGTACCCCTAGATGTAGTCGAGCAGTTTTGCTACCTTGGGTCGACCGTGTCGAACAATCTCTCGTTAGACGCAGAGATCAACTTGCGTATCGGCAAAGCGGCGACAATGTTTGGGAAGTTCCGTATAAGAGTATGGAATAACGGGCATCTTACAACAAGAACTAAGATGATCGTGTTCCAAACATGCATCTTGAGTATACTCTTGTACGGAGCAGAAACCTGGACATCGTATGCAAAACAAGAACGCCGGCTTAATACGTTTTACATGCGCTGTCTTCGCAACATCCTTGGCATCAGCTGGAAGGACAGAGTGACTAATGAGAGGGTGCTGGAAATCTCACAGCTGCCCAGTCTCACCGCTCTGCTCAAACAGAGAAGGTTGAGATGGTTGGGGCATGTGCATCGTATGCCACCCACTCGTCTTCCACGCCGTACCTTGCTTGGCGCCGTAGCAAATGCTAAAAGAGGTATAGGTAGACCTCTGCTACGCTTTAAGGATTGTGCCAAGCGGGATATGATAGCATTCGGTATCAATCACCAATGTTGGGAGCACATTGCGGAAGATAGGATTAAGTGGCGAAGGGCTCTCACGGACGGACGCAAGAAACATGACGGGGCCTGGTTTGACCTTCTCGAAGGTAAAAGAAGGAGAAGACAAATAAACACCCCGCCATTACCTAATGCACAATTTTCCTGCCACCTTTGCGGAAGACAATGCCGCTCCCGCATAGGGCTACACAGCCATTTAAAAAAGTGCTCTACTATGCATTCGCAAAGCGCTGCTTGAATCGTCTGATAAAGACGTAGAGGCCAATGATGATGATGATGATATGACTTCTATGTTACATTGTCGGGGTACTTCAATTTAGACCTAGTGTCACTGTGACAAAGTTCAAATTTCACGTTGATAAAAGTGCAACATAGAACCTTGTAACATTGGGGCAGCGAGATGGTGGCTGCCATGTATTATTGGTGGAAAAACCTTGTACTTAACCCAGTCAACCGTCTATCTGTGGTAGAGCACATGACACCCAGGTTATGTCAAAAAAAATATTTGCTGTAGTACTTATTAGTTATTACACTTATTACCTTTACATCTCTGACGTAGTGTATAACGAGTTTATCATTATCTACGGCTGAAGCCCAGTCCAACACGTCACTCGAATGTTCCTGCAATAAAAATGAATCGTTAAAATTTGGTAGACATATTCGAATTAAATAACAACGTTTTAAGAATAAAATGCATAATTAGATTATCAAAATCAACCCAGATAGACAGCTACAGTGCGGAGTGAGACAGGGAGGGCTGACATCGCCTATCTTGTTCAATCTTTATATAAACGAGTTGATTGAGCGGCTCAGCAGTGCACATGTCGGTTGCCAGATAGGCGGGGTGTGTTTTAATAATATAAGTTACGCGGACGACATGGCACTGCTGGGACCCTGAGTTGACTCGGTGAGGAAGCTAATCAACATCTGTGAGGGGTATGCCGAGCAGCATGGTCTTAAATACAACACTTCGAAAAATGAACTGCTAGTTTTCAAAGCACGTAAGTATAATCCGACTACGGAGCCTAAGATCATGCTGTGCGGGGTACCACTAAAAGTAGTCGATCGTTTTAAGTATCTGGGACAAATGCTCACAGAAGATTTGAATTATGACCTTGACTTGGAAAGGGAAAGAAGGGCAATGGCAGTTCGAGGTAATATGCTCGCCCGCAGGTTTGCACGGTGTAACGAATCAGTTAAATTGACGCTCTTTAGAGCTTACTGTCAGACATTCTACACATGCAGACTGTGGGTGAGGTTTAAACAAAGGGCCTGTAATGCGTTACGCATCCAATACTCGTATAATAACATCTTGAGGATGCTGTTGCGGCTGCCGAAATACTGCAGTGCATCTGGCATGTTCGCGGGAGCGCGACTCGATGACTTTTTTGCCATTAGGAGAAAAAGAGTCGCCTCCATGCTAAGGCGAGTGCGCAGCAGCAGCAACGGTCTTCTCGGGGCGTTGGCTGAAAGACTCGACTGCCCGATGATGAAGTTTTGGGTTGAGGTGGCTATAGGGAGAGTTAAGTAGCCTTGGTGTTCTCTTCACTCTCTCAATAGCCAACTCTTTGGAAAACTTAAGAATTTTATATATTTTTTCTACTCCTGTACCGTTATCTGTCATTTATATTAGGCTGTAGCTCAAATACAATGACACCACTAATAAGTCGTGGAAAAACTCTATGCTCTATGGCCCAAAAACGCACTGTTTAGCGTACTTTTTTGGTTCATACATTTTTCATAAAAGCACTGTTTAACTTTTTTTTCAATCGGCCGCTATATTGCAGTGGTGCCAACTTCATAAACAAATATTTCGAAATAAAAGTATTTATTTACGATTTAACATTTGTACATTATGAATTATTTACTACAATAATAATAAATCATCATCTATTGTGTTTTAAATTACATGTTTTATAAATTCTTGGTATTATTTATAAAAATAAACAGTTCGAATTCGGTCCGGGTCCGGATTCGGTTTGGTTCGAATGGCCAGTGCAAACAAATTAAAAACAAAACAAACCATAAGCAAGAGCTGTCACATTTCCGATTTCCCACCAAAATACAGTTCAAAATTAAAAGACGAAAGATGATAAACTATTAGTCCTAAACTATTAAGATTTTATTCGTGTTTGTGAAGACAAAAGTGTACGTCCCTTTTAAAATGGTCGATGAAATTAATAACTGCACTCCTGAAGAAATTGCGCGAGTAACAAAAGTATGAATAGAAAACTTGCTGCCTGAAAAGTTTAACTATTCTGTAGTCAGCTATCACAGATAACCTCCGTTATCCGTGTCTGCTATTTATCTAAAATTTGTCGTAGAAAAAGTATTGTATGCAACGGTGTATAACTGGTCTAAAAACGCTCGTGGCGTCTTTAATTGCGATGCTCGCCAAGGCTCGCATCGCAACCCACGCCACTCGCCTTTTAAGACCCTTCTTATACAACAGTTGCATAAAATACTATTTAAAGCTTTTACTTTCTTACTTTATTCAATTTTTTGTCCTCAGTACTAACATAACACGTAAGATTTGACTAACAAAACTATGGATCTGTATGGTCTGAAATAAATGTTTTTTATTTATGTATTTATTATTATTATGCTTACACGCAATACAAAATGAAACACAAAAGCATATTTTGGTTTAATAAAAGTGTTAATTTTGTCAGTCTTATCCAGGTGGCTTCCGAGAAGGTTCCCCGGAGGTTTATTTTGGCATAACTTTGCCGTGTGACACCCAAGTCCTTCAAAAACCAAACTATAACAAGTTACTATACGATTCAAATCAGTTAACGATTCTGATGTTAGCTACTAGTAGCGCCGCAAAAGTGTCAGAGGGGTCGGACGGGTATGCGGGAGGCGACTCGAGGCTAACTTCAGACACGCAAACTTTTGTGCCGCCTACTGTACCGGTATGAGCGTCTCCCAGTTCTCCTCGGCGGGGTTGTGCAGGTCGATCTTGATGAGCCGGTAGTTGGGCGCGTTCTTGTTCGTGCGGAATATGCAAACTGAGCCTTCGTTCGTGATGTACTGGAATCAAACAGTATTGGTAAACTAAATTGGCGCTCTTAAAGATTTACCATAAGGTGGTCCTTATGGTAAATCTGAGCGCTTTCACATATAGGCGTTTGTGTCGCGCGACTGTAGCGCTTCTAAGTCGCAATGTTGTAGCGCGACTCGTATCCAAACATATTTAAGTAGCGCAGCTGCCGCGCGACAGCCGCACGACGGTTGCGCGACAGAAGCGCGACTGCAGCGCTCCGAGCTAGCGGTGGCAGATACTGTGAAGCGCAGCTGCCGCGCGACAGCCGCACGACGGTTGCGCGACAGAAGCGCGACTGCAGCGCTCCGAGCTAGCGGTGGCAGATACTGTGAAGCGCAGCTGCCGCGCGACAGCCGCACGACGGTTGCGCGACAGAAGCGCGACTGCAGCGCTCCGAGCTAGCGGTGGCAGATACTGTGAAGCGCAGCTGCCGCGCGACAGCCGCACGACGGTTGCGCGACAGAAGCGCGACTGCAGCGCTCCGAGCTAGCGGTGGCAGATACTGTGAAGCGCAGCTGCCGCGCGACAGCCGCACGACGGTTGCGCGACAGAAGCGCGACTGCAGCGCTCCGAGCTAGCGGTGGCAGATACTGTGAAGCGCAGCTGCCGCGCGACAGCCGCACGACGGTTGCGCGACAGAAGCGCGACTGCAGCGCTCCGAGCTAGCGGTGGCAGATACTGTGAAGCGCAGCTGCCGCGCGACAGCCGCACGACGGTTGCGCGACAGAAGCGCGACTGCAGCGCTCCGAGCTAGCGGTGGCAGATACTGTGAAGCGCAGCTGCCGCGCGACAGCCGCACGACGGTTGCGCGACAGAAGCGCGACTGCAGCGCTCCGAGCTAGCGGTGGCAGATACTGTGAAGCGCAGCTGCCGCGCGACAGCCGCACGACGGTTGCGCGACAGAAGCGCGACTGCAGCGCTCCGAGCTAGCGGTGGCAGATACTGTGAAGCGCAGCTGCCGCGCGACAGCCGCACGACGGTTGCGCGACAGAAGCGCGACTGCAGCGCTCCGAGCTAGCGGTGGCAGATACTGTGAAGCGCAGCTGCCGCGCGACAGCCGCACGACGGTTGCGCGACAGAAGCGCGACTGCAGCGCTCCGAGCTAGCGGTGGCAGATACTGTGAAGCGCAGCTGCCGCGCGACAGCCGCACGACGGTTGCGCGACAGAAGCGCGACTGCAGCGCTCCGAGCTAGCGGTGGCAGATACTGTGAAGCGCAGCTGCCGCGCGACAGCCGCACGACGGTTGCGCGACAGAAGCGCGACTGCAGCGCTCCGAGCTAGCGGTGGCAGATACTGTGAAGCGCAGTCCGTCGCCTCCGCGCCGCTGCGTGCGTTAACATACCTCGTAGTCCGCCTCGAACTTGTGCACGATCTGCGTGAGCGGCAGCAGCCCCGAGATGTCGGGGTGCTTGCTGAGGTCCGCGAAGAACAGCAGGTTGTCGCGGCAGTCGCGCACCGGCGACACGATCAGGTAGCGCCCGCAGTCCGTCACCTCCGCGCCGCTGTATAACAAAATTGTTATTTATGATATAAGTGCGGAAAGTAGGTAATTCCCAACGAGTGGCGATGGCCAAAAACACGACCGTCAGTGACTGTTTTTGATCGACACGAGTCGGGAATTACCTATCCGCACGTGTATCATACAACATTTTACAATGCATCATGCGAGGAAATAAAATAAATATGCATTAAAGGTTTTAATTGTCACGAAATCTCATTATCGCACAGTATGCGGAAATTTTGGCCTGAAATCCATTCCCGCACGGGCAGGTCCCACCCGGCGACGCCGTGAGCATTGTAATAGTTATTTATGATACAAGTGCGGAAAGTAGGTATTCCCAACGAGTGGCGATGATTTTTCTTTCATATAAAAAGTAACTTAATAGTAATAATTTATAAAATGTTTCACAATTTTTAATTTGATCAGTAAATTAGTTTATTTTATATATTTACTAAATGTGTTTGGCTGAACGCATATCTTGCTTATGCCTTTTATGATACGAACATGGCGGCGATTTGCACATGCGCAGTTAGTATATTGTAGAGGGCTTATGTATTTAAAACAAAATAACCAGCTCGTTGAGCACGCGGCGGCCACCCGTGGCCCAGCTGTCGACAGCGAGTGGACGCCGAACGACGAGGCGGTGCGGCGAGGGTGCCGGGTGACTGTAGTGCGCTGTGACCTTTAGTTTGAACGCCAAGGCTTGGCCGAGTGCTACATCACAATACAATTTTTGAGACATTGAAAACTGTACTTTTTTGCACAGTTCGACTACTTGTAACAGTTTGTACGTCTTCATGAACTGAAACTAATATTCGCTCGCTCGTCCTAATAAATATCATAGTCTCAAATCTACAGAAATGTGATTAAGAGACTAGCATACTATATAATCCAAATTTTTATACACATTGTACCAATACTATTTGTTTTTCTATTAACGAACAAAATTCTTGCTAGTCTAACAAAATATTGTACTAACTAGTTTGTTCAAAGTGTCCAACGATACCTACGCCTACTTAAAACTACATAAAGCACTAGCTAGTCCAAGAAAAGAATGAGCGTTAAACATGTGACTAATTACTATACACTATTTACACATCGCCCTATCTTTTTTATTACGGTAAAAAATAAAAATAAAATTGGTGTATTGACATACTGGCGTCGGTCTTCGCCCATCTGTTGAGTGTGGATATCACTGTCAATAGGTAAGCAATGTATCAGACTTATGAATAAGTTGTTGACACTTTGAACAAACAATATGAAGTCAGTTAAATTCAATTTCAAGGTCCAATTTACCAACATTTGGTGATACCAAAAACAGCTAGTTTTCGCATCTTTGTAGTGAATCTTCAGTTAAGCTTTACATGATACCAAAAATGCTGCATTTTGTAGATTTTCATAAAGATCTAAAGTTTTCTTAAGCAGCCCCTTAAAATAACCAAGTCCCGCGCAATGCTCGATATTTAAAACAATAATACTAGCGACGTAATTACATCGCCCATGCCGCGTCACGACCGACTGAACTTTCTGTCTAATGAAAGAGGGTCCTAAATCAAATAACTTTGGAATGGTACAAGAATGCCCCGTGAAAAATACATCGACGCCTCATTTCTCTCGTCATTTTGAACTCTTAGAATAATGAAAGACCCTAAATGAAATAACTTAAGAATTAAAGAAGATTGAGAAGGGTATGTTAAGGTGATTTGGGCATAGATGAAAGAAGATTAAAGAAGAGAGTGTATACAAAAAGAGTGGAAGGGCAAGTTGGAAGGGGAAGACCTAGGCGAACTTTCTCCGATCAAATTGGAGAAATCTTACAAAAAGGCCAGATCAAATGTACCCTAAACCGACGAGCATGTATGAGAAATGTTATGAAAGTGAGTGAAGCGAAAGTGGTTTTTCAGGATCGTAACAAATGGAGATCCGTGATCTCTGCCTACCCCTCTGGGAAAGAGGCGTGGTTATATTTATTTTCTAAGATAACATTGATCTCATTGTTGTTAGTATAAGCCTTAAAAAAATGTTAGTACTTAAAAACCAAGTTAGATTTAACATTTAATATTATTTCATTAAGTACAGGACAACACACATGATCATCTATCATCCTTAGAATGCTGTTTGAGCTGCCCCTAACTCTGCTCAGCAGTGACGCTGCCTTTTTGCGCAAAATTGCAATAAACCCGTCGGTGCGTGACTCAGCAAACATCGTGGATGCGCTGCAGAATCTGGGCAGACCAATCAGCATCCTAAAGGCGTATAGGCGTTATATGTATGTATGTAAGGATTAAGATGTCTTACATCCTCCAAAGCGGCTCCTCGGGGAACTCCACCACGATGACGTCTTCAGCCTGCGGCGTGTTGAGCCGGTGGTAGCACAGCTTCTGGTCGCGGTTAACCTCCGTCTCCGAGCCGTCCGTCTTGCCCGTCTGCTCCGGGTACCTCTGCCAAAACACAACTCACTTCTCAGTTGCCTGCGTGCCATTTCCTTCTGGGGTTAGCTTCGAGCAACACGGAAGGGAGTGGGCATTCGCACCATTTCCTCTCTGCCAAAGTACAAGCCCAAGTGGGCATGTATCGTACAGAAAAATGTATGAAGGTGTGCAAGTTTTTTCGGTGTATTGTGTAATTTTTGATGTAGTAGTGTCATCGTTACAGCACCCAGGCCCCGCAAGAAATGACAGAATTGTTTGACTGTAATATTCATAGCTAAGGCTTCCGCTAGGAAGGCCGCGTTGCTCGGAGGGGGTTAGCCATTCGTTTTTAACCGACTTCAAAAAAGGAGGAGGTCCTCAATTCGACTGTTTTTAGGGTTCCGTACTCAAAGAGTAAAACAGGGCCCTATTACTAAGACTTCGCTGTCTGTCTGTCACCAGGCTGTATCTCAAGAACCGTGATAGCTAGAGAGATTATGTATTTATGTTGCCGCTATAACAACAAATACTAAAAACAAAATAAAATAAATATTTCTATTGATAATGGTACGGAACGGATCCCTTCGTGCGCGAGTCCGACTCGCATTTGGCCGGTTTTTTTTAACCTGCCGACAAATTGTGAACGGTAAGTTTCTTTTTTAAATAGTTCTAAGTAAGTACTTAACATTATGAAGTTGTAAGCCTACAATTTACAACAACAACACATGGACTTCAGTCAGAGTACATACGATACGCTTAGAACTTTGAAAATAGCAAAATATTAACTTGTAACATAGTGATAATTCGCTATTCAATACGACACAATATAAAGTTTATGCCTGGAGTCAAAGATAATTAACTAAGACAAGGCTGGAGTCTATCACGTGAAAACATGCTATGCGAACTTAGAACCAGGGATCGTTACCGGTATTCTTACTACCGGTTTTATTTAAGGTATAACCGGTTATAATTGCATTTCGGTATTTATATCACTAAATCTCTAATAAGCGGTATAATGAAAACCGGTATTCAAATGTAATAGCGGTTTCGACAATTGACAACATTACCTCTATTTGATACTTTACCAATAAAACCATTACCGGTAATACCTGTCAGTGTCCAAACAAGCTAGTTTTCTAATTTTGAATTATGACAATCACCGCAAAGTTGTTTTCATTTTGATCGTGACGTCATTGACGTGTCATTTGATCTTTCATCTAATATTTTATGGTTCTGCCTCACAATACATTATAATTATACAAGACTTTGATGTGGTTTTTCTCGTGAATAAAATATTACTAATTCGTGGATAAACAGAATGTTTTTTTGAAGTTTCTTTGCTCGCGTTCTTGTATAGGGGTACAGTTCAAAATGTATCACGTGACTTCCGGAATTACTTTTTGTACAGAAGCCTAATCTGATTTCAAATAATTGTTTGTTGCATGTTTTAATCCTTCTTTATTTGCCATTAGTTGTTAATCACAAAATGTTATTTGGTTTATGTGGCGGATATGAAAATAATTCTGAAATGACCGCCATTTTTTATGTATCGCGAGTCAAATGAGCTACGTCAGACAATGTTGCCATATATACGGATTTATCTGTACTTATTCTGATATATATTTACGGGTACCTTAACCGTAATAGCAGATTCCTTTAAATATTCAAAACACTTTGAATTTAACAATTCATTGAAAATGCTTATCTAAGTATCCACTTAAATCTAATTAACGGTTGTATCTCCGTCACAACCCGCTTCTTTTTTTTTCTTTTTTTGCTCTCATATTTCGCTTTAAGACAAAATTAAAAAAACCCGGTCAAGTGCGAGTCTGTCTCGCGCACCGCGGGTTCCGTACAATCTTCGCTTTATTACGAAAAAATCTTATCAATACCATAGCAATACTGTCCGAATCCAGTTACCAGTATGCCGACTCACACACAGACGCAGGAGTGATCATCCGAAACACGAACAACTACAGGTCGAATGGTCGATCGAAAGTTGAGGGTTAGTCTCCGAGAGTCCCACACTCCCACGAATGAAAGCGCTGAAGGATGCAACACTATTATATCTATCTATATCACTTTCCTTCATATAGTTTCTAGGTCGAACCAGTGTTAGCGTGATCTATCTTACAGGCAGTGGACATCTAGCGTGTAACTGCGTAAACTCGTGACATGTGTCTATATAAGTACGACTGGTGCTACATTATTAATAAATTGCAATCTGTTAAGTTGGTTTTTCAGAGATAATTCTTTATCAAGTGTACCAATTTCCATAATTCTTTTTTTTGCTAGGAGGTAGGTACTTTCAGAACACTTACATATGAATTTCAAGGAAAAAATCAACACAAAAGTATTAATTACCAAACTTAAATATTAAATGATTTTTGAAGAATAAAAAAATATTACGCTAGATTGAAGTCTCGTTATACTTTTCCGGTAAGATTTACGTTAATATTAATTATATGTATTATTTTCAAATTTTACGCTCGGTTAACTTCGGAGATAAGGGGGGGATGGTATTTTTTTTCATCATTTTCCTTTATAAATCAAAACTTTACCACTAAGTTTAGAATAAAAAGAAAAATTGTTTTAGAAAGTACAATTCAAGCCCTTTCATATGATACCACACTTGGCCTACTGACTAGACTTAAGTTTTACCCCCCTGTTATCCGTAATTTTTTATAGAAATTAAAAATATATCTTTATTTTTTTTATTTTCCATATACGTGGATTAGCTTTGTTTACAACTATTCCAAATTTCAAATTGATAGCATTAGTAGTTCCTGACCTTTGTGACAGACAGACGAACGGAGTCGCACCCGTTCCGTTCCGTTTTTACCTTTTTGGTCCGGAACCCTAAAACGAGTCCGCCCATACAAACTAACTACGAAACCACGAACTTCGAATCTCGAACTTCGTATATCTCCGTCACTGTCGCTCGAGTACCATTTTTTTTTTCTTGTAATTTTCTGTTCTGATAACAGAAATGTATTATGTGTAATAAAATTTTCCGATGACATTTACCACTTCAACCCAAAAATGACTTGAATTGATTGATTTGAAATACGTCGCAACTTTTTTGTTCAGTAGGTACAGTCGCCATCACATACATCGGAGCAAACAAGCACGTCACAAACATCGGAACACACCTCTATTTTCAAGGCATTAGGGTACATGTGCCGATATTGTTGAACACCTAGTAAGTGTACCTATGTATGTGATGGCGACTGTACTAGCAGACATTTCAGCCAGTCTTAGCCAACAATGCTATTGAGTAACGTTACACCTATTTGTTGTGCTTCAGTCATAATGTCTACTTGACACCTTATCTATCAAGAGCAAAGAATACCGGTATTAAATAGAGGTAAAGAATACTGTAAATAGTGCATACATAGTGAAAAAGACAAAAGCGGAATGACAACATTACCTCTAATTCGAATATAGGTATTATTTTTTTAGCGGTAATCGTTTGACAATTTATATACAGGTATTCAATTTAACCGGTTTTACAATCCTTGCTTAGAACTTAATGCAAATCCAGTTTCTTATTTAAAGAAAATAGTGTCACAGCGTCTACTAGATAGCACGCGAACTCTCTGAAGCTCTAGCGATTGCTAAGCTAGGCTGTCAATGTATTTCAAAATTCGCCATATTGTCATAAGACATCAGCAGTGATCGGATCTAGGATGCAATTTCCCGGGGTTTAAGTCCGTAATATTAAGATGGATATGACTTACAATCATGCGACTTTTTTTGTTACCTACCTTTACAAAAAGGTAAATAACTTTTAATTTTAAGTAGTTTACAGTGTACAATTTACAGAAAATGTAAAAACAACAAAAAATTTAACAGTACCTACTGCATAGAATAGAATAACTGAACGTAACTTGTATGTCTTATCTTTTATGTATTTTTATTATTCTTGTATGTTTACCAGGGTGTACAAGTAAAAGTAATAATTTTTATTAGTTATTAGTATCACCATTTTGTTAATCTTATCACCAGGGCTCGAACTTTTAGTGCCGATGACGTTGCACTGCACCGCACATAAAATGCCTTCTAATAGTATATTCGTAAACAATTACCACTTATCAACCTCTTTTATTAAATTAAATGGCCACTTGAAATGAGCAGTATATAATGTCTTGACTGACATTGTCATTCAAATCGAGCCCTGCTTATCACATTCTCAACATATCGAGAAATAATAATAATTACAGTTATAAATACCCATTATTAGACAATTCTAGTGTTCTTTAAGTGTGCAAATATTAAGTGACGTATTTTTTAATTTACAATAGCCCATTTCCCAAACTCCCGGGAAATCCGAGACACATCCACGATAACCATAACGTTTGAGATCGTTCACCCCAAATTGCATCCTAGATCCGATCACTGGACATCAGTAGCCTAGGGGTACAGACGGCGGTATTTGGAGTCGATGAGCCGGGGTTCAAGCCCTACGATCGACGCACTTTTTGTATGTTTTGTACATTCAAAGAAAAGTTTTAAGTATCGCAGACGCAGAAGAGATGGCGCCCGTATACGCAAGCATTAAATGCCTTCTCAATTTGGTCGAGTTGCCTGTCTATCTCAGTATGTATATTGTAAACTTTGCGTGAAAACAAACGCGGACTCTAAAAAAATCCGTAACTGAAAATAACTACTGTGGGGTGAATCTACGTTCGATAAACGCTAGCGCGTTCTATCTTACGTGCTGCGCCATCTACCGTGCAACGAAAAACACCGTTCTGTATTAACTTGGTAACATTTTTGTGACCAAAACTATGTTTTCTTTACTACTTTTTATGTATTTTTTGAGTCTCCGCTGTAAGGACCGTATCGGAAAGAAAGTAGACAACTTTAGGCATCTCTAAAAACTGGTAAGTACGTACATAAAATCGGCATATTTTTTTTTTAAATAACGGACTATATCCTTTTCTTTGCAACAAAAAGCAATTACTACTTTTGTCAAACTGTCAACATGGGGCGAATTAGCTTAGGTACACGCTCGTAAAAATATTTTGGACGATTGGTGCAAAAAAAAGGTATGACGATAAGAAAACTGGTTTAAACACCAGTATTTTCAAAAGTCGTAGAAAAAGTAATTTACGAGGCACTGTACAACTATTTAGAGAAATATAATTTACTTGCGGCAGAGCAGAAAGGCTTTCGCAGAAACAAATCCGTAAATATGGCAATATATGATCTCATCCAACCGATAATAAAAAATATAGACAATCGCAACCATATATGTGCCATATTTATGGATATGACTAGAGCTTTCGATTATGTGGATCATTCGATTCTTTTGAAAAAGTTAAGTTTTGGATCTCATGAATGAAGTCCTATTTGAGCGGTAGAGAGCAATACACTGAACTCTCTCAAATCTGTATGAGCTAAAAATATTTAAAGATTTACCGATCCGAAAAGAGGCAAATCAAGTATGGCGTGCCGCAGGGAAGTGTCCTCGGACCTTTACTGTTTTTACTCTACATTAACGACCTTCCCCGGCATGTCAAATATCCTATGGTTTTATTTGCTGATGATAGCACTGTTGTAATTACTAATTAAATATAATAATGTTGACGACTATTAAATTGATATTAATAATACTGTTAAGGACATAATTGAATGGCTAAATATGAATAATTTGTTAATAAATCTTGAAAAGGCAACTATATTTACAAACCCTAAAATCAAGTAGTGCAACCGTCAAAAATAAGTACAAAAAATATTGTAGGATCATGAAAGTAGTTACGATGCAATCAAAACGCAACACAAATAGAAACTACATTAACCAAAGCACCAACAAGAGTAAAGCTACGTGGCAAATAATAAAACAAAACACAATGCGAACTAATACGATTAAAGATACAGTAGAATTAATAAAAATAGATAATATTGTCATGGACAATTCACTGGACATTGCTAATACTATGAATGACTTCTTTATAAAATTAAATAGTAATCGTACAGTTAACGATACCCAATATAAATCAGTTTCCCAACCAACCTTAACCAGCATCTTTCTGACCCCGGTAACTACTGAAGAAATATTAAAAATTGTTAAAGCATTAAAAAACAAGAAAAGCACTGGCCATGATCAAATACCTATGCAATTAATCAAATCAAGCATCGAGTATATAGCAGGACCTTTAACCCATATTATAAATTTAACCATGGAAACTGGAATTTTTCCCGACGACCTTAAAAAGGCATTAATAAAGCCATTACATAAGAAAGGGTCAAAACAGGACATTAATAATTATAGACCCATTGCACTGCTGCCTAATTTTTCAAAAATATTTGAGAAGGTCATATCAAATCGCATGATGTCGTTTTTTGATAAATATCAAATACTAAATGCCAATCAATTTGGATTTCAAAAGGGCAAAAACACGTCATTAGCAATATTCAAAGTCTTGCATCAGATATGGACAAATATGGATAAGAAAAAAATATCTTGTGGACTATTTATAGACCTGTCAAAGGCCTTTGACCATGTGTCGCACAAGATTTTACTGAACCAACTAGAGCATGTCGGGATTCGAGGAGTGGCCTTAAAATTAGTTCAAACTTATCTTAATAATAGAACCCAAGCTACTATATTAGACACATATGACAAGACCACAAAAACAATAACAAGATGTCAATCAAAAAATAGTATGAATCTGCAAGGGGTACCCCAAGGAAGCGTCTTGGGCCCGCTATTGTTTTTGATATATGTGAATGAGTTCCCCCTAATAACTGACCACGTGTGTGTGATGTTTGCCGATGATGCGACTATTTTTGTATCTGAAGAAAAAGATTCGGACATAGCTAATAAATTACAAAATACTTTACAAATTGTAATAAATTGGTTGTCTACGTTAAATTTAAGTGTTAATTTGGACAAAACTAAAATTGTACAATTTATTAATCACAAGCAGATGCAAAAAAGTCTCAATGTAGTTATAGCCAACACACAAATTGAGCAAGTAAATAATACAAACTTCTTAGGAGTCACAATACGAGGGCGACACTGAAAGTCTTTAGAACTGGCCACTTGTAATAAATATAATAAAAAAATAAGTTCAAAATTTGAAAATGGAACTCTTTCTTAATATTTTTGTGTACGAATTCCACTCGATTGTCATTTGTTTTACGATTTGGCGGCAAATTGAAAATTGTGTGTACTACGTGAGCATGAATTTAACGCGAGAAAATTTTCGAGCAATTATTTTTTACGACTTTCGATGTAATTTAAGTCAACAAGAAAGTTATGATAGACTTCGATTGGCCTTTCACGATGAAGCCCCATCTCGTGCTACTATTTACAACTGGTTTAATGAATTTAAACGTGGCCGCACTGATCTCACTGATGATCTGCGTGAGGGCCGGCCTTCTACGGCGACTACTGAAGATAACATCAGTGTTGTGCGGCGTATGATAGAGACTGACAAAAGAGTAACCTATCAGCAGATTCGTACAAGCTTAGCCATTGGTATGAGTCAAGTCCACAAAATCCTCCATGAACATTTAGCGGTGAGGAAGCTTTGTGCCCGGTGGATACCTCATAATTTGACAGAAGCCCAAAAAGTCCGTCGTGTTGATTGGTGCCGTGAAATGGGTCAAAGATTCAACGGAGGTGACTCAAATGCTGTGTTCGACGTAGTTACGGGTGACGAAAGCTGGATTTACTGTTATGATCCTGAAACTAAAAGACAGTCTGCTGAGTGGGTGTTTCCTTCCGAGGAGTTGCCTACTACTACCTAAGTGAAGAGAGGTCGAAGTGTGGGAAAAAAGATGGTGGCCTCGTTCTTCGGAAGGACTGGTCATTACGCAACAATTATTTTAGAGGATCAAAAAACAGTTACTGCGAAGTGGTACACTAACAATTGTTTACCACTTGTCTTGGAAAAAGTTCGAGAAAAACGGCCTCGCAGTAGGATCCTGCTTCACCACGACAACGCCTCATCGCACACCGCCAAGCAAACGATCGACTATTTGGCGACGGCAAACGTGGAATTACTGGGTCACCCACCTTATAGCCCCGACCTTGCACCTTGTGATTTTTATTTATTCCCAAAAATTAAAAAAAAACTTCGAGGAAAACGTTTTATGGACGCCGACGAAGCAGTGGCTGCGTTTCAAAAGGCCGTCGAAGAGACCCCTAAGGACGAGTGGGCAAAGTGCTTTTCTCAGTGGTTCTATCGAATGCAGCGATGTATTGATGTGAAGGGAGGCTATTTTGAAAAGATATAATAAAAGTAATAAGTTGCTTGATTGCTCAGTTTTTGATTTTCTAAGAACTTTCAGTTTGACCCTCGTAGATGGAAACTTTAACTGGAAGGCTCACATTGAAAAAACGAATAAAAAGCTAGCCAAATCTTGCTATGCACTATCTATATTGACCAAAATTACTTCAATCGACGTCGTAAAGAAGGCGTACTATGCAAATGTTTATCCCATCCTTACCTATGGCATAATTTTTTGGGGAAATTCGGTTAACATTGAATCTACATTTATATTACAAAAAAAATGTATGCGAATTATGTTTAAGCTTAGAAATATGGAATCCTTAAGGGACGTTTTCAAAGAGAATGGAATACTAACTCTGACGTGTATCTATATACTACAAATCTGTTTATTTGTTAAAGAGCGAACTGACATTTTTATAAAAATAAGTGAATCTAAAAATAATATCCGTTCACAGTATAAATATGACATATGTAAAGTTAGACCTTCGAGCTTTATACTTCGCAAGAGCGCATATGTCAATGGAATTAAAATTTTCAATCATCTACCTGGTAATATTAAGTCGCAAGATGGAATCCAAATAAGCTCAAGGAATGGCTATTAATGAAATGTTTTTATAATTTTAATCAGGGATTGTAACCCGGTTAATTTTGCCGTAGCGGTTAGAGCCAGATTTTGAGAGCCTAACCCATAATAAAGGTTACGCTCGCAAGAACACCGCTCTCCCCGGAGCGTATGTCGGAGCGCAAACAGGGAACGAAGTACCATTTACCGGTTAGAGAGCGCTCTCTCCGTGTACGGGTGAACGACCGCTCGCTGGCTCGCTAGAGTCGCAAGCTTATACAGGATTAGTTGGCTATATATATAGACGCTTGAGTATTATTACTATTTATTTATACTTTATTGCCCAATATAAAAAAGTAAATGGCGGACTTAATGCCATAAGGCATTCTCTACCATTCAACCATTGGGCTAATATAAACATTTGGTGCAGGCATTTAAATTATTAGTATTAGATTCGATTTTACTAAGTAAGTACCCAAATTTACCTAAGTATTTATACTGTTCATATATTGACATTGTACTGTAGTAAGTAATAGTGGCGGAGCGCCCGTCCAAGCCGATTCCCACCGGCCTTCCTAAAATTTATTTTTAGGCAAGCCTATAGTTAAAAACTCTTAACTCATTCATAACTTATTTTGTTCCGGGTTGCCCATCGAAAATTTTCACGCGCCGCCACTGGTAGGTAAGGACTTACATAAAACATCAAGTATGATTTGCGAAACATTGTATAAGTACTTAAGCCCCTGCTAGACGGTCGCCAACACGCCACTCCGACCGAGCGACCTTGGTCGGCACCGACCGCTGTAGTATGAAATTTAGCTCCAAACAACTGTCTACACGGTTGGTGCGGAACAAGGTCGCCCGGTCGGAGGGGCGTGTTGGTGACCGTCTATCAGGGGCTTAAGAAATTTAGCTCCAAACAACTGTCTACACGGTCGGTGCGGACCAAGGTCGCCCGGTCGGAGGGGCGTGTTGGTGACCGTCTATCAGGGGCTTAAGAAATTTAGCTCCAAACAACTGTCTACACGGTCGGTGCGGACCAAGGTCGCCCGGTCGGAGGGGCATGTTGGCGACCGTTTATCAGGGGCTTAAGAAATTTAGCTCCAAACAACTGTCTACACGGTCGGTGCGGACCAAGGTCGCCCGGTCGGAGGGGCATGTTGGCGACCATCTATCAGGGGCTTAAGAAATTTAGCTCCAAACAACTGTCTACACGGTCGGTGCGGACCAAGGTCGCCCGGTCGGAGGGGCATGTTGGCGACCATCTATCAGGGGCTTAAGAAATTTAGCTCCAAACAACTGTCTACCTACACGGTCGGTGCGGACCAAGGTCGCCCGGTCGGAGGGGCGTGTTGGCGACCGTCTATCAGGGGCTTAAGAAATTTAGCTCCAAACAACTGTCTACACGGTCGGTGCGGACCAAGGTCACCCGGTCGGAGGGGCGTGTTGGCGACCGTCTAGCAGGGGCTTTACACCAATTTGTTCGACAAAATGGTAAAATGCCCTATCGCAAACCTAACGTGCATAGGTAGTAGGTAGGTAGGTACTTATCCAAAGAATTAGTGAGCCATTAGCTACCTGTGACGTAAGTAGGGACCAAAAAAATATAATGAGTTATATATTTTTTCACACCTCTCATTCAGAAAAGTATGTTTTGGTCCCCGACGAGAGGGAGCAAAATGCTACTTTTCTGTTCAAGCTACTTTTTTAATTTATTCATTGGCTTGTAGCATTTACGCAATATGCCAATAGAATCTTGATAAAATAATCGATTGTAATTTCATCGTAATCGACAAACGTATATATATATCATCATCATCATATCAGCCGAAAGACGTCCACTGCTGGACATAGGCCTCCCCCAAAGAGTGCCAAAATGACCGGTCCTGCGCCACCCGCATCCAGCGGACTCCCTACCCACGCCGCGCCTTCCGGTACGTGGTCACCACTCGAGAACCTTTCCGCCCAACGGCCATCGATTCTACGTGCAATGTACGTATATATATATAAAGGATATTTTTTTTGTTTTGTTCTTTTTTGGTTCTTTTTTTTTGTTTTTTTCTTGTTTTTGTTTTTATTTGTTTTTTTGTTTTAGTTTTTGTTGTTTTTTTGTTTTTCTTTTAGTTTTTTTGTTTTGTTCGTTTTTTTTGGTTTTTTGTTTTTGTTTTTTCTTGTTGCTTGATTTTGTTTAAATTTTTTGCCTTTTTTTTTGTATTTTTTTTTTTCGTTTTTTGTATTTTAGTTTCGTTTGTTTTTTGTTTCGCTTTTTAGTTTCGTTTTTTTTTTGTTTTTTTTTTGTTGTTTTTTGTTTTTGTTGTTTTTGTTTTGGATTTTTTGCTGTTTTTTATACTTTTTTGTATTTTTGTTCGTTTTGTTTTTCCGTTTTTTTTTTGTTGTATTTTTTTTGTATTTTTTTTTCTTTTTTTGTTTCGTTTTTTTGTTCTTTTTTTGATTTTTTGGTGTTTTTTTTTTTTGTTTTTTTTTTTCTTTTTTTTTTTGGTTTTGTTCCTTTTGGTTTGTTTTTTTTAGTTTTTATGTTTTTGTTATTTTTTCTTTTATTTTGTTCTTTTTTTTGTTATTTTTTGTAGTTTTTTTTTTTGTATTTTTTGCAAATGTTTCCTCATAGTCGTTGTGAAAAGTTACGTGTTACTCAGGAGCAAAATTATTTTCGTCTTGGGCGTTAACACTTGCACAGTATATTTACTGCGAGGGCGGTGTATTGAATCCTGAGCGTGTTGAGGGATTCAAGTTTTAACGCCCAAGACGAAAATAATTTTGCTCCTGAGTGACACATGTAACTTTTCACACCGACTATGAGGAAATACTTTGCAAAAAAAACAAAAAAAAAACAAAAACAAAACAAAAACAGCAAAAAAATAACAAACAAAACAAAAACAAAAGAAAAGCAAAACAAAAAAAACAAAAACAGCAAAAAACTAACAAACAAAACAAAAACAAAAGAAAAGCAAAACAAAAAAGAACAAAAAAACAACAAACGAAAAAAATAACGAAACAAGGAAAGAAAAAAAAACAAAAAAACGAACAACAAAAAAAAATTAACCAAAAAAATAGAACAAAAATAAAACAATAAAAACACCAAAAAACAAAAAAAAACAACAGTAAATACAAAAAAAACTAACAAAAACAAACTAAACTAAATAACGAACAAAACAAAAAAAAACAAAAAAACATCAAAAAACAAAAAAAACTAAATAAAAAACAAAAAGAAAACAAAAACAAAGCAAAAACAGAACAATACAACAAAAACGAAAAAATACAAAAAAAAAACTAACAAAAAATCCATCGAAAAAAAAAACTTAAAATGAACCATAACAAACTAAAAAAAACAAAAAAAACGAAAAAAAACAAAAAAAAAACAGCCTAAAAAAAGCGAACAAAAACAACAAACGAAACAAAAAAAAACAACAAAAATACAAAAAAAAAACAAAAAATACAAAAAAAAAAACAAAAAAAACGAACAAAAAAACAAACCAAAAAAACGAACAAACAAACAAAAAAAACTAAAAATGAACCATAACTAAAAAAAAAACTAAAAAAAACGAACAAAAATAAAAAAAAACAACAAAAAACACCAAAAAACAAAAATCCTAAAAACAGCGAACAAACGAAACAAAAAAAACAACAAAAATACAAAAAATAACAAAAAAACAAGAAAAACGAAACAAAAAAACAAACGAAACAAAAAAAACAAACAAAACTAAAAAAAGAACAAAACAAAACAAGAAAAAACAAACAAAAAGAACAAAAAAAAACAAACAAAAAAAACAAACAAAAAATTACTTATTAAGTCGATTATTTTATTAAGATTCTATTGGCACATCGCGTACGAGTAAATGCTACAAGCCAATGAATAAATTAAAAAAGTAGCTTGAACAGAAAAGTAGCATTTTGCTTCGGGGACCAAAACTTACTTTTCTGAATGAGAGGTGTGAAAATTTTATTTCAATATTTTTATCGTCGAAAGTAGGAGCGGCGAGCAGAAAACTAGGGCATCAGCATCGGCGGAACACGAACGAATTCATCGAATAAACAGAGTAGGTAGCTACACTGTAGCTAGGTACCTACGCAGCGCCCCGCAACGAAGCGGCGGTCATTGATCCCGTTTCGCAGCACGGAGTGAACGGTTAGAGAGCGCTCCGAAATAAGGCTCCCAAATCAAATAGTTCGAACGGAACCTAATCAATTAACCGGTTCTGTAACCGGTAAATTTGTAACCGGTTACAATCCCTGATTTTAATGAATATTTTACATATTAAGATTGATAGTTATATAGATATTAAGCAAGTTAATTAATGTTGAAATGTGATAATTTAATATTGTACGCCCGAAATGGGCAAACTGTTGGACTTTTTATTTAAGGTGTGATCTATTTTTACACAGTTTTGAACAATAAATGAATCTTATCTTATCTTATCTTATCTTAAAAAACTAAAATCATGCACTTTCATCAGCGTACAAAAATTGTATTATTTTTATTCTGTGTGAAAACTGATAATGAAACAAAAAGAAACTGAAAAATAAGGTATTTATAAAAAACTGTTTTTTGTACTCGACGATTAAAATATGTGTATTAAGATTTTATAGAGAATACTGCAACGTCACTCTTTTCATAGTTGTAGTCCATGTTACTGTCGAAACAATCGAAATAGCTACTTTTCGATACGCTCCAGACAACTAAAATAAATTCGACCAATCACGTGGCTGCTTTACTGAACTGTAATGAATTGGACCAATAGAATCGCTTTGATGTCGTACGCTCGTTGATGTCTTTTAAGATATCAACAAGCGTACGAGCGATGAGCTGCACTTCGTTTCAACAGTATCGAGTTTGTTTAATTAGTTCAGTTGACTCGTAGAAAATTAATTTTAATGAACTCGTACAAAAAGTATTGTTCACAATAGTGTTATAATCAAGCTTTTTAATCTCGTACCTTACTTAGGCCACTCAGCAAGCTTCGTGGCCTAAACACGGTACTCGACTAAAAAGCTCTCTATTATAACACGATTGTGAAAAATACTAATTTTCACCTCAGCAGCTCGAACAAGAATATTTTGCTGCGTGAAAACAGTGAGCAAAATGCGATTTTGCTCACTCCGTGAGTCAAAGTAGCTTTTTAATTTTGATATCGAGCACTGGTGACACATCATAGTGTCCACAGTCACTGTGTCACCAGTGCTCTATTACAAATTCAGAATATTATAGGTGCATAAAAGCCTAGCGATATATTTTTTAACGTGACGATGTTCTCACTGCTGAGGTGAAAAGTTGTATGTATCACACGAGAGCAAAGATGCATCTCGTGCCTTTGAGTCCCTCACTACGCTCAAGATTCTAATTTAAAAATATAGAATCTTTCGCTTGCTCGGGACTCAACATCAACACTCGCAGCAAAAATCTACTTTGCTCTTTTGTTGAACAAATAACTATTATATGTGTATGTTTTCATCACACTTGCTCGTAAAGGGTGTATTATAGGCAAGTTTATAGAGCAGCTATAGTCGATTTACTTCCCGCGGGAGTTATGGATTTATAACTCCCGAGGGAGTTATGAGCTTGTGTGTGATCTGATTCGTTAAAAACAAATCAAACAAATTGGTTGGCAAATCTAGTTGGCCGCGCGTCACAAGAATTCTTCTCTGTGATTGGTTGAAAAAAATCTAACAAGCCATGGGGCGCCACGCCCCGCCCCTCGCCCTCCACTCGCAAATCTGTATGTGAAGTTGTCAATTTCGTAAATTTTTGATTGGTGCGTTGTATGAAACTTAGATTTTTATGTCTTTTGTAGTTATTTATTTCCTCGCAAATGTGATGAAAAACATTGTGTATAACACGGGCGTAAGAATATTGCAAACTCGAGTCATCAAATGCCCTCCGCCTCCGGCGTCGGGCTTCTGATTGACTCTCGTTTGCAATATTACTCTTACGCCCCTCGTTAAACAATGTACTATTATTTCGGTAAGTATTTGATATAAGTTTATTCAGGATTGAGTTTTCTATCAAATTTAAATGCTTGCACCAAATGTTTCTGTTTAGCCCAATGGTTGACTTGACTGGTAGAGAATGCCTTATGGCATTAAGTCCGCCATTTGTACTTTATCTTGTATTGTGCAATAAAGTTTTAATAATTAAATAAATGCGACTAATAGCACAGTCTAACTACTTACAGTCTGCAAGCTCAGGGCCACGCGGGTTTACGAGAGGGGAGGAACGCGGGGAAGCGGGAGACGAGGAAGTTTAGCGCTAACTATTCTGAAGGGGTGTCAAGTTTGACTTTTTATAAAACCGACTTTAAATATCGGTAAGGTTTAGGTGTTTTTTTTATGATGTCACTTAAATTGTGTTCCAAATTGATATCTGAGGGCCCGAGGTATTTTAATATAAGTCGAAGTTCTTTAAATACAGTCTCATTTCGTTCAAATTGAATTGCCGCCATCTTGAAATTCTTGAAATACTGTTCGATTTGGTTCAAAATCGATATCTGAGGGTCTGCGGGGCCTTTTAATTAGAATCCGAGTTTGGATCGTAAAAAAGTAACCGCCATCTTGAAATTCTTGAAATACAGTCCGATTTGGTTCAAAATCGATATCTGAGGGTCCGCGAGGCCTCTCAATATGAATCCGAGCTTGGATTGTAAAAAAGTTGCCACCATCTTGAAATTCTTGAAAAACAGTCCGATTTGGTTCAAAATCGATATCTGAGGGTCCGCGGGGCCTCTCAATATGAATCCGAGCTTGGATTGTAAAAAAGTTGCCACCATCTTGAAATTCTTGAAAAACAGTCAGATTTGGTTCAAAATCGATATCTGAGGGTCCGCGGGGCCTCTTAATATGAATCCGAGCTTGGATCGGAAAAAAAGTTGCCGCCATCTTGAAATTCTTGAAAAGCATACCGATTTGGTTCAAAATCGATATCTGAGGGTCCGCGGGGCCTCTTAATGTGAATCCGAGCATGGATTGTAAAAAAGTGGCCGCCATCTTGAAATTCTTGAAAAACAGTCCGATTTGTTTCAAAATCGATATCTGAGGGTCCGCGGGGCCTCTTAATATGAATCCGAGCTTAGATTGTAAAAAAGTAGCCACCATCTTGAAATTCTTGAAAAACAGTCCGATTTGGTTCAAAATCGATATCTGAGGGTCCGCGGGGCCTCTTAATATGAATCCGAGCTTAGATTGTAAAAAAGTAGCCGCCATCTTGAAATTCTTGAAAAACAGTCCGATTTGGTTCAAAATCGATATCTGAGGGTCCGCGGGGCCTCTTAATATGAATCCGAGCTTGGATTGTATAAAAGTTGCCGCCATCTTGAAAATCTTGAAAAACATTCCGATTTGGTTCAAAATCGATATCTGAGGGTCCGCGGGGCCTCTTAATATGAATCCGAGCTTGGATTGTAAAAAAGTGGCCGCCATCTTTAAATTCTTGAAAAACAGTTCGATTTGGTTCAAAATCGATATCTGAGGGTCCGACGGGCCCGAGTGCGATAAAACATGAAATTTTAAATTTGATTTTTCCCCGATCGTAGACCTAGAACGATTTATCGCCCTCGTAAGCCTCTATGTACCAAGTCTCATAGAAATCGTTACACGCGTTTTCGAGAACGCGATTACACATAAGTATATTGTACATACCATCATCATCATATCAGCCGAAAGACGTCCACTGCTGGACATAGGCCTCCCCCAAAGAGTGCAACAATGACCGTTCCTGCGCCACCCGCATCCAGCGGACTCCCGCGACCTATTAATATATAGTATCTGAATAGCTAAGCTTAAGCGGCAGTGGGCGGGTACATTGCACGTAGAACCGATGGCCGTTGGATAGGAAATGTTCTCGAGTGGCAGTTGGTAGACCCCCGACAAGGTGAACGGATGACCTAGTAGAGGTCGCGGGAGTTTGCTGGATGTGGGTGGCGCAGGAACGGTCATTGTTGCACTCTTTGGGGGAGGCCTATGTCCAGCAGTGGACGTCTTTCGGCTGATATGATGATGATGGTATGTTCAATATACTTATGTGTAATCGCGTTCTCGAAAACGCGTATAACGATTTCTATGAGACTTGGTACATAGAGGCTTACGAGGGCGATAAATCCATCTAGGTCTACTATCGGGGAAAAATCAAATTTAAATTTTAGAATTTTATCGCACTCGGGCCCGTCGAACCCTCAGATATCGATTTTGAACCAAATCGGACTGTATTTAAAGAATTTCAAGATGGCGGCAGCTTTTTTACAATCCAAGCTCGGATTCATATTAATAGGCCCCGCAGACGCTCAGATATCGATTTTGAACCAAATCGGACTGTATTTCAAGAATTTCAAGATGGCGGCAATTTTTTTACAATCCAAGCTCGGATTTATTTTAAGAGGCCCCGCGGACCCTCAGATATCGATTTTGAACCAAATCAGACTGTATTTCAAGAATTTCAAGATGGTGGCAACTTTTTTACAATCCATGCTTGGATTCATATCAGGAGGCCCCGCGGAACCTCAGATATCGATTTTGAACCAAATCAGACTGTTTTTCAAGAATTTCAAGATGGCGGCCACTTTTTTACAATCCAAGCTCGGATTCATATTAAGAGGCCCCGCGGAACCTCAGATATCGATTTTGAACCAAATCGGACTGTTTTTCATGAATTTCAAGATGGCGGCCACTTTTTTACAATCCAAGTTTAGATTCATATTAAGAGGCCCCGCGGACCCTCAGATATCGATTTTGAACCAAATCGGCCTGTTTTTCAAGAATTTCAAGATGGCGGCTACTTTTTTACAATCCAAGCTCGGATTCATATTAAGAGGCCCCGCGGACCCTCAGATATCGATTTTGAACCCAATCGGACTGTTTTTCAAGAATTTCAAGATGGCGGCCACTTTTTTACAATCCAAGCTCGGATTCATATTAGGAGGCCCCGCGGATCCCCCCAGATATCGATTTTGAACCAAATCGGACTGTTTTTCAAGAATTTCAAGATGGCGGCCACTTTTTGAAAATCCAATATTGGATTCTTATTAAAAAACCCCTCGGAACCAATAACGATTTTGAAAACGATAAAAAATGGCCGCCTTTTCTAAACTTATATATTTCTATTTAAAGATCTGAGTGAATAGGTACCTACTTTTGAAATGATTGAAAATGAATCATGTGTAATTATAAATAAATTATTAATTTGACTGTACCGTTATTCGAAGCTTATTCAATTGAGAGAGGCACGTTGTTTCCCGCCATGTTATTGCTATCTCTTTCTTTCACATTTCCCCCTCCAACGGGGACCCCCACCACCTGGCAGTGGGGATAAGTCTCAGTTTAGACTATATCCCATTTTGGTTCGTCATTGGCGTCTAGCTAGTTTCCCGCCGCGGTAAGTCGCACTAGCAAAAGTACGACTCAGAGTAATTTAGTAACGGACAGTGTTCAAATAAGTATCTCGGAACCAAGTGAAAACTACGCTGTTTAAAAAATATAATTACTGTGGGCAAATCATTATCCGCAAGTATAATCGTAAGTTGTGACAACGAATTCACGTAAGTAATTCATTTATATTGCTATGAGAGCTATTGCAAAAGAGTTTCCGATTATTTATCTACCCTCAGTAATCATTTTAAAAAGAAAAAAAATTTATTAACGGTTTAACCTTTCGATATTTATTGTTAATTTGATTTGTAGAATATGGAAGGTGATAATGGAGTACAGGAGGACAAAGAAGGTGTCGCAAATAAGCAGGCGCCGAGACGTGCATCTAGCGAATCAAATAGTAGTGACTCCAGCTCCTCCGACTCTTCGAGTTCGGGTCCGAAACACAAGTGCAGACGTCGCAGTAAGAAAAGGGGGGGCAGAAAAAAGGCCTCTCACCAACTGCTTATATTAACGCAACAGGTAAATGAGCTACGAGCACTTGTTAATCCTGATAACATTCGTAATCACGACGATGATTTTGATGTACATTCCGTAGTCTCGGACAACGTCAGTCGTTATCTTTATGACGAAAACGAACCCCAGCCGGGTCCTTCGAAACCCTTTGTTTTGGGTCTTGGTACTAAATTAAAAGATCCTGCAATTCCCGAGGCTACGGAAGACCAGGTAAAACTTTTGTGTGATGAGCAGCGCCTCGATAGTAAAGGCTGGAATGATATACGTTATGCCGAGACACAAAAAAATTACAGTCGCACCCCGGGTTACACCGATTTGGAGGTAAACGAGGAGGTTAAACAATATGATACATACCATCATTTAGTTCACTCTGACAAAGCGTACGGTGCATTGACCTTTTGTATAATAAAACAACAAGAACCTCGTGTGCCTCGTAGAACAGAACGTAGTTGCCGCAGTAAAGCATTGTTCAGCATTGCATATAGCAGAACGAATCACGCACAAAATTCATATATTAAACGCGCATGCCAGCTTTACAATAAAAAGTGTATGAATGCAGATTTATTTGGCAGTTCGCTAGTAACATTTAAAAAACAAATTTATTCCTTTTTAAAATAATGTTAATATAGTGTGTAATATAAAACATTAGATAATGGTAAAAGTTAAAAAATATATGTATCTATATTGTATGTAAATAAATATATACAACGTGTCCCAAAACTCAACGATAAGCCGGCACCAGAGGATGGAGCTGCTTATGATTAGTCGAGAAAAAATAAGGAAAAAAATATATCTAAATATATAAAATAAAATATATCTACCACGTGTCCCAAAACTCAACGATAAGCCGGCACCAGAGGATGGAGCTACTTATTTAGATATATTTTTTCCTTATTTTTTCTCGACTAATCATAAGCAGCTCCATCCTCTGGTGCCGGCTTATCGTTGAGTTTTGGGACACGTTGTATATTGTATGTAATGATATCGGTTATACCTAGTGATTTAAATAGTTATGTTAATTTTAATAACAATAAGGAAACTATAGGTCTAGTGATATTGTTAATGTATAGCTTCCATCTAATTTGTATATTTTAAGACCGTTTGTTTCTAAATAAAAAAAAAAAAAGAAGCACTGCACGCTGCAGTAGTGGAAATACGCAATTTTACTAGATCGGGTGGTGAATTTTCGTATGACACTTTCTGCGACAAGGTGAATAGCGTTCTTCTAGGTGGTGACCTTTTAAAGGTCTCGGAGGACTTATTACAGCTAGTTTTCGGTCACCGAGCAGAGGTGATAAACATGAGGCGAAATGGAATCACGAAACATATTAAAGATCCTTTGGTCAAGGCAGCCATTCGCAAGATTCCTCCATCCAGCTCTTCACTTTTTAGCACAGAATCGTTCGCATCAAAAATTGAGAACCATGGTGGTGTTCGTAAGTGCTTCTGGCCCCTGAAAAAGACTACTGTTTCGCAAACAGATGAGACTAAGGCCTTCGCAGCCGCTCCCTCGCAGGGAACAGTGCTCCACAAGGTACCCTCGCAGGGTTACTACAATCATGCACAGGCCGCTGGTAGCACACCTTCGTGTTTTAATCACGCTTACCGGGGATATGCCCCAGTACAACAAGCTCCTCCCCCGCGGGGAAGTAACAATTATAACTATCCTTCGCAAGGATACAACAATGCATTTAAGGCTGGTCCGAGCATTTCCTTTCGAGGACGTCAGAATAAACAATATCAGCCAAGACCTCAACCCAGAAGCGCACGTAAGCGACCAGCATCCCCCACAGAGTATAATGCCTATAAACGAGGTAAGTATTGACAAGAGGTTCAGGGCAGGTCGACTGACGCAGTTTTGAAATACTTGGGAGATGATATACTTGATGACTTACTATGGATATTGAACGGGTATCGCATACCCTCTATGCAAAAACCACCCATAGTTTTTCCAAATCGTTGCAGCAACAATTTAGAATGCCCGCATGACACAGGAAATGACCAAGATTATCAATCAAATGAAAAAACAGGGCGTTCTAGAGGCAGTGAGTCTGTCTACCAGTTTTCTGTCAATAATGTTTTAAGTGCCCAAGAGCGTCAGCTCGTCCCGACCCATTTTCAATTAGAAGGCATTAAATCGGTACATAGTGACCAAAATTTTGGATTAATAAACGTGCACCGCGTGCCGAACTTCATCCAACCACAAGATTGCAAGATAATTGTGGAGAAATTAGAGGTGCTCGGTTGGCTAATCAATTACGAAAAGTCTCTATTAACGCCTCAAGAGGCATTGGTATACTTGGGCGTATGGTGGGATTTTAAAAAAAATCCTATGTTAATAGACAGGATCCACCGGATGCTTTTTGTCAAATGAATGAATGAATGAATGAATATATTTTATTTCAGGTCTTCACCGACCCATATAAGAGGTGTTAGTTACATTTTAATTATAAGGTTAGATTACAAAGCTTACATACAATTTAACATACAACATAAACTGACATACACAGAACACAGAACATACACTTACTTACTATATTGCAAGGTAGATTTGACCTGCCCAATCCAATACAGAAGTATTGGACAGTCAAACCTACCAGCCATCATTTTCAGGATGCTGTTGGTACTTTTCCTCACTCGAGCCATCAGGGATGAAATTTTATTTCGCATAATCGCATGGAAGTCATTTGTGCGTGCCTCTGCGAACATCCCCGAGGCACTACACCATTTGGGCATTCCTAACAGCATCCTGAAAATATTATTATACGTAACGCGTAGGGCGCTATAAGCTCGCTTTGTGTACTTAACCCACAGTCCGCCAGCGTAGAATGATTGGCAGAAGGCTTTAAAAAGTGCAATCTTTACCTCTGCGGAACACCTAGCGAACCTGCGGGCAAGCATGTTACCTCTGACTGATAACGCCCTACGCTCCCTTTCTATATCCTGGTCATCACTCAGGTCTTCATCAATAATGTGACCAAGATACTTAAAACTTTGTACAACTTTAAGTACAACTCCACCAAGAGTGACAGGGGGCACAAAATAAGGCTTGATTTTGCCCGCCTTGAAAACCATTACTTCACTCTTTGCGGAGTTGTACACTAATCCATGCTGCTTAGCATAAGCTTCACATCTTCCAACCAGCTGTCTGAGAGCTCCGATGGAAGGGCTCAGCAGCACCATGTCATCGGCATAACTTATATTGTTGAGACAGGTATCTTCAACATGACATCCCGCATGCATGCTGCTGAGTCCCTTCATCAGGTCATTCACGTACCAGTTAAACAGCAGGGGAGATGTTAAGCCACCCTGACGCACCCCACATTCCAGCCTGTAACCTTCAGACAGAGCACCAGCCCATCTCACATGGTTCCACTGATTTCGATACCAGTACTGAAGGATATTGACGCAATCCAGTGGAATACCAGCCTCACGCAGTTTACCCCAAAGTATATTATAATCAACCCGGTCAAACGCCTTAGAGAGATCCAGGAAGCAGGCATAAATGGGCGTCTTTCTGGCCGTATAATACCCGACAGTATGCTTCACACATAAAATTGCACTTTCTGTCGATAAACCTGCCCGAAAACCAAACTGGGTTTCATGGAGGTTGAGCCGTTTTTCAAGTATTGAGTTGAGCATACTGTCGAGTACCTTGGTAGTGGTGGTGGCCAGTGAGATAGGGCGGTAGTTTGCCTTTTCCGATAAATCACCAGTCCTGTTTTTGACTACTGGAATCACCACTGTTTTCATTAGCGCATAAGGCAGGTACGAGTGACCCACACACAGGTTAAGGAACATGGAGAGCAGTCTGGGCAAGTGAACACCTGCGTATTTAAAATGCTCAATACTCAGGCCGTCATGACCTGGCGACTTACCCCGTTGCATTTTCTGAATGACATCAGAGTCAAAAGAACCAGCCGGAAAGACTTATTAAAGAGGTTAGTGGGACTCCTCAACTTTGCAAGTTTAACAGTTCCACGGAGGAGATTAAACTACCGAGCACTTCTAAATTTCCTCAATGCAATGCCAAGGTTCTCGAGGTCGATATACGCCATTCCCATCAAAGCGAAGGAAAATCTGACATGGTGGTTGCGCAATTACCACTACCCTTCGCCGATCCCCCTGCCTCCATCGTCACATTTTCTAACGACGGACGTCTCATACCTTGCCTGGCGAGCCCAATTAGACGATCATTCTCTGACTGGATTTTGGACCAGATCGGAACAAAAATTGCACTGCAATCAAAAAGTGATGCTTGCTGTTTTGAAGGTATTAAAAGGTCATTGTCGGTACCTGACCTCTCCAGTAAATGTTCAATGCGACAACAAAAAGGTACTAGCCTACTTATGCAATCAGGGTGGAACAAAATCGAGCCCCCTTCTGGAACTAACATACCAAGCGTTTCGAATACTGGATCAATATCACATCCACTTGAACTTATTCCATATTCCGGGAAAATACAACAGCCACGCAGATCATCTGCCCAGAAACCGGACATCAGGTGTGTATCTCCTGGTAGTACCACGATGGAATCGGGTTTATTGGCGCGCGGACATCAAAGCGCGCTCCCTTGCAGCCTCCTTCACGATACAATCTCTGGGCAGATTCCTGATCGATGTCACGACGGGGTTACCCTCTCCACGAGTTCAGGAAATGGTACTAGAGGTCTGGAAGTGTGGCGGTGGTCTGAAAGCCTAAGCGATTGGAGTCCAGATCAGATAAAACTTCTCGAGCAATCTTGGCGAGCTTCTACACGTAAAACATATGACATAGCGTGGAAGAAGTGGGTTCTTTGGGCTACTAGTCAAGGCGTTAATTATAAGAAACCATCAGGTTCAGATGTAGCAAAATATCTATCAGATCTTCATCTAGTCCATAATCTGTCGTATAGGACTATTTTACTTTATAAGTCAGTTGTGTCAACATTATGTAACGCTGAAGCGTCTGGCCAACTAAGTTCACACATTCTTGTGAAACAAGTCCTGAAGTCTATAGCTTTGCAGAAACCCAATAGCAAAAACCCGCCTATTTGGAATGTTGAGATTCTTTTGAACCATCTATCTAAAAGCAATGTAAACCTAGAAAGCTGTTTCGATACGTCTAGACATACTGCAATGTTACTTCTTCTTTGCTCTGGCAGAAGGATTCATGATTTAACATTATTAAAAGTTGATTGTAAGCATTTTGTGCAGTCAGATGATTTTGTTACTTTTTGGCCGGAATTTGGCTCTAAGACAGATTGTGCTGATTATCGACAGTCTGGATGGAAATTGTTATATAATCCTACCTGTCAAAACTTAAATCCTGTATTCTGGGTCAATCACACTATTTCAATTTTAAAAAATAGGCGAGATTTAGTCAATATAGATAGTCTATTTGTCACTTTAAGGGGTGAAGTGAGAACGGCCTCCCGGACAATAATTTCGGGATGGATAAAAAGTGTGTTTAAAGGCCTCCACACACCGGTCGCGTGCGCGGGCCCGCGCACTCGACCGGTGTGTGGAGGCCTTAAGGAAGCAGGCATTACAGCGACGCCGGGCAGCGTCCGTTCCGCTGTAGCGTCAAAAAATTGGGTTGATAATTTCCCTGTGGATGACATTCTTGCCCGTGGTAATTGGCGATCAGAAGATACTTTTAGTCGTTATTACAGGCGCGAGGTAATGCCTGTGTCTTCTAATGATGTTTCTATAAATAATAATCCTTGAGTACCTAAATATGTAATTAAGAGCAAATTGAGTTTAATTTTAATAGCAAAACAATTAGATACAAGCTGAAGGGACTACTTAAATCTGGCGTCTTGTGGCTGTTATTATTATTTAACTTCGGTGCATTTAAAATATATCGACCTGTCTGTTCCAACAGGTTAGGAACTAAACTTTGTAGTAAGTTGTTATTTTCCCTATAAGTAGGTCTAAGCCAATGTGAGTGTTCTTCTTTACTTTCTCTCTTTTTTATTTTACCGTTTTTGTTTTTTTATTGTATTATATTGTAATTACTTTGTGTTTTTCTTTATTTTTTGTTCTACCTCGACCTGCACTAGCAGTCAATGTGGATGTAGTGTGAGTGAAAAAGGGGACGAACTGAAAACCAGCGCTGTACAGCCGCAATGACTGTCACAGCACATGCTGCGTTCGTTCCTTTTGTCACACAAATAATCTTGTATTTTTTTTCTCATAATGTATTTTTCGTATGTAATCTGTTTGTGTGACAATAAACATTTTTCTTTCTTTCTTTCTCTTCTTTAATAGTAGGTTACAGAACCTTTTTGTTTGAAATAAATGATTTTCTCAACATATGCCTTTTATATTTTTTATAAAAGTATATCACAAAACTAACAGATCACATTGGCATCTTCTTTTCCACCACCACCAGGCGATAACAAACAGGTCTCAATTAAATAAGCTTCGAATAACGGTACAGTCAAATTAATAGACGCGTTTTACCTACCAATAAAACGCATATTAATTTACTTACCTTATTCGAAGCTTATGAGTAAACTCTGCCTGGTGGAATTTAATTTCGATCCAATGACGAACCAAAATGGGATATAGTCTAAACTGAGACTTATCCCCACTGCCAGGTGGTGGGGGAAATGTGAAAGAAAGAGATAGCAATAACATGGCGGGAAACAACGTGCCTCTCTCAATTAAATAAGTTTCGAATAAGGTAAGTAAATTAATATGCGTTTTATTGGTAGGTAAAACGCGTCTAATATATCTCCAAACATATTATTGACAACCCTGACTCTTGAGGGGTTACGCTAAGCGCGTGCGTAAATTCGTAGATGAATGAAGCTTTCCTACTGGTTGTAGTTCTTTATACTGTGCTAATAGTGTAACACCATGTGTTACTTGATACCAAAGATAATTATTAATTATCTTTGTTGATACCAGGGCGGCCAATCTTAGTACTAGTTGCGCGGTAATGACAGCATAATAAGTCAACTAGAGGCTGTCAAGGTATTTCAAAATTCGCCGTGTTGTCATAAGACATCAGTAGCCTAGGGGTACAGACGGAGGTATTTGGAGTCGATGAGCCGGGGTTCAAACCCTGCGACCGACGCACTTTTTGTATGTTTTAACATTGAACTTTGAAGTGGAGTATTTCAACTAACGATTCTAGATGGCGCATCTATTACAGGGTTACCGTTTTTAGGCCCAGAGATTGTTCTCCATTTCAGTATATAACAAAGTACTTTGTGGTTGATACAATATAATATGGAGTCTATCACGTGAACAAGACACCTGGAACCACATTAAAAAAATCCGATTAAATAATGAAATTTTGTGTAACTGCTAATAACTACTATGGGGTGTAGGTGAATCTACGTTCGACAAACGATAGCGCGTTCTATCTTACGTGCAGCGCCATCTACCGTGCAATTGGAACACCGTTCTGTATAACATTTTTGTGAACAACTATTAGACCGGGAGATGCTGACACAAATTTTTAAGGTATTTGTACCAAGTATGGCGACCCTTCAGTGGTCAATTACGTATTGAAGAAAAGGAAAACGATGGTTATAGGTTATAGCGCTGGTACCGGTACCCCATAGGCGTGGGCATTAATCGAACGTGTCGGATAAATTACGATGGTCGAACGATTTGTTACACAAAAATTCTTGTATTTTCCGATAGTCGATGAAAAAAGAGGTAGACGGTAGATGCGTTCAAGAACCGCACATTATGACCACCATAAAAATAGACAGATTTTTTAGAACAAATTTCTTATCTGTGAAAATGTTATTATTGCTAAATAATAACATCGATTTCGATAATATTATTTCATTCAAATTTCGAAAGTCTCTGAAAAACAAAGAATTTGATTTAACCTCTATTCTAATATCTGTCGAGATGACGTTTAGTTCGAAACGAATTGTCAATTTGCATACGAATTTGACAAATGTCGCACCGTAAGTAAGATATCCAACGATATGAGACTCTCATATCGACTCATCGATCACTCATAATGAGAGTTGGATCCAACTCTAGTTTGTCTCTGAATTAAAAAAAATAAACTATGACAGCTGCCAGCTGCCAGAAAACAACGCCGCGATGCCGGTCATAATTAGCGGCTCCTGAATGCATCATGTCCCCATTTAGACTTATCCCTAGATGACCAGTACGTCTAGCACAACTTGCTGCTAAGTCGTGTCGCGCGCGACTCAGCGACTCCTGTCTCACTCGTATTGTGCAAATTAGAAAGAGGTGGGTAGATTCTCTCGACTCGCGTCGCGCTTGTTGTGTCAGTTGTGCTAGCCCCCCTGGTTATAGAAGTTGTAGAATCTGTAAAATTTTTGGGGGTTTTTCTTGACTCTAAGTTGAATGGCATCACCCATCTAAACTATATTGCTAATAAATGTGAAAAGAGCGTCAACGTGATGAGGTCCCTGTCGGGTGTACGTTGGGGGGCTCATCCTTACATGCAAAAAATACTATACAATGCTATAGTTCGTAGCCATTTTGATTACGCTAGTTTTATCTTAGAACCGTGCAGCAAGATAGCTCTAGCGAAACTAGACAGAATTCAAGCTAAGTGTCTGCGGATTATTACTGGTGCTATGAAGTCTTCACCAACAAATGCGTTACAAGTGGAATGTGTGGAATCCCCTCTTATATTTCGCAGACAATATTTAGCAGATAGATTTTTTCTTAACATAGCTCAGTATCTTTTTCACCCTCTTTTAGCCAAATGTAAAACTCTATCAGATTATTCTTCCTCATCTGGATATTGGAGAAATAAAGAAGCTCCCCCTTTGGTTAAATCCTTTAAAAAATATTCGTCCATTCCCTTACATCAATTTGTTAAGGTGGTTCGATTGCCATACAAAACGTTATTTGACATTCGTAGGCTAACGGCGTGATATTTTAAGAAACTTATGTAACAAATTTTCAAACATTGGCTTCCTATTTGCGCCAAATTCCCCCTTTCCTAGAATAAACTTGTATAAACTAGATTAATTTGAGAAATTGGTTTGGGACGTGATATTTTGGGAAAACTATTTTTCTCAAATTAATCTAGTTTATACAAGTTTATTCTGGGAAAGGGGGAATTTGGCGCAAATGGGAAGCCAATGTATGAAAGTTTGTTACATAAGTTTCTTAAAATATCACGCCGTTAGCCTACGAATGTCAAATAACGCTTTGTATGGCAATCGAACCACCTTAATAACCCAATTTTCTGCTTTGAATATGGAACTTTAATATTTCAACCTCCAGTAATTTTGAATCTAGGTATCAACAAAGTCTGTAAACGCGAATTCTGAATTTAATCAGATCATTGATAAACGTTTCAGTGGATGGTTGCAAATTTTTACTGACGCTTCGAAAATAACCCCTTTAGATAGTGTCGGTTCGGCCGTATGGATCCCTAAGTATAAAATAATCTTAAATTTTAAAAGTCCGCCACGATCTTCTATATTTACTGGAGAAGCTCTGGCTCTCTATGAAGCGGTTTCTTATGTTAGTTCTCATAACCTCAACAAGTCCATTATACTCACTGATTCCCTGAGCTGTTTACAGGATTTGATAGGACTACCATTTCACTCTAGAAATAACTTTTATTTAACTTTAAAAATTAAGGATAAACTCCGGGAATGCCAGAATTCTAATATACAGGTTATTTTGGCGTGGATTCCTAGCCATTGTGGTATCACGGACAACGAAGTGGTTGATCAGTGCGCAAAAAATGCCATTCAGCAGGGAATTGAATCATCCACCAATTGTCACTCCCGAGATCTAAGATCTGAAGTTAAACTTTTACTACACCATAAATGGAATGACTTGTGGCAATTCTCACGGCAAACAAAGGGCAAGCATTATGGAAGCCTGCAGCCTAACATCCCTATTAAACCTTGGTTCTTTAAGAACAAGGAATTCAGTAAGTTGAACACATCCACAATTATAAGGTTGCGCCTTGGTCATATTTGTTCGCCCGTTTTTTTGGCCAAACTGAGAATACGGGACGGCTCAGTCTGCGAATGTGGACTTGCCGAGGGTACTGTGGAACACATATTGTTGGATTGTCCTAAAATTTCTTTCCCATTGTATAATTTACTCCCATGTTGTATAAGTCGCCCAATTAATATTAACTTCCTCTTAACCTTAGTTTTCTCGCCATATTGTGGAATATTAAATAAGTTCTTGTCGAAAAATAACATAAAGTTGTGATCATTCTCAAAATAACCCTATATGTATGTGTTTTTATTAATATAAGTATAAGTAGTTTGTAGATTTATAACCCATATCATAAAACTAAAGGGAAAAAAAAAGTTGTCATCCGGTAGATTGTGTTTGTTGTAGTCTGTGTTTTGTTGTAGATTGGTGATTCGACCGGTTGGATATAATACCGAACACTACCTATAGTCCACCGTCAAGATTAAAATACTGACCGTGTCTTATCCAAACTCGACATTGGCGGAATCATCAAGGCTTTGATGGCGCCATATAAACTAAAAATTGAATTGAATGCATCATGGAGGCTTATGATATGTGGATAGATAAAGTAGTGTATGTAACTGTACATAATTAGGCATTAAACACTCGTGTGATGTTATTATGAAACGAGCCGAAGTCCCACTCGTGTTTAATGCCCTTCATTATGTACAGTCACATAAACTACTATTAAATGAAATGAAATTTTGTGTAACTGAAAATAACTACTGTGGGGTGAATCTACGTTCGACAAACGCTAGCGCGTTCTATCTTACGTGCAGCACCATCTACCGTGCAACGAAAAACACCGTTCTGAGGCTCTAGTATAAGTTTAATCCATACAATACGTTTTCGAACGAGTTTGCGTTTAGTTTCAATGTGTATGGCAACGCGTAGTTCCTAATAGTTTCCACCAGAGGCGCTGTTCGCGTTGCCATATAAATTGAGACTAAACGCAAACTCGTTCGAAAACGTATTGCATGGATAAAACTTATACTAGAGCCTCTGTATTAACTTGGTAACATCTTCGTGACCAAAACTATGTTTTCTTCTTGTCTCCGCTGTATGCACATGGCCGGAGCGTCCCAAAGGGAGGTCTCGTGGGAACCTAACTATTAATCCAAAACTGATGATTGCAGATCTCAAAGATTCTTTAGCAAACGGTAAGAGGCTTACTATTATTTCTTGGTGTTAATTCCGTCCCTTTAGCCGAGAGATGGAAACAACAGCAACACCGATATCAGAGATCAAAACTTGAAGGCAAAAATGGAATCGAGTTCGAAAACAGAAACACTAAGAAACGTGAAATTAAGGCGACGTGAGCTCCAAAAACGGATTTTTAAAAAATCGTAGCTCTTGTTTGAATTATAATACGGCTGCATTAAATTTAATTAGCAATCTTGAGGCCTTTCTCGAGGGAAATCAGCTATTCGAATTCTGAGTTTTTGACTTTATCTCGATAGAAAAAAATCACGAACATAGGTCTAAAATACACTTAAAAAAATCGTAACAAATTATGCACAACAGCTAAACATATTAAAATTGGTTCTAAAAATCGGCAATGTCATGTTTGAGGAAAATCAGCTATTACTTTTTTATTTAACGCACAAAGAAATAAATAAAAAAAACATGATATCCGCGCTTCCAAACACGCACTTCCTTCTCGCTCACGCTTATGTCGCTTATGCTCAGTGAGAGGGAGAGAAGACCACGAACCTACATCCCCTTACCCCTTAAAATGACTATGGAGTCTCACACGTGTTCAAGACACGTGGATCCTCATGAAAAAATATCCAATTAAGATTGAAATTTTGCATAAGCAGCTATAGCTGATGTTGGGTCTAGGTGAATTTACGATCGACAAACGATAGCGCGTTCTATCTTACGTGCAGCGCCATCTAGCGTGCAATTGGAACACCGTTCCGCATGAAACTTGGGAACATTTTTTTCTCAAATCTGATGCAGACAAGCAATATTCATCTCACTACCGTGCCTCTACATATTCGAGACCGCAGTTTACGTTAAAAACAATATGCATCAGTTTTCTGTTTTTAACAGTACTCGCCAATGTCATAAAATATTTACGGAATCAATAAAAACGGGTCTTCTTGCTAAAAGTGTTTTCGGAATGGCACCGAAAATCTATAATAAATTGCCAAAAAATCTATGCAAAGTAGAAGATTTGATAGAATTCAAAAAAGCCTGTTTACCCTTTTAGTAAAAAAAGCCTATTATTCACTGAATGAATATTTTACGGATTGTGAACTATAATAATATCAGAACCTTTGAGTAGATAAATACATGGAGAGGCCCTATTCTACTATAGATACATTTATGTTATGCAAATATACATGAAATCTACATAGAAGGTCAAAAACACAACTTATCTCTTTCTTTCCAACTCTCGATAGCGTATGGTGAAAGAGATAGCATGATATTACGTTGCTCTTACTTCCGATACTAGAAACAGACATTACAGCCGCGTGCCATGCGCCATTTTATGCGCCAAATGTCTTTGTAGTACATGCGCTGTCAAGTGGTAAACAACACAGAGTTAAAATCGTAATTTTCCGTATTAAAATAGTTTTTTTGGACTTGGTTTTGTGTAGTGAACACATATAGATGTGAACGCAAAATGCCTGCGTGCTCAATAAAGCAATGTGGTGCACGGAAATCAAGAAATCAACCGAATTTGACCATTCATAGGTTAGTAGCCGTTTTTCTTTGTTAACTGCCAGTAAATCGCACTATCCGCCAAATGATAGTCAGTTTTGAAATGGATTTATCGTTCCCAACAAGAAAATACACGTTTCGCTATATTTACAGCAGTATTATTAGCATTTAAATCATAAATCTTATTTTGACTAGTGCTGCGCTCTGATATCGACAACTTGCTATTAAATTAAATGACTATGTGAGTAATTTTATGTTTCAGATTTCCGAAAAGTGAATTTTTGCGTGGGAAATGGCTTGATGTCATCGGCATCGAAAATATAAATCCTCGACATGTACAAAAATACATCTGTTCATTACATTTTGAGGAATCGCAATTCAACAAAACTCAATCCGTTCACAGGAAGAAGGTGAAATTTCAATTACTAAATTTGACCCAAGAATAAATAATAAAAACAAACGTGGTGAGCTAAATAAAAGCTTGTAAAAATACCATTGTTTTATTCACTTCTGCACCATTCATATAGTAATCATAGTATACACAGTGGGCTGGGCCTGAATAACCCGACAGATTTTAATTGTATTTCTGACCATATTGGAAGGGTCCACGAAAAGACCATGTCTACTCAATTTTTTTTTCGAAATGAGTTTCTAATGTCAAAATGCTGAGCTCGTTATGAAAACTTGACATTAAAACCTCAATTTGAAAAAAAAAGTGACCACCTGGCCCCGTAGCATGGATGGCGTGATCACGCGATAAGTGATAGGATAAGCGCGTCGTCTCATTCTATCGAACGGTGTCAGCCAGGGACGGCAGCTCTATCCTATCACTTATCGCGTGATAAGGCCATCCATGCTACGGGGCCAGTTCTTACCGTGTCATTCACACTATAGCTGCAGCTGCGACCTTATCGGTTGTACCAATAAAATGCAATGTTGGTGAAACACTTCACAAATAATCTGGTTACGGTAACAGAGTAGTGTACTTTTTACATTTAAAAATAAGCTTAAACTCCACCTACTAAAGCAACAAATTTCTTTGGCCTAGCTGATCTGCGTCTCAATCTGCGTCTCGATCTGCGTCAGTGCTAAGAATATTATTTTGAGTAGGATATTATTATAGTAATTGCAACTCAGGTTTTGGTTTGGTTTTCGCTGGACATAGCGTGGACTATCTCTGTATACCGTACAGTATGTATATACTTAGGTTAATATCTCTTATATAGGTTAAAAAGTTAGTTTTAGTTTAACGGATCCACTGAAAATCAGCGTCGTTGCACTGTGTGTCTCGACTCATGCTGAGTGGACTCCTTTTTTGAAGCAACACTAGATTCCTTCTTTAGATCTAAGCCTTATATGATGTATATGCCTGTTGTTGTTCCAAAATAAACTTATTCTTATTCTTACTTAAAAAAAAAAAAAAAAAATATTATGGGACAATCTTACACAAATCAACCTATATATTATTATTCATCTCGGTCAGTTTCAATTACAGAGAAAACTCAAATATTGATGTCGATATTTTTCAAAGTCCAAGTTGATATCGATAATTGTCTCTAATCGATGACAACCCTACAGCCACGAATTGACAGGCCGCCATATTAAGCGCCAGGATTAGGTATACACGCTCATTTCGTAGGTATTTCGTGTCCATATAGTTTAATTAGTCTGAGATCAGAACGCATTTTGTATTCAATACCTACTACTTACTCTAAATTAGATGCATGCTCCATCTTCTCATAAAGTATTTGTATGCCATATGGCAAAACATGGTGGTACATAATTTTAAGTTTTTTTGACCATCCATATACCTATATTTACAAATAAATGATTTTGAATTTTGAATTTCATTATTTTAGTCCTCTTATAATGGTCCTCGTAAAACTATTATTCACAAGGTACTTAGATACAAAATACAGTGTGTACGTGTAGTGGCCTACTTTTTTAAATGTCTGTCGTCAAATTATCTCAAGTATCAGTGGCGCTAGTGAGCACGTGAACGGGCTCTTAAGCTGACTGTTCCAACTCACCGGTTCGGTTTTATGTCCGGTTCTTTTACCGTTCAGGCAATTCGACTGGAACGCTCTTACGCTAACCGGCAAGAAAACACAGCCATTGTCACGAAACGGTTCTATCTCAGCATAATGCTGGCATTGCTGCCAGCGCTGGTCTTCCGATAGCAGGCAAGCACAAATTACCTAAATTGACTTTCAAGCGCAAGTATATTTCTGATAAGCGCATAGAATAGTTCTGTTGTGTAGCATTTTTCACTACGTACAAAATTGTATAATATGTTTTATATGTGTATGTTTATTTCGGTAAGTATTTGATATAAGTTTAATCAGGATTGAGTTTTCTTTCGAAACTTGGTAACATTTTTGTGACCAAAACTATGTTTTCTTTACTACTTATTATGTTTTTTTTAATCTCCGCTGTATGCACATGGCCGGAGCGTACCGAAGGGAGGTCCCGCGGGAACCTAACTATAAATCCAAAACTGATGATGCAGATCTCAAAGATTCCTTAGCAAACGGTAAGAGGCTTATACTATTATTTCTTGGTGTTATTCCGTCCCTTTAGCCAAGAGATGGATTTTTAAGAAACAACAGCAACACCAGAGTTCAAGACTTTAGAAGAAGGCAAAAATCGACTAACAAAGTTCGAACAAAAACACAAATCAACGTGAAATGATATATGGTATGGACTATGGAGATGGAGTCTATGGAGTTTTACGCAGCGAGCGTACAGTGCATTAAGAATGCAATACAATAATGTCATCAGGGCCTTATTGCGGCTCCCCCGCTATTGCAGCGCGTCGGGAATGTTCGCCGACGCAGCCGTGGACGATGTTTACGCAATGACTCGCAAGAAGTCGGCGTCCATTACAAGACGGGTGCGGTGCGGGGGAGCGGCAACAGTATCTTGCAGATGGTCGCGGAGAGGCTGGACTCTGGCGTCCTGTCGTGCTTCATAGATCTGCACGCCTGGGGGGGATAGATGAAGCGAGGGAGGAGTCCTGTAGTTAGTTTTAGTGTTTTTTTTTTCTAGTTCATGTGTCTAACATAGTAGTTTAAGGCATTTGTTACTAACAGTTTTATAAATTAAATGTTTTTTATTTTTATTTTATTTTTTATTTATTGGAGTAGTTATCACATCATTGTAATGAAAATTATAGTTAAATATTAGAACGTCATTATCCTTGTGGGACTGACCAGGGTAATGATAAGGATAATTACATTGACGACTTGTGTATATCTTTGATTTGAAGATCTAACCTTGACACGTGCAAATCTATTTTTGTATCCTGTCGGTGTACTGTTCTTATGACATTGGTGGTAAATGTGCAAACAAAAAGTAGTATCACTCGTGCTAGCGTTCATAGTCTTTTATGTCGGTCAAAATAAGAGTGTTGAAGCTAGCGTCTTCTGCAAAGCCGCGCACATTTTTCGAATACCAGGGATAAATGTATTGGCCAGAGAGTATCATGAAACTGTACCTTAGTAATTCCATATACCATTACAATATTAACGCACAAATTAGTTTACGTTTCTTTGTTTTTCTAGGATATCAAAGGGAAATATTGTACTAGTTATATAATTTATTTTGGGCTTTAAAATGGTTTTCCTAGAAATCGCCTGACGAACGCACGACTTTGCTAATGTTATATTATATGGAATAGGCGAAGGTTTTTGTTGAACTAAACCTACAAAGACCTAAGGCGCTATTGTATAGCATGCCGTTTCTTAAATAATTATACGATGAGAATATGTGATTAAAGGCTTAAAATTTTAATTATCTCAAAGTGACCAGCGGATTATGGGTACTTACAGAGTAAAATAATCCCTTGTTGTCCTTGGTCCACGACATGGACGCAAACTTGACCTTCTCGAGCACCTCCGGGTAGTCTTCACCTGTAATATACAATTATAGGCATGAGTTCAACTGTCCACATGACTAAAATGGGAAAATCAGAAATTAATTTAAAGTTATTGTGGTCATGCATTTTTCTTAATTCACTATTCTACGTGTGTTCAGCGATAAGAAACGCAAACGTGTTTGTCTGTAGTAAAAACTTATATTTACACCTCTCAAGCTCCAATTCAAACTTATGTAGGTAGCATTCTACTATAGCAATGTCAGTTTTTCCGTATAGTAGCGCGCCATCTAGCATTTGTTTAACCAATCGCGGACCAATTATGACAGGTAAAGGCAACAGAGTTGTCCCGTTACCACGTTTTATGATAATAGTATAGTTCTCCTACCCGTGGCGACGTCCAACTGTATAGTGATGACAAAGGCAGGGTCACTACTGGTTAGAACGGTCGTTCTGTATTGAAAACTAGTTTTACCTGTGGCAACGTCCTTCAAGTGTATAGTGATCCAGTCAGACCCGCTAGCCGACAAGCCGTACGCGAAGGTGGCGCCATCTTCCGTGAACCGCGAGCCAGAGAGCGCGACCGTGCCGTCTTCGGACAGAGTGTTGGGGTCGAGGAACACGCGCGGCTCGCCGTCCAGACTGTCTTGCACGTATAGGACACTGGAAACGAGAAAGGGAAAGGGTATATACATATTTAAGAGACCCTTAACGTGCTCACTAGCGTCACTGGAAAATAATTGTGATTATTTAAATTTAACGATAGATATTTTAAAAAGTAGGCCGCCATCCACTATATTTTGCACAGAGCATAGAATACTAAAGAGAGGACAAGCCGCCGGCGGCCGCGTCGCAGTTGTTAGCTCAATGGGCATACTCTGCCATACTGTGCACGCGTGCTGATCACAGAGAACATTACGTTTCTTCCCAAAATGCCTGATATGGATGCGCGTGTATTGTCCAATAAGAGCGTAGGTATACAAGTGTGAGTGTTTTAGATGTGTGCGTGCTTTGTCTTGTCAATTACTTGGGCTTTGTGTGGGTTAATTTACTTGCGACAGGCGTACTCAATACGAATCGGCCGGCATTTCCGATCTCCTTATATTCACACATCTGTGATATTTTGTATTTAAGTACCTCGTGAATACATCAAACTAGTTTTTATGTTGCTGGATTCGTCGATCCATGAAATCAAAAGAAAAATGCCCGTTTTAACTTTGGACGCATACATTGACGAATCCGGCCGTAAAAACTATATTGATGTAGGTATTCAAAAGATACTTAAATACAAAATACAGTGTGTAGTACTTTTTTAAATATTTATTGTTAAATTTAAATAGGTAGTCACAATTATTTACCAGTGGCGCTAGTGAGCACGTTAACGGGCTCTTAATTCGTGTCCGTATCCTCGTGAGACAGAGAAACCTAATTTTTACAAGCTTTATATTAACTTGACCTTTTCGTATGTAGGTATGTAACTATATAAGTATGTAAGCTGTCCGTCTAAATTTGCAATCCATTTTTCAGTCTCTTGCTGTTATCCGTTTGAGCTGAAATTTTAGGTTAATGTACATTTTGGATGACAATTCAATATTATGGTACCATCGAGCTGATCTCATGATGGAGACAGAAGGTGGCCATGGGAATTCAGTATTTAACCGACGTGACCCCGTTGAGTTTTGGCTCGATAGAATCGTCTCAACGAGAAGTTGATGACAGTAAGCTTGTACCAAAAATGAAATTTTTGACAGAAACTTATTAAATTGTATACACTTCACTTCAGACGGAAGACTTACACTTCTAGACTAAGGCCCTGCCGAAGCATTTCCACAACGACCGGCCTTGCACTGCCCGCATCCGCTCCTTATTCAAGCATAAATTCCATTCGAAAAGACACTAAAGAAAAACTTGTAAGCTTGAGTCAGTATAGTCAACAATTACTATACAATTTTAACGATTTTTCTAAATATCAGCTTGTTTTTCTTAAAAATAATAATACAAGTCTACTTCTTAAGCATGCATTTGTAAAAGAAGTATAACTATGATAATGCGTTTTGGGCTCGACTTCTCGATACTACTAGCGCCATCTAGTGACGAATGGGAAAAACGGCTGCATTAACACGAGGGGAAACATCGCATGAACAGCCTGACATTATACATTTTGGTTATTAATTTTTTTCATCGCCTTCTTGTTCCCTTATTCCGAGCGTTGTACAAGTTAGTCAACATACTGCCATATCGTCATGGTGAGACTACTAACGCCATCTACAGGGAAACGGAACAAAGCTGGAAAAAATATTAATATTATTATATGTTTATTTCAAAATTAATTAAAATTTTCGGTGCCGGTTAATGTACGGCCCGATAATACGCGTCCATCTATCTTTCTCTCTCTCTTTTTACATGACTTAAAAAGAGACAGAGATATAGTGGATGCCAATACTGGGCCGTACATTAACCGGCACCAAATTTTCGTTTTATACAAATTAACGTATAAAAAACCGGTCAAGTGCGAGTCGCGTCGGGTTCCGTACACACTTTCACCAAGCTTTATTATGAAAAAATGTATGTTGGTTTTTCAGAGATAATTATTTTTCAAGTGATCCAATTTCGATAATTCTTCTTTTATTTGCTAAAAGGTACTTTCAGAATACTTCCATACAAATTAGAAGGAAAAAATTCAACCCAAAAGTATTAAATTGCAAACTAAAATATGAAACAATTTTTGAAAAATAAAAAAAAATACGCTGGATAGATGTCTCGTTATACTTTTCCGGTAATATTTACGTTAATTATTAAGAGGGGGTGGCATTTTTTTGCTGTAGCCACACATACCAAGAAGTAAAGACGAGAGCCCAAGATAGATAGTCCAGGCAATGAACTGACAGCTTGTATGGAAAATATGTCAAATTTGGAAATAATTCATAATAGCAGATTTTTTTTATGTAATGGATATATTATCAATTAAATAGTTACTTAGTGACAAAATCCAACAAAATTTCAGACATCAAAAAAATGATAACTTAACTAGCTTCTGAAAAGTCAGAAAAATATTAATAAATGGTTTTATCTTTATTTTGGTTCATTTACATTTGCTCTATAATATTCAAGATAAATAATTAAAAAAAAACAATTCATTCTTTTTTTAAATCTATATAAATACTTCCGGATGGAAAGATTGTTGGATTCTTGAATAAAGCATCTTAGATCAATGTTTTAAAATGATATAAAGAAAAAAAACGCTATTATAAATTAATGTTTTTCAAAACCGTATTTTGCCTGGAGTAAGACTCGAATGGAGAATGCTGCAACGACAGAGGACCAGGCCCTCTTAATATTGATGATGATGGCATTTTTTTCTACATATTCCTTTGTAAATCAAAATTTAACCACTATAAAAAAAACTGTTTTAGAATATGCAATTCAAGCCCTTACATGATACCCCACTAATTGGCCTACTACCTAGACTTTAAATTTTTGCCCCCCCCCTCTTATCCTTCCCCCTTCTTTACAGAAATTAAAAATATATCTATAAATTTTACATTTTCCATACACGTGGATTAGCTTTGTTTACAACTATTCCAAAGTTCAAATTGATAGCATTAGTAGTTCCTGAGATATTTAACTTTGTGACAGACAGACAGACGGACGGAGTCGCACCATAGGGTTCCGTTTTTACCTTATTGGTATATACCCTAAAAATGGGTATATACGCACTTTTGATTCTGCGTGAGCCTCGCGTTGATGTTTGCCTTCACGGGGCACGCGTCATAAAATACTCACTTTTGATTCTGTAGGCCAGTATTTTTGAAGAAGAAGTATTTGTCCCCCCGCCGGAAGGGGCACGAGTATTTGGGGTAGTTCCACATCTCCGTGAGCCTCGCGTTGATGTTTGCCTTCACGGGGCACGCGTCGAGGTATGGCCGGGTTATTTTGTTCTGTTATTAAATACTCACTTTTGATTCTGTAGGCCAGTATTTTTGAAGAAGAAGTATTTGTCCCCCCGCCGGAAGGGGCACGAGTATTTGGGGTAGTTCCACAGCTCCGTGAGCCTCGCGTTAATGTTTGCCTTCACGGGGCACGCGTCCAGGTACGGCCGGGTTATTTTGTTCTGTTATTAAATACTCACTTTTGATTCTGTAGGCCAGTATTTTTGAAGAAGAAGTATTTGTCCCCCCGCCGGAAGGGGCACGAGTATTTGGGGTAGTTCCACAGCTCCGTGAGCCTCGCGTTGATGTTTGCCTTCACGGGGCACGCGTCGAGGTATGGCCGGGTTATTTTGTTCTCTGCCTCTATGAATTCTTTGGTTTCTTCAGAGTCTGGATCCTCTAGCCAGCGGTAAGGGTCATGGATCTGTGAAGGCGAATGCATACGGGTCAACGGTTGGATACCTACTACCGGCGCGGCTCCCCGAGTATTGAAAATAATACATGACAACTCGCGGGATAAAATATAGCTTATGTACGTATAGAAAGAAGAAAGAAAGAAAGATACATTTATTCACTAACACACCCTTGCATACAAAATGTGTATGTGGGAGGGGTGGGAGGGAAGGGCATTTTCTCTGCAACAGGCGGTACGTATGTATCGAAGACACACTGACCATCTGTCAACCTTATAGCTTGACGACCGGTTAGTCCAGTGGGTAAGTGACGCTGTCTACAAAGCTGAAGGTCCTGGGTTCGAATCCCGGTAAGGGCAAATATTTGTGTGATGTTTTTGTTTCTGAGTCTTGGATGTTTTTTATGTAATATAAGTATTTATTGCTATTAAATATATCGTCGCCTAGTACCCATAACCATAACACAAGCCTTATTGAGCTTACTATGGGACTTAGCTCGATTTGTGTCAGATTGTCCCCTAATATTTATTTATTATTATTATTTATTTATTATAGCCATATAAATAAGGTTGACGGTTGGTCAGTTAAGTGTGTTACTGTTTGTACATTCAGAAAGTTCATTCTATACACACGTGTTTTTTTTTTTAATTGAATGGTTCCGGATATTATCCTACATAACTTACAACGCTACAACCTCACTGTCTTTACTTTTAATTACCCGAGTGAATCGATCCGCAAGACCAAATTAAACATGGTCAGATTCTAAACCAAAGGTATTGTGCGAGTCTAATATGGTGGCAGGTAAACCTAAGCTTAATTGTGCACGCTGAGTCAGATTTAAAACAATAGGGCTGGAATCAATGTGCCGTTGAATTCATAATATAGTTCGGCGGGCCTCTCGCTCGTACTCGAGTGACTCGCGAGTGTGAGCAAGACAACCGGCGTTATGAGTTATTCCTTCGTTGGCACGTTGATTCTGACCCCACTATACTCTACTTAAGTGGCAGTGGGCGGGGCACATTGCACGTAGAACTGATGGCCCTTGGGGCGGAAAGGTTCTCGAGTGGCGACCACCTACCGGAAGGCGCGGAGTTGGTAGGCCTCCCAAAAGGTGGACTGATGACCTGGGGTCGCGGGAGTCCGCTGGATGCGGGTGGCGCAGGACCGGTCACTTTGGAACTCTTTGGGGGAGGCCTATGTCCAGCAGTGGACGTCATTCGGCTGATATGATGATGGTGATGATGATGATATTCTGCGGGCGCTATGAATAAGTAACTAAAAGGACATGACATTTGATGGCATATAAATAAGATGCTTAAGGCCGCCCCTATGAAGACGACCTCAGGATGACGCCAGCAAACTTGCGGCATGTACGGCCTTACCTTGTAATTTCCAATAAAGTATAGTTACTTATGCTTATACTACTATTGTCTCTGTGAGCTGTAGAACTCGCGAGAAAACCTTTTTTTAAGGGTTCCGTAGCCAAATGGCAAAAAACGGAACCCTTATAGATTCGTCATGTCTGTCCGTCTGTCTGTCTGTCTGTCTGTCCGTCCGTATGTCACAGCCATTTTTTTCCGAAACCATAAGAGCTATACTGTTGAAACTTGGTATGTTTGGTATGTAGATGTATTCTGTGAACCGCATTACGATTTTTACACAAAAATCGAAAAAAAACATTAAATTTTAGGGGTCCCCATACACAAAACTGAAACTCAAAATTTTTTTTACATCAAACCCATACATGTGGGGTATCAATGGATACTTGGATAGGTCTTCAAAAATGATATTAAGGTTTCTAACATAATTTTTTTCTGAACTGAATAGTTTGCGCGAGAGACACTTCCAAAGTGGTAAAATGTGTGTCTCCCCCCCCCCCCCTGTAACTTCTAAAATAAGAGAATGATACAACTCAAAAAATATGATGTACATTAACCATGCAAACTTCCACCGAAAATTGGTTTGAACGAGATCTAGTAAGTAGTTTTTTTTTAATACGTCATAAATCGTAAACCGCAATTTATTTAACGGAACCCTTCATGTGCGAGTCCGACTCGCACTTGGCCGCTTTTTTTTAAATTTCGAAAAACTGAATCGACTATAAAAAACTATATAATTATTGAAACTGGTCACAAAATTTCACGAGAAACGGTTGATAAATGCGACCTGTAGAGGAGAACAGGCAGAAATACGGAAGAATTTTGGCCCCAGCTGAAACGGAGAAATTTGGTCGCTTCGCTCGATCTTTCAATAGGGAACATTTCTGCAATGTTCTGCCGCCAGAGGCAGCACTATCACTAATAGTAAACCAGTATAGGAATATAGGGATTCACACACACATGCACAATTGATTGTCAAATGTGTGACAAGGATGCTTGCATAAACAATACCGCAAGTGGGAACGAGATACAATGTCAACGCTGCTAGTGTCGCCACCTACGAAGAGTTTTGCGTAATGTTCCCTATTGCTACTACAACTGCCATTAATAGCCATGGCAAACGCAACAAGCTACTGCACTATGGGCCTTCAGAATGGGTATAGGTTATTTAATCCCATGGCACCGCCAGGGTTCTCTATAATAGGCGAGAAAGACGCACAGCCAGTTTAAAAAAAAAAACGGCCAGGTGCGAGCCGGACTCGCGCACGTAGGGTTCCGTACCATTATCTATAAAAACGGCAAAAAATCTCGTTTGTTGTATGTAGCCCCTGCCTGTAGCCTAGTTGGTAGTGACCCTGCCTACGAAGCCGGAGGGCATTTATTTGTGTGATGAGCACAAATATTTGTTCCTGAGTCATGGATGTTTTCTATGTATTTAAGTATTTATTTATCGATATAAGTATGTTTGTCGTCGTCTAGTACCCATAGTACAAGCTTTGGTTAGTTTGGAACTAGGTCCATTTGTGTAAGATTGTAAAAGAGAAAATAAAAAACAGTTTTTTAGTATTTGTTGTTATAGCGGCAACAGAAATACATCGTCTGTGAAAATTTCAACTGTCTAACTATCACGGTTACTGAGATACAGCTTGGTGACAGACGGACGGACAGACAGACAGACGGACATCGCATCGGAGTCTTAGTAATAGGGTCCTGTTTTACTCTTTGAGTACGTAACCCTAAAAAAAAACGATCACAATAAAAACTGAATCATTTGACGTAAATTGTAACGTAAACATTAAAATAGATAACGCGACCTATTCTCTGAAGTACCGTCCCTGACATTTTCACTGTTACATTACTTGCACTATTTATTTCGTTCATGAACCATATCAATAATAATGAGCGCAAACGAGGCGAAACGATTATACTTTGACAAAAAATCAAAGCGTTTGATTAAAACGGCTTATTTGTATTTTATTCAATAGTCGAGCGTGACGAGCAAATTAACATGCTTCAATCCCAGATTCCTAAGTATATCTTTCGTATGTCTAAAGGAATTTGTTCCAATTTTAAGCTGCACATTACTATAGTAATTTCACAGTTAAATATGTATGTAACCCACATAACTGTCCGTCGTAATTGAACTGACGTTGAATAAACATTATTTACATGTTTCAATCGACTATTTCTTGTTGTTATGCTTTCAGATCAGCCAGGATACAATAAATATGACAGAGTATCTTAGAAAACCTCGACCGGCAGAAGTTGGACCGCGTTCGAGCGTTTGCCCACAACGAATCACTCCGCCAGTGGAAAGAGGAGTTGGGGTCTGCGGATTACGGCTAAGTAACAGTAGAGGCAGTACTGCCTCACTTAGAACGCTGGGTTGAGAGGCAGCATGGAACCCTGACGTTCCATATGGTGCAGATATTTACTTACTAACTATGGCTGCTTTGGTAAGTATCTGCATCGCATTGCTGCCATGAGTGTGGCGCGCCTGTGGACACGGCGCGTCAAACTTTAGAAGAATGCATTGCGAGGAGGCCCCAACGGGCTGCTTTAGAAGTAGTGACGCGGTCGGATCTCTCATTGTCGGGTGTTATTAGGGCCATGCTTGACAATAAGGAAACATGGAAGGCGATGGCCTCCTTCAGTGACCAAGTTATGTCGCAGAAGGAGGCCGCGGAGCGGGCACGCGAGAATGATCCCCTCGCGGATCCGCTCTGCCGGTGACGGGCGGGAGGCAGAGCCAGGCGCTACGCGCATTTACTGCCTCCTCCGCCGTAGTGGGATGGTGCGGGGTTCGGGGGATACCCTGCAAAAATGAATCACACTGGACTGAATGCGCTGATCTGGCGCGTAATGTCTGCGGCCCGCTACCCTGTAGGCCGCCCGTCGGGAAGTACGCGGTCGAATGCGGAAAGCGATCCCGCGGCGCCCCTTTCTTAAGGCGGAGCTGGCAATCATTGGGGTTTTAGACGGTAGTCCAAGGCTTTGTCGCCGAAATGACGGGAGTCGGAGCAAACGCGTTCTAGAATGAAGGCCTCACTCGAAGAAACAGGGAATCGATGTTTGACTTTCGAGCGCTCGACCCTTTCACTCGAACCCAGACGAAAATTATGAAATGCTATTTTTGAATAGAGATAGAAAATTGATAAACGAGTGGTATTGACCACTCGTTTGCAATTATATCGGTAGAAAGTAAGTGCCTGCAATTTGGGCACTACAATCAAAATCACTTTTATTTCATTTTCGAGCGCAAAAAAATCAAAAATCGGCCCCTAGATCGCGGCAGACCCCCGGCAAGATGGTCGGATGACATAAAAACTCAGATCATAGAAAGAATTCTTCTTTCTATGATCTGAGCATAACAACTATCACAGGGCCAGTCTGAGGGCGAGTTACGGCAAATCGGGCTGAATGGAAGAAAATTGACGCCTGGCGTATGCCCAACGGTCCCCAAAAGAAAGATGATCTTAGAAAAATTGCTACAACATGGACTTCAAAATTGAACGTAATGTTCAGCAAATAAATGAATTTCAATTTCAAATTTCAAACATAAGACGACCCATATAAAACTGGTTAAAAATGTCAACAAAAACCTATATTTTGGTGGATTTCAATCTATAAAATCATCAATCAATCAGGATACGTAACCAACCATAACATTATTTGTAATTGAAATTATGCGAATGAACGTGTTATATATTGTGAAGCATAGTAAACACATGATAAAAATAAAAAATTACTGGCAAAACTATTGACGAACGTAAACATATTACAAAACGAAGTCACGTCTAACGTTAACATAACAGTAAAATTAAGCTAAGCTTACATATATTGATTTGTACAAATTGTCTATTTATGGTGGCTCCAATAGAGTGGAAGTAAAGAGACGTGACTGGAATTAACGATGGGAATATTGATCAGCTGTGCCTAGACGTGTATGTACTAGCCTCACGACTAAGTACCTAGGTAGGGTAAGCATGGGAACGGGGCATCTGTCGTATCGATCTAAATGTGCCAGCAATATTAGGAGCTTATCACATAATAAGTATCTGTCAAAAAAATCATTTCTGGTACAGTCACCGGCATAAATATATGATGGAACAAAGGGCGCAAAATATCTGATGACAACTCTATTCCTAGAGCCGTAAGAGCGTGTCAGATATTTTTTGCGGCATTTGATTCATCATATATTGATGCCGGTGACTGTACATTGTACAGTATACTATTGAATTATCATCCAAAATATCCTTAAACCCAAAATTTCAGCTCAAACCGTTGAAGATATCTGCTTCAAAATTTTATTGAGTTGCAACATTACACCCGAACAAACATAAAGTCCGCGCCAGTAGAAAACGAAAAAAGCGGCCAAGTGCGAGTCGGACTCGCACATGAAGGGTTCCGTTAAATAAATTGCTTTTTACGATTAATGACGTATTAAAAAAAAAAACTACTTACTAGATCTCGTTCAAACCAATTTTCGTTGAAAGTTTGCATGGTAATGTACATCATATATTTTTTTAGATTTATCATTCTCTTATTTTAGAAGTTACAGGGGGGGGGGGGGGCACACATTTCACCACTTTGGAAGTGTCTCTCGCGCAAACTATTCATTTTAGAAAAAAATTATGTTAGAAACCTCGAAGACCTATCCATAGATACCCCACACGTATGGGTATGATGAAAAAAAAAATTGAGTTTCAGTTCTTAGTATGGGGAACCCCAAAATTTATTGTTTTTTTTATATTTTCGTGTGAAAATCTTAATGCGGTTTACAGAATACATCTACTTACCAAGTTTCAACAGTATAGCTCTTATAGTTTCGGAAAAAAGTGGCTGTGACATACGGACGGACAGACAGACAGACGGACATGACGAATTTATAAGGGTTCCGTTTGTTGCCATTTGGCTACGGAACCCTAAAAAATGAAAACCAATACGGCTGACTATCAATTGATCTCTCTGAATCTATGAAAAAACTTCAATTGGTAGTGATGGGACATGAACAGTGTTATTTTGTTATCGATTCGATTTAGATACGGGACAACAAATGCAATTGATAGTCAGCCATATTTGTTTAAATTTTTTTCGTTTTCTACTGGCGCGGACTTTAGTTACTAGCATGCAAGGCTGCTTTGCATTCTTTCATTGCAAGTTAAATAAAAACTTGTAAAAAGCAAACGATTTAATAATAACTTTCAGTTCTAGGAGCTAGACTCACGACTAAGTAGGGTAAGCGTGGGAAATGTGGCATCTGTATCTATCGAAATGTGACACCAATATTAGACATTCATAGAAATGAGCTTATCACATTAAAAGCAACGTCTTAAAACTCACTAACAGACATTAAAAACCTCCTATTACTTGCCTAAACATGCTAACAATAGAATACTAATGTTTTAATGAAAAATTTATTGTACAAAAACTATGCAATATTCTTGTTTTCACTACAACGTCTTAAAATTGTATAGTATGGGAGTTGCAACGTCGTGACGTTACAATTAACTGTCAATTAGTATGGGTCGTTTTCTGAGTATACAGACAAACTCTGATTTTGACTTTATTTTTTGTCTTTTATTGTGTTGGTCACCTCTCAAAACTGGTACGAAATACATTGTGAAAATAAATAGAAAACTATCGTTCTTTCAATGGCGGATAATTCAGTGTTTCACTTGAACACAAAACCGAGCACAGTGTTTTTTGTTCCGATGAAAATCGTGATTTTTGGAGATAAATATCGGTTCTTATTTATGATAAATCTATAATTCAGTGTTTCACTTGAGCACAAAACCGAGCACCGTGTTTTTTGTTCCGATGAAAATCGTGATTTTTGGAGATAAATATCGGCTCTTATTTATGATAAATCTGTCTGTCTTCGACCCCGATTGTAACTTTATGTTAATTCAGGTCCGGGTCAATGCCTTCCGGGACCGATGGTTATTATTGTACAGTAAGATACAACATTTTTTGTCATTACTAACGCACTTAAAACATTAGTCGGCGTTAGCTAAGGTGGGCAAAAAAACCTAGTTGTTACACTTGTTACCACTAAAGGTACTTTTACCAGCACCGGTGGTAACAGCTGGGATATAAGTTGCTCAATTTGGGTAGTAATGGCCGAGTGTAGGCTTCTTGAGTCACAGTGGACCGTGTCAGTTCCAACAGAGTCGTAGACAAATTATATACTTATTGTCTATGGGTGCCGGAAGCTTTCATGGTAATGCGTATACTTTTAACTCATTTCAACTGGGCTCATGAATAGATCTTTGTTAGCCAGAGGGGTAATCACGTAACGTTCCGAACGCGCGTCGGTACAATTAAACTGTAAATTTTCCATATAAAAAGTGACATTTAGACCTACCCGACGTTCGTACAAAGCGTTGGTATTATCTGCTTTTATTAGCGGACGCGTGCCATTTTTTGCAAGAAAAAGTTTAGCGCCACATAAAATGTTCATCTTATTCAATATAGATTCAAAATAGACTAAAAGAAAAAAAAAGAGCCAGGTATAAGGCGATGTGTGTGGTATTTTATCTCGTAGCTAATTTGGAATCTATTGTACAAGATGATAGAGTTCATTATTCAATGAACATTTTACGTGGCGCTAAACTTTTACTTGCAAAAAATGGCACGCGTCCGCTAACAAAAGCAGATATACCATTGTATACCTGGCTAACAAAGATCCATTCATGATCCCAGTTGAAATGAGTTAAAGTATACCACTGGTTTATTTATAATAGATAGCGGCATTTATGCAGAACACTAGTGCGCATGCTCAGATGAGGCGGCGCGTTTATAATTGGTGCCCCGAGCTGGTTAAAGCGGGACCTGAATTCGCCTCGCCTCAAGTTACACCCGAAAATTGGCCAGACTATACATAGCCAATGTGCCATAATTTCAGCATGCAGAAGCAGGCTGACTGACTCATACGCTCGACTCCTGCGCAGGAGTAACGTGCCGGACATTGATAACTTATTACCTACTCGTACAGCATCGCATTAAAATATCCTCCTAAATAGGCCAGGAAGAGAGAAGGTATAGAGGGAAATGCTTGGAACACAATTTTTGCCTTCGTATCTTTGTTTGACTTTCGAAAAACAAAAACGACCTTCTTCGCCTTTGACGGCTATTCTTCATCAAGCACGAAAGTAGCAGAGCATCAAAGGCGCTATCGACTCAGCAAGTCTGTTGACACACATTGCACCGAAGACACTGAGATAAACGTCAAACAAGAAGAGGTTTTGTTTGACGTTTATCTCGGCGTCTTTAGTGAAATGGAGGTGAACAAACTTGCTGATAGAATTAGCCTCACCATACGGTGACTCGGTGAGGCTGAGGTTTCCTTAAGATCGACTCGAGTTTTCTTCCGAACGAGTTGTCCAATTTTTTAGGGTTCCGTACACAAAGGGTAAAACGGGGCCCTATTACTAAGACTCCGCTGTCCGTCCCGTCTGTCTGTCCGTCTGTCACCAGGCTGTATCTCATGAACCGTGTAATAGTTAGGCAGTTGAAATTTTCAGAGATGCGACTGTTAACGCCCAGCGTATGTGTGCCATGCAAGCACAGGCACACACACACTCACACGCGTCTGCAGACAGCCAGCGCGGACGGAACCGCGCCACACTCTAAACGGAGTCAAAGCAAGAACTCTTTTGATTATTTCTCGCCTCCGTCCACCACCTGAACTACTATATTCGCTCCTGTTTTCAACAGGCACTATAACAACAAATATTAAAGAAACAGAATAAAATAAATATTTCAGGGGGCTCCCATACAAACGTGATTTTTTAGCCGTTTTTATAAATAATTAATGGTACGGAACCCTTCGTGCGCGAGACCGACTCGCACTTGGTCGGTTTTATATGCATTTATTACTACTCACACCTTCTTCGTTCGTTTCAAATATCATTTCACTGAATCAATTAGGTAGTTGTTGAGGTTGAAATTTTAGAAAAAGTTTCGCTTATTCTATCCATTTAAGTAATGTATGTATAACAATAAATCGCAAGCATGATATCTAATAACAGTAATAACCTAATTTATTATCAGTTACTCAATTATTCGACAAGACAGCTGTTTAAGAAGTAATAAATCTTTAATTGAACTAACACGTGTCAGCCGTTAATTATCAGTATTACATATAACTTACTAATTGCAACTCCGATTCATCATATACCGATTTACAAATAAATTACGACGCAAAAGATGCAACGTGTCCAATTGCATTAGAATCAACGCGACCTTTCTGATTATATTTTAATGTTAGTTAAGTTTTTGTCCACGAATATCAGGTTTGACCAGTACAAGGAATTTAAGTTGGCGTTGACTTCGAGCAGATTGTTGTTATGTAAGAAGATATCATCTAGGTATTCTAGGTAGATTCGCTCCAGACTTCACAATCTGCATTCTTGGTGATCAATCCTTAACCGGTAAGAACGAGTAAGGAGGGAAAGTTGTGACAGAATCTTGTAAACCACATCTAACGCAGCAGGCATGGCAGGGAAGGAAACGCCGGAGTGGTTTTAGTGGGTAGACTCCCTCCCCCTTCTCTTTAAATAGAGTTGGCTGGAGGGTGAGAGTCCCACATACCCCCATTATAGTAAGCTATAATGGGTGTATGTGGGACTCTCACCCTCCAGCCCTAGGCTGGGCGGATGCGTAAAAACATTTCCACTCCGTCAAAAAAAAAGGTATACATTCCTAGTAAAGTAAAGTAAAGTAAAGTATTTATTGATTGTAAACTGTGTACATACAGGTGTTAAAATATATATAAAAGTAACAACAGTTGCTCATTCCGAGCGTACAATATTCACCCTTAAAATTAAAGTTTAAAAATAATGTGCACTGACTGGATATATACCTATTCTAATTTATGCGCTGCTGATACTCAAAATATTCATTTAAACTGTAAAATACATTGCCATGAGAAATTTACTAGTATGATAGAATCCTAGGAAGTGGTTATGATAGCATATGTAACTTAATTTATGTAGAATATACATACATCTTGTAACTATTAGAATATAGGTATACAGATACGTACATAATATATTAACGAAAACACATGAAATTATATTATTAATTATGTAGATGCTTCAAATTCTGCCTAAGCGTCTACTGAATGAAAATAAATAGGTATCAGACTTATAGCAATAAGGATTAGGAACCTATTTTCAAGGAAAAATACATAAACGAGCAAGATGAGAAGGAATTAATAGCAATAGTACGAAGAACGCAGTCCACATCCTAGATAAGAGTTCTAAAGCTAGATAGTTCAGTCTACGAAGAAGCGCCAGACTCTTAATTTCATCCTAGTTTGAGTAATTTATTTAGCTAAGTTTAACATGTAGTGTGTATACTTCCAAAACCGCATAACTGACTATTGAGTCAGTAGTTAGTCGGTTATGCGTTTTTGGTAGTATACCGACATTGTGTATCAGTGCATGTTTGTGGCAGCGTAGCTCCCAAACGGACGGAAAGTTTTTTTTTAAAGATTTGAGTGCAGTTTTTTTTTCAAACCATAAGTCTCGTCTGCCGAGCTGGTTTTTAGCTACATCTTGTTCCGTCGCGGGAGTTCCAATTTTTATTCTTATTCTTTCTTGGGTCAAATTTAGTAATTGAAATTTGACCCACTTCCCGGTTTCCGATTGAGCTGAAATCTTGCATGCATATGTATATCGCATGACAATGCAATATTATGATGACATGGAGCAGATCTGATGCCGGAGCTGGAAGGTGGCCATAGGAACTCCGCAATAAAACGACACAACCCCATCGAGTTTGGGCTCTTTAGAATCGTCTCAATGAGTAGTTGATGATGGTATGCAGAAAAGTACAGTCAGCAATAAAAGCTTGTACACTCAGCGTCAAATACTTTGTAGCAACCAAAGTAGTCAAATAGTTCGGTACACCATATATTTAGTATGGTGTACCGAACTATTTGGCCACTTTGACTGCTACAGAGTATTTGACGCTGAGTGTTCCAATAATTAAATTTTTGACATAAACTTGTTTTAACTTAGTAGGAGAAAGCGCTTCTTCGTCCAATAAACTGTCTGTTTACCTTGGTCCCGTGATAATCATCAACGACGGTCTCGTCCCGTCGCGCCACGGGATACACAAACGTCATATTCCTCGGCAACGTCGAAGCGCGGACGTGGGCGCACTGCAACAACGCAAACAACACATAGTACACACGCATCCTGCTCGGACAACCGTCGAACACTGAGCTCGTCTAGTACAACGCACCGGACTGTAGTCCTTGCTAGCCGACGCGACTTGTGATGCTGACCAGGGTGTTATCAGTCTCATAGAACGCGTCTTGTATGGGCGATAAAAGCGTTGTTAAATTTCCCGTCCTATAGGACTAGATGGTGCCACTTTCGATAATTCTTAACAATTAGACTATTTGAACTTCAGTTAGGCTCATAGTTTACTATTATTAATTTATAATAATTTCAAAATTATTCTCCTTCTAAATAAATGTTTCAGTTGCTTGTTTAAAACTATCAGGTAAGCCTACTAAGGCAACACTAGATACTTTTTTACAATGGTACACTTTGACAGCGGCGCTATTACAAAAATCGTCAGTCGAAATTCGCAATATCTCCTTCTCGGTCGCACTTGATTCTAGTGACAGAGAAGGAGATGTTGCAAGTTTCGACCTTCGATTTTCGTAGTAGCTCCACAGAGCGGCTACTATGAAACGCTTCGATCGTTCGTTCGTCTGTCTCTATCTCTGTCACACTTGCATATTCAAGCGACAGAGAGAGAAATATTGTGAGTTTCGACTTTCTATTTTCATGATAGCGCCCCAGCTTGCCAACCTGTACTCCATTTCACGCTGAATCATTTAAAAGATGTTCGATGCCAAATTATTGAAACACAAAATAAAATTGTTACAAGATATGTAACAATACGAAATAACCCCCAAATTAAAAATATGCTGTAAAAATGTTTGATTTCTTAATAATATTTTATTTTACTGCAATTTGAACGTTATACTTTTGCTCGACTGAATGGAATGGAACGTCACAAAGTAATTTTCATATATTTTTGACATTTTGAAATTTTGATTCAAATCTTTCTGATTTGATTTCCTGCAGTCTGTTTTTTTAAGATCTTGTTATTAAATTGCGGATTCAAAAAAGGCAGCGATGTCGTTTATACAATTTACAGCTACTTACACAATTTTTATATTATCATGCCCGATGTGGTTAGCAAACAGCACCGTAGCAATGGATGGACGTTTGCTGTTCGGCGAGTCATAGGCAAGCGTTTTGTCAACTCCTTAATGATTTGAGGATTCCTTGTGTAAACAATAAACAGGTAACCTAAATATCAACTAACTAGTTATGTACTAATGTTATTTCGAGGTAACCTTTAGGCTATACCACATAATAAATAATAGTACTACGTACAGAAGGCTCTCTGTTACCAAATCCCATGTTTAGGTATGCCGAACGAGCCTAAACGTAGCCATCCCGTTTTATCGCATGCAACTCGCTGCGATAGCATGCGTGCCGTATCAGCGCTGTACCGGCTGGGGCCGGTAGTGCCAGCTTGTAATTGTAGCGGCGCGACGAAATCACGGAGTGGCCACTGGCTGTATCTACGTGGTAAAAAAATACAAAATCGGGTAGAAAATAACAATATAGGAGTTAGTGACACAAAAGGGTTGGGGTATACCAAAAGGGGCCCGGTTTTAGGACTTAAAAAATTCTTGTTTACAAAAAGATATTTCACATTTTTGCTACTTTTTTGATTAGAACTTTAAAAAATACATTAAAATAAGCATATTTTATTGATTACAATTTTTTTGATTAACTTGCCCGTTTAAGAACTAGATCGGTTCAAAGTTTCAAAGTTGCGAGTTCGGCCATAGGATATCTAAGGCGCGGACTTGGAAAATTAACATATTTAATTCATATAGTATTTTCATTAACTTGAACGTTTACAAACTAGAGTGGTTCAAAGTTATGGTATTCTGCCATAGTTTTACCTATGAGTTATGATCCGAATCAGAGCACCCAACTATCCACGTGGTCTTGCCGGTCCTACCCCTAGAGTGTATACAAAAAGCCGGAGGCGCGGAGAGAGAGCAGCCCTCGCCCGCTGTGACAAAGCACGGGAGCCGTGCAAAGCGGTTCGGCGACCACCAAGGGCTTGTGCACAAATCACGCGAGGTTTTTTCGGCTACTTTTTGACCCCCCCCGAAAACTTCAACACCTAAAAGATGCTCATTTTAGCATGTTATATATCGTCGGGTGACAAGCAAAAGTCACTACCAAAACTGTCACTGCTCCTTAAAACCTCGTATCTCGGTACGTAGTAGATATCGAGATACGACCTTTGATTTAAGTAGGTATTTGTTAGTTAGTGAGTTTTGCTTGTCACCCGACGATATGATTCAGTTATAAAAAATAGAGGTTATACTGGTAAAATAAGTCCCTGGCTCCGTAGTAATCCTATGGCCGAACTCGCAACTTTGAACCGCTCTAGTTCTGAAACGGGCAAGTTAATCAAAAAATTGTAATCATTAAAAGATGCTTAATTTAATGTATCATTTAAAGTTTTAATCAAAAAAGTAGCAAAAATAAGAAAAAAAAAATTGTTAACAAAAATTATCTAAGTCCAAAAAACGGGCCCCTTTTGCTATACTCTGACCCACAAAAGTACAAAACCGACAGCACTGGGGGGAAATTGCCACCCACTCCCAATTTAGTAAAATCTAAATCATACCCAAACGTTGCAATTTCTGAATTTGTCAATGAAAGCTGATAAGTGATAAAATATGCTGTACCTACAATTCATTCTAACATTGCTATTCAATATTTTAATACGTTTCAGAGAAAATAATCAAGGTACGGTCAACCAATTTGATTCCTAAGCCACCGTAGAACCCTGTCACTTTAACTGCTACATAGCGACGCAATAATCCTAGTAACCCGTATTGACATAGCATTGACAACGGCAAGGTTCTATGATGGCCTAGGAATCAAATTGGTTGATTGTACAGTCGCCATCACATACATAGGTACACAATAGGTGTTCAAAAATATCGGCACATGCACCCTAATGCCTTGAAAATAGAGGTGTGTTCCGATGTTTGTGACGTGCTTGTTTGCTCCGATGTATGTGATGGCGACTGTACCTTGATTTTTGGCATTTAAACTCAATAGGTATTATTATTTATTGTATGGCAAATCATTGTATTAGAACCGTGAGATCTTCGAAAAGACGGTTGTAGCACTTTTAGCACCGCCCAGGGGTCACGTGTAGGTTAGCGTGTGGGTAATTCCTACGGACGTGGTGCAACTTCAACCCCCAACCCTATCTAGTATACCTATTGAGTTTAAATGCCAAACACAGCTTGCCGTTGGTTCATTTTGTTACACAGACCACTTGTTACATTGACATGTCTGTGTATCTGTGTGTCTGTCTGTGGCTTCGTAGCTCCTAAACGAATGGACCTATTTGAATGCGATTTTTTTATCCGAAAGCTAACGTGATGGAGATGGTTCTTAGCTACCGTTTCAACAAAATCAGTTCATCCGTATTTGAGATATTTATTTATCGTATGGCGGTAACACACTGGTACGTATATATGTATTCTTATCGATGTCGCTCATAGAGTTCCAGTGTGCGCTGCGAGGTTCAGCGTTCAGAGGGAACAGTGCAGCTGCCGAGTTTGTTGTTCTTATAGCACCAATTTTAGCATTTGAGATATTGAACTTTGAAATGAAAATATGGGGGGTTTTTTGACTTTTCTAAGTTGGTTTTTATTATTTTACTGCGTAAAAACATGTACACTAATTTTATATAGAAAACTCCCGTGAGAATCTGACATATCCATAGTATCCATACTAATATTATAAAATACGATATCTGTCTGTCTGACTGTCTGTCTGTCTGTCTGTATGTTTGTCTGTCTGTCTGTATGTATGTCTGTATGTCTGTCTGTATGTATGTCCGTCTGCCCGTCTGCCCGTCTGTCCGTCTGTCCGTCTGTCCGTCTGCCCGTCTGTACGTCTGTCCGTCTCTCCATCTGTCCGTCTATCCGTCTGTCCGTCTGCCCGTCTGCCCGTCTGTCCTTCTGTCCGTCTGTTCGTATGCTCGTCTGTCCGTCTGTCCGTCCGTCCGTCCGTCCGTCCGTCCGTCCGTCCGTCCGTCCGTCCGTCCGTCCGTCCGTCCGTCAGTCAGTCAGTCAGTCAGTCAGTCAGTCAGTCAGTCAGTCAGTCCGTCCGTCCGTCCGTCCGTCCGTCCGTCTATCTGTACTTCTGTCTGTCTGTCGATCTGTGTGTGACCTCTTCACGCTTAAACCACTGAACCCATTGAGATAAAATTTGGTATGGAGATAGTTTGAATCCGGGAAGGATATAGGATAGGTTTTATCCCGAAAATCATCCTTTAAGGGGATGAAATGGCGGGGAGGGAGGGAAAATTGTAATTATTAAATCACAATGTTAGCAAGAGTTTATAGCATATTTGTATAGCTTTCAGCTGGCGCTGGTTTCTGGAAAATGGTAATTTCAATAATTTTTAGTTTTGTAGGGAAAAGCCGCTTTGCTTTTTTGGTGTTTTGAGCATAAATTTTACCATTTTGCTCTTATCTTAAAATATTAAATTGGAAGGCAAAGCTGAAATACTAGTTATTTTTTGTGCCGTACCGTACGTTCGTTTAATCTTTTCTAGTTAAGCCGCAAAGTCCTAACACTATGGAATCTTCTTTGAATGTTTTACACTTTTGCTACTCGTAATTCTGAAACTTGTGTGTACGTAGTGTATTTTTAACCGACTTCAAAAAAGGAGATAGATAAGGTAGGCACTAGTTTTAAGAAAGCGACTGCCATCTGACCTTCCAACCCACATAGGGAAAACTAGACCTTAATGGGATTAAACCGATTTCCTCACGATGGTTTCCTTCACCGAAAAGTTTACGTTACCTACTTAAATATTCCGTACATAAGTTCCGAAAATGTGATTGTTATTAGCCGGGATTCAAACCCACGACCACCGCTTGACCACCGCCTGAACTGATGAAGACAGAATGAAGGAATTAAATATGGACTTTATTGAGCGTTGTCAAGTTGAGTGCACGCTCCGCTCCCACGAGTTTCTTTACTTCAGCTTGTGCCAAAATTCTTTCGTATGTCCGTTTGTCCAGCTGCTTTCGTATGTCCGTTTGTCCAGCTGCTTTCCTCTACAGGTCGTCTTTCTAAACCGACTCTCGTGAAATTTTGTCATCATCATCATCATATCAGCCGAAAGATGTTCACTGCTTGACATATATGTCTCCCCCAAAGCGTGCCTCAATGACCGGTCCTGCGCTACCCGCATCCAGCGGACTCTCGCGACCTTTACCAGGTCATCAGTTCACCTTGTGGGAAGACCCACGCTGCTCCTTCCGGTACGTGGTCGCCACTCGAGAACCTTTCCGCCCGAACGGCCAACGGTTCTACGAGCAAATGAAATTTTGTGAGCAGGGTAAATAAATACTTACATAGAACTTTGCTGTCCGCGTGGCTTAAAGAACGCAGGCAAACCCACGTCCATACTACACACAGGTGAAAGATTTTTTGAAATCGGTCCATTCCATTGGTTCCAGAGATTACCCATCTATGTGATGTCCGGGGACTTGTGGCTTTGTATAAGTAGATTAGTATATTAAGTATGCATGCACGCGTAGACGAGCTGTCCGCGCGGCTTTGCCCGCGTATTGCAAAGAATGCAGGCAAATTGCCTATAGCCATCCAGAAAGTCGTCCAGTCAAAGTCCAGCTTTTTAGGGTTCCGTACTCAAAGAGTAAAACGGGACCCTATTACTAAGACTCCGCTGTCCGTCTGTCTGTCTGTCTGTCCGTCTGTCACCAGGCTGTATCTCAATTACCGTGGTAGTTAGTAGACAGTTGACATTTTCACAGATGATGTATTTCGGTTGCCGCTATAACAACAACGTACTCAAAGAGTAAAACGGAACCCTATTACTAAACTTCCCTGTCCGTCCGTCCGTCCGTCCGTCTGTCTGTCACCAGGCTGTATCTCAAGAACCGTGATAGCTAGAGAGTTGAAATTTTCACAGATTATGTATTTCTGTTGCCGCTATAACAACAAATACTAAAAACAAAATAAAATATTTTATTAAGGGGGACTCCCATACAACAAACGTGATTTTTTTGCTGTTTTTATAGATAATGGTACGGAATCCTTCGTGCGCGAGTCCAACTCGCACTGGGCCGGTTTTTTATAGATAATGGTACGGAACCCTCTGTGCGCGAGTCCAACTCGCACTGGGCCGGTTTTTTATAGATAATGGTACGGGACCCTTCGTGCTTGAGTCCAACTCGCACTGGGCCGGTTTTTTATAGATAATGGTACGGAACCCTTCGTGCGCGAGTCCAACTCGCACTGGGCCGGTTTTTTATAGATAATGGTACGGAACCCTTCGTGCGCGAGTCCAACTCGCACTGGGCCGGTTTTTTTATAGATAATGGTACGGGACCCTTCGTGCGCGAGTCCAACTCGCACTGGGCCGGTTTTATATAGATAATGGTACGGAACCCTTCGTGCGCGAGTCCAACTCGCACTGGGCCGGTTTTTTTTACTCATCCCCCAGGGGATTAAAAAGGATTTGAAAGCGTGTATGGCGAGAAAGTCTTTTCCGAAGAGTCTTGAAATTATCTTGGAAACCAAGACAATTAATATCAGCGTTTTTAAAAATTCCACCCCTCATACTCTTACCGTTTTGCCCGATAGTGCTCAAACGAGCCCAGGGTCTACTTTGGCACCTTATACCAAGATTTGGCGTAGGAACTAGTTTTTACGAAAGCGACTGCCATCAGTTCTATCCGACCTTCCAAACCAGAGAGAAAACTCTAGTTTCGTCCCATTGGGATAAGACCGGTTTCTTCACGATGTTTTCCTTCATCGAAAAGTGTTAGGTAAATATCAAATGATATTTCGTATTATGGTTCAAATATATTTTACCGAGCTCTCCATTCTCATTCAAACACGAGCACTCACTTATGCAATAAACCCGTTACAAACACCGCATGAAATTTAAAACTAAGTGTCATTGTTATATTACAGATCTTGATGGCATTACATTGCTCTGCTTTCCAAATCCTGAAAATAATGCAGACAGATTTCGAATTTGGCTCTATGCAATAGGAGGAGATTAGTATTTACTGTATAGACAACCAATTTATTCACAAGTCAAGAAGAGTGTGTCTACTTTACGTCTCCCAGGTAATTAAATTGTTGTTATGTATATATATATATTGTATGTATAAAATCAATCCCATTATAAAACATTCGGAATCACCTGAATGGCTTCGAGAAAAGGATGGTACCTACGGCCGTGCCTCTTCGTTTGGCCGACTTGGCGGGGGTACTACCGTGCCCGCAGATTTCATGCAACTCGTTCGTATAGTGTTCTCTTTGCTATCTTAGGTAAGATCGGATATGGAAATAAATATTGGGAACCACTCCGGCAATGTAACCAATAATGCCAGTTCAAGACTGGCTTATTGGTTCGATTTTTACAAGCTTTTATTTAACTTGACATGTTCGTTTGTATGTTTGTGTGGGACAAATCTTGGAACTGAATTTTGAACCAGTTAACCTCAACCCATTGAGCTGAAATTTTTGGTATAATAGTATGATACATTTTAATCTCCAGAGGGCCCATTTGATCTGGCCCCCCTCACCTCTGTGCTTGCCTTAATCGGTCGGCCAGAGTGGAGTCGCAAGAGCGGAACCTATGCTCCAAGTAAAATGTCATAACGCCGGCGGCCCTTGAACGGAACACCGAGATCTGGCGCACCGCAGACTCACCTCTCGACAACCTCACAGCCGCTCAGACGTGTTGCTCCATTGTCGCACTGTGCTTGCGAATATATTATGGAGCCCACTCAGCGCGCCAGCGAGTCACCGCCTTTTTACAATTTTGAGGCTGGTTGTCACGGCAGGTGTCCGCTAGTTTCCTCCCATAACCCATTTTCCAGACCACACACCATTCAACCCACTAACCCATGACCTTAGTTTCCATCGCAAAACAGTGTTAGGTACACTCTCAGAGCATATAATACTAGAGAGAGGACAAGCCGCCGGCGGCCGTGTCGCAGCTGTATGCTCAATGGGCATACACTGCCATACTGTGCACGCGTGCTGATCGCAGAGAATATTACGTTTTTTCCCAAAATGCCTGATATGATGCGCGTTTATTGTCAAAAAAGCGTGTAGGTATACAAGTGTGTGTGTGTTTTAGATGTGTGCGTGCTTTGTCTTGTTAATTACTTGGGCGTTGTGTGGGTTAATGTACTTGCGACAGGTTGACTCTATACAAATCGGCCGCCATGTCCGATCTCCTTATATTCATACATCTGTGGGTACACTGCAATAGTCTTTGCACCGGGCGGGGACCATCACCAGTTGTATTATGTTGTGCGCTCGGATATGGTATCCGCCATTGGAATCCCTCGCTTTAGATTATTTTTGTTTTAAAGGGCCTCTGCGCTGTTGGTTTCGGCTTTATACGCATGCCTTCCAAAAGTCCGGGACCCCACGGTCCCGAGATATGGTAAAAACATATAGATATAATAAATTATTAATAGGTATTTTTCAGATCCTCACTGCGGAGCCTATGGCAGAAATTACCAAGTGTTCTTCTTGATACTGAAACGACAGTCCTTAAATCCAATTTGCCTTCCACATCAAGAAGTAAGTACATACGTGTTTCATTTTCCTTAATTGATTTAAAAATTTAACATCTATAAATATTATCAACGTCCTAGCATTTTCCCGGTTCTAACCTAATAGAGACTGGGGTTTGCTTTGGCACTTCTTCCAAGATTTGGCGTAGGCACTAGTTTTACGAAAGCGACCGGATTCCACACAGTGTTTTCCTTCACTTTTTTCACTCACTATTACGTTTTTAGGGTTCCGTAGTCAACTAGAAAGTTTCACCATGTCCGTCTGCCCGTCCATCCGTCTGCGGTACTACTAGTTTATTAAAACCTAGTGTTTCAAGCTGTGGTTCGAATCCATGACCTCCAATTCGAAAGTATGCCACAAACACTTTGAGCCTTACCTACCGCTCGGCTACAGTGGCGAACATTAAGTTTATAATGCGTGTCGCTACACTCGCTACATAATATGTATTTACAACAAGAACATTTATCAGCCGAAAGACGTCCACTGCTGGACATAGGCCTCCCCCAAAGATTGAGGGGTATATGCCATAATCGCCACGCCTGGCGTGCGGGTTGGCGATCGCAGTATTTCCACCGAACTCCAGGGATGCTGCTGCCCATCCCCCGGTGGTCTTGGCCGTAGTTTAAGGACATACCCGGGTCAAGGACATACCTGTATATGTATTTATTCACTGTAAATGTTTACTAAGCAGAAACGTCTCGTGCGGCAGAACCCAATGGCAGTCCTTTCCAGTGTGAAATGTAAAACTGAATTCATGGATCCTGAAGTCAACAAGCCTACCATCTACTGGTAAGTGTTACATTTCTTTACATCCGCTCTGTACCAAGTATATATCTTTATTTCGATAGATTTGATCAAATTCCCGCGAGTTTGAATTTGACATTACATATATCTGTAGATAATTATACACCTGTATACAATACAATACAATTATTTTTTGATAACACCATAGTTACAAGTCAAATGTTTAAGGTGGTTCGATTGCCATACAAAGCGTTATTTGACATTCGCAGGCTAACGGCGTGATATTTTAAGAAACTTATGTAACAAACTTTCATCAATTGGCTTCCCATTTGCGCCAAATTCCCCTTTTCCTAGAATAAACTTGTATAAACTAGATTAATTTGAGAAAAATAGTTTTCCCAAAATATCACGTGACAAACCAATTTCTCAAATTAATCTAGTTTATGTAAGTTTATTCTAGGAAAGGGGGAATTTGGCGCAAATGGGAAGCCAATTTATAAAAGTTTGTTACATAAGTTTCTTAAAATATCACGCCGTTAGCCTACGAATGTCAAATAACGTTTTGTATGGCAATCGAACCCCCTTAAGGTAGACAGTAATAACAATAATAAGTACCTACTTGAGTACAGTCGCCACACATCCGCGTATGTAGAATGTAAAAAAATAGACGTTATACTACCAATTATAAGGAATCTATCCCACACATCCAGAGATTCTACTTCGATCTAGAAATGGAAATAAAAAATAAAAACCAAAAAGGAGATATTTTTTTGCGACGAGTCTGTTCAAATTTAAGAGCAAGTGAAATCGGATAAATATGCGCATTCAATTGCCACATAAAACAATGCCACGTTAAACGATGAACTGGCCATAGTTTTTTTATAGGAATTAATTTTCGTTTTCCATTCGTGACAAAGTCACACAAACTTAAAAAAATCTGTCAGAATAAATATTGAAAATCGGCCTACGAGACATCTCGTCTGGCATTTGTAACGATACAAGCACTATATTTGTCTAATAAAAAGAGGATGTCACACTTTTGGGTCAAAAAACAGACTGTGCATAGGTACAGGTGTTCAAAAATATCGGCACATGCACCCTAATGCCTTGAAAATAGAGGTACTTATGTTCCGATGTTTGTAAGCTGCTGGTTTGCTCCGATGTATGTGATGGCGACTGTACCTAGGTCAAACGTTATGTATATGTATAATTCAACGAGCTAGCAAAGCGAGAGCGAGCTAAGCAAACGAAGTTCCCTGGTTCACGTTGGGCAAAAACTGTTTCGTATGTCCGGCGTCTGTCCGGCTGTTCTCCTTCCCCTACAGCTCGCATTTCTCTACCGATTCTTGTGAAATGTTGTGACCAGGTTCAATAATTGAACGAGCGAGCGAAGCAAACGAAGTTCTCCGTTTCGGTTTGTGGGCGAAAATGCGTTTGTATATCCGGTCGTCAAGCTGTTCTTCTCTACAGGTCGCATTATTGAAATCATTAATTTTATTCTGCAAGTAGGCCGCAATGGCACTTTTACAAGTCACAATTCTACCGATTCTATTCATTCTTCAACCGATTCCCGTGAAATTTTTATAGCAGGTTCGATTATTATAGGTATAGATTTTTTTTAAAGATAAAAAAGTCTTTATTGCAAACAAAACATTAAATTTATAGAATTTGGTGCATGACATTTGAATTTTCAGTTTTACCAGAGGTCCCCCGCACTAGGCTCGGCCTGTATCGCGGGAGACCATTTGTACATTTTTAGGGTTCCGTACTCAAAGAGTAAAACGGGACCCTATTACTAAGACTCCGCTGTCCGCCCGTCCGTCTGTCTGTCACCAGGCTTTATCTCACTGATACCGTGATAGATCCAGTTGAAATTTGTACAGATGATGTATTTCTGTTGCCGCTATAACAACAAATACTAAAAACAAAATAAAATAAATATTTTTATTGATAATGGTACGGAACCCTTCGTGCGCGAGTCAGACTCGCACTTGGCCGGTTTTTTATGTCATGCACTAGCTTCTGCCCGCGACTCCGTCCGCGTGGATCGTTGTCGATGTAATTATATTCGATGAAAAGTACCTATGTCGGCAAAACAAGGGGACACCACCCGATATAGCCCTCTGAATAACTAAACTTAAATAAGAAAAGAATAAGCATAATTTATTAGACAATCAAGCACATGATTACAAATTATACAGAAATTATCCGTTGGGCTCCAAACTAGGCTGAGTCTGTATCTTGGGACTTGGGACCCACTGAGTCGGTTAACAAATCACTTTAGACACGACACGTCACAAGGAGCACGACATGAACGTGACAAAGTGAAAGGTTAAGTTATTACAAACGTATATACCTTAGGTGCAGGGACGTAAAAATTTCTCCGAATTTATACGACAGTGTAGCAAACCATTTCTTTAGAGTGGACTTAACTTTGCGTATGGTGCATTTTTTTATGTCACAGCCTTTACAGGCACTAGCGTTATAGACAAAGGGGTGAATGAAGAATGCGGAGCGTTTGGCTCCGAGTTGACTGAGGGAGTGGGGACTGGGGACTCTATACAGGATGTACTAATCAAGCGGGGCAGTGAGGGCAAGTCCGAAACTATAAGAGATATGGAAATTTGCTCTTATTTAGGAGTCACGAGTCCGATTTTAGAAAAAATAAAAACTGCATTCAAAGATTTTGAAAAGAGCCTCATTCATGGCCGGGAATCGAACCCGGTCAAATGTGTCAAAAAATCAGAGTTAGTTTTTTTGCCTAAATAAATAGTGCTGGTTATGAGGAGCAATTGTTGCTAAGGAACCCTGTACCTATCACAGGAAAATGCCGAATTTCATAGTTTAATGTACGGAAATGGACCTCCTCATTAGCACAGAATAAGTAATAGTACAGGTACAGAAGGGACACTCCTTTGATCTTCACAAAAGCCGCTTCTTTCTTAGCAAAAACACTATGATTTATGGCCCTCTGACGTCGTCGACTCCAGCGCAAGCCAAAGGGAACGTTAAGTCTGTGTACGAACGGTGAAAATGAATTGGCTCACTCGCCGCGTCGCCGATAGTGAGGGCTGTCAACGACTACATAATTGTACTTTCAAAACAAAGTTTTAACCGACTTCAAATCAGTAGCCAAATTGCTTCAAGTTTGCCTATAAAATTTGAAGAGTTCCCTCGATTTCTCCAGGATCCCATCATCAGAACTGGATTTTGGTGACAACGGGACCAATCTGGAAGTATAATATGCTTTCGAACTCAGAATTTTTTTTTCATATCGTTTTAATAAATTACCGGGATATCGCGTAACATACACACATAAAAAAAACAGACGAATTGAGAACCTCCTTCTTTTTTGAAGTCGGGTGAAAAATAAAATAATAATGTTTTGCCCATCTACCTCTATGACTAATAATGACTTATAACCTTTACCATACGAAGTTGTTGTTTTAGTAAGTAGGTATATTTTACTATACTAGAATTTAAATTCACACTGATATACATCAGCAAACAATCAATTAAAATTTACCTGTATACTAAAATTACTAAAACATGGATGTTCAGATCTTTGTGATCGCCCTGATTGCTACGTTTATAGATACGTTTTGACAGTTTGAGCGATCAGATATATTCGGCAGGTCGTATGCAAATAAATTATTGAAAAACAGCGTGCTTAGATGTTTATGGCATTGTAGTAGTTATGATATAAATGGCATTTGTAGTCTGCAGAATTTATTGAAATTTAGTCTTGCTCAGAACTAAATATTTGGACACCTTGGCCGCTCCGATATATCTGATCGCGACTGTACATTAAACTATGAATTAGGCATTTTCCTGTGATCTTAGATAGAGGGTTCCTTAGCATCAATTGTTTCTCATAACCAGCACTATTTATTCACGCAAAAAAGAACTCTGATTTTTTGACAAATTTGACCGGGTATGATTCCTGGCCGTGAATGAGGCTTTTTTCAAAATCTTTGAATGCAGATTTTTTTTTCTAAATTCGGTCTCGTGACTCCTAAGAGCAAATTTCCGTATCTCTTACAGTTTCGGATTTGTCCTCACTGCCCCGCTTGAATAATACACCCTGTATATGCGTCTACTCATGATGTAGTCTATAAGCGGCGACTTTACAGTACTTCTGTGGACTCGAACGACAGTATTCGTGATAAACAACTGCCTAACTCTAAGAAGACCTGTTTTGTGATAAAGAGTGTCAGTGGGAAAGTGAAAAGGTTTTCTCGTAATTACTCATTACCTTGATAACTGCACGTTGCGAGCGTTCAAGGGCAAGAAGTGCTGTCTTACCAGCGCTGCCCCAGACTGCAATACAATATAATTTAATAATTGATTGGCACAGCGCGTGATAGACTACGCGTAGTACCTCCGGACACATTGCACGTACAACCGATGGCCGTTGGGGCAGAAGGGTTCTCGAGAGGAGACCACGTACCCGTAGGCCCCGCACAAAGTGGACTGATGACCTGGTAAAAGTCGCGGGAGTCCGCTGGATGCGGGTGGCGCAGGACCGGTCATTGTGGCACGCTTTGGGGGAGGCCTATGTCCAGCAGTGGACGTCTTTCGGCTGATATGATTATGATGATGATAAGGTGTCGTTGGATTCCTCTTAATCGTAGGAGTGACATATGTTATAGCGCTATAGGTAATATCGTCGGGTGACAAGCAAAACTCACTAACTAACAAATACCTACTTAAATTAAAATTCGTATCTCGATATCGAATACGTACCGAGATACGAGGTTTTGAAGAGCAGTGACAGTTTTGGTAGTGACTTTTGCTTGTCACCCGACGATATTTATAAAAATGCAGTTGGATTTTTTGAAAGATATTTCGATGTTATTGTCGATTCGGATTTTATAGAAATTAAAAACATAAATGTTTGTAAAAAAGGCAGGTATCTGAATTATTAAGTTTTGGTACTACTTACCAGTGGCGGCGCGTGATAATTTTCGATGGGCAACCCGGAAGAAAAAAGTTATGAAAGTGTTAAAGGCCTCCACACACCGGTCGCGTGCGCGGGCCCGCCGGGGGCCGCGGCGGGCCCGCGCACGCGACCGGTGTGTGGAGGCCTTTAGAGTAGGCTTGTCTAAAAATAAATTTTAGGCAAGCCGGTGGGAATTGGCTTGTATGGGCGCTCCGCCACTGCTACTTACTTAACGCAAAACATTATGTTATTTATTTTGCTGCAAAGTAATTTTTCGCAAGGGTACACCATATAGAAATTATGAGCGAGAAAACAAAAAAAATCCCCAAAATTTCGAGCATTTGTAGCTGCCAATGAGGCCCCGCGATATATATATCTCTATTTTTGATATTTACTCGGTTCCATCCAAATCCCACAATATATAAAAAAATAAAATCGAATGCACCACCTTTTGTAACATATAATAAATAGTACATTATTGCCGTGGCCGGGCAGGAGGCAATTGCAGGCTGAGTATTTTGTTTAAACGGACGAGCTTGCGAGCCCGTTTAATTATAATACGAAGCCTGCAATTGCCATTCCGGCTGAGGCTAATATAGTGCTTTTCTCAAAAATGAGGGAATAAAAAAGACTTAATTGAAATCAAGCGTTATGATTAAATACAAATTGAGGATACTGCAAATTACATAAAATGAAACGTCATATTTTTTTTTAAACATAATCGCAAGTGTATTTTTTCACCGAAAAACGCAATCTTTTTATGACACATACAAAAATGTCGCATTTGCAACAGAAAAATAAATAAATAATAAATAAATATTTGCGGACAATACGACTTGATTTGGCTGAATACGACCTGTGCTGTCTTTTATATGCCAGTTTCTACTTTTTAAAAAGTTTGGTACTCGACAAATAAAGTAATTCATATGTAACATTCCAGGCGGCCTGCAATGTTTTTTATTTTTTAATTTTGATCTGGCCTTAAACTATACACTTTACCTTCCAATATGTAGCGAGTTATGTTCACTTTGCGGGCCATTTTTGAGAAATGTACTATTACTGACTGGCTTAGGCATTCATCTATCCAATTAGTCGATCCTTGCTCATAAATGCTTGCGAATGGGCAGTGCCTACCTATTAAGCCCCCACGCTGATAGGATACGGATAGGATGGGGACGGTGCGGATAGGTTGGAATTATTGATAATGTAAGAATCTTCTACTTTGGACGGTAGAGTTGCTTTTTAAATGGACTAACTTTGATGCAGTTCAGCCAACTCAAATAATCTCAAGTATACATCTTGGAAATTTTACACATTTCTGATCATGAAATATTCTTACTCATTCCTTGTATTGCTTCAGGATTTCGAGCTGAACGTCTTGCCTTCAACGTCAATAGAGCCATATGAACCGGCAGTACCCGCTCAGGACGCTGCTACTGTTAATATAACTAAAAAAGCGCCTACTGCTGGTAAGCATGCAATTTTATTTTTATATACGGTGGGTTCTTTGCATTGCTACTTTGGTCAATTCCAACTAACAACTACCCCATTTATGAATTTCAGAAATCATTTTCAAGAATGGCAACCACTTAAAAATAGTACTACAGAAAGTGACCCGAAAAAAACCCGTCTCAAAAAGATACGTTAAAAAAATTACATGCCTGTCAGCAATTTTCATGGTAATGCAGTTCCGAGAAGCACCAAAAAAGAAAATGGCCAGACGAGACGGTTCACTGAACAAGAAAAAAAATGGCTCCGACCATTTACAAAAATGGACCCAAATGCTACAGATTTCAAAAAAGTTGTTCGATGGTGTTGGTGACACTCTTAATAAGAGCCGGATTAAACAAAAAGTGGTTTCAAGTATTGCCAAAAAATTTTAGAAAATGACAACAGACGATAAATAAAATTGTGCACGTTATTATTCGATGAAATTAGCATTACCCCTCACTTTGATTACAGTCACCGTAAGGATAGAATATCGGGATTCGTGTCAGACGGAAAAACAACGGAACGAAAAATATGTGATCATGCCTTAGTCTTCATCATCAGAGGAGTGTTGCGAAATCATAAACAGCCGGTGGCTTACACATTTTGTTCTCTAAGCATAAAAAAGGAGACAATCGCTGTGTTAATTCAAGATATTGGTAAGGGATATTGTACTTAACAGTATCATCCCGTCTTGAGCCGTGCTGGCCGCTAAAACTGTAAGCACGGCTATCACAAGACGGCCGCGACATACTCTCGAGCTCTCTCGCACTATCCGTCTCTTTCTTATTAGACCACTTAGAAAGAGACGGATAGTGAGAGAGCTCGAGAGTATGGCGCGACCGTCTCATGATAGCCGTGCAGTAATGACTTTTAACTTTTTAAATTTGCTCTAGACAGTAACTTCACGTCCTATTTTTGCATATTGGAGAAAAGTATGTTGAATATTTACGAGATACACTTTTTAAAAAGCATTGCATTAAATCGTTATGGATGGAGGAATATTAGTCCATCCCCAGTCGGTTTTGAGACAGCATTTGCTTCACTATTATTTAATAATTGAACGGGCAGGCATTCTCCAGGGTCCGATTGTGAGGACGATGATTGCTCTAGTCTATTTAAATGAATGAGGGATTTATTAAAACTAGTGAAAACATTCAAAGCGGTGAGCAGGAGATTGATTTTTCCTACATTGAAGATACCTAACATTATTGTACCTAGATTTTGATAAAAAAACGATTCAAGAATATATGTCAGTGGCTGTCTGTTAAAAAAAGTTAAATTATTAATTTCAAGCATTTCTAAATGTTCCAATTAGAAAGAGACAGACAGTCTATCTCGCCGCGACACAGTTCGCGCGCCGTCTTGTGCTAACCGTGCTGCACGGCTACCTGTCACAAGACGGCGCGCGAGCTCTCGATTTTTGTCGCACTCGGCGGATAGTGCGAGAAAAATTGAGAGTTCGCGCGCCGTCTTGCTATAGCCGTGTAAGTGATGTATTTTGTCTCCCGCTGTCGTGTATATTAATTACCTAGTTATTATGCTTCCGTTTAAAAACATTGTTGGCTTCCTGTACCTATTGCTGTTTTATCTTAAACGTACGTACCGGTATATACAAATTGTCAGTCATCGTTAATAATCTAGGAATAAGTATGTTTGTTAGAAATTCAAAAAGTCTAACTTGTACAAAGGTTGACCGAAAATCAACTGACTATAGCAGAGTTAATGGCACCTGGTCAAAGTTGGTTTACCATTGTCAATCTGCTACTTGATGCTACTAAAACTAAATGTGTTAGATTCTATTTGCCTAATGTTAGACCAGCTTGTATATTTTTAAAGTATGCTTACAAGTAGTAGATAAAGCAATATTCTTGGGTAACATTACAAGAAAGAATCTACATTGAAAAGCCCATTTTAAGTTTACCCGCATATGTTATTAGAAATATAATAAAGACAGAGATGCTATTAACACACCACATGAAAGCAACCAAGAATGACGCGTTTTTTAAGAATAAGATTATATTTAAAATTGCAAACTGTGCACATAGATCGTAAACAATGTCACTTGTATGTACGTTCTTACGTGATTAAGCATAAGAAAATAGACGAAATTAACTCACAATTTAATTTTATTTACCTACACGATCCCTCTATTCCCCATAAGTTACCGTGAGATTGGGTTAAGTTAGATGAAAATTAAACCTACGAGGTTTAATTTTCATCTAATTTAATTAATTCTCTCATCAAAAACCAAAATTTTCATCAATTGTACAAGTATAGTAATAGCTGTAAGTATACAGGTACACAGTGGCATATATATGTATACAGTAAGTAGCGCATAAATATGTATACATCCGGAGTAGTCCTATCGTATACCACTAGATGTCGCTAGTCAGTACTGGCGACTGATGTCTCTATCTCAGTATATATATAGTACTCTTTGATGCTGACAGCTTCATGGTGGATGCAATGTTTTTAATGTTTTTTTTGACAGCTGCCAGTATTGACAGGCGGTGTCTGCTAGCAAAGAGTTTAGTGATTATTATTCTTTTTCAGTAGGCGAGGTGGTGAAAATTAGAAGCGTAATTATTTATCGTTTAATAGGTACATGAATTAAACCAGTTTGAAACTAGTGCAAATGAGAGCCATAGTGGAACTGCTTATGGGGATGGGATATTTTCAAGCAGGAAATAACAGAGGTGTATCTCGAAATTATGTACTATGTTGGTGTCCCGTGTAAAGTAGGTAATAAAAAAATAATACAGAAATGTCTACATTCTCGCGATCCAGATGTTTCCGGGTTCGGTTTTAAAATCAAGTCATATAAGTGCCGTGCTTCCAAAACCGACGCGACACGGCTCGCGGGCCGTCCTGTGCACAGTGTTCAATATGACTCAAAAAAATTCCCTATGCTGTTTATCGCATAAATCGATCAAGGAATTAATTTTTAACGCAAGACTAGAACACCCACAAGTCTATTTCAAATACTTTATTTTATAAAAAAAAAAATATTTCGTGACTTTGACTTCAAAAATTATTACCTAAATAAATTATGTAAGCGTATCTGATCAATATATTTATTTGTAATTAATACAGTTTGATAAAGGACTTTTTGGTGCATATTTTATAATTCTTATTTTTGGAATTTCACCTCTGGTTACCAAACTATTAATGTTTTTTCAGATTTTGGTTTTTATTTTTTTACTCCAAAAAAACTCAAAAGTGCGACTTGTGACCAGCACCGAAAGATTGCTATTAACTAGGTCTATTACTGATAAAAAAACAAGTTTCACAACTGTAGCACTAAAACTTCCTTATGATTTATTTTTCTGATGTTATATGCATTTGAAATTTGCACGCGCCACCCCCCGAAAACGCTCTACGAGTATATTAAACTGGCTTATGCTATGACGTCACAACATATATTCTCGGCGCGTAGTAAGTCATTAATTACAATTATCTCCACAACATTTGCGTTTAAGAGTGCTCTTCAAAAAAGCGCTCGCTCAGAATTCGGTATTTTGACAGGCGTAGTGCTTTTGTGTGTGTAAATACTACTACCACCCACACAAACGTACCTAACCCCCACATGCACAGCTAGATCGCACCAGCCGCGGGTGCCGTCCCTTTCTAGCTATATGTAAGTGCGATCGGGATAGAACTAACCGCGAAGCTTGCCGATGCAAATAGCTGTATAGCGCACCGTTGGAATTCGCTCCGTGACCGATATTGATACTTGCACTAAAAAGTGGTAAACATTACTTCGCTAACATGATGCTCTAACTTGAACAAAGTAAGTATTTGATTTTTGTGCACATGTTTTCTATTTATATTAAAATACTATGACAAAGTATATTCATTCTTTTTTACTAGCTTTATATTAACTTGCACTGTTCGTATGTATGTAAATATGTAAGTATGTAAGTTGTCCGTCAAAATTTGTAATTCATTTTTCAGTCACTTCCCGTTATCCAATTGAGCTGAAATTTTGCATGCATGTGTATATCGCATGACAATGCAATATTATGATGATTTGGAGCTGATCTAATGCTGAAGCAGGAAGTTGGCCATAGGAACTCCGCAATAAAACGACACAACCCTATCGAGTTTGGGCTCGTTATAATCGTCTCAATGAGTTGTTGATGATGGTATGCAGAAAAGTACAGTCGGCAATAAAAGCTTGTACCAAAAATTAACATTTTGACAGCAACTTATTTTTGTATAAAATAAACTAACAAGTTTTAAAGTTGTCAGTAATAAGAATAATAATTTGCTGTCTGGCACTACTACTTTCTAGCCGTGTAGTACTGTCGGGTACTACAGAGTGGACTACAATATTCTCTGGGCAAAACTGGAGGAAGCAGATATTCCGGGTGATTGTACAGGCTTGTTGAGGTACTGGTACCAAAACCAATTAAACCAGGTGAGATGGGCCAGGACTTTGTCCACAGATTACAGGTTGGAATGTGGAGTACGGCAGGGGGGCCTGACGTCTCCTAAACTGTTCAACTTTGACTTATGTCAATTAGTACTGCAGTTCTTTTTAGGGTTCCGTAGCCAAATGGCAAAAAACGGAACCCTTATAGATTCGTCATGTCCGTCCGTCTGTCTGTCTGTCTGTCCGTCCGTATGTCACAGCCACTTTTTTCCGAAACTATAAGAGCTATACTGTTGAAACTTGGTAAGTAGATGGGTCATTGTCAGATTTAGGTTCGCGTCTCTTCGGTGGACATTGCCAAAGTTAAGGGCTATAAAGCCTAATTTTTGGTTGATCTCTGAATCCGCATAAACGGCGTTGCCCCTTCTATAATCCTATGTGATAAAAACATATTATATGTGAGCGTAAGCCCGTAACTTTTGACCACCGGAAAGATGATTTTTGTTTTTGTGACTGACAATGACCCAGATGTATTCTGTGAACCGCATTAAGATTTTCACACAAAAATCGAAAAAAAAACATTAAGTTTTAGGGGTCCCGATACTCAGAACTGAAACTGAAAAAAAAATTTTTTATCAAACCCATACGTGTGGGGTATCTATGGATAGGTCTTCAAAAATGATATTGAGGTTTCTAACATAATTTTTTTCTAAACTGAATAGTTTGCGCGAAAGACACTTCCAAAGTGGTAAAATGTGTGTCCTGTAACTTCTAAAATAAGAGAATGATAAAACTAAAAAAATATATATATGATGTACATTACCACAGATGTATGAATATATTATATAGTATTCTATGCTCTGAGTACATTACCATGTAAACTTCCACAGAAAATTGGTTTGAACGAGATCTAATAAGTAGTTTTTTTTAATACGTCATAAATCGTTAACCGCAATTTATTTCACGGAACCCTTCATGTGCGAGCCCGACTCGCACTTGGCCGCTTTTTTTTTAAATGTATAATAATAATTGCTAACATAGTTTTAAGTTTATTTTGTTACTAACAGTATATGCACTATCACATGGTCTGAAATAAAACTATTGAATTGAATTGAATTAAACGAGGATTTGAAAGACGATAAGGATATTGACCGGGAGAGGAGGGCCTTATCAGTCCGCTGCAACATGCTGGCACGCAGATTTGGTAAGTGTAGCAACGAAGTCAAAGTGACATTGTTCAATGCATTTTGTCAGTGTTTCTACACTTGCCAACTGTGGTCTAAATTTATGCGAAAGTCGTACAGCACCATGAGGGTGCAATATAATGATGCATTTCGCACGCTCATGCGGCTGCCGCGCTACTGCAGCGCGTCCAGCATGTTCGCTGAGGCGCGGGTGCCAGATTTCTTCGCCGTAATGAGGGCGAGAGTTGCCGCTTTCTGGGACAGGCTGGGGCGCTCTCAGGACGAGATCCTCAAGGTCATCTACAACGACCTGGAGAGCCCTATTTTCCGATATTGGCTATCTGTGCATGATGAAATATTTAAGAACTTCACTTAGGCGTCAGATAGCTAACAATTGTGCGTGGAATTATAAATCTGGTATCTAAGAAATTTCTCTAACCTTGGTCAACCAATATGGAAAACGCAAATCCGTTGAAGAGAGCAATGGTGGAAGAAAATAAATGGCTCTTTAACGGTTTAGAAAACGGCCGAAGGGGCACAATCAATTCAATCAAATTAAAATGCCTGACTGGTAGAGAATGCCTAATGGCATTAAGTCCGCCATTTTTACTTTCCGTTGTATAGTGCAATAAAGTTTAATTAAATAAATAAATCAAGAGTTTACAGAGCAGCATTTGATCTTAATTAAATAGCTATGCCGTACAATCATCATTGCAGCGGTTGGTATCTAAGAAATTCTTAGACTTAGCTTAGGGCCTGGAGGCAACATACCAACGGAACTAGTAATGTGCAAAGAACGAAAGTTTCTTCCTACATTACCCAGTTTTGAACGAAGACTATTTTTTCTTTGTACATTACTAGTAATGTAACTCAGTAATGTACGAAGAACAAGGGGATCATTTTTTTGATGTTTTAGTTTAACATTTTAATTTTAATTAAGTATCTTGTCAAACTTGTATTTGTATTTTGGGTTATGTTTCGCCTGTGAATAAATGATTTATTATTTATTATGTATGTCTTTCCCGCTCACGGGACAATGATGTCCCGGACCTTTGGGAGGCGTGCGTGGGGCTAGGTACCTACAAAGTACCAACTGAGCCAACACGTAGAGGCCCTTTTGACAATTTAATGAAATGCAAGGAGTACACCGAGCGGATGCTGTCCCTGCCCGTGTCATGGGACGCACACAGAGACAGCACCCGCTAGGGTGTATAGGGACTATTGCTGGTTGATGGAATTTAAAGAAAACGGGTTATTGGGTGAAAATGATGGACTAGTGGCTGGGCTATTGGGTGAAACATCGGACGCCTGCCTAATAAACTGTCTCATTTTTTATCTCTGGCAGACGGTGACTCGCCAACTGCTAGATGGGCCCCTATTATTAGCGACATTAAAAAATTGCCTAAGGGCAACACCAGTCAGAGAGGCTGGGGGGGGTAGAGAGGTGGCACTGGACTTTAAACATATAGCCAACTCGCCACTTAGGTGTCCAAATCTACCCTCGAGCAACAGCTCTTGCGACTTTACTCTGGACAGCCAGTTAAGGCAAGCCAGAGGTGGGGGGCCTGTCCAACCAACCACCCGATCGGCTCAGCCTGACCACAGGACACCCCCAGGGGCACTCAGGTACGTAGGGTCGCTACTCCCTAACAGCCCGCCACAAACTGCCTTACGTTGACTGATTATTATTATTATTATGTCAATCACTCGTTCAAATTGAAAATGCCTCGTAAATCTACTATTGGTAAATGGTTAGAAACGTACCCGGAACTGGTTTATAAAGAACAAGATTCCGTGATACACTGTTCTGTTTGTTATGTTAATTTGAAACAGTTCAAAAAACATAATATCAAAAAACATGTATCAAGTGATTCACATCGTAAGAAAAAAACCGGCCAAGTGCGAGTTGGACTCGCGCACGAAGGGTTCCGAACCATTATCTATAAAAACGGCAAAAAAATCACGTTTGTTGTATGGGAGCTCCCCTTAAAAAAAAATATTTTGTTTTCAGTATTTGTTGTTATAGCGGCAACAGAAATACATAATCTGTGAAAATTTCAACTCTCTAGCTGTCACGGTTCTTGAGATACAGCCTGGTGACAGACAGACGGACGGTCGGACGGACAGCGAAGTCTTAGTAATAGGGTGCCGTTTTACTCTTTGAGTACGGAAACCTAAAAACGTGTACCTGGTAACAAAGAAGAATTTTACTGAACTGAACTGATTAAATGTAAAATTGTTAACTATTAATTTTTCATTGATTTCATTGCAAATCTCTATTTAACATTTTCAGAAAAGTTATCTAAAAGAGATCGGTCTTTAGCGATAAGACCGCCTGTTGTTTACCTCTACTTTTAATCTTCTTTGATATGTTGTGTTGTGTTCTATAATGTATCGACAAAATATTTGTATCAGAAGTCGATAAACGAGAAGTCCCCATGACAGCTCAAAATGTTACGAGAATTCCGATGACTGGACTAACTAGTAAATAAATTAAATCTGTCAAGTATCACGATCACTCGTACAATAATAATTGACTATAGAACGCGTAGTTTAGACAAAAGGATCCAACCCACAAGACATCACCATTGAAATGTATGACTTTTGTTTTAGGTAGAAGGTTCAATTTTAAATGTTACGTATCCGGTGGGTTTGAGCCTTTTCGCTACACTACGTCATATATGGCAGCTATGCAATTCATAACTTGTCTCGATTAGCCTCACGAATGTATCCCCAGTATAGTTTGACCCCGAGGTTGGTAACAACTATGCCTAGTCGGAGATCAAAATAATATTATTTTATCTGAACAGTGGCCGGTTAGCTTCGTGAATAGCCACAAATAAACACACTACACGTCTGTCTCGGAGGGCTATTCAGCCGGTACTGAGATATATTCCCGCGCGACGGTAAATTTATACTAGTTTTGAATAATTATTTATAAATATAAATTTTGATAAAAGTTATATTTTTTGGACTGGATCTTGTTGGTACAAGCATGAACTTTAATGTTGTGTAAGATTCAATACAAAAATAATTCAACAATAATGAGAAAATCCTTGAGTTTTCAGTACGATTTTGTTGACAAATATGGTGTAATTGAGAACAGTTTACATATATATACGTGCAGAATAAGGAAAATTCGAGGCGGCTAGGCGCAATGGCAACATATTACGCTAGTGAAAATAGAAAAAAACAAGTAGGTTCTCATATAACATCATGGAGTATTAGGGGCTCAAACTTATGACTCTGCGCTCTCTTCAGAAAACTACTGTCGGTAATCGGGTATTTTTGGTTAAAGTATTCAGTTCTTCGTAAATTGGAGGCGGCTAGGACCAATATGAGGAGTTTACCTATGCAAATAAGTAATCAGGATCTAGATAAAGCTCTCCGTTTCTTAGAATTACAACGTCAAAAATCCGTCATTCTCGCTTATTCCTGACCAAAAAACGAGCGCCCTCTTAAGTCTATACTTGTCATGCAATATATCATTTCTAATTCAATATTCTGTTTAACTGTTATGTTATTTTATCGAAAAAATAATATATTTTTTTCGTTATTTTAACGTGAGATAAAATGAATACAATCGTATTTTTAGTAAAAAAAAATCTTCTGTATGATATTTCTACGTATATCCGCATCAACTGAGTGCAATTTATTCAAAATTGAAGTCCCATGCAAGTTCCCCATTGTTCCCTGTCATAATTATACGGAGTCATAATTGGTTTAACCATACTGTAGAATGTCATGCATTTATTTAGTCATAATATATTGATTATTATAATAATTATTTTTAGTAATAATTGTAAATTTCATACATTTATCAAGCAATAATATTATGATTATAATTATTTTTAATCATAAAAATGCCAAAATAGTGGTGTATAAAGTTCAAGTTTTCATGTAGGCAGTAGGGAACAGGGACTTAGTGGCAAAACCGACTCGGATCGCGGATATGTTAGAAGACGAAAGCGGGAGCAAAGCTCATCGTCTTCGAGGTTATTTTTTTTTATAAAAGAGCGGAAAAACTCACACAACCAGTATATTTGTTGTGAACAACCGTGCACAATAACAAATAATAACTCGTAGAAAAACATAGGCTTATGCGTATTGCAGTTTATGCGTTTCTACAGTATGGTTAAATAGTTTTATGAGCAACCAATTTATGTCCATTATAAATAGAGATGCGCCGAATATTGGTTTTACCGAATACGAATATTCGGCCGAATTTTCGGTCCAGCTTATGCCGAACCGAATATTCGGCCGAATAATTCGGTTCAAAGGAATGCCTTATGCCTTAATCAGCCGTTTCAAAACAGACTAATTTTTCAGTGGTAAAAATCTTGTTGATTTTTAAGTGAAACATTTATACTAAAGGTAGTTAAATAACAATAAGAATCCGTTTTAGAATAATAATTTCACAGGACAATGACTATGTTACATTCTTACAACTTGCAGACAAAAAACCTGCAAAATTATTCGGTAAATATTCGGCATTTGAACCGAATAATTCGGCCGAATAACGAACATTGAAAAACGTGCCGAATATGCCGAATACCGAATATTTACCGAATATTCGGCGCATCTCTAATTATAAAGTATGCTTAAATAATTTTTCAACACACCTGCTCGTAAAGTAGGTCTTATTACAGCGTATTTACACTGATAATGCAGAATATTACCCATGCCGTGCCTTTTACATTACATTATCGCACTAGTGCCTTTTCATTACATATCTTAACATTTTCATTTTTTTTTTTTTCCTCGCAAATGTGTTGAAAAACGTCGTATGAAACACGTGAGCATTGGTCATTACACTTCTCGTCTCCATTAAGCCTTCGCCTTCGGCTCAGGCTTAATAACCGACTCGAGTGTAATGACGGACATAGCACACTTGTATCATAATGTACTATTATGCGCCACAAATTTATGCGCAATACCTACACATTATGTTCTTAAACATTATGGTTCAAAACGTTATGCGCATAAATGTATGACTATTTACAATTATGCGCAATGATGAGTATGACGAATCCACGTATGCCCATCAACAATATGACTTTTAAACTTTATGCAACCCGACCCCTACCCCCAATGCTAACAATGGGCCTCATAAGAATGCTCAAAGTCACCCAAAGGGCAATGGAGAGGGCTATGTTGGGAGTTTATCTGCGTGATCGCATCAGAAATGAGGCTATCTGCAGCAGAACCAAGGTACCGATATAGCCCTCCGAATCGCTAAACTTAAGTGGCAGCGGGCGGGGCACATTACACGTAGAACCGATGGCCGTTGGGTCGGAAAGGTTCTCGATTGGCAGCCACGTACCGGGAGGCGCGGCGTGGGTAGGCCCCCCACAAGGTGGACTGATGACCTGGTAAAGGTCGCGGGAGTCCGCTGGATGCGGGTGGCGCAGGACCGGTCATTTTGGCACTCTTTGGGGGAGGCATATGTCCAGCAGTGGACGTCTTTCGGCTGATATGATGATGATACCTAACTAGCTGCCCTTGTGGCTTCGATATACGTGGATAAACTATAACATACTAGCTCTTGCCCGCGCGACTCCGTTCGCGTGGAACGCGTTTATATATTGTAGCTCCAAACAAATTTTCACCTCCCTGGATGATTTCCGGAATAAAAACTATCCTATGTCCTTCCCCGAGATTCAATCTATCTCCATACCAAATTTCATCTCAATCGGTTCAGCGGTTTAAGCGTGGTGGAGAAGTAACAAACAGACACACTTTCGCATTTATAATATTAGTAAATATTCTTTTTAACATTTATTATTAATATATTCAGTTTCTATTGTATGGATATCCATCTCGTAAGTCCATTCTACATACTTACTGTAGAAAGATCTTTTGAAGTCGGATGCGTAGTTTATTTCTTTATGATTTTAAACTTTATTTTCACGGCGCCGTCAGATATTTTTCCTGTCTTTGTTCCATCATTTATTGATGCCGGTGACTGTACAATGGGACTTAATGCCTATTGCCTATATGTTGCCGTAATGATGTAGGTAGTTCCAGAGATAACAATAAATTTAATTAGTAAATATATGCACGAATTCATTGAAATTAATGATAGTGCCCTCTCATTTACGAAATAATTGATACATAAAATTATAGTAATGAAGATTTTATAACCTTAGAATAATAACGCATAGAAGGATAGTTTCATACGGCCGACGCGCCAAGCGTGAGGCATAAAATGGATTCATGTAGTTGTGATCAACTCGTATTCACACGCGCCAATACGCACACAAACGCACCAATTTTGTTCCACCGATCGGCGTACTGGGCCATTTATGGCCGAGTTTTAGTGGCCTCACCTTTGCGCGTGAACTGCGTTTCTATATGTTATTATTCTAAGTTTATAACATAATTAACGATTACGTTAAGATACTTAGACAATGAACTGGAAACGAAACGTGTCACTGGTCTTCCGGAGATAAATCGCAGCGTGCCTTACTGTTGCGCTTTTATTGTTATGAAAAATACTTACTTATAATTTATAACATTATATGTTACGCCATTGGGTAGTGTGTGTGTGTGTGTGTGTGTGCTTGTGTGTGTGTGTGTGCGCGCGTGTACCTATGCGTGTGTGTGTATGTGTGTAGGATGTCCCCATAAATAACACGTCACTGTGATACCGGAGATTGCTCAGCCTAAGACAAACCAAATCAGCCTAACATGACCTCAGTAAAAAATCGAGAGCTATCCAATTAAATCCACTAACAACGTGAAAGGAAATGAAAATTTTATAAATAAACTTGAAACTACCACTATCTCGAAAATGGTGTAACTTTTGCTGGGGTCATGTGAAGCCTAACATAACCTCAGTAAAAGCCTAACCAGTCGGTTTGGATTGTCTTAGGCTGGGCCATCTCCCATGTCACTGCACTGACGTGTCATCTATGGAACACCCTATATGTAGTACCTATGTGACTTTCGAATGATCCATGGAACATGGCGGATCGTGCTCCAGACAGTGTTTTTTTATTTTCTGCATCCTGCTGTTTAAAGTATAATTTTGATAGCATATTATGCAGTGAATGGCAAAGGTGCCGGCTACAGTTAATGAAGAATTTTCCTGGAAGTGCGAATAACCAATTCTCGGGCATCATTCGGCGGTTCGTGGTCGCGGCCGCCATTATACTTTGTACTGCTCCAGCTATCACCCAGTGCATTGTGAAGGCCTTCTACCGTACATCATGCTAATAATACTGTTTAATTTATAAACCTACTGACTCTGGCAAAGGCCCTCGAGGCTGCCATTTCTTTTATAATAATAATAATAGTACCTATGTAGAGCGCACGACACGAAGGACCCGTTTTAGAAAGTGACTGTATGGAAATACGATTTTTTTTTTATACAACGACGGTGGCAAACAAGCTTACGGCCTGCCTGATGCTAATGCCGACCCTTTATTCACTTGAGGATTCGCTGTGTATCAATCCGTACGCGTATGTGTATTTGTAACAATCCGTAGCCCCAATCCGTGTGGATGTATTAATTCTACTCGTATTCCCGCGTGTAAATTACAACTATATTATACATACTATACATTAATAGAAAATACAAGTAATGTTATTATCATTGACAATTCATATTAGAGGTGAGTCTCGTCTACTATGTGCAGTAGTTTATCTAACGTTAAATAATAAGTACTGGATATCGGCAAATATGATATGGTGAAAATTAAGCACACGACCCGCCCAACGGTGAACGAACACCGTAGCCTATAGACGAAACAACGAAAGGGGGAGCCATAAGTCCTTTTCCGATGGTTTATCTATATATATATATATATAAAAGGCAAAGTCCTGACTAACTCACTCACTCACTCACTTAAATCAACACCCAGCCCAAACCGTTGAACGTAGAAAGCAGTTTTTTTAGCCACTAAGAAGGGATTTTCGACAATTCCACCCTTAAGGGGGTTGAAAGTTTGTATGGGAGTGGGTTGAAACTTTGTGTATGTCACTCCTTATTACAATACAAGAAAAGTGATTTTAGGGTTTTGATAAACCCCACCCCTAAGAGCGTTAACCTGCAAATGTGGGGTGCAAATGTTGTATGGGGGAAACTCTTTTTTTGAGCTACAAAATTAAAACTCTATGAAAAGATTCCTAATCAGGATACAAAAAATGGAGCTACGATAAAACGTGTTTCACGCGGACGGAGTCGCGGGCAGTAGCTAGTGTTTAGTCTTTCACCTGTTTAGAATAGACTTTCTGAAATATAGCCTGTGTAAGGACACAGGCTATATTTCAGAAAGTTATATGTCTTGCGGGTTTGCCTGCATTCATTGCAATGCGCTGGCGCTGCCGTGAGGGCATCTAGTACTAAAAAAAAGTTTCCGTCAAAAATTAAATTTTTGGTACAAGCATTTATTGCCGACTGTACTTTTCTGCATACCATCATCAATTACTCATTGGGACGATTCAAACGCGCCCAAACTCGATGGGGTTGTGTCGTTTTATTGCGGAGTTCCTATGGCCACCTCCAGCATCGGATCAGCTCCATGCCATCATAATATTGCAGTGTCATGCGATATACATATGCATGCAACATTTCAGCTGAATCGGAAACCCGGAAGTGCGTCAAATTTAACTTGCAAGATTTGATTACAGACAGACAGACATACAGACAGACAGACAAAGAACGGGACAGGTGAAACTAAATAAAATCTTGTAATAAATGGCCGGTATTACAAAATGATAATTGTATTAAGTACTTACAACTCTTCAGATATCCTTGACACTAATATTTAGTACATAAGTGTAAATTAAAGCACTATGATATGATAAAACAAGAGCCAGCTACACCATATATATATAACTGCAGTGCGGTCCGTTATCGGCTTTCAACAAGATATCTGGTCTGGGTATACACTACTGTAATGTTGACAATGATTTCTCGCGAGATTACTTGTACAACCTCTTATCTCTCTGTTATTGTAATGATGAACTATGAGTTTTTATATGTAGTTGAAAAAAACTTTGCACGTACGTTAAAACATTTTGGTACGGAAGCGTTAAGCGCCACGTCAATATAACATCAAATCCGAATTTGAACCTTACGCAAATGCATGAAGGTACATGTCGGCATGCACACCCCAATATAATCTTATATTTGACGATGTTGAGCTGGTAGTTATACAATATTGGTGCCCAAATGGATAATTAAGGGTTAGTGTATAACATTTATTTATTGATGAGCTGAGGCTTTGGCAGTGCAAGGTATTTGTTGGGCAAAGAATGTTAATTTGTAGCTGTTACACCACACTCACTCTACATAGTCTGTTTTTCTTGATTACAAGAATTACGTGAAAACAAGTTTGATCCTAGAGAGTGTTTGACTTGTATGTATTATCCTTGCAATCATTACACATAGAGTACATCTGAATGTCTGTGTGGCCCTTTAGAGTTCAGATAATAAGTTAAGCTGGAAACTTGTGGAAGAGACATAAAATAAAATAAAAATCATTTATTTCAGACTCATAGAATCCATAAGTTTGTTAGTACATAAAATAATTTTAAAGCTAAGAGTTAGTAGGCAAAACAGCAAAGAAAAGAAAAGTATAATTTGTACGCTGAGAGGCACTGTGTCGTTTAGGGCAAATAAGGGCAAATAAGCACATAATCTGACATGGAAGAGTACCATCCCTATTGCACTAGATATATTTGAAAAACCGGCCAAGTGCGAGTTGGACTCGCGCATGAAGGGTTCCGTACCATTATCTATAAAAACGGCAAAATGATCACGTTTGTTGTATGGGAGCCCCCTTAAAAAAATATTTTATTTTGTTTTTAGTATTTGTTGTTATAGCGGCAACAGAAATACATAATCTGTGAAATTTTCAACTCTCTAGCTATCACGATTCTTTAGATACAGCCTGGTGACAGACAGACGGACGGACAGCGAAGTCTTAGTAATAGGGTCCCGTTTTACTCTTTGAGTACGGAACCCTAAAAATGAGATATTAGAACTAGGCAGCCCTTGTACAGTCACCATCAGAAATATCGGAGCTTTACTATTTAAAAAAAATGTAAACTTACCTCTTCAATGACAAAGTGCCAGCCATTTTCAAGAAAACCGTTGAAGCCCAGTGTGTAAAAACAGTACACTTTGCTCAAGAAATGATTTATGATATAACTATAAATCATTTTTAATTTTATTGTTTAAGTCATCACCCTTAAATTATCACTTGTAATATGAGAACATTGAGAACACTAAATACACAAATGCTGAAGTAATATCTTGGGTCATATTATCAAGAACAATAGTCCACTAATGAAACTTTTGTAGTCAATGAAGCATTGTGCTTTACATAACATAAAGCAGTTTAATAGTTTATCAATGCTACTGAATGGTGCTCATATTAATCTTTAATTTTATATAAATAGTTTTATGTAGAACAGGTGGCTTGGAAAAGGTAGATGTCAGTAATTAATTTACAATTATAGTTAATTACAAGATTCAATCTGCACATGGTGGGAATAATTTGATAAGAGGAGTTGTAAAATTGAAGAAATTTACCCTCACAGCCGGAATCCACAGTCTAATTTGAAGTTCAGATTTCTTCAGGTTTTAAATCTCCACTTATCAACTTATTCCCGCTATGTATGGAATTTTTCTCTCAACAGATTTACTAGCCGTTTAATTCTCCAAATTGCTACTACATAATCAAAGATGTACGTAATTTTATATGCCAGATTAATTTATCCTGTTAAATAAATATAAATAGAATTCTGTATTTAAATGAGTACAAACTACGCATCTTGGAAGTTTCTGGCTACATTTTAGTAAAGTATTTTTTTTGTAGTAACTTAACTTCATCGTCAAGCTCCAATCATCATTTCACTAGTTTTCTCTAGACTTACTAAGTTTTTCCTTTACTACACTATGTAAATAAAAGTTGTGTTCTAATTATTATTAGTTAGAGGATGGGAGAACAGATATCTTGGTACTTGAAAGTAGTGTTTATAGATAAGTGAAGTCCAGCACTGATTATTTAAATACACAATTAACAGTTTACGTGATAATAAGTATTTCATTACGAATAACTGAACAAACCTGATACTTTTGTTTAGAACCTGGGAAGTACCCTTAAAAACGATTATTATTCTTTGTATGAATGAATAGAGAATATTTCGAGATAAACATATAGAGACCGCGAAATGCGAAGAATCTTGAGAGAATAATAAAATAATCAATCAATGGAATATTTTTGGGAACTTAAGGTTAGATAACCATGAGGGTAGCGAATTAAATACTTCTAACAATAGTTACACTTCGTAAATCGTTACTTAAGGCAATAAAAGGCCGCTAAGCTATTTCTCCATACGAATATCCTTATCTACGACACCCACAGTAGCAACTAATCGTTGATCTTACGTACACAATTCAAAATTTACAAAGAGCTGTCACAAATTAGATTCAAGTTAGACAATACAGACGGGAATAAAACTTACAGTTAAGTGATGAATATTAACAGGCGTAGGTGTAAGTCTCCGGAATGTAACCAAATTGCTTTGGTTATTATTTAATACCGGAGAAATTGGCAAAATCCGGCGATGAGTAGTAAAAAAGCGACGCACAACCTTGTACGTTGACATTTAGCGGAATGTTGCCATTTGGTAAAAAAGTGACGTTTGGGGAGATATTCAAGACACCTTATTGAACGCTAGCTAATACCTTTGTAAGGATCATAATATTTTTTGGGACCGACTAAGGTTTGACTACTAGAACGTGACTAGAACGCCCAGAAATCAAAGAAAACTTTTTCCATACAGTTAGTATGGGAATCCCAAAGTGCAAGTAGTCCTTTAGTTAGACGATCATCAAATTGTACGGAGACGGACATAATTTCATTATGATTAGAAATGAGAGAATTCAGTCCTATATTTAAAAAAAAACTTACGTATTTACACCCGTATTCATAAACGTTACTATGTGGACAGTACTCACGAGCGGACAGGTGCTTAAAACCCTTACCTTAGTAAATTTTAAATATCGAACAAAATTTCTGAATACGGATGTTAGTATTCTTTTTACAAACTTTTTACAGAATAAAGCTGGCCGTCATTGAATTTAAACAGAATTAAAAATATTTTTTTTAACAAAGGAATGAATCCTCTCATTTCTAATCTAAATGAAGTTATCTCCGTCTCCATACAATTTGATGATCGTCTAACTAAAGGACGACTTGCACTTTGGGATTCCCATACTAACTGTATGGAAACAGTTTTCTTTGATTTCTGGGCGTTCTAGTCACGTTCTAGTAGTCAAACCTTAGTCGGTCCCAAAAAATATTATGATCCTTATTAGGAATGGGATCGCATGGCATTAAAAAATGTTTTCGTCAAAATTTATGATTTTCTCGCTGACTGTACTTTTTTTCAAAAACCTGTGAATGTAGATTGTCATCACTTAAAAAGTTAGGAATGAAATCCTTATGCCATTTTTGCGTAGCAGCAGGAGATCTAGTAGCTGCCCTTACTGCCCCGTTTTAACTTTCCACCCTGTATATGCTATATTCAGCGCCAATATGCGTCAAGGAGCCCAGTGCGATAGCAATCTTCTTGCATTTACATAAGGTTTAACTCCGCACAAAATATCTGGTTGATTTTGGGGTGTGGTTGTCAATTTTCTCTTAACAGAGCGTTGAAAAGGTTAGAAATTATGGGTTTCATCAGGGGCGTATTTACCCTAGGGCCAAGGGGGCCATGGCCCGGGGCGGCAGGCTCCGAGGGACGACCCGAGCCGCTCCGAGGGGCGGCGCGAGCCGCCAAAACTTACTGGCCCCGGGGCGGCAAAACTTACTGGCCCCGGGGCGGCAAAACTTACTGGCCCGGGGCGCCAAATCTTTAAATACGCCTCTGGGTTTCATGGCTATTAGTATAAGCCCGCGAAATTATGTACTTTCCCCTTATTTTTCTATATTTATTATTGTTTTGATTCAAAAGCCGAATTCCAACAAATGAGTCTTAGAATGCAGACTTTATTCCGTTTTTGTATGTTATGGAAATTTTTGGAAGGAAAAAGTGAAACTTCAATACAGCAGTATTAAGATTTTTATTCATAACTTACGATGACTGGTCACACAACGCCCCAAACGAGCAACACAACATGTCCGTCGTAAGGCACTAGTCTAAAACGGACGCCGTATAAAAATAACAATCTCATCACTGAGGACATTTGCATAAAGTTATAACAGTGGCCAGTTTCAAAAAGCTACACGTTACAATTTTACAAGTCTACCGGCAACCCTGGTCAAATGGCCAACTGTTATTGGTCAAGAGCCTCAGTGTTGCCAGTATATACTTGTAAACCGGCAACCCCGGTCAAATGGCCAATTGTTAGAGTCTGTCTAATGAAAGTTGAGACTGCGATTTATTATAAACTTTTTAAATGGCAACTACAATTCAAATGTCAATTACGTCAAATGTCACTTTACTGTCGTGTCACTAGTGTCATTTGGAAAAAATATTGCGTTTTTCTTTAACGTTTTTGGTGTTAATTATGAACAAAAGTATTAAAAGTAATACGCGTCAGTTACTTTTTACCATGATTGGTAAATACAAAGAAAAACGAGACGAGCGGGAAGAGATTTTCGATAAGAAAGCAGCGTACTTACGTACGATATCGGATTTCGTAGGTTAGTATCCCATGATAAGTTTTGATACTTTATTTGCAACATATCTAAGAAAGCAACTGTTTCCTAAATACTTACGTATTGTCATTGTTTTTCTTTCAGCGGGTAATATGGAGCTTGTCGAAGGTGTGGAGGAAATTCAGAATGCCGTTCAGAGCTTGAAAGACCTGGAGCAAGATTCGTGTATAAGGAATCAAAATCAATACCTTGAAGAATTGTCGTCTCTTACCGGTAATTATTTCCATGAACAATCTTGGACAATTCGACTTAATCTTAATCTAAGCAAAGTGTTTACTGTGAATATTAAACAAAGTTATACCTACACAAGTTAATTACATAGAGAACATTTAACACTTACGAACAAATGTGTGTGCTCATCGCATAAATAAATGCCCTTATGGGAATTCAAACCTGGTACTTTCAGGTTTTTATAATGAGTGGCACAACCTGCTAGTCTAAAAAAGTCATCTATGTAACCACATACTTTCATTTTGTTTGTTGCAGAAGTTAGTGTCTCTACCCTCAAGAGAATAAAATATGAAGGTGGAATCAATAATAATGTTTGGAATACCCCAGGCAAAAAGAGGCCCCATAAGCCTACGGTGTCAAATTTAGATAGCTTCGACATAAACGCTATTAAAAATAAAATTACTGAATTTTATACTGTCAAAAAGGAAGTACCAACACTGCGGAGCCTCCTGGTAGAGTTGCGGACTAGCATAAATTTCCTTGGCTGCATTGAAACACTAAGGCGGATTTTGAAAGCAAACGGGTATGAGTTTCAAAAAAACAAGAATGAACGATATGTTCTAATGGAACGCTACGACATTGCTGCATGGAGGCATAGATTTCTTCGGGAGATTGCAGAGAAACGTGCAGCAGGAAAACAAATTGTGTATTTGGATGAAACCTATGTCCACAAAAACTACAAACCTAAAAAATCCTGGCGAGGGCCGGGAACAAGTGGTGCAGTTGAAAGCATTTCGTCTGGAAAAAGACACATTGTTGTGCACGCTGGGCATGAAAATGGTTTTGTCCCAAATGCTCTTCTAGTTTTCAGCACAAAATCTAAACTGGCTGATTACCACCATGACATGAACGCCGGCAACTTCAATAAATGGTTAGAAGAAAAACTCATACCAAATTTAGACAAACCTAGTGTGGTTATTATGGATAATGCCAGTTACCACAGTGTTGTAAAGAATAAAGCCCCAACAACTCAAACAAATAAGCCCAAAATCAAAGAGTGGCTTACAGCTAATAATATTCACTATGAAGAATATCACAAGAAAGATGAATTGTTAGTACTTGTTGACAAATACAAGCCAGAGCCAGTGTATGAAGCCAATCACATACTTCAGCAACATGGCCATGAAGTTTTACGGCTGCCTCCATACCACTGCGATTTGAATCCTATCGAGCTAATATGGAGTCTAGCAAAAAGGAAAATTGCCAAGAAGAACATAGGGTTATCTGCACAAGACACAGAAAAACTGATCCATGAGTCTTTTGCAAGCATAACAGCAGATGATTGGAATAAAATGATCAATCACGTCATTAACGTTGAAAACCAATATAAAGACAGGGACAACATCAAAGAAGACATGATAGATAAATTTATTATTAGTGTGGGAAGTAGCAGCTCGACCACTTCGGAGGATTCAATGGAAGTTGAGATTTTAGAGAGTGAATTTAATTATTCTTCTTAAATATACAATAAGACAGTGAATCCTATGTAATTTAAGAAATTATGTACACTTGTACCTAAGGTGTACACCTTTTGAACTTGATAATAAACTTATCTTGTAAAACGAAGTTAAAGTTTTATTTCATATAACCTGTACTTTTTCCGCTATAACCTCACAAAAATGTGCAAATGGAATTACATAAAGCGAGACCCATGAAGTTAGCCTCACTTTCTAAAAAAACACCTTTTCTTAGACACATTATAGATTATAAGCATCTAATTACTTAATTTGTAATCTGTCTAAAGGTCTTTTATTTTACTGTTAGATGGTTGCAACAACTTGAATGGGATCAAGTTTTTAGGTCATATACACTATACTGGGATTTGGGATATTATCTTACCAACAATTTGGGCAATTTTGAAACTAATCTGTATAGACGTGGCTACACTAAGTAGTAAAACAATTATAATTTTTGTTCAAGTATCATTATCGTTCTTTCGCACTATACTCGGTGTTGCAATACGTCGATTTTTTAAATTTGCCGCTACTTTCTAGTCTCTACTTTCATTAGACAGACTCTATTGGTCAAGAGCCTCAGTGTTGCCAGTATATACTTGTAAACCGGCAACCCCGGTCAAATGGCCAATTGTTATTGGTCAAGACCCTCAGTGTTGCCAGTATTTTTGTAAACCGGCAACCCTGCTCAAATTGCCAATTGTTATGAGTCAAGAGGAGTGTTGCCACTATATACTTGGAAAATTGTAACTTCTAACCTTGTGAAACGGGCACAACTGTATTCAATTCAAGAAATTACACATTAATAAAATCAATATAAGTATTATTATTCTGGCAAATACAAAATATGACCTGAAATAGATAGTAAGGATGCGACAATACCACTCCATCGACCATTTATCGATTAATTTTGTTGTATGGTCATACCGACCGACGAGCGATAGGAGTATAGGTATAAAACTTAAAGCCCCCGACTGAAGCGCATATATCAGTCCTTGGCGTTGAACCTGCCTGCGGTGCGGATATATGCGTCATTGGCGTCGAAGGTTACGGTTAGAAATTGTACGGAGATGACAGCTATTATAAGGATCAAAATTCGCCGCGATACGTATCAACCTTGCTAAATGTAGTGCACTAACTGGGGGAGGGGAGATAAACCATCTCGCTCTAATCAGTGAGTGTCAGTGCAGTTAGTGCACTGCATTTAGCAAGCTCTGGCTGCTTTACATGATTAAATTTTTTAATACTAACAAATCAAATGTCTTTTCGAACAGTGCACAACTACATGCACAAGGCATAACACTAACAGTTTTTCACCAATAATATACTAACTCTCGTTTAGCATCCAGTCACAAACTGCGCAGTTCAATAGCATTGAAAATAATTAAACTGCCACAAATTTAAATTTAAATAAATAACATTTAAGTGCTCGAAATACCTTGAATCGATCAAAACACACAACCACACATACATACAAAAAACACAGTCATCTAAGAGAGAAATCTACAAAAATATAATCCTATGTCCTATTCCGACGATAAGATTTTAGTTACACCTAAAATAATTACACTGGGTATCCCCATGGATTTATCGCATTTTTATCTGAGAAACACATTTCAGTCAACACGTCTCTCATTTTCCATACATATACATTCTACTATGACTACGATCTTGTTCATTTGTTTCACCGACTTAGATACAAAGAACGATTCTTTTTTACGGCAGTTTTGAAGTGTTCGTACCATCGAAAACACAGTGGGCAGACCAATTGTCAACCTTATTGGGACGGGATAAGGTCCAGTGGTCAGTGTAGCGTGTTGCTGTTGGTACAGTCAAAATCAAATGTATATCTTACTGTTTCCACTTTGAGGTCGTGTATAGTTTGTGTGTCACTGCGCACATATATTTGGTTTTAACTGGATGTGTCCACCCGGACGAACAAATCATAGTAGTAACTACTAAACTTAACCCTTTCATATATTTTAAGTGTAACAATAAAATCACATAATAAAATTAAACAGATTACATGTTTATTTACAATGACAACTAAAATGATTTGGTTCTTTAAGTATAATAGTCATATTTCATAATATTCGCTCCAAAGGAAACCTTAAATATTGTCATAATACTGATATTTATTTTAGTCATAAGAGTCAGGATAGTGACTTAAGTGTTATTACACGTGTTACCGAAACCAGTAATTCTAGGACGGCTATTATTTTAAAGGATCTAGCTGTTTGCGAAGTAATCATTAAATTTAAATTAAACGACCTTCTGGCATTTATCCCTTTAGCTGACTCATTTTAGTTTCGTTAACAGACGGTTCTCCTGGTAATAATTATTTAATGAATAATTTCTAAAGAACTCGCCCACACAATCCTATTCCTTGGTCACTTTCAATCTTCATAACAAGTGAACATAATATCGACAATCCTGTGACTACTGAGGGCCTACCGCGAACGGCATTCGAAGTTTTCCCTCTCTGTCGCACTTATGTACGAACTCGTAAGTATGACAGAGAGAGGACACTTCGAATGCCGTTCGCGGTAGGCTCTCTGCGGCGCTACGACGAAAATCGAAAGTCGAAACTCGCAATATCTCTCTCTGTCGCTTGAACATGCAAGTGCGACAGAGATAGACAAACGAATGAACGAACGAAGCATTCCATAGTTGCCGCTCTAGTTTGCCAACGTCTATAACACTTAGAGGACTACGGCAACTCACTCAATCTCTCATTTTGTCTCTATTATTTTGGTTGCATTCACGGCTAATTCTCTGGAGCCAGTCTGTCAAGGACATCAGAATTTGAACCTTACACAAACGTATGAATGTTGCTATCGGCCTGCACTTGTTGCACAAAGGTTAAAACGATTGCCTACATCGATTTAGAATAATACGTATAGATGGAAGTTTCGGTAACACATTTGAGTCTTAACATTTAATAAGAATGTTTGATTTCGTAAAGCTTTTAATAGATATCACAAATTTACCAGTAACAAGTGGAAGATATATAGTTTGAAGGTACGGCTTCTTTAGTGTCGTTTGAGTTTCAACAGCCTATTTTAACGTTTTGACCGCCATTCTTCACGTACTAAAGTGTTACTGACACGCCAACCCTTTTTCCTTAAGAGAGTAAGTTATGAACCGTATTTGAAAGACACAAGGTTGTTTTGAGAGCGGACGTCATAACACTTAAAGGCGTTCTTGGCGCTTCGGGCACGACAATACACGACGCCTTTAGGCGTTCTTGGCGTTCAAAGGGTTAAAAGATTATCAGTGACGATAAATGTGAACGAACATAAGTTCCTGCTTATAGTGATATTCGAATTCTTCTATCAGCACAGCTAGCACAGGACGGCCCACGAGACGTGTCGCGGCGAGATATGACAATCCGTCTCTTTCTAATTAGAACGGTTAAAAAGAGACGGACAGTATACGATCTGTGATAGCCGTACAGTCAATGACGGCCGAATGACGACGAATGATATACTCGTACCTACGGCATGGCCGAAACTTTACTGAAGTTTGAATTACATGCGACACTAAAGAATCCGATATAATTAATGATTAATTTAATTCCAAGTGCCTACAATATTGAACAAGTGTTTGAAGCACCTTACATAAGTGAGATCAATATTATCGAGTGCCCAGAAAATCCAAAAGTAATTTAATAATACTGTTTTAGTTCCTTGTTGTACTACAGAATGTTGGCAATGAGATATTAAAGGTACAATTACTAATTAAAAAATTACAAAACTATCTTATACTACAAGATTTAACACTACGAATATTTTTAGAACATTGGTCTGTTTTTATAAAGCTCTATGCCTTGAAATACTCTTGATTTTTATTTAGCTCTATGAATGAAACAAAATGGATCTTTTAACACTACAACAGTCCTTATTCGCCTCTTTCACTCTCGACTACGAAGCGATAGCGGGCTTCAGTAGCTCTAGTATAAGTTTTATCAATACATAAACGTTTTTGAATGCGTTTGCGTTTAGTTTCAATTTGTATGGCAACGCGAACATCGCCTCTGGTTACTATTATATTAGGAACGTTCGCGTTGCCATACAAATTGAAACTATACGCAAACGCGTTTGAACTTATACTAGAGCTACATACACCCGCCCTCCACTATCAATAACCTCCGATATTACAACTCAGCTAAGCGATCGACCTACAGTAAAAACTATACCTGATTCCAGATAACATTAGTGAGAGAATTTTAACCGACAAATTTGTCTACGCTTGTTTGTTTATCTAGGACAGTGTTTTTCAACCTGTGGGTCGCGATTCTTGAAGGGGGTCGCGGCTGCTTGAATTTTGTAGGTTAGTACCTACATGTAGGAATTTCATCTTTGTAAAATTTAAAATATAATTTAAGAACAGCGCAGAGTGGGGGGGGGGGGGGTCGCGAAATATTTTCTTACACCACTGATCTAGGACATCAATGGCAAATATTACATAAGTTTTACTTATTTCGATCATTAAGTGCTTTTGAAACAAAACTTAAGTTTTAGCGTTTAAAAATGGTTCTCAGCGTAGCGCACGATTTTTTAAATCTTATATGGTTTAGGGTAAAGGTTGTTTAAGAGTATGCATTACATGGCTATGATGGCTAAAACCGGCATTGATCCCTCTAGTATTTTTTTAAAGAGTGAAAAAGGCGATTTGCAATTTAGGACCATACTTGGCATAATAACTGATGTTTAAAGCTCTACTAATGCGTTTTTTACATTAAGTTCTTACCCTGACCAGTGAACTCATTCATCAACATTACTCATAATTTTCTCTGAATGAAATAAGACTGAGCGAAATATCTTGTATATTACAGAAAGTTTACACTAAAGCGTCTCGAGTCTTTCACAGCTCGCAGTACTTCCAAAAATCTAGATTTATAATTATGGAGTCTAGATCTTGCTTATAAAAATATTAAATAAAATATGGGACGTAAAACTTATCGCATCGTGTAGTTAAGTAAGAATTGCGAAAGGTGTTGGGAATATAACATTCTCTAAAACCAATCGTAGTATAGATGAATTATCGCGAACATGGAATTGCATTTGTAGTGGTTGTACCGTTTGCAACAAAAGGAGAATAATTTTCTCTTAATTTTTCTTCACAATTTGACACTGACATTATTTTGGTATTTACTTCTTCAATATATAACAAACCTCTTTTTATGCTAATAGTACGAGAAAATAGAAAATTCAAATATAGAATGCCTGTAAACATACAAAACTACTACATATGCAATTTCATGCTCTCGTTAATTTATCCCTACATTATGGTCGTATTCCTTTACGATTATTCGAATGAAAATTAAGTTTTTATGTATTAAAGTTTTTACTCAAAAATAATCACGGAAAGACGTTCAAAATATTTTAAATTGAGCGCATACGGCGTGTGGGCGCGTAAACCCTATTTTACATTTATATTCTGGATCTTATTTCGGAGAAATAACATCTAAAATTGAATACATAGTTAAGACTCGGCGTATGTACCTCGTGTAAAGCACATTCTCGCCTCCACTCCCATATAACGTAAATCTATATTCGCTTAAGCCTTATAGGGCGTTACCATACTAATCGATCGATATAAGATTGTATAGATTGCTGCGGTAACTCTCTAGACTAGATCTAGATCTTCACATTATTACAGTAAGCACCTTTTTACATATCATTTCATGTCCATACACTAGCCTTATGAGTCATAAACGATACATTCAAATTAAACATAAACTTGCAAAGCGTACACTTCTTTTTTTCTTTGACGTAAAACCTAATTCGAAAATTCATGAAAATAGAATAGGGAACTGTCACAGAGAACATACTTGGAAATCGCACCCAAGATTAGATTTTATAGCAAAACAGATATTTTTCGATGCCAAAGAAAAAACTTGTATACCTGAATTCGAATTTTTCATTAAAGGTATATACAGTGTGCGGATACTATGCTAGGTACCTAATCCAGCCATCAAAGAGGTCTGTTTAGTCTTAAGATATATCTTAAACATATTTATATGACAATCCGAAGTCGCGTCGCCGTCAAAGACTTTAAGTACATAGTCCAAGTGTTTTAAGTCTTGCAAAGCCAATAAAATATAAATTTTCTTACGCCTAACACGAGCTACTATTAGGCGTAAAAAAACCATAATTTGAGTGTACTTATTACAAATCAGTCATACATAGTAGGGCATGCATCCGTCCCGCTTCCGCTCGGGTCTACGAGAAGCTGTCCTGCTCGCACTCGTCCCAGCTGTCGCAGTCGTAATGGTCGGGGTCGTAGTCGATGTCGCAGGCCGCGTGGCCGGTCGCGTCCGAGCTGATGTCTGTCACCGCCTCCGACACCGGCTTAGACGATATGTCTAGGATCTGTGTATAAACGTATAACATATACACCGTGTGCCCGAGGAACCGGCGAGGAAACACGCATTCCTAAGGTCATTACGAGTTAAAAATGTTATACAACCTGTATGTTTAATATTACCTCAAATTGTAACCATACATAGCTTTTAGTACTATAAACCGATATTGTAAGAAAATTGTTAGTTAGTCTTAACTACCAAAGCGTAATTATTTTTTGAAAATTTATCGAGTCACAACACACATGACACATGGAAGAAGCGGGTTACTTGTGACAGTTGTGGCGTCACATCAGTAAGACAATGTGGGGATACATTGCGTGCTGAATTCATTTATAAGGAAAAAGAAGTTGGTAGTTAAGAAAAAAAATCTTACAATATCGGTTCATAATTTGAGGCAAATATTAAAAATACACACTATTTAAACTCAACACAAATTCAACTAAAATTGTTTTTTATCTTGTTTTGTCGGTTTTTATACATACAAACTGAATAACTAAGGTAAAACTATATGGCATGGACACTTTATGTCAATGCAATATGGGTTATATTAAAACTAAGAAGATTTTCCTTCATTCGAATTTAAGCCATGTCACTTTTCCATAGAGTGCCCATGCCATATACTAGTACAGCGTCGAGCACTCGGACGTTTACCTTATCGCTTCTCTATGGAAAAAAAACCCTTTGAATAAAACGGTAACGATTATTTTTTCAAACAAGGATGAATCTAGTGAGTCGTGGCTGTCACTTTGATGTCTGTCAATAGCGACGCGAAAGAAAAAGAGCTTAAGGTGGTTCGATTGCCAAACAAAGTGTTATTTGACATTCGCAGGCTAACGGCGTGATATTTAAAGAAACTTATGTAACAAACTTTCATATATTGGCTTCCCATTTGCGCCAAATTCCCCCTTTCCTAGAATAAACTTGTATAAACTATATTTTTTTGAGAAATTGGTTTGGGACGTGATACTTTGGTAAAACAATTTTTCTCAAATTATTCTAGTTTATACAAGTTTATTCTAGGAAAGGGGGAATTTGGCGCAAATAGGAAGCCAATTTATGAAAGTTTGTTACATATGTTTCTTAAAATATCACGCCGTTGGCCTGCGAATGTCAAATAACGTTTTGTATGGCAATCGAACCACCTTAATGCACTTTAGTAATCACAATAATAACTTCGAAACTAAGACGGATTTGACTGGGGTTCCTATGACATTTTTTGCTCCTAATGACTTAAGGAATGCGTGGTTAAAATATTTCAGGTTCCTCGGGCTCACGGTGTATGCCAAACCTATGATATGCCAAATTAAAGCTTTCAACTAGGAAAGGTTCTGTTCTTTCAAGTAGAAAAAAATCTAAGGATCATGGAATCCGCGGACAGACTATATAAATATCCACCGGTAAAGCTGGTAGAAAATGTCCCTTGGCAGTCCGCTTATTGTACAGTCGACGCCAAAGAGATGTATAAATTTTTCGTCATATCGAAAGGGTATTCCCTTGCAAAAGTGTCAACATATCTTTGAAATCGATCACATTTTAATATTTATTTAAATATAATGATGATTACAAATATAGTATTTTATACAATCGTTACGCAATGAGGGCTCTTAAGCGCAATTTATACTTCTTCAACTAGCGGCTGCGGGGTTTGTACACTTGAACTCAGCATACTTCGGTAACTCGCAATGTAACGAAACTTGCATGGAATTTCTTCCATATGTAAATTGCGCTTTAAAATCGAGTACCATGTTTGTGTAACTATTGTATACTATGCCTACTTTTTCTACGAGTCAACTGTAATATATTAAACAAATTTGGTATCTATTGAAAATCTAAGCCCTGCTGAAACGAAGCGCAGCCCACCGGCTTAGCGTTCGTTGATATTTTTTGTTCTGTGACCAAGGCGACGACGGTCTATTGGTCAAATTCATTATAGTTCAGTAAATGCGCCGCGTGATTGGTCAAACTTATTATAGATGTCTAAACAGTTGTATAATAATTATTATAGTTGAGTTGGGAGCTACATAGAAAAAAGTATGTGATTATAGTTTGGTGTAAAAAGTCTTAATCCAAACCAATTCAATGCTGTTAATGTCAATTTCAAATAATAATTCTGTTTTTAATGATTTTTATAACCCTATTTTAAGTTTTATCTTATATCATTGTGTGCACAGGGCGTCATGGCCTGACTTTATTACTTTGTAAGATCTTTATTGAAATGTATACAATTGAATAATAATAGATTGTACAACAAGTGCATAAAACGAGTCATTTACCCGAGACGTTTATATAAACGTCGCTCGGGGGGGGGGATAGTTAAGTCGAGGGATAAAATGGCTCAATTATGCCCGAGTTATACACACTGCTTTTCACTTCAATTGCGAGAACATAATAAAGTCTTTTTAAAGTTTTCATGTTTAATTTTCAGTACGTGATATTAGACTTACGTACTTCATACTGCCCAGTCATTTAATGGTTCAATACGTTTTAAAATAATAATTGACTTCTATTTTATCTGATTTTATTATTTAGTAATGGAAAACACTGATGTGAAATTTATTAAAGCAAGTTAAATCAAATGACAAGTTTATTCTACGAAGTTTTATTGTGTGTGTGGCTGTTAGGCCCGATTATCTTAGTCTTTAAAACAATTTTACTTTGTATCCTAGAGCATAAAAGTGGCATTTTGTGCAGCATACACCCAGCACAAAGGCGAACTTTGCGAGCATGAGAAGTGAAATAGTACATTTCGATGCTAGTGCGGAAAGTATGTCATTACTTTACGAGTGCCGAGATATCTTGCCACGAGCCATAGGCGAGTGGTAAGACGCGGGACGAGTGAAGAATGACATTTCCGCACGTGTATCGAACGACGTTTTTTAATACAGTTGCGAAAAAATAAGAAAAACAACAAGGAAGAACAGTAAAAAAAAAATGTTAACGACTTCATTATTTTTCAACTGTAGAATGCTAAGGTATAATATACACACTGATGTTATAGAATTAATAATATAAAAGTTTCAAATTCCTTACTTGTTGTTTTTCTTATTTTTTCGCAACTGTATTAAAAAACGTCGTTCGGTTCACGTGGAAAAGTAAAAAGCACTAGTGCGCAAAATACAACTTTGCGCACGATTTGCAGCTACAAAAAGTACCACTTTTTGAGCAACTGTATTAAAAAATAAATAGTTTTGGTGACTCACATCAGCCGAGCTCCGCAGGCTGTAGTTGTCGGACTGCGCGTCCCTGTCGGCGGTGGAGAGCGCGTGGAGCGCCCGCGAGCTGCGCTTCGGCTCCGAGCGGGAAACGTTCTTGCCGTCGGAGCGGATGCCCACTTCTGACGGGTTCGAGCGTTCTGCGTGTCAACCCATTTATTTATTTATTTCATCATACAACATTTATACAGTTTGACAGTAAGGAACCAAGGCACTGTAGCTCTAGTAAAAGTTTTATCGATACTTATACGTTTTCGAACGCGTTTGCGTTTAGTTTCAATTTGGAGCACCTTACATTAAGTATTAGGAGCACTTACATAACCTTACAGTTAAGGCATCACAATTTAGTAACTAATATTTTTGAATTGAAACTTCCTGTATCACTCAGACATGTAAAGCTATATGCGACCTTATTTGACATCCGGTGTAATTAATAAATAATACTACTTATGTACATACCTGACTTGAATAAATATCTTGTATCTTGTATGGAAACGCTTAGTTCCTAATAGTTACTACCAGAGGCGGCGCGTTCGCATTGCCATATTATAATTGAAACTAAACGCAAACGCGTTCGAAAACGTATTGTATCAATAAAAATTATACTAGAGCCTCTGTACAATTTAAAATTCTTAACATGTAAAAACTAGTGTCCGACCGAAACATGTTCTTTTGCCAAAACCGAAAGTTCGGCTTTGGCTCTAGTTTCGGCCGAAACCGAACCTTTTGTAGACTTCGTTGAAAAAATGACGTCAAACCGCTTTTATACAAATATTAACAATGTAACACCTGAAACTCATGCATGAAGGTTGTATAAAATAAAACAAGGTTTACTACAAGTTACCATAATTCACTGAGACTGACCGGCGAGCTACGCCATATTGCGGGTTGGCACGAGCGCACCCGAAGTTAGCCAAACGCGACCCGAAGTACCGTTTCGTAAGTTACGGCCCGGTCGAAAGGTTCGGCCGTTTTTTGGCCGAAACCGAAACATGATTTTTTGGCCGTAACCGAAACCAAACCTTCGGTCGGACACTAGTAAAAACCGAAAAAAAAATACAAAACGTAACATCTAAACTAAACATATCCATCGTCTCGCAGTATGACATACATTTCGCTCATCGACTAGCAAATAAATCGCATTCGTGTGCTTGTGACAGAAGCGAGTTCAGCAGTTTTAGTGCCCGAACAGCAGGAGGGTTTCCGTGTGCTATAGTACGAGTTAAGGCAACGTGAGCTCAGAAAACGGATTTATAAAAAGTCGTAGCTCTTGTTTGGATTATAATACGGCTGTCCTGAATTTAATTAGCAATATTGAGGCCTTTTCTCGAGGGAAATCGGCTATTCGAATCCCGAGTTTTTGACTTTCGCGCGATAGAAAAAAACCACGAACATAGGTAGGTCTATACACTTAAAAAATTCGTAACAAATTATGCACAACAGCTAAACATATTAAAATAGGTTTTAAAAATCAACAATGTCATGTTTGAGGGAAATCAGCTGTTACTTTTTTATTTATTAAAATGCACAAAAAATTAACATTAAAAAACATGATATCCGCGCTTCCAAACACGCACTTCCTACTCGTTCACGCTTATGCTCAGTGAGAGAGAGAAATAATGGGACTGCCAGGAGAATGTAATGCAAATATTAATCACTGGCTCTGCTCTCCCTAATTTTATTACAGAGAACCCAGGTCTATTCTGAAGGTATATTATACACAGTCGATTTTTATTTTGAAAAGGAGTTTTTGACGATTTTAGGACTATAGTTCCGGTAATCACCTCACAGACTTCCTCTTTATAAAATTAGGATAGAAGTATAGTCTAATCCAGCGGTCGGCAACTGGCGGCCCGCGAGGCCTTTGCTTGCGTCCCGCGAGCCTCCCTGGCTGTTCTGTATGTAAAGGTAGTTGAATTCAGAATTTTGGAATTGCCTGCTAAAGTCACAAATGAATAAGAAGTGCGGCCCGCGTATTTTTTTTTTAGCTCCTATGTGGCCCTTGGTTGCTAAAAGGTTGCCGACCCCTGGACTCTAATCTAAAGCAATTTTATATATTGCCAATATTGGTCTGAAACTATTTATTACCTTTGACGAGTGGATCAGCCAACGAAACGGGGGAGCCGCTCCTTGGTGACCCGAGGCTGCCGCTGTAGTATGTTTCCGGATTCGCTTCGTGGCGATCTGTAATCAAATAAACACTTTTTTTCCACTCCGGTACTGTTATCTGCCATTTATATAGGCACTAACTCAAATACAAAGAGTAAGGCTTATTCCACCTATTTTCCATTTTACCCTTTTACCAATACTCCTAGATCTCAAAAGAACTTAGTGTCAAAATACCTAAATCACAGAATATTTAACTTTTTTTCTCATAACACCATATTCTTAATATGGCCGAATTTCAAAATAGCTTAGTCTCATAATACCTAAACTTCAAAACAATTTAGTTATTTTAATATTTTGTCATAGAAATGACAGAAGTCATTCGGTATTTGAAGGAATTTGTGCATTTCAGTCTTTAGGTATTTAGAGAATATGACGTTTTGGGTCAAAGTCATAATGAATTTCGTTCATTTTAAGAATGAGACAATTTGAGATTTAGGTATTATGAGCCCATGGTAATTTGAAAATTAGATTAGATTAGATTAGATTCATTTATTTCTTTTAGAAAATAACATATTATTTTACATCAAAAATAAGATGGATTCACTAAGAGATCGTCAATATGTACCTATAATAATTTGACATTATAAAAACAAAAGAAAATGTCACAAGTAAAAGTCAAAAAGAAAAATAATAATGTCAATGAAGTTGTATACATAATTAGGATATCCTAAGCAATGTCAAATGTCAAAATAAATAACTGAGTTATTTTATCAATAGGTACAATATCAAAATACAAATACAACGGTATAACATGTCAAAATAGTATAAAAAACAAAAACAACACAAATACTTAATAACTTAAAGATAATTATCATAATAAAATATTTTTACAATTTGGTTTCGTTATATTCCTTCACAGAATATAACGGTTTGGACAATAAAAGTTCTTTCAGCCGGTGCCCAAATTTATCATATGAGATTTCATTTTTGAGACTGGCGGGTAGGCGTTCATATAACGACGGGCCTACTACTCGGGGATTCTGTTCGATTAGCGGTAATCGTGAATAAGGTATTATGAAATTTAGGTGGAATAAGCCCTACTCAATACAAATACACCGATCATAAGTCGTCGAAAACTCTACATGCTCTATGGCCCAGAAACGCACTGTTTAGCGTGCTGTTATCGTTCATACATTTTCCATAATAGCACTATCAGTGGTACTTCATATCATAAACAAAAGTTTCGATTCAAAAGTTTCAATTACGACCAAACATTAATAATTTATTATAAATTATTTACTAGGTATAACTACAACTTAGAAAAGTTTATTTTATTTATTTATTTTATTTATTTAATGTAATAATTAGCACTGACAGATAAACCTTACGTACTAATTTATAATCAAATTAAAGTAATTAAATGGGTTCAAAATACAATAATAAATAATATTTAACAATCAATAGTCAATAGGTACGTGCACATGGGTAATTGGGTATTAATAATTAGATAGAGCTAGGTGTGACAGTCGATTCTAGATAGTGACTAGATGCGGCCAGAAAACGATTCTCTGGTGTGAAAAAGACGTCGAGATGGGTGTCACTGGTTAAAATGTTATTCAGTAGCTTCAATGCTTGGTGTAGACGAGTGCGTGTCCTGTGCGCGCGTCCTGCTCCTGGCCGACGGGACGGCGAACAAGCCGCGGCGAAGAGGACGTAGCGATTTGGCCGAGACGGGTGTAACTCTAATAGTCACCATACCAAGTAGCGTGGGATTGGCTACCACTCCACGTATTAGTCGGATAAAATATTTGACCAAAGAGAGGTTTCTGCGGGCTTCGAGAGATGTGTAGCCAACCATGCCGATAAAAATGAGGGTTGGGTAGAGGAAAAGGTAGTTGCCATACATTTTACTATATAAAAATCGTGCAAATGACTTTTGGACCCTTTCTACGAGGAGTATGTACCGTTGCTCGTAGGGATTCCATATTGTGGCATTTGTCTCCAGCTTGCTTCGTACAAAAGCATTGAACAAAATGCTAATGGCTTGTTGATCGGTAAAAAGTTTGGCCTGACGGATGACAAACCCCAAACATCGCCTAGCCTCATTGCATAACTTAATAATATGTTGGTTAAAGGTTAGTTGTGGGTCAAACAGTTAACCCAAATCTTTTATTTCTGTAACTCTTTTCAGTGGTGTGCCCTCAATTGTGTATGGGTTACATATGGGGAAACGAGCACGGGAAAACGTCATTACTGAGCATTTATCCTCATTGAGGGCGAGACTGTTGTTGTTTGCCCAGATATGAACATTGTCTATGTCTGATTGTAGAAGGGCGGTGTCACTTGAACTTTGAATTGGTAGCGCCAGTTTTAAGTCATCGGCAAATAATAAGCTCGTTGAAAATCTAATGTTAGCAGGAAGGTCGTTGATGAGAATAAGAAAAAGGAGTGGTCCAAGATTGCTTCCTTGGCCAATTCCGGAGGTTACCATAAACGGAGTAGATTGAGAGTCTTCGTATTGCACGTACTGATATCTATTTGAGAGATAATTGGCCATAAACTCAAGTAGGGTTGTTGAAAACCCAGACATATATAGCTTTTTAAGTAGGATATAATTGTCAACGCGGTCAAATGCCTTGCGGAAATCAAAGTATGCGATATCCACCTGCGTTTTTTTATCCAGATTGTTCGCTATTATAGACACAACGTTAAGTTAATTGGAAGTTGTTGAACGTTGTGGTAGGAATCCATGTTGTTCATCGCAAAACCAGCCGTTAAGTTGTTTGAATATTTTTGAGTAAATAATTAACTCGAAAACTGAAGTCGAGTTGAAAAACCCCCGATATTTTCAATTCAAAGTACAACGGGTGCGCCATGAGCTGCGGCACGGTGCATCTCTGCGTGGGCTCCTTGCAGAGCATCCAGCGCAGCAGTTGTAATATGACATTTACCGCAGTCCACGATCTCGTGGAACACGTAGTTGGCGATGGCGACGGGCTGCCGCGTCCACGGGTGCGCCATGAGCTGCGGCACGGTGCATCTCTGCGTGGGCTCCTTGCAGAGCATCCAGCGCAGCAGTTGTAATATGACATTTACCGCAGTCCACGATCTCGTGGAACACGTAGTTGGCGATGGCGACGGGCTGCCGCGTCCACGGGTGCGCCATGAGCTGCGGCACGGCGCATCTCTGCGTGGGCTCCTTGCAGAGCATCCAGCGCAGCAGTTGTAATATGACATTTACCGCAGTCCACGATCTCGTGGAACACGTAGTTGGCGATGGCGACGGGCTGCCGCGTCCACGGGTGCGCCATGAGCTGCGGCACGGTGCATCTCTGCGTGGGCTCCTTGCAGAGCATCCAGCGCAGCAGTTGTAATATGACATTTACCGCAGTCCACGATCTCGTGGAACACGTAGTTGGCGATGGCGACGGGCTGCCGCGTCCACGGGTGCGCCATGAGCTGCGGCACGGTGCATCTCTGCGTGGGCTCCTTGCAGAGCATCCAGCGCAGCAGTTGTAATATGACATTTACCGCAGTCCACGATCTCGTGGAACACGTAGTTGGCGATGGCGACGGGCTGCCGCGTCCACGGGTGCGCCATGAGCTGCGGCACGGCGCATCTCTGCGTGGGCTCCTTGCAGAGCATCCAGCGCAGCAGTTGTAATATGACATTTACCGCAGTCCACGATCTCGTGGAACACGTAGTTGGCGATGGCGACGGGCTGCCGCGTCCACGGGTGCGCCATGAGCTGCGGCACGGTGCATCTCTGCGTGGGCTCCTTGCAGAGCATCCAGCGCAGCAGTTGTAATATGACATTTACCGCAGTCCACGATCTCGTGGAACACGTAGTTGGCGATGGCGACGGGCTGCCGCGTCCACGGGTGCGCCATGAGCTGCGGCACGGTGCATCTCTGCGTGGGCTCCTTGCAGAGCATCCAGCGCAGCAGTTGTAATATGACATTTACCGCAGTCCACGATCTCGTGGAACACGTAGTTGGCGATGGCGACGGGCTGCCGCGTCCACGGGTGCGCCATGAGCTGCGGCACGGTGCATCTCTGCGTGGGCTCCTTGCAGAGCATCCAGCGCAGCAGTTGTAATATGACATTTACCGCAGTCCACGATCTCGTGGAACACGTAGTTGGCGATGGCGACGGGCTGCCGCGTCCACGGGTGCGCCATGAGCTGCGGCACGGTGCATCTCTGCGTGGGCTCCTTGCAGAGCATCCAGCGCAGCAGTTGGTCCAAGTCTGGATAAAAATAATTATTTTCATTTTTTTAACCGCCAACGCAAAAACAGGGTGCGGTTCCGAGGGTAAATACACGAGTTATAATAGAAAATACCAAAATCACTACACGCGTGCCTATAAAATTTGAGGGTTGCCCTCAATTTGGGCATCCCATCATCAGATCCTAAATTGGTGACAATGGGACCACCTCAGGAGTATACTCTTTCGAATAAAAAAAGAATTTTGGAAATAGATCCACAATTGAACATAAAAAAAAACATACAGTGGAACATATAACCTCCTCCTTTCTTAAAGTCGGTTAAAAAGAATGCATACCTTCTGAAACTGGCGCCGGTAACACAAGTGGTCCCTGTATCGTGTCCTCTATATCAGAGAACGGATTCACGAAGAATGTGAGCACGTATAAGGTTATACCCATTGACCACATCTCTAACTCGGGGCCGGCGTATCTGTAAAGTAATACTACATTATTGCAGAGGCCGGGAAATTGCAATTCGTGGATGAGTTGATAGAGACGAATCCACGAATTGCCATTCCCGCCGAGGCAGATATAGTGCTTTTCTCCAGAAATGAGAGGAAATCAATATAATCTTAAAACAGCGAGTTTGTCTAAGCTATCAAGTTCCCACCCAACTTAATTTACATACTTAAAAACATTAAAATCGATCACATTAATTGTTTACTTATTAAAGATTAAAAAGGATTGAAATCTAAACGCATTTTAGTTCGTTATCAACTTTATGTAAATAAATAATTTTAATTTCTTTGTTTCAAAGATTTCAAACTACTTGAAACATTTATAAAACGTCACTTCAATCACTTACAAAAGTAAGAGTTTTGTCTTTGACACTAAAAAAAAATGAAAACTCGGGAACACTTTAGCACACTACAAACGGACGCAATTTGTCACACCAACTTGCAATAGTTGGAAAGAGACATCCATAATACATTCCTTTCATTCTAACAATAGCAAGTTTTTGTCATTAATTGCTAGACCTTGAAACGTACGAGCATTTGGCTGTTTGCAGTAATTTGTCTTAGTCAAAACATATGATTAAAAGATAAAAAAACTATATAGTAATGGAATTTCATACAGTTTCCAGGCCGCTAAAACAGTACCATAATGAGTAATCACTTTTAACTTTTTAAATTTGCGCTCGGCAGTAACGAGGAACTTCACATACTATTTTTGCTACAGTAAGGCGGACATTTTCCAGCATATTGGAGAAAAAGAACTTCCTAAAAAAAATTAAGGTTTTGGTACAAGCTTTTATAGTCGATTGTGCTTTTTTGCACAGTCATCGTCATCAACTACAATACAATACAATTACTGTTCATTGCACACATCAAAACACGAATCAAATACAACTACTCAACAAATCAAATTCAACTACATGGTGAGGGAGTTCCAATGAGCCCAAACATGGTGGGTTTCTGTTGTGTAGTATTTTTTTTTGCCTGCCTGATGTTAAGCTGGTACCGTAGCCTATGGACACTTGTGACTCCAGAAGAATCACAAGCAGTGAGTATTGGAGTTACTAAGGCAAACTTCTGTCTCCATCATGAGATCAGCTCAGTGGGTGCTATCATATTGCATTTTCATCGAACATACATACAACGAATGTACAATAAGTATGCCAATTTCCAGCTCAAGTGGCTGAATAATGGTTTGCCAGCCCTACCTTCAGGGCTGCAGTACTACGTAGTGCCACGAAACACAGCGAATAGAGTAGCTTTGCTCATGAAAGTGGCAGAGCCGAAGTCAATGAACGTCAACTTTATTTTTTTTGATTATCAATACTTTGTATATTGTGTAATTACTAGTACAACTTACTTGTTGCCAGCCAGCACTTCAGGACTACAGTACTCTGTGGTACCATAGAACGTAGAGAACAGAGTATCTTTGCTCATGAACGTGGCAGAGCCGAAGTCGATCAGTTTCACGTGGAACTTGTTGTCTATGATCACATTCTCGTCTTTAATGTCGCGGTGGAGGATGTTTAGGGAGTGGAGGTATTCCACGGCTTGGCCTATCTGGAAAGAAATAGGGAGACTATTCAAATGGAATTGTATAACAAACAGGAAATTAAAAAAAATGGCCTACGGGGTTTCCAGCTAACGTCATATTTTCTTTAACAAATAATTTTATGCAACTGTTGTGTAAGAAGACGCCACGAGCGTTTTTAGACCAGTTATACACCGTTGCATACAATACTTTTTCTACGACAAATTTTATATAAATAGCAGACTACAAAATAGTTAGCCTTTTCAGGCAGCAAGTTTTCTATTCGTACTTTTGCTGCTCACGCAATTTCTTCAGGAGTGCAGTTATTAATTTCTTCGACCATTTTAAAACGAATGTACACTTTTGTCTTCACAAACACGAATGAAATCTTAATAGTCTAGGACTAATAGTTTATCATCTTTCATCTTTTCATTTTGAACTGTATATATTTTGGTGGGAAATCGGAAATGTGACACTTCTTGTTTATGGTTTGTTTTGTTTTTAATTTGTTTGCATTTGCCATCCGAACCAAACCGAATCCGGACTCGGATTGAATTTGAACTGTTTATATTCATAAATAATAACAAGAATTTATAAAACAAGTAATTTAACACATAATAGATGATGATTTATTATTATTGTGGTAAATAATTTATAATATACAAATGTTAAATCGTAAATAAATACTTTTATTTCAAAATATTAGTTTATGAAGTTGGCACCACTGCAATATAGCGGCCGATTAAAAAAAAGTTAAACAGTGCTTTTATGAAAAATGTATGAACCAAAAAAGTACGCTAAACAGTGCGTTTTTGGGCCTTAGAGCATAGAGTTTTTCGACGACTTATTAGTGGTGTCATTGTATTTGAGCTACAGCCTATATAAATGACAGATAACGGTACAGGAGTAGAAAAAATACAATATAATAACTATTGTTATTGCATAAGGATAATTATATACCGCACGTTTTTCTATAGTATTAATGTCACAGTTACTGTTCAGTAGGATAAATCGCGTTCAGATTTTTTGACACCATAGCTTAAATGCATTAACACATATAGCTTGCCATAAAGCAACAATTACCGCACGCTATGCGTGCACATAATTCCGCTTCCTATAGAGAGGAATTATGCGCTTCTCCATCACCACCTGGAAGTACTTCTGCAATTGTACCTGTCTGAATATATAGCTGAGTAGAAGCTCGTCGAGCGCGGGCCGTCTCTCTATGAACTCGAACAGGTCCATGCCGGCGCCGTGCTTCTCCATCACCACCTGGAAGTACTTCTGCAATTGTACCTGTCTGAATATATAGCTGAGTAGAAGCTCATCGAGCGCGGGCCGTCTCTCTATGAACTCGAACAGGTCCATGCCGGCGCCGTGCTTCTCCATCACCACCTGGAAGTACTTCTGCAATTGTACCTGTCTGAATATATAGCTGAGTAGAAGCTCGTCGAGCGCGGGCCGTCTCTCTATGAACTCGAACAGGACCATGCCGGCGCCGTGCTTCTCCATCACCACCTGGAAGTACTTCTGCAATTGTACCTGTCTGAATATATAGCTGAGTAGAAGCTCATCGAGCGCGGGCCGTCTCTCTATGAACTCGAACAGGTCCATGCCGGCGCCGTGCTTCTCCATCACCACCTGGAAGTACTTCTGCAATTGTACCTGTCTGAATATATAGCTGAGTAGAAGCTCGTCGAGCGCGGGCCGTCTCTCTATGAACTCGAACAGGACCATGCCGGCGCCGTGCTTCTCCATCACCACCTGGAAGTACTTCTGCAATTGTACCTGTCTGAATATATAGCTGAGTAGAAGCTCGTCGAGCGCGGGCCGTCTCTCTATGAACTCGAACAGATCCATGCCGGCGCCGTGCTTCTCCATCACCACCTGGAAGTACTTCTGCAATTGTACCTGTCTGAATATATAGCTGAGTAGAAGCTCGTCGAGCGCGGGCCGTCTCTCTATGAACTCGAACAGGTCCATGCCGGCGCCGTGCTTCTCCATCACCACCTGGAAGTACTTCTGCAATTGTACCTGTCTGAATATATAGCTGAGTAGAAGCTCGTCGAGCGCGGGCCGTCTCTCTATGAACTCGAACAGGTCCATGCCGGCGCCGTGCTTCTCCATCAGCACCTGGAAGTACTTCTGCAATTGTACCTGTCTGAATATATAGCTGAGTAGAAGCTCGTCGAGCGCGGGCCGTCTCTCTATGAACTCGAACAGGTCCATGCCGGCGCCGTGCTTCTCCATCACCACCTGGAAGTACTTCTGCAATTGTACCTGTCTGAATATATAGCTGAGTAGAAGCTCGTCGAGCGCGGGCCGTCTCTCTATGAACTCGAACAGGTCCATGCCGGCGCCGTGCTTCTCCATCACCACCTGGAAGTACTTCTGCAATTGTACCTGTCTGAATATATAGCTGAGTAGAAGCTCGTCGAGCGCGGGCCGTCTCTCTATGAACTCGAACAGGTCCATGCCGGCGCCGTGCTTCTCCATCACCACCTGGAAGTACTTCTGCAATTGTACCTGTCTGAATATATAGCTGAGTAGAAGCTCGTCGAGCGCGGGCCGTCTCTCTATGAACTCGAACAGGTCCATGCCGGCGCCGTGCTTCTCCATCACCACCTGGAAGTACTTCTGCAATTGTACCTGTCTGAATATATAGCTGAGTAGAAGCTCGTCGAGCGCGGGCCGTCTCTCTATGAACTCGAACAGGTCCATGCCGGCGCCGTGCTTCTCCATCACCACCTGGAAGTACTTCTGCAATTGTACCTGTCTGAATATATAGCTGAGTAGAAGCTCGTCGAGCGCGGGCCGTCTCTCTATGAACTCGAACAGGTCCATGCCGGCGCCGTGCTTCTCCATCACCACCTGGAAGTACTTCTGCAATTGTACCTGTCTGAATATATAGCTGAGTAGAAGCTCGTCGAGCGCGGGCCGTCTCTCTATGAACTCGAACAGGTCCATGCCGGCGCCGTGCTTCTCCATCACCACCTGGAAGTACTTCTGCAATTGTACCTGTCTGAATATATAGCTGAGTAGAAGCTCGTCGAGCGCGGGCCGTCTCTCTATGAACTCGAACAGGTCCATGCCGGCGCCGTGCTTCTCCATCACCACCTGGAAGTACTTCTGCAATTGTACCTGTCTGAATATATAGCTGAGTAGAAGCTCGTCGAGCGCGGGCCGTCTCTCTATGAACTCGAACAGGTCCATGCCGGCGCCGTGCTTCTCCATCACCATCTGGAAGTACTTCTGCAATTGTACCTGTCTGAATATATAGCTGAGTAGAAGCTCGTCGAGCGCGGGCCGTCTCTATATGAACTCGAACAGGTCCATGCCGGCGCCGTGCTTCTCCATCACCACCTGGAAGTACTTCTGCAATTGTACCTGTCTGAATATATAGCTGAGTAGAAGCTCGTCGAGCGCGGGCCGTCTCTCTATGAACTCGAACAGGTCCATGCCGGCGCCGTGCTTCTCCATCACCACCTGGAAGTACTTCTGCAATTGTACCTGTCTGAATATATAGCTGAGTAGAAGCTCGTCGAGCGCGGGCCGTCTCTCTATGAACTCGAACAGGTCCATGCCGGCGCCGTGCTTCTCCATCACCATCTGGAAGTACTTCTGCAATTGTACCTGTCTGAATATATAGCTGAGTAGAAGCTCGTCGAGCGCGGGCCGTCTCTCTATGAACTCGAACAGGTCCATGCCGGCGCCGTGCTTCTCCATCACCACCTGGAAGTACTTCTGCAATTGTACCTGTCTGAATATATAGCTGAGTAGAAGCTCGTCGAGCGCGGGCCGTCTCTCTATGAACTCGAACAGGTCCATGCCGGCGCCGTGCTTCTCCATCACCACCTGGAAGTACTTCTGCAATTGTACCTGTCTGAATATATAGCTGAGTAGAAGCTCGTCGAGCGCGGGCCGTCTCTCTATGAACTCGAACAGGTCCATGCCGGCGCCGTGCTTCTCCATCACCATCTGGAAGTACTTCTGCAATTGTACCTGTCTGAATATATAGCTGAGTAAAGCTCGTCGAGCGCGGGCCGTCTCTCTATGAACTCGAACAGGTCCATGCCGGCGCCGTGCTTCTCCATCACCATCTGGAAGTACTTCTGCAATTGTACCTGTCTGAATATATAGCTGAGTAGAAGCTCGTCGAGCGCGGGCCGTCTCTCTATGAACTCGAACAGGTCCATGCCGGCGCCGTGCTTCTCCATCACCACCTGGAAGTACTTCTGCAATTGTACCTGTCTGAATATATAGCTGAGTAGAAGCTCGTCGAGCGCGGGCCGTCTCTCTATGAACTCGAACAGGTCCATGCCGGCGCCGTGCTTCTCCATCACCACCTGGAAGTACTTCTGCAATTGTACCTGTCTGAATATATAGCTGAGTAGAAGCTCGTCGAGCGCGGGCCGTCTCTCTATGAACTCGAACAGGTCCATGCCAGCGCCGTGCTTCTCCATCACCATCTGGAAGTACTTCTGCAATTGTACCTGTCTGAATATATAGCTGAGTAGAAGCTCGTCGAGCGCGGGCCGTCTCTCTATGAACTCGAACAGGTCCATGCCGGCGCCGTGCTTCTCCATCACCATCTGGAAGTACTTCTGCAATTGTACCTGTCTGAATATATAGCTGAGTAGAAGCTCGTCGAGCGCGGGCCGTCTCTCTATGAACTCGAACAGGTCCATGCCGGCGCCGTGCTTCTCCATCACCACCTGGAAGTACTTCTGCAATTGTACCTGTCTGAATATATAGCTGAGTAGAAGCTCGTCGAGCGCGGGCCGTCTCTCTATGAACTCGAACAGGTCCATGCCGGCGCCGTGCTTCTCCATCACCACCTGGAAGTACTTCTGCAATTGTACCTGTCTGAATATATAGCTGAGTAGAAGCTCGTCGAGCGCGGGCCGTCTCTCTATGAACTCGAACAGGTCCATGCCAGCGCCGTGCTTCTCCATCACCATCTGGAAGTACTTCTGCAATTGTACCTGTCTGAATATATAGCTGAGTAGAAGCTCGTCGAGCGCGGGCCGTCTCTCTATGAACTCGAACAGGTCCATGCCAGCGCCGTGCTTCTCCATCACCATCTGGAAGTACTTCTGCAATTGTACCTGTCTGAATATATAGCTGAGTAGAAGCTCGTCGAGCGCGGGCCGTCTCTCTATGAACTCGAACAGGTCCATGCCGGCGCCGTGCTTCTCCATCACCATCTGGAAGTACTTCTCGTTCTCGTACACGTCCAGAATGCTCACCTGTAGGTGGGAATAAAGTTACTAGTGGCTTTGTGAGCTATACAACTCGGCTGTCTTTTTTTTCATATTTTCTGTTTTATAATTTTGGAAAACTGAATCGAAAAAACCACTGTCTTATTATTGAATCTGTTGACAAAATTTCACGAGAATCGGTTGAGAAATGCGACCTGTAGAGGAGAAACGCCGGATGGACGCCAGACACTTTCGTATGCCCAAGCTGAAACGGAGAACTGCATTCGCTTCACTTGCTTGTTCAATAAATATTTATAGAAAGTATTGGAGTCATCATCATCATCATATCAGCCGAAAGACGTCCACTGCTGGACCTAGGCCTATCCCAAAGAGTGCCAAAGTGACCGATCCTGCGCCACCCGCATCCAGCGGACTCCCGCGACCTTTACCAGGTCATCAGTCCACCTTGTGGGGGCCTATCCACGCCGCGCCTTCCGGTACGTGGCCGCCACTTGAGAATCTTTCCGCCCCAACGGTCATCGGTTCTACGTGCAATGTGCCCCACCCAGTGCCACTTAAGTTTAGCGATTCGGAGGGCTATCGGTTATCTTGGTTCTGCTGCGGATAGCCTTATTTCTGATGCGATCACCCAGAGATACTACCAAAAAAGCCCTTTGGGTGACTTTGAGCCTTCTTATGAGGCCCATGGTAAGCGACCACGTTTCAGTGCCATATGTCATCACTGGCAACACACCCTGGTCAAAGACTCTCGTCTTGAGACACTGCGGAATATTGGACGAAAAGATGTGCCGTAGCTTCCCGAACGCTGCCCAGCCGCGTCGGAATCGACGATTGACCTCTTTCTCGAAGTTGGACCTACCTAACTGGACAGTCTGTCCTAGGTATACATAATCGTCTACAATTCCGAGCGTAAAGTGTCCGATTGTAATGGGAGTTGGTACTACGTGGGCGATAGAGAGACAAAGCTGCAAAAAAAGTTGACTTACTATATTTTGATGCTTGAGCGTCATTAGCAAGCTAAGCTCCAATGGCACCTTCTTGCCGTCAGGTCCGTCCACCCAGAATTGAGCACCAACTTTTTCTTTCAATATGAATTTGGCTACTGCTAGGAGACGGTCCGAGCGACGATACGCCATTTTAACACAGCCGTAGGCGCCTTTACCTGTGGAACAAAAAGAAGATAACATGGCTATGATGATGGGGTCTTGCTATTTCTGATCATGGATGTATAGTAGGGGAGTTATATAAAAAATAATAGGTGATAGGTCATACTAGTTCTCACAACAACTGGGTTTGTTTTTTTTAGTTCTTTGTATCTTTTTGACATACTTTAAGTCCTGGAAAATCTAACCGTGCAAAATACGTTTTTTTGACCGCGATCTTGAAAAAATAAATAATACCTGACGAAGAATAAGAGCCAATATAGACTTAACAGTGAGTTAACTGTGATTTAATTGAGAGTTAATGTATAGAATGGGGAATGGATGAAAATTTTAGAAGTGCCTGATTTTTTTTTGTCTTAGGAATAACCTTCCTTACCACCAGAAAAAAATTGTAGACTTGTCAGGTGCTTCAATTATTTTTGAAAAATATAAACAGTTTCCTCACTTACGTTTTGGGTTTAGGACGGCGAATGAGACATTTTCTTTGATTTGTCTCATATTACAAAAAATATCATAAAAATCCGTGGTAAACCGACACTGGCGATGATATTGACAGCAGCAGCAGCTATATTTGTCATTGCCAGGGTCAGATATTCAAAATATTTTTTGTAATATGAGACAAATCAAGGAAAGTTTCTCATTCGCCGTCCTTAACCCAAAACGTAAGTGAGGAAACTGTTTATATTTTTCAAAAATAATTGACGCACCTGAAAAATCTGCAATTTTTTTCTGGTGTTAAGGAAGGTTATTCCTATTACCAAAAAAATAATCAAGCACTTCTAAAATTTTCATCCATTCCCCATTGCTGTTTTATTTCGCGGTTTACTGGTTGGTGTCATGGAAAACGTTGTTCAGTACAAGTGTCTTTTTCGCTTTTTGTCATTTCCAGACTGTGAAAGATTCGTTGGAATTTACGTCTTATTTATTAGCATTAATTTCCTGAGACCGCAAACGTAAAAAAAACAAAGAAATTCGATGTAAACACTTCGGACAGTTTCTAAAATCGAACCAAAAAACAAATGTCTCTTCTGCCAGAAGTACTTGGCAGACGGCCAAGCGGCGGCCAACTTTGACACCGTCTTCTGCCAAGTACTTACGGCCATTTCAGGACTGACATACTTGGGTTTACTCTCTCTACGACTAAGGGGCTAAATGATGCCATGCCACATGTCTCGTACTGTTGTCACATGACGTAAATATATATACCCTTAAAATTTTGAACCGAATGAAGGATTTTTCAAACTTTCGGCCAATTTTAGGTGCGATAATCTTCTGATTCTTGCTCAGCACAACTTTCTCTACCTGCTGGCCATGCATTGAATCATGTTGTCATGAGACGTAGGTGGATTGGGAGTTGGCTTACGGACTATATGTGTAATTTGAATATGTGTTTTTTTAATGTTTTTTTTTTTGGTTTTTTTGTGCAATTTTTTTTGTGTGGATAATGTCTGTATAATTTGTAATCATGTGCTTGTCTAATAATACATTATTCTTATTCTTATTTTATAGGAACCTGGGGCTCGGGAGGATATAAGATATGTTTGACAGGCTGTATGTGGTAGGTGTAGGTGGCGACCACGTACCGGAAGGCGCGGCGTGGGTAGGGGGGCCTAATGACCTGGTGACCTGGTAAAGGTTGCGGGAGTCCGCTGGATGCGGGTGGCGCAGGACCGGCCATTGTGGCACTCTTTGGGGGAGGCCTATGTCCAGCAGTGGACGTCTATCGGCTGATATGATGATGATGATGTGGTCGATCGTGATGAGAAGACCCGACAATTATGTTGTGAAGAAATGCCTTTCTGTGGCTACCAAAAAAAGGGGAAGGGGAAGACCTCAAATGGCCTGGTTGACGAATGTCCACAGAGACATGAATAGCCTCGGGCTTAAAGAAGAGGATACCAGCCAGCGGACTACATGGCGCCGCATGATAAAGAAAGCCGACCCCGTGTAACGGGAAAAGGCGAGGACAAAGAAGAAGAGGCTGTATGTGGTCGATATATAACGCCTTTGCCTGGAAAAGGTAAGTTAACTTACTAAGGTTAGTTAACTTAGATAGTGCTTATTACTCTCACCTATTTGCTTCAACGTGACGTAATGCTTGTTGTACTCGCCGCAGATCTGTTCCTCGCCGCACTGGCTCACGAGCGACATGGAGTGCGGTCTACTGCTCACCGATTTATTCCCCTGCGAACAATAGGGGTGTACACTCAAAATATATCATTATTTAAAAATTAAAGAAGGCAAAAAAATATATCATTATCTAATGACGAAAATCCCATGCCAAAATCTCATAAAATTACGAACCTACAACCGTTTTAATGTTGCATGTTAGAGAGAGAAAACGCTTGGGGATCGTGACGTCATGATCCTCTAGCCTAGTGATATGCCAGAGAGAAAGTTCTCATTCTCGAGTACGTTTCTCCGCGGAAAAAATTCAACGTTTTAAAAGTGGATTTGTTTTTAGGTTATTACACTTATTACGTTTATACTTACTTATATAATGATAACGAATGAGTTTTGAAATCTAAAAGGTCTTTATCTGCGGTGCAATATCCACAGAGATTTTTTTGAAAAAAATTGGATTTTATTGAAAATTACCACGTGAAAAAGCCTTACTTCGCGGTTGAACGTAAAGGTGATTTGGTGAGCCGCTGAAGCACGGAATAAACATTTTCGACTATATAGAGAATGTTACAGTCGAAAATTTTCACGGGAGCATACAGACGTCATAAATCGGTTACTTTTAACATCTGATCCCTTTTTGAGCAGCGTCAGACAAAATAAATTAAAAAATAGCAATCATTCTCTACAAAAGCCAAGGAAATGCTGTTACCATACAAATTTACCTAACTGACAACGGTGAGGCTACTTGAATAAAAAGAAGATACTAGTCTATGAGCATACAAATTTTTTTTTGTTCTTAAAATAAATATTTATTTAAAAATATTGTTGAACTAAAAAATTGAGAATTTAAAGTACATTAAATATACCCTATTTCTTTTTCATTATTTTTCCCTAACTATACAATCATCTGTGGACTCAAAAATGTAATAAAATATTGATGTCCGACTTTTTGGGTCAAATACCTCTCTGTGCGACGTCACACCTGTTATTTGTACTAGAACGGTTAGTTTATATCGTCGGGTGTCAAGCAAAACTCACTAAGTAACAAATACCTACTTAAATCAAAGGTCGTATCTCGATATCGACTACGTACTGAGATACGAGGTTTTGAAGAGCAGTGATAGTTTTGGTAGTGACTTTTGCTTGTCAACCGACGATATTGTCTATTTCATATCACCGGCATCTGTAATGAATGTTGCAGTACTGTGCTGTGAATGTGATTGGCTAAATACTAGCCAATCACAAAGCGTAGTTTTTAGGGTTCCGTACTCAAAGAGTAAAACGGGACCCTATTACTAAGACTCCACTGTCCGTCCGTCCGTCCGTCCGTCTGTCTGTCACCAGGCTGTATCTCACTGATACCGTGATAGTTCCAGCTGAAATTTTCACAGATGATGTATTTCTGTTGCCGCTATAACAACAAATACTAAAAACACAGAATAACATTGTTTTTTATAGATAATGGTACGGAACCCTTCGTGCGCGAGTCCAACTCGCACTTGGCCGGTTTTTTATATTTTTTATGCCTTGGATACACAAACAACTTTAACTAGATTTTTGACAGATGACGCGGCGCTGCTACGTTCCGAAACGCCATATATTGGCAATTTTGTATCGGATCGAGTCGAGTCTCCTTAAACAAGGACACATATTATTGAAATACGAAGTTATATTTTCAATTTTTTTTCTGTTGTCTATAGCGTAACGAAACAGTTATTTCGGTTGTTTCTGAAGTAACATAGACTGTTGAATGATGAAAAGAGTGACGTGGCAGTATTCTCTATGAAATCCTAATACACAGATTTTAATCGACTAGTACAAAACGTGTGTTGTTATATCATGTGAAAGCTAAACAAATATTCTATAAATCTTGCCAACATTAGGATTTCATATATCCTTAAATTTAAGAGGTATGCCAGCCACACGCAGCGGACCCGGCTGCCGGCCGCTAGCTGCATGGTGGACACCGTATATAAGTTGTAAGGGGGTAACTAACCAGCAGCGAGCTGTCGGCCGTGGACGCGACGCTGGAGGCGAGCGTGGTGTGCCGCGCCGTGTCCTCCGGCTGGACTCCCAGCCACACGCAGCGGACCCGGCTGCCGGCCGCTAGCTGCATGGTGGACACCGTATATAAGTTGTAAGGGGGTAACTAACCAGCAGCGAGCTGTCGGCCGTGGACGCGACGCTGGAGGCGAGCGTGGTGTGCCGCGCCGTGTCCTCCAGCTGGACTCCCAGCCACACGCAGCGGACCCGGCTGCCGGCCGCTAGCTGCATGGTGGACACCGTATATAAGTTGTAAGGGGGTAACTAACCAGCAGCGAGCTGTCGGCCGTGGACGCGACGCTGGAGGCGAGCGTGGTGTGCCGCGCCGTGTCCTCCAGCTGGACTCCCAGCCACACGCAGCGGACCCGGCTGCCGGCCGCTAGCTGCATGGTGGACACCGTATATAAGTTGTAAGGGGGTAACTAACCAGCAGCGAGCTGTCGGCCGTGGACGCGACGCTGGAGGCGAGCGTGGTGTGCCGCGCCGTGTCCTCCAGCTGGACTCCCAGCCACACGCAGCGGACCCGGCTGCCGGCCGCTAGCTGCATGGTGGACACCGTATATAAGTTGTAAGGGGGTAACTAACCAGCAGCGAGCTGTCGGCCGTGGACGCGACGCTGGAGGCGAGCGTGGTGTGCCGCGCCGTGTCCTCCAGCTGGACTCCCAGCCACACGCAGCGGACCCGGCTGCCGGCCGCTAGCTGCATGGTGGACACCGTATATAAGTTGTAAGGGGGTAACTAACCAGCAGCGAGCTGTCGGCCGTGGACGCGACGCTGGAGGCGAGCGTGGTGTGCCGCGCCGTGTCCTCCAGCTGGACTCCCAGCCACACGCAGCGGACCCGGCTGCCGGCCGCTAGCTGCATGGTGGACACCGTATATAAGTTGTAAGGGGGTAACTAACCAGCAGCGAGCTGTCGGCCGTGGACGCGACGCTGGAGGCGAGCGTGGTGTGCCGCGCCGTGTCCTCCAGCTGGACTCCCAGCCACACGCAGCGGACCCGGCTGCCGGCCGCTAGCTGCATGGTGGACACCGTATATAAGTTGTAAGGGGGTAACTAACCAGCAGCGAGCTGTCGGCCGTGGACGCGACGCTGGAGGCGAGCGTGGTGTGCCGCGCCGTGTCCTCCAGCTGGACTCCCAGCCACACGCAGCGGACCCGGCTGCCGGCCGCTAGCTGCATGGTGGACACCGTATATAAGTTGTAAGGGGGTAACTAACCAGCAGCGAGCTGTCGGCCGTGGACGCGACGCTGGAGGCGAGCGTGGTGTGCCGCGCCGTGTCCTCCAGCTGGACTCCCAGCCACACGCAGCGGACCCGGCTGCCGGCCGCTAGCTGCATGGTGGACACCGTGTATAACACACCTAAGGGAAAAATAACAATAAAAATTAGGAGAAGTAAAATATTTCTTTATTTGTAATCACTACATCTGACTATTATTAGATTCCTGAAATGCTCGTAAAGGGGGAGGGGGGGGGGGGGGGGGGGTAAAATTGTCGTCGTGGCACCTCATGGTCAATACTGTATTTATATCGCACATTTTCTGAAACGAATCTACCCAAAAAAAAATACTGTGTGGAAATTCTCTCAGGCACCCCCAAGCCGGGAAAGCTATAATGGGGGAAGAAGTTCGAGGGAGTCTACCCACTAAAACCACTTCAGCGTTTCCGTCTCTGCCGTTAATGGGATTGCCATGGGATCGCGAACACGTCACCACAGCCAAGCGAACGGACCCTCAACTAACCACCCATAAAGTACTCACTGAGCTGCGCGCCGTCGCGGTGTAGCACGACGCCGCGGTAGGTGCCGTCGGTACTTGCGGTGCGCGGGTCACAGGGGTCGGAGCAGACGTTTGGAGATGCATGCCGTTCGGGCTTGCAAACGCACCATCAGTATCGCACATACCGTTTGGCGACCCATTTTTTTCACATTTGTTCCCAAGTTGTGCCCTCTCTCTATACTAACCACCCATAAAGTACTCACTGAGTTGCGCGCCGTCGCGGTGTAGCACGACGCCGCGGTAGGTGCCGTCGGTACTTGCGGTGCGCGGGTCACAGGGGTCGGAGCAGACGTTTGGAGATGCATGCCGTTCGGGCTTGCAAACGCACCATCAGTATCGCACATACCGTTTGGCGACCCATTTTTTTCACATTTGTTCCCAAGTTGTGCCCTCTCTCTATACTAACCACCCATAAAGTACTCACTGAGTTGCGCGCCGTCGCGGTGTAGCACGACGCCGCGGTAGGTGCCGTCGGTACTTGCGGTGCGCGGGTCACAGGGGTCGGAGCAGACGTTTGGAGATGCATGCCGTTCGGGCTTGCAAACGCACCATCAGTATCGCACATACCGTTTGGCGACCCATTTTTTTCACATTTGTTCCCAAGTTGTGCCCTCTATACTAACCACCCATAAAGTACTCACTGAGTTGCGCGCCGTCGCGGTGTAGCACGACGCCGCGATAGGTGCCGTCGGGAGCGTCGCAGTCGCACGAGTACTTGCGGTGCGCGGGCGTGGAGGTCACGTGGGCGCGGACCAGACGTTTGGCGACGCAGTGAGTTTCGGGGGCGTCCACTGTCAAAATAATAATCATTTAGTAGGTCCATGTCAATGTGTGAGAAGCTCAGAGAAAAAATATATAACTATATTGTGTAAATCCATGACAGCTATGTACCCTGAATGCAATACATGATGATTAAGAGACGTTAATGTATTTGGAGCTTACGTCGCAATAAGACGCATTTGTTTTGGATAGGGGTGGTCGCTAGACCTCGTTATCTTGTTGCACTGTCATTGCTTTTCCGTAGAGCGTGAATGTTTTTTTTATCGACTATCTAAATATCGATAGTGTACTTAGAGTTAATTGTCACTGATAATTAGTGAGCTGATAAGGAGTCACTAGGTACTATCGGGTATAAATATATATGATAAAAAAATAAGAAATAAAAATCTCGGGTGTAGGTACCTTAGTTAAGACTGTTTATCATTGTTTTTCCACAATAATTACAATACACTGTATAGAACTCCACATCGTCAATGTAACTTTACTAAGGGTCATATTATTATAGGGGTTTTGATGATCACAAGTTTCACATTGGGTGGCAACTGTAAATATACATACGAAGGGCGCACTGACCAGCCCCACACAGTTTCAAAAAACAAATGCTTTTTAAAGGCTGCTGGTACTGGTAATTCAAAAATGGCTGCTAGTATACATTCCATCTAGACATAATAAATAGGTACTTAAAATCATATTCAACAAAGGAATCTTCAAAACATTTGCAAATAAATACCACTTACGATATTGAAGTTCCCGATGTACTGGAAATTATGAGTTACTTTTCGTCGTTGCAGTTGCTGATAGGTAAATCATTTATATCTCTTCACCAATGAGGTTATCTACGTATTTTTCATCAAGAAGTTTTCATTGAGATTGAGCAAAGATTTAAAAGGCGCAAATTCAATCACATTGTTGCATTATATAAACATCGATATCAAGACGGTCGATAAAAAAAACATTCACGCTCTACGGAAAAGCAATGACAGTAAATAAATAAAATAAATAAAAATGGTTTATTTTCAGATTTCTTAGATCCATAGCATAGCATTGTTAGTTACAAAACACTTATACAACTATATTAGTAAAATTAATATTAAATGGCCACATGAATTAATTTTATTTTATTTTTTGTTGTTGGACGTGTAGGTCGGTGTATCGGCGGAGTATGTCTGAGTCCCACCTCTCTGCTATCATTTTCAGGATGCTATTTGAGCTTCCCCTCGTCTGCATCACCACAGACGCCGTCTTCTTCCGTATTATGGCATAAAAGTCATCTACGCTAGCATCGCCAAACATCCCAGAGGTGCTGCAGAATCGGGGAAGCCCAAACAGCCTCCTGAAAATGTTGTTATATTGGATACGCAGGGCGCTATATGACTTCAGCCTGAAACTAGCCCACAGGCCACACATATAGAAACTTTGACAATAAGCTCTAAATAAAGTCAGCTTCACTTGGACACTACAACGTGCGAACCTGTGCGCCAGCATCCCGCCTCGGACTGACAACGCCCTGCGCTCCCGCTCGATATCGAAATCGTCTTTCAGGTCCTCGGTCATTGTGCGACAAGATAACGAGGTCTAGTGATCGCCCCTACTAGGGTGAATATCGGAGCGTTTTTGTCCCCTAATTTCTTTGGACACGTTTTTGTCGAAGTGTCTCTACATTTTGATGACATTTCCGGTTGTTTTGTGGAGGACCCTGACTTCTATCATTTTACCAGAAATACCATGAAACTGTACAGATGGTTCAACAAAAACGTGTCCAAAGAAATTAGGCGGTTATTTAAAACGCTCCGATATTCACCCACTTAGGCTCTTTTCCCTGATAACTACTTGATACCTACAGCATACCAGCATATGCATTTTAGTAATAAAACGGTTTTCATAATATAATTCTATTTTGTGTTGTGTACAGCCACTGAATATTTGTTAATGCGTGTTTTTTTTTCAATTCTAAATTCGACATGGATTTTACTTAGGCCGTTACCTCCTGAATTGAATATTCTCTAAGTTGTGATTTTTTCGTTTTTAAATGAAGTAACTAACGCAATACTCACTTTAGTATCTCTTACTGTAGTGTATCTGTGCTTATCTAGTACGCATACGTCACGATGACGGCAGTGGTGGCCGCGGTCGGACCGTTGCCGGGAATGGTGGTGCGCTGGCTAGCCAAGCTATACAGATATACCTTTAGAATCAGCAAATAAGTGAATACTACACTTACTAACGCGATACTCACTTTCACATCTCCTCCTCGGCGCGGACTCTGTCTGCGTCTCCAAATCGTTATCATTACTCAAGCTATCAATGCTCTCATTCCCATTATGCTTCGGCAGGTCCTCAATCTCGCACCCAGGCGGTGGCATCTCATTGATAGGCGTCAAAAAATCCGCACTGGTCTCGTTCGAATCACAGAAGTCTATGGACAAACTACTCTTATCGTCTTTCACTTGACCGGGCAGGTTCACTTTCACTGATCGATATTTACTAGAATCAAAGGATAGACGTAAAGACGGGTCGTTCATTCTAACCCTAGGCGTGTTCCCTGTAGGTGTGACTTCCTGAGAATGCTGTGAAGTGTAGTATATTGAGTCTGATTTCTCGTTAGCTTTAGCAAGTTGCTTGGCGACGGGGTTGTTCTGTTCCGAACGGAGGATGTTTTCAGAGCGGGATTTGGAGATGCTGCTGGGGCAGTAGTTTTCATCGTCTATGGATATTCCGGACATTCCGGAAGTTACGTCAGGGAGGGCGGATGTGTCATTGCGCTGTTCCGTTGTGCTGATGCTGGAGACCATGTCCTGTGGATATTTAGTGTCAATAAAAAAATATTTATATTCTAATGCGCACACAAAATCTATACACTTGCTATGGATTGACAGTTTAAGAGGCAGATACAGTGGCCCATTTCACGAAGCTATAAGTTAAAATTTCAAGGTGCGTACGAATTAGAGCAGTCTCGTGTTGAGGCACGCACGGCTCACCTATTTTGCTCTAATTCGTATGCGCTCACGCGCTGTGCGCGAGCAGCGCGCGAGCCGCCGAGAGTCGGTCTTTTGACCGTGCTCAAGGCGCCTCGGTGTGCGTGCCGAGCGTAACTTGGACGTGTATCCGAGCGTGCTGCGGGCAGAATGACAAGTTTAAACTTGTATGTGGGCGAGGCGCGTGTAAATTTGTTCAAGTTGCTGAGCCGTGCGAGTTTATATTAGTAAATTTATTAAAATAAAACCGTGTAAATCCAAAATTGTTAATAATTCGGTGAATTATGATAAACGCAGCCGCGGCTATCATCGTGTCCGACGCCATTTTGAACGACGCACAATGTCGGCTCGCGGCGAGATCGCTGCCTCGCCCGCGCATGTTTATGTGTAACAATTTGGCTCGCGAGCAGCTCGCCGCGCGGGGCGAGCCGCTCAAACTCGTACGCAGCTTTACACGTCTAAATTGACAACACGGAGGTGCTGACCAATAAGAATTGGCCTTTTGGACAGTGTTACCGGTTTAAACTTGTTTTTTTTACTTGTAGCTTTATGAAATGGGGCCCAGGTCCCTCGCTTTCAGCACAACACATCTTCGATGATGATGATTGTATGTAGGGACGCTCGGCTTATAATAGGCGGGCTGCGATCGCTTTGCGCGTTCATTCAGTCCATTTACCAAGTCTTCATTATATTCATCATATCAGCCGAAAGAAGTCCACTGCTGGACTCCTCCAAGGAGTACCAGCTCCAAGGACTCCACGGATAGGCCTCCCCCAAGGAGTGCCACAATGACTGGTTCTGCGCCACCCGCATCAGTCCACCTTATCTACCCACGCTGCGCCTTCCTGTACGTGGTCGCCACTCGAGAACCTTTCCGCCCCAATGGCCATCGGTTCTACATGCAATGTGCCCCGCCCTGCCGCTATATCGGTTACCTTGGTTCTGCTGCGGATAGCCTCATTTCTGATGCGATGACGCAGAGAAACTCCCAGCATAGCCCTCTCCATTGCCTTTTGGGTGACTTTGAGCCTTCTCATGAAACCCATAGTAAGCGACCACGTTCCAGTGCCATACGTCATCACTGGCAACACACCCTGGTCAAGGACTCTCGTCTTGAGACACTGCGGAATATTGGACGAACAGATGTGCCGTAGCTTCCCGAACGCTGCCCAGCCGAGTCGGCTTCATAATCTTAGTCACAACCAAAATCCCAACGTTGCATACTTTACCTGCGTGGGAGTAGGCGTGTGGGTGACCAGGCCGCAGGACTTGTCGAGACAGAGCGCGCTTGAGGACTTCTCCCTGGTCGTGGTAGACAGTAGGGATTGCTGCACGTTGGACATGCAAGCGGATTTCTGGCTGCCATTGAATGCGCCGCACGAGTCGTCGTCTGTGTCTGACGCTGAAACAAATGTTAAATTCATATTAATATTATAAATGCGAAAGTCTGCCTGACTGTTTGTATGTTACCTCTTCACGCTTAAACCACTGGACTGATATATAGATGAAATTTGGTATTAAGGGAAGGACATAGGATAGTTTTTATCCTGGAAATCATCCCGTCAGGGGGTGAAAGTTTGTATCGAGCTACAGTATAAACGAGTTCCACACGAACAGAGCGGTGATGATGCCAGCGTTGTCTACTACTAGGAGGCCGCTGACGTTTTTTTTTTTTTTTACTACGACGGTGGCAAACAAGCTTACGGCCTGCCTGATGTTAAGCTGGTACCGTCGCCTATGGACACTTGTGACTCCAGAAGAATCACAAGCGCGTTGCCGACCATTTATTCACTTGAGGATTCGCTGTGTTGGCAGATAGAGACATGCAGGTCCCTCACTCCCAACACAGCGCACCCTAGGGAGCCCTGGCGACCTTACTCATCACCAGGAACACAACACCACATACTTCATAGCATGCAATAATATAGCAACACTACAAAGCAGTGGTGCGGTCTTCTGTAAGGTGGAGGTACTTCCCCAGTTGGGCTGCTCCACATACGAGCGAGATGACATTCCGCTGTGCCCTACCTCTGTTACGTTTACGTTGTGTTGTGGGTTACCTGGGTAATGGTATGGGGTTCCCTTACACACAAACTCACCTGAATGATCGTCCTCATGATTGACCAGCGACAGCGTCATGTCCCGGTTCTGGTCGGGCACCTTGACCAGGTCCTGGGGCCGGCAGAAGTTGGGTATGAGGTCGTCTATGTGCCGGCCGACGACCTCGGAGTGCGGCTTGCCGAACGTGAGCGTGGCGAAGTGCTGGTTGCAGGCGGTGATCATGCCAGCGTCGTCTACTACTAGGAGGCCGCTGACGTTGTACGTCACCTGGGATAAGATAATCATCATCATCATTTCCTTACCCTTATCCCATTTACTTGGAGTCGGCGCAGCATGTCTTTTTCTTCCATACTTCTCTGTCAGCCGTCATGTCATCACTCCCTTCTTTTCTCTTCATATCGTCTCTCACACAGTCCATCCACCTTTTCCTTGGCCTACCTCGTCTTTTACATCCATCCACATTCATACCTAATACTCTTTTGGTCACATGACTTTCATCCCTCCGCATTACGTGCCCATACCACGCAAGGCGATTGGCTCTCAATTTATCCGCGATAGGTGCTACTTTCAGGCTTCCCCTTACATACGTATTTCTTATTCGGTCCATCCTCGTCACACCACACATCCATCTTAACATTCTCATCTCCGTAACATGCAATCTCTTTTCATCCGTCACCTTTAAGGCCCAACATTCTGATCCATACATGACGACAGGTCTCACAATGGTCTTATAGATTTTGCCCTTTAGCCTAGGAGGCATTCTGCCATCGCATATTGTTCCGGAGACCTGTCGCCATTTCATCCACCCAGCGCTAATTCGGTATCGCTAACCTGGGATAAGATAATATGGACATTAATACTTCCGATAGTTTTAAGACTTGATATTGATTAGGCGGGCTCAAAAATTGAAAGGCTGCACGCTTCATATGGATCTTGCTGCATTTAATAGGTAGATTAGGTGGTGAGCCTCCTCTTGAATGAAATAAAAATAAGACAAATAAATAATATTCTTACCCGGACATTAACTTCATAAACCTGCCTGTCTTTGTGAGATTTCATGCCAGACCAAAGTGTGGTTTCTGTGGTGTCTGGCTTTGATATCCAGAGGCACAAGGGAAACGACCCACCATCTAAAGTTCTACCTGAAAATACAGACAAACGAATATTAATATAACTTTCTGTTTGTGTAAGAAGTTGAGGAACGGAAAATACATCGGCATGTTTTGACTTGGCACTGAAATCTGTGGACTTTTCCCAAAAAATCATCGCTAAGAGTTAGTGTTGTGATTTAGCGCTCGGTGAAACCTGAAAAACTCGAGCTATTAAAACTAAGACTAGCCTTATGAAGTACTGAGAATACGACCGAGCTCGAATTCACAATACCACTGATGTCGTCCCAGACGTATCCGTCGATGGCGGATAGATTGTTTGAGTTATTATTTGTTATTTGCGTGCATGGGCGCGAGAGTGACTCGTAAATCCAAACTCGGTTTTGAAGCTCCGGTGACATGAAAAACAATAAGTTGTAAGTGTAATGGTAGGAGGGCTTGGGCCGAGTTTCACGAATCTGACGTTTGGCGTCAAGATCTTTGGAGACGGGTACGTTCAAAGTTGCTGAGCCCCGTGTTGACAGCAGTTCGCAAGCTCCTCCCACGACTCACAGGATATGGCGGTTGCAGACAGATGGCGCTTGAGGACATCCTTGTACCGCAGATATTGTCCGCCAACTTTGCGTTTGCCTGAGGCTAGTTCAAAGTAAAATACTGCTTTAAAACAGTGGGTTGCAACACTAATTTTCGACGGATCGATAACGCTAAATATGACGGCAGCCGTCATCCCATAGAAAAACGTCATACAATTAGATTTTAAACTGGCTAAGGTCAGTATTCTGCAATCCGCTGTGGTCAACTGTTAACTGGAACAATGACTATCCTCAGTAATAGCCTTAGTGAAAGAATGCAAGGAAGAGCTTAATAAGATAGGAGAAAACCCAGGTGTGACGGTGGCGTGGGTGCCAGGACATCAGGGAATAGTGGGCAATGAGAGGGCAGATGAGTTGGCTAGGGAGGGTGCGGGCGGGAAGGGAGTTTGAAGGCCCAGAACCGGTCCTTCCTTTCTTGACTCAAGTCACAAAGGGGGTCATAGATAGACTAAAAGAACTGGATGGGGAAAGAGAATGGCGGGAAGCATCTGGATGCAGACAGACAAAGATGATGATAGGAGACATTAATCACAAAAGGACCAGGTATCTGCTGAAACTGGGTAAGAGCAATCTGAGACTGCTGACTGGTTTCATTACCGGTCACAATACTCTGAATAGACACTTAAAGATAATAGGTATAAGTAACGATGCTACTTGTCCACACTGTGGGCAAGAAGAAACAAGTAAGCATGTACTAGCGGAATGTGTTATGTACGCGGCACCGCGGTTTAACACATTCGGTAAAGATATGGAGGAGAGGGAATTGAGGGATGTCGACCTTAAAGATGTTCTTCTGTTCTGCAGGAAAACGAGAAGAATTGAAGAGTTTGATGTGGGAATGCCGCCGGGACAGTAACCTGAGGCTCCAAACTAAGGGAATTGGGCTGAATGACCGCGACGAGCGGTCGACTGCCCGCCTGTTTCCGGCCAGGCCTCCCTTCACAACATCAACATTCTCAGTAATATCCAGTACTGTGGACTGGTTCATACCTGTCGCCCTCTGCTTGGACACGCTGCGCGGTATGGGCGCGTCGCAGGCCGGCAGCTGCACGGAGGGAATGAGCGACGCGACCGGCAGCCCTAGCAGCTTGTCGCACGACTCCGCTTGGAACAACATGGCCGCGTCGTCGGAGCACGAGAGGACCGTGCCGTTTTCACCGTCTACTGTTAACTGGAAACAGAAGAATCTCTATAAACTATTACGTTAGTTACTTGAGCCTAGCCGCATATTTCCATTTGCGTTGTACGCAGACTGGGTAAGCCTAGGCAGGTTGTAGAGGCTAGCATAGTCACCAAGTAGATGCCGTAAGGGCGACGCAGACGGGGTAAGCCTAAACAGGTTGTATTGGCTAGCATAGTCACCAAGTAGATGCCGCAAGGGCGACACAGACGGGGTAAGCCTAAACAGGTTGTATTGGCTAGCATAGTCACCAAGTAGATGCCGCAAGGGCGACGCAGACGGGGTAAGCCTAGACAGGTTGTATTGGCTAGCATAGTCACCAAGTAGATGCCGCAAGGGCGACGCAGACGGGGTAAGCCTAGACAGGTTGTAGTGGCTAGCATAGTCACCAAGTAGATGCCGCAAGGGCGACGCAGACGAGGTTGTATTGACCAGCATAGTCACCAAGTAGATGCCGCAAGGGCGACGCAGACGGGGTAAGCCTAGACAGGTTGTAGTGGCTAGCATAGTCACCAAGTAGATGCCGCAAGGGCGACGCAGATGGGGTTGTATTGACCAGCATAGTCACCAAGTAGATGCCGCAAGGGCGACGCAGACGGGGTAAGCCTAGACAGGTTGTAGTGGCTAGCATAGTCACCAAGTAGATGCCGTAAGGGCGACGCAGACGAGGTTGTATTGACCAGCATAGTCACCAAGTAGATGCCGCAAGGGCGACGCAGACGGGGTAAGCCTAGACAGGTTGTAGTGGCTAGCATAGTCACCAAGTAGATGCCGCAAGGGCGACGCAGACGGGGTTGTATTGACCAGCATAGTCACCAAGTAGATGCCGCAAGGGCGACGCAGACGGGGTAAGCCTAGACATGTTGGAGTGGCTAGCATAGTCATCAAGTAGATGCCGCGACCGCAGACGGGGTAAGCCTAGGCAGAGAAGTTAGGGTGACTTAGACGCATTCGTCGACAAATGGGAATGGATCCATCCATTCCCTATTGGCCGGAAGTAGCATAGATAAAGGTGGCTTCTAGGGGAAAGGCTTGTCTCAGTAGGGGACTACATTGATAATGGCTTACCACAACGGTTTTACAGCTGACCGGCTCAGCGACCACTAAACAGGGCCCGTCGTTGTCCAACTGCCGGATCCACAGCGACACCTGCACCCCTCGTCCGTCTTTAGACAGCAGCTCTACCACCTGCAACAAAATGACGCTTTAGTGGTAGTCAGTTTTTGGCAGATTCCCGAGAATTGTACAGAACTACAGACAGAACACAAGGGTTATGCCTAGATTCAATCTCATCTTTAAGAGGATACATAAGGGGCAATTTTCCTCCCAGGTAATTTGCCCTAGATAATTTTTCAAATAAGATCAACGTTTGTTTTGATATTTTTCATATTCTTAATTTTGTACAGTCGCCATCACATATATCTGTACACTACAGGGTGTCAAAATATCTGAACAAGCACCCTAACACCTTGAAAATAGAGTTGTGTTCAGATGTTTGTGACGTGCTTGTTTGCTCCGATGTATGTGATGGCGACTGTAAGTGATAGGTTGCTGCAAACAATGCTTAAAACGGCCCGTTTAATTAGGACGCAAACATAACTGCACACACCGCGCACTGTGGTTTGGCAGATTTGTATCTAGCTACAAACATGTAAAAAAAGGATAATAAACATTTATTATTATATGCATGTCTGTCCCGCTCACGGGACATTGATGTCCCGGGCCTTTGGGAGGCGTGCGTGGGGCTAGGTACCTACAAATTACCAACTGACCCAACACGTAGAGGCCCTTTTGACAATTTATTATTATTATTATTATTAAGCCTTTTATACAAATATTTCAACAATAAGCGCAAAAATCAAAACAGCCCGATACTGAATATTTTCAATATCAATATAATTTATTGCATCCATAGTTGTACAGATCTTATAATAGGTACATGATCTTCTTCCTATTCAGTTTCCAAAATATTTTTACGATTGGTTAAGTTTCGGGGGAGGAAACAGTCGAGAGCGAAACCTGGATTTCAGCTTAGCTCACGCGCGTTCCCAAGATCTAGCCACCAGTATTTCAGTCTGTTACCTTTCCACTGAGGGCTTGTGCACAAATCACGCGAGGTTTTTTCGGCTACTTTTTGACCCCCCCTCCCCCTTGGTGATATTTGGTGAGGTTCTTGGCTACCCCCCCTTCCCCCACATAACCTCACGTATATTTTTTTCATTCGACCTAATTGTAAGATAAATAGTATTGTACATAGTAAATCTTGTTTATTTTTCTATCTTAGTAAAATAGACTCGCTATTTTGAAGTGCTAAAGTAAAGATTTTTGTTTAACGACCCCGAGAAAAAGTATTTACTCATGTGGTAGGTAGATATTTTTTCTTAGTTTCGTTCAGTGTAAAAAAATACACGTGAGGTCTCCTTATACCCCCCCTCCCCCAACGTGATCTGTCGTGATTTTTTCCTGACCCCAAGTCCAAGAACCTGAGCCCGCAGAGCTGACCCTATAAGTAACCCAGCATACAACACAGCTAGTCAGTTACCTTGCCACTGAGCAGTACGATGGTCCCGTCCTCCGCGTCTCCCTCCTCGGGCTCGTGCAGCGTCAACTTGCAAGTCCTGTTGCGGAGCAGGTCCGAGAACCTGAGCCCGCAGAGCTCCCCCGATGAGTAACCGAGGAGGGAACATGCTTTGTTGTTCACTATTAAGATCTGGAACAATATGATTATTGACGTTGGCCGAAAAAAAAGGGTAACTGGCATTGGTTTAGACTTTAGACTGTTTAGAGCTAAATAGTAAAGGGTGCCAAATGCAGTATTTTCTATGCGGTCCACTTGAGGAACCAATCTGCAAGGAGGGCAGTTGCATGCGGTCACGAACCTCAGTCATGAGTGATCGACTAAGAAGAAGAAGTAATGAGAATTAGTAGTAGTAGTGACTTTAGCATTGGTCTAACTGCGGTTGGCTCCATATATTCCTTTCAAGAAACAAAACAATTAACATTATCATTATTATTATGAAAAACAAATAGGGAACATCCCAATTACGTAGAGTCCGAGAGCTCATAGGAAAATATTCTGCTTCGGGTGAAATCGTTTATTTTGGCATAAGAGTGAGCGAGAGAGAAATATTTAAATGCTCACAGGCTGTAGTTTATAAAAGATAATAATGGTTTCCTGTATTGAATGTAAGAGGAGCAGATACAGAACCCACACGAAGGATGATACGGGCGTCAACATCCAGGGGAGAATACGACTAGCCTTGGGCCTTGAGGAACCGACACGCACAAGCCCCCTTATAAAGCCAACAATAAGTACTAACTTTAGATGTATTAGGTTCTATGGTGAACACAGCTTTGCTGGGGTTGATTGCTTGCTGCAGGCGATCTGTTTGAGACTGAGCGGGCGAGCCCGTGACGTCACCGGTGGCGAGGGAGGTGTTAAACCGCAGACCGTTGGGGCCATCCACTGGGAAGTTAAAAATAAAGCTAATTTAAACTTTACAACAACATTTGTAAATTGCACAATATCCAACAGCACACAGCAGGTAGGGTACAGAAAATTAAAAAAAAATGATTTACGTCACTGTTGTACAATGACACGGAAGCTCTCCTTCACCCCTGATAGTGACTATTACTTTAAACTGCCCATGCACACATGCACATGGGTCAATCAAACTTTTTCTTGTTGTTATTCTGTCCCGGTAAGCCAAGAGACAACAGTGACAGACTTTCTTATAAAAAATACTATAAACTGGACTCCTATCATGCTAAGGAGATGCGTCACCATGGATTGGGTTTACCAGTATTCCAGTATAACAAAAACACGTTTTTAGTGGATTTAAACCCCATTAAATATTAGTTTTAAAGGGTGACCCAGGCGACGTAACCATGGCAACGAGCAACGAGAAATAGTTGATTGACCCACATACACACACACACTCAGACACACATATACTCACGCACGCACACACACACACACACACACACACACATAGTTTTAGATATATGTATAGTATTTTGAAAAAGTGATGACTGGCCATGACTGTGGCCAGTCATCATATGCAGGTGCCAGTTAGGCTAGGCTAGCTAAGACAGGGGCGCTATGTCGGGTAACCTCCTCGAGTGTCTGGACTCTACCGATTCCTCTTGATTCAGTTGATCCGCAGGAATGGGTAGTGTCTTGGCCGGTGCGTCCTGGAGACAACGGCAAGCGAACCCTAAGTTATCACTTGCTGGTGTTACCAATAACCCTTTTCTGCCCAGGGAATCGCAAGATTCCCCAGGTGCGGCGTGAGGGAGAGGCCATTGCCGTTTGCCTAGAAATAACGGACCCGGAACCCTGACAAATCCTCTGCTATCAGAGGATTCATGTTAGGCGCGGGGGCTGCGACCGTCAGGCCGGGGCCGAGTTGTGGCTGCGAGGGAGAAAACCTCTATAGAAAGTTACAAGGGGACCTGAGAGGGTGAATCCGAGGTCTATCACCCTCTCCCGGCGTAGAGGTCCTTTGGTCGGGTCGGGAAGCGTGTGGTGTCGCCCTGCACGCTTACGACGGGAGGGGGGCTTTTGCCTCAGTAGTGAGGGCAGCTGCGGCTGTTGCCGAGGGGCGTCGTGGTGAAATGTTCGCGATCCCATGACGCCCCTACTACACGGCAGAGAGGGCATACCTTGGTGGTTTTAGACGGTAGTCTGGGGGGTTCCCGGGAGCCCGTCATACCCATCCTAGTTCCTCGGCTAGGTGGGATGCGTAAATGCATTTCCCCAAGTAAAAAAGAAAAAAAAAAGGCTAGCTAAGACAAATGCAAGAAGACAAAGAAATGTGTCGTGTATCGCGAGTTGAACGAAACTGTGTTGTCGGCGCGTGTGTGTGTGTGTGACTGATAAAACTGTGAAGAATTTTGTTCGATCATCATTTACTTCGGGTCGGCGCAGCATGTCTTTTTCTTCCATACTTCTCTGTCAGCCGTCATGTTCCATACCGCTATGATTGATCCGTGACTGCCACCGGTGAAGTTGTAATAGTTATGTGGGTTTTGATTATTGAGATTTAATTAGCAGGTCCTTTTTGGGGGTCAATCAACTATTTCTTGTTGCTCGTTGCCATGGTTACGTCTCCTGGGTCACTCTTTAAAACTATTATTTTATGGGATTTAAATCCACTAAACACGTGTTTTTGTCATATTGGTAAACCCAATCCATGGTGGCGCATCTCCTTAGCATGATAGGAGTCCAGTTTATAGTGTTTTTTTCTAAGAAAGTCTGTAACTGTTGTCTCTTGGCTTACCGGGACAGAAAAACAACAAGAAAAAGTTGATTGACCCTTGGAAGCTTTATAATAACTTGCCGTGTTAGTCAGTGTGGGTCAACTTCCTGTCCAATCTCAAGTCCAATCGAGTTAAAATTTTGTAAATTATGTATGGCGGATGACAATGCAATACTATGGTCTAGTGAGATTTACTAACGCACCTTTTATCACGAGTTTTAACGTTAACTTCCGTTAAATCTTAAAAAAAATTACGCTTTACCGATTAACGAAGTTAAGGTTTTTTTGTAACAGATTAGAGGTTAACAAAGTTAACTATTTGGTTAACCATGCCCAGCTCTGGTTAAGTGACTATCCAGTTTTGCCAACTTTAATAATTACAGTAAAATAAAAACAATGAATATAGTAAATTACACTTATGCTGCTGTAATTTAAAAATAAATACATGTTGGAGCACTTGTGCCATACCTCTTACTAGATCAACCGCCGGCTTGACTTTAGTGGGTGTCTCCAGCTCCATCCTGATGGGCCGGAGCCTGCGGTTCAGGCGGGGGTAGCTCTGGTTGCCATCAAACGAGTAGTTGTGCAAGCCATGGTGTGCTTTTGGTTTAACTGTTCTGTAAATATTGCGTTGATATAAGTCAGTACTTTAACACTACAAGCTCTTCCGCTTTGTACACATATTTTAAAGATCACTTTACATGGGTCTAATGCGATTTTATCCAATATGTCTTTTTCTGTGTAGTTTACATTAGAACTCAAAATAAAAATTAAAAATCAAAAAGGATATGGGTGATTCTACAAGCGTTCCAACCGCCGTCAGTCCGCTGCTCTCATTATTGTCAATGTACCAGCAAACTGGCATGGCATCTTCAGGTATTTGTAACAAGTCCAGGACTACAATTTATTGGGAAAGGGGATTCAAATCTGCAAGAACTTTGACAATAATGCGAGCAGCAGACTGACGGCGGTTGGAATGCTTGTAGAATCACCCATATAAAGGTTGTTTAAGTACCTAGATAGTTTTAGTTAACAGCACAGTTTCCTATTCATTGTCCTGCAATTATTCTTTGTTGTCTTTGTTTATTTTGATTTTACGAATGTAAGTTATTAATTATATACCTACAGTCTTCATGCCATAAAAATATTATAAAACATAAAACCAATTATATCACACATGTGTGAATAAATATTGTTTTGCTTACCTGCATTTGAAGTCAATATCAAGTAACTTTTTAGGAGTATGCAAGTTTTGATTCTCATTCCAATGGTCTGTAAAATCAGCTGTGGCTCTCTAAAAATAAACAACATCCATTCAAACGCTAAAAACTTTATTAGATCTAATATATGGCCTTTAAACGGGAATACTTACTGGCCTTGGTGTTAAATTTAGATGCTCAGGTGAGTAAACATCGTCAAACCTGCGTAATTTTGGTATCACAGGGCTAAGTATGCCGAAATCCGCCTCTGTTTCCCTGTTATTACAAAAACACCATGTTATCATAAGAACCACTTGCGTCGAGGAAACATTGCACTAAATAATATGAAAATGTCAAGATCAGTTGGCTTTCTGATTTATTTACATCCTCCGACTTATTTTCGGAAGAAAAATCAATACATTCGAGCGCGCAACTTCAAACACTCAGTGACGGTTCTTAACTTGTTAAATGACAACAAACTCTAACTATCCTTACCTGTTATAGTTTGATAAACTAGCAGCATCAATTTCCATGATTTTTACACGTATTTTTATTATTTACTCGCATGTAAAGATTAGTGATTCAAAAAGCACCGTTGCTTGAATTTCAAACAAAAGAAAATCAGCTGTCAAACTGTGTTGTCATTGTCACACCGCCATGACAAATTTGACACTTGATAACAGGATATACTTACTAAACTTCAGGTGCTTGTTTATCTTTTAAAACTAAAGTGTATTTTTTTGTTTTTTAATCTAATTTATAACGAACATTTTATAAAACTTTAATAATTTCTCTGTTGAGCGTCATCTTATTGCAATATTATGTATGCATGTTAAAGGTTGCTTAGTTTCAACAAAGTTATCACCAAGGATTTCAACCATTTTCCACGAGATGGCGCTCGCGTGGATTCAATTAGTGTTTATATTCTCTTTGTTTCGCTCCTACATTCGTCAGTACCAAAGAGAATATAATCACTACGTTTCAGTACATGGTCAGTACGTACATACAAAAATTTTGTTTAGTTTTCTTCGTTAACAATTTGATTTAATGAAATTATACTGCCGTGCAATATTATACTGCCGTGGATTTGAATCCATAACCGAGTACGAATGCATGTCTAAACTTCGCAAGTACTTTTGACCAGTGTAGCGCAACTAGGAACAAAAAGATGAATGACGTCCAACTGCTCAAATTCAGCATCAAATCTGACAAGTTCTGACAAGTGACAAGTTTTCTATCTGTGCTTTTGCTATGGCCACAGACTAATACAGACCCGCAGTATTAAGCAAGACCATGTTTCATACAGTTGTCTCTGTCACTTCTTATGGACAGCTGACATGAGTTAGAATGAGACGAATATGAAGTTATTCTGAGGCTTTAATGAGCTGTCTCCAAATACTGTCAACCGAGCGTTAAAAAAAGTAAACAAACCAACCGACCCGTCAAAGTCAATCAACGTCAAATCTAAGATTATTGTGAGATTATTTGAAAAATATTTTGTTTTTTGTGTGGCAAAAGTGAAAGATACAATTTATATGAAGTAGCAAAACTGGCAAAATATCTTGTGTAGTTCCATATTGCCGGACTTACTCCAGATTAACAAAGAAGACCGGAGAAAATACCAGTTTTCATTGGTATGAATCTTTTGCTTATTTTTCAAATATTTCAAATACATTACGCAATATAATGGTCTGCGATTACTACAAATACTGCATACTATGAAATGAGAAGGTACTTTTTACATGGTTCCAAGTCGATCTTATTAGGATTTTTGGTAAAAATACAATTGTCGTAAACACGGCTAGTTATAGATAGCACTAAATTCAAATCTGTATGTCGACATTTTATCGACATGAATTATGTCTAGGCGTTTAGTTAGACAAAATATTTTGATGTTACACGTAATTAACTGTTAACTTCAGATTTCCGGAAAATAATCTTCGTCAAAAATGGATTGCCGCAGTAGGGCGCAATAATTGGACGCCGAAAACATACGACAGAATATGTTCGAAACATTTCAAATCGGACTGTTTCGTTATTATTAAAAACAGAATTAAGACGCTTGTTGCCAGATGTGATACCTACAGTTTTTCAGAGACCGCTTGAGGTAAGTTTGAAAAGTAAGTTTTATGACTGACATTTCTTATGTCCCTCCAGATGAATTAGTTTGATTTAAGTTTTGTATATTTAAACACTTTGGATAACTACATTGATTTTCTGTATATATCCATACTAATATGTTTTACAAATGCGAAAGTAACTCCGCCTGTCTGTTTGTTTTTCACGCTAGAGTAAAGGCCTCTCTAAATAAATAACGAACCCGCGGAATTGAGAACCTCCTTTTTAGAAGTCGGTTACAAATATGTAAATTACTTCCACTAAAAATCCATAAAATGGTGAGGGTTAAAAAGTAACTTGTCTGAATTTGTAGTTCATATTCACAGTAAGTATCGATATCGATAACTTGTAAGGAAATATCTTTCGCTGCACTAAATCTCGAGCGAGCGAGAGAGCGAATTACATCGTGTGAGCGAGAAAGCGGAGACAATGACGTATGAAGACCTGGCAGATAACGTAGTTCTATCCCTTTCTTACTCGTTGTTCAGTACGTAAGTTTAAAGAGATCGGATGTATAGAAAACGTTAAATCTATTAGGGCCTATCTGCCTTTCTCATTAATCTGTGGCTATGGCGGACTCATGCTATCTCATACTTCCGTACTTTCTCTTTCTGTCATTTTGTCATGGTGACTTTGGCCGGTTACCATGGATATTATAACTTCACGAGAAAACATGTGTGGGTCAAACAAACAATGTTTTTGACGAAATGAAATGAATAATTATCTTAAAATAAAATACGTAATTATTAATAACGAAATATCAAGCGCCAATATTGATTTACTTATGAAAAACAACGGTTGGTACTTGGATAAAACCTACAAGCGTAAGCGGGGGGTTACTTAGTTCGAGAAGAATTCATTGCGACCCGCAAAGATATGTGTACAGATTGGTGATTTTTTGTAAATATAGGTACTGTGATTTGGAAATAAGTGTGAAATAAACTGTATAAAATATTTGTTCTCCTTTTATTATTTCATACCTATATCGGATTGTAGTATCCTGCACCTGCATTGGCTGCGGCAGTCAGCTGTCAACCGCCGTGCCGAGCGGACGTGCAGGGAGTGCTTAGGTATATGTACCTGGTGTTACTGAGTATTTTACAAGTGGCGAACGAGGAAAACGTAAGTGCGATATTTTGTTAACGCATTCACTGCCACCGACGCGTATGTGCGTTCCAGTGACTTTCACCGTGTGCCATCGACGCACAGACGCGTTCGTAATTACGTAAAGTGCATTACATAAAGTACATTTTAAAAAGTGTGGCACCTGGCGAATGCCCAGGAAAAGGAGGTGGCAGTGAATGCGTTAAAGGAAAGGAAAATAGTACCTAATTAGAAAAAAGGTACTTATACGAAAAAGAATTATCAAAGTTATTGGGTTATCCGGCCAATACTTTGTGTATCGGTTAACTATAGAGGTAAAAAAATATCAAAAGGAAATCAACTCTAAGCATATCGTGTACTGTGTTGACGAGTATTCGAAATAATAAGTATCTAGAATCCATTGTCCACCAGAAGTAATATGAAGGTATGAGTAATTTCTGTTGTCGATGTTGTTGATATGGAATTCCTTTAACTATATTTAAAATGTATTGAATATCAAATGAAATAAATTGTGTGGCTAAATGCTGACAATTCGCGTGCAGTGATATTAACTTAAATAGCTAACTACCTATAATCCGTTACTTGGTTTGTTTGGAAACGCGTGCGATGAAATGATTAGATGATTACCACTACTGATTGTCACTACTTTGTACTTAATGTTAAAGGCTACCTTTAAATATACCTATACTGTACATGCAGTGTAGGTAGGTACTATTCGGTATAATAAATCTGTGAGATATCTAGTCCATACCTTTGTTATGATTGGGACAAAAGGTTTGGATGAGTATTTGAGATTATATGGAAGGTCAATATGATAGACCATATCTGTGTTGATATAGCAAGTGGTCTTAAAGGTCAATTTGAGAGGCCGCACCCATAAAAGTGGTATAAGAGACTTTTAAAATGAGAGGTCAATATTATAGACCATTGCGTTGTAATATGTGGTCAATTTGACAGGCTGCATGAATAAAAGTGATATGAAAGACTTTTATATAAGAAGTCAATATTATAGACCCTTGCGTTGTAATATGTGGTCAATTTGACAGGCTGCATGATTAAAAGTGATATGAAAAACTTTTATATGAGAGGACAATATTATAGACTATTGCGTTGTAATATGCGGTCAATTTGACAGGCTGCCTGAATAAAAGTGATATGAAAGACTTTTATATGAGAGGTCAATATTATAGACCATTGCGTTGTACTTAATATGTGGTCAATTTGACAGGCTGCCTAAATAAAAGTGATATGAAAGACTTTTATATAAGAAGTCAATATTATAGACCCTTGCGTTGTAATATGTGGTCAATTTGACTGGCTGCCTGAATAAAAGTGATATGAAAGACTTTTATATGAGAGGCCAATATTATAGACCACCTGGGCCTGGGTGTTTAATACGTGCACGTGCAAAAGTGATGTGGAAGACTTGTGACTGATAACCTGATTGTGTATACGTGTACTGTTTCTACGAGAGGTCAATTTGACAGGCCGACTGAATAAATATACGTGTACTGTTTCTACGAGAGGTCAATTTGACAGGCCGACTGAATAAAAACTTACTGATGCAAGTTTTGCACGAGGGGTCAATTTGACAGACCACGAGTGCCTTGGTATTGTATAAGATATGAAGTACCTATGTTGTGCTGTGTGTGTGTTACGGCAGGGTTGTCGTGTATTCTGATACAAATAAATCAAAATCACCAGGATGGGTGAATGCGAATGGATCTACGAGTAATACAGAGATTACCAGCTGTTAGATTGTGTAACGCATTTGGGTGCGTCGCGTGGATCTGGATGTCACTTTCTGTATAGGAAATGACAGACGGCAAGTAATTCATGTAATTACTAATAATTTAGTAAGTAACTGGTTGGTACGGTGCCTACAAGGCGTGCCTTCCACATCGTCAACGAAGTTTTATGGCGTTTACATTGGTTTACTATGATCATATCCCGCGACTGATATCGGTATATAGTTCTGTGCTGTACCTAGTCCTTCGAGTATTAAAGGGATGCTAACACAAGATACGGATGTTGATCCGGAAGTTAGAAATATTGCAAACAAGTGACGCATTAGAAGGTGACGGTTACACCTGGACTAAGCATCCACATCCAAGGTTTCTGACTTGGCGAGTGAACCCACTAATCTGTACGAGCTTAAAGGTTGTTGACTTAAGCATATAAAATAACTCGATCATCTAGATCGATTTTCGCCCATTTCCATTCGCTGTACCGATTTGAAACTTTGAGAGAGAGAGAGTACCTATGTATGGATTGGATGATAATCAAATTATGAAGTGGGTATATAGTGCCAACAGGTACGAGTAAAGCATGAGTCCTGAAGGGAGGCGGTGAAATGTAGGAAAATGTTGATTTGGTACAACATATAGCAAAACAAGTGTTCCATTGGTGAGCGGAGAGGCGGCATATAGAAAGAAATTTAATTGCACTTCCTGGAAGATTGTTGTACCTGTTTGTTTCCCAAGTGGATGGCCGTACCTGATGTAATGGATGGGTACCTAAATAAGATCATGAAGTGTATTTAATGTAACGTGAGGAAATATCAACAATTACAAGAAACCTTTTATAAATCTGAACAAAGGAAAAACAAAAATATAATTGCTGGGACGGTAAAACGGTAAAAGCGGTATAACTTATTGATAAAGACATTTGTTTACTAGCAGTCAACGTAATTACATATTGCTATTCAAATGTCAGATACTGATGACGTCATCTGAAATAGGTACTGATGACAGCTATTTTAGCTGTTAAACAATAGCGAACATGCAAAATAAAACATGTATCTTCATGTTTTGATTCTGTATCTGAGCGCTTCATCGCGTCGTTGTTATTTGTTTGCCAACTAATTGCGGGACTATTTTGATGAGAATAAATTAATCCTGAGTCCATAAATTGTTATTGGTGGAATACTTAAATATGCAACAGAAATAAAAAAAAAAGTTTTATAATCAATATTGATACCCTTACCATTCTAATTGATAGACCCGTCCCTGGTTTAAATAATGGCTTCCTATATTTTACAGAAATTTAATATTTTAGTTAATGGGGGTGCTTATCAATTATCCTGTCCTAACAGTCGATATCATTCGAAAAGATTAATGAAGAATTGCTATCTGAAAACGTGGAGTTGAGGGAAGCAGGTTTGGATTGAGGGTAACTGTTGCGTGAAGGACATTAATACACAGCCCAGCCTGGGAACTGAGAGCAGACTGTTAGCGTCTCTTTTCATCAAGTAGGTACTGCATGTGCAGCATTCGTCGCGCGTTCATTCTAGGCGCTGGCGGGATGTATGGTATGTGTAGGTATGTGGAAAAAAAAGGATGTGTGGTACCGCTGTACAGAGATGTATGAAAGCAGAACACTGGGGTTTGAAGAAGGAAAGTAATATATACATCAAATAATGCAGGTGGATGTCTTGCGGTGTAATGCCGGAAAATGACAAACTTGGGACAGGAGATACATGCAAGCAATAAATATTTAAAGAAGTAATATACCTATACGTACATTCTTTGTTGGCGATGCATGAAATTCAGAATTATTAAGGCGAATTAAGAACGAATACAGTCGTCATTAGATCTGATCAATTTAATAATGGATCTGGTTTTGACCTGTGAATATTGAGCAGCTGAGTCTAAGTGCATGCGTGGAGACAAATACTGGACCCATAATGCTTAGTGTACTATGATAGCAAGTATGGGGTATCCCTGACGATGTTTCAAAATTAATTTAATACAATATTTCTATAATTGATCTGTAGCTTGAGACTGGACAACTTTAGTTAACTGTAACTAAAATTGACAAAGTTGTGGGGGATTGACTGAAGCGGATTTTGTTTTGCTGGATCGAATTGACACGTTCACTAATTAGAAAGGACAAATTCCCAGCATACTATTGCGGGTGGTATTAAATCGGATTAAATCAAATTACATGTATCACATACTCTCCTGACCGGTTTCGGCCTCGGCGACTGCCTCGACTCCGACGTTGATGTCGTTCATGTGCTCTGGTATGGCTCACGTAGCCGATCTTAATTACGAAGGTTTTAGAAGTATGTGTACTCGATCTTTCGGTCTTCCTTACATGTATTATTGGTGTGCCATAGGGGTGGGCTTCCATGCGTGTACATTGCAATACATGTGTGATCTAGCGGAAAATTAATAAATTGGTTTTCCTCCAGTGGGACTCAGAATGTTGTCATTTATAATAGAATGTATACAGAGGGATATACATGGCTCGCCGGGTTTCTTACGCCGGGTTTTCTCGTGGCAGAGGTTCATTTTAACAACCGGTGGTAGTTACAGGATGAATACCGGCGAGAAACATAATATTTAAATGCCTGCTTTAAATAATGCTTTATTGTGTTTATAACTAAAGCATTCTGCTTTGAATATGTACATAAGTTAAAAAAATGGATTTTGTTATAAAGTTAAAAGTTTTTAAAGCCCATTAAATTAATCTATTATTCACCATTTATAAACACACTTCAAAAAATTAAGACTAAGAAGTATGCAATAGAAATTAAACTAAATAAGATGAAAATAAGACTATACTACTGTTATAGAGAATAATAAAATTAAGACTAAGAGGAACTTATAGCAGTTGCCTGTCAGAGATCGCTCTTTGGTAGTGGGACCACCTGTTATTGGCCTGTTTTGATTTGCTGTACCTACTCTATATTGGTTTTCTAATATTATTTGTTATTGAGGTGTGCAATAGAACCATTTATATTGTTTTGTAATGTGACTAAAATTTATTAAAACCTAAGTTGAAACTAGACTAAATCTAAACTGATCATTGTATAATGGTGCCGGAGTTGCTAGCGGCCGCGTTGAGCAATTAATAAAAATGCATTGTTACAAACAAAAACGACACACAAAATTTACCTATAGATTAATTTGAGTAAATATTTTCAAAAGTTAAAGAATTAAAAAAAAGAGTTAATGAGAGGGGATGGCTGGCGTGTGTCGACGTTTAAATTAAATAACTCGCACACAAGGCATTCGTCATTAATAATGTCAATAGTAAAACGTATCACAAACTATTAACGCCTTACCCAGACTCTTTTATTTTCGTCAATAAGGAAGGGATGTAGTATCCTGCACCTGCATTGGCTGCGGCAGTCAGCTGTCAACCGCCGTGCCGAGCGGACGTGCAGGGAGTGCTTAGGTATATGTACCTGGTGTTACTGAGTATTTTACACGGATTACTTTTAGATTTTGTAAAGCAATTTTCTGTTCATGCAGTGGGCCCAACGACGTCCCTAATCATAACTTATCGATATCGATAACGTTGGGTTCTAATATTAGTGATATCGATAACGTTAAGTACTACAACCCTACTACTTATCGTCCAGGCCCCGTAGCATGGATAGCCTTATCACGCGACAAGTGACAGGATAGAGCATCCGTCCCTGGCTGACACCGTTCGATAGAACGAGACGACGCGCTTATCCTGTCACTTATCGCGTTATGTTAGTACTAGGTGGACGGTAATGACAGCATAATAAGTTTACTAAATAAAGAAGGACATTAAGTATAGGGGCCTACTATGAATATCTGGTGTTTTCCAATTTAGTCACATAATAATTCATAGATATAAAATACAAATAATAGATGGGAGCACGCGGCACCTACTAAAAATCGGAGAATAATTAATTGTACTAATAATATCAATAAATAATTTCACAACTAAAATACTTGTATAATTTATTAATTTTCTTTAACTAGGTATATTGTGACGACGGCGGGGTCAATAATGGCCTTGTTTCTATGGTGATGAAACGCGCCGTCAAGGTATTTCGAAATTCACCGTATTGTCAAAAGACATCAGTAGCCTAGGGGTACAGACGGCGGTATTTTGGAGTCGATGAGCCCTGGATCAAACCCTGCGACCGAAGCACTTTTTGTCTGTTTTAACATTCAAGTGGAGTCTTCAAATAAAAATATCAGATGGCGCATCAAATGTCATCAATTACAGGGTTACCGTTTTTATGCTCAGATATTGTTCTCTATTTCAGTAAGTATTATTGTCGCTGGTAGGTCAGGATTGAAACGCCACATCCACTTGTATAATTGTATTTCTCAATTCTTATCCAATAATTATCATATTTCATAATTATCGCATTTAACTTAAACAGTTTGGTATCTACGGTAATTCTCTACAGGTCGACACTTTTCAACGGCTCTCGATCGAATGCGCTATGCGCTAGTCCTCGCTTGTGAGTCTGACCAGCTGTTTTCCCCTTCCAATTGGTCCGTTAAACAAGTCACGCCACTACGCGTGACTTATCAAAAGGATCAATTGACCATCTTTTAATCAATAAGACATCATAAGTGTTTAATTACATGCGTCAAATTGCCCTGTTAAATCAGTATTTAATATAGATTCGTGTAATTACCTTACAGTATATGACAAAGTACTTTGTGTTATCGTCCTCGTTCGTTAGGTTGGTAAGTGTACTTCCGTACTAGCGTTTATTTTTATTGGTATTGTGGTATTTCAAACTAGCTAAAGTTCGAATGAGTTGTCATGTCAAAATCAAATGACAATGTCACTGTCATCCAAAACCTTGTTCGAAGTCCCGTCTCTTATTCTTATATTCTCTTTGCTTCTTACCTTATTTTTTTAATAGGTGACAGGTTTTCTTTCTTTATCGATTGATATGATGACCGTAAACATACGAGTTAGTAGTAAATATTTTAATGTTAAACCGTGGATTACACCCGGACTTATCCGTTGCATGAAACACAGAGACAAACTGCATCTTAAAGCTAAATCAAATCCGGACAATTTAGTTCTACAACTTTCTTACAAAAGATATCGTAATTTTTGTAATGACTTGCTGAAAAAAGTTAAATCTAACTACGACAAAAAACAACTCGAATTGGCCGGAACAAACAGTAAACTAGTCTGGAAGTGTATTAAAAACGTTACATACACAGCAAAACAACGAGAATCATGTTCCGGTTTGTCACAAGTCTGCTCTTCACCTTTAGCATCTGCTAATTGCGCAAATGATTTTTTTGTTAACATAGGAAAAAAATTAGCTGAAAAAGTCCAGCGAAACCTGCCTTTACCCCTCCCTAACCATGTTTCAAACCACAACAATACATTGAAGTCATTTGTGCTGTTAAATACTGATGAACGAGAGGTAAACCAAATAATTATGGGCTTAAAAAATGACTCGGCTAAAGGTTGGGATGGTATATCTAATAAAATACTCAAACAATTCAGACACATCCTGGTTCCTCCCCTCACCTTCATTTTCCAAAAGTGCCTTTCTGAAGGAATATTTCCGATATGTCTGAAAAAAGCTATTGTGGTTCCTGTATACAAATCTGGTAGTAAAGACCAGGTGTCAAATTATAGACCTATCTCCATACTACCTTCGACGTCAAAAATATTAGAAAAAATCATCAATAATAGGCTTGTCCAATATTTAGAGAGCCAAGCTATCTTGTCTAAAAGTCAGTTTGGATTTAGGTCGAAACTATCAACTGCCGACGCCGTACACGAACTGACTGACTTTTTAGTGCAAGAACTAGACAAGGGTAATCAGACTTTGGGAATCTTCCTTGACCTTGCTAAAGCTTTCGATACCGTCTCCGTTCCCATCCTGCTTCACAAGCTTGAATCATTAGGAATCAGAGGTACGCAGCTCAAATTATTTGCAGACTATTTAGACGGCCGCACGCAACGCACAAAAATCGACAATTTTATGAGTTCTGACCTACATAATGCCTCTTTTGGGGTCCCACAGGGAAGTATTTTAGGTCCTACGCTGTTTTTAATTTATATAAATGACCTTTGTAATCTTAAAATCGACTGTGGTAAAATCATTTCATACGCTGACGACACTGTCCTACTTTTTTCTGCAAACTCAGTAGAGCAAGTCTATGAATATGCACAGCGAGGCTTTAATATCGTAAGTAACTGGCTTCTACATCACCTACTAACCCTGAACTCGGAGAAAACAAATGTTATAAAGTTTTCCATGCGCAAATCGAAACTAGCTCCGACTAACCTTAAAATCTATGCTCACAATTGTAAACATCCCACAAATAACCAGTGTGCATGTCCGGGCATAGCTACCACAAACAAAATAAAGTATTTAGGAATCATAATTGATGACTCTCTCTCTTTTCGACTTCATGTGGAAGCGTTGTGCACTAGAGTTCGTAAGTTAATATTTATTTTCAAAAAAATACGTACGATCGGAGACTCGCACATAATCAAACAAGTTTACTTTGCGTTATGTCAATCTGTATTAACTTACTGCATCTCTTCATGGGGTGGCTTGGCTAAAACCACATTACTAAACCTAGAAAGGGCCCAGAGAGCAATTCTTAAGGTTTCTACTTTCCGCCCCTATCAATTCCCCACTAGCCTGCTTTATAAATCATGTAAAGTATTAACAGTCCGACAATTATTTATATTGCACACAGTTTTAAAACAGCACGCTGAAACCCCTTACAACACTGATCATGCCAGTAAAAGGCGTAAAGATTTTGTTTGTCCTAATTATACTCAAACACGACACGCTTTCTCTTCTAGATTTTTTCTTTTCCTAGGTCCACTTCTTTACAAAAGACTTAATGCACGGCTAGATTTATATCCCCTAAACTACATGAAATGTAAATCAACGCTACGAGAAGCCCTACATAATATGTCCTATGACGATACTGAGAAGTTATTTATCGTTTTAAAATAATTTTGTTCTATCTTCTATCTTTTTATACCTTTTTTATATATAGGTTATTAACTTACTAATTATTTTGTACTACCTAGTAAATAAGAATAATATTTTGCATGTGAATAACATATTCAATTGTTAGTTCTTTTTTGCCTGAAACACAGGGTATCCTAGTTCAGGCACGTGTTATTTGCCTCTAATATTAAGATCCTAGTCTATAGTAAACACTGATGTACATTATGTTTTATCAATAAATTATTATTATTATTATGTATCTCCTGTTTAAATTCACGGGACAAAGCCCGGTCCTTTGGAAGGCGTGCGTGGGGATATAGATCCAACACGTAGAGGCCCTTTGGAGACGAAGTTTAATGTGATGTAATACACCTGCTAGAACCCATTCACGGGTACATCGGTAGATACCCGTGAACCGGTTCCAAGAGGCGTTGGGGCTATTGTGGGTTATAATGGATAGAGAACGGGTTCTATGGTGGTGAGATTTGGGTGGATTATGAAACTGGGCTATTGCAAAAAGGTCCGGACACCTGCCATAACATTGTTGTACACAAAGTTATCGAGGCAGGCGGTGACTAGCCGCTCATTAGATGGGCCCCTGAAAGCGTCGTCGTACAGACGGCCAGGAGCAACACCGGGTGAGCGGCTCAGGGGTGTCGAGAGGTGGTGCTGCGCTTTCTCCGAAGTTACTCGCGGCGTTATGCCCTTTAACACTTCCACCCCTGGAGCATATAGCTCTGACGACTCCTCTCTGGACGGCCAATGAAGGCAAGCCAGAGCTGAGAGTCCTGCGGGCCCCCTTGGGGATCCACTCCGACCGACGAAGACACGCCGGAGACGGAGGCTCTGACCGACTCTCGGGAGCACTCGGGTCCGTGGGGTCGTTACTCCCCAACAGCTCGCCACAAGCTGCCCTGCGGGCTTATTATTATTATTATTATTGATCGTACAGAAAGGAATAAGTAGGTATACTGCATTACATACTTTAATTACCTACTCCTACTGTGTTAATAGTGTTCTAGATTTTTCTTAGAACAAAACGAACGGTTTGGCACGTTCCGGTTGCAGCCTGCACTTTCAAATTCCAAGGTCCTTGCAATCCCAGCTCCACCCAACTACTGTTATCTTATAAGTTTTGCGATCCTGAAGCAGAATTCGCAACTCTATTTTGCCCATGGATTAAGACTTAGGTGAATTGTACTTTGAGGTTGTAGAAACCACGTAGAAACACGCTAAATGTTAATTATTTCGTTTGACGAACGTTGATTTTGATTGTAGGGCGGTATTGTTCACGGATTATAGGATATGGGACTGATTTGCGATTATTGTTAGCTGAAGGTTGTCTTAAATCAATGAAAGTCATGTCTCGCCCCTCTAATATCTAGGTATGTTCCAAGTAGTTTCAACTGCAGGATAATTCTGTAGTACTTAGTTATGTTTAAGTAAGTAAACTGTTACCAGCTTACTTACTTAAAAATAACTAAGTAACAGCAAAATCAGAATGATAAAGACTTCAAAATGGATACAGGCACTTCTTCTTGAGTCATTCAAGCAATTAAGAACAAATACGGCGACATAAGGCTTACGATAAATTTTTCGTTTAGTGTTTGAAAGACCAAACCAACGAGTACACTGACTGTTGAAATGAAATTAAATTAAATAGTTTATTTCGCTAGAGATATGGTTACATAAGATGGTGGAATTATTTCACAATAATAACGGCCCATAATATCTCGCCAACAATGTCGGCATGCAAAATGATTAAAGGCCATGCTAGGATAAGCTAAGTGAATCTGCCCCCAGCGAGTTCCGGCCTGTAATCTTTTTTGATGATGCGGCTCTGATGCATTGGCAACAGTATGCAAAATCCGAGCCCCCAAAAGTTTATAGTTTTATAATAAAAAACGAAATATGATCTTCCCTCAATATCTCCCCTTCCAGCTCTGTTGTATTAGTAGACCTTATCTCATAGCAATAAGGGCCAGTCCGGGCCAGAATTCACTTCTTTTTGTATTAGTATACCTTATCTCATAACAATAAGGGCCAGTCCAGGTCAGAATTCACTTCTCTTTGTATTAGTAGACCTTATCTCATAGCAATAAGGGCCAGTCCAGGCAAGAATTCACTTCTCTTTGTATAAGTAGACCTTATAGCAATAAGGGCAAGTCCGGGCCAGAATTCACTTCTCTTTGTATTAGTATACCTTATCTCATAACAATAAGGGCCAGTCCAGGTCAGAATTCACTTATCTTTGTATTAGTTGACCTTATCTCATAGCAATAAGGGCCAGTCCGGGCCAGAATTCACTTCTCTTTGTATTAGTAGACCTTATAGCAATAAGGGCAAGTCCGGGCCAGAATTCACTTCTCTTTGTATTAGTATACCTTATCTCATAACAATAAGGGCCAGTCCAGGTCAGAATTCACTTTTCTTTGTATTAGTTGACCTTATCTCATAGCAATAAGGGCCAGTCCGGGCCAGAATTCACTTATCTTTGTATTAGTAGACCTTATCTCATAGCAATAAGGGCAAGTCCGGGCCAGAATTCACTTCTCTTTGTATTAGTATACCTTATCTCATAACAATAAGGGCCAGTCCAGGTCAGAATTCACTTGGGGCGCTATGTCGGGTAACCTCCTCGAGTGTCCGGACTCTACCGATTCCTCTTGATTCGGTTGATCCGCAGGGATGGGTAGTGTCTTGGCCGGTGTGCCCTGGAGGCAACGGCAAGTGATAATTTAGTGAACCCTAAGTTATCGCTTGCTGGTGCTACCAATAACCCGACACGGGGGGTCGGGGGGTTCCGCCCAGGGAATTGCAAGATTCCCCAGGTGCGGCTTGAGGGAGAGGCCATTGCCGTTTGCCTCTATAATAAATAACGGACCCGGAACCCTGACAAATCCTCTGCTATCAGAGGATTCATGTAAGGCGCGGGGGCTGCGACCGTCAGGCTGGGGCCGAGTCGTGGCTGCGAGGGAGAAAACCTCTATAAAAAGTTACAAGGGGACCTGAGAGGGTGAATCCGAGGTATATCACCCTCTCCCGGCGTAGAGGTCCTTTGGTCGGGTCGGGAAGCGTGTGGAGTCGCCCTGCACGCTAACGACGGGAGGGGGGCTTTTGCCTCAGTAGTGAGGGCAGCTGCGGCTGTTGCCGAGGGGCGTCGTGGTGAAATGTTCGCGATCCCATGACGCCCCTACTACACGGCAGAGAGGGCATACCTTGGTGGTTTTAGACGGTAGTCCGGGGGGTTCCCGGGAGCCCGTCATACCCATCCTAGTTCCTCGGCTAGGTGGGATGCGTAAAGGCATTTCACCAAGTAAAAGTAAAAAAAAAAAAAAAAGGTCAGAATTCACTTTTCTTTGTATTAGTTGACCTTATCTCATAGCAATAAGGGCCAGTCCGGGCCAGAATTCACTTATCTTTGTATTAGTAGACCACTCATGCATAAAAGAAGTACCTACCTAGGGCGGCACATAATGCACCCACAAGAAGTACAACATATCACCGCCCAAAGAATCTGGAATTTCCTGGAGGCAACGGGACTTAACGATGAACTCTAAAACAAGGGCTGCCACAATAGATCACTTGCTGGTCGAAGCGGCATACTAAGGCCCACAAAATAATAATAATAAAAATAAATTAGTAGACCTTATCTCATAGCAATAAGGGCCAGTCCGGGCCAGAATTCACTTCTCTCTGTACTAGGCACAAAGAGAAGCTAAAGCCATTTTCTTTCATTGTCATCATTGTATGCTGCACTGCAAGCTGCAACTAGTAAAGTACTAGTACATACCTACTAATAAAAAGTTGTTAATACCGATATATAATTATCTTTCGTTTTTATTTGAACCTTGATACTTTAAGAATATATATTCGAGTAAAGTATTTATTAAACATGGCCTTTTCATTTCGATGTGGCACGTGGCTTCGGACTATAACTCTGGCTAGTCTATATTTATTGAACGAGCGAGCGAAGCGAACGAAGTTCTATGCTTCAGCTTGGGCCGAAAATCGTTCGTATGTCACGTGTCTGTCAGCCTGTTACGCTGTCCGGCTGTTCTCCTCTACCAGGCCCGGTAGCATGGATGGCCTTATCACGCGATAATTGACAAGATAGAGCATCCGTCCCTGGCTGACACTGTTCGATAGAATGAGACGACGCGCTTATCCTGTCACTTATCGCGTGATCCATGCTACGGGGAGGTCCTATTTCTCAACCGATTGTCATGAAATTTTGTGAGCAGTTTGTTACCTAATTATAGTTTTTTTAGTGTCACTTTTTCGAATTAAAAAAAAGACTGTCTCGCGAGTTCTACAGCTAACAGACAGAGCCACTATAGTCCAGGCAATGAATTGACAAAGGAAATAATTTATAATAGCAGATAATAGATTATATGTAATGGATATATTATCAATTAAATAGTTACCTAGCGACAAAATCCAAGAAAATTTCAGACATCAAAAAAATGATAACTTAACTAGCTTCTGAAAAGTCAGAAAAATATTAATAAATGGTTTTATCTTTATTTTGGTTCATTTACATTTGCTCTATAATATCCAAGACAAGTAATAATCATTTACTTTCAAAACAAAGTTTTAACGAAACGTCAGATATCTTATTCCTTATATAATAAACCAACTACCAAAAGAACTACAGCATAAATACGTAAATAGCTTACAATCGATACGGTATCTGACGTTATCTGAACCCAATCCGAGTGTATTGTAATAATTATGAGTCTATAACGGTGATGTATTCAAGTAAATTAATGTACCATAGCGAACTATTCATCAGCATATAAACCCCAGAGGTTTCCGCTGGTGAAAAAATGTATACCAAAATGTACTACTCAGATTATATTGGTCAATAAATAAAAAAAAAAAAAAAAAAAAAACCGACTTCAATTCAGTACTCCGCCAAGCCACATTAACATTTCCACATTTTTTTTCCAATTTACCATATGAACTGATTTTCGAGAACAAAAGCGTTGATTTTTAGACCAATAAACCAAATCGCTGTATGTGGGCCGATAATATTTGAGGACTTCCGTCGATTCCTCAAGGATCTCAGCACTTTTGGCACTTCATTGTTTGCTATTTCAACGGAATAATATCAGAATCTGTGACGTACTTATATAGTTTGAAGTACATCATTGAGAAGTTCCACCAGCCATCTGTGGTCTTCATCATCACTTCCACTTCACCAAATTTATGATTTCCGGGTGTAAATACACGAGTTATAATAGAAAATACTGAAATTACGCGTGCCTAATATATTTGAGGAGTTCCCTCAATTCCTCATGGTTCCCATCATCCAACTGGGGTTTTGGAAACAATGGGACCAATCTGGAAGCATATACTTTCAGTTAAAAAAAGAATTGTACGAATCGGTTCATAAATGACGGAGTTCTGAGGTAACAAACATTAAAAAAAAAAAAAATACATCCGAATTGAGAACCTCCTCCTTTTTTTGAAGTCGTTTAAATACAATTCATGCTTTATTTAAATCTATATAATTACTTCCAGATGGAAAGTTTGTTGGATTATTGAATAAAACATAACATTTTCATAACCGTATTTTGCCTCGAGTACTAGCATAATAGTACATTATGATACAAGTGTGCTAAGTTGGTTATTACACTCGTGTCGGTTTTTAAGCCTGAGCCGAAGGCGAAGGCTTAATGGAGACGAGAAGTGTAATGACCAATGCTCACGTGTTTCATACGACGTTTTTCAACACATTTGCGAGGAAAAAAAAAAAAAATTAAAATGTTAAAAGATATGTAATGAAAAGGCACTAGTGCGATAATGTAATGTAAAAGTCACGGCATGGGTAATATTCTGCATTATTTTGCTAATATTTAAAAAGATATGTAATGAAAAGGCACTAGTGCGATAATGTAATGTAAAAGGCACGGCATGGGTAATATTCTGCATTATCATTGTAAATACGCTGTAATAAGACCTACTTTACGAGCAGGTGTGTTGAAAATTAAGTTATACAAATTAGGCTATAGAGTTTTTCTATAATACATAGACTTTTTACAAGCTTCATATTAAGAGTGCTCTTCAAAAAAGCGCTCGCTCAGAATTCGGTATTTTGACACGCGTAGTGCGTTTGTGTGTGTAAATACTACTACCACCCATACAAACGTACCTAACCCCCACATGCACAGCGAGATCGCACCAGCCGCGGGTGCCGTCCCTTTCTAGCTATATGTAAGTGCAATCGGGATAGAACTAACCGCGGAGCTTGCCGATGCAAATATCTGTATAGCGCACCGTTGGAATTCACTCCGTGACCGATATTGATACTTGCACTAAAAAGTGGTAAGTATTACTTCGCTAACATGATGTTCTAGAACATCATGTTAGCGAAGTTAGATAATTTGAATAAAGTTAGTATTTGATTTTTGAGCGCAAGTTAAAATACTATGATATGACAAAGTATATTTAGTTTCGTTTTTTTAGTATAAAATAAACTAACGAGTTTTAAAGTTGTCAGTAATAAGAATAATAATTTGTTTTACGGATATTAATAGTTTGCATGTTATCTGAGTCTTATTTATATATAGTAATGTAGTGAAATTATACCAGTAGACCCTCTACTAGGAAATTACTGGGTACTTACGTATTCATTTCTTGAAGAAATTTTTTTTTGTTATGGACAGTAAAAAAAAACTGCCCTTCATAGAAATTGCTATGTCCGTTTCTTACCAAAGGAACTGAAAATTATAAATTATACAAACACAGCTTTTTATCTAGAATACAATTAATTAATGCGTGTTATTCAAAAGCCTAAAACCTCAGATGATAAAAAGGAATAGATATGAAACGGGGGCTTGGCGCGTGTCGGTGCGACATGGCCAAATGGGCATGTCACTGCCCACCGCATGTTAGTCGCAATTTGCCGTGAATCTGAAATGTTTTTCCACGTTTACTCAAAATGCCGAATTGTAGCGTGGTTACATGCAAAAATAGGAATGAAACTAAAACCTACATGAATGGTGGAGTCACGCACCACATGTGAGTATTAGTATTTTCACTTAAGTCAGTAAAAACTAATATTTTAATAAATAAACGCAACGCTGCATCATTTCTCGGGATCGAACTAACATATCGAACGAAAAAGCATATTTTTGTTCTATGCGTTGTACATTGAACGTTCAATACAGTAAACCACGGCGCAATGTATTAAACCACTATGGATATGGACGATGCTTGATTTTTTTAGTGGTACGGCCGCTGCTTGGCGTCGCAAACTAGAGCGGTGCCAAAGTGCAGTTACAATTTACGCGTAATCGATAAAATAGAAGTACGATATTATACTAGTTATTTTATTTCGACTACTTTCGCTGTTTTATTTTATTTAATTACTTGTTTTGGTTGGGTGCCTATCTTAAAGGTAACTAATAACATACTAATAAGATTAAAAGGCACAAAATGTTTACGGTACCTACTAATAAGATTTTCACTAAGTTGCAGTAAACGGTAAATAGACATATTAAAATTGTATATAATTTAGTTGCAAATGGCTTCAGAACAACTTTAAATGTGATATTATTACCAATAATTTATTTTAAATGAGTATTTTTTACTTTCATTTGAAATGTGATAGTTGAAGAAGAAATCTCGGTTTCTTATTACAGTTTTCCAAAGAATCCGAGTAGGTACTAAAAAAATGGATAGATGCTACTGGCAGAGGTCCTAACTGGTTTCCTGTACAGAGAAGAGTTAATGTGTTCGTAACATTTTCAAGAAAAATGTTTCCAACCACTTAATAAGAGCCGTACACTTTTCGAATATTTGACACCTCGCTTGCTTGAAACCTAGGTGTAAAATGTATGGTAACACATCTTCGCACATCTTTGGTGGATACTCGCCCTTAGCCTTAAATCTCGTAATATGAGTAATGGACATATTATTTCGCGCCAAAATGCGAGTCGGATCGGCCTGGTACCTACAGGTCAAAAATATCGATGTGACCAGAGTTTTAAATGTATGTGAACACGAACTTATAAAAAGCCGTTTATGTTACTCTGTAGGTATTCGTCAATATTTTTTACTTTTGCGATTTATGGTAAGTTAACAACCCGTGTTATTTAAACTTGTAGCTAGAAGTTTAAATACCACCACATAAACTTACCATGTCGTTGAAGTTGTTACCCATCAATATCTTAACATAATATTAATTTTAATATCAATGTCGATAAAACATAATTTTAACGTTTGTCGCCCCCCTAGTGTAGTGCGTTTAAGCCAATCACAGCCCTTGTTTGCATGTTGCCGTAGACTCACTGGCAACGCCCGAGGCTTTGTTTTTACACGTTTCAATGTGTGTGCCTGTGGGCGCTGCGTTGGGAGAAAACTGGGGACATCGGTTTTGGTTGAAATTAAGCAGTACGGCACTTCTCCCTTTTTTTATGTTCTGAGCATAAAACCTATGTCACTTTTTAGGATTCCGTACTCAAAGAGTAAAATGGGACCCTATTACTAAGACTCCGCTGTCCGTCTGTCTGTCCGTCTGTCACCAGGCTGTATCTCATGAACCGTGATAGATAGAGATTTGAAATGTGATGTATTTCTGTTGTCGCTATTTATAACAAAAAATACTAAAAAACAGAATACATAATTTTATTTTTATTTTAGTTTTTATCTGTTTCTTTTTCTTTTACAATCTTACACAAATCGACCTTGCCCCAAACTAAGCAAAGCTTGTACTATGGGTACTAGACAACGATAAACATACTTACATAGATAAATAAATACTTAAATACATAGAAAACATCCATGACTCAGGAACAAATATTTGTGCTCATCACACAAATAAATGCCCTTACCGGGATTCAAACCCGGGACCTCCAGCTTCGTAGGCAGAGTCACTACCAAGTTACTAACTAGGCTACAGGGGGTTCCTATACAACACATTTTTTGCCGTTTAAAGATATAGATAATGGTACGGTACCCTTCGAATCCGACTCGGCTGGGCAGCATTCGGGAAGCTACGGCACGGCACATCTTTTCGTCCAATATTCCGCAGTGTCTCAAGACGAGAGTCTTTGACCAGTGTGTGTTGCCAGTGATGACATATGGCACGGAAACGTGGTCGCTTACTAAAGGCCTTATAAGAAGGCTCAAAGTCACTCAAAGGGCAATGGCTCTCCATTGCCCTTTGAGTGACTTTGAGCCTATGCTATGCTATGCTGGGAGTTTCTCTGCGCGATCGCATCAGAAATGAGGCTATCCGCAGCAGAACCAAGGTAACTGATAAAGCCCTCCGAATTGCTTAACTTAAGTGGCAGTGGGCGGGGCACATTGCACGTAGAACCGATGGCCGTTGGGGCGGAAAGGTTCTCGAGTGGCAACCACGTACCGGAAGGCACAGCGTGGGTAGGCCCCCCGCAAGGTGGACTGATGACCTGGTAAAGGTCGCGGGAGTCCGCTGGATGAGGGTGGCGCAGGACCGGCCATTGTGGCACTCTTTGGGGGAGGCGTATGTCCAGCAGTGAACGTCTTTCGGCTGATATGATGATGATGATGATGATGACTCAGAAATGTAATAAAACCACGTAAAAATCTTCCTTTCCAGTGTAAACCCCCGGTGTGTGTTATTATTATATATAAACGAAAATAATTACTAAATGCAAGGTAGGATCGTGCTGTACTTAACAAACGCCATATAAGCTTGTTTTTTAAAAAGTTTTTTATTCATCTTGTTATTTTCAATAACCCTGCATATTATGTCGCTGGTTCGTGGGTACTTGTACAGACAAATCACACAAACCCAAACAAGATAGGTCTATCTATTTTAGTTAAGGAGTTCCCATGACCACCTTCCATCATCAGATCCTGGAAATCATCCATCACCATAGTGTTTACCAAGACAAAACAGATGAGCTCAAACTAGATGGGTTTATCTAGTTTAGTTTAGGAGTTCCATGACCACCTTATAGCTCCATCATCAGACTCTGGAAATCATCCAGCACCAAAGTCTTGCCGTGCCATGACCAAATAAATGAGCCCAAATTCGATGGCTTTATCTTGTTGAGTTTAGGAGTTGCTATGGCCACCTTCCGACTCCATCATCAGACCAGCTCTATGATATTATGTCACCGAAGATACGCAATTGTACCTAATTTGAAGATTTCACCCAAACTCCCATACATACATACATACTAACAAGGTGGACTGATAGTAACAAGTAAATAAATTAAATCTATCAAGTATCACGATCACTCGTACAATAATAATTGACTATAGAACGCGTAGTTTAGACAAAAGGATCCAACCCACAAGACATCACCATTGAAATGTATGACTTTTGTTATAGAGAGAAGGTTCAATTTTAAATGTTACGTATCCGGTGGGTTTGAGCCTTTTCGCTACACTACGTCATATATGGCAGCTATGCAATTCATAACTTGTCTCGTTTAGCCTCACGAATGTATCCCCAGTATAGTTTGACCCCGAGGTTGGTAACAACTATGCCTAGTCGGAGATCAAAATAATATTATTTTATCTGAAGAGTGGCCGGTTAGCTTCGTGAATAGCCACAAATAAACACACTACACGTCTGTCTCGGAGGGCTATTCAGCCGGTACTGAGATAAATTCCCGCGCGACGGTAAATTTATACTAGTTTTGAATAATTATTTATAAATATAAATTTTGACAAAAGTTATATTTTTTGGACTGGATCTTGTTGGTACAAGCATGAACTTTAATGTTGTGTAAGATTCAATACAAAAATTATTCAACAATAATGAGAAAATCCTTGAGTTTTCAGTACAATTTTGTTGACAAATATGGTGTAATTGAGAACAGTTTACATATATATACGTGCAGAATAAGGAAAATTCGAGGCGGCTAGGAGCAATGGCAACATATTACGCTAGTGAAAATAGAAAAAAACAAGTAGGTTCTCATATAACATCATGGAGTATTAGGGGCTCAAACTTATGACTATGCGCTCTCTTCAGAAAACTACTGTCGGTAATCGGGTATTTTCGGTTAAAGTATTCAGTTATTCGTAAATTGGAGGCGGCTAGGACCAATATGAGGAGTTTACCTATGCAAATAAGTAATCAGGATCTAGAAAAAGCTCTCCGTTTCTTAGAATTACAACGTCAAAAATCCGTCATTCTCGCTTATTCCTGACCAAAAAACGAGCGCCCTCTTAACTTGCACTGTTCGTATGTATGTAAATATGTAAGTTGTCCGTCAAAATTTGCAATCCATTTTTCAGTCACTTCCCGTTATCCAATTGAGCTGAAATTTTGCAAGCATATGTATATCTGATGCTGGAGCTGGAAGGTGACCATAAGAACTCCGCAATAAAACGACCAAGCCCATCGAGTTTGGGCTCGTTAGAATCGTCTCAATGAGTACTTGATGATGGTATGCAGAAAAGTACCTACAGGCGGCAGTAAAAGCTTGTAACAAAAATAAAAATTATGTCATCTCAATGAGTACTTGATGATGGTATGCAGAAAAGTACCTACAGGCGGCAGTAAAAGCTTGTAACAAAAATAAAAATTATGTCAGAAACTTTTTTTACAATGAGTGCGTCGGAAGGCTAGTTAAACCGTTGATCCCGGTATATGACAGCAGTCGTGAAGGCGAGTTAGAGACCTTCGGGTGGCTTGAGAACTTTTCCTCCTTTCGTTTGGAAGTCAATGGCAGTCAGTTCCGCAAAATTGAGTGCCTGCGCCAATACTTGGTTTCCTTTTGGATGCAACTGGGATCATCATATCAGCCGAAAGACGTCCACTGCTGGACATAGGCCTCCCCCAAAGAGTGCCACAATGGCCGGTCCTGCGCCACCCGCATCCAGCGGACTCCTGCGACCTTTACCAGGTCATCAGTCCACCTTGTGGGGGGCCTACCCACGCTGCGCCTTCCGGTACGTGGTCGCCACTCGAGAACCTTTCCGCCCCAACTGGGATACCGCTTACATAAGGGCTAGAAGGGGAAAATGATTGGTCATCATTTGATACGTTACGACAACTTCTTTGAAACCATAATGGAAGGAAGGAGAGGCAGGCGAAGACCACGGCGCAGTTATATGGACCAAATAAAGGAAAAAGCTGGTGTCGTGTCGTATCAGCGAGTCAAAAGGCTGATGTACGACAGAGATAAGTGGAAAATACTCCACCGACAAGAGGATAACTCTTAAATTTAAAGAAGGTGGGAGGCGTTCAGCCCTACACGGTTATTTATTACAAGATGGCTTGCGAGTTGTGTCACCGCGAGATAGACTATCCGTCTCTTTCTTTTTAGTGTTCTAATTATAAAGAGACATATAGTGCGCGCTGTCTTGTGATAACCGTGCTGAGCATCTGTGACTGCGATGTACATAGTTTCCGACTTTTCAGAAAAGCCTCATTAATGGGCGGGGAGCGGTCTTTACGTAATGTTAAGACCATTTTCTTGGTTTTTTTTTCCTTTACTTATTTGGAGTATAACTCCACTTTGTACGCGTGGATGTGCCGGGGGACCATTATTTCATTTGTGGACTACCTTAACGTGGTATTATGAATATGTACACGCTGGGGTCAGCCTTGCCTTGTTCAATCTATGCCTATGTAAAATACGTATAATAATAATTGACAAGGCAAAGTGTATCATTAAAATTACAAATTAACAGTTAACACAAAGGCCATTCAAGTCCTCACAGGCGAAGCGTAAGGGACAGTTCAAGGCTCGAACCCGATCGAACGCTAATTCAGTCTCTTTCTGTATTGATAGTATTAATACAATACATTAATGGGTTACACAATAACCCTTTTTCTACTCCTGTAAAGTTATCTGTCATTTATATCGGCTGTAGCTCAAATAAAATGACATCAATAATAAATCGTCGAAAAACTCTATGCTCTATAAACGCATTGTTTAGCGTAGGTACTTTTATGTTTCATACATTTTTCATGAAAGCACTGTTTAACTTTTTTTACATCATAGTGTCATCAGTAATGTTTTTATTTGCGATTTAATATTTGTATATTATAAATTATTTACTACAATAGTGATAAATCATCATCTATTGTGTGTTAAATTACAGAATTGGTATTATTTATAATAATAAACAGTTCGAATTAGTTTCGGATCCAGATTCGGTTTGGTTCGGATGGCAAGTGCAAACAAAACAAACCATAAACAAGAGGTGTCATATTTCCGATTTCCCACCAAAATACAGTTCAAAATAAAAAGACGAAAATCCTTTTAAAATGGTCGAAGAAATTAATAACTGCAATCCTGAAGAAATTGCGTGAGTAGCAAAAGAACGAATAGAAAACTTGTTGCCTTAAAAGTCTATTCTGTAGTCTGCTATTTATTTAAAATTTGTCGTAGAAAAAGTATTGTATTGAATGCAACGGTGTATAACTGGTCTAAATACGCCCATGGTGACGTCTTTAACGCACGACACTCGCGTTTTAAGACTTGTTATACAACAGTTGCATAAAATACTATTAAGCGTGTGTCTTTTATCTGTACACCGTGTCGGTGGCAAACAACCGGCCAGCCGGATAATAAGCCGACTCCATAGAAGTCGCAAGCACGTTGTCGACCCTTTAATTGAACGGCCGAGCGAAGCGATACCTACGTTCTCCGTTTCAGCTTCGCCAAGAATTATTTTGTATGTCCGGCTGTTCTATTGTACAGATCGCATTTCTCAGCCGATTCTCGTGAAATCTTGTGAGCAGGTTTAATAATGATAGGTATAGATTTGTTTTGTTGATTTAACTATTGGAAGAAAATATAGAGAGATTAGGCTTGCGAGTTCTACAGAGTCGACAGAGTCTTAAAAAAGCTTGTGGCATGTATCGAAATTATGTGTTACATCTAGTCTTCTCATTACCATCGCTGAGACGAGAATTTTCGGAAGTATACGACAAGAGAGAGAAGATTAAAAGGAGAGATGATTATTATACCGATAAGTCTAATTGTTTGAAGAAACTTTATGAATCGAATGTGTTACTTTTTGATAGTAGGTACATAAATTGATTACCAGTTTTGTGTTGTTATGTGGAAAATAATAGTTAGGTACTAATTTAAAATTCCTAGTGTGAAAAACGCGAGACAGTATTAAAATTTTTTTTTTCGAAAAACTGATTCGACAAAAACAATTTATATAATTAACGAACGTGCTCACATTTTACCTGGGAGATTTGATCCCCTGGGTGCAAGGCTCAATCATCCCCAGGTTCCCCCTGAAAGTCACTGAGTATTGAAAAAACCCGTTCTGCCATCACGTCTCAATACGTAAGTATCACTCCATTGTCATCACAAATCTATCTAGATAATTACAGAAAGTCTGCACTTACTTCACAAACTTGCCTTAACATTCGACCAAACCACTCTTTCAAACTTCGCGATTCTCATTTGTTTTTTAGTTCTTTTATTTCATAAACACAACAGTCAACGCTTTTATAGCCTAGGAAATAATGTATAATATCGCTTGGCTCATGCATCTGTAACTTGCACGATAGGTAGTCGCAAAAAAACCATCTTTTGCTATTCAATTTCGAGCTTAACCCTTAAGTTAATAGAGTATTTTTTAAGTATTTTTTTACTACTACTTACTAGTATTTTCGCAGCTGTATATGTAACATTGTAGACAGGTTGGCACGCGTAGGTGCTTCATTAGGTTTATTTATGAACTCTTTATTTATGAATGAGGTGCTAACATTCGAAAGTAACAATGTCTAGGTTTTGCGAAACCCCGTCTGGGGCGAGTTTATTAAGACCTTTTCGTAGATATTAGCTGATATGTGCCAAAAAAAAAACTAGTATCTAACACAGAATCTTAAGTACGCTAATCTACTATTAAAGTACTATCTCTGCTATTGCATGCATGTCTCTACTCAGAAGATATAAAGGAAATCGATTAACAATTTTTTTTACAGACTGCCTGTTTTAGCAGTTACTAAAAGGGTGTATCTACATGCCGACATATTCTGTGTTCCATACATTACCTAATTTGTTTAAGAGTTTTGAATTTGTAGCCCTTTGGTAGGTATGTTACTGGAAGCTTTAAGAAATAAATAATAACGATTTAAGTCGGTGATAGCCCCCAAACTTTCGTCTCATTCCCTCGACGTTAGCTAGATATGCTGGAGTGCTCTTCAAGCAAATGCTTACTATATTTTTTGCACAATTAACAAATTAATTGTGCAAAAAATACAGTACCTAAGTACCTAGGCAACAAAATCCTGGTTGCTGCTTTTTTCTTTGCTTCAGCTTGGGTCCAAATTCTTTCGTATGTCTGTTTGTCCAGCTGTTCTCCTCTACAGGTCGCATTTCTCAACCGATTCTAGTGAAATTTTGTGACCAGGTTCAATAATTATATGTATTTTTTTAGTAAGTAAACTCATTTTCCGAAACTAAAAAAAAAATAGAATAAGTCGCCTGTCTTATTAATTTTTTTTTAGTTTACATCTCACAGAGGCACTAGTATCTTGTTCACATTTTACTTAAGAAAATGGACTGAAGACGGGGTAGGGTTGAAGTGTGTTGTGAGCGATAGCTTCTGCAATATCACATTTTCTTCGTCTTTAAACTTTTAAGCCATCAATTGCTAGAAATGGCACCGATAATTAAATGTCATGTCTGCCTATCCCTTTTCGGAACACAGGCGTGAATTACTGAATGTATATATGTATTTATATTACGTAATCATAACAATAGAAAATATTAAGATAGTGTAATCTTATTACGGTTAAATCGTAACACCATTACGTTGAGCAGGATTAGCGAAAGCGTACGAGCGGCAAGTGGGTCGAATTAGACTTTTACTGCATAAGAAGATTAATTGTGCTGTTAATAACTAACCTACCTACTTAGCGGTGCTAAAGAGGTGTGCTCACAATCCGCTCGGTGTATTTAAAGTTTAACTTAATTATTACGGCCATAAGCTAAAACCTGCCATTAGCTAACGGCACTGAACACTGGGCGTCCACTAAGCAACTCTTGTCGCAACTGCATACGGCTGAAATTCGCATGATACGCTGGTCAGCGGGCGTCACATTAGGACCCCCCCACATCTAGCGTCTCCCACCGACGTCGTGTGAGCGTCCTCATACAAAATTGTGCGTTGACGGGTGGGAGACGCTAGATGTGGGGGGGGGGGGGGGGGGCTTACTGGTTAAAGTCCGAAACATCCATATCCGTGACAGCTACAAGCCCAATCGTAGATAAAGTTAACGAAATACGATTGCATTGGTATGTTCACGTACGCCGCCGCCCCGATGACCATATGGTCGCATATGGTTCAAGCAGCCCTCAAGATGCTGACCACGATTTCACGAGGCCGTGGACGACCTCCCGCTACTTGGTTGACGACGGTCCAGAAGGACCTGAAAGAGAGTGCCTTGGACGCGGCGACAGTGCAGAATCGTGTTCAGTGGAGGATGCGTATAAGTAGAACCGACCTCAGTCACCTCAATTAGGTGGCGTCTCTCTCTTATGCTCAGTCAACAAGAGTTTAATATTTGTCACACGACACTCTGGCTCCCCCACAAGGTGGACTGATGACTGATGCGACCTGGTAAAGGTCGCAGGAGTCCGCTGGATGCGGGTGACGAAATACCGGTTATTTAGGCACTCTTTGGGGGAGGCCTATGTCCAGCAGTGGACGTCTTTTGGCTGAAATGATGATGATGATGATACTCTGGTTTGGGCTCCTTACTCGTCATAAACACCTTAGTCGAGAAGTCCCTTAGACATTAGTGCTCTCCAATCATCTGCCTCTCTTAATAGAGCTTTGGTTGGCGTGTGCAGTTTTCTCCATGGTGTCAAGCCCTGGCTCCCTGGCTGGCCCCTGGAACCATTTAAACAAAGTTCACGTTACAATTTTACAACAGCATTATAGTTGTATGACTTAGGACGGTGTTAATGAAGCCTCCTATGAGTATTTACAACAAATCACAAGTAAAGATAACTCAATTTTTAGGGTTAGGTACTCAAAGAGTAAAACGGGACCCTATTACTAAGACTCCGCTGTCCGTCTGTGTCTGTCCGTCTGTCACCAGGCTGTCTCTCATGAACCGTGACAGTTAGACAGTTGAAATTTTCACAAATAATGTATTTCTATTGCCGTTGTAACGACAAATACAAAAAACCGAAACACTTGGCCGGTTTTTTTACATTAACGTCCGATAACCTTTAAAAGAGTAGACCAGTAAAGCGCGTCCACGTTAACTCTGCGACTAATCATTTGGCTACCCCCCTCGGTACATAACTGTCATATTTCTATTGGAATTTGACGGTTAAGGTGGTGTTGCCAAATAATTTGAATGCAGACTGAAACATGAATCACACTGGCGCGGCCTGCGGTGGCTGGTTGACGATAAGTGTCAAATTTACTATTGACCGCCACCGCAGGCCGCGCCAGTGTGAGTCAGGCCTTAGCGTGCACGGACTCTAACTATGTCAAATACTCTATGATATATGTAAACCTTCTGCATAGGTATATTGTACAGGCGTCGAGTGAATAGTCACCCTTAGAATCATTCGTCGGATCCTCGGATCAGCTGTCAATTACACCGGATGCAATAGACACCCGTCAAATTATTACCATCACTTTGAAAGCTTATGTCAATTTGTTTTCATACTTTTAATAGGCTCATAATTTTGAGTTATGTTTGTTGTGTTCATAGCCGTAACTAAATGGTGCAAAGTTTTCTTCTATCTTTACGGCTCTGTAGAAACTCGGTAGGTTGGCTAAAGTGCTCCCAGTAAAGTAAGGGATGTTAATGTTCGGTTATGAAATCCTGTCAAATCAATAGTTTGTACACCATTGAGAGTAAAATATGAGCGGTTACGCACTGCGACTTTTTGCAGCGATCAAAACGTGCAACTGTATCGCAAATCGCAACACTAGCCACATACAATATGCTCAGGCTTACTGAGAATAGCCCTGCGTTAACTCTATGATTTTACATATTTTTTTATGCCATCTTGTTTTTTTCTAATCCATTTCTTATACTCGTAATGCCCAGAGATGGGCATTATTCGAATGATTCTTTATTCGAATAAGCATTTATTCGTCACTAATTTATTCACGAATAAATTATTTGCGAATAATTTATTCATCTACACTTTTGAATGACGAATGATATATTCTCATTTCATTCGAATAAATCGACGAATAAATCCACGAATAACCCACGAATAATATATAGTTTACCTCTTCACGCTTAAACCGCTGAACCGATTTAGATGAAATTAATTATAGAGATAGTTTGAGTCTCGGGTAAGAAGAAAGGGTAGTTTTTATCCCGGAAATCAGCCTGAAAGGGGTTGAAATTGGGAGTGGAAATGTGTATGGAGCTACTTAAACCGCGGCCCAGATTTGGATTAAATTTGGTATACAAATATTTTGAGTCCCGGGGCAGGACATAAGATAGGTTTATCCCGAAAATCATCCCCTAAGGGGTGAAATTGGGGGTGAAAATTTGGATGTAACCCATTTTGATGAAATTTGGTGTAGGGATAGTTTGAGCACTGGGAAAGGACATTAAATAGTTTTTATTCTGGTAATCATACCCAAAGGGGGCGAAATGCGGGTAAAAATTAGGATTTAGATGCAATTTGGTATAGAGATAGTTTGAGTCGCGGAGAAGGACAACGGGTGGCTTTTATCCCTAAAATAATCCCCTAAGGGGATGAAATAGGGTTAACAATTTGGATGGAGCCCATTTAGATGAAATTTGGTATAGAGATAGTTTGAGTCCTGGAGAATGACAACGGATAATTGTTATCCCTAAAATCATTGCCCAAGGGGATGAAATACGGGGTGAAAATTTGGATAAAACCCCTGTAGATGAAATTTGGTAAAGAGATAGTAGGAGTCCCAGGGAAGGATAATGCATAGTTTTATCCCGAAAATCATCTCCTGAGGGGGTGAAATTAAGGGTGAAAATTTTAATGGAACCCATTTAGATGATCAAACCTATCCTATGTCCTTCCTCGGAACTCAAATTATTTATTTACCAAATTTAGTCTAAATGGGTTTCATCCAAATGTTCAACCCCTTAGGGGATGACTTTCGGAATAACACTAACCTTTGTTCTTTCCCAGGACTCAAAATATATCTACACCAAATTTCATCTTTATAGGTTCCATCCAAATTTTCACCCCCCATTTCACCCCATTAGGGGACGATTTCCGGCATAAAAATTATGCGTTGTCCTTTCCCAGGACTCAAACTATCATCATCATCATCATATCAGATCATCTTAAAGACGTCCACTGATGGACATAGGCCTCTCATAAAGAGTGCCACAATGAGCAGACCTGTGCCACCCGCATCCAGCGGACTCCCGCGACCTTTACCAGGTCATCAGTCCACCTTGTGGGGGGCCTACCCACGCCGCGCCTCAACTATATCTAAACCTAATTTCATCTAAATGGGTTCATCCAAATTTTCACCTCCCATTTCACCCGCTTAGGGGATGATTTCCGGAATAAAAATTATCCTAGAGTTATAGTTATAGTTCTTCCCCATGACTCTATCTCTATACCAAATTTCATCTAAATGGGTTCCATCCAAACTTTCACCCCTAATTTCACCCCCTCAGGAGATGATTTTTGGGTACTAACTAACAATTTCAGGTCGATTATTCGCGAATAATTTATTCGCGAATAAATATTGACGAATAAATTATTCGCAATATTGATTTGTCATTCGCGAATAATTCAATTTATTCTTATTCGTCATTCGTATTCGAATAAATTTCGCCCATCTGTGGTAATGCCCAATCCAAAAAAATACGATTCTATCACTATCACCATCGCCGGCATCGGCACTGTGTCAAAGATGACGCGTTGTACAAGTAAAGGCGCAGAATAAGTTTAAAAAAACAACTAAATTTAATATAGTTGAAAAATTTGGTACTGGTCCCTTATGCTCGATTTACACGTATTAATTGTTTAATTAATTAACTATATTTTAAGTCAAAATTAAGTGACTAAATACGTGTAAATGATCAATTAAGATGTAACTTATTACTAAATTGATGGTTTACACGCATTAACTTGATGTGATTCAGTATTTTAATTTTTAAAGCTTAGATAATTAGTGCATTAATGCAAAAAAAAATAATGCAACGCATGCTGTGGTTGCCTATTATTAGGATTACAATTAGACATTACACAAGTGCTTGTTTTTTCTTAATATGTTACATTGTGAACTCCGTTGGCAATCCTTAAATAAAAAAAATAAAAAAATTAAGTCATTTAATAGTAAGTTAAAATGTAGTTAATTACTTAACAATTTAATGCGTGTAAATCGAGCATTAGAATATAAGTACCCCAAATAAGCATATGATACAGGTATCCAGTATTCAGAACGGACATACTACATGGTTTTAAGTATGGCGAAGGGAAGTCGCTTGACCTTTGACGTGACATTACGTTCACATTTTGTGCACCTACTGTTTATGGACAGCTCTAACTTAGGTAATTGTGTCTAATAACGGGTATTTAGAATGGGAAATGAGATAAGTATGCCATACCTATATTACCTATTTATAAATATCCCCGGTTGTTACTTGTTACCAATGACAAAGTTCGTATTCAGTCAAGTGTGAAGTTGAGTACCTATACCTAATCTTCACACACAAATTACCGGACTATGCCATTTTCCGGATCATACCTATCATTGAATGTATTCAAAGATTCAAACCGACCAAAATTTACATTTTCATATATTTTGGAGCAATTTTCCGGGACTACTCACTCTTTTTTTTAATTCTGTGAAGCTTTTGCATACAAATTTTGTGTTTTGTTGGAGTAGCGTAGCGTAGATATTCAATACCTATCCTGCCCTATACCTACTGTAAAATGAATGATATAATGAAAAAAACCTGAAAACACGTGTTTTCTCCATAATTCAAAAGTTACGTGACTTTTGGGGCACGAGGCTCTTAAAATATATATATATATATATTTTTTTTTTGAAGCCTAGGTATATAGAGTCCCACTGCTGGGCAAAGGCCTCCCCTCCTGACTTCCACTCGTCCCGATTCCGAGAAATCTCCGGCCAATCGCTGCGAAACACGTCCAGGTCGTCCCGCCATCTCCTTCTCGGCCTGCCACGCCGTCGCCTCCCACCATGCGGCAAATATACAATAAGATATACCGTCATGTTTGGCTTAATAAGGATCATCTAAATCAGTCAGGGCAAAGTACAGCCCGCGGGCCAACTCCGGCCCGTGAAGAGGTTTAATCCGGCCCGCCACAGCCTCTCCGAAAGTAGAAAACGCAATAGTTTTTTTACAATAAATATTATTTATGTATTTTTATTGGATATTTTGCCCCCCATCAAAATTCCTAAATTTTTCTGGCCCACTTTAAAAATAGTTTGCCTACCCCTGATCTAAATTAATAGTTGGTGCCTGTGCAACTGCAAACTACTATACTATTAACAATAAAAGCTTGGATTATGGTACAAAAAAAAAATTGCGGTACTTACATATTTATGATGAAACATGACTCAGATGTACCTAATTGAAAGTTACAGGCTACGCTGCAGAGATAAGGTTAGGATAAGATTGACTTTTGATCCTACCGATAGGCGATCGATATAGATCGCAATAGAGACATAAATATGACTAAATTGCATCTACTGATCGACAGGGCACTGTTTTGAACTTTCGACATTTGACTCGTACCGTAAAAAGATATTTAACTAGGTATTACGTAATTCTAGTCTGATTCGTTTTCATCGTAAAGGTACAAACATAAATATTTGAATATCAGGTACGAGTATAGTATGTAAAAGTTAAATGCAGATTTTGAGAATGCACTATCCGTCTACTACGCGCACATTTATTCCAGTCTCTGATATGGGGAACCAGCACTGATGCACATGATCTTTTTGTATTACAAAAAAAATGCATAAGAATTCTCGCCAATATACGGATTCCAAATAGCTGCCGACCCTTTTTCAAACAGATTGAGCTACTTACACTCCCGGTAATATATATAATGGAGGCCGTTATTTTTTATAGGAAAAACCCCGATTTATTTGAAGTCAAACCAGATACGTATAAAACCAGGAACCAGTATAGAAACAAGTTAAAAATACCAAACTCTAAACTAGCTATCCATAGAAACCGGCCTCATATTGTATGTATTCGAGTTGTAAACAAAATACCCGACGAGATCAAATTCGAACCAAGTGATAAAAAGTTTCACAAAAAATTTAAAACGTTTCTCATTCATAAATGCTATTACTCAGTGGAGGAGTTCTTAAATGATGAAACCCTGACGCATCATAACAGTAGGTAACTTAGTAATAAATAGTAGTAAGTAAATTGTAATTGAACCAATTGAGTAAATTGTATAACTTAGACTAAACTTTGACATCTATTTATATTTTTGACATTTACATTACTTTTCATAAAATAGCATGACCTGAAATATAGAATTAAGTTACTTATAAGACCATTTGTGTGCCCTAACAGGGTGTCATGGAAGCCTTTCTGTATAATCTTAAGATCTCATGTACATAACTTTACAAATAAACATATATCTATCTATCTATATGAGCATTTAACCCTCCCAGGGCCAGTAGAGTGACAACCAGAGGGCCTACCGCGAAAGGCATTCGAAGTTTCCCCTCTCTGTCGTACTTACGAGTTCGTACATAAATTATATAAGAATAAGAATAATTTATTATTGGACAAGCACATGATTACAGATTATACAGACATAATCCGTGGGGTTCCAAACTAGGCTGAGCCTGTATCTTGGGACCCACTGAGGCGGTTAACAAATCTCTTCAGACACACGTCTCAAGAAGCACGACATGAAAATAACAAAGTGAAAATTAAACATTTCATATAATATGAGCGCTGCTAACTTATCAATGGGAACACAAATTCATCATTAATAAAAACAAAAATTATGCTGTTTTAGTAGTACAAAGAGAGTTTGTGTATGAGAGTGTGTGAGTGTGTGCGCGTGTGTAAGTGTGCGTGAGAGGGAGTGTTTACGTGTGTTAAATGTTTGTTACGAGTGTATGTTGAATTGTTAGGTACCTATTGGAAAAAGCAACCTTAGATGCAGGGACGTAAAATCTCTTCCGTATCACTATACGAGAGTTCAGCAAACCATTTCCTTATTATGTAAAAAAAAAAAAAAAGTAAAAAAGTAAAAAAGTCATTTATTTAAACAGAATGAGTTTTACATAGTTACCAGGGGTCCCCACACTAGGCTACGCCTGTATCGTGGAGAACCAGTTAATTTTTAGACATCAGAAATAAGTTACCACAGATATTTATTACATTTGGAGGAGTAAGAAAAAATATTTTACATTGAAAAGTTTATACTTAGAGACTAACTTAGATATTAAAGATAGCTTCAGTCTCGGCATAATTTAACGAATGAAGAAGTTTAAAAATAAGTGATTTGGCTTCATTTTTTGTGCTGCCCGTTAGGTTACAATATTTCAGTAAAGTGTTATATATTGCTACCCTAATATAATCGCCAAAACGTTTACCAAAGCTGGAAAAAACTCTAGGAACTGGTAACCTAAAGACGCGTTTTTTAAGTAGTGTGTCGTAGCAAGTCATATATTTAGAGGTTTTGTGTGTACATAATGAAATTTTAAGGATATAAAGTTGACGTACGGTTAAAACGTGTGATTCGGCATACAAGGTCGCAGTTGGATATCGAAAAGGCCTCTTTAACATGACTTTCAGCACCGAACGTTGCGCTCTTTCGATTTCCAACATGGTCGTCTTTGCTGCGCTGCCCCACGCTGTGATACAATAACTGATCACTGACTGGCACAGCGCAGTGTAGACTAGTAGTAACAAAGAGCTATCTGCAGACTGCCGAAGTTTTTTGAAAATATAAATAGATTTTCTAATTCTTGCGGAGAGTTTGTTTATGTGGTGCTTGAAATTAAGTTGTTCGTCGACAAATAGACCCAGGTACTTAATAACGTCAGTGCGCTGGATGGTATCGCAGTTACAGGAGATGGCAGGGAAGTCTTTACAAGAATGAATTTTTATAACGGGATTGAGGGACGGTTTCGATGAGGCGGTTTTGTGAAAGCAAAGAAATTTTGTTTTATTATTGTTAAGAGTCAAAAGGTTGGCACGAAACCAGTCGGAGGCAATTTTCATGCCTTTTTCTGCAGCAGCAACTGCTTTTTCCCAGCTACATGTATATATTATAGTTAAATTATCGGGCCAAAGTAACTATGTAGTACAGTCGGCCTATTAGTCGGCAGTACCTTGTCGTTTTCACTTGTCTGACAGCTTCATATGGCAGTTTAACATGACGTTTAATGCGGCACGGTACAAAGGTGGTAAGCTCTCTGTGAGGCTGACCGTACTATCGAATAATTTACTTTAAAAACAAAGTTTTAACCGACGAAAAATCAATCATCCCCTATTTTCCTACCCTTAAAGTTGGTATTTTTTTTCCAAATTTATATGGAACCAACTTCGGGGTATACCCTTTCCAATAAAGAAAGAATTATCAAAATCGAACCACTCTGTAAAAAGTTCAAATGGTCATACATAAAAAAAAAAATATATACGCGTCGACTTGAAAACCTCCTCCGTTTTTTTCGTCGGTTGAAAACATATCTTAATGGCTTGAAATACGGTACCTATAATGTAGATTACCAACCTACAAACCCCCCTCAACAAGAGTTAGGCTTTAAAGTTTCTTTTTAAACCTAGGCTTTTGTCAAAACGTTTCAACAATCTATGCAAAGATTAAACTCTTTTTAATTGCATGGCTTAGAAAGGCTTTGTACCTGAGGCTTGCATAATACTTGGCAATTAATTGAGGCTGTGTCTTAGATAACTGGACTGTGTAATGTGGCTATTGTTTGAAATATAGACGCGCGATATAGGAAATTCAGTGGGTTTCCAACTTGCCGCCGTCATTATGGTTAGGTACGTTATAATAAACTGTAATTTTAGTACTAAAATTTGTAACTTGGCGCTTTAATAATTTTTTACTAGCTTTTGCTCGCGAATTCATCAGCGTGAAAGTCGTTTATGTAAATATCGATTTAAATAATGTAGGCCGGAGAGCGAAATTCAACCTAATAAAATAACTGAACTATGAACAAATTAACCTTTGATCGAAAATGTCTGACTGTTTTTTAAAGAACTGAGAAACAAAACATACTATATAAACTTACATATTGTCGGCTCCTCTACAATAGCATGGTCGACCTCATTCCATGGCAATAGTGATAAGTCTGCAAGGAATAAATTGTTTGCCAATTGAATAAGTATGCTCAAACAACGTAGTTAGGTAATAAAAACCAGCGGGAATACTCATGACACAGGCCTCTTCAAATGTCTGTACTTCCAGTAGTTTTTACAATATGTATATTGAACTAGTTCGTCTCGTACCGTATCAGTCAATGGAACTGCACCACCAGCTCATCCTAAAAAACAAATGCAAGTCGGAACTGCGGAATCGCACCGTGACCGGCGATCGAAAGCGGCGCAGGCGTCGACGATCATTAATCATAGGTACTCATCATCAATGAATCAGGCTTTAGATGAAAAACGTCTTATATACCGACAAATTAATAGTTTTACACATCCTGGATTTTCATCGTTGGAGTAGCCCGCCGGGGTACAACATCTATTTGAACGAGCAAGCGAAGCGAACGAAGTTATCTGTAAGGTTGGGCGAAAATTCTTTCATATGTCCGACTGTCCGGCTTTTCTCCTCTACAGGTGGCATTTCTCTACCGATTCTCGTGAAATTTCGTGAGCAGGTTCAATAATTATATACAATTTTTTGTCGTGTCAGTTTTTGGGAAATTCAATATTTTTTGAATAAACACAGTCTCGTGAGTTGTACAACGCACAGAATAAACACAGTCTCGTGAGTTGTACAACGCACAGAATAAACACAGTCTCGTGAGTTGTACAACGCACAGAATAAACACAGTCTCGTGAGTTGTACAACGCACAGAATAAACACAGTCTCGTGAGTTGTACAACGCACAGAATAAACACAGTCTCGTGAGTTGTACAACGCACAGAATAAACACAGTCTCGTGAGTTGTACAACGCACAGAATAAACACAGTCTCGTGAGTTGTACAACGCACAGAATAAACACAGTCTCGTGAGTTGTACAACGCACAGAATAAACACAGTCTCGTGAGTTGTACAACGCACAGAATAAACACAGTCTCGTGAGTTGTACAACGCACAGAATAAACACAGTCTCGTGAGTTGTACAACGCACAGAATAAACACAGTCTCGTGAGTTGTACAACGCACAGAATAAACACAGTCTCGTGAGTTGTACAACGCACAGAATAAACACAGTATCGTGAGTTGTACAACGCACAGAATAAACACAGTCTCGTGAGTTGTACAACGCACAGAATGAACACATTCTCGTGAGTTGTACAACGCACAGAATAAACACAGTCTCGTGAGTTGTACAACGCACAGAATAAACACAGTATCGTGAGTTGTACAACGCACAGAATAAACAGTCTCGTGAGTTGTACAACGCACAGAATAAACACAGTCTCGTGAGTTGTACAACGCACAGAACCGCTTGTTGATAGGCGCCTAGATAAAAAATGAAATATGCATATCATTTTATTTAAAGGGGGCAAAAACACAAATTTTAAATCGTCAGTTAGTAAAGTTTTTGTTTGATCTATTATTTGACTGCTAGATAATCTAGAGATGCTTTGAAGCGTTAAGTATGCTTTTTAGGGTTCCGTACGTACTCAAAGAGTAAAACGGGACCCTATTACTAAGACTCCGCTGTCCGTCTGTCTGTCTGTCTGTCTGTCACCAGGCTGTATCTCACTGATACCGTGATAGTTCCAGTTGAAATTTTCACAAATGATGTATTTCTGTTGCCGCTATAACAACAAATACTAAAAACAGAATAAAATGAATATTTTTATAGATAATGGTACGGAACCCTGCGTGCGCGAGTCCGACTCGCACTTGGCCAGTTTTTGTTTTGTACTTATTTCTATAGTGCAATGAAATTTGAATAAATAAATAGTACACAAGGATCACTGTTTCTAGGATGACATTATACTTACCTTACCTTCCCACCTAAATGTAGAGTAAGTACTTACAGCATTATTCTTCTAGGGTTTAAATATTAAATAATACCTCAGTAATACTCATCAATGAGTGCGCGAGTTCTCGTTTCGCACGTCAAATATGTAACTATAAACTTACAGATAGTTATAACGTTTTTAATAATGGTATATCTTTGTTTATTGTCAAACATATTATGTTACGAAAGTATATATTACGTGCGGCCTAGTTTCTGCTAATCTGACGGTTAATTAATGTATGAGTACCTAGTTGATTATTAACTTTGTGCCATGACTTAACTATGATCACACGTAGTACAGTGTTGGTACATAACTACACAACTATGTAGTATGTACTTAAAAATGTGGTGTATAATCGCCTTCGCATAAGGATAGAGCTACTAATAGTTGGATAGAATCCCTTTAAGAAAAAAATTCGTGTATTTCTACTACTATTACTACATCGGTACATAATTATATCGTTGCAAACTAGGTGTTGACAAATATCTAAAATCGAGCTTATTCTTTAGGTGTTAATAGAGCATGTTCAGGTATTGTGTGTAAGTTTAGCCACTCTACCATATAATTGGGGCTTCAATATACATTCACACCACTTCTACACAATGTCATAGCAATTGTTTTGCTTTTTAATCATAACAAAATAATGAATGCGATTTGTATATTAACAGATTCAGGCCTGGTTTTATAAAGTTGCGTTAGACAAAACGTCAGATAAAATTTTAAAAACTCAGTACATTTTTTGACATTACTTACCGACATAAGGTCTAGCGAAGGGATCTTTATAAAACCGGGAGACGCGGTCTTTAGGCCTGGCTAAATGCAGTGCACTAACTGCACTCACACTGATTAGAGCGAGATGGTTTATCTCCACTCCCCCAGTTAGTGCACTGCATTTAGCCAGGGCTAAATATCTAAAGGCTGTTTTAATCTGGCGGGCTACCACAACTTCCTCTCAAGATCTTTCTCACTCGCGCTGTGCAAGTTAGAAAGAGGAGGTAGATTATCTCGTCTCGCGTCAAGTCGAAGCGTCTGTTGTGCTAGCCCTGGTATCAAGATTTGTTTACGTCGCAACTGCACATTGTCAAAGTAATTCATTGGAAAGGCCATAAAGAATTTTACCCAATGTCAGACTCGAACCAATATGGTCACCAGTCGTAATTTCAGCTTTACGAAATATCACGTGTCCACATAGCTGCACGCGAGCATTTTCTTCTACAAGTAAATTGTTTTAATAATCATAATCTGCATGTGCACTAATAATCATGATACGAATGATTAGTAGTGATATTGTGAAACTCAAGGTTTAGAAATACAATCACTTGTTAGATTAATGTCTAAATAATTTGAAACAAAGATTAACAATTACGTGCTGCATGGTTATGGCCTCAGAACATGTTATGGTTATCATTGTTATAAAATAAAATGTGATAAATTTGCCACGTTAAGTTTTGAGTAATTGCAGACTTGCTAACATGGCCGCATTTATGTCAGACATAAAGCATTCGTCCTAGCAACTTGCAGTAGTACAGTGTTGTTCCTGTCATTTGGGTTGCCGTGTAGGTAGGTACCGAGTCTAAAACAGAAAAACCTTAAATCATTGCCGTGCCAAATAATATGCCATACAAATGATACGGCAATGATCGGCTGCCATTGCCGTGTTTAGGTCTGAGGACAACTGAATTGCCGTGTATTCTGGCAATTACCGTGTCAGGAACAAAGATGTGCTAGTAGCAAGCGTTATGGAAGAAGCTACTACTAGTTACTAGCTAGTACATTCACCAGCAGAAGTAGCTAAGCAGGCCGGGTGTTCAAAATGCACACACGCTACCTATGGCTATTTCAAAATAAAAAAAACAAGCTTTCAGAATAATCTTGTAGGATAGAATGGCATCAGCATCGATATTGAATGGTAGGTATACCTACTAATATTTTTTCGGTACCTAATAGGGCTGATACAGAGGAACAAAGAAAACGGTACAAGAGCGAGTTGAACTAGCGTGGCGGGGCCGGGGGTCCGTATATTAAGAACTTTACAGTGTTATTTTAAGACCTAAGTGTAACGTTTATGTAAAGAATCGTATACGCTTTGGGTTCGACTTTTTCATCCGAATGCCGAGCTGGGAATATTATACCTTGTTCACAATTAATGTTTTTATTCAGTGGCAGGCACTTAAATATGTTGTATGTTGAATTGTTGACTATTTTTATTAATTCACTACATTAAGTAGGTAGGTACCATGTATGATTTATCCACGAGAATCTTGAAAAGACTTCCCGATTGGTCATAAATGCAATATTTATTTCCGTTGTAATAATTCAAGACGTTGGTGACATTTTTATGAAGATTTAAGTATTTAATTACAATTATAGTTGACATACAACTCAATAAGGAACTTAAAATATGCCTGGTGTTTTACTTATTCTCGTTTTAACGAACCCTATGGTGTAGTTAAAGAAAATGTCTTAATTTCATTTTAAATATATAAATATACTTCCTACACTGAATCCTTTATGAAGCAAGTTACGTATTTACACAATAATTGTTTAATTACTTGTTATTTAAGCACGCCTTAGTTAGACTTCATTAACTTACTTAAATGTATTAATTACTTACCTACTTATCAACTTCTATACATGGAAAGCTAGCTCTGTAGCAATATTGTTCAGATCTGAATAAATAAAAAAACCCGATCAAACTGGTGGAAACCGGATAAAAAGGGGTCGATACACCCTGTCAGAACAAGGTCATGTTACGTGGTGACATGACCCACAAGACAAGTGTCCGCAATAAGGCCACATTAACGATTACATACTTATTACATTACAAAACGATTACAACAAATTGGAGCAGCCTGGCTTGCAGTTGTATTGTTATTTTATAGTTCATTTAACTGTGCAACTTTAATAGTAGTTTATCTGACTGTACATAATGAAGGGCATTAAACACGAGTGTTTAATGCCTAATTATGTACAGTTACATACACTATTTTATCTATCCACATATCATAAGCCTCCATGATGCATTCAGGAGCCGCATATTATGATTTATGACCGGCATCGCGGCGTCGTTTTCTGGCAGCTGTCGGATCCAACTATCATATTGTTCGATAGCTTACTTACGTGCGACATTTGTCAAATTTGTATGCAAATTAACAATTCATTTCGAACTACGTCATCTCGACTGATATTAGAATAGAGGTTAAATCAAATTTCTTTGTTTTTCAGAGACGTTCGAAATTTGAATGAAATAATATTATAGAAATCGATGTTATTATTTAGCAATAATAAAATTTTCACAGATAAGAAATTTGTTCTAACAAAACAGTTTATTTTTATGGTGGTCATAATGTGCGGTTCTTGTACGCATCATGGAGGGTTTATGATATTTGCATAGATAAAGACTTTTATAGTGGCCGATTGTGTTCATTTACGCGTTGGCAAAATTGACAATAAATAGGTAGTGCTTTAGCTTTGCTATTCGAAATTAAATTTTGCTAGGAAATAAACTTTAAAGAATATCGTGATATGTATGATTATCATCAATATTAAGAGGGCCTGGTCCTCTGTCGTAGCAGCATTCTCCATTCCAGTCTATCTTGGACCCTCGTCTTTACCACCAATGACCAAGAATGGTATGTGTGGTTACTTACAGCACCATTCCTTCATCTGTGCCATGTAAGGTATACTGGGTCTTCCTCTCCCTCTTGTTCCATCTATTTTGCCTTCTGGATCGTGATATGATATGAAACCCCGGACCACGGGAGGAAAAATGCACTTGTCACTAGTGCTTGGTTAAATATCGACTATTCTATCGACATCCATACGAACAAATTATTGAATCAGAAATTTATAGATCAAACTTATTATCTTACATGTCAGGTTGTTACACAATATTAGGTACATCAGGTAAGTATAGATACCATTTCAGTCAACTATGTAATTACATTGGTACTATAATTATATCATACTCACGGGAATGATCGTAAAATAGATAAAGTGAATGACAGTTATAAATAGATACTTTTCACATAACTTACAGACCTCTTTCATATCATATTTGCATATCGCAATTATAAACAACCGCTATCTGACATTGACTCAAGTCAATCGGTGTCAATCTTAGAAATTACATTGAGACGAACTAATTTACTATCATTTATTTGATTCATTATCATTAATATTATCGAGCCGCCACCATGCCACGCAAGAAGAAACAGCGTACTTGGATAGCCGATTACGCGGAATATATAGAAGATCGAGGTGAACATTTATTTTGTAAAAAATGTGAAATCACAATGTCAAATTCCAAATTTTCCGTACAAAGACACATCAGAAGCAAAAGGCACAGCGGGGTTTCAACAAAAACACAAAATTTATTCAATCTGGAACTGTTAAAATTTATTTTGGCTTGCAACATCCCCTGGACCCAGGTTAAGAACCCCATTTTCACTAATTTCATTTGCAATTGCATATCCGGAAAATTTTGTAAAGTACGTATTCCCGATGAATCTTTTCTGAGAAAAACTACTTTGGACATTGCATATAAAGAGAAAATGCACCAAATCAGGACTGAACTTGCAAATGCTAGAATTTACGTATGCGTAGACGAATCCTCAGATGCAAACGGACGTCAAATCGGTAATGTAATGGTTGGAGCTTTATTAAAAAAACAGATGAGTGAGAGAGACAGAGAGACACATTATATCGAGTTTTTGGTTAGACGAAGTTAATAATGTTACTATATCAACACTCAAAGAAAAAAGGCAAAAAGATAAAGGCGTGATTGTATGTATGTATGTATCAACACTCATTAGAATTGCCTTGGAGAAACTATGGGGGAAAGACCATAATAAACACGACAGAGTCTTGTTACTCCTTACGGATGGCGTAGCCTATATGTTAAAGGCAGGAAAAAACTTGAAAAAACTTTTTCCTAATTTAGTTCATGTTACATGTCTAGCTCATGGCGTAAATAGGGTGGCTGAAAAAGTTCGATTACTTTTTCCCTCTGTGAATAATTTAATCGCATACACAAAAAAGGTGTTCCGAAAATCGCCTAAAAGAATAAGAACGTTTCGTCAAATGTTACCAACTGTTCCTTTACTAATATAATATAAGATGATAACTATAATACGATGATAACTATAATAAGATGGGGAACACGGATAAACGCGGCCTGCTAATATCATAAATATTTGCCTGAAATCAAGCGAGTCATACAAACATTCCCTAATAGGGATTCAATGTATATTTTGAAAGTCAAACGTGCAATGAACGATTTAAATATTTTGAATGATCTAAAATGGATAAACAGTAATTTGTCAATAATACCTAGTACAATAAAACAATTACAAAATCAAAATTTAAGCCTGGAAGCCAGTTTAAAGTTTAAATATAGTACACAAGTTGAAAGTGCACTTGTCAAGATTACGGTTACATCCTCAAGGTAAAGTTATTCACAACAAGTATCAGGATGTGTTGAAGAAAAACGTTGGCTTTTTAACTTTAAACATCTTAAATAATTTGATATCTGGTAAAGAAGTGGAAGTACGTTGTACAGAAGAAATCTTATCTTATCTTATCTTATCTTATCTAGGTGAGGGCCCTTTCGGATGCACTTCGACCCAGTGGGATCTTTTGTGCATTTGCCCTCTCCTTTATACCTGCTCCCAGGCTTGCTCCATCATTTCCACAAAGCGGATGATGCAGTTCGCCGGGAGCACCTTGAATTCCTTTGGTTGCGGGTAACCGTTACCAAAGTAGTTCATTCTTTGTCTGGCAAGGGCATGACATTCACACAATAAGTGTTCCATAGTCTCATCCTCCTCGCCACACATTCTACAGTCTAAACTATCAGATAGTCCCATCTTGGCCAAGAGATCCTTGACCCCGAAGTGACCAGTGAACACCCCAGATATAATTCTGAGTTGCTTCCTACTGGATTTCCAGAGTTTTCTGGTCCAGCCCGAGTCCACTCCTTCTATGAAGAGCTTAGAGTGCCTTAAGCCAGCCTCATTCCTCCACTCGTGTTGGTGTTTGGTTTTGGCGTAGGCTTTAAAGGCCGATATTATGGTCCCCTGCGAGAGTCCCACAAATGGTTCTGGACCTACAAAGTGATTTGTAGAGCCCCCTCTTGCAAGCTCATCTGCTCTTTCGTTGCCGATGAAGCCCTTGTGCCCTGGTATCCAAACTAGTTGCACCTTATTGTGCCTTCCAAGTCTGTTTAATGCTTGGACGCCATTATAAATTAGTCTAGAGTCCACTTTCGGCGCCGTAAGCGCTTTAAGGGCCGCTTGACTGTCACTGAGTATATAGATAGTCCGCCCTTTGGTTCGCCTGTCTATATTCTCCTGTACACAAGCAATTATGGCGTATGTCTCCGCTTGGAAGACAGTTGCCAAATTACCCATGCTTACACTACTACTATAGTCATTTGCATAAATGCCTGCTCCCGTATGCTCTCAGAAGAAATACATAACCACTATGAATTATTGAATTTTGCTCCGATTACTACAGTAGATTTAGAACGGTCCTTTAGTTGGATGAAATGGATTTTATCGCCAAGGCGAAGGAGTTTAAAATCAGAAAATTTAGAAAAAATTGTATATTACGAAAACTATATAAAATACTGAAAAAATACAAACATATCGTTTTAATTTTATTTTCAACAATAATTCATAATTTTTAGCATATCATAGCGGTAGTCCAGTAGGTACATCGTGCTTTTTATCGACATCGATTTATATGATATAAAATGTGTTTCCTCGCACTATAAAGCTGTCAACGCATTTTTGCTCCCGTCATCCGGGGAATGGATATGATACTTAATATGCCGTGTGTTGTTTCAGTCAGCATCAGAGAAACGTCACCGTTGTATGCAAGGTATGTACAGTCGACGCCAAAAATATGTTTACACTTTTGCACCTTATTCCATTGTAATAAGGCGAAAACTGTAAACATATTTTTGGCGTCGACTGTACAAAATTCTATGCGGGGGTCACGTTTCTCTGCGCCTGACTGTACATAGATAGATAGATAGATAGATAATATTTTATTCATCACTCAATTGTTATGCAAGTTATACAACAAAAATTATATTACAGCAAGTGTGACTAGTCAAACCAAAAATGTATACTATAACAGTATCTTTAAATCAAGAAATACAATTGTAAAATTTGTCATATTTTTAAATATTTAAATATTATTTACAATTTCATATAAAAAAAATCGTTTAAACTATATAAAGTCTTGTTTATTAGTAAGTCTTTCACTCGAGCACTGAACACTGTGAGTCTTTGTTCTAGTTTGATGCAGTTCGGTAGATGGTTATATAATTTTCTGGCAATGACTCCCGGCCTTTTATTCGACATAGAAAGTTTGTGGGGACTTAAAATTATGACATCGAAAAAAACGAATATAGTCTAGCTATAGGACATAAATATAGTAAGCATTTTCTGTTAGTGACGCATGACACTTTTTTTGGTAAGTGAACCTTGAAACGCGATAGAAGCGGATTCAGGAACTTTATACGAGGAATGTAGGTACCTCATACTTACCTCCACATTGAATCCCCAATGGCATGAAGCGGTTTATTTTATTATTTGTTATCGTTAGGTACTAAACATTGTCGACCAAGGAATCTATTGCCGTTAAGTTTTGAGTACTGGGTATTTATTATTGTTGATGTCTTAATTATTAGCTTTAGAAACCCGAAAAGTATGCCGTTTAGTGTCAATCTAAAGGTGCCGTGGTGACCGAGTATCCTTATAGGTCGCTGTATAAGGTAATATTTCAAGACTTTCGACTGAAATGACATACTCAAAATCAAAAACAATTATTTATACCGCAAATAGGCCACAAGGGCACTGTGCAAGATTGCACAACTTTTTATAGTATTTTTACCTTTTTGTATATCGTTATTGTCTTTGATTTTTATATACCTTTTATTGTCATATTTGACATCATTATACTTTTGTTTTCTTCAACCAAAACCAGTGCCTTTTTATTTCGTCTTGAATAGGCACTTTTACATGTCAAACGGTCATTTACAATAAAATATTCATAAAAATAATCTTACACAATAATCATTTCAAAATTGCAGATTCACGACCGATAAACGGTTAACAAACTAAATGAAAAAAAAATTTCCATCCGATATACTTCAGGTATGTATCAGAATGAACAAGAAGTTCATGATATTAATTTCTAATGCTCTTAGAGATGTAGGTATACGGCCTCTAAGGTCAAAACAAAAAAAAGGAATATTAATGTAATATTGTCAGAGACTGGCTGGCTGACTGGCGCTGGGTCGGAAAGGTTCTCGAGTGGCGACCACGTACCGGAAGGCGCGGCGTGGGTAGGCCCCCCACAAGGTGACTGATGACCTGGTAAAGGTCGCGGGAGTCCGCTGGATGCGGGTGGCGCCGGACCGGTCATTTTAGCACCCTTTGGAGGAGGCCTATGCCCAGCAGTGGACGTCTTTCGGCTGATATGATGATGATGATGATGATTGTCAGAAATGTACAGGGTCACTCAAGTCGGTTCGTAAGTTTGGAAGGTACGATGCACAGATAGATACACAGGTACACAGAAAATTGTAGATAGATAGAGAAAATTTAAGGTAGATGTTAAACTGTAGCATAAGTACATTAGACGGCAAACTTCGTGCGCAAATGAGGGGAAGTGGGGGGGCAGCTTGCACGTACAATTCGCCTTTGCGCAGGCAAGGTCATTTGCGCACGAAGTTTGCCGTCTACTGTAAACGAGATTTTACTGTAACCATTCACTAAATTCAACACTACTTAAAGAGGTAATAAATAAATAATAAAATGTGTCCCCTCTTATCAGAATGTGATCGACAATATAAATTTTATGTATTGTTCACCTTGATCACGTCCGAGCAAAGCCGTAGGCAGGAGCTAGTTGCACAATGTCCCCTTTCTCCGTTGGGTAACTTGGTCGCCAAGTGTAACTTATACAGGGTACCTACGCTACAGGTGGAGCAATTTGCATATCGTCAGTTAGACCATATCGGTTTGTTGAAGGACATAGTCTAAATCGTTTCAGGTAGGTGTTGTTATATGAACCACGTTGGCTATAGTTTGTTTTAGTTAAAATGACGTGCGGTTTTACTACTTTTTTGTCGCTAAATATGAAAGGAAAAGATTACAAAGAGACGTCATAAAACTGACCGAAGTGTAGCACGTGTACTGGCCAAATATGTATTAGGGTTATATTCATATTCATTTTCACCTCACTTGCTCGGAAAGGCCATTTTGTATGTTTGCTATCTATTGAGAAAATCGCTTTTTATCCACATGTGAAAAAAGTAGACGTAGAACGTTAAAAGTACTATGACGTAGAACGTTAAATGTTTATTTTTGGTTTTTTGTATATTTTTTGAGATATATTTTTTTTAACTTTTTTTAAACTTTTTTTTAAACTTTTTAATTTTTTAATTTTTTTTTTAACTTTTTTTTAAACTTCTTTAAACTTTTTTTTAAACTTTTTTAAACTTTTTTTTAAACTTTTGTTTTAAACTTTTTTTTCCTTCTTATTTTCCTCGCTGTAGTGAGGTGAAAAGATTTGTGTTATACACGGATGAAAAGTTATTTTACGTCTCGTGTGTTGAAACACTCGCAGGTAAAATACAACTTTCCCCCCTTGTATAACAAATAACTATTGATACGCTCTGACGAGATGGTTCAGAGCGCATCATATAAGAGAACATCAAGTCGGATAAGTATCTAGGAATATGAATCCGAATTGCATCGGACTACTTAGGTACTCCTACTGCGTATGTAGGAGATGGCGCATCGCTTTCGAATTTTCGAGAAATGACAAGAATTAATATAACAAATGAAATGAATTATCTGAAGTTATTACCGTGATATTTAATTGTTGACCGTTGACGTGTTAATTTTTTTTGGTCAAAACAGAGATGCATTTAATATTTATTTTATAACTAATTTGTGTTCTCTCTTTATTGCATGTGATCGAGAAATAAAAGGCTTTTTTATTATTATTTATTTTATTTTATTTGACCAATTTTTTGTATTGTTGGCGTTGGCAGTCAACTTGGCACCCATTCAAAGACTTTCCATCATATTCGAATAATTTTGACAATCTTGTTGATGCTGATTCGGAAGTATCCGAGAATAACCACAAACACACTAAATAATATGAACTAATGAATCAGTTCATGGACCTTGCAGACTATTAGATAGATTATAAATAGTCAAGGAAATAAATATACACCTACTAAGAGTATTATTCTTTTTCCTTGATAGTTATACCTAGCCCAGATATTCAATTACACAGTAATAAAAATACGTAGTGCATGTATCTATGTATAACATAACCAAATACTTTGTGCACCTAGTAAACAATACCGCATTGCACTATCTAACAAAAAACTATCTCACACGTCAACCTTAACCTGGCCGCGCCCACCATACAACACAAACTGAGATTGAAATTTGAATCAACTAACGTAAGACGTAGAGTTGAATTTCGTTTGTTTCAAAAAAGGCCAAAACAAAACAAATGCAACTCTATTCAAACCCAAAATGGTTTAAATTCCTTTAAATAATGTTGGCCGTATATATACGGCCGCGGTATAGGACGAGTCTGTTCATTACATATAATAGGAGTAATTAGTTAAATTAAAATCATATTAACCTTAGAGCAGAGGTCAGGCATGATACGATGCACGATGCGGGTCATAATAATGACCTTGCACGATACGCGTAGGCATGAAAAGAATTTAAGCAGACAATTTGGTGAAATGGAAAAGGTTAAAGAAAGTAGAAACTAGACAAAAACTTGAGTAAGTATAGTTTTGATATGGATTACCTACATATAATAATTTTGGTAATGGTAATTTGGCATTAAGTAGGTACCTACCTATCTTTTCTAAATTGCAGATTAACGACCGACAAACGGTTATCACAACAAACGTCGGTCATAAATCTGCAATTTTGAAATGATTATTGTGTAAGATTATTATTATTTTAATGTTAAAATTACCGTTTGACATGTAAAAGTGCCATTGTGGCCTTTTTCAGAATAAATAATTGTTTTTGTGTTTTATTTATTTTGGAAACGTAGTTTGATGTCTTATTTCCTGAAACCCCAACTTCTCAGGTTTCTTTTCAGATTTGTTTACGTCCCTATGAACTATTAAGTACTTATCAATATTATACCTTATTAGGATTGTTCTGAAGTAAAATTAAACGAGATGTCCGGTACGTCCAATAAAAATGAACTAGGCTTTTTTTTTTTGATAATTTTCTATATGCCGGCATTTTGGATTCGAACTAAATGTCCCATTGTGGGCAAAGAAGGACATACCAGAAGTTATACCCTTATTTCGAAAATGCGATTACAAAATGCACAAAACGCAAAAAATAAGTGATGGATGAAAGCTACCATTAAACAAAAGATCAGCAAGTGATCGTTTGAAATCGTTAATTTTCAATCCACGCGTCGATAGCTATTAATCTAATGCATATTTTGTAACATGTCAGCTATCGTATTGTTTGTTCCAATCTTTTAGACACTCTAATGATACACTCATTGTTCTAGTTCATTCGTTACGATAGTGGCAGTTTGAACAAAACCTTCAGCCTTGCTTCGGTTTCAATAGAAGCGTGCCTAAAATCATCGATTTAAACTCGATTATTGGCTCGGCTTGTCGATATTCGATAGCAAATATGACGGATATGGTCGTGTTGCAAACGACATTGACTATTGTCTTTGGAACGCGTGCCCCGGATTCGAGCAAATTTGGGTTCAAGAACGGAGATAAAATACTTTTTGTAGGCGTGTCTGATTATGGAGGCCATAGAAAAAGTTTTAAAAGTTTTCACACAGTTTTTATGAATCCTAATATTTTCATCATTACGTAACCCGTGTTTTAATGTATCAATTGATTTGTTAAGCTAAACATGTGTCATGTCTCCTTAAACAGTCCAAATCGGTCTATTATGATACGGTTTTAGCAACAGAACTTGTGTCACTTTCAGTTTATTACGAAATACCGTTCATTGTCATTCCAGAAAGGTCAGGAGCGAATTAGAAATTAGACGACGAGTGACAATTTTGGGTGTTAAATGTTAAGGGAGTGTAAATGGGGTGTCGACACTAACCTTCTGCTCAATGTACGTTGTGAAATGTTTTCATTGGGTAATTTTGTTAGCGCATGTTATCAATAGTCTTATGTCTTCGTTATGCAGTTTTCGCGGGCTCGATAATTGACCTCTCCCTTTTTGGTGTTTGCAATGTCACGCGTTGGTAACATAATGTTGACCTTGACTGCACAAAAATATAAACACTTGGCGTACCTTTGACGCCCCGAGGCACAGCTCTCGTTACAAGATTTCTTAATATAACTACATGTGTTCCAAAATCTGACTATATAGTTGATCCAAATAATTTGTTGATCTAAATATTAAATCACGGTAGAATGGCATTGAAGATTCATCATCATCCATCTATATACTTCCCACTACTGGGCACGGGCCTCCTCTGATGGCATTGAAGATTAGGGTTGAAATTATATTTTTCACTTCTCATGCTCGCAAAATTCGCCTTTGTGCTGGATGTATGCTGCACAAAATGCCACTTTTATGCTCTAGTGCACAAAGTAAAATTGTTTTAAAGACTAAGATAATCGGGCCTAACAGCCACACACACAATAAAACTTCGTGGCATAAACTTGTCATTTGATTTGACTTGCTTTAATAAATTTCACATCCGTGTTTTCTATTACTAAATTAATAAAACCAGATAAAATAGGAGTCAATTATTGTTTTAAAACGTATTGCACCATCAAATGACTTGGCAGTATGAAGTACCTAAGTCTAATATCATGTGTCGAAAATTAAACATAAAAACTTTAAAAAATTAAGTGACGGGAATATTATTTAATTTAATTTTGCAATTATTTGTTATTTTCTCGCAATTGAAGTGAGCAGTGTGTATAACTTGGGCATAAATTGGCCATTTAACCCCTCGATTTAACTATCCACCCTCGCCGGTGGCTCGGGTGGATATAAAGTATATAAACGCCTCAGGTTAAATGGCTCGTTTTATGCGCTTGTTGTACAATCTACTATTTTTGACATGTATAGTCTAAAATGTCTTTACGGCTCGTGCATGGTCAATTACACTAGACTCTAACGAGTTAATTTAGCCAAAACAATGGCCCATACAGCGTGAGATGAGACTAGAACGTAATTAGGTATATTTACACCATTTCCATTACACCACGTCGATGTACGATCGGGTGCTAACGCAATGAAGGATGTGGGAATTGTAGAGCTATTTGTATAGTACGACTCTTCTCAGGTGAATTTTTCGCTCCGAGCCCTAATCTTTCAAACAAAGGCCATTGTCTCTATTATCGCATAGCCGCTAGCTACCGAGTAAGCACGTGCCACTACAACATTCATGTTGAAAAACAAACGGTATCGTCATAGTATTAAGGTTCAAATTTAATGTCACTGATATTCTAGATATTACGTCTTGGTAGTGTAGGACTATAGACTGCCCCGATGCAATACGGCACTCACATTATTTTGATATTGTGTGGTGTTAAAAATTAAACGTGGTTAATTATAGGAAAAGTGGGATAGTTGCCCTAGGAGGATAGTTGCCCCATTGCCCCACCACTATTGTTTAACATAAATACAATAGGTTTATGAGAAGTATATACAGTGGGCCTTATTAGGTGACTCTATTACTTCAGCTCAATTAAGTGTCGTAAAAATACGAAAATAAATTTAAAATACTGGTATTTTAAATTTATTTGCTTATTTAATTGGATGTTTTTTTTCTTTTTTTTTTTTTTACTATGAGACCTTGACAATATTATTGTAGTAAATAATTTATAAGGGGATTAATATACAGTAAATAGTAAATCTAAATTTTATTTATTTTTTCTAATTGGATGTTAAACAGATTAAGCACCTAATATCACAAAAAATACTGACTAAATTTACGTTATTAAAAAAAAAAATTGATCATATGTAAAGGTTGGAAAATAATAAAACGTGCAATATTTTAACACCTCACAGCAAACTCAATTTTTTTACAAAATGGCAGCGCGATTTTTAAAGGTCATTAAAATCTTAGGAACCGGGCCATCCTTGGTCTACCTTACATGTTTTATAAAAATATATAAATCGCCTATTTCTATATTCTTATTGTTTATTTTTTCATATTTTATAGGAAACTGCGTCGCGTGCTCTTGCGCGTTTCGGTTCTTTATGTATAGCGCGGTGCATGGTGATGATGACGCGCCGAACACGACGGAGGTCATGCGGTACTCATCGGGGTCGCCCTCGCGTCGGTCGTCGGTCGCCTCTCCATAGAAAGCGGAGAGCGTCGCGGTCTTCTTCTCGTATCTTTATGGGCTTAATACTCAAAGATTTTATTATATTTTTTGTTTATTTTTATTGGATACCGCAGGAGACCACAACCGTAAGAAGTTATTCAAACTAGGGCTCCGCGCTGCCTTCTGGACGCCTCAAGAGCTCATGCTGCGGTTGGAGAATAACTCCTGAGTTTCTGTAAATCATGAATAAAAAGCCACCTTCTTTTGTCGTCTGCTATGGAAACATAGTTCAACTCGAGCCATTGTGCGTGAATATTTCGTCTCGGACAATGGAAACGAATCTCGTATGCATTGCTAAAGTAACGTCAGTCGCGGATTGCCATTGTTATTCTGTCAATAAATATGTTTTTTTCGTATTATGCAGTAGTTTCCCATATTCGTGGTAATTCGAGTCGTGTGTTAGGTAACGCGAAGAATAGGGTATTATCAAATGTTGGTAATACCTACTTGTAAGAGTGTAGGTACTTATTTCGCTTTGAAGAACGGTTTTAGGTTTTCGACAGTGGCATGAGATATGATGATGATAAAGCAATGAATCGTGAACATAAACTATGTAGACTAAAGACTAAAATGAAATATAAACGCGATTACCTAGACTCTCCTGTTATTGACAACCGCTTTAGCGTAGTTGGTAGTGACCCTGCCTACGAAGCAAGAGGTCCTGGGTTCGAATCCCGGTAAGGGCATTTATTTGTGTGATGAGCACGAATATTTGTTCCTGAGTCATGGACGTTCTCTATGTATTTAAGTATTTATTTATCTATATAAGTATGTTGGAAATAAATGGCTTTATTATTATTATTATTATCATTATATAAGTATGTTTATCTTCGTCTAGTAGGTACCCATACCTAGTACAAGCTTTGCTTAGTTAAGGACTAGGTCGATTTGTTTAAGATTGTCCGCAAATATTTATTTATTTAACTTATTTACATACTAAGATAAATAAGCCCAGGCACAGCCTCCTCTCATGAATGAGAGGGAACGGGTAGTAGTCCCCACGCTGGCCCAGTGCTGTTTGGGGACATCACATACATTTCTTTTCTTCACAGATGTATGCAGCTTTCCTCACGATGTTTTTCCTTCACCGAAAACTAACGGTAAATATCGAATGAAATTCCGTAATAGGTATATCGTATTATTTACATATTATGTTATTAGAATATTTGGTTTACTTATATCATTTAAAGCAACCCCATCAAATTTAAGCTTGTTAGAAGTATTTGATGACGATACACGAGTGCCACAAGATCTTATCAGAGGTATACTAACAGCGACATAACCCTGCAATGGATCAAAGGGCACAGCAATTCACGCGGTAACGACGCAGCGGATGCACTGGCTAGAGAGAGTTTAGAGTCTTGAGTCTTGGCTGTAGGACCGGAACCCACAATTCCTCTACCCTCTGCATGGCTGCGGAGCACACTGCGACTAAACACCAAGGTAGAACACCAAAAACATTGAAACACCCTAGGAACCTGCAGGCAAACCAGGGAGACAATCAACCCCAGATTCTCAAGGAAGCTAAAGCAGCTAAAGAGGCCGGCACTCCGTCTTCTGACAGGAGCCATAACTGGTCACGCACTACTAAACAAACACCTTTTTACTCTAGGTGTTACAGACATTCCTCTCTGCAGAGCCTGCATGGAAGAGGACGAGACAGCTCTGCCCACGTCATCCTGACATGCTCTGGAGTGGCAGAATACAGGGCAACCTCGGAACACCGGGGTTACCACCGGAGGCCATCGGCAACATAAAGGGTCTGCTAGGCTTCCTGGTGGAACTGGGTTGGCACGAATAACTGTAGTGCGAAAACCCCTATGCAAAATACATATATAAATATATAAATTTATGACGTCGAGTTGCGGAGACCCAGCCCGCGTACAACCTAACCTTGATGACGTCAACATCCAGATGTAAAGCTTGTCTTAGAAATAAAATTATGTTAGACACTGTAAGGTAATGTATGATAAGTATTATAATAAACACACACGTTTGTAGGTTCAGCATAAAACAAATTCAATCATCTCTTTTCATCTCTTTTATATCGGATTGAATTCAATTGACTCTCAATTTCTAAGCTTGAAGTTTACTTAGAGAAACAAAAAATAAAAAAAACTTTTGTGTCTAAATAAAATGATAATCGAAGTGCCCATCGATTCGTGATATTGATTTACGTAATTCGCTCGTAATCGATTCCCCGACAAAGCCTTTGTTTTTGTTTTTCTAAGCGCGATTTACTCGATTATTGAGTAATAGACAAAATAAATGACAGTGGAAATATTTGCCGTGCTGCACGTTTTATCGCGTAATACTTTTAGAGTCGTTTAAATGAAATAATTCATGGTTTGAATTCATTATTTTGACCATTTTTTCTTAATCTTTTGTTCAAGTTCTATTTAGTCAGGCCATGTCAAAGGGGTTCTCTTTAGTGGTACTTAACTAAAAAAATAATTTCAATGTGATATCTCTCTGCTAATAAGTGGGTCGCGCTTGCACACTATGCTCACGCAGATGTAGCGCGAGCTTAATATAGACGATTTAAATAAACGTTTATAATAATATAAAAGTTTTGATCTCAGACAGAGTTGGAAGGACGAGTGGAGTACCCACGGCTAAGCTGCCACGCAAACTCTGGTGGTGCCGTTTGAACAGATTGAGAACGGGTCACGGCCGCTGTAACTATTTCCGGCACATGTGGGGCTGGCGGGACTCCGCACTCTGCGACTGTGGCGAGGAGGATCAAAACATAGATCATATCCAGAAGATCTGTATAAGTTAACATCTGACGCTCTTACTTGGCTCGGGACCCTGAATGTGGACTTATAATTTTTATTGCATATACGTTTATGTACATGCGCCATAAAATATAGATGATGTATATGAATAAAATAAGATATAGATGGTGATCACATGCATTCAGTAAGTCTAATGTGTAGGGTACTTGAGATTTTTTGAGTTGGGCGAATTGTATCATTTGCATCAGAGTACAAAAAGCAACTTTACCGTCTAAGGTAGAAGGTTCCAATTCCAAATGACAGTATTATAGTCCAATCAAATTAGACATTTTCGAAGAATTCATTCCCATAAAGCTGGAAATCATTTTAATACCTTAATTTGGTCCTAAATACGTGTAATCTGAGTTTGCCCAATCCCAGCAGGTGTGCATACATTTTTGCTCTTTTTCATCTAGCACAAAAACGGTACTTCGGACAGAAAATGTATTCTAATCAATATTAAAGAGGGTCAAACTCTGCGTCGAATGAACATCTACAACTTCAAATTCGGATCAGTGGTATAGTCGAAATCAAAGGTAAGAAACTGGGAAAATGTTGTCGTTTAGGTGCAAACTTCCATTTTGCGACTTTTCAAGAATCTTTGAAAAATATATCCCTGCTGAAAATTCCATGGAATAAAAAATTTAGAAAATAATATATCACATTATATACATTGTCATTACCTTCTTTAATATTGAATAGCATACAACGGATATGTGGATTCTGCTTTACGATATGGTATTGTGACATGGGGAAATTCTGTGGATAAAGAAGATTTGTTTTTGGTTCAGAAGCGTTGTATAAGAGCATTGTTTGGACTTAAACAAGATGAATCATGTCACCCATATTTCATTAAATATCGCATTATGACACTTTACAGTTTGTACATTTTTGAGGTATGTTTATTTGTATATAAACACCAATATATGTTCCAACAAATCCAATCAATGTCTTCTAGGACAGTAAGATCACAATATACGCAAAAATTGTACAAGCCCTATGCGAGACTGAAACTTACTTCAAAAAATTGTTTTATTATGTGTATTGACATTTTTAATAAGTTACCTGACAATCTCAAATTATTAGATATAAATAAATTTAAAAATGCAGTTAAGTCATGGATTTTAGATAAATGTTTCTATAGTTTAAAGGAATACATGGAACTTATATAATTTTGTATTATGCAATTAATGTATGTTTAATTATTTAACATTAGTGGTAAAAGTTGTATACAATATTGTTGACATGTTTAATGAAACGTAATACTATTAATTATTAAGATAAGCGTGTACACCTGCAAAGGTAGAGTTCAGTGAAACTTTATTTATGTAACTATATCTGCAATTGTAACCTGGATTCATTATACGCAATAAATTTCATTCATTCATTCATTCATAGAATACATTTTTCGTCCATCGTACTGTTTTTGTGCACATGCAAAAAACTGAAAAAAGAGCATAAATTATGCGGTTATTGGCCTCCCAAAAATTATGCACACCGCCTGGGATGGTGCAAACTCGGATTACATGCATTTAGGACCAAATGAAGGTATTAAAACCATTTCCAGCTTTATGGGAATTAATTCCTCAAAACTTTTTTTTTGGATCTAATTTGCTTGGCCTATTATGAAAAGTCGGCCATATTAAATAATCTCAACAATGAATGCCTACATAATACATATTCATCATCATTATCATCATCATATGGTGACCACAGTGACCGGCCCTGCGCCACCCGCATCCAGCAAACTCCCGCGACCTTTACCATACATATTCATGTAATACCTAAATAACTATGGCAACGATTTTGATATTCGAATCCCGGAAATTAAGTTTACATTGAAAACATTGTCTTGGAAAATGTCTTCAATCAAATAAAACACTTAGTTCAAAACACGTATTGTGACTGTCTTCGATTACCGGCTATTGCCGTAGCATTATATCCGCTTTAGTTTTTTACAACACAATTGGACACATGCCATGCCGTTGAAAGGCTTGTGGGTAAATTGAACGTTTAACTTGAACGCTTAGAACGCGTGACTCGCTTTTATTCCAAATTCCAGAGATTTAAGCTACACTTTAACATTAGCTTTTGTGGCTTTTTTATTGTATCTAACCATCTATGGATCTATTTGGTCTAATAATATAAACTTTTTCTATATAGCCTAATTTCTAGTTGGACTCGTTATCCGCATAAACAGCGCCTTCTGTAATTCTTTGCGATAAAAATATATTATGCCTTTAAATTACTACTGACCGCTCTTAACGACTCTTGTTTTTCTGACTGTGTATGACCCAAATAGAACGTAACACTTTACCCAGGAAAATCTTACGGCTCAAATCGGATCCTGTTTCATTGTCGATCAATTAAGTAGATAAAACGTCATAACATTATGACAGCTGACAAATCAACACATTGTTTACGTAAGTAAATAGAACTCGAAAATATTACGATTGTTGGTCGCGATCGGTGTGAACTGGTTTCATTTCGACAAGCTTTTATGTCAAAAACGTGACAATTTTTCCACAGTTAAAGGTACGTTACAAAACACCCAATGTGAATGGCTGTGACGGTGAAATGTGTATACTTGATAATTTGAGTTGGCCGAATTGCATCAAACTAGTCCATTCAATAAGCAACTCTATAACGTCCGTGGTAGAACATTCCAATTCCTAATGACAGTTTTATAATAAGTCGGCCAATATTAAATAATCTTAACCGTAAGATTCGATTGTGTTAAATCTGTGCTGATAAGAACCAGATACGTACCAACGATTGCAGAATTGTAAGTGATGACATATATGAGAACGGTTGGAAGCCTTTGAAATGTGGTGCTGGAGGCGGATTAGCTGGACGGAGAAGCTGAAAAAAAAACTGATGAACGTGGAGGTGCTTGAAAGGGTGAAAGAAAAAAGGACGTTGTTAAAAACCATAGAGAACAGAAGAGGCAAGATGTTTGGACACTTGTTACGACACGATGATTACATGAAAACTATGATAGAAGGGAAGATAGAGGGAAAGAGGAAGAGAGAGAGACCAAGAAAACGGACGGTACGGACCAAATCAAGGAAAAAGTAGACAGCGTGTCGTATCAAGATGTCAAGAAAAAAGCTGAGAATAGAGACGAATGGAAATTGCTACACCGACAAGAGCTTGGCTCTGAAATATATGATGATGACATATATGGCACTGAAACGTGGTCGCTTACAATGGACCTCATAAGAAGGCTCAAAGTCACCCAAAGGGCAATGAAGAGGGCTATGTTGGGAATTTCTCTGCGTGATCGCATTAGAAATGCGGCTATCCGCAGCATAACCAAGGTAACCGATATACTAGTAGCCCTCCGAATCGCTAAATTTAAGTGGCAGTGGGCGGGGCACATTGCACGTAGAACCGATGGCCGTTGGGGCGGAAAGGTTCTCGAGTGGCGACCGCGTACCGGAAGGCGCGGCGTGGGTAGGCCCCCCACAAGGTGGACTGATGACCTGGCCCCGTAGCATGGATGCCTTATCACGCGATAAGTGACAAGATAAATCCATGCTACGGGGCCTGGTAAAGGTCGCGGGAGTCCGCTGGATGCGAGTGGCGCAGGACCGGTCACTTTGGCACTCTTTGGGGGAGGCCTATGTCCAGCAGTGGACGTCTTTCGGCTGATATGATGATGATGATGGTTGCAGAATTTGTTAAGAGCTTAAATTCAATTTCTTTGTTAGGTAACTTGGTAGGTTACGGTACCTGAATTTTCATTAGCTTCAAATGAGTAAGTTAATCCAAAACGCATGACGGGTATGATGCCACTGACGAGCTCAAAATAAAATCTAACGATTTTCGAATATTGTTTCAACTAATTTATCATATTCTACCTAAGTATGAGTATTTGTCATAGGTGATAAAGATAATTTTTTTAAGTAGTTAGGTTTGTGAAAAGGAATTTAATTTTATGTCACTTATAATACCTGTAAGGCACTTTTTCTCAAACATGCAATGAAATATTCTCTTTACGTTCCTTATAATAGACTCGGAAGTATCCTTTTTCGGGCGCAGCATCTCGAGGCGCGGCCTGAAATGGGATTTCATACAACTTTTCAGGCCTAGGCCTGCAAAGTAACTTTTTAATTTTTATTCCACTATTTGTGGCACAGCATCACGGCATTCAGCCATGAAAATTAGTTTGACTTGAGGATTTTTATTTATTTATCTCATTGCATGTTTGAGAAAAGCACTATACATGCCTCGGCGTGAAAACGGATTCCCGGCCTCGTATCTCTATCCGCCTATACCTACTTGGCCGGAGATCCGTGTTTTCCCGGCCTCTGATGTAATGTACTATTGCATTTAAAGAAAAAAAAAGAAAGAAAGAAGACATTTAGACTACACAAAAGACACACAGAGACTAAGTGAGTAGACGTCAATCAATTGACACATATTATTTTTTCATTCACAGTTAACAATCAATCTTTCGAATATTCTTAATTATTTTAAAAATAATGCCATCAATTGTGACAAACACCGTGACCCATTCAGGAAATCACCTTCAACCTTTACAATTTTATAATTAATACCTTAATTGTAATGACCACAGCACCGCACCCATTGTACAAGCATACCTACTCAAATCCGGTAGTGAACCGAAATTAATCTACCTTTGGTGATCAACGGTGAGTTTCTACCATTGTCTTACCAAGGGCATTCTTATCGCCAAAACATTTAGAATTACATTTCTTATCGCTAAACCAGGCTTTATTTCGGAACTTGATAATGCATGTTATACGTCCGGTGTGTGTAGACATTTAATTCGCAATAATCACTAACCTAACCAAAGAGTAAACCTGTGCTTAAACATTGGAAATACCTTAAGTTATGACCGACCGAGAGGACATTCTGCTGTGCCCTAGGATAATCAGCAATCAGCGATAAAAAGCAAATTGATCACCAAAATGATTTTGAATCAGATTCAAATTAATTTGATTTTACGATAATACAGGCCCGGATATGTCACTCGCGGACATTGAAAATAACTAATTAGTTATCCAAATGCCAAGGCGGCACCACATTTTAGTAAGTATATACCACCGACGATACAGTTAACTGACCATTTATGAATCTTATTATAATGTGGTAAGGTTTAATAGTGGTAAGCTAAGTGCGTTACTATCTGTAAGGCCTGAATCACACTCGCTGCGGTGGCGGTCAATAGTAAATTTGACAGTTTTTCTCGATTTTTCTCGCAATATCCGTCTTTCTTTTATTAGAAAACTTAGAAAGAGACGTATAGTGCGAGAAAAGTCGAGAGAACTCGCGTGCCGTCTTGTGCTAACCGTGCAGCATACAGACTTTTTCGCTGTATTGCAAAAAAACACAAGAAAACCCGCGGAATAAAATATACCCTTAGAATAATAACGCATAAAAACGCAGTTCACGCGCAACGGTGAGGCCACCTAAAGTAGGACATAAATGGCCCAGTACTCCGATCGGTGGAACAAAATTGGCGCGTTTGTGTGCGTGTTGGCGCGTGTGAATACGAGTTGATCACAACTACATGAATCCATTTTATGCCTCACGCTTGGCGCGTTTTCCGTATGAAACTATCCTTCTAGGCGTTATTATTCTAAGAATATACCCTATGTCCGTCCAGAAAGTTCATTCTATAAGCAGGTGAAATATTTTTTGAAATCAGACGGGTAGTTCCGTAGGTTTTCAGTTACATCAAACTCACAACGCTAGAATCACACTGCCTTTTACCTACTCTTTATAATATTAGCATAGATTCTGTAATGCCTTTCAATGTTCTGGTCTGGTCCCTTTTATTTCGCGCCCATATGGGAATGCCTATAATAAAATGGTAGTAAAATGTACACAAACTGTCCGATAGTGTCGAAGCAAGTGTTCCCACAGCCCACAGCCATATTAAAATTAGATTGGTAAAGGTCACTCATTGAGCTCTAGAATAATTGGACCTAAGATCTAAATCATCGTGTGATGAGAAGTGACAATGTTAGACAATGAGCATAACCGGTTATAGTTGTGTTGACATTCCTATTGTTGTCTATCATTTCGGTATCTTTACGAACCATTAAATATTAGATTTTAGTAAATATGCCAGACTATTTAAAATTAATGTTTGCATATGTAATACCTGATATAAAATCATCAAGCTTTACACACGACAAAAGTTGTGTATCTTCCGTCGTCCTCATGGCACCGATTATTCTGCGCAGCGCGTCGCGTCCCACCGGCACCACTCCGACGCATTAAAAATCTAACACTGCAACGACTTATGCAACGACTCACATTTACCGTCCCTTTTTTGGCATTTGGGTATAAAGAAATAATAATGATGTTAATCAGAGACCAAATGTTCTTATTTTCGTATCGTTATGATTTTTTTTGTTTTCTCTTTTTTGAATTAGGTATGTATCCCAGATTTTTTTTTCTTAGCTTGAGATATTGTGCTATTCGTTCTTTTTTAGGGTTCCGTACTCAAAGAGTAAAACGGGACCCTATTACTAAGACTCCGTTGTCCATCCGTCTGTCTGTCACCAGGCTGTATCTCACTGATACCGTGATAGTTCCAGCTGAAATTTGCACAGATGATGTATTTCTGTTGCCGCTATAACAACAAATACTAAAAACACAGAATTAAATAGTTTTTTTATAGATAATGGCACGGAACCCTTCGTGCGCGAGTCCGACTCGCACTTGGCCGGGTTTTTTGTATTTAATTAATCATTGTAATCAATATATCTTTGCCGTAAATAACTGACTGTCGAATTTGTTTCGGCGGTTCTTCTTGATAGTGTTCTCCATTAGAAGCGCCGATAAATTTTGACTAGTAAAAGTGCGGCCCACTAGCAGCAAAAATAAATTTATTTCATGTCTCAGTTACCAAACAAACTTCACATTTGGTCAATTCTAGCAATATTAACTCTCCTTGCTACGTGTAAATACATCTATTATAGTTTGCGTTGAACAGGTAAGCTATTAGCACTTGGCTAGAGCGGTCAAAGGTCACGAGTTTAATGCTATGTGAACTAAATCTGTTTCCACAAATTAGTGTTTTACTGTTATTACGTAAATCGCAAAGTATTTTCATATTCTTTCCATTGATGCCCTAAAATTTTACTTAAACTTATTACTTACTTTGTACAAATGAGTTTTTTGGAACGTGTATACGTTCGGGGAAAATCAATCTAACTGTTTATTTCAATAACTTAATTGGTACCTACAAAAAAATCTCTACCTAGCAAATGTCATTTGATAATTAAGTATCGTTAGCTTTTCGGTGAACGAAAAACATGTATGTATGTATGTAAAGACTTTATTGTACACAAGACATTGGTAAAAATACAGACAAACAACATCATGAGCGTTAAACATCATGAGGAAACCTGCATACCTACATGTGCGAAGAAATTCAAAGGTGCATGTAATGTCCCCAACCCGCACTGGGCCGGCGTGGGGACTACTGCCCGTTCCCTCTCATCCACAGATGTATGAATATAAGGAGATCGGACATGGCGGCCGATTTGTATAGAGTGAGCCTGTCGCAAGTACATTAACCCACACAACGCCCAAGTAATTGACAAGACAAAGCACGCACACATCTAAAACACACACTCTTGTATACCTACACGCTTATTTGACAATAAACGCGCATCATATCAGGCATTTTGGGAAAAAACGTAATATTCTCTGTGATCAGCACGCGTGCACAGTATGGCAGTGTATGCCCATTGAGCATACAGCTACGACACGGCCGCCGGCGGCTTGTCCTCTCTCTAGTATTCTATGCTCTGAGCTCTCATCCATAAGAGGAGGTCTGTGCCCAGTCCACGTTTACAAAATACCTAGGCTGATTTATTATTTGATTTTTGTTTATTTTATATTAGCTACCTGAGCGGGACCAGATGAGTATTTGCGAGGGAAGCAGGCGAAGCCGTAGGATAAAATGTAGCCCATATTCATCCTGAAGGTTGGCTGACTACTCTGTTCGCACACTCAAGCTAAGTTAATTAACGTTACATAGGCTTACTAACCTGGGGACCAATTTTTGATTTTCGAGCGCTCGACTCTGTCACTCAAAAACGGTAAAAAAATATGAAATGCTATTTTGAAATAGCGATAGCTAATTGAAAAACGAGTGGTATTGAGCACTCGTATTCAATTTTATCGGTAGTAAGTAACTGTTTGCAATTTTGACACTACAATCGTATTTACTTTCATTGAATTTTCGAGCGCTCTAAAGTCAAAAATCGGCCCCCATATAAGGTTAACGTCCGAGTGCTCGACTGTGTACTAGTATATGGCATGGGCACTCTGTGTCAAAGTGACATGGCTTAAATTCGAATGCAGAAAAATCATCTTAGTTCGAATTTAACCCATCTTGCTTTGACATAAAGTGCCCATGTACTAGTACAGCGTCGAGCACTCGGACGTTTACCTTAATAGGCTTACTAAATTAATAAAATTGTCCTCCGTTATCTTTAATGTTGCTCGTTTACATGTTAGATCTTAGATTTCTGCTCGTCAAGTCACAGTCTCTACCTACATGTTAGATCTTAGATTTCTGCTCGTCAAGTCGACAGTCTCTACCTACATGTTAGATCTTAGATTTCTGCTCGTCAAGTCGACAGTCTCTACCTACATGTTAGATCTTAGATTTCTGCTTGTTAAGTCGACAGTCTCTACCTACATGTTAGATCTTAGATTTCTGCTTGTCAAGTCGACAGTCTCTACCTACATGTTAGATCTTAGATTTCTGCTCGTCAAGTCGACAGTCTCTACCTACATTTTAGATCTTAGATTTCTGCTTGTCAAGTCGACAGTCTCTACCTACATGTTAGATCTTAGATTTCTGCTCGTCAAGTCGACAGTCTCTACCTACATGTTAGATCTTAGATTTCTGCTTGTCAAGTCGACAGTCTCTACCTACATGTTAGATCTTAGATTTCTGCTCGTCAAGTCGACAGTCTCTACCTACATGTTAGATCTTAGATTTCTGCTTGTCAAGTCGACAGTCTCTACCTACATGTTAGATCTTAGATTTCTGCTCGTCAAGTCGACAGTCTCTACCTACATGTTAGATCTTAGATTTCTGCTTGTCAAGTCGACAGTCTCTACCTACATGTTAGATCTTAGATTTCTGCTCGTCAAGTCGACAGTCTCTACCTACATGTTAGATCTTAGATTTCTGCTTGTCAAGTCGACAGTCTCTACCTACATGTTAGATCTTAGATTTCTGCTCGTCAAGTCGACAGTCTCTACCTACATGTTAGATCTTAGATTTCTGCTTGTCAAGTCGACAGTCTCTACCTACATGTTAGATCTTAGATTTCTGCTCGTCAAGTCGACAGTCTCTACCTACATGTTAGATCTTAGATTTCTGCTTGTCAAGTCGACAGTCTCTACCTACATGTTAGATCTTAGATTTCTGCTCGTCAAGTCGACAGTCTCTACCTACATGTTAGATCTTAGATTTCTGCTTGTCAAGTCGACAGTCTCTACCTACATGTTAGATCTTAGATTTCTGCTTGTCAAGTCGACAGTCTCTACCTACATGTTAGATCTTAGATTTCTGCTCGTCAAGTCGACAGTCTCTACCTACATGTTAGATCTTAGATTTCTGCTTGTCAAGTCGACAGTCTCTACCTACATGTTAGATCTTAGATTTCTGCTTGTCAAGTCGACAGTCTCTACCTACATGTTAGATCTTAGATTTCTGCTCGTCAAGTCGACAGTCTCGCTCGGGTTTACTATTGAGAGGCATAAAATCATTAATACTAATATGGTTACGCATAATTACTTTACGCCGAAAATAAGATATGCATAAGTCACATTTCGCATAATTTTTTACGCATAACATTGAAAAGCATAAATGCCTGACGCCATGGTGCTGCTTGGCCCTTCGATCGACGCAATGAGGAGGTTGACAAAAATATGCGAGTCGTATGCTGCGGCCCATGGACTCAGGTACAACGTGAAGAAGAGCGAAGTGATGATTTTTAAAGCTGGCAGGAAAACTTATCCGACTGTACCGTTAGTGACACTCTACGACGTCCCTTTAAAATTCGTCACTAAGTTCAAGTACCTGGGTCACTGGGTGACGGATGACCTAAGTGATAACTTAGACATTGAGTGGGAGCGTAGGTCGTTGGCTGTCCGATGCAACATGTTGGCCCGCAGGTTTGCGAGATGTACTGTAAAAGTAAAGACTACACTTTTTAAAGCGTACTGTCAGTCGTTTTACACTTGCAGCCTGTGGACCAACTTTACGCAAAAGGCATACAACGGCCTACGTGTTCAATACAATAACGCATTCCGGGTGTTGATGGGGTTGCCGCGATTTTGTAGTGCCTCTGGTATGTTTGCGGAGGCACAAACTGACGGCTTTGCGGCGATAATGCGCAAGAGGTGCGCCTCCATGATGCGTCGCCTGCGCGGCAGCCCCAACAGCATTCTGAGCGTGTTTACGGAGCGTGAAAATGGCCCCATGCTCACCCGCTGGCAGAGACTGCATGCAGTCATTGTTTAGTTATGTTATGTCCCTCTTTTTATGTCATATTTACACTAGCAATAAGATTTCATTGTTTACTAACCATATATGGACTTTAGTCTGAAATAGATGATTTTTATTTATTTATTTATTTATAAATATAGAAAACATAACCCTCATTAAAACTAATGACAATAAGCATAAACATGAATACCCATAATAATCAATTGACATCATATCAAAATGCATAACGCTTTTATCCTATTAAAAGGGGTATCACAATGTCTAAAATTAAAAAAAACTACCGTTAAATAACCTACGTTCAAAATCCCCAAAATCTAAAAAATTAGATTTTAGTGATTTTAGCCTATGGTTTTCTTAGTAGTAAATTGCCTAATTGTCATTAGTAGTAAGTTTTAATAAAAGGTTTTTCCGCTCTTTTATAAAAAAAATAACCTCGAAGACGAAAGCGGGAGCTTAGCTCCCGCTTCCGTCTTCTAACCTATCCGCGATCCGGAAAGGGTGGGCATCAAATATTTTTTTGGCAAAAGCGACTCAGATCGCGGATAGGTTAGAAGACGGAAGCGGGAGCTTTGCTCCCGCTTTCGTCTTCGGGGTTATTTTTTTATAAAAGAGCGGAAAAACTAATAATATCATTTAAGGTATTTTGACCAGTTTCATTCATTTAGACAACTGATATTATGGATAGTGACAGATATACCAAATAATTATTAGCCCAATCAATAGTATGCCTAATGTATATTCGGCCAATACAAATTAGTCTAGCTAAAATTATGCTAATAGCGTAGTATGCCAGAAAAGCAGTAGGCCAAAATATTAGTATGCGAAAGTACTATTATGCCACAAATAATTATGCCAAACCAATTATGCGAAACTGCATTAGTCTAAAAACCGTTATGCGATCCAATGGGATACCTCTCTACCTACATGTTAGATCTTAGATTTCTGCTCGTCAAGTCGACAGTCTCTACCTACATGTTAGATCTTAGATTTCTAAATCCGTTCATATCGGGTTGCTCACGACTTTACCTTAAAAGCGCTAGTAAATGCCTATTTATTATCGTCAATTCGACATTAATAAATAAAACGAATGTACTAATCAATTTTCATACCTATCCAGGACAAAGTTAGCGGTGCTGTTGCCATCGGCAATTTTGTAGCACAATCGCGTAATATTTATCTCTGCATAACATAGTTCTAGATTTGGCCACCTGCACTATTATATTTGTCATGAAAAGCTCAACAAATTAATAAATGCGGGCGCCGGCAGCGCTACTTTCTTATGGTAGACGGTAATCCTCAATGAGAAGTTGTTAGTTCCAGATTTGACCGCTTGCATGACTAAGTTTGTACTGTTTCTTAACACCTCACGTCAACGCACCGGTCGGTATTGCCGCAAATGGTTACAAAACTAGTTCAAATCATAACGCAATGATTTGGGACAAATTGCAGGGCTCAAACAATAACAACAATATCAAAATATTTGGCATTGTTGTTGTTTCAAAATCGCTTTATCAAAACAGCCGTGTCTGATTGGCTATTTCTGTTCTTGTTGGAGTTGTTGGCCGTATTTTTAGGGTTCCGTACCTAAAGGGTAAAACGGGACCCTATTACTAAGACTCCGCTGTCCGTCTGTCTGTCTGTCCGTCTATTACCAGGCTGTATCTCATGAACCGTGATACTTAGACAGTTAAAATTTTCACAGATGATGTATTTCTGTTGCCGCTATAATAACAAATACTAAAAAAAAAAAAAAAAATATAAGGTGGCTCCCATACAACAAACGTGGTTTTTGCCGTTGATATAGATAATGGTACTGAACCCTACGTGCGCGAGTCCGAGTTGCACTTGGCCGGTTTTTTACTCGTACTAAGCGTACGACATGACATATAGGCACGGCATACAGGTATTTATTACTAAAATAGTACCTCTAAAAATAAAGGGTTTAGTGCAAGGACTAGTGTCTATATCTATTTCTCTTTAGTTTCTAATCTATTAGCCTTAACGTTGACTAAATTAGAATGCCAGGCTAGTCAGGGTAGTGTAGGCTCAAATTGTTAAATTCTATAAGTGGCGGTTTATGTCTGTACGACCTTTGGTCTTGGTTCGGTTAAGTCAAATAGTATGTATGTATGTAAGCACTTTATTGTACACAACAAGGCTAAAACATAAACATGATATAGGTTTAGGATTAAAGTAGGTACAGTCAAGTGTAAAAATACGGGTGCATACAACTAACTCATAAATATATCCCATCGCTCTTTATTTATTTATCGTATGGCATTTTGGTCACTGGATTACATATAAAAGCTATATAAGAAAATAATAATAATAAGATTGATTAATTCAAAGGTTAAGATTAGTCCTCTTCAAGTACTCTGTAGCAAGTTCAGTAAGGTTCTTGAGGTCCTCCATCCGCCCTGAAAATTTTGTTGATGGGCATTCCAGAACCATGTGGTTGACTGTCTGATCGGGGTTTCCACACACACACCGAGAGGAGTCGCACCAGCCCCATTTATACCAGTGGTGGGCGCAGTTACCAATGCCTGTTCTTATGCGGTTTAATTGGCACCACACCCTGCGTGGATGGTCAAAACCAGGTGGACGCGTCTTTGGGTTGAGCGAAAACAGGCGTTCATCCGGTTGTTGTTGCCCGTTCCATTCGGACATCCATGCTTCGTGTAGGTCCCACTGGCTGTTCAGGTCCATCGCAGCGAGAGCTGGTGGGTTACGGGACTTGAGCCTCTTTTCTCCGTAGGCAGCGAGATCTTGGTGGATAGGCAGCTCTGGATGGCGTTTGTTTTTAATTGCCTCTCGAAGTAGGCACTTTTTCCGACGCAGATGTGCAGGTTCTATTGCGCTTAGAGCAGGAAGCCAGCTTTTAGGGGTAGGTTTAAGGCAACCAGTAATACGTCGCATGGTTTCGTTCAGCTGCACATCCACAGATGAAACACTGGCGCTGTTCATCCATACCGGAGCGCAGTATTCAGCCGTCGAATAGACCAGTGCCAAGGCCGTAGTTCTTAGGCAAGACGCAGAGGCTCCCCAAGTAGTTCCGGTGAGTTTTTGGACTATGTTGTTTCTGGTCTTAATTTTCTGTTTTAGCTTATGGATGTGGTGGCTGTAAGTTAAGCTTCTGTCCAGTGTAACGCCAAGGTACTTGGGGAAGCTGTTGTGTTGCAGGGTTGTGCCTCGGAACCTAACACTCAGCGTCTCACGTGCGAGCCTGTTGCATAGGTGGAAGCAGCATACCTCGGTCTTAGAAGGGTTTGGGCAGAGTCGCCAACGGGAGAAAAAGTCGTCCAAACTAGCTAGGTCTTTCTCCAGTATGGGCTCGGTAGCTTCCATATTCCGGTGTTGGGTGACAATAGCGAGGTCATCAGCGTAGCCAAATTGCCGTGACACAGTATCGGGGATGTCATGCACATATAAATTAAAAAGTATAGGAGCCAGGACTGAGCCCTGTGGGAGTCCGTTATTAAGCACCCTTATATTACTGGCGAATTCACCGAGGAAGACTTGGAATGTTCTGTTTGTTAACATGTCCTCTATTAGCCTGTATATCTTCATCGCTCTTATGTCCTCGGATTAAGGTTTCGGTATAACATATTTGTGAGAGGATAAAATCGATAGGTGGGGGCCGTTCTTCTTTTTAAACTACAATAAATCGTAATTACTCTGTTTATTGCGTTTTTCAACTGTTCATAATTATGGTTTTAATGTTTGATTATAATGAACGTTGCATGTATTTTTTATAAGGTCTTATTAATGATTCTTTCCGTGGCGACAATGTTTTTTTCTTTATGGTGGTTTTTACAAGCTTTATATTAACTTGCACTGTTCGTATGTAAGTACGAGAATGTAAGTTGTCCGTCAAAATTTGCAATCGATTTTTCGGTGACTTCCCGTTATCGAATTGAGCTGAAATTTTGCATGCATATGTATATCGCATTGACAATGCAATATTATGATGACTTGGAGCTGATCTGATGCTGGAGCTGGATGGTGGTCATAGGAACTCCGCAATAAATCGACACAGCCCCATTGAGTTTGGGCTCGTTAGAATCGTCTCAATGAGTAGTTGATGATGGTATGCAGAAAAGTACAGTCGGCAATAAAAGCTTGAACCAAAAATGAAATTTTTGACAGAAACTTATTATTAAGAAAATACTATGACGGAGTGTTCGTTTTCAGCGGAGACCACATTTTGGATTAGCACTCTGTCACGCGATTCTATGAGAAACAAACTTATAAAATAAAGCACTGGATAGAGAAAGTGAAAGACTATTAAGTATTAATAAATGAATAAATGTATGGACTCAATACTCTAACTAATGACGTATGGTAAAAACCGGCCAAGTGCGAGTCGGACTCGCGCACGAAGGGTTCCGTACCATTATCAATAAAAATATTTATTTTATTTTGTTTTTAGTATTTGTTGTTATAGCGGCAACAGAAATACATCATCTGTGAAAATTTCAACGGGAACTATCACGGTATCAGTGAGATACAGCCTGGTGACAGACAGACGGACGGACTGACGGACGGATATGAATAGGAATAGGGTCCCGTTTTACTCTTTGAGTACGGAACCCTAAAAAAAGGAAAGGAAATTGTAGGTTAAAAAGAAGAATGATCCGGGTACATATTTTTGCACTTGACTATACAAAGGCGAACCTTTGCAAATAGTCGCGTTATACTAAACACTAGTGCACTAAGTAAGGATTGACAGAGATAGACGCAGGAAGTAATATACTATAGATACTGGCAGTTCATAATCTATATTAATTATTATATATAGCCATAAATGTTACGGAAAATAATTGGGTCTATTAGCAATAAATGAAAATCGCTCATTTCCTTTATTGTCATTATTGTAACTTAAACTCTAACATATTGAAATAAGGATTAAATTTGTATGATTTTATGATTACAAGATTTCATCTGTAATTGACTAGTGTAGGCATGAATGCATTGGTTTGTATGAAAAAAATATAACATTAGAATATGTGAGCAAGACCCACCTAAGAAATAATGGTTTAATTGGGAGATTAGACTGCGATTTGTTTTAGCCTACTAGTTAATAATTATTGTTTAGATAATGCGACTTCTTTTGGATAAAACATTTTAATATTTGCATTTTAAGTAAAACTATTTTTACTTAGTAACTTCCGGCCGAGACGTCATATCCGTTTAGGTACATCCTATACAATTTAACGACCAACATTTGGTCTGTGAGCATTTAGAGAATAGGATTTAGGTCTATATTTCCCTCTCGCTAGCCTTCGTTCTTATGCCAGAATAAATACCTGAACCCGAATACAGAGGCTATCGATACAAAACATTTTCGAACGTGTTTTCGTTTAGTTTCAATTTGTACGGCAACGCAAACAGCGCCTCTGGTGGTAACTATTAGGAACAACGCGTTGCCATACACATTGAAACTTAACGCAAACGCGCTTATGTATCGATAAAACTTACACTAGAGCTCGCAGACCTTATATTTGTTTAACTACTAGCTGACCGCGCGGCATCGCTCGCGTATTGCAAAGAGCGCGAACGCAGGCAAACCCACGGAATCCTCATACTTTATTGGTAATAAAAAAATACATGCCAAAATAAAATATAGACTTTGGCCATCTAGATAGCCCTACACCCTAAGGTTGTTTGGGAGAGATCGCTTTTTAGCGATAAGACCGCCTGTTGTCTACCATTGTTTATGTTTAATTTACCTCTGTTTTTACAAGCTTTATATTAACTTGACCTGTTCGTATGTATGTAAGTATATAAGTTTGCAATCCATTTTTAGGGTTCCGTACTCAAAGAGTAAAACGCGACCCTATATTACTAAGACTTCGCTGTCCGTCCGTCCGTCCGTCCATCGGTCTGTCACCAGGCTGTATCTCAAGAACCGTGATAGCTAGAGAGTTGAAATTTTCACAGATTATGTATTTCTGTTGCCGCTATAACATTAAATACTAAAAACAAAATAAAATATTTTTTTAAGGGGGGCTCCCATACAACAAACGTGATTTTTTTGCCGTTTTTATAGATAATGGTACGGAACCCTTCGTGCGCGAGTCCAACTCGCACTTGGTCGGTTTTACAAACACTTAAATAAGCCGAGTTTTTCAGTCACTTGCTGTTATCCTGTTGAGCTGAAATTTTAGATAAATGTATAGTTTGGATGACAATTCAATATTATGGTACCATCGAGTTGATCTGATGATGGAGACAGAAGGTGGCCATGGGAATTCAGTATTTAGCCGACGTAACCCCGTCGAGTTTGGGGTCGTTAGAATCGTCTCAATGAGAAGTTGATGACGGTATACAGAAAACAAACTGCCCTCAGTTTCCTCGCCGACAAACTGTCCTCAGTTTGGCGAAGCAGAAAGGAATGAACTTGCCATTGTTGTTTTATTAAAAAAAAAAAAAAAAAAAAATACAGCCGGCAATAAAATATACCAACAATGAAATTTTTGACAGAAACTTATTCTAATATGTACAATTTCTGGTGAGCAATAAAGAATATTTGTATTGTATTATATTGTAGCCCATTCTACACGCATTTTTTTTGTAGGTAATCGGGTTACCGGAGATTACCCAAAACATAAAAAGCTGCAATCTCACAGACAGTTCCTCTATATACTAATAGTATAGATAAGTGGGTTACCGAAAACGGCTTTAAAGATTTTCATGAGTTTTATTTCTTTATGGGTTGGCTAAAAATATCCTTGCAAAAAAAACATCCTCTTTTTTACATTGCACTCAATAGTTTAACGGTCTTTTATTCTAATCGAAAGTACCAATGAAATATTTATTAAACATATGAGTGTAAATTACTAGTTTCGACTTACCAGTTTATTTATACCAGCTAACCCGATAGATAGACCATGAAAAAAATTTACAACCCAGCGGTAGTACCTATATATTCTATAGGTTTCATACTTTCGATTAGTATTATTAAGTGCAATGTTTAAAAAAAAACCATTTTGATGTTTTTATCATTCATACTTAGTCTTACCAGAATTTTTTTAGCCAACTCATTGGCAAATTATCTTTAATGTAGTTACTAAATTCGATATATAATGGAATCGAGTGAATGGGGCACTGAATGCCTTTATGAGCAGCCAGAAAATATCGCAAAAAGCACGCGTGGCTGTGCATAGGGGAGTGTTGGTGCCCACACTTATGTATGGTAGCGAAAGTTGGGTGTGGCAGAAAAGACATCAAAGTCAAGTGAATGCAGTAGAAATGAGAGCGTTGAGAAGTATGTGTAGAGTGAAATTGAGTGATAGAGTCAGAAACAGTGTGATAAGAGATAAGTGTGGAATGGATGGAGATATAGTCACGAACATTGAGAAGGGTATGTAAAGGTGGTTTGGGCATGTAGAGAGGATGGATGAAAGAAGATTAACGAAGAGAGTGTATATAAAAAGAGTGGAAGGGCAAGTTGGAAGGGGAAGACCTAGGCGAACTTTCTCCGATCAAATTGGAGTAATCTTACAAAAAGGCCAGGTTAAAAGTACCCTAAGCCGACGAGCATGTATGAGAAATATTATGAAAGTGAGTGAAGCGAAAGTGGTTTGTCAGGATCGTAGCAAATGGAGATCCGTGATCTCTGCCTACCCCTCTGGGAAAGAGGCGTGATTATATGTATGTATGTATGTATGTAAATTCGATATACATTTCATTAAACAGCGGACCTACGATGGTTACCATTTTGGTATGGTTATCACTTATCGTTGTGGATAAGACATCCGTCACTCTCACACTCGCATACTTGTCAGAACGTGACGGATGTCTTATATAGCGATCCGTGACAATAAGTTTCTGTCAAAAATTAAATTTTTGCTACAAGTTTTTATTGCCGTCTGTACTTTTCTGTATACCACCATCAACTACTCATTGAGACGATTCTAAGGAGCCCAAACTCAAAGGGGTTTCGTCGGTCAAATACTGAATTCCCATGGCCACCTTCTGTCTCCATCATCAGATCAGCTTGATGGTACCATAATATTGAATCGTCATCCAAACTATACTAATACCCAAAATTTCAGCTCAATCGGATAACGGCAAGTGACTGAAAAATTGATTGCAAATTTTGACGGACAACTTACATACTTATATTATACTAGCTTTTGCCCGCGACTTCGTCCGCGCGGAACTCGTTTATATCGTAACTTTCTCCCCCCTTTTCACCCCCTTAGATGATAAATTTCCAGATAAAAACTATCTTTAGTAAGGACTCTTTGGGAAGGCCCCGGAATTCAAAGTATTTCTATACCAAATTTCATCTCAATCGGTTCAGCGGTTTAAGCATGAAAAGGTAACAGACAGACAGAGTTACTTTCGCATTTGTAATATTAGTATGAATTGTATGAAGGAAAGGGTACATGCATGTAGGCTTTTTTCAGTATTATTTTGCATATTTTCATATCACACGGCCGTAAGGACCTTTTCTACTAAACCGTAGGATTAAATTAACTGACTTGTAATTTAAACATTTTATATTAAAAATAAAAATACTTCAACAAAATGTTACATCTAATAGTTTTCAAAATAGCCATAACAAAACGTCTTTTTTACCCCGTTTTAGAAAACATCTTCAAAACTAAGGCCGCCATAAGGTACCTTTACCCTTGGAACGTCACATACATATATTTACTTATGTAATGTTCATATTCCCCAGGACTCCCTATTACCGCTATACCGTAAATGGGTTCAATCCAAATTTTCACCCCCTATTTCACCTCCTTAGAGGATGATTTTCGGGATAAAAACTATCCGTTGTCATTCTCCAAGACTCAAACTATCTCTATACCGAATTTCATCTAAATGGGCTACATCCAAATTTTCACCCTTCATTTCACCCCCTTAGGGGATGATTTCTGGAATAGAAACTATTATATGTCCTTTTCCAGGACTCAAACTATCTTTCAACCAAATTTTATCAAAGTGTGTCACAAACAAATTTCCACCCCCAATTACACCCCCTTAGGGGATGATTTTCGGGATAAAAACTATCCTATTTCCTTCCTTAACTATCGTTATACCGTAAGTAGGTTCAATCCAAATGTTCATCCACCATTTCTCACCCCCTTAGGGGATGATTTCCTCCTTTCATGTGTTCCGGAATAAAAAATATTCTATGTTCTTTCCTAGGACCCTACCTCTCTCTATACCAAATTTCATCTAAATGGGTTCTATTCAAATCTTCAACCTTCATTTCACCACCTCAGGAAATAATTTTTCGGGATAAAAACTATGCATTGTCCTTCCCTAGGACTCCTTCTATCTATTTACCAAATTTCATCTAAATGGGTTTTATCCAAATTTTCACCCCCTATTTTATCCCTGAGGGGATGACTTTCGGGATAAAAACAATCCGTTGTCATACTCCGGGACTCAAACTATCTTTATACCAAATTTCATCAAAATGGGTCACAACCAAATTTTCACCCCCAATTACACCCCCTTATGGGATGATTTTCAGGAGTAAACTATCCTTTGTCCTTCCCTAAGACTCCAACTCGCTATACCGTAAATGGGTTCCATCCAAATTTTCATACCCCATTTCACCCCCTTAAGAGATGATTTCTGGACTAAAAATTATATATTTTTTATTTTTTTTTATTTTCAATAAATCGAAAAAAATACTTAAAGCTTATAGTTACATATTTTACCTCGCCAAACTGTATTCACAGTTTGTTGGCGAGTGATGCGCTCTCTCATTTTAATACATTTACAAATTATACCTACTTATTTAAGATTAAGCTAAGTCATGCAAACTAACTAAATACCTATATGTGTATTAGTGGTATATTATGTACTAGCTGTTGCCCGCGACTTCGTCCGCGTAGAACTTTTTATCGTCTTAGAAAATGATTTCTCTCAATACAAAATTTGAACCCTCTTTTAGGGGATAATTAAAAAAAAAGTTGATGTTCATTTTCTAGTTTGTGAACAAACAGTCTAAAACCAAAGTTAAAAATCTCATACTTTAAAAATGCCTTGAAATACTCAAACTTTGAACCAATTTTAACACTCTTAGGGGATGAATTTGGAAAAACTCTGAAATCAGTTTTGTAGTCTTTTAACGTACAGAATAAGACCGAAGTTAAAAATCTCTTACTCACACTTTAACATTTTATTGCTCGCCATTTAAAATTTGAACCCCCTTTTAAACCCCCTTAGAGGTTGGATTTTTCTAATCGCTGAAATAACTTTTTTCGTAAACTTTTAAGTCTCTAGCTCAAAAAAAGTGTTGCCCATACAAAGCTTTCTTAACCCCCTTAGGGGTGGAATTTTCTAAAACTCTGAAAGTACTTTATTATTAATTTTAATAAGTAACCTTTTGAATAGTTTTAAGTCTAGTTAAAAAAAAAGATTTTCCCACACAACACTGCCTACCCTTCTTAACCCCCTTAGGGATGGAGTTTTCTAAAACGCTGAGAGTTCTTTTTTAGTATTCTAATAAGTAATCTTTTTGCAAAGTTTTAAGTCTAACTCAAAAAAAGTGTTGCCCATGCAAAGCTTGCTCTCCTTTTTAACCCTATTAGGGGTGGAATTTTCTAAAACGATTTGTGTTCTTTTTTTGTATTTTAAAAAGTAATCTTTCTACAAAGTTTCAAGTCTCTAACTCAAAAACATAAACTTTCCCTGATAAAAACTTTGCACCCCTTTTTATCCCCCTTAGGGATAGATTTTTTCAAAACGCTGAAAGTCTTTTTTTTTGTATTTTTATAAGTAATCTTTCTACAAAGTTTTAAGTGTCTAGCTCAGAAAAAGTGTTCCCCATACAAACCTTGTACCCTTTTTTAACCCCCTTAGGGAATGATTTTTGTAAAACGCCGAATGTAGTATTTTTTATGTTCTAATAAGTAATTTTTCGACAACATTTTAAGTCTCTATTAAAAAAAAATATGTTTTTCCCATACAAACTTTGCACCCTATTTTACCCCCTTAGGGGTGAAATTTTCCAAAACGCTGAAAGTACTTTCTTTGTATTTAAATAATCTTTCTACAAAATTTTAGGACTCTAGCTAAAAAAAATAGTTTCCCACATACAAACTTTGCACCCCTATTTTAGCCCCCTATTTTTAGGGGTAGAATTTTCTAAAACGCTGAAAGTACTTAATTTGTATTCTGATGACTAATCTTTCTACAAAGTTTTAAGTCTCTATTTAAAAAAAATATTGTTTCCCCCATACAAAATTTGCACCCCTATTTTACCCCCTTAGGGGTAGATTTTTTTAAAACACTGAATCTAGGTACTTTATTTGTATTCTAATGAATAATTTCTCTACAAAGTTTAAAGTCTCTATTTAAAAAAAAGTAGTTTTTCCCATACAAACTTTGCACTCTATTTTACCGCTTTAGGGGTAGAATTTTCTAAAACCCTGAAAGTTCTTTATTTGTATTCTAATGACTGATCTTTCTACAAAGTTTTAAGTCTCTATTTAAAAAAAAAATGTTTCCTCCATACAAACCTTGCACCCCTATTTTACCCCCGTAGGGGTGGAATTTTCCAAAACGCTGAAAGTGTTTCATTTGTATTCTAATAACTAATTTTTCTACAAAGTTTAAGTCTATAGCTCAAAAAAAAAGGTTCTCCCATACAAACTTTGCACCCTTATTTTACCCCCTTAGGGGTAGAATTTTCAAAAATCCCTTTTTATCCCTAGCCCACGTTATAAAAGCAACATACTGTGCAAAAATCAACTCTCTAAGATTAGTAGTTTCGGCTGTGCGTTGATGAGTGAGTGAGTGAATAAGTCAGTCAGGACATAGGCATTTATTATGTATAAATAGATAGAAGATAATGAAACTCCCATTCAAATATCTCAAAAAATTATGAAGCTACATCCGTTTTAATGTCGCTTGTTAGAGTGAGAAAACGATGAGGGACTGTGACGTCAATATACTCGAGCGTCATAGTAAAAAACAATCGTTTCATATGAAGGTGCGTTTTGCGGAAAAGGGACAGAACATACCCCCTCTTAAAACTTTGGACTCTTATAACTTAATCATTACCTATATAACCTCTTGCTTTGTTTTTTTTCTCCATTTGACTATATTTATTTTAAATTCTTTTTCGAGAAAATACATTATGATTATTTACCATATTTTCGATTCCTGAGCTATAACCACGAACTTCGGAATTCGAAAATATTCGGGTATCTCTATCTCTATCGCACTAACCATACTCGAGTGACAGGGATGCAAATATATGAACATTGAGTATCGGTTTTCGTGGTAGCGCCGCAGGTACTTTGGCTGAATGCGCCGAGCGCGTGCCATTGTCATTCAAAAAAAACAAATTCGTGTTAATTATATTGTTCAAATTTGTTGATTTCATTTATTGAAATTACGACATAAAACGACATTTGCGCATATAAGTTCTCATATCAGAATCGAATATTTTTTTATGGTTTATATTTTAGCATTTGTCTCGTAAAGGTCTATCGTAGACGGGATTTAAATTATTAATAAGTGAAAGGCAAAGCAATTCCGCCATTTTGACGAAAATTTGACGTTTCTTATAGCTGACAGTTGGAGCAGCGTTTGATTTCAATAAAAATAAATGAAAAATTAAATGAAGTCGTATATTTCGGAAAATTAATTAACTGTCGCAGTCGGATAAAAACTATCCTAAGTTGCAGCTAGAATAATAATGTACCTATATAAAATGTTTCATATTTTTCCGTTCATGGGATGCTGAGAACATTCGTACCGCGCAAAGCTTAGTTTCAAACTGGCTGATTCTTTTTTTAATTTAGAGATTTATTATAAGTGGAGATACTTACATACGAACAGGTCAAGTTAATATAAAGCTTGTACACACGCAGATTGTGCAGATCGTGCGTCTATTCATATCTTAGGCTATATGTTATGTACTGAAATCCAACAAGGGTATAGGGCATTTCAACTGTTATAAATTCCAAGTATTGTGACAATAGGCTCACACCTTTTTGTGGCATTATCATTTTCAAATAAATCGAGAAATACACTTCAAGACAATTTAACTTGTTTTTCAACGAGCAGATATTCCTAAACGACTCTTTAGAATCTAAAATACCATTCTGAATTAATTACTAGTTATAAGTAGAAACAAGAAAAATCTGCTTTAAAATTAGCTAAAATACATAAATAATTATTAACATACCTATAAAGACTAACACTATAGTCTACTTACTATTGTCGAAATAACGTTCATCAAATGAACAGCCATCTTACCTAAACTGCCGTAAAAATTTGAGGGGTCGCCGGTCGTTTACAAAAACAACATAACTGAAATATTTAACGAAATCAAGTTATTTCTATGATTAGGTATAAGTATATCCGTCTGCGAAGACGCTACAATTGTGCAATAGACATTGTTAAATTAGGAACCCGTTTGCCCATAATTACCCGTTTATCTTTAACATGGAATTACTCAGCTCTACGGAACTTATAGTACAATAATAATTACATTCTCTTATACCTTTATGTATTTAATTTAAATGCATTTGGATTTGCATAAAATACATTTGGTAATAAAACAGTTTTTGTACATTCAATAATTAGTTTTACTATAGGAATATATATTATATTTGCACAAAAATAACATAACTGCCAATAATTTTACAAAAACAGCATAAGTGACGAAGTTATTTTACATATCTTTGAAGAAATAACCGATTATGAATGGGATCCAAGATGCAAGTTTAACTCTATGGCCATACGCCTGCATAATAAATGGGGAAGGTATTGTTTAAAGACGTAATATTTTAGGAGAAATCACGTCTTTTTCGCTTCCTGTAAAATCAACACCAATGCAATGTAGTTATGTTGTTTTTGTAAACATTCATTTGTTTATCTTCATCCGTCACTTTGACATTTGTGTTTGTAAGAAAAGGACAAACCACATTTTAGATAATGGAGGTTTATTAAGTTTAATTAATAAAAAGGAATAAGTAATTTTACCTGAAAACTTCGAAATATTTATTTATCGCAACTCTAAATAATAATAGTCATATTTGGTAATGTATTTGGTGTGATGGCTCATGACATTATCAAAAGCCAATTTGATCGTGTCTAATGTCAGTAATGTCACGTATCATCTTGTCCCACATTATACGTTTTCCGTCAAGTTTTCTATACATACTCAATTAAAATTCTGTCATTCGTTTGCTGCATACATCTTTTGTCCGCAAGTGTACATAGATGTACCGTAACGAACTCGCAGAATGTACAATGGATGTCAATAATACATACAAATTCGCTTGCCCAACGTGGTTGCGTACGAGCATGTGACATTCGCTCATGTGTCAAATTTAAAATGGATGTATGTCGGTGTATGCGGTATTCTCTTTCGCATAAAGGTCAAAGTTCTATGAATTATTTAACCATATTACTTGACGGATGTAAGTATTGTCAACAAATGACTTAACTAATAATGTAAAGCGGCAATTAAATTAAGAAGAGTCAATTCCTAATCACAAGTGACCGTCTAATTACTACTTGTTTTTTTTTTTTACTTTTAATATAATTATATGCTATAAAAATAGGTATGTAAGTTGTTGTGTTATGCCAATCATCTTTCTACCACTTGGTACCGACAGAGCTGGTATTTAGTACAATAATGTATTTAAAAAGGGATCGGAAACCAGTATTTTTTGTATGCTTTTGTTAATTATTTCTTTTCTAATTGCACAATCTAATAATACGCTTACCTCAAACCACAACTGAGTCCTACATATGAAGTACAAAAAAAAAACCGACCAAGTGCGAGTTGGACGCGCGCACGAAGGGTTCCGTACCATTATCTATAAAAACGGCATAAAAATCACGGTTGTTGTATGGGAGCCCCCCTTAAAAAAATGTTTTATCATGTTTTTAGTATTTGTTGTTATAGCGGCAACAGAAATATATAATCTGTGAAAATTTCAACTCTCTAGCTATCACGGTTCTTGAGATGCAGCCTGGTGACAGATTATCTATAAAAACGGCAAAAAAATCACGTTTTTTGTATGGGAGCCCCCCTTACAATTTATATCTAGGATGCCCTAGCTTTTATTAATAATTTGACATTGAAACACATTTTACTTCCTTGACATTGTACCATTTTAATATTATGATTGTTTTGTTTGTTTTAATTTTGCACTGTATATTGATTTGACTATTTACCTATATTATTGTTATTCTTATACACTCTGGCGATCTTTTTGTGAATTCATGCTATTTTAACTTATAAAAATGATATGTAAATTTTCAAAATGAAATAAATTAATCTAATCTAATCTTAAAAAAATATTTTATTTTGTTTTTAGTATTTGTTGTTATAGCGGCAGCAGAAATACGTAATCTGTGAAAATTTCAACTCTCTAGCTATCACGGTTCTTGAGATACAGCCTGGTGACACCCAGACGGACGGACGGACGGACGGACAGCGAAGTCTTAGTAATAGGGTCCCGTTTTACTCTTTGAGTACGGAACCCTAAAAAATAGTTCGAGGTATGTGGTTATTTTGAGGTTTTTACCGGTTCCGATCCCTGTTATTAAATTCAGTGACAATCAAAAAATTATGGTACTAACGAGCTGATCTTGGCTTGGATCTGAGGCTTGATGTTTTACACATACTTACATTTAAGCACTCCATAATTTGCTTCAAAAGATTAATTAAATCTTGTGTCTATGTTGTGCTTATGAAAGCTTGCCTAGAAAAGCTGTTAAACTAATGAAACAAGCGGTCGACAGCAAAGGCAAGACTTAATTGCATGCCCCTTGCGGTCAGAATAAATAGACATTTTACCAAAAACGAAATCTGCGAGATTGACCAATTATGCAAAAGTAGCGCCTGGGATCATCAGAAATTGCAGAACAGATATAATTAAGAAAGTCCAGTAGGTTTTAGAAATTTCTATAGTATAAATAAAACTTCATCTTTTTTTCAAGCGTGGACAGGACAGGATCTGATTTAACTGTATGTGTGTATACATACACATTATACAAGCTTAGTACATGGTCAAGTCCATTAAGGAGTCTTTGGAAAATATATAACCAATAGGTATGATTAATTGATCACAAAGCTTATGTTATGATTGTAGCCGGGCTACTTGATTTTTTGTATATTAAAGTTCAGTCTATTCGCTATTTTGCTAATGTTAATAAAGACTTAAGTATTATGACAGAAATATTAAGCATACTAAATACAATTGCACCATACAGATATTTTTTATCAGTATTATTTTGACAAATATTATAAAGAGGTAAAGTGAGTGCTACATTTGAAACGACTCATCCGATGATTCTGATGTCAACAATTATTTCACCAGTGTATAGAATTATCTTCGGGAACCTGGGCTGTTATTCGGAACACGCTAATGTGCCTCACCTCACCTGCAATGCCTAACGAAACTAGAACTCAGCCTATTTTGTAACTTTTTAAGCTCACCTCAACGCTCACCCACAAATATATCTTGCTTCACTCCTAAAGTGGCGTCAAGATTATCTTGACGCCGCATCAGGCGTGACGGGTGGGGTGAGGAGCGTGAGCGCGTAAAGAATAACATCCCTGATTAATCTTAGTTACTATGAATCCCGGCTTCAAAATATATTTGTGGGTGAACGATGAGGTGAAGTTAAAACCAGGGACCGGAAACCGGTATTTTGTTAATTGTTTCATTTCTAATTGGGCAATCTAATAAATACTTACGCACTCGTTACCTCAAAACACAACTGAGTCCTACATATGAAGTACAAAATAGTTCGAGGTATGAGGTTATTTTGAGGATTTTGCAACTTGTTTTCTGTAACTTGTTTTAACTTAAAACAAGTTACAGAAAAGCGGACCTGGAGAGCAGTAAAGGTGAGAGTTATCCGTAGGTATCCCGCCCTTCAGACACGAGTATACGGAAAAGAAAACTTTCCCTGCACGTCTAAATAAATAAGCACCTGAATCCTAATATTTAGGGATCGAGGGAAGACAAAGACGAGGTGAGCAAATTCAGAACAAAAAAATAATGAATGCTGAAACTATCACCATTTAAGATAAGTATATATGTTTAGCTAGCAGCAGGAGAGGGATAGATTGAAATCTCCATTGAATTAATTTTGGCACGGAACGCTAAACAGTGATCTTACTTCGCATAAGTCTATCTGGTATCGTGCAATTATACTGAGTTACACCCTATTTGGTCTCCATTACACTCAACAAAGGGTGCGCGGCCACAGCTGGCATAACCAAAACACCTTTTGTGGCTTTCAGTTTGCTATCCGTCATCACCGCTCTCGTTTTGGATACGGTTTTGGGTGTAGCAAAAATTGTCCACGAACCCTTCGTTTGGAATATTTAAGGTTAGGTCTTAAACAAATTATAAAATCAAGGCCAGATTTACAAGTCAATATGTAGGTATATCTATTGATTCTAAATTAAGTCATAGGAAAATAAACTACATTATCAATGTTTTACATGCTAAAAACATAAGAGAAAAAATCGCGATTCATAATTCTTAATGATGTATGTATAAGGTCTCTGAGAGTGAAAATTTAAATAATATTAATCAAAAGAGAACGCAATAAACTATTAGTCAGTAAAAAAGAGAACAGAGTGAAGTCTCTCATATCATTTCCGCTGAATACTGTAATAAAGTTACTTGTCGTACACAAACTTGAAGTGACCGGACTCCACAAACAGCACCCGTTCACGATTCACGAGTATTAGGGTAGGTTGCGACCCGATCAACGACACCACCGTAAGCAAATACCTTTAGGCGAGCATGATATTCAAGCTGCAGGACAGGCATCTGGGGGCACGGCAGTGCCCCCGCCAAGTCGAGCAAAACACAGAGGCACGGCCGTACCATCCTTTTCTCGAAGCCATTCAGGCCATTTTCAACATCCTGTAATTTTGTGCTGGCTAAAGCTAGAACCCTGTCTTTTCAGGAACATGTAGGGCATAATATGACTAACATATAATATCGATATCATTCAATTTTAACTTTTAGTTTAAAAACTATTGTCCGTCAAAGTTCGTTAGTTTTGTCACTGACATACTCACTGATAATGATCACGCTAATTCTAATGTACTTCTAGCAGACCCACAAGCTCGAAATTTCAAACGTAAGTAGTTTTTAGCCTAATTATTCATAAAAAAACCTAAAAATATTTCAATTTCAGTCACGTTTAAGAAATATATAAACTGCATACGTAATAATAGTAAAACTGCGTTTGTAATCCTATACAAATACATGCGATTACAAAGTTACTTTTGCAGTTCCTTCCTGCAAAACTATACAAACGTTATTTGCGGTTGGTATAATAACATTCCCATACAAAGTCTACAAAAAGAAATGAGATCCCATAAAAAATAAAATTGTGTGACTTGGCAATCACACTTACATGGTTTAAGGTAAAATTAGTAAATGCAGTAGTGTGATTCCCAAGTTGCTGAATTTTATTTAGCAAGCAAATAAAGATTAATAAAAATGCCTGACTTGGCTCTACGAAATATCTCACCACTTTTTACTGTGAAAGAGTTTCGAGACTTGGCCTATTTTTACATGGCATGTTTTTTATGGGATTAAAACACTACTGGAACTGTTGCTGGGAGTTAAGGATACTGGAGCATAATTTTGGTCTTCGAAGTATCTCTTTGCATGTAGCGCTCTCCGCGAATACTTCAAAGAGTATAACTACAAGCCACAGATACACAATAGCACCATAATCTGAATGAGAGTCTAATGTCTAATTGTATCAGTAAGTAGTAGGTACGTATGTTATTACTTAATCGTTAAGTTTACTGAAATAAGCAGTATGTTATAACCACAATGATTTAGCCACTATTTTTATAACGTTTACGAGTATTTTTATCAAGTAGTGGAACAGGATGGATCTTTAAATTAAAACACAATTAATAAAGTAACTTTTAATGTTGTTTCTATTTTTCACAACAATTTTGTTAATGCTTCCAATTACTGATGTGCCTGTGGAAAATTTATTAAGTATGTTGCGAAATGTTCCCAAGAGAAACTTTCGTGAAACTTTCAGTAACATTCTCCAGACCAGAAATAATGGAAATATATAGGAAATGAATGTGTATCCATGCAAAGAAATATCAGTATAAATTGTGAGTACAGTCATACTATATTATTTCGGTATTTATTATATCTGGTATTTATTGATTTGAATCAAAATTAGTAAATTTTATAAATTTAAAAAATGTCTGGTACTCAAGTATATTAATTACGAAATATTTCGTAGAATATTCTTTTTGAAACGTCTTGCAATATTCTACGGTAATAATAGTTGTACAAAATACAAAATACTGTTTTTATTTTTAATTAAACAACTAATAGATATTAATACCTTCGTAGAGACAAACTATTTAGAGCTACAAGACTGGTGGCCACTTCAACAACCGTCATCGATAACAAAGATAATTAACTTAACATAAATTGTCATATTATATTTGTCATTCCGTAAATAACGAGTAATTAGTTAGGATATAATATTCACGCAAAAACAACTGAATATTATTAATCATGAAGCTGAAAGGTTTAGTGCATAGTTATTTTATTGAAAATTATCTGCCTTAAAAGCTGAATAAATTTGCAACATGTTTTATTCCATCAACAACGCACAACTCTGCCCTCACCCTCCCTTCCTTCCCGCCAGGCCGCTTGGACTCCGAGTGCACTGCTTGGCATCCCCACTCCCCTAGCCGCTTGGTTTGGTTTGGATCCCCTAGCAGTGCACTCGTGCACTGCTAGGGGATCCCGCTCCCCTCATCCCTTTCAGGCCGCTTGGATCCCGAGTGCACTGCCTGGAGGGGTTTGAGTTGATAGGACATCCCCGCATACCCGCCGTACCCGGTGGACTCCCGGCCGCTTGGATCCCGAGTGCACTGCTGGAAGTACCACCATCCCGCGGTTCCCGTGTCTCGCCTACCCTTACCGGAAAAAGCCTGGCTATCGTAGCCCCCATCTCGCGATTACTTAAACTAGATTATTAAGAGTTGCTATTTAAATAAAAGGGCATAAGACCCACTGTTAATATCTTGTGAACGCTGGTATCATTTACCCTGCTCCCGAAAGGCTCCTCCCCGACTGAGTTATCTAGGAAACCCCCGAAAGCCCTTCAGGCAGGGGGATATGTGTGTGCAGCTCACCCTACACATCACATTTGGCGGCTTCTCCTAACACAAGTATTGTCATACTTACCTGGAGGGGTCAGCCACGTACAATTGTAAAAACCAAATTTTTGATATCAAATAAATATTTTTGATTTTTGATTTTTTGATTTTTTTGATCAAGTTTTTCGATATCTTGTATAGTTTTCGAGATATCTGTAATTTTGGAAAACAAATACTACCTTCTTCGTCTGGATTATTCGACGCTCATGCCATTATTGTTTCTTCCTAGTCGCGATTCTGCACAATATGGATTCCACACAGTTGCTTTTGATCACATTCCTTATTCTTCGCAGTCAGTAGTTTTATACAATCCGGTTTCTTCCTAGTCGCGATTCTGCACAATATGGATTCCACCACACAGTTGCTTTTGATCACATTCCTTATTCTTTAATATGCATTTTTTTCATTAACATTTTTTCTGGGTAACTGAATAATTATAATTAAGATTACGTTTGCTTTTGAGGAGTAAAGGTACAATTAATGAGTAATGAAAATGTATCACCATTCTCACCAAAACTGACTTTATACGAACAAAATTGCTAATTAGTCCAACTTGACTTTTAGCAACTGGACTAAGTAGCAACTGGAGTAATTAGCAAAAAAGTCGGTTCTGGCGCTTCGCCGGCCGCTGCCGCGGCACGCTCGCTTCGCTCGCTCGGCTCGCGCGCTGTAGGGTCGCAGTTCTTCCTAACACTCCTCCTCGCTTCCCTCGTCGTCGTACCTACACTGACCTGCCTTAGAGTAAAATAGGTAGGATAGACGACTGGCTACTTAGTCGAGTTGCTACTACTACCTGCGAATAATAAAGAATGTGATCAAAAGCAACTGTGTGGAATCCATATTGTGCAGAATCGCGACTAGGAAGAAACCGGATTGTATAAAACTACTGACTGCGAAGAATAAGGAATGTGATCAAAAGCAACTGTGTGGAATCCATATTGTGCAGAATCGCGACTAGGAAGAAACAATAATGGCATGAGCGTCGAATATACCCTTCGTCTTTGACGGCTATGCTTCATCAACCTTCTTGTTTGACGTTTCTCTCGGTGTTTTGGTGAAATGTATGTCAAGAAACTAGCTAAGTCGATAGCGCCTATACTAGCGCCCACACTATACATTTGCACATCAGTATCTAATGATTCATAATAACTACTGTTTAACTTATTCTATTTAAAGCCTAATCGCCAAATTAAACTAGTTATTAGAGTGACGCAATCCTATAGCAACATTTTAGCATTATTTTATTAGAAACTAATTGGTACCTACTGACTTAAAATAAAAAACATGGCTTGCCGATTAACAACTAATTTTGTATTAAAACTTAATTAGGATATTATGTGCACGCATAGAAAAACTCAAACGGAAATCAGTCCACGAGCCTGTTTTACAAACACACTGCAGTTAAACGAATAAGCAATGTACTATCCACATTTGAAGGTTCAAAATCGAAGTCACAAACTCCAAAACCAGGTTATCTGTGCGGTTGTAACAGTCTTAAGTTTTAAGTGGTATGGTTCAATTCAAGATACGGTAGCGGCGAAATCAAGTTTGCGAGGTGTAGTGAGTGATAGTTGATAAGTTCAATGGTTGTTGGCAAGGCTGCCCGCAAGGCCGGGTGCGGAGTAATGGGGTACGATAACTGGGCTATAATAATCTGGTGTCAAGAAAATAAACAATTTAAAAAGAGTTTAGCACTGATTTATACTTTTGCATTTATAGTATTTTATGCAACTGTTGTATAAGAATGGTCTTAAAACGCGAGTGGTGTGGGTTGCGATGCGAGCCTTGGCGAGCATCGCAATTAAAGACGCCACGAGCGTTTTTAGACGAGTTATACACCGTTGCATACAATACTTTTTCTACGACAAATTTTAAATAAATAGCAGACTACAATATAGGTAAACTTTTCAGGTAGCAAGTTTTCTATTCGTACTTTTGCTACTCACACAATTTCTTCAGGAGTGCAGTTATTAATTTCTTCGACCATTTTAAAAGGAACGTACACTTTTGTCTTCACAAACACGAATAAAATCTTAATAGTTTAGGACTAATAGTTTATCATCTTTCGTCTTCATTTTGAACTGTATTTTGGTGGGAAATCGGAAATGTGACACCTCTTGTTTATGGTTTGTTTTGTTTTTAATCTGTTTGCACTTGCCATCCGAACCAAACTAAATCCGGACCCGGACCGAATTCGAACTATTAATTTTTATAAATAATACCAAGAATTTATAAGACATGTAATTTAACTCACAATAGATGATGATTGATTGATGATTGTAGTAAATAATTGATAAAATACAAATGTTAAATCGTAAATAAATACTTTTATTGCGAAATATTTGTTTATAAAGTTGGCACCACGGCCGATTAAAAAAAAAGTTAAACAGTGCTTTTATGAAAAATGTATGAACCAAAAAAGTACGCTAAACAGTACGTTTTTGGGCCATGGAGCATAGAGTTTTTCGACGACTTATTAGTGGTGTCATTGTATTTGAGCTACAGCCTATATAAATTACAGATAACGGTACAGGAGTAGAAAAAAATAATTATAGTTTGAGCAGCGAGGTATATCTGAGTACTTAGGTTCTGAATGTCTTTGTTGGTCACAAACGTTTTCTTCTTCAATATTATCTTTGTCAGAGACACAGGATCATCCTAGTTCAGACGCATGTAATAATGGATGTACTATGGATTCATACGCAAACACAATGTTAACACTAGCAATAAGGTGTTCAATCAATAAGTTTTATTATTACTATTTACTACCTATCTTCTTCTTCTTCTACCTAGCATTATCCCGGCCTTTGCCAGGGTCCGCTTTCCTACTCGCTTTCCTCCACTTTGCACGATCCAGGGGACCGATTTTTGACTTTCGAGCGATCGACTTTTGCAATCGAAAACTGTCAAAAGTGATGAAATGCTATTTTGAAACAGAGATAGAAAAACGCTTAGCAGTTGATCCCGGCTGCTGTTTATGACAGTAGTCGTTAAGCCGAGTTAGAGGCTTTCGGGTGGCTTAAGAACCTCTAACAGTCGAGTTGCCCACTCACTTGACAAAGGGGGGACAACTGTCACTTGCGTCCGCAGGAGCTTACCTTTTTTTTTTTTTTTTGTGGGGAAATGCATTTACACATCCCGCCTGGCTGGGGAACCAGGACGGGTATGACGGACTCCCGGGAACCACCCGGACTACCGTCTAAAACCCCACGGTGCTCTGCGCGCTGCTCTATGGCGGAGCCACGGGAACGCTCACGCACACTTCCGCGACTCCGCCAGCAGCTGTATGTGAGACCCGTCGCGGGAGGGGACGAGATGGATACTCGTCCCCCACAGAGTAACATTATCAGGGGCGTGCCCGAACACCCGACACGTCCTCCAGCTCGTGGCAGTCGCCCCCGTGACTGCCACCCGGAGATCTTCGTTAAACCCGGCAATCGCCGGTTGTTCGCGGCGCGCCTGCGTCCAGTCCTGCGGCGGCGCATCGGATCAGCCTCAGCCCGGGCTTCCCGATCGCGCTCTGCCGCCTCCTTCTCGGCCATAACGTGCTCGCTAAAGTCCAGCATCGCCTTCCAGGCTGCTTTGCTGGACACCATAGCCCGCACTACGGCTGGCAGCGACAGATCTTGCCCTATTCGGGCAACCACCTCCTGTCTTTCTGCACTCCAAATCGGACACTCGGCCAACGTGTGCTGCGCCGAGTCTATGCCGGCACCACACTTACCTAGCACAACCCTGCATGTGTCCCCTGGGTGGTACTAAAAAGTGACAAACTCAAAGGCCAAATAATGTATGCCATACGATTAAATACATATAGTCAAGCGAAGCTGTGCATTCTCATCTGACATCACTACAGAGACGTGGTGCGGGACGTTATCTTATCTAGATGAGGGCCCTTTCGGATACACTTCGACCCAGTGGGATCTTTTGTGCATTCTCCTTTAAGCCTAATACTCCCATGCTCGCTACATCATTTTTCACAAAACGGAAGTTTCTCCCCTAGGGAACTTCGAGGATGTAAATTCAAGTCCCATGAAAAATGCTTGCATTCATACGTTTCTTTTAAAGGTTTGTTACACATTACTTTGGAGAGACCTTTGCATTGCTGATATGAAGGCCACATTTAGATCGCCGCTGCTTCCTGTTACCGCTGAAATGACCTTTCTCTTCCAAAATAAAAGCAGTCGATGTCAACTTTACTACAGGAAGGAAATAAATCACCATGTCAATTAGTAATAAGTAGGTATATGTTAACTATTTTAAAATTATATTAATCTGCGGCTCCGATTGCGTAGAACCCGCCATTCGACTCATACACAAACTTCCCATTTCCGGTTTGCAATCTACACTATACTAATACTTATATTATAAATATTTATAAATAAATATTTGCGGACAATCTTACACAAATCAAATAGTCCTAAACTAAGCAAAGCTTGTACTATGGGTACTAGACGACGATATACATACTTATATAGAGAAATAAACACTTAACTAGATAAAAACATTCATGACTCAGGAACAAATATTCCAGCTCATCACACAAATAAATGCCCTTACCGGGATTCGAACCCAGGACCTCTTGCTTCGTAGGCAGGGTCACTACCAACTAGGCTAAAGCGGTCGTCAATCTATATTATATTAAAGAGAAAATGATTGTGAGATTGTATGCTTGTCAGGCAAATCCGATAATAAATCTGTCAAATGTCTGTGTCAAATGGACTTTATGGATGGACAAGGCTCTATTTTATCCTGCGGGTTTGCCTGCGTTCCTTGCAATACGCGGGCGAAGCCGCGCGGGTATAACTAGTATTTGATACAGCCCATACGGGAAGAGCCTTTTTTTTTTCATAATTTTTGTATGTTATTTCCTAAGGACAATGGGCAACTTTGTCCATACAAAGTTGCCCATTGTCCTTTGGTTGGTTTTGGGGCTAAGCTCCATAGGCTAGGCTAGGCTAGGCTAACCGGTCGTCAACATTTTTCTATTTAATGACATAACTCAGTTCTGTTGGGTTTGGGGCCATTTTGACGCATGGTCCTTTTATAGTGTTTAACTTGATTAATATGAACTACATTAATTTTATTTTCAAAATGTATTTAAAGGTCAATACAAACATTTTAATGACATTTCGTTCAGGAATCAATCCTGATGAGTGATGACGATTAGATGAGGAGTGATTTTGAAATGTTTCTATAAGTTTGACATTTCATGTATACTGTACCGTAAATAATCTCATGTCAATTTCGAGCACGTATTATACAGGTCACAGTGCGAGTGACGAGCGCAAAACGAACAGATAGCAATCGAATGTCACGAACTTGACGCATTTTTTGCAAACACCTTACATCCGCATTGTAGGGTTGCATGTGGTACAAGGTTTGATAGCTAGCGATTCGACTTGTCGTTAGTATAGAAGAGCAATGAAAATGGGAACGCTTTGTATGTAATTTCCATAAAATTTACCCTCTTTTTGACCGACTACGGCAGAGCCGAATGGGAGGGATATGATTTTGGCAGTCTATACAGGGTGGGCCCTGTAACAGGAGGAAAAAAATTAACGGTAGGCTATTGAGCTTGTGAACAATTATAATTATTAAATGCTATAAGTAGCGCAAAAAAAATATCAATATAAATATTAAAAAAAACACAAGAATATCTTAACAAACAAAAAAACAAAAATGCAAAAAAACATGATGTTAACTCACAATCTGCATTGTCTGCTGTGCTATGATATCGTGGTGGCAAGGTACATTACTTGGAGGTTATAACTTTAGACCAAAATTTCTCCGATTTAAATAAAAATTAAAACAAATGAGACACAAGGGATTACTGCAGATGCTCTAAGGAAGCGTCCTTTTGAATATCTGCTCCTATTACAGGGCCCATCCTGTATATGTTTGGATGACAATTCAATATTATGGTACAATCAAGCTGATCTGATGATGGAGACAGAAGGTGGCCATGGGCATTCAGTACTTAGTTTAACCGACGTAATCGCGTGTAGTTTGGGCTCGTTAGAATCGTCTCAATTAGTAGTAAAAGCTCAAACCAAATTTTTTTTTTTTTTACAGAAACTTATTTTGTGATTTGAACTTTTTATGCTTGTCTCATTCATCTCTATTGGATGTATTTTTCAACATCATAATATAGCCCAAATAAGTTCCAACTCAAGATCCAAGATCTGCCTGGTACTTATTTTATTTTATATTATTTATTAAGGAAAGAGGTTCCTTTTGCTGGCCCAGCGTCAATTGGTACAGGTTTTCTAAAGATATTTTTATTCATTCAAAATCCTAGAGGTAAACATTAAATGACGGATATCAGTATCACTTAATACCTTAGAATAATAACGCATAGAAACGCAGTTCACGCGCAACGGTGAGGCCACTAAAAGTAGGACATAAATGGCCCAGTACGCCGATTGGTGGAACAAAATTGGTGGGTTTGTGTGCGTATTGGCGCGTGTGAATACGAGTTGATCACAACTACATAAATCCATTTTATGCCTCACGCTTGGCGCGTCGGCCGTATGAAACTATCCTTCTAGGCGTTATTATTCTAAGCTTAATACGTATCTAAATTCTGAGAAACTATTGAACAAAGATTCGAAACTCAGAATTGGTACAGGTTTTCTAAAGATATTTTTTTTCATCCAAAATCATAGAGGTAAACATTAAATGACGGATATCAGTATCACTTACGTATCTAAATTCTGAGAAACTATTATTTATAGAACGCAACGTTTGATCCACTCGGCTCATCATTATATCAGCCGAAAGACGTCTATTGCTTTAGTCTCTATCCCCAAAGAGTGCCAAAATGACCGGTAATGGGGTGGCCCATTTGCCAGCTGCCCTTGCCGCTACCGCTGACCTTGCCCAGGTTATCAGTCCACTCGGCTACCTCCCAATTTTTCTGTTCTAACTACCTATTTATTATATAAGGTAAACCATACGATAAATTGCAATTGTATTGTATAACAATCTAAGAAATAATTGCTCCACAACACAGCCCGGGCTACTAACATCTAGATATATATCTACCTAGATAATTGTTATACAATCATTACACCGGCCGAGTGTTACAATTTATCTATTATAATTTATTCATATCTAAATCAGAACAGGTGGCAAGTACAGTCTGCAACAAAAAATGGTTCACTCTTATTTTAAAGACAGTAAGGTTGAGAATATTGAATCTCAATATTCAGAAGCATTGTTGCTTAGTGTACTGTGGGTAACAATTATTAGTTCCCAGGCGGCCTTTAGTTCCTGAAGGTTATCTGGTCTTGGCATCCGTATCTAGGTGCCGGTCAAGATTGACTTCGATGTTACGGGCAAAGTGTTTCTGGCAAATGCAATGAATTTTATTAGGGTGAATGTGCGTGCAACAAGTTTAAAAATACATGTTTGTTTTGTCCTTTGTTCTAGATTCTAATCTCAGTGAACCTGCCAATTGGAAGCTACCGGTTTTTTTTAATAATAAATACGTGCCTTTTTTAACCTTGACGTTGACGACACAAATGAAGTATGAAATAGTAACAAGTAAAAATTTTTTTTCACCAATGAGGTGAAGGAACGATTTGAATGGAGGCACTAGGAGATCCAGAGGCGTGCCAGCGGGCTCAAGAGCCCCGAAAAAGCAGGTGAGTCCTTAGTCAAACCGAGCTTCAGATAGGCCAAGCTAACTATGTATATCGCAATTATTTCATTTATTCTGCATTGACCAAAAACTTTCATTAATTATCAGTGGTGTCGCGGGCCACGAAACGCAGGGGTGCCATTCTACCTGTCCTAATGACAGCTCGTGATATAGCCACATTAAAGCCACTTTTACGAAATATAGCGATAACACTGACTATTTGCATATTTTGCTATCGAAGTAGATTATAAGGCAACTTCCGCATTGCGGTGCGGAGTCGCTGAGGTATCAGTAAGCTGTCGACACAGGCCACGTCAATACCTACAGATTCTTAACTGCGCGCCTACGTTTCAATGAGTGCTGGATTTGCGTACTGCATGCGTATCGCCTCGCCCCGCCGTGCCGCGCAACATTACTGCGATAATTTACTTTAAAAATAAAGTTTAAACCGACTTCAATTCAGTACTTCGCCAAGCCACATAGGTACATGAACATTTTCAAATTTCCTTTCCAATTTACTACTATGCACTGCTTTCCGAGAACAAATGCGTTGATTATTACAGAAAAAACCCAAGTCGCTATCTGTGGGCTGATAATATTTGAGGAGTTCAGTCGATTCCTAAAGGATCTGAGAATTACCACTTCATGAGTTGCTACTTCAACGGAATCATGTCAGAATCTTAGACGAACTTTACATCTTTGAGGAGTTTCATAAGTCATCTGCGGTCTTGATACTGATCAGTTGATACTGAAGACCAAAGAATTTTGGTGAAGTGGAACTGATGTTCCACTTCACCAAAATTGCGATTTCCGAAGGTAAATACGCGAATTATAATTGAAAATACCGATATCACTACACGCGTGCCTATAAAATTTGAGGGTTGCCCTCAATTTCCCTGGGATCCCATCATCAAATCCTGATTTGGTGACAATGGGACCACCATGAAAGTATACTCTATCGAATAAAAAAAGAATTTTGGAAATCGGTCCGCAATTGACGGAGAAATCGGCGAACATACATAAAAAAAAAAAAAACATACTTATACAGTGGAACATATAACCTCCTCCTTTTTTGAAGTCGGTTAAAAATAGAATACTTTTGGTATTGCGCTCATGCGCCTCACCTCACCCCACCCGTCACGCCTAACTAACCTAGACCTTCGGCTTCAAGGCATATTTGTGAGTTGGAGGTGAGGTTAAAAAAAGTTACAGAATGGCAGGGCAGTTCGAAGACTGGGTAAAGCTTTTGGTAAAGTAGGCCAAATTGCCGCATACAGATTCCGCCCTGCCCGATGCCGATGCGAGGGGTTTAAGTCAAAAATGGGACATTTGGTAAATTTTGTGATGTCATCGAGATGCTTCAGAAGTACAGAATCAGTGATTATCACGACTGGTAAAAAAAAAATTCAGAATAGCACCGCAGGCTTCGTCTCGAGCCGTCGTGTTCCACGCAACAGCCCGTTTTCGAAATGCCGCTGACAAAAGAATTCAATTACAATATCATATTATTCGTAACATTGTATATTATCTTAAATGATTAACGAACTGAAGAAATAATAGGAAATGTACGTGTGTGTTACATACCAGTATGCTGAGACCTTTCAGTTCGTAGATTCTTCTAAAAATGAGGGGTCTATTGCCGGTGCAATAGGTATTTTGAGATGGGGTCGAGTGATAACAGTTGCTTAACTAAGTTCGCTAATAGCCGGCTAATGTGTGAGACTCTGGCCCTGAGTCGGAGTCGATTGTGTTTTGATAGCGGTATATGTACTTGCGTGTTTGTATGGATACTAATAATGTAACTACCTACATTCACATATGTATGATATTACATATAAGAACAAAAGAAAGAAAGAAAGAAAGAAAACATTTATTCGTGGACAAAACAATGGGTGTAAAAAACAAAACACAGAACGTTAAAAATACATGGTCCACGAAAAGGCCCCGACTCAGCATGGTGCTAACCTAGAAGGCCAGCGCTGGTCTTCCGTCGGAGCCTTTACCTGAGTTACCTCCTGGAAGGCAACACAAAACAAATACCTACGCTAAACACAATATATCTTAAAACTATTACAAATCCGACGCCAGAGTGGCACGGCTAATTGCATCGTGTGAACGCGTCGGCAAACTGTGTGTCAGTGTCACTGTCAACTTGACAGACCGAACGCAACTTTTATTTCAGATAGTGAATATATGGTACATTAGTGATACAGGAAGAAAACTAAGAACGAATACAGTTTGGTGCAAAAATTAAATATTGAACGTCACAAGCTTAACTGTACATACATAAAACGACTGCCAAGAATTCACACAATCTAAACATGATAGATAACACAATTATTATGCGAACCAGATGTTGTGCGGATTTATTTATATGCAGATGGGACATATCCCGACAGTAAGTATCTGACCGCAATCCTAAATCATAATCTTAATCTTAATTTAAAATTAAATTAAATTAGGCATGGCAAAGCGGTAAACTAAGTTACAAAAAAGGCAGAAAAAAAACGACTTACAGGTAAGAACGAGGTCTGTGTATTAATTATTGAATCACATTTATAATTACGAGTACGCTTCAGGTACTTTATTTTTCTGTATCGTAAAACCAAAACTTTAAAAAAGCCATAGATTAGGGTTCCGTAGGGCGTAGCCAAATGGCAAAAAACGGAATCCTTATGGATTCGTCATGTCTGTCTGTCCGTCCGTATGTCACAGCCATTTTTTTTCCGAAACTATAAGAACTATACTATACTGTTGAAACTTGGTAAGTAGATGTATTCTGTGAACCGCATTAAGATTTTCACACAAAAATAGAAAAAATACCAATTAATTTTGGGGGTTCCCCATACTTAGAACTGATACTTTTTTTCATCAAACCCATACGTATGGGGGCAAAAATGATATTGAGGTTTCTAATATAGTTTTTTTCTGAACTGAATAGTTTGCGCGAGAGACACTTTCAAAGTGGTAAAATGTGTGTAACCTCTAAAATAAGAGAATGATCAAATCAAACTAAAAAAAATATATGATGTACATTACCATGCAAATTTTCCACCGAAAATTCGTTTGAACGAGATCTAGTAAGTAGTTTTTAGGGTTCCGTACTCAAAGAGTAAAACGGGACCCTATTACTAAGACTCCGCTGTCCGTCCGTCCGTCCGTCCATCTGTCTGTCACCAGGCTGTATCTCACTGATACCGTGATAGTTCCAGGTGAAATTTTCACAGATGATGTATTTCTGTTGCCGCTATAACAACAAATACTAAAAACACAGAATAAAATAGTTTTTTATAGATTATGGTACGGAACCCTTCGTGCGCGAGTCCGACTCGCACTTGGCCGGTTTTTTTTAATACGTCATAAATCGTAAACCGCAATTTATTTTACGGAACCCTTCATGGGCGAGTCCGACTCGCACTCGGCCGCTTTTTTAGTAGTAAAATAGGCATTAACATAATTTTACTGTAACAAAGGGATTCCTTACTGATCAGAATGATGTAGTCTTTCAATAACCATAACATATACAACATTTTAATCATTACCGTAATAAGAAGCCAATTCAAGCCATTCAAGCACGGGGTAAAATTAGGGTCCAAAATGAATCGGCAATGCTGTATAGTGTATAGGAATGAATTCAATTTGGTCACAAGAATTTGCAGCACTTCCTAGTATCGAGGTTAAATACAGGCACAGCGCAGGCGTCAAGTGCGTTGGTAACTTGGTAGGTATGTCACGACATTTTCATACGACAAAACGTAATACAACAAAAAAACGCCGTTCTAATTTAAGCCGTTTTGTCGCCCATGCAAAGTATAAAGTTGAATGTGTTTAACCGATGCTCTGTAGTTAAAGTTGTCGCATTATATTGGGTATCGATTATGATATTGTTTGCCCTCTGGGCTCGGTTAACCTATTCATTGAATCTGAAGAGGACCTGAAATAGTTTGGAAGCATTAGTGCTGCACTTAGTGCAATACCTAGAGAGCTATTCCTTGGTTTACTTCGGCTTTATGACAAAAAACTAAACGAGACCACCCAGTCTTAGGGAACTCCACAATGTTATGTAGGTAGGTATTTCACGAATTTCATTTAAAATATTTTTTTGTAATATGAGACGGATCAAGGAAAGTGTCTCATTCGACTTCCTAAACCCAAAACGTAAGTGAGGAAACTGTTCATATTTTTCAAAAATAATTGACGCAGCTGAAAAGTCTGTCACTTTTTTCTGGTGCTAAGGAAGGTTATTCCTACCACCAAAAAAAAATCAGGCAATTCTAAAACTTTCATCCATTCCCCATTCAGGTGCATTTTAAAATAACTAGTACCTAACTAACCATTGTTCCTTCGAATAACTTAACAGTTAACGTTGAAACCTATTTGAAAGACAAGTAACTGCTTAATAAAAAAATTACAAAAGTAATCAGTTAAATAACAAAACAATCTTAAATACAACTTTCAAACGCGAAAAGGAAAATATAATACACAGTGATGCTTGTAGCACGTGAATTTTCCAATGTAGTTGTTAATTTATTCGCATTATAGGTATAACAATTTCTCGCTCGCAACACGATGGTTAGTCTACTGCCCCAGATCATATTATCGTAGGTACATAAGATTATGGAGATAATGGAGATGGATACTGAATAGGCCTACACGATTCGAAGAGGGGAACTTAATAATGCAAGCATCGCTTTTGAGTGGAAGCCACCGGACGGAAGGCGAATTCGCGGACGTCCTGTGCACGCATTTTTTTAAAATATTTTTTCTCCTTTAATAATCTGCAATCAGTCGCAAGATTTTAATCAAATGAGTAGTGTTGAGAGTTTTACGGAAATGTAGGACCCATGCCCTAACTTCCCTTATATGCCCAGCACATCGGCTCTTTTAAGACGTTTGACATAATCTGCTTTCAGTAATGGGTTGGTCAGTGGACTTGGGTGGATGGTTAGGCGATCCTTGTAGGTGTCGCTGTAACGTTTTGCTTCTTCAAGAACAGTTGGCATCTCCAGGTAATCGTGAATTTCATCGTTCCGTGTAAACCTGGCTGCACCACACAAGACCCTCAAAATATTGTTTTGGGCTCGTTGAAGGCAGAGGATGTTCGAGTTGCAGGCTGAAGACCATAGTTGGATCCCATAAGTCCAAATTGGTTTAATTATCGAGCTGTAGACTCTCAATTTATTGCTGAGGGATAGCGTGGACGTGCACACATGGCGGCGAACAGTCGAGAGTGACGTCGCTCAGGACAGGAAGGCATGGTGCGAGCTTCTGAAGGCCTTATGCATGCACCTTTGGGGTGCCCTAGGCCTAGGCCTTTTTTTTTTTTTTCGTGGAGGAAACCTTCGGGGGATGACTGGGTTATGTGGTATTTCTATCCACTTAAAACTCCACGGCGGCCGACATCTGCGCAGGATCTCATACTGAAAGCACTGGAGCCCTCCTCGCGCCTCGCCGCCACATTTAGCTCGTCTTAGGATGATGATGTTCGCCTTCCCTGGGGTTTTTAGGTGAGTGCCCCGGCCCCCGCCAGAAACACTGCGACCCCGATGACCCCCTTTAGTCGCCTTCTACGACAGGCGGGGGAGACCGTAGACCTATTCTTAGGACAAGGAGAGGTACGGCGTTGTTGTTGTCAGGGCAACAACAACAACAACATAAGATTGAATTTACAAGCCTCGGTAGCCGAGCGGTAAGGCAAGGCAAGCGACTTTCAATCTGGAGATCGAGGGTAGGTACAATCAAACCCCGGCTCGTGCTCAAGTTTTCCAAAAAAATATTGTACCTACTCGAAATATCATTAGATATTTAACAGTGGCTTTTCGGTGTAGGAAAACATCGTGAGGAAACCGGTCTAACTCCAATAAGGTCTAGTTTTCCCTCAGGGTTTGAAGGTCGGATTGCAGTCGCTTTCGTAAAACTAGTGCCTACACCAATTCTTGGGATTAGGTGCCTAAGCGGACCCTGGACTCCTTAAGGGCTCAACCGGGAATCACGATTACTCGCTCGCAACACCATGGTGATGACATATGGGTCAGGCCGTAGATTTTGCCACAAAAGGTATAACCTAACTCTCCGCTCCTTTTTTTTTAACCTTTAATACGTAATATTAATTTCTCAACCACAGCATTATATTTTCTAAGAAATAGTGAACCGCGGCCACTAAAAATATTTAAATAAATCCATAAACTTGGGAAGTTACACGATATTTATTCACGAAAATCGTCGAAAATTTCATAAAAAACGCAAATCCGCTTAGGTAGTAGTGCACTTTACTCAATCAGATAAATTTGTAAAAATACTATTTTTGATAGTCTTTTTGATTTGACGTTATTAAATGATAGTTACCTATCCTGCTTTTAAATATCGTTCCATGTTTCCTAAGAAAGTACATTCATTTTCTCACATTTAACAAAAAACACACAAAACCATTTTTCTGCGCTACTTTGACTGCGTAACTAACGTCTCCCCATGTTATGGCCAGCAGTGTACGTCTTTCGGCTGATATGGTGATGATGAACACCATGGTTAGTTTAATGCCCAAGATCATTTAATCGTCGGTACATAAGATTGAATTGAATTGAATTTTGTTTATTTCACTAATACTTTACACCCGTGAAAATGAATGCCGTTGATGCGATTGGTCAAACTGGCAGGCCATGCGCAGTGTATGTTCCTTAGTCGCCCGTCTGTATTTGCTACATCGACGGGCATGAAGAAACTATATGGGTTCCTTGTTGACTACGAAACCTTAAAAATACTCAATTACTAACTCATTCAACCTAATTTCAAGGCTTTAGAGCAGACAATCCCGTCAAAACTGGGCGTTAATGATTTGCTGCTTTACCCTATGCATTAGATTTATTGATATTGTGACACTGCCCTGGAGCTACGGCACTAGTCCAACGCCGCATTAATATATTATGGAAGTAATTAATTCGCGAAATGGCGCGTGCGCAGTTTTGAAACCACATAATAAAAGACTTAAGCGCCTGATATCTCTAATTAGACTATTAATTTTTTTTGGTGTAATAAATTTTATATCGTAATGTAGGTCTAAATACTGTAATAATAAATGGTTGGTTGCACTCTGTTAGCCAAGTTTACGTGTAATCTCGTCTAATCTTAAATATAGCTAAGATTAAATAGCTTCACACCGGTTGAAATAGTGAAAGGAATTAACCACCATCGATCGAAACAAAAAGTTTAAGGACTTTAAACAGCTTAAGAAAAACTGTATTAATATAATTTTCAATCAGAAGACTAAAATTGTGTACCTTAGTACCTTCTTAGCATGAGTTGTTAAACAAAAATTAACTCAGTGTCAGTTTTGTGACAACAATTATTAAGCACATACAAATTATGTAAAAATTAACTTGATTCAAATATAAATAACGTGTTTATGCATAGCCACTAAAGTTAGCTTGTTTATTGTATTTTTGTGGATATGTATTATGTTATTTTAGTATTTTAAGTTTTCAGTTTTTGTATGAATTGCTCTTGATTTTTTTTTTTTTTTGTATTATTAATATTTTTATTTATAATTACTAATATCACTTTTAACAAGGAAGAAAAAGCTCTTGATTCATTTATAAATTGAAAAGAAAAAGTTAACTTTTATACAAACTGAATACCTACTTAATTGTCATCACAATAGCGTGAGTTGGTCACGGTCTCACGTTAATACACATTTTATTTTAAATGCCCTATTGTCAAAAAAAACCATTAATAAAAGTTTTGCGGTGATAAAGTGATTCCACCATGTCAGTATTTATTGTGACTGCTACTTGTACTATTACTTATTCTGTGCTGCTACTTTCAAACGGACGTCTATTGCGTCGTAGGTTCGAATCATGGCACGTACCAACGTTCTAGGAACTTTTGTAAAGTCAGCATCGTATAGTATAGTAGTAGTTGGTATGTAATGTAGTAGTCACTGTAGTCAGTAGTAGCCAAATATGTCGGTTAGGTACACTTCGGGCGAAATCAATCTAAACCCTGCAATGTAATAACACTCGCATGCCAGTTGTTGAACCATGTAAATGGCCCTTAAGGATGTGTTACGATGTATTTGGCAGCTACTGATCATTCAATGCGGACTGTACCAGGGAATGTGATTTGATATTTGTAACTGGCGTTCAGGTAAAAAACATTGTGAGGAAATCTGCACGCATAGTCCACAAAAAAAATACGGTGTAGTTACCAGTTCCTAAGCTAACAGACGGGAGCGGTCAGAATTTTAATTATATAAATTGTAATTATAATACCGTATCGAATGTACTCATAGGTATTGTAATTTAAAAATTAAAAGCATAATATTGTATAACTCGTTTATTCATTAGGTACCTAAATTACTTCGCTGCAGGTTATAACTACAAATGGTGACATGTATTATCATCCATTGCCAAACAACCATTATCATTATCAAGATAACAAACGACCTAGTATAGTTTCATTATCACAAAATAACATTATCACACCTTATATAATACATTTAATGAGAGTTCTTGAAACTACAAAACCTCGTATTTTAACGAATTATCTAATTAAAAAGTGACCTTATTGCTACCAGTTATAGTTGAAGTTAGAAACAAGCGCATAAAAAAAACTAGCGAAGGTTACCAATGGAGAAACACGCTTTATTGTACAGGTAGGTATTTATTTCAATTGGGGGTCAGCTGTCTCGCAGTCATTAGAAAGTGAGTTCTATAGCTCGTTAAATAAGGTTGTAAATATAGTACTTCCAAGTTCGAGGGTCAGTAATGCGGGCAGTGGACCGCCGTGCGAAATGGAAAGTGCTAACCTACTTCGGTTTTGGGCAGTTATGCAATGGATGCAGGCAATGCACCGCGGTGCGGGCAGCGGAGCGGGTAATTAGTACTGGTTTATTAGGGAAAACAAAACAAATAAGAGATTTGGTATGTAAGTAGGGGACTCCCGGAAATATAGGTAACGATGAAACAAGAGGTGAATGAGAGAGGTAGGGTACAGCGGAATGCCATATCACCATGTTTGGAACAGCGTAACTGGGGATGTACCTACTTCCGCCTTACAAGTGACCACAGGCATATTTTTTTTTGCCAATAATTTAATTTTTGGTACAAGCTTTTATTGCCGACTGTACTTTTCTGCATACCATGGTGGTATTACAAGCATCAACTACTCATTGAGACGATTCTAACGAGCCCAAACTCGATGGGGTTGTGTCGTTTTATTGCGGAGTTCCTATCAATCAATCAATCAATTCATTTATTCAGGGACCAACATGGATCATTATTGTTAGTAATAAAATAATACTTAGCTTAATATTAGTAACTACAAAAATAATAGAATAGCACACATAGTCAATTTAAAACAATAATAATACAATTTATAATTTAGGCCAGAATGAAATTTACATTAAAGGTAAGTAGCTAAGTACAGTCAATTAAAATAATATGTATATGACAAATTCAAATTAAAAATGTACAGGATGTCAAGTTAAAAAATTAATTACTCATTTAAATCACAAAATGTCAAATGTTATGCGACCTCGTAGTTAACATGTGTGTTTGTGTGCATCATACAGCAGTGGTTTAGATACCCACAGTCCATCCGTTCAGTGATCATTTTCAGGATGCTGTTGGCACTGGCCCGTACCCTACGCACCAGGGATGTACCTACCTATGGCTACCATTCAGCTCCAAGTCATCATATGTCATGCGATATACTTACCTATGCTTGCAAAGTTTCAGCTCAATTAGACAACGGGAAGTGACTGAAAAATGGATTGCAAATTTTGACGGACAACTTACATACTTATATATTTACATATGTACATACGAACAGTGCAAGTTAATATAAAGCTTGTAAAAACACCACTACATTGCTCTGTAGGTATGCAGCACACACTTCAGTCAAGGAGTCCATGTCTGGAGACAAGCCTTAGTGCCTCTCCAAAAGCTTCCGAGTCCTCCTTCTTGGGGCTGGAGAATGGAAGACAGTGAATGGACTCCTGTTTTGTCAGATTTACCAGATGTCGCAAGTGTGTGCATGGACCTCACTCGTTGCAGGTGCAAGAAAGTTTGCAAACATCGGTGCAACTGCATTAAAAGAAAATTAAAGTGCACAGAATTAAATATGTCTGTGCGCCGGAAAAAGCGTGTATTAATTTTTTAAATAAAAATATTTAGAAAGTATTTTATTTGGCATCATATAATTTAACAAAGTAAGCATAAGCAGATGCTCGTACTCGACCATTTTGTGACATAAACGCTGCCTAGCGCGAGTCCAGCTACCCGCACTGCGTTCATTTAATATTTTTTCACCATCTTTTTGTATTAGAACATTGTTAAAAATGTATATTTTTAGAGTTTGCATGAGTTGCGCTTTATTGTAGTGTTTTTCATGTGATATATTCTGTGACTATACAAAAGTCATTAGCTCACAAAGTGAAAATCTCCAACCCAAATTTTCACCTTCTTACGTTTTTATAAAACCTATATCGATAATGAATTCTACGTCTTCGGTTTATACAAAAACTAGCGACCCGCCCCGGCTTCGCACGGGTTTATATGTATAATACATGCATGTATTATACATATAAACCTTCTACATATTACTATTATCCTACTATCTATTAAAAAAAAAGCGGCCAAGTGCGAGTCGAACTTGCACATGAAGGGTTCCGTGAAATAAATTGCGGTTTACGATTTATGACGTATTAAAAAAAAACCTCTTACTAGATCTCGTTCAAACCAATTTTCGGTTGAAGTTTACATAGTATATATAACATCATATATTTTTTTTAGTTTTATCATTCTCTTATTTTAGAAGTTACAGGGGTGGGGACACACATTTTACCACTTTGGAAGTGTCTCTCGCGCAAACTCTTCAGTTTAGAAAACAATGATATTAGAAACCTCAATATAATTTTTAAAGACCTATCCATAGATCCACACGTATGGGTGTGAAGAAAAAATTTTTTTTGAGTTTCAGTTCTGAGTATGGGGACCCCTAAAACTTAATGTTTTTTTTTAAATTTTTGTGTAAAAATCTTAATGCGGTTCACAGAATACATCTACTTACCAAATTTCAACAGTAGGTATAGCTCTTATAGTTTCGGAAAAAAGTGGCTGTGACATACGGACGGACAGACAGACATACGGACGGTAATGACGAATCTATAAGGGTTCCGTTTTTTGCCATTTGGCTACGGAACCCTAAAAACCGCATCAATATCCGTTACGTAGTTTTAAAGATCTAAGCGTACATAGGGACAGACAGACAGCGGGAAGCGACTTTGTTTTATACAATGTAGTGATCATACCAAACTTGCCCTAGTAGCCACCAGGACGAGAATAGTTTTTTTTAAAGATGACGCGTTTCGGCCATCTTTGTACCCCGCCCTTATTGCCTCCCGGACTAGAAATGCTATATCGGTTACCTTAGTTTTGCTGCGGATAGCCTCAGTTCTGATGCGATCACGCAGAGAAGCTCCCAACATAGCCCTCTCTATTGCCCTTTGGGTGACTTTGAGCATTCTTATGAGGCCCATAGTAAGCGACTACGTTTCAGCGCCATATGCACTGCCACTAGACATACACTGGTCAAAGGTTCTCGTCTTGAGACTCTGCGGAATATTGAACGAAAAGATGTGCCGTTGTTGTATTGTTGGTTGGTCAATATTAAAACAAAAACAATCACTCAAAGACACTTAGATGAAGATGATGAAGACATTCGTTGCGTCAATTTATATTTTCATTTGTAGGTTTACATTTCATGAATTCAACCTTACCTATTATTCCAAGAGCTTTGTTATATTTTGTACCTGTATTAGAATTCAACGCGCGCATGCGCGTAATCGTGATATTGCTATTTTATTTGCTGTAACTGAGGCATAAGAAATATTTTTTTAGCGGACATCAACTTGCAGCTTTTTTCGACTGGGATTTAAAAATAACTTTTTTTTTATACTACGTCGGTGGCAAATATGCGTATACGCTCTGCCTGATGGTAAGACTTAAGTAGTTAATGAATGACTGCTATTTGGCCTTCTACTATGTAATTACCAATAAGTATGTATTAGTTATATCTACGAATGTTGTTATCCCTTATAACAATAAATAAAATAAAAAACCGGCCAAGTGCGAGTCGGACTCGCGCACGAAGGGTTCCGTACCATTATCTATAAAAACGGCAAAAAATCACGTTTGTTGTATGGGAGCCTCCTGTAGCCTAGTTGGTAGTGACTCCTGGTAAGGGCATTTTTTTGTGTGATGAGCACAAATATTTGTTTCTGAGTCATGGATGTTATCTATGTATTTATTAAGTATTTATTTATCTATGTATGTATGTTTATCGTCGTCTAGTACCCATAGTATAAGCTTTGCTTAGTGTGGGATTAAGTCGATTTGTGTAAGATTGTAAATAAAAAAAAAAAAAAATATATATATATATATATATATATATATCCGTCTGTCACCAGGCTGTATCTCAACAACAGTGATAGTTAGACAGTTGAAATTTTCACAGATGATGTATTTCTGTTGCCGCGCTATAACAACAAATACTAAAAAGCAGAATAAATAAATATATATATATATATATATATATTTATTTATTCTGCTTTTTAGTATTTGTTGTTATAGCGCGGCAACAGAAATACATCATCTGTGAAAATTTCAACTGTCTAACTATCACTGTTGTTGAGATACAGCCTGGTGACAGACGGATAGATAGACAGACAGTCAGACAGACAGACAGGCGGACAGCGGAGTCTTAGTAATAGGGTCCCGTTTTACTCTTTGAGTACGGAACCCTAAAAATGAGCAAGAATGTAGTAATGGGCCTGTGATTATTATGTGAATAATAAAATATGAGTCATACCAGAAGAAAATACTTAAGATCAAAATATAAAAATGCGCAGGTACTGAAATATCAAGGAAATGTCAAGTCTCTGGGGTGGCTTTATTATGGTGTTGTAGATAAAACCGTCAATTTATTGGTGAGTAAAAATGGGAGTATTTAAATGTCAAGGGATGTTTTGGTACAGGATGCGATGGCGCCCTTTCCGTGGGCCGATGACCTGAAATGGCGGGCTTTTGTATGTAGTCTGACAAGTGCCGATGAATCCGTTTACCATAATATGCGTTGTAGCAACTGCTTTTGAGTAATAAAGAGTAGGTAATTTAATCATCATGCTCCTAGCGTTATTCCCGGTTGTGCCTTAAAGGAGCCCGGGGTCCGCTTTGACACCTAATCCCAAGATTAGGCGAGTAGTGGAAAGAGTAGGTAATTTACTACGAGTCAAAAATGCAAATGAAATTTTTTTTAGTAACGATTTTGAACTGCAATTATGTAAACTATTAACGATGAGTCCTGCTCTTGCCAGACAAATAATGAACTACTTTGGTAACGGTTACCCGCAACCAAAGGAATTCAAGGTGCTCCCGGCGAACTGCATCATCCGCTTTGTGGAAATGATAGAGCAAGCCTGGGAGCAGGTATAAAGGAGAGGGCAAATGCACAAAAGATCCCACTGGGTCGAAGTGCATCCGAAAGGGCCCTCACCTAGATAAGATAAGATAAGATAACGATGAGTTAACAAAGCGCATGATATGTACAAAATTATTGTCAAAGACTTGCGATAGTCTAAACGATTTTAAGGAATCCAAGACGGTACGATCTTGATCAACCTTTCTTGCTTCATTCACTTTCATGACATTCTTCATGCACGCTCGTCGGTTTAGGGTACTTTTAACCTGACCTTTCTTAAGGATTTTTCCGATTTGGTCGGAAAAGTTTCAACGAGATTGTCCCCTTCCAACTGTACCATCCACTTTCCCTCATACATTCTCTTTGTTAGTTTCTTTTATTCACCCTCTTTACATGCCAAAACCATCTTAACATGCCCTTCTCAATTTTAGTCACTACATCTTCAGTCATTCCTTACCTCTCTTCTATTTTTAATTCTATCCCCTAACTATGTGATTGTAATGTATGAAATAACGTGGCGTAGTGGAATAAGAATAAGTTTCTGTCAAAAATTAAATTTTTGGTACAAGCTTTTATTGCCGACTGTACTTTTCTGCATACCATCATCAACTACTCATTGAGACGATTCTAAAGAGCCCAAATTCGATGGGGTTGTGTCGTTATATTGCGGAGTTCCTATGGCCACCTTCCAGCTCCAGCATCAGATCAGCTCCATGTCATCATAATATTGCATTATCATACGATATACATATGCATGCAAAATTTCAGTTCAATCGGAAACCGGGAAGTGGGTCAAATTTCAATTACTAAATTTGACTCAAGAAGGAATCATCATCCTCCTAGCGTTATTATTCCCGGTTGTGCCCCTAAAGGAGCCCGGGGTCCGCTTTGACTCAAGAAAGAATAATAAAGAAAAATAAAACAAACGGGTGAGCTAAAAAAAAAAGCTTGTAAAAAGGAGGCACTTTTTTTCTTCATAAGAATAAAAAGTGGTCATGACTGGGAGTGTATTGTACACGTGTGTATTATTATTTTAGAATTAGAAAAGTGTGGGTTTTTTAACACATATACACTTTTGAAGCAGTTCCCGCGAAACTAACAATGTTCAGTAAAGGCCCTTACGCAATGTCTATTAGAAGTAGAAGTAGAAGTAGAAAAGCTTTATTCAACATCACATTACACGAAATTATAATTAAACATTTAAACATTAATACATGTGAACCTTAAGATTAGAATTAAAATATAAATTTAAAATTAATGTTACAATTATGATGTGTGTGTGTGTGTGTGATGTTAAAAAGGAGCTTGCCTCAGCATAATGTTACAGCGAGGTCACTGCAACGCTGGTTTTCAGGCAGACCCTGGTAACTATGTACATCCATTTTGAATTGCTCGCTGTTTGTCGGGAACGAAATGTCTCAGTTATTGTATGTGTGTGTGTATGTATATGTGTGCGTGTGTTTGGCTTTACTTGGAATACGAAGTGTGTGATCATTGTAAGTAGGTATGTTTGGATGTTCATACAAAATAAACATAAACTATTAGAATCTACAATAAAATCCCGCAGCTTATAAGAAACGAAGTTACATATAACACTTTTGTTAATAAACTTAAAACTTACCTCCTAACTGAATGCCCATACTCGCTGCAGGAGTTCATGGGCCATTCAAATTTTAACAATTTAATAGATGGTGCAAATGCAATCAAGTAGGAGATGTGCAGATTTTATATAAATATAACATGTTGATTTTTTTAAATATATGTATGTTTAGGTTAGTTTAGTAATTAAACATGTTGCTACACCCTTGTCTGTACTGATTAATTTTAAGAACATCCTGTAAATACCATGGTTGCAGCAAATAAATGAATATGAATGAAAAGGCCTAAGTAACATATTAGTTACTCAAAAAGTGATCTATGTGCAGCATTCGGTTGGGTTTATGTTGAAAATGATGTAGGTATCCTGAGTGTAGGTACATATTTTTTATATATATACAAGGTCGTCAAATTGCAAACATGCACGTTCAAATAACTAATCGATTAAGGTTCAAAATGCAGCCAAAAACAGAAACAATAACCAGTGCCGTACAATCAAACCGTATCAGTCCAAACCAAATCCCCCCTAAATCCCTGACATTTCGCTCGCTTCCGCCCCACCGGTGCTTGCGCACCGCACCACTGTCACTCGCGCGCCGAGCTCGCGCGCCGTAACATGCGTCGGTCGTGTGTAGTGTAGTGAATAAATTAAAAAAAAGTTTAGTGAACGAACGAAAATGTTGCTCCAAGCTGTTGTGTTTGTACTCGCTGTTGCTTCAGGTAATTGTGCTTTCGTGTCGTGGAAATTGGATTGAATGGTGTTTGGAAAATTGGTGATACGTTAGGGAAATTCGATTGGAAAATTGTGTATTTTGTGTTCTATGTATGAGGAGTCAACAAATACATTTATGTATCCAAAAACAATAAAGAAAGTTTTCATTATATTTAAACAAAAAAAGTAGGGCTTATAGTTGTAAAATTGTAATGAAAGGTTTTAATATTTTTAGTAACAAAAATGTTAATTGAAACATTGACAACAAGGTATTGACCTTAAAAAATTATAATTTACTAAATTAATAGGCAAAACGAGAGGTCAAAAAATATAAAAGTAACTCAATAAAAAAATATGTCTTTCATAAATTTCATAATCACCATACTACCATGAAAGTTATATGCTACTCTACTAGGCAAATGAAAACGATCTAATATCCCAAATCAATATTCATAAACTTCTTCTGGTGATTTAATTTGATTCCCAGGAAATTATAAAATTAACACAGTTCGCACTTATCAAATAAAGAACATATTTGCATTAAAATATATCTTGTCACCTGATATGTGTGTAAATCAAAAGTTTATAGGCCTTTAAAATCAAAGAAAGTTACTCGACAGTAAAAGATAATAATTAATTGAGCATAATCACTCACTTTCATTGTAAGCGAACAATACTAACAAGATCTTTATGTCTTACCAATAGTGCGGGCCTCATTGAATGGTATTCTGGGAAAATATACTTTTTATATAAGCGAAACAAAACTCATAGGCCTCATTTAGGGACCGGACCAATTTATTTAAAAACATATATGAATGCCAGCGACAATTTTGTAACAAAAATACGTTTTATATTGTCATATTTGTCATCACTGACGACATTTGTCTATAACATTCATCTCATGCCGTTAATTTTCTTTTATTATTATCTTAGTAAGCAACGAAGTCTTTTAAATGATAACTCTTTCTTGGTCAGCATAGTATATGTATGAGTATTACAAACGGTATCCTTAATTTAAAATTCGAACGTCGCAACTGGCCGGTGATTGTATGTTTTTTCGTAATCCAACTCTTTTGTTTTTACCGCGTTCACACTACACGGTCGCGTGCGTTGCGACGCGTCGGTGAAAATTAATCATGCCTTTTCTTTCCTTCTTGCGATACATCGTGTTATGTGCCAGTTATTTGATGGAGTAGCGAATGTTAAAAGTTTGTCAAATGTTAGTTACACGGGAAAACTAAATGAATGAAGTCAAAGTCAATGCTATTTATTTTATTCTTCAATTTAGGCATATTACATGCACCATCGGGTCGGAGAGAAAATCTCTGACTCGAGAAGAATCGGCGTAAAAGACTCGGCGAGGTATCAGTTTTTCAAAACAGTATACAATATATAATTTCAGTATCACAGTATTATTATATGTCTTAGTTGGTGTTACAAACTCATTCTCGTCTCACTCTGAAATAACCTCCTGTAGTCATTTATTTTCTGTTTTTTTTGGAATAATGCTTTACATCAATATCAACATTACGGTTATATTACTAAAAATAAAACAGCATTTTCTTAATTTGACAAGCATAGCCAGCATTGCCAGCAAAATATACTATAGCACGAATTTTCATCGCATTTTCCACACTACAATAGAATAGGAGTAATACACGCAACCCACCAACCAGCTACATTTTACAGTCTAGTATGTATTTGTTGAAAAACTACAAAAGGAGTTACTTCACACCATGCAACGATTGTCACGGTACTGTTATGCAAAGCGTTCCATTCAGTAAGGACGGTTGTAAATTCGTGATAAACTTTGTGGTAACATGATTCGTGAGTATTGTGAATTGGTTGCATTATTTACCTTATATGATGCTTATATTTGTCTGAACTGAGAACGTGTGTAAGGATTTTTCGCTTTTACTTGTATGGAATCTGGACAATATGATAGACCAAAGAGCAATATTAGAAACTGGAACTTCCGTTTGGAGTCACGATGGCTATCAAACGTACAGCTATTTTAGATTGCTATGTACTTGAAACTTATACAAAACTCGTTGTTATACCGTCATATCGATGTTTGAGTATCTTTAAGGTACCGGCTGATATGATAATATCTAATAGACAACATACCTATTATTAAGGAAGAGTTGATTTCTTATGCACTTATTGGGAGCACTTACTGTGAATTCCAATTCACAGTAGTGTCCAGTAAAAATCAATTTTACATTATAGTATAGTTACTTCTGACTTAGTTCATCTAAGAGTTCACAACGCCTGGGTCAAATACACGCAGTCTTGCAATTTATTGTTAACGAACCATCTTGAGCTTATTGTAATACGAGAGAGTGTACGTAGAGTTTCATTTATATTTCAAGATACACTAAGTCAATGAAATTTACAATGTACAATGTATGTAAGTTGCAATATATCAGCTGTTTACTCGACAGTCACTTTCCACTCTTTGCCAACGGCAGGAAGTTTCTTGTTATGCTTAACATAAATAATGTTTAAATTTTACTGCAACATTCATTGTATCAAGTAAATATGTATTACTCGTACTGCATATTTTCCCTGCCTTTAACATATTCACGAGTTACTATTTTATGCTCAATATTTTCCCATGCTTATTCTCAACTATAAGTAAGTCCATTTGTCTCAGTTAATACATCATGTTTTCATAAAGAACATCCTCCTATAAGACAAGCTCATAGCATCTTGCAAAACTATCTCAGGAGCAGTACCTATTGAGCTCTAATCTCGGTCAAGGTTTAGTTGCAGTTCAGCCGGCTTATTAGGTATTCCATACGCTGGCGCCTAGGAACAAAACATCTAGGTCTCCTGATGAAACTGAGGAATGCGTGGAATATTCAGTGCCTAATGGGTCTTTAAGGTATTGCTTGTGTGTTTAATTAGCGAGAATGCTTGAAAAAATGATAGTAATTTTTGTAATGAGCACGTGCTTATTGTTGGTTTTTAGTTTTGAAGGTTAGTTTGATTATTTAAGTAGGTACAGTTGCCATCACATACCTACATCGGTACACTACAGGGTGTTCAAAATATCTGAACATGCACCCTAATGCCTTGAAAATAGAGTTGTGTTCCGATGTGTGTGAGTTGCTTGTTTGCTCCGATGTATGTGATGGCGACTGTACCTTGTTAAGTATTAAGACTATTAAGCAGATAAAAACAAAACATTATAATCATTCTATAAAGCGTTCAATCCCATCTTGATCTAGAAACCGTTTTAGATTTTAGGTGCTACTAATACTATTCATAATAACTCAGTGTCAGTAATTCAAAATATTAATTTACTTTACTCGTTGATTATCTATTTTATGAATTGCTACCAAAAGAACACATATTTTATAGTTTGTTTATAGCTAATTTAAAAAAATATCTTAACATTGTTCAAAATCAATATGTTCATTGGGTCAAGGTGGTAGTAAAACACGGTCAATTTAGTCGCGTTGTAATCTGATTTGTATAATTTAACTATAGGCAAAAATATAAATTGCGGAATTAAAGTAATTTACATTTTATTAACCCAAAGCGGACTATTAAATTACACACTAGTGTAAAAAATGTTAACATCCTTAAATTTGTATGTAAATTCGAAGCCAAGGATAGCGTTCGGCATGGACCTTCATGTCTATAACTATTATCTCCTTTATCTCAACATATGGTTTGATATTAAAATAACATTTGTTGTAAGGTTGTACAAAAGCAATTTCGGTGTAAATCAGTGCGTTTAGTTCAATAGACCCATCGATTGTTACGGTCTCCCTAATACTGCATCAATCAAGTCACGTTTCAACAAACCACTCAGAATTAGTTTCATATTTAAAAAAAATATGATACACACAATACTATTACAAATTTTAGGATTGGTTAAACACTTGGACTAAACAATGCTACAGTCATTAGAGGCAATAAAACTAAGTGATAATTTCATCACAATTTTAATGCATAATTCCCGAAATCCTAATTGCTTACACAATATGAACATAATCGGTGAACTTCATTTTGTAAATACAAAACAACTTTCGCAACTAATATTGTGTAAACATTTAAAGTAGGTGTAAGTGTTATTAAGCCTCGATATTAAAATACGTAATATATATACGGGCTACTTTAGGGCACAACCGGGAATATCGCTAGGAGGATGATGATTAAATACGTAATATTTAAGGATATAGGATCTTGTATAATATGATATCTATCATTTCCTCGATTGCGCTGCTCCATATATTCTGCGTGACATAAAACGACATTCCTCGGTGTCATATCCCTCTTAATTGGGACACTCAATTAGTAAGTAAGAGAAGTCTTGACTTTGTGACTGTTTTCTTGAAAACAGTCACGAAAATTTCAACTCATATCTTTTCTTGATTTTTGTTACAATGGCAATATGCTCAAAATGTGGCCAAAATTTAAATGTCGTATGTCTGTACCCAAAATGTAAGACTTGCATTCCATTATATAACAACAAACCGGTGAATACACACGAGGAACGATCGCAGCACTTCATTTGTTTCTGTCTGAAAACATTTAATTCGCGGGTCATCGTCTTTAACACGACGTTATGTAAGAGGTCAGAGTTTGCTCAACTTGACGGATTCAGTGTTAGCTAATTTACTTATTCGCAAGGTGATGATCGAGTGAGGCAACGGCAACTTACAGCAGCGGCGACACTTTCATTGTTTCAAAATACCTATGTACCTATGTGTTGGACTAACGACAATTTAAGGATGACTCACGCTAGAACGGGCCGTGTCCGGCCCGGGCCGTTTTCTAAGAATAACGACGGCGTTTTTGCACGGCCGAGCCATACCCAAGCCCGGCTGAGCCACGGCCGGGCCGTGCCAATACCGAGCCGCTTCCTAGCCTCGGCTGTGGCTCGGCCGGGCTTTGATTGGCTATGGCAGCGCAAATATGCCATCGTTTTTCTTCAAAAGCGGCCCGGGTCGGACACGGCCCGTTCTAGCGTGAGTCATCCTGTTAGAGATGAATTTGGCATTGTTGGCACAAGTGATAGGCATATGCTACTAAAACCGAGGAATCATCGCATACGATTTCATTCTTATATTATTAATAACAATAACTTGAAAATTTACATTTAGCATTAAGGCTCAATACCTATATTTTGTTCACTTTCGGGAAAGACATGTACTTACTTCATAACATCTAAAAGACCTGAGTTTTAACAAATAAATACTTTGACCTTGACTTTTTAAAATTGTAGCTAGTAGCTTCATGAAATGGGTCCCAGGGAACCTGATCCGGGAATCTGAAGGGTGCTGCGGGCCTACGCCTTCATCTTATTTACGACTCTCATCTTTCCAAAGCGCGTACCGAGATTTTCACCTTTTCTATTTAATAAAAAGTAAAAGAGACGAGTGAATGTAACCACAGATGTTACAGTCCCCTTACAATTTTTGCTCCTTTACTCGTATTTCCTCTTGTCACTTACGTCACGTCCCGTGGTGTCAGCATTTAAGCGCGAAACAACGAGTAGGTTCTGCGGTCATCACTTTATTTTGGTTGCCGCACGCACAACTGTTTTGAAGTGTAAATTTAGCGTCAGTTCATCATAAATTGTCGTGGATGCCAATGCAATTGAATAATCCTAAAGAAATTAATAGACATTAATAATGCGCATAGAGGAACAGCATGATTAGGCGCATTTTCTTGTCAAGCTATAATCCTATTGACGCTGTCCTCGAGACTGTAATCAATTCTGTGGTGATATTCAGTTCTTTTTGACTCTTGACCCACCCTAACCGACTTCATTCACTACTTATTAGAATGTTCTCATTCGATGCCTGATGTCGGTACCTATAAGTTCCTTTCTCGCTCACATTGCTTCTATACGAATACGATGTTAATTTCGTGCAGGTAAGGGGAGAACATGTTCTTCACATGCATTCCTCATCCTCCCTCTCCTCATTCTTCGCATTGAGTCTATCTGACCAGGATCTAACGTGATTTAACATGATATCGACGTGATTGTCAGTATCATGCTCCAAAATTGCTTAATTTGCGTCTTTTGCCTCACTCCAAAACCGACCAAACGCAGCCAACCGGGCGCTAAACACATTGTTATGCACAAAGTTATAATTTGGTTGTTGCATAAGCGCACTTACATCGGCCGACGCAAACAGTCACGGAACTTTGTTGTATACAGAACAACGCTTGCCGCCATATCTCATCAACATACCCAGTATAATTCTGAACTCCGATTAAGCGTAATTGTTACCAAGTTTAGGCCAAGTTATACTAGTGACGTGTAGTGAGGTGTCTTGGGATAGGTGGTGAATCGCATGGCTTTTTTATTGTTTTTATTGTTACGGCGAATCCACGCGTCGCTTTCACGGTCACGCGTACTTTCTTCGCATTGTTCGTCGACAGGTGTTTTGGGCTCATTAGTTCGTCAATTGCGCAATTTTTAATTGTTATTAAGTTTATTATTTCGCTGAGAATTAACTGGGTTGTCATGAAGTTTTACGAGATTTTTTTCAACTTAAATGTCTTATTGTATTCTTAATGGCTGCTTCTGCTTTATTGGGTTACCTATACACATATCACTATTTTAACCTAGGCAAAGAACAGCTTCAAATCCTAGAAAGATGAGTGTCAAAACAACTACCTATGTAATCTTATATTATCCTGTTTGTATTTCTAAAAAACGTATCCTAAAAAGTCTACGGTGGTGTCATTATTGACATTACAATCATTATGTATTAAAATTATTATATTTTTGTTTCTTCATTATCACTGTGTTCAGAAATGGCGTTACGATCAAACATTCGTCGGTTCATACAAATAGTTATTAGCACGACTTACGAGTATGTGTGCTTACGAGTATTTGCTTTGTTGAGATGTTCACATACACTCTTGCGCCCAAAGACCTACTTAATTAGACTGGGAATCACTAAATTAACGCTTAACAATTTTTATAATAGGTACTTACTTGGAGGTGATTGGAGAATTTCTAAGAAAAAAAAAAGTATTGGCACACACTTCTTTTATTTTGAACTGTCTTAGTCTTGTCAAATAAAATAAAAAATCTATTACTGATTTTATTTTAATTTTTTTTATTTTTATTTATTAGAAGACCAACAGCTTTTAACATTCAATATAGGCTTACATTTAAGATACAATTGTCGAGCCAATGACAGGTCTCCCTAACAGATACAGGAAGAAACGGATTTGCTTAAAATATGTTAGGTTAATGAGTAAATATTACAAATATTACAATCTTTTATCTTCTTTATGCGTGCGTGTGTGTGTGTTTGTGTGTGTGTGTGTGTGTGTGTGTGTGTGTGTGTGTGTGTGTGTGTGTGTGTGTGTGTTCAGCCCTCCTCAATATTATTATGTATTTGTTTCGCAATTGCACTTTTAAACGATTTTTTGTTGTTATACACAAATGGGTCGATGTCACTAAACTGATTGTTGTATGTCCTTGATATTATATATATTACAGAATTCCTACCGTAATTTGTTTGATGATTAGGTAAACTAAGAAGGCGTGGGTACCTGGTGTTTGTTTTCGGTGTGAAGAGAGATTTTAAAGTTATTTTGCCGGAACGTTATATAGAACAGACTAAAATAAAAGAAGTTAGTGAAAACCAATAACATTTTTACAAAAACCATTAAACACATGCACGTAAAAAAATAAAGGCACTATATTGGTTTTCATATAAAACAAGTTATTCACTAAACAGAAAAATATGGTTTGCAAAAACCGTTGAAAATGTATTAAACAGGCACGTATATTAATTACCTCTAGGTATATAGCCGTAGACCACCAAACACGGCCGATTTGCCGCAACCTCCTTTATGCAAAGTCAGCGAGAAATCGTCGCGCGCGCATTTCGTATGTATCGGAGAAATGGCGGTAACTTTCGCATTTCTCGTATGTTGCGCAACCACTCGAATTCTAATTATATCATATCTCATAACGCACCGAATTGCCGATCTGTGATGATGTGCTGACATTTTGAGGGGAAAATTTTGTGTTTTGTACCGTTAGTTGTTTAGTGTGTAGTTTAGCACACATAGTATTGTTAAAACATAATGTAGGTACGTATATATTTATGTATTGCAATTCAAACACTTTTAATATTAAACCTTCTTTTAAGCAAGGCTTGTTGCTAACGGCATTTTATAAACTCTGAAAATCCGGCCTTTGATGTACCTAATTAAAAAACGTATATTTTTGTCCAAAGTGAGTTTCATATATAAGCGTTTCTTGTAAAAAATCAATGCCAGGCACTTACCTCTTTTTATTAGCTTACAATATTACGTACTTACCACTTCAGCAACTGATGCAACCAGAAGAATATGTAGGTAATGTATTTTTAAACGATAGTCTTTACCATTCTTACTTATATTTTACATAATTTAATAACACTTTTGACCGTCTTTAACATTAACTGTTTGTTAATCAACATAAGCATATTAAGTAACATAATGGATACCATATATTGCTAGTGTTTTCTTAGTTATTTTAGGACATTTTACTTTGACGCTTTATTATAGGTATATTATTCTGTTTCTTAATCGGGGTTGGCTACCTCATCCCAAGCTTAATAGGCACTTGTTTTTCCAGAATATTTTTGATCTAGAATCTATTTAGCCTCGAGAGGTAATTTGATTGTTCTCAAATAATTTGAAGGAAATTAACGACTTTTTTCCCTTAAACTATTGATTTTTGCTCGAATTTTGCAAGAACACTGATTTTTATTTGATGTGGCTACCAAAGAAAAAACCAAGGCCGAATTCACCAAAGTGGAATAAATACATAATCTAAGGTTAAACATCGAAATATATTATTTTGAAACAAACATTATTTATAATAAACGTGCATCAGATGTTAGATTAGAAATTGACCCGCAGAAGAAACCCAATTGAAGACTCATCGGTATTTCAGAAACGCGATAATCCGCACCCACCACTAATAAATCTCGGCTCATATCGTTAATGATAACCATGTTCAATATCATCGGTAAACGTACGCGGGTGCTTTCAAATTTCGGTTTAAGTATCGAAAAGAAAGTCCACAGTCCGCGGATAAATTAATCTTGTTGCAGGAATCTTTTACGTTTGAATATCTATATTGACAGTAAGTGCTAGATTAAATATGTACAACATTTTTGTTGTTAATAAAAAGGTTCAAGGTATTCAGACTTGGATGTAGGTACATAGGAATTATGATAACATTATCAGACATTGTAATTGACGTTTTGACATTTCTATAAACACATTTCTATATACTGTTGATAAACATTAAAATAAAACCACACTGGATATCGCTATGTAGAAACGAGAGTCACTCACACACACTCACTAATTATACGTTTGTGTAATACTGTGTTTGTGTGTGGTGTGTGGCGTTTGCGAGCGTTTTCTCCGATGGGCTGGTGGTTTTAAAGAGGATCCGTTTATGGCCAAATGAGTTATTTTACATTTAAATATGCACAAAAATTATATACTTAATCGTGCAAGTAAATACATATTCTTATAAATTGATAGAGAAGACTGTCAAATCTGCCTGGCTCTGTAAAATGCCGTCCCTGATCGCATGTATTATATGGTGTTGGAACCATCGTGTTGAAAGGATTAGCTGCTCGGCAATTGGGCGTTGCGTTGCCGTGCGCCAGAAGGATCAAAATTTAAAAAAAAAACTTAAAAAAAGAAGAAGATGAATACATATTCAAAAGATTTATTTTTTGGAAGCTGCGTTACATCCAGAGTAGGTACTTGTATAATTTAATTGCTTTGTGTCAGGTACAGTCGCCATCACATACATCGGAGCAAACAAGCACGTCACAAACATCGGAACACACCTCTATTTTCAAGGCATTAGGGTGCATGTGCCGATATTTTTGAACACCTATAGTGTACCGATGTATGTGATGGCGACTGTACATACAATGGCACCACCCCTTTCTTCCCAATAGTGTCGTAAGATTTGTCTATGGCAGTGTTTTTCAACCTTTTTCATGATGCGACCCCCGTACAGTAAGAAAATATATCGCGACCCCCCCCACTCTGCGCTATTCTTAGATTATATATTCTATTTTACAAATATGAAATCCCTATATATGTTTAAACTTCCAAAATTCAAGTAGCCGCGATACCCTGGGGGCCTGGGGGTAACAACCCACAGGTTGAAAAGCACTGGGAATGGGGATGAATTGTGTTGTGGCTGATATGCTGATGATTGATAGCCCTATCAACCTATCACTTTAATATCGCATTTTCTAAAATTCATTACCAGGACTGTAAGATTGCGGCGGACTTGACCTTAGATTTTTACTTCGGCACATATTCAAATGAGGCAGCAACCACATTGTATTCAGATTTAATACATTTCTACCGCAACCGGAATTCAGCTCGTATAATCAAGTCATTAATTCAAACACATATATATAATATATATTGGACCATATGTAATATATGTTGTATTGGACCATAGCTACTGTCATCGATGATGTCCTACCTTTTATTGTGATGTTTGAGCGATATAAGTAGGTATTGGAAAGATTAATCAAAATTCGTAAGGAAGCTTTTCCGTGGAAGCGTAGTTAACAAACATCCTCGTAAACGCGCGTTTTGCGTTTATACTATTTTATATACTTAGCAGGATGTGAAATGTATAGATTTTTTTCCGTATTTGAGATATACTAATAATTCAATACCCTAGCTAACGTCCTTTTTATGTGGCACTAAAAATATACGTCTAAGATTATAAACTATCTTAAATTAAGTGTCTATTTACAATCTCGCTAGGTAGATTATAAATAAACTAACAGCATAAGAGATACCATCATATGAGTCTCCAATTTAAAGCACAATAATGACTTATCATAAGCATGAGTAGCACCAAATGACTTGATCACCTTTAAAGTTATCGAAGGCGTTCCACAAAATGTAAAAACTGGTTCCGGAGGTATGGTTTTACAATGAAATCAATTTATGACGTAGGTATCTAACAGGGGATCCATACCGGAACGCGTTATTGATGTATTCATATTAGATTGGTATTGGTTCAAGATAATGACTGAACAGTGAAAAAGAGAGGGGGCGAACTGACACGATTCTAATCGAAAATGAACACTCTAATAGCAAGTTCTGAATGGCGTCTTAATTTAAGTAGGTAACTTACAAATTATTGACAGTAACTTTTAGATCCGGTTTATCTTGTAATTGCACAGTACTGATACTTAAATATATGAATAAAACTTTCAAACAACCACATTTTTATCTGAATAAATGTTTACTCTATTTTTGAATGTATAAGATTCAAAATCGAATGGAGCAGTTAGAAGTTTCAATTAAGCCTATAAAGATAGATACGGCAGTCAACAATAGGATGGGAAAAGTTTTGATATAAAATCGTCACTGAGCCATAAGTTGGCAACCTTTTTAATTAACACAAAAGTGGGTTACGTTACGGATCGAAAGCAAGTCTTCAATTAGATGTTGCACCGGGCATGTGCAAGCGATTGTGCTAAGTGTGGTCTTTGTTTCATTATCTCACGGCGTTGCGAATGTCTTCTCACAGCCGACCCCTGTCTATGATTTAGCCAGTTGCAGTCAAACGTTTCCCATAAGAAATGTGGTCATTAGATCCACCAACCACCAAGTTGTCTTAAGCACAGCCAAGTTGAAATGAACCTATTGCCAACGTGATAAAGACTGTTACCGTGTTAGATTTAAGTTGGTGGATTTTGCTCTGTCATTTGAAGATTCCGCTAGAATATGTTTTGTTGCAGACATTGTTGGTCATCGAAGATTGTTAACATCTGTTTGCATGCATAATAGGTCGCATTAAAGATTTCTTACAATATATTTGTAGTGTTGGTCTGCCCACGTAATAGCCATGGAATTGACAGCAAAATGCTTTGAAATGATCACGGTGCAAACACAGTGGCGTAGCATGCGATGAAATTTGTGTCGATTGTGACATTGTCGGGTGTCACCAGGGGCAGGCCCACTGTGCTTAGATTTTAATAACACTATTTACACTCAACAGAATAATAATCTATGTACAGTAATTGCCTGAAATGCAGTTTTTATTGTTTCACTTATTTAAATTCTCTTATTTTTTCAGGTAATTACGCAACTTCAAATGTCGATGATATCGTCTCCGATATTAACGGTTCTGGTGGGCGTGTAAGTAAAAAATACATCACGTAATACATTATGGAATTTTCACCTTTTGGGGCATTATATTAACCCCAAGCGTTCCTAATGGGGCCCATGGCACGAAGTTACAAGTTACAATTTTACAAGTCAAAACTGGAAACACTGAGGCCCTTGACCAATGAAGAATGGCTGACTGACTGAACTGTGTTGCCTATTTAGACTTGTAAAATTGTAACTTGTTGCTTCGTGAAGCAAGCCAATATTATATTTTCTCCAAAGACGGTTAACTGATTGCAAAAACATGTGGTAACGTGTAACAGCAATTTTCCCATGCAAAGGTGAACGGATTAATTCGTCTTTAGATATCACTTAATAGCACATTGCAAGTGTGTCATTAACGCGCATCACTTTTGCAATGCTCTATCATCTTTGGTAGTTAATGTTTTGCAAGGTTCATGCGTTAATATTAGGTATTAATCATATCTTAATATGCTTATATTCATGGTATCATTTACTTATTATTATGAAACGGTTTTTAGCTTGGTCACCATCAGTAATAGAAAATCCACACATCCAACATATGGACACATCCCCTGCTTTCGAGTAATATTGCTATATATATAATAAGAAAGAGATAGGATGAATATCCAAGCTACGCTCCAGTGACAAAAGTGGTTCATCAAACTGAGTAAATGAATGAAATATAAGTGAAAAATGTTACAGATAATTGAGAAAGAATTCAGCTAGCTCCATCGTATACCTAGGGCCACCCTTCGGCGCAATCAAAAGGAATAATCAACTCGTGTCCAGAAGCCTAGCTCCTATCAGTATTTGATATGCAGTTTCTTGATTTATACCCAAATTATCTATAAATTGAAATACAGTTGACACACGGAATACATACATTAATCTATTATGGTAATCTCAAGTTGCGAAACGATCCCTGTATTGCGCACGAGTATGGTTTGAGACGACTGTAGGCTTACAGAATATCGTCGGGTGACAAGCAAAAGTCACTACCAAAACTGTCACTGCTCTTCAAAACCTCTTATCTCGATACGTATTCCATATCGAGATACGACCTTTGATTTAAGTAGGTATTTGTTACTTAGTGAGTTTTGCTTGTCACCCGACGATATTATTATCCGAGGATTATATTATTTCTTTCAGATTTGCCTGTAAGTACCCGTTTTTTTAAATGAGGTTTATTGCGAGGTACCTTTGATTTTGTAGTTCGTTATTAAGTGATGCGGATATTTGGCAAATTAGGTGGCATAACTGCCATTTCACAAAATTGGCTGTCAAAATAGAATTACTCCCTTGTGGTCAAAATATACCTCGTATGTCACTTGTCAAGATTTTACAATGTCTAATTTAAGTGGCTTGTCAAATATTGTACTACAGTCAGCGTCATATAGTTAGTAACAGCCAAAGTAACCAACTATATCGTAACACATCCTTACTCCTATAGTAATAAAGACGTGTTGCGATATATTTGGCTACATTGGCTGCTACTAACTATCTGATGCTGACTGTACTTGTACATCTTCTTCTACCTGGCGGTATCCTGGATTTTACCATGGTCCACCTTCGCTTTTCTCCACTTTGCATGATTCTGGGCGTCCTATTTTGTGAGCCTGTTTTCGCTCATGTCGGGCTGCACGACGTTCAGCCATCGCCTCTTTGGTCCCAGTTCTTTAAAACACTAGCTAGAGAAATTTACGCAACTGACATAGACCAGTCTAGATACATACCTACTCAGCCAAATAAGGCAAAGCCAGCATAACGTTACCTGTATAGATCCGTTGTACAGTTACCGCACACAGTGACATGCTGACTCTAAGCCTTAGAGTCTAAGGTTTAGATTTTTATTGAATTTACGAATATCTGAATTTACAAAATGCGTTAGAGAAACATACAGAATTACCAAAATTGAAGTAAACGTGAACTTATAGCCAAGTCGAGCAAAACAAAGAGGCACGGCCGTACCATCCTTTTCTCGAAGCCATTCAGGCCATTTTGTGCTGGCTAAAGCTAGAACCCTGAATTTTCAGTAACATGTAGGGCATACTATGGCTTACATATAAATATTGTCAATAACATTCAACTTGAACTTTTACTTTAAGAACTATTGCCCGTCAAAGTTCGTTAATTTTGTCACTGACATACTCTCTTATATACTGATGATCAACATAATTCTAAGGCACTTCTAGCAGACCCACAAGCTCCAAATTTCAAACGTACTTAGTTTACAGCCTATTTATTAAAAAAAAACCTAGAAATATTGCAATTTTAGTCACGTTTCAGAGATATAGAAACTACATAAGTAAGTTTGTAATTCTATACAAATACATGCGATTACAAAGTTACTTTTGCAGTTCCTTCAAAACTATACAAACGTTATTTGCGGTTGGTAAAATAACATTCCCATACAAAGTCTACAATAAGAAATAAGATCCCATAAAAACATTCCATTTAAAAAATAGGCCAAGTCTCGAAACTCTTCCACAGTAAAAAGTGGTGAGATATTTCGTGGAGCCAAGTCAGGCATTCTTATTAATATTTATTTGCTAGCTAAATAACATTTTGTGACTTGGCAATCACACTTACATAGGTACCTATGCAAAAAATAGTGTAGTGTAATGTTGTGTGATTCCCAAGTTGCAGAATTTTATTTAGCAAGCAAATAAAGATTAATAAGAATGCCTGACTAGGCTCTACGAAATATCTCACCACTTTTTACTGTGGAAGAGTTTCGAGACTTGGCCTATTTTTTACATGTAATGTTTTTTATGGGATATATATATATAAAGTTATGTTATACTGAACACAATTTGTTTAGGGTACAAAGTTATTGCGATAAGTACCTAATAATAATTAAAACTTGAACCATACCAACCCACGAGTACAGCACATATGTATTCCTAAAAGGTACTATAAAGGTATACTTATACTTTTTATCCCAGTTTTAACGACGTCAAGTGTTAATCTATCGCGCTTAATATAATATTGACCTCAATTAGTGAGCGGGCACATGTCAATGCCGGCTTATGATTTGCTAATTAGCCTAACCTTAAGTAAACGATAGGCAGAAACATAATGTTTGTCGTTAAATTTGCACCCAAGGCCAATGAATATCTTAGAAGCGACACATGTCATAAATGGCGAACTCAGTTCGTCTTTTGCCTATTTACGTTTGAGCCACTGAATAGATTTTGATGAACATGGAAATAGTTTCAGTCCCAGAAAAGGGCATGAGACACTTGTCACCTCGAAAATCATCATCGAAGAAGATGCAAAGGAGAATGCATGTAGGAGACGAGCTCTATGCAGACGATGTGAAAATAGCTAGTAAGAAATAGTTAATAAAACAATATCTAACTTCTAATTGTTTATCGTTGTTGGTTTGAGAAAAGTTTAAAGAACCCAGAAATGAAAATCCGAAGATTGATGTATGTAAGTATATCCGACACTAATGAAGTTTATCAAGGAAAATCTTGCGATTAATGTCAATTGCTATAATCATCATTTGTCTTGGAACACCGCTGAGCAATACCTACTACATACACCTTGAAAAAAAATACTTATATTTACCTACTCACTAACTCGTTAGATGATCTATTTGGTTTCATAAAACAAATGAGTAAGTAGTACAATAGTATGCACGTCATACGAATTGTATGTTTTTTTTTTTCAACCTGCTGGCCGCTTTTTATCTACGTACGTCAGGCAGATCTCAAAGGGGTACCGCGGCCTGGAGTCCAGATGTGTAATTAAGTAGATAACTTTTGATTGTTAGTAAAATTTTATTGCCGTTTTCCCATACACAAAGATTCATTCCAAACTGACGTCTTTGGATGGGTGACCGCCTCTTTGAGTGGTTACTATAAATGAGCGCTTCCGTGCTTTGGAAGGCACGCTAAGTAGTTGATCCCGGATGCTGTCTATGACAGTAGTCGTTAAGCCGAGTTAGAGGCCTTCGGGCGGCTTAAGAACCTCTAACAGTCGAGTTGCCCACTCACTTGACAAAGGGGGGACAACTGTCACTTGCGTCCGCAGGAGCTACCTACCACAACCCTGCACGTGTCCCCTGGGTGGTACTAAAAAGTGACAAATCCAAAAAGGCCAAATAATGCATGCCATACGATTAAAAAAAAAAGATCATATGTGTTAGCATTTGTAATCTTTATTATTTGATTCCTTTAAAATAATTAATACCTGTACATTTTTGTTACAAAGTATAAAGGTTTATTTTTGAAGTGGTAACACTAGCGGGTAGATATAGATAATGGAGGACGGTGAAGGGACGAGCCTCGGAATCTATGTGCGAAAATCATTGTAAAATCAATAGTCGTATCAAAGGATAATTAATTAATTACAGTTTGTATTCTACATCCAATTGTTTAATTTACATCGTTTCATATATGTGTTTCCACTTAACACTTGCGACATCCAGTCTTTAAGTGTCAATTGGCATTCAAAGCTTATTACGACCAAGTGTTAATTCCATGTATCTTTTATCAACAGGTTCGAACGAATCGATCATTCGTGTCACAGCTGGGTTTATGCAATAGAGCTTGGTTTGCGAGTATATACTAACGGGTTGAGTACTCTGTGACAGAGGTTTTTAAGTTTGCGATGATTCAAGGATTTAAGTAAGATGTGTGCCAAGTGAAGTTGCGAATATGGTTTACGTATTTATTGTAATCAGATATGTTTATACGTTAAACATATTTGGCTTACTGTATAATTCACTCCAAGTAGTTACTTCCTTCTCTTCCTCAGCTCCGTTCTTGTTTGAGTGTAGGTAATTCAAAGTTGTTTGAGTAAGTTGAACGATCCCGCGCCAACGGCTAAATGTTTTGGAGGGACATGCCATTCTGGCTAATTATCATTCCATATTGCTATTCTTGTTTTTTCTCATCACCCCTTACTTTACCTGTCTATTAATAAAATTATCATATTAGGAAGTTACATGCCTCATGTCATAAGTGCCTCATAAGAGAGCATCAATAATCAATGAAACATTAAATAAAAACCTGTCGATATTAGAGAATGCCTCATTATTCGTGCCATAACGGCTTCCTTCCGATAAAACAACTGCACATCTGTACACGGTAGGCACGAAAAAAGTACACCAGTGAGCTAACTCGCTTCCTGGCTCTGAGAAAGCGGATCACCATGGTGCGAGACAAAGGAGAATGCGACAATGTTATGCTTTACTCACGTAACTTATTCACGGCTAGTCTGTAACAAGGAATCCCATGCTTTTACCTGTTACTTACATTCACTAATCTGAGCTAGATCTCGTCGGTACCAATGAATAACATTTTCCCATATTTTGATTGGCGGCTCGCACTAATATGCTAGATTGAGAAGATATTCGCGATCTATTAACTATAATATGCGATAATTCGTGCATTATGTTCATTCCGAGACGTCAAGTCCGGGAAAACCGGCTAGCAAAAACCTACACTTTTATTAATAATTATTAATCCTGTTATTATACTGAGAACATTTATTGGTTTTGTTTACCTGTGTACCTACCTGTTTACCCGATTTTTTACCAGATGTCGTAACTTCAATGGAATATATCGTGATGCAATTGCGGTTTACGGTTTCACTGATAAGGTTTGAAAGGATACAAGTAATTATTACCACGAGATTTATTAGTTGTAAGGGGTCAAGTAGTTTCGCTCACTGTCGCTTGTTGGCAGACTGCTACAATATTCAACCGTTTCGCCATTCAGCTCTGGACATTTCCCTATGTAGGTAATAAATTAAACTCGATAATCCTAACAAGCCTGTAGAAGCAGCAACCGCCACTAGCTTGTCACCCACGCTGGGCCTAGCAAATACTATCACGACTTATTTAATACAATAAGTAACACAATTTACCTCGCTGACGTAACGCCGGTAGAAACACAACTGTTGAAACAATTGTCATTTAAACTGAACCACGCAAGAATAGTCTATTGCATTGTGTATTGGCAACACAGGTGAAATTTTAAATCGTTATTAGCACACTTATTTTTAGATTTGTGAGGTGCAATAAAAGAAGTTGTGTGATTGTCACGAATGAAGTTAAAATTTTGGCGGAACGCGAATAGTTACTCCTTACTTGATAATTTAATTTGGTATTAATGCAAGTCGCTTTAAAATATTTTGTACACGGCAGATTTAAGTGAGGGACGCAGCCGTAGTTTTGCCATATATTTTTCTAATTTTTAAAAGGGGGTGAAGCTTGTTTGATGTTATGATGCAAATTGGTTAAGTACCTTACATGTATGTATACATTCTTTATTTTATCTGTTGTCAACTATAATTCTGTGTAACAACACAAACAAGCTTAACAAAGCTAAAATAAATTCAATCCAAAGTTGCTCCCTGTGGCACTGCGGCAGAAAAGTAACAGTATACTTCGGCTTGCAATAAATGCGTTATCATATATTATATTTATATTTTTTGAGAATATTAACTAAACTACTACCAATAATAACTTTCAACCATATTAAAATAATAAACGCATCTTTACGTGACTTTTCTGGCCAACTACATAAGTACTTAATATGAAACTGTACTGACCTGAATACCTTAAATCATAAAGGATAACCTTTCATAATGGTCCATATATCAAAGACAAAGTAACTAGTTGACTTTTAATCGTCTGTCATTAATCAACCTATCTCTGATCTATATTTATATCAAGGCCAGTGCCCTAAATGGTACAATAAGTGGGACAGGTAGTAGAAGGTTGAAAACGCAGCTATTGTCAAGTGTGAAAAGAGTTGCACTTGACACCCATTGCTAGCAAAAAGTCTGTATTAAAGCAGGTTTGTTAAAATACCTAAAATATTACGATTACTTAGCTTATTGACTATGATTGGATACCGGTAAGAGTACATAAATTTTCAGCACACTGTTACGATATACCTAGTGTGATATTATGGAAGTACTAGTAGCGCTAGCGGAGAAGCTCCAGGAATGTCGCCTTCGTTGGTTCGGTTACGTTTCTCACAGGCCATCTGACTACGTAGGGAACAAATGCCTTAACCTACCTAGTCTTTGACGGCCCTCGACTCCGCGGCAGACCTAAGAAGCGATGGCTGGATGCCGTGAACGCCGACATGAGCGGAGACGGGCTCACAAAGGAAGACGCCCAGGATAGTACAAAGTGGAGAAAAGCGAGTAGGAAAGCGAGTAGAAGAAGAAGACTAGTAGCAGTATTGGGCACAGGATATCACTACCAAGGGGCATAACGGGCAAATGGTGCTTTGTGTAAAATTTTCCAACCGGAAGAGATTTTGAACGAAATTAATGAATGAAAATTATTTATTCCGGACACATACTAGTCCATATACATCATTAATAATTGCAAATAAATTAAATTAAAACATATACGTCGGGTGACAAGCAAAAGTCACTACCAAAACTGTCACTGCTCTTCAAAACCTCGTATCTCAGTACGTAGTCAATATCGAGATACGACCTTTGATTTAAGTAGGTATTTGTTACTTAGTGAGTTTTGCTTGTCACCCGACATTAATATATATTGAATTAAACTTTTAATTATTAAATTAAATTAAAATATACTAATTGACTATGGAAAACTTTGGAACATCGCGGGTCACCCCGATCCCGCGATGACCGGCCTATGGTACTCCCTCCAGCGCTCATGTAGCGGGCTGGCGTCCCACTCTCTCACCACCGAGAGCAGCATGTTGGAGGAAGCATAAATTGCCTTTCTGGCGGTGACGGTCCTCGCGCGCAGCAGCTATACTATATATATATATATAGCTTTTGTTATACTTCTGGAAAATATCGAGATATAGCCGCCATATCATATTACTAGAAATATCCCGAGCTGTTATTGAGAAAGTTGTTGTATACGTCTTCTGTGTGTTTATTGTCGGTACATACCTAATTGTCATGACACATATTGACAAACTGTTTGCATATTCCACATAAACGGTTTTTGTCATCACACTAAACCGTAGAAATTAAAATACTTTCATCAACAAATTAAATTTTCGTAAAAGAATTTGGTATAAGCTTACAAAATTGTATTAATTTCCGTGTAACCACTGAAGCGTGACGCTGAATATAGCATATCATACATTATTCATCATTTCATGCATATCGCGGCCCGTACTACAGTTCGGATAATCTTTGCATGTAAATATGTAACCGACTGCAGCATATCCGATTATCCACTGAAATATTTTTGAAATTAAAACTGTTCGGGCCGAGCGTTTGCCCGACCTGATTCTGTAAGCGGCTCCGTGAATGCGCCTCTTTGGTTTTGACAGTGACACTTGAGTTGTCATAAATTTTCGGAGCAGGTCGGGAACCGTGTGCTTTGATTACCTCACTTGTCGACACCAATGTCGGAGGTTTTTTGTTTGGATAATTGGTTGTAATCACTCGTTTTGTGGACAAGGTCCGAGAGTTTGTTTGTATATTGGTTGAAGTGTTAAGAGACTCGTGTTGGTGGCTTGAAGGCCTGAGTCGTTTTGGGGAAACAGAACATTTGGTGATAATAGTGGCGGGAAGATATGGCGCCTGGGATACGGACCCCGCATTGTTGCACAGCTCGGGGAACAACACGGCCCCGGAGGCAGCTTGGGAGACTTGATTTAACTTGACTGACCTTTGACGGATAACGGACAGACTTGACAAGATATCGCGTCGATGGGAACGGGTCAGTGAACTCCACATTGTGTACCACTTTTGATGGCCATTACTGGCACTATATGACCCGCGAGCGGCGCGAGGCACGTTCAGCTCCTAGCATTAGGCGAGGACTGAGCAAAACAAATAAAATAATTAAAGAGCTAGTGGTAAATGAATGAAAATTGTCGAGAACTAGGTCAGAAAATGCCCATTTGATCTTACGGGTAGCTTTTATTTGTACAAAAGCAGTTTAAATATGAGACGTTCTATCGTAGATCGCCAACGGTCGTACAAGTTTGCCACTTTAGACGCGTTCAATTTCTGGGTGGGCGCTTCCGTGCCTTGACTTAACTTATAACAAAAAATTATGTTGTTTATTAATTCAACACAATGCCAAATTAATACTTGTATACAAAACACAAGCTCACAAAAACTATTAAAAGCTACCCGGAAAGTGAAGTTTTTCATCACGATGTCATTAATCGAAAGAAAAATATCTTAGTGCAAACCATTAGGTGTTTTAACGAGCAGTAGCGTTTGAACTCTGTCCTTTACCTCGTCTAACAAGTTACGTCTACATCTTCTCTGTTATTCAATGCCAAAAGAGCTTGTATGAGATCTTCGGGCTAAAGCTCAAATACCATTTTGTATAGTAAGATAAAGTTTGTACCATTTATCATGTTTTGACATCATCAAAAACTCACATAAGACAATTTGTAACACATTTCTTTCGATTACATTTCTATAAAACCGGATTATTGTTCGACAAATAATATGATTAATCTTACGTTTTGTGAGTTATTGAAAAACATTGATCATCAGTTTTTATTGCTCTAAAGGAAATCTGATAAGTTTGCATTAATATATGTGTATGTATTATAATAATGTTTGTATACATTAATAATTATTGATAAAAATACTGGAAGAAGTATCTACTTATGTACTAAGTATCTATGATTCGACTTCGAAAAGAATATTTGAAAAATCAGCAATTGTTAACTTTACAGGATATGCGCAGATAGTGTATTAAAACAAATTTAAATCAAATGTTCCAAAGAGCGAAATGTACGTAATAAGGGTTCAAGTTTTCAGTACCGTCAGTAAGTATCTTCCTCTAAGATCTTTGGTTCCGTATCAAATTTTCAGCGTCACTTCACATTGCTATCCTCTCGCCAACTTTAGCCCCATCTCCACAGTCAATTATTACGATACCCACTGGAAGAAAGGTATCCGAACCCCACAAGAAAAAAATAAAAATAACTATGATCGATCTCAATCGTACCTAAAAGATTTACGGATGTTTACAGTTGACATGTGCGTGTGTAATAGCGCTAGATAGTCACGCCACGCCGGAGTGAACGTACTATAATGTAGTACTCAAGGTGGTACCAGTGTCAGTCACAAATCTCACTACATTAATTGAATAATTATGCAGACGTTAAGCCAATTTATTGATAAAAATATGCAGGAAACCCCGCCTTATTTTATCATCCTTACTTTATTTTTAACACTTACATACCTTCCTTACTACTTTAACTAGTTGATAAGGTTAAAAGTAGAATTTTAGGTGCTGTATATAAACAATTCATAACTATAATACTTAATGAGGAACATTTAACCTTAAGCTGTCATTTATTATTAAAATGTTTACACAAAGCCTCTTGATTCTCTTGATGGTTGAAGCCTCGTCACTTCCATGAGCCTTTATTTTGTAAATAGTTGAGATCATGATATTATATTACGACTCATTTGTAACAATATTTTATGTATTATTATAACTTGATTACCAAATTCAGAGTACCTGAAATGATCTCGTAGTCGAATGTTCCGTTAGTTCCAATGAATTTTTGTAGAAAATCGTTTTATAGATGCATGCCTCTGATTTCTAATGCTCATCCATAATAATAATCCATACAATCTGCAAAGTTCGCGAACTTTGGAGTGCAGGATCGCGATACTGTCAAGCCTCAAATTTATAGCGGGAAAGGAAACCAGCCGAGAACCGGTAAGGGACAGGTGAACGACCTTCGGATTTAATCATCCCTACCTTATTTGTACTAAAGTGTCGTTAGTGTCAAGAGTAACTGGCAGGTTGGAAAAATAATCTTAAATGTTCTGCCACAAAATCTAACCTAGTCTAAATATACGATATGTATGTATTTGACAGCAGTAAAAATAAATTATTCTTAGGTATTGCCAATAAACAACACTCACGAATATACCTACTTGGAAAACATCACGTTTCAACTTATTTTTGTTTATCAAAGATTTTTAAATACATAAACTCAAGCAGTTGACACTATTTCCTCGCAACATACTTCATATTAACGTCCCATGGTCTTTTACCGGTCAGTATAGACTGTGCAAGAGATTGATATTTTGCGCACGTTGCATTTTGGACACATAGTTTTAGAAACGGCACCCATCAACAGATGGGAGCCGTTTCTAAACGACATCATAATTTAGGTCGTTAATAGTCTAATCAGATGGTCATACAAACTCCGCTCATCACTGAACACCAAACTTCACGATGCAAATGGCAGACAGAAGTGACGAACTCTTATCAAAGCAAAGTTGCATCCGGAACAGGAATCACTACCACTCAGGAATATGAGGAGTTGGATGATTATAAACACTGTTGAATCAATTATCAGTACAGGACAGGTTGCTAGAACTCAATCGACTACCTTGTTACCTAATACCGTGAGAGGTGCACATTAGTTTAAATGTGTAATATTAGAAGCGAAAGTGAGTTTCCCTTCGAGCTTCCTTGTGTTAATTGATACGTGCGCTGCGAAATGCGACGAGGGCTACTGTTTACTGGGAAACTTCCGTAAAACATGATTTTCATGAGAATAAATCAATATATCAACCCCACGGACTGGGAAAATCAATCGCAGGACCGAGACCAATGGAGGAAGTCACTTAATGAAGGCGTGACAGTACATGATATCACCTGGTTTGACCTGTTGTCCCAGAAACGAGCATTGAGACACCAGCGCGCTGCTGCGCCTCCAACAGCGATGTGTATGACATTTACATGTCATATATGCGGGCGTCACTGTCGCTCTCGTATTGGCCTGACAAGCCACGTACGCAAGTGCCGCACTTTAATGGACGCTGCTTAAATCATCTTTTATAGATGCTACATGCCATTGATGATGATGAAATCAATATAAAATTTTAAAACAAATAAACATTTGCGGACAATCTTACACAAGTCGACCTAGTCCAAAACTAAGCAAAGCTTGCACTATGGGTACTAGACGACGATGGACGTACTAGTACTTAGAAACAAATATTGGTGTTCATCACACAAATAAATGCCCTTACCGGGATTCGAACCCAGGACCTCTAGCTTCATAGGCAGGGTCACTAGCAACTAGTCTCAATGCAAATCATAGAATGTATAAAAATATCTTAAAAAAACTTACCCTGCCAGCGAAGCTAGCTGTCCAGAGTTCGAATCCAGGTCATTATCATTATTCCAGTGTTTTGGCACGTAATCCCAGGATTTTGGCTGAGGCACTGGTTTTACGACCGAGATTAAAAGCGACTTCCATCTGACCTCCGAACCCATAGGGAAAACTAGACCTTGTATGAAATTGACCGGTTTCCTTAAGACATTTTCCTTCACTGAAAACATACTGTTAAATATCAAATTATTTTCACATACGTTTTTTTTTAAACCCAGTGGTAAGAGTCGTTGTTGGAACCTACGTTCGGCCAGATTGAAAGTCGCGTATATAGGTTATTTAACCCTCGGTAAAAAAAAATATTATTTATAACATATATGCATGTTTTAGCACGAGTAATTTTTCATGACTTTTAGATGCTGTTATACGCCTATTGAGCTTCAGTTACGTTAGACATCAACGCACGCGGCAATGGACCTTTTAATCAATTATAATTTACTTTGAAAACAAAGTTTTAACCGACAAAAAATCAATCATTCCCTATTTTCGTACACTTAGGGTTGGTTTTTTTTTTCCAAATTTATATGGGACCAACTTCGGGTTATACCCTTTCCAATAAAAAAAGAATTATCAAAATCGAACTACTCTGTAAAAAGTTATGCGTGGTCATACATAAAAAAAAAAATATACGCGTCGAATTGAGAACCTTCTCCGTTTTTTTCGTCGGTTGAAAATCAAAACACGATCCAGAGGCAATGTTGAATGTACACTTCAGTGGCGAATGACCGTTCATTGTGGCACTCTTTGGGGGAGGCCTATATCTAGCAGAGGACTTCTCTTGGCTGATAATGATGATGATGATACACGTTGATTGATATCGATGCTCTCACTTAACGGCCACGCTACGCTCGTAGCGCGACGCCGTAGTCCGTAGCAGCTTAAACTCCGTATGTAGCGAAAAGCGTTCGTAGCGCTCTGACGCATGTGTGTCGTCATGGGCGCTGAATGGGTTAAACTTATCAATCTGTTGGCTGAGGTACCTAAATGCAAACCTAAGCCTTCATGTACTCGTAACAAAATGTACCCAATACAGTTATTTTCTATTAGAAACGAACACCTAATTGCGTACTTTAATTTGTGTCACCGCTATACTTAGGCGCATTGCTGATTACTAAATTAAGAGCCGGTGGGCGTAAAGGCCACGTAGGTTGCTTCAAAGTTGTTTATCCGTGCATGATATTATGCCTCCTTAGCCAAAAGGACGTAAGCGAAAAGATTCTCATCCATACTAATATTACAATACAAATGTCAGCTTAAAAGAATAATGGCTTATGGCACTGGTCCCACCGCCGACGATGAGCGAGAAGTGATTAGAGCTAGCAACTAGAAACGAGTTGGCGAGAAGCGAGAAGCGAGTGTGTCGTTCCGATAGTTTTGTCGCTCGGCGATAAGCGAGTGTTCGAGTGCGACGGGCGATTAGGTACTCGCAGCACTCGCTCGTGTGGGGCGGCCGAGCATCTAGGTAGTCAATCCTGCCTAGCGAGCATCGCTGAGCGAGTACCGCTAAGCGAGTTTTATCTTTGATAACTTGATCGCTGCGATCAACTAGTGAAGAGATAGTCCTCGCCGGCAGTGGGATCACTGAACAGACAGCGATCAACTATAAATATATCTGTTTCTATTACCGACACGGAATCTACATCTTTTGTTCGTTTCTTGAGTGAGAAAATAGTCGATAGCTAACCGCTTCCCCGCCCTTAGTGGGTCCCTATTGCCTATGCAATAACGTTCAGTTCAACAAACCTATTTAAGTTTGAAAATTACTTAATGATCGAAACTAAGAAACGTAGACGAATTTGTTGGTTAAAATTCTAATGTTATATGGAATCAGATTTAGTTATAGGAAGCTTCTAGGCGGTTATCATCTTTCGCGTTTGAAATGCTTCTGAGCATTCAAATTAGCATTCTTCATCTAGTGAAGTGTCATTTACATAAAAAAAAAATTATGTACGAAATGAACATTTTATTATATTGATCTTCGCAATGTGTCTAATTTTAACAGCATGAAACTAATTCTCAAATTGATTATACTTCATTTGACTCTTGTTTAGTGGCCTGTAACTATGTCTAAGGATTATGAATTTATTCAACAAATTCATACAATCTAAGTTAGTAATTCCGTTTTGTCAAAGTAGAACTTGTTTAAAGATAAATAGGTAAAGAAATTACGTAACAACACTAAAAATTTACTAATGTAGATTGTAAATTTTACGACTATATATACATTTTGCGACTATATTTAAAAGGAAATAAACCATCATTTCTAACTATCTGCTAAATTGTTTGTATGGAAATATAGTAACTTGTACAATTTCTTCGAGTATGTAGACATGGCTAACAGGTTTGGTCATCGCTAAGCTTTCGTCATTTGTTTATAGTAAGCCTCAGCCGTTCTGACACAAGACGGTAGTTGTTTGAGGGACATAAAAGTGGTGGTACACTTGAGCATTAACTTGTAATGAGTATTCTAGCGAATGTTACCTTACGTGTAAAAAGCTCACAAAAAAAATATTGTTTATTTTTTGACCAACTCGGATCATTGTGTTAGTAGACAATTTGAACTTATATTAGTGTTAGTTACAAAATTTTCTTAATTAAATATGGGTCCACAGTGCTATTTAGACTTACTCCGCACGTGAAGCTGACAGCAATGGTTCAGGTACGGACAGTCCAGCCTATTCGCGACCATGCTCAGGATGCTGTTGGCACATCACGAACTCTGAAATGCACATCGTTTACGCATCGTGTTATAGAAACAGTCTACTCGTACCCCCGTAAACATCCCCGACGCACTGCAGAATCGAGGTAGCCACCCTGACCGCGTTATCATACTGAACACGCAGAGCGTTCTATTGTTTCTGGGTATAATTCGCCCGCAGGCTGCTTGTATAGAAGTTGGTACAGTAAGCTGTAAAAAGAGTGACTTTAACTTCCCTAGAACAGCGAGCGAGCCTGTGGGCTATCATATTAGCCCTAACACACAACGCTCAGCGCTCTCGTTTGATATCGGCATCGTCTTTTAAGCCAAATGTTACCAAGTGTTTAGTTTTATCGCTGGTACATTAAGTGGACACTTGCCTTAAATAGACAGGAGCGTTCTAGCGATCGTTCTAGCGAAATTACAGTAAATTGGCTTCGAGCTTTTTGCTGAGCCGAGCAATTTTATTATTGTTCCTCTGCCGCCCCTCTCCGCTCGGAGGTGCGCAGCCTTTACTAGAGCGCTTGCTAGAATGATCGCCAAAATGCGCAGCCTTTACTTGAGCGCTCGCTAGAATGATCGCCAAAATGCGCAGCCTTTACTAGAGCGCTGGCTAGAATGATCGCCAAATTGCGCAGCCTTTACTAGAGCGCTCGCTAGATGATCGCCAAAATGCGCAGCCAATACTAGAGCGCTCGCTAGAATGATCGCCAAAATGCGCAGCCTTTACTAGAATGATCGCCAAAATGCGCAGCCTTTACTAGAGCGCTCGCTAGAATGATCGCCAAAATGTTTGTAGCGATGTATATCTATGCTGGCTCAGTTTGAGGTTCAGTTCGACAAATTTAAAAACGGCGCATGCTCGATATTCTGCTCATGTCATGTACCTATCTTTGATTTACTATCATTCGGCACGAATGGAAATTCATCAACACGAAATGACCATTTTGAAATTAGACCAAAAGTAATATGGTTAAAATTTAATTGTGTCTATATTTTTTTATGACCAATTTTTTTCTTGTTCATAATTAATCCAGCCCAAATGGAATTTTGTCTACTATTAAATAGGTTCATATTTAAATACGTGCAAAGTGAATGTTGTCTAATTTTTATTAATATTAAAATTTAATATGTAAATCGACTATTTTTATAATTCATATATGACGTACTTCCGATTGGTCATATTTTTGGAGTGCACGTAATTCCATCTGGACGTATTTCTTTCGACCTACATTAAGTAAGTCAATTTTACTTTAGGACATAATTACATTTGAGCATTATTCCGGCTGGACAAATTTCCATGTCGAAGATTTTTAAATTGACATTATTCAGATTCGAGTTCGAGCAATAATTTCGAGTTGTAAATTTTCCATTTGTGCTAAATGACAGTAAATCAATATGGTGTTCATCCTATACATATACAAACAAGTCTAATATATGCGGTTATTCGCGGATGGTGTAGAATAGAACGCCAAATGACGACTCATAGGTAGGTTAGGTTCGTTAGGTCTCTTCTAATGGCCGAAGGCCAAACAGCACAGAAATCGTCGACATCGCTGACGTAAAGATAAAACGGCAAAAATGATGTAGACATTTTGCGTTCTAGACCGTTCGCGATGTAGACTAAAAGCGATATAGGCAAAATATTACACTAGTCATTTTGCGTTCTAGACCGTCCGCGAATAACCCGGTGATACTGAACTGGTCCTAACTGTTCTCCGTTAGCAACAATAATTTAAAGCTGTATTATGTTATTAATTTCACCAGTATTAAATTGTTAATTTACTTACTTATTATACCTTCACATCAAAACACACGTGCTCACTCACGAACTCACACGCACACTCACTCTCACACACTGACAGAACTAAAATTATTGTAGCTTTGTAATGGCAAAACATTTATTGTATAGTTGTTTGTTAAACCTGTATGAAGACATGTTACGATTGCTGTGGGTCCCGTAACACAGGGAATCCTAGCTCGGGACCCAATGACTTGTATCCGGTGTATCAATGTTTTTGCCGAATGAATATTTCTATTTGTTATTGGGGCTAGCACTACTAACGCCAGTGCGACGAAACTTACCAGCAAGTTATTCTAGCCTGCCAGGACACAAAGATGCGACGACACTTTTAGAATAATAATAATTTAAAAAGTTACTAGAAAAGACGTACAAAGTAGGTAAGTACGTGGTACGTATACACGCTAGGTTCAATAACATCTTTAATTATGGCCAACATTACAATGGACTAGCTGTAGTTATAAAAATGAATGCATTATACAATATTAACAAGATTTTTTTATTTATTTATTACATATACAGGGCGTCCCACGCCTATGCCACATGGAGGGAAAGTACCTTGAATGTTGTAGATGGAACATTTTACTGAAAGAAGACATTATTTTGATTTATTAGACAATTTAAACTGCATTTAAAGATTTTTAAATAATTACATGGTTGAACCGGGAATCGAACCCGCTAGACGAGAAATAAAAATACCTTGTAGCTTTATCATACCGATCGAAAGGCTTCATCATAAGGATAATTTTTTGCTTAATAACATAGTGTCAGAAATAAAAGGAAGTCCATGCATTTTTACATTTGATGTGAAATTTTGTTCAGAAAAATGAAAACCTGACATTGCCGTAAGGACATACAACGGACATTATCATTTTAAAGTAGGTGCCTATTACTAATGAATGAATCTGTACTCACTTGAGAAGTACGCATCATTTCTCTATTAAAATTTAAGTGCATGATAAAATTATAAAGAGATACGTAATAAGTAGGTACTATCGGCCAAAACCAGAGTCGACAACCTTAAAGGCGCATTTTGGTTCCAGCCGTATAGCATTGCAAGCGATTCTGTTTTGAATCTGGTCGACTCTGGCTTTGGCCGATGGTACATGGTTGTATGCAACAAATCGAGTTTCTGTCCAATCAAGCTTCTGCTGTATCCTGAATCTGCCAAAAGACGCGTAAATGATTTTGTCAATGGGACTCATTTTGAGCATTTGATAAATTAAGTAAATTGATAAATTTTGAATTAAAATGTTAAAATTCATGGTCTTCCTTTTATTTCTGACACTATGTTACGTAGCAAAAAATAATCCTTATGATGTAGCTTTTCTATCGGTATGATAAAGCAACAGAATATTTTTTTTTCTCGTGTAGCGGGTTCGATTCCCGGTTCAACCATGTAATTATTTAAAAATCTATGAATGCAGTTTAAATTGTTATTAAAATTAAAATAATGTCTTCTTTTAGTAAAATCTTCTATCTACAATATTCAAGGTACTTTCCCTCCATGTGGCATAGGCGTGGGACGCCCTGTATAAAAGAAAATACATTTGGTTAAATCTAACAGTGTCGTTAAACCCTATCGGGTTTGTATCGACACAGCAATTCGTGAACAGTAATACGATTCGATCTTAGTAATTAATTTATACAGGAAGGTAGCACTAAATAAACGTAGCTTAGGTACGATAAGTCCCACCCGGGTAAAAACACCGTTTTTCATGCCAATATGCGATTCGCAACCTGTTAGGCATTTCCTCTCAACTCATTCCAGTTTGACCAATCGTAAGTCTTACAATAATTGAATGCGATTGGAGGTCACGCTTATACTGGTCAACTAGTGAGTTGTCATTAGACGTTATGATATTCACATCCCCGTACAATGCTTGTTGGACACGCGGAAAGTAGGAAGGTCTTAAATTGCGCAACATCAACTAAACAAAAGCATAATTATCATCTTGTTTTTGATACATACACTTAAGATAATCGAATAAAAGTTTCATTGAGCGGTGTGCAGCGTTACGTGTCGTAATTACGTAAATATGCATCTTCGAGGTTGCTAATTATATATTTGGTGGTAATTTGGGCGTCCGTTATAAAAGCCAGCAGTCTGAGTGTAATGTAGCTATAGTCTATATTTTTCTTTCTTTTCTCTTTTATTTCTTAGTATTAGCAGTTTTGCACTTATATGATTAGTGTAAGGTTGATCTTGGACACAATTATAGTGACTTATCATATCAGACAAATATCGGAGGAAAACTACTGTTACAATAATTCAACAGATCACGTTTTCAACAAAAATTTACATGCATCAAAATCTGTTTCGAAGCAGTACAGTGTAATATCTTATTTCCGTATCTAAGTATAATATATGTTTTTTATCAAAGTTGAAGAGATTAAGATCAGTATACTTTTCTATATACAACACTTGATTGACGTGCTTAAACAATCATAGACTTGTCTTAGGGTATCCGGGCCATAATTACTTTGATTTTATTTTATATAGCTACGCTTTGCTAGCGTATTGCAATCAAAATAGGCAAACCCGCGGAATAAAATATAGTTTATATATGTCCACCCAGAAAGTCCATGCTTTACACAGTTGTAAGATTTTATGAAATCGGGTAAGCGGTTAACCATTACATACAAACTTACGAAGCTATACAATCTTACAAAATGTTAGTATAGAAAAGGCAAGTATGTAGATAATCGCGCCCGCTCACTGCATGCTGAAGCGACGCAGGAGAAACCACAGGATGCGCCGAGGGTTAAAGTTTTTTCTCCGTTTAATGAGGACCTTCACGCCTGCTGCCTCAGAGAGCTAATGAAGCAATTTATAACCGGCTGTCTAATTAACATGCGTGCTGAATCAGACGTGTTGAAATCAGCCACTCACAGGAATCTGTACTTGTGCTCACTAACACGTTAAAGACTGTGGGAGGGTAATGATAAGGTTTTTTGAAAAAGTCTATTCAAGGTAATTGAAAATTTCCAAAACGGAGGATGATGTTCAGATAGTGAAATACATCGGTTTAAATCGATAAGTTATACAAATATGCATTCTTAATGTCTGTATCTTTCTTATATTTTACCTATGATTTCTTTTTGAGTGTGTTATTAGATAAAGCTAATTTACAAGAGAACATTCTAATAACCATTTAATGAAACCAGATTTAAATACATTTCGTAGTTTACTAGCAAATCCACTACTTCGAGTATATAACTCCTTGAAATAAAAATAGTAATCTTTAATTATATATTACAGCTTAAACGCCGATTAATACCAAACACTTGTAAATTGTTTTTATCCGCCGCTTAACCTGCGGTATGTAATGTAGCCCTCAGAGCCCAAGGCGAGGCATTCGTGTATGTAAATTCATTGCGCAGTGCTCAGCCATCTATGAGAGGCCCCACCTTCTGTGTGGGAACGCTTTACTGCCTTAAGAATTTAAACACCAGTAATCTAGAGAGCTGCTTTAGCATTGAAGTATGTAACTTTCGCTATACCCCTGCTTTTTAACTTTACTCGTAGACCGGGTTTTGCATTGATTATCTCAGTTAATAAAAGGTAAAGTTAACAGAGGTTAGCTAAGTTAGTAAGTGACATCTAATTGGGTTGAAATGATAACCATGTCCCTTTTCGAGGTCTGTCAGGTCAGTCATTAAACTTTTACTATGACTGAAAGTGTACTTGGTTTGCCTAAGGACCTTTAAAATAGTTATGTTGGCTCTTATTATGCATGATTTCCTCATTTATTACATGATTAATTAATTATAAGACTAGGTTGTATCTATTATTTTAATTACCAAATTCTGCTTCGTCGGTGTCTCATGGTCATGACTAAAATTGGGCCCTACTAGTTTCTTCATATAACGTCGTCAAGTGCTTAAAACTGTCCTATATCCATTAAGTTAAGAAACAAACTGTTGAATAATCTCCTACGAAAGTAATCTTCGAAATTACGTCTTTTTACATAAAACAAAAGTTACTTTTTTAATCCACGGCTAAACAATAGAGTTCTGTACATATAATTAACTCTCAGGTTACAACGGAAGAAATTAGAGCTTCTTCCAACTTCTCACAGCCGTCAGCTGTCGCAGCGAACCACATATTATTCAGCGTGGCAGACACAACCAAGATAATTAGGCACATTATTTAAGCTATATTAGTCTTTATATCGGTGTATTAAGATTCTCGAGAGTTCGCACATAATTTGGTATATTTACACGCGATCCCTATATCTATAACGACATTGTTTCAGGATATATCCGCTCATGTAATGCGTAATTAATCGTCTTATTACATCCCACTTCTGACATTGCTGGTTTCTTAGTTGACAGACGTAGTGAAAACTGTTGCGTAAATGATTATGATCTCAATTTCGGGTATTGTTGACTGGACTCGATTGTTTAATTTTGATTGTGAGTTGAACTAGAGCCATTTATTCTTACAAGCTTTTAGTTCTCATTGTTTAAGTAAAATCGCTACAATGCTGGCTACCAAATAAAAAGATTGACGAATACAATTACTTGATTTATTCTCAACGTGGAAAGTTAAAATTGGTGATCAGGGGGAAATGTATTCAAGTTTCCAAGGTACCAAAAACACAAATACATCGTCCAAAGCACATGTTAGCCACGTGACTTCTTTATTTCGCCTAATATTGGTAAACATTTTAACCCTTCGCATACAAAAGTAGCATATAGGTAAGTTTATGGTCACCTCATTTGTGACGTTATTCTACCAAACGTACAATTTTAAGTAAGAGCCCGTGTTATCACGGCTCAACCGTGACCCTATCACATTAATCACTTTTTACACATGATTTGAATAAATACCAACACATTCCAAGCTAAATAGAACTGTCAGCGAGAGGCATAGATATTGAAATTGAGTGTATTGAGTAGTTTTGAAACTTCTTTGCCAATGCCACTGTTAATAGATGCATGTTACGTGACTGTGTGCCAAAGTTCGATTTGATTTGCATTTTGCGGTGGGCATTGTGGGCAATCCCAGTTTTAGCTAATATGACGGTTTGATTATATTACCTTAGTTGTAATTTATGGCATCATGTATATATAAAGAAACAGGTGATCTGACGTGGATGAGGAAAATGTAAGATTTGTTTTAGTGCTATAAGTCCTCACGCTGGCATGGCCCACTAAGGTTTTCGGAATTCATCTGGGCACCTTTGGTTTCCATCGTATATAGGTTTCCTCATAATTATTTATTGCACTGTAAAAGTAATACCTAGTAAATATAAGATATTTTTTCGTTAGTCTACGATTCGAGAAACTCTTTTTTATGTAGATATGATTCGGGGATCGGACCTATACTCCCTGCATCGAAATATCACCGTCCCAAATATGTTTACAAAGTTATTTTAACTCTTAATGGTTTATTTTTTATTTTTAGAGATTACGATTACAGGTATGGACCAAAAGCATGCTGTAAAAACTTTGAATCTCAAATAGAAAACAGATTGTGATCATGTTCAGTAAATTTATTGCTGGAGTAAAAGCCTGTTCAGACCCTGTGTCCCGAGTAAATTGCACTCTCTGTCTGTAGGTACTCTTATCTTAATACAATCAAATACCATTGAATTGTAGTAAATTGCACTTCGCTATATATTGCTATGTAGGTATAATACAGTTTTTGAATGTAGGTAGGTATATAATTAATTTCCGTATACGATCTTACTTTTTCTACACAATTTATCCAGTCAACCAACTTGCACTGATACTTGTAGAAAATGTATGAGCGAAAACCATTAAAAGCAGTCGTCAATCATTAAAGAAATTAATTAATTACATTTCAAGAGCCCCCAAAACAATTTCACACTTCACAACTTGTTTATTTACACATTCATTTCAGACTATTTTGAATGTTCGAGTCACGACTTGTTTAGCGCAGCATAACGATGCGTACTTCCGTGTCAAGTATCAAGAGCGATGATCTTATCATTTATCGTCTGCTCGCTTTCCAAATCTCAGATCTCTGCATTCCGTTTCTTTAATTGTGAACTCTATTCTGTAAACGGAAAGATTGATCTTGCAATACATGTTTGCAGGAAATACGAGATGCTCTCCAGCATTGCTCGATTTTTGTCTGATTGATTGGGATTACTCTCTTTCGACCACCCGTCGATTTTGCTAGCTTGTTGAACAAATAGCTTCGAATTGCTTTAAATATTACGTAACCGTTTTGATTGTTTTGTCAGTTATATATATGCCATATTATTCAGATCATACGGTCAATATCTGGTTTTGTTGCTAAGCCCATATCCAAAAACTCGTAGGAGGAGAGTTTGGTTAGGTGGGTTTTCTAGTCTTTTTTCTAGTCGTTAGTATTGTGCTCAATTCGAAATTCAGCATTTGACAACTCCCTAGCATGTCAGTATCTATGAAATAATATTTCAGATAACAGAAACATAAAAGTGGGGATAGATATTCACACTTTAATTTTCATTGAAATGAAAGAAACGTGAAACAAAGGCGATGTCTTAGGGCATCTCCTTTCTAACAGTAAAGATACATGGAATCGTGGCCCTGACAGAAACATGCCAGATTCCAGCCAGACGCTTGAATGTTGAGTTCAAGTACTACATGATTCTGGTACATGATCACATTTGAGTCTATTAACAAGCCTATAAATATTTCGTAACAACATCAAACACATTAATTCAACGCCGTTTGACAGTAGCAACTTGCAATTACACTGATTAATGTAAAAAAACTACCATTACCCTTCAATTAGATCAATCGAAAATACAACTAGATCGTAATTAATTGATCGATTAAATATTACAAAATCGGGGTCGCGGAATTGTCTCATTCTACCTGCGAGCGGAATAATGGTCAAAAGTAGTTCAATGACCACACCACCTGGGCTGGTATTCACAACTCTTACCAACCACACGCCTGAGGGGAACCAACGTAAACCTGGTTTCCAATTTCGCGTAGTTGTTTAGAAACTCGGTGTGAAGATATAGTAGAGGTGAGTGATGAGGCGATTCGAGACACGTAGTGAATAAAATAGTGATGTAATCCCACAGCCGGGGAGTCGATTGTGGCCGATGGTCGAGTCGAGGGGAACGAATCGAATGTTGAGATTAGGGGTGTAATCGATTTGAACCGTGAATCGGGTCACCGATGTGTGTCAGTGTGTGAAACGGAGTGTAATTCGTGTACTTTGACCAATGCAATGGTTAAATGCCTATCTGTACGTGCAAATAGATACTCGCATGTGAATCAGCAAAATCCATCCTTTGTGTAATGTTCAAGTTTATAATTTTATTTACGCAAATTAAAAGATTTTCAGTAGAAATAATTTTGATTCGTGCTATTGGTTATTATATTAAAATACCAAATTTTGAAGCCTATTTTACGACACGAAACTGGACGAAGTGACAAAAATTGTGTTTAATATTGAAAATTGGCAATAGTTAAAATATAAAGATTAAGAAAAGTTATTCAGTAAGGTCAATACCTAATTTATTCTATCAGTACATACCTAACTGGGATCAAAAAGCTTACCATACGACTGCACATTGCACATCCACCTGTGTTTCCATAAAAAAATGTATGAACACATAGATTACATACATCTGTTGCGAACACGCAACCTAAACATCATCTGAAACAAAACAAATCTCCTCACTGCAATGTCAAAGTCGAAACAATAAACATGTACAAAGTAAGTGTTAATTCGGAGTGGTTACATAAAATGCAAATTCTCGGGCCCTTGACCCAGCCATAAAATGCCGCCCAAACGAGTTCTGGCCAGAAACCGCGATTTGGCGACACACTTTACGTGCCACAGGCTTGTAATTGATATACAAATAATAATTGAGTTGACAAGATCGTAAAACTGTTGACGGTTGACCTGTGCTTATGTTTATGTGTTAATTGGCTGTACGAATAAATTGATTATAATTATTATGATTATGACTTAATTATTCTATGGTACTCATAGATGTTGCTCTTTAATGGAAGTCTCATATCAAGTTCCATTACTCTTTTCACTTAATTTCCGGGGTTAATAAGTACTTATTCTACGTTCTTTTCATAGACTTGAACTATCTGTAAAAATCGATTGGATAGTTTTTGCATAATAATATTAATAGCATCAGTTATAATCGTAATTATAATGTATGTAAGTACGTAACTACGTACAAATGAATAGCACGCAACTGTGTGTGCTTTTGATTTGGTCCTTATTGCGTCGTGGTGACAGGTAATACAAAAAAATGTCGTACATCCCGTGAGCATTTTAGAATTGCATTCGGGTCTATATTTCGGTCTCGCTTGCTCTTATATACACATTCTTATGCCAAAATAAATGATTTGACCGGAACCCGAATACTTTTCTAAGAGCTGTTAGAGTGTACGAGTATCGTAATCGCGAAGGAATGTATACATTAGGTACCGAATTACTATTCGGTGACGTAGAATATCATGGTGTGCACATTGGAATTCGGACCTGAAATACCCTGAAATCCCATAATTGAATTAATTGAAAATTACGTCATTTGCACTTGCTTTCTTGTTTTGATAACAAGAACTTTCAATCAAGCAAACTTCTGGGAATCGCAATCCGTCATAGTATCTTATATCTCGATTTATAGCGATTGTAAAATTCTACTTAGTCAATCTTATCATAATAAATAGCGATTAAAACAGCGACCACCCTGTAGAGCATTTAAGAATAAATTTATTACTACATATCTGATAACATGTAACATTATTGATGTGTTTATTTCTGTTGCAGGTAACGACGGTTCAACAATGAGATTGACGGCGCATTTAAAATTTAAATCACCATCGAGGTTTGGCACATGCATAGCAATAACTAGTATTGATTATGTTTTGGTGTAGGTATCCGCCTTTAGATATATCGGAGCGGACATAACGATAATGACCGCCCTAGGTAAGTAATGTACCATTGCGTACCCTGAAGTATACATATATTTGGTCGCACTGCACGGTAATTGGTGGGATGAGTTATTTATTTATGTAGGAAGTATTAGATGTCTTTAAATCTATGGAGCTTTTAGAACTGGTAGGTACCAAGTAAATGGGTTACCGTTCAGGTCCGTATCATAATATCAGCCGAAAGACGTCCACTGCTGGACATAAGCCTCCCCCAAAGAGTGCCACAATGGTCTGTATACCAAGAAATAAAAAAAATTAATAAAACTGGAGCTTTTAGAATTGGTACCTAGCAAATGGTTTACCGTTCAGGGCCCGTATACCTAGTAATAACATGTAGCCTACACGGAGAAAAGTATAGTCATAGCATCTTTGTAGTATGTAATTAGTAGGTAACTTGTAAGAATTAGATAGGTAAGATAGTTTAAAGTAGTAAAACAAATCCGGGGGTACCTTACCTACAGCAGTCACACGTGCCGCGTCATCATTATCATCATATCAGCCAAAAGATGTTCACTGCTGGACATTGGCCTCCCCCAAAGAGTACCAAAGTAATCGGTCCTGCGCCACCCACATCCAGCGGACTCCCGCGACCCTTACCAGGTCATCAGTGCACCTTGTGGGTGGTTACCACCTGTACCTGTACCACCTGTTAGGTGGTACAGGTACAGGCTTGTGCATGGGTGTGCGTGTCGCGTAGAAGATGGCTTTAAATGTAGCGTAGCTCTAAAAAGGTCTTAAGAGACTAGTTGAAGATGTTTTAATGTTTATTTGGACAAACGGTACAATAATACTTAATACTACGGCGGATACTGCTTTAGCTAATATCTTTACTGTGCTTAAGATGTGGTGACGTCACAGTCGCTTCGTTTGTAGTACTTAGTTGTAAACCAAATTAGAAATGACATCAATTCTGCCTAAATACGCTTTCATTTCCCTTTCTTGTCACCGCAGCAACAATGACGGACTGTTAGCGTATAAAAGACTAGATACGGCGATACATTCTACTTATCAATCATCATTATACTTTGAGAACAATATACTTGTCAAATAATATTCATGCATAGAACGCTTTCAAATTATTATTGAGAACGTTCTCTCGCACAATTTGGGGTAATCAATCTGTGACGCTTCATGGCGTTTGCTGGCGGATCATGGCACCTATTACTCGGTATTAAAGGCCTTGTATATTGCGTAGAACAATATAAGTAAAGGCGGGCGTTGAGTACTGCGATAACTACTTATCGTTTCATAATCTTTATACGCTTTAGTTTATTGTAGGGAAGGATGTGCTCAGTGATGTGACCTGTAACATTCACGAATTGTATATGTGTTGTTAGCCCGAAAATATTCATTTATATCACCAAATAGCATATCACTTTTTTGGATATTATACTCACACTAGATGTGCTAGTGGCCTGAATATACTTCATTTAACCGTGGGGATTTCGCGAGCGTATTCGGAAGTCACTTAATATAGTAGTTTATGTGACTGTACATAATGAAGGGCATTAAATGTTTTAATGCCTAATTATGTACTGTTACATACACTACTTTATCTATCCACATATCATAAGCCTTCATGATGCATTCATGAGTCGCATATTATGACCGGCATGGTGGCGTTATTTTCTTGCAGCTGTCATAGTTTTTTTTAATGCAGAGACAAACTACAGTTGGATCCAACTATCATAATTATCGTTCGATATTTTACTTAAGTGCGACATTTCGAACTAAACGTCATCTCGACGGATATTAGAATAGAGTTCAAATCAAATTTATTTGTTTTTCAGAGATGTTTGAAATTGGAATGAAATAATATTATCGAAATCGATTTTATTATTTAGCAGTAATAACATTTTCACTTATAAGAAATTTAGTCTAACAAAACAGTCTATTTTTGTGGTGGTCATGATGAGCGGTTCTTGAACGCATCATGGAGGGTTTATGATATTTGGATAGATACAAACATAAATTTATTGCAGCAGTAGATTAAAGAGCTCTGAGTCAATTTAAATTAAAAATGTCAAAAGAACTTCGATATATGAAATAAAAGGTAGTTAGGCATTATTATATTCTATCTTGTCCACTTAACGCTTTTAACCACATATATTTTTTAGACATATTGTTTTAATACATGCCTAGTTGCTTATAATTGCATGTTAATTATCCTTCACCTCATGTGTTGACTTTATAACCGGAAATTAACCATAAACAGGCACACGACAGCAATTACAAATCATAAAAAATCAAGAGACGATTAAATCATTTAGAATTTTAATAAGCAGGTGTTATGCAAGGCTTTATCAAGCCAGTTTCAGAGATTGTGAACCTAAACCCGTTACCGTATTGCACTTGCCCCGGTTTAAACGAGTATGGTATCGGTTGGTGACACCTGATATATCGGCTCGAATTGAGAAAGAACCTTGCGAAATATGGATAAAAGCTATGCCTGATTTGTTTCGGTGGGGTAATTCTAGACGGTTAGAAAGATCCTTGAGCCTATACTTTTTAATATCAAAAATATGGCCTTTCATTTTCTGTTTACCTTTCCAGCTTCAATTGTTTTAGTTGACAGTTTTTAGGGTTCCGTACTCAAAGAGTAAAACGGGACCCTACTACTAAGACTCCGTTGTCCGTCCGTCCGTCCGTCTGTCTGTCACCAGGCTGTATCTCACTGATACCGTGATAATTCCAGCTGAAATTTTCACATAATTCGATACCCTTGTTCACAGTCGTACTAATTACATTTTATTTGTAACTGAAATTGTAACTTTATGATTTGTGCACTATCGTCCTAATTACACCACTTTTTTCCCCGTAATTAGTACGATTGTGAACTAGGGTATTGTATGATGTATTTCTGTTGCCGCTATAACAACAAATACTAAAAACACAGAATAAAATAGATTTTTTATAGATAATGGTACGGAACCTTTCGTGCGAGTCCGATTCGCACTTGGCCGGTTTTTTAAAATAATAATGCCAGGGACATCAAAATGGGAATATGTGCCCCTCTGACAAGTATCGCGGAAGGAATACAGTAAGTAAATATTTACATTCAGCTGGAAGCTCATTCATTAGGTATCGTTAAATTCATTACACAACCACTTCTTATAAGGTTTGTGTTCATAGTCACACAATGCAACCAGTCGCATCAATTTCGTGAAAAAATATTAATGAAGAACTAGACTTCACTGTTAATTTACATAAACATACGTGGGAGTTTTGTAGGTAAATATTTAGAATCTAATGATTTCCCCACACCATTAAAATGGAATACTTCTGCGAGGTGTTCTTCTTTACATGGTTATGTATTTATTTACTTATATGTAATATATGAGCTATGCCTGAAAAACTGACACCTGTGCTCTATAAAATCAATAAAAATATTTTCTGGTAAATGAGACCTTGCTAAGTATATCGATTTTCCACTCCCGCAAAACTTGTAAATCTCATAAATCATTAGAGCCGTTTTGAGAACAAACAAATGTATAATACAAATGTTGCTCATTGAATTGTACAAGATAATGTCTCCATTTATACGCGCTTAATAAACCTGCGCTGTAACAGGTACTATTTCGACAATGTTCACGCTATTTCAGTCCAGTTATGTCACAACAAAATCTGTAACGGCTATCGAGAATTGTGCGCCGGCGCACTGTTGTTGCGAAATTGTATCCCGTTGACCATTTCCTGGCTTGTTACTGGTGCATATGGATTTCTGCGGTTTCAAGGATTACGCGATTAAGTTTTAAGCGGGAGCGGATAGTTTCTTATTCAAATGTTATGTAGTAATGGTAGTAATTACCTTGTTTCCGGTACACGTTTTTCCAAGCATCCTTGTATCGTATTTTTTTTGACAAGTTGAAAGCAGTCTTGTACTATCGATAAGTTGTTGGCAAATCGTTTTACAAACATCATGTTGACGGATACAAGTCATATGGCAAGAAGAGATTCAGAGATTTATGAATGACCCCATTTACACCAAAGAAAATACCTAAGTAAATTCGTACTATGTAAATAAGATGTAATAACTCGGGTGTATACTTAAAAAGTCACCCAAAGGGCAATGGAGAGGGCTATGTTATGAGTTTATCTGCGTGATCGCATCAGAAATGAGGCTATCTGCAGCAGAACCAAGGTAACAGATATAGCCCTCTGAATCGCTAAACTTAAGTGGCGGTGGGCGGGGCACATTGCACGTAGAACCGATGGCCGTTGGGGTGAAAAGGTTCTCGAGTGGCGACCACCCACCGAGGCGTGGGTATGCCCCATAAGGTGGACTGATGACCTGGTAAAGGTCGCGGGAGCCCGCTGGATGCGGGTGGCGCAGGACCGGTCATTTTGGCACTCTTTGGGGGAGGCCTATGTCCAGCAGTGGACGTCTTTCGGCTGATATGATGATGATGATGATACTTAAAAAGAAAGGCTTCGAAGTTATGTTCAAGTATTTATTTATCTATTTAAGCATGTATATCATTGTTTAGTACCCGCAGTACAAGGTTTGTTTGGTTTGGGAGTAGGTCGATTTGTGTAAGATAGTCCCTAAATATTTATTTATTTATGTTACAAAAATATGTACTTACGCTACGAAGCTTCCCAAAATTTAGTTGACACCTACTTTTATTGAACTTGCATACATACACTCAATATCAACATATTTTTGGGCGCGTTAGTAGGGTACCTTTTATTGCGGTTGACTGTAGCCTCATTAGGTAAAGTGCTCTCATGACATTACTACTGACCACTTTAGCCACTGGCAACTTAAGACCTTAAAAACACTCATTATTGGCCTTTGTTGCACCAAAATCAGTGCACATTGCCACACCGACAAAAGGTTATTTTGCAGTATAATTAAACGAGTTACCATGCGTAAAGGCCTTTAAAGCAGATAGTGATCTACTTAGGCAATGGGTAAGGTTTATGTAATATCTGGAATATGCTGAAACGCTTGTCACCTATAGTCAAACAGTTTGGTCTGCGAAGGGATGTCTTGAAGACTTTGGTTTCGCAAGTAACATTGCGTTTGGCGTTCGCATATACTTCCTTATAATTCCAACTAAAAATATTTGCAGCGGTATCAGTTAGGGTGGGATGCACCAAACAATCTGTAATTGTAAGCGGGTGATCGTTAAATCTGAATGTACGGAAAGTTTGTAAATTTTCTATGGAATGACAATGCCGGCGACATATTGAACGTTATCGGTCTGTAATCCTAAGTTGGAGCAACACCAAGTGTTGCTGATTCACTTATTATCAGTAGCCACCAATGAAGTTAATGATTATGTTATCCATTTAAAAGTAAAGTCAAACATATTCTCGTGCATTTTATCAAATCTAACGAATGGTTCTATGTACGTTTGTCATATTCCGACGAGTCGTGCAGGTTGCAGGGAATTTAAAAAATGGGCATAGATACAATACACTTGATAAACACTACCCTCTCTCCTGCGACAGTCGAGTAAAATAGTGAAAGATTGCAGGTACCTTAATAGTTGGGTAATATCGGATAGATTTATGTAACAATTTAACTGGAGCACATTTGTCGTTCGGACCCGAGAATTGTCCAGCTTTAAGCTTTAACAGCTTTGACCACTTTCAACAGGGCTGTCGCTGTCACTCTCTTTAGTTTTACGTATCTAAGGCTTTTAAAGAGGATATTATCTGGGTGGATATTGAATTATAGATTCCACACACACACACACACCACAAGACACTTTTCATTCCTACAGATGAAGAGCGAAATGTTTGTCAAAGTCTGTGTGACATTGTATATCAATGTCATACAGACTTGCACGCTAAGAACAAAACTCAAACTAACACGCAATAAATGTAAAGGGTGTGTCTCCTGAGATTAAACGAAATACACGAGTGGATTTTAATCGTTAGATTATCTTACCGAACATTAAGTAGTGATCTAATCTAACTTGGAAAGTCAAATTTGACAAACTTCCCGATTCGCAAAAATAATTCAGGCGTGAATAAAAGCTTGTAAAAAAACATTATTAACAGAAATGTACTTATTACACATAATAATGGCAAGGTGACAAATAAAGGCAAACGAATTTTAACGACACACATAATGTTTTACATTTTAAGATCAAATTATTTCGGTTCTTAGCAAATTCCATAAAGTTTGTGTACCTAAGTTAAGAGCGTAGTCGGTCTGCGACAAAATTGAGAAATAGGTATTTGTACAAAATATTGCCGTCGCGTTGCGCCCAAGCGACCGCGTGCGATGCGCGATAGGGACAACCGCAGCTCAGACCGATTTTCACTACAAAATCTTGACAAGATCGATGCTTTGTATTCCCCTGTTTTCTCCGCCAAACGTGCGCCGATTCAATTATGTTTGGTGTTGAAATTTAGAGGAAGAGTAGATCTATGTTTCTATTATTTTGTTTTAACGTAAAAACGTTTCATATTTGTCTGGTAGTCATCTGAATATGACAGTAAAAATGGGGCATTTTTTAGGTTTTCGAAAATTCGTATCTGATTTGGTAATTATTTTTTGGGAAAAAGTAAATACAGTACACCTAGATTTTATAAAAAAAACGAGTCCTCTAGAGGGATAAACCAGGAAGGAAATAGGGGAATACGTTTGTATGGAAAAATGCTGCTAGGATACCCTCTTAAGCTTTGATATCGCACTCTGATCGTCCTGTAAGATGAAAGTATCGGCATTTTGCATATCGATATGCTACAATGTAACACAATGACTCTGCGGGACGGCAGATGCCATGATAGCGATCTTTGCATCTCGTGTCAATGGACTGGTGTTAGTATTATGTAAATAAGTACGTTGTAAGGACGTTGTATTTGATGATGCTGTTTTGTTGCATTGTCGTATTTTGTTAAAACATCACAAAGTCCTTTTATTATTCAAAACGAGGTGATAGTGAAAAATCTCCTTTTTAATATGCTTATGCGTGAAATTGTAAATCGGCAAATGTTTGGTAATTTACAAAACTATCACGTTATAAAGCCTAAGACATCGGTTACAAGCTAATTCTGGCGTCAGTTCAGTCCATCAGTATCATCTGTCTGTCTCTGTCATTCACAACGGTTACACTATCATTCTCTCATAATACTGATGGACTGAACTGACGCCAGAATTAGCGTGTAACCGATGTCAAGCGAGGAAGGAGGTTTATGTTAGCGGATTTGATTCCTTTTGAAGTGATTTAGTAAATCTTAATTTTCTGCGATCATTGCGGATCATTATTTTAGTAGTTTCATAGATTTGGATTACATCGAATGTACTAAAAGCGGTAGACTTTTTCAATTACTTTGTTCAGAAAGAGACTTCCGCTTGTATTATAACTTGCAAGTTTTTGTGAAATGGGCCCTTGTTCGTAAAAGTTCTCTTCATTTTGTTAATCAAAGTTTTCTCCCACCTGAGTCAACCCTACAGCATCGTAAACAATCCAATAATATCAATCTGATGCTTACACAATCCAAGTGGCCGCAACTAACCATAGTGCATTACGGACATTACTCCACATTCCCTATTCTTCTAGCGTTTGTCGTTTACGTAGCCTGGGGTGTCGACACCGGCTCCTGCGCCGATATGGGCCGGCAATCTCTTCAACCTTATACACATACACTCAAGGATCAGATTAGCATGTGCTAAAACTGACTATACTTTAATCCGGACCAGCCAACTTATCCGCACATACAGTGACGAAAGGTTTCCTGTGTATGTTTCTCGTTTGCATAACTGCTGGACTTTAGGTGTTATTTTAATAATAACAGGTAAGTAAAAACGGCAGTATAGTTTCCGTTAAATTAGATTGAAATGACATAAGTAAATTATGTTTCTTTATAGCTCTGTTGATTTTTTGAGATTATGCAGAATGGGCTCGAGTTTTCGTGCCGATGGCAATGTAACTCGCATCCATGAAAAGAAGTCGGTGTCCAGTTGCTGTAGTTAGGATCTTCTGATAACCTAAAGATGATGTAAAATAATTAACAATAAAAAAGCGGCCAAGTGCGAGTTGGACTCGCACATGAAGGGTTCCGTTACATAAATTGCTTTTTACGATATATGACGTATTAAAAAAAAACTACTTCATAGATCTCGTTCAAACCAATTTTCGTTGGTAGTTTGCATGGTAATGTACATCATATATTTTTTTCAGTTTTATCATTCTCTTATTTTAGAAGTTACATGGGGGGGGGACACACATTTTACCACTTTGGAAGTGCCTCTCGCGCAAACTATTCAGATAAGAAAAAAATTATGTTAGAAACCTCCATATTATTTTTAAAGACCTATCCATAGATACCCCACGTATGGGTTTGATGAAAAAAATTTTTTTGAGTTTCAGTTCTGAGTATGGGGACCCCTAAAATTTAATGTTTTTTTTTAAATTTTTGTGTGAAAATCTTAATGCGGTTCACAGAATACATCTACTTACCAAGTTTCAACAGTATAGCTCTTATAGTTTCGGAAAAAAAGTGGCTGTGACATATGGACGGACAGACAGACAGACAGACAGACAGACGGACGGACATGACGAATCTATAAGGGTTCCGTTTTTTGCCATTTGGCTACGGAACCCTAAAAAATGATTATTAGCCAATTAGATAAACTATCTCACAGTGCTCGATCCCGTACTTATTTCAACTATAGTCAAGAGCAAAGGTTTTGGGTACCTACAGTCTGTACTGAAATTCTAAACAAAATGCACCCGACACTTTTGCTTTTGCGTGAAGTTTCAATTATTTGCCTAATTAAATATGATTGATGACGTTTTACAAGTAGAGTGTATTAGGTCGAGTGAGCAATCCAAACTGGTCACTGGTCTGTATGGGAAAATTAGAAACTTTTTTTTATTTTTTATTTTATTCATATTAAAAGAAAAAAGATACAGTACAAAATTAATAGACGCGTACAGAAACCTGTTTAAGGACTGTTTAAGACTGTTTAAGGAAACTAGAAGAGTATTAGTTAAACATTTAAAAGTAGGTAGGTAAATGAGGAACCATGGCGTTAACTTTAAATACATATTTAGCAACTTCTCCATGATAGACGTCGCTACGAGCCTTCTTGAGGTTAATAAGAAGAGTGAAGGGATTGAAAGATTCGTTGCCACTGGCGGGACCCACGGTAGCTCAGTTGGATAAGAGCAATGGACGGATTCCAGAGGTCGCGGGTTCAAATCCCGCTCGTGGCGAAGTATTTTTCAAATTTCCTCTTTGATCGAAACTTAGACCTTCTCCATATTTATTTATTTGGACGACTCCAATCTGTATAATTAGGTGATGATGATGATGATGTCGTCCTGACCAATTTCGGTCACAGCGACTGTGTATTCTGGCTTTGGTATTAACAATTGTTATTACTAGAGTGTTGTTTTTCTACTCTCTGGTGCGGTACTTAGGATCACTTAACAAAAGTGTTAAGACGGGATACACGGGATTTCTGTAAAACTACCCTTTATCCCCAGCAGTAGTAGTTCGGCTTTCCCCCTTCACTTTTCCACCGGTTTCCCATATTTTCTATTTCACCTGTGCGGCCACTCTTCCGCGTCGCATCCCGCGAGCCACGCATTGTTCACTTAGTTAATAATAGCTGCGCGTGAGCAATGCTTCTAGAAGAGCCTGCGTTTATCTAATCTTTATCATGCTTATGTCTAAATCTTTGATTACGGAGGTCCGATTTGACATACAGGAATAAGGCTTAACCAGACATGAAATTTCAAAACTGTATGGACTCATTTTGGAATATTTAAGATTCATTATTCTCGTTTTCAAGAAAATAAGTTAGTTAGTATCATAATACTTGTTAGTGTCATATTAGTCATATTTGACTAATATGACACATATGTCATATTAGTCAAATATGACTAATATGACACATAATTTATGATCTAATTAGTCTTAATCCGATTCTCTTGTATGTACAAATTTGACAAATATAGGTTTCATGGAATGATAAGATAACTTATCAAATGATATGCGAGTGATGTACAATATATCATAGCATAAAAATAACCTATTGTATTTTGATAAACCTGCACCGACTGCGTTTCCTTAATTCGATAGTCCATGAAGTACTTAATTACATTTGACATTGACACTTCCACCAAATTACACTCAGATTATTTATAGGTATAACAAAAATAAACCGTCATTTGGTTGTAAATATAATCCGGACCTGAGAGTATTAAAAATCAATTACATTTTGTTTTAATGTGTCATTAGTAATATTTTTTTTACGTTGTTGACAGCAAATATGATTAGCTACAGGTCCTATTATTAGCTCTTAATGGTTCCACTTAAGATGTTTTAATTAAATAATACGGATAAACCGCAGTTTTTTAGGTACTAGTAATGTGCTGTGCTAGGTAATATAGTTTTATTGATTGTCACGATCAATTAACAAACTCGTCCATTGCGAAATATTTACAATAGTTTTACAAATACCTGCCACCTTTACTGATAAATATGTTAATCTTTTCCGTTTCCCCGTGTTGCATATTTATAGGTGATTGAAACCACTTTCCATCAGGCGATTAATAATAAAATTTATCGCAAATTCCGCTTAGTCTAACTACGCTCAGAAACCCGCCGCATCCAGTGACTGTGCCTTATAATTGTATCTTCAGGAATGCATTTTCACTCGTATCAGATACTTCCGCGGTTCCGCAGAGTGGTGCCGCTTGTGAAACGCAATTTACGGTCAACGTAGCGAGATGATAGACCACAAGGATGTGCATGTGTTAGGTGTACCTGTGAAACATCGAATATTCCAAGACCGACATTAGCGAAAACGGGTTTACAAAGGAAGACGCCTAGGATCGTGCAAAGTGGAGAAACCCGAATAGAAGAAGAATGTTGAAAGATTATAAAGAGTTCGTAAACGAGATGGAGTTGAGTAAAAGATCGCAACTTTTTAAGGATTCCCAAATCTCCGTATTTATTTCCTTTCTAGCCCGTCCTGTCCTACTGCTGGGCAAAGGCCCTCTCTTCCACGCGTCTCTATCGACTGCTGAACTAGACGAGTCCTCCGAAAAAGCGTCTAGGTTATAATCCTGACAAGTATATAATTGCTTTTATTTTAATTCCCCGCCATCTCCGTCTGCGTCTGGCCCTACGCCAAACTCTGGTGGAATCCATTCACAAATCTCCGAATGACACAAACAGATTATTTACACGTAGGTATGTAACTTTGCCAATTTAAAGCTGAATTTACTGAAGCGGAATATAAGCAAAACATGGAGTTGTACAGGAATAAAATAACCAATGATAGAGTTCATTGTTTGTGTAGATTGTAGATGTAGTTGTGTGTTCCGATTAGTCAATATGAACTTGTAATTAAATTTTCCTAGGTATTCCTTGTATATAAAACTTGGCTAGGCTAAAATCTAGTCATAACACTAAACAAGCCATTCCTAGGCGCTTCTCCGTTGATAATTTACTCTTGCATTACCCATTGGAGGCATAATTAGACTAATTTAGTTTGCGTCATGAATGTTAGGTAAGAAGTATATACCCATGGGAGTTATCTTAGTGAGTTTACTGTTTATGGGTGTTTTCGATTTTCTGCCGCTAATGGAATTATACCATTTGCCTGTTTTACACGGTTTGCAAGGAAATGTGTTGGAGGTTTTAGTATCAATATATTCATATAATCATCTACTAGACTTTACAAAATAGTTTTGTTTATGTGAGCAGTGGATAATTTGTTTTACAAAGTAGGTATTATAAGTATTTAACAAGTTTTAAATTATAATATATTTTACATACTGTTTTAAGATAATTATACAGTGTGTAGTTCAATGAAACGAAAATAATTCAACACGTTGAATTATGGATGAGATAAAAAAATATATACATGTAACTATGTATGGTCTTTCGATCCGGATTTTATTGGTGTATATTTTTGTTATTACCGTGAATACAAAGATGCCATTACATTATTTCTATCCATGTTATAACGGGTTAAAATAATGACCTTTCGTTATGTTACTTAGGTGCTGTAGGTATATCAATTTATGAACTACTTAAAACAATTTAAATGGGCACTTTAGATTTGTCTTCTATCTTCTTCTTTTTCTTCTTTCTTGTGTATTGTAATGCGATAATGATAATATCATATGCTGTCAGAAGTATTAGAAGTATGCAGTTACTACTCGTAAAGTAAAGTAGACACGTTTATAAAAGTATGTCTATTAATAATGATAATCATACATCATTTATTCAGTCACAAAGTGGTTTACAATTGTTATTTGATGGTACCTCTTTTTAAGTATGAAATACCTGTGCTAATTATTAAACAATTGATTAAGTACTTGATGACTTACTATGTTATTTATAAACACTCGGAAACACGCGAGCATTTAAAATAATAATTTAAAAGTCCGTTTTAGCAAATCGCGGGCTTTTAGAAACAATTAACGTTACGATACAGTTTACCACACAAGTTGCCACAGCAGGCCTTGCTCCAAATTAATTGTTGAGAAAAACTAGTTAAATTGTTGGAGATTAATGAGCAGCATGGAAGAATGCCACGCATGGCTTGCGCGGTTCGAATATTAGTCCAGTTTTATTTCCAGTACAAATTACAGACATTGTATTGGTGGGAAGTATTCATGAAACTTATGAAAGTGCTATACTATTATGATGGAACTAAATAGTTCAAATTAATTGCTTCGCACTCACACACGATGCGCTCATCAATAAGGAGTTCATCAACGTTCCGGAACTCTTACTTAATGAATTATCAATATGTAAGTAAAGCTTAGTGTGTACCTCGAATATCATCACAATATGACTAAGTACCAACTTGAGATTGTGTAGCTTCTGCAAGTTAAGTACGCCTGCAAGTATGGTTATTTAAAACGTGGCTCCTTACTGGCACCGTGTTATTTTAAATGTTTTTTTATACACTTATGTACCTATATTTTTAAATCGGAACACCTTCTTTTAGCAACTAACGTTTGGCATAATGATTCATTTCGCAACTTTTCATTGCCCAAACTCTGAAACTGTAAATATTTCAGGATTTATTTCAGGGCATCGCGTAGAACTCCATAGGTTAGGTTAGTTTATAAAAATCTTGAAATATTTAACAGTTTCAGAAATATTAAGAGGTTGGGAAATGTAAAGATGCGAAATGAATCAGGTTGCCAAACGTTAGGTTGGGAAACAAAAGTGAACCTTTTAAATCATTCATTATTATATAAACAATAGTAGATTGTACAACAAGTGCATAAAACGCACCATTTTACTCGAGACGTTTATCCATCCGAGCGAGCTTGCGAGCGAGGATAGATATAAAGTCGAGTGTAAAATGGGTTTTATGGACGAGTTGTACACTCTACTTTTCACTTCGATTGCGAGGAAATGAAACAGCAACACGTAAAATAATAAATGAGACGAAATACAAATTATAAGTTTATTTCATGAAGTTTTATTGTGTACTTTGGCTGTTGGTATCTTTGCCTTGGTCTTAGAATACGAACGAAACGAAATAAAATAAAGAGGTTGTTGTATGAAGTTAAAGATGTTCGTGTGGCTGTTGCAGCGATTGCCTTGGTCTTCGACGAAGATTTTACTTTATGCTCTAGAGCATAAAAAGCGACTTTATGTCGCCTACGCACGACATAAAGACGAACTTTTAGAGCATGAGAAGTGAAAAATGTATTTATTTACCTCCTTTCTCTTTTCCCAGTCTCTTTCAAAACTACAAAATTTCGACCAGAAACTTGTTCGCCCATTTTACATGCGTGTTTAGCAAGAACATTAAGCGCTCACGACATAGGGCCAGTTTTCATCTAAGAAGTATGTTGCAACTCGAGCAAGGCTATACCTACGAATAATAATGTGAGAAAAATACCGGTAATTTGTTTACGCTTTATTTATTCAACATGTCACTCAACTAATGACTGAGCCCTATAAGACGCTTATTAAAAATACACCTACTAATCGTACTTAACATAATTTTTGATGTCATATCTCGCGGTTACACCATGTTACACCACCAAAAGCGGCCAAGTGCGAGTTGGACTCGCACATGAAGGGTTCCGTTAAATAAATTGCGGTTTACGATTTATGACGTATTAAAAAAAACTACTTACTTTATCTCGTTCAAACCAATTTTCGGTGGAAGTTTGCATGGTAATGTACATCATATACTTTTTTTAGTTTCATCATTCTCTTATTTTAGAAGTAACAGGGGGGGGGGGGGGGGCACACATTTTACCACTTTGGAAGTATCTCTCGCGCAAACTATTCAGTTTAAAAAAAATGATGTTAGAAACCTCAATATCATTTTTGAAGACCTATCCATAGATACCCCTCACGTATGAGTTTGATGAAAAAAATGTTGAGTTCTAAGTATGGGGAACCCCAAAAATTTTTTGTATTTTTTTTCTATTTTACTGTAAAAATCTTAATGCGGTTTATAGAATACATTTACTTACCAAGTTTCAACAGTATAGCTCTTATAGTTTCGGAAAAAAGTGGCTGTGACATACGGACGGACAGACAGACAGACAGACATGACGAATCTATAAGGGTTCCATTTTTTGCCATTTGGCTACGGAACCCTAAAAATGCCATGTGTCGTGATAGAAACAGTTAGGTTCCATTTAACATGAAACCACACCACGTCCCAGCTCGACGTAATATAAGTAGGAACAGTCAGCATCGTATATAGATAGTAGCAGCCAAAGTAGCCAAATTTATCGTAACATATATACTTATTCTTACAGTAATGAAGAATATTTTTCATCACACTTGCTCATAAATGGTGTTATTCCATGCCTGTATACAGAAGGACAACGACCTAAATTGTTCCCACGGGAAATAATGGTCCCAAGGGAGTAATGAGCTTGTGTGTGATCTGATTGGTTAAGCAAATCTTGACGGCCGCGTACGACAATAATTCTGGCTCTGTGATTGGTTGGAAAATAAAATCGAACAGGCCATGCCTTGCAAGAACCACATGCTCCATGCTCTGTGATTGGTTCAAATATTGAAACTACGCCCCCCACTCGCACTGATCTGAAGTAAAGTTGTCAATTTCGTCAACATTTGATTGGTGCGCTTGTATAAAACATAGATTTTTCTGTCTTTTGTAGTTATTTATTTCCTCGCAATGTGATGAAAAACAGTGTGTATAACACGAGCGTAAGAATATTGCAAACTCGAGTCATCAAAAGCCCTCCGCCTCACGGCGTCGGGCTTCTGATAGACTCTCATTTGCAATACTCCTCATACGCCCTTTGTTAAACAATGTACTATTGGGATATTTGGCTGTTACTACCTGTATGTTGCTGGATGTATATTTTATACCACTACCCTGAGAACTTTACGGTTTCGCTCTATGAAAACACAACAATATATTGATATCAGCCATATTTTTACACCAAAAAATAGGTTGGGTAATTTGACTAAATATTCATTAATAATCCACCTAAATTTAATACCGATACGGTTAAAAATAATGAAAAGTAATCTTCATAAATTCCGTACAAATCAGGCGAAAATGGTATATACTTTATTTACTTTATAATTGACTACGTCTATATACGTTCTTTGGGATACGCGCATAATCCACTTATTTTTGTTAATGAATTAACCTTTCTATAGGCCAGATGTAATTCAATATTATCTCAAGGTCATAAAATATTTAATTAAAATGCCGTTATTTTCTGATGCATATATCTTTGGATTCAGGTAGTAAGTCTCCAAATTTGTGTACTCAAACATGTTTTCATTATAAAAATACTGATAGCATTTTTGCTTGCGGGTTAATTTTTTTTCCTAACTTCCGGTTCATAGAATTATTCATGTCCATAGTAAAAGTTGTATAAAATGACATATAAAAGCCGTATACAAATAATTAGCCTGATATTGAATTATTTCCAAAAAAACCGTAATTTTCTCAGGGTACACGGGGACAAACATGCTTACTTTAAACAAGCCAGTCACTTACAAACCAACAGTCACTTACAAACCACCGACGTAGTGTTAAAAACATATTTTACGTCATACCTGGCCGTAAAGTAGCAATCCCACTTCCTGGCCAGGGAGAGACGTAAACCACGGGCTGTAATAGAGAAGGCCTCAGATCGCATATTCATCGCCCATGCCTTCGGATCGAGCGTCAAATACCTGCGATTTGATTCTTCTTTGTTTTACCACCCTAGGTAAGTAATGTACGTTTATAGAAGTTAACATGACTTGAGACTATGGATCCTCTAACTATCATATGCTCATGTCGTGTAAAACACCATGTGTAAGCGCAACTCGCGGAAGTCGCACGCGCGAAAAAAAGTTCATCCGGATCATATTACCATATACACAGACATGGAACATAACAATGTGATTGCGACATCGTTATGATCATGTTTTTTCTTAACGAAAGTAGGTAATTGCTACATGGCAAGATTATGCATAATATTTGTGATTAATTACAGACTGTCATACATTTCATGCTTATTGGAGTTCCTTTAATGCCTTAGGGTATTAGAACAGGTAGAAACTGTAGAAAGTGATACTTCGATTAGATATGGATCTGACTTGCGTAATATACAAGATTTCCTTGTTTATGGAAAAGGGTTTGCTGTTAGTGCTACGGATATTCTATTTTGTAATAAAACAAGTGTAGCAAGAAGTATGTGAAAGTTGGTGTCGATACTTAGTTTCGACATAGTACTATAACTATAGGACTGTAGCGCCGACTATTTGTATTGTATTTTACTGAAATCGCGTCCATATTTATAACATTGGTTGGCATTGTCTAACTTCTGTTCACATTATTAAATGGAGTATTCCAAATAAGACGAACAACGATGCAGCAATGTGTCTGTTGGAAAAGAAATCCTAAGAAAGTTTTCACTTTCGCGATCGGTCAGTATGTAGTTGGAGCTGGCGATGTATAAATAATTTAGAATTTTGCCCTGCACATTACAGTGCCTATTCAGCAATCAATCAATTAATTAATTATACCTATCTGTTTTGCATACTAACACTTAGATTTTAAATTAGTTTACGTACTTACAAACACTATGGATTCCTGAGTCTGAAATAAAAGTTTTTTTTAATAGTCAGCCGCAGAGAAACTTGACCCCCTGCATACAAACTTCTATATAGAGACTCATGTTTCTTGTAGCTGACTGTGTAGGTATAGAGTGGCCGATCAAGATTATCTACTCGTATTGTTTAAAGTTAGGCGGAAATTCACATGCTCAAACCCTGAATTTTGACATACCATCTCCTTGGCACATAACCAAACAATTAGACTGCGGACATCACTAGGATACCGCTTTTGTTAAATGTCAGAGATATAAAAGTGGGGATATCAATATAATATTATAAACCATTTATTTCATGAATCTGTGGCCCATTATTACAAATACCTTTAAATACTAACATAAATACAATTATTCTTAAAATAAAAACTCATGATATGCCAAGGACGTCACATTACGTTATTATTACGAATCCTGGCGTCAACTAAGGAAGGGTGGGTTGCACCAAACCGTATATCGTAAGCGGTGTTCGTTAAAATCTGAATGTATGGAAAGTTTGACAAGTTTCTATGGAAAGACAGCTGCTGTCGTTCCATAGAAACTTGGCAGCTGCTGCCGGTGCCATATTTAACGTTGATTGGTCTGTAATCGTATGTTGGTGCATTTCGGCCTAAGTGTGACCGGAGAAGTGGGGTAAAACAAGTGAACAGCATTGCTGAGAGGTTTGAAGGTGTTATGGGGAATGGATGAAAATTTTAGAAGTGTCTGATTATTTTTTTGCTGATAGGAATAACCTTCCTTAGCACTAAGAAAAAAGTAGCAGAATTTTCAGCTGCGTCAAATAATTTTGGAAAATATAAACAGTTTCCTCACTTACGTTTTGAGTTTCGGATGGCAAATGAGACACTTTCCTTGATCCGTCTCATATTACAAAAAAATATCAGCTGATAAGCAGCTGTAAAGTCTGTAACTTTTTTCTGGTGCTAAGGAAGGTTATTCCTATTACCAAAAAAGAATCAGGCACTTCTAAAATTTTCATCCATTCCTAATTCCCACTTAGCATTATTCGCGTGGTCCTTTGGTTTTTCCCAGGCTATTCTACTCGTACCACCACACATTCCGATCGTTTTGGTTAAACCGTTACGAATCTCGGGTCAGGTTCTGTTAGAGATGATAGCTGAGGTGAAGCGAGACATGCTGTGTATGGTGTGCAGCCACCAGAACGAGATGAAACGACGGAAGCCGGAAGCTATGACCTTACGTGGGCGTCTTTTATTATAAAATCCCTTCGGAAAGGATGATGACTAAGTTAAGAGGAACAAATAAAATCGGTTCAGAGGTTTTTGAGACTTTTCTAAGTTGTACATAAGTACAAAAAATACCGACAATAATGTCGGTATTTTTTCACTTTAAATATATAAAAAAAAACGATTGTTTCATTTTGAATGGGATCAGTATACCACGGCTCAAAGTCGGGCATTGAGATCAAGTTCCGTCGGAAGTGGCCCGGAAGTGTTAACCTTGCACAGACGTCTGTTTATCAATTTCTCGACTACTCTCAATGCGGATGACAAATCGGCCGCCCACATCGCAAGGTCACCGCGACCGGTTCGATAACTAGAACTTCTATTACCGCCAAGTTATGCAAGCTTATTTAGGTTCCAATTCTATAAAAAACAAAAGAAGAACAAGTGGAGGAAACAATTGATTCAATTTAAGACCTAATTAACTGAATCCAAGGTTGGCATTGGATTGGGCTTGATACTTGACTTGTATCATTTTGGATTGCATTTAGAAGGTTCTATTTGTTTAGCCGCCCGCTGTGGAGACTGTCACGATAGATGCCGCTTTTTGTTGCCAGGCTTTGCGACGTGGGTTTTTGTTTCAGCATTATGTCATGCAAGTACGCTGCGCTGTATTAGGCGGTGGATTTGAATATTGAAATAGACAGGTACTGATGATGATATAGTTAAAATATAACTGCACGTGTGTGGGATTGGTTCTCTTTTATGGGTTTGAAGTGCTCTGCGTGGTTCGAATTATTTTGGAATTGTGATTGAGTTGACGTATGACGCAGTGGGAAATACGAGTCGATAGAGAGAAGATGTATTTAAGTATATTTTACTAGTTAGATATCAGGGTCATACTCCAGATTTGTGACTGCGTCTAATTCCACTGAGTCCATATAAAATGTTAGTAAAACGTCGGGGTAATTAGACCCAACCGCAGACACAATTCTCAAGAATGACCCATCAGATGTTTTTCAAAGACTTGGGAGATTTCATGCGTCAGAGAATGTGCCGAAACACATAGGTATGTTAAAAATAGATTAGGAATTCACTGACATAGCCTCTAGACGGCCAAAAGTCTATGAAAAGGCATCGTCCTCTTTAATGGAATTATACCATTCTAAATTAGAACAGATTTGCATTTGTTTTATTTCGTTCTATTCTAAAGCAAAACAAATTAAATACCTACCTTATTTCCTTTTACAGTTGGTTTAAAATACGGTGGGCGGCTACCTGATATACTCGTAACACTCAAAAGTGATGTTGTGCTAAAGATTGGTCACTCATCGTTTATGGAAAATAAATTATTTGAGTAATTCACTAATTAACCGTGAATTGTAATCACTAATTAGCGAAAAAACTCGTATTTCCCAAGCACTAATGCCTGCGTTTTTTATTTACCTAATCCCAAGGTTCAGTTCGGCTTGATTGTGCAATTCAATATAACTGTGTCTTGCGCGGTAGATTCTTAAGACGCGGACGTGTAAATGTATAGTTGAAATTATTTTTGCTAGCCGATGTTTCATTGTTGTCATCAATGTTGTTGTTGTTGTTGTTGTCGTTTTTAGGGTTCCGTAGCCAAATGGCAAAAAACGGAACCCTTATAGATTCGTCATGTCTGTCTGTCCGTCCGTATGTCACAGCCACTTTTTTCCGAAACTATAAGAGCTATACTGTTGAAACTTGGTAAGTAGATGTATTCTGTGACCCGCATTAAGATTTTTACACAAAAATCTAAAAAAAACATTAAGTTTTAGGGGTTTTTTTTTTCTTCAAACCCATACGTGTGGGGTATCTATGAATAGGTCTTTAAAAATGATATTAAGGTTTTTAATATATTTTTTTTCTAAAGTGAATAGTTTACGCGAAAGACACTTCCAAAGTGGTAAAATGTGTGTCACCCCCCTGTAACTTCTAAAATAAGAGAATGATAAAACTAAAAAAAATATATGATATACATTACCTTGCAAACTTCCACCGAAGGTTTGAACGAGATCTAGCAAGTAGTTTTTTTTTAATACGTCATAAATCGTAAACCGCAATTCATTTTACGGAACCCTTCATGTGTGAGTCCGACTCGCACTTGGCCGTTTTTTTCGGCCTCGGCCAACTCAAATAAATTTAAGTATAGTCGTTTAATTTTCTCCATTGTCTCGTACCATTACCATTATATTTCGTCAACCGTGCGAGCTTCTGGTATTTTAAATGGTTGCAATTAAGTACTGGTATGGGCAGATCAATAATGTTTTGGCAGGGTTTAATGCATATGACATTTCACTGACATTTTAAATTAAAGTACTTATTGCAATGTCTGGTCAATCAAAGTTGTTAAATTAATAAACATGATTTAATATTTTTGTTTACCGAACCTAGAATAATTTGCTTTATTTTTGTGAAGAGAAATTAAAATAAGTAGATAACAGTTTTATAAGGAGTTCTCTATACGTATGGGTTACGTATAACTGAGAAAGTGAAAAAACCTGAACAGGTTGTCAGGAAGCATGTGAAACTCACCTTTAAACTATTAGGACAGAAAAGTGTTACAATGTACATGTACAGTCGAGGAAATTGAATGTTTATCACTTTTTGACTCTATGTAATGGCATTCAGGTCCAACTGTACAACGGTAGACGGCATTTACCTAAAACTGGATTTTGTAACTTCAACTAAAACTTGATAATTGCATTCCCGTATACAAACTTCCACCTTGTTACGTTTTGTAAGGGGATGATGCTTTGTTTATTTTTAGTGTTCCGTACCAAAATTGGTCCAACGGAACACTTATGCGATCACTCGGAAGGCTGTCCGTCTGCTACAGCCAGTTTTCTCGATGACCGTATGACAAAGTTTATAAAGAAGAGAAGAGACGTATTTGAAACAACTACTCATTAGTACCTTCGACGTCACACGTGACTGTCGCAAGGGCGCGCGCGCCGCATGCAGAGCGCGGCCCACTTCGCCAAATGCCATGCGCCGGAGCAAATGTTAATCGTCTCGTTTCGTTTCAGAGGCTCTAGTATAAGTTTTATCGATACAAAACGTTTTCGAACGCGTTTGCGTTTAGTTCCAATTTGTATGACAACGCGAAAAGCGCCCCTGGTGGTAACTATTAGGAACTACGCGTTGCCATACAAATTGAAACTAAACGCAAACGCGTTCGAAAACGTATATGTATCGATAAAACTTATACTAGAGCCTCTGGTAATTGTCGCGGACACGCTTGCAACACCAGCGGCGGTCACGAATGGCTATCGTGTGCGCCGTGGTGCCCTTGGTAGTGGTAGGTGAGAGCGGAATGGTCAAAGTAGAATGCGTCTAGCGAACCTTTGGCCCTCCTTGGTAGCATGGTTGGACAATCATAGGGGGTAGTCTTGGCCTTCTGCCCAGGAGCACCACACCACACACCCGTCCGGTCCCACGTGACTGGGTGGATGGTGCGTCAAAGCATTCTCCCAACGTAAAAAAAAAGTTGGGAGCGGATTAGGACAGCGTTTTGATGACAGCACGGAGCACCATGCATTGGCTTGTTTCACATTTTCGGAGTTTAAACAGGAAACACAGAGGAGCTTGTCATTGAGACGCTGTGGAATCCGCTCCAGGACTGTTGGAAACAGGAAGGTAATTCCGTAACTTTCAATGCGCTACATGTGGTTATCTACTGGAACCTCATTTACGTGAAACATTAGGCGTTCGTTTGAATCGTCATTCAATAACAATTGAAGCATACGGAGCTCTGCATCAAAAGTTACAAAATTGCCTTGCTGGATAATATATAACAAAGATATGCCCTGGCTCCTTCATGGCAACTTGGCTTTAGCTCAAACAACCCAAAAACAAATGATGTTTCCTGAGGTAAAAGTGCAAGAATCTCGTGCAAAGAGCTCAATAAATTCCCTACTATCTTGAATTTCCGATCTGAGCTATTTGTCTCATGAAAAAGAAATACAACACGAGACATTCATTTTCAAGTGTCGCACAAACTGCGAAACCAGCATTTTGGTTTTATTTTAGATTGAAGTATTTCACACCAACCCAGTGACTCATAACTGGAACATTACAGTAACCGCTTAGTTAAGTACCCAGACTTAATCTGGATTATAATCGTAGCAACAGACTGCGTTCAAATTTCCCAGGCGTGACAAGCTTATCTACTACTAATCCAGTTTGTGTGCCGTGAGTGAACGGAGCGGTTGTCCTTCGGCCACGCCTAAGGGCTGCACTTTACCCAGAAGAAAAACGTAATATGAACACATAAGTTACATACACGGATAAGTCGTTTTTGAGGAGGTTAGGAGTGTAGTCACGCGGAAGGTGCTGTGGAAAAATATCGAATGCAATAAGAATGTGCCGTCTGGTGCCTTGACTTGTAGGATTAAATAGGTGGCGGAAGTAGAGGAAGTTACAGAAATAACTAGTTCGGTTGCTCAAGAAAGTTGCTTATGAATGAAAATTAAACAAGTTATTATGAAAACAAATAAGGTCGACAATAAGCTATATTTTTAAAATAGGTTAAAATGCATGCGCTGCTTCTCATCTGGATAAGCGTTATTCATAAACATAATTAAGCTTGTGATAAACTTTTTCCCGCTGCGAATATCTCGTAGCACTACGCCGTAGTCCGTATGTTTAAAATGGCGTTATTCCTTTGTCTTCATCTGTCACTAAAATATTTGTATTTATAGATGATTACAAATTGACTGACCCATGTTAAGTATTTTAAATACCGGGGCATATGTCTCATTTAGCGTTTTGCCAATTTAATAAGCGACATCACAAGTATAGATCAATGATTGCATATTAAGGTATCCATTATATTGATGAACCCAAACCAGCCTCCATATCTGCACTAGTAATCTGCATACTTCAACCTGCAGTGAAAGGAGAGTGCAAGGAACTGCGACCTTCACGCGCAAGGCCGTAGTTACTTCCGCGTTTTAAATAATATCAGTGGTCAACTAGGCTACGTGTCTGCAGGCATGCTCGGAGTTTTAATTATACTAGTAGCTATATTTATGTACAAGAATACCTGTGGTTAAATAAAAGTAGTTACTTAGCTACCTTCGTTATCCATAGTTTCATTTACACTAGGGTTTGCCATTATCGTAATTTTCCATTAAATTGATTATCTCTGAAACCGTTTTCTTTAATTTTTTTACCATACGTGTTTCGAGTCTGGCTCTACTATGCATACTACTATGGACGCTGCGTTCTGAACGGACGCCCCGGGGTGTCTCTGAAACCGCAACATTTTCCGGACAAGGTTACAGTTTCTGAACAAAGACTAGTTAGGGGAAATGATGATTATGGCAAACTTTACATTTACGCCAAATAAAATTATGGACTCAATTCGTAGGTATCTCAGTAGTTGTTTGCTGGTGAGGTGCAAGCGAGGATGGATTGCACAAATGACCCACTGAATTGAAGTGCATTTAAAAGAATCCCTAATATTAGAAGATATTTTGAGGTACTTAGTACCATTAGGTACTTATCATCTCATAATATCTTACGCAACGATGCTAAGGATATACAGATTTCACATTAGGTTATTATTAACTAATGCATAGGTAAGTCATGCCACTCGCATGTCATACGGAGACTCTAGTATAAGTTTTATCAGTACAATACGTTTTCGAACGCGTTTGCGTTTAGTTTCAATTTGTATGGTAACGCGAACAGCGCCTCTGGTGGTAACTATTAGGAATACGCGTTGCCATACAAATTGAAACTAAACGCAAAGACGTTCCAAAACGTATATTTATCGATACAACTTATACTAGAGCTACAGGACTCGTAATAGTCGTAATCCGGTTGCCCACTGCCGTATGGGCAGCCAGCGCTGCTATCACTCATAGTAGGGTTCAGCTACCATAGCGAAATGCAATGAGTCAAACCACATTGCCTACGCTTGTACAAGTCGGAAATATGTATCTAGTAGATTTAGTTAAGTCTTGATATTATGTAACTAAAAAATAATGCTAAGTAACTATTATCATTAAAAAAATATTTTCAAAGAAACCACTAAAGAGCGAAGCAAACGGGTACACTTCTTCATTACTCTTGCTTGAGTATTCGTAGGTAATATGACCTTGGTTGCCATGGTTTTATTATTGTTGGTTACTTGAGTTGATGACTTTTTTAATCATACTTTTTATCTCTGGACATTCCGTCACCAAATTAATTAAGAAAGAAAGAAAGAAAGAAAGAATTTATTTATTCAAATAGGATTCATCGAACCACTTTTGCATCGTCAGTCATCAGCTACAACACTAGAAACACTCAGGTTCTATTAAATATACTTAAGACTTAAAATTATTACAACATGTCAAGGGATTTTTACACAAGATTTGTTTTTTAAAATACCTTAGATAATAAAATGGAGAAGTTAAATTCAGCTTCGTGTATGTGCATCGTCTATAGTTAAACTAACAATTAATACGTTAAGTAAATAAGCATAGTTTATATATTATAAGTAATGTCAAGGTAATCAGTTATAAATACTTAATTAGCAACATTTCATTATTTTTTTTATTTTTTTACTAAGCTGGGCCAAGCATTTTTATCTATTAAGTAGTCCTCGACAGTATAGTATCCCTTTTTTAGCAAGGATGATTTTAGATATTTCTTCAAAGCAGGTAATGGCAATTCAAGTGCTTCAATAGGTAATTTATTGTAAAATAGTTGACATTCCATAAATGATTTATATACTTTACGAACACGGAACTTAGTAATTGAAATTTTATGTTTATATCTGCTACTGTTCATTTTTTTAAACGATCCTATATTTTTAAGCGCATAAATAATACATTCGTAAATATACTGGGAGGCTACTGTCAGTATATTTACCTCTTTAAACAGGTCTCTTAGTGACTCTCGCGACCCCATCTTATAAATTGAACGAATAGCCCTTTTCTGTAAGACAAATATTGAATGTATATCTGCTGCCTTTCCCCACAGTAAAATTCCATATGTCATTATACTATGAAAGTAGCCAAAATAAACCAATCGCGCTGTCTCTATGTCAGTCAAATACCTTATTTTTCTGACAGCGTAAGCAGCTGAACTTAACCTACTAGCCAACTTTGATATGTGAGGACTCCACTGTAAGTTTTTGTCCAAGGTTAGACCTAAAAAAGTTGTTTTGTCTATGATTTCCAAGCATTCTCCATTTAAGTATATATTGCCATTGTTAGCTCTTACATTAGGTAAAATAAATCGTAGACATTTCGTTTTATTAGAGTTGAGTAATAAGTTATTAACTGTAAACCAGTTTAACACTTTGGCAAGGATGTTATTAATGCTATCATAGTCCTTTGTATTTATAGGTGTTTTGAAGATTAAGGATGTATCATCTGCAAATAATATAATTTTACAATGATTTTGCATAAGGAATGGCAGATCGTTTACGTATACTAAAAAAAGAAAAGGTCCTAAAATAGAGCCCTGTGGCACTCCTAGTTTGACAGCCGCTCCGTTTGATTGTGTTCTATTTATAAAAATTGACTGCATTCTGTAGCTAAGAAAAGATGAGAGTTGATTTAGGGCTTTTGTAGATAGACCATAGTGTTTAAATTTTCGTAAAAGAGTTACATGTTCAACGCAGTCGAATGCTTTCGAAAGGTCACAGAAGATGCCTATTGCGTCACAAGAGTCTTCCCATATCTCATATATACATTTTATTAATTCAGAAGCGGCATCAGTTGTGGAACGTCCTTTTCTAAACCCATATTGTTGGCAGTGGAGAAGGTTATTATTTAAAAAATACATCTGCAACTGATCTAACATAATTTTTTCAAAAACTTTACTTAAAACTGGTAAAATAGAAATAGGACGAAAATTCGTGACATCATTTTTGTCACCTGATTTATGCAAAGGTACAACTTTGCTTAGTTTCATAAGGTCAGGGAACACTCCCTCTTTAACGCAGCAATTAAAAATGTCAGTTAAGTAGGGTGCAATAATGTCAATAACGTGTATGATCAAATTTACAGATGTCCCCCATAAATCCTCGGTGCTCTTTCTACTTATAGTTTTAAAGGTTTTTATAAGAGTTTCTGAGTTAATTAAGCTAAATTCGAACTCACTTTTGCCAGTACCTAATGTACCTATACTCGAGAGCATCAAAGATTCCGCTTGCTCCGGGGATGATTTAAGATCCTTAGTGGTAATACAAGCTGTGTTTGAGAAATACTCTTCAAATTATTATTAAAATCGCAATAACAGCAAATTATAGTAAGTATTGACTCATTTCGCATTTTTTTTATAATAATGACAAGTCTTTCTACCGTAATTATAGTTTAACGACGAAAGAGCTACGTAGACGTTAATTGTTGCAATACTTGATCGATTGTTGTTCATTCATAATTTCCGTGTAGTACGGCATAAATTAATAAACAGACCTTTTATTAACATTAAAAGGATTCACGTCTTTGTCTAAATCGAAGCAGACTTGTTTTGTTCCGTATTAATAAACAACCCTTATTGTTTCTTCATGTATATTTTAAATATTCAACTACTTACGCGAATATTTCATCATCATCATCATCATTCGCGTATATTTATTTGGCTTTACTTAATAAACGTAGGAGCCACAATTTTTTTTTAAATTTGTCATACCTAGTCTTAACAAAATGTCTCAGTAATTTTGTCAAATTAGATCAACTAGTAATTACGTTCCTAATTTATATTCAATTTGGCGGCTGATTCCATTTAATTAAGTTATAACAATGTACCTACTTGCTTAAACTCGGAAGCTGCTTTAACGCTGCATTCCGAATGTGTGACGTTTTTATTTAAACAAGTAGGTAGCTACACTTATCCTTATTCCATAATAAATTCCTATAATTATGCGATTTCAAGGAAAACTTTCTTGAAACGTAAATAGTAGTAGGTAGTGTTTGTTTGCAAAGTAATTAATGTTGAAAATAACTAGAACCATAGTCTAGAGCAGGGCTGCCGTGATTCTTAAAAAGGCAGTCATCTGACAATTTACCAATTTTGAGTTATATATTGTGCTGTGATCAGGAAAAAAAGACGCGTTGACCTATCTAACCCGTTTTTCTCTATCACATTTAGTTTTTGAGATAATTTTTCAATAAAAGGCAGTCAAGTGCATTCTTACCAGTGCCGAATTCATTAAAACGCAGTCATCTGACATTCATCCTTAAAAAAGCAGTTAAAGTCCTTTGACTGCGTAATATATGGGAAATATTTTAGGCAAAACTTATTTAAAAGGCAGTTTTGTACCAAACTGCCTATTGATAATTATAGTTCATCAATTTACTTTACAATAATTCATTAAAAAGCAGCTTTTAAGTAAAAATTATTTAAAAGGGAGTCATGTGACGTTAGCTTCCTTCTTAATAATTATTTGATTGATATTACTTACTTCTATACTTCAAAAAAGGAATGTACGTCACAATTTTTTTTTATTAATTACTATTTTTTCTCGCAATAATTATTTTAAAGGCAGTCATGTTTTATCGCGCACCTATAATATTTTTACATGGATTTTTTAAAGTTTGTTTCAACGACAGATGCGAGCCGCAGCGGACGTTTGAGGCAGGGCGTGCGTTCGTTCGCGCCAAAATCACGTGAGCGTGCCAATATTTAAAGTACGTAATAGACCGGGAGATGCTGACACAAAATTTTAAGGTATTTGTACCAAGTATGGCGACCCTTCAGGGGTCTAATTACGTAATCAGAAAAGGAAAATGATGGTCATAGCGCTAGTACTGGCAGCCCAAATGCGTGGGCGTTAGTTAGTCAGTTATACTGGGCGTTTTCCGTAAGTCGACATCCATTGTGCCTATTTTGCGTGAAACGGCGGTGTGGCGCTACTCTAACCACCTTAGCTCGTCTAGAAAGTTGCTGAGTGCCTTGGTGTTGACTGCGTCCCGTAGTGTGTCTGGAGAACCTAGGTGCTTTATTCTGTATACTTCTACCTGCTTGCAGTCCAACAGTATATGTTTAGTCGATTCTTCTGCCTCCATGCACGCTCTGCACATGGGGCTGTCTGTGATACCTAAGTTATAGAGGCGTCTGTTCAAGGTGTTATGTCCTCTTATTATTCCCACTATCTTGCGCAGTTGGTTTCTATGTGTCCTTAGTAGTGCGGTTGTGAGTTTGTAGTCGCGTTTCGACAGAATCTCTTTGCTCTGTCTGCATGTGTCTGTCTCCTCCCAGTATTTTTAATGTAGTTCTTTAGTGTGTTGGTCCAGTTGATTGTATATGTAGCTTTGTGGCAGGGGCAAGATTGGCTCCGGTCCGTATGCCGTTGTTTCTGAGCCTTTCCTGGCCAGTTCATCCGCTGTATCGTTCCTCTTGAACCACTGTGCCTCTTGATCCATTGTATAGTAACTTTGTTTTTATCTGCGCACACCTCTGTGAGGTTTTGGTGGCTTTCGTATATCAAGCTAGATGTGATGTTATCACTGCTTAGTGCTTGTAGTACCGATTTATTGTCTGAGAGTATCCATATGTTAGTGTTTTCGACTTGTCGTCTCTTTATGGCATTGCAGGCTTCAATTATTCCTACGCATTCAGCCTGGAATACCGTGTTTTGTACACCCAGTGGTTTGGATATGTGTATGTTTAAATCCTCTGAGTTCCCGTATTTGTTTTTGAACCATGTGTAAAGATTCTAAGGTCTGTTTGGTTTAGCCCCTCTTTTAAATCTTCCGTCAGTGATATGCCGTAGTCTTTCCTAAAGACTGCAGTTTTTGGTATTTTGTCGATTGAAGCCTCCATCATAGGTAGGATTGTGATCAGTTTGTTATGGATCTTCGTGTGCGGTATGTCTAGTTTCGTCCATAGTTTGAGGCGTTTTAGGCGTATTGCCGTCGCAGCCGCCTACTTATTCTTTCATCGACTATCGGAAAATACAAGAATTTTTGAGTAACAAATTGTTCGATTTTCGTAATTTATCCGACACGTGCGATTAACGCCCACGCATTTTGGCCGTCAGTACCAGCGCTATCACCATCATTTTCCTTTTCTTCATTACGTAATTAGACCCCTGAAGGGTCACCACCATACTTGGTACAAATACCTTAAAAAATTGTGTCAGCATCTCCGGGTCTAATACGTACCTTGAATATTGGCACGCTCACGTGATTTTGGCGCGAACGAACGCAGGCCCTGATATAAGAAATATACAGTGCCTTTTCCATGATTTTATATTTTGTAATATGCCATTTTAATAAATGATAATATGAGTGTTTTATTTAATTTCAATTCACTTGACTGTTGTTATCGAAGTTTAAGAAAAAATATTTTATAGAAGAAAATTACTTAAAAAGCAGTGAATTGCATTTGAGCATTTAAGACTGCTTTGTAGTGAATTACTCAGTGGATATAATTTTGCTATCGTTTGCTTTAAAGAAGTAGTTTGGTGGAATAATTTATTTAAAGGCAGTAACTGGACTTTCACTTCTTTGTAAATAATTAAACGAAAAGGATTTATAGACAAGAAACTTTACAAAAAGGCCGCTAACTGAAAACACTGCCTTTTAAAGAATTACGAGCATACAATTGAAAGGAATTTTAATTTTCATGTTAGTAATAATTCAGTAAAAGGCAGCTTCGGGACTTTAGCTGCCTTTTAGTGAATTATTATAGGTTGTAAATAAACTCCCAAAATGCATACCACAATTATTTCTTGATATAATTTAAAGGAATATGTAAAAATATAATAAATAACAATGAAATAAGATAGAACAGGCACCTTTTTAATACCTAAAATCATCATTGCGTCATATATTCTTACACAGCCTGATTAAAGTAAAAAAATCCAATTGAAGACTGCTTTTGCGTTTTTCTCAAAAGTAAGTGATGTCAGAAGACTGCCTTTTTAAAAATCACGGCAGAGGGGTCGGCAACCTTTTAGTAACCAAGGGCCACATAGGAGCTAACAAAAATTACGCGGGCCACACTTCTTAATTATTTGTGACTTTATCAGGCAATTCCGAAGTTCTGAATTCAATGACCTTTACTTACAAAACAGCCAGGGAGGCTCGCGGGCCGCAAGCAAGGGCCTGCGGGCTGCCTGTTGCCGACCGCTGGTCTAGAGCAAAAGTTTGTACTAAAATTTAAACTAACTTAACTAAACTTTTGCTCTTGAGTACAGTATCTCTCACTGATACCCCAGAAATTTGTCCATGAAAACTTTAATGTTATGTGGAACCAGGCATAATCAATTTGAACATGCATGACGGAAATTCGCTAGAGAAAAGGCTTTAAATGCTTACCTACTGCCTACTGTTTGACTTTTCTTATGTACCAACGAGTAGGTATTATCTTTCTATCTCTCCTATAAATATTGTTACTTTTCGGAAGACCTTTATGGGTTTCAGTGATATCCAGTAAAACATTTAAGACCAATGAATACATACAGTTTTAATTATATTAAAACATAAAAACATAAGCTCTAGAATTTAAATAATAAACTGATATACATACTACTTAGATCATTGAGCGTGTTATTTTTGCTCCTAAATCTTAAAGCATTTTTTGTCATTACCGGTTTTTGTGATCACATTCCACGACCAAAGTCGATACCTATTAATTTGTCGCCTCGTTCGAACTGGACAGCCATTTTGCTTTAATGAAGGTTGCCTTGTAATACATATTTTTTTATTATTATTAGCAATTGAATTTTGTACAGAGCTATAAGAAACTAGCTATCATGTATGTTGTAGCAATCTGATAAGGTATGCATTTCCATTAGAATACACTTTGACGTTGATTTATATATGCCAAGAGCATTCAGTTATATTCCAAAGAATACATAAGTTACAAGATTACGAAGATAAGAATAAATGTTTTGATTCTAATGCTAGTTACCACTCATAATCTAACGTTTACTATACACATATTTCTTAAATGCCTTATTTGCATAATATATGCAAGGTTAAACTAAAGCTAACTTAAAGCTGCTTGCAAAAGTATTGTCCGTGTGCAATCACCTTTTATCTTGAATGGATAAGTATATGACTTAGTATTAGCATTCTATTACACCCATAATGCAATCTATAGGTAAGTACCTGTAAATCGTTAGCTTGTAGGTACGATACATATTATTTGCTCTTAAGGACGGAATTTCATTAAACAGGCCGATAGTTCTGTAGGTACAACAGCTCCACAATCTAAAATAAGAATAAGTTGACAAGTCGAGATGAAAGAAAACTGGACGAAATTTGTACTTAGATCGTATCATCATGGAAAACTTTACATATTTCGATCTAAGTACAAATTTCGTCCAGTTTTCTTCCATTTTATTCCTCGAGTTTTATAACTCGAGTTTGTCAACTTATTATTCCCGCCGTGTACGGTTATTAATCCTTTACTTAACCAGTCTTAACTATTAATTAGAATACATATAGAAGAAAGTACGAAATCAGTTTTAAGAAGCAATTTGCATACAGTTGCAGTTTCGTAAAATCCAATGATAAAATTAGTCACAAATTGGGTATAAATGTTTAGGAATCACGTCTTGCTTGCAATAGGCAGCTGGTACCCGAGTTTAGCATACTAATTGGACAAACGTTTAGGTCCGTCGTAGTCTACTATTACTGACAAATTAAACTGGAAACGTTTAGTGACTTGGCTTTTGACGTTATGAAGTCATTGGCAAATGGTGACGTAGTTTAAAATTTGAACAAAAATACTAGAGATTATTTAATGAAAAAAATTAACAGACCATCAGAATCACCTGAAATACTGGTGAGGAAGCTTGAAATGGAATATAAATACGTGATAAGATTTATAGATGTATTCGAAGGAAATAAAGGTAATTAACAAAAATAAACTCTGTAGGGAAGGAATGAGGAACGAGTAAATTATGCAATAAACTTATCCCGATTAAGGATGAGTACCCACCAGAGATGAGCTAAGCTATGCCTTCATACATTGACCAATTGTATAAGACTTCATAATTACATACCAACTTGTTTGAGGAGAGAGTTATCGGGTGGTGTCATCTTTCTAAAGCGTCACATTTATTATACACTAAACAAACAAGTCATCCTCATCATCTGCGTGTAACGAAGCGAGCAATAAAGTTTTCTAACGATGCTGTAATCCTCTGAAACAAGTTCACGACCGGCGCAAGCGCGGCGTAGAAAATCGTATGTGTACAAATAAGTCACCCGACCACTTCTTTCTCCGCAATCGTGTTCAGCCTGTATACACGGGATTGTGTTACTGAGACGGAACTTGCTATGATGTTATGCAGAAAAGAACAATCAATTTGAAATAACGTACAAACAACCTGACAAATAACCAAATTATGCTGACATTGGGTTCCTTTAAATACTTTGTGTTTCGTCCCGTGTAGCCATTTGTCATTCGTTTTGCATATGCACTTTGCTTGCTGAATTCCAATTAAGCAACAAGTTAAATAATTATAGTTATTTGTCATTTAGCTATAAACATTGTACCGTGCATAGTTACAATGTTTATAGCCAAATGAATGGAATTAATCAGGTACAATGTCAAAGTCAAAATCAGTGTTAGTGATTTAATTTTGTTGCTCGCTATATTAATAATATTACGGCTAGACGTAATCCATTTTATGGAAATAAAGGCCATTTAAACTGGTTCCTTATCGTGTGATATCGTGCGTGCATTTCATCTATCGAAGTAGACATTGAAGTAAATTTGACATGCTTAAGTCAAACCCGGATCAGTAACTCGACGAGCAGGCTTTGTGACGCAGTTGCTTTTTTCCGTCAATGTATACAATTAGAAGTAGGTACCTTAAATTAGAAGCTTGTAGAATTTTATGTATCAAGATAACAAGAATTTCTGAGAGAAACAGAAGGGGGTTTCTCTCAGAAATTCTTGTTATCTTATCTACAATATGCCATCAGCAAATTCTTGTAGGTATAGTTTACAGATAGTTATATCTAACTGACAAAAAAACTGCCAAGGTTATTAGCGCAATGCTAGCCACAAAACGAGAACAGTGTCCAGACTTGTGTGGGACTGCACTGCATATTGTTTCTGCGTGCTTAAGCTCCGAAATTCTCAGTGCTTACTTGTTTCATAATATGTCTATTGTATTTACCTACATATGAGGTGTCCATGCGGTGTTTTTTGTATTTTTAAATTCTTAATTATTATCAACTATTGTACCCTTATAGATAAAAGTCACAGTCAAAGTGATTTATTCTTCAATTTAGACAGATTATGAATGTCGATAAACTACCACCGGTTTGGAAAGAAAACCTCTGCCTCGAGAAGAACCTGCATAATATATTTTTCAAAACAGTATACAATATATATTATTTTAGTATCAGAGTATTATTAAATTAAATTACATTGCTACAGTAGAAAGCCTATTATTTATTTTGCGATAGATTTCTAGCGCAGGACTTTATCACTGCCAAATCATAGTATTAATTCTTATAGATTGACATTAATGTAGTTAATAATGTTATATTATGAGATAAATAAATATCAATATCATGATATCTTCTGCCCCAAACCATGACCAACCCGTATGCGTGAAATAGTACTAGGTATTTTTTATTATTTAAGTTCCAAATAATTCATACTTATCGCAGAGTTTCATAATTAGGTGCTAAAGCCATTAGTGGCTTATTTACAGCTATAGTTCGGTTTAACTATTTACTATTTAAGTAGGTATGTAAAGTTTACATTCACAAATATTTTTACAAAACGTGACTTAATCACATAATTATAATTGACTTATTTATTAGAAGTAAAAATAATGTGTGTGCATCGTGACAGTTTACATCAATATATGTACTTACATTCCGTTTACTGTATCACTGATGAACAATAACTTGGTTGGTTACAAGGTGTTATCATAGTACTTTGTTACTTGACATATAATACGGCCTCCGTAGCCCAGTGGGTAGTGACTCTGCCTACGAAGCTGGAGGTCCCGGGTTCGAATCCCGGTCAGGGCATTTATTTGGGAGTTTATCACGAATATTTGTTCCTGAGTTATGGATGTTATATATGTATATAAGTATCTATATGTATTTATCGATTAATTTTTATTGTAATGGTCAATTCATAAAACTATTATTACAGTACTTACTTATTTGCAAACGACTTAAAAATAAAATAAAATCACAGAAACGTATCAAAACTTTGCCCTTTAGGCAGGGTGCCCATCACACAGGCAGCATTCCCGCGTTGAATAGCAATCGCTATTCTTTGAGCGAGAAAGCTGCCTGCGCGAGGGTCACCCGTTGCGTCCCTCAACCGCTTGCTGATCTCCTTGTGGAGCCCACGCGCGCTTTTTCCCCAAGGGCCGAGTGTCTCGACGCCAAATGCGACAAAGTCGTACTGGGCGCCGAGACAGCTATATTTCCCGACCTTGGATCGCTCTCGGGCATCCGCCGCTGCCCCGGCTAGTTTGGACGTGACTGGCAAGTAGGACGCTGCCAACGTATCAGCGCAAGTAGCGTCCCACACCAGTGCACGGCCCATTCGCCAGGGGATCAACGTCATCCCGTCCGGACGCTTGCCGTCGTCCCGTACAATCCGAGGCTCAAGAGCCACGGGGACGCAGGCGCTGGCAAGCGCCCTTCTCAAGATGTCGTTGAGTGCAGCGTGGCGGGACAAGCGGCCGGCACCCGAGGAGCAGGCGAGTCCATGGTGACCAAAGCGATCTACTGCGGCTCCACACGAGACGCAATTGTGGTCTACGCAGACATCAACTCCAATGCGGAGAGCAACTGCAATTCGGAGTGTGCCCGGATCAATAAAATTACCTAAGTTAGGTGATGGGTAGGCATGAAGCCAGTGCCCTGACTCTGGCCTAGATGCTGCCAACAGCCTGGCTCGGTCTCGGCCGGACGAAGAGTCGATTAAAGACTTTATAGTAGCGGCGGAAGCTAACGAGTCCCATGCCCTTTGTAATTTTGGTCTAGATGGCAAAGTTGGGCTCGGTCCAGCTAGCCAGGTGTTCCTAGCCTCAACTAAGCACGCGATCTCGCAGTTTGCAGTCATTGAGACTTTAAGGATTCTACCTGCGAGATCTTGCGTGCTGTGAGTTGAAGATAAGAAGGCCGGCAAAGCCACGCTCGAGATTTTTCGAGTTCCCAGACCGCCATATCTTATGGGTAAACAGGCCTGAGTCCAAGCCTGTTCGCTAAATTTTATATTGAGAATTGATTCTAGTATGGACTTCAAAAGAGTATCAATAGGAAGGACTAGATGAGGAAATTTCCAAATTGGGCAACAACGGAGAAGGTACGTAAATTTAGGAACGAGTAGGCAAAATTTTAGAATGAATAAGGCTGAGTGAGAGCTTATTTTGACTAAACGTTCAGAGTTATTTTTGAATTTTGTGATTGATTTATCTAGAACAGACGGAATGGCCTCCTCAAAAATGGGTGATCCAAGGAGGCACAGACTGTCTTTAGTCAAAATTTTAAGGTTTGGAGCTATGTTTTTAAAATCATCAATTATTTGTGTAGCCAAAAATGGATCAGTTTTTTCGGAAATGTACAGTTCACATTTATCGAAATTTAGTTTCAGTCCAATATCATCAAATTTTTGTATAATTTTGGATAGATCGGCCAGGACGGATTGAGACTTACCGCCAAAGGTGCCATCGTCTAGGTACCATACGTTTAGGTCAGAAGAAAGACTGTGGATGATTGGATTGATGGCGAGACTAAACAGGGCCGGACCTAGGGGATCCCCCTGCTGGCAGCCTACGGCTGAAAGAATTTCGTTGTCTTTGTGAAGTAACTTGGATGGAGAATGGTAACACTGTAATAAAAAGTTATATATTTCTGGTATATGGTTTCGTATTTCATTTAGCAAAGTGTCCCTGTTAACTGAGTTAAAAGCGTTTTTAACGTCTATTTTCAATAGGACCTCACACAGGTCAGTTTGTGTGAAGGTACGCACTGCGTGAACTGCGGCCTCGCAGCCGCCACGAGTTCCAAAACCAACCTGTGTGGGCTCGAAAAGTTTTTGTAATTTAGTACGGGTGTGTCTTACGCAGATTTTTGCTGCGAGACGCCGGAAGGTAGAGCCAACAGCAATGGGGCGCACGCCAGCATCCTTCTTTGTGAGAGCAATCAGGTTAGCTCCATAAAGTATCGGCGTCACATCTTGGCATACGTCGCCTAGGAGCATAAGGTTTACTAGTTTTGTAATGCTTACTGTCAGCTGTTCACCGGCTACTACTACCCCAGAGCCGTAGCTAGTGAGGTCTAAAAGGTGTTGAGGGGTGATACCATCTAAACCTGACGCCGACCCTTTCGGGAAGGATGCGAGTGCTGCCACTACGTCCTGCCCTGTAGCGCGGAGGCAAATCGAAGGATCTGAAGGAGGATCGACAAAGAAAGGGGTCAAAGGGCCTGGGGGATGCTTAGATAGCAACGCGGTTGCGGTTTCGGGAGTGTCGGGGGCGATGGTATCATTAGTGAAAAGGAGCCGTGCCGCCCCTTTAAGATCACCATCATGCAATTTCTCTTCAACCTTTTTACATAAGTTATACGGTTTACCTCTAGCTTGAGAAGGCCGTGATAACGGCGGCAAAGCTGGTGCTAAAACATTATTTTTTATTTTCCTTGTGAGGGAAAAGTTGTTGTTATTATTGTCGTCTGGTAAATGTAAAATTTTGAATGGCAGAGTTAACAAGTCATGCCACGATTGGAGGTTATTGTTTTGTACGCAATTGTTTATTGTAGCTGTTAGTATTTCGGCTACAGCGGACCTGGCACCACGCGGAATGCGTTTGACTAGAGGCGTCGAATGTTTTAGTTGGCCGAGAAGGGTTTGAAGAGGAATAGCATGGTAGGGTAATGACGTGGATGGGCTTATGTTATGCGTATTCGGCACAGTTGAGATAGGATGAACGCGAACCTGATGGGTACGCGATTGGTGTATATGTAGGCCTCGTGTTGATGTGAAATCTCTTTTACATACTACGCAACATTCCATTCTACAAAATAGAAAATACAAAAAGAAGAATAACACAATCTACCACATGCATACGAACATAAGTAACTTAACTAGAAAATAAACTACCTAAGAATATAATAAGAACTAAACAATAGAATAAAAACATAAATTAGATCATCTGGAACTGGAACATTACGATTTCACGAATGTAAGTAAATAAACATCGGGAACGTTGACAGTCAGTCAGCCAGCAGTGACGGCTGGAGTCTGCGCACATGCGCTCCCGGGACAGTAGGCAAGTGCGGCGTGTGTCGTTGCTTGGCAGCGCTTTGGCGTCTGTTTTGACACAAATCTCAGAACTCAACACAATCTTATATTCTTGTTTTCCCAAATAATATAATCACTTGGTCGTTGCCCACATTCGTGCATGTAAAGAGGGGTGCTAGTTACACAAAAATTAACATTGCAAGGGCGTAGTGATCGGAGTAGGCGGGGAAAATAATATCAAAATATGGAGCTGTTGTGTCAGCTGTGACTGTAGTTTTTTTTTTTTACGATATTTATCTATTATATATATCTTCGCCTAGTACCCACAACACAAGCCTTACTGATCTTACCGTGGGCCTAGGTTGATTTGTGTAAGATTGTCCCGTAATATTTATTTATTTATTTTTATTTTATTTATTTATAATACTTGTTTACATCTTTAGCTGATATAGGGTTGGATAGGTATAAATCTTGTATGTGTTTTGGGAGACTATTTATTATTTTTGGAAGCATGTAATGATTGGTTCTCATGCCGTAAACGTGTTGTGGTCGGGTGTACCAAATTTTACATCTTCCCATGGTCATAAAGTATGATTTGCCGCACACGTAGCGGGAGGCAATTACCTCTCCATGGCCAGAGATGGTGTAAAATATGTATACCACCACTGTCGTGTATCGATAGTCGTGCGCTGTGTTGTGCGCATCGATCCATCCGTGTGTCGCGGGTATTATATCGCTGACGTAAGCGGGGCCGAGTACTTTCACCTTCGTCGGCGACATCCGACGCCATTGAACTTGACGGTTGTATAAGAGAGGTCTTATTCACTGGCCTTTTGTGGTAATAGCCAGTGACCTTGAGCTAGGGACGAATAAACTTAATCAAGAAATTTCGAAGTGCAGTGTCCTGTTGGAGAATAGCGCGTTCTTTAGTGAGTAGCGGATGAAATAAGAATCTGTTGGTGTTTGTTAGGCAATGGATAAAGACAGGCTCACTTTACATTTTCTTTGGATTTTTAAAGTCTCGATACTGACGTTTCCTAGATTCTAGCAATGTACGTAAGAAAACTTGGAGACATTTCTTTCATTTGATATTTGCAAGGTAGTCGACAAATCTTTAAGATAATGAACCTAGTCACCAGTAAAAGAACGAAAAATGTAAAGGTACATCATAATACTACAGCGTCAATAAATAAACATTCGGAATAGATAAATTGACGCGTAATCAAATAACCAATCTTCAGAAATGTATTTTTTTAAGCTGGCCTATAGTTACCTCAGAAAATTACGGATGATTGTAAAGATAAAACAATTTCGCATGCAATCTCCTTTAAAAGCAAAAAGCATTTTCAATGTTCTTTATCAAGGGTAAATCCATTTCAGACCATAATAATTTTAGAGTGCGTCGAGTAACAAGATATTTACAAAACAAAGAACTTGATATTACGAGTGAGTTTGTCAGGAATGCAAGTGCGAGAAATGATTGCAACTTGCATCATTATTCATAATCAGACATCCATTTGTTGCAAGTGGCGACCTTTAACTTGAGAATCAGAACGATCATTCATTCTCAAAGTGGTATTCCTTTATTTTTAAATTCTCTTTCTATTTCTCTCAGCTATCCGAATGTAATGGTGACAGCTTAACTAAATTTTGATTTGTTATTGATTAATTTGGATTGATATCTGCATTTAATCATTATAGTAAGAATATTATAAGGATTTGGTGCGGTTGGTATTTGATCCAGTTTTTTGTCTTACTTGTAATACCTACGCGGAAATTTCCTACTCATTTTTTACGACTCGGTGAATTATTGTTCTAGATACTTGAAAGTAGGCGTGCGGAGGTCGTAATAAGATTATAATATCAAACGTCTTGCCTTGAAATGTTTTAAGATTATATTGAATATATGGTCTGATTTTAAACATTTAAATATGGCAGTTCATTTATCTTGTCGCAAAAAAGACCAGACGGATAATACAATAAGCCTGAGTCTGACAAAGACTATAGATTTATAGGGCAAGTCCATATAAACGGGTATCATTTATGCACTGCTTTAATAATAATGCGATTGGATACATTCACAACTACATAGCTTAATTGCTCTAAAACTGCATCATTAATAAAGATATCTGCAATAGTACATTACTTACCTAGGGCGGTTAAACAAATAATGTCTCAGATCGCAGCTATTTGACGCCCGAGCCGAAGACAAGGGCGATAAATATGCGCTCTGAGGCTTTCTTTATTACCGCCCGTAGTGAGTACAAAATTTTACGTCTCTATCTGGCCAGGAAGTGGGGTTTTCCGCACGCATAGCGTGCGGTAATTCCTACTTTATGGCCAGGTATGACGTAAAAATAATTATCACACTTGTATTGTAAATTTATAGGATGGCCAGAATAATATTTTTTTCAAAATTGTTGATTACCGCAATTTGTGATTAACGTCATTGTAATAGACAATTAACTAAACGTTTACTACGTGAAACAAATGCTAGATTATCTAATGCCTAGTTACAATCGAAGCGTTAAATTGCGAATCAAATTTTTGCCGAGTCTTAAGAGAGTAGTGTTCTCGTTATACAACACCATCGTGATAACTACCCATTGTCTGCAAGAGGAAACCAGTATATTTCCGCTTCCAATTTTGCTCTAGCTTGTTTTAGAGCAATTAATTCTTCCGACAGTCGATTTAAGCTGCTATTGTGTGTTAAAAGCATCGATCAGGACACACTGAGTCCATTCGTCGCTATTCACCCGTCCAAGGTTTAGATGCATGGCCTTAGCTTCCCCTGGTATTCTTCAATCGGACAGCACAATGCCTCCATCACCATTGTTAGTGAAGTCCATAGCGTGAACAATCGTAAGCTCTATCTCAATGACATCTGATTATGCTGATCCATCCAGCATACCTCCTGTACCTGACACTGGGGCAAATTAAAGGAAATAAGGGACTTGGCAAACAAATTAGATATTCTTCAGCTCATAATATTAGTTTCTCGCTGTTGCTGCTTTATTTTTAATTGATTAGTTGTACTTTTGTCGATCAAAATCTCGTCCCACATTGTAACAACATTCATACAACATGTCTGCCGCAATTCTGTTCTGAATTTCAATGAGACTTATTATCCCAGAAATGCTGACCGGTTACGAAGGTATTTTATTTCTTACGTATCCAAGCCTGCATTATTCATTGCTGTTTAACCTATATGCTTGAAATATTTGTGTTTGCTTATCTCGCCGTTACTTTTGGCGAATTTTCGGTAAAGTCTCCTTCTTTGAGGTTGCCTGAGTGTGTGGCAAAACCCCCGTTGTAAAAAATACTTAATATTCTACGTACATCAGGATTTCAGGATTTGTTCAACATCCTTGTATGCGTACCTACGCAAAAAGTAACGGATGTTGTATGCAGAATGCTTTTGTTCTGATACTTGACTTGAATTTACGACTGATAATCTGGGCTTGCTACTTTATGCTCGATTTTGTCTGCAGAGTGCCGAATGATAATTTGTCAGAATTTATCTTGGAATGAAATACCTATTTATTAGATTGTAGCGATTAAATGCGATTTTTGAAATTATATTAATTATTAACTATATGCACACCCGTCTAAGACAGCTCTTTTATCCAAAAGCATTTTAGGAATGAGCCCCAGAATTTATAAAATGCTACCCGATTCCATTAAAGAGAGCTAAAATAACATGAAATTCAAGAAGGAGTTAAAACGTTTATTGTTAGAAAAGGCGTACTACTCAATTAACGAGTTCTTTAGTGATACATTTTTATTTATTTATTTCGACATGCCTGCACTTTTACTTTAATTTTATTGACTTATAATGTATATTTTAATAAAATTCAATATTGTGGAATAATTTGGTAATTGTAATTTAATTTTAATAATATTTAATGTAAAAATTTAATTTCAAGTTTGATATGTATTTAGAATATTTAGATATTGCAATGCTTGACAGAGCTCATGTTACAACTACACCTAGCCTTAAGACCAATTTTGTTACAACATGAACGCAATAAAAAATCTGAATCTGAATCTATGATAATATTGTGGTTTTATTTATACTGGGTATTTTCGAATTTAAACTTTCGTGAGACATGTTTAAAATCATACTAATAATTATACGGTTAATTAAACTCACGTATTAAATGTCACTACGGATGAAATGTTTCGGTCAATCGTAGCGAGCGAGAGCAGTGATTCTTCCGAAGAGCTCGAAACATGTCACGCGTACTGACATTTAATACATGAGTTTAACCGTGTAATGATTAGTATAACTGGATATGTTAATTGCATATTTATTTGTTTTTGTTTTCTAAACAGTCATTCACTTAACACTAGCATTGATGTTAGTACCAATAACTCAAGGTTTATCTTATTTATCTGTGCCCTTTAATTGAAGACTACTGTACGAATGCAGTGAACATTTGTAGTTTAAACCCGTTGAAATTATCATATAAGTAACTATAAATGTCTCAACCAACAACAGTATGATTAGGTATCAGCTTGAAAATGGTTACTGTTTACTTATTCAGTATTGTAGAATCGTCACACCTGCTATTATTACAGGTATTAAATTAACACATAACAATAGTACCAATGAAAAAAACCCAATCGATCATTACATCAGGCTACCTAATAACTCGATTGCTGTAATCGTTACTTTCACTCCGATGCGCCGGCGCGTCCGGTGCTCTCAAAGGTTGACCGACCGCGACTTCAAGATCGTCGTGATAAATCCCGATCACGCATCACACGACCCGTGCATGTCTAATGGATATTGGTATAATTGCTTAATTGAAAATTTCTTCTGTCTACCTCAAGTAATGGAGCAATGGTTAAGACATTTTTGATGGTGGTCGTAGGGACTGCTTTATAGATGCAGTTTTGTTTCGATGAAGTTTGAGATTGGATGAGGGTTCTATTGTCATGGTTACATTAAAGTCTACGAAGGAAGTTAAGGGGAAAACACGTAACCTATTTGTGTTCATAGGTAAAGGGGGGCTATTCATAGGTAAAGTTCTAAAGGTATTCTCTGTGCTTGATAGTTAGGAGTTTGAAGATATTCCCCTCATTTTATATCAGGTCCAAACTACGCCCCAAACGGTATATGCTTCAAATATGCTAATTATTATTCAGACCATAATTATGCTTCAGCGTCCTAAATTTTCAGGGACAGGAGGGCCTTTTTTCAATCGTAACAATTGTGTCAACGCATTCTTGGTAATTTGGCAAGTCTTTCCTGATTCCGACCCGCTGAAATGGTATCAGCCACAGGCAATAATGCAACCACATACCAGACAAAACGAAGCAATCATCAGTTGGTAAACACCTAACCAATTCCACGGATGTCGCAACGCTCAATCTACTTAATAATTGGTAACCACAAATCATGTTAACGAGATGTCAGTCTCATTGGAACTGGCAGGAGAGACAATGCGTGCTGATTAAAGAAAGCAGAGGTCATGATTGCAAGCTTAAGGTAGGCGGCATGTCAAGCGGGAGCTGCCTTGACCTTGTCGGTCACTCTGTTGCAAGCTTGTCAGTACCTATTAGTTACACGACTACAAATATTAGAATAACAATGTGCAGAGATGACTCACCCTGTCTTTAATTTTTTCGGACAGATGATTCACGTTACGAAAAGCGGTGGCCTAAATGAAAACTGGGTGTCTGCTTCATTTCACAGCGTCGAGTATTACGTTATTGCGAAGGTCCATAAAGATGATTCAAGAATTCGGCATATTGATTGATTTGAAGTGAAATGCTAAGAACCTTGAAATTGAAAGTGAGTAAGCGTACCCAAAAGCCAGTTTAGATTTCATTGATTTTGTAACGAGGTTTAAAAACGACCTCGTGCCTGTCCAACCAAACATGGAATACGATGTATTGATTGAAAACATGTTTAAATGATGTAAAATACAATTTCTTAACAATAAACAAGACGGTCCTTACGTAATACATGTTCGTAAAACGCCGTCCAGAAACGTTCTGAAATCCGTCAATGTTAATATTTGGTTTGGTTTTCACTAAGCCAGAGTTTACCAAGGTGGGTGGATGTTGTAATAATGATATCTTTGGATGATTATTACCATGAGAATCGGAGCCAAATCACCATGCGAGCACGCTGGGCGACCGCAGCTGATGCAACTGCACCGCAGAACATTTATCATCGATCGTTGAACCCGTGTCTACATGATCGACAAGCGGGCATCTAACGATAATTCGATTGACAACTTTTTGCTCTACAGACATTATTGGGGGATTAGGTTCATCGTGTCACACTGTCATTTGTTTACAGAAGCTGAGTAATGAGGTGTCATTTTCATTTCGTTACGGAAGCTGTCGTAAAATACTGCAATGCTGACTACCTACGTTCAGTTTTAACACTTTTAACTCACATTTGTCAACTGACTTGAAATTTTATCGAGGGTAGTATGAAAACTCAAAGGAATATCAATTTCTAGTTACCTAATGTGAATATATAATAAAAAACTTACCCTAAAAAAAAGCTCTTAAGCTCTTACCTAAAAGTTTTAGATGTATGAATGTAGAGAGTCTTGAAAACGGGATTTCCTTCTCATTCAGTCGTATTTCAAATGAATACTTGTGACCCCAGTTGACCTCTCTGGTGCATTTGCCAAGTTGAATCTGGTCGTTCAACTTTATGCGTATTTACCTGCTTATCTTGTTTGACCACTTATGCCCTTTGCAGTTCTTTGGCAGGTACGACAAATTATGCGGTTCGCGAGTATAATTTATCACGAGAATGTCGACGCCTAATTCAATTATTTCTGAGAGGTAGGAAAGGACGCCAGTGTGAATTCCATTCTTCGAAAATATGAAGCTCGTTAAGAGGAAAAATACACCAACTCCTTCGGCACACGTACTTAAACAAATGTCTAGACAATAGTTTAGGGGCAAGGAATAGAAATACATATTTTTTACGTGGTAGGAAGGTGGTTTAATAGCTATAAATATTTTTTTCAAATCGTTAAACAATACATTAGATTTGGTTAAGTTATGCCCTGGTACGATCAGCGCGCGATAAGATATAAAAATAAAGTGAGAAAAGTTTTTCTCTGTCCAAACCTTTAATACATTGATATAAGATTGAGTTTCACTTGTCTCGAGGAAATGTTAAGTCAGATTGACTTCCAAAGATTGTGCAGACATTTTAACAGACTCGTTGTAATAAAATAAACACTATCCCAACATTGCAAGGCTGCAATATTATGAATACTATTATGGGGTCAGCCGATACAATCAAGCTGATTTGCATTCTTATTTTCAACACGAAGCACTCAAGTGTGAAGGTTTGTGGAGTAACGCACTGTATTATACGAGAAATACTTTCGCATTAAAATGCTGGTTTCTATGCATTAGGAAGTCGTCATTTTAATTTACTAGACGTCGCGAATGATAAAAAATGCAGTATAAAGTATCATTAATACGAATAAGTAGGTTCAATAAGTTTACAAAATAAACCAAGAACTCTGGCCGCGTTATGTCAACGAAATCGAAAAACTAGAAAACACTGAACACGTGCCGTTGAAGTAACTTGGAACTGTTGGCAGTAAGTCGAACACTTACATTTCTGATTCTAATTTGGTAGCAGTGTATAGCGCAGTCGTTCTGACATGTTAGCTCGGCGTTGATATCTAATGGAATGGGAAGGGTGTCTGATTGACTCCTAGGACGGTATTTGATATTGTTATTTGACAGTCTGACTTACCCAATCTTATGACATGGTCGTGATAGGGTCGTTTCGCCGGTTAGCGACCACTTAGCCGAGTTGCTCACTTTAGATTAGTAAAAATATACCTATTCAATATACACACATAATAGATGGTATTCGTAAAGGCTCTAAGTATAGTCAAGTTTTGAAACCTACATTAAAATATAGCACTTTCATCCATAGATTAGGAAAAAATATAGAAAAGGTTACAAAATAGCGAATTCGCTAGATAGCGACCGCTTTAGTCGGTTTGCGACCACCTGTTAGCTAGTTGGCGACCACTCTTGCAAATAGTGTTTAAGTAGTTAATAAAACGATTAATCATCATCATCATCATATCAGTCGAAAGACGTCCACTGCTAGACATAGGCCTCCCCCAAAGAGTGCCACAATGACCGGTTTTGCGCCACCCGCATCCAGCGGATTCCTGCGATCTTTACTAGGTCATCAGTCCACCTTGTGGGGGTATATCCACTCTGCGCCTCCCGGTACGTGGTCGCCATTCGAGAACCTTTCCGCCCCAACGGCTATCGATTCTACGTGCAATATGCCCCGCCCACCGCCACTTAACTTTAGCGATTCGGATGGCTATATCGGTTACTTACCTTGGTTATGTTGCGGATAGCCTCATTTCTGATGCGATCACGCATAAAAACTCCCAGCATAGCCCTCTCCATTGCCCTTTGGGTGACTTTTAGCCTTCTTATGAGGCCCATAGTAAGCGACCACGTTCCAGTGCCATACGTCATCACTGGCAACACACACTGGTCAAAGACTCGCCATGAGACACTGCGAAATACTTATTGGACGAAAATATGTGCCATAGCGTAGCTTCCCGAACGCTACCCAGGCGAGTCGGATTCGACGATTGACCTCTTTCTCTCAAAGTTTGATCTACCTAACTGCCCTTATACCACTACAAATAGGAGTGTAGACTAACCATTTATTATTAATCCAAAAAAAGAAGGCAAAATGATAAGCCTAAGTGACGAAAATCCCATTCATATATCTCCAAAAATTACGAAGCTACAACCGTTTTAATATTGCTTGTTAGAGAGAGAAAACGCTAGTGGATCGTGACGTCACAATCCCCGAGCATCATAGTAAATGACAATCATTTCATATGAAGGTGCGTTTTGCGGAAAATGGATAGAATACACCCCCTCTAAAAACTTTGGATACTATAACTTTGTGATTACTTAATCCCCTGCTCTTTTTTTTCTCCATTTGACGTTACATTTAATCCTTTTTCGAGAAAATTCATCATTATAGGTCATTTTATTTAGTGTCTACACCCCTAAATTGTTACTCTTCTAAATCTACTTTACATTGCTGTGTCAATGAAGAATAGAATCGAAAAAAGCGCGACTTCTCGCTCACACCATAGTGCTTTTATATATATTGATATTACAGTCACACATGTCATTCATAGTAGGTATCTAAATGCCACCTTTTTATAAGCTTTTATTTAACTTTTAGATTATATTCTACTTACACTAGCGTCTGCCCACGACTCCGTCCGCGTGGAAATCGTTTATATCGTAGCTTTATACAAACTTTCACCCCCTTAGGGGATTATTTCGGGGATAAAAACTATCCTAGGTATGTCTCTTCCCGGGACTCAAACTATCTCCATACCAAATTTCATCAAAATCGGTCCATTGGTTTAAGCGTGAAGAGATAACAGACAGACAGACATAGACACTTTCGAATTTATAATATAATTATCTCATATAAATTATTTATTATTATATAATATAATATATAATTATATATTATTATTATATTATATATACTATGGACATAACATGGATTGGCGCGGCTTAAATACCGACTCAATTTGCTAGCCAAGCTAAATATCGCGGGTGCCGCATAAGAATCCATAAGGAAAGAAAAAGAAAACGATGTGGTCGCTATCCGACTTCTTTGGTAATTATGTATTTGGGTACGCGACCACCCCATTTTATTTAAATCTATTTTTAAATATGCCGAATTTCAACGAAATTATTACAACAGCTTAATCATTTAAACGATCAATTAACTAATTTCAGCATAATAATAAAATTAAGTGACGTAACTAAAGTTTTCGCGCCAACTGTTGCGTTATTTTTTTTACAGATTCACTGCACGTCAACACTTTTCGGAAGCAATGTGTGAAATGTGTGAATTGAGGTTATTTTTTCTTGCTTTGGATTAAGCTTTGGGTTTTAAAGTGTATTTATTCTTATTCTGACACTATTCAAGAATAGTTGATAACTAATTATTTTTCTGTTGGGTTTGTAGAAATGTTAATATCTTTAATTGAAGCAGCCTAGTCCGTCAAGTGGTCGCTAACCGAAGGTGGTCGCGTTACCGGCGAAACGACCCTATCCTTTATTATAAGTTCATTTTAATATAATGCATTTCTAGCAACCGTTGACAGTTAGTAGATCGGTGATATCGACAATTCTTATTTTGTTGTTCTTTTCTATTTCATGTACCTAAATACAACAAAGAACCTACATCCATACATAATACGTTGCCTGTTTCCTCAGAAGTATGTCCGTAATGGCATCGATGTCACAAGCTATCAATAAAACATGTCAAATTGTGCCAATACTTTCTGTCAATTAAATCGATAACGAAAACGCTCAACACCTGACGCTAAAGTGAGTAGGACTAGTCCATTCCGTGAAAGCGATAGTGGCCTCGCACCGCTTTTCTACTGGCCGGGTTTCCAACGAAGGTGAAAATCGTTGCTGCCATACTGACTGGATTACAGGGGTGTGAGTCTCAAGGCCGTACGCGCTTGCCGTATAATCTGCGTGTAATAGGGTATTTGACAACAGTGAAAATAAATTGTTTTTTCATTCGCAATAGATAAACATTACGAAAATACTCGGAAAGTATCAATCTTTCATTTATATTTGCTATTTTAAGATTTTTAAATTCTTAAAAGCTAACAATAAGGACGTTGTTTGATTGTGACTTCACGACACAGTAATCGCTACAAATTCCATACTAACGGAGCGTTTTTGACGTTTCATAAAAAGAAGCTGACTTGACTTTTGTCAAACACCGTATTGTTGGTCAACTCTTCTAATGGTTCTATGAGGATATTGTGACTTGTGAGCTACAAATTATCTGTCTATTGTTAAATATTGATGTTAAGAGGTTCACTTCGACTGCTTCTAACGACATCTAGGGGCATGGCTAGTTAATGTGCAGTGATGTCACTGGCGATGAGTAAATTGTGTTATTCGATGTGCAGCACATGAATGAAATTAATATTGCTAATTGTGTACTATTAGTGACACCTGATTAGATTGACTTTTGTCAATATAAATTTTTTTTATCTAAAATAATCTAAAATTACTTACTCTCAACAGTATTTCTTTATACATTGTGTATCATTTTAGTTACTGATTCGTACGCGTGCAACGTAATAAAATATTACGTGGCGGACTAGGATGCGAGTACGCAACTGTTACGTGTAATTTACCTGCGCCATATTCATCGGTGATAGTGACTATATTTGCCTAACATCTATGCCTATTACTCGCTCAATATAAACAACAGTGCTTAATTGTAACAAATGATTACTGGCGTGTTGTAATAGATCGTTGTGCGACCAGTTTTGGATTTCTGAGGATTCTTATTACAAGTAATGGTATGCGGTAGTGAATTATTTGTAGTGCAGAGAATAGTCGATAGCTAGAGAAAGTCACGCAATGTAAATATTTGCTTAATCAGCATATATTTGAGTGATAAGTTAAACTTCACACACTCTCTCTGGTCGGTCCTTCATGTCTGAAGATCGTCGGTCATGGTGGGATGCAAGTCTGGATCGGAGGAACTGTCTCCATCGGCTACTGTCAGTTAGCAACAGTGTATAATTTCGTTGTGTCTGGATTCTTTATTTGGTTCGGCCATATATTTTCCCGTCTGTGTTATCAACGATGACTAGCTTTTCGAGGCTGTCATCTCACGTCTCATTCACAAATAAGCGTTTTGACTTTTGATACATAAACCATTGTCATCAATGTCATCATTTAATTTCCCAAAGACTTTCTGATACATGTTTTTTTGTATATGTAGCGGCATTCTTCGAAACTACGAATCCAAAAAAAAAAGAAGTATAGGGGATGGACATGGGCTATATTGAAATCCCTCTGTGTCTCTGCTTGGATTGTTTGTTAATACGCAATAGTAACTTATAAAAGAAGAAAAATTAAGAAATGACTAAAACATTCAAAATTAGAGTAGCTCTTATCATGGGAAAATTAGAAACCTGCAGCAAGTGTCCGAAGGAAATTCAAGTTTTGTTGAAAACTCGTCAGCTCTAATCACCGATTCAAATTTCATATAATTTCTGTTATTAATATTAATAAACTCCTTTATGAAGTGCAATAAATCCGTCTGTATAAATATGTCATCTTGTCACGGTTTCCAAGCTTTCGCTCATGTTCAGCCATGGAGAGCCAGTTTTGCAAGCTGCTTTTAGCTTGTTACATAGATCTTACTTTTACAATGTCCTCTGTGGGGCAAAAGTATGTTGTGCGGTAGCATTGTGGTTCAGGCATGCGGCTATCAAATGGCGGTCCTCGAATCAGTTTTAGTTTTATACTTATTTGGTTCAAACTTTTATTTAATGCTCACTTAAAGTTAAAAGTACTAACAAATTGTGTTTGCGTGAGTGCGTCCATAAAATTAACGATATTCTTATGGTATAATAATAAATGTCTGTTATACTGTATACCGTCTGTACGACCAATGTGCTTAATTTTTATAATTTAAGATTCTTCAGAGGAGGGTTTTCTAAGTGTCAAATCTAATAACCGAGAATATGTTTTTTCCAATGTTAATTCCCATAATTTTATGTTTAGTCTCAAATTAAAGGACTCATTGTACGTACCTAGGTATACATGTATACCTAAGTGTCGGTTATGCGTCACAATTTCGCCATACATTTTGATGCGCAAACGCAGCCACGTACCATATCCTCATTTCTAACCTGGTTAAATCTGACGGATAATCACGTAACTTTTCTAACGTACTTTAGGACAATTTAACTGTCATTTTCTCATACAAAAAGTGACATTTAGATCTACCTGCGTAGGTACAATGCGCTACGATCGACCAGCAGGCATAAATCGATATTTCTTTCTTTATTTAATTAATTTAACACAAATACTTATAAAATGAAACTAAATGTAAATTAAAAGGGAGTAATTAGATAAATTAGCAAATATCACGCGCGCGCGGTTAGCGGGCTTTAGTTGCGCTCTGGGTCGTGACATGTCGTTGTTGCAAAGGTTTACGCTAAACAATTCGAATTTTAAACTTGATATTTAGTTTAGTCATTCGTTATATAGTCGTTATATCCATGTGTAAGTAGCCCCATTAGAGCAAGATGTAGTCTGGAACGATGTAGGTAAGCAATAGAGTAAAAGTAGTCTATAAGCTTTTAAAAATATCTTTTTTTATACCAATACCTTTACGTTAAAGATAACATTCATTATTAAGAGATCTTCTTCCCTGAAGATGTTACCTTGAATGAAATGGTTAACATGCTTTATCATCAGTGATCGGATTTCCCGGTGCAACACGGGGTGAATGACCTCAAACATTATACTAATATGGATATACCCCGGGATTCCACAACTTATATTGTTGAATAAGTTTCTGGTTATATTATATTCAGTAAATTTTTGTAACATTTTGTCGCGTAAAATAAATATTTTCGCAAAATAAGTGCATGTGCATATAATAAACGTTAGTATTTTCTTTATTCATGTTAACTCTTAGGAATAGGTTTTTTATAATATGCATATACAAATAAAATACAAAAACACATAAAAAACAATTAAAAATGCATACAAACACATTATAAAAAACCTAACCTAGGATGCCGCCAAGGCGCTTATTATTTTGCAATTTCGATAAATGTATTTTGAACAATTTTATAAGATGCGTTGTAAAACTGTTTAAAACTGACCTACCAAATAGTCTTTGGGTATTAGATATCGAATGATATACAAACTATTGAAGTATTGATAAACCGCGTTATAATAATAATAATTATTATTTATGTGTGATAACAATAACAAACAAGAAGGATTTTGTAGGTACCAAAAATACTGTACAGGTTTTCATTAAATTAAACTAAAGAATATTCAATGCATTGGTAAAGATTTCGTTTATGTTCGTAATTTGAGTTGTTAGTAATTTGCCTATTTAAGTATACCTATCATATAGATATCATTTTTTTCAAACGAAATCCCGGAATTTTGGTCATATCCATATTTTGTTTTCTACTTGGTATCTCACGGTGTTGCACCGGGAAATCCGATCATTGTTTATCATACAAGGTAAGTTTAGGTTTAGCTACATAGATACTTGATAACACATGTCTAATTTACTCAAATATATATTGCACTTAATGCAATGCACGATTAAATATATAAGACATTGCAATGCTAGCGGCAGTAAGGCTTAACCTATCCGACCAATAGATCTTATCACTCTATTAAATTCCTTATCTACAGCATTCAATACTTGCTGACAACCTTTAAGTAGCTGTAACTGGAGCAACAAAGGAGTTGCATAACACCAATTGATCCAAACTATACAGGATAACCCGATCTATATTCACCGCGGACGTCGACTTTCACTATTGTCGTATAGATGTCGCTGATTAAGACGTCGTGCACTGAATTCTATAGTAAATGGAGCGGAAACCAGATGCCAGATACCGAATAAATCAATTATAAAACATTGTTTAGCGTGAAGTAAAGGTTATTTCATAAAGTTCTTACTAAGCGCTCAGCGGGATGTTAATCTTTCAATGCTCTTTTTTTTAAATGTATTTTTAAAGAATATAGGTGGATGTAATTTTGGCTGTAATACAAGATGGCCAGATTCAGATTGACATATTATTTCTTGTTAATTCTGTGAGTGTTACTGGTATTATTCGTTATTTTTCTAAATGTGTCGCTGACATTCAACTAAAGATGCAAAACGTAGACGTAACAATTAACGTAGGCGGTTGGTGTGAACAAGCCCCAAACTGGACTAGCGAATGCCTGCCAAAATAATGACCTCACATCACAGACACTTAATGTCATGAGTATTGGCAATATGTTATAACACGTGATGGCTTTTATGTAACAATATATAGTTGCAGGTGAAATAGAGAAGAGTTGAGTCTTTTAAAATGATTAAAAAGTTTGCTTGTGCTTTGGTTGCTTGCAAAGGTCGCTTTTGTTTGTGTTTGAAGCTAGAGAACCTGTGATAATCCTGGAAAACACGCTGCGCGAGCTGTCGCGCACGCGTCTTTGGCGTTTCCCGCCACCGTCGCACGTCGGTCGTGGTCGCCAGACAGCACGCATTACACACATTACACGCGCACAGGTTCGCCAGAATGTGTGCGTGTAATGTGTGTATATCAGATCGAGTATCCGTTACTCTGATTGAATTTCACCTGACCTGTGGGAAAAGTTTCAGCCCAGCTAGCACGACAGGTGTTATGGTCAAATTTTACGGCCAAAATGTATTGAAACGTCACGTAAAACAACGATAAAACGTATCATACTTAACTAGGCCACTATAAGTATGCGTTAAGTAGAATAGACCCTCGGGGCCGCAAGACGTACTAATGATTAGTTGTGATACTGCGATGTCAATAGCCGATTTTGTGATATGGCGAAGACGTCACTGGTGATTCTTCTTGCTATTTGAATAACGATGGCATAGACAAAGAGCACAGAATCGTCAATGACTTTTTACCTACATATCAAAATCTATACTTACTATGAATCCGAACATGAAACGGCAAAATTAGATAACCCAACACGAACAGAAGCATAAACAAACATTTCATAACTTACTCTATTTAACATCCAGAATTATGGTTCCCAGCATTTGTTACGCATATTACGTCTGTTTACAATTTCCTCGAGATACTTACGCTCGTAACTGCATAACGCATGTTAATAGTAACGCGGTTTCGTAACTCTGGATACGCAAATTATCCCAACACACGTATGTGGTGCGAGTGCGGTCCTTCCGTTTGTCGCAATTTGCTTTCTCTACGTGCAACGTGAGTGCAATGCTGATTGAATGCGCAAAAGAATAACTCTACTTGAACCTGTGTCATTCTAACCGACCAAGGGAACTAAACACACGAAATGTATTGCTTTTCTTCCGTGCCAGTTGACTTCCTCACTTGGTCAGGACGTAATGTGACGCGATATTTCGCAACTAATCGATGCCCTTAACCGAACGATTACCAGCCTTAATATTCCGTTGATAAGAGTTCTTTCGATTCACATCAGGAATTTATACTATGCTATTCGAAGTTAGTCTCTATTTGTAGTACAGTATCGGTGCTAGTAGTTTGTTTGGGTTGGTGGTAGGTACAGCCCGGTTGGCAAGTGTGTCAATGATTTAATTTAGTTACGAAGGATGTTGAAGGGCTGGCTTATTGAGTAATTTTTAACTTTCAGTTTAATTGTATCTAATTTAGTTCTACTTACTTAATCTATTTGTACGATTATTCTTGCAGCTCAATTTTCGTCCTTTTCGTTGTGCGTTTTTTTTAAAGTAACAGTGAGGTAGGTAATAACTGATATTCGATAACAGATTAATAAACGTGCCTTATAAATAAAGTATATTTTTAATTAACGAAGATTGGTGTTAGGGTATTTACCTATATTGGTCAGGTATTAATCTTGGTGTCAGTTTCTTCAACAAACACAGCTGAGATATTGCGACGATTTATCCACAAATTGCCAATGTAACCACATGGTACAGCCACAGCGGAACCACACTAATAAACGTTTGAGTTACGCTAAAATGGGCTTTCTCTCCACGACATAAGTTCTTTCGCGTGCGCACAAAAATCGTAGTTTCGCTAACCTTGCATTGCCAAACAAATCCGTTGCGAAAAATACCAAAAACTATCAAACATGCTCCGAAATTATAAAATTTCATAACTTAATGACGGTTAGGTCACTGGTCGTGAGTGGTTAAGTACTTGTGCATGGTGTACAAAATGGTTACAAGTAGGAACGAAACGTAGAATAAATTCTGTCAAACGAACGCATCCTAAAACCGACTATATGGTGTAAGAATAAGGTAGTTTTTTGCTTGTGTTTTTTGACAGATTTTCTTGTTACAGTTTAGGTAACTATATGTATAACAAGTCTATTAACGCCGTGCGAAGTTAAAATGGCGTAACTTTGCAGGATTTCCTAAATAAATTCACCATTTAACATCTAGGTTTTCGCGATATTCTAAGAACAAACATCTAACTTGATTATTGCAAGTTAAACACGACTTTGTTACAAAATCGAACGACGAAATGCTTGTATTTACGCTGAATTTTGAGGCTACTGTAAAATGAGGTAGAGCTATTTTGTCGAGAAAACAATTTTAGGTTACAATTTGCGTAACATTTGCTTATTAAGTCATATATTGATGTTTGTATGGATAGAGTTATTAGACAATAACTAGAGCTGCTCGGCACTGGTCCATTACTTGGCACTTTTGATGTTAATGCATAGTAATAGAGGGTTAACAAAAAGTTTGCAATTATAGAAATTAAGTACGAAAATTGAGACGACCTTATATGAAGGTATTATATTCGTATATTTATTATGATTTCATATTAACTAGCAACTTAAACGTAGGTATGACGTCATAATTCCAATAATTTACCACCTTCTTGTCACCTTCATTCCTAGTGTCGTATATTGGGACGTTTACCTTACCCGTCACCGCTGCGTTTCAATCAGCAAATAATCTAAAAATTTACTTGACTATTATGAGGTGAAAGATTATACGTAAATAATGTAGAATTATTCCACATTATTGGCACTAGTGTTTGTCAACTTTTATGGGCCTAGTGACAAGTAAAATGTTAATTAAAACATTTAAATTCAGAGATTATCAAACTACCTTCGATTGGCTAACACGCCATCAAAAGTCTAAAGGCAAACTGTGATAAACCAAGCCATGCAAATATATGGTAGTCTTCGAGCATCTTAATAAATCATTATTTATTTCAGTCTACTTAAAACCAATAGAGTTTGCATTAATGAATATTAAAATGATAATTAAAATGATACCAATATGGTTTAGGCAATATTCATTATGTTAATGTTACCTACCTAAGTTCTTTATAAGAACTCGTTTGCAACTAAGGTTTCCTTGTTATCGAAGTCGCATTTTTGGTTATTACAGTCTTGTTAGCCTAGCATGATCGCGTTTATGACGGACGTAAATCATAAAGATTTACGTTAGGGAAGACGTGGTATAAATATAGGATATCCTTACGAACGTCAATAAACTTTACCTATCATTTATTTATTAAAATATATCTTAGGAACATGTTAGATCACTTTCCATTTAAGGAATTTTCCTATTTATAGATACATATATACTTAAATTAAGTATATGCTGCCTGTTTAACAGCCAAATCGGATACGTTTAATTGGCTGTTGAATTTTAAGCATTATGGGCTGGTCAAATAAGTACTACACAAGTTTTTATTGCTACATTGGGACGCATATATAATAACAGTGTTTTAATTATGGATTGACATGTATGTCAAAAATCCAAACGTCTATCCTTCAAAAAGTTTTCCATTCAATAAATTAACATTGATGTATCGATCCTTGGGTTCGAAGCTTCCATAGACAGCGGTGAGACTTAAAATAATTTCCACCGACTGGATTTTACTAGACGCCTAAGGAATTAGAAGTGTCTATGACAGTAGTTAGATTTCAAAATGGTTTTAAGAATGTACATTACAAATATTTCCAGCTCCAACAAATTCAAATTATATCTAGCTTCAACTCATATTAGACTATATTGCAGAACATATTACTGTATTTAGGAATGATTGAAACATATTTTCAACCAAATTACTTCGGGCAAGTGAAACTACAGGTGGTCCAGACTCCAATAGCTTTATCAATTTATAGTGGATTGATTTAGCAACTAAATCAATCCAAGTAAAACACGTGCATGGTTGAGGCTGCACTTTACATAATCTCATTAGGTAGCGTGCGTTTGCGCAAGTACTGTTAGTACTATACTCGTACAGTATACACACAGTGGGTGTGCTAGTGAGACAGTATTTTAACTTCGTACATTTTAGCTGCGGCTGCGGCTGTTTTTTAGGGTTCCGTACTCAAAGAGTAAAACGGGACCCTATTACTAAGACTTCGCTGTCCGTCCGTCCGTCCGTCCGTCCGTCTGTCTATCACCAGGCTGTATCTCAAGAACCGTGATAGCTAGAGAGTTGACATTTTCACAGATTATGTATTTCTTTTGCCGCTATAACAACAAATACTAAAAACGTATACTTTTTTAAGGGGGCTCCTATACAAGAAACGAGATTATTTTGCCGTTTTTATAGATAATGGTACGGAACCATTCGTGCGCGAGTTAACTCGCACTTGGCCGGTTTTTTTACTGCGGGAGTCCGCTGGATGCGCAGGTGGCGCAGGACCGGGCATTTTGGCACTCTTTGGGGGGCCTATGTCCAGCAGTGGACGTCTTTCGGCTGATGATGATAACATTCTTAGTGTCTGTTTATCTAGAATCATATGCTTCATAAATTACTTACCGTCGATATATAAATCTAAAGCCTGTGGAAATGAAAATCCATACCAATAAATAAACCTGAATGTAATGTCTATCCGTTTATCTTTTCGCACCTAACAGACTTCGACTGAATATAACTAGATGAAATACCGTGAGGACAAAGTTGGAGTCCAGGGAAAGCACATATGCTATCTTCATCCTAGAAATCGTCTCCTAAGTGGTATGAAAGTACGATTAGCTTTACATAGACAAAATGCAGGTAAAGCAAAAGTTAGACTTAGCGAACTATAAATATAACAAATCAAATAACATAAACTTTAAGTTCCTATTCTTTAAAAGTGTGTATGTGATTGTGCGTAGGTAATATACTGGTTACGATATTCTTATTCTATAAAACTTATCGTTGAACTACATCTGTGCGATATTTTCACGCTTAATCTCGGGGGCGGAGATGTTAGGAAATGTTGTGATATGAGACTGTCACTTGTGGGTGTATTTCATAATTAGGCATTCATGCTCATATTAACTTGATAAGTTCAATATATAAATAGGCGTTTTTAATATAAAGTGTGTCCCATGTAGGATGTACAAAGTATTTCATAAACAAATGATGCTCTCATCACTTTGACAAACTGCTGGGGTGTTTCATAGAAGCATACCTCACTTTAGGGGAAAAAATAATTGCAATCAGCATTTTAATATCGGTCGGCTGTAGCTGTCTGTTTAATAATGTATAATTATAATTTCATTATTATCGAAAACAATTTACATCCGTTCTTTGCTAATTAACTAGAAACAATGATTGTTTCTAATTAATAAAAGGTCGGCTAAGTTACATAATTTTTGTGTGACAAATTGTCATTTAATATCCGATGGCTTTTATAAGAAAACTTGTGCAAGAATAAAAAAGTTTATGGAAATAATAAACATGTCTCTACATTTTGCTTACCATTCTTAGGAGACTTACTTAATACATACGTATCTACTTGGTTTGTTTATTTCTAGTGAAGTAATTTTGAGGAAGTTTTAGGCTTATAACAAAAACGAAGTCTTTTGTATTAAAAAAACCAGTAAAATGTACCATCATGCACCGTAAAGCATTGAAACTGTTATATTATTTTATATTCTAGACCAATATTCCTTCAGCAAACTCCAGTCGTCGCCATGTAACACGTAATTTAAATAGGCTTACAAGTGAACGGTTACTTTGTATCGACAATAGCAAATTTCCGTCATGACATGGATCGAAAGCACTAAATCTCACCTTTACGCAAGTACACACGTAACCGCTTTGTAAACTGATCTAGTTAATAAGGCAAAACACAGCCTTCCACAGGTACAAAACTACTATTAGTGTATGAAAATGTAAAGTTGGTTTACAAGAGGTAGCGGATGGATGAAAACTATGCGTCCGGTGCGATGGCCTTCCAATTCGTAAGTAGAATGTTTTAAGTTGTAGATCATAAAAGTTAAAAAAACCCAAAGTTTCATAGGAAAATTATATTAAATAATCCCTTCCAATATTCTTTATATATATATTATATTTTTTATATTTAAATATATTATATATTATAATTTTATTCTATTGCCCCCAAAATTTAGGAAATATATTAACATAATAAATAAAATTAAATTAAAATACCTGGCAGCTAAGTACATTAATCCCCGTATTACTAAGCGGGCTTAAAACCCATTTTTTGAATGAAGAATTCGGGTTACACAAACGATATTTACTGGCTTTTAATGAAAAAAAAAACAATGGCAGGAGAAAATCGCCCAAAAATGGCACAACGGGAGCAGAGTCCTATTTCCAGCCTTAGCTCCAGGAGCGCCCAAGCGCAGGAGTAGCCACCCAGCGCTGAGAAGGGGTGCTGGAAAGGGGTGCTGAGAAGAAACGCATGTATGAGTCCTATGGACTGATAAAAACGATTCCTACAACGTCTGCTAGACGGTCGCCAACACGCCCCTCCGACCGAGCGACCTTGGTCGGCACCGACCGCTGTAGTATGAAATTTTGCTGCAAACAACTGTCTACACGGTCGGTGCGGACCAAGGTCGCTCGGTCGGAGGGGCGTGTTGGCGACCGTCTATCAGACACTTTTTCTTGTAACTTGCACCATACAGAGACAGATAGCGGCGCGTGCGCCGAACACGTCGAAATGGTTTATCGTCGCGTATAACGGCCAAGTAGGCTTTAATAGCTTTAGTTAATAGCGCACGTAACTCGACTATCGCTGGGCGTATATCTTGAAAGGGTTTATTACGAAACTTCTGTTTGAAATACTAAGTACAGTTTTTGAAACAATGCCTTGAAAAATATTGGATTTTTCGGAAACTAGAAATCTTTCATAGCGGCATTTATACCTACAATTTTTAGCTCACTTCTTTACTAATACTTATATTATAAAGAGGAAAATTCTTGTAAGGTTATACTTTTTAAGTTTGTAAGTTAATATGTATGTAGGGAGGAATCTCAGTAATTTCTCGTCTGATATCAATATCAATGATTCTTTCACCAGTATAATATACTTAGAATATACGTTCAGGGTGGACATAGGTCTAACTTTATGCCGCGGTTGCACCTGCGTTCTCTGTGATACGCACTGACTCTAAATATAAATTTAGAGTTAGACCAACTCTTCTGGAATACTGGGCTTTTATTCGGAACGCGTAACTTAATTCACCTCACCTCACCCGTCAGGCCTAACGAAACTAGACCTGTACCTTTCTAGGGTTCCGTAGCCAAATGGCAAAAAACGGAACCCTTATAGATTCGTCATGTCTGTCTGTCTGTCTGTCTGTCCGTCCGTATGTCACAGCCACTTTTTTCCGAAACTATAAGAGCTATACTGTTGAAACTTGGTAAGTAGATGTATTCTGTGAACCGCAATAAGATTTTCACACAAAAAACAAAAAAAAACAGTGAATTTTGGGGGTCCCCATACTCAAATTTTTTTTTTCATCAAACCCATTCGTGTGTGTATCTATGGATAGGTCTTCAAAAATGATATTAAGGTTTCTAATATATTTTTTTTCTAAACTGAATAGTTGGCGCGAGAGACACTTCCCAAGTGGTAAAAAGTGTGCCCCCCCCTGTAATTTATAAAATAAGAGAATGATAAAACTAAAAAAAATATATGATGTACATTACCATGCAAACTTTCACCGAAAATTGGTTTGAACGAGATCTAGTAAGTAGTTTTTTTTTAATACGTCATAAATCGTAAACCGCAATTTATTTTACGGAACCCTTCATGTGCGAGTCCGACTCGCACTTGGCCGCTTTTTTTATTTTATATATTGGGCAATATCTTTAGAGTAGTACATTTTGGTATACATTTTTTCACGCATTCAACACGACGAATTTGAAGCGGCAATTACACTTCGTCGTTCGCCGCATGCTGCATGCGGCGACCGCAAAAGTGTACAGAACACGTTAGTCGCCCGCATTCGGCGATCGACAGCTGCCAACAAACTGACGTTGGCGGACACTGACAGACTAGTGTAAAGATGACTTGTTTTTTGGCCTACGTAGTTTAAAATGAATTCGGCGACCGCATTAGGTGAACGACTAAGTGTAATTGCCGCTTTACAGTTAAAATTTTAATGTTGTTTTTGTATGTTATTAAATTGCGTTTTGATTTGACATTTAATATATTCTTATACAGGGTGTGGCCTGTAATAGGAGCAAAAAATTAAACGGTAGATTATTAAGCTTGTGAACAAATAATTCCACATGGTTAAACTTGAAAAAATAAAACTTTTTTTCGAATTTTTTTTTTCTTCAAAATTAGTTAAGTTGTATTTTTTACTCTTCTGGAGTGCTATCAGTAACTTTTTATTTTAAAGACACTAAAAAAAATTAAATAAGAATCAAAAAAACACAAACATATATTTTGAAAACAAAAATGCGAAAGCTATTATTACTCGTTACATGATGTGTTCCACTCCGCTCCTAGTGTGAGCGAGCCAAACCGCCACGCGATACGCGGGTCATATGGTATCCACTTACATGACCACCGGCGACACGATATGGTAGAGTCTGTCTAGTTAGCCGTCAAAGGTCATCATGTCAAGTTACAAGTCTGTTGTGGTCGCTGATGGGGCTCCGCGGGCTGTTGCCAACAAGGCGCGGCTCCAATCCCAGGCGCCAAATCCCCCGGCACCTTTCTTCACCAAATGTTCTTTTTCCACTTAAACGACTCGGGCCTTCAGGCCACCAACACGAGTCTCGAAACACTTCACCAAATATCCCAACAAAACACTCGGACCTTGTCCACAAAACGAGCGATTACAACCCAAAAAAAAGCACGTTGTTCCACCGAACTCTGACGTGTTACGTGTGAAAATTTATGACAAGTCAAGTGTCACTGTCAAAAGCAAAGAGGCGCGTTCACGGAGCCGCTTACAGAATAAACGGTCGGGTAATCGCGCGGCCCGAACAAACACCCGCCTCGGAACGGCCTCTAAGCCGGTCCGCTATACTAAGGGAAGTCGCAATAGGGTTGCTACCGCTCGCTTCAGAACCGAGTCCCCAACCATGACCTCGGCAAACCGAGGGGTCCCGTCTTTACCGGGAAACAAATTAACAATGCGCCCCCGGCGCCATCGCAGTGGCGGAAGGTTAGCATCCTTAACTAGCACAAGGTCTCCAACTCTGGGGGGACTGGTTTTGTCAGTCCACTTGAGGCGCTGCTGCAAAACATGCAAATACTCTAATGACCATCTGGTCCAAAAGTTCTGAGCCATTTGTTGCAGCATCTGGTAGCGCGACAAACGACCGGAGGGTACGTCCCGGAGGGGGTGCTCCGGCAACGCTGCAAGTGGCTGACCAATCAAGAAATGGCCTGGAGAGAGCGCTTCCAGGTCATTTGGGTCGGAGCTGAGCGGACACAACGGACGGGAATTGAGGACGGCCTCAATTCTACAAAACAACGTCGCGAGCTCCTCAAAAGTCAATACAGTTTGACCTACTACCCGATACATATGGGCTTTTGCTTGCTTCACGCAAGCCTCCCAGATTCCACCCCAGTGGGGGCAGCCTGGCGGATCAAACGTCCAGGTGATACCCCGACGGGAGAGGTCTGTTCCAATATCAATCTTATTTTCAAATAAAAATTTTACAACATCTTGTAAATAACGGTCGGCACCCTTGTAATTGGTTCCACAATCTGACCGGATCAGAGATGGGAGTCCCCTACGGGATACAAATCTATCCAAGGCCGCAATAAAAGCCTCCGTCGTAAGAGCACCTACGAGTTCAAGATGAGCAGCCTTGGTCGACAGGCATACGAAAACGCACAAATACGCTTTTACAACCTTCGCATTTCGAAGTCGCGACGTTTTCACTAAAAAAGGTCCGGCAAAATCGGTCCCAACCCTAGAGAAGGTCCTAGCCTCGTTGACCCGATCAGGAGGAAGGTCCCCCATCTGGGGCTGCATCGTGGCTGCCTTGAGCCGAAAGCAAGGCAAGCACCGAAACACGATGCTCCGAATAACCCGTCGGCTGTTCAATATCCAAAAGTCTCGCTGCAAAATGCCCAAGAGTGCATTGCAGCTGGCATGCGAGTTCTTTATGTGGCGGTCAATCACCAACAATTCCACCAGATGCCCCTTCTTAGGCAGCAAAATGGGGTGGCGCACCGAGTACGGCAAGCTAGCGTTGCGGAGCCGTCCTCCAACCCGGAGTGTGCCCGACTCGTCAATGAACGGGTTGAGGCGTGCTATCGCCTTCGGTAGCTTAGGACGTCCCTGCCGCAGGGGCTTCAATACGTCCCCAAAGTCTTCTTCCTGCACAACCCTAATCCAATGATGTAGGGCGGCATTCCGCTCTTCAGTGGCGAGAACACTAACGCGTGACCGGTTGTCAGGGTGGCGACAATTGTGTATAAATCGCTTGACCCAGGCGGTCACTCCAACAAGCTTGTCGAGAGAGCTATACCGTTCTAGCAACCAAGCAGTGTCTGACACTGGAGCGGTCTCGACAAGGTGGACACTCAAGCCAGAGGATGGGGTCCCAATCACACCACTGGCAGGCCAGAGTGTCTCCGGTTCCAACAACCAATCTGGTCTCCACCACAGTGAGTGGGCAACAAGCTCAGGTGCCGTGCAACCCCTGGACGCCACGTCCGCTGGGTTCAGTTCACCTGGCACGTGTCTCCAAACCAAAGCAGTCTCAGAGTTCTGGATCTGCGAGACCCGGTTGGCCACAAAGACCTCCAAAGTATGGACTGACGACTTCAGCCAACACAATACAATTTGGCTATCAGTCCATGCGTAGACACTCTCCTCAAGGTTCACGGTGTCCTTCAAGGTAGAGGCCACGTGGTTCAGTAGGCGTACAAGAAGAGCCGCTCCTGATAATTCCGATTTTGGGATGGTCAAACGCGTGCGAAGGGGAGCCACCTTGCTCTTCGCCATTACCAAGTGCAAATCGACCGATCCGGCGGAGCTGACCGTCCTCAAGTAGACGGCAGCTGCATACCCTCGCTCGGAGGCGTCGCAAAACCCGTGTAGGGTTACTCGGCATTTCCCTGCCGGCAACAGCTTACGCGGCAGTTCGACCTGATTTATCTCCGGGAGCGTGGAGAAGAAAACCTCCCAATCGCTTAACAAATTTCCGGATAGCGGATCATCCCAACCTAGTTGGACCATCCACAGGCGCTGCATAAATGCCTTCGCCGTGAAGATGACCGGCGCGATCCATCCATTCGGATCGTACGTCCTGGCCACCGTGGACAGCACAAGCCGCTTCGTCCAGACCCTCGGGGAATCCAGTTCCACCCGATAGGTGAACACATCTTGGACTGGTCGATACTGCACGCCTAGGACTGATAACATGTGCGGGCTCTCGACATTTTCGAAGAGGTGCGGATCCTGCTGGTGATCCTCGGGGAGGCCGGCCACCACGGCCGGTGAGTTAGACATCCATTTGCGCAACTCATATCCACCCGTCCGCAAGAGCTCAACCAGCTCATCCCGCAAAACCAAAGCCTCTTCGACACTGTTTGCCCCGGTGCACACGTCATCGACAAACAAGTCCCGTTCCAAAATGGCGGACGCTCGAGGGAACCTCAGTCTCTCTCGAGTCGCCAATTCCAACAAAGTTCGAATTGAAATGTACGGGCTGCTCTTCAAGCCGTATGTATTCGTATTCAACTCGTACACCAACATCGGTTCATCAGGGCTCTCGCGCCACAAGATCAGCTGATACCGACGATCATCAGGATGGATCACTGTCTGCCGAAACATCATCCGGATGTCGGCGACGAACACCACCTGATGTTTCCTAAAATTTGTGAGGATATCCGTGATATCCTTGTGCAGCTTAGGACCTGCATGCAAACACTGGTTCAATGACACCCCAGTCGAGGTGGCCGCGGACCCATCAAAGGCCACGCGAATCTTGGACTCCGGGGATTTTAGGACCGCGTGATGCGGCAGGAAGCAGTGCTCCACTGTTCTCCAATCCATCCGAGCCACCGACATGTGTCCCAAACCCTCGTACTCCCTCATGAAGTCCACATACTTCTGCCGGAAGAGCGCATCTCTTCTCATTCGGCGTTCCATCGAAACCAGCCGCTTCTCAGCCATCTCACGTGACGCTCTGAGAGGAGGTCGGTGGATGAGCAGAGGAAGTCGTGTTATGAACCGACCAGAGCAGAGGCGCCCAGTATTATTCTGGTAAAACCGTTCGCACTCTTCCTGCTCGGGGCTCATACGCGACGCGGTAGGTGGTTCCTCAATCTCCCAGAACCGTTGCACGGCTTCTGAAAGAGCAGTTCCAACCAGACAGCCCTCCTCAGTAGGAGGCGGTGGAGCCGCTAACACCAAACCCATTACAGCATGGCCAAACACCGTTTCCAGTGTAACCAGTCCGCCAGGCTGTAAGGTACGGTTGCCGCTCAACAGCACCCGCCCAAGAACGTCTGCACCCAGCAACACGTCAATCGGACCAGGTCTGTCAAATCCAACATCCGCCAGAACTAATCCAGCTGTCAAACTCCGAACCTCTGGAGGCAGCTTCACCTGGGGGAGTCTCCCCACCACTTCATCCAATACTAACGCGGGAGCAGTAATCCTCGCGCGTGAAGTGGGATCCGGTCCAAAGGTGAGTAAGGTCTGCCCTACCAGGTTTGACACTGTCACATTGCCTACCCCACGTATACTTTCCGGGTGGGGTTTCACAACCAATCCCAACTGTCGCACCAACCTGCTGGATACCATGCAGCCTTGCGCTCCCGTGTCAAGAAGAGAGCGCACGCAGGCTGATCCTCCGCCAGGGCCCCAAACACAAACCGAAGCCGTGGGCAATAACACGGTCTCCGAGGGCGTGGCGGTTGCTGGTGCGTGGGCGGCGTATCCCTAGCAGGGATAACGCGTTGCGTCCTGTTCCGCATGGGAGGGCCGCTCGTACCGCTCGAGCGGGTCCCACTCCGGCTGGTACTGCCGTCGCGCCATGCGTGCCGCCTGCGGCCCCTGGTATGTCCTACTCCGGCCGTACACCGGAGGTCCCGACGCCAAGCGGGGTCGCTCCACAAGCGGCGGCGACATCCGTGGCGCCTGTCGGGGTGGCGGCGTTTGCGGGCACCCGCCCGTAAGGGCCCCCCGTTGGGGCACGGGTGCGTGCGAAGTAGTCGCGTAGTTTTGGAGGGGAAAGGGGGTGTTACCCGACGTCCCCACTCCTCCTCAGCCATGGGCCCCTGGTCAGCCCGCTGCTGACTCCGAACAGGGGAGCATGACCCCTGCGCAGGGGGGGGTGTACCCCCACTGCGGTTCATGCACAAAATGGGGTGGTGCTTCCCACCACAGGAACTGCACGCCTGCGGGTGGGCACAATCTCTCACAAAATGTGGGCCCAAGCAAACAAAGCACCATTGCCGCTGCTTAGCAATGTTGCGGCGTCCCACAACCCGCTGCGCAAGAAACTTCGGACACGCTGGCACCCGATGGCCAGGGTTCTTGCAGCATAGGCAGACTTCAGGGTCCAATGCACTTATATTATATTGGTGAGGACCCGCTGGTTGTGGGGCCGATTTGCCCCACCCTCCCCTTTGAGGTGCAACTCTCCCCTGGGCCCCAGGAGGCCTCGGGGGTGGAGGTAAATCCGAGGTGTCGGCCCGTCGACACTCAAGTTCCAATTGGTCGATAAGATTGGTGAAGGTCGGCAGATGCTGAGCACTTTCACCACCATACCGGTGCTCAAACCTGGCCCTTACATCAGCCGGCAGCCGGTTCAACAAAAAATTCAACAATATGTAGGACCACTGGTCCACCGGCAAACCAAGGTTCTCTAAACCCTTGGTCGCTGTCAAAACAGGATTCAGCATTTTCAGCCGGATGTCTGAAGCCTGAGCGATCCGTGGGATATTCCAGATCTTAGTCATAAGAGTATCCGCAAGTCGCCGCACGTTCTGGTATCGGTCCTTCAGCAACGTGCGCGCGATTTCATAATTGTCGTCGGTGACCGACAAATGCGCGATCAAGTCGCGCGGCTCCCCAACGAGAGCAGACATCAGCTGCGCCAACTTCAACGCCGCTGGCAGGTCCATCCGGGCATGCACCAAACTATCAAAGAGGTCGATGAAGCTGGTCCACTCGTCCAGGTCTCCTCGGAAGACTGTATGGCTGGCAAGCGCGCTGCCAACCCCGGGTTATTGATAACTGCGTGTTTCACATCATCCTGGGCCGCACCATTCCGAACCCGCAGTATCTCAGAAGCCCTCTCGACAATCCTGTCGCCAAAATCCATACATTGCTCGAAGTCCCGCTCCACCTGCTCGGCCTCCGGGCTCGTCCGGCTGGGCTCCGCTAGGTAGAGTTCAACCTGGAACTCCACATCTTTGAGACGGTCCGGTACCTCCTCGTACCGGGCCAACAAAGCCTCTTTCCGGTCATTTCTGTCCACCAAAGCTGCTGCAGATGAAAACCAACGCAGTGCAGACCGGATCTTAGACATAGGTGTAGATCCCATTTTAAATTATTTTTCAAACAATACCAAAGAAAATTAAAATTAATTTAATTAATGTGGAAATTCCAATCTCTTGGTCACCCTAGTGAATCAAAACCAAATATCAACTCAATTACAGAAATGCCTTACAATAACAACCAATATAGATTCTCAAAACGCAGTGGAAGCTCAAATCTATAATCTATAATTGGCTAGTTACATAATTCTTACAACAATTAAGCTTACAAATATATATTTAGCAAAATGCTGCTTATAGCAGCTTGAACAAAACAAATGCCTTATTACCAAACAACAAACTATGAATGGCCTTTCCAATGACAATCAATCAGATATGTGCCTTAGATTAGCCTTCAATTACATTTCAAATTGAATTGTACCAAACATTAAGAAAACTCCTTCCCGGAGGCTGTAATCTTTATAATTTTCACTACAAGGACAATAACTTCTCGAGATATACTGTACAAAACGCTTGCAGTGCCACCAAATAGCGGTTTTCAATAATTGTAAGCTAGTTACTGATTTGAACAAATGTAACTTCAAAATACCCTTTTTACCAAAAAAAAAAACGATCAAAATTCGCGTTTTTTTTTCTTTTGTGGTAAACCACGCTCTGCGTACCAAAATTGTTCCACTCCGCTCCTAGTGTGAGCGAGCCAAACCGCCACGCGATACGCGGGTCATATGGTATCCACTTACATGACCACCGGCGACACGATATGGTAGAGTCTGTCTAGTTAGCCGTCAAAGGTGATCATGTCAAGTTACAAGTCTGTTGTGGTCGCTGATGGGGCTCCGCGGGCTGTTGCCAACAAGGCGCGGCTCCAATCCCAGGCGCCAAATCCCCCGGCACCTTTCTTCACCAAATGTTCTTTTTCCACTTAAACGACTCGGGCCTTCAGGCCACCAACACGAGTCTGGAAACACTTCACCAAATATCCCAACAAAACACTCGGACCTTGTCCACAAAACGAGCGATTACAACCCAAAAAAAAGCACGTTGTTCCACCGAACTCTGACGTGTTACGTGTGAAAAATTATGACAAGTCAAGTGTCACTGTCAAAAGCAAAGAGGCGCGTTCACGGAGCCGCTTACAGAATAAACGGTCGGGTAATCGCGCGGCCCGAACATGATGTTACCTCAAAATCCGCATTGACTGCTGGGCTATGATGTCGTGGTGCCAAGATGTGCCTACTTGGAGGTCATAACTTTAGATCAAAATATCTCCGAATCCAAAAAAATAATAATATAAGTGGGACACAAGGGGTTACTACAAATGCTCTAAGGAAGCTTTCCTTTGAATATTTGCTCCTATTACAGGCCACACCCTGTATACCTGGAAAACGAAGTACGTAACACCGGAAATTCGTACCTAGTTTATTTAGGTTGTCTATCAAGAAGGGTTTATTACGTAATCTTCGTTAACTAACGGCAATTTACCAGTAAATTGGTTGGAATAGTGTTAGTTATGTCCACAACGTCCAGTCGTCTTTTCCTGTTTATGATTATTACCGTATCAAGCACAATACTCGTACCATACTACGGGTACTTTACGAAAGGCGGCCGATTAAATAAAAGTCTAAAAAAACTAAATTTCAAAACAGTTAGAAAATGGTCTAAAAAATAAACTGAGATCTAAAAACAGTTAGAGAAGAGCGTTTTTTAATGCTATACTTATGTGCACCAACTGGTTACAAGGTTACGTTATATCAAAGATCGAAAAAATATAACAAAACTTAACAAGACCACGTTTTATATAACTAAAGTTTATTTTTTATAATAATTTGTTTAAAACTGTTTGGCCTACTTAGACAAGGCTTTATCTTGTTATCAAATTATCTTGCAATTTGATACAGCCTTCAATTTCGTCAATCATATCGTCGTCGTATCATTTTATTGTCCGGATCTGGCAATCCGTGCATCCGATAATCAACGTTGTTGGATTTGTTTTAAAGTCAATTTTTGAAGAGCAGTGTATTCGGTAGCAAGATGTACCGTTACGGCACAATATTAACACTTCTGTTTTCTTCTCGTTCATCACGAATATTGCATAATACTGCTCTGTACTGAGTTACTTATAATCTCGTTAACATTCAAAGCTATATAATTAAAATAAACAGCCTCTGTTTCGGCACTTAATCACGATTTATTTGGAATTTTATCGTTATGAATATCATCTTAATCTTTTTTAAACATCCTATAGGAACTTAGTATTCACCTTGATAAAAAAGCATCTAATATTTACGGACATCATAAATATTTTAACGCTAACTTTGTTGTCATTGTTTAGATGATATTGAGCACGTTAGCAGCGCAGATATTACACATCTGATTGACTGCATGTCTGTCTGTCTATTCACGAGATATAAAGATGTATGCTGCTGCGGTCGACGTCTAAGATATATATAGGTACACCGTGTAGGTATATGTTGACATTTGGAACTTATCCCTTTGGAATAAGACGAAAAATGTATTATTTGACGTCGACTGTATTTCGTTATGAATAACGAGTTGGGGATTTTTCTTTCTCGCCATGAATGTTTCGCGATAATTTTTCTCAATCAACTTAAATAGATGACTTTTCCATTGCACACTTCAAACATTTAGGCGGCTCTTATAGGTACTTTTAAAATTTAGATCTTCAAAAGTCCATACGTTACCTGTATAAATATGTGGATGTGTACTTTCGGGTCTCGCAACGTAAGGCAGCATTCGTAAAATTACTTTTGCAGCATAATTCCGAGGTCAGTGACTCTCTTGCTCCGTATATTCAGGTTGTTGTCAACGACATGCCCACACGCATGTGCAAACTTGGTATTTTTACCAAGTTTTAATGACTCATTATCTCTGTTGAGTGGTAAATCCCATTGTAGGTACGAATATAAGAATGAAGCCAAACACTTAAAAAGGCAAAGCAATGAAGCCAAACACATAGCGTGGACTATCTCTGTATACCGTACAGTATGTATATTCTTAGGTTAATAAGTTAGTTTTAGTTTAACGGATCCACTGATAATCAGCGTCGTTGCACTGTGTGTCTCGACTCATGCTGAGTGGACTCCTTTTTTGAAGCAGCACTAGATTCCTTCTTTAGATCTAAGCCTTATATGATGTATATGCCTGTTGTTGTTCCAAAATAAACTTATTCTTATTCTTATTCAAAGCTTACGGTTTTGTAAAACCCATTCGTACTCATTATGCAGGGTTGATCAACTTTTCTTGTTGATAAGGTAAGATAAAATAAAATTTATTGGTAACATATAAGTGTTGTTATTCTGACTCGGCAAGCCAGGACACAATAGTGACAGAGTTTTTTTAGACAACATATTAGGGTTATTATAGACTCGATGATGGAGTGGATTTTAACAATATAAATAGTTTAAATGAGTCTTCCAATCTTCCAAAATGTAAAACCCGGCAAAGAGCAACAAACAAGACAAACAAGTTATTTGGCCCCTTTAAGTAAATTTCAGGCACTTCCAAGCCCTATATGTCCAAGTTAGGCTGCCGTGACTTGTGTACATTAATTATTTATTGCAACATAATCCTACGTAACAAAATCTGCGGAAGCAAAATAATGCGTGCATGAGAATAGGTAATTTCAATGAATTAATTAACGCACATAATTAGCGTTTTGTTTTGTCTGTTTATAAATAATGTAATGGTCTGGAGGCGGTCTAGCATAACATAGCATTACGCGCACTGGGTCAGATATGATCGAGATATTAAGTAATTGTTTTTAGATATAAACAAGCAGAAATGGCTGCTGTCATAGACCGGGGATAAACAACTTAGCGTGTCTCAAAAGCATGAAAGCAGTCACTTTGGACATAAATGACAGCGGCCTAACGTTAATTAGCTCGTACCGATCTGCGAGCGCCTTTACGCCGCGAGTGCTTCAGTTAGTGTAATTAATACTTTACTTACCAATAAGTATTTCAGTAAAATCAAGAACAGTTATCATTGCAATTTTATAATAGTCCTAGTATGATTTCTTCACCCGCAAGCAAACGGGAGTGTAGAAAGTTACTATTTTGCATATCAGTTTATAAACATTATTCTTATACCGGCCGGCAAAGACTAAATGCCTGTCTTTCCGACATGACTATATAGAAATTGATTTACTTTGTCGTTTATCGTGCGATAATTATAATCATAGTAAGCCATGACCAAGGTATCTAAGCGTAAAGTTGACCAGATTCCGGTTAAATAAGACTTGACGAATGTCTTATTTAACCGGAATCTGGAACAGGAGCGTAATGATTTTAAGCACCAACTCATATTTTCATTACTGTCTTGTTTATGATACATGGCCCTAGGATCTAATGAATATTGAAACATTCATTAGGCCGAAGTAAATTAAAATAAGTAAATAAGGTGTTTCAAGTTTGGATAGGAATGATTAGTATGCTTAGAATTCTGGTTTCAAATTTAAGAGGACGCAGTATAAGCTCGATTCTCCATACAAACTTAGTTACGCTCTCATTTTAAAACGACTAGCTAGTTTGCTCTGAAACTTTGTACTTAGAATAAGTTGAGTGCCATCCAGGTCTGTTATTAGTTTATGTAGCTTCAGATAACATAGTAAAAAAATACAGCAAATTATTTTTTTTCATACGAAACTTGGTTTTGCTGTAAGTATTTCGTTTGTTTTATAAACTGGAGCCACACTAAACTAATAAGAATAAACAAACTAAACACAGACGACGGTTTATAAACTAATTACAGACCTAGATATACCTCATGTCATTGTATATGCAAAGTTTCGTTACAATCAAACACGTTGTCTGTCTTTGTAACTGCTTTGTTTGTGTGAGGTGTGCAATAAATAGTATTTGTATTGTATTGTAGTTTTAAAATGAGAACGAAACTCCGTTTGTATGGGAAGGTGAAATTCGGCCGAGCTTACTGCGGACTCTTAATTGTGTATTAAGCAAGAACGTCTGCTAACGAAAATTACAAATTTAAAATAAAGGCTATGATGTATTGCTCCAAGCCGGATTTGAACCCGCGACATTTTGGTGTACACGGCCTGTCGATCTAACCAACTAAGCTATCGAAAACGTGCTTGGTTTCATTTGTTTTCTTTAATTTGTAGGGTTCCTATAACAGTTATTTTAATGAAATGTCAGCAATTTCCTTCATAAAGTTTGAAATTACGCGGAAGTGAAATTAATCTTACACTGTGTCTTATTTTATTACGGATACAGCCCGAGGCGTGACAGTTGGTTCACGTGCTACAAATGCCAATTACACAAACATTCAATTATAATAAAATCGTAAGCTATTAAAAGAAAATATAGGTAATAGTAAAATTGATCCGGAACTATGAATGTCAGTTATATAAAATATTGGTAGGTAATTTATGCCCAGCTGAGATAGTTTATTCTGGGCAGAACAGATTTCAAGTGCCTGAAGTCAAAATGGCCTGAATTGGGCTAAAAAAATACATTAAAGTCTGTTAAATCATCATCCTCCTAGCGTTTTTCCCGGTTTTGCCCCTAAAGGAGCCCAGGGTCCGCTTGGACACCTAAAAACTAAAAAAAAAACTGTCTCATATGGTGCCTATTATCAACTCGAAAAGAAATTCATACCCTAGGCCTTTATAAAATTTGCACACTGACGTTTCCTTAAAGAATACAAAAAATCTAGATTACAACTACGCAGAAACATAAGATACCAAATATTAATCAATCCAAAAAAGAATCGCAAATATTTATAATTCAATTTCGTTACTCACATACGACTGTACAGTCGACTACAAAATGGTGTATCCATTTTTTCACCGCATAAAATGTATACTTAACTGCCACATTTGTTAAGCAAGGTTTGTAATCCTTTTAACCAGTTATTCTTCACTACATAGTATAACACAAAGTCGCTTCCCGCTGTCTGTCTGTCCCTATGTATGCTTAGATCTTTAAAACTACGCAACAGATTTTGATGCGGGTTTTAATGTATAGAGTGATTCAAGAGGAAGGTTTATATGTATAATACATGCATATAAACCCGTGCAAAGCCGGGGCGTTAAGTTATTTGTCATTTAAGTATCATTAATTTATTGTCATTATTGTCACTAACGTAGTTCATAAGTCTCCACTGTTACTAACATCATATGGATCGACTAAAGATCTGAAATAAAGATATTTTATTTATTTTATTTTTATTTACTCAAATCTGACTACAGATTTGAGTAAAAAGCATGACAAAGAGAATATTTTCAATCGTTACATGAACTCAAACTAAGTAAACTCACAACTATGTTTGAATGTTCTTTAATTGGCTACTAAAGTATCACCTGAGGGTATCTAGTTATCCACCTTCAAGCATTGCTATTCGCAACCAGTCTCAATTCACCTCAGTTCTCATCCAGTAAATTTTGTCTCTGAGAGTTGTAAAAACTACGCGTATTGATGATTGAAGCGTATCATACTGACCCGGAAACTCTAATGACCATAAACGCTCATCAAACCGCTTTTAACTAAAATGCTAATTGATGACTATATTGTCACTGACAGTTTTGCTTGAGAAAACGGGAAAAGACACATTTTAGTTAACAGAAGTTTATTAAGTTTTATGATTTAGGGGGTAAATAGGTATACATCTCTAGGCAATTGTGTGCTCAGGTATGTGTGTTTGTTGCAAGGACCGGAAAACCCCTTTTCAGGCTTAAGCCTATCGATTTGGTAACCCTATCAATTTAGTAACCTTATGGTAGGGTAACCCTATTGTTGCTGCAAGCATATCGGATTTGGTAACCACATCCGATATGCCTACCATAACAATAGGGTTACCCTATCAGTAAGGTTGCATTATCATAAGGTTACCATTATTGATAGGGTTTACCTGGGAGCAGGTATAAAGGAGAGGGCAAATGCACAAAAGATCCCACTGGGTCGAAGTGCATCCGAAATGGCCCTCACCTAGATAGGATAAGATAGGGTTTTAAAAACGACTTCAAAATAACCCTATGGAAAACCCGGTTCCGGACCCTGTTTTGTTGTGTTTGAATTTAGAATTCCGACTTGCACTAGTTCTCAAGTTTTAAGTCGTCAGCAAGCGTTGTGAATATCCTGCGCGTGAGTGTGAAATATCCAATGATTAATGATCAAGTATTCGCTCCGGATTCGGCCGCGTACGCGCACATTAATTCAGCCCCGGTCGTGGTTTGGCTATTTGTTCGCACGTTCGCAATGCCTATAATTTACTTCAACCGGGCCTGCAGCACTTAATCTATACTAATGAGTTGCAGAATTAGGCACGTCGAGGTAAACTCTAAACGTCGATTAATCAATTTGAGATGGAACGTAATTTCAATATTAGATATCCTTAGGTTGGGAAATTTATATAAACCGTACTCTATGTTACTTTGTATTATATATTACTCGTACGTCATTTGGTTTGTGGTGTATGTAGAGTAAATAAGTAGTTGCCTACGTCACATTAGCTTATTAGTTATCTTTTCAGAGGGGTGATCAAGTAACTTTTTGATCGCACGCTAGGACAACTCAACTGTCATTTTCCCATACAAAAGGTGACATTTCGATTTAGCTTACGTACGTACAATGCGTTACGTGATCGACCTAACGGTTGCACCCAAAACCAGTTCCTGCCTAATGTCTAGAAATGGCCTAGGTACTAGTCAAACACCAATATAGTATTTTTGACTATATTGTGTTTGATAACCAAAGTAGTACATTATTGCCGTAGCCGGGAAGGAGGCAATTGCAGGCTGAGTATTTGTTTAATTAATACGAAGCCAGCAGTTCCCATTCCGGCTGAGGCTAATATAGTGATTTTCTCAAAAATGGGGGATTAAATTCAAGTTTCAGTCTTTAATATTAAATACAAATGGAGGATACTGCAAATTAGATACTTAAAATTAAACGTATTTTTTTTTTCAACCGAATCGTAAGTGTATTTTTCCACCGAAATATACTAGTTGAATTGGCTGAATACGACCTGTACCGTCTTTTATATGCCAGTTTCAAATGTTTAAAAGTTTGGTACACGACAAATATGAATTTATATGTAACATTCCAGGCAGCCTGCAATGTTTTTTATTATTTTTTTGATTTGACCTTAAATTATACACTTTACCTTCCAATATGTCGCAAGTTATTTGTAGTAGTTACACTTTGCGGGCCATTTTTGATGAAAATAATTTTACAAAAAATCAGTATTTAATAAGTTTTTATCCTGACATTTCTTGTTCGAATCTCCGACTACACAATGAATCTTAACTAGCTCTCTCAGAGAGCATTTTGTTATGTAAGTTTCAATCATGCTTTCATGGCGCGCTAGTTCTCAGTTAATAAAAAATAATTATCTCACTCAAATTGTAGGACTCATGTTACTGAATCATCAATTACGAACTTTGTTGCAAGCAAGCATTATTTAAAGAGTAAAGGTATGTGCTTACTTACGATAAACAATACTACACTTCAACTTACAATGTCAATTTGATTTCCATAAGGCGGTCGTATTCATATTTTGATATTTTTTTACTTTCCGTAACAACTATATAATAAAAATAAGGTCGCATAAGGTAAACATGCCAGTGTTCAACGCTGGTCCATTAGCACCTTTTAGATGAACAACAAGGTGTCTATTCACGGAATTAAAGGTGTCAAACATTGTGACGTTTACCTTAACATACTTAGTATCTGTAATTTAAGTATGTGTTAAATACCCGTCGAATGATATTAATTTTTATTTTTGTTACAGGTAAGTTAACACGTCTAAACCGATGAATATCTAATTTGATGAAACACGTAAGTGAAAACTTAAGAATTGTGTAAAACTGCGATTGTTTCTGCGGTGAACTATGACCCACGCAAGCATCGATGCTATTGCTTAGGCTTGACACGCAACTTCGCAGCGCACAACTACCAATTTAAATGGTGTTTTATTATTGGTATGTCAATGTTTTTATTTATTTACTATAGAGTGTACCAGTAGTGACCGAGTAATACTTATAGTTATAGACATATTATACAGCCTGTAAATTTCATGCGGGCGTACCTATATTTTTGCATTTATATGGATGTCGTCACGGGACAGCAACGGGACAGAGAGAGACTGGCGGCGTTTGAAATATGGTGTTGGAGGTGGTTAGAAAGGATCAGTTGGACGGAAAAGAAAACTAATGAGGAGGTTCTGGATATAGTCAATGAAAATAGAAATCTGATAGAAATCATTGAAAATAGGAGAGGAAAAATGATAGGACACATGTTACGCCACGATGACTGGATGAAAACAACAATAGAGGGAAAAATAGAAGGTAAAAGAAAAAGGGGACGGCCAAGGATATCTTACATGGAGCCACTAAAAGAGAAAATAAACGCTTCATCGTGTAGAGAAATAAAAAGAAAGGTAAAATGTAGAATAAGTTGGAAATTACTCCACCGACAAGAGCCTAGTTCTTAAATAAGAAGAATAAGAAGGATGTCGTCATGGTGTCGTAAACAAATGACAAGACGCGTAGTGAAAACATTCCGTTTTTGTATGGAAAAAAAAAGCAGTTAGTTAACTAAATGTTTGTACATGTGTTGTTTAGGACCGACGGTAATCATCATCAAAATATTCGCCCGTATCAAATTTACATGCTGTATTTATATCATTTGATTGATAGTGATCACAATCCCACGGTTTGATTTACTCCCAGCGATATTATAACTAATTATCTCACCTAGACCGCAAATGGAGCCTTGATTTAACGATGTCATAAACTCGTGTTCATGTTAACCTAAATATCTGCGGCGACAATGACTAGCTCCGGGCGCCAAGGTTTATCTCAAGTACTAAATCAAGGTTTCGCTAAATCCGTTTGACATATAATTGAACTATTCGTTTCTACATAGGATGTGAGGTGATCTTGGCTTGACATCTGGCTTTGAACGCAACGCTTTAGTGTTTGAGTAGGTACTACGAATTTTCTTAAAAACATTGTATAAATCGTATATATAGAGTACAAAATATATATAAGTAGGTCAAATTAGCAGATAAACAAAACACCCAGAGTTTAAAACAAAATTCGTGTTTCCTGTGGTCAATAGTTAAGAGCAAAAGGTAATATACTTACAGTGTGTTTCAACGCTCCGGGGGTTTTTTAAAGGAGGTTAAAATAACGGATATTTATAATGTAATAATGATATTAATTCAATTTATAAACAAAATTTCAGACTTTGTTAATTTTCTAACAAAATTTTAATTGCCAGCAATGTACAGCGAAGTAAATTGACAATGACAGCTCTTCATACTTTGTTTAGTACGACGTCATACACCTACTTAGTACATTGAAGATTCGTATTTTGGAAATTTAATTGTGCAGTTAATTTAGATTTACTAATACGTGCAAACGATTGTTAACTAAGCATATTATCATCAGTCTTAATAAAAGCCCGGGTCGTAGAAACATCCTGTATAAGAGGAGACGCATTTAATGCGGATTAAGTGTCCAACCAAGAATTTACTTTTGTGAATGAATGAATGAATGAAGTTCTGGCCCTTAACTTTGACTATGTCTACAGGAAAGACGCGAACATTAACCCATTCACGGCCACGCTACGCTCGTAGCGCTACGCCGTAGTCCGTAGCAGCTTAAACTCCGAATGTAGCGAAAAGCTCTCGTAGAGCTCTGACGCAATGGGCGCTGAATGGGTTAATGTATGACCCCCGTAACAAATCTAAGTTCCTAAAGGCTGAAACAATAAACATGCACTTATCTTATACATATTTACTCATAAATACTGGTGATGTTTATTTAAACTCTCATTTGAAATAAAATGGTACTGATAATAGTTTATTTAATCGTATGGCATACATTATTTGGCCTTTGAGTTTGTCACTCTTTAGTACCACCCAGGGGACACGTGCAGAGTTGTGGTAAGTAGCTCCTGCGGACGCAAGTGACAGTTGTCCCCCCTTTGTCAAGTGAGTGGGCAACTCGACTGTTAGAGGTTCTTAAGCCGCCCGAAGGCCTCTAACTCGGCTTTAACGACTACTGTCATAGACAGCAGCCGGGATTGATCCCGGGATTGCCTTCCAAAGGCGCGCTAAGCAGTCCACTCAAATATGCGGTCACCCATCCAAAGACTGACCGCTGCCATCTTTGCTTAAGGCCTCCACACACCAGTCGCGGGCGCGGGTCGGGCGCGGGCCCACGCAAGTTGTAAAACTTTGAAACTACACTTCAAACACACATCGAACACGGGTGCGCGGGCCCGCGGCCTGTGTGGAGGCCTTAAACCTACGTTATAGTATCCGACTCGCAGGCGCCGCTGGGCTATGAACGCTTCGCTATACTATAATAGTGATAATGAATACTTAAAAACATGAATATAATAATTATAATAATAATATGGCGTAGGGATGTGACGGCCCCATCGCCCACCAGATTTCTGGTGCAATCAGTCAACGTAAGGCAGCTTGTGGCGGGCTGTTAGGGAGTAGCGACCCTACGTACCTGAGTGCTCCTGGGGGTGTCCTGTGGTCAGGCTGAGCCGATCGGGTGGTTGGTTGGACAGGCCCCCCACCTCTGGCTTGCCTTAACTGGCTGTCCAGAGTGGAGTCGCAAGAGCTGTTGCTCGAGGGTAGATGTGGACACCTAAGTGGCGAGTTGGCTATATGTTTAAAGTCCAGTGCCACCTCTCTACCCCCCAGCCTCTCTGACTGGTGTTGCCCTTAGGCCATTTTTTAATGTCGCTATTAATAGGGGCCCATCTAGTAGTTGGCGAGTCACCGTCTGCCAGAGATAAAAAATGAGACAGTTTATTAGGCAGGCGTCCGATGTTTCACCCAATAGCCCAGCCACTAGTCCATCATTTTCACCCAATAACCAAATTTTCTTTAGATTCCATCAACAGCAATAGTCCCTATACACCCCAGCGGGTGCTGTCTCTGTGTGCGTCCCATGACACGGGCAGGGACAGCATCCGCTCGGTGTACTCCTTGCATTTCATTAAATTGTCAAAAGGGCCTCTACGTGTTGGCTCAGCCCCACGCACGCCTCCCAAAGGTCCGGGACATCATTGTCCCGTGAGCGGGAAAGACATACATAATAATAATAAAATCTTTATTTCGGAATACAAAAGACTCCATAGTTGTTAGTAACATAAAAAAACATACAAATTATATACTAGGTAGTAGGAATATAATACGTATTGATTGATTGCATGTAAAAATTAAGTCTATCACTAAAATTTACTAAAAGTAGGTACTAAAACTTAAGCACACACACTTAAACACACACTAAAATACACTAACACACACAAACACTTAAAGGGCAAGATGCCATTTTTAGATGAGGTTGAAACAAATTACGTAGAACTTCTTAGAAATAAATAATATTCCGATTTAGTGTCACTAACGGCGGATCTTGGGCATTAATGCTTACTTTATATGCAATACGTGTGTGCTGCCAGGATTTTTGCAATTTTGGACGAAGGTGACTTCTTGTAGTCACGGCTACAAATTGGTTAAGCAAACGAATGTTCAGTGACTAAGTATAATAACTTAAAAACTCCAAGTAAGTAAGTTCAGCATAAACCAATAAAAAACAATTTTTATTTAAATGCTTTTTATAATCGATTGTTATTAAATCTGTCAGTTTGACATTTTAGTTAACAGAGATTAATTACATTTTATGAATTAGGAGGTATATACAGGCTGTCTCGTAAACCGAGTATAATTTGTGGACAGCTGATAGGGCTGCTAAATACCTCTCAAAATATTGAATTTTAGGTTTTGTAAAAATGCCTATATTTCTAGCTATTGGCATTTTTGTATTTCGCAGCGTGATGCGGCGGCATGGCAGTGTGATGATCGATTTAGTGCGTTATCAATAAATATAATGCCAACTGGTAAATACTTGCTTAGGTTTCTTAGGTCTCTAAGTGTTAACTCACGAGGCTACTAATCTTCGTACTTGACCTACTCGGTAACTGGCGAAAACGGTCATTGCATCTCTCGTAATTGCAGAAACTATTGGTAATTTACCTCGGTGTTTAGGCTTCAATTTACTAAAATAGCGTTTTACTGGATTTGGTCAAACTAGTAATAAGTGAAGCAAGTGGATTTTGCTTGAACTTCACACTTATTAAATCTGTGGAATTATTACAAAAAACCGGCCAAGAGCGTGTTGGGCCACGCTCAGTGTAGGGTTCCGTAGTTTTTCGACCGTCACAGTAAGTGTGTGAAATTATTTTGTAATTTTTTACAAAAACTATTCAACCTATCAAGTTCAAAATAATTTTCCTAGAAAGTTTTTATAAAGTTCTACTTTTGAGATTTTTTTAATATTTTTAAAACTTATGGTTCAAAAGTAAGAGGGGGGGGGACACATTTTTTTACTTCTGGAGCGATTATCTCCAGAAATCTTAACATTATCAAAAAAATATTTTAGGAAACCCCTATTCATTTTAAATACCTATCCAACAATATATCACACGTTAGGGTTGAAATGAAAAAAAAAACACTCCCCACGTTACGTATAGGGGCCCTAGGTATACCCTAATAAAAAAAAACACTTTTTATTTTACCACTTTGTCGGCGTGATTGATATACATATTAGTACCAAATTTCAGCTTTATAGTGCTAACGGTAACTGAGATTATCCGCGGACGGACGGACAGACAAAGCGAAACTATAAGGGTTCCTAGTCGACTACGGAACCCTAAAAATGACAGATTTTACAAATAAATGTTAGCAATCATACATGTTTTAAGTTATAATTTTTTGACAGTTCTTTCTTAGTTTCGTTCTAGTTATATATAATAGTGTTAGTTAAAGTATGCGAGTAGGTATATGCAAAAAAGACAATAAAACGTTGAAATAGGTATGTGACCTTGTTGCAGTTTCTAGTAGCAGGCAATAAAAATGTTTTTAATAGTATGTTTGTAATTAATATCAAGACTAGTTGTGGAGTGCAAAAAAACATGAGTCCTTAAAATAATTATTATAGACCCAAGTACCAACCGATGTGTTTCTAAAGCTACCGAAAGATAAGGTTTATTTTGTAGATATAATGTTATTAATAACATTTCATTTACTGCGCTGCTTTTAAACTGGCAATCAATATAATTATAATTAATACGCAGTTTCCATTCAGTTTTAAGGATAACCAGTAATTACAGTAATTAAATAAAATAACATCTTGAACAGCTACAAATACGGAATAGAGCAGGAAACGAAACGCATTTTTGATGCTCTTAATAAGGATCACCTTGATTAACTGCATACGTAACATTAACATAATTTTGTACTTGCGATGTGCGATTAATGTTTTATTACTGATCAGAGTGCTAACGGAATAAAAAAAAATACAGGGTGCAAAAGAACGCAAGCGATTCTCAACATTGCGGCGCCTCGGAAGGAATAACTTTTTTAATTTCCTTCAAAAGTACATCGTAGGTGTATGTAATATGTGAGGATGGGCGCAACCCAGATGGAATGTGAACGGGTTGTATTCACTTTCATTACGCTGCTTTCGTAATAAAAAATCCTTTCGACGTAAATATTAAAATTTTAAATGCTCGTTCCGATTGGATGATGCATTAAATATTAGGCGTGCATGAACAATAATTATTTTATTACAGACACTAAGGCCAGATTCGAGTTAACCCATTCATGGCCAGTGACGACACATATGCGTCAAAGCGCTAAGAGCGCTTTCCTCTACATACGAGGTTTAACCTGCTACGGACTACGGCGTAGCGCTACGAGATTAGCCCGGCCGTGAATGTGTTAACTGAAATAAGGAAATACTCTGAGATTAAACCACGAAATTGTATGACATAATATTAGAAGAGTAGTGTTTGTAACCGTATTCTATTATTTTTATTCTTCGAATTTAAACTTTCGCAAAACATGTTTAAAATAATACTAACACACATAACATAAAACCCGCCGTGTGACATGTCGCCCGTAGCGACATTTAAAACGTGAGTTTAACCGTGTCATTATTAGTATGTTTTTTATTCGTCTTTGATCACATTGACACAATTTTATGAAATACTACCAATGTTGTATAGATACGATATGATTATGGTATGATATGATTTATTTATCTCACAATATACAATTACGATGCGATACAAAAAAACCCGAGATACGAGTACACTTCACTTTATACCCATTTTTTTATACCTCGTACTTAGGTTAAAACTCTGTCAAAGCATTTTTTTTTGGAAATGGCTCTACCTACACTACACATTATCCTCACATTTATACACGCACTTTTCTAAATAAACGCTCCATTTTAAGTTGTACATAAATAACAAACAACACTTAATAATTCTAGCCACTCTGAAAGTTGTGGGCGTAGTTTATTTAAATGCCTGTCTGGTTTAATGTAATACACGCGGCAGTGTAATAATTTAAAATTTCTGATGTATGTCTCTGGATGCGGGACATTGCACCTGTTAAGGTTGTTTGTATTCTATACTATGATAATATAATAATGTGTGATGGTGTATGTGATGTACGTCCATTTTATAGCATTTTAATTGAAGTGTTAAATATAATTGATTTTGACACGTTCAACCGTGTATTAATTACCGCTAACAACGACAAAATGAACCTAACTAATAATTACATGTTCTAAAAAATTAACAATATCTGTTGATGATACAAATTACGAAGTCAACGTCACCAAGGTGATGTCTTAAATGTTTAGTTTCGCCAATAAATGTTAAAATGGTTGAATACATTGTGTTGTAAGTTGTGTACATAATTATCACCACGATTAAAGCCGATCGGAAAGAAACATCGAAAAATATACGCAAATTTTGTTAATATTTTCAAAAATTATTTCCTTAAGTAAACTGTTATTCGAATGGATTCAAAGTGATCGAGGGATATATGAGTATTGCAATATTGTAATAGTATTTTTTTGCAGAAATATACCTACAATTTAAGTAGGTCTAAAATCATGTCTAATCAATTTATATTAAACACCGTGGGCACACAAGGCCCGCGGGGTGCCGGATACAGCCAGGTGGCGAACTTGCTCAATAGCAGCTTGTTAATCGTTTATCAGTTGACATAATGTTAATAAACACCTAATAAACGTTTCTTTATTAATGAAACATGGCTTAATGCGATATATATGTATAATTCTCTAGGAAATTTTTCGTATGTCTGGCGTCTGTCTGGCAGTTCTCCTCTATGTCGCATTTCTCAAACGGTTCTTGTGAAATGGAAGAGCAGGTTCAATAAGAATTAAAGAGTAAATGTAGTAGAATAAGTATATATTTTGAATAAATAAAAGTAAAAAAATATATATATACACTTAGTTTTATTTGTCGATTCAGTTTCCTGTTTTTTTTTTAAGACAGGCTTTGTTGCTCACAGAGCCACTAGTATTATCTGTTTTATATGAGTCGTATATTGTTAACTTTAAAATCCTTAAATTATTACAGAGGACATTCGTATCCTTTGGTTGCTATTTAATTCAGCAAATGTATTTTGAATCTCAATTCTACAACTGTAAGACAGACATCCTGCCACAATTTGATATATATTTTACTCTCAGAAAAAAACTACTATAAAATGACCTGGCTGTAGAAGATCTTAGAGCCTCATTTACTCCCCTTGTGGTCTCCTGTGATGGCATCGTCGGAATGGAATATGAATCCTTTATAAAGAAAACATCTCTTAAGCTATGTGAAAAATGGTCCTAACCATACTCACAAATAATAAGCTGGATCAAAGTCAAAATACAAATATCAATCATCACAGCGGTCTCTATGAGAATTAGAGGAACGAGAAGAAGAATAGGAAGATTTGGATGCGAAGACGGCTGTGGAATACCCACCATAGAACATAAGATTCCTCTTATTTTTTATGACATTATTATATATATATATTATATTATTTAACGTAATAAACTATTAGTCACTATAAAATACAAAACTGTTTCAGGTACAGTCGCCATCACATACATAGGTAAACTATAGGTGTTCAAAAATATCGGCACATGCACCCTAATGCCTTGAAAATAGAGGTGTGTTCCGATGTTTGTGAGCTGCTTGTTTGCTCCGATGTATGTGATGGCGACTGTACCATTCAGTACGATTGTTTGCCTCCGACAATATAAAAAAGTACCTATGTATTTTGCATCAATACCGTACATAATTCCGTTCGTTATTTAATTCTGGGCGTTCATTTTCAGATAATTATTTCTGGTACTTATACTTATACAATATGTAGATATCGAACCCGCATGTTGCATAGCCACATCATGCCGGATACATGCTTGCACAATTCACGTCGGCAGGTCCCGTCACGATGACAGCTGGCTATTAGAATGGTCTTTCAGCTCGGTTTGTTATGCTCGGCTAAATCTTCTAGCGATAACATAGTGTCATTCTGAGCTTTATATTTACAAGGTGCTCGGGAGTAGTCCAAATAAATTTACCAGCGTATTCCTGACCATGTTAAAAAAACCAGCTAAGTGCGAGTCGGACTTGCGCACGAAGGGTTCCGCTCTATTATCTATAAAAACGGCAAAAAAAACACGTTTGTTGTATGGGTATTAAATATTTGTTTTATTTTATTTATTTATTTATTTTCAAAGTGGATATATAACTAAATATTCTGTGAATATTTCAAGCGTCTACCTGTTACCGTTATCAATATCAACCAAAAACGAGCAAAAAAATCACGTTTGTTGCATCGAAGCCCCCTTACATATTTATTTTCTTTTGTTTTTTAGTATTTGTTGTTATAGCGGCAACAGAAATACATCATCTGTGAACATTTCAACTGTCTTACTATCACGGTTGTTGAGATACAGCCTGGTGACAGACGGACAGACAGACATACAGACGGACAGCGGAGTCTCAGTAATAGGGTCCCGTTTTACTCTTCGAGTACGGAACCCTAAAAAGGCTGGGCTTCGTCTTTTCTAATAAAAAGAGTTATATTTTACAGAACTAGCAATAAATTGTATAATTGGGGACCAAGCTAACGGTCTAAGTATAAGAAATGATAATAAATAGGCGGGATTTATAATTTAACCAATAAACTAGCAATTTTCCAACAAAGTTAATTGCCTGATTTCGTTTGAATGACAAAAAACGTGTATTGACACAATATAAAGCACTGAGAGCTGTTGAACTCGCGAGTTTGTTTTTTTTTTGAAAAATTCCAAAAATTGTATCGACTAGGAAACTGTATATATTTATCGAATCGCAAAACTGCACACATAATTTCACGAGAATCTGTTGAGAAACGCAACCTGTAGAGGAGAACCAGCGGGACAGCGGGACAGCGCGACACCCGGACGGGTATAAAACATTTTTGGCCCAAACTCAAACCGCAAACTTCGCTCCCTACGCTCGCTCGTTCAGTTAAAGCAAATTATACTAACAGACTACTTCTTAGTAGTCGACAGGACCTTGAACTCCTTCAGGTAATCCGGGATTTAGGCTTAGATGATGAAGAGGGTAACGAACTAGATTTACCTACTATTCCTATATTAGGTACTACTGTTTTTGTCCCATTGTACTTTCTAAAAGACGAATTACTTTCCAATGTATTATTAGTAATATCAAACGAAATACAGCTGGTGTTGTTTTCGCTCATCGTAAGCTGCCACTCATGTATTATGACTGAAACAAAAGATTATTATTATACAACATATACTTCAAATTAATCAATATTACCTATTGAGAAATACCAAATGGACGCAAAAAAAATATTGTACCTACGTTATTAAAATGGTAACGTATTTAAAAAGGAAAAAAGCTTAGGTACTGATAAAAAGAAACAGAGCAGAACACAAAATATCCAACTAATTCTTGGCACATCGCAATTTAGGATAGTTTTTATCCGATTGCGACAATTAATAAATTTTCCGAACTATACGACTTCATTAATTTTTCATTTATTATTCTTAAAGTATATCGCCGCCATATCTGTCAGTTTTGTAAAACGTAAAAAATGGCGGAATTGCTTTTCCTTAATTTCATCTATTAATAATTTAAATCCCGTCTCCGATAGACCTTCACGAAACGCATACCAAGAGGTAAAGCATAAGAAATTAATCGATTCTGATATGAGAACTTATATGCGCAAAAGTCGTATTAAAGCGTAATTTCATTAAATGTATCAACAAATTCGAACAATATAAGTAACACAAATGTTTTTTTTAATGGCACGCGCATTCAGCCAAACCACGCCAACCAAAAATCGAAGTTCGTATATCTGCATTCCTCTCACTCGAGTAATGTTAGTGCGATAGAGATAGAGATACCCGAATATTTCAAATTCTGAAGTTCGTGGTTTAAAAGAAAATACGGATGTCGGATAGATCGAAAATAGGGAACTGTAGACACTAAATAAAATAATCACAATGTTGTAGGTGTTTTCTCGAAAAAGGACTTAAAATGAAGTCAAATGGAGAAAAAAACAACGGAAGAGGTTATTTAAGTAGTCATTAAGTTATAAGTTTTAAGAGGGGGTATGTTCTGTCCCTTTTCCGCAAAACGCACCTTCATATGAAACGATTGTTTTTTACTATGAGTACTATGACGCTCGAGGATCGTGACGTTACGGTCCCGATCGTTTTCTCACTCTAATAAGACGGTTGTAGCTTCGTCATTTTTTGAGATATTTGAACGGGTTTTTTGTTTCTTCTTTTTTTTGAAGTAATAATAAATTTTGAGTCTACTCCCCTATTTGGAAGACAAGCGGAAAGAGTACCTAATCTATATATTAAAGATGAGTCATTTGAAGAAATAGATACCTACAGAAAAAAACCGGCCAAGTGCGAGTTGGACTTGCGCACGAAGGGTCCCCTTAAAAAAATATTTTATTTTGTTTTTAGTATTTGTTGTTATAGCGGCAACAGAAATACACAATATGTGAAAATTTCAACTCTCTAGCTATCACGGTTCTTGAGATACAGCCTGGTGACAGACAGACGGACGGACGGACGGACGGACGGACAGCGAAGTCTTAGTAATAGGGTCCCGTTTTACTCTTTGAGTACGGAAGCCTAAAAAACAGTACGGATTGACAGCAAAAAGTATAATAATTATATTTATGGGAACAAAAATATAAATGCCTATGTCCTGACTGACTCACTCACTCACTCATCAACTCACAGCCGAAACTACTGGGCCTATAGAATTGAAATTTACACCAGAACTACCTTTTACAACGTAGGCGACGGACGGATAAGAAGTAATTTTCGGAAATCATACCCCTAAAGGGGTTAAATAGGGGTGCAAAGTTTGTATGGGGAAAACTAGATTTTTTGAGCTAGAGACTTAAAACTTTGTATAACGATTACTTATTAGAATACAAATAAAGTACTTTCAACGTTTAGGAAAATTCTGCCCCTAAGGGGGTTAGAAAGGGGTGTACATTTTGTATGGGGGAAACTTTATTTTTTAGACAAGCGACTTAAAACTTTGTGGAAAGATTACTTATTATACTACAAATAAAGTACTTTTAGCGTTTTCTAGGACACCCCTAAAGGGTTGCAAAGTTTGTATGAGCGAAACTTCTTTTTGAGATAGAAGCTTAAAAGTTTTTAGAAATATAACTTATTACGATACAAATAATACGAAACAAATAAAGTATTTTTAGCGTTTTGGAAAATTCCACGCCTAAGGGGATGAAAAAGGGGTACAATGTTGGTAAAGGGGATTTTTTGGAGCTAGAATCTCAAAACTTTTTAGAAAGATTAAATAATAAAAAAAAAATTAAGATATGAGATTTGTAACTTCGATCTTAGCCTGTTTAGACTACCAAAATTATTTCAGCGTTATTTGAAATTCTTCCCCTAAAGGGGATTATAAGTGCATTCAAAGTTTGTATGGAGAGCAAGACATTTTTAAAGTAAGGGATTTGTAACTTCGGTTTTAGACAAAACAAACATGCTAAAATACTACAAAACTTATTTCAGCGTTTTTTTTTAATTAATTGCCTAAGAAGGTTGAAACGGGGTTCAAAGTTTGTATAATATAGAGCAAGACATTTTTAAAGTAAGAAATTTGTAACTACGGTTTCAGTCTGTTTATTATGAGATTTATGAGGGTTCAAAAGTGTGTATAAATAGCAAGCCATTTTGAAAGTAAGAGATTTGTAACTTCGGTTTTAGACTGTTTACTAAAAGACTAGGCACAAAACTAATTTCAATGTTTTTTTTTAATTTATTCCTTAAACAAACTTTTAGACGATGATATAACAATACGCGGACGAAGTCGCGGGCAACAGCTAGTTGTTAAATAAATGGATCAGTAAGGTGGCATTACTTTGGGTCACCTTTAAAAATGCGAGTAGAGGAAGTTACCTGTTCCTTCGACACATGCCTTATTCGTTTAAAAATCTTATGCATTCCGATTACACAATATAGATTAACTTTGTTGTCTACTCAACATCAGTTCTGCATAAAGCCGCGTGTCCACTGATTAAACGATCAGATGTCAATGCGCATTGCGCAATACGAACCGTCGCAGGCGCAACTTCCTTCCTAGCTGATTGACGTGACATTTATCCGCGAAATAGGACTCCAGACGAATACTTTAAATCAATGTGTCAAGAGTTATTTTACATTGACATACTTGTCATGCCAAAGTTAAAGACGTGGTTTAGGTAACAGGTCAGGCCGTGTGGCAATTTATAAGTGCAAAGTGCGTAGATGAGATCATGAGTAGGACGACCAAAGATAGATAAATATCTACTAAAGATATATTTTCGGTTTTGGTTTAAATAATTCATTCTCAAAAGAACATAATACATATTCACTTGAAGGAGAACTTACAAGGCTTATAATTAATATATCTTAGTAGCAACAAGTAATATGCAACAATAGAATAAAAAAAAATTAAGTTAAACAATACTAAAGTACAGAGCTTCATTAACTCCCGACGCAAAAAGAGGGGGCTAAAAGTTTGACATGTCTGTGTATCTGTGTGTATCTGGCGCTGGCATCGTAGCGCCTAAACAAATTTATTGATTTGAATACGGGGGGGAGAGAAAACAGATACCTTGAGGAGTACTTATTAGTGCGCAAGCTAATCATAGCTTCTTCGGCTACCAAGCCTAATGCCGCCAGCATGCGGCTGTAAAACGATGGTCGCAGGTTCGAATCCTGGCCTGAGTTTATATCATATGATATTTACCTTCTGCATTCCGGGAAACAAAAACATCGTAAAGACGAATGCAGGTTTCCTCACGATGTTTTCCTTCAATTCAAAGGTTTTGTAATCTTCTCAACCCACAATGATCCAGCTTGGGAATTTGTGTCCATGCCCTCTCATCTACAAGAGGAGGGAACTTGTGTCTATTACTTCTCATCTACAAGAGGAGGGAACTTGTGTCCATTCCCTCTCATCTACAAGAGGAGGAAACTTGTGTCCATTCCCTCTCATTTACAAGAGGAGGGAACTTAGTCCATTCCCTCTCATCTACAAGAGGGGGGAACTTGTGTCCATTCCCTCTCATCTACAAGAGGAGGGAACGTGTGTCTATTCCTTCTCATCTACAAGAGGGGGGAACTTGTGTCCATTCCCTTTCATCTACAAGAGGAGGGAACTTTTGTCTATTCCTTCTCATCTACAAGAGGGGGGAACTTGTGTCCATTCCCTCTCATCTACAAGAGGAGGGAACTTGTGTCTATTCCTTCTCATCTACAAGAGGGGGAACTTAGTCCATTCCCTCTCATCTACAAGAGGGGGGAACTTGTGTCCATTCCCTCTCATCTACAAGAGGAGGGAACTTGTGTCTATTCCTTCTCATCTACAAGAGGGGGGAACTTGTGTCCATTCCCTCTCATCTACATGAGGAGGGAACTTGTGTCTATTCCTTCTCATCTACAAGAGGGAGGAACTTGTGTCCATTCCCTCTCATCTACAAGAGGAGGGAACTTGTGTCTATTCCTTCTCATCTACAAGAGGGGGGAACTTGTGTCCATTCCCTCTCATCTACAAGAGGAGGGAACTTGTGTCCATTCTCTCTCATCTACAACAATAGAACGTGTTTAGGCTGCGAATGATAATGATGTACAATTCATGATATTATTTTAAATAAAATAGCTTCCAAGGTGAAGGTAGGAGAGCAAAAATTTATTCAGATTCAGATACAGAACTTTATTGATAAAATGTCATATTTTACAGGTTAATCATATTAAGTACATTTTAAAATTATTTTATTGCTGGTAGATATTGGTTTAAACAGTTTCAAATAGGTAATAAAAAAAGTTTTATCAATTTGCTACATTCATAAATTGAATTCCGAGAAACCCTTTCGCCAATCGGTTGCGCTTGCGTCGGTGTTTGCACAAACAAGGTCGTGAGTGAATTGAATAGTAGCGGAAATGTAAGAAGGTTTGCGCCAGGCGCTCTCAACCTTTTAGATCGAATTTCTATTATTGATGGTGCGTCACCCGCATTACACTTTGCCTCACGCTAACGCAATGGAGCGCATAAACGAATTAATATATACGCATGATACGAATATAATTTCAATGGGTATTAGAAATCGAACTTATCTAAACTATCTTGATCAAATATTGAACTTCAAAGTGCTGACTCTCTACACTTAAAACGTTTAATTAAGGAGCTACCTAATTCGATTTTATGGGCACATCTTCTTAATCGTTCCCCCATTGCTGAGGACAGGGATTTTAACCGGTTTTTTGCAAAAACCTTGAAATAACCACGTATCTCGAACTATTTTATACTTCATATTTAGGACTCAGTTGTGTTTTAAGGTAACGAGTGCGTATTATTAGATTGCCCAATTAGAAAATTAAACAATTAACAAAGAACGAAAAAAATAACGGTTACGTTCCCATACAAAAAAAACCGGTTGTAACCGGTTTTTTATCCCTGGCTGAGGATCGTCTCCTAATGCGATTCATAGTCTGCCTCCAACTGATCCAGTCCGTTGCCTGATGAAGGGCGGTGTTGACAGGAAGCTCCAGCTGTTCGGAGATCTGGTCCGACCATTTTTTTGGGCTTCGCCCTCTAGAATATCCTCTTGTTTTATGGATACCTACTTATTCTTAAACTATTATTCAAAAATAGGTTCATTTCTGCATAAAAAACACGATGGATTTTAATATAGTCCCTTCAGAGTCCTCGGTAAACTCGATTCTCCATACAAACGTAGTTACGCTCTCATTCTAAAACGACTAGCTAGTTTGCTCTGAAATTTTGTACTTAGAATAAGTTAAGGTATATCCAGGTCTGTAATTAGTTTATGTAGCTTCAGATACCATAGTAAAATCAATACAGCGAATTTAAGTTTTTCATACTAAACTTGTTTTTGCTGTATGTCGTTGGTTTTATAAACTGGAGTCACATAAACTAATAATATACCTCACGTCATTGTATATGCAATAGTATTTTTCACAATCGTGTTATAATAGAGAGCTTTTTAGTCGAGTACCGTGTTTAGGCCACGAAGCTTGCTGAATGGCCTAAATAAGGTACGAGATTAAAAAGCTTGATTATAACACTATTGTGAACAATACTTTTTGTACGAGTTCATTAAAATTAATTTTCTACGAGTCAACTGAACTAATTAAACAAACTCGATACTGTTGAAACGAAGTGCAGCCTATCGCTCGTACGCTCGTTGATATCTTAAAAGACATCAACGAGCGTACGACATCAACGAGTAAACTCAATAATCAAAGCGATTCTATTGGTCCAATTTTTACAGTTCGGTAAAGCAGCCACGTAATGGGTCGAATTTATTTTAGTTCTATTTTCAAATTCTTTTCGGTTGTCTAGAGCGTATCGAAACAGTTATTTCGGTTGTTTTGGAAGTAACAGACTATTCAACGATGAAAAGAGTGAAATTGCAGTATTCTCTATGAAATCTTAATACACATATTTTAATCGTCGAGTACAAAAAGTTTCGTTACAATCCAACCCGTAGTTTCAAAATGAGAACGAAACTCCGTTTCAATGAAAATGAGCTTGCCGAGGACTCTTAACAACTGTTCTGTTGTCATTAGTGAGCAAAAATTTGTAACAAAGTAAGAAAATTAAAAGTGTGCTTTTATTGACGTACTTTAATTGGTACTTACAAGCTTTTTTAGATGTGCTCTAGTCATTATTTTGCCATTACAAATGTACTCATACGCAAATGTACGCGTAGCATGGTTGCCATTCTAAATGGCAACCGTCTTAGACCCACTAAAAAAGGTTGGCGTTCCCTTTCCAAGCTTTTTACATAAGTTGAAAGTGATACACATTTCTCCGTACGCAGGCGGGTCACGACTACGGCGGAACGTATCGTGCCGCCCCCGAGCGGTGTTCTAATTGATACAAAGTAGCCTGCGAACATATGTAATTGTTATCAAACTGTGATATAAGTTGCCATTCTGTTACCCATTTGTGTCGCAATTGTGGTGTTTGGGATAAGTAAATAATGGTTGTTTGTCGTACGAAATGCATGTGCCTAGACATAGTACCTAGATTATGATGTTATGGGCGCATGTCGCTTGAAATCAACTAATTTAAATTTTGTAACATTGTAATTTTTTTATCATTGTTACAGTGATTTTTTTTGAACCAACAAATTATTTGCGGAGTCATAAAACAGAAATGCAATTCTTAAATTTTTTACAAAACGCGACTTAATCGTGTTTAATCAAATTTACTTACCTCGACGTTTCGGATTTTTATCTTTAGTCGAGAAAACTGTATCCCGTTTAATAAAAATAATGTGTGATAACTATGAAATTCAATGCACTTCTCGAGTATGTTTTTAAATATAACAGTCTGTTTTTTTGTTCCAGGTACTAGGGGTTCGAGGCGTTAAAAAGTGAAACCATTTCACGTTATCTAGGCTACCATTTAAAAAATCTGTTTCACAAAGAAACCGAAAGTGTTTTTTTCGAACTGCGCAATCGAATATCGTGATTTAAATTATCGAGACAATCACACCGCACCGATGCAATTGAACTAAACATGGTTTTAATACGCTTTCCATTTAAATTGAACAATCGTTTGTAGTAATCACACGATAAGACTTGCCTACTTAAAATATAGATACGAGTCCGTTCTCTACTGCCGACAAATTCTTGGCTTAATTTATACACTTCTGACTAGCTAGCATGATCGTTTAATTGTGCGTAAAGCATTCCCTTACGTTGTCGGACATAAAACACATGTTACCGGTTTGAATATAAATATCATATCATAAACTGTTCTTGAAGTTCATAGCCATAAAAGTTTCGAAGGTACACTAGTTTCACATTGGTAAAACATGCGTGAGAGACTTCTAGAAGGCTAGTCAATAGAATTACGATATTGGGTGTTGCTGACTCAAACACTCAAAATATCTGGAGCGCTACCACAAAACGAAAACGAAGTTCGTGCGTGTATATCTCTGTCGCTCCAAATAGAAAATGCGAAACCATATTTGTATCAAATGCGTTTCTGCGCTGCGTCGCGAACGCTTGCTGTCGTGCGAATTTTTCTATATCTATTTCTATTTTTGACGTAAAACGATTATATTTGAAGCAATATGTACGATCTCGTAATCCCCATTGTCAGGGCCTTATTTCACCATTATGACAATTATCACCTGACAATGAAAATTCCGCAGCCATGTTAGTCGAATTATCATTTTCAGCAAGTCGATCATATACCGCATTGTACGCGCGTCAAGTAGATCGAAATGTCACTTTTAGTATGGAAAAAATACAGTTGAGTTGTCCTAACGTAGGTATGTACTTACGTTAGAAACTTTACGTGATCACCCCTCAGGTGGCAATTGTCGATTTGGTGAAATAGTGGCCTGGTCTCCAATCTCCTACACGTGCATAATACCTACATTCACGAAGCTTCTAGAGCATTTTGTCAAATGTTTCAAATTCCGTGGCCCTACCTTAGACCACCGCGCGTTGTTGCGATAGTCACGACCGAATTGTCACTGTCTGTCGTCGGGTCAGGGGCTATTTTACCAACCGTATTGAATTGTAATTGGTATAGTGTTTGTCACGCGCGCTCTGCTCTGACCAATATGTGAACTGCGAAGCTGATGGTCCTTGGTCCAAATCCTGGTAAGGAAGGACACATATTTGTACGATGAGTACGAGTATTGGGATATCTTCTGTGTCTAATACCACAAGACTCATTGAACTTATCTTGGGAGTAGATGAATTTGTGTAAGTTTCGTCATCATTATCATCATCATTCTTATATCAGTCGAAAGACGTCCACTGCTGGATATAAGCCTCCCCCAAAGAGTGCCACTGCATCAGCGGACTCCCGCGACCTTTAGCAGGTCAAGTAAGTGTGCGTCTTCCGGCTGTACAATTCAAAAAGAGGAGGTTCTATTTTATATTTTCTCGATCACATGGCGGCGTTGATTGTGTCAGCCCCGCTGGTAAGTTACGCTTAGTAGTTAAGGCGACGTGCTCCAAAAACTTATTAAAAAAAAAATCGTAGCTTTTGTTTGGTTTATAACACGGCTGCTCTAAATTTAATTAGCAATTTTGAGGCCTTTCTCGAGGGCTATTCGAATCCTGAGTTTTTGACTTTCGCTCGATAGAAAAAAATCACGAACATAGGTCTAAAATACACTTAAAAAAATCATAACAAATTATGCACAACAGCTAAACACAATAAAATTAGTTCTAAAAATCGGCAATGTCATGTTTGAGGGAAATCAGCTATTACTTTTTTATTTATTAAAATAAACAAAAAATTAAAATTAAAAAACATGATATCCGCGCTTCCAAACACGCACTTCCATCTCGCTCACGCTTATGCTCAGTGAGAGGGAGAGAAGACCACGAACCTACGTCCCCTTAAGAGCGCGCAACGAATACCAAACGAATGTCGATTTATACGTCAGGTCAAATGGACCCATTGCCCGCGTTCGGATGTTGCGACACGGTGCACCGTGGCAGGTTAATTTGCATTGTCCCATGTCTATCAGTAGCTACGGAAATAAGGGAGACTGTAATGAGTGTAAGTTAATCGAATGCGCATTGAGCTTGCGTTGGAAATAACAGTTGAAAGTGGGATACAAACATAAAAGGCGAATTCATTAAGTAAAGTAAGAAGATAAATGTTAATATTAATTTTATATTATTGTAACATTTTAAATCCATTCCTCTTTACTAAGGTTATATATCTACCTAGTAAAGGTTATACGTAAACACTCATTGTTATCACAAAGATGATAACAATTTCTCCATGTTTCACATGTACAATGAAGTCATTTATTCAAAAAACAAGATTGATTACATAAAAATAAATAAATTTCATTATTGATTGATCTTAGTTAAAAATACCTGTGGTTATGAAGAAAAACTCAACTCTTTTGGTTGGCTGACGTGATGTTTCCTGAATATGCTGTTTTGTAAAGTCAACGTCAAAGATAATTATGTTAAAATTTTTCACCATATTGCAAAGGCAGAAAGGGCAAAAATGTAAACATTTTTAAAATTCATAAGTACACGATAAACGCACAATACTCGTACCTATATTAGTTGATAAGCAACTTCACCGCAAAATTACTCCCTAAAACAGTAAACGTCTGAAGATTGACCATACAAGCATAAACAGTTCAATCAACTATAATTATAACCGCCTAAAGAAAAGAAACTTTCTAAAAAAAAATTTTTCAGTACAAATGGTTTGTCACCTGGAGCGTTATTTGGAATCCATTGACACCTCTTTTATCAAAATCGGTTCACTAACTTAAAGGGTACGGTGGAACACTTAAACGCAAACTTAGACTGCTAAAAACATATCCCGTCATTTTGGCTCTGCCGCAGTCGGGCAAAAAGTAATAATAAAATCTATTAAAACAATAATCACCTAACCTCCAATAAAGACATAAGGGTCAATCATGACATTGCCGCCACAGTTTCCCACAATCTAGATGCGTATGATTGAGGTTTTCCCACAGTTGCGTAGGCGTGGAAGGCCGGTGCGGTGCGCGCGCGCAGCAGTGTCGCAAGTCACGCGGCTACGGGACGTCAATAATGATAGGCTAATTAATAACCTACTCGCTTCTTGGGTAAAGTGAAGTTTTTTAAATCGTCATTCGTAGAGCTTGACAGTCTTGACACTCAATATTTTTACCTGTAAGTCTTTTGCGTAACGCTTCCTACGTAAGTTAGGTATAGGTAGATCTAATGTAATTTTGGGTATCGGGAGATGACTGTTGATATGTGTTAATGCCCGTATAAAAAGTAAGGTACGAAATTACTCCGCTGATTTCGTCATAGGTTTCGCGAAACGAGATATTACAAAATAATGGTCATCATCAGTGATCCGCTCAATGCTGAGGATAGTGGAACCGTGTCCTATTCTTGCTGACCAGACTCCTTTCGCCTTGTGCAGGGCCTCGTGCAGATATACTTAGCTGCGAAGGTGAAGTGATCATTTACGGTCAGCGCAGAGAAGTGTAATCGTAGGAGATCACGTTTCTCTGTAGCAGACTGTACTAAAAGCAAATTTGATCTGATCATCAGACATCAGCATTCTATATCTATATTTATATATATATAAAACAAAGTCGTGTTAGTTAAACTATTATAAGTCAAGAATCAAATGGCTGAACCGTTTTTCATGATGTTTTATTTGGTGGATTTGTCTTCACTCCGAATAGCAGAATAACGAATAGGTATAGTACTCGTACATATGGAAAATATTAAGATTTTTATTTTCATTTTTCATATGTTTTTGTATGGCGGTACGAAGAACGCGGGGTCAGATAGTGATGTAATAAAACTGGCAGGACATAATGTACACCTATCCTACCCATGCAAGTAGGCGCCCAGATAAAATACGCTTTATTCTTTTTTCATATAAACTTTTTTCGTTGATCCAAAATATTCAGAAAAAAGTTTTTGAAAAATGCTAACTTTATACCTACATCTTTATAATCTAACTACTAGTTAGTAGCAAATAAGCCACGGTTACTGGTTGCCTAATATAATTTGACGAGGTAGATAAATTACCCACCATAGCAAATTTGGGCAACCCACGGCACCATAATGACCCTTGCAATAGGTAACTTTTAAACAAATACTTGTAACTATATACGTATATATTTTACTCATTAACTCCCAGATGTCTTCATATATTACACTGTATTGTTTCGGTGTGTCTTCAAGTACGGAGTTCAAATACAGGGATAACAGACAATTGGTTGTTAGGAAAGCACATTAGGGCTTTGTTTCCGTGATACCGGCAATTTTGGCATTTAGGGAGATTACGTAAAAGCGTTGCGAGAATCAGCAGATTATTTCGTATGACAGCTAATTAGGGATTTCATTTGTAATTCTTTCCAAATAGATAATATAATGGCATCATGCTAAGCAAGTTCAGTTATTAGCAAAACTTGCATTAAAGAATTTATTTTTTGCAATCTGAGTGGGTCATTGTATTCGTTGATGAAGTCGAAGCAATGTCTGTTGGCTTATTTTCATAAGAATACATTGCTTTTTATAGATACTTACTTAATAATAAAATCAATCTTTGAACCGCCTCACAACTTTTCTAATGTTTGAGATCTGTAATAAAATCCAAGCCTTTGAAATAGCCACTGTTACAACTATCGAAATAGCTCACACAACTACTAAGTTGTTTTTGAAGCTTTCTACTCAGTAAACTAGGGTTCAAAGTTTACTGAGTTCATCCGTGTAAACTTGTTCTGATTGCACCCTGAAAGTCCTCATGTTAAAATAGAAAATTACTTAACCTAATCTAGTTCCCTCTTTGAAATATCCATCATTACCATATTGCAGTGGTTATTTTCTTGGTAAAACCTCATTACCGTACACAGATGTTCTGAGTTCTGACCCACTCCCATAGGTCACGCTCCGCGATCCACGAAGATGCCTCATGTAATGAAACTTTCTTTGTTATCAAACACACACGCAACACATTACGTTACTTATTGGCTGTTTCGTCACGGAACCTTCGTGAAGGTTAACGTAAGGTCATAATGGGTCCAGGAGTATATTTCTTACGTCACAATTGCTTCATAGATCGATAGAAGCATCAGTATGTTATAATTATATAATTTTGACGGGAATGCCAGTATATCATATGAACCTGAGTTTGAGACGGTGTAAGAGGAATTTGTGACTGGCCAAGAATAGGATAGACTTTGCAAAAGTGGTCACTGACGCCCAATACTGCATGGCAGATAAAGAAGAAGAAGAGGATTATGTAGCTGGTGCATGCATTCGCTTGCAAAAGTGTTTTCATTAATGTATTCAAAGTATTACTATTGTCGACGCTTTGTGGTGGCGCCAACTGTTAACTCAATATTTTTAGGGTTCCGGACCTCAAAAGAGCTGATCACCAAACATCACCATAATGTACCTAAGTGTTGTCCGGTCCGTCTGTCTGTCTGTCTGGCTGTCTATCCAGACCCTTTATCTCGGGAACGCGTGGAGGTATAGAGTTGAAATTAAAACAGCAGCAGCAGCAGTCTACAGTCCTTTGAAGCTGTGAAAATCATACTTCTAAGTCAACGTAAAAAAAAAAGATACGGCCATTTATGCCGCAAAAAATGTATATTTCGACATTCTTAAGGGAATCATTTATAGGGTACTTTCCGTTGAGGCAGAACTATGAAATTTATCGTCTTATACAACAAATGCAGGGAAAAATCGGAAAACTATACATTTTTAGGGTTCCGTAGCCAAATGGCAAAACAGAACCCTTATAGATTCGTCATGTCTGTCTGTCTGTCTGTCCGTCCGTATGTGACAGCCACTTTTTTCCAAAACTGTAAGAGCTATACTGTTGAAACTTGGTGAGTAGATGTATTCTGTGAACCGCATTAAGATTTTCACACAAAAATCGAAAAAAAAAAGAAAATTTTGGGGTTCCCCATACTCAGAACTGAAACTTAAAAAAAAAAAATCATCAAACCCATACGTGTGGGGTATCTATGGATAGGTCTTCAAATATTATATTGAGGTTTTTAATATAATTTTTTTCTAAGCTGAATAGTTTGCGCCAGAGACACTTCCAAAGTGGTAAAATGTGTGTCCACCCCCCTGTAACTTCTAAAATAAGAGAATGATAAAACTAAAAAAAATATATGATGTACATTAACATGCAAACTTCCACCGAAAATTGGTTTGAACGAGATCTAGTAAGTAGTTATTTTTTAATACGTCATAAATCGTAAACCGCAATTTATTTTACGGAACCCTTCATGTGCGAGTCCGACTCGCACTTAGCCGCTTTTTTATTTTGTATGGTACCCTTGGTGGACGAGTCCGACGTCGCTATGTGTAACCGTTCTAAAATTATAAGTTGTACTGTACGGCTATCACAAGACGGCGCGCGAGCTCTCTCGATTTTTCTCGCACTATCCGTCTCTCTCTTATTATAAAACTTAGAAAGAGACGAGTGCGAGAAAAATTGAGAGAGCTCATGCGCCGTCTTGTGATAGCCGTGCTGATATTCTGAGAACTAGAGTGGTGTTTGCGTCTGTTTGTGAACAATTCATGCATCAAACTCAAGAGAACGATATTTTTGGTCCTTTGAACATGTACCACATACTTAGGTACTTATTTTCTCCAATAAGTTTCAACGCATCATCTCAATGACTGTGATGTTCAATAAAGATAATAAAAATACAGTAAGGCCTTCAAAGTTTCAAACTAATAGCATGTATTTAAATCTCAGGGTACGCCTTCAAATTACAGACTTAGATACAAATCCTTGATCGTAACTTTTGATTGTCACTTTTCAAAGACCTCGGTTAAGTCTTTTGTTAGTTTGTGAGCATGTGTAATTAAACGATAGCTTTAAAACTTTGTATTTACGATCGCAATAATTACTTTCAATTTCATTATGAATCATGTGCAGTGGTTTATTGACTTTTGAAATGTCAAACATAATTGCAACGCTTTATAATGGTATATCAGTAATATCACACATGCGAGGGAAAATTTAAAATCAGTGTTATGCAGGTACATATTAAGCTTGTCGCCTACCTACATCATTTTAATTCTTGACTCCTGATAAATGTCTTATCAATCATTCTCCCATACTCTCATCACTATCAATGATATTGAAATTGTAGCCAGACGTTACCAAATCTTCAAGTTACAGCCCGGGCCCTCGCAAAGTAACAAAACAGATATTTTTCAGCACTTTTGCTGTATACACCTACAGAAAGGTGCATCAAAAATGCTTCGATTGTTATTGTAAAAACGCAAAATAGCATTGTTCAAACCCAAAGTTTGATTCCAGTAATTCACAGTATTCGAAATACTTAAGGTAAACGTCCGAGTGCTCGTAGTTGTACTAGTACCTATATGGAATAGGCACTCTATGTCAAAGAGACATGACTTAAATTCGAATGAAGAAAAATCATCTTAGTTAACTACCTAGTTAGCTAGTTAGTTAGCTTTGACATAAACTGCCCATGCCATTATACTATAGTACAGCGTCGAACACTCGGACCTTATATTTTCAAGAAAATCCCATCGATTTTAGCCGGAAAACTTGTAATAACTATATTACAGCATCCGTTTAGTGTTCAGTACCAAAATTGGCAACACAAAACACTTAGGATTTTTACATAATGTTAGTTTGTATAATGACATCATTGGGGTTTAGAGTGATGATGCATCGAACCAACAGACACCTACATGGTATTCAAGATTCTTGACATTTTGCAACTCTGGTATATACAATTTACTGTGTACAGTTCAGTGACACGCGATTGTTGTCTACGAACTGAAATCTTTCCGGGTTCATTTTCTTTTACAATATTTAAATAAAATGAAATAAAACTTTTTTAAATGTTATGTATATCGATCGAATTACAAAAATCATAGATTACGACACCATAAAATGAACATCTAGTCACTTCACGAATTAGTTTATTTTCAGATATCAAGCATGTCCTCTTCCTTTAAATCAGGACTTGGCAAACTAATATCAAACTATACACAAACGAATCTGTTTCACCTTTTAACCAAATGCCACCTAAATAAAGTATCTTAACCGACGTACTTTCAACTTGAACTTTAAATCAGGTTGATTAACAAGTTGCCGCGACCACGACATTGTCTTTATAGTTCTTTGTCCCACATCCTGAATACCAGTCCAATTGACGTCAAGTGGTTTTTTATCGGCTCATGTCTTGTCAAGGGCTCGTGAAATAATATTTTTGCACAGGAAATCGACATAATAAAAAACCTAGCACTAAATGCCAAGGTCGTAACGTAAGTGCTCTACATAAGGTGTAAATGAAGATTAGATCAACTGGATTAGATCAATCAGGTTTAATGTGAACATTACTATGCATTGGGAGATTAAAATAATAAAACATTCGTCCTCGCGTATTATTATTACTGTTTCGCAATGCATCGTTTTCTCGTTTTTGGCAATGTACATTTTTGTCAGGAATGTTCCGTCAACCTTGGGGCCGTATTTCGTAACTGTGTAGGCATATCTTAAGTTGTGTATAGAAAAAAGTGAAAATACAATGATTACGGTAGTGCAGCCCACCGTGACAGAGCTAACACAAGATTCAAGCTGCGAGCGGATATACTTTATCGATTTTTGAAAGGTTTGCTTTGTTAAATATCTATAGTTCCTCATTTAACGACTTTGAAGGATTTCCATTACATAGAAAACATCCCTGAAACCGTTAATTTTCATATTCATATTTATTTATTGCAATCCATGTTACATACATATATTATTTACAACTGTTGTGGCAAAATTTGGAAAAACATGGACCCTGAATAGGGCATAGCAAAAGACGACTTACTTTAGTACCTACTTAAAATTAATTAGAATCAATAAATTGGCATTAAATTAGATTAAATTTAATTAATTTCCCGACTACGGCAGAGCCGAAAGGATGGGATATGTTTTTAGCATTCTATGTTTGTATTCGTGTATGTTCCACTGTAGCGTTTAAAATACTGAACCGATTTTGATAAATGGGGTGTCAATTCGAAATTATGCTCCGGGTGACATAGACATGAAACTTAAAAACGAACACATACAAATAAGTGACTGACTTTGAAAAAAATCTTTTGTTATCATAGCGTGGTGGGATATCAAATGAGAGAGGAGAAAATTTCGAGTTCAAATATATAAAAAATATTATTCATAGTTACTTTTCCGTAGTCGGGATATAAGTAGGTAGTATTTTAAACTTTTTATGCTTGTTTTATAAGAAGTATAGAACTCAATGTCTTAAATCATCAACATTACATAAACGTTTGTCTGCTTAATTAAGTATTCAGTAATTTATTGCTTTCATAGGTATATTTTATTCCTTAAAATTCTTGTTTTTTTTTTTTAAATACCACAACTGCGACAAACAGCCGCATGTCGCTTATTTTCCGTCACTTGGGTATAAAGTTAAGACAGTGGTGGGGAAAGCCGTGTGGTAATATAGTGCAACGATCTACGAAATATACGTCGTACTGTGGTTTATGACGACGAAAGCATGGCAATTCAATACATTTTTTGTTAAACTTACACTTACACTGTAAACAAATCCACGGCATTTCCAGAAATACTTAGGTATGTATAATTTTGTAAGAATTGCGCCCTTTCCAAGAATCATTTGTATAATCAAAGTCAATAGCAATCCCATTAAGTAAGCATAAAAAACCGGCCAAGTGCGAGTCGGACTCGCGCACGAAGGGTTCCGTACCATTATCTATAAAAACTATTTTATTCTGTGTTTTTAGTATTTGTTGTTATACTCGTAGCAGCAACATAAATACATCATCTGTGAAAATTTCAGCTGGAACTATCACGGTATCAGTGAGATACAGCCTGGTGACAGACAGACGGACGGACGGACGGACGGACAGCGGAGTCTAAGTAATAGGGTCCCGTTTTACTCTTTGAGTACGGAACCCTAAAAATGAATTTCATTAACCATAAACTTGCCAAAAACATCATACCTTTATAGACCACAACAAATAGTTCTGAAAAAATAAGAAAAAATAACCATCTTTGTCACGAAAAAACAGTCAACTGTGAAAATACCCAATGCAGTAAGATGTTTTATTTAAGGGTTGCATTAAACAAAATATAACTTGCGTGTACCTAATTTAAACGTTTAAATAAGATATGTCTTGATTGAACGTTCAAAAATTGTTAGATAATCGCAGTAAATTCAATTGGGCGAGTCAATTACAAAAACATTTCAAACCTGCCTCGGGTCATACGCATCATTTTCGAAAAATAATGACCATTATACTATCAATTAGACTTGAGATGTTGGACACTGTAGATATGCCGGCGGCATTGTTGCTATATACATCCCACATTCTACCAAATAGCCTAAACTATTACAGTGATGCAACGATTAAAAACCCCAAAATTACGTCATACGTCGTGAATAAAACATCCAGCCGTTTCTAGTAACTTCAGTCATCAATAATAGACGATAGCAAATTTATATAATATTCACCTACCTATGTGCAGTACAAGGTGGATTTAGAATATGCCGAAAAATATGAATGAAAAGTGCTAAAGCCTCTTCCTCATACTCTTTCTATGAAGCATCATTAGGAGATGCTGGGGATGTTTATAACCTGCTGCCGTTCCGTCATTACGTCGACATTCCGTCACACTTGCATTTTACTTAGCGGAAGGGCTATTTTAAGTTTGACGTGTCTGTGTTTATAGTGACTATCATGGAATTCCGCGCGATATTGAATTAAAATTAGTGTTCCAGTCAAAGAAACTCAGAGGAGCCGACAGTGCTTCAGAAATTGCACTGGCTCTGTCGCGGTGTCTCTGTAGCTCTTTTAAATTCCGGAGTCGCGTCAGAATTGCAGCAATCCATCGGCTTCTACAAAATCTAATGCTAATTAAATTCTAATGTTTTGCTTTATACAAGATATGAAAAGTAACATCTGACCATGTTTTCATGGCGTATTTTAACAAAAAGAAGCTATGAACCTGCGTTCCAATTGAGAGTTTCAATCTCATATATCATTCCCCCAATGACAAGAGTCACCAAAACGGAAACTCTAAAAAAAAGTAGTAATGAAAGATTTCGTCCATCCTTCGATAGAAAACAAACTCAAAGAAGGAAAAGAGTATGACTGTGATAATAAGTACGAGTAGGTATGTTAATGTCACCCAACGTGTACGTACGACATAAAGCACTTGAAGAAAATTAAGCTGTCTGTGCCCTAACTTGTAGGTCCTGTGGAAATAACTAATGTTAAGTGCTATAAATCTGAATTTTTGATTGGACTCATAATCCGTATAAACGGTTTTCTCCTCTTATTTAAATATATGTAATAAAACAAAGCTGCCTACGAAGCTGAAGGTCCTAGGCTCGAATCCCGGTGAGGGCAAACTTTTGCGTGATGAGCATAAATATTCGTTTCTGAGTCTTGGATGCTTTCTATGTATTTAAGTATTTATATTAAGCCAAGCCCTATTGAGTTTACTACATTTATGGAGCTAGTTTGATTTGTGTAAGATTGCCCCCTAATTTTTATTTATTTCAATAATATTATACATGCTATGTGCATAATATATGTATATAGTCCTGGAGATTGATTGCAGATTAAACAAAGGAAAAAAAAAGTAAGTTAGCGATTGACTACTTACAGGAAAGATGACTATTGTTTCCTTACTCTGTATGAAACTGCTATATCAATATCACTGATGCCTTGGCTTTCATTCACGTATATGTTCAGCTTTACTGCTCAGAAACCGTGAAGCGATATAATATTAAATTGTTAAAAATACATAAATGATTTATTAATTAACTTAATTTAATGGTTCAATGAAGCATGGGTCTCTCTTTATCTATGTATTTACAACTTGCAGTCTTGCGCGCTCTTACGTAACGGAATTGCCATAATGTAAGCGTATGTAATAGAATTTTCCGATCATTCAAAGCAATTTACAGCATTTCTGTTTTATTGCCGATAATTCCGATTTATTGTACCAGACCAGTTTGAGAAGCGGGAGACAATCCAGGTAACCACGTAACTATATTTACATTAGAAATCTAATGCAATTCATTAATGTCCTTGTAATTAGCTACCTACAGCCGTCTTTATTTTATGATCTAAAGAAAGTAGAAACCCTTTCAGTTATTATATAATCTATCAGGTTACTTCTATTTTTAGTTTATATATTCCGATTAAATAGTTTTGCACTAAGACCGTCTAATTAAGTAAATAAATATGAGAGGACAATCGTAAACAAGCCGACCTAGTTCCACAGTAAGGCTCGTGTCATGGGAATATTATTATAAGATTGAACATCCAAGATTTGAGAAAAAAAATTTTCTAATCGAATTCGGCTGGACATCTAAGTCAGCTTTAGTATAGGTTTTCCCGAATTTGAAAAGTTATAATAATGCCATGGTGCTCTTAACTTTTGGCAGACTGACTATTTAGAAACGGAAAAGTTAGCCAACGTAGATATCTATTTATTTTCAATTGTGTAGTATAAGTAAATAGTGTAATACATATTATTAAAGTGGACACTATAATTTGATATTTACAAATGATTTCCCCAGTCCAGTACAACTGTAGGTACCACACAAATTATCGACCTCAAACAATCGCAACAATAGAACATAAACGCGAGTAAAACAAATTCGAATTACGTTCTAAATAAATTAAGGCAAACATTTTGGCATGTCAAATTTAACGATCCCAAAGCCTACGTTAACAATCGTAATGAATTTAGTGAGAGGTCCAAGGCCTTCGAAATATCGTTATGATTGTTCAGTTCAGACCACGACTGGACTATAATTCAAAACACCTCACCTTACCTCAAGTAAACCAATATATATCAGACCTCCAATTATGTGTCGTTATTGCGAATCTCGGCGTCATTATATACTAGGGGAGACCAGCTAGATGAGGCGAAAGAAGTTGTGAATGGCATAGCTGGCCAGTTGAGAATATAGGTGATACTGTTCTGCAGCGAAAGGTCGCGTAAAGGGCAGGGCACGATTTGGCATTGTTTGAGAGCAACTATAACTATGGTTGCTTAATTGAGAACGGCTCGTAAACATGTATGGCGAATTGTTAATGTCTTGTGAGTTTTGAAAGAATGAGATATCAGAAATGGGATTGGCAATATTCAATTTACAGTGCTACCGATAGCTGAGCTGGATCGTAATAGGGAGAAAAATTAGATATACCTACCCTACGTTCTTAGATATTATCTATACCTGTGTTACTTATTTGGTAATTTTGATAGAACAATGCTAAAAACAAGAGTTGAGTTTCAAGAAGAGGACGTACCCTATTCATTACGGTTGGACTCTTAAGCGTGATAACGTATAACTTAAATTATTCTCAGGTACCTAATTAGAAACTAAAATCTAAATTGGCTATTACTAAAAAAAGGATGTGATTCGAACCAGATTGTACTACGTGTATCCTATTGGTAGCTTTTAACTAATTTGCTCTTCGACAGTAAAAAAAAAGCCGTAATTATTTGAAATTGTCAAGTCTCACCTTTAATGTATGTAATTTAAACTTTATTGTACACATTTGATAATTTACTATCAATACAGCAACACTACATTTTAACATGTGAAAAGTACCCAATTGCAATATTATATCAAACTCTCATAGCATTTACACGTTTGGTCACTTCATCAAGCAAGTTTATATTTTCTTAGCTATTGTTGACTCAGTTGTCAATCAGCGGTACTATTGACAATACAACCTACACGGTATTGACATCTAGCTAGACTTGCGAAAATTCTCGATGGTCAAAGCCAAGCCGTCCCTTGTTATTTATTGCGACATTACCAATGTGAGATTAAAGATACAATAAATCATTCGTGTTGTCCGTTCGCCTACCCGAGATCCTGGGTCCACCCACGTCTATCCTGGTTCATTGCATCCCACGTAAGGATCGTCATCTATGGACTTCATTGCATTGACTTGAATTGCTTGTAATAGTCCCGCTTTGCTCTTTTTGTACTGGTGGTATTGTATGAAGTTTTGCTCATATCTTGTTTTTAGCTTTGTTTTAGTGTTTTACTCTTATTGGTAGGAAATGTCTTGACTCGAATGGAGGTCACAATTACATTGCTTGAGACTATCCTTGCGCTGAAGGTGAGGTATCAATTGTTTGGGTGTACGTACGTTATGATTTAATCCCAAGTTACTGGACAAGAATTTATCAAAGAGCATTGTTTTAAATTAACTACACTCAAATTATTCCGTCAATTGTGGTCAAATTTATCGACTGCGGTATATCTTCCAGAAGCAAACAGTCTTTTATATTTTGCATTAATTGATTACCAAAATGGACTAGTTGTCACTAACAAGGCAAATGTTTGCGACGGGTACGGAATACCCACTGACTACTTAGTAAACAAAGTAAAATAATAAATTTACATAGAAATCTTTTTTCGACTATTTTAACCCTGTCCCATTAACATCTTGTCCAATTAAAGGTTAGGTTTGTTGTTCATTTTCTTGGAATTCATGAGCCTTGTGGGCGTGAGTGGTTTTTGAAATCGGGTTGAAATGCAAATTGCATGCGAAATGCCGCCAGATTCTGCATAAATACAATTTCTTGAGACCTATTTTTAATATATTTCTTTACTCAGGAGGCGTATAGTTAAAAAAGGAAAAAAAATAGTGGGGTCAATGTTTTGCTACTGAGATAGGAATTGCTTTTTATGCAAATGTTTTCTCTCCTTTGCTTTACATTGGAGCTTGTCCTTTTTATCGGTTAGATAAAGGGCTTTATTGTGACATTTACAAAATAACAATAAATTATTTTACGGGATAAGAAACTCACCGTGTCTATCATTATGTTCTCCAACATTTCATCACAAATCATCTCGAAGTTCCCACACAGCCCATGGTACGTTCGGCCGTGATGAATAATTGCCGTACTACCAGAGCCATTTGCAACACCGATCAAGGAATCAGTCGATTGATTAACGAGGTAGATACACCGGCGGTTGCAGTAACTGGGCCGATTTCGATAATGCCTAGTTACATGCTTGAACTTAGGGGCGTATGTTCCGGCTTTAGGTATTCGATGCAACTCAGGATGTTAGTGATTTTGCTCGGATGACTGCTTCTGGTGTTGACGTGTCCTGTTGATAACGGTTGGAAGGAATAGTGTTGATACGATAACAATGGATATCCTGGTCAATATACATGTACATATGCAAATGAAGAAGCATCGTTTTATTAATAAAATTGCCATCACCGAAAACACTAATTTGTCTCTAAAAGGTTAGCTCGACTTCACGCATCTGGATGAACAATAAGTTAAAGACATGCAATATGATTGCAATGGCTTAAATTATAATACTTGTTGTAAAGAAACATTGTTAAACCTAACTACAGTATTTAAAATTGAACACATACGTTAACATGTCATGTCAAATTAAACTGTTACAAGGGTGCTAGGCCACCTGCGGGCGCGCAAGTCAGTGGCACGTCGCGCGCCGACGGCTGTGTGTCGACACGATCATTACTGCTACACCATTGTCACAATAAATAAACTTGCACCTTATGCGGATCACATTAAAAGTTCAAATGCCTTGATCTTGCTCATTTTGAAACAGACAAATTATTGCTCCAGAAACATCTTGAAATCCATTCGATTTGCACTGTATATCAATGACTTTAAGATTCATAATGTATATGAGAAACTGTATGTGGTGAATCTAAGGTGTGGCTATTTTTGTTTGGTCTGTCGATAAAAACGTGGGCTTAGTGAGTTACGATTGGCGTTCATCTCGTGTTAAATGTCACAATCTAGTTTTATGTAGGGCATTGTTGCGAATTTTGTTTGGGAAAAAAATTGTTCGGTTCTGACGAAAATAATCCATCGAGTGATGTAGGTCGTTTTTAAATGAAATATGTTCAGTATTTTTATGTCAATATTTGAGTTAAAATAAAATAAAACTGCGCCAAAACATCATCATGGATATCACCAGCTAGATTACGAATAGCTTGAAATGTTACTGGCAAGCTAAGCTGGATAAGATTTAAATGTTTCCTACTCCACTTGCTTCGGAAAGATAGACACAGTAAAGAGGAAGACTAATAATTTATACAAATTTCTAAAATTATTTTACATAACTTGTTTACCTCCAACGTTCATATTTCATCTGGACCTACGCCTAAGTGTTAGTAAACAAAGTGCCACTTTCAATCATACTACCCTATGTTCACATTACTTATGTACACAGCGAAATTTACAAACGCATAACCCATTATTACCCCTAATACATCTTGTTAAAGGTCATTTTCAATTGTTCGAAGTACATCATCGAACTGTATAGCTTTTAGTTTGTATTGAGCGTTGTGGGAAACGCATGCTTTGTCGGTAGTTAGCTACTATTGTTGTTGTTTAATGGTATTAATGTTCTTATGTTAGTTCTGACAATGTTTTGTTGCAACATGCGTACGGACCTTAACCAGTATTATAGCCAGGTCTGCATTTGTAATGTAATTAATAATTTCAGATCCTTGCAGTTGTTGATGGCTGTAGCCTGTATCAAGTTTGTTCATGCATTGTTTTTGATGAAGTTGTTTAAAGTGCCTGCTCTTTTTAGGATTTGGCGCCGTTAAAATTGGATTATGATCGCAATCAGATTTGGAATAAGAAATATGTTCAGCCGTTTTAACCAATATCAATCGTGGTACACTTAAACAAAGAACGTGTTAGGAAATATAATGTACAAACGTAAAAAGCTGTGATGATTAAAATGATGTAACGAGTCAAAGCCCTCAACAAAAGTAATTAAACGTGAGAAAGTAAAGTTATTGCTTGTTTGATTTACGAGATTGCGTTTCACGCAAAGCCCAAATGGAAAGTAATGTAAGTCCTGTTCCGAGTCAAAATAACAATGAAGCAATTTTAAATGACAATAATAGGCGCCGAAAAGTTTTCTAGCATTTATTACGTCTCAGGTCTAAGCATAGATATAAATCATTTGTAGGTATATGCAGGCAATTGGTGTCTACCTAATAGTAAAGGATGTTGAAACATAATATATAATTAAACTTTTGGACATTTTAACATTTTGTATGTTTTAACTATTTAGGTAGTTATTCTTTAAAACTATTTACCTTCTTCTATTATGCAATACATTATGACTTCAATTTGTTAGTTTCTACCGTGCGTCCTAAGGGCACAATCCGCAGAACACGTGTTACTTCAACCAGGTACTAAAGGAGCTTCGTTTGTGCCAAATCCCACACTGGCTCGTGATGGCAATGCAAACGTGACAGAACAAGCTCAACGAGATAAATCTCTTAATGTCTGATGCTGTGATACCTGACGTGAATGCGTAAAGAGACAATGACAACATTTTTGGGAATCAGAGCAAAATTTTAATATTGCGCCATGAACTAAAGTCGAACGAACGAATGTTGCGAATTTGTTAGTGAGATTTGATACTCAAACGTGAGTTTACTTTATAATGTTTAATTATTTTTTTTTTTGAGTCTTTATTCCTTTTAAACCTAAAACTTGTTGCTGTGGAGGGGTGGGCTTCCTCATATATGTAGGTATTGCATACTTAATAGGAAGACCCAACCCTTAACATTTTAATGCACTGTTTAGTTTTTTAGTATTGTATAGTTGTTTATTAGTGGAATAAATCTTTTTTATATATTTTTTTTTCATTTTTATAGTATGATATCCTATTCTATTAAACGAGCAATATTTCTATTTATATATGGTTGTACATGTATACCCATAAATATATATTTGCAATCACGTTCTCGGAAACGGCTCTAACGATTTCGATGAAATTTGGAATATTATGGGTTTACGGGTTCGAGAAATCGATCTAGTTAGGTCTCATGTCTGGGAACAATCGTTTTCTCCGTATTTTCGCCCGAGATGAGCTCGGTCGCCCAGGGACTGTAGTATAATGTAAGGGTTCCCTCTTGGGCGAGCAAAGAATTCAACCAGACAGAGGGTTTAGTAGGTAGCGTAAACATTAATTAACGGGACTTTTTATGTTACACTTAATTCAAAGACTATAATGAATTTTTGAAAAAAAATCTGTCAGCAATGTAACGCAAATGATTCTTGGTGGTGACAAGTACCCTACCTAACCGTCAGACGAGACTTCTAAACTTGAACATTTAACGGTTCATTGCGGGCTGAATGAATTATTTTGTATGGTTAACTTTTTCGTTGTAGTTTTAGACAAAAATTATCTTAATACCTACGCTTCTTCTTAAATAAGTGTAATAATCAAATACAAAGGTTTCATTAATTCACTACGATTGCTATATCGTACACACTTGCATTTTTATTAAGTATTTCTGTTATTACGTTATTAGTAGGCTTGGGATTCTAGAATCGACGGAGTAAACATATTTAAAATAAGATTTTTTTCGAAGTCAAAATAAAAGAAGATAAGTATATATTAACTTGTATGTATATAAATATACTAAAAACACTCTACTATTAGTAAACAAATACTTTAAGTAACAATAACAAAAATGTCTTTTTCAATCTAGTAGTAAGAATGTATCATTATTTATTTTTTCTAAGTTTTGATGGGTTAAACGAGTTCTAGACTTATCAAAAACTATTTTGTGTGTTGAGAACGACCTCTCCACGTCCACTGAAGTTAAAATTGTATTCTCGAGATTTTTTGCCGATTCGTCATCTTTGTGGTGCGTTGTGGTAAAATTATATATTGTTATATGTTATATAGTGTTATATATTCCGAATTACGGTTACAACAGCATAAATGATGCCATCTAAATATAATGTTTTATTTTTTCACTTTGGCTTCGAAAAATATATTTTAACATATTGGCGACTCCGTGGATTCTAAAACCACGGCGAGCATTCAAAAGTCCCAAGCCTGGTTATTAGTTTGTGTTCACTATACCCTTACACAAAAAAGCCAGCTATGATTATCCTGTTGAATAAAACCAGAAATATATTCCCACAGGATTACCATATTTAATTACAACAAAGCCTGCATTATGCAAGCCCAGCCTTCCACTTCTAAATCTAGTTTAAACTCGACACAGATTATTTTATCTACAACCTCCTGGTAATGCAACACTGCACTTTGGCGCACAAGGACGGAAATTTCGCAAGCCGCATACTTTGAGTTCGTGCATGGTTGCAGTGCACTGTTATATTATCGATAGCCATTTGTCTACTAAATAGATATCTATTATCGTTATTGATATCGATAAAATGGTTCGATCATTGAAATAGCAAGTCGTATTGGTAATTTAGTCGCGCGATTGTTAAAGGTATTAATTTTCAGTATAAAATATCAGAAAGTCTATCAATGTTTCCTAATTGACTTCCTAAGTTATTTTTAAGATCAAGTACCCACCCAATGAAGGCCTTAAAACGCGGTCGAAATGATTGTGCGTGTAGAATTTCCTTAAAAAACGTTGAGACAGCTTAATAACGTGGGAAACACACTGTTTATGAGTTTATTGCAAAATATGTCCATAGTCCTATTTAGAACCGTGCCTGTCCGATGTCAATAACTGTTTTTCAATCAATCAACAGAAAATGCACTGGGAAGATAATATTTTTTAATGATCAAATCCTCCTTGAGCCGAACAATTTTATTTACTAAGTATTCCATTACCTGCGTATGCTACGAATATTATATATTATCCTAGATTCACTGTATGGCAAGCTTTAAATTATTTAACCGGGACTGGACTGTAATATACCTACTTACAAATGTTAGTTTGTTTCGGCCAAATCTTGTATGTCAATTTGACCAACTTCCCCCAAGTCAGATCGAGTAGGAATTATGTATGTAGGTACATTAATTTGTGTAAGATGACAATTACAATGCAATATTATGGTACCATCAAGTTGGTCTAATGATGGTGACAGAAGTTGGTCATAGTAACTCCTAAAACACGCACGATCAACCCGTTGGATTCATTAGTATACTCTGAATTAGTAGTTGATGACCGAAAAAAGGGCAAGCCTGTGCGAAAAACTACATTGTTGACAGAAACCTATTTTAACTACTTATCTGTTTTGAATAGGGGTGTAGACTCAAATTTTATTATAACTCCAATAGAAAGAAGGCAAAAAAATATGCCTTAGTGACGAAAATCCCACTCCGATTTCTCAAAAAATTGCAAAGCTACAACCGTTTTAATATTGCTTGATCCACGAGCGTCATAGTAAATGACAATCTTTTCATATGAAGTTGCGTTTTGCGGAAAAGGGACAGATTATACCCTCTCTTAAAACTTTGAACACTTATAACTTTGTGATTATTAAATCCCCTTTTTCTCCATTTGACAATACTTTTAATCCTTTTTCGAGAAAATTCATTATTATGGGTTATTTTTTTGGTGTCTACACCTCTATTAAGCAAGATAATTACTTCATTAACACAACTTGCTCTTTTGTTTTTCAGAATGCCTAGCGGCCCAATCAGATCGCTCACGGCATGACAGCAGGCGCTCTGGACCAATCAGAAGCGTTCCTGTCGGTGCCGACATCAAACGGGATACCGACTTCGACTGCCCTGAAGAGTTCGGATACTACCCACACCCCACTGACTGCACTTTATACTACGTATGCGTTTTTGGCGGCGCTCTACTCGAATCTTGCACTGGTGGCCTTATGTACAGGTGAGAAAAACGAGTTAATTATACGTTAACGATTATCTGCCAACAAACTGTCCTCAGTTTGGCGGAACATATTTTGTAAAACAAGCGTTTAAGTTTTTGTGAGATATATAAATAAATAAATAATAAACTCATTCGGGTTAGTGCTTTAAGAGTTCCACCAAAATGTAATTACTATCCTCGCATTATAGTTTAATTTTATGGTCAGATATTTAAATAACTCATAATTGATTTGAAAATTCATTAAATTCTAGCCACGAGCTCCAAACATGCGATTGGCCGCGCAACGTAGGCTGCGACGCCACCGGCGCCAGCGCACCCGTGGTTTTCGAAGACGTTGAACGCATCAGCCAGCGGGAACGCGACCCCCCGCCCCCACCACCCCGCCGCAACCCGCCACCGCCACCTCGGGCGCAGCCCAATCCCATCGTTACCTCCAGAGGACAGCCTAAGTTCAACCGAGATGAATACGAAAAGGTCAGTGAGGATACTCGTACATAATTATACGATAGTGCATATACTTACTTACCTTAATTAAGCACGTGTTGATAGGCAAGCAAGTGTGTATAAATCCGTCATGTTTACCTTCAAACAAATTGAGTTTTTGATACCAACAATGTGAAATGAATTTACGTAAATAATTTAGTTTTTAATCATTTTTTATAAGTAAATAAACGTAATTGTATTTTACAGCAACAACTATACGCTGATGTTGAAGACGATCTGCCCCCAGTTGAAGAAATCGAAAGCGACAGACAACAACGTGTCTATCGAGGACAGCCATCCACCATTGGGCAAGTGCAGAAAGACAGGGACGGCTATGTTGCACAAGTCGCCAGCTCAGGAAGAAATCATAATAATAATATAATTCCTGCATCTATTGCACAAAACAATGGTAAAATAGGGTCCTTTTCTTTTGGCACACAAGTTGAAGAAAGAAGAATAGCTACCGCTACTCAAGCACCTCAGACCTACCAGTAAGTACTTGAAACGGATTATGAGACTGACAGATTTCTGACATAATACCTGTAGTACATTAATTGACCGTATCATTTCAGTGAGGACACGAGTGACAACGTTACTGACTCTCTTCTTGACGTACAGTTAGACATTTTAACGAACGAGATCGACAGGAATAACGTTATCGAAAAACCAATTTTGAGGCGTAAAAGAGAAATTGTAGAAGAAATTTCTAATAGTAATACCAATAATACAGATACTATCTCCAAAAGGAGTGATAGCGATGAAATAATGGAGTACGTGGAAATGGATATAGAGCCAACAGAAGACGATGACAGTGAGAGAGGGAAAAGACAAATAAGATACTATATAAAAAACGGCTACAAAACTGCAGCAAAAAATTGGCCAAATTCGAAACCCATCAAGTTTATTGATTTGCCTCCTTTAAATCATGCTAATAATCAAAATATTAGGCATCAGACATCTTTGAACGGACTTCACAAAAATAATGTATATGATGCTTCCAGCAAACCTTACACCACCATTAACGGTATATATTCAACCGCAAACCCTTTTGCATCATATCAAAATGAGAACTCACAGTCTCAGAGACCATTTAAAGCTAGTCCGTCAGATCCGTTCAGTCAAAGGTTACCCCACAATCCTATGAATTCTGCGACACAAATTATTACGAAAAGCCCACCTATATCATTGCTTAAAAACAATGAAAACCCTTTTGCGGCTTTAGCCGGAGGATTTTATAATAATGCTCCCAAGCAAAACAACCAAAATGGCAACCTCTTCCCGGCTCAATCTTATGTTATGACTAATCAAAATATTCAAAATGTAGTGCACGACTCATCTCTTTTGCCAAGTACAGTAGTCACTGCTAAACCAATTTCAACCGTTACACCATTCAGTAATAATGCACCAAGAAGTCCATCTCAGCATGTTAATGAAGATTCAAACCGTCCAAATGCCTATAGGAGACCTAACGAACAAGAAAAATATAATGACGACGATGCTTCAAATGAAAGTGGCGAGGACGATTCTTCCCAAGAAAATTCATCTGAAAAAGAGGAAGATGGCGGACAACACGAATTCAAATTTGATTTTCCCGATCCACCGTATGAATTTACACATCCCAGTAATAAATATGCTAACATTGAAAATCCGTTTGCGAGTCCTAATTTTGACTTTGATGCATTCTTAGCTAAACTAAGAGATGAACCTTATCAAACTATAGGTGTTACTACACCAAAACATAAAGTCTATCAAAACGCTGCATTCATCACAAAACCCTCAGAAAGACCTGCTTCTTTATCATCAAATTCTGGAACTAGATCATCTACATTACACTATCAGGGTATGAGTACTCCTCGGCCATTTAGCGTAATTAATCTTCCCAGCGCTTCAGCTGGTCCTAGTCAAAGTTATTCTAATGTGCCAACAACAAAACAACCTGAACAATCACAGCAACTGAACTTAAGACCTCAGGCAAACTATCAACAACATTACAGGCCAAATATCGAACAAATACAAGATAATCAGCAGAATGCTGGCACTCCATTAGATGCTGCATTGCCGAAACTGAAACCGCCAAATTTTAGAGACGAAAGAATTTTACCAATAAATTATAATTTTAATAGACCCATAAATACAACACAGAGACCCAATTTGAACCAAACACAGCATAAAGGAGAAACTAAGCAAGTGTATGCGATTACTCAAAGACCATATGTGTCAGGAACTGGAACGGGAGCACCCATATTATTTTCCACGCCTAAGCTACAGTATTTGATTAAGCAAGAAAAATATGTGACGGGTCGTCCACATTTTATTTCAACTATAAAACCATATTTCGTATCTACAATTAAACCTCACAATGCATACTTATCTTTCAAACAATCAACTTCAAAACCATTAACGACATTAGCCAATGAACAACTTGCAGCTCTTCAACATTATTGGAACCATCCTTCAACAGAATTGTATTTACATTCAACACCAAGGCCAACTGCGTTTTCGAATATTCCAAAACTAGAAAACTTATTCGCACAAACATTAAGACCATCTGTGCAATCTACCATAAGAAATCAAAACAATATAAATAATAATATCAAGGAAACATTCTCTTCAACTACTAGTCAACCAGCAAAGCGGCGACCGATTCCAAAGCCATCTCCAGAAATGGCCGATTATTACTACGATGACGAAGACGAGCAATATTATTATGAACCACCAGTCAAATCAATCTACATGCCTAGTTCAGAGGTAAAACCACAAAGACCACCGATGGCTCAAAATTATCAAGAATATGATGATAGTGAAAGTTATGAAAATGATGAAGATGAACCAACAGTAAACATAACTCCTCAACGACCTGATTATCGTCAACCTTCTAAATATAAAACGGAATCAGCCACTAAAAACCATAATGATGTTTCCGTAGTTACTAAAGCTCCTCACAAAGAGGCCCCTAAGTCTAAAATACCCGTGCCAGTTATGGTGGATTTTGTTTCACCCGCGCCAACAGTACTGATGCGTCCAGAAGTATCTAATTATGAAACTATCCACCACGTACATAGGAATAAAACTTTCCACATAAGAAAACCGGCCCATGATAGCGGGCCATTTACCGCAAGGCCTCCAAAATATTTAAATCAGACCACATTAAGACCGTATACTGTTAGGCATCGATTGGCTAAGCCAACTACTGTCAAGGAAACAACTCAGACTGAAGATAACAAACAGACTAGGGGCAGGATTAGACACCACAACTTAGTAGCACAGACAATGATGACCACTCCTCGCGACAATCATAACCAAGAGACTCGATTCTCTAAGACTAGACATGATGACAAAACAAACAGGTACGACTGACTATAAAGGAACTATACTTGACCACTATGTAAATATTTCTACGCACTCTTCAATTATAGGCTTTTAAATAATCACCAAGCTGGACCTTCCTTATCGTCGTGACAAAAACTGTTTGGGCAATTGATTAACCATAAGCATACTCGTAATTTTCCTCTTTATAGTGTTTCGGAGCACACACATTCTGATTATACAGAATGGTTTATGACTATACTTACACAACATTACTGAATCAACTAACACTGACTGGACGTGGACTAAAACTTGGACTGACTAAAATTTTACGTGTTATTATGACAAATGCTTGGATGCAATGAAACTAATTTAATTTTCAGCTTGGAACCCGTCGATAGCGTAACTCCAGCTACATACACCGCCAGGCCGCGGCCTAAAATGCTGTACAACGGGACTCAGAATTACACGCCTGCCCAATTTGATCCATTCTACGCCGTCTACGACGAAGACAGTGAATTATACAAGGACACAGGTATATTATAATAGTAGTTTATGTGACTGTACATAATGCCTAATTATGTACAGTTCCATACACTATTTTATCTATCCACAAATCATAAGCCTCCATGATGCATTCAGGAGCCGCATATTATGACCGGCATCACAAAGTACTTTGTTATATACTGAAATAGAGAACAATCTCTGGGCCTAAAAACGGTAACCCTGTAATTGATGCGCCATCTAGAATCGTTAGTTGAAATACTCCACTTCAATGTTAAAACATACAAAAAGTGCGTCGGTCGCAGGGTTTGAACCCCGGCTCATCGACTCCAAATACCTCCGTCTGTACCCCTAGGCTACTGATGTCTTATGACAACACGGCGAATTTTGAAATACCTTGACAGCCTCTAGTTGACATATTATGCTGTCATTACCGCGCAACTAGTACTAAGATTGGCCGCCCTGACCGGCATCACGGCGTCGTTTTCTGGCAGCTGTCATAGTTTTCTTTTTAATTCAAAGACAAACTAGAGTCGGATCCAACTGTCATATCGTTCGATATCTTACTTACGTGCAACATTTGTGAAATTTGTATGCAAAATGACGATTCATTTCGAACTACGTCATCTCGACTGATATTAGGATAGAGGTTAAATCAAATTTCTTTGTTTTTAGAGACGTTCGAAATTTGAATGAAATAATATTATCATCGCATCATGGAGGGTTTATGATATTTGGATAGATAAAGTTTTTTAAGTTTAAAATTATTATACAGACGTTATGCATTTGCACAAATTATAGCAGACACAATTTTAACCATAGTATTTGCATGTGTTGGTACATTAAGTACTTAAATATTGTCCACTTGGGTTCTTTTGTAACCTTGGGATATGGTAAAAATGTTTCCTGCAATATAAAACAATAGTGGCCACTCACTATTGTCATTGTCACTTCATTACTAAAGTACCCTATTTATAAATATTAATATTATTTAACTAATAAATTTTACTGCACGTTTTCACTTCAAATTGTGTATAATGCACTGCAACACGCAAGATTTGCACAAGAGTTTCATATAATTATCTAGTTGTATTGTAGATAAACACAATAAGCTTTTTTTAATCATAACATCATCTCCGAATAACACGAGCCACTCATTAAACATAAATAATCCAGATACAAAGATCATTTAAACTTAATTTAAATTATTAATGGTTTCATCAGAATTTATAAACTGTGATCGGTACTCCAGTGGGTCGATCACGTAACGCATTGTACGAACGTCGGGTCAAATGTCAGTTTTTATATGGAAAATTGACAGTTAAATTGTACCGACGAGCGTTCGGAACGTTACGTGATTACCCCCCTGAAATCATATCGACAATTATCATTATCAACCATAAACAGGTTCACTCAAACGTTTGAAAAGAGAACTGCCTAAGACCTTACTAGTTTCTTATTTAATTTATTTCTTTGATATGTTGATATAAATTCAAAAGTTCAGATATCTTTACACTCAGATATAGGTACACATCTAAGAGTGGATGGATATTGGACTCATCCGTTCACACTCAGCGGAATTTTTCGGCAGTTTATCTCTTTTCGAACGTTCTACAAGCCAGACATCTGGACACGGACACTGGGAAAGGTAACTAACTGGCGGTCGGTACGGTGTTGGCAGATTATGTTCAGCAATATAACACGGCCTCGCTCCGCCCAGCAGTCCAGCAGACGTACCGCGGCACGCCGCCGCCGGCCAGGCGTCCTGAGCCAGTACAGTACACGCAAAGACCCTCCGCTGACGACTATGATGAAACACTTATTCAGGGACAGGTGAGATTGTAATTCTGTTTTTCTATGGAACCAGGAAGTTATTTTTACATCAACTAATAAAAGCAATTATCAAGTACCGACATTTCCACATTCAAAGAAAGGGAAGAATTTAGATCAAGCTATACAGTGTGTGTTTTTCATTGCATTCCATTTTAAGGGTTAAAGATTTAGCTTCAATGAATAAATACGATATCTATAGCAAAAAAATATATTGTTAAAGTGTATTTATTGCATCACAAAGTACCTACGCTTAACCCGTGCAACCCGTGTCTAAACGTGGACCCGCGTAAAACAATAATTTGAATAAAGTACGCTCAATCAAGGGTATTTGTTATTTTTTTTATTTAAAAAAACTACTATCTACATATCAATCAATAAAGTACTACGGCATGAACCTGAAGTTTTATAATATTCTTATTTATTCCCATTACTGACCCCAATTTACCAATAATATGTCATATTTAGTTTATTACGACTTGCCTATTAACAACAATTTTCATTATTAATTTTTCCAGATAAATAACCAGAACCAATACCAACAAGCACCCGTCCGCCAATCAACAAGGTAAGATTTTATCGAAGAATCTCAAGTTTTATTAATTTAACTGTATTGTAGTTACTTAATAGTATTAATTCTAAACCTAATTGCGAATGATCCAGGGGCGAAGGTAACGAATTGGGTTACGAACACCCGAGCAGTGTGAAGACGACGATTTACGAAGCTACCTCTATTAGCACAACTCCTACGACAAGCACTAGCACAACCACAACATATCGCCCTACTACTGCACCCTTCACCGAAGCAATGACCCCGTCTAGATACTCTCCAAGGTACTACAAAAGGATTCGTCAACCACAAACTCACCTAAGCTTGTTCCATTCATTTTTAAACTCATTAACGAATTCATTACAGTTTCAATTCAAAATCATCACCATCTTTAAACTGATTTTATTTTCTAACACCTAACATACTAATTTGTTATAATTTAAAAACAAAATTCAGTTTAAAGGTTTTACAAACATTTTGTTAACATGTACATACATTTCACGTCTTGCCTCTTCCTACATTGTGCTTTATGAAAGCTGGCTGTAATGTGCGACAGTTTTGTTAAGCTTTTGTGGTATCTTTCATCCTTTGTCCCCAACTTTTTGAAACAATTTAATATTTTCACCCACTTTCCGCTATCTAATTGAACTAAACTGTACTATCCAATAAGAAAACATTATTTAGGCTTCTTTCTCGTACTTAATATATTTTACATACTTTTAGGAAATATTTAAGAGCTTAAATTAGAAAGTTTTCTTTTGGTTTGTATTCAACAGATCATCCACAGATGAGAACCCTAACCAAAATCCCAATAATTCCTCAGACCAAAACCCTTCTGACGGGACCTCTACGTCAGCTCCTACTTCACCCTCTATAATAAATCTCTCATCCCTTGCTAAGCCCTTTGAAAAGACTGATAATACCCATAGGTTGAAAGAAAACTTACCAACTGAAAAATTGACCCACAGACAATCTCTTCGATTGACTAACAAAAAGAATAACATTCCGGTGGAAGTGGTGAGAACCCCTTCTAATGAAAACAAAAAGGTTGTTTCTCTAACCACTGGGTTTTCAATTCGACGAAATCTGAACAATACTAATAATCCCTACACATTGACGGTTCTTACGCGACCTTTTGATAGTTACCAAAAAAGTCGAAAGCAAATCACATATGAAGATAGACCAAAACATATAGAAACATCAATTAAAACTGATGAAAACGTTTTTCTTAATACAAGAAAGCCAGAGTATGATCCACTTATTGATAAGGATAGTGGTGAATCCTCAGAAAGTTCATTGCGACGTTCTAGTGTAGAGGCTGATGATATACCTGTATATACTCGTTCTCAAAATAGGCCGAAAATTGCATACCAGTATTCTAGGGAAGAAATTGCCACACTCCCAACTACAACTACTACTAAATATTACCTAAAGACTGTTATTAAGCGACCAGCTCCGGCTCCATTTTCCTATGAAAATGATCAAAATGAGAGCTCTACTGAAAATACTATCGACACTGAAGCATTGATTGAATTCGGACTTCAAAATGTTAAAGCTTCACAAATTCAATCAACAACTTCGACTAATAGAGACTTGTCAGACTGGGAACACGATGAAAGACCAAGTCATCAGTGGAATAAGCCAGTGAGTTCTCCATATAGGACCTTAAATAATCTGAGAGGTAATGGAGAAAATAACGATGCTATTGACTTTACGACCAGTGCTGGTACGCCAACTAAGTATCCCACAACGCAGAAGGTCATACTTAGTTCCACTGCCAGACCTCAAGAAACTTTCAGTTCTAAACCATCTTATTATAGTTATAAAGTCGACGATGACGAAGTCTCTGATCACACTACTGAGGTATTTAGTGGTAAAGTAAAATCAGTTATAAAAGCATTCTTAAGCAACTTTGGCGGAGCTTCAAGCACGGAAAGAGTAAAACAAATAGTGAGCACAAACGCGCCACAAGAAGAAAAAGTCGTCAACATAGGTTTTCAAAAGAAAATGCTGAAATATACAGATGAAAAACCTGCTCGGCATCATATACAACGTGTACATATTATAACAGAGTCATCAACTTCGAGGTTTAGTCCAACTACTATTGAAACACCGAATTTTACTGTACGAGATTTCTTGTCCTCAAATAGTGGATCAGCATCGACCAGAGCAACCTCAACGACAACTACGCTAGTTCCTTCAATTTTATCATACCCTGAAACTACGCCAATGTTGGAAGCTTCGACTAATAATGCATTACGTAATATTCCTAGCAGAGATTATCACGAATCTAAATTTAGTAATTTTAACAACTATGTAACGGAAAATACACAAATAACTGTTAAACCGCAGCCGGAAAACTCCCGAAAATTCCTTAAAATTATCGAAGTACCTTCCAGTGAGCTGACAAAACTTGACAATACCTTTAACAATAACATTGACAGCGAGCTAACAAAACTGACCAAATCAACAGAAGCCTCTAAGACAACGACTGAGACAGAACGTTACAGAGCTGTTCCAATCCCGAACGAGATAGCTTCAACAACAAGTACGACGAAATCGACTACCTACAGAGTTGACGCAACCCCGACAAAAAAGAGTTTATCCTTTCCTACTCGCGCCTCTCGAGTGAATCCCGCAATAAAGTTAGCTGCGACAAACCCGGGAGTTGGGCGCAGGAGTTACCAATCGACGAAATGCTCTTCAGACAACAGTCTGCAACCGAACCCAAAATGCAACGAAATCAAATACCAGAGGTACAATCACCGGCCAGTAGCCTAAACAGCCTGACGTTACTCATATAATTTACTTACGGAAGGTGGAGGCTTCGACTTCTATCTATTCGTCCTTACTTTCCGCCTTGCGGTATAACTAGCATGAAGACATTTCGTTTAATGGCACCTACAGCTAAATTCTATCGCTTAACATTCTTTCATTGGGGGACTTAAAGTCGGTTGAGTTAAATATTAAAGAATTGTTAACTCCTGACGCGACCATTCCTTTCCTCCATTGGTCCAAAGTAAAATATGTATTTTAGATATAGTAAAATAAAAGGTAGAAAGTTCCTCAATGTAGTTTAAACCTCTACTTATCATGCACTACATAGCAAATTCATCACATATTACGTAAGTGCACCCATATCACACTGGATATAAAATGGTACCTGCATGTAAACTTAACTTACATTTTAACTCATAGTTTGAAAAATACTTCATGGAATCAAATAGCAGCGATCATCTGCTATCACAATGGTAAAAACTTTTCATATATTATTAAAAACGCTGTATGCTATCAATTTAACAATAATGATTTGGTCTGCTATTGAGATCAAATGCTTCATCTATAAAACCACGCGTACTAACCTCAATTATAACTATGAGCTTCTCACTTGACAATTTATGTATTTCAGACCCAGTCCAAGCCCAAGTCCGAGCAGCACCCGCGGAAGAGGCTCCGCGCACTTCTCCACCTTGGATCAGCCACAGTCCAACCGAGGAACCCCACCAACGTTAGAAAGCCAAATGAAAACATCGACTTCATTACGCTTTTAGTTTTCTACAATAGTAGTAGATTGCTTTGTCATGTCACCTAGGTTTAGAATTTTTGCACGCGAAAGTCTTTGTTTATGTTCCACTTACCATTTTAAGGCATTATCCTTCCTTTTCTTACAACAACGAAGGATCACCAAAGTAAAATCGAATACAATGATTAATTATCTAGTTATCTACATATCCGATTTACTTATAATTATATTTTAGCTTCCTGATTTTCATCTCATCTTTCATTATCATTAGCTCTTATATCAACTGTAGATCCAACTTTATTAACTAGTATTATTTCTGAGCAGTCGCAGCCGTCCTACTTTGAAGCCATCGACGGCTATCGTTTCAAAGGTGACCGAGTTCGTGGATGTCTATGCTAATCCACCGAGGAGACCAGGGCCAGTGTACCCACAGCCGACTCCTGACAAGACTGCAGCTAAGTGTAGGAAGGACGTATGTCTACTACCTGACTGCCACTGCGGTGGAAAGGATATACCTGGTACGATACATTTTTTGACACATTTCCAGAAATTCTAAGTATTTTATATTTATGTGTATAAAAAAAACTAGTGCCTATGCCAAATATTGGGATTATGTGTCAAAACTAAAGGGCACAACCGGGAATAACGGTAAGTGGCCTCTGTCGGTTTTGATGATGATGTGTATAAAAATAAAGCACATGATTTTGTTTTGCTCAAACTATAATCAAAGTGGTCTTAATGAATTTTACATCGCGGCGGTGAGCCAAACATATAAAAGCTATTTGAAACATTTTATACCACTGGTTTAGCAACGTACAACTTGCAGAACATTCTCAAAATATCAGGAAAGTTCTCAGAAATTTCAGAGATTTTGACGAGAATTTAATAATAGGTTTCCGTTAGAAAGTTTCCGAATGGAAATTTTCAGGGATGTTTCTTTAGTTTTACATTTATAACATATTATTCTTTAGACTGGCAATTATAACAGCTGCTAATGTATGTATCCAGGCATCTCTTGACATATTCCCATTGTTTGTAAAACTTTAGTTCTGAGGACTTTCGATAGAAGAAATTGCGCAACTTACGAAATTTCTTCGCGGTGCATTGCTACACACTAGTATTACACTAAAATTGAAGTTGTTATTATCGTTTTCTTAAGCTGAGAAGAGATCCAACTAGGAGATTTCACGCATATCATTTTAAAATAAAGTTTGTTTTATAATATAGGAAATTTACCTGTCAACGAAACACCGCAAATGGTATTAATTACGTTCGACGACGCAGTAAATGATCTCAATAAAATGTACTACGAAGAACTTTTCCAAAATGGAAGAGTCAACCCTAATGGCTGCCCTATATCTGCAACTTTCTACGTATCCCATGAATGGACTGATTATAGTCAAGTTCAGAACCTTTATGCAGATGGTCACGAATTTGCTTCCCATACGATATCGTAAGTTTCCTTCAAAAATTGCAGTAGTGGAACTATCCAATACTTTCTATTGGTGTAAGATACCACTAACAACGTATTCAACTATTCATGACCATCTACTCGTATATATACATTACTATTATAGTATGTAAAACCAATTTTATTTCGACGATTTATTAACACAATTTTTCTTCTTTCTCCTTCTTATCTTGACCATCCCTACCATACCTTATCTCGTGTTCTTCCTCTTCCTGGCACTACTCACACCTCCAATCACCACACGCACGATCACTACCAACATCCTGAAACCACAGGCGACTTAGATGTAGAGACAGTGCCACAAATCGTTCTACTGACATTCGATGACTCCGTGAACGACCTGAACAAGGTGCTTTATGCTGATCTCTTCGAGAAGGGTCGCGTGAACCCCAACGGTTGTCCCATCTCAGCCACATTTTACGTGTCTCACGAATGGACCGATTACAGTCAAGTACAAAACCTCTATGCTGCTGGACACGAGATGGCTTCTCACACAATATCGTAAGTCTTTGAAGAGTAATGCACAAACACAGGAGTCAGCGTACCTCATTGAACAAACTGATTTTACTCAAACATAATCAATCTGTTTCATTCTTTCGAAAATCTTACAAGTTGGAATAATTATATAATTTCATTCATCTCTTTTATTGTGTAGCTCTTTTATTCATAACATTTCTTTTTTTTCTACTTTTAAATTTGGTAATGGTCAAATCTTGAAAAAATAAATAGGTTATTAATATAAAATTTATAATTTTTCAGCCATAGTTTTGGAGAACAATTCTCCCAAAAGAAATGGAACAGAGAAGTGGGTGGGCAGAGAGAGATTTTAGCAGCGTACGGTGGTGTGAAGCTAGAGGATGTCCGAGGTATGAGAGCTCCGTTCCTCTCAGTCGGAGGCAACAAGATGTTCAAAATGCTGTACGATTCTAACTTCACGTATGACTCCTCAATGCCTGTCTATGAAAACAGACCACCTAGCTGGCCCTATACTCTTGACTACAAACTGTTCCACGACTGTATGATCCCGCCTTGCCCTACTAAATCGTATCCAGGTAAGTTTTTCTCAGCTCATTTTTCTAGCTCTAGTGAGCGCGTGAACATAAGAAACAAAATAATTTATAAGTGCAAAAAAATGGTACATATACATTATAAGCAAAATTTACTTCTTAAAATCTAAACAAAAAAGAACAGTGGTCTTATAGGTACAACATTACGCTAAAGAGTCTTCACCGAGCGAGCCACAAGACGCGTTTCGTGACGCTGTTTTTCAGTGAAGCCATTAAGAGGAAAAATGGCACTGAAAAGATATCACATAAAAGAGGCATAAACTCATAACTAAAAAGGCGAATCGGTGAAGTCGATCTCAAGTGATGATTTTAATGCACGCGGAAATATTTAGATTCATATTTATTTAAATTTATTGAGACAGGATAGGATATTTTGTAAGTTTAATTTTCATGTTTCTTGCATTACAGGAGTTTGGGAAGTACCTATGGTGATGTGGCAAGATTTAAATGGTGGACGTTGTTCCATGGGTGACGCCTGTGCTAATCCCCCTGAAGCCGAAGGAGTTTACAAAATGCTTTTGAAGAACTTTGACAGACATTACACTACCAACAGGTACGTTACTGGTACACTTGAAAATTATTAGACTTGAAATATACTAAGAAAATTCAGCCAAAACTATCCTACAATACCGTCACAATATGTAAATTAAGGCCCCTTTTACATTTCGGCGCTCTCGCTATACTAAGCACCAAAGCGGGCGTCGTCGTGGCGGAGTGGCGAGGACAGTTTTAAATAGTTCATTAAAAGTTATAGTGGCGGTCTAGACCTATGTACATATAAAATAATGGGACCATATTTATCATGATAAGATTCGAGTATAAGAAGATTGTTAAAATAATGTTTAACTTTGTAGATATTTTCTCTTGTTACGAAGCTTTTTGCGCAGACAATTTAATAGGATTCATACCATTTGTTTCGACTGGTAAGTTTTATTACGAAAATCTGTTTAAATATTAGGTCCAGGGTATTTAAAATTTTACTTGTATTGTTTTTTTGGATCTCATTCTACATCATCTGCAAATTAGAGTTCCTAGTTTTGTCTAAACATGCTTCGGAATAATATCTATTACTAAATCACTAAAACAAAATAAAAAACGTACCTGACCATTATTTTAAATCAGAAAAGAAACAATTCTATGTCAGCAGTTCACGGCAACGAGTGATAGATCACAACGACGAAAATATATAACTAAGCGTTGGTTTGTTTAAATTCTCAGTCACTCAATAATCTCTACGTAGCTAAGCAAACTGAACGGTATGTCCTAATAATCATTCCTCTTAAACTTCAGGGCACCGTTCGGTCTCTTCTACCACGCGGCGTGGTTCACGCAGCCCCACCACAAGGAAGGCTTCATTATGTTCCTGGACTTCATCAACCGGATGCAAGACGTGTGGATCGTTACCAACTGGCAGGCGTTGCAGTGGGTGCGAGACCCAACGCCCATCAACCGGATTAACAACTTCCAGCCCTTCCAATGCAACTACCAAGTACGTATTAGCATTTACATAAAAATACATGAGAGACTGTCGGTGAGTCCATAATCTGACTCGATAGTTTTATAATACAGAAAAGTATTGTCTTGAAGAACTTATAACGAGCTTATCGTAACTAATAGCAATACCAAGACTCTTTACGTATAAACAAAAATGTTCTTCTAATAGTGTAATATTAACCAGGAAAATAATAACATCAAACCTATATTAGCTGGACTGCCTCCAAAATTCGTTTGTCTTTTTTTCTGCCATTTTGACTTTTGTGTTTATGAGAAAGGGACAAAACATATCTTCGCTTATGTTTGTTCAGTTTATGAATAAAAGGTTACCCCTTTATTCATAAAATTATATTTAATGAGATCAACGATAGTAATTTTAAACCAATAGTAGTTTAAAATCTAGTACTTAATACAGTTTATTATTTTTTCCAGGACCGTCCCAAGAAGTGCAACAATCCTAAAGTGTGCAATCTTTGGCACAAATCCGGAGTGCGATACATGAGAACATGCCAGCCCTGCCCCGAGATTTACCCCTGGACGGGAAAAACCGGCATCAGATCCTCTCGTATCGACAACGATATTGAAGAATAAACATTAAATTATTAGAATCAGTCACGCGGTTGGAAATATCTATCATGTTGGACGCAGTTTAATGAGAATCGACAAATCAATATTAAAAATTATGAATATACTTAGATAAGACATAACGTTGAATTCTCATAAGACCGTGGCTATAACTTGCACCTAGAGAATTAAGACCAGTCAAAATATTGCGCGCTTTGTAAGCAGTACCAATGTATCCTTAGAGTATAAAGGGTCATGGTCTGTATCTTCAATGCAGTAAAAATTGTTTTGTCACCAATAGACGAGTGCCATTTAGATTTCGATGGTCACAAAGCAAATGTTGACATCAGGTAAATTTTCACCGTGTGACGAAATGTGATTCGATTGCATTAGTTCAATTTGTTTATCCTTCATTTTAACAACCATCGTTGTATTGGGAACTGTGATATTAAGTGTTTTCAATCATTTGGAGTGAAGTTATCAAACGATTTTATCATAATTATTGTCACACTTATTTTATATTATAACGATTTAAGTGCAATCATTATTGCAATATTTTTTCCTATTTTGTGTTCGTACGTAGTAGTTTTAATACTGAAATACTCTTTGAATGACTTGAAGAGGTCTTAGATTATTATATTGTAACTTAATTTAAATGTAGATTGAGTGATAATCATTGTTTAATTTTCAGTATTTTAACGTCATCCTGGTACAGATTACCATTTCCATTTTTTATACGAGAGCCATATTAAAATTTAGAAAATCATTTTTCTAATCTTGCCAGCTTTGTGGTTGACACTGCCTTTTAATATAAATTTGTAAATATAGGGTTAGACTAGTTGGTAATTTTGTAATAGCGTTCATTCAACACAAATCTTTGTAAAACAGACGATTATTTTATATTGCTCTATTAATTAGCAATCAAAGATAGAAAGTTAAGTCAATAAAAGAAATGTCTACATAACAACGATTAACTTGAATTAAACACATATCAAATTTTCTGAATAACATTTGGCATTAGATAGACGTCTGACTACATCGCAATACCGTGATGAAGCTCATGTCTATTTGACTGCTAATTAAGAACGCTATTAATGTCTACATTTAAGCCACTATGAGTTTGTGCTTGGGTCATATTTCTCCATCAAACAGATATTTCTCTGAACTAAACACAATTGCGTTTAGCCTCGTTTTAAAAATGCAATTTTAAGATATGGTCTATTTCAATCAATGTCAATGTATTTTAGGTATAACGAAATATTAATGTGGCAGTTATTTGACAAAACGCTTGCATGAAGTGCTGCTTACTAGTAGGTATTTAAGGTTAAGTATCTGATCGAACTATTGCAGAAATTAATATTTGGTTTTACTTATAACTTGGCAATATCGAATCAGATATACTGAATACATATTTTTTATCGAAGCTAATTCTATTAGTAAATTAGATTAAACTTTGGTCTCCTATTTGATCCGCTTTAGACTAAAGTTAATAAAAAGCGCTTGCTACGAATCTATTTAAATCTAGGTAGGTATCTATTAAGTATTTAAGTCCTAATTTTGTAAATATAGATTTAGTATTTAAAATTGGTAGTTTCACTTTGAAATGTATTGTAAGAATTTTGTATTTTCGGCTAGACAGAGTGTTTTGGATAGAATTTGAGCACTGAGGTTAATAATGGTGCAATTTGAGCTGAGGTAATAGTTTAATTTCTCGAAATTTAATTTGTGGGCCTGAGCTGTAAACGTTACGACCAGGGCTGTTTAATAAACTGCAGTAAAATAAGTTTTGTTTTTCATTTTATTTCCCATTTTTGAATATAAACATTTGTTCGGTCATCGGCGTGAATACTGACGCGTGCGAAATCAAAGATTTGCACCGTATAAACACAAAAAATGACAGTAACAAACCTATCATGGTAGAATTTACAACAGCCTCCAAAAAAGAGTGTCTCCTGGCAGCCTACAATAATTACGAGTATAATAAACAACACTCTACTAACCAGCTAAATACTAAACTAGCTAATATAAACGAACAGGATAAGCGCATTTTCATCTCGGAATCCCTGACTTTTAAATCTAGAAAGCTAATTCGTCTAGCAGGAGATTATGCTGCCGAACATAAGTTCCGCTTCTGCTGGACCTCACATGGAGTAGTCTATTTGTGGCGCGAAGAAGGCTCACCTCCGCTTAGAATAACCGCTGAAAGCGACCTTGCTGCTATTAAAAATGCAACTAAATGACTAGGTACTCCCAACGGTATAAATTGCTACAACATATTCCTACAAACTGCAACTCTTATTGTTAGTGTAAAAATTAAATCTGTATACGAATCGGATATGCTTTTTAAGATTTTTAACTCCAACTTTAAATTAAAATATTTATTTAACCAGGCTATTTGAATCTAATTTCACACACTAAAAATACTCAAAGAACATTCACCTACACCTCACATAAACAACCCACACACATATACTATACTTGCAGCTCAGTTGTGCACTTACTCCCAGCCCCAGATGTGGTATTTCAACTACCAGTTAAGATTTCTGCCACAGTTCCATCTAGATAAATATAACATTCGATAGTCAAACTACACTGCATAATCTGCAGGATGATATAGATAATCACGGTCAACCTAATTGTTACAGAATAAGTGAGCCCTCTAACTATTCGCGCCCTAGCCGGTTCGGTAACTTTACCGTGCTGGCTGTGAATATACGCAGTATATACTGTAATCAAGATGGATTGCTAGTCTTTGCTTCTTGTAATAAATAAATAGTAATATCAAATACTATTGACATATTGGTACTCTCTGAATGTTGGACCAGTGAAACACGTATTCCCCCCCATCTCATCTCATCATCTCTGTATTACAGACTACATTCTCTATTACACTAAAACCCACCTCAATAAAAACGATGGCATTGTAGTCTATGTGCATAGTAAACATACTGTCCAAGCTAGAGAACCCGTAGTTACTGAAGACAATTGTCTGGTACTCGATGTTAACAAAGCCTATACATTAGTTTGCTCTTATCGACCGCCATGCTACGGAAATCCAAGTGCTTACTTAGAATCCCTAGATTCTAAACTACGTAATATATTTGCCAGCGGGCAATGGAGCGCAGCATACTAGGTGTTCGCAGAATTTATCGAATCAGAAACACGGAACTGCGGTCCAAAACTCAATTGTAGATTGGCACCCACGACTGCCAAACTGAAGTGGGACTGGGCTGGACATGTCTGCCGTACGCACCCGGAAAGATGGGCCACAATAAGTACAGAATGGGCCCCGAAAGACGGCCACTGGAGCAGAGGCAGACCAAAAAGGAGATGGCGGGACGATTTGGACGCGATCTGTTTGGGTTGGCGAGAGCATGCCAGCAATAGGGCCGAGTGGAGGAAAATGGGGGAGGCCTTTGCCCAGCAGTCGGGACACCCAAACATGGTAAGAAAAAAAAAACAAACAAAAAAATGGTACGGAACCCTTCGTGCGCGAGTCCGACTCGCACTTGGCCGGTTTTTGTATTTTTCTTGATGTCTCAAAAATTAACTCCAAATAATTAAAATGGAACGAAGTATTTTAAAAATAAAATGAATAGACCGGCAACGTAATACCGATATAAGACAGACAACTAATGTAATACATAGACGCCCTACAACACTGTAAAAAACTTAAACGGAAATAGGCGGGGAATGGCACGTATCAGCAAAGAAAAATGGATAAACAAAGTAACTACGTGGGCAGGACCAGTTAGAAAACGAAGTAGGGGAAGACCAAAAGGAAGGTGGACAGACGAGTTAGATAAAGCGAAAGGATTGGATAACAAAGGCAAAAGATAAAGACACATGGAAGGATATGGAGGGGGCCTTTACTCGTAGAGAGGTCCTTTATTATTATTATTATTATTGTGAGCCTGTAGTGTCCCACTGCTAGTCCTTAATTAATAAATACAAATAAATAATGTAATGTTTGCTGTATAAGTATAAATAAGTACATATATAATGTATAGTGTGAACTAATAATGCATGCATGAAATGAAATATAATGTAATGGGGAACTTGCATGGGACTTCAATTTCGAATAAATTGCACTCAATCGATGCGGATATACCTACGTAGAAATATCATACAAAAGAAAAAAAGAGAAAAAAAAGATTGTATTGTCGATTTGTTTTTTTACTTTGAAATAACTTACACTAGTAATAAACCTACATAACATTTTTAACTTGTATGGACCCGTGATTGTCTGAATAAAACTATTTTTTTTTACAGTTTTATCTCACGTTAAAATGACGAAATTATTTTTTTATTTTTTCGATAAAATAACAACAGTTACACAGAATATTAAGTTTGAAATAAAAATTTGTACGACAAGTATAGACTTAAACGCAAATTTTGTGGAGATAATTGCAAATTAATGACTTACTCCATAGTAAACGCGCCGAGAATATATGCTGTGACGTCGGTATCCCCTTGGATCGCATAATGGTTTTTAGACTAATGCAGTTTCGCATAATTGGTTTGGCATAATTATTTGTGGCATAATAGAACTTTCGCATAGTAATATTTTGGCCTACTGTTTTTCTGGCATACTACGCTATTAGCATAATTTTAGCTAGACTAATGTGTATTGGCCGAATATTCATTAGGCGAAGTCTTTAAACTCATCACCAGATGTCGCTGAATCATTATTTAAAGCAAATGTAGCGGAATGTACAGAAAACTTTAGCTTCACTCACGTGACCCCTCATATTCTTGTAAAAACGTTTAAATTGTTGCACTTAAAGAAGACTGAAGATCTTTGGGGCATTTCAGTCAAAGTATTACATTCCATTGTAGAATCAATCGCACCTTTTTAGCTGATATTTTTAATAAATGTATTGATACTGGAGTATTTCCTGATCTCATGAAACACAGTAAAATTATTCCGCTATTTAAATCAGGAACGAAAACTGACCCTACCAACTTCAGGCCAATATCAATACTACCGGCACTAAGTAAAGTTTTTGAAAAGATTATTCTTAATCAGCTTATGTCTCACTTTAATTGTAATAAACTGTTCAATAACAATCAGTTCGGTTTTACTAGGGGTCGCTCTACCACTGATGCCGGTGTGGTACTAATTAAACATATTTTTGAAGCCTGGGAAGAGGCTCAAGATGCTATTGGATTGTTCTGTGATTTATCAAAGACATTTGATTGCGTTGATCACGAGTTTTTAATCAGAAAGTTAAGACATTATGGGATTAAAAACGGTGCTCTTGATCTTGTATCATCGTATCTCTCTGAGAGAATACAACGAGTAGTCGTCAACGGGATGCACTCAGCGGAGACAACTGTTGTTCTTGGTGTTCCTCAAGGCTCGATTCTGGGTCCATTTTTGTTTCTGATTTACATCAATGACCTACCAAATGTGGTGCAAGATAAGCATTATATAGTGTTATTCGCAGACGACACGTCGCTTATTTTCAAGGTAGACAGGAAAGAGAAAAGCTTCGATAATATTAATGATGCGCTCAACACTGTTGTGGAATGGTTTACAGCAAATAATTTACTGTTAAATTCCAAGAAAACAAAGTGTATCAGATTCACTTTACCTAATGTCAAGCACGTAAACAATACCAGGATCAAATTAAAGGACGATGAACTGGAATTTGAAGATAGAACAGTGTTTTTAGGCATCACCTTGGACTCAAAACTACAATGGCATGCGCATATCGACACCCTAGCCGGCAAACTTGGTTCTGCAGCCTATGCAGTAAGACGTATAAGACAGTTAACAAACGTTGAGACGGCCAGGCTGGTGTACTACAGTTACTTCCACAGTGTTATGTCCTACGGAATCCTGTTGTGGGGAAAAGCGGCTGATATCCAGACCATCTTCGTGCTACAGAAACGAGCTGTACGCTCCATCTACGAACTAAAAGCGAAATTCTCTCAGGGACAAATTTAAGGAGGCAAATATTCTTACTGTAGCATGCCAATACATTCTTGAGAATATTATGTATGTGCGGAAAAACCATCAGGACTTCAAACTCAACAGTGATATCCACGACTACAACACCAGATTGCAGTGCAGTACAGTCGTCTTCGCAAGGTTAGCATGTCGTTCGTGGGGAACTGTATACGTTTTTACAATAAAATACCTACCGAAATTGTTAATTTGCCGTTAAGTAAATTTAAGTCTCATATAAAAAAATATTTGCTAAGCAAGGCGTATTATAATGTCAACGATTTCATAAACGACAAAAATGCCTTTAAGCCAGTAGCAGTCAAATTATATTAGAATTAATATACCTTCGAGTATGATTGTCTTGGCGTATTACCTTTGTATTATTATAAGTACCGGAATTAGCTGTTCCGTTTTATGTAACATGAGAGCACGTAATGCTTTTTCTCGCCGAACAAGTCGCTTTAATCTTTGCTATTATCAATGTCCAGTGTGGCTTGAATATGTCATGCTCGCTTAAAGGGCTTTGCTTACGGTGGCGTCGTTGATCGGGTCGCCACCTTCCCTAACATATGGTTGAGGGAGGCGATGGCTGAGATATGCGTCATACTCGTGATCGGGTGCTGTTTGTGGAGTCCGGTCTGTTCATGCTTGCAAGGGCATAGTAACTACCTAAATACTAGTGCTATTATATTATATTATATTTATTTTGACGAGAGACATCATTCTGTTCTTGACACGTTTTATTGTTATTGACCCTGTACATCTCTGACAATATTACATTAACGATCCTTTTTTTCTGTTTTAACGCTTAGAGATACATCTCTATAAGAACATTAGAATAATTATTAATTGTATTTGGATGCTCAGAGACATTATACATCTCTGGGGTACTAAATTAATATCATAAACTTATTGTAATTCTGATACAGACCTTATTACGAATGTATTTGATAATATTTTACAATTTTGGATTTTTTTAGTTTTCATTTAGTGACATTTAGTTGTTAACCATTTAGGTACTAATTGGTTAAAATCTGCAATTTTAAAATGATTATTGTGTAAGATTATTAATATTATATTGTAGAATACCATTTGACATGTAAAAGTGCCCTTGTGGCCTATTTGCAGAATAAATAATTGATTTTGATTTTTTGATTTTGCATACTATTGTTTGGGCTAATAATTAGTTGGTATATCTGTAATTTTCCATAATTTCAGTTGTCTAAATGAATGAAGCTGGTCAAAATACCTAAAATGATATTATTAGTTTTTCCGATATTTTAAAAAAAAAAGATCTCGAAGACGAAAGCGGGAGCAAAGCTGGGTGGGCATCAAATATTTTTTTGGCAAAACCGACTCGGATCGCGGATAGGTTAGAAGACGGAAGCGGGAGCAAAGTCTTCGAGGTTTTTTTTTATAATAAAGAACGGAAAAACCTTTTATTAAAACTTACTACTAATGACAATTAGGCAATTTACTACTAAGTAAACCATAGGCTAAAATCACTAAAATCTAAATTTTTAGATTTTAGGGATTTTGAACGTAGGTTATTTAACGTTAGTTTTTTTTAATTTTAGACATTGTGATACGTACCTACCCCTTTTAATATGATAAATAGCGTTATGCATTTTGATATGATGTCAATTGATTATTATGAGTATTCATGTTTATGCTTTTTGTTATTAGTTTTAATGAGGGTTATGCTTTCTGTATTTATGCTTTTTAATGTTATGCATAAAAAATATGCGAAATGTGACTTATGCATATCTTATTTTCGGCGTAAAGTAATAATGCGTAACCATATTAGTATTAATGATTTTATGCCTCTCAATAGTAAACCTGTGACGTCATAACATAAGCCCGTTTAATAAAGAGCGTTTTCAGGGGTAGCCGGCGCGTGCAGATTTCAAATGCATTATAATTATAACATCAGAAAAATAAATCATAAGAAAGTTGTAATGCTACAGTTGTTTTAATGCTGGATTATACTTTTGATTTTCGTAATAAAATAAAAAGATGCAGGTACCCTATTGTAAATTGTTTTTATTACGGAATAAATAGGCTATATTATTATTATTATATAATTTAAATATGAACTCACCTTTTTTTTTATACAACGACAGTGGCAAACAAGCTTATGGCCTGCCTGATGTTAAGCAGGTACCGTAGCCTATGGACACTTGTGACTCCATAAGAATCAGAAGCGCGTTGCCGACCCTTTATTCACATGAGGATTCGCTGTGTTGGCAGATAGAGACATGCAGGTCCCTCAATCCCATCATAGCGTACCCTAGCGAGCTCTGGCGACCTTACTCACCACCAGGAACACAACACCACATACTTCATAGCATGCAATTCAAATAAATAATATTCATCTTACAACATTAAGAAATAAGAAAGTCAGAGGGCGCTGTTATCGCTAACAGTCAAATTCAAACGGCTCTCCGTATTTATATTTGATTTTAATTATTTATACATCGTTTTAAGTGACATTTTGCAACAATTATAACTCATTGACATCCAATTTCACAAGATAATAATTATAAATAAGAAGATATGGCACCGGTGAAGACTAAAGTTACACCAAACACGGCGGCGGTTAACAGGTTGGTGGAAATTGTTTCGAATCTCAAAACTGAAATAGTCGAAATGAAAGACAAAATAGAATGCTGCAATTGTACAATTATGGAGCAGCAAAAACTACTCACCAGTCAGAACACGAACATTCAGGCGATCTTGAGAGTGATCCAAGGTACAAATAATCGGCCAGAACTGCTACACAAATCACACGTCTTCCAGCACGTCACACTGGATGAGTCAGGCCCACAAGGTATTGTCTTTCTGGATGAAGAGCAATGCAACCTAAGCACCGGCACCGGTATACCGCCGTCGCCAACTGTACCCCTGTTGCCCGCGGTTCCCGCGGCTCCTGAGCCTGAGCCCGAGGCACGACGTATTCTTGACGCCACCAACACAAACTGTAGCCCACTCACTGGAACAGCTGAAGCAGGACAAACATCCAGGTTGGTAGTCATCCGACCTGAGGCTCCACGTCTACAGATGCCAGAGGTGCCACCAGTGCAACAAACGGCGTCACCCCCACCGGTGGCACCAGTGACACTAACAGTTGCATCACCAGCACCCACTGAATATCCCACTCGATCTTTGAGTGAGCGAGGTACCATGGGCCTTCGCGCTGCAGGTCCCCGTGTCACAAGCCTGCATGTGTTCAACCTCAGCGAGGACACTACACCAGACGACGTGATCCAGCACCTGCAGACTCGTATGGGGATCCCGAAGCCCGTGTGCGAACAGCTGGTGGTCACTCGCGGTAATTATGCATCGTTCCGCCTGGATGTGCCGACTGACAAACAAAAGATCGTTCGGGATACAAGAAGTTGGCCAGCTGGTGTATCGGTTCGATTATTTAATGTTGTACAGGCAAAAAACTTGCCAGAAAACCGGATCACAACGATAAAAAAGTTGATTGTAAGTTTGTTGTTATACACCAAAATGTCCGGTCAATATGTGGAAAAACATCACTTTTAGAATTATTAATCAGTAAAGAACTACCACATGTATTAGGATTTAGCGAAATTTGGAGCCGAAAAAATGAAATTGCGCGAGTGAGGTTAAGCGGGTATGCGCTGGCAAATTATTACTGTCGAACTAGCATCGCTCATGGCGGTACTGCGCTGTACGTGCGGGACGGTGTAGAATATCGTCAGCGAAATGACCTGCATACCCTCACCGTGCAATATCATTTCGAATTTTCGGCTATAGAAATTATGCGAATAAAATTGATTATTGTAGCATTGTATAGGACTGGTAACGGTGACTTTGACATTTATTTAGAGAATTTGGAATTGTTATTAAAAAAGCTAACTGACGAAAACAAAAGGTTTCTCATCGTTGGCGACCATAATGTGGATTATCTATCTGACAATAGCATGAAACGCCGTATAAATGATGTGTTAGGATCATACGGGTGTCGTAACACAGTATCATTCCCCACTCGCGAGACCGTAGACTGTGCATCGTCCATTGACTGCGGGCTGTCTAACTGCACGAGTGACTTGCTTACTGTGGCACCACTTGACACCGCGATAAGCAATCATAACGCGCAACGTTATGAATTGTCTACGCAAAATGAGCCGCAAAATAAAACACATAGGTTAGTTGAGCGCCGGGTATTTAACGACGAGTCAATTAAATTATTTTATATGGACATTTCTAATTATGATTTTAATTTTGTGTATGATAATAATTTTGACATTAACGACAAATTTAACAAGTTATTTAATATTTTAAGGTATTACATTGACATACACTTTCCGATAAAATTAATTAAATGTAAAAACAATGCCACAGTGTCCTGGTTGAGTGACGAATTGGTAGAACTGATGCGTAAGCACAGTGATCTCCATGACTTGCGGCGCCAGTATCCCAACAACCCCATACTTACCGAGTGTATCGAGCACTATGCTGCGCTAATAAAGTCCACGACAATTGATACCCGTCGTACATACACTGAAAATAGACTAGCGGCGAGCGGCAATAAACCGAAAGAAATTTGGAAGGTGGTAAACGAGGAGGTGGGAGTGAAGGCGAGATCTCAAAGTATTTGCCTCCGTAATTCCACAACAAACCTAGAAGTACAGAAGAAGGACATACCAAATACTTTGAACTCTCATTTTCTCGGAGTGGCATCTAAATACGCTATACAGAGCGACATGCTAAAATCCACGCAGTTCCTTCATAGGCACCTGGCAGCGTCAGACGTGCCCGTTTTTACCCTACCACTCGTCACTCGCGATATGCTTGATACGGCTTTTCGCCCCATGCTGAAGAAAAGTAGCACTATTGATATATTTGACATATCACCTAATATTCTTCTTTGGATATGGCCACTTGTTGTCGACGTACTTGTTGTCCTTATAAACCTTATGTTTGAAACTGGTACATATCCTGATGTTTTAAAAAATACGAGGGTGTGTCCAATATTCAAAGGGAAGGGTAACAGGTGCGACGTTAACAACTATAGGCCAATCACAATAGTACCCACTATTTCCAAACTAGTGGAATCTATCTTATCGTCTCAGCTAATGCGTCATCTGGAGTCGAATAACCTGTTAACGGACAATCAATTTGCGTACCGACAAAAAAAGTCGACAACCACCGCGGCGTATAGGATGTTCGACTGTATCATGACTGGGCTGGACGATAGGAGCAAGATGGCAGGAATATTATGTGATTTGTCAAAGGCTTTTGACGTTATTAACCATGAATTACTTCTGAATAAACTAAATCGATATGGGATCCAAAACAATGCCTACAATCTATTCACCTCATTTTTGTCAGGCCGAAAACAAGTCGTGAAATTACTCACTGACGGCAAATCACTACAATCCGACGCAGGGGACATAAATATTGGTATTCCTCAGGGTTCTGCCCTAGGAAATACCTTATTTTTATTGTTTATAAATGACCTTCCGTCGAACATTGTGGCTGGTTTGTCTGTATTGTTTGCCGATGACACAACTGTGCTAGTTAGTGCAAACTCTTACGACCAGCTAAGCCATACGATTGGTGAGGCTTGTAGTCAATTAAGGAACTGGTTCTCGGCAAATGGGCTTCTATTAAATTGTTCAAAATCTAACATAATGCTATTCTCTGGCCGAAAGATTTCGCTTCCGCCGTGTATGGCCAGTAGTCCTATGCCACTATGTAACGAGAGCAAGTTCCTTGGGTTCATAGTTGACTCGAATTTGAATTGGAAGCGCCATGTAGACAGTTTGTGTGATAGATTGGGTAGTGCCGTCTTTGCCTTGAGAAAATTGAAACCATTGATCTCCAGGGAGGCATTGAAACAGGTGTACTTTGCTTATTTCCACTCAGTTATTTCTTACGGCACAATCCTCTGGGGAAACTCTACAGACGCAAAGAGAGTGTTAATTGTGCAGAAACGAGCAATTCGTACACTTGTTGGAGTAAAACATAGGCACCCCTGTAGAGAACTTTTCAAATCTCAACGCATTATGACACACTACTCACAATACTTATTCGACTGTTTAATATTTGTAAGAATGAACATTTCTCAGTTCCAACGCGTGGACTTTCCAGGGAAACCTTCGTTCTACAGGGCGGCTGAGAACGGTTCCTCGTCGCATGGCGCTTTCAACAAAGAACCCCCGCGTCATCGGCCCCACATACTATGAACGATTACCCGCCGATATCAGAAATGAACAATCTGACGAAACATTTCGGCGCAAGCTGAGACATCTTTTGTTGATCAACCCTCTGTACTCCGTGAACGAGTACCTACATGGAACTTACTTTTTAAATGATGTACCTAATAAATTGACATTGCCGCCTGATGATTGCTTTTAATTGTATCAAATGTTATTAAGTGTTATTAAGTATTATAATATTCTGTTTTAAGTTTTAGTGATAGTATTTATTGAGAGAATTATGTTTTGATATTTTTTTATATATTTCGTTTTTATTATGTTGACATGAATATTTTTTAAATTTTATTATTATACCTACTGTATAACAAATGACGATCCTTTTTGGGAGATAGAATTATACTTTATTTTTACATTTCAATTATATTGACGATCATGGTAGAAATTCTTGTAATTTTGACATTTATGCAAATTTATATTGTAATTTTTATCCTGAAATAAATGAAATAAAAAAAATAAAAAAATCACTACGTCTGTTATGTGAATGCTTCATAGTTTACTTAAATCCACAAACTCTTAAATTACATTTTACGAAGATTGCCTAGGTGTGTTTCCTAGTACAAATATAAGCAAGCAATCGATACAAGTTTAGTATCGAAACCTAAGGCCAATGAAATACCGATGAGCAGCAAAATCACAACGCTCACAAAATATTAATTACTTTTCTATGATGTCATGATCACAGACCGTGACTGCCAAGGACCGAGGCATCAAAAATTCAATTTCAATCATAGCACCTGCCAGGTGACATTTTGTTGACCAAGGTCTAACAAAGATCGTCTATAAAAAGGGGATTATCGCCACCGTTTACTTTCAGAACCATTTCAACAAAGCGCGATGAAGTATTTTGAGATCATATTCTTTAATTGTATTATAATTTATCACGTTTTAAGTCAAGAAATTGAATACTATCCATCGCAAGCATCCTCATTTCAAAGGACGGTAGTTTCTGAGGTAAAATTAAAATCTAACGAACATAAGCATGATATGTATAAAAGAGAAGCGCAATGGAGAAAATTTTATAATAACGAACAATCTAAAATAAGGAAAAATAGTACGCAAAAGAGAGCCGTAGACCCTGTGTTTCATGGACATCCAAAAACCAGAGAAGATCTGTGGAACGAACACTTCATCAATAAAAATTTGGCTTTTGATCAAACCCCATCTTTAATAAGTCTTTTACATAATATAACCCTAACTTATCTCACTGATTGCATTCCAATCATTCTATACGACAGTCAAGTAAAATCCAAAGAAAGTTATCTAATTCAGAACATGCTTAAAGATTTCCCGATAGCATTTATCCATGGGTACATCAACGAGGAAAATGAATTAGCAGAACCAAAACTTCTAAGGGCTCAAAAAGAGTGCGTTCATTATATTGTTTTTTTGTCTGACGTGACGAGGAGTGCTAAAGTTCTAGGCAATCAAGCGGAAAGCAAAGTGGTAATAATTGCCAGGTCCTCGCAGTGGGCCGTGCAGGAGTTTCTAGCAGCACCAGAGTCTAGAATGTTTGTGAATATAATTGTAATTGCGCAGAGTTTTAAGGATGGTGATGACGATACTTTAGTAAGTATTATTAGTTCTGTTATTGTAAAATAAGGTTAACTTTACATTGAGGTTTCTTTGATTCGGCGTAGAGACATGAAATTGGTAGGAAATTTATTGCACACACATCGTTTTGATACATTGAGTTTGGTTCACGCGGAAGCAAATGCGGGCGGGATGATAAATGTCACAACAATATTCTATTGAGTTCTACATTGAGTCAAATAGACCTACTTGTGTAGAGTTTGGCCAGGGAAAGATGAGGCTTTTTTATATGGCAAGAGAAAAATAAAATAAATAAATAGATAAATATTTGCGGACAATCTTACACAAGTCGATATCATTGTCAAATGCGTCAAACGTCTTAAATTAGTATGATGTCCTAATCTTGATACTTGATATACTTACTAAGAAAGTACATGTTCCTTAATAAATTTGTCTGTTTTTGCTTTTTAAGAGAATGAAAGGGTGGCTTACTCCTAATATTATTATTGAAGAATATCATAAAAATATCAATTATTATATCTCGTCAAAATAATTGATCTTTTACTTCACTTAAATAATGAAGTGACAAATTTTATTTTATATTTATTAACTTCCTTCTGCTTGATCAGTTAGCAGTTTGTGAAATGAAGAAAAATAATAATTGTTCAAGTATCATTACTATTTTATCGCGTTATACATGGTGTTGTAAGACCCTGTTTTTTTTTAATCTGCCGCTCTTTTCTAGGCTCATCTTTCCCTGGCCATACTCTCTATTAGTACCCATGACTTAGTAAAAAAATAAACTTGCAACAATTCAGCTTAATAAAAAAATTGTATAGGGTGGGCCCTGTAACAGGAGCAAAAAATTAAACGAATTGTTTTAAAGTGGTTTTAATTGAAATATAAAATATATTTTTGAAAAAAATAATCATTTAAAATATGTTTACTTATATTTTTTACTCTTCTGGAGTGCTATAAGTAACATTTTATTATAAAAACAAAAAAAAAAACAAAAATCTGCATTGACTGCTGTGTTTCTAAGATGCATTACTTGGAGGGCATAACTTTTGATCAAAATTTCTCCAAATCCAATAAAATGAAAATGAATGGTCACAAGGAGTTACTGCAAATGCTCTAAGGAAGCGTCCTTTTGAATAATTATTTGCTCCTGTTACAGGGCCCACCCCGTACTGCAGATCAAACAAAAAAAAAATTGTGCATACTTTTTTTATCTAGGAAGCGCCATGCATTTTGTACACTCACAAACTGTACACCGACGGTCTAGGGGCCAGCCAGCCGCTGGTATTGAATTCGTGGTCACACGGTAAATTCTCCAGACAAATCAATTTGTTCCCTCTCAAAATGACTGAGGGTTATGCCGGCCACAGATTTGTGGTAGCTGCTGCTAATCAACCACCCTACGTCTTCCGAAAGTAAGTAAGATCGCTGCTAAATACTTGTATAATAAAGTTGGGTGAATTTAATTTTTGAAATTTTATTTTTGCGTCATTTCGATGGCATATATTATTTTATAGATTTAGCCCAAAATTACTAAGTATGAACTACGAAACACCTTTTAATTTGAATTTTTAAATGTACATAAGGCACCAGTTAAAATTCTAGTTAAGTAGCAAAGAGTTATTGAAAGCCATCGAAATAACGCTAATGACAGCGACATATTGACGGCTGTATTAGAAAAGTGCGATTGTTTCAAGGGACCTGACAAGTCTGTTAGATATGAAACACCTTTGCATTTGAATTTGAAAGGTATATAAGGCACCGGTTAAAAGTCAAAAGTTTAGCTCCAAAGAGCGACTAAAATTACTTGAGCCAGCGAACTGACGCTCATGGCAGCGTATGACGGCTGTAGGTACAGCAAAATATTAACTTCTAAATGGAATGTTACGTTTTTAAGTACGATTTACTTATAAATATGAAATATAACATAAACGTTAGTTATAAAAACTTCTATTTGTGACAATTCTATATTTAACAGTCATTTCCAAAGAGTGTTCGTCATTTCGATGGACAGAAATACAGCGAAATGACGCCCACGACCATTTATTGTGATAACTGCTTAACGATACACGCCATTATAACATAATCTTAACACGAACATAAGAACCTAACGAGCTATAAAACGTTGAAAAATAATTTAAAGTAATGACGTTCTACAATGCTTAAATAATTATCCATGGAAATGATTTCTTAGAGGACGAAAATAGATCGCTAGAAATACATACCAAGTAAATCGCTTTAAAACGCACAGCAGAGCTGCACGTCAGATCACTTCAATGCGTAAGTACAATTGATATAATTTCTCGTAACATTGCAAACATGGCGTCAGTGCCTTCGGTCAATCAGATATTTTCGCGAAGTCGTTCACAGGGTAAACGTGTTGTAACGTATAACGTTAAACATAAATACCTACTGTAACAACTTACCAGAAATAGGTTTTAATAAACAAATTTTATTTCTTAATTTATCTCGTTGCGTAGCCAATTTAATTTTGCCCTTAAACACTTCTACTCATAATACTGTCTATGCGCGGGAGTTCGGAACATTCTAGATCTGTGACGTAGGTCCACCTTTCGTTGTGGCTTTGTCGACTGCGCCGCGATCGCCATTTTGAGCGCGTTCACTTGCCATCCGGGCGCAAATCAGACAAGCCGCGCGCCACCTTTATTAAATAAAGACGCCGCTATTGAGCGCACTTAGCTAATTTGTGAACCTAAAACCTCTTAAACTAGTATTTGTGAAAGTGTAGTTCCCAGGATTGGGTAAGTGTTGCACAATTGCTCATTATTTAAATGAATGTAGTTATGTAAATCGTGGTTTAGCTGGTGATTGCTTCCAACGGGATTAATTCTTTTGTCTTGGACGCCGAACACGCCACGCCCGCGTGTCTCGTCCTTAAGTTAATTTGAACTGTAAACTTTACGAATATACTGCCAGTTTAATCCCGTGTAGGTTTTTTCCACGCTTTAAGCGATTACGTATTTGTTAATTCTAGGTAAGCCTAGGTACATGCTACATTCACGTGTTACCTAAATATCTTATTTGATTCAGTGCTGTACTGTGCGATTTAGTGTACTATTAATGGTTAACAAATTTAATGTCATTGCTGTAATTTCCTATGCGGAAATTATATATTTCCGTTACTTCACGCCATGTGTTTTTGCCTGCGTGGCATTGTATTAAGCTTTGGTTTACATTTCTTATGCTTCATCATATTTTAAATAAGTCAGAAAAGGCTTACTACTTTGATATACCATGGAAAATGTCCACGGTATATAATTTCCGAATCATAAATGTACTGAAATCATCCGAGAATCCTATGCTAATGCACCACGCTAAACGACTGCACTCCGCCGGCCTTGCTTTTGCATTTTCCTTCTTGCTTAATAATTTTGATGAATTAATTAATTACTTAGAAATATACATAACCTCTAAATTTATTCAAATAGACTGTAAACTATGGCCGTGCACCTTTCAATCGTTTTGGTTCGATTAGTTATCAATTGATTTAATAATTAATTGATTAATCTTATTTCTCTTTCGGAAATTGCTGACTCACGCTTGGCATATGGTTCTCGCCGCCCTGCTTTGCTTGTTTTGTACCTGGACTGCACCACCAACATTCTTGAATGCTCCTTTCTATAAATTGCCCCACCCCCTTGCGTGAGCACATGGTTCTGCAGTCCAGGTCGAGAATGTGGACCCCTTATTAACTGTCAACGTGGACGCGTTGCAGGAACTACGCTTACATTTGAAGCCCGAGGCAGACACAAGCCCCTGCCCCTGGCGTGTGACGCTCTCCCGGCACTTACTACACTACCAGCGCGTCCACCCACCACCTCGGACCACCATCGTCTCCTGTCGTCCAGCTGCGTACCGCGAGGGGAGTGAGGGTACCCGGAAGGACCGACCACCCCTCATAGAGACCTGGCATCTAAGCCATAGCCCGACCTAGGCGAACGAACCGCCCCATAATATTCCATTTCGCTTAATAATAAATTCTTAACTATCATCTTCTTTACTAATTTTGCTCCAAGATAGGTACCCCAAGTTAGGGCTCCCTATCTACGTGACAGTGTGACAGAGACATAATAGCCGATCGTCTTGTTAACAACTTCTTATTTAGGTATACTAAATTATATACGCTGTAATGTGTACCTACTTAAGTTATCTTTCTAATGATGTATACTGATTTTATATAAATTGTTCAGAGTTGATGATGTGCTTAATTGTTTGGAGGAATCCGCGAATGTGACATGCCTCACAGACTTGCTGCGCGATGTTATATAAACACAAGCTGTTGCCCGCGGCTTCGTCCGCGTAGAACTTTTTATCGTCTTAGAAAACGATTTCTCTCAATACAAACTTTGAACCCTCTTTAAGGGATAAATTAAAAAAAAAGTTGATGTTCATTTTCTAGTTTGTGAACAAACAGTCTAAAACCAAAGTTAAAAATCTCATACTATAAAAATGTCCTAAATTACACAAACGTTGAACCCCCTTTTAACACTCTTAGGGGATGAAATTGGAAAAACTCTGAAATTAGTTTTGTAGTCTTTTAACGTACAGAATAAGACCGGAGTCACAAATCTCTTACTCACACTTAACTTAAAATTTAAATCCCCTTTTAACCCCCTTAGGGGTTGAATTTTCTAATCGCTGAAAGAACTTTTTTCGTATTTTAGTAAGTTATTTTACTACTAACTTTTAAGTCTCTAGCTCAACAAAATGTAAAATTGCCCGTACAAAGCTTGCCCCCTTTTTAACCCCCTTAGGGGTGGAATTTTCTAAAACTCTGAAAGTACATTTTTGTATTTTAATAAGTAATCTTTCTAATAGTTTCTAAGTCTAGTTCAAAAAAAAGTGTTTCCCACATAACACTGGCTCCCCCTGTTAACCCCCTTAAAAGTGGAGTTTTCTAAAACGCTGAAAGTTTTTTTTTAGTACATTCTAATAAATAATCTTTTTGCAAAGTTTTAAGTCTCTAACTCAAAAAAAGTGTTGCCCATGCAAAGCTTGCTCCCCTTTTTAACCCACTTAGGGGTGGAATTTTCTAAAACGCTTTATGTTCTTTTTTTAGGGTTCCATACTCAAAGAGTAAAACGGGACCCTATTACTAAGACTTCGCTGTCCATCCGTCCGTCTGTCTGTCATCAGGCTGTATCTCAAGAACCGTGATAGCTAGAGAGTTGAAATTTTCACAGATTATGTATTTCTGTTGCCGCAATAACAACAAATACTAAAAACAAAACAAAATAAATATTTTTATTGATAATGGTACGGAACCCTTTGTGCGCGAGTCCGACTCGCACTTGACCGGTTTATTGTATTTTAATAAGACAATTTTCTTCAATGTTTCAAGTCTCTAACTCAAAAACATAAACTTTCCCTCATAAAAATTTTGCACCCCTTTATACCCCCCTCAGAGATGGTGTTTTCCAAAACACTGAAAGTACTTTTTTTTATAAGTAATTTTTCTACAAAGTTTCAAGTGTCTAGCTCAGAAAAAGTGTTCCCCATACAAACCTTGCAACTCTTTTGTAAAACGCTGAATGTAGTTTTTTTCATGTTCAAATAAGTAATCTTTCTACAAAGTAGTCTCTTTTTAAAAAAAGTAGTTTTTCCCATACATTTTGCACCCTATTTTACACCCTTAGGGGTGAAATTTAAAAAAATGCTGAAAGTACTTTTTTTGGTATCTAATAACTAATCTTTCTACAAAGTTTTAGGTCTCTAGCTCAAAAAAAAAGTTTCTCACATACAAACTTTGCACCCCTTTTTTACCCCTTTAGGGGTAGAATTTCGAAAAATCCCTTCTTATCTCTAGCTAACGGTATAAAAGCAACCTACTGTGCAAAATTCAACTCTCTAGCCCCAGTAGTTTCGGCTGTGATGTGTGAGTGAGTGAGTGAATGAATGAGTCAGTCGGGGCATAGGCATTTATATGTATAGATTAAGGTATTTTTTTCTAGGTTTTGTTTAAAATTATGTTATTTTTGAACATAATAATAATAATTATGGTCAGAAATAACAAAATTTTACATTTAAGTCATTAACGTGTAAAAAATATATTTGGAGTATTTTTGTGTCTGATATTTATGTAACTGGCTTGTGACACTTAAAAAAAGTTACTTTGATTATCCACCCGTTTTACGGATGATAAATTAAGACTAGATATACTTGAATGGGTCCTGTAACACAGGGTCTCCTAGCTCAGGACGCAGACGTGATATGCTTAATAGGTTTCTTTTGTACAATACACTTTTCTCAATCTTCTCAACCTTCTCAATGGAAAAAAACTTATTGATAATAACTTATTTTTCTGTTAGTATTTAGGCGCTGCGCTAGCATCGAGACAAACCGTACGGTTTAACGATGCTATTTTGATTTACTTTACTTTACCTTTGTATAACTATCTTAATAACAAAATACCCGAAAACAAACAGTCTAAGTACCATTTTATGAATTGTCCTAGTCATATACCTACTGCGTTATGATATTTTTCGGGTGTTAATGATAACATATTTCGTTGGATGTACAGAATAAAGACAGACCGAGATGGCGGAAACCCAAGAGTCGTGTGGGATGGAATTGAAATAAGGCTACTTAATTTACTGGCTGAGAGAAACAACTTTTCGATAGAAGTCAAGGAACCACAAGGACTGCAATTGGGGTAAACAATAAGCAGCATCTAGAAACATTACAGCTGACTTAATAAAAGATAATGTGTATGCACGCATGTTGTTGGAGTAAGATGAATATAGTTAACTTAAAAAAAAATGTTTGTGGTGAACAAATTGAAGAAGATCATGTCAAACGTCCATGTAGTACCAACTCCCATTTCAATCGGACACTTTACGCTCGAAGTTGTAGACGATTATATATACATAGGACAGACTGTCCAGCTAGGTAGGTCCAACTTCGAGAAAGAGGTCAATCGTCGAATCCGACTCGGCTGGGCAACGTTCGGGAAGCTACGGCACGTCTTTTCGTCCAATATTCCGCAGTATCTCAAGACGAGAGTCTTTGACAAGTGTGTGTTGCCAGTGATGACGTATGGCATGGACGCGTGGTCGCTTACTATGGGTCTCATAAGAAGGCTCAAAGTCACTCAAATGGCAATGGAGAGGGCTATGCTGGGAGTTTCTCTGCGCGTTAGTATCAGAAATGAGGCTATCCGTAGCAGAACCAAGATTACCGATGTAGCCCTCTGAATCGCTAAACTTATGTGGCAGTGGGCGGGGCACATTGCACGTAGAACCGATGGCCGTTGGGGTGGAAAGGTTCTCGAGTGGCGACCACGTACCGGAAGGCGCGACGTGGGTAGGACGTAAAGAGGACTGATGACCTGGTAATGGTCGCGGGAGTTCGCTGGATGCGGGTGGCGCAGGACCTGCCATTGTGGCACTCTTTGGGGAAGGCTTATGTCCAGCAGGGTACGTCTTTCGGCTGATATGATGATGATGAACAAATTGACTGTGCTTTAGTATGTAGCACGTTAGACCGGCAATCCAGCGACGTCAATTCAATCCCGACCTCCCGAATCTACTGTTAACAATTTACTTTTATTGTGCTAGACTTCTATCCAAATATAGTTTAATTATATTTTCAGACCAGGGGATGCCGTGATTCAAGAGATTACAGGAGGCAGAGCTGACATTGGGATTGCTGGTATATATTTGACCAGTGACCGAACCAGAGATACCGATATGACCTTTCCCCATTCTTCAGACTGCGCTGTTTTTGTTACTCTTATGTCTACAGCTTTGCCTCGGTATAATATATTATTCAAAAATAACGCACACTTACATTTTTCTTAGAGCTCATGTTATATTTTAAGCAGTGGGCTCCGATTTCCATTATACCATATTCCGCCTTTTTACAGATATCGAGCCATTCTTGGCCCCTTCCACTGGACTGTCTGGTTGGCACTGACTTTAACGTACCTTTTCGCAATCTTCCCTTTAGCGTTCTCAGACAAACATACCTTAAAACATTTGCTGCACAATAGCGGTGAAATTGAAAACATGTTCTGGTATGTTTTTGGGACATTCACCAACTGCTTCACGTTTGTTGGCAAGAATTCGTGGAGTCGAACTACAAAACTCACGACGAGACTTTTGATCGGTAATGTTTCCTTCTTTATGTTTCGAGGTATTGGGTGGAAGAGGGACATGGAAATGGATATAATCAACACTATAACTGTGAGACTAGAGATCGAATTCGAATTACATTGTTGATATTCATACGGAGGTCCATATACATTTTTAACTTTAATGTCATATCATGTCTACGAAAGCGTTGAATTATTTTTTGCTCTTATATTAACTCAGTTTCAATAGTACCTACTGATCCGTATTTAGTCTTACGAGTATTGCAATGGATCTGAAAATTGGTCCACTTTTTCAACTTACTATATTCGTCTTAAAAATTTTAATAAGTTTGTATAGAATTTATATCAGACACATTTCAGGTTGGTACTGGTTGTTTACCATAATCATCACAAGTTGCTACACCGGTTCCATTATCGCCTTCGTCACGTTGCCAATATTTCCGGAAACGATTGATAGTATTGAACAGTTATTGGATGGATTCTATCGGATTGGTACCTTAGGTAAACGACTACCTAGTTATTGATATTGATATTTATTTATCTCATAATATTACATTAAAAATTAATACTATGATCGTCAAGGGTACAATAGTTGATAATTAATAATTTAAAAATACAAAATACACCGCATGAACTCCTCAGCCTTACGGTTTCATGAATTCGTCCATGTAATATAAAGTATTTTCTAAAAGTAGTTTCTTTAATTGGGACTGGAATTCCGACACACTGACGAGGTCTTTCAAACTCTTTGGTAATTTTTCATATAGGGTAGGCCCCATCATTTCAGGGTCTTTGTTACACAACGCTAGCTTTTTTCGAATTTTTATAATTAAAATAAATATTACTAATTCAATCATATTAGTATTTTCCTCAAATACCTACTATGAAATGTTACTAAACACGTAATATACACGCATAAATATTCATAAACATTCATCGTGCCTTTTTTTAAATCGTATGGCATACAATGTTTTGGCTTTTTTGAGTTTGTCACTCTTTACTACCACCCAGGGGATACGTGCAGGGTTGTGGTAGGTAGCTCCTGCGGACGCAAGTAAGCCAAGCCTTCGTTAGTTAAAACGATACCTCCTACGTATACTGGTACAAGTGCAGAATAATGATTTCACAGGACAGCTGTTCAAAGGTACCTAAACCCGTAACTTTCTCAGTTTTTGACATAACTCTTCAAAATTTTGGCTCAGTACTAAGGAAGGTATCTCACATAAACCTACATTAATGGAATTTTTAAATTCTTGACCGTTTTGAAGAAAACTGTATATACACTAGTATACGTGTATTTCACATGTCGTACTTGTGTGGTATACTGAGTTAATTACCACTTGCTCCAATATACGTCGTAGTACATCGATTATTCATTTTATTATATTTTGTGTATTTTTGTATTGTATAAAGATAATTCGATAATTATGTTCATAGGGCTTGCATGAAAAACGATTCAGGTGCAGTTTTGCTTCTTTTTAACCTCTATTTAATGTTGTTGTAATGATTTCCTCACTTGTATCAATATACGTTAGGATGAATTTACCACTTGTATCAATATACAGCTAGTTATGTATTAAAAGTACCATACGGAAGCATTAAAAATATATGAAACATGAGCTATGCTATTGTACAGGTTTTAATTCTCATAGAAAATTGTATGTAAGTAATTTTTGTATCATTCTGCCGCTATCAGAATCTCTTGAGCATCATGAATAAAATTAATCATCAGAATATGTTTTAAGGCGACTTTAATAAGAATATATTCTTACCATATTACTACTTAGTAATTATCTCGGAACAATAATTACTGTATCCATGATCACAAGTTGTGATCATGGATACAGTAATAATTGTTCCAAAGTTAAGGTTAACTGGTTGTGATTCACAACCAGTTAACTTTAACTTTGGTTTGGCCCCTTTTTTATTTCACAACGTAAATAAAGTTTTTTACAATTCACAACTGAGATTATCTCTTAATATTAAATTAACGTAACGAAACTGAGATCACTTTGACCTAATAATTAACAAAAATAATACTTTAAAAACACAAATCTCCTATGAAATGAACAGAAAATAACGCAACAACAAAATTAACTACTACTTTAGTAGCTTCAGTTTTATAAAATATCAACTTTGCTTATTTTTTAATAAAACAATCTAAAGCATTATTTTCTTTTTAACCGGCGGGAACATATTTTAGGTAATCAAAATAAGAAACCTTAAAAATATAGTAATCAGGTCATTGTATTAGACTAATTTGCGATAGATTTTGTGATTTTTGTATTGGTGTGTGGTATAACAACTGTTCGAATGTGTACTTGTACTTTATAGTAAAGGGCTCTTCGTCTGATAAATATACCTCACACATTCGGCTCCACATAACGCTTTGCCCTTTGTTCCAATTATTGAATAGCTTCAGACAAGCCTTGAAATTAAATACCGAGTCTTTGACCATTCGAGTCAGAGACTTCTATAACTTCATACGGTTTTTCTACTACGAATATTAAATTTGTTCCTGAGTCATGGATTTCTATTTATTTAAGTATGTTTTTATCTATATTGGTTATCGTCGTATATCGTCGTCTAGTACCCATAAAACAAGCTTTGCTTAGTTTGGGACTAGGTTGATTTGTGTAAGAATGTCCCCAAATATTTATTATTATTATTACTTTCGCCATACGAATAGCCATATACCATTGCTCAGGTGTATATAATATATATTGTCGTTTTTCGTTCTTTTTTCAATTAGAGCATGCATGCTATCGCCTTCATTTTGTGTATGCCCAACTACAAGAAAACGAAGTACTCGTATTATTTATATGTTATATTACTAGCATGCTTACATGTACCTACAGGAGAAAAACAATCCTGTTGCGGTTTTGCCCTCCGCAATTATCAGACCAAAACCTGTATTCCTTTACATTATCTGAGATCTTTGACTGAATATAATGAAGCACGTTACTAGCAATTTCGTTGGTACCTCTTTTAGCTATTTGTTCATGCCAACAGTAACACCGGCCTTGAAGTGAACCCATGTCAAAGATTGAAAAATTATAAAAATTCAGTTTTCTCTTGTAGTAGAATACGCTTATGTTACCGAGTAGTTAAGCTTGAGTTTCGTTCATAATCATTGCAACGAGATCTCGCCATCTAGTTCGCTTCATTTTACAATGGTATATTAACTTTTTTCACAATTATTTATCAATTAAATACCATAAGCATCGTGCACTTAACATTATTACTATAAACATTTGCGCAGGTAGATGTATGCTTTGTCATCTACTACTAAAATAAAGCAAAACACCGTCCGTACGCAGCGAGAGCTAGCGTGCATACTGAGGCAACTACTAAGTTACACTGGACTAAACCCGCCCCACCAATATCAGTGCCGCGTATAGTGATGCAAGTGAGTTGCCTCAGTTTACGTCGTACCGATTAGATGAACAGTGTTAGATGCATTCATACACGCTATTTTTTTTCCGAAATTAATTGGAATATGCGTACGAAATTTTTGTAGTAAGTAGGTAAATATAGACATATTAATCACAAAAATGCAAAAAAGTGAAAATCTGAACATTGTCACTTGCACCAGTATACGTAGGAGGTATCGAAAATAGCGTTACAAGTTTGTTTTTCTTTATTAATTAAAAAAATACATGTCGAATATGGTATTAATGTTACTAAGACTGAATTCGGCCAAATACGAATAAGGTCAAACGAGTAACGAGGTTCGAGTAAGGTTAATCTGAAGTTATACGTAAACCATTTTGAACTAATCTTGAAATAAAAGTAAAGTAGTCTTTGGTCGAATAGACTCTTGAGGCCGCAGTATGGACTCCAGTTGATACGGGGGCCATGTGCTCATTGCAGTTCACACATTTGATCGAGTTCAATGTAATATAACGCCCGCCTATTTCCCGGCTGCACGCTGGCAGAAGACCGCGGCCTAAGACGATAAAAAAACGTAACTTTCCTGCTAAATACTATCTTATAGTTAATCATCAAATTGTCTACACTCACTTCCTTGAATTTCATTTCAAAGTCAACGTTTCATGTATTTTCATTTCGCCGACAATTCAGTTCGTGGAATGGTCATTACAAATAATTTAACATCGTGTAATTTTACTTGTCGGATGATTCATTCAATAGTTGTATTATGTCATGGAATTAACACGAACTACTTAAAATATTACCATTTTGCAGTACATTTTATGATTTATTGTTTCAAATATTTTCAATTAACATACAAATTATTACAAGGATTATTATTTAAATTTAAGATAGTAGGCATACACAGTTATGTCTGACATTATGTTCATATGCAATGCAATCAGGATCCACGCGCTGAATGAGGGTACTTGATATTTTAAGTTGTTTATCTTGGCACTTGGCATTCATACTGTCATTACTAAGAAAGGTGCCTATTTCCGCTCTGAGGGACACAAGTGAACCCTAACCTACTTATAATGCGATTGTTACGGTCGTTTGTTTTTTTACTGCGGGGGGCTGCGCCCCCCGAGCCCCCATTGTGGGGCGCTCCGCCCCCATCCTCCCTTTTTCTGACTGCCTTAATCTAGATAAACACCTGTAGGTAATCAGTTTAATTTGATTGTTTTGTAATGTTGTAATTAAATTTCGAACAAATGAAATTCGTTGTTTTGTTATTCTGCCATTTTAAATTCATACAAAATGAATCATTTGCCAAATAATATTCCCTGAACTGTTATTCTATAAAATAATAAAAATTGGAATGATCTGGTCATAAAATAAAATTAAACCAAACAATAATTCGTGAACTAAATGTTACTTGAAACATATTCGATGAAATGAAATTCGATGAAAAGTTTGTCGACAAAACAAGGGACACCCCTATCTTATTCAGACCACGTGATTAAACAACACTCAGCGGTTGAATAGAGAGACTTATCTGATTTTGTTTCTACTTCAAGATCATGGTGGTTGGGAGAAATGGTTCCTCAACTCCTCGGATCCCAAAACGAATAAGCTCCTCAAGAAAATACAACTAGTTGCAGACGTGCCTTCGGGAATCAGAAATACGACAAAAGCATTTTTCTTGCTGCCTTTTGCTTTTTTGGGGTCTAAAGCAGAACTAGAATACATCATTCAGTCAAATTTCACTGAAAGCAAAAAGTAAGTTGAGTTCTTTTCAGCTTTATTACCAGAGTTGATGAGATTTTATGTAGGTGCCTAAGTATAATTTCTAGGGGCAAGACCTAAATACTAACAATTGTGTGTGAAGAATGTTATGAAAATAAATGAAGTGAAAGTGGTAGAGTCCGGATCGGGGTAAGCGGAAATCCCTCATACAGTTAATTATGAAATCAATAATTTTCCAGAAATAAAAAGGCACTACTTCACATTTCCAAAGAGTGCTTCGTACCATTCGGAGTGTCCTTGTCATTTCCCAATAACTCCCTCTACTCAGCAAAACTTAGCGGCGATATAGCTAGGATAGTGCAGAGCGGCCTGATGGACAAAATCGAGGGTGAAGTAAAATGGGAGATGCAGCGCACGCCTTTAGGAAATTTTCTCTCAGTAAGTAAATATGCATACCTTATCATCCTCCTAGCGTTCATTCCCGGTTGTGCCCTTAAGGAGCCGGGGGTCCGCTTTAACACCTAATTCTAAGATTTGGCATAGGCACTAGTTTTATGAAAGCGACTGCCATCTGACCTTCCAACCCAGACGGAAAACTAGACCTTATTGGGATCAGACCGGTTTCTTCACGATGATTTCCTTCACCGAAAAGCTAAACGGTAAATATTCCGTACATAAGTTCCGAAAAGGTCATTGGTACGACCCGGGATTCGAACCCACGACCGCCGCTTGACAGCCGCATGCCTGAACCACTAGGCTACCGTAGCTTCGTAGTAAATATGCATACCTACTATAGCGACATGCCTGCTCGGCTCATATCGCGGGGCTTAAGTGCCCACACATGGGACGACACGGCAAGGCGCGGATTCCGTAGCGCAGTCGCTACTCGAGTGTCACAGTGTACGCACATGACCTGTTAACCTGTTTTCATAATATATTTATAACTAAACCGTAAAGAACAACCTTTTACTTACACCCCAGTAGCGAACTCTAAAGTGGTGACCCCGACGTGATACAATTCAATATACAGTAAGTAACTATGCATCAAGTAAACATACATCTCAAATTGACACTTAAATACTTCCGACAGCGCAACGCCCTCATGAACATCATATAGGTATTTATAGTTGAGTTTTAAAAGTACATACTTACGTAAGTTCAAGGCGTCATACATTTTTTTAAACTTAGGAACCACTTTTGTACCTTTTTCGTCCGCCTAGAACTTGGTAATCGTTTTATACTCTGAGAATGATTTTGGGGACGAAAAGTCTCCTTTAATCTTTTTTCCTAATAAAGGTGGTCAATATCACGTTTATGACTTTTCTATTCGATTTTTTTCTGGTTGCTTAATTAATAAGACTATTAAATTTTGTTATACGTATTTTTGTTTGCAATTCAGTTATACCTACGTATAAGCGTGAAAAGTTAACAAGACACACTTTCGCATTTATTATATTAGTATGGCTACCGAAGCACTTAATTTATATTACTCCTCAGGCAGGTTCCGGATCACTGAAAGGAGGGGCAATAGCGGAGAAAGGATTGACTCTTGCAGATACCCAGGGTATGTTTCTACTTCTGGCCGCGGGCTTCACCCTTGCGGCTTCCGCGTTGATCTCCGAGTGGATGGGCGGTTGTTCCCGCAAATGTAGACCTAAAAAGAAGGAAGACGTACCTTCCAGTGCTAACTCTAGAGAGCATCTCATACCAACAAAGTCAGATCTTGATACAGAGATAAAAGTAATTTCTGATAGTGCTGAAAGATTTCGTCTCAATCCGAGACCCGATAGTGAAGATTCAAGAGATAGCTTGGAAGGAACTATTATCAACGTTACAAAAGAGAATATTATAATTCATGATACATTTTCAGTCGATGGATGGGATTCAAGAAGATCGAGCTCTGTTGATATAAATAAAGAAGTTCAAGAGATTTTTGAAAAAGATGAGAACAGACGAAGGATTAAATCCGGAACAGCTCAGCTGACGGATAGTCAAAGGAAGTTCACGGCTTCCAAGGGGGCATTTGGTGATCATTTATCTGACGATTAATTAATGGACTAAACTTTGGTGTGTAATGTTAATAAATTAAACATTTAATTGACATCCAACTCTTTATTATCCTTCAAACAGTCATCAAAATAATTTATAACAATTTTCTAACACTGTCGACAAACATTAATATCTCATTCTTCCACCGAGTTGTTTATCATCGTACAATTTATACAAAGGCAGAGATGGCTGCCCCAACACAGAAATAAAGGCGCCGTAAGACCTAAATTAATGCAATATTTGGCCCGGCCTTATCTTAAAATAATTATACAACTATGACTTAATCCCCGAGAGCAGCCCGGAAACTCAAGGCCGCTCTCCCATTATCAGTAAAAATATCGATAAAATACAACAGGGTTTGCATTATTTTGTAAATTCAAACGAAAGTATACCTAATACCTACCTAAGCATTTTGATACATATGTATTGCACAACTGATGTTAAGGAGGACTTACTGTGAAATCGTCTGAGTATTCATTAAGGATATGTATTATATTCCTATATCCTATTGGGTTGTCACTAGCTGTGAAGCAATAGCAAAGACAGAGGAAACGTAAGGACCATTATTATCTACTGCCGCGAAACCAGCACCTGATCTCGAATACGTACTTTATACTTATGACTACATTCTCTTTAAATGCAATGAACATCCTATATGTTAACTGAAAAGAAAGCTCTTTGCTATTGGCACACAGTTGATTATACGTAAAACATACACAAAAGTAGGTACAACTACAAAACAAACCAAGCAAACCATTTACAATAATGCGCAACAAGGTTGTGCGTTCAGAGGAATACTATAATACAATATTTAATTAACAATTAATCTTGCACGCATTTCCGATAGCAACCTCACAACCCGGAAATTATGCTCCCAATACCAGCTTCTATCGATACATTACGTCGGTTACCTCGATGCGGGGAGCGAGACATCCAGGTAAACCTCCCAATGTGTATATTGGTCTACCTTAGAAAAGTTTATTGCGATTCCCATCGAGCTAACCAAAATAATAATTTCTATTTGTGCAAATATAACCACTAAGTCAGCATCGGACTGTACTGCATACTTTTAATATACGTTATAATCATCATTGGACAATTTGTTCACTTGTTCAGTGCATCAGTTTCTATGATAGGTATTTAGGTAACACCATAAGTGCATGACTTCTGTACATAATTGTGAAATACTAACTCTCCTGAATTTTGAGAATGCAACAAATACTTAAATACTACAATAAAGTTTGCAGTAACATGTATAAATCACACACTTGGGTATACATCAACGCAAACGCCTTTACATCAAGGGTTGGATAACAAAGTCAGATTTAAATATGAAAATTTCGCTTCACCGTCAATTGATTGAGCAAATTTTAACTAACAAAGCACATCAACATCAGAGAAAGGAACGAGTAGGAACGAACGATCTAGAGTTCAATTCAATCAACACAATGTAGAATCTGACAAGAGAAGGAGAGCAACAGTGCCTTACCACGTCGACAACACTAACATTACACGAGGCGTACACGAATGTCCTTACTTACGGGTCAACATTCATTATGCTTCGGTATTAAAATATTACTTCGTTAAATACTAATCGTGTATATTATTTTACAATGCGAAAATACATTTCTTATGTGTTCAGACTTTAGAACGTCAAAACTGGTTACTTCCCTGTACAAATTTAACAACTACACATTAACATTTTGTTACTGTGATTTGAAGGATTATTATAAGGATCGTTAACATCAATGTGGTAGTGTTGCTCTTTTTCTTACAGTATTTTATACAGTTACAATCACAACGTCTCTTTTATCTCCAATAACAGTTTGACTGTGTCAAAAAGGTAGGTATAGCGATAGTCCAACAGCGCCCACGAGCTCTATGTACATTAGAGGGCACGTACAACGAACATTTAATTAACACTATGGGCATACAATTCAACATTTCCTTAATATACTTACAATTACCAGGATGTGAAAAATATTGAAGCATAAATGCTATCGTATCATACAAATTTGGTACAAAATGGTAAAAATGTGGTACATTTAGGCACTGTGAGTAAGGCATCTACAGTGAGACGATTCGAGAGGGTAGGAAGAGGCGAAGGACACTCTAGAGGCGAGGGCGGAAACGTGCGTGGCGGTGATACCTAGCTAGGAGTCGATGGACGATTACAAAGATCAACGATTGATTGGTGGGTAAGAACCCACCCGACATATTTATTTATTCATCTATCTACAATAGGGCGGACTGTGTAATAAAGTGCTGTACCAAAATATTTAGTTCATTGAAACCAGTATCTTATTATTATCCATTAATTATATTGTGTTGTATCTATAACATAAAATATCCGTTTATCCTTCTCCATTTGTTCATAGCTACGACTACTACATTTGTTAAATTAAATTAAGTAGCAAAAAACTTCAGATCACATTAACAAAATAAAACATGTACAATCAACCTTGCTGTTTCCTTTAGTCACTGACGATACCCAGTAATACAGTTTCAATACACATAACAAGTATACAATGGATGCTTAAATTTCGTACAAAACAAATATGAATAAGAATGCGGTATTAATCATAACATATTTTCGACCAATTTGAAATAAATACAATCAGCCTTTTGAAATAATTCCATTTTTTTATTCGGTTAATAATGACAGGAATGTTACCTTTCTTATTCGAATTCAATGTATTCACTATTAACAGGATGATTTTAAATAATGTTTTAACGAATTTCTTATCCATATTGTACGGAATTCAAACACCTACTACTTTTATTATATTAAAATGGTATGATAAGTTTATAAAATTGACTCGATAAAATTTTGGTCTGAAAATTAGAAACCCGCACAAACAACAAAAAATCTGATTAAAAACAGTTTCGAAACCGGGAACCACAATATTTAAGATAAACTAAACATGTAGTTCGAATAAAATATTAAAAAGTAGGTACATAAATTATGTCACTAGACGTGATACAAGTCAGTGGTATATCCATATATTTTACTGTGTTTGTTTAATTACGAGTGCTTAAAAGTGCGAGCGTATTCATAAGAAATTTTAAAGCTTTGTGTGGTACCTTTATATACTCGACTCTAGCTAACATTACCTACTTACGTAACATTCGTTCCTAACGGGACGTGTATACATATTATGTAAATATCATTATGTTTTCCATGTATAAATATCTCAATAGATAAAGTAGATTTTACAATATACAATTTATTATCTTCTGTGATGACACTACGCTTACTTAATTTACAAGATTCAAAGTTCGGATGTCACACTATAATAATTTTAAAATGGCACAAAAACTTTTTAAAACACTAACACAAAAAGTCAACAGTCGATTTAGTGTTCCACTCACTAGTACACTATTGTCTTGTTCGCGCACTACATTCCGCCTTCCGCTTTAGTTCCTCCACTCTTGAATTTCTTTCTGTTTCATATTATAAAGTCACTGATTTAAATTGACTAATTTTAAGCTAGACAGACAATGGCACGGATTGCACATTTAATGTTATTTATGTACAGGGGAATAGAATCTATCTATCTATAGGTACTTACTTGTAACATTCATCGGTATAACATTGAAAGGTTGCAGCTATGCTTCAACACTTGAACCTCGTTCGGAAACACGCACTGAAGAAAATATGCAAGTCAGAAACTTACGCTTTATTCTTTGGTCGTAAAGTCCAAAAAATACGACACTGACCCACACGGTACCTAGTGAGCGATGCGATGTTTCCGAACGCTGTCCAAATCTTAACAATTATGTGTGTACTCGCATCGTGCATTATGAATTACATTAACTATAAGGGTTGTGATTGAACATTTAATTAATTATCTTTTACATCGATTCCTATAGAAATCGTAACAATATGAAATCTCAACGATTTGAACTTGATAAAATTCGTTTGATATGAGATTTGATCGTGCCGTACAATGTGGACCGTGCCAAAATGTAGAGTACCTCTGCACCAGACTTTGGAAGGTTAGCACAATCGAGCACCATGAGCGTGTGTGCGCTCTGTACGGGACGGGACGGTCCTTGGCTCGAAGTCGCGCGGAGCGGACTTAGCAGTGCGGGTGTAGGGGCCTCGAGTATGACCCGAAGGCCTCGTAGGCGGGCTATGTGGCCCAGCCCTCGATCCGCGGCCGCTTGTTGTGGGGCTGCTCGTAGTCCAGGGGAACATGCCGCATGTCCTGCCCCGGCGAGCCCATGTTACTTGACGTTACTGAACCTGGAATGTACGAAAGACCTGTTGAATTAAACGTTATGGTTAGTTATTTGGAACTTGTATTGTATGTTAAAATAATTGCATGGTAAACAGACATTTAGGGCTTGGTCGCGATTTCAAGCGTTGACGGCAGGGGCAGCCGTGCGTCATAGGTAGAAGCGAGAGGCTGCGTTCCGGTCTCTCGCTTACACTTATGGCGCAACGCTGCCACTGCCACTGCTGCTTGAAGTCACAGGCGAGCCTTTAGGCTTCCTGAGTCGTAGCGCGTGTTTCAAATTAAGTATTTCGTGGCACTTAGTATGAAAACGCGTGGACACATGAAGAAAATAAAGTATCTCAAGATAAACTAAGATGATAATCATCGTTTAGAATTACTCGATAACTGGGAGTGTCTTTTAAATTATTTCTAAAGCAAATTAAATATTTCATGTCATAGCAAAACATTTGGAATCAGCATTAATGAATGAACCCCCTCATGAACAAGCCGTGATGAAGCGATGATCAAAATAGTTAATTGTGAGTTACCTCTATTAGACTTAGAGTACACACCATCAATGACTCCAGAAAGGTGGGCGGGTTGTGGCGCGGGCGCTGGCGGGGCGCGGTGGAGGTGGTCGGGTGCACGGGGAGGTGACACGGGTTCTGCTTTGATTTTCACGTTGCTAGGCGACGCTGCGGGCGGCGGTGTTCCTCCACCGCCAATAACTGGCAAGCTGCTACTGTAAATGTAGACATCGCATAAGTTGGAGAAACCTTTAAGTTAGCTTAAGAATAAAAAACAGAAGCTAGTACACAATAGCCAGTGAAAAAGAGAGGGATGGCTGCTTGTGTTGCTGATGTATTCTGCTGATGTACGAGACATTGAACGTTTTATACTTGGGACTAGGTTAACTTTATGTCTCAAAAAGTGCAATAATGTTATTCTTCTCCAGGCAAAATACGGTTTTGAAAAACATTAATTTATAATAGCGTTTTTTTGGTTCTTTTCATTTTAAAACGTTATTCTAAGATGCTTTATGCAAGAATCCAACAAATTTTCGATCCGGAAGTAATTATATAGATTTAAATGAAGCATGAATTTTTTTTTTATTATTATTTATCTTGAATATTATAGAGCAAATGTAAATGAACTAAAATAAAGATAAAACTATTTATTAATATTTTTTCTAACTTTTCAGAAGCTTCTTAAGTTATAATTTTTTTATGTCTGAAATTTTGATGGATTTTGTCGCTAATCTAATTGATAATATACATCCATCACATAGAAAAAATCTGCTATTATAAATTATTTCCAAATTGTAATTTTTTCCATACAAGTTGTCAGTTCATTGCCTGGACTATTCTGCATTGTTCAGAAGTATACAAATATGAATGTCAAAAGAGTGACAGTGTGCTTCGATAACAATAAAAGTGGCACTTCCCTTTGATATTTTTGCACGAGTTAATATAGGCCAGTTCGATAACTGAGTGTGTCAAGCTTTTATCACATTCACTTCATTCTGAACAAAAAAACATGCACTAAGTATATGTACCTAAATAGTTACTACCTATTTGTGTTGCGATGATACTATTTTTATATAGCAACTTTATTTGCATAAAAGCAGCTTAAACTTAAATTAACACTGTTTAAATACGATTCAGGCGATCAAACCTTATGACCTAATTTGTTTTACTGCGTTTACTTTTTTAATTAGAGCACTTGAATGGCGATACAAATTGGCCCGCATTCACTGATAACCTTTGCATGTGGGCGTGCAATTATCACGAGGGCGCTCGTGCGTAACCACCTAAAGCGAAAGTGATCTACATCGCAATTTGGTAACACCTTCGACGGTTCTCGTGACCCCCTCTGTCGTCTTGTTCTTATATAAGTGAGGGGGGCAGGGAAGGCTTATTGAAGTTGGTTGATAAAGTTGATACCTTGAATGCAAGCGTTGTTTTCGATGCCTCAGCAACTGCTCCGGTAGCCGTGATCGTCTAGTGGTTAGGACCCTACGTTGTGGCCGTAGTAACCCAGGTTCGAATCCTGGTCACGGCAGTGGTAACACTGTCTCGGTGGAGCTTTATTTTTTAAATTAAATAATATGATGGATGTTAAGCTTTCCCATGTATGAACTTTGAAACGCGACATATGTATTGGGTCAACAGACTGAAAGTAAATAGGACATCGCAATAAAATTTAGGTTTCTAAAGTATATCCTATGCTAAGTTATGTAAAAATGCGACGAAGATCATGCGTGTTTTAAAACTAAAGGCTTTCAATACTTGAATAGTATTTTATGCAACTGTTGTGTAAGAAGGGTCTTAAAAGGCGAGTGGCGTGGGTTGCGATGCGAGCCTTGGCGAGCATCGCAATAAAAGACGCCACGAGCGTTTTTAGACCAGTTATACACCGTTGCATACAATACTTTTTCTACGACAAATTTTAAATAAATAGCAGACTACAGAATAGTTAAACTTTTCAGGCAGCAAGTTTTCTATTCGTACTTTTGCTACTCACGCAATTTCTTCAGGAGTGCAGTTATTAATTACTTCGACCATTTTAAAAGGAACGTTTGTTTTCACAAACACGAATAAAATCTTAATAGTTTAGGACTAATAGTTTATCATCTTTTGTCTTTTCATTTTGAACTGTATTTTGGTGGGAAATCGGAAATGTGACAGCTCTTGCTTATGGTTTGTTTTGTTTTTAATTTGTTTGCACTTGCCGATTCGAACTGTTTATTTTTATAAATAATACCAAAAATTTATAGAACATGTAATTTACCACACAATAGATGATGATTAATTATTATTGTAGTAAATAATTTATAATATACAAATGTTAAATCGTAAATAACTACTTTTATTTCGAAATATTTGTTTATGAAGTTGGCACCACTGCAATATAGCGGCCGATTTAAAAAAAGTTAAACAGTGCTTTTATGAAAAATGTATGAACCAAAAAAGTACGCTAAACAGTGCGTTTTTGGGCCATAGAGCATAGAGTTTTTCGACGACTTATTAGTGGTGTCATTGTATTTGAGCTACAGCCTATTTAAATGACAGATAACGGTACAGGAGTAGAAAAAATCCTTTACGAATAGCTATCCTTCCTTCTTTACTGTATGACAGGAAACGCAAATTAGAACCTAAAACCCGTGTCTGTCCCAATTATCTAATAAACATAATAACAATACTTAAGCTAGAGGCCAGATATGATCTTGGCATTCAATAAGGACAAGTGCAATGATACAATCAGTGTGCTGTTGAAACTCGTTTTATGCAAGAGCAAACCAGTGCAAAGCAACGAAGTGAACGCAGGTTTCACCGCTATAGTCAACTGCTCCGGTAGCCGTGATCGTCTAGTGGTTAGGACCCTACGTTGTGGCCGTAGTAACCCAGGTTCGAATCCTGGTCACGGCACATGACGGCAGTGATGACACTGTCGCGGCGGAGCCATTTTTTACAAAAAAAAACTATATTTTATGAGATAAATAATTTTATACATTCTTAGATCACCAGTAGATGAAACAGACTGATGATGATGAGAAATAAGCTTTTTGAAAATTGTCTTACACCCGGGTAAAATTAAAGGCACTGCAGGCGTACTGCAAAAGAAATATAGAAGATCATCGAATATTTATTTTATGTAAACTCTATTTGCTGCTTATGAAAACACAGTAACAGGTTAGATATGATCTTGTGTTGTTGAAATTGGTGTTATGCAAGAGCAAACCAGTACAAAGCAGCGATATGAACTCAGGTTTCGTTATCACTGTCACCAGCTCCGGTAGCCGTGATCGTCTAGTGGTTAGGACCCTACGTTGTGGCCGTAGTAACCCAGGTTCGAATCCTGGTCACGGCAGTGATGTCACTGTCTGGGCGGAGCTGTCTTTTTTATTAAATTGATATCTAAATTATTTTAAACGTTGCCATGCACAGTTGCGAGAGCAAAAGGTTAAATATGGTATTAATAACATGGATAAAGTGGATACTGAACGTCTTCGCTTGCGTTCCGTATCCTTTTTTCTACGTATAGATTTAGCGTAGATTTAACACAATCATCAACAGCGCCATCTTTTAATTAATATGATATCGGACTTAAAATGGCGCAAGAGCATTCAATGACACAGTTCAAAAACCAAAGTGAAGGGAATTTTAGCAAGTGTCCACTCATTTCACTGCCACTGTCAGCTGCTCCGGTAGCCGTGATCGTCTAGTGGTTAGGACCCTACGTTGTGGCCGTAGTAACCCAGGTTCGAATCCTGGTCACGGCAGAGTGATATCACTGTCAAGGTGGAGTATTATTTTTGGCAACCTCTTCCTGTTAGTCTTTATTTACGCGTATTTCAATTAATTATTATATTTATTTATTCATCACTGAAAGTAATCATGAGAACCATTAGAGTCTGGCTAACCAAATTTTACCCAAAGTTTTGGCGGGAAATTCAAAAAGCTTTGGGCTGGTCACACTTTGTGTAGTAGAAATTAAAGTTTTGATACTAGAAAATATTTTTGATTTTCTGTGCATACGTAAGGTACCTAAAAAATAAGTTAAATAAACGTATAGAGGTAGAGTAATGCTGCACCGGCACGATGGGCCAAGTCCAGGGTTCCATCAACACGCTCGTCGCTCATATGTACCTAGACATTTTCAGCCAAGATATTTTATACGTTTTATATCAAGTTACTACTGAGCAGTCACTTCAAAGATTTCTTCTAAATATTAGTTTTCTGTAAGTAAATATTTCCTTACGTTCCAAAGTTTTGATTTTATTTATATTTTCCAGAACTTCTAGTTTATCCGTTTCTTTACACATTCCTGTTTATGAGATTCAGGTATTAATATATTCACAAACCTAATCAAAGTTATAGGCAAATGTAAGAACTTACTAGTGGGTACATAAATTATCAAAATAACCAACCTACTAAGTTGTTTACGACTTGTAAACATTGCAGTTTTTCGTTATACAACGCTTCACGTCGGGTTCTCACATTGTCGTAATTATTTACGAGCTTAAACAATAGTTAGCGGACTTCACTACCTACTCATACACTCGGTACACATTGTTAATATTATTGAAAATAAAACATAAACCGCAAACCATTTGAACGAATGACATAAAACGATATCCGACTTTTAGCCTTTTTTTAAATCATAGACAATTGGTGATACCACAAGGACATATCTGTCAACAAAATTTGGTTAGCCAGACTCTAAAAGTGTAACTTAAAAATCTTTGCTATGTATGTGATTGACATAATATTCGTTTAGGAACCTAACTGTAAATAAACTGATGGTGTATTGACAATGATGTCAAGGTACCTACTACTATTCGTTCAGTGCTGCGAAAGTTTTGTACCTGTACAAAACCAGTATGCAACAACAAAACAATTGTATTTGGGCCCTTTTGCTTATATCGTATTTATATTTGTATTTTTCCATTTTCTTTTGTTTCGTTAATCACGCCATCTCTGATTGTTTGCTAAAAATTCAGAGGCCGCTCCAGTTCTAGTACAAAGCGTTGAAAGCAATCATGCCTGACCAATAAAAATGAAAGTGGTCCGGTTTAACTGCAATTCGGCAAGTGACCATTTTAATTTCTTCGAGACAGCATTTCCCCTTCTACGCCTGAATTAGGTAGGAATGAGGGGGGTGAAGTAGTTCACTATATGCTGGTAGGGTTTGTATTTCAAGAGACAAAAGGCATATGAATTCGATGGTGCTAGTGATTTCGGTCATTTTTCTTCCAGAGACGAGGTCATACTGCAAAAGTGACCGTTCGTTTTGCACCCAAAGTATGAGCTCCGGCAGCCGTGATCGTCTAGTGGTTAGGACCCTACGTTGTGGCCGTAGTAACCCAGGTTCGAATCCTGGTCACGGCAGTGGTAACACTGTCTCGGCGGAGTTATATTTTTGTTTTTATAAAATTTATAAATTAATTTTGCATTAAACGTAAGCGCAGCTGCTAGATCAAAACACATGGTTTATTCATTGATACCATCTGCATCAAAAACTCTATTCGCATTTTTTTGACACGGTTATTAACAACGCCATCTTTCAATTGAGATAATAATTATACTGGCCTAAAGCGGCGCAAGAGCACTCAAGTAGCACGCAATACCAATTACAAAACAAAAGTGAACGAATTTTGTGTAAGTGACCACTTATTTCGGTACCATTGTCACCAGCTCCGATAGCCGTGATCGTCTAGTGGTTAGGACCCTACGTTGTGGCCGTAGTAACCCAGGTTCGAATCCTGGTCACGGCAGTGGTAACACTGTCAAGGTGGGTTATTTTTTTACAACATTTAGTAATTCATCATCATCATCATCCATTCCCGGTTGTGCGCTAAAGGAGCCCTGGGTCGGCTTTGGCACAAAAACAACATTTAATAATTCAAATTTGATAATTAATTAACATTAATTGCATAAACACATCCGGTGCGTCCATCCTCCTAGCGTTTATGTACCATAGATAAATATAAAAAGAAACGTATATTTGTAAAGAGGTAGCTTTTCTACAGCTTCGAATCTTATATACTCGTAACCGCGGCATTTTAAACATTAAGTCACAAACTTTGACAGCCATCATCGTCTACTCAATTGAATTAAGTAATGCGTTCAAATTGACAAACAGTACATAAAAATAATTTAAAGGCATACTTAAATATAAAAAGCCGCTGATTTTAAATTATTTGAAAACACTCCATACAAAAGCCATCATAGAAAAACATATTCAAAATTGCCACTGCCATAGCAGGTAGGACAGAGGTATTTGGCATGAAGGCTTGTAGTCAAGCATATGAGTCTATGTGGTCAGTGTATAGATGTTTTTGTCATTAAAAAGCGAATAATAAGGAAATTAAATTGGGCACAGACATGTACCTGTTGTGCTGTAGCGTCTGGAGTTGGTGCGCACCCCACGATAGTCCTATCCCCATGTCCGAGCTCATACTGAAGTCCTGTGGTCCGAAGTTTCCGAGTCCTGAGTAGCTTAGTGGTGTCTATAACAAATTAGTAAATTGTTAGTAATACACAGAACATAACCTCTTTAAAAATTAGCTGCTCACGTGGCGGTATTGCAAAGAACGCAGGCGAATCCACGGGCAAAAATCTAACCATCCAGGACTTTTTGAAATCGGATGATTGGTTCTAGGGATCGCCTTCATAGAAATTTACAAAGCTACAACCATCCACTCCTTTAGAGTTATCACATACATTTCCTCTTTATGATATTAGTACTATAGATGATCATTTTAAGCACGCCTCTTTCACACAAAGCAAACTCGTCGACTAAGTAGGTATGTAGTTTAGTTAGAGATTGCTTTGGTCTAGCAAAATATCGCAGGTTGGGATCCCGCACCAGGCAAAAAAACATCTTTGTAGCTTTAAATATCCATTTCAATTCTCTTCCCTAAATTCTTAGTCCACTCCGCAGTTAGATCATCACCACCTAATTGTAGTATTGAGTACAAACAACTTATCAACATTAATTTGTCACACAAAGCCGTATTGGAAAACCATTTAATTTGGTTCCAACTTAAGTCACATAGAGCATTAGAAGACTCACTTCGCCAGAGTAAGATATGTCGTCCTGAGGCGGTGGCATCGAGTTAGGTATGACAACGCGCAGATTATTATGCCGCGGCGAATGATGCGGCGGCGGCGCGTGCGCGTGCGGCTTGTGGGGATGCCGGTGGGGGGAGGGGGCCGGCCCCGGCGACGGGGAGGGAGTGCAGCCCGCCCCCAACGGCGACCCTGAGCCTGGGTAGCCGTTTGACATCTCGAGCATTCCGCCGCTTGGGTATACTGAAAGAAGAAAGTGGGTGGTTAAGACCAAGAATAGTGCGAGACAAATAATCGCTCATAGAAATAATAAGTTTTCATTTCAGTCAAGAGTTATTCAAATAAGTTTGTACGTAGCTAAAGTATTCACCTGAATCGGTTTCCGAAGACGATGGCCGTGGACTGATTGAGGTATGCATTTGAGGACTAGCTTGCAATAGCGACTGTTCGTAACTTCCGACTGGTACGCTCACAGGCAGATTGTAGTTGCTTCCGGTAACGCCAACGCCGACACGACTTCCGTTCAACTGGTTCCTTTGCATCATGATTTGGAATTCCTCATCGATTTTAGAGTATTTGGCTTCGGTCCGGGGCGTCAAGTTGTATTCCGAATCAGGTACTTCAGGGCTGTCAGGTGACATCACTCCGTTCTTATGCTCTTTCTTCGTTAGTGCCTGCAAGTGTCAGCGAAACCAGCTCAGGGGGCTTGACGAGCCAAAATTAAAATTCTGCTAACTGATTAAATAGGCCATGCATTAATTAGACACCCTCGTTACACACTATTAGTCTCTGCATTTAATGTTAAATCTGTAAAAATCTTAAAAAATATATTGTTACTAATACTGTATGTAGTGGAGGGTAAAAACCAAAAAGTGCTTCAATAGTCTACAAAGCGGTATTACTACGTAAATTTGTGAAACTTTTTAGCGTACATTTGTGTGTTGTGTCGAATGCAATGATGCAACTGACTTCACCCTCGAGCCAGGTAGCGGCTGTTAGCTCCAATAAACACAACAATATTTATGAAACCCATGCTGTTCGAGGAAAAAATAACATAAATATTTTGGATATCTAGTCATGTTATAAATTGTTAGTACGTATATACTTGGTGTCTGGTTGGGGTTTGACAGGAAGTTACGGGCATGCTGCTCAGTTTGGTGTTTATCTAGTGACTATAGTCAGATTATAACTTTCGGCGGCCTTTAAACGCGGGGGATTAAGATATTACGGAACATATTGTCTACTGGGGATTCTACTGGTGTATTAATGCATTAGGTTTGTGTAAGTATAAGCACGCGGTTAAGGGGTAAGTCATTTTGCATGGACATTGCATTGCGATCACTGGCACACAGATGACGCCGTACTTTATGTACCTCGATGATGTTGCGGTTGGTCAGCGATTCGTGGGGCTCGTTGTATTCAGTGTATTTTAGTAGGACCTGAAACACAAAATTTCTTTAACAAAACGTTTCAATAATGCATCACATTTTTATTTAACTTTAAAGCACATAAAAATATAAAATAAGATGGGTGTCTCGGTATTGAAAATTTGAGAAACATATAAAGAAGAAAATAACAATTATGGTGATCAAAATAACAGACCAAATATAGTAATATCTAAATGTTACGAACCAAAATTATTTAGAAAAAAAATTTGCATAATGTTATTAACTTTTTAAGTATTTAAAAGCAAGGTTAAAATATTCGCCATGTTGCTAACATTATATTAACATTATAATAATTATTTTCTTTGGTTAGACGATCATAATAGTAAATTCTTAAATTGATAAAAAAAGCCGAAAAGTCGAAATACAAACTATGCAAAATGTTTAATCCTGTGTGTAGACATAGGGTTAAACATATTGCATGGTTTGCGTTTCGACTGACTTTAAAGGTCCGTAACTGACGTTTGAAATCGAACTCTAAAAGAAGATCGAGACGTATATACCTACAGCAATAACAATGCGAAGATGAAATGAGGTCATATAAGTTTTTGGTAAACTAACACATACTAAACTTGTTTAAAATAGAAAATTACTTGGGTATTTAAGAGGATTGTGAAGTGTCGATACGCGGCGCGAGTAGGTATTTAAAACAAATCTATCTGTTTCACACCGCTCTGCCTCCCGACCCGTATCGTGCGATAGAGATAATTGCAAGTCCTGGAGGTAATTGCCTACATTTTCTTGTTGAAATATGGTTTCGGGTGATAACGTTTGTACCCCCCTAAACCTTAATAAAATTAAATATTTTTGGTATAATTGGATTAAGTACACTTTAATCTATGTCTGTACGTTTTATTTTTTTAGTAAATCAGTTTAGATTAATTTAAAATAAATAAAAAGAAAGACAATGTTTTTAAGTCAAAAGTGGGGTTGGGTGGGAGCCAGGAAGTGGGGTTTTCCGCACGCATAGCGTGCGGTAAATCCTACTTTATGGCCAGGTATGACGTAAAAGAAATAAAAGATGCAGGTAAGTTCAGATTTAAAAAAAAGTACAAAACGCAAGTTTGAGTAATGAGTTTTTATTGAGATACAAATATTCGATTTTGATCAATTTCAATTTTATTATAAATCATCAGTATTGTATTAACAGCTTAAAAATGTTACCAACCTAACATAATTTTAAAATACTTTTTCTCCACGTCAGAGAGATCTCGCTTAAAAGTTTGTTGATAAATGATAATTGTACCTTCTTTACTCTTTTTTGTTACTAGTACCGATACTTTTGTTATATTGTCATCGTTTCTACGTAACGTTACTCTTAATTTTAAATTAATTTGCTGAAAGTTGGTGGAAAACGACTAGATTTTATTAGATTTGTATTTATTAGTTATGAATGTTAATTTGTTTTTAGAGTTCCGTACTCAAAGAATAAAACGGGACCCTATTACTTAGACTCCGCTGTCTGTCTGTATGTATGTCTGTCTGTCTGTATGTCTGTCTGTCACCAGGCTGTATCTCACTGATACCGTGATAGTTCCAGTTGAAATTTTTACAAAAAGTGGGGTTGGGTGGGAGCCAGGAAGTGGGGATTTCCGCACGCATAGCGTGCGGTAATTCCTACTTTATGGCCAGGTATGACGTAAAAGAAATAAAAGATGCAGGTAAGTTCAGATTTTAAAAAAAGTACAAAACGCAAGTTTGAGTAATGAGTTTTTATTGAGATACAAATATTCGATTTTGATCAATTTCAATTTTATTATAAATCATCAGTATTGTATTAACAGCTTAAAAATGTTACCAACCTAACATAATTTTAAAATACTTTTTCTCCACGTCAGAGAGATCTCGCTTAAAAGTTTGTTGATAAATGATAATTGTACCTTCTTTACTCTTTTTTGTTACTAGTACCGATACTTTTGTTATATTGTCATCGTTTCTACGTAACGTTACTCTTAATTTTAAATTAATTTGCTGAAAGTTGGTGGAAAACGACTAGATTTTATTAGATTTGTATTTATTAGTTATGAAGGTTAATTTGTTTTTAGAGTTCCGTACTCAAAGAGTAAAACGGGACCCTATTACTAAGACTCCGCTGTCTGTCTGTATGTATGTCTGTCTGTCTGTATGTCTGTCTGTCACCAGGCTGTATCTGATACCGTGATAGTTCCAGTTGAAATTTTTACAGATGATGCATTTCTGTTGCCGCTATAACAACAAATACTAAAAACAGAACAAAAAAAATATTTTTATAGATAATTACCCTAAGAATTGAATGTGAGAATGGATCTTTCGTGCGCGAGTCCGACTCGCACTTGGCCGGTTTTTTTTTAATTGAATTATTAATTTACTCAATGACTCAAAAAACCTTCATTAATATTTGATTAGCTAGCGAGATTGCAGTGTATGAAATACTCGTATTCATAACAAAGTTTGAACAGCTTGGAAATCAATACCCGCTACCACAGTTATTAAATAATATTGGTAATTCAACCAATTTACCCGCTACAGAATATAGAATTCCGTTTCCAAGTCACAGTATGTGTGAATGGCATATGAACAAACATGTTTCTTTTCGAATGATTGCTTGTTTTACATTGGAATTAATTGGAATATAATTAATTAACAGGCCGTCGCCTTGGTAAAAATCTAGCAAAACAGAACTGAAGCCTCGCCTCATCTGATTCAAAACTCAGCATAATTCCAAAAACTAAAAGCTTCATCTCATCTACTTACTTTAGTAGGTACTCATTTTGAGTTTTAAAGGATTACCTAGTTAGCATCATGGATAGTATGGAAGCAAATCAAATTACATGGGAGATCCCGATAATCTGAATCCGAATAATTCCACACATGTTGAATTCGAATTGCAAATCCTAATAATGGATTCTTATAGATAGATATTTTTTGTAGGATTCAGATAAAAGTACCTAAATACTGTAATGAATGACAATGACGATGCTAAACTCTCATCCTCGAGCAAAACTTTTTTTATAAAAAAGGAGAGATGAGGATTGGTGCAGTAATCCATGACCTTCTACAACCCAGAATTAATTATACTTAGAAGTTAATTCCTAAACGTAACCTTGAGCAAAAACGAGAACAAGAAATCGAAACCTGTTTTGGGTTTAGCAACTAAATAAGTAGGTGTCGGATTAAACAGTCTCATAAAATTTGCCAACAATCGTGTATCGATGTCGCAGGGCCGAGTTGAGTTTTGTCTTACTCATAAAAGTCATAATGTCACACGAATTAAAGTGAGATGGAACTACAATTTCATTAACCAGTGACTCCTAAGCCGCCTTTAATGTTGAAGGCTATAATTTTATGTCATTGAAGCTGTTTAACTTTTAGCACTATATTTTGCTATTTCAACCATATTTGGTGATAAAGTTGCTATGTTTTAGCTTCAGTTATTGTTTATGTATCCCCTTTTGTATTTTTTCAAAACTATTTAAAGAGGATTCTTGCATTATATGTGAACGGACGTATAAAAACACGCAAATTAGGCGATAGGAGTCTGAGGCAAAGTAGTAAAAACTTTAACAGTAGAAAACTATGATAATTTAAGAATATTATACGCTTGTTATTCAAATTCAGGGGTTTATTAATTTACTCTGAATAGTTTTAATATCATTGTAATTCTTATCAGATTATATAGAACTGCAAATATTAAGATACCGTTTTGTATAAAGGCTAGCATAATTAAATGTAATAGTCAAGAGGAATTAAATAATGACAAACGATTACATTCTGTTAAATGCCCCCGAATTCATTGCATTGGAATATAATATCTTTCGTAGGATCTAAATGATTTAACATAATACTGAGCCGAAAGGTGAAAAAATAGATGAAACCAAAATGACTGAAGAGATTAACATCTTGAAATTTAGAAATGACGATGAACCTTAAGATGGTGCCTACCTTATCCATATCCGTGCTTGCATACTGGTACAATTTGTTGTTAGAGCTAAAGATGATGAGGGCGATCTCGCAGTCACAGAGCACACTGAGCTCGTAGGCCTTCTTCATCACACCAAACTTGCGCTTGTTGAAAGTAACCTGGAATTAGATACACAATACCATGTTATTTTTGATATTTTACACATATAAGGCACGATGAACGAGCGTAATGCATTATGTGCGATTTTAGGACTCCGAAATTAAACCAAAAAATGTTATCCATTGAATATTCAATCAATTTCATAGTTTGAAATTTTATGGATTTATAAATACTGTTAATTACTGATTTTAAATAAGGATGTTTTCGACTTTAATTTCGCTACTTTATAAACATCTAGATATTTAAGTAGTCAAATATTACGTAACATGAAAACACATAACATAACAACATTTAAAAAATATATAAAATAATTTAAATTAGGTTCCGATAGCGATTTGGCGGTAATTTTTTTTGTGTACCTACACAATGATTTTTTTTTCTATATTGTAAAGCCTACTTGTTTGGTACTTTGTTTGTTATATAAAATAAAAAAATTACATGCATGTTACACGACAACTGTTTTAGCGCTTTTGTAGATATTTCTTACTCTGTTTTTGAATTAGTAAAAATAATATTTACTTTAATATCGTGAATAGTTTATCGTTGTAAAAATTAATCGATTCAATAATTTTAATTAAATGTGATTGTCTGTTTTGGGTCATGGTCATTACTTCCGTAATTCATTGACTTTTCAATAGCGTGAGTGTCCGTAATTTCACTAGTGAATATTCCATATCATTATAATCATCGTAACCTTTTGGGTTAATAGCAACAGTGTTGATGTATGATTGCACTGTCTGAGTCAATATCATTATCATTTGACCTAACTCAAGCCTTACTTAATATGTTATCCTGTGCGATATGGTACTCAAGTAATATATTAGTTAATATTTAATTTGTTTTTGGAATACCCTAGTTTTTTATAATATTTTGTGATTTTGTGTTAACCCAGGCGTGTCGTCACTTTTCATCAATCAATTCTTCTTTCAATTTAAGTTTAGTCGTACTCATGATGTTATTTATATTCTGCACTTGAATTATATTTATTTTGATATTCACGTTCGGTCATTCCTTGAACGTACCTAATGTCATGAAATAAAAACATCTATAAAACCTAGCATTAGCAGGTAGACAATCTATTTCAATGTCAATGGAATCATTACCATGGAGCAAATTGACCTTCACTACTTTCGTTTCAGCTGCCTGTCTCTTATTTCAAACCATTTAAGCTTAAGCCCTCACGTGTTGTACATGTTACGATTTTAGGGTCAATTTAAGCTGGTCGTAAAGGGTAATTAATAAATTAGCAGCGGGAGCGGTCATTGTCCTTTCTGATAATGTTTTGATGCGGAGTAATTTTTGCATACTCCGTTCTTTTACAATCGGGTGTTGAAAAGCAACCTTTATCTGCATAACTGAAGTTTGAATTTTTAATAATTAAGGATTGTGGCAAGTTTGCAAGATAATGCTTTGTAGAGGCAGTTGATACCACACATCTGGACACTGCGCTGCAGTTAAGGTCATTTGTGGTCGTTCTTGTTGTATAGTAATTGGATTTCGTTGAAAAAATATATGCTCATTAATATATAAATTTACATTTTTGTTACAATATACTAATTTGTCGAAGTTATTAAAATTTGCTTTGGTGTAGTATTTTATATATTTTCCATTCACCAATTAACTGATCACAGATGTTTTCTTTTCAAGCTGTTGCAACTTTCCTGTAATCAGCAGGGGGCCGATTTTTGACTTTCGAGCGCTCGAAAATGTAATAAAAGTATATACGATTGTAGTGTCAAAATTGCAGACACTTACTTTCTACCGATATCATTGAATACGAGTGGTCAATACCACTCGTTTTTCGATTTTATATCGCTATTTTGAAATAGCATTTCATAATTTTTTACAGTTTTCGAGTAAAAGATTCGAGCGCTCGAAAGTCAAAAATCGATCCCCAAGTCGATCACGTAACGCATTGTACGTACAGTCAGTGTCACGAATATGTATACACCACAAAGTTACAGAAATATGTATACAGACCTTATTACTACGGGAGTAAGGTTGTTGTAAGTTGTAAGTATACATATTTTTGCAACTTTGGGTATATACATATTGGTGACCTTGACTGTACGTCAGAGGGGTAATCACGTAACGTTTCGAACGCACGTCGGTACAATTTAAGGATGACTCACACTAGAACAGGCCGTGTCCGGCCCGGGCCGTTTTCTAAGAAAAACGACGGTGTTTTTGCGCGGCCGAGCCATATCCAAGCCTGGCTGAGCCACGGCCGAGGCTGGGAAGCGGCTCAGTGTCGGCACCAGGGATTGTAACCAGTTATTTTTTGTATGGGAACTGTAACCGGTTTTTTTCGTTCTTTGTTAATTATTTAATTTTCTAATAGGGCAATCTAATAATACGCACTCGTTACCTCAAAACACAGACTGAGTCCTACATATGAAGTATACAATAGTTCGAAATATGTGGTTATTTCGAGGTTTTTGAAAAAAAACCGGTTACAATCCCCGGTCGGCACGGCCCGGCTGTGGCTCGGCCTGGCTTGGATATTGCTCGGCCGCGTCAAAATCCCATCGTTTTTCTTGGAAAACGGCCCAGGCCGGACACGGCACGTTCTAGCGTGAGTCATCCTTTAACTGTCAATTTTCCATATAAAAAGTGACATTTAGACCCACCCGATGTTCTTACAATGCGTTACGTGATCGACCTGCAGGTAGATCTAAATGTAAACTTTTATATATGGAAAAATGACAGATGCATTGTACTAACGCGCGTTCGAACTGTTACGTGATTATCTTACCCCTCAGGTCTAGTTTTCCCTCCGGGTTGGAAGGTCAGATGGCAGTCGCTTTCGTAAAACTAGTGCCTATGCCAAATCTTGGGATTAGGTGTCAAAGCGGCCCCCGGGCTCGTTAAGGGCACAACCGGGAATAACGCTAGGAGGATGAGGTCTGCGTTTTCAAGAAAATTACAAAGCAGTTTGGCAAGATAATTACTTTTTGTTTTTGAATAAACAACCTTACTACGAGCAGATAAAATTCAATTTTAAACGCTCACAATACGTGGTTATTTGACTCAGGTTAATAACTGTTTCAGGTACTGACCTGCCGATTCCGTTCATCTGTGATCCGAGATATTTGTATTTTCTTCCGACCCATGGTGGCAGCAATCTTGGAGAGGGTGCGGGGAGCGGGGCGAGAACGAACCGGGCTGGCTATGCGGACGTCAACAGCTTTCTGCAACAAACGAGAACGAACCATGAGACACAGCAATAAAGTACAATTTGTGTGAACGAGCAAAATAATAAAACAAATGAAAATTAATTATGGCGCCGTACATTGAAGCGTTGCAGGTTTTTAAAGGGATTAAACGCGTATTTTAACTTGTATGGTCGGTAAAGTTGTGGTGTAGAAGGAAATTTTGCTGGAAAATCTACATAGGTTAGTTGGTCTCATCATGCCGTAGCAACAATGACGTTTCCACGATACAGATTCATACGTTGGAAACTGCGTACGTGCAAACGTCAGTGAGAAGGAAAATGATAACCGGTGTATTATATACCTACGTACGTAATTTAGTGATAAGTGAATAAAAATATTTGAATTGCGTAATAGTTTAATACATTGAGATGTCATTAGACTTCGGTCAATGGACCTGTTGTTTAAAATAGTGTTTTGAACACGGAATGAATCTTATGATAGTCTTTTTATTTTGGTAACGAGCCTAACTATAGAAAAGCGCAACTGGAACGAATTAGAATTATCTAAATTTGGTAAAAGTAAAGCAAAGGCGCTCTTAGAAGTAGAACTAAAGGTAATTAGCATATTTCTACCATTAAACAAGTTTAACGTGGCCATTTGATAAATTAGCAACGATAATAAATAAGTTTTATTATGTTTTATATGAAACTGTGTGATAAAAATATTAAAAATTCTGTAACAACTTTACGGCCTTCCATATGGAGTTTTTAATTTTGCTTAACTAAAGACATTAAATTCTACTCAGAACTCTTTTTGACATTTAATTACCTTAATTATTCTCCGAATTCTATACACTTCAATGATAATCTTTTGTGTTCATTGTCAGATTTGTATTGCAAAGTGTTACTTAATCACCGTCGTCACTAAGAAGCAAAGCAATCGACCAATAAGACGATTCTTTTCGAAATTCGTAGCGGAATACCTATACTCGTATGGAATGCCAAATCGAATTGTGAAATTTCACAACAACGACGCATAATCTGTCTTCCTATAAGAGAACACGAAAAAATTAAGAAGAGTCGTTTGACGTTTGCCACCATTGTTTATATTTTATTTTTTTATTTGTATCCAGAAAAATAATTAATTGATGGTTTTGGACAAAATTATTCTTTGGAGTGATGTAGTGTTCTTACCCTTTTTCTAGGTAGATAGGGAAAATCTGTGATTTCTTTTCATTGTAGATTTATCATTGTTAAGGTTTAATAATTATTTGTACTAATTATAGTCGTCATATGACTAGCAGGTCGATCACGTAACGCATTGTACGCGCGTCGGGTAGGTCTAAATGTCAGTTTTTATATGGAAAACTGACAGTTAAATTGTACCGACGCGCGTTCGGAACGTTACGTGATTACCCCTCTTTAAGTCATAGTGCAATTATAACAAAGACAAGAAGCAGGAATTGTAATGTGAATAATGGAAAAAAGCAGATACCTATTTATTTTTAAAATCAAAATAATTTAAATATACTTTAGCTTCTAAAGTCTGCGTCAGATCCTATTTGTTAGACAGGAAATTATTACAAACGCACGAGGTAATCATTAGGAAAACCTGGCACGCCATAATCCGAGTGTCAATCCTTTATTAGCAGGAAAACGGCTATGGTTAGGTAAAAACGAGGTCGTGGCGTACTGAAATGCTGATACTGGGGTCATTATGCAAATCTAAGCGACCCGTCTGGCGTGCCACACACACAGACACACATGCCATGCCTTATTGCCTTGTTGTGATAGGCCGAGCTCGCATGCCCATAGCGATTGTTATGTTATGAATTATGATCCCAATTTCTACAATGTGGAAAAAAATGTTATGGAGGTTATAATTTGTCAGAAATATGTTCGAACATATGTAGGACAACCTACTTCATTTCAAACCTAATACTAAATAGTTATTATAAAACTCAATTAATTAAACTATACCTCGTTCTTTCTTCGTTTATCTAGGATATCAAAGGAAAATATTTTAGTAATTTTACTTATCGGTCATTTAGTGCTTTTCAAGAAGGAGTGGACTCAGGCTGGACCAGAAAACTCTGTAAATCCGGTAGGAAGCAACTCAGAATTATATCTGGGGTGTTCACAGGTCACTTCGGGGTCAAGGATCTCTTGGCCAACATGGAACTGTCGGATAGTTTAGACTGTAAAATGCGAGGAGGAAGAGACTATGGAACACTTACTGTGTGAATGTCATGCCCTTGCCAGACAAATAATGAATCACTTTGGTAACGGTTACCCGCAACCAAAGGAATTCAATCACCCGTTTTGTGGAAATTATGAAGCAAGCCTGGGAGCAGGCATAAAGGAGAGAGCAAATGCACAAAAGATACCACTGGGTCGAAGTGCACCCGAAAGGGCCCTCACCTAGATAAGATAAGATACGATAGTGCTTTTCAAATATAATAATACTATTTTTTTCACGTTTCACGAAATTTTCCTTGAAGTCGCATGAAGATTAACGCACGATTTCTAATCTTATATGGAACAGGGCATATATTTAAACTACTCGAAACCTTATCCCGAAACAAGTCTAGAAATTAACAGTACTACAGAAAATACTGGGAAAACCGTCTTCCAGAGAATTGGGTCAAGAAAAGTTCACCCATATTGTCGTTATAACATACATATTATGTAGGTACGCAGCGCTGAAGTTTCCGTGTGTCTGAAATGTTGGTGCTGCACCGTGCAAGCGATTTGAATGTGCTTAGTATTCGTTTGTTTGAAAGTGATTGTGAACGGGGCGTTCACAATCACTTTCAACAAATCAACTAGCCTCTTAAGGGGCTTAAGAGGCTAGTTGATTTGTTGAAATTGATATTATTTAAGCAGTTTTTTAAGAAGAATTAAGTGTTCTAGCACATCAAATATGAGTTAATATTCATCATATTTCCAAGACCGTAGACGGACTCGAAACATAATTGGACGAAATCGGCTCGATAGTAAATAATTGCAAAGATTGGTCTTAAAATCATCTTAAACGGTCCCATATCTGCAATTAAAATCATGAAGTCCACATATTCATACCTAAACCGCTAGCGAGCCATATTTCACAAATAATTCACACTTTTTTTATTTCAATATTCATTCATTATTTTCTTCTAAAACCTGGCCGCCCAAGTAACACTCGCTCTCGTTTACTCCGATACAAATAGAGAGTGTGCGCGGTTTTGGTGTTGACGGCGCCTTAATATTTACGTAGGTAACACTATACCTACAGAAAAAATTGTAAGCTTTTGTTCAGCTGCGAAGTATGCGATTTGGGCTGTGTAACTTCTAAATCAATAATCAATGTAGTAAGGTTAACGTCCCGTTTGACACTTTAATTACAATAATTGACACCCTTTTGTTCATTTCTATTGCCATGAATATGATTAGGAATAATAAGATTGAAGGTGTATTAGGTTGACAATAGGTGACATACCTACACTGTTACACTTTAAGAATCCTTTATTTATGACTGCTCATATAATTCTATATAACTCAAGCACTATATAAGGTAAAGCATGCATGCTTGCAAGTCAGACGTTTTAGTCACAGTCTGTTCCTTGAACCTAATATTGTTGAGTAAAATAATAAGTAGTTAATTGAATGAATAATAATGGAGAATAAATTCACACCACGTGTATATTTATATTACTTACTGCTATTTAATTTATCATACACTACGTGTTATTTATGTCCAGCAATGTAGACATAATTTAATTCTTTTGTATTCTGAATTAGAATACTTATATAATTTATTTATTTAAACTTTATTGCACATATAAAATGTTGCCGACCGCTGCCTTATAGGATCACTTTCTTGTCCGTCCGTCCCTCTGTCAAGACCCTTTTTTTCAGGAACGCGTGGAGGTATCAAGCTGAAATTTATTTAAAATAATCATGTCTACTGTCACTTGAAGCTGTGAAAAAATCAAACTTCTAAGCCAACGCAATCAAAAGATACAGCCGTTTATGCCGCAAATTTCCGCAAATTTTCGAAACTTGCAAGGGAATCAAACCTACAGGGTAATTCCCGTGAACTCAGAATCTTGAAAAATGGGACGAAGCAACGTCTTATAGCACAGATAAAGGAAAAATTGCGAAATCCGTAAATTTTTAGTTACATCATACAATAAAAATATTTTTAATAAATAAAATGTTTGTACGGAACCCTCGGTGCGCGAGTCCGACTCGCACTTGGTCGGTTTTTTCCATATAAACATTGACATTTAGATCTGCCTAATATACCTACGTAAAATGCGTTACGTGATTGATCTGCTGGTGTATTTCGCGGAAGCCCGCTGGCACTCACTTTGGCACTCTTTGGGGGAGGCTCTTTCGGCTGATATGATCGGCTTGTCTACTTCCGAGGGCAGAACGTTTTGAATACATAGGTCGTTACCATACGGGTGTCCAGAAACGCCACTTCAATTTTATCATGTCACCAACAGGCGTATTGTAACGGTTATTACGTCTAATCGTGCGTGGTTGGTTATTATGGCGTATCGTTTCATATAAACACCATGCAGACCTGTGGTTTGCATCACTTATGAATACAAAATCGTCTGATACATGTCTGTTGCGAAGAATTAAGTGCACTTAGTGTTTTAATGGGGCTTCGATAACGTAGAAAATGATTTGAAGAGTTGGAACTCTTCAAATCATTTTCTTACCGTTATATAGGTAAGCCATGGAATAGCTAGGTCACTCTTAGATAAGTACGTATTAAATATTTAACTTTATGATTGCCTATTTGAGAATCTTACGTGCAAGATCTCAAAAATAATCAACTACATAAATTTAAAATAGCCCTAAAAATGTTCTAGCTCATAGAAGTTGTTATACCATAAATGAATATGTAAATTATAGTGACTTTGACATGCATGTTCAACAATTTGTAAGCCGTAAGGCGCCACATAGTGAAACTGACCAAATTCTGTAACATCCTGTAACCTATGTTGGACAAATAAATTATTTTATCCTTATCTATCTTTATCTTTAAACCATTATGCCACCTTGGTACATAAAAGCTACACGTTTTCAGCTTCACCACACAACACACCTATATACCCTTTTTTCTCACGGCTCACTGATTTATTTCTTGTAAGGGTAACAAAGGCGTAACAGCGCGTAAGCAAAGCTAATGAGCGAAAAAATCTCTGTAAGGTAACTGAAAAACGAGTAAGCTTAATTGAGCGATCGAGTACGAGTCTGACTCGCGCACCGAGGGTTCCGTACAAACTTTCATACACCATACCCTTCATGTCAGGACCCCATTTATTCATGAATAATCTTAAACGGCTCATAATAGAAGTTACCGTTGCAGAGCGCCATCTGCATTTTGGTTCTAACAACTTACAACCTAGTACGTTTGTTTATCAGTGATAGCTTTTTATTACGAGTATCGATTTCGATTATGTATTTTTATTTGAAAGAAGGGACTTTAAAGATAATCTGATAGGAATTTGAAGATATAAAATTACATACAAAAGTAAGTAAATTACAAATTTAACGAACAAATTATTTTTGATAAATAAAAAAGATATCATTTTATTTTTTCTGTAATATTTATGTTACTCTTAATCATATGTAATTATTTCAGAATTTTCGCTAGGTAAACTTCGGAGATAAGGGGGGGTAATGGTATTTTTTCTACGTTTTCCTTAATAAATCAAAATTTAACCACTGTAGATTTTTTTAAATGGTTTTAGAAAGTGCTACTCAAGCCGTTTCATATGATACCCCACTTGATCTATTTACTAGACTTTGATTTTTTAACCCCCCTCATATTCGTCATTTACACAGAAAATAAAAATGTATACTTACATTTTTCATTTTCCATACACGTGTCCTAACCCTCTTAACAGTTGTTCCAAATTTCGAATTGATAGTATTTCCAGTTCCAGAGATATTTAACGTTGTGACAGACGGACGGACGGACAGACGTATACGGAGACGTATTCGGATAAGGGTTCCTTTTTTACCTTTTTGGTACGGAACCCTAAAAGTAATAAGGGAAGGCGTAGATCGCTTTAAGTGTTCTGTGGACTGTGGTGTCCACAGGGATTTAGTTCTGTGTTTTTAATAAAATTTACTTATCTACGTAAGTAATAGTTCAATACATTTCAACCGAAAGGGATGATCAGTGCAAAATTTCCGATAATCAAAACCTTTTACCGGACGAAGCGTAGGCAGCTACGCTCGCCTACGCGCGGCGATCAGCCCGCTATTCCGCAACTTGGTTAAGCTCACCTCAACGTTCGTCCACAAATATATCTTGACGCCTCGATTCGTAGTAGCTTGGCGTAGGTGGAGGTTTAGTTTCGTTAGGCGTGACGGGTGAGTGAGACGCATGAACGCGTAAAGAATATCAGCCCAGCGGTTGTGCGAAAAACTCACATCGCGTATATGCGAGTAACGTAGATGCTGCGTTTTGGTATTAAATATTGTATCTAAATGAATGAACGATAATAATGTAGGTAAGTCTTAATGAAATTTTGTTTACTTTTTAAAAGTGAAGAAAAGACATTGTTTTATGTTTAATTATTTTCATTTCTTGAAGAAAAAACACGAAGCGAGCACGATTGTTACAATTTATTTAATTATTGTAATCTCGGAATGTAGAATTTCTAACTTTTAAAGGAAAAGAATTTTGAACTATACCTACTGCACAAATATATAGTTATATATACAATATTACCTATACAACGTTTTACATGTCGACATAAATGTAAGAGTGGATATAATGAGTACCATGACACCTGTTTCGCAAAGTTCACCGCGTAGCGCGTAGTCATCAACTCACCAAACCGAAAATCCAAAAAAAGCTTAACATATTTTCCATTACAGACTCTGTTATATTCGCACTACCGTTCAAAGTAGATTGAACGGTTCGGATTTGAAGGTGTCGGCGAAATTCGGAAACTAAATTCTGTGTGTCCAAGGACCTGTGATAGGTAAGACAAATTGAGATTTTGTTTATTTTCCCGAGCCTAATAGATAAATTCTCTAATAGCGGGAGCGGCTGTGTCTTTTAGCAGAGTTTGTTTCAGGAGTGCATTATAAGGTTATTTTGCTATTTAGCAAGTAAAAATTGAGTGCCGAATACTGCACTGAATATTTTAAGGTTGGCGCGGTTAGCATCTGATACGAGTATCTAGGCACTTTTTCGTTTAGAAATTATAAATTTTACTAAGTTACTAATTGTTTAACGCATCAAGATGTAAACATACTAGTAGGACGTGTAACATTATTTGTTTACGTTATTTACTTCTTAATAAATAATTTCATTAATGTTAAGTTAAGAGTCGTCAAAATAATAATGGTAGGTAGCCGCGACAAAACCTTATTTACCTATTTAATTGTGTAATTTTAAATACCAACGTACGGCAAGAGAAAATCGGTACCTATTAAATAATGTAAGTGGGTCATTGTCAGATTTAGGTTCGCGTCTTTTCGGTGGACATTGCCAAAGTTAAGGGCTATAAAGCCTAATTTTTGGTTGAACTCTGAATCCGCATAAACGGCGTTGCCCCTTCTATAATTATATGTGATAAAAACATATTATATGTGAGCGTAAAGCCCTTAACTATTGACCACCGGAAAGATGATTTTTGTTTTTGTGACTGACAATGACCCAAGGACGTTTATTAATAAACCCACGTCTATAATAATTTCTACCATACACGCTAATTAAACCATTCGAAATTCAAACGACATTCAAAAGCAAAGGAAACAAAAATAAGCGCGTTTCCAGAAAATTCCCGGCTCCACCGCTCGGCTCACTCGACTAGTTCACCAACTAGTCGAGCTGCTCGCAGTTATGTGACCTTGCGTCTAAAGTGAGTAAGGGGGGGGGGGGGGGGGGGGGGGGTAGGGGGAGCGTGCACACAAACAAGCCTTGCAGTGAGAGTTAACGGTGCATTCTGCGATAAATAAGTATGATATATGTTTAGGGTTCGTTTCACTTTCAACGACGCGTGGATTGTTGTTTGAACTAAAAGAGCTATAATAACTAAAGAGCGTGAAATAGTACATTATTGCCGTGGCCGGGAAGGAGGCAATTGCAGGCTGAGTATTTTGTTTAAACGGACGAGCTTGCGAGTCCGTTTAATTATAATACGAAGCCTGCAATTGCCATTCCGGCTGAGGCTAATATAGTGCTTTTCTCAAAAATGGGGGAATAAAAAAGACTAACTTGAAATCAAGCGTTATTATTAAATACAAATTGAGAATACTGCAAATAACAGAAAATTAAACGTCATATATATTTTTTTAACAGAATCGCAGGTGTATTTTTCCACCGAAAAACGCAATCTTTTAATGACACATACAAAAATGTCGCGTTTGCAACAGAAAAATACGACTTGATTTGGCTGAATACTACCTGTGCCGTGTTTTATATGCCAGTTTCTACTTTTTTAAAAGTTTGGTACTCGACAAATAAAGGAATTCATATGTAACATTCCAGGCGGCCTGCAATGTTTTTTTATTTTTTAATTTTGATCTGGCCTTAAACTATACACTTTACCTTCCAATATGTAGCGAGTTATGTTCACTTTGCGGGCCATTTTTGAGAAAAAGTATTTTTGCATGAGCTTGTCTTTATGACTTAGTATTAAGTTCATTAAACAGAAGTGTAGATTTTACAATCGAGTCAATTGAATGTAATGTTTAACCTCAGATCAAGTAGGTATATTTAGATTAGTCCATTTGATTTCTCGTTTCACCTCAGCAAGTGCGGTAGTAGTAATTTATCCAACATTGAGTATCCAAACACTGCTCGAATTAGCGTTCATTGTAGATAATAGATACTCGTAGTAATCATAGTAGAGAACTGTAGTACTAAAGTCACACATCCCTTATGTTTATAGAACGCACTTCAATTAATAATTGTGCTCTTGCGTTAATTTTTAACATCAAATTAAAATATGTCAAAAGCATTCCTCATTTCAATTAACAAATTTTCGTCAGACGAAAACCGAAATGTTTTACAACTAATTATCGAAGCATACATATCCGTTCAGAGCGTGCCATCCCTAACGCGTGGGCGGCATACGAACGCAGAGTTAATATACGCCTGTGGGGGTTCCTGTAGGGCTGTCTCCACGGGTCTGTTTTCTGTCTCTGTAGTGGTTTCCGTAGGCGTCTGTGCCGTTTTCTGTCTGTGTGCGGACACGTGGAAATCCTGGGAAGCTAATTGATGTTTATTCCATCTTACTCGGAACTTGATTTAATATTTCCGCTTAGTCTATTCTGAAGCTTCGCTTAAATTAATGAAGCTTATATTTATATTTCTGAAGATATACTCATGCTCCACTTTCCCTGGACAGTGATATGGGAGCTTACTAAGGACATTACAAATATATTGTATGAGGAAATTTATTTTATAAAATTTGTAAATTTAACAATAGTTACTTAGGAATATCTGGAGGTGAAATCTACACTGAGACTTGAGTTTACTCTTTAATCTATCTAAATGTCTTTACTAAAAGAGGATGGACAGTTTTGGATGGATAACGGCCCTGGAACGAATAAGAATAACCGATATTCCATCGGAAAGGTTTTTTTTAAATACTCAATTTTTTGTATGGCGAGAATTGTAAAGCGAGAAATATCTGTGTAAAAAAATTACAAAAAAAACATCAGAAAACGCATAAAAAACTAAAATATTATGACACAAAATCATCGAAAATTACAAGACCTTCATAATCTGCGTCACACTAATTTTATGCGTTGATAATTTTTCACACAAAGATTCGGGACTGCCTGCCATAGTAAAAGTTTTATAAAACTTATCGCTCGTCCTTATTGGTCACAAGGGCCGATTAACCCACCCCCATTTGATGCCTTACTAGATTAATACCCGAATAATGGAATCACAGTTGACGTCATTGAAGTTATTGGAGCCTACGGAATATACCTCTACAGCACTTGGCGAATTCATGTAAATAATGAAAAATGTATATGGAACTAGAGACCTGAAAAGGCGGCGTTACATGATTAAGGAAAGCCTTAATAACGGTTCTGTATGCTGTAATTAGACCAACTGGTAAGGTTCCCTTCAAAGTTACATTTTGCAGTGGGGTGTTTAGCCGGCGAAGCAGCTCGTGATTGGACACTTTGAAAGGTTGAATAAAGAATGAAGTTTCGACTTTGTTTTCGCACCAGACTCGAAAATTCTTAAAAACCTTTACTTATGCCCAGTAAATACAAAAACTTCAGCAGGTTACACAGTTTATTCACACGTCGGTGGCAAACAAGCTTACGGCCCACCTGATGGTAAGTGGTTACCGTAGCCTATGGACGCTTGCAACTCCAGGGGTGTTACATGCATGTTGCCGACGCTTTAAGAATTTATACATTCTTTTTGAAGAACCGCATACTGTGGTCCTTCGGGAAAACCTCGGCATGGGAGCTCATACTCAGATATTTCTGTTTTGGGCAAATTCTTTCTTGTCGGAACATTTTACCCCAGTCCTTACTTCTCATGGCAAGTTCGTTCACCTTAGAGTACGACAAAACGTCCACACACTACGTATAAACGGTTGGAGTCGATTTTATTTTACATGACTTCTTAAGTCGAGCCGTATAGTCGAACTTCAGATTTCCTTTCCATAACACACATAGACACAAACACTAAATATATTTCTCTACTATGTAGAGAATCTCTGTATGTAGTAATATTTCGATAGATTATTAGTTTAAAAACTACTATTTATTATATAAACACACACATGTCCGACTTACAGTGGAGACGCCATGACAAGCAAGTATCGCAAAACCAAACACAAAAATCAATATTCATTTAAAGCATTCTGAAGGTGATATCGGATAGGTACAACTGTCCCATCTTTTGTCACTGGGTGGCACAGATCAGGACAGTAGTAAGGTACATATAATATAGCCGTGATCTGTGTCACACCGTATTTTGAACGTTTTATTTTATTTTATTAAGTAACAGAAGATATAAGTTCCTAATGTAACTAACCCAATATGGATATTTAAAAGAATCCGAAATAAAGTATTTGAATTGAATATCGTCAATGAAAAATTAGCATGATAGATTAAATTGTCTCAAATTAAATTGTTATAGCTTCATGAAGTAATAGCCAAAGCCAATACAGGATAAATTAATACCAACCGGACTTTTCTATTGGAAAACGTTTTCCACAAAAAACAAATAGCAACTTTGTTCCATAGTTCCCACTGTTCCCAGTAATTGTACTCGGTAATCACTTTAGTTTTAAACTCGGCAATTTCGTAATTAATCTTGATACCAGTATTAGTTTGGAAAAGGTAATTTTATTTGATCCGTTTGTAATAATAGAACGGAAGTTTTCGCAAATAGACGGTCGCAAAAATGAGTTTTCGTTTTTAAATGTGAGATGATATAATATGGGCTCATTATCGATATGTCAATGTTTTAGGATAAATGCCATGATCTTTACTGTAATTTTTTATTCTTCAAAAAACGTGTACCAACATGTGTTTGTGTATTTAACTCCATCCAGATTTCATCCATTTTATTATTCGGTACAGTCAGCTGCAAAGAAAAGGTACCCCCCTCCATACAAACTGCGTACAAACTTTGTATGCAGGGGGGGGGTACCTTTTCTCTGCAGCTGACCGTACATAGCTCACAGACTTTTCTATTTACTTTTTCACACTTTCGCCAAAAGGTCGTGCTGTGGATTAAATATTGGTCTCAGTTCGCAAATAGTCTCGTACATTTATTTATGTTATAGACTCCTAATTATTTCTTTGCAAATCTTAACAAGATACTTTATTACATCATTCTCTCACATAATGTACACTAAAGAATATCCTTTATAATCTGAAAGTAAATACTCGATGCTGATCCTACACCTGAAACTCGTGTCAGGTTGATTAACAGATAACTACGTTGTAATCAATTGCACATACAAATTTTAAGTGACGACGATGCATAATACAATGAGATCCGTGTCAGTTTTTAACCAGATTTAACTCATTTTTTCAAAGGCACAATTGTCAAATTCTTCATTTATCTGAGACGTGCAAAATTTAAACGCATTCAAACTTCGTTATTATTTCGCGCATTCGTTATAGTGTAAGCCGTTCGATTAAAAAAACCGCAAATCGATCTACAGTTTAGTCATTTGGCGTGTGCCAAATGACTAAACTGTAGATCGATTTGCGGTTTTTTTAATCGAACGGCTTACATGCGTGTGCATACTAGAGGTCAAAACAATTTTTTTGACCCGAAGTTCCTAAAAAAATTCCCTTAAATAGGAGGGGAGTGCCAAGACATTCTATTATTTGTATGGAAAAAAAACATTTTTTTCCGAAACCTATCGTGTGTATCTAATGAAAGGGAATTTTGAGGCGAATCTAAAAATATACCACATCCTCACGTTTCAGCCATTTTTTTTAATTATCACAAAATCAATTTCCGAAACATACCTACCAAGTTTGGGCTCCTCAACACACGATATGGCAGATTTTTTGAATACAATATACCACAAATACTTAATACGTGATATCCTCATTTCTAACCTCAAAAAAGCAATATTGAAAATAACTTCATTAAGTTAATTTTTTTATTTTTCAATATTACAAAGTGACACAGTTCTACTTCAATACTTATTTGACGTGACTAATGGAACTGTAGTACAGATACAGTACATATTAATCATAAAATGATTATTTATTAATCTCAATCAATACGTGGTCCTTATTCGTGAGCACTCTCGATGCCGGCGCGCTTAGCACTCAAAGACGTGAGTGACCCGATTAATTATCTATCTATCTATGTATTTATATATATACTGGGTGCGCCCTGTAACAGGAGCAAATATTCAAAAGGACGCTGCCTTAGAGCATCTGCAGTGACCCCTTGTGTATCATTTGCTTTTTTTTAATTCGGAGTAATTTTGATCTAAAGTAAAGTATCTTGGCACCCCGAGATCATAGCACAGCAGTCAATGCAGATTTTGAGGTAACATCATGTAATGAATGAGTCATAATAGTTTTTGCATTTTAATTTTTAAACGATATTTTTGTAATTTTTTTAATTTTCATTGAATTTTTTTTTGTGTTTTTAAAATAAAAACTTACTAAAATAAGTAGCATTTCAGAGGAGTATAAAATACATGGAAACTTATTTTGAAAAAAAAAAATTTTTTTTTTTAATTAAAACCGCTTGGAAATAATTGTTCACAAGCTTAACAACATAACCAACTGTTTATTTTTTTACTCCTGTTACAGGGCCCACCCAGTATATACATAGATAGATAGATAAAGTCCTGACTGACTGACTCACTTAAATTTACGCCCAGCCCAAACCGTTGAACCTACAAAGCTGGTTATTTTACAATACGAGTACGTAGTTTATATAATGTAAGTACTAGAGATGCGCCGAATATTCGGTAAATATTCGGTATTCGGCATATTCGGCACGTTTTTCAATGTTCGTTATTCGGCCGAATTATTCGGTTCAAATGCCGAATATTTACCGAATATATTTGCAGGTTTTTTGTCTGCAAGTTGTAAGAATGTAACATAGTCATTGTCCTGTGAAATTATTATTCTAAAACGGATTCTTATTGTTATTTAACTACCTTTAGTATAAGTGTTTCACTTAAAAATCAACACGATTTTTACCACTGAAAAATTAGTCTGTTTTGGAACGGCTGATTAAGGCATAAGGCATTCCTTTGAACCGAATTATTCGGCCGAATATTCGGTTCGGCATAAGCTGCACCGAAAATTCGGCCGAATATTCATATTCGGTAAAACCCATATTCGGCGCCTCTCTAGTAAGTACCCACTACGAAGGGATTTTTGAAAATTCCATCCTCAAAGGGGTAAAAAGGAGGTTGAAAGTTTGTATGAGGGTGGAGTAAAATTTAAAGTGAGAGACTTGAAACTTCGTGTATAGACTCCGTATTACAATACAAGAAAAGTCATTTTAGGGTTTTGGAAAACCCCACCCCTAAGGTGAGGGTGCAAAGCTTGTATGGTGCGTAATCTCTTTTTTTGAGCTACAAAATTAAAACTTTATGAATAGAATCCTTAACAGAATACAAAAAAAATGCGTGTTGGAAAAATACACCCCTAGGTTAAATATAATATAATTTTATAAATGCGAAAGTGTACTGTGTTATGTTACCTCTTCATGCTTAAACCGCTGAACTGATTTAGATGAAATGTATAGAGATAGTTTGAATCACGAGGACGGACATACAAGATAGTTTTTATCCCGGAAACCACCCCTACGGGGGTTAAATGGGGGGTGATATTTTGTATGGAGCTACGATATAAACGAGTTACACGACGCGGACGAAGTCGCGGGCAGAATCAGTATTTTCTACTTGACTCTCGGGAGTATTCTGCATAACATTTATTTTGATCTCAATAATAATGTGAGGGGTTAATTGAAGCTATCACGTCACATACCCGGATAGTACTTCGTTAGATAAGTGATAATCTGATAATGATTACAGAGATAAAAATACTCACAAATTCACAATGCTACTGATAAAATATTTGCACGCGCTTTCAAGCTGGAAACGCACTGACGTGGCGGCGCGGTACGGTGCGGCGCGGAGGAGGCGGTACCAGTTGTAATGTTCGAGCTAATATGAAAGGGTCCGCACAAAATTACCGCACCGCTCTATGCGGATCCTTTTATATTAGCTCGATTTGAATTTTGACGTACTATTTTAATTAATAAAGTTTATTTATTATTTTTTTTTTTTTTGCATAGTGTTGCACACTTAGAATAATAACGCATAGAAGGATAGTTTCATACGGCCGACGCGCCAAGCGTGAGGCATAAAATGGATAAGTTGTGATCAACTCGTATTCACACGCGCCAATACGCACACACAAACGCACCAATTTTGTTCCACCGATCGGCGTACTGGGCCATATTTTATGGCCGAGTTTTAGTGGCCTCACCGTTGCGCGTGAAATGCGTTTCTATGCGTTATTATTCTAAGGTTGCACATAAAGCCAATATTTAAAACCTGGAACCTGGAGTTTTGGCTGTGTTAATTTTGAGTACAAATTCTGTAAAACCGAATAAATGAAATTAAACGAAATCGTACTATCACATTTGGGGTTTAAATAAACATAATTCGACGAATCAAATCATAACTGATAGTATTCTACCCCATCCCATTATGTATTATTATGTGTAAGTTACATGTTCACCAAGTTAAATTAGTAGGTACCTTTCATTACATGAGTTTAAACCACTTCTACAAAAAATGCTTAATAATATGTAATCAAGAAAACAAGTTGATGAATTCTATTACCCATTTTCACGGCAAATTCACCAGTAAAATATGATTTACCTTCAGCACTTGTCGGCAAAATATAACATAACAACTCTCCATCGAGCGGTAGCGCGTTCCGTTGCTAGGCAACGCATTCTTGTCCTACCAAGATGGCGTTCGTGACGTCAGCGTGGGGAGGCAAGGTCTCAGCCAAGTGACGACCGCGTCACTTCCCACAGAGAGACCTCAGACCCGAATCGACGACCGTCCTTGAGTCCGCAGAAATGAAAAATGTCAACCACATGTCACGCGAAAATAGAGAAAATTTTCTTAACGTCTGCGCGCTTAAGGTTCAACATCGAGTGACGCGAAACATGACATCAGCGTGGTTAGACATGTTTCAAGTTCAATGAAAACAAAAGTGGATCATTATTTGTACGAAGCCATTCTTAGCGCCGGTATTTACGTAAGCTACGTTGCTTTGAAAGTGGCGCTGCGAAAATGCTAAGTAAAGAAAACGAATCTTAAACTAAGAAAATACGTTTTTTATGTAAATGTGGATCGGTACTTTGTTATGAAATTCGCTATAGATTTATGTTTAAAAATAATGTCTTTTAAAGTCTGTTTGACTGTTTAAAATGACGTTAAAATTAAAACAGAAGCGGTTTACGCAGTGTGGAATCAAGCGTTCGGTGACCGAGTGCCGGCTGCTAGCCGTGACAGAGATGACAATTGCGCATGACGTCACCTCGGCAGCCACGGCCCAACGCTGATAATGAAAACCGCAAATGTGTGCGTGTGCGTCCGTCAACACAAACAAACCTCGCATGTGTTGAAGACACATTTGTAACGTCGATGATCGTAGCCCGTAGGATTGTAATTAAGCTGAATTTAGCCGTTTGTATTTTACTCAGCAATCCTGTAATTAGTATTAGTTACATGATTATTTAACGATATGACGATACCCAAATAAAATAACAAAATAACGATGGTTAAAGGTATTAGTATAATCAGAAATAAAGGACTTCCTGGGGAAATTGAAAAGTTGACGGTATAATCTTCATCAAATTATCAGATATAGGAAAAAAATCTCCGACACCAAATGTCCGACGAAGCTTTTAAATAACTTGCAAGGACAAATATTTTCAAAATAATATTTTTATTAGTATTTATAAAAGGATCACGGGAAAACAGAAGATTAAATCCTCCCTTGTAGAATCTTTTAAACATTTTGATGTTAATGTTGCTGTTTAAGAAAAATACACCATTCTAGTCTTGGAGTTAAACAAAAGATCTCAAAACGATTCAAAAACTACGATACGATACTAACACTCAAGAATATTTAGGACTCATTGGATTGATTGACCTAAAAAGAGGTTGCGGTTAGTTCAAAGAAGGTAAGGAGTAGGTACAGGAAAACATGACAATTCCTTCCTCGAACTCGAAACCTACATTGAAAAATATGAAAACCACAGATCTCATACAAAATATTACATTAAGACGTACTTAACAATTTTAACTCTACAATTACAGCATATTTTGTTAGCGTACGTGACTTTTGCACCCGTGAGTGAATTTGAAGATCGTTGTAATAAACATCGTAATGATTTAATTAATTAGTACCATCTTGTTGACTCTGACAAGTTGGGACACGTGTAACACATCTTTAATAAGAAGCAATTAAGCCTGAAATTACTTACAAGGGTTACTCTGAAGACAGTAGTTCAAACAAATTCAAGAATGTCCTGTAGTTTTAACATTTGACTTATTACATGAAAAATTACACTTTAGCAATGTGATAGTGGCCACCACAGGTTCCATATCTGTTCATAATATTATTACAGCGTAAATAATAATAATGCCACTTATTGTATCTCTAATAAATAAGGAAAAAGAACTGCCGTGCTTTACGTTCTCTGTAGTGACATCGAAATTGCTAGCAACTCTAGTTTCGACATCGACATTTGTAAATGCCTTAACTTCTTGCATAAAACATCACTCCTTTCTTTGATACCTATTGTGCCCTATAATTTGTATTTTTTTATCTTTTAGACTTGTCTGTTTTGAGCGCACAAATATCACAATAATTATACTAGGGAATTGTTTAAGTACCACCTGACAAACAGAAATGGAGCTATCACATTTCATAGTTTGTTTTAAAGGAAATCAAATTATAGGGCTGGTCATTCCTATAATTTGATTTTCGTCTAACTTACTTAACGCTTGGTACTTTGTTTACTCCTAAACTAATATTGATAAGGTTATCCTTCGAAACAATAGTTAGACAGGACCAAAAAACGAACGATATACAATCTAACATCAGAATTGTCGTTGCGGCACTACTCGGTTACATGCTAAAATAGTAGAATCTCTTTGAAGTCATAAGAATTGTAGATTAACAAACCGTCCTTTAAATACGTCTAACATGATTTAAAACAACTTGTCAGAATATGAAAGCAAGAACACAGGCACTCAACAAAATTCTCCGTTGATCGATTTTGCCCGTATTTGGAGGAGCTAAAACTGCTAACCTATGCTTTACAGTTTACATTATACTAACTGCTGGTAATATAAAGACGGAAAATGAGGGTTTAAATTCGTACTGAGGTTTCATATGCAACATTAGAATCGAGTTGAGTGTTTCTTTTTAAACTGCATTACATCCTGCAATGACATTTCAGTTGCTTGGTGCCTCTCAAAAATTTACTGACAATCCTTCAGAAAGTCTCTTGCGATTTTTTATAGATTTATTTTAATAGAAGTAAAGTGATTCCACAAGGATTTCACATAAACTCACGCCAGTATTCTGAACAGGAGCAGGCAGAGCACATTTACATTAATTTTGTATTGAAGCCATCCTCGAATAATTACTAACAAACGTACATTTAAAAAGTCGTTCCAGTACTTTTCAAGGTTTCCCCAAACTAACAGACGCACTGGGGGACTTTCGTTTATTCATAAATAATTATAATACATATTACAGATTTGAATCAGTATTGACAATTAAACTACAATCACAGTGAACGGCTGGTACAGGTATAGTGAAAAAATCCACGGGCCAGGTGAAATTCAATCCTATATCATTGACATAAAGACTTTCCCAGGGAAAAACTTTTCACGCTTTATGTGTAGCGTGACCCGCTACGCGCCTACGTCTTCATGAGACATACGATTAGCCCAAATGATTGATTTGTATACCTCAGTATAAACTTCTATGGGTATAATGAAAACAATTTGACATGCATTATAGTACGTAGCAAAGTAAAATAATAAAGTACGTTTAGCAAAAGTAAAAAAAAACTGGGTATAAGTATGTACATCATCGTCATAGTTTGTAATCATCCATTATTAGAGAATAAGCAAGGAAGAAAATACTCATATAATGGATTGTGAGAAAACGTATCAATTATAGAACTTGAAGCAAAATCTTAGCTGTAGGAGGAAAATGTTTCAATTCACAATTATAAGGGAGTTTTTTTAGGAAACAAAAATGTTTTCACACAACGCTTTATTCATAACTATACAGTATGCTGTCCCTATTGAAAGACGATATCAGATTCTGAATACCCAATACACGTATTCATGTCAAAGAGCAGCATTCAAATGTGTGTCTTAAAGCGCAGTGATAAAAAATGTTTTCGTTTGTATTTAGTTCCGTTGCAAGTGGAAGATAAGAAGAAGTCAGGTCAGTCCTTTGTTGGAGATTACAACGTTAAAGTGTAACCCGGTGGAGCGCCTCTTCACATGCTAATGGGAATACAAGATGGCGCCAACTGCGATAACATCAGAATCGACAGGCTGGCAACACTAGAACTGGTTTAAAACTGTAAAATAACTGATGAATCCTCTACCTATCTACAGATAGACCAACCTTGACTGAACAATTTGCTTTGCTCTTATATACCTCCACTCATTACTAATGTATTCCTAACTCCATACAGTGATAGCTCACTCGTGCGACCTTTGCTACCAACCGGGCCCGATCAATGTGTTTTGGAGCTTAACTATAGAGACAACTGTGAACCATTACCGTCCTTATTGATTTTGTCAATTGCCAGAATATTGAGCGTAGCTAGGTAATTAATTTGTAATTACGAAGTCTTCAAGGACTGGGGGCGATGACTAGAATCCATTTTGCTTTATAGTTCCGACATTAACGAGACAAAGTTTAACTTATGGCAGGCAGTTCGTGTTGTAGCAGTTCAACCGCCCGCAAATCGGAGCTAATAAATCTCAAGTATTACGTCACGGGTAGAACAAAGGCCGAATTCTTTCTCTCAATCGCGAGATGTTGTAACGGGCATTTGTTTACTGGGCTCGGGCACCCGTCTGACCCGAAACGCGAATCTGTGTCAAGCAGTTTATTCAATTTGCCGCGTGAGAGTCGCGCCTTCATTCTGTGCAACTCTGACACGTACCACCACATCTTAAGGTGTAATTTCCTAGAATGACGTCCTTACGGGTAGCACAGCTACGCCCTTGTGGTTGTTATCGTTCCTGTCCTTGAATGGCGCTAACGATGTGTTGGACGAAAAGAAGCTTGAATAGAGACTTGTGGTGCGTGATTGTGCTGGGATGTAAAAGGAAACATCACTCGATATTCGTGTTTAATCTGTTAACTGCGCCAAGTCATCAATTCCGGATTAAGCACCAACTAAATCTCGCTTAATCTTAACGCTCTACTAGCGAAATTCGTTTATGGATGGCATACGTGGCGTCACGAGTAGGAAGAGGATTACCGAGCCCTCTCGACTGTGATACAGATAACAAATATTGGGAAACGACGCTGCTGCCAAATCCATGTAAATCAATATACCTAATAAACACTTCAGTAGAGCGAACGATATATCTTTTTCATTATCGATAGCGTGCCAACTTACTCGTACAGATTTTCTCCTGGTTGGTTTAAACCTATTATTTATTTATTTAAACTTTATTGCACAAAACCAAAATAATGTACAAATGGCAGACTTAATGTCAAATGGAATTATCTACCAGTCAACGATATATGTTATTATACATATGTTTACTTATTGATTATTTAGACAGAATACTAGATAAGCTTTGCATTGAAAACCCACGTTTTCAATGTAAAGCTTAGCTACTTATAGTATAATTACATTTGTAATTTTAATAAAATATTTGCATTCATTGCAACTATATCACAAGCAAGAACATAACACGGTTAGTGGAATGATATTAATTACTATCTACTTACTAGTTGTCCGTCCGCTTATCTCGCAAGACTAAACAGTAATAAGATAAATATTCTCTCTGTGAGAATCCTCGAATTATCATTTCTGTCATCCTTATAGAGATCTTTCGTAAAAACTAAACGAAACCCTACATGCCGTCGTGTTGGTAACATTGCGCGGGTAAAAAATGGCCGACATCAAGGCCGCAAGAAGCTGTCCTAGTATCGAGGGCGTTTACACTTTTTAATCAACGCTTCAGGCCTTTGCGAAACGGCAGGTTTTGAAAGCATCACTAAGGACGAACAAAGAAGAGCTTTCGCTATTGAGAGACGTCAGAGGAATTAGGTATACAAGTAACTAGTCCGAGTCAATATAATAAATCAGTTGCCCTAAGAAAGTCTATGCTTTTTATAAATGTTATGGCGAATTGAGCTTTAATGAAGGTATACCTTCAAGAATATATGGAAGACAAAGATACATGGTAAATCCTTCAATCTCAAAAGCCGTCGTAACTTTTTTTTTTTGTTTTATTTGTTATTGTGTCCTGGAGTGAGTCGCTTGCTGCTTGGGTCGCCGCTGTTACTGGCTGTCTCAATTTTTATTAATTTTTAATTTGTATGTTTTATTGTAATTTTGATCTTGACATGTTGGTTACATTCCAGTTCTGTAGCATTAGATTATTTGACGTGGGACTCTTTACATCTCCGTTAATTTATTTTATCTGACGCTCGAGACTTTACATCTCCATTATTATTGTTATTATTTTTTGTTTCATTTTGACATTTTATTATAGAATAAGATTATTGTGATATAATTGACCCGGAGACTCTGTACATCTCTCGGCTAATGTATTCAATTCAAGTCATTTAATGTTAATTAATTGTATTTGTAAGCTCTGACATGTGAAAGAGCCCTTGAGTGAGGCCTACTTACAGAATAAATATTTAAATTTTGAATTTGAATTTTGAATGCTCAAATATATGCAAAAAAATATTCTTAGAAGAGATTGTATTATATTGTGAAGAGATTGTATTTAGTAGTTACAGCGTAAAAAACAAATATGTACCAATGCACGGGATAGTATTTTGTTTTAACTGCTCCTAAACCAGCAAAAAATAACAAAAATAAAAAACACAAAAACATTAATGATAAAAACACGTAACTAAAAAGCACAACGAAACAGGTCAAAATGTTGAAAACAGTGCATGCCCAACACAGGTACATGTGCTTTCTTTAGAATTTGTTAATTTGTCATTAGAAAACGTAACAATGCATATGCTAATCGGCATGAGGTCATGACACAATTCCAGTGATATTAAAATCATCATCATCATATCAGCCGAAAGACGTCCACTGCTGGACATAGGCCTCCCCCAAAGAGTGCCAAAATGACCGGTCCTGCGCCACCCGCATCCAGCGGACTCCCGCGACCTTTACCAGGTCATCAGTCCACCTTGTGGGGGGCCTACCCACGCCGCGCCTTCCGGTACGTGGTCGCCACTCGAGAACCTTTCCGCCCCAGCGGCCATCGGTTCTACGTGAAATGTGCCCCGCCCACTGCCACTTAAGTTTAGTGATTCGGAGGGCTATATCGGTTACCTTGGTTCTGCTGCAGATTAAAATCAGTTAAGTAATAAAAGAGTACCTTTACAACTAAGACGTCATTCCATCGAAATTTAGTTAATTAAATACAAACTCAGCGAAATAAACGCCGTGTAATCGGATGATAATATCGAAAAGCTGTATCGAATATCGACATTGCGAGTTACCTTGCAAAACCAGAATCGCCTCATTGTAGACCAGTCTAAAAAAAAAAACAAAAAACAGGCGTGCAGTACGCGACGATCTCCTGGGAACGCAAGCGCGCAGTTTCAGTGCGGTTTACAAGGACTTATTTCGTGGGTGTTAAGGACGCTTTTCGTGCACTCTACATGCATTGGAACACGGTTACCATAAACGGTTTAGTTGCACCTGTCACTATCCTAGACGCGAGTTTTAGGTATCGGTTACTCAGAGGTTTACATTTTTTTTTATAAACTTTGGAAATTTATTCATGGCTTTCCTTTGATCATGTAATTGTGTTTTTACCAATATTTCAATGAATTTAACCACTTGAGAAATGTTGAAATTGCCTTAGTCCATTTCGCTATGATAATAATTTATAATTGATTATTTCATTTTAAATTTACTTTCATGACGAGTAGTAGAAAAGTACCTAAGATAAATCTGGTAAAGAAAAAGGCGAATGACATTATTAATACTAGTGTCACTTAATTGCTTTAGGAACTGGTTTACAGACTAGCTCAGTAGGGTTTACGTTTCAAAACCACAGGGGTACGAATATATACTTAACAAGAACTAGAAAGATGTAAGGAAAATAGTGCTATTAAAATAAGTAGTCATAATAATAATGAAAAACCATGATACCTGAAGTGATACATCAAAGGTTAATTTTATATACACTTTTAAAAGCTTCAAATTATCTACCGAACTTGATATGTTTTTTTCACGAAATATATATTTATATATGATATTAAATTCTCAAAATATAAAGGATGGTTAATTTAAAAATCGGAGCACTGATTCAACCAATCTAGGAATGAATATAGTAGTTAATGATCAACTCTCGACTACATAATAAAAATTGACATTCGGTTTAGAAGAGATCGAAATGACGTATACGATTATACTACAAACAGGAAAATTGGAATTACCTGATTAAGAATAGGTACTTTTTTCGCTTCCCGATTTTTGCACTCAGAGAAGCCTTGGTTTACATAAGAATTGACTCTTTACCATAAAAAAATACCTATAGCAAGTACCATCCCTGGTACCAGTCGGCCCGGTTCCTGCACAGTAGCAACGACACTAAATTGCAAGTCTCGATGCACCGGCGCCTTGCGTCTGCATACTGCATTGGATTAACGAGTAATCAACTCATGCGCAAGCTCAAACAGTAATCAAAAGAGGCTAACTATTAACTTTATTTTTCGCTTTAGGGGCATTTCGAATACTCTCTTTGGTATCTCTTTAGAGCACGGATAATAAAAGCAAGATCATGAACCCTAATATTCCTTGGCTTACACTAGAGTTAGTGTAAGTAAAGGAATATTGGGATCGTTTAACAATCCTGCACAGTTTACGAAAAACGAATGACACCTTAAGCCATATAGATATAGCCACCATAAACGACCGAAAGAAACCGTTTCACAGCTCGTTTTTTGAATTTAGAAAGTCTAACATTCAATCCTTTATCGCATTGAAGAATAGTTGCATTTTCACTCGGCTCATAAAGTTTGTTGATGCTTAGCAAGAGAGTTTAAGTACCACTTTATCGTCCTAGGACATAAAATGTTTCTCCTCCTTTATATTTTACAATTTACATTCACCATACATGAAGATACTGGATACTCATCGTTGAAGTATTATTTTTTACCTATGCTGTATTTCCTGATGGAATATTTCGCGCTCGACATACAGTCAAATGATAGAGGTTGTAATAATCACAGATGTATGAATAAATATAAGGCCGATTTGTATTGAGTACGCCTGTCGCAAGAACATTAACCCACACATAGCCCAAGTAAATTAACAAGACAAAGCACACACACATCTAAAACACACACACTTGTATACCTACGCTCTTATTGGACAATACACGCGCATTATATCAGGCATTTTGGAAAGAAACGTAATATTCTCTGCGATCAGCACGCGTGCACAGTATGGCAGAGTATGCTCATTGAGCTAACAACTGCGACACGGCCGCCGGCGGTTTGTCCTCTCTCTAGTATTCTATGCTCTGAGGTAATAATACTCGTAAGCAGCTATTGCCGTCAAATACCAAAATAACAAGGCAATTACAATGTTTATTAATTTAACATATTTTATTTTGAGTACAGATATTTACGTAGGAAAGTGATCTCGCGTGTGAAATCAGATAAAAAATAGAAATAGTGTAGTTTAGATAAAATAATAAATATACATACCTGTATAGAACATACGAGATGATAAATGTGTTTGAAACGCATTAAATTGCAAGACCTTACAACGACGGAATCGAATAGATACGTTGCCTAACGCATGCCTAATGATATCATGGAGACCCACGCACTGGCAAACAAGACGCTTTGACATCACCTTAACGATAGTTGCATGTATACAAACAATGTTTACGCTCCATGACTATAGAGGAGACTGAGGAGATACTATGGATTATTGATACACAAAGTTCAACTAAATATTAACTGTACAGTTTTGTTTCATCACATCTAATGGATAATCAATATCTGAGCTTGATAAAGTCATTGAAGATTCCGATGATGATAAAAGTAGGTAATTATTGACTTTAAAAACAAAGTTTTAACCGACTTCAATTCAGTACTCCGCCAAGCCACATGAACATTTCCACATTTTTTTACCAATTTACCACATGAACTGATTTCCGAGAGCAAATGCGTTGATTTTTAGACAAATATACCAAATCGCTGTATGTCATCATCATCTTCATCATATCAGCCGAAAGACGTCCACTGCTGGACATAGGCCTAAGGCCTCCCCCAAAGAGTTCCAAAGGAGACCGGTCCTGCGCAATTCGCATCCAGCGGACTCCCGCGACCTTTACCAGGTCATCAGTTCACCTTGTGCCGGTGTATGTGGGCCGATAATATTTGAGGACTCCCGTCGATTCCTCAAGGATCTCAGAATTTCCTTTGGCACTTCATTGTTTGCTATTTCAACGGAATAATATCAGAATCTGTGACGTACTTATATAGATTGAAGTACATTATTAAGAAGTTCCACAAGCCATCTATTGTCTTCATTATCACTTACACTTCACCAAATTTATGATTTCCGGGTGTAAATACACGAGTTATAATAGAAAATACCGAAATTACTAAACGCGTGCCTAATATATTTGAGGAGTTCCCTCAATTCCTCATTGTTCCCATCATCCAACTGGGGCTTTGAAAACAATGGGACCAATCTGAAATTTGCAAATGTCACCAAGGCGACTGACGAACGCGACCTCTTTCAATACGGGTCTCAGTAACTTTAAGATATTGCAGCCAATCGCGAGATTCGCATGCAAAACGTTAAATTGATAAAAAGAGTGTTCAGAAAATTTAGTCTCGAATTATTTTAAATTTTACTTCCCTCCGGAGCTAATCTTGCAAATTCGAATTCAATCAAACAATAATCATTCAATATTTCTAAAACTTTTCGATTCGTCGAATTTACCTCAAGTTGGGGCAGGGACAATGTATAATATGATATCTGATGTTTATTTGATTTGAAATTCAATCAATCAGAAGCAAGTGGAGTCACGCGAGGTGATTTCAAGGAATTGTGGCAATACAAAAATCTTTTGAAGCTAAGGAATTTTTGACGATGAAGAAATTATTTGGATTTTTATATTTATCGACAAGAGGCAAGATGTAAATGATCAATAACGTCAATCATAAATAGTCGAAAATAGTAGAAGTATATTTGGAAAAGCTGAAATAAATCAGTCGAAAATGGGTGGCTTTTTGCCACATTTAGTAAATATTTATTGGTTTTGCAAAGGAAGTGAAGTTAAAGGTTAGCCGTAGGTTTAGTGATATCCCTATTGTGTTCTTAACGGAAAACCTTCGATCGGCACTCGTTTGTTTACTTGAATACAAAAAAAAACCGGCTAAGTGCGAGTCTGACTCACGTACGAAGGGTTCCGTACCATTATGTATAAAAACGGCTAAAAATCACGTTTGTTGTATGGCAGCCCCCTTAAATATTTATTTTATTCTTTTTAAGAGTAAAACGGGACCCTATTACTAAGACTCCGCTGTCCGTCCGTCTGTGAAAATTTCAACTGTCTAACTATCACGGTTCATGAGATACAGCCTGGTGACAGACGCGCAGACAGACAGACAGAGAGACAGACAGACATACGGGCTGCGGAGTTTTCGTAATAGGGTCCCGTTTTACCCATGGGTACGGAACCCTAAAAATACTGCTAGTTAAAGATAACTTAGCTACATAAAATTCAAGCTGTTGTTTAATAGTAAACTAATTAGTCACACTGTTATTCAATATTAGTATGAATATTATGATCCGATAAATTACCAAAACGTTACTTATTAAAGCGTCCTTGTGCGAAAAAGTCAAGAACATTCCTTGTTTAACTTAAAAGTTAACCTTTGCACATCGTAATGCTTCTGTTAACGGATCACATTAAAGAACAATGTTACACGCACAAATAAGTGTATTGTTCCAAACTATACTCACAGTGCTTGTGACGTCATCAAACGGCGTTGCCAAATTTGTTATAACCCGCCAAAATGGTGATGACTTTGTTCCTTAATGATGCGGTATCCGACAAGTGACTTGCGGTTTTGGCCGGGTTACAACGGGAGTTGATCAGAACATACCTGGAACAAAGATTCGATTGTAAATCTAATGCGTGGAATGATTTTACTATTTCGAATGGTGTGATATCGATTTTATTGCTATTATCATTATCATTATCAAAATTATTTACTCTGACTGAAAATGCCTTCAATGATGAAATTGGTGTTAAAGTTCCTAACACTTGTAAAATAAAAAGTCCACTAGCTTAAAACAATTTAAAGGCAAGACATAACCTGAACGTATGAAATTACGATATAAGTAGACTTATTATATGTGGCTCTGGCTGTGATACCTACACTATTCAAAACGCGTTCTTTCATCGATAAAGTGAAGTGAAACTCAAGTAAAAAAATCACAGCTAAGACGATATCATAAACAATCCTGAACATACATTTCACTAACAAGCACATGAAACTATGACAGTTTACCAAAAGCCTCGCGCTGGACAAGTTATCTCACGGCTTTATATCGTGAGGGGAGGCAGTTTTCCTAACACGCAACCCTGCAAACCGCCCGTTATATTCACAATATTTTGTTCTCTAGTGAGCTCGTCTCACGTGTTGTTCATCCCCTAGATTTGTAATAGTAACGCGTAGTTGGAAAAGGATTTTTTTAGGTATTGCTGGATAATAAAAAAACTGGCTGCAAAGCGCTCAGCATCAGAGAAAATTGCGTGCTGATGAGGAGACCAGGGGAGCGATTTTTGACTTCGAGCGCTCGACTCGAAAACTGACAAAATGGATGTAATAATATTTTGAAATCTCGATAGAAAATTGAAAAACGTGTGGTATTTATTGACCACTTGTAGTTATTCACTTCTATTGTTATAAAGTAAGTGCCTGCAATTTTGACACTGCAATCGTATTTACTATTATTTCATTTTCGTATGCTCGAAAGTCAAAAATCGACCCCCTGCACCCAACAGTGGGTGAAAAGGTGTTGATTTTGAAGAAGAATTGTTGGTAACATGCACGGGGATTTGGTTTCTGATTTCAAAAAGTGAAGTGTAATCAATTATTTTCAAACTGGATTTTTCATTTCACACTGAATTTTACGCCATTATTCAGTTACATTTCAAAGAGCCTTGTTACTCGAAACTTCTGTTTCGAAAGGAGGTAATTCTGATATGGGAAAAACTTTGTTAATTATGCAAGTAACTAATACCGAACATCCATATTTCTAAACTAATTTTATCTCGGTGTAAATTCTAGCAATTGCACAACTTCCACACTTAACCACCAGGAAGAACTACTAACTGCTTAAAAAGCTGCTATCTGTCGCGATAAAAAACGAAAATTTATTTAATCCTCAACGTTGCGTCTAGATTCAACTACATATATTTGTAGTATATTGAAATTTTCCCTAGCATTACCTACACCTAAGTGAAATAAAATGCGTGACCTGTTTCCAGCCTGCCACGACTAATGGTGATGTGGGGAAGGGCTGGCCGCGTCACGTACTTGACTGCTTTATTTGCTACGGTGTGTTCAGCGCGTGGAATGAGGAGGCTATTGGAAATTTCTTTGGTGAAGCTTTAGAGTCATTTAAGAATAAAATGGATTGAAAAAAAATAAAAAAGATATCATGTCGCTTACGGACGCTTAGTTTCAATCATTAATAGAATAAATGCCAATTCTCCGACAATTGTGAATAATTTTGTGTTCCACCAATACATTGTGGTTACTTTCTAAATAACGGTATGACTCATAGTTTCCATTAATTATTATATTTAATACACTTTTAACCTCAATTTAGTTTGACGCATCAAACTTTGCTCCAATTTATATTGTTAACCTTTCAACATTATCATAATTTTAGCCTGTAATCGCGCGTGCTACCACTCGAGTACACCATTCCTATACCGTCTGTAAATAGTGTAAAAGTATTGGTGTAAACGATGGGAGAACAAATGGTTCATTTAAAATGATGGGCACTTATTCGTCCGTTTCAAGCACTTATCTCGCCCGGATAGGATGGTGTCGTCCGATAATCGGTAGGTCATGTTTACTCGGTATGAATATTAAGAGGTTGCGATTGCACGCATCCAGCTTCATGTTTTGGTAAAAAATGATAATGCAAATGAATTTGTGAATATATATTTTTAAACATGCGACGAGGGTAGATATCATTCAATATCAACAGAACCCTGGAATCGACAAAAGTTGAATTTGAGAGTAAGTTCCACGTGCTTATTTCCCTCTGTTACGTTGTCTTATTTGTAGCTATGTGTATTAACACGCATGGGTTTCAGTATATGTTTATAATTAATAAGAGCTAACGCAGAATTTGCCAACTGTAAATTGCAAAGTTTGGTCCTTGAACACATGTTATGATTACGGCGCTCGGTTTTGGCGTTTCAATTTAAACACTCTCCCGGGAGAAACGGTTAATGATTTAACATTTACAATTATAAGTTTAAGAAACTCTATATTTGAAAAGAGGATTGAGTGGAGGAAAATTCGGATGAACGCTTATTTGCCTGATGGTGGATGAATTTTCTGCCAAAATTTGAGGAAGTGGTAGACTTCAAGAGAGGAATAAATCAATAGCCTAGCTCACAATCGTACTAATTGCATTTATTTTGCCAATACAATTGCAACTTCATGATTTGTGCACTGTTGCACGCTTCTATCCCCGTAATTAGTACGATTTCGAACTAAAGTATCGAGCAGTGTTTTAAGGCGACGAAGGTTCAGAAAACGGACTTTTCATAGCGCTTGTTTGGATCATAATTAAATACGGCTGCCCTAAATTTAATTAGCAATCTTGAGTTGAGGCCTTTCTCAAGGGACTTTAGGTATTTGAATCCTAAGTTTTTAACTTCCGCTCGATAGAAAAAAATCACGAAAATAGGTCTAAAATACACTTAAAACATTCGTAACAAATTATGCAAAAAAGCTAAACATATTAAAATTGGCTCTAAAAATCGGTAATATCATGGTTAGAGGGAACGTAGCTAATACTTTTTTATTTATTTAAACGCACAAAAAATTGAAATTAAAAAACATGATATCCGCGCTTCCGAACACGCACTTCCACCTACGTCACCTTAATTTTTTATAAGACGCATGCGCATCCATGACTACCATAAGACAGGCGGTAGGCTTGCTAGCCACTATCGAGGTATTTTTAAACTATTTATATTCTCAGACTGAATTAAACTTGCTAAATTAGCGTTATGACTAACATCTCAATTGGAATGAGTGTCGTACTCCCGAGTTCTCATATCTACTTAAACTGCTACAGACCTAATTTTGTTTATATGTGATATACACTCGGCGTCAAAAGTATCGCAACTTTCCTAAAATTCGTTTCAAGCGATTATTACTCCTAAGATACTAGATCCCTGTCGATATTAGTATCATTTGAAAGGTAATAAAACCCCCTAGGCTTTAGCTTTCAAATGATACTAATATCGACAGTAAGTATCTTAGGAGTAATAATCGCTTGAAACTAATTTTAAGAAAGGTGCGATACACTCGGCTATGGAGAGTTTGCCAGTGGTTAATGCGAACTTTACAAGTCGTTTATTTTTTACCTAGTAAAATTTGCACACAAAGCAAAGCTGATATTTGCAAATATGTACTTATGATATTGACACCCGTAAAAACATACGAATAATAAAAATAACAAGCTGGTTAACAAAAAACAGGTTTGTACTTGAGATTATTTGAGTTGGCCGAATTGCATCAAAGTAAATAGTCCATTCAAAAATCAACTCTACCATCCAAGGTAGAATATTCCAATTTTATTGACAGTTTTATAACAAATCGGTCACATTTAATAATCTCAACCATACCAACAAATGTTATCATGTAACCGTCATAAGTATATAATATTTTAATAAATCATAAATTAAAATGTTACTGACGATTTTACCCGAATTGACCAAATCCTTAGTATAAAAGAAGGCTTGTAATGTAATTGATACCATAGCATTCATATTAAGGCATGTACATAAATACATGCAGCCAATACCTGACTACATAGCCAATATCATACTCGTACTCATCCCGCACCAACGCGTTTAAAGGTCTCCGTAAACGAAAAAAATATTTCAAAGAGCTTGTACGTACGTGCTTCTAAATCTGACAGTATTGCATGTAAATATTACCCTCGATTTAGCAGAGTATTCCTTGATTATTTGCGCTGACCTGTGTGAACCGTTAGATAACCGTTTTATTGAGCAGCAGTTTTAATTGTTCAGAGCAATTACACCTCGAGTGAGCGAGGGAAATCATTGCAATATCGTATTATGTACATATGTTAACTTTTACCAACTATATTTATAATAATCATAATTTTAAGAGTTAATCTCTTGTCGGTTTAGCTTGTGTAGCTGCTATCTCCGTCTCGCCCCATATAAAGGAAAAATTGCTTTTGCGCTCCTTTAATATGACAATATCTACTGCATTTTTTAAATCTATTTCATGGAGCTCTTACATTTGATATTCCATTTCTTTTTAAGACGTTGTAAGAAGCTGGAGGTCCCGGGTTCGAATCCCGGTCAGGGCATTTATTTGTGTATTTATCACGAATATTTGTTCCTGAGTTAGTTATGGATGTTATGTATGTATATAAGTATCTATATGTATGTATCTATTATATATATCATCGCCTAGTACCCACAACAGAAGCCTAACGAGCTTACCGTGGGCCTAGGTTGATTTGTGTAAGATTGTCCCGTAATATTTATTCATTTATTATTTATTTATTTATTTTTGTGTCACGATTGCGCAAAAGAAGGTACCACTAAAACTAGTCACTTCGTGTTCTCAAAGACTTGACGCTTTATAACTTCATAGGTACGTAAACAAAAACAAGTCAGCTATACCATTAACGGCCTCCGTAGCCCAGTGGGTAGTGACTCTGCCTACGAAGCTGGAGGTCCCGGGTTCGAATCCCGGTCAGGGCATTTATTTGTGTGTTTATCACGAATATTGGTTTCTGAGTTATGGATGGTATATATGTATATAAGTATCTATATGTATTTTTCTATTATATATATCATCGCCTAGTACCCACAACACAAGCCTTACTGAGTTTACCGTGGGCCTAGGTTGATTTGTGTAAGATTGTCCCATAATATTTATTTATTATTATTATTTATACCATCCATTTAACGAATTCTGCATGTTGCTATGTGTGCGTAGGTTGCATACAGACTGCACACTTGCGTAAATTACTAACAGTCACAACCGGCTGACGTCATTTTTTTATTGAATTTTTCATATCTACTTAAAATGCAGTTTCTTTTTCAAGGTCTAAGATGTATCTGTGACGAGTATATATACCATTTCTTGTTTACTTTTTCAATGTCATTAAAATTAATCTGCGTGCGAAAAATGAACGTTTCTTATTTCAACTCCAAACTATGCTGCACTGCGTCTAGAAGTAACGTTTGTATAATCAATATTATTTTACTTTTTTAATATTCTCGCAAGTGAATGTCTAATACCATAAAATTATTTTTAATAAGTACATTAAAACAATCAACAATAATTGAAAACAAGATATCTAATGTGGCGGGCGACGTCACGCGTTATCGTCCGTTATCGCGACCGTAGACGGTCCGTTTTTAGAAATATTAATTCAGTAATACATACGTAACTGTCCTATTTTTAGTTTGGCCTAGGCTAAAAATACAGCAGCGAGTAATGGGTACTTGATAACTAATGTTTAGTTCGTCAGTGTCGTTGACTTGCAATTGATTGTTGTTATTGACGTACTGTTATCTGTATTGTTTTATTGGATTCTAGACGTTTGTGTTCCTTTATTAAATAATATATCATCTCAGTACTTACGTGAGAAATTACTTTCTAGCGAGCTTTCAAAGGATATTTGTTTTGAGCATTGACATCTAGATTTTTGGGAAAAGATTGATGAAAAAAGAAAATGTCACGAATAGGTAGCGAAATCTAAAGAAACAATAAGAGAGAGAGAGATATAGGGAATATTCCAATGTCAATGGCTACCAGCAAATCGCTTATTTAAGCGGAATGTGGCGTAAAGACGAGGAAACTGTATTCTAACAAAATACAAATCCACAGTGACGTTGAACTACGTTTAATCATTACTGGCAGTGTTTTTTAGTAAAATAAGGAAACCTCTCGACACCAGCAGCTATGACCAAAACCAGTGACTGTTTCTGACCTCATAATACAACAGATGATGTCATTATTTCGTATTACTATAACTTAGAGGACATAACTGAATTTGCTAGTGCTGGGAAACCATTTAGAGCAAATGTCTCACTTCTAGCAGGAATACTGAAATAATTCATCACAAATATTTGTAAAATTATTTAACTTTACTGCAAAATGTATTACATCGCCTTTATTAAAAAAAAGATATTTCCTGAAGAATCCATGTTCGCAAGGTGTAAATAATGTAATAGATTTGTAATAGCTGCCCTAACGTCAGACATCTTAGACTTAATGTTATTTAATGTGTAACTCGTTAGTTATAAAACAATGGGCCCTTAACTACATAAACCTCACATCTTTACTACTTTATTAAACTTAATATGTGTCAATTAATATGCTTAAGCGTAATATAGCCCAAAAGTGACGATTGCAAGCCCAAAACTAGATAGTATTATCTAATCTGTTACATAAGCTGGTACATTTGGCGGTGCTCGAGCGTACGCCGTGGTCGAGTGAGCCGCAAGGCCGACCTGTCGACATTGACCGTGAAGCTGTGTAAAAACTCCGTTTCCGCAAATCGAGAAGTGGATTTTCGGTAAAAGTTGTAATCAGGTATCTGGAACCGAGTGACAATGGTGTAAACATGGCTTGGGAATAGCTGGGCAGGTTAAAGATTGACTATGACACTGTTTATTTAAAAATGTACGTTATCCATGCCCTTTTTTAATCCACAAATGAATTTCGACGGTTAGTTGTATATGTAAACATTGACAATCAATGCTTTGGCTTTAAATTAAAACCCAGAGGTAGTGTTATTTAGTATGGTACCAGTTACAATTCTTTGACGTGTGAAGTGTTGCAGAAAATTTATAAGTAGAGATCAGCATAGACGAGGCTTCACCTTACACAGTACAAGTGCCAGCCAGACTGCTGTACTTTGATCTTTATTTAGAATGTTTTGTAATAACACCTTCCTAACGCTAATTTGCCCAAATAGATGAGTAATTATGAAAACAGATCGTATGTAAGCACTTAAGATTCCCCCAATTTCTACTGACCATTACAGAACTTCTATGTTGCTAGTCATGGCAGACTTTCCGGGAACTGATGCGACCTGACTCTAGTTATAAATAGCCGTTCTACATTCCAAAATTTAATATAGTGCCAACAATTAGAAGACGGTATTAAGACCGTCAAGAACGTTTTAATTAACAAAAATAAAGGCGTTGATATTTGTCGTGAGCTATCAGTCGGCGCCAGTGCATCATGAGGGTTACGTAATGTAATTGTAACACCCTTGTACCACTGTACTCACAATGTATGTTAATGTGAATTAGCTATCGCTTGGTTCTCATCTAACAGTTTCTGGGGTTCACTATAAAGTATCAAATCCGTTGACAACGCGTCTCCTTCGACATCGTAGTCTTTCGTAGTATAACTAGTCGCCTGACCTTGTTCGGGCTCAACTGGCCAAAACACATTTGATTATTCATTATTTTGCATTAATTCATACTCAGTCTGCTTGTTTTTGTTCTTTTAGGCGTATCTGGTTTTGATTTGTAATTGTATGTAATAAATTTTATCTTGGATACATGATTTTTGTAGCAAATGGAAATATTGGTAGTATATCATAATTTTTTTATTTTATAATTTTGCTCAATAAAATAGTATTTTTTTTCAAATACAGCAGTCTCAATTTAGTTAAGAAACTCTGCGTAGTACCGTGCTCTGATTGTTCTATACTGCAAGGAATTATCTCAAGGACCATTTTATTCAGTGTGCCGTGTATCAAATGAAGTAATCAACTGCACTGAAGTAGGGACACACTGGAGTGCTGCAACGCATTGCGGACCTTTTGAGTGATGACCTGTATCTTTACAAATTGGATTTGAAAAGTCCCCGAGCATGGAATTCAGAGCTTCAATGAGAATCAAAGGAAACAATGGTATAACACACAAGCGAATTTGTAATTAAAATGAACACCTACTTAATTAAACCGAATTAGAGGATGCGAATACAACACTCAAACCGAACGTAGTACCTATTGCTAAACAGATACAGATGTTAATGAGGACATTACGATTCAACCGGCTTTAAAGCATGGTGCCTCGTGAATTTTCCACGGTCAGCTCCTTTTTAGCGGAAATTATTGATCGAATCCAGTCAAATAACATTTTGATGATATTATATTTGCTTGATATAGTTCGTGAGACAAGGTTGAGGAAGTGGATAGACAATGTGACGGTTTCGCAACTCGCGCGCAGGAGGAAGCGTCCGGCGATCAAACCATTAGCCATGCAGGTGAATATGTTAAGTCGATCGGGCTTGGATATAGGCGTGGTGACATTTATTGTCATTTTGATGACGTATCTACTTGCATTAACACGAGTGTATTAGTTAGAAGGCGTTTAGTTGAAATAATAACAGTATAACCAATTGAATGATTTTAGTAAATAACGTGAACCAATCGCTTATATTCATTAAATCCTAAAGATAGCAGTAATTGAATATGATCTTTGTTACTGATTTGTGAAAGGTTATAATAAATAAGACCATTAAAGCAATCAATTTTATGACACCGTTCCATAAATCCATATAAACGTCGTCACGTGAATAGAATTATACAGAAACAATAGTTTCATGCGTCCTGTAAACGTCGGACGTGAAGCCTTTCTACCTCATACCATAAAGTTGAAGGTCTCGCTTTGAATTTGTCAAGACATGGTCAAGGGCGCGTGAGCAGCGGCCTTCTGCGCCTGACGTGTAAAACATTAACTTGAATAAGTCTTACACACCGTGTTGTCCAGGACTTTAAGTTTTCATCCAATTTTAATGGCGCCTTCGTCTATAGCCGCACATCAAAAATTCACAGTAATGAAGTAATGATACATGACATTCTCGTCCTGGAAATTATAGTACATGTTGTCGTGGATAATTGACTTAAATTGTTGAATCACCTTGCATCTGAAGTATTCTTGCAATAAATTATGATGGCAATAATTATGTTACTTTAAAAAAATAAGTATTTGTTATTTGATAATACCTCACTAAAATTACTGTTAAGAAAAATTTATTCGTTGATACAAATAATCACACACGTTTATTTGGTGTTGTTGTAAATGTTACATCATTGTTTTAATCAATAAGAATTAAAATTAAAATTATTATTGATAAGCTTGTCAAAATTTGTAAATGTAATCTATAACAGCCTCGTGATGTAGAGATATCTAGTATCAGCAGATAGTATGAACGGTAGGAGAGATAGTGTATATTCTGCTTCGTTGGATAATTTCTATAACAGGTTTTTGCTGATTCCGAAACGCAATGTCACCCCCATTCAAGTATGATTAGATAAATACCTAACTGAAAACCGATATGTTTTATTTAGAATCGAGTTTAAAGAGAGAGATAATTTCTGAACGATATATATTTAATTGTAGCATGGAAAACAAAAGTAAAATAATTCAAAAGGTGACAAAAGAAAGTACGATCCGTGAGATACACAAGCCTTTTCATTCACATTAAAAAGTTGTTTAATATTCTACGTGCTATTGAACAATATTGATTATACCTAGGCACATTGAATTGTAACCGATGCCGACGTCAGCAGGCGTGTGAATACAAGTGTTATTTTAAACCGTAGATTGGTTGGTTCTTAAGTTGACTGACACTAGTAAAAATACTATTGGCCAAGGTCATGATAATACTTAATATGTGCAGTTGGGTGCACTCTTTTTCAGTAGCTAAGGAACCGCTCCTATATACGTGAATGACTAAATTATCGTATGTAGTAATTGTTTCTATTAATAACCTAGTAGCGTACATTCCTTTGCTTTTAATGACATTAAGTATGTTACTCGTAGTTAGGTTAAATCTATTATTAGCAGGTTGTTATGAATAACGAAGTAAATATTATTATGCTGGCATATTACAGTTCACAAGTACGGAGTTATACTGGAGTTGATAATTTATTCGGGTGTCTTTTTGTTTCAAACATTAGTTCTTAAACGGAATATGCAACAGCACAAACTCATGTCCAGGGAACTACGAACTATGTATGTAGTAGAAATCGTTTTGAGAAATGTACTTTATTAATTAACCTGATAAGTAATTCTTTCTTTTAAAAACCGTGGTATTTAAATATTTTCGTTTCCCTGCAAAAGCAAACGTCGAAATTATTCAAAGTACAAAATAAATAATAAAAGCTTCTTTACTGACAGACTTCAGATTTACTGACGAATTTTCTATCATCATAAGTAATCATAACAAAATATGAACGTCTAAATTTCAGCGAAAATACATCTATGGTCTGGATTTCAGTGTGTTTTGTAAAATATTCTCTTAATGTTTAATGTATCCACTAATATTTTAGTTTTATTATCTGCAATTTCGTTATTTTAAATGACGAGAAAATAATTCTAAAATTTAAAAATAATAGCCTTGGTGTTTTTTTGGAGTTTACTTAAACTCGTTTATATTACACATTTATATGCGAGACCAATTTAATTTGGTTTCGTTTATTTTTTCACGTAGGTATCAACAACATCTCTATCAAAATATTTAGAATAGTCTTATTTCCCGTAATAACTACTTTCTAACGATTTTATAATTACTACACAATTTTATTTTTATATTGCAGCTTAATAATGCACAATAAGACAGCAATAGCAGCAGCAAACAGCGATTCTGGGTCCTCATCTGGGAATATTTCAGTATCAGACTTTAACCAACCCCAACGGCATCCTGAGGGCATTTGCAGCTAGGTTTCACTGTCAGTACTTGAACCATTGCCACATGATTCATCTACTGACAGGCAAACCAATTTACTGTATGTGGTGTAGTGTCTTTGTTTTGTATGTCCCTTTTTTAGACTTAGGATGATTATTTGTATTTTGTATTTTAAATGAATAATTGTAGAAATTAATTGTATACCTATGGACTTAGTCTGAAATAAATGATTTGATTTGATTTGATTTAATAAGCATTAATAGGGGCTTCTGTTTTCCTGTTTGACTTTTTATTTGTAACGTTTACATGTATCACAAGCTCTTCGACTTTGAATCAAGTGAGATCGTGTTGGGGCCCCATTAGCAGGCCTCTGTCACGGAAACAGTCCATAATCGAGCTACCCCCAGCCCGCTCGGGGTTGACTAACTCACAGTGAATCACTTGACATTGAAAACGCACGCTCAACAAAACTGAAACACCCAAATCCGAGGGTGATTCTAGGGCGCTCCCATCGATCTCTGTGGAAATGGGGTCGCCCCCTCCACCAGTGACCTTGGGCGGCGGAGACGCACGAAGCCTGCCGAAAATCACCGAACTGCCTTCATTCATTGGGATCCCTACGCCCACGGGCGAACGTGGGCTGATTTCAAATTTTGAACAAACATCCTGGAGCGTAGTTGGAAACTTGGTACAAACTGAAACTAGATAGATTACTGTTTAACTCCAATTCGCTTTCAGTTTCTTGATTATTTATTATTTCTTCGAACTCTTCGTTAACTTTAGGTACCTACTCAAGTCTGTTATTATTTGCTACAAGTTTTGTAATGTTCAAACTTAATGATTTGAGTATTTATTTATCTCATTAACATTTAACAATAACAACATAACATCCGTATGCAATCAACAAACCGATCATATATCTGCGGGTGGCAAGGCAGCCAACAGACAATGCGGGGTCGCGTTATCAAACTGTAATAATATTTGCTTATGACCTTAGGAATTTTCTGTCATCTTGGATCTGGAGATGTAACTCGTTGTAAAGTTTTGTAAGGACTACGTAATTGCATCTTCACTTACATTTCGTAAACGAAACATTGTTTTACTTAGGATGTTACTGCAACTTGAGGAATGTTTCTTATTCTAGCAGAGGAATGCTATCCGTTTTTCAAATGGCAGCCTTCATAGACTTCTGGATGACGTAACGTGATAGTGAAACAGTCAATATTTGATATGGAGCCATTAGCCGCGGCGGGCGATAACGCGCGACAAGCGCCAAGTTCACTAATGAATAGGGGACACAACACAAGACTGTGCCAGTTCTGCCATCCTATTCACTGCCGCTCCATGTCCTAATCGTGCACCCATTCTTCTCACACCGCTAACGTTCGCAAAGGACAGCATTAACCGATCGAATCTGTTTCGATCTTGAAGAAATCCGAATACCGCGGCCGGTCTGGCAGGTTCGGCGTGCTCACAATTCGTGACAAGTATACAACTCCTTGGCAATGGAAATGGAATGCAAATCTATTGATCATTTTGTTATTCAGCGAGAGCTGTTCAACTGTCGGAACCGTGGTTCCAATAAATTACGTGAAGGTTCTAAACTGTGGCTAATCTTTTCACACCTCAGGCTTCTATCATCAAGTCTTAACTAGGTTGGCAAGTGCGCAAGCATGATGAAACGTTGGCGGTAATTGGTAGGGTGCGGGGGTGACGATGATTCAGCTAAAAAATTATACTGCTTACAAAAAATTACGCATAACGGTAAATGTAACACGTTGCAAGGTCTTGTACAAACAGTTGCACTTTCGCTAAAACACGTCGCCAGGGAGACGAGGGGTGAGGAGGGTGTCACGAGGGAGGGGCGCGGGGTTATCAGCGTTGATAACAGCTCATCCATCACTCGCATCTATCACACAATGCTCGGTGCGACGCCAGACGGAAGATTTTGAATGTGTAATATGCATATGTAGAGTTGTTTTTATTTTTCACTCAAGCTAAACAACGAACATTAGTCTCGTAATCACCATATCAGTCGGAAAACGTCCACTGCTGGACATAGGCCTCCTCGAAAGACTGCCACAATGACCGATAGTTTAGATATTACTATTTCTAAACACTGAATCTTCTGAAGATCTCAGAAAGCCGATTCATCCTCCAGGGAAATTGTGCAACTTTTCAAACATGATTGAGTTACCGACAATGGTCCTATCATTGACTCTTGTTCTTACTTAAACTGCCATTTTCACCTCCAATAAATGACAGTTGATATGTTCTTATAATACGCGTTCGATAAATTACAAGGTCACCAATAATATTTAGGACCAAATTTTAGATACCTTTTAACATGATTTTGTAAGATAAATTAATTAATCCTAAATGTTTTTATTATTTTGTAGGGCTTATTTATATGAATCATGTAAGATACGAGATATTAAGTTAAAGTTACAAGGAAGGACATAGCTTGACTGCAGATGTTGAAAGCGGACATGATACTAGCATTTCAGCACCAATGCGATCTAGAATGACACTTTTCCTTGAAAAATTCTTTGTAATTCCATTAATTATGGTATTAGTATGCCATTACAAAATAGAAGCGAAATAACACTTTCCAATGGATTATTTACACCTCGAGCTTACTACCTACGTGCTATTTTTATTTTCTATTTGCAAAATGTGCCTTCATCTATCTCTGTATAATTTATAAACAGTTTTGCACATAATTAGAAAATAAAGGTTTATAAACTCGTACGTTATGGATAGCGTAAGCTAAAACGTTTTAAAGCAAGATATTAAGGAATTGATGTAAATAAATCGGATTGATTAATTAGAATGAAGATAATGTAGCCATATTGTTTTATGTTTACGTTTTCTTTGAGAATATACTTTTATTCTTTACTTAATGGCAATCAAGAAAATTATATTATATTTTATTTGTAAAGTAATGCAAAATAAGTAAAAAACCACATTTGAACTCGATGTCAAGATAGAATAAGCCGCTCAAGAAGCCAGTATTTTCAGTTTTATCTTCAGCGCAGGGTTCTGGTTGCTAATTGAAACTGGAGAAATTGTTAGTGATCTAGGTCTAACTTTCTGCGTTTTTATTTGGTTCGTTATTCAATTTCCGTAACTTTATTTTTATAATGTTAACATAACACAAATATACGCTGATCAAGAGAGGACCTTTTTTATAAAGCTTAAGAAAAATAGGCAAAATCACGTCTGACGATATACTTAGTTCGGATGAACACAACGACGTTGTCTACGATATTACGTAACTGCTCGTGACTCTTATTACGATTGGCTCGAACAATAGAGGTATCAAGTCTTGTCAGAGCGGAGTAATGACTTGAGTCCTTTTAACTGCTATCAATAAAGTCGTTAGTTGAAGAGCGGTTGAATCTAAACGCTTCCTCCTCAGAAGTGAATTCTAACATGCTTTTTCCTGTACTTTTGATACTTTTAATTGTTTAATTAGTTTAAGATTTGTTCTAAAATGTACGGTCAGCATCATTAGCATTTTGTATAAAGTAAACGTCTAAATATGCACGGGACTGAAGACTCGACTCTGTTAATTGGTAAAGAAGAATTGTTGCAGATTAATTGCTAAGTGACCTTCCAAGAAGTTCATTTAAGTTTAAACTTGCTTATAACACGTTATCAAGATAAGCTAAACAGAAATCCGTTGTCAGCAACCACCTGGCTCCAATCAAACGTTAATTTATAAAATAACAACAAAATAGCATTTAGTAATAAAGCGGACGATATTAACGGAGGCAAAAATAATAAAAATATGGTGAACACGCGCAGTCGCACATCCACAAGCATGTGAGAGCCCACGAAGTAAACCGCTAACACACACGGGAAAAAAGTACCAAGCGCGAGCCTGCTTGCTCGCATGAATTCTGATCATTAAATCGAATAATTCTCAAACGTGTTATTCAAATAAAGTCCATTGAGGCAATTCTGAAATGCACAATGAAGAGCAGATCAATTTAAACAAGAATCACATGACAAACAAGACATTGTTTCGTCACATCACGATAAATAACGAGATTCGTTATGTGCTTTTATCATCAAGCGTCCGTTTAACACATGATTTTCAATTAGTTTTTAATTATCTGATTTAATGTGCATCCAACGTGCAGTTTTTCAATATATTGTGCAACTTCCATAATAGGTTGATAACATTACTTAACCTTTTTTCTGACCAAAAACACTAATTGAGGGACCGGTTCCGATTCTACGAAAATTACGGAACTCTAAAAGCATTTTTACACACACTCCGCAAATGTTGCTCACACGCATCGTTGTCGAGCAAAAACGACCGGGCGACGCTTGATCTTGCGTCTGCCAGCACTCGAGCAGGTTCGTTACTACATGTTTCTGTTTATTTTTCATTCTTTACTCACAATTTTTCAGTTCCAACATAAATTTGTTAGATGACTTTTCATTTATGCTTTTACTTGCAAATGGTTGAATTATTTTCTCAATCTTTACGCATTCATCTTCAGAGATATCATTTTTCTGCGTGATATGAGAAAAGAAGTGTTGCAGAGGCATTCACCGTAATTGTTTTGAATGCTGGTTTACTTGGACTGTTTGCCCAGAACCTGTACTATTAAATCTTTATTATCCCTAACCCGCCATCGCAGTAATGGTAACTCGTTTTTAATTACATTTTAAGTACAAACCTACTTAGATCACTACCGTCGACGATAAAGACTCGACTATCTTTTAAACGGCAACATTATAAAATAAGGCATGCACAATTTTAAGGGCTGCGTAAAATATTATGTTTTATAGTCATAGTAACTTTTGGTTCCGGGATTAAAATCGTTTGTTAGGGCTAACGGGACGGCAATCAAGATTGTGAAGTTTTTTGATTCTGTATTGTATCATCATCCTCCTAGCGTTATTATTCCCGGTTGTGCCCCTAAAGGAGCCCGGGGTCCGCTTTGACACCTAATCCCAAGATTTGGCATAGGCACTAGTTTTACGAAAGCATCTGCCATCTGACCTTCCAACCCAGAGGGAAAACTAGACCTTATTGGGATTAGACCGGTTTCCTCACGATGTTTTCCTTCACCGAAAAGCTAACGGTAAATATTCCGTACATAAGTTCCGAAAAACTCATTGGTACATACGAGCCGGGATTAGAACCCACGACCGCCGCTTGACAGCCGCATGCCTGAACCACTAGGCTACCGTAGCTTTCTGATTCTGTATTGTATAGGAATGACAATTTATTATGTACTATTTTTATTAATTGATGGTAATGGTAATTATGACTCAATACTTTTCTGATATTTTTTGTCAACATTGATGTTAATATTAGTGTAACATTGACTCTACATGTTTGAATTTTTATGTAGTCACATAAAATGCCAATGTGATATCAACTAGCGTTCGTGGGTGCGATCTGGTACGAAAACATCCACTGTTTCTATGCCATGCCAGCCGTCAATATGTATTAAATGTTCTACGCTTTAAAACATTTGAGTTACAAGTTCCATGAGTTGAAATGACACCATTTACATTACTGGACGAAACAGGATTACACAATAAAAACCTAATTGGACATACTTCCCTACGCTCAGAAGCGTTCTGATGTAGGTTTAGGTCCAAACTTTCATAAATTCGCGGTTTGAATACTTTTAAATATCACAGAGGTTATATCGTCACGTTTTACGGCAAAAATGTACTGAGACTTCACGTAAACCATAACGATCAAACGTATCGTGCTAGCTGGGCAGATGTCTCAGTTTCAAATTTTAGTAATAAAAATTGTCATGATAATGATAAATTATTCTAAAAGAGTCAGTCCTCAACCCTCATAAGGTTGTAGTCATGAGTGCATTTGCCAATCGGGGAGTTGTAGGGCAGGTCATGGCTAAACGTAAACATTAACGGATGTGTGGACGACAACTGTTATCGATATTTTTTTCATTATTTTTCTAAAAGGCATAAGAGTAACAAGTTATTAGCATTCAGTTCGGTTCTTTGCAGCTTCATAATTTGAAATCGTTTCAATACTGTTTTTTGCTGAATTGTAATATAAATGATTACAAATCGAATTATTAGTAGATTAGTCGATAAGTAACCGCTTCGCTAATTTTCTGCAATAGTAAATGTGCGAAGGAGTCTTATCTGGCGGCGACGCGAGCACCAGGCGAGCAGCGGATCGCGGCGGTGTCGCGTTACGCGGTGGCTGTTGACACCACTGCCTGATTAATATTTATGATACGGCTGAGCATCTCGCATGGCCGGTTCGCTCGACGCGAATTTCCCCCCTCTCGCTCGCACGACCCCGAAAGCCGTGCGCCAGACAGAGCACACATGCAACACATATGGCGACTCTTTCAACATTGACGGCGCGAAATGCGAATAAGAATCCCCAATGGTCTCGATTTCCGAAGTTGTTTTTCTGTTGTTTAAATCTTCAATTTGAATTCTTAATTTGGATAGCTTGTTTCTATTGGTTTGGGATTCGTTAAGTGTAATTGGCAAGTAATTTTTCGTTTATCGCTCATAATTTGCTACCGGTTTTGGGACGAATTGTTCTTCCCACTGAAGGATACGACACAATATTGTACGAATCGTGCGTATGTGGGCCAAAGCGTGGGACCAACACCGCGTCGCGGCTGACCGTATCGAGTGAATCGAGGTATCTCGACCGGACAGACTCGGCAGACTTATAAAAACTACACCAACCATAGTGGAAAGTGGTGCTGTAGGACGGATTACAATAATTAATAGAAGGAGGGCGGTATAAACAACTGTTTGTTCGCTGATTACGATAATTTCGAACTCGCAATGTATCTTTGCATTTTTAACAATAGTGCCGTCACATAATGGGATTAATAGTCTGTAGTTTCCTCAACATGTTGGTGTTCGCCAGGAGCGATGACGCCCGTGTTCATCAGAATTACTCATTGAATCGTTTCATTTGTTAGGTATTTAAGTTTGCACTTGCTCTCAATTGAGATGAAATAAAACAATCGGGTTGATTTTTTGTTTGAACAATTAATTCAATGAACTCATCGTGTCTTCTAAAAGGTGCTGAAAACTTGTTTCACCGAGTTCATTACCAAACACGTTCATGAATTTAGCTACTTATTTATTCAGACGTGCGTATCCGTTGCAAGCCGGTAGGTGTTGTGTTCGTTGCTTCTTTATCGATGTCTTCGCCCCGTAAGTGTCTTGCGTTAAAAGCACTATCATTGTATGCTGCCTGTAAGCTATTATCCTTGTGTCTGGTCATTTTCCGTGCGTTCGCACGCCTCGGCTGGCGCGCTCGCAAGACTTCGCCCCAAGGTCACGTTATCGTGCTATTGCCAGCCCTGAACCGATACAAGGTCAGCTATCGAAATCACAACACGAGATAATTAGCCGGCTCTTGTATTTATCTAATCCAATGGGACGTCAGCGCGCCGCACGTCTTACAGGAACTCGTCAATCTCTGCCGTCGGACGCGCGGTCTTGCCAATTTACGAGTGCGACTGGGGCACGTACCGGACGCCTACTCTCGCTTTTAAGCAGCAATACAGTAATATCGTCTCAAATTAAATTAGCGGCGTGTTTACATTTTATAAATAGAGCGTTCACGTGTTCGCGTGCTCACGTAGCGGCGGGCACTCACCGTGGGCTGTTAACATCCTCCGCGGCGAGAGCGTGTCCTGGCACAGTGAGGCACTAGCGCGGGAACTGAAGCACTCACAAACGGCGCACTAAGTTCGGTGGCACACGCGATGACTGCACGGCGCGACATCCACAACTAGAATGCGAGGCGACGGTCGGCGGGGCGGGGGGCGCTGAGACACGACTGAGGCGCGAGGAGGACTGCGGACGGGCGCCAGCGCGATCGGCGCAATTGGTCGGATGGGGCCTGACGTCACGCGCGCCGGCCAATGGCCGCGCGGCCGGAGCTTCCCGCCGCCGCCGACAGAGGCGCCGCGATCGAGGAAGTCGCCCGCCCTACAGAGCTTCCTTCAGCTAGGGCGTGTGCTTCCACGGGCGGCATGAAATCACTACCAACTAAATAATGAGCCGTCGTTTGTCAACGATATTCGATTAGCGTTTCATTATCTTTGTCGTCGATATAAAGGAGCTCTAGAGTTTTAAATGTCGTTGCTCGTAGCTGTCACGGATATAAAACTAAGGAAGTGACGAACTCGAATAATACTGCTCAAACCTTAAACAGATAAAAAAGTCTGTATTTTATCAGATGTTAAAGCCAAACAAGCTAACGGAAGTTAGACCTCAATCAAACTTGCTAAGCCCGAGTAATCTTCAGCGGATTTTGCTCGCCGCCACATTTAATAACTTTACTGTCTCTTCGTTGATATTTAATTAAGTGCTCCTTGTGACGGAAGTTCTTTAGCTTCTGATATCTTTGGAATATTTTACCTTGTCGCATAAAGCTGTCATTTCTTTATTTACATGAAAACATGTTATTTTCTCGTTGCCCTTAAATTACTAGCGAGGCTATGAAATAATAGTTCAATACTTACCTAGGGCGGTAAAACAAAGAATGTCTCAGATCGCAGGTATTTGACGCCAGAGCCAAAGGCACGAGCGATAAATATGCGTTCTGAGGCTTTCTTAATTACCGCCCGAGGTGAGTACACAATTTTACTTAATCTTCCTAACCAGGAGTTTTTTTTTAATAAATAAATAAATTTACATTGAATTACAAAAGTAATAAGCCTGTCAGAGTTAAAAAAAAGCGAGTTTACTTTTCAGCTAAATAACAAATAGTAGTATTCATTACATATCTACACTTGGGAGCAAAGTAATCGAGCCACCCGTGCAATTTTCGTATTTGTTCGTTTTATCCAAAATCTGCCCATGAAAAAAGACAAAGTAGGATGTCGTTTGAAAGGTAATTTATTCAGCTATTCAATGATGCTAATTTCATTTTTTGCAATAGCGTCATTAGGAAATTATGGGTGATAATGTTGCCCCATTACTAATGAGCCGATAAATGCTCGTGTGGTTTGTGCCATTTGGGAAGGAATAAAATGAAAATTTATCAGTAATTGCCCATCAATTGTGAATTGCATCTCTACCTGTGACATTGCTCTGTATTAAATTTGGATACTACCCCTGCTGAATCAGCCCAAGCAGTAGCTCTGCTCCAAACCGGACTTTCATTTTTTTCATTTTATTCATTTAAATACAATGTAAGTTTACAGCATATTAACACCAATACACTTACACGATAAATTATTACATATAACAGAATACAATACACAATGTCAAAAAGAAAAGTCGTCAATTATATAAGTAGAACATTCGAAATGATGAAATAGGTACATTAAAAATGATAGATATACATTCAAATAATAAATAATTATTCATTAAAATTTAAATTGTCAAGAAACGGCATAATCTAGAAAAGCGATCAGCAAACATGTCAGCCTCCTCGTGCTGAGTGAGCATTTGGTGCAACAAGGAAATTGCGCGCGCGGTAGGAGCGTGTCGAGCGTAGCACGTGCGAGCGGACACATGCTGCAGCAGGCGCGGCCGGCGGCGAGGCGCTACCGCCACGCCATCCAAATTCTGGAGGATCCTCGGTACCACCAACCCAATCCTCTCGAGCACAGCCGGGCTGTCCACTCTGTGATGGACAACAGACAGAAAGTGGACTAACAACAACAACTTCCGCCTCATCCGAAGCGTGTCTAGCCCGACCATCCCGGAGACAAACAATGAAGGGTACATGTATGGGTAATACCCGTAGGATTTGCGGTACAACCAGCGGGCGAATTTACGCTGTACTCTTTCCGCCAACAGTGAGTATTTATCCTCGTAGGGATCCCAAATAACAGCCCCATACTCCAACCTACTACGGACATAGGCACCGTACAAAACCATGGCGACTCCGACATGGAATTGTTTCGACGCTCTCATGACGAAACCTAGGGTTCTGCTAGCCCGTTTGCAAATATTAGATATGTGTTTCCGGAAATCCAGTTTTGTATCTAATACTAAACCCAGGTCGCTGATTTCGTAGACTCTTTCCAAACAAGCGTTCCCCAGGCCGTAGTCGGTTAAAAGTGGAAAGCGCTTACGTGAGAAGGTTATAAATAAAATAAAAATCATTTATTTCAGACTACTGTTGTTGGTCCATAGGTATTTTGTTAGTAACAATAATCAGCTTAAGTTATGTTAGTGTGGAATTGAATTAAGTACATACAAGATTTTATTAAATTACATTACGTTCCATTGAATTAGAATTGAAATTAAAAAAAAAAAAAAAAAAAAAAAAAAAAAAAAAAAAATTAAAATAAATTAAATGAAAATAAATTAAATTAAAATATTTATGACCTTGCATTTAGCTGCATTAAAAGGCAAACGGTTTGCAACACTCCACTCAGCTGCCGCATTGATGTCGCTCTGCAACGCAGCGCTATCCGCTACACTACTGACGCCGAGAAACAACTTTAGGTCGTCCGCAAAAAGCAGACACTCAGCTGAACGAATTTTATCAGGCAAATCGTTTATCATTAAAAGAAATGATGTAGGCCCCAGAGTACTGCCTTGACTCACCCCAGACAGCGTGCAGTAATCATTTGACTCGAAGCCGCCTACCCTGACGTACTGCTGCCGTTCACACAAGTAACTGGAAAGGAAACTTAAAAGCTTTGGCGTGAAGCCCAGTAATGCAAGCTTTCCCAGCAAGATGTCGTTGTCCACCAGGTCGAATGCTTTCCTAAAATAAAATACGCAGCATCGACCTGGCGTCTAGCGTCCATCTCCTTGCACACGTAGTCAGTGAGGGCAACTAAATTAGTGGTGGTAGATCGGGCTTTACGAAAACCGTGCTGACTGGGGTGCAAAAGATTAGAAACCTGATGACTTATGTGTCGGTTAAGAGTCATCTCAAATACTTTACCGAATACTGATAAAACAGCTATGGGTCTAAATGAGGTGACGTCCATATCGGATCCTCCTTTAGGAACTGGCGTAACTCTAGATTTTTTCCAAAGACTTGGATAGATGGATTGTTTGAGCGAGAGGTTAAAGACGTACAACAAGGGAGTCACCAAGGCGGACGCACAATCCTTGGCCAAAACACCGGGATACCATCAGGCCCTCCAGAAGACCGCGGTTTGAGCCTGCGTATTGCCACTCTACACTCACTTGGTCAGCGTCAAGTGGTCCTACAACTGAATTTAAGCCGATCAGCAGTCAACGAGTGTTTCAGAGGTACCGAGAGACTGGTGCCTTTACGAGAAGACCCGGCACAGGCAGGGTACGGTCTACCTCAGACACAGACGACCGCTTCATCGTCTCGGCTTCTCTACGGACACGCCGACTCAGTGCTGTTAAGCTACAGCAGAAACTGCAGGAGGTCCAGAATGTGTCCATAAGTCGATGGACCGTGAGAACACGTCTCAAGGAACAAGAACTGACACCACATCGAGCTGCCAATAGGCCCAAGTTGGCCGCAGCTCATCGCACAGCACGCCGTGTTTTCACTTAGGACCAGTCAAATTGGACCCTTGAGCAATGAAAGACCGTGATGTTTTCTGATGAGTGCAGGATCTGCCTTTTTGGCAATGATGGAAGAGAAAGGGTCTACCGAAGACCAGGACAGTGATTTTCACAGTGTTGCATCGAAGAAAGAGTCGCATATGGCGGTGGATCATGATAGGCGTAACGCAAGAGAATTAACTGCTCATCGCTACATAGAGGAGATCTTAGCCGAACATGTGGTCCCTTTTGAAGGCTTTATCGTTGATATTTTTTTATTTATGCAGGATAATGCCAGGCCACACACCGCCAGAATCACCAATTACTGTAGGAGAGTCAATATTCCCGTCATGGATTGGCCTGCAAAATGTCCTGACCTCAATCCGATAGAGCACCTCTGGGACGAACTGAAAAGGCGAGTTCGAGAAAGAAATCCAGTTCCTGAAACTCTCCGTGAGCTGAAAACCGCCGTCGAACTGGTTTGGGCGGACATCCCTCAATAATTCGTCATCAACTTTGCGTAATCACATGAACGAATGACGGAGAGCTAGAGGATGCAAAACAAGATACTGAAAGAATTTTTATTTTTATTTCACATGTTATTTTTCCCTACACCCGAATTTTCATTGCGTTGCTACAATGCCATTTTGACACGAGTTTTGTTTTTCACCCTAAATGTATGGAAAATCACCCGTTCTTCACCTGAAAATAAAGTGATTCGATAGAAAACAAAATTATCTTTCAGACGATATCCCATTTTTCACATTTCCTTCGACAGTTTTTCCATAAAACAGAAATTGAAAAAAAAAATTAAGGTGGCTCGATTTCTTTGCTCCCAAGTGTACCTACATTATCTACTAGTCAGAATTGTCAGAAATTCATGATTAAAGAGCTTTAGTACTCAAAAATCATTTAAGTTAGAATTTGACATTTTTGGTTTTTCCTCAGATTCTAATACGATTCCAATGGCAAATAGATATTCGATGGGCGGTTTTTATTTTCTTTTAATTCGTATTTAGGTAAAAAACCGGGAGCAAATAGATTGCGTAGGTCGACATGAGAAGCTTTTTTTATTGTAATTACGAGTCGAAAAACTCCAGATTCTCTAGAATTCCAAGTTTTGAGAAAAAAGAGTGAAACCAAACTAATATATATGATGAAATAATATAGGAAAACCAAGATTACCGAAGATTTACTTTATCATTATAGATCGTTTCGGTACACGTTTAACTTCTACGGTATTTAATAAAAACTGTACGGTTGAATATACATGACAAACAATATACGTCTCTACCTAACTCTACCTCTACATTATCAAAATGCTCACCGAAATACCAATATTCAAATACAAATACAAAGATTCAAACTCCTGCGCTTCAAGAGCTCTGTCATTAGAGCTGGTTGTAAACAAACCCCTTAGTGGTGCCCGGGGGACCGACAGCTGTCTCCAAGCCTCATTCGACCATTAAACACCCACTCACTGCCATAACCACCACCCAAAACACAAGCAACTCTCAACCCAATCAAAGTAAAAACAGAGCTCAAATCCCATAACTAACTTCCTCCATTCTTTCCCACAAAACCCGAACTATGTTTAATAAAACGGAGTTTTATGACGACCCAGTAAAGTTTATATCTAATTGGCCAGTTTATATTAGTGGATGCGGCAGGAAATTGTATCGTACGTCTAAGTAAGTATAAGTCGCGATTAGAAAAAGGAATTTATTGTCAAGGCGCGAATACCTTAAAGCTGGGTTTTATGAGAATTGCGTTTATTAGATGACAGATGAAATGTCATTATTTCTCGTGATATTTTTGACTGAAGTTGAAGCTTATTTCATTTTTATATAACTAGTTGTGCCCGGGGACGTGCCTGCGTTGATCTCGTTAATCGCATCTCACTCTCTTAAGGATTGGTTTCCAGCTCTACAAGTACTCTTGTCTTTTTTTGAAACTCAACTACGTACCAAATTGCAGTTTAGGCGCAAAATATATATATCACATACCTACTTCAGTATTTACAATAAGGCCTTTCAGTTGAGGGTCCGTTGAAAAGATAAGAGCTTATCACCTGATAATGATTGTCATGTGGCGAGATGAGAGTCCGATCACTAGAAGATCACCTAATAAGGTATTATAGGTCGACTCCGTACTAAAATGGGACATCCATATGGATATAATTTGCAAAAAACTGTCGGGCGTGTGTTTTGCTCTCAAATGACTGTCTTTTGTAATTCCACTAGCCCAGTTACGAATTAGCTACTTCTCACTATTTCACTCAATAATAAATTATAGCATCGAGTTCTGGGGAGTTGCCGCTGACTGGCATCGCGTTTTCGTGCTGCAGAAACGAGCAGTCAGAATTATATCCCATGCTCCTCCCGGCTCACCAGCTCAACAGTTCTTCATCATGCTTGGTATAATGACAATATCGTGACAAAATATGTATTATATTATTTCTTTTGTATGTGTAAATTGTGTGTCACGAATAAATATTTGAATTTGAATACCATCCTTATATATTTTCAACATCACCAAATTTGTTAGATACAACTGACTGTTCCCCCTGAGAGCGGAGAACGTGTACAATCTACGAAGTAACCAAAAGGGCAATTTAACCACAGTCAGATGCAAACTGACCAAGTCCACCAAAACCACCCGTAATATTGGTCCAAAGATTTATAATGCGATCCCAGACCGAATCAAAAATTTGAATGAAATAAATTTCTATAAAGAATTAAAATCATTGCTTATTCATCGTGCTTTTTATAACATTACTGAACATAAAATAATATGTAATGCAACATTTGTTACATCTTAATAATTTGATTTTCTTGTTACTTATGATTAATTAGATCTTAAGAATTGAATGTTGCTGTGAATTTTAATTACATTAGGGATCTTAAATTAATCATACTTTAAATTTATAATTTAAATTTTATGATTTATTTCAATAATCAATGCATTTGTAGTATTAGTATTTCCTTGACGTATAATGTAATCTATCCATTATAAATAAATGAGTATGAGTATAAGTATGAGTATATGTGGATAGTTGTAGCAGATGAGGTGGTTGGCCACGGAAAATGTTGATGGACTGCGTGGGAGTCGATATGAATAGGAACGATAGAGAGGTATGAAAGGAAAAGAACAACACTAAATACGATGCGGCAACTTCAACTAAATAGAATAAGGTCATTCGATTGATCAGTACTTCGAGTTGAGACTTTAGGACGGTTTGGAGAGTGGCGACAATAATAATATTTCACTTAATTCATACATCTAAGGCCATAATGACTAAGATACAAACAATTATAAATAATACAAACTAATTTTATTTTCTCTCCCTTTCACTGAGCATAAGTGTGAGCGTGGGTGATGTGTAACATTAATTTTTAGTACATATTAATTGATTTTGGGAATACTGGATAATTTATTAAAAATCTATCCGGTTATTGTGTTAGAACAATAAAAAAGGTATCCATTTATAAAAAAAAAACTGGCCAAGTGCGAGACGGACTCGCGCACGAAGGGTTCCGTACCATTATCAATAAAAATATTTATTCTATTCTGTTTTTAGTGTTTGTTGTTATAGCGGCAACAGAAATACATCATCTGTGAAAATGTCAACTGTAACTATCACGGTATCAGTGAAATACAGCCTCGTGACAGACAGACAGACGGACAGCAGAGTCTTAGTAATATGGTCCCGTTTTACTCTTTGAGTACGGAACCCTAAAGAACATAGATTGTCGTTGAAAATTACGAAATCTCGAACATGAAAGTTTATTTTTATGGTGATATATTTAAAAAAAATTACAGAGTTACCAAGCCATTTTTTATTTCATGTTCGGTTATTGTGTTTCTTTGTTTCTCTTTAAGTCTACAGTATTTTTTCTGTAGTAGAATTCTTCATTATTTCTTCACACTGCAAGCTCAAACATCAATCTATTCGTCAGATCGTGGACAGGCTTTGCCTTAAAGATATCATTTAGGCGACCTAACGGTGTGGCTCGGCTGCATCGTTAGCCCCGATGTAGGGTTCGGCAGATTTCCCCGGACCCGCGAAAACACAGCACCCTTCAGCCAGAAGTCAGCATTCGCAATGGTCTCCTGCAGCGGCCGCGGCACGCGCACAACAAAGGACCTGAAATGCACGTAGTGGCGTGATCGCGGCTGGAGCAACCTCAACATGTAGCCAGAGCCTTCTGACGAACAATGGTCTACAAGTTAACACTTTCAGGTCAGGTGCCAGGAACCCCGTAGGTGGGCACTCTGCTCGTAGATGCTGGTTTAGACATCGGCTACGAGCGTAGCACTGGGAAATTTTAGGCAGTGAATGTGTTAAGAAAGCTCCTGATGGTCACAATATAACAAAGCCGCAGCCAAAGAAGCGTTGTAAAAGAGAGAAAACTTCGGCTCCTTTCCAAAAGCCAATCGTAATGTTAAGCTGTGTTGTTAGCTAGATAAAAGTCCGCTAAATGATAAAACAGTATAAACGATACCGAGCGTGCTAAAGTAGTACAATTATCCATATTTCTACATCCATCATTTCTATGGTCATGGTATGTAACTAGTACTTATTTTTTAGCAATTCTAACTCTACTAGTTGGGATCTGAGCAATTAAATAGGTACCAGTTAGCTTTAGTAATGGAAAGTCTTAAAATCTTGAATAAATATATATTGCTTAATTTATTTATTTATTTTCCTAGCTGATCTGATTATTTATCAAGCAACTGTTTTCTACATTTTGAACACTTTTTGTTACATACGTGCTTAAGAATAATTATTAATGTAGATAATTATGTCTGTTTTCCGACTCACACAACCTGATCAATCATACAACTGCCAAAATTACAACAAATTGAAAATAAAAATGTCACGCACTATGATGCCTGCAACTACTGCTGCTAAAGTGCAAAAAGACCTTATGTGTGCATTACTCATACTCATTTATTTATAATATTATAAAAATATTACACGTCACATATTATTCACAATTTCATATTATAAGCAATTCAATCTTATATATGTTTATACATAATAATATGATTCAATTATTATTTTCATAAAATTTATTTAAATTATAAAAGGCATGTCCAATTAGCCATTTTTTAAATTTATTTTTGAAGGTGTTTGTGCTTTCCTCCATCTTAATGTCTTCAGGTAGTTTATTATACACCTTGGGTCCTATTACGTGCATTGTCTTGGAGGACTTAGTCAGTCGGTGACAAGACGAAAGAAGTCGCTCTTTACTGCCTAGACGGGTACGTGTGGGTTTGTTTGTGTAAAAGGTGTGTTTTTGTGAGTGTACGTGCGCAGCAATGTTGAAAATGTGTTGTGAGGGTAGTGTGAGAATATGGTTATCAATGAATAACTGTTTGGCTGGAGTCCCCGCATTAAACGCAGATAACTGGGAGGAGATTGCTCAAGACAGGCCCAGCTCGCGTCAACTCGTATCGATGGTCAAGATTCACTTCGGAGCGCTAAGCCAGCAGAGTAAAAGTACATAGTACTACGAAGCCTGCACATTTTCACTCCGTAACAACGACCAGTGTAAGTAGACACTACAATCAACACCTATTCTACAGCGAAAAATAAAACGTACGCCTAAGTGCATGCTATTATACCGGCTAATGTTCCCATAGCACGAGGAATGCCTCTAATTGTTAATAATCACACTATGCGAGCCTAACATATATAACTTAAAAGAACCTTATGATCTAGAGACCATTCGTTTTTCGATTAACCATCGGCTGGGGTGACTTCGATATCAGGGTTGTCTTTGATCGTTTATAATTGACAGAGAAATTGACGAGAAGGGGATATCCCCAGGATATCGCCTTTGTTTAATTTCCATGTCATTCGGATTTTGAAAAATAGAGATACCTATGTACAATTTTTTTTTATTATAACAATACGTCTATCATTGAAGTGTCCCAATGCGATAGCGTATCAAATTATTTACATAACATATATAGGGTATTACATAATCTAAGTTTTACAATAACATAAAACATACAAAGTAACTTTGGTGAATTCAGTCAGAGAGCAGTGGAATACATCAACCCGAGAAATTAGATCGGTTCCCCAAACTCGTTAATTCCGCGTAGAAAAATTTCCATTCGCGTTTTTCGCCACTTTAAATTTTTCTTAGTCGATTTAATTCATATACGCATTGATGACACACGGATGGTTTTCTAGTCGCGTTTTTTCCCATTTGATTGTTTTTCTAGATGACATAGTTCATATTACCACGTGTTGATAGACTGATTGTTTTCCAGACGCGTTTTTTTCCGTTGTTCTCCATAACTAAGTTACATTACCGGCAAGCCCCTTTTGGCATTTTGGTTGTAGTTCGAAAGACTCGACGGAGCCCCACGCAGCGGGGCTCCTATTACTGGGCGGTTTGCCGTTCGGGCATCTGAAGCTACCCAACTTGTTACCTAGTGTTTCGAAAATTTACGTACGGTTCGGGGTACAAGGCAGAAAAAATGCGTCTGGAAAACAATAAACAATAAGTTTATCACCACGTGGGGATTGTAACCTTATGATTTGTGCACTATCATCCTAATTATACCACTTTTTTCCCCGCAATTAGTACGATTGTGAACTAAGGGTATGTAACTATATCTTCTAGAAAAATAATCAATTGGGGAAAAACGCGTCTAGAAACCAATTCGTTTTTCAACACTTGCGTATATGAATTAAATTAAAGAGTTTGGCAAACAGATCTAACCCCTCACGTAAATAAATTGAAATACATACATTTTGGCAAAATTCTAATAGGTTTAATCATGGATATTCATCTAACCTATTTCAGCTAAGATGCCTTTAAATTTCATTTATCTTTAACTGTCACTTTGACACTTGTGTTTCTGAGAATGGGAAGAGACATTTTTAACCGACTTCAAAATAAGGAGGAGGTTCTTAATTCGACTGTATGTTTTTTTTATAGTTAAACGAGATTTGTTATGTTTTATGAACAAGAGTTTCTTAGTTAGCTGGGTTGCCATTTTGGTAAGAGGGTTTACCAAAATGGCAACCCAGCTAACTAAGAAACGTATCGGTTTTGTAACAAATTAGACGGATATCAAACTACAATGTTTTCTTAAAGTCACCAATCGACGGAGCTTCCAACAAATGATACCTTTATTAAAAGTGTTATCCAAGAGTATAATTATTAATCGAGGAAAAAATGTCTTCAGAAATGTGGGAATTGGACAAATGTGATTGAGTTGTAAAATGGGTGGGAAATCGATTTTAAAGGTGGATAATTGACACAGTACTATCAAGTCATCGTTATTGGTCCGCTGTGTACAAAAGTAATTTTAAAACGTAGGTACATAAGACTAAGAGTTGGATTTAAGAGTTTTTTGACTATTTAATATATGATAATATCTGAAATAGTCAATCTGCTTAATAACAAGACTAAATCTTTTTTTTGGCTGATAATGTACGAATGACTTGATGATCTTTTCATATGATCATAAGGTTTCCCTAGTTATCTGCCTGCAGGAATTATAATATATGTAAATATTGACAGGGAGGTATGGAAGAAAAGGACATACTGCGCCGACCCCGGGATAAGGGCAAGAAAATGAATTAATAAATACATAGTAGGGGACAATATTCCACAAATTGAATTCATCAGTAATCCCTTTCAATAGATCCCAATGGAGGCATTGTGGCTGTGATTGTGGTGCCTCATTATTTGTGTGGGCGTAATTTTTTCCCTGTAATATGTGTGTATAAGAAAACCTAAGTATAGATCAGTATGGTATATTTGCAACCAACAATTAAAAACAGACTAGCTGGCGGCTTTCTCGCGCAACGCATCAGTATTGCAATTCAGCGAGGAAATGCCGCCAGCACGATACAATGCCAATCAAAGAGTAAAATGGGACCATATTACTAAGACTCCGCTGTCCGTATGTATGTCTGTCTGTCACCAGGCTGTCTGACTGTATCATGAACCGTGATAGTTAGACAGTTGAAATTTTCACAGATGATCTATTTCTGTTGCCGCTATAACAACAAATACAAAAAAAAACGGCCAATTGCGAGTCGGACTCGCGCACGAAGGATTCCGTACCATTATCTATAAAAAAGCTATTTTATTCTGTGTTTTTAGTATTTGTTGTTATAGCGGCAACAGAAATACATCATCTGTGAAAATTTCAGCTGGAACTAACACGGTATCAGTGAGATACAGCCTGGTGACAGACAGACGGACGGACGGACGGACGGACAGCGGAGTCTTTGTAATAGGGTCCCGTTTTACTCTTTGAGTACGGAACCCTAAAAACAGAATAAAATAAATATTTAAGGGGGCTCCCATACAAAATAGGTGATATAACACTTTAAACTCTCACGCTTTGTACACATATTTAAATACTGTTTAATCCGGGTCTAACGCGATATTTATTTACCTTTATTTCTGACGTTTCGACACGGGTTGCACCGGTCATGGTCGCAGATAACTGTCGTCCCAGCAAGTTGTCAACAGAGATATGGGTTTACAATATTTCACTACCCTCCAAAAGTCGATAAAAACATGGAGGGTACACCCGAAATAAGTCCACCACCCGTCCATTTTTAATGTTAATTGTCTAGGGCACGGCACACAACACTTACAGTATCCGTGTCGAAACGTCAAAAATAAAGGTAAATAAATATCGCGTTAGACCCGGAAAAAACAGTATTTAAATAAACATACGTGATTTTTTGCAGTTTTTTATAGATGGTACGGAACCCTTCGTGCGCGAGTCCGACTCGCACTTGGCCGGTTTTTAGATTTAACGTTGTTATAATTTTAATTAGTTATTAATGTTAATTATCATCTTGTACCTATCTATATATTTTAGGAAGACAAACGGAGAGGTTTTGACGATGGTAGAAGAGAGCCGATGCTTGCTAAAAACAATAAAAATAGAAGAGGCAAAATGATCAGACACTTAATTGGTACGGCACGACAGATTCTTTTTAAATATCTTGGAGGGCTAGATCGAAGGAAAGAGAGGCAGAGGAAGGCCCAGATACACTTACACCAGCCAAATAAAAGAGAAAGTTGATATCGAGTCGACGAAGACGTCAAATGACAAAAATCTGTGGCGGTTACTCCACCGACAAGAGCCTAGTTTTTAACAATAGTTATGATGATGATATACTTTATAAAATAAATTATTAGGATAGGTACTAAGATTATCAATACTACTTCAACACTGTTTAACTGAGACGGTGCTTGTGACGAGACAGGTGCAAGACGGTGACGTCAAAGGGAGTTTATTGTGGAAGGGTAGTAACGGCAGTTTCCTGCTGCCCGCTACCCTTTCACGCCGTCTCAGTTAAGCGGTCGACCTATATCATCATTATCATCAAATGGTCAGCTACAGCTTGCCATAGGGAGGCCTATGTCTAGCAATAGGGTAGCCTGATACTCGTCACAAATCTCAGTTCCTTACCGCACTAATACAGCGTAGGTACCCTCGCGTCATTGGATCATCGGTCTATCTTGTGAGATGACGGGTGGTCGTTTTCCGGTAAGGGGTCACCAGTTTTTAAATACTGTGATTGGTGGCAAACTTGCTTACAGTCTTTCTGATGGAAGACGCTTGCGTCTCCAGAGGAGTTTAGCCAGGTAAACTTTTATTGAATTAAAGATTCGCTATATTGATAGCAAGAGCAAATGAAGGTCCCACCTTCTCAACACAGCTCGGTGACCATACTCATAACCAGGAACACACTACCACATACTGAGTAGTGGTGTTATCTTAGCCACAATTTGATGTAAAGTGGAGGTACATACTACCCCAGTAGGGCGGCCCCAAATATAACCGAGATGACATTCCGCGGCACGCTACCGCTCCAGATGTTTGATGTTCAACTACTTCGTTTTCTCAACTACCTTCAGTCTACCGATAAGCCAAAACATTAATAGATTAAGCTGAAATCTCAAGTCCCTGCAGCAATAAAATTGCTTCATTAAGGCACGTGCGTACAATCTAGTTTCATTAAATTATGAACGCGAGTAGGAATCCGTGAGTATTCTATTTCGGTAACGCTTCCCCCGGCGCGTGCGTCGGGTTTAATGTACTGGACGTGAACATTGACTCAAATGTTTTGTTTCAATCAATGCTGAAGAAATAAATGAGCTAGCTGGTATTTGGAATTTTGATAAATTGATTCGTTAATTGAGCGCCTTTAGGGATAATCTTGGCTACAGTTGCGGTGTCTAGAGCTGACGTCTAAAAGAGGCTGTATCTTTTGAAAGGAGGCATTACCCTTTGGGCATAGACAAATTCTGTTGGACGGGGAACTTGAGCGAAAGACATGAAGCTTCACTACTTAGAATGATAAGTTTTCATTACATGAAAAATTAAAAAATTAAAATTTTGTTTATAATAATAAAATTGTTATATAAGTCATTTTACAATATGCTCTAATTATATGTAAATAATCATTGTTATTGTCTGTTAAATTATAAGTAGGTACATTTTAAATCATAATAAATTATTTAAATGTCATATGGCCAATAATGGTATGTTAAACATTCATCATATTGGTGACATCAGGTCAGTCCGATAGGGTAAAGAAAATAATAGATAGCATACCAATAGTTAGGTAGTTATTTATTTCATCAGTACATGAAGCTTGCAAACGTTCTTCAAAACCGGTACTCCGATTTCATTCACGATAATTGACAAAAGGGGACCTATCCTCCTTTGATTTATCTATTTTTGAAATTAAAATGACAGACAAGAAGGCGGGGAAAGCTCCTCTTCTGTCAATTACAGCGATCCAGGCGTATATTTCCATCATGTTTAACCCCCGACGGAAAAAGAGGGGTGTTATAAGTTCGACGTGTCTGTGTGTCTGTGTGCCTGTGTATCTGTGTGTCTGTGTATCTGTGTGTCTGTGTGTCTGCGTGTCTGTGTGTGTGTCTGTCTGTGGCATCGTAGCTCCTAAACGAATGGACCGATTTGAATGCGGTTTTTTTATCCGAAAGATGACGTGATCGAGATGGTTCTTAGCTACGTTTCAACAAAATCGGTTTAGCCGTTTTTGAGATATTAAACTTTTAAATGAAAACGTCGGAGGATTTTGAACTTTTCTAAGTTGTAGTTTGTCGCAAATTCTGTAAATTCTGAAACAAAATGAGTCTTAAAGTACGAAGCACTTCCATTTTATAATTTCCTACTTAATTCTGAGAACAATAGCAAAGGTATTAATTGTTATTTGTTGTTGAATTAGAGTAGTAATGAACATAAACAAACACGCGAAGAACGTGACTGGGGCGCACTCTAGCACCAGTTTAAAAAATATCCTCAAGTTACTAGTCGGGAACGATTGTAACATTATAATTAATTCCGTAAATAACGTAGCATTGGTTTCACTTATTGAAACATTTGAAACTAAAACGATACGCTCGTGTTTGTATATATGTAGGCACTATATTGTATAGTCACCGGCATAAATATATGATACTCTATTCCTAGAGCCGCAAGAGAGTGTCAGATATTTTTGCGGCCTTTGAATCATCATATATTGATGACGGTAACTGTACATCAATAACATGTTAAGGCATATGTATACACTAAAGATATATGTACAACGACGAATAAATCAAAGTACTTAAAAAAACACATTTCAGACAAAAGGGTCTTAGGTTGAAGCCAGGCCCTCAGTTTAATAAGTTACCCATTGCAGTAGTAAAGGCACTGTTATTGATACAACTGCAGGTAGATTTTCTGGAATGGCAACACATTTCCATCCTGCTATATATACAATATACACGCAGGTCATCTAGCTGTATGTCTAGCACTACTTGCTATGTCGCGTCGCGCGACTCCTGTCTCACTTGCGCCGTGCAAATAAGAAAGAGGTGGGTATAGATTTTCTCGCTACACGTTGCGGTGTCTGTTGTGTTAACCCGCTGGATTGTAAATATTGTAGATAATTTGACTTTTCGACATCTTTGTCATCTTGTTACATTGCTAATTCCAGAACTGGCCGTGATTTGTCATAGGTAAGTAGGTATTTTCACTTGACCTCTGCCGCATATGATTTAGGCGGTCATCTCTCTGCGCCACCGCTTCCGGTTCCACTTGGTACAAATTTCGCCGGACGGAGCGGAGCTTCAATGTGCGGAATTTATATACAAACTGAGGTGCAAACAACGTTGCGAACCGACGCTCCGCACGCCGTAGTGGGCCGCCCTAAACAGCAAAATTAAAAAAAAAACCAGAGGTACCGGAGCTTTTCACAAAAATCGTAATACATATGAACACGTCACGAGCTGTGACTAAAACACGTAAATAACGTGAACAATTGCGTGTTCTGTTTTAGTCTAGACCTCACAACAAATGTAAACTCATAGTAAAATTGTTTATACATTGGTGTTACGGAGAAATTTCGTGAGATTTCAGCGATAGGAGTACTTTAGTGAAATTTACCTGAAACTGAGTATAATAGGAACACGCAATGTTGGGTGCGTTCAGGATATTGCTTGTTGCAACATGAATTTGGGTTAATGAGTCAATCTGGCAGAGTCAAGTTTAGTTATATTATAACTACGGTACCTATTGCTAATTAAGAACGACAAAGGAAATTCTAAGAAGTGTTTAGAGAGGATTGGAATAGTTTTTGATGATACATGTTGATGAAAATGGTAAAAATAACTAACCAAAATATATTTAAGTATAAATAATTCAACGATTTCAAGAACTATTTAGGGATAGGTACCTACAGTTTTGATTTTACTGGCAGAAGTAAAAAGTCGTAATGTATATGCATTTGTTTATGTTTCACCTATATTCATACTATATAATGTGAGTGTATTTGATTTTAGCTATATATTATACTTACCTATTGAAGTCGTTGTGTTGTATTGTTATAGTAAATCTCTAAGTAAATATAGTATCTACTGCAATTTATCTGCTTTACCTTAAGTTTGACTGGTAGAGAATGCTGTGAAATTTCGTGAGAAGTTTCGCTAAGTATATACATAGATTTCTTTTGTCTACTCAATATTCAAATAAATAAAAAAATTTGCGACTTACAGACTCGTGAGTTTTGCAGCTCACAGAGGCACAAGTTATTTGGCTACATATCAAATTGGTACAAAAAAAATGTGGGCACAATCTTACACATCAGATTGACCTAGTACCAAACTAAGCAAAGTTAAGAATAGTCTAGATATGCTCAAGTAGTTGCAACGGTACGATAGACCATGGGACCGTTACGCGCAAAAAGCTGAAACGAAACCCCATGTGGGCCCGCAGACGGGTTTTTGTAAGAATCCCTGCAACTGGGGTTCCGTACAGATACAAACTTAATATCATTGAAGGAAATGCTTGCTACTTTTTTTGTAAATGGACCAGACACATGTTTAATTAATTATTACATATTTATTGGTGACATTGGGCATTAAATCCGCCTTTTGTACGATAAGTTCTTCTTATATGCAACAAATATTCAATAAATAAATAAATGAAATTCAAAAATGGTGCTTAGAATGCATAAAATGAAGAAAAGTAGGCAAAGTGAGAATAATAAAAAAAAGATTTATCAGCTAATTCTATCACTGAAAGAACCAAATTACCCACAGCGATAGTATGGACATTTTATTGGTAGATATTGATAATGACTTAGTAGGTAAAATTAACTTTTTTCTGTGCATAAAACAGTTAAAATTCTTCTTAATTTGAGATGAATAATTAAGTAACAGTTTGTACATAACTATTAATCCTGTTACCTATGTAATTTTGATGACACAATTTCATACTGAACTAGTTCGAAACACGATGCTCACACTTGGCCCATTTTTTTGTCCTAATGCACATTATACAATATGCTACGCATAACATTTAACCTTTCGCCTACCCCGAACGTCTCCCACAAGGTAACCTACTTGGCACAACACACCATAAGACTCGCATCATGGTCATTCAATTATCAAACTTAAGATTTCAATTATAAGGTTGAGATTAGAATGGTTTTAGGTAACGGTTTGTGATGGTTTCTGGTGCGGGTAAAGACCAACGTAGTGCAACATGTGGTAAGGACCATCGCTGGCTCTGCCCGGGAGATACTCAGATAGAGTTTTACGGTAAATTGGAAATGTTACAGTTTTTCGTTGTTTTCGTATAAAATATTCGGGAAAAATGTTTCTCAATACCTGTCGGGATCGGGACTAGTATTTGCATCAACATGTTAGAGATTTTTGTGTTCTTGGCGCCGAAATGGAATTTATAATTATCTAATTTAAAAATGAAAGAATAAATATTTATTCATATACCTACCTATTTAGGTTATTCTACCATATTCCCATTACCAATTGATTGCAAAATACGTAGAAAAATAAAAAAATAAAATAACTTAGTAAGAACTTAATACAAGACTATTAAACTGTTAGTTGTTCATATTGGTTTGTCACCTCACCACAATGAATAGCTGAAGATCCGTATAAAGGTCTCAAAATCATTTATTCACTTTTACGAAAAAGCAAATGATTCAGTATTCTCGTGAAGACAGACGATCGTCGCGGGCGCACACATGTGGCACACATTTTGTACCCCCGCGCATCCCCCGCTAAGGGAACCGCTGAAAAAAACGGACCACCAACATTAAAATCAAACCAAAACAAACCCTGTCTTAAGGTATCAGAGTCGAGTTTAGAAAACTTGGTTCCGTGGCATCCCTTCGTTGGTACAGTTAGAATTGCTCCTACAAGGGACATTTTTTCTGCGAAATGATATTATGAGGTCAACGAACCCGTTTCTGCACTTACGAAGTTTTGTTTAAATCTCGAATAACGTTAAACTTGAGTTATCTGTGACCATGACCGGTGCAACCCGTGTCGAAACGTCAGAAATAAATGTAAATAAATATCGCTTTAGACCCGTGTAAAAACAGTATTTTAAAAACGTTAAACTACTTTTTTATTTTTTTTTACAAATTATCAGACCACTTGGGCATTTGTTTGTAGGAATTCGATTCCAACGAACTTATAGAATCAAATTAATTTTGAAGGAAACGTCACATGATTTTACTGATACTGTCTACGTTTAGTTAGGTAAGTTCACTACGCACTAAATATTATCGCTCGTTTGAAGATTTTCCGAGAATATTGATCAAGTCATATCTATCTGATCGAGATAAACAAGAGGCCTTTTGACGCATTTCCGATACGTTTTTCTAGAAAACTGCTCGTGTGTAAGATTGTTGCGTAATTATGAAACCATTATTATTTATTGGTTTTTGTCTCTTTTTTGGGGTGTTAGGACAAAATGAGCCGGGACCGAACCCGTCTGTGGATATCCACCAAGGAACTGTAGTAGGAACTCTAAACGATGGGATTTACGAATTTCATGGGATACCGTATGCCGATTCAACTTCAGGAACGCATCGTTTTAAGGTAAATACCTAGTGTTATTAATCAAATAATAAGGTAAATCCAGTGCTTGATGCTGGCCCAATGGCTGATGTTTTCTATCGTAATTCATGATAATAGATGCGGACTTTAATAGGTGTCAATTATTACGCGTTAAGGTGTCAATAATTGGGACATCTACTTTAGAGTAAGTAGAAGAAAAAGAATCATTGGAAACTGGAAATTGTGGTGCAATATTATATTTATTGAGTTAAGTGTCAATTTAAGTAGACAAGAAAAGAGTTTACACCAAAAATTGTTCATACCATTTTGACGTTTAATATGAGACGAAGTCCTATTGGAAAAATTGGTCCTGACCAATGAAAGTTACATTTCCTTACAAGAATGATTGATCGAAAACAAAATTCAAATATAAATATACTAAATAAGCATAGATGATGAACATAACCAGTTTTCTGTCACATTGGTGTCAGCAAACTACCATTCCTAAACATTTATTGTCGGTTTTACAAGTGATATTATTTTACTAATGGTGAACTACATAAATTGTCATACATCCCATATTTCAGGCTCCACTGCCAGCACCAACATTTGAAGAACCTTTCATCGCTGATCGTAAGGACATAAAATGCGTCCGACCGCTGGGCGTCGGTTACGAGGGAGTGGAAGACTGCCTTGTAGTAAACGTTTATACCACAACCCTTGACACTACCCGTAAACTCCCCGTCATGGTCTGGATTAAAGGGAGAGAATTCGACAGGGAGTACGAACAAGAGTTGTCCTTCAAGAACTTTCTCGATCAAGATGTCATAATCGTCTCCTTAAATTTCCGCGAATCAATATTTGGCTTCCTATGCTTAGGGACGGATGTTGCGCCAGGCAATGCTGGTCTCAAAGACATAATTGCTGGGTTACATTGGGTTCAAGTAAACATTGAGAATTTCGGAGGTGACCCTGATTCTGTAACGCTTTTCGGTCATGGAAGCGGTTCAGCTGCTGTTGATTTAGTGTCGCTATCGCCAATGTCTACGGGCTTGATACATAGAGTGATAACGCAAAGTGGCTCCGCTATCTCTCCATGGGCAGTAACTAGAGATAATTTGGAATATGCGATACAGGTTGCTGAAGCCCTTGGTCATACTGTCTATGATATTAATACCCTTTCAGAAGTGTATACAAAAACTAGCGTAGCAGCTTTGACGGCGGTCATTAATGAACTCGAATTGTTTGACAATTCGTTAGCATTTGCACCTTGTCTGGAAAAAGAAACATTAGTGTCTTCATTGCCATTTATGTCGAGATCACCAAATCTGATTCTCAATGACGGGGAATTCTTGCAAGTACCTTTCATGACTGGCTTTGTTGACAAAGAAGGTACTATAAGAGCTAAAGAAGCAAAAGAGGATGGTTGGTTGGAGAAAATGGGCGATTCTTTCGAAGCATTCTTGCAGCCTGATTTACAATTTGAAAACGAGGAAGATGAAGCACGTGTAGCTGACAATATAAAACAGTATTATTTTGGCATTGATGGCATAGACATGGATGAATACTTCACATACCATGGTGACACTATGATTAAAGTATCAGCTATTCGAGAAGCACAGTTGCGAGCCTCTAGATCTACGTCTGATGTATATTTATACCAGTTTTCATACAAAGGGGCTTTGGGTGATCCATTTGCCGGTCCAGTGGAAGTAGATGGCGCGGCTCATAGCGAAGAATTAGCTTATCTGTTCCATGAAACGACAGAGGTGCAATCTTCTCAGCGAGATCTAACTGTAAGCGATATTTTGATTGAACGGTGGACCAACTTCGCTAAAACCGGGTAAGACTCATATTTTGCATTCTAAGTAAAAAAAATAGTAATTTTCTATACTATATTTATAATAATATTGTAAAGAAGTAAAGTTTGTCTATAGGGGGTAATCTCCGGAATTACTCGTGCGGTTTAATCTTGGCTGCGTGGGCACCAAGTACCCATTATTATATGCTTAATTTTCTACATAACTTTAACATATATGTATTATGGTTTCGTTAGCAGTCGCTTCTGCTAACGAAACACGTATGCAATAATTTGATTCACTTTATGAGAGTTTATACGTGTTATATTCGTATATATATATACTCTATTGCTTATACGTATATAGAGTATATGCTTATTAATAGATGTACAAAACGCTTATTTTCAGAAATCCGGTTAGTGTTACTTCCCCAGTAACATGGAATCCATTCACGGCGGAAAACAACAACTTCCTTCACATTTTAAATGATGAATACGACCAGAGTTCGACTTTGGAATTAGAGATGCAGAATCCTCTCCTTGTCACTGTTACCTTCTGGAACAGCATCTATCAAGGACACTTCAAGGATGCAGAGGGTCAGTTTGATCTTAACGAAAGGCTTGAAGAAGATCTAGAAGTCATTGTAGTAGATTCAACCGAAAATGGAGTAAGCGTTGAAGATGGTATTGACGATGGCGGCAATGGAGAAGATACAGAGGATAGTGTAGAAAATACCGAAGATAGTGACGGAGATACAGTAGATGTAGAACCTGGAGACGATGATGATGACGAAACAGGTTCAGCATCTACGGCTGTGGGGTACACGTTTTCGTTTATTGCTGCATTTGCGTTGCTTAACCAATTCCACTTAACGCAAATCAGTCCTTAATAAACTAGTCAGTAGTGTTATCATTACTGGCTGAGTTTTATCGAACATTACCTACTACTTTCGTGGATTTTATTTTAAAATCCGATGTGAAGTGATTTATTTCGTAGTTTCATTTAAATAAGTGTTTTGTGTCGTTAATTTTAAGTAACAATCTTCTAAACTAATGAATTGTAAGGAAAGTTATAGTTTAGATGATCTTTATGTACATATATTAGTTAATAAATAGTTATAAGAACAACGTGTCTCCATTTGTTGAAAATGTGGGTGTAGGACCAATTATTTAACCATTGCGAAGATTCAGAGGTGTATGTGAAGTATTCGAACCGCACTGGGCCATCATGGGGCTACTGCCTATAAGTTTCATCCATCTATTTATAAGACTGTATTTTTTTTACAATAAGATGCTTTATTCAATATACTATATATGTCACCGTTAGACTATGAACATAACTCGCGATCTTATAAACTGTCGAAAAATTGTGAACTGTCAAAACCATTCACAATTAAACGCATTATTTTTCGTTAGTTTATAAACTATCAATGTCGAATCGTCAAATTGTCAACTGAGATCATAGAACTCAAGATTTATGAGGCCCTTTTATTTTAAACAATGGAAGTTGTTTACAACATGTTTGCATTTGTATTGTCCTCGAATAATATTATTCCGGAAAAAAACGGATGAAATTGGTTTTCACTTTTATGTTACGGCAAAAAAGTTACTCGCCTGAATTGATTAAACTTTAACCATTTATACTTAAAAAAATATTAGATTTCGTAATACCCGCGATAAACTCCGTAGAACTCAATCATAGAACTCAAGATTTATGAGGCCCTTTTATTTTAAACAATGGAAGTTGTTTACAACATGTTTGCATTTGTATTGTCCTCGAATAATATTATTCCGGAAAAAAACGGATGAAATTGGTTTTCACTTTTATGTTACGGCAAAAAAGTTACTCGCCTGAATTGATTAAACTTTAACCATTTATACTTAAAAAAATATTAGATTTCGTAATACCCGCGATAAACTCCGCATGCTAACTTAAGTTCTTTAAGTCTCACAGCGTACCGTTACGTGTCACGCGATGAAGCGTAGGTATACTGTTATTGTAAAATGACTAATACTTACGAAGAACCAGTGTTAGTTACTCCCTTGCTTAGCGTTTGAAGTAAAAGTTCAGTATAAGGTGTATGTGGGTTGACAGGGTCGTAAGGTCAGCGTTTACCCATGCAACTCGGTGCTCATGGATGTGTTATGTCTTGAATGTCACCTGTTTGTATTATTAGAACTGGGGAATTGATAAGTGATTTATATAAGTCGACGAGTGTTTCATCTGTGATTTCATGGTAGTGCAAATATATAATCGTCTTTAATGATGCGTCCTGGCAAAGGTCATGCTGGGCTCATGGGTGTCCGCTGGATGCGGGTGGCGCAGGAGGAGGCCTATGTCCAGCAGTGGACGTCTTTCGGCTGATTGATGATGATGGATGATGCGAGTCCCTGGGCAAAGGATTTGTTAAAAGTATTTACGTAGGTAATGTTAACAAAGTTAAAATCAACCCAAAGTTACTTTTTTACAAAAAAAAATCACAATGTTTAGAAACAGTATTTAAAATCGATATAATAGAATGGAAGAAGAAAATAATTAGATCAGCAAATGTCTGTATGGGACTAACTAAAATATAAAAATAAAGCCAATATTTGCAGGTCGCCAAAAACGTACTAATTCACAAAGAAATATGAAATGGCGCCGCCCTTTACTGACTGACTCACCGTGATACGGCAAAACAAGACATTTTCTGTTTTGATTGTGAAGTAGGTATCGCGTTTATATACCGTGTGCGTTATAGTAGGGGAATACTGGCAGCAATGTATGGAGCAGTCTGCACTTTTGTCTCAGGCCGCTTGGCACGAATGTTCCTTGGGTCAAACTAAGCTGATTTAGCTTCCTAGCCACGAGATCAACCCCTGGCTAGTACCCAAAAAGAGGGGGGGACGGGCCGTCTCCCGAGGTCCGGTCTCAGCTATATTTCTGCCTAACCACAGCTACTAGGTCAAGCTTGGTATCATTTTCGTATAACTCAGGGATGGCGCTTTCATCTGTGGATTTAACTTTTTACCTTGTATGTAAAATGTAGAAAAAATACCCCCCTTATCTCCGAAGTTTACCAAGCGAAAATTCTGAAATAATTACATATGATTAAGAGTACCATACATAATACAGGAAAAATAAAACGATATCTCTTGCGTATTTTATTTTTATTTTTCAAAAATAATTTCCTAATTAAATTTGTAATTTACTTACTTTTGTATGTAATTTTATAACTTCAAGTTCCTATTAGATTATCTTTAAAGTCCCTTATTTCAAATAAAAAATAAATAATCGAAATCGGTGCGCGTGATAAAAAGCTATCGCTGATAACCAAACATACTCTGATACGGGTATGGTGTATGAAAGTTTGTACGGAACCCTCGGTGCGCGAGTCAGACTCGTACTTGACCGGTTTTTTTATACATAAACCGACCCTACCTTTTAAATTTGAACAAGCATAAATATTAAAATATAATGTTTACTTTATGTGTGTTCTACTTTGTGTGTGCTGTTTGTTTTCGACTGTAAATGATACTGTTTATTTGATATTTAGTTTTTGCTAGGTATGCGTATGTAGGTTTATATAAACATGTCTTTCTTATAGGTAGGTTGTTAATATATTTTGTTTTCTGTTTCACCTGCTCAAATCATATGATTATTTTGCATCGTCTCCACCACCCTAAGGTTGTCTGGAAGAGATCGCTTTTTAGCGATAAGATCGCCTGTTGTCTACCATTGTTTATGTTTCATTAACCTCTGTGTTTCTATAATGTATTTTCTGGTGAGCAATAAAGAATATTTGTATTAATCATTTAGGCTAACGTAAATAATTTAAAAAATCTTCATCCGCTTTAAAACCTCTATAGCGAAGGCATTTTATGGCCATAAACACACATAAATGTATTTTGAACAATATCGGTGCTTTATTAGGCTTTCCGTTAAGTATGTTTATCAAACGGCAAAGCTGACTATTAAGTGCCTTAGGGTTGCCATTATGAAATATACCGGGTGAGATTAAACTCAGGAATAAAAATACAAAATATGATTATATCCATTATTCTGAACAATTTTTTGGTTGTCATGAGAAAAAAATGTACCTATTGTTTTATAATGCAATCTTCTATTCACTGACAAAAATGATTGAAATAGCTCTATTTTTAGCTTTGTGAAAATATTAAGTCAGTCAATGTTGGATATGGATATCAGGATTCCAGTAATCTATAAATATATAGTGTAAAAGTTTCTGTATTACGTATCAGTTTGTTATTAAATGCTGGAAAACATACGTAAAAATATCACTATATTAGGTACTCTTATTTATGTTAGGCAAGTACAAGTATTGCAATCATCAAGGTAAACACGAGTAAGTAAAATGAATGTAGATACTTACCTAAATATTTTTAACGGACGTGTTTATGATTAAATATTGAAAAGATAGTATGTTTCGACGTTTCTTCTTTTTGCCCGACTACGCCAGAGCCGAAAGGAAGGGATATGTTTTTTACAGTATATGTTTGTATCTACGTGTGTTCCACCGTAGGTTAGCGTTTAAGATACTGACCCGATTTTGATAAATGAGGTGTCAATCGATCCGAAAGTATGGCTACATTTTGTATGAAAAAAAAAACACTATTTTCAGTAACTTTTTCGTAGTCCTACCTACAGTTCTTTGAACTGTTTATAAATGCTTGTTAGAATCTCTAATAGATGTTGACTCGTAAAAGTGCCATTGCGGCCTGTTACCGAATAAAGTTATTTTTTTATGAAAGGACATTTTTTAATAATAAGTGCGTGGCATCCCTGAACTCCTGGAAGCAATAAAGAGTGCAAAAGTGCAGATTTGCAGGCGACGCGGTTTATGTTTCGTAGCGTAACGCAGCTGGTCATTAACGACTGCGACGCAATGTGCCGTAGGATGTTGGTAGCTCACGTATATGGTTGTATTATTCTGGGTATGTAGGGTCAGTTAGGGCAAGTGCGTGCCGCCGGGAAAAGTCGGCCTATCAATATCGAAATCTACAAATGTCAATCTTACAGATCCATAGAATAAATACATAAATAAATATTTGCGGACAGCCTTACACAAATCGACCTAGTCCCAAACTAAGCAAAGCTTGTACTATGGGTACAAGACGAAGATAAACATACTTATATAGATAAATAAGTACTTATATACATAGAAAACATCCATGACTCATGAACAACAACTTGTTTATTTGTTCTTGAGCGAGCGATGCGAATAAAATTCTCCGTTTTAGCTTGGGCAGAAATTGATTCTTATGTCCGGCCCGCGTCTGTCCGGCTGTTGTTCTCGACACGTCGCATTTCACAACCGATTCTCGTTAATTTTTGTAAGCAGGTTCAATAATTATAATTTATAATATATATATATATATATACCTATATATCCTTTAATTACCTAGGTGGTTTTTGAGTAGCACTAACACCGAGGTACTGTCTTACAGACGCCATATTTCAACTCGATTTTAAAAAATCCTATTGACATGCGAGTATTATCAAAACTTTTAAACTATTTGGGTAATTATATTAGGTAATTCAAAATGGGATAAAAAACACTGAATAACTTCAATCATGCTGACAATATTTTTTTAATTATGAGGCGACATTTTTCATATGCAAAATTTCCGGACTTGGTTCAGTCTTATTTTTTACTAAAATTATGAAGATATTATCTATAAAACATAAAATACCTTTTGATTATAAGATGTTTCATCATATTACATAAATGAAAAGCTCCAAACTTTAAACATACAAAAACTGACATCATATGATTTAGGCATATTTTTACTGAACTAATTGGTAGTTCCTAATGATACTAACTTCCTACGGGTAATTAATAATATGTAGCGAGCAGAACCTTATACTGAGAGTAAGCCTTACCTGTTTTTTTCTTAGAATTTTATATAAAAAAAATATAGCTCAAACTTAAAAGATGACGTCACGACTAGGATACACGATAATTACTATAGAGTCACAAACACTAACACCGAGGTGACGTCCAGGAGACGTGCATATTTTTTGTACGTAAACACCGTGGTGGCGTCTGTGAGACGTCGATCGCTCCGTAACCGACTCGTGCGCACTCGCCGCGGTTACGGTATTGGCTGCGGCTAGAGGACCCCAAAAAAGGAAGCAAGCGGAAAGGATAGCTACAGACGCCACACAAACGCAAAAATATTTTCGAAATGAAAGTGGTGACGTCTGTGAGACGTATACCACGGTAGTTAAAGGATATGTAGTATTTTTTTGTCAAAACAGTTTTGCGTAATAAATAAAACAAAAGCAGCCAAGTAATAGTCGGACTCGCACATGAAGGGTTCCGTAAAATAAATTGCGGATTACGATTTATGACGTATTAAAAAAAAAAATACTTAAGTACTTGATCTCGTTCAAACCAATTTTCGGTGGAATATACATATATTTTTTAAGTGTTATCATTCTCTTAATTTAGAAGTTACAGGGGGGGGGGGCATACATTTTACCACTTTGGTAGTATCTCTCGCGCAAACTATTCAGTTTAGAAAAAAAAATATTAGAAACATCAATATCATTTTTGAAGACCTATCCGTAGATAACACGTATAGGTTAGATGAAAAAAATATTTTTTGTGTTTCAGTTCTGAGTATGGGGAACCCCCAAAATTTATTGTTTTTTTTTCTATTTTTGTGTGAAAATCTTAATGCGGTTCACATAATACATCTATGCACCAAGTTTCAACAGTATAGTTTCTGAAAAAAGTGGCAGTGACATACGGACGGACAAACAGACGTACAGACATGGCGAATCCATAAGGGTTCCATTTTTTGCCATTTGGCTACGGAACCCTAAAAATGGATTTGAAGAAAGGCAGGCTCGCGACTTCTACATCTCACAGAGCTACTAGTTTTAGTTTGTTGCATGGACGCATGGTGTCGTTAATTGTGTACCTAATATGTGTTGGTTTTTAGGCTTCCGTACTCAAAGAGTAAAACGGGACCCTATTACTAAGACTCCGCTGTCCGTCCGTCCGTCCGTCCGTCCGTATGTCTGTCACCAGGCTGTATCTCAAGAACCGTGATAGCTAGAGAGTTGAAATTTTCACAGATTATTACGACCGCTTTAGCCTAGTTGGTAGCGACCCTGCCTACGAAGCAAGAGGTACTGGGTTCGAATCCCGGTAAGGGCATTTATTTGTATGATGAGCACGAATATTTGTTCCTGAGTCATGGATGTTTTCTATGTATTTAAGTATTTATTTCTCTATATAAGTATCTATATCGTCGTCTAGTACCCATAGTACAAGCTTTGCTTAGTTTGGGACTAGGTTGATTTGTGTAAAATTGTCCGCAAATATTTATTTATTTATTATTATGTATTTCTGTTGCCGCTATAACAACAAATACTGAAAACAAAATAAAATATATTGTTAAGGGGGGCTCCCATACAACAAACGTGTTTTTTTTGCCGTTTTTATAGATAATGGCACGGAACCCTTCGTGCGCGAGTCCAACTCGCACTTGGCCGGTTTTTTATTATTATTAATTCATTTATTTTCAGATATGACAATCCATAGTTATTAATTAATTGTTAGTTACATTTAATCACTTAAATATATGAATACGTTAGTACAATATAATAAAATTAATTAAATACATTTATTTTACATTGAAAATGGGTTACCTGTCCCCCATATGAATTGTGTTCCAATGTTTTACAACTTGGCAGTCAAATTTATTTTTACGGTTCCGTACTCAAAGAGTAAAACGGGATCCTATTACTAAGACTCCGCTGTCCGTCCGTCCGTCCGTCCGTCTGTCTGTCACCAGGCTGTATCTCACTAATACCGCGATAGTTCCAGCTGAAATTTTCACAGATGATGTATTTCTGTTGCTGCTATAAACAAATACTAAAAACACAGAATAAAATAGTTTTTTTAATAGATAATGGTACGGAACCCTTCGTGCGCGAGTCCGACTGCCCGGTTTTTTTATTACTTATATGTTAAATGTAAGGCGAAGTTACTTCGGTGGCGCACTTGCCCCGACTAACCTTTTATTACCTTCTAAAAAGAAATGTTTTTTTTAAACATGTGTCGTAACGTAACTTCATCATCATCATTATAAATTGTGTTACTCATAAATATTGGCAATATCAAATTTGAAGCTTTTAAGTAGTTTTTTTTTATCTCCAAACGTACTAATTCGAACTAAGTACCTACCTATCAAAAATATTTACATTTTTGTAGCATACATAAATAATCCATTGCTTCGAGCTGATAAGAGGGAACTGGTTTAAATATTCCGTATTAAACTAAGCAATGGTTCTACTAGCTCAGTCGATTGTGGCTGACTGGTCGCGTATGCCGAAAGGTTCGTATTCAGCGTGGAGCAATATTTTTTTGTAGCGAATGAAACATTTAAAAATCTAAATGAATGTATTTCATTCTGTTACTGTTCGAGCCGCGTACATACAATACAATTAAAAAACCCCAGTTTCAATTTACGTAAATATTCAGTTACGGTGTTTTGCGCGGCGCCGCACACGTGCTAACCGCGTCGTTTTTAACATGTTGATTTTTGACGTGACAATAGTAGTGTGGACATGCCCGGCAATAATTTATTCTAATAAGAATCACATTAGACTATTTGGTTTGAGAATGGCAAAAATACAGTTTATGTATTGATAAGTAATAAGGTAAACGTCCGAATACTCGACGGTGCACTAGTATATGGCATGGGCACAAAAGTGACATCCTGGCTTAAATTCGAATGAAGAAAAATCCCTTTCCTTCGTTTTTTTTCGACATAAAGTGCCCATTCCACTACTAGTACAGCGTCGAGCACTCGGACGTTTACCTTAGTTTAAGGGTGAATGTGAGGTGATCGACCTGAGATGTGCGAAGCTTTTTTATTTTATATTTCATTGCACCAAGATTTCAACGTGCGTGCGGGGTTTTTTACTAACCACGATTGATGACCAGCTATTGACCCTTCTACCATCTAGCACAGCTGACGTCGCGACGAGAAGTGATGAGAAATTCTACCCTCCTTAGTAATCGGGGAACATACATAAAAATATATATTTCGAAGAATTCGACTCAATTGAGAACCTCCTCCTTTTTTGAAGTCGGTTAAAAATACCGCAAGCCGTTTTCACCACGCCAAACTTCCGCATGGCATGTTTTTTTTCTAAGCATGGTTTATTTTATGAATTCCTTTAGCCCTAGTTTCACCTGATGGAAAGCCATAATAAGGACAAAGTGCACACAGTAAGTAGGTTCAGTAGATAAAAGTAGATTTTTGTAATGTTTGTAATGTAATATGATATGGACTGAATGGTTCGAAATAAATGTCTTATGTCTTAAATGAATATTTAATTTTAATTTAATAAATTTAAAACAGCCGGTCCCTAGTCGGTTGAAAATGTTGATCCACACAAGTCCGCTGAAGCACTCGTGCGCGGGCCATGTGCTCGACATCCGCCTGCGCCGGCGCACCTTACCGCTGTTACCGACTTACAGTTTACTTCGATCGATCGTTACGAAAACAAACAGATTTGTATACTAACATGAATACGTTGGTCGTTCCTGATTTTTTTATGAATGGAAACGTCATTAGAATATTACAATTAGGTGTAATTATAACATTTCAAATCGTGCAGGTTCGAATCCTCCTCGAAGCGTTTTTGTATTTTTTCCCCTTCAATATGAAAAGCTATATTTCGTTAGCAAACGTTACCTCTAGTATAAAAAATATTAGGTTTATTATTTGCGTAAATTCTATTGCCTAGTTAATTACAAATTCAGGTTCAATTATTTTTTCCGAAATAAGTAGGCTGGATCATACAGAATTTAAAAAGAGTCGCGTTTCCTATGGTATTACATGTAAAAAAAAAACCATAAAATGCTTTGTCGTCATAAAATACCTACCTACGTGTGACTTTTGAGGCTGCATTTCCCATGAAACACCAATCGACGTTAAAAAAAATGTACAATTCTCTATTTTGAATTCCCCGTGTGATACAATTTCGAAAACACCAATTTAAGTGAGCACCGCCATATCACGTATTTTCTAGCCGCAATTCGAATGAGAAAGGAGGAGAAAATAAATAAATAAATAATTAAATATAGAAGGAGACACTCTTGCTCAAATCGAACTAGCCCCATAGTACGCTCAATATGTTATAGTAACTAAAAGAAGATATAGATATGAATACCAAAACATAAGTGTTTAAATTAATTGGCAGATATACCTTTTCCAATTCTATCCCGGTTTAATAATAGGACAATAGAAAACACAAACTATTTTCCTAAACAGGATGAGGGATTTCACTCTACGATCTGTTAATGGTTCTAAAGTAAATTTTAACGATTTGACACCAAGTTTTATGGCAATATAAAACACTCAGCTTCAAAGTTTTGACGTTTATAAACTTATTAACACAAACTTTCGAACTTCTATGAGGGTAATAAACTTATTGTTTAGACTGAGTTGAATTCATTCGGAAAGTGATTTTAAAGTTCTTAAAACTAAAAGGAAACTGTATTTGTTTAATTTTAGAATTGCTTGATTATTTTGAAGCGAGTTTAAAGGAAAATTGAATAAACTTGTTCAAGTTTGTAGAAAACATTCACTTCAAAATAAATTTACTATTCGATTTTGAAGTAGAGTTTTTGGTATTGTCAATATAAGTCCTAAACTATGCGGTTTTTTATAAAAATCTACATATTTTTTAAGTAGACTAAAATTGCTACAATTTGTGACCAGAAATATCTCTGTAGGTTCAATACTAACAGAGATACAGCTCTCCAAAAATTTGTTGTTAAGCCAACTTTAAATCGTTATAAATCCTAAACAGTAATATTATCTAAAAAAATATTAAAGAAACCTAATAATCATTTTAAAATACCTATTCAACGATACCCAACATGACATAGTTCGTAAACTTTGTTTTTTTTTTATTTTATAATATTGCGTCTGGTGGCCGCCATTTTGAATTTTGATTGATGTTATTTCTACAGTGACACCTGCAAAATTAAAACGAATCGATCGATATTCAGTCATATTTGATCAGAAAAATTGCTAAAATCGCTAGCTAACGGCTAGTTCTGCTTTTTTAATATGTTGTTAGGACCACTACTAGTAGGTACTGTAGTATATCCAACTTTGCAGCTCCAAAAGACCTGTGCTAACTTTGCGGCACTCGAAAAACGACGAAATTTTGGCACTTTTTTGGTATTGTCAATAGACAAATTGTAAACTATGCGGTTTTTTTTAATAAAAATCTTTGCGTTTTTTAAAGTATTCTAAAACCGCTACATTTTGTGACCAGAATCAGCTCTGTAGGTTCAATACTTACCGAGATAGAGCTCTCGAAAAATTTGTTGTCAAGCCAACTCTTCACTCACTCTTTGGGGCGATCGAAGCGTTCATAGCCCGGCGGCGCCTGCGTATCGGAAACGATAACGCAGGTCAAGCAAAGACGGCAGGGGTCAGTCTTTGGATGGGTGACCGCCTGTTTGAGTGGTTACTATAAATGAGCGCTTCCGTGCTTTGGAAGGCACGCTAAGCAGTTGATCCCGGTTGCTGTCTATGACAGTAGTCGTTAAGCCGAGTTAGAGGCCTTCGGGGCGGCTAAAGAACCTCTAACAGTCGAGTTGCCCACTCACTTGACAAAGGGAGGACAACTGTCACTCGCGTCCGCAGGAGCTACCTACCACAACCCTGCACGTGTCCCCTGGGTGGTACTAAAGAGCGACAAACTCAAAAAGGCCTAAAATAATATATGCCATACGATTAAAAAAAAAAAAAACTCTTTGTGGGAAGCCTATGTCTAGCAGATGGACTTATTTCGGCTGATAAGATGATGATGATGATAATATAATGTTGATTCACTATATCACATCACAGTGTCAGTCAACAAATACAACACTGACTTAGTTTACATTGCATAACTACAAAACTCCATCCCAACGGTATCAATGTAGTTAATGTTTGTTGACATTGGTACACATTTATGTCGGCCTTGAAATTTGATGTATTCCCTCGGCTGTTTTACATTGAAATAAAATAACTTACTTCCCACGTGAATAAAGGCAATATTTTATAGGTGTTGGAAAGGAAGGGAAACCGTTACGAAAACGTGTAATAAGCCTTCATAACTAATAAACACGCATGTTAGTGCCTTGGAAGTGTTGGAAGTGGTCAACCCCAGTGAAGGTGATGAAGATCGTTTTCGCCCTAGGGCGAGCCACATGTAAGCGAGGCGCGAGGGGGTTCCAGTCATTATGACCTCCTGAAGTACTGCGCAGGAGAGCGCAGATGGCGGCTTTCTTATTTTTTACGTATTTTCTCCGATTACTCGAAGATGCCTTGACCGTTTTGGAAAACTCTTTTTTTTGTTCGAAAGGGTATCCTTCCCAGGTGGTCGCATTGGTCATGAGGTTAGGATTTGATTATGGGATCCTGGAGAAATCGAGGGAACACTTCAAATAAGGCGAATTACTGAAATGAAGTCTTTTAAATATTAGTTTTAAAAGTAAATTATTAATGTATAGAAATACAACACAAATGGTTCACAGATGTTCCCCGCGAAAAAAGGGGTGGTCAACAAACACAGAAACTTTCACAAGTGAAACCCTGGGATATAATATCATGCCACCGTTGCACAAGGGCCGCCGTCGGGGTTGAACTCTCCGGGTATCGTTTATGAAATAGACTTTGTTCGCAACGTAGTCAATGACGTAAAATATAGCACCCCTATGTCACGTCACTGAATGTACGTATACGGAGAGGCTGAAGGCATTATAACTTAAATACGATAGACTTGTTCAAATAATATAATATTACGGTTTTTTTATTACAAATCTAATTTTAAAATTTTTACTCTTGCCCTTTCTATTATGTCTCGACTCTTGACAAATATATAGGATGAGCACAAGAAGAATATGACCAATAAAAACACAAAAAAACGATACTTCTTATTAAGTAAACAACACGAGACCTATCAGGATATATTTTGATATTAGATAAATGTCTATTAAAAGTATTAAAACTGGTTTTTAATGATATCTTAGGTATTAAGTACCGCGTATAATTAGTTGCTCGATCACTGTCAACAAATTTTCTAACTTGCAGTCTCATCTCAGTGGTTGTATACAAGACGGTTATTGATCTGATACTTATTTCTGTGAATAGCATCTAATCCTTGACCGACAATCCGAAATATCCTACATTGAAAACAGTACTGAAATAGTAGCATGAAGTAAAATTAACCCGTTCAGTGTCTAGGCCGTTAACCTACCTTCTTTTATATGTTATCCGTAAACAAGGATAACTAGTTTATATAGAACAATATCTTGCTTTTTTTTAATGAATGTTTTCTGTTTTTAGCGGATTTGTATTTAAATTCAGAAATTGAAGTGTATTAGAGAATTTAAAAAATTGTGTTTACCTAATCAAGCTTAATAATATGAGAAAATTGATATAATATTAAAGCAAAGACATATAATTAAAAAAATATATATATTTAACGTGTTTAATAGCTAGCATTTTTACACCTTCGCCCTTTAGACACATATTTATAAAGAATTAACAATCACTAGAGACTGATGGCGTCTTTAAAAAGATATTAAGTAAATATGCTTCTAATCTACTTTGATAAAGAAATAATTTACAAGCCTCCAACTTATGTTTTGATAAAGTATTTTCTGAAACAACTCCAACGATTACAGTACCTATTGGCAGGTTTCATGAATTTTACAGAGTGGTTAACGTTAAATATGGCGGCAACTGTCAAACTTCAATCAACTTTTAACGTACTAACTTACGATTACTGATGACTGTATGACACCACCCCACCTTAGACACTAGATACCGTCTTCCTATTAAAAAAGAACATCATAACATCACGTACCTATCTATAACAGAGAATGATATAAACTTTTTACATCATCCGATGCAATCCATTTTCTCCGACTTCCCAGCTTCCTACCAACAATGGAATTGAAAAATGGATCGCTGAATTATAGAGAAGCTAGTTCGACAAGCTCTTCGGTAAATGAACAGGCCGTCTGTGTGATGGGCGTCTTGCAGAGTAATTGCTGCTATTTTGGGAGATCATACCTGGAGCCAGGTGTGTGCAGTGCAGATCGATTTATGGGCATGCTTTGGTCGTGAATGAATGCAACTTTTCTCAGTTGATTTTGAACCTTGAGATAAGAATCTACTAAAGCCACAATGACAAAAAGTGCGTTACTATATGTAAGAATTGCAGCCAACAGAACTCTTGTCGAAGAATTAAGTTGGCTGCAATTTATAAAGTTTTCACTTCTCATAGTTACCTTCTCGTAAAGTTTGTGCTGCATAAGATGTTTTTTTTTATACTCTAGTGCGTAAAGTAAAATCCGCCCCCACCACGTCGCGCGGCCACGCTGCGGCATGCCCCTGCAACTTTAATGGGGTCACATAACCTTAACTTGTTTTAAAATGCGTTTAGAAACCGTAGGAAATGACCAGCATTATTAGAACCAATTTTACTTTTAGAACTTTTTTGTCCGTGGAGTGGAGTAGGTAAAATCTGTACTTTAATTTTATAACAGTATCGATTTTTGTAAGGTTATGAGTTTAAATTTGGAATAGCTGTCAAAACTCAAGTGGGTCTCTATTCTAGTAGGTATCCACAGATATTAAAACAGTTATCGATACGAAACGTGCTCAGGGCGTTCCCGTGGCCTCGCTTTTCGCACCAAGGTCCGTCCCCGCACCCTAGTGGTATGCGTAAAGCATTTACCACTCTTAAAAAAAAAGGTAACGGAGGAGTGCAGGAAGGCCTTTATGGTATTCTGGGGTGCCAACAGCGAAGTGGGTAGGGCACCATACCCTGCCACCTACGTGAGCCCGCAAGGGCAACGCTGACAGAATTCCGGATGTGTGCAAGGGGTTTTAGTCCGTGAGAGATGACATACCCGCTCGGCTTCTCCCGAGCCGGGTGGTATAAGGGATTTCCACTGGGGGGGGGGAAAGCTAACGGAGTAGTAACAGTGCTCTTTCAATTTTTTTATATATCACAACGGTGACAATCAAGCATGTAACTTGCCTGATGGTAAGTAACCAGACTCCATTAGAGTCGTCAGCGCATCGTCGACCCTTAATTGGTATGGTGTTGACAGAGATAAAGGTACGTCCCTCTCTCTCGACGCAGCACATTAGCGAGAGCTCTGCGAACCTTACTCACCACCGCGAATACAAACATCACATGCCAACAGAGCGTCCCCAGTAGGGCTGCTCCAGGTACAGTCAGCATCAAACGTAGCTTCGCAAAAGGCTCGACCTTTAAAATTTTCGTAAAAATAAGTATTTTAGTAACCACTTTATACATCATGACGTAACTATTTATAATCGAAAAAAAAAAACATAATTTGCAAGATATGAGAAGTAACATAGTTTTCGTAGAAATCCATTTTAATAAAAGAAAGTAGAGAAAAAAACATCTAGAGTGAAGCCTATTATTTCACTTGTAACCAGTTTACTGCTCCATTTTTTATCAGAAAAAGATGAAATTTTAGAATCTTCTTCATAAAGTAATGGACAATAACTTTATTTTCTTACTTACTTAAATTTCTTCTTGTTTTCTGAAATTTTCCGAAAAACATGATATCCGCGCTTTCGAACACGCACTTCCGTCTCGCTCACGCGTATGCTCAGTGAGAGGGAGAGAAGACCATGAACGTGCGGAGCCTTAAAAGAGAATAAGAAGTTTTGACGTCTTCGATTGCGTAGTTACTTTTGATGCTGACTGTACGATGGGTACACTACACAATAGGGGTATAAGTAGATACCAAATAAAATAACCAATAATGATGAATTTTCTCGAAAAAGTATTAAAAATACCGTCATATGGAGAAAAAAGTAAAGCAGGGGATTAAATAATCACAAAGTTGTAAGTGTTCAAAGTTTTAAGAGGAGGTATATTCTGTCGCTTTTCCGCAACACGCACCTTCATATGAAACGATTGTCATTTACTTTGACGCTCGTGGATCGTGACGTCAAGATCCGCTAGCGTTTTCTCTCTGTAACAATCAATATTATAACGGTTGTAGCTGTATGGGATTTTCGTCATCAAGCATATTTTTTTGCCTTCTTTCTTTTGGAGTAATAAAATATTTTGAAAATACCCCCTATTCTGAAGAGTCATTTGTCCAAATGCATAATTAGATATAACTATAAGATAAGCATATTTCTTCCGAAATTCATACTTAATTCCGAAAACCATGTCCCGCTGAAGGAATATTATTTTTTAGGATATTAAACTAACCTACATATTTACATTCCATTCAATCAACTGCGTCCAAATTTTTGTCGAAATTTTGTAATTTCGGAATAATGATGGTTTTGGACAAATCAATGAAAATTTTAAATTTTTTCTGTGTTCCCGCTACAAATATGAGCGAGATGGAATTCCGCTGCGCCGTACTGTTATGTACCTCTCTAACAACTACCAACTAACTCTACCAATCTAACTTGCAAGCTAATTTATGAAACCGAAGGCTTATTTATGTCAACAAAATCCCTGTCTCGCCATCGATTACACCGGTTCTATGGAATCAGACGGGCCATTATGTGTTCTTTTGTTGCACCCCGCCATTTACCATAACAAGGAGTCATTTCATGTTAGTGTAATCACTAATCAAGCATTGTTTGCTTATCGATTGTTAATTTTACTTCAAACGGGTGCTTATGTGATTTGATGGTACGAGCTCGAAATACTGAACAAGTCCCATTTTATGATTTGTGTACTTACATTCGTTCATATTTGCTATGCTAAATATTGCACGATGTTGCATTTTTAATAGTTTTGGAGACATTAATTGAACCACAGTCTATTTCATCATTATTTTTTAATTAGCAGTTTCGTTTTTAAATTGACGTTAAATATCGTGTTTTAACACGTAATCTTCATTGTTATTTACTAGACACAAGTACGAGTACTAACATCCACCTTTTAGAATATCTGTAAGAACCTGAAAATTATTTTGTTTTCAGAACACGTCTGATAGTTCAGGGTCTATCCCTTCTTCAACAAGCAAAAATAATGAGAAGTTCTAAATAGGTTGACAACATCTCCTAAAAACGTGGGACAGATCCAAATAACGTCACTAATACAGCGCAGAGTTGGCTCCCAAAAATATCTGTCCTACATAGATTCGGTCCGGCAGGTAAGCTAGCTAAATCAAGCCAGCGGTTACACCGATTGTCGCTCAATTCTCATTAATTCCTGGACGGGGTTAAGCGGTTTTCTGTGTAGCCGGTTCCAAAAATAATTGCCAGCCTTTTGCATTTTAACTGCATTAACTAGTGTAAGTGGAAGCGGAATTGATTAAAAGCCAGTTTATTAATAGCGACTGACGTGTTTGTTTTACATTTCATGAAAGTTATTGGTGATTTTTATTAATTTTTTCATTAATTTTATAACGTGCAAATTAAAACGATAATGATACTAATCATTTAATCATAACATGTTTCCGTTTAGGAAAATGGTCAATAATTTACTATCTCATCTACGCGAATCGCTAATAAGCGGTATAAAAACTTTTCGGTGTCAAAATATATCAAAGCACCAAAAAAAATATTAAAGGTAGGTACACCCAATTAAGCTATTTTAAGATGAACTCTATCGACCAGCCCTCCATCGATTTCCTTATTTTCCCACTGTTTATCGATAAGGGTATAAAAGGCCAATAGGTCTGGGGGTCATCCTACCCTAAGTGCCGGTGACATTTCAGCGTGTGCATAATTGGGAGTGGGACTGAAGCCTCCCTCCCCCTTTGGGGGGTGGCGGCGTCGACGTGTCAAGTCAGGAGGTGAATAATATATGGACAGAGGAAGCGGATGGCTCTGCCACTTAGTGGGGCCTGAATAATGTATTTAGTAGCAGGAGTGAGCAGTCCAATTGTTTGTTGGTCTCCGCTGCAGTTAAGTTGCAATCTGCGTATCTTGTTTAACTGTGAGATAGCTTGCACTATGATGATTCGTGGGGTTGGAACAGTTTGGGAGAATGATTTGATGATGATGACCTTGTCATATCATCATGGCTGCCACATTGATATAAAAAAAATTATATATAACTCTATATATATATATATATATATAACTCTATTGACATGTAAATTACCCAGTTAAAGCTCATTTCAGAGTTAAATCATAATTAAATCTCGCAAAGTATCCGGGACCCATGACATATTATAAACTGTGCAGGTTCTAGTGCGTCAATGTCATCGCGAAACAATTTGTCATCCTTTTTAGGGTTCCGTAGCCAAATGGCAAAAAACGGAACCCTTATAGATTCGTCATGTCTGTCTGTCCGTCCGTATGTCACAGCCACTTTTTTCCGAAACTATAAGAGCTATACTGTTGAAACTTGGTATGTAGATGTATTCTGTGAACCGCATTAGGATTTTCACACAAAAATCGAAAAAAAAAACAGTAAGTTTTGGGGGTCCCCATACTCCGAACTGAAACTCAAAAAATTTTTTTTCATCTAACCCATACGGGTGGTATCTAAGGGGTCTTCAAAAATGATATTGAGGTTTCTCATATATTTTTTTTCTAAACTGAATAGTTTGCGCGAGAGACACTTCCAAAGTCGTAAAATGTGTGTCCCCACCCCTGTAACTTCTAAAATAAGAGAATGATAAAACTAAAAAAAATATATGATGTACATTACCATGCAAACTTCCACCGAAAATTAGTTTGAACGAGATCTAGTAAGTAGTTTATTTTTTATACGTCATAAATCGTAAACCGCAATTTATTTTATGGATCCCTTCATGTGCGAAGTCCGACTCGCACTTGGCCGCTTTTTTTTTATAAGGGGACATTCTTATATAAATTGAGCTAACTCACTGTTCAAATGAAATTGTATAATTTTAATGAAGAGGTGGACTGATCAAACTATGAGTTACGCAGTCATCTGAGCTTAATAGTAGAAGTCGATATAATTCGAAATAATAGCAACAAGAATTAATTATTCATGCAAATGGATATATTAACTTACCTACTTAATTTAATGTATGTTAATAAAATAAATATGTACATGATGTTGATTTTCAAAGGAACCCTAAGTCCGTATACCTAGTGTTATACCATTTAGTGGGTAATTAAATAATTCACGACTTTCATTGCAATCAGTGCAGATAAAACCTAGTTTTAGGACATTAAAGTCAGCATAGTAGGTAATTAGAATTTGCACTTCGTTTCTACGTGCCAAAATACAGATTTACCATCTCCTATTTAAGAAAAACGATTCTGCTAAATAAATGTCTTATGTCTTAAATTTAGATATCTTGAGATAAGAGACAAGATAGATATATACAAAACACACAAGATAAGTAATAGACAAATGCTTGTCTATACAATATCAATGCATATTTATTGATTTGTTCAAAAATTGAAAACACTTGAAAGTGGTTTTCACGATGCTGATTAGCAAGAAATGTGTCGACACTGTCGGCGACAAGAGAAAAATCAAAATTATTGTTAATTTACAGTCGTACCTAGTCAAATATATCCTCATATATTTGGACTTATTACAAAAGAATAGATAAGAATATCAATCATATATAAATTTATTATGGCTGGTGATTCCTTTTGACAAATGAAGGTTAAAATGTGGTGTATAACTTTTACCAAACCTCCATTTTAATAAACAAAACCCAATCACTTATTATCGGATCTAGTCGTCACGCACTGCCTGCACCCAATAGCTCTAATATGACCTTAAACCGTACAATTTGTCATCAAAAACGCATATTTCAAAACTATCAACAGCGAAACAAAAAATGTTCATTACTTTCCGTTCCTGAGTGCATTTAAAAGCAATAAGTCGCGTCGTTTCGGCGCGAGCGCAGGTGGCCCGGATACTGAAAGGGGAGTAGAGAGAGAGGGAGGGACGTAGGGGAGCACCCTCTTCACTTCCGTCATGTTTCAGGGCAACGTGTACGTGTTGTTTTGTTATCCTCTGTATTAGGATAGCGACTTGACGTTTACGGTGGACTCATTGAAATAAATGCATTTAAAGATAGTTGGAGGTTTAGAGAGCTTTTCCTGTAGACCAGGGGTCGGCCACCTTTTAGCGACCAAGGGCCACATAGGAGCTAACAAAAATTACGCGGGCCGCACTTCTTAATTATTTGTGACTTTATCAGGCAAAACAGCCAGGGAGGCTCGCGGGCCGCAAGGAAGGGCCTCGGGGGCATTACACATATAAGTATAATAGTCAAGAGTTACGTTATATAATTAAACTTATGTTCCGATCATACCGACGACGTCGTAGATATGAATACATTTTCCTTATTGAAATACAAAATAATAAATAAATCATCCTATATACCTACGTCCCACTGCTGGAAACAGGCCTCCTCTCATGGATGAGAGGGAACAGGCAGTAGTCCCCACGCTGGCCTAGTGCGGGTTGGGGACTTGTTACAATGGAATAAAAAAAAAATGCATTTTAGGATTCAAAAGTGGTAGACCACTTTCTTTTCTTTCTTTCTTTCCGTACATACCTGTATACTAGTCCAGATAGGTCCAGTCACAAAATAAGGCCTAAAAAGATCTTACCTTGGACGTGTCCTCAGGAAGAACAGAATGTTTAAAATAATTTACGACTATATATAGTATATAAGCGACAGTTATGTTGTCAATCAATATAAATATTAAAATTAATATTGTGCCAAATAATATATTTTAAAGTATTTATTGTTGTTAACTTCTTGACTGATATATCTTTAAATTACAAATTAAAAGAAAAATTTAAAAATTTAGGCTCCGAGCCGGATTCGAACCGGCGACTACAGGGGGGTAATCACGTAACGTTCCGAACGCGCGTCGGTACATTTTAACTGTCAATTTTCCATATAAAAAGTGACATTTAGACCTACCCGACGTTCGTACAATGCGTTACGTGATCGACCTACTGGCATACATGGCCCGTCGCTACTAACCAACTGAGCTATCGGAACAATCTGCCTCGGCCACTAAATCTAGCGTAACTACAAAATGTATTTGCTATGCCTTTCTTCAAACCGTTTGTAAGCCAAATGATAAATAATAACAGTTTCTAATCGACCTTTTAGAACTAGGTACCTATAAAATAAGATTTAAGAAATTTACTTCATCAACTTGAAATTGTTATGCAATGATTACAGGGCCTATTTTGCGGGCGGGTTGCACCAACTTACTATTCCAGACCGATCCACGTTAAATATGGCCCCGGCAGCTGTCATTCCATACAAACTTGACAAACATTCAGATTATAACGAACACCACTTACGAGAACAGACGGTTTGGTGCAATCCACGCTAAGTAATATAATGAAATACAAATGTTCTTATTAACAGGGCCAATATCATCCCTTCTACTTTTTTATTGTCATTAATTACATAGGTTTACCTACGTATATTCAAAACATACACTTATTATTCGTTCAAATGTTAATTCTAGGCTCGGAACAAAATGGCGCTTTATTATAGGTTCCATAAACGTTGTCAACTACTCTTCAATTAGCAGCTCGTTAAATAGTCGTATAAAGGTGCTTATATGTATCTACAATATTTCGAGTCCATTTATTTGTCTCTGGTTTGTCATTAAACGCAGATAATAATTAACATTTAACTACAGAATAATTAATTGTACATTTGTTATTTATGAATAGCTTTAATTTAAGTAGTTTTTATTTTTTATAAATGAAAAACCTACAGCTTACATTAATTCTCCAGTAAATTTTTAAGTGCTGACATACCTACATTAGATGCCGCCATACAAGCTTCATTAGAAAGTAATGTATCAATTTCTCCCCAGTCTCCCTAAGATTCTAGCGTCGCGTTACGGGGAGGCACGGGCAATAAGGGATGATGAATTAATGAACTTAGTACCGCGGTAACTCGATTTTACGCTTCACTCCTGAACTTTTTCAAGGTTTTACAGGATATATATATATATATATGCCCTTGTACAGTCCGCATCATACTTATAGTTAGTAGCAGCCAAAGTAGCCAAATATCTCATACCTAACACGTCTTAATTGTTGCAGGAGTAAGGACATATCCCTCGCAACATTTGGAGGCACACAGTCGACAAACAGGCTGCCTCTACGGGCCTTGGCTGGAAGGAGATTGAGGTTGCCGCCCAGGGGGCCGATTTTTGACTTTCGCGCGATCGAAAATTAAATAAAAGTAAATACGATTAGTCTCAAAATTGCAGGTACGTATTTACTTTCTACCGATATAATTAAATACGAGTAGTCGATACCACTCATTTCAAAATAGGATTTCATAATTTTTATAAATTTTTGAGTGAAAGAGTCGAGCGCTCGAAAGTCAAAAATCGGTCCCTAGGACAGAAATAGATGGAAAACGCTTCTACGAGCCCTCTGTCCCTGATGAGGTATAAGATGATCAGAAATAACGTTGTTGCTTATGATTAATTTCAACCAGATTGTAGCAACATTATATTTTTTGGATTCAAATAATGGAACTTAGCTTTGTTTTTAATACCTACTGACCCTTACATTTTCAGCAGGATTTAAAAGCGACGATGTCATTCTGACCCCCATTTACCCACATACATTATTAACCACAAAAAGCGACTATTAAAAAATGCATATCCACATTAACCCTATAATTGAGGTTTAATGTACCTCAAAATCTCCTTTAAAATGAACGGGGTCATCGACCGTCTTTTGACACCGGCTGGGTACAATCCACCAGGCTTAACTAAATAGACGTAACTTTATATGTGATCTATGGTACATGTGCCTTTATTCCACTGACAAGAGAGCACTTCCTGTCACAATTTGTCTGTTTTTGTGTACAGGAATTGTTTTTTTGTTATCCGTTAACGTGTGTGAGCTAATGATGAATGTTTTCGTTAGTTTCAGTTGGTTTGAATAATATGTTCAACAGATTCAGCAGCAGCACAGTTTTTATGAATATCTGAATACGAATTAAACAAACACGTTAATCCAATTACATCGATTGAATCGGATTCAGAGTTGATGCTTTTAATTGCAAAAATAAATCGAAATTAATTAAGAAATTCCGTTGATTGCTCGTGGATCATATAATAATATATAAAATTTCAGGTTTTTAGGGTTTCGTACCCAAAGGGTAAGACGGGAGCCTATTGCTAAGACTCCGCTGTCTGTCCGTCTGTCCGTCGGTCACCAGGCTGTATCTCATGAACCATGATAGTTTAAACAGTTGAAATTTTCACAGATGATGTATTTCTGTTGCCGCTGTAACGTCAAATAAATGTGTGTTAGAGAATAAATGTACCTTTCTTTCTGTCTTTCCAAAATTAATGTTTAAAGGGATACAACCAACGTGATTTTTTTGCCGTTTATAGTCCGACTCGCACTTGGCCGGTTTATAATAATATTAATGGTATAAGCTTTCAAATACAAAATACATTTAAAATCAAAACATGAAAAGAAGTAGCCGAATAAAGAGCATTATTTGGAATGCAGTTGAAAAGGCAAAGCGATTATGACTCTTATGATAATTCTAATTCCAACCCTACTGACGTGTGTCAATTGCGCCGGTATCCCCTTGGATCGCATAATGGTTTTTAGACTAATGCAGTTTCGCATAATTGGTTTGGCATAATTATTTGTGGCATAATAGTACTTTCGCATAGTAATATTTTGGCCTACTGTTTTTCTGGCATACTACGCTATTAGCATAATTTTAGCTAGACTAATGTGTATTGGCCGAATATACAGTAGGCATACTATTGTTTGGGCTAATAATTAGTTGGTATATCTGTCATTTTCCATAATTTCAGTTGTCTAAATGAATGAAGCTGGTCAAAATACCTAAAATGATATTATTAGTTTTCCGCTATTTTATAAAAAAAATCTCGAAGACGAGAGCGGGAGCAAAGCTGGGTGGGCATCAAATATTTATTTGGCAAAACCGACTCGGATCGCGCATAGGTTAGAAGACGGAAGCGGGAGCAAAGCTCCCGCTTTCGTCTTATAGGTTATTTTTTTTATAAAAGAACGGAAAAACCTTTTATTAAAACTTACTACTAATGACAATTAGGCAATTTACTACTAAGTAAACCATAGGCTAAAATCACTAAAATCTAAATTTTTAGATTTTAGGGATTTTGAACGTAGGTTATTTAACGTTGGTTTTTTTTTAATTTAAGACATTGTGATACGTACCTACTCCTTTTAATATGATAATAGCGTTATGCATTTTGATATGATGTCAATTGATTATTATGGGTATTCATGTTTATGCTTTTTGTTATTAGTTTTAATGAGGGTTATGCTTTCTGTATTTATGCTTTTTAATATTATGCATATAAAATTATGCGAAATGTGACTTATGCATATCTTATTTTCGGCGTAAAGTAATTATGCGTAACTATAGTAGTATTAATGATTTTATGCCTCTCAATAGTAAACCACTGCGCCCTATAAGTATTCTTCCTTGTGCATCGAAGATAATAGAACGGGTAATTTGCGATCAGCTGTCCGATTACCTGGAGAAAAATAGCATATTCTCTGAACTGCAGTCGGGTTTTCGCAAGGGTCGATCGACAGCTACTGCGTTGCTCGATGTAGTCGATAACATCCTACAGGCTCGTGATGTTGGTAAAAGTACCTTTTTAGTTCTTTTCTCCAGGGCATTTGACTGCATTAGCGTACCATCAGCCAAAAAAGCGGTCTACCACTTTTGGACCTTATGTATGCAATAAAGTCGAAAAGTGGTAGACCACTTTCTTGGCTGACTGTACCTCATCTATTATCCAAGATGACCTATTACGGGTTTGATGTCACTGCAACAAAATGGTTCAGTAGCTATTTGTCTGGCTGTACGCAGGCGGTTTCGTTGCGTAGGGTGGATGGTGGTGCTCTGCGGTCCTCTGTCTGTCCTGTGTCAAGAGGAGTACCGCAGGGTTCAATACTTGGACTCCTGCTCTTTATACTGTATAGCGCTGACATCACTAACTGTATAAAGAGCTGTAAGTATCACCTTTACGCAGACGACGTGCAACTTTATTTGTCTTGTGCGCCGTCAGGCACATCTGCTGCCATTAACACGATAATTGCGGACCTTGATCGTATTTCCTCTTGGTCGGTGAAGAACTGTTTGGTTTTTAATCCTAGCAAGTCGAAGTATGTGGTTTTCGGGTCAAAACATAAAATCCGTAATACCCTTGATGCTCGGACTTCCGGGAATCTCGCCGTCATTGGCGAACCAATAGAGCAGGTGGTAGAAGCAACCAACGTCGGTCTTCTTATGGACGTGAATTTGCGCTTTGAGAACCACATACTAAATGTTGTGAGTAACTGCTTCTATCGCCTTAAAGTTCTATATAATATACGTGATTACCTTAGTGTCGATTTGCGTGTCGACCTATGTGAATCGCTTATATTATCTAGGTTAAACTATTGTGATGTCGTGTATGACGGGTGCATTACTGGCCGTTCCAAGAGGCTCATATAACGAGTGCAGAACGCATGAGCTCGTTTTTGTTTCCGAGTCCCTCCCCGGTCCCACATCACTCCATACTTGAACGCCGCTAACTTGCTTAACATCTCTGCACGCCGACGCCTGCACCTTGCCACTCTGCTTTTCGGGATAGTAAGGCACGAAACCCCCCATCTTACCTTTTTAGGGTTCCGTAGCCAAATGGCAAAAAACGGAACCCTTATAGATTCGTCATGTCTGTCTGTCTGTCTGTCTGTCCGTCCGTATGTCACAGCCACTTTTTTCCGAAACTATAAGAGCTATACTGTTGAAACTTGGTATGTAGATGTATTCTGTAAACCGCATTAAGATTTTCACACAAAAATATAAAAAAAACAATAAATGTTGGGGTTCCCCATACTAAGAACTGAAACTCAAAATTTTTTTTTCATCAAACCCATACGTGTGGGGTATCTATGGTATAGTATATATTGAGGTTTCTAACATAATTTTTTTCTAAACTGAATAGTTTGCGAGAGAGATACTTCCAAAGTGGTAAAATGAGTGTCCCCCCCCCCTGTAACTTCTAAAATAAGAGAATGATAAATCTAAAAAAAATATATGATGTACATTACCATGCAAACTTTCAACGAAAATTGGTTTGAACGAGATCTAGTAAGTAGTTTTTTTTAATACGTCATAAATCGTAAAAAGCAATTTATTTAACGGAACCCTTCATGTGCGAGTCCGACTCGCACTTGGCCGCTTTTTCATAAACTGGTATGGTCAAAAAGTGCGCGCAGATTCAAGGCAATGGCCATAATACCTATGCACCGAACCGCTGCTTTCTGAGGTAGCTTCAAGTTCGCGGCGTCTAAGTGCTGGAATGATATCCCTCCCCCTATCCAAGGGGCGCTTAGCAGATACACCTTTAAGCGTAAGCTTAAAAGCTATTTGTTGACGCTCCAAAAATCTTAATCCTAATCATGCACTTTTGGCAGCAAAAATATGCCAATTGCAAATTTTTATCTAGTTTTTGTTTTTAGTTTAATAGTAAAATTTACTTTAATGTGTAACGTAGTTATTATTTTATTGAAGCTGCATGTAGGAAGTGCGTATATGTACTATCTCACTATGTATTTATGTTTATTTCTCTCTCGCCTTTCACAATTATATAGTTGTGTAACTATAATTGTATGACGTTTCCGTGAATCACTAACGGTGCTGGCTGAAAATCAGCGCTGTGTAGACTGACACCTCAGCATAATGCTGAGCCAGTGTCCGGTTCACTGCCGCAGAAACACACTTGTTAAGGATGACTCACGCTAAAACGGGCCGTGTCCGGCCCGGGCCGTTTTCTAAGAAAAACGACGGCGTTTTTGCGCGGCCAAGCCATACCCAAGTCCGGCCGAGCTACGGCCGGGCCGTGCCGACACCGAGCCGCTTCCGAGCCTCGTCCGTCGCTCAGCCGCGCAAAAACGCCGTCGTTTTTCCTAGAAAACGGCCCGGGCCGGACACGGCCCGTTCTAGCGTGAGTGATGACTTTACATGTTTTTTACTGTTATTTTATTTTATTTTTTGTTTAATATGTGTGTCCTGTGTGTTAGTGAATAAATGTATATTTCTTTCTTCTTTCTGTCTTTCTTATGGAAATGCATGCGTATGCACGGTATTCGCTTTTCACTAGAAAGGTCGTGTTATTGTTTCCCACTGTCGTGGAATAAAATAAGGTGAGATTTTCCATAATTTAAGCCAACATGCAGTATGGTTTTAAATAACCTAGTCCATCAAAGTGATCATAAAATGTTTGATTAATCTCGAAATATGTTAGCGAGTAGGTACCTAGATTCAGATTCTGCATAATTTTAAAATTAGAAAATAGATAGATAATTACATAAATAAATTAGAATATTCTCTTCACGTGTTAATTTGAACTGTGCCTGATGTCTAGAACCAAATCATATTTTTTAATGGCAAACGGATATTTCTCCTCTATTTAGATCCTGCCGAATTTCAATTCGAACAGAAAGTAATACATTCAAGATAGGTTCAACAAAATACCAATTCATAAAAATGTACCTTAATAGCATAATTATAATGATGATAATGACACATGGTCCCTCAGTTAGTAAGCCAAAAAATCATCAGACCGAACGTATTCTTTATGCTTAACTAACAAATTTTGCAGATGCAAATTTTTAATCCTATAAACTCGTTAGGCTATGGCCAAATTGTCCTATAAATGTCCTGCAAAGCCTTACTCCTTCAGATATAAATGCATTAGGTCTAATGATACAGTCAGCAACATTACATTACGTCCAATATTTTGTGGTCCTCACCATTCACACACATAAACATCTACTTAAACTCATTATATCCTTAATTTATCGAAAACTTAACGACCTACCACATAAACTGTCCTATAATGGTCCTAAAAAGTCTACTCCTTGAGAAATAAATGAATTAGGTATCTCTCTAAAGTCAGCGCGATGTTATAATACATCCAACGTTTTGTGTTTCTTATCATAAAGATCTACTTAAACTCATCGGCCGAACATTGCGATCAGCTGGTGCCGCTGCAGATTTTGCCGCGGACAAAAAGCGAGATAAGTATTCGGCCCTGGGCGGTATCGTTACCATTTTGTACCCCTTGCATTTGAGACTACTGGGTGCTGGGGTTTGGAGGCTATTGCCTTCGTTAGGGAAGTGGGACGTGAATAAGGGAGAGGGGATGTGACGCCCGCGTGGGGTCGTACCTGGTGCAAAGGTAGTCCATCGCCATTCAACGTGGTAATGCGGCTAGTGTCATGGGAACCTTTGTGCCAGGGACGACTTGAAGGGGACTTTTTGACTAGGCTTAAGGTGCTCTTAAGTTTATTGTTGTCATTTTAATGTATTTTACTGTGTTGAAATAAATAAACTTAATTTGACTTTATTTAACTCATTAGATCCTTAACTTATCGAAAACTTAACGACCTACCACAACGGCACGGTCGCAGCTCGCCATGTCGCGCTTATCCATTCTGCATTCGCTAATTCAAATTGACACATCAGGCCAGACCAAAATACTCGAACCGTCTGGCGGGCCGTGGGGGCACCCCCCTTGGTTATATCCGTGAACTGTCGTCATAATGCTTTTTGACAGTACAAAACTCATACAACTCGACTCGCGAGAACATTTTCAAATGCAGTTGCAGTGTTTTATTTATTGCGATTTTTGAGCTATTTTTGTAAGGCGAAAATGTTCGTGTAAAATGATGTGCGTTAACTATAGTAAAATAAACTGCATAGTTACAACTGAACTTGTTTTTTTTTACAATACGGAAATACAATTGCTGAATTAGTAATGCTGATTTAGGTACCCTTTTTAGTTTACTTTAAGTTTCTTTAGTTTGGGACATTATAATATCTTTATGATTATTATAAAGAGGAACGTATGTAAAATTTTAGCTTTGTTAGTTTGTATGTTTTGGGTAATCTCCGGAACCGTTCAACCGATTTCAAAAAATCGTCTTCAACGTGTAGAATGGACTTTCTCGTTAGTTATAGGCTATACTTGATCCCGCGGGATTGCCTGCGTTCTTTGCAATACGCGGGCGAAGCCAGCGCTTGCAGCTAGTATTCTAATAAAACATTAATTGGAATTAATAAAAATAAATATAATCTGAGAGAAATTTTATTATTAATAAACGAATTGAATAAGTAGGTATATAACGATGGCGATCGAACAAATACATTTTAGGAGTGTTTATTTAACATGTTATCCCTAATGGTGTTTACATTTTCACCCTTGTTTGCACCTTGCCACTCTGCTTTTCGGGATAGTAAGGCACGAAACCCCCCATCTTACCTTTTTAGGGTTCCGTAGCCAAATGGCAAAAAACGGAACCCTTATAGATTCGTCATGTCTGTCTGTCTGTCTGTCTGTCCGTCCGTATGTCACAGCCACTTTTTTCCGAAACTATAAGAGCTATACTGTTGAAACTTGGTATGTAGATGTATTCTGTAAACCGCATTAAGATTTTCACACAAAAATATAAAAAAAACAATAAATGTTGGGGTTCCCCATACTAAGAACTGAAACTCAAAATTTTTTTTTCATCAAACCCATACGTGTGGGGTATCTATGGTATAGTATATATTGAGGTTTCTAACATAATTTTTTTCTAAACTGAATAGTTTGCGAGAGAGATACTTCCAAAGTGGTAAAATGAGTGTCCCCCCCCTGTAACTTCTAAAATAAGAGAATGATAAATCTAAAAAAAATATATGATGTACATTACCATGCAAACTTTCAACGAAAATTGGTTTGAACGAGATCTAGTAAGTAGTTTTTTTTAATACGTCATAAATCGTAAAAAGCAATTTATTTAACGGAACCCTTCATGTGCGAGTCCGACTCGCACTTGGCCGCTTTTTCATAAACTGGTATGGTCAAAAAGTGCGCGCAGATTCAAGGCAATGGCCATAATACCTATGCACCGAACCGCTGCTTTCTGAGGTAGCTTCAAGTTCGCGGCGTCTAAGTGCTGGAATGATATCCCTCCCCCTATCCAAGGGGCGCTTAGCAGATACACCTTTAAGCGTAAGCTTAAAAGCTATTTGTTGACGCTCCAAAAATCTTAATCCTAATCATGCACTTTTGGCAGCAAAAATATGCCAATTGCAAATTTTTATCTAGTTTTTGTTTTTAGTTTAATAGTAAAATTTACTTTAATGTGTAACGTAGTTATTATTTTATTGAAGCTGCATGTAGGAAGTGCGTATATGTACTATCTCACTATGTATTTATGTTTATTTCTCTCTCGCCTTTCACAATTATATAGTTGTGTAACTATAATTGTATGACGTTTCCGTGAATCACTAACGGTGCTGGCTGAAAATCAGCGCTGTGTAGACTGACACCTCAGCATAATGCTGAGCCAGTGTCCGGTTCACTGCCGCAGAGACACACTTGTTAAGGATGACTCACGCTAAAACGGGCCGTGTCCGGCCCGGGCCGTTTTCTAAGAAAAACGACGGCGTTTTTGCGCGGCCAAGCCATACCCAAGTCCGGCCGAGCTACGGCCGGGCCGTGCCGACACCGAGCCGCTTCCGAGCCTCGTCCGTCGCTCAGCCGCGCAAAAACGCCGTCGTTTTTCCTAGAAAACGGCCCGGGCCGGACACGGCCCGTTCTAGCGTGAGTGATGACTTTACATGTTTTTTACTGTTATTTTATTTTATTTTTTTGTTTAATATGTGTGTCCTGTGTGTTAGTGAATAAATGTATATTTCTTTCTTCTTTCTGTCTTTCTTATGGAAATGCATGCGTATGCACGGTATTCGCTTTTCACTAGAAAGGTCGTGTTATTGTTTCCCACTGTCGTGGAATAAAATAAGGTGAGATTTTCCATAATTTAAGCCAACATGCAGTATGGTTTTAAATAACCTAGTCCATCAAAGTGATCATAAAATGTTTGATTAATCTCGAAATATGTTAGCGAGTAGGTACCTAGATTCAGATTCTGCATAATTTTAAAATTAGAAAATAGATAGATAATTACATAAATAAATTAGAATATTCTCTTCACGTGTTAATTTGAACTGTGCCTGATGTCTAGAACCAAATCATATTTTTTAATGGCAAACGGATATTTCTCCTCTATTTAGATCCTGCCGAATTTCAATTCGAACAGAAAGTAATACATTCAAGATAGGTTCAACAAAATACCAATTCATAAAAATGTACCTTAATAGCATAATTATAATGATGATAATGACACATGGTCCCTCAGTTAGTAAGCCAAAAAATCATCAGACCGAACGTATTCTTTATGCTTAACTAACAAATTTTGCAGATGCAAATTTTTAATCCTATAAACTCGTTAGGCTATGGCCAAATTGTCCTATAAATGTCCTGCAAAGCCTTACTCCTTCAGATATAAATGCATTAGGTCTAATGATACAGTCAGCAACATTACATTACGTCCAATATTTTGTGGTCCTCACCATTCACACACATAAACATCTACTTAAACTCATTATATCCTTAATTTATCGAAAACTTAACGACCTACCACATAAACTGTCCTATAATGGTCCTAAAAAGTCTACTCCTTGAGAAATAAATGAATTAGGTATCTCTCTAAAGTCAGCGCGATGTTATAATACATCCAACATTTTGTGTTTCTTATCATAAAGATCTACTTAAACTCATCGGCCGAACATTGCGATCAGCTGGTGCCGCTGCAGATTTTGCCGCGGACAAAAAGCGAGATAAGTATTCGGCCCTGGGCGGTATGGTTACCATTTTGTACCCCTTGCATTTGAGACTACTGGGTGCTGGGGTTTGGAGGCTATTGCCTTCGTTAGGGAAGTGGGACGTGAATAAGGGAGAGGGGATGTGACGCCCGCGTGGGGTCGTACCTGGTGCAAAGGTAGTCCATCGCCATTCAACGTGGTAATGCGGCTAGTGTCATGGGAACCTTTGTGCCAGGGACGACTTGAAGGGGACTTTTTGACTAGGCTTAAGGTGCTCTTAAGTTTATTGTTGTCATTTTAATGTATTTTACTGTGTTGAAATAAATAAACTTAATTTGACTTTATTTAACTCATTAGATCCTTAACTTATCGAAAACTTAACGACCTACCACAACGGCACGGTCGCAGCTCGCCATGTCGCGCTTATCCATTCTGCATTCGCTAATTCAAATTGACACATCAGGCCAGACCAAAATACTCGAACCGTCTGGCGGGCCGTGGGGGCACCCCCCTTGGTTATATCCGTGAACTGTCGTCATAATGCTTTTTGACAGTACAAAACTCATACAACTCGACTCGCGAGAACATTTTCAAATGCAGTTGCAGTGTTTTATTTATTGCGATTTTTGAGCTATTTTTGTAAGGCGAAAATGTTCGTGTAAAATGATATGCGTTAACTATAGTAAAATAAACTGCATAGTTACAACTGAACTTGTTTTTTTTTACAATACGGAAATACAATTGCTGAATTAGTAATGCTGATTTAGGTACCCTTTTTAGTTTACTTTAAGTTTCTTTAGTTTGGGACATTATAATATCTTTATGATTATTATAAAGAGGAACGTATGTAAAATTTTAGCTTTGTTAGTTTGTATGTTTTGGGTAATCTCCGGAACCGTTCAACCGATTTCAAAAAATCGTCTTCAACGTGTAGAATGGACTTTCTCGTTAGTTATAGGCTATACTTGATCCCGCGGGATTGCCTGCGTTCTTTGCAATACGCGGGCGAAGCCAGCGCTTGCAGCTAGTATTCTAATAAAACATTAATTGGAATTAATAAAAATAAATATAATCTGAGAGAAATTTTATTATTAATAAACGAATTGAATAAGTAGGTATATAACGATGGCGATCGAACAAATACATTTTAGGAGTGTTTATTTAACATGTTATCCCTAATGGTGTTTACATTTTCCAATATATCAATAGAATGCTTTGATTTAAGTACAATTTAAAGTTTCCTATTTCAGAGTGGCAAAAGTACGTTAACTGTTATTTTCCCGTACAAAAATTGACATTAAGATCTACCTGATGCACGTACGTAATCGACCAGCTGGAGTGAAAATATATTCGCTTTGCAATAAAAAAGTAGGCAACAAGAGTTTGCATTGAGCCACGCCGTTAAATCAAAGCTTCATCCTGCTTCAAGCCTCCATCGACCAACACTATTTATAGGCTCCATTGCACTCGATCAATATTGCCTCTAATCAATTCGTATGCGTTCGCACATAAGTAATGTGCGAACTTGGCGTAGCGGTGCGACAATGTTGTGGCGGGTTACGAATCAGCCGTAATGGCTTGTCTTCCCTTTATAACGATTTCAATAATTCAATTTTACGCGCAATCTTTTATCAGGTATCTGTTTTAGGATTGAAATTTACATATTTTTTCCGTGCAATTAATGGGGTTAGGTTCTGTATGTATTAAATAAAACGCGTTCAGTTTTCTAATAAATAAAAAATATTGGTTAAAATTAAAAAAAAATTAGTGAGCCCGCGTTAGGATGGTACCTATGTTATGCTACCCCGCCGCGCCCGCGCCGCCACGCGCCCAAAGTCACATCCTCGCCATCAAAGTATAAATAATCGTTTACCAATGCGTCCGAAAACACGCAAACCACCGGCCGTAGTACGATATTTCAGGAAGGTGTTCCCCCGTCCGTCAGACGCAACTTCAGCACATCCTATTTATAAGCGTCTATGTATAAATTCACTAAAAGTTAACACCACAACACACGTAACGAATATAAACTCGGAAAAGCCTCTATTAATAATCGACCGACTGACTTTGCTACCAAAAATAATAGTCTAATTGTGAAAAGTTTATGCGCGATGGGTCGTGGACCGGTGCTATCTTGGGGAGGCTATACTTAGTGGTGCGTGCGAGCCAGATTGTATGTAAAATTAGTGCTGAGTTTCCGAACGAGACGGCGTCTGCTCTGGTGGTGGTGACGCCGCGGCCATTCACTGCCTCGCCAACCACGGTGACGAACCTCACTAACGGCCAAACTTGTGACATTCCTGCATGACCCGTGTTCAGGTGACATGGCGTTCTTGCCAGGGTATTTTGCGTACGCGAGTGTCGCCTTCACGCTAATGGTTATGGCTGCATGCAGCTCAATGTTTACAATGAGCTCACCAATTTGACATGCACATAATTAATGTTTTAGTTAACCACTTATCTGGTTGGATCGTTGGTAAACATGTCCATGGAAGCATGCTTTTGTTTCGTAGCTGTACGTAAAATTTAATGAGCTGTTTTTTCGATAACGTTACATAAAAGGGATCACGTTCTATGTCAAGGCGAGGCTCAAGCGCTTCAGGAATTTTTAGGCCCTATTGAGTTTCGAATATTCGTCCCCGGAAAATGAAATGAAGCGGCAAATCAAAGGGTTTTTGAGGGCTCTTGTTGACCGGTAAAAACAGAATTTGTAAATTGACCCCACCCTTTGTTGGACGATAAAATCGATGTAATTATAAGCTGCCTTGCGTAAGTTGACGCGCAGTATCTGTGTCTATTGCCAAAGCTAATGCTGATAGTGGTCTTAATGTAGTACTTCGAGCAGCTTCTATATTTATTATGTTGTATATTGAGATTTGTTTAGATGCGAACATGATTGGATGCTTTATCTAAGACTGGCTGGAAAAAACATTAAATATGGATTTACGGAAAATTGTAGGTACCTGTACAACATGTGTGTTTTACCTAGGAGTGGAATAATCATGTTATCAATCAATCATTTTACGTCAAGGGCATTAAAACATAAGATCATTTAATCTAACATCGATAGCAGCTATACGGTAAGCGTTGAAGTGGTTATTTTAATGTAATTTTCAATGTTTATTGAGTAATTGTTTGTATTCGTTTATGGGACAATAAAACAGTACGTAAATAATCGTCTACCTATGTGTCAACTACTTTTGTGCTGACTATATTTAGCAAGATTTAAGAAGTTCTTACCAGCCTTGTCTTTAGGTACTAATAGGCGTATCATCATCATCATATCAGCTGAAAAAAGTCCACTCCTGGACATATGCCTCCCCCAAAGATTGCCAATAGGCGTATAGGTACCTACCTAAAATAGGGGACAGTTTACTTTGCTCGGCGCAACTCTCCATAAATATATATATTAGATGTATTTATGTAAGTGTTCTATACTACCAAAACCTAACCTACTAAGCTAATATACTGTCATACCATAGCAGAATATTTTTCCTCCTTAACAATTGTCACCTGACAATGACAATTCACAGTACATTTTTGGATCTATAAATAAAAGATGCGGCGAGTGAAACGGGCAACCTTAAAGAGCCAGAAATGAACAGTAATAGTTCGTAAAGTAGGAACCAGGGTAATACACATAATGTACTTACCTACTCAGTTGAATGCCAAGGTACGCAGTTGAATGCCAAGAGATCCAGCGAAGCCGCCCTCAACATAGCGGAGCGGAGCCGAAACTCGTTGGTGGTTTTAGACGATAGCCCAGCTTCGGTTAGTCCGTCATACCCCGGAGAGGACGGGATGCGTAGGTAAATTAATTTTCTCCAGGTAAAATTAAAAGGGTACTAAAGATGCTGTATTATAGTCAAATCAGCAACTATTTATCGAATGTCAAAACGCTCTGTTATATAAGGCCTGTATCACACTATATTAGATAAATTTATTTCACACTAGCTGTTGCCCGCGACTTCGTCCGCGTAGAACTTTTTATCGTCTTAGAAAATGATTTCTCTCAATACAAAATTTGAACCCTCTTTTAGGGGATGATTAAAAAAAAACGTTGATGTTAATTTTCTAGTTTGTGAACAAACAGTCTAAAACCAAAGTTAAAAATCTCATACTTTAAAAATGCCTTGAAATACTCAAACTTTGAACCAATTTTAACACTCTTAGGGGATGAATTTGGAAAAACTCTGAAATCAGTTTTGTAGTCTTTTAACGTACAGAATAAGACCGAAGTTAAAAATCTCTTAACACTTTAAAATTTTATTGCTCGCCATTTAAAATTTGAACCCCCTTTTAAACCCCCTTAGAGGTTGAATTTTTCTAATCGCTGAAAGAACTTTTTTCGTAAACTTGTAAGTCTCTAGCTCAAAAAAAGTGTTGCCCATACAAAGCTTTCTTAACCCCCTTAGGGGTGGAATTTTCTAAAACGATTTGTGTTCTTTTTTTGTTTTTTAATAAGTAATCTTTCTACAAAGTTTCAAGTCTCTAACTCAAAAACATAAACTTTCCCTGATAAAAACTTTGCACCCCTTTTTATCCCCCTTAGGGATAGATTTTTTCAAAACGCTGAAAGTCTTTTATTTTTATTTTTATAAGTAATCTTTCTACAAAGTTTTAAGTGTCTAGCTCAGAAAAAGTGTTCCCCATACAAACCTTGCACCCTTTTTTAACCCCCTTAGGGAATAATTTTTGTAAAACGCCTAATGTAGTATTTTTCATGTTCTAATAAGTAATTTTTCGACAAAATTGTAAGTCTCTATTAAAAAAAAATATGTTTTTCCCATACAAACTTTGCACCCTATTTTACCCCCTTAGGGGTGAAATTTTCCAAAACGCTGAAAGTACTTTCTTTGCATTTAAATAATCTTTCTACAAAGTTTTAGGAATCTAGCTAAAAAAAATAGTTTCCCACATACAAACTTTGCACCCCTATTTTAGCCCCCTATTTTTAGGGGTAGAACTTTCTAAAACGCTGAAAGTACTTAATTTGTATTCTGATGACTAATCTTTCTACAAAGTGTTAAGTCTCTATTTAAAAAAAATATTGTTTCCCCCATACAAAATTTGCACCTTTATTTTACCCCCTTAGGGGTAGATTTTTTTAAAACACTGAATCTAGGTACTTTATTTGTATTCTAATGAATAATTTCTCTACAAAGTTTTAAGGCTCTATTTAAAAAAAAGTAGTTTTTCCCATACAAACTTTGCACTCTATTTTACCCCTTTAGGGGTAGAATTTTCTAAAACCCTGAAAGTTCTTTATTTGTATTCTAATGACTGATCTTTCTACAAAGTTTTAAGTCTCTATTTAAAAAAAAAATGTTTTCCCCATACAAACCTTGCACCCCTATTTTACCCCCGTAGGGGTGGAATTTTCCAAAACGCTGAAAGTGTTTCATTTGTATTCTAATAACAATTTTTTCTACAAAGTTTAAGTCTATAGCTCAAAAAAAAAAGGTTCTCCCATACAAACTTTGCACCCCTATTTTACCCCCTTAGGGGTAGAATTTTCAAAAATCCCTTTTTATCCCTAGCCCACGTTATAAAAGCAACATACTGTGCAAAAATCAACTCTCTAAGATTAGTAGTTTCGGCTGTGCGTTGATGAGTGAGTGAGTGAGTGAGTGAGTGAATAAGTCAGTCAGGACATAGGCATTTATTATGTATAAATAGATAGAAGATAATGAAACTCCCATTCAAATATCTCAAAAAATTATGAAGCTACATCCGTTTTAATGTCGCTTGTTAGAGTGAGAAAACGATGAGGGACTGTGACGTCAATATACTCGAGCGTCATAGTAAAAAACAGTCGTTTCATATGAAGGTGCGTTTTGCGGAAAAGGGACAGAACATACCCCCTCTTAAAACTTTGGACTCTTATAATTATAACTTAATCATTACCTATATAACCTCTTGCTTTGTTTTTTTCTCCATTTGACTATATTTATTTTAAATTCTTTATCGAGAAAATATATTATGATTATTTACCATATTTTCGATTCCTGAGCTATAACCACGAACTTCGGAATAGGGAACATTACGCAAAGCTCTGCGTAGGGGGCGACACTAACACAACCCGTAAACAAACCGGTGCCGGTTAATGTACGGCCCAATAATTGGCATCCTCTATATCTATGTCTCTTTTTAACTTATACAAAAAGAGAGAGATAACGATAGATGGACGTGTATTATCGGGCCGTACATTAACCGGCACCAACAAACCGCCATGACGTACAATGTCATATTTATTTACCTAACAAACAATAACGAATAATTGATGAAAACGCGTTAAACTACAATCGTTTTATTATCATTCGTGTGTAAAATACCTGCACTGTGATATTAAAATGGCATCCTATAGCCATTTAAAGGTGGATGAGGGCTTTTTTTTGCTTTACGACGTATTGCCGCTTCCCATAGTTTTCATATCATCGTTTCCTTCGGAAATGAATGATGCCCTTCATTCTTGCATCCAATTACGCGGCACTGATGCATTTTATTCACTGAAATATTTTCTTCACTATTTGATCCAGAGCTTTGAAGGACTTGTCAAAGTTGTCAAAAAAACTGTTTACTAATTGTGTTAGTGCTGCACTCTGGCGGCAGAACATTGCAGTAATGTTCCCTATTCGAAAATATTCGGGTATCTCTATCTCTATCGCACTAACCATACTCGAGTGACAGGGATGCAAATATATGAACATTGAGTATCGGTTTTCGTAGTAGCGCCGCAGGTACTTTGGCTGAATGCGCCGAGCGCGTGCCATTGTCATTCAAAAAAAACAAATTCGTGTTAATTATATTGTTCAAATTTGTTGATTTCATTTATTGAAATTACGACATAAAACGACATTTGCGCATATAAGTTCTCATATCAGAATCGAATATTTTTTTATGGTTTATATTTTAGCATTTGTCTCGTAAAGGTCTATCGTAGACGGGATTTAAATTATTAATAAGTGAAAGGCAAAGCAATTCCGCCATTTTGACGAAAATTTGACGGTTCTTATAGCTGACAGTTGGAGCAGCGTTTGATTTCAATAAAAATAAATGAAAAATTAAATGAAGTCGTATATTTCGGAAAATTAATTAACTGTCGCAGTCGGATAAAAAGTATCCTAAGTTGCAGCTAGAATAATAATGTACCTATATAAAATGTTTCATATTTTTCCGTTCATGGGATGCTGAGAACATTCGAACCGCGCAAAGCTTAGTTTCAAACTGGCTGATTCTTTTTTTAATTTAGAGATTTATTATAAGTGGAGATGACATAAACAACAGTACAAAGTTGCCTTGGTCAAAATTATAACGATTTACACCACGATTGTCTCAAAATAACAATATACAAACGTATAAATACAATGATCACAAATTAAATGATTATGTCGTATCACCTAATAGGATCGTCAAAGTACAGTTCATTGTAATATACGAAAATGTCCTACGGTGGCAGTCAATAGCAAGTTTGACAATAGCTGTCAAAATTACTATTGATCGCCACACCGCAGGCCGTACTAGTATGTATGTGAGAGGCTTAAAGTTTCGAGGGAAATAGGAACAAGTGAGGTCACGATTGCCTACGGTTAAACATCCTACTTAAACTTTTAGATACTTATATTGTTTTTTCTTTAGTTTTATGTAATCCGCAATCCTGCCATTCCGTTCCCAACATTTTCCTTGTTATAATATGTTCGCAAATGAAAACATAACAGAGTATTTTATATCTCAGAAGAGAAGGTCAAGTCAATCCAAATGAAGGCAAAGGAAATCTAGACTTAGAATATAAATAAGAATAATTTGTGAGTCTGGCTTTGTAAGTTTGTATGTAATCTCTAGAACAAACTATCCAATTCAAAACTTATCTCACCGGTATATCGAATGGACATAGGCTATATTTTATCCCGTGGCTTTACCTGTCTGTAATAGTCGGTTGGAGTCGCGCGGGCAGCTAGTTAAGTATACACTATTATTTAAAAGTAGGTATTTTATTTTTTTAGGTGATGAGGTCTATAATTTTGGAACACAATTTTAATGTATGGAAAGAAAATTAGAAACTCTAGATTTGCAATTTTTTGCATAGATAAGCGCTATTCAACATGTGAGCTGTACGCACTGATTTTAATATGGGATTGGTTTCTAATTTAAAATGGATTATTGGTCGGCCGTCCTCCAGCTCGATGGGTGGACGATATTAGGAAGATCGCGGGTCACTTTTAGATAAAATTAGCTCAGGATAGGGACGGGTGCTCACGCTCAGCCAGTGGGCGATTACGGACTGACTACTTTATTCTCTTTTTTAACTCGGTCAACTCAAAAATGTTTACTACACGACATAATCAAGTTAAAATTACTGTATTTTACCACTTCTAAAATCTCGTAGAAGCAAGTACCTATGTAGGTATGATCAAAAATTCGCATTTTTATATAGATTATTATATTTAAGTAGATTTGGACCTACGGCTGATTTAGGATACAACCGGAAAAACACTAGGAGCATAGCGCTTTTATTTCGAATAAATTATCAATATCTGTCCAACAAAGCCATTTCCGAAGGTTGTTCCATCTTGTTTTCTCATGCAAGTTAGCCGAGTCTTTTACAAGGGAGCGTGGTTTACGAAAATCGAAATCCTATTAAATATTATAAGCCACATCAAAACACCACAGATTCAACTGAACTAGACTATCCATAGTTCGAAATTCTGCAACTTCGCGCAGCTGTCAAAGCGTCGCTGTCTCCAGACTAAGAACAAGAGCCAGGGGCATCAACTATTCATGCTACGAGTGCTTGTCTGCCGCCGAACGAGTGTCTGCTACGTGTTCGCTCTGTTTTGATATACTCTGAGTTTTTGAACGATTTTCGAACATGGGCTGATATTCGTGTAGGTTGTAATTTTTTGATGTAGACGATATTATTGCTTAAAACTTATAAAATCTGAATCTCTTCCATACCTATATTTTTCCCTATTAGAATACTATACGTTCACAGATAACTAATAATCTTATTGAACTTTTGTTATGTTCATCAAACTTTCTCACAATGAGTTTCGCAAGTATACCCACTGAGATACAAAGCAATAAAAATAAATGGTTTTTTTAAATTGTATCCGTCACGCATGCGTCATTTTTAAACCAAGAAGACTTTAAGAGTCAAATGTAGTGTTTGAAAATCCGTCTATAAATTAATTTTTGAGTTTGAAAATACCGATACACCATTTGATCGAATTATTATATCTCTCATAATTTGACTGTATGTAAAAAAAATACCGTGATTTTCAATAATGGTCGATGTCGAAGGTTCTTTAACTTACCTACACGCCTCACGACAAAATGGACGACTGACATTTGTAATTTTTATTACGATTAAACAATTTTTGTTTTGAATGTTGTTTGTTTTTGCGCAAATGTGACAAAACATTGTTTATATCAGTAAGAATCAAAATTGAATGAAAATTGCCTAAGGCAATACGGCTTCTAATAACTTTCGTTCGTAAAATCATTCTTACCGATCTTGAAATACAATGTTCTCATACCTATCCACCTATTGCAGCCTACTAGGGACTTTTTGCAGTATCTAATCATGGTATCTCATGCATGAACCGTTATGTGATCACATTATTTACATATTATATCAGACAATATCATAAATGTATGTAGCTTGAGATTTTGTGTTACCAAAGATTAGGTGTCATTTGCTATTATCGTCAATACGTTGATGCCCACACACACACAATAATGAAAGATATATAATATTAAGATATATATGGTATTAAGGTATTTTTTCAGATGGTGAAACGTCTTTTAATATACTAAAAATATACACAATTAAGACTGAAAATAAAGAGCAGCCAGGTTAGTTAGGGATATCTATCCACCAAACCATTCAAAATAATTATCATCCACCATTATCCCTATTTATATCTTCAGAAGTACATAGTCTCGACGACTGACTCTCAAAGAATTTTCAACTTTATTATACCGTAATAAAGTCGGTTTAACATCGCAAGCAGATAATTATCAGCCTTGACTGCACATGGAATTATGGCTGTTTATAAAGGACCTGACAGAATAAAGAAAAAAAATACAACACACAGGCGCAACTAATCTCTCGTCATAGTAAACGGGTCATTAAAGACGCCATCAAAATGGGAAATGTGGCGGGTCGCCGGCGATCGCGTATGGCCGCCAAAGAATATGAAAGTACATAAAGAATACATACCACAAGAGCGATATTCATTCTTATATTCTCCCGTGAGAATCAGACATAACAAAATATAATGAAAACGGCCATGAGCGGTCTTCGACCTTAAAAAGGCGAGTGAACCTTTTTCCTTATATTTTTATTAACTTGCAATGTATGTAAGTATGTAATTTGTTCGGGTGGAATCTTGCAACTCAATTTTGAAGCAGATATTATCTTCAACCGATTGAGCTGTAATTTTGGGTAAAGGTATAGTTTGGGTGACAATTCAATATCATGGTACCATCGAGCTGATCTGATGATGGAGACAGAAGGTGGCCATGGGAATTCAGTACTTAACCGACGTAACCCCGTTGAGTTTGGGCTCGTTAGAATTGTCTCAATGAGTAGTTGATGACGGTATATAGAAAAGTACAGTCATCTATAAAAGCTTGTACCAAAAATGTAATTTTTGACAGAAACTTATTGATATTCCTGTTGACTTAATTTTATGTATCTTGGCTTGACAGCGCTGAAATTGAAATGCGGATACTTTGCATTTTGTAAGTCGAATCTCGGCCATGTAGGTACATTCATACAAATTACATATCACCTATTTATCATACTATATATTGGTGGTATCATAAAGACGGGCTCGTAAATCTCATTGTAAAGCTAGGTAGTTGATTATTTAGGTTTGAAACTGTACAAATGCATTGTTTCTGTCTGTTTAAATACTTTCTGTTGTACCTACTTGTAATGCCGATATAGTAATCCAGTTCCCCTAATAAGTATTTAGTTAGTATACCTACAGTGAGTAACCCAAATGAATCAGTCTGGGGAATTCTCAGACGTTTCTGAGTAATTAAATCGTTGATTTTGGAAACCAACAGAACAACATTAAATGACTAGGTATCAAAAAACGTGGTTAGTTTTGAAATTAAAAAGCTGTATATAGTTAGATTTGTGATTTCACAAATCTCTACCACTGCGGTTGGAGTAGTCTTTATCTCTATTTCTTATTGAAGAATGAAAGAAAATAATGTTACGATTGCCTACATAAACGCATGTTAAACATTTATGAATTTAAGAGTTCATCTGCACAGCATAATTTAGACAAAATATTCAACAATGAAGAAGGTAGTAGAACTGAATCATTTTCTACTGAATCACGCTCAAAAATCGACGAAAAGTCGCTTCTGGCTCCCAAATCATTGCGCGCGCAGCTTCGAGGGGCGCAGGGCAGGGCGGGCGCCGCCTAAAATAGCCCGCACGTGCCGCTCGCCGCCGGCTGCCCACGCGCAGGCAAAATGGCGGCCGCATGTCACGGTGTGCGTGCGCGCATACGCGTGTATATAACTCACACACATATACTACCAACCTATCAGCAAGTGATTGCGTTCTTACGCTGTTATTACGACGGGCATCGTGGCTTCTTCACTATATCATGTTTAATAATGGCGTAAGCGCCATCAGCACTAAGGCCTTTTTCTTTGAAACGTATATAAGCAATGCACGCATCAGTGGCGTTACTATGACTATAGCTTTACGGGTTTTCTTTCTTAGCCTGTGCTTGTGTGTTTGTTGGTAATATCATAGTTATATTATGCTAGTTTCGTTAGGTATATATGTGTGTGTGATTGCTACACAATTGTGGTTCGTATAGGCGGTGATGATTGGTTCGGTTGAATTGTTTGTTGTGTGTTAGCACCAGATATTGAGAGTGTAGTGGTAGGTAATTGATGAACGAAAGTATGCGGATTATTGTAAAATAAATTGATTAAAATCGATGGTCGTGTGATGTTTCGCATCTGCAAGAGAGTTAGTATACCTACACCCTACACGCAAACCGAATTCCAAATTACTTTAGTTGATGTAAATGTTAAGTGCTTATGGATAGGGAATTTTTTAAGTTTTTTTCTCAATAACTTACTTAACTGTAATGACACAATCATAATACGGTGACATCATTACAACTATTAATATTTCAAGAATGGTGTAGAAAGACCACTGCAACGTGTGGTGTCCCAAATAGGTCTTGAGGTGTGATGATGATGACACCTACCGCGGCAAATATATTGCCAGCTTTTAGCACCACCGTCATCAAATGATTGTGGTACAGTCGCCATCACATACATAGGTACACTTTAGGTGTTCAAAAATATCGGCACATGCACCCTAATGCCTTGAAATGCTTGTTTGCTCCAATGTATGTGATGGCGACTGTACATGTGTACAATGTCCGTATGTAACAGAGAGATAAGTAAAATGTTGTTATGTTTTTATTCCATTATCTACAGTGCCAAAAGTATATGTATACGTAAGTACTTCGGCGTACATGGCGGAATGTACGTGCATTGTTACGAAAATAATCTCATATACTATGTTCTCATTGTTTTAAATGATCCGTTGTCTGAATGAATTTGTTTTATTATTTTCTATTCTATACTTGTCTTCTTTTTATCTTGGCAGTTTTTCGGTTTTCTCGTAGCAACCCGGAGTCTGCTACACAACTATGTAAATAATTATTTGTTACTTGTACCTATACTTCTATCTAAATCGAATAAACATATTTAATCGATGAATTATAAAATATGCAACATATTTATTTTCAATGAGGATTTGTTTTGTTTATTCGCAATGTAGCATAATATGTAATAGTATTCAATACAATACCTGATACTTCTTTTGATATGCTATACTCAATATTTATTTTATTGATAAGATTGTTACAAGACATTTAATCCGGTAAAAGCTACTGCAAGCCACCTGAGCTCAAGATAAGTTCTACAGTAGCCCTTTTGTAAGCGGCAGAGCACTTGAGTCCATCTTAGTGCTACTTCAGAATACCTTCAGTAATGACGAATCATTCATCATCGCCATATGCTGAGAATTAATCGCTGGAGTATATGAATGAAACATTCCAACACTTCGAACTAAAAGGGCTTAAGTACAATCAAAATTCAAGTGCAACTAAGCTGTTTTGGAATTGAGAAGTCTTGTAGGTGTTCCGAATTCCGGGGCACATGTGGACTGTCTCCCAGACATTCGCCGGTTCTTGGAAAGAGGTGATTCATGAAAAGCGTTGGTATGGATAAAAGATGCCGATTAAAAAATAATTATACATATATTATTTGTCTAGTTTCTGATTCGGCGCAGACTTCGTCTAGCGTCTAGCTCACACGGTGTCAAATACGAGTGTAGGTACCTTAGGTTTTAGGGTCGAAAGATTAAAATTTGTTAGTTACAGTCGCCATCACATACATAGGTACACTATATAGGTGTTCAAAAATATCGGCACATGCACCCTAATGCCTTGAAAATAGAGGTGTGTTCCGATGTTTGTGACGTGACTGTACATTAAATGTCCAATTTTATTAACTGAAAGTAAAGGTAGAAAATGCTTTTTCTCAAACATGCAATGAAATGTCGTCATTACCTACGTGGGTTATATCAGGCTTCAAAGTATCACGTTTCGGGCGGATCAACTCGAGAGAACTGTAAAGTTCATACGAAATTGAAGGCCTAGGCCGGGAAGTATTTTTTTTTCATTCCACTATTTGTGGCACAGCATCACGGCATTTAGCCATGAAGATTAGTTTGATTTGAGGAGTTTTTATTTATTTATTTCATTGCATGTTTGAGAAATAAATACACGAATTAGTGCCTATGCCAAATCTTGGGATTAGGTGTCAAAGCGGACCCCGGGCTCCTTTAGGGGCACAACCGGGAATAATAACGCTAGGAGGATGATGATTGCATGTTTGAGAAAAGCACTATATATGCATGGCCGTGAAAAGGGCTTGCCAGCTTCGTACCTACTCACCCGGCAAGCCCTTCTTTCCCGGCGTCTGCAGTAATGTACTATTTCTCAAACATGTAATGAAATATTCTCTTTACGTTCTTTATAATAGACTCGGAAGTATTCTTTTTCGGGCGCAGCATCTCGAGGCGGCCTGAAATGGTATTTCATATAACTTTTCAGGCCTAGGCCTGCAAATTAACTTTTTATTTGCATTTCACTATTTGTGGCACAGCATCACGGCATTCAGCCATGAAAATAAGTTTGATTTGAGGATTTTTATTTATTAATTTCATTGCATGTTTGAGAAAAGCACTATACATGCCTCGGCGTGAAAACGGATTTCCGGCCAAGTAGGATAGAGATACGAGTGTTTTCCCGTCCTCTGATGTAATGTACTATTAATCCGCTTCGGTATTCTAACTGAAGAGGGTATGGTTTCAAATATCATCAGAATTAACTTGTGGAATCTGCACTTCACATAACGGGCATGATAGTGGCCCTATAACGAGTTGTAGCATGTTTCACGAAGCCACATTAGCTACAAGTAACTATTTTACATGTCTAAATAGGCAACATTAAAGACGCTTTATCAATAACGACTGGCCATTTGATCGGTGTTGCCTGTAACAAGTACAATTTTAACTTTGTAGCTTCGTGAGACACTGAATTCAGTAAAGCAAGGTATCCTGACGATCGTGCAGTATAATGGGGGTTACTTTAGATTCTGTCTATACTCTAGGTATACATCACAAACCATTCCTTATCAGCCGCATTTAGCCAGCATTAGATTTCAGTAAGTTCACTGATCCCTTCCTTCAGGTACGCCGTTGCCGCGCACACTAGCGCATGCGCGGGCCTCGGCGCGCGCGCCTCTATATTTAGCCGCCTCCCGGCGAGCTCGAGACGGCTGGAGATTTCCGACATTCTACATTATTGTTTTTCTATGTTGTACCAACGGCACAGCTTGGCACAACTGGTGTTAAGTTGGTAAAGGTGCTGTATGACTATGACTACAACTATCATGGTATCCGACATAGTTTTCTTCGTCTTCTTGGTCGTTATCTCATGTCTGAGGAACGTGAAATCTATAGGTGATTCTTTCAACCTCTGCTCTCCAGGCCGTTCGATATTGAGCCTTTTGTATCATCATCATCATCATATCAGCCAAAAGACATCCACTGCTGGATATAAGCCTCCCCCAAGGAGTGACAAAGTGGCCAGTCCTGCGCCACCCGCATCCAGCAGACTCCCGCGAACTTTCCAAACGCGCGTCGGTATATTTTAACTGTCAATTTTCCATATAAAAAGTGACATTTAGACCTACCCGACGTTTGTACAATGCCTTACGTGATCGACCTACTGGGCGCACGACCTCTGCTCCTCATTCCCTGCTTATGCGTCTCTGTAGCGTATCCGCGCGGCGTCTGATCGTGTGATCAAAGAATCTGCGTGCGTTATAATATGTACGAATATAATAATATTGAGCTCTTATAGGATAGACTCGTTTGTGCAGTTCAGTCCAAGATATCCGGAGCATTCAGCGCCAGCACCGCATCTCGAACGCGTCTATCTTTCTAAGGATTCAGCCCCAGCACTGAAATCGTTATCGTTATACTGAAGATACCACATAAAGGGACGTCATCATCATCATATCAGCCAAAAAACGTCCACTGCTTGACCTAGGCCTCACACAAAGAGTGCCATAATGACTGGCCCTGCGCCACCCGCATCTAGCTACCTTCAACGGCGCGAAAGGGTTTATCGAAAAATACTCACACCAATGTAAATCATAAATCATAAAATTAAAATATAGAGGCTTAAATCAAAGTCGTTTAAAAAACACATATTTTAGGTCAGTGGGAATCGAGTTTTATGGACTCCACGCCACTGTGAAAGACAATAGTATTTTTCACAATCGTGTTATAATAGAGAGCTTTTTAGTCGAGTACCGTGTTTAGGCCACGAAGCTTGCTGAGTGGCCTAAGTAAGGTACGAGATTAAAAAGCTTGATTATAACACTATTGTGAACAATACTTTTTGTACGAGTTCATTAAAATTAATTTTCTACGAGTCAACTGAACTAATTAAACAAACTCGATACTGTTGAAACGAAGTGCAGCTCATCGCTCGTACGCTTGTTGATATCTTAAAAGACATCAACGAGCGTACGACATCAAAGCGATTCTATTGGTCCAATTCATTACAGTTCAGTAAAGCAGCCACGTGATTGGTCGAATTTATTTTAGTTGTCTGGAGCGTATCGAAAAGTAGTTATTTCGATTGTTTCGACAGTAACATGGACTACAACTATGAAAAGAGTGACGTTGCAGTATTCTCTATGAAATCTTAATACACATATTTTAATCGTCGAGTACAAAAACATATTTATCAAGATAGCAAAATATTTTTTTTTTATTTAAACAAAGAAATTACATTTCACAACTTTCATATAAACTCGCCAAACTGTGACGTTTGATGGCGAGAAACGCTCATGTTTTATATTATAATAAGTATAATAACCTAGATACTTAACTTTAACATTTTATGAGATTTACATTTACATTCTTATTCAGTAAGAACAAATATGTAACCTAGTTGTAAGTAGAAAATGTTCATTCAATTCAATTCATGATATTAATATATTCAATAAAAGGAGTTTGATGGCAAATTGATTTCACCTTTGCATTTCATGTGACGACATTGCGGCAATTTATCCAATTTCCCAGCCTCAATCAAATCTAATCATATTGCTATTGAATTCAAATTATGTTGACTACCTAGATAATTTTACTAATTCATATTCAGTATTGGAATCCGCTGGTGGCGCAGGACCGATCACTTTGGCACTCATTGGGGGACTGCGTTCGGCAGTCGACGTCTTTCGGCTGATGCGATGATGGTGATGCTGATGATTTTCAGTAAGTATTCAATATTATTTCTAATCAAGTGACGGCCCCGAGCCCCGACGGACGTCGGTTGTTTTCGATAAATATTTTTACCTATACTAACAGGGTTTAAACCAGATATATGTGAAAAATTACGTAATTACGATCGATCAGATGATCGAGTGCAGCAAATAACAGACAGAAATAAATAAGGAACAGGACTAATGGAGTAGAAATCAGTGATACATGTTTTATGCAGTCGATAAAATTGGTCGATGTCGTTGTACATAAAATTTTTAAATAATCATAATATCGTTATTAATGGAGATACTTCTATTGCTACTAGAGTGGATAAATTTAATCGCACCCAATGCGAATTATTTGTTATTCTAAGATTCTTTAACGGCCTCCGTAGCCCAGTGGGTAGTGACTCTGCCTACGAAGCTGGAGGTCCCGGGTTCGAATCTCGGTCAGGGCATTTATTTGTGTATTTATAACGAATATTTGTTCCTGAGTTATGGATGTTATGTATGTATATAAGTATCTATATGTATGTATCTATTATATATATCATCGCCTAGTACCCACAACACAAGCCTAACTGAGCTTACCGTGGGCCTAGGTTGATTTGTGTAAGATTGTCCCGTAATATTTATTTATTTATTTAATATTTAAGATCGCATTTTTTAATGCAACTGTTCCAACATGTTTCACTAGATATACACTCTATCCTATCCTGTCTAGAAAGACAAAAAAAAGGCATTTGTCACGCGGAATAATCAAGGGTATAAATATTCAGGTTTATAACTGTCTTCAATAATTTGAGAAATGGGTGCACCCACCTTTTATAGATGTTTATCACCATTGAAAACGATAAACAAATTAAAGAAATTTTATGTACGAAGACATAACCAAATTAATTGACGGTTTAAAAATATAACACTGATTTCTACTCCATTAAGGTCCTTACGTCATTTGCACTCGCTCGTCCGATTCCTAGTAATTTATACCCCTCAGCTCTCACAATTTCAATTATATTTATAATACACGGTGCTTTAAGCAATATCTTTTATTAAATTCTCGATTAATAAATAAATAAAATAAAAGTTAACTAAATAAAAATACAATACACAATAGGGGTGTAGACACCAAATAAAATAACCAATGATGATGAATTTGCTCGAAAAAGGATTAAAAATATTGTCAAATTGAGAAAAAAGTAAAGCAGGGGATTAAATAATCAACAAGTTATAAGAGTTCAAATTAAGTTTTAAGAGGGGGTATATTCTGTCCCTTTTCCGCAAAACGCACCTTCATATGAAACGATTGTCATTTACTATGACGCTAGAGGATCGTGACGTCACGACCCCCTAGCGTTTTTTCTCTCTAACAAGCAATGTTAAAACGGTTGTAGCATCGTAATTTTTCGAGATATCCGAATGGGATTTTCGTCACTAAGCATATTTTTTTTTCACCTCACCGGTTCGAAAAAGCTTGCTTTATCGCTCAAAATCTGCGTGCACAAGTCCATTATATCCGCTAGCGTGGAAAGAGTTTTTGAATTTCAAACGGGACGCTCTATCGTGAGATCCAACTTTTTTCTATAGGAATGAGAGCTCATTATCGTGCGTTCAGAAACTAATGGTGTGATGCTTAAATAATTCATTATTATTATTTTCATAAAATAATTTAATAATACTTAGTCTTTCTTAATTAAGTACATATGAAATATTAATAATTAGACTGACTTATAACTTAGTCTTACATTTCAAAATTTTACACTTAACGCACCGTTTAAAAAGTTAATTTAAGAAAAAACTCGTTGTACCTACATTTCATTGTTTTGTTTTGTTGTAAAGCCACAGTAATATCAAAATAATGGAAGTTATTTATAGATTTTAGCGCAGAAGATATACATAAAATGAATTTTTATGCCTGCTGAGTTAGCGGAAAAGGTAAAATATGCGTATTTGAGCCTTAGTTTACCCGTGAGTACCTATTACCTACCCAAAAATACTTTGACTTTTATAATGTAAGCGTGGAGTCTATTTCAAGATGCGAAAATGTTTATGTTACTTTTAATAATTATAAAATGCTTTGATTTTGATGAGATGTAAACAAACGTTTATTGAAAATGAGTACCTATAAGGTTCAAATTACTTTCATTACATTTATAATTTTCCTCGCGGTGGTGAGGTAAAAAGTTGTGTGTCTCGCTCGGCAGCAAAGTTGTTTGTCGTCTCGTGCCTTGAAAGCCTCGCTATGCTCAGGATTGTACTTTTGAAATTCAATCTAACAATCCTTCGCAAGCTCTGCTTTCAATACAAGCACTTGCGCCAAACAACAACTTTGCAGCCTTGCATAACAAATAACTATTGCCTTCTTTCTTTTGGAGTATTTAGTCTACACCCCTATCGTCTTGCTTGATATACCTAGGTACTTAGTTACCTAATGTGCATCCTATAAACTGACAAATCACAAAACACATTAATTAATTGGAAAAAACTTCTCGTAGCTCCCCCTCTGCAGAATACGGTTAAGTACTGAAAACCGAGACCATTTCCATTTCGTTTTTTTGCTTCCTTGAAAGGTGAAAGCAGCTGTCACGAGCGAGAGAGAAAGACGCAATGCAGCTGGATGACGCAAGGCGATGAATAAATATCTTACTCAGTGAGGACTTTAAAATGTCACCTTGGGAATAAGCAAAAATAGGTAGGAAATTAAATTAATTTCGTCCAATGGTACTTTTTAGGGTTCCGTACTCAAAGAGTAAAACGGGACCCTATTACTAAGACTCCGCTGTCCGTCCGTCCGTCCGTCCGTCTGTCTGTCACCAGGCTGTATCTCACTGATACCGTGATAGTTCTGGTTGAAATTTTCACAGATGATGTATTTCTGTTGGCGGTATAACAACTACTATATATGCTCTGGAGCGGTGAGCTATATGAAACTTCGTTAAGTATAGCCGTTCCATACATTTGTTTTCTCCAATATGCTCGGAAATGTCCGCCTTACTGTAGCAAAAATAGTCCGTGAAGTTCCTCGTTACTGCCGAGCGCAAATTTAAAAATTTAAAAGTCATTATTGTACAGCTTCAGCGGCCAGGAAAATGTATGAAAATCCTTTACTGTATAGTTTTTTACCTTTTAACTATATGTATTGAGTAAGGCAAATTACTGCAAACAGCCAAAGCTCGTACGTTTCAAGGCCTAGCAATTTATCACAACAACTTGTTATTGTTAGAATGAAAGAAATGTATGGCTGTCTCTTTCCAACTATTGCAAGTTGGTGTGACAAATTGCGCCCGTTTGTAGTGTGCCTAAAGTTTTCCCGCGCTTTCTGTATTTTTTAAAGTCATAGACAAAACTCTTACTTTTGTAAGTGATCGAAGTAACGTTCTCAAAAATGTCTCAAATAGTTAGAAACGAAGAAATAAATATATTTATCGATATAAAATTCATAACGAACTTTAAATACGTTTAGATTTCAATCCCGTTGAATCTTTAATACGTAAATATTTTAAACTGTGATCGATTCTAATGTTTTTAATTATTTTAAGTATGTAAATTGAAACTGGCACTATACGAGTCATGCCGTGTACATACTTTAAAAACATTACACTCCTATTCGTTGGGCAGTCGTGTAAAAAAATAAATTGGATGGGAACTTGATAGGTTATTGACATACTCGCTGTTTTAAGATTATTGAAAATATTATTTGATTTCCTCGCATTTTTGGAGGAAAGCACTATATATGCCTCGGCGGGAACGGCAATTCCCCGGCCTCTGCAATAATGTACTATTCCTACCATCGTGTTAGTAACAGGTCACTGTTGAAATGATCGTTAAAGCTGCCAGTGCTACATCAGACATGACGAATCACAAAGCCGCATGGCCGTTTTGCGTGGGCGTCCGAATGATGGACATTGAGAGATAAACAATACGGTATTGTTCAGAAAATTGTATGTAAGGAAATCTTTGCTTTCACACTAAAAAAAGGCTGCCAAATGGAAATTGAATAATGGTGGCAGTAATGTAATACAAGTACCTACTCTTGCTTGTGACAGAAATTTCCAGGATAATATTTAGGAATTATTGTAGTGAGTGAATTGAATTGTGTTTGCTAAGACTTTGTTACGTCCGTCCGCTTCCAAGATTATTGCGTCACAGAATTTTCAACAAACAAAATTAAATCCTATAAACCCAGGAAACAAAAACAAAATCTAACCAAAACATTGCGGGGTACAATCCTTGAGGAAATCGGAAACCGACTTTCATAACTTTCTCCGCCAATAACCTTCTTATGGCTGCGTTAATAGGGGTGTTATTGGCATGGATGTATTAGAGTTTTTAAGTCGTTTTAATTTGTTTTGGTTGGGAGCGACACGTGCGGCCGTGCGCAAAGTAAACTGAGATCCTTTGGCAGCTGCGGCGTGATTATGACGCCTTGACTGAGTCAGTTCCGTAGACGTATTCTGTTGCGTCTGTTACAAAACTTTGCAGGAAACGCGTAGCTGGCAATCAGCGTAGCTCGCTGCAATTGGTCGATCCTAACCTTTTTTTAAAAAAAGGTAAACCCAAACCCAAACATGACTGTGAGCAAAAACATGTATTTTAAAATTGAAACATAAAATATGTAGAAGTATTTGCTGTAAGCAGTATTTTGCATCTGCATCTATTGCTACGAGTACGCCCAGGCTGCGCTTTTACCAACTTACTCGTATATCTTTTGTGCACCGTTTTTTTTTACTTTAATATTTATTGTTATAATCTGACACTTTTACAAATACAATTAAACTTCTATTAAAAACATAATAATGTTAACTTAAAAAAAAATACCGATTAAACAATTAAAGTTATTAAATAAAAACAAAATTACATAATGGTCATAATACATATTATGCATAAAAAGGGAAACTTCGTAATGTATAATAATATGCAACTGTTCTATGGGATCATCATCTTCTTGCCTGCGTGTAGGTAACTAGGTATGTATGGTAATCCATCTGCGATGTCATTTCATGTGTCTGTCATGTCCCCTTGTATCAACTATCACGGATGGAATACCTAGCGACCGTGCTTTTTCAAACCGAGTGCGACCAGCGGGATAAATGCGTAACTTTCCAAACGAGCGTTGGGACAAATCATGCTGTCATTTTCACCTTCAAAAACGGACAATTCACATATCCTAAAGCGTATTAGAAAAATAACACAATCACCCTGCAGGAGTGGGTTCAGCCCAAAACAAATAGGCTATTCTACTGTGGAACTTTCTCCCTCTTGCAAAATCTAACGGCAACTTCAAATCCCTTCTTTCATTATTTGTCTCTCCCCTAACCCTGATTGTCTTAATATTATTACTATTTTTTGGCTGACTGATTATGAAACAATGAAATGAAAAATAGTTTATTGGGTTATTTACAATTTTAGATTATGTATCATATATTTGTATCTGTGATATTTGTATACATTTATGTATCATTGCGTATTTATGATTACGTACAACGTGTTCATGCCTTGTACAGTCGCCATCACATACATCGGAGCAAACAAGCACGTCACAAACATCGGAACACACCTCTATTTTCAAGGCATTAGGGTGCATGCGCCGATATTTTTGAACACCTATAGTGTACCTATGTATGTGATGGCGACTGTACAATAAGACAATAACCGTTTATGCATTAAATGAACTTGTACAAAAATATAAAAAAAAAATAGTTTTTTTTCTCAACAAATTATTATGCTAATTTGTTTCTGTGAATGTACTCTGCAATATGCCGAAGTTAACGGAAATTCCCGGGAACTTCCTGTATAGAGATATATTTATGTACGTTTATTTATATAATTATTTAGATTTTTAGTTAATTTAAATATCTGCATCACCGACTGCATAATCTAGTTTTATCTCTTTCTCCGATACCCAAAGGCTGTCTGGAAGAGATCGCTCTTCAGTGATAAGACCGCCTGTCGTGCGCCTGTTGTCTCCACCTACATGTTTTTATATTTGTTTCTCTTTGTAACTGCTTTGTTTGTGTGAATAAAGAGTATTTGTATTGTATTGTATTGTATAGTGTTTTGTTTGCACAAGAATCTTAGTACTTTCTTTGTATTTGCTTAGAAAGTTTAGGTGGACACAGCAGAGCTACAATTAAAATTGTATTGCGGTAGGACGAAATTATTAGCACGGTCAAATATAGATTTACCTACATTATCGAACACGCTTGGTAACACACTGAGCTCACAAAATTGGCATATAATTAGTCTAAAAAAATATGTTCAGCTAGTTTCTGTTGGTATAAACTCAAATTGCAATGCTGCAAGTGATAACTGATAGCCACTTGTTAAACAGACGTACTTGAAAACTCTCCAAACGCAACAGGTAGCTCTTTCACAACATTAAAGTCCGAAATCGCTTAACCGCCCGCCAAACATTCTATCACTACCCTCACCCAATTTTAAGCTTTATATACATACAATTTGTGGTGATAATTGTTTGATCAGTCCAATTCGATTTGATAGCTATAAAATTTGTTATGATAATTGAAGTTAGTAGATAGTGCAGTTGATCCCAATCGTAGTCTACGCCAATAAGTGAAGAATGCGATTCAACTATGTCCTTAGTTCGTTGATCGTGTAAGCTTCAGGGGGGTTGGCCGGGCGGTATTCGAAAGAGTGTTTTCGACAGCATCTTGAAATTTAATTAGTCCGAAAGCAGAGACTACAAAATAAAGACTTGTGTTTAGGCAGACATTATTGTAGTCAGGTTTGTTTTTATACTACGCTTCCGATTTCGATGTTTTTCAATCTGATTCACGCGCCGTCCTGAGCGTGTGAAACATGTTAAAACAGATTAATCAAATTAAGGTTCAGTTCACGTTTTCACTAAGCAGAGTAAGATGGTAAGGTTATTATTTGAAGTATAAGAAAATTTATAAGAACACGGACATTCAACAGTGAAGGGAAAAATGGCTGTGGATGATACTAGCAACCAAAACTCACTAAAATACAGTCATTGGTCCTTTAGATTCTCTAAATGGTTCCAACTCGAGCCAATCCCTGAAACTCAACAAAAACAAACGGCCGTATTGTACAGGCAACAGATAATAAACAACAAATCGTTATCGATGAGGAACACTGTCAGATCAATAATGTTATTTTATTTTAATAAGTATGGGTGAATCGTTCAATTTCGGTTTCAGAAACTACAAGCCCTTATGTAATTTCTTGGGATTCAGTAGCAAGCAAGTTCCAGTATTTTTCAGGATGCAATGGATGATAATGCTGAGATGAAGACTATCGGGAATATCAATATGGCGAACATTGCCACTGCGAAAGAGACTTTAGGTTTGGCGTTCAGATCGTTATCCAAATATTCGACTACAGTTTTCATGCCGTTGCGAAACGACTCCCGCTTGGCCCAAAGAGGGGGTGATTTGGTGGGTTGGCCGGGTGCCAGCCGGCGTCTCTGGCGCGCGGCCAAATCGGGAGCGCGCAGTGGAAAAAAAACGGCCGTCGCGCATCTTTGATATGCGTCAGAGGCGCGCGCGCAGCGATCGGAGAAACATTTTTTTTTCAATTGTTAAGTAGTTTTTTTCACATGTCAGATGGGAAAATGTAGAAGTGCTTTCAGTAGTTTGCTATGTTTAATTTTTTTCTTGTATTTGATGGACTGGACTTGATCGCAAACAATATCATTTTTTTGCAGCTATGTTGCGAACGATTTGTCTGCATCTGAAATTATGTACACTGTTGACAACTTTACAACTGAAACATTTTAGTTTGTAACAATATACATTATGTAGGTAGCAGCAATTGATTATACTTGTTGCAATCATTTTAGGCGTATTGCATTTTAACAATCAACGTTTAGGGTAATTAGTCGCTCCTTTGTTTCCTAGTCGACCGACTTAAAAATATAGTGTTAAGAAAAGAAGCAGATAAGCAACGTAGCTATCTATTAGTAAATTCAAAAGTATGCAAAATATCTGGTATTTTAGGTGCTATATTTCTATGCAGCTTTGTATTGCTTGTCACGGTTGGCAGCAGAGTAGGGAAGAAAGTGCCCATGCGCACTACAGATAGTCCAGCTCATCTTTGCGCGGCTGTAATTGTGTGCGTGTGCTTGTTATATTACTATGCAGGTTTGATCACCCACACAGGGGCGTGAGTATTCAGATCTGCATAGTAACAAGCACACACACCGTAGCCGCGCGCTAAGATGAATTGCACTATCTATAATATATGTACAGATACAGACTACGTGACGGACGAATGCCATATGAGCATATGACGCAATGCCATGGGTTAGAAATCGATGGTCTACAAGCTTAGTCCAAAACAGAGGGGCTTGGTGAGCAGTGATGGAGAAGAGCGCTTCTGGGCGAGTCTCCTAGCGTTTGAAGCGCTCGGTTCTAACGGCATTGTCGGCTCAAGATTATTTCAGCAGAGGTACCTACGAGCAAAACACACCGCGGTGTCTCTCAGCCGTTATTGGCTTACGTCTTCACCCTTCGTATGTCTTAGCACTGATCAGTGCTACTAAAAATTGACTCTATAACATATACAAAAAAATCAAAATCCTTCACCAATGTCAGCGTCAAAGCATCCGAAAGGTTAAAAGTGGAATATGATATTCTTCTATTTTAATAGTATTTGCTGTCGACGACAATGACGAAAAAAGAACGCCTTAAAAACGCTGAATATTCACTCTTCTGGTTGTCATGAACCTCAGGGCTTGATCATGACTCCGAGCGGCGGCAGTCGCAGCATTGCGCCATATACATGAGAGCGAGAGGCCGTGCGATTTCTCGCTCTCTTTTTCTCTCTCTCTAAGTCGTGGTCAAGCCATCAACCTTGAGGAACTGAGGAAGCAAACATTTTGGCTTGAATAAGTTGACTGACTAATAAAAGATACTATTTAATGGAAATGAAATCGTTGACAGTCTAAATGATTCGATGTTTGCCCGCTTCGTGACTAACATTTGACGTCAAAGTCTCGGGCGCCAAAACACAAAAACTAATTTATCACTTACATTATATAGCATACCTACCGGTTTACTTACCTATGGAGTTGGAGAACATTAATCAACAATAATTATTTGAAATATATGTTTATGAAGTGAAAGTGAAATTAAGAGCTAATTAGGAATGTGTTCCTAGGGGGGCAAACACGTTTCACGTTCAATTTTCCATATAAAAAGTGACATTTAGACCTACCCGACGTTCGTACAATGCGTTACGTGATCGACCTACTGGATATAGATTTCTGTTAGAGTTTCCATTCTATTCCTTCATTCAGTCATTATAAACCTTTATGTCCTCCTGGCCGACTACATAATTGTTAAATTATAATTATTGTCACTGTTGGCAATGTTTAAACTTTTTTCTTGGGTGCTAATTTATAAAATCCGCGTCGTATTTTTTATAAAGTATCTGGTTTAATTAAGAAATACATTCGGTTATGGTTCAGCAGAAATAGTGAAATATTGTTGTTAATATGTCGGAAGGTCGGACCGTAAGAATCATAGTAATCACGCATGAAAAGTTAGTTCTTATGAAAAATGCATTGATTACGACAGTTCATGGATAATCTGCAAATATGTAAGTATATTGATTTCACAGAAGAAAACGACAGAATGGAGCCCTTGTACTCAGTAAAACCCAAATTATTTCCTAAAAACTGAAACTCATTATAGAAAACGCTCGCACCTATCTCAATATACATCACTAACATTGTACAAACACGATTTACGGCGTTGATTTTCAGACCACTCGATATTGTTATGAAAATCCCACCGCAAGCGGAGTGTTGGCACGGGGCCAGAGCAACAGGCGATCGTAGACTCTTTATTGCCGAATGACGCTAGAAGATGCTTTACACACGTTCGCTACGGATTATTTCCTTTTACATGTCTAATGTAACTGAATAGTAGTCGTGATAGATGTTTCTGAAATAAGGGATGTTGACTGATTGATTATCAAAATAAGCAACTTTTTATGAAACGTCAATAAGCCTATGTTAGTTATTAGTAGGTATGAAGTTTGTAAGGAAATAGGAACCAGTGACATTACGATTGTCTATGATCAAACACCGTCCTTTTTAGGGTTCCGTACTCAAAGGGTAAAACGGGACCCTATTACTAAGACGCCGCTGTCCGTCTGTCTGTTCATCTGTCGCCAGGCTGTATCTCATGAACCGTGATAGTTAGATAGTTGAAATTCTCACAGATGATGTATTTCTGATGCCGCTATAACAACAAATACAAAAAAAAAATATAATAAATATTTAAGCGGGCTCCCATACAACAAACGTGATTTTTTTGCCGTTGTTTAAAATAATGGTGCGGAACCCTTCGTGCGCGAGTCCGACTCACACTTGGCCAGTTTTTTTGATTTTTACGTATGTAAAAAGCTTTAAAATAGCAAAATTACGTAACAATCATAGCGACTGTAGGACGAAAAATCTACGACAAGAGAGATTAAAACATAATAAATTATGTAACGTATGTTTTCATCTGTAACATACGTTTTAATTTCTCTTTTTGTAGATCTCTGTCAGGTGCCCAGATACTTTAACTCTTCGGGCAGATAACATGCTCTACTTAACTTTACCTAATCACACTTAATAAAAATTAGTCAAATTGATCTACGGCTAATTAATCCCCACAACAAGCGAATTTCGTAAGTAATTCGCCGATATTGCGGAGCTGGAAGCATGCCAGCACAATCGCCATCTTGTTTTTACATAAAACACACTATGCCTCACGAAAAAACTATGCAATTTCAACCTTATCGCTCCGACAAATAGAGCTTGAATGGCTTATTAGTTCAACGATGATGTGATGTTTTGGTTATAAGAAGCTTAAGAGCACGTAGATACAGTCAACGACATTATTGTTAATCATTTGGCACAGGTGTGGGAGAAGAATTAAATTCTCAAGAGCAATTAACGCTTAAATAAATATCAAATTGATAGCAAGTTAAATCCTTATTGACATGGATAATTTTTTTTTTCAGGCATTGCAATGGCAGATAATGTATCAGTAATCAACACGCGTAGATCTATTACCGCCCCGTGTTGTTTGAATAAGTATTTTTTTTTTTAAAGTAAGTAAATATTTATTTGTGATACACAGGTTACATAATAGGTGACAATAGAATAAAAATACAGTACGCTGTGACCTACCTAAAAGGTGTACAAATGATGAGCCTTACAAACTAAAAACTACAACTAATACAATTTTTTTTGAGCATTAAATTTACTTAAACCTTTTAAAATTACATATTTTAAAGAAGAACAATTTTATTTTATTACATATTTTACTTATTTTGGAAACTTCTATCTAAATAAAACTCGTCAATGGTGTAATATGCTCTCTCTAAAAGTTTTAACTTCAATTTGTTTTTAAACATTGACATATTTTATTTCTTTCTGGTAAGAAATTATATATTTTGGAAGCCATGCCTAATACACTCTATCTCAACAACGCTGTCTTGCCACTCACGGTTGGTATTGCATGTTTGTAACGGACGCTTCTCGAATTCATGGGAAACAGTGAGGGGTTTGATTTGACAAAGACTGCGATCTCGTAAATATATAGGCAGGTTAGTGTGAGGACCTTTAATTCGTACACCTACTCTTCATCATCATTATTATTTTCAGCCGGTAATCGCTTATTGCCGAGTATACGCCTGTTTACTACCTACGCCACTCGTCTGGTCCAGGGACCTGTATATACAAGTAAAGCCACCAAATTTTAGGGTTGGTCTTGGACCGTCTAGAACACAATTTGACTACATTAGATTTTTGCCTATTGCTTAAAGTGACTACTACATAATGGGTCGAACACTAAAATCTCCTAAAACACAAATTGACAAGTGCGTATTTTTCCTACATAGCATAGTGACAAGAATCCAAACTGTCTGGACATTCAGGTATAAAATTGAATTCCTATTTTTTTTATGTTTACTTGTCTGTTCAAGTTTAGTCTGGAATAAAAAAGTACGTCACTTTTCGACTATATGACTGTGGCGGTGTTATCCTTTTCCTTCCGCGACTACACTACTTATGACATATATATTACATGATGGAAGGTGATGTGATGAGACTGATGAGCTAATGAAGATAAGATCACTTCACAGATAAGTACATTAGTCCATAATAGTAAAACACTTGTTAAACCTCTTTGTGTTCATTTTATTACCATACTGGCCACTGATAGTGTACAGAAAATATGATTAATTTTGACGTTTTCTAAAAAGAGTAATGTTGTGTTTATGTCATGCTGCTGAAAAAACTGCAAAATGAACGAACCTAAGTTATTGTTTTAGCAAATAAAAAAATTGTCTGGTGCAACGGATACCGATATAACTTTGTATCGGTAAACAAAGCGGGGAATTCGTTTTGGAGATGTTCGAAGAGGAATGAGTGCAGTGCAAGCATAACTGTGAGTAAAAACGACGAAATTATAGTTCGTAAGAAACCGTCACTACATTCTTGCGAGCCCAATATTGAACAGATGTACAGAGAATATGTTCTTGAAAACGCTAAAACCTATGTTTGTGAAAACATGTACGGATTGAAAGAAAATTATGAGAAAGCCGTGATGGATTTTATAATTGAAAACCCATCTGTTGATGTGCAATTCCTACCATATGAGTCAGTGCGAGAGAATCTACGTAGGACACGACTCACGTTCTTGGATGTGGCGAAAACAGAATTTACGAAATCCTTCGAAGTTTCATTGCCAGATATGATTAAAAAAGATTTTCTTGTAAGTGAGTATGAATTGGACTCAGAAAACAAAATTTTAATATTCTGCAATCGATCGTCTCAAAAGGTCCTCCGGTTAAACGCCCACCTCAAGAAAATGGTGTTTGGAGATGGAACTTTTAAAGTGGTGCCAAAACCGTTCTATCAGCTATTTACTTTGCACGTGGACTTAAACAGCTGCAAATATTCAACTAACGTCAAACCTGCCATTTATGCGTTATTGCCAAATAAGAGCACAAGTACATACACAGCATTATTTTCAATCCTGCGTGATGTGCTGAAGGTTAATATAAAAATGTACAAATGTGACTATGAAATGGCCCAGATAACGGCATTTAAAACGGTTTACCCGAACGGAAAAGTTACGGGGTGTTATTTCCATTTTTGCAAGGCGGTCTGCGATAATGCAGATAAAAAGGGGTTGACTTCAACACTTTCCGGTACACAAATAATCTCACTAGCATTGAACTTGCCTTTCTTACCATCCAACTTAATTAGACAGGCATGGGACAACGTTGTCAATAATGGGCCGAGATGCAATGAATTTGATTCATTTATTGTTTATTTTGAAAAACAATGGCTAAGAAATACTGCTTTGATTTCTTGTTGTAGAGAGATACATAGGACTACGAATACATTAGAAGCATTCATCGCCGATTGTCCACATGAACAAAAGTCCAACTCTAATTCAGTTTCTGTTCAAGCTAAAAAATGAAGCTAACTATCAAAGCATTTCTATGGCAGGTGCTTTTATGAAACGAGAGAACAAGCAAAAGAAAGATATTCTTTTTAATAAAAGATACGGCCGAGAATTGACAAAATTATTAAAAAAACACATTGCCCCAATCGATTTTTTAAAAGCCATAAAAGACATCAAGAGAGCATTGAATTAAAGTGTATACCGAATTTGTTTTAATATCGTGAAGATTCTCTTTAAGTTATTTAAGTTCTGGAGTGACTTTTCTTTTTATTTTCATTTCCTGTCCATATGAGTTGACATAATATATCTATAAGCTGTGACATATGTCTGTACTTTTATTTTTCACCTCGCCTGTACATTCAAAAACAAAATACAACAGTAGGCGAAATGTGTTCTACGTTTTTTCGGTACTAGTCAATTTGTGCTTAGGAGATATGAGTGTTCGACCCATTATGTAGTAGTCACTTTAAGCTCTAGGCAAAAATCTAATGTAGTCAAATTGTGTTCTAGACGGTCCAAGACCAACCCAAATTTTAGGACAGGTACAAAGTAACTGTTTACTAAGCAGACACGTCTGCTAACTAATGGACGAGGTCGCGGGTTCAAATCCCCTCGTGGGGAATAATCTTTCAATTTTCCACCTTGATCGAAATTTAAAGGTTGAGCCATTTAGGTGTCAACTAATTTTGGTATTCATAGTAAGCTTTGAAATGTCCAGTATAAAGTGAGCTCTAAATGGCTCAACATTTGAAGTCCGTGACTAATCCAAAGTAATCTTTGTCTTCTTGTTGCTTATTATCCACGTTTGGACACTAAATGCCTCATAACGACTTTTTATCTTTGGAGACCCGCGGGGTAATCCCGTATCTTTTCAAACGCTTTATTAATAACAGTCATGTAAAAAAAATACGGCTGATATGCCCTAAAGCTCATCGGAAAAGTCACATTATTTTCATTCACAAACTTGCATTGTGTGTATCTCCCGAGTTCCTTAATGATACGATATGGATTTGTTAAGAAGCCTTAATACAGGTGTATAAACATAAACATCGACACACAGACATGAATTTGAGCCACATAATGACATGTAGGAATACATGGTTAATCTACTTATTCAGCCCTTTTGGCATAAGTACTTTCGCCCAAGGGTACGAGTACCCCTCTAGGGTCATTTTTCGAATGAACTGTATGCGTGTGCAGACGTTTTGTTGAGAAAGTGAGAACCCCTATTTGGGCGATAGTACCTACAGTCAGCTGCAGTGAAACCTCTTCTTGCATACAAACTTCTATGCAGGGAGTCACGTTCCTCTGAGCTTACTGTACATAAGACAAAATAAGAAAAGCTAAACGTAAGATACGCTACACCTATACGAGTACTAAAATCTACTTTGCGCACCTGTCATCTTCCCTTATCCCCAAGGATAAAGGTGACAAGTATAGATTACGCGTCAAGATAACAGGTATTAATACCTTATCCAAATGTTATAAGGTGGAATTTTGAATGCATTTTTATGATCTCGAGTGTACAGCAACGGAGATGCTATGTGGCGATGACCTCGAATGTACGTCTAGCCAAATGACGGTGCGTCTCAGATAAACAAGATTTCTAATGGCTACTTTCTCAACCTCGTATCTTTCTTTGCCGTTGTTTTGTAAAGTGAACTTTGTGATGTGTGAATCAAGTTTGCTTTTATGTTAATTTGAACTAGTAAGATATGGAGTTGGTAGAGTATTGGAGCGATTTGAAATAATTTGCGTCCACACAATATATTATAGAAAGGGGTAGTTTGCAAATGCATTACGATAAAATTTCAGATGATATATTTCACGACCATCGTCACAAAATCAGAAAAGATGCGTAGTTTTTAACCGACGAAAAAAACGGAGGAGGTTCTCAACTCGACGCGTATATTTTTTTGTTTTATGTATGACCACCCATTACTTTTTACAGAGTAGTTCGATTTTGATAATTATTTTTTTATTGGAAAGGGCATACCCTGAAGTTGGTCCCATATAAATTTGGAAAAAATAATCCAACCTTAAGGGTAGGAAAATAGGGCATGAAATTTTATAGGCAAAATTGAAGCGATTTGGCTACTGATTTGAAGTCGGTTAAAACTTTGTTTTGGAAAGTAAATTATAATATTAAAAAAAATCTGTCAATAATTTTGGTACAAGCTTTTATTGCCGACAGTTTAATTTTGTATACCGTCATCAACTACTAATTGAGACGATTCTAACGAGCCCAAACTCAACGGGGTTACGTCGGTTAAGTACTGAATTCCCATGGCCACCTTCTGTCTATATCATCAGATCAGCTCGACGGTACCATAATTTTCAATTGACATCCAAACTATACCGTGATCCAAAATTTGAATGAAGATGTCTGCTTCAATATTTAAGTCGCAAGATTCCACCCGAACAAATTCCATACATAAGTATCACATACCTAATTACATAGTTACATACATACATTACAATTTAATAGAAAGCTTGTAAAAAGCGATATTTAGGGAAAGTTGTAGGACAAACGAAAGCTAATACTTTAGTAACGGGGAGAAAATTCCACATTGTATAATTTTACAATTATTAGGTACCTACCTATTAGGTAGGTACTTTAATTTGAAAATGTTTGCAATTGTTGAATTGTCACCTCAGATCTAGAATGTTCTGAGACTGGCACTTATTTTAGTTTGCTTTAAGCGTCTTCTTAATACTACTTCAGGAAAACTACTTGCTATTTCTTATAATTACTACCTACCTACTTGAATAACATTAATTTTTAAATGCGTTTTTTTGTTCTTTTAATTTTTAAATGTTGTTCTAAGATGATTTTTTTAGATTCAAGAAGCATGAATTGTGTTTTTGTATGATTTACCTAGAATAGAGCATTATTAAATATTTTTGCCGACTAATGGAGGAGCTAATTAAGTTATTATTTGTTTGATGTCTGATATTTTTTTGGCTTTTGTCTCTAGGTATGATAATTATATCCGTTACACAGAAAACATCTGCTATAGTAAATTAATTCCAAATTTGTATTTTTTTCCATACTGGTTGTCAGTAAAATACTGGATTATACCTGTTTACATAGATATCAGCCTGTCTATAGTGCATGTTACGCAAAAATGCTTCCATCAAGCAATCTGTTCATTAACTAGGCCAGCGAAAGATAATAAACATGTGTGCTGAAAAGCATTGCCAAGAAACTTCCGTGTCGCGTGCGAGCGTCTTACACATTTCTAGGTCACGTTTTATGTACTTTACTTAAGTATACCTAAATGAACAACAAACATGTTTGTGTTAATCTTAAAGATAGACTAATTGTGCGGTCGTTAGTAGTCTAACGACCGCACAAGTACTAGTGCACTACCCCCTTCATCCCGTGGTTGTCGTAGGAATTGACTATGGGAATAGGGTGGCAGTGTACTGTGGGCGATTGACTAGCTTTGCAAGCTAACATTGCAATGTCACGTTTTTTGGACACTGAATCACTCTTGCGAAAAGGGACGAAATGAAAACCAGCGCTGTACAGCCGCAATGACTGTCACAGCACATGCTGAGGTCGTTCCTTTTGTCACACAATTAATCTTGTATTTTTTTTTATCTCGTAATCAATTTTTCTTATGTATCTGTTTGTGTGACAATAAACATTTCCTTTCTTCCCTTCTTTCTTTCTTTCAAAAAACCGTTCGTGGCATCCACAGGCCACTTTCCCTGCACCACGCATCCGTCCGATCGCTTTATTGGGTTCATCCTATAAAGTAACAGCCAGGTGAAAAAAAGGATCGAAAGGTAATATTTGTTTCTCAAGCTTCACAAGCTTTATTTTTATACATCATCGACCCACTTAAATACACTTGTGACCCTTCCAGCGGTGCGGATGAAAAACAGTAGGTAGTGAACTCCTCAAAATGATTCATTCAGCGTATTATTTACGTAACAAGTATGCCCAATTTTGACGAGCATTTCTAAATATTCCAATAAAAAATCTCGGTGTTAGCCAAATTATTAGCTACTATAATTGTGTTTTATTGCAACAATACTGTAAGCCAATAATCTAACACACCTATCCGAGTATCAACAATATTTATGTTTCCTCTGCCAAGTGTTCTCTAGTAGGCGGGTGAGCTAAGGTTACCACGAGTTAGGTTGACGAAGAGAACAGTATTTGTGCTCTTCAAAAATAAGTGATTGAAAAAAATATTTAATTGCTATCTTGTATGTCGCTTTTACACCTTTGCTTGGTCGTAGGTGCAGTCTTTAATTCCTGCGTACGAACGAGCGTTTTCAAAATAAAGGAGGCCGGGTATTTTGTCCCTCATTGGAAATCTATACCGCGACCGTTTAAAGTAGGTAATTTGACGCGATCTAGATTTTTCGAATAATTTATACCTACTTTGTATATTGGTTCTTATTGAAATTGTCTTAAGTATTTCTACATTATTTCATATTTATTACCCGTTCGACTACCCTAATTCAATTGAATTGATTGTAACACGAGACAAGGACATTCTAATTGCAAGTTGAAATTAAAATGATTAAATGATATATGACAAATTATTTATTAATTTTATTTCTTTATTTTATTTATTTATTTAAGGTTTGCCAACAGATACAATACCATGTAAATTAGGAACTAAACTTGGTACAAAAACCAAGCAGAGTGTTTATCCAATTACAGGCAATTACACAACATGCACGTTATGCTAAACAATGTGAAGCGACATAACTACTACACTCAGTATAAGTACTGAACAAAAAGTTTTTTAAACTACTTTGGGACATAGATAACAAGTTTTTGAGCTCCCTACATATTCTGGGGAGGGCACTTTGGAAACCAAGATTAGTGCGATAATGCTTAAGGGCAAAAGATCGTAAATTAATTGGTATCCTATCGCAATCACTAAATTTCATTTCAACTGTAAGTATCGTTTGTCCAAATTTACGTTTCGGCAAAAAGCCAATTAGTTATCTCGAAAACCCAAAAGATTTTTTTTAAGGTGGTTCGATTGCCATACAAAGCGTTATTTGACATTCGCAGGCTAACGGCGTGATATTTTAAGAAACATAATTATGTAACAAATTTTCTTCAATTTGCTTCCCATTTGCGCCAAATTTCCCCTTTCCTAGAATAAACTTGTATAAACTAGATTAATTTGAGAAAAAAAGTTTTCCAAAAATATCACGTCCCAAACCAATTTCTCAAATTAATCTAGTTTATACAAGTTTATTCTAGGAAAGGGGGAATTTGGCGCAAATGTAAAGACAATTTATGAAAGTTTCTTAAAATATCACGCCGTTAGCCTGCGAATGTCAAATAACGTTTTGTATGGCAATCGAACCACCTTTAAGGTGGTTCGATTATACTTATCCCGTAGAACCCATTCGGTTTGTTTTAAAATGATCCTGAAAATGTCATGGACTCAGAGAATAACGGTTTTTAGGACAAATTAAAATTCGGATAAACGACACAGTTAGGAAACAATTTTTTGTGATTCTGCAGGTCACTCACTTCACTTTTTATATGAAAAAATGACAGTTGGATCTACCTAACGCGCGTTCAAAACGTTACGTGATTACCCCTCAGATAGCCATGACAAATATCTCAATACAGTTACAATACGATTAAAATCAGTTAACGATTCTGATGTTAGCTACTAGTAGCGCCGCAAACGTGTCAGAGGGGTCGGACGGGTATGCGGGAGGCGACTCGAGGCTAAGGTGCCGCGTACTGTATAAAACTACAAAGTTAGGGTATGTACAGTCAACAGAAACATCACCCCTCCCAACCCCCCTGCATAAAAAGGGCAGCCTGTGTAATCATAATCTTAGCAGAGGATGGAATTATCCTTATTTTCCGATCTCATGGAGACACCAGCGTCTGACGAAAGAAGACGTAGGTAAAAGCGAAAGAAAATTAATAAGTATACATCTAAATGTCTTGGAGCCGTGAAATATCGTCGGCGGCTACAACGCGGTGATGTCAGCAGAGCTCAAGGGTGTTGCCACTGACTAACATATACAGGGAAATCGTGGCACATTATATTTCCAAAAACTGGCAACTACTCACGATAATGATGATGTTGAATGTTGATTATATTATAATCGACATTCATCATCATCATGATCAACGTGCATGTACAACCGACGCGTGACAGACAGGTTGATGACAACCTCTCCTTCTCTTCTAACATAGCTTGCCCTGTACCACTTGTGGAACCATGCAAGGAGTCAAAAGCCCTGTAAGCAAAGGTTCCGCAGGACTGGAGGCGTTCACCAAGCTGACGCCTCGAAATATCTGCGGCCTGATACTGTGGGCCGCCCGCCGGGACGTACGCAGTTGATGAATGCCAAGAGCGATCCTGCGATGCCCCCCTTTACAAGGCGGAGCCGGATCTCGTTGGGGTTTTAGACGGTAGTCCAGCTTCGGTTAGTCCGTCATACCCGTTCTGCCTCCCCGGACAGGACAGGATGCATAAAAGCATTTGCCCAACGTTAAAAAAAATGTCCCCTTGCCGCTCCAGCTAAATTTTGTGTACGTTCTTGATACAGTTCACCTGAACGCGGTTGACTTGTTGACAGTGACACTCATACGGCGGTCGACGTTGTAATCATCATCATCATATCAGCCAAAAGACGTCCACTGCTGGACATAGGCCTCCTCCAAAGAGTGCCAAAGTGACCGGTCCTGTGCCACCCGCATCCAGCGGACTCTCGCGATAGGTCGCGTGGGTGTTAAAAGTACCAGGTCATCAGTCCACATTGTGGGGGCCTACCCAAGCCGCGCCTTCCGGTACGTACGTGGTCGCCACTTGAGAACCTTGACGTTGTTATACGACGATGATAATACGGAAACTTGACGACCTTAACTAGACGATGATTTGAGTTTTTTAGCAGTCAAATGTCGGGTTTATTAGGCTGAGGACCAATTAGGCACCAGGGATGTGCAAGGATGTTTATATTGGACGCGTCGCATGCTTGACAGCTGTCAAATATGTGAATTAACTGCTTCGCGCATCTCTGGTGGACATTAACCCTTAGTCTTAAAGTAGGCTGTAAGTACTGACTGTAAATATGAGCCTAAAAGCGATTGCTAAAACGCGATTATTAGGCCAGCTTTTGAAAATATGTATATTTTTTATTTTATAATGTAATATGGTTTCAACCGCTTAATCTTTTTTGAGTAGATACAGTGTTGAGAAACTTCTTAATGATACAAACTCAAGCTAAAGTTTAGGCAAACTTAAACAGTTTAGAGATTAATGTTAAACGTTTATTTCTCAATGACATCAATATTTTTGCGATTACTGAATTTTGTTTTGTAAAAATCCCACAGATCAAGCGCAACCTTTAACACTCCGACTGGCCAGTGACTAAGCTGGCACGCCGCCAGTGGCTCGACCTATTTACTATCTTCCTACTAGGATGGGGACTGTCGCACAAATTAGGTTATGATTGGGAATATGCTGCCAGTAATTGACAACATTTAAAAAGATTGTGTCTACAACGCGTCCTCTGTCAGGCGGTGATATTGCGATCCGAGGATTTGTACCTACACTTTCGATGATTTATAATTAGCAACTTAAAAAAGTTGAATAAACCCTGATATACTCATTTCAAAACTAGTGCCTATGCCAAATCTTGCGATTAGGTGTCAAAGCGGACTCCGGGCTCCTTTAGGGGCACAACCGGGACAAACGCTAGGAGGATGATGATGATGATACTCATTTCAAAGTTCAATATCTCAAAACCGGCTGAACGCATTTTGTTAAAACGTAGCTAAGAACCATCTCGATCACATCAGCTTTCGGAGAAAAGAACCGCATTAAAATTTGGTACATTCGTTTAGACTGTTTACACGTCAAAATTATAATACCCCTCTTTTTACTTCGGGGTTTAAAAACCTATGAATGTGTAAGGGATCAATTAAACGCATTATTTAAAAACAAACATATTGTATAATGGTGCTAGTTTAGTTTGTTGCTAAGTAGGAATATTAGTGTTTGATAAACAATTAGTCATTATGATGATGACTATAGAGTTGCACGTGGATTGCTTGACGGACTGGCATGGTAGAACAATATCTTCAGAGGATTCGTGAGGCGTAAACGGTAACCTATCTATATCACTTTGGCACTCCTTGGGGCAGGCCTATGTCCAGCAGTGGACGTTTTTCGGCTGATATGATGATGATGATGATGATACCTATCTATGACTAGTCTCGCGCGAAAGTCCGTTTATACAGCTGCATGAAGTCGCTGTGTGTAACCGGTCTATGTGTGCTCCGCGCAGTCCATATACGTGCATATGCGCGCCGCCCGCCCTCCGCTCGTTTGGCTCACGTTTCCTCACAGACTAATGAGATCGGCTGTAGAGTGCGCAATGTCCGCTAGCGCGCGCGGCGCCAGATTTTTTGTAGTACCGAACCTATCGCCGGATAATATAGTTACATTAGATTTTATTTCCGATATTATATGAGTCATTATTTTATTGTTTCTTAACTAAAAAGAAATGGTCTGACAATATTTTTTGCAAATTACTAGGGTAAAATTTAGCTTAGGTGTAAATGAAGGCAAAATAAATCCTTTGCTCCGTAATCACATACTTTTGAAAATTGGGCATACTATCAATGTTTGTAAACTTTATTATTACGTCCATTATTTATCTTGTAAAAATTATTGATTACATTAAAATATTCTTTATTGTTGTCCAAAAAAAACACAACGAAAGGACGTTACTGCTATACAACAGTAGACAATAGGTGGTCTTATCTTCCAGGCAAACCTTGGTTAATGGAAATAGGTACTTAATTACTTAATAGGATATACTTTGTGAATTTCTTAGATTTGTAGTCAGAAATTGTCTGTAGTGTATGAATTGATTTCACACCTGAATATGGTTTCAACAGTCTGCACCACACTCGTAGTCGCTGTTCTTACCTGCACCCGTGTTTGTTTACACGGCACGTCGTGCGTGATGCAATTGTTTTTTCTCAATGCTTGGTGTTGGTATACTTGCTTATTTGGCGTTGATTTCTAGCATTTCATGCAACGCACTGCGATAGAACGCGTGCATGCCGTAGCAGCGCTTACATACCCCCTGGGGCTGGTAGTCCAGCTAGGCATGTAAGTACCTACTTGTAGCGGCGCGACCAAATCATGGAGTGAGCCGGGCTGCTTTGGACTAAAAATCTTTCTTTGATTAAGTGACTGCTTTTATTACCCACTCATTAATGAAAACTGAAAATTAAATAAACGAATACATACACCCCGAGCCTTACGGCCCTCTACAGCACTTAAAGGATGACTCACGCTAGAACGGGGCCGTGTCCGGCCCGGGCCGTTTTCTAAGAAAAACGACGGCGTTTTTGCGCGGTCGAGCCATACACAAGTCCGGCCGAGTCACGGCCGGGCTGTGCCGACACCGAGCCGTTTCTGAGCCTCGGTCGTGGCGCGGCCTGGCTTGGGTATGGCTCAGCCGCGCAATAACGCCCACGTTTTTCTTAGAAAACGGCCCGGGCCGGATACGGCCCGTTCTAGCGTGAGTCATCCTTAACACCGTCGTCATGGAGTCCATGACAAAGGTGTAAATAAAGGGTAAATAAAAGTACTTACGAAATCCAATAGAGGTGTTTGTCGTTAATCACTACATATTATAAAACAAAGTCGCTTCCCGCTGTCTGTCTGTCTGTCCCTATGTATGCATAGATCTTTAAAACTACGCAACGGATTTTGATGCGGTTTTTTTAATAGATAGGGTGATTCAAGAGGAAGGTTTATACGTATAAAACATGTAAACCCGTGCAAAAACTAGTCAATAGTACTATATCAACGCGATTTCATGAAAAGTAAATCACATACCCATCAGATGGTTTACAATGGCGGCAAAAAATAATATTGTTAATGATTTTACATTACCATGTTCAGAGTTACAAACACTTAATTTTTTTGAGATTTATATATTTTTATTTTATGACGCAATTTGAATGAGAATTTCTGAGATCTCGGTCTAGATCTCAGTAATGTGCTTTAAGGCTAAGGAATAGTGCAAATTTTTAGTAAAAAATACGAATGTATTCAGTATTTTACGAAGCTTGTGTTTATTTATTTATTTATTCAGGCAAGGTAACAAAATGTAAATTATTATACACATAATTAGCATAGTTCTAAGAAAATAATATTAAATTTACATTTCTATAACAACCAAGCACAAAATACTAGCTACTAAAATAACAAATCGAGATGAGGTAATTGAGCAAGAGTATATCTTATTGTTAACTAAACTTGCGCTCCTAATCATGTTTTAATTCCGTACAAATTTCACAGTTTTTACCAAAGTAACCTACACACAACTCCATACTTTTAATACAGAAAGACATATTAAACTATTACCTCTAATACATTTACGGCTGTTTAGAATTATACATGAAGGCATCGGAGAAGTTTCTGGTAGCCTTGTGTTTATGATTGATTAGAATTGTTTCAATGAAACATTGCCATATTCTAGGTTATACTATTATAATGCCTGAATACTACGGCATCTGTCGGTATAAGTAATTAATATAAATGAAACTTTCTGAATGGAAAGCAGCGTCATCTATTGGGATAACAATTTTGCGAAAAAAAAAGTACTTATTTAAAAAGCTTAGTTTAATCATTAAAACGATTTGAACTGCTCTTATCGCGTATTTCGTGTATATTAATTAATTAAATAAGTATATCCCAACATTTCGAGCCTTTCAGCAATCGTGGTCAAACGGATATTAGACTAAGAAAAAAAATGTCGTTGGCAAACTACCCACATATAATGGAGTATATAGTAGTACCCAGTTGTAGTAGTAACTAACCATGATGAAATCGTTTTATTTAATGAGTAATAAACTGAAGATAATATTAGCTTACTTATTTTCAGTTAATTGATTCCATTCTAAATCACTGTTCATATTTACGTGCTAATTTAATTAGTTTCTTGAGAACCTTATTCCAACTTATCATCATTTCAAATGTTCTTCCTTAACATTTCGTAATAAAAGTTAATAAAAAGTTGTGTTACGATCCAAGCTTACATTGAACAAGTTTATCGAATAAAGTAACACAGCGGTTAGTGTGGCCTTTATTGGGTTTACCACGTCGTTAAATGTACCGTGTGACGTGGGTGGTAAGTTAAGTAAAACAAATCAAATGTGGTAGTTGTGGTATATTTAAGACATATTCGTCCAATACAATCACCTGGGTGATTGGGTCAGGTGATCTTAGTGAATGCCGCGAAGTTGGCTCAAATAGGGTTGCACAGGGCGGTTCCACCACACTTCGGGTTTCACAGGGCGGTTCCACCACACTTCGGGTTTCACAGGGCGGTTCCACCACACCTCGGGTTGCACAGGGCGGTTCCACCACACTTCGGGTTTCACAGGGCGGTTCCACCACACTTCGGGTTGCACAGGGCGGTTCCACCACACTTCGGGTTTCACAGGGCGGTTCCACCACACTTCGGATTTCACAACAAATTATTTAGCTAAACTACCCCCCCCCCCCCACCCCTTGATTTTATACCATTCACCTTAAGTGAAATGATAGATGCTTGTAAAAAAATTAAGCGTAAATCCTCTAAGGACATAAATGACATGTCGACTCAAATTCTTGACTTGATCCCTCATATAGTTATATCCTTGTTACTTTCTCTATTTAACGACTGTATCAGTGCTGGTGTTTATCATGATATTTTAAAATTAATAAAGGTGCAACCAGTTTACAAGGGTAAGGGTGAATTCCACTCACCGAAATCCTACCGACCTATTTCTTTAGTGCCTATAATCTCAAAGGTGTTCGAACGGCTAATTAGTAACAGACTAATGCGACATTTTACCAGCAATAGGCTTTTAAACAGTCAGCAATATGCCTACCAGCCGGGTCGGTCGACGGTGGACGCCGCTCGAGACGTGGTAACGCGGGTGCTGGGGCACCTCGATGACGCGCGGCAGGTTGCCGCCATCTTCTGCGACTTGTCGCGCGCCTTCGAGATGATTGATCACTCGCTCCTCATGACAAAACTGTCGCAGTACGGCATTACCGGCACATTCCACGATACTATTAGATCCTTCTTAAATAATAGGAAACAGTGCACTCACGTCCTTGACTCAAAATCAAAGCTGGAGTCAATAGGTGAGTGTGCTGTCCCTCAAGGATCTATAGCTGGCAATAACCTGTTTCTTATTCTTGTTAATGATATCACAGCTGCTTGTCCGGATGCGGATTATGTCATGTTCGCAGACGACACATGTATAATTGTTCATGCCGATAATTATTATAACTTAAAATCTAAGCTTTCTGAGGTTATGCGTCAAATAGCGGAATGGTTCTCTGCCAACGGCATGTTATTGAATCTGGATAAAACCAATATTGTTCATTTCCAAATAAAAAATATGAACAAGCCGAAACTCGATGTTATTGTCAACAACACACCGATTCCACAGGTTGACACCGTAAAATACCTGGGAATCCAAATTGACGCTGGTTTAACGTGGGCTCCTCATATACAGTCTTCCTGCGATAGATTAGCTTCAGCGTGTTACGCATTGTCCCGACTAGCACCTAGTTTATCCAAAGAAAACTTAATGATAGCTTACTACGGATATTTCCACTCGATTCTAACTCAGGGTGTTGATCTTTGGGGCACAGCTGCTGACCGCGACAGACTGTTTAAGGATGATTCACGCTAGGACGGGCCGTGTCCGGCCCGGGCCGTTTTCTAAGAAAAACGTCGGCGTTTTTGCGCGGCCGAGCCATACCGAAGCCAGGAGGAGCCACGGCCAAGGCTCGGAAGCGGCTCGGTGTCGGCACGGCCCGGTCGCGGGCTTGCGTATGGCTCGGCCGCGTAAAAACGCCAACGTTTTTCTTAGAAAACGGCCCGGGCCGGACACGGCCCATCCTAGCGTGAGTCATCCTTTAGAATACAGAAACGCGCCCTGCGTATAATCGATGGAAAATCTGTAAGCTATCCTGCACAGACGCTATTTAAAAAACATAAAATTCTCACCTTACCATGCATGTATGTACTGACTGCCTGTATGTACGTAAGAAACAACATGCATGACTACAAACTGAGTTCGTCCCGTAGGCGACCTCTGCTGATCGTTCCGAGACGCCGGCTGGCTAAGTCACGACGGTCACTCAGCATCATGGGGCCCACCCTATACAACTTGCTCCCGACTGACATAAAAAACTCACCCAGCAACAGTATATTCAAGAACAAGCTTAAATCATTGCTTATGGAACAGGCATGTTACTCAATTGACGAGTTTTGCACACTCATAAGGATCCAGCACCGTAATGTGTGACTGTGTGTACCTAACTTAATTTAATTTAATTGTGTTTTAATAATTATGACTTGTAAAATGTACTTTTACCAATAAATATCTGTATTCTGTATACAGGGCGGTTCCACCACACTTCGGGTTGCACAGGGCGGTTCCACCACACTTCGGGTTTCACAGGGCGGTTCCACCACACTTCGGGTTGCACAGGGCGGTTCGTGAGCTCAAATATCGCGAGCTATCCGGTTGCCCCTTGGATACTGCAACTACGCGTCATTGCTTTGATAATATATCTATTACAACAGTACTTGTTTAGTTGAGCGAACAATACCAAATAGGGGTGTAGACACCAAATAAAATAACCAATAACGATGTATTTTCTCGAAAAAGGATAAAAAATATTGTCAAATAGAGAAAAAAGTAAGGCAGAGGAATAAGTAATCACAAAGTTATAAGTGTTCAAAGTTTTCAGAGGGGGTATATTTTGTCCCTTTTCCGCAAAACACATCTTCATATGAAACGATTGTCATTTACTATGACGCTCGTGGATCGATGTCACGATCCTCTAGCGTTTTCTCTCTCTAACAAGCAATATTAAAACGGTTGTAGCTTCGTAATTTTTTGAGATATCTGAATGGGATTTTCATCGTTAACCATCGATACGAAATATACAAGTATGTACCAGTGTGTAACCACCATACGATGAATAAATAAATCGTTAACCATATTTTTTTGCCTTCTTTCTTTTGGAGTAATAATAAATTTTGAGTCTACACCCACTACCACATTGATGATGTTCATTTAGCATCTAGTTAATGTCTGTTTTATTTATATTTCCGCTTTTCGTCCGTCATATTATACTTATAGAGGTAGTTCCTCTGAAACTAGGTACTCACTTGATTTCAAAATGATTTATCCCTGATTAAACTGTTTGCCTATCGTTGTATAAAATACTGTATCGGTCGATGTTGTAAATCACAAAACATACATAGTAGGTATCTGACTCTTACCTACTCTCTCCCAAGCTTGCGCTCGAATGATCTAGCCCCGCCGTCGAAACTTGATATGCGTCTGCGCATTCCATATACGGTTGTAATGGCGGCGCCGACCAATCAGGGGCCGGCCCGCCCAGCGCTGTTTAATGATTGTGTGCACTGGCTGAATCATTCAGTGCCTAGATCGGAAGCTAGAATGTTTTAAAAACATAGCATAATACTTTACCTTTACCGTTGGGTTTTGTCCGTTTTTGGCTATTTATTTGTGGGATAAGCATGCGTTGAGCATGCGTTTGGACATAGAGGATGAATTTTCATTTCACACTAAAAAATCTAAAATAATTTACAAACATTGTAAGTACAGTAAGCCAAAAAAGTGGGCTACCACTTTTCGATTGTATTGTTTGTATCTAAAGGTTCAAAAGCGGTAGACAACATTCTCGGGTTACTGTGCCTACCTATAGATATGTTTACACAGCAAAAGGCAAAGATTATAATTTTGTAATACAACTCGTATCATACGTACAACTTCAATCTTCTGGTCAGTCTTTCGAAGTACAAAGAGGAGTCAAACAAGGAGATCCGCTCTCGCCGAAGCTATTCACTAGCACTTTAGAATACGTGTTCCACAAACTTACGCCACGTTGGGAAGAGAAGGGGTTAGTCGTCGGGGAAAGAAGGTTGACCAATCTTCGTTTCGCCGACGACATCGTCTTGTTTTCTTCAACCGCTTCCGAGCTTTGTCATATGCTTGACGATCTCAGCACCGCAAGCCTCGAGGTTGGCCTAAAGATGAACATGTCAAAGACCAAAGTCATGACAGAAATAGCACAGAACGTAGGGTAGAGATAAACGGAGAATATATAGCATATGTCCATGAGTATCTTTATTTGGGCCAATTAGTCTCTTTCCAGGCGCGACAAGAGAAAGAGGTCGATAGACGGACCGAAAACGCCTGGAGGAGCTATTGGTCCATGAAACACCTAATGAAGGGCGACCTACCTCTGTCACTTAAACGTAGGCTCATGGACATGTGCATACTTCCAGTTCTCACCTACGGTGCACAGACTTGGTCTTTGACGGAAGCGCAGAAGTCCAAACTCGGGGTTTGCCAGCGAGCTATGGAGCGCAGCATATTAGGTGTAAAGCTAATGGACCACATCCGGAACACCACGCTGCGCTCCAAAACCCAAATAGAAGATGTAGCTCGGAAGGCAGCCAAGTTAAAGTGGGACTGGGCTGGTCACGTCTACCGCATGCCGAATGAGCTGTGGGCCAAAGGGACCACGGAGTGGAAGCCCCAACACTCAAAACGGAGACGAGGTAGACCTCGTCGGCGATGGCGGGATAACTTGGACTCCTTTTTAAAAGACTGGCCAGTTATTGCTCAAGACCGCGATGAATGGAAGGGGAGAGGGGAGGCATTTGCTCAGCAGTGGGACATAACGGGCTCGATATAATAACTCGTATCATTTTAATATCCTATCCTGTCGCAACCTAGTGTGGACTTGTAATTGGGCGCTTGTGAAAATTTAACAAACAAATAAAATATAAATTAAAACGCCTCTGACGCAACAAACATGGCTAAAATCTCGAGAAACTTATCTTAAAAAAACTGGACTCAATTCCGTTGAAGGATGCTACGCTGCCGCAGACAGACACACGGATACACATATTAAACGTATAACCCCCCCTTTGTTCGTCGGGGGTTAAAACAACTTTCAAACCTGTTACTCCGCTCTAGATCATACCTAGTTAAAAACATGAACAGGCGGATTTGAGACGATATAAAATCACGCTCAAAGTGTATATCACCGCTTATTCTACATTTTCGTTTACAAAAGGGTATACGTGTTGAAAATCCCTATGTTCTTAAGTCGTATTATACTATCACAGCTGCTGTATTTACTGAGCTCAGAGTCCCGCTCGTGCCCGGGATACGACACTTGTTGATCGAGATCGGTTGAATGAAAACATTATACTATGAACACCGCTAAAGCGGTTTTATCGTGCTGTCTCCGTTATACATCCGATTACCTTATAAGTCAGATAAGGATAGACTGTCTGTTATTGGAATTTACAGCGAGTTTTTAAAGTAGAAGGTCACGGTTTCTTCCCTCGAAAGAAATTTCCTGCTCCGTACGGCTAATGACAATATTACGGCCCAACGGTGGTGACGACTATCACAAGCCTGTCAATAACTAACTAGTAACTACTTAACTACCCCCATGCAGTAATTCCTATATTAACATCTACCCCCATTGTTGCCGAATTTCATCCATATCCGTTAAAGTTTTTCTGTGATTATTCCAAAAGTCTTTACTCACAAACATAATTGTAGGATACCATCATATCCGACCACTATAATCCTTTTCAACCGTGTAAAGAAAACAATAAAGAATCACCTTTATTTGGTCAATTCAGTCATACATAATGGACCTAATTATCCTACGTTGAAGGTCTATTTTGGAAGAGGAAAGGAAGAAATAAGCCGTTGCAAGCTCCTCCAATGATCGGATTTCAGTTTTCCAGAACCCGATGCCCGTGATACTTCTCCTGCGATCCCTTTAGCGCTTGAAGAATTCGCTCGATATAAGAAAACCTTCAGTAAACTTAGAAAACACAATAGTAACACGTCCTTTGTAGGGATTTAATGGTATTTTCAGTTCTATGTGTAAAACCTTTGTATTTTTCAATGTTACATTTCTCTTCTATCTTAGAAGGTACTTTCTTCGCTCGTAACATAAAAAAGAAAGTGTGCATCGTGGCATGCGCGTATAACATGGTTGTGTGCCTTGAATATAATATGCATGCCACTATAATGCATACATACACTACATTTGAAGAACATAATGTGTATGTCCATCAGTCGACGTCTTTTGGCCCATTATCATCATCATCATCATATCAGCTGTCTTTTGGCTGATATGAAAAAATCATAGGTACTAAAATAATAAAGAAGTGTTTCTGTGGAATGTAAGTTTAAAGGTTTATAAGTTTGTATGTAGAGGTTAATAACCGAAACTGCTCATCCGATAAAAAAAAAACCAGTAGGTATAATGGTCATTTGGGATGAATATAGGTTATATTTTAGCCCGCTTGCGTTCCTTGTAATACGCGTGCTGAGCAGTTAGCTATTACAATACAAAATGAGTCCCACGATCGATTCCCACCGGGTGAACACTTCTTCAATAATTCATACGGACGCCTGCTTGGAGACTGAATAAGCTAACAAACTATGCCCGTGATGATAACTGATACGTAGGTAGTTGCTCATGGTTTTTAAGTGTGTGTAGCCGTAGTTGAGGTGAGGTTTCGGTACGTGTTATGAGATACATTCTGAGTAAAACAAACAACCGCTTAACAAACTTAGACACAAAACGCCAATTGCGAAAAGAGAGGCCAAAACCTTCATACGTGTACACCTGTAACGCAACTGGCCAACTCTACTCTCCCCCATGCAATAGAGTTTTTAAGAGTAAGTTTGGCCTAGCCAGCCACATCAGAGCTAGCCTGCTAGGGTCGCCGTCATCGAAATCGATGAGGAGGACTGTTATATCTATATATGAGACAGATATTTTTGCACTTGACTGTACACGATTGATGAAAACATGCAAACGAACATTAGAACCTCCCCCTTTCTAGAAATCGGTTGAAAATATTTAATTCCTTTTGTTCTGAGTAGGCAAACAAAAAACGCAAATTTAACAAGTAGTCCCTGAAGTTTTAATAGCTACATGCACCTTCAAAGTGATTGCAACAATTTCTAGCCAAGCCACTCCATGCACGGATTCTTTTATATGACCAGGATATGACACGAAAACATCATAACTGACTAAGCTGGTTGACATTTCTGGAGGCACATTTTAGTTCGCCCTAGGTGTCAACCATCATAGCCAGATATGATTATTTGTGTCTTCAATTATAGATTACAAATACCCTCTTCAAAGACGTTTAAACAAGTAATATCTACGTCATTTTCATATTGAAATAGACAGGGACAATCTACAAATTGCGACTCTGGATGAACCTTTTATGGTTACAGTAAGTCGTACACAGGGTGCGCCCTGTAACTGGAGCAAATATTCAAAAGGACGCTTCCTTAGAGCATTTGCAGTAACCCCTTGTGTATCATCATTCACTTTCAAAACTTTTGGTTTCGGATAAATTTTGATCTAAAGTTATGACCTTCAAGTAATGTATCTTGGCGCCACGAGATCATAATCACGGCAGTCAATGCAGATTTTGAGGTAACATAGTCATAATAGTTTTTGCATTTTTGTGTTCAACAGAGTTTTGTGTTTTTTTTTGTGTTTTTAAAATAAAAATTTACTCATAGCACTCCAGAAGAGTAAAAAAATACAAGTAAACTTATTTAAAGGATTCGCGTAAAACCACTTGGAAATAATTGTTCACAAACCTTAATAATCTACCGTTTTTGCTCCAGTTACAGGGCCCACCCTGTATAGGTAATGGCTACTATCCAACGTTTCAGTTGTTAAGTCAGTTTGTGAAGACAGTACGTAGAAGCTAATGCGTATTTGATTGTGAACTTATTATTGACCGCGTAATTTAGTTGGGTTTCTGTTCGGCTACGTATAAAATAGAGTGAAATTTACTTAGTTGGAATTCTTTGCACGCGCTCGCTTAAACACGCTCCGAGCTTATATTCTTAGCGATCAGTCTAATTTGTTATATTAGTATAACAAATTAGACTGATCGCTAAGAATATACTACACCAATTTTAATTATAAACTTACATTAAATCTGACAATCTCATTGCGTCGACACATTGGCTCCATCCCATGTCCACGGAACGTCCTCCAGAGCTGGTGCAGAGGCCGCGGAAAAGGCAAACTTTAACAAATATAGGGGTCTCGGCGCCGAATACTGCTTTGTTCCTTTCAGATTCGAGACACTTGGTCCGTGGGGTCTTGGTCCCAGCACCCTCAATCTTTTCAAAGAACTTTCAAAAAAAATTACCTGACACCACCGGGGACCAAAGAGCGGGCAGCTTCCTCACACAAAGCATTAGTATTGCGATACAGCGGGGAAATGCTGCCAGCATCTTCGGCACTATGCCGCGGGGTGACCCGTTATTTTAGTTATAAAATAGATATATTTGTCGGGAAGTCATTATTTAGTACGGGACATCAATTTGACAACAAAACGCAATTGTTGGATTGGCGCGCTTCAACTGAGTCTGGCCTGACGTTCGTGCACGACCGATGGAGGGGCGGTGTAAAACCAGCTACCCCAGGCAGGAGTGGCCATTATTGGGCTCAGACCGCTGGCGTACGCACGAATCAGTCTAGGAACAGTTTTACGTTTCGTTACTTAAAGAAGTAACGTGTCCGTGTCCTACAACGAGTCCAATATTCCTTATCGCTCGTCATATTTATTACTTTGTTTTTATTTAATTTTATGGGCTGGGTTCCGAAGTGGCCGAAACTGTACGGATCAAGTGTTATCCCTAACAAGTCACCTAGAAGCAGGATTCCAAAGAAAACAAAAGACTGTTGCAGTGTTCATAGATTTATCGGCTGCATACGACACGGTGTGGCGACAAGGCTTAATCTACTAGCTCATGAAGATAGTGCCCTGTAAAAAAATGGTTGGGTTAATAAACAACATGCTTAGTAACCGTGAGTTTGTTGTCTACCACGGGGATAAACATAGCCGTATAAGGACACTTAACAACGGCCTGCCACAGGGCTCAACACTGGCTCCAACCCTCTTCAACCTGTATACGCACGACATCCCGGATACCCAGGGCCGCAAATTCATTTACGCCGATGACATTGCCATTACCTGCCAACACACCACCTTTGAACACTCCGAAGATACCTTAAATAGTGACTTGGTACTACTTGGGCAGTACTTTAAGAAATGGCGCCTCATACCAAATGCCGATAAGACGGAGGTTACAGCGTTCCACCTCAACAATAAAGAGGCAAAGTATGAACCAAGTGTCATATTTGCGGGAACAACCCTTAAGTACAATCCGACACCTAAGTACCTGGGTGTAACCCTGGATCGTAGCCTCACCTTTGCCGCACATACCAGTAAACTCAGCATGAAGCTACAAACTAGAAATAACATCTTGCACAGGCTGACTGCAACATCATGGGGTGCAAGTGCTGATGTACTTCGTACAACCGGCCTTAGCTTGGTGTACTCAGCGGCTGAATACTGCGCGCCAGTTTGGCTAAATAGTGCGCATACGCAACGTGTAGATGTGCAGCTGAATCAGGCGATGAGGTGTATTTCGGGAACGATAAAGAAAACTCCACTGCAGTGGCTACCGACACTAAGTAATATCGCACCTCCACACCTTAGAAGGCAAAACGCACTAGTCCGCGAAGCGCAAAAGATCCTGGCTAACCCTGAACTACCGGTACACGAAGATTTCACCAATCCGCCGTCGCAGCGGTTAAAGTCGCGCCATCCTCCGTATCTCACGGCCATGGAGCTTCTAGGTAGCCACTTTGAAATATCGGAGCAGTGGAAGCAAGAATGGGCAGAAAATCCACCGAGAGATGTCGGGGCTGTTCTAACCTCAATAAACCCCACTGTGAAGTTGCCGGGGTTCTCACTACCCAGAAGAGACTGGTGCCAGCTAAATCGACTACGGACCGGCTGTGGTCGCAGCCGAGCATACATGCACCAGTGTGGATGGAGAGACTCGCCGGCGTGCGAGTGCGGCGCCGCCGAGCAGGACATCGCGCACATCATCAGTGCGTGCCCGCTCACCAAGTACAGCGGGCAACTGGAGGACTTGTTCACCTTGGAAAATGACGAGGCTATCCAATGGGTCCAGCAGATGAACATTAGATTATAAGAACGATTGAATTAGCCATACGAATAAATAAATAAATTTTATTTTATTTAAGTTTTAGTATTTTGTTGTTTATGTAACATATTTTTGTCATACTATTAATTAATTAAATCTGATATATCTAGTCAACATTTTTCCTGAAATAAAATGTACTATGTATAACGAATTCTAAATGATATGCTGTAAATTAACAACAAGGATTTTGCGTAAATAATTCCGTTTTCGGTCATTGTCAGTCAAAAATCGGCTTTTCTGTGGTCAATAGTTAAGGGCTTATGTTTATATGTAATATGTTTTTATCGCATAGAATTATAGAAGAGGCGACGCGGTTTATGCGGATTCAGAGTTCAACCACAAATAAGGCTTTCCACCGAAGAGACGCGAACCTAAATCTGACAATGACCCTTTTTGACAAGTTTTTTAAGTGTCTTTGATTACTGCAATGGGAAGTTTACTTGCTATTAAATATTCAACGATTCTAACAAATTAACTCAATGAGCACACAAGCAAACGGAAACCGGTACTGAAATTAAATAAAAGTAATAGACGGAAGTTAATACCGACCGCTCCATTATTCTCCATACTAAACTGCTTCCAAGCCTCATTGAAAACTAGCGCCGGTAGCCCCAACAAGTAACATAATACTCAGCTTGTAAGTTGTAAGTATCGCCCACACGCACTCAATTAATCTTTATCTATATCAATGTGAATTGAAATCTATGGCAACTGCTTTAAGACAGTATTTGCCTTGGCGCTTTTGTATCCAATCTCAGCTTCCTTGCAAGAAAATATGCCAATTATTCCTAAAATAAATAAATTACGTTGTTTTTACAGGATACAGGAATGTACACTTGAGTTGTTTCAACAATATTTTTTTATAGACAATGTTTTTATTGTTTTACGTGACGTATCATGTTTCATGTTACGCCACTTCTGTAACTATGTGGCGGAGCGGAATCGGTATGTGGTATTTGGTACACTACCAAGAGTTTTTCGTAAGAGTGTTACATTTGCGCAGGAGTGATATATTGCGCGGGAGTGCGGGACGCATGCAGTACTGCAGTTGTACTGCGCCGCTTCTGGAATCACTTACTTAGTTAAATGTAGGCAGACAGTGAAGAATCTGTACTGCCTTGACTGACACTTGCCGCAAACAGCTGACCGCTAACCGATACCGCACCAACCCTGTGACAAACATACCTAGCTAAAGAGCATATCGAAATTCTTCTTATTCGTATTCACCTGCTCAATCACGGGTCTTTGGGTAACCTTCTCCGTCATGCCCTTGCCAGACAAAGAATGAATTACTTTGTTAACGGCTACCCACCCGCAACCAAAGGAATTCAAGGTGCTCCCGGTGAACTGCTTCATCCCTTTTGTGGAAATGATGGAGCAAGCCTGGGATCAGGCATAAAGGAGAGGGCAAATGCACATTAGATCCCTCTGGGTCGAAGTGCATCCCAAAGAGCCCTCACCTAGATAAGATAAGATAAGATCCTTCTTCGGCACTGTTATTTGTAAATCAACAGGTAGAAACAGGAAAACTGACTGGTTTAGTCTGGTAGGGACTCTGCCTGCGAAGCTGATAAATAGTTAGTCTTAAGGGGACGTAGGTTTGTGGTCTTCTCTCCCTCTCACTGAGCATACGCGTGAGCGAGATGGAAGTGCGTGTTTGGAACCGCGGATATCATGTTTTTTAATTTTATTTCTTTGTGCGTTTTAATAAATAAAAAAGTAATAGCTGATTTCCCTCAAACATGACATTGTTGATCTTAAGAACCAATTGTAATATGTTTAGCTGTTGTGCATAATTTGTTAGAATTTTTTTAAGTGTATTTTAGACCTATGTTCGTGATTTTTTTCTATCGAGCGAAAGTCAAAAACTCAGGATTCGAATAGCTGATTTCCCTCCAGAAAGGCCTCAAGATTGCTATTTAAATTTAAAGCAGCCGTATTATAATTTTATAATCCAAACATGAGCTACGATTTTTTAAAAATCCGTTTTCGGAGCTCACGTCGCCTTAAGTTATGTATATATTTGTGTGATGAGCAATTGAGCATGACTGTTTGACGCTGAGTTTTGGATGTTTTCTATTTATTTAAGTATCTATGACATACCTATAACGTACTCTAATACCCATGCATGACACAAGGCTTTACAAGCTTATGGGACTAGTGATTAGTATAATGTAAGAATAAGAATAATTTATTTACCATAACTTATAACAATATTTTTTTTAGGTTGTACCTACAGCAACTTCCACACTAGGCACAGCCTGTATCTTGGGAGTCAAATCAAACACGAGAATTACAAATCAAATAACATGCGGCTTTTAGCAATATTTAAAGAAATGTTAAGAGCGTAGTCGGTCTGCGACAAAATTGAGAAATAGGTATTTGTACAAACTATTGCCGTCGCGTTGCGCCCAAGCGACCGCGTGCGATGCGCGATAGGGACAACCGCAGCTCAGACCGATTTTCACTACAAAATCTTGACAAGATCGATGCTTTGTATTCCCCTGTTTTCTCCGCCAAACCTGCGCCGATTCAATTATGTTTGGTGTTGAAATTTAGAGGAAGAGTAGATCTATGTTTCTATTATTTTGTTTTAACGTTAAAACTTTTCATATTTGTCTGGTAGTCATCTGAATATGACAGTAAAAATGGGGCATTTTTTAGGTTTTCGAAAATTCGTATCTGATTTGGTAAATATTTTTTGGGAAAAAGTAAATGACAGGGGCATACATACAGTACACCTAGATTTTATAAAAAAAAACGAGTCCTCTAGAGGGATAAACCAGGAAGGAAATAGGGGAATACGTTTGTATGGAAAAATGCTGCTAGGATACCCTTAGTACTAAAAAAGCTGTAATATTTATAAAAATCGAATCTTTATTTTACATTTAGTTGGTAGTTTTGCATTTATTTCAAGAACGATTTTAGGTGCTTTATACAGTTCAATCGGGACTTGAACGTACGATTTCTTAATTAATTTGCCAAGTTCGAGGTTAAAAGTCAGATTGTTAGGTGGCTGGTTTCCCATGCACAGCTGAGTATCGGCCACTAGAGAGCCAGTGAAACTGAGTAGATCATAAACGTAATGCGCACTTGAAACACTCGGGCGGCGTCGACAAAAGCGGCGCCAGCGCACGGCCCTCTTGACTAGGGTCATTGCTTTTGAATCTGCATGTATCATTCATCCTTAATATCTAGCTTAAGAGGGATTTTGAATATGCTTGATGGGAAGGGGTCACCATAACCAAAAAATATATGGCAGGGCAGCTAAAGAATGGAATTCACTCCGTCAAACATTTTCTTAGCTATGTATAACTTGGATATTTTCAGGTCGAGTGGGAAAATACACTAGAGTTATGTATAGGTAATTTCATGTAAGAACATACCTACTTGCCATCAGTAGGTCGATCACGTAACGCATTGTACGAACGTCGGGTAGGTCTAAATGTCACTTTTTATATGGAAAATTGACAGATAAATTGTACCGACGCGCGTTCGGAACGTTACGTGATTACCCCTCAGGTAAGATAGTGGACTTACCTATTATCTATAAAAATAAGCTTATATCAAAAAAATTGTTCAGACTTTTTTTACCGACTGTATCTTTTTTTGGACAGTCATCAACTACTAATTGAGAGGGTTCCAATGAGCTAAAAGTCTATGGGTTTATCTTGTGTAGTTGAGGAGTTCCTATGGTCACCTTTTGTCTCCACTAATGTTTAGCTCGGTAGTGCCATAATATTTTGCGTTGTCACCGAACTTAAGTTTCATCATCATCATATCAGCCGAAAGACGTCCACTGCTGGGCAAAGGCCTCCCCCAAAGAGTGCCAAAATGACCAATCCTGCGCCACCACGTACCGGAACGCGCGGCATGGGTCTGCCCCCCAGAAGGTGGACTGATAACCTAGTAACTTAAGTTTATACATATATAAATAATTATTGACACAGTTGCGTAGCCGATCAACAAGAAACAATAAACAAACACTAGGTAAGGTAAACGTCCGAGTGCTTGACGCTGTACTAGTATATGGCATGGGCACTTTATGTCAAAGCGATATGGGTTAAATTTGAACTACGATGATTTTTCTTCATTCGAATTTAAACAATGTCACTTTTAAATAGAGTGCCCATGCTATATACTAGTACGTACAGTCGCCATCACATACATCGGTACACTATAGGTGTTCAAAAATATCGGCACATGCACCCTAATGCCTTGAAAATAGAGGTGTGTTCCGATGTTTGTGACGTGCTTGTTTGCTCCGATGTATGTGATGGCGACCGTACAGCGTGGAGCACTCGGGCGTTTACCTAAAAAGTATTTTTCACACCTCTCATTCAGAAAAGTAAGTTTTGGTCCCCGACGAGAGGGAGCAAAATGCAACTTTTCTGTTCAAGCTACTTTTTTAATTTATTCATTGGCTTGTAGCATTTACGCAATGTGCCAATAGAATCTTGATAAAATAATCGATTGTAATTTCATCGTAATCGACAAACGTATATATATCATCATCATCATCATCATATCAGCCGAATGACGTCCACTGCTGGACAAAGGCCTCCCCCAAAGAGTGCCAAAATGACCGGTCCTGCGCCACCCGCACCCAGTGGACTCCCGCGACCTTTACCAGGTCATCAGTCCACCTTGTGAGGGGGCCTACCCACGCCGCGCCTTCCGGTACGTGATCGCCACTCGAGAACCTTTCTGCCCCAACGGCCATCGGTTCTACGAGCAATGTAATTTTTGTTTTTTTTTTGTTTTTTTTCTTGTTTGTTTTTGTTTGTTTTTTTTGTTTCAGTTTTTGTTTTTTTTTTGTTTTTTTGTTAGTTTTTTTGTATTTTTGTTAGTTTTTTGTGTTTTTTTTTCGTTTTTTTTTTGTTTTTTTTTTTTTTTTTTTTAGTTTTTTTTGTTACATTTGTTTCAATTGTTTTTGTTTTTTTTTTCAGTTTTTTTTTTGTTTTTTTGTTTTGTTTTCTTTTTTGAGTTTTTTTTGTTGCTTGTTTGTTTGATTTTTGCGGTTTTTTTTGTAGGTTTTTTTTGTTTTTTTTTTTTAGTTTTTTGTTTTTTAGTTTCGTTTGATTTTTGTTTCGTTCTTTAGTTTCGTTTGTCTTTTGTTTCACTTTTTTTCGTTTTTTTTCCTTTTTTTTTCTGTTATTTTTTGTTTTTGTTGTTTTTGTTTGGTTTTTTTGCTGTTTTTTTCTTTTTATTGTATTTTTGTTAATTTTTTTCTATTTATTTTTGTTTTTCTGTATTTTTTTGTATTCTTTGTATTTTTTTTTAAATTCTTTTTTTGTATTTTTTTAGGTGTTTTTGTTATTTTCTTTTTTGTTGGATTTTTTTTGTTGTTTTTTTTTTGTTATTTTCTTGTTTTTTTGTTTCGTTTGTTTTTGGTTTTGTTTGTTTTGGTTTTTTTTTGTAAATGTTTTCCTCATAGTCGGTGTGAAAAGTTACATGTGTCACTCAGGAGCAAAATTATTTTCGTCTTGGGCGTTAACACTTGAATCCCGCACTACGCTCAGGATCCTACGTTGGAATCCCTCGCTACGCTCAGGATACTATTGTAGGATCCCTCGCTACGTTCAGGATTCAATACGCCGTAAATATACTATTTTGCTCCCTTGTGACACAAATAACTATTGACCTACAGTGTTTCCGAGTGATTGAATCTAGTGGGTTCTGGTGGGTTAGCTTGCCAAAATGTATACAGACATAGGTACCCAAATTTAAAAAAAGACGTTTCTTCAAACTGTTTTAATTAATTAAAAAAGACAAAAACCCTGCAGATTCTTCTGAAAACCTTTCAGTCCCACGCATTGAAAATTTTCGCTAACGCCTATAAAATCAATCTCCGTACATAAGGGCAGCCATGCACGCGCGGCGCATGAAAAGGCCGCATGGGTCAATGCTGCTCACTGCACGTGAGGCACGCCTGAACACGTGCGAAACCCGCTTTATTTATTATGGTAAAATCTAGTCTTGCAGGTTATGTGTGCCTAATATGTTAAGATTATATTTCGCTTTAGGTAATATTGGAAATGAGTTTTTTCACTTCTGATGCTCGCAAAGTTCGCCTTTGTGCTGGATGTATGCTGCACAAAATGCCACTTTTATGCTCTTGTGCACAAAGTAAGATAATCGGGCCTAACAGCCACACAAACAATAAAACTACGTAGAATAAACTTGTCATTTGATTTGCTTTAATAGATTTCACACCCGTGTTTTCCATCACTAAATTAATAAAACCAGATAAAATAGGATTCAATTATTATTTTAAAACGTATTGAACCATTAAATGACTTGGCAGTATGAAGTACCTAAGTCTAATATCACGTGTCGAAAATTAAACATAAAAACTTTAAAAAGTTAAGTGACGAGAATGAGCTAATCATCATCATTCATCATTTTCAGCCTGTAATCGCCCACTGCTGAGCATAAGCCTCTCTTCGCGTACGCCACTTATCCCGGTCCCGTGCTAGTCTCATCCAGAAATGACCCGCGGTCTTTTTTATGTCATCAACCCATCGAGCTGGTGGACGACCAACGCTTCTTTTTCCTGCAATTGGCCACCAACCCGTTAACGTTTTGGTCCACCTACCGTCACGCTGCCTGGCAATATGTCCTGCTCAACTCCATTTGAGTTTGGTTATGACTTCGCCGACGTCACGCACCTTAGTGCGACGTCGGATCTCAATATTCTTCACTCGGTCTTGTAGCTTAATGCCGAGCATGGCGCGCTCCATGGCTCTCTGTGCTACCCGTACTTTATGCACAGTCTCCTTTGTGAGCGTCCATGTCTCAGCACCATACGTCATTGTGGGCAGGACACACTGATTATAGAGACGAGTCTTCAGGCATTGTGGTACGTCAACGGATTTAAGGATGTCATCTAACTTGTTGAATGCCGCCCAACCCAGCTGAATTCTCCTGGAGATCTCTTTGTTTTGATGCTCCTTGTCAAAGGATAGAGTATGACCAAGGTAAACGTACCGCTCAACCATCTCCAGTGACTCGTTCTCAACTGTTATTGCTGAATTCGAGTCACAAGAAATGCTCGCCATAACCTTAGTCTTGGACATATTCATCCTAAGATCTACCTGCAAGGAAGCATGGTAAAGGTCTTGGATCATATTTTGGAGCTCATCCAGGGTCTCGGCAAACAAAACAATGTCGTCGGCGAATCTCAGGTGCGACAAGAACACACCATTGATATTAATACCGGTCCTGTCTCGTAATCGACGAAGGCCATGCACAGGGGCCGGTTATACTCCTGACTTTTCTCCATGAGCTGCTTTACCGCGTGTATGTGGTCAATGGTCGAAAATCCGCTTCGGAAGCCGGCCTGCTCGGGAGGTTGGCACTCGTCTAGATTACGGGTGAGACGGTTGCATAATACTTTTGCAAAAAGTTTGTAAGTGTGGGAAAGAAGGCCTATGGGGCGGTAGTTAGTAAGCTTCGAAATGTCTCCTTTTTTAAGTAAGATGGTGACGATGGCAGTTTTCCAGGATTTTGGAGTGCGAGTATCCTGAAGTGCTAGGTTAAATAGTTTTACGAGGAGGTTGATGATAGGGTCGCCACCAGCACGAAGTAAGTCCGCTGTGATGCCATCTTCGCCAGGAGATTTATCGGCTTTCAAATAAATAAATAAATATATATTTGCGGACAATCTTACACAAATCGACCTAGTCCCAAACTAAGCAAAGCTTGTACTATGGGTACTAGACGAAGATAAACATACTTATATAGATAAATAAATACTTAAATACATAGAAAACATCCATGACTCAGGAACAAATATTCGTGCTCATCACACAAATAAATGCCCTTACCGGGATTCGAACCCAGGACCTCTTGCTTCGTAGGCAGTGTCACTACCAACTAGGCTAAAGCGGTCGTCAAAAAAAAAAGGGGGTTTCATACTGTACAGAGCTTTTCTAATTTCCATAGCTAATATTGGGAGTATGTTATCTCTATCTTTGTGTTGTGTGGGTAGTGCTCTATTGTCACTACATCTGGTAGATGGATCTGGCTCTTCTGACTGTGACGAGTAAAGTTTGCAGTAGAAATTTTCAACAACATTAACTATCTCGTCCCGGTCTGTAACTAAATTGTCATCGTCATCTTTCAACTTCACTATTTGTTTTACTCCGGTTCTTAGCTTTCTTCTAAATATTTTTGGACCTCGGTATTCTTTGATTGTGTTGACTATAACTTCAGTATTACGTTTTCTTAAGTCTTTTCTAATAGATTTACAAATTATTTTACTTATGCTTTCTATCTGTTTCTGATCTGCTATTGTATTGTATTTCATTTGCCTCCTTTCTTCCACCAAAGCCAGTGTTTCAGATGACAACTTTTCTTTCTTTCTCTGGTGCTTACCAAGGTGTTTATCTGCCGTATCTGTTAAGGTTTTACCTAACAGGTCATTAATATGGTCGACATCAAAGTTTTGCTCATCCAGCCCCTCAAATTGGTTCTGAAGGTCTACCTGGAATGCTTCCTGAAGAAAAGCGGTGTCTTCCTTGAGATACCTGATGGGAGTGGCAATCAGTTTTGCTCGCTCTTTCTTCAGGTTAAACCTTAATGTTGCCCTTACCAGCCTGTGGCCGCTTCCGGTTCTGAAGTTTTTAAGAACGGTTACGTCCATGACTACATCTTTACGTGAACTTATGATGTAATCAATTTCATTCTTTATTTTACCGTCAGGACTAGCCCACGTCCACTTCCTCGAAGCACGCTTTTGGAAAAATGTGTTCATTGCGTAAAGGTGACTTCGCTCAAGAAAATTTACTAAGGTTTGTCCTCGGTTGTTACGAAGACCCAAACCAAACTGGCCATCAGATTTTTCGAGCGATAACTGTGGCCCAATCTTTGCATTAAAATCACCCATTATAGTGTAAAACTGGCACGGACATTCGTCAAGGGCTTTTTGTACGTCATCATAGAAGGCTTCTACTTCTTCATCAGAATGGTCTGAAGTGGGGGCATACACTTGGATAATCTTGATAGCGTAGCGACTGTTTAGTTTTAATACTACAAAACAGACGCGAGGTGAAATACTCTTTATATTTTTGACTGCCGGAGTGATATTTTTGTGCAGAAGGAATCCCACACCGCCATAACAGGAGTCCTCGTGGCCCCGATAGTAAAATAGGTCGCCAGAATCAAGTCTAATCAGGTCTTCACCTTTTCGCCTCACTTCCGACAGACCTACTAAGTCCCACTTAATTTTGTCCAGTGCCAGTTGCACTTGAAGCAATCGGTCGTCCGTTCGCATCGTCCTGGCGTTGTAACACGCCAGGGTCAGGGTCGTCGTGTGAGAGATAGAGTGGCAGCCGGATCTCTTCCAGTGATTCTTAGCACCCTCCGCCCCACCGTTACCAGAACTGCTGCCGTAGTCTGGGATAGTGGGACTGCTGGGGACTGAGGGCCGGGTCCTTTGCGTACTTTCCATATGCGAAGAGGGTAATAGCCTTAAAACGCCACGCTGGCCAGTGCGTCTTGGCGAGTTTGTCTTCATGCCACGTTTGCCTGGGATAAGTAGTACAACAATAAAAGCCTGTCGTACTACTCATCCCAGTTACCGGAGGGGACCACGTGGAGGTGTGGACCAGGAATTGGCACCCAGAATGGATGTGACGTGAAAAGCGAATGCAATGCATTCGATTTCCCAATCTATATGCATTCTGGAGACCCTTTACCCCCCCCCCCCAATGAGCTATTATTTATTTTAATTTTGCAATTATTTGTTATTTTCTCGCAATCAAAGTGAAAAGCAGTGTGTATAACTCGGGCATAAATTAGCCATTTAACCCCTCGGCTTAACTATCCACCCTCGCCGGTGGCTCGGGTGGATATAAACGTCTCAGGTTAAACGGCTCGTTTTATGCGCTTGTTGTAAAATCTACTATTTAAGGTGAAACCGTTCAGAAAAATATCGGAAGAGGGTTGAGTGGAGCTTGGGATTTTCCATTGTTACTCAAGAACTACAATTATACAACAAAATACCTACTACGCACACAAACAAAACACAGTTATAGTATGTCCGAAACTGTAAGAGTAAATCCTGTCAAAAAACGCTAACAAAAAGCTACCTCATAGTCAGATCACAAAGTCGTTTTTCGCTTGCTTTCGTTTGACAAAATTTACTCTTACAGTTTCTGATAGAGTATACAAAGAGAAACAAAACAATAACATGCAGGTAGATGTAGACAACAGGCGGTCGTATCGTTGAAGAGCGATCTCTTACAGACAACCTTTACCTTTTAGTTTTTTTCAGTGTTACATTTACAGAGTTTTGGTATAAGTTGCGTAAGTTTAGTTTGTTTTGAATAATTGGCCTCCGTAAATTAAAGTTCAATGTAAACTAGCATTTTCGCGTCTTTGGATAGGTGGTGTCTAATTTTCCATGTTATTGCTGTTCAACTTTACAGATTTATTAATGTATTTTTAATTTGTCCCTGGGCGACCGAGCACTGTTCGGGTGACAAGAGAAAATAGCAGCAATCCAAATTTTATTGAAATCGGTAGAGTCGTTTTCGAGAACTTGATTACAAATATATATACAAATATTGCTCGTTTAAAAGTATAGGATAAGCGATTGGACAAATAAAAAAATTGATGAGTCAAATGAATACAAAATGATCAGTTAGGGTTCAGGTAATTCGTATCATCGCGGCAACTATATTTGACGTAAGTACCATCTAGCATCTCTTATCTCTCTCACGATCCCGGTTACATCCTAGCTATTTGCTTTCGAGTCCAGTGTCCCGTTTCCTACATTTTCTCGTGCTCAATGTGCCTTCAGTTGTACTATTCCATGATCGATAGGGAATCTTAGAAATCTCTTTCAGATACATAGATCAAGTTTCCTCCCCAGGTTCCCACGCCCACGTTTCGGATTCTCGTATAAAAATACTTTTTTCTCGTTACAATATCGGTGACATTTCACCGAAATGAACGAAATTCTATATTTCAGGTTGGGCCGAAATTGTTCGAGAAGCCTAATCTGATTTAAAATAATGGTTTGTTACAGGTTTTAATACTTCTTTATTTGCCACTAGTTGTTAATCACAGCATGTTATTTAGTTTATGGGACATGAAAATAATGCTGAAATGATTGCCATTTTCAATGTACCTATCGCGAGCCAAATGAGCTACGCCAGTCAATGTTGCCACAGATATTATTTTGTACGTAATTTATTCATTTCTATTGCAACTTCCAAATTATTTTTTAATTTCATTATTAGACTATGTAACAAAGGTTTTAAATACAAAAAATAGGTTTGTATTTTTTATTTAGTGTTTCAAATTAAAGCTTGAAAACCGCCCTTTTCATGTGCTGTCGGTTAAAGTGTTTCAATTACGTATAGTTTTATGATGCGAACTATTTTTAAGGAATGAAGATATGTATAAAGTAGCTTAAAAGTTTTCTATATTCCTACCAAAATTTAGTTTGCTTTGAATTTGACATTGCTGAATAATCCGCAAAATTCAATGTATGAAAATCACAGTTTTCATAAAATTCTCCATACACACCGCCAATTTCATAGGTAAGGACCTAATATACCGATTTATCTGTACTTATACAGATTTTAGTGAATTAATTCAAAGTTCAAAGTATTTATTTGTCAAAACACAGGTTATAAAGATGTTATAAATGCAGCTTGGTATCGCTATGTCTTACCCGAAGGTGTAACAAAATATAGGCTTCAATTAATGGTCAATATAAACATAAACATAAATTTTAATGCAGCGTGCTTTTTTTTTTTTTTTTTTTTTTTTTTTAAATACATAAATATGCGAGTTCAAAATGTATCTTTTCTATATTCGTCAATTGAATAGTATGCCTTTTCCACTAGAAGAGCAAACAGTTTCTTTTTAAACATCATCAAATTTTCTGCGTTTAAAATGTTTCTTGGCAACTTATTGAAAATTATTGAAGCCATCCCAAGAACACTTTTTGAGAGCAAGGCCGTTTTACATGAAAGGGTATTGCAGATTTTACCCCGTTGACGCACACTGTTAAAACTAGGGAAATTATTTTGATTAAATTTAACATAACAAGCAATTTCGTAGATATATAAGCATGGCAGAGTCAATTTACGTAGTCTAATGTAATGTGGCTTACATGATTCCATTGGCGGAATACCACATATGGCGCGAATACATTTTTTTTGACTTCTAAAAACGATCTCACGGTCAGTGCAATTACCCCAAAAAATTATTCCATATCGTAAAGTCGAAGTTACATATGCATCATATGCTACAAGAACCGCAGATTCACTTACTACTTTTCTTAAGTTATACAGTGCATAAGAGTATTTGTTAAGTTTTTTACAAATTGTTTCTATTTGGTTTCCCCATGTCAGCTTATTGTCTAGACTTAAACCTAAAAAGTTAGGGGCACTTGTTTCTTCTATTACATGGTCATTATAAGCTACAGTCAAGTTGGATATGTTATTAGTCCGTTGTTTAAAATTCATTATTTTAGTTTTGTCAAGATTAATTTTCAAGTTATTGTCATTGAGCCACTCTATTATCATTTCTAGAGTCCTATTTATGTTATATTCATAAGTGTTTAAATCTACATTTGCATTTTCTGCTGAAAAAATTATTGTGCTGTCATCCGCAAATAGTACCATCGGAAAGTCAATAGCCTTAGGCAGGTCGTTTATATCCATACTAATATTATAAATGCGAAAGTGTGTCTGTCTGTCTGTCTGTCTGTCTGTCTGTCTGTCTGTTACCTCTTCACGCCTAAACCGCTGAACCGATTAAGATGAAATTTGGTATAGAGATAGTTTGAGTCCCAGGAAAGGACATAGGGTAGTTTTTATCCCGGAAATCGACCCCTAAGGGGATGAAATTGGGGGTGAAAATTTGTATGGAGCTACTAAAACCGCTGCACCGATTTGGATGAAATTTGGTATATAAATACTCTAAGTCCCGTGGAACGACATTGAATAGGTTTAATCCCGTAAATCATCCCCTAAGGGGGTGAAATGAGGGGGTGAAAATTTGGAGGTAACCAATTTTGATGAAATTTGGTTTGGAGATAGTTTAAATCCTAGAAAAGGACATAGGATAGTTTTTATCCCGGAAATCATCCCCTAAGGGGGTGAAATAAGGGGTGAAAATTCGGATGGAACCCATTTGAATACAATTTGGTTTAGAGATAGTTTGAGTCCTGGGAAAGGGCATAGGGTAGTTTTTATCCCGGAAATCTACCCCTAAGGGGATGAAATTGGGGGTGAAAATTTCTATGGAGCTACTTAAACCGCTGCACTGATTTGGATGAAATTTGGTATTTAAATAGTTTGAGTCCCGGGGAAGGACAAAGGATAGGTTTGATCCCGGAAATCATCCCCTAAGGGGGTAAAATAGAGGGTGAAATGAGGAGGTGAAAATTTGGACGTAACCAATTTTGACGAAATTTGTATCAGAGATAGTTTAAATCCTGGGAAAGGACATAGGATAGTTCTTATCCCGAAAATCATCCCCTAAGGGGTTGAAATCGGGGGTGAAAATTCAGATGAAACCCATTTCAATACAATTTGGTAAAGAGATAGTTTGAGTCCCGGGAAGGACATAGGGTAGTTTTTATCCCGGAAATCTACCCCTAAGGGGGTGAAATTGAGGGTGAACATTTATATCGAGTTTCTTAAACCGCGGCACTGATTTGGATGTAATTTGGTTCATAAATAGTTTGAGTTTGAATCCGGAAATCATCCCTTAAAGGGGTTAAATGAGAGGGTGAAAATTTAGAAGTAATAAATTTTGATAAAATTTGGTTTCGAGATAGTTTAGGTCCTGAGAAAGGACATAGGATAATTTTTATCCCGGAAATCATCCCCTAAGGGGGTGAAATTAGGGGTGAAAATTCGGATGGAACCTATATGAATACAATTTGGTATAGATATAGTTTGAGTCCTGGGAAAGGACATAAAGGGTAGTTTTTATCCCGGAAATCCACCCCTAAGGGGATGAAACTGGGGTTGAAAATTTGTATGGTGCTACTTAACCGCTGCACCGATTTGGATGAAACATAGGACTGTTTTAACTCCGGAAATCACCCCTAAGGGGATGAAATGGGGGGTTGAACTTTGGATGGAACCCGTTTAGATGAAATTTGGTATAGAGATAGTTTGATTCCCGGAGAATGACATTAGATAGTTTTGAAAATTTGGATAAATCCCATGGAGATGAAATTTGGTATAGTAGGAGTCCCAGGGAAGCACAATGCATAGTTTTTATCCCGAAAATCAGCTCCTGAGGGGGTGACATTAGGCGTGAAAATGTTGATGGAACCCATTTAGATGAAATCTTGTATAGAGATAGTTAGAGTCGTAGGGAAGGAAATTGAATATTTTTTATTTCGGAAATCATCCCCTAAGCGGGTGAAATGGGGGTGAAAATTTGGATGAACTCATTTAGATGAAATTTAGTTTAGAGATAGTTTAAGTCCTGGGAAAGGGCATAGGATAGTTTCAATTCCGGAAATCACCCCCTAAGGGAGTGAAATGGAGGATGAAACTTTTGATGGAACCCGTTTAGATGAAATTTGGTATAGAGATAGTTTAAGTCTCGGAGAATGAAAGCGGATAGTTTTTATCCCGAAAATAGTTCCCAAGGTAATGAAATAGGGGGTGAAAATTTGGATAAAACCCATTTAGATGAAATTTGGTATAGAGATAGTAAGAGTCCCAGGGAAGATGCATAGTTTTTATCCCGAAAATCATCTCCTGAGGGGGTTCTTAAAACTTTGTAGAAACATTACTTATTTGAGTACAAACAAAGTGCTTTCAGCGTTTTGGAAAATTCCACCCCTAAGAGGGTTAAAAAGGTCTGCAAAGTTTATATGGGGAAACTCTTTTTGGGATAGGAGCTTAAAAGTTTGTAGGACGATTAGTTATTGAAATACAAAAAAAGGATATTCAGCGTTTTAGTCAATTCCACTCCTAAGGGGGTTAAAAGTGGGTGCAACATTTGTGTGGAGGAAACATTTTTTTAGCCGATTTACAATTTTGTAGAATGCTTACTAATTAAAAATAAAATTAAATACTTTCAGTATTTTAGAAACTTCGATCTTTAGGGGTTTATAAGAACGTTTGAATGAAGAAAATATTTTTTTAGCGAGGGACTTAAAACTTTTTTGAAAGATTACTTATTACAATAAAAATCAAGTACTTTTAGCGTTTTGAAAAATTCGACCCCTAATGAGAATAAAAAGGGGTGCAAGGTTCGTATGGGAAACCCATTTTTTGAGCTAGAGACTTGATATTTTGTAGAAAAAATACTTATTACAATAAAAAAACTTAGTGTTTTCTTTTCAATTTTTCCCCGAAAAGCGTTAATTCAAAGGTTCAAAGTTTGTATGCAGACTATCAGAACAAGAAAATTTTTAAGTATGAGAATTGTAACTTCGATCTTAGTATGTTTGTTAAAAGACTACAAAACTCATTTCAGCGTTTTTTTGAAATTCATCCCCTAAAAGGTATTATAAGGATGTTCAAAGTTTGTATGGAGAGCAAAACATTTTTAAAGTAAGGGATTTGTAACTTCAGTTTTAGACTGTTTACTACAAGACTACAAAGCTAATTTCAATGATTTTAAAAATTAATTCCTTAAACAAACATTTAGACGATAACATGTTCTACGCGGACGAAGTCGCGGGCAACAGCTAGTAAATAATAAATAATAGAGGTCCCAGTATGCTACCTTGCGGAACACCATATTTGATGTCTCTAAATTCCGATGAGTATGTCATTTCAGTTTTGGATTGGACGCATAATCTACTGATTTGTGTAATTTGTTTAAGGTCACTTAAATACGACTTGATTAAGTCATGTATATTTCCACGTATTCCATATTTAAACAACTTGTCTAATAATACTTTGTGATCTACGAAATCAAATGCCTTAGTCATGTCCATATAAAGCGCACTTACAGGTATCCTATTATCTACCTTTATCATCACTGTTTTCAATAAATCAAATATGGCCATGTTTATTGATCTGTTTTTCCTAAACCCTTTTTGTTCGTTTGTGAATAGGTTTTTCTTTTCAAAATACTGATAGAGGTTGTTGTATATTACCTTTTCAATAATTTAAAAAAAAATTGAAAGCAATGCAACAGGGCGGTAATTGCTAGGATTATCTTTATCCCCTTTTTTATGAAAGGGCTTAACGACAGCTATTTTTAATTTTTCTGGAAATATACCGTACTCTATACAGAGATTTACAATGTGGCAAAGCGGCTCCACTATAATATTACAAGTTTGCTTGATCACTTTCGTTGCTATACCATAATATCCCGTACTATTTGTGTTCTTTAGTGTACTTATTATCATTCTTATGTCATTTAAATTCGTCGGTCTCACAAAAATCGAGTTTGGCGAGTTATTTATAAAATAATTGTATTGTCTTTTGTCATTCTTAGCAGTAAGTGTGTGATTAGATTTATTAATGTCTGTATTTATGAGGTCAATAAAATAGTTGTTAAATGTCTGAGCAATATCTAAAGGTGTTGTTATGATTTTACCTTCAGCTTTTATTTGCTGGATGTCTTCCTTGGGATGTTTGGTTTTAGGATTCTTAATAATGTTCCATGTCGCTTTTGATTTATTTGATGAGTTTTTAATATAGAAATCATTTTGTGATCTTTGTGTTAGTGTAATAATTTTTTTGAGACGCCTCGTGTAGGTTTTTAATTGTGTTTTGTTACTAGAGTTAGGTTGTAATCTATATTTCCAGAGTAGTTCCCGTTTTATTCATCATAATTCAGATATATTCTTCCACTTAAACTTAATTAACGGTTGACACAACCCGCTTCTTCTTTCAAAAAGGTTAGGCTACAGGGCAAACCCTTAACCCGATTGTCTTAGTTTTAGGCTCAAATTGTAGCTGACTAAATTGTCCAGATGAGTTTTCTCAAATTTTTGATATCATTCTTCGTTTCCAAAATATCGAGCGCCAAAATCAAAAAAAATCCGAAATATAATATTTTTCACTATTTCGGCCATTACTATTTTCGTGTTTCTCTTTCTCGAATAATTAATTTTACACCTTACACCTCTCGTAGATACGCTTCATTTGAGCAATTTTCAATATCATATCTTCACAATCTCGGAGAGCATTAGGAAGTGTCCATAATATATATGGTGATTTAACGCATAATAAAATATATAAGTGTTTGCTCGTTTAAGAACTTACGTGAAAAGGAGCGCATAAAATCTGTTCTGACTTGGCAGTTTCGTGTCAAAGACTACTGTTAGTATTTGGAAGCTGTTAATATTTTCCGCCATTACGCCACTGATAGATCTGATGTATAAGAAAATCAGTGATACTACCATCTCGATCGCTACCGACCACTCGTTGCATCTCGATCGCTGGGAGTAGACATATCTCGAGTGTGAGAAAACGGAATAAATTAAACGCAATATCAAGTCATACAGCATAATTGTAAAAAAGCATACTTGGAATGGCCCACAAGATTTTCAATAAACTACCAAAGACTGTTGGAACAATAGAAAATGATGTTGATTTGAAACTATTAAAAGAATTTCAATAAAAAAAGCATATTATTCAATACATGATTTTTTAACGGACCTATGCACTTAATTAATAATTATTCCACAATTTATCTTTTTATAATTTTGACTACGTTATGTTTTTACTCACATACGTTATGTTAGTTCTAGGACCTACTAACTTAAATTATATATTATTTGTACTAACTTTGTCTACCTAATGTCAATCATGCTGCATGCAGAAGCATGTTACAAAAGATACAACCATATTTGCATGCCGCAAGGCGCCACATAGTGATACTGAACAAAAATTTAATACCTACCTACTAATTACCTATGTTGGACTAATAAATCCTTGAATCTTTGGAAATAGTTTTTCGTTCGATATCCACCATGTTTTTTTCGAGATATGTCTATTAGACATCATCTCGATCGGCCCGAGAATTGGCCTCCGCTGAGTGGCGCAATTCGAGATCGATTTTGATGTTTGATGTTAACTGATAGTCAACTCAGCAAATTTTTATAAAACATCAATAACGCTCTATAGATAAAGTTTGTGGGAAAATAGGAAAAAGTGACGTCAATATTTTCTATTGATGAATGGCGTTAACTATTGATCATTTAAGTATATTTAAAAATCTGTGAAATAGCGTAAAAATGTCCGAGTATTTTCGTAATAACTGCTATCAACTAACGAACTTAATTCATGTTAGAAATAAATTGAATGGCTGCCATAAAATTATGATCATTTCGCCGAGTTTACTTATAAATTGTAAAGCGCCGTTGTGTTGTTGTTGTTGTTGTAGAGTGTGTTGTTGGGTTTAGTCAAGTAATCATTAGCAAAGTAGAGGCCTAACTCCTTGTAAAACTACCGAATTCGAGATTGATTTTGCTATTTAATTTTTAACAGCAGCAGCAATATGTCTACTTCAACTATAACGTCATGTTCTAAAAGATTTCACAGATCCGCAAAATTGTGACGACGCAGCTCCAAAATTGTCAATTTTCATTACTTTACAAAATATGCACACATACCGTCAGTACCGCGTAATTGATAGAGTACCTGGCGTGGGCGTCGCCATGGCGACGGGCCCACGCAGCCCCCGCCCTCCCCGCCCGGGCACCGTGACCCGGCAGACCTTGACCCCGCTCAGCTGATCGACACGCGCGCCGGGGGTTTATAAGGAAGCGTCACCGTGAAATACGGGTACGTTTTTAACGGAAATGGTGCAGTCTATGTAAGAAAGTAGGTACTTTGTTCAAACTTCAAAGACACCCCAAAGGCCGGGTTTGAATCCCAGTAAGGGCATTTATTTGTGTGATGAGCACAAATATTTGTTCCTGAGTCACGGATGTTTTCAATGTATTTAAGTATCTATTTATCTATATACCTAAGTATATTTATCGTCGTCTAGTACCTATAATACAAGCTTTGCTTAGTTTGGGACTAGGTCGATTTGTGTAAAATTGTCCCCAAATATTTAAATATGTATATTTATTCAAAGGATTTATTGAATCAGGCGTTACTTTACGGAAGTCCAAAAAACCTCGACACATGTTTCGCCTGATGATGCCTCGTAGAATCTAAATCCAAAGTTGTTGATTTCAATCCAATACCAGACAGCCTATTCAACTATACCCATAGTTGAATAGACCCCAGGCTGTCTGAGCGTGGGTGGGCTCACATCAGATGTGTGTTTGCTTGTATCGATTCTTCTCCTTTAAAGGGACGCCAACTTCATTACGGCACTAATTTTGTTATCTTCGAATTACGTTAAACATTTAACAATAAATGGAAGTATCTAGGGACCAAAATAGCGACGTCCATCGTATTTAGGACAGTAGCTTAATCCATTCCAGGCCAAGTAACCGTAGTGCATAGCAGCATTTTTTCGCTATCTGGCGGACATCACTCGTTAAGAAATTAGTCATTTATGTGAGTCATCTGTATTTAATAATGGGTTAACTATTGGAGGCTAAGCAACCATACGTGCACATTTAGTTAAATTAGCGTTCAAACGTATTTCGTTTCTTGAAAATAAAACTTGTTAATGGAATGAACTTAATTTTTACATTAATATATTTTACTATCTTCCACCCGCGACTTCATCTGCGTAGACTCGGGATAAAAACTATCCTTGATTTTAATCCAGGCTATAAGCTATCTTCGTGCAAAATTTCATCCAAATCGGTTCAGCCGTTTATGCGTGATTGAGTAACAAACATCCAAACATCTAAACATCCAAATATCTAAACATCAAAACATCCAAATATCTAAACATCCAAACATCTAAACATCCAAACCTCTAAACTATCGCATTTATAATATTAGAAGGATAAGAAATAAAAAAAACGTTTTTTTATTAACAACCTTTTTTAAGTTACTTAAAGTATACCGTCTAAAAAAACATAGTATGTATATAATAGCATGGAACAGTTAAATACTACTTAAGACTTTTTTAGTTTTCAACTATATCTATAGGTACATATAGTTGACAACTAAAAAGTCTTAAGTAATGTCTTAATAATGTGTTCTACAATATTAATGATTGTAATTCTAATAAGTTATAGACAAATGTGCCTTTGCATTTCAATTATATAATTTAACGGCCTCCGTAGCCCAGTGGGTAGTGACTCTGCCTACGAAGCTGGAGGTCCCGGGGTTCGAATCCCGGTCAGGGCATTTATTTGTGTATATTTATCACGAATATTTGTTCCTGAGTTATGGATGTTATATATGTATATAAGTATCTATATGTATGTATCTATTATATATATCATCGCCTAGTACCCACAACACAAGCCTTACTGAGCTTACCGTGGGCCTAGGTTGATTTGTGTAAGATTGTCCCGTAATATTTATTATTTATTTATTTATTTAATTATTAATATTTAACGTTTTATTCACGTTGAACAACCATTTTGCCCTACATTGAAGCGTGATTACGCAAGCAAATTTCCTACACACTACCTTTACACGTTTAGCGGGGATGTCGTAACAAGCCGTAGCTTGCTACGAAACCGCCGTAGGCTGCTACGCGCTACGGAGCTTCTACGCTGCGCCGGTGATGCAACCTTTTGTTACAATTTAATAAATAAAATATAAATATTAGGGGACAATCTCACACAAATCGAATAAGCCCCATAGCAAGCTCAATAAGGCTTGTGCTATGGGGACTAGACGACAATATATTTAAAAGGTATAAATACTTATATACCTACATAAAATACCTCCAAGACTCAGAAACAAATATTGATGCTCATCACACAAATGCCTACTGGGATTTGAACCCGGGACCTTTAGCTTCGTCACTTCCCGCTAGAAAAACCGGTCGACAAAAATTACTACCGGTCATGAAAGTGTGTATTTAAAAAGGTTATTTCGTGGCTGTCTACATTGCTATAATAATTATATGGAATCTACCAGATCACCGGTCATTCGCTGACTTATATAAACCGATAGGACACCAAGTCGAGAGTTGTAATTAAACATCAAACATACTTTATTTATTATTTTATTTGAACTCTATTGCACAAAATAAATAAGTACAAAAGGCGGACTTAATGCCTCAGAGAGAATGAGGCATTCTCTACCAGTCAACCATAGGGCCAAACAGAGACTTTCAAAAGGTGGGTGTTTACAGACAGACCAACAAAACAGAAATCCTTTGATACAAGAATTAATAACATACAATAAAACTATAAAAAAGCGTTTATTATCTTCCGTGTAATTTGATAGTCACTTTGATTGACTGAAGGCACTCATCCTAAACTAATGAAGAAGCAACGTTTGAACCTACATTTATCTAATTGTAAACGGTTCTAATTATTCAGATCAGATTGAATACATGAAAATTCCGGGGAAGGAAAACCCTCTATTACTTCCAAAAAAAAATATTTCCTTCTTATCACTCAAGGCGCCGATGTAAACCTCGGTGTCCCAAATACTAATGTATTGAATCAGAAATATACCTACAGAGAACATTTTCATAAATTTAGTACGAATCAAAAGTATAACGGTGTACCTATATGCCAAAAAAAAAAGAAAAACAAACAAATTTCTCCCTGACAGTCCCTTTTTAAAACCAGCGGACGTGATGATTGAACGCAAAGTACTTAATTTTCACCCCGTGTGGCTAAAATAGAAACGCAGGTGCAACTGACGTGGGCCGATCGTGACGCACGTGCGACGTCACCATGTATGCCGCCATGCTACATCAAAAGGGTGTAACTACACGGTCGTTTTATACATAGCCGCCATTTTGGATTGGCTAGGCTGTGTGAAACTAGGGTTGGCAGCTCCGCATTTTGAGAGCTGAAAGTGGGCTTTTACTCGCTACTTTCTAATGCAGTTTTGCTTAGTTTTATTGAGTTAGAAATTAAATTTATAAAACGATAACTTAGATATAAAGGATGTTAAATGACAAAATTTATAAGAGGAGATTACCATCGTGATAGATTAGTGTAAAAGGTTTTATTTAGTTTTGTGTGTTCCGGGCGTATCTGTTTATAATAGAGGGTAGTTGTACTGTACCATGTAGCCGAGCGGTAAGGCACGCAACTTGCAATCTGGAGGTTGCGGGTTCGAACCTAGGCTCCTACATTTTTTTCAAAAAACTTAAGCACCTACGAAATATCGTTTGATATTTAACAGCGGCTTTTCGGTGAAGGAAACCATCGTAAGGAAACCGGTCTGATCTCAATAAGGTCTAGGTATCCCTCTGGGTTGGAAGGTCAGATGGCAGTCACTTTTGTAAACTTAGTGCCTACGCCAAATCTTGGGATTAGGTGCCAAAGCGGACGGGCTCGCTAGGAGGATGATGAGAAGGTCAAAAATTTGATCCATTATCAGGTGTTTAAATCATATAAGACAGAAACCGTTTAGAGTTTATTTCCGGACATAAGGTATGTTCACAAAGGTGATTGTATCAGTGATATATTGTCCTATAGATTATTTTTACCGCTAAGTCAATCTGACGCATACATTTATCATCGCAATTGTAGGTAGGCATTTCGCGAACTGGCTTCTCCGCGAGGCGAGCTAACGTGTTGAAAGAAGAGGGAGAAACAATTGAAATCATAGGTATAATTGATTTAAACTTTCACGATTCTCACACATTATTGTTACTCAACGGGACTCAATTGCGTATAATTAACTTTATTTATTTACCTCTCTGAGGTTTCCCGATGTGTTGGATGTATCACAACATCCATGGTCAGGGTCACGGGACGACTTGCTTAAAACGGGTATCAACATATTCTTGCGGCGCGGGTTTTTGCAACTAGCCGCATTTGGTCTTAGTAATCACATGTACCATCAGCCAAAAAAGCGGTCTATCACTTTTGGACCTTATTTTGTATGCAATAAAGTCGAAAAGTGGTAGACCACTTTCTTGGCTGACTGTACACTAGGGTTGTCACCCGGCCGACAAACAACGCAAATAATGTCCGTTGATATAATGGACGATGTTTTGTGACGCTTGCATTTACTAATGAATAGAAGATATACGCGATTAAGTTCTGTTTGGTTCTGTTTATTAACAATAATAATTTAAATCATATTTGAAAGCGGAAGACTCTAATTGCTCTCCAATTATAATGAGAAGTGAGGTGTAAGCAGTAAGGGCAGCTAGCAGACGAATTTTTATTTGAATGCCATTCGATCCCATTCCTATTAAGGATCACAATACTCTTTGGGACCGACTAAGGTTTGACTACTAGAACGCCCAGAAATCAAAGAACACGTCTTCCATACAGTTAGTATGGGAATCCCAAAGTGCAAGTAGTCCTTTAGTTAGACGATCATCAAATTATTTAGAGTTGTGGCTAACTTAAATCGATGTTCGTTATATAACTACATGATTAATGTAGCTAAGAAACATTATCGATTGTGTGGCTTAGGTATGTAGTTACCTACTTTTTAATTTGGAACTAAATAATTATATTGCCAAGCAGCTTATAAACCGTCTCCAAAAATTATAACAATTGTAAATATATTACCCGTGATACAAGGGTTATTATGATTATTAATTTATACCGATTAACTCAAATGACAATCGATTCCAAACGATAGTACTGGTGCATCACTAAGTATTTTTAAAAATAAAAAGTCACAGAACGTAAACGTCCACATATCGAATATCAAAATGAAAGTGAAAACTTTATATTAAGACAGTGAACGCATACCTAAGATTTTTAGTTAAAAAACTATAAACAAACCAACATTGCGAATAAAAACAAATTTACTAGCGAACTTTCAAAGTAAAGGGGGCACTTAAGGGTAATGCACTCTTATACCATCTCAATCCGAGCCGTTCAGTTATTTTTTTAATGAAAATCTATACCTAATGCAACCCTTTACACACACCGCCTCACTTCCAGACAAAATATAGTTGCCTCCGCAATAGGACAGTATCTCGTTTATTTAGGGTTCCGTGCTCAAAGAGTAAAACGGGACCCTATTACTAAGACCGTCCGTCTGTCTGTCACCAGGCTGTATCTCACTGATACCGTGATAGTTCCAGCTGAAATTTTCACAGATGATGTATTTCTGTTGCCGCTATAACAACAAATACTAAAACACAGAATAAAATAGTTTCTTTTAGATAATGGTACGGAACCCTTCGTGCGCGATTCCGACTCGCATTTGGCCGGTTTTTTTCACTATGTTATAATCATTCAAACCGGTTTTAGATAAGATCAAAATGTCAAAAAATTAGTGTTAGAGAATGCTCAAGTCTCCAGTCTAATCAGATGGAATTATAATGAATTTATTCAGTCAGTGCCTGATTGAACGAGCGAGTGAAGCAAACGTACATCTCCGTTTCAGCTTGGGCGAAAATTATTTCGTATGTCCGGCGTCTGTCCGGCTGTTCTCATCTCTAGGTCGCATTTCTGAGCCGATACTCGTGATTTTTTTTGAGCAGGGGGTAGAAAACCAAATTATTACGTTTTAAGTCAGGTTCGCGGGTTTAACACCTCACGGAGCCACTTAGGTAGTTACTAACGGAGAACCTGGTAGACATTGGTTGAAATAGTCTAAGCGATGACGATGTCGCTATGGTTCCGGGTTGAATGTACAGCATTGTACACTAACCCTTTAACAAGGCAATTACAGATTCCATAGAAAACATAGTCTCCAACTTCGAGGGGAGTTGCAAAAGAACCAAAGCAAAGCAATGAAGAAAAACTAATTACTCGGAAAAAGTTTCAGTTAAAAATAACTCGTGCGGAAAAAGGTATACAATAAAAGTATGGCCGAGAACGTTACGACACTTGGGCCCACAGGAAACCGTTAAAACACTGAACTTTTTCGGAATGAAATTTCATCTACATTTATGGGTCTACACTTTTGTAACAACTGCGTCCCCCCCACGCAGTAGTACAATTTGTCCCTTTGTCATTATTTTGCCCGCCAATTGATTAGGACAGACGGTTTTTCGACACCACAGGTGACCAAAGAGCTGGCAGTTTAATTAGTATTGCTAAACATTCAGCGAGAAAATGTTGCTGAATAATTAGCAATTAGCAATAGGTACTAAGATGATGATACGATGTTGTTGATCTTTGGTTCAGTATACGATGCCTCGATGGCCCTTTTTATTAGACATAGTTTAAGTTTTAAGTTAGCTTTAGTTCTTACTTAGTTATTTGTGATTGTAAATATATATATCAGAACACAATATATATAGTTATTTATATATATGTGTATTATATTTGTGATTTTCGTCCAGGTCAGCTTATGAAGGGGAATAGAGCAGTTTGCGTGCGGGTCCACGCGAATCTGAACTGAACGCCCGGAACTAAGTAAATAGGTATGTTACATCGAGCGAGGGCAAATTAAACGAAATGAGCCTGGTAGTATTATACTAATATTTTACAGATAGATAAAAGTGTTTCCTTATAAAAGTCATTGATATAAGATTGAATTTCACCTGGCCAGTGTAAAACGTCCACTAGGATCAATTTGGTAGGATCCATTATGGATCCGAGTGGACCTTTTGTGCGTTCAGATCTATCAATGCATGGATTTGAGTAGACTTTATTGAGCACTAGAATCCAAATAGATTATGTTGGGCTAACAAGTCTCCTAAAATCCATCAATGGATTCATATAAACTATTTATAGCCAGTGATCCTTAGGTGGATTTTAGTTAACATAATAGTTAAAATAATTCATCAATGGAGTCATGTGAACTTTTAATAAACAGGCTGTAAGCTATGAACTTATTAAATACTTATGTATAAATGAAAAAATCATAATTTATAATATGTTGGTATATGTAAACACTCATTATTTTACACACACATGTAAATCTTAACTATCATCATCTATATCAGCCTATACACGGCCCGAAGCGGGTTGGGGACTTCACATGCGAGTGTATGCAGGTTTCCGCACGACATTTTTCTTCACCGAAATTTTCAACTATAACTATGTACTACTAAATTCAAAATTTAAATGTATACACTCAGTGCATTCTCATGGCATATATTATAACTCTTTGTAGTTTTATTTTGTTCGAATAAAAACCGAAGTATACGTCGTTCTTAAAGCCTAATTTTTTCCAAGAAAAAATCAACTGACAAATTTCCCAGTAAAAGAAATGTGTTTTGCGTATACTAACATAGGTAATAATAAACCTCGGCACACTTTGGTTTCACTCCTTAGATACTTTTGTATGCTGGCTCACTAATGATGCTAAAGCGACATGTTATGATACTAACTAAAGTGTGCAGATCACGTACAGGCAGCTTTGAAAACATCTGCACACTACTTTTCTAGTCCCCTGTACATACAGGGGACAAGAATAGTACATTGTTGTAGAGGCTAGAAAGTAAGCAATAGCCTAACCTACGTCGCCTTCAACAGAAAATGCGCTGCTATTTTGATTAAACGATAAATAAATATAGATGAATTATCGAGAACATGGAATTGCATTTGTAGTGGTTGTACCGTTTGCAACAAAAGGAGAATAATTTTCTCTTAATTTAATAAAGTTACATACCCTTAAGAAATGGAATAAGTAGTAGTCCTCTGTTTTTTTGCCATATTTTTTGAAAATTATGTAACTTACACTTAGTCGTACGGGCTGACACAAAATTATTCTGATAATTGTGAGAATACAATAAAATCAGACGTAAAATATTATGCACAACGTAAATAATATTCACAATTTGACACTGACATTACTTTGGTATTTACTTCTTCAACCTCTTTTTATGCTGATAGTACGAGAAAATAGAAAATAATTCAAATATAGAATGCCTGTAAACATACAAAACTACTACATATGAAATTCCATGCTCTCGTTAATTTATCTATACCAATTATATTTTCTGGTTACAACCAACATGTCATAGTTCATCCGGCCTTAAGATTGATAAGTACAAACTATTTAATTTAAATATAACGTCTTTCTAAAGTTGTTCAGTCATTTAAAAATGGAAGTTAATACATACACTTAGGTACCTACATTATAAATAGTTCCAGTAAAACTTACGCAGAAGAACTCGACTTCCGATGCATATTTAACTTAGGTAATCTACCATACGTAGCATGTTACTTTGCACCCACATAAAGTATTAAAACTTGACAAATTAATTATAGACTATCGTTCTTGGCGTTGTTTTAAAATAACCCTTATTACCGCTTGTTAAGGTCGTTGCGGTATTTAAATCAGTTGCTTACGTTCCTAGCAATCCTTATTACAGTCTTGCGTTCGTATACTGAATAATTCCTATCTATCAACTGTAACTAGTTGAATCAGCGCTTGAGTAAAAAGCTAAAGCGAGTTAAAGCTAACTTTTCAACGTTTTTAGCGTAACGCTATATTGATAATAGGGATGACGACTAAGATTTTTTTACTAAGCCATTCGTACCAGTTTTTGGAGAGGCATAAATGTTTGTATGGGAGCAACTACAATTAAATAACATAAATACCTACCCAAAAAGTTGAGGCAAAGATTGACCTCATCCATAAACGCTTCATACTAATTGACACACAGGTATGACGTCACACCTGTTATTTGTACTAACCGTTGTATGGAAAATCCAGTAAATTGCTCGCGAAATACTGGTCCATATTTGTCGTACAATATTGTTTCTAAAAGCTTTACACTTGAACAATAAAAAAATGCACATATTATTTTCTAAACTTTCATGTCCATATATTTTTATGATTTTAATTATATTTTATAATGTATACTTTATAACAATAAATTGATGGTTTACTGTCCATTGAGCAACACTACGTTATCAATTTTGAACATGAGGCATCATGCCTATTGTCTAGTTGAAATCTATTATTGCTGTCTTTGTCGAAGTCTGGGGTTATTTTTACCGGTTCCTTGGGGGTTTAGTGGGTAGTCTGGACCTTCTGCCCTGGAGTCCCACACATCCGGCCCCCCTCCGACTGGGCGGACGGTGCATCAACGCATTCCCCCAACGTAAAAAAAAAAAAAAAAAAAAGGTCTTGTACAAAATCGAAGGAAAAATAATCCTAATGTGCATCAGAATGTATCGTCTATCTTCGTACATTGAGATACAATAAAATTCTGAAACTAAGGATTTTCTTATTGTAAAATCAGTTTTAAATCATGTAATGTCTATTTAAATTGTTATTTTTTACCTAATTTTGCATGACAAGCTATACTGTTGGTTAACGAGTCCTTCGAGATCATATTGAAAAAGTTAATAAATAACTGCATTTAGGTCGAACTTCCTTCTGTGTTTATCTTCGTAGAAAGGAGTTATTTCAGACATCCATATTATAGGTTATAGGTTGTACGCGGGCTGGGTTTCCGCAACTCGACGTCATAAATGCGCCTATTTTGCGTAGGGGTTTTGGCACTACTGTTATTCGTGCCAACCCAGTTCCACCAGGAAGCCTAGCAGACCCTTTACGTTGCCGACGGCCTCCGGTAGTGACCCCGGTGTTCCGAGGTACTTTGCCCTGTAGTCCGCCACTCCAGGACATGTCAGGATGACGTGGGCGGCTGTCTCGTCCTCTTCCATGCAGGCTCTGCAGAGAGGACTGTCTGTAACACCTAAAGTAAAAAGGTGTTTGTTTAGTAGTGCATGACCAGTTATAGCTCCTGTCAGAAGACGGAGTGCCGGCCTCTTTAGCTGCTTTAGCTTCCTTGACAATCCGGGGTTGATTGTCGGGAGGGCCTCCCTGGTTTGCCTGCAGGTTCCTAGGGTGTTCCAATGTTTTTGGTGTTCTACCTTGGTGTTTAGTCGCAGTGTGCTCCGCAGCCATGCAGAGGGTAGAGGAATTGTGGGTTCCGGTCCTACAGCTCTTGACTCTGAACCCTGTCTAGCCAGTGCATCCGCTGCATCGTTACCGCGTGAATTACTGTGCCCTTTGATCCATTGCAGGGTTATGTCGCTGTTATTACATACCTCTGATAGGATTTTGTGGCACTCGTGTATCAGCCCAGAAGTTGTTGCGTGACCTTGCAGGGCTTGCAGTACGGATCGACTATCGGAAAGTATGCGGATGGTATATCCCCTTACCTCCCTGGAGGCGATTGCGTGAGCAGCCATTATTATGCCCATACACTCTGCCTGGAAGACGGTGTTGTGGGTCCCTAATGGTGTCGAAATGCGTATGTTTAGGTCCTCCGAGAATACTCCTGATCCGGGGCCTGACCTTGTCTTGGACCCGTCCGTGAAGATTCTTAGCTCTCTGGGGTTAAGTCCTTCCTGGGGGGTTTCGTATAGTTCAACTTTGTACTTTTTGTCAAAGACGAACTGTCTGGGAATGATGTCTGAAGTTGCCTCTATAAGGGGCTCCCTACCTACAGCCTCGTAGAGTATTTCGGTGTGTGGAACCCTGGGCGGTCTCCAGAGATGTTGTCTTTTGAGCCTTATGGCTGCTGCCAGAGCCTCTTGCCTGATGAAAATGTGAAGCGGCGGAATGTCCATGATGGCTTCCAGGGCTGCAGTCGGTGTAGTCCTCATGCAGCCACTAGCTGCCATGCAGGCCAGTCTCTGGAGGCGTTGTAGTTTAGCTTCGATCGTGGTTAGCGTGGTACGAGGCCACCACACTATGGCACCGTAGCTTACTATTGGTCGGATTACTGTCTGGTACAGCCATAGAGTGATATTGGGGTTTAGTCCCCAGGTCCTACCTATCATTTTACGGCACTGCCAGAAGACGACTGTAGCTTTTTGGATTTTATTGTCTAGATGACTGCTCCAATTAAGTTTGGCATCAAGTATTACACCTAAGTACTTTACCTCTGTTGACAATTGGAGTTCTGTATTGAACAGTCTGGGCAGGCGGTAGGTCCCCAGATTCCGTTTGTTGGTGAACATTACCAGCTCGGTCTTCCTTGGGTTGACTGTTAGTTCATTGTCATTGCACCAGCGTTCCACTATGGCGAGTGCGGAGCGGGTGACATCGCACACTGTACCTGCATGTATGCCGCTGGTGAGTATCGTTATGTCGTCAGCATACCCGATGGTGTAGTGATGACTGTTGTTTAGCTTGGTGATTAGGTCGTTAACCACCATGTTCCAGAGTAGTGGTGAGAGGACGCCTCCCTGGGGGCATCCCTTCGCTACTTGTGCTTGTTTTGTTTGGTCTTCCCCGAGCCTAATGACCCTTTGACTTAACATGTTGTGTATCCATTTAATCATAACCGCATTCACTCCATGCCTTCCCAGTGCTGCGGTTATGCTGGTGAATTTAGTCTTGTCGAAGGCTCCCTCGATGTCAATGAAGGTGCCTAAACACATAGTCTTGTTTTTGATCGCGACTTCGGCCTTGGTAACCACTGCGTGAAGCGCGGATTCTGTTGATTTACCTGAACTGTAGGCATGTTGATTCTGATGCAGGGACATCCATTTAGGTTTGTAAGCACATTTTGACTTGATACCTACCACTTTTTTACCTTGTGTGCTTTAGGAAGTACACGAAAAAACTAGGTTAGGAGACAGCAGCGAAAAATACCTAAATCTAGCTGCTAGAGTTATGACTCGATTCCTATGTTATGTATCTCGACACGCTGATTGCAATACAATAAAAAAAAGAAGCGGGTTGTGTCGGAGATACAACCGTTAATTAAGTTAAGGTGGATACTTCTGTCTTCCTGTCCTAAATAGTATCCCATGGATTTGCGATTGATTTCAATCTAAAGGGAAAATCTTCTTAGATAAGCATTTTCAATGAATTGTTAAATTCAAAGTGTTTTGATTATTTAAAGGAATCTGCTATTATGGTGTACCCGTAAGATATATTTATATCTGAATTAATTCACTAAAATCTGTATAAGTACAGATAAATCGGTATATATGGCAACATTGACTGACGTAGCTCATGTGACTCGCGATACATTGAAAATGGCGGTAATTTCAGCATTATTTTCATGTCCGCTACATAAACTAAATAACATTTTGTGATCAACAACTAATGGCAAATAAAGAAGGATTAAACATGTAACAAACAATTATTTTTAATCAGATTAGGCTTCTCTACAAAGAGTTGTTCCGGAAGTCACGTGACACATTTTGAACTGAACCTACCCCTATACAAGAACGCGAGCAAAGAAGTATCCATTTCAAAACATTCCCTAGAGGCCCTGATATTAATAGTACCCAAGACGCACATTAGTTTTACGAGTAGGTACCTGCCTACAGATGTCCTTTTACCGCTGTTTAAAAATTAAGTTTCCGTTTAAATTATTCAGGGTTTTCAATTAACTCTTGGCCCATACAGGGGCGCGTGACGTCAGAGCTACGATTCCGTATAAAAAGGTCGTAACTGGGTGTAAGTTTCGTGTATAGTTAATCTTTTATTTTTTTACGTTACGGACATACGTCGGTTGTGACTGTTTTTCCATCTAAGCAAAGCTAAGGTATGACTAGTAATATTCCATTACCAGGAACATTAAAAAAACATTCAACGTTGCCTGCGTTATCGGCAACAAAGGCAATGTTGCCGGCAACTATGAGACTGAAAGGTGGAAGCCGCCTAAAACCGTACAATTTTTTCAACTGTACAAAATAGTCATCAAACCTGGGATAAAAATTGCTTTGTCACGAAATTGCTTACTCAGCAGCAGAAAGACAGCGTAGCATGTGTACGAAGATCGAATTGATCTACACACTTCTTCATTAAAATGCAGTACGGGATTGTATCAATAATTTTGAGTGCCTGTTGATTTTAAGTGCCTACGCAAACGCACAAACTTTTCTTAACATTATTTTATGATTAAAATAAGGAAAATACGCAACCACATTTCTTGTATATTCATATTACTTGTACCGGCAACATTTTAGGCAATTAGACCCCCGTTCCGGGTCATTCCTGGTGCAACGTCTGTCCATCGCGATTCAGCGCGGCAACGCGGCGAGCGTGATGGGCACCTTTCCACCGGGGGTGGCTCGGGGCGGGCTCTTTGACTAAGTTAATAATTTATTATTAACACTCATTGTACCTTTTTATTTATTGTCTAACTGTGTTATTGACCAAAGTGTATGTATATTACATTGGATATATTTATTTACAATGAATAAGATATTAGTAAATATAAATAGGTACCTACATATATATTGCCCGTGAATATACATTAAATGGAAATATTGGCAGTGGTACATCAGTATATGTGACATAGTAGGTATAACTTCGTAGTTTAGCATGCATATGTAACAGCATGTTAACTGCATGTATCCATATACTCAGTATTTCGTGCGTATAACAAATGCTGCAAACGTGTCGCACACGTAACCGCTCGGCACCGGAGCCGCCTCACCTCATCGGAATATTGTGTGCGTTACAGAACTAATGGAATTTCTTATAAAGAATACTGGACGGCTTGAGTTGAGGCGGCGCCGGTCCGGTGCCGATTTGCCGAGCGGTTACGTGTGTCGACAACCTTACCTAGCCGTAACTGCGAACTATGACAAAACAAAATCATCTCGCGTAAAATGTGGAAGCGAACTCAAAACAAAAGACGATGCATAGTTAGTATGGATGGGTCAGGCTCGTAATGCACACTTTCCCGCTATGTACACTTTCTCTATAGGTGCACTTCTTTAGAAGGAACACTTTCCCGGAAGGTACACTTTTTCTAAAAGTGCATTTCCCACTAAGTATACTTTCTCACATAGAACACTTTCTCAGAAAACACATTTTCTCACAAAGTGCACTTTCTTTATGTATGGCTTATTTCTGGTAGTGCTAATCTTTTCCACACCAACGACACATAATAACATCAGCACCGCAGGTTTAACGCCAAGGACTTACCGGAACCAAAATCTTCCTTCATTTACTTGTTTAAGGTTTAATGTTTGGGTGTACATATCGGGAATGCACATTGCGGGAAAGTGCACCTATAGAGAAAGTGTACATTTTGGGAAAGTGTATGTTTCGGAAAAGTGCACTTTGTAAGACAGTGCACAAACTGGGAAAGTGTACATATCGGGAATGCACATTGCGGGAAAGTGCACCTATAGAGAAAGTGTACATAGCGGGAAAGTGTGCATTATGAGCCTGACCCGTATGGATACCTAAGTTTAAAAATATGGAAAACTAGTTACCTACGCACAAATTTCCTTGTAGGTTCACCGATCGTCTAAAGACGTGACAAAACTAACTTATACCAAAAAATACATCCGAGAACGTAACGCCAATGATTGTATGGGCAGGAGGTCAATTTGTCCCAACAAGGTCCCAACATATTACGTGGTGATATGACAACAATGAAATTAAGGGCATAGCAGTATGTCTTCTCTGGCGAAGTCATCATCATCCGATTTCCCGGTTGTGCCCCAAATCCAATCTCAAGATTTGCCGTAGGCACTAGTTTAATGAAAGCAACTGCCATCTGACCTTCGAACCCTGAGGGAAAACTAGACCTTATTGGGTTTCCTCACGATGTTTTCCTTCACTGAAAAGCCACTGTTAAATATCAAATAATGTTTCGTACATAAGTTTTTCATCTCTGGCGAAGTACATCCACCTAAATAGATAATAATACCACTTCGTGCTTGGTTATGTTATGTATTCCTGGTGGTGAATAGGTAAGATCGCCAGAGCTCCCGAGAGGATGCGAAGTATTGAGACCAAGGACCGTCCTTGCAGACCTGTCGATCTGCAGGTCGATCACGTAACGCATTGTACGAACGTCGGGTAGGTCTAAATGTCACTTTTTATATGGAAAATTGACAGTTAAAGTGAACCGACGTGCGTTCGGAACGTTACGTGATTACCCCTCTGGTAACCCTATAAATTTGGTAACCTTATGATAAGGTAACCTTACTGATAGGGTAACCCTATTGTTATTATGGTAAGCATATCGGATGTGGTAACCATTAGGTAACACTAACAAAATACCTATGCTTACCATGGTACATGGGTTACCCTATCATAAGGTTACAATTATGGATAGGGTTTTAAAAACATCTTTCAAAATAACCCTATGGAAAACCCTAATAAGGGAAACCGGTTCCGGTCCCTGATTGAGAGTGACTGACTTGCAAGGATCAACAAAGGTGATTAACCGCTCACTCGATTTCGGATTTTAAAAGGTTACCTAATAAAATGCATGAGTGACCCGATTTCAATATATTTTAATACGTCTGAGTCTCCGGGAGTTTTTTTATATAAAAAAGGTTACTTACATTGCTTTGTACTTAACATAATTGAAGGAAAGATAGAGGGGAAGCGAGGAAGAGGAAGACCTAGAATAGACTACATGGAGCAACTAAAAAAGAGAGTTGATGTTGGGTCGTATCGTGATGTCAATGAGATTGCGTGGGATCGGAGTAGATGGACGGCGTACTTTGAGCTACACCGACAAGAGCCTAGCTCTTAAGTAAGAGAAGAAGAATTTGCTTTAATTTTTGTTATAGCGGCGTACTTTGCTTGGCAACCACAGTCAGTTTAGGGGTGCTAGAAGTTGGCAAGTTGTGGTAGCCATTGCCACAAGCAAGCGAGTACCTATGACTCATCTGAAGTTGCAAGCATCCATAGGCAACGTTGCGTATGAGTATTTTCCATCGTCGTGGTATTAAATGTGTTGGGCACACTTCCATCCACGCGCCCCGTGCGAGCTTACGAGTATGGTATTACAGGGCTGTTATTCGCTACACGTAAATGCGGCTCACCCCGCCGGTCACCCGTTACGAAACTAGACCTCTACCTACGCTTAGGTAATTACTACGCATCGCAGTGTCAAGGTATAATTGTGGGTGAGCGTTGAGGTGAGCTTTAAACAAGTTACAGACTAAATAGGGGGGCAGGTGCATGCACACACGCATTGATATTAAATCGGGTATGTGATATGTTGAAGCGAATTCATCACCAGGAAATTGTTTTCCCTGTAACTGACAGTTTCGTAATGAGCCGAAACATCCGTTGCGAAACACTGGAGTTCTCATAAAAGACCTTGTGCTTTGTATTGTATTCTTCGTATACTTACGTAAATACTAGAAGCCGTATTCATAAACGTTCTACAAGCCAATTTTAACTGAAATGCCGTTAAAATTCGTTTGTTTTTATCAGTCACTTTGAAATTTGTGTTCGTAAGAAAGAGACACAGCACATTTTATTTAGCAGAGGCATTTTAAGTATTCTGAATAAGGGGGTTTGTATATATGTAAACAGGAATGCGAATTAAAAATTATTACGGGTACGAAATACTCCTGCAGGTCGATCACGTTAAGTGTCTGCTAGGAGGTCGTTGTTGTTCTACGTCCGTAGGAATAACCCTAGAAACCCTACACGTGACCTCCGGGTAGTGCTAAATGAACAACAAACTCGGCAGCTGCACTGTTCCTTCTGAACCTCGCAAGTCGCAGCGCACACTGGAACTCTATCAGCGACATCGATACGAATACATATATGTACCAGTGTGTAACCGCCATACGATAAATAAATAAGTGCCTGCTAGACGGTCGCCAACACGCCCCTCCGACCAGGCGACCTTGGTCCGCACCGACCGTGTAGACAGTTGTTTGCACCAAAATTTCATACTACCTACTGAATTATCTGCTAATTTAAATTGAATCCTTTACTAGATTCATCCTTCGAATCAATATTTCGAAATCTCGAACTGTAATCGTAAACGAACTTTTAAACTAACACATTAGTGTTAGTTTAACAGTTAGCGTCATTGAACACATGAGTTCAACCGTTTTATTAGGGTTCCGTAGCCAAATGGCAAAAAACGGAACCCTTTTAGATTCGTCATGTCTGTCTGTCTGTCTGTCTGTCTGTCTGTCCGTTCGTATGTCACAGCCACTTTTTTCCGAAACTATAAGAGCTATACTGTTGAAACTTGGTAAGTAGATGTATTCTGTGAACCGCATTAAGATTTTCACACAAAAATTAAAAAAAACCATTAAGTTTTAGGGGTCCCCATACTCAGAACTGAAACTCAAAAAAATTTTTTTCATCAAACCCATACGTGTGGGGTATCTATGGATAGGTCTTCAAAAATGATATTGAGGTTTTTAATATAATTTTTTTGTAAACTGAATAGTTTGCGCGAGAGACACTTCCAAAGTGGTAAAATGTGTGTGTAACTTGTAACCCCTGTAACTTCTAAAATAAGAGAATGATAAAACTAAAAAAAAATATATGATGTACATTACCATGCAAACTTCCACCGAAAATTGGTTTGAACGAGATCTAGTAAGTAGTTTTTTTTTAATACGACATAAATCGTAAACCGCAATTTATTTCACGGAACCCTTCATGTGCGAGTCCGACTCGCACTTGGCCGCTTTTTATTAAATTAAACGGTTGAACTCATGTATTAAATGACGCTAACTCTTCGGGAGTTCTTCTTCATGATGAATGTTCTCGCGGCGGTGTCAGTAGTGTCGCGTTGAGAAGAACTCCCGAAGAGTTCGAAACATGTCTCCTGTAGCGACATTTAATACGTGAGTTGAACCGTTTGATTATTAGCATTAATTTAACATGTCTCACGACAGTTTAAACGTATAAACATAACTAATCCGACGATTCCATAACGTTACACAACTTGATGCGTAGGAATAGCGCACGTCACATAGCGGACAAATCGCATTTGCAACAGCAGTTCACACCTAAGCCCGAAGCCATCCCAACACGAAATTAGTGGCATGCATGTTAAAGTCAGTTTCGATATATGCGAAAGTAATTTCGTATAAAAATTAGTGTCGTGAAATCTACAGTACTTATCGTAGTTACCATGGCCCCATCACCATCAAAGCTATCTTTTTCTATGAGTATTCAATGTAGCTAAAGAGATGCTTCTATATAAACTCTTGTCGCTGATATTCATTGATGAACTGTATATTTTTATCTGTATTCCATCGTTGGTTTGCCATTTTCAACGCTTGAAGCGCGCGAAATGATAAAAATACACACGTCCGCACAGCACAGGCGCTTTCGCGACACTAGTTTCACGTCGCATCTACACTATGAAATGAATTGCATGACACTATTTTTACCAAAAAATCGCGCAGGGCACAAAACATATTTGCATTCATGAAATTAATGCATGCATTACGAAAATATTAATTTACACTTGAAACTGTTGGTAAAACTGATGTCACGAAATTAATTGCATGCCACTTATTTCGTAATGTTAGCTAGTAAAACTACTACCTAGGTATATCGAGACATTTTATTTCATGGAATTAAGAGCCTCACTATAACCGAGCGGGGGTCGCGGCTCGTATCTTTTCGGTGAAGGAAAATATCGTGAGGAATCCAGTCTAATCCTAATCAGGTCTAGTTTTCCCTCAGGTTTGGAAACTCATATGGCAGTCGCTTTCGTAAAACTAGTACCTACCTATGGCAAATCTTGGACCCCAGGCTTCTATAGGGCACAACCGGGAATAAACGCTAGGTGGATGATGATGGTATCTGCAACTGTAACCTGGATTCATTATACGCAATAAATTTCATTCATTCATTCATAAAACTAAGAATGAATACACACAGGGACTTTTTGCGGCGACACAAACGCGCGTTTCACGAACGTGCTAACCGTAGTTCACGTGTCAAAGTCACCTGCCGCGCGTACAAATGCGTTACGTGATCGCCTAGCAGTAGGTCGATCACGTAACTCATTGTACGAACGTCGGGTAGGTCTAAATGTCACTTTTAATATGGAAAAATGACAGTTAAATTGTCCTAACGCGCGTTCGGAACGTTACGTGACTACCCCTCTGGTATCCTTTAGGATACAACCGAGAAAATGCTAGGAGGAAGAGTGAGGAATAAAACTGTCAAAAATGATAACCAGCCATCCCCCGATGGATAACTTTGTCCCTTGTCTGTCCGGCTATTCTCCTCTACAGGTCGCATTTCACAACCGTTTGTCGTCAAATTTTGTGAGCAGGTTCGTTGATTATAAAGGTTTTTTTTTTGTCGTCACTTAAAAAAAAACTTAAAGACAGTGTCGCGAGTTCTACTGCTCACGGAGCTACTAGTAATTCATTTTGGTAATAAATATAATACTATTTAGTATCATGAGTTATCCTGGTTTAGAATTCTCGCGAATAAGCGATCCAAGAGGCACCAGCACAGCACCGCGAGCAAGTTTCATTTGCATGACTTGCGGTCGTGCGTGCCGCTCCCGTATCGGCTTATATAGCCATAAGAGACGTTGTCTCTCCCCTTAGCACTGTTTTTATAGTCTGTAATAGACTGAAAGGCCTATGATGATTTAGTATCAAGAAAAAAATGTACTGGTGCCAACGTGAACCCCGGGCTCCTCTAGGGCACAACCGGGAATAACGCTACGGAGGATGAGTATCAAGACAAATGAAACTACAAATGTATTCTAAACTTAAAGCTATCCTAGACAGTCGCTAAGAAATAGTGATGTTTGTTCTTAAATCAAAATCGAATTCAACGATCCCCGAATTATCAGGCCCTACGTTTTTTTATCCATTACCTCCAATAAAACAAGTACTAAAATAAAAACATTCAATATTTGTAAACTTCCACGTCACAGTAAACACTTCTTACTTTATACGGGTTAGGTATACAAGAAAAAGTCTTACTACGTAGTGTAAGACCTATTTATGGGCTTGCGCGGGTGTGTCTTGTACTAATATAGTAATTGTATTATTAGCTGTGCTATAATGGTTATAAATGTAAGTGGTAAAGGGCATGGGGTAACACGCGCGTTTTAGATCCGGCTACTATGTATATAATAGTAGGTAAATAGCTGCCGTATAGCCTAAGGTTTCTGTTTACCATCAAGCAGACCGTAGGTACTTTATTACCCGACTGCCGAAGGAATTATCGAAAGGAATTATTTGGAGCCCTGGCGAAGTGGCGACCTTATTCACTACTAGGAACATAACTGCAGAAGGTACCTACATAGCAAGTAGTGGTTTTATTATGACGATGATCTTCTATAAGATTTTAGTGTTCCAAAATTAGAGAACCGAGAATACTTAGGGAACCACATTTATTACATTTCTATATATCAGTCATTTCACATTGAATTCTATGTATAATAGGTTTCCTACAGTATTTCTCTAAGCTCGTTACATCTAAGGTAATATATTGAATCATATCGACCTGACGATACTCAACTGAGAATAGTTTATCAGTCGGCGTCTATTTATTTAATTTATTTATTGAGTTCACCAACAATTGTTTACACATAAATTACATGAATAGTTTGCAATAACAGTTTTATGCTAGTTAAAGCAATCACTGACAGTTCCGTAAAATAAATTGCGGTTTATGATTTATGACGTATTAAAAAAAAACTACTTACTCGATCTCGTTCAAACCAATTTTCGGTGGAAGTTTGCATGGTAATGTACATCATATATTTTTTTTATTTTTATCGTTCTCTTATTTTAGAAGTTACAGGGGGGGGACACATTTTACCCCTTTGGAAGTGTCTCTCGCGCAAACTATTCAGTTTAGAAAAAAATGTCATTTTTGAAGACCTATCCATAGATACCCCACACGTAGGTATGGGTTTTTTGAGTTTCAGTTCTGAGTATGGGGAACCCATAAAACTTAATGTTTTTTTTGACTTTTGTCTGAAAATCTTAATGCGGTTCACAGAATACATCTACTTATTAAGTTTCAACCGTATAGCTCTTATAGTTTCGGAAAAAAATGGCTGTGACATACGGACGGACAGACATGACGAATCTATAAGGGTTCCGTTTTTTGCCATTTGGCTACGGAACCCTAAAAAGTAGGTACCTACTTAACAAACATGATCGAAATTCACCAAAACTACAACCTTGAATTTAACTGCTCATTTCCATAAGTTTACGGGTCTATACATTATAATGTTAGATTATTGTGTTAAAGTTTCTAAAATGACAAAAAATTAGTAAAAAAACGTGAAACAAAATGTACCTATGAAAAATTAAGTGCATACAGAGGTCCTGTCCATGGCATAGATTTTTGAACAGAGAAAGCACTCTTTTTAAACATGCATCTAAGTCAACGCCGAAATCGAATGCACTGTCAATGGTGCCCATCCATCAGTGTCATTTAGGCACACTCCTCTTTTTCCGAATTTTACCAAAATGCACACGAATTTAAAAGACACACGGCAGGGCGTCAGCAGTTCTCAAACCGAAAGGGAGACACACCGTGCCGTGGCTTGTTTATTAATTTACTAGCTTCCGCCCACGACTTCTTCTGCATGGACCCGGTATAAACTATCCTGAATTTAATCCAAATTAATTATTAAAGCCGTTTAAGCGTGATTGAGTAACAAACATCCAAACTTCTACGCATCCAAACGTCTAAGCATCCAAACATCCAAACTTTCGCATTTGTAATATTGCAAGGTTTGCATCAGGCAACAAAGGCATTATTTGTTTACAAGGGGATATTCATTATTTTTGCACCCTTAAAAGGACAGTTAAGGATAGTAACAAAACCGACAATCAATGTCAATCGCCTACGTTTATGAAAATGAAAATGAAATAATTTATTCGTGACAAGAAACTTAAAATACTGTATTACTTAACTATAATATACTAAGCAGTTTGTCACGAAATGGTCTCGCCTCAGCGTTATGCTGGCTCATGAGCCAGCGCTGATCTTCCGGCGAAACCATTTGTGGGCGACGTTCCCTGCTGTCCGACACGGCCTTAAAATTTACATTATTACTGAACGCAGCCGATGCGCTAGCGTCTCTGACGTCTGTCAGCGCCATCTGGCTGCGAACGAGCAAGTTACAAAAAACTATTCTATTTATAACGTTTAGTAACAAAACCGACAGGTTAGACGTGACTTAAACATCACTTTAGTTAACCTTAATCGGCAATTTTTTTGAAATTCCCCACAAATGCCTTACAGACTAATATACATATCTACTGCTGTAACATGTTTTTCTTATGTTGTGGTGCAATAAAGAATATTAATACTACAACATATTAAGCCTTAAATCACACAATGGTCTTTGGCAGTGGGGAATGGAGGAAATTTTTGAAATGCCTGATTATTTTTTTGGTGATAGGAATAACCTTCCTTAGCACGAGAAAAGAGTTGCAGACTTGTCAGCTGCGTCAATTATTTTTGAAAAATATAAACAGTTTCTTCACTTACATTTTGGGTTTAGGACGGCGAATGAGACACTTTCCTTGAACCGTCTCATATACGCTGCGCTCCAAAACTCAAGCTCGGAAGTGGGCCAAGTTGAAGTGGGACTGGGCTGGTCATGTATGCCGCATGCCGAGTGAACTATGGGCCAAGATCGCCACTGAATGGCAGCCCGACAGCTCGAAACGGATACGTGGCAGACCTCGTCGGCGATGGAGAGACGAGCTAGACTCATTTTTAACCGACTTCAAAAAAAAGGAGAAGGTTCTCAATTCGGTTGTATGTTTTTTTTTTAATGTGTGTTACCTCAGAACTCCATCATTTATGAACCGATTCGTACCATTCTTTTTTTAATTGAAAGTATTTGCTTCCAGGTTGGTCCTATTATTTTCAAAACTCCATTTGAATAATGGGAACCATGAGGAATTGAGGGAACTCTTCAAATATACGCGCACGCGTGTAGTAATTTCGGTGTTTTCTATTATATCTCGTGTATTTACATCCGGAAATCGTAAATTTAGTGAAGACCACAGATGGCTTGTGGAACTTGTCAATGATGTACTTCAAACTATAAAAGTACGTCACCGATTCTGATATCATTCAGTTGAAATAGCAAACAAAGAAGTGCCAAAGGTGATTCTGAGATCCTTGAGGAATTGACGGAAGTCCTCAAATATTATCGGCACATATACAGCGTTTTGGTTTTTTTCTCTAGAAGGTGATAAGATAAAATTCACCCTTTGCGATGTTTGATATATATATATATAATATATAGTCTGCAAGGCACATAATAAATAAATAAATAAATAAATATTACGGGACAATCTTACACAAATCAACCTAGGCCCATGGTAAGCTCAGTAAGGCTTGTGTTGTGGGTACAAGGCGATGATATATATAATAGATATGAATAATATAAGCAAACATTTCATATGCAATAAGCACAACAGAGAATCCTTTGCCAACTCACTGTCAGACGATTTAGTTATGAATTCATCGGGGCTTGAGATAAGGGAGAAGACGAAGAATAACTTGTAACAATTTAGAACAAATATTAATTGTATATCACGAACGTCATATATTAATTGATTGAAAATATTGTTTCTAATTGGTTTACTTAGTCCGACTTGTACCTTACTCGTACTTACTTGTAAATTCAATTCAATTCAAATAATTTATAGGTTTAAAAAGGTATGGTAGGGTATCGACAAAACATGTCTCCCTGTGTTTTGCCACAAGGCATACAAAATTCAATCAAAATTAAAATTACGACTTCAGTACGTTCAAAATTATACAATAAAATTAAATGTCAAATACCTAAAAAACTAAATAATATTAATCGTAATAACTCGTAATTTCAAATTGCATATATTAAAAACCAAATAAAATATACAACGTGTCCCAAAACTCAACGATAAGCCGGCACCAGAGGATATACTTACGATATACTTATGATATATTATATACTTGATATATATATTATATATATTATATACTATATATATCTATATATATAGTATATAATATATATATACTATATATATATATATATATATATTATATATATTATATACTTATGATTAGTCGAGAAAAAATAAGGAAAAAAATATATCTCAATTATTTTAGAAATTACAGAAAAATAATGAAATGCATCGAAAATCGACATCCCTAATGGTATTTTTAACGACCATGTCTACAAATATTCAAATATTACTGTTTTTTTTTTGTTTTTGGAAACTTAAGTAGCCCTGCTATCTAACACAGTTCTTAAAAATACCATAATACATGTAGTTTTTACACAAAAAATAATCAAAATATTAATCGTAATAACTCGTAATTTCAAATTGCATATATTAAAAACCAAATAAAATATACAACGTGTCCCAAAACTCAACGATAAGCCGGCACCAGAGGATGGAGCTACTTATGATTAGTCGAGAAAAAATAAGGGAAAAAATATATCTCAATTATTTTAGAAATTACAGAAAAAAAATGAAATTCATCGAAAATCGACATCCCTAATGGTATTTTTAACGACCATGTCTACAAATATTCAAATATTACTGTTTTTTTTTTGTTTTTGGAAACTTAAGTAGCCCTGCTATCTAACACAGTTCTTAAAAATACCATAATACATGTAGTTTTTACACAAAAAATAATCAAAATCGATTTTGTCCCTACAATTTTGAAAGATTTTTTCTTACAGTCCACTTTCAATCATCATGGTGTAAAAAAAATGTATTGACACCACAATGGCAATTATTTTCAAAAGTTGACGCAACTAACCAAGATTCCAAAATGGTATAATACTTTAGGAAACCTAGTCACAAAAAAAAACAAACGAATTTTTAAACAAGAATCGACATTATTTAATGTTGGCGGTAATCACTTTTACTGTACCCAAAAAAGGATTTTTGTTGTTGAAAAATGTTGAATAAATGCAAAGAAATGGTACAATTTTTTTTAATTTTTTTAAATTCATTTACTACATTATTAATACTACAGTAAATGTTCAAATTGCCTGCCACCGGCATTAATACAGACATGACATCGCCTTAGAAATGATCGTTTTATCCGTCGTGCATATCTTCTACCATTGATATGATCCGCAGCTTGTGTGATTTTTTGGCGAAGCTCGTCCAATGTTGCTATGGGTTTTGAGTAGACTTTGTCTTTAAGACAGCCCCAGTAGAAGAAGTCCAGGGGGTTCAGGTCGGGCGAACGGGGTGGCCACAAGATAGGACCAAGTCGCCCGATCCAACGCCCTGGATACTCTTGGTTTAAGTATTCTCGCACTGCACGGGCATAGTGAGCTGGGCAACCATCATTTTGAAACCACATGTTTTGTAAATCACGTAAAGGCACGTCTTCTAATAATTCAGGCAAGTCGTTTTGTAAAAAGTTCAAATAGCCATCACCATTAAGGTTTCCTTGTAACTACGACTTGCCTGAATTATTAGAAGACGTGCCTTTACGTGATTTACAAAACATGTGGTTTCAAAATGATGGTTGCCCAGCTCACTATGCCCGTGCAGTGCGAGAATACTTAAACCAAGAGTATCCAGGGCGTTGGATCGGGCGACTTGGTCCTATCTTGTGGCCACCCCGTTCGCCCGACCTGAACCCCCTGGACTTCTTCTACTGGGGCTGTCTTAAAGACTAAGTCTACTCAACAACACGTTGTATAAGTAAAAACATGGTTACATCACTAGTCTGTCATGCCACAAGCCGCCGATGTCTAGTTATGAACTATGCGTTTTCTTTCCGTGGACCCTTCCCTTCAAATAATAGTATCTAACCCACTTACGTTTTAGAAGGTCCTCTGTGGCTCTGTCTGACATCGGTTACACGCTAATTCTCGCGTCAGTTCAGTCCATCAGTCGTTTTGAGACGAAGGATTTGCAATACCCTTACAGGGTGTCATGTTGTACCTACTATAGACTGTAAGATATTTAAGACCCGACATGAGTGCAATAAAGTATTCTTCTTCTATTCTTCTGATCAGACTGACGAGAAAATTATGGTGTAACCGTTGTGTATAGGGTTTGCAATCCGGATCCGACTTGTATGGAAAGATCCAGATCTTTGCATACAAGTCGGATCCGGATTGCAAACCCTAGTTGTGAATGGCAGAAAACCGACAGGAGACTGACCGTACAGGATGGTTTTACAACGAGATAAACGTGGAGGACAGAGTGGTTAAAATCAGCTACAGAACCCCTATTTGCTTCACTAGACCCAACGCAGAAACCTACAAGTTCTCTCTGCCAAGGAAACACTGGTGCCGTCTGAACAGAATCCGCACTGGGCACGCCAGGTGCAATTACCAGTGTAAGGCCTGAGTGGACGCTCGAGTCGGGCCCGCGAGGGAGCGGGGCGTGCAAATGAAACTCATACTGGTGTCCTGAGTAGACGCTGCAAAAAGCGCATGCACGCTCTCCCGCCCCGCTGCACGCCCCGCCGAACGCTCCGCTCCGAGCGTCCACTCAGGCCTTAGACTTAAGCACAAATGGGGATGGACAGATATCCCATTGTGTGGCTGCGGTATTGAAGATCAAACCATAAAGATGTTATCAGTAGGTCGATCACGTAACGCATTGTACGAACGTCGGGTAGGTCTATACGTCACTTTTTATATGGAAAATTGACAGTTAAATTGTACCGACGCGCGTTCGGAACGTTACGTGATTACCCCTCAGGGTGACCCGGGGGACCTCTATAATTTAACGCTGGTTTATATTAATTTTATAATAATAATAATTTTAAGCTGTGGATTGGTTGTGCAATCTGGATGGTGATGTATAAGATACTATTTTTATAAATAATCTATATTCCTACTTCAAGAAAACGCCTTACGATTACCTATAGTTATTTGTTATACAAGGGTGGAAAGTTGTATTTTACCCGCGAGTGTGGAATTGAAACACGAGCAAGCGAGTGGTTCTAAAATAGAATCCTGAGCGTAGCGAGTGTTTTAACACACGAGAAGTAAAAAAACATTTGCACCCGTGTGTAACACAAAACTTTTCACCTCACTGTAGCAAAGAAAGTGCAACATGCAAAACAACTTTATTTAATTTAAATAATAAATTTACACCCTTGTATAAAAAATTACAATTATTTTTTTATTTTGGTCAAGTGCGAGTCTGATTTTAATTTTCCCATACATTTTGAGATCCAGCGCCTGATGAAGGCAACAAGCAATTTTTTTTGTAGGGGAGTCCCCTTAATTTTTTTTTTGTATTTGTTGTTATAGCGGCAATAGAAATACATCATCAGTGAAAATTTCAACTGTCTAACTTTCACGGTTCATGAGATGAGATACATACGCTCCAAGGTCAAATTACTTTGCCCACTAGTGGATAAAATGAGTTTTTGCTCACTGGTTATAAAGGATAAAAGACGGCTTTCCGAGGCAGTGCGGGGAAAAATAAATAAACTGACCATCAGTCCGTCGGTCCGAGGGTTACACGATCATTCTCTGATCAGTCTGATCAGAATGATGGACTGATGAGAGAATGATCGTGTAACCTTATGTCTAATAAAACCGATGTTGTGATGACAGCCTAGATAATTTAAATCATGGCATTCAGCGCGCCCACACTCGCCGCATAGCACGTACTTATTACTTGTTCGCTCCTAGCGCGATCAGGTGTATCGACGGAACCGGTTAATTGCTAAAACCTCGGTTTACCACAAATCTCGAACTATTTTATACTTCACATGTAGGACTCAGTTGTGTTTTGAGGTAACGAGGGCGTATTATTATATTGCCCAATTAGAAATGAAATTATTATCAAAAGAACGAAAAAGAACCGTTTTCGTTCCCATACAAATAATACCGGTTTCCGATCCCTGGTATCGACAGCTCAAAGGTGTGCGGGAGCCGCGTTTAGCCGAAACGGCAAGAGGAACAGAGCTATAACCACGAAATTCGAATCTCGAATTTCGTATATCTCGGTCTCTATCGCACTTATGATTTATGGTACTCGAGCGACAGAGACGGATATATAGTTCATGGTAGCGCCGCAGGCTTTACTATGTTACTTGTCGATATGAGAAGTTAAGCTGGGTACTGACTAACGTTACGAGGTGTAATGTAACATGTTACATGTTACACAGCGAGCATTCATGCAGTCAGTTTGTAGTTTTCCCCGTAACACTACGTGCTGACTGCATGAATGTTCGCTGTGTAACATGTTTATAACACCTCGTAACGCTGGTCAGTACCCAGCTTAACATACAGCCTAAAGCCTGGAACACGCATGACTGTAAAACGGAACAGTAGCGTGCATACTAACTACCTAGTTAACGGCATGTTGGTACAAACTTAATGTGTGTAGTGAATACATACATCGGATTGGGTCTAGCCTGTAATAATATTTATAGGTATGTATAAAAATAAATAAAATAAAATAAATTACAACTTGAACTTGCATGGAATTTCAAACTTTACATGTAAACCAGTATGCCTGTAACTATCACGTGCGTTCACATGTGCAGCCCCCCACAAACCCTCTTCATGTTGCATGCCAGTTGTTCAGAGAACAGAATCACCCGCCTCCCAAGGCGCCTACGATTGCGACATCGACCTAGTAGGTATATGTTAATCTTTAGATTCCGTAAAATCATGCACAAACAAGTCTATAGACCAAATAAATGTAACTCTGCGCCTTTTACCTCATCTTGCACTTTACATCTATAGTTTCTTCAACAGTGACATTCATTTTTATTTTATTTTTGTCCACAGATCATCAAGTGGGTGCGAGCCGAAGCAGTCGACCGCCGGTCCCCCTTGGTCCCCGCACTGTCTTGCCCCGTCGGCCTTGACGTATGGAACCAGCTCGGCTTCTTATTTAGCTGTGAAGACACTACAGCAATTAGCAGTAGACGAACAAGCAAACTACCCGCTAGCCAGCAAATTCGCCCTTCAAGAATTATTTGTGGATGACTTGTTATCAGGTGAAAAAAGTGAAGTCTTCTTCACTTTTTTCACCTGATAACAAGTCATCCACAAATAATTTTAGCCTCTTGGCTAAGGTCCTGCAAAACCAGTTAATCGACATGTTGAAGTCACGAGGATTTAACTTACGAAAGTGTTCGTCGAACAGTAAAGACATTCTAGATAATATTCCACAAAATTTAAGGGAAGAAATTATGAAGTTACCCCAGCATATTATGAAACAAGGAAATCACTCGGAGTAATGTGGTCACCGTTACAGAACACCTTCCAGTTCCAAACCAAGGTTACAAACAATGATAATCCAACTAAAAGATTTATGTTGTCCGAGATTTCGAAGATATTTGACCCCATGGGGTGGCTAGCACCACTTGTTGTGAGGATGATGATGTTGATCCAGGTGCTCTGGACAAATGGGACCGAATGGGATCAACCAGTTGACGAAGGCTCCAAAAAGAAATGGGTCGAGTTTCAACAACAAATAAAAGCCATTGAGACAATAAAAATACCTAGATGGACAAAGTAGGTACAAATATCTAAGTTACATGGTTATGCTGACGCAAGTGAAACCGCGTACGGTGCAGTTGTCTACCGTAGAATCGAGATCAATGGACAATATTATGTGTCATTGTTACAAGCGAAAAATAAAGCTAGCACACCATATCAGAACCAGAACTCATCACCAGTGTTTAGCCACACAGGCGTTAATTATGCTGGACCTGTGCAAGTAAGAGCAACGAAATGAAGGGGAAACCGATCCACAAAAGGATACATAGCGGTGTTTGTATGTCTCGCTACGAAAGCTTTACATCTTGAGTTAGTGGGAGATTGTACAACTGAAAGGTTTATAGCTGCCTTCACCAGATTCAGGTCAAGAAGTCCTGCAAATCATGTTTACAGTGACAATGCGAGAACGTTTATTGGAGCAGCCAGATTCCTGCATACTGAACTCCTGCAGATAACGCAATCACCGCAATTCCAGACAGCAGTAACAAATTTGGGAACACAATGGCATTTTGTGCCACCTATAGCACCCCATTTTGGCGGAATTTGGGAAGCAGGAGTAAAATCTGTAAAACACAATGGAAAAGAGTGATAGGAGAGTCAACGTTGACGTGCGAAGAACTATCAACATTCCTAAGCCAGATCGAAGCTTGCCTTAATTCCAGACCGTTATGCCCACAGAGTGATGGATGATGTGAACGATAACGTCATACTAACCCCGAGTTATTTTTTGATAGCACGAGAATCAGTGGGTATTCCTGACCCAGTAAGTAGCTGAGACCAATATGGACCTCCAAAGTAGATAGAAATTAATTCAAAAAATGAAAAAAGACTTTTGGAAAAGTTGGACACAAGATTATTTACATCAGCTACAACAGAGGTATAAATGGAAAAATCAAGAAAACTAAAAAATCGGAACTGTGGTATTAATAAAAGACGAAAACATATCGCCACGTAAATGGCCACTTGCAAAAATAAAAGAAACACACGTAGGTAGCGATGGTATAAAAAGAGTGTTGACACTACAAAGGCCGTTGGGCACCTGTCTGAAGAGGGCAATACACTCGGTAATTCCCTTACCGTTACAGGAACATGATACAATAACAATGAACAGGTGCGAGCCGGCGCCGAAAAATGCTGAAAGTGCTAATATTCAAACTACGCCAGACAGCGCGGCGTCTAGAGTAACTTGCAACATGATCCGCACGGCACGCGCCAATAATAGTGTAATCAGATTAATTGGATGTTGTTAATCGGTGTTATAATTAGCTTATTTACGACAACATATGCTAATTACACTATAAAAAATATACAATAAGGAATATATGTGGAACACATTGGAACTGATCGAGGAGTATTTCGAATGCAAGCAAATTTTGAGAAGAAATCCATAACGCATGATGGAAAAATATAAAAGGCATAGTGGCCCAATTTCAACAATTTTGTGGAAGAACCAAAAAAGATAACGAGGACATCCTTTGCATGCAGTTATATCAGCCAAAAAAAACTGCATAATAAAAACATGAAGAATATGTTAGCCGCCAGACGAATGAAAACAGTAAGAATACTATTTAGCTACATACACAAAAAAACCAACTTTTCAATAAATACAAATACAACCACAATACTAGTTCAGAATATGGCCAGAGATGAGGAAGTCCTTGAACTCTGGAACTGCCAGAGACTTGTTCAAACATTTAGTTAATAACGAGGGCGCTCTTCAAACAGAATTAGACAACACGATTTGACAACAAATAAAGGCTCATTCGCTAACAGTCAGTCTAGTTTCTTCAACAGTGACATTCATTTTTATTTTCCTAATAATATATTTTTGTCCACAGATCATCAAGTGGGTGCGAGCCAAAGCAGTCAACCACCGGTCCCCTGGTCCCCGCACCGTCTTGCCCCGTCGGCCCGGACCCCGCCAGACGGGCTCCGCCGAAACCTGAGCGTCAGCGACCCAGCCCTGGAGACGCAGAATAGCACGGAGGCAGCTATGAGATACGGCTGAGCTACGTCTGATACAGCCTCTGTGACACGCCCACGCCTGGCCGAGAGACGCCAATATGTTCAGAGAACAGAATCACCCGCCTCCCAAGGCGCCTACGATTGCGACATCGACCTAGTATAAGTTAATATTAAGATTCCGCACAATTATGCACAAACAAGTCTGAAGACCAAATAAATGTAACTCTGCACCTTTTACCTCATATTGCACTTTACACCTAGTAAATATGTAATAGTGTGCTATAGGCAAACATTGTATATATAGAATAGAAAATAATGAATACTAGTTACCAATTTTCCGTCGGTGTTTTTATTACCTAAAACTCTACGCTCTTCTCCGGGAGTGTAGGGTGTCCCCTGAAGACGCCTTCAAACCCTCAATCGATCAAAAGGGCCTGTTTGATCGGCTGTGAGAAATTCACCCTCCGCCAACCCCATTTCCTCCCCATAGGATTCCATCTGTTGCCTTAGGTCTCGTGGTAACAGATATCCCTGTCTACATCAAGGCCGTAAGTCAAGGATATTAGGGTAGGGACTTAGGGGCTTAGGATGATAGGCTCCCTTGCATAACCCACCCCCTTAATTGTACGCAGTCTGTGCAGCCGCACGCTGGATAACTATAATCCCGAAACTAGGAAGTCCACCAGAAACTATCAGCCGTGAAAGAATAAAAAACGACTTTAAAAGAAAATTAAAACGACATTATATAAGTATCATAACACATAAGTAACTGTATGCATGGTTTAGGTTAGGTTAAACATGTGTCTAACCTAAACCTATTTATAAATTAGTACCTAATTAATTAATTATTAACTCTGTATTATTATGTTTATAATCACACAGACAAACTGTTCCGACAGTTTTGCGAGACCCAGTTAATTTACCCATGTTTATATACTCTGTTTATTAAATAAATGTAATAATAATAAAGGGAAATCACATTTACTACTAAATCCCGGTCCAAGGGAATTGACATTCACTACTGATTCCCGAACCTAGGGAAGTTACCTTTACTTTTAAGGGTTCCGTAGCCAAATGGCAAAAAAACGGAACCCTTATAGATTCGTCATGTCTGTCTGTCTGTCTGTCCGTCCGTATGTCACAGCCACTTTTTTCCGACACTATAAGAGCTATACTGTTGAAACTTGGTACGTAGATGTATTCTGTGAACCGCATTAAGATTTTCACACAAAAATAGAAAAAAAACAACAAATTTTGGGGTTCCCCATACTTAGAACTAAAACACAAAAATTTTTTTTTCATCAAACCCATACGTGTGGGGTATTTATGTATAGGTATTTAAAAATGATATTGAGGTTTCTCACATCATTTTTTTGTAAACTGAATAGTTTGCGCGAGAGACACTTCTAAAGTGGTAAAATGTGTGTAACTTCTAAAATAAGAGAATGATAAAACTGAAAAAAATATATGATGTACATTACCATGCAAACTTCCAACGAAAATTGGTTTGAACGAGATCTAAGTAGTTAGTAGTTTTTTTTTAATACGTCATAAATCGTAAAAAGCAATTTATTTAACGGAACCGTTCATGTGCGAGTCCGACTTGCACTTGACTGCTTTTTATACTTTCAATTACTATCCACCCCAAACTGGGGTACATCATCCAGTTTGTGGCTGTACACCAGTAAATCAAATTGCTTGCGATCTACTTGCTTGCCAGATAGCTACAGGCATGCCAGTTAGTGTATTAGGACTGATATTTTCTAGGCAAACGATAAAATGGATTCGCCATTCTAACATCCTTCGTGATTTGGTCATATCCCTTAGAGATTTGTTCAAATCTCTGCATTGGCCATTTCCCTGCGACATAAACCTACACTGACAATAGGTGGCACGTGCAAGGAGCTGTTACGCAATTTGTACCTACCAGCTACAAGCATGTGGCTTTATTGATTTGATAATTGAACGAGCGAGCGACGCGAACGAAGTTCTCCGTTTCAGTTTGGGCCAAAATTAGTATGTTCGGATGTCCCGTTGTCTGGCTGTTCTCCTCTATAGGTCGCATTTCTCAAATGAAATTTCGTGAGTGGGGTCAATAATTCAATAATTATACAGTTTTTTTAGTAATTCATACTTAGGACATTTAATCACGCCTATTTCCCGGAGGGGTAGGCGGAGCTCACGGTTTTCCACTTGCTACGATCTTGACAGACCTTTCTTGCTTCATTCACTTTCATTGACATTCATCATACATGCTCGTCGGTTTAGGGTACCTACTCTTGACCTGATCTTTCTTTAGGATTTCTCCGCATTTTGCCAATTCAGACTATCGAAATTAAAAAAAAAGTTTACCCCATTCGCCGCCACAGAAAAACATGCGAGGTGGCACAACGCAAGTCTATTGTTTATGGACTTCGTATGAAGTCGGTGGCGGGTGGCAACTCGGGTTGGTCACCGATTCCGCCGGTTTTCAGTGGCGGCAGGCTCTCGTTTCTATAGCTCACAGAGCTACAAATATTTAGTAGTAGGTATACCTCTCAGAGCATAGAATACTAGAGAGAGGACAAGCCGCCGGCGGCCGTGTCGCAGCTGTATGCTCAATGGGCATACACTGCCATACTGTGCACGCGTGCTGATCGCAGAGAATATTACGTTTTTTCCCAAAATGCCTGATATGATGCGCGTTTATTGTCAAATAAGCGTGTAGGTATACAAGAGTGTGTGTTTTAGATGTGTGCGTGCTTTGTCTTGTCAATTACTTGGGCGTTGTGTGGGTTAATGTACTTGCGACAGCCTCACTCTATACAAATCGGCCGCCATGTCCGATCTCCTTATGTTCATACATCTGTGGTATACCTATATAGGATTTTTTCTGGCTTGATTAGAATGACAGATGCCAAACTCACGTATATTACGTACCTACTATTTTCACGTTAGCTTGACCTTTTATTAACTGATTTGATATCAAGTCTATATTATAAAATCCGCATATTGAAAGGACCGGTCAGAGTGGCAGAAGCTGGGGGAGGCCTTTACTCGCGAAGAGGTCCACCAAAATAGTTAATAAGATAAGATAAATTATGTTTTTTTTAAATTAATAGAATAACCAGATTAACTTATACATATATAGTGTTAAAGTGTTAAGGTGTGGAATTATAAGGCTTTTTTATTTTTATTTTTATTTTATTTATTGAAAGTGATTTAATTTTTACAAGCAATATTTGTCCCGATTAAAGTGACATTCTATTATGAAGTGACATCTATCATTCTAATCAAGCTAGAAAAAATCCTATATAGTATACCTACCTATCTTGTGTACAATTAATTTCGAGCTCTCAGTTCTACGTATGAAGTAGAACAGCACCTAACAGCGTCATGGATTTGTTACGCACATGTGGTGACATATTGCGCATCTCAGCTTAATGGAATAGGGACCAAATTCCTTGGCATGCGTCCAGTAGTCTATCTGCTCTACGCTAAATACTAATCCACAGTACATGCTTTTACTTACAACAATGTATTATGTACTTACCTACCTTTACCTACTTAGGTAGGTACGTGTTTAGTTTTTAGGGTTTCTTACTCTAAGAGTAAAACGGGACCCTATTACTAAGACTCCGCTGTCCGTCCGTCCGTCCGTATGTCTGTCACCAGGCTGTATCTCACTGATACCGTTATAGTTCCAGCTGAAATTTTCACAGATGATGTATTTCTGTTGCCGCTATAACAGCAAATACTAAAAACACAGAATAAAATAGTTTTTTTTATAGAAAATGGTACGGAACCCTTCGTGCGCGTGTCCGACTCGCACTTGGCCGGTTTTTTAACGTTGTCGCACACGTAACCGCTCGGCACCGGACCGGTTCCGCCTCACCTCATCATATCATAAGTCGAGGCGATGCTGTTCCGGAGCCGATATGTGAGCGTTACAGTATGGAATTTCTTACAAAGAATAGGTACTAGACGGCTCGAGTTGAGGCGGTGCCGAGCGGTGCCGAGCGGTTACGTGTGCGACAACCTTTAAAGAGGTGACGGGCGATAGAGGTTTTGAAAGAAAAAAACCTGCTACGCCGACCCCAAGTAAATGCGATTAGGGCATATAGGTAGAATATAATAGAAGGACTCACACACACATGACTGATAAGGATGCAAGCATAAGTAGATAGACATACCACAAGTGGGAACGAGATACAATGTCAAATCTCCGGAGTCCGGATGCGCTTTTTTTGTTTGTCACCTGTCAAAATATTGTACTGAAACTCACGTGAACATCACGTGACCATGACGTCACCGATATAGCACGACTAAATTATGAACGACATTAGACGTCAAGAATATATTGGTCTTCTGATACTTCTCAATTTAGTAAGGATAATTTACCATCGTCCGTTTCGGGTATACGCTAGGTACCCCGAGAACTTTACGGTTTCGCTCTATGAAAACACAACAATATATCGATATCAGCCATATTTTTACACCAAAAAATAGCTTGGGTAATTTGAATAAATATTCATTAATAATCCACCTTAATTTAATACCGATACGGTAAATAACTTCCGGTCCATAGAATTATTGATGTCAATAGTGAAAGTTGTTTAAAATAACATATAAAAGCCGTATACAAATAATTAGCCTGATATTGAATTATTTCCAAAAAAACCGTAATTTTCTCAGGGTAAGGACGCTATCTATATATCCTCTATCTAAGGAGGCAAGTGAATTATGATGAATTTTGCTGGAGATCGGTTAGATACTAACTTATAAGTACAAAAAGTTGCATCATAGTAACTCGTTGAAAAAGCGACTCTACTGAATACGACCTGTGCCGTCTTTTAGGTATATGCCAGTTTCTAATCGACAAATAAAGGAACTTATATGTAACATTCCAGGCGGTCTGCAATGTTGATTATTTTTTAATTTGGATCTGACCTTTTCGCCGCGATTCATATAGGTAAAGGGCAAAGGAGAGGGCTATGCTGGGTTTCTCTGCGTGTTCGCATCAGGTATGAGGCTATCCGCAGCAGAACCAAAGTAACCGATATAGCCTTAAGTGGCAGTGGGCGGGGGCACATTGCACATAGAACCAATGGCCGTTGGGGCAAAAAAAGTTCTCGAGTGGCGACCAAGTACCGGAAGGCGCGGCGTGGATAGGCCCCCACAAGGTGGACTGATGACCTGGTAAAGGTCGCGGGAGTCCGCTGGATGCGGGTGGCGCGGGACCGGTCACTTTGGCACTCTTTGGGGGAGGCCTATATCTAGCAGTGGACGTCTTTCGGCTGATATGATGATGATGATGACATATAGGTAATCTGCTAAAGTGCGCCTAAACTCATCTGTTAGTTACCTACTTGGTTACACGTGAAAGATTATTCCAATAAATAAAAAGACAATCAGTAAAATATAGACATAGTATATTTATTTACTTTTAATCTCTCCTGCTCTGAAAGTTGATTTTTCATGGGCATATAGCCGGGTGGAAAATAGCTTTTTCTCCCCTAGGGTGGAAAGTATTTTTTTATTGTTACGGTCAGCCACGGAGTCGAAAATACGATACGAGTTACGTCAAATCATTAAAATAAAAACTTTTCACAAATCGACACTCAGCTATATGTACCTGCATTAACGAGTTGTTTATTACGATTATAGGTTGATATTAAATTATTTTTCCTCACAGTCGAAATGAAAAGTAGAGTGTTTAACTCGGGTGAAATTACCCATTTAACCCTCGAACAATTGGCGCTCTCACTTCGTTCGAGCGCCAGAAATATCTCGGGTTAAATAGGTCACTTTCAACCCTTGGTTAACAATCTACTATTGCACTTCCCCGGGTAAGTACATGATACAAGGTTTGTGATAGGTATGTTAGGTTTCCAAAAATCGAACTAAATAATGAAAGACAACAAAATTCGTATCAACACAGAGTGACATTTGAAAGTATAAATATAGCTTTAGAGAAAATATAACATTTTTTTATTATTTTTCATGGGTTACCCATATTTGCCACGCACTTCTATTATGACGTACTAATTATTATAACAAGGTCCACAGCTTTTAGCTTAGCACATCGATATGGTTAGAAACATTAATTTAAAGCTAACATGTAGGTATAATTCTAGTTTAACATCCATTTGAATAAAATATATTCTAAATGATATATGTATAATTATCGCATAAATATGATTCACTTACACTAGCATTTTACTATACATCTTAGTAATACTGTATAAATATTTCAACGTAATAATAGAGACCATATTGAAGTCATATAAATTGACTATCATAGAGTAATTGATTAGTTCAGCTTTAGTCATACGTCATTGTGTGAAAAATCCTCACATTTGGTTTCAGGGCCATGGAAACTGTAGGCTGAGAATCGACTCTCCATAGAAATAGACAATAAAAAAATGTAAGGATACTTCTTTTTCGGGAAATGGGTTCTTCTAGTCATTATCATTCCACAACATGATTTTGAGATAAATTGGCCCGCTAAACAAAGCATTATAATTTTTTCAAAAATAAATTGTCATCATCATCCTCCTAGCGTTATTCCCGGTTGTGCCCTAAAGGAGTTCGGGGTCCGCTTTGACACCTAATCCCAAGATTTGGCATAGGCACTAGTTTTTACGAAAGCGACTGCCATCTGACCTTCCAACCCAGAGGGAAAACTAGACCTTATTGGGATTAGACCGGTTTCCTCACGATGTTTTCCTTCACCGAAAAGCTAACGGTAAATATTCCGTACATAAGTTGCGAAAAACTCATTGGTACGAGCCGGGATTCGAACCCACGACCGCCGCTTGACAGCCGCATGCCTGAACCACTAGGCTACCGTAGCTTTCAAAAAATAAATTGTATGGAGCGTAATGGAAAGTCAAGCGTCGCCGAGTGAGTTAGCCTCCATACATTTCTATATGATTTGTTTGGACAGGGTAGCCGGCGACGCCATGGAGTCTCAGTGAGGCGGCACTTAAGCTGGGTTCACTTAAGCGTAACGCCGCGCCTTTTATCTCTGCGACAAATGGATGCGCATAATATTGCTCCAAATTTAGATAGTTACGACGATGGCGCGTTGGTTTAATTTCCATCCGTTATTCCGGTGCCTCGATTAATTAGATAAGTTGTATTTGCCCGATAATTTATTTGTCAGAAAGGAATGACTGTTCATTAATAAATATATATAATTGTATATTTTAAAATTAATGTAAGTACAGCAGAGGAATGAAAATGTTCGCCACTTTTCGACTTTATTTCAATGCAGTTAAGGTCCAGAAGTGAAGAACATTTTCATTCCGTGACTATATGCTAAAAATTAAATACAGAATTTTAGTGAGACAAGTAACACCAGTGAAAATCAGATTTATAATAAGTCTTATTTTGTCTTGAGGGAAAATCGGTAAAAAAGCATGATTTGCCTGAATGATATTATTATATGAAGTATATAATAAAGTAAATAATTAATATGAAGTATATTATTTTGTTTCATGTTTTCTTGTTGATTTTATATTGTTTAATATGTGTGTCCTGTGTGTTTGTCAATAAATGTACCTTTCTTTCTTTCTATAGTAAAGAAACGAGAAAATGGTATTTTTTTTTACTATATTCTTCATAGAATCGCTGTAAAGAATCTGTACTGAATCGCCGACAGCTTACTGACACCGAACCGACGCAACACCAAATGGGGGAGGGACTTATGGTGAATTTCCACCACAGATGGGCGAAGATGTCTTTCATACATTTGACACCTCGCATGCGTGACAACTAGATCAAATATATGAAAACATAGTTTTATATCTCTGATGGAAGAACACCTTAACTGTCTAATAAATTAACATTAATAATACTTTTTCAAAGGCGTTTCCAAACAAGTGGAAAAGGCGGGGTTCTATCCTTCTTAAGTATTGGATTGGAATTACCTTTTGTATTTGTCGCGCTCGTTCCAGCACGTGGAAATCAAAAACTAATCAAAATGGTCAATAAATCGAATAGAATCCCTATTATCGTGTATAGGTCTTTTTAACCAATACAACACAAATTATGCGAGTCATGTCTGAATGACTTTTAATAAAGAAACATGTACCTAATATAGAATACATAAAAAGTTCAAAAGTCCCTGAATAAGCGTTTAAGTATACTTAGATATATAAATAATTTACATACATTATCAAAGTCCAGATTGCAAGCCAAAGTCGTCCTTTTAATGGTATAAAGATGGGAATGAAAATTTCTCAATCTTAGAAACTATGTAGGATAAAATTAGAAATGACAGTAGCTTACTAATTAGTAATTAACGTGCAATAGTTTTTGAGTTTGAGAAACTTAATTTCATTTAATATTTATCTACTTGTGTTGTTGGTCAACCTATATATATTAATGTTAATATTATAGGGGTTCACTTAATCGTTTAACACTAGCTTATCCTGCTAATTCGCCCTTAACATATATGTTTTTATACAATTTAGTAAATAATACATAGACAGTACAAAATTAGTGAATTTTCAATTTATATTTTTGCCTTTTATGTAGGTTATTCTGCGTTTCCGAAGTAGCAGGAATAAGCCAGTACCTAATCTATACTTTTACATACACAACAAAGAAAAATTATGCTAAAATAGCTTTTGTAAAACAGATCATATTTTTTTGTATTTCAGATCATAATTAAATTATGTGTATATACAGAGTAATTGTGATCAAGATGTTGTTTAAATGCAAATACCATCGTCTACTTTTAGATTTTTAGAAGAGTTGCTTCACGGGTACTTATAACTCATAACATACGTAACTCAAGCGACAAATCCAGCTTACTTTACAATAGGTACTCGTACAATTATAGTAGTTAGCTGTGCAGTGAGCACCGTTACAAACAAGTTTATAGGCGCAATTAAATAATATTGCTTACTCAAAGAAATGTATAAAATCAATCAATATACCAAATAAAGTAGGTTACAAAATTCTGATCCATTTAAAAAGTAGAATTGATGCTTGCATTTAAATTCCATATTCATAAGCACACTGTAAAATATATATATATATATAAATTATAACGTGCACATTTTCGAGAAATTAACGTTTTTATTTATTTACAGAACATAAGGTACAATGTCCTAGTATTCGACGTTGGTACTAGTGTATGGCATGAGCACTTTATGTCAAAGTAAAATGGGTTAAATTCGAACTGAGTGGACCTTTTTCATTCGAATTTAAGCCATGTCACTCTGACATAAAGTGGCCATCTCATACACTAGTGCAGGGGTCGGCAACCTTTTAGCAACCAAGGGATATAGGAGCACAAAAAAAATACGCGGGCCGCACTTCTTAATTATTTGTGACTTTAGCAGGCAATTCCAAAATTCTTAATTCAACGACCTTTAGATAATTTTTTTTATGTAAAGGTCAGCCAGGGAGGCTCGCGGGCCGCCTGTTGCCGCCCGCTGCACTAGTGCAACGTCGAGTTCTGTCATAATTAATCAAAATAAACGCTCTTACAGAAAATATTTAAAATATTACAGTGCTGTAAATAGTAAGTATACATTCTTAATATGCCTTTTAAGTCTTTTTCATTGATATTGACTAGAAGTAGACATAAGTAACATTTTAGTAAATATTGTATATGTAACTATGCTATTTTTTTCTTCAGATCTGCTTTTGAGATTTTAAAATTCATTGATTTGTACGTCAATTAGGGAATGTATTGATTGAGTTGTCGTTATGACTGGAATGTATAAATAAATTCAAATCATTAGTCAATTTCTAAGATAGGATAAATTTTGTTAGTATTAATTTAGATGTACCTAACTATAATTAAACGATAAAAATAGAGAATTAACGAATGTAATAGACAATTACATATTCTACAATGTAAAGCACTTTAGTGCGTAAGTTTTCATAATACTTAATAATAAAGTTAGTCTCAGCTTACTCCAAATCTCAGGACTAAATTACCGAATAGGTCTACGAAAATATAACTGCAAAAATTCACAAAGCATTCATTCAAATAATTATTGTTACAAAGTTAACATAGTACACACACATAGAAGGTAATAAATAACAGTGTAGGTACGTAACTATATATATATTATTGAATTTTGTGCCAATTCTACGTTCAATGAAAGATAGTTCAAGTTAAATTTATTAGGACGGCGCGAAATGAACTTCCTTTGAGACGTTTTTACATGAGTCTTTGATTTCAACTGTAAGTATAGAGTGTCTCTATGAGTAACATATACTAGGGTACTCGAAATAATAATGACTGAGATAATACATTATGTATGTCATATCAGCCCCAGAAAATCTCAATACAGAATCATTCCTAAGATTTCAACTCTACCTAGGAAAAGTAATGTTTGGAATGAATAAAAATATCACATGTCCCCATAGGACGCTCCAGGGGTAAAAGCATCACTGGTAAAAAGGATGCCAACCAACATCCTTTCTTAGCAGGTCATAGAATCAAAAAAAAAACAGAAATTGTCTTTCGTGTGGTCATTAATTAGGGGTTTATAAATGTATATTGCACGTAAAATGGCATAAGAGACCATATCGTTCATCTGTCTATCTGGCTTTAGAGCCCTTAATTCTGGTTATGTTCACAGGAAAGACGCGAATCTAAAACTCTGTATGTCAACTTAATCTCTAGTGTTTAGGGTATCTCAGATTTGCGCATACAAGAACTATAGTGTCGACATCGAATATGACTTTAGCCCTACTATAACAGTGGCGTTCAATTTACATACGCATTGAATCCTCTAACCCTTTCAGTGCGCAATATGCTCGATCACTTCACGTGCACGATTCTTGTGAGTGCTATGAGAAAGTCACCTCTTGCGCGCGCATGACGCCTGAGTGTTTCATGAAATATTGTAAAAAAATATGTGAAAATTATGTGTGCGAATAGGACCACGCGCCGAAAGGGTTAAGAACTGAGTTTATTGGTTGCGATGATATAAAACCAACCATCATAGGCCGTCCGCATGTACTTATATTAGATCTACGTTAATTACCGATACCGGCAGTGAACGTGTTAAGCTCACTGGCGCTTCTCACATTGCGCCACATAAGAGACAAACTGAATGCAAATAAACACTATCACTTAATATTAGATTCTCACACTAATGCATCCAAATCTCTGATGTTCCCATTAATAGGGGTGTAGACTCAAAATGTATTATTACTTCAAAAGCAAGAAGGCAAAAAAATATGCCTAATGACGAAAATCCCATTCGAATATCTCAAAAAATTACGAAGCTACAACCGTTTTAATGTTGCTTGTTAGAGAGAGAAAACGCTCCGGGATCGTGACGTCACGATCGTCTAGCGTCATAGTAAATGACAATCGTTTCATATAAAGGTGCGTTTTGCGGAAAAGGGACAGAACATACCCCCTCTTAAAACTTTGGACGCTTATAACTTTGTGATTATTTAAAATTTTACGTTATTTTTCTCTCTATTTGACTACATTTTTAAACCTTTTTCGAGAAAATTTAGTGTCTACACCCCTATTGTGTCCAGACATAGAACTAGTAACACGAATTAATTTTTTAAAGGGACTTACCAAGGATAATAATGTAGGTGTCGATAAGTTGTTTTTACTTGGTTTTATGAATGTAAACTGACCATTTTCCAAAGAAACACTGCCCATCTACTCATACAAACGAATTTTATACTCTGTAACTTACATATTCTTACGATTTGTATATGTAGAAAACTTAAGGAAAGCCGTTCTTTTATGTAGTTGATAACTGTTCGAATCAAAATTACATATTCAAACAAAGACAAGTGCCTATTCGAGCAAGTCTCACTAACATACACGATGGGCTTTTCTTGAGTTTTTTACCTATAACTACCAGCCCTTTTCGTAACGTAATGTCAGAAGGGTCGACTCGGCCACGACATCTAGCTTCGTGAGATCAAATCGCGGCTTAATGTTGCCACGTTCTGAGTAAGAAAAACAAAAAAAAAATGAATTTTGAAAAAAAAGTTGTTTTGTACACGCGTCGGGCTGACGACGGTGTCAAATTACACAATTCTATGGGATGGGAGAGGTTAACGAACACCGTTTACAATAATAGGCTTGTGATGCCATTCGAACCAATTTTTGGAGAGGAACAAATGTTTGTATGGGAGCAACTACAATTAAACAACATAAATACCCAAAAAATTGAGTTCAAGACGCGAGAGCGCGTTCGGAACGTTACGTCAATACCCCTCAGCAGGTCGATCACGTAACGCATTGTACGAACGTCGGGTAGGTCTAAATGTCACTTTTTATATGGAAAATTGACAGTTAAATTGTACCGACGTGCGTTCGTACAATTTAACTGTCATTTTTCCATAGAAAAAGTGACATGTAAATCTACCTGACGCGCGTACAATGCGTTACGTGATCGACCAGCGTACTAATATCTCTGTTGACGACTTGCTGGGGTGACAGTTATCTGCGACCATGACCGGTGCAACCCGTGTCGAAACGTCAGAAATAAAGGTAAATAAATATTCATAATTCATAATTAAATAAATATCGCGTTAGACCCGTGTAAAGGATGAGTAACGCTAGAACTTTTGCGCGACCGAGCCATACCCAAGCCCGGCCGAGCCACGGCTGAGGCTCGGAAGCGGCTCGGTGTCGGCACGGCCCGGCCGTGGCTCGGCCGGGCTTGGGTATGGCTCGGCCGCGCAAAAACGCCGTCGTTCTTCTTACAAAACTGCCCGGGCCGGACACGGCCCGTTCTAGCGTGAGTCATCCTTAAAACAGTAATTTAAATATGTGTACCTTTGAGAGTTTAAAGCGTTATATTTACTGTGGTAAGGCGCTTGTAGTCGTGACCGGCTGACTCAAGTGTTTACTTAGTCACGTCCTTAGCGGGTACACGGTTGAAGTTCTGAGGGGCCCGCGACCAGTAGTAGTAAGGCGGGCCGGCGGAGAAGCAATACTTCTGGTCTAAAGGCGTATCGTTTTCCACCCAGTACATCAGGTAGAAGTTGCACATTTCATCCTTGTTTGTGGCACTGGAATTATATAAAAGTTGATTTGAAATTAGGAATACAAGGGTCGGATTTTTGAGGGCTATATAAATGCAGAGGCTACTACATTCTATAGAAGTAATTAACATTTATACTTCACTAATTTGCTAAGCTTAAGGCTCCGTAGGTTCAGCGAACAGGGGTTTTGAAACAATAGAATGCGTCTGTTTATAATAATATAGTTTCAAAAAATACGAATTGTAATCTTGAGGCTTTTCTGCAGCGAAATCAGTGATTTGGAACATGATTAAGCAAGTTTCGCCCGATAGAAAAAAATCACAAACATAGGTCTTAACTTCACTTAAAACATTCGTAACCAATTATGCACAAAAGGTAAAACATATTCAAATTGGTTCTAAAAATCGGCAATATCATGTTTGAGGGAACTTAGTGATTATTTTTTTATTTATTTAAACGCACAAAAAATTAAAATGTAAAAACCTGATATTGGCACAACGGCGTTATTCGGTTTCATTAAATAAAAAAATAAATAAACTTTTTCTCTCCGGGTTACAATGGGAAATGTTAAAATAGTTAAAATGTTTTGGATGACAATTCAATATTATGGTACCATCGAGCTGATCTGATGATGGACATAGAGGGTGGCCATGGGAATTCAGGACTTAACAGACGTAACCCTGTTGAGTAGTTAATTAGTATTCGTGAAATAAATAACAGAATGACGCAATCGCAATCACTAAATTTCATTACCCAAACAAATCGTTTGTCAGAATTTTCATTTCGGCAAAAATCCAATTATCTCGAAAACCCAAAAGATTTTCAATTTTTTAAAATACTTACAGCGTAGAAACATTTCAGTTAGGTTAGGTTTGTTTTATAATCATCCTGAACATGTCTCGGAGAAAAACTGCTTTTAATTTAGAAATTAAATTTAGTGATTGAGATAGGTAAACCAAAATGAAACTCACCCAATCCGAACAGTGTGTTCATTCGTATTGTTCATCACACACTTGGCAGCAATTACATCTCCCTTGTTGATAGGACTGGGGTCCTCGACGGGGTAGAACATTTGAGGCAGCTGCGGATCCTTCTCACCGATCAGGTTCCATTGGTCGCCGTTTTCATTCTGGTGGACTACGTAGCCACTTACTAATTTACCTGGAGTTGACAGATAATTTTGTTAGCTCTATATTAATTTAATTCAATTCAATACAATTTAATTCATTCAAGATTTTTGTTAGTATGCACTATTGAAAGCACAGGTGAAATAATTTAAGGCCCATATTTACAAATTAGTCCCCAACCCGCACTGGGCCAGCGTGGGCACTACTGCCCGTTCCCAGCAGTGGGACGTATATAGGTTGATTTATTTACTATTTTATTTTTATTTACTTATACCTTGTGGACTAACGTACATATCAATCAATACTATCGTCAACCGCTTTAATAATTCTGCCAGTCAATCTATTTATGATTTTACATTTTTATGGAAATTTATTACATATTTCCCTTTTTGTGAAGTTATTTCTAGCAATACTAATTTTCCTGTTAGTCCTATTTCTATGTTTTTTATAATATCAATTCGTTCTGCTTGTTATTTGTGTATTTTAAGTAGGTATATAATTAAGAGATCTTTCTTTTTGTTAGACATATTTATTAATTTTTCAGTTATCCAACTACTTTCCGGTTTATTATTTGTGTATATTTTTGACTCATAGATACATTTGTTATAGACTGACTGGTATTTATCAATGATATAATCAATAATTTAATCCGGGTCGCTGAAGCGAAGCGCCGGGCTCCAATCGATTTGGTTTAATTCTATTGTAACTTGGTCGTTATCCAGTTTGTTTACAACCTAATAAGTAAGTACCTACATGAAGATGAAGACGTGTATTATCGATCGTAAAACTTATCTCACTGGAATTCAGTTTTATCACTCACCAAGAGCATGTGTGTGAGTGCGGAAAGCGAAGGGATGGATAACTTTATCCTCATTCAGAGTGCACGCCGTCTCCATATGTTCAACCTTCTGCGCTGGTATCACTCCGCTGGTACCCAGCAGGAATACCCCGGCTTGACGGGGCATGCTGCAATGAAAAATGTGTTCTGTTACAAAGTGGTAGGAGTCAGTTTAGAATGTTTATAGTGGGTTTAATTTCATAACAGATTGGGCGAGGCATGCTGCAAGCCGAAATGAGCCCTAAAACAAAGTCCTAGGATTGCGATTTGAATGGTAATAGTGGGTTATAATCAAAACTGGTTTAGCGAGGCATGCTACAAGCCGAAATGAGATCTAAAATAAAGTCCTAGGATTGTGATTGTATTGTATTGTTTATTCAAATAGGCTTTATTATAGCACTTTTGCAGGTCAAAAACTGATTCTACCTTTATATATTAATTGGTTCCGCTATATTTGGTGGCGGTACCAGGGTCTTCTATGTATTGGCTAATTGTGTAATAGGCTTTCTTTAATAGAGTAGATTTTACATGACTCTTGAATTTACCTTCTGTGAGCCCAGTGATTTCATTAGGGATTTTATTATAAAACCGTATAGAGTTTCCTAGGAATGATTTTTACTCGTTTTAGATAGCCTGAACTTAGGTACAACTATTTTATCTTTGAACTATTTTATGATTTCAATGGTAAGTGGGTTATATTCAAAACTGGTTTAGCGAGGCATGCTGCAAGCCGAAATGAGCCCTAAAGTAAAGTCCTAGGGTTGCGATTTGAATGGTAATAGTGGGTTATATTCAAAAATGGTTTAGCGAGGCATGCTGCAAGCCGAAATGAGCCCTAAACCAAAGTCGTAGGAGTGAGTTTAGAATTGTCATAGAGGGTTTAACTTCAAAGCAGGTGTGTCGCCAAAACATCATGTGCTTCAATTAAAACAGATTTAGGCAGGTATAATGTTGCAATCAGTCGAGTCCTAACGCAAAGTCGCATCAGTAAATCCAATAAAATTTAAATGTACACGTATGTATGTCAGAGAGTTAGAGAGAGACAGCGGCCGTAGGTAACAACTATTCTACACAAGATAGATTCAATGAGTAACTAGTTGAGGACTGTACAAAAAAGTATAGTCAGTCATAAAAGCTACTCAGTACCAAAAATGACATTTACGACAGTACAGTCAGCATCAAAAGTAGCTACGCAAACGAAGACGTCAAAAGTCTTTATTAAAAGGCAATAAGAACTTTTGACGTCTTCGATTGCGTAGCTACTTTTGATGCTGACAGTACTTATTTAAAGTATGAAAACTTACCGTTCTTGTGTATACTTCAGGAAGACACCAGAGTTATCAGTTTGGCCCTCTGTATAAAAAACATGTATGAATTAGCATTTTTTTTTTCAATATTCGGCTTAAGAAAAAAATATTGCTCAAAAAAACTTTGTCTATATCCACCTAAAGGTAAATCGATAGACATATTAACCATCAAAAATCATCCAACAGATGAATAGACAACTAATCTTAACTTGAAGATTCAAGGGAATAAAGTATCCATTCACCTAACAGAAGACCGCACTACTTTTTATTTCTTTTTTTATTCTCAAAAAAAAAACAACTTAATGGTAAGTTCATATTTTCTTGTTTCGCCAAACTGAGGCCAGTTTGTCGGCGAATGTGCGCTCCTTTCTAAAAACACCTACTTGCTCTGTATATAAGTGGTGGTTGGTTGTTGTGGTGGTGGTGTGAGGTGGTTGGGCGTTTTTCAAAAAAAGTGTACAAAACTTCTTTTTTTTCAGAATTCGTAATTTTTTGGTTTTTCTTACTCAGAATCGTTGGATACTATCGATCCTCATACAAGAAAAAAAGTGTCCCAGATTTTACTATGTAATTTTTTTCTTCCAGTGCGTCACGACCATATAAATAAAAAAAGACTGCATACAAAAATGTGACGATCTGGAATGGAATATTTAGGACACTTTTTTTCTTGTATGAGGATCGATAGTATCAAAGATTCTGAGTAAGAAAAACAAAAAAAAAATGAATTTGGAAAAAAAAGTTGTTTTGTACACTTTTTTTGAAAAACGCTCGGTTGCGAGTAAGATCGTCAGAGCTCCCTAATAGCGGACATAGCGGTACGCCAAAACAAGCAGCAAATGGTGTTATAAGCCTGAAAATCGGAACGATTGATCTTTAGGCCATATAAATAAATTTGGCCCGCAGTTCGATCACGTAACGCATTGTACCATCACCAACACATTTAACTGACCATCCGTGCACTTTATGGCATTGTAATAAGGTTCAATATAAATACGCAGGATGGTCAGTTAACTGTGTTGGCGTTTGTACGCGCGCCAGGTAGATTTAAATGTCACTGTTTATATGACAGTCAAATTGTCCTAACGCGCGTTCGGAACGTTACGTGATTACCCCTCAGTAGCACCAAAAAAACCAGTGCGAGTCGGAATCGCGCACGAAGGGTTCCGTACCATTATCTATAAAAACGGCAAAAAAATCACGTTTGTTGTAATGCAGCCCCCTTAGATAAGTATTTATTTTATTCTGTTTTTTAGTACCTATTTCTTGTTATAGTTGCAACAGAAATACCTACATCATCTGTGAAAATATCAACTGTCTTACTATCACGGTTCATGAGATACAGCCTGGTGACAGACGGACAGCGGAGTCTTAGTAATAGGGTCCCGTTTTATCCTTTGGGTACGGACTCTAAAAAAAGAGAGGAATTATGACGTCATCTTTTTTATGAAAATAAAATGTTCTGAAACCTATCGTGTGAAAAAAAATGAAAGGGTTCTCTGTGCCGATTCTAGAAGTATATCACATAATTACATTTCAGTCATTTGTTTTAAATAAAAATAAAAATCGTTTTCAAAACATACTAAGTTTTTGGGCTCCTCCGAATACGATACGGTGGAATATTTTTTGTAAAATATAAAATATCCTCATAAGTATCTAACCCCAAGAAAGCAATTTAGAAAATATTCACATTTCGTTTTTTTTTTGTTTTTTTTTTATTATTTCTTCCATACAAAAAAAATGACGACATAATTCTTCTCCTTTCCATTGTAGTGTAGGTATAATCCAAGTAATTTAAAATAAATGGTTTCAATAAATCCAGTCGCGTTTTTCAGTGCTGATTCATCATGCATAATACCTAATTGGAATGAAAAACATTCATATCATTGTCAGTGTTGTGTAAGTAAACTCAATCGCGTTACTCAATTTTATTATTGTTCACTTATCGTTAATGATAACATTGAACACTTAAGAGCATAGAAAACTTTGTTTTGTTTTTATTAAAAAATTGTTTGGAAACGTGTTACAAAATTGTACCCATTCTGTTTTAAGGATGATTCGACCATGGGACTAAGGTTTAGGTGAGTTGTGGGTTTAGCAACCTTTCACTGCAGTATCACAATATTTTCTCCATATATAAACCTAGAATTGATAGGAAAGTGTCACTGTTTTTTTTTTTCGGGAATACACTTTCGAATTTCAAATCGGTTAGAAGCTATGGTAAGAGGGAAGCTATGGAAGGACAGCAGGCCCTGGGTTCAATGTTTAGTGATATAAGAGTCCATACCAGGAACTACTTATGTGATAGATGTAGAAGGTTTCAAATGGAACGACACCATAACCAGATGTTACGAGTATATTGCTCGGATGAGCTAGAAGCGTTATGTTTTCAGTCACCCAGCAACGGCCCATAGAAGCGCCACAGACTCAGAGCATAGAATACTAGAGAGAGGACAAGCCGCCGGCGGCCGTGTCGCAGCTGTATGCTCAATGGGCATACACTGCCATACTGTGCACGCGTGCTGATCGCAGAGAATATTACGGTTTTTCCCAAAATGCCTGATATGATGCGCGTTTATTGTCAAATAAGCGTGTAGGTATACAAGTGTGTGTGTTTTAGATGTGTGCGTGCTTTGTCTTGTCAATTACTTGGGCGTTGTGTGGGTTAATGTACTTGCGACAGGCTCACTCTATACAAATCGGCCGCCATGTCCGATCTCCTTATTCATACATCTGTGGCAACAGACAATACAACATAAACGACTTCAAGTTCTTACACATATGTATGTTTTTTTTAATACTACGACGGTTGCAAATAAGGATACGGCTCGCCTGTGGTAAACAGAGGACATAGCCGTCAACTCACTCACTCTCGACACAGCTCATCTTGGTATCTATGTTCATGGATAATGATTCTGATTTTAACATTTTTATTTACAACATTAACTGAAATAAATCATATTCTTAGATCGAGACACTTATTTTATTATTAGTAGTACTCAATGAGTCTGTATTTTCATTCCTTCCAAGTAAACATAATTATGAATAAATATATGAACAATACCAACGGCAGCTATGTAACGGCAGGAAACTAAACAAACGTGGTCATCGTGTAAACAAGAACTATAACTGCTAAGAGTGCTAAGTAACAGGTAACCCTGCACGCGAATATACTACTAATTTCTAGAAGATTACGGCATAAAATGGCGTAAACATTAGGCTTGGGTCGCAGATATACATGATACAATAGCAATTGTTCTAGATATCTCAACATCTCTGCACCAATTACCATTTGTATGCTACAATCGCTGTTCATATAAAACAATAGAAGAAAAGATGAGATGTGATAAGTATGTAAAATATCCGAGAAATGTGACCCATACTTTCATGTAGGGTGGGTGCTGAGTGTTAACATCATTGTCGACTTTACCACTCGTAATAACTAGTCTTGAATAGAAGATAAGAGCTATGGGTAGCCTATGTTCAACCATGTGGCTGTCAACCGACGGTCGTTGGCTCGAATTCTGGCTCGTACCAATGAGTTTTTTTGGAAATCATGCGTGGAATATCATTTGATATTTAACATTAGCATTTCAGTGAAGGAAAACATTGTCACAAAACCTGCAATTCAATATGCAAAGGTGCATGCGAAGGTTATGGTTGAATAACTTTAATTATCTCAAATTTTTTTTTACGTTTCCCTTAAAACAGAGAAAATATACATGTTTTTACATTAAGTAAACAGTGAGTAATGGATAATTCCATTTAGGTGCAAACAGTAATGGATAATTCAATTTAGGTGCCTACATTAGTTTAAACAGTTACACAAATGTTTAGTTTATGTGGGTACATATTAAGAAAAAATCATAGCAAGCGCAGTAAGTTGCGATAATCATGAGCTCTAATACAATGTGCTTATACTCGTTTTGTACATTACTGATAACGAGTCACATACTTAAATCAGTGTCTATGCCAGTGTATCCAGGGCCAGAGCAAGCCTGGGAGCAGGTATAAAGGAGAGGGCAAATGCACAAAAGATCCCACTGGGTCGAAGTGCATCCGAAAAAGCCCTCACCTAGATAAGATAAGATAAGATAAGACCCAGGGCCAGAACCGCTGGTCGATCACATTACTAGTCTACATTCGAATAGTATCGATAGTTTGCATAAATAAATAAATAAATATTTTTTTCCACAATCTTACACAAATCGACCTAGTCCCAAACTAAGCAGAGCTATGGGTACTAGACAACGATATACATACTTATATAGAGAAATAAATACTTAAATACATAGAAAACATCCATGACTCAGGAACAAATATTCGTGCTCATCACACAAATGAATGGCATTACCGGGATTCGAACCCAGGATCTCTTGCTTCGTAGGCAGGTAGGTCGATCACGTAACGCATTGTACGAATGTCGGGTAGGTCTAAATGTCACTTTTTATATGGAAAATTGTCAGTTAAATTGTACCGACGCGCGTTCGGAACGTTTCGTGTTTACCCCCAGGGTCACTACCAACTAGGCTAAAGCGGCCTCTAGTAACGTCGTTATCATAGCAAGTGCAGTAAGTTGCGATAATCATGAGCTCTAATACAATGTGCTTGTACTCGTTGTGTACATAACTGATAACGAGTCACATACTTAAATCAGTTTTTATTCTAGTAGTGCATGTTGTTAGGGGAAAATACTTCACTTTCGGATACCGGAGCCATATTTTAGTATGTTGTTAGGCATGTCCCCTGGATTCCTAAACTGCCGGGAGACAATCTCTAAGGAGTCGAATTCCCCTGTAATGACGTCATCAAAACTGCCGCGGCCGCGCTTGGAAATGTGTAAATTACACCCAAACCATACAACCTACGTACACATGTGGGGTATCAAATGAAAGCTGAATAAATTGTCAATAGTTCATTGGTACATTATATTTCAATGTATACTCTAGCTTAAGTACTATTAGCAAAAGTATAAAAAAAACAAGGACAAATTTAAGGAGTTTCAGACTTTGCGGCAAGAATAAAAAAGATACACGAATGTAATGTAAAACACAAATGATATCTAGTATTTCAGCTTTGCATTTTAGTTTTTTATTTTAAGACAAGAGCAGAATTGGGAAAATTGTGTTCAAAAAACCAACAACGCAAAGCGAGTTTTCCCTACAAGGTAAAATGTTATCGAAAATACTATTTTCCAGAAACCAGCACGAACTTTTAGAATGTTGTTGCACATGTTATGTGCACCGCAAAACTGCAAAGATACAGTGTCAAAAGTGTCTAATGACATAATCTTCATTGCCACGGAGGGTTTTTTTTTAAATTGAGATTTTTACCTGAACCATGTCATATATATAAACTTGTGTTATATCACGTAAAAGCTAAACAAATATGCTATAATTCTTTCATTCGTGTATCTTTTCTAGTTTTGCCGCAAAGTCTGAAAGTCCTTAGATTTTGCTTTGATTTTTTAATACTTTTGCTAATAGAACATAAACTAGCATATATATTGAAATATAATGTATATAATTATGAACTATTGAAAATTTATTCAACTTTCATCTGGTACGCCACATGTGTAAGTACGTTGCATGGTTTGGGTGTAATTTAAATTTTTCTAAGCGCGGCCGCGGGGTTTTTGATGACGTCATTACAGGGGACACAGACTCCTTAGACATTGTCTCCCGGCAGTATTGGAATACAGGAGACATGCCTAACAACATACTAAAATATGGAGCCGGTATCCGAAAGTGAAGTATTTGTTCGACGGAATCCCCTAACAACACGCACTATAGTGTTTCCAGGGCCAGAGCAGCTGGTCGATCACGTAACGCATGTACGCTCGTTAGGAGATCTAAATGTCAAATTTTATATGGAAAAATTACAGTTGGACTGTCCTCACGCGCGTTCGGAACGTTACGTGATTACCCTCGGATTTAGGAGTTAGATATTTAACCCCCGCCCCGACGCAAAAAGAGGGGTGTTATAAGTTTGACGTGTCTGTGTATCTGTGTGCCCGTGTGTCTGTGTGTGTGTGTGTGTGTCTGTCTCATCGTAGCTCCTAAACGAATAGACCGATTTGAATGCGTTTTTTTTATTCGAAAGCTGATGTGACCGAGATGGTTCTTAGCTACGTTACAACAAAATCCGTTCAGCCGTTTTTGAGATATTGAACTTTGAAATGAAAATGTCGGGGGTTTAGCAACTTATCTACGTTGTAGTTATGAAATAAGTGTCTGTTTTGTGACAGATTTGATTTTATAGTCAGTAAGTTCGATAATGTGTTTTGGAATTTTATTGTAGACTTTTATACAATATAGCCTAAGTCCATCCTGAAAACACATTTTATACACTGGTGTAAAAAAAAATGGAATCGGATAAGTAGTGTCGGAGATTGCACCAACATACAAACTCTCTTCTACAGATTATTTCCAGTTGCAAATCAAATGCGACTTAACAATATTTCACAGTACATCTATCGTTAATTTCACTAACATGGTTTTTAAAGTCAATTTTTGTAATAGAGGGAACGTGTAGCGATAAGAATTTCATACATGGTATGGACGGCGTGAAATTTGCTTACGTACTATTTGATAAATAACCTAATCAACCGTGAAACAATTTTATGCGAAATGATATTCACACAATACTTGTGCCAGACGGATCAGATAACCGAGGTTCCGTTTTGGCAATTTTCTATGCAGAACACTAAATACCACCTTATTACTGGGGAGAAGTAACAACACGTTACTTCTCTTACTTCAAAACATGTAATGTAATGTAGTAAGGGAAATAATACGATCATTAAGATCAAGTTAAATTGGGGTTTTCCAGGTGGCAATATGTCACCAGCTAGTACTATGACGTCCATCAAAATCCTCCTATCATTAATGATGACTGATTGGTGAATTCAGATAGAGTATTCAGAAAAAGAACGTTTCACGCGCCGCAATTTCAAAAGACTTCAGCCGCCGATAATAGGATCTTCCCAAGGCAGTGGCTTGTGGATTTGATTTAAAAATTCATGAGGAGTGGGAGAATCTAACATCATTGCCGAGACTTCGCTGGGTCGGCCATCTGCTAAGAATGGGAGAGGATCGAGCCGTTAAGAGAGCGTACTTTGGCTGCCTAGTCGGGCCACCGAGATATCGCTGGGAACAGTGTGGAGGCTAATTTGTGCCGTGTCAATTTTGAATGAACTGCACTCAATCGATGCGGATATACGTAGAAATATCACACAAAAGAAAAAAAACCGGCCAAGTGCGAGTCGGACTAGCGCACGAAGGGTTCCGTACCATTATCCATAAAAAACTATTTTATTCTGTGTTTTTAGTATCTGTTGTTATAGCGGCAACAGAAATACATCATCCGTAAAAATTTCAGCTGGAACTATCACGGTATCAGTGGAGATACAGCCTGGTGACAGACAGACGGACTGACGGACGAACGGACGGACGGACGAACGGACGGACGGACGGACGGAAGGACGGACAGCGGAGTCATAGTAATAGGGTCCCGTTTTACTCTTTGAGTACAGAACCCTAAAAACGTAAAAAAACGATTGTATTCGTTTTAGCTTAAGATGAAGAAAAAAAGCATTATATTTTCCATAAAATTTCATAACGTCGACCGCTTTAGCCTAGTTGGTAGTGACGCTGCCTACGAAGCAGGAGTACCTGGGTTCGAATCCATTTATTTGTGTGATGAGCACGAATGTTTGTTCCTTAGTCATGGATGTTTTCTATGTATTTATTTATCTATATAAGTATGATTATCTTCGTCTCTAGAGTACCCATAGTACAAGCTTTGCTTAGTTTGGGACTAGGTCGATTTGTAAGATTGTCCGCAAATATTTATTTATTTATTTATTACGAGTATAACAGTTAGACAGAACATTGACGTAGAAATGATATTTTGTAAGACAAGTATATACCTAGATACACTTGAACGCAAATTTTGTGGAGATAATTGCAAATTAATGACTTACTCCATAGTAAACGCGCCGAGAATACTAGTTGTGACGTCATAGTATAAGCCCGTTTAATATAGAGCGTATTCGGTGGGTGCCGGCGCGTGCAGATTTATAATGCATATAACATCAGAAAAAGACATAATTAGAAAGTTTTAATGCTACAGTTGATATTTCTCTGCATTATACTTTTGATTTTCATAATACTTAAAATAAAAAGATGCATTTTCCTTATTAACACATACACTGCCAAATATTTTGTCGCTATGCACCAGCAAGAAACCGACCAACGCGTGATGGGGAAAAGTGGCGTGCTCTTATTTTGGAGGCCATTGTGGATATCTGAGAAGATTCTCTCTAAGAATCTCTATAAGAATTCTGGCATTAACATGTATGTTCATTCTAAAAGTAAGCCTGTTTTTAAAAAAAAACAGCCAAATCAAATACTTCGCTATATTCACCGCTACTAAGAATAACGTTCGAGCACAGTACAAACATGATATTAGACTTACTTCCATTCCATTCCATTCGTTTACTTCCATTTATAATAAAAGTACATTTATAACGGCAATCCGAGTGTTTAATCAGCTCCCGACTTATAGGTATTAAGGCTTTGCAATGCAACTCTTTTAAGGCACAATTAAAAAGTTGGCTCATTCAAAATTTAAGTATAAAATAGGATTAAAAACGATGTTATTATTATGCTATGTATATTAAGCATAAAAGAGACTTACCTGCAGGCAAACTGTTCAAACAGTTTTGCAGGGACATGTTTTAGAATAAGTTTTTTATATCTTTGGTTAATAAATATAATAAAAAAAAAAAAAAAAAAAAAAAAAACATTCTATAGCCTTAAAGAGTATTTTGAATATAAATAAATAATGGTACGGTACATACTTAACTGGATCTCCGTTAGTAATTTTATGTCAAGTAAGAATAGTAGATTGTACAACAAGCGCATAAAAGGACCTATTTAACCTGAGACGTTTATATCCACCCGAGCCACCGGCGAGGGCGGATAGTTAAGTCGAGGGGTTAAATGGCTAATTTATGCCCGAGTTATACACACTGCTTTTCACTTTGATTGCGAGAAAATAACAAATAATTGCAAAAAATAAAATAATAGCTCATTCCTGTCACTTAACTTTTTAAAGTTTTTATTTTTAATTTTAGACACGTGATATTAGACTTAGGTACTTCATACTGCCAAGTAATTCAATGGTTCAATACGTTTTAAAATAATAATGGACTCCTATTTTATCTGGTTTTATTAATTTAGTAATGGTAAACACAGATGTGAAATTTATTAAAGCAAATCAAATCAAAAGACAAGTTCATTCTACGAAGTTTTATTATGTGTGTGGCTGTTAGGCCCGATTATCTTAGTCTTTAAAACAATTTTACTTTGTGCACTAGAGCATAAAAGTGGCATTTTGTGCAGCATACATCCAGCACAAAGGCGAACTTTACGAGCATGAGAAGTGAAAACATTGTTTTAATCTATAAGCTGATGAAATTGCATGCCCGACAGGGTAACTGTTGAAACTACACTGTAAATTGTATGATCCATGTACACAGTCTGCCATAAATATATTCTTTCTTTCAATGAATATGAATTGAGAGAATAATAATTAGTTAATTTCTGATGAACTCACCTGGGAACCTGGACATGTAGTGCACTTGCAGGACCAAGTATTTGATGGGCGAGTCTTTCCCGATGAGGAAACCGACTCCTTCCGGGAGGGTCAGACTCGGCGCGTCGCGCGCCCACGCGTATACGATCTGAAACATTAACAAACACTGTCATCATCATATCAGCCGAAAGACGTCCGCTGCTGGACATAGGCCTCCCCCAAGGAGTGCCAAAGTGACCGGTCCTGCGCCACCCGCATCCAGCGGACTAAGTAACAAAAGCGGTCGGACTCGCACATGAAGGGTTCCGTGAAATAAATTGCGGTTTACGATTCATGACGTATAAAAAAAAACTACTTACTAGATCTCGTTCAAACCAATTTTCGGTGGAAGTTTACATGGTAATGTACATCATATATTTTTTTTAGTTTTATCATTCTCTTATTTTAGAAGTTACAGGGGGGGGGGACACACATTTTACCACTTTGGAAGTGTCTCTCGCGCAAACTCTTCAGTTTAGGAAAAAATGTTATTAGAAACCTCAATATCATTTTTGAAGACCTATCCATAGATACCCCACACGTATGGGTTTGATGAAAAAAAAATTTTTGAGTTTAAGTTCTGAGTATGGGGACCCCTAAAACTTAATGTTTTTTTTCGATTTTTGTGTAAAAATCTTAATGCGGTTCACAAAATACATCTACTTACCAAATTTCAACAGTATAGCTCTTATAGTTTCGGAAAAAAGTGGCTGTGACATACGGACGGACAGACAGACAGACGGACATGACGAATCTATAAGGGTTCCGTTTTTTGCCATTTGGCTACGAAACCCTAAAAACGGCAAAAACTCACATTTGTTGTATGGGAACCCCTTAAATATTAATTTTTTTCTGTTTTTTTTGTATTTGTTGTTACAGCGGCAAGTGAAAATTTAAACTGTCTAACTATCACGCAGCCAGGCAGACAGACGGACAGCGGAGTCTTAGTCTTAATAATAGGGTCCCGTTTTACCCTTTGGGTACGGAACCCTAAAAATGATGCAAAAAGGAATACCTGAGATCCAGCATGGCAAGGGCTGGCAGTGTTGTACTGAGCATCAATCTGATTGCTCGCCATTTCGCCGCAGCTCCTGTAATTAGTTCACTACAATTATCAAACCATCCTGTAATGTGTATCTCATCTTATCATATACGAGTCCACTTCGACCCAGTGGGATCTTTTATGCAAATGCCCTCTTATTTATGCCTACTCCAAAGCTAGCTCCGTCATGCATTTTGCATCCTGCAGTTTGTAACTAGAATAGAATAGAATAAACATTTATTGATGACAACAACATATACATGCATAGGTATGCTTTCAAACAAAGAAATATTTTATCAAATCGGTTCATAAATAACCAAGTTATCGCGTAACAAACACACAGAAAAAAAACAGTCGAATTGAGAACCTCCTCCTTTTTTGAAGTCGGTTAAAAAGTGACATTTAGATCTACCTGACGCGCGTACAATGCGTTACGTGATCGACCTGTGGGTCGATCACGTAACTTTTCTTACGCGCGTCTGTAAGGTCTAAATGTCAATTTTATATGGAAAAATGACAGTTAGATTGTGATTTTACTGTCAGACGCGCGTACAATGCGTTACGTGATTGACCTACTGCTAGGCAGTATAGAACAACATTATACAGGAATAGGTTATGTACTTACCACAGATGTATGAATATAAGGAGATCGGACATGGCGGCCGATTTGTATAGAGTGAGCCTGTCGCAAGTACATTAACCCACACAACGCCCAAGTAATTGACAAGACAAAGCACGCACACATCTAAAACACACACACTTGTATACCTACACGCTTATTTGACAATAAACGCGCATCATATCAGGCATTTTGGGAAAAAACGTAATATTCTCTGCGATCAGCATGCGTGCACAGTATGGCAGTGTATGCCCATTGAGCATACAGCTGCGACACGGCCGCCGGCGGCTTGTCCTCTCTCTAGTATTCTATGCTCTGAGGTACTTACCAAACACTGTCGTTGGATCCTGGTTCCGAGCATCCATACAACAGCATGTGATGTGCCGTGTGCATGGACGCGTTAGGTTCAAACCCCACTACAACAACAATTATGTTAATTAGGTATTGAAGGATATATCTGAGTAAATACTAGAAAGTTTGAGGATACTAAACGGCGGAGAAATGTGACCTCCTTGCTTACTTCTATGCAGGTCACGTTTATCTGCCGCTGACTGTTCATAAGTTAATATCAAGATAGTTTTAAATTTGGGCACACAGCTAATTTAACTTTTTGATAGATTACAATTTTAAATAAATAATAGTACCGTGGTGGTAAGCTCAATAAGACTTGTGCTTTGGGAACTAGTCGACGATATATTTAATAGATGTAAATACTTAAATAGGTACATTTTACAGTACTTACAAGTTAATAATTTTAATAATTTTGACTACATAATATTCGTTTTAGGACCTACGAACTTAAATTATATGTAGGTACAGGGTGGGTAGGAGTATACCGACAGATTTTAACCATGGCTTCCTGAGGTTATTAGGAGTAAAAAATTTAACATGAACTCAAGTCAAATTCAGCAAAAAAAAAAAAACTAGTTATGTCGGTTTTTGTAAATAAAAACTGGATTACTATCGCTTCTCCATGGAAATTATCCCTTTTAATGAAATCATAAAATATTTTTCCAAAAAAGGATGAATTTAGTGAGTGGGAGCTGTCACTTTGATGTCTGTGAATAGCGACGCGAAACTTGGCAACATCGGTGGCAACGTCGCAATCAAAAGAGCTTAATGCACTTTAATAATCACAATAAATAGTTTACATGAAAATTGATAATATCTTCAAAACTACGCCGGATTTGACTGGGGTTAATCTAACATTTTATGCTCCTAATGACCTGGGGAATCCATGGTTAAAATCTGTCGGTATACTCCTGCCCACCCTGTATATTTTTTTGTAATAATTTAGTCTACCTAATGTTAATCATTTGTAAAGCATGCTGCATGCAGAAGCATGTTACAATAGATACAACCATATTTGTATGCCGCTAGGCGCCACATAGTGATACTGAACAAAAATGTAATACCTAATAACTACCTATGTCGGACAAATAAATCTTTGAATCTTTGTACTTAGAAAACAACTGTAGAAGATACTGCAATAGGGAGATCTCTTAGGGACCGAAGTCCAATGAGAGTTGTTTATGCAACTCGTCAGATTTGACAGAAGTGACGTCACATCAGCCCCCCTTTGAGACGGAGGGGTCAGCGACGTATGCAGCTTGCCAGTGCTCAGAGCCAGCGTGGAGAGCGAGCGCTCAGAGCCAGGGTGGCGAGCGGAGAGAGAGAGAGAGAGAGAGTCTGGCTTGCTGAGAAGAGCCGGGCGTCGGTCAGGATCTTCAGAGAATTGCGCTTATGTCCATTGTCGAGGTCACCAATGTAGAAAAGATACGGCAATAGATATATCTCTCAGGGACCGAAGTCCAATGAGAGTTGTTTTGGATGTTTTATTTATGCAACTGATTTAAAAAAACTTCGATAGCGCGATGCAGAACTCGTCAGATTTGAGAGGAGTGACGCCACACATCCAAGACTCGGAAATAAATATTCATGTTCATCACACAAATATTTGCCCTTAGGTAGGTACTGGGATTCGAACCCTGGACCGTCCAGCTTCGTGGGCAGGGTCGAATTAATATCTAGAAACGCATGATGCCGATCTGTAGCTCTAGTATAAGTTTTATCGCTTCATATACGTTTTCGAACGCGTTTGCGTTTAGTTTCAATTTGTATGGCAACGCGTAGTTCCTAATAGTTACCACCAGAGGCGCTGTTCGCATTGCCATACAAATTGAAACTAAACGCAAACGCGTTCGATATGGTTTTGTCTCGATAAATCGTATACTAGAGCCTCTGAGCAATACTCTCACCTAATAAATGTTGTGTTCACGTAACATTCTCGTGCCAAAGTAAAAGTACAGTTTTAAGAGCTGTTCTCCATAAGAATCAGAGCCACGAGAAGAAAAATCCGATCATTTGAATGCGAAGATGGGGCTGGCATCTTATGAAGATAGTCTGTAATAGTACTCACAGTCCCCAACCATCATCACAACTTTATTACCAGTATCGTCCGTCCGTCCGTTTAATAACTCCACGTTTGGTAATCCACAGTCCATCTGCCGTCTATTCTTTTATATTGTTTTATCTATACCTATTGTACTTGAATAAATGACTCTCTCGTGTCGATATTTAGTAAACATATTTGTGATAATTGTGATCGTCTGCTTTTATAAGGAAACTATGTAATATATTTGCTAACACAATTAACGCACGGTACTTCCCCCGAAGACCCACAGATTTCACTTGAATAATGAGGTGACTTTTGACTCATCCGTGTGATAAGAATCTACATATAACACTTTAAACTCTCGCGCTTTGTACACATATTTAAATACTGTTTAATCCGGGTCTAACGCGATATTTATTTACCTTTATTTCTGACGTTTCGACACGGGTTGCACCGGTCATGGTCGCAGATAAAGTTATACAACATTACATACGGATTAAACAGTATTTAAATAAGAAATTACATAGAAAGAAAGAAATATTTTTTTTATTCAAATAGGATTCATTGAACCACTTTTGCATCGTCATCAGCTGCAACACTAGAAACACTCAGGTTCTATTAAATATACTTAAGACTTAAATTATTACAATATGTCACGGGGATTTTTACATGAAATTTGTTTTTAAAATAGCTTAGATAATAAAATGGAGACATTAAATTGAGCTACGTGTATGTGCATCGTCTATATGCAATCAATCCAAAAAAATGATTCCCCAAGAGTGTTGCATCTCGTTTTCACTTGCGCGGAAGACATTATAAGCGTGTCTCTTTCACGGGCGCGGGTGTGATTTGGTCGAATCGAGGCATCCCTCTTAGTACAACCGGAATAAATGCTAAACAAATATAACATCTGTAAAGGACCGGTATAGCTTATCAACCTTAGATTTTTGATATTTTGTACTTCGATGTTTTCACTGTCGATATATCAATTTTCGATCTTCTAATACGTACCTATACCCCCTATCAACATTTTTACACCAACTGTAGCCAGCAACTACGACTATCTCGCCCTTACTTGCAAGCTGAAGCAGACGCCCATGGTTGCCAAACAAAAAAACATTAATCGTCTAACCCTCGGTTTTAAGATCCTTTAAACCTTACGTCGGTAACTGGTGTCAGGAACTTTACTGAGTTACTAAAATTTTATCTGTCATTTGGTCTAACGCATCTTTATAAAACCGGGCCTTGAAACTCCAGGGCCCTTTTAACCTATTCGCCGCCACTGACTTGAACTCAAGTTCGTCACTGTTGCAACCACAGAACACTTAATACTATAGAATGGCGATGTGGGCGTGGCACGCGCGCCACTAGAGTTTGAGCACGCGCTCAAGCTTTCGCACCAAAGTCACCCGATCGCCGTGTTGTTGTAGGCGACGTGGAGGGGATTTTTGGCGACACCGGTCCCGATGGAAATCGGGCTTATACCCCGTCTATAGTACCTAGGTATTTAGTGTTTTGTGTTTGCAACCCACCCGCCACCGACGTCATACCAAGTCCAAAACAATAGACCTGCGTGGCGTGCGAAGTGGCACCCGCATTTCTTTCGGTGGCGCCGAATATGTTAAAAGCTACCATATAAATATATTACGCACTCACCTATGTAGTAGCTTCTATCAGGGAAGATGCGGATCGGAGTGCAGAGGTAAAGCTCATCCTGCAATCATAAATGGAAATAGCACTCAATGACAATCTAACCCATTCAATGCCAATGACTCACAAATTAGGAGTTATTCGCGGATGGTCTAGAACGAAAAATGACCACTCATACCATCATGATATAGGTTAGGTTCGTTAGGTATCTTCAGATGCCCGAAGGGCAAACAGACCAGAAATAGAAGCCCGCGGTAGCGGGCCTCCGTCGACATCGCTAACGTAAAGATAAACGAAAAAAAAAAGTCATTCCTCCTCTACAAGCGATTTCCTCTAAGTACAAAGCGAAAAAATGCGCTAGGCGCTATGGCGTGGCAATGGCTACGTGTAGCGTTGCTTGGCCGCGAATAGGTTAAATTAGTTGACATATTATTAACTAGCTGGGCGTTTTTCAAAAAAAGTGTACAAAACTACTTTTTTTTCAGAATTCGATTTTTTTTGGTTTTTCTTACTCAGAATCGTTGATACTATCGATCCTCATACAAGAAAAAAAGTGTCCCAGATTTTACTATGTAAGTTTTTTCTTCCAGTGCGTCACGACCATATAAAATAAAAAAAAGACTGCATACAAAAATGTGACGATCTGGAATGAAATATTTAGGACACTTTTTTTTCTTGTATGAGGATCGATACTATCAAAGATTCTGAGTAAGAAAAACAAAAAAAAGAAAATTGAAAAAAAAATTGTTTTGGTACACTTTTTTTGAAAAACGCTCAGCTACTGCCCGCGACTCCGTCCGCGTGGAACTCGTTTAATATCGTAGCTCCATATAAACTGTCACCCCCCATTTCACCCCCTTAGGGGGATGATTTCCTGGATAAAAACTATCCTATGTCCTTTCCCGGGACTCAAACTATCTCTATGCTATATTTCATCCAAATCAGTTCAGCGGTTTTAGCGTGAAGAGGTAACAGACAGACAGACAGATAGAAAGACAGACAGACAGATAGAAAGACAGACAGACAGATACACTTTCGCATTTATAATTTTGGTATTGGTATGGACGGATAAAGCCCTTTAAGAGTTAGTATCCATAGAGCTGTACAGTCGCCATCAGATATATAGGAGCGGCCAAAGTGCTCACAAATATCTGAACACGTCTCTAATGCCTCGACAATAGAGACGTGTTTAGATATTTGTGAGCACTTTGGCCATATCTGATGGCGTCTGTACGCGGTTGCGAAAATCCACCCATAGCGCTCGCGTATCGCTTCCCATTGGTTAATTATTTTCTCGCTTACCACCTCGTTACCTCGCAGCTTTAGTGGGTCACCCTTTGGGTCCCTTAGCAAGAGATGAAGGATGATAGGCCCTCTAGTATTCGCAGTTGATTATTTTTATTGTATTGTTTAGTTCTTTTAATTTTATATTTCGTTTGAAAGTGTATTAGATTTAAGTAAATCTGTAATGCTGTTTAAATATATTTAAATTAAATAAATAGTAAAAGCATAACCCTTTGTTTCGTCTGTCTGTCGTCCCTCAAAACTAAAACTATCTCCATAACAATTTTCTTTTATATTAATTCAAAGGCTTCGTGAATAGATAAGAGAAAGAATTACTTTCGCATTTATAATATAAAGTGTGGATGAGGTAATTTGCATGCTGTCACAATTCTATAAGCTTCCCACGCACTAATCGATACACCCACATATTCAAAGGCCATTGAAACACCCACAGACCCACACTGTTATCTTGCCAATAAAATCTCAATTGGTTTGATAAGAGTTTAGGTAAAACCAAGTGGGAAAGTGGACTTAAAAATCGATTGGAATTAGCTTACATTCGGACGAAGTATATGCAGGGTTCGAAATTATCAAGATAAGAACGCTTCTTGATAATTATCCGATAATTATCACCAGTATACTACTCAACTTTGCATAATCTGAACAGATTTTTTCTTGTAGGGAATCTCCACGGCGCGGCACGTCACGTTGACACTTTGTGCGTTCACTTACGCAAGTGCGGAGGCGTAATTACGTAACGTTCCGAACGCGCGTCGGTACAATGGGCTTGTGACCTTGAATTTGTTTGCGATGCCATTCGAACCAGTTTTTGTAGATGAACAAATGTTTGTATGGAAGCAACTACATTTAAAGGACATTAACCCAAAAAATCGAGTTAAAGACGGACCTCGCTGACAGCAGCCGAAACGCTTCATACTGATTGGCTTTAAAGTATGACGTCACACCGTGCAATTTGTACTAACCGTTGCATGGAAAATGAAGTAAATGGCTGTTTCAGTCGCGAAATACTGCGTTTAGGTCCATAGTTGTCATACAAATTTGTTTCTATAAAAGCGTAAGGATTCTATTGGTACCTTTAAATTTACTCTTGGACAATAAATAAAAAAACTTTTTTTTTCTAAACTTACAAGGTTCATATCTCTTTATAATATGAATCATATTTTGTAATTTATACTTTATTACAATCATTTGATGGTTTACTATCCATTTAGCAACACGACGTTATCAATTTTAACACCACGCAACAAGCCTATTTAACTTAATTTCGATTTTCCATATGAAAAGTGACATTTAGACTTCCCTGACGCGTGTACAATGCGTTACGTGATCGACCTACTGAAATACACGTTCGAATACTTCTAGTACATACAGTTCACTTTCACGAGCACAATTTTTTGTTATTATCAATCGAGAATTATCCATCTGTTATTATCACGATAATTCTCATTAGAGATGCGCCGAATATTCGGTAAATATTCGGTATTCGGCATATTCGGCACGTTTTTCAATGTTCGTTATTCGGCCGAATTATTCGGTTCAAATGCCGAATATTTACCGAATAATTTTGCAGGTTTTTTGTCTGCAAGTTGTAAGAATGTAATATAGTCATTGTCCTGTGAAATTATTATTCTACAACAGGAAAAAATCACGAAAGATCACGTTGGGGGAGGGGGGGTATAAGGATACCTCACGTGTAATTTTTCTACAGAGAACGAAACTAAGAAAAAATATCTACCACACGAGTAGATACTTTTTCTCGGCTTCGTTAAACATAAATCTTTACTTAGCACTTCAAAATAGCGAGTCTTTCTTACTAAGATAGAAAAATAAACAAGATTTACTATGTAAAATACTATTTATCTTAAAAAATATACGTGAGGTTATGTGGGGGGGGGGGGGGGGGGGGTTAGCCAAGAACCTCCCCAAATATCACCAAGGGGGAGGGGTGGGGGGGGGGGGGGGGGGTCAAAAAGTAGCCGAAAAAACCTCGCGTGATTTGTGCACAAGCCCAAAGATGATGTGATCAAGATGTTTCTTTAGCTACGTTTACGACAAAATCAGTTCAGCTGGTTTTGAGATATTGAACTTTGAAATGAAAATGTCGATGGTTTTTCAACTTTTCTAAGTTGTTCATTATCAGTTGTGTTATGGGTCCCTACTACATGACAATGACAATGTATTTAATATTTATAGATATAAATATTTCAATACATAGAAAACATCCAAAAATCAAAAACAAATATTCACACTTCACACACATATTTGCCCTACCTGGGATTTGATCCTAAGTCTATCAGCTTCACAGGTCACCCACTACACTAAACCGGTTTTAGATTGTGTTTGATGTAGGTATGTAAATAGTCAATGTTAACACGCAAATGTAATAACTTATATATTGCACAATAAAAGTGGCCTCTTTTTGGTACTACAAAGGGAATAGTGTATGTGGTTATTCAATTTCCTAATTTCACACTGCCATGGTTATGATAATTACCGACATAGTAATGTGATGTACATTTCATGCTTGAACCCGGTTGGTTAGAATTTTATGAGTGTACCATGTTACGAGTAATCAAATGGTATTAAGTTTTAGAAATCAATGGTATTATTATATTCTGTTTTATCTTTTAGGGATAGTCTTTATTGAAGGAATTATGTTTAGATTTTTTTTTATTATGTTTACATATGAATAGTTTCGTAAATTTTATTATATTGTATAACAAATTGACGATCCTTTTTGGGAGATAAAATAATATTTTATTTTTATATTTCAATTATATTGACGATCATGGTAATTCTTGAAATTTTGACTCTTATGCATTATATAGTAATTTTTGTTGTGAAATAAATTAATCTAATCTAATTTTAATATGTCTTGAAATATCTGTACAGGAGTATGTGTTAATTTGGATGTTTGTTACTTAATCCAATGATGTAATATAAAATATATGTAGATATGTTATAAGCAATCCAAAAGTGGCACACTAAATTTTGGTCAAGTCACACAGCTTGCCATAGTTTTGCGTCGTCAATGGAAATGAATGCTGTCAGAATTTGGTGGTCATTTTTAACACGGAATTTCGTATAGACAACATATCTACCTATTTTTTATATTACATCATTGACTTAATCAAATAAAAACAGCTGAACAAGTGAAAAGATTTAATTTATGAAATTTTGTGTAGCGATATAGTTCACAAGCTGGGTACATAGGATACTTACTATCCTTAAAATCATCCTGTAAAGGAATGAAGTTGGGGATGAAAGTTTATACAGGAGCTCATGCAGAAAGTCACAGACATGGGCAACTAAGTATTTTGATGTCTTACGGAATCATTGAGAATAAAAATATTTGCAAGCAAAAAAGTGACTCTTATCTATTCATCTCAGAATTTCAGTGGTATCAGGTATAATTTGGTTCAGACAGCCAAAACCATTTTTTGTTAAAATGTATAATAAAATTTACAAAGATGAATCTGAGATAAGGATATCTTCTTTTTAAGCCGCAGATTAAAGTAAAAATTTTGCTCTACAACTCTGATAGTATCTAAGAAATACACTAGTCTAAATACATTATTTGAATTAATTAATGGTATATTTTTAAATTATACCGAAGATATTTCTATAAAATGAAGAGAACCACCAAGACCAAAGATTTTATTATTGGATGGAGAAGCATCGCACATTAATTATTTTAATTTAAACATACTTCAAATAATGAATCCATTAAAAACAAATGAGATCTATCTAGAAATGCGGCCTTGGTTGCGAAATTTTTGAATGAAGAATGTATAGAGATGTAACACTTACTCTGTGTGGATAAACATTCGGCATTAACAATTCGTATTTTGTAGTTTCTAGACCGAAAACTTCACCGCAAACTCCGAGCGCAAATAAGAGAACACCGAATTTAATCATGTTAAAATATATTTAAAAAGCAAACAAGCGTACTCGGACGCAGAACCGTCCACTTTGTTTCTCTGAGACAAATTGAATGCGCGTTTTGCGGCGGACGTTGTTACGATAATTTTATTGGGTTCACACTGTTTGCACAGCGAATCGTGTCCACACCGCAAAAGCTACAAGTGTTTATGGAACTATTTTTATTCGCGATCGATAATACATATACGAACGTCATGTGAGTATTGCCAGACTAAGTTTTTCGCAAAGACAAAAAACCGGTAAAACTTTTTTTATTGACGAACAACACGAAAGTAAAATGCCATTATAAAAATTATTTTATTTTTTTTATATAACTAGTTACTCATAAATAAATAAGTATCTTTGAAAGCTTAGAAGTAACACTAGTTACAGAATGAATTAGAGGAGCTAAAGGATTTTTCTAAGATATTTTGAATTATGAGATGGCAACATTTTTGCGTTCAGAAATTAAATGTTTCGAACTGTCAATGAAAATATACCAAATATCTAGAGATGGATTGTCCACTGTAAACTTACTAAAAATAACTATCTATTATTTAATTTAATTGTAATTTTAACTTCACAAAATTATCTTGTAACGAAAAGCTCACTAAAAAGCTTTTCTAAACAGAAATCAAGTCGAATTAGTTCCGTATAATACCAAAAGATGGCACTATCATCCACTTTCCCACTGGCCCGCTAATTACCATAAGTTTTGAGGGATGGCGCTAGTAAACTCGAAAACATTGAACCTTTCACTTCACAACATTAAATTTAATTTTCTCAAACATGCAATGAAATGTCGTCATTACGTGGGTTAGATCAGGCTTCAAAGTATCACGTTTCGGGTGGATCAACTCGAGAACTGTAAAGGAATTTCATACGAAATTGAAGGCATAGGAAGTTTTTTTTTTTTTTAATTTCCTTCCACTAAGTAAGTACTTGTGGCACAGCATCACGGCATTCAGCCATGAAAATTAGTTTGGTTTCAGGAGTTTTTATTTATTTATTTCATTGCATGTTTGAGAAAAGCACTATACATGCCTGGCCGTGAAAAGGGCTTGCCGGCTTCGTATCACTATCCGGCCTCCCATACCCGGCAAAGCCTTTCTTTCCCGGCGTCTGCACTTCTGCAGTAATGTACTATTAATACCTAGGGTCATTTCGCCGGTTACGCGACCACCTTCGGTTAGCGACCACTTGAATAACATGGTTTTTTCAATTGAAAATAACATTAATTCTACAGAGCCTATTGAAACAGTCAGCCGTATGCCTTATTGTTTGTAGTTTGGAATAGGAATTTACAAAAAAAACGAGAAAATATGCTTTCAGTTCACCAAGTCAGCTAAGTGGTCGCTAACCGGCACATGAAATTAGGTGGTCGCCAACCGGCGAAATGACCCTACTACTTTATAATTATCATGAAAAAATGTACTCGTATTTATTATATTATACCTGCTTCGATTAAGTTAGGGAATAAATCTATAGGTACTTTTTTTATATTAATGCATAAAAACTGGTTACCTACCTATCTGAATGACTAAATTTCATTTCCCAACTGTAGGCGTTTGTCCAAATTTTCATTTGTCCTAAAAGCCGTTTCTCTGAGGTCATGACATTTTCAGGATGACTATAAAACTAACCTAACCTAATGGGTTCTACATGATACATACCTAAGAGTATTAAAAAAAAATTAAGAGCTTTTGGGTTTTCGAGATACTTAGGTAATTCGCTTTTTGCCGAAATGATAATTTGGACGAAAGATACTTACAGTTGGGAAATGAAATTTACCTAGTGATTGCGATGGGTACTTAGGTTACCATACAAAATGAATGTAAGTACTCAATTATCTCATTCATTTCAAGTTAACTAAAAACTTAAAAAAAATTGTGAAGACCATCTTTATTCATAAACTAAGTTATTTTACGTCATACCTACCTGGCCATAAAGTAGCAATTACCACACACTAGGTATCTACGCATGCGGAAAATCCCACTTCCTGGCCAGGGAGAGACGTACAATTTTGTAATCACCACGGGCGGTAGTAAAGAAAGCCTCAGATCGCACATTTATTGCGGCGTCAAATGCCTGCGATCTGAGACATTCTTTGTTTCACCGCCCTAGGTAAGTAATGTACTTACCTACCTACCTACTATTAAGTTAACCATCCATTTTTAGGGTTCCGTACTCAAAGAGTAAAACGGGGTATGTCTGTCTGTCTGTCTGTCTGTCTGTCTGTCTGTCTGTCTGTCTGTCTGTCTGTCTGTCTGTCTGTCTGTCTGTCTGTCTGTCTGTGTCTGTCTGTCACCAGGCTGTATCTCACTGATACCACACTCACATAAGTACTAAAAACAGGATAAAATAAATATTTTTATTGATAATGGTACGGAACCCTTCATGCGCTCGCACTTGGCCGTTTTTTTTTATATAATTGCATGAAAACTGGCTATAACTAACTCATCTATTTCAATTCGTGAAAAAATAATTTGAGGTCCATTTTTTTTCATAAAGTACCTACCTAAGTTATTTTATTTCATTATTTTCAATACTTTAAGAACTAACCCACCGAGTGCCGTAATGGAGTTGTCTTGTAGTAATAATGATATCTGTCAAGTCTCAAAACTACCGCTCCCCTTTGAAAAGTGCTATTTCGTTTCGCGAAGTAAATTGGAGACGACAATTTCAAATTGAGTAAAACGTTTTCATGGACGGTTTGAGGTTTTAGGGAAACTTTTAGACGATTAGGAACCATTTAATTTGGTAACTAGGTGCATATAATATATATTTTCTCAAACATGCTCGGAAATGTATGCGTTAATGTCACGAAATGAAGACATGAGTTCCTTGTTTATGGCTGCCTACATTACTTCTTGGCCTAGGCCAAGAAGTAATGTATGAAAACCCTAACTAAAAACATTATTGGCCGCTACTCTAACTTTTTAAATTTGCTTACTGATATTAAACAGACAAAGGAAAAAATACATACTGCCAACCACCAATACTTTTTTTTAATTATTTTAGTTTTTTATAAAAAACAATTGTTAGTTTTTTACATTTTTTTTGTTATTTTTCGTTTATTTTTTAAGTGTTATTTATCGTATTTAATGATTTAAAAAAAAATCTTTCCTTTTCTTGATGTTTGTCTATTTTTTAATGTTAAAATTTTTGTAGGGTCTTTTTAATGTTATTTTTAAGTTTTTTTTTTATCTATTTTTCCTTTTTGTTTTAGTTTTTTTAATGTTTTTTGTTTTTTGTCGTTTTTTTAAATTTTTTCAACTTTTCTTTTTTCTTTTACTTTTTTTAATGTTTTGTTTTTTCCTTTTTTTTGTATTTTTTGAATGTTTTTTGTTTGTTTTTTTTTCCTTTTTTTGTTTTTGTTGTTTTTTTGTTTTTTTTCGTTTTTTCATTTTTTAAATTTGCTTACTGATATTAAACAGACAAAGGAAAAAATACATACTGCCAACCACCAATACTTTTTTTTAATTGTTTTAGTTTTTTGTAAAAAAAAAATGTTAGTTTTTTACATTTTTTTTGTTATTTTTCGTTTATTTTTTAGTGTTGTTTATCGTTTATAATGATTTAAAAAAAAATCTTTTCTTTTCTTGATGTTTGTCTATTTTTTAATGTTAAAATTTTTGTAGCGTCTTTTATGTTATTTTTAAGTTTTTTTTTATCTATTTTTCCTTTGTTTTACTTTTTTTAATGTTTTTTGTCGTTTTTTTTAATTTTTTCAAGTTTTCCTTTTTGTTTTACTTTTTTTAATGTTTTTTTTTTTCCTTTTTTTTTGTTTTTTTTTAATGTTTTTTGTTTGTTTTTTTTTTTTTTTCTTTTTTCTTGTTTTTTTTTGTTTTTTTTGTTTTTTTTTGTTTTTTGTTTGTTTTTCTTTTTTTTTGTTTTTTCCTTTTTTTTTGTTTTTTGTCATTTTTTTGGGCGTTTTTTTTGTTTTTTTAATTGTTTTTTTTTTGTTTTTTCGTTGTTTTTTTTAATGTTTTTTTCCTTTTTGTTTTACTCTTTTGTAATGTTTTTTTAATATTATTCTTTTTTAATGTTTTTTTTTTCTTTTTTAGATTTTTTTATCTAGAATCTTTCTCACTTTAGTGAGGTGAAAAGGATTCTATTTTTAAACCACTCACATTCGCTAGCTCGTGTTTCAATTCCACACTCGCGGTTAAATTATAACTGCACCCTTGTATAACAAAATAACTATTTATTATTTCCTCACATCGTTTGAGAAAAGCACTATACAAGCCTCGGCCGGAACAGGGATTGCTGGACTCGTTGTATCCGGCCTCGTCTACGACTCGGCCGTCTAGCCCAAACTCGTCCATCAATCCCTTACTTCACGGCCTTTGCAGTAATGTACTATTATCTAGATATTATTATCCCTCTGCAACTGGTGACTTTTTTAGAAAGATTCTACTGATGTGGAGTCTGTCAGACGTCATTTTTGATAATTCATAAAAAAACATACTAATACAAAAATGGCAATTAGTGTTTTATAAAACGATTATTTCATTAGATATTCATTATTTATAGTATATTATAAAATCAATTAAGAAATTAAAAAAAAACAAGCAATATGTACCTACCTAAACAACTTTAATGACATCACAATTTCAGACATTTTGTACTAAGGTTCACTTAAAAGTTATAATATAAAAATAGGAAAAACTTAACACAAATTTCTTCTTTTAAACATAGGTGGTAGGTACTTTAAAAAAAAATCTACCAAATCTAAAGGATGGATAGGACACTAATCAGCTAATCAGTCTTTTAGTTAGCACTTATTTTAGAGATTCATCTTGAACAATAGGCGACGGTATAGATCTCTTGCAGTTTTAACCTTTAATTACCTAACTACTGATTTCCCATATTCGGGACCATTTTCTGTCCTGAATTAGATTAACCGAATTTCGGGACTTGACTAACTACCTATCAACGCTTAAAATGGAGGTCGTTGTTGTTCTACGTCCGTAGGAATAACCCTAGAAACCCTACACGTGACCTCCGGGTGGTGCAAAAAGAACAACAAACTCGGCAGCTGCACTGTTCCTTCTGAACCTCGCAGCGCACACTGGAACTCTATCAGCGACATCAATACGAATACATATACTCCTAACTATGTACCAGTGTGTAACCGCCATACGATAAATAAATAAATAAACGCTTAAAATCGGGACGTCCCAGAAAATTCTGGACATACTCAGACCCTTCTAAATACAAGATAATCACTAACATCTTGTTAACGACTAGTCTCCTAGTCCTAAATAACAAGCAGGATTCTAAACGTCAATATAACGTCAAACTGCCCCGCGGTAATATTTCATGACCCCTACCTACTGACTGCAGTGTTGCCAGATAGCAGCCAAATGTTGCAGAAAATTACCCGCTATATTTGATTTTATGGACAGCGTAAAACATTTTTTTGGTTTTGACGCGTAGGTGGTAGTAGAATAACATAATTTATAGTTTTGTTGGTTTTATAGGTGGAACGGCCCAATAAATCAATGTATTTTATAGCCTAAAATTTAACAGGTTAAAGCTCGGCGCGCGGCGGTTAGGTTGGTATTGTATTAAATCTGTTTTTTTTTGAAATGAAAATAGTGAGGTAATATTTTGTGTTGATTGCCATCGGTAATAAACTAGTAATAATAATACAAACACACACAACACAATTTTAACGAATACTGAAAACTTACTAGGATCAAGCTATGAGATGTGTCACTACCTCACTCCTGGTGCAGGAGTAAAATACCTCTGAAAAACCTAGATAATAAGTTGCGAAATTTTACTTTGACTGACCATTGTATTATCTTTATAGGCGAAGGGGACTTCATATCAACTCAAAATTATGAAACCCTTGTATTATTTATGAGAAAGACATTGGAAAAAATTACTCATACCAACAATATCATATGTAATCCGACCTTTAAATGTGAATTTATCAGCAACATATACAACAAGAGGATAGAAATATTTAATGAGTTACTTTACTACGACATATCTAAATATGAATATGCTTATACACTAGACAGTAACCGAAACCTGACCTATGACAATAATATGTTCTCTAAACAAAACGGACGTCTAAATAATAATGGTTTAAGGACTTTACTCCAAGATCTGAAAGATTTTATAATAACCATAGAAAACGAGACTAATCTATCTTTTCATGACAATTCGTTGTTTTTTCGTGAATAAAAACTTAAATCCGTCTAAGGATGATAATACCATAGTAACGTTATTACACCAAAATATCCAAGGGGTCTTATCGAAACTCCATGCTCTTGAATTGTGCTTAGCATAATTTCTGGGAAATGGTCTTCCGATAGACATACTATGCTTAACTGAAACATTTGTTATATATGTTTAACGGCCTCCGTAGCCCAGTGGGTAGTGACTCTGCCTACGAAGCTGGAGGTCCCGGGTTCGAATCCCGGTCAGGGCATTTATTTGTGTGTTTATCACGGATATTTGTTCCTGAGTTATGGATGTCATATATGTATATAAGTATCTATATGTATGTATCTATTATATATATCATCGCCTAGTACCCACATCACAAGCCTTATTGAGCTTACCGTGGGCCTAGGCTGATTTGTGTAAGATTGTCCCGTAATATTTATTTATTTATTTATTATTTATTTGTCAAACGTGGTAGTGAAAAAAGTTTATTTTTGAAAAATTATAACTTGGCGTCTTCTTTTTGCAGAAAAGAGAAAAAAGGGGTGGTACTTGTATCTTATTAAAGAAAGGAATTGATTATAAAGTACTATCACTATGTCACGAATCTTGCATAGAACGAACATTCGAATGTTGTGGTGTAGATATTCCCTTGTTCAAATGTTTTGTTATCTGCCTGTATAGAATACCACAGTGTAATTTGGTTCATACATTTGTCCATAATCTAGAAATTCTTCTTCATAAACTTACTTACAGATCAAAAAGAAAAGTAATAATCGTTGGAGACTTAAATATTGATACCATAAAGGAAAACAGTGCGCCGAACACACTGAAAGGATTAATGAAAAACTTCAATTTAACGTTACACATTACACAGCCAACACGCCTTAAGTCTTGTATAGATCACATAGCCAGCAATATTAGTGATGCAAATGGCTATGTGTATCCTGTTCACTTATCTGATCATGATACATGTCAAATCCTAGAATTCCCAATAAAAAGTATTATCAGAAAGACCCAAGACTGCTGGTATATAAAGAAACGTGATATGTGCAAGGAAAACATAAAAAAGTTCAAACAATACTTGTCTTGTCTCTTTTGGGCTGAAGAACTCTCAGAAGATAATTTAAATATAGCTTTCAACAATTTCCATGACACTTTTACTCTATTATATACGCTTTGCTTTCCGGAAATTAAAATCAAGATTAAGGCCAATATTACAGCGCCTAGGTGGGGATAACAAAGGGACTTATAAAATCTAGTAATACAAAAAGAAAATTAAGAACTCTTTATTATAAAGCAAGAACAGCGGGGAGAAAACTAGAATTGTCATCATATTCCAGACTGCTAAGGGCATGTGTCATTGACTCAAAGAAAAATGTAAACAATCAATATATACATAAGTCAAAAAATAAGTGTAAAGCAGTTTGAAATATAATTAAAGAGAAACATGACGCTGTAAAAGCTAGACAAGAAATTGAGTGTATAGTTTTAGATGGAATTATCATAAGTGATCCGTCCCAAATGGCACAAATATTCAACGACTTTTTAAAAGACTCGACGAATGTCGACATCAGTGCTCAAACAACCAGAAACTATCGAGCACCACTATCGAACGTTGAACGTTTTCGGGATAGCTTATTCCTACAACCCTGTACAGAAGACGAAATAATTAAAATTATCAAATCATTAAATAACACAAATTCTGTAGGATTCGACCATATTGCCACCAGCATTCTCAAAGAGTGTGCCTCGGAAATCTCTCCAATTTTGGTCCATCTTGTGAACTTAACTTTTACACAGGGCACTTTTCCTGAGCGACTTAAGCAGTCCATAATCAAACCCTTGTATAAAAAAGGGGATAAACAAGACATAAGAAATTATCGACCAATATCACTGGTACCGATACTTTCTAAGGTACTAGAAAAAGCATTCCATAATAGAGTATCCCAATTTTTAGATAAGCACAACGTGATTGCTAAGGAACAGAATGGTTTTCAAAAACATAAATCGACCACTCATGCGTCATATTCCCTCATGCGTCTACTCTACTCTAGTATTACTCTATTTATCGATAGTAAAACTCCAATTACAGCGACATTTTTTTAAATGACCAAAGCATTCGAATTTGTCGACCATAAATTACTACTCCGAAAATGCGAATGTTATGGAATACGAGGAAACGCTTTAAATTGGATGGAGAGTTACCTAAGCAATCGCATGCAGTACGTCGAAATAAATAAACTTGATAGTAAAAATATAAATATAGCTTATCGATCGGCGTGCAGACAAAACGGGTACGGAGTTCCACAGGGAAGCATACTAGGACCACTGCTATTTCTTTTATACATAAACGACCTACCGAAAGTGACAACGTGCCCGATGTCCCTGTTCGCTGACGATATAGCGGTAATCATTCCTGCTGACAATGACTCGGCGGTCCCTTATGAAGATAAATTAAACTCGACAATAAAAATAGTGGACTCTTGGCTAAACATGAACAAATACATCAAAAACAAGTTACATACAATTTAGAAATATAAAAACACAACCATTGCCCTTAAAATTATATTGCCAGAATCAAGTTATAGACCAAGTAAGCGATTATCTCTCAAATAGATATCAGTACGTGCAATAAGAAGACTCTCAATCTACTCCGTTTATGGTAACCTCCGGAATTGGCCAAGGAAGCAATCTTGGACCACTCCTTTTTCTTATTCTCATCAACGACCTTCCTGCTAACATTAGATTTTCAACGAGCTTATTATTTGCCGATGACTTAAAACTGGCGCTACCAATTCAAAGTTCAAGTGACACCGCCCTTCTACAATCAGACATAGACAATGTTCATATCTGGGCAAACAACAACAGTCTCGCCCTCAATGAGGATAAATGCTCAGTAATGACGTTTTCCCGTGCTCGTTTCCCCATATGTAACCCATATTCAATTGAGGGCACACCACTGAAAAGAGTTAAAGAAATAAAAGATTTGGGTACACTGTTTGACCCCCAACTAACCTTTAACCAACATATTATTAAGTTATGCAATGAGGCTAGGCGATGCTTGGGGTTTGTCATCCGTCAGGCCAAACTTTTTACCGATAAACAAGCCATTAGCATCTTGTTCAATGCTTTTGTACGAAGCAAGCTGAAGACAAATGCCCCAATATGGAATCCACACGAGCAACGGTACATACTCCTCGTAGAAAAGGTCCAAAAGTCATTTGCACGATTTTTGTATAGTAAAATGTATGGCAACTACCCTTTCCTCTACCCAACCCTCTTTGTTATCGGCATGGTTGGCTACACATCTCTCGAAGCCCGCAGAAACCTCTCTTTGGTCAAATATTTTCTCCGACTAATACGTGGAGTGGTAGCCAATCCCACGCTACTTGCTATGGTGACTATTAGAGTTACACCCGTCTCGGCCAAATCGCTACGTCCTCGCAGCCGCGGCTTGTTCGCCGTCCCGTCGGCCAGGACGCGCGCACAGGACTCTTCTCCCCTACACCAAGCATTGATGCTACTGAATAACATTTTAACCAGTGACACACATCTCGACGTCTTTTTCACACCAGAGAATCGTTTTCTAGCCGCATCTTGTCACTATCTAGAATCGATTGTCACACCTAGCTCTATCTAATTATTAATACCCAATTACCCATGTGCACGTACCTATTGACTATTGATTGTTAAATATTATTTATCATTGTATTTTGAACCCATTTAATTACTTTAATTTTATTATAAATTAGTAAGTAAGGTTTATCTGTCAGTGCTAATTATTACATTAAATAAAATAAAAAATGTTAAATTTTTGGGCTTAACCCTTTTTTTTTATTTTTTGTTTAGGGGGAAAATGCGTTACGCATACCACCCGGGTGCAGGGGGTGACCCGAGTGGTTATGTGGGACTCCCGTATATATGAGACCCACGGTGTACCCACTAAAAACCCCCCCACTTGCCACCTCGCCGCCTCATGGCGAGGTCACGGGAACGCTTGCGCACACATCCGCGACCCCGCCGGCGGCAGCCGGCGGCAGCCGCCCACAAGCGGCTCCTTCGTGGATGCCCGGGGGCCCTCCACGTGAGGCACGCCAGATGTTTTGGCGCGCCTGCCTCCTCGATCTCCACCTGTTCAGTAGCGGACCCGGGTGCGGAAAGTCCAACACCCGGTGGCGGATCAGGTCTGTGGTTCCGCCACCTACCACGACTCGGCCGCAGAGGATAGGGAAAGCGGCGCACCGTAATACCGGCATTCCTCTTCTTCTGCGGTCCCACCAATGCCGCTTCAGCGGAACGGCCCCGCCAAGTTCGCAGGGGGTAGGGAGAGTGGCGCACCGTTATACCAACACGCCTCTCCCCCTACGATCCCACCTCGGCCGCAGAAGATAGCGCGTGAGAACTTCTTCTGCGGTCCCTCCCCAACGCATCCTAAGCGGGCTTAGGCAAGCCCGCTAGGAGCGCCCTCCTCGGGCCAGCCGGCAGCCCAAACAGGCCGGCCCTGGGTGCCTCTTAGCTTCGCCGTGGGTGACCAGTCCACGGTTACTAAGCCCCCCCGCCCCGACAAGGCGAGCACCCTCGGGGGGGTTTTGGGCTTAACCCTTTTTTTTTTTTTTTTACCAAGGGGAAATCCATTATGGATCCCACCCGGCTCGAGAGAAGCCGAATGGGTATGTCCGACTCCCACGGACTAAAACCCCTGGGGTGTTCCACCACTCGCTTTAAGACAGAGCTCTGGGAACGCATCTGCACACATCCAGAACTCTGTTAGCGTTGTCCTTGCGGGCCCACGTAGGTTGTAAGGAATGGTGCCCTACACACTCCACTGTCAGCACCCCAGAACACCATGGGGGCTTTCCAGCTCGGGACCGCTTCTAGGCGGATGATGGAGCTCCCGTCCCATCACCCGCAGGTCCTCGTTATGGCGGCAGCATGCGGCCCGCGAATGCCCCTCGCCGCCTGCCCGGCCTCCTGCGGCGCTGCGGGGCCGAGTTGGCATCGTCCTCGCGCGTCCGCTCTGCTGCCTCCTTCTGCGTCAGGACTGTGACGCTGAAGGTGGCCACTGCCGCCCACGCCTCCTCACTGCAAACCATTCGGCTGATTAACGCCGGGAGTGAGAGGTCTCTTCCTAAAGCCGTGGACAGGACTGCGCGGGGCTCCACCCATGCCGGGCACTCCTCACGCGTGTGTTTGGCCGTGTCCACGGCTCTTCCTCCCACCACCTCACACAGGTATTTGCCGAAGCAACCATGCCCGGTCAGGAGCTGCGTGAGGTGAAATGTGGGTGCGCCATGCTAACGTTCAACCCATTCTTTCAGAAAGGGTCCAACAGCATCGACCAAGTCCCGGCTAGCTCCCGGGATCTCGAGTCTCTCCGACCACCTGCGGAACATATTGTCCCGAGCTTCAACTCACCACAGCTGGACCTCGCGTGGTGCAGGCCAGTAATTGTCGTCTTCCCTAGCCCATTTCACCCGCCAGAAGACTCCTGATAGGACCTTGGCTTCCAGGTCCCAAGGTGGACTGCCGGAGAGTAGACAGGATGCAGCGTACGACACTGTGCGGTACGCTCGTGCCGCTCTGAGTGCTATGGCTCGCTGTGGACGTCGTAGCAGGGTCATATTCCGAGCACTCATTGCGTCCGCCCATATTGGTGATTTGCTTGCTTTGGGCTTAACCCTGGATCAACACTGTTCCTGGAAAAACCATGTAAAGCTGGTCTGCGACAAACTCGACAGATTTGTGTACGCGTTAAAACAGCTGAGGATTGTTGCAGGAGAGAAAACAGCAATACTGGCATATCATGGATAACTTCTGCACTAAAATACGGAATATCAGTATGGGGTAACTGCACAGATCTAAGCAAAGCTTTTATCATCCAAAAAAAAATGTGTCAGAGCGGTCTGTGGTGCTGGACCAAGAGATTCTTGTCGGCCTCTGTTTAAAAGACTTGGGCTGCTCACTTTGGTTGGTTTGTATGTATTGGAGATAGCGTGTCTAGTTAGAAAATTTCCTCATTACTTTAAAAAACCCCAGAATAACACTAAATTACGACCAAGGGACATGTCCAAGCTGCTGATGCCACCATGTAGGACAGCATTATTCAGGATTTTTTTTTATATTATGAGTATTCAAGTATACAATACGATACCATATGAAATAAGATTATTGCCTGACCATTTCTTTAATTTTATTTCGAACATTTGTTCGAAATAAAATGAATGAAATGGTTAAGAGACAAATATTTTTACACTCTATGTGAATTCGTAAATTATAAAGAATAGACATATATACCTATTGTAGACTTTAGTTTAGTTAATTTTATTAGATATTATACTAAACATTGACATTTTATTACAAAATATACCAGCTAGACATTACTTATTGATATTAACTACAATGTAATAACTTTTGCATGTCATATTGGCTAAACATGTGATACCTACTTAATAAATTAATTATAAACACCAACTGTAACAACCATGTTTATGCAAATAAATCATTTCATTTCATTTCATTTCAAGGCGCTCAGCCTCATGCTCAACCTGCATGTCGTTCACCTGGCCAAATGTCAGTTAAATGGATTGTATCCAAATGTTCACCATCTATTTCAACCCTTTAATATCCGTTGTCATTCTCCGGGACTCAAACTAACTCTAAACCAAATTTCATCTAAATGGGTTCCATCCAAATTTTCACCCCTCATTTCACCTTCTTAGATGATTTTCGGGATAAAAACTATGCGTTGTTCTTCTCCGGAACCCCAACTATCTCTATACCAAATTTCATCCAAAAAGGGTACATCCAAATTTTCACCCCCTATTTTATGCCCTTGGGGGATTTTTTTTGGGACAAAAGCTATCCATTGTTCTTCTCCGCGACTCAAAATATTTCTATAGGTACCAAATTTCATCCTAATGGTTTCCATCCAAATTTTCACCCCCCATTTCGAGACAAAAATTACCATATGTCCTTTCCCAGCACTCAAACTATTTCTTAACTGTTAACTTAAATTGTAAAAGTTTTTATTGTTACTAACATTATATGGACATAGTCTGAAATTAATACTTTGAATTGAATTGAATTAACCAAATTTCATCTAAATTCAAACTTTCATTCCCTTAGGGGAGGATTTTCCGGATAAAACTATCCTATGTCCTTCCCCAGGACTCCCAACTATCGCTCTACCGTAAATGGGTACCATCCAAATTTTCACCCCCATTTCAAGGCTTTCTGTACATCGCTGTACACGTTGAGTCTGTGGGTTAGATATACTCAACGGGCTTACAATGCCGTGCGCGTTCAATACAATAATGCTTTTAGGGTGTTGTTGAAACTTCCGCGTTTCTGCAGCGCATCGTCCATGTTCGCCGAGGCGCGCACAGACGGCTTTGATGCCGTCTGGCGCAAGAAAACGGCCTCGCTGTTAGACAGGGTGCGTGGGAGTAGCAACAGCATCCTAAGCATGATAGCTAACAAGCTAGATTGTCCTCTTTTGTGGCAAATGGGTCAGAGGACTAAATCTCTTTTGTGTAAACATTATTAAGCTACTAACATTAGATTAAGTAAATACTAATAATTTGTGGACCAAATGTTGTCTTTAAAACTGAATAAAATAATAATAATAATAATAATTTGCCCGCAGGGCAGCTTGTGGCGAGCTGTTGGGGAGTAACGACCCCACGGACCCGAGTGCTCCCGAGAGTCGGTCAGGGCCTCCGTCTCCGGCGTATCTTCGTCGGTCGGAGTGGAACCCCAAGGGGGCCCGTAGGACTCTCAGCTCTGGCTTGCCTTCATTGGCCGTCCAGAGAGGAGTCGTTAGAGCTATATGCTCCAGGGGTGGAAGTGTTAAAGGGCATAACGCCGCGAGTAACTTCGGAGAAAGCGCAGCACCACCTCTCGATACCCCTGAGCCGCTCACCCGGTGTTGCTCCTGGCCGTCTTTACGACGGCATTTTCAGGGGCCCATCTAATGAGCGGCTAGTCACCGCCTGCCTCGATAACGTTGTGGATAACATTGTTATGGCAGGTGTCCGGATCTTTTTGCAATAGCCCAGTTTCATATTCCACCCACATCTCATCACCATAGAACCCGTTCTCTATCCATATAACCCACAATAGCCCCAACGCCTGTTGGAACCGGTTCACGGGTATCTACCGATGTACCCGTGAATGGGTTCTAGCAGGTGTATTACATCACATTAAACTTCGTCTCCAAAGGGCCTCTACGTGTTGGATCTATATCCCCACGCACGCCTTCCAAAGGACCGGGCTTTGTCCCGTGAATTTAAACAGGAGATACATAATAATTTCACCTTCTTTAGGGGTCATCTCCGGAACATAAACTATCAATTGTCCTTCCCCAGGACTCCCAACTATCGCTATACCGTAAATGGGTTCCATCCAATTTTTTACCCCGCATTTCAGGTGAAATGCGGGGTAAGGAGGTCCTTAGAGGATGATTTTCGGGATAAAAGCTATCCGTTGTCCGTTTCCGCGACTCAAACTATCTTTATACCAAATTTCATCTAAATGGGCTACATCCAAATTTCCACCCCTATTACACCCTCTTAGGGGATGATTTCCGGAATAAAAACTATCATATGTCCTTTTCCGTGACTCAAACTATCTTTCAACCAAATTTTATCAAAATGGGTCACAAACCAATTTCCACCCCCAATTACACCCCCTTTGGTGATGATTTTCGGTATAAAACTATCCTATGTCCTTCCCCAGGACTCCACTCACTACACTCTCCAGGAATAACTATCGCTATACCGTAAATGAGTACCATCCAAATTTCCATCCACCATTTAACCCCCTTAGGGGATGATTTCCTCCTTTCGTGTGTTCCGGAATAAAAAATATTCTATGTCCTTTTCTAGGACTCTACCTCTATATATACCAAATTTCATCTAAATGGATGCTATCCATATCTTCAACCCTCATTTCTCATGATTTCAGATGATTTTTCGAAAATAAAAACTCTGCATTGTCCTTCCCTGGGACTGCTTCTATCTCTTTACCAAATTTCATCTAAATGGGTTTTATCCAATCCCCTATTTCATCCCTGAGGGGATGATTTTCGGGATTAAATTAAAACTATCCGTTGTCATACTCAGGGACTCAAACTTTCTTTAGACCAAATTTCATCTTAATGGGTTACATCTTAATTTTAACCCTCAATTTCACGTATCAGGGATGATTTCTTGAATTTAAAACTATCAATTGTCTTTTTCCAGGACTCAAACTATCTTTCAACCAAATTTCATCAAAATGGGTCACAAACAAATTTTCACCCCCAATTACACCCCCTTAGGGGATGATTTTCAGGATGAAACTATCCTATGTGCTTCCCCAGGACTAAAACTCGCTATACGGTAAATGGGTTCCATCCAAATTTTCATCCCCCATTTCACCCCTTAGAAGATGATTTCTGGACTAAAAAATATTTTATGTCCTTCCCCAGGACTAACTATCTCCATACCAAATTTAATCTAAACAGAGTCCATCCAAAATTTCACCCCCCATTTCACCCCCTTAGGGGAAGATTTCCGGGATAAAAACTATCCAATGTCCTTTCCCAGAACCTAAACTACCTCTAAACCAAATTTTATCAAAATGAGATTTGAGTAGGTAAATACCGTTTTGCTTATTTTGACAGACCGCCGTTGATCACCGCACTATTCGTTCTACCGCGCTGTCACGTCATTAAAAAAAATCCAATAAATTCGAAATGGATGAAAATTTTAGAAATGCCAGATATTTTTTTTGGTGATAGGAATAACCTTCCTTAGCACCAGAAAAAGTTGCAGACTTTTCAGCAGCGTCAATTATTTTTGAAAAATATAGATTAGATTAGATTATTTATTTCATGATAAAAAATACATTACAAATTTGCTTTCATGTCAAAAAAATAAGAATATTTATCACGATCGTCAAAAACAAAGAAAAAATAAAGATATAATATTAAATTAATACAATATATACACACTATAAACAGTTTCCTCACTTACGTTTTGGGTTTAGGACGGCAAATAAGAAACTTTGCTTGTTTCTTATTAAAAGAAAATATGTTAAATATCTGTAAACTGACATTGGCGTTGAACGATGATATTTACAGCTGCAGCAGCTATATTTGTCATTGCCAGGTTCAGATATTTAAAATATTTTTTAATATGAGACGGATCAAGGAAAAAAGTGTCTCATTCGCCGTCCTAAACCCAAAACTGTAAGTGAGGACTATGTTTATATTTTTCAAAAATAATTGACACATCTCATTATTCTGCAACTTTTTCTGGTGCTATGGAAGGTTATTCCTATCACCAAAAAAATAATCAGGCATTTCTAAAATTTTCATCCATTCCCCATTCCGTCCTTCTGTCCCAATACTGGCCATAAAAATGCCATAAAACCCAACGAAAAACAAAAACATCTCAACAGCCAGCAACATTTCACTAGTGCTGCATGTTAAAACACAAATCACGTGCGGATGTATCGAGCCATGCGTCTTAGCTAACACGTCCGACCTTGACGTGGATTTACGTGGTGACCCTAGGCTGGGTATTCACAATGCTTACGGAGAATTTGAGTATGAACCAGTGTAATTCTGATCTCCTATTACGCGTAGATATTACGAAACTTGGGGTCAGGATATACTGAGGTTGAGTGAGGTGAGTTGAGGCAAGTAGTGAACAACATAGCAGCATTGGGTGAATGGGGCATTTGATTCCCCCTTTATTGATATTGGAGATGTTATGGATTGTGGTCTTTGTTTGAATGGTTACAATGGAATGTTCAGGATCCTGAAGGTATTTTCGATTTGTGTGTAGGTAGAATCACTCGTCTTCAATATTTTAAAGTTACTATAAGCACTGTTTGTTTCATCAATTTCCTTCGTCGCTGTAGTCAGGTAGGAACCTAGGTAATAATAAAGAGCGACCAATTTAATAATTATAAGAAAACCCATAGGAACAATAATTATCTGCCTGAAACGTAATAGAGGCTATAGTCCTATATTGGGATTAGACCGGTTTCCTTACGATGTTTTCCTCACTCATATTTATAAATATAAAAAAAATATAGGTAAAAAATATATCGCTCAACTCCCTCGAACTTGTTGTTACAACTCCCCGCAATGAATCTCCTTATTTTAAACATGCCTATTCCAAAATATTTCAGCCAATTTCAATTTTTTCTCGCAAATATTTTCATCCCTCAATAAACAGGACGGGACGGTGCTTAACAAGGTATTTATTGGACTCGAATTGAACACAGAATTCTTGTTCGTTTCCCTTCTGACTATGAAAATCCTGTGCGACGTGGTGCGATTCAAAAGCGGGAAGCGATCGATGTTGATCTGAGCGGTTACCGCGAAACGCCAAAGTCCTTTGTTCGCGTGCCTGCAATTATCACATGTATCGCTTGGCGGGGAAAAAGAGGTGCTCTTTGCGTTGGGCGGACACGATATAGTCAATTTTCTTTTGAACTGAGCCCATGAATGGTTATTGTTTGTGGGCAAAAACGGGTTACCGCTTCGTAAAATCTTCAATGAATAATGAATTATATTGTCTTATTCAATACATTTTAAATGAACTACGAGATAAAATACCACACACAGCGTGCCAGCAGGTAGATTACGTAACGCATTGTACGCGCGTTAGGTAGATTTAAATGTCACTTTTTCTATGGAAAAATGACAGTTAAATATTCTTTTCTTTATTTGAATTAGACTCAGGTAATAGTATTTTATGCAACTGTTGTATAAGAAGGGTCTTAAAAGGCGAGTGGCGTGGGTTGCGATGCGAGCCTAGGCGAGCATCGCAATTAAAGACGCCACGAGCCTTTTTAGACCAGTTATACACCGTTGCATACAATACTTTTTCTACGACAAATTTTAAATAAATAGCAGACTAAAGAATAGTTAAACTTTTCAGGCAGCAAGTTTTCTATTCGTACTTTTGCTACTCACGCAATTTCTTCAGGAGTGCAGTTATTAATTTATTCGACCATGTTAAAAGGAACGCACAGTTTTGTCTTCACAAACACGAATAAAATCTTAATAGTTTAGGATTAATAGTTTATCATCTTTCGTCTTTTCATTTTGAACTGTATTTTGGTGGGAAATCGGAAATGTGACAGCTCTTGCTTATGGTTTGTTTTTTTTTAATTTGTTTGCACTTGCCATCCGAACCAAACCGAATCCGGACCCGGACCGAATTCGAACTGTTTATTTTTATAAATAATACCAAGAATTTATAAAACATGTAATTTAACACACAATAGATGATGATTTATTATTATTGTAGTAAATAATGTATAATATACCAATGTTAAATCGTAAATAAATACTTTTATTTCGAAATATTTGTTTATGAAGTTGGCACCACTGCAATATAGCGGCATTAGCGGCCGATTTAAAAAAAAGTTAAACAGTGCTTTTATGAAAAATGTATGAACCAAAAAAGTACTCTAAACAGTGCGTTTTTGGGCCATAGAGCATAGAGTTTTGCGATGACTTATTAGTGGTGTCATTGTATTTGAGCTACAGTCTATATAAATGACAGATAACGGTACAGGAGTAGAAAAACATTTGAATTGCATTTCGAACGAAGTTACTGCTATTATCGTAAGCACGGCAACGTTCGGAACGTTAGAGAAATATTTACTTCATTCTGTGTTAGTACATTTTGAATCTTTGACTAGGACGATAGAGTTCATTATTCAACGAACATTGTATGTGGCGGCAACCTTTTATTGCCAAAATATGATTAAGCACCGGCGACCACAAACAATGGCCATTCATGACCTCAGTCGAAAAAAAATTGACTAGGTATAACATCTGTGACGGGAGTTACACTACAGACAGACTAATATATTTTTTTTTTTGCGGACAATCTTACACAAATCAACCTAGTCCCAAACTAAGCAAAGCTTGTACTATGGGTACTAGACGACGATATAGATACTTATATAGAGAAATACATACTTAAATACATAGAAAACATCCATGGCTCAGGAACAAATATTCGTGCTCATCACACAAATAAATGCCCTTACCGGGATTCAAACCCGGGACCTCTTGCTTCGTAGGCAGGGCCACTACCAACTAGGCTAAAGCGGTCGACTAGTAGCATTCACTAAGCTCAAAACCGAGCAGCTTGGAGTGATCATTGCTGTCACGTCCCTCAGCCATAAGAATATGACGAGAAAATGAAATCCCTAGCGCACTTGCATATCCGAGCGACAGAGATGGAGCTATACGAAAGAACGAAGTAAGAGCGTCTTGGTAGCCGCTCCATTAAAAAAAAACTCTAGTTCTCCGCATTGGACGATTCGCAATGAAAATATGATACATAATTATGTGGAAAAAGGAGACGGCGGGACGACCTTGATACGTTTTTAGGGTTCCGTAGCCAAATGGCAAAAAACGGAACTCTTATAGATTCGTCATGTCCGTCCGTCTGTCTGTCTGTCTGTCTGTCTGTCTGTCCGTCCGTATATCACAGCCACTTTTTTCCGAAACTATAAGAGCTATACTGTTGAAACTTGGTAAGTAGATGTATTCTGTGAACCGCATTAAGATTTTCACACAAAAATCGAAAAAAAAACAGTAAGTTTTAGGGGTCCCCATACTCAGAACTGAAACTCAAAAATTTTTTTTTTCATCAAACCCATACGTGTGGGGTATCTATGGATAGGTCTTCAAAAATGATATGGAGGTTTCTAACATCATTTTTTTCTAAACTGAATAGTTTGCGCGAGAGACACTTCCAAAGTGGTAAAATGTGTCCCCCCCCCCCCCTGTAACTTCTAAAATAAGAGAATGATAAAACTGAAAAAATATATGATGTACATTACCATGCAAACTACCAACGAAAATTGGTTTGAACGAAATCTATGAAGTAGTTTTTTTTTAATACGTCATATATCGTAAAAAGCAATTTATGTAACGGAACCCTTCATGTGCGAGTCCGACTCGCACTTGGCCGCTTTTTTATAGATTGGCGAACACTAGCACAGTACCGAGACGAGTGGCGGAAAAAAGGGAAAGCCTTTGCCCTGCAGTGGGACACAATATAGGCTAACAAAAAAAAAGGTGGGGTCATAATCATAGGACGGGTGATTGCTCCACCGACAAAAGTGCTACTCTTAAGTTAAAGAAGAAGTATCATAAAAGCTTAGTGTCGAAAATATGTCCCTCCCTGTTCCCATAATTTAAGGCCACTGATGGCCATTTTTTGGATTTATTTTATTACGTAAATATAGGACTTCTGGCTTTCATATCCCTAGGCGTACAGACTATTGTTTTAATAATTGACAACATTTCATAACTATTAGCCCTAAGTTCGATTTGCTCATTGTATTCTACTCGAAAAGAGGAACACGCCACTGGTAGTTTTATATTTCCATTATTATTTATGTTCAATTTTTTAACGATTTTTTTAAAATGCATTCATAGCAAATCCAATTCTACTGCAGAATAGGCACCTTGCTTTAGCCCCGTTTCGACGAAAACGTTTAAAAAGTTTAAATGTCTTTTTTGGGTGGGTTACATGGTTACATTGACGCCATCTTGACAAATGTTTGTTTTTAATTTGGTATATGTAAACAAGACTAAAGCAAGGTGCCCATTCTGCAGTAGAATTGGATTTGCTATGAGTGCATTTTTAAAAATTCGGTAAAAATTTAACATATATAATACTGGAAATATAAAACTACCAGCGTGTTCCTCTTTTCGAGTAGAATAAAAGGAGCTAGTCAAATCATGGACTTATGTAGAATTATGAAACGTTGTCAATTACGTTCTTACATTGTTGTCCCTTTCTTCAGATTACCATTGTCAGTATATAGATTTCAATTTCTTGAATATTACAACGCCTGCAGATTTATATTTGGTGTGCTTTTCTTATCAGTTATTACACATTTGTTTCCATACAAATGCATTACAGGTACATATGAGAATCTAAATCTGTATACTGAGAAAAATGAAAAACTTATCTAATGGAATCAAACGTTTTACTGACATAGCTAGAAATGGAAATCTGTAGATCCCTAGAAACTGAAATACCTACTCGTACCTGTGTAGAATTAAGAACTTACCAAATATTGTCCGCTTTTTCCCAAAACTTGCACCCAATACGTTCCCCCCGTCAACTGAAGTGAAAAGAAATCAAAATACCGACCGATACATACATTTTATCGGCAACTTGCAATCGCTGCACCGGACCCCTCGCATATCTAAGCATTTTGTAACTCCGTAATGTAATGGCACATATTGCACGGGCGTGTGAAAAACATGTGCCGTTTTACAGTTAGGTGTGTTTTTATTTTTAGAGCCCCCTAAAAGGGCGGTGTTATCTGTGACGATATTGGTTTTCTTTTATTTGTTGTAGTGAAAAGTTGTTCAATACTACCATACCTACCTACATAATAAAACGAATATGTGTAAAATGTGTTGTGGCGACCGGCGTGTGATATTTAGGGGAAGAGATGGTAAAAGGTAACGTAATTGACAAAATAAAAAAACACACTTCTTAACACATTAGTTATTTATTCTGTCAATAATAATTGAGTGTATAACTAATATTAACCATTTTGTGATTAAGTTAAACAAAAAAAATATAAAAAAGGTTTTTCCCGGAGTCAAGGCCCTGCAAGCAAGCACGGCATTTCTTGTACAGTCGCCATCACATACATCGGAGCAAACAAGCACGTCAAAAACATCGGAACACACCTCTATTTTCAAGGCATTTGGATGCATGTGCCGATATTTTTGAACGCCTATAGTGTACCGATGTATGTGAATTGTGATGGCGACTGTACCTAATAGAAATGTTGGCAATGGCATATCAATATCAGTGGATGGGATCGGTCAAACCGCTTGCCACTACAAAAACAAAACACTGCAAACTTTGCACTTGACGCGACCGCCATCATTACCTCAACAAGCCTAGTTGATACCCTTTTAATTAAGCTGTTTCGGAGACGCGTTTTATACCCGTATGTCACGCGAGCTGATCCCACAGGCTTCTTGACGTCAACGTCAAGTTTACATAGATTAATAAACAGACTGTATATTGCTAGTCGTGAAATCTGGCCCTTGATTTAGTTACTTGACGTCAGCTATGAAAATTTTCTGTATACATAGCTGGGTTTTTAATTATTAGTAAAAATTGTCTATGTCATCTATCTCTATCTCTCTCGCACTTTCATATTCGAGAGGCAGAGAAACCAGTACCTAAACGAACGAAACGAAGTTGGTGTTTTCGTGGCAGCCGCTCCGTAGTCGGTCAGCCCACCCTTGTCTCACAAGGTAAGAAGGCCTGTCAAACAAATGACAACACCCGATTTTCTGGTCGTTTAGGGAAAGGTCAAGCCAATTTTAGGGAAAAATCCCCCAATATGTGGAACTCCCCAACAGCACCCCAACCCCTATTGAGTGAAGAGTAAGTAAAATAATGATGTTGAAATATTTAGAAAAGCTAAATATTTTATGTATTTCAATGGACGTCGTATACGGGTTAGGACATCGTAACTTATTCACCGCCACGTTACGCTCGTAGCGCTACGCCGTAGTCCGTAGCCCCTTAATACATTCACTGCTAAGAATTGCTACGCGCTACACTCGTTGCTGATTCCGTGGTTTTCCCCGTATGTAGCGGAAAGCGGCTACGGCGTAGACGCCTGCTAGTCGGGTTCCTGGCAGCGAAAGTGTTAAACTCCATAGGTAGCGAAAAGCGCCCGTAGCACTCTGACGCACATGTGTCGTCATTGGTGATGGATCGGTTAATTATTTATAGTTTAAGTACAGTTGCAGAAAGTTCAAAAAGTTAGGAATGTGAAATGATTGAAATTTTCACGAGATCTCAGGGCAAGTGTTCATTTACGTAATTTCCCTAAGGAAATGTTTTGAGATTAATGCAAACTTTCATCTAGTCGTAGTATTCCTCAACTTTGGAAAGTTATCCAAGCTTTGTTTCATTGTGTTGATTAATTTCGTTTATGGCTTTGTGATTCTAAGAGATAATTTCTTAAGTGACTGGTTCATTATGAAATCCATCATTATATTAATAATATAAATAACTAATAAATATTTGGGGACAATCGTACACAAATCGACCTGATCCCAAACTAAGCAAAGCTTGTACTATGGGTACTAGACGACGATATACGTACTTATATACATAAATAAATACTTAAATACATAGAAAACATCCATGACTCAGGAACAAATATTCGTTCTCATCACACAAATACATGCCATTACCGGGATTCGAACCCGGGACCTCCGGCTTCGTAGGTAGGGTCATTACCAACTTGGCTATAGAGGTCGTCAATATTGCCCTTATATTCTATTAGAAAGTAGATGTATCATACCACTGGCAAATTTTAAGAAAAAAACGACATTAAACTGGCATTACTGTCATTACTGAGGCGCTTGACCAATGTCACGAAAGAATAAAACTAATAAAAAAACCTCATACATTTATTACGGTTAGGTAAGTATAGGTATTACATAAATTCATCTGGTGCACTTTGACGTGACGGCTCCTATTATTGTGACTTAACGGTTGTTATAAAAGTAACGCAACTACCCTGAAACACCAGATTTATGTTAATCCCCAAAAAACAATTTACTTATTGCCAACGTTCAGTCTGACGCTATAACCTACTCTAGGACTTGCTCGTGATGTATGGCGGAGAGAATTTACGACCTGTTTGCGTGTTCGAGCGCCATTTTTGGTGAAAACATCTGTCATGTGACTTAACTGGTGAATAGGTTAGTGGAGGTTAGTGGGTTAACGGCTTTATTTTGGTAGAAATCTTCCACCTTGTTGTAGGTTATGTCAGAATTATGTATGGTTATGCATTTCACATACCGGAAGACGCAGCGTGGGCAGTCCCCCCAGGCCCCCACAAGGTGGACTGATGTCCTGGTAAAGGTCGCGGGCGTCCGCTAAATGCGGGTGGCGCAGGAGCGATCACTTTGACACTCTTTGGGGGAGGCCTATGTCCAGCAGTGGACGTCTTTCGGCTGATCCCAGGAATCTTCCACTAATAAAGCTGGAAACGCACTGACAGCGGTGGCGGCGCGGCGCGGCGCAGCGAGGAGGCGGTACCATGTTTTCCCGGCCGGTACGGTGGCGGTCAATAGTAAACTTGACAGCTAATGACAAGTTTACTATTGACCGCCGCGGCCAGGCCGCGCCAGTCTGTGAGAGGCTTAAGTCATCATCCTTCTAGCGTTCTTCCCGACTGTGCGTTAAAGGAGCCCGGGGTGCGCTTATGCAGCTAATCCCAAGATTTTAAGTAGGCGCTAGTTTGACGAAAACAACTGCCATATGACCTACAAACCCGCTGGGAAACTACACCTCGTTCGGATTAGACAGGTTTCCCCACGATGTTTTCCTTCACCGAAAACTCACTGTGCTGTTAAATATGAAATGATATTTAATCGGTACATAAGTTTATAAAAAGAACCCTGATGTGGTACCTACAGTGGCTGCACGTCAAAATTTTCGTTGGGCAACCCGGACCAAAAAAAAAAATATATATATGAAAGAGTTTAGAGTATTTGCTTGCCTAAAAAGCTGTTTTAGGCAAGCCTATAGTTATATACCGGTGGGAATCGGCTTGTATGGGCGCTCCGCTACTGCTACTGATGTAGTACGAGCAAGGTTTCAAACCCGCAACCTTCAGATTGAAAATCGTGTTTATCTTCTGCAATAAGTAAGTAACCGACAAAAAAGTTATCTTTGGTACAAGACTTCATTTTGAGCTGTACTTTTTTTCAAAGCAAAAGTAAATATGTCAAATATCAGATAATCGAATATGAGCAAGTAACTGCAAAACAACTATATTACATACTTACATACAAACAGTGTAAGTTAAAAATATAACCTAACCTAATACGCCAAATTTAGGATTAAGGAAGCAGGGACCGGGCTCTTACGGGAAGCAACTGGAATGACGCTAAGATGAAGTAAAAACATTAATTATGAATTCATATATTAATTAACTTGTGTCACGACCCATTTCCATATTCAAATAATCCAATATCGCAGATAGTAATTATAATATCCCTAAAACCAAGAACGCACGAAAACCGTACTTACCTAAATATTGACGCATCTATGCGTCAAGGCTATTTCAAAGTTAAATGTGCCATGAAAAAATAAACAGCTCAGCGCTGGTTCGCGACAGGTCAACTTGCCAGAAACATGAACTTTATTAATGAACCGTTAGAGTATATTTTGACTTGTTTTAAACCGAAGTAGAGGAGTTGGTTATTGAATATCCGTTTGCAGAGAGCGATCCCTTCCGGTCGGCTAGATTTTCCATATTGTGCCTTCTACCGGAAGCCGGTTGCTTTCCTAATTTGAAATTTGTTTGTGTTCCCGCCTGATTAACTTGTGTATTGTTTTGAAGAACTTTTGGGTGCGATTCGGACTGGTTTTTATGGTTGAACCCATTTTGCTGGCACGGCGCTGATTGCTTTGTTGAATAACAAGCTTTTATTAAACTTGACCTGTTCCTTTTGGTAATGTGGGTGGGACAAATCTTGGAACTGAAACCAGTTAACCTCAACCGATTGAGGTGAAAATTTTGAATTTGGATGGCAAGTCAGTATTATGGACACAGAAGGTGGCCATGGGAATTCAGTACTTAACCGACGTAACTCCGCTGAGCTTGTGCTCGTTAGAATAGTCTCAATGAGTAGTTGATGACGGTATACAGAAAAGTAAACATGGCAGTAAAAGCTTGTACTAAAACTGAAATTTTTGACAAAAAATTATTTAAATTTCGATTAAAGTGGAAAATTTTAAAATTATTCGCCACAAGCGGGAGTAAACATTTTTTACGGTTAAAATGGGGTAGCGCATCTAAATGTAACTTGAGACGTTGGTGCCGTATCAGAAGTTGTAACAACTTCACGGTAAATGTCGCTACGAGCCTCCCTAAAGTTAATTAGAAGAGTGAAGGGATTGAAAGATTCGTCGCCACTAGCGGACCCACCACGGTAGCTCAGTTGGATAATAGCAATGGAGAGATTCCAGAGGTTGCGGGTTCACTTCCCGCTTGTGGTGAATAAATTTTAAATAATCCACTTTGACCGAAATTGAGAATTTCGTAAGCGGACGTCTCTGCTTAGTAAACATTTACTGTAAAAACTTATTTGTTTGTGGTTTAAACTAAAAATGTATCTCTGAATGATGAAAGTTTGTATGCAGCTACAATATAAACGAGTTCCACCCGGACGGAGTCGCGTACAGAAGCTAGTAATATATATAAGTAATAGTATAGGCTTTGCCGTGTAAATTATTTGCCGAGGATATGAGACCTAGTACTTTTAAGAAATGTGTTAAAAAATGCCTTTTAGAAAACTACAGACAAGAGCAATGAAACCGGGTCTTTTTGTATGGACTTTGAATACAAACTGTACCTGTACCTAACTGTTTACATGGATTTAAGTATATAATTGTAAACAGTTGAATTAGATATTTAATGTGAAAGTAGATGCCTAGCACTAATTAAATAATACAGCAGTAATTAGTAGTAAGTAGCGACACAAATATGTACCAAGAGCAACACGAACTGCCAACAAACTGTCATGCAGTTTGGCAGTGCATTTATTATGTAACCATTTTATGTGTCCTTTCAAGAAATAAATAATAATAATAATAATGTCTTCTTAAGGTATCTACAAACTGTGTTTCAAGAAATGTTGAATGAATTCAAAATATTTCAACGGACCTCGAGTGGTACTCGTATGTAGATTTAGAATAAAACTCATCCACTTGAGAATAGTGTGAAGTGAGCTGTGCTGCTAACACTGAATATCACATTTACTCCACTGTATCGAATAACGAAGGAAAACAAGATCTATACGAATTTAATTAGTAACTCATTCACTGCATTCATCATCATCATCATATCAGCCGAAAGACGTCCACTGCTGGACATAGGCCTCCCCCAAAGAGTTCCAAAGTGACCAATCTTGCGCCACCCGCATCCAGCGGACTCCCGCGACCTTTACCAGGTCATCAGTTCACCTTGTGGGGGGCCTATCAACGCCTAGCCTTCCGGTACGTGGTCGCCACTCGAGAACCTCTCCGCCCCAACGGCCATCAGTTCTACGTGCAATGTGCCCCGCCCACTGCCACTAAAGTTTAGCGATTCACTGCATTGCTACGCCGTAATCTGTAGCAGCTTAACACATTCACTGCCAAGAATCGCTACGCGCTACGCTCGTAGCCGATCTCGTGGTTTCCCCCGTAAGTAGCGGAAAGCGGCTACGGCGTAGGCGGCCGCTAGACGAGTTCCTGGCAGTGAAAGTGTTAATCTCCATATCATTATGTAGCTTAGAGCGCCCGTAGCACTCTGACGTATGTGTGTCGTGAATGGCGCTAAATGGGTTAACAAAGCATTTACTGCTAGGAACTCGCTTACCGGGCGCTTTCTCTGTAGGCGGTTTCCTGTACTTAGCGGGAAAATCACAACATTGGACGAGAGTACCGCTAAGAATTTGTTGGCCGTATCTGCGTAGATGAAACAGGTTCGTTTTTCCGACTCAGGTATAATCAACTTTAAAGCGGTTAATACGACTAATCACAAATGATACTTACCCAAACTCCCATCACAGAGTAAATCCGTATTCATACCCCAATCAACAAGAAATATTATTTAGTTGCAAAACTACGGCACAAATCAAACAATTAAATATGACTATAATGATTTATTTTTGTCACAAGATGAACGCTCAAACTGATGTATTCTGTTATGGATGATGGACACAGGGCTCGCAGAAGAGTACTTTCGCAGCTGAAACCAGTTGAGCCAGCCTGTTTCTCATCGGCTCGCCTGCATGTATTCCAAAGACGTCTCGGTCGTCTTCTGCCAGTAGATTGCCAGCAAATAACCTGCTTGGACAAGCGGTTATCCGACCGTCGAAGCGCGTGTCCAATCCTTCGCCATCTCCGTACCTGGATTTCTTGGCTTATTGGCTTCTGGTCAGTCATCTTCCACAGTCTCACGTAAGATACGGTATACGTGGCCAGAATACTCCAATTGTTGGCAAAAACCTGCAATGCACCTGATGTTATTCCTTACGAACCATACCTATCTCGCATCCGTACAGTAGTAATGACTTGGCGTTGGAGTTGAACACTCTGATCATAGTCCGTCGGGTTATTACGGTGGACGTCCAGACAAGTGTAAGTTGCGCGTACGCTGTTCGCGCCTTTTTGATGCGCGCTTAGACATCGCTATCCATTCCCGCTGATGGGCCGACCGCACTTCCTAGGTATTAAAACCAACTGCCTCGCCGTTGATGTATATCGGCACTGCATCCGCGGTTTTATTCGCATGTCTTTCGTTTTTGCACAATTTATGCGCAGGAGTTCTGCAGCGAAATCAGCGAGGTCGTTGGTCTTGCAATCAAAGCGTCCGTAAACTCTATGTCTTCGAGGCTTCAAACTGTTTTATGAACATAGGCTCAAGAGGATACGTATAATTGAATGTAACTAACATGGTTTTATAAGTTTTTATTGTTACTAACATGGGACATGAGTCTGAAATAAATAATTTGAATTATATAAACATAAAATATAAAAATAAAGTTTTTTAACGCTGGTGTAGTTTTATTAATACAGTGCGATCAAATTGAACAAATATGGAATATGGTAAAATTTTTGCAAACATTGTATCGTGACTGTAGATAAAAGAAAACGAATAACCACTAGGTACAATCAAAAGAGATTACCTTTAATAATAAAAAGGTGTAAGTATTTCCAAAATTTATACAGTATAAATAATACAATGGTACCATATTGCTTTGTATCCTTATTAAAAATCAATATAGAGTTATAACGGAATAACTCTTATAAAGTTAAAAGGGTTTCAATGTTGCTAACTAGAAGGAAAAAACCTCTACACTGTCGTTGTAAATTTTCGCCATTTATATAAATTTTTATCAGTATTTAAATTATGACATTACGTAATAATTAAATGTTATCAAGTATTCACACTATTTAATGAAAGAATTTGATTGAGTCCATTTGCGCCACCTAAAAAAATGTCGCTACTCTACGCTGACGTCGAATCAATTCCATCCACAAATCTCTATGTCTCTTCAACGCCAGAAACAAGACATTGATAATAGTTATTTGGATTAAGGTTAAAAAATACGTAAGAAAATACATTTTCGGATTATTTTTGGTAATGTGGCAAACGAACAAGGGCACGTAAGTTGTAATGCCGCTTATCACAAAAATTAAAGTTGCAATACGTATCCTGTAGCCAAAGGTAGCAGTACTTCGAATTTTGGTTGAATGACTCTCATGGCATGAAGAACTCTCAAATATAATAGTAGATTCATGATACTCGTCCCTATATCTATATATTCATTATTTAGCCAATCTATGCTATAGCCGACGCAAAAGACAGTCACAACGACTACAACGGGTACTATCCACCCAACAACGACAGCGTAGAAGTATATACGAACTGAATGAAAACTAAAGATTTTTACAATATTCACGTAAAAAGAATACGAAATGACAACTTGCCAGATTGGAACAGACATACCACTCACATACATTACTGACATTGTTTCTTCGTTAAATGGAAATAAGGCATCATGTAAAAAAGTACTATGTAGTAGTGAGTATAGTCCAAAAGCGAGGAAAAGGTTGATGAAAGCAAAGTTTTTGAATTGCCTCCATTTCGGAATTAATATCCACGAGAGAACGCCCAAAAATACAGTCACAGAACACAGCCGAGAAATCCACCAAGTAGTCAATCATTTTCAGAATACTCAGTATTAAATATAGATCTTGGGAGTAATCGAATTCATCTTCATCGTTAAAATAGACCGTGTCGTTTTCTGCATAGAACGTAACATTGCCAAAGTCGTCACCATCAGCAGTTACATTAGCTTCCGTATAATTTCCAAACAATGGCATGACGGTTGTATTTCCTGTGAATTGTATCACTTTACTGGAAGTTAATTCTGTCCGTAAGCTTACATATGCCCGTATTATCAAAATAAATCACTTAAAAACAAATCGCACTGTGGTTTGGCAGATTAATTGTACAATAAACATTTATCATTTTAAAACAGCTATACACATCACTTCTTTAAAATTAAATCATGTTTTTTGTTCAACCGAAAACACTGGCTTTCATCGGGAAGTCATGTAATCAAATCATTTGTTATAAAGTACAGTTTATTTTATTTTATTATAACTGATAAACTGCCTTGTTATCAATAATTGTGGAAATTCCACTTATACATTTTACTAATTTATTGTTGTTAATTAGGATTAATCTTATCAAATATTTTCATGACATTGTAATGGAAATTTTAACGTGTTGCATTATTGTATTGTAATTGTAATCATTTATTTCAGGCAGAGCCCATAAAAGTGTTAGTAGTACAATATACATAACATAACTTACAAAACTAATTGTTAGTAAAAAACAGATCACAACCAAATCATAATACTACCTATAGACATAACTAATTTTGACCGTATGAGCATGATATATATTATTTGATTCAAATTATTAAATTACTTATCAATTGAATAATACAATTTTATAATAATAATATTGATAAGTCAAAAACCGATTACCGATTATTATACTGCGCTTTAGGTCAGGAAGTGTTAATAATGTTAAAAGCACTTGTTTAACAAAAACATAATCTTTAAAATTCCAAACATATTTTTTTACAACACCTACAAATTATTATGAAACTTAATATAAACCGTTCTGACTCGTGACTGATAACGAGTTAATGACGCTCTAGATCGTACCATATCACTCCATACCTGAACGCCGCTGGTCTGCTGAACATGCCAGCACGCAGACGGCTTCACCTTGCCACTCTTCTCTTTGGCATAGTGCGATCTGGGGTTCCAGCATATTTGCTGAGTAGACTTGTATGGCCCAAGAGTGCGCGTAGTGTAAGGCGATGATTCTGGTGCCAATGCATCGGACCACGGCGTTTCGAGGTAGTTTTAGGTTCGCGGCGTCTAAGTGTTGGAATGATCTCCGTCCACCTATCCAAGGAGCGTCTAGCAAGTATACCTTTAAGCGTCAGCTTAAGGGCTTTTTGTTGACGCTCCAGAAATCCCAAACCCAATCCTAACCCATCCCGCACTTTCCTATCCCAACCGTGTCGCGTTTTTTGCTTTGTGTGTCTTTCTATCCCATTTGGCTACTGGTACATATTTTACAAATTTATTACATTTACTAGCTGTTGCCCGCGACTTCGTCCGCGTAGAACTTATACTTAGAAAATATAATGCAAACAAACTTCTACTTACCATCTTAAGGGATGATTTCCGAGGCAAAAACTATTCTATATCCTTCGAAGGGTCTCAAATTATCTCTATACCAAATTTCATCTAGGTAGGTACATGGATTTTATCCAAACTTTCACCCCCTATTTCATACCCTTAGGGAATGATTTTCGGGATAAAAACTATCTAATATCATTCTTCGGGACTCAAACGACCTTTATACCAAATTTCATCTAAACGGGATTCATCCAAATTTTCACCCCCCATTTCACCCCCTTAGGGAGTGATTTCCGGAATTAAAACTATCCTATGTCCTTTCCCAGGACTCAAGCTATCTTTATACCAAATTGTATTAAAATGGGTTCCATCCGAATTTTCACCCCTAATTTCACCCCCTTGGGGAGTGATTTCTGGGGTAAAAACTATCCCATGTTCTTTCTCAGGACTTAACCTATATCTACACCAAATTTCATGAAAATAGATTACATCCAAATTTTCACCCCCCCCCCCCCCCCTTTTCACTCCCTTAGGGGATGATTTCCGGGACTCAAACTATTTATATACCAAATTTCATCTAAATCGGTGCAGCGATTTAAGTAGCTCCATACAAATTTCCACCCCCAATTTCAGCCCCTCAGATATAAAAACTACCCTTTGTCCTTCCGCGGGGCTCAAACTATCTGTATACCAAATTTCATCTAAATCGGTTCAGCGGTTTAGGCGTGAAGAGGTAACAGACAGACAGACACACTTTCGCATTTATAATATTAATATGGAAGTATGGATTATTAGTATGGATAGTATGGGTTATTTCCGCTTGTCTTCAAAATAGAGGTGTAGCTGTACATATACTCACTTTAAAAGAAAGAAGAAACGAAAAACTCATTCAAATATATCAAAAAATTACGAAGCTACAACCGTTTTAATGTCGCTTGTTAGAGTGAGAAAACGATCAGGGACCGTGACGTCACGATCCTCGAGCGTCATAGTAAAAAACAATTGTTTCATTATAAAGGTGCGTTTTGCGGAAAAGAGACGCAACAAACCCCTCTTAAAACTTTATACACTTATAACTTAGTGATTACCTATACGAGTATAGCATCTTGCGTTGTTTTTTTTCGAGATAATACAACATTATGATTATTTTGTTTAGTGTCTACTTACATCCCTATTTTCGATAAGATAAGATAAAATAAGATTTCTTTATTGTCAGAACTGTGTACATTTAGTTGTTTTGGGTAAAATAAAGTCCAACAGCTTGCCCATTTCGGACGTACAATATTAAACTTAAAGCTAGTCAAATATACTAAAACAATAACAACAATAGTATTCGTATTTCCAAATAATTTTAACCATATTCACACATAAAATATTAATTTAGATCTATCCGACATCCGTATTTTCTTTTAAACCACAAACTTCGGAATTCGAAAATATTCGGGTATCTATAGAGATAGTCGCACTAACAAATGACAGGAATGCAGATATATTATACGAACTCCGAGTTTCGGTTTTCGTGGTTTGGCTGAATACGCAAAGAGCGCGCGCGCGTGCCATTCAAAAAAACCAAGTTTATATTGTTCGAATTTGTTGTTACACTTGTAGAAATTACGCCTTAATTCGACATTTGCGCATATAAGTTCGCATATCAAAATCGATTAATTTTATATTTGCTTTTGGTACCTATGTGTCTCGTCAATGTATATCGTAGACGGGATTAAAATTATTAATAGGCGAAAGAAAGGCAAAGAAATTCCGCCATTTTGTCCGTAGTATTTCTTATTAGTCTGTGATTTTGACGTTTCTTTTAGCTGACAGATGTGGCGGCGATATTATACTTTAAGAATAATAAAGGAAAAATTAAATGAAGTCGTATATTACGGAAAATAAATTAATTGTCGCAGTCGGATAAAAACTATCCTAAGTTGCAGCTGGAATAATAATGTACCTATATAAAATGTTTCATATTTTTCCGTCCATGGGATGCTGAGAACATTCGTGCCACAGAAAGCTTAGTTTCAAACTGGCTGATTCTTTTTTTAATTTAGAGATTTATTATAAGTGGAGATTATTTATTATGTGTATACAATAATTATGTGTTTATCAATGGTCTTATGTTGTGTTGCATTCCGTGGGTCACGTACGGTGCTGTCTGAAAATCAGCGCTGTAGGTGTCTGTCTGACACCTCGGCATAATGCTGAGACAGCGATCTATTCACTGCCGCGAAGACACACACAATAATATATTGTAATGTATGCCTACTCCCTTTGTCTCTGTGTGTCTTTTGTGTAGTAAATAAATGTCTTCTTTCTTTCTTTCTTTACCTGATGTAAAATAGTATGTGTTGTTGTTGACGCTAAATAATATTTTCAGCACCTTCGTTGACTGGTCTTATTATAAGCCGGCATATAATACCTGTGCGTATTTATACGAGAGGGGCATGAATTAATGCAGTGGCCCAAACGCAGACGGTTTTAATGCAATTAGCTGCCAGCCGAGCTCAAAAGCGTGTGTCTAATAATTCGATCAAATAAGGATACTTTGTAGAAACATCTGGAAAAGCCATTAAATATGCTTCCGCTAAAACATGACGCGGGCGCGCGCTTCCCGTATCAAACTACCCAGATGCATGGTAATACTCATTCGGTCGGTACCCGGTTTACTTGCCTAGGGCGGTAAACAAGGAATGTCTCAGATCGCAGGTATTTGACGCCCGAGCAAAAGGCAATGGCGAAAAATATGCGATTTGAGGCATTCTTTATTACCGCACGTGGTGAGCACACAATTTTACGTCTCTCCCTTTTTTTTTATACTACGACGGTGGCAAACAAGCTTACGGCCTGCCTGATGTTAAGCTGGTACCGTCGCCTATGGACACTTGTGACTCCAGAAGAATCACAAGCACGTTGCCAAGCAGTTTGTTCACTTGAGGATTCGCTGTGTTGGCAGATAGAGACATGCAGGTCCCTCACTCCCAACACAGCGCACCCTAGGGAGCTCTGGCGACCTTACTCACCACATACTTCATTGCATGCAATAATATAGCAACACTACAAAGCAGTGGTGCTATTATAGCTGCGGTCTTCTGTAAGGTGGAGGTACTTCCCCAGTTGGGTTGCTCCACATACGAGCGAAATGACATTCCGCTGTGCTCTCCTCTCTTGAAAACTACAACTTCTCTCTTCCCTGGCCAGGAAGTGGCATTTTCCGCACGCGTAGCGTATGGTAATTTCTTCTTTGTGGCCAGGTATGACGTAAACACCTGCCTGTTCAGCATCGAGTCTAGTTCAGATACCTACCGCCCTATTGTAAAACACTAGGTCAGCCAAATAACAAAATATACTAACTTAAATTAAGATAACTAACATTATATAGATGTCCAACGTCTGGAATAAAAACATACTTAATTTATCTGTTCTCCTTTTAAAACTAGTTTAATGAAGCCCATGGGCTGGCTGTGAAATTAGGGTCGAGTGAGGTAGAAGACTGGCACGCCGTGCTGATAACTTATGAGTTAGGGACTCTTGTATAATCAACTTAGACTCAGGTATAATCAACTTTAAAGCGGTTAATACGACTAATCACAAATGATACTTACCCAAACTCCCATCACAGAGTAAATCCGTATTCATACCCCAATCAACAAGAAATATTATTTAGTTGCAAAACTACGGCACAAATCAAACAATTAAATATGACTATAATGATTTATTTTTGTCACAAGATGAACGCTCAAACTGATGTATTCTGTTATGGATGATGGACACAGGGCTCGCAGAAGAGTACTTTCGCAGCTGAAACCAGTTGAGCCAGCCTGTTTCTCATCGGCTCGCCTGCATGTATTCCAAAGACGTCTCGGTCGTCTTCTGCCAGTAGATTGCCAGCAAATAACCTGCTTGGACAAGCGGTTATCCGACCGTCGAAGCGCGTGTCCAATCCTTCGCCATCTCCGTACCTGGATTTCTTGGCTTATTGGCTTCTGGTCAGTCATCTTCCACAGTCTCACGTAAGATACGGTATACGTGGCCAGAATACTCCAATTGTTGGCAAAAACCTGCAATGCACCTGATGTTATTCCTTACGAACCATACCTATCTCGCATCCGTACAGTAGTAATGACTTGGCGTTGGAGTTGAACACTCTGATCATAGTCCGTCGGGTTATTACGGTGGACGTCCAGACAAGTGTAAGTTGCGCGTACGCTGTTCGCGCCTTTTTGATGCGCGCTTAGACATCGCTATCCATTCCCGCTGATGGGCCGACCGCACTTCCTAGGTATTAAAACCAACTGCCTCGCCGTTGATGTATATCGGCACTGCATCCGCGGTTTTATTCGCATGTCTTTCGTTTTTGCACAATTTATGCGCAGGAGTTCTGCAGCGAAATCAGCGAGGTCGTTGGTCTTGCAATCAAAGCGTCCGTAAACTCTATGTCTTCGAGGCTTCAAACTGTTTTATGAACATAGGCTCAAGAGGATACGTATAATTGAATGTAACTAACATGGTTTTATAAGTTTTTATTGTTACTAACATGGGACATGAGTCTGAAATAAATAATTTGAATTATATAAACATAAAATATAAAAATAAAGTTTTTTAACGCTGGTGTAGTTTTATTAATACAGTGCGATCAAATTGAACAAATATGGAATATGGTAAAATTTTTGCAAACATTGTATCGTGACTGTAGATAAAAGAAAACGAATAACCACTAGGTACAATCAAAAGAGATTACCTTTAATAATAAAAAGGTGTAAGTATTTCCAAAATTTATACAGTATAAATAATACAATGGTACCATATTGCTTTGTATCCTTATTAAAAATCAATATAGAGTTATAACGGAATAACTCTTATAAAGTTAAAAGGGTTTCAATGTTGCTAACTAGAAGGAAAAAACCTCTACACTGTCGTTGTAAATTTTCGCCATTTATATAAATTTTTATCAGTATTTAAATTATGACATTACGTAATAATTAAATGTTATCAAGTATTCACACTATTTAATGAAAGAATTTGATTGAGTCCATTTGCGCCACCTAAAAAAATGTCGCTACTCTACGCTGACGTCGAATCAATTCCATCCACAAATCTCTATGTCTCTTCAACGCCAGAAACAAGACATTGATAATAGTTATTTGGATTAAGGTTAAAAAATACGTAAGAAAATACATTTTCGGATTATTTTTGGTAATGTGGCAAACGAACAAGGGCACGTAAGTTGTAATGCCGCTTATCACAAAAATTAAAGTTGCAATACGTATCCTGTAGCCAAAGGTAGCAGTACTTCGAATTTTGGTTGAATGACTCTCATGGCATGAAGAACTCTCAAATATAATAGTAGATTCATGATACTCGTCCCTATATCTATATATTCATTATTTAGCCAATCTATGCTATAGCCGACGCAAAAGACAGTCACAACGACTACAACGGGTACTATCCACCCAACAACGACAGCGTAGAAGTATATACGAACTGAATGAAAACTAAAGATTTTTACAATATTCACGTAAAAAGAATACGAAATGACAACTTGCCAGATTGGAACAGACATACCACTCACATACATTACTGACATTGTTTCTTCGTTAAATGGAAATAAGGCATCATGTAAAAAAGTACTATGTAGTAGTGAGTATAGTCCAAAAGCGAGGAAAAGGTTGATGAAAGCAAAGTTTTTGAATTGCCTCCATTTCGGAATTAATATCCACGAGAGAACGCCCAAAAATACAGTCACAGAACACAGCCGAGAAATCCACCAAGTAGTCAATCATTTTCAGAATACTCAGTATTAAATATAGATCTTGGGAGTAATCGAATTCATCTTCATCGTTAAAATAGACCGTGTCGTTTTCTGCATAGAACGTAACATTGCCAAAGTCGTCACCATCAGCAGTTACATTAGCTTCCGTATAATTTCCAAACAATGGCATGACGGTTGTATTTCCTGTGAATTGTATCACTTTACTGGAAGTTAATTCTGTCCGTAAGCTTACATATGCCCGTATTATCAAAATAAATCACTTAAAAACAAATCGCACTGTGGTTTGGCAGATTAATTGTACAATAAACATTTATCATTTTAAAACAGCTATACACATCACTTCTTTAAAATTAAATCATGTTTTTTGTTCAACCGAAAACACTGGCTTTCATCGGGAAGTCATGTAATCAAATCATTTGTTATAAAGTACAGTTTATTTTATTTTATTATAACTGATAAACTGCCTTGTTATCAATAATTGTGGAAATTCCACTTATACATTTTACTAATTTATTGTTGTTAATTAGGATTAATCTTATCAAATATTTTCATGACATTGTAATGGAAATTTTAACGTGTTGCATTATTGTATTGTAATTGTAATCATTTATTTCAGGCAGAGCCCATAAAAGTGTTAGTAGTACAATATACATAACATAACTTACAAAACTAATTGTTAGTAAAAAACAGATCACAACCAAATCATAATACTACCTATAGACATAACTAATTTTGACCGTATGAGCATGATATATATTATTTGATTCAAATTATTAAATTACTTATCAATTGAATAATACAATTTTATAATAATAATATTGATAAGTCAAAAACCGATTACCGATTATTATACTGCGCTTTAGGTCAGGAAGTGTTAATAATGTTAAAAGCACTTGTTTAACAAAAACATAATCTTTAAAATTCCAAACATATTTTTTTACAACACCTACAAATTATTATGAAACTTAATATAAACCGTTCTGACTCGTGACTGATAACGAGTTAATGACGCTCTAGATCGTACCATATCACTCCATACCTGAACGCCGCTGGTCTGCTGAACATGCCAGCACGCAGACGGCTTCACCTTGCCACTCTTCTCTTTGGCATAGTGCGATCTGGGGTTCCAGCATATTTGCTGAGTAGACTTGTATGGCCCAAGAGTGCGCGTAGTGTAAGGCGATGATTCTGGTGCCAATGCATCGGACCACGGCGTTTCGAGGTAGTTTTAGGTTCGCGGCGTCTAAGTGTTGGAATGATCTCCGTCCACCTATCCAAGGAGCGTCTAGCAAGTATACCTTTAAGCGTCAGCTTAAGGGCTTTTTGTTGACGCTCCAGAAATCCCAAACCCAATCCTAACCCATCCCGCACTTTCCTATCCCAACCGTGTCGCGTTTTTTGCTTTGTGTGTCTTTCTATCCCATTTGGCTACTGGTACATATTTTACAAATTTATTACATTTACTAGCTGTTGCCCGCGACTTCGTCCGCGTAGAACTTATACTTAGAAAATATAATGCAAACAAACTTCTACTTACCATCTTAAGGGATGATTTCCGAGGCAAAAACTATTCTATATCCTTCGAAGGGTCTCAAATTATCTCTATACCAAATTTCATCTAGGTAGGTACATGGATTTTATCCAAACTTTCACCCCCTATTTCATACCCTTAGGGAATGATTTTCGGGATAAAAACTATCTAATATCATTCTTCGGGACTCAAACGACCTTTATACCAAATTTCATCTAAACGGGATTCATCCAAATTTTCACCCCCCATTTCACCCCCTTAGGGAGTGATTTCCGGAATTAAAACTATCCTATGTCCTTTCCCAGGACTCAAGCTATCTTTATACCAAATTGTATTAAAATGGGTTCCATCCGAATTTTCACCCCTAATTTCACCCCCTTGGGGAGTGATTTCTGGGGTAAAAACTATCCCATGTTCTTTCTCAGGACTTAACCTATATCTACACCAAATCTCATGAAAATAGATTACATCCAAATTTTCACCCCCCCCCCCCCCCCTTTTCACTCCCTTAGGGGATGATTTCCGGGACTCAAACTATTTATATACCAAATTTCATCTAAATCGGTGCAGCGATTTAAGTAGCTCCATACAAATTTCCACCCCCAATTTCAGCCCCTCAGATATAAAAACTACCCTTTGTCCTTCCGCGGGGCTCAAACTATCTGTATACCAAATTTCATCTAAATCGGTTCAGCGGTTTAGGCGTGAAGAGGTAACAGACAGACAGACACACTTTCGCATTTATAATATTAATATGGAAGTATGGATTATTAGTATGGATAGTATGGGTTATTTCCGCTTGTCTTCAAAATAGAGGTGTAGCTGTACATATACTCACTTTAAAAGAAAGAAGAAACGAAAAACTCATTCAAATATATCAAAAAATTACGAAGCTACAACCGTTTTAATGTCGCTTGTTAGAGTGAGAAAACGATCAGGGACCGTGACGTCACGATCCTCGAGCGTCATAGTAAAAAACAATTGTTTCATTATAAAGGTGCGTTTTGCGGAAAAGAGACGCAACAAACCCCTCTTAAAACTTTATACACTTATAACTTAGTGATTACCTATACGAGTATAGCATCTTGCGTTGTTTTTTTTCGAGATAATACAACATTATGATTATTTTGTTTAGTGTCTACTTACATCCCTATTTTCGATAAGATAAGATAAAATAAGATTTCTTTATTGTCAGAACTGTGTACATTTAGTTGTTTTGGGTAAAATAAAGTCCAACAGCTTGCCCATTTCGGACGTACAATATTAAACTTAAAGCTAGTCAAATATACTAAAACAATAACAACAATAGTATTCGTATTTCCAAATAATTTTAACCATATTCACACATAAAATATTAATTTAGATCTATCCGACATCCGTATTTTCTTTTAAACCACAAACTTCGGAATTCGAAAATATTCGGGTATCTATAGAGATAGTCGCACTAACAAATGACAGGAATGCAGATATATTATACGAACTCCGAGTTTCGGTTTTCGTGGTTTGGCTGAATACGCAAAGAGCGCGCGCGCGTGCCATTCAAAAAAACCAAGTTTATATTGTTCGAATTTGTTGTTACACTTGTAGAAATTACGCCTTAATTCGACATTTGCGCATATAAGTTCGCATATCAAAATCGATTAATTTTATATTTGCTTTTGGTACCTATGTGTCTCGTCAATGTATATCGTAGACGGGATTAAAATTATTAATAGGCGAAAGAAAGGCAAAGAAATTCCGCCATTTTGTCCGTAGTATTTCTTATTAGTCTGTGATTTTGACGTTTCTTTTAGCTGACAGATGTGGCGGCGATATTATACTTTAAGAATAATAAAGGAAAAATTAAATGAAGTCGTATATTACGGAAAATAAATTAATTGTCGCAGTCGGATAAAAACTATCCTAAGTTGCAGCTGGAATAATAATGTACCTATATAAAATGTTTCATATTTTTCCGTCCATGGGATGCTGAGAACATTCGTGCCACAGAAAGCTTAGTTTCAAACTGGCTGATTCTTTTTTTAATTTAGAGATTTATTATAAGTGGAGATTATTTATTATGTGTATACAATAATTATGTGTTTATCAATGGTCTTATGTTGTGTTGCATTCCGTGGGTCACGTACGGTGCTGTCTGAAAATCAGCGCTGTAGGTGTCTGTCTGACACCTCGGCATAATGCTGAGACAGCGATCTATTCACTGCCGCGAAGACACACACAATAATATATTGTAATGTATGCCTACTCCCTTTGTCTCTGTGTGTCTTTTGTGTAGTAAATAAATGTCTTCTTTCTTTCTTTCTTTACCTGATGTAAAATAGTATGTGTTGTTGTTGACGCTAAATAATATTTTCAGCACCTTCGTTGACTGGTCTTATTATAAGCCGGCATATAATACCTGTGCGTATTTATACGAGAGGGGCATGAATTAATGCAGTGGCCCAAACGCAGACGGTTTTAATGCAATTAGCTGCCAGCCGAGCTCAAAAGCGTGTGTCTAATAATTCGATCAAATAAGGATACTTTGTAGAAACATCTGGAAAAGCCATTAAATATGCTTCCGCTAAAACATGACGCGGGCGCGCGCTTCCCGTATCAAACTACCCAGATGCATGGTAATACTCATTCGGTCGGTACCCGGTTTACTTGCCTAGGGCGGTAAACAAGGAATGTCTCAGATCGCAGGTATTTGACGCCCGAGCAAAAGGCAATGGCGAAAAATATGCGATTTGAGGCATTCTTTATTACCGCACGTGGTGAGCACACAATTTTACGTCTCTCCCTTTTTTTTTATACTACGACGGTGGCAAACAAGCTTACGGCCTGCCTGATGTTAAGCTGGTACCGTCGCCTATGGACACTTGTGACTCCAGAAGAATCACAAGCACGTTGCCAAGCAGTTTGTTCACTTGAGGATTCGCTGTGTTGGCAGATAGAGACATGCAGGTCCCTCACTCCCAACACAGCGCACCCTAGGGAGCTCTGGCGACCTTACTCACCACATACTTCATTGCATGCAATAATATAGCAACACTACAAAGCAGTGGTGCTATTATAGCTGCGGTCTTCTGTAAGGTGGAGGTACTTCCCCAGTTGGGTTGCTCCACATACGAGCGAAATGACATTCCGCTGTGCTCTCCTCTCTTGAAAACTACAACTTCTCTCTTCCCTGGCCAGGAAGTGGCATTTTCCGCACGCGTAGCGTATGGTAATTTCTTCTTTGTGGCCAGGTATGACGTAAACACCTGCCTGTTCAGCATCGAGTCTAGTTCAGATACCTACCGCCCTATTGTAAAACACTAGGTCAGCCAAATAACAAAATATACTAACTTAAATTAAGATAACTAACATTATATAGATGTCCAACGTCTGGAATAAAAACATACTTAATTTATCTGTTCTCCTTTTAAAACTAGTTTAATGAAGCCCATGGGCTGGCTGTGAAATTAAGGTCGAGTGAGGTAGAAGACTGGCACGCCGTGCTGATAACTTATGAGTTAGGGACTCTTGGCAATTATTTCACATGTTTTGTTGGCGGTATGTATGTATTGTATGTTTCTTGAATATTAGGAATTTATTTAAATTGTGGTGTATTTGGGGCACAAAATTGCAACTTATTGCTTTTTTCCAGTGGTTGATTATATATGTACAATGATTCCATCCGTAGAAAAAAATAGAATACGTTACTAAAGATGTTAAAAGTTGGTTAAAAGTACGTACTGCAAACATTGCTGTCATCTGAATTAGCATCTCTAGCAACTTTTATTCCGTGACCTTTAATTTTTCGTCAGTAAGCATCAAAATAAATGGAAACGTTTTAATTAGGAGCCATTCATGTTTTCAAAACATTGAGTTAAATTATTATACTAGCACAGGCTTCGCACGAGTGATCCAGTATATTTTTTAATGGCAAGAGTGCCAAATACATTTATAGTAGGTATTACCTATTTTTTGGATCATTTACCTAGTAGGTAAATGATCCAAAAAATATAAAACGTGTCCCAAAAACTGGAAAAAAGTCGTAAGAATGACCAAAATAAATAAAAAAAGAATCCTAGGTAATTTGACTCGTTTTCCAAACAAATGAATCCCTCTCTCACCTATTTTAAAAAGGTAAAAATCGGTGCGACTTTGGCCGTCTGTCTGTCACAATAGTCACAACGTTCAATATTTCAGGAACTACTTAATGCTATCAACTTAAAATCGGGAGTAGTTGTAAATAAAACTAATCCAGGTGTATAGAAAATGAAAAATTTAAACGTTTATTTATTGAAACATATTTTTGTCCTGATTTTTGTAAGAATCCGTACGCGTTTCATATGAAACGCTCGGGGATCGCCGAGTCTCTAACAAGCAATATTAAAACGGTTGTAGCTTCGTAATTTTTTAGATAACTGAATGGGATTTTCGTCACTAGGCATATTTTTTGCCTTATTTTTTTTGGTGTAATAATACATTTGGAGTCTACACCCCTTTCGCCCCACCAGTGCGGACCCGTAGGTCGATCACGTAACGCATTTTATATGGAAAAATGACAGTTAAATTGTCCTAACGCGCGTTCGGAATGTTACGTGATTACCCCTCCGGCCTAAGAGAGGCCCGGCTTCAGACAAGCTACTAAGATTGAAAACAACAAAGCACGCAGGATTTATAAGCCGTCGTAAAGTTAATGGTGGGACAGGGAAAAACTTTTGGCACGTCCATCACTAATGTTTACCTCGTAACTTACTTAACCACGCGCTGTATACGACCGTCTGAGGACACGTTTACTGTAGGTATGTTGTTTACTTTTCCATGCATATTACATATACATACAGTTTAAGAGCTCTTAGAACAAGTATACAGGGTGAGAGGTGAGAAAATATTCAAAAAGACGCTTCCTTAGAGCATTTGCAGCAACCCCTCCCTTTCAAAATTTTTGGTTTCGGAGACATTTTGATCTAAAGTTATGACCTCAAAGTAATGTATCTTGGCACCACGAGATCATATCACGGCAGTCAATGCAGATTTTGAGGTAACATCATGTAATGAGTCATAATAGTTTTTGCATTTTTGTGTTCAACAGATAGTTTTGACTTTTTAATAATATTTTGTGTTTTTAAAATAAAAAAATACTAATAGCAGCTCCAGAACAGTAAAAAAATACAAATAAACTGAGACTTTTTTTTCTAAAAAAATATATTTTTATTCGTTTAAAACCACTTGGAAATAATTGTTCACAAGCTTAATAATCTACCGTTTAATTGTTTGCTCCAGTTACAGGGCCCAACCTGTATACGGTTTCGGGTGAAACCACAGATTTATCTTTCAGTGCCACTAGTCATCATCATCATCAATGTCCTTTAAGTCCATTACAGACTTTACAAGCAGTGTCTAGAAAAGAGACAAAGAAGAATTAAATATAAAGAAACTGTGATATGCAGAAATAGCCCGTCGTCCACAATACACTTCTACCGTATTCCCATAGTCGAACTTCACGACGCCCCCATAAAAAAGGGGATGGTGGATCTAAGGGTGGTGCTGGGATTAGGTCTTACATGACGTTAACTGAAGAAAAAAACTGAAAATATATACGTAACTGTGTAACCACTATAAAGTTCTATTACCGGTAAGAATCATGCATAGAGTTAGTTGCAGTTTTAATTCTTTACCACAGTAAATAAGTACTTTCCCAGAACAAATGGTTTGATTAGGTATTACAGAAAAAACAAGTCGCTATACCTATGTGGGCCGATAATATTTGACGACATCCGTCGATGTCCCAAAGATCTCAGAACTACCTTTGGCAATTCATTAGTTGCTACTTTAACGGAATCACATCAGAATCTTCGACGTAATTTACATAATTGAGAAGTTCAATTTATGCCATCTAGTGGTTGAATAAATCCTACTTGAATAAATAAATTCTTTCTTTCTTTCTTTCTTCATCATCAGTTCCACTTCACCAAACTTGCGATTTCCGGGGGTAAATGAACGCGTGTAGCGATTTCGGTATATTTTATTATGCGAGCTTATAAAATTTGAAGGTTGCCCTCAATTTCCCCGTGGTCACTCTTTTGATTAAAAAAATATTTTGAAAATCGGTCCACTGTTGACGAAGAAATCGGTGAACATACGTAAAAACTCCTCCTTTTTTAAAGTCGGTTAAAAATGGGAGGAGTGCGCCTTCGCGAGGTTTCTCTTAGGTATGTATGCCCTCATTCTTACACAAATGTTCTGCGATATATACGTATGAGGCCAAACGCCTTGAAATTCTTTTTCATGATGTATTAGTGCATGAGGCGAGTACACATTGAATGATGACTCACGCTAGAACGGGCCGTGTCCAGCCCGGTCCGTTTTTTAAGAAAAACGACGACGTTTTTGAGCGTCCGAGCCATACCTAAGCCCGACTGAGCCACGGCCGGGCCGGGCCGACACGGAACCGCCTCCAAGCCTCGGCCGTGGCTCGGCCGGGCTTGGGTATGCCTCGGCCGCGCAAAATCGCCGTCGTATTTCTTACAAAACGCCCCGGGCCGGACACGGCCCCTTCTAGCGTGAGTCGTCCTTTAATTTTCAACAGATCACTGCTAAGAATCTACTCCACTAAACATCAATTCTCATCGTTTTTGTATAACCCATATGCCGCCACTGGCTTGTACTCAAGTTTCTCACCGTTGCCACCCACCCCACCTGTCACCGACTTCATACGAAGTCCAAAAACAATAGACTTAAGTAAGACTTGAGTGACGTTGGGGTGCCACCTCGCATTTTTTACAAGCTTATATGTTACTTGTCCTTTTCGTTTGTTAGTGTGGGTCAAATCTTGGAAATTAATTTTGAACCAGTTAATCTCAACCTGAGCTGAAATTATGGGTATAAGTTAAGTTTGGGTGACAATTCAATATTATGGTACCAGCGAGCTGATCTGATAATGGAGACAGAAGGTGGTCATGACAATTCAGTACTCAACCTGCGTAACCCCGTTGTTGACGGTATAGAAAAGTACAGTTGGCAATAAAAGCTTGTACAGTCGCCATCACATACATAGGTACACTATAGATGTTCAAAAATATCGGCACATGCACCCTAATGTCTTGAAAATAGAGGTGTGTTCCGATGTTTGTGACGTGCTCTTTTGCTCCGATGTATGTGATGGCGACTGTACCAAAAATGAAATTTTAGTCAGAAACTTATTTCTGTGGCGGCGAATGAGTAAAAGGGCTCGCACTCGTTCTAACACATTATAAGCTTGGTGATCATGGAAGTGAGCGCACGCCAACACAAAACCGATTTCAAAGAAATAGGTTTGTGAATAAAACCCCAGTTTAAAATGTTCGTAAACAAACTCGTTCCGAATATAATATGATCAGGGCGGTCCCCGGCTAAAAGCCCCGTAACGACATTACTTTCGTTTTCGAGCACGGCATAAACCAATTACGCAGTTTTACGTAGTTTTCATACTTCAGGCTATTTTTCAAAGGGTTGAAGTGTAGATAGTGTGTAATTTATGAAGTTAATAGTTGCGATGAAAAATTTGCTATGAGCTCGGTTTAATAATATTAACGTTTTTATAAATTAGCTGCCGGTGTTTACGCCTGGAGTTAATATTATATACGGGACTATAATATAATGTATTTTCGAGTAGTGCGTTGATTATAAAAATGGGTAAGGAAAATAAACGAATTGGCCAAACATCTAGCTTTTGATGAGAATTGGATCTTGCGGGCCTCATCTAGAGGCCACGCCAGTGCCCCCGCCAAGTCGAGCAAAACAAAGAGGCACGGCCTTACCATCCTTTTCTCGAAGCCATTCAGGCCATTTTCAACATCCTGTAATTGTGTGCTGGCTAAAGCTATAACCCTGCATTTTCAGGAACATGTAGGGCATAATATAATAACATTCAATTTGAATTTTTAGTTTAAGAACTATTGTCCGTCAAAGCTCGTGAGTTTTGTCACTGACATACTCACTTATATACTGATAATGATCACGCTAATTCTAAGGTACTTCTAGCAGACCCGCAAGCTCCAACTTTCAAACGTAATTAGTTTTTGGCCTAATAATTGATAAACAAAACATTTCAGAGATATACAAACTGAATAAGTAAGTTTGTAATCCTATACAAATACATGCGATTACAAAGTTACTTTAAACGTTATTTGCGGTTGGTAATATAACATTCCCATACAAAGTCTACACAAAGAAATGAGATCCTATAAAAAACATTCCATGTAAAAAATAGGCCAAGCCTCACGTCACACCAAGCCAAACGCCACTTTTTCCTCAAAACATGCTGGAATAAAACGTTCACCAGGCCGTCTGTAAACTCTTTGCCTCCCGTCATTTGCATAGAGCATAAATCTGGATTCATCGGAAAACAAAATTCATGCCCAATCTTCGTCACCCCAGTATCTGTGATCGCGGGCATAAAGTTGTCTTGCTGTTCGATGTATTCTTTCAAGTTTTGGGCAATTGGCCGGCCTATGTGGGGTCAAATTGGCTTCTTTGAGCCGCCGCCTGACAGTCCGCTCGCTGATGCCGTCCCTTCGGGTCTCTAAAAGCTGATTTTTCACTTCAACTGCTGTGAGGAGCCGATTTCGGAGCATGGTTGTAACAATAAATCGATCTTCTCTAGCTGTAGTACATGTAGATGTTTTGTCTTCTAAGGTTCTGCCCAGTTTGTAGGTAACGTTGGAGGACTCGCTGCACTGTAGAAAGTGACACACCTGTTCTTCTCGCTGTATATCTCTGACTTCTTCCTTCTTCTAACATAGTGATGATACAAGTATATTCATCTCGTGTTAGCGGCATGATAAACATTCAAGAATGACCACAAAATAAAACAATGACAGCCTTTTATCATAGTTCTCTGACAGATTGAAAACAATTGCTTAAAAACAAGCAAAAGTAAAACGAACTCAATTTCAAATAAGTACCTAATTTGGCTTTTGTTTTCAATTAAACCTTTTTCCAGTTACTACGTAGAACATTTAAGGTTAGATTAGTAGGATATTAAATTCTCTATAAAACAGAGTTAGTTTCATGCAGATACGACCAACGATTTAAAAAAAATTGAGGATTTCGTCACTGACCCGGTTTCTTTGACCGCGAGTGTAGTACCTATAATACCTATAATAATATATGTGGAAGGAAAAAGGAGCCTTGGAAGATCACCAACCCGTTGGTCCGACGCAATTAAGGAAACTTGCAGACGTCTATCCGTATGGCCTGGAGAGCATTAGTGCGCAAAGCGACCACCTCGTGTAGTCACGACCCTCAGTCATGTGGATGCGATGAAGCAGAAGAAGACTCTACTTATAATATATGTCTGTGGTAGGGCCGTATGGGGGTCAATTCCCTATTTCCGCTCACAGCCTGTTTGTACACGAAGCGTTAACGCTCGTGTGACTCGGTTAATTAAATGTCTAAAAGTGAATTCGCAATATCCCTGTGTATCCGAAAACGTATTTTTAGTTAAATAATTAAATATATGTTTTAGGTGTGGTGTGGTGGTAATACTTACACTTAGTGATGTGCTGACGGAAAGGTACCTAGATTGCGAAATTTTTCTGCGATTATTTTTCGGAAATTTCTCTTATTTTATGGGAATTGAAACTTTCCATTTCCAAAATGGAAATTTCCTTTATTTCTAGTGAAACTTTCTAGAAATTTCCGAGAACTTTTCCAACTTTTTAGAAACTTTCCGCAATTTGCACATCACTACTTACACTTAACCATCATTAGCAGACTTTTCCGAATTCGAGCGAAGCGAACGAATCTATCCGGTTTCGGGCCGAAACTCTTTCGTATGTCTGGATGTCCAGCTATCCGTCTGTCCGGCTACCTGGCTGTTCGGCTGACCGGCTGTTCTCCTCTACAGGTGGCATTTTAAAACCGATTCTCGTGAAATTTTGTAAGCATGCATTATGCGCTTAGAATTTTTTGTTGGTTCAGTTTTTCAAAAAAAATAACGAAATGGCTTGCGATTTCTGCAGCTCACAGAGCCAGTTATAAATGCCTATTATAAATGTGAAACATGTATAACATGTTTATACGACTGGCCATTTTGATATTTGTGTTCTGCCTAGACCTGCCAAGACAAGAAAAATTATAACTTGTGGCTTCGTGTAACGGGTCACTGGTAAATTAATAGGTTAGCTTATAACGTGATTATAGTTAAATGAACTTAGATACTCGCAACGGGGAATGGATGAACATTTTAGAAGTGCCTGATTTTTTTTGGTGATAGTAATAACCTTCCTTAGGACCAGAAAAAAGCTGCAGTCTTTTCAGCAGCGTCAATATTTTTTGAAAAATATAAACAGTTTCGTCACTTTTTGGGTTTAGGACGGCGAATGAGACACATTCCTTGGTCCGTCTCATATTACAAAAAATATCTTAATAATCCGTGGTAAACTGACACTGGCAATGATATTGACAGGCTGCAGCAGCTTTATTTGGGTCAGATATTTAAAATATTTTTTGTAATATGAGACGGATCAAGAAAGTGTCTCATTCGCCGTCCTAAACCCAAAACGTAAGTAACGAAACTGTTCATTTTTTTCAAAAAATATTGACGCAGCAGAAAAATCTGCATACTGCAGCCTTTTTCTGGTGCTAAGAAAGGTTATTACTATCACCAAAAAAATAACATGGCACTTCTAAAATTTTCATCCATTCCCAATTGCGATAAATTCAGTGATTTACAAACAATACGCAATCAACAACACGAAACGCTCAAAACATTAACAAAAGGAGATCACAACTACATATACAAACAAAGCCCTTTTCTGTGCGAAAAAAAAGTGTAAAGCGCGTTCTACACTGTCACCTCCAATCCAGTTTCAATTAACGTGCCCAGAGAAGCGTAAACGTACGCGTCCCATAGGCGGAGTACACACGTGAGAACTGCCAATTTTAAATGGGGGACCTTTAATCCGAAGCGTTTTTGACAGAGGACATAACGGAATGTAATCTCGTTCATTTTTCAAGCACGTCAATTTTGGGAATATATTATGGCGCTGCCTGGTTTGTTCCTGACGGTGTAAGGTCGCCAGAAGTCCCCGGGATGTGTTGTGAATGAGGTACCTGCATTTATGTATTTTATTCAATATACCTAAAGTCTTGCAAATTCAACTTAAACCCACTAGATTCAATTACGCGGCAATACCGTTGGTCAAAATATATGCACGTTATAAAACAATTATAACAGTAACTGTTTTATACCGCGTTATGGAATCTACTTAGTGGGTTCACTTTTCGTCGGCCAGACTGTAGTGATTTTTAAATTGAATCCAGTTATTCTGAAATCTAAAATCGATGTTAATTTAAACAAGGTTAGTAAGCACTCTTTCTTAAACTTATGTTAAAATATTTACCCATATGTTTCTCTAACATTATATAATTAAGTATATAATAGTCTTGATCACAGCCTTCGCATTGATATATGAATATTCATCCCCATGTCTCCATTACTCGCGCCCAAGCGCGTAACTAAAGACGTTCTTAATCCAATCAAAACCCAATTGGGTTTTAATTCAATAGCCACGTTGTGTTCCTGTCTTAACGCACCCTCCCAGACGGGTAGCTAATTATGCGCCTAGGGTGTCTAGGGTTGAACTGGTTGAAGCCTACTTGCCGAAACGGGAATTAATTCTGATTTAGAACTCGCCGCGTGAAACTGGTGAAGATTCTAATTTGTTTACAAATTGGCTGTACCTACGAATGAATGTGTGTAGCTGAATATTTAGTGACTACGTATAGGTTAACACATTCACTGCCAATAATCGCTACGCTCGTATCGTAACCGATCTCCTAGTTTTCCCTCTATGAAGTGTACAACGCCTACTAAGATGCGAGAGTGAAACTGGCAATGCTTTTGGTGGATTTTGCCCTTCACGCCGCTCCGCTACGCCACACACAACTCTAGTGTATACTGACCCTTAGAATAGTGATGTTTGTACATGTAGCAAAAGAAAACAGAGGCTCTAGTATAAGTTTTAACCATACAATACGTTTTCGAACGCGTTTGCGTTTAGTTTCAATATGTATGGCAACGCGAACAGCGCCTCTGGTGGTAACTATAAGGAACTACGCGTTGTCATACAAATTGAAACAAAACGCTAACGCGTTCGAAAAGGTATTGTAACGATAAAACTTATACTAGGGCTACAGAATACCGCAGGTCGATCACGTAACGCATTGTACGAACGTCAGGTAGGCCTAAATGTCACTTTTTATATGGAAAATTGACAGTTAAATTGTACCGACGCGCGTTCGGAACGTTACGTGATTACCCCTCAGGCCCTATCTAAAGTACCCTAGACCTTTTTTTTGCGTTGGGAAATGCTTTTCGATCTCGGCGTCATTGTTCCGTGATTCACCGAATGGCCACAACGGATGACCAGCGCTGGCCCTGCCAGCATTAACGCCTTCAGGGTGCTGTTGGGGCTCCCACGCTACTGCAGCGCATTAGAAATGTTTGCGTATGCGCGCACGGAAGGGTTCAGCGCGGTGATTCGTCACCGTGTTGCATCACTCATGCGCAGGGTTCAGGGGAGCCACAACACCATCCTGAGGGTTATTAGTGAGAAGATGGACTGCCCCATTCTGAGACACTGGGTACGAACGCATGCGCACGTACCGGGTGTTCCTGAGGGTGGCAGATACCTAAATTTAATTAAATGATGTATACTTAATAAATTATTAAAAAATAACTAACAATATATCCAATCATTGTAAAACTGACATTATATGGATCATGTCCGTTATAAATAAATTTATTTTATTTTTGTATTTATCACGCCGAGTTGATGTGTCCATTTCTTGACAAATGTGTTGGTATGTGTAAATTTATTCTATAAATGTTTTCTTTATTTCTTTCTTTCTTTTACGCATCCCTCCTGGCTGGGGAACCACGACGGATTTATAGTTTTTGGTAGGTTATTTTTATGTTAGTTTTAGTTTTAATTTTAAATCTAGTTTTAATTGTATATTCTATTGTGTTTTTGATGTACTTAATGTATTTATTTCTATTATTACCTATTTAATTACCTTTTCATAATTCGCTCCTATTTACATTTCTGTCAAGTGCGTATTATTAGATTGCCCAATTAGAAAATGAAATAATTAACAAAGAACGAGAAAAACCGGTTACAGTTCCCATACAAAAAATAACCGGTTACAATCCCTGCCCACGATGCACTTCGCGCTGCCCTTTGGCGAAGCCACGGGAACGCTTGCACACTCCCAGACCTAACCTAACTATCATGCAATAACTGAGATATACGTATAGTCTATTTTTTTATTCCGTAGACTAAAATAACATTTCATGCAATACAATAGCAAGCAAATAGCACTACATGAAATGTCATTTTAGTCTACGGAATAAAAAAATAATATATAGACTTTATACATATATCATCATCATGCTCCTAGCGTCATTCCCAGTTGTGCCTTAAGGGAACCCGGGGTCCGCTTTGACACCTTATCCCAAGATTTGACATATGCTGCACTAGTTTTAACGAAATCGACTGCCATCTGACCTTCCAACCCAGAGGGAAAACTAGACCTTATTGGGATTAGACCGGTTTCCTCACGATGTTTTCCTTCACCGAAAAGCTAACGGTAAATATTCCGTACATAAGTTCCGAAAAATTCATTCGAGCCGGGACCGTACCCACGACCGCCGCTTGGCAGCCGCATGCCTGAACCACAAGGCTACCGTAGCTTTTGAGATATATACATATATACGTGTAATAAAACCAACACAATTGCGATAATATGCTCATTAAAATAAAGCGATAAACATGGTAGTATGGGATGTGTGTGTAGTCTCAGGGTCTAACGGGGACGGTACACAACATTCGATAAACTTAGCGTCTGCAATCCAGTGAGGACCGCAGCCGAATCAATTTAATTTGTTTGCATGACAGCTTCCACCGAAAAACTATTTAAATTCAAATAAGGAAGCTGTTCTTTTGTATGGCCAGCCCGCCAAAGCATAAAACCTCTACAGTAGCAAGATAGGATAAGCGTATTATTATGTTGCTGTATAATAGCCTGATATCTAGAACTCAGTATATACTCCGACATCAAGTCACACGGACTCGCGCAGCGCTGATCATGTGGCTATATATAGCTCTCGGATTGATAACTCTTGTATACTTTGTGGTCAAAAGTTTAAATTATGATCATTGGGAGAAGAAAGGAGTGCCAACGGCGTCGGGAAATGAATGGCTCTTTGGACACTTTAAGCCTGTTATTATGGTGAAGAAACATTTAAACGATCTATATGAGGCCATGTATACGTAAGTTACAATGCAACATTTATTCATTAGCAATATAATAATAATAAGATTGCAGGGGGGGGGGGGCTTTGACCAGCAGTGGGACACATACAGGCTAATACAAAAAAATATCAATGCAAAATGGCATCATATTAAATAGGTACGTAATAATACTTATGTTCTCGTACATTCATCATTTCAATATTTCATATTTAAAGTATGATTTTCGGATGGTTCAACAATAAGCGGGTATTAAATTAAATTACCTTAAGGAGAAACCTTCCTTGCAATCATTTTTAGGAGTGCATTGATTAGTTAAGAAAAACCGGCAAAGTGCGAGTCGGAGTCGCGCGCGAATGGTTCCGTCCCATTATCTATAAAAACCGCAAAAAAAACACGGCTGTTGTATGGGAGCCTCCTTAAATACTTCTTTTATTCGGTTTTTAGGGTTCCGTAGCCAAATGGCAAAAAACGGAACCCTTATAGATTCGTCATGTCTGTCTGTCCGTCCGTCCGTATGTCACAGCCATTTTTTTCCGAAACCATAAGAGCTATACTGTTGAAACTTGGTATGCAGATGTATTTTGTGAACCGCATTAAGATTTTTACACAAATCTGAAAACTGAAACTGAAACTCAAAAATTTTTTTTTCATCAAACCTATACCTACGTGTGGCGTGTGGGGTATCATTGGATAGGTCTTAAAAAGTGATATTAAGGTTTCTAAGATCATTTTTTTCTAAACTGAATAGTTTGCGCGAGAGACACTTCCAAAGTGGTAAAATGTGTGTCTCCCCCCTGTAACTTCTAAAATAAGAGAATGATAAAACTCAAAAAAATATATGATGTACATTAACATGTAAACTTCCACCGAAAATTGGTTTGAACGAGATCTGGTAGGTAGTTTTTTTTTAATACGTCATAAATCGTAAACTGCAATTTATTTAACGGAACCCTTCATGTGCGAGTCCGAGTCGCACTTGGCCGCTTTTTTAGTATTTGTTGTTATAGCGGCAACAGAAATACATCATCAGTACGTCAAGCACAACTTGCTGCTAAGTCGTGTCGCGCGCGACTCAGCAACTCCTGTCTCACTCGTATTGTGCAAATTAGAAAGAGGTGGGTAGATTCTCTCGACTCGCGTCGCGCTTGTTGTGTCAGTTGTGCTAGCCCCCCTGTGAAAGATTCAACTGTCTAACTATCACGGTTCATGAAATACAGCCTTGTGACAGACGGACAGACAAACGGACAGCGGAGTCTTAGTAATAACCCTAAAAAACATATTACTAATATGGTTGTACTCAGGTACTAATTATCCGTTTTAGTACAGGGTAACTTCAACTTTTATTAATTTCCCGCTAGTATATTATATAGGTTGATTAAGGTGGTTCGATTGCCATACAAAGCGTTATTTGACATTCGCATGCTAACGGCGTGATATTTTAAGAAACTAATGTATCAGACTTGTATCAATTGGCTTCCCATTTGCGCCAAATTCCCCCTTTCCTAAAATAAACTTGTATAAACTAGATTAATTTGAGAAAACTAGTTTTCCCAAAATATCACGTGACAAACCAATTTCTCAAATTAATCTAGTTTATACAAGTTTATTCTAGGAAAGGGGGAATTTGGCGCAAATGGGAAGCCAATTTATGAATGTTTGTTACAAAAGTTTCTTAAAATATCACGGCGTTGGCCTGCGAATGTCAAATAACGTTTTGTATGGCAATCGAACCACCTTAAATAAAATAATTATAAGTTACGAGGTTTTTTTTTAAACTAAACAATGTACTTAGTCCGAAAACAAATGTATGAAAAATGCACTGTAGGGTAATGTTTACTCTTTACTTGATCAGATGAGTCTAAAACAACGAGAGTAGGTACTTAACTATGAAACCCATTCAGACTTTGGTTGTTTTTAAATTAAATAGTTCAATTTCGAATCAAGGACGAAGCAATTGGTGTCAATCTGATCAACCGTGAACAGAGGTCGTCACAATATTCGTTCAAACGCCGTATGGCGAATTCGACCAGAGGAGAATAGAGCTCAATCATTTCATCTAACAACAAATATTAAAAAAAAGTAGTAAACATAGAGGCTTTGGCAGAGCGCACAACTATGATGTTAAGGCTCTCGGACTGTGTGGCCCAATGCGCATAAGTTATTTGCGGAAATCGCGAATAGTCTGGTTGATGTAACTGGTGACCGAAGAGCTGGCGGCTTTCTCGGGCAACGCATCAGCATTGCAATTCAGCAAGGAAATGCCGCCAGCATCCTCGGTACAATGTCTTGAGGGGCTATTTTAGATTTAACTTAAGTTTTAATTTAATTAAGTTAATGTGATTACTAGAGGGCGGAGTACCGGTGGCAAATTTCACACTTATACCTTCTATACACAATTATATCTTATACCTTCTGAGGGGTTATCACGTAACGTTCCGAACGCGCGTCGGTACAATTTAACTGTAAATTTTCCACATAAAAAGTGACATTTAGACCTACCCGACGTTTGTACAATGCGTTACGTGATCGACCTGTGGAATATAATTAGATATTTATACTATCTCCACTTATAATAAATCTCTAAATTAAAAAAAGAATCAGCCAGTTTGAAACCAAGCTTTGCGCGGTACGAATGTTCTCAGCATCCCATGAACGGAAAAATATGAAACATTTTATATAGGTACATTATTATTCTAGCTGCAACTTAGGATAATTTTTATCCGACTGCGACAGTTAATTAATTTTCCGAAATATACGACTTCATTTAATTTTTCATTTATTTTTATTGAAATCAAACGCTGCTCCAACTGTCAGCTATAAGAAACGTCAAATTTTCGTCAAAATGGCGGAATTGCTTTGCCTTTCACTTATTAATAATTTAAATCCCGTCTACGATAGACCTTTACGAGACAAATGCTAAAATATAAACCATAAAAAAATATTCGATTCTGATATGAGAACTTATATGCGCAAATGTCGTTTTATGTCGTAATTTCAATAAATGAAATCAACAAATTTGAACAATATAATTAACACGAATTTGTTTTTTTTGAATGACAATGGCACGAGCTCGGCGCATTCAGCCAAAGTACCTGGGGACCGATTTTTGACTTTCGAGCGCTCGACTCTTTCACTCGAAAACTGTCAGAAACGATGAAATACTATTTTTGAAATCCGAGCGATAGAAAATTCAAAAACGAGTGGTATTGACCACTCGTATTCAATTCTATCGGTAGAAAATAAGTGCCGACAATTTGGACACTTCACTTGTATTTAATTTTGGACTGACAATGAACTTAGAAAGAGATAAATAAAGATTAATATATTTTATATTATTTTTCTACCGAATTTTGTGAACTTAGTCTTTTGGCGGGTTTGTTTTAAAATCAAATAATTTAACTTGTCTGTCTCTCTCTCTCTCTCTCTCTTTGCACAGGTTAAAAAGAGACAGAGATATAGTAATATGTAAAGGCCTGGCAATGATTCACAACAACTCGCTATACTTAGAATGAAAAGTATGAATTGCTGTCTCATTCTAACTAAAGAAAGTTGTTGTGACAAATTGTATCATTTGTAATTTGTATTAAGCCGGGTCCGCTGCACCAATGTTTTCCATGTTTTTAAACAACTAACATGTTTCCGTCAGTTTCGGCAAACAAATAGGGTATTATTTTGATTGGCAAAACATGTTTGACGTTTAAAAACCACGAAAACATGGCGCAGCGGACGCGGCTTTACTTTTATAACAGACGGGAAACGAAACGTTTCGTTTACTAGGTATTATTTACTAGGTTCTTAGTTTTTTCTGTTATGTAACGCATAAAACACAAAAAAAACACTTAAACATTAATATTATAGCCTAAAATAGACCTTCTAATGATATTTTATTTTTATTCCATGTGTAGAATACAATTTTAAATAACCAGTACTTATCGAATTTCTGCGTACAACGAAGCGCAAAAGTATAAATAGCCAAACCACTAGCTTTCGAGTGATGAATGTCAAAAATACCTATTATTGGGTTCATGCGAAAATAATCGTGACAAATTTTCGCATGCGATTATTTTCTACCGCTCGCTTTTGATTTCGAGCGCTCGAAAGTCAAAAATCGGTCCCCTGCGGCGCTACCACGAAAACCGATACTCAATGTTCATATATTTGCATCCCTGTCACTCGAGTATGGTTAGTGCGATAGAGATAGAGATACCCGAATATTTTCGAATTCCGAAGTTCGTGGTTATAGCTCAGGAATCGAAAATATGGTAAATAATCATAATGTATTTTCTCGAAAAAGAATTTAAAATAAATATAGTCAAATGAAGAAAAAAACAAAGCAAGAAGTTATATAGGTAATGATTAAGTTATAAGAGTCCAAAGTTTTAAGAGGGGGTATGTTCTGTCCCTTTTCCGCAAAACGCACCTTCATATGAAACGATTATTTTTTACTATGACGCTCGAGTATATTGACGTCACAGTCCCTCATCGTTTTCTCACTCTAACAAGCGACATTAAAACGGATGTAGCTTCATAATTTTTTGAGATATTTGAATGGGAGTTTCATTATCTTCTATCTATTTATACATAATAAATGCCTATGTCCTGACTGACTTATTCACTCACTCACTCACTCATCAACGCACAGCCGAAACTACTAATCTTAGAGAGTTGATTTTTGCAGAGTATGTTGCTTTTATAACGTGGGCTAGGGATAAAAAGGGATTTTTGAAAATTCTACCCCTAAGGGGGTAAAATAGGGGTACAAAGTTTGTATAGGAGAACCTTTTTTTTTGAGCTATAGACTTAAACTTTGTAGAAAAATTAGTTATTAGAATACAAATGAAACACTTTCAGCGTTTTGGAAAATTCCACCCCTACGGGGGTAAAATAGGGGTGCAAGGTTTGTATGGGGGAAACATTTTTTTTTAAATAGAGACTTAAAACTTTGTAGAAAGATCAGTCATTAGAATACAAATAAAGAACTTTCAGGGTTTTAGAAAATTCTACCCCTAAAGCGGTAAAATAGAGTGCAAAGTTTGTATGGGAAAAACTACTTTTTTTTAAATAGAGACTTAAAACTTTGTAGAGAAATTATTCATTAGAATACAAATAAAGTACCTAGATTCAGTGTTTTAAAAAAATCTACCCCTAAGGGGGTAAAATAGGGGTGCAAATTTTGTATGGGGGAAACAATATTTTTTTTAAATAGAGACTTAAAACTTTGTAGAAAGATTAGTCATCAGAATACAAATTAAGTACTTTCAGCGTTTTAGAAAATTCTACCCCTAAAAATAGGGGGCTAAAATAGGGGTGCAAAGTTTGTATGTGTGAAACTATTTTTTTTAGCTAGAGTCCTAAAACTTTGTAGTAAGATTATTTAAATACAAATAAAGTACTTTCATCGTTTTGGAAAATTTCACCCCTAAGGGGGTAAAATAGGGTGCAAAGTTTGTATGGGAAAAACATATTTTTTTTTAATAGAGACTTAAAATTTTTAAGAAAAATTACTTATTAGAACATGAAAAATACTACATTCGGCGTTTTACAAAAATCATTCCCTAAGGGGGTTAAAAAAGGGTGCAAGGTTTGTATGGGGAACACTTTTTCTGAGCTAGACACTTAAAACTTTGTAGAAAGATTACTTATAAAAATACAAAAAAAAAAACTTTTAGCGTTTTGAAAAAATCTATCCCTAAGGGGGATAAAAAGGGGTGCAAAGTTTTTATCAGGGAAAGTTTATGTTTTTGAGTTAGAGACTTGAAACTTTGTAGAAAGATTACTTATTAAAATACAAAAAAAGAACACAAATCGTTTTAGAAAATTCCACCCCTAATAGGGTTAAAAAGGAGAGCAAGCTTTGCATGGGCAACACTTTTTTTGAGTTAGACTTAAAACTTTGCAAAAAGATTACTTATTAGAATACTAAAAAAGAACTTTCAGCGTTTTAGAAAACTCCATCCCTAAGGGGATCCTTAAGATCCTTAAGAAGGGTAGCCAGTGTTGTGTGGGAAAAACTTTTATTTTTACTAGACTTAAAACTATTCGAAATGTTACTTATTAAAATTAATAATAAAGTACTTTCAGAGTTTTAGAAAATTCCACCCCTAAGGGGGTTAAGAAAGTTTTGTATGGGCAACACTTTTTTTGAGCTTAAAAGTTTACGAAAAAAGTTCTTTCAGCGATTAGAAAAATTCAACCTCTAAGGGGGTTTAAAAGGGGGTTCAAATTTTAAATGGCGAGCAATAAAATTTTAAAGTGTGAGTAAGAGATTTTTAACTTCGGTCTTATTCTGTACGTTAAAAGACTACAAAACTGATTTCAGAGTTTTTCCAAATTCATCCCCTAAGAGTGTTAAAATTGGTTCAAAGTTTGAGTATTTCAAGGCATTTTTAAAGTATGAGATTTTTAACTTTGGTTTTAGACTGTTTGTTCACAAACTAGAAAATGAACATCAACTTTTTTTTTAATTATCCCCTAAAAGAGGGTTCAAATTTTGTATTGAGAGAAATCATTTTCTAAGACGATAAAAAGTTCTACGCGGACGAAGTCGCGGGCAACAGCTAGTGTATTAATAAAATAACAAATATATATGGCATCGTAGCTCCAAAACAAATGGACTGATTTTAATGTGATTTTTTTATCTGAAAGCTGACGTGATAGCGATAGTTCTTAGCTACGTTTCACGTTTTTGAGATAATGAACTTTGAAATTAAAATATCAGGGTTTTTTAACTTTTCTTAGTTGTTAATTATTTACAGAGAATTTCCTGACGCGCCTCTGATTGGCTGCTATGTAATGAATGTCCCGGCATTAATGGTGAAGGATTTGGACATGATCAAAACAATCCTTATTTCGGAATTCTCAAGTTTTAATTCTAATGGTTTTGAGGTATGTGATAGTTAAGCTATTTTATGTTATTTAAGCCTTTATATGAAATGAAAATAGGTACCAAACCTTTCGTATTTATGTAATGTAGTTCAAAAAACGTTATATCAAAGTGACACATTTTCAATCGAATGAAGAAAAATCCTCTTAGTTCGATTTTAGCCTATATTGATTTGACATAAAGTGGCCATGTCATACACTAGTACAACGTCGAGAACTAGGATGTTTACCTTACCTTTAAATGTGTGGGTGGAAACGATTACATTGTTCCCGGCAACATGAAATAGGTACTCGTATGCATTTAACTTCTACCTATTCGTACATTATTAAAGTAGTATAATTGCACATTGCAATAATGTACACCTACATATTAGACGTGTTTAAAGTTTATTAAATAATCAAAATATAAAATACCTTATAAAATAATTCTAGCCTAAATATGTAAATAACCTAACCAAAAAATAACAAAAATACATATTTACAAATAAATAATTTAGTTTAAAATCAAAGTTTTAACCGACTTCAATTCAGTACTCCGCCAAGCTACATGAACATTACCACATTTCTTTTGCAATTTACCACATGAACTGATTAACGAGAGCAAATGCGTTGATTATTAGAGAAAAAAACCAAATCACTGTATGTGAGCCAATAATATTTCAGGACTTCCGTCGATTCCTCAAGGATCTCAGAATTACCCTTGGCACTTCATTGTTTGCTATTTCAACGCAATCATATCAGAATCTGTGACGTACTTATATAGTTTGAAGTTATTAAGAAGTTCCACAAGCCATCTATGGTCTTCATCATCACTTACACTTCACCAAATTTATGATTTCCGGGTGTAAATACACGAGTTATAATAGAAAATACCGAAATTACTACACGCGTGCCTAATATATTTGAGGAGTTCCCTTAATTCCTCGTGGTTCCCATCATCCAACTGGGGTTTTGAAAACAATGGGACCAATCTGGAAGCATATACTTTCAATTAAAAAAAGAATTGTACGAATCGGGTTATAAATGACGGAGTTCTGTAGGTCGATCACGTAACGCATTGTACGAACGTCGGGCAGGTCTAAATGTCACTTTTTATATGGAAAATTGACAGTTAAATCGTACCGACGCGCGTTCGGAACGTTACGTGATTACCCCTCTGAGGTAACAAACATTTAAAAAAAAAAAAGAAAAAAAAATACATCCGAATTGAGAACCTCCTCTTATTTTTTGAAGTCATTTAAAAACAGACTCTAGAAGGTGCAAATAAGGCTGGTGGCATTACCGCGCTGGATAGAAATGCCAATCCGTTGCGCGAGATAGCCGCCAGCCCTCTGGTCACCACTTGCTTTAGCGACGTGTTTTAACTGTAATTAGTTCAAGTATATAGGTACTATTAACCTGGTGATAAGGTTATCCATCGCTATCCAACGTGGTAACGCGGCAAGCATAATAGGCACCTTTGCGCATGGTACAGTCAAGTGCAGAAATATGTATAAATTTATCCTCTTAATCCGCTGACATAAGAGCGATGGGATATATTTATAAGTAAACATTATGCACCCATATTTGAAGCTAGAACTCACGGGGGCTTATTTGACAAGTATACATAAGTAAAGCGATGATGAGGCTAACGCTATTATGTATGATTTTCTCGGGGAATGTTAGTTGTTAAAAAAACTAAAAATACCTACATTACAGGTGGACATAAAAGCAGACCCGATTGCCGCTGTACACCCGTTCGTCCTCAAAGGTGAAGAATGGAAATCATCCCGGGCACAAGTCAGCCCATCACTAAGTCTGGCCAAGCTGAAAGGATATCTGCACAGCATGCTTAAAGTGGGAGACGAGATGGTTAAATATGTGAAGGGCATTGGAACGGCCGAATTGGAATCTAGGGAAGTAAGTCGTTATGTTTTAAACCACATGGTTAGAAAAAAGTCATTCCAATTTGTTTTTTGGAACTTTTTTAATTCCAATAAGGTGCGCCCCACTCCTACCTATAAAATAGTACCCACGCAATAAGGAGTGAGGTGCGCAATAAAAAGATATGTGTCTGAATGTAAATACTCATGTGGCTAGTCTGAAGAGCAAAGTGATAAATCAATGTCCGATATGCACAATAATAGATTCTTGACATGACACGGTTCAGTCACAGATAAGAACCGTATTTGCTGCAACGTAATAGCAGAACTGGTATACAATCAAATGTTTAACCATGTCTACTTATGATTTTCCGGTCGAATTTACACTTTGTGGTGACGCAATGTGTGACAATGTTAGTCATTGTCATCTGTTAGACGAGATGTATAAAAATATTATATGTACTTTGACGATGGCGTCGGAAAGGAGTTGTAATCATGTTAATCGTAATTGTAATAAAAAACATAGTCAAGTTGCTGGTTGGAATAGACATGTCCGTGATGCGCACGTAGGGGCTAGGACATGTTTCCATCATTGGATCCAGTGTGGTAGACCTACTGTAGGGAATATTTACCATGAAATGTGCGAATCCAGAAAACTGTTCAAGGCCAAGTTGAAATGGTGCCAGAACAATGAGGAGCAAATTATGAACGACTTGATTGCTCAACACCATCAAAACAAAAGTTTTGGGCAGTTCTGGAAAGCCGTGGCTAAACGGAGCCCTAGGGTGGGCCTTCCTGTGAGCGTTGCGGGCGCGCATAGCTCTGGGGATATAGCTAACCTTTTTTAACACCAATTCAGGGTACAATCAACGTTGAAAACTCAGGCGCAGGTGTTGGATGCTGGCGCGGCGTCTGAGCGGATTGTTACGGTATCCACCAAGCAAGTTGCAATAATTATGAAAAAATATGGTACGAGGCAAATCCCCCGGATGCGACGGACTTAGTATCGAGCACCTGCAGCATGCTGGCTTGCATCTTCCCAGGGTCCTTGCTATGTTTTTCACGCTCTGTATAGGACACTCTTACCTGTCTTGTGACCTTATGCGCACTGTTACGGTCCCAGTTATAAAAAACAAGACTGGCGGTACATCCGATCTAAATAATTACAGGCCGATCTCCTAAGCAAATATTGTAGCCAAGGTACTGGATTGTCTGCTTCACGGTCATTTGGAGGCTCACTTCAGTCTCAATGATAAACAATTTGGCTTTAGGCCAGGATTATCGACTGAGAGTGCCATGTATTGCCTAAAGCAGACAGTCCAGTACTACACGTCTAGAAAAACGCCAGTCTTCGCTTGCTACCTAGATCTTTCGAAAGCATTCGATCTAGTATCATATAACATACTATGGAACAAAATTAAAACTGAGACTAGCTTACCGGGTGAAATTACTGCCATTTTGAAATACTGGTATGGTCACCAGAGGAATAATGTGAGGTGGGATGGCACCTTATCAGATGAATTCAAGTTGGAGTGCGGGGTGAGGCAGGGGGAGCTTACTTCACCACGGCTCTTCAACCTTTATTTGAATGGGCTCATTGATGAGCTCAATAGTACCAATATCGGATGCTACATTGATGGAATATGTATGAATAATATAAGTTACGCTGATGATATGGTGCTGCTGAGCCCATCAATAGGTGCCTTACGTAAACTGGTGAGTATTTGTGAAAGTTATGCGGTGGCCCATGGACTCAAATATAATGGTAACAAAAGTGAGATTATGGTCTTCAAGGCCGGAAATAAGACCTACTCTGACGTGCCGCCTGTCTCACTCGCCGGAGTCACTCTAAAGAGAGTCACACAATTTAAATCCGCGTTGTTCGCGCCGTAAATGGCCGTTATCAGGAAGAGGTGCGCGTCGCTCCTCTCGCGTATGCGCGACAGCCCCAACCGCATTCTGCGCGCATTGGCGTGCCGATGGGATGGCCCTATGTTGGCCCGTTGGATAAGTGTGCATGCACAATAAGCACTGAGGGCCAACGCTGATGTTTAAAATAGACAAAATTATTATTATTATTGTAACCTACTAACACTTAGATTCATAAGCACACATTTGTACGACTAACACTATATGGGTTCTATCTCCACTTATAATAAATCTCTAAATTAAAAAAAGAATCAGCCAGTTTGAAACTAAGCTTTGCGCGGTTCGAATGTTCTCAGCATCCCATGAACAGAAAAATATGAAACATTTTATATAGGTACATTATTATTCTAGCTGCAACTTAGGATAGTTTTTATCCGACTGCGACAGTTAATAAATTTTCCGAAATATACGACTTCATTTAATTTTTCATTTATTTTTATTGAAATCAAACGCTGCTCCAACTGTCAGCTATAAGAACCGTCAAATTTTCGTCAAAATGGCGGAATTGCTTTGCCTTTCACTTATTAATAATTTAAATCCCGTCTACGATAGACCTTTACGAGACAAATGCTAAAATATAAACCATAAAAAAATATTCGATTCTGATATGAGAACTTATATGCGCAAATGTCGTTTTATGTCGTAATTTCAATAAATGAAATCAACAAATTTGAACAATATAATTAACACGAATTTGTTTTTTTTGAATGACAATGGCACGCGCTCGGCGCATTCAGCCAAAAAACCTGCGGCGCTACCACGAAAACCAATACTTAATGTTCATATATTTGCATCCCTGTCACTCGAGTATAGTAAGTGCGATAGAGATAGAGATACCCGAATATTTTCGAATTCCGAAGTTCGTGGTTATAGCTCGGGAATCGAAAATATGGTAAATAATCATAATGTATTTTCTCGAAAAAGAATTTAAAGTAAATATAGTCAAATGGAGAAAAAAACAAAGCAAGAGGTTATATAGGTAATGATTAAGTTATAAGAGTCCAAAGTTTTAAGAGGGGGTATGTTCTGTCCCTTTTCCGCAAAACGCACCTTCATATGAAACGATTGTTTTTTACTATGACGCTCGAGTATATTGACGTCACAGTCCCTCATCGTTTTCTCACTCTAACAAGCTTCATAATTTTTTGAGATATTTGAATGGGAGTTTCATTATCTTCTATCTATTTATCTCCACTTATAATAAATCTCTAAATTAAAAAAAGAATCAGCCAGTTTGAAACTAAGCTTTCTGTGGTACGAATGTTCTCAGCATCCCATGGACGGAAAAATATGAAACATTTTATATAGGTACATTATTATTCCAGCTGCAACTTAGGATATTTTTTCTCCGACTGCGACGATATTTTCCGTAATATACGACTTCATTTAATTTTTCATTTATTATTCTTAAAGTATACCCCCGCCACATCTGTCAGCTAAAATAAACGTCAAAATCACAGACTAATAAGGACTACGGACAAAATGGCGGAATTTCTTTGCCTTTCTTTCGCCTATTAATAATTTTAATCCCGTCTACGATATACATTGACGAGACACATAGGTATCAAAAGCAAATATAAAATTAATCGATTTTGATATGCGAACTTATATGCGCAAATGTCGAATTAAGGCGTAATCTCCACAAATGTAACAACAAATTCGAACAATATAAACTTGGTTTTTTTGAATGGCACGCGCGCGCGCTCTTTGCGTATTCAGTCAAACAGCGAAAACCGAAACTCGAAGTTCGTATATCTGCATTCCTGTCATTTGTTAGTGCGATAGAGATAGAGATACCCGAATATTTTCGAATTCCGAAGTTCGTGGTTTAAAAGAAAATACGGATGTCGGATAGATCTAAATTAATAGTTTATGTGTGAATATGGTTAAAATTATTTGGAAATACTATTGTTGTTATTGTTTTAGTATATTTGACTAGCTTTAAGTTTAATATTGTACGTCCGAAATGGGCAAGCTGTTGGACTTTATTTTACCCAAAACAACTAAATGTACACAGTTCTGACAATAAAGAAATCTTACTTTATCTTATCGAAAATAGGGATGTAGACACTAAACAAAATAATCATAATGTTGTATTATCTCGAAAAAAAAACAACGCAAGAGGCTATACTCGTATAGGTAATCACTAAGTTATAAGTGTATAAAGTTTGAAGAGGGGGTTTGTTGCGTCTCTTTTCCGCAAAACGCACCTTTATAATGAAACGATTGTTTTTTACTATGAAGCTCGAGGATCGTGACGTCACGGTCCCTGATCGTTTTCTCACTCTAACAAGCGACATTAAAACGGTTGTAGCTTCGTAATTTTTAGAGATATTTGAATGAGTTTTTCGTTTCTTCTTTCTTTTGAAGTGAGTCTACAGCTACACCTCTATTTGGAAGACAAGCGGAAAGAACCCATACTATCCATACTAATAATCCATACTTCCATATTAATATTATAAATGCGAAAGTGTGTCTGTCTGTCTGTTACCTCTTCACGCCTAAACCGCTGAACCGATTTAGATAAAATTTGGTATATAGATAGTTTGAGCTCCGGGGAAGGACAAAGGGTAGTTTTTATATCTGAGGGGCTGAAATTGGGGGTGGAAATTTGTATGGAGCTACTTAAACAGCTGCCCCGATTTAGATAAAATTTGGTATATAAATAGTTTGAGTCCCGGGGAAAGACATATAATAGGTTTTATCCCGGAAATCATCCCCTAAGGGGGTGAAAGGGGGGGGGTTAAAATTTGGATGTAATCTATTTTGATGAGATTTGGTGTAGATATAGGTTAAGTCCAGGGAAAGGACATAGGATAGTTTTAATTCCGGAAATCACTCCCTAAGGGGGTAAAATGGGGGTAAAAATTTGGATGAATCCCGTTTAGATGAAATTTGGTATAAAGGTCGTTTGAGTCCCGAAGAATGATATTAGATAGTTTTTATCCCGAAAATCATTCCCTAAGGGTATGAAATAGGGGGTGAAAGTTTGGATAAAATCCATGTACCTAGATGAAATTTGGTATAGAGATAATTTGAGACCCTTCGAAGGATATAGAATAGTTTTTGCCTCGGAAATCATCCCTTCAGATAGTAAGTAGAAGTTTGTTTGCATTATATTTTCTAAGTATAAGTTCTACGCGGACGAAGTCGCGGGCAACAGCTAGTAATATAATAAATACGCTCGGATAACAACCCTCCATCTGAGGCAGTCGGGGTAATAGGCGAAAGTCTTACACAAATCGAACTAAGTAGCCTCATAGTAACTTCATTAAGGCTACAGTTATGAGAACTAGAGGAAGATATATTGAATAGTACAATATTTGAATAGTTTGTTTTAAAATTGTCCTTCAATTTTTTACATTTTTATGAGGTTTACTTCACAATCAAAAATTAAGCGTCAGCGTCGTTAGTTATCAATTGTTTCGACACCTTTTCTACAATTTCCTACAAATGTAGTCCTTGTTCACTTTCTTTCAGCTAGCTATGATGTATTCAACCGACGTCATAGGTAATGCTATTTACGGTATTGCAAATAATACATTTGAGAACCAGGATTCGCTAGTTGCGATTTTGACAAGAGAGATTGATTTTGAGACTAGTATTTCTGATAACATCAAATTGTTTTTTCAACGTCTCCCGATTATAAGCAAGTTCTTTCCTGCAAGGTAAGTTTTTTATTCAATACCTTATAATTATTCAATATTTTCTATTTTATAATATCAGATTAGAGATTTTTTAAGTTTACGTCTTTATAGGGATATGCCCCTAGAAACTTAAATCTCTGTAATTATTATTGTGTGCCTAAGTTAAGAACTATAATGTAACATAACGTATAATTTTTATTTGGACTCATAACCTGCGTAAACGTATAGAGATCTGTATGAATAACTGATATAACTTCGACCAAACATGGAATAGTATAAATGTTTTCTCAGACATGCAATGAAATGTCGTCATTACGTGGGTTATATCCAGTGATCGGATCTAGGATGCAATTTCCCGGGGTTTAAGTCCGTAATATTAAGATGGATATGACTTACAATCCCGCGACTTTTTTTGTTACCTACCTTTACAAAAAGGAAAATAACTTTTAATTTTAAGTAGTTTACAGAATAAAATTTACAGAAAATGTAAAAACAACAAAAATGTTTACAGTGCCTACTGCATAGAATAGAATAACTGAACGTAACTTGTATGTCTTATCTTTTATGTATTTTTATTATTCTTGTATGTTTACCAGGGTATACAAGTAAAAGTAATAATTTTTATTAGTTATTTGTATCACCATTTTGTTAATCTTATCACCAGGGCTCGAACTTTTAGTGCCGATGACGTTGAACTGCACTGCACATAAAATGCCTTCTAATAGTATATTCGTAAACAATTACCACTTATCAACCTCTTTTATTAAATGAAATGGCCACTTGAAATGAGCAGTATACAAGTATAATGTCTTGACTGATATTGTCATTCAAATCGAGCCCTGCTTATCACATTCTCAACATATCGACAAATAATAATAATTACAGTTATAAATACCCATTATTAGACAATTCTAGTGTTCTTTTAGTGTGCAAATGTTAAGTGACGTATTTTTTAATTTACAATAGCCCATTTCCCAAACTCCCGGGAAATCCGAGACACATCCACGATAACCATAACGTTTGAGGTCGTTCACCCCAAATTGCATCCTAGATCCGATCACTGGTTATATCTGGCTTCAAAGTATCACGTTTCGGGCGGATCAACTCGAGAGAACTGTAAAGGAATTTCATACGAAATTGAAGGCCTAGGCCGGGAAGTATTTTTTTTTAATTTTCATTCCACTATTTGTGGCACAGCATCACAGCATTCAGCCATGAAAATTAGTTTGATTTGAGGAGTTTTTATTTATTTATTTCATTGCATGTTTGAGAAAAGCACTATACATGCCTGGCCGTGAAAAGGGCTTTGCTGGCTTCCTCCCTACCGTCGGCCGTCTATACCTAATACCTACTCACCCGGCAAGCCCTTCTTTCCCGGCCGGCGTCTGCAGTAATGTACTATTACACCAAAATCTGATCGACGACCTGACGTATGGACGTAAAAATATTATTTTCTACAGATTTGCTTCAAAAAGACTTCAAAACATGATGGTGGAAATGACACGCAAGATAATCAAGGAAAGAATGGCGTCTGGTGAGAAGCGAAACGATCTCATTCAACTGCTTTTAACTCAGAAAGAAAACGATACACGAGGAGGTAATCTCCACTTATAATAAATCTCTAAATTAAAAAAAGAATCAGCCAGTTTGAAACTAAGCTTTGCGCGGTACGAATGTTCTCAGCATCCCATGAACGGAAAAATATGAAACATTTTATATAGGTACATTATTATTCTAGCTGCAACTTAGGATAGTTTTTATCCGACTGCGACAGTTAATTAATTTTCCGAAATATACGACTTCATTTAATTTTTCATTTATTTTTATTGAAATCAAACGCTGCTCCAACTGTCAGCTATAAGAAACGTCAAATTTTCGTCAAAATGGCGGAATTGCTTTGCCTTTCACTTATTAATAATTTAAATCCCGTCTACGATAGACCTTTACGAGACAAATGCTAAAATATAAACCATAAAAAAATATTCGATTCTGATATGAGAACTTATATGCGCAAATGTCGTTTTATGTCGTAATTTCAATAAATGAAATCTACAAATTTGAACAATATAATATACACGAATTTGTTTTTTTTGAATGACAATGGCACGCGCTCGGCGCATTCAGCCAAATTACCTGCGGCGCTACCACGAAAACCGATACTCAATGTTCATATATTTGCATCCCTGTCACTCGAGTATGGTTAGTGCGATAGAGATAGAGATACCCGAATATTTTCGAATTCCGAAGTTCGTGGTTATTATAGCTCAGGAATCGAAAATATGGTAAATAATCATAATGTATTTTCTCGAAAAAGAATTTAAAATAAATATAGTCAAATGGAGAAAAAAACAAAGCAAGAGGTTATATAGGTAATGATTAAGTTATAAGAGTCCAAAGTTTTAAGAGGGGGTATGTTCTGTCCCTTTTCCGCAAAACGCACCTTCATATGAAACGATTGTTTTTTACTATGACGCTCGAGTATATTGACGTCACAGTCCCTCATCGTTTTCTCACTCTAAGAAGCGACATTAAAACGGATTTTTGAGATATTTGAATGGGAGTTTCATTATCTTCTATCTATTTATCTCCACTTATAATAAATCTCTAAATTAAAAAAAGAATCAGCCAGTTTGAAACTAAGCTTTGCGCGGTTCGAATGTTCTCAGCATCCCATGAACGGAAAAATATGAAACATTTTATATAGGTACATTATTATTCTAGCTGCAACTTAGGATAGTTTTTATCCGACTGCGACAGTTAATTAATTTTCCGAAATATACGACTTCATTTAATTTTTCATTTATTTTTATTGAAATCAAACGCTGCTCCAACTGTCAGCTATAAGAACCGTCAAATTTTCGTCAAAATGGCGGAATTGCTTTGCCTTTCACTTATTAATAATTTAAATCCCGTCTACGATAGACCTTTACGAGACAAATGCTAAAATATAAACCATAAAAAAATATTCGATTCTGATATGAGAACTTATATGCGCAAATGTCGTTTTATGTCGTAATTTCAATAAATGAAATCAACAAATTTGAACAATATAATTAACACGAATTTGTTTTTTTTGAATGACAATGGCACGCGCTCGGCGCATTCAGCCAAAGTACCTGCGGCGCTACCACGAAAACCGATACTCAATGTTCATATATTTGCATCCCTGTCACTCGAGTGTGGTTAGTGCGATAGAGATAGAGATACCCGAATATTTTCGAATTCCGAAGTTCGTGGTTATAGCTCAGGAATCGAAAATATGGTAAATAATCATAATGTATTTTCTCGAAAAAGAATTTAAAATAAATATAGTCAAATGGAGAAAAAAACAAAGCAAGAGGTTATATAGGTAATGATTAAGTTATAAGAGTCCAAAGTTTTAAGAGGGGGTATGTTCTGTCCCTTTTCCGCAAAACGCACCTTCATATGAAACGATTGTTTTTTACTATGACGCTCGAGTATATTGACGTCACAGTCCCTCATCGTTTTCTCACTCTAACAAGCGAAATTAAAACGGATGTAGCTTCATAATTTTTTGAGATATTTGAATGGGAGTTTCATTATCTTCTATCTATTTATACATAATAAATGCCTATGTCCTGACGGACTTATTCACTCACTCACTCACTCATCAACGCACAGCCGAAACTACTAATCTTAGAGAGTTGATTTTTGCACAGTATGTTGCTTTTATAACGTGGGCTAGGGATAAAAAGGGATTTTTGAAAATTCTACCCCTAAGGGGGTAAAATGGGGGTGCAAAGTTTGTATGGGAGAACCTTTTTTTTTTGAGCTATAGACTTAAACTTTGTAGAAAAATTAGTTATTAGAATACAAATGAAACACTCAGCGTTTTGGAAAATTCCACCCCTACGGGGGTAAAATAGGGGTGCAAGGTTTGTATGGGGGAAACATTTTTTTTTTAAATAGAGACTTAAAACTTTGTAGAAAGATCAGTCATTAGAATACAAATAAAGAACTTTCAGGGTTTTAGAAAATTCTACCCCTAAAGGGGTAAAATAGAGTGCAAAGTTTGTATGGGAAAAATTACTTTTTTTTAAATATAGACTTAAAACTTTGTAGAGAAATTATTCATTAGAATACAAATAAAGTACCTAGATTCAGTATTTTTAAAAAATCTACCCCTAAGGGGGTAAAATAGGGGTGCAAATTTTGTATGGGGGAAACAATATTTTTTTTAAATAGAGACTTAAAACTTTGTAGAAAGATTAATCATCAGAATACAAATTAAGTACTTTCAGCGTTTTAGAAAATTCTACCCCTAAAAATAGGGGGCTAAAATAGGGGTGCAAAGTTTGTATGTGGGAAACTATTTTTTTTAGCTAGAGTCCTAAAACTTTGTAGAAAGATTATTTAAATACAAAGAAAGTACTTTCAGCGTTTTGGAAAATTTCACCCCTAAGGGGGTAAAATAGGGTGCAAAGTTTGTATGGGAAAAACATATTTTTTTTTAATAGAGACTTAAAATGTTGACGAAAAATTACTTATTAGAACATGAAAAATACTACATTCGGCGTTTTACAAAAATCATTCCCTAAGGGGGTTAAAAAAGGGTGCAAGGTTTGTATGGGGAACACTTTTTCTGAGCTAGACACTTAAAACTTTGTAGAAAGATTACTTATAAAAATACAAAAAAAAAGACTTTCAGCGTTTTGAAAAAATCTATCCCTAAGGGGGATAAAAAGGGGTGCAAAGTTTTTATCAGGGAAAGTTTATGTTTTTGAGTTAGAGACTTGAAACTTTGTAGAAAGATTACTTATTAAAATACAAAAAAAGAACACAAATCGTTTTAGAAAATTCCACCCCTAATAGGGTTAAAAAGGAGAGCAAGCTTTGCATGGGCAACACTTTTTTTGAGTTAGACTTAAAACTTTGCAAAAAGATTACTTATTAGAATACTAAAAAAGAACTTTCAGCGTTTTAGAAAACTCCATCCCTAAGGGGATCCTTAAGATCCTTAAGAAGGGTAGCCAGTGTTGTGTGGGAAAAACTTTTTTTTTTTTACTAGACTTAAAACTATTCAAAATGTTACTTATTAAAATTAATAATAAAATACTTTCAGAGTTTTAGAAAATTCCACCCCTAAGGGCGTTAAGAAAGCTTTGTATGGGCAACACTTTTTTTGAGCTAGAGACTTAAAAGTTTACGAAAAAAGTTCTTTCAGCGATTAGAAAAATTCAACCTCTAAGGGGGTTTAAAAGGGGGTTCACATTTTAAATGGCGAGCAATAAAATTTTAAAGTGTGAGTAAGAGATTTTTAACTTCGGTCTTATTCTGTACGTTAAAAGACTACAAAACTGATTTCAGAGTTTTTCCAAATTCATCCCCTAAGAGTGTTAAAATAAGAATAAGAATAAGAATAAGAATAAGAATAATTTATTATTGGACAAGCACATGATAACAGATTATACAGACATTATCCGTGGGGTTCCAAACTAGGCTGAGCCTGTATCTTGGGACCCACTGAGTCGGTTAACAAGTCTCTTCAGACACACGTCTCAAGAAGCACGACATGAAAGTAACAAAGTGAAAATTAAACATTTCATATAATATGAGCGCTGCTAACTTATCAATGGGAACACAAATTCATCATTAATAAAAACAAAAATTATGCTGTTTTAGTAGTACAAAGAGAGTTTGTGTATGAGAGTGTGTGAGTGTGTGTAAGTGTGTAAGTGTGCGTGAGAGGGAGTGTTTACGTGTGTTAAGTGTTTGTTACGAGTGTATGTTGAATTGTTAGGTACCTATTGGAAAAAGCAACCTTAGATGCAGGGACGTAAAATCTCTTCCGTATCACTATACGAGAGTTCAGCAAACCATTTCCTTAGAGTGGACTTAACTTTGCGTATGGTGCACTTTTTTATGTCACAGACTTTACAGACAGCATTATAAACAAAGGGGTGGATGAAGAATGCGGAGCGTTGGGCATGTGCCGAGTTGACAGAGGGAATGGGGACTCTAAATATGCGTCTACTCGTGATGCAATCTATAAGCGGCAACTTTGCAGTACTTCTGTGGACTCTAATGACAGCATTCATGATAAACAGTTGCCTTACTCTAAGTAGACCTGTTTCTTGATAAAGAGTGTCCGTGGGAAACCGAAAAGGTTTTCTCATCATTACCTTGATAACTGCTCGTTGCGAGCGTTCAAGGTCAAGAAGTGCTGTCTTACCAGCGCTGCCCCAGACCGCAATACAGTATTGAATAATTGATTGGCACAGCGCGTGGTAGACTACGCGTAGTACCTCCGGAGGTGAGCAGTCCCTTAGACGTTTTACTAAATAAATCAATTTCCTGGTTTTTTTCGACAGAGCGATTATATGATGTTTGAATGTTAAGTGTTCGTCCAGTGTTAGACCTAGATACTTTACTGTGCTGCATCTGCTTAAAGTGTCACACGAGCAGCCTGCATCATGAGTTCCACAGGAGTGCATTTTAAGTTGAAAGGTAGCCGGGGGAGAGGAAACTCTCGTTTTTGAAATTGAATTGGTTCAAAGTTTGAGTATTTCAAGGCATTTTTAAAGTATGAGATTTTTAACTTTGGTTTTAGACTGTTTGTTCAAACTAGAAAATGAACATCAACTTTTTTTTAATTATCCCCTAAAAGAGGGTTCAAATTTTGTATTGAGAGAAATCATTTTCTAAGACGATAAAAAGTTCTACGCGGACGAAGTCGCGGGCAACAGCTAGTACATAATAAATGCCTATGTCCTGACTGACTTATTCACTCACTCACTCACTCATCAACGCACAGCCGAAACTACTAATCTTAGAGAGTTGATTTTTGCACAGTATGTTGCTTTTATAACGTGGGCTAGGGATAAAAAGGGATTTTTGAAAATTCTACCCCTAAGGGGGTTAAATAGGGGTGCAAAGTTTGTATGGGAGAACCTTTTTTTTTTGAGCTATAGACTTAAACTTTGTAGAAAAATTAGTTATTAGAATACAAATGAAACACTTTCAGCGTTTTGGAAAATTCCACCCCTACGGGGGTAAAATAGGGGTGCAAGGTTTGTATGGGGAAAACATTTTTTTTTAAATAGAGACTTAAAACTTTGTAAAAAGATCAGTCATTAGAACACAAATAAAGAACTTTCAGGGTTTTAGAAAATTCTACCCCTAAAGGGGTAAAATAGAGTGCAAAGTTTGTATGGGAAAAACTACTTTTTTTAAATAGATACTTAAAACTTTGTAGAGAAATTATTTATTAGAATACAAATAAAGTACCTAGATTCAGTGTTTTAAAAAAATCTACCCCTAAGGGGGTAAAATAGGGGTGCAAATTTTGTATGGGAGAAACTATATTTTTTTTAAATAGAGACTTAAAACTTTGTAGAAAGATTAGTCATCAGAATACAAATTAAGTACTTTCAGCGTTTTAGAAAATTCTACCCCTAAAAATAGGGGGCTAAAATAGGGGTGCAAAGTTTGTATGTGGGAAACTATTTTTTTTAGCTAGAGTCCTAAAACTTTGTAGAAAGATTATTTAAATACAAAGAAAGTACTTTCAGCGTTTTGGAAAATTTCACCCCTAAGGGGGTAAAATAGGGTGCAAAGTTTGTATGGGAAAAACATATTTTTTTTTAATAGAGACTTAAAATTTTGTCGAAAAATTACTTATTAGAACATGAAAAATACTACATTCGGCGTTTTACAAAAATCATTCCCTAAGGGGGTTAAAAAAGGGTGCAAGGTTTGTATGGGGAACACTTTTTCTGAGCTAGACACTTAAAACTTTGTAGAAAGATTACTTATAAAAATACAAAAAAAGACTTTCAGCGTTTTGAAAAAATCTATCCCTAAGGGGGATAAAAAGGGGTGCAAAGTTTTTATCAGGGAAAGTTTATGTTTTTGAGTTAGAGACTTGAAACTTTGTAGAAAGATTACTTATTAAAATACAAAAAAAGAACACAAATCGTTTTAGAAAATTCCACCCCTAATAGGGTTAAAAAGGAGAGCAAGCTTTGCATGGGCAACACTTTTTTTGAGTTAGACTTAAAACTTTGCAAAAAGATTACTTATTAGAATACTAAAAAGAACTTTCAGCGTTTTAGAAAACTCCATCCCTAAGGGGATCCTTAAGATCCTTAAGAAGGGTAGCCAGTGTTGTGTGGGAAAAACTTTTTTTTTTACTAGACTTAAAACTATTCGAAATGTTACTTATTAAAATTAATAATAAAGTACTTTCAGAGTTTTAGAAAATTCCACCCCTAAGGGGGTTAAGAAAGCTTTGTATGGGCAACCCTTTTTTTGAGCTAGAGACTTAAAAGTTTACGAAAAAAGTTCTTTCAGCGATTAGAAAAATTCAACCTCTAAGGGGGTTTAAAAGGGGGTTCAAATGTTAAATGGCGAGCAATAAAATTTTAAAGTGTGAGTAAGAGATTTTTAACTTCGGTCTTATTCTGTACGTTAAAAGACTACAAAACTGATTTCAGAGTTTTTCCAAATTCATCCCCTAAGAGTGTTAAAATTGGTTCAAAGTTTGAGTATTTCAAGGCATTTTTAAAGTATGAGATTTTTAACTTTAGTTTTAGACTGTTTGTTCACAAACTAAAAAATGAACATCAACTTTTTTTTTAATTATCCCCTAAAAGAGGGTTCAAATTTTGTATTGAGAGAAATCATTTTCTAAGACGATAAAAAGTTCTACGCGGACGAAGTCGCGGGCAACAGCTAGTATAAAATATAATTGTATGAGTGCATTAATTTGATACACAAATGTATACAGTGTGGGCTTTTCATAAGAACTTATGTGTAATATGGGCTGTAAATATTAGGTCCTTACCTATGAAATTGGCGGTGTGTATGGAGAATTTTATGAAAACTGTGATTTTCATACATTGAATTTTGCAATGTCAAATTCAAAGCAAACTAAATTTTGGTAGGAATATAGAAAACTTTTAAGCTACTTTACACATATCTTCATTCCTTAAAAATAGTTCGCATCATAAAACTATACGTAATTGAAACACTTTAACCGGCAGCACATGAAAAGGGCGATTTTCAAGCTTTAATTTGAAACACTAAATAAAAAATTCAAACCTATTTTTTGTATTTAAAACCTTGGTTACATAGTCTTATAGTGAATTTAAAAAATAATTTGGAAGTTGCAATAGAAATGAATAAATTACGTACAAAATAATATCTGTGAATAAACCGCCAATTTCATAGGTAAGGACCTAATATAAGCCCTTGCCCAATTTGGTATAAATATTAAGTAAAAAATAATCAAACATTTCTTAAAAAATTATGCACGCAATGTATCGGTAATAATTTAACAACTCTTATCACCGACATTTGATTGTCTCTCAGTGTGAAGAAAGAAAGAAAATAGGTACCTACACTTATTCATGGCACAAAAATCACCAAAATATAATTAACGCCCCATGAAATGCAACATAGTTTAAAAACGGACAAAATGTTAACAGAAAAATAATACTTGCTGTAGAAAAATAAATCGATGGGTTGCTCAATTTTATTAATCACATGTGTTTGCCATAGAAATTAGGTACAATTACCTATGTATATTGTTGTGTGTAACTAAACATTACATTTGCAATTGTTTAGCTACGTATCTAGTTAGTATAATTGCACAGCTACTATATACGTCATTATTACTGGCATAAGTATATGCGCATACCTAAATTAATTGTGTAATATAGTTATAGGACTAAGCCAAGGAGCATCATGAGCAATCATGGAACAAGTAACGTTCGTGTTGTATCGGGTTGTCAAAGAAAAAGCTCAAGACAAGAGAAGGCTCATGGCGAAAAGATTTTTTTTTGTTGAAAGCTTGTATGTATATGTATGTAGATAAGAAGTATCTATCTATCTATTTATTCAGCCCGTATCCACCCACTGTTGAGTATAGGCCTCTTCTTTAATACGCCACACTCCCCGGTCTTGTGCTAATCTCATCCACTATTTGCTTCCTGTTCGGCAGATATCATCGGTCCATCGGGCTGATGGTCTGCCCGCTGACCGTTTCGATGAACCTGGCCACCAGTCAGTAACCCGTTTTGTTCATCTCCCATCGTTTCTCCTCGCCAAATGTCCCGCCCACCCCCACTTTAAGTGTGTAATTCGTTTGCCAATGTCCGCTACTTTCGTTCGGCGCCGGATATCAGTGTTAGGGACACGATCTACAAGGGAGATGCCTAACATGGCTCGCTCAATGGCTGTCTGCGCCACATTCATTTTATGCAGTACTCCCTTGGTGAGTGCCCAAGTTTCCGTTCCGTGAGTAAGGGTAGGCAAAACACATTGGTTAAATACTTTGGACTTTAGGACATCCGTCAGGTTACTGAAAGCAGCCCATCCTGCCATTTGTCGAGCGACCTCTTTCCCCTGGCTCTCTTGGCCAAACATCCACAAGTTCCACGTGAGAACCACCAACAATAACATTTGGTATGTTGAGTGGATGTTTTGCCATGATCTTGGTCTTGGACATGTTCATCTTGAGGCCCACATTTAGAGATGCTACATGGAGTTCGTCGAGGTATCATCGATAAGAAGTATGCTAGAGTTTAAGTACATATTTGAGTTGACCAGATTGCATCAAAGTAGTCCATACAGAAAGCAACTAAATCGTCCAAAGAAGAAGATTCCAATTCAAAAGAGTTTTATAAACAGTCAGTCACATTGAATAATTTCAACCATACCACGTTATTTAAACTTTTAATCGCTTTTGCAGTGTTCACAGATGAATATATGAGCGGCCAAATATTCGTTATGATAATTGATACTTACGAGACTGGGAGCAATGCTATAGCAATGATATTATATTTAGTAAGCATATTTTTTACATAAGTAGCCTAGTGGTTCAGGCATGCGGCTGTCAAGCGGCGGTCGTGGGTTCGAATCCCGGCTCGTACCAATGAGTTTTTCTGAACTTATGTACGGAATTACCGTTAGCTTTTCGGTGAAGGAAAACATCGTGAGGAAACCGGTCTAATCCCAATAAGGTCTAGTTTTCCCTCTGGGTTGGAAGGTCAGTTGGCAGTCGCTTTCGTAAAACTAGTGCCTATGCCAAATCTTGAGATTAGGTGTCAAAGCGGACCCCGGGCTCCTTTAGGGGCACAACCGGGAATAATAACGCTAGGAGGATGATGAAGTACTATGTAGTTCTTCGAAGCTAAAACTGTCAAGATGTTAAAGAATCTAATTATGAGGAATTTTACGTGAATATTCTAGGACGTCCTTGCAAAAATGGATTGATTACTTCACAGTTTAAGCAAAAAATGCACGAACAGTTTTAAAAAAAAAACATCCGCATAAGCAAATGAAATGATGTATTTGTTAAATTTCAGCTCTCAAAACACCCTGAAGTTCAGGAGAAACTCAGATCTGAGATCAAAAATATCAAATCGAAAAACAGCGGAGAGTTTACCATTGAAGATATCGAGAGCGCTAAATATTTCGACATGGTGTACAATGGTAAGAAGAAAAATAATTTAGTAAACATGCTTGGTGGACTCATGTGTGCTTTTGGAACCTGTGATCAGCAGGGGGATCCACCACATAATTTTCTTCTAATATACTTCCACACGAAAATAGCGTGGATAAAGATTAATTTTTATACTTGTTTTTTTTTCTCTCCAGAATCATTCCGACAGTTCAGCTTTTACCTATCCAGAGAATGCACCAGTGACTGTTTCTTACCAATGCCAGGATCTGAACCTTTTAAAATAACCAAGGGAACTCCCATCATTATACCTGCCAGCAGCATTCACAAAGACCCCAAGTATTACCCGGATCCGGAGAACTTCGACCCTGAGAGGTTTACTGAAGAAGAGGTGGCTAAGAGGCCGAGGTTTACTTACATGCCATTTGGGGACGGACCTAAGAAGTGTATAGGTATGTTCATCAATAAGGTCATATACAAATTTGTAGTAGACATCGGTTGACGCCTTAGTTTAAAAATATAAGACATGTCATTTTAACGTTTTTCGAAAATGACGCGTATGATGGTAAAAAGGGGTCGATAGTTTGCTGGGAGCCTGACTTATTTTAGAAGTGGGAGTTTGGTTTAACACAGTCTGTTTAAGGGTCAATCAACTATTCTTTGCTGCTCGTTGCCATGGTTACGTCTCCTGGGTCACTCTTTAAAACTATCATTTTATGGGGTTTAAATCCAATAAGCACGTGTTTTTGTTATATTGGTAAACCCATTCCATGGTGGGGCATCTCCTTAGCATGATAGGAGTCCAATGTATAGTATTTTTTCTAAGAAAACACTGTCACTGTTGTCTCTTGGCTTACCGGGACCGAATAACAACAAGAAAAAGTTGATTGACCCTTAAAATAAAGAAAGGTAAGAAAGCGTTTTTGTACTTTTTTCATCCCGGTGATGTCGATTCATTTGACAGTGTGCTAAAGGACACATTAGATTCCATCTTGAATGTTTCCCTAAATCAGGACCAATGGGAACTTTCGTCTCTCCCTATCCGGAATGGTGGATTGGGAATTTGGCGTGCGCGTGACATCAGCCTTCCGGCTTTCTTGGCGTCGGCGAGTGGTGTTGTGGGCCTTGTTACTGATATACTATCCATGGAGGGTGACAAGGGAACCATACCACACGCGTCTGATGCTTGGGATGCTTGGGTGGCTCCGAACCCAGGTGCGTGCAGGCCGGAAAACCCCGATCGCAAGCGTTCGTGGGACGATATAGGAGTGAGACAGGCACTGGATTCTCTTGTGGAGGCTGCACAAGGAGTAGATAAGGCTAGACTGAAGGCAGTTTCTAAGCCAGAGTCTGGGGCATAGCTGTATGCGCTTCCCTCTCCACACATGGGCACTCTGCTTGACGACGAATCGATGCGGGTGGCGGTGGCTCTCCGCCTGGGCTGCGATGTATGCGAACCTCATTTATTCAATTCAATTCAAATTATTTATTTCAGACTATGTCCATATCATGTTAGTAACAATAAAAACTTATACAACTATGTTAAGGCAAAGAGTTTAAATTAAACGTCATATAAAAAAATTACAAATGTCTCAAAATAATTACATACTACACTAAGAACATACCTACACATTACATTAAATTATCCACTGAACCTCTTGAGCCCATGTGCAGAGTGTTCCAGTGTCTCCACACTGCGGAAGCCGGACTGTTCCAAATCAGCACACGACGCATGAGGGACGCGGATCTGTTTCTTATAATGGCACTGAAACTGTCGACCCGTGCCTCTGCGAACATCCCAGATGCGCTGCAGTACCGTGACAGTCCCATAAACCCTCTGAAGCCGTTGTTATACTGGACACGCAGGGCATTGAGCGACTTTTTAGTGCAGTTCGTCCATAGGCTGCACGTGTAAAAGGATTAACGAAAAGCCTTAAAAAGATTTATGCATCTGCGGCGCCATGGTGGAGAGCAACGGGCACCACGCCTTGAGTTGCTGTCGCTGTGCGGGGAGATTCTCTCGTCACAATGCCCTCAATGATATTGTCCGGGCGTTAGTCTCGGCCAATATTCCATGTGTGCTGGAGCCTTCAGGCCTGAGCCGGTCGGATGGCAAAAGGCCGGATGGCTTGACCCTGGTGCCATGGCAGAAGGGTAGATACTTGCTGTGGGACGCCACTTGTGTGAGCACTTTCGCTGCCTCGCACCTTGGTCGCACCATTGGGGCAGCAGGAGCTGCTGCCGAGGCGGCTGCGCTTAGAAAGCGGGGCAAATACTCCGCATTGGTGAATTATTCATTTGTCCCTCTTACAGTGGAGACTATGGGATGCTGGTGCTCAGAGGCCAGGGCATTCTTGGCGGAACTGGGGCGCCGTTTGCGACTGAGAGGACATGACCCCAGTTCCGGGTCATTCCTGTTGCAAAGGTTGTCGATCGCGATTCAACGCGACAATGCGGCGAGTGTGATGGGCACCTTTGCACCCAGAATGACACGGGGCGGGTTATTTGACTAAGTTTTATTGACATGTAAACTTACTACTATACTACTATGTTCTATGCAAATAAACCGTTTTCCTTTTTAGGGTTCCGTAGTCGACTAGGAACCCTTATAGTTTCGTTATGTCTGTCCGTCCGTATATGTATATCAATCACGCCGACAAAGTGGTAAAATAAAAAGTGTTTTTTTTTTATTAGGTAGGTACCTCCCCTATACGTAACGTGGGGAGAGTTTTTTTTTTTCATTTCAACCCAAACGTGTGATATATTGTTGGATAGGTATTTAAAAATGAATAGGGGTTTGCTAGAATAATTTTTTGATAATGATAATATTTTCAGACAACAGACAACTCCAGAAGTAAAAAAAAATGTGTCCCCCCTTCTAACTTTTGAACCATAAGTTTTAAAAATATGAAAAATATCTCAAAAGTAGAACTTTATAAAAACTTTCTAGGAAAATTATTTTGAACTTGATAGGTTGAATAGTATTTGAAAAAAATTATTTCACTCACTTACTGTGACGGACGAAAAACTACGGAACCCTACACTGAGCGTGGCCCGACACGCTCTTGGCCGGTTTTTACTGTCTATACAAGACTGCCATACTCCATACTATGTAGGAAATTAGATAAAAACTAAGGTTTAAAAAAATCTGCCCGTGCGAAGTCGGGACGAGTCGCTAGTAATATCATGAAAATGTTTTGTAAAGCAATGTACTCCGAAAAACGTTTGTATGAAAATTTACATGATTTTTACGTGTATTGTTTTTCAGGTACCCGCTTGGTGACCTTGCATATAAAGGCTGCGATTATCAAGATCATCGATAATTTCAACGTGAAACCTTCACCAAAAACGAAATACCCCTTCGAGACTGATCCTCGATATTCATTTGCCATTCGCCCCAAAGGTGGTGTTTGGGTGGTTTTTGAACCAATCAAATAATAATTGTATCATAAACATCTGATAAAAAAAAATATACTCGTCGACTTTAATGTTTGAATAAAGACTTACACTTGTAGACTTAGACTTGTAGTTTCGTACACCAAACTACAATCACATACTTTTTTCCATAGAGCTCCCAACTCAACTATAAAAAAATATTATACAACTGTTTAGACAACTTTAATGTATTTGACCAATCACGTGGCGCCTTTACTGAACTTTAATGAATTTGACCAATAGAACGTCACCTTGGTCATAGAACAAAAGACATCAACGAAACGCTGAGCCGGTGAGCTGCGCTTTGTTTCAGCAGAGCTTAGATTTTCAATAGATACCAAGTTTGTTTAATTATTTCAGTTGACTCGTAGAAAAAGTATTGTATACAATAGTTACACAATAGGGAACATTACGCAAAGCTCTTCGTAGGTGGCGACACTAGCAGCGTTGACATTGTATCTCGTTCCCACTTGCGGTATTGTCTATACAAGCACCCTTGTCACTCATTTGACAATCAATTGTGCATGTGTGTGTTAATCCCTATATTCCTATACTGGTTTACTATTAGTGGTAGTGCTGCCTCTGGCGGCAGTACATTGCAGTAATGTTCCCTATTAGTTCTTAAACTCTCGTACCTACCTTACTTCCTAAACACGGTGCTCGACTTTAAGAGTCCTCATTGTGTAACGATTGTATAAAATACTATTTAAGGTGTAACTTTATATGTAGACGTAGGCATACATATTACATCCCGCGGGCGAAGCGAGCGGATCCGCGTGGGCAACTTGTCTAAATAAATCTACGTATATAAAAATGTATTATTGTATCATTTTTGCATTCGTAACTTTGTTTGTGTAAGTACCTTAGATTAAAGTTATGTTTTAATTAATAAATAATTCAGAAAACATTTGAGTTTCAATATCAAGGAAACTAAAATAAAGCCCATACAAAATACCATATAAGGTAAACGTCCGAGAGCTCGACGCTGTACTAGAATATAGCTTGGGCACTTTATTTCAAGGCAATATGAGTTAAATTCGAACTAAGAGGAATTTCTTAATTCGAATTTAAGCCATGTCACTTTGAATGGACAAGTTGTAGAAAAAAGAAAACATGTTGGTTACATTCAAGTTCTTTAGCATTAGATTATTTGACCTGGGAGACTTTACAGCTCCGTTAATTTATTTTATCTGACGCTGGAGACTTTACATCTTTATTATTATTCTCTTCATTTATTTTCATTCTTGGATTAGGTTTTTTACAATATGAATATAAAAGTACAATAAATATACAAAACATACAAAATAAAAACACATTATAAAAAACCTAACCTAGGGTGCCACCGGCAGCGAGGCAGGGCCTAAGCTACCGGTGGTCAGGGCGACAGAGACAGGAACCTCCGGACTATCCGCGCAGTATCCAGGAGTACCGCCTTCTGTATCTGACCCTTGATCCATCCATCTAGCGAGAGTCTCTTAAGGTGACGGTCGAGACTCTTCGCTATTAAACCGTTTGCCGAAACGACTATCGGGACAATGATCGTCGAATCAACATTCCACATGGCGGTCACCTCGTGAGCCAGGTCTAGGTACTTGCTGGCTTTGTCCTTCTCGGCCTTCACGAGGTTCTCGTCATGGGGGATGGTTATGTCGACGAGCACTGCCTGGCGTTTCGATCGATCTGTCAGCACGATATCAGGCCTATTGGCAAGAATAGTCCTGTCTGTGATGACAGATCGATCCCAATAGAGCGTGGCACGATCATTTTCGAGAACTGGCGCAGGTGTGTACTTATAATAAGGCACTTCGGAGACCACAAGACCGTATAGAAGAGCAAGTTGCTGGTGAACAATTCTGGCTACAAGGTTATGTCTGTGCAAGTACTCGCCGTTAGCAAGATGACCACAACCAGAGATAATATGCCTGAGTGACTCTCCGGGACGGCGGCATGCCCGACAAATGTCGACCGTACCGTCCTTCAGGATATACCTCCGGTAATTGTTCGTCATGATAACTTCGTCCGCAATTGCACAGACAAAACCTTCGGTTTCCCCGAAGAGATCCCCGAAACGTAGCCAGTTCTCCGACGCGAGCAGATCCACATCGGGCCCTGTGAGGGCCTTGCAGAACCGCCCATGAAGCTCCTTGCTCCTCCACACCGCCCTGCGGTCCTCGGCGCTCATTATTTTAAGTCTGCGCCAGTTCTTGTTTGCCAAGGAGAGCGGGGTGAAGTTTCCGTCTACTGCCACTACGTCACGATGCATCCCACACTCGTTGTTTAGGAAATAATCCCTGAGACTGTACACCTCGCGGTTGTGGAGGTCTTTGGCATTTAAAAAACCGCGACCTCCACACTTCCGCGAGATGTACAGCCTCATAACAGACGAGCGTGGATGTAGCATGCGATGCGCAGTAAGCAATACACGAACTCTTCGGTCCAGGGCATCCAGCTCAGTCTGAGTCCATCTTAGTACGCCAAAGGAGTAAGTAAGCAAGGGCATCACCCAGGCATTGAAGGCGCGCACCTTGTTGCCGCCGGACAAAAGACTATTAAGTACTTTTGTCAGGCGACAAAAGAAACGCTCCTTCCGCTGGAGACTTTACATCTTTATTATTATTATTATTATTGTATGTCTTTTCCGCTCACGGGACAATGATGCCCCGGAACTTTGGGAGGCGTGCGTGGGGCTAGGTACCTACAAAGTACCATATAATGGACCCGGAGACTCTATACATATCTCGACTAATAAGTGACAAGATAGAGCATCCGTCCCTGGCTGACACCGTTCGATAGAACGAAACGACCTCAGAGCATATAATACCTACTAGAGAGAGGACAAGCCGCCGGCGTCCGTGTCGCAACTGTATGCTCAATGGGCATACACTGCCATACTGTGCACGCCTGCTGATCGCAGAGAATATTACGTTTTTTCCCAAAATGCTAATAAATAAATGATATGATGCGCGTTTATTGTCAAATAAGCGTGTAGGTATACAAGAGTGTGTGTTTTAGATGTGTGCGTGCTTTGTCTTGTCAATTACTTGGGCGTTGTGTGGGTAAATGTACTTGCGACAGGCTCACTCTATACGAATCGGCCGCCATGTCCGATCTCCTTATATTCATACATTTGTGGAGACGACGCACTTATCTTGTCACTTATCGCGTGATATCCATGCTACGGGGCCGGGCACATATTAGCCGAGATATGTATAGAGTCTCCGGGTTCATTATATCACAATAATCTTACTCTATAACAAAATATCAAAATGAAACAAAAATAATAATAATGAATGGTCAGGCTGAGAAGATCGGTGGATGGTTGGACAGGCCCCCCACCCCTGGCTTGCCTTAACTGGCTGTCCAGAGTGGAGTCGCAAGAGATGTTGCTCGAGGGTAGATGTGGACACCTAAATGGCGAGTTGGCTATATGTTTAAAGTCCAGTGCCACCTCTCTACCCCCCCAGTCTCTCTGACTGGTGTTGCCCTTAGGCCATTTTTTAATGTCGCTATTAATAGGGGCCCATCTAGCAGTTGGCGAGTCACCGTCTGCCAGAGATTAAAAATGAGACAGTGTATTAGGCAGGCGCCCGATGTTTCACCCAATAGCCCAGCCACTAGTCCATCATTTTCACCCAATAACCCGTTTTCTTTAGATTCCAACAACCAGCAATAGTCCCTATACACCCCAGCGGGTGCTGTCTCTGTGTGCGTCTCATGACACGTGCAGGGACAGCATACGCTCGGTGTACTCCTTGCATTTCATTAAATTGTCAAAATGGCCTCTACGTGTTGGCTCAGTTGGTACTTTGTAGGTACCTAGCCCCACGCACGCCTCCCAAAGGTCCGGAACATCAATGTCCCGTGAGCGGGAAAGACATACTTAGTCTTAATTTTTTGACTTTACCAGAACTTAGTTAAATTAAATATATATTTTAGCTTTTGCCCGCGATTTCGTCCGCGTGGGACCCGTTTTCGTATCTCCTTGCAAACTTCCGCCCCCATTTCACCCCTTTAAGGGATGACTTCTGGGTTAAAAAATATCCTATGTCCTCCAACGGGATTAAAATTAGGTATCTCTACACCAAATTGCATCTTAATCGGTTCAGTGGTTTAAGCGTGAAAAGGGAACAGACAGACAAACAGATAGACAGTTACTTTCGCATCTATTATATTAAGTATGAATATATAATTATATATATATAGGTATATATAGGTATGTGTCTTAGGGAAAGCTGCTCGTAATTGCAAGGAACCGCGTCTATTTATCTGACCGTTTTCCTGCTTCACCAATCCCGTCTAACACCCACCACACCAACACAAAAACACAATCAGCCTCACAATAACTAAACCAACACTTTATTACAGTATCGGTATTACGGGACGAACCCTTTGTCCGCAAAAAGGGAAGAAATATCAGTAACCGCTTTCTGTAACGCTCGTCATTCAATACCCGGTGATATCTCATTTTGACGCTCGACTGAAGCGAGGAATGGCGATCCGGCCCTTAGGGCGGACGCAAGTTGCAGGAAAGTGGGTGCTTTGTATCCTCCTAAGACCCCGCGTACAAAATTTTGTACAAATTCCAAAATTAATTACTAACTTAAACTTAATGTCAAAAAGTTCCTAATTCAAAAACATAAAAGCGTAGCCTGGGCCTCAGGAGGTTGGTTGAGTTGAGATGATTTAATGTGGCCGATGTTTAAAAAAAATCATTTGAATTTGAATCTTGGGCCTTGGGTGGTAGAGTCGCTTTTTGAATGGACTACTTTGATGCAATTCGGCCAACTCAAATAATTTAAAGTATAATTTATAATTTTCTGTAAAAAACGAGCTCCTTGCTTCCTTGTGAGGTAGGTATTTAAAAACGAACGTATTGTTTGGATGAACCATCTTTTTCTCTTGTTACTGAATACATGCACTTGTAAGGAAGCTAACCTAATTTATTATTAAAAAATCATGCACATGTTACTATTAAAACGAAAACGAAGTGAGGTGGAGTTTTCACTCATTTGTGTTATCAAAATCTAACTTTCATCACAGAATAATAGTATCACACTTTCATGTAGTTGGTGTAAGCTGCCACTCCAGAAAAAACATTTTTTTGCAGAATAATTGAAAGTTGTTCTAAACATGGGGTACAGTCGCCATCACATACATAGGTCACTATAGGTGTTCAAAAATATCGGCACATGCACCCTAATGCCTTGAAAATAGAGATGTGTTCCGATGTTTGTGACGTGCTTGTTTGCTCCGATGTATGTGATGGCGACTGTACATTGTTAGAATGCTGAATTTTTTTAGAATTTAATATGTCATCTGAAGATCTGAGGAATTCGTACACTTTTGATTTTGAGAAAAAAGGAACTAAAAAAACCATGGGCGGAAAGTGTAGTAAGGACCTCTACCCAGGTACCTAGTACCTACCTATTCTAGTCGTTTGGCACACGCTTTACAATGCATCCTTATTATCATGATATTGTGATTTTAGACAGAACTGCGGCCTTGAAGACCAAACCACTCAGCACATCGTGGAGCGCTGCCCAAAGCGACGCTATAAAGGCGACCCGGAGGACCTCTACACTAACCTGACATCTGACGCGATCGACTAGCTGTGCGACCTGGATGTTGATTTATAATAATAAGGCTTTATTACAATATAGAATACGCCATACGATTAAATAATAAATTTAGACAGAATCTCTCATAACTTGTCCCACACGGGATGTAACTTGCCAGAGGCTGCGGCCTCTCGGTACCTAACATTGAATTTTGTGTCGTTTCGCATTTTCCCAAATATCGCTCTCCGTATTAGAACAAAGATTACGTTGTATCGAAAATTTTAGAGCTCAATATTACCCGTTCAGAACCGGTCCTTCCTCTCTCGGCTCAACTCACGAAGGGGGTCATAGAAAGGTTTAAAAAAACAAGACGGAGAGAGAGAATGGAGCACCTGGATGTAGACAGGCAAAGATGATGATAGGAGGTGTGGATCACAGGAGAACCAGGTATATGCTGAAACTGGGTAAGAGTAATCTGAGGTTGCTGACTGGTATAGTAACTGGCCACAATACTCTAAATAGACACTTAAAGGTAATAGGTATCAGCAACGATGCTTCCTGCCCACACTGTAGGGAGGAAGAAACCAGTAAGCATGTATTAGCGGAATGTATTATGTACGCGGCACTGGCAGTAAAGATATGTTAGAGGAGAGGGAATTGAGGGATGTCGACCTTAAAGATGTCCTTCTGTTCTGCAGGAAAACGAGAAGAATGGAAGAGTTTGATGTGGTAACGCCACCGGGACAGTAACCTGAGGACAAACGATCGACAGCCCGCTTGTTTCCGGCCAGGCGTCCCCTCACAACATCAGCATCATCAAGCACTATGTCCATGTTTAAAAAAAAAAAATACACCCTTCGAAAATTAGAGGAGGGGCGACACAATTTTTGTGACATTCGGGGCGATTATCTCGGGCTATATACTCTTAATCAAAAAAAATGCGTAGGAACCTTATATATATTTTGAAAAGTCTATCGATTGATGTGCCACACGTGAACGTACTTGATACTTTTTTTTGACTTTCAGTTACACGTATGGAGTGCACTCCTAAAATTTTTTTTTTGTCATTTTATTACAGAACTATGTAGTGGCTAATAAAATACATCTATTCTCTAAATTTTATTCAAATACACCTTATAGTTTTCGAGTAAAATGCCTGTGATATACGGACAGACGGACATGACGAAACTATAAGGGTTCCGTTTTTGCCATTTTCGCTACGGAACCATAATAAAACACATGACAATTGAAGAGTCAAAAACAGTAATTTTTTAACATTTATTAAAATAGTTTAATGGCCGATTACTATCGATCGAATACAATAAGGAATTATTTACAAATTGGTTCAAAAATCGCCCAAGAACCGCCTTTAGGACGAACAGTAAGAAAGTAGTGCTGATCGATCTCAAAGGGGTATTTAATTTTGGGTGAAGGTAATAGTTTGAATTTTTCGAGGATCTTGATAATCGCTACTTTTATATGCAATGTGACCACGCGAATACCTGAAACAAACATGCACTGAAAAAAATAAATTTTAGCAAAGGACCTTTTTAGCTCGGTTAAGAAAAAAATGGTTACATATAACCATGATTCATTTAAAACGCGCAATAAAGGTTTGCTAATGGTAAACGAGCAAATACTGCTAAACTTCCTCGGTTATTTTAACACAATACTTATTTATTTCCAAATGATTGTCTCGGTAAATCCAATCCATACCCGATTCGGTTAAAAATGGACAAGTTTACATTGTCATATGCTGACCACAGCCTTGTTTAATTATAGACCTTGAAATACTTGGTTAAAATTTGATAAGTTGTTTTGTTGCAAGTAACCGTGTGAATGGTTAAGAAACAGACAAGTGGCTTAAGTAAATATAAGCCTTTCTTTATCGGTTAAAAATAGACAAGTTGACACTGTTATTTGCTGTCAACTGCGTTATTTCATTTCAGACCTTGCATACTAGGTTAAAATTAGATAAATTGTTTTGTTGCAAATAACTGCGTAAATGACTAAGAAACAAACAAGTGGCTTAAGTAAATATAATCCTTTCTTTATCGGTTAATAATAGACAAGTTTACACTGTTATTTGCTGTCTAATGCGTTATTTAATTCTAAGTCTTACAACACTAGGTTAAAATCTGCTAAGTAGTTTTCCTGCAAATAACCGCGTGCAATATTAAAAAACAAACAAGTTGCTTATTTTTAGTTAAACAAGCACAGCTCGGCAGTTAGCCACCGAGTGAGCTATCACATTTTTACAACAGTTACTTATTTACAATTAAATCAGAAATTGACTAATTTGCCTTCGCAGCCGTTTTGCAGCAAAGTGAGGCGGCCATTATGTAACGGGACTTGTAGCCGTACGGGTGACTTATCTTGTTGCTCTTGTAAATTTTATTTGTACGTATAATATTGTAAGCAGACACTGTCAAGGTCCGACCCTGGAACCCCTCCCGTGCCGCTGGAAGTATAAACAAACCACGGGAACCTCTCCGAAGGCACTCTTGCTTGGGCCGCATTATGAGCGTTCTGTGCTGTGGTGTGATTTGGGCAATCGTGGTGCTAATTAGTGATTGTTAGTTTTGTGAAGGCTAAACAGACATTACAAAAGTTTAGAATAGTGATAGTGTTAGATTATAGACATAGACATCTATTAAATATAACAAGTCTGATTAACAGCAGACTTGTTATATTTAATAGATGTACCAATGGTTTTTACAAAGAAGATGTTTCATTTACTCTTTTAGCTTATAATATTATAAGTTCTGTTGTGAATTGTGAAGCGCCGGCCATCAATAGACCTCTAGATTTATTCGTCAATGGTAATACTTACCTGTTTTCTCAATTTACCTTATTCGTTTATTTTAATTTACCGTATAGGTATGTGATTGTGATGTTTAAATAAAGCTTATTTCTTTGAATTCAGTTTTCTTTTGTATCTCCTAAGATCGGTTGTACAAACCTACACAATGCAACCGATCTACTTGTCAATTCCAGCAAACTACAATTTGGTATAAGTAGCCAAGTTACTCAGTACTGACAATTGTCTCTATTGTGTAGAAGCAACTTGTATCTACCCAATAGACACAATTGATAGTACTGAGTTACTTGGCTACTTATCTTATACCGATTTGTAGTTAGCTGGAATTTCCAAGTAGATTGGTTGCCCCTACCCAATGGACAAAATTGACAGTACTGAGTAACTGGGTACATACACTTGTTTTAGTTAGCTAGAATTACCAAGTAGATCGGTTGCATTTACCCAATAGACACAATTGACGGTACTGAGTAACTTGGCTACTTATACTCGTTTTAGTTAGCTGGAATTACCAAGTAGATCGGTTGCATTTACCCAATAGACACAATTGACGGTACTGAGTAACTTGGCTACTTATACTCGTTTTAGTTACTTAGCTGGAATTACCAAGTAGATCGGTTGCATTTACCCAATAGACATAATTGACGGTACTGAGTAACTTGGCTCCTTAAACCGAACTCTCCGGCTGAGGCTGCAAAGTAAAATTGGCTCAATGCAGCCAACTTTGCATTGTTGTGTCTAATGTTACTACTATGTTATTAAGAAACAAGTATTTTTAACCAATTATATAGATTACTATTTGTCAAGTAATGTCAGCAAAGTTGACGTATTTGTTTTTAGCAACAAACTTTGCAGGTGCTATATTGGCAAACATGCTTAGCTATTTCTAACAGTAATTTGTTTATTTTTAACCCATGCGTTTTTTCAGTGTGTGTTTGAAATTCATTACGATGTTTTCCTGCATTTTTAAAACTGTCATTAGATTTTGAATCTTTCAGCTTGGACGGTAATGTCGTTTTGAAGGCATTACCTACTAGTTAGCCAAATCAAAGGATTATCGTAATGGTTGGTCAAGTGTTTTTTTTTATAGTAATAGGCAGTATTAATTTTGTGGCATGGGCGGCTTGTACAAAAGTGGGTGCCTCAGGTATTAATAGTTACAGCACGAGTATGATCTTATCTTATCTTATCTTATCTAGGTGAGGGCCCTTTCGGATGCACTTCGACCCAGTGGGATCTTTTGTGCATTTGCCCTCTCCTTTATACCTGCTCCCAGGCTTGCTCCATCATTTCCACAAAGCGGATGATGCAGTTCGCCGGGAGCACCTTGAATTCCTTTGGTTGCGGGTAACCGTTACCAAAGTAGTTCATTCTTTGTCTGGCAAGGGCATGATGCTTGTCATTGCACGAGTATGATGGTTGTCATTCTATCATAGCACTGAGGATGAAACCAAACTTAAAGTCACTTAATGTCGCGAATGGTGGTTACGGTCAGTTTATGGCCAAAAGCCATGCCAATTAATGGGGAATGGATGAAATTTTTAGAAGTGCCTGATTATTTTTTTGAATTTGTTTTTAAATTTCTGAACCTGGCAATGACAAATATAGCTGCTGCAGCTGTCAATATCATTGCCTGTGTCAGTTTACCAGATATTTTCTTGTAATATGAGACGGTTCAAGGAAAGTGTCATATTCGCCGTCCTAAACCCAAAACGTTAGTGAGGAAAATGTTTATATTTTTCAAAAATAAATGACGCAGCTGAAAAGTCTGAAACTTTTTTCTGGTGCTAAGGAAGGATATTCCTATCACCAAAGAAATAATCCGGCACTTCTGAATTTTTAATTTATTCCCAATTCTGATATGGCCTTAAAATATCATGGAATACTACTATTTAAAAATTACCAATGCATTTCTTAGGGCCTTCTCCAAACGGCATATATGTAAATTTTGGCCTCTTAGCAACCTCTTCTTCAGAAAACCCCTCAGGGTCAAACTTCTCCGGATCTGGATAATATTTGGGGTCCTTCTGAATACTGGTTACTGGTATAAGGATGCTAGAGCCCTTGGTGATCTTAAGGGGTTCGGATCCTGGCCTAGGTATGAAGCAGTCGCTGGTGCATTCTCTGGAGAGGTTGAAGCCGAAGAGCCGAAATGTTTCTGGGTGAAAACAGAAGGTGTGGTGTTGGATAGCTTTGTTGGCAGTTAACCCTGCCCACGATGAGAGGACGATGCGCTTTTTCGAATTATAATAATTTGGGCCATTTGCGTCTTTCCTGTGGGCATAGCTAAAGTTCAGGAAGTTTCGATTAACCTTTTGATTATCATTCTGATATACATAAACGGATCAAAAAATAACAATAACAATAGAATATGCAACTGTTAACTAGTAATCACAGGAAAGTTTTTTTTTGCTTTGTGTGATCTTTTGTTTCTTGATGTAATGTAAGATTTTATTAATTCATATGTATATGTGTTCTTGTCTAATACCCATGTTACAGACGAGTGCAAAAATATGTATCGATTTCATCCTCCCATAAATGGCGATGGGACATATTTATGTGTATTTAAGTTGTACCACTGGCCAAATAAGGTAATGATCTTTGCCCAGTGTTGCAAATATGCAAATATGTAATATTAAGTAAGTGTTTGTGTCGATTGTTTTATTATTATTATTGCTTTTGTTTCCTTGTGTTAAAATATGGGTCTTTGCCTGAAATAAATCAATTTTATTTATTTTATTTTATGCACCCATATTTTTACACATGATTATACACAAGCCAAGCTTAGTTTAAAACATGGGTGGTGTGTAAGATTCAATCACTTGACGTTTATTTTTCTAGTTACCTCAACTGCGATTACCTTTATTTATTATGTTTTAAATCATACCATTGTACACCATATCAAGGTATTTGGCGCCTTCTATGTCTTCAATTGTGAATTTTCCTTTGTTTCGCGATATGATTTCACTGATTTCGGATCGGAGTCTCTCCTGCACTTCAGGATTGATTGACAGCTGAAACGTAAAATAAATAGCGTCATTATCATTATGATATGATTATTTCATATAAAGATTAGATAGATAGAAAATCGTGTATTAATCCTTTTAAAACGCAAAATAAATGAGGATTGTTATGTTTGGAAAACACTAAATGATCTAAATATGTAGAACTAGTACAATATTTCCCTTTGATATCCTAGATAAACGTAGACAAGTGTAGATAATCGTAGACGAATTTCTCCGTTAAAAATCGAATGTTATATGGAATGTATAGCCAATCTCTCCTTTAAATCTGACATTAGCGCTTTACACAATAATCAATACGAGAACGAAATGACGTAAGAAAGGGTTGTCTTACGTTCGATGAAATGATTCTAGTTCTTGCGTTACATAAACATATTCATAAGGCACTCAATTTAAACTAAAAAAGTAAAGAAAAAAAAATGTTCACTGTTCTTGTTTTGTTTCGAAATTTTAATAGGTTCGATGTGCAATATTCGGTGCGGCAAGATCCTGACATTCTCAATCTACTCAGGGTAGTTACCATGGTGAAATGTCATTTTTCGTCGAAATGCGAGTGGGATGTGCCTGGTTCGGGATAAAGACGGAATGTACTGTACTTACGGGGTAAATATGCAATACTTATCTCTCTCTCGCAGGTAAGTATAATTCCCGACTTTAAACTTTCGTGAGACATTTTAAACTAATACTAATAATTCAACGGTTGAACTCACTTATTGAATGTCGCTACGAGCGACATGTTTCGAACTCTTTGGGAGTTCTTCTTCAGGATGGGTGTTCTCGAGGCGGTTCGCTTGAGTCAGTGCCCGCGCCCTCTCCGATCGCCGCGCGGCCCTTGAGGCACGCGCCGACGGGGTAGGGGGAGGAGGGCAGTCTTGCGTTGGAGTGATTGTGTGAGGTTGCCTCCTCCGATAGACGATACGCACACCGCACTCACTGTGTCCACGGGATTGTCACAACAATAACACTATCCATTTTGAGTCAGGAATAAGGCAGAGAGGGAGAGTTCGACGTGTCGCCCGTAGCGACATTTTAATACCTGAGTTCATCCGTTTAATTATTATTATTAGTATTAAATATAATTCCTATCTGATTGCGGGGTCTGTCCTCCTTTTTTCTTCTCTCTCAACTTTGAAAGAATGCTTATACCATCTATCTAATAAAGTAATAATTCTGACTAGTATATTGCACATGGCTAAAAATACTTACCAAACATAAAATTATCGATATAGCATTACTTCCGGACTCGTACAAATCAATTATGAATGTGAATACTTGTGCTGCCATATATTCATCCGTAAACACTGAAATAAATTGAGTACATTTTTATTCAACTATTTTTATGCATAATTCATATTATTTCTTAACTACTCTGCATGGTGGGTAGAGTTCATCCGGTAAATTGAAATTCTGTGGCGTGGCGCCGTGCCGGAGCGTTTTACGTAAGGCACGTCACCAGACGCCATGCCATGGCGATGCGGTCAGGCCTTAACTGTTTTGTAGACTACACATTTTGACGTAAGGATAACTACAGCCGTGGATAACAATAGAGTAACCGCCTTTAAGCTTTCGCTAAACTTAAGTGGCAGTGGGCGGGGCACATTGCACGTAGAACCGATGGCCATTGGGGCGGAAAGGTTCTGGAGTGGCGACCACGTACCGGAAGGCGCGGCGTGGGTAGGCCACAAGGTAAAGGTCGCGGGAGTCCGCTGGATGCGGGTGGCGCAGGACCGGCCATTGTGGCACTCTTTAAGGGAGGCCTATGTCCAGCAGTGGACGTCTTTCGGCTGATATGATGATGATGATGAACCGCCTTTGGGAAGTTTTCTATACCTAGGAATTTCATTATTAACGCTAGATTTTTTGAATATGAAAAAATCTGATTTCACCTTTTCGTGTATCGTTCTCTTTTTGTGCCAAGAGCAGTTGCATGAGATCGTTTCGCTTTTCACCGGTCGCTATTCTCTCTCGGATTATTTTTCTCGTCATGGCCACCAACACGTCCTGAAGCCTTGGTGAAATTAATCTGAAGATAATTAATAATATTATTAGCCATGTCAAATTAACCCTTTTCCAGGCACACCACATGCTGCTCGTCAAACATGTACACATTTATGTATTTATCGAAACAATAAATATAAATAACATTGACTGAGATCCGATTGTTATTTTTCAACTGCTGGCCTGGAAAAGGGTTAAATCCAAAAATTTATTATAAACACTTTGCAAACAAATAATTTCGTAAGAGACAAAATTTTGAGGCTTTTCTGCAGGGAGATCAGTGATTCGAAACATGATTAAGCAATTATTGCTCTATAGAAAAAAATCACGAACATAGGTCTAAAATACACTTAAGGCGACGTGAGCTCCAAAAACTGATTTTTAAAAAATCGTAGCTCTTGTTTGGACTATAATACGGCTGCTCTAAATTTAATTAGCAATTTTGAGGCCTTTCTCGAGGGAAATCAGCTATTCGAATCCTGAGTTTTTGACTTTCGCTCGATAGAAAAAAATCACGAACATAGGTCTAAAATACACTTAAAAAAATCATAACAAATTATGCACAACATCTAAACATATTAAAATTGGTTTTAAAAATCGGCAATGTCATGTTTGAGGGAAATCAGCTATTACTTTTTTATTTATTAAAACGCACAAAAAATTAATATTAAAAAACATGATATCCGCGCTTCCAAACAAGCACTTCCATCTCGCTCACGCTTATGCTCAGTGAGAGGGAGAAAATACCACGAACCTACGTCCCCTTAAAACATTTGTATCAAATTATGCACAAAAGCCAAACATATTAAAATTGGTTCTATAAATCGGCAATATCATTTTTGAGGGAACTTAGTGATTATTTTTTTATTTATTTAAACTCACAATTTTTTTTAATTAAAAAACATGATATCCGCGCTTCCGAATACGCAATTCCATCTCGCTCACGCTTATGCTCAGTGAGAGGGCGAGAAGACCATGAACCTGCGGCACCTTAAAGCATTTTCATACAGACTTGAGTGATTGGAAAATTACCTTGATGGGAGAAACCAATTTAGAATCGGAAGTCCTTGAAAACATTGTATGATGTTGGCGGTAACATTTGCCTCAAATTTTATTTCTCTCGTCAAATGAGAAACTAGCGAGTCCTTATTCTCAAATGTATTGTTTTCTATACCGTAAACGGCATTGCCTATAACATCCGTGCTGTATGTGTTAGCTAACTGTAAACAAAAAACATTCCTTTTCATACCAGTCGTACAACTGTATTGATTATCACTGGCAGGGAAGAGGAGCAGACGCATGTATATGCGTTGGGTGGACACGGTAACATATGTGGCTAGAGCCACACTATAGGTAAAGGCCAGCACGCATCAAGCTCAGCACCGAGTAGCTTGGAGAGATAGTGATGGTGAAGAGCGCCCACAGCCGTCACGTCCCTCAGCCGTTAGGATATTTACGACAAGGAAGAAAAATAACTGTATTGGTCAATTTAGACCACTCTTACTTTTTTCATGGTGGTGCAAGCAAAATTATTGAAGTATATCTATGTATAGTGGAAATGACTTGAAGTAGGTTTTTAAAACTCATATCGGTTCGTCTCTACGCTAATAAGTACTTGCAAATGTTGTACCTAGTACTTTTCCAATACTACATTTATATAACCTTCAAGCTTAATGTGAAGAGTTAACAATAATTTGTGCCAAGCCCGAGCCGCTAGCCGGGGCGACTTCGGAACATGTAATCCAACTCAGTAAAGCGTTCGACACAGTTACGTATTTCACCTAGTAATTATTTTCCCTTCGACCGCCTACTGTCACTACCGTCAAAAATGTCCAAATACGAAAGAAAGTGTCGCAACTGGTTTCGTAGGACGAAAAAAAATTCTTTGTACGTAGCAAGAAAAATAGTTCTTCACAAACGCTGGTACGCAGCGTTCGTTTCGTAGGCAGCCGAAGGCAATTAAATATTTGACATTTTGTTTCCATCGTGACTCTCTGTCGTTTGCTAACATTTAGATACTGACCGTAACCGAGTGCCAGCCAGGCTCGGGCTGGGCACGAATCAGTACATTGTGCATCGTCCTTTAAACGGCAATAATAAAAACATTATGTACACACATGCTAACACAGCTTGAAATAGTCACTTTATAAAATGTTATCTTACATCTCGCGTCTCTAATTCGGTTGCTCCGACGCAGTTTTTCTTCACATGCTGAACCATTACATCTCCCACTTTGAGTATATTGGGCACATAGCCTTTCAGCCTGGACAAAGTCAGAGAAGGTATTATTTGAGCCCTGGCAGATTTCCATTCTTCGCCTTGTAGGAAAAACGGATGCGCTGCAGCAAGGGGATCGGCTTTCTTATCGCACTGAAATATTATTTTAAATTGTAGACTTATTGACCGAAGGCATGAATAATCCTACTCCGCCTCGCTTCGTCTAAGAAAAATCATCTCTATATAGTAGAAATAACAAAACTGGGTCTATTTTTATATTATGTTATGTTTAGTGTCCGACCGAAACATGATTTTATGCCGAAACCGAAACCAAAGGTTCGGCTTCGGCTCTAGTTTCGGCCGAAACCGAAACCGAACCTTTGGTGGACTAGTTAAAATCGTTGAAAAATGACTTAAAATCGGTTTTTTACACATATTGTTAACAATGTAACACCTGAAACTCGTGAGGTTTGTATACAAGTTACCATAATTCCGGGAACAAGCACACAGAGCGTCACTTCACTGAGCCGGTGGCCAGCGAGCTACGCCATATTGCCGGTTGGCACGAGCGCACCCAAAGTTAGCCGAATGCGACCCGAAGTACCGTTTCGTAAGTTTCGGCCCGGCCGAAAGGTTCGGCCAATTTTCGGCCGAAACCGAAACAACTGCCGGAACATGATTTTTTAGCCGAAACTGGCCAAAACCGAAACCGAAACCGAACCTTCGGTCGGACACTAGTTATGTTTGACTAGTACGAGTATAAACGTACAATACTTTCTTTAATTCTATATCTTGGCTAAAAAGTATGGACCCGTTGCTTTTTAATATCATCATACATTTATTCGACGCGAGAGTCTATGCGGCGACCGGGATGTGCCCAACAAAAGTATACTTTTTAGCCAAGATGTAGAATTTTTAGAGCGTGGCTGTTAGTGGTAGAGTTACGCTGTGTGGAGTAGGAAGCTTGGCGCTACTTTTGATCTGATATCTTTTTAACGCTGAAAGCCATATGAGCTAGGGAGTCTTGGCCCTCTTGGCAAGCACTTTACATGTAATGTTTTTGGTGGGATTATTTTTTCAGGATCATAATAATTTAATAATTAACGAAAATCAATAAATACGAGTGCAATTAACACTGAACATAATAAAATGAAACTAGTTTTACCAAGACCTAAACAACTTGCCTGCGTTCCATTGAAGCCGAAATTCGAGAATTCGGAGACGAGGATGGTCTTGATGATGTCCAAATCCTTCACCATCAACATCGGGGCACTCATTTGGTAGTATCCAACCAGTGGGGCGTCCGGAAACTCCCTATCAAACATAAACTTAGGAATCCGATCGACGAATCCAGCTAGATAAAAACTAGTTTAATAATGTCTGGTACAACAACGCGCACACATTATTATCTGACACCTCTCTATTTCTGGCGCCGTTAATACTGTATTAGATATTTTTGCCCACTTTGTTAAGGACACCATAATGCTCGCGCTACAAGATGGCATAGACAATGGCCGGATGGCAATTACTCAATCAGCAGTAGAGATGAAGAACGTCGTGCATCTTTGTACGAGAACATGGGAAATATACCTAATCTAAATTACATATTTTAACTTACTTATAAATGGCTTCATAGAGCTCGTTGTAATGTTTCTTCAAAAGTATAATCGGTCTGAAGTGCCCAAAGAACCATTCATTTCCCGACGCCGTTGGCACTCCTTTCTTCTCCCAATAATCACATTTGAAACTTGTCACCATATAATATACTAGAGCAATAATCGCAAGTGCTAGATATAGCCACATATTGAATAGAATGTCCGCGTGAGTTGACGTCGCAATACGCACTGAGTCCTTGCTATCAATCTGAAAGGGGCTACAATTGTATATTGTGATGCGCATATTTAGCTGTGTATTTGTTACATGCCATTGAGTGTCTTACAAGTTGATTAGCTGTGTATCATTGGTCAGCTTTACTGTGCTTCCTGCGACCGAGTGTTTAAGAGTAAGTTCGGCTTCGCAAGCCATATCAGGCCCCGTAGCATGGATGGCGTTATCACGCGACAAGTGACAAGGATAGAGCTTCCGTCCCTGGCTGACACTGTTCGATAAAACGAGACGACGCGCTTATCCTGTCACTTGTCGCGTGATAACGCCATCCATGCTACGGGGCCTGGGCTCACGCCCGCAACTAGCTAGGATCGCCATCGCCTGCCACGGCGTGGATAGCTATATATATAATATAGCATTGGCCACTTGGAGCTGCGGCGGCATCGGAAGCGGAAGCGGTGTGCCATACGTAGGAGCGAGAGGTCGTAGCGCGATCTTTCTCTTCCACGTATGGCCCCACCCACTGGTGCTACTGCTACTGTGACCGAGGTATTAGCTACCGGCGTCGTATGCGCGTTCACGTACAAAATTGTGCGTTGCGTCAACGCGGCGTTGACGCAATGTACAATTTTGTATGGGAACGCTCACACGGCGCCGAAAGTGTGGGGTCTGTCTTAGAGTTGAACTTGACCAGCAGGCTAATTGCGTAACTTTTTTAACGAGCGCTAGGACATGTCAACTGTCGGATATTGTAGGGTAAAATGACAGTTGACATTTCCAAATGCTCGTTCGAAAAGTTACGCCGTAACCCCCGCTGGCCTTAATCGAGGCTTTTTTTCAACTTTCGTATACGAATGCAAGAAAGAGCGTAATATATACAGTGTGTTACCGGCAAGTGGGCATTTTTAAAGTAGGGTATGACCTTAAATTGATTAACAAAAATTCTGACTTCATAATTTTTCTAACAATTTTAAATTGCTACCAATATACAGCACAGTTCATAAATTGACAAGTAAGTGTAAATGATAGCTCTTTATACTTTTATTATTACGTCTTCAAGATACATGTCTGTTTAGTTCGGATTTTGCTACCCATTGCCAATTGACTTCTACCCATTGGAACTTGACTTCTACCCATTCCGATTTGGCTTCTACCCATCGCCATTTGACTTCTACCCATTGGCACTTGACTTCTACCCATTGCGATTTGCCTTCTACCCATTGCCATTTGACTTCTACCCAGTAGTACTTGACTTCTACCCATTTCGATTTGGCTTCTATTCATTGCCATTTGACTTCTACCCAGTAGTTCTTGAATTCTACCCATTTCGATTTGGCTTCTACCCATTGCTATTTAACTTCTACCCATTGCGATTTGCCTTCTTCCCATTGCCATTTGACTTCTACCCAGTAGTACTTGACTTCTACCCATTTCGATTTGGACTTCGGACCGTCGATAAGTATTGTATATTTCTTGAGTAGGTGCTTATCTGCTATGGTAAACAGATAGACCAATTCATTTAAAATTTCCTGACTACCCTCAAGTGAGACCCTTACCTTGCTGCACTGTATTTGATCTGTCAAAACCATTCTCGATTGACGAGGGTTCAACCCGTTATAATACCTGCTTGACCTCATTCTTGATCGGAGGGTAATTTCGTCAAAATTGATGATTTTCTCGCTGACTGTACTTTTTTCAAAAATCTGTGAATGTAGATTGTCATCACTTCAAAAGTTAGGAATGAAATGCTATCCTTACTGTAGCTGCCCTTACTGCCCCGTTTTAACTTTCCACCCTGTATAAATGCCTTACAATATTATTAAGTTTCAGTTTAAGATACATTTTTCAATCTTCGCAGACTAGGTACGCTACGCTGTCAGCAGCTGAAAGTGACGCGGAAAGCAATATCTGCATACGTTTTAACACGTTGACGGACAGAACGCCTGTAGGCGTTGGCCTTCGAAAAAGTGATACGACAGTACGCCTCTCGACGATCATATTTTGGCTTGTAAAAAATCAGTACGCCCGTCGACGTGTTTTTTTTCATACTAATACCAGGTAAGGCATGTTGTAGTGTCACGGCAGAAGCAGTTTATGTCTTCATACTGTCATATTATAACGTTTCAAAAGTTGATCTAAAAATGCCGTTTACGCACACATTGACATATTTTTATTTCCGCCATTACGCACACAACGCCTATTGACGTCAGCACTACATACAATTTGCCGAGTAGTGTGCGGCGAGCAACGGCCGTGCGTGCTCGTGCGTGTTTTGGTGGACAGCCGAAATGTAAAAGGTCAGTAAATATAAACTTTACGTATTTAAGTTGTATATTTGGTAAATATTATGCAATTAATAGTAGTATTTTTACATACAGTAAGTAAAGTTGTGTAAATATGTATTTAAAACATAAAAACAATGTTTTAACCGAAGCATCCATTTTTTTAGATGGCGAACCGTGGTTCGTATGAAGAGCAAAATAAAAGACTACAAACTCTATTTGATGAGGCTTCTTCACCTGAATCCAGCCAAGAACCCTTTTCTGATGACGGGGCATTTGGATCAGATAAAGATTACGAACCCTCGGACGTGGAATCTACCAGTTGTAGTAAAACTGGTAGATTACGTAAGATTACGTAAGACGCCTATGCACGTACTGACGCATAGTATGTACTATTTACTGTGCAATATGACAGTACGTCTATAGGCAATGTATGAAATATTTTAGTGACACAGCACGAACTAAATGTATGGTAGTACTGTCCATCAACGTGTTAAGAAAATAATGTGAAATGGAAAATTGTCTTGAATTAGTCAATTTTGGACTGCATTTTTTGACTTCCCGTGCTGCAGAATCTACAGATAACTAAATGTAAACTCTTTCTAATTGCTACGTCTTAAAAACTTATTTAATCTTTACCTTCAAGTCCGATTCTTGCGGGAATTCGGCAGAGCCGAAAGGAAGGGTGATTTTAGCCTTATACCTTACATTACCTTATAGCTCTAAAGATCTTAAAATTAAAAGATTGTAGCTATATTTGATGTAAATTTAAGATGTAATTTACATTTTTTTTAGCAGACTGTTTGTATTTACGTGTGTTCCACCGTAGCGTTTAAGATACTGAACCGATTTAGATATAATGTGTCAATCGATTCGAAGTTATGCTTCAGAGACATATGGCACATATTGTTAGAAAAAAGTATTTTCAGGTAGTTTTCCATAGCCAGGATTGAGTTTTGTGAACTTGTTATTACGAAAACGTTTTATGAAAAATGTTGACTTGGAAGTCTTGGCACACACACACACTACTATTCATTTTAATCATATTCATACTCATTCATATAATTTATAAAAAATTAAAAATACAGTTGGATTCAACATGTACCCTTTCGGGCATAGCAATCTACTACAATACAACGTTACAATCTACTGTTGACGTTAGAACAAAAATGGTACTCATGGAAATGACACAAAGCTAATTTGGATATACTATTGCAATAGCTTATTGACAAGCCCTCATCCGTTCACTTCAGAGACAAAAGCAGAGGAAAACATAAATAAAAGCCAATCGTTACTTTTAAACCAAAAAGCGTAGTTGAAAACGGACGTAGAAACCGGAAACAGCAGTCTGCTGCAGGGGCTGCGTCGAGATATTCAGCACTTCCGGTGTGTGAGGGAGACGGCGAGAGGAAATGAATGCTTCGATTCAAAGATTCTATTCAATGGTCTTGGAATATTGGGGAAATCTTAGTTTTGCAGCCGTGACTTGGGTTTTATCTTTCATTTAGTAATGCAGCATCAGAACTTTTCATGAGTTTATTTCTGTTTCAAGTAGGTACTATATTTGGAGAAGTTTCCGATTACTAGGTTAAAAATATCAAATCAGCAAAATCATTGAAGTAGAGTAAAGTATGTAACAAAAACTAAAGAATCTCACTGCCCGGTTGAGTGTAGAATTGTAGATTCGACTTTGTCAGTGGTCGGAACACAGACAAATGTAAAAAGTAAGAAAGTGTATGAACTCACTTCAGTAATAGGTACTATAAACAAAAACAAACTGAATATGGCAAAACATAAAATACTTAAGAAACAAACTATGTTAAAAAAAAATCGCCTTTTCACTTTCACCATCAACCAATTGCATTACTTTCAAAGCAACTTTCTTAACGTAGTAGGTAGATATTGGCAAAGCACACAATATTACATTCTATTACAGATAAAAGCTTCCAGTAGTACTCGAAACCCTTGTACAGTACTGTTAAACAAAATGTCCTATCTTTATAGTAAAATCATGTCACTTATGACGTTCTGTTTGATGAAGGTTGTATAATCGTGTTACAGACTGATCTATTTACGTTCGATTCGTGGTTGATCCAGAAAAAGGGAGCTCGTGAGGGACAAAAATATCAAATATTTTTTTCAATATCATCCCTTTTTAGGGGTATATTTTGTTAATGATCGATTGACTTTCTTTTGAATAACTAAGGTTTTACAAATTAATTCTGCGTACCAATGATGAGTCAATAAAAATTATGACACTTTAAGTTCTTTATCAGTGATGAAAAGTTCTCAACTCAATGAGAAAAAAAAGTTAGTACCTATGCTAATTCAATATTTTTCTCAAAAATGGCCCGCAAAGTGGACATAACTCGCTACATATTGGAAGGTAAAGTGTATAGTTTAAGGCCAGATCAAAATTAAAAAATAAAAAACATTGCAGGCCGCCTGGAATGTTACAAATAAATTCCTTTATTTGTCGAGTACCAAACTTTTTAAAAAGTAGAAACTGGCATATAAAAGACGGCACAGGTCGTATTCAGCCAAATCAAGTCGTATTTTTCTGTTGCAAACGCGACATTTTTGTGAGTGTCATAAAAATATTGCGTTTTTCGGTGGAAAAATACACTTGCGATATTATGACGTTTAATTTTATGTAATTTGCAGTATCCTCAATTTGCATTTAATAATTAAGCTAGATTTCGATTTAGTCTTTTTTATTCCCCCATTTTCGAGATAAGCACTATATTAGCCTCAGCCGGAATGGCAATTGCAGGCTTCGTATTATAATTAAACGGACTCGCAAGCTCGTCCGTTTAAACAAAATTCTCAGCCTGCAATTGCCTCCTTCCCGGCCACGGCAATAATGTACTATTAATGTCGTTAAGTTACGGCCGTATTATTATTAATTTAATTTTACTTTCCCATACTGTCTATTCTTACTTTTTCTGTATTATTTTTACATTCCCTGTGGATATAGTTAGATCGCTACACTCTTAATAGTTTTTATCTTGTTAATTTCAACTACTTTCCGATTCCATTGAAACAATGCATATTTTCCCTACAGCTTTGTAATAGGTACAGTAGTTTACTTGTAAATATGTCAAATAAGTTTACATTTTCTCCAACCATGTAATTTTATCATTATCCACCAGACCACCTACCGAACCCTTTTAAATTTGAATTAAACACGATGCATTTCACAGGAAGATAACTAGATTACTCCAAAATTCCGGACCCCATCGGTTCATATTTGAGAAATTTAAGAGGATTTGTCATCGGAGGCGTTCGACCGACCAACTTTACGCCCACTCCCTCGATGTAGGGGCACTGATGATGGCACGGGGCCTCTATTTTGTGTACCTCTTTTATATCTGGTTTAATTATTCCAGAGGGAGTTTGACCCCGCCCCGCAACTTACCAAGCCATAATTCTTTAAAACCATTCATCATATAATTTTCGGGTGAAATAGGTACGGATGAGGAATCAATTTTTGGAACAAAACAATACAATAAAGATTTTTGGAATATAACCTTAAATTTTATTTAAACTACGAACTAAGTATATATTGAAACATAAATACTGTCATCATCATTTGCCTCTACGTCTTTATCAGACGATTCAAGCAGCGCTTTGCGAATGCATAGTAGAGCACTTTTTTAAATGGCTATGTAGCCCTATACGGGAGCGGCATTGTCTTCCGCAAAGGTTGCAGGAGAATTGTGCATTAGGTAATGGCGGGGTGTTTATGTGTCTTCTCTTTCTTTCACCTTCGAGAAGGTCAAACTAGGCCCCGTCATCTTTCTTGCGTCCGTCCGTGAGAGCCCTTCGGCACTTAATCCTATATTCCGCAATGTGCTCCCAACATTGGTGATTGATGCCGAATGCCATCATATCCCGCTTGGCACAATCCTTAAAGCGTAGCAGAGGTCTACCTACACCTCTTTTAGCATTTGCTACGGTGCCAAGCAGGATACGGCGTGGAAGACGAGTGGGTGGCATACGATGCACATGCCCCAGCCATCTCAACCTTCTCTGTTTGAGCAGAGCGGTGAGACTGGGCAGATGCCCATGCAGATGCGGTGATACACAAAGGCGTTTTTTGCTCACGACACTTCTCACTGCATCTGACGTAAGGTTAAAATCATATCTATTGTAGATCGTTGGGCACGGAAACCGCACTGAGCCTCAGGATATACGCGATCAGCCAGCTGTTGGATTTTGGATAAGATCATCCGTGCGAACAACTTGCCTACGATGCTTAAAAGGGATATCCCGCGGTAATTGTTGCAGTCACCGCGGTCTCCTTTCCCTTTGTTTAAGGTGACTATGTTAGCATCACGCATATCCTGAGGCACAAAGCCGTCCTCCCAGCAGTTACGCAGCAGTCCATGCAGAAGAGGCCCTACGCACTCAAGCTTAATAATTTTTGCGCAGATGCCATCGCCACCAGCTCTCGCTTTAGTTGTTTGATGGCTTTGTGAAAATCCTCCAATGTTGGTGGTAAGTCTAACTCATTCCAAGTCGATAGTTTCGGCAGGAGCAGCACGGCGTCTGGCTTGATGTCGACTGGGAGTGATTACAGACCGGTGTAGTGTTCCACCCATCGCTGGAGTTGTCTTTGGCTGTCGATGATGACCTACCGTCAACCTCCTTTAGAGGGGCCGTTTTTTTGGGAATCGGACCGAGAGCTTGTTTGATTCCCATGTACACACCACTAAAATTACCCACATCTGCGCAGGCTTGAATATTGCTGCAAAGCTCAGACCAGTACGCATTAGCGCTCTGGCAGGACTTACGCTGTAGGTCTGCCTTTGCTCTAATCAGGTTACTGCGGGTGCTGGTGCTAGGTGACATACGATGGTTTAAAGCAGCCTGGCGTTTGGCGTCTAATAAGGGCTGTCGAATCGCAAGGTTTTCAGCAAACCAGTCCTGTGTTTTGGACTTCGGGTAACCGAAAACGTTTACCGCTGCTTCAGTGATGAGCTTCTTTGTTCTTGTCCAGTGTTCAGTAGCAAATAGGAGTGCATCATTCCAGGTTGCAAGCTCCGCTTTTACTTAGCTCCCAAATGTCTGCATCAACTCATCGGATTGGACGTTGTGAACGTTGATTTCCTTTTTGCCGGCTGTTCTGGATGAGTGAATCTTTTTTGGAGAGATTGCAATATGCGCCACAACCAAAGAATGGTCCGTATCACAATCTGCACTCTGAAAGTAACGCGTGTGAAGAACTTCACGAAGGTTTCTTTTTCTGGATATGACAAAATCTAATTGGTGCCAGTGACCAGAGCAAAGATGTTTCCATGAGACCTCATGTGCAGATTTACCTCTGAAATAGATGTTGGTTACGCATAAAAAGCGGCTAGAAACAAAATTCTAAAAGGCGTTGGCCATTTTTGTTCATTTTACCAACACTGTGGTTAACGAGACAATCAGGCCAGACAGAGTTCTCCGTACCAACAGGGGCATTAAAATCCCCAAGGATATACATGTAGTCTCCAAGTTTAACTCCGTCTATGACCTCTGCAAGCTGGTTGTAAAACTGGTCTTTAACGTCTGCATTGGCCGATAATGTGGGTGCGTATGCGGAAATCAAGGTAACATAGCCGCATTTACTGTTCAGGCGAAGACTCATGATGCGTTCCGAAATGCCGACAGGGTTCTCGATACTAGGCAAAAGGTCATTACGTACTGCAAAGCCTACTCCGTATTCACGCACTGAATCAGAGTTCTTGCCTTTCCAGAAAAATGTGTGATTGGGCTCGCGAATCATCCTTTCATCTGGGAGCCTTGTTTCTTGAAGGGCAGAGATACCGATGTTAAGCCTACTGAGTTCTCCGTTTTTGATTGCGGTTTTGCGCAGTTCTTGTGCGTCATCTCCTGAACCTCCACAGTTGACCGGGAGGCCTGTCCTCATGGCTCAGACATTCCATGTTTCTATACGCATGGATAAGCGATTTTTTGTATTTTTGTGTGTCTCTTTATGCGCAGGTGTAGTTAATGACGGTGCCAGTTGTCTAATTAAGCATTAGTGTTCCCCACACCTCAAAGGAACAAACCAGCGCCGGGACGGATCAGTACCAAATTGGCCGGGGGCTGCCCTGCTTATGCGGGCGGTAACAGATCGATGGACCTACGACTCCCACTGTCGAGAATGACCCCTGGCGCTCACACTTACGCCCATGTGCGTGACCTTATAACCGGTAACTGCCATTCTCCGTGTTTTTATCCACATAGCTAGGCTAATGTGAATGAAGTGTCCTCTCCACAGACGCTACATCGCCAGGGACGCTATTATGGAAAAACCTAGGATTGCCCAAGACCTAGGTCACCCTCTCGGTCTCACCGGTGGGATCCACAGGAACGACGAGTCGATACGTGCGGACCGGATTGACTGCAGGAGCCTGACGTTAGGGATTAGGTCCCGCTTACGCCTACCGGTGAAAGAAGGGATAAAGGAGGAGGAAAGAAAGGGTGGGATTTGTGGAAAGGAATGGGAGTAAGGTAGTTGGATGATTATTGCTTTGGAAGGATGGGGAAAAGCAATAACAGCTCTGGGAGCCGGGGTCGCGTACCCGTGTACCGTTGAACTTTCACCGGTCAGGTGACAATCAATGGTACTCCCTGACTAGAAATACTGTCATAAAGCCGTATTATAAACTGAAAAAGGAAAATCGCAATAACAATCGATAAATGAAAAATAATGTAGGTGATTAGTGATTACGCTAGACGCTATGACAAAAAATATTTTTTTAAACAAGATGAGTGCTTACTGACTACTAAATACCTCAAGAATAAATTCAATATGTTAAAAAAGCGGCCAAGTGCGAGTCGGACTCGCCCATGAAGGGTTCCGTAAAATAAATTAGTTTTATCATTCTCTTATTTTAGAAGTTACAGTGGGGGGGACACACACATTTTACCACTTTGGAAGTGTATCTCGCGCTAACTATACAGTTTAGAAAAAATATTATAAACCATTATAATATTATCTTTTTGAAAACCTTCACCATCAAAAAATTTTTTGAGAGTCAGTTCTAAGTAAACCCCTATTTTTTTGTTTTTCTTTCTATTTTTGTGTAAAAATCATAATGCGGTTCACAGAATACATCTACTTATAGATAAATTAACGAGAGCATGGAATTGCATATGTAGTAGTATTGTATGTCTACAGGCATTCTATATTTGAATTTTCTATTTTCTCGTACTATCAGCATAAAAAGAGGTTTGTTATATATTGAAGAAGTAAATACCAAAATAATGTCAGTGTCAAATTGTGAAGAAAAATTAAGTGAAAATTATTCTCTCTTTTCCCACCAATACAAATGCAATTCCATGTTCTCGATAATTCATCTATACCAAGTTTCAACAGTATCCATACTAATATTATAAATGCGAAAGTGTGTCTGTCTGTCTGTCTGTCTGTCTGTCTGTCTGTCTGTCTGTTACCTCTTCACGCCTAAACCGCTGAACCGATTTAGATGAAATTTGGTGAAGAGATAGTTTGAGTCCCGGGAAAGGACATAGGGTAGTTTTTATCCCGGAAATCGACCCCTAAGGGGATGAAATTGGGGGTGAAAATTTGTATGGAGCTACTAAAACCGCTGCACCGATTTGGATGAACTTTGGTATATAAACACTTTAAGTCCCGTGGAACGACATTGAATAGGTTTAATCCCGTAAATCATCCCCTAAGGGGGTGAAATGAGGGGTGAAAATTTGTATGGAGCTACTTAAACCGCTGCACTGATTTGGATGAAATTTGGTATTTATATAGTTTGAGTCCCGGGGAAGGAAAAAAGATAGGTTTTATCCCGGAAATCATCCCCTAAGGGGGTAAAATAGGGGGTAAAATGAGGAGGTGAAAATTTGAACGTAACCAATTTTGATGAAATTTGTATCAGAGATAGTTTAAATCCTGGGAAAGAACATAGGATAGTTCTTATCCCGAAAATCATCCCCTAAGGGGTTGAAATCAGGGGTGAAAATTCGGATGAAACCCATTTCAATACAATTTGGTATAGAGATAGTTTGAGTCCCGGGGAAGGACATAGGGTAGTTTTTATCCCGGAAATCTACCCCTAAGGGGGTGAAATTGAGAGTGAACATTTATATCGAGTTTCTTAAACAGCGGCACTGATTTGGATGTAATTTGGTTTATAAATAGTTTGAGTTTGAATCCGGAAATCATCCCTTAAAGGGGTTTAATGAGAGGGTGAAAATTTAGAAGTAAGCAATTTTGATAAAATTTGGTTTAGAGATAGTTTAGGTCCTGAGAAAGGACATAGGATAATTTTTATCCCGGAAATCATCCCCTAAGGGGATGAAATTAGGGGTGAAAATTCGGATGGAACCTATATGAATACAATTTGGTATAGATATAGTTTGAGTCCTGGGAAAGGACATATAGGGTAGTTTTTATCCCGGAAATCCACCCCTAAGGGGATGAAACTGGGGTTGAAAATTTGTATGGTGCTACTTAACCGCTGCACCGATTTGGATGAAACATAGGACTGTTTTAATTCCGGAAATCACCCCTAAGGGGGTGAAATGGGGGGTTGAACTTTGGATGGAACCCGTTTAGATGAAATTTGGTATAGAGATAGTTTGATTCCCGGAGAATGACATTAGATAGTTTTGAAAATTTGGATAAATCCCATGGAGATGAAATTTGGTATAGTAGGAGTCCCAGGAAAGCACAATGCATAGTTTTTATCGCGAAAATCAGCTCCTGAGGGGGTGACATTAGGCGTGAAAATGTTGATGGAATCCATTTAGATGAAATTTGGTATAGAGATAGTTAGAGTCCTAGGGAAGGAAATAGAATATTTTTTATTTCGGAAATCATCCCCTAAGCGGGTGAAATGGGGGTGAAATTTTGGATGAACTCATTTAGATGAAATTTAGTTGAGAGATAGTTTAAGTCCTGTGAAAAGGCATAGGATAGTTTCAATTCCGGAAATCACCCCCTAAGGGAGTGAAATGGAGGATGAAACTTTTGATGGAACCCGTTTAGATGAAATTTGGTATAGAGATAGTTTAAGTCTCGGAGAATGAAAGCGGATAGTTTTTATCCCGAAAATAGTTCCCAAGGTAATGAAATAGGGGGTGAAAATTTGGATAAAACCCATTTAGATGAAATTTGGTATAGAGATCGTAAGAGTCCCAGGGAAGATGCATAGTTTTTATCCCGAAAATCATCTCCTGAGGGGGTTCTTAAAACTTTGTAGAAACATTACTTATTTGAGTACAAACAAAGTGCTTTCAGCGTTTTGGAAAATTCCACCCCTAAGAGGGTTAAAAAGGGCTGCAAAGTTTATATGGGGAAACTCTTTTTGGGATAGGAGCTTAAGGGCCTACGCTAGCTGACGCGGGTGCACGGAGCGGGCGCACGCCTGCGGGTACCCGCAGCTCTATGCACCCGCCGCGGGTTAGTTAGCGCTGCTAATACTATTTTTCAATAGGCGTCCACCCGCTCCGTGCAAACAGCGTCAGCTAGCGTAGGCCCTAACAGTTTGTAGGACGATTAGTTATTGAAATACAAAAAAAAGGATATTCAGCGTTTTAGTAAATTCCACTCCTAAGGGGGTTAAAAGTGGGTGCAACATTTGTGTGGAGGAAACATTTTTTTAGCCAATTTACAATTTTGTAGAATGCTTACTAATTAAAAATAAAATTAAATACTTTCAGCATTTTAGAAACTTCGATCTTTAGGGGTTTATAAGAACGTTTGAATGAAGAAAATATTTTTTTAGCGAGGGACTTAAAACTTTGTTGAAAGATTACTTATTACAATAAAAATCAAGTACTTTTAGCGTTTTGGAAAATTCGACCCCTAATGAGAATAAAAAGGGGTGCAAGGTTCGTATGGGAAACCCATTTTTTGAGCTAGAGACTTGATATTTTGTAGAAAAAATACTTATTACAATAAAAAAACTTAGTGATTTCTTTTCAATGTTTCCCCGAAAAGCGTTAATTCAAAGGTTCAAAGTTTGTATGCAGACTATCAGAGCAAGAAATTTTTTAAGTATGAGAATTGTAACTTCGATCTTAGTATGTTTGTTAAAAGACTACAAAACTCATTTCAGCGTTTTTTGAAATTCATCCCCTAAAAGGTATTATAAGGGTGTTCAAAGTTTGTATGGAGAGCAAAACATTTTTAAAGTAAGGGATTTGTAACTTCAGTTTTAGACTGTTTACTACAAGACTACAAAGCTAATTTCAATGATTTTAAAAATTAATTCCTTAAACAAACATTTAGACGATAACATGTTCTACGCGGACGAAGTCGCGGGCAACAGCTAGTAGTTCTTATAGTTTCGGAAAAAAGTGGCTGTGACATACGGACAGACAGACATGACGAATCCATAAGGGTTCCGGTTTTTGCCATTTGGTAACAGAACCCTAAAAAACATCCAAACAAAAATAAGTCGTGAAATGTTTATAGAGCTATTTCATGTTTATGACTATCATTAATTTCATGTAGTTGTCATCAACGAAGAGAAAGAACTACAGTAATGGAGCAAATTAAGTACAAATTTTATGTTGGCGGTTAAAATTGTACCCAAGAGAAATGAAGATGTCTACTAAAATAATGATGGACTATAAATTCATATACGTACAGATAAGAGTGGATTTTCAAAGATTAGAGTTCACAGCTAAGGCCTGTTGCCTCCAGGAAATTCCAGATTCTTTGGGCGGTGATATGTTGTACAGTCAAGGAATTTAATTTCCAACCCACCTAAGATTCAATATCGTATAGCAAACTGTCACCATAAGAGCTAGCTAGAGCACGACGTTACTTTGACATATCGAATGCATTGTATTATGTCAGGAATTAACTACGTTAACATGGTGAACTTAACTTTTGAACATGTTATCTCATGAATCCCTATTCCTTCCTGGTGTAACTCACTATTTTTGAGCTCTTAATAGTTAACGAGTAGCGGCAAGCATTTTATTTTTCAAATTAATAACGTGAAAATTATTTTACAATTTTCTCGATTGACACTGACACATGACACATGTAGAAAAGCAAATGATAACTTTTCGCAATGAGTTTATCTGTAATGTGAAGTGACAAATAATACGTATTGACACTATTGACATCTCAATACTATTACTGAAATATAATTTTCGACCTTAATGCATTGCGAATGTCTAACGACATTTCAATGAAATGGGTAGGGAATTAAGTTCCTTGACTGTACCTCTTCTGGGTGCACGATGTGCCTAGGTACTCCTTTTGTGAATGAGTGGTCCGCAGGAGCAGAGATTATGCATTGACTTCCTTGCCGCCCACCATTACGAAGAAAGATATACAAGTACAAATTATTTATTTATCATTACAACGTTACATCTGATGAAGGATTTCTTATTCGAATGAAACTACATACGCGACACAAAAAATCCGCTGGCGGCGCAACGTTATCGTAATTCTCCCCAGTAACGCACACCACTACATTTCACGCACACTATCTCACTTTACTGTGACAGGTCACTGACCTCAGATTAATTTATTTTTAGTGACATTAAGAATTTGAACCAGTCACCAACCTCCTTAGAGAAACTTAAATTGTCAAAACCGTCAAAACATCTTACCTACTGTACGTGTAAAATGACAGAGACTTATTGACATTTTCGTATTTCATTCTAAGATTTCTAAGTATGCTTCTTATAGACCATAAGCCCACTCCGAAAACGCCTACGTCTCATCACACCACCATCAAATGCATGGCAGCAGGTCAAGAATGTTGTGCTGAGCCAGAATCAGAAGATTATCGCAGCTAAAATTGGCCGGAAGTTTGAAAAATCCTTCACTTTCGGTCAAAATTATAAGGGTAGGTATGTTTACGTCATGTGACAACAGTACGAGACAAGTGGCATAATTTAGCCCTTTAATCGTAGAGAGAGTAAAACTTAGTATGTCAGTCCTGAAATGGCTGGAAGTATTTGGAAGACGGTGTCAAAGGTGCCTGGCATTTTATCGTGTTGTCATGAGATGTAGGCGTACTAGGAGTGGGCTTACGGTCTATTAGATATATTTCGGTGGGTGACGTACAATTGAAAAGTCAATGCTACCTAGTACCCATGCCACGTTAGATTGACAATGTTATAGTAACTCTATGCGGTTTCCCCTAAGGTGCAAAATCGCATAAAATAATCAGAAGAACATTGATTACAGTTTGCTATGATTTTAGTATAAGTTTTAAGAGAATCCATGAAAAGTGATAGAGATTTTAAGAACTTTTGTTCACATGCCGCGAACAAAAGTTCCACTTGTGACTTTAGAATAAACTTAGGACATAGCGTGGAATGTTTAGTTTAGTTTAGTTTAGTTTATTTATTTCATTGTACAATTTTCACAGAGCATTTTTCTTACATTTTATTACTTTTTACTTACTTACGATCGTCAAGATATGCAATAATAACGAAACATTAAAAATGAGTATTATGTAATAGGACTAATAGGTATATACGATATATGTATATACCTACAATTAAAATGAAATGAATATAAAATTAAATGTCAAGTCAGGTTATTCCTGTGTATAATCACAATGTCAAGAGAAAAACAACGATGTCAATAATTTAATTTTAATATAAGTTCAAATAACATAATACATTGAATATAAAACAATGTCAAAATCTTAATGGTAATGAGTAGTTAACAACTACAAAAATAATTAAAATTCGATACAATTGAGAATAGTCTATTGTACAATTTCAGTATATTCATTGACTGAGCAAAATGACTTATTTAATAAAAGGTTCTTCAGTTTAAGCTTAAACGTTTCCTCGCCATGAACCTTGAACAAGTGTGCGCTGTCTTGGGAGCCGAGAGTACAGATTGTACAAGTATAATTTAAAATAATGGAACAAGATGACCGTGCTAAGAAAATATGAAATCTAAAAAAATTACGCGCGCGTAATTATTTTAGATTTCATATTTTCACACGTTTGTGTGTGTGTGTGTGTGTGTGTTTGTGTGTGTGAAAAAAATTGCAGACTTTTCAGATATGTCAATTATTTTTGAAAAATATGAACAGTTTACTCACTTACGTTTTGGGTTTAGGACGGCGAATAAGACACTTTGCTTGATCCGTGTCATATTACAAAAAAATATCTTAAAAATCCGTGGTAAACTGACAGTTGCATTGATATTGACAGATGCAGCAGCTAAATTTGTCATTGCCATGGTCAGATATTTAAAGTATTTTTTCTACTCCTGTACCGATATCTGTCATTTATGTAGGCTGTAGCTCGAATATTTACAATGACACCACTAATAAGTCGTCGAAAAACTCTATGCTCTATGGCCCAAAAACGCACTGTTTAGCGTACTTTTTTGGTTCATACATTTTCATAAAAGCACTGTTTAACTTTTTTTTAAATCGGCCGTTATATTGCAGTGGTGCAAACTTCATAAACAAATATTTCGAAATAAAAGTATTTATTTACGATTTAACATTTGTATATTATAAATTATTTACTACAATTATAATAAATCATCATCTATTGTGTGTTAAATTACATGTTTTATAAATTCTTGGTATTATTTATAAAATAAACATTTCGAACTCGGTCCGGGTCCGTCGGTTTGGTTCGTACGGCAAGTGCAAACAAATTAAAAACAAAACAAACCATAAGCAAGAGCTGTCACATTTCCGATTTCCCACCAAAATACAGTTCAAAATGAAAAGACGAAAGATGATAAACTATTAGTCCCAAACTATTAAGATTTTATTCGTGTTTGTGAATACAAAAGTTTACGTCTATTTTGAAATGGTCGAAGAAATTAATAACTGCACTCCTGAAGAAATTGCGTGAGTAGCAAAAGTACGAATAGAAAACTTGCTGCCTGAAAAGTTTAACTATTGTGTAGTCTGCTATTTATTTAAAATTTGTCGTAGAAAAAGTATTGTATGCAACGGTGTATAACTGGTCTAAAAACGCTCGTGGCGTCTTTAATTGCGATGCTCGCCAAGGCTCACATCGCAACCCACACCACTCGCGTTTTAAGACCCTTCTTATACAACAGTTGCATAAAATACTATTTTGTAATATGAGACAGATCAAGGAAAGTGTCGCATTCGCCGTCCTAAACCCAAAACGTAAGTGGGTAAACTGTTTATATGTTTCAAAAATAATTGACGCAGCCGAAAAGTCTGCAACTTTTTTCTGGTGCGAAGGAAAGTTATTCCTATCAACTATCACCAAAAAAAAAACAGGCACTTCTAAAATTTTCATCCATGCCCGATTATAATGGTGATCACTGATCACGCCTGTCTCCCAGCATGGTAAGAAGTAATAATAGTTTTTCTCTTGCTACTGTCCTGAAAAAACACTTTTGCTTCATTCACTTCCGTAACATTCATACCTACTTAGCGTACATTTTTTCTTGTGCTTTCGAAATATTTTCGCAATAAACCGTTTATTATTTTAACCCTTTTCGTCGTAGTGGTGACCTACAATAACCACCAGATTGATACAAAAACAGATCTTATCTATAACAAATTACCGTTCTAATTGGTTGTGATTGTGACCAATATCCATGCCATGACACAAAGGGTTAAAGTAATTTATCAATAAAGTAGCACATTCTAATTAGTTTTGCTAACAAGCAATTATAAAGCTGAAGTTCATTGTACGAACACGCAGACAAACATGGGGACAACTCCGCAGACAGAATTCAAGCAAATAATGAAAGTTCGTCATCGTTGGTTCCACGCGCCACCACTGCCACGCGGTTAAGGGGAAGGCTGGTGAGTTTTACGGAGATTGAGGTTTTGTATGTAGGTATGTACCTACCACACACATACATATGTATACATACGTACGTATTATGCTTTATTTTACCTACACAAACAGGTGGAACACAGTAGCAAAAATAATGTTCACAAGTAATTTTTATCCTTTAAGGAATATATTTCAGTTAACATTTTAGGAAATAAGTTAAGAGAGAAAAGAAGTTACGAGGATAGACAAATGAAAATATAAACACGGGTACTGTTAAACTAGTTATAATTATAAGAAAAAAAATTGTTTTTGGTTTGTTCTAAAAAAGGTCTAATAAGGGATATAACAATAAAAAAAGGTCTAACAACAAACTACCAGTAAATGTAAAATGCGCGGGTAGTAACTCAACCTTTTTAAGAAAATTAAAATCGTGGCTTCTAACCCACTCTTTTTATGACATCAAAGATTTTTATGAGTTACCACAATAATAATGTAATATGTTAACACACCTAGTTTATTAATTTAATTTAATCTACTTAAACAAACGATGACATGTAATATTTATAATATTATAAATAAATGACTTATGACTTATGACTTATACCGGAAACCTTTGTCTCAAAGATACAATGACGTTATAAAATCCTGTTCCTGAAGATAAAACAATCATTAGAAGACATTTTTGGAGTTAATATTATTAATGTCAATAAAACCTTTCCCAACCATCTCTAATGCACAAATGTTTAGTTCTACTTAATTATCTTCTCAAAAAAGTAGAAAAATAACCGACGAAATTGAGAACCTCCTCCATTTTTGAAGTCCGTTAAAAATACTGGTCAGCGAGTCGCTCAAAATCTTGACGAGTCAAAAAGGTGATGACAGACTACGAATAATCGTAATATTGCCCTTAAGTAAGCCTTCACGCCGTCTAATTAAACTGTGTTACCGGCGTCACGACAGCGTAGTTTCGTATGACAGCCATTGAAACAACTCGGTAACGCAGGTACAGCACCTAATTAACTTAAGCTCAACAAGATTGTTAGCTTACCGGATTCAGACACGGAAAACACAGTAAAGGGCTGTGAGGTAAAATCCGATAAAATTGGACTTGATATATGTAAAAACTCAACTCCCGTTACACACGTGATCGTCATCAATAAAGGATTCGGTTTACAATCATTTCAGTTGGAAGCGATAAGTAGCCGCCTTAACGAATCGGACGGAACATTATGTATTAATAAGTTTCTGTCAAGAATTTCATTTTTGGTACAAGCTTTTATTGCCGACTGTACTTTTATGTATACCGTTATCAACTACTAATTGAGACGATTCTAACGAGCCCAAGTTCAACGGGGTTACGTCGGTTAAGTACTGAATTCTCATGGCCACCTCCATCATCAGATCATCCAAACTATACCTTTACCCAAAATTTCAGCTCAGTCGGTTGAAGATAATAAATATATCTGCTTCAAAATTGAGTTGCATGATTCCACCCGCACAAACATACGAATACATACTCGTACATACCACATAATTACATAGTTAGTTAGGAACAGACACTGCAAGTTAAAAGAAAGCTTGTAACATATTACCGCATATTAGAAGTATTTATTCTCAGATCGATCGATAAATAAAAATGCATTAACAAAGGTATCCGGAGTCATCTTCTAACCTTTCGCTTATATTTTTATGGGCATCGAACGTTGTTGATGGGAAATCCTATCTGGACTCGGCTTAGTACGCAAATGAACACAGAATTAGATACCCATCACTTTTATAAATTCCTAAACCAATATCAAAATTTAATACTCGTTTGTATTTAAAGCTCTCACAGCCCTCAGATCTTTCTGGAGTGGTTCACACCCCGCCATGGGCCGTTCAAGGACTCTTCAGAACTGTTATGCCACAACAGGATCTAAATATTATATTTTATTGAACTAAATTTTACTTTATGTCTTTCTATTGAAGGTTCATAATCCAACTAAGGAAATGACACCTGTGCGTATACAAGCGTTTAGCTCACTGAGGGTAGTTTTTGCGTGATTTCTAGGGGATGTTATTTGTTAAAAATCAAAACGTGTAAACGACAGCGTATTCAAATAAGTACACGCACCCCTGTCTCGTTCATGTAAATGTATAGTTTAATAAATAAATCTATTTTATAAGTTGCAACCTACTTCTTGAAATGATTTTCATAATTGTCGTATTTCAATATTGACAAATAAAAAAATACTAGACCAATTAAACCTTGGGGCTTTCTATATGTCGGCGGCCGATCGTAAAATCCGGCAGATCACGAAATTCCTAGGCATATCGTGAAACGCCGCCATTTCATGATTTGGCTAAATGACACCCGCCATATCGTTCAAAACTTAACGTTTAACGATTTGTTTAATGACGTTTAGGCAGATCATGAAATTCCTAGGAAATCATGAAAGGCCGCCATTTCATGATCTGGCTACGTAACACGGTGGGTGAGGCAGATCATGAAATTCCTAGGCATATCATGGAAACGCCGCCATATCGTTCAATAGTCGCCATTATACGTAACTAGGGTTTGCAAACAAGTTATTCCGCTCTTTTATAAAAAAAATAACCTTTTCTAACCTTCCCGCGATCCTAGTCGGTTTTGCCACTCAATCGATCTGCCGTATTTTTTACCAGGTACATCATGATATGCCTGGTCAACGTTTAGCCAAATCATGAAATCGCGGCGTATCATGAAATACCGGCGTTTCACGATATGCTTAGGAATTTCGTGATCTGCCGGATTTTCACGATGTGCCCGGTATAGAGCTAGGAATATCGACGAATGCGTTCTAATCGACCTGCCGTATTTTTTATCAGGCACATCATGATATGCCTGGTCAACTATTAGCCAAATCATGAAATGCCTAGGAATTTCATGATCTGCCGGATTTAACGATCGGCCGCCGACATATACATGTTTAAAAGATTGCCTTGTCGACAATTTTGGGACTAGTGATTCAGTTTGCTAAGACAACTATTATCTTAGAACACGGGCGATGTAGCCCGTACCGAAACATCAGAAATAAAGGTAAACAAATATGGCGTTAGGTGTCTAAAGTAACTATTGTCCAAAAATCTAGTTTCATAGATGTGTTAAAAAGTTCATGTAAATACATACACATCATTATTAATCACATGCTAAGTACGGATTATTATAAAAAAATAATACTTGTTTGAAAGCTACGCACTGGAATCTTTACTTAAAAGTTACTTTATCTAAAAGGGATAATAAAATAGGATACCTATTGGCACTTCAACTGTAGCATCTGTAATTCCCCGGTAATAAAAATAAATCAGCAGTAAAATCACATTGCGAAACTAAACTCGTAAACTTTTGCAACACCCTATATGTCATTGAATATATCACTGGGGCCGGTGTAGCGGAAAATTCTCTTCAAATACTAACAAAAACGAAACAAGAAGACCGTGTGCCAAGTTTCATCTTCATATTTTCCCGAAGAAATCTCTGCAGATGATCAGATACCAATTAACTTTGACCTCTCGATCGACGCCATTCGTCCTTATTCCTAAGCCTATAAAGTTTTGGAATGCAAAAGAGAGGGGTCTATGTAAGTTGGGGGCAGTAACGCTAAGTGAAATCGAATATTTTTTGCCGTAAACTCCGATCTCTGGTGGTGGCAGGAGTATTTCTTGCGATGCTATTTTGTTTTTAACACGTAGGCAATAACTATATACAAGGTGTTGGGATTTGATCTTAGGGTCGTTTCAGAAGAGTGGCAAGACTTGTATTGCAAAGTGACTTTATACAAGATCTATGAGGTTCGTAAAAAGGAACACATCTTTCCTTTTATGTTTTGTTAAAACTTTTTTTTGTTTCGACCAAAATCGTTTTTGGTTCATTGCAAATAAGTATTTGATATTATTATTAATCTAATACGATTTTCGATAATATTAATAATATAATACTCTCGAGTGGCGACCACGTACCGGAAGGCGAGGCGTGGGTAGGCCCCCCACAAGGTGGACTGATGACCTGGTCTTATAGGTCGCGGGAGTCCGCTGGATGCGGGTGGCGCAGGACCGGTCATTTTGGCTCTCTTTGGGGGATGCCTATGTCCAGCAGTGGACGTCTTTCGGCTGATATGATGAAAACAATTTTAAGGAATTTTAATATAAGGATTTAGGTGCCATTATTCAGGTCAGATCCATACGTACTCGTAGGTCTGGATCTGATCTGAAGAATGGCACCTAAATCCTTATAATATGATACCAATCGATACGTTTATAATACAATTGTATGAATGCATTGAAGTAATAATCACTAAGACTTTAATTTAGTGCATAATGAAATAAATAGAATGTTTAATATTATCAATTACTTTATAATTAACTGTCCTCAGATTGGCGGAACATTTTTTGTTAAACTAGCGTTTAAGTTTTTGTGAGATAGATAAGTAAATAAAAATATACTATATGCGTACAGGCTATTCAAATACTGAGCATAACTTAGGTATGTATAAAAACAACGGAGCTAGTATATTCTATACTAAGAACTTAAAACAACATTTTGAAACTTGCCCAGAGTATGTTAGCAACACCACGGCTGTTCAAAATTAATAATGAGGGTTGGATGTGGTATCGACTAATGGTAAATTGAATAAGGTCAATAAATTTAAAGTAATAAAAACGACGTGTATACTTCATCATCATTATCATCATCATATCAGCCGAAATACGTCCACTGCAGAACATATGACTACTATAGGACAATTAACACAATGATTAGTATCAACAGTACTGAATGTGTTTTTGTTTTAGGAGATTTTAATGCTCATCCAAATGAGCCGTTTTGTGTTGAGCTATTGAGTTACTGTTCTGAACAATCTTGGTTGTGTGCAGACTTTGAAAAACTAGGTATGTATTCAGGGTGTTATACATATATTAGTGAAGCTAATGGGTCAAAGAGGTGGCTTGACCACTGTATTGTTACAAGCTCAGCGTATGCAACTGTCATTGATGTATCTATTAAACATGATGTGTATTGGTCCGACCATTTCCCTCTCATAATAAGATGTAACTTAGGATCCATCCAACCAAAGCAGATAGTTTATAAACATTCCGTCAATAAAGTTGTGTGGGGGGAAAGGCAGCTAGATGAAATAAATATGTACAATAAAAAATGTAATATGTTATTAAAGAACATTACATTCTGTACACTGAGTGAATTTACAAGGATGGCTTTGTTTAACATTTGTTATTATAAATAATTCGTTATAAGGTGTTGTGCAAAATTATCGCATTGGGTCTATCCTGTAATGATAATTGTATGTATGGAAATAAATAAAATAAAAATAAAAATTAATTTTCCAGAAGCTTTAGCGGACTGTTGTGATAGTTACTGTCAAAATTTGGAACATAGAAAGATAATTACCAAACTTTACTGTGATATCATTGGAGCTCTCACCACAGCATCTGAATTTTCAAGTACCAAGCACTCTGGTGGGCCTAAATGTAGACAAGTAATGGGATGGAACAAGCATGTTGCCGCTGCACACAGGGAGTCTAGGAGTGAGTTTCAAATGTGGCAGTTTCTAAATGAACCGTCTGCTGGTCCAGTTTACGATGAGATGTGCAGCAGCCGTCGCAAATTTAAATCAAAGCTTAAATGGTGTAAGCAAAACCAAGAGCAAATAAAGCTCGACAGGCTTGCTTCTTGTCATTCTAGCAAGGATTTCCGTACATATTTTGGAAACAGACAAATAAATTTAATTCTTGGCCTGGTCTTCCTGTGAGCATAGACAACAATGCAGAGCCTAAGGCTATCGCAAATCTGTTTAAGGACCACTTTTCAGTGAAGTCTCCATTGTCCTCAACCACTGAGGTGTTGGATGCTGGGACTGACATGGTCGGGACCTGTGTCACAAGAGTCTCTGCTAAAATGATAACACAAGTGATAAAGGGAATGAAGAGAGGCAAGTCCCCCGGCCATGACGGTTTGAGCATCGAACACCTTCAGCATGCCGGGCCACACCTACCAAGGGTGCTTGCAATGTTGTTTTCATTTTGTCTGACGCATTCTTTTGTACCAACTGAAATGACAAAAACTGTCTGTGTTCCTATAATAAAGAATAAAACAGGTGATGTATCATCTATAAATAACTATAGACCCATTTCTCTTGCTAAGGTTATCTCTAAAGTATTTGACAGTTTGTTAAATGCTGAACTTGATAAGTACTTGTTACTACATGATGCACAGTTTGGATTCAGGCCGGGCCTATCTAAAGAGAGTGCCATAATATGCATGAAGGAAACTGTCAGATACTACACTAGTAGGAGCACACCTGTATTTGATTGCTTTTTAGATTTATCTAAAGCTTTTGATATGGTGCACTATGAACTTCTGTGGAAAAAGCTTTATGATGCGCACAAAAGACTAGCGCTGCATACCGCACACATTGTTCGCGATCTAAAAGATTTGACCCAACTTGGGTCTAGTGCCTTATTCAAAGCTGGAAGGATCTCTAGACTATTAAAATGCGAGTGGACTGTAAATACTTCTTGTAATTTCGAAAGTTAAATATATATACAAATAGTCCCCTGTAGTGACGTTGCGGCCGGCTTATCGCTCTAATCCTAACCGGTTAAGTTGGAGATGCGCCCGCTTTGTCGCCAACAGGACCCTATTACTAAGACTCAGCTATCCATCCGTCCGTCCGTCCGTCCGTCCGTCTGTCTGTCTGTCACCAGGCTGTATCTCACTGATACCGTGATAGTTCCAGCTGAAATTTTCACAGGTGACATATTTCTGTTGCCGCTATAACAACAAATACTAAAAACACAGAATAAAATATTTTTTTATAGATAATGGTACGGAACCCTTCGTGCGCGAGTCCGACTCGCACTTGGCCGGTTTTTTTATCATCGGCACTACCACGGTTTTCATCATCTCGTCAGGTAGGTACGTATGGTTCACACAGAAGGTGCTCTATACTTAGAAAATCGTGTCCAGGTGATTTACTGCGCCTCATGCTCTTCAACACTGTTGCCACCTCCCTCGCTGTAAAATTTATACAGTATGGCCCGCTATTGACTCCAAGCGAGACTTATCTTCACTAGAACACAACTCTGGCTAGACCTTAAAAATGTTCTCTGAAGAGCCTCAGCAACCTATATACATTACCTACCTAGGTACCGTACAATTTATGAATACCGTATCCATGCTTGATAATGGAATCCATATTTCGCAGGCTATAATGTGGGAATGACATCACCTGAAGACAGAAACTTCTAGAGTATATAACGAGCTCTCCGTACATTTAATAAATTCCGTGGACATTTTCATAAATTTGCAACAACATTAACATTTTAGTCCAACATGTTTGCATAGTCATGAATGGAGTGTTTTGTTAGTTACTCCGAAGCTTTAAGTACAGTATTATGAGTTATTATGTTTCAAATGGTTTCAAATAAAGCCTGACAAGTTTCTATTCGACCCTAGCCACGTACATAACGACACTATCTCAGGGTCAAATAGAAACTTGTCAGGCTAAACAAGTAATAGAAAAATAAGTAAAATTTACATATCACCTAGGATACTTAAATATAAGGAACTAAACTGTCGATGTCATCATCATCATATCAGCCGAAAGACGTCCACTGCTGGACATAGGCCTCCCCCAAAAAGTGCCACAATGGCCGGTCCTGCGCCACTCGCACCTTGTGGGGGGCCTACTCACGCCGCGCCTTCCGGTACGTGGTCGCCACTCGAGAAATGTCGATGTATGTACAGACTAGCTGTTGCCCGTGACTTCATCCGCGTAGAACTTAATACTTAGAAAATATAATGCAAACAAACTTCTACCATCTTAAGGGATGATTTCCGAGGCAAAAACTATTCTATATCCTTTGAAGGGTCTCAAATTATCTCTATGTATTATCACATCTATATATATTATCACATGGATTTTATCCAAACTCTCACCCCCTATTTCATACCCTTACGGAATGATTTTCGGGATAAAAACTATCTAATGTCATTCTTCGGGACTCAAACGACCTTTATACCAAATTTCATCTAAACGGGATTCATCCAAATTTTCACCCCCCATTTCACCCCCTTAGGGAGTGATTTCCGGAATTACAACAAACTATCCCATGTCCTTTCCCAGGACTTAACCTATATCTACACCAAATTTCATCAAAATAGATTACATCCAAATTTTCACCCCCCCCCCCTTTCACCCCCTTAGGGGATGATTTCCGGGATAAAACCTATTATATATCCTTCCCCGGGACCCAAACTATTTATATACCAAATTTCATCTAAATCGGTGCAGCGGTTTAAGTAGCTCCATACAAATTTCCACCCCCAATTTCAGCCCCTCAGATATAAAAACTACCCTTTGTCCTTCCCCGGGGCTCATTTCATCTAAATCGGTTCAGCGGTTTAGGCGTGAAGAGGTTACAGACAGACACACTTTCGCATTTATAATATTAGTATGGAAGTATGGATTATTAGTATGGATAGTATGGATTATTTCCGCTTGTCTTCCAAATAGAGGTGTAGCTGTAGACTCACTTCAAAAGAAAGAAGAAACGAAAAACTCATTCAAATATCTCAAAAAATTACGAAGCTACAACCGTTTTAATGTCGCTTGTTAGAGTGAGAAAACGATCAGGGACCGTGACGTCACGATCCTCGAGCGTCATAGTAAAAAACAATCGTTTCATTATAAAGGTGCGTTTTGCGGAAAAGAGACGCAACAAACCCCCTCTTAAAACTTTATACACTTATAACTTATTGATTACCTATATAGCCTCTTCCGTTGTTTTTTTTTTCGAGATAATACAACATTATGATTATTTTGTTTAGTGTCTACATCCCTATTTTCGATAAGATAAGATAAAATAAGATTTCTTTATTGTCAGAACTGTGTACATTTAGTTGTTTTGGGTAAAATAAAGTCCAACAGCTTGCCCATTTCGGACGTAAAATATTAAACTTAAAGCTAGTCAAATATACTAAAACAATAACAAGAATAGTATTTCCAAATAATTTTAACCATATTCACACATAAAATATTAATTTAGATCCATCCGACTTCCGTATTTTCTTTTAAACCACGAACTTCGGAATTCGAAAATATTCGGGTATCTCTATCTCTATCGCACTAACAAATGACAGGAATGCAGAGGGCCTACCGCGAAAGGCATTCGAAGTTTCCCCTCTCTTTCATACTTACAAGTTCGTACATAAGTGCGACAGAGAGGGAAAACTTCGAATGCCGTTCGCGGTAGGCCCTCAGATATACGAACTTCGAGTTTCAGTTTTCGTGGTTTGGCTGAATACGCAAAGAGCGCGCGCGCGTGCCATTCAAAAAAACCAAGTTTATATTGTTCGAATTTGTTGTTACATTTGTACAAATTACGCCTTAATTCGACATTTGCGCATATAAGTTCGCATATCAAAATCGATTAATTTTATATTTGCTTTTGGTACCTATGTGTCTCTTCAATGTATATCGTAGACGGGATTAAAATAATTAATAGGCGAAAGAAAAGCAAAGCAATTCCGCCATTTTGTCCGTAGTATTTCTTACTACTGTGATTGTGACGTTTCTTTTAGCTGACAGATGTGGCGGCGATATACTTTAAGAATAATAAATGAAAAATTAAATGAAGTCGTATATTACGGAAAATAAATTAATCGTCGCAGTCGGATAAAAACTATCCTAAGTTGCAGCTGGAATAATAATGTACCTATATAAAATGTTTAATATTTTTCCGTCCATGGGATGCTGAGAACATTTGTACCACAGAAAGCTTAGTTTCAAACTGGCTGATTCTTTTTTTTAATTTAGAGATTTATTATAAGTGGAGATAATAAAAAAATGGTTAATTAAAAAATTGTGTCGTGCTTTTGTAGCACAGGTACCCATGAAGTATTAATTATGAAATTGATTTGCTCAATCTGTTCGGGCCGAATGTTGTCGGACCCTTTTCTGTAAGCCGAAGCGTGTGTGTACCTCTGTGGTTTTGAATGTGACCCTTGGAGCTGTCACATTTTGGCTTGGCGGTCGCATAAAGGACAAGCCAGAGTTCGGTCGAAAAAACGTTTGCCGCTTTTTGTAATACCTCGTTTTGTGGACATATGTCTGAGGTTATTTGATTTGTAGTTGGTAAAAGTGTTTGGGGAATCGTTTTGGAGGCCTGTGTGAAGGTCCGAGTCGTTTTGGTGGAAAACAGTGCCGAACAATTGGTGATTTTGTGCTGTGACGGAACGCGCATGTTGGCGCAGCCCGTGGAATATCACGTCACTTTCCGCGGCCCCGGAGACCGGCTTGGGAGACTTGACTTGACTTTGACTGACCCTTGACGGATACCGGACAGAATTGACACGATATCGCGCCCTCGGGAAATTGGTAAGTTAACCTCACATTTTGTATAAAAATTTGGCATAAATTAGACCCGCGACATCGCGTGGCACGTTCAGGTCCTCGCATCAGGCGAGGTACTGAACACAATCAATAACCAAGCCAATTAACCGTAGAGCTTTGTACTCCCAAGCAAGCAGGAGTTTCTGAGTTATAGGTGTCATGATTTCTGCGTTTTGAAGTAAGATTTAAACTTATATTTCTATAAATATTTTGTGAATGCAGCGGAAATCTGTTAATAATATTAGTAAAACGGCAACATTAGTCGGTTATTGTCATATTTTTATCAATACAAAGTTAGGATGGCAATAATCGATATTATTCTAGTAACACTAGACTTTCCTTGTTTTAAATTAGCCAATAGGATAGGAGTTGCTCAGTGCTGATTGCTGCTGAGTTTTGACAGTTCTCCTCAGCCAATCAGCAATAGACAACTTCCCGCAATTTTGGCATAACGGGTAGAAGGGAGTTTTCGGTAAAACGGGCAATCTCAGGAGAACCACCGAACAGTGCGGATCGAATCAAGAAACCCGTCACATAGGCGTGGTGTGGACAGACAAACAGACACGGCGAAACTATAAGGATTTGTGTTGACTAGGGAATCCTCACAAGTGAAATCAAAGTGAAATAAAAGAATATCCCAAATATGTATTAACGAAAAAATACGAATCAATTTTGATTTTACAAGTTTCCACGTTCTTTTTCCAAGAAACATTTCAGCAAAAGTCCACTCAGTACCTAATTTCTTTCGAGAATATGCACAAATAACGTAATTTTCTGCTAAGTTTCAAGTGGAAACCCTATTACGCAGAGTACGTTCAAGTCCTTGGAAATGACAAGTTTATTTTTGATTGTAATCGATTTGAGAAATAGGTATAAATACAAATATGAGACCGCGCCGTAGCTGTCTACTGCTGGTACACACAAATAAATAAATGTAATAAAGTAATGTAGTTTGAAAGGAGTCAAATAAATGTCTCTGTATTTGAGAACTTAATGCCTAATAGGTGATACCAATTTTTCAACTAAGAACGGACGTCAAAATCCAAAGAAGTTGAACTCTTTTAATCTGGCACGAGTAAGGTAGTAAATAAGTAAGTACTGAAAGGTAGTCTGTAGTATAGTGATGCAATGACTTCCTTTCTGTTCATACGTGAATCTAAGCAACATCGATAGCAAAGCAACATCCTCATACTCCATTCCTTAACCTAAAGCAACACGCATGGCTTCACTTAAGCCTTCACACCCGTCCAAATCAAAACGGCAGTCTCAATGTTCAACCGTCAAAGGGCCTTGTGACCTTTTTTCTTTAGCCGTGGCATCGACCCCATTAATATTCATCGATGTTACACGTCTATTGACATATCCAACCTGATCAGTCTCGCATGAAAAGGGCCATAATTCACTCTGTCAAAAATACGGATCAGGAAATATTATTCGCAGTATGACGAAATACAATTTTCTACATACTTACTGAATTGGAGAAGAATAAATGTTTACAGAACATGAATGTAATGCCAATAATCGCTATGCGCTACGCTCGTCTCGTGGTTTTCCCTACACGTAGCCGAAGGCGACTACGGAGTAGGCGCCCGCTAGGCGAGTACCTGGCATTGAAAGTGTCAGAGTTTCATAGACTTTTATCGTTAAATTCAAGGGTTTTAAGCAATTTAGATATGTAATATACCGATCTGTTGAAGAAGTTAAGATGTCGTTTCAAATATCATTTATTTTAACAAAAAAGCTCGCTATTTAATTACAATATAGGTAGGTACCTACATAATTCACTCTAATGAGTCACGAAATTTACCCACATTAATTGAACAGTCATGTTCTCCAATATTTCCTTATGTCAGTAAGAAAAAATATTGTTTTATAGATACTTTTGAAAGGTTTTCTGTATAAATATTGGAAAACTTGACTTGAGACTAATTTTCGTAACCTTGTATCGATTAAATTATAGACGTATAATGTTGTCATTATCAATATTTAAGAGCTTGGCTCTTGTCGGTGGATTAGGCGCCAGTTCTTTTGGTCCTCGGCTAATTTCTTTAGCTTTACTTTTTTACTTTTAGCTGCTGAACAAAACTCATCCTGGGTGACCTCTACCCCTTGATCTTTCGATCTTACTTTCTAGAATATTCTTAATGAAACTGTTATGTCGTATCAAGCGACCTATCATTTTGCCTCCTCTTTAGTAAGTATTTAAAATGTTATTCACCTTTTAGAAACATCCCTGAATAATTTTAATATTCCGTGTTATGTACAAATATCAATAATAATTTACTTTCAAAACAAAGTTTTAACCGACTTCAATTCAGTACTCCGCCAAGCCACATGAACATTTCCACATTTTTTTTCCAATTTACCACATGAACTGATTTCCGAAAGCAAATGCGTTGATTTTTAGACCAATAAACCAAATCTCTGTATGTGGGCCGATAATGTTTGAGGTCTTCCGTCTATTCCTCAAGAATCTCAGAATTATTACCTTTGGCACTTCAGTGTTTGCTATTTCAACGGAATAATATCAGAATCTGTGACGTACTTATATAGTTTGAAGTAAATCATTGAGAAGTTCCACAAGCTATCTGTGGTCTTCATCATCACTTCCACTTCACCAAATTTATGATTTCCGGGTGTAAATACACGAGTTATAATAGAAAATATTGAAATTACTACACGCGTGCCTAATATATTTGAGGAGTTCCCTCAATTTCTCATGGTTCCCATCATCCAAGTGGGGCGTTGGAAACAATGGGACCAATCTGGAAGCATATACTTTCAATTTAATAAAGAATTGTACGAATCGGTTCATAAATGACGGAGTCCTGAGGTAACAAACATTAAAAAATAAAACCATCCGAATTGAGAACCTCCTCCTTTTTTTGAATTCGGTTAAAAATGACATCGATTTTATCTACTTGGTAAGGTTTTACGTCTCTGATCCATTTTCATCTTTGCCTACAGTAGCTCAAAGCGCTTTATATCGGAGGATTTAGCTTGACGGCGACATCTGAAATAGAAATAAAATTGATTTTACGGAATAAAAGACGCTGGTATAAGGTTTGAGAAGAAAATTTGAAAGTAAATCACTGTTAGAAATACAGGCAACTGGAGTATAGTGGATATTGCGGTGCGTTAGAAGTTCTGAATAAAATTGAAAAATTATTATGTATTCTCTGAATGTGATTTTATAAAGCGATGGATATTCTTGTTCTTTACTTTCTTCTTTTATTTATAGGTTTGCAACTTTGGTAATGCAAACGTAGCAATAGCCATTAAATCAGCAATAAAGGTGTCAGATACGGCATTGACTATTGGAATTAAAGTGCCGAACACTTAACTTGAAACCGTATATAGACTCCAAAAAAATAACCTCAAAATAATAAATTATAATGAAACAAACTGACACCGGAAAATTCAAAACTACAAATCTAAAATTCAGACAAAATGTAAACTAGCACTATCAAAACGCAACGGCAATAGGAAGCATAACACCAGGCTCCTAAAGTACTCGTATTGAATAAACAGGCTAAATTAAACGCAGAACCACAATCGTTACGCGTTTAGTTATTGCTAGTGTTGAAGCTGTCATGGGTGGCTGCGCACACTAAATTTTGAGTATTCTGTCAATATCGAATGTTTGAATGGATGTGGTGTGATGCAGTGTTTATATTCTCTTTGGTGTAATGTTTCAAGATCTGCGGTTATGTTGAATCATTTATATCAACTGTTATTTTGTGACGATTCGACCAAATAGGACCAGAATGTTTGTAATACCACGACGATGGCAAGGAGCGTACAACCTGCCTAATGGTAGGCTATATGTTATCCCTCGGCTTCGCATACATTGTTAGTTATACGCGTTAGTAATAGCTAGTCTTTACTCAGTATCCTTACAATATAGAGGTAATCTTTACTAATAATAAAGAGGTAATGTCTGCGAATCGTAAGTTTTTAGTTTTGTATGATCTCTGATTTTCCCATTTGGTGGCGTTTCCTCTTTGGACCGCAAGAGCAATCCTTTGAGAAAGGTATGCGCCAGCTCTACTGTGGACCAGCCGTGAAGACAGGGTCCTCATGAAGGCCTTCATGTCGGCTGACCAGCCCAACGTCCCATGTCCCAACGTTTTAACTGCAAGCGCCGCAAACTCGTAGTCCTGAACTGGAGAAGAGTATTTGCGGCGCTTGAATAATTGGGCCTAATCAATAGTACAATTTAATTAAAACTCGAATTTAAAATTACACCAAGTACACATACTGATAGATGAACGTTCTCTGTCCAATTTGGCAATAAGCGGGCGGAGGCTTGCATACAACTTGCTCATATATATTTCCCATCGCTCTAATGTCAGCGGATTAAGGTTCCGGTACATATTTATGAGAGGATTGAATCGATACATATTTTTGCACTTGACTGTACCTATACTTGAGACCATTTGAGTTGGCCGAATTGCATCAAAGTAGCCCATCAAAAACCAACTCTACCGTCCAAGGTACGACGATTTCAATTCGAATGACAGTTCTATAAAAAAATCGGCCATATGAAATAATCTCAACCCTACACGGAGGTACATAATGATCAAGAAACTTGGGTCAGGCTCGTAATGCACACTTTCCCGCTATGTACACTTTCTCTATAGGTGCACTTCTTTAGAAGGAACACTTTCCCGGAAGGTACACTTTTTCTAAAAGTGCATTTCCCACTAAGTACACTTTCTCACATAGAACACTTTCTCAGAAAACACATTTTCTCACAAGGTGCACTTTCTTTATGTATGGCTTATTTCTGGTAGTGCTAATCTTTTCCACGCCAACGACACATAATTACATCAGCACCGCAGGTTTAACGCCAAGGACTGACCGGGACCAAAATCTACCTTCATTTATTTGTTTAAGGTTTAATGTTTGGGTTTACATATCGGCAATGCACATTGCGGGAAAGTGCACCTATAGAGAAAGTGTACATTTTGGGAAAGTGTATGTTTCGGAAAAGTGCACTTTGTAAGACAGTGCACAAACTGGGAAAGTGTACATATCGGGAATGCACATTGCGGGAAAGTGCACCTATAGAGAAAGTGTACATAGCGGGAAAGTGTGCATTATGAGCCTGACCCAGAAACTTTACTTCTTTACGTAGGTAAATAACATAGAGGAGGTAGCTCCCCAAATGTAGTAATTGGTCAACTTATAATATTTATCCAAAACATTTTTTCTAAATTACGCCAAGCCCGACCGTTGCGCTCAAATATTTCGCGTCCGAACGATGCCTAGAGAGGCCAATTTGTGCCCAATTTGCTGCGTCCGCATTAGTTGTGTAAATAGAATATTTGACGATAAACATACTCAAATATGTGGTCGGTGCGTGTTATGATGCTTGTTGATATGAGTTGTTGGAAGTTAGCTTTTAATAACTATATTAAATAATATTTGGTAATCAATGTAGATATTACTTATTTAGGAATACCTAACCATAATAATACGTACGCACGCAGAACCGATGGCCTTTGGGGGCGGAAAGGTTCTCTAGTGGTGACCTGAGACTGGCAGGCGCAGCGTGGGTATATAGACCCCACAAGGTGGACTGATGACCTGGTAAAGGTCGCGGGAGTCCGCTGGATGCGGGTGGCGCAGGACCGGTCATTGAGGCACACTTCGGGGGAGGCCTATGTCCAGCAGTGGACGTCTTTTAGCTGATATTACGATGATGATGAACCCAAATAATATTCCGATTTTAAAAATCTTTCACATTATACATAAACATATAATGGATCATCAATGATATATTTTATCTGGCGGTTTTCCTTGCAATATGCGGATGGAGCCACGAGTGCAGTATACCTATAAGTACTGAGTAAGTATTTTAACTAATGACGAATAATGTATAATGTTACAACGTCTTTCATCTTTAAGTATTCATAGTATTTGCATGACTACGAGTATAGTCTCTAAATTATACTTAAGCAAATAAAGAACTGAGACTGAAACTGAACTGAAACCGAAAGAGGGCGCTCGTTTTTTGGTCAGGAATAAGCGAGAATGACGGATTTTTGACGTTGTAATTCTAAGAAACGGAGAGCTTTTTCTAGATCCTGATTACTTATTTGCATAGGTAAACTCCTCATATTGGTCCTAGCCGCCTCCAATTTACGAAGAACTGAATACTTTAACCGAAAATACCCGATTACCGACAGTAGTTTTCTGAAGAGAGCGCAGAGTCATAAGTTTGAGCCCCTAATACTCCATGATGTTATATGAGAACCTACTTGTTTTTTTCTATTTTCACTAGCGTAATATGTTGCCATTGCGCCTAGCCGCCTCGAATTTTCCTTATTCTGCACGTATATATATGTAAACTGTTCTCAATTACACCATATTTGTCAACAAAATCTTACTGAAAACTCAAGGATTTTCTCATTATTGTTGAATAATTTTTGTATTGAATCTTACACAACATTAAAGTTCATGCTTGTACCAACAAGATCCAGTCCAAAAAATATAACTTTTGTCAAAATTTATATTTATAAATAATTATTCAAAACTAGTATAAATTTACCGTCGCGCGGGAATTTATCTCAGCTGAATAGCCCTCCGAGACAGACGTGTAGTGTGTTTATTTGTGGCTATTCACGAAGCTAACCGGCCACTCTTCAGATAAAATAATATTATTTTGATCTCCGACTAGGCATAGTTGTTACCAACCTCGGGGTCAAACTATACTGGGGATACATTTGTGAGGCTAATCGAGACAAGTTATGAATTGCATAGCTGCCATATATGACGTAGTGTAGCGAAAAGGCTCAAACCCACCGGATACGTAACATTTAAAATTGAACCTTCTACCTAAAACAAAAGTCATACATGTCAATGGTGATGTCTTGTGGGTTGGATCCTTTTGTCTAAACTACGCGTTCTATAGTCAATTATTATTGTACGAGTGATCGTGATACTTGATAGATTTAATTTATTTACTTGTTACTATCAGTCCACCTTGTTAGTATGTATGTATGTATGGGAGTTTGGGTGAAATCTTCAAATTAGGTACAATTGCGTATCTTCGGTGACATAATATCATAGAGCTGGTCTGATGATGGAGTCGGAAGGTGGCCATAGCAACTCCTAAACTCAACAAGAGAAAGCCATCGAATTTGGGCTCATTTATTTGGTCATGGCACGGCAAGACTTTGGTGCTGGATGATTTCCAGAGTCTGATGATGGAGCTATAAGGTGGTCATGGAACTCCTAAACTAAACTAGATAAACCCATCTAGTTTGAGCTCATCTGTTTTGTCTTGGTAAACACTTTGGTGATGGATGATTTCCAGGATCTGATGATTGAAGGTGGTCATGGGAACTCCTTAACTAAAATAGATAGACCTATCTTGTTTGGGTTTGTGTGATTTGTCTGTACAAGTACCCACGAACCAGCGACATAATATGCAGGGTTATTGAAAATAACAAGATGAATAAAAAACTTTTAAAAAAACAAGCTTATATGGCGTTTGTTAAGTACAGCACGATCCTACCTTGCATTTAGTAATTATTTTCGTTTATATATAATAATAACACACACCGGGGGTTTACACTGGAAAGGAAGATTTTTACGTGGTTTTATTACATTTCCGAGTCATCATCATCATCATCATCATATCAGCCGAAAGACGTTCACTGCTGGACATACGCCTCCCCCAAAGAGTGCCACAATGGCCGGTCCTGCGCCACCCTCATCCAGCGGACTCCCGCGACCTTTACCAGGTCATCAGTCCACCTTGCGGGGGGCCTACCCACGCTGTGCCTTCCGGTACGTGGTTGCCACTCGAGAACCTTTCCGCCCCAACGGCCATCGGTTCTACGTGCAATGTGCCCCGCCCACTGCCACTTAAGTTAAGCAATTTGGAGGGCTTTATCAGTTACCTTGGTTCTGCTGCGGATAGCCTCATTTCTGATGCGATCGCGCAGAGAAACTCCCAGCATAGCATAGCATAGGCTCAAAGTCACTCAAAGGGCAATGGAGAGCCATTGCCCTTTGAGTGACTTTGAGCCTTCTTATGAGGCCTTTAGTAAGCGACCACGTTTCCGTGCCATATGTCATCACTGGCAACACACACTGGTCAAAGACTCTCGTCTTGAGACACTGCGGAATATTGGACGAAAAGATGTGCCGTAGCTTCCCGAATGCTGCCCAGCCGAGTCGGATTCGACGATTGACCTTCCCTTCGACATTTCCAAGTATCACTCTTTATTTCGAAATAAATGTTTAAAAAACCGGCCAAGTGCGAGTCGGACTCGCGCACGAAGGGTACCGTACCATTATCTATATCTTTAAACGGCAAAAAATTTGTTGTATAGGAACCCCCTGTAGCCTAGTTAGTAACTTGGTAGTGACTCTGCCTACGAAGCTGGAGGTCCCGGGTTTGAATCCCGGTAAGGGCATTTATTTGTGTGATGAGCACAAATATTTGTTCCTGAGTCATGGATGTTTTCTATGTATTTAAGTATTTATTTATCTATGTAAGTATGTTTATCGTTGTCTAGTACCCATAGTACAAGCTTTGCTTAATTTGGGGCAAGGTCGATTTGTGTAAGATTGTAAAAGAAAAAGAAACAATTAAAAACTAAAATAAAAATAAAATTATGTATTCTGTTTTTTAGTATTTTTTGTTATAAATAGCGACAACAGAAATACATCACATTTCAAATCTCTATCTATCACGGTTCATGAGATACAGCCTGGTGACAGACGGACAGACAGACGGACAGCGGAGTCTAAGTAATAGGGTCCCGTTTTACTCTTTGAGTACGGAATCCTAAAAAGTGACATAGGTTTTATGCTCAGAACATAAAAAAAGGGAGAAGTGCCTTACTGCTTAATTTCAACCAAAACCGATGTCCCCAGTTTTCTCCCACCGCAGCGCCCACAGGCACACACATTGAACCGTGTAAAAACAAAGACTCGGGCGTTGCCAGTGAGTCTACGGCAACATGCAAACAAGGGCTGTGATTGGCTTAAACGCACTACACTAGGGGGGCGACAAACGTTAAAATTATGTTTTATCGACATTGATATTAAAATTAATATTATGTTAAGATATTGATGGGTAACAACTTCAACGACATGGTAAGTTTATGTGGTGGTATTTAAACTTCTAGCTACAAGTTTAAATAACACGGGTTGTTAACTTACCATAAATCGCAAAAGTAAAAAATATTGACGAATACCTACAGAGTAACATAAACAACTTTTTATAAGTTCGTGTTCACATACATTTAAAACTCTGGTCACATCGATATTTTTGACCTGTAGGTACCAGGCCGATCCGACTCGCATTTTGGCGCGAAATAATATGTCCATTACTCATATTACGAGATTTAAGGCTAAGGGCGAGTATCCACCAAAGATGTGCGAAGATGTGTTACCATACATTTTACACCTAGGTTTCAAGCAAGCGAGGTGTCAAATATTTGAAAAGTGTACGGCTCTTATTAAGTGGTTGGAAACATTTTTCTTGAAAATGTTATGAACACATTAACTCTTCTCTGTACAGGAAACCAGTTAGGACCTCTGCCAGTAGCATCTATCCATTTTTTTAGTACCTACTCGGATTCTTTGGAAAACTGTAATAAGAAACCGAGATTTCTTCTTCAATTATCACATTTCAAATGAAAGTAAAAAATACTCATTTAAAATAAATTATTGGTAATAATATCACATTTAAAGTTGTTCTGAAGCCATTTGCAACTAAATTATATACTTGTACATACAATTTTAATATGTCTATTTACCGTTCATACTGCAACTTAGTGAAAATCTTATTAGTAGGTACCGTAAACATTTTGTGCCTTTTAATCTTCTTAGTATGTTATTAGTTACCTTTAAGATAGGCACCCAACCAAAACAAGTAATTAAATAAAATAAAACAGCGAAAGTAGTCGAAATAAAATAACTATTATGATATCGTATTGTAACTGCACTTTGGCACCGCTCTAGTTTGCGACGCCAAGCAGCGGCCGTACCACTAAAAAATTCAAGCATCGTCCATATCCATAGTGGTTTAATACATTGCGCCGTGGTTTACTGTATTGAACGATCAATGTACAACGCATAGAACAAAAATATGCTTTTTCGTTCGATATGTTAGTTCGATCCCGAGAAATGATGCGGCGTTGCGTTTATTTATTAAAATATTAGTTTTTACTGACTTAAGTGAAAATACTAATACTCACATGTGGTGCGTGACTCCGTGGATTCATGTAGGTTTTAGTTTCATTCCTATTTTTGCATGTAACCACGCTACAATTCGGCATTTTGAGTAAACGTAGAAAAACATTTCAGATTCACGGCAAATTGCGACTAACATGCGGTGGGCAGTGACATGCCCATTTGGCCATGTCGCACCGACACGCGCCAAGCCCCCGTTTCATATCTATTCCTTTTTATCATCTGAGGTTTTAGGCTTTTGAATAAAATCACGCATTAATTAATTGTATTCTAGATAAAAAGCTGTGTTTGTATAATCTATAATTTTCAGTTCCTTTGGTAAGAAACGGACATAGCAATTTCTATAAAGGGCCGTTTTTTTTTACTGTACATAACAAAAAAAAATTTCTTCAAGAAATGAATACGTAAGTACCCAGTAATTTCCTAGTAGTGGGTCTACTGGTATAATTTCATTACATTACTATATATAAATAAGACTCAGATAATATGCAAACTATTAATATCCGTAAAACAAATTATTATTCTTATTACTGACAACTTTAAAACTCGTTAGTTTATTTTATACTAAAAAAACGAAACTAAATATATGTACTTTGTCATATCATAGTATTTTAATACAAATAGAAAACTTGTGCTCAAAAATCAAATACTTACTTTATTCAAGTTATCTAACTTCGCTAACATGATGTTCTAGAACATCATGTTAGCGAAGTAATACTTACCACTTTTTAGTGCAAGTATCAACATCGGTCACGGAGTGAATTCCAACGGTGCGCTATTCAGATATTTGCATCGGCAAGCTCCGCGGTTAGTTCTATCCCGATCGCACTTACATATAGCTAGAAAGGGACGGCACCCGCGGCTGGTGCGATCTCGCTGTGCATGTGGGGGTTAGGTACGTTTGTGTGGGTGGTAGTAGTATTTACACACACAAACGCACTACGCGTGTCAAAATACCGAATTCTGAGCGAGCGCTTTTTTGAAGAGCACTCTTAAAGACGAATTTTCTTGAAAAGCTCGGTCCCTCGGCACTAGCATATATTTTTAACCGACTTCAAAAAAGGAGGAGGTTATATGTTCCTCTGTATGTTTTTTTTTACGTATAATTTCTTTGTCAATTGTAGACCGATTTGCAAAATTATTTTTTTCTCAAACATGCAATGAAATATTGTCTTTACGTTCCTTATAATAGAATCGGAAGTATCCTTTTTCGGGCACAGCATCTCGAGGCGGCCTGAAATGGGATTTCATACAACTTTTCAGGCCTAGGCCTGCAAAGTAACTTTTTAATTTTCATTCCACTATTTGTGGCACATCATCACGGCATTCATCCATGAAAATTAGTTTGATGTGAGGTTTTTTTTTATTTATTTCATTGCATGTTTGAGAAAAAAATAATTTTGCAAATCGGTCTACAATTGACGGAGTAATTGACGGAATAAACGGATTCCTGGCCTCGTATCTCTATCCGGTCTATACCTACTTGGCCGGAAATCCGTGTTTTCCCGGCCTCTGATGTAATGTACTATTTATTCGAAAGAGGATACTTCCGAGGTGGTCCCATTGTCACCAAATCAGGATCTGATGATGGGATCCCAGGGAAATTGAGGGCAACCCTCATATTTTATAGGCACGCATGTAGTGATTTCGGTATTTTCTATTATAATTCGTGTATTTACCTTCTTAAATTGCAATTTTGGTGAAGTGGAACTGATGATGAAGACCACAGATGACTTATGGAACTCCTCAAAGATGTAAAGTTCGTCAAAGATTATGACATGATTCCGTTGAAGTAGCAACTCATGAAGTGGTAATTCTGAGATCCTTTAGGAATCAACGGAACTCCTCAAATATTATCAGCCCACAGATAGCGACTTAGGTTTTTTCTGTAATTAATCAACGCATTTCGCTCTCGGAAAGTAGTGCATGTGGTAAATTGGAAAAGAAATGTGGAAATGTTTATGTACTAAGTATGTGGCATGGCGAAGTACTGAATTGAAGTCGGTTTAAACTTTGTTTTTAAAGTAATTATTAAACTTATAAAAAACCATTTGGGAAACTTCCTCAAACCTAACGTTCGTGGAAATAGGTAAATCTTAAAAAAATATTTGATACAGATTTTGAGTCAATTTTGATAAAAACCATGTTAACAACTGATTTGCATTAAAACAAAAATTGGGCAAAATGATCCGAGAAAAGGATGGTATGGCCGTGCCTCTTTGTTTTGCTCGACTTGGCGGGGGCTCTGCTGTGCCCCCAGATAACAAAACAAACAGAAACAGATATCAGTAAACTGGGGTGACTGCAAGACAATAAAATCGTGATAGTACTTATTACAGTATCTTTTATACACCACGACTCATTTCATTAAAATTATTGTCCCATAATATCTTTTTAATTGCCGTACCGTCAATGAAACTGTCACGTCCCGCTACGCTATTCACAACAACCTCTCACCACACTTCGCTGCTCACCCCTTGTATACCTTGACACCGAGAGTCCCTATAACACCAATTAGTCAAGAGTTCTGAGTTACACTGGTGCACCAGTGACGAGGTGAAGTGTTGCGAACTATAGCCGCAATCGTCAATAAAGGCAATCATCGGTCAATGACCCCAGATCAATATTTTTGGCTTTTCACAGGTTTGACAGCCCTCAACTTAGTGGGTCACTATTAGTCAAGTCAGAAAGGACATATTGGTCATAAGAATGTGAGATTATTGGACATTATTGTAATTAAGACTGGTGTTGAATTGTGGAAATGATGAAAAACTATTTGCACCTAGGCATATTGAGATGGTTTATAAGTTCTTTTGGAAGGCAGCGTTGCTGTAATATAGGTATGTAGGATTACATTTAGTGGTTGGGGTGAGGTAATGGTGGGTGAATGAGTTTGAAATTTTAGTATTTATTGAAGCTTCAGGTATTAGTGAAGCTATAATAATTATTCTCATTTGGAAAGGAGACTCGCGCTACTTGCGGAAAGGAGATTCCAACGTTTCTTTAGTATGTTTAAATACCGTCGAGTTCTTCGGATATTCGCCTACGCTACCTATCTTCGCCTAATTTAATTAAAATCAAAGTTCCCTCCTTATTTTTAGGGACGACTGCCCTAAAATTAAGCTAAAAGTATTTTTCATTTATATAAATATTCTCGGATCAATTGTTTAAGGACTTTAGTTTTAAAAAGTTACAGACGGCATTATACCAAAAAACACTCGAAGGAAATATTAGTCAGAAACAATTACTCTTCCTTAATTAGTAAGTTAAAATCATTTTTGACAACCCTATCGACATTGCAGTAACTAAATGTATGGAACTTACTCCAGACCGCTACTTGACTATGCCGCCTACTATGGATTTTTGTAAAAATGTAACTTTTGTGATTCTGGAATAAGGTTCGTTTTCGTAAGACTCGTTAAAATTACTAAGATAGATGTAGGTAAGCTAAAATTTTGTCTATTTTTGACCTCATGGCGGTATATAACCGAAGTCAGAGTATTATGCCCAGACCTCGCCTACTATTTACATTTGAAATATAATTTCAACCACATGGGCCGTGGAATTTAGAGCTAAAATTGCCTATATCGATAGTCAGAAGAAAAGTTAAATCTTTTGTCAATCTTTGCTATCCAAAATAAGTGTAAACCTAAGAGAATTATACAAAAATACGCCAAAATCCAGGCGAAGTCCGGCAACTCGACGGTAGTTAGTAATAAGTAGTTCAATTAGAAACTTTTATTTTCGAAAAACTACCATCAAAATGTAAAATAAATAGGTTATTGATTATTTATTAATGCCAGTCAAAGTAATAACGAACATAATGGAATTATAATTTAAAAACCAGGTCAAATTGGACGGCTCAGACGAATTTTAACTAAGTAAGTATAATAGAGCAATTACATCGTTAATCATAATTATAGATTGTATTAACTTACAGTCCTAGCATTGTTTTATTTAACGCAGGTAAAATTATGAAGCGAATATACCTTTTGGTATTAAACAGGTAGAAACGTTCCAATCAAAAATCAAGTCACTTGTAAGAGTTGTAAGTAGATTTAGTAAGGTCAAGCGGGGTTATACATAGGTAATTACATCAAATTGTTGCCAGTCTCATTTTAAAATCTCATGCAAATCATTGGACTACTAAGGGCGTGAATTGAAAAATATCGCGTTCTTTTTAACGCGGTTTTGAGTAGATTACACTACCACAAGTCACACACGAATAAAAACAATAATTTCGGAGAAAAACCGATATTATCAAAGTCACCCCTCAATTCGAAGTGACCCCGTTCCGACGTATGGAACGAGGTATAGGTAGGTAGGTAAGTATGTAAAAGGTCGGTTTTACTGGCATTCCGTTCACCCCATAGTTAAAGCCTATTCTGATGTACCTTTTTAACTTAGGCTCGGCTAAGCCCTTATATTGTGGAACGCGTGTGCAGTGCTGATATGGTGCATCACATGCGATTCATGGTCACGGACAAACGGTATTTCACAAACTTTTTTCATTTCAGGGCTGCTACTTTACGGGAGGGGTGCGAGTGGTCATCGTGTTTTTATTGGCAATTGTTTTGTGCATTTATCATAACTCTGCTCGCACTGTTCAAAGAGTTGGCAAATCAGGGTGAAAAAGACATTAAAGTGCTGAAAATATGGGAGGAATATGAATTCGTGTCAATAAAAATATCTACACTGAAATCCTTTCATAGCATTAAAACTTATGCACATAATTCACTATGCCTCATATTTCAATATTGAATCAACCTCAATTGTACGCCCGTTGCGAACAATTGTGCGAATCATTCGAAAATTGTTCATTGTTCAATATAAATCAGGCTTTTATTGTGATAATTTTTCGTTAAATGGCCATTTTGGCCTTTATCACTGCTATTTTGCATTAAAATCGTTAAACAAGCAGATGCGGTATTTTTGATTTTTTTAACAGCCTGAGTGTTTTTTGTCTTTGTAGTAAATACCTACCTCAATGTATAAAACAAAAAGGCAAACTTGCCAGTAGGTAATATTTTTTCGTGAATATGCAAAAATATGGAAAAGATTGTCATAGCACGTTTCAACGTGGGTGCATATTAAAACTTAATGAATTAATACGTCTGTTTCGACGTTCATTTTTGATGGGTATTGGATATTCCGAAATGTCGAACTATATTGAGCTTAATTTTTTTTTATAACATGAATTACAATAAAATACAAGATTACGATAAAATACGTTAGTTCACAAAAGTCAAAATAAATTACAGCAAAACATCACATCAACCTAACTTAATTTTTAAAGTTATTTTAATATATAAAAATTAAATAATACATGGACGCTGTTGGACCTTAGAAAGTTGTGACGTCACTATTGTTCACATTTCCCTGCAAACTGAATATTATTATTATTGTTTATTTATTTCAGGCCAGGAGCCCATAACGTTGTTAGTACAGTACATCATTAAACTATGTTAGTATGAATTATTACATTAGAAATTGTATTATATATTAAATAAAATTGAATTAAATTTATATTTATATGCCAAGCATTATCTGCCTCCACTTATTATAAATGGAGCAGTCAAATTTATTTGACAACATTATCAGGATGCTGTTGCTGCTGCTCCGAGCGCGCCAGAGCAGGGAGGCCACTTTCTTGCGGATGATCGCGTGGAACCCATCCGTGCGCTCCTCCGCAAACATTCCTGACGCGCTACAAAAGCGGGGCAGCTGCATCAACATCCTAAAAATGTTGTTGTATTGGACTCGCAGCGCACTGACAGCCTTACGAGTATATTTCACCCACAGACTGCTCGCATAAAATGATTGGCAAAAGGCTTTGAAAAGTGCCACCTTAACTGGTTTCGAGCACCGAGCAAATCTGCGAGCAATCATGTTCCCCCTAACTGCCAGTGCCCTGCGCTCCCTTTCTATATCACCGTCGTCATTGAGGTCTTCAGTAACTATGTGACCCAAGTATTTAAACTTTGTCACTACCCGAAGAGACGTGCCATCTAGCCTAATAGGCGGAACATTTATCGGCTTCTCTTTGCCACTCTTAAAAACAAGTATTTCACTTTTACTACAGTTGTAGCTAAGCCCGTGTTCTGTCGCATATGCTCCACAAATAGCCACCAGTTTCCTGATTGACCCCACTGACGGCCCCAGCAACTCCATAAACGAGTGTTTCTGACATTTAATAAAACGTTGCTAAATATATCAGCCAACCAACATAGGTACCCTATGCTACTATATGCTATACATCGTGTGGATGGTTACACTGAATTGAAATAGAAAATATAAAAGAGTCATAATGTATGTACCTATAATTAGTTTTAGGTTGAATTGAAAGTCAGGAAGTCAAACATCTTAAAACTTTAATATTGAAACTACCTTTCTCAAACGGCAAACTTAAGCACATTTCCAATTTAAGAAATAAAACCTTGCGCACACATTATCTAGCTAAGTGCGTCCGCAAACAGCTTTAACACACTCTTTTCAGCGATATCAAACAAGTCTAGACATGACAAATATACCACGACCCCTGTCATAGCCCACTCGATCCTCTGAAATTTCGAACTTTTAATCGGAAGAGAGGGGCACGGGAGCGCTAGTCTTCCTGGTCGACACGAAGATAAGGGTGCATACAGACTAACGGGGAGATCGACAAAGAAATGCAATTAAATGTAAAATAGGGGCTGTTTCACACGACTGTTGACACGGCGTGACGAATGGGGCGGGCGGGTGTTTCGACTATTTATTTGATCGGAACCTCTATAAGTGGGAATTGGAAAGGATCTGTCACTATTGATCTAATGTTACTTTAAAGTTTTTCGCTACAGAAACGAAAAAAGTACCTATTTGTACAGTCAGCATCAGATAGTTAGTAGCAGGCAAGGCAGCCAAATATATCGCAACAAGTCTTTAGTACTATAGGAGTAAGGATGTGTTACGATATCTTTATTATTATTTATGCTATTTTAGCTGCTACTAACTATATAATGCTGACTGTACATTATTGTAAAAAAAATATGTTTATATTTACCTACATCTATGTCAACATAAAAAAGCCAGAAATCAAACCCTATTACTGAGGTAAGCAGGATTGGCCAAAAACTAAGCTTCAGTGTCACTTAGACGTTAATTTATTCATTTGATTTTCCATGATTATAAATACGTTTATCAAAATAATGGAATCTCAACATTCTCCAAACAATGTTTTTGCATCCGGCCCTCAGTAGACATGCACTACGAGTATTTATCACCAGTACCGTAACATGAAATTGAGTTCTTTTGTTGGCTTACCGTGATCTTGCGTCGGTTGTTTACCAGCTACATGGGTTGACGACATTAAGGACAGCGGTGAAATTGTTGTGCGAGGAAATAAATCACCATTAGCGTTGCTGGCCTATTGGCGGTTATTTTCTTCGTATGCATTTTTTTTACTTTGCCTCGCATATTTTATACTTTTTTTTTCAGGTAGATCTAAATGCCACTATTTGTATGGGAAAATTACAGTTGAGTTGTCCTAACGTGCGTTCGAAAAGTTATCGAGGTCAAACACGTCATAACGTTTCGAACGAGCGTAAGGTAATCCAACTGTTATTATCCCATACAAAAAAATATAGTTTTCACTTCTCATCCTCGCAAAGTTCGCCTTTCTGCTGAATGTATGCTGCACAAAATGCCACTTTATGCTCAAAGTAAAATTATTATAAAGACTAAAATGATCGGGCCTAACAACCACCACACACACTACAACTTCGTAGAATAAACTTGTCATATGATTTGATTTGCTTTAATAAATTTCACAACCGTGTTTTCCATTACTAAATTAATAAAACCAGATAAAATAGGAGTCAATTATTATTTTAAAACGTATTGAACCTTTAAATGACTTGGCAGTATGAAGTACCTAAGTCTAATATCACGTGTCGAAAATGAAACATACAAACTTTAAAATGTCAAGTGACGCGAATGAGCTATTATTTTATTTTATTATGCAATTATTTGTTATTTTCTCGCAATCGAAGTGAAAAGCAGTATGTATAACTCGGGCATAAATTGGTTATTTAACCCCTCGACTTAACTATCCACCCCTTAGATCCACCCTCGCCGGTGGCTCGGGTGGATATAAACGTCTCAGGTTAATTGGCTCGTTTTATGCGCTTGTTGTACAATCTACTATAGATCTACCTGACGTGCGTTTAATGCGTTACGTGATCGACCAGGTGATCACCCCTCTGGATTAGACTAACACGCGATCGGGATGAGCGGCGTACTCGAAAAGGCCCTCTCGCTTTTCGAGTACGCCGCTCAGTAGTAGGCGATAACAGGCTGATGATGTAGATGATGTACTGTATATGATACTTATGCTTTACGAATTTATAGCAATTACCAATTATACTAAAAGTTATGCCCGCGGGTATCGAGTGAACGGTCCGAGAGAGCCAAAGAGATTTATGCATTTAAAATCAATGCTGAAACGACGACGGGCATTTCAAAGCGCGATACAACCCTTACAGGACTTCTATGTGCGGAAACACTAAAATATGTGCAATTTTTTTGCTAACCCCAATGGGACGGGAATAAAAGCGAAAGTATTTATTTTTATTTGGAGACAATCTTACACAAATCGACCTAGTCCCAAACTAAGCAAAGCTTGTACTATGGGTACTAGACGGCGTTATACATACTTATATAGATAAATAAATACTTAAATACATAGACATCCCTGAAGTTGGAACTAAATAAATATTCGTGCTGATCACACAAATAAATGCCCTTACCGGGATTTGAACCCGGGATCTCTGGCTTCGTAGGCAGGGTCACTACGAATACCAACTAGGCTACAGACGTCGTCAAGTAAGTATGTATGTTTGTAAGATATGATAATTCAAATAACTGTAAAATCGGTTTGACTATTTTTTGAGCGAAAATAAGATTTATTATGGTTTTACTTACACGTTTTTTGAACATATATTTCGTGAAGCTCTCTTTTTATGAAGTCATATAATCAATATGGCGTCTCGTGCTTATCAAGCGTATGGTGCGTAGCACCAATGCCGCGGAAATACTCAGCCAAGCGAGCTTCGTTAACTCCAAGTTATGGAGCCAGGGTTGGTGTTTACGCTTATATACGTACCGACAACGATTCAGGGTAACCAGTTTAAGTCTGACCTCTGATTATGTATAGTTGCTATTAATAACGGGGTCAAGTTATAATATGGAAAATTAAAGGTACCTACTCTAAAATAAATTATAAACTACTCCAAAATGTCTTTATCTTTTTTAGAGCGCGGCTGGTAGTGGTAGAGTTTCACCGACTGGTGTAGGAAGCTTGGCGCTACTTATGATCTGATATTTTTGGTGTAATTTTTTGGTGGGATGCACTTGTCTACTTGCACTTTGCTTTCAAAAGGTACTAAGAGATTAGTCTATGACTTTATAAAGGAATGAATTTAATAACTGACGAAGGTTTTCGTACCCCGACTGTACGTTAGGTAGATTTAATTGTCAATTTTTATATAGTGAAATGGCAGTTGCATTGGTCTAACGCGCGTTCTATGTAAATGTTACGTGATTATGATTACCCCTCAGGTCTAAAGGCCGCTTAATATAAACCAAACTTTTTTTTCTTAAAACCATCAGCTCTGGCTGGTAAATTCAATTTAAATCCAAAGCACTAACCTTTTTGCCGCGCAAACATACAGGCCAGTGATTGATGATGGTCGCAAGAGTGATGCACTTGCGACGCCAAGCGACCTCAGGACTACTCAGTCACCGCATAAGTGTATTGGTTGGACGGTAGATAGCTATTAGCTACTTAATTTATAGTAGGTATGTCCAGAGCTTTATCTTACTTATATTTTCACGTGGACATTATTTTAAAATGAATGACGATGACTAACGGGAGATTATAGATATTTGCTTGCTATTGTGTGTTTTACTTTGTTGACATTGTGTTACTATAATTATTATTATATTTTTGACGATTATGATACAAATTATTATAATTTTGACTATATGCGAATTTATACTGTTATTTCTAATCGCACAGACACCTTCATTAAAAAAACCTACAGTTAAGAATCAACTAAAGTTATATTAAGTCACCCCTAACCTAGGTTACACCGTTAACGCCATCGTTACAAAACTGACAGCTCAGCGTATAACATTCACCGTCAGTTTTGTGACGGGATCTGTAATCATCCATTAATGGTTCATACTTAAGTGAAAATGGTCTTATGTTTCTCGAGCAAAAGGCGAAGATATAACTACTACGAGTATATTCGATTATTGCGGTAGCATTTCAGTTTTTTTAACGTTTCTTCAATGATGCGCTGGGCAGTTATTCTTTACGCGTTCATGCGTCTCACTCCACCCGTCACGCCTAACAAAACTAAACCTCTACTTACACTTAGTTACTACCTTACTACGAATCGCGGCGTCAAGATATTATTTGTGTTGTGGGTATACAATACAATACAAATATTCTTTATTGCTCACCAGAAATAGTACAGAAGACAAAAACAGAGGTAAATTAAACATAAACAATGGTAGACAACAGGCGGTCTTATCGCTAAAGAGCGATCTCTTCCAGACTTCGTGGTGGAGACGATGAAAAATAATCATATGATTTGAGTAGGTGAAACAGAAAACAGAATATAAACAACCTAACTATAAGAAATACCATAACTACACTTACATAAATACATATATATATAAACCCACATACACATACAATAACCTAAAATATCAAAGAAACAGTATCATTTACAGTCGAAAACAAACAGCACACACAAAGTGGTGGTGTCATAATTAACCATAAATCTATTAAATAAGTAGCGGTACGCGACCTCGACACCTGAGGGGATGGTTTTTTGCGGATTTAAATTAATTTGAAAGTGGACTGTATTTTTTGCGATAGGATTAGGTATTTTGGTTTTTAGGCACACAGGAGAAAGGATCGGCAATGCACTAACCTGATTATTTCTGGTCTGCTGTCTGGTCTCGACGTGGTTGGCCAACCAAAATACGCACTCTGAAGAAATGTTCTTGAAGGCACAAATTACAAATCACAACAGTTTTTGAATATCAATTCACTCTGGGAGGCTATAAGCGAACCTCAACCAATATGGCGGTAAAATTAGTCGAAAATGAGCGAGCGACCGTCCGATGCTAGCTGCATCTCGTTACACAGTGCATGCCAAAGGAATGACGGGGTTTGACAGATAATGGGAAAAAATACAATCTACCCACTCATAAAAACATAAAAACGAAACCCAACACAAAGTAGAAACTAACAGTTACGGAAGAGATAAAAAGTACTCCTTTAGCTTAGTTTTAAAAATGGGAAGATACTTAGCACGTTTAATTTCAATAGGCAAAGAATTCCACAATCGAACAGTTCGGAAAGTAAATGAATTGACGCATGGGGTATGCGTTGACGTGAGCTTAAAAAAACCGGCCAACTGCGAGTTGGACTCGCGCACGAAGGGTTCCGTACTATTATCTATAAAAACAGCAAAAAAATCACGTCTGTTGTATGGGCCCTAAAAAAAATATTTTATTTTGTTTTTAGTTTTTGTTGTTATAGCGGCAACAGAAAAACATAATCTGTGAAAATTTCAACTCTCTATTAGCTATCACGGTTCTTGAGATACAGCCTGGTGACAGACGGACGGACGGACGGACGGACGGGCGGATGGACGGACGGACGGACGGACGGACGGACGGACGGACAGCGAAGTCTTAGTAATAGGGTTCCGTTTTACTCTTTGAGTACGGAACCCTAAAAAGTAACAGAATAGCGGGGCTGGAGACCCCAGGCACTCAGGGTCTACTCAGCAACTTCTACATTTGGTGGTTCGGAGTCGGTGCGGAATCAGTAAGCTGGCAGTGTCAAATGCCACTCAACTCAGTACGAATTCGTTACTGCATGTCTACATTTACATGAGTGCTTCATGATTAGCCCGGGATGAATGGAAGCGGTGCGATACGAAGATCATTCGGCGTCAAAAGTATCGCACCTTTCCTAAAATTCGTTACAAGCGATTATTACTGCTAATTCAATTCAATCGTTTTATTTCAGACCATGTGATCCATATACTTAGTATAAGATACTTATACTCGATATTAGTATCATTTGAAAGCTAAAGGAGGTTTTATTACCTTTCAAATGAAACTAGTTAATATTGACAGGATACAGTAAGTATCTAAGGAGTAATAATCGCTTGAAACTAATTTTAGGAAAGGTGCCATACTTTTGACGCCGAGTTTAGTACAGAGGGGTGATCATGCTCATATATGATCATGGTGATATGCTCAACTTTCATTTTCTCATACAAAAAGTGACATTAAGTCTACCCAAGGCCCTAGCATGACAGTTTTTATCGTCACGTTTTACGGCGAAAATGTACTGAGAAGTCGCGTAAAACATAACGATAAAATAAATCGTGCTAACTAGGCTGACGTAGGTACAGTCACCTGCATAAATATATGATGGAACAAAGGCCGCAAAAATATCTGATGACAACTCTATTACTAGAGCCGTAAGAGCGTGTCAGATATTTTTGCGGCCTTTGATTCATCTTATATTGATGCGTTACGTGATCGACCTGCTGCATACTGAATGTAACACTGCACCAGTAATGATGACGCAAGTATGTAATTGTAAGAAATGAAATGTCGTTTATTCACATTAAACATATGGTAATATAAGGACAGGTGTTATAGTAATTTTCTGGTTCCTTAATATGTTTAGCACAAACAGGCATGTGAAATTAGCATTACGTTTGATTCATGCTTATCAAATGCAAACAAAATGTCTAAAAATATAATATGTCGTAGAATAATACACATTCATAAAAAATTAAAATACAAATAGAAGAGCTAGAATTAACAATAATGATATTAAAAGATTTGTTTAAAACTTAATAAAATTAACATAGAATAAACAATTAAAATTAGAAACAGGCAGCTATTCTTGTAATTATGTCATATTTATAGTGATTGTTATTGTATAGTTTTAGAATTTGTATGTCAAAAAGTAATTTATACTGTAAAAACAATTGTCAACTAATATCTTAACTTTCTTTTAAATACATTATGTGGCAATTTTTTAAGTTCAGCTGGTATTTTGTTGAAAATTTTAACACACATGTTGTAAGCACTTTTCTCTCTGAGTACCAGTTTGTTGCTACTTGGTATTGCTAACCTATATCGTCTATGTTGCCTAGTTGTTTCCTTATCAGTGATAAACGTGAATAATTCCGTATGGAGTTTTACAAATACCGCTATTTCGTATATGTAAAGGCAAGGAAGGGTCAACAAATGAAGTTTTATAAATAAAGGCTTGCAAGATTCCCTTTTGTTTACCCCACAAAGGGTTCTGATGCACTTTTTTTGAGCGACAAAAGCACGGTGGGCGTTGACAGAGTTTCCCCACATTATTATACCATATCTCAGAGCAGACATGATATAACCGTGGTAAGCCAGTAAAGCAGCTTTGAATGATACCGTCTGTTTGAGGCGCCACAATGCAAAAATAAACTTATAATTTTTTTTCCAGACTGTATCTACATGTTCCTTCCAATTGCAATGTGTATCCAATGTCATACCAAGAAATACAGTCCAACTTCTTCTTCAATTACATTTTCATCGTGGTTTACAGTAATATTGTGAATCTTCCTAGACTTATATGACCTAAATATAATACATTTTGTTTTTCCTAGGTTAATTTGGAGATTATTCGATTCAAGCCAGCGTATAACATCTCTTAGAGCAGCGTTTATTTCAACTTCAAAGTTATTTATATCTGTTCCTTTAATTATCAGTGTAGTGTCATCCGCAAGAAGATTAGGTAAATCAAAATGTTCTTTATTGTGAAAATTGAAGTAGGTACTTATAGTGGGTATTAACTGAAGCAGGAATAATACCGCAAGGATTGAAATTTAAATTAACCTACTCACATTAATTCATCCATTGCTCATTTTTTTCCAGCAGAATAAATTTGAAGAAAACAACATCGAGCACAAAGCGCTAATATAAACCTCACCTAAAAAAAACACACTGAAGAAAATTTTAAATCACTCGTGAATAAATTACCCTAAAACACCAAAGAAAATTTAAAACAGATTTCCGCCCGAAAATATGTATCCGGGTGTAAACGGGGTGAAAAACAACCCGGTCGAGGTCTCCTAGTCGCCCCTGGTCCCCCCCCCTGGTTGATGGCGCGTTTATACTGTGTAACACGAACTAAGTGAATCAAACTGTCATTCTGGCTGCATTACGTAGCAACTGGAGATGTGACTTTTGTATGGATATACCACAGAGTAAAAGGGATTTTTCTTTTACTTTTTTTTCAGATTTATGTAAGTTTGGGTTTTCCTTAATCATGAGCATAATATTAAAGAATAAAATTTCTTACTTTTCCATAAGTACCTACATGTTTTTATGTCAGTTTTGTGACGAACCATATAAACTGAGTAAAAAAAGTCACAAAACTCATTTAATTTTTTTGCGGATTCTCTTTTATCCCCATATGAATAGTAGGTATTCGTATTTCAGCATACGTAGCAACTGTATTTCAGCATAAGTAGAGGGAATTAAACAAAAACTATTTAGCAACAGTTACCCGTGATCTTCCAGTAACTTGACAACTTTCGAAGTTAAATTAAGCAAAAACTATTGATCAACAAGCTTAAAGGACTTGAACCAATCAAAACAAATTCAAAGCAATTTTGACTTTTACGTGGAGGGATCTCTATCTCTACTGAGTATTTATTTTTATTAGTAAGTTTATCTTGAGAATAAAGAAAATATTGTCAGATTTCTCCAAGTATTATAACTAGTTTAATGTAAAAATATAAATAGAAAGGTGAGTGGCGTGGTGTACATTTTGTAACTGTCATTTTTATCGGGGTCTTATCCACCCTAATGACAACTCTTACCACTTGCGTAATATCATCCCTTGCAGAACAGGGGTGCACCTTTCCATCCTCACACCCTTCTGAACCGAATCTTTTCTACCGTAAAAACATACCTCTCATTTTTTTCGAATTTGTTTGCCATTCAAAAGTTTAGCCACCACCAAAAATATAGCGATGTTTGAATATAATATACATGAAGGTAACTACCACCGTTTAGATGACAACTAGAGACATTATTTATTAAAGCAACAACAATAATTTAATATTTATACATACATATATCAATTAATAAACATAAACTTAGTTTTATTATGAAACTCAATTTTTTATGTCAACTTAAGTATTAATCCTTTCACTATAGGTAAGGAAGTTCTTTCTGTTTATATTAAATTTGAGTAATAAATGTTTTCTATTCGAGTGACTAAACAGTTAAATAAGATATCTCACGCTTAACCTTATTAGTACTTAGACGAATTAGTGTTTCGAAGGGTGGGTTGCATTACACAATCCCGTCTATAATCGTAAGCGGTGTTCGTTAAAATCTGAATGTATGGAAAGTTTGACAAGTTTCTATGGAATGACAGCTGCCGGCGCCATATTTAACGTTGATCGGTCTGTAATCGTAAGTTGGTGGCACCCATTTCTTAAATAATGCCAAGTTTCAAGCCATTTTCGTTTAAACCTAAGAATGCGTTATAATAGTATTTTATGCAACTGTTGTATAAGAAAGGTCTTAAAAGGTGAGTGGCGTGGGTTGCAATGCGAGCCTTGGCGAGCATCGCAATTAAAGACGCCACGAGCGTTTTTAGACCAGTTATACACCGTTGCCTACAATACTTTTTCTATTACGCCAAATTTTAAATAAATAGCAGACTACAGAATAGTGAAATTTTTCAGGCAGCAAGTTTTCTATTCGTACTTTTGCTACTCACGCAATTTCTTCAGGAATGCAGTTATTAATTTCTTCGACCATGTTAAAAGGAACGCACACTTTTGTCTTCACAAACACGAAAAAAATCTTAATAGTTTAGGACTAATAGTTTATCATCTTTCGTCTTTTCATTTTGAACTGTATTTTGGTGGGAAATCGGAAATGTGACAGCTTTTGCTTATGGTTTTTTTTTTGATTGCACTTGCTATCTGAACCAAACCGAATTCGGACCCGGACCGAATTCGAACTGTTTATTTTTATAAATAATACCAAGAATTTATAAAACATTTAATTTAACACACAATAGATGATGATTTATTATTATTGTAGTAAATAATTTATAATATACAAATGTTAAATCGTAAATAAATACTTTTATTTCGAAATATTTGTTTATGAAATGGGCACCATTGCATTAAAGCAGAATTAGCGGCCGATTTAAAAAAAGTTAAACAGTGATTTTATGAAAAATGTATGAACCAAAAAAGTAGGCTAAACAGTACGTTTTTGGGCCATAGAGCATAGAGTTTTGCGATGACTTATTAGTGGTGTCATTGTATTTGAGCTACAGCCTATATAAATGACAGATAACGGTTCAGGAGTAGAAAAAATAATTTAAGTATATAAGGTGAAACCTTTATTATTTATAATGGTACTTTCGTCTGCAAAATAAATGTACATCAGCATTTTTTCAATTACATTACAAAGTAAATATATAAGAAAGGCAATATTAAATCAATTTCGTCCGTTCCGCATAGTGGCATGCGTTTAAAGACAATATTGGCGGGGGCGGTCGCGGTTTCGCAATTCCGCGCGAGCAGTCCGCACTGTCCGCAGGGCGTGAATGGCTTTCATTACGTGTGCGGCCATAGTAAATATTTTGTTTTATCTATCCAAATATCATAAACCCTCCATGATGCGTTCAAGAACCGCACATATGACCACCATAAAAACAGACTGTTTTGTTAGAACAAATTTCTTATCTGTGAAAATGTTATTATTGCTAAATAATAACATCGATTTCGATAATATATTTTCATTCAAATTTCGAACATCTCTGAAATCAAAAAAAAATGATTTGACCTCTATTCTAATATCAGTCGAGATAACGTTTAGTTCGAAATGAATTGTCAATTTGCATACAAATTTGACGAATGTCGCACGTAAGTAAGATATCGAACGATATCGTGACCGACTCTTGTTTGTCTCTGAATTAAAAAAAAAACTATGACAGCTGCCAGAAAACAACGCCGCGATGCCGGTTATAATATGCGGCTTCTGAATGCATCGTGGAGGCTTATGATATGTGGATAGATAAAGTAGTGTATGTAACTGTACATAATTAGGCATTAAGACACTCGTGTTTAATGCCCTTCATTATGTACAGTCACATAAACTACTATTATATAATGGTCTTGCTATTTTAATTATAACACTTTAGGTTGTGCTGATACAAGCAACATGCGTTTATTTAGTAGTACATTATTGTTTATAATTTAAGTACTGACTATACACCATGTACACCATGTACTGAATTTCCCTTCGGCCGCCTACGAAACCAAAGCTACGTAACCAGTTACGTGTGAAGATTTTTTTTTCATCCTACGATACCAGCTACGACATTTTATCGTATTGGGTATCTTCGACGGAGCCCCACTCCGCGCGGCTCCTATTTTTGATCTATTTGCCTTTCGGGCATCTGAAGCTACGTAACGTACCTAACCTACCAAGTGTTTTGCGATTGTAACAGGTTTCCAACAAGGAAGACAAATTCTTTGTACTTAACTAGTTTCGTAGCAAGAAACATTATTCTTCACACGTAACTGATGGTTACGTAGCGTTGGTTTCGTAGGCGACCGGAGGGCTGAATGTGCATAATTATATTTCAGGATAACGTCGAAGGTTGAAATCGGATCCGGGTTTTTTTTTCTACACTTCTTTCTAAGTTGGGCCCTGAAGGGGTCCTCAACTATTTGCCGATAAATCGTAACCAGTAGGTATATCGCACGTTCGGACAACTGAACTGTCATTTTGACATTTAGATCTACCTGACGCACGTAGATACAATGCGTTACGTGATCGACCCCCGGAAATAAATATATTTAATAAGTTATATTTATGTATTTTTTCTAGCGTAAATGGAAAACAGCATAACACAAATAAAAACATAACTAACTATCGTGTAACTTTAGACGTAAACGGGTAGGTAAATAAACAAAAATACGCGAGAATTATACTTACACAATATGAAAAGTCAGCGGAATCATCTCGCTCACGTTTGGCCTGGAGCAGCCCAAACTGGAAGTACCTACATGGTGTGGTTGGTGGTGAGTAAGATCGTCTGTGTTACTCACAGATGTATGAATATAAGGAGATCGGACATGGCGGCCGATTTGTATAGAGTACGCCTGTCGCAAGTTCATTAACCCACACAACGCCCAAGTAATTGACAAGACAAAGCACGGACACATCTAAAACACACACACTTGTATACCTACACGCTTATTTGACAATAAACGCGCATCATATCAGGCATTTTGGGAAAAAAACAATTAATATTCTCTGCGATCAGCACGCGTGCACAGTATGGCAGTGTATGCCCATTGAGCATACAGCTGCGACACGGCCGCCGGCGGCTTGTCCTCTCTCTAGTATTCTATGCTCTGAGGTGTTACTAGAGTGTGCTGCGTTGAGAGTGTTTATCTCTAGCTGTCCATATAATCCCCAATGACTAGAGAGTCGGCGACGCGCTAGTGACTGGAGTCGCTAGCGTCCAAAAGCTACGGTGTCTGTTTATTGCCCACTGTTGTAGTATAGAAATTTGATGACCGCTTTAGCCTAGTTGGTAGTGACCCTGCCTTCGAAGCAAGAGTTCCTGGGTTCAAACCCCGTAAAGGCATTTATTTGTGTGATGAGCACGAATATATTTGTCCCTGAGTCGTGGATGTTTTCTTTATATTTAAGTATTTATTTATATATATAAATGTAGTACCCTTTGCTTAGTTTGGGACTAGGTGGATTGGTGTAAGATTGTCCGAAAATATTTAAATATATGTCTTGGAATGTTCTGATTGCGTTTATAAATGTGAGTATTTTTACTATCTAAATAGTTACTTGACGTTAACAATCTGGAATTGGAGTCAATGGTAAGGTTACGAGTAAATAGATTCGCACTTACACACTACACAGCACAATATATTATTATTTTAATAGCAACTTGCTTTTTTACACAGTCTTGGACTTTGAAGTGCCGCAGTATTAGTACAAACAAACCTGCGCCTATCAATATCAAAGTCAAAGTCAACTACTAACAACATAAATTACCACTGGTTCGGAAAGAAAACCTCTGCCTCAAAAAGAATCAGCTCAAAAACTCGGTGAACTATCATCACGTACAGGCCCCGTAGCATGGATGGCCTTTATCACGCGATAAGTGACATGATAGAGCATCTGTCCCTGGCTGACACCGTTCGACAGAACGAGACGACGCTGTTATCTTGTCACTTATCGCGTGATACGGGTATAGCCATGCTACGGGGCCTGGACTAGGTTCTGTTGGCTACATAAGTATAAGCCTATCATGCTTACAGATCGATTAACACAGTTCAGTCATAGTATAAAGACGGCAAAGTATGTTATCTTCCTACAAACGCACCGCGCGCGGCTTGTATGTGTGCGCCACAGTATCCGTCGCACACTCAAACAAAATCTCGACCCGTTTCTCAGTGCGAAACAATCGAGATTTTGTTTGAGTGTGCGTGCGGCGACGTATAGATAGTATAGCGCACACATACAAGCCGCGCGCGGTGCGTTTGTAGGAAGATAACATACTTTGCCTTCTTTATACTATGGTTCAGTCGATTAAAAAGATACCAATGCGGCCAAAGTTACAATAATATGTATACTTACACATAATTTTGTAACTATGGCCGTATCGATCTCTTTGTAGTCGACTGTACATGTTTACCTACTCGTATTTACAGTATACAGCAATGTCAGAAAAAAAGTTACAATTTGCACCAGCATCGCCAATCGCCTTCCACGTACTTAGCAATAACGCCAACGTAATAACTGTCCATGGGCGTGGATTGCTGAAATCCGTCGGGCGTAAAATCCTTTGGCTTAAATCGCTTAAGCGCTTAGCATGGCCTTAGCACATCTACTGGTCACACGTAGGTTTTATTTGCAGCGCTCTTTGAGCTCAAATTAAAGTTTAATTCCGTTTTCTTTATTGGTAATGTAACTTTGTACCTATACATGCAAAGGATATATGACCGAGTCACCGGTAGGTAGGTACATTGCGGCGGGATTTGTCTCTTTACGACCTGGGTGGCGTGACGCTGCCTAATCTATTTTCGAATGACTAAACTTTTTATTTATTTATTCGTATGGCATTTACCTTCTATTATACAGCGTGTATTTTTAATATTAACTGAAATTGTAACGTTGGTGTTAGGGATATCAACCGATTTTGCAAGAAACATTTCTTAACCTATCAATTTTTTTTCCTTATAAAATAATTCAGCACGCAATGTATCACTACTTTGTTTTACTGACGTGACGTCACAACTGTCACAAGTGACCCATGTGTCAAAGAATTGTACGCAATACATTGCTGCGGTAGGTATACATTTTCCAAAAAATGTTATTGTTTGTTAGTTAAGACTAACTTACTTAAGGTGGTTCGATTGCCATACAAAACGTTATTTGACATTCGCAGGCCAACGGCGTGATATTTTAAGAAACTTATGCAACAAACTTTCATAAATTGGCTTCCCATTTGCGCCAAATTCCCCCTTTCCTAGAATAAACTTGTATAAACTAGATTAATTTGAGAAATTGGTTTGTCACGTGATATTTTGGGAAAACTAGTTTTCTCAAATTAATCTAGGTTATACAAGTTTATTCTAGGAAAGGGGGAATTTGGCGCAAATGGGAAGCCAATTGATAAAAGTCTGATACATTAGTTTCTTAAAATATCACGCCGTTAGCTTGCGAATGTCAAATAACGCTTTGTATGGCAATCGAACCACCTTAAACATTTCTTGCAATATTCATAGCCCTACGAGTATTACCTCTTATTTTATCTTAGGTAATTTAAAAAACACAGGCTGTACCTAGTATGAGACTGATTAAATGCCATATGAATGACTAAACTGAGCTATGAGAGTATCCATGGACGAAATTCGACTAATAAGTATAATTGCAGAATTAATCGTGTATAATTTCAGAATTTTATAAGCGCCGCTTTACACAAAATTAGCCAAATGATCGCTATCGCTAGGACCAGAGTTCTTTAAGCTCAAAGAGCCTAATTTTTCGGGTACTTAAAATATTTTTAAAATTTTCCGAGTATTTATTATTGAACGAGCGAGCGAAGCGAACGAGGTTCTCCGTTTCACGCTGGGCCAAAATTCTTTCGTATGTCCGGATGTCCAGGTGTCGGTCGCATTTCTCAACCGATACTCGTGAAGTTTTATGAGTAGGTTTGATAATTATATATAATTTTTACGTCGATTATTTTTTTCCTAATTAAAAAAAAAGCTATTGAGAATAAGACAGGCGAGTTGTACAGCTTGGTCACAGAGCCATTAGTCGTTAGTTTTGTTCGCATCCATGAAAATCAGTTGCAATACTATTATTAATTTGAGTTCCAGTTCCTCAAGCCAACGGCACAGGAGATAATACGCTGAAATGCGGTATATAACGCACTCAGCTGTGGCTTCACCGTCTGAAGTTGAACGCAGCGTTTCATTTCAAACTGCTATTCGTTTCACAACCTGTCTCGCCTAGTCTCATTACTCTTCCCTAGTATAACTTGACCCAGTAATCCATATACCTGTGCCTAATTGACGATCAGACGCTATGTTGGCTCCACTGTGGTTACCGGGAGCTTTGTGAATGGGTACCAGCTCTGCATCGGACACCGCACAACCGCATGTGAACGCGATGCTGTGTGGATTTGCGGTCTGATTATACGTTCCCATTTATTGCATGCACCAATTATAGCCACTGATTTAGTTTACCAGAAATGTTAATCTGTTTGACATTCGTTGGAACTATAATTAAGAGATAATTCAATATTTAGTAATGACTATAACTTTTCTTTTCGCATAGTGCGCTGATGTGATCATCATTTTATCAAACATTTAAGAGCTTATCTCTTGTCTGTTGTTATTCTCTCTCTGCCAATGTATGTTACTTGTCCCATATTGGAGAATATTATTAATGTGATGGTTTCCCCAAGTGCCTTCCACTTGCAATGCAATATTGCAATAATGGCCGCTATGCTGATGTACACTGTATTAAATTCACAGAAATGCTCAATTAGGCCTCTAGTATTGTATTTACTGCTTAGTCGTTGTCGTATAGTAAAATACTAATGTGCAAATTATACGCATTTCATTACCCGTTTTTCAAAAACAAACACATTACGGTCACGTTAAATGCTAGAGAAAGCAACTGATACTTTTAATATAACAGCGACAGAGTTAATTCGAAGGTATACACCTGTGTTCCCCGAGGCATTGGCTTTAGCCGCTATAATATAATACCTCTTGTTAAGCCAAGTGAATAATAGTAGTTAATGTGACTGTACATAATGCCTAATTATGTACAGTTACAGACACTGCTTTATCTATCCACATATAATAAGCCTCCATGATGCATTCAGGAGCCGCATATTAAGACCGGAATGGCGGCGTTGTTTTCTGGCAGCTGTCATAGTTTTTTTTTTTAATTCAGAGACAAACTAGAGTCAGTTCTAACTATCATATCGTTTGATATCTTACTTACGTGCGACATTTGTCAAATTTGTATGCAAATTGACAAGTCATATCGAACTAAACGTCATCTCGACTGATATTAGAATACAGGTCAAATCAAATTTCTTTGTTTTTCAGAGATGTTCGAAATTTAAATGAAAGAATATTATCGAAATCGATGTTATTATTTAGCAATAATAACATTTTCACAGATAAGAAATTTGTTCTAACAAAACAGTCTGTTTTTATGGTGGTCATAATGTGCGGTTTTTGAACGCATCAGCATGGTGGGTTTATGATATTTGGAGAGATAAACATGTTAAAACGTCGATTTTGTTCGTTACTCTACCTCTGAGCACCTTCCCTACTAACAGTATCATATTTAAATACTGTTTAATCCGGGTCTAACGCGATATTTATTATAACAGTATCATGGTTTTGTCCTAATGGAAAAAGAAAACAATACCCTTTTCTTTACACTATAAAGCCTTAGTACCTACAACTTGTGCGAGTTAACTTGAGACTCGACCGAGTACTAACGTCATACAAGCGAGGTCTCAAGTAAACTCGCACGAGTTGTAGTTATTAGCTAAATAAAATAATCTATAAGTACCCTGTTCCATATACGATTAGAAAAATCGTTCGGTAATCTACATGCGAGTTCTAGGAAAACCTTTGAAAACGTAAAAAAAATGTATTGTTATGTTTGAAAAGCACGAAATGATCCAATTAGGTAAGTAATAAATATTAGTAAAACCCCTTTGATATCCTAGGTAAACGAAGAAAAGAAAGAAAGAAAGAAACATTTATTCGAGAAAAGCATACGATTTTGTCAGTTAAAATTTTATCTAGAATGAGGTATAAAGTTTTTTACTTAGATTTACCGGTCATAAAAAACTAGTAGGGTTCATTATTTTGGGCCAATTTCAAGCCTGTAAGAAAAACCTAAATACTATATACTTTACTTTAAAAACGAAGTTTTAACCGACTTCAATGCAGTATTTCGCCTTACTTGAAGAGTTCCCTCGATTTCTCTAGGATCCGATCTGATGTCCATGGGACCACCTTGGAAGGATACCCTTGATAAAAAAAGAATTTTCCAAATCGGTCCATGCGTCTTGGAGCACATAATCGAGGAACATACATAAAAAATAAAAGATTCCGTCGAATTCGGAACCTCCTCATTTTTGAAGTCGGTTAACAAGTATAATATATTTAACCATACCAATAAAATAGTTGAATGATTTAATACCAAACCGTGTCATTTCCTAACTTGAAAGTCTTGAAACCCAAGAACACTTAGGCCCACTTAAAATTTCCCAACACAAATTCGCTAAATGCCTGCAATGTTTTCACTGCAAGTTGGTAAGTAGTGAATTTCTTAACTCGTAATTACTTGCGAGTTGTTGATAAGTTGCGAGTTCCGCGTGAGTTTAGGTTCGAGGCGTGCTCTCGTGCAGTGCGTTAATTATTGCTGAAGTAGGGTAGTTAACTTATTACTAGATTTTAGAGAAATTTACTAAGAGCCCGTGCAGACAGAAGGCGTTTAACCAGAGTTCTGCGTTCCGGAACGCAGAACTCCAGTGAACACCAGTGCACTCCAGTGCATTGTCTACTGCACGACTCAAGCTGCAGTTCAAAATCAAAATAAATTCATCTTATGTCACTAATAAACATAATTTACTTAAAAAACAAAGTTTAAACCGACTTCAATTCAGTACTTCGCCAAGCCACATAGGTACCTGCATGAAAATTTCCACAATTCCTTTCCAATTTACTATATTTATTTATTTAGGCATAGTAACAAAATGTAAATTATTATACACATAATTAGCATAGTTCTAAGAAAATAATATTAAATTTACATTTCTATAACAACCAAGCACAAAATACTAGCTACTAAAATAACAAATCGAAATGAGATAATTGAGCAAGAGTCTAACTTATTGTAATTAACTTAAACTAATATTAAAGTATTTGAGATTATACATCACATTAATGTGATCGTGTAATAAAATAAACATACATATTATCTAACTATGGGACAATTTTGCAACACAAGTCTGAAGTTTATTGAAACTTAAATGGAATATATCAATTTCATTACAGATAATATTGTAGGATGTACACATACGAGCCAGGGGACTGTGTAGGGTGTCATTGTTGGAAGCTACTGGTATTAGAAACTGAGCAGGATGAACTGCACTCCGAGAGCAAATACGTTGATTATTACACAAAAAAACCCAAGTCGCTATCTGTGCGCTGATAATATTTGAGGAGTTCCGTCGATTCCTCAAGGATCTCAGAATTAACACTTCATAAGTTGTTACTTCAACGGCATCATGTCAGAATCTTTGACGTACTTTACATCTTTGAGGAGTTCCATAAGTCATCTGTGGTCTTCATTATCCGTTCCACTTTACCAAAATTGCGATTTCCGAGGGTTTATACACGAGTTATAATGGCAAATACCGAAATGAATACAGGCGTGCCTATAAAATTTGAGGGTTGCCCTCAATTTCCCTGGGATTCCATCATCAGATCCTGACTTGTTAACAATGGGCCCTAGTAGTATACTCAATCGATTAAAAAAATAATTTTGGAAATCGGTCCACAATTGACGGAAAAATAGGCAAACATACATAAAAAAAATATATAAATACAGTGGAACATATAACCTCCTACTGTTTTGAGGTCGGTTAAAAACTCACGAGAATTGGAAAATATTGCTTAAACTTATTTTAGCAATTTTGAAGATTTTTTAATACATAAAGAACGAAACATGGACGCTATCAACAAAGCTCAGTGTTTTCGACGCGTGTGACTCAACTGACTTTTTTGTTCGTTTTTTCCTACGTTTAGACTTAAATTGGAGGGCAATGCGGACTACTGTTCTTCGCGTTTTTGACATTTCATAAAAAGTTACCGAGTTGACTATTAGTCAAGATCACTATTTGACGGACGAATGAAAATTTGCAAAAAAAATATGTACGATCACTTAAGATGTGCATTAATAAAGATATTATAAATAAATAAATAAAGATTACGGGACAATCTTACACAAATCAACCTAGGCCTATGACTAGTATGAGTTACGCTACGTTTCCAGAAGCTATGGCAATGTAGATCTTGTCACGGATAATTTTTGTAACCCGATATAGTAATTTGATTACAATATTATAACAAGGCCGTACTGCAGGAACTTCATGTCTATATGTTTCAAAGAACAGTAAAAATATGCAAAATTTTATCTACATACAAACGTATATTAATAATAAATATTTATTTATTCAGATAACTGATGATCCATTGGTTAGTAATTAAAATCTTACGACACTATTGTTAGAATATAATTATTAACTAAACTAAACACTAAAACTACTAATTAAATTTAACTTATGCTGTATGTGGTAAGTAGGTACATTAATCACAATCCAATATATCCACCCAGATCCGCATTAGAACGTTAGTAATATATTCCGAAGCGTAAATTACCCCAGAATATAGGAGAAAGGAAATAAGCAGTAATTCTCTGACATATTCTACTATCCAAGCGAATATTTCGATTGCCAAGGTATTTGAATAAAGTTAACCCTCCTTCCGGGTCAGACATAGTAGGTAGTTAAGAACAGTAAGAGCACTTATTACTGCATAATTAATTTGTCTAAATTACTTAGTATAAGTTTTCGAGAAATGTCTTTAAGTAAATAAAATAAATAATTTTGGGGACCGGCTTGTAAAAATCGACCTGATCCCGATTTCAGCAAAGGTCGAACTATGGGTACTAGACGTTGATATATACGTACGTACGAACGAACGTATACGTATTTAAGCGCTCATCATACCCGGACTCGAGGCCGCCAGATTTGTAGGCAGGACCACTACCAACTAAGCTAAAAGGCGGATGAATAATGAATTGTGTGTAACTTTGAACATTTGAGGTCTATTTCAAAGTTGTCATATATGTATCTTATCGCCACGAATGCGGATAATTTTATTTGCCTATCTATTTACATATTGAGTTACTACTTTATTATCCGGCTGCCCGACAGTATAGGTAGGTACCCTATACGGTCCCTCGAATCTTCACAACTACTTGATGGATTTTGATATTAGTGATTGGGTCATTCGAACATGCAAATCGTTATGCGGTTGGGTTAAAGGCTGTTGCTTTTTTTTGCGCAATTTGCTACCAAGTCGCGTCGCGCGCGTTTCAGCGACTCCTGTGTCACTCACACTGGGCAAATTAGAAAGAAGACCGTAGATTTTCTCATCTCGCGTTGCGCCAGTTGTGATTACTGCTGTTGCTAAGCTGTGTACTGCATCAAGTCGTGATGAAACGATGATTGATTTCTGTTTGCACTGAGGGTGGGGTGCAATTTAATATCTTATTGTTAATCGAACTCCGTAGCGTTTGCTTTGCGGAGCAGCTTAATTATTGTAAACGCCATTATTGTTTTGGTTACAATTTTAGTCGGAAGCCGCTCTTTGATGTTTGTCTTGGCATCGCAACGGGTTGTTGGGTTGGCGCGATGGCTTCCAGAATAGTGAATTATTTGAGTTTGGGTACTTCGGGTATTGTAGATGACTGTGAAACATCAACTTGTATTGGGATCATTTTCAAAACGCTTGGGGAAAATGATAGGGATAACCGCAGTAAAATTATAAGTATAATTGCTATCATAGATTTACTGTTCAAATATGTAGTTACTGGTGTCATTTGCTTTAAGCCAATGACAATATTTTAGGTTTTTTTCTCAATAATGTTCATATTGTTCATCACGAATATATTTAGGTAAATTAATAAGTAATTTATACCACGAAGAGTAATAATGATAACTTCAGCCAGCACTTAGTACAAATGTAATTTCCGTGGAGGGGCGTGAGCTGAAAAGTGAACCTTAGCCAAATCCAAGACAATGCCAACTAGAAGATTTATCAGATAAGCTTTTGCCCGCGACTTTGTCCGTGTGAACTGTATGTAGCAGTGGCGGAGCGCCCATACAAGCCGATTCCCACCGGCTTGCCTAGGTGCGTCTCTGTCAATGGTATAAACTAACTTCTAACTTTTTTTTTTCTCTTTATTGTTTTAGGAACATTTAACATTACGTCAGTTCCATTGTACCTTAACCTAAATTACTAAAGCTATGTATATCTACCTACGTATTAGTATTATATTGCATAAGGTGTTCTAGCACAAATAAATATATCAATTTGGCTTCTTCTGAGGTCGGGGCCGCTAGTATACACTGAAATACACCTACATCTAACTTATTAAGATTGAGTGATGTGATCAATACTTGCCTATGGCTTTCATTCCGGGCACACTCCGTCAACATGTGTTGAACATCTTCTAACATGTTACAAATTTCACAAATCTTCTAACTTGCATACTATATGTTGAGGCAGGCAATGACTGAGATATTGGTCATACTCGTGATCGGGTGATGTTTGTGGAGTCCGGTCTGTTCATGCTTGCAAGGACATAGTATCTGCCTAATTACTAGTGTTATTATTATTATTTTCGTATTGACGAGATACATCATCCTGTTCTTGACAGGTTTTATTGTTATTAACCCTGTACATCTCTGACAGTGTTACATGAATATTCCTTTTTGTTTGACGCTTAAATATTAATTGTATTTGGACGCTCAGAGAACTTAATTAATATCATTAACTTCTTGTTAGTTTTGATACAGTCCTTAAATCGAAATGTAATGGATAATATTTAGCAATTGGTTTTGTTTTCATTTAGACTGAACTAAAATTTAATCTAATATTTTGGGAAGAAAAAAACATTTTCATTTCGTACATATTTTGTTTAACACAAAAATACTTTCAGCAAAAAATTTCAGTACAAAAAAAAACATATTTTCTGCATCGTAAAATGAAAAATATTTCCACCGACTGCACATGAGGAGGATATTAGGATAGCAATCGAAATATTTCGCATCGCCCTCTCCGTTTAGGGCCGTCCCAACGGGCAGGATGCAATTTGAAACCCATCAATAATGCCACTAATGGACAAACTTTCCGCCTTGCATCGCAATTACTCTAATGTTATTAGGTATGTGTCCTTGCTAACACACGGGTGATTTGTGTAGAGAAGGAACATTTATTTTTATTTTTAACAAGAACCTTTTATATTCTTTGCTCTTAGTGACCTATTGGGAAGTCCATTGCCTAACAAAATCGATATTATGATATGATTGATTGCGGATAGTATATTATTATACCTAGTTCTTTCGTATAATTAGGGTTGTAACGTTTGTGTCATAGCCGTGGTACAAAGCTGCCCGCGTGACGATGAGCGTCACTGTCAACCATGATCGGGTGAATGGTCACTTCCGAGGTAAACGACAGTTTTTTATTTATTTATCTGTATAGGAAGATCATCAGCTTAAATACAACACAGTAGCTTAAAATAGGTGTAACAGTGAGCTCATAACAGATCCTCACATATAGCGTAATTTATTATATCAAACATATGAGCTATCGTTAACGACTTACGATATATCGAAATGCAACTTTCAAGTACTTAATTGATTGAGTAGCAGGCAGGTAGTGTGCTTGTTTGCCATATTCGAAATGCGAGCAACGTTGTACTAAACATAAGATTTTAATCTTACATAATAAAACTCAAACGGCAGTGTGTATCGCACAAATCAAAATACAATCCCTTTACCGGTTAGGCTCGTAACACTCATCTAAATGGAAAAGTTAAGTTCAACTCCAAGTTAACCGAGACGTAATCTAGGGAGTTCCATTAAAATTCACCAATTTTAATAAAGATAGATGTTGTTTTAATCTCATCAAGTGTAATAATATCATTTGAGAACGGATAAATTTAATAATTAATTATCTACGGTAGGTATCTATTTACATCTAAATGATTAGTTGATTACTTAGTGTACCTATTATTATCCTACTAATGTTATAAATACGAAAGTTTGGATATTTGTTACTCAATAATTTTTGGCTAAAGTGAAGTAAGCGATAGCCTAGGGACGTACATTATTATATAAAAAAAATCATAACTACCTACATCTCATACTCAAATCCCTAATGCTCGACAAAGTCATCCACGTCTAATTTTCCAATTGTATTCATTTCATTATTTTATTAAGGATTTTTAATCCATTTCAGAACACTTAAATCCAAACGTCCATGTTGATAACATAACTTAAATAAAAACTTTATAAAAACTTGTCCAAGACCCGCCAACTTATAAGACCGGGTCAAAACATAAAAGTGGGCAATTTCCTACTCGGGAAGTCCTCAGCACTTGGCCATTGTCTTGACCAATATTAAGTTTGTCAGAATAAGTTGGCGCGCCACCGAGTTGGGTTTTTTAAGAGGGTCCGCATTCTGGAACCAACATTATATACTTATTATTACCACTATTAATGGTTAGAGCGTCGCGTTTCTACTCTCGCGTACCTACTAAATACCTTATCTGTTCCATATAAGATTAGAAATATCGTGCAGTTATACATGCGATTTCAAGGAAAACAATTTTGAAACGTAAAAAATAGTAAGTATTGGTTATGTTTGAAAAGCACTAAATGATCGAAATTTAGTAAAATCCCAGATGAACGAAGAAACGCAGACGAATTTATCCGATAAAAATCCAATGTTATCTGGAACGAGGTATTAAGCGAGGCGCACTTCTGAATACATTGAAAATAAATTTGTAATATCTATGAAACAAGCTTCTCGCTCACTGTAATAGGCTATTTACCTACTCGTGTAATGTCTGCATTTGCGTGCATTTACCTGTTTCGCATTGTTTTTAAGAATAAGAATAAGAATATTTATTTGCGTTAAACATTACCAAACAGGTGTTACAAACAAAATTACAGGTAGGTTTCCATGCTTAACCATGACTGGTATGCAAAATATACAAGATTACACATTGAAATATTTACAGAACTATAAAATCATTATTTCATGTCAAAGAAGAAAAAAAATCATTTATAGAATAAAAAATATTATTATTTAGCCATTGGTGCAATTTTTGTTTAAATAATCTAATCTTTAATTTCTTAATCTCTATTGGTATTTTATTATAGATCTTAATCGAAAATATTATACAACTTTTCCTGTACTTTGACAAAGTAGGGTGCTCCTCAGGTAGAAGTCTATCCGGATTTCGACATGTTCGTGGATGACTATCACATGCTTTTTTAAAAATACTCGCAATTAAATTTGCCATAAAAAGTAAGCAACTTGGTAAAACTTTCTAGTGGCATCATAATAAGCAGAGTAGGTATAATTAAAAAAACCTTCGCACACCGATTCGGATTTAGAGCGGATAGGTCACTGTCATAAAGTTTATTAAGTGGAAACTCTTTCGAATTTCATTTGAAAGAAAGAAAAATTAATTCACAGCACGAAAATTACAGGAAAATTAATGAGAACACAAAAATATATTAAACGTGCCATGAAATGGTCCCGCGCTAACCTAATTGGCCAGCGTTGGTCTTCCGTCAACTGGTGAAGTAACGATTACAGCGTGCCATACAGTTTAAAAAAACTGACAAATTGTAAACAGAAAAAAACACTAAACAACTAAAAAAAACACATTGACAAAATGAAATAAAATACAAATATTTCAAACCGATGGCCGTTGGAGAACCAATGACCGTTGGGGCGGAAAGGTTCTCGAGTGATGACAACGTACCGGAAGGCGCGGCGTGCGTAGGTGGACAAGGTGGACTGATGACCTGGTAGAGGTCGCGGGAGTCCGCTGGATGCGGGTGGTGCAGGACCGTTCACTTTGGCACTATTTGGGGGAGGCCTATGTCCAGCAATGGACGTCTTTGGGCTGATATGATGATGATTTCAAATTAAGTGAAAAACAGATTAACGTAAATATATGTTTATAAAAAATTATGAAATAACAAGTTGAAAAATTATAACATTAGGACATCCGGGAACGCGACCCTACCACACACGTCAGAGACACACAAAACATAAAAAAACATTATTTTGTTTACAAGTTTCAGTATATAGTTGTGACCTGTTCGAATATACATTGCATATTTAAAATTTGTAGAACAAACAAAAGCTTCTGTCATAGTGTTATGGTTTCTATACGTTCCGTTGCACTTTTCATAAAAAAATAAGCTAACCCCGATATAATTATTGCCAAAATTTTGTATCAATCCAGTTTAAACAATAATACTTCTGCTATAGATTGTGAAGAAGGCTCTACGGTAAAGTCTTCTTTATATTCAAAACGTCTTTAATCCTAGTCAATTTGGAAAATTGGCTCAGAATACCTCAAATGTCCGATCTGGTTTAAATACTAAGCCTATTTTTAGAGTAAATTTTCTGCCGTGGTAGTGGGATCTCAGCTTATATTGTATTAAGATAATTCACATTTTTTTAACGGCTTAAGAGGATTGTGAACCTGTAAATTTTCATACAAACAGTGATAAAGTTTTCCACCCCGTAAACATAGTTTGATATTTTTCGGCCAAGTGCGAGTCGGACTCGCACATGAAGGGTTCCGTTAAATAAGTTGCTTTTTACGATTTATGACGTGTTAAAAAAAACTACTTACTAGATCTCGTTCAAACCAATTTTCGTTGGTAGTTTGCATGGTAAGGTACATCATATATTTTTTTTAGTTTTATAATTCTCTTATTTTAGAAGTTACAGGGCCGACACACATTTTACCACTTTGGAAGTGCCTCTCGCGCAAACTATTCAGTTTAGAAAAAAAATGATGTTAGAAACCTCAATATCATTTTTGAAGACCTATGTATACATGCCCCACACGTATGGGTTTGATGAAAAAAAAAATTTGAGTATCAGTTCTGAGTATGGGGAACCCCAAAATTTATTGTTTTTTTTTCTATTTTTGTGTGAAAATCTTAATGCGGTTTACAGAATACACCTACTTACCAAGTGTCATCAGTATAGCTCTTATAGTTTCGGAAAAAAGTGGCTGTGACATACGGACGGACAGACAGACAGACATGACGAATCTATAAGGGTTCCGTTTTTTGCCATTTGGCTACGGAACCCTAACTAGGTCTGTATGTTTTGATTTTAAAGAAATATTGCTTACGTTAAAAGTTATTAGCATCTAAAAATCTATATTTTTGACTTAAATATGTTGTCTATGGCTTTTTTTTTATTTAAACTGTTTTACTAAAAAAAAAAAAACGTACAGACATAGATTTAAGTATACTAAATAATAATTTCATAAAGGTTTAGGGGGGTAAAAACGTTATCACCCGAAACAATATTTCAACAAGGAAATGTAGGCAATTGCCCCCAGGACTTGCAGCTCTCTCTATCGCACGCCACGGGTGCGGCACAGAGCGGTGTGAAACAGATAGCATTTTTTAAATACCTACTCGCGCCTCGTATCTGGACTTCACAATTCTCTTTAGATAAAATTCTAGCTAAATCTTTAATTGAATCAAATCACAATGACAATAAGATAATGATGGGCTGGTGGCGACACAACAACAGATATTAGTAAGTTATAAATACCTATACATTCATATTTTAGGTAAATTTTGGAGACACTGTAATTGCCATGATGGAATCTACTTAATGCAAGATCTTTAAACAGCACTGCAAGTTGGGTGATCCACTACTTTTTCTCTGACCTTGATACTTTAATACCAATCTTAAATAGCAGTAAGTATCAGTAAAATAGAAAGAAAAATGGGCCCTTCTCATCCACATCCAAACTGGATTAAATAAGTAAAGTAAGGACTTCATCTGAAATTAAGCAACAAAAAATTTGGTAGACTTGAAATTTCCTATTGCAGCTTTTTTGAAAGTGATTTCGTTTTATAATAAACCACCTTTAAAAACCTAAGCTGTGACATTCTCTTCTGAATTTGAGCGCGTGCCAAGTTTTGCAATCACAGCCGTATGTAGGCCAAGAGGCTGCGGAGGCTTAGGCTTTTTTACCCTTTGTATTGGCGGAAAGGTATGGTAATGCACTTTCTGCGGGTAGTTTATCTATAACGATGTGGTTAGAAGAAGAGAGTTAACTGATGCAATATTATATAGATCTCAGCTGGGAGAAAACAATTGTTCCTAAATTGTGTAAATACACGAAAGAACTAACCTAATCACTTTTAGTCGCGATACTTCATCCGTGTTTATTGTGTTCGGTGTGTTTTAATTAATTTAATTTATGTAAATAACCAGTTTAATTAATGTGTAGTTTTTCTCTTACTAAGAGTCGTTTTTTCGGTGAAAATAAAGAATATTTGTATTTATAGTTTTACGAGAGTACAGCTACAAACGCATACGCAATGGCAAGCAGTAGGGCACAAACTCGTTAAGCGATCTTTCAATCTGTGGGTGTACTATAAGTATTTACCAAGAGAGGTGACAACAGCCGTCAATCACGCCTATACCATGATATAAAAAAAAATCGACACACGTCATATTTACAGTCAGAATAAAAAATTGTACTTTCGTACAGAAAGAAAAGGTCCAATGCCTAACATGACCACCCTAAAACTCAAATAGCCAAACCACTTACGTCAGCACGGATATCACAAGACGGCGCGCGAGTTCTCTCGATATTTCACGCGCTATACGTCTCTTTCTGAGTTTTCTAATTAGTGAGACACGGATAGTGCGAGAAAAATCGAGAGAGCTCGCGCGCCGTCTTGTGATAGCCGTGCTGGGGCAGTTCACTCTGTGATTCCGTCGCGCCGCTACAAGTACATGCCGGCCGGCCGCCAACTGGCGGCCCATTAGTAGTGGCCGCGCGTTGGTACGGGACGCTCGCACGGGTCGCAGCGCGTTGCATGCGATAGAAAGGGATGGCCACATTTAGGCACGTTTGGCGTACCTAAACAGGGAATTTGTTAACATATAACCTTCTGTACGTAGTACTATTACTTATTATGTGCTTACGTCTAGATATAGTACTTCGGTACAGAAGGTCCACTGCCTAACATGACCACCCTAAAACTTAAATAGCCAAAACTCTTTCGTCTAGATAGGGTCATCACGTTGGTGCATCGTAGTTGTGGCAGTTGTAGTCGTTTGACAAGTGTCACTGTCAACCATGATCACGTAACTTTTCTAAGGCCTCTCACAGACGGGCGCGGCCTGGCACTGGTGGTCAATAGAAAACTTGTCATTAACTGTCAAATATACTATGGTCCGCCAGTGTGATGTCTCAGAGACTGGCGCCGCCTGGCCATGGCGGTCAATAGTAAAATTGTCATTAGCTGTCAAATTTACTATTGACCGCCACCGCATACTATAAGTGACATTTAGATCTATTACCTAAGGGGTAATCACGTAACGTTCCGAACGCGCGTCGGTACAATTTAACTGTCAACATTCCATATAAAAAGTGCCATTTAGACCTACCTGACGCGCGTACAATGCGTTACGTGATCGACCTACTGTCGTACGTATACTGTGTTACGTGATCGACCTGCGGATGAGTTGTCACGTGCAGGTTTAGCGACTGTTTTACATTTTTGTTACTACGATTGTAGCAAACGAGCATACGGCCAGCCTGCTGGCGAGTAGACACCGTAACTTATGGACGCTTGCGACTCCGGAAGAATCGAAAGCGCGTTGCCGACTCTTTATTTATTTTAGGATTCGTTGTTGACAGCTAGATACAAATGCGGGCCCCTTACTCCCGCTCTGTGTTGGAAGTATCCTCATACAGGCCCCGTAGCATGGATCACGCGATAAGTGACAAGATAGGGCATCCGTCCCTGGCTGACACCATTCGATAGAACGAGACGACGCGCTTATCCTGTCAGTTATCGCATGATACGCCATCCATGCTACGGGGCCAAATTTTAAGAGGTATCGTTAACGAATTACGATATCAGAATGAAAGTAGTACTAAAACTATTGCCATATCTTGTGACATCGGACATGCAAAGCTTTCCCAAGCTTTAATGGTACATGTCTAGTTGGAGCCTGTTAAATATATATGTCGATGTTGTCCGTTATTATAATATCGGATTTCCCTGTCCGAAGCATCCCGTCCTACGTCACGGACAAAGCCGTGTATCCACATTTTGTCGGTAAACATGTCTCGCGATCAAACAACATATCCGAAGGAATATTTACTCGGAACTATCGACATTCTCAAAGTGTTTTGGTCTAAATTATAAGCGGAATGCGGATACTCTAAAATAAAATAATAGGAACGAGAAACGTTAAAAAGTACAGTCACGACATGAGTGATTTTATTGATTACATTAAATAAAAGCCATTCACCAAATCTTAATCAGATCGGTGTTTCTCCAATATTGTGAATGCGGTTGTAACGCGACGCTTTACGAAGATTTTATATGGAGTCGTGGCAATTGGGAATGGATGAAAATTTTAGAAGTGCCTGATTATTTTTTTGGTGATAGGAATAACCTTCCTTAGCACCAGAAAACAGTAGCAGACTGTTCAGCTGCGTCAACTATTTTTGAAAAATATAAACAGTTTCCCCACTTACGCTTTGGGTTTAGGACGGCGAATAAGACACTCTGTTTGATCCATTGCATGTTACAAAAAAAAATCTTAAAAACCCGTGGTAAACTGACACTGGCAATGATATTGACAGCTGCAGCGGCATGTCCGATGTCACAAGATTTGTCATTTCCAGGGTCAGATATTTAAAATATTTTTTGTAATATGAGACGGATCAAGGAAAGTGTCTCATTCGCCGTCATAAACCCATAACGTAAGTGAGGAAACTATTTATATTTTTTCAAAAATAAATGACCCAGCTGAAAAGTTATTCCTATCAACAAAAAAATAATCAGGCACTTCTAAAATTTTCATCCATTCCCCATTAGACGCAGTCACAAATCTGGAGAATGACCGAGATAAAGATCTTCTTCGATGTACAGTCAGCATCAAAAGTAGCTACGCAAACGAAGACGTCAAAAGTCTTTATTAAAAGGGAATAAGAACTTTTGACGTCTTCGATTGCGTAGTTACTTTTGATGCTAACTGTACCGCCGAAAGTTGTATAATCGAGGAATGAGAAGGGCGTAATAAACGTTAAGTCGGAAATTGACGACGTTTTTCGAGGCATTATTATTATTAGCTTTGAAGGTTAAAATTGGTGAATATTGCACCACTCGTGAAAGGTACCGATTGAGGATGATCGAATATAACAGGACAGGATTAAGTGCTGGTTGTTTCAAACCGTCCGTAACCGTGAGAAATCCGTTTAAATGTTATTGTAGGTATGGGAACTTTGACAGTTTTCTATGGGATGACAAAAACAAACCGAAAATATTTGCTACCCACTCTAAAACCGTCTGGAGCCCCCGTGTTATTTTCAGCAGCTTTTTATAACAACTCTTGTTTTGGCTATCAAATTTAGTAACTCACTACTAATTCTTGTTGCATATTTTGTGTTTTGTCCACAGCGTAGGTGGTAGTGGAACGCGTTTTTGTGGATTGAACAACAGTAGCACTCTTTGTGATCAATTAACTGTCATGAAAACTTGTTAAATAGCTTTATGTAGGTACAAATCATCAATGCGATACCTGCAGACTCAAAGGGCGTAACCACCAAAACGCCACTTTTCAGGAGAGCAAAAAACCAAAAAGAGAAATCTTTTTTTAGCATAACTTTTTGGTTATTAGATTTATAATGTTCATATTTAGTACAAATTTTTAGATTTTGAAAATGCATCGTATTTTTGATTTTGATTTGTTTTGATTTGCATATACGACCATAAAATATGCTGTTTCTGTGAAATGCTTAGGGCGTTAAAGCCACCCAACGCAGTTTTATGTGAAATAGGGGCGTATACGGGGTTCAAATTAAAGCTTTTAAATAAATTGTTTGTTGTCTTTTCAATTATTAAATATATTTTTCATTAGTTGTATGGAAAACATAGGTAAAAGAAACAAACAAAAAACATTAAATAAAAACGACTTCAAATAAATTAATTAGTTATGGGTCTCATCATGATGTGCCGTTGCCAGTAGGTATTCCTATGATCTATCGGAAATATTCCAGCGACAGCGAGCAATATTCCCGGAAAGATTATAATGTTACCATAGTCATATCAAACATACAAAGAAACCTTGCCCGTTAAGTTCGCACAAGAGGTAGACCAGGTACTATTTACAAAACCGACTTCAAAATTGAGAAGGTTACGCTAGTTATCTTTTGTATACAGTTCAGATTGCATTGTGCCATTTTATTTAGTTACATTTTTGAGTCCGATTATTGTGAACAAGGATTATTCGAAAAGCTCTTGATCTCTAATCCCTCGGACCCTCAGCAGATATCGATTAAAGATGCATTGGTTAGATAGATAGATCAACATTCCAGTTCAATCCAATTCTTTCTCGGGTTATTAAATATGCATCGCTTCTAAGTAATAAAAACATGCGGCGTCTTTTTTTAGATTCTGAATTCTGACCTAGATTTGAAAATCGAAATGTTAGCAATACAGCAGTATTGCTAGCGGTTTACTGAGAATATTCCTAGTAACATAATATATATTCTATGTCTGGCAACATACGGAACAACTACGAAGATAAAATATTTTCGATATTTATTTTTGTGCCTGGTACAAGCAGTTTAGTTACATAGAAAAACATTTTTTACAATAAATCCGTTATAATACAAACCTTAATTGTCAAAATTTACCAGACGCGTCAGCTAGATACTAGGAAAATTCTCACCTCGAGCAATGTTTCCAGCATTAATATGATGATGAAGATGGGTAATTACATGCCACGATTTTTACTGTTTATGCCAAATTCTACGTCTTAAACACCACAAACGCAAGCATTAAGTCCACTGATTTAGATGTTTTGGGGCGTATAAGCCAAAACCTTTGGCTGTTGCGGGGCGTATAAACACAAACCCATAGATTGTACTTAAGTATTTGAGCATTTTTGTGTTAGGTCGTATGAGTCAACAAAAATTTAATACCCAAAATGACATGGTCGTATAAGCCATTTTTGATGGTCCTCGGTCAAAAATGACTTATACTACCTTAACATTTTGTAATCATTGTAACATACTACCCAAAAATTTCAAAACTTAAATTTTAAAACAATTACGTCCAAAATTTTACTAAAATCGTGTTGAAAGATGAAAAAAACTCGGGTCGTATAAGCCATTTTTTTGCGAATTTCGCTACTTCAACTACATAGATCGATAGAGAAAAAAAACTGAGGAAGGTGGCATCAATAAGTCATTTTCGCCAAAATGGTGGTTACGCCCTTTGAGTCTGCAGGTATCGAATGGTGATTCTAAATGTGTCAATTACTTAATCCGCTGCAGCTTATGCCTTAACTCCAGCAAGCCGTTCTGAAGAGAGAATATCGTTCAGGATAGTTTCACTTTTCCGCACCGCTGGACTGGATGCCATGAATATATCGCGAAAATTTTAAAGCGGAATCATTATTGTCACTACTAAGTTCGAATTTTAAAATATTTTCCACATTCTGAAGTTTGCCGACATTTTATGAGACGCATTCAACTGGAAAGCAACGTATGTTTTCACTTTGAGCTTAGACTTTATTTTTTAACCTACAAGGTGCTTATTGCAATGAAGCGATGGTATATTGTGAACGTTGAGAAAGTAACTGAATGAGTTTTTTTTGCCCCATTGAAGCATAGCGATGCTGGCAACCTTCCACTATTTTCTTGAATAGGTTTTTTCATGTGTTTATAATACGGCTGAATTTAAGGCAAAAAATATAGCACCCATCAATCTTAACATCGTAGGCCACACGTACGAATGCCTGCATAAAAATAAAACAAACTGTATATGTAACAAACTGGAAGTGGTTGAAAACTTCAGATATTTGGGATTATTAATTGATAAACACTTCAATTGGAAATCAATTGGAAATTACATATAAATCAAGTATGCAATAGATTAAGGTCAATTTTGGGTAAATTTTATCATTTAATCAAAATAATCAATAAACGCACACTGCACATTGTTTACCATGCACTTGCTGATGCATTATTAAGTTACGGCCTAAGTTGCTATGGGCTTACATTTAGAACATACCTGGACCAAATAAAGCAACTTCAGATAAGACTGATGAAATTGTTGGTTGGCAAAAACATGAGAAATAAATGTAAACATCAATACGATATGCTGTTCTCAGTGTGTAAGATTTTGCCTGTACATTGTAAAGTTATATACTTAAATGTCTTAAATAGTTACTATACCGACGACTTCAAAGTTAAAAGAATAAGTAACGGTGTTACTCGATCATCTAAAACGATAAAATTGTTACAACCAGTAGCCAAAAATTACTATGGACGAAGAACAAAAGAATACTTGATCCCGGAAATGTATAATGAATACCCTTTGTTGTTAGAAACACCTAAATTAAAAGTGGGTAGTCTTAAAGAAAAATTAAGCATATAAACTCCATTAAATAATATATGAATGTTGTGCCATCGACGTCGAAGAGGTGTATGCATTGTCCGTCTTATTTCAAAGGATAGGATAGGTATAGTAATGCAGGCATATCTTTGGCATCGATCGTAGGTACCTACACATTTAGTAGATAAATGATTATTATTTTTTAATTTTTTTTCAAACGATTGTAACCATATGTACCTACATAACGATTGCAGCTATGTGCAAACATATGTAGGTGCATACGAGTAACTAATATATATGTTGCATTATCCTCTGCCGTACTTAAACAGTTCGCATATTAACTTACACTTCTAACTAAAGTTAAACAATTAAGTAGAGTAAAAATAAATCATGGAGCGAATCGCCAACAAACTGCTTTGCAGTTTGGCGAATCTTTAGGTTAAGTTACTAAAATTGTATTTTTTTTGATTCCAATAAAAAAAAAAAAAAAAAATGAGGATTTTAGTGTAAAGAAATAGAGTTGATTAAGTTGGAATACCAAAAGTGTAATCTCCACATACATCGTATATTTTACGATTCATCTATTATTAGTTCGTAAGCCAACTCCTAATACACCTACGTGCCAAACATTGGCACCGTCTGCCAAGTACTTCCGGCCATTTCAGGACTGACAAAATTAGGTTTACTCTCTATACGATTAAACGGCTAAATGATGACATTGATGACACATGTCTCGTACTGTTGTCACATGACGTAAATACCCTAAAATTTTGATCGGAACTGAAGGATTTTTTAAATTATCGGCCGATTTTAGGTGCGATAATCTTCTGATTCTTGCTCAGCACAACTTTATCGACCTGCTGCCATGCATTTTATCATGTTGTCATGAGACTTAGGTTTATTAGGAGTGTAATATCGCACATATTCGGAGTGCCTGGCTAAGTATCTCCATTTTACAGCAGACCGATGCCATAATCTACCTGTGTTTTTTTAAGTTATTCGTGATTTTATTTGCCCTTAGTTACATTTTCTGAGTGTCGCCGTCTGGTAATCTACATTTAAATAAGTAAGAGCAGTAATGTACTTCATTTTATTTTCTTGTCCTCAGAGGAAACTAAAACATTTGCTTTGAATTTTCCATTTATAGTCAGAATTGCTGTGAGGGGGCGGTATTCGTGATGAAGACGTTTAAATGAAGAATCTTATGGGAATCTGGTAGAAGTCTGTGGGTGACGACCTAACAACCTATTACGTTTTTCTTTCTTTTAATGTATCTTTATTTTCATACAACTTAGTCGTCCATACTTGGTTACTAAACAATAAGGAGGAGCGTCTTACAAGTCAAAATCAATAATATTATAAACCCCACTCCCAAATTCTTTCGGGTTATCCTGAGATAAAAGTGGGTATTCTGATAATTATTTTAACCCAGGCTATGGTGCCAAATGTCATCTTAGCCGTTTTCAAGCTCAAACATCTCAACATCCAAACTTTCACATTTATAATATCCTAGTATGGTAGACAGTCACCGGCATCAATATATGATGAATCAAAGGCCGCAATATCTGACACGCTCTTACGGCTCTAGGAATACTTTGTTCCATCATATATTTATACCGGTGACTGTACGATTGTGTCGTAAAACAAAATATCCATTATACTAGATCATCATTCCCCTGGCATTTTTATATATTATACTAGCTGACTCAACTTCGTTCCGCCGTACAATATTCATGAAAAAAAAACTTAATTTTTTCCATTTTTTTATAGTTATTCTGCTATTCGGGGCAAAGACAAATCCAACAGCCGTTCTCGAGTTATAAGCAAAGGAACGAACACAACTTTCTTTTATTAATATAGATATAGGTATATATTAGTAGCACAGATTATATATTTGTTCTCCGGTAGTGGTTCTAATCCAGCCCGGGGTTGGCTCTCATCCTAAGATTTAGCGCAGGTACTAATTTTACGAAAGCGACTGATATCAGATTTTCCAACCCAGAGGGCAAACTAGACCTTATTGGGATTAGTTTCCTCACGATGTTTTCCCTCACCGAAAATCCAATGATAAGATATCTAATGATATTTCGTACATAAGATTTTCGAAAAAAACCTCGTGGTACAGATTGAACGCGGAAATTATTCAAAAGTGTTCACTTCTATTTTCACTTACCTAATACAACCGTCCAATTGCCGAAAAGGTATAAAAACGTACGCAAGAGTGCTCCATTACCTACTTCAAAGGCAATGGTCGGTGTCGGTCCTCATGGGCCAATTCCCCCACTCCCCAATTAAGGGGTAACGATGAAATCGGACGGGGTAACAAAGGGGAGTCATTCCGACCACTTAGCCACAGTGTCTCGTCTAGATAGTGCATTTTACAATTTTAACCCGTTCTTTGTTGCGCTGTGAGTAGTGCTTGCTTAAGTTGCTTATGTATAAAAGTATGTATTTATCTATATCGTCGTCTAGTACCCATAGTACAAGCTTTGCTTAGTTTGTGACTAGGTTGATGTGTGTTAGATTGTTGCCAAATATTTATTTATTAATGTTTAGGTACAGCAAGCTATGTGAAAATTTAGGAAATGTACTTTCCGTGCGGAATTTCAACAAAAAATACTAGTGGGCAGAATACATATTTTTCGTATTGAATTTATATTTTTGTTCTCTTATTAAGGAACTACTCTCGCGTGATTTAATTCATAACCTAACTATTGAAAATGTCACAGTTTGTCACAGACTGAAGCCTTACCGAATGAAGTGCATCTCAATCAGTAAACATGTTGAGGGGGGATAGTTACTTACGTAACTTTTCGGACGAGTGTACGGACGAATAAATTTACATTTTCCCTTGCATACAATTACGTAGCGGCGTACAAAATGTTACGTAATCGACATTATTACCTACAGGGTAAGTATCTAAGATATTGTTAATACGAAAGTTATATTAAGTACCTCCGCAAACTCTTTAAGTGTCAATTTTTTTTCCTCACAGTTAAATTGTACTGACGCACGTTCGGAACATTAGGTACGTGATTACCCCTCTGTAGTCTCAAGTAACCAACACCATTGACAATATCATTGAATTTTCGCAGTTTCCTGCAGAAAATTAGCATTCACTTCCAAGATAGGTAAAATATAATAATAACATCCACTTGAAACAGTACGACACAACACGGTGTAAAGGAACCTTCATATCAGGGACCCGAAGTGCAACAGTGCGTGCTCACTCTTACAATTATTACAGTTTAGACTCTGCCGAGCAGAAAAGTTCTTGGATTGGAAGCGAAGTTTTTGTTCGTTTTAACAAAAACATTGCACAACTGAGCAAAATGGTACTTTAACTGTTGTGCAGCGAAGAATAAAAACGCTCTAGAGTTTTAGCTTGTAAAATTGGGTATAAAGATAAGTTACGAGGAATATTTGTCCCGATTACGGAGGAGTGGGAGCACACAATGTATAAGTGGCGTTGAAATGAGTGAACAAAACTTGATTTCAGGGATGCAGATTGCCTAAACTGAATGAAACATATAAAATTATATATGACACATAATCTATTAAGGCACTTCACTTGCAAAGGAAGACAGACTTGCTTAGGTAAAATACTTAAGTAAAGCCCCTCTGGGGTGACGTGTTTGAATAGCCATTTATTATGTTTGTGTTAGACTAGACAATTTAAATACGCAATGTCTATACGAATACGCCACCACTACACACAACAAGGACTTTACTTTTTTACCTATACATACCTATGTAGTGTTACAAATTCTTCTTCCTAGCGGCGTGTGCAAAAGCTACAACAGTAACAGTCAACTAATTTAACACCTTAAATGAAAATTAAAGCCACGAACTAATGCATACAAATGATAAGGGCGACCTTGTTGCGTATTTGTCGTGGCGTGGACGCGGCCATTGAAGTGTTTATAACGCCCCAGCATGCCACGGTCGCATGACTGTCAGCCGTTCCAGTAGGCGGGCCAGTACTGGTGCAAGTGAGAAGATTGTGGGGAATTAGGATGAGTACCTTAATCCACCAGAGTTGTGCGAGGTTGCGAGGCGGTAAAAATGGACCAAAAGGACACGATGCGAGAGCAAGGCTGCTGTTACAGCCGGATTCATCCGCCTGTTGGTAGAGCCATGGATTTGGTACGTTCGCGGAATTCAGCCTGTATGTGACGAGCCTTAGTTGGAACAGAATAGAGTTATATGCTAGTCACTAGCAGCCAGTGAGACAGTTAAGGATGATAGTGGGCTACCCCAACGTGCTGCTAAGTCGCGTCGCGCGCTCCTTAGAGACTCTTGTCTCACTCGCACTATGCAAATTAGTAAGAGGAGGGTAGATTATCTCGTCTCACATCAGTTAGCGACGTTAGTTATACGAGCCTCGCAGAATTGATATCGAGTATTCTCAAAAAGGTACAGTATTTATAAATGATAAAAATTACCCTAGGGTTTTCTTGGCGGCACATCGCTACGCATAGAGCATTCAACTTAAAGCCCCCAGTAAATAAAAGCATAAAATGCTCAATGTGAGATCATCATCATTTCAGCCGAAAGCCGTCCACTGGTCCAGCTGACTCTCGCGATCTTTATCAGGTCATCAGTCCACCTTGTGGGGGGTCTACCCACTCCGCGCCTTTAGGTACGTGGTCGCCAGCCCTTTAAGGGTCGAGAAACCTTCCGTGTTGTATAACAATTTGAGATACGAAAGAGTAATATTTATGTAGATTTGTGGTTAATTAATAGTTAAAAAGAAAATAAAATTTTACAACTCATTTGGGACCAACTTAAATCCATATGTGAAAATGCTTAAACCGCTTCTCGCTTTCTTCTTAGAACAAGAGCAAACTAAAAGGATTAAATAGGTTTTTGGGTTTACGACTTTATAACAACGCGCTAAACAGGAAAAACTGTGTACCCACAGCTTATCTCACACCAAATATTAATACTACTAAATATACCACTACTACAGTTTTTATTATTGTGAAACTAGTAAATCAAGCATTTAATTTAACAGAGCACGTAATTTTCACTACTAAATATAGTTGTAATGCAACATGAAATGTTTGAATGATGACTATTAAATTTACGTGTTTATTGAACTAAACTTGTTTAAACTATTAAAGTAGGAAGGTAGTTGAAGACTGATTCAATCGCCTTTATATCTTAAGGGGCTCCACGCACTTTTTGACTAGTTTTGATGAGATTTGAGTTGATATTCCTCCGTCATTACAATAGATATATTTATGCCACAAACGTTAATCGGTTCTTCAATACTTTATCTACTTTTGCAGGAGAGTTTTTTGGAAAAAAATGTATATTTATTTTTCCATGATTTATTCAAACATGATCCAAAAAAGCTCTGTTTTCTATATTAGTATGTTGTTTATGCACTTTTATATATGAAATTTACATGTAACTGTTGCTTTTTGACGTTTCTAACAACCTAAGAGAGTTTTTTATTTTTAACTCATTTTTACAAAAGTTACGTCCAAAAAACTGCTTTTTTGGCCTAAAACTTCTAAAGTTTAGTGCCATATATCTCAAAAACTATGAGTTTTGAAGTAAATATGGAATACTATTTCGGTTAACCTCGTTGTTGTTAATACGGTAAGCCAAAAAAAAACACAAAATAACGGACGGTAACAGATCGAAGGTCATTGGGAGCTGTGAGTCCCTTTAAATGGTTTTCAAATCAGCGATCTCATATATTTGGAATAAATAATTATTTTAATGCATATGTAAGAACACTGTTTGTTCAATATTATGGTGCATGGAGAGGAATCTTGCGGTTCCTTTGGAAGATCAATACTATGCTAAGATGGGACCGTTTCGTGATTCTTATGTGATTTTTAAAAGCATTACATTTAACTTGCCTTATTAGTAGGTACCTTGCTCCTGAATATTCAGGCGCTGGTTCCTATATAGATGAGCTTTGGTATACTTCTTATGTAAGTTCGGTGGCAATGCAATATTGGGACCGCCGAGCTGATCTGATGATGGAGACCGAAGGCCATAAAAAAATTAAATTAAATAGTCATTTATTTCATATTCTCATCCATATTTAACACTTTTAGATAGAAAGATTAATTAAAATATAATCAATAAAAATAAAAACATGTCAATTTTGAATTGAGAATAGGTATAGGTGTTAGTAACATTATTTTACATCTACTTAGTGTTAGTACTTAAACATTATGAAATGGAATGGCGCTTAATCAACCAAAATGGCCATAGCAACTCTTGCAGGTCAATCACCTAACGCATTGACTGTACAGCGCCATCACATACATAGGTACACAGGTGTTCAAAAATATCGGCACATGCACCCTAATTGCCTTGGAAATAGAGGTGTGTTCCAATGTTTGTGACGTGCTTGTTTGCTCCTATGTGTGTGATGGCGACTGTACGTTAGGTAGATCTAAATGTTATTCCACAGTTATCCTAACGTGCTAACTGCTAACGTTCCAAAATTAACATTATCACCCCTCTGAACTACAAAATATAAACCCATCGTATTTGTGCTCATTTGAACAAAAGTGCAGTCGGCCACCAAAGCCTGAAGCATTTTTTTACAGTAACTTAAATGTTAACCTCTGTCCAAGATTTGTTGTCGCAAATATTGCCTATTCTATTCCATCAAAGAGAGAGGTCTAATCTCATGCCTTGTCCTTTATCGTGCCACCTCGAGGCGGCAAGCTGTGAATCCCTAAGCCAATTGCGCCGGCCCTTTTCCTTGAATGCGTCCGTCTTGCCGCTATGAGGGTGACGGATTAACCGGCTATACAAGCGCAGTGGACTGTACGGAATATTTTAGGCCGGTTGGGCTAGTACCTTCATTTAGCTCTTCTTATCAGGAGGCATTTGGTTCTGTTTTGGCATTACCACAGAACCAAAATGCGCGTAGGGCTTTGATTTTTCCAATATTTCATGTACGGCGTGCAAACATGGACCATAAAAGCAAGAGAGAGGCAGAGGATGGATGCATTCGAAATGTGGTGCTGGCGAAGCCCCTGCGCGTCTACCATGAAAATCGAAACACAAAGTTCGTATGCATCCCTGTCAGTCGAGTATCGAGTAATCTAAGTGTAATAGAGACGGGGATATCTGAACTTCGAATTTTAAAGTTCGTGGTTATAGCTCTGGACCGCCTAACGTACCAATCCTCTCACAGCTGCTGAAAATAAAAGAGCGTCTTTCGACAACGTGGTATCAGCGTGTGCTCAGCTACTTTGGACACATAATGAGACGCGGAGACGACAGCGTAGAAAGCTAGTCATCAATGGAAACACAGGCGGGAAAAGAGCCAGAGGCTGCTCACTAACTAGATGGTCGGACCAGCTAATGAATCAAGGTTTACACTGTCGCTAGCATTGTAACTCACAGGAGCCTAAGGAAACAGTGCGTCTGTTCTAGTGGGTCGATCACGTAACTTTTCTTACGCGCGTCTGTAAGGTCTAAATGTCAATTTTATATGGAAAAATGACAGTTAGATTGTGATTTTACTGTCAGACGCGCGTACAATACGTTACGTGATTGACCTAGACCTACATCCCAACATGACCATGATCTTCAGACTTGAAGGACCGATCAGAGAGAGATATCAGGAGGCATAAGGGTCATACACGGTAAAAAAAATCCATTCTCGTTTCATTATAGATTACTGAATGTACTTTATTTAACAGTCCTCAAGTACCCGTTGAGAGGGTACGGTTACGGACTTATATGTTGAGCCATTTAGAGCTCACTTTATAATGGACATTTAAAGTGTAACTATTAAAAAACAATGTTTTTTTGACACCTAACAGGCTCAACAAGTCAACAACTCTTTCGTAATTGAGGAGGTGCTATTGCCAGTTTCCATCTCCGTCATCAGACCAGCTTTATTATACCATAATATTACGTTGTCATCCGACTTAAACATGTCTACTAAATTGCAACTCGATCGGAACACGGAAAAATTGACAAGTTTTTCTTACAATAAATAACGAAGGTGTTGGGTATAAGTTTGTAGTCCCTGGGCGACCGAGCTCTGCTCGGATGAAAATTGAGAAAATACGGAGAAAACGAATTTTCCCGGACATGAGACCTATCTAGACCGATTTCTCGCCCCCGTAAACCCCTGCAGTCCAAATTTCATCGAAATCGTTAGAGCCGTTTCCTAGAACGTTATTGCAAATATATATACAAATATTGCTCGTTTAATAGTATAGATAAATAGGAGAGCGACTAATGAGTATTACGCGCGTGGAATCAAATACATAAGCTAGTCATAGTGCGGATTCTTATTCTAGACCGGATCTTATCTTAAGACCCATCGATACAAGAAAGCTTCAATAGCCATGTGCCACACAAAATTCAAAATAATTTATTTGTAAACATAGGTATATGGATGGTCAAAAAACTTAAAATTATGTACCACTATGTTTTGCCATATGGCATACAAATACTTATGAGAAGATGGAGCAGCATGCATCTAATTTAGAGTAATCCGTAAAATATTCATTCAGTGAATAATAGGCTTTTTTTACTAAAAGGGTAAACAGGCTTTTTTTGAATTCTATCAAATCTTCTACTTTGCATAGATTTTTTGGCAATTTGTTATAGATTTTCGGTGCCATTCCGAAAACACTTTTAGCAAGAAGACCCGTTTTTATTGATTCCGTAAATATTTTATGACATTGGCGAGTACTGTTAAAAACAGAAAACTGATGCATATTGTTTTTAACGTAAACTGCGGTCTAGAATATGTAGAGGCACGGTAGTGGAAGTATGGTTAGTCTGATAAAATGCGGTTTACAAGATTCCGTTGATGGTATTTTACATACTGATCGTAAACATCGTTTCTGTGCTTTAAATGCCATCTCTCTGTCTGTGGAATTGCCCCAGAACATGACACCGTATCTTAAAGTCGAAGTAACATACGCGTGATAGGCGGTTAGAACAGCTGGTTGACTTACTATTTTACTAAGATTATATAATGCATATGAGAATTTGTATAGTTTTTTACATATAATTTCAATCTGATCTTTCCATGTCAACACACAATACTTTACTCGAATATCGACTCTATTGTTAAAAAAGTCGTAGTAGTAGTAGCAGAAAATGGTCAACATTGCTAGTAGTATCTTTTAATGTGGACCTTCCTTTCCGTAGACATAAATCCGCTTTTTGGTTGAAAAGTGTTGATGTTTACTACATTTTTATCCCGCAGGAGTTAACTTGAGAGTCTTGAGACTCGATCGAGTACAAACGTCATACGAAAGATGTCTCAAGTTAACTCTTGCGGTTTATATTTTACATTATTAATTAGCGGTTACATTTAACAATAAAAGACGATCGCTTTGTTTACCACTTTACAATTAAACACAATCGTTTTTAGGCACGAAGAGAAGTGAATTTGGTCTAGAAGAAGGATCCGCACCATACCTACCTATATTGTTCTCATTTGTGACCTTAATTTTTTTTACGATGCCATTCGCACCAGTTTTTGTAGATGAACAAATGTTTGTATGGAAGCAACTACATTTAAAGGACAATAATACCCAAAAAATCGAGTTAAAGACGGACCTCGCTGACAGCAGCCGAAACGCTTCATACTGATTGGCTTTAAAGTATGACGTCACACCGTGCAATTTGTAATAACCGTTGTATAGAAAATGAAGTAAATTGCTGTTTCGGTCGCGAAATACTGCGTTTAGGTCCATAGTTTTCATACAAATTTGTTTCTATAAAAGCGTAAGGATTCTATTGGTACCTTTAAATTTACTCTTGGACAATAAATAAAAACACTTTTTTTTCTAAACTTTCAAGGTTCATATCTTTGTATGATTTGAATTATATTTTGTAATTTTTACTTTATTACCTACAATCATTTGATGGTTTACTATCCATTTAGCAACACGACGTTATCAATTTTAACACCACGCAACGAGCCTATTATTCTAGTAACTCCAGATATTGCTAACAAATTACCAACTATAATCTACATAAGGACGCAGTTACTGACCGTCGCTTTTAGCATTCTAAGATAATATTAAGCTAAAATCTACTTTAAGTAACTTTGACAAGGTCTAAAATAGAATGACAAGGGTATATATTTAGGACACACATACTCGTAGAAGAGTGTGGCCAGTACGTAAACACCAAGTCACCGAAGTTTACGCCATCACGACTCGACGCTCGTTCCGTTCGGGCCAGATTAACCGAACTTCGGGTAACTTCGGACAACTTCGATAAACTTCGGACTACTCGGATGAACTTCTGCAAATCGTGGTCGGTTAAGAAGCGCAACAATGTATCATATTGGGACGGTGGGTTATTGAAATTATGTATTGTTTTGCTCGGAAAGTGTAATAGTTTAGTACCCGTTGGATATACTTATAGTTCAGGAATTCCCTCTTCATGCATGTGATGTACCTAACTATTTATCCAAGATCTATAGGTAAGATACGGTTAGTTATCAAAGTAAACGTCCGAATGTTTGACCTTACTTTCATTAATTGACACATTTGATTGGTTTTCACAATGTATTGCCAATTGCCATGACTTAAGATTGATAATTGAAGGTGTCAACTATTAAGGCAGTGTTGAGCACTAGGTCGAGTGCTATCAAGCTAAGAATGCACCTCGCGTCGAATAAGTTACACTGAGCGAGGTGCATTCTTAGCTTGGTCGGGATATACAAACTTATTAATTTATTACAGCTACAAAATATGTGTGTAAATTATTCAATTAAAGCTACTTTCGAGGTTAAATGTCTTTCATACATAAATTTAAAAGCTATGAAAAGGTTAAGGGCTCTGACAATCAGTCAAAAAAGTACAATTAATCAACATACTTTTTATTTCATATCCATCTAATGCAATACATTGCAATGTAGATATTCTTTATTCAACAAACAAACGGAACGTAACCAGTTCTAGGCCAAGAAACGCTACGCGTGCTACGCCGAAGCACGTAGTAGCATTATTGTTCCGCTTTGAGACCTTGAATGGGGAATGGATGAAAATTTTAGAAGTGCCTGATTCTTTTTTTGGTGATAGGAATAACCTTCCTTAGCACCAGAAAAAAGTTGCCGACTTTTAAGCTGCGTCAATTATTTTTGAAAAATATAAACATTTTCCTCACTTACGTTTTGGGTTCAGGACGGCGAATGAGACACTTTCCTTTATCTGTCTCATATTACATAAAATATTTTAAATATCTGACCCTGGCAATGACTAATATAGCTACTGCAGCTGTCAATATCATTGCCAGTGTAAGTTTACCACGGATTTTTAAGATATTTATTTGTAATATGAGACGGATCAAGGAAAGTGTCTCATTCGCCGTCCTAAACCCAAAACGTAAGTTAGGAAACAATTTATATTTTTCAAAAATAATTGACGCAGCTAAAAGGTCTGTTACTTTTTTCTGGTGCTAAGGAAGGTTATTCCTATCACCAAAAAAATAATCAGGCACTTCTAAAATTTTCATCCATTCCCCATTGGTTAACACATTCATTGCCGGACGTCTACGCCGTAGTCGCTTTCCGCTACATACGATGAAAAGCGCGGGATCGCCTACGAGCGCGTAGCGATTCGTGGCAGTGAATGTGGCTATAAAACGGCAAACAATTTAAGGCTGCCTTAACACATTCACTGCCAGATATCACTACGCGCTACGCTCGTAGCCGATCCCTTGGTTTTTCTCGTCTTTATCTTATCTATCTAGGTGAGGGCCCTTTCGGATGCACTTCGACCCAGTGGGATCTTTTGTGCATTTGCCCTCTCCTTTATACCTGCTCCCAGGCTTGCTCCATCATTTCCACAAAGCGGATGATGCAGTTCGCCGGGAGCACCTTGAATTCCTTTGGTTGCGGGTAACCGTTACCAAAGTAGTTCATTCTTTGTCTGGTTTTTCTCGTAGTAGCAGAAAGCGACTACAGCGTAGGTTCCTAAAAGTCACAGTGTTAATAATATCCAGCCTAATCCAAAGTAAATATCCCGCGTAGACACATTAAATGAAGATCTCACTTTATATTCCATTTAAATCACACTTAACGGCATTATCATTTCTTTATTCAGCTCACGGATAACCGTTTGTTTAGAGCCGGCAACTTGAGACGGGACACGAGTACCCGCGTACCCCGGTGCCCGGGTACCCGGCTCGAGTACCCAGTTGAGATTTAAGGCTTCGCCGGCCAATATTTGCCCGGGTTGGCTGTAATTTGAGATAATGTATTTGGATTACAATTACATGGAATTCGATTACGGGTGAGCTTGTTTGGGTTTGTGAGTTTGCTTGACGTATTTTATTAAAGTTGTTATTAGATTTTGAGAAACCAAGAAGTATCTATGGAAACGTGGGAATACGATATCGGAGTTGTGAAGTCTTTCAGTATACATGGCGAAACGACTTTTTTGCAATTTGAATTTATTATACAGGTGCCTGTAACAGGAGCAAATATTCTAAAGGACGCTTCCTTAAAGCACTCATTCATTTTTAAAATTTTTGGTTTCGGAGAAATTTTGATCTAAAGTTATGACCTCCAAGTAATGTATCTTGGCACTACGAGATTGTATCACAGCAGTCAATGCAGATTTTGAGGTAACATCATGTAATAAGTCATAACAGTTTTTGCATCTTTGTTTTCAAAAGATATTTTTGTGATTTTTTTATATTTATTTCATTTTTAGTGTATTAAAAATAAAAAGTTACTCATAACACTCCAGAAGAGTAAGAAAATACAAGCAAACTCATTGTTTACAACCACTTGGAAATAATTGTTCACAAGCTTTTTTGGTCATGTTACAGTGTCCTATATTAAGTTAAACTAACTTAATTAGTCTAAAAACTAAAACTGTTCATACAGTCAACCAATTTGATTCCTAGGCCACCGTAGAACCCTGTCATTTTAACTGCTACATAGCGACGCAATAATCCTAGTAACCCGTATTGAAATAGCATTTACCGCGGCAAGGTTCTATGGTGGCCTAGGAATCATTGGTTGACCACCGTACCTGTATGTATAGGGACAAGACATGGACTGCTTTTTTTGCGGGCCAGGTGAAATCCAAACATATGTCTATGTCATAAAGACTGTCAGGGAAAAACTTTTCTAGCTTTATTGAACGAGCGAGCGAAGCCAACAAAGTTCTCCGTTTCAGGTTGGGTAAAATTTCTTTCGTATGTCCAGCGTCTGTACGGCTGTTCTTCTCTGCAGGTTGCATTTCTCAACCGATTCTCGTGAAATCTTGTGAACAGGTTCAATAATTATTAAGATTTTTTTAAAGATGTAGACAGATTCTTTGAGTTATATTTTTTGGTACTAGTAGATAAGATAAGATACACAAAAAGTGTTCATGACCGAAATGATCCTTGATAAATTAATCATCAATATCTCATACATACCAAAGCGCTATCACTTGTGGTTTTTGCGCAGTCTGCCACGAAACGTCTACATGTTTTATGATTTATGCATTTTTTTTGCTAAATAAAAGGTTAGTTTTCTCAAGACTTTGTTACTTAACCGCTTTCCGCTTCTTTAAAATGAGGTATAATTTATTTAAACACTCCTCCATTTAACGTTTCTATGCTGTTTTGAAAATTGTATGTATTGAGCCATTTAGCGAAATATCCTCCCTTCACATCCGAATAGGTTTCAGAACTACAATATTTTTCCTAATTTTGATACATTGCGATCAAGATTGCCTCCAACAGATGACAATGAATTTTCAAAATGGCGCAGCAACATGATTCGCAGGAGTTTATAAATAAAAAATATCTAATTTTAAAGAGAAAATTCTATGCTTTACTTTTGTCATTCATACCTTGGCAATAATGACTACACACACCGTAATCTAATCCCTAAAATTAAAGTTTATGTTGTGATTTCAAGTTTAAACTACTTATTTTATAAATAAACATATATAAGATTTTGGTATCCAAGACATTACTTTTAATGTCACCATATGTTTTTACAACCATTTTTTTTATATAGGTGTTATTGGATTAGGTTCCCTATTCTACAGCATTACTTTCTCAGCGTTCAGTTGCCGAACAGCTGAATTTAAGTCAGTCTGCTGTCTCCAGGGTTTATCGTCGATTTGCTGAGACCGGAACCCTTACTCGGAGACCGGGATCCAGCCGTCGAAGATGCACATCCGAGAGAGAGGACCATTTCATCGTGACGACCAGTCTTCGGAATCGCCACCTGGCCGGCGTTGACGTCCAGTAGCAGCTGATGCGGACCCGTGAGGAGCCCGTGAGCTCTTGGACAGTTTGCCGAAGACTTAAGCAAGCAAACCTCACCCCAAGAAGGCCAGCTACGGGGCCCAAATTGACGCAGAGACATCGGGACCTACGCAAGGATTTCGTAGCACGCTACGAAAATTGGAGCTACGAGCAATGGAGCCGGGTACTCTTCACTGATGAATGCAGAGTTTGTCTCCATGGCAGCGACAGAAGAGGACGGGTGTACCGAAGACCTGAAGAGCGGTTCACAATGCTGCTTCTCAGAAACAGTCGCCTACGGCGGCGGCTCCGTCATGATGTGGGCGGGCATTTCAATGGAGGCGAGGACTGAACTGGTTTTCATCCCTGGTGGCGGCCGAAGAGGTGGATTGACCGCGGATAGGTACATCACTGACATCCTGCAGGACCATGTTGTCCCATACGCAGGTTTTTTTGACGAGGGGTTTCATTTGATGCAAGATAACGCCCCTTGTCACACCGCTGGAGTGACCAAAGCGTACCTGGCGGCGGTCGGCATCCCCACCCTTACCTGGCCACCGCTGAGTCCGGACTTGAATCCCATCGAGCACATGTGGGATTACCTGAAGAGGAAGGTTCGAGCGCGGGATCCAGCCCCGGAGACGATTTTGGCCCTTCAAGCTGCTTTGGTCGAGGAATGGGACGTTTGCCCCCAGGACACCATCAGAAAGCTGATAAGGTCCATGAGGAACCATATCGAGTGTGTAAGAAACGCCTATGGTGGCAATACGCGGTATTAAAATGAAAAATAAATGGTTTTTCCTCCATAAAATTTGTTTTCTTTCAATGTTGTGGTTATGAAATTAACCAGTTTTCCCCCACTTTGTGAAAAATCACGTTTTTTTTCAGAACCTGAAAAAAATATGACTTTAATTTGATATTTTCTGAAAGCTTACATTTTCAGCTTTCAGAAAATGCTACTATGCTACGAATACCTATATTAGTTTTAGAGATATTGCACATTGAAATCCAAAAAAATGTTGAGTCGATTTTTTTGCTCGCGAGTGTATATATAAATTCAAATATTTATTCGTGACACACAATTTACACATACAAAAGAAATAATATAATACATATTTTGTCACGAAAAAAAAAATCTTATTTACTCTAATTAAATAATTTATATAAATAGCCTATGTCATTACAAATAAAAAAAACGTAAGAGCATTATATGTCTCATATATTGAAAGACGCGTCAAAAATATATTATAAAACCAACAAGGGTGACCGCCTGATTTCAACCGCCAAAAACAGCAGTGAATCAACGGAATTTAGCCTCTAGCACGGCCGAAGCGACCGTTCATTGAGGTTGGGTACAAAAACCACATCGTCAATTTTTTATCGCAGTCATTCTCCTGGAAAAAAATCTAACAAATAAATTCGACACAAAAGTATCGAAATAAAATATTCCAATTGAAGAAAATTTAATCGCACCCAATTTTAACTCTGCAATTTTAAAAATAGGCCATCTCGATATAAGGGTGCAGGCTTCATTTATTTTCGAAATGACGGCGTTTTCCGAATCAACTTTATTTTTGTCCGTGATTCGTAAATTTTGCAAGTTTTGATACAAACTCCAACCGAATCGCTTAACTTAAGTGGCAGTGGGCGGGGCACATTGCACGCAGAACTGATGGCCGTTCGGGCGGAAAGGTTCTTGAGTGGCGACCACGTACCTACCCGTACCCGTACCCGTACGTGGTTGGCCCCCACAAGGTGGACTGATGACCTGGTAAAGGTCGCGGGAGTCCGCTGGATGCGGGTGGCGCAGGGCTGGTCACTTTGGAACTCTTTGGGGGAGGCCTATGTCAAGCAGTGGACGTCTTTCGGCTGATATGATGATGATGATACAAAGTGTGCCAATATACTTACAGTTCACCATAGATTGCCGAGTTCCTCATGGATTCACCCATGCATCGGCTGGCAAACGGTGACACCCGTCGAAATCGCGTAGGAAACGGAATCTTAATAACTTAGGAGCGAAATATGTGATAGTGACCAACACTTTATTTAGTCGGGTTATATGTTCCGACGTCCGACCGATGTATTGTGAATATATTATGAATCATCCTTTATCTATATCTTAGGCTGAGTTGCACCAAACTGTCTGTAAAATTGTTAAAATCTTAAAATATTTATAGTTTGTCAAGTTTGGAATGACAGCTGCCGGCGCCATATTTAACATTGATCGGTATGTAATAGTAAGTTACTAATCCTCCCTTAGATTCATAACTTTACGCTTATTTATTTATCGTATGGCATTTTTTGGTCACTGGATTACATAAAAAGCAGTACTTATAAGAGAATAATAAAAATAAAAAAATAAATTATAGGTTTATTAGATTCGTCCTCTTCAAGTACTCTGTAGCCAGTTGAGTAAGATTCTTGAGATCCTCCATCTGCCGTGAGGATTTTGTTGTCGGGCATTCTAGAACCATGTGGTTGACTGTCTGTTTGGTCGGGGTTTCTTACGGTAACTTTACGCTTAATCCATACGTTAAACATTTAGCCTGAGGACAGAAAAGAATGCTCCCCAAACAATAAACATTACTAAATAGGAGCCTCCAAAATGAACTTCTTAATGCCAACATCCGCTCCGCACCCTTGTATTAGGATAAAACATCTCCGTAAACAATCCGTCCAATATTGTAAGAGATCGCTAAATGTTTGAGCAGACCGGGCAAATATTCCCTTTCCTTGTAACTGAGTAAACCGAGTCACTTTGGTACCTTGTTTGTGATCTTGGAGTTACAAGCGTTATAAGGGCTTGTGAGCGCTTGTCGGCGCTGTAACAAATGGAAATATTTGAACGAGTTCGACGAAACGCTTGGGCCGAAAATCGTTCGTACGAGTATGTATGCCAGCTCCAAGCCTAAAAATATGTACCGCAAAAACTGCTACTACATTAACTTATAACTTGCTTAACTTATAACTCCATACCGAAATAAATTACCGACATGGTTTACAATAGTTTCTGCAGGAAATTAAGCGCCTGGTAGACCGAAAATTGCTTTTATTCGGTCCAAGATTTCCTTAAAACAACCAGGTTGTGTGTATACTAAGTACGCACAGTAAAAGTAAGACCCGTCAAATGTAAATAGTAGGTACCTTTTATTAATATCATGAAACAATGACAATGGAATGAAAATGGAAAATTTTAGTTACTTACTGGATTTGTCATTATGTTGAATTTTCGTGATTCGATTCTCGTGAAATTTTGTGATTAATTTCAATAATTATATGTATAGATTTATTATGGCGATTATGTTTTGCCAATTTTTATAAAAAAATAAATAAAACAGCCTCGCGAGTTGTACAGCTCACATAGCCACAAATGTATATGGAACCAGGTATATAGGTACCGTTAAAGCCTTAACCCTTCCTCTTTGCTATGCTGTAGACGAGAAAAAAATCAAGTACCTAACATCGATCCGGACAACACTTCGCAATAAAAGTTTATTGCTAGCGAAAATACAATTAAAAAGAACGTTCATCAATCCACTATTGAATACTTAAATACTACTAGTATCAGAGCCTCGCAGACTTTAAAAAATTGCATCGATAAAACAAAAAAGCTTTGAAAAACTAGAATAAGCTTATTTTCGAATGTCGAATAAACTTTTACAACAAACATTGCAGTGTTTCATTCGCTGAACAATGCGTAACGTTTATTTATTTTGAAGTAAAAACTTTAACTTTTGATTTTAACTAGAACGATCACTAACATGACATTGTGTTGCATAAGAAGGTACATAAAGACACGTATTTTGCATTTAGCAACAATCTTGCTTTATTTTTAACCGACTTAAAAAAGGAGGAGGTTTATATATTCCACTGTATGTATTTTTTTTTGTTTTTAAGGTTCCGTAGGTACCTCAAAAGGAAAAAAAAACGGAACCTTTATAGGATCACTTTGTTGTCCGTCTGTCCGTGTGTCAAGACCCTTTATCTCGGGAACGCGTGGAGCTATCCAGTTGAAATTAGAACCATTTACTCAAATCTACAGTCCCTTGAAGCTGTGAAAAAAACCAAACTTCGAAGTTAACGTAAAAAAAGAAACGGCCGTTTATGCCGCAAAAATGTATATTTTGACACTCACAAGGGAATCAAAATGTATAAGGTAGGTACTTCCCGTTGAGCTATGAAATTTGGTACGTAGGATCGTCTTATACTATACAAATACAGGGTTAAATCTGAAAACTATACATTTGTAATTAAAACATAAAAATATAATCTTTATTTAAAGTACTGTCTGTCGGTCTGTCAAGACCCTTTATCTCAGAAACGCGTGAAAGTATCGAGTTTAAAATAAAACCTTACACTTACTCAAGTCTACAGTCTCTTGAAGCTGTGAAAAAATCATAGGTACGTCTAAATTCACGTAAAAAAAGATACGGCCATTTAAACCGCAAAATACGAATGTTTCAACATTTTTAACACTCTCAAAGGAATCAAATTTTATAGGGTACTTTTCGTTGACCATGAACTATGAAATTTGGCAAGTAATATCGTTTTATGCTACAAGTACAGGGAAAAATCTGAAAACTATACATTTTCAATTAAATCATAAAAAATATAGTCTTTATTAAAAGTATGTAATCAATCATCGAGGTAGGAGGTGTAGTGAACCCTTGGTGAGCGAGTCAGACTCGGCCTTGTCCGGTTTATTTATGTGCGTTCGCTTGTTTGTTGGAGAAATCTCCGTCAATTGTGGACCGATTTCCAAAATACTATATTTAATCGAAAGAATATAGGTACTCTCGAGGTGGTCGCATTGTCACCAAGTCAGGATCTGATGATGGGATCCCAGGGAAATTGAGGGCAACTCTCAAATTTTATAGACACTCTTGTAGTAATTTCGGTATTTTCTATTATAACTCGTATATTTACCCTCGGAAATCGCAATTTTGGTGAAGTGGAACTGATTATGAAGACGACAGATGACCTATGGAATTCCTCAAAGATGTAAAGTATATCAAAGATTCTGACATGATTCCGTTGAAGTAGCAACTAATGAAGTGTTAACTCTGAGATACTTGAGGAATCGACGGAACTCGTCAAATAATTATCAGCCCACACATAGCGACTTGGGTTTTACCTTAGAAAAATAACGCCTAGAAACGCAGTTCACGCGCAACGGTGAGGCCACTAAAACTCGGCCATAAATGGCCCAGTACGCCGATCGGTGGAACAAAATCGGTGCGTTTGTGTGCGTATTGGCGCGTGTGAATACGAGTTGATCACAACTACATGAATCCATTTTATGCCTCACGCTTGGCGCGTCGGCCGTATGAAACTATCCTTCTATGCGTTATTATTCTAAGGGTTTTACGGTAATAATCAACGCATTTGCTCTCGGAGAGCAGTTCATGTGGTAAATTGGAATTACGTTTGTGACAAATATCTGTTGGTTAAGTAAATAATAAAACTTCAACAGTAATTTGACACTCTAAACAATACTATCTTAATTAGGCATTATAATTCATCTTATTATAATTCCATCAGAATTATAACACTCAAAACCTCGCTGCTAGCCGATAGGAAATAAGAGAAAATATCATAAAAAAGGAAAAAATGCAGGAAAAGTTTGCAGGCGCATAGCTCGCGAGATTCCTGCATTTTCCGCTGGAGCGCGTGCCGAGCATTTGTCGCGTGAGGAAGCATTGCTTACACTACCTATAGGTACTTCAGATATAAGTTGGCCGAATTGCATCAAAGTATTCCATTCAAAAGGCAACTCTACCGTCCAAGATAGAAGATTCAAATTACAATATCAGTTTTATGAAAAGTGGGCCACATTAAATGATCTCAACCATACTCGTAGGTACAAGCGTCATGTCTGCGAAGGCGTGCTTTTCTTTTTTAATGAACAACATTTTTTGTAGAAATTTAAAGTTTTGTATTTTATTCTTATCAATAACCATAATTGATTTCCTTCGAGTTTTAGGTCGTCTGTTTTCATTTTATATGCTCAAACTTTATTGTGTACCATTTAATTTATTTGCAAATATTTCAATATTTAAATCACTGTTACTTACTAAAGTCTCATATTTAATTGTTTATTAGGGTTCAAAAGTATGTGCATGATACCATACTGACGTTACAGAATAATACCATTGAGTCAGATCATAGCGGAAAATAAAATAGCAATTCAGTAATAGGTATATTTTTTAAAGCATTGTTATCAAAAGGATATTTCGTATTTCAAATATCCTATCCCAGACAAAGGCATATATATGTTACCGTCAGATTATAAACATCGTCAGTTTACAATCTTAAAATACAAATCTTTGAACGAATGAGCGAAGCGAACGAAGTTTTCCGTTTCTGCTTGGGCCAAAATTCTTTCGTATATAACCGGATGTCCAGAGGGGTAATCATGTAACGTTCCGAACGCGCGTTAGAAAAATTTAACCAAAATAAAAAAGTTAAAATGAAACAAAAGACGCGAGGTCTGCAGTTTACTACCATTTTTTGAAAATTATTCCAACTGTAACAACATTTTATTTCTAGATAAGCAACAGCACGCCTCAAAAATCTCCCATCCCGGAATAACTAATTATCTAAATAGAGTACAACAGAGCGCTACTTCCCGGCACACTGGATTACCGGCCGGTGGCGAATGCATAAGTAAAACGTGGCACTGATGGATCGTCCGCTTAATAAGAACTGCTAAATGCTGCACCTGTATCAAAGGCAGTCGGTATGATATAATTATAGTTTCTGTGGTTCGACAAGTAGAAATGTGCTTACGAGTAAGACGTTTTACCTTGTGCTTTTCGTATTATACTACACAATAACATGCCCGAAATAACCAATTCTTTGACAAGAGAGTTATATCTGAAGAACTGTTTAAGCTTTTCGTTCACGCAGTAAGTACATCTACTGCCGAACATTCCATACAGCACACCAACCAATATTGTAGGTATTCGAGTCATACCACGATTAAAAAAAAATATTTTTGGTTTCTGTGGCTGATTGTTTAAGGGTTATGGCGTATTTCAATATCCATAATTATATTAAACGCATAACAACACCTGCTGGTCGATCACTTAAAGCACTGTACGTGCGTCAGGTATTTAGATCTAAATGTCACTTTTTATTTCGGAAAATGAATTGTCCTAACGTACGTTTGAAAAGTTACGTGATCAACCCTCAGAACCGCTATCCATGGTTTGAATATAATAATTAAACTCTAGGGGTTTAATCTATTTAAGATGCAGTAAAGTGCCCCTTTCAACCCTATTAAGCATCTAATGTAAAATATTGAAGAACAGAAACAAATCTATTTATCGCCACTCTTACGTTGCGCTAAATAAACTCGACAGTATCTGTACAGAAAAAAGATCTTAATTTCATTAGTTCTCTCCAAGCGGGCCTAATGCAAAGCGGAAACTCCCTTGAGACAAACTCAATTAATTCCCTTTAAAACACAAGTCGCTTTCAATGAAAGCCTGAAAATTTAAACATTTTCTGATACCGCTATAAGAAATGTTCCACGTCCATCGCTTCTTTTCCCACTGCCTTTCTGACTCCGTCAAAAGAAAAGCAGCAATGTGCAAGATATAAGTCCTTGTTCAAACTAAGAGAGGGTTGTTCAGTATGCGCATGTCAGTAAGTAACTTGTTGGCTCGGGAAGCGTTTCGAAACGGCAGTGCGGCGTCCGACGTCCTACGCGTATCGCGCTGGGGTTAACGCTCCCGGCCGAAGTTTCCTTTACGAAAAAACATCGCGCGTTCGAATTTTGAATCGAAAAAGCAGTAGCCGTGATTTGTTTTCGATGAGACTTTTCAGCCAACGGAATATTATGAAGGAAAATGGATGCTCCGTGACTTTGAAATGAGGTTGTTTTTAAAGGAATTGAAATGATTGAACTGTAAAGTGATTGTGATGGCGATGAAGAGGCTTGTTATCGCTTGGGCGGTCTGGATGGCGTTGCCATTGGCAACGGGCCATCTGAACGTACTCATCAGCCAGGCTGAAGTGATGAAATTGTTAGGTGAGTCTGATTAGAATCTGCACTTGAATCTTCGTCTCGAGACTTGGCAAGTTGTGTCGGTGTTGTTCATCTTAATTATCTGATGGAACTATGTTTATAAACTTCACCTTAGTAGGGTCGTTTCGCCGGTAACGCGACCACCTTCGGTTGGCGACCACTTGACGGACTAGGCTGCTTCAATTAAAGATATTAACATTTCTACAAACCCAACAGAAAAAGAATAACTTATTACCTATTCTTGAATAGTATCAGAATAAGAATATATACAATTTAAAACCGAAAGCTCAATCCAAAGCAAGAAAAAATAACCTCAATTCACACATTGCTTCCGTGGAGTGTTGACGTGCAGTGAATCTGTCAAAAAATAACGCGACAGTTGGCGCGAAAACTTTAGTTACGTCACTAAATTTTATTATTATGCTGAAATTGGTTAATTGATCGTTTAAATGATTTAGCTGTTGTAATAATTTCGTTGAAATTCGGCATATTTAAAAATAGATTTATATAAAATGGGGTGGTCGCGTACCCAAATACATAATTACCAAAGAAGTCGGATAGCGACCACATCGTTTTCTTTTTCTTTCCTTATGGATTCTTATGCGGCACCCGCGATATTTAGCTTGGCTAGCCAATTGAGTCGGTATTTAAGCCGCGCCAATCCATGCTTTGTCTATAGTATATATAATAAAATAATAATATATACTTAATTATATATTATATTAACAATACATAATTTATATGAGATGCTTATATTATAAAATCGAAAGTGTGTATGTCTGTTTGTCTGTTATCTCTTCACAATTAAACCGATGGACCGACTTTGATGAAATTTGGTATGGAGATAGTTTGAGTCCCGGGAAGAGACCTAGGATGGTTTTTATCCCCGAAATAATCCCCTAAGGGGGTGAAAGTTTGTATGGAGCTACGATATAAACGATTTCCACGCGGACGGAGTCGTGGGCAGACGCTAGTGTAAGTAGAATATAATCTAAAAGTTAAATAAAAGCTTGTAAAAAGGTGGCATTTAGATACCTACTATGAATGACATGTGTGACTGTAATAGCACTATGGTGTGAGCCAGATGGCGCGCTTTTTTCGATTCTATTCTTTATTGACACAGCAATGTAAAATAGATTTAGAAGAGTAACACTAAATAAAATGACCTATAATGATGAATTTTCTCGAAAAAGGATTAAATGTAATGTCAAATGGAGAAAAAAAAGAGCAGGGGATTAAGTAATTACAAAGTTATAGTATCCAAAGTTTTAAGAAGGGGTAGGTATATTCTATCCCTTTTCCGCAAAACGCACCTTCACATGAAACGATTGTCATTTACTATGCCGCTCGGGGATTGTGACGTCACGATCCACTAGCGTTTTCTCTCTCTAACAAGCAATATTAAAACGGTTGTAGCTTCGTATTTTTGGAGATATATGAATGGGATTTTCGTCACTTAGGCTTATTATTTTGCCTTCTTTTTTTTGGAGTAATAATAAATGGTTAGTCTGCACTCCTATTTGTATTGGTATAAGGGCAGTTAGGTAGGTCAAACTTTGAGAAAGAGGTCAATCGTCGAATCCGACTCGTCTGGGTAGCGTTCGGGAAGCTACGCTATGGCTTTTCGTCCAATATTCCGCAGTATCTCAAGGCGAGAGTCTTTGACCAGTGTGTGTTGCCAGTAATGAAGTATGGCACTGAAACGTGGTCGCTTACTATGGGCCTCATAAGAAGGCTCAAAGTCACCCAAAGGGCAATGGAGAGGGCTATGCTGGGAGTTTATATGCGTGATCGCATCAGAAATGAGGCTATCCGCAACATAACCAAGGTAGGTAACCGATATAGCCATCCGAATCGCTAAAGTTAAGTGGCAGTGGGCGGGGCATATTGCACGGAGAACCGATGGCCGTTGGGGCGGAAAGGTTCTCGAATGGTGACCACGTACCGGGAGGCGCAGAGTGGATAGACCCCCACAAGGTGGACTGATGACCTAGTAAATATCGCAGGAATCGGCTGGATGCGGATGGCGCAAAACCGGTTATTGTGGCACTCTTTGGGGGAGGCCTATGTTTAGCAGTGGACGTCTTTCGACTGATGATGATGATGATGATAAATCGTTTTATTAACTACTTAAACACTATTTGCAAGAGTGGTCGCCAACTAGCTAACAGGTGGTCGCAAACCGACTAAAGCGGTCGCTATCCAGCGAATTCGCTATTTTGAAACCTTTTCCATATTTTTTCCTAATTTATGGATGCTATATTTTATTGTAGGTTTCAAAACTTGACTATACTCAGAACCTATACGAATACCATCTATTATGTGTGTACATTGAATAGGTATACATTTACTAATCTAAAGTGAGCAACTCGGCTAAGTGGTCGCTAACCGGCGAAACGACCCTACACGGATAGACTTGGGTAAGAACAAAGGACTAAGTTCTAGAAGTACAGTTTATGGTAGTAAAAAAGGTAGAATAAAAACGATATGAAGTGAGTCGAGTGACCGCGCACATGATCTCGCATAGAGATTTGCAAAAAAATGTAATTTAGTTAAGTACTTTATCTAAAATAAATAGATTCAAAAATTTAAAAAAAAAAAATTAAATATATTTGGCTATTTTGGCTGCTACTAACTATATGATGCTGACTGTACATTATTGTAAAAAAATATGTTTATATTTACCTACATCTATGTCAACATAAAAAAACCGGCCAAGTGCGAGTCGGACTCGCGCACGAATGGTTCCGTACCATTATCTATAAAAATGCCAAAAAAATCACGTTTGTTGTATGGGAGCCCCCTGTAGCCTAGTTGGTAGAGACCCTCCCTACGAAGCCGGATGTCCCGGGTTCGAATCCCGGTAAGGGCATTTATTTGTGTGATGAGCACAAATATTTGTTCCTGAGTCATGGATTTTATCTATGTATTTAAGTATTTATTTGTCTATTTATTTATGTATGTTTATCGTCGTCTAGTACCCATAGAGATTTGCTTAGTTTGGGACTAGGTAGGTAAAAAATGAAAAAAAAAATGTTGTTTAGTATTTGTTGATATAGCGGCAACATACATACAACACATAGTCTAACTATCACGGTTCATACAGCCGGGTGACAGACGGACAGACAGACAGACAGACAGACATACAGACTGACGGACAGCGGAGTCTTAGTAATAAGGTACCGTTTTACTTTTTGAGTACAGAACCCTAAAAATGAAGTTTTTCATAGTGTTACTTGTAGAAAACTAAAAGGATTGGAAGCCAGTGATTGGAGACTTAGACTTTGGTATAATGATTGAAAACTCTATGTGAAAATCAAACTGACAGTAATACTGACCATTTAAGTTTTAAAAAACTTTTTCTTATCATCCGTGTTCCATTCCATAATGATCTCTTAGGAATTTATTGTCTCCCTGCCTGTGAAAATATACCTCTTTTTCCTCTTCGTACGTAGTCTAAAAACACTTATTTGTGATTTTATAATCTCAAAACAATATATACTCGTATATTATATTCTTCTCATTATCTAATGATTCTTATAAAATGATATTATACGTTCGATTTAGCTCTGTTTAACAATAAACTTATTCAAATTCAAGGTAGTAGGTACAATACTTTACTAAGGAGTGTCGAAAGTATGATTAAGCATGATTGACAGGGAATGTTGCCGTCGTAAATAAATATACTTAGCTATATATGAAAATAATCAATCAACCATGATCAACATAATTCACGTTATATTGATTACAATCACGAGTCTAAAAAAATTGAAGGAAAAGGAGGATATATTTTTGACCCATCAGTAATAATAATACTACATATACTTGATACTTTGTGGGTACCCCACGCACGCCTCCCAAAGGTCCGGGACATCATTGTCCCGTGAGCGGGAAATACCTACATATACTAATGTATATAATATTTTTATTAAATAACATCTTACACACCTTAAATACACTTACTTAAAATAAAAAGGTGATTCTGATATAGGTATGTGCATGGACGTGATACCATTTCATGTTCCTACATAATGACTTTTCGTCCAATATTCCGCAGTGTCTCAAGACGAGAGTCTTTGACCAGTGTGTGTTGCCAGTGATGACATATGGCACTGAAACGTGGTCGCTTACAATGTGCCTCATAAGAAGGCTCAAAGTCACCCAAAGGGCAATGGAGAGGGCTATGTTGGGAGTTACTCTGCGTGATCGCATCAGAAATGAGGCTATCCGCAGCAGAACCAAGGTAACCGATATAGCCCTCCGAATCGCTAAGCTTAAGTGGCAGTGGGCGGGGCACATTGCACGTAGAACCGATGGCCAGAAAGGTTCTCGAGTGGCGACCACGTACCGGAAGGCGCGGCGTGGGTAGGCCCCTCACAAGGTAGACTGATGACCTGGTAAAGGTCGCGGGAGTCCGATGGATGCGGGTGGCGCAGGACCGGTAATTTTATGCACTCTTTGGGGAAGGCCTATGTCCAGCAGTGGACGTCTTTCGGCTGATATGATGATGATGATCATGATGATGATTCTGGGTTTATAAATAGCCCATCGCCCACAACACATTTCACCCCTTTTTCAACAGTTAGTTGACTTACGACACTTACGGGAAGAGGGGGGGCCGTGTTATTGTAACCCGATGCCACAAGGTGAACAATCGTTGTATGTCTATTTATTTAGTCACATATCTATGAAACAAACAGTTTTAAAACACAACAACACATTGATGATATAGAAGCACATATACAATAACAGGATCTCACTGGTGATGTTAGCATTAAAGACATTAACTGTTGTTTGTTATTTTCCTCATATATTTTTATCAGAAGGTAAGTATTGTGTTCCTTTTACCGGTAAAAACAGGTTCTACTCTAAAAGGTTCTCAGTAACGCATCTCTTCTAGTTTCAATAGTATCGATTTCAGGATCCATTAACAGCGGGAATTCGATCCATTCCTATTATGTGGCGTGGCGAGTTGTCCCTTTGACACAGGTTTTTTGCGATTATAAATAATTGTTTTAGGAATTGTCGATATCGGAATTGTCGATCTCGGATTTGCCACGGAATTTTTGTAGTAATCAGACTAGTGCCTACATTGTCAAAAATGTTAATATGTAGATGGTGTGGTATATCACCAGTTTTCTGCCATTGAGGCGAGGCGCAGTGGGAAGTTCCAAAGCATCACGGATTGTTGCATTTATAAATAAATCTTCGTTTAAACTCGCCCGTGGAAAAGCACCTTTAGCGAAATCCTAAAGGGTGGAAAATGAGATTGTGTTAATTTTATTTTCTCCACTTGATATAAAATCAGGATATCGCGTGCAAGTATGTAGGTGTTATCAAAATCATACTGTCTTACATACATTTTGTTGCAATAACAAAACAAGCCAACGCCGAATGTAATATTGTTTTTCGTCAGAACAAAACCAGAAATGTTTTCCGATCACGTATGTACAGTCGCTATCACATACATCGGAGCAAACAAGCACGTCACAAACATCGGAACACACCTCTATTTTCAAGGCATTAGGGTGCATGTGCCGATGTTTTTGAACACCTAGAGTGTACCTATGTATGTGATGGCGACTGTACCTACGGCATAACGACTGATTGTTAAACATGGTATAAGATCAGAAATATTCTATTCGCAATGACAACCGGACTTATTTTTATTATTATTACTAAGAAGTGGCAGCTTCGGGCGGGCCTTTGCCAAAGACAGATTAATTCGCATGTATAAAAATAAAAAAAATCCAAAAATTTAAATGCAAGATGTACGGTTTAAAGATGGAGGATCGAGTACATTGTACGTACAGTCGCCATTACATACATCGGAGCAAATAAGCAGCTCACAAACATCGGAACACATCTCTATTTTCAAGGCATTAGGGTGCATGTTCCGATATTTTTGACCACCTATAGTGTACCGATGTATGTGATGGTGACTGTACGTCAGGCAGATCTGTGTCACTTTTTGTAAAATGCACAGTAAAATCACGGTAATGATACTAATGATAGCTAGTATGTATGAAATAAAAACAAATTCTTGTAATTTTTTTTTTTTTTTACCATGACGGTGGCAAACAAGCTTACGGCCTGCCTGATGTTAAGCTGGTACTGTCGCCTATGGACACTTGTGACTCCGAAGAATCACAAGCGCGTTGCCGACATTTTATTCACTTGAGGATTCGCTGTATTGGCAGATAGATACACGCAGGTCCCTCACTTCCAACGCAAGGCACTCCCAAAGGCAAGGTGGAGGTACTTCCCCAGTTGGGCTGCTCCATATACGAGCGAGATGACATTCCGCTGTGCCCTTTATACCTGTCCTCAAATCAAGAGAAATTGTAAGTTTAAGAACTTATTTTGAAGATCTTAAGTAGTTTTTTCCGTTTTATTTATACAAAACTTCGAAACGATATAAAGCGATAATAGGCACGAAAGAAAAGCAATAATTTCGTTTATTTATCGGTCGGTTAAAACCTAATGAAAAAAAACAAAAAGAAAATGAAAGCATTTATTTCGGACAATTACACATCCATATTATGTTAGTAAGAACTTATACTACTTAAATCTTCTTTTATAGGCTACAGGCCATTGATAATGATGATGATACTATAATTATTCTTACTCATGTTAAATAATGGAACCCAGGTGTTCTTGATAAAGCAACAACGTTGACGTGAAATGAAAGAAAAAACAACTGGAAAACATACGTAATATCAACTAATCTCCTATTTCTAAATGAATAGGTAGGTATGTCATGTCAACTTGTTTCCAATTTCCTCCGAGTAACATTCCAATAATGTTCGTATTGCGTTTGACTTGTATCACCTATACCGACAAAACCTCTCACAACTGTTGATACGCGTCAGGAACAAAGGCATTGACGACCCCTGCCTTCGAAGATCAAAAAATGTAATTATCTACCCCTGATCTACCCTCAACCATTTATATTTGTTCTACAAATTCGACGTATGTGTACGCGTGTCCATTGATAGGCGACAACGTTGAAACGAAATTCGTGTGTATTCACATTCAACCGGTTTGAGTAGCTTTAAGTCATCGGTCATTTTAAGCATTTATGGAAGGGTATTACTTAAGTTATTATTATTTTAATTAAAACGGATTTATAACATGACATTTGAGGGCGGATTACCAACTTACGATTACTGACCGATAAACGTCAAATATGGCGCCGGCAGCTTTTAATTCATAGAAACCTGTCAAACTTTCCATACATTCCGATTTTAACGAACACCGCTTTTGATTACAGACGGTTTGGTGCAACCCGCCCTTAATCGTAAAAACTCGTACTTGATTAAGGGCATAAATAAGCGTTCTTTTTTTAAAGGAATAAGTACGAAACACTTAAATATCCCGAAGCTTAAGCTACGATGCAAAAATGTGCTATCAGATTCTCATCTGTTTTTTTACAGAGTGGTTTGGACTATTCACATATTTCTAAGAACACTTGATAGTTTTAAATGTAACTTATCCAGCTCTACGGACCTTTATTAATGTAGCTCACTTGTTTCAATTTTATTTTTGTCGTGCCGTATTTAAATGGAAACAGAGCAGTGTAGCCGCCACTAGTAGTGTACTTTATTACTTTAGGGAGTAGGTACGAGTATGTCAAACCATCTGAATGGGAATCTTATTAGAGATAAAAGAAACTCGCCAGTGTGCAATGCATACAAAATTGAGGCATAAACTAAGCTGTCAGATAAGTGCAGTGCGGTAGAATAATGGTCAGTGCATGAAGGAATGAAGGATGCATGCTTCTGATATATTGTCGTAGGGATATCTGGAAATGCTTGGCGAATAGTACGTGATCTACATGTTGATAAATAAACGTACCTATAAGTGTAAGCGGTATAATTGTGCGATTACTTAAGTTTTAAAGGACTTTTATTAATGTATTATAATATTCTAGTTTCTGCCCGTGACTCCGTCCGCGTGGAACTCAGTTATATCGTAGCTCTATACAAACTTTCACCCCCCGTTTCACTCCTTTAGGGGATGATCTCCGGGATAAAAATTATCCTATGTCCTTGCCCGGGATTCAACCTATTTCGATACCTTTCATCTCAATCGATTCAGCGGTTTAAGGGTGACGAGGTAACAGACAGACAGACAGACCGACAAACAGACAGACAGACATACATAATAATAATATTGGTATAGATGTGTGTAATATTTACGGTAGTAGGCCAGTTTCACGAAGTTACAATATTTATAAGTTTAAACAGGCAACACAAGTCAAACAGCTAGTATTAAGTTAAATTGACAACATTGAGTAAGTGTTGTCAAACGGCTAGTATTAAGTTAAATTGACAACATTGAGTAAGTGTTGTCAAACGGCTAGTATTAAGTTAAATTGACAACATTGAGTAAGTGTTGTCAAACGGCTAGTATTAAGTTAAATTGACAACATTGAGTAAGTGTTGTCAAACGGCTAGTATTAAGTTAAATTGACAACATTGAGCAAGTGTTGTCAAACGGCTAGTATTAAGCTAGATTGACAACATTGAGTAAGTGTTGTCAAACGGCTAGTATTAATTTAAATTGACAACATTGAGTAAGTGTTGTCAAACGGCTAGTATTAAGTTAAATTGACAACATTGAGTAAGGGTTGTCAATTTAAACTGTATAACTGTAATTTGTAGCTTCGTGAAACGGACCACAAAACGTTTTATGAATTGTCAATATAGGTACTTCATATTAAAATTACTTAAAAATACCTGTATAACATGCTACTTGATAGAAATATTTTTATAAGATATTTGAATTCATGTTCATCAGGCCCCGTAGCATGGATGGCGCTTGATAACGCCATCCATGCTACGGGGCCAGAAACGTATTCAAGATAACGTATTAACCGTCTGAAGAGCTATTTGCAGAAACGATCTATTTCATAAAACCGTTTCAATACATCTGTAATATGCTTTCAAATTACATACCTATTTTAACTCGTATCCAGACATATTCAAACGATTTTTTTTTTTTTTCTTTATTTACGATACAAACAGTCAAATACAAAAATTACGTTTTCACGCCACTGTTCGGAAATGTGGCAATAGGTAGATGGTCTAAAACCAAACTGGAAAGTAGGCAAAAGCTGTAGCACCTGAACCACCACTACTACAATGTTTAATTGTAGTAGTGGTTGGATAAAAATGGCTTATTATTTTCGCGGCGACAGAAAAATTAAAGAGCAGCAAACTATTTGCAACTAAAATAATAACTTGTCGGCGATTAAATATTTTGGCAATCATTTATATTAAATGAGCTTTAAACTAAGGATATTTTAAAATTCAAATAATGGCAGCTACTTTAAGGTAACAGAAATAATAAACAAGATTACTGAAATCATATGCGAGGTAGGTACTATAAATAATGACTTGGCGACTAATATTAGCAGAAGGATAACAAACTTTATATTAGTGGCAACTATAGGTCTCCATCTAAAAACGCATATTGGGCTTTGATTTGCTGGCAGCTTCAATATTAAAATGGGTACTATATAAAAGTAATGGGGAGTTATTTTTTTAGTTTTCGAAACCATAATTTAATGAAAACGGAGATATTGGACCTCAAAATTGAAGTGTCTAATACTGCTGAAGTCACGCGAAACCTATGCGACTCTTAACTCTAAGGCAGGTCGGTGTAGGTTACGACGACGAGCGAAGCGAGGAGGAGTGTTAGGTGTACCGCGACCCTAAGCGCGCGAGCCGAGCGAGCGAAGCGAGCGTGCCGCGGCAGCGGCCGGCGAAGCGCCAGAACCGACTTTTTTTAACATTCGGGCAAATGAAATTCGGGCCAAAATTATTATTTATACATGCAATTTTCATCTTTGATTAAAGCTCTTAAAGTGTCGCACAAAGTATTTTTTTTATGACCTTGATTTATTTTATATGCAATCTCCATTGAACAATTAGAGTAGGCCATTTTCAACTTTTTATCCGCTGTCATGTTTCCGCTTAATTAGTTAATTCAGTCACCAAAACAATAACTCGATGCTAGTTTATATTGAAACAAAGCCGAAAATTGATTACTTAGCTGCTACGTTTTACTTTATACTAGTCTCCGCAATTAATCGCCAACTTATTATTTTTGCTACCCCCTTTAATTTTTTATAAATCCCTAAATCAGATTAATTTGTCGCCGCGTTAAATACATGCCGATAAAAATCAATAAAAGGTCTTGTTTTGGCGCAACTTTATCCTTAAAAAATAGTATTAGGTTATTTATAGGACCAAAATTATTTGTTAAAAAAAAAGAAAAGTCAAAACCATTCAGTTCACGCTTTAGGCATTTTTACTTTTGTAGCTGATTGTGGTTTTTTAGTAAAAACACTTCTATGTTTGGAGTCGGTTTGGAACAAACAACAGAAAAATGCCTCTTAAAAGTAATAAAAAAGGAAAAAAGGCGGGATCAGAAAATACTTACTGAATTGGATAGTGTAAATTGTGTTTGGCAAAAAAATACACGAAACACGTATCTATCTACGCTATAATAAATACTATATATACAAATGTATTCTTATTTCCTCGAAGTAGTCGTGAAAAGCACTATGTAATGCCTCGCCCGAAACTCACTCGTCCATCTTTGAGCGGTTTTCCGGCCTCTCCTACAATGTACTATTTACATGATATGTTAAATAAAAGACCTTGAGTGCCTTATCCTAAAATTACATAAACATTTTAACTTAATGTAGCTCAGTGTAGGAGCGGTAAGAAGCAAAAACCATTCGCAAATCGATTGCATTTTTGGCTAAATATTTGTTATAAAGGGATTTGTTTTAAATGTTGATGCATGTGTTCACGGTAAAGTGGTAACCGCAAATGAAATTGGGCAAATGCAATTATGGAAAATGAAATTCGGGCTAACGATAGACAACCGGTGTCATCACGTGTAGGTACATTTTGTGCGCGCACAGGAACACTCACAAAGGAGACTGTGCATAAAGTACGGGTAGCACAGAGAGCCATGGAGCGCGCCATGCTCGGCATTAAGCTACAAGACCGAGTGAGGAATCTTGAGATCCGACGTCGCACTAAGGTGCGTGACGTCGGCGAAGTCATAACCAAACTCAAATGGAGTTGGGCAGGACATATTGCCAGGCAGCGTGACGGTAGGTGGACCAAAACGTTAACGGATTGGTGGCCAATTGCAGGAAAAAGAAGCGTTGGTCGTCCACCAGCTCGATGGATTGATGACATAAAAAAAACCGCGGGTCATTTCTGGATGAGACTAGCACGGGGCCGGGATAAGTGGCGTACGCGAAGAGAGGCTTATGCTCAGCAGTGGGCGATTACAGGCTGAAAATGATGATGATGATGATGACAGGAACACTACACGTTTAAATGCAGTCAATTGGGTATTTGACAGTAGTGAAAATAAATTGTTTTTACATTAGCAACAGATAAACATTACGAAAATACTCGGAAAGTATCAAGCTTTCATTTATATTTGCTATTTTAAGATTTTTAAATTCATAAAAACTAATAATAAGGACGATGTTTGATTATGACGTCACAACACAGTAATCCCGACAAAAACCATACTAGCGAAGGGTTTCTGACGTTTCATAAAAAGAAGCTGATTTGACTTTTGTAAAATACCGAATTTCGAAGGGATGTTTACTTTTATTACTCGACAGTTCAACGTACAGTCGATTAGACAACTACATAAATCATTTTAACGACAAATGACAGTCGTATGTGTCAAAAATAATAGACTGAGGCGACAGATGTCGCCCCGGGAATTAATGACAGTTCAAACATCAATTTGGGTGAGTCTTATCGTGTGCTTGCAGCGGTGGGGTGACAGTGCACGTATGAAGCGATTTTTGTCGCGCAGATTAGGGTAATGGGGGAATAAATGGGGTAATTGGAGAAGTTGAAGAATGGCGAGCGAACTTTTGTCTTAATTAAGGAGCTGTGTGGGGCGCTATGATTGTGAATTACTGGTATCTTTTATTAATCTCTGATTTTTAATCTAAAATTATATTTTATGTGTTGCTTGCTTATATTTTCTAACTGTGTCTAAATATCTGCGATACATTTGCAAGATTAGATATCCGGTTTACGATGCATTAAAATATGTTTCAATATAAATCAAATGAATCAAGAAATAAATCAGGAAGATCGTCAATATCTTGAATGAAACAGACATCATCTTGAATTGAGATGATTCTCTAGAACCAAACAAAAAAAATCTTGGCTCAAGATAATTTCGACGCATTAAAATAAAATTAACATGTTCTTAATTAAATTCTTGGTTGAATAATATTTACCTCGCGACTTTTTTTACCATCTCATGCATTAAATTCATACCGACTACGTAGGTATGAGTCTAGTAATGTGCAAATTGCGGAAAGTTTCCAAAAAGTTGGAAAAGTTCTCGGAAATTTCTAGAAATTTTCACAAAAAATTTAGGAAATTTACATACTGAGAAGCATAAAAATATAACTCTTATACACTATGTATGAGTTAAAGTTTTGTGCTTCTCAGTTCGTAAATTTCCATGTTGGAAATGGAAAGTTTCAATTCCCATACACAAAATGAGGAAAATTTCCGAAATTTTCCTATGTTAAATTGCAGAAACATTTCGCAACATAGGAAACTTTCCGTCGGCACATCAGTAGGTATGACTAATCGTCCCTATTGAACTTACTTATACTAGGTACATAATTTATGGCGTACTATGTAAGCCCCTATTCACCACATATACCTTACAAATCGCACTAAGATCGCAATAAACTACGCCCATAAACCAGCTTCTAACATTTTATTGATATTATCCTCTAACAGCACTTTTGTACAAAACGTATTATTTTATTCCGAAAAACGCGTCTCTTATTCTTTTCTGCTTTTGCGCTTAAACGTAGAGCAGGGCTGCCATAATACCAAAACATCGTAACTGCCTTAGTAACTCATAGAGAGTTAACTACGTTTTTGAAATACGGTATACTGTAACTAGTTCAAGTTGTTATGACCTCAACAAGTGGTTTATTTAATTGGTAATAGGTACGCACCTTAGGGTTTATTAAAGGGATGTAATGAAGGTCAATTTGGGCAAGGCTTTAACACTACATTTATATGAATGTAGGTAATGGAAATTGTACGGTATAATTGTTAACGGTCCCAAATTTACAGAATCAGCATAAGTAGTTGTTAAGCTTTTAAATCTTTTCAGAAAAAGGATTTTTTTTTGAGTTGTTGGCGTTGGTAATGGATAGACTTTAGAATTAGCAAACATTTATTTATCCCTATTTGAGTAGTGACGTGTAGCATTCCCATTACCGGGAATATTCCCATGGGCAATAGGTACTCTCGGAAAGTTTCCTATGTTGCCGGCAATGTTACCTTGGCCTAATTAACTGGCATAGAAATAAGTCTTGCTACATGCGCATTAAGTTAGCACTAACTATTCTGAAAAGGTGATAAGATGAAGCTACAGTTTGTAAACCGAGCTCTAAATAGGAAGGTTCAAAATAATTATATAACCTTTTACATTGACGTCCTGATTTGGTTGAAACTAAAAATCTGGGGATACAAGAGATTTCTAATCCAAATCACGTGTCCAATTGTGTTCAAATTCTATACCTGTGGATTTTAAAGAATAATAATAATTTCTTTATTTACCATAACTAAAAACGGTTTGAAACATGTAGGTAACCGAGGTGAAAATAAGAAAAAGGCCGCCATTTAGAAAAAAAAAACTCAACAATTCATTACCTACGTTTTAAATAATCTAAGAGTAGGTACGATATATGAAAATCTGAGAGGTAAGGAATCTGAGCCCAGAATTAAAATACGGAACTCTAAAAATAGTCACACGGTCTAACAAATAAAATAACTTTGAACTCCTTCCTTGCGCTCAAACAAACATCTATTCATGTCCATCTGTAAGCAGGGATTGTAACCGGTTTTTTTCAAAAACCTCGAAATAACCACATATCTCGAACTATTTTATACTTCGTATGTAGGACTCAGTTGTGTTTTGAGGTAACGAGTGCGTATTATTAGATTGCCCAATTAGAAAATGAAATAATTAACAAAGAACGAAAAATACCGGTTACAGTTCCCATACAAAAAATAACCAGTTACAATCCCTGTCTGTAAGATCAGTTTTACAGCCACTTTACATCACATACTGAGGTCGTGCGGATTTCTTCGGCCATTAAATCTGCCCGCAAATAAACCTGCATTTGTCGCAGTAAGCTAGCAAATAGAACTTTCCAGTCTCCACGCACTAACGAAGATGCATGTCCTCCATTTGTGCCCGTCTGCTATGTGGGTCAGTGACGGGTGTTGTGCTCATGGTAATGAGGGGTGATGGCGGCCCTTCGGCATTTAGATCCTACGTTTTATGTGCGATGAACGTGGTTATAAACTACTATAATAAAAATAATAAAAAATAAAACCATTTATTTCAGGCATCTAAGGCCCATAGTAACAAATACCTTAAAGACTAACATACATACAAAAATATTATAAAATTAAAAACTAATTATTGAGGCGACTTAACAGCGTGGCTCCGTTGTGTCGTCAAGTCCGGTGTAGCATTCGGTAGGTTGCCCCGGAACCGCCGAAACACGACACCCTTCGGCCAGAAGTCAGCACACGCGATGGTCTCCTGCAGCGGCCGCGGCACGCGCACCACAAACGAGCTGAAGTGCACGTAGTACCTAAACTATGTAAACTGCTGCCCGGGTGGCTTCGCCCGCGTTATAGCAAAGACTCCAGTCAGGGTCATATGATAGAATATTAATATGGTGTAAGTATGTCCTTCTTGTAGGTCGATTTGATAAAAAGGTGAACAACTTTTTTTTAAGATGATATAAGAATCGAGTGGTGGTTCAATGGGTTCCCCGTAGATACAAACTTACAACCTTATAATCCTGCAAGCGCACATAGTTTTGGCCTTTTTACTCGTACGTTTAAGTTTTAAAATGGTGATGTGTAATGTTTTCTTACTACCTATACGTCGACTATATTATAAACCAATTACATGATCGTTCGAAAATCTTTTATTTTATTTGTGTTGTGTTTGATTTTATTTTCACAGACCTTGGTAAGGTTTTTATCGACGTGGCAAGACGACGCGTACTAATTAACGAAAAAATTAAGCATTTGTTTAGTACAGTCAAGTGCAAAAATGTGTACCTATCGATTTAAGACCAATGCCAAGCTGAGCAACTTTTCAAATCTCAATTTTTTGACGCAATGTTTCTGTCGCGCTGTTGTGGGCGGCGGGGGCTGTCTATGTGTGAGCGCACGCACACCGCACACAGGCGCGAGACGCCAGCACTCTCTCGCTGCGCGCCGTGCCGTTGACATCGCCCGCGATCCGGACGGAATTTATTTAGTTCATTCCTGCGCGCCTCAAGCCTCTGCGTTGTTATTCGGAACACGCTAATGCGCCTCACCTCACCCTTCAAGCCTAACGAAACTAGACCTCTGCCTACGTTTAGTTACTACGAACCGCGGCGTCAAGATTTATTTGTGGATGAACGGTGAGGTGAGGTTAAAACAAGTTACAGAATAGCGGACCTGCTGTATTTGTTTTTGGTGTTATTGCGAATTTTACTTACTGACCCAGCTTACGTCTAATGGACTCGATATCCCGCTAACTTTTGTGAGTCAGCTTTTGTTTACTGGACTTTTTATGTAATGGTAGTATGGTACCTACGTACAGGTTAGAAAAAAAATTTCCTACAGGCAACGCAAAATTAAACTCTGTTATCCGTGTCGTAAACACTTTCACAAGTACAAAGATTAACCTATCGTTAGGTAATTGTAGGTAAAACCTCTCTTATTATAGTGGAAGCAACTATACGCTCAAAATTTGCCAAAAATACTGTAGTTCTGAAACATATTGGGATGTCGACATTTGTAGGACAGAGTATTAAAAAATATGTATTCACGCATCCCCCGGGGGGGAGCTTCACCTCCTCTCACGCCCAAAAGTGTACCGAAACGTGGATTTTTATCATTAAAAAGAAAACCGTTAACAATACACGAAAAATCACAAAAAGTGTCCATGGCCGAAATGATCCTTGATAAATTAATCATCAACTTCTCATAAATACCAAAGCAATATCTCTTATGATTGTCGCGCATTCTGCCACGAAAAGTCAATTTTATTATGATATTTAGGTTTTTTTTTTCAAAAAAAAAGTAAGTAAGCTTAATTTTCTCAAAAATATGAATATTTATTGCCAAGGTATGAATGACAAAAGCAAAGGATATAATTTTCTCTTTAAAATTAGATATAGTTTATTTATAAACTCCTGCTAATCATGTTCCTGCGCCATTTTGAAAATTCATTGTCATTGCGATCAAGATTGCCTCCAACATGGCAATCTTGATAGCAATATATCAAAATTAGGAAAAATATTGTAGTTCTGAAACCTATTCGGATGTGTAGGGAGGATATTTCGCTAAATGGCTGAACATACAATTTTCAAAACAGCATAGAAACGTTAAATGAAGGAGTGTATAAATAAATTATACCTCATTTTAAAGAAGCGGAAAGCGGTAAAGTAAGAAAGTCTTGAGAAAACTAACCTTTTAGCAAAAAAAATGCATAACGCTTAAAACATGTAAGTAGGTATACGTTTCGTGGCAGACTGCGCAAAAACCACAAGTGATAGCGATTTGGTATGTATGAGACATTGATGATTAATTTATCAAGGATTATTACGGTCATGGGCACTTTTGTGTATCTTATATGGTTTTTCTTAAAATTAGTAATAACCGCGTCTTGGGACACTTGTTTGGGTGAGGGGGGTGAAGGTATCCCTGGAGGGGTGCGGAGAGTGAATTCAATTTTATACTCTGTCTCTCCCTACACATCCCAATAGATTTCAGAACTACAATATTTTTCAATATTTTCCATACATTGCGATCTAGCTTGCCTTTATTATGTTATCATCATCATCATCCTGGCCGATTTCGACCACGGCGACTGGAAATATGGCTAATTGGAGCGTTGTTCGTGAGCTCTCAGGTAGCATATCTTTGCAGAGAATGTGCGACCACATTCCCTAGAGGTCATCGATAACTTTTCACCACTAGCGTATCGATAAAACATGTCAACGACTGTTGCCCATCACTATTCATTCTGTGTACGTATATTTAGAAACTGCCTCCGCCTCCAATTCGTGCGATAAGGACAACTGCAGCTTGGACTAAAATTCCCACCCAAAAAAACACAAAAATCTAGGTTTCGCTCTCGACTGATTCCTCCTCCAAAACGCAACCAATCATTATAACATTTTGGAAACTGCAAGAGGAAGAAATAATCTATGCCGCTACGTTTAGATTTTTTGGATCTTTGTTGTCATATTTGTATACTGCGCCTTTTTTGCAGCGAATTCAATAAAGCCGTTTTTGCGATTTTCGAGGCGCTGTAAGATTTTTTAAAATAAAAATATTCAAAAAAGCAAAACGTAGCGGCATAGATATGGATAATATTAATCTTATTTGAAAAAATCATTGCTCTAGGTTCAAAAACCAGGGAGGAAACAGTCGAGAGCGTTTGTATGGGAAAATCGCAGATAGGCATTCCTCTTAATCCTCTCTTAAATATGTACCGAAACCTTAATCTGCTGACATAAGAGCAATGGGACATATTTATGAGTAAGTTGTATTCACACTTATTTGTAAACTTGACTGTATTAATAGCCGATAACACGCTATTTAAATTAAACCTTCGATACATATCCACTGTGGAAAAGCACCTTAAAACTCAAAAAATCAACTAACGATTCATCAACAAAAATAACACGTTACAAATTAGGCTGGCAACATGTCATAATAAATAACCTGAGTGTCACATGTAACATTTTCAATTATTAAAAATACTCCTTATCTCCAACGTCATAAAAGCACTGTAAAGCAACAGTATGAAAACAAATTCGAACTTTTAAAACGCATCAGTCAGTGTTACTATGATGAACAACTCGCCAGACTGTCACGTGAGCTAACGTCCGACCATTCACTCCGTCTCCCGTTGCATTATAATTGGGTAGATTTGCTCCTGTCATTTTTCACGTGACACTGTCGAGAACCCGTGGTAATACATCACGTATGATAGATGGCGCTGATATGTAAGAAGTTACAAATTATTATTTATTAGTTTGGTTACTGGTAAACTGGTTGGGCTTTAGGTAACGTTGGGGGTCAAAGTTCACGTACCATGCCTACATTCGTAGGATAGGAGCCATGTGTGAGATAGCTGATTGGCGTACTTCCATAATAGTTTAAATTTGTTAAATAGCCACTATCTTATAAGAAAACTGGTTGGAGTTTTAAGGAAAGGCGGAACCTGGTCATACAACATACTGAGGATTATAATAAGTTTTTGAAATAAATATTTTGAATATTAACATATTTCTTTTTAATTTCTCGAGTTTTTGATACCTACTTTGCCGTTGTTGTATAATGCAATCATTTCAGAAACCGGTCAATTTATATATCTTTATAATCTTTCCTTGGCAGAGATTAAGATAGTTTAGACATTTGAAAAAAAATTTAAAAACTCGATGTGTCAACAAATAACCAACGTTACGTTAAAAAAAAAATTGTATTTGTAATTCATATTATAATAACACCTATTTTAGAAACTAGATAAAAAAATAGGATACCTAGTTATCAACCCGGAAATCCTCCAGGGATTGGAGTGTAATCAATAATCATAATTTACCATTATTTTCCGCTCCTACCAATTCCATGTGCATTTCCCAATTCATTCGATTCACACACAATTGGACAGGGATTTGATAATGGCTCGCGGTCCCCATAAAATGGGCTCGATGAATTGAACTCGTTAAATAACAATGTTTTAACTGTTATTAGTTTTTGGTCAGACGAGATACTCGTTTTCTCCCAATTCGGACAACTGTATATACAAACATATAAACTCAAACATTTCAGATTATAATAGTATTTTATGCAACTGTTGTATAAGAAGGGTCTTAAAAGGAGAGTGGCGTGGGTTAAAGACGCCACGAGCGTTTTTAGACCAGTTATACACCGTTGCATACAATACTTTTTCTACGACAAATTTTAAATAAATAACAGACTACAGAATACTACTTTTGCTACTCACGAAATTTCTTCAGGAGTGCAGTTATTAATTACTTCGACCATTTTAAAAGGAACGTACACTTTTGTCTTCACAAACACGAATAAAATCTTAATAGTTTAGGACTAATAGTTTATCATCTTTTGTCTTTTCATTGTGAACTGTATTTTGGTGGGAAATCGGAAATGTGACAGCTCTTGCTATGGTTTGTTTTGTTTTTAATTTGTTTGCACTTGCCAATTCGAACTGTTTATTTTTATAAATAATACCAAAAATTTATAGAACATGTAATTTAACACACAATAGATGATAATTAATTATTATTGTAGTAAATAATGTATAATATACAAATGTTAAATCGTAAATAAATACTTTTATTTCGAAATATTTGTTTATGAAGTTGGCACCACTGCAATATAGCGGCCGATTTAAAAAAAAGTTAAACAGTGCTTTTATGAAAAATGTATGAACCAAAAAAGTACGCTAAGCAGTGCGTTTTTGGGCCATAGAGCATAGAGTTTTTCGACGACTTATTAGTGGTGTCATTGTATTTGAGCTACAGCCTATTTAAATGACAGATAACGGTACAGGAGTAGAAAAAATAAATAAATATAAATACACATAAGACGTCACGAAATGGGCCCAACTCAGCATATAAAATACTGTAAGTATACATATCTGAGATAACAATAATTTAAACTTTTTTTTATGAACTCGTGTCACAAACCCTTTAAACCATTATATACTATTAATACACCAAATCATTATTTTCATCCTAATTGTCCGATCGATATCATTTCACCTTTCACCAAATATATTCAACAGCAAAGGTGTACCAGCAGTTACCAGGGGGTCCATGTGACTAGACAAATTGATATTATATTGGAATGTGGTTCATCGGGCATACTTAATCACGCGCACGGTATCTAACGAAGCAGAACGAGTGCGCGCAACACATCCCATACCAATATCATACCAATACACACCAACCACCAACCAATATACAATGAAATATACTTCCAGTTTTGGACCAATGCGGCCCGCCGGGAGTCGTTTGATTGCGCATTTGCTTATCAATGTTTTATGGTGTACGTATAACGCAAATACCATAAATTGTATCGTCATAAAGTTTATTTAGTGTGTGGCGTTTACTGAAAAATGTAACTCGTTTGATTTTATGCGGAAGAGGATGTTGATTGCAATTTGTAAGATTATTGGAGTATGTTCATAGTTAAAGTGCAATTGATTGTCTTTGTGAAATAAACTCTAAATTATAACTGATTCAAATAATGTTTTACATTTTGCATGTGCCTACTTACATGCTAATACAGGGAAAAGTTTTAAGCTGATCACGACCTAATTTTGATATCCGATAACGTGGTTCCGGAAATTACCCTATACATACAAAGTTACAACCTTACAGACTTTTCCTTTTTTAACCAACTTCAAAAAAAGGAGGAGGTTCTCAATTCGTCTGAATTTTTTTTTATGTGTTTATGTTACGCGATAACTCGGTAATTTATGAACCGATTTGAATTTTTTTTTCTTTGTTTGGTAGCATATACCTACTTCCAGATTGGTCCCGTTGTCACCAAAATCCAGTTTTGATGATGGGATCTTGGAGAAATCGAGGGAACTCTTCAAATTTTATAGGAAAATTTGAAGCAGTTTGGCTACTGATTTGAAGTCGGTTAAAACTTTGTTTTTAAAGTACTATTATGTAAAATATAAGATCACCATAATTGATATTATTGAATACTTTCAGCCTAAACCAGTGCTTACGAAAGTCTCCTTCAATTATTTACAATCGACAACGTCTCCGCTGTTACTAGGGTTGCCAACCGTACTATATTATATAGTATTGTACTATATATTGACTCTTTGTACTATATACTGTTGAAGAAATATATAGTACGCGAAAATACTATATTTCGGGGGACCTTACGAAGTGCTTCAAATTGCCGAGGTTTTACTAAATAGCAGTATCGGAGCGCCCATACAAACCGATTGCCTAAATTTTTTTTCAGGCAAGCCTTTAGTTATAAACTATTTCATTTTTTTTTTTGTTTCGAGTAGCCCATAGAAAATTTTCATGCGCCGCCATTGCTAAATAGCAACATTGGCCAGCCAAGCACTATATTATTTTACAGTGTACTATATTTTTGTCGTTTTTTTCTGGAAAATACTATATCTCCCCTAAAATTAGTTGGCAACCCTAGCTGTTACAGTTACAATTGTTTCACAAAATCACGTAAACTTCAGCACAAATAAATCTAAACTACCAATTATTGTAAGCCTACAGTTCGCGTGTATTTGCTAGGGCTGTCTCTATAAATAGACCGGACAAAGGACACCGTGGGAACCATCTGGTGCCGTACACAACCGTTTGTCAACCCTTCTGCAATTACAAGATACTGTGGAATTAAAATATAGCCTGGAATAGCAAGCTTAGGGCGTGTACCCTTGATTTAATCAAATCAATACGGGTGTATACTTGTATAGTTTGTTCCTATTTAAATGACTGACTTTGACGACCGGTTAGCGTAGTGGATAGTGACCCTGCCTACGAAGCTGAAGGTCCTGGGTTTGAATCCCGGTAAGGACAAACTTTTGTGTGATGAGCATGAATATTTGTTTCTGAGTCTTGGAAATTTTCTATGTATTTTAGTATTTATATCCATTAAATATATCGTCGTCTAGTACCTTTCCATGACACAAGCCTTATTGAGCTTACTATGGGGCTAGTTCGATTTGTGTAAAAAATGTCCCATAATATGCATTTATTTATTCTATTTTAATTAAAATGACGTAAACGCACTTAACGAGGGATTTTACAACTTGTCTTTGTTGCAAAATATGAAAGGAAAAGATAACAAAAAGACGTCATAAAACTGACCGAACTGACTGATTCGTTCGTTACTTCGATTATTGAAGATAATCTTATTAGAAATGATATTTTCCAGCGGTTACTTGGTTGATTTAAATTTTAAATACTTTGTGATTTCCTATGTCCCAGAGAAAAGTGAGATAATGTTTTCGAGAAGTGTTTGTGACACAGATGTATGAATATAAGGAGATCGGACATGGCGGCCGATTTGTATAGAGTGAGCCTGTCGCAAGTACATTAACCCACACAACGCCCAAGTAATTGACAAGACAAAGCACGCACACATCTAAAACACACACTCTTGTATACCTACACGCTTATTTGACAATAAACGCGCATCATATCAGGCATTTTGGGAAAAAACGTAATATTCTCTGCGATCAGCACGCGTGCACAGTATGGCAGTGTATGCCCATTGAGCATACAGCTGCGACACGGCCGCCGGCGGCTTGTCCTCTCTCTAGTATTCTATGCTCTGAGGTTTGTGATATGTAGGTATGCGGCGTTTAGCACCAGAAAAAAGTTGTTGCGTCTCATATTAATTTTTTTTTTAAATATCTGACCCTGTCAATGACAAATATAGCTGCTGCAGCTGTCAATATCATTGCCAGTGTCAGTTTACCACTGATTTTTAAGATATTTTTTTTGTATTACCTATGAGACGGATCAAGCAAATTGTCTTATTTGCCTCCTTAAACCCAAAACGTATTTAAGTGAGGAAACTGTATTTACACTGATGGACAACTCCACATTCCGTTTTTCCGTCGCTCTTCGCCTGGGAGTGACCTGCGTTGCCCCACATCGCTGTCGCTGTGGTGACCGAGTCGACCAGCTCGACCACCATGGTCTATCCTGCTGCAGAAGTGCAGGTCCTGCACATCGACATGCTAGCCTGAACGATATCATCCGTCGGGCCCTAGCCAGCGCAGGAGCACCTGCCATTGGAGCCATCCGGTCTTGCCCGAGATGATTGGCAAAAGGCCCGACGGTATGACCCTCGTGCCATGGAAGATGGGACGGACTTTAGTATGGGACGCGACATGTGCCGACACCCTAGCGCTCTCCCATCTCCGTGGCACCTCCGTGAAGGCTGGCGCTGCAGCCAACTCGGCCGAGCTTCTCAAACGGCGCAAGTATGCAAACATTAACAGTGGTTGCTTATTTGAGCCGTTTGGGGTTGAGACCTTAGGACCCTGGGGGGAAAGTGGCCACAGGGTATATATATTTTTTTTTTGGGACAATCTTACACAAATCAACCTAGTCCCAAACTAAGCAAAGCTTGTACTATGGGTACGAGACGACGATATACATACTTATATAGAGAAATAAATACTTAAATACATAGAAAATACATAGAATATTTAAAGAGTGCTCGAAGCGACTCGCCGAAATAACGGGTGACCGAAGGGCTGGCTCATACCTCGCACAGAGGATAAATTGCCATCCAACGTAGCAATGCTGCCAGCCTTCTGGGTACGGTGCCCATCGACGGCGAACTGGGGCAAATATTTTATTTGTAAGTTATTTTATTTTATAAGTAGTTTAGTTTTAGATATAAGTTATTTTATTTTATAAGTTAACCCTAATGTTAAAAATTTTAAGCTAAGCTCTTTGTAATTCTTCCTGTTTGTAACTCATTAGGTAAATAAATAAATTTTGTATTTGTATTAAGTAGTTTAGTTTTAGATAGGTATAGTTAAAATTCCATAATTTTATATTTTGTAGCTGAGACGTCTGCAATTTTTTTCTGGTGCTAAGGAAGGTTATTCCTATCACCAAAAAAATTATCAGGCATTTTTAAAATTTACATCCATTCAAAAAATCGATAAGGACTATAAATAAATATATTATATACAGGGAGTGGCCAGTAATAGGAGAAAAAATTAAACGGAAGATTATTAAGCTTGTGATCAATTATTTACATATGATTAAACTTGAAAAAAAAAATGTTTTTTTGTTTTTTTTTTTATAATTTTAGTTGTATTTTTTTACTCTTCTGGAGTGCTTTAAGTAACTTTTTATTTTAAAGACACTAAAAAGAATGAAACAAAAATTAAAAAAATCACAAAAATATCTTTTGAAAACAAAAATGCAAAAACTATAATGACTTTTATAAGGATTTTGAGGTAACATGATGTGACCTCAAAATCCGCATTGACTGCTGTGCTATGATGTCGTGGTGCCAAGATACGTTACTTGGAGGTCATAACTTTTGATGAAATTATCTCCGAATCCAAAAAAAAATTAAATGAGTGGGACACAAGGGGTTACCGCAAATGCTTAAAGGAAGCGTCCCTTTGAAAATTTGCTCCTATTACAAGCCACACCCTGTATATTTATATATTTAATATCCCTGACTGTGCTCCTGCCTTATTATTCACATGTCGGTAATGGACGGTGTTTATTGTTAGCCGTTGAGTTCTTCGACAACTCCAGTCTGAATAGTCAATAATTATCGTGTTCTATAATAGTATCCGTGTTTGACGGTTGTTGGACTGCGATATTACTGTGAATAGTTTAGGAGGGCGGAGTTTACAGGCGTCGAGTATTGTTGGGCAAGAATTACTCGGAGTCTTTTTTGTTGATGAATGATGTAAAACTGAAACACTTTAGTTATTTTATTTGTTTGTACATATGCATAGACATAATTTATTGGTAATAACACATTACAGGTCAAAATATTTCATACATGAATCGCTTAAAAAAAATGAATTGCATAGTTTTCCCTCAGGGTTGGAAGGTACGAAACTACTGCCTATGCCAAATCTTAGGATTAGGTGCCAAAGCTCTCCCCGGGCTTCTTTTGGGCACAACCGGGAATAAAGCTAGGAGGATGATGACATATACAACAAATGATTATATAACGTAACTAATTACTAGTTTGCGTGGGTTTATTTATCGGAATACTCAAAAATGCTAAAATATTATTGTTAAACCGAGGTGTGGAAGCGGAAGTGAAGATAAATAATAGTCACCTAATGATTTGATGACAACTTTGACCTAGTTGGTAGCAGTGGCGGAGCGCCCATACAAGCCGATTCCCAACGGCTTGCCTAAAATTTCTTGCTATATATTGCCAGACTCGTAAATCATCAAAAACCAGCCCTTATTTTGTTACGGATTGTCCAGTGAAAATTTTCACGCACCGCCACTGGTTGGTAGTGACAATGTCTGCCTACAAATGCCCTTGTCGGGATTCAAACCCATATATTGGTAGTGTCTAGTACTTACAAGCTCCCATACACATACCCATACAAGCTTTACTTATTTTCGGAGTGGGGTGACTTTTGTGAAAAAACTATTCGTCCCCTATTTTTTTATCACAAAAAGAAGGGCCTAAGAAGCGATGGCTGGGTAAAGGCCGACATGAGCGAAAACGGGCTCACAAAGTTAGGCGTCCAGGATAGTGCAAAGTGTAGGAAAGCGAGTTGGAAAGCGGACCCTGGCAAAGACCGGGATAACGCTAGGTAGAAGAAGAAGAAGAATATGAAGGGCCTTTATTTTACAACTAATTCATTTCATTTAAAACATTAAAACACCTTAAGACGCAGTAAAGACCAGAGATACTAGATTTATAAGCAAGTGGTTACTTAAAATACATATATTTTAAGTAACGACTTGCTTATAAATCTTATCTACAGCAACGCACAAAATAAATCTATCGTTAAACATCTTTAAACAACAACTTAACCCGCACGTGTGTACACGCAAAGGTGTTCAATTTAGTTTGCCACAAATATACCAACAACCAGCTGCATTGAACATTCGACCTTACATCCTTACACTAAGGTTCAGGATTAGTAGGTTAGCTATCGTCGAAGGTAGAGCCGGTCAAGAATATGTATACAATTTTCACCTTATTACAGTGGAATAAGGTGCAAAAGTGTAAATTGTTAATATGGCCTACTGTTTATATAACTGTGATTGGAATAGAAATCTTCGACGTTGGACAATAGAGTTGCTTTCAGAATGGACAACTTTGTCGCAATTCGGCCAACTCAAATTTAATAATCTCAAGTTATACACTATACTGACGCGTGAAAGAGTTATAGCTTGTTTACCAGTAGCGGGCAAGTTAATGGCTTTTAGATTATGAATTTTCTGTAATTTGTTAAAGTGTTTTTTAAAAGTTTGGGTATGTAAGCTATTTTTGGACAGTCATGGTATTGTAAAAGTAGGAGGTTTTAAGGCGTCGTGAGCTCAGAAAACGGATTTTTAAAAAGTCGTAGCTCTTGTTTGGATTATAATATGGCTGCCCTAAATTTAATTAGCAATCTTGTCTTGAGGCCTTTCTCGAGGGACAACAGCAATTCGAATCCTGACTTGGAAAAATCAAGAACATACTTAGGTCTAAATACACTTAAAAAAGTCGTAACAAATTATGGACAACAGCTAAACATATTAAAATTGGTTTTAAAAATCGGCAATATCATGTTGAAGGGAACTTAGCTATTTTTTAAAACGCACAAAAATTTAAAATTAAAAAAGCGGCCAAGTGCGAGTCGGACTCGCACATAAAGGATTCCGTTAAATAAATTGCAGTTTACGATTTATGACGTATTAAAAAAAACTACTTACCAAATCTCGTTCAAACCAATTTTCGGTGGAAGTTTGCATGGTAATGTACATCATATATTTTTTTGAGTTTTATCATTCTCTTATTTTAGAAGTTACAGGGGGGGGGGACACACATTTTACCACTTTGGAAGTGTCTCTCGCCTAAACTATTCAGTTTAGAATAAAATGATCTTAAAAACCTTATTATTTTTGAAGACCTATCCAATACTAACCAAACAAAGACCCATACCACACGTATGGGTTTGATGAAAAAAAAATTTTTGAGTTTTAGTTTTGTGTATGGGGGACCCCTAAAACTTTATGTTTTTTTTCGATTTTTGTGTGAAAATCTTAATGCGGCTCACAAAATACATCTACATACCAAGTTTCAACAGTATAGCTCTTATGGTTTCGGAAAAAAATGGCTGTGACATACGGACGGACAGACAGACGGACATGACGAATCTATAAGGGTTCCGTTTTTTGCCATTTGGCTACGGAACCCTAAAAACGTGATATCCGCGATTCCGAACACGCACTTCCATCTCGCTCACGCTTATGCTCAGTGAGAGGGAGAGAAGACGACGAGCCTACGTCAACTTAAAGAGATGTGATGTCTTAAAATTCAGTGTTATTTACTTTTCTGTTCAAACGAAAGCATTTTTCCCCAAGCTGAAACGGGTAAATTCGTCCGCTTCGCTCGCTCGTTTAATTAAAGACATGTGCCTGTACATTTTTCATAGGTGTGCATATAATATGCCTAACAGAAGTTGAAATATATAATGTGAATATATCTTGGTCGTCGACATGTAGTACTTTTTTGAGCACACCGTTTCCTTTAAGTTTATATTTAATTTTTTATTTGCAGTGAATTAGTTTGTATTTGTTACTAGCTGTGGTCTTTGTTTTGCAGTTAAACGGAACTTCAAATGGAGTGGATTCCGTTTGCATTGAACAAACAAGCAAGCGAACTAAGTTTTTAACTTTTTCCAAGTCGCATACCAACTGTTTACTTTTCCAATGTCCTAACCTCTAAAAATACTCACAGCAAAAGAAACTGTCCACAAAGGAAAATAGAGTTCACTTTTCTCTACAACACAGAACATAAAGTAAAGGGCGTATCTAGTCAAACAAAACACAATCAATGGGAAAATGTTTTTCTTTCGCTTCAGTATCTAGATACTGTTTTTATTTCGAAATAACTTCCAGGTGCAGGAAGCATTGTCTAGACCAGGGGTCGGCAACCTTTTAGCAACCAAGGGCCATATAGCAGCTAAAATATTACCAAATTGATTCGGTGCAACGTGCAACAGATCGGACAGTATTGTTTGCGGTGATTTTACTGGACTCTCCAAGGTGTGGTGCTGTGGTGCAGCTGGCCAGCAGAAGACACTCAGGACGACGGACTATCCCGAAGTCGGAGCCGGTCAATACAAGGTCAGTGGATTGCCATATACTTAAGGATCGCAATGCCCGTTCAGGTTAACGCCAGGGAACCTAGGGCCAGTGCGTGAGCTATCGAAGGGTTCTACGCGAACATAAAATATTAAAACTCGATGGTGAAGTTCGTACTGTAAAAAGCTGGAATCATGGAATCCGATAAATACGATAAAAACGACAAAATAAAATTTAAATTTCGACAAACGCTACGGAAGATAGAGTGCACAATCACATACCTTGGTCCAGGTCGTGGAGCCTCCTTCGGGCTTCCTGGTCTTTGAAGGCACTCGCAGCTACTCAACGGGCGCGCAGCACTGACTTACCACCGTTTTCGCCTAAAGATACCTCAAAGACACAGCCCGAACTCTCTTCATGTGACGTGCACTTGTGTTTGTGAAATAGAACGCGGGATAAATATAACCGCCGCCGCAAAACCGCGGACGCAGACACCCGGCGCAGACATGTGGCCGAGCCCTAATATCTTAATTAAGAATTAACATAATATGCCTGCCTTAATATCCATACAGTTTTGGACATCGAAGATATTGTAATGGTTAAACTTTATTGCGCAATGTAATATAAAGTACAAATGGCGGACCCAATGCCATAAGGCGTTCTCTACCAGTCAACCATAGGGCTAAACTAAACAGAAACATTTAGTTTTAAACTAAGGGAAAAATATAACGTCTTAATTATTTGTGATTTTAGCAGGCAATTCCAAAATTCTGAATTCAACGAACTTTACATACAGAACAGCCAGGGAGGCCCGCTGGCCGCAAGCAAGACCTTGCCGACCGCTGGTGTAGACTAATAGTTATTTTGTCACAAGGGAGCTAAATAGTATATTTACGGCAAGGGCGGTGTATTGAATCCTGAACGTAGCGAGGGATCCTACAATAGAATCCTGAGCGTAGCGAGGGATTCTAACGTAGGATCCTGAGCGTAGTGAGGTATTCAAGTGTTAAAGCCCAAGACGAACATAATTTGGCTCCTAAGATACACATGCAATTTTTCACACCGACTATGAAGAAAAACGAAAACAAAAAAATAAAAAGAAAATCTTTTTTTCAAATTAAAAAGATAAAAAAACAAAATAAAAAGTGAGTTTGTTTTTAATCGATTACGATGAAATTACAATCGATTATTTTATTAAGGTCTGTGTTAAATTGGCACATTGCGTAAATGCTTCATGCCAATGAATAAATTAAAATAGTAGCTTGAACAGAAAAGTAGCATTTTGCTCCCTCTCGTCGGGGACCAAAACTATACTTTTCTGAATGAAAGGTGTGAAAAAGTATTTTGAAAGGTTGTCTAACATTTCTGTAAAAATAAAATGTAAACTATAATAAAATAATAATTATATAATAATAAATCAACCTATATACGTCTCATCGCTGGGCACAGGCCACCTCTCATGGATGAGAGGGAACGGACAGTAGTCCCCACGCTGGCCCAGTGGGGGTTGGGGACTTCACATACACCTTTGAACCTCTTCCCGGATACAGCTTTCCTCACGATGTTTTTCCTTCACCGAAAGTATAACGGTAAATATGATATGCCGTACCTGCATAAGCTCCGAAAACTCATTGGTACGAGCCGGGTTTCGAACCCACGATCACCGTTGGTACAAGCCGGGATTCGAACCAATGGGCTATCGTAACTGACTAAACTATAAGCTGACTAAAAATAATAAACAGGGTCGTCTCTCAACGGTTTCCACCACTTTTCCACCTACCAATAAACTTTTTTCATACCTGCATATACAGAATAAAGAAAAGTTTGTCATACTTATAATAATTAACCTCAACCACAAAGCGATAATTTAAAGCTTAACTTTCTATTCTACTAAATTCCAAACATATTTCGGAAAATTCCCCTGAACTATGCTCATTGTTACGACTGAAAAAACATTTTATCATTAGCACCTCATGTCGATACATTATAAAACCATTAGGTACCAGAAAAGTCAGTTTTTTAATAAAATATGATACGTGAAAACCTGTCTAGTTTCAATATTGATCACGTACAGTCAGCATCAAAAGTAGCTACGCAATCGAAGACGTCAAAAGCTCTTATTCCCTTTTAATAAAGACTTTTGACGTATTCGTTTGCGTAGCTACTTTTGATGCTGACTTACTACTAATTGAACAACCGGACAAGGTACAAATTACTGTAATAGTAGACTGAAAACTACCACGTGACGTGTAAATTGTTTCGTAAAGTAATTATAAAGAATTGGAAGGAATATGTAACAAGGTGAACTTTTTTGTTCAACCTGTTAATTTGACAGCCAACGAATAACGAATAACGATTTTATAAGAATGGTTCTTCGAGGGTTTGTATTTAATCTATCAACTACTTACCTCATTCCAGAAACCATTAGAATATTACTGGACAGATTCGTCTACGTTTCTTTGTTTAAAGGATGACTCACATTAGAACGGGCCGTGTCCGGCCCGCGCCGTTTTCTAAGTGAAACGACGGCGGTTTTGAACGGCCGAGCCATATCCAAGCCTGGCCGAGCCACGGCCGCCGGCTGGGCCGTGCCGACACCGAGCCGCTTCTGAGCCTCGGCCGTGCCTCGGTCGGGCTTGGATTTAGCAAGGCCGCGCAAAAACGCCGTCGTTTTTCTTAGAAAACGGCCCGGGCCGGACACAGCCCCTTCTAGCGTGAGTCATCCTTAACTAGAGTCTAGAGTATCAAAGGGAAATATTGAACTAGTTTTACTTATTTCGATCTTTAAGTGTAAGTAACAAACATAATAATACTAATGTTTTTGCGTTTCAAAATGGTTTTCCTTGAAGTTATATGACGTTTAACGCCCGATTATTCTGATCTTATAAGGTACAGTCGCAGAATGAAAAGATTCGTCACTTTTGGACCTTAATATCATTAAAATAACGTCGAAAAGTGGCGAACTTTTTTATTCCTCAACTTTAAAAGAGGGGTTATAATTATAAGGGTTTTCTGTATTTGTGTGTGGCATCACAAATCCAAAACCGAAAAACCGTTGTTATATTTGAACTGAACTATTTTCTGAACTGGACCGATCATCTTATCTTCAGAACAATAGCATTCAAGTCTTACAATACGACTAGGTGGTTACCAAATATTTGCACAAACAATACCTATTATTCTCAAGACAAATTAGCATCTTTATCTAACAAAACCCTGACTCAGCTATGAAACATGTTTTCTTTAAAACAATTTCGTGGACGCAATTCTGTGGAAGTTGGACATTGTTTTGCACTATAAGGCTTAATGGTGCCAAACGCTTGAGCCAAAAAGTTATAAAAGCTACTTGAAGTGAAATACAGACTTTTCTGCATAAAAATGTGTTTTAAATTATTTTGAATCTAGTAAAGCGGTTTATTGGCTTACATTATAATAAGGAAATAATTAAATGTTTTCGGTTTTTTTTTTTTTGTTGCATAATTATTTTTTCGTAAAGGATTTCGATTTCAATTCAACTGATATTGCCGTGTGAAAAATGCTGAAAATACAAAAAAACATTGCAATGGGTTGTGGTCAAAGGTAATGCCTGTATTCTGATGACGACAGCATCTGCACAAGCTCCCCACAAACGCCGAACACCACAATAGGCTTGTTGCGTGGTGTTAAAATTGATAACGTCGTGTTGCTAAATGGATAGTAAACCGTCAAATGAATGCAATAAAGTATAAATTACAAAATATAATTCAAATCCGGTAGATCATTTATAAATATGATAAATAACAGAGGTCCGAGTACAGTACCTTGTGGGACACCGCAACGTATAGTTCCTTCTGCTGATTTTTACATTTGCTCACATTGTGTATGATCAGAACATTTTATTTCTACAAATTGTCTACGATTGCTCAGGTAGGAAGCAAATAGATTTAGCACAGAACCTCGAAGGCCGTAGAACTCTTTGTTACACAAATTGCACGGTGTGACGTCATACTTTAAAGCCAATCAGTATGAAGCGTTTCCGCTGCTGTCAGCGAGGTCCGTCTTTAACTCGATTTTTTGGGTATTAATGTCCTTTAAATGTAGTTGCTTCCATACAAACATTTGTTCATCTACAAAAACTGGTTTAAAAAAAAAAAAAAAATTGATTTATTTCAGGCAAAGACCCATATTTTAACACAAGGAAACAAAAGCAATAATAATAATAAAACAATCGACACAAACACTTACTTAATATTACATATTTGCATATTTGCAACACTGGGCAAAGATCATTACCTTATTTGGCCAGTGATGATCTTTACCCAGTGTTTTGTCATCGGGCAGTCCAGGCGCTCAGCAAACATCGTATGCATAAATGGCATCGTAAACAAATTTAAGGTCACAAGCCCATTCCAACAGTCGGAAACGGCATCACTTATATTATGTACCTGCGAGTAGGCTGACCAAGTCCAGCAAATCTTTGCGGGTCATGGGACCAAAAATATATAACACTATCCCAAATGAAATAAAAGAAGCGCCCAGTGACATCACCTTCACGTCAAAATTAAAAAAAAACTATTGGTTGACATGCCATGTGGATGAAGTGCTGACAAAAATGTCAAAAGTGTAATGCACTACGTTCAAATAATACATATACTAATGTATAAATTATGTTTTTAATTATTTTCTTGTAAATATTTTATAAATTGTTGACGTGTAAATTTATCTATTTTACCAATAAATAACTGAACTGAACTGAACTGATGGTTAGTAAAAAATCTGAACAGCCTCTGTTAGTTTAATGAAAAAAAGTCAAATAAATGCACTGTTCATACTTACTAAACAACACAAAAAACGTCCCTGTTCTTGTCCTTGGCCCATTACTTGGCACCTTACTTAAATCATAATATTCATAATCCATAGCAAGGTGATCAGAGTGTCAAATTATTGAAATGACATTGTCAAACAATGGGATGTTTACCAATTATTTGTTAATTGGGTATTTGACAACAATGAAAATAAATTGTTGTTTCATTAGCATCAGATAAGCATTACGAAAATACTCGGAAAGTATGAAGCATAATATATTTGCTTTTTTAAGATTTTTAAATTCTTAAAAACAATTAATAATGACAATATTATAGTAATCCCTGCAAATTCCATTCTAATGGACCATTTTTGACGTTTCATAAAAAGAAGCTTATTTGACTTTTGTCAAATACCGAATTCTTAGCCACACATAATTTAATCACATCCCTAAATTTTGGGTTATCTCCAGCAGTTAACAAACGCAAGCATGCAAAAGTTTGAATTTATCCCCCAAGATAAATAAACTCCTAATGGAGATATTCGGTAATTTCCCCGAAGGTCGCATACGTGACGGGACCGGAATACTTTGGAGGCCGCAACAAGTGGCTATAATGTTATTGGGGAAACGGGAAACAAAGTAATACTTTATCGGAGTTTATTGGCTTTAGCTTTGCAGATGTGCTCTTCATTCCTGTTTCGATGTTTTGGTTTATTTTTAGATTTGAGTTAATGTTGGTATTTTTTCGCTGTATTCTGAATCTTTTTGAACTTGTATCACGTAAAATGATAGTAGAGAACTGATAAACAAGCGTAACTTTGAATTCCTTTTGCTACCTACTTAAATCATCGCTCTTCTAACATTTTTACCGGTTGTATCCTAAACGAGCCCCGAGTCCGCTTTGACAGCTAATCCCAAGATTTGGCGCAAGCACTAGTTTTACGAAAGCGACTGCCATCTGACCTACCTAGTGGGAAAACTAAACCTTATGGGGATTGGACCGGTGTCCTGCCGACGTTTTCCTCCACCACCGAAAAGCTACTGCGAAAATATTAAATGATATTTTGGACATGGTTCCCACGAAATCAAATAACACAAAACAATTACATTGCAATAAAGAAAGTTATACAATGGGCTTGTGACCTTAAATTTGTTTACGATGCCATACGAACCAGTTTTTGTAGATAAACAAATGTTTGTATGGAAGCAACTACATTTAAAGGACATTAATACCCAAAAAATCGAGTTAAAGACGGACCTCGCTGACAGCAGCCGAAACGCTTCATACTGATTGGCTTTAAAGTAAGACGTCACACCGTGCAATTTGTACTAACCGTTGCATGGAAAATGAAGTAAATTACTGTTTCGGTCGCGAAATACTACGTTTAGGTCCATAGTTGTTATTCAAATTTGTTTCTATAAAAGCTAAGGATTCTATTGGTACCTTTAAATTTACTCTTGGACAATAAATAAAAAAACTTTTTTTTCTAAACTTTCAAGGTTCATATATTTTTATGATTCGAATTATATTTTGTAATTTATACTTTATTACAATCATCTGATGGTTTACTATCCATTTAGCAACACGACGTTATCAATTTTAACACCACGCAACAAGCCTATTGCGACATTGGTTATTGACTAAGGTCAATTACTAGTATCAGTAATAACTTTTTATAAAATGTAACTTTTTTCAATTTATGTTAACCAACCGTTTTACAGCATACTGGAATTCCACATTTAAATACCCACAAACCACGAACCACTTTAAACCGCTTAAAATTAGACATTTCCTTAAGACTGTTTTTGCTCGGTCATAAGATTTGACTAATGGCGCGCTTGTCGCGCGCACGCCTTCGCTCCCACGCGACAAAAGAACCAATATTTCTTGTAAAATATGTACACAATTTTCGCCTTATTGCAACGGAATAAGGTACAAAAGCGTCCACATATTTCTGAGGTAGACTAGCATCCTACAACGCCTCATGTCGCTAAAACCGTAGCACATAAGACGTTGTTCCATAGATGTATGAATTCTATGACAAAAGAAGGAATTCTTAGTCGCAGTGGTTTAAAGACTTAAGTAGCTACGGAGCTGAGGTAGATATGACGTTCTTCGTTCAAGTATTATATTCTATGCGGCGGCGGTATTACATGCTTACAAATGCAGGATGACTTCAAATTTTACTGAAACCGGAATCGAATGAGTGGTGAAATTGTTTAGTCATTATTATTTAATTAAGTTTGAAGCTATAAGGTTTTTCGTTGTATGAAATTCCATGTGGAACTAAGTTTACATAGTACAGTCAGTCAGCATCAAAAGTAGCTACGCAAACGAAGACGTCAAAAGTCTTTACTGAAAAGGAATAAGCGCTTTGACGTCCGTTACTTTTGATGCTGACTGTGGGTACCTACGCTCAGATATACACAATACATGTAACTTGTGAAATAAAAATAAAAAAAACTAATACCTATTTGCTACTGTGTCCAGCGGTGTCGTATCTATATTTGACTTATTGAATATTTTCAATAAAATCCATCAGAATGATTAATTTTGTTCTCTACTTAAATCATTACAAAGTTTTTAACTTTTATAAATTAAAACTAAAACCTAACCTATTTTATATGTATTTTACTCAGAGCATAGAATACTAGAGAGAGTACAAGCCGCCGGTGGCCATGTCGCAGCTTTTAGCTCAATGGGCATACTCTGCCATACTGTGCACGCGTGCTGATCGCAGAGAATATTACGTTTTTTCCCAAAATGCCTGATATGATGCGCGTTTATTGTCAAATACGCGTGTAGGTATACAAGTGTGTGTGTTTTAGATGTGTGCGTGCTTTGTCTTGTCAATTACTTGGGCGTTGTGTGGGTTAATGAACTTGCGACAGGCGTACTCTATGTCTATACAAATCGGCCGGCATTGCCGATCTCCTTATATTCATACATCTGTGGTATTTTACCAATGGCTTGTGTACATACATACAAAACTTTTAAAACTTCTTACTAACTTTTATTACATATAAAACTTCTTACTAACTTTTGTTATTGGTAATACCTACTTGACTACTTTCTTAACTAACTTAACATAGAATAAATATTGAGGCAGCTAAAATATTTCCTGGCAAATAAAACATCATTTTGCGGACAACTAAGGGTAGGTACTGAAAAACATTTAAAAGCGAATATATTCCGAAAACTTGAAAAAACTTAATTCAGTCAGACTGCTTGGGAACAAGTCACGAGTTGTAATCTATACCTACTCCCAATGAGTATCCATACTAATATTATAAATGCGAAAGTGTGTCTGTCTGTCTGTTTCTTCACGCTTAAATCGCTAAACCAATTTCGATGACATTTGGTATAAGTTGAGATAGTTTGAGTACCGGGGATTAAATAGGATAGTTTTATCTCGGAAATCATCCCCTATGGGGTCGAAATGAAGGTGAAAGTTTGTATGAAACTACGATATAAACGAGTTTCACGTGGACGAAGTCGTGGGCAGAAGCTAGTAGGCTATATTTTACTCCAAATCAATCAATCTGGGGTCCCCGTAAAGTCCTACATAAAACAATCTAACTACTACATGTCACTCATTAAACTGTAATATTCTCGCGAAAGCTTCAATTGTAACTGACATCACAATGCAGCTTTCATTGCTGAAGTGAAGGCCTTTTATTAGTCACACAAATTGAGCTTCATAAAGACTGACATGTTGCGACCATATGTGACAACCGTGCTGGCAATTTCAAGTGCTTGATATTGGAACATGCAAATGAGCAATTGAACATGGTTATTAGTTGCGATGACATCAGATTAAATTTATATTATCTGAAAGTAATATATTGCAGTAACACACACACTTCGTATTTATGTTTATTTCTCTCTCGCTTATCCCAATTATTGATTAGCAGGTAGTTTATATATTACAATTGTATGACTTTCGTGAGTCATAAATGGAGCTGGCTGAAAAGCAGCGCTGTAGGTGTCTGACACCTCATCATAAAGCTGAACCAGTGTCCGTTTCACTGCCGCAGACACACTTTTTTAAAATTTTATGTGTTTTTTGTTTATTTTATAGTTTAATATATGTGTGTCCTATGTGTTTGTGGATCTCCCTTCCTAGTCGTTTCCAATCACTGCTGAGGATCGACGCCTTCTGACTCTATCAACTAGATGTGGTCATCAGTTGCGTTTTGTTGCATTGCTACATTCATAGGTATCTCAAGCTCCTGCGATATTTGGTCTGACCACCGCTGCACCGTTTGGGACTTCGGTATCTTTCCTTCCACTTTCCCACTCACAATTAGGCACTTCAAATTATTGGCATCTCTGCGAGCAATATGACCAAAATACCGTATTACCAAAATTTTTTTTCATCAGTGTATTGACTGGAGCTTCGGGATGGACATAGAATGCATTCTGCGGGTCCGCTTGCGTTCTGTGTGTGCGGAGCCACGTGGGCAGCTAGTGAGTGCTCTTAAGTAAGTCTCTCGCTGTTTGGTTCACATCTTTCACTTTCTTAAAGTGTTTAAATGTTCGTATTTCGAACCCTTCGGGAGTTCTTCTTCAAGATGAGTATTCTTGCGGTCGCATGCCCTCGCGCTCTCTGTTCAACTGTCACTATAGGCGAAATGTTTCGAGTCCTTCGGGAATTCTTCTTCACGATGATAGTAGGGTTTGAAACATGTCGCCCGTAGTGATAACTAATACGTGCATTTAATTGTAATCTGAAGCGTTCATAGCCCAGCGGCGCCTGCGAGTCGGAAACGATAACGTAGGTTAAGCAAAGATGGCAGCGGTTAGTCCTTGGATGGGTGACCGCCTGTTTGAGTGGTTACTATAAATGAGCGCTTCCGTGCTTTGGAAGGCACGCTTAGCAGTTGATCCCGGCTGCTGTCTATGACAGTAGTCGTATGACAGGCTGCACTGCAGTTATGGTCCAGTGGCCAGCTCTCGGCTGCTCCAGAGCTTCCGTCCACTTCCGGAGAAGAGTTTGGTGAGCGTCTTCTCTCCATCGCCTTATCTCCTCGAGGCCTGGCTGGTCTCCTCTGTGGCGGGACTCAGCTGCCCGACGGTACACTTCCGCCAACACCTCGGCGTCCAGCTCCCAGGGTGGGGTGCCCGCCAAAACGCAGGCCTCCTCAAATGAGGTGTACGATACGCCCTCGATACCCTGACCGCCATGACCCTTTGCGGTTTCCGCAGGTGGGCTTTGTTCTGGTAGGCGGACAGGGTGTCCACCCAGATGGGTGCTCCGCACATGGCCATCGACCGCACCACGCCCGTGTACAGTCGGCGGCAGCCTGCTTTCGGCCTGCCCACGTTCAGAAGAAGCCGGCTTGGGGCGGAGGCTGCACTCACGAGCTTTGGGGCCAGTCTCCGGAAGTGCTCCTTAAAATCCCATCGGCTGTCGAGGACGAGTCCGAGGTACTTAATCGTCTTCTCGACGCCAAAAGATACTCCGCCGACAACAATCTGAGCACCAGGTGGGGGCGCCCTCCGAGGTCCGTGGAAACACAGGGCTTCTGACTTTTGCAAGGCGACCTGCAGTCCCAGTTTCCGGATTCTCAGATCTGGCCCTGGCCCCTCCAGATGCCGGATGAGGCGGTTTGCGACAATGCGCTCAAAGAGTTTTGCCACCTCGTCCAGCAGTACTATAGGCCGGTAGGCAGATGGTGAGTCAGCCGGTATTCCCGTCTTTTGCAGCAGAACCAATTTTCCCGACTTCCAGGCGCGGGATATCTGTCCTTGCCGAAGGCAGGCGCTGAACAGCGCCCTCACTCTTGGCTCCAACGGGCCGAGTGCCAGCACCCACGCACGTCCGGGAATGCCGTCGGGACCCGGGGTGGTGTTTTTATGACGAAGCCTCAGTACCGCCGCTCCTAACTCTCCCTCTGTGACCTCGGGGGGAGCGGCCTCCTCGTGCACCTTAGTCGTTGGTTCCATGCGCGGGGGGGTATGGTCACTCCTCTCTGGGAACAGAGTGTCCACGATCCGGCTTAGGAGGTCCAGCTGGAGACTTTCCGTAAGCGGGGGAGCCCAAGGGGGTAGCTTGCACCTCACCATCTTGTACGGCCTCCCCCACGGATCGCTGTTCAAAGTCTCCAACATTTCCTGCTCCGCCAAGTCCATTGCCTGGCCGATGGCTGCGCACAGGGTTTTGCTGGCCTCCCTGTATTCTGCGTACAGCCTATCCTCTTGGACCCGATCGCGCCTCCTACGCCTCCGGCTCCTAGTGTACAGGCGTCTCGCAACTACACAGGAATTGCGCAGCTGCGTGTGCTCTGCAGTCCAACAGTACACGTGTTGCTTCGGGGAGGCCGTTTTGGCCTGCGGCATTGCGGCATCGCAGACCTCCATCATGGCATCGCCCAGTTTTGCCGCCTCCCGCTCAACCTCCACCGGGTCTTCGGGTTCCTCCATCCAGGCTTGGACCAAGGCCGCCTCGTAAAAAATGTCCCGGTCCAGGTGCTTCAGAGCCCATCGAGGGGCGTCGTCTCTCCGAAAGCGGCTTAGGCTGTTCCGATACGTTGGGTGGGCGGGGACTTCATATCGGATATATCTGTGGTCCGATAGGGTCTCCACGCCCTCCATGACTTACCAGCCCTGAATCCTGCGCGCCAGGGCGGCATTTACGAACGTGACATCTACGATAGAGCCGCCATTATGCCGCACGCACGTATCGACCGTCCCTTGGTTGAGCACTACCAGCCCGGCCGCAACCACCCACTCCTCCAACAGTTGTCCTTTCGGGGTTGTGGCGGGGAATCCCCACGTCGTGGACTTGGCGTTGAGATTCCCGGCGACTTGCACTAGTTCCGGGCGTCCTCTACCGACAAGTGCTCCAACCTCATCAAGGAACGTCTCAAAATCGGCCAGGGTTTTGTTTGGCGAGAAGTACACTCCGACTACCATTATGCCACCGATGCATGCCGAAACGTACCCGCTGCCTCTGACGTCATGTGGCGCGGAACCAACCGATGTCTGCGTGGCTATGGCAACCACGCCATCACGGTCGCCCACATAGTTTTCCCTATGTGTATCATCCACTCCGCCATGCTCTGGAACAGGAGGTCCTGAGCTCTGGCGCAGTGATTGATGTTTGCCTGGAGGAAGCGACGGGTGGCCATATCATCCTCCGTTCGATATAACCTCCTCGTCCTGGGATGCGGCGTCGCCATCCCGGCGGTCGGGCTGAGAGGGGGCACTGGGGCCATCAGCTGCGCGGGTCTTCCGTTTGGGAGGGTTTCATACCTTGCTTCCCATCCTATGGTTTGCAGGTTGGCCTGCCTCTTTGCACAGCGTGCATTCCGGGGCTGCTGAGCATGCGCTTGCTATATGCCCTGTCTGGCTGCACCGGTAGCACTGCTGGCTCCGGTCTACCATCGCTTTGCATTTCGCAGCCACGTGGCCTATTTCAAGGCAGCGGAAGCAACGCAGAGGGCGGGCATCGAGCAGTTTAACTTGCGCAGACACCCAGCCAACCAGCAGTCTTCCTGCTTTCACCACTTTTTTAGCTGCTGGCAGCCTAGCCACACGGTCCCCAACCCCTAAGTGCCGACCACCACCTCTCCAGATCTGATGTCAGTCGCGGAGCACCCTCCGGCTCGCGCAACGGCCTCCACAACATCCTGGGATCGGACCGATTCGTCGAGGCCTGAGATACGCATTTCTTCGCGTTTCGTAGGCCTTGTGATCTGAACTACCTCAGGGTCCAGAACTGCCTCCAGCTTTCTGACGAGTGCGTCTGCTTTTCCGCCACAATCAGCTCCGGATACCTCCAGGACAGTGGCACCGGTCCGCGCTTTCCTGAAGCGAAGCCCTTGAATGTCAAGTTCGGTGATCTGTACCCTGGCCTTTGCCTCGGCAATGATCGACCCGTAAGTAGCTTTTTCTCCTCGGCTAGAGGCTGTAGCAGTGTCAGTACCACGGCCGCAGAGCGAGGGGGACGAAGCATCCTTGTTTTTTTCATCTTTCCCTTGGGCCGCGTTTGCTCCGCATGTTGGAGTGGTTGGGCACTATTTGGCGCTTTCACCTTCTTCCTTTTCCTTACAATATCTGTCAGTGCGTTTTCGTTGGATTCTCCATCAAAAGTCGGCGGGATAGATAAAGGCAGTGCCTGGAGCCAGGAGCTACCTACCACAACCCTGCACGTGTCCCCTGGGGAGGTGTCCTCACTGAGGAGTGACAAACTCATAGGCCAAATAATGTATGCCATACGATTATATAAATGTAATTTGCGCACTCGTTTTGACGTCTCAGAATGATATAAATGGTCACAACGGAAGACCAGCGCTGGCGCCGCCAGCATTTACGCTGAGTTATGACCATTTCGGGGCAAATGTGTATGTGCGTATGTGTCTGCATTTTGTTTTATGTATTTCTTTTGTCACGAATGAATGTTTTCTTTCTTTCTTTCTTTCTTTCTTTCTATATAAGATTTTTACATTATTTTGAAAGCGATACTATAAATACCGACCAATTTCAAGATTATGCGTTACCTGTTGTCTATATTTAGACGTCTCAAAGCCACATACAAAATGTCACAATAATCCAAGAATGACAAAGAACTGCTCAACATGACATGCAAATGAGTTAAATTACTGTCACCCGGAGTGTACTATTACTTATGTTGTGCCCGGAGTTACAACATGACACGCGTAGGCTACAGGTAGAGACAGAGACATGACATTATCAGTAGTTGCTTTAGTATGAACGGGTTTAAACGTGATATACTTATAATCAACGAGTTAAGGAGCGATTTATAACTTAGCAAGCAAGTTACAACATAAATAAAAAATAATATTGTGTTGCAAAACTGTCCAACATAGCTGTAAGATATTCTTCTGACAAGCATCTTGAAATACGGTTTTGTTTTTTGGACATTCAAGTAGAATATTATTTTGATACAGTCATGAGTTATCAAAATAATATCCTACTACATCATCATAATATGTATCGAAGGTATACCTACACTGATAACTTCTCTGTGTAATAATCAAATCAACATAAATGTATGACCTGAGTCTAAATTTGATTGTTTTTTGTTTGAAATATAACTAGAAACTCGTAGACAGGCGAGCTCGAACTGTTACAAGATACCTGTTTGTATATGAATGAGTTTGTAATCAACGGTTTTCCTTTAATGTTGAATACTACAACATGTATTATTATCCAATGACTAATCCCCACAATAGGTTTCAGGTTCTCTCAATTCCAGCCCTAAGTCTATCATCCCACGATCCTGAATGCCTTGAATTCGGTCTTGAATTTGGCAAGCGATGAGTCACGCCACGTCTACAGCCTCTATTCTGTAACTTGTTTTAAGCTCACCTCAACGCTCACCCACAATTATACATTGACACCGCGATGAGTAGTAATTAAGCGTAGGTAGAGGTCTAGTTCCGTAACGGGTGACCGGCGGGGTGAGCCGCATTAACGCGTAGCGAATAACAGCCCAGACGAGATTGTTTAATATGCCGACTTTTTATAAAGCTGTCGTTTTAATTTGAATCTTCTACTTTGGACCATAGCGTTGATTTTTGAATGGAGTACTTTAATGCGATTCGGCAAACTAAAATAATATCAAGTATAAGCCTTGAATGAATATTGGAATATTAACACTTGGCGGATTTAGTCACCCTTGATGGGCTTCTGACAAAATTATGGACACGAAATTCGATAGCTTAGGGGCATCGGGAAATAATTTACAAATTATATTTTTGTACTTTTATGCTATGTTCTTAATATAAAGCCTTTGGTGCAAAAATATGGGTTTTAGTTAAAAATAAAATAAATTTAAACTACATTGTCTACTATGTAGTGAACTTAGCACAATCTCTATTTTTTAGGATTGTGTGCTTAGCTTAGCTAAGGGTTTCTAGGTCTAATCTAATTACAATTTATTCGCTTTACATGACGAGTTGTATATCGAGGTATTAATTATTTTGCAAAACTTGTGTTTATTGCTTATAACTGTAAAATGTCCTTCTAAATTTTTATGATTGCATTATTTTCCTATTTTTCAGTTGTCATAAAAATACAAAAAAAAAATTACATAAATATAATGCCGGACGCTTTCACAGATCTTACAGTTCCAATTAACCTGAAGAATATCGCGCTTTCAACTTTTTTTAATTGCACAAAGCGTAAACGAGTTTTTTTTATGAAACGGTGGTACCTAGGTCAATTAAGGCATAATGACGAGAATTTTATCAAAGGATATTTTTCGGAGGAAGCGATAATTAAAAACATAAATTTTAACGAGGTCGATTGTCGATGGAACTGTCTCTTTCAAAAGAGGTTTAGGGTATTAAGCTTTTTCTGCAACTGGCGTTTCCATTTCGTGGGTAATGTCTACAAGGCAAATGAAAGAAAGAACGAAAACTGAAGGGGATTCAATGTGATAAGAAAATTGAAAAAATATTCCACATTTCTTTACAGTCGACTTAACAAGTGTCCCATGGTAAGGAACCTTCCATTTCTAGACCGCCAATATTCTTAATTTTGTTCTACTTTTGGCCAGTCGTTAAGAGATACTACATCTAATTAATTTTATTGAATATAACACGGCAAAAAAATCGTTATTAAGGGGACGTAGGTTCGTCGTCTTCTCTCCCTCTCACTGAGCATAAGCGTGAGCGAGATGGAAGTGCGTGTTTGGAAGCGCGGATATCATGTTTTTTAATTTTAATTTTTTGTGCGTTTTATTAATTAAAAAAGTAATAGCTGATTTCCCTCAAACATGACATTGTCAATTTTTAGAACTAATGTGAATATGTTTAGCTGTTGTGCATAATTTGTTATAAATTTTTTAAGTGTATTTTAGACCTATGTTAGTGATTTTTTTCTTTCGAGCGAAAGTCAAAAACCCAGGACTCGAATAGCTGATTTCCCTCGAAAAATGCCTCAAGATTGCAAATTAAATTTTAAGCAGCCGTATTATAATCCAAACAAGAGCTACGATTTTTTAAAAAGCAGTTTTTGGAGCTCACGTCTCCTTAAATTAAATAAAAAGTGGTTCCCGGTTGTACACTTCAATTTTGCAAATGACAATCAATAAAAATTCTCCATAAAACATGAGCTTTCAAGAGAACAAATCAAATATTTATAAAGAAGAGAATTGCTAACTAATAAATAATAAGCCCACAAAGCACTCGTAAGTCACTTTCAATTACATTCAAAAACCAGAACGGGATGGGAAAATGTGCTAAAATTCCGCTCGCAAAATAAGGAACAAACTCAAATTTACTGCGGCGATAACGGAACTTCGAAAAGGCGGCATAAATTTCGGCCGAGTGTACTTTGACTTGTACATTTTGGAATTACGAGCCTTGGAAAAGTTTCGGGCATAAGCATATTTGAACTTTTTATGTGAGAAATAGTTTTGAATGGCTTTTACTTAACTGAGGACTTTTTCATAAATCACCTTATTGTTCGGATATAAAAATAAAATGCCCTTAGGGCCTTTAAGGCCGCGCCACACCGACTGCGTGCGCAGCACGTATGCGCTTGCAGCACGTAGACCGCTGCGTTGTAATGTATAAATCCTCATATGACATGTCACACCGGATGCGTCTGCGTAGACGTGCACGCACACGCATACGGTGTGACATGTCGTATGAGGATTCATACATTACAACGAGCGAGGCGAACGAAGGTCTCTGCTTCAGCTTGGGCCAATATTCTTTTGTATGTCCGGATGTACGGCTGTCCAGCTGTCCGGCTGTTTTTCTCTACAGGTCCCCGAACAAGCGATCCATCTCAACCGATTCTTGTGAAATTTTGTGAGCTGGTACTTAGGTTCGTTAATTATAATATAGATTGTTTGTCGATTCAGCGTTTGGGAATTAAAAAAAAAACCGGCCAAGTGCGAGTTGGACTCGCGCACGAAGGGTTCCGTACCATTATCAATAAAAATACGTATTTTATTCTGTTTTTAGTATTTGTTTTTATAGCCGCTACAGAAATACATCATCTGTGAAAATTTCAACTGGAACTATCACGGTATCAGTGAGATACAGTCTGGTGACAGACAGACAGACAGACAGACGGACAGCGGAGTTTTAGTAATAGGGTCCCGTTTTACTCTTTGAGTACGGAACCCTAAAAAGTTGTTTCGAGTAAAGTATCTCGTGAGTTATAAGTATAAGTCAGAAACTAGTGGGAGTCTAATAATAACATTTATATCAAAAGAAAATAATGAAGTTATAAACGCTGCACCGAAGTTTTTGTTTAACTTATTGGCTACCTACTGGTAGATAAAGTCGTAATTTTTAAATCCGTCGTTTGTACCTTTTATATATATATACTGATAGTATCATTTATTTACAAGCTTCTCAAAAACAATTTAATTACGAAATGATATAAAATAATATTTATAAAGAAATAAAACTTGTACCTTTTTACCGTAAAAAAACTTTATGTTTTAAGAAATTAATAAATAAAAGCGTGCGACGTAGGGTAATACTTAGGGTGTCAAGAATAAACTAAACTGCTACAGTGTTACTTGCCTATCCTCCTTGGGCCCAGACTATGATTTTGTGTCATTGAATTAGGATCTTTTTGACATTCAGTAAAAATTCAAATTTTGTACGCGGGGAGGACACTCGAATGATTGTTTTCAAAGGAGGTTTGGCTCAAATTGGTTCTATTGTGACATGAAAAAGGTAACAGGTTTACTTAGGTCTACAGGTTAGTAGATTATCGGGAACTAGTACTATTGTCACCTTTATGTTTAAAAAGTTTGAAAACCTTAATATTACGTTTATCCCTGAATCCGGGAAATATTTGTGTGATGATCATGAATATATAAGTTTTTTTTTTTTTTTGTAGCCTAATTTGTGTCCCACTGCTGAGCAAAGGCCTCCCCTTTTTTCCGCCACTTGTCTCGGTCCAGTGCTAGTGTTCGCCAATATGTACAAAATTGTCAAGGTCGTCCCGCCATCGCCTTTTCGGTCTGCCTCTACTTCGAAAGCCATCTTGTGGGGTCCATTCGGTGGCTAATTTGGCCCATCGTTCTGCGTGCATTCGGCAGACATGTCCAGTCCAGTCCCACTTAAGCTTCGCGGTCTTGGCACCCACATCTACGATGCCAGTTTTGGTACGCAGCTCCGTGTTCCTGATCCGATCGATCCTACGAACTCCGAGTATGCTGCGTTCCATTGCTCGCTGGCAAATCTTGAGTCGGGACTTTTGGGCTTCTGTTAGTGACCAAGTTTGGGCGCCATAGGTTAGGATAGGCAGGATGCACATATCGAACAGCTTGCGCTTCAGTGCCAAAGGAAGGTTACCCTTCATTTACCCCCCCTTATATAAGTATATAAGTATTTATATCTATAGAAATATATCGTCGTCTAGTACCCATAACACAAGCCTTCTTGAGCTTAACTGTGGAGCTAGATCGATTTGTGTAAGATTGTTACCTAATATTTTTCATTTATTTGTGTAGTTACATCATTGGCCACATACAAGTTTACAGCACTACAGTACCCAAACTTGACTAAATAAAACACTCCAATCCATTACAATTACCATTAGCAGCTAATCTACAAACCACATAAACCTCCTCGAATTTTTGTCGTACGGAAAACTCGCAGATAAAGCCTTTATTACCACACCGCTTATTTACAGTCTACACTGCCGCACATTTATTAAAATGGTGATAACATAGTATTTATTGTCTCCTTACCTCCTTAAGTCGGTGTAAGCACGCGAGATTTTTGTGCGCCCGAGGTGTGATTTTGTTGTAAAACAATATTAATGTGGATACAACATACAACATTGTTTTGGGTGTATAATGGCCGTTTCATCTCACGGGTTTACTGCCGTTGTAAAACTGGAAGTTGGTTATGATACTTAATATTGTTGTTATTCGTGTAATGAATTTGACGGCGCATCAAGAGAATCGGCTTGATGGCGCTAGTGTCGCTTATTCGATTTCCGAACGAAATGTCAAATGACGTAACACCGGGCGCTGGGGTGGCGGCCATGATTGGTTGGGCACTGACTGACTGACTGACAGCGGTCGCGCCTCACGTGTTGCGGTGGATCGTCTTATTAATCAAAATCCATTGTAATCTGCGCCAATTGCTTGCATTATAGTCTGATTTATCTGTAGTTCGATTAAACCATAATTAAGCTGTTCGGAACACCTTTTATTTCTACGTAACCTGGTCTCCTCGCCCGCCTACCCAAAAGTAAAATCCTGATCACACCTATGCGTCGTCAAAATAGGAGGAGGTAGGAGAAAAGTTGATGTTAATTAGGTTATTCTTAGACCATACGCATTATAGGTTAGGTGCTTTTTTCAAAATGGAACCAAATAAAATTTATATTGAAATGTCTGAAATTGTAGCTGTGTATGTTCGAAAGTTTGGGTTAATCTCCGGAACTACAAATCTGATTACAAAAAAATATTCATCAGTTATATAATAGACTTTTTTCATGGACAAAGGCTTTATATTATCCCGCGACTTTGCCTGGGTTCCCTGTAATAAATAAAATAAAATAAATAAATAAAACCGTTTATTTCAGGCGTCTTAGGCCCATAGTAACAAAAACCTTAAAGACTACCATATATACAATACATTTTTTTTGAAGCCTATATAGTGTCCCACTGCTGGGCAAAGGCCTCCCCTCTTGATTTCCACTCGTCCCGATTCTGAGAAATCTCTGGCCAATCGTTGTGAAATACGTCCAGGTCGTCCCGCCATCTCCTTCTCGGCCTGCCACGCCGTCGCCTCCCACCATGCGGCACCCACTCCGTAGCTAGTTTAGCCTACCTCTGCGGGGCGAGTTTCGGACCCGATCGATCTGTTGACTCCCAGCATGCTACGCTCCATAGCTCGTTGGCAAACCTTCAATGTGGTCTTTTGTGCCTCAGTTAGTGACCATGTTTGGGCACCGTAGGTTAGGACAGGCAGAATACACATATCGACGAGTCTTCGCTTCAGGGTTAAAGGAATGTCTCCCTTGAGTAGCTCTTTTAAAGACCAATAGCTTTTCCGTTCAAAATCGAAAGAGGCGTAAAACAGGGAGACCCGCTATCTCCTAAACTATGCACAAGTACCCTAGAACAAATATTTCAAAACTTGGCGGTCCGCTTAGAAAATAAAGGCATAGTCATCGACGAAAGAAGATTAACAAATTTGCGTTTTGCCGATGACATTGTATTGTCCTCCTCAACAGCCCAGGAACTCCAAGCAATGCTGCAAGACCTAAGCTCAGCAAGCCTTCAAGCTGGTCTCGTAACGAATAGATCCAAGACCCAGTTAATGACCAATGGCACGAAACGTAGGGTTGAGGTAGACGGGCAGTTAATACATTATGTCGACGAGTACACATATCTAGATATCACGGTATCAGTGAGATACAGCCTGGTGACAGACAGACGGACAGCGGAGTCTTAGTAATAGGGTCCCGTTTTACTCTTTGAGTACGGAACCCTAAAAGGTTGTTTCGAGTAAAGTGTCTCGTGAGTTATACAGCTCCCAGAAACTTGTGGGAGTTTAATAATAACCTTTATATCAAAAGAAAGTAATGAAGTTATAAACCCTGCACCGAAGTTTTAAGTTTAACTTATTGGCTACATACTGGTAGATAATGTCGTAAGCGACGGCATTTTTAAATCCGTTGTTTACCCACTCCGTAGCTAGTTTAGCCCACCTCTGCGGGGCGAGTTTCGGACCCGATCGATCCGTTTGACTCCCAGCATGCTACGCTCCATAGCTCGTTGGCAAACCTTCAATACGGTCTTTTGTGCCTCAGTTAGTGACCATGTTTGGGCACCGTAGGTTAGGACAGGCAGAATACACATATCGACGAGTCTTCGCTTCAGGGTTAAAGGAAGGTCTCCCTTGAGTAGCTCTTTTAAAGACCAATAGCTTTTCCGTTCAAAACCGAAAGAGGCGTAAAACAGGGAGACCCGCTATCTCCTAAACTATGCACAAGTACCCTAGAACAAATATTACAAAACTTGGCGGTCCGCTTAGAAAATAAAGGCATAGTCATCGACAAAAGAAGATTAACAAATTTGCGTTTTGCCGATGACATTGTATTGTCCTCCTCAACAGCCCAGGAACTCCAAGCAATGCTGCAAGACCTAAGCTCAGCAAGCCTTCAAGCTGGTCTCGTAACGGATAGATCCAAGACCCAGTTAATGACCAATGGCACGAAACGTAGGGTTGAGGTAGACGGGCAGTTAATACATTATGTCGATGAGTACACATATCTAGGCCAATTAGTTTCCTACAATACAATTATAAAATTAAAAAAATAATTATTTAGACGACATAACAGCGTGGCTCCGTTGTGTCGTCAAGTCTGGTGTAGAATTCGGTAGGTTGCCCCGGAACCGCCGAAACACGACACCCTTCGGCCAGAAGTCAGCACACGCGATAGCCTCCTGCGCCCCTATCCTGTAACTTGTTTTAAGCTCACCCACAATTATACCTTGACACCGCGATGCGTAGTAATTAAGCGTAGGTAGAGGTCTAGTTTCATAACGGGTGACCGGCGGGGTGACCCGGATTAACGCGTAGCGAATAACAGCCCTACAGCGGCCGCGGCACGCGCACCACAAACGAGTTGAAGTGCACGTAAAGCCAAATATGTAATCAAGAAAGCCATACTGAGTGTAAAAAATTATAATAATTCTTAATTTAAATAACAATAACTAACAAATACTAACTAAAATTAAAATATCAATGCTATGATATATGAGTAACTAAACTTAGCTAATAATCTTTAAAATTTAAGACTGGATTAAGCTGTACCTGAATAATATTTTGTGTTTCATTGAAATAAACAGTTCAAATTTTTTTTTTTTATTAGTGGCGCGAACTCAGCTGGAAAACCCTCAGAGAGTACCTATAACTATACAGGGTGTGGCCTGTAATAGGAGCAAATATTCAAAGTGACGCTTCCTTAGAGCATTTGTAATAACCCCTTGTGTCCCACTCTATTTATTTTTTTTGGATTCGGAAATATTTTGATCTAAAGTTATGATCTCGAAGTAATGTATCTTGTCACCACGACATTATAGCACAGCAGTCAATGCGGTATTTGAGGTAACATCATGTAACGAGTCATAATAGTTTTTGCATTTTTGTTTTCAAAAGATATTTTTGTGATTTTTTTATTTTTATTTAAAATTTTTTAGTGTCTTTAAAATAAAAAGTTACTGATAGCACTCCAGAAGAGTAAAAATATACAACTAAACTTATTGTGAAGAAAAAAAATTAAGAAAAAATTGTGGAAATAATTGTTCACAAGCTTAATAATCTACCGTTTAATTTTTATGCGAGCGGATCCGCGCGGGGAGCAAGTTAATAATTCATTCACATATAAAAACGCTTTGCATGCTCAGACTAGCTTCATGTATATTTTTTTTTTTAACTTTTTACATATTATTGTCGTCAATATTCATTTCAAGCCTATTTGTAAAACTTTTCAGACATCGCTCTTTAAAAGTTTCGGTATTCAGACTTCACTTACGATTAGAAGAATATACTTTTAAGAAACTTACTGTAACATTTACTTACTTTATTTTTTCAGCGATTTGTGTTTATGTAACCGTGTCTTTCCCCCCACAAGGTGGACTTGATGACCTAAGTAAAGGTCGCGGGATGCGGGCGGCGCAGGACGTCTTTCGCTTTCAGCTGATATATGTTTTAACCCTTTCACTGCTAGGAATCCGCCTAGCGAGCGTCTACCCCGTAGTCACTTTCCGCTACATACGGGAAAACTACGGTGTCTGCTACGAGCGTAGCGTTCTAGCGTGAGTCATCCTTTAAGGATTTAGCAGTTTTCTAAGAAAAACGACTGCGTTTTTGCGCGGCCGAGCCATACCCCCACGGCCGGGCCGTACCGACACCGAGCCGCTTCCGAGCCTCGAGTCGGGTAGGGATAGCTCAGCTGCGCAAAAACGCCGTCGTTTTTCTTAGAAAACAGCCCGGGTCGGACACGGCCCGTTCTAGCGTGAGTCATCCTAACACGTAGTGATTCTTGGCAGTGAAAGTGTTTCGATGGATTTGCTGAAATTTGCTGTAAGAGCAAGAAACAAATACACTAAACTACTAATTACAGCTAAGCTCTTTAAGGGTAGGTTGTACCAAACTGACTGTAATCGTTAGCGGTGATCGATAAATCTGGAAAGTTTGGCAAGTTCTTATAGAATGACAGCTGCCAGCGCCATATTTAACGTTGATCGCTCTGTAATCGTAAGTTGGTGCAATCGATCTAAAACCCAAAAAAAACCGGCCAAGCGCGAGTCAGACTCGTGCACGAAGGGTTCCGTACCATTATTAAAACGGCAAAAAAATCAGGTTTGTTGTATGGGTGCCCCCTTAAATATTTATTTTGTTCTGTTTTTTGTTAGGGTCCCGTTTTACCCTTTGGGTACGGAACCCTAAAAAGAACTATCACTATACAGGATTGAAAAGAGGCTATTGTTTAATCAACATGAAACTTCAAGTCCGCGTTTCAATTAGCCTTATAGCGCGGCAAATGACCAAATTACGGCGGAATCTACGCCCATTTGACAATCCCGCGGTAATGGTTCATTAAAGTTTGAAACGGGAGCCGTCTGTTTGTGTATCGGTTTGTGTAGACATTACAGTATACAAGCAAACTAGTACAGTCAGCGTGATATAGTTAACTGTAGGTATTGCAGCCAATAGTAGCCAAATATTTCCTTACTCCTACAGTAATAAAGACGTGTACTGAAATATTATGGTAGGAGAGAGCCTGTTAAAAACAATAAAAAATAGAAGAGGAAAAATGGTCAGACACTTAATACGGCACTACAGCTTCTTTCTAAATATCTTGAAGGGCAAGAGAGGCAGAGGAAGGCCCAGATATACTGGCTGGTGTAACTCGTACGAAGACGTCAAGAGGCTGGCAGAGGACAAAAATCAGTGGCGGTTACTCCACCGACAAGAGCCTAGCTCTTAAATAGTGATGATGATGACTAAAATATTTGGCTACTACCAACTACATATATATATTATTATGATGCTAACTGAACATTTTTACAACCTAATTTTAACTTGAAATATTTCATGGTTTTGTTAGACAGGATGGCAGTTGCTATCGTATAACTAGTACTTACGCCAAATCTTGAGATTAGTTGCCAAAGCGGACTCTGGCCTCTTTTTGGGCACAACCGAGAAAAGCTCTAGGAGTATGGTGATGTTAGACAAGGGTCGTGCCGCTAGTAAAAAAAATATTCCTTAGAGACCCGTAAAGAAACTGTCGTATTACATAGTTTTATTTACTGAAACAGCTCAGACAAGAGTACATTCCTAGTAATATTGGGAAAATATTTCCAATGTTACCCAATATTGGGAATATTACTATTAATAATGGGAATTCATTAAAAAAATATTTTATTTGATGCTTTAGCGAACACGTAAAAGTTTAATGCGTATATGTTACTATGTAAATATACCTGATTATTGGGTATATGACCGGTAACGTTACTGGGATTATTCCGACCTTGGGAACATTCCCGGGAAAGGCATATTACTATGCTAGACAGAGGATGTACGTTAAGTACCTGCTATTATTTTATTCTGTGGCAGTAGTTCTGCTGCAGTAGGTATTACTTAGTTACTACACTAAGCCATCAAACACCTTTGAATATTCATCAAAAGGAACCACTAGGTACTAGGTGCTATTATTATAACAATCTTCACGTTCTATTCCATGCTTCCAAACTAACTAAATACAGCTCGCATGTTATTAAAACACTAATGACAATACAGAACCCTGAAGCGATTCCTTTGTATTAATGAGTCAAAGGCGCTAATACGGACCCCTGAACAAGCCACTTTGATCTCTACCACGTACAACATAAAATATAATTTTCCCCGGCAAGAGTTCGTTAATGACACGGTGTTGCATTTCATAAAGGTGTAAAGCAAAGTAATGTGAAATTAACTGTATTTGCGTACAAGAAAGCAAAGGATGGCTGGGTTTTAGGCTAACGAGGGAAAATGATCAAAGACAACAGGCTAACAAGTTTTGGTGTTACAAATTGAGGGGAATATTATTTTTGTCGAGGACTAAAGCAGGGAAATGGACGCGATGTGGCAACATTACAGTTTGCTTAATTTATTAAAATTTCGAGTAAAGATGATTATTTATAAAGACTATAGTGTGTAACTTAAGAGTGTATACATTGTTGAAGGGTTAGCGGCGCGCATGTAACACCCCTCGAGTTGCAAGCGTCTATGGGCTGCGATGACCTTTTACTATTACGCGGGTCGTACGATTGTTTGCCACCGACATGCTTTAAGAAACCTCATTTATCATTTCTTTGCATTCTCATCAAATGTAACTTTTCGAAAAGCAAACTACCTACTGAAGAATACCCATCATCTTAAACAACTTAAAAATAGGTAGGCAAACAATGTTGATTCAAATCTTATTTTTTTCACTAAAATTGTTATATGGTTGCCATGTCACAAGCGTTAACTACCCAAATTACATACCTTACTTCATTGTAGCTCAAATGTTTCAGGACAAACTCTAAAACATCTTTAGGCGCTTAATCGATCGTTATAAAGCGACTGAAATTGAGGATCAATGTGACACAAACATTCGTCATTCCGTTTTGATTTAAATTTGTGTCTTGTGTCGTGTTTAGGCCATGGTCTCCGGGTAACGCCGCACGCCACTTACACTGTGACGTTCTATAGCAATGTAGCTGCACTTCCATACAACCGGTCAACCGGAGACCATGGCCTTACCTGGCGCTGAGCTAAATAATGCGTCAGAAAGAGAGCAGGAAACATTACAGCCAAAGTAGTTTTTAATTAAGCAGCAGCGCATGCTAACTTTTTTTCCAAATTTCAATAAAATACAATACAAAATATACAAATACAAAATTCTTTATTTTCTTAAATTATAGACTAAATTTATGATGGAGCCGCCCGGTAAGCAAACAATGCCTTTATTAGTAAAAGGGTTTTTTTTTTAATCTACACCCATATCATAAATCCTCTGGAAAGTGTTCAGAAACCATATTATAACGACCACCATAATTGCAACCAGTAACGTCACTTCAGCATTTATCTGTGCCAGTGTTATTATAATGTATGAAAAATCATAATATGATCGATAATCGATGTTATTATGGAAACCTGGTGGTGTTGGGATGGTCCGGGTCCGGTGGAGTTGGTCATGATTTGAAATCTAGTCGGCCATGGCGGTGCAATGGCGGTTATTCTAATGGTTCCTAAAATGGTTTGTAAAACCATCGGCTCGTTTCATAAATCCACACTCTCGTGTTTAATGCCCTTCATTGTTTACAGCACTACAGTCAAATAAACTACTGTAATGTAATGTATTGCCTCGAGATTAGGAACAAGATTCGTTGCGCCAAGTATCGGTTCCGATAGCTCAGTGGCCGAGAGTGGCAGCCCGGTATGCCAAAATCGCTGGTACGACTCTTAATTTGAGACATTAAAGTAAAATTGGAATGCAATATGCGTGTCTCAGATTCACCCCCTGTCGAATATGAAGTGGCACTTTGCTCAATTGATGAATCACCCCTCCGTATCCATAGCAGAATGCTGCTCAAAAAAAGAACGCCTTAAGTGCATATGAAGTATATAGGTAGTTATTCCGTTTTTCCAGAGACATCGCACAGCTGTCTTCGCGTGTGACTGTATTGGTTTAGGGGAGTCCAAGGAAAAGTTTGAAGTCCTGAAGAATGATTTTTTTTATACTAGTTCGTGGTATTTGTTTGGCCTGTTTCTGATCCTTGTCGTATCAGAAACACGTGACTTTAGTGTAAAGCGTACTAAGTCCATATTTAATCAGAATAATACAATTATTACAACACCTAGGTACTTACCTACATTATTCATTTATTTTTGCATTGAACTACTTACCAATTATCTTTACTTATTGAAACGTTACATAGTGTACGTTTGTCTATACCGTTTTTCCCACTTTCCACTCAATCGCTCAAAGCCTTGCTGGAAGATCCATTTTAAGAATAAATTCGCCTATGTGCTTTAATCTTAGTCCCTGGGCGACCGAGCTCCGCTCGGATGAAAATGGAGAAAATACGGAAACAACTAATTTTCCCGGACATGAGACCTACCCAGATCGATTTCTCGCGCCCGTAACCACATATATTCCAAATTTCATCGAAATCGTTAGAGCCGTTTCCGAAAACGTGATTGCAAATATTATATATACATACATACATACATATATATATACAAATATTGGTCGTTTAATAGTATAGGATATATGATAGGATAGAATGTGTCACGCTTATCGTGTTAACCTGTTATTTCGGCCATTAAATAAATAAACAGAAATACATACATCATCATATCAGCCGAAAGACGTCCATACATACATACCTACCGAATATTTGATGATTTTGGTATCAAGTTTATTTATTTATTTGGAATTACATTTTAAATCAACATAACAACTTCCGCCATGGCGATGGTAAACTTAAAGTAACTCAAATAGTAAGATCTATCGTACGATAAATATAATCAGACAGGCACGGTCAGCATCACATGACACCTTTGTACCGCGTCGCATTAAACGTCATGTTAAACTGCCATATGAAGTTGTCAAACCAGTGAAAACGACTTCAAGGTGACGACGACAATGTACTTAGGTGTTCAGCAACTTATAAGCCTGACTGTACGTATTTACTTACTTAGTAGTAACATTTATGAACAAAAAACAAAACAGAATATCTGCAGTGTAGATTCAGCAAGAACAGCCAGCCCTCTGCTGTGTGCTACCCTGACTCGAAACCGGTGCCAAAAGTCACACGTTTTAAGTACCTGGGATCAGTCATCACAGAGGACGGTAATATAGAGGAAGATGTAGCGCAAAGACTTAAAGTGGGCTGGCAAAAGTGGCGTTCATTGACTGGAGTTTTGTGCGACACTCGTATGCCAGTGCGCACAAAAGGAAAGGTCTACAGAATGGCGATTAGACCAGCGCTACTCTACGGTTCTGAGTGCTGGCCTGTCAAAGAAAACAACGTGCAAAAACTCCACGCGGCCGAAATGAAGATGCTTCGTTGGTCGGGAGGGGTTACAAGGCTGGACAAAATTAAAAATGAGCACATTCGTGGTAGTTTTAAGGTGGCCCCTATACCCGAAAAGCTAACAGAACACCGCCTAAGGTGGTACGGCCACGTGATGCGTAGGGATGAAGAGTACGTGGTCAAAAAAGCTCTAAACCTGCCGGAGAAAAAGAGAGGCAGAGGACGACCGCCGTCAACATGGTGGACCAGCATCACAAAACTAGCAAGTAGGCATAATTTACCCGACCCGACAACCCTCGACAGAGTGTCGTGGCGCAAAATAATTAGGAGAGCCGACCCTGCCTAAAGCGGGATAGAGCAAGGAAGAAGAAGAAAGAAGAGTAGTAACATTTATGATAGTTTTCAAAAAACTGTAAAAGAGTAGGGTGAAGTTAATTATTTGATTCTTTGGAAACTAAATGTAGAAATAGGTACTTAGTATGTTACAACCTAGAGGGAAGTGGTTTTACTAGTAGGTACCTATTGCTTATTTTACTCCTCTGAAGGTACCTATATAAGTCCTAAATTTAAATAGTCTGAGAATCGTAATCCAATTGAGTATCGAGAATTACATTTTATCTGCAATCGACGCAAACCCATTTCTTCTCAAACATGTTCAAATAAAAATGCACGCAATACAGTGTTCTTAAGGTTCAAAATAGCTAGTCACGGTGCCTCCCTACACTTATCCAAAGCAAATAGTGTTAGTTGGATAATTGACGCAGCGGCAACCCTTGGGGCTAGGGATGCGCCCTGTGCAATCGTTCGTACTGCAGAATTAGAATAATAAGATTTTCCTGCAGTCATTTGAAATATTGAACAGTGGAAGAGCATTTCGAGGTAACTTAGTTTTTTTTAAGTGCATTCGTTTGCATAATGAATGATTGTGCGTGTAAATTTGTTCCGTGTTTAGACGTTCTGGGGATGGTTACATAAAAGTTGTCATCTATTCAATTTATAATAATAATAATAATAAGTGTGCGGTTATGCATGTACAGCGGGGTAGAGTTGTAAATTCAACAAATTTACAACTCTCTGAGACAATGTCCCTCAAATCTATCTCCGAAGCAGAAACCTATAAGTATCTTGGTATGTCACAGTCATTGGGTATTGAGGGTGAGGGTGTAAAGCGGGCGGTGAAGGAGCGTTTCTTTTGTCGCCTGACAAAAGTACTTAATAGTCTTTTGTCCGGCGGCAACAAGGTGCGCGCCTTCAATGCCTGGGTGATGCCCTTGCTTACTTACTCCTTTGGCGTACTAAGGTGGACTCAGACTGAGCTGGATGCCCTGGACCGAAGAGTTCGTGTACTGCTTACTGCGCATCGCATGCTACATCCACGCTCGTCTGTTATGAGGCTGTACATCTCGCGGAAGTGTGGAGGTCGCGGTTTTTTAAATGCCAAAGACCTCCACAACCGCGAGGTGTACAGTCTCAGGGATTATTTCCTAAACAACGAGTGTGGGATGCATCGTGACGTAGTGGCAGTAGACGGAAACTTCACCCCGCTCTCCTTGGCAAACAAGAACTGGCGCAGACTTAAAATAATGAGCGCCGAGGACCGCAGGGCGGTGTGGAGGAGCAAGGAGCTTCATGGGCGGTTCTGCAAGGCCCTCACAGGGCCCGATGTGGATCTGCTCGCGTCGGTGAACTGGCTACGTTTCGGGGATCTCTTCGGGGAAACCGAAGGTTTTGTCTGTGCAATTGCGGACGAAGTTATCATGACGAACAATTACCGGAGGTATATCCTGAAGGACGGTACGGTCGACATTTGTCGGGCATGCCACCGTCCCGGAGAGTCACTCAGGCATATTATCTCTGGTTGTGGTCATCTTGCTAACGGCGAGTACTTGCACAGACATAACCTTGTAGCCAGAATTGTTCACCAGCAACTTGCTCTTCTATACGGTCGTGTGGTCTCCGAAGTGCCTTATTATAAGTACACACCTGCGCCAGTTCTCGAAAATGATCGTGCCACGCTCTATTGGGATCGATCTGTCATCACAGACAGGACTATTCTTGCCAATAGGCCTGATATCGTGCTGACAGATCGATCGAAACGCCAGGCAGTGCTCGTCGACATCACCATCCCCCATGACGAGAACCTCGTGAAGGCCGAGAAGGACAAAGCCAGCAAGTACCTAGACCTGGCTCACGAGGTGACCGCCATGTGGAATGTTGATTCGACGATCATTGTCCCGATAGTCGTTTCGGCAAACGGTTTAATAGCGAAGAGTCTCGACCGTCACCTTAAGAGACTCTCGCTAGATGGATGGATCAAGGGTCAGATACAGAAGGCGGTACTCCTGGATACTGCGCGGATAGTCCGGAGGTTCCTGTCTCTGTCGCCCTGACCACCGGTAGCTTAGGCCCTGCCTCGCTGCCGGTGGCACCCTAGGTTAGGTTTTTTATAATGTGTTTTTGTTTTGTATGTTTTGTATATTTATTGTACTTTTATATTCATATTGTAAAAAACCTAATCCAAGAATGAAAATAAATGAAGAGAATAATAATAATAATAATTTGCTTTCCTTTTATGTTCAGATAATAATGTTGAAAAACTCAATGCTGTATGCCATTAAAGGATGAAAGTACACCGTTTCGTGTCCGTGTTACAAATACTTCACTTTCGGATACCAGTGCTATCTTTTAGTACGTCGTTAGGCATTTCTTCTGGACCCCAAAACTACCGGGAGACAATCTCTAAGGAGTCTGTCTCCCCTGTAATAACGTCATCAAAAACGCCGCGGCCGCGCTTGGAAAAGTGTAAATTACACACAAACCATGCAACGCACCTACACACAGGGTACCAAATTAAATTGTCAACAGTTTATTAATACATTATATTTCAATATATACGCTATTTAAGTACTATTAGCAAAAAATAATCAGACACTACTAAAATTTTCTTCTATTCCCCATTACAAACGTATACCTGCACTCCATCAGGTTGATTAGGCACACAAGATTTATTGTCCCATGGGTCTATTTGTCGGAATGTGTTACAAGGCTTAATTTTATTGTGCCAATTTGTTAACTTTTAACATGTTAACTGTTGTAATGTGATCAGTGATAACATACGTTAATTACTTACCAGAAGTGGAAGTAATTAACGTATGTAAATTTCCAACTACAATTTAGGCAACCCGAATAATATTTTAGAACCTACTTTCAAAAGTTACGTGTCCATTAAAACTGTTTAGCATTGCTACACTGGCTTTAGTGGAATATTAGATAACATTTACATAGGGCTCGTCCGTATATTACGTCAGCGTTTTATGTCGATTTTTGACCCCCCTCCCACTATGATAATCCTTTCTTTGAATGGACCCTCCCCGCCTAGTAAAATTACTACCTTCATCCAGTGGTCAGACCCCCCCCCCCCCCTCCGCTATTTTGATATGACGTAATATATGGACAGCCCCATAGGTGCCACTACATAGTTTTGCAAGCTTTTATTTTAATTGAAATCACCTTGAAACGTATTATGCCGCCATATTATCTGGTCTGATGACTACATTCCAGCCATAGGAACTCCTCATTTGCACAAGATAAACCCATTGTGTTTGGGCTCATGAGAACCTTCCTAATCACTAGTTGATGATTGTAAAAAAACCGGCCAAATGCGAGTTGGACTCGCGCACGAAGGGTTCCGTACCATTATCTATAAGCCCGGCAAAAAAATCACGTTTGTCCCCCTTAAACATTTATTTTATTCTGTTTTTTAGTACGATTATTTGTTTTTATAGCGGCAACAGAAATACATTATCTGTAAAAATGTTAACTGTTTAACTTTCACGGTTCATGGTCCTGGTGACGGACGGACAGACAGACATACGGACGTAAAAACGTACAGTCGGCAATAAAAGCTTGTACCAAGAATGACCTCCCTCGTGAGGACATGTTTTAAGACAGCTCATACTACCCCTACGCCAAAATTTTTTTTGACTGAAACTAATTGGATGTATCTTTTGTTACAGGCCTCGACGCAGAACTGTACTACGTGCGCGAAGGCATTGTGAATACCTACGCGACGGGCTTCACCGTCCCTGTGCCTGCGCACATCGCGGATCTGGAGTTTATGTGGCAGTCCTTGGGCAGGAAACCGGTCAGTTTAAAATAGTGATTTCTTCTACAGCCTTCATTTATTATCATGTCCTAGTGCCCATTCTCTAATACTTGACACTTTCAATTCCAAGTCGAAACAATGGAGGTGAACACTCCCTGTATCTTTGATTATTCTTTTTCACCTACTTTATTTACGAAAGGTGTGTAATAATAGTTATTTGTGTCACAAGGGAGCAAAATAGTATATTTACGGCGAGGGCGGTGTATTGAATCCTGAGCGTAGTGAGGGATTCAAGTGTTAACGCCCAAGACGAAAATAATTTTGCTCCTGAGTGACACATTTAACTTTTTACGCCGACTATGAGGAAAACATTTGCAAAAAAACAAAAAAAAAAAACAAAAAAAAAAACAAAAAACAAAAAAAAAACGGCAAAAAAATCAAACAAAAACAAGTAACAAATAAAAACAAAACAAAAGACCAGAAAAAAAAAACAAAAAACTATAGAAACAAACAAAACAAAAAATAGCAATAAAACAAAAAATAACGAACTAAAAACAAAAATACTAAAAAAGCGAACAAAAAAAAAACAACAAAAACTGAAACAAATATAAATAAACAAATAAAAACAAAAAAAACAAGAAAAAAAACAAAAAAAACAAGAAAAAAAACAAAAAAAACAAAGAACAAAGAAAAAACAAACAAAAACAAACAAAAACAAACAAAAAAAACAAAACAACAAAAAACAGAAAAAACAAAAGCAAACCACAAAAAAAAGAACAAAAAAAAATAAAAAAAATATATACTTATCAAATCAAATATCAATATATATATATATACGTACATTGCACGTAGAACCGATGGCCGTTGGGGCGGAAAGGTTCTCGAGTGGCGACCACGTACCGGAAGGCGCGGCGTAGGCCCCCCACAAGGTGGACTGATGGATGACCTGGTAAAGGTCGCGGGAGTCCGCTGGATGCGGGTGGCGCAGGACCGGTTATTTTGGCACTCTTTGGGGGAGGCCTATGTCCAGCAGTGGACGTCTTTCGGCTGATATGATGATGATGATGATATATATATATACGTTTGTTGATTACGATGAAATTACAATCGATTATTTTATCAAGATTCTATTGGCACATTGCGTAAATGCTACAAGCCAATGAATAAAGTAAAAACCCCACACTATGATGTTGATGTGTCACCAGTGCTCGATATCAAAATTAAAAAGCTACTTTGACTCACGGAGTGAGCAAAATCGCATCTTGCTCACTGTTTTCACGCAGCAAAATATGCTTGTTCGAGCTGCTGAGGTGAAAATTGTATTTTATGCAACTGTTGTATAAGAAGGGCCTTAAAACGAGAGTGGCGTGGGTTGCGATGCGAGCCTTGGCGAGCATCGCAATTACAGACGCCACGAGCGTTTTTAGACCAGTTATACACCGTTGCATACAATACTTTTTCTACAACAAATTTTAAATTAATAAGTAGCAGACTACAGAATAGTAAAACTTTTCAGGCAGCAAGTTTTCTATTCGTACTTTTGCTACTCACGCAATTTCTTCAGGAGTGCAGTTATTAATTTCTTCGACCATTTTAAAACGAACGTACACTTTTGTCTTCACAAACACGAATAAAATCTTAATAGTTTAGGACTAATAGTTTATCATTTTTCGTCTTTTCATTTTGAACTGTATTTTGGTGGGAAATCGGAAATGTGACAGCTCTTGCTTATGGTTTGTTTTGTTTCTAATTTGTTTGCACTTGCCATCCGAACCAAACTAAATCCGGACCCGGACCGAATTCGAACTGTTTATTTTTATAAATAATACCAAGAATTTATAAAACATGTCATTTAACTGTTTTAACACACAAAAGATGATGATTTATTATTATTGTAGTAAATAATTTATAATATACACATGTTAAATCGTAAGAAATACTTTTATTTCGAAATATTTGTTTATGAAGTTGGCACTACTGCAATATAGCGGCCGATTTAAAAAAAGTTAAACAGTGCTTTTATGAAAAATGTATGAACAAAAAAAGTACGCTGTTTTTGGGCCATAGAGCATAGAGTTTTTCGACGACTTATTAGTGGTGTCATTGTATTTGAGCTACAGCCTATATAAATGACAGATAAGGGTACAGGAGTAGACAAAGTATTATATTGTGAACAATAGGCGTCCACTATTAGGCATCAAACATTGGCACGTTTACTTATGCTACGCTATGCCGGATCGGTAACTAGTAACTATCCTCACTTTTTAGGGTTCCGTAGCCAAATGGCAAAAAACGGAACCCTTATAGATTCGTCATGTCTGTCTGTCTGTCTGTCTGTCCGTCCGTATGTCACAGCCACTTTTTTCCGAAACTATAAGAGCTATACTGTTGAAACTTGGTAAGTAGATGTATTCTGTAAACCGCATTAAGATTTTCACACAAAAATATAAAAAAAAAACAATAAATTTTGGGGTTCCCCATACTAAGAACTGAAACTCAAATTTTTTTTTATCAAACCCATACGTGTGGGGTATTTATGGATAGGTCTTTAAAAATTATATTGAGGTTTCTAACATCATTTTTTTCTAAACTGAATAGTTTGCGTGAGAGACACTTCCAAATTGGTAAAATGTGTGCACCCCCCCCCTGTAACTTCTAAAATAAGAGAATGATAAATCTAAAAAAAATATATGATGTACATTACCATGCAAACTTTCATTGAAAATTGGCTAGAGCGAGATCTAGTAAGTAGTTTTTTTTTAATACGTCATAAATCGTAAAAAGCAATTTATTTAACGGAACCCTTCATGTGCGAGTCCGACTCGCACTTGGCCGCTTTTTCTTAAAGGTTTTTCTCCAATGTTTTTTTTAATGTTCCTCTCACCGACTCCTGTCTCACCTGCATATGCCAATTAAAAAGAGCCGGGTAGATTTTGAGCAGTAGAGTTTGGATGCTTTGGATAATCCCGACAGGGTTGCAAATATTGTCTTGCGCGTAAAAGGAAGTCAGCAAGTCGTAACAACTCTCCTTCTATCGATCAAAACTTGGTTGGTTACCCATCCGCCAACGTTGTAATATTCGTACTTATGCTTTGCTCCCGTTTTTCAGTTCCCAAGGACCAAATCTCCCGACTATCTCAAAAGTTTGTTCCAATACCATGGCGTGAGTTGTATCCGTCAGTTTCGCCCTTCAGATAATCATTCCCAGTTCACCGAACTGGTTTCATGTCCCAATCGTTTATCATTCAAGCCCGCTAGAATCAGAGTGTCTCTGACCAGATTCACGTATTCTTTTGTGCAATAAAGATTATAAATAAATAAATTAAATAAGTTTGGCATTTATAGATCTATCAAACATACTGTGCCAGTCACAAAACATTTAAAAAGTTCCTGTTAAAGTGAAGTACATTTAGAATTTTAAAATGCTTTTGAAAGATCAAATGCATTTTAACTAAAAATGTTTTTGAAAATTCATTATTATCATAGCTTTCATTTTTACGGCAGCAAAAATAAGCCAAAATCCGACGCCTGTGAGTGCTCTCTATTTGGATTTTTTTTTTAACTTCTACATGCAGATAAAATTGCAAAGGTTAGTACACTTAGTACTGGCAAGGATATTAAAGCAATAAACGCTTGTATATTGTCTAAATGAAAAAAAGTACTAACGCGTCAGTGTTTTAAATCCTTTGTATGTTCAAAGGATTTAAAACACTGAGGCGTTAGTACTTTTTTACCGTACATTTAACATTATGGACTTTTTTTTATTAGTCCATAATCTTTTGTCCTTTGCCCTGTTAGTGACTTTGTTCTGTTCGTTTTTGGTACCAGTAGGGTATTAGCGTTACATGTTGAATGCATGTTAGCCCACATCAAACTGTTTTAACTTACAACGAGAAACAAAATCAAAATATTATTTTCAATAAGTACACATAGAGTAGCCAAAATATGCGACAAGGAAGCGTCCCTTTGAATATTTGCTCCTCCGTAGCCCAGTGGGTAGTGACTCTGCCTACGAAGCTGGAGGTCCCGGGTTCGAATCCCGGTCAGGGCATTTATTTGTGTGTTTATCACGAATATTATATTCCTGAGTTATGGATGTCATATATGTATATAAGTATCTATATGTATGTATCTATTATATATATCATCGCCTAGTACCCACAGCACAAGCCATACTGAGCTTACCGTGGGCCTAGGTTGATTTGTGTAAGATTGTCCCGTAAAATATTTATTTATTTATTTATTTATACCATTTCGCTCGGTCGTGGTATTATTATTATCATAGCTTGTCTTGAGGAAGGTATAGTGTGGTCGATGCAACTAGCATTTAATATAACGACTTGTTACAGCTACCATACGTTATGGATATAGACTACGAGAGCCGTGGCGCGATGCTGCCTCCGCAAGTCAACATCTCCGAGCGCGGGGTGGTGCCAACCAAGTTGCAAGCTTTCAGGTAAACAGCACGGTGATGTAGGCTAAGTCTAGACGGACGTTCACCATGCCAGTTTATGAAGTTCAAAGTAGTTAAGTTTTGAAATTAATTCACTATAGTAAAATTGAGAATTTTCCTCATGTTAAAAATGTATAGGTACCTACAGTCGAGTTCTCCAATACAGACAGAGTTTCAAAAATATCTACACATGAGACTTATGTCAGTAATAAAAGTTATAATAAAGACTGTGTATAGATATTTTTTGAACGGTTGTATGTATATATATTGGGGAACTCTACTGTACGTCACGTCAACTCCATCATGTTATGACAATATATCGTGAATTACAAAATCATAAAAACCTATATAAAACTTTAAAGATTTGTAAAAATAAGTATTTTTATCCGACTGCCTCAGAAAGAAGGTTATGTTCTAAGGGCGTATGTATGTATGTGGACAAGATTAGGTAAGTCAATTTCACGGGCTACAGTAAATACAACACAATAAGGTTAAATTGTCCCTTAAGGCGAGCGCAGGTTCATGGTCTTCTCTCCCTCTCACTGAGCATAAGCGTGAGCGTGATGGAAGTGCGTGTTCGAAAGTGTGTAACATCACTTTTTAGTACAAATTTATTATTTTTTGGAATACTGAATAATTTATTAAAAATCCGTACGGTTATTACACTAGAACAATAAAAAAGCTATCCTTTTTATAAAAAAAAAAATAGATTGTCGTTGAAAATTACGAGATCTCGAACATTTAAGTTTATTTTTATGGTGATATTTAAGATTTTTTTACAAAGTTACCAAGCCATTTTTTAATATTATGTTCGGTTATAACACTTCTTTGTTTCTTTTTCAGTCTACAGTAATTTTTCTGTAGTAGAATTCTTCATTATTTCTTCACACTGGAAGTTCAAAAATCAATCTTTTCGTCAGATCGTGAACCGGTCTCGCCTTAAGTATTGATTAATTTAAGTGTTACATTCTTTTGTCTACCAGGGTGCGCTTGCCGTGCACGGGCATCAGAAGTGCGGAGATCCTCGTGACGATGCAACTGAATATATCTGCACCGGACCGCGCTCACAAGGACGTGCGGCTGCTGTTTAAGAGGAACAAGATCTGCTTGAAAGGTTAGTGCTGGTGGCAATACTGCACATATGCGTGGTAAAGCTACATGCTTAACATTTTTACTACTAGGAACCCGCTGAGCGGGCGCCTACGCTGTAGTTTCTTTCCGCTACATGCGAGGAAAATGACGGGATCGGCTACGAGCGTAGCGCGTAGCGACTCTCAGCAGTGAAAAAAAATATTTTTTTTTCGGACAATCCTACACAAATCAACCTAGTCCCAAACTAAGCAAAGCTTGTACAATGGGTACTAGACGAGGATATACATACTTATATATAGAGAAATAAATACTCAAATAAATAGAAATAAATAGTATTCGAAATAAATGCCCTTACCGGGATTCGGGATGCGGTCACACTACCAACTATGGCTAAACCGCGGTCGTCAAATATTACGAAAGCATGTTTATTTCGCATGAGGTCACTTAATCTTAAATAATAAAGATTGTACCAAACGTAACCGTACTGTAACTGTAATTTATTCCTGAAAATAAACACTTCATATTTAACAAAAAAAAATATGAAAAATATTCAAGTTTCAGATTTCGGGCCGCGTGCGTGTTATCCCTTCAATGTGTTATTTATTCAAATAGCCTAATAGATGGTATTTTTTTATTCAATATTTTTATGACAGTAGCTTTGCTAGTTACCGCGACGGGAAACGTAAATAGTTATTTGGATACAAAATAATGCCTAATCAATCAAGTATAACTACTTGTCGGAGAATAATAATTATGACAATTTTACCTCGAATAGTCGATCCTTTTAGTTTTATTATTCTTCTTTCTTTGAATATTCTTCTTACAATTTCAAGAATTATAATGTCTTCTGATCACAAAGATATTCAATAGCCCCATAAAACAATTGAAGGATCCTCTTACCAACTACAATTGCAAGCTCTTCAATAAATTATTTTACAACTACCAATATAAAACTGGGAATAATTTTACAAAGTTCTACACTTTCCCTGGCAATAATAATAACACGAAATCAACTTGGCAACTATGGGTACACTTTCAAAAATAGAGGGTGTGCAGCATAACAAAAAAGACATGGGGTAGCTTACTCACTTACATACTGCATCTTTCCTAAGAAAAACATTCTAAGAACCGAGGACTTTCTTGGTTCATGTGACCTTTAGATGGACGATGTTTTACGCAAACTAGCCAACTCGCTTGACAAATAGGTTGCCTACTTCATTATTCCTTCTTAATATACAAGTTTCGTCGTTCCGTGCGATGGATGCGGTGTTTTATTTGTCAAGTAAGGAAGCGTTGTGGCAAAGTTGGCACAAGATGAGTCATTTTGCATCCGGAATATCTTTCCGATTGGGGTGTTCTTTTATTTTTTGTTTTGTTAGATGATGATAGGGTTGCGAGAATTTCACCTTAAAGCTCTAATGGGGTAGTCAGGATATATACCAACAGTGAAAGTTGGATCTTTAACCTGTAACATTAAGAGGGTAACAACCGTGCTTACAAAGCTTACGGTCAAGGGCATTTCTTTGCTTGATTAGCGCTAATATTGGTTTCAGAGTTGTAGATGTTGTTTATAAAAAAAAAAAAAAAAAAAAATATATTTGCAGACATTCGTACACAAATCGACCTAGTCCCAAACTAAGCAAAGCTTGTACTATGGGTACTAGACGAAGATAAACATACGTATATAGAGAAATAAATACTTAAATACATAGAAAACATCCATGACTCAGGAACAAATATTCGTGCTCATCACACAAATAAATGCCCTTACCGGGATTCGAACCCAGGACCTCTTGCTTCGTAGGCAGGGTCACTACCAACTAGGCTAAAGCGGTCGTCAAACTTTATGTACTTATCTAATCATTTTATTTATATTGCTGTGTGAATTTTGTCGTTTAGTATCACACCAAAGTCGACTACAAAAAGATGTGTCCATTTTTCACGTTATACAGTAAGTTGAAAAAAATGTGTACACACGTCTTTGTAGGTACTGTAGTAGAATCTTTGCTTAGTTTGCGACTAGGTCGATGTGATTAAGATTGTCCCCAAATATTTAATTTATTTATCTTATATATGAACACCGGCCCCTAGGACCCACGGCACAAGCTTTGCTAATAAAAAAAAAAATTAAAATTTAAACTGTTTATTTCAATAAAAAATTACTTAAGGGTTATTACAATCTTAACTACAAATCTTAAATTTAAAAGATGTTTTGAGTTAAGGAGCCTGCCTTATAACTAGAAAGAAAGAAAGAAAGAAAACATTTATTCGTGGACAAAACAATGGGTTTAAAAAACAAAACACAGAACGTAAAAAAAAAAAAACAGGGTCCACGAAAAGGCCCCGACTCAGCATGGTGCTAACCTAGAAGGCCAGCGCTGGTCTTCCGTCGGAGCCTTTACCTGAGTTATCTCCTGGAAGGCAACACAAAACAAATACCTACGCTAAACACAATATATCTTAAAACTATTACAAATCCGACGCCAGAGTGGCACGGCAAATTGCATCGTGTGAACGCGTCGGCAAACTGTGTGTCAGTGTCACTGTCAACTTGACAGACCGAACGCAACTTTTATTTCAGATAGTGAATATATGGTACATTAGTGATACAGGAAGAAAACTAAGAACGAATACAGTTTGGTGCAAAAATTAAATATTGAACGTCACAAGCTCAACTGTACATTCATAAAACGACTGCTAACTAGTTAGTCTTAATTAAATAGGTAGCTATATTATGTTATTCTTGTTATTTTATACAATAGGATAAGTAAATTTATTGTTTAAGGCCTACTTTTAACATATGTCCTTTGACTATTGAACGTGTTTTACTACACGTTTTACCATCAATATTACGTATCAGCTCATCCGAAAATCTATTTAACACGTTCACTGCGTTACGGGGGCTTTTGAACCCCGTACGCTGCCGTCATTCAGTGCGGGGCAGAAAACTACCGTCTACCCGCTGGTGCGGAACCTGTAACTTCGGTATTTTTACGCCTAAAATAGACACAAATATATCTTTATAATTCGGTTTTAAAATCTAATCAGATGGGATTTAAAAAATGAACGGGGTCTTATGAGCCCCGTACCGACCAGAAAGCAAAAATTACCTTCTAGTGCGGTACGGGGTCCAAAGAACCCGTATCGTGATTCACTATCCCGTACGGGGTGCTTACGCTTAGTGCCTCTAGTGCAGTCATTAGTGCAATACATTGTTATCGGTAATTAGTAATTAAGTGCAACCAATTCAAGTGCAAAGAATTAAATTGTTATAACTTGGAGCACTAACTATTGTCAAGAGAAAAAAACGTTCCTAAAGTTTGTTAAGATTGGTTTTTTGTTTATTTTTTATTTTAGTGTGTTACAACGTTTCTAAAGTTCCTAAAGAATGTTTGGTTTTTGTTTATTTTATTTTTAGTGTTTATTTACACAATCAAATTAAATATGTTTGAAAATATATTTCTATTAAAATATCGTTTGTTTTCTTTCACATCACTATTAATCTATCGACACAAATACGGCGTGTGCGTTACGGGGTTCGATAAACCCCCTGTTTCCTTTAACTCTAGTGCGACACGGGGTTAAAGCCACCCCGTATTTTTCTTTTTTCAATAACTTGATAAGTTTTCATCTGATCCCGATACGGAGGCAGAGTAACACAGCAACATTTGTAATCTTTCAATTGGCATTAAAAAAAATGACAAAAAATATTTTTTCGGGACTTTATAAGATCCTAAATGAAGGTAGGTGTACGGGGCATATTGAAACCCGTAACGCAACATAGTGAAACCCACTACGGGGTATATTAGGCCTCGCAACGCACTGAAATTTAGGACAGGGTTTTGGGTTGCCGCAGCGAACGTGTTAATATTGCAGGTAGGATACAACTCCATACCCTCTGCCCATATACATTATTGCTATTTTTCACCTCAAAGGTAGGTTGATTAGGTAAGTTACGAAGATGGCTGGGTCTTATTTTTTTTTTTTAAGTTGGTTATATTGTTATTGTACTGTGTTATAATAGCTAGTTCCACCTTGTCGAATACGTTTAACACCTTACAATGATTAAATAAATTCTCGTAATAATTCCTATATTTATATTTAATTTTAGCTGGTACAATTGTTTTCAGTAGACGTATCTGGAATTCTTGAGGTTGTATATTTGATTAATATATGTTTTATAGGTTCTTCCATAGCTTTCTAGACCATAACCTATTACTGAGTCAGCCAGCGACATGTATAGAAGTCTAAGTGTGTTGTAAGGGACTTTATGTTTAATGATACATAGTTTTGACAATATGGACCTTAGTTTCTTACATACTTGGTCTACATGTGGACCCCAATTAAACTTGTAGTGAATTTTTAGTCCAAGGTAAGTATGTTCCTTTACAATTTCAAGCTGAGTACAGTTACATGAAGCCTTAGATAAGTGCAGACACTTGTGCTCGTGGGCCACGATCTTAGGCGTAACGTATTTTTTTTTAATATGGCGAGTGTATATGCATTAGTTTTGTTTTAGAGTAATTTAATGACAAACCCAGTAGGTCGATCACGTAACGCATTGTACGAACGTCGGGTAGGTCTAAATGTCACTTTTTATATGGAAAATTGACAGTTAAATTGTACCGACGCTCGTTCGGAACGTTACGTGATTACCCCTCAGATCGTGTGCCCATTTGCACAGAATATCGAACTCACTCTGCATCATATCTTGAGCATTCTCTAAGTCCTTATGGGCTGTTATTATACAGGTATCATCTGCAAATTGGTACACAGAGCTATGTCGGAATATGTTATGCATGTCATTAACGTACAATAAGTACTCCGTCGGAGCCAGTACAGATCCCTGTGCTGTGCCGCGCAGTGCGGGAGTTAGGTCACTTTGTTCGCCCGCTATGCTGATTGCATTGTGTACCAAACATGCGTTCTGAGCATACTCTTGTATGGAGCCGACACCAGGACGACGTATGCGAAACAGGAGCGACGACTTAACACTTTTCACATGCGCTGTCTACGTAATATCTTAAGCATTACGTGGGAGGACAAAGTGACAAATCAGAGGGTTCTTGACATAGCACAGCTGCCCAGTTTGACTGCTATTCTCAAACAGAGACGCTTGCGGTGGCTGGGTCATGTGCACCGGATGGAACCTTCTCGAATACCTCGACGTACCTTGCTTAGTGCAGTAGCAAACGCCAAGAGAAACGTTGGAAGACCGATGTTGCGTTTCAAGGATTGCGCTAAGCGAGACATGGCTGCTTTTAAAATTGACTATCGGACCTGGGCAAAGCTTGCCGAAGATAGAGATGGATGGCGCAAACGCGTTGTGGACGGCAGAGCGTTGTGCGATGGAACCTGGTTCGAGACACTGGCCAATAGAAGGTTGCGTAGACAACAAGCTGAAACTAGAGCCCCTGGCACGAATTTCGTCTGCCAGAAATGTGAAAGATCATGCCGGTCGCGTATTGGCCTCTACAGTCACCAAAAACGATGTCTCCAGGGCAATGTTTAAATCGTCTGGAATAGACGCAAAGGCCTGTGATGATGATGATGCTGACTGCATTAAATCTGTTAGTATGATAATTTTTTATGAGTTCCAGCACAGGACCCTGTATACCATTTCGCTTTAATTTTTTGTATGGCCTCCAAGTAATTTCTTGTCATAACATAACTTTAGATCAAAATTTACCCGAATAAAAAAACATATATTTATCTTGGCACCACGAGATCATAGCACAGCCGTCAATGCAGATTTTGAGGAAACCTCATGTAATGAGTCTTGATAGTTTTTACATTTTTGTTTTTGAAAGATATTTCTGTGAAGAATTTTCTTTTTTTTTTCTTCTTTTTGTGTTTTTAAAAACTCAAGTTACTTATAGCACTCTAGAAGAGTAAAAAAATACACGTGATTATATTTATTTCAAAGAAAAAAATATAAAAATAAAACATTTAACAACTACTTGGAAATAATTGTTCACAAGCTCAATAACCTACCATTGACCGTTACCGGCCTATATATGTATATATATATATAGATTTAACCTAATTTTAATTTAATTTAGTTAATGTTAATTATCATCTTGTATATACTCAAAAAAATAACTGCTTTTAAAATAAAATAAAAAAAATCAATAAACAAAGCACCCTACCCCGGTAATAAGTTTAATTGCTATAAGTATTTGCCTTTACCATTGTAACTAGCGACTAGGCTACGCCGGTCGTCAACATATAATTTCTACAAGTCAAATTGGAACACACAATCTTACATTATATCTCAGGATAAATAACAACCGGCTGACATTATTATCTCTCAGTAGCCCCGCAGCGGTGCCAAATCAAATTGTCTTAGAACGGCCACTCACAGTTTGCTATCTGGCCTTGAACTTCCAAGTTCAAGAAAACACACTCACATACATAAGCCGTGCCCTAAGGCTTTCTCTTGAACGGATAGATAAGCAAATTATATATTCAATGTTATAAATGTAGAAGTAAATTTAACTCGGGTTGTTATCCACGCACTATTTTTATCATGTAACGTGCTACCCACGCGGCTTCGCCTGCGTATTGTGAAGCACGCAGGCAAACCCGTGGGATAAAATATAGCCTATAATCATTCAGAAAGCTCATTCTACACGAAGGTGAAAAATTTTTTTAAACCATTCAGTAAGCTCATTCACACACGACGGTGAAATAATTTCCGTAGATTACCCATTACATATAAATTAATTTTTCCCTGAAAAGCGTTAAAAGCTTGTATGGAGAGCAAGAACATTTTAAAGTATGATATTTGTAACTACGATCTTAGCCTGTTTTGACTACAAAACTTATTTCAGCGTTTTTTTAATTCATCGCCTAAGAAGGTTAAAAGGGGGTTCGAACTTTGTATAGAGAGCAAGACATTTTTAAAGTAAGAAATTTGTAACTACGGTTTCAGACTGTTTACTATGAGGGTTCAGAGAGGGTTCTTACTTTGTATAGAGAGCAAGAGATCTTGAAAGTAAGAGATTTGTAACTTCGGTTTTAGATTGTTTTCTAAAAGTCTAGGCAGAAAATTAATTTCAATGTTTTTTTTTTTAATTCATTCCTTTAACAAACATTTAGACGATAACATGTTATACGCGGACGAAGTCGCGGGCAACAGCTAGTTACATATAAACTTATATTACATTTACAAAAACACAACAACAACACGCACACACACACAGACATCAACCACATACACAGATACAATCAACACACACTCAACACAACACAATACACACAAACAACACACAACAACAACAACACAACAATCACACAGACTTTTCCTCTTTATAATGTTTATTTGCCCGCTGATAAAAGAAGTTTCAAACTTTCAATCCATTTCTCCGGCAGGTCGATTTTTATATAGAAAAAGGACAGTTGAGTTGTCCTAACGTGCATTCGAAAAGTTACGTGATCACCCCCCTGAAGTGGCACGCGCGTTACCGACCTTTTATTGATTTGAGGACTCGCCACCTAAAGATAAATGCTGTTTCCTCACTCTTAACACGACGCATCCTCGGCAACTCTGGCTACCCTACTAACCACCTGAAACACAACACCTCATTACTACGGACCTAGTTCCAAATAGGTAAAATTCGATTTTTATTGGACCAATTCGTCTAGGTTTCTCCGTTTATTTAGGATATCAAAGGCAAATATATTACTTATTTTGATCATTTAGTGCTTTTTAAACATAATACTCATACGATACTTCACCAGATGCGCTGCAAGGGGCTTCAATTTGCCTTTATTGAACGTTGGAAATATGTAAATAATGTCATGAAAACGTTTCCGAGAAACTGCCTGTAGAAACCACTCACAAGCGATTTCAAAGTAATACGCTCAACAAACTCCTTTCCCAAGAACCGGTATTAGATACGAATCCCACCAAATGAAATATTAAGGATAATAGAAAAACTTTTCATCGGAGCTAAATAATAACTTAAGAAAAGGTCTTCTTGGTATCTTACTAAAGAGCTAAACTCGTGTCGGTGTAGCTCAAAGTAGGCCCTCCATCTACTCCGATCCCACGCAATCTCTTTGACATCTCGATACGACCTAACATGAATTTCTCTTTTTGGTAGCTCTATGTAGTTTATTCCAGGTCTTTCTCTTCCTCGCTTCCTCTCTATCTTTCCTTCAATTATGTTAAGTATCTTCCCTCTTCTATTTTCTAAGTTTCTCACTAACTGCCTGGTTTGCCCCACTCTATTCAGCAAATAAAAACAAGCTTCATTGGTTACTCTCTTTCTCCAGCAAATTTTCACCATTCGCCTCGAACACCACATCTCGAACGCTTCTAATATCTCCGCATTTTTCTGAGAAAAAGGTAAATGTCTATAATTCTCGACAAAGACACGACTTTTATAATTGCCGTCGAACAAACCAGGTACAGGTTGAGGAATAGCATACAGCTCCCAACGATGCAGACAGTGTATTTTCAATTGAACTTTATGTTTGAAAGATTGAGGTTGAAATTTTAAACACGAGCAGTATAAAGTTCGTGAAAGTTATCCAGCGCGTTATTAAATGTCAACGACAAGGCACTTTGTGATATTGATACTAGCTCGGACATTTTAATTAAGAATCGAGTGGTAATGTCTATAGAAGAACAAAAGGTAAACTAGTATAAATTGAGGAGGGGTACTTTCTTCTGAGAGATAAACACGTATCTAATTTTTCGAACGAGCGTAAGGACAACTCAACTGTGTGTTATACCTACATATAGATAATTAGATATTTCATATAGCAACACTCTCCTGTTGTATTGTTTGTCGTCACTTGTGGATCGTCGCCATCTTTCCATTTCAGGATATCGTCTGAATCTTTAATAAATATTATGTTAATCAAGCTGGAACCGTTGCAATTTTCCTATACAACAAGTGACATTGAGATCTACCTGACGCACGTACAGTACGGCACATAATCGACCAGCAGGATTGCACGATATTATATATACAGGGGTGTCCCATAAAGGACACATCATAGTGACACTGGAAGTAGACCAGGCCAAGAGGTACCAAACCAACTTAACATTACCCCAGTAAAAGTAGGTTTTCGAGTTATAGCTAAATTATGTTTTTTCATGAATTTTGACCGTTTTTAACATTGCTAGCGCCAGTGTGCACTCTGAAAGATCTCTTGGTTAGTTTTTTTATGTTTACGGCATCATGAATAGTTAATTAAGATAACAGGAATAGCATATGTAGAGCACCTTCATATTCGCACAGACAGAGTTATTTAGTCTTCATCTTAGGCCACTTCCGGATTAGTCAGTGCGGTATAATATCGGTAAGATTTCAGCTGTCAGAGTCAACTGTCACTCAATTCAGTAAGATTATTTACCGCGCTACATTTCCATGAACGTTTCTGAGAGGGTCGCGCGGAAGCAGAGTGGTACTAATTTAATTTATTTATTTAATTCAGGCAACAAGGCCCATATTACAAATTACTAATAACTACAAAAACCACTATAACTGCGATGTGTTGCGCAACTTCGTGGTGTCAGGTAATTGACCGCGAAAACGCCGGAACTTGACTCCCACCGGCCAAAATTCTTCCTTAGTGAAGGTCGATAGATGGTTTGCTGGAACTCTGACCACCAAGGAATTAAGTACTAATGCAGTACTGCATGCGTAACGCCCTGCTTCCGCTCAGTATAAACTAGCTGCCCGCGCGGCATCCCCCGCGTATTGCAAAGAATGCAAGCAAACCCGCGAGATAAAATTTAGCTTATAACAATCCAAAAAGTCCATTCTACACGCATGTAAAAGATTTTTTTTATATTGGATAAGGGGTCCCGGACTTTAGCAAAACATACAAACTTACAATGTCACTGACTTTTCCTCGTTATAATATAAGTAAAGATTATAATATATATAAATATATAATACAACGCAACCATATTATATCGACAAGCAAGGTAATCTGGGCGACACAGTAAGCACACGGTAAAGTGCACGTGCCTACTTGTACAGATTACAAACGCGGAAGTGACTTAAAAGTTGCACACAGTACTCAAAGCAGATAATTTACTTCCTTGGTCTGTTGTTTCCTATGTAAACCAGTGAAATCAAAAGAATTTTCGAAAAACCCAACTGTTTTTGTACAAATATTATAGCCTAGCATAGATTAAGAGGAATCCAACGACACCTCATAAATACGTCGAAATCCGTCAATCGGTTAGGCTGCAGGGCGTGCCAAAGAGTAAGACATACATAATATACATACGCAGGAAAAACATAACACTCCTCTCCTTCGGCAGTCGGGTAAAAACAATCAAAACATGGACCCGAAGCTTAGCGTCATATTTCCAATATAAACAACTCGACATTAATAAAGGTTTCAATTTTCAAGTACTACTCGGCGAGGCATTTATCAAAACGGGCAATTTTAGTCACTCCACAAATCACTCCCTCGCACGCCCTATCAGCCTGTATCCAGAGGGATGAAGACGTAAGCACAGTAAACGCATCGTTATCAGTAATCAATGTTCATCTGAGCATTGAATTATGATAATACTAGCTTCTGCCGCCGTGCTGCCGTGTGGAACTCGTTTATATCGTGGCTCCATACACACTTTTACCCCCATGTCACTTCCTAAGGGGGTGATTTCCGGGATAAAAACTATCCTATGTCCTTTCCCGGGACTCAAACTATCTCTATACCAAATTTCAACTAAATCGGTTTAGCGGTTTAAGCGTGAAGAGGTAACAAACAGACAGACAGATAGACAGACAGACAGACACACTTTCGCATTTATAATATTATAGTATAGTATAGTATAGTATAGTATAGTATAGTATAGTATAGTATAGTATATAGTATATAGTATAGTATGGATTAGTATGGATTGGGATATCGTTACATAAAAATAGAAGAGATTTAAAATAAACATCATAAATAAATTGCTTGTAATTAGATTCGACGTTGACATCTGGAGTTTGTTCAAAAAATATAAAAATCCAAACCTCACCTGTTCACTGAAAAAAAAATCGATATCGTAATACTTCTAAATATGTACTAGAGCATTAAAAAAAGTTATTATTAAATCATTGATATTTTAGGAGATAAACAAAATATTAAAATATTACTTAGCCTACACACTTAGTATCAACAATGCAATGTGATAAAAATCATTGTCAGTATTCGTAAAACTGGGTAACTTACTGTCCATTTATATTCCACTGCGACGAAGATTTAAAGGGACGATCCCCTCTTTAATGTGTTTACAACGAAGTATCGATTGTTCTATTGTGTTTTTATTTGACTTGTAAATTTCACGTTTCTTCTTACACGACTGTTATAAGTTATAAGTAGGGTACTTGGAAAAGTTTCAAAGTAAATGTCAAATTAACTGAAGCTTTTGAGTGAGTCAGGTTGTTTATTTGACTTTATGAGCGTGGAAACAAAGTATACATCAGACGAGTTTTTTGTGAATTAAATGGCCTGTGACGGCTATTATTATTCAGCCTATGACAGTCCTCTGCGAGATATATAATATATTTATATTTAAAAGACCGGCTAAGGATCTTATATATGTAGTTTCGTTTCGCAAGCATTTGTTTCACACGTCATCGAACCGTAGCCAAATTGTACATACGCGCTTCAAAACTTGCTCTATTTTTATTCTTTAGAGAAGTCACCAGTGCGTAGTCGACCCTTCATCGTTTTGAGGATTCCTCGTGTTAACAGATAGATATGAATGTAGGTCCCAACTCTCAACACAGCGCCCACTCGGGAGCTCTGGCGATCTTGTTCACTATTAGGAACACAACACCAGCACCCGCCACACTGTGTAATGTGTGTTTGTAGTACAAACACACAGTGTACAAACACACTTTGTATAAACACACAATGAATTCACAAGTAGGTAACTGGCTATATAAGTGAAACATAAATTACTTCGAATTACTCAAGCACTAGAAAATAACACACACACACACACACGCTCATACACACACACACACACACAGGCAAACAGCATTGTAATGTTATAAAAGTAATATCTTTATATATATAAATTAAAATATTCTAACTATGTATTAACTAACTTAATTACTTAAACTGGTAGGAATAAAATCTAAAGCCGCATCACTCTGACAATTCTTATTGTGCTTGAAAACCACGATACAGGCGTTGCCTAGTGTGGGTATTACTGTATTTTCTGTATGTGCATATATGTATCTTTTGGTAAATAAACATATTTAGGTTTTTTTTGATAAATCGTCATTTTCTTGCTCTTATTCCATTTTGATAAATACTCAAAGTAAATTAACGAGCGTGCCACTAAAACCTGTTTCAAAAGCTACATAAAAATTTCCAGCAAACAGCTCACAATGCCCGACTTTGAAATACCGACCGCTTGCAAAAAAATGGTGTCAAGATTCGCTCCAGAGGAAAGATTACTTTCAAATTGCTTCCATAAAGTGATTCAGTTTCTAATATCCTTTTAAATAATGAAAATTTAGTCGGGAGAAGTTATTTTGGAGCGTAGAAAATTTCAAATTACTCCACGTCGACCTCAAACGAACGGAAGCGATTTTATAATGAAGTAAAATTAATAATTCAGAGAAATGTTATGAACTAAAATAATATAATTGAATGGATTCTATATTTACGGCCCTAATTACGGCTTGTTAATTAATGAATATATCGTGATTGTATTTTCAACTTGTCAAACGTTTTTAATTAGGCGATAATGACTACTTTCCTATAAGATTTGCACCACGCAACACGCTTTATCTTTTGATATTTAACAATCGCTTTTCGGTAAAGGAAAACATCGTGAGGAAACCGGTGTAATCACAAGGTCCCGTTTTCAGGTCAGAATGGCAGTCACTTTCGTAAAACTATTAGTAGTTTTGAGCTGCCATTATGATTTCTCATTTATCGACTGAACCCTATTGATAAAAATATGTACTTAAATTCAATATTAAAATAGATTTAAACAGTGTTCATGTAAATGCTGGCATTATCACACGCCATTTATCAGTATTAGCAATGACAGTGCTGAGACTGACCTTACTATTATATCCTTTTCCACCAGGTTTATCCACAGTAGTGGCCCAGAATGAGACAGCCATGCTGGCTGGCGAGGCGGCGCGCGGCTCGAGCGGCGTGGCTTTCGCCGCCGGGGGTTGCGCGGCGGCGGCGCTAGCACTGCTGGCGGCGGCGGCCGCAGCGGGCACCCTGTACCGGCGCGGCGGGAACAAGCGACACCACGACTCCATACAGTGAGTACAGTTTTTATTTCAACTATCACCATTTAGGCAACGCTCCAGCTCAGTCCAACGGCTTCTCTAGATGCACTGGTTGTCAGTTTCGCCTACCGCCCGGCGGCTGACATTCGAAAGCTCATGTTGTTTGTTGTATCGCATGGAATGGTGTGGCCGATCCATTTCCATTTCCTGTTATCACAAGTTGCTACGTAGCAAATGTCACTATTATCATCATCGCGATTTTGCCCTATGGAAAGTTTTCGAATACCGTGAAATGATGCAACATAGCAAAGGAATCTAACTAGCTTATCCTAAAAAACCGAGATCTACCAAGAAACAATGTTTTTACCCGGCGGTTGCTAGTTTTCTCCAGTCAACTATCTATGAGCTATGGGGTGGAACAATAAACTTGGAAAAATACCTCCCTGTTGAGTCCCGACTAGGGCATCCAAATACCAGACCTTTCGTGATCCCGGTTTTAAAACGGGATTGGTCTTCATCAACCCTGGGATCACGGGATCCCGGGATTGGATAGTACAAAAAAAAAATCATTCAAAATTCCGTTTTCAAACAAGTCTTTTAGTTTCTTTGCACATTTAGTTGACAATCTATTCATCAAAACGATTATAACAGGTTTAGTGATGTCGCTGTACCCTAATTTGAGAAATGAAAATGTATGCAAGTTTTTTTTCTGTGCATATTCAGTGTCCCACTGCTGTGCAAAGGTTCTTACCTGATTTCCATGAGTCCCTACTATGTGCTTTTTCTGTCCAATCGGTGAGGAATGCCTCCAGACCGTACCGCCGTCTTTGTCTAGGTCGGGCCCGTCTGCGTCGCCCGTTATACCCACTTGGTAGCTATCTCCCGACATAAATTGTTGGTTTAACTTACGCGTGAAGTGAAAAAAATATGATTTTATTGAGCAAAAAATTTTAGTAACATGTACTTACATCACTGGTATGGGCACGTAATGCGGAGGGATGAAAGCCATGTGACCAAAAGAGTATTAGGTATGAATGTGGATTGATGTAAACGACGAGGTAGGCCAAGGAAAAGGTGGGGATGGACTGTGTGAGAGACGATATGAAGAGAAATGAAGTGAGTGATGAGATGACGGCTGACGGAGAAGTATGGAAGAAAAAGACATGCTGCGCCGACCCCAAGTAAATGATAAGGGCAAGGAAATAATGATGAACTTACAGCACTCATATTATGGTCATATACATAATTATGCCATGCAATATTAATTTATGCAAATCAATTATGCAAGTCTAAAAGAGAACAGTAACAAAGCATTTAGATTCAATTATATCGCCATTGTTAAATTGTATTGTACAATTTGTTTATAGTCGCGCGTGCAGTCATAATAAACCCATAAAAGTACACGGCTTATGTCGTTTCCTGTTATTTTATGGTCATTGCTTTTATTTGAATTGACTGTACGCAACTTTTAGTCGTGTTTTACTTGTTGACTGTAAGCTGACATTTATTTATTACTATACTATCTTCTGCCGGCGACTCCGTTCGCGTGGAACTCGTTTATACCGTAGCTCCATACAAACATTAATTTTCCATTTCACCCCCTTAGGTGATGATTTCCGGGATAAAAACTAGCATATGTCTTTTCCTGGGACTCAAACTATCTCTATACCAAATTTCATCTAAATAGATTCAGCGGTTTAAGCCTGAAGAGTTAACAGACATACAGACAAACAGTCCAACTCTTTTAAAAAGGAGTAGCTCGTCCAGCCATCACCGGCGAGGTCTGCCGCGTCTCCGTTTTGAACTGTCATTCATTTAACTTTTAAATTGATGAAAACTGCCAAATAAATTGTCATCATTCGTACATATCGTGAGTAGACTGGATATTAAAAATTAATACTAACGAAGAGCGAATTCAAAACTTTGTGTACTTTGCGAACTTTGTGTGAAACAACTGAAAGACCAGTCTTAGTAGTGATTGGTGAATCATCATCACAACTCTAGTAAAAGTCTCGTTTGTATTTGCTCATTTTTAAGCCTTGAACATATTTCATTTGGCGTCTGTTAATTTCTATTGTTTTATCAATACATAGTATAAAACAAAGTCGCTTCCCGCTCTCTGTCTGTCTGTCCCTATGTATGCGTAGATCTTTAAAACTACTGCAGTGATAACTCCCTGCATTCGCTTTTATTGCGCTATCTTTATTTTATTTTGTTCATTATTTTTTAGCAGAATCAAATCTCTTTGCTTCACGTCTATATCCTTGTGGGGGACTCTGGCCGATTGTTGGCTATTACCTTTTTAAATTATTCAAATTTGAATTTCATAGAAGATCCTTCTAGAACCTTGTCAAATTTGGAAAGAAAATTTACAGGCCGGGCATTCTGTTAGAGGATTTTGGCAAATAAACGTGATATTTTTCCTGCAAGTTTGTGTCAACAGTTTTGTTAAAGATTTTCTAGCATACAACAGTTTTAGGAAACCGTGTTTGGAACCTCCTTCTTTTACGAAGCAGGAATCGTGTTATTGTGCTGTTATTTGCGCCACGGAGGAAGCGGTTCGCAGGTTCTCCTGAATCCAGGTGTTGGGGAAACCTACTCCTTCTATTCCGAAGCAGGAGTCGAGCTACCCTGCTGTGTCTACGCCGCGAACAAGGCAGTTCGCAGTCTCCTCTTTTACTGAATTTTTCTTGAAAGGCCAGACGCTGATAGCGTTCTGGGTAAGTTGTGCTCGTTTATTTACGAATTTGGCTTGTTGTGACGTCAACCGCACCCGGGTTTTTACCTTTTCTGTATTTACTTCGTAGCTTTTTGGAACGGGCCACGAGATTTTCCGGCCTCGCTGTGTACCGCGTTGGACTCCGCCACTGCCAGTGCCTGAGCCCTGGAGTCTGCGATGTGCGCTGGCCGTTCCTTTAAGACGATTATTGGTGTCTGAGTGCAAGGACCCGCGCCTTGCGCTTACTCCACTTCGGAAGCGGACCTCCGCTGAGTAACTTCGAATGCTGTGACCTTTTTTTTTAACTTTCTTAAATTTGTGTTTAATTAGCTATCCGTAGTGAGGAAAGTTTAGGATTTAATTTTAAAAACCTTTTGTTTAATGTGTGCAACTAGATTTTTACCCTTAGCATTGTCTGTACGCTTTACCTTACCTCAAGTGAACCTCGGTGTGAAGGTCTCAACTCTTGACAGGTTCTTCATCAGTCGCATGTCACCAGTTTTCCCCTAAATTCAGTAAGGCACGCCACCGTCTGTAGTCTTATTCGGCATTCCCTATTAGTTATATAATTCACCCACTTATCCATCCATCCATCCATTTCATTCATCCCAATTCCGTTTATTTCACCATACCAGTTTTAAGACGCGATCCTTCAAAGTTGGTTCTGTTCGTCGGGTTCAAGGTAGCGCGTGAGCCAGCGCATTTCTTTGCGGCTTCTGAAGGTGTTCGGGAAATCTAGTTGTAAACTATTGTGACAACCGTACCCTGTTTTAACGTTTTACTCAGCCTAGTAATAGTGTTATGTGTTTTCACGTTACGTGCAAAAAGTGCTATTTTTGATTTAATTATATAGCTAAATTACAATCGTATATATTTGCAGAAGTGTGTTTATTTTCTCTACACCCTAGTTTTCCTGCACTACGCAACGGATATAGTGATTCAAGAGGAAGGTTTATATGTATAATACAAACCATACATGCATGTATTATACACATAAACCCGTGCGAAGCAGGGGCGGGTCGCTAGTCTTAAATAAAGCTTGCTGCTCACTGAATGCTTTTCACTGAAAGACCAAGGGTACATCTAATCTCTAAAGGCTCATTCCAGGCTGGCATTATAAGCTGTAATCCGCACGCGTCGTTATAAACTGCTCGTCTCATTGCCAAAAATATTTCACCAGTACATATTATAATGTACAATACAATTCAATTATACTCTCTATTGCACACCTCACACCTTCGAGCAACACGGAAGGGAGTAGGAATTCGCACCATCTGTCAAAGTACAAGCCCAAGTGGGCATGTTTAGTACACAACAATTGATGTGAAAGTGTGCAAGTTTTTTCGGTGTATTGTGTAATTTTTGATGTATTAGTTCTGTATGCAGGTGTGCAGAGCTGCACCCCCCCCACCCGTTAACAGTTACAAAGAGAATCAAAACAATAATGCAGGCAGAGGTAGACAACAGGCGGTATTATAGCGATCTCTTCTAGACAACCTTTGGGTAGCGGCGAAGAGATAAAATTAGATGTGTACTAACTATTGCTATTCTTTATCTCGGCGCTTCGCCTGCGTTCTCTATAGAACGTGGGCGGAGCCGGGAGGCAGCTAGTCTAATACTAAGTATAAAAAACCCGGCCAAGTGCGAGTCGGACTCGCGCACGAAGGGTTCCGTAGCGTTATCTATAAAAACGACAAAAAAACATGTCTGTTATATGGGAGCCCCCCTTCAATATTTATTTTGTTAAAGCGGTTACAGAAATACATCATCTGTCTTTGAAGCGTGTGTTGCCGTTATCAATATCCAGCAAAAACGAGCAAAAAAATCACATTTGTTGTATGGTAGCCCCCCTTAAATATTTATTTTGTTTTGTTTTTTAGTATTTGTTGTTATAGCGGTTACAGAAATACATCATCTGCGAAAATTTCAAGCGTCTATACCTGTTGCCGTTAGCAATATCCAGAAAAACGATCAAAAAAACACATTTGTTGTATGGGAGCCTCCCTTAAATATTAATTTAATTTTGTCTTTTAGTATTTGCTGTTATAGCGGCAACAGAAATACATCATCTGTGAAAATTTCAAGCGTCTACCTGTTGCCGTTATCAATATCCAGCAAAAACGATAAAAAAAATCACATTTGTTGTATTTTAAATATTTATTTTGTTTTGTTTTTTAGTATTTGTTGTTATAGCGGCAACAAAAATACATAATTTGTGAAAATTTCACGGTATATACTTATATAGTGAGATGAGATACAGCCTGGTGACAGACGGACGGACAGCGGAGCCTTAGTAATAGGGTCCCGTTTTACCCTTTGGGTACGGAACCCTAAAAACAGAATAATCTGTAAGATTGCAGCTTTGTAAGTTTGCAAGTAGGGGGTAAACTCCGGAACCACTTATCCGTTTTCAAATACTTATACGCCGGTCCGTAGAGTAATTCTTTGTTGCAAAAGGTGATGTAGATGATTCTTATTTTAAATATTGTGTCGCCACTCGAGAACCTTTCCGCCCCAACGGCCATCGGTTCTACGTGCAATGTGCCCCGCCCACCGCCACTTAAGTTTAGCGATTCGGAGGGTTATATCGGTTAGATTATTATATTAGAATATAGAATATTTCGCGCTGCATCCTTAATTATAAATATTTTTATATTGCATTAATTTATTTTCGCTTGTTTTCATTTTTTATCAGCATGTATTTTTTTTTGTAGGTACTTTGTATTTTGCATGGCTTCTTAAAGCCTAAATGTATGGCCTCACAACAATTGTAACACCATTTTGTACCACATTTATTGCGAATAAAAATATTTCTATTTCTATTTCTATTACCTTGGTTCTGCTGCGGATAGCCTCATTTCTGATGCGATCACGCAGAGAAACTCCCAACATAGCCCTCTCCATTGCCCTTTGGGTGACTTTGAGCCTTCTTATGAGGCCCATTGTAAGCGATCACGTTTCTGTGCCATATGTCATCACTGGCAACACACACTGGTCAAAGACTCTCGTCTTGAGACACTGCGGAATATTGGACGAAAAGATGTGCCGTCGCTTCCCGAACGCTGCCCAGCCGAGTCAGATTCGACGATTGACCTCTTTCTCGAAGTTGGACCTACCTAACTGGACAGTCTTTTCTAGGTATACATAATCGTCTACAACTTCGAGCGTAAAGTGTATGGTTCAAATTATCTAATGTGGCAGACTTTTTATAAAACTGTCATTGAAATTGGAATCTTCTACATTGGATAGTAGAGTTGCTTTTTGAGTGGACTAATTTGATGCAAATCGGCTAACTCAAATAAGCTCAAGTATATAATTAGAATTACCGTTCGGAAAATGCGGGCAGAGCTGCCCGGAAGCTTGTCCATAATTATATTAGTGTTAACATTATTACTTCAGAAATGCCTGAAAGAGATCTTGATAAGATAGGTACTTCGACGGCTTTTCTCTCACAATATCACAAAGTGAATTTTATGAAAAGTCTAGGCAATTACCTTGCCTTTGAACTTCATTGAAATAAATGGTAAACGTTCGTTTGATGTTTCTATTTTTATATGATTTGCCGGAACGAATGTCTTTTTAGTTGTAATTTACATGAGTTAATTACATTTAAGTACATGGAATAAAACGTAGATACATAACGAGTATATGAGTGAGGTGTACGTGATATGCTTTATTCCTAAATATAGAGGCCAAGTAACGTGTGCTACGCCGTAGCGCGTAGCAGCAGTTTTCCGGTTTGTAGTGGAAATGGCTCGTAATCATGACTCATATTCTCTCGTACGTCTCGTAATTCGTCTGTGTACACGTGATAGTTTGTCTGTCTTTTAGTTCCTGTACCCTTATTGTGAGATACAATCGTAACCTAACGTTACGTAACTAATACGAGATCGAATAAACGCGCTTCGAATAGATTTCGATCTCGCTACGGTATTCTTTGATTCGACCCGTCAAACTTGTAACTCACACTGCCGTTGGACTACGAAACCAACTGCAAAACGTTAGGCACTTTGCGTTTAGTTTTCGATGCGTAATTTAACGTTCGATTCGTACTGTGAGACATTTCGAATCGAAGAATACCGTCGCGACTGTAGTTTACTATTTCACTTGCAAAATGGCCCGTGATATCGTATTATTCCGTCAAGAGTTACCGTAGATCCGATCGAAATTTATCTCAAATTAAAGAACTTATAAAAATAAGTGTTTTGAATTGACAACATATATCCGCAAAATTCGGATTGTCGCGTATTTTGTATTTAAAAATGCAAATAAATGGCCCCCGCGCCGCCATATTGTATCGACAGTCGACACTGTCGACGTCGCGATGCGCGTATTCTGTAATGTCATAACCGACAAACATTTAAATTAAAACTATAAATAGTGATATAAAGTTGAATATTGGAAAATCGTGAACGAACGTGAAGTCGATCGCGAATTAAGTAATGTATAAGTGACTCACGTTACAGTTTGGATTTTTAGTTCTATGAGTGACCACCAGGGGCGGTGTATAGACTTTTCATACTAAATCTTGACGATAGGCGGTAGCGTCGATAGTAGACGCGACTCACTTCAATCCCACGCTAAGGGTGCTGATCTCGTCTCAATTGCTCAAAGGTTAACTGGAAGAGGTACAGGGATAAGTTAGCCTTTGTACCAACTTTACCTATTTTGTACATATGTATTTTTACCAATGTCTTGTATACAATAAAGTATTTACATTTGAGTGAACAATGAAAAAGGTAAATAAATGTTGAAATCTGAAAAATATTCCTTAGCACACTTTTCGGTTTAGATGACGCTGACATGCTTGAACGGATTGTGACTTTAAGTTTTTAATTTATTTTTTATATCATCCCAGTCCCATCCTATTGACGACTGGTTTAGTCTCGTTTAATATTAGTTTTTTAATTGCAAACAAGAAAAAAAAACGTTTTTAACTTAAACTAAAGATTTATTTAGTCTAGTCCGACAGTGGACGACACTACAAAGCTGGCGGTCCTGGGTTTGAATATTTGTGTGATAATCATGAGCATGAATACCTATTTGCTTCTGAGTCTTGGATGTTTTCTATGTATTTGAGCATTAATATCTATTAAATATATTGTCGTCTAGTACCCATAACACAAGCCTTAATTGAGTTTGCTATGGGGCGGGGCTAGTTCGATTTGTGTAAGATGTGACCTAATATTTATTTATTTATTATTGATTCTATACACTCTCGAAAGGATTGGGTATTGAAATTCCTTATAATATCATAGATGTGACTCACAGTTGTTTAAAAAAACCGGAATGTCACGATACAGTTTAGACACAATTTTAATCATGTATTGAAATCAGATGTATAGTTCCGGAGATTCCCCTTACATACAATTTTAAATTTAAGAGACATTGCCTATTTACCTATTAGTATAAATATTTACCATAGTCAGTTACAATATGAACCCAGAAAAAATGCCAAAATAGATTACCGCCATGAGCAAAATCCCGGGCAATCCCATTATTTCTCAAACGTATAAATAAGCGAGCTTATTTACCACAGAAAAAATATGATTTTCATCGGGCACTCTTCATTTCCTAAATGATTTTCCGTGAAATTGGAATAAAACCCAATTGTGCTCCCATGCGCAAACTTGTTTAACTAGAAAAACAAACAATGGCTGTATTGGATTTACTTGAAACTTTTGATGGAAATTAAATGAAATCCCGGAGATGTTATTCAAAAGTCAAAGTTCCCATTTAGGTAATATTCCGCTTGTCGACGTCAACAAATTGTATTCATAATACATAAGCCGAACAGTTCTGCTTATTTATTACTGGAAATAGGAATTCTCGGAATAATCAAAGTAACTCCAATCCAATACTGTGGGAAAGCTCTCGATTATACACACATGCTCGTTAAGAGGGCGCTCGTTTTTTGGTCAGGAATAAGCGAGAATGACGGATTTTTGACGTTGTAATTCTAAGAAACGGAGAGCTTTTTCTAGATCCTGATTACTTATTTGCATAGGTAAACTCCTCATATTGGTCCTAGCCGCCTCCAATTTACGAAGAAATGAATACTTTAACCGAAAAAACCCGATTACCGACAGTAGTTTTCTGAAGAGAGCGCAGAGTCATAAGTTTGAGCCCCTAATACTCCATGATGTTATATAAGAACCTACTTGTTTTTTTCTATTTTCACTAGCGTAATATGTTGCCATTGCGCCTAGCCGCCTCGAATTTTCCTTATTCTGCACGTATATATATGTAAACTGTTCTCAATTACACCATATTTGTCAACAAAATCGTACTGAAAACTCAAGGATTTTCTCATTATTGTTGAATAATTTTTGTATTGAATCTTACACAACATTAAAGTTCATGCTTGTACCAACAAGATCCAGCCCAAAAATATAACTTTTTTGTAAAAATTTATATTTATATATAATTATTCAAAACTAGTATAAATTTACCGTCGCGCGGGAATATATCTCAGTACCGGCTGAATAGCCCTCCGAGACAGACGTGTAGTGTGTTTATTTGTGGCTATTCACGAAGCTAACCGGCCACTCTTCAGATAAAATAATATTATTTTGATCTCCGACTAGGCATAGTTGTTACCAACCTCGGGGTCAAACTATACTGGGGATACATTCGTGAGGCTAATCGAGACAAGTTATGAATTGCATAGCTGCCATATATGACGTAGTGTAGCGAAAAGGCTCAAACCCACCGGATACGTAACATTTAAAATTGAACCTTCTACCTAAAACAAAAGTCATACATTTCAATGGTGATGTCTTGTGGGTTGGATCCTTTTGTCTAAACTACGCGTTCTATAGTCAATTATTATTGTACGAGTGATCGTGATACTTGATAGATTTAATTTATTTACTTGTTACTATCAGTCCACCTTGTTAGTATGTATGTATGTATGGGAGTTTGGGTGAAATCTTCAAATTAGGTACAATTGCGTATCTTCGGTGACAATGCCATAATATCATAGAGCTGGTCTGATGATGGAGTCGGAAGGTGGCCATAGCAACTCCTAAACTCAACAAGATAAAGCCATCGAATTTGGGCTCATTTATTTGGTCATGGCACGGCAAGACTTTGGTGCTGGATGATTTCCAGAGTCTGATGATGGAGCTATAAGGTGGTCATGGAACTCCTAAACTAAACTAGATAAACCCATCTAGTTTGAGCTCATCTGTTTTGTCATGGTAAACACTTTGGTGATGGATGATTTCCAGGATCTGATGATGGAAGGTGGTCATGGGAACTCCTTAACTAAAATAGATAGACCTATCTTGTTTGGGTTTGTGTGATTTGTCTGTACAAGTACCCACGAACCAGCGACATAATATGCAGGGTTATTGAAAATAACAAGATGAATAAAAAACTTTTTTAAAAACAAGCTTATATGGCGTTTGTTAAGGACAGCACGATCCTACCTTGCATTTAGTAATGATTTTCGTTTATATATAATAATAACACACACCGGGGGTTTACACTGGAAAGGAAGATTTTACGTGGTTTTATTACATTTCCGAGTCATCATCATCATCATCATCATCATATCAGCCGAAAGACGTTCACTGCTGGACATACGCCTCCCCCAAAGAGTGCCACAATGGCCGGTCCTGCGCCACCCTCATCCAGCGGACTCCCGCGACCTTTACCAGGTCATCAGTCCACCTTGCGGGGGGCCTACCCACGATGTGCCTTCCGGTACGTGGTTGCCACTCGAGAACCTTTACGCCCCAACGGCCATCGGTTCTACGTGCAATGTGCCCCGCCCACTGCCACTTAAGTTAAGCAATTCGGAGGGCTTTATCAGTTACCTTGGTTCTGCTGCGGATAGCCTCATTTCTGATGCGATCGCGCAGATAAACTCCCAGCATAGCATAGCATAGGCTCAAAGTCACTTAAAGGGCAATGGAGAGCCATTGCCCTTTGAGAGACTTTGAGCCTTCTTATGAGGCCTTTAGTAAGCGACCACGTTTCCGTGCCATATGTCATCACTGGCAACACACACTGGTCAAAGACTCTCGTCTTGAGACACTGCGGAATATTGGACGAAAAGATGTGCCGTAGCTTCCCGAATGCTGCCCAGCCGAGTCAGATTCGACGATTGACCTTCCCTTCGACATTTCCGAGTATCACTCTTTATTTCGAAATAAATGTTTAAAAAACCGGCCAAGTGCGAGTCGGACTCGCGCACGAAGGGTACCGTACCATTATCTATATCTTTAAACGGCAAAAAATTTGTTGTATAGGAACCCCCTGTAGCCTAGTTAGTAACTTGGTAGTGACTCTGCCTACGAAGCTGGAGGTCCCGGGTTTGAATAACGGTAAGGGCATTTATTTGTGTGATGAGCACAAATATTTGTTCCTGAGTCATGGATGTTTTCTATGTATTTAAGTATTTATTTATCTATGTAAGTATGTTTATCGTTGTCTAGTACCCATAGTACAAGCTTTACTTAGTTTGGGGCAAGGTCGATTTGTGTAAGATTGTAAAAGAAAAAGAAACAGACAAAAACTAAAATAAAAATAAAATTATGTATTCTGTTTTTTAGTATTTTTTGTTATAAATAGCGACAACAGAAATACATCACATTTCAAATCTCTATCTATCACGGTTTATGAGATACAGCCTGGTGACAGACGGACAGACAGACGGACAGCGGAGTCTTAGTAATAGGGTCCCGTTTTACTCTTTGAGTACGGAATCCTAAAAAGTGACATAGGTTTTAGGCTCAGAACATAAAAAAAGGGAGAAGTGCCGTACTGCTTAATTTCAACCAAAACCGATGTCCCCAGTTTTCTCCCACCGCAGCGCCCACAGGCACACACATTGAACCGTGTAAAAACAAAGACTCGGGCGTTGCCAGTGAGTCTACGGCAACATGCAAACAAGGGCTGTGATTGGCTTAAACGCACTACACTAGGGGGGCGACAAATGTTAAAATTATAAATAATAAATAAAAAAAAAAAAAAAAAAAAAAAAAAAAAAAAAAAAAAAAAACATTTATTTCAGACTAGAGTCCATATATGGTTAGTAAACAATGAAATCTTATTGCTAGTGTTAGTATGACATAAAAAGAGGGACATAACATAATTAAACAATGACTGCATGCAGTCTCTGCCAGCGGGTGAGCATGGGGCCATTTTCACGCTCCGTAAACACGCTCAGAATGCTGTTGGGGCTGCCGCGTAGGCGACGCATCATGGAGGCGCACCTCTTGCGCATTATCGCCGCAAAGCCGTCAGTTTGTGCCTCCGCAAACATACCAGAGGCACTACAAAATCGCGGCAACCCCATCAACACCCGGAATGCGTTATTGTATTGAACACGTAGGCCGTTGTATGCCTTTTGCGTAAAGTTGGTCCACAGGCTGCAAGTGTAAAACGACTGACAGTACGCTTTAAAAAGTGTAGTCTTTACTTTTACAGTACATCTCGCAAACCTGCGGGCCAACATGTTGCATCGGACAGCCAACGACCTACGCTCCCGCTCAATGTCTAAGTTATCACTTAGGTCATCCGTCACCCAGTGACCCAGGTACTTGAACTTAGTGACAAATTTTAAAGGGACGTCGTAGAGTGTCACTAACGGTACAGTCGGATAAGTTTTCCTGCCAGCTTTAAAAATCATCACTTCGCTCTTCTTCACGTTGTACCTGAGTCCATGGGCCGCAGCATACGACTCGCATATTTTTGTTAACCTCCTCATTGCGTCGATCGAAGGGCCAAGCAGCACCATGTCGTCAGCATAACTTAAATTGTTGACGGCGACTCCGTCAATGTGACATCCGGTATAGGTACTGCTCAGCTCCTCGATGAGTTGGTCGACATACAAGTTAAACAGTTTGGGGGAAGACAGCCCACCCTGTCGTACCCCGCATACCAATTTATAGTCGCTGGATATTGAATTGCCCCACCTTACAAAATTATTTTGATGGCAATACCAATATTTGAACAAGGCTATCACTTCCCGAGGTACACTTGTCTCATTACGTAGCTTGTCCCATAAGATGTCATATGATACAAGGTCGAATGCCTTCGATAGATCCAGGAACACACCATAAACCGGTGTGTTCCTACTGGTATAGTACTGGACGGTATTCTTGAGGGCCAGGATAGCACTCTCTGTGGACAGCCCCCGCCGGAAGCCAAATTGGGCGTCATTCACTTTGATATGCTGATCCAAGCTGGCATCAAGCAGACCGTCCAGTACCTTGGCAATGGTGGTAGCCAGGGATATCGGCCTATAATTAGACAAGTCTGAGGTATCGCCAGTTTTATTTTTAACGATTGGAACTACAACAGTCTGCATTAGTTCATCGGGCAGATAACAATGGCCCAAACAAAGTGTAAAAAACATAGCTAGTACTCTAGGCAGATGTTTTCCAGCGTATTTCAGGTGCTCAATGCTGAGTCCATCATGTCCCGGTGATTTACCCCTGACCATTTTATTAATAACTGATGACACTTGTTTTGCGGTGAATGTGACGCTCAGCTCGGGGGGGAAGTCCTCAACATTAAACACCTGCGACGCTGGACCCAGCGGCGATTCGACCTTGAAATTACTCTTAAATAAATTAGCTATTTCAGACGGATCATTCACACCGTCTACGCTCACGGGAAGCCCGGACTTAAGGTTGAGTTTATTGGTAGATTTCCAAAACCTTCCAAACTTCTTATCAAAATGGTGTTGAGCGATGATATCCATTTTAATCTGTTGTTCATTATTTTGACACCATTTTAATTTTGATTTGAAAAGTCGCCGGGAATCACACATCTCCTCATAAATACGTCCCGCCGCAGGCTTTCCGTACAACACCCAGTTCTGAAAGCAAAGCCTAGCCCTCCCGTGAGCACCCCGGACATGCTTGTTCCAGCCCGTAATATACCTACCCCGTCTTACGACTTTAGTATTGTAACTGCTCTCTGATGCCTCAATCAATGTGGCTATGATCTTTCCGTACATATTTTTCAAAATCATCCTATGATTACTGTCCATGCACACCCTATTTGCACAACTACTTAACTCTGTAGGAAAATCGATTTCCCGCAGTTTACAATTACATATTTCGTTGAACTGTGTAATTTGAGCCTCATCCCGCTCCCCCCACGCAACCTTGTTAATAGCAGGAGTATCATTTACAAGCTTAGGTTTTATTCTGGTAAGATTACATTCGACAAGCAGAGGGTAATGGTCCGACCAATATGTATCGAATAACACTGACACGCTATGCACTGACTGACGCGCAGCGCTGGTGGCTAGACAATGGTCTAGCCACCGCTGACAACCGTGCGCGTCACTCACGAAAGTGTGTGTATTGGGCGCCAGCCTTTCATAATCTACACATGACCAAGACTGTTCTTCACAAAAATTCATAAGTTCTGTAGCAAATAGTTCTCCAGGATGCGCGTTATAGTCGCCTAACATAAACACAGATTCTACACTTTGACTTTCGATTATAGCACTTATTTCACTTAGGCATTCTATGAATTCTATTAAATTATCGTTACAAGCGGTGGGCATGTACACTGAAAATATTAAGATAGAACGATTGTTTGACAGTACCTTGATAGCGGCCAGACGCACACTTTTGCACGATATGACCGATACAATGGGAAACCGGTCCCTTCTCCATAGCAGGCCGACTCCTCCATGGGGACGCCCACGCAGCACGCCGGCAGACGTGTCAACCGCAGAAGTACCTGTTGCTGCGAAGCGGTCGTCTATGTTTCCCAGGAACGCTAGATCATGCGGAAGCAACCAGGTCTCCTGTAGCGCGATCACATCCGCTACGTTACACAGTCTTCTCACACATTCGATCGACCTCACAACATTTTTACAGTTAAAAGTAATTAACTTTGTGGAACTATCCATTGTGGAACTATCCATTCGAAGTATTAGGCGGCCTCATCATGGAACTGTTCATAGTATTCACAGTATTTGGCGTAGTGTGGCCAAAATCAATAAAACGACGATAAGCAATATTTTCAGGCCAAAAGTTATCACTTAGAAATATGCTCAGTTTATGCTTAGGAACAAAGATTTTAAATGCATTGTATTTCTTTTGTACTTTCATTTTTATTGGAACCACAACTACATTTAAACCAGATTTATTTTTGATATAATCCGATATGTCTTTTGTAGAAACATCTTTTGCCACTTCATATATATATATGGGTGTTTTGATATCAGCGGCTTTAAATTTCTCTTCAGCACTCAAAATTGCATTCCCTCTATTGCCTACAAAGCGGTTTCTCAATCTCATTCTTTGAGCGGATATCCACTCAATCGTGCAACTTTTCTGCTTAAATTCACCTCCGCGCACAATATCTGCCATTGACATTCCGTTCGATTTTAATGTACGAGCTCTGTTGTTTATCTCTGAGGCGACAGTTAGGTCAGCTGTTTTCGCCTCCTGCGCATGCGCAACGGCCGGCAGTAGCTGCTGCGCAGTGACAGTCGGTACATGCGCGGGGACCGGCGGCGGGGCTAAGGCGACCGGCGCATGCGCGCGGGCCGGTGAAGACGTCATAACGGCCGGCGCAGGCGACCGGTCGGTTACTGTATGACTCATACTAATCTTATCGCGATCCACCTCACAAGTTGACAAAATACGACTACTCTCGGCTGATCGATTTGGAAGGAGACGGGGCGAACTTGGTGATTGCGATTCCGGAATATTTCCACTTTCTAGCATGTATGACGGTTCAATGTCACGGTAGGTATTTTGGCTGTTACTATCGGACAAGGATACATCAAAATTACTCGCAATCTGACCATCATTGGACATCGGAGGCAAGCCGATGGGCCCGCTGTTTAACTCAAAATTTCTAACGAAACCTCCTCGCTTTTTATTCACATTTCTTTGCATCGATGTATTTGATAAGTTAACATGAGGCTGATTTTTCATCGAATCTACCTCCAACCTCAACAAATCTAGTTGCTTAACTGTAGCAGATTGTTCTCTTAACGATGTTAATTCCTGTTGTAATATCAAAATATCCTTTAACAACTTTGTCGCATCAAGATGATCAAACAGCAGAGGCGGTAGTTTATGAAGGTCTCTGGCCACAAATATAGGTCTCTCCTCGGCAATCGTGTTTTTAAAAACCCAAATGATATCATCTATTTCACGAAGTTTCTTTCCAGTACCTTTCCTCGATATATTTCGCTTTACAGTGGGTATGGAATCAAATAACAAGTTTTTTGCCTCCAAGATATCAGTCTCCGAGAAAGCGCTGACACAAATACGGCTGATGGTCTCCTCGATGACCACTTCAATATTGTTGCTCACAAACGCGAGAACTTCATTTATCACTATATTGCACGACGGACATTTCACCACTTTAGAGGACATTGCTGCCTCGCACGGTACTCGCGGTTAAAAATGCACGCAGCGCATCGACAAGCGACCGATCACAATGGCGCGTACGGCGAGACTGTAATTATGTTTTATCGACATTGATATTAAAATTAATATTATGTTAAGATATTGATGGGTAACAACTTCAACGACATGGTAAGTTTATGTGGTGGTATTTAAACTTCTAGCTACAAGTTTAAATAACACGGGTTGTTAACTTACCATAAATCGCAAAAGTAAAAAATATTGACGAATACCTACAGAGTAACATAAACGGCTTTTTATAAGTTCGTGTTCACATACATTTAAAACTCTGGTCACATCGATATTTTTGACCTGTAGGTACCAGGCCGATCCGACTCGCATTTTGGCGCGAAATAATATGTCCATTACTCATATTACGAGATTTAAGGCTAAGGGCGAGTATCCACCAAAGATGTGCGAAGATGTGTTACCATACATTTTACACCTAGGTTTCAAGCAAGCGAGGTGTCAAATATTCGAAAAGTGTACGGCTCTTATTAAGTGGTTGGAAACATTTTTCTTGAAAATGTTACGAACACATTAACTCTTCTCTGTACAGGAAACCAGTTAGGACCTCTGCCAGTAGCATCTATCCATTTTTTTAGTACCTACTCGGATTCTTTGGAAAACTGTAATAAGAAACCGAGATTTCTTCTTCAATTATCACAAAATTTTTTGGTAATAATATCACATTTTAAGTTGTTCTGGAGCCATTTGCAACTAAATTATATACTTGTATATACAATTTTAATATGTCTATTTACCGTTCATACTGCAACTTAGTGAAAATCTTATTAGTAGGTAACGTAAACATTTTGTGCCTTTTAATCTTATTAGTATGTTATTAGTTACCTTTAAGATAGGCACCCAACCAAAACACGTAATGAAATAAAATAAAACAGCTAAAGTAGTCGAAATAAAATAACTAGTATGATATCGTACTTCTATTTTATCGATTACGCGTAAATTGTAACTGCACTTTGGCACCGCTCTAGTTTGCGACGCCAAGCAGCGGCCGTACCACTAAAAAATTCAAGCATCGTCCATATCCATAGTGGTTTAATACATTGCGCCGTGGTTTACTGTATTGAACGTTCAATGTACAACGCAAAGAACAAAAATATGCTTTTTCGTTCGATATGTTAGTTCGATCCCGAGAAATGATGCGGCGTTGCGTTTATAATATTAGTTTTTACTGACTTAAGTGAAAATACTAATACTAACATGTGGTGCGTGACTCCACCATTCATGTAGGTTTTAGTTTCATTCCTATTTTTGCATGTAACCACGCTACGTTTCGGCATTTTGAGTAAACGTGGAAGAACATTTCAGATTCACGGCGAATTGCGACTAACATGCGGTGGGCAGTGACATGCCCATTTGGCCATGTCGCACCGACACGCGCCAAGCCCCCGTTTCATATCTTTTCCTTTTTATGATCTGAGGTTTTAGGCTTTTGAATAAAGTCACGCATTAATTAATTGTATTCTAGATAAAAAGCTGTGTTTGTATAATTTATAATTTTCAGTTCCTTTGGTAAGTAACGGACATTAGCAATTTCTATGAAGGGCAGTTTTTTTTTTACTGTCCATAACAAAAAAAAAATTCTTCAAGAAATGAATACGTAAGTACCCAGTAATTTCCTAGTGGTGGGTCTACTGGTATAATTTCATTACATAACTATATATAAATAAGACTCAGATAACATGCAAACTATTAATATCCGTAAAACAAATTATTATTATTATTACTGACAACTTTAAAACTCGTTAGTTTATTTTATACTAATTAAACGAAACTAAATATTATACTTTGTCATATCATAGTATTTTAATACAAATAGAAAACCTGTGCTCAAAAATCAAATACTTACTTTATTCAAGTTATCTAACTTCGCTAACATGATGTTCTAGAACATCATGTTAGCGAAGTAATACTTACCATTTTTTAGTGCAAGTATCAATATCGGTCACGGAGTTAATTCAAACGGTGCGCTATACAGCTATTTGCATCGGCAAGCTCCGCGGCTAGTTCTATCCCGATCGCACTTACATATAGCTAGAAAGGGACGGCACCCGCGGCTGGTGCGATCGCGCTGTGCATGTGGGTGTTAGGTACGTTTGTGTGGGTGGTAGTAGTATTTACACACACAAACGCACTACGCGTGTCAAAATACCGAATTCTGAGCGAGCGCTTTTTTGTAGAGCACTCTTAAGGCTCTCTAAGGTTGTTAATTTATTATCCGCGTCATAAAATGATTTGGATTATACTCTACACAAGTATATGGACAATAGGATATTTACTGGTATAGGTATCAGCACCGGAGTTGAGGTCACACATCAACATGTCTTGTAATGAGTGTTATTTTTTCGTACCTATAGCAAGTTCAGCAGGTCGTTCACGTAACGCATTGTACGTACGTTAGGTAGATATAAATGTAATTTCTTTTATAGAAAAATGACAGTTGGACTGTCCTTACCCACGTTCGAAACTCGACGTGACTAGCTGAGGGGTAATCACGTAACAGTACAATTTAACTGTCATTTTTCCATAGAAAAAGTGATATTTAGACCTACCTGACGCGCGTACAATGCGTTACGTGATCGACCTACTGGCCGATCATGTAACGCATTTACTCTCTTGCCAATACCTTTACTTATTCAAATCAGCGGCTTTTCATGAAATGTCAAAAACGCTCCGTTATGAAGTTTGTAAGGACAAGTAACGATGGACGATTCTCTGTGGACACCCCCATTCAATAAACACCTACAACAGTAAGCGTATTAAATAATCTATATGATAAACTTTGTACACAACCATATAGGTCCCGATTTATTCAAACCATTGAACAAGATAACGCGAATCAAATCGAAATGTGTAATTTATTCGAATTCTTCAACGACGGCATACCTATACTGGTATATATTTTATATGTACCTACATGAATAAATTTCATTCGTACCGATAATCCGAGTAGCAATTTCGACGAAGGCCGATCTTCAATTACTGCGAAATGTAATCATATTATGTCAAAATCGATGATTTCGTTGGAATCAGTGTGCTTTTACAGAAATTGTGTTTATTGTACACCTACTCGTATTATGAATACAGTTGACACAAAAATAATATACCCACGCCGTGTTTTCTTGATTTTCAACAACTTCAATAGTGATGGTATATTTAGCAGCATCTACATAGTTACGACGGCCAACTAACCCAATTACCAAACAGATGGCGCTGTGTATTGTATTTAAGATCACGCAAGCGTTTGTTCACCAAAGAAAGTATGAAGCGAAATTTACACATGCAAGAAATTGCATGCACGTTTCATTACATTGCGGGTTACTGTGGCATACTGAGTTCAATTCATCTATCACATCCCACAATGTAGTTAAACTTGCATGAAATGTCTTGCATGTGAAAAGACGCTTAATAGGCCAGGTAATGAACAGACAACTTGTAAGTATGGAAAAAATTACAAATTTGGAAATAATTTATAATAGCTGATTTTTTCTATGTAATGGATATGTCACCGTTAGATTGTGAAAACCGTCAGTTTATAATCTAACCCGTTATATTGTAAACTGACGGAATATTGTGAACTGCTAAAATAATTCATAATTTTACGCATTCATTTTCGTTAGTTTATAAACTTACAATGTCATATCGTCAAATTGTAAACTGAATCAAATTTGCCTGATTTGGAACGCAACCTGTGCGCTGTTTGGTTGAGCAAATTATTCCACTTGCATCAGTTTCCACTTACGTCAGAACATGATTGTTTTTTTTTTGTTATTCAGACATTTTCTTCCATTTATTTCGGCACCCAGCAGTGTCGACGGAGCCCCGCTGCGCGGGGCTCCTATTTCTGGGCGCTTTGCCCTTCGGGCAACTGAAGATACCTAACTAACCTAACCTACCTAGTCTTTGTGTACGTTCCGTAGCAAGCCGATTTGATCTCAGTTCACAATTTGACGATTCGACATTGAAAGTTTATAAACTAACGAAAAATATTGCGTTAAATTGTGAACGGTTTTGGCAGTTCACAATATTCCGTCAGTTTACAATATAACGGGTAAGATTATAAACTGACGGTGTTCACAATCTAACGGTGACAGATATTTTATCAATTAAATAATTACCTAGCGACAAAATCCAACAAAATTTCAGACATCAAAATAATTATAACTAAACTAGCTTTTGAAAAGCGAGAAAAAATATTAATAAATGGTTTTATCTGTATTTTGGTTCATTTCCATTTGCTCTATAATATTCAAGATAAATAATACAAAAAGCCAATTTATGCTTTATATAAATCTATGTAATTACTTCCAGATGGAAATTATGTTGGATTCTTGAATAAAGCATCTTAGAATAACGTTTTAAAATGAAATAAACAAAAAAAACGATATTATAAATTAATGTTTTTCGAAACCGTATTTTGCCTGGGGAGTAAGACTCTCAGGTGACATTTGTTATTTAGTCTAAGCTCTGTTACCACGCACACAGCCAAATTATTGATGCTTAGTGTCTGCTTCCACTTGTGGGACGTTCGGAGACTTGTTCTATCAGCCCGCGGTTTTAGAAGTGCTTTGAGTGCTCGCTCCTGATTTCTTGGATCGGCGCCCTTACGAAACGGTGTGGCCTTCTTTTTGTTATACTTACGTTCAGTAATAAAATATTTTTCCGTTACTACAACTCTTTGTTTTGCTGAAGTTACGCTCAACAATCCCGGCACACTCTACAAAGGCGTATTTTAATATGATGTTAAGGTCCAAAGTGAGGTACCATGTCCTTCTATAGTCGCACTTTTCCGCACTGGGGGCCGATTTTTGACTTTCGAGCGCTCGAAAATTAAATAAAAGTAATACGATTTTAGTGTCAAAATTGCAGGCACTAACTTTCTACCGATAGAATTGAATACGAGTGGTCAATACCAATCGCTTTTCAATTTTCTATCGCTATTTCAAACGAGCATTTCGTAATTTTTGTCAGTTTTCGAGTGAAAGATTCGAGCGCTTGAAACTCAAAAATCGGTCCCCTGTTCTTATATTCACAGAAACAAAATACTAGCTATATAGAGGTACGTTTGTTAAAATCACACTATCACACTTGTCCCACTTGTCCCACTTGTCACACTTGTCACACTTGTCACACTTGTCACACTTGTCACACTTGCCATCATCATCACACTTATAAATGTGAAACAGTATCAAAGGAAATCCATGTGGTCAAAGATACATAATAAAATAACATCGACGGAAATTGTATTAATACAACTAACGTTAAAAACTTTAATACTGCGATGCAGCGCGTCACACATTTCCAGGCATATTCTAGCCGTAGTAGGTAATTCTTCCGATTTTTCTATGCGTTTAAATTCTGCCAAACCATATGAGAACGTATAAAAAAAGTTTGATGGAGTTTAGGTATCCGTAGACAGAGTTCGAGAATGACCGATTTAAAAACACATCACCAGCGCCATCTTTTGGTATCCAGTGGCGACAAGAATTCTTCGCTAATGTATCCAGTGGCTTTGAGGACAGATTATACAAAAATATGCGAACCGATTTTATTGAAACTTTCCAATATTGTTGTTTATACCTCAGAGTAGAAAATAACGGGCCGTTTTTTTATATATAATTACTTCAGAGGGTGGAATAAGGAACCAAAGTTTGTATGGGAATTAATTTTTTTTTTTAAATAGAAACTTGAAACTTCGTAGATTGATTTTATATCAAAATATTAGAAAACTGATTTCTGCGTTTTTGAAAATTCTTTCCCTAAGGGGGTCAAATAGCGTTTGAGAATTCGTATGAAAAAAAAAACGGTCACCCATCCAAATATTGACCTCACTCGACGTTGCTTAACTTTGGTGATTGTTGCGAAGTGTCCATCGCTATTAGACTACATAATATAGGCAAGTAGTTTCTGAAGGTTACATTATCTTTTAATGATTTTTGTAATTACAATATTAGTGTTTTTAAAATAAAAATGTACTGTTTACTAGAAGGCGACATATTTGTATAAGTCAGCTACTGATTTTAAAAACTTAGAAATTTGAAAGTTCGTATACACAATTGACATAGCATTTTCATCAAAATTCATTCCCTAAGGGATGGAAAGGCCATATGCAAAACATAATGAGAGTTGAAACTTTGCGCACAGGTTCCTTTTTAACCGACTTCAAAAAAAAGAGGAGGTTCTCAATTCGGATTCTTTTTTTAATTGAAAGTATATGCTTCCAGATTGGTCCCATTGTTTTCAAAACCCCAGTTGGATGATGGGAACCATGATGAATTGAGGGAACTCCTCAAATTTATTAGGCACGCGTGTAGTAATTTCGGTATTATATATTAGAATTCGTGTATTTAAGTACACCCGAAAATCATAAATTTGGTGATGGTGGAAGTGATGATGAAGACCACAGAGGCTTGTGGAATTTCTCAATGATGTACTTCAAACTATAAAAGTACGTCACAGATTCTGATATGATTTCGTTGAAATAGCAAACAATGAAGTGCCAAGGGTAATTCTGAGATCCTTGAGGAATCGACGGAAGTCCTCAAATATTATCGGCTCACATACAATGATGTGGTTTTTTTCTCTAATAATCAAAACATTTGCTCGCGGAAATCAGTTCATGTGGTAAATTGCAAAAGAAATGTGGCTTGGCGGAGTACTGAATTGAAGTCGGTTAAAACTTTGTTTTTAAAGTAAATTATATACAGTCAAGTCAAACATGCTGAGTACCTACGTCGATTTCTGAAATTCATCCCCTAACTAAAAGCGTTAATAAGGATATATAGTTATTATCGTTTAGTGTAGAATGTATAGAATACGAAAGATTTTTTAAATGTATATCGTAAGGGTAGTGTTAGTAATAGTCTTGATTTGAAATATTTGTGTGCCTAATGAAATGACCATGCATAGTAATACGATGGAAATATTCCGTACAACCTATACCTACGAGTATATAAATGTTTATATAGGTAGGTAGGTAAATACGTAAGTGGTTTTTAACAAATTAACTCATAATAGCAATGTCCGGGTCACAAGTTTGATTTGATGAATTTCATCCTTAGAGCATTAAACCAACCGGAGACGACACGCGCACACTTTTCTATCTAAAAAAGTCTGCCGTTTTCGGCGCGGGGGACGAGGCAACGCACACAAATCATGTTAACACCAATGCATTTTTCCGATAGTGTCACTACACACGCACACGACAAAATTATCAAACACCAGCATAAACTATACTCACACAAGTACAAACACATACACAGACAACCTGTCCGTGAAAGAGATGACGTCAGCTCGAAGTAAACATCGATAGTGCGAGGAACACGTCGATAATAAATAATAAACTTATCGATATTTCATGTAGGTCCGGAAACGAATGCACAAAAAAGGTATAGAGGGAAATGCATGAAACACAATTTTTGACTTCGTAACTTTGTTTGGACTAGTTAGGAGGTAAACATATCAAAAGTCCTTGCCCGTAACCCTTGAGCCGGAGGGGAGGGGGGGGTTTCAAAGTCCCATTATTCGGTTTTTCACCTATATCTCGGAAACTATGCGTCCTAGCGACATAACTATTCCAAACAAAATGAAAGGTGATTAAATTTGCCACAATTTTTATAATATCAAGTTTTTCGATATCTTGTACAGTTTTCGAGATATAAGATATTATACCATCGAGTACTATCGAGCTGGTCTGATGATGGAGATGGAAGGCGGCCATAGGATATCATATTGAAATGCCATGATCGGTACTTATTAAAAGGGATTTTTTTTTATGCACGTAACATACGATCTTTGGACAGACGGTAAACGGATAACAGGATGTTTTTTCCACATGAATAACTGGCCTGAATTTTGGTTCAGGCAGGACAGGTTAACACTATACTGTATCTTTTGGAGATAACATAAAACAAGAAACAAAGAATAAAAAGCAACTTTTATAAAATAACATTCAAAATGCTGGGAGCAAATAGTGCTAGTCTCGTTTAGGAGTCCACGACACATGATTTCCACAAGCTCGGATACAGACATCCTGAATCATTACATCTTTTGGGAATCTGAAAAATAAATTATAAGAATAACATACTTATAATGTTTATCGACATTTGTTTTTGTGCTGTCCCTTCACTAACTTTCCTAGTACAGTGTTGCTAGAGTAACAAATTAAAAATGCATATTTACGGAACAAGTGACGATCGTAAATTCCGTATAATTAATAAAATACAGCCTAAAAATATTATATTTAAAACATTAAATAAAAATATTATATGGTGAAAATAAAAGAATAAATGAATTTGCAAACAGTAATCCATCATTAATTAATTAAACATCTACAATTATAAATTTCACGTTATTTATGGTTGGTACCATTTTTATTGGATAAACTGTGTTAATAATAACGAATTTAAAGTAGAACTTATAATTAAACATTTATACAGTCAACTTTAAAAAATACCCAAAAGTAGAGCTAGTACCATTAAGTGGGAACACTGTTAGATTGACAATATTTTTTAGTTTTTTGCAAATTTAATGCACTATTTGATAATATTTAAACGTAATAATACTAACAGATGAAAAGTAACGTTATCCTTTTGTACATTAGATATTTCTGATCTCTTATTACACGAGAACACGTTGCAATTCGGCATTTTTAGCTCAGGTCATTCCGCGCTCACTGCGATTCATTGAATGGCGCGGAGCGCGCGGCAACTAGTTTTATATAACCGCTATGACCGGCGGTCTCGTACCTTTGGCAGAGGGGAACGCCTGGCAATGGCTACTCCGGTTGGTTTAATGCTCTAAGATTTCATCATTTCATTTCATGCATTCATCTAATTTAAGTAAATGCAGCAATTAGTTTCATGCTTCGCATGCATTTTGTACATTACTATATATACTCGTATAATTGATATAGGTCCCGACAAACATTTTGAATCAAAAGGGCTACTGCCTAACTAAATCGGCTGCTGCGCACTCAAGGTCCAGCTCAAGACGTTTGCCGGCAACTGTACACATCATCATCATCATATCAGCCGAAAGACGTCCACTGCTGGACATAGACCTCCCCCAAAGAGTGTAAATTGATATATTTAAATAAATTAAAAGCTACACGATCGTGAAAACCACATGTAAATCGGTTCAGTAGAGTAAAAATAATATTGACGAAGGCCGTTACCGGCGTAACAATTCAACAGTTAGTGCAAAAATTACACTTACTATGCGGGCGAAGCCGCGGGCAAAAGCTAGTCATTTATAAACCTGTTTTTTCACCGACTTACGTCATACAAAAATATGTGTAAAAACCTATCCATCCAAGGCTGTCGAGCATATTTAGTTCAATATCGTATATAGGTCGACCCCTGTCTCCGCCTGATGGATGATGCGGCGATAGACACTCGATGCGGAGTTTAATTAATATGGAGATTTAGGCTGCGCGTGGGCACGGTAGACAAAAGTGGGGTTAAGTGATTAATATGGTTAATGATGTTATTGTAAGGTTTTAATTGACCTGATTTTATTGGATGATTTAAGGGAGTTTGACCAATTTTGGCCGTTCAACAGCGTTAGAACAGAGGCAGCAGTTTCGTTTTGTGTTATGTTTATTTTAAGGCGCTAAAGCTAAAGCTTATGATAAGCGTGGGACATGTTGTATGATTCAAAAGTGATATACTTAATTTTGTCTTGACAAGCCGGGTATATTTACCGGTTACATGTCTATGGCAAAGCCAACAGGAAGTGTTTTCATCATAATTTTAAAACCTAGTCAATGTTTCTACTTACATGTTTTCTACCGTTGTGTCTAAGCTACTGAACCGTTTTTAAGAAGGCTTGGTTGGTGTATTATGCAGCCTAGAGCCCTCAAAAACGGACATTATGCCCGACCTACCGTGATACATGCCTAAATACTTAATATATAAAATGGAACTTATCCCTCGCGTTTGTTCACAGCACATCGTATACTACAGCAGCCTACGGAAGCCATCAGAATGTCCTGCTGCGACTCGACACGCTCGGTAGACCACCCAGCTCCACTGGATCTTACGCTACTATAGCCAGCCTGCATAAATTTCCTTTCGGTATGTTGATATAACCATACGACGGTATATTATTACTAGAATATGTGAAATAGACCTAGGTTGCTAGAAATCACATGGTAGTGAAATCTTGAAATTGAAAATGTTTTGGTGCTATATGCACAAGGAACAGTTAAGAATAACATGCGTTTATTAGCGAAGCCGGCTGTTCAGGGTTCGAATCCCGGTAAGGGCGTTTATTTGTGTGATGAGCACGAATAATTTGTTCCTGAATCTTGGGTCTATTCCGTTTATTTTGGTATATATTTATCTATAGATACATATTAGCACATTGGACGTAGAATCGATGACCGTTGGGGCGGAAAGGTTCTCGAGTGGCGACTACCGGAAGACGCAGCGTGGGTAGATCCCCGACAAGGTGCATTTCGCTGGATGCGGGTGGCGCTGGACCGGTCACTTTGGCACTCTTTGGGGCAGGTTGCAGTGGACGTTTTCCGGCTGATATGATGATTAGTATATAATTAGCAAATATCGACGCATATAACACGCTTTGCTTAATTTAAAATAAGCAGTAAAATAAATGTATAATCGTAGTAAACATTTTGCAAGTTTACTTTTTCTCCTTATGAATTTTACTGGTGCGAACACGTATGATACCTCAGAGCATAGAATACTAGAGAGAGGACAAGCCGCCGGCGGCCGCGTCGCAGCTGTATGCTCAATGGGCATACACTGCCATACTGTGCACGCGTGCTGATCGCAGAGAATATTACGTTTTTTCCCAAAATGCCTGATATGATGCGCGTTTATTGTCAAATAAGCGTGTAGGTATACAAGTGTGTGTGTTTTAGATGTGTGCGTGCTTTGTCTTGTCAATTACTTGGGCGTTGTGTGGGTTAATGTACTTGCGACAGGCTCACTCTATACAAATCGGCCGCCATGTCCGATCTCCTTATATTCATACATCTGTGTATGATACGCACGATTGATTGACCTTCCAAATATTACGGGGGCACGCACACTGGGTGCGAATTAGTTTCCAAGTACGTACGTACGTGTTGTTCTGACTTCCGTAAACAAGCTGGTCATGTGGGGAGTTTTTAAAGCATTCGTATGATGAGACGGATGCAATATCACCGAAGCACTGCCCGTGTGACGGAAATGAACATGTTCCGTGTGCCGCCTCACTCTGCTGTCTACTACCTATACCTTGGTGCCCGGGACACCTGCGAGGTTCAAGAGTAATTATTATCATGACATGGTTGTACTCACGCTCATATATTGTCATGTTTAATTAAACAGTCAACGTGACAGCCACGTCATTACTGATGTTTAACGGCCTCCGTAGCCCAGTGGGTAGTGACTCTGCCTACGAAGCTGGAGGTCCCGGGTTCGAATCCCGGTCAGGGCATTTATTTGTGTGTTTATCACGAATATTTGTTCCTGAGTTATGGATGTTATTATATATGTATATAAGTATCTATATGTATTTATCTATTATATATATCATCGCCTAGTACCCACAACACAAGCCTTATTGAGCTTACCGTGGGCCTAGGTTGATTTGTGTAAGATTGTCCCGTAATATTTATTTATTTATTCATATAAATCACTGTTAAACGTAGAAAACTTACCAAGGTACCCATTTTCAACCGCTTTACTGAGATGGGTCCTGCGATGCAACGCAGGGTATCGGAAGGTGGCTGCTCCATCTGCACCATCTCAATTAATGGTACTGGGACACATGCCGTTTAGTAGCATGCTTGTTTGAGCATGCTCAATTATTATGTAGGTATGTAAATAGCATATACAAATGCTATTTGCTCGAAACTAGCATGCTTTCGTGCCACTAATGAGCATGTATAACAGTACCTTAAGCGTTCGACCTAGAGGGTTAGCAAAACTTGCTGCTATTATGCCGCTGAGTCGCTCAGCGACTCCCGTCCGACTGTGCAAACAGTAAGAAAATGGAGGGTAGATTTTCTCGCGTTGCGTCGCAGTGGCCGATGTGCTAGAGCACTATAGTCTTATAAAATATAATATTATTATCTAACGGGACTTAATCGCATATAATGAACTTATTTATTAACTTATATCTGAGTCCCTCTCTGTGTGTATGTTGACCCGTGACCATGGATGTTGCGACACGTCCGAAACGTCGGGAGCCCTCAAAAGAGTATTAATAAAACAAGTTAATCATATGCGATTAAGTCCCGTTTGGTAAAAATAACGTGTGAGAATCGTGATAGTTAAAACGACTATATTCTGACTATAAGTAATTCATTACCTAGGTAATGTCAATAATGTGTAGGTATAGTTTAATAGGTGGAGGGAATGTTATGTACGCGACTAGCCTATGCATGCATGTGTGTGTGTGTGGCCGCGCCCACCACGTTACCTATACATGAATAGACAGTGCATTACTAGCTACCGGTTGTTTCTCTGTGTCCCTGCCCATCGACTTATCAGTGGCTTAAAGTAAGTGTGCTTAAAAGTTATGATGGTTTCGTTACACAGGCAGCAGAAGATCCCCGTCGCCGTACGCGACGACCCACATCAGCGAACACGTGTACGCCAAACCGGAGTCCCGCGTGTCTTACTACGCAGCCTCCAACCTCACGCACGTTTCACAGGTGAACTCAATTATGAATAGTTAAGGAGTTAGCATTTAATTAAAATTTAGCCATTAGCTAACCCAAATACGTCTATCTACCGTTTTTCGGAAGGGTGATCACGTAACTTTGTGAACGCACCTTAGGAAAACTCAACTGTAATTTTCCCATACAAAAAGTGACATTTAGATCTACCTTACGTAGGTACGTACAGCCACCATCACATACCTACATCGGAGCAAACAAGCAGCTCACAAACATCGGAACACACCTCTATTTTCAAGGCATTAGTGTGCATGTGCCGATATTTTTGAACACATATAGTGTACCTATGTATGTGATGGCGACTGTACAATGCGTTACGTGATAGACCTACTGGTCATATAAGAGGAAGCTACGCAAAGGAAGACGTCGAAAGTCTATATTCAAAGGGAATAAAAGCTTTTGACGTCTTCGATTGCGTAGTTACTTTTGATGCTGCCTGTACTTAATATGTATATCAAATTACGTATACAGGCAGTAAAACAAAGAATGCCTTAAGTATCGCAGGGAAAGTACTGAGGGGCCTGTAGGTAAAATAGGGTTACCTACTTGTTGTAAAAGAAGCATTACTTACGTGTGTGAAGCTTATTTATGTGAAGTTGGTTTCTTTACATGAATAAGCAATACAAATAAATACGTAAGGTTATGTGTTTTTATTTCAATGTACCTGTTTGAAATATAAGTAAAGAAGGCGGCGAATTTAATACAATATTTACTAAAAGAATACGTACTTTTAAAACATGACACCTTATTGCAAACAAATTTCTTGCATGGGTTATTTATTAACTTTTAATAATGGCTAAAGCTGATAACACTTTCATTCACGCATTCAGGGCCTCTATAGAACAAGTGCGAGTTGGACTCGCGCACGAAGGCCAACCATTATCTATGTTGTATGGTAATATTTTATTTTGTTTTTAGTATTTGTTGTTATAGCGGCAACAGAAATACGTGATCTGTGAAAATTTCAACTCTCTAGCTATCACGGTTCTTGAGATACAGCCTGGTGACAGACAGATGGACGGACGGACGGACGGACAGCGAAGTCTTAGTAATAGGGTCCCGTTTTACTCTTTGAGTACGGAAACCTAAAAAAGGCCATGTGTGCGTTTAAAGAGTTTTGTCTATTTCACCTGTCACCATTTGAAAAAGTTAAATAAATCATCGTAACACGTTTTTAGGGTTCCGTAGCCAAATAGCAAAAAACGGAACCCTTATAGATTTGTCATGTCTGTTAGTAATAGGGTCCCGTTTTACTCTTTGAGTACGGAAACCTAAAAAAGGCCATGTGTGCGTTTAAAGAGTTTTGTCTATTTCACCTGTCAACACCATTTGGGCTCCAATTGGGTTATTGTCAGTCATTTTTTTTTTCTGTTGTCATTAGTTAAGGGCTTACGTTTGTGTGCTTATGTTTTTATACTTTTTATTGCATATAATTATAGAAGAGGCGACGCCGTTTATGCGGATTCACAGTTCAACCAAAAATGATTAGGCTTTATGGAGCCCATAACTTTGGCAATGTCCACAGAAGAGCCACATCTCAAAAACATATATTTAACAAATCTCTACAGTCTACAAGTAAAGGAGTTCTGAGGTAACAACATAAGAGTTACTGTTGGATTTGAAAAAGTTAAATAAATCATCGTAACACGTTTTTAGGGTTCCGTAGCCAAATAGCAAAAAACGGAACCCTTATAGATTTGTCATGTCTGTTAGTAATAGGGTCCCGTTTTACTCTTTGAGTACGGAAACCTAAAAAAGGCCATGTGTGCGTTTAAAGAGTTTTGTCTATTTCACCTGTCAACACATCTCAATTGGGCACCAATTGGGTTATTGTCAGTCATTTTTTTTTGCTGTTGTCATTAGTTAAGGGCTTACGTTTGTGTGCTTATGTTTTTATACTTTTTATTGCATATAATTATAGAAGAGGCGACGCCGTTTATGCGGATTCACAGTTCAACCAAAAATGATTAGGCTTTATGGAGCCTATAACTTTGGCAATGTCCACAGAAGAGCCACATCTCAAAAACATATATTTAACAAATCTCTACAGTCTACAAGTAAAGGAGTTCTGAGGTAACAACATAAGAGTTACTGTTGGATTTGAAAAAGTTAAATAAATCATCGTAACACGTTTTTAGGGTTCCGTAGCCAAATAGCAAAAAACGGAACAGATTTGTCATGTCTGTCTGTCTGTCTGTCCGTCCGTATGTCACAGCCACTTTATTCCGAAACTAGAGCTATACTGTTGAAACTTGGTAAGTAGATGTATTTTGTGAACTGCATTAAGATTTTCACACAAAAATCAAAAAAAAATAAAAAAAATTTAGGGGTTATAAACACAGAACTAAAACTCAAAAAAATTTTTTTCATTAAACCCATACGTGTGGGGTGGGGTATCTATGGATAGGTCTTCAAAAATGATTTTAAGGTTTTTAATATATTTTTTTTCTAAACTGAATAGTTTACGCGAGATACACTTCCAAAGGATATATTTATTAACGAAAAAACAATTGTCAACGTACAATAAAAGTCATAATATTAGATAAGTTTACAAGTCAAAAGTGGTAAAATGTGTCCCCCCTCCCCCTGTAGCTTCTAAAATAAGAGAATGATAAAACTTAAAAAAAATATGATGTGCATTACCATGCAAACTTCCACCGAAAATTGGTTTGAACGAGATCTAGTAAGTTGTTTTTTTTAATACGTCATAAATCGTAAACTGCAATTTATTTTACGGAACCCTTCATGTGCGAGTCTGACTTGCACTTGGCCGCTTTTTTAAAACCTAGCCTCTAAACGATATAAAAAACGCAATACCGACTCCACTTTTCGACATAAAACTTCAAACTTGGTTTTCTATTCTATCCGAATAAAATACTTCTTCACCTCATTAAGAATCCAATTTAAAGCGAGTTATCCTGTCTGCAGGTGATACAAACGTAATACAATTAGCGATGTTCCCAGCATTGAAAAGGAGAAGTTTGCTAGAAGCGCTAAAGTTGGACACTGTCATTTGAAGGAAGTATGGCTGGGAGTTGAAGTATTGTTTTAATCAAAAGTTACGGATGTGTAGTGAAGGTACATTGAATTGTTTTAAGTTTAAACGCATAGAAAAGCCGAAATTCGTCATCAGATCTAGTTCTTAAAAATCTGCTTTAGTATCATAAATTATAACTTATTGCAACCGATGTATGTATGTTTGGACGTTGGAAGTGATCAAAGTAAAAGAAGCATGTAAATATTGTAGCAGTTGCAATTCATTGTTATTTGGCCTCTATCTGCCTGAACGTAGCCAAAAACCCAAAACTTGTAATGTTTTAAGTCAACTTTTGAAGCTTCAAGTAAAATTTATTTGACGTATTAATCAAGTTTTGGTCCTTCGAACCGATTTTTCATTTCTTGTTGCAAGTCACTTCCAGAGCTGACACTTCGCTATTATTAGGCCCAGTTTTTAATTTGCGATCCCCTTTTGTCCGTAAATTTGTCGCACCGCTGGATATCTCCAGGAAACATGAATTAGTGCTCTTTAGCGAGGGAGGGTTAACGAATCCGGAATGCAAATAGGGGGTATCAACAATGCACAAAGATCCTCGAAGCTGTTGGTTTGGAGAAGTTAATGAATTTGCTCCGGATAGTGTCTTTGAGACGCTGGGAATAATTGCAGTTTGTAGTGTCCGGCTTCTGAAGACAACTGTTGTTTGTACTGTCTTGATTAAAGGAAAGGCCAATATTAATATAACTTTGAACATACTATTGGATACATTATCTTAACCCCAAAAAGCGTTTTAATAGATAAAGCATTAAACATCTCGACAAAGGCAAATTAATGATGAGGATGGTCGCTTAATTCACCATAAATTTTACACAAATGGATTAATTTTAAATAAAGCCACGTTTCATTTTCAAAAGTAGATTCTGCCTGACGCTACTATAAAATGGTTTATCTATCCAAATATCATAAACCCTCCATGATGCGTTCAAGAACCGCACATTATGGCCACCATAAAAATAGACTGTTTTGTTACAACAAATTTCTTATCTGTGAAAATGTTATTATTGCTAAATAATAACATCGATTTCGATAATATTATTTCATTCAAATTTCGAACATCTCTGAAATCAAAGAAATTTGATATGACCTCTATTCTGATATCAGTCGAGATGACGTTTAGTTCGAAATGAATTGTCAATTTGCATACAAATTTGACAAATGTCGTACGTAAGTAATATATCGAACGATATGACAGTTGCATCCGACTCTAGTTTGTCTCTGAATTAAGAAAAAACTATGACAGCTGCCAGAAAACAACGCCGCGATGCCGGTCATAATATGCGGCTCCTGAATGCATCGTGCAGGCTTATGATATATGGATAGATAAAGTAGTGTATGTAACTGTACATTATTAGGCATTAAGACACTCGTGTGATGTTATTATGAACCCACACTCGTGTTTAATGCCCTTCATTATGTACAGTCACATAAACTACTATTGTTTACAATTTGATTTTTATTGTGTAGGTACCTACCTACTTTTCTCATATATGTATAATTATGTGACCAGTTACTTAGCAGGAAATGGGATTTCATCCCATTTTTGTTGTAAGGGGGGAGATATGTGCCGACGAGGCACATTCTAAATTAGCGATTAGATATTGTATAATACGTGCCGTAGATTAAGTACCTACGTGCGAGATGTGCGAATGATAATACATGTAGCTACTCGTATATATACCGTGTGAGTTAATGAATAAAGGACTACTATTGTGTTGACAGTACTTCAGAGTCTCTCTCTGGGTGTGGACTGCCATAAACCCCCCTGGGGTGAAGTCCACACTCACCTTGTCTACTCCCCCATCAACATATTATTTATTGCCAGGCAGTGGACACTATCCTCAACCACCAACCACCGCCTGGCAAAGTTTACATTCTAATAACCGGAATTATTATACCGAAATAATGTGCGGCTTTGATACTTCTAAGGTTATCAAATTATTGTCTTCGTACTAAGAAAAAGAAAATGATAATATTTACTTAGTTTTTACATAATAATATCAAGGTTGCAACTTCCTTTTAAGTATACCTACCTGTGCCAGGAGGTCCCGCTCCTCTTTAACTACAAGTTGTTTTATAAGCGTGAAAAAAATGTACTAAGTATTATATTAAAGAAACAAGAACAAAAGTATACTGAAAAAGAGTGTCTAATGTCACTTTAAATTAAAAATAAAGCTCAGCTTAACCAAGTTGAACTTCCTCAAACATTAAACTGTCTTTAAGAAAAGCTATCAACATGTAAAACCGTCACTGAGCTATGGGTCGGAAGACCTTTTCCAATCTAGCAGTAAACTCGATTAGCGATAGAGTTCGCTCGGCGTTCAATGAAATTATATGCCCGAGCACCTGCCAACCGAGGGCCAGACTTGGGAACTGTATAGATAGGGCTATTAAAGGTATAACAGGGCTAGATTTACAGCGTAACAACAGAATGTCAATGATGGTAAACATATTGTATACTTAGCGTCAATAATAGCCTCCTAATTTATTGTTTATTTGCTTTATTTAATTTTCAATAGTCGTTTCTTTGGTCATCATCAAGATCGTTTGTTAGTCAGTTACTATACTAAAACTGATGTTATTGGCATTGGCTTTACTCAATTCGGCTAGGTTATCACTTTCGTGATTCCGGATAGTTCGTAAATAGGTACCTACTTTAAAACTTTGGTTGATTTTATCAACATGATGTCTATAAATAATACAATACATGCCTGATAATACATTTACTTGTATTTTTTTTTACGAAGCCTTAAAGAGTACCATTAAAACTAATTTATTTTTACTTAATTAAATATGCATAATGGTTCACCTAGCGTCAGTAGGGTTTGCAGTCTCGGTACAGGCTTGTATCAAATTCCATGGGAATTTAAGGTGTCACATATTATCTTCTTCTTCTTCTTCTGTGCCTGTTCCCACGTTAGGTGGGATCGGCTCTCCTAATTAATCGGCGCCAAGGTCTTGGGTTGTCGGGTCTGGTAATTGTTCCTTTTTCAAAAGCCGGGTCATGCTGGTCCACCATGTAGAAGGGGGGCGGCCTCTGCCTCTTTTACGTTCCGGGATGTTTAAGGCCTTTTTGACAACGTAGTCATCAGGTCGTCTCATGACGTGGCCATACCACCTAAGACGTCACATATTATCTTAAAAAGTTTAATTTATTTCAGTCTGAAATAAGTATTTCTTACAGAACACCATAACAAAGGATCGCATCACTGACCCGGCTGAGCAGCTCCGATTTCTTACTACTCCTCGGGCGAACATTCGTCTTGAGATCTTGGTGCATGAGGGAACGTTCGGACGGGTCTACAAGGGAGTATACAAGCGAGGGGATACTTATGAAGAAGTCTTAGTTAAAACTGTTTCAGGTGAGACATATAATATGAGCATCATCAACAACATTATCCTCCATTCGTCAGCTAGGCTCTTCTCGTGGGAAATGAACGAATGTCAACAGGCTGAAGTCCTCGTTCTGTTTCAATTTCTATGGGTTTATTCACAGGTCCACTGACTGTGAAAGTACAGTCGCCATCACATACATCGGAGCAAACAAGCAGCTCACAAACATCGGAACACACCACTATTTTCAAGGCATTAGGGTGCATGTGCCGATATTTCTGAACACCTAAAGTGTACCTAAACCCAATCGTAATCAGAAATACGACAATAGAGCAAGTTCAGAAATTTAAATATTAGGGAAGTATCATTACTCTAGGTGCATTCCTGAGCATTGCTGTGGCCAAAAAGGCATTTAATAACAAAAAGCATCTCTTATAAGCACGCATATCAAAAACAGCTAAAAAGCGGCTGATGAAAGTTTACATTTGGAGCATTGCTTTATATGGGAGCCAGTCGTGGACGCTAACCCAAAGAGAGACTGAGACTAGAGGCCTTTGAAATGTGGTGCATGCGAAGGATGGAAAGGATTAGCTGGACGGAGAGAAAGACAAACGAATAAGTTTTAAGGATGGTAGATGAGAAAAGATGTTTGCTAGGATGTATTAGAAATAGGAGAGGCAAGATGGTGGGCCACCTGATACGGCACGACAGTTTCTTCCTAAACATCCTGGAGGGTAAAATTGAAGGCAAGAGAGGCAGAGGGAGGCCTAGGCTAACATATTTTAGTTAAATAAAAGATACAGCTGATGTCGAGTCATATGAGGAAGTCACGAGGCTGGCAATGGACAGAGAAAAGTGGCGGTTACTCCACCGACAAGAGCAAGGCTATAAAGTAATGATGAGGAGTGTACTTATGTATGTGATGGCGACTGTACCTATGTACATAGTAGCAACTACTCATTTTATTACCTATTATGTACTATTACTTAGAAATGATAATTCTTTACAGAGTTATAAGAATTCTGCGACGTTTTCCTGACTTCTCACCTTACTGTAGTGGCAATCCAATTATAAACGTGTATGTTTCCTTTAAGTTCTTAAATGAATCCGAAAGCATACTAAAGGAGCCTGGAGTCCGTTTAGCACCAATTTACTTAATCTCAATCCTTTCCAATATCCTCTACCACTAAACTAGTCTAGACTGATTTGAATTGAATTCTGAACTTCTTAATTCAGAAGCAGCTTCAGCCATGCAAGCGGCCCTGCTTGTCGCGGAGGGCCTAAGGCTGTGTGGACTTGCCCACAGCAACGTGCTAGCACCGATGGCTGCCTGTGCTGAAGAGGCACGGAAACCGCTTTTAGTATATTGCTGCGCTTCTCATTCTTCGAATCTTAAAAGGTAAGTGGTACTTGTTAATCAAAAAGTATTTGCAGCAATAGTACCAGTTTATTTAGCAGTGAAAACGGTATCCGTTTAATAAACTAATAACTAGTTAAGTATTTGGGAAAAACAGCGTTTTATGTACATTATTAGCTAGAATACCTTATACCTACTACTTACCTACTACTTATCCTTATACCAACTTACAAAATAAAATCCTCAGTCAAGAAAAATTGTCTTGACAGTTTACTTGCCATTAAGCTCTCAATCATACTTTACAAAACATAATGAAATTCATCAACTTAAGGGTGGTTTTTAATGCTTATCCAAATACGACACGATATTGAAGTGTCGTTGAATGTGCTCTGTGCTTCTAACAATTCTAACATTAGAGGCTTTGATATCCTCACTCACTTCATCATTTCGCCGTCAGATTCCTAACCTCATGCCGTCTGGGCCACCAAGCGGCGCCTGCGACGCGAGAGTTGGTGGAGCTGGGAGCACAAGTGGCTTGCGGTTTGTCATACTTGCACGTCCAACGCATCGTCCATGCTGACGTCGCTGCAAGGAACTGCGTGTTAGTTGATTTTATTGTTGTTTAGATTTGGAGCATGATGAATGAATTTTACTGTACAGAATCAGTAGCAGTACTATTTATACTTTATCCAAAACTGTAAGCATGAACTCAGTCGAACGAACACAAGCAACACTGTCTCACTTATTCCACCTGATCGTTGCTGCCCCTAGTGCCCCTGTTATTTAAAGCAAATGTTATGTAATTTAAAATAATCTCTCTTCGTATCGTTTTCTTTTTGCCATATAATTCACCACCATTTTTTAACATTGTCTAATAAGGCCGTAATATGGATAATATAAACATTTCCATGTTGTTATTTTGAGAATAACGCGAATGAAAATGTATATTTTTTTATATTTAATTTAAAGTCTACTTCCAATTTTTAATATTTGTACACTTTTTTTAGAGTGGATGAGAAATTGAGACTGAAAGTGACAGACAATGGTCTTGCGAGAGACTTATTCCCTGATGACTACCACTGCCTTGGGGATAACGAGAACAGGCCGGTGAAATGGATGGCGCCAGAAACTCTGTTGCAGGACCAGTATACTACAGCTTCTGATGTGGTAAGATGTTTTTACAACAAAACAGCGTTTACATTAGGTCACCAGCATAAACCTGACCAGACTCTAGTCCAAGTGTCAGATATGTTTGCTTTGTTATGGCAGATATTAACGCCAGCGACTGTACGTACCCTTTACCTTACAATTAACGTGCTTCTTTTTTTGACAGTGGGCCTTAGGTGTTGCACTTTGGGAGCTGGCAACTCTTGCTGCTTCTCCATTAGTTGAGTTGGATGCTGCTGACGTAGGCGCATTCCTCAGCGCAGGTTATCGACCATCTCAGCCTCATAATTGTCCAGATGAACTGTAAGTATTTATAAAAAGTGTTAAAGGCGTGAGTGAATCCACGCATTAACTTAATTTAAGAAAAGAGCGAATTGGCTTAGAACAAAATAGTAACTTTTTTGATTAAAAAGTAACATACAATTTCTCTCAAATCAGGTATGGCCTAATGTCCTGGTGTTGGACAACCTCTGCAGCAGCACGCCCGACAGCACCTCAGCTCTTGGCTGCCCTTCACGACTTCAGACAAGCACTCAGCACCTATATTTAACTAAATTCCGATGACAAGAACATTAGGTACCTCTTAAGTGTAACCATGTTTCATTTTTTTTTTTGTATTAACTTGATATCAAAGTATTATCAGTGAAGAATATTTTTTTACCTCTTCATTTACCCTAGACATTTAGTCTTTGAAATTTCATGGTCAATTTAATGAATCCCTAGGCACTAATTTTCGTATACTTGATAAGCCCAAAGTGCCTGCCAAAGAATCTTGAAGTCGGTTGCTATATAGATGAACATAAACGCGTTAGGTAAAACCAAAGATGTAATGGCGGACACCATGTAGATAAACTGGTATGGTATAGCTTGAGCTAGAAAACTGGAATAGGATATATAAGGAAATGCAAAATGGTGATATATTTCTTAATTAAGTCTTAAGAACCCTTTTTAAGTATTCCTAGGTAATTACCTGGATAAGATTTTTTTTTTAATAAAAATAATTAAGTAATTATCTTTACTAAAAAAAATCTTTACTTTCATGATTAGTTACGGTGGTATAAATAGCTGAAGCAATTGAATGTCCCAAAGATCGTCACCAAAAATACTTTAGGAATAATTAATTTAAAGATCGTAATTACAATAAATAAGTAGCTAAAAATTTTATTAGAATAAAAAATCTTAATTGGGTTGGACGAATGCATGTAAGAATTTTATTTGGTTACCTACCTATGTGCTTGAAGTTCTTTTAGTCACTTCATGTTATTAGAAGATTATTTTTCTCTTAGATAAAGTAAAAATATGAGTATATCCATAGGTTTTGTTATCAAACGTAAATTTATTACATGTAAAATAGTTAACACTTGTTTAATGATTGCACTTTTTTACAATTTTGCGAAATTTGGACCAATGTCGCCCAACCTCATGTATGTACATACGAAATCGATGCAAAAGGAATTTAATTTTGATAAATTAAGCCAATGGCTTTGATTAAGTTAATTGCGATGTTGATCGTTTTAGTAATAATGATTAGAATAGAGTTCCTGAGGACATGAAAGTCCGTCCAGGCATAAAAAGGATACAACACCAAAACAGTAGTTAGTCATGATATTGTTGACGATATGGATTTGATGAATCTGCAATTTTAGAAATAAAATAAAAACTCAAGAACTATTGGCAATGGCATCGATTGTTGTTCAATATATTTACTATGATGCAATGATTTGTCAAAATCATTTATCGTGCAACATGCATGAAGAGAAAATGTCTATTATACCACAATTATTCATAGAAAATATATAAATTATACTATTCAAATTAACTGTAGTAATAAATGAAAACTGAACAATATTCAAATACATGAATGAATGGTGTAATTCTAGAGTCAGTATTGGATTTATACTTAACATTGTAATTGAGGCTAGATGATAAATTACTTAACACATTTAAATTGGTGTCGTCATTCATGGTAAAATAAGTGTATTACAAAGTGAGATTTAAATGTAAATAGATTATACACTTTAATATTTTACACTTTAATTGTTTTTGTTCTTGTTTATTGTTACACATTTGCTTTTATTTTTTTACCTTTTAAAATTTTACGTTTACATTTGATTAATCATTACTTTTATGCTACCTCAATTATATCTGCTTGTTGTTAATTCTAAAAGACCCTTGATGCTTGTTGCAAACCCGGTGATTAGTGTTTGGTTTAAAACAAAATCCTTAAAAACATTCTCGAGATCTTTTAATGTCAGAACCGATAAAATTTTAACAATCAATACTTCATCCATGTCGGGTTTACGTATATTACCACTTATTTATTCTTTAAGATATTAATCAACGACATCATTTATATATGTATATGCTAATTATACTTGTATCTAAACATGTTATGGATCAAACAGGGTCTTTAACTCTTAGGCATTATACGTGTTTCTTAATTTTAATACGTTGCGCTTTCTACTAATACTTTTTAGCTTGATGTTAACTCTTCTATGGTAAAATCGGTGTTCTTGTAAGATTGTAGAATATAAGCAGCACCTTAAATAAATACATTAGAATATATTTAATTTAAAGGCGCATCCGGTATTGGAACGTTTACGAAGTGTGACCTCAAATACATTATTTTACCTACCTACCTACTTAATAACATTGAGATATTAACTTTCAGTCAGGTCATACAAAACCTATGAAATATGAATTCAACTATGGCGTGAATATCAAGTATTACTTACTTACCATTACATAAAGAACATTTTTCATTTTTGAATACGAGTATATATTTTCTTGATTACCAACATTTAAATGTTCTTTACCACCATTTTATACGTATAGCGTTTCGAAAATAGTGACGGCCACTCGTTGTGCTAAACTATACGACCTAGACGTGCACTCGCGGATGTAAAATATTATTTTTGAACCTTCGTGGCTTTGAAATAAAGTTGAAAAAGTTGAAAAAGACCCCCGACTAAGCTAACAAATTGTATAAATATAAAATTGCGTCATGTTGTATAATGACTGAGTGCCAGATGAATGTGATTGTATGTTACATGTTAAACTGTGTTTAAATTATAATATAAGTAACTGTTTATAGCGGTAAATGGATGTACGAGTATTGTAATCGATATGGCTTCAATGGCAAGTGAAACGAAATAAAGGTTATTTTATATTATAGTACGGCTGTTTTATTTCTGATTGATTACTGATTGCTTTTTAAATAGTTCGTTTTTATTAAAAAAAAACACGTGATGTTTTATTGGCCTTTTTTGTTGAATTCATACTTTATCTTATCTTATCTAGGTGAGGGCCATTTCAGATGCACTTTGACCCAGTGGGATCTTTTGTGCATTTGCCCTCTCCTTTATCCCTGCTCCCAGGCTTGCTTTTTCATACTTAGATTGAGAGAGAAATCGTGTTATATATAAAGAGGTCTAAGTGATATTTTAAACATACGAGTAAATAAGCAGACTGGGAATCTTATACATGCGGTCGCTTTCTCGTGCAGAATGAATGAGTATATACCTACAACAAAATAAAATTTTATATCAATCCAATAAGATTACCTACATTTTGAAAGGCAGTTTAATGTTGATGTCTCTGAACTTTTCAACCCGAATATTGGGTTAAAAATGAACCACCAAAACGCTGTAAAGCGTAAAAAGCGGCCAGTAGGTATCAAAGTTTCAGGGCCGAAACATAAATCAGAGCAGTTAATGGCCGCCGCTCCTCTGCGACCGTTTATTTATTATCAGATTACAGTGTTGTGTGACCAACTTTCAGTTGTTTTTGTTAGATAGTGCCCGTGCTTTGTGGTGAAATGTGCGGGTGTTTTTTTAAAAGGTTTGATTCCAATATAGGTATCGATGGTAGTGTTGTGGATAACGCTCATTTTGAGGCTTAAAGACTCGAACCCTAAAGACTCCCGAGGCTTAAAGACTCAAGTGACGAAAAGTCAATATTTTGCATTCATATGCGTAAAATAAACCAATACGGTTCTTAAACATCATCGAGTCTTTAAGCCTCGGGAGTCTTAAAGGTTCGAGTCTATAAGCCTCGAAATGAGCGTTATCCACAACACTAAATTCGATGGGCATTATTGCCGTGCGTTAGAGCGATTAAATAATAATGTCGCTAGTTTTTGAAACAATTTAAAACCGCCGTAGGATTTTTTCAGTAGGTATGAACATTTTAGAAGTGGGGTTTTCTGCCGGCTTACGGCATGTGGGAAATTTCGCGATTTATTTGTTTATAAACAGGCGTTTCATGCGGTGTCGCGACACGCGGACTGTCAGACGACTATGAAAATGCACACGCCTGTACAGTCGGCCAAAAATGTGATCTACCACCCTACGGTCGAAGTTCATTTGAACGTCTTGAAACAAAAAGGTCGATTTCCACTTGCAATAATATTATGACAGTTACCTTAGCGACAATCCGATCTCACAGAAAGTTTTGTCAAAATTGGTAGATCAATTTCTTGGCCGACCGTAACGTAGGTATACACACTGCTAAGCAATTAAGCAATGTTTAACTAAGTGAGTGCATCGCCAACAGGTTAGGGAATCTTTAATTTAAGGTAACTTTGTATTTTTTGACGCAAATAAAATAAAAAAATAAGAAGAAAAATAAAAATTATTTATGTGTGTTTGGGTGACTTTCGACTCGGGCCCGCGTCGCCGCACGCGTCGTCTGTTTTGAAACACTGCCTGTGCTTTTAAGCTTAACATGAGGACAATTCAATACTCCTGGGCAATCAAATAACTTAAAAGTTCAACAATCCATCCAGCCAGAACAATTTGAAAAATTGTGGAACTCAAAATAATCATATTACGCAGCGACGTCACAACAAAAACCGGCTTTGTTCGATGCAATTCAATTAATTTTCATCCAAATTGAAGCAAGGGTGGCGAGCAGTTGTATGACGGAAGTTTTTGAATAAGGTCGTGGGTGCTCGTTGTAGGTGGTCTTCTAACCAGACCCCACAAGGTAGACTGATGATCTGGTAAAGGTCGCGGGAGTCCGCTGGATGGGGGTGGCGCAGGATCGGTCATTGTGGCACTCTAAGGGGGAGGCCTATGTCCTTACAGGAGCAAAAAGATGATTGAAACTCTGGATCTTTGAAAATGCACATGGTGTCTCAAAAGAAAGTTCACATTTTAAAACTTATTAAAAAAAAGTTAGAAGTTTACTGAAAAAATGTTTATTATATATTAAAATACAGTGTTTGGGAATTTATTTTTTAAAAATTACATCGTCCAAATGTAAACCGTTGCGTTCATGGCATTCATTTAATCGAGCACTAAAATTGCCTATGACGGCTCGGCAGGTATTCTCCGTGATGCAGATGCGTCACGAGATGGCAGCCGCCATTTCGTGACGGATATTAAAATGGGTCAAGAAGTTTGAAGAGACCGGCTCAACACTGGAAAAACCAAAATCCGGACGTCCAAAATCTCAAGAACCGTCGAAAACGTAGACAGTGTCACCCAGTCTATTCGGGACAATCCGAACCTTTCAATTCGGAAGCGTGCTGTGGCCTAAAACGTGCACAGATCGTCATTATGCCGCATTTTGCATAAAGATTTAAAGCTTCACCCGTACAAAATTCAGTTGGTGCAAGAATTAAAGCCTCAGGATGCTGGTCAGAGTTTTTTTTTCCTGGCACACTGATCTCTAGGAGAGGTGACATAATTTGGCCTCCACGTAGTCCCGATTTGACACTTATGGACTTTTTCCTGTGGGGTTATGTCAAATCCAAAATTTACGTCAACAAACCGACTTCCCTGGCACAATTAAAATAAAATATCCGTCACGAAATGGCAGCCATCACGGAGAATACCTGCCGAGCCGTCATAGGCAATTTTAGTGCTCGATTAAATTAATGCCATGAACTCAACGGTTTACATTTGGACGATGTAATTTTTAAAAAATAAATTCCCAAACACTGTATTTTTATATATAATAAACATTTTTTCAGTAAACTTCTAACTTTTTTTTATATTTTTTTAAAATGTGAACTTTCTTTTGAGACACCCTGTAATTTATATGTCATCGTCGTTGAACTACACACTTTAGAGACTGTCTCTCTGCAGTTTTGCGGTGCACATAACATGTTTAACAACATACTAAAAGTTGGTGCTGGTTTCTGGAAAATAGTAATTTCGATAAAATTAATCTTGTAGGGAAAACTCGCTTTGCGTTGTTGGTTTTTTGATCACAATTTTCTCAATTTTGCTCTTGTTTTAAAATAAAAAAACTAAAATGTAAAGCTGAAATGCTAGATCTTTTCTAGTTTTGCCGCAAAGTCGGAAAGTCCTTAGATGTTTGCTAACTGATTTTGATGTGTTTGTCAAAATTTTCCTTTTTTTCTATGAAACTAGGGTAGAGGAACCAAAAGATGAACACCACCCAATAGTTGAACGTTTTGTTGTAAAATTGAAATAAAAAAATCGCGATACATTTTACGCCTTCGGGATATTTTTTTCCTAACGCATCATCCCTTTGCCGAGGCTGGCATTTAAACTCCCATACAGTTCCCACACACACACGGCTGTGAGCGGTTGTCGCGTCGAGGTGTCGCGCCAAAATCACCGTTTGTATGGAGATTTAATTAAGGAAAGCGCTATTAAATTTAAGCTCTAAATTATGTATAAAATGGAATAAAACGTCTACATGGATTGTTTTGCGTGATATAGATTCTTGATTAATACCTTTAATGGATTATCTATCACAAATTGCGTATTTATTATTAATTTAAGAGATATTTAGCGTTCAACTAACGGTTCCAACTTTTTGTACCCGAGCCAATAGATGAACGGCGTTCATCTACTGGGCAAGGTATAGTTTTTTCAAATGCTTATATAAATTCTTATTGAAAAGGTACATAAAACTTTTATGGCTCAAAATAATCGTTTTTTAACTGTTGATTTTTGAACCAAAAGTTGAACGTGAGTATCCATTCGCAACACGGTTATTTTGGGCTTTGTTTTACTATGAAAAGCACAATTGTTCAACAAAGAACCGCTGCCCAGAAGATGAACGAATAAAATTAGTTCGTTCAACTTTTGGCTTCGATTCCAACAAGTGAACGCTCTGTTAAATTTAGTCCGTTCATTCCTTTGCCATCGTGCCCAATACATGAACGAACAAAATTTATTCGTTCAAGTTTTAGGCAAGGGTACAATGAACATCTTAATAACAAAGATACGTAATAAATATGAAATCAGACTTATACATATAAAACCCAACAATTTATCTATTTTAATCTTATGATAAATTAATAAAAAATGTTTTAATGATTAAAATGTAAAAAATAATCGCTTATAATTGTAACCATATGAAAAGGGTACATTTGAACTGTTTTATTCTGTGTTTAGTATCAATATTGTGATTGTTAACTAGTATAAATTGCTATAACAATGATTATATAATAACTAGACCAAAAGTCAGAGGCTGCGCGGTGTTACGTTTTTCTTCGTTCAACTATTGGTGTCAAAATGTTCAACTATTGGGCACAGTGTTCATCTTTTGGGCAAAATGACATACTTCAGCATAAAACCATTTTTAATAAAATACTGTATTGTAATAGGATGGTTTAAAATAGTCATATCTAATCTCGACTATATACGAAATCGTATAAAAAAATTAAATGTAAACAAACTAAGTCATTTTATTGTGTGTTTTTAGTATTTGTTGTTATAGCGGCAACATAAACACATCATCTGTGAAAATTTCAGCTGGAACTATAACGGTATCAGTGTGATACAGCCTGGTGACAGACAGACGGACGGACGGACGGACGGACGGACGGACGGACGGACAGCGGAGTCTTAGTAATAGGGTCCCGTTTTACTCTTTGAGTACGGAACCCGTAAAATATGTCGTGATATGTGAGTATTTTGATTGGTGAAAGGAATACAAGCTAAAGAAAACGTTAATGCCCTTTGCATGAAGTGTCATTTTTGTGTTCTTAAGACTAAATATTGAAACTAGCGAAGCGGCGCGAACATCTTCCCGCCCCTTGAAAGCTCCTTGAAAATACAACCGAATTTTGACAGAAGTAAGTCTAAAAAATAGCCGGCTCCTCTGGGAGCCACGGGATTCAAAAGTACCTTTCATCTGAAACGTCGAGTGACCTCAAAAAGGTAAATTTAATTACAAAAGATTAAGCCCTGTTTAGTAAGAATAATACAATTTGAGAGGTAAACGACAGGAGGGATGTTCCCAGGTCATTGTTTTTTTTCAGGTTTCTGTCATTTTGATTGTGAAGTAGAGACATTTATACATATTCCATTTATATACCAGGGATGTCACATTTTGAAGTTCGAATTGGCTCTCTAAAGCTGTGAACTGTGCACAGATAAGCTGTGACATAACATAGCTCCATATCCCAGCTTAGCCGATTTGCATGAGAACGTAATGTGCTGCTTAGATCGAACGAAAATTATTATTTTTGGTGATGTTATGTCACTTACTAGTCCTTATATCAAAATTTGCACAAGGTACTTTACATACCATACCATTACTTTGCAGATCCCAACTCAACTTGTTTACTACTGACAACGGCTGGTTTGATTATTTTAAACCTTGATCTTATCACGCGAAGGTTTGCCATGCTGCTTCATTGTTAAACTACAAAATTGTAACGATTAACATTGACCCAAAGTCACAAAATACCTAGTGCCCCCACACACATGACAAACCTCACATAGTTCAGGCATTAAACTATGTCTGACAGACATTACTATATCGAGTAATTTTATTTAGTCCACCCGAAAATTTCTCCTCACTCGGTCGCATAACGAGATAATTCTTTTTCACGGCGCTCAATTGTTATTCGTGGACTCAACGTAAATAATATTTTGGAATATAATTTATGAAATACTCTTTTATGCTAATCGATTTCTATGAACATATAACTTTGTTTCCTGGTTAACAGTTACTGAACTGTTGTCATCGACAACGACCGAGACCAACGGTTTAGCGTGCGTTCGAAAGGAACGAAGCGACCAGTTAGTTAATAAGCCATTTAAAGCGGTCTTTCAAAAATCCTGCCTGCTTACCGCCGCCGATCTAAGAGCGTTGCTGGTAACAGTGGCGGAATGGAAAAGGTTGGTCAGTTTTCAAATCAAATCATTTACGCGTTGCCGTTGCAAGCACATGTTACCTTTTTAAACTGTGTATCAGACGAGAGTGATGTATTGAAGATTATGTTCAACTGTTTGACAACAAAGTTCAAATTTACTTAGAGGAACTTTCCTTGACTATTAATAGTTGAACTAAAACCTTTTTATTAGTTTGATCTTGCTATTACGTTGTGTCAAGTTTGATAAATCTATTGATTAAATCCTCTTCGCCTAAAATTATTAAAAATATAAATGTGAGTAACAGGTCCTGTCAATATAGTAGCTGAACACCTGAAAACCCTTTTTTGTGGCAGATTAAACATGACGATATAGCAAGTAGGTAGGTACAAGTGTTCAGCCCCTTGTGAGTGTGACTATGCTACCTACTTACAATGTAAATAGAGTGTGTTCCGCTCCGCCCCAAGCGTCTGAAGGTCGTTCGGTCATTAGACGAGTCTATTTGAGCTGATGTATGGATTACCTATTGATTTTGTAAATTTAATTTCAGTGAAACCATTGTGGGCGAGTAATCAAACCCATTTTAAAAACTTAGCGGTTAGCCGCAGCGAGCGGACGTGTGCACGGAGCTCGTCTGCGCTCCGTACAGTTGCCCCGAGAGACGCAATATTTATATTGATATACATTGCGCTCATATGAGTGTCGTAACTACGGGAGGGCCCCCCGGCCCTCCCGAAAACGGTGAAACTAGTGAAATGGACACGGACAGCATTGCTGCAAACAAAGTGAATGTTAAAAAAAACAGTGACTATAAATTAACTAGTGCAAGTGAACTTTCACCGGATTGTGAAGAACAATACACCGTTGCCTGTTGGCACTGCGAAAAAATCAACTTAATTAAAAATTTCCACGAGTGGCAGGGCCTCCAAACTAAGATTAAACAATTAAATTGTAAATTTTGTAACAAGAGAAGTGCTGTCAAGTGTTTTCTGAAAATCTCACCAAACATCTTAAACGGACACCTAGTGAACAGTGTAAATGAAATTAATATGTACGCGTGCAACATTAATTTCTGTAAAATAAATAAGAGAGACTGCCGCAAATGTCATAAACAGATAAATGTGAAATATATGCCAATTATGGGACTTCAAAGCGAAGAAAATGTAACCTGTGAATGCGGCATAGTAAACAAAGTTATATCGGAACATAAACAAATGCCCGATACCCAATCAAGTACGAGTATAAGCGGCCCCCGCTTTGTCAATCGCCAAACGCCACGACAAGCGCTTAGTGGCTCGATTACCAAGACCCTTACACCCGGCAATGTGACCGCTACCGCCGCGCGCAGCACCGATGTACCCTCGCGAAAAACATATCAACACGGACGGCTCGACGATACTACGCGACGACTCCAAGTTAAGGCTGCCGCTGCAAGCCAATACCAAGTTAGGTCCGCCGCTGCCGTGGGTGCATTCCAGCTCCAAGTTAAGCCCGCCGCTAGCGCATGCAGGCGATGACTCTAAGTTAAGCCCGCTGCTGACTCAATCACGTTTCGTAAGCTCAGCCGTCGACGCCGTCGTCGCCTCTCAGCGACCGCCCGGCATAACAATAAATAACCGCTTCTCCTCGCTACCCACTGAAGAGGAGCACAACGATGATTTGGAAAGGGAAGAAAATAACGCCTTAGTGACTATTACCTCACCGAAACGCAAGAAAAGAAAGAGAGATGCCTTCACTACACTAATGCCGTAACAACCCAGCGGCCACCGAGAGTAATCACACCATCCACCCACATCCCTGACATAATTATAACGGATGTCAAAAAAATCAACGATCCACAATACCTTAATAAAATAAGAAAAATAATCACAGAACATGGAGCAAGACACGTTATGGCTCCAAATAAAAGGACTATCACGATTCGCGTATACACCGCAAATATAAGAAAAATAATCATAGAAGAGCTGAGGAAACTTGACGACGGACTCCGCTTCGTGGCTCGTGTCCCTAAAGCTCAGCAGATTCACCAAACAAAAGTAGTGCTCAACACAAACATCTACGACGAGACGAACGAGGCATGCCTTGAGGAAATGGAGAGATGTATCGGTGTGAGACCAATCAAGATGAGAACCATCAAAGGTAACTTACACTTATTTGTCTTTGATGGTACCCTGCCATACGATGAAATCGCCACGCTTATGAAGACAACAAAACATGCGTACTTCGGAGCCTTCAGTATAAATCCCCAGGAATATAAAGACGATCCGAAGAGAGTAGTACAATGTAAGAGATGTTTTCTTTTCACGCATGCGACATCGGCGTGTCACGGTGAAAAGAAACTGCCCACCTTCAAATCCCCAAACGAAGAAGGCGTAGAGATTGAAATATGCACAGCATGCAAACAACCGGGCCATGGCGCTAACCAAGCCAAATGTGAGAAGTTCCAGAAGGCAATAGAGCGCCAAATCGCACAACATGAAGAAAAAGAAAGGAGACAAAGAGAAGCAGCTGAACGCAGACATGCAGTACAAAAATACCGTCAGGAAAACTACTCGTACGCGAACATAACTTCCACTTCAGAATTCCCACCGCCGCCCAACCAAGCAGCACAAGCACAACCAAAATACCAGCAGCCAGTGCAGCCAGAACAGATGGCAAATAAGGAAAACATCACGAAGCCCCCTGAGCAAGAGCTACATACAATCATGAAACAAGTATTACTGCAGTTACAGCTACAACACGACATTCTCATTAAAATTCTCAACAAGTAATCGCAGAAATCAATATCACAAGCTGCGTATAATGCATCTAAATGCGCAAGGTCTCAAAGGTAAATTCCTCGAGCTTAAATCTCTAGCCGACCGTCACAAACCACATATAATCATAGTCAACGAATGTCGCGTGGATTTTTCCAAAACTCGCATGAATCTCCCGAACTATGACAAGATCACTCACTCGATCGCATCGCATCTAACCACAGCCCTATACGTTATGCGAGGTATACGCTGGAGTCAGACCGACGTTACTCCAGGTTCAGAAGCAGGGGACCGTCTCATTGAAGGCGTTGCTATCAACCTTACCTACGATCACGTAACTGGAGATTACCTAAAAATTAAAGGAATATACATACCACACAGGTCAGAACACATTGACACCGCAGCACTTAAGGATGAGTTAGAAGATATTGTTACCGAAGCCCCGAACATCACAATAGGGGACCTCAATCTTAAAATGACCACACTAAACCAAACGAGAGACGAAGGGGCAGGAATACTTATCCGCGACCTCTGTAACTCTGACGTCTGCACTATACACCACACAGGCCTACCCTCACGACCGAACAGTGCGGGGTACGGCATCCTTGATGCAGCCATCATCTCGTATGAAATGGAAGCCTTCGACACCGTAACATGCCGACAAATAACATCGGTTGGCTCAGACCACATGCCATGGCTACTAGATATAAATATAGTGGTGGACAGAGCGAAAAATATGATGAGAAACACCCGTGCTATCGCAAGTAACGAAGAAACCCGACAGCAATTTCAGCAAACTCTATGGAACAAAACCACTCAGCTACCAAAGGAAATCACATCTGATTCAGAATGCGAGGAATACATCCTAAAACTAGAAAAAGCTATTACTGAATCTCTAGATGAGTATGCGCCATTGCATGAGTACAGTAAAAGAGATCAACTTCCAGATGAGATTAATAAATTAATAGACGAAAGAAACCAAGCCAAAAGTAAAGCATGGCGACTACGCTTTAACCAGGATAGAAAAACGGAACAAAGAACGACCTACAATCGTCTGAAATGGCTGGTCCAACAGGCGCTCTTGGAGTATAACGATCAGAAATGGGTGAGAACAGTAAATGACCCACGAAACAGTAGAACCGAGATGTGGCGAATCCAACGCAACCTGAAAGCACCAGTACAGAGACTCCCCCACATCCAGGGATGCAACAGCGAGGAAGAAACTATCGACGCTTTAGTCGACGCAGCGATCGTAGCAGAAGCCGATATAAATAACAAGGACAAGAGTACAGAGAAGACCACGCCCTTTCAGCCTCTTGACGCTACATCTATAGAGGAGATTAAGATCGCTCTAAGACGTTTTAAAAATAAGAAGGCCCCAGGCCCTGACAAAATCAAAGCAGATGCTCTCAAACTCGGAGGCAACCCCTTTCTCACCCGGTACAAAGTTATAGCCGATTACCTATTACTGACAGGCTACTATCCCAATAGGTGGAAAATCGGAGAATGCATCTTCTTACATAAAGCAGGGAAGAATCACCGCGACGCCAAATCGTATCGACCCATTACCCTTCTAAACATCATGGGTAAATTACACGAGCGCTTGCTTCTTTCGCGCTTGCGACATACGGCCGACAGACTCCAGCCGCCATTCCAGCATGGCTTTACTAAGAATAGAGGAACAGGCACGCAAATACTTCGTACCGGAAAGTTCATAACGGATGCCTTAGAAGCAAAGGAGAGCGTGGCCTTGGTATCGACTGATCTTTCGAAAGCCTTCGACTCCATAAATCACGAGGGTCTGACAAAGAAACTTCAAACAGCCGACGTTCCAAACAACATTATCAAAATAATAGAAAATTACCTGAATGGTCGAAAAACCTATGGACGTTTCAGAACCACCAACGGCGAAGAGAAAGCGGTGCCACACGGAGTCCCACAGGGCTCTATCCTGGGCCCAATCATCTTCAACATGTATGTACATGACGTTTGGGACCAACGGAACCGGATCCGCGGATTAAAGCTTTCTCAATACGCCGATGACTTGTGCATACTCAACAGATCTCCGGAGCCGAACAGCGCGACAAGCCGCGCGGGCTGGGCCGCTGAAACTGTCATCGATTACTACCATCGGTGGGGACTGAAGTGCAACATAGAGAAAACTGAGTGTGCTATGTTCACTAACAAGAGAAAGTACCGCAGAACCATTCGCATCAAAAACGAGCTAATCGAATATAAAAATAGCATAAAATATTTGGGTGTACAGTTAGACAAGACCATGACCATGGGTAAACAGACGGACTACGTGGTGCAGAAAGTACGACGGGCGCGCGGTGCTCTAACCTCCATTATAGGCTGGCACGCTAAGACGGATCTGACGGTGAAACTGGCTGTCATTCAGGCCTGTCTACTTCCAATATTGGATTATGGCGTGGTACAATTACTCTCACGTTACAGTAAGAGCAACCTGCTCAGAATTGAACGTCAATACCGAATGGCTCTCAAGACTAGTGGACAGTTCCCAAAACGCCTAGAAACTTCACTACTCTGGGAGATGCTCGACTGGGATCCATGGCACCTCCGCGCACAAGACCTAAATGAAGACATGCTGCGCCGATTCAGGGAAATGCACATTGTGGACCTAGATACCCCTGGTAACGCATACATCGGACGCAGGCAGCACAACCCACTTCTAACTAACACTAGATTAGGAGAAATCAACTATGTACCAAAAAAAGACAGGAGCCGGCAGCTCAGCAAGCGAGCGACCGCTCCACGTCCCCATAGATTATAGGAAATTAGTTTTAAGAATTTTGTAAGATAGGACAAAATGAAACCACTTTTAAATTTATATAAATTTATTATGTACGCACACACTAACAAGCACACAGCACAAACAACATGACACTTATACAGATCTTTCAGACATACATAGGTAGATTGTAAGTAGCTGACACACCCACAGGCCGAACACACCACCGGCCTGATGGACATAATGTAACATATAAACTAGAGAAATAAACACCTTCTTATTCTATATTATTATTATTATTTAAAGACCGGCCCCTACTTTGCTTGGCAACCACAGTTTCCACGCGAAGTTGGCAACTGTGGTTGCCACAACCAAGATGGAGTACTGTCAAACTTTCCATACAAACAGAAAAATGTTTACAGACGTAACTTACGATTACCGGCAGTTTGATATAACTGGCCCTTAGTAAGATATCATCCTCATAATCATCATCATATCAGCCGAAAGACGTCCACTGCTGGACATAAGCCTCCCCCAAAGAGTGCCAAAGTGACCGGCCCTGAGCCACCCGCATCCAGCGGACTCTCACGACCGTCATCAGTCCACCTTGGTCATCAGTCCACCTTGTGGGGGGCCTACCCACGCCACGCCTTCCGCTACGTGGTCGCTACTCGAGAACCTTTTCGCCCCAACGGCCATCGGTTCTACGTGCAGTGCCCCGCGCATTGCCACTTAAGTTTAGCGATTCAGAGGGCTATATCGTGGATCGTGGCTATATCGGTTACCTTCGTTAGTAAGACATATTTTATATTTATTATACGTGGAAAATGTTATCATGTTGAACTTTCACTGCCGGTGACCCGCTAGGTTAACTTCTCTGTTCGTTTGCAGATTTCGCTACAAAAGGGAAAACAAATACTTTCGGCTAGGAGCGAAGCACTACGATAAGGATGATGTAAATGGACTGTTCCGCCTCAGAGTCTAAAGATTATTTCAGACATTACGCGACAAGGTAAACAGGCGTTTGCAATTTAATAAGGTTCAAACCCCATTTTCTTTGCTTTGTGAAACTTTGAATTTTTCAATAGCCCGCCTCGGAAATATTGCAATTTCACTGTGTATAAACAGCCCCAGGAGGTGGTGCGACAAAGTGGCAATATTCTATCTCAACGGGGCTTCTCAAACAAGGGGACACGAGGGAGACGGCATTATTGCACGCCGTTCAGGATAAAAAAGGACGACTTCAAGTTATTAATTGGAGAGAATTGACAGAAGTGCAGGCGGAGTCGTGTTTTTGACAAATTTCTCTTTGATACGGCGATTACTTTCAACGTTTTCGCTTTGACGCGCTAGGGTGGAAAGGTTGAGATTGTGGTCAGATGAAGATGTAAGGAAATTGGGCGGTTTATGGACTTAGTTGATAAAGTGATATTACGTTAAAGGTGATTGTTACGTAGATTGTACGCTTGGGGGTGATTTAGCGGCGATGCGAGGTTGAGTTTATTAACTTCGAAAGTTGAACGGATAATGTGTGAACTTTTTGCACTAGACCGAAAAATTATTAAAATGGCTGCTATTTCTTAAGACTAAGCAAATTTCTTTATTTTTTTGGCATAACAATGACTTTCCGACGACACATTTAAAAATAGGTTTCCAAGCATAGTATACACGCAGCGAGCCTTCAACGCCCTCCGAGTACAATATAATAACGCCTTCAGGGTGCCGTTGGGGCTCCCACGTTACTGCAGCGCATCAGCAAATGTTTGCGTACGCGCGCACGGAGGGGTTCAGCGCGGTGATTCGTCACCGTGTTGCATCACTCATGCGCAGGGTGCGGGGGAGCCACAAAACCATCCTGAGGGTCAATAGTAGTGAGAAGATGGACTGCCCCATTCTGAGACACTGGGTACGAACGCATGCGCACGTACCGGGTGTTCCAGGGGGTGGCAGACACATAAATTAAATTAAATTATGTATACTTAATACATTTTTTATATATTTACCTATTTGTAATAATCATTTATTTATTTACCTTAATAAATAACTAACATTATATTATATCATTGTAAAACTATATGGATCATTGTTGGACATGTCCGAAATAAACATTTTTTTTATAATTTTTTTTATTTATTAAGAATATTAATCAATTTGGTATTTGTTGTACGTGCTCCTCTTGTTAAATTGGGAGCAATGGGCGCTAGCCAACAAACTGATTCCACTACAAAAGGGTTAGTAAAAATTCGAACTCCTGCATAATAATAAAGTCACAGGAAAACCTCTCGCTGAATATTAAAGACTTTATAAAATTTTACTCTTCTCTCCATGAAACAATATACATGTGCTTCAAATGGAGACAGATACAGCAGATAATCGTATCATGGTAGTGCTTTGTAATTAATTTCACATCTCATACTTACACGTCCGAACGGAACATTGATCAAATGGCATAGATGGGTGAGAGGTGACGTGAATTAGGGAACCAAGAAATAACTATAAATTGTTGTACTATTATTATAAGCCGCAACCTTAGTTCAAAAGATACAAATTATCAAATCCTCTGCAACGTGAGTCACGTCACGTCAAGAGCGGTTAACGGTAATTGAGGCAGAATTTCGAATATTTTATAGTCAAATTTTCCTCTTATATCTCTTCTAAATATACTTAGTTACTTACAGCTCATTCCAATTGCCTGAACCTTTTTTTTTTTTTTTTTTTTTTTTTTCTATGCGGCACATTTAAGATTGGTATATCTAAATATGCGTGTACTGGCCTGCAAAAGAAGGTATAACAGGTTTAGTTACCGTCACGTATATTATAAGTGTTATACCTTCTTTTGCAGGCCTGTGTATATACCTATTAATTCTTGACATGCCATTTTAAGTACTACTCAAACTATAATGAGTGATGGCCTGTCACTTTGCTAGATTTAAAACTGATATTATTGTCATGACGTGGCTGTCTTCTATAATGAGCTCAAAGGTTAGCTGCAAGAGATCCCTTAAAGGAATAAGTTCGCCTTTGTACTTTGATATTGTGTGACAAGTATGTATGTATACATGTAAATTATTTATTGTACTCGTACGTGGAACAGATCAAGAAGACAATCAGCAGAACAATTGTTACAAGAACAGATAAACACATGTTCAAAAGCTAGCTTATCCCTGAGAAGGATTTCTTCCAGCTATCTTTCGAGCAATTGAGTGGAGATTAGATATAGGCAAACCAAGACACCACATTTACAAACCGATTAAAAAGAATAACAAAAAGAAAATTAAAAGTCTTAAAATGCTAATAATATACAGTCAAGGAGAACAATGTTTAATGCTTAAATCTGTTATTGTGTGCAATAAAGTACTTACATACATACTTACGTACAAGCCTACATCACTGTATATTCTTGCAAAGTTTTCCAATCCCATTATAAAATTGACCCAGTTGAAATTCGCCTGCTTCTGCTATATCCATTCTCTTGAAGTTCATCCATAGTATGGAGCATCGTGGGAATAACGTAGGTACATTGTTTCTTCGTTAGAACACATTGTTATTAGCAAGCTTCCACCGTACTGTTATCTAGCAGGTATATATTTTTAATGGACGGCGTGGGATAAGTTTTCTTTTTAGCGCTCTAATATCATCCTAGTTTTCTTGGACGTAAAACGGGGAGCATTACACGCTTGTAAGAAAAAGGTAACGTAAATGTTTAGGGTTCCGTGCCCAAAGGGTAAAACGGGACCCTATTAATAAGACTCCGCTGTCTGTCTGTCCGTCTGTCAGCAGGCTGTATCTCAAGAACCATTATAGTTAGACAGTTTAAATTTTCACAGATGATCATAAAATCATTAATCATAAATTATACATTGTGCTATATGTGTGTGTGTGCGTGCGTGCGTGCGTGCGTGCGTGTGTGTGTTTTGTATTAATTATTATAAACTTCAAAGTATATTTTCAGTCCCATAACAGTTTAGTCCACTTAGCCATGTTGATACAGTTTTTTACAGTCAGCAACTTAATCCATAAATATTCAATTCCCTGTTTATCTTATTATATAACAGTGCGGATGATGTATTTCTGTTGGCGCTATAACAACAAATACTAAAAAACAGAATAAAATAAATATTTAAGGGGGCTCCCATACAACGTGATTCATAACGGCAACAGGTAGACGCTTGAAATATTCACAGATTATTTCGTTATATATTCACTTTTAAAATAAATAATTAAATTAAAATAAAACAAATATTTAAGGCGGGCTCCCATAAAGCAAACGTGTTTTATTGCCGTTTTTACAGATAATGGTACAGTCGCCATCACATACATAGGTACACTATAGGTGTTCAAAAATATCGGCACATGCACCCTAATGCCTTGAAAATAGAGGCGTGTTCCGATGTTTGTGACGTGCTGGTACTTGGCCGGGTTTTTGTTTCTATTCTCTGTTCTATAAGTGTTCCTCATATTCTTATTTATACAGACATTTGACCTTACGGCCTACAGGGAAAAATTGTCCTTGTTTTGGGATTATTAGACCAGTTTTTTTCACAATAGTTTCCTTCACCGAAAATCACTGTAGCCCCTGTAGGCGAGCGGTAAGGCGAGGAATTTTCAATCTGGTAGGAGTGGGTTTGAGCCCTGGGGACCGATTTTTGACTTTCGAGCGCTCGAATCTTTCACTCGAAAACGGACTAAAATTACGAAATGCTCTATTGAAATAGCGATAGAAAATTGAAAAGCGAGTGGTATTGACAACTCGTATTTAATTATATCGGTAGAAAGTTAGTGCCTGCAACTTTGACACTAAAATTGTATTTACTTTTATTTAATTTTCGAGCGGTCGAAAGTCAAAAATCGGCCCCCTGGATCGTAGCACTGGGCTTTTTTAGTAAACTAATGTCCAGTCGGCCTCATCAGTTGCTGAACACCTAAGTACCTTGTCGTTTTCACTCGTTTGACAACTTCATATGGCAGTTTAACATGACGTTTAATGCGACGCGGTACAAAGGTGGTAAGCCCCTTGTGAGGATGACCGTACTTATTTTATACGGGATCCCCTTCATTAGCATAATTTTTTTTTGACTAATATAGTTTTGCATAATTGATTTGGCATAATTTATATTGGCATAATAATACTGTCGCATAATAATACTTTGGCCTACTACTGTTTTGGCATACTACGCTAATAGCATAATTTCAGTTGACCTAATCTTTATTGGCCGAATACACATTACGCATACTATTGTTTGGGCTAATAATTATTTGGTATATCTCTCATAATCCATAATTTCAGTTCTATAAATGAATAAAACTCAGTTTAGTTATTGTCATATTATTAGTTTTTCCGCTATTTTATAAAAAAAAATAACCTCGAAGACTCTCTTTTCTCTGAGATCAATCAATGAGAGTGATCGTAGCGTAAGTACTAGGGAACAGGGGCTTAGTGGCAAAACCGACTCGGATCGCAGATAGGTTAGAAGATGGAAGCGGGAGCAGCTCCCGCTTTCGTCTTCGAGGTTATTTTTTTATAAAAGAGCGGAAAAACCTTTTATTAAAACTTACTACTAATGAAAATTAGGCAATTTACTACTAAGAAAACCATAGGCTAAAATCTAAATTTCAGGGATTTTGAACGGGTAGATAGGTATCACTTTATTACTAGTCCCTGGGCGACCGAGCTCCGCTCGGATGAAAATGGTGAAAATACGGAGAAAACGAATTTTCCCGGACATGAGACCTATCTAGATCGATTTATCGCCCCCGTAAATCCCTGCATTATAAATTTCATCGAAATCGTTAGAGCAGTTTACGAGAACGTGATTGCAAATATATATACATATATACAAATATTGCTCGTTTAATAGTATAGGATATTGAGCCATTTGTACATAACTTTTTTTGTTATGCATTTTGATATGATGCCAATTGATTATTATGCCTTCTTGTGCTTATGCTATTTGACATTAGTCTTCATGAAGATTATGGTTTCAGTATTTATGCTTTTTAATGTTATGCGTATATAATTATGCGTAATGAGAATTATGCACATCACTATTTCGGCGAAAAGCAATTATGCGTAACAATAATATTACAAATGACTTTATGCCTTCCAATAGAGAACCATGATATACTTCATCATCATCACCTTCATCATCATATCAGCCAAAAGACGTCCACTGCTGGACAAAGGCCTCCCCCAAAGAGAGCCAAAGATCAGCAGACTCCCGCGACCTTTGCCACCTACCCACGCCGCTTCCGGTACGTGGTCGCCACTTCAGAACCTTGTCGCCCCGAAGGCCATCGGTTCTACGTGCAATGAAATACTTATGGTTGAGATTCTTAACAATGGCTTTTTGGTGAAGGCAAACATCGTGAGTAAACCAGTCAAAACCCAATATGGGCTAGTATTCTTTGTAGTTTGGAAAGTCAGATAGATGACAGTTGGTTTTATACATCTTTTACCTACGCCAATTCTTGTACCAATGCGAAAGCGCACCCTGAGCTGAGGATGATGATGCTTTCCTAAGATTAAAAGCTACTAGACATTAGTAAGCTCTCGGTAAATTACAAAATACCGCATACAGATTCCGCCCCCCCCAAATGCAGAGGTTGCCTAAACCGTGAGAACTCTAACAAATGCACATACTTGTCAAATATTTAAGGCGCTTCGCACCTAGAGCGTAAAGTACAATGTTTTGTCTATCCCAGCGCTAAATATTTCACACGTCGAAGCAACCCGGGGATGTTTTATGTATGTGCAATTCCAGCAAGTCTTGAATGCTAAGCTTAGTCTGTGCTTTCAACAATATCTAGGAAGAAGTTTTAGTAGTTCGGGTGTTTTCAAAATTCAGATTACCTGGGATTTTATACATGTATCATGAATTAAATTAATATTTGTAACTTAATATTTTAGTATATTGCGAAGAACAAAATACTCGATAATTTACTTTAAAAACAAAGTTTAAACCGACTTCAATTCAGTACTTCGCCAAACCACATAGGTATAGTTGTTATTTTCTAAGCCGTCCGTTCTGCAGTGCGGCGTTCTTTAGTGCGGAACGGACGGCTTAGAAAATAACAACTATACATAAAAATTTCCACATTTCTTTTCCAATTTACCACATGAACTGCTTTCCGAGAGCAAATGCCTTGATTATCACAGAAAAAACCCAAATCGCTTTATGTGAGGAGTTCCGTCGATTCCTCAAGGATCTCAGAATTAACACTTCATTAGTTGCTATTTCAACGGAATTATGTCAGAATCTTTGACGTACTATAGATATTTGAGGAGTTCCATAAGTCATCTGTGGTCTTCATCATCAGTTCCACTTCACCAAAATGGCGATTTCCGAGGGTAAATACACGAGTTATATTAGAAAATACCGAAATCACAACACGCGTGCCTTTAAACTTTGCGGGTTGCCCTCAATTTCCTTGGGATCTCATCATCAGATCCTGACTTGGTGACAATGGGACCATCTCGGGAGTATACTCTTTCAAATAAAAAATAATTTTAGAAAACGGTCCACAGTTGACGGAAAAATCGGCGAACATACATTAAAAAAAAAAAAAAATTATACATACAGTGGAACATATAACCTCCTCCTTTTTTGAAGTCGGTTAAAAATCATTTAGTTAAGTAATTTAAAGAACGTAGGTAGTGAAAATAAATTTACAGAAATCTTACATTAATTTGCCTGCTTCGAAACCTAATGGATAAGTTAGTTTTGAAGTTGTTAACTGTAATTTTAAGTATGTTTCAGTTTTACATAGGAAAATGTTTATGGTGGGACCAATTTTTAAATAAGTACCACTTTTTCGTCCATTACGTTAAATTGTACATGACTTATTGCACATTAATTATTATTGGCTCAATAATAACTTGGTATCTAAAGTAGACACTTTTTAGTATAGATGTAAACCGTTCCCCGTTATGCGAGAGCGGCAGATATGTTAAGATAACTGCCAATTTCTGAGGCTCTAGTTTAAGTATTACCGATACAATACGTTTTTGAACGCGTTTGCGTTTAGTTTCAATATGTATGGCAATGTGAACATCGCCTCTGTTGGTAACTATTAGGAACTACGCGTTGCCATACAAATTGAAACTAAACGCAAACGCGTTCGAAAACGTATATACGAGTATGTATCGATAAAACTTATACTAGAGCTACAGAACACGCAAGCGGTAAACAAGCCATTGTATGTATTTCTTCGAACTGAAAATGGATTTTGTGGAATAAGTAATTTGGAATAATGTTATTTATAAATAGACTTAGGTACGTATGTTAATTTATAGAAAATATATTTAAACATTGTTCTTGGAATGTTTAAAGCAAGTTTAACTGAACAAAAATCCACCGTCCGTGGCGAAACGCTTATTTGGGCATTTACAAAAATTAGTGTACTTACCCAATTAGCGCGAGTAGTAAAATAACTCGTGTCATTTTTGTGTCGACAATAAGCATACAATTTATGTGAAAAATAACATGTGTGATACAAAGAAAAGGAACATCTTAACGTCACAACTCTTAGAACAGGACATTTCGTCCCAAACTTAAATTCTTATTATACCCATAAATCCCACATTCTCGCTCCAATATCCTAACAGCAGTATACCGCACACTTTCAGCGATTTATATCGTTCATTACTGCCCGCCAACTGTACGCAATCTCAAGACTTATCTCCAGAACAATCTGGGCATTCCTGGCCTCACCTTTGCTGCAGCATTTGTCCTTAATGTCCTACCTTGGCAAACCAAAATGTGATATATCCAAACGCGTGACAATCGATCGTGTGTCTTAAAAGGTTCAATGTAAGGGTGGTTTTAAGTTAATGGCAGGTTTATGTTGGCGTGAATTTGACGATTGGAAGGGAAGTTTTTGTGTTTGAGCAAACTCATCAATTTTAGAGGCGTGAAGCTGTTAGGTAGCGTTGACCTAGTGTTTTCGGAGTTCTTTTGTCACAGCGTTATTGCTGTGGTACGTATAAACTTTTTTTGTCTACGTCGGTTCGCTAGGCAAAGGATTTTGTGCTATGCCGCTACATGTTTCAGCTTGTCACTCATGGCGCGATAAAAAAAGTGTGACTTTTCATGCTCATGCATTATTAAAAACTTACACCTTTCAAGTATTAATTTACCTACAGATAAGATTGTTTGAAAAGTTGTGGTTTGAATTTCGTTTGCATGATTCTTCATAAAACAAGGAAACAATATTGATCCTAGGTCTGTTAGAAATTTCGATTTCTAGATAAAAAACAATCAGCAAAAGGTTATCTCAATTTTTTTTTGCAAATAAACAATTTGCCGAATACTAGCACAGCACTTAATGTAATTGTCCAAAAAAATAAGTAAAGGTATTTTAAATAACTTTTGGCGGCTTTTGGTAATAATCTTCTTCTTAACAATGCATCTTATCATACCTGTACATTTTTCACGAGAAAATTTTTTGCTTTATAATTCGCATTCCAAGCTTGTACTTATTAATATTTTTTTACAAATTAGAATAAAGGGTTAGTATAAGTAGTATATACACATATCATATTTCAATAAAATAGTTTAACAAGTCAGAATTTAAATTCACTCTTTAATTTACCTCTTAACCGCGTGTATTTCGATTTTGTTTATTTTTTTTATTAATTCTGGAAATCTGCGGTCAGTCACAACAACTATGAGCAGATGAGAGCTATGAGCAGAAAGGTTGGCGATTGGCAAGGTAGGGCCATTGCCCCAGCTTCCCCTAGTCAGGCAGCATATTGGCTCTCTTGAGTCTCTTCATTGGGTTTGGCTTTAGAAGCAACTGTGATAGAAGGTTTGGATGTGTTGCTAGTCGGTCCTTGTAGTTAGCTGTGTAGCGTTTTACCTCTTCGAGTATGGTTGGGATTTCCAGATACTCGTGGATTTCTGAGTTGCGAGCGTACATACCAGGGCGCTGATGACAAGACCCTTAAGATATTGTTGTGAGCTCTCTGGAAAGACAGTACATTGGATTTGCTGGCCGATGACCACAGTTGGATGCCATAATTATGTCCATATTGGTTTCACTATTGCGCAGTAAACTTTCAGCTTATTGGGTATAGATAAGGCCGACTGTCTGCCCAGAATCCAGAGGAGATTTCTGAACCGATGATTCATTTCGTCTCTCTTTTTCTTTATATGATTCTTCCATGTCATTCTTTTGTCCAGGTGGAATCCCAGGTATTTGACACAAGTCGATTGAGGAAGTATGTCGGTGCCCAGCTTGACTGGGGGACACGTTTCGCGTCTTAGTGTAAATGTGATATGGTGGGACTTTGGGGCACTTGCTTTTATGCGCCACTTGGTTAGCCATGCGCTGGTGTCATCAAGCTGTGCTTGCAGTACTCTGCTAGCCTCTTTTGGGTCTGGGTGACAGGCAAGGAAAGCTGCATCATCAGGAAATGTGGCTACGGAAACATTCGTAGACTGGGGTAGGTCACACGTATATATGTTGAAAAGGACTGGACCCAGCACAGAGCCTTGAGGTACTCCCGCTTGACAGCTGTAGAGCGAAGATCTTGCATCTCGTACCTTCACTTGGAATCTTCTGTCGCTCAGGTAAGAATCCATTATTAGGTAGAAGGAGTGGGGAAGAATTTTTTTGATCTTGCACAGGAGTATTTTGTGCCAAACTCTATCGAATGCTTATTGAACGTCAAGAAAGGCAGCCGAGCAGTAACACTTTTTTTCAAGAGATTGTCTCATAGTGCTGTACACTCTATGTACTTGCTCTATGGTTGAGTGTTGTTTTCTGAATCCAAATTGGTGGTCGGGAATAACATGGTCATTGTCTAGGCAAGGTGACAATCGTTCAAGGATGATCCTTTCCCACAACTTTGATAGAACAGGCGTCAAACTGATGGGACGGTATGATGAAACTTCATTGGGCCAGGCTTTGGAATCACTATTATTTGGGAGGTTTTCCAGAGTGCAGGTACATGTGACGTTCTCAGTGATGCGTGGTCAAGCATGGTTAAAAAGACAACACACTTCTTGGGGAGCTCTTTCAGTACCCGAGGGGTGATTAGGTCACATCCAGGAGCCTTATTAGGGTTCATTTTGGCTATTTGCTTAGCCAACTCTCTTGGGGTAGTTGGGCGCAGAGGCAAGTATAGCTGTTAGTCTTGTTTAAGAATCTCTTCTATTTCTGGATCAACAGGGGTATTGCATTCATTCGGTTTGAAGTCACTTGCAAATTGGATGGCGAAGGCTTCGGATCTTTCTTGGTCTGATCTGGCCCATGTGTTCCCTGATCTGATGGGAGGAGAGCTTTGTTGAGGCTGGGTAAGGTTCTTTGTATTTTTCCATAGGTTGTAGGTTCCATTTCCATTAGGAGACATCTTTTCCAGACGTTGATTAACAGATTCGTTGACTGTATCAGCAAGAAGATCTTTTAGTTCTTTTATAGGACGGTTAAGTCTTGTTTTATCAGCGTTCCCGTGGGATGTCTGCCAAACTCTGCGAAGACGACGTTTTTCCGCTATTTTATTCTTGACATCGATGGGTAATTAGGTGCAGTGAGGAGATCCTTTTAGCTCAGGAGTACTAAGCCAGGCTGCCACCTGAATCAGATTAGTAATGTGCAGGCATGTATCATCCACTTCGTCCTTCGTTTTCAGTGGCAGTTTGAGTTCAACATTTGACTCGAGGTATTCACGGAAGAAATGCCAGTCGGTTTTCGAGTTGTGAAGGTTTCACGGGGCATTACCATTGGGCTTAGAATAAGTATGACCGGTGTATGGTCAGAAGACCCATCAATGCTTGATTTAATAATAGTGTTATGTTTACAAATCCTTTCGTGATAAAGAAATCCAGGAGGTCAGGGGTTTTGTGGTTATCGGTAGGCCAGTATGTTGGCTCACCTGTTGATATAGGGAGTAACTTATTAGAATCGATGCTCTTTTTTTGGTTCTCGACCTCTGGTTACTGTCAGTCTTGATCCCCAGTTTGAATGTTTGGCGTTCCAGTCGCCGCCAGCTATGAATCTATTGCCAAGTGATAAGAAAAAGTCTGTGAACTTTTTCTCTTTTATGATGTGGCGCGGCGGGCAGTATATTGCGGAGATGTTGAGAGGTCCGGACCGATCTTCCACTCTAACAGTCGTGGCTTGTATGTAAGGGGTCGTAAATGACTCCAACAAGTAGTGCTTTAAGCTATTCTTAATTATCAAAGCCGTGCATGGGCTCCGCCGTCTGGATGGGAGGTAAGGTATACTGAAAATCCTTGAATGCATATTCGGCTTCTTGACGTAGTGTGGGATTCTGATATAAGGCAGATGTGAAACTTGTTAGAAATGATAAACACCTCTAGTTCGTTTTTAAATATAAACACGACTTACACGGGTTTCGTAAACAAAAATCAACAACATTAACAGTATACAAATTTATCCAGGAAGCCTTAGCTTTAATAAACAATAAAAAAACATGCGTTTGGGTTGCTCCTGGATACAACGAAGGCATACGATCGAGTCCAACACGATATCCTTTTAAATAAGTTGTACGGAATAGGTGTCCGGGACACTGCGCATGAAGGGTTCCAATCATACCTCAAAAACCGCAAGCAAATAGTTGAAATTGATTTCTTTGATGACGGTAATAAAACATTAAAAAAAGTTCGTTCATCTACATTAAACACGAAATGCTCTATTCCACAAGGAAGCGTACTGGGATGCATTTTGTTTATCTTATACATTAACGACCTACCGAAACTATTAAATACTATTAATATCAAATCCTACCTATTATATTTCCTAGCATAAACACAGATGAAGTTACAAATAACCTGAATATTATATTTGATACAATTTTACCTTGGCTTGAAGATCACAATCTGAACCTAAATTTGCAAAAAACTAACATAATACAGTTTAGACCCCACCAGAGAACAGCGTTAAATATTAACTATTCCTACAAAAATAACAAATTAGAAACTGCCAACACCTGTCCACTGCTTGGTTTAAACATCGACGAACATATAAGCTGGAAAGTCCACATTGATAAAATATCGATAAAATTATCTAGATTTGCTTATGCCCTGAGACAAATATTGATAAATACCAACTTGAAAACTGCTATATGTGCCTACCATGCTTTTGCCCAATCATGGTTGCAATATGGAATAATGTTGTGGGGCAGTAGTGCAAATGCCAAAGATCTATTTTTATTGCAGAAAAGATGCGTAAGAGTTCTCAGCAACATAAGAAATGAAGAGAATTGCAGACCACACTTCTGTAGATTAAAAATTCTTACCCTCACATCTCTGTACATATTGGAAACGTGCAAATTTGTCCATAAATATCCTAGTCTGTATCCCAAACCGGAAAACTTCAACTCTCATGCACACAACTTACGTCATCGCAATAAAATAACAATGTTCAGTAAAGGCCCTTACGCAATGTGTATTAAAATCTACAATAAAATCCCGCAGCTTATAAGAAACGAAGTTACATATAACACTTTTGTTAATAAACTTAAAACTTACCTCCTAACTGAATGCCCATACTCGCTACAGGAGTTCATGGGCCAATAATTTTTTACAATTTAATAGATGGTGCAAATGCAATCAAGTAGGTATGTTGTTATCTAATGTGCAGATTTTATATAAATATAACAATATGTTAATTTTTTTTAAATATATGTATGTTTAGGTTAGTTTAGTATTTAAACATGTTGCTACACCCTAGTAGGGTCCATGTCTGTACTGATTAATTTTAAGAACATCCTGTAAATACCATGGTTGCAGCAAATAAATGAATATGAATATGAATATATATTTTTATTCACTAAAAGTGCCTGAATTTTACTGTCGTAGTCAGCCCTATCCATAACTACAGTGGCGTTACCTTTATCGGCTTTATCTAAACTCCATCCACCATAAGATTAAGTTCACATACGAGATGGAGTGTGAGAGATCGCTGTCTTTTCTAGATATCAAATTAAGCGTCAGATCGGATGGTACCTTAGCACACTCTGTATATAGAAAGCCCACACACACTGATAGGTACTTGCAGGCATCTTCTCATCATCACCCGAGACACCTGCAGTCCGTGGTAGCGTCGCTGGTTAACAGAGCACACGCCTTATGTGACCCTGAGCACCTAGATGAGGAACTAACCCATGTGCAAGAGGTACTCAGACGAAACGAAGCGTTCATAGCCCTGCGGCGCCTGCGAATCGGAAACGATAACGCAGGTAAAGCAAAGATGGCAGCGGTCAGTCATTGGATGGGTGACCGCCTGTTTGAGTGGTTACTATAAATGAGCACTTCCGTGCTTTGGAAGGCACGCTAAGCAGTTGATCCCGGATGCTGTCTATGACAGTAGTCGTTAAGCCGAGTTAGAGGCCTTTGGGCGGCTTAAGAACCTCTAACAGTCGAGTTGCCCATTCACTTGACAAAGGGGGGACAACTGTCACTTGCGTCCGCAGGAGCTACCTACCACAACCCTGCACGTGTCCCCTGGGTGGTACTAAAAAGTGACAAACTTAAAGGCTAAATAATGTATGCCATACGATTAAAAAATACTCAGACGAAACGGGTATAATGGGAGAATGCAGCGTACAACCAAAAGGGGGGAGAGGCACCCGGAGGTTAGCAGACAACCAGCATTTCTGCCATACGTGAAAGGGGTAACGGACAAAGTTAGAACAGTACTCAAGAAATTATCCATTAAGACTGTATATACGCCGTTATCCAAAGTAGCGAATCAGTTACGCAGTCCAAAGGATGTCATCCCGTCCAAAATCCCGGGGTCTACAAGGTGGAATGCAGTTGTGGGAGTGTTTATATTGGCCAGACTAAGCGAAGCGTTCAAGAGAGAGTGAAGGAACATATAGCGGCAGTCAAAAATCGACAAATAAACAAATCCGCAATAGCGGACCACCTACTAACCAGTGGATAGAATCATTGGATTGAGTTGCACAAGCCCGAAATCCTCTCTACTGAACGCCACTACTACCCGCGGATGGTACGAGAGGCAATTGAAATCAGGAAACACCCGAAGAACTTCAATAGGGATGATGGTTTCAATTTATCGGCGACTTGGGGACCAGTGATTCAGAAACTGAAATCTCGTATATCTTCGGATCTGTGCGCGGATACTGTAAGTGTTGTGTGCCGTGCCCTAGACAATTAACATTAAAATAGATGGGTAGTGGACTTATTTCGGGTGTACCCTCCATGTTTTATCGACTTTTGGAGGGTAGTGAAATATTGTAAACCCATATCTCTGTTGACAACTTGCTGGGACGCCAGTTATCTGCGACCATGACCGGTGCAACCTGTGTCGAAACGTCAGAAATAAAGGTAAATAAATATCGCGTTAGACCCGGATTAAACAGTATTTAGATAGAAGTTTTGTTACGACGAGCCATGATCTCTTTATATATTTCACAGCCCTTATAGTTGGCCGGATGGTCACAGAAACACAAAGCGCATTTGGCAGGTGTTGTTCTGTCTTTCTTCTTGCATTCAGAGCTCTTGTGGCCCTCCGCGCATTTCACACATCTGTAAGGTCTCGTGCAGTTGTTCTTCGTGTGACCAAGTTGTTGGCAGCGATGTCACTGAACGATGCCTTTTGATTTTCGAGGGTCCTCTATTTTTACCTTTTGGTTGAAAATGTACATGATGTTTTTAGCTTCGAAATTTAAATGAATTTATCAATTTGTACAAATTAACCCACGACCCAGTTCGTTCGATCGAAACTAATTCAATTATAAATAGACAATCGACTGTTAAGAGATTGCTTTTCATTTGTTTTCCAAAATTACCGGCATTTATAGACAGCAATTACACCACGATTGACATCAGTTAACGATTCTGAAGTTAGCCTCGAGTCGCCTCCCGCATAGGTACCCGCCCGACCCCTCTGACACCCTGCGGCGCTACATGTAGCTAACATCAGAATCGTTAACTGATTTTAATCGTATCGTACCTGGCCTTTTTTGTCAACATACTAATAACTATTATCACTAGACCGACTGGTTAAGCCTTGTGGGTAGTGACCCTGCCTACGAAGCTGACGGTCCTGGATTTGGATCCCGGGTAGGGCAAATATATAATGGGTAATGACTGTAATGAGAGTAGTAGTAGTTAATATTCTTTTTCTACTCGTCGACTTTAATCTTTGAATTAAGATTTCGTACACGAAACTAAGATCACATACTTTTTAATCCTGAAGCTTTACGAGCTGGTGACGGAGCTCGTGGTTCCATAAGATAACCGCCAGCAGTCATTTTATGAATCCAGGAGCTGTATAAAATAACTGTGAAGACATCAACGCGCAAATATACTAAGCTGCTGCGCTTCATTTCAGCAGGGCGATTTTCAATAGATACCAAGTTTGTTTAATAAATTATTATTTCCGTTGACTCGTAGAAAAAGTATTGTATACAATAATTATATAATTCGCTTTTTAAGTCTCGTACCTTAATTAGGCCACTCAGCAAGCTTCGTGGCCTAAACGTGGTACTCGACTTAAAAAGCATACATTATATAACCATTGCATAAACTACTATTATTGCATCACAACATAAGAATAAGTTTCTGTCAAAAATTTCATTTTTGGTACAAGCTTTTACTGCCGACTGTACGTTTCTGCATACCATCATCAAGTACTCATTGAGACGATTCTAACGAACCCAAACTCGATGGGGTTGTGTCGTTTTATTGCGGAGTTCCTATGGCCACCTTCCAGCTCCAGCATCAGATCAGCTCCAAGTTATCATAATATTGCATTGTCATGCAATATACATATGCTTGCAAAATTTCAGCTCAATTGGATAACAGGAAGTGACTGAAAAATGGATTGCAAATTTAGACGGACAACCTACATATTTACATACTTACATACGAACAGTGCAAGTTAATATAAAGCTTGTAAAAACATGATACAGGGAGTAGATTAAGTAAGTAATGGGTTAACAACAGGTCTTATCGCTTTGGAGCGATGAGGGTAATATTTGCTTTGAGTTTCGGATGTTTTTATGTATTTATTAAAAATATTTTCAACTAATACCCATTACACAAGCCTTCTTTACACGACTGCCCAACGAAAAGGAGTGTAATGTTTTGAGCTTACTATAGGCTATATGGGTTAGTTAGTTCGATTTATATAAGATTTTTCCCCATTATGTATTTTATAAATATTACGATAAATAAATATTACGAGACAATCTTACACAAATCAACCTAGGCCCACGGTAAGCTCAATAAGGCTTGTGTTGTGGGTACTAGGCGACGATATATATAATAGATAAATACATATATAAACTTATATACATATATAACATCCATAACTCAGGAACAAATATTCGTGATAAACACACAAATAAATGCCCTGACCGGGATTCGAACCCGGGACCTCCAGCTTCGTAGGCAGAGTCACTACCAACTAGGCTACGGAGGCCGTTTAAATTCATTGTATGTATTTATTTTCATTGACTTCCACCTCCATTTTCTCACTAGCATTTTAGAACTAAAATTATCTCCAAACCTGATATTAATGAAACTAATCAACGAAATATCTCAAATAACATGATTACGCGGAATTTACGCCCATGAAATATTGATATAGAAAAAATATAAAATATCTGGGTAAGTAGGTAGGTATATTATTCAGACAACTCTCGAATAATTTTAAGTCTAGTTATCCCACCATATATTTTTCGGCTAAACTTGTCTATTATTGACAAGTTCAGTCACTTTCAGATAACCTTTAGCTCAGTATAACAGATATGCCCACTTAAGTAAACGCACTTGGATAGATAGAAAAATCCAGTATTATTTTGGACTGAAAGCGACCGGATATGAAAGCTAGCTGGAAAGCTCACTGCTTCCGCCCGCGCTGCCTCTCAAAGGCACATGTGCAGCTTTTAGTTTCTTTGTACTTTTAAATTTGAAAAAGTTCCTTTTGCACACTTTTTTGTTTTGTTTCATCTGACATCTGAATTGCGATTGATATATTCATATATCTGATGAATTAAAAGTCCGTAACCTCATTTAGAATACTATTAAGGAAATTCATAAATCAACGGAAAATTACTTAACTTAATAAAACTAAGAGCCTGTGAAATACCGCAAGTTTTTCGAAAGGTCATATTCTTGAAAATCAGAATTCCTACAATGGTGTGTATTTTGTCATGATAAAAAAATGCTTACGTGCCCCACTTTAAAAATATAATTGTGTTCTGTGAGTCCATATATACTGGCCAGCAAAAGAAGGTATTTTAACAGTTTTTAAATGGCCTCCGTAGCCCAGTTGGTTGTGACTCTGCCTACGAAGCTGGAGGTCCCAGGTTCGAATCCCGTTCAGGGCATTTATTTGTGTGTTTAACACGAATATTTGTTCCCGAGTTATGGATGTTATATATGTATATAAGTATCTATATGTATATATCTATTATATATATCGTCGCCTAGTAGCCACAACACAAGCCTTATTGAGCTTACCGTGGGCCTAGGTTGATTTGTGTAAGATTGTCTCGTCATATTTATTTATTTAAATTCAATTTTCTCCTAAACTATTAAACTTAGAGACTTGAAATAAAAACAACATTTATGAGTGGTATACCTACCTTCTTTTGCAGGCCAGTGTATTATTACAAAGAACATAATATTATATATCAATCTGACAAAGGACATTAACTTTATAGTGCGATAAAACCACTATTTACGTTTGAGTGTAACCATTTTTTCCTACAGTTTGGTCGTACCGTAAATGTCAGTATCGAATCTAGGGTTGCCATAAAGAGGGCGCGTAACGCGACAACCGCGAGGTTCACCGAGTATCAGAGTTGACGGGTTGTCGGGTTTTATGGATTTCAGCGACCTTTAGCCGCCCAAACACATTGTATCCCTAAACTTGGAATAAAATCGTGCGTTTTAGCTTCTGTCGCGCTGTGTAGACTGATTTTTTTTTCTGACAAAATATGCACAAATAATGTGATTACATAATAAATAAATAAATAATAAATAAATAAATATTATGGGACAATCTTACACAAATCAACCTAGGCCCACGGTAAGCTCAGTAAGGCTTGTGTTGTGGGTACTAGGCGATGATATAAATAATAGATAAATACATATAGATACTTATATACATATATAACATCCATAACTCAGGAACAAATATTCGTGATAAACACACAAATAAATGCCTTGACCGGGATTCGAACCCGGGACCTCCAGCTTCGTAGGCAGAGTCACTACCCACTGGGCTACGGAGGCCGTTATAATTACATCAAGCAAGCATTTAGAGATACAATGCCAAGTATTTAAAAAGCATCCAATTAAATTATTATAATTCGAATTTGGAAAAGCGCTGCATCTTTTGTTTCGTTCGTTTTAGTGTTCCGTACCAAAAAGGTAAAAAAGGAACCCTTATGGGTGCTGTCCGTCTATCCGTCTGTGCGTCCGTCCGTCTGTCACAACGTTAAATATCTCATGAACTACTTAAGCTAGCAATTTGAAATTTTGAACAACTGTTAAGAGGATTAAGACACGTGTATGGGAAGTGAAAAAAATAAATATACATTTACATTTTTATGAATTATATTTGTAATTTACTTACTTTTGTATGAAATGTTATATCTTCAAATTCCTATCAGATTATGGTTAAAGTCCATACTTTCAAATAAAAAATAAATAATCTAAATCGGTACGCGTGATAAAAAGCTATCGCTGATAAACAAACATACTAGGTTGTAAGTTGTTAGTATCAAAATGCAGAAGGCTCTTTGCAACGGTAACTTCTACTAGTTATGAGCTGTTTAAGATTGTTCAAGAATGAATGGGGTCCTGACATGACGGGTATGGTGTATGAAAGTTTGTAGGGAACCCTCGGTGCGCGAGTCAGACTCGTACTTGGCCTGTTTTTTTTAACATCTATTGTATTAAAATTATAGTTCATTCAAATTACATTGCCATTTTTTGTACAGTGAACAGCTTGAAGAGCGATGAAGTTTAACTTCCATAATTATTATAAGTTTTTAATATAGTATTTGTATAACAACTGCTTGCCAACTGTCCATCTGAATTGGCCCGTTCATAATATCATAGTGATAAAGGGAGGCTAAATAGCGCAACTTACTGCCAAGTCATGCGTCGTGTCGTGTTGTTTATTGTGCTGGCTTTGCCGGTTAAATAGCATCTAGTCCGGCCAAAGGCCTGAATGGATCGATCAACTATTTTTTGTTTTTATTTTGTTCCGTTAAGCAGTTTTTTTTTAAGTGGTTACTACAGTACTTCTAACATGCTTAGAACATTACCCACATAAAATGCGGTTAAAATGCCAATAAAATAAGTCTTCATTTGATGGATTAAATTCATACTCATAAAATCACCGCTTTAAAAGGTGACGTGGCAAAGGCAATTAGCGACAAAAGTTGATTAGCCCAAATTCAGTAAGGTGACAGCCCTAGGCAGCTCGTAAAGCCCAAGCTACACGTTTTGTTTCTGGTATAAATATTGCATGCGCTCACGGCTTACCAAGCTAAGCCTAGTTGATGTTAGGTTTTTAGCATGTAACTGAACAGAGGTAGTAATTCGGTGACGTGTTTACAAAATGACATTTAGTTTAAGTCGTTCGTGTAGGAAGCATATTCAAATCATATCTTAAATGTTTTCAAAATGTGTAAAGAAAGAAAGAAAGAAAGAAAGAAAGAAAGAAAGAAAGAAAAACGTTCATTTAGCATTTCAAAGTTAGAGTATTAAGGGGGTTCGATTGCCATACAAAACGTTATTTGACATTCGTAGGCTAACGGCGTGATATTTTAAGAAACTTATGTAACAAACTTTCATAAATTGGCTTCCCATTTGCGCCAAATTCCCCCTTTCCTAGAATAAACTTGTATAAACTAGATTAATTTGAGAAAAATAGTTTTCCCAAAATATCACGTGACAAACCAATTTCTCAAATTATTCTAGTTTATGTAAGTTTATTCTAGGAAAGGAGGAATTTGGCGCAAATGGGAACCCAATTTATGAAAGTTTGTTACATAAGTTTCTTAAAATATCACGCCGTTAGCCTACGAATGTCAAATAACGTTTTGTATGGCAATCGAACCCCCTTAAGAATAAAATTGGTTGGACTGTAGCAAAGGGCGGCCGGGACTTGGATATTTTTTTGGCAAAGTGGTGTGTCATTATAACACTAGTTTTAAATGATTGTAATGTGTAAGGTAGATCACGTTAAAATAAGCATCTTTTATACGAACATTTTTTGTTCTTAAAGTTTTGTGTTTTCCTAGTAAGTAACTAATAAACAGTTCTGCCACAACCCACCTGAATTTTTTCTGAACAGGCCATGGCCCATGGGGCCGGAAAAGGAAACATAGAGTAAAATAATCTGAATGTCCATATTGTATTTAGGAAATCTTAAGCATTGTCTTACCACTCAGAAGATTTTATAAGCATACCAACGGATTGTCAATGTTTGTTAATTAGAAGAAATCAATAAGTCAGGACAACGGTGATACAGATAACTCTAGGATGCACGTAAAGCGCTGCAAGTTGGCTCTGGTGTAAAATGTGTTTTTGTTGTGCCCCGATTGTAGTTGCCCCACTCCATACAAATACTTGATCCATTCTAAAAACTGGTTCAAATCATATCATATCAAAATATCAAACTAGCCTACTCCGTCAAAGTTTATCTAAATTCATCACGCTCACAACCCTAGGTTGCACATAAACCGTTGCACGTAGGTTCTGGTATAAATATGGCATGCAACAGCACTTGGATTACCAAGCTAAGCCTACCCAGTGTTAGGTTTTTTTTAGTTTGCAACTCTACACGTGCTATAATTCGATGTTGCATTTTTTAAAACGGTTCTATTATGATATTTGGGCCAAAAACATTTTACATGAGTTAGTGTTCAATCTTTTCCGTAGACTCATCAAATTTGTATAGCCGTTAAGTCTTAATTTTGTCATACAGGTACCACATAAAAAGCGCCTTTGTGACTTATATCTAACAAAACTCGCTCGAGCAACCGCTTTCAAATTCGTATTTTATCAACCATCAAACACCGCATTTGTCAGATTTTCTATCACTTGACAGATAATTGAACCAGAAGTACTGAACCCAACATTTCAGGGCAAGATAAGATAAAATTTGTGCTCGACATGATTTATAGCGATTGTTTGAATGAGCCAGAATTGTAAGAGCCATTCAGTCGCGGTTCCATCGAGATGGCAACGGCCAGATATTTATCGCTGTTAATGAACATCCGAATAGGGCGACCATGAATAAAATTAGTTTTATTTTGGTCGCCCTACTTCGTTACTTTTTTAAACGCTCTACTGTTACTGTTATATGAACTAACTATTATAGATAAGTACTAATATTATAAAGAGTGGCAACGCTGCCAGTCTCATGGGAACTTTTAGGCCACCAACGATCCGGGGCGGTCCTTTTTGTTAGTTTAATGTTATACTTTAATTCTCATGTAAGTTAATTGTAAATATTCTTTTTAACATTTATTTTATAAAGAGGAAAATTCCCTGAGATTTTAAGTTTGTAAACTGTATTGTAATTTCCGGGACCACTGACACGATTTCAAAAATTCTTTATATATATGGGGAAAAATTATTTCATCCTGCGGGTTTTCCTGCGTTCTTTGCAATACGCAGGCGGCAGCTATTAATATAATAGATGTAAATGTTAGGATGTTTCGCTGTTTGGATGTTTGTTATTTTAATCATGCATAAAGGGCAAAACGGAATAAGATACAATTTCAAAAATACTTCGTTTCAGCTTGGGCGATAATTATTTTGTATGTCCGCATTTCTCAAACCGATTCTCGTCAAATTTTGTGAGCAGGTTCAATAATTATACAGTTATATTTAACGCTTAAGTTTTCTCCTTCATCACTCGCGTAAGCTCAAGCAGCAAGCTTATGATGATAATAACAATTGTACAAAAGCATAATACCCAAGATATTCCGGTCGCAATATTTAAACGACATTGCTTTTGCCGTTTCGCAGTTTTCATGGTCATTATGTTTATTGTAATTGCAGTCCAAGGGGTAATCACGTAACGTTCCGAACGCGCGTCGGTACAATTTAACTGTCAATTTTCCATATAAAAAGTGACATTTAGACCTACCCGACGTTCGTAAAATGTGTTACGTGATCGACCTGCGGCACAGTTCCGTGATTGAACTTACACGTCGTATTATGCTTAGTTCGGAGAGTCGACTTTAAGGCAAGTAAATACGCAAAATATCGGCACAAACTGAGACAGCAAAACTCTTTATGAAAATGCATCTTACCTAATCTTATTCAAACGTTCGAATTTCTAAATGGACACTAAATACCTACTATATGTCAAAATAATAAAACTAACAAGGTACTTACTGCTTTTTTGTAGTTCAGTAGGTCAATCACGTAACGCATTGTACGCGCGTCTGACAGTAAAATCAAAATCTAACTGTCATTTTTCCATATAAAATTGACATTTAGACCTTACAGACGCGCGTAAGTAAAGTTACGTGATCGACCCACAGAAGCAATAGTTTTTAGGGTTCCGTACTCAAAGAGTAAAATGGGACCCTATTGCTAAGACTTCGCTGTCCGTCCGTCCGTCCGTCCGTCCGTCCGTCTGTCACCAGGTTGTATCTCAAGAACTGTGATAGCTAGAGAGTTGAAATTTTCACAGATTATGTATTTCTGTTGCCGCTACGAATATAACAACAAATACTTAAAACAAACTGAAACATTTTTAAGGGGGGCTCCCATACAACAAACTTTAAAATGATTTTTTTGCCGTTTTTATAGATGATAGTACGGAACCCTTCGTGCGCGAGTCCAACTCGCACTTGGCTGGTTTGTATTTCTTATTGCGGCAATTTAATAACGTGGTACCCAATAGTATGCGTGGTACCCAGTAACACTTCAAAAAGCATGCGTCTTGCTCAGAGGAATAAGAACACATTGGCCACGACATGTTATCGACTTATGAAATCAACAAAAATAATGTCTGTAGTAGGGCCGGGTATCTACAATAATTTCCCTCCGAATTGAAAGATATTGAAAACTAGCTGTTGCCCGCGACTTTGTCCGCGTAGAACTTATACTTAGAAAATATACTTAATGCAAACAAACTTCTACTTACAATCTTAAGGGATGATTTCCGAGGCAAAAACTATTCTATATCCTTCGAAGGGTCTCAAATTATCTTTATACCAAATTTCATCTAGGTACATGGATTTTATCCAAACTTTCACCCCCTATTTCATACCCTTAGGGGATGATTTTCAGGATAAAAACTATCTAATGTCATTCTTCGGGACTCAAACGACCTTTATACCAAATTTCATCTAAACGGGATTCATCCAAATTTTCACCCCCCATTTCACCCCCTTAGGGAGTGATTTCCGGAATTAAAACTATCCTATGTCCTTTCCCAGGACGCAAGCTATCTCTATACCAAATTGTATTAAAATGGGTTCCATCCGAATTTTTACCCCTAATTTCACCCCCTTAGGGAATGATTTCTGGGGTAAAAACTATTCCATGTCCTTTCCCAGGACTTAACCTATATCTACACCAAATTTCATCAAAATAGATTACATCCAAATTTTCACCCCCCCTTTTCACCCCCTTAGGGGATGATTTCCGGGATAAAACCGATTATATGTCCTTCCCCGGGACTCAAACTATTTATATACCAAATTTCATCTAAATCGGTGCAGCGGTTTAAGTAGCTCCATACAAATTTTCACCCCCAATTTCAGCCCCTCAGATATAAAAACTACCCTTTATCCTTCCCCGGGGCTCGAACTATCTGTATACCAAATTTCATCTAAATCGGTTCAGCGGTTTAGGCGTGAAGAGGTAACAGACAGACAGACACACTTTCGCATTTATAATATTAACTAGCTGTTGCCCGCGACTTCGTCCGCGTAGAACATGTTATCGTCTAAATGTTTTTGAATTAATTTTTAAAATCATTTAAATTAGCTTTGTAGTCTTGTAGTAAACAGTCTAAAACTGAAGTTAGGTACAAATCCCTTACTTTAAAAATGTTTTGCTCTCCATACAAACTTTGAACACCCTTATAATACCTTTTAGGGGATGAATTTCAAAAAACGCTGAAATGAGTTTTGTAGTCTTTTAACAAACATACTAAGATCGAAGTTACAATTCTCATACTTAAAAATTTTCTTGCTCTGATAGTCTGCATACAAACTTTGAACCTTTGAATTAACGCTTTTCGGGGAAAAATTGAAAAGAAAACACTAAGTTTTTTTATTGTAATAAGTATTTTTTCTACAAAATATCAAGTCTCTAGCTCAAAAAATGGGTTTCCCATACGAACCTTGCACCCCTTTTTATTCTCATTAGGGGACGAATTTTCCAAAACGCTAAAAGTACTTGATTTTTATTGTAATAAGTAATCTTTCTACAAAGTTTTAAGTCCCTCGTTAAAAAAATATTTTCTTCATTCAAACGTTCTTATAAACCCCTAAAGATCGAAGTTTCTAAAATGCTGAAAGTATTTAATTTTATTTTTAATTAGTAAGCATTCTACAAAATTGTAAATCGGCTAAAAAAATGTTTCCTCCACACAAATGTTGCACCCACTTTTAACCCCCTTAGGAGTGGAATTTACTAAAACGCTGAATATCCTTTTTTTGTATTTCAATAACTAATCGTCCTACAAACTTTTAAGTTCATATCCCAAAAAGAGTTTCCCCATATAAACTTTGCAGCCCTTTTTAACCTTCTTAGGGGTGGAATTTTCCAAAACGCTGAAAGCACTTTGTTTGTACTCAAATAAGTAATGTTTCTACAAAGTTTTAAGAACCCCCTCAGGAGATGATTTTCGGGATAAAAACTATGAATCTTCCCTGGGACTCTTACTATCTCTATACCAAATTTCATCTAAATGGGTTTTATCCAAATTTTCACCCCCTATTTCATTACCTTGGGAACTATTCTAGGGATAAAAACTATCCGCTTTCATTCTCCGAGACTTAAACTATCTCTATACCAAATTTCATCTAAACGGGTTCCATCAAAAGTTTCATCCTCCATTTCACTCCCTTAGGGGGTGATTTCCGGAATTAAAACTATCCTATGCCCTTTCCCAGGACTTAAACTATCTCTAAACTAAATTTCATCTAAATGAGTTCATCCAAATTTTCACCCCCATTTCACCCGCTTAGGGGATGATTTCCGAAATAAATAATATTCTATTTCCTTCCCTAGGACTCTAACTATCTCTATACCAAATTTCATCTAAATGGGTTCCATCAACATTTTCACGCCTAATGTCACCCCCTCAGGAGCTGATTTTCGGGATAAAAACTATGCATTGTGCTTCCCTGGGACTCCTACTATACCAAATTTCATCTCCATGGGATTTATCCAAATTTTCAAAACTATCTAATGTCATTCTCCGGGAATCAAACTATCTCTATACCAAATTTCATCTAAACGGGTTCCATCCAAAGTTCAACCCCCCATTTCACCCCCTTAGGGGTGATTTCCGGAATTAAAACAGTCCTATGTTTCGTCCAAATCGGTGCAGCGGTTAAGTAGCACCATACAAATTTTCAATCCCAGTTTCATCCCCTTAGGGGTGGATTTCCGGGATAAAAACTACCCTATATGTCCTTTCCCAGGACTCAAACTATATCTATACCAAATTGTATTCATATAGGTTCCATCCGAATTTTCACCCCTAATTTCACCCCCTTAGGGGATGATTTCCGGGATAAAAATTATCCTATGTCCTTTCCCAGTACCTAAACTCTCTCTAAACCAAATTTTATCAAAATTGCTTACTTCTAAATTTTCACCCTCTCATTAAACCCCTTTAAGGGACGATTTCCGGATTCAAACTCAAACTATTTATAAACTAAATTACATCCAAATCAGCGCCGCGGTTTAAAAAACTCGATATAAATGTTCACCCTCAATTTCACCCACTTAGGGGTAGATTTCCGGGATAAAAACTACCCTATGTCCTTCCCCGGGACTCAAACTATCTCTATACCAAATTGTATTGAAATGAGTTTCATCCGAATTTTCACCCCTGATTTCAACCCCTTAGGGGATGATTTTCGGGATAAGAACTATCCTATGTCCTTTCCCAGGATTTAAACTATCTCTGATACAAATTTCATCAAAATTGGTTACGTCCACATTTTCACCTCCTCATTTCACCCTCTATTTTACCCCCTTAGGGGATGATTTCCGGGATCAAACCTATTCTTTGTCCTTCCCCGGGACTCAAACTATTTAAATACCAAATTTCATCCAAATCAGTGCAGCGGTTTAAGTAGCTCCATACAAATTTTCACCCCCAATTTCATCCCCTTAGGGGTGGATTTCCGGGATAAAAACTACTCTATGGCCTTTCCCGGGACTCAAACTATATCTAAACCAAATTGTATTCCAATGGGTTCCATCCGAATTTTCACCCCTTATTTCACCCCCTTAGGGGATGACTTCCGAAATAAATACTATCCTATGTTCTTTCCTAGGATTTAAACTATCTCCAAACCAAATTTCATCAAAATTGGTTACCTCCAAATTTTCACCCCCTCATTTCACCCCCTTAGGGGATGATTTACGGGATCAAACCTATCCTTTGTCCTTCCCCGAGACTCAAACTATTTAAATGCCAAATTTCATCCAAATCGGTGCAGCGGTTTAAGTAGCTCCATACAAATTTTCACCCCCAATTTCATCCCCTTAGGGGTAGATTTCCGGGATAAAAACTACCCTATGTCCTTCCCCGGGACTCAAACTATCTCTATACCAAATTGTATTGAAATGAGTTTCATCCGAATTTTCACCCCTGATTTCAACCCCTTAGGGGATGATTTTCGGGATAAGAACTATCCTATGTCCTTTCCCAGGATTTAAACTATCTCTGATACAAATTTCATCAAAATTGGTTACGTCCACATTTTCACCTCCTCATTTCACCCTCTATTTTACCCCCTTAGGGGATGATTTCCGGGATCAAACCTATTCTTTGTCCTTCCCCGGGACTCAAACTATTTAAATACCAAATTTCATCCAAATCAGTGCAGCGGTTTAAGTAGCTCCATACAAATTTTCACTCCCAATTTCATCCCCTTAGGGGTGGATTTCCGGGATAAAAACTACTCTATGGCCTTTCCCGGGACTCAAACTATATCTAAACCAAATTGTATTCCAATGGGTTCCATCTGAATTTTCACCCCTTATTTCACCCCCTTAGGGGATGACTTCCGAAATAAATACTATCCTATGTTCTTTCCTAGGATTTAAACTATCTCCAAACCAAATTTCATCAAAATTGGTTACCTCCAAATTTTCACCCCCTCATTTCACCCCCTTAGGGGATGATTTACGGGATCAAACCTATCCTTTGTCCTTCCCCGAGACTCAAACTATTTAAATGCCAAATTTCATCCAAATCGGTGCAGCGGTTTAAGTAGCTCCATACAAATTTTCACCCCCAATTTCATCCCCTTAGGGGTGGATTTCCGGAATAAAAACTACCCTATGTCCTTTCCCAGGACTCAAACTATCTCTAAACCAAATTGTATTCAAATGGGCTCCATCCGAATTTTCACCCCTTATTTCACCCCCTTAGGGGATGATTTCCGGGATAAAAACTATCCTATGTCCTTTTCTAGGATTTAAACTATCTCCATACCAAATTTCATCAAAATTGGTTACCTCCAAATTTTCACCCCCTCATTTCACCCCCTTAGAGGATGATTTACGGGATTCAACCTATTCAATGTCGTTCCACGGGACTTAAAGTATTTATATACCAAATTTCATCCAAATCAGTGCAGCGGTTTTAGTAGCTCCATACAAATTTTCACCCCCAATTTCATCCCCTTAGGGGTCGATTTCCGGGATAAAAACTACCCTATGTCCTTTCCCGGGACTCAAACTATCTCTATACCAAATTTCATCTAAATCGGTACAGCGGTTTAGGCGTGAAGAGGTAACAGACAGACAGGCAGACAGACAGACAGACAGACAGACAGACAGACAGACACACTTTCGCATTTATAATATTAGTATGGATATGGAAGTATGGATTATTAGTATGGATAGCATGGGTTCTTTCCGCTTGTCTTACAAATAGAGGTTTAGCTGTAGACTCACTTCAAAAGAAAGAAGAAACGAAAAACTCATTCAAATATTTCAAAAAATTACGAAGCTACAACCGTTTTAATGTCGCTTGTTAGAGTGAGAAAACGATCAGGGACCGTGACGTCACGATCCTCGAGCGTCATAGTAAAAAACAATCGTTTCATTATAAAGGTGCGTTTTGTGGAAAAGAGACGCAACAAACCCCCTCTTAAAACTATATACACTTATAACTTAGTGATTACCTATACGAGTATATCCTCTTGCGTTGTTTTTTTTCGAGATAATACAACATTATGATTATTTTGTTTAGTGTCTACATCCCTATTTTCGATAAGATAAGATAAAATAAGATTTCTTTATTGTCAGAACTGTGTATACATTTAGTTGTTTTGGGTAAAATAAAGTCCAACAGCTTGCCCATTTCGGACGTACAATATTAAACTTAAAGCTAGTCAAATATACTAAAACAATAACAAAAAAAGTATTTCCAAATAATTTTAACCATATTCACACATAAAATATTAATTTAGATCTATACGACATCCGTATTTTCTTTTAAACCACGAACTTTGGAATTCGAAAATATTCGGGTATCTCTATCTCTATCGCATTAACAAATGACAGGAATGCAGATATACAAACTTCGAGTTTCGGTTTTCATGGTTTGGCTGAATACGCAAAGAGCGCGCGCGCGTGCCATTCAAAAAAACCAAGTTTATTTTGTTCGAATTTGTTATTACATTTGTAGAAATTACGCCTTAATTCGACATTTGCACATATAAGTTCGCATATCAAAATCGATTAATTTTATATTTGCTTTTGGTACCTATGTGTCTCGTCAATGTATATCGTAGACGGGATTAAAATTATTAATAGGCGAAAGAAAGGCAAAGAAATTCCGCCATTTTGTCCGTAGTATTTCTTATTATTCTGTGATTTTGACGTTTCTTTTAGCTGACAGATGTGGCGGCGATATACTTTAAGAATAATAAATGAAAAATTAAATGAAGTCGTGTATTACGGAAAATAAATTAATTGTCGCAGTCGGATAAAAACTATCCTAAGTTGCAGCTGGAATAATAATGTACCTATATAAAATGTTTCATATTTTTCCGTCCATGGGATGCTGAGAACATTCGTACCACAGAAAGCTTAGTTTCAAACTGGCTGATTCTTTTTTTAATTTAGAGATTTATTATAAGTGGAGATGATGCGACATTTCTTAATAAGCTAAAAAAATGGCTGACTGATAAAGCTTTTTATAATTTTAAGGAGTATATATAAAATATTGGTAATAATAATAATTTTAATCATTGTATAATGTTGACATTTTGTTATTCATACCTAAATATTGTTATGTTATATTAATTGAATAATCAAATTCTCGTGACATATTATAATTCTAATTTTGACATTTTGTTACTCATACCTAAATATTGTTATGTTATACTAGTTGAATAATCAAATTCATTTGACATATTATAATTCTATTTTTGACATGTAATTTTTTATATTTTATGAATAAATGAGTATGAGTATGAGTATGAGTACATGCATCCTGTTCTGTGGTTTCGCAAATTTTCTAAAAGATGTTTGTCAAACTGACCCCAAATTTTGCCCCATGCGTTGAAGGATTTTTAAAATTAAGTAATATCTCAAGATGTTCCCTGCTGAAATTTATGAGCCAACCCCACGACCGCATCAATCGCGTTTAGTCTAATAGTGCCGTCGCATTTGTCACGCCGACGCCATCATTAGTGGCGCCGGGACATGTTGGGTGTAAATTACTAATAAAGATGGAAGATGAAGCTACAGTAGCCTAGTGGTTCAAGGCCTGCGGCCGTCTTACTTCGGTAGGGCTCGAATCCCGCCTCGTACCTACCAATTGGTTTTCCGGAACTTCTGTGTGGAATATCATTTTATATAAATTTATTGGGACTTCTAGACGGGCTATATTTTTCCAGAAATGTGTGGCCGGCAACTATACGCTCTTACTTTCATGCTGGGACAAGACGCCCATAGTTGCCAGCCACACATTTCCGGAAAAGTATAGCCCGTCTAGAAGCCCCTTAACAGTAGTTTTTCCGCGAAGAAATTCAAAGGTGTATGTGAAGTCCTCAACCCAAGAAGAATTTTATTACAAACATGTTCCTTCTGGTTTCTAGGGAAATATATGTAGTTCACCATACCCAGCACATACAAGGACGGATAAAGAAACGGGTAGTACCCGTAGAGTTTTTGAAAAGAAAGCGAATAAAAGATTTTGTGAATCCTTTCTAGCATTTGAGTTTGCTCATTTTGCTGGTGGTCGCAACCCTCAGCCTTGAAAAATCAACGGAGAAAAGATAGACCTGTATTTTAAGAAGTAAATTCTAACTAAACTAAGTTTGTACTACTCATTCTGAGCATAGGATCTTATTCAGTCGGCATCTTCTTCTTCTACCTAGCATTATCCCGGCCTTTGCCAGGGTCCGCTTTTCTACTCGCTTTCCTCCACTTTGCACGATCCTGGGCGTCTTCCTTTGTGGTCCCGTTTTCACTCATGTCGGCCTTCACGACATCAAGCCGTCACTTCTTAGGCATGCCGCGGGGTCGAGGGCCGTCACTGACTAGACCAAGGCATTTGTTCTCTACGTAGTCAGTTGGAAGCGAGAGACGTGACCGAACCAAAGAAGGCGACATTTCTGGAGCTTATCCGCTACGTCACGGCATCATGTCGGCAAATGTAGAATGTGAATGTGTTTAATTTCAAATAAATATCTTGTCTAATCTTAAAAACACTAACTTTATTCCTAAGTTACTTTTCCTGCTGTCCCGTGAACATTGAGTGAAACTTTTCTCACCAAATTGAGTAGATTTTGGTTGAAACAAAGCCAACAAAATTCTGTAACGTAATAAAAACCAATGGGTCTTAACGATTACTCGGTATAATGTAAATTCATATCTGAAACTACACGTCAAAACAAAAAGTATTCATCTAAAATTGACTATGCGAATCACAATCGAAAAGACACCTTATCATTATTGATCTAAAGATGTGTTTCCGTTGGAGGCGGGATAATGGCATAATTGAATTGATGGCGTAATAACTGCGTTGTTTACGAGAAGTTGGTTAAAGTTTAATTGAGTCGGGCATGGACGAATCGGTAAGGGAGCGAGTTATTCCGCATTGCACCCGCAGATGTGTACCATGAAATAAAATAACATTAGATTATTATAAGTAATCGAATTGTATAGTCAATTTGAACGAATAATGGGTAATTATATAAAATCTTTCTCTTGACCACACTTAAACAGAGAATAATTCAAGCACACATTTAAACAAAGGCGCGCAGTAATGAATCTGTACCGACTTGACTGACAGCAGGCAGTTCACCAATACCGCACCGACTCCGTACTGCCGAATGCAGGAGTGGTCTTACTCGCTCAGTCAATATGGGAATTGGGTGAAAAAGTGTAATAGTGGTAATATATCTTAAGACATTCACTGCCAGGAACTCGCCTAGGGGCTTTTCTTTACTTAGCGGGAATTGGCGGGAATTACTTAGTGCAATTGGTGGCAGTGAATGTGTTAACCCTTTTCCAGACAGAGGCGTTATATCGACCACATACAGACTGTCAAACGTGTATCTTAATGTCAATGAATAAGACTGACATTCAACTGTCATTTTTCAATTGGGAACATTACGCAAAACTCTTCGTAGGTGGCGACACTAGCAGCGTTGACATTGTATCTCGTTCCCACTTGCGGTATTGTCTATGCAAGCATCCTTGTCACTCATTTGACAATCAATTGTGCATATGTGTGTGAATCCCTATTTTCCTATACTGGTTTACTGTTAGTGGTAGTGCTGCCTCTGGCGGCAAAACATTGCAGTAATGTTCTCTTTTGCAGGTCTGGACAAGGGTTTGAACCGTACATACTGACCTGAGAAATTTGGCCTCAATAAAATCAAGGTTGGTAGAAATTTGGCCTCAATAAAATCAAGGTTGGTAGAAATTTGACCTCAATAGAATCAAGGTTGGTAGAAATTTGGCCTCAATAAAATCAAGGTTGGTAGAAATAAGAAGGTAGCAAGCAGAACAAACCAAGGGAGTTGGGACTGGGAATTACCGATTCCGGTATAATAGGGACACTGGTTGTTGATGTGTTGACGTAATTAATGTAAAGCAAATGTTGATGCTCCGGCAGACGGTGTTTTAATAAATAAATAATAATTGAGCATGCTGAAAAACTGGAAATAATCCTTTTTAAACATACGAAACATGCTACTTAAATTTATCAGTGAAAGCAATGATGTAATATAAAAAAGAGGTAGATACGTTGTCTATACGAAATTCCGTGTTTGAAAATAGCCACCAATTTTTGACAGCATTCGTTTACATTGACGACGCGAAACTATGGCAAGCCGTGTCAATTACCCAGGTTTTAGTGTGCCACTTTTGGAGCGCTTATAACATATCTACCTATATTTTATATTACATCATTGAGTAAAAGGTACTGCCTACTGCTTAACCTAAAAAAAGTCGCACTGATAAATTGATTGACTAGGTGACAGGATAGAAAACTTATAAGATTTTTGGACGCAGAATGAAGACCCAGCGACCATATTATAAAGAATACCTAACAAGCAATCCAAATGTGCTCGGGAGAAAAAGAACCGTCTTAGATAGAGGGTCTTAATCGTAGAATTAAAATATCACAACCCGATCACTACCTAAGCCTATCCGACTTGCATCGCACACGATACTCATTTCGGTACGTAGTAGTTTTCGGCAGATTTAGGTACGTCGAGCTTCACGGTGTGGTGGTACGTGTATGGTACATTAAATCTGTACCATTCGGTCTTTACGTAATTGTTTACATAAGGATATGTGAATTCACTTTTAATTTAAATGCGTTTATATTTTCTTTGGAAGTATTTTCTGAACACTTTCACTGCCAGGAACCCATTTAGCGGGCGCCTACGCCATAGGCGCTTTACGCTACATACGACGAAGCCACGGAATCAGCTACGAGCGTCGTAGCGCGTAGTGGTTCTTGGCAGTGAATTTGTTAACCCATATCGCAGTAATCGGCAGTATACAAGTATGAGATTGCGTAGCGCATTAAATTCGTAGCACTCTCTACGGTGCTACGTAACCCGAGTATCATATGCTTGTAGCTCCATTCTGGGACTTATCTTTCCATTGTGGTGTGATGTGGACTCAGTAAACTAAAATACAACTTAAGAGGATTGTGAACCTGTAATTTTTCATACAAAAAGCGATAACGTTTTTCACCCCGTAAACATTCTTCGATTATTATAATTTTTGGACATGTTGTAGATATATAATGAAAAACTAGGTCTGTACGTTTTGATTTTTAAGAAATATTGCTTGCGGTAAAAGTTATTAGCATCTAAAAATCGATATTTTTGACTTAAAAACTTTGTCTATCGTTTTATTTTTTTTTAATTAATCTAATCTGATTTGCTAAAAAAAGAAAACGTACAGACATAGATTATAGTGTATTGAATCTAATAATACCAAAATTATTTCATTTCATAAAGGTTTAGGGGGGTAAAAACGTTATCACCCGGAACAATATTTCAACAAGGAAATGTAGGCAATTGCCTCCAGGACTAGCTACTCTCTCTATCGCACGATACGGGTGAGGCACAGAGCGATGTGAAACAGATAGATTTTTTTAAAATACCTACTGGTGCCGCGTATCGGCACTTCACAATCCTCTTAATACGGCAGTGGCGTATATGTCATACTCCAAAAGTAAGATAGGACTGTGTTTCAGCAAAGCCACAAACTTTCCTTGTTTTGAGCGAAGAGTCTTTGTATAAGAGGACTATTTGCTCAAACATGCCGGAAGTTTTCTAGACTAAATTAAACTTGGGAACTTTATATTTACCAATAAAAAGTATTCAGCGTGATGATAGCGGTTTTAATTAAAGAAAGTTTTTAAAGTGCCTAACGCCAAAAGTGATACATTTTTATTCTTTCCTTGTGAGGTGTAGGGTTTGAATGGCACTACCTCCTTTCTTTCCTTGGGACGACATCCGACTTTAAGGAATAGTTGACTACGGGATCGGGTTGAGGTGTGTTGTGGGCGATAAGCTAAAAAGCCCACAATTGCTAGAAAAGGCGCTAGAAATCAAATTGAATGCTGTGCCCCTTTGGGAACACAGGCGTGAATGTAGATGTTTATGCATATTTTTACAGGTGCTGAACATTTACCTGGTGCTGAGCATGTCAGTTTCATTATCTATGTTTCAATAAACGAAGTTAGTGACTTGCGTAAATATTATACATGCTAACTATTGTAAGGATAACGTATAAAATAGTATGTTTTTATTTATGATTATTACACTCATTTATAATGGCTTCTCAATTAATTATAATTTAAAGAGTAAGTGTAATGACAACTGAACTGCAAGACCCTGGGGGCGGACCGCCATTATTCGTCCTTAGGTTGCGTCGCTGATGAATGCTATTGAATTTACTAACACTCGTTGGATGTAAATAGTAATTAAAGATATAAAAGTATAGTTTGTTGTGGGGTATTGGTTAGCGGAATTACATAAAGGTTTGTAACATCTTCATGATAACTGATGTAGAAAGTGCTAGCTCTATTTACCTGCCATTGTTGCTGTGTTCATTGGGTTAATAAATACTGTTTATAACAACTATAGTTGTTTTGTTATGATACCCTTTTAGCTCAGAAGTGGGATTAGCGAGTATTTTTAATTAAATCACTCGTTAATCTCGCCTGCAATTGCCAAGTAATCGGCCCTTGCACAATGAATACAGCTTCAAAATAGTTACCTACTTTATTTTTATGGCGGAGGTATTTGTGTTCATAAATGCAGTTATGTTGATGCTACTTAGTCTCGAGATGACTAATGTCTGATTAGATTTCGTTTTGATCATATAACTAAGGAACAAGGCGATATTATATGGTAATTTGTCACTATTTTATGAACACGTTAGAGTATTATTTGTATTTAATTGCAATATTATTACCGAATATGTAAAATAATAAGTACCTATGTTGAAAAACGATAACATCTTTGATCTCTGAAAAAGATAGATACCAAAGTTCGATGATAATCGTGATGGAATGAAATAAAACAATTCGGCATTTATTCCACTCGAAGACATTATTTGCCTTCTATTTTGTGTGTTTATTGAGTTCGGTCAGAGTTGAAAGTGCGTTTGGTTGTAGGTACATATTATGAGTAGGTAATATGTAAGTATTTGTGACGACCAAACGGTCACTTTTTCACTCCTTGCGTAAGGCCTATGTCCAGCAGTGGGCGTCTTTTGGCTGATATGATTATAATGATAATGATTTGTGACGAAACAAACTGATGTTTTGTTCATGTATTTAATGCAAAAGTTATCACCGTAAGCATTTATTTGCATCATAATTACAAGAAGGTACCTAAAGAAAAGTAAAGTACCTCTTTAACGAGTTTTAATTAACGTACTGTATTTTCTATTTGATTGATGACTTATTCTATACGCTGTCCCTTTTACTCGTTCGTTCATGATAAAGGGGTCGACACACGAGTGTTCATTCGTGATAAAGGGGTAGACACATGAGTGTAAAGATTTGTCACCTCCAATTTATCGCAAGTGATGAATTGAATTGGTTGTAGTGTGTTTCGCCTTCTTTAACGTATGTAGGTACTTCTCGCACACTGTCTCATTCTCAAATTACGTTGGTTCCGATAACCGTAATTGATTAAAGTATGTGTTCTATAATGATTACTTGCATCGTACGAGATGCAAATAATTTACATTGTACCTACTATTACGCGTAAGATAAGTAAAATGTGACCGAAAACACTACGAAGAAGTGAGTCTATTCAAAAAACAATCTAGTGACATAGAACATAGAGTTCAATTTTAGCGATCAATATAAATATGAAATGAATATAATTATTTATTCGTCGGTTGTATTATTATTTATACGTCGTGTTTTTAATAAAGAGAATATCATAATTGGTATATTTAGTTGTGATTTATGTTTCGAATGACATATCCCAAAATTGATGCTACAATTTAAAGATGTTTGGTACTTTGTAATGAATGAATCTTAGCTACATTTTATTCATATGTATGCATTGATAATAACACATTAAAGTCAGTGTCTATAAATCAACGTATTGGCCTCGTGCCGCCCAGGGTGCGATATAAAGTACACTCGATTGCAATGGAATTTAGACCTTTTAAAACGCAGTAAGGCGTTTACTGATAGTGGCATGAATGATTAAACGACAATAATATTATGATTGCGTTTTGAATTTAATATGAAGTTGCACTGAATGTCACTTCATTATAGATATACGAACTGAATGATAATGCAGTTTTATGGTTGAACAGTGGACTTGCGTCTTAAGGGTAATCGTAATTACATGTGTAATTAATCGTACGACTGTAAGTTTCAGTGATGGCGTATGGCGGTAATGAGAGCGAGGGCGATGCTGAGCGCAGAGAGCAGCGCAGCAGCAGCCGAGCTGTCGCCTCGGCGGTAAACGATAACGGATGTGAGATTCGTGATCGTCCGTCGCTCGAGTTACCTGGTATGCAAAGCGAGGGAGCGGAAGGGAGCCCGAGTGGTGGGCAAAGCCGCAAGCGCTTGCATTACTATGATGATGAGTACGATCGCCAATCACCTTGTGAGAGGGTGTCACGCTCGCGCATGCGCGATCGGGGTGATTACAACCCTCGAAGACGTCGTTCGAGAAGTATATCTGTGAGAGATTATCGTGGAGCTGATCAGTTTGAAAGAATATCACGCAATCGTAGCAGGTCGCGCGAAGTGGACGCACGAAGGAGGCGACGATTGCATGAAAACGGTAGTCAACATCGTAGATCGAGAAGTTCGTCCTACGAACATTTTGAGGATTCAGAAAGCTACTTGCGACGTCGCGCAAACTCGGGGCGAAACAGACGAATGGAGAGAAAGAGACATTTAACCCACACAAGTAGTTCTGAAGATTATTATCGTGTAACATCAAAACGTAAAAGACTGTACTCTCGCTCTCCAAACGTCGAATATGCTAGAGGCCCTACTAAAGTAAGTCGTAAAGTTAGACTTGATAACACAGTAAGTGATAGACTTCCTGGCACTAGTGATAATATTGTTAGCAAATTCTTAGATGTTATAAAAGATATGAAAGGGCATTCGAGTTCTAAATTGTCATTAAATAATGTCTTACCTGAGTTTGATCCAATGTCGAAAGAGCAAACTATCCTGACATGGCTTACCAAAGTAAAGGAGTGTGCTGAGATTTATGGGTGGAATGAAAGAGAGACAATACATTTTGCGCTTCCCAAGCTCACAGGAGTCGCTAAAACTTGGTACCAGGGTCTCAGTACCGTCCTCTACTCATGGACGGAGTGGAAAAAGAAGCTTGTAGAATCATTTCCTTGTCGTGACGATTATGCGGAACTACTAATAGCTATGCTGGCCAAGAAAGCTCGATACGGAGACCCTCTTGAGCACTACTATTATACTAAAACAAACTTATTAAACAGATGTGGTATAAAAAGTCGTAAAGCGGTTGACTGCCTTTTAAACGGGATAGAAGATAGAGCTGTACGAGTGGGCGCTCAAGCTGCTAACTTCCGTGAACCTGAGGAAGTTCTTAAGTATCTGAAAACTGTGAAAGTAGGAATTACCAGGGAGATAGGTGACAAACCGGAAAAGCAAAGACAGGATAAGAGATTATTAGGAAACTTTTCTGGTAACCGGACGGAACCACCGAGAAAAATTAATTGTTATAATTGCAATGAGGACGGTCACAAAAGTTTCGATTGTAAGAAATCATTAGTTAATTGCTCTACCTGTGGCAAATTAGGCCATCTTCCTAGTTTTTGTCGGTTTAATCGTGATCATTCAAGTAGTAAAAAATCAGAAAGGAACGGTTACCAAGGACGAGAAACAGGTTGCTGAACCTGAACTAAACCTGTCCAATGAAGCTAATTCTAAATATGTGTTCGAAATAATGGTTAATGAGAGGAAACTTTTGTGTCATGTCGATCTAGGTAGTCAATGTACCCTGATTAGAGAACGTGAGGCCAAAGAATTGAATTTGCCTTTAGACGTTGATAATTTGCCTTTAATGCAAGGTATCGGTGGTCATCACGTAAAGCCGTTAGGTAGAACTACAGTAAGCGTAACAGTTCAAGGCATAAATTAAAAAATTGAAATTCTAATAGTGGAAGATCACGTCCTGAAATATCCTGTTCTGTTGGGACATACGTTTACCGAATTACCAAAAATAATTATTACGAAAACTCCTGATCAGTTAATCTTTGAAAAAGTTGATAGCAATAAACTGTTTTTGCGAGTTCAAAAGGACGTAACCATAGTTTCTGGCGAGATCGTTAATGTACCGGTTGAAACTGGTGATAAGTTTGGGGATACCGCACAGAGATTTGTAAAAAAATATGTCCAATCGTGCCTTGAATGCGCTCATCACAAAGGAACCACTGGAAAACAACAAGGTGAACTTCACCCTATTACAAAGATCGAGATACCGTTCCATACTATCCATGCTGATCACTTAGGGTCGTTTGTCCGCAGTAAGAAAGGTAATGTTTTCCTCTTGGTCATAATCGATAGTTACACTAAATTCATCAATATCAAGCCCGTTCGGAATACAAAGACTTCGACAACAGTGAAGGTTTTCCGAGACCACATAAGCTATTTTGGCACACCAGTCATGTTAATTACAGACCAAGGAACTTCATTTACAAGCGCTGCTTTCAAGTCGTTCACCAAATCAGTGGATATTAAACATATACTAAATGCCGTTGCCACCCCACGCTCTGTCTACAAAGTGTCATGGCAAGGATGACAGATGCTGGGATGAATTCGTACCAGACGTCCAGATCGGCCTAAATACCACTCTGCACAAAATTACGGGCAAAAGCCCATCTGAACTTCTATTCGGTTTTCGAATTAAAACGAACAGCGAAAATGTTCTTAGTGAAATTATTGATGAAACACTAGATGTTGTGCCTTCTGATAATTTAGAAGAGATTAGACACGAAGCAGGTAAACGGATTGAAAAACAGCAGATGAAAGATAAAATTAGTTATGATGCAAAGCGTATAACTGCTATAACATATGCAGTCGGAGATCTGGTGCGTTTTAGGAGGGAAACGCCAAGTGATGGAAAATCTAAAAAACTGGTTTTTAAATATCAAGGGCCATATAGAATTATTAAATGTCTTCCTAACGATCGCTATGTGATTGAAGACACGCCTTTAACGCGGAAAAGAGGCAACCGCCGTTACGAAAATATAATTGCGGTTGATAAACTAAAACCGTGGTTATGTTTTAATAACAAACATGGTAGTAGCTCTGAATTGGGGAGTGATGAAAACTCAAATGATTCTTAAAGTACTGCGTAATCGTCACACCCTTTAACTTACGAAACTACTTTTGTAACATTGTTATTTTTAAATTCATGGTAGTTTTTTTTTTCATGGTAGATTGCGTTATTCCAATGCGTTAAGTTTTTTTTTTGTAATATTTTAGTAAACCTTGAAAAGTGTGTTATTATTGTTAATTCGTTTTGTTAATGAGATTAGATCTGTCATTGTGTTAATTCATCTATATCTAAGATTAATATACAGCACTAATACAAATAGCGTAAAATTAGATTTCAAAAAGTAAAACAAACCATTTATGTCATATCATTAGTATCATTACCACATACAATATGTACAAAAGAGCGAAGAGACTTGCTCTAGCAGGATGGCCGAGCTGTAAGGATAACGTATAAAATAGTATGTTTTTATTTATGATTATTACACTCATTTATAATGGCTTCTCAATTAATTATAATTTAAAGAGTAAGTGTAATGACAACTGAACTGCAAGACCCTGGGGGCGGACCGCCATTATTCGTCCTTAGGTTGCGTCGCTGATGAATGCTATTGAATTTACTAACACTCGTTGGATGTAAATAGTAATTAAAGATATAAAAGTATAGTTTGTTGGGGGGTATTGGTTAGCGGAATTACATAAAGGTTTGTAACATCTTCATGATAACTGATGTAGAAAGTGCTAGCTCTATTTACCTGCCATTGTTGCTGTGTTCATTGGGTTAATAAATACTGTTTATAACAACTATAGTTGTTTTGTTATGATACCCTTTTACTATGTTCGTTTCGTATTCATCTAAATCCGTTCAATCGTGTTGTGAGCGTAACAAACATCTAAACATATTACGGTAATAGTCCATAAGCCCACTCCCAATACAACTACGTCTCATGACAACATGATAATATGCATGGTATTTTATCGCACCTAAAATTGGCCGAAAGTTTGAAAAGTCCTTCACTTCCGGTCAAAACTGTAAAGGTTGGTAAAATTACGTCATGTGACAACAGTACGAGACATGTAGCATCATTTAGCCCTTTAATCGTAGAGTAAACCTCAGTCTGTCAGTCCTGAAATGCCCGAAAGTATTTGGCAGACGGTGCCACCTTTGGCACTCTTGCTCAGCTCAACTTTCTCGACCTGTTACCATGAATTTCATCGTGTTGTCCTGGGACGTAGGCGTATTGGGAGTGGGCTTACGGACTAAAAATATAATATTTGTATACCTCGTCCAATAATCCATCCAATGGCCTTGTAAAAGGCATTCTCCTCTTCAATTCAATTTATATCATTCTTATTTGAACAGAGCTTGCATTTGTTTTGTTTCATTTGATTTTAAAGCAAAACAAAATCTGTTCTATTCCCTATATTTATTTATTTTACCACGTCGGTGGCAAACATTACCTGATGGTAAGTATTACAATTGATTCAATTTTCATTACCATTTATTCTTGTTTAATGCGGCTAGAGGCTATGGTTTTAAATAGTTGTTCTTGCGATAAATTAGGAAAGTTATTTGTGTCCCTGACTGTACATAAGACAGAACACAAAACAAAGCGCCAACCAAGCAATCTCCCGCGACATTATGCTAAACTCACTAAATTCTACTAAGCCCACAACTATTTACGATTTAACACATGCAAATTGCGCCCAATCGAGAATCAAGCCTCTCAATGATGGATAAAACCGGATAAAACCGGATTCAATCCGGTTTAAACCAGATTACACCGCTTCGAGGCGGAGACGTTCATTTATTATGTAAATACGCGACAAATTAAATCCAATGGGAATTTCGCTTGACAAACGGTTAGGTTGTAAGATGCATTAGTGAGTTTATTTGGATTCATGAGACAGATTTGAATTTTGAGAGGGAAATTTGCACGTGCTGCAGCGAATTTGACACTTGTCTTTAGTTTTTATATTCATCACCATATCAGCCGAAAGACGTCAAGTGCTGGACATAATCCTCCCCCAAAGAGTGCCACAATGGCCGGTCCTGCGCCACCCGCATCCAGCGGACTCCCGCGACCAATACCAGGTCATCAGTCCACCTTGTGGGGGGCCTACCCACGCCGCGCCTTCCGGTACGTGGTCGCCACTCGAGAACCTTTCCGCCCCATCGGGCATTGGTTCTACGTGCGAGACGAGACAAGACGAGAGTCTTTGACCAGTGTGTGTTGCCATTGATGACATATGGCACGGAAACGTGGTCGCTTACTATGTGCCTCATAAGAAGGCTCAAAGTCACTCAAAGGGCAATGGAGAGGGCTATGCTGGTATTTTATCTGCGCGATCGCATCAGAAATGAGGCTATCCGCAGCAGAACCAAGGTAACCGATATTATAGCCCTCTGAATTGCTAAACTTAACATCGCACGTATTTATATTGTTTAACTTTAAATTGCAAACGAGGAAAATATTTGACTTCGCGAATAATGTGTTGTTTTTTTTTTTAAACTAGTACCCGCGTGGGTCTGTATCTGTATCATATAGAGCGCAAGCATAGTTAAAAGATAAATACATATAAGTTATATGTATTTTCAGAATCCCATATTCTGGGAAAATAATTTTAAAAATCGGATCTCTTGCTCCGCAGATTATGCCCTTATCTTATCTTATCTTATCTAGGTGAGGGCCCTTTCGGATGCACTTCGACCCAGTGGGATCTTTTGTGCATTTGCCCTCTCCTTTATACCTGCTCCAAGGCTTGCTCCATACAGATTATGCCCTACATACAATGCAAACTCACAAAGCTTGAACCTGACAGACTTTTCCTCTCTAAAACGTAAGTAGTCAATAAGGTAAACGTACTAACTAGTCTTCGACGTTGCACTGGTGTATGACATAGTAAAGCAATATTATATAGGTTAAAATAAAATAAAAGGTTTTTGCTTCATAATAAACTGAAAGTACCAGGTTTGATTGACTAGTCTGCTAGTGAACGCATTTTTTTTCAGATGCCTTCTTTTATTTATAGTATTGAAAAGTACATTGGCAACTTGCAGATCCAAAGCTAAAACATATTCAATTAAAAAAAAAAAAGGAACGTGCAACAACCGCCATGCATTCATCCACCTAGCAAAGCCAATATAGCTGTCAACATCAGGTCGATCACGTAACGCATTGTACGTACGTTAAGGTGGGTCCAGACGGTGTCCGGGGGGTGCCGTGGTTAGAATGTTCGCGATCCCATGGCGCCCCCTTAACGGCAATGCGGGTGACGCCGGTGTGTTTTTAGTGGGTATGCTCCCCCAGTCACCATCACTCGGATGGCGGCGGGAGGAGAGAGTCCCACATAACCCCCAAATAGCCATCCCCAGGCCGGGGGTATGCGTAAAGCATTTTCACACCGACAAAAAAAAAAAAAAAAAAAAAAAAGACGGTGCAGACTTGCGCTGCGCAGACTGTTGCACGGACAAAAGTATGTGCGACTCACATCGTCCACACGATACAGACATGTTAGTTGTTCTTTAAACCTCGTGGTGTGCGGACGTTTGCAATGGCAGATATTAATCGAAAATTCAAAAATTTTAATCCAATTTTCCACTTCTTTCCATTTTCTCACTAATATCTCATAAGCCTGGGTCTTCATAACTCTATTACTGTACTCTTTCAACTTAATTTTCCAAAATTTCCATACAGCTGGAAGGAACTTATATAGATCTATAAATTCAACTAAGAATTATCTCGAATATTTTCTTAAATCGTTCATTTTTATAATAAAAACAAAGCAAACTATGAATTAATTAACCAAAGTAGTCGTAAGTTGACCCAAACAAGTCTGAACATGCGTCCACACAGTGCAGTAGTCGGCGCAAATACGCATGTCTGCGCCGACTTTTTGATGCCAGATACAAAAATGCACAGATGTCGTTACAGACTTGAGACTTCACGTCCACCTCAGAGCATAGGATACTAGAGAGAGGACAAGCCGCCGGCGGCCGTGGCGCAGCTGTATGCTCAATGGGCATACACTGCCATACTGTGCACGCGTGCTGATCGCAGAGAATATTACGTTTTTTCCCAAAATGCCTGATATGATGCGCGTTTATTGTCAAATAAGCGTGTAGGTATACAAGTGTGTGTGTTTTAGATGTGTGCGTGTTTTGTCTTGTCAATTACTTGGGCGTTGTGTGGGTTAATGTACTTGCGACAGGCTCACTCTATACAAATCGGCCGCCATGTCCGATCTCCTTATATTCATACATCTGTGACGTCCACACTTCCCATTTGCACCGACTTAAGTCTGTACAGACACGCTGCGCAGACTAAAGTCTGCACCGTCTGGACCCACCTTTACTTACATCGAAATGTCAAACTTCTCTATGAAAAAATTATAGTTGAACTGTCCTTACGCCCGTCCGTGATTACCTCTCTAATAACAGGGCGGTGGTATGTCCAGCACGGAGTTGACGACATAGAGCGCGCTCGGGAGCGGCCGTCGAGCGAGACCGTCATCTTTGTATTAATAGGTAAATACCGGCTCAAAAACATAGACATAAAAGTCAAATACTCGTGCCAATCGCCTCTTTACAACCGTCACATCCACCTTGAGCAGTAAACAAGCACATTACGCTATTTCAAGATAACCCCCACCCAATCTAATCTCAATCTTATCTTAAGCAGCATAAAGCTGGCACTCTTTTGTCGGTGCTACAATGTACAGTCGCGTATGTAAGTGCGATCACGTTTCCATGTCAACAACTAAGTTTGAGCTGGAGTTTAATGGACTCTGGTGACGTCACGGCGATTAAGCCGTCGGCTGAGGCAAACTAACTAAACTAAATTAACTGAGTGCTCTGGAAATGACAGGGTTCTCAAGAATTTAAAGGTTTACGGGAAGTTTCGTGCCTATTTTCTTAAAAGTGTTAGTGAGGGCTTAGTGTTATTGACACATGACTACCATTTTAACCATGGAAATGAGAGTCTAGAGAAGTGCTGTGTAAGATACAGAGATAGAAAAGACAAGAGACAAAAGAGTGATAACAGAGAAGAACAGAGTTAATGACGATGTAATGACAAGAATTTAAGATTGTGTTAAGATAGCTTGGGCATGTACCTAATAGAGGAAGAAAATAATGGATCAAACTGAAATCAGAGAAAAACAAAGAATACGTGGAACCAGACGTAGTAGACTTTCCTCACTTTCTGGAAGGAGAAGACCTCGCTAAACTTGACCTGCCAAAAGTTTGAGAAATTTTGAAGTTACCTAAACTGTTGAGCATGTATCTGAATGAATGAAACCAAAATATGATTGTAAGGATAGTGAAATTCGTATCAAACAAGCGTGATGAGATATCTATGATATATATATAAAAATCGACGTTGTGTCGAATATTTCACAAAATTGGGCACTCATTTAGTACCACCATAGTTACAATAATACGCCTGATTGTAAGCTTTTACGATTGATTATTTTTGATATATATCACATGCCGACATTTTACAGTTTTGTTTTTTTTTTGTTTCTTGAAGTCCCTGAAAAAACCGCGGCAGAAGTCACATACCTACACCTACAGCATTAAATCGAGGTTAATTTTTCCATCAATTTTTATTACGTATTTTCATTAGTTTCACACTCGATGTTCAGTATGAGCTTCAGGTTTAGCCACAAATCATCATCATCATCATCATCATATCAGCCGAAAGACGTCCACTGCTGGACATAGGCCTCCCCCAAAGAGTGCCACATTGGCCGGTCCTGCGCCACCCGCATCCAGCGGACTCCCGCGACCTTTACCAGGTCATCAGTCCACCTTGCGGGGGGCCTACCCACGCCGCGCCTTCCGGTACGTGGTTGCCACTCGAGAACCTTTCCGCCCCAACGGCCATCGGTTCTACGTGCAATATGCCCCGCCCACTGCCGCATAAGTTTAGCAATTCGGAGGGCTATATCTGTTACCTTGGTTCTGCTGCGGATAGTCTCAAATATATCTATTTAATTCAGGATTAGGCATATATTCCTACCTTAAACAATAATATTACAGGCCAACCCACCTGTCACATACATGCAAGTACATTCACCCCCGTCAGTTAATTTAAATAACTCACTCCATTAGATGCACTGGCATTGATTATCCCATCTCATGTCCTCCCTTCCATACATAGCTCCAGTGTGCACCATAATATTTGGACGGTACTGGACTATATAGCGTGTACGTAATTTGGACTGGCCTTTATACAGGATGTACAATGCTACAATGTCGGTGTTTCAATTACGTGTGTAGACTACCGCACGCCTCCCGGCTCCTTTCTATCCAATTAGGATTAAAGGTGGGTTGCTTGTGGCAGCGGATTGAAAGTAAAAAAAGCGGCCAAGTGCGAGTCGGACTCGCACATGAAGGGTTCCGTAAAATAAATTGCAGTTTACGATTTATGACGTATTAAAAAAAACTACTTACTAGATCTCGTTCAAACCAATTTTCGGTGGAAGTTTGCATGGTAATGTACATCATAATTTTTTTTAGTTTTATCATTCTCTTATTTTAGAAGTTACAGGGGGGGGGGGGACACACATTTTACCAATTTGGAAGTGTCTCTCGCGAAAACTATTCAGTTTAGAAAAAAAAAATATTAGAAACCTTAATATCATTTTTGAAGACCTATGTATTGATACCCCACACGTATGGGTTTGATGAAAAAAAAATTTTTGAGTTTCAGTTCTGTGTATGGGGACCCCTAAAACATAATGTTTTTTTTTCGATTTTTGTGTAAAAATCTTAATGCGGTTAACATAATTCATCTACATACCAAGTTTCAACAGTATAGCTCTTATGGTTTCGGAAAAAAATGGCTGTGACATATGGATGGACTGACAGACAGACAGACAGACAGACAGACAGACATGACGAATCTATAAGGGTTCCGTTTTTTGCCATTTGGCTACGGAACCCTAAAAAGAACGATTCATTTCATATAAAGTACTTAAGGCGACGTGAGCTCCGAAAACGGATATTTAAAAAATCGTAGCTCTTGTTTGGATTATAATACGGCTGCCCTAAATTTAATTAACAATCTTGAGGCCTTTCTCGAGGGAAATCAGCTATTCGAATCCTGAGTTTTTGACTTTCGCTCGATAAAAAAAAATGACAAACATAGGTCTAAAATACACTTAAAAAAATTCTAACAAATTATGCACAATAGCTAAGCATATTACAATTGGTTTTTAAAATCGGCAATGTCATGTTTGAGGGAAATCAGCTATTACTTTTTTATTTATTAAAACGCACATAGAAATAAAATTTAGAAAACATGATATCCGCGCTTCCAAACACGCACTTCCATCTCGCTCACGCTTATGCTCAGTGAGAGGGAGAGAAGACCACGAACCTACGTCCCCTTAACTAAATATCATGCTTTTGCAAATATCTATGCGAGATTATGTGCGCGGTCACTCGACTCGCTTTATAAATCTTTAAAAAGCTGCTGGGAGGTTTTGTCAATTAGAGAGAATAGGGCGTTATGAATTTTGCCTTATGGTATACGTGTTTTTTTTTATTTAATCGTATGGCATACATTATTTGGCCTTTTTTTTGAGTATGGCCCTTTTTAGTACCACCCAGGGGACACGTGCAGGGTAGTGGTAGGTAGCTCCTGCGGACGCAAGTGACAGTTGTCCCCCCTTTGTCAAGTGAGTGGGCAACTCGACTGTTAGAGGTTCTTAAGCCGCCCGAAGGCCTCTAACTCGGCTTAACGACTACTGTCATAGACAGCATCCGGGATCGACTGCTTAGCGTGCCTTTCAAAGCACGGAAGCGCTCATTTATAGTAACCACTCAAACAGGCGATCACCCATCCAATGACTGACCGCTGCCATCTTTGCTTTACCTGCGTTATCGTTTCCGATTCGCAGGCGCCGCTGGGCTATGAACGCTTCGATTCTTATACGTGTATATGTATAGGTACCCAACACCGGGACGCAGTTTTTATGTATTAAAATGCGAGTTATCATTCGTGAAGCGCTTTTCGTAGGGTTAGCACGCGTCGCTTCGTCAAATTAAATAAGACTAGAAATTTAAAGGAAATTGATATTTGGAGGATAAACGCCGCGGATCAAATACTTTTTTTCTTGTTTAAGTGAAAGTACGTCCTTTCATCCTGTAATATCGTAGGTGTCGTTAGCTGGAAACCTACTTATTTTAGTCATCTCCAACAAGTGAAAAAATAAACTACTTAATACAAAGAGCAAAATTATCAAAGAATACATTTTTACAAAAGATTTGTTTGTCAAAATCTTGTCTTTGCAAGTCATTGTATTAATAGGACAGAAAGAGATAGATACCACTGCTTTTAGGAAGACAGACTTGCGCTTCTAGTTTTTTTCCCGAAAGACTGTAGAAGAAAAATCGCCTTCCGCTGCAAGAAGCACCACGCTCTTTAATGGATCTCATCATAGGAATAATGCCCCGTATTAGCGGCGGCTTTTTGAAACTTCCTGTGATTGGTTTTTAATTATTTAATAGTATAAGCCATGCAGCTTATAGTTGTAATTTGTGCTTAATCTGTTGCTGATATTGTTTTGAGGCAATTTAATTAATTAGAGACGCGAATCAAATGATTTCATGTTAAAAAAGCTGTCTGCATGGCTCCGCCAGCGTATTACACAGAGCACAAGATAAACCACGGGATAAAATATAGTATATTTCCATTTTTACGATTCATTTTGTTTACTAGTGTTTTTTTTTATTCAGATCATATGTTTCGGAGATTGCCCCTGACATACAAAGTTACAAATCTAGGAACTTATGCTTCACATTCATCAAATACTCCTTATGGTTAGTATAGCTAATTGACCAATAACCAAACAAAAATTTGAGCATTACTATTTCAATTATTTCTCCTTTCACCTTCCTTTATGTTGTTTTTGAACCTCAAGGTTTGCGCTTATTTTTATCCTGGGACCGGAACCGGTTTCCCTTATTATCTTTAGAAGTTGTTTTTAAAACCCTATCCATAATGGCAACCTTATGATAAGGTAACCTTACTGATAGGTTAACCCTATTGTTATGGTAAGCATATCGGATGTGGAAAGTTCGGAAGTATCGGAAGTGGTAGAGTTAACCCTAAAAAAAACCCTATCTCAAGGGTTAACTTACAAATTGATAGGATTACCAAATCGATAAGCTTAAGCCTGAAAAGGGGGTTTCCGATCCTTGTTTATATCAGTACCTAATCAGTGATTATTTCACTATAAGTAAAAACCGGCCAAATGCGAGTCGGACTCGCGCACGAAGGGTTTCGTACCATTATCTATAAAAAACTATTTTATTCTGTGTTTTTAGTATTTGTTGTTATAGCGGCAACAGAAATACATTATCTGTGAAAATTTCAGCTGGAACTATCACGGTATCAGTGAGATACAGCCTGGTGACAGACAGACGGACGGACGGACGGACGGACGGACAGCGGAGTCTTAGTAATAGGGTCCCGTTTTACTCTTTGAGTACTTAACCCTAAAAAGTAATAAATTACTTCCTAATAACATTCATAAATTACAAAGATCACAATAAAAATGCAATTATATTGAACAACTTCACAGGGTTCTTGGTTCTACCTCGGTATTGCGTTGGAAAAAACTCAACACAGCAACTGGCACAAAACAACCCGTATTAGCACATTTCCTCGAAACGTCTCCGGCAATCGAGACAAAAATCGTACCATTCGACTCTCGATAGTTTTATTCATTTCAGTAGATTTCATGGGTGAGAAGATCGCAAATTGCGCCGTTCTGGCGCGGCGCGGCCGTAATCGATTGTGCTGCCATCTGTTGGGAAAATAATGACTCCGTCTGGTATGCTTCGCCTTTATTCGGAGGCAGTATATGCAAGGACTGAGATGAAAACATGAAACTGCATTTTGTTGTATGCACCAACCGAGAAATTGCTATGGAAAAAAAACTTGTCAAAAAAGATACTACAAATATGTAATTTTGAGGATACATTGTCCAGTAGCGTTATGTTTAAAAGATTGAAGAACTATAACTTGTAGTGGCGAATGCTAGTCTTCGCGTCGTGTCCCCAAGACGAGCCAGATATAAGTACCTAACGTGACGCAAGGACCTATATGAGACGAGCCTGCCATATAGAGTTGTCACATATAGTTGATGGTGGCTGCCATATAGAGTTGTCACATTGTAACCCTTTTATGCAATAGGGTAAGATGCAATGTGATATGCAATATATTTATATATATATGAGTATGAATAAAGGTCCTGGTAAAGATGGCGGGAGTCCGCTGGATGCGGGTGGCGCTGGACCGGTCCCTTTGGCATTTTTTGGGGGAGGCCTAAGTATGTCCAGCAGTGGACGTCTTTTGGCTGATATGATGATGAATATGATTGTATAAGTAAAAGTAAAAGTAGGTAAAGCTGAAGAAGCAAAGCTGAAGGTCCTAGGTTCGAATCCCGGTAAGGTAAAAAGGGCAAACATTTGTTTCTGAGTCTTGGATGTTTTCTTTGTATTTAAGTATTTATATCTATTAAATATATCGTTGTCTAGTACCCATAACACAAACCTTATTGAGCTTACTATGGGTCTAGGTTGATTTGTGTAAGATTGACCCCTGATTTTAATTTTTTATTTATTTATTTATAATGGGCAGAAGTTCAATAGCACCTAGCCTGTTGAAAGCGTTATCCACATATACCATTATAATTATTTATACGGCAAAAATACATCTTAAGTTTAATGTAGATTGTGATATATTTGCGTTGACTGTAAGGAAAGCCCGCGGAAAACCAAAAGCCGGCCATAATGAAACTATTTATCTCCCGAACACAGATCGGCGCGCTTGATCGCGACCCTTCGATACAACATCGGTTCACTCCGCACTGCACTTAGTTTAATACAAGCTGCTAGGGAGGAATCCGAACAGCGTACTAGCTTAACCCTCAATTCACTTCCTGAGTCCACTGGACTCACATCAAAATTTCAAACTACTGTAATTCTAACGTTTAAGCGAATAGTTTCCCCTCTGTTCCTGTACCTTCCTTCAGTGACGCGGGCACCGCGTTGGCGAGTGGACTTGTGCCTGCGCTGCGTATTTGGTGAGTTATTGCGTCAAGTGAGTCCCATGGACTCGTACAAATGCACGCAAAATAACGTGCACCCATTGCACGTGCATTTTTCTTATATAGGAGCATACATTTTTGTATATTTAATTCTCTTTTGTATACCTTTGAGAGGTTAAAAAAGTTAAAAACGTATATTTTTTAGGAGTTTTTGTAATTTTTGTAGAGATTTGGTAAAATCTCTTTTTTGAGGTGTTGGTAAAATGAGTTTCTTTAATTTTTAAGAGGATCGAATATGTCTTTGTAGTTTTATTATCTTTTTCTAGTGCCTTAATAAGTACGTAATAAGAACAATAAAAAAATATTAAAAAACATTGTGTTATTTCGGAAAACCATACATAAAAAAATATATGAGTCCCAAGAACTCATAGAAAGTTTTTACGTTAGTACATTTCACCTAGTGGATTGAGGGTTAATCATGAGCTCGTATAAGGAGTAAAATAGTTATTTGTTCAACAAGAGAGCAAAGTAGATTTTTGCTGCGAGTGTTGATGTTGAGACCCGAGCAAGCGAAAGACTCTATATTCAAAATTAGAATCTTGAGCGTAGTGAGGGACTCAAAGGCACGAGATGCAAATATCTTTGATCTCGTGTGATACATGCAACTTTTCACCTCAGCAGTGAGAACTGACGTTAAAAAATATATCGTTAGGCTTGTACGCACCTATAATATTCTGAATTTGTAATAGACCCCACACTATGATGTGTCAGTGCTCGATATCAAAATTATAAAGCTACTTTGACTCACGGAGTGAGCAAAATCGCATTTTGCTCACTGTTTTCACGCAGCAAAATATGCTTGTTCGAGCTGCTGAGGTGAAAAAATATATATTAACATTAGGTCCAATTATGTTTGTTTTTATATCATACGTAACGAAATATTTGCTTGTGCAGAAAAATGTGCGCCAGGACAAGCTGGCAACATTTGTTATCGTTATTATTATTAAACACTAACTTCCGTTCGCGATTTTGTCTGCGTGGATCCGGGATAAAAAACGATCCTATATTTTAATCCAGGCTATAAACTATCTTCGTGCAAAATTTCACCCAAATCGGTAGAGTCGTTTAAAAAAGCGTGATTGAGTAACACACATCTAAACTTTCGCATTTATACTGTTAGTACGATTGGAACGTAGGCACAAACAAGACACAGTTGTGTATGTGCGTGCGTGCACTAGTAACTGCAGCTCTGTGTGAGTGCGTGCACCTGTGACGATGACTACCGTGTATTGGGTTCGACGAGATAAAACTTATGCAGCTTGTACACAATTTCACTTTATTAAAATTAGTTATTTCTTAAGACAGCACCGCTCTCGATCCCGAATGAACCCACAATGCCAATCCGTCCCGACTACGATCACGCCGTCAATCGTCGAATCGGTGCGAAAGTAGTGGGGCGAGACAGTGGCGCCACGAGTCAAGTTCAGAACCTATTAGTCAAATATACGTACACAGTTATTGCAGACATACCCGCAATAATTAAATATGATTTATATAATTATTTATTAGTTTATATTTAACTCCTTACACGTGTCACTGCCACACAAACCTGCATAGTTAAAACCGCACGCACACCTAACAGCCGCGCACAAAGAAGATTTGATATGTACCAAGTACAATTTACATCACAAAGGCGTTCACGTTTCCACCTAGTGTCGATGAACATTCTACTTGTAATTGAACACTTACTGAACTGGGTCGTACCTCACCTTAATTACTAATAGGGATTCTGTTATTGAAATGGTTCAAACGCTGAGTGGAATTTAATATGGGTTTCCGTTGCCATATGATTTCGACGGTGTGCGGTTTTGTAATTTTCGCACGACAATGGTTTGTTTAATTATTGAACATGTATGTGTAATGGTGTTTGTTACTTCTTGGTAACACGTATGTCTAATAGCTAGAGGGTAACTCACCCCCGCGTTTTAAATTATATTGAAAATCTAAAACATTTAAGTCAATGCTTCTTGATTGGCGCGAGATGAATAGAAGCGGGGTGGTATACGGTACATGTGTACTGCGCCGCGTCCGCTCAGTATAATACTACTGTGCAGATGAAATACTGGCAGTACTTACACTGGCTTGTAAGGAAACTAGAGCAACATCAGTAAGCTCTCGGTAAAGTATATAATACCGCATACCGACCCCGACCCGCAAAATTAGAAAGTTCCCATAACAATACTTAGATACTTAATACCTAATGGGGAATGGATGAACATTTTAGAAGTGCCTGATTTTTTTTTTGGTGATAGGAATAACCTTCCTTAGCACCAGAAAAAAGTTGCAGACTTTTCAGCTGCGTCAATTATTTTTGAAAAATATAATCAGTTTCCTCATTTACGTTTTGGGTTTAGGACGGCGAATGATACCTATACTTTCCTTGACCCGTGTCATATTGCAAAAAATATTTTAAATATCTGACCCTGGCAATGACAAATATAGCTGCTGCAACATTCAATTTCATTGCCAATGTCAGTTTACCACGGATATTTAAGATATTTTCTTGTAATATGAGGCGGATCAAGGAAAGTGTCTCATTCGCCGTCCTAAACCCAAAACGTAAGTGAGAAAACTGTTTATATTTTTCAAAAATAAGTGACGTAGCTGAAAACTCTGAAACTTTTTTCTGGTGCTAAGGAAGGTTATTTCTATCACCAAAAAAAAATCTGGCACTTCTAAAATTTTCCTACATTCCCCATTGCAGGAGCGTTTAACACCGTCTTAAAGCGGACCTCAGAACATAATACCTATATAATTATAAACGTTTGTTTGTACCTAATATGATAGTCAAAGCGGCCATTCTGTAATCCAGCCATTACCTAACTTACTACATGCACTAAACACTTGTTACATGTTTTTTACTGATTTTTTTTTGTTTAATATGTGTGTCCTGTGTGTTAGTGAATAAATGTATCTTTCTGTCTTTCTTTCTTTCTTACACCCGGCAACTTAGGCAAGCTCCGTCTAATCTACATGCAGATGCATTCTGCACATGCTGGCTTACTAAATTAAATAATAGTACTTTGTTGGTGGTCTAGTTTGCATTCGACATATTGTGTGCTTACTTCATGAAGGAGGAAATCTAGCCGAAGAGTGTACTTTTTCTTCTTTTTCGAGGCCGTTATTTGACTCCCAGAAAATGCGACGCGCGTCGCCGGCTTAACGTGTTGTATGTGTTATAAGTTTCGTAAATTAATATGTATTTTAGTCTGTTAAGCATATTTGTAAGTAGGGGCCTTGTTGCCTGATGCGAATAAATAAATAAATAAACGGCCAAGCACCTATTGGTTTTTGAAAAAATATTCACCAATAGAAAAGCGACTTTTGCATTCCGTGTGCTGTTTTTGCCAACTGAATTATCGTGAGTCCACCCACTGGTACGTAACTTCCTACCATCAACTGTGGCAAGTGTGCCGCCTTAGGCACTTGTCCCACCGCCGGCGAGTAGCGAGTACTCTCATAGTAATTCTTACTCGCTTTTACTCGCGCGAGTAAGAATTACTATGAGAGTACTCGCCACTCGCCGGCGGTGGGACAAGTGCCTTATGGTGATTATTTTTGTGTTTGTTTAGTCTGTACCTGAGGTGCTTGGTAAGATTTCTTGCCTCATGCAAATAAATAAATTAATTAATTCATAATTGCAGATGCAAAGCAATATTGGTGTTATTTGGTTTATGAATCCTTAGTTGATATCTACTCAAGCTGTAAGAATAGTACTTAGTTATTTTATGATATCATCTAAGGTTATGTTTTGTTCAATTCAGAAGAAAACACAAGAAATCTCATTCTCCTATACATCAGATTAGTGTTTCGTTTCTCAAAGCTGAATATTCTCCTAGTACTTACTTCACTTTCCTGTTATTCCACCCTCTCTAAAAGCCCAAAGGTAGGTATACTCGTATACAAAATTGAATATTGCCCACTGCATGTCCCGCGACTGTATTTAATAGTGTTATGCACGAAAACGCATCGCAGTAAACTCATTACCTATGACGTCACGTTTGAGTAACAGTCAAAGGGTATAAAATGTAGTAACTGGATTTTTCCAGTTTTCGCTTTGTTAATTAAAATTTAACTGAAATCCGCTTTCGACGTCTGGTTTGAAAACAATTCGATTTACTTGAGTAGATCGGGGAGCAAGTTGTTTTAAAACAAGGACCGAAAAACCCCTTTTCAGGCTCAAGGCTATCGATTTGTTAGCCCTATCAATTTGGTAACCTTATGACAAGGTAAGCTTACTGATAGGGTAACCCTATTGTTATGGTAAGCATAATGGATGTGGTAACCATACGGTAACCGTAACAAAACCCTATCAAGATAGGGTTTTGTTAGGGTTTTATTAAGGTTACCTTATGGTTACCACATCCGATATGCTTACCATCACAATAGGGTTACCCTATCAGTAAGGTTACCTAATCATAAGGTTACCATTATAGATAGGGTTTTAAAAAGAACTTCTAAAATAACCCTATGGAAAACCCCAATAAGGGTAACCGGTTCCGGTCCCTGTTTTAAAAGTAGGTGTTATTTTTAACGTGAATTCGTTTTGCGACGTTAATTATCCATTAATCCTTCGCTGTACTGATTGGTGATAGTTATTAATAGTACATTACTTACCTAGGGCGGTTAAACAAAGAATGTCTCAGATCGCAGGTATTTGACGTACGTGCGGTAATCCCTACTTTATGGCCAGGTATGACGTAAAGAAACAAGTGCGGCAAGTAAGTAATTCCCAACGAGTGGCGATGACCAAAAATACGACCGTCATGGAGTGTTTTTGATCGACACGAGTTGGGAATTACCTATCCACACGTGTATCATAATACAACATTTTACAATGCATCATGCAAGGAAATAAAAAAATATACATAAAAGGTGAAATTTTAATTGTCATGAAATCTCATTCTCGCACGTGTGTGGGAATATTGGCCTGAAATCCATTTACGCACGGGCGCGGCCCGCCCGGTACCGGTATTTACGTTGATAAAGGTCCATATGCTGGTTATTATGGTATCACAATTTAACATACACTTATTACTCTTTACATAAACCTGTAGGTATTATGTATATCACGCCCTGTATGCAGCTGTGGAGAACTCAAAACTTTATATTCATTTGCCGACCGTTTCCTAGCCTAGTCAGTAGTGACCAAACGAAGCTGACGGTCCTTGGTGCGAATCTCGGTAATGGCAAATATTCGTGTGATGAGCATGAATATTTCGTCGGGTGACAAGCAAAAGTCACTACCAAAACTGTCACTGCTCTTGAAAACCTCGTATCTCGGTACGGAGTCGATATCGAGATACAACCTTTGATTTAAATAGGTATTTGTTACTTAGTGAGTTTAGCTTGTCACCCGACGATTTGTTAATGAGTCTGGAGTGTTTCCTACGTATTTAAGTATAAAGTTTATATAATACACTCGGAGGCAATGAAAACGGGTCATATTCCATGGACATTTCTATACAAAGTGACCGGTTTTCATAGCCTTTGAGTGTATAAAATATTAAATAATCGTTTAGTAGGTAGGTAGCCCATTATTACGAACTTTATCGTTTGATCTGTTTAAAATGGCACCCTTGTGGCGTCACTCCTGCTCCTGTCAAATCTGACGAGTTCTGCATCGCACTATCGAAGTTTCTTAAATCAGTTGCATGAATATAAGATCCAAACAACTCTCATTGGACTTCGGTCCCTGAGAGATCTCTCTATCGCCGTATCTTCTACACCTTAATATTTATTAATTATTATTATCTATCACCCACGTATAGGAAAAAAAATGAATCATTTAATCATTTTATTTATGTACCTAATAATTAGAATTAACCACTGACAGATAAACCTTACGTATTAATTTATAATGAATTTAAAGTAATTTTACAAGGGTTTAAAATACAACAATAATTAGTAGTTAATAATCAATATTCAATAGAGGTACATGGGTAATTGGGTATTCATAATTAGATAGATCTAGGTGTGACAATCGATTCTAGAATATTCACAAGACATATTTAGTCACAAATGAAGCTCCACATTCATTAGTTTCTTTTTTTGCTTTGCTTATTAACTGTCAAACCCTTATATAATCTAGCATATTGAGCAAACATTAAAAACGTTAAACGGTCCGCTTAACTCAGCAAGGAGTCCTCGTCACGGACTAACTTTAAGGTCCCTCCGCACTCGGCAGACTCGAAGCAGTAGTTTAACTGTGGGCTACTTGCCCTTTTACATTCACATATATTTATTTATATACACTTATACATTATCTACATCTACATACACAACCATATTAATAAACACTACCTTATATTTCATTTATACATATTTAATACACTTAGTATATTTACATTACATCCGTCAATATTCTTGACGTGTCAACCAGTTCGGTGCAATGCGCCCGCGCTCCGATAACCGGATCGCGAGTCGCCGGCCGCCCGACAGTTACCATGCGCGCGGCCAGTCAATCTATGATACTCGCGCGAAGTGCATGCGCCGCTCTTGACCGCTATCGCTTACATATTTAATACGCAAATCGCTTGCGCTTAAACCTTATTATATATTTGATTCTTCCTTCCGTACTGTTCTCTTCTGTGTAAACTATCTTCTGACTTTGGATATACCTTCTGTGTTGTACTTATTGACATTATAAATATTAGGAAAAGTGGTGTGTTTATATTTACTGTGGCGATACCTAACGTCACATCACTCACCACCATAACCCTACAGTGGACCGAAGACGGCTACAGTGGTGACCCCTGAAGAACACATTACCAACCGGAGGATTTACCCAGAAATCGTACGTAGAAGTTTTAAGAATTATGCCTGATAACGGTGTTGGTCAGAACAAAGAAGCGGCTGCGCCGTCGAGCGCACAAATGCCGACCGACGGAGAGCGCGTTTCCACTGCACCGTCATCCGACATTTGTAAAGTTGGAGTGCGCGTTCCACCCTTTTGGCCGGAAGAACCGGAGATATGGTTCTCGCAAATTGAGGGTCAGTTTATGATAGCCGGCATAACGAACGACTTGACCAAGTTCCACTACGTCATCAGCCAGCTTGATCGGCAATTTTCAAAGGAGGTGAAGGATATTATCACCAATCCTCCAGCGACTGACAAATATCCGAAGCTGAAAAGCGAACTCATCAGCCGACTCAGCGACACCAATGAGCGCCAGATCCAGCAGCTTCTTCATCATGAGGAACTTGGTGAGCGTAAGCCTTCTCAGTTTCTGCGTCATCTGCAGGGCCTGGCAGCCAAGCGTATCACGGACGACGTCTTACGCATGATGTGGACCAACCGATTACCCGCGAGCATCCAGACTGTTCTCGCGGCGCATCCTTCAGCATCACTGGATATCCTCGCAGATCTGGCTGACAGGATCCAGGACATTGGCCCACGTTGTGCATGTTCATCACACGTCGCATCCACGAGCTACAGCCCCAGTCCTGACCAGCCACGTTCCAGCATGGACACTATGGCTCGAGAAATTGCTGAGCTGAGGAAACAAGTCCAATCACTAAGGACTCAAGATCACGGCAGTGGTAGATCCCGGTCCATAAACCGCAACCGTTCCAGGAAGCAGAGCCGTTCCAGTACCAGGTCGCAGTCCAGCTACAGGAAATTTCCCATCTGTTGGTACCACTCTAAGCATGGCGAGAATGCCAACAAGTGCATACACCCTTGCGACTACAGGAAGTCGGGAAACGCCACGGGCAGTCGGTGATGGCGACAGCTGATAGCCCTATTTCTTCCGGTCGCCTGTTTGTCACCGACAGAAGGTCGAAGACGCAGTTTTTGGTCGACACTGGTAGCGACCTCTGCGTCTTCCCCAAGTCGTTACTGCGGGAACGTCGAGCACCGACGGAGTACAAACTCACCGCAGCCAACGGGACGACCATCGATACCTTCGGTTACGCACATCTCAACCTGGACCTCGGACTTCGACGCGAATATCCATGGCGTTTTGTTGTAGCAAGCGTTACAAAGCCTATAATTGGTGTTGATTTTTTGTCATTCTATAATTTAATGGTAGACTGTAGAAAACAAAAGCTTGTAGATAATACAACTAGCTTAACTTCATCTGCAATTTCTGCTACTTGTGATGACATATTTTCTGTAAAGGTCTTGACCGGCGCATCTAGCTATCATCGCATATTATCACAGGAATTCCCTGAAATCACGCGACCTGCTGGCACGCAACGCACAATACCACACAACACACAACACCACATTCGCACCACTCCAGGTCCTCCAGTATCCTGCGCCCCGAGACGTCTCGCTCCAGACAAGTTGAAGGTGGCCAGACAAGAGTTTGAAGGTATGTTGGCCAACGGTACAGCTAGACCTTCCGAGAGCCCCTGGTCCTCACCGCTGCACCTGGCGCTTAAAAAAGATAATGGGTGGCGCCCTTGCGGCGATTACCGACAGCTCAACGCTCGTACCGTGCCCGATAAATACCCGATCCGGCACATTCATGATTTTGCTCACAGCATATCTGGTTGTAAGATCTTTAGTACCCTTGACCTTGTAAAGGCTTACAACCAGATACCTGTATATCCAGAGGACATACCGAAGACGGCCATTACGACCCCCTTCGGTATGTTCGAATTCCCATACATGACGTTTGGCCTCCGCAACGCTGGTCAAACCTTTCAGAGATTTGTGGACGAGCTGACACGGGGGCTGGACTTCGTCTATTGCTACTTGGACGACTTTCTAGTGTTTTCCACAGACGAAGAGCAACACAAACAACACCTCCGTGCAGTTTTTACCAGACTCCGGGACTACGGCATGGTGCTCAACGTGTCTAAGTGCGTCTTTGGTGCTCCCCAGGTAACTTTTTTAGGTTACCTGATCTCGGAGAGCGGTACCAAGCCATTAGACACGAAAGTCGAAGCCATACGTGACTTCCCGCCACCTAAGGACGTCAGGCAGCTGAGGAGATTTTTGGGCATGGCCAACTTTTATAGGCGATTTCTGCCGCACGCCGCCCAAATCCAGGCACCTCTCAACGCACTCCTAGGTGGTGCAGTCAAAGGCTCCACGCCCATTAACCTCACCGGCGATGCTCTAAAAGCTTTCCAGGACACCAAGGAAAGCTTATCCAACGCAGCGTTACTTGCTCATCCTGATTGCCAGGCGAAGCTTGCGTTGGTTACAGATGCATCGGATTTGGCGCTGGGCGCGGTCCTGCAACAGCAGCTACAGGACAAGGTATGGCAGCCGTTAGCTTTCTTTTCCCGGAAGCTGAGTCCCTCCCAGACCAAGTACTCGCCATATGATCGTGAACTGCTCGCGATCTATGAAGCGATCAAATACTTCAGGCACATGCTAGAGGCGAGACACTTCACTGTCTATACTGACCACAAGCCTATCAGTTTTGCTTTCCACGAAAGGAAACATAATTGTTCGCCTAGGCAGTATAGGCACTTGGACTACATATCCCAGTTCACAACCGACATAAGGCATATATCCGGCAAAGATAATGTTGTGGCCGACACCTTATCTCGGATAGAGGAACTGGAGGTATCACTTGATCTCGCTGACCTAGCTAGGTCCCAAGTGTCCGATCCTGAACTCGCTGAGTACTTGTCATCATCTTCTTTACGCTTGGTAAGAATGGCATTCCCGGGAAGTCGTGAACCCTTGTACTGCGACGTCAGTACGCCGACTCCCCGACCATTTGTTACCAAGCAGTACCGGAAAACGATTTTCACCAGCCTCCATTCCTTAAGTCACCCTGGCGCCAACGCAACTGCTAAGATCGTAGCACAGCGTTTTGTGTGGCCCAGCGTGAGGAAGGACTGCAGAGACTGGGCACGAGCTTGCGTACCATGTCAACAAGCCAAGGTGAGCCGACACGTATCTGCACCTTTAGGGACATACGCACTGCCTCGTGCTCGTTTTCAGCAGGTACACATTGACCTGATTGGCCCACTCCCTGTTTCGCAAGGCTTCCGCTATTGCTTGACAGCCATAGATCGCTTCACGCGATGGCCGGAGGTCATACCAATAGCGGACATCACAGCAGATACGGTGGCCAAAGCTTTGCTGTCCGGCTGGATATCCAGGTTCGGATGTCCTGTAGATATTGTCACAGATCGTGGTCGACAATTTGAGTCCACACTGTTTCAATATCTATCTAAAGCCATCGGATTCCAGCACAAGCGCACGACAGCATACCACCCAGCCTCTAATGGCATGGTAGAGCGCTTCCACAGGCAGCTCAAAGCCGCCATCACATGCCATGCTGATGCCAATTGGTCTGAAGTATTGCCCCATGTTCTACTCGGTATACGCAGTGCATTTAAAGAGGACTTACAATCTTCCTCTGCCGAATTACTTTACGGCGAGCCGCTGCGCCTTCCTGGCGAATTTTTTGAGCCCAGCATACCCGGTACCACGGATATCACCGACTTTACCGCACGGTTACGCTCCTTCGCCTCGAAGTTGACGCCCGTTCCAGCTTCACGCCATAACAGGAACAAAATCTTTGTGTTCAAAGAGTTAGCGACTGCTGAATACGTCTTCCTACGTGTTGACGCTTCACGTGCTCCTCTAACACCTGCATATTCAGGTCCACACAAAGTGCTGGAGAGAACTGACAAAGTTTTCAAACTTTTGATTAAGGGCAAACCGGTTACCGTAACCGTTGATAGACTAAAACCGGCATTTTACATATCAGAACATTTAAATGTTCATACTGATCAGGATACACTCGCACCTGTCACACCACCAACCACAGTACATACAGGTGAGAGACCAAGTCTTGATCCTCAACAAGCAAACGTACTTAGAACTACTCGTTCGGGGAGGCAAGTACGTTTCCCAGATTATTATCGCCCCTAACCAGGTCTCTGGGAGGGAGTGATGTGGGCTACTTGCCCTTTTACATTCACATATATTTATTTATATACACTTATACATTATCTACATCTACATACACAACCATATTAATAAACACTACCTTATATTTCATTTATACATATTTAATACACTTAGTATATTTACATTACATCCGTCAATATTCTTGACGTGTCAACCAGTTCGGTGCAATGCGCCCGCGCTCCGATAACCGGATCGCGAGTCGCCGGCCGCCCGACAGTTACCATGCGCGCGGCCAGTCAATCTATGATACTCGCGCGAAGTGCATGCGCCGCTCTTGACCGCTATCGCTTACATATTTAATACGCAAATCGCTTGCGCTTAAACCTTGTTATATATTTGATTCTTCCTTCCGTACTGTTCTCTTCTGTGTAAACTATCTTCTGACTTTGGATATACCTTCTGTGTTGTACTTATTGACATTATAAATATTAGGAAAAGTGGTGTGTTTATATTTACTGTGGCGATACCTAACGTCACATCACTCACCACCATAACCCTACATAACTTATTTTTTTATACCACTTCAGTGGTTAAGAAGCGTCCAGCCCGTCAGATTGCAGGTTCGAGTCCTGACACGGTCGCCACAATATGGCGTATTAGAAAGGCGCTTGTGTAACGTTAAACAATATTTTATTCGGAGAGAAAAATCACATATTCAGACATTAAAGACAGCAGTGTTCTTTTCTACTTTTTAATTTTACTTAGCAACGACATACGTCACACCAATGGTGTTAAACGCACGTTGAAAACCCTAAGCAATAAAAGCAGCAGTTCTAGCAAGGGCGATGGGATAACGGTGCAGCATCACTGCCCCAGTGAAGCAAGTCACACACGCCTGAGAATAAACTTACAGTGTTCTTTATTCATAAAACTTTAAATGGCTCTGATAAATAAGATGTGTTTTGTCCCTTTCTTACGAACACAAATGTCAAAGTGACAAACGACTTTAAACTCTCGCGCTTCATAAAAAAAATTAAATTGCAATTTTACACGGTCTAACGCGATATTTATTTACACGGGTTGGTGCGGCCATGGGTGCAAATGGCTGTCATCCCAGTGAGACCATCCGCCAATGCATAAAAGCGACGACGTGTCAGCGTATGCAAAGTTCGAACTAGGATATCCTCTATAATTCACTTAAACAAACATAATATATGAATAGGGGTGTAGACTCAAAATTTATTATGACTCCAAAAGTAAGAAGGCAAACAAATATGCCTAAGGACGAAATCCCATTCACACATCTCAAAAAATTACGATACTACAACCGTTTTAATATTGCTTGTTAGAGAGGGACAACGCTTGTGGATCGTGACGTCACGATCCTCGAGCATCATAGTAAGTGACAATCGTTTCATATGAAAGTGCGTTTTGCGGAAAAAGGGCAATATACCCCCTCTTAAAACTTTAAGTATTTTGTGATTATTTTAATCTGCTGCTTTACTTTTTTCTCAATTTGACAATATTTTAAATCTTTTTCCGAGAAAATTCATCATTATTAGTTATTTTATTTGGTGTCTACACCCCAATTCTATTTATGCAACGCAAAAAATGGGTTTATTACTTACGATACGTTTATATTAGATAACTTGCTTAAGAACATCCCGGATCACGGATCGTCGCTTCATTGCGGATTGAAAACGCGTAAAATGAAAAACACAGACTTAATTTTTGGTATTTCGCGTACTTACTGTCATTATTCTTTCAACTGTGGCACCGTGTCGCCGAGACGTGAAAAGCCCTCGCCCCAAGACATCGTTCTTTGATCTCCGAGTGACAGAAATCAGGCAATGAGTTAATTAAACATCAATTTGACTCCCCTCTTCAAATTATTTGCAGCGTGTATTTGAAAGGGTACCTACGTAAAAGTAACTACGGTCGTAACTTTGGCATATCCATCGAAGTATAAACGTAAATTGGAAGACGTTACGAGATTCGTCTTTGAATATTCGGTTCGATTGCTGTACCTATTATGAAGTTTGTAAGGAATAATATTTGGGAAGACTTCTGATTCTGAAATCTTTTCTGAAAAAGTCTATGATCATCCTGAGGTCTCATTCTATATACTGGTGAAATAATTTTTGAAATCAGGTGAGTAGTTCAGCCCATTACCCATTACCCAGATTACCTATGACGTACAAACCTTTTGTAGATTTGTAGGTATTTTCAAAGTTACAGTCTCTCTGACAGAACTAGATGTTAAGTCCAAATAACAGGAAATCAGTAATTTCCTAAAATATCAATCATTCATTTTCCATTACAATTCTGAACCCTTCGAATTGTATTTTCACCGTATCAAGAATATCACTGTGTTTATACATTTCTCGGTATGGAATTCATAAATTTATGTACATCATTTGCTACGAAATCCGAAATGTCTCGCCATGGTAGGCTAAAAATGGGGTCCCAATAAACATGGCCTACTAAACTACAAATAGCTCACTCACTTCGGCCGTTTAAAGAATGCCTCAGATAAACACAATATATCTCAATTTAAGGGTAAGCTTACGCACTGGGACCTAATTAAGTAATTCCTGGCGTTCGGTCGACTGTGCTTTTACTTAATTACGATTTAATGCCAAGGATGCCCGCCTTAAGTGTTTCTTGAGGATCTGGGTCAGTTTGTTTTCATTTGCTGGTTTAGTTTTAGGGTAGTTTTTGTTACGTAAAGTAAAACTGATACAGCTTGGTTTTAGACTATGTATTATCATGAAAAATATTATAATATTCCAGGAAAAATTAAAAACTAGCGGCTACTAGAACTCGCAAGCATGTCATTCTTTTTTAGACAATTTTAATTTTAATTTTGAAAATCTGAATCGAGAGAAAAAACAATATTATTATTATGAAATTTCACGAGAATCGGCTGAGAAATGCGACCTGTATAGGAGAACAGCCAGGCAGACGGATACCCAGATGTCCGGACATGAGAAAGAATTTTGGCTTAAGCTGAAATTGAGACATCCGTTCGCTACGCTCGCTCGTTTAAAAACTAATAATCTCAATATTTGGTACTTAGTAGAAATATACTTTGAACTGCGAAACTGTTTTACTGACTAATGTATGTAGTTTTAACAGTCGCTGCTTTTGTTTCACGGTTACTTACTGTATAATCTGTATATGTTGCTAATAAAAACATGGCAGTATATTTCACATATAGGTACATAATGCAATGGATGCTAGGCAATTTAGTACCTAAAATTGTGCGACTAACTTTATTTTTACCTACCTATATTTTTATGTGTAATTTTTGTTTCTTGGCGAATTGGTTTATCTGTTATGCCGTGTATAAAAACCGCCGTGTAAATAATTCACATCATCAATGATAGTAATCATTAGTAATCAAAAATGTTTTTTAATTTAAGTACCTATCTGCAAGGCATAATAATATTTAATTGTTGCTGAACAATTGCTACTCTATTACCTATTGTTAAGATCTGTACAAACTATGGTTGCACTAAATGCTATAACTATTCGTCTAGTACCCATAGTACAAGCTTTGCTTAGTTTGGGACTAGGTTGATTTGTGTAAGATTGTCCGCAAATATTTATTTATTTATTTATTTATTTATGACTATGACTGTATAGGAAGCCAAAATATTTAATGTTTTACATGAGCTCCAACCAAAATACAAATCAGACTTGGGTTTCACCGCTCATTTTCAGATCTCATTAAACAGCTCACTTCAATAATCACAAACAAAATCGGTAAAAAGGTTAAAAACCTTTTTAGATTAAAACCCTCATCAGTATCAAAGGGCCGTCGATTTCGTCACGTTGACCTATTAGAGGTCACTGAACCGTATTCTACCATGTTTGGACGAAAAAGCCTAACCACCCCACTTTTGGTTACAACATCAAACAATTATACCAAGCTCTGCCCCCCTTTAAATTTCAGAAACCGTCACCCTGTTGTAATTAGTGATAATCAGGAAAAAATGCGTCTTTTGCACTTTAGACGATGAATAGTAGAGAGTTTTCAAAATTAATGAAAAACGCAATAAGGGAGGGAGTTTGTTTCATTAGAAACAAGGAACGTTGAAAATCATAAATTTCGGTCTAAAATATTATTTACGTTTCTTTTTTATTTATTTGGTAGGTAGTGCAGTGATAACTCCCTGCATTTGCCTTTATTACGCTATCTGTATTATATTTTGCTCTTTATCTTTTTAGCAGAGTCAAATCTCTTTGCTTCACGTCTATATCCTTGTGTGGGACTCTGGCTGGTTGTTGGCTATTATCTTTTTAAATTATTCAAATTTGAATTTGATAGACAATTTTTCCAGAATCTTGTCAATTCTTGTAAACAAACTTATGAAGGATCATTCTCGATATAGAAGCCCTAGCGTGAGCTTGCATTTTGGAGACAGTGCCTTTTTCCTTTGAGAAGCAGCCCGCTTATTACAGTTTTTGCTGAAGTTTGATAATCCAGTGCGCGTACCTCAAGTTCTAGGGATTTTTTTTCAGCTGTAATCTATTTTATTGAAGTCCTAGTCGCCAAATTCACAGCGAGTGCTTGGATGCCACAAGAGGTTTTTTGTGTTTGGAGTCAGCTTTGCTGGATTAGATAATCCAAGCTTTATGTTACAAGGCCGGACCTTGAAGAGAGTTCGGGTGAGTATTTACAACGTTTGGTTCCGTCAATTTACCGGATTCTATAGTTTTTCGTCGTGTGATGCTAATTAGCTTATTTTGTTGGTAGCCGCCAGTTACGGGCGCTAGGAGAACCTGCTGGTCATTCACTAGCGGTTAGACGCAACCGTCCCGCAAGGCTCTCTACGGGCGACACAGGCCTGTTCTGTTGGGAAACACGTGCCGGTTATCCTGTTGCGGTCATCCTGGTATAACCTGCCGCGCAGGCATCCGGTGGTCTATTCTTCGGGAGGCGTCGGTGGAGGAACTTCTCAGTCGGATTTGTATACTTTAGCATTTAGGTTTAGCCTTTATTGGACCATTTGCATCTAGGCTTAGCATTGTACCTACAGACCTTACACCTCTAACGTAGGGTCGCAAAGTGTCGCAACCCGCTAATGCGCTCTGCTTCCGTGTCCCGCCAGTGAATAATTTTCCGGACTTACCATTTACCTCAAAATTTAGAAAGGCTTTTTGCTCGCCACCGTCTACATATTTTCGTTTTATGCCCTAGGTTTTTTTTACCGTCCTGAATCATTCACCCCGTCATCCATACCACGCATTCTTCATGAACTCATCCTTCACATCTACTTAAAAAACCTGTGAGCCTAATCTTCGCGGCTTTCCGTATTCGCGGTCTAGGACCAAGCGTATTGGCGGCTTGAAACCCATACCTATTATTGCTTATAGGGTTCTGTATCTCACTGCTAGCCGTACGACGATACAACTGTTTTCCTTTTACCTGTTTAGCATTTTAAGGGCTTTATCGTAGGTAACTAATGAGGGAAGGGAAAATCCCACGAATACTCTCTGGTCAAACTGAGTGTTAAATTCTATAACTTACTTTTAACCGAGTCCTGTTTAGGAGAGTAAATCAAATTAATATTGTGTTGTATTTACAGCGTAAAAGCCTACAATGTTTCTTTTAAGTATGTTCCGATATAAAAAATTAAATAAATTGCTATCGTGTCGGTTTGCAGAAATGTGTTTGTTTTATTTACATTAGTTTTGCTGCAGTAGGTATTTAAAAGTTTATCATTTGCAATGTTATTATTGGAGCTGCATTTTCGTCTCATTGAAATTATATGTGAATCGCTTTGGTAAAGTAAATAAAGTAGCCCTTTTGCATAAATCCAAAGTGAGTACTGTTAGTACGACACACGAAATATGGGATTGCCTGCCAAATGTCATATAGACGGCCGAGCATAGCGGGGCCAGACAAATTTGTACGGTGCGGGCAAATCCCTAGTTCCGGCCGAGTTATATATGTGTATGTATTAGTGCTTTTCTCAAACATGCAATGAAATTAAAAAAAAACCCCTATGATATTTTTTAATGGTTGCACACCATGATGTTGTGTCACCAAGTGAAGATGAAACAAATAAAAAGAAGATCATTTTGCAGGCCAGCAATTTTATTTATTAATTTAATATATATAAATTTAATTTTAATATATATTATTGGACTAATAATATGGCAGCGAGACGTGTGCGTTGACTCAAAAGCATGTCCATACCATCCAAGTTGCCGAAATGAAGATGTTACGGTGGATGTGCGGCGTTACCAGGCTCGATAAAATCCGCCACGAGTACGTACGAGTTGGTACGAGGAAGCTTGGGCGTCCGTCCGTGACATCGCCGATAAGATCCAAGAAAGCCGGCTGCGATGGTATGGTCATGTGAAGAGGAGGCCACCAAACTATGTTGGTAACTTGGCACTGCAACTTTCCGTCTCTGGTCGAAGATCCAGGGGCAGACCCAGAACAAGATGGAAGGATGAAGTGCTAAGAGATATAAGAGAGAGCAAGTTATCCGAAACCGATGTCGAGGACAGACTAGAGCGAAGTGGAGAAGTAAGACGAGGAAAGCTGACCCCACCACCATGTGGGATATAAAGCTGGGAAGAGAGAGAGAGGACTAATAATAGTAGTAGTATAAGGAAAGTAACCTGAATATATCATTGCTTGTTTGAGAATAAACAATTTTGTAATAGAGACCTTATTATACGTGTATACATTTCTACACCGGTAGGTCCAATTCCTTTCGCACTTGCAGTATTTTACTAATAGGACCGAGTGTGCAGTGTAAGTAGTCTGTAATACGAATATGCACATAGATTTAACCACACTCAGCGTATACTCACTCGCATGTATGTGAGCGGCGTAGAAATACTCACAAACAGTTTATCGAACCCTTTCAAACTCTTAAACAAAAACACCTCAAACATGTTACTAGAATATTCAGCATTGCTCGAATTCCATTATGTAAGCTGGCCACGTAAACGTTTTAACCCAGTCACTGACAAGGAAAATGCTACTTTTTCACATCGGCTTAAGGCTCTTTTTCAATTGTGTATTTTGTGTGTTGAGACTGTCTGTAATTAAGACTTTATAGGTCAGAGTTTCCTTTCATAACACTGCATGAGCATTTCAACATTGCATTTGAAATTGGTGTTTTCTGAAAACAAATAAGGATTCCCATTCGTGAACGATGCAAATCTAAAGTTTCATGAAAACAGTTTTATGAGAGACTTTTTAACTGAGTTCTCTGAATAGGTTTAAGCGTTTTATTGCTTTGGTTTGAATTAACATAGTGAGGTTTTTAGTCGTTTTTACTGGTTCATTATAAAATTGTAAGTTCCATTCGTCCTCGCGTTGCTTGTTTTTAAGAAAGTTGTGGAACATATTAAAGGTTGGTTGAAGTTTGTAAATGTAATAAAAATACAAAATAATTTGATGAATGTGGCTCATGTAGACACGGGTGTCTTTGAAAATGAGTAGGCAAATTAGCACACATATTTTCTAATGCTTAGTAGTTAGTTACAATATACACATTGACAGAATACTGACCTATTTATTCGCTATTCGGGAACTACAAATCATATTTCAATTGTAACAATCTCATTTCACACCTTTATTTGCTAAGCACAAATTCGGAACTCAGCACAGGGTCCAACGATTTAGGTGTAATTTGTCGACAAAAACGCGCAGCGAAATAGTCCTCTCATACATGGACATTTAAATCTAAACTAGGATAATATTGATACTGAATTATATTATTGTTTAGATCCTGTAACACAAAACGCATTCCGAGCACCTGGGGACCGATTTTTGACTTTCGAGCGCTCGAATCTTTCACTCGAAAACTGACAAAAATTATGAAATGCTCTTTTGAAATAGCGATAGAAAATTTAAAAGCGAGTGGTATTGACCACTCGTATTCAATTATATCGGTAGAAAATAAGTGCCTGCAATTTGGACACTAAAATCGTATTCACTTTTATTTAATTTACGAGCGCTCGAAAGTCAAAAATCGGCCCCCTGACTCCAGGCTAAGCCAGGCTAAGGTCAGAAGTGCATAAATGGCATCAGAATTCGATTACTGGGACTCAATTTGGTTTATCATTTCGCATCGCATTCGGATTTCATGGATAACACCACTCTTATTTCAAAGGATAGGATAGGTATAGTAATGCAGGCATATCTTTGGCATCGATCGTAGGTACCTACACATTTAGTAGATAAGTGATTATTATTTTTTAATTTTTTTCAAACGATTGTAACCATATGTACCTACATAACGATTGCAGCTATGTGCAAACATATGTAGGTGCATACGAGTAACTAATATATATGTTGCATTATCCTCTGCCGTACTTAAACAGTTCGCATATTAACTTACACTTCTAACTAAAGTTAAACAATAAGTAGAGTAAAAATAAATCACTGCACATCCGTGCCGCCAACAGTTTGTAATTTCGTATGAACTCTGAAGGGACTTGCGGCCTTTTGGCTGGGGCGGTAGTGTAGTGTTTCGATGTACCGCGACAATATTATCTTTTTATTTAAGTGAGCGAATCGCCAACAAACTGCTTTGCAGTTTGGCGAATCTTTAGGTTAAGTTACTAAAATTGTATTTTTTTTGATTCCAATAAAAAAAAAAAAAAAAAAAAACTACTTTCTCTATACATATTTATATACTATGTATTCAGATTATTGTTGATTTGTCTTGGCCTTAATATGCCGCTTCGACCAGTAAGTGACCTATTGTTGCAGCCCTTTTTAACCACCGTTAAGGCCCGTTGCCTCCAGGAAATTCCAGATTCTTTGGGCGGTGATGTTGTACCTCTTCTGGGTTCACGATGTGCCGCCCTAGGTAGGTACTTCTTTTGTGCACGAGTGGTTCGCAGGTCCGGAGCCTATGTATGTGGTGTCGTGTTCTTGGTAGTGAGTAATTGTTTGTGTTGTTGAATTTTTTTTATTATCTCGCCAGATCTCCCGAGTATGCGCTGTGCCGAGAATGAGAGATTTACATTTATCTGTACATACATCGAAAACGCATGAACACGACACGTTTCGACCAGAACTCCTACTTCATGAGAGTCGACAGCTGGTCAGTTGGCACTCTCACGACAAAACTGAAATTCACGTTACAACAATTTGAATGCAATGTGACGATCCAAAAACGTTCTGAGGGCTATTACTGTTACATAGCTGCAGAGGCTACGATGTATTGTAAACATCGTAAATTCCGTTTAACGATTTAAAGCTCGCTACTGCAGCTATAACACGTATCGATTCTGAAATACGGATAAGTGAGGGGCATAAATAATAATCGATTGCATTGTAGAACGTATGTTTAAGTTGCTCGTGAAATGTTTTCTGTAATGCCCAATGCCATGTCATGCCCCCGACATGTCATAGGGATCATCACTTTTACTAACCGAATTCAAAAAAGGAGGAGGTTAAATTTATTATGTTCCACTATAAGTTGAACATAATAAATTTATGCTTTGGTTGATTTGTGTAAGATTGTCCCGTAATATTTATTTATTTATAAGTATTTTCATTTTTTTAATGTACCTATGCTCGACGATTTCTCCGTCAATTATTGTGGACCGATTTCCAAAATTATTTTTTTAATCGAAAGAGTACTCCTGTGGTCGTCCCACTGTCACCAAGTCAGGATCTGATGATGGGATCCCAGGGAAATGAGGGTATCACTCAAATTTTATAGGCACGCATGTAGTCATTTCGGTAATTTTCTATTATATTTCGTGTATTTTACCCGCGAAAATCGCAATTTTGTGAAGTGGAACCGATGATGAAGACCACTTGATGACTTAAGGAACTCCTCAAAGATGTAAAGTACGTCAAAGATTCTGACATGATTCCGTTGAAGTAGCAAATTATGAAGTGTTAATTCTGAAATCCTTGAGGAATCGACGGAACTCCTCAAATATTGCAGCCCACACATAGCGACTTGGGTTTGGCTTTGGGTGGTGGTGGTGTTGGCTTTGGGTTTAGCTGTTCATGTGGCAAATTGGAAAGGAAATGTGGAAATTTACATGTATGGTGTATGAACGTTTGCACGGAACCCTCGGTGCGCAAGTCACTCGCAGTTGACCGGTTTTTTTAAAACTGTTTAGACGAGCATCTCAAAATTTTGAGTATTTTGTGATTATACTACGACTCAAATAGGTTCGTTGATTCTAGCGTTAAGGTAAGTGTACCATATTCCGTAAGTGAACATAATCCCGTGAATTCGTTTTTAAAACCATAGAATAAAATAGATATAAATGATTTTAAGCAATTTTACCCACATGTGTACACTATATTACTTGAAGATTTGAATAAATAGATTGATAAAATATTTATTTTGTTTTTTACGGTTTTACACGCAATTTTAACGGAATTATGTTCACTTACGGAATTTGGTACACTTACCTTAGCTAGTTAAATCCGTCCCCCCCTCACCATGGAATGCAAGCACAATTATTGCATTACCCTGTCATTGTATCAGATGACAGGACAAACATAGGCGTCCCTTGAGACAGTTTATTAAGGGGGGTCGGTGATTCATCAATTTAAGGCCCCCCGTGTCACCTTTGACTTGAGTGTTGGGGTAGGTGCATATTGCTGCGAAATGTTTGCGTTACGGGTATTGTGTTACTGAGTTGTATTAAAATGCTTTGTAGAATATGATTTTAATGTAATGCACTTGCGAGTTAAAACAGCTGTGTCGACACCGATTTTACCAATTTGGTACTGAACACAAAACACCTGAATCTCTCAGCACGGCTATTCATTTATTCACACAATATTTTATACAATGCTAGCTTACAGTATTTACACCACATCGCTTACACGCTAAAATAAACAAAAAAGATAAACATGCACAAGTAAAAATGTCATAAATCATAATTATAATGTCATACCATTAATTAAGTGCCAGTTCAATCACAGTACGACCCGCGTGATGTGTCGTGGTGATCCGTCTCTTTCTAATTAGAACAGTTAGAAAGAGAGGGACAGTCTAAGTCGCTTGAATTCTACACAAAGGGACTGCGCGACTATGTTTCTAAAACAAAAGTCTCACCGTGTGTGAAAGGACGCCTTAAGTTTTTATGTATTTTATTAGATGCTTCAGAATATATTTGCAAACTTTACTATGGAAGTTCAATAGGTAACATATGTAATAATTATCTTCATTGATATTTATTGATGATATAAAGAGAAGACTAAGTTACATATTTTCATATATAATCTTGTGTATATCTCGACTTCAAAGCGCGATTTACTTTAAAGGTGATCTACCAGAGGTGTGCGGGGCAGCGAGCGGTGATCAAAGAAAAATTCCACCAATTGGAACCGACGCACGAGCCAACGATAGCTATGCTATTGATGGTTTTTAGGGTTCCGTACCCAAAGGATAAAACGGGACCCTATAAGACTCCGCTGTCCGTCCATATGTCTGTCTGTCCGTTAGTCACCAGGCTGTATCTCATGAACCATGATAGTTAGACAGTTGAAATTTTCACAGATGATGTATTTCTGTTGCCGCTATAACAACAAATACTAAAAAATAAAATAAAATCAATATTTAAGAGGGCTTCAATACAACAAACGTGATTTTTTGCCGTTTTGATAGAGAACGGTATGGAACCCTTCGTTCGCGAGTCCGACTCGCACTTGGCCGGTTTTTTTTTTCGCACACTGCACTGCTACCGCGCACAGGCCCCGTAGCATGGATGGCGTTATCACGCGATAAGTGATAGGATAAGCGTGTCGTCTCATTCTATCGAACGGTGTCAGCCAGGGACGGATACTCTATCCTGTCACTTATCGCGTGATAAGGCCATCCATGCTACGGGGCCAGCTCTGATGACCCACCCCTACACCTGTGAGTACCTAAACTTTCTTGATGGTGTTGTTTAGTTCAGTTTTGCTTTCAGCAGCCCAGCGGGAAGTGATCATAGCCGCCACGTCATTCCAGAACACAGTGATTCGACAATAATGTCACCAGCGACGGAATAGGGTCAAAGAACTTAAGAACTCTTGAACTTGACTTTTGAACAGTAATGGGGAATGGATGAACATTTAAGAAGTGCCTGAATATTTTTTTGACACCAGAAAAAAGTTGCAGATTTTTCAGCTGCGTCAATTATTTTAGAACAATATAAACAGTTTCCTCACTTTTGTTTTGGGTTTAGGACGGCAAATAACACACTTTGCTTTATCCGTCTCATATTACAAAAAATATCTTAAAAAATAAATTAAGTAACTGTTGTTTTCTTTTTAAAATATACACATTTATTACATACCGATGATGCTTAAAATCCGTAGTAAACTGACCCGGGCAATGATATTGACAGCTGTAGCAGCCATTTTTGCCATTGCCAGGGTCAGATATTTAAATATTTTGCTGTCCTAAACCCAAAACGTAAGTAAGGAGACTGTTCATATTTTTCAAAAATAATTGACGCATCTGGAAAGTCTGCAAACTTTTTCTGGTGCTAAGGAAGGTTATTCCTATCACCAAAAAAATAATCAGGCACTTCTAAAATTTTCATCCATTCCCTCTGTATGTATGTGTTGTGTGTATGTATGTATGTATGTGTAAACGTTGAATTCTTTGACGTTGCACTAGTGTACGGCAGTAGCACTTTATGTCAGAGCAATATGGGTTAAATTTGAACTAAGAAGATTTTTCTTCATTCGAATTTAAGTTATAACACTTTGAGATAAAGTGCCCATGCCGAACACTAGTGCAACGTCTAAGACTAGGACGTTTACCTTAATACTGATTTATCTTCTACCTTACGTTATGCTAGTCTTACATCTTCAACAACCTGGTGTCTAATGTTTAAGAATACATGCGCTGTCTGCCGCATCTCATCCTTTCCAGCTGTGCTATTCACAATCCGTTTCGCCTCACCTCACCTCTCACCTAGTAGGTATAACTAATATAAATACTGAAACAGGCTGCTAGCAACTTCTGCCTAACTTCACTCGATCGCTAGGAACGAAAGAGGCAAGCGGAATTTCTTGATTTTCACTTTCTAGTTTGACTCATTCGATTCCTTGTGTCAAGACGCATAAATAGTAGATTGTACAACAAGCGCATAAAACAAGCCATTTAACCTGTGACGTTTATATCCACCCGAGCCACCGGCGAGGGTGAATAGTGAGTCGAGGGGTTAAATGGCTAATTTATGACCGAGTTATACACACTGCTTTTCACTTCGATTGCGAGAAAATAACAAATAATTGCAAAATAAAATAAAATAATAGCTCATTCCTGTCACTTAACTTTTTAAAGTTTTTATGTTTAATTTTCGACACCTGATATTAGACTTAGGTACTTCATACTGCCTAGCCTATTAATGGTTCAATACGTTTTAAAATTATAATTGACTCCTATTTTATCTGGTTTTATTAATTTAGTAACGGAAAACACGGATGTGAAATTTATTAAAGCAAATCAAATCAAATGACAAGTTTATTTATTATATTTACGAAGTTTTATTGTGCGGCTGTTAGGCCCGATTATCTTTGTCTTTAAAACAATTTTACTTTGTGCACTAGCGCATCAAAGTGGCGTTTTGTGCAGCATACATCCAGCACAAAGGCGAACTTTGCGAGCATGGGAAGTGAAAACTACTTTTTTCCAAATCGTGTATAGTTTTCAGTTATTTGTTAAAAACGATTTCAAGTAACTCAAAAAGGAGCTAAGTACCTATCTCAAACACGAACAAGCTAAAATCAAGCAAGTTAGTTTTATCCAAAACTACTTGTAACTACCTACATATTTCAAGTAGGTACTTGATTCTAGCGTGGATATTCAATATATTCATGTATTTTTCTGTTGCGAAACCGTCACGGCAAAATTTAAATTGATTGTACGAGAAAATAACACCTGATTTCGCCTAACGCTTATTTGAAAAGTAAAATGACCCCTCAGGATTCGTAATAACAACGCGTAATCAAAGGTAGCTTACACTGGTTCTCCTGGGCTGAAGCATTGTGAATAACAGGCCAGGTAGCTGTAATTTTAAAGCAAACCCGCCTAGAGCTGCACTTGGCTAAGCAAGTAGCTTAAACTAGGACACTGCATCCACTTTCATATCGCTTTACTGAAAATATAGGGTAGTTTTCATATTGAAAAGTGTTGTCGTGTCTTGAGATAATTTGGTAGTGCTTTGGGGTATTAAACAATATGAAACTATGATTCTTTCGACCTATTTTGGATTGTGGTTTGCACATGATATTGTATGAAGTAATTCGTTTTAATTTATGGAGTTGTATTAATTCACCGCCACGCTACGCTTCTAGCGCTACGCCGTAGTCCGTAGCAGCTTAACAAATTCACTACGCAACGCACGTATTAAGCCGATCACATGGTTTTCTCGCTAAGTAGCGGTAAGCGCCTACGGCGTAGGCTAAGCAGATTCCTGGCAGTGAATGTCTTAATGTTTATAATGTAGGTAAAAGCGCCCGCAGCGCTGTGAAACATGTAAGTAAGTCGATTGGATGGGTCATTTATACCTAGTAATTTTAATTACCTATGTATATGTGAAAAATAGGGCCGTAAAAACACGTCTCAGAAAATAAATTATCTACGTTGATAAATGTTGACATTTTAATACAAAATCACTTTAGAATTGTAATTTGTTGAATAGGTACAGTCATCAGCATTAATATATGATGGAACAAAGGCCGCAAAAATATCTGATGACAACTCTATTCCTACAGCCATTAGAGCGTGTCAGATATTTTTACGGCCTTTGATCCATCATATATTGACTGTACAAATAATAACGGATAGAACATATACATTGCTGTCTGTCGTGGGAGTAGAAGTAAATGCGTATTCGTCCTATCAAACCACCTTACGTGATTTTACTCCATTTAAAAAATGTATAACCAATAACTGGGGTTCGCCACAGTTTTACTTACTAGCATGAAAATTGAACACCTGTATTGAAAATCAATAAATATGAACGCGTTTATCTTCTGAAACCTACATTCTGGGTTCTTTCTCTCTCTGGGTTCAAGATTTAAATTCAGGAATAATTAACAACATAGAAAAGTTGAAAAACCCCCGATTTTTTCATTTCAAAGTTCAATATCTTAAAAACGGCTTAACCGATTTTGTTGAAAGAACCATCTTGATCACGTCAGCTTCTGGATTAAAAAACCGCATTCAAATCGGTTGATTCGTTTCAGAGCTAACGATGCTACAGACAGACACACAGACACACATATACACAGACACACAGACACGTCAAACTTATAACACCCCTCTTTTTGCGTCGGGGGTTAAAAAAACGAAAAGTGTAAGCTTGAAATTACGTTAATCGGTAAAGTTAGTAATTGGCATTGAAAATTTACTGAGTTTTCATTTCTCATAATTATAATTAGAAGATTAGGTACAATTAGAAGGTAAAGGAAGGGAACCTATAAAAATTCTTCTATGTTCTCATTGACAACCACCCTAGCCTAGTTAGTAGTGACCCTACCTACGAAGCTAGAGGTCCTGGATTCGAATCCCGGTAAGGGCATTTATTTGTATGATGAGCACGAATATTTGTTCCTGAGTCATGGCTGTTTTCTATGTATTTATTTATTTAACTATATAAGTATGTCGGGCAAGTATATCATCGCCTAGTACAAGCTTAGTTTAGGATTAGGTCAAAATGTGTGAGATTGTCCCTGAATATTTATTTATTTATTATCTGGGATTATAAATATTCTGTCTGCGCCTTAGTACAGTCGCCATCACATACATCGGAGCAAACAAGCACGTCACAAACATCGGAACACACCTCTATTTTCAAGCCAATAGGGTGCATGTGCCGATATTTTTGAACACCTAAAGTGTACCTATGTATGTGATGGCGACTGTACTAATTTTCATGTACACATTACTTAAATCGCAAAAGACAAACTAACAAAGAGTTCTTTCGCGGGTTTAATATTCGTTTGGATTTATGAGCATAAAAACAGTTCTTCAGCGTTCCCGCTTACTTTAAACTAATGTCTTATTTTCATACTTAAAATAAGACATTAGTTTAAAGTAAGCGGGAACGTTGACAACTTCAGCGAAGCACTAAAACCTAATTTAAACTGAGAATATTTTTAAGTGGCTATCTAAAACCGCGAAGAAGTGCTGTTGTGGACTCACGTTAATGATGTTTACTCAGACAATCTTGTTTCTTTCAAAGGGGATCAAGTCACCAATTAAAAACAACCGATATTGAACTTACTTGCCGAGTCGTTTAGTTCAAATTAAAACGCAGCACGTAATGGCCAATGCAATGGCTGTACTTTAAGGATTTCTCAAAGAAGAAACTGTAGAATTTTGTTTGAAATTCATTCCGACGATCAAAGTTTGGTTTGCGAACTAGTTTTATTTTATAGCAACTTGATGCTGCAGATTGCCATTAAAATGTAGAAAGTTCTTCTTTAAATGGGTTTGCAAAAAATATTACTTAATAGGTTTTACTTTGGACTACTAAATAAAGCCGACAAATACGAGTCGGACTCGCGCATGACGTTTCCTTTACATACTCGCATGAAATGTAGCTTTAACGTTTCGTGCATAAGTTAGGTGGATCCAAATGTAGTTTTTTTTTAAGGAAAATGACAGCTGATTTTTCCTGACGCTCGTTTAAAAGTCACGCAATTTTCTGATTTCTATACGCTATATTCCAACAATATTATTATGAATTTTAGTTACATTTACAGTTTTCAGAAGTATTCATTTAATTATCACCATCAGTCGTTTCCTCAATATTAATGATCGTGACATCGTGTCCTATTCCTGTTGACCAGACTTCTCCATAGGCTCTTATCACCCGCTTTATGTATGGCTTCGTGCAGATGTAGTTGCAGGAATGCAGTGATTTGTGTAGGTATAATAATAATAAATATTCATTTACTTGTATAAATATTACATTTACACAAAAATCCCCCATCAACCCCTAACCAGAAAATCATTACATCAACCCGACTATAAAATATATATTTTTAAAACTAACCGCAACCGCCATTATCCCGTCACACACCGGAAGTGCCGCCGCGACGCCCCTAACGACTTCCGGTGACATGCGCTGACACTTACAATTACCTGTTTTGTCGAGGAATTAATATGAAAATGGTTGGGAAGCCAGTGACGTATGTGGTAGATGATTTGGAATGCATTAACTGTAATTTGTTAATGTCAGTTTTAGATCTAGCCGAAATGTTTGCCAGCCAAGACAACAAATAAAATATAGGTTATATTAATAAAAATCTTACACAAATCAATCTCAATTAGGCTTGTGTAAGTAAGTTTAGTGGCAGTGGGCGGGGCATATTGCATTATTGCACGCAGAACACGCACGCATGGCCGTTGGGGCGGAAAGGTTCTCGTGTGGCGGCCACGTACCTACCGGAGAACGCAACATGGGTAGAGCCCATAACAAGGTGGACTGATGACCTGGTAAAGGTCGCGGGAGTCCACTGGATGCGGGTGGCGAAGGACCGATCACTTTCGCACTCCATGGGAGAGGCCTATGTCCAGCAGTGGATGTCTTTCGGTTGATGTTCAGTTTCGGTCGTTTTGAGGGGATGGTGATAATGGGTACTAGAATACAATGATGTAATATAAAAAAACCGGCCAAGTGCGAGTTGGACTCGCGCACGAAGGGTTCCGTACCATTATCTATAAAAACGGCAAAAAAATCACGTTTGTTGTATATGAGCCCCCCTTAAAAAAAAAATATGTTGTTTTTAGTATTTGTTTTTATAGCGGCAACAGAAATACATAATCTGTGAAAATTTCAACTCTCTAGCTATCACGGTTCTTGAGATACAGCCTGGTGACAAATTATCTATAAAAACGGCAAAAAAAATCACGTTTTTTGTATGGGAGCCCCCCTTAAAAAATATTTTATTTTGTTTTTAGTATTTGTTGTTATAGCAGCAGCAGAAATACATAATCTGTGAAAATTTCAACTCTCTAGCTATCACGGTTCTTGACATACAGCCTGGTGACAGACAGACGGACGGACAGCGAAGACTTAGTAATGGGTCCCGTTTTACTCTTTGAGTACGGAACCCTAAAAAAGGGGTCTATACGAAATTCCCTGTTTTAAATGGCCAGGCACATCTGACAGCTGAGAAACGTTTACTTTTCCATTGACGACGCGAAACTGAGGCAAGTTGATGCAATTGACTCAATTTTAGTGTGCTATTTGTGGAGCGCTTATAACCTATCTACCTTTTTTTTAGGGTTCCGTACTCAAAGAGTAAAACGGAACCCTATTACTAAGACTCCGCTGTCCGTCCGTCCGTCATAACAACAAATACTAAAAACACAGAATAAAATAGTTTTTTATAGATATTGGTACGGAACCCTTCGTGCGCGAGTCTTACTCGCACTTGGCCGTTTTTTTTATAGTTGATCATTGCTAGAAGACATACAAACGTAGGCCAAAGACTTCATGCGGAGTTTGGGTCGCCAGCTTAGGGCTGTTCCGGATCGTTCCTGGCTCAACAGATTTCGTTGGCCATCCAGCGTGGCTACGCTGCCAGTGTCATGGGAACTTTTGGGCCACCACTACTACTACTTTAATTCTCATGTAAGTGAATTGTAAATATTTCGTTCGTAATGAATAAACAGACTTCAACGTATGACTAGTTGCCCGAAGAAAGTAATTTTATAAACTGGAACCGGTTGTCCCGGAGATTACAAACTTTCAGAGCTACAATGTCACATACTTTATTATATGATATGAGTGTAGATTAAGGCGAGCAGTGTTGAGCATTGGGATATTTTCTTTACTTTGGAAGTAAAATCCCTAACAATCTAGAAAAAGAAACTCGCTTTAAACTTCACAACGGTCAATTAAGTCTGAGTCTGTTTCAGTACAAAATTCTCAATTTAATTTTAAGTACTAATGACAAACCGGAAACTTCAGGAGTTTAATTTATTCGGAGCTGTCATGTTTTAACAATTTAAGTAAAAGCTTTCCATTCTATAAGAGGTTATGATTATTCATAAGATTATAGAAAAACATGAATTATTTGCTAGGAGGGCTGGGAGATGTTTGCTAAATGTCAAATATATTATTCTGATAATGTAATTGAAAATCGCTGGCTTGAAGAATCATTACATTTTGTAAATATTACGGCAGTCTTTAACAAATCGATTCAGTCTAACAGGAAGCTTAATAAGGCTTATGTTATATTAATATTTATTTATTTAATCGTATTAATATTATGCACTCATACACAGACTTTACACATGCACACACACACATACACACTTCACACTTATAAATATAGACAAACTAGCTTCTGCCCGCGACTCCGTCTGCGTGAAACTCGTTTATATCGTAGGACCATACAAACTTTCACGCCGTCAAAAAAAAAACCCCATTAGGGCGTATCTTTCCAAAACACAATTTTTTTTTTTGTATTCTGATAAGGAATCTTTTCATAATGTTTTAATTTTGTAGCTCAAAAACCCGTTGAGGGTGGGTTTTTGCAAAATTACTTTTGACTAGGAGTACAGACACAAATTTACAAGTCTCTCACTTAAAATTTTACTCCCACCCATACAAGTTTTCAACCCCCTTTTTACCCCCTTAAGGTGGTTCGATTGCCATACAAAGCGTTATTTGACATTCGCAGGCTAACGGCGTGATATTTTAAGAAACTTATGCAACAAACTGTCATCAATTGGCTTCCCATTTGCGCCAAATTCCCCCTTTCCTAGAATAAACTTGTATAAACTAGATTAATTTGAGAAAAATAGTTTTCCCAAAATATCACGTGACAAACCAATTTCTCAAATTAATCTAGTTTATACTAGTTTATTCTAGGAAAGGGGGAATTTGGCGCAAATGGGAAGCCAATTTATGAAAGTTTGTGACATAAGTTTCTTAAAATATCACGCCGTTAGCCTACGAATGTCAAATAACGTTTTGTATGGCAATCGAACCACCTTAAGGGTTGAATTTTCAAAAATCCCTTGTGAGTGAGTATTTAGGTACGCTATAAAAACTACCTATTGTAAAAAATCAGCTTTCTAGGATTAACGGTTTGGGCTGGGCGTTGATTTAAATGAGTGAGAGAAGGTAGAAGCTCTCCTTGATGGAGAAATAACAAGGTTTGGGGTAACGGAAATTGAGAACCGAACTTGCCAGTTCCCTGTATTTCACATGACTTTTGAAATAATGCTGTTATGAAGTCAGAAGTAAAGTTTGTAAACCTAATGATGACATTACGAGTAGGTTTACAAACTTTTATCAATGCCTGAGATCCCAGGATACGCCCACACTCCGATATATAGAAGATAATGATACATAAATATATAGTAAGTTACTCATAAATAAATGTAATTCACTATACTCACAAACTGGGAGAGGACGTTGACTTCTGTAACACAGGCACGAGCCTAGCTCAGAAGTCAGAGAGGCTTCACAATTACAGCTGTACCATTTTTGGAAATAAACGTTATTATTATTAAAAGCTACGGTAGCCTATATAGTGGTTCAGGCATGCGGCTGTCAAGCGGCGGTCGTGGGTTCGAATCCCGGCTCGTACCAATGAGTTTTTCGGAACTTATGTACGGAATATTTACCGTTAGCTTTTCGGTGAAGGAAAACATCGTGAGGAAACCGGTCTAATCCCAATAAGGTCTAGTTTTCCCTCTGGGTTGGTAGGTCAGATGGCAGTCGCTTTCGTAAAACTAGTGCCTATGCCAAATCTTGGGATTAGGTGTCAAAGCGGACCCCGGGCTCCTTTAGGGGCACAACCGGGAATAATAACGCTAGGAGGATGATTATATTATGCATGTCTTCAGCGTATCTCGGTACCATGGAGTCCCGGACCTTTGGAAGGCATGAGTGGGGCCTAAGCCAACAGCGCAGAGGCCCTTTACGACAACGATAATCGAAAGATTCTAAAGCAAGGGATACACATGGCAGACACCATCTTCGAGCGCACAACATTTGTACAACCAGTGATGCTCCCCGCCAGGTGCAAAGACTATTGCAGTGCAGCACCGTAACTGCGATGGAAATTAAGGGATTGGGCTATTGAGTTGAGTACTGTATAGGTGATATTAATAAGCTAAGCTGTCTAGCGATACAGCTAGTGACTCTGTGACAGTAGAACGTGCGCGAGTCTTAAAAAAACCGAAAAACTGAATTGACAAAAAAACTAAACGATCATCGAACCTGCATACAAAAATTCACGAGACTCGGTTGAGAAACGTAATCTAGAGAAGAATAGCTGGTGGTGGTATAAGAAATACTTGAAAGAGCTCGCTCGTTAAATTAATTATACGCTATAATGTCCCGTTTAGTAAAAACACTGTTTATAGCGTCGGGTGGTAAGTAAGATTGCCAGAAACCTTGTGTGGATCCACCTAGTACACCTAATATACCAACTGAGACAGGCCTGTCTCAGTAGGTATGTTAATTTATATCTTCTGCTAAACTCGGCCCTCGCGCCATGTGTCCCTAAAAGGTGGAAATGGCCTAAGGTTATTTGCCGCCATCAAGTTACCCGTATTTCTCATTGCAAGCGTTTGAACAAGTCTATAAAACATGTTTTACAATTTTATAACTGTCATAATTCTGTTCCGCGCTGCAATCCACTATAATCCTGGATTACACCGGATCAAAACGAAGACGGCAGGAGCTTTAGAAATTGCCAATAGCCCTTTGTTTTCCATTTCATTTGCAAGGAAATCGATGGCCCGCGGCCATTGTCGGATCACAATGCGGCGCCAACTGTACTTACCCCGGTTTTTAATAAATGAAGCGCCGTGGGCGACAATGTGATACTGTGAGGGGAGATATCGGAAACGCGTGATTCGTGCAAAGATAATCTAATTCTTGATATAGGTACCCTATTCCAGATAAGATTAGAAAAATCGTGCGTCAATCGTCATGCGATTTCAAGGAAAATCACTTTAGTAACGCAAAGTCCTTGAGGTTGGCTGAGGTTGACTGAGATCCATGAGGATTCAATGGAACTCCTCAAATATTATCAGCCCACATAAAGCGACTTGGATGCTCCTGTAATAATCAACGCATTTGCTCTCGGAAAGCAGTTAATGTGGTAAATTGGAAAGGAAATGTGAAATTTTTAATATACCTATTAGACTGAGAGCTGAGGGACCCAAACTGCAACAGTTTTATAAAGGCTGATATTTATATATCTCGAATATCAATAGCCTGCCGTCAGTCAGCCAGTTTTTGGGACAACTGGCGTGGGGGTGGTTCCGAACTTGTTAAAAAAACACCTACGTCGCAACTGTTTTATAAAATCTGAAAATTTGTTTGTGGAATGAAAATGTGGAAGTCTGTCTGCAGAATATTGGAACAGTACGCGTCAGCAGCCCGCTAAACCCGTCAAAAAATTTGGTTGCAAAAAAAGTGTTTTATAAAATCTAAAAAAAATCGTGCAAGAAGTTCATAGTACCTAAAACCAGACTAACATAGTCAGCCCAAAGTTTTATGGAACATACGCCATCAGCAGTCAATAGAACGGCGGTGCGGCGCGCCGTTCTATTGACTGCTGACGCCGTGCTATTGAATTTTTTTGACGGGTTTAGCGGGCTGCTGACGCGTACTGTTCCAATATTCTGCTGACTGACTATGTCCGCATAGTTTGTTAGTTGTCTTACTATCCATAGACAAATTTTCAGATTTCATAAAACAGTTGCGACGTAGGTGTTTTCTTAACAAGTTCGGAACCACTCCCACGCCAGTTGTCCCAAAAACTGGCTGACTGACGGCAGGCTATTGATATTCAAGCTATTTATGACCTAATATTAAAATATCAGCCTTAATAAAACTGTTGCAGTTTTGGTCCCTCATCTCTCCTTATATGTGGCTTGGCAAAAAAGGTAGTGAATTGAAGTCGGTTTAACTTATTGTTTGACATGTTCTAGCCACACTACGCCATGGTTTTTCATTCCAGCGCTTCAACGGTTCGTTTCAATAAACGAATCGTGTAAATATTCGTGTTTTTAAATTTGCGTATTAAACGAATCGTCATCCGATATTCCCATCAAAATGAGTTGTATTGAAATTTTCATATTACCGCCACTCAATGAACGGGAATTTCACACTCGAAAAAATTTTAAAAGAACTTGAAATACTTAATATTGCGTTTAAAAGAGACCGCGCAATAAAATCGTATTTATTGTGCGGTTTCGTTAAAACTGTGGAGCTGTACACTTTTTCCACGGATTTTGGTACTTCGCTTTTTTTTAAACTACATTGGAGGCAAAGAAGGCCTTTGCCTGGTGGTAACTGTAACCGTAGCCTAAGGACACTTGTGACTCTAGGGTGATAAATAAAACCTTTTACGTCACACCTGGCCATAAAGTAGCAATTACCGCACACTACGCGTGCGGAAAATTCCACTTCCTGGCCAGGGACGTAAAATTGTGTACTTACCACGGGCGGTAATAAAGAAAGCCTCAGATCGCATATTATTGTCAAATACCTGCGATCTGAGACATTCTTTGTTTTACCGCCCTAGGTAAGTAATGTACTATTTTATAGTGACCATTCATTACCATTCCATCCATACCATCTTTCGATGAACTTCCCAAAAGGAAAAAAACTAAACCCTTATATGATCACTTTGTTGTCCGTCTGTCCGTCTGTTTGTCTGTCAAGACCTTGTATCTCGGGAACGCGTAGAGGTATTGAGTTGAAATTAAACCTATATACTTAAGTCCACAGTCCCTTGAAGCTGTTAAAAAATCAAACTTCTAAGTTAATGTTAGAAAAAGATACGGCCGTTTATGCCGCAATAAATGTATATTTCGACACTCTCAATGGAATCAAAATTAAAGGGTACTGGCCGTTAACCTAGAACTATGAAATTTGGCAAGTAATATCCTCTTATACTACAAGTACGTTACGTATACGTTTGTAATTTTGTACGGAACCCTCGGTGGGTGAGTCCGACTCGCTCTTCTCCGGTTTTTTTAACTAGGTTACTAAGAGTGGCAATTTTTTACTTTTAAATTAACACTGTAATGAGTGTAACAGAACAACTGTAACGTAACCGATCACTCTTGTATGATTTTCTTATAGAATGTAACTAACTCTACAGTTTTCATAGTCAGTTCCACTTTATTGAAACGAAGTTAGTCAGTCGTGTTGAAATTTCTTTAGTTTCCTACGAAGCCTCCTGAAGCGTTGCAAATTGAAAGGGATGTTTTAATAATAATTTCAACTTCGTTTTCTATTTCGCGTTTAACTTCAAATGAAACGAGTTTTGAATTCATTACAAATGATAAGATTGCAGTTGCTAAGTATGAAAATAGAATACAGAGGGTTGCCCCTCTGTATTCTATTTCAAAAGAATTAAATGTGTAACTGTTGAGCATTATTGTTATTTAGTTAAAGTCCCTGGGCGACCGAGCCTTGCTCGGGTGAAAATGGAGAAAATATGGAGAAGACGAATTTTCCCGAACGTGAGACCTATCTAGATCGATTTCCCGCTCCCGTAAACCGCTTCCAAATTTTATCGAAATCGTTAGAGCCGTTTCCGAGAACGTGATTGCAAATTGACCGTTTCGTGACAAACGCTGTGTGTTGTATGTCTCGAATAAATGTTTCTTACTTTCTTTTTTTTTTCAAATATACATATACGGAATGTCTGAAACTATAAGACATACGAAGATTTGTTCTTAGGAACCATGTCACGGATTTTGATAAAAATAAAAACTGCATTCATACATTTCAAAAAAAACTGTACCCAGCTCGGGAATCGAACCTGGTTGTTTTGAAAAAATAAACTTTCACTTTTTCTATTTAAATATCGATTCTGTAGGTCTTAAGCTGTAAATGTCTCTAAGAAACGTAATGTCTAAAATGAATAAAATGCATTGTTTTGACATACTTTAATTTATCTTAGTAGGTGTTCGAAGTGACCACCGTTTTTAACACGTCTCTCTATCTACAATATCTACATACTTACTTTAAGTGGGCTTTTCAATTGATTGTTTATGTTTGATTACTGTAGATAACAAAACTTCCTTAAAGATTTAATGCAATGCTAATGCCACATGATAAGGTGTATGTAACAAGTAGAGAGGTACAAACAGCCATAGAGACAATTTTACATGCCTGAACTTGTTGAATATTGTAACGGTGGTCACTTCGAACACCTACTATGATAAATTAAAGTATGTCAAAACAATGCATTTTATTCATTTTAGACATCATGTTTCTTAGAGACATTTACAGCTTAAGACCTACACAATCGATATTGAAATGGAAAAAGTGTAAGTTTATTTTTTCAAAACAACCGGGTTCGATTCCCGAGCTGGGTACAGTTTTTATTCAAATCTATGAATGCAGTTTTTCTTTTTATCAAAATCGGTGACATGGTTCCTAAGAACCAATCTTCGTATGTCTTATAGTTTCAGACATTCCCATACTGACCGATTTGAATGAGCCACCCTGTATATATATATACAAATATTGCTCGATTAATAGTATAGGATATAAGTTTGTATATCGTCTGCCCTCAAATCGGAAGAATCCTAAATAAAGGTCAGGTCAAGATCACTCTAAATCGATATGTATGAACCATGTCATGAAGAATGTCATGAATGTGTTTTTATTTTATTATTTTTCTTTCTCTTTTTATATTTTGTTAGTATTTAACCCCCCGGATTCACAACACTTCAGGGGCTGCACCCCTGACTTACTCCGCATGATGATGTAATATAAAATAAGTAATAAGTGGTGAACGGTGTTGGCCACACATATTGTATTTATTTTTAAGGCTAATAATTTAAGACTCCCTTGTAGTGGCTGTTTATTTACCTAAATAAAAAATAAAAAAAAATGAAAGTGAATGAAATATGAAAGGTTTGTCAAGATGTGTGGAAATCCGTGAACTCTGCCTAAACCTCCGGAAAATGGGGGTGATTATAATGTATTTACCATCGAACCAACTTAATCATGACCCACCATAGAACCTTGTTACAGTTAACGAACATACGCACGATCATATGACGTTAATACGTCATATTGTGACAAGGTTCCATGGTAGGTCATGAATGTCATGATTCAGTTGGTTCGATAGTACCTATGTATGTCTGCTCTTGTTCCGTGTAGATAACCGAGATTTGAAACTAGTGATCTGTGTAGATTTTTGAAGAAATTGGAAACTAGTGATCTAGGAGGAACTGTTTTTCTTTACATATAGATTAGTTACCTAACTAAAAGGAAAATGAAATCCTCGCAAATATACAGTGATCTTGGAGGAAAGAAGTCTTATTATATCACTTGTTACCAAATCCCGGTTACGTGCACGAAACAAGGGTGACGGGTCATTTGGTACCCACCCAAAGTACAACTTTGCTTAGTTTTGGACTAGGTCGATTTGTGTTGGTCCTGCAATTTTTTTTAATTGTGTGTTTACGGTTTTTAAGAGCAAATCAGCCTCCCACATAGTGTATGGCCTAAATCAGATACAGAAATATCTTCTGTTAAAAAAAAGAAGAAAAGTAAGTGTTCTAAGAAAGTTTCCTCACTTAGGTTTTGGGTTTAGGACGGCGAATAAGACGCTGTACTTGATCCGTTTCATATTAAAATAAGAAATCTTTAAAATCCGTGGTAAACTGACACTGGCACATGATAAATTTATTTGTCATTGCCAGGGTCAGATATTTAAAATATTTTTTGTAATATGAGACGTATCAAGGAAAGTCATTCGCCCTCCTAAACCCAAAACGTAAGTGAGGAAATTGTTGATATTTTTCAAAAATAATTGACGCCGCTGAAAAGTCTGCAACTTTTTTCTGGTGCTAAGGAAGGTTATTCCTGTCACCAAACAATAATCAAGCACTTCTGAAATTTTCATCCATTTCAAAATTCCCAATTGCATCAAAATAGGTACAGTACCCGGTACAAAAGTTTGCCTGTCTGAAGTTAGCCTCGAGTCGCCTCCCGCATACCCGTCCGACCCCTCTGACACCTTTGCGGCGCTACTAGTAGCTAACATCAGACGCGCAAACTTTTGTGCCGGGTACTGTAGTCCCTTAAAAAAAAACCACTCCAGGGTCCAAGGTAGAAGTATCCAAGGATAGTTTTATAAAAAGTCGACAACATTGAATAATCTCAACTATACTTACATGCGTTTATATATCAGAGATTTCTCCAGGGACAAGGATAGTTTGATGGTGACAAAGTTTGTAACAGCCGGCTTATCCTCGCATTAGCATTCACAAACTTGAGCGGATGTTAGAAAAAGTGGCATGTGCACATCTTTCTCGTATTAGCCATTCCGTGTTGTCCAGCTGAGGGGTAGTCACGTAACGTTCCGAACGCGCGTTGGTACAATTTAACCGTCAATTTTCCATATAAAAAGTGACATTTAGACCTACCCGACGTTCGTACAATGCGTTACGTGATCGACCTGCCGAATGCGCTTTAGAGGGGTAATCACGTAACGTTCCGAACGCGCGACCGTACAATTTAACTGTCAATTTTCCATATAAAAAGTGACGTTTAGACCTACCTGACGCGCGTACACGTACAATGCGTTACGTGATCGACCTGCAGGTCGCATTTCTCAAATGATTCGCGTTAAATTTTGTAAGCAGGATCCATAATTAGGTATGCAATATATTACAATACAAATACTCTTTATTGCACACCTCACACAAACAAAGCAGTTATAACGAGTTTGGATATAGTGGTTAGATATAGAATTTTGGAAATTTAAAAAAGAGACATAATTCTTTTTTAATACACAGACTGGCTCACCTCTCTGAGCTGTAGAACTCGCAAGACAGCCTTTTTAGTGTTTCGTACTAAAATTAATCCAACAGAACACTTATGCGATCACTCGGAGGCTGTCCGTCTGTCACAGCTAGTTTTTTAAATATATTTATTTAATTTCGAAAAAGTGACACGACGAAAAAAAAAATTTAGTACTTTATGATACAAGTAAACTATGTTGATAATGACATCAGAGGCGGGATTGTTAACGCGAGCCGCAGGTGAGCGTGATAAGAGAGCCGCGGATGTAATTATCAAAGCTCACGCGTTACATACGACGTTTTTCACATCCGTCACTCTTGCACTCGCATACTTGTCAGAACGTAATGCCTTGATCACACGTACAGCAAACGGGAGAGACAGTGCTCTCGGCCGAGTACTCGGTGCGTATAACATAGCGAGTGACTGTTTATACGCACCAAGTACTCGGCCGATAGCACTGTCTCGCCCGTTTGCTCGGTACGTGTGACCAAGGTATGACTGATTTCATTTTTCATTTAATTCATTAACAAATGACTGATGTCTTATCCACACCTATAATTGATAAAATTGCAACCATGCTTCGTCCGCTGATCAAGAAAGATTCTATATAAAAAAGGATATTCGAGAACCGTTGGTACCCATCCAGAACTAGAGGTTACTTCGGCACGAGCGTCTCTTTGAAACTAAAAACCGGAAATTGCGCCCGTGGCTCTTCAAACCTAGTACATGCTAACGTCTCCATTAGTGGCATAAATTAAATTCTTTCCACGACAGGCCTTTGTGGCTTTAAATTATGTCAAGGAGGATACTTTGTCTTTAAATTGCGCTGGGAAATTCATTATCCAGAAAAATAGAATCTTAAAAATTCTTTGTGTTTATTGTCGTAAATCTTGGTTACAAGGTTGTATCGTATTCGGGTGACTGCTGAAGACGTGTTTTTATGCGGCATGACAAAGATAAATGAGCAAATTAGATACTAACAATGAAAAAATATAACAAAATTTGAGAATGTTGTGCTGGTAAAGAAGTCAGGAAAGTAGGTTTCAATGCGTGGGTGCTTAAACCACATATGTTGACTCTAAAAATGTTGACTAAGAGACAATGCATTGTCCAGAGATATGTTAAGAGTCCCCGGCAAGCTCGGCCGAATTTCACCTTCACATACAAACGGAGTTTCGATCTCATTTCAAAACTACGCGTTGGATTGTAACAAAAATTTTGCATATACAATGACATGAGGTAAATAGTTTATATGGCTGCAGTTTATAAAACAAACGATATACAGCAAAAAGTTAAATACAATTTTTGAGGATTTTGGGCTTAAAATAAATATTAATAAAACTCAAACGCTCGTAACTTCAAAAAAAAACCCAAAATCATGGACCAATCATTCTAAACAACATAACGATAGAACAAGTAAAACATTTTAAATATCTGGGAAGTATAATCACTAATGACTCCAGATGTACACCTGATATTATCGCGAGAATAGCCATGGCTAAGAAAGCTTTTAATGCCAAGAGGTGTCTTTTCAAAGCCAGAATAACGAGCCATATTCGAAAGAGGCTTATAATAGTGTACATTTTGAACATAGCATTGTATGGAAGTGAAACGTGGACAATGACTCAGCGTGATAGAGAAAGGTTGTGCAGGAGGCGCATGGAGAGGATTAGTTGGACAGAGAAAAAGACGAACTTCGAGGTGCTTGAAAGGGTGAAAGAAAAAAGGACGTTGTTAAAAACCGTAGAGAACAGAAGAGGCAAGTTGTTTGGACACTTGTTACGACACGATGATTACATGAAAACTATAATAGAAGGGAAGATAGAGGGAAAGAGGAAGAGAGGGAGACCAAGAAGATCTTTTACGGACCAAATCAAGGAAAAAGTAGACAGCGTGTCGTATCAAGATGTCAAGAAAAAAGCTGAGAATAGAGACGAATGGAAATTGCTCCACCAACAAGAGCCTGGCTCTTAAATATATGATGATGATGAAGGCAAAAACAAACTTAAATTCGGTGTATTTTTTTTACCATGGTATATGAAGCTACATAAACTAATTACATACCTAGATATACCTTAACTTATTCTAAGTAGGTACAAAATTTCAGAGCAAACTAGCTAGTCGTTTAAAAACGAGAGGGTAACTACGTTTGTATGGAGAACCGAGCTTGCCGGGGACTCTTAAGCCGTGTTTTCATATATTTGACACCTCCCATGCTGGCTTACAGCTAGCTTAGCCCCTCTGGTGGATGTGCAGCCTTAGGGCAGGTTGCGTCAACCACATAAACAGGCAATCGTTAAATAGCTCCGCTAGCTGTCATCAAATTGAAAACTGTCAAATTTCCCATGGATTCAGATTGATGTATATATGTGGGCACTTTATTGTACATATTAAAGTGTGTAATGTTTTGTTTTTATCGTAATTTCTCACTTAAGAAATAATAAATTGATATTAATAAAATCCAGGTACCTATTCAAACGGGCGTTATTTATGATTACCGACAGTTTGAAACTAAATATTAGTCATGCCAGAGCAATGATAACGCTTTAAAGCTTTCATTCCCTTAAAGCATAACTTGTTTTCATCTAATGTAGGCAAACTTCCAGTATGTTTGCACAAGCGTCCGCTAGGTTTCATTTTCCCGCAAATTGTTATTAAAATTCTTACCGCTTACTCGAGTTTTTTCTTTAAAAGGATTGGATATGAAAACTGACGGGCCATTTTTGAATTATGCTCGAACATGAAATGTTTTCCTGTGAACAAATTCAGAAATAACTGGGGATTATAGGGCTAATAGTAGACTTACATTTATGCAAACTTTTATCCTGAAATAAATAAATCTAATCTCAACTGCGTATTGAACACCCTCATGTGCCTAGTTATGTCAACACCGATATGTAATTATGGTTTGCGAATATTCCCGGCGTTGTGTTAAATACTACCTACATACACAACAGGTAATAGTTCTATAACATCGCGTATATAATGACATCACACTGTTACACAATTATAAAGCCCCGTAATTTATGCTAATGCCACTTGGAATGTAAATCTAATTGACTGTACATGTATCTAATTAATTCAACGTTAGAACTACTCCGTTTGAGTTAACTAGTATGGCTGAGATGTTTCTAAATCGTTTCAGTACCTACTGAATAAATAAATAAATAAATATTTGTGGACAATCTTACACAAATCAACCTGGTCCCAAACTAAGCAAAGCTGTCTATGGGTACTAGAAGACGATATAGATACGTATATAGAGAAATAAATACTTAAATACATAGAAAACATCCATGACTCAGGAACAAATATTCGTGCTCATCACACAAAATACTTTTGTTTTAGTTTTTATAACGAGGATGATTTTTAAAAGCTTTTATTTAAGAGGCTGACAAGACCAAATTTGTTGAAATTGATAATAGTTAAGCAGTTGTTTAAGAAAAACTATTATATCTAGCACATCAATAAAAATATAAGTTAATATTCATCATATTTCCAAGACCGTAGACGGACTTGAAACATAATTGGGTGAAATCGGCTCAATAGAAAATAATTGCAAAGATTGGTCTTAAAATCAACCTAATCGGTTCTATGTCCTTATTTTTTTGACGTATGGGTCTGCAAATTTAAAACATGAAGTCCGCACCTAAACCGCTGACGAGCCAGATTTCACAAATAACCTACACTTTTTTTTATTTAAATTTTTATTCATTATTTTCGTCTAAAACCTGGCCGCTCAAGTAACACTCGCTCTCGCTTACTCCGATACAAATAGACAGTGTGCGCGTTTTTGGTGTTGACAGTATGTAACTATGCTTGTTCGGGTGGAATCTTGCAACTCAAATTTGAAGCAGATATCTTCAACCGATTGAGCTCAAATTTTGGTTTTTAGTACCTATAGGTACTTTGGATGACAATTCAATATTATGGTACCATCGAGCTGATCTGATGATGGACACAGAAGGTGGCCATGGGAATTCAGGACTTAACGGACGTAACACGTTGAGTTTGGGCTCGTTAGAATCGTCTCAACGAGTAGTTGATGACGGTATACAGAAAATAACAGTCGGCAATAGTATAGTAGGTACATATTTTACAAATTTATTACATTTATTATTTATTATATGTATACAATAATTATGTGTTTATCAATGGTCTTATGTTGTGTTGCGTTCCGTGGGTCACATACGGTGATGTCTGAAAATCAGCGCTGTAGGTGTCTGTCTGACACCTCGGCATAATGCTGAGACAGCGACCCTGCCACTGAGACACTGCCGAAAAGACACACACAATATGTGTTAAATTGTAATGTATGCCGACTCCCTTTATCTCTGTGTGTCTTTTGTGTAGTAAATAAATGTCTTCTTGTTTTCTTTCTTTCTTTCAATAGGTACCGGAATGGGTATGGATACAAGTGAAATCAAAACATTTTTGAAAAACCCAACTGCTTTTTTGCAAATATTATATGTAGCCTATGTCACTCCCACGATTAAGAGGAATCCAACGACATCTCACATGTCGATATCCGTCAAATGGTTTAGGCTGCAGGGCGTGTCAAATAATAAGACATACCCACATACATACATACTTACAGACATACATACATGCGCTCGAAAAACATAACCCTCTCTCCTTCGGCAGTCGGGTAATTATAAACCGATTGTTAATTAAGGTTAATATTAACGTTATCAAAGCTAATTAAGCATGTCGATTAATGATGTGCCATTCCCGGGGAAACTAGGGAATAGAGTAGAAGTTTGAAATTGTGTATGTTTATATATTTTTGCTGTCAGGGATTCCATACCAACTTTGGCCCTTGGTTTTTTATTAAGACATTAATTATCCCCAATGTAACAGCGTAATAAAATTTATCCCCAATGTTCCTGGGAATACCCACTTTAGCCTAGTTGGTAGTGACGCTGCCTACGAAGCAAGAGGTCCAGGGTTCGAATCCCGGTAAGGGCATTTATTTGTGTGAGGAGCACGAACATTTGTTCCTGAGTCATGGATGTTTTCTATGTATTTATTAAGTATTTATTTATCCATATAGGTATGTTTATCTTCATCTAGTACCCATAGTACAAGCTTTGCTTAGTCTGGGACTAGGTCGATTTGTGTAAGATTGTCCGCAAATATTTATTTAATTATTTATATTCCCATAGCTTCTGGAAATATACCCGTGGCCGAAGAAAACAAATTTTACAGAAGTTCTTCACATACACTTCCATTTAAACGTCTGCTTGGCGGTCGCCAACAAGACCCTCCGACACTCCGCACCGACCGTGTATACAATGGGGACCTTAATTTTTTTTACGATGCCATTCGAACCAGTTTTTGTAGAGGAACAAATGTTTGTATTGAAGCAACATTAATACCCAAAAAATCGAGTTGAAGAAGGACCTCGCTGACAGCAGCCAAAACGCTTCATACTGATTGGCTTTAAAGTATGACGTCACACCGTGCAATTTGTAGTAACCGTTGCATGGAAAATGAAGTAAATTGCTGTTTCGATCGCCAAATACTGCGTTTAGGTCCATAGTTGTAATACAATTTTGTTTCTATAATAGCGTAAGGATTCTATTGGTACCTTTAAATTTACTCTTGGACTATAAATAAAAAAACTTTTTTTTCTAAACTTTCAACGTTAATATATTTTTATGATTTTAATTATATTTTGTAATTTATACTTTACTAGCTTTTGCCCGCGACTTCGTCCGCGTAGAACTCGTTTATATCGTAGCTCGATACAAACTTTCACCCTCCATTTCCCTTTTAGGGGTAGATTTCCGATATAAAAACTATCATATGTCCTTACCCGAGACTCAAACTATCTTTATCATTATTATCATTTATCATCATCATCATATCAGCCGAAAGACGTCCACTGCTGGACATAGGCCTCCCCCAAAGAGTTCCAAAGTGACCAATCCTGCGCCACCCGCATCCAGCGGATTCTTGCGACCTTTACCAGGTCATCAGTCTACCTTGTGCCTACCAACGCCGCGCCTACTAACTACCTCTATACAAAGTTTTATCTAAATGGGTTGTATAGTAGCTTCATACAAATATTCAACCCCCATTTCACCCCCTTAAGAGATCATTTCCGGGATAAAAACTATCCTATGTCCTTGTCCGGAACTCAAACTATCTGTTAACCAAATTTATTCTAAATGGGTCACTCACATCCAAATTTTCACCCCTTAGGGGAGGATTTTCGGAATAAAACTATCCTTTGTCCTTCCCCAGGACTCCCAACTATCGCTATACTAAATGTTCACCCCCATTTCACCCCCTTAGGGAATGATATCCGGAATAAAACTATCAGATGTCCTTTCCCAGGACTCAAATTATCTCTTAACCAGATTTCAACTAAATGAGTTCCCATAAACTATGCATTATCCTTTTTCGGAACCAAATACATCCAAATTTTCACCCCCTATTTTATGCCCTTGGCGGATTTTTTTCGGGACAAAAGCTATTCGTTGTTCTTCTACGCGAGTAAAATATCTCTATAGGCACCAAATTTCATCCTAATCCAAATTTAAACCACCATTTCACTCCCTTAGAGGATGATTTCCGGAATTAAAACTACGCTTTGTCCTTGCCCAGGACTCAAACCATCTCTATACCAAATTCCATCGAAATGGTTTCCATCCAAATTTTCACCCCCCAATTCCCAGCACTCAAACTATCTTTTAACTGTTAACTTAAGTTTTATAAGTTTTTATTGTTACTAACATGATATGGACTAAGTCTGAAATAAATAATTTGCATTAAATTAAATTAACCAAATTTCATCTAAACGTCACATCACATCCAAATTTTCATCCCTTAAGGGGGTGATTTTTGGGATAAAACTATCCTATGTGCTTCCCCAGAACTCCAACTCGCTATACCGTAAATGGGTTCCATCCAAATTTTCATCCCCCATTTCACCCCCTTAGGAGATGATTTCTGGACTAAAAATTATTTTAGGTCCTTCCCCAGGACTAACTATCTCCATACCAAATTTCATCTAAATGGGTTCTATCCAAATTTTCACTCCTCATTTCACCCCCTCAGGAGATGATTTTTCTGGATAAAAACTATGCATTGTCCTTCCCTGGGACTCCTTCTATCTCTTTACCAAATTTTAACTGAATGGGATTTATCCACATTTTCACCCCTATTTCATCCCCTTAGGGGATGATTTTCGGGATTCAAAGTATCCGTTGTCATTCTCCGGGACTCAAACTATCTCTATACCAAATTTGATCTAATCGGAGTCCATCCAAAATTTCACCCCCCACTACACCCCCTTATGGGCAGATGTCCGGGATAAAAACTATCCAATGTCCTTTCCCAGAACTTAAACTAACTCTAAACCAAATTTTATCAAAATGGGTTACATTACCCCCACGTTTTACCCCCTAAGGGGAAGATTTTCGGGATAAAACCTATCCCTAACCTTCCCCGGGACTGGAACTATTTATATACCAAATTTCATCCAAATCGGTGCAGCGGTTTAAGTAGCTCCATACAAACTTCCACCCCCCATTTCATCCCCTTAGGGATTTATTTCCGGGATAAAAACTACCCTATGTCCTTCCCCAGGACTCAAACTATCTATATACCAAATTTCATCTAAATCGGTTAAGCCGTTTTCACGTGATGCGCGGTCACATAAACAGACAAACAGATAAACAGAAAAACAGATAAACAGATAAACAGACAAACAGATAAACAGACAAACAGACAAAAATTCTAAAAACTGTTGGAACGTGTTCTGTTATCGATTTTAAGTATCCCTAGCCAATTTTTTTTCGAATTACTTCCATGTACAGACTTTCGACCCTCTTCAGCTTTATTATATGTATAGATAAATAGATAGAAGATAATGAAACTCCCATTCAAATATCTCAAAAAATTATGAAGCTACATCCGTTTTAATGTCGCTTGTTAGAGTGAGAAAACGATGAGGGACTGTGACGTCAATATACTCGAGCGTCATAGTAAAAAACAATCGTTTCATATGAAGGTGCGTTTTGCGGAAAAGGGACAGAACATACCCCCTCTTAAAACTTTGGACTCTTATAACTTAATCATTACCTATATAACCTCTTGCTTTGTTTTTTTCTCCATTTGACTATATTTATTTTAAATTCTTTTTCGAGAAAATACATTATGATTATTTACCATATTTTCGATTCCTGAGCTATAACCACGAACTTCGGAATTCGAAAATATTCGGGTATCTCTATCTCTATCGCACTAACCATACTCGAGTGACAGGGATGCAAATATATGAACATTGAGTATCGGTTTTCGTGGTAGCGCCGCAGGTACTTTGGCTGAATGCGCCGAGCGCGTGCCATTGTCATTCAAAAAAAACTAATTCGTGTTAATTATATTGTTCAAATTTGTTGATTTAATTTATTGAAATTACGACATAAAACGACATTTGCGCATATAAGTTCTCATATCAGAATCGAATATTTTTTTATGGTTTATATTTTAACATTTGTCTCGTAAAGGTCTATCGTAGACGGGATTTAAATTATTAATAAGTGAAAGGCAAAGCAATTCCGCCATTTTGACGAAAATTTGACGGTTCTTATAGCTGACAGTTGGAGCAGCGTTTGATTTCAATAAAAATAAATGAAAAATTAAATGAAGTCGTATATTTCGGAAAATTAATTAACTTTCGCAGTCGGATAAAAACTATCCTAAGTTGCAGCTAGAATAATAATGTACCTATATAAAATGTTTCATATTTTTCCGTTCATGGGATGCTGAGAACATTCGAACCGCGCAAAGCTTAGTTTCAAACTGGCTGATTCTTTTTTTAATTTAGAGATTTATTATAAGTGGAGATTACAATCATTTGATGGTTTACTATCCATTTAGCAACACGACGTTATCAATTTTAACACCACACAACAAGCCTATTGTTTGCAGCAAAATTTCATACTACAGCGGTCGGTGCCGACCAAGGTCGCTCGGTCGGAGGGGCGTGTTGGCGACCGTCTAACCGATTTCCGTGAAATTTTGTGAGCAGGTTCGTTAATTATGATAGAATTTATTTGTCACGTCATTTTACCGAATTTAAAAAAAAATGTTTAATACAGGCTTTCTAGTTCTACAGCTCACAGGACCCAGATTTAATATTCTAATTATATACATACACTGAATCACAAAACCGGAATCAAAAATAGCATTATAATTACACAGTTGTCTGGTCTAGGTATTAAGTGGCACCTAGGTCTTTCATTGGAATTCCCTTTGTACCGGGAATGATAGGCTAAGCGCCTTTAATTTAGATTCTACATTAAGGTAGATACAGGGTGTAAATGATAGGGCAGGAGCTGAACTATCATCAAGCACATGCAAAATTACTGCGGTAAATATTCAAAGATTCATTCGTTGTTAAATATACCTGTGTTCAAATTATTACTGTGGACAAATACCTAAAATCACAATCTTATTTTATACTGAAAAGCTTTTGAACTAGGATATTCGCAACTGGAAATAGTTGGAATACATTAAGAGCGGGTTGCATTTGCATCAACCACACTTCTATATGGAACGTTCTACGAGTATATGGCGCCGGCATCAGTCGTTTAATAGAAACCTGACAAACTTTTTTCACAATGTTGCGACGTTTATCACTCATTTTGTACGGATCTTTACGTAGCGGAAACGTAAAAAAACTAGTTTGATCACATGACTAAACGGGAAAAACTTAAAGATACTCTTTGATCACCGCAAAATAATATATTTTTTATTGCTCTTATATGCACAAATTAAAACGAAGTACCTTATTAATTACAGAAGGATACAGCATGCAACAATTACCAGTGAAAACATAAAATAAATAAAAAATAACAACAGATTACAATTAGTTTACTCCTATTCTATGACAAGATTCAAAATGAGACAAAACAAAACATAAGACAAAACATAATTTGTGCTACACACTAAGTATTGTTACGTGGTACTATTAATACTTATTTTGTGGTCATGTCTGCAACAAATAAATAAGAATTTGAAGCTTAAACTGGGTCGTAACAAACACGTTTTAGCCTGTGCCTGTGTGTATTCGTTAACAAGACAAACGAAACCCGTCTAATCCTCCTTCGGGCCTCAGTGATTACTCTGAACTCTCAGAAGGTATTTATCGGACCTTCCCATGTATTTCAACCAATCAAGCAACTTCCATTAAAATGTTTAATTGCCTGTATCCCGTCCACCGCAGACTTTGAAACAGAAATTTTCTTAATTCAGTTAGTTTCCGATAGTTGTTAGTTCCTGAAATACACAACTCAATTAAACTTTAAAGGCCCTTGACAGACTTTAATGAAAGCAACCCTGTGATCGACACAAACCAAATTGATTTCAAAGTTTTGACGAATAAGGTTGCAAGTTGAATGATGCTTGGTTGAGTGTGGGGACCAAAATGTTTTTGAATTATTGAAGTCCTTTTAATTTGTTGTACATTGGTAGAATGGCAAATGCTTGAAAAATGCTACGGTTGCTTAGCAATGTGGACTTTGTGGAGATTCGAGAGGGGAGGTTGAGATGTTATTTTTTATTGTAAAAAGATTTCTAGGTACCTTTTATTTTATAAAATAAAAGAATACGAACAGTGCAATACTCGTACATTGTAGAAATTACTAAAAGTTAACGAAAAAACTTCGTGGTAGTTAGAGAGGATCCCTAGTCGGGTTTAGTGGAAATCGAATTAAAAATGTTCTTTATGTTTATATTACTTCAAAATAAAATGACCAGGTACGCACAAAAACAATTACAATATAAGTACGCATATATAAAACTACTCCAAAAAACTGCCCCTTTTTGGTGTCAGAGCAAACGTTAGGCACGTTTGCTCCGACGCCAAAAAGGGGCCAAAATGGTTGTGACATTTCCCCATTCAAAAGACCCGTTGCAAAAGAAAAACCTCAAAAAAAAATGTCTTCTCTTGTTTCCTAAGATGTTCAAATAATTACAAATGTGAAAATAATACAATCGATTAATCTTAGTGTCTTAGTAACCTTAATTAATGCAGCGGAAGTAATGTAATTATTGATAACATTTCACACATAATTAATTATTGAAAGCATAAGAGACAAGGTCCATGGACCAATAACTCCCAGCGTCTTATGAAAGTCCAAATTTAATTACATGTCCCAAATGAAGTCTCTCGTACGAGGAACTTTAATAGAAGCTATTTTAACAGTGAAACATATCCGAACTTCCCGGCATTCCAACTTTAATAATGAACTACTTATTTTGAGTTCATGCCTAAAATTATATCTATGGGAATACCTGGAGTAACTAGAGTGTAGCGTCTTCATCAAACATACCTTGAAGAATTATGATTATGAGCTATTCAATATATTTTCACAAGCTATGCCTGAGGCTCAGCCTTTACTCGTACTCCTTCACCGCACTCCCATAAACGTCCATGCCGAATACCAAAACTATCTCCTGCATCATAATCGGTTTCGCGGCTTTAGCGAGAAAACTAAGCATACCTATCGTATTTGTAATATTCACAATGTAGTATCACCGAAATTATCATCAAGTGCCGTCAGTTATCTTTATACATATTATATATAAATAAATAAAAAATTAAAATAAAATTTGGGGATAATCTTACACAAATCGATCTAGTCCCAAACTATGCAAAGCTTGTACTATAGGTACTATACAGGCGACGATATATATACTTATGTATATATAGATAAATAAAACTTATATACATAGAAAACATCCATGACTCAGGAAAAAAATCTTCGTGCTCATCACACAAATAAATGTCCTTACCGGGATTCGAACGAAAAAATATATTTCTATATAGTGATTATATTGTAACAATCATTAGCACCAGAAAACATAGTTTCTAGAACAAAAAAAACCAAAGACGATCCGTGGTTGTATATTGTTGTACTTAGACGGTAATTAATTACCATATTCCAGAAACAATTAATTTAATTACTCGAAGTTCCGTTACTATAGCAACGGAGATTATTGAGCTTCGTTTCACTAATTAAACTGAAACTTAATAATTGTAATCGCGATATTAGACTTGGCAATTACAATTAGAGTTATATTTAAATACAGCGTGTGTCTTTAAAATAAACGTATATTCTATATACGTATACGAAACTATAAGCCCTAATTTACACAATTTGGTGCCATAGTAAAAAATAAATAAAAATAAATAAATAAATAATTTAATCTTTGAATTAAGATTTCGTACACGAAACTAAGATCACATACTTTTTTAATCCTGGAGCTCCACGAGCTCGTCACGAACTCGTATGGTTTCATAAGATAACCGCCAGCAGTCATCTTATGAATCCAGGAGCTGTATAAGATAACTGTGAAGACATCAACGCGCAAAATTACTAAGCTGCTGCGCTTCATTTCAGCAGGGCGATTTTCAATAGATACCAAGTTTGTTTAATAAATTATTATTTCCGTTGACTCGTAGAAAAAGTATTGTATACAATAGTTATATAATAAGCTTTTTAAGTCTCGTACCTTAATTGGGCCACTCAGCAAGCTTCGACTCAGCAACTCAGTACTCGACTTAAAAAGCATCCATTATATAACGATTGCTTAATAGTATTTTTCACAATCGTGTTATAATAGAGAGATTTTTAGTCGAGTACCGTGTTTAGGCCACGAAGCTTGCTGAGTGGCCTAAGTAAGGTACGAGATTAAAAAGCTTGATTATAACACTATTGTGAACAATACTTTTTGTACGAGTTCATTAAAATTAATTTTCTACGAGTCAACTGAACTAATTAAACAAACTCGATACTGTTGAAACGAAGTGCAGCTCATCGCTCGTACGCTTGTTGATATATTAAAAGACATCAACGAGCGTACGACATCAAAGCGATTCTATTGGTCCAATTCGTTACAGTTCAGTAAAGCAGCCACGCAACCATTTCGATTGTTTCGACAGTAACATGGACTTTAACTATGAAAAGAGTGACGTTGCAGTATTCTCTATGAAATCTTAATACACATATTTTAATCGTCGAGTACAAAAACTACTATTATGATTGTCTCTCAGGAGTGTCAAATAGATTGTACGTGTATGGTATTACATTGCTGCTCGAGAAAACTTTAAACATTAAGTACGCTCTACTATCAAGGGTAATTCATATATATAACACTTTAAACTCTCGCACTTTGTACACATATTTAAATACTGTTTAATCCGGGTCTAACGCGATATTTATTTACCTTTATTTCTGACGTTTTGACACGGGTTGCACTGGTCATGGTCGCAGATAACTCTTCTGTTATCTGCGACCATGACCGGTGCAACCCGTGTCGAAACGTCAGAAATAAAGGTAAATAAATATCGCGTTAGACCCGGATTAAACAGTATTTAAATTCATATATATTTTGATAAAACGGCTAACAAAACACCACCGTTTGTTAAAAAATACGTATGGAAGCGCTGCATATTTCAATAATGATAGCCATATGTGTTATAGGTAGGTATTAACACAGTTTTCAAATCGATAATTTTACTAAAAATAACATCATAGTCATGTCATCTGAAACCTGCCCATTAGCTTTTCATTAGCATTTTCCTAAGATGAAGACCAAGGACGAAGATTCGATAAAATGTTTATTAATGTCTTTATTCTCTGAGGTTATGTTAAATAATTGTATGACTTTAGAAACGCGCTCCAGCAGTCACCAGATTGTCAATTCACATTTTCACAGGTCTAATAGCCAACTTTCCGATCTGCCGTCACAACTCCCGGCTTTAGATCATATGCAATAGGGATGATGACTAAGATTATTGACGTTCGTACACAATACGATTAAAATCAGTTAACGATTCTGACATAGTATAAAGAGGGCTAAGTATGTTATCTTCATACAAACGCACCGCGCGCGGCTTGTATGTGTGCGCTATACTATCTATACATCGCCGCACGCACACTCAAACAAAATCTCGACCCGTTTCTCAGTGCGAAACGGGTCGAGATTTTGTTTGAGTGTGCGTATGCGGCGACGTATAGTATAGCGCACACATACAAGCCGCGCGCGGTGCGTTTGTAGGAAGATAACATACTTTGCCGTCTTTATACTATGATTCTGACGTTAGCTACTAGTAGCGCCGCAAAGGTGTCAGAGGGGTCGGGCGGGTATGCGGGAGGCGACTCGAGGCTAACTTCAGAATCGTTAACTGATTTTAATCGTATTGTACCTACCAGTTTTTCGAGAGGAACAAATGATTGTATGACTACAATTATAGAACACAAATACCCAAAAATTTTAAACAAGGATTGACCTCGTTGGCGGCAGCCATAAACACTTCATACATAGGTATGACGTCACACCTGTTATTGTTACTAACCGTTGTATGGAAAATCAAGTAAATTCTAGTAAATTGCTGTTTCGCTCGCGAAAAGCGTTTAGTTGTTATACAATTTTGTTTTTGTAAAATCGTTAGGTATTTAATCGTTAGGTTATTGGTAGCTTTAAATTTACAATTGGATAATTAAAAAATATGCATACTTTTTCTAAACTATCAAGGTCCATATCTTTATTTTATTTTAATTATATTTTATAATTTATACTTTATTTCAATAATTTGATGGTGTACTATCCATTTAGCAACACTACGTAATCAATTATAACATGAGGCATCATGCCTATTTCCAGAGACCTACATTTTCGTGGCATTTTTGGGCTATCTTAGTGACTTCTCACTTATCTACTTTTAAAGCATTGCGAAATTGCGATGTACCTAAATACGTAATTTCAAATTATTAATGAGTAACTTATTGTGCTATTATGTTGTTTGTCATTTTATGCAATAAATTGTATTAACCTTCCATTACAAATAATTAAGGGCTCATTCATCATCTTCCTAATGTTTTTCACGGTTGCATCCACCCTTTTCTTGGCATTGTATCTCACAAGATACACATTTGTTGATGCGCTTTTTGCATTATTTTTACAGACATTTCTTTTTGCTCTACAAGGCGCAAACAAGGCTCAAACACACAATTTTATTTTTATTTGCCTAGAAAAGGGTTAAAGGAGCCGGGGTCCGCTTTAGCACCGGGCAATCTGAACAATTAAATAATATTTTCGAGAGATCACTATGACTGATCTAAAATGCCACCATAATTCCGGACTCTGACAATTGGGTACTTTCCTGGGTAAAAAAGTCCGTCAGTTAGATTATCAAAAAATAATGGACATGTATTTTATATTTTGTCAATAAACCAAAAAAATATATAGCCCTTTAAAGTTCCGCGTGACGTCACATCATGCTAAAAAGTGTACTTTAATGTGACGTCACGCGGAACTTTAACGGGCTACATCTTCATAATTTTTTGTTTGATTGACAAAATAAACAATACATGTTCAATATTTTTTGATAATCTATGTAACTGACGGACTATTTAAATATACTGTTTTAGGAAAGTAGCCAACAAAACAAAAACTCTAGTTGTGTCAAAAAGAACAGTTGTTAGTTCAATTTTCTTGGGTAATAAATTAATTGAGCAAGTCATGTCATTCCGATATCTAGGTAGCGTTGTTACGGATGATTCTAGATGTACACCTGATATTATTTCCAGGATAGCCATGGCAAAGAAAGCTTTTAATTCGAAAAGGCATTTACTCACTGCCAGAATAGCAAGTCGCACTACGAAGAAACTGGTTAAAGTGTACATCTGGAGCATAGCACTCTACGGCTGCGAAACGTGGATCATGACGCAACGGGACAGAGAAAGACTGGCGGCGTTTGAAATGTGGTGTTGGAGTCAGTGGGTCAGTTGGACGGAAAAGAAAACTAATGAGGAGGTTCTGGATTTAGTCAATGAAAAAAGAAATCTGATAGAAATGATTGAAAACAGGAGAGGAAAAATGATAGGGCACATGTTACGCCACGACGACTGGATGAAAACAATAATAGAGGGAAAAATAGAAGGGAAAAGAAAAAGGGAAAGGCCGAGGATATCTTACATGGAGCAAATCAAAGAGAAAATAAACGCTTCATCGTACAGAGAAATAAAAAGAAATGCAGAATGTAGAACAAGTTGGAAATTACTCCACCGACAAGAGCTCTTAAATAAGAAGAAAAAGAAGAAGCCAATTAGACACAGGCTTTGGAAAAACTCAATTTTTCATTGCATGTCCTTAAACACCACTGCCATCAATTCCCAAACTACGATCTCCCGCGCGACATAACCGCAATTACATTAACCTCGCATGTTTCGCCTCATCACAATGGAAATTAGTTTACAAATCAGCAATTATTAACTCAACGTGTCCCACTAAATCACGTCCCAACTAAGGTGTACAAAACACTAATTCCTATTGCCCTAACAAGGTCCCACGAGTCGGGTTATTAAGTACCTCATAAAGTTACGGACCCTATAAATAATAGCACCCTTGTCAAAAAGGCTTATAGGACCAGGGCTCGTATTCTCCACACTTCTCACCTCTCAGGAAAACCAGTGTATGGTAGACCCTTGATTACTTGTTGATATAACGAATGCCGGCGCCAAGATATACTTGGTGAGCTGGGAGATGAGGTGAAACAAGATGTGAATATGAGCTGTTCGCATGACGAAGGACCGTAGAGATCGCGTGTGCTATATATATGTAAACTCAATATAGGTAGGTACGGTGAAATACTTAATAAATTTAATCCTTGTGCTCTTCGTTCTAAGATAAATACAGGCTGGCCCAAAATTAAGCCAAAATTTAATAGCAAAAGGTATCAACGTGAATCAAGAAAAATACTTAACAGATATTCTTGAAGCCATAGCTTTTCCAAGGAGCCGACCGTGGATATTCCAACTCACACTCAGATTGACACAAAGTGCTCTTAGTATGTAGAAGACTTGTAGAGACAATTTTCTTTGATTTATGAGTTAAAAAAAGCGGCCAAGTGCGAGTCGGACTCGCCCATGAAGGGTTCCGTAAAATAAATTGCGGTTTACGATTTATGACGTGTTAAAAAAACTACCTACTAGATCTCTTTCAAACCAATTTTTGGTGGAAGTTTACATAGTCATGTACATCATATATTTTTTTAAGTTTTATCATTCTCTTAATTTAGAAGTTACAGGGGTGCGGGGGGGGGGGGGGGGGAGGGCACACATTATACCACTTTGGAAGTGTCTCTCGCGCAAACTATTCAGTTTAGAAAAAAAAATATTAGAAACCTCAATATCATTTTTGAAGACCTATCCATAGATATCCCACACGTATGGGTTTGATGATTTTTTTTTTTTTGTTTCAGTTCTAAGTATGGGGAACTCCCAAAATTTATTGTTTTTTTTCTATTTTTGTGTGAAAATCTTGATGCGGTTCACAGAATACATCTACTTACCAAGTTTCAACAGTAAAGATCTTATAGCTCCGGAAAAAAGTGGCTGTGACATACGGACGGACAGACAGACATGACGAATCCATAAGGGTTCCGTTTTTTGCCATTTGGCTACAGAATCCTAAAAAGTGGCCTTGGCCACCCAACTTGCGTTATTTAAATCGAATGGCTTACAATTGGGAATGGATGAAAATTTTAGAATTGCCTGATATTTTTTTTGGTGATAGGAATAACCTTCCTTAGCACCAGAAAAAAGTTTCAGAGTTTTCAGCTCCGTCAATTATTTTTGAAAAATATCAACAGTTTCCTCACTTAGTACGTTTTGGGTTTAGGACGGCGAATGAGACAATTTCCTTAATCCGCCTCATATTACAAGAAAATATCTTAAATATCCGTGATAAACTGACACTGGCAATGATATTGACAGCTGCAGCAGCTATATTTGTCATTGCCAGGGTCAGATATTTAAAATATTTTATGCAATATGAGACGGATCAAGGAAAGTGTCTTATTTGCCGTCCTAACTACAAAACGTGAGTGAGGAAACTGTTTATATTTTTCAAAAATAATTGACGCAGCTGACAAGTCTGTAACTTTTTTCTGGTGCTAAGGAAGGTTATTACTATCACCAAAAAAAAAATCAGGCAATTCTACAATTTTCATCCATTCCCCATTGATAGTCAATCTTAGAGGCAAGGGGTTGTGCAAACACAAAAAGTTGCATAGATGCTCCGAAAGCTGTAAGATACATTAAAAGCGGGTGGTACCATTTGTTTTTATATAACTGTCATATTTACCTACTAGTAGAACAATCAGACTCAACTATTTGAAATGTCTAGTCAGGTAGATCTATTGTCAGTTACACATTTACACCAATCTTCGCCGCCTTCTCTGGGGTGGCTGAGTGCTGTGGCCCCCGCCACAAAAAATCACTGGCGACCCCGTTGACCCCCTTAAGTCGCCTTTTACGACAAGCGGGGGAGACCGTAGACCTATTCTTGCCCGAGTCTACACGGGTTGCACCTGGGGCTCACGGAGGACGATTACGCCCGCGCCCTCTGCGTCGTCTCCTACGAGAGGGATCTGCCCTCTCCCGTTCCCGTTCGGCAGTTTCCTTCTGGAGCAGGACGTTCTCACAGAAGGAAACCATGGCCCTCCACGTCGTGTCCGCTGCCAGCATAGCTGTCACAACAACTGGCAGGGACAGGTTCGTGCCTACTGCGCTGACCAGGGACGCCCTTTTTGAGTCCCACGCAGGGCATTCCTGCAGTGTATGCTGGGCGGAGTCCTCGTCCTCCCCACAGTGATGACACTGCGCAGTTGGCTCGCGGCCAATCCGGTGCAGGTACTGGCCGAAACAGCCGTGCCCAGTGAGCACTTGTGTCAGCCTGAACGTGACTATCCCTCGCTTCCTCTCCATCCAGGACTTGAAACTTGGCAGGATCGCACCAACTGAGCGCTGGGCGGCGTTACTTGGCTCTTTTAGTCGTGCAAGCCACTTGTTAAAGGCGTTTCGTTGCTTCTGACGCCGCACTTCAATTGGCGCTAGTGCGGTCTCACCTCGCAGACGATGGTACACAGTTGCATCCATATCTGCAAGGATGTCTAATGGAGGAGATCGCGCTAATTCGATATCCTCGCACGATCCGAATGGCCATTATGCGCTGTACTCCATGCAATTTTGATCTCAAACACTGAACAGCCAGTAATCTCTGGGACGACACTGGCGCCCCATAGAGGGCCATAGATCGTACGACTCCAGCATACAGGCGGCGAACCCCCTCACATGGTCCCCCAAGATTGGGCAGGAGTCGGTGCATGGCACCCGCTGCCCTTTGGATACGGGGAACTAATCGACTGAAGTGCTCCTCGAATCCCCAGCGGCTGTCCAGTATGAGACCCAGGTATTTCAAGTGTTGGCCTACTGGAACCTCTGCATTATCAACCTGCACAGTCAAGATGGGTGGTTCTCTTCCCCGTGGTAATTTGTGAAACCAAATCGCCTCAATTTTATGCGGTGCAATTTGCAGGCCCAGCTCTTGGATTTTTCCCACTACGCGTGCTATCCCATCCTCCGCGAGCTCAATGGTCCTCTCGTATGATTTTCCGATAGCCAATAGCAAATCCACGCAAGGTGTGGTGCCAATTAAACCGCATAAGAACAGGCATTGGAAACTGCGCCCACCACTGGTATAAATGGGGCTGGTGCGATTCCTCTCGATGCGTGTGTGGAAACCCCGACCAGTCAGCCATATGGTTCAGGAGTGCCAGAAAAAAAATTCTCAGGGCGGATGGAGGATCTCAAGAATCTTACTCAACTGGCTACAGAGTACTTGAAGAGGACGAATCTAAACCTATAAATTAATTTATTTTATTTTTATTATTATCTTATAAGAACTGCTTTTTATGTTATCCAGTGACCAAAAAATTCCATACATAAAACCATAAAGAACTAACTTGGAAATTATCATAAAGGGTGTTAGCAGTAGCTAACACTTTATTGCAATAAACAAGCACATAACAGAATAATTAATATTGTTTTTAAGAAACTTTCAGTCACTTGAAATTTAAAGCTACTTTGAATCTACCATGCTGTAAAATGCACTCCACAATAAAAATAACAAAACTACTAAGTAACCCGTGAATGCTCTATGCCGTTATTATGATAACGATACTAATGAAAAGAGCATTTTGGGTGAATTATATTTGAAATAATATCCACGCTCGTTAGTGTCGCAGAGCGGGTGAAATAAAATCACAAATCTGCTCAATAAAACGTTTGCAGCGCGCTGGCGGGTATTCTTAACTTGTTAGATATTATGTAAGTATTTTTTTTATTATATAGATTGGTATGGGTTATAAGTATAAACACCATGCATTTTATTAGGATAGTGATTCAAGATATAAGGTCACGAGTTGGAATCTCGGTTCAATTCCATTTAATTCAAGAGGTTTTCGGAACTTGCGTAGGGAATACCATTCAATATTGAATGAGCAAGGCAGGTCGCATTTGTGTCTTGTTGTCGACATCGACACGACAAATCCTCAAATGAATGTCGGGTAGACAACGTGCATAATTATGTGGCACTTTCCTGTTAACCACTATATTTATTGTTCAAGGATGAGGGTTGTGTTTTAAAGCTCATGCACTTTCATTGTTGAAACAATGAAATGTCACCAACAGTTTCAATCTTGGTATTCGCTCACAGCTGCAGACATTTTTCGACAGTCATCAATGTCACCGTGCATAACAAGATTTGTAAGTTTTAATTTCGCAGGCTTGTGTAGTAACTCCCCAGTTGGAAAGCAAGTTCATTTTATTTCTAGTCCTATTTGGGGGTAAAAGCAAAATTTGGACACTTTCCAAATTAACTCTTAAGCCGGGCTACCAGCCACGCAATTATCATACGCTGATATCGTTGCTTTTCTAGCATTTCACATTGTAAAAAAATGCTGTTTTTGTCAGAAATCTATACCGAAGCGACGAAAATTTTCAAACCTATAGGTACAGTCAGAGGTATTAATATACGTACATAAATAAGGACATAAATATCTGTACACGCCTTAATGACATTGGCAATAGACTCCTGTACAGATATTTATGTCCTTATTTATGTACGTATATTAATACCCCTGACTGTACCTACTTAATTTAATAAAGAAGAAAATTCTGTTAGATTCGTTGCAGGGTTGAACGAATTTTTCAACCAGTTCTCTCTTACTATAATTTAAATGTATACACACCTATTGCAATTTGTGATTTTCTTAGAGCGACTCTAGAATTCTCCTCCTCTTATAAAATAAAGTCTTATAATATTACGATTTTTGTGAGCACATAAATACTAGTATATTGTACACTCAGATTCATATTCTTAGTACCTAGCAGCCAAAGTAGCATTTTTTTTCGGTTCACGTCATTATTACTGTAACAGTAAGGATGTGTTACGATATATTTGACTACTTTGGCTGCTACTAACTATACCATGCTGACTGTACATAGGTACAACGCAGACTGACAACCCTCAAACAGCCCATCATGTCCTAACCCCGCGGGCAAATTTGCCAATTGTTTCGTCCTGCCAATAGAACAATGTTCACTGTTCATAGATCGCAGCCTGAATGGCAAACACAGTAATAAATCAATCAAACGCTTTGAACATAGTAATATTTGGCGTAAGTGACAAGAGTTTAGGGTTTTAGCCCTCGCATTATAATTGAAGGAAATATAGAAGGAGAAAGAAGACAAGGAAGACGAGCATGAAAGCAAATAGAGTAATTTTAAGATGAACGTACTTCAAAATGACTTGATTTTTATCGCACAGCAATAAAGGTGAACAATATGATGTCAATTACCGGAATAAACATTAATTATAAGTATGTATAAAATGCAGCCCTGTGAGAAAACGCAAACGGTGTCAAGGAAAAAAATCGCGTCTGAAATATCCGCTTTGGATTATTGTGGCGGAAGATTTAGCACAACTTACCTACTGTTGCATTTAGAGGTGTGGACTCAGTGCAATATCGGTGTTGTCAGTCAAGTCAGTGCAGATTCCTTGCTACGCGCACATTTAAATGAGTGCTTCCTGATTGACCAGGGATGCGTGGAAGCATGCGGCAGGAATGCGGTACTGCATGCGTTTACTACTACAACGCAAATGTAATACTGACAGTAACGAAATCTGGGCAACATCAGTAAGTTTTCGATAAAGTTCAAAATAACACATACACAAGTTCCGTCCCGCTAATTCAGCGGATTGGTACCGAAAATGGCCAAAGTTGTCATAACTGACGACTAGAAGTAGCTGAAACGCTTAAGAATAATCGCTTGCTCGTTTTCCTTGCGCCAGCGCACATCGTCACGCGTCCGCTAATCCTGTCATGATGCGACATCCATTGGTGGGATTACGGCACCAGCCGTGTATTATCTTCCTTGCTGGCGAATATTGTGCTCCAATTATAACTATTTGCTTGTAGATTCCAACCAAATGTAAGGAAAATTTTGAATTGAAATGGTTGACAGACGTAATGAAACAATTTAACGGCCTCCGTAGCCCAGTGGGTAGTGACTCTGCCTACGAAGCTGGAGGTCCCGGGTTCGACCGGGGGTCAGGGCATTTATTTGTGAGTTTATCACGAGTATTTGTTCCTGAGTTATGGATGTTATATATGTATATAAGTATCTATATGTATTTATCTATTATATATATCATCGCCTAGTACCCACAACACAAGCCTTACTGAGCTTACCGTGGGCCTAGGTTGATTTGTGTAAGATTGTCCCGTAATATATTATATATATATATATAATGAAAGTATTTAATTCAAATTCCAAGTTCACACGTAAAACAAATCAAAATCTTGAAGAACGTGATATCAAATCCCTAGGGCACATTTTAACCGAGGATTTGAAAGACGATAAGGATATTGAGCGGGAGAGGTGGGCCTTATCAGTTCGCTGCAATATGCTGGCACGCAGATTTGTTAAGTGCAGCAATGAAGTCAAGGTGACATTATTCAATGCGTTTTGTCAGTGTTTCTACACTTGCCAACTCTGGTCCAAATTTATGCGAAAGTCGTACAGCACCATGAGGGTGCAATATAATGATGCATTTCGCACGCTCATGCGGCTGCCGCGCTACTGCAGCGCGTCCAGCATGTTCGCTGAGGCGCGGGTGCCAGTTTTATTCGCCGTAATGTGGGCGTGAGTTGCCGCTTTGTGGGACAGGCTGGGACTCTCTCAGAACGAGATCCTCAAGGCCATCTACAACGACCTGGAGTTCTCTTTTTTCCGATATTGGCTATTTGTGCATCGTGACGAGAATCGGAAATGACGATGTACTTTTGTATTAATTTTTGATGTTTTAGTTTAATATTTTTATATAAAATCGTAATTTGTATTTGGGTAAATAATAATTCAGGCTAAAAGTAATTAAAATAAACCAAAACTCTAATTTACTCTGCACTCAAACGAGCTCAACTCTATTTCATGAAATTCTCATTTAATGTTCATAATTCAGTTCTAACTAAATTAACCCGATAGTATCTATGTAAGTTTGCGCTACTGAGTGGATATAAAACTTGTTTTCATTCCATTTGGATATAGATTTCAACTTGATCTTATCTACATTGGAAAAAATACTTAACGCTCGTATTTAATATTCGGTTTCAATAACGGAAGTTTTAGTAGTAAAATAACTAAATATTTATTGTACGTTTACAATAAAGAGATTTTTCCCTACTAAAATTTAGAGCTTTATTTTGATACTAGAAGCAAAATTTACAAAAGGAAAGATTAAGTACAAAGGTAAACTTTTCCCTTTTTTTTATATTTGTATGGTATTATAAATATGGGTATTCGTGCTCATCACACAAATAAATGCCCTTACCAGGATTCGAACCCGGGACCTCCGGCTTCGGTAGCTACCAACCACCAACTAGGCTACAGAGGTCGTCCTTTAAGACATCTCTTTCAGTTAACCTATAAGTATAGGTATATTATAGTTCTTTTGGTAGCATATGTACCAAACGTTTGGAAACCGAGATAGAAACACATTATTAATCATGTCATTTAAATGTTATATGTATATCTATAAGTCGGGTGTGCTACGTGCGATAAATATAAATAAATAAAATAAAAATAAAAAAGCCTTTTATTTCTTGCATTAAAACAAACAATTTTACCTGCTGGTGTATAATTAGTTAAAAAACCCGCCAAGTGCGAGTCGGACTCGCGCACGAAGGGTTCCGTACCATTATCAATAAAAATATTTATTTTATTCTGTTTTTAGTATTTGTTGTTATAGCGGCAACAGAAATACATCATATGTGAAAATTTCAACTGGAACTATCACGGTATCAGTGAGATAAAGCCTGGTGACAGACAGACTTACGGACGGACGGACGGGCGGACGGACGGACGGACAGCGGAGTCTTAGTAATAGGGTCCCGTTTTACTTTTTGAGTACGGAACCCTAAAAATAACACTGTTGGTTTTTCATTTATTTAGAAAGTACTGATTTGCGGTTACATTCAATATATTCTCAACCATTTACATTCCACTATTACATTCTAAATCATCCTCCTAGCGTTATTCCCGGTTGTGCCCCTAAAGGAGCCCGGTGTCCGCTTTGACACCTAATCCCAAGATTTGGCATAGGCACTAGTTTTACGAAAGCGACTGCCATCTGACCTTCCATTCCAACCCAGAGGGAAAACTAGACCTTATTGGGATTAGACCGGTTTCCTTACGATGTTTTCCTTCACCGAAAAAGTAACGGTAAATATTCCGACATAAGTTCCGAAAAACTCATTGGTACATACGAGCCGAGATTCGAACCCACGACCGCCGCTTAGCAGCCGCATGCCTAAACCACTAGGCTTCCGTAGTTTTTTTTACATTCTAAATAAAATACAAAAAAAATATTTATGTAACAAAAACAATAGTTCAGTACTCATTAAAATTAGCATACCTACACATTTCTTATATTTGTTAAAAAAATTACAGTTGAAACAATATATTAATGTAAAACACTATAATTGAGTATAAGATAAAAAAAATATTGACTATCAAAAGCTTGTGACACCATCTACCATTCTGGGATAAATATAAGTACAATTAATTCCAAACAAATAAGTAAGTTTGTGAATTGACATTTTCAAACCCATGCACGCAGAACCCTCAAGTAACACCACTGCCTATGCAACCTATACTTACGAATAGCTAGACTAGCGAATAGGTACGCTAAGTCAATCGCAGCTCGAAAAGCTGTTTTGTCCAACAACACGATAAATATTCACCTAGGTACCCTCCAGTCTGCAGCCACTGTGTTTAGTCAGCAGCCCCCCTATTCTGTAACTTGTTTTAAGCACACCTCAACGCTCACCCACAATTAGACCTTAACACCGCGATGCGTAGTAATTAAGCGAAGGTAGAGGTCTAGTTTCGTAACGGGTGACCGGCGGGGTGAGCCCTATTAACGCGTAGCGAATAACAGCTCGGCACTATTACATTTTGGTAGAGGGTAGAGAAAAGATATATTTTATTAGAGCAATATTATAATCATCAAATACATGCATAATGTGAAAAAAAAAACAGTTTTCATGTGTCACCAATATGGTGTCAAGTTTGTTACTTACTTGTTACTTGTTGTGACCATAATATATATGTATATAAAAACATATATATTATGGTCACAATCCAATTGTCCTACTTTCGTTTCATTGAATATAGATAAATGGCAAGGTACAACTCAAAAATTATTTTAGTACATACAAGAAAAATATGAAAAACCATGATAGAGTCATAAACAGTGTATAATTTTGAGACTCACAGAGCAAAATCTAAACGAGAAAACGTTTAAATGTTTTATTAACTATGCTACAAAAAGTCTAGATTTTAACATTCACGAAGAAGGTAATAAAAGTGTAATAAAATGTCCCAATAACTCAAATAATATAATATATGTATCTAACACTTCTGAACTATTAGTTAACAAATCACTGTAAAAACCCATACATTGCTCCTCCAGTAAATTAACTGTTCAATATCCCAGCAACTCCACCAAGTGGTAGAATTCCCAGGATTCACGTTACGCTGTCAACAAAAAGTGGAATCAATGGTATCGGCGTCTAGAGACCGCTAACTTAACCGGTGTCTCGATATCAATGAAAGGATATCGCAGGATTCGCAGGTTTCATTTCGCAACGGATATGACGCTGGCAAAGTTACTATTACAAAATTAAGAAAGTAAAGCTTAAGTTATGACATATTATTATTGGCGTAAGCACAAGTTCTTGCGACAGTAGATTTAGACAACAAAACCAAAATAAAAATCTTTAAAAGAAGGTCAAGTAGGGCTATTTTATTATCAGAGGCCTAACATCAAACTGTTACGATTTTTTCTTCCGGTGTCTATTTTAAAATCCTTAGTACAAATTGCCCATAAAATGGGTACCTCTTTAAAACAATGATATTTTTTTAGTACAATCGTTTGCTCGAGATTTTTATGGAAGTTGCCATAGTGTGATTTCATTACCCCTTTGACGTCATAGCCCGACTTGACTTTACTATACCAGAGGCTCTATAACTTTTGTCAAAAATAACCATTTAATGTAAAGAAAGACCAATACGTTCCCCCACACAAAGTTCACTGGGGAAATTTGTCCAAACCGTACATTGGAAACTCAATAAAATTCTTCAGGGAGCTCTCACAGTTCGCCAAAGAAGCGAAATCCAATAAACGCGGGTACCTGCACTGTCTTCGCATGCTGGAATGTCGGAATGCCGTTCATTACTACCAGCACACTCTCAACTTGTTACCTATCCAATTTATTCGGATTTTAGGACAGTTATATAGGACTCCGTTTCTCAGTTGGAGTTTTATATGAAATTTCTTTGAAAATTACGGCTGCTTGAGCTCTAATTGATATTGGGACATATATTTGAGTAAAAAGATGCTAATAAAAAATGTAGGTACTGGACTTCCTTCAGGCAAATTTTTTTTTTTAAGTTTACACATTTTAATCAGGCAATTTACCTGCTCGTTAATAGGTGAGTAATAGAAAAATATAAGTATAGCCTGACAAGTTCCTATTTAGCCCTAATATAGTGTCGCTAAAATCAGCTTACATATGGCAATAATACGTGTACGTCATGAATAGTCGGGATAGTGTGTATTGGCATCGTGCAAGAACGAGTGAGATAAACAATATTATGTACATTGTAGATTGTGAAACTATGTTTTCAGGTTATCGGAAGAGCATGTCTAGTTGATAATTAAATATAAATAATTACCTATCCGTGAAAATCCAATTCTAAATATTCGACATCCATATATTTATCAGATTCTGGCTCCGATGTATCTTCACTTTCGTATTATTATTTATCGTATGGCAAATCATTGTATTAGAACCGTGAGATCTTCGAAAAGACGGTACGGTTGCCAGGTTGTTGCACTTTTAGCACCGCCCAGGGGTCACGTGTAGGGTAGCGATGGGTACTTTCGTCAGTTGATGAGTCACTTTCAGGACCACCAACCTCGATTATAAATCTTTCTGTCTGTGATTCAATTATGGGAGCTTGTTTCCTATATCCGTCTTCTATTTTTTTTACGTGGTCGCAGCATTTACTCCAATTTTCTATAGTCACTTCCTAAATAATAACAAAGTGTAAAGTAAGTTTTATTTTAACCTTTTAAATAAAATTCTAAACATTGATTAATCTAAATACCTGAAAACCAGCTTAAGCTAACCAGTTCAATACAACCGCACTATGAATATCAGTATCCGTCATGTGAACAACTAATTTCAAAACATTGTTTATTTGAATGCTGCTGAATCCTTCGTCCTTTTTCTGCCGCAACCATTTGAATATATATAAAATGATTTTTTTGCATCCGGGTGAACTTTTTTGGGCATTTTGATTTCAAAATCGATTATTATTCTGAAATATGAAGAATGATTTTCGTTTTGTTTACATCGGTGACATTCAATGACTTTCAACGTCTGTTGTCAAAAAAAGACATTGCAATTAAAATAAATTAGTTCCACTGAAAATCCGCAACATAGCGAGGGCTAAATCGGAACTTCAGGCTATACCTAATTAATATTTTTAAGTCTTTTTTAGGGTTCCGTAGCCAAATGGCAAAAAACGGAACCCTTATAGATTCGTCATGTCCGGCCGTCTGTCTGTCTGTCTGTCTGTCCGTCCGTATGTCACAGCCACTTTTTTCCGAAACTATAAGAGCTATACTGTTGAAACTTGGTAAGTAGATGTATTCTGTGAACCGCATTAAGATTTTCACACAAAAATCGAAAAAAAACATTAAGTTTTAGGGGTCCCCATACTCAGAACTGAAACTCAAAAAATTTGCTAGTTTGTGAAATGGTGTATCACATCAAGTTGTACCTATTCTCTGAAAAGGTCACCAACAACATTGTGTGTCGACGTAACGCCTCTGTACAAACGAGTTCATTTTGACATTTGACATCGAGTTACATAATATCAATGGACACAAACGAGCCAATCATTTTACACTAATTGAAATTGAGGTGTTAATTATATAAAAATAATAATCTTTTATTTCAGACTTTCTATAAAGGTACAATTCATTGCTACATTAAAATTAAAATAAATCATAAGAACGGGACATACAAAACAAAACACTACGTAAGTATGTAGTACTGTACAGTAAATTGGTAATTGATTGCCAGTTTGGGTCTAGTAGTATTTCCAAGTTTAGTCCATGAACAGCATTCACTACATCTGTAACAAATAGAAATACAATTCCAGTACCATGTGCAACTTTATTGCGATAGTTAATAATGTATCAATTTATAATTTAATGTACACCTTCGTATTCGTCAGTAAATGCACGATATTAAATGTATGGTTTACCACGCAATCATATTACATAAATGATCAAATATTCATTGTTCATTTTAGAATTAGTGATACTTAGCACTAATTTATACAAGTAAACGATATACTTTGAGGCCCGGCTCTCTTCCAAATTTCAACTGGAAAATTCCTAAACCATGGAATAATCATGAAGAGTTTGCTTATGTGGAGTTATATGAGAAATAATAGGTGATAGGATTAATTTAAAATTAATTAATTTTTCGCAATTTCGTTGTTCAGTATGACTATCTTCGTCACTTTTTGTCATTCCGAGTCAATTACCCCAAAATCAAATACCTATTGCATAATGTATATTTTTTCAAGATGGTACCTAGTAATAAAAACGCATTTTGCACACTTAGATTTTTCTAGACTATCAGTATGTCAAAAATAAACAAGCAAAGAACTAAAATAGTCAAACCCCGCCCGTAGCATGGATGGCGTTATCACGCGATAAGTGACAGGATAAGAGCGTCGTCTCGTTCTATCGAACGGTGTCACCCAGCAACGGATACTCTATCTTGTCACTTATCGCGTGATAAGGAGGCCATCCATGCTACGGGGCCTGTATCTCCTCTACGTCAGTTAAGCATTTATAAATTGTTGGATAGGCTCTAGACCACCGTAGACGGTAAGTAAAGTAAGCTAAATGAACGAGTTCTCCGTTTCAGCTTGGACCAAAATTCTTTCGTAAGTCCAGATGTACAGCTGTTCTCCTCTACAGTTCTATAACTATATACACTCTAGAGCAAAAGTTTCGGGTCACCCTAAATTAAATAACCGCAATAGGTTTTTTAAAATACTTTACACTAGTCTTATTTACATAACTATTCTTCGTAATACCCAAATGTATTAGCAATCTCCGGGATCCTATCATAAAAATATCAACATCCAAAAATTACGATTCTTGCGATATCTCGCTCCGTTAACGTTGTTTTTTTTCATGGGTTTTGACGAGTTCGATTCAAACCTGGTAAACGTGTTTTTTTATGGTTATTTCTGCAGTTTAGATGTATAATTTAATAAAGATCATGACAGGATTAAAAACCTGTACAACCTTGCACTATTTTAGAAAATATGACGGTATTTCACCGACCCAAAACTTTTGCTGTTGAGTGTAGTTTTTTTTGTCGATTTAGTTAAAAAAAAATATATGACTTGCATGCGAGTTCTACAGCTCACATAGGCACTAGTTTATTTAAGTAAGTATATACAGGGTGTTCGGCACATAAACCGTCAATTTTTTTGTCGTGTTAGTAGGGTCATTTCCGACCTTTCCACTCTTGGACCCCGGGTCCTAAGTGTTGCGGTCAAGGAGGTACGATTTTTTTATTTTTTTTACCTAAATTACCCAAAATCTGACCTTCGAAGCCCCATAACTTTTTTTTGTATGTTTTTACATGCATAACTTGCTTAATTATCTTACGTGTACATTGTGTGTGTTTAAAAAAATGTATTTTTTGTAACAAATAACACCACAAAATTAAAACGTGAGGCTTTTTGTTAACAAACAAAACGAATTTACAAACCCGTCTACACTTTAAAATTCAATAAAAAAAAAAAAAAAAAATTAGGGTCCAAGAGTTAAAAGGTAGGAAATGACCCTACCAGCACGCCAAAAAATTTTGACGGTTCATGTGCCGAACAACCTGTATATCGTCGCCTAGTACCCCTCGTACAAGCTTTGCTTGGTTTGGGACTAGTTCAATCTGTGTTAGTTTGTCCCCAAACATTTATTTAAATAGGTACTTATTAATTTAAACGAAATATCTATAAAAGCAAAACAGAGTGTTACAGACAAACTGCAGGAGGAGGAAATTGAATTTGCCCTGAAGGTACCTGTGTCATTTTATGACCCACGAGGGCCACGAGTATGTTTACCTCTCAAAATGGCTTCTCGAATAGGTCTGTGTTTTATTAGGAAACTGCCTTTCCGACACGGGTCGGTGTGATTGCATATCCAATTAAAATTTCAGATTGAAGCGAGGTGGCACTTCGGTTCAATACCTATACCTCCGCTACTTCATCGAGTAAGTACGCCAATATCAACGTTATCTAGCTTATATCTGGGTTGACATTTCTATGTATAGTTATAGAGAGATACGAGGTTGGGAGATTTAGTGATGGAACTGCAACCTTCCAGGGTAACTTTTCTAATTACGTGCTTTATTCGAAGGGTTTTTGGGATTTATTTATTTTTTAACTAGATAGACATGGTCGTAGGTTAACATTTTTTGTAACAACATAAATATAACGACATTTTTTATTAGTGAGTAATGAAAATAATCAGGTTCGTATGTACCAAATTTAATTCCAGTTTATTCGAGTGAGTAATTCAGATGTAAAAATGGGGGGAATGTAAGACAAGTATGGAGTTTTAACAATGTTATGCAATAGTGGAACAAAAAAAAACATACGTTTATTAAGTTAAATAAATAATAAGGCCTACAAATTCGTAAAGGTTAGTAAGACAAAAACATGTGTATTTTATTTACACGTACCGGTATAACTACATACCTACCTGACTCTAACCTAAGTACTACTAACCCTTCGTCGGCATAGTTCAAGAATGCGACCGAGTGTTTAAGAGTAAGTTCGGCTTCGCAAGCCATATCAGGGCTCACGCCCGCAACTATTAGCTAGGGTCGCCATCGCTGGCCATGGCGTAGATAGCTATAATGTAAGCCACTTATTTCAAGTGAACTTTCTATAGGGGTTTAAGTTGTATGACCTGCAGGCTGTTCACCAAAAATGCTAAAATTCCTTCATAAACAATTACCGAAATACGTCTTACATTTAATATCCGATTTCACCGTATCATTGTTTCACCGGCAACGCAATTTTTACAGCTAAAAACGTTCAACTTCAGTACAAACAGTAATTACTCCACATGTTCGTACAATTCAGGAAATATGAAGTCTTCAAAGAAAACGAAAATTGCGCGTCGACACAAATAATGCGGGCAAACAACACGGCAATAAAGATTTATTGCTGAGATTTTTTTACGAGGCATGACGGAGGCTTTAAGGGTTGAGCGGAAGCGAGTAGTTTACTAACTTCATGAAACATTAATTTTAGAAGTATTACACATTGACTTTTAATAAGCAAAATCAAACCTTAACGGAGAAAAACCGGAAAATGTGTAATGTGTAGGTTGTCCTTTTTTCGCGGTGCCATTCAAACCAGTTTTCTGAATGGATGAAATGTTTGTATAGGACTAACTACAGTACGTTGGGGCGGAAAGGTTCTCGAGTGGCGACCATGTACCGGAAGGCGCGGCGTGGGTAGGCCCCCCACAAGGTGGACTGATCACCTTGTAAAGGTCGCGGGAGTCAGCTGGATGCGGGTGGCGCAGGACTGGTCATTTTGGCACTCTTTGGGGGAGTCCTATGTCCAGCAGTGGACGTCTTTCGGCTGATATGATGATGATAATGAACTACAGTTAGAGCACATAAAAAAGACAAAAAAGAGTGTCAAAGTCGGTCCCTCGCTGGCGACAGCCTAAACGGCTCCTACAAATTGACATAGTATTATGACGTCACAGCACTATCTTTGTACTAACCTTTGTATGGCAAATCACTTAAATTGCTGTTTTGGTCGTCAAATACTGCTTTTATGTACATAGGTAAACGCCCAGGAAGACCGCAGGGTAGCAATCGTGCTATCGTTTAGCAATAGACTTTTTCGTCGTCACAGTATTTACGAGTAAAATTCTAAGTAAAATCACACTCATGGTAGTGATATCCACAGCTGTGACAGTGCGCACAAATATGACAGTGGTCTATTCCGCTTTTCGCTTGTCCCTCGTTCCGCTCCGCGGAACCTGCGAAAAAGTTAATGAACTGACGAACGGAGGCGCAGGCGTCGCCATGGCGATGTGGAGGCTGCGGAAATGCTCGTTTTACACTGATGCGGCACATTTGTAAAAATGTATGGAATTACGAGAAAATTTTAAATATTAAATTACGTAAAGGGAGTTGCGGCAGCTTTTACTGTGGTGCGTCTAGGGACAGGTAAGCCACATTGATTTAAAATGTACTACCTACAATTTTTTTACCAACTGCAGGTTAGTCGTCCTTTTCACAGCGGAACTTTTTTATCAGTGGTGACAAACAGGCCAATGGCCTGCTTGGGGCTTATCCATATATTACGTCATTTCAAATTGAGGGGGGGGGGGGTCTGACCATTGGATAACGGTAGCATGACGCAGCAGCGTGGGGGGGGGGGGTCTTGTCGATGATGATATTATAATGCCCTCGCATCTTCAAAAAGTGCGTAAAAATAATAAATTTTGATGTTTTTTAACAACTAAAAATAAAAAGTCATAAAAATTAAAGTCATCTTTTATAATTACGAAGAGCCAGTCTTAATTTTTTTTTTATTGTCGTCGTGATCAACAGCCTTGATACGTCCCACTCCTGGGCACATGCCTCCTGTCATGAATAAGAGGGAACGGGCAGTAGTCCCCACGCTGGCCCAGTGCGCGTTGAGGACCATACATCTTTGAATTTCTTGTCAGATGTATGCAGGTACGTTTTTTAGGGTTCCGTACTCAAAGAGTAAAACGGGACCCTATTACTAAGACTCCGCTGTCCGTCTGTCTGTCACCAGGCTGTATCTCACTGATACCGTGATAGTTCCAGCTGAAATTTTCACAGATGATGTATTTCTGTTGCCGCTATAACAACAAATACTAAAAACACAAAATAAAATGTTTTTTTATAGATCATTATCTACGGAACCCTTCGTGCGCGAGTCCGACTCGCACTTGGCCGGTTTTTTTTTCATTTCCATGAAGTTAATCGACCAAATAGTTATGTAACAGTCGGCCTCATAAGTTGTTGAACACCTATTATTATTATTTTGTTTGTGGGCCTTAATATGCCGCTTTGACCAAGTACCTTGTCGTTCACTCGTTTGACAGCTTCATATGGCAGTTTAACACGACGTTTAATGCGTCACGGTACAAAGGTGGTAAGCCACTTGTGAGGCTGACCGTAGGTACAATAATAATTTAACGGCCTCTGTAGCCCAGTGGGTAGTAACTCTGCTTACGAAGCTGGAGGTCCCGGGTTCGAATCCCGGTCAGGGCATTTATTTGTGTATTTATCACGAATATTTGTTCCTGAGTTATGGATGTTATATATGTATATAAGTATCTATATGTATGTATCTATTATATATATCATTGCCTAGTACCCACATCACAAGCCTTACTGAGCTTACCGTGGGCCTAGGTTGATTTGTGTAAGATTGTCCTGTAATATTTATTTATTTATTTTATTTAATAAATCAATGGCACACTAATTGCACACTTCAATAGTAATTTTTTTATCACTCACACATTTTATTACTTATAGGATTATAAACAAATATTTACAACAAATATAAATATAAAAAAAAAGAATGGATGGTTGTATGTAGAGAGTAGAGAGGGGTTAGGGAGGGGTTAGGGGGCGATGTTGGGTAGAGCTGCCCCGTCGTAGAGGCCGAAAAAATGCTTTACTGATCTGAATTTGTGCCGGGTCCCGCGAATGCACATGCTTGTGGCTCGGATTATTGATATTATAATCTTTGACCTTAACCAGCCCATTATTATAGATAGGGGTCGGTTCCAGCGGTCGGCAATAGCTTCACCAAGATGTTTTATAAAGGTGGACATTTGTGAGGCGAAGACTCCGTCAACTGATGTGACGAGAGGGGTAAATGTTGCATGTTGTTTCTCGCAGGCGCTACTGTATTTACGTTTTTTCTCTTCTTCTGCGGATTTTAAAATGGAAGCTACCGGGCGAGAGATGTAAGAGGGAGCGTCGGTGTCTACGACACGGATATCGAATAACGCCTCCCTTTGTGCATCCCAAACACCGCGGCAGCTGAGGTCTCCACGAAGTCCACAGTTTCCTTCAGTTAAGATCGGTTCTTTGGTAACATTTCCCCAAGCGTTTTGGCATAGTTCACAAAACAGGTCTCTGATTTCATTGTGACGACGAGTTATTAGGCCACCAGTTTTGCAGCAGAGTGCGTGGTCCACATTGAAGTCATCGTTACCGCACCCATCGCATGATTTGGGCATGGAAACAGGTATTCTGTTGTATCGTATTGCTAATGAGTAGTAATATAGAAAACAGTACCTAGTAGTACAGAAAACTGCAACTAGTATTACATAAGAGCAGAGGCGAACAAATGGCGGTTTTGTCGCTAAAGACCGTTTCCAAACCACCTTTTATATCTACTATACAATTATTGAACCAGTTCACAAAAAATCACGAGTGTCGGTTCAGAAATGCGACCGACAGCCTGCAGACGCCGGACATTTTAATACATTTTTGCCCACGCTGAAAGAAGATCTTCATCGCGTCGCCCGCTCGTTAAATTAAATAGTGCGACTGCCGCCTCTTCAACTACACCGAAACATAACTCACAAATTTGACAAAGCTCCCTTCAACTACTCCCTTTAATATAGCCTTTATTCCGTGAACACTAAGTGCTGTTACGTCGTTACATAATTCTCTACAAAACAAGATATATTGGTACTTCGACTGCAGTAATAAATGACAATTACCGGGACGCATGGCTAGGAATGCAGTTCGGAATACTAGGGAATACTAGGTACCTACTTGCTATACTAGGTATGGTGTAGAAGTATTTATGGACTGCTGGAGTTAGTGCCGGAGTTACGGCTTGAGTGGCGAGAATGGTTCGCTTTAGATGCGAGATGTAGCCATTTAATAAAATGTCTGTGCTATTTGTGTAATTTGTCTTCATAATAACTGTACACGTCCAGTCTATGAAATATTTGATGTTACCTCTTGCTTTGTTTACAAACAAATATAAATATTGAAAGAAAATAATTTATTGGTGCTAAAATAACATAAAACAAAACTTTACATACTGATATTGCTCCTGAATAGTTAGAATCAGTCAGTGAATTGAGCTGACCTCACGTTATATTTCAGAATTAGTTTATTACCTACATAATGGTTTCACGTTTAGTGCCAAAAATACCTGACTACTAATTTATGCCTAAAGTACATAATAAGTTATACCTTTACAGTATATTAAGTACCTACTAAACGTGGTCTCAAAAAAAACACTTAACAAAGCAATCATTATTTCTTTCTATTTAAAGCAATAGTTATTATAAAATAATAACTAAATGCAAGGTAGGATCGTGCTGTACTTAACAAACGCCATATAAGCTTGTTTTTTAAAATGTTTTTTATTCATCTTGTTATTTTCAATAACCCTGCATATTATGTCGCTGGTTCGTGGGTACTTGTACAGACAAATCACACAAACCCAAACAAGATAGGTCTATCTATTTTAGTTTAGGAGTTCCCATGACCAACTTCCATCATCAGATCCTGGAAATCATCCATCACCAAAGTGTTTACCAAGACAAAACAGATGAGCCCAAACTAGATGGGTTTATCTAGTTTAGTTTAGGAGTTCCATGACCACCTTCCAGCTCCATTATCAGACTCTGGAAATCATCCAGCACCAAAGTCTTGCCGTGCCATGACCAAATTAATGAGCCCAAATTCGATGGCTTTATCTTGTTGAGTTTAGGAGTTGCTATGGCCACCTTCCGACTCCATCATCAGACCAGCTCTATGATATTATGGCATTGTCACCGAAGATACGCAATTGTACCTAATTTGAAGATTTCGCCCAAACTAACATACATACATACATACTAACTAATCATAATGGCCGTTGGGGCGGGGAGGTTCTCGAGAGGCGACTACGTACCGGAAACTGCAGCGGACCCTCCACAAGGTGGACTGATAGTAACAAGTAAATAAATTAAATCTATCAAGTATCACGATCACTCGTACAATAATAATTGACTATAGAACGCGTAGTTTAGACAAAAGGATCCAACCCACAAGATATCACCATTGAAATGTATGACTTTTGTTTTAGGTAGAAGGTTCAATTTTAAATGTTACATATCCTGTGGGTTTCAGCCTTTTCGCTACACTACGTCATATCTGATAGCTATGCAATTCATAACTTGTCTCGATTTGCCTCACGAATGTATCCCCAGTATAGTTTGACCCCGAGGTTTGTAACAACTATGCCTAGTCGGAGATCAAAATAATATTATTTTATCTGAAGAGTGGCCGGTTAGCTTCGTGAATAGCCACAAATAAACAGAGTACACGTCTGTCTCGGAGGGCTATTCAGCCGGTACTGAGATATATTCCCGCGCGACGGTAAATTTATACTAGTTTTGAATAATTATTTATAAATATAAATGTTGACTAAATTTATATTTTTTGGACTGGATCTTGTTGGAACAAGCATGAACTTTAATGTTGTGTAAGATTCAATACACAAATAATTCAACAATAATGAGAAAATCCTCGAGTTTTCAGTAAGATTTTGTTGACAAATATGGTGTAATTGAGAACAGTTTACATATATATACGTGCAGAATAAGGAAAATTCGAGGCGGCTAGTAGCAATGGCAACATATTACGCTAGTGAAAATAGAATAAAACAAGTAGGTTCTCATATAACATCATGGAATATTAGGGGCTCAAACTTATGACTCTGCGCTCTCTTCAGAAAACTACTGTCGGTAATCGGGTATTTTCGGTTAAAGTATTCAGTTCTTCGTAAATTGGAGGCGGCTAGGACCAATATGAGGAGTTTACCTATGCAAATAAGTAATCGGGATCTAAAAAAAGCTCTCCGTTTCTTAGAATTACAACGTCAAAAATCCGTCATTCTCGCTTATTCCTGACCAAAAAACGAGCGCCCTCTTAAACAAAAGTATGAAGGAGCTATTTCTTAATGTGCAGGAAAAAAAATGATATGATACGTCACGTCATTGCATCGAATCAGTCTTCCAAGGTTTAGAAGTAAAGCAAATCGTCTTCGATAAACGGTGCGCTAGTTTCTTTTTCAGTAGTTTCTATGGTTTTCTCTCCTTGTTTTACGTCGTGTTTTCGATTAAATTCCATTTCCCGCAGACCTTGTTTGTTTTCGTCAAATTCAAAAGTGACCTGTGAAGTATTTGGGCGATGTTTTCCCCAAAGAAGTTTTTTCAATGTCAAGAGTTCAGAATATGCTAAAAAAAGGCATTTTTCTAAGTGGTAATTCGCTTGGGTTTGTCTCATGACGTTTATCCTGGCTATGTCCCGTTTTTTTCTCGATATCGTTATTAAGTCTCTCGGTAACTGGTTTTCGCATTTTAATTCGTTAAGTTTGTCTTCATTTGCAATTTTCCTTGTGTTCATCGTGAACACTGTTTTAACTGTCTTTTTAACAATCGTTTTTGTAGTTGGCTTGTTTAATATATATCTTAACATGCACGCTTCTCTCTGTGCCTCGTGGATTTCTTTGCGGAGTGATATATTTTTCTGCTCCAGTTCAAAAGCCTCGGTCATATCCAGATGCTGTTCCTCCGTAAAGTCCCACATATTTTTATGCAGCCGCAGGTTTTCTGACACTACTTTCGCGACTGTCCGTCTGTACTTACTAAAACTGGGTTTTGTGTATTCATAAATAATTTCACTCAAAATTTCAATGCATTTTTACCAATTTTGACGTTTTTTCAAAGCGTTGTTTATCTATCATACTTGGTCTGAGGTTCTATCATGCCGTCAATGTCAATATGTTAACTGTCTTAAAAGATTGTGCGGCCAGTATTAACCGGTTTGGTTGATTGGTTCGACGGATTTAAAGGTTAGATGGTCAATAAAAACTGTTCATCAATAATTGTTGTTCAATATTGATAGTTTACATTCTCTTCATAAGCACTAGTAAGCAGTATCGTGTAAGCCAAATGCAAGCTATCAATCGGTACTATAGATATAGTTATTAGAATGGGCATGGACGAGTAAATTATTTAACTAATATTTACTATAAGTAGGTACCTACGCAGAACAAATAGCACGCCGGTCAGTTTCGAAATAACACACATGACCACCACTAGAAGTGGAGCACTTGAATCTATAGTATCCGCAGAATTAAGTGGCGAGCAGGGTCATAAAATATTAGAATCATGCTATTATTACGCACAAAAGGGTTTCATTGTTACTTTTATTGCCCAACTCGCCACTTAATTCTGCGGATACTATAGTCAGAATATTACTAACGTCACGTCCATCCATCTGTCACAGACAAACGACGCTATCAAATAAAACGGTTTTTTCTATCATACATTTCTTTATGTACTTGTTTGCTGTTTCTTTATTTCTCTGAGCAGCTACCGCGAAACCAAAACAAACTACGTCCACGTAATTACCTCTCTCTCGATCGAATTGTCAAGTGTGACGGAGATGGAGATACACTGACCAACTACGTTTTCGTTTCGCGGTAGGTATATTAGCTGCTCTGATTCGCGGGTCGTTGCGCCACAGCAGTAAGTGGTAGTTCCTAGTGTTCCTACTCCTAAGTAAGTAAATGAAATGCTTCCCATATAGAAGATTGTTTAATTATTCACATACTTCCATTCCTCTCTTCGACTCTCACAATGAAATGGTCTGTAGGTCCTGTAGGTGTTCTACAATAAAAAGCACTGATTTGAGCCACGAAAACAGTTTAATTTCGGAAAAAATGGTGACACCACGTGATACAATTGAGAGAGCAGTAGGTACGTGTGTCGCGCGCGGATAGACAGAGGACGACTGCAGGTCAAGTCAATGCAAGACCGTTAGCACTATGTCGCTGCGTCACACGTATACCTACCCGAAATTTTGGCTTAAAAACTAACAGGTTCAAATTACCAAAGTACCTTATAAAACTACAAAAAATAACAGTTTAAAATAAACCCATTTTGAGCACGTCGCTAACACGCCCCACCCCAGTGCTGGCTCAGCACTCATCAACCAGAGGGATTCTAGCGACGCGAGCCGCCGACCGTCTCAGAACGCCGGATTTAGTTCTGACTTCCACCAGCCTGATCCGCCCGTCTTTACCTGGGAATACCTGCTGCACCTACTTGCTATGAAGGCAACAAATATTTTATTGTTACAAATCCAACGCCAACAAGCCACTGCGCACATCGCTTTCAACGACGAATCGCAGAAAATGTGCATCTGTAAATCATTAAAGGTATTCGTAGCCGATCCCAGCGTCACTGTCGTAGCACTGACTGGCGGCGTAGCCGAAGCAATTTTCGCGTGACTCGACGCAGGCGCGGGACGAGCGGGGGCGGGATCATCGGCTACGCTCGTAGCACTGTTAACAGTGCTAGCGGCTGCCCGGGTCTCCGTCGCGCTCGCACCTATGGGACTCAGAAAACACCTCGGTATACGTACATGACGCATTTGTTTTAAAAGAGTAAGCCACTCGGCCCACTTAACGAAAACATTGTTAGGAATATTTTCGTCCCAACCAATAGATAATTGCCAAAGAGATTGTAACATTATTTTACCTTGTATGGTAAATGGTGACAGGAAGCCGAACACGTCGAATATCGACATAATCACTTGAAGCATGGTCCTTTTTGTCGGTACTTGTTTACCACTTACTATATCGTTAGATATGCACTTGAGTGACAAGTCAAATCCAAACTCGTCTACAGCCGGGTACCAGATAAGACCAAGTGTTCGCTCACCTTCGTACTGTCGGTCTAATTTGAACCTTAAGGCCACCGGCCCTAAGGCTTCTTTTAGCACGCTGTCCAAGACCGCTTCACTATTACTTGTCCAGTTGCACATTTCGAAGCCGCCCTCCTTGTGAATAAAAGTAACATCTTTTACCATTTGAATAGCTGCGGCTTCATCCGGCAAACTATCCAAATAGTCATCCATATAGTGTTGCTCGCAGATGGCGGCAACCGCGGTGGGCATTGTGGACAGGAAACGTTGTGCGTTTTTATTTTTTTATATATTGGGCCACGAAAGGCGCACAATTAGCACCGAAGACCAGTGACGTCATAGCATAAGTATTAACTGGCTGCTTACAGTCAGTCCTCCATAAAAACCTCAGTGCGTCCTGGTCCTCGGGTCTAATTTTGACCCTAAGAAACATGTCACGAATGTCACCGGCCACAGCGTATCTGTTCTCTCTAAACCGTACCATAATGCCGAACAGACCCGCGAGTAGGTCGGGACCTTGAAGTAAGTAATGGTTCAAGGACGCGCCATTACTTATTGCTGAATAATCGAAGACAAGGCGCAACTTTCTCTTGTTTGGATTATTTACTCCAAAATGCGCTAAATAATAGGTACGCTGAGAAGTAGATAGCGGGTCCATGACTTCCTTTGCAAACCCATTCTCGAACAAATGATTTACTCGATCCTCGTACCTCTTAGCGTACTCACCGTCCGCCGCCATCTTCTTTTCGACTCCCCTTAACCTTTTTAAGGCGTTCGGATAACTGTCGGGCAGCACGCTGTTCTCGTCTCGCCACGGCAGACCCACTTGCCACCTGCCGTCAACAAAGGTCGCCGTGCGGTCTAACTGGGCTATGGCACGAACATCCTCACTGTTTTGACGAGGCTTGCTACACACACCTAAGGAGTCAATTAAAAAGAAACGTCTTACTTCCTCGTGAAGATCGTGGAGCGCTATGTCGTGAGCGCTCGGGTGCGGATCCATCGCCAGGAGCAGGCTGGTGTGGGCAGCCTGAGCGCGGCCGCCGCCGCCGCCGCCGCCGGGAGCGCGGACAACACCGTCCACGCACCAACCTAGGGGGGATCGCGTAGCGGACGGCTCATTAGGTTTACCTACACATATTTCTAGTGGCATAAGTAAATTATAATTATCCTGCCCAATTAATACTTCAGGAGTGCATGAACTCGCATCTAACATTAATTTATCCTTTAACTTTTGCAAATGGGCATATTTATTACAATCGATTGACCTTGAGTTTTGTTCGGGAAGTTTCAAATTATCTACACCTCGCACATTTATATTAAAAACATTACTATCGTTATAGCCAGACACATTTATAGACATAACCATAGACGTACATACAATATCGCTCTCGCTCCACGCACCGCTTACGCGCGTGGTCTCAGTGCGCCCGCGCAGACCAGCGCGTTCGGCGAGTGATTTACTAATTAGGCTAACACTCGATCCGTCGTCTAATAGTGCTGTTGACGTAATAATACCTTTAGGTCCATGTATATTTATCGGTACTACCTTTAGCAATACTTTACGCGCACTTAAGTTTATATGCGTTACTGTTTCGGCAGAAGGGCTGGACTCGACTTCTTCCCGCACGTCGTGAGATCCCGGAGTAGTATCCTTATCGAGATTGCGATCTTGTAGGTAATGCAGCAACCGATGGTGGGCTTCGCCACACCCGTCCTTATCGCAGGCCGGCGCGGAGCAGGTTTCACGGTCGTGGCGCGACACTAAACACTTGAAGCAAACTCCGTGGCGCTTGACATGCCGCCAGCGGTCCTTTCGCAACGCTTTTTTAAACGACTTGCACTCAGTTAGTATATGATTTGCCCCTCGGCAAAATAAACACCTATTATTGTCACTGCGCGCCGATTGCACTAAAACTGTCTGTTGGCGGTGAGTGTTATTATTATCACTTTTGTTTCTCGGGTGATACTGATAACCGACGTTGCGCGGGTCCGTAGCGTGAATGTTTGCTGTTGTTGTGATTTTAACTGCTTCATTGTTCAAAAAGTCGCCGAGTATTTCTAGACGTGATTTCTTGCCTTCAGTTATTATAGGGAAACTGTAGTCAGACCATTTTGATATTATGACTGCTGGTAGTTTAGTTAAAATAATATTGGCCATGTTTATGTCGTGTAGGTATTCGTGGCGGCCGACAGCATGTACGGCTGCGATGAAGTTCTGCACCTTTACTGAAAATGACACGATGTCTTTGCTGTACTCATTTGGCATAGGTGGAAGTCTTCGTAATCCTTGCATGAGCCGTTTCAGAATGCTTTCAGCATTGCCACATACTAGTGCTAAGGTTTTCATCACTATGTCGGGAGATGTGGCACTAACCATTAGGGCTGAAACTGCTTCTCTCGCCGGTCCGTGGAGACACTTCCTCAGTCTCCATAAGTTCTCCTTCGGGCTGAATCCGCACACCTCGGTGGACTCCTCATAAGCCTGCTTAAATTGTAGCCAGTCCAACGGGTCTCCAGAGTAATTTGGCAAGTCTCTGGGAGTACATAATCGGCTAAGCAGGTTTTTCTCGTTTCTTTGATTAGTAGAACTTGGGGTTAGATTCTGAAGTGCACTCGCGAGCATTTGAACCGTTCCATTACAGGTACCGGGGTCGACGACCTCCGGCGGGCACGGCAAGCCCAGCTGATTACCATGATCGGGGGCTTGCTGTACGGCGGATTCAAGTTCACGCTGGCTTTGTTCCAACCACTTCTCCACTTCACTGTGATTTTCGGTGTGGGCGTCTTCATGCGGACTGTATTCCTTTTGTTCCTCTTCCAAGTTGGCTAAATCAGCCTCAAGCTTTTTGTCGATGAGGTCTATTTGGATACGCGCTTTCTCTTGAGCCGCTTCTAGTTCCAGCTGTTTCCTTCGAGCCAGCACAGACGATGATGTAGACTTGGACTTTGCCCCCGTTAGCGAAGCGGGCATACGTGGCTGGTGGAACTCCGACTTTACGCTACTACCCGATATTTTAAACGCGGGGATAATAATCTGCGTTTCATCCTTGGTCTCCTTGTTCTGCGTAATTCCATCAGTTGGCTGAGAAGGTCCTGGTTGCTGGATTTGTCTATCCTGTTTCTCTTTGTTCTCGAGCTCCTTGCGCGTAGTGCTGCGAGTTTTCACCATATTCTTCGGCGTGTGGAACATAAGATCCGTTCGAAGTGACCACTTTGTAGGTCCTGTAGGTGTTCTACAATAAAAAGCACTGATTTGAGCCACGAAAACAGTTTAATTTCGGAAAAAATGGTGACACCACGTGATACAATTGAGAGAGCAGTAGGTACGTGTGTCGCGCGCGGATAGACAGAGGACGACTGCAGGTCAAGTCAATGCAAGACCGTTAGCACTATGTAGCTGCGTCACACGTATACCTACCCGAAATTTTGGCTTAAAAACTAACAGGTTCAAATTACCAAAGTACCTTATAAAACTACAAAAAATAACAGTTTAAAATAAACCCATTTTGAGCACGTCGCTAACATGGTCCAAGGCCTTCATCATGACTTCGAACTTGATGAGCAGCGGTCGCGTCAGGGCAGCCGAGCCGGTGCCGCCGGACCAGGATGGCCAGCGCGGTCTTCGCCGAGAACATCGCGTATCTGGAATATTTTGTGTTAGGAACGATTTTAAACCGAGTAGGTACTCCGAGGTGCACACAAGGTGGACTAATGACCTGATGCCTAAATTTCGCGGGTTTTCGCTGGATGCGTGTGGCGCAGGACCGGTCATTGTGGCACTTCGTACGGTAACTAAGTTTTTACCTCACTTGCTCGGAAAGGCCTTTTTGTATGTGTGATATCTATTGAGAAAATCGCTTTTTATCCACATGTGAAGAAAGTAGACGTAGAACGTTAAAAGTAGGGTAAGCTGGGTACGGTTGTGACAATTTTGGTTTGATCGCCTATAATTTTGTAAATTTACCAGTTATCTGGGAGAAAAATCACTTTAATACTTAATTTGAATATTTATCTACCTAAAATTGTTAAAATATTGTCCCTAAATACGCTATATTAGGCATAAGATCAAATGAAAAAAAAAAGGGAAAGTGTCACAACCGGCCACACCCCAAGGGCGGTTGTGACAGTGGTTGGGGTCGGTAGTGACAGGCATACAAAATACATCCAAATACTTTGTAATGACTTTTATTGTTACAAATAATTAACTGAACACAACATAATCTTCTTCTAAACAAAGTTAACAATCACTTTATGGCAAAAAAGCGAAAATATGTGATCACTTTTCACTTCTCTTCTTAAAATTAATAAGGCACTGTAACATATAACAGTCTTCTTTATAATCAGTCAAAATGTTAGCTTAACTACTACAAAATTTTAACAAAACTGTAACACAACAAAGAAAAAATAAACATTTATAAATATACCAATCAACATACTGAGTCAGATTCAATGTATGTCACAACCGTACCCACAAAATTTGTCACAACCGTACCCAACGCATACTTTTGAAAACAAAAAATTACCATGACTGAGCAAAAAGATCTGCATTAAAAGTAATTACTCGTAAGTAACTGCTAATGTTCAAGTTATAACAAAAATAAAATAAAAGGCAATCTATCTGTGTACAAATAACCGTAATTACAAAAAGAAATCGAACAAAAAAACTTACTTTTGACTGTCGAAAATCAATGTAGGCTCCTGCTTACGTTACCGTCGCACGCCGGCTGACGCAACACTGTGACACGCGTTTAGACTTGCATGCCGCTTGTCTTTCCCCTTGTACCCCTCCCCGCGATCCGTATAGTTTCGCTGTTATAGCGACTGTCACTACCGTACCCTGGCACAATCGTACCCAGTTTACCCTACTATGACGTTAAATGTTTATTTTTGGTTTTTTGTATATTTAATGTGACATTTTTTTTTCAACTGTTTTTACTTTTTTTACTTTTTTTTTACTTTTTATAAACTTTTTTTTACTATTTTTTTAACTTTTTTTAAACTTATTTTACTTTTTTTTCACTTTTTTTTTGCTTTTTTTTTCCTTTTTTTACTTTTTTTTATCCTATTTCTTACTTTTTTTTATCCTTTTTCTTATTTTCCTCGCTGTAGTGAGGTGAAAAGATTTGTGTTATACACGGGTGAAAAGTTATTTTACGTCTCGTGTTGAAACACTAGCAGGTAAAATACAACTTTCCCCCCTTGTATAACAAATAACTAATGTGTAGGTACCTAATGCAGTACGCAGTAATGCCGTACGCAGGCAGTTTCGTTGCGTAGGGTGGATGGTGGTGCTCTGCGGTCCTCTGTTTGTCCTGTGACAAGAGGAGTACCGCAGGGTTCAATACTTGGACCCCTGCTCTTTATACTGTATAGCGCTGACATCACTAACAGTATAAAGAGCTGTAAGTATCACCTTTACGCGGACGACGTGCAACTTTATTTGTCTAGTGCGCCGTCAGACACGTCTGCTGCCATTAACACGATAAATGCGGACCTTGCTCATATTTCCTCTTGGTCGGAGAGGAACTGTTTGGTTCTTAATCCTAGCAAGTCGAAGTATGTGGTTTTCGGGTCAAAACATCAAATCCGTAATACCCTTGATGCTCGAACTTCCGGGAGTGTCGCCGTCATGGGCGAACCAATAGAGCAGGTGGTAGAAGCAACCAACCTCGGCCTTCTTATGGACGAGAATTTGCGCTTTGAGAACCACATACTAAATGTTGTGAGTAACTGCTTCTATAGAGTCCCTCCCCGGTCCCACATCACTCCATACTTGAACGCCGCTAACTTGCTTAACATGTCTGCACGCCGACGCCTGCACCTTGCCACTCTGCTTTTCGGGGTGGTAAGGCACGAAACCCCATCTTACCTTTTCAATAAACTGGTATGGTCAAAGAGTGCGCGCAGATTCAAGGCAATGGCCATAACTCCTATGCACCGAACCGCTGCTTTCCGAGGTAGCTTCAAGTTCGCGGCGTCTAAGTGCTGGAATGATATCCCTCCCCCTATCCAAGGGGCGCTTAGCAGATACACCTTTAAGCGTAAGCTTAAAGGCTATTTGTTGACGCTCCAAAAATCCTAATCCTAATCCTGCACTTTTGACAGCAAAAATATGCCAATTGCACATTTTTATCTAGTTTTTGTTTTTAGTTTAATAGTAAAATTTACTTTAATGTGTAACGTAGTTATTATTTTATTAAAGCTGCATGTAGGTAGTGCTGTATGTATTATCTCACTATGTATTTATGTTTATTTCTCTCTCGCCTTGCACAATTTATTATATGTATAGTTGTGTAATTATAATTGTATGACGTTTCCGTGAGTCACCAACGGTGCTGGCTGAAAATCAGCGCTGTAGGTGTCTGACTGACACCTCAGCATAATGCTGAGCCAGTGTCCGGTTCACGGCCGCAGAGACACACTTGTTACATGTTATTTTTATTTATTTTTGCTTAATATATGTGTCCTGTGTGTTAGTGAATAAATGTATCTTTCTTTCTTTCTTTCTTTCTTTCTTTCTAATGCACTTATCGAAGCTGGGCATGTGCCAAAATCTGTCTATAAATAAATATTAAGGGACAATCTTACACAAACCGAACTAGTCTCATAGTAAGCTCAATAAGGCTTGCGATATGTGTTTTGGGTACTAGACGACGGTATATTTAATAGATAGAAAGGTACTTAAATACATAGATAACATCCAAGACTCAGAAACGAATATTCATGGTCATCACACAAATTCGTCCTTACCGGGATTGGAACCCAGGACCTTCAGCTTCATAGACAGCGTCACTACTAGATGGGTGGCTAACCGGTTTATGAATGTCGAACCTTGAATAGATTTGGCGTAGCCTTTTGGATAAAATAATTTCAAAAAGATATAGACCGAGTAGTTTCATGGAGTGAAGTTAATAATAGTACATTATGATACAAGTGTGCTACGTTGGTAATTACACTCGAGTCGGCTTTTAAGCCTGAGCCGAAGGCGAAGGCTTAATGGAGACGAGAAGTGTAATGACCAATGCTCACGTGTTTCATACGACGTTTTTCAACACATTTGCGAGGCAAAAAAAAAAAAAAAATGAAAATGTTAAAAGATATGTAATGAAAAGGCACTAGTGCGATAATGTAATGTAAAAGTCACGGCATGGGTAATATTCTGCATTATTTTGCTAATATTTAAAAATATATGAAATGAAAAGGCACTAGTGCGATAATGTAATGTAAAAGGCACGGCATGGGTAATATTCTGCATTATCAGTGTAAATACGCTGTAATAAGACCTACTTTACGAGCAGGTGTGTTGAAAACTAAATTTTAGTACGTCGAAGTGTGTGACTATTACTTTTACTCGAGCGCATAACCACATTGTCCATGATTACGAAATTATAGCACAAATTTAAAAATAGTGACGGAAGTTAAATATTTAGGAGTGATGATCTGAGGTTTAGGGATCATATCAACAATATAGAAAGAAAGAAAGAAAGAAGACATTTATTAACTACACAAAAGACACACAGAGACAAAGGGAGTAGGCATACATTACAATTTAACACATATTGTGTGTGTCTTCGCGGCAGTGAATAGGTCGCTGTCTCAGCATTATGCCGAGGTGTCAGACAGACACCTACAGCGCTGATTTTCAGACAGCACCGTACGTGACCCACGGAACGCAACACAACATAAGACCATTGATAAACACATAATAAATATGTGTAAGAAAGCCTACAGAGTTCTTGGATTTGTACTTGCGTACGTTACGTAGTTGCAAGGAATTTACCAGTTTATGATCAATCATTGCTTTGTACAACGTGCCGGTTCGAAGTAGCCTCGTGTGCAACTCAGTCATATCCACACGAAACTAAATATCAGCTTATGGTGGAGCGAATACAAAATAAATTGATTAGATTTTGGTATTGGAAGAAGTATGGCGTGTATCCGTTCTACCCCTCATGTATCCAACTTTGTTTGTCTTGGGTATGGTATGGTGGGGTATAACAAGCTGCGGGTGCGCAGATAGTTATGTCTGGCCACGTACGTATTTAAATTAATTAGGGGCAAAATATAGTCATTTGTTGAGTTATGTGAGTCTGAGTGTCCCCGATAGATAGATAGATATAAATATATATCCAAACGGATGGACTGTTCACTTAGAGCATATATGACAGGAGTAGCCTTATATGTCGTATTTGCGTACAAAAATGTCTGCCGAATTTTGCGGGGGGGGGGGGGGGGGAAGAAATAACACATGCAAGAGATTACTCACAAATGCAAAAACGATCTGTTTATTTACACACGCACATTTTGAAAAAGAATAACACATTCTCTTATTGATGCACACAAACATATCACACGTGTAAAGACTTCGTAGAAACATGGTTTAAGAATACGTAAATGCCCACTAAATGCCAGTGTGATCGGCTAAACCAGTACAGACGGACAAAATCATTAGCAATAACTTGATTTCTTTACATACTTATGGCAGTTAAGTATGTTGTTTTTGTAAACATGCCTTCGGTTATTATAACTGTTAAGGTTGTATACCTAATGTAGATTTATATTGGCTGCTAACAGTTTTCTTTATGAGATAAATTATGACTGTCGCTGTCTGTCGGTAAAATAGTAATCAAAGAGTACTATGAATAATATAGAGATAGAGACGTCAGTCAAGGTTTTGCATGCCGCGCGTCATCTAGTTTTTATCCGACTTCAACAGCCCAATAGTTAGCTCTAGTAAGTTCATATGTGTGCGTCAAGTGTACGCATGTGTGCGTCACGTGTACGCATGTGTGCGTGAACGGAAATACTCACACACACATATACACTTTCCCTGTATCTACATGCATACACATTGATGTATAATATGCCAATTCCTATTTAACGAATAAATTTAAAATAATAAAGACAATTTATGAGTTATAATATATTTTATTCGAGGAATCACAGTCAATTACGAACATGAAACAGTTATTCAAGCAGTAGGTGCATCCGTTTGGTATCCTATTACTAGTTTGGTACAATATTATTGACTTACAATCGTCAATAAGCAAATCAAGGTCCAGATGAGAAAACAGCAGGTCCAAGTGATCAGCGCACTCGTAGCACACGATAATAAACGATAAATAATAATTAAAGGCAATTATGAAACCATTTTCAGAGTAACGGTGACAGTCTGACAATGACGTGACGTGAATGACGGGAAAGCATAGACTAGACGGAAAATTTACGTTCCATTTCATGTAAAATGCTCTAACCGTAAATTTAATGTTCTGTTTTAATAATAAAGTATCTATAAGTAGTAAGTTTTTAGCAGAATCAATTGTATGACGAATATACTAACGTGGAAATGTAGTCTCAGTTATAATCAAACTACGTAAAATGGAATTTTCCTGAATGTCATACTTAGGCAGGCCTGTTTCCGCTTCCGCTTTGGACTGCCACCTGCAGGCGTCGAAACAGAACAACGATAGGTCTCCTCAAACTCGCCACTATTTTGACGTATAATCGTCAAAATAGGTTTTATAAGGCACTGAAAACACCGTGATAGTAATGTCAAGTAATTTATATTATTGTGTGATTATAATGGTTTAATATAATAAATATCGATTCACGGAACAACCTTTCGTCTTCATTAACATGGTAGCAGAGCGGGAAACATGAATTAAATATTGAAATACAAGTAAGTTGTAAAAATGAGTAATTGTATTGTTATACCAATTTTTGACGGGACGGATTATGCGAACTGGAAAACTCGCATATTGAAATTTTTACAATTTAAAAAATGTAAAGAAGTTGTGATACGGTTAAAAGGCGATAAAGATGATGCGGCAAATTGGGAAAACATGGATATTGAGGCTACAAACTATATATATAGTGTGATCACGAACCAACAGCTGGAATACATTAGCGAAGTAGAGTCAGCATATAAAATAATGTTAAAATTCGACGAAATGTATTTGAAACAATCAACCGCGTTGCAAATTGAATGCAGAAGCAATTTAGAAAAAATAAAGCTTGCGAAATAATCCGACATTAATACTTTCTTCGACGATTTTGAACGATGTGTCAACGATTTGAAAAAAGCCGGCGCCATGGTATCAGAAAACGAGAAATTGAACTATATGTTAAAAGCATTGCCGGGAAATTACAGCCATATAGGCGATTTAATAGACGTTTTACCGGAAAAAGAAAGAACCGTCGAATATTTAAAAAGCAAAATAAAAATGAAAAATATACAAAAAGTAAACGAAGAAATTCCTGACCGATCGAATGCATTTAAAGTAGAGTCTGAGAATAAACCTAAATGTTTCACTTGCGGAAAATTCGGACATATACAAAGAGATTGCTGGCACGGTAACCGTGGTCGTGGACGCGGACATTATGGTCGAACTTGTGGTCATGGACGAGGCCACTACAATTATGGACAGAATAGAGGCAGAGGAAGTTATTATAACACGGTTTTTTACAAAAAGAGCTTTCACACATCGATTGTTAACAACTCGACTATGGCTAAGGAAGATGTTCCAATAAAGTCAGGACAGATAAATTGGCTTCTAGACAGCGGATGCACGGATCACATTATAAATACCGACGAATATTTCGACAAATTTGTGACATTGAAAGAACCGATAAAAGTAAAGGTTGGAGATGGAAGAATATTGAAAGCCACAAAGGTTGGCAGTATTACAACGTACTTTCCTGTTTATGCGAACAGAAATAAAGTGATAATAGACAATGTATTTTATGTGAAAGAGATGAAAGCTAACTTATTAAGCTATTCGAAGATTACTGACAGTCATACAATAATTTCGAAAGGACATACAACGAAGATATATAACATGAATAGAGAATTGATAGCAATTGCAAAGAAGGATGAGAGATTGTATAAAATAACCAGTTTTGTCTGTAAAGAAATAGGCGTAAATACAGTACATAGTGAAATGACGATGAAAGAAAAGCTTCACCGGATTTTTGGACATATAAACTTCAATTGTATTGATATGATGTGCAAAAATCAAGTATTAGAAGGAATGCCAAAGCAAATAGAAACGGATTTTATGAAATGTGCTATCTGCGTTGAAAATAAAATGCACAACTTGCCATTTAACAACAACAGGACAAGAGCGAAAGATATATTAGATATCGTACACACTGATGTAAATGGACCACACAGAACTACGGGATATCAAGGAGAAAAATATTTTCTTACGTTTATAGACGATTACAGCAATTTAGCGAGAGTATATTGTATTCTACTATCGGTAAGACACTCGCAGACAGCATCCTTGAAAACATTTCAGAAACTCAAACTACACTTGCTTCTAAATGTAAACCACTAAAAATGGCTAATAACTCGTTCTTCATATACCCTACCGACATTCATGAAGTGGATAGGATTCTCTCCCAACTCAAATCACACAGTGCCCCTGGTCCTGACGAGGTAAAACCTTTATTAATAAAGGAAATTAAGGACGTGATTTTGGAGCCACTCGCGTACATTTGCAATCTGAGCATCGAAACTGGCTGCTTCCCGAATTGCTGGAAGATTGCTGCAGTATCACCTATTTTCAAAAGCGGTTCCAAGGACATGCCGTCTAATTTCAGGCCAATATCCCTCCTGTGTGTTTTCTCAAAAATCCTTGAAAAAATTGTCAACACTAGACTGATTGGTTTCATTGAGAAACATCACCTGATCTCAGACACCCAATTCGGATTTAGAGCGGGATTGTCGACAGAGGATGCAGCGATTTTACTCACCAATCAAATTTCTGGTCACCTAGACCGTGGCAATAAGTGCATTGGCATATTTTTAGACTTGGCCAAGGCCTTTGATACGGTCTCTGTAACCATACTTCTGAGAAAGCTGGAGTACATGGGCATTAGGGGCACTGCGCTGAATTGGTTCACCAGCTATCTAACTGATCGAAGTCAGATGGTAAAAATAGGACAACATGTGAGTAACCACCTTCCTGTCAGCTTTGGTGTGCCGCAGGGGAGCGTACTTGGCCCAACTTTGTTTACTCTATATATTAATGATATCCTTACCACTGATATACCTAATGCAAAGCTTGTCTGCTACGCAGACGATACAGTAGTGGTCGTAAATGGGAAAACTTGGGATGAAACCTATAATCGGGCTGAGAGTGTGCTGGCTGGCGTGGCTTCATGGCTGAGCAGCAATTTGCTGACACTAAATGTTAGTAAGACTAACTTCATAGCTTTCTCAAAGACAGCAGTTTCTTCCCCGCCTGAGAATAAGACTATTAAATTTCACTCTTGTGCGCATTACACTTCGGCATCATCTGTCTGTCACGTACATGGCTGTGCCTGTCAAGAAATTGAAAGGTGCCACTATGTTAAGTACTTAGGGCTCCTCATCGATCAACACCTTTCCTTTAAACAACATTTGGCTCTGCTTGCGTCTAGGGTAAGAAAACTTATTTATGTGGTGAAACGACTTCGGGACTGCGCTTCCCCTGTAGTACTTCGTTTGGTATATCATGCTTTATGTCAATCCATACTACAGTACGGTGTCGCAATCTGGGGTAGTGCAGCCAAATGTCACATCCTTCAGGTGGAGCGTGCTCAGAGAGCTGTATTGAAGGTGATGCTGAGGAAACCGTTTCGTTATCCCACGGATACACTTTACCGAGAATGTGGGTTTCTTAGAGTGCGCCAGCTTTATATCATGAAAGCGGTCTCGCGGACTCACAGTTGTTTACTCAATTCTGCGCTCTATGAGGAAATCTTAAGAAGACGCATATATAAGGCGCCCCTGCCACCGCTCATATCAGCTTCGGCTCGTAAATCTCCAGCTTTTTCACATCCCTACGTATATAATAACATCTGCAAGTACCAGAACATTAAACAGCTTTCCACTCCTGAAGCTAGACGTATCGTAAAGAAATGGTTACTAACATTGTCATATGCTGAAACCGAGAGACTGGTTAGAATACCGCATACAAACTAAACCCTATAAAGCTGTTGTGGAATTTCCATCATCAACTCACACCCAAGCACACACACATACACACACACACCCACCCCCACCCCACACACACACACACACACACACACACACACACACACACACACACACACAAACACACGCACACACACACACACACACACATATATATGCAAACACACTCGCATGTCAATAGAATTTAGTTTATATACCAACTCGACTAGTATTATCTAAACTATATAACTAAGTAACTACATTTCCTTAACACTCCTGTAAATCTTGTTTTTTTCGCACTCGCAGACTGCCAAGATACAGGCTTAAGCCTAGTTTGGAGTCTGATGGATATACCCCATAATATCATGTCACAAGTGTTTTTGTGAAATAAATCATTTATTATTATTATTATTAACTCAAAAGAACAAGTTTATGAATGCTTCGTAGAATATGTAAATGGAGTACACAACATGGCAGGAAGAATGATTAAAGAATTAAGATGCGACAATGGAAAAGAGTATATAAACGGTAGAATTTTTAACTTCGCCAGAGAGAAGGGAATAATGATAAAGCCTTGCCCCGCATACGTTCATGAACTAAACGGTAAAGCAGAAAGATACAACAGATCAATAATGGATATGGCACGATGTCTTATGGCGGAAGCAAAAGTTGATAGGCGATATTGGCCAGAAGCGATTAAGACAGCAGCTTATTTAATTCAGACAAATGTTGAATATAGTTTGATATGTTATTGCCATGCTTGAAATGTTTTTCTTTGTTAATTTAATATCGCAGATAAGTGTTGCCATATAAATCTAAGGAGGCGTGTTAAGGTTGTATACCTAATGTAGATTTATATTGGCTGCTAACAGTTTTCTTTATGAGATAAATTATGACTGTCGCTGTCTGTCGGTAAAATAGTAATGTCAAGTAATTTATATTATTGTGTGATTATAATGGTTTAATATAATAAATATCGATTCACGGAACAACCTTTCGTCTTCATTAACAATAACTATAGCTTGTCCTGAGTATTAATAGGACCATGTTATGATATTTTGAAGTTTGATTCCCATTACGTAGATGACATTTTGGAAACCTCACGCTACACTACCGCCTCTAACGGCGTGATCACATGCGATATCACTTTATTTCTCTGCTAGTTTCGTAGAAATTTTCTCTAATTTATCCCAAAAACATATATCAGGGCTAACTTTATTAAAATAGGCTTTAGCAGATCGATTTTCCACAGCCACAGATGTCAAGTCAGTACCATAATACCTTCAATCACGCCGAAAAAATAAACCACCATAATTTATGTACATATTTCCTAGACCGTAAGCAAATTAGGCTCACATTATTCACCCCTCTGAATTGGTGCTAATAAACGCTGGGGATCGAATATGGGACCCCCTAAATATACTGTCTGTACTGTATAACATCTCACAGCATGGTTAGAACTTCGTCGCTGTAACGCGTTGAACAGCATCCTTTGACGGGACATACTTGGTGTTAAAACGAGAAGGTGCTAAACTGTTGAAGGTTGGCGTATGAGAGTGACAGGGGCCGGCTTTTGAAATGGCGACGGTTATCGCGATGTGTTTTTTTTGGATTTTGATGGATGTGTTACCGAGTAATTTGTAAAGGTTGGAACTGGGAGCGTTAGGGAAAGAATCAAGCTATGGCCTACAAAGTCATTTTCTCATTTTTAGTAATCCCGTAGTAGACTACAACGTAACTACTAAGTTACGTAGTAATTTTATCATTTTGATGACATGTAAGTATAGTAAACTCATACTTGTTTAATCAGTTTACAGGTCATCAAAATTATACACTATAATAATAAATTATTGATATTATATTAAAATCTGTGAGAATAGTTATTTGTGCAACAAGAGAGCAAAGTTATTTTTTGCTGCGAGTGCTGATTTTGAGTCCTGAGGAAGCGAAAGATTCTGAAATTTAATCACGAGCGTATCGAGTGATTCAAAGTTAGAATCAAATACTTAGCTCTCGAGTAACACTTTTCACCTCAGCAGTGAGAACATAGTCACGGTAAAAAGTACATCGATAGGCTTTTACGCACCTATTCGTCTCGTGGATATTAAGTAAGAAAACTTGATTCGGGGTTCGTTACTGCTTGTTTTAACTCCTCAGCGCGGCTAGTTAGTTACGCGAGAGCGGGGGCGAGACATGGCGCGATACGACAGACTAATACGCGTATTGTTGTTTCTTCAGTGAATTCACTATATTTCTTAGTTAGATAGATAATTAATTAATCCTAGTCGTTTTTATATTCAAAACTAATATCAATAGCGCAAGCATGAAGAATAATATACCCAATAAAATGTAAACAATTTAACAGCGCACCATTTTTTAAAGGAGCGTGGCGGCGGGTATGCTTTCGGAAACTGCATCTCTGTGGTACCTATACATATATGTTTTTAAAAATTAAGATTGTTCAAAATAGAATTATTGATTGTTCAGCGTATGAAAATTCATGTTTAAGCAAAACTTACTTTATTTGAGATGTTCCATGTTTTTTTCTCTTTAATTTATAACATTCCTTGGTACACATTTTTTTGGTCATTTAAAGTTATAAGTATGTTAAGTGTGTTTGCGAACGTGTAACTTGCTTCGCGCTGTTTTGGGGGTCTACATTTAAATTCGGTGCCGGTTAATGTACGGCCCAATAATTGGCGTCCACAATATCTATGTCTCTTTTTAACTCATACAAAAAGAGAGAGATAACGATAGATGGACGCGTATTATCGGGCCGTACATTAACCGGCACCTTAAATTCGAATATCGAACTATGAGTCGACCTATTCCTGTCGTATTCTTTTTTCGTAATGAAGTGCTCATAAAGTTGAAATATTCTGAATTTGTAATATACCCCACACTATGAAATGTCAGTGCTTGGTATCAAAATAAAAAAGCTACTTTGACTCACGGAGTGAGCAAAATCGCATTTTGCTCACTGTTTTCACGCAGCAAAATATGCTTGTTCGAGCTGCTGAGGTGAAAAGTTGTATGTGTTAGGTACTCGAGAGCAAAGTATTTGCGTCTCGTGCTTTTGAGTCTCTCACTGCTCTCAAAAGAGCTGCTGCCTGCTGCCTGTCAGCTGTAGGTACAGCGCTTTTTTTCAGCCCGCACATACAACACGGGATACAATATAATAATAGCTGGCTGCAAGGGGAACATTCGCATTACTCGTAACAAACTTAAATATTTATATAATATATAATATATATAATAAATATTCACTAGACTTATGATCGAGCTACTAAATTATTACATCAAAAAAGAAGGTATTGTTTGGCTTTATCGGTTACCTACTCTAATATAAGTATTTGTAAGAAAGAGGTACAACACATAAAGGATGACTCACGCTACAACAGGCCGTGTCCGACCCGGGCCGTTTTTTAAGAAAAACGACGGCGTTGTTGCGTGGCCGAGCCATACCCAAGCCCAGTCGAGCCACGGCCGAGGTTCGGAAGCGGCTCGGTGTCGGCACGGCCCCTATATTTCGGGTTTCGTCGTTACAAATTGTCAAGACTACGCTATCATTCAAGCAATGCTAGTTGAAAAAAAAAAGTAGTAGTACAAGTTTATAACACATTCAGTGCCAAGAGTCGCTACGCGCTAATACGCTCGTAGTCGATCCCGTGGTTTTCTTCGTATCTAGCGGAAAGCACCTACGGCGTAGGCACCCGATAGTCGAGTTCCCGGCACTGAATGTGATAAAAAATCAGGTCAAGTAACACTGAGTATTCCGTCCAGCAATGGAGTATACATTCAGTGCCAAGCACCGCTACGCTCGTAACCAATCCCATGGTTTTTCTCGAGGTAGCGGAAAGCGCCTACGGCGTAGGCACCCGATAGTTGGAGCCCGGCACTGAATGTGTTAAATGCTACGCCGTAGCATCGCCATCAGTATTTTCGTAGCACACTTGGTAGATAATTAGATATGTAGCACTGTGGGCAATGGTATCCCGTTGGCTTTGATGACGGAAATATATTACAAGCGATCTCGTGTATGTCAGTTCAGTACTATTAATATTTGTTAAAAAACAAAGGTATGCTCTTAAAGTAGTAAGGGCCCAGTGTTCGACACTGGATCAATACTTGATACCTTCAATATTAAGTCATACCAATAAAGATGAATAAAAGGAAGATTATTAGAATATCGGTGTCAAACAATTAGAAGTTAACCTAATAAACTGTTGACTGCATACAGTGACACACATTATAACCCTAAACTCGGCGAAATTTAAATAGATCCCGGGTTCAAATTTCACTCGCACAGTATAAACATTTTTTTTAGAAGATGACCGAAACTACGTGCAGGGTGATACGGCCATGTATAGGATTAAATTTGTACCTGGACTAAATGAAACAAAGCTATAAAATTCTCCATAAAACACCAAGCGAGACCGCGACAAAAAAACTATTTGTCTATCGCCCGCGGCGTTAATAATTCCACAATAGCAATAAAAAAAATCCCCGACAAATCTCTGCAATCCCTCTGACGGCCAACTAGGCACGCCTTCAAAATTATTAAGCCTTTTCAAAGTCCTGAACGGAACCTGCATAACCAAAAATGAACCGTATCCCGTTAGCGTTCTAGTCCAAAATCGTCCGTGTTGTTTTGAGCAAGTTACATCGTGCTTGTTTTAAAATCCTGTTTACGATGTCATGGAATTTTACGCTCGGGGTTTAATAGCCGCTTCTCCGTCCCTTTCCTCCAGCTAGGTTTGTCCCGCTCTATGGTCCAGTCTCATTCAGTCCGACTTCCGTAATCCAATACCAGACAGTACGGAAAGGATTTGTATGGCACTTTGGGAGCTTTTCCCGTTCTGAAATATCATACGTTCCTTGAAGGCAGAGCTTAAGAAAATTGGTTACGTGACTTAGCTTGTGGGAAGTAAAGGTTCTTTATACGAGCAAACAATGAAGACGGGAAGACGTTGTGGGTTCCAGATTTATTCCTGTGAAATAATTGGCTACTTTTTTTTTCAAAATGCCAGTCGAACCAGTTTTCTTAGTGGAGCATATGTTTGTATGGGACTAGATACAATCAAACCACGTAAAAAGATGAAAAAGAGGGTCAAAGCGGACCCATGCTGGCGACAGCCGAAACGGCTCATACAAATTGACATAGTATTATATGGTATTATGTTATCTTTGTAGGTACAAACAGTATATATGGCAAAACACAGAAATTGCTTGTTTGGTAGTGAAATACTGCGTTTAAGTACATAGTTGTCACACGTTTTTTTTGATAAGGTAGTGATTTGATAAAGTTGTGATAAGGATTCTATTGTTGCTCTTCGCTGATAAAAAATTGATATTTTTGAAACCTTCAAGTCTAATGTATTTTTTAGATTTTAATTATATTTTGTAATAGGCTACACTTTATTAAAAAAATATGATGGTTTACCAATATCTACGTTATAAATTGTAACATGAGGAAAGTACTTAGTAATTGTTCATGTAAGGACTTAATACGTCTATCATTTAATCGTTTCATGTGTGAAACTTTGTGAGCCCTGTAACATCTTCTGTACCACATTTCAAGCGAAATAAATGAATTAAATATTTACATTAGATTGCAGCCATTGTGATTGATGAAAATGTAGACTGTTGCCCTGTTGTGTTTAAATTACATCGGTTTTTAAGGTCATCCTCGACCTCAAGAGTGATCTCTTTGTTCTGTTGTTTCGATTCCGTGGTTAAGGCACTGGTCCCACCGCCGGCTACAGACTATAAGCTATCGGCGATTACTCGCCCAAAACGAACAAAAGATAATAGCTCAAGTGTAAATAAATTTATAGTTCATCGCCGGCGGTGTGAACAGCCAGCTATAAACTATGAATATATAACTCTCTCTTTTATTTACGCGAAAGCGATTATCTTTTGGTCGTTTCTTGAGCTAGAAAATAGCCGATAGCTCATAGCTTACTCGCTTGCGGTGGACCAGTGCATAGACACGAGCATTTGTCGATACTAGCACAACTCTATACATCATTCCATATAACATTAGATATTTAAACGGACAAATTCGACTTCGTACCTTCGCTTAATTCGCTCATTAAGTGCTGTACAAAAATAAGAATACTTATGTTTTTGCGTTACAAAATAGTTTTCCTTCGCATAACAATTAACGCATGATTTTTAACCCCTGACGCAAAAAGAGGGGTGTTATAAGTTTGACGTGTCTTTGTCGTCGTAGCTCCTTGAACACATTCACTGCCCAGAATCGCTACACGGTTCCCGGCACTGAATGTGTGAAACGAATGGACCGATTTTTTGCGGTATAAATTTTTTGTTCGAAAGCTGATGTGATCGAGATGGTTCTAAGCTACGTTTTAACAAAATAGGTTCAGAAGATTTTAAGATATTGAATTTTGAAATATCGGGGTTTTTTCCACTTTTCTAAGTTTTTAATTATTATTATAATGTTATATGGACTTATAATAATGGACTATATAATAGTCCTTCTGCGTCAACATTTAGGTCAATACCATAAACAAAAGAATTAAAACAAAAGAAACCAGCATTACAATCCCGTGCCTTCATCCGTGCCCTATAACACAGCTAACAACCGTCAGAATTAGTAGCTACCCGTGTACTAACATCGCGTTGAAAACGTCGTAACTCTCGAATGAATTTTATGAAGATACGTCTTTTTGTATAAACATGGCATGTTATTTCCCTAATTTCAGGCTAATGGTTCATTATGGTCTAAATTACAGCCGGCACGATGTGTGCGGGTAAATTTATTGGACTGGCTATTTCATAGAGCTCATCCATTTTGTTTGCTGGCTAGCTTTTGGCCGAGTTTGGCTGTGTGGGTTAGGTAGTCTATTAATTTTGTTAGGTTTTCGACGATCTTTATAATATTAATTATAATTAACGCAAAATGGTTCGCGTCAGGGAAAGTCAAAACGGCATTCTGAAGGTATTGGCTGGTAGATTTAATTGCAACATAATGTGGCACTGGATCGAGCGGGTCAGAACTACTTTGACTTATGTCAAGTAGGACTGCAGTTCTTTTTTTAAATGTATAATAATAATTGCTAACATAGTTTTAAGTTTATTTGGTTACTAACAGTATATGGATAAAATGGTCTGAAATAAAACTATTGAATTGAATTGAATTGAAAAAACTTGCGACTAAAATTTATTTTTTACGGGTCTTCAGTTTATTTATCTACTTGTGCAAGTGTATTATTGTAAGTGACAAGTCATCGAACTTAGATTTCAGGCGATTTAACACTGGGTAATGAATTCATCGTTTACTTGAAAAAAGCGATTCAATTTACAGTTGGTATGAATATTCTGTTTTATGACGTGTCTTTGTTATCTTTTCTTTCCAAATTTAGCATCAAAGAAGTTGTTAAATTCCACATTTAGTGTAATTTCGTCTGTCGATCTGGAACAAACTAAAATACCCAGAACACTACACCATGAAATCAAAATCCTACATTTATTCCATATATTCGTATTTAGGGAGTCCGAGTTAACCAAGTGGCCATATCGAGCCCCTCGAATCGAGTGGCGCAGAGAGGCATCGCTAATATTCGACTCGATTCGACTCCAACCCGTGCGATACTCGAATCAATTTCGAGACACTCGAAATCGACGGTGCGTAATGCTCTCGATCTGGACGAACTATAAGTAGACCATCGACAATATTGTTGACTAGCCATTTGTAAACCTTAATGCAACGAGATACGGTCTATTAATGGATACTCCAGATTGTCTCCGTTGGTATCTACAAGTAGTTACATTTGCAGTGGATTTGAAGATGTCTTTCAGTACATACGTTGATAGCAATACTCCATTGCTCACAAAGCAGCTATTGAGTTGAAAGTCCATAAATGTGAGTACTATAATGACGGATGTTCATTTTAGGTAATGCTTAAAATGAACATCCTGCACTCTGAACAGTGTTATAAAATCGTAAAGCACGAGTAGTTAATAGAAGGTTTACATCGGAAGAATGCACCTTTACCATCTGATTAGTTAAAAAAAAAATAAACGTCGCCGTCTTAGTCAATTGACACTTTCAGAGTCAGGAATCCGCTAGGTGAGTGCTCATTTTTTTTTATACAACGACGGTGGCAAACAAGCTTACGGCCTGCCTGATGTTAAGCAGTTATTTACCGTAACCTATGGACACTTGTGACTCCAGAAGAATCAGAAGTGCGTTGCCGACCCTTTATTCACTTGAGGATTCGCTGTGTTGGCAGATAGAGACATGCAGGTCCCTCACTCCCAACACAGCGCACCCTAGGGAGCTCTGGCGACCTTACTCACATCCAGGAACACAACTCTACATGCTTCATAGCATGCAATAATATAGCAGCACTACAAAGCAGTGGCTGCGGTCTTCTGTAAGGTGGAGGTACTTCCCCAGTTGGGCTGCTCCAGATACGAGCGAGACGACGTTCCGCTGTGCCCTACCTCTCCTGTTTCTCATGTAATTGGCTACAAGGGTATTATTATTATTATTTTATTTGTGGGCCTTAATATGCCGCTTTGACCAGCAAGTGATCTACAAGGATAGCGCTACGAAATATTTGGCACTGGATGTGTGGGGTCTATACAATTTCACTGACAGGAACCCTACACCTACGCCGTAGGCGCTTTCCGCTACTTCGCAGAAAAACCAAGGGATCGGATAGTATTCTTGGTAGTAAATGTATTAAGAAAGAAAGAAAGAAAAATGTTTATTGTCACAGACAGACAAACAGATTACATACGAAAAATACATTATGAGAAAAAAAATACAAGATTATTTGTGTGACAAAAGGAACGAACTCAGCATGTGCTGTGACAGTCATTGCGGCTGTACAGCGCTGGTTTTCAGTTTGTCCCCTTTTCACTCACACCACATCCACATTGACTGCTAGTGCAGGTCAAGGTAGAACAAAAAATAAAGAAAAAAACAAAGTTATTACAATATAATACAATAAAAAAACAAAAACGGTAAAATAAAAAAGAGAGAAAGTAAAGAAGAACACTCACATTAGCTTAGACCTACTTATAGGGAAAATAACTTAACTTACTACAAAGTTTAGTTCCTAACCTGTTGGAACAGACAGGTCGATATATTTTAAATGCACCGAAGTTAAATAATAATAACAGCCACAAGACACCAGATTTAAGTAGTCCCTTCAGCTAACACTATTAACACTTTCTCTGTCATCATAGGCGCTTTCCGCTACTTAACTAGCAGATAAACCACGAGCGTAGAACGTAGCAATTGACAACATTTCAAACTATGAAATTATGCCTAAAACCATTTCGGTAATTATGTTACCTGGACGTAATAAGAAGTTTTCATAGTTCATTTCTCACCCGTTCTTAAGAAAATCGAGACATTGTATAAATGTAATTTAAGCCGTGTGTGACGTCAATACTACGGCTGTCATATGAAAGGTGTGCAAGCTGCCATTCAGAGCCGTAACGTTGACGTTATAATTTAGGTACGACCTTCTCGAATTCGCTACTTTTCAATTTGATATTTCTGAATGAAAATTACAATGTAGGGAGAAATAAAAAATCACGACCCGCTTAAAAAAACATTTTCTAGCAAAATAAATCATAAAATGGCCCGTGAAAAAATTAAATGTTGTCAATTCTTGGCAGTGAATGTGTTTAATGTTAGGATGAGTAAGTGAGTTATAGGTACTGTGGGGTATATGTGATCAGAATGATCTCCGCGCGCCGCAAACGTCTCGGATTCCAGCTAAATTAATACTTGTTAGGCCCTGTTAATTAATTTGAATTTAGGGGACTGGATTAGGGTCTGATCTGATAGTTTATGAGGAGCTATATTAGGTATGCTACTCACAATTTAGAGACCAGTTAAAAACTAACATTAAGAATGTCACAATCAATATTTCTTTCAGTAGTTTGTAGGTTTTGTATTGAAAAAAATTACGTTTTATAAATTTGATTTTTATTTATGAGATAGGTACCTACTGACACATCATCATTATTGGCCACTACATCTTTTTTTTTTATACAGACGGTGGCAAACAAGCTTACGGCCTGCATGATGTTAAGCAGGTACCGTCGCCTATGGACTGTGAATCCTTATCAGTTGATTGTTGTAACGTAGTCATCGTGGATTATAGCGCCTGAACGGTTATCACAAGGCGGCGCCGCGCGAGGTCTCTCGATTTTTCTCGCACTATCTGTCTCTCTCTTATTAGAAAACTTGGAAAGAGAGGTTTATTGCGATAAAAATCAAGAGAGCTCGCGGGCCGTCCTGTGATAGCGATGCTGATACAGCTTCGCTTAGCTTTTAGCAACGGACACACGATAAAACTATTACAGCAGCTAAGATTTTTTTCGAGTCTGCTGTGATGATCACAGCAGACTCGAGATGTACGAAAGACATGAAAATCAGAATAGGCCTAGCGAAACAGGCTTTCTACAATAAAAAGAATCTGCTGATTGCACACATATCCCAGAAAACCAAAAGAAAGTTCATCAAAACGAAGCGTGGACCATGGCTCAAAGAAATAAAGAATATTTGGAAGCATTGGAAATGTGGTGTTGGCGTAGAATGGAGAAAATTAGCTGGACAGAAAAAATCACAAATGAAGATGTGCTGAGAAGAGTGAGAGAGAAAAGGAAACTGATATAAACAATAGAGAATAGGAGAGGGAAAATTATTGGTCACCTTATACGACATGACGCTTTTATTAATAACATCATGGAAGGAAAGGTAGAAGGCAAGCGAAGAAGGGGAAGACCAAGGATAAGTTACATGAAACAAGTAAAAGAAAAAGTAGCAGTCACGTCATATAAAGAAGTCAAGGAGACGGCCCTAGATAGAGTCAGATGGAGGGAGCTACACCGACAAGGGTCTAGCTCTTAAATTTGTGATGATTTTTTTTTTTTAGGGAGTCCCTTTGTGTGATTTGGACTAGGCATCGATAATCGTTCACAATTCCAATTTCTACATTTTCTGTGAAGAATGAGATACTTACTCAACTGTTAGACATGATGCCTATGACCACATTCTACCATCGCACTGCTCGACGTCAGCAGGGTGCATATCCTCACTCCTTGAAACCTAAGTCGCGCGCGGTATATTTGAGTTATTTAATGTGGCCGATTTTTTTTATAAAACTGTCATTGGGATTGAAATCTTCTACATTGGACGGTAGGGGTACTTTTTGTATGGATTACTTTGATGCAATTCGGCTAACATAAATAATCTTAAGTATACGTTTCAGAGGGATTTCTTCCCGAGAACGCTCTGGCTATGTTATGAGCACCGGAACTTTTCTCAACGTAGTGTAAAAAACTTGTTAAATTTGCACGACGTTACTCACATAAATACATAAGCCCTTTTAATATTATATTTAGCTAATTAAATTTCCTGTACCGGTAACTGTATCCAATGACGTAATTATAATTATACATCACTAGCGTACAAATTAAGTGAAACAAACCACCCAATTACTTTCACGGGCTCCTATTTTAATCAACACCTCAATTTAAAAGCAACCTACACAACTTAAGAATAAGGTTCACTCTCCAAAAACCTATGGAGAGAATAGGAGTTTGGCCAAGTAATCGGTCGGAACGTGGCAGTTAATTAGAGAACTCATAACACGTACTTTCATACACTAATTACAAGCATATCCATTCCGATAGAAATCCAACCGTATATAGAACACATAAGGTTCAAATTCGGAGTACAAAAGCTGTCCAAGCAGTTTTCAAATATTTTAACCAAGCATTCGGGTTGTTTGTGTTTTTGAACGTAACAATAATTAAGTTGCTCTCGCAAATAAAGAGGAAAAGCGATTTAATAAGTGTTTCGTATTTTTGTTCATTTTGCAGGAGAAATTGAAATTGTTGAAGGCATGAGAATTAATATTATTATATATTCTAGGAAACAAAATGAATCGCTATGGACGCAGAGGTGAAATGGCTGCGTTCATTTATCGCTGGACAATATTTATTATATATTTTGTTTTCGTCAAGTTTGATAAATATAATTAATTTCAAAATCAGACAAAAATGAACATGAAACTATGAACTAAAATGACTAAAACGAACTTAACCTATACACAAAAATAAGTAAATCAAATAAACTTAAAAAATAAAATCATTAAAATAAAAGTAGGTACTAGACACCCGCGTCCACAAGGTCGCGCATTGGTGGAAAATACCCCAAGATGCTGGCGGCGTTTCCACGCTGCACAGCAATGCTAAGTCTTTGACCGAGAAACGCGCCAGCTCTGGGATCACAGGAGATACGAATGAGCTTTTTTTTTATTAGGCTAATCAATTGGTGAGCCTCTGGTCCCCAAAGGCCTAGAGCGTCTCGACCGCAAACGGGACGAAAATATAATTATCGCCTAAACACAAATATTTTCGACGCTTAGCCGTCCCCGCGTTTGCGGCCGCCCCACCTGGTTTTTAACACGTTGTTGCAATGTCCACACAGGTGGAGTCCCACACTAAGGGCCGGCCGAAACGCCACGGTACCATTCCTTTTTTAACTGCGTTAATTGTCCCTTCTCGTGTTTAACTAAGTTTTTATTATTATTTTGTTTTTGTTTGTTATCCACCGTGAAGTCACTCGACGGTTCAATCGGAAGATCAGCGCTGGCAGCAATGCCAGCATTATGCTAAGATAGATCCGTTTCGAGAAGGTCGCGGGAGTCCGCTGGATGCGGTTGGCGCAGGACCGGTCACTTTGGAACTCTTTGGGGGAGGCCTATGTCCAGCAGTGGACGTGTTTGGGCTGATATGATGATGATGATGATGAGATCCGTTTCGTGACAAACGCTGTGTGTTGTTTGTTTCTTTCTATGCTGATCCGTTGAGTGGACCGAACGAGCCAGTTTTGTGGTCTCCAGTGGTCTGGACGAGCTTTTAACTCAGCGTCCTGACCAGCTGGTGGGCACCTGGACTCCACGGCCCGAGAGTCCCAACTGCAAAGACAGCAAACACGTAGCCAGCCTAATGGGGCCGCAGGGGCCCTTTCTCGGGGACATCAATTAGTTTTAGTCTAGTTTAATTGTACATTTTTCATTTTCTTTTTCTTTTCCTCAATGTGCTTCCACTGCGCTAGGTAAACAATAAATAAATTGATTTTCGATTATAAGTACAGTCAACCAATTTGATTCATAGGCCACCGTAGAGTCCTGTCATTTTAACTGATACATAGCGATGCAATAATCCTAGTAAACCGTATTGACATAGCATTTACAACGGCAAGGTTATATGATGGCCTAGGAATCAAATTGGTTGCCTGTGCAATATCCTGATTATAATATTTGACGACCGAATGTGTAACCGAAATGACTAATTTGTTTCTGAGTCCGAGTAGAAAACATCCAGGTTTTCTATGTACATGAGTATTTATCCTATGGCCTGTTGTACACTTGTAAGTTCTTACGTAAGTTCAGTACAAATACTGCTCACGTAAGTCGTTTGTAAGCAACATCTGTACTGAGCTTACGTAAGTAACTTACCGGTGTAAAGGCCGCAATAGAGTAATACAATCTTATGGATGACATATCAGGTGAAACTAAACATCACATCAATGACAGACGAATGACATTGTGCATTTTTCTGGCATTACCAGCCCCACTATTCTGTAACTTGTTTTAACCTCCCCTCACCGTTCACCAACAAATATATCTTGACACCGCGATTCGTAGTAACTAACCGTAATCAAGTTTCGTTAGGTGTGACGGGTGAGGTGAGGCGCATTAACACGTTCTAAATAACAGCACAGGAATATAATGAGGCGTATTATAGCGCGTTCCTGGGCTGTTATTCAGAACGTGTTAATGCACCCCACCTCACCCGTCACGCCTAACGAAACTAGACCTCTACCTACACTTAGTTACTACGAATCGCGGCGTCAAGATATATTTCTGGGTGAACGGTGAGGTGTGGTTAAGAGTGCTCTTCAAAAAAGCGCTCGCTCAGAATTCGGTATTTTGACACGCGTAGTGCGTTTGTGTGTGTAAATACTACTACCACCCACACAAACGTACCTAACCCCCACATGCACAGCGAGATCGCACCAGCCGCGGGTGCCGTCCCTTTCTAGCTATATGTAAGTGCGATCGGGATAGAACTAACCGCGGAGCTTGCCGATGCAAATAGTTGTATAGCGCACCGTTGGAATTCACTCCGTGACCGATATTGATACTTGCACTAAAAAGTGGTAAGTATTACTTCGCTAACATGATGTTCTAGAACATCATGTTAGCGAAGTTAGATAACTTGAATAAAGTAAGTATTTGATTTTTGAGCACAAGTTTTCTATTTGTATTAAAATACTATGATATGACAAAGTATATTTAGTTTCGTTTTTTTAGTATAAAATAAACTAACGAGTTTTAAAGTTGTCAGTAATAAGAATAATAATTTGTTTTACGGATATTAATAGTTTGCATATTATCCGAGTCTTATTTATATATAGTAATGTAATGAAATTATACCAGTAGACCCACTACTAGGAAATTACTGGGTACTTACGTATTCATTTCTTGAAGAATTTTTTTTTTGTTATGTACAGTAAAAAAAAACGGCCCTTTATAGAAATTGCTATGTCCGTTTCTTACGAAAGGAACTGAAAATTATAAATTATACAAACACAGCTTTTTATCTAGAATACAATTAATTAATGCGTGATTTTATTCAAAAGCCTAAAACCTCAGATGATAAAAAGGAATAGATATGAAACGGGGGCTTGGCGCGTGTCGGTGCGACATGGCCAAATGGGCATGTCACTGCCCACCGCATGTTAGTCGCAATTTGCCGTGAATCTGAAATGTTTTTCTACGTTTACTCAAAATGCCGAATTGTAGCGTGGTTACATGCAAAAATAGGAATGAAACTAAAACCTACATGAATGGTGGAGTCACGCACCACATGTGAGTATTAGTATTTTCACTTAAGTCAGTAAAAACTAATATTTTAATAAATAAACGCAACGCCGCATCATTTCTCGGGATCGAACTAACATATCGAATGAAAAAGCATACTTTTGTTCTATGCGTTGTACATTGAACGTTCAATACAGTAAACCACGGCGCAATGTATTAAACCACTATGGATATGGACGATGCTAGAATTTTTTAGTGGTACGGCCGCTGCTTGGCGTCGCAAACTAGAGCGGTGCCAAAGTGCAGTTACAATTTACGCGTAATCGATAAAATAGAAGGACGATATCATACTAGTTATTTTATTTCGACTACTTTCGCTGTTTTATTTTATTTAATTACTTGTTTTGGTTGGGTGCCTATCTTAAAGGTAACTAATAACATACTAATAAGATTAAAAGGCACAAAATGTTTACGGTACCTACTAATAAGATTTTCACTAAGTTGCAGTATGAACGGTAAATAGACATATTAAAATTGTATATACAAGTATATAATTTAGTTGCAAATGGCTTCAGAACAACTTAAAATGTGATATTATTACCAATAATTTATTTTAAATGAGTATTTTTTACTTTCATTTGAAATGTGATAATTGAAGAAGAAATCTCGGTTTCTTATTACAGTTTTCCAAAGAATTCGAGTAGGTACTAAAAAAATGGATAGATGCTACTGGCAGAGGTCCTAACTGGTTTCCTGTACAGAGAAGAGTTAATGTGTTCGTAACATTTTCAAGAAAAATGTTTCCAACCACTTAATAAGAGCCGTACACTTTTCGAATATTTGACACCTCGCTTGCTTGAAACCTTGGTGTAAAATGTATGGTAACACATCTTCGCACATCTTTGGTGGATACTCGCCCTTAGCCTTAAATCTCGTAATATGAGTAATGGACATATTATTTCGCGCCAAAATGCGAGTCGGATCGGCCTGGTACCTACAGGTCAAAAATATCGATGTGACCAGAGTTTTAAATGTATGTGAGCACGAACTTATAAAAAGCCGTTTATGTTACTCTGTAGGTATTCGTCAATATTTTTTACTTTTGCGATTTATGGTAAGTTAACAACCCGTGTTATTTAAACTTGTAGCTAAAAGTTTAAATACCACCACATAAACTTACCATGTTGTTAAAGTTGTTACCCATCAATATCATAACATAATATTAATTTTAATATCAATGTCGATAAAACATAATTTTAACGTTTGTCGCCCCCCTACTGTAGTGCGTTTAAGCCAATCACAGCCCTTGTTTGCATGTTGCCGTAGACTCACTGGCAACGCCCGAGTCTTTGTTTTTACACGGTTCAATGTGTGTGCCTGTGGGCGCTGCGGTGGGAGAAAACTGGGGACATCGGTTTTGGTTGAAATTAAGCAGTACGGCACTTCTCCCTTTTTTTATGTTCTGAGCCTAAAACCTATGTCACTTATTAGGATTCCGTACTCAAAGAGTAAAACGGGACCCTATTACTAAGACTCCGCTGTCCGTCTGTCTGCCTGAATGCCTGTCTGTCCTTCTGTCACCAGGCTGTATCTCATGAACCGTGATAGATAGAGATTTTCACAGATGATGTATTTCTGTTGTCGCTATTTATAACAAAAAATACTAAAAAACAGAATACATATTTTTATTTTAGTTTTTATTTGTTTCTTTTTCTTTTACAATCTTACACAAATCGACCTTGCCCCAAACTAAGCAAAGCTTGTACTATGGGTACTAGACGACGATAAACATACTTATATAGATAAATAAATACTTAAATACATAGAAAACATCCATGACTCAGGAACAAATATTTGTGGTCATCACACAAATAAATGCCCTTACCGGGATTCGAACCCGGGACCTCCAGCTTCGTAGGCAGAGTCACTACCAAACTACTAACTAGGCTACAGGGGGCTCCTATTCAACAAACGTGATTTTAGATACATATATTTTGCCGTTTTTAGATATAGATAATGGTACGGAACCCTTCGTGCGCGAGTCCGACTCGCACTTGGCCGGTTTTTTTAACATTTATTTCGAAATAAAGAGTGATACTCGGAAATGTCGAAGGGAAGGTCAATCGTCGAATCCGACTCGGCTGGGCAGCATTCGGGAAGCTACGGCACATCTTTTCGTCCAATATTCCGCAGTGTCTCAAGACGAGAGTCTTTGACCAGTGTGTGTTGCCAGTGATGACATATGGCACGGAAACGTGGTCGCTTACTATAGGCCTCATAAGAAGGCTCAAAGTCACTCAAAGGGCAATGGAGAGGGCTATGCTGGGAGTTTCTCTGCGCGATCGCATCACAAATGAGGCTATCCGCAGTCCGCAGCAGAACCAAGGTAACCGATATATCCCTCCGAATGCTAAACTTAAGTGGCAGTGGGCGGGGCACATTGCACGTAGAACCGATGGCCGCTGGGGCGGAAAGGTTCTCGAGTGGCGACCACGTACCGGAAGGCGCGGCGTGGGTAGGCCACCCACAAGGTGGACTGATGGCCTGGTAAAGGTCGCGGGAGTCCGCTGGATGCGGGTGGCGCAGGAACGGCCATTGTGGCACTCTTTGGGGGAGGCTTATGTCCAGCAGTGGACGTCTTTCGGCTGATATGATGATGATGATGATGATGACTCGGAAATGTAATAAAACCACGTAAAAATCTCCCTTTCCAGTGTAAACCCCCGGTGTGTGTTATTATTATATATAAACGAAAATAATAACTAAATGCAAGGTAGGATCGTGCTGTACTTAACAAACGCCATATAAGCTTGTTTTTTAAATTTTTTTTTATTCATTTTGTTATTTTCAATAACCCTGCATATTATGTCGCTGGTTCGTGGGTACTTGTACAGACAAATCACACAAACCCAAACAAGATAGGTCTATCTATTTTTGTTTAGGAGTTCCCATGACCACCTTCCATCATCAGATCCTGGAAATCATCCATCACCAAAGTGTTTACCAAGACAAAACAGATGAGCCCAAACTAGATGGGTTTATCTAGTTTAGTTTAGGAGTTCCATGACCACCTTATAGCTCCATCATCAGACTCTGGAAATCATCCAGCACCAAAGTCTTGCCGTGCCATGACCAAATAAATGAGCCCAAATTCGATGGCTTTATCTTGTGAGTTTAGGAGTTGCTATGGCCACCTTCCGACTCCATCATCAGACCAGCTCTATGATATTATGTCACCGAAGATACGCAATTGTACCTAATTTGAAGATTTCACCCAAACTCCCATACATACATACATACTAACAAGGTGGACTGATAGTAACAAGTAAATAAATTAAATCTATCAAGTATCACGATCACTCGTACAATAATAATTGACTATAGAACGCGTAGTTTAGACAAAAGGATCCAACCCACAAGACATCACCATTGAAATGTATGACTTTTGTTCTAGGTAGAAGGTTCAATTTTAAATGTTACGTATCCGGTGGGTTTGAGCCTTTTCGCTACACTACGTCATATATGGCAGCTATGCAATTCATAACTTGTCTCGATTAGCCTCACGAATGTATCCCCAGTATAGTTTGACCCCGAGGTTGGTAACAACTATGCCTAGTCGGAGATCAAAATAATATTATTTTATCTGAAGAGTGGCCGGTTAGCTTCGTGAATAGCCACAAATAAACACACTACACGTCTGTCTCGGAGGGCTATTCAGCCGGTACTGAGATAAATTCCCGCGCGACGGTAAATTTATACTAGTTTTGAATAATTATTTATAAATATAAATTTTGACAAAAGTTATATTTTTTGGACTGGATCTTGTTGGTACAAGCATGAACTTTAATGTTGTGTAAGATTCAATACAAAAATTATTCAACAATAATGAGAAAATCCTTGAGTTTTCAGTACGATTTTGTTGACAAATATGGTGTAATTGAGAACAGTTTACATATATATACGTGCAGAATAAGGAAAATTCGAGGCGGCTAGGCGCAATGGCAACATATTACGCTAGTGAAAATAGAAAAAAACAAGTAGGTTCTCATATAACATCATGGAGTATTAGGGGCTCAAACTTATGACTCTGCGCTCTCTTCAGAAAACTACTGTCGGTAATCGGGTATTTTCGGTTAAAGTATTCAGTTCTTCGTAAATTGGAGGCGGCTAGGACCAATATGAGGAGTTTACCTATGCAAATAAGTAATCAGGATCTAGAAAAAGCTCTCCGTTTCTTAGAATTACAACGTCAAAAATCCGTCATTCTCGCTTATTCCTGACCAAAAAACGAGCGCCCTCTTAAAACCAGTTACAAACTATCGAGCCTGTACTCGTAAATCCACCACACATGACCGTGCACATCTCTAATTTATTCAAATATCTTTACAGCAACGCCTAAGCCTTCGCACGTAAGTTACACAGTTAAAATAAAATCAGTACAAGGACTGCGATTATTGCTGCTAGTGCTGTTTTATTAAAGCTGTCTATGGTTATCTAACGCTATCATATTTGTGGCGCCTACAACTTACCTGCTTAAAAACGTCAAGTGACCCTTCTATAAGAGAATTTATACAGGATGATTCAGGAGACGTGAGCAGGACCAACCCTACAAATGCAGGAAATGTTAAGGGATTCATTAACCATCGTAATTAAGTTAAACGCAGTTTTTTTTTTGTTATGTAAAAGTTTCATTCTCAAATCATGGTCACAATACAAAACTAAAAAAAAGAACGTTAATCTTACCAATGCTGCTACGAATGAGTAGCTTATAATCTACTGAATCCGTAGTGTTGATCCTGCTCATGTCTCCAGAATCATTCTGTAAATATTTATCCGTTACACGTGTTGATTGAGCTTCGCGAAAGCTGATGACTAGCATTACTAGAAAATTGATAGTCTATAAAGTCGGTTTACGGACGATAATTTTACGTGATAACGTCATAAGAAAAACATTGTGCTGCCATACAAACTTTGAACCCCCATTTCACCCCCTTTGAGGGTGAATATTGAAAAAAATATTTCTTAGTGCATGCCTAGACCTTATAAGGAACCTACGCTACGTGCCAAATTTAGAATCTCTAGAACCAGCGGTTTGGGCTGTACGTTGATATTTCGTGCGCACAGCCGGCGTTCGTAACGGGACAATGAGTCACACTTTTTCGTGCGTGCTGCCGGCGTTAATCGATTTATAAGACATAATCACGTCAAAAAATGTGTTGTGTTTGGTTGTGTCTAGATTCCTTAGAGTTAAGAAAGTATAAGTGTATCAAACCCTTAACTACCAAAAATAATAATAATTTTCATATAAAATTACTGTTCAGACAATATTCTGTGCCTTGCAATTTGTGAGGTGCAAAGATTTGCCTCACAAATTGCAAGGCCTTCAGTAAACGTCCTAATCGGATTATGAAGACTTAAGGTCGGTCCACGCAGACAATTTACGTCGTTTTGTGATTTTCCCACCAGCTGGAAGGGATTATTGTGAGTTATTGTTTTGGAGGTCATTGTTAAGCTGTTCTTTACGAGGCTGTTCAAGTTTTTGTTTGTTTTTCTATATAATTTAGAAACTTATTTATTATATGGAGAAATATACACAATAAGCATGTTTCTTACAAGCAGTTAGTGAAAAAGGTATTTTTTTTCAACTAAGCTGTTCCTAGCTCGGAACTAGTGCAGTAGTTTAATATACCTACTGCGTTACGATTTTTAAATATTTGTGTTAGGTATATACTTTATAACCCAAAGCGGACCCCGGGCTCCTTTAGGGCACAACCGGGAAAAACGCTAGGTGGATGATCATGATTAAACTTTATATCCCATTTTAATCGAAAGAAAAAACGACAATATTCTGTATAGTCCAGGAAATGAACTGACAACTTATATGGAAAAAGTTACAAATTTAGAAATAATTCATAGTAGCTGATTTTTCTGTGTAAAATATTATCAATGAAATAATTACCTAGCGACAAAATTCAACAAAATTTAAGACATCAAAAAAATTATAACTTAACTAGCTTCTGAAAAGTCATAAAAAATATTAATAGACTTTTTTATTTTGGTTCATTTACTTTCGCTGTATAATATTCAGACGTCGGGGTTTTCGGAGCGGGAATGATTTGAGAAAGAGTAGAGATAAACAGATATGTTAGTCTAAGAAAATATCTTATTATGCCTAATGAATAACTACCTCTCTGTGAGTTGTATACAATCTGTGACAAAGTTTTATTTTAATTTCCGTAAAAGTCTTATAACTTATAAGGTAACAATAAAAATAACTTTAATTAATTACCTGCTGTAAATTGAATAGTTGACACGATTTTCAGAATAAACTATTAATATTTTTTCTATATTTGGGACAGTTAATCTACGGCGTCTTGCTGTAAATATCCATTTCAAGGAGCTAAATGATCTTTCCACGTCGACAGTTGTAATAGGTGCATATTTAAATTTTTTGTAGGAATCAATTGATGCACGAGAAGTTTGAGATTGAAGTTCTATTTCTTTGCCTTGTACCAACTCATTTATAATTTTTAGTGTGCTATAGCCAGAATTCTTATTTAACACCAACTTCAGTTTATCATAAATCTGTTTTCCTTTTACGCTCATGTTTAATTTGGAAACATCTCTATAGGTTTCATGAACTATTTTTAAACTATCGCTGATGGACAGCTTCGCATCCTGTAGTTTTTTAATAGCATTTGGGATAGTCATCAAATGATTTGCTATGAATTTTAAGTCGCTTTTTATATTTGCATTTCCAAACGCTCTTTTTGCCTTTCTAATACTCTGGGCTTCGGTGGGACTGAATGTATTTAGAACACGTTTCACTTCATCGTAATGTTTGCTGTAATACGTTGCTGCAGCTTCTATCCAGGTTCCCCACCGAATAATTGTTGGTCGAGGTGGTAAAGGCACTCCGGGGAGCATTTCTTTAAACTTTTGTATTCTTTTAGGAGATTTCAAAAATGTCTTCTTAACATTTGCGATTAAATCATTCACATCTGGATAAAGTTTTCTTACTAGTTCAGCCACTCTATTTAAACCATGAGCCAAACATGTGACGTGCAAAAGATTGGGAAAAATACATTTTAAATTTCTTCCAGCCTTTAGCATGTAGCCCACACCGTCAGTTAAAAGTAAAAGTACTTTATTGTGATTATTATGGTTAGCACCCCATAATTCATCAAGAGCACTTGTGACCGTATTGGATATTGATACATTGTTCGTGCTGTCTAACCGTTTACTGGATATCAAGTGTTGAGTGCCAATGTGATCATCACGTAATGCTCCCACTATTACGTTAGCTATTTGACGACCATAATCATCCGTGGTTTCGTCAACACTCACATATATATATTCATTTTTTAGCTCGCTCCGTATTTTATTCATTTTTTCATCGTAAGCTTTATTTAAATATTCCCGTCGCAGTTGACATTCCGAAGGAACTTTTGCAGTTTTTCCAAATTTACCGGTAACACAATTTTCGATAAAATCTTTAAATATCGGATTGTTTACCTGCGTCCATGGTATATTACAGCCCACAACAAATTTCAAGAGCTCACTATTGAAATCATATTTCATACCTGTATGTTTATTAGATGCGACATGTCGCGTTACACTAGATTTCGTTTGAGCGAAGCTCACATTGCACTTGGTGCAAAATAATAAAGAATCACGAACCTCTATCTCTGGATTATTTTCTATCCACGAACGCATAAACTCGTAACGAGTTTTTTTTCTCGGAGGCATATTTGTGTTGACTGATTATTTACAGTTTTTTTAAAATACAATTGCATATAAGTTTATCTACTAGACAAGCAAGGGTAACGGTTGACAATAGGTGTCTAATACAATGTCAATCTTGACGCTCGATATCTATGAAGCATTTTCTTATAAATGAATAGACTTAACTGAAGAGGTTGATAATGAATGACCAATATAAAATATGTACCTATATGTATGATTAATCTTTATTTATTTTTCAATCAATTATTCATTCGGTAGAAACCTACTAGGGTACGATCTGTTTTTAAGTAAATACCTACTCTTTGGCTAATGTCAAACGTTCCCGCTCCGAAAACCCCGATGTTTGATAATATTCAAGATAAATAATACAAAAAAGACAATTCACGTTTCATTTAAATTTATATAATTACTTCCAGATGGAAAGTTTGTTGGATTCTTGAATCTTAGAATAACGTATTAAACTAAAATAACAAAAAAAACGCTATTCTAAATTAATGTTTTCCGAAACCGTATTTTTTACTAAACCGCATTTTTGAAGTAGAAGGGGGGGGGGGGGTTGCTTAAAATTAAAATAGAGAAACAAACATCTAATTTTCTTCACAAAACTTTTGCTCAAGCATCATATTAATTAAACCTGCAGAAAACAAAAAGTGTTCCATAGGTAGGACCGTTTTCTATGTGAACCGTCCTATACATAGGACGTGCAGGATAATCCATTACAGCGCGGAGTCCAATTTGACCGTAAGCCGCTTACGGCGTGTCAGCGCGCCGAGGATTAATTATGTAAAGTGTCGTTTTTGTCATAGCGTGTCGTATGAGAAGGACAAGTTAAAATTATGGTTAAAATGACAATGCAAACTTACTCTGTAGACGTTTTAGCCAAATTAACAACTGTTTCTTTTTTTATGAGCTTAAGCTATAAATTGGGTTGGATCCTACATATGTTTTGTAGGTCGGTTGTGTGATGGGGTTTACTTATCTATAATACGAGTAACCGCATGCAAAATTACGCAAATTAGGTGTATCTCATCATTTTTGATAGACCAGCCTGTTTATGCAGCGAAGTAGCAAACGAATACTGTTCTCGTAATATTATCCATAATAAGCGTAGTAAAAATGAAAATGTAGCTTAGTGTGTGTTGCGTAATTATGATATATAATATAAGAGACTCTAAACAAATATCTTCATCTCTTGGTAAATATGTGCCCAAATATTTGTATATGTTTTCATTGTTGCTATGTACTTATATCACTTAATAATACCTTTGAATTTGTTGTATTTTGTAAGCTTTGACATGTTAAAGAGCCCTTGAGGGCTACTTGCAGAATAAATAATTTAATTGTGTAGTGGTTTTGTCTTACAAATTTAATATCAAAGTTACAGAACAAACGGCTATCTGTGATATTATTAGCTGGGAGACCACAGTTTGCTCGGCGTATTTCGTGTTCTTACGGTGAAAACGAATGTAATTTTTTGATGACATAATATTGTATGGGTTAGGTAGTTACTTCGTTATTAATATTTAAACATTTTCTTATTTGTATGCAAACTGAACGTCGTTTCATAATGTCGTTTGTAATGTATTAACCCATTCACGGCCACGCTACGCTCGTAGCGCTACGCCGTAGTCCGTGGCAGCTTAAACAACATATGTAGGGAAAAGCGCAGGTAGCAGCATGACGCATTTGTGTCGTCATTGGCCGTGAATGGGTTAAGCACCTATTTGTTTTTTTTAATTTTACTTTTATGTAGATACTACAAAACATTTCTTGTGAAAAATCTAACCTAAGATGGGAAATGTATAAAGTATATTAACATAATAAATAATAATAGAGTGTCGTAATGCTACGCCGCAGTGTCAACTTGACACTGTCAAGTGCTTGGCACATTCGGTGCCGCGGATCGTTACGTGCTACGCTCGTAGCCGATATCGTTGACGGTTTTCCTCGTATGTAGCGGAAAGCGACTACGGTGTAGGCGGGTCCCTGGCAGTGAAAGTGTTATACTTAGTAGTTTATGTGACTGTACATGTGGGTTTTTCATAATAGGATCACACGAGTGTTTTAATGCCTAATTATGTACAGTTACATAAACTAATTTATCTACCCACATCTTATGAATCCTCAATGAGGTGTTCGGGAACCATTAGAATAACCGCCATTGCACCGCCATGGCCGACTAGATTCCAAATTATGATCACATAAATTAAGACCATAATAACATCGATTTACGATGTTATTATGATTTTTCATACATTATAATAACACTGGCACAGATAAAACGCTGATGTTACGTTACTGGTTGCAATAATGGTGGTCATTATGTATGGTTTCCGAACACATTCTAGAATATTTATGATATGGGTGTAGATAGACATAATAATAGTGTATAGTTGCAACACTTTTTTACAAAATTATTTAAAATTGCACCCCAAATTTAAGGCTATCATTTCTTAATAATGGTGCAAAATCTGTTGGTAAATGCAAAAAGGGGCCGCATTTAAAAACATGCTTATGATCTCCTTTAAACATTCTTGCTTTGTCTTAAGCATCGTTTAAAATGGGAATTTATTAAACCGTCGTTAAGGCCCGGCCCCCTTTATTGGCCCTCGGATTTTATTTAGTGGCTTCCCCTTAATCGGTACAGGTAGGTTAAGCGTTGCGCAGAGAAAATAACAGTAGGTGATTTATTAACACAATCACTGCCAAGAATCGCTACGCGCTACGCTCGTAGCCGATCCCCTGATTTTCCTGGTATGTAGCGGAAAGCGACTACGGCGTAGGCGGCCGCCAGGCGTGTTTCTGACAGTGAAAGTGTTAAATAGGGAAAATGCGTCTTTTTATTCATTTACGACAATAAAAAAGTACCTACAATCCAGAGGAATAACAACTGTAGCATTAAAACTTTCTTACGGCTTCTTTTTCTCATGTTATATGCATTTGAAATCCGCAAACGCTTTTTTTTTTTTACTATGAGCCGGCTAGGGAGGGCGCGGGAAGGGAGTTTATAGGCCCAGAACAGGTCCTTCCTTTCTCGGCTCAAGTCACAAAGGGGGTCATAGAAAGGCTTAAGGAATAAGATGGGGAGAGAGAATGGAGAGAAGCATCTGGATGTAGACAGACAAAGATGATGATAGAAGGTATGGATCACAAAAGGACCAGGTATCTAATGAAACTGGGTAAGAGCAATCTGAGATTGCTGACTGGTATCATTACCGGTCACAATACTCTAAATAGACACTTAAAGATAATAGGTATAAGTAATGATGCTTCTTGTCCACACTGTGGGCAGGAAGAAACAAGTAAGCATGTACTAGCGGAATGTGTTATGTACGCGGCACCGCGGTTTAACACATTTGGTAAAGATATGTTAGAGGAACGGGAATTGAGGAATATCAACCTTAAAGATGTCCTTCTGTTCTGCAGGAAAACAAGAAGAATGGAAGACTTTGATGTGGGAATGCTGCCGGGACAGTAACCTTGAGCCTTAACCTTAGGGAACTGGGCTGAATGACCGCGACGAGTAGTCGACTGCCCGCCTGTTGCCGGCCAGGCGTCCCTTCACAACATCAACATGGAGTAAGTCATTTATTTCCAATAAATGATCTCCACAAGATTTGCGTTGCGTAATATTCTAACTATTGTGTAATTTAATCGAAAAAATCGTGTGTTTTTTGTCATTTTAACGTGAGATACTTAGAACAAAACATTTTTTTTTATATTCTTTATTTTTTCTATGATATTTCTACGTAGGTGGTTGAAGTCCCATGCAAGTTCCTTATTTAATTTTAATACCTATTAGTACAGTAGTACTCGTTATTAGTGAGATATTAAAAAAATACATACTTTTTATACAATATAATATTAGTATTTACGTGAGAAAATTACAATGTAGAAAACTTTGAATTTACCAACTACGATTTTGATGATAAGTCCATTTCCAGACATTCAATCTCCACGATTTGTATCTACAAGCTAAAGAGACAAAAGCTTGATCAAATGATCAGCATGAATAGCAGAAGTAAAACACGAATATAATAGTACACGCACACAAGAAGAGTTTTTTTGTTCATATTTTATATCCGCTCCTAAGCAATAATCAGATTTTGTGACTTCTCAGTGTTTCAAGAGGTATTCCATCGAACACTCTCCCTCTTAACTTTAAGCGAGTTCACTATCTAATTATCTGGTCTAACTGCAGTATCTGCCATCTTTTAAGCCTTTTCATGGTATGGCGAGTTCGTTTGTGTGCTTGTGGAGCCGTTCTTTGTATTTAACACAATATCTGTTAACTTCTTATTTAATAGTTGGCATTTCTAGATATTCATGTATCTCTGTATTTCTGGCGAACCATGTTGCGTGTGATATAACCCTTATGACATTATTCTGGAACCTTTGCAGTATGTCGAGGTTAGAGTTACTGGCAGTTCATCATAGTTCAATCCCATATGTCCATATCGGTTTTATGATGCACTTGTAGACTAATCATCTCCACTTATAATAAATCTCTAAATTAAAAAAAGAATCAGCCAGTTTGAAACTAAGCTTTCTGTGGTACGAATGTTCTCAGCATCCCATGGACGGAAAAATATGAAACATTTTATATAGGTACATTATTATTCCAGCTGCAACTTAGGATAGTTTTTATCCGACTGCGACAATTAATTTATTTTCCGTAATATACGACTTCATTTAATTTTTCATTTATTATTCTTAAAGTATATCGCCGCCACATCTGTCAGCTAAAAGAAACGTCAATATCACAGTAATAAGAAATACTACGGACAAAATGGCGGAATTGCTTTGCCTTTCTTTCGCCTGTTAATAATTTTAATCCCGTCTACGATATACATTGACGAGACACATAGGTACCAAAAGCAAATATAAAATTAATCGATTTTGATATGCGAACTTATATGCGCAAATGTCGAATTAAGGCGTAATTTGTACAAATGTAACAACAAATTCGAACAATGTAAACTTGGTTTTTTTGAATGGCACGCGCGCGCGCTCTTTGCGTATTCAGCCAAACCACGAAAACTGAAACTCGAAGTTCGTATATCTGAGGGCCTACCGCGAACGGCATTCGAAGTTTTCCCTCTCTGTCGCACTTATGTACGAACTTGTAAGTATGACAGAGAGGGGAAACTTCGAATGCCTTTCGCGGTAGGCCCTCTGCATTCCTGTCATTTGTTAGTGCGATAGAGATAGAGATACCCGAATATTTTCGAATTCCGAAGTTCGTGGTTTAAAAGAAAATACGGATGTCGGATAGATCTTAATTAATATTTTATGTATGAATATGGTTAAAATTATTTGGAAATACTATTGTTGTTATTTGACTAGCTTTAAGTTTAATATTGTACGTCCGAAATGGGCAAGCTGTTGGACTTTATTTTACCCAAAACAACTAAATGTACACAGTTCTGACAATAAAGAAATCTTATTTTATCTTATCTTATCGAAAATAGGGATGTAGACACTAAACAAAATAATCATAATGTTGTATTATCTCGAAAAAAAAACAACGCAAGAGGCTATAATATAGGTAATCACTAAGTTATAAGTGTATAAAGTTTTAAGAGGGGGTTTGTTGCGTCTCTTTTCCGCAAAACGCACCTTTATAATGAAACGATTGTTTTTACTATGACGCTCGAGGATCGTGACGTCACGGTCCCTGATCGTTTTCTCACTCTAGCAAGCGACATTAAAACGGTTGTAGCTTCGTAATTTTTTGAGATATTTGAATGAGTTTTTCGTTTCTTCTTCCTTTTGAAGTGAGTCTCCAGCTACACCTCTATTTGGAAGACAAGCGGAAATAATCCATACTATCCATACTAATAATCCATACTTCCATACTAATATTATAAATGCGAAAGTGTGTCTGTCTGTTACCTCTTCACGCCTAAACCGCTGAACCGATTTAGATGAAATGAGCCCAGGGGAAGGACAAAGGGTAGTTTTTATATCTGAGGGGCTGAAATTGGGGGTGGAAATTAGTATGGAGCTACTTAAACCGCTGCACCGAAGGGTATGAAATAGGGGGTGAGAGTTTGGATAAAATCCATGTACATGAATTAAATTTGGTATAGAGATAATTTGAGACCCTTCAAAGGATATAGAATAGTTTTTGCCTCGGAAATCATCCCTTAAGATGGTAGAAGTTTGTTTGCATTATATTTTCTAAGTATTAAGTTCTACGCGGATGAAGTCGCGGGCAACAGCTAGTTTATTTATAAGAAGAGATTAAAGGTCAAAATTGAGTGGAACAATCTTCAAAAAAAAAAATCTGCTACAGTCTAATTCAATGGTCATATTCAATCGTCATCACATACATCGGAGCAAACAAGCACGTCACAAACATCGGAACACACCACTGTTTTCAAGGCATTAGGGTGCATGTGCCGATATTTTTGAACACCTATTGTGTATGGCGACTGTACAGTGTACCTATGTATGTGATGGCGACTGTACAGTGTACCTATGTATGTGATGGCGACTGTACATACTGTCGCTGAATGAAAAGGTTCGTCGCTTTTGGACCAACATTTACCCTTTGGACGCCAAGAACTCCTAAAAGTGTTCTGTGTGTCCAAAACACAACAGGTTAAGTTATAGCGTGCGGTGTCAAAGTCAACTTCATGCTTCCAACTAAGAATCATATTAACTCTCAAAACTAGTTGGCGTATACGTCACATTTTTGTACGCGAAGAACGGCGTTCAAGGGTTAAAAATAAAGTCGAAAAATTCATATCACTCCTACTGTAGATGTGTTATTTTCGGCGTCGCTGGATTTTTCCCGGAGGCTAAGCATTAGGTGCGTTTGTGATACTAATTGAAAGAGGGGAATATTATTGATTAGCTATATTTTCCCGCGTATTTGATTTCGCGCCCTTGGTTTCTATGGTTTCAATTGAAACTGACATCTAATGAAGATAATAAATGTAACGTAACTTTCAGGAGCAGGAGGATTTGTTCGTTGTCAGTTTGCAAACCATACATAGTTAAGTTACTTATTTACACTTCATTTTGCTTTTTTCCGATATGTTACATATTAAAACGTTCCATCATGATAATAATAATTTAATAATTTAAAACGGATGTAACTTCTGTATTTTTCCGTTCGACATATGCCGTTTTTGTACAAGCAGGATATTCAGCCCCGATTCACCCCCGCACTGAATACTAAAACTAACAAAACTGAACTTAATTTATTCATAATCACGTCCGTATTCTAAAACCCGAGCAAGCACTTAAATACTTCACTGGAGGGTAAAGTGACAGAGGATCTGATAATAGTATGTAGTAGTACAGCTTTATTCCACTAAATGTATTATTTTGAATTGGTCTGGTGTTGTCGCGACCGACCGTTCAATAAGCCTAATGTAACGACTTCAAAAAATACACGAATTATATGACAGGGAGTAGTTTCCTTCGAAAGATTAGGTACACGCCATCCTGGGTAGAAACGATATATAACAGTTCGCCTCACTTGCAAATAAATCTATTTCATAATAAAATACCTACAAAAATTAAACAAATTTTCTCAATAGAATGTAGTAAATAATTAATGTACTTACTAATAAATCCAGTTTTTTATTTGAATTTAAGATTTCACAGTTCATATAATAGATAAGATATTGCACTCTATGATAGACATTGCACAGCTTTTGTTCAGGAAAAAAAAACAGCATAAATTAAAAATTTAATTGTACAGTCAAGGAACTTAATTCCCTACCCATTTCATTGAAATGTCGTTAGACATTCGCAATGCATTAAGGTCGAAAATTATATTTCAGTAATAGTATTGAAATGTCAATACGTATTATTTGTCACTTCACATTACAGATAAACTCTTTGCGAAAAATTATCATTTGCTTTTCTACATGACTGTGTCATGTGTCAGTGTCAAACGAGAAAATTGTAAAATAATTTTCACGTTATTAATTTGAAAAATAAAGTGCTTGCCGCTACTCGTTAACTATTAAGGACTCAAAAATAGTGAGTTACACCAGGAAGGAATAGGGGGGGCCCCCCTGAGGTGCTGCCACCTTGTCGTGGTGGGGGGGCTTGCGTGTTCTTAAGATCCCCAAGGCTATACCGGATAGGGTCACCCATACCGGGCAGGCGAGGGGGGAGGAGCCAGACCAAGAGCAGCACAGGAGGGCGCCCAGCTGCGTAAAGGTAGATGCGCGTTGGAGATGAGCGGGCCAGTGTGAGGGCAGGGGAGCCTACGCCAGTGGGTTCAGTAGGCGGCTACAGGCCAGAGGGGTGGAGGGAGGGTTCGTACGGTCTCAGTTCCGAGACTGGGCGGACAGACTTCGGTCACCGTCCTCAAACTCGTTATCCCAAATGAAGAGGTGTCGTGGATCACGTCTCGCGGCTTCGGATGGGACCGAGGGCCTTGCCTTAGCCGGCCGGGCCAAGAGGAGCCAACCTCAATAAAAAACAAATAGTTTGTAAGACCTGTGATACCGCCCGACCTCACAGTGTAAATAGGGTTATCCAGGTACAGGGGGCACTGCCTGGACGGACCACTTTTTTCCCCCATACTCGTGGGAACTAAATGGAAAATCAACATAATAATCAAAAACAAACGATGGCTCTGTACAACGAACATAGCGATGAACTGGTGACTGATAATCTGGCGGCGGAGGTGGGCACCCCGACGGTGCGCACCGAAACCAATGACCTAGGCGTGGTAACGGACTTGGAACTCTCTCGGCTCCCGGGCCCGACGGGGCCGACAGAGGAGCCGACAGGGTCGGGCATGCGGTCGGACACCTCTGAAATAATTTCGCGTGGGTTAAAGATGTCAGCTGCAAAACGTGGGCACGTGGATCGGCTAGACGATTCAAAGCCCGAAAACGCGCCTAAAGTGAGCACGGCGCGGAGAGGAAGGTCCTTGGGCGTGTATGCGGGACTAACAAAAATCCGAGCCCAGAGGAAAAAGAAAGAGAACCGTCTCCCGACTATTTCGAAGACGAGGGAACGAAGCCCTACAGAGGAGGAGCATCTCGAAGAGTCAGACAACCGCAACGGTATAGCCCCGCGGTCTGAGGGCGACCAATATGCGGCAGTGGATAGAGCGGCCGAATTCGACCGAGTTCTCCGGGCCCGGGCCTTTCAGAAAGTGGTGGGTCCGGCTATGCCCGTTGACGATCCTGAGGAAATGGAGGACAGAGTAGACAATGAGAGGGATCCGGAGACACTTTCCCCTGAAGAACTGCGGGTTTTTGCTGGGGGGAAAGTCACCTCCATTCTGGAAGTGGCTAAAAAATCTGGACACCTGCAGGGGCCGTACGTCAAGCGGCTCAGGGATAACGCCAAAGGTCTCATGACGGTGGTAGAAATTCTGACCTCCCGTACTGAAGAGGAAGAGGTGAGGCGTCTTCGCCTCGATAATGGCCGGCTTCGGAAGGAGGTGGACAACTTGCGAACCGAGCTCAAAGCCCATCGGCGAGAGTTCTCTGAGATAAGGACCGAGCTCTCGGCAGCCCGCGCGCCAGTGCCGCCGGTTCAACCAGCATTTGACACAGAGGAACTTCAGCGTGCTCTGACCATAACAATGGGTAACATGCTGGATGCACGATTTGCGGTAATTGAAGACCGTCTGTTGCCGGCCCCAGTCTGTCGCCCTACGCTGGCAACCGATAAGAAAAAGACGGAGACGGCTCCAAATGTGGAAGCCCCGAAGGCCGCGGTGGTCCCAAGGGCTGCTGCTGCACAAGCTCCACAGGGTCCTTCTGAAAACCCTTCGCATAGGATAGTCCAGGAGAAGGCCGGAAAAGCCACGGCAAAAGCTGCGGCCAAGCCTAAAAAGGGCAATGTCCCTCCTGCATCAGCCAGGCAAATGGACGAACAATTACCAGAACATTCATCAGTCCCAGAAGCAGATACGGAGGGAGTATGGAACGTAGCAGGGCGTGGAGGTAAAAAGAAGAAGACCAAAAATAAGTCCCCCACAGCGACGACAACCATGGTTACAAGGCCCCCGGAGCCGACACCAATTTTGCCACCGAAGGCTAAGGCTCCAACTAAGCCTAAATTGTCTCCTCCAAGATCCTCGGCTGTAGTTATCAGCCTTGACCCAGAGGCGGAAAAACGGGGCGTTACATATGCCTCAATAATTACGGCAGCGGACGAGAGGGTTAACCTCGGCGAGGTAGGCATTAGCCCGGGAGCGCTTACAATACGCGCCTCAGCGACCGGAGCCCGACTGCTTGAAATACGCGGAGAAGGAAAGGTCGAAGCCGCAGACAAATTGGCTGAAAGTCTCCGCGTAGCCTTAGATGGACTTGCCAAAGTTAGGCGGCCCGTAAAGCATGCTGATGTACGCATCACGGGATTGGACGAGTCGGTCACCCCTGAAAAGGTGGCAACGGCCATCGCTAGAGCAGGGAGCTGCCTTGAGAGCCAAATTAAGGTCCTTAATATCAAATGGGGACTAAGAGCATCGGGGTCAGTAATTGTGGAGTGCCCCATCACAGCAGCCGCCGTTCTTTTGAAGCAAGGCAGACTACTGGTAGGCTGGAGCTCTGCGCGGGTTGAGGCCCTAGAACAGCGTCCTCTGCGCTGTTTTAAGTGCATGGGGCCTGGACATACTCGAGCCACGTGCCCATCCGATACATGCCGGGACAACCTGTGCTTCCGGTGTGGCAAGGAGGATCACAAAGCGGCGGACTGCGACGGGGTGCTTCGTTGCGCCCTGTGCGCCGATGCGGGCAAACCCTCCGATCATCACATGGGTGGTAGGAGCTGCCGCGCCCCAAGCGTGCCAGGGAAAGTGGCCCCAAGGACCCAAGCCACCGTGAACGGGGAGGGAAGTCGCATAGTCGGCCGACAAGAGGAAGAGGCTAACAAAATGTCGGAATGAATTTGTCCCAACACAGCAGCTTCCTACAGGCGAACTTGAACCATTGCGCAGGAGCACAAGATCTCCTTCTGCAGTCCATGGCGCAATGGCAGATTGATATAGCGGTAGCATGTGAGCCGTATTTTGTCCCTGATCAACCAAACTGGGTGGGGGACATCAACGGCTTGGTAGCAGTCCTTGTGGGGCCAAACACTAGTCTGCCTCTCTCGCCTATTGCACGAGGCCCGGGAGTTGTGGCGGTGGAATGGGGTGGGTATGCCGTAGTGGGAACGTACTTTTCTCCCAACCGGTCACTGGCCGAGTTCGAGACGTTCCTCGACTCCGTCAGAGAAGTGGTCGAACGATCGGCGCCTAGGCCGATCATCTTTATGGGCGACTTAAACGCCAAGTCGCGCGCATGGGGCAGCCCTGCGTGTGACAGCCGCGGCAGGGCGGTCCAAATCTGGGCCATCCAAACAGGTCTGACCCTTCTTAACAAAGGGTCTGCGCAAACCTGCGTCCGCCAGCAGGGGGGGTCCGTGGTGGATATTTCATTCGCCACCCCCGCTGTCGCGCGCAAGGTCCAAAACTGGAGGGTGGAGGAAGAGGTGGAGACCTTGTCGGATCACCTTTACATTCGATTCGAGGTCTCCGCCGCGGGTCCGATAGCCCCTTCGAGAGGGCCCAGCAATTTTCTTCGTTGGACTCTCACAAAGCTGGACGGGGAACTTGCCAAAGAGGCCGCAATAGTACAACGCTGGCAGGCTCCCGGGACAACAACGGACGGCGAGACAGTGACTGATGGTGTCGAAGTCGACGTCCTGGCTGAGCGCCTTCGCACGGCTTTAACTATTGTATGCGACGCGGCCATGCCGAGAGCCAGACGGCACGCCCCACGCCGACAAGTCTACTGGTGGTCAGCAGAAATCTCCGATCTCAGGGCGCGGGCTAACGCAGCGAGACGAGCTTTTGCACGCTGCCGTCGACAACGCCGCCGACGGGACGGAGAGGTGACTGAGGTGGAGACTCAACTTTGGAGTGCCTGCCGCGAAGCCAAAAAGGAACTACAGGTGGCCATAAGCAAGGCAAAGGCCTCTGCTCGGGAGGAGCTCTTACGGGACCTAAATAGGGACCCATGGGGACGCCCATACCGTGCTGCGCGGAATAAACTCCGCGTTGCAGGCGTCCCACCCACGGAGTCCTTGGATCCGGACGTGGTGGAGCAGGTCGTTGCGGGACTGTTCCCGGATCCAATCGGACACTCACCCCCTGAGATGGCTCCCCCTTCCCGATCGTCGGAGGAACAAAGTGGGGCAGAAAATGTTCCCCCAATAAGTGACGGGGAAATAGGAGTGGCCCTCTTACGTCTGAGGGGGCGTAAAACTGCGCCGGGCCCTGATGGGATTCCGGGAAAGGTCCTCCTGATTGCGGCGGGAGAAATGCAAGACTGGGTCCGGGGAGTATTCGACTCATGCCTCCGTGTCGGGCGCTTCCCAAAAATATGGAAAGAAGGTCGTCTCGTCCTGATCCCAAAGGAAGGTCGCCCACCAGGAACTCCCGGAGCCTACAGGCCTATCGTACTGCTGGATGAGGTTGGTAAAATGCTGGAAAAAATCCTAGCAAATCGCCTCGTCCGCCACTTGGAGGAAGTCGGACCGGACCTCTCCAACAACCAATATGGCTTCAGAGCATCGCGGTCCACAATCGACGCTCTAACCGCTCTTAAGGTCCGGGCCAGAGAGGCTATAGAGGGAAGGGAGGTAGTCCTTGCAATATCTTTAGACGTTAAGAATGCATTTAACAGCCTGCCGTTCGAGACGATAATGGAGGCGCTTCGTTATCATGGAGTGCCTACCTACCTTCGGCGGTTGTTGAGGGACTACCTCCGCGACAGGATAGTGCGCTGGGAGGGCTCTGATGCGACGCTTCACCACCGACATGTGGGTTGCGGTGTTCCACAGGGTTCTGTGTTGGGACCGGTTCTGTGGAACGTCGGTTTTGACTGGCTCCTGCGCGGCCCACTGCTCCCCGGGACCAGCTTGATCTGCTATGCGGACGATACGCTCGTCACAGCCCGGGGAAGGACTTACGAGGAGGCTGCGCGGTTAGGACAGGAGGCAGCAACACTGGCCGTCGAGAGGATCCACCTCCTGGGGCTCAAAGTCTCGGTCGAAAAAACGGAGGCGGTTCTCTTTCACGGCCCACGTAAAGGTCCCCCACGAGGGGCGCGGTTAACCCTTATGGGGACAGCCATAGAGGTAGGGACCGACATGAGGTACCTCGGCCTCACCCTCGATGCCAGGTGGAATTTCGGGGCACATTTCACTCGGCTGGCCCCCAAACTGGTAGGCGCTGCAGCAGCGCTGGGAAGGCTGCTTCCCAATCAAGGAGGTCCTCAGTCCTCCTGCAGGCGTCTATACTCTGGAGTCGTCCGGAGCATGGCTCTCTATGGGGCGCCTGTATGGATGGAAGCCCTCACGTCGAAAAACAAGACCCTTCTAAGGCGACCGCAAAGGGTAATAAGCGTGAGGGCATGCAGAGGGTACCGCACGGTGTCCTGGGCAGCGGCCACACTACTGGCCAATGATCCGCCCTGGGAACTGCAGGCGGAGGTTCTGGCCGAGATCTTTAGATACCGTGCGGAACTGAGGGCCAGGGGAGAACATCCCAATCAACGGGAGGTAGAAGGGCTACGGGATGCAGCTACGACCGCCCTTCTCCCGAGGTGGAGGGCAGACCTGGAGGTGTCCACGGCCGGCAGAATAACCATAGGGGCAATTTTGCCCCAGTTCGAGAGGTGGGTCGACCGCAAACGCGGCGAATTAAGTTTTCACCTGGTGCAGGTCCTCACAGGCCACGGTTGCTTTGGAGAGTACCTGCACCGAGTTGCCGGACGAGAAGAAAGCCCCCGCTGCCACGGGTGTGGCGCAGCAGTAGACGATGTGCGCCACACAGTGGAGGTATGCTCGGCGTGGGGGCCGCAGCGGCATAATTTGTCCGATGTATTGGGTGGGGACCTCTCGCTGCCAACCATTGTATCTAAGATGCTTGACAGCGACAGGTCATGGGAAGCAATGGCCTCCTTCTGCAATTCCGTAATGGCGCAGAAGGAGGCTGCGGAAAGAGCGCGGGAGGACGACCCTTCCGCTCCCCATATCCGCAGACGTAGAGCGGGGCGCGCACGTCGGCGTTATGCGCACTTGCTCCCCCCGCCGTAGTGGACCAGGTTGCAGGGTTAGGGGACCCTAGCTAACCAAAAGTCCACGAGTCTGAAGCGCCTCGAAATTGTCCCGGGGCGCTCTCCCTGGCCAGGCCTGTAAAGCGGGCTAGTCGCGAGGGTCAAAGTTGCATGCGTAAGCGAACCTTTGACCCTCCTTGTAAGCGAAAATGGCTGGACAATCGTTGGGGGTTTAGTGGGTAGTCTGGACCTTCTGTCCTGGAGTCCCACACACCTGTCCGGTCCCCCTCCGACTGGGCGGACGGTGCATCAATGCATTCCCCCAACGTAAAAAAAAAAAAAAAAAGGAAGGAATAGGGATTCATGAGATAACATGTTCAAAAGTTAAGTTCACCATGTCAACGTAGTTAATCTGTTACTGACATAATATAATGCATGCGATATGTCAAAGTAACGTCGTGCTCTAGCTAGCTCTTATGGTGACAGTTTGCTATACGATATTGAACCTTAGGTGGGTTGGAAATTAAATTCCTTGACTGTACCATAACATTACGGGCACTATGACCCCAACACAACCGAAACACAAAGGCCAATTCCATAAATAGCAACCCTTTACCAATTTGACTTTGAAACCTCTGACCACCCAACACCTACCGATACCTACACGCTCTAAATTAAACCGCACAGTGCGTCGACCGATTTAATTCGAAACAAATGGAAATGTTACCAGAATTAAATGCAAATTTATTCAATTAATCCACCCGCCAGCCTGTATTGGGTGTCACGAGACTGTGATTGGCGTTAAGTCGCTCGGCCGTGCGAAAGTGGTTTTGCGTTCAGAATAGGGACGTATGGTAATGTGTGCATTCGAAATTTTGTTTGGCTTGAAGATGGGTACGCCCTCCGGTTTATCTTCGAACGTAGATTAAGACTGAATTATACCATTGGTAGCTGACGTTATAAGACTTATAAGCTTAGGTTGCCTCAGACTACCAAATTCAGCAGAATTGTTGGTATGAACGGCTAAGCTAAACACCGGGGTTGACGCCCTATTTTTTTTTCTATTTATTAATCTAACAACAAAGTTACACTCAAAACAGAAGCTGTTTCCTGCAGACAAACTGTTTTATACAATTTGTCTGCAGGAAAACTTTGAAAACATAATTGATTTTAACATTTAACATTATTCTTAACGGAGCCGCCTATAGTGCATATCTAAAAGTATCATTATAATATATTATGTATGTTAACTGGTTAGCTTTAAGGTTTTTGGTGGCTCTAGTATAAGTTTTATAGATACATAGTTATAAGTTTTCGAACGCGTTTGCGTTTAGTTTCAATTTGTATGGCAACGTGAACAGCGCCTCTGGTGGTAACTATTACGAACTACGCGTTGCCATACAAATTGAAAATAAACGCAAATGCGTTCAAAAACGTATCTGTATCGATAAAACTTATACTAGCGCTACCGATACGGGGAGCTTCGATGATTGTTATGTACCTACAAGTCGTCATTTTCATTAGGTACTACGCAGTTAAATGTTTTATGTACATACGTATGCAGTATTTAGGAGGACAGCGCAGTTACAGTTGCTTAACTGTCTGAAGTTATAATTAACTAAGTTGATGACATTAAATAAAATGAGTCAGGTAGGACTAGAGAAAAACAAATTGATGGACAACCACGATGAAACATATTTTTGGTTTAAAACCTCATTAACTTCGTGTGCACATGAGTTTTTAATTATTCAGCCAAATTACAATGAACATTTTCTTTACCAAACGACAAGACGACCTTTAATAACAATACATGAATACATGTATTGTATGTGGCAACGTAAAAGTAATAAAATTCAAGGCCTTTAAGAACCTAACAAGAATTTTAACACCCGGTCATATTTGAGACGAGTATTAAATTATTTTCTTCACATCTAGTAGGGATATGGGACCAGTGGCTCAAGTAATGAGATTTATTCTACAGCATCCTTCATTTTACAGCATTTCCTAGTAAAATAAAAAAAAACTGTCTATGATCTGTCATAAACAGACACCGAGTGATGGCAAAATAGCTAATAAAATGCATTATGCGTGGTGCGAGTGTGTACGTGTGTGTTCTGTGCCTGTAAATGTAAAAGAAAAAAGGGTTTAGAAGGGAGAGAAAAATAATAGACAACATTTCATAACGTTTGTACCATTTTGGCTGGGTTCACTGCTTTCTAGGTATACTTAATTCAAGGACTTTGATGAGCTCGTAATCCTATCTGTGCTTAATCATCATCATCAGATCAGCCGAAAGACGTCCACTGCTGGACATAGGCCTCCCCCAAAGTGTTCCAAAGTGACCGGTCCTGCGCCACCCGCATCCAGCGGACTCCCGCGACCTTTACCAGGTCATCAGTCCACCTTGTGGGGGGCCTACCAACGCCTCGCCTTCCGGTACGTGGTCACCACTCGAGAACCTTTCCGCCCCAACGGCCATCAGTTCTACGTGCAATGTACCCCGCCCACTGCCAAATAAATAGATTATATAAAATACAAGTCTAGAATGTTTCTAGGAAGAAAAAAAAAACGAATGTCAAAACGAAATACAACCAAATTAATACTTAAATTAAAAACTCAAATGTCATAATTAATTTCAAATAAAAAATAAAAATCTGTTACAATTAATCTCACGCTGTTTTATCATTCATGTAAATAGTCTTGTGTGCTATAATAAGCTTTCGAAATAAGTTTACGCTTCACATGGTTCTTGAATTTATTAATAGACATTTCAGTAGGTAACGTTTCCTGGAAGTTTGTAATAGAACCTTACACAATTACCCATGAATGATTTCTTTATTTTTTGGAGCCTAGTGGCTTATGCTTATTTCTAGTTTTAATATTATGTACATTACAGTTTTTCCTAAAATGTACAATGTTTTTATGTACATACACAATATTGTCATAGATGTATTGACAATGTAATGTCATTCGATATATTAATGTCTTTAAACTTAAAAGACAATTAGTGTAATTTCACGAAAATGTGCGACAGGCCTCCTTTAACGTCAGATTAACATCAGACAGGGCGCCTGTTTATCACTATAAAAAGTGGTATAGGAAAATGAAGACTTTATGTCTCCGAATCTTATACCTTACAGCAAGCGAAACTCAGACGTTGGCAATTTATGAGTAACTTAGAGACGTCCGTCCTTTTGTGCTGCCGGCGCTAGTGTAGCAAATATTCCTTTCTTACTTATATTTTGGTCTAGAAACGGTATTAATTCTATACCTGACTACCTAATGGTGTGTAGGTGTTATTATCGTCTGTTCAGTAAATGTTCACATAGTATCTATGGTGTCTCCCAGGTATCTTTTAAGTTTGAGTAATATTAATTTTTAAAAAGAAAACCAAACCAGAGAAGTACTGTAAGTAAAAGCTTCAGCTAGCTACACATATTATTATGACCCGTATCTGTAGGTAGCTTTCATTTGGGACTACAAATTAGTTAAGTAAAAAATATGCCTAAATCATGTGTTGTCAGTTTTTTTATTTTTAAGATAGAAGCTTTCGGTCAGGAAATGAATGCTCAAAAACAGGTGTAGAGGGAAATGCTTGGAACACAATTTTTGACTTCGTAACTTTGTTTGGACTAGTTAGGATATCAACATATCAAAAGCCTTTGCAAAAAATCGTAAAAAATTGTGTTCCAAGCATTTCCCTCTATACCTTCTCGTTGCCTGACCTACTTTTCAATTGTTTAATATGATGAAACGTCTTATAGACCAAATATATTTTATGTTTTATTGATAATATCTTCATAATTTTAGTAAAAAATGTGACTGATACAAGCCGAAAATTTTAAAAGAGACAAAATGTGACCTCATAACTAAAAAACTATTGTTAGCACGATTGAATGTATTCAGTTTTTTTTTTAATTTTTTTTTAATTACCTGATATAATTCCCCAACTATTTTACAAGCTTAGATAGTACTCGCATGTCAATATAATTTTAAAAAATCGAGTTGATATATGGCGTCTGTCAGATGTCACCACGTTGTTAATGTTGCTCTAAAACCTCGTCGTCGGTTAAAGGTTAAATAAAAGATGGCTTATAAAGTAGGTAATATTTGATGCTCAAACTTTGGGGGTTTCTTACATGTTTAACATTAAATAACTCAAATCAGATGTTAAGAGCCCTAAACAGCAGCTGTAATTACAAATTTATAAACACGGTTCCGACACGTACGATCGTGCTTTATAACTTAATGATCGATTAGAAGCCTTAATTTACTTCAATACACTGATATCTTATTTTTATATGATATAGGAACGTTTACTTTAATTGAAAAATACTGCAGCAGATTATGCTCAAGTGGATGGTTTCCACGCGACACTGCGCAAGCGCTGCGCCGCGACGCTCCGCAGGGTCCGCGCCTGCCGCCAGAGTCTCCTGAACGTGGTGGCCGACAGATGAAATGATAGCCTACTGATGCACTGGTCCTCCCTACATTTAAGTTTGACGCTCACTACGCCAAAATTACTTTTTATCAGGCATTGGAGTATTTTTAGCACGGTGAGACTAAAGTGAGCTATGAAGTCGATGTAAGCGTTAAAATTAAATTTTTACTCGTACTCATCCTCATTAATTTAATTCATAAAATAAATAATAACTATAAAATAATACACCACCATCTTCATTGACGAATAACAAGTAATATGAAGGGTCCACGGAAAAAATATGTCGTTACTTTTTTTCAAAATGAGATTTTAATGTCACGCAATAGTTCATAACAAACGCATCCTTTTCAATTTTCAATTCATTTATTCAGGGACCAACATGGATCATTATTATTAGTAATAAAATAATACTTAGCTTAATATTAGTAACTACAAAAATAATAGAATAGCACACATAGTCAATTTAAAACAATAATAATACAATTTATAATTTAAGCCAGAATGAAATTTACATTAAAGGTAAGTAGCTAAGTACAGTCAATTAAAATAATATGTATATGACAAATTCAAATTAAAAATGTACAGGATGTCAAGTTAAAAAATTAATTACTCATTTAAATCACAAAATGTCAAATGTTATGCGACCTCGTAGTTAACATGTGTGTTTGTGTGCATCATACAGCAGTGGTTTAGATACCCACAGTCCATCCGTTCAGCGATCATTTTCAGGATGCTGTTGGCACTGGCCCGTACCCTACGCACCAGGGATGTACATCGCTTGCGAATAGTAGTGTGGAAACAGTCCACCCTCGCCTCTGCGAACATCCCTGACGCGCTGCAATATCGGGGCAGCCCCATCAGCATCCTGAATGCGTTATTAAATTGAACACGAAGAGCACTGTATTGTGTCTGAGTATAGTTCGCCCACAGGCCGCTGGTATATAAGGACGTGCAGTAGGCCCTGAAAAGGGTTAACTTGACCTGTCTCGAGCATCCAGCAAACCTGACATTTTGACATCAAAATCTCATTTTCAAAAAAAAAATGACTAGACATGTTCTTTCCGTGGACCCTTTAATATTATTTGTTCTTCGTCAATGAAGATGACTGTGTTTTTTTTTATAGTTATTATTTATTTTATGAATTAAATGAATGAGGATGAGTATGAGAAAAAAAATAATTTGAATGCTTACAACGACTCCATAGCTCACTTTAGTCTTACCATGCTAGAAATACTCCGATGCCTGTTTATTATTTCCACTTATTATTATTTGACGACCGCTTTAGCCTAGTTGGTAGTGACCCTGTCTACGAAGCAAGAGGTCCTGGGTTCGAATCCCGGTAAGGGCATTTATTTGTGTGATGAGCACGAATATTTGTTCCTGAGTCATGGATGTTTTCTATGTATTTAAGTATTTATTTCTCTATATACGTATCTATATCGTCGTCTAGTACCCATAGTACAAGCTTTGCTTAGTTTGGGACCAGGTTGATTTGTGTAAGATTGTCCACAAATATTTATTTATTTATTTTATTTATTATACTCTTTGCTACGCCGGCGACTGACCCCCAAACTTCGTCACTGCTAGCGACTAATTAATAATCGAACGCACGATCGATCGACGTCGTTCTGACACGGCAAACTTGAATATTGTTGTAGCTACATTTTCTCGAAGTCCTACGCATGATCGTACCATTTTGTGCTGTAAGTGTAAGGGATTAATAAATGGTTACATAAATAACTCGAAAAGAAAATATTGACTGATTGAGCGACATGAAGCCATTCTGCTTTTATAGATCTTGTCGCCAAAACAAAAAACAACCTTATGTTTTATTTGTTAAACAAAATGGACAAAACACCACATTTCACCGTCCCCTCAATCAACGTGAATGCACGCTCAATTGACCCCTATACTAACAGAATTAAGGTCCAAAAGCGTCAATCAACTTCGCAGACACCGTTGACGCCGAATCAAATCCCACACCAGACTATAAAGTATAAATACAACCTGATTTAACTTCCGAACGTATACAATTGTTTGGAAACAAGTCTCCCAGCTCGGCATTGACGCGGCGGGCACAATGCACTTGAATTTGCATACAGATGCATCCTACATAGCAATCGGTAGCTGTGTAGGACTTAGTCGAAGTTTACTGAGGTTTGAATGCAGACTTACATTCCCGGTTTTATAAAGATCCGTTAGTCGGTTACACTCGGCGACTTTTTACACACTTTTTACAAGCTTTATATTAACTTGCACTGTTCGCTTGTATGTAAATATGTAAGTATGTAAATATGTAAGTATGTAAGTTATCCGTCAAAATTTGCAATACATTTTTCAGTCACTTCCCGTTATCCAATTGAGATGAAATTTAGAGAAGTATATCGCATGACAATGCAATATTATGATAACTCGGAGCTGATCTGATGCTGGAGCTGGAAGGTGGCCATACGAACTCCGCAATAAAGCGACACAACCCTATCGAGTTTGGGCTCGTTAGAATCGCCTCAATGAGTACTTGATGATGGTATGCAGAAAAGTACAGTCGGCAGTAAAAGCTTGTACCAGAAATGAAATTTTGGACAGAAACTTATTACTGTATCTTCTGCTGATTAATATTAATGAATAAAATCACAGTGCTCGACACTTTGACTTTGACCCAAGACATTTTCAATCTTATTTTATAACAATCTTCTTCTTCTTGCCTCGTGGTTGAGGATCGCGACTGCATGCCCTCCATGCAGTTCGGTTCCTCGTCAAGTCTTGACCAGGAACCGAACTGCATGGAAGCATGGTATAGCATGCGGTCACGATCGTCAAGTGGACCACACGGGAAATACTGCATTTGGCTGCCATCTTTAGGGCATCATTAACAATACTATACCTAGACATACACAAAAGGGGTGTCACATATGTACTAAGTGGTCAAACTGGACGTTTACTTTAATGTTAATCGTTAATACAATTATTAACACTAATAAATTTAATAAAATATCAGACAAGCAGTATTTTCTTACTAAATAAAGCATCTAGAGTGCATTTTCACCCAGAAAATCCGAATAGAGTCGTCCTATTCTCAGCAATAGCTTTCAAGAATGTGTTTGTACGTTATGTCTTCCCTCGTTTTTATCATATTACGTAAATCCCACAGTATTCTAGTAAAAACCTTCTAATTGAGTCATCCCAGCGGAAGATGCCTTGTTACGAAATTCCACCACAACGAGGCATTAAGGCTGTATAAAAGAGAAAAGTGATTTCTACCCTTATCCCCACCCGTAATTTGCATACATTACGACCTGATTGTTACTAAAGGTTTTCCTTCAAGGCAGCTTCTCGTTTTCCTATGTAAATATAAATTTCGACCTTAATTAGAGAGGCGTGAAATTTAAAATTGGATGGCAAAATATTGACTGCGGGTGAAGTTACGACCACCGGTTTGTTAGTGGAGGTTTTTCTTAAGTAAGATTTTACAGAGGCTTTGGGATACTAAAAATGGACCTTAATATTTGCATTGTGAAATTGGTATTTGAGTGGCAAATATGAAGGAAATATTTTATTACAAATTAATAGGGAAATCCCGATTCGGTGCAATTGACAGCATTTAGAGCGCGGCAGGCAATTTAAAATTGGAATACGCAACCTATGAGAAAATGGAAATGTATGATCACAATATTGATTTTTGTCTTTGCAATATTTTGAGAGCTCAATGGGATTTGGCTAGCCGCCGCGGCTGTACATCATTTAAATAAATAACATTAATAAGGTTTAAGGTTTAAGATCATTTAATCTCATAAAGAATTGTACAATTCACTTACATGAGATAAACACATAATTAAAAACAAAAATTGTTATGAGCGCACTAAGACAGTAACTATTACTTAAGTAAAAAATAAATAAATAATTATTATTGTACAAATAATTATCGAGTGCCGCTCGCACTGCGACAATAACAGCAAAACATGTATTGCACGGAATCGTTATAACTAGATACGGCATGCGTACGCTGAGCGTAGTTCGGATTGACTTAAGGTGTTATCATTGTTTACGAGTTTATATAATTTGTTTAGGTACTTATTATTATAACTCTTTAATATACTGTATTTTTTATATTGTATATATTTTACACTTTGATTGCTCTTTTAATGATATAGGATAACGGTTTATTGTACAATAGTACATTACTTACCTAGGGCGGTTAAACAAAGAATGTCTCAGATCGCAGGTATTTGACGCCCGAGCCGAAGGCAAGGGCGATAAATATGCGCTCTGAGGCTTTCTTTATTACCGCCCGTGGTGAGTACAAAATTTTACGTCTCTATCTGGTCAGGAAGTGGGGTTTTACGCACGCGTAGCGTGCGGTAATTCCTACTTTATGGCCAGGTATGACGTAAAGTGTGTATCTACATAGTTATTAAAAAGTTTATGTTTTTTATTTGTTTTTATATGTGTACATATGTTATTTTTGAAATGTTTTATACTGTGATATGATGTTTATAGTTATAGGTAAACTGTTTTATGCTGTTCACGTTGTTTAATTTACAAAGTATATAATGTTTATTTAATATTTATTTGAAACATGTTTTTTAAGTAAAGATTTAAAGTAGGATATTGATTTTGTTTCTTTAATAGTTTTGGGCTGTTTATTGAATAATTGGGCACCTTCGTAAAGTATAGTTCTTTTTCCATAATTTGTTCGCGACGATCTTAAGATTAAGTCATTGGCATTTCGTAGTTTCATTTTTTGCACGTGATGCTTTCTGGTAAATTTTAGCTGCGATGATATGTCATTTTTAATTATTTTTCGTATCAAACCACAATTGTGATGAAATTAAAAATATTGTAAGTTAATAAGCTAACAAAAGATCTGTGGGTCATACACAAAATAGTAGTAGGTGTTTCCTGTGGTCAATAGGGTTTCCGTGCATATAAAAACGGTTTCACCTCACTGGCTCGGAAAGGCTTGCTTTATCGCTCAAAATCTGCGTGCAAAAGTCCATTATAATATATCTGCTAGCGTGGTAAGAGTTTTTGAATTTCGAACGTGACGCTCTATCGCGAGATCGGACTTTTTTCTATAGGAATGAGAGCTCATTATCCTACGTTCAGTAACTTATGGTGTTAAGCTAATAATTCATTATTATTATTTTCATGAAAATAGGATAATAATACTTGGTATTTCTTAATTACATATGAAATAGTTATAATTAGACTGACTTATAAAAAATCAATACAAATAACTAATTTTAAAATGTAGTGTTACATTTAAAAAATTTACGCTTCGTGCAAGTTTAGAACGCCCCGTTTAAAAAATTAATTTAGGAAAAACTCGTGTACCTACCTAAAACATTTCATTTTGTTTTGTTTTGTTCTAAAGCCACAGTAATATAAAGAAAGAAAGAAAGAAAGAAAGAAGACATTTATTTACTACACAAAAGACACACAGAGACAAAGGGAGTAGGCATACATTACAATTTAACACATATTGTGTGTGTCTTCGCGGCAGTAAATAGGTCGCTGTCTCAGCATTATGCCGAGGTGTCACAGCGCTGATTTTCAGAATATCAAAATAATGAAAGTTATTTATAGATTTTAGCGCAGAAGATACACATAAAATTATTTTCAATGCCTGCTGAGTTAGTGGAAAAGGTAAAATATGCGTATTTGAGCCTTCGTTTACACGTGAGTACCTACCCAAAAATTCGTTGACTTTTTTGTGTGTACTCAGTCTATTTCAAGATGCGAAAATGTTAATGTTAAATTTAATAATTATGAAATGCTTAGATTTTGATGATATGTAAACAAACGTTTATTGAAAATGAGTACCTATAAGGTCCAAACTTTCATTGCATATACAATTTTTCTCGCGGTGGTGAGGTGAAAAGTTGTGTGTTTCGCTCGGCAGCAAAGTTGTTTGGCGTCTCTTGCCTTGAAAGCCGCGCTATGCTCAGGATTGTACTTTTGAACCATTCGCTTCGCTCATCGTTCAATCTTACAATCCATTGCTAGCTCGGCTTTCAATACAAGCACTTGCGCCAAACAACAACTTTGCAGCCTTGCATAACGAATAACTATTTGATTGCATGAAATCATAATATATAAGAGCCGATATCACCGTTTATGCGGATTAAGAGTCCAACTAAAATTTTGGCTTTAGAACAAGTACCGGAAAACCCCTTTTCAGGCTTAAGCCTATCGATTTGGAAACCCTTTCAATTTGGTAACCATACTGATATGGTAACCCTATTGTTATGGTAAGCATATCGGATGTGGTAACCAAAAGGTAACCATAAGTTAAATCTATTGAGATGCAGTTTTGTTTAGGGTTCACTTATGGTTACCTAATGGTTACCACATCTTATATGATTACTATGGCAATAGAATTACCCTATCAGTACGGTTACCTTATCATAAGGCTACCATTGTGGATATGGTTTTTAAAACTTCTAAAATAATCCAATGGAAAACTCTAATTAGGGAAACCGGTTCCGGGCCCTGTCCTTTAATTTGGCAAAGTCAAAAGTCAAAATTATTTATTTCATAGAATATGGTAATTACAATTTTGATGTTAAAGGATATTACATGATGTACAACATATTCTGCCCACACAGGCGTAGAAATAGAAATAGAGCTGGTAAATAAAGTAACATGTCAAATAATTAATATAAATCATCTCCACTTATAATAAATCTCTAAATTAAAAAAAGAATCAGCCAGTTTGAAACTAAGCTTTGCGCGGTTCGAATGTTCTCAGCATCCCATGAACGGAAAAATATGAAACATTTTATATAGGTACATTATTATTCTAGCTGCAACTTAGGATAGTTTTTATCCGACTGCGACAGTTAATTAATTTTCCGAAATATACGACTTCATTTAATTTTTCATTTATTTTTATTGAAATCAAACGCTGCTCCAACTGTCAGCTATAAGAACCGTCAAATTTTCGTCAAAATGGCGGAATTGCTTTGCCTTTCACTTATTAATAATTTAAATCCCTTCTACGATAGACCTTTACGAGACAAATGCTAAAATATAAACCATAAAAAAATATTCGATTCTGATATGAGAACTTATATGCGCAAATGTCGTTTTATGTCGTAATTTCAATAAATGAAATCAACAAATTTGAACAATATAATTAACACGAATTTGTTTTTTTTGAATGATAATGGCACGCGCTCGGCGCATTCAGCCAAAGTACCTGCGGCGCTACCACGAAAACCGATACTCAATGTTCATATATTTGCATCCCTGTCTCGAGTATGGTTAGTGCGATAGAGATAGAGATACCCGAATATTTTCGAATTCCGAAGTTCGTGGTTATAGCTCAGGAATCGAAAATATGGTAAATAATCATAATGTATTTTCTCGAAAAAGAATTTAAAATAAATATAGTCAAATGGAGAAAAAAACAAAGCAAGAGGTTATATAGGTAATGATTAAGTTATAAGAGTCCAAAGTTTTAAGAGGGGGTATGTTCTGTCCCTTTTCCGCAAAACGCACCTTCATATTAAACGATTGTTTTTTACTATGACGCTCGAGTATATTGACGTCACAGTCCCTCATCGTTTTCTCACTCTAACAAGCGACATTAAAACGGATGTAGCTTCATAATTTTTTGGGATATTTAAATGGGAGTTTCATTATCTTCTATCTATTTATACATAATAAATGCCTATGTCCTGACTGACTTATTCACTCAATCACTCACTCACTCACTCATCAACGCACAGCCGAAACTACTAATCTTAGAGAGTTGATTTTTGGACAGTATGTTGCTTTTATAACGTGGGCTAGGGATAAAAAGGGATTTTTGAAAATTCTACCCCTAAGGGGGTAAAATGGGGGTGCAAAGTTTGTATGGGAGAACCTTTTTTTTTTGAGCTATAAAATAAAAATAAATAAAAAATAAAATAAATATTATGGGACAATCTTACACAAATCAACCTAGGCCCACGGTAAGCTCAGTAAGGCTTGTGTTGTGGGTACTAGGCGATGATATATATAATAGATACATACATATAGATACTTATATACATATATAACATCCATAACTCAGGAACAAATATTCGTGATAAACACACAAATAAATGCCCTGACCGGGATTCGAACCCGGGACCTCCAGCTTCGTAGGCAGAGTCACTACCCACTGGGCTACGGAGGCCGTTAAGCTATAGACTTAAACTTTGTAGAAAAATTAGTTATTAGAATACAAATGAAACACTTTCAGCGTTTTGGAAAATTCCACCCCTACGGGGGTAAAATAGGGGTGCAAGGTTTGTATGGGGGAAACATTTTTTTTTTAAATAGAGACTTAAAACTTTGTAGAAAGATCAGTCATTAGAATACAAATAAAGAACTTTCAGGGTTTTAGAAAATTCTACCCCTAAAGGGGTAAAATAGAGTGCAAAGTTTGTATGGGAAAAACTACTTTTTTTTAAATAGAGACTTAAAACTTTGTAGAGAAATTATTCATTAGAATACAAATAAAGTACCTAGATTCAGTGTTTTAAAAAAATCTACCCCTAAGGGGGTAAAATAGGGGTGCAAATTTTGTATGGGGGAAACAATATTTTTTTTAAATAGAGACTTAAAACTTTGTAGAAAGATTAGTCATCAGAATACAAATTAAGTACTTTCAGCGTTTTAGAAAATTCTACCCCTAAAAATAGGGGGCTAAAATAGGGGTGCAAAGTTTGTATGTGGGAAACTATTTTTTTTAGCTAGAGTCCTAAAACTTTGTAGAAAGATTATTTAAATACAAAGAAAGTACTTTCAGCGTTTTGGAAAATTTCACCCCTAAGGGGGTAAAATAGGGTGCAAAGTTTGTATGGGAAAAACATATTTTTTTTTAAATAGAGACTTAAAATTTTGACGAAAAATTACTTATTAGAACATGAAAAATACTATATTCGGCATTTTACAAAAATCTTTCCCTAAGGGGGTTAAAAAAGGGTGCAAGGTTTGTATGGGGAACACTTTTTCTGAGCTAGACACTTAAAACTTTGTAGAAAGATTACTTATAAAAATACAAAAAAAAAGACTTTCAGCGTTTTGAAAAAATCTATCCCTAAGGGGGATAAAAAGGGGTGCAAAGTTTTTATCAGGGAAAGTTTATGTTTTTGAGTTAGAGACTTGAAACTTTGTAGAAAGATTACTTATTAAAATACAAAAAAAGAACACAAATCGTTTTAGAAAATTCCACCCCTAATAGGGTTAAAAAGGAGAGCAAGCTTTGCATGGGCAACACTTTTTTTGAGTTAGACTTAAAACTTTGCAAAAAGATTACTTATTACTCTTATTAGAATACTAAAAAAGAACTTTCAGCGTTTTAGAAAACTCCATCCCTAAGGGGATCCTTAAGATCCTTAAGAAGGGTAGCCAGTGTTGTGTGGGAAAAACTTTTTTTTTTACTAGACTTAAAACTATTCAAAATGTTACTTATTAAAATTAATAATAAAGTACTTTCAGAGTTTTAGAAAATTCCACCCCTAAGGGGGTTAAGAAAGCTTTGTATGGGCAACACTTTTTTTGAGCTAGAGACTTAAAAGTTTACGAAAAAAGTTCTTTCAGCTATTAGAAAAATTCAACCTCTAAGGGGGTTTAAAAGGGGGTTCAAATTTTAAATGGCGAGCAATAAAATTTTAAAGGGTGAGTAAGAGATTTTTAACTTCGGTCTTATTCTGTACGTTAAAAGACTACAAAACTGATTTCAGAGTTTTTCCAAATTCGTCCCCTAAGAGTGTTAAAATTGGTTCAAAGTTTGAGTATTTCAAGGCATTTTTAAAGTATGAGATTTTTAACTTTGGTTTTAGACTGTTTGTTCACAAACTAGAAAATGAACATCAACTTTTTTTTTAATTATCCCCTAAAAGAGGGTTCAAATTTTGTATTGAGAGAAATCATTTTCTAAGACGATAAAAAGTTCTACGCGGACGAAGTCGCGGGCAACAGCTAGTAATTTAGCAAATACAGTCAAAATAAAATAAAAGAAATAAAAGATGCAGGTAAATTCAGATTCATAAAATTGTAAAAAGATAAAGTCAATACATAATGCAAGTTTGAGTGAGGATGTCAAATTTCATTACTATTTAAATATTCGTCAACTGTGTAAAAGCATTTATCCAACAGCCATTTTGTAATCCTCCTTTTAAATATTGATGGTAGCATTTCCTTAAATGTAGATGGTAACTTATTATAAATGAGGATGCACATGCAGAACACATTCCTCTTACAATAGTTGAATCGATACAACGGTGAGTAAAGTTTGTGTTAATACCTTGTAGGGCGATTCGAGACATCTGTCTGCAGTTTAAATAGTTCCGGCAATGCCTTCAAAAGACACGCGAACCTATATGTCTCTGTATGACTCTGATATTGACATATTCAACTGTAATATTACTGCTGTGAGGCATAAATTGACGAAGAGTTTGTTTGAGCATAGCTTATTAGAGTGACTGTTGCAGCATAGCTTAAACTTTATTCGTAGGTACGGTCACGAGCTTTAATTTAGGACCCATTTCCTTCAAATGTTGTTAGAACATTCACAATGCAATAAGGTCTAAATTTTCAGTTCAATAATAGCGGTGGGGTGTCAATTAAATGTCCTATCGAATGGGCCCTTGAATTGGTATGATAACCTCTTTGCAAAAAGCTATCATTACGGTTATAATAAATAAATAATAATAATATTTGCGGACAATCTTACACAAATCAACCTAGTCCCAAACTAAGCAAAGCTTGTACTATGGGTACTAGACGACGATATAGATACTTATATAGAGAAATACATACTTATTATATGTAAGGGTCTGACTGAAAATCAGCGTTGCAGTGTAGGTACTCAGCAGGTTTTCACTGCAACAGTATGCTGAGTCTAGCCCCTTTTTGGCATCACAAAATGTAAATGCCTCGTACGATATTGTTTGAGTGTGTTTGTCTATTCCTAAGTCTAATTTGTTCACTGTTCCTTTTGTATAAAATGTGATGTTGAATAAAGTTTTTCTATGTCTATGTCTATGTCTACTTATTGTGGTATTACTTTTGGTCCAATTTCAAAATGGTCATTTTGTGTTGACGATTTTCCATTTGTGCCGAATGACAGTAAATCTAGAAGGCTAAGGAGTACCGACAGCGACAGGTGTTCGGGAGGTGTAGGCGCAACAATACGGCGGCAGAACAGTTACAAAATTGCTCGGCTCGGCAAAATGCTCGAAGCAAATTTAAGTAGAATGCTCGCTAGAATGCTCGTTAAAATGCTCCTGATTTATTTTGTGAGCTTTACCTTAAGGCGACGTGAGCTCCAAAAACTGATTTAAAAAAAATCGTAGCTCTTGTTTGGATTATAATACGGCTGCCCTAAATTTAATTAGCAATTTTGAGGCTTTTTTCGAGGGAAATCAGCTATTTAAATCCTGAGTTTTTGACTTTCGCTTGATAGAAAAAAATCACGAACATAGGTCTAAAATACACTTAAAAAAATCGTAACAAATTATGCACAACAGCTAATCATATTAAAATTGGTTCTAAAAATCGGCAATGACATGTTTGAGGGAAATCAGCTACCTATTACTTTGTTATTTATTAAAACGCACTAAAATTTAAAGTAAAACAACATGATATCCGCGCTTCCAAACACGATCTTCCATCTCGCTCACGCTTATGCTCAGTGAGAGGGAGAGAAGACCACGAACCTACGTCCCCTAAATGTAATATTCGCTATGAATGCTCAGTCTATCAGCACCTTATGGCTCTACCTTTGAAATTTTCGTGAAAATGAGTAGTTTAGTAACCATTTTATACATTATAACGTAACAATTTTCGGGTTGAATAAAATATATCATAATGTGCAAGATGTGAGAAGTAACATAGTTTTCTTAGAAATAGATTGTAACAAAAGAAAGTAGAGAAAAAAAATCTAAAGTGAACCCTATTATTTCACTTGTAACCATTTTACAGCTCCATTTGTTATCAGAAAAAGAAGAAATTTTATAATCTTCTTCATAAAGTAATGAACAATAACTTTATTTTCTAACTTGCTTAAATTTCTTCTTGTTTTCTGAAATTTTATCCGCGCATTCGAACATGCACTTCCATCTCGCTCACGCGTATGCTCAGTGAGAGGGAGAGAAGACCATGAGACGTGCGGAGCCTTAAGGCAGCGAGCTGGGATTGCAGAAGAAAAGCGGAAAATGCTAATTACACAAAAAAAACAAAAAAAAAACATTTATTTCAGACACAAGAATCCATATGTTTGTTAGTACGTACAATAACTTAAAAGCTACCCAAGTGTTATTGGGCAAAACAGACAGGTGTAATTTAATTTATTTATTTATGATATGCACTGTAACGTGTAAAAGTAGGTACTAAAACCTAAACCAGTGCTTTAAGATAGGGCAATCCCACATAATAATTTCCATTACTATTACAAATTGATGCTCATTCTTTTAAAATGCTTATTTATATATTATTACTTCAATTATCTGATTATGTCCTACGAACAAAAATAACATGGAAGCATTCTGTCCGCTCAATTCCAGCGCAACGAAAACTGTGCCGCTGTGGGCGGTCCTTACAAACTGTGCCGCATACGACTTCAGTTTGAACGGGATGTCAGTGAGTGACGGACGTGACGGTCGGGAATGCTTTTACTAACAAAATACAAGATTTATTCTTATTTAAGATGCCCTCATGTGTTGTAAAGTGGTGCAAAAACCCTTCCGACCATTCCAAGGAAAATGGCATCACTTTTCACGCGTAAGTAAACCGATAACTTCTGTAAAACCTTTAAAATATATGATCACTTTTTCTCTATAGGGTTGATATTATGCCAAATGAAGTAAGTCGATTATTTTATTAGGTAACTTACTGGATTTTAATTGGAGATTGAATTTGAATACCTATAGTAATACCTACATACTGGGTACCTACTATCTGACCTTTTACAATGTTAAGCAGAATAACAATCAAAATAGGCATTTACTGGACCACTTAGGGTATTGAGCGAGTGTTTAGACAGATAAATCTAAATGATCGATCTAGAAATTTGACATTCGATTATAAATGTTTAAAATATACAACCGAATATCGAGTTTCATAGGTATCGGTAACCAGCTGACACATAGTAGGTACATTCAAAAACGTCACTATTCAGCTCAATAACCTGGAAGTTCGCTTTTTTAGGGTTCCGTACTCAAAGAGTAAAACGGGACCCTATTACTAAGACTTCGCTGTCCGTCCGTCTGTCTGTCGCCAGGCTGTATCTCAAGAACCGTGATAGCTAGAGAGTAGAAACTTTCACAGATTATGTATTTCTGTTGCCGCTATAACAACAAATACTAAAAACAAAATAAAATATTTTTTAAGGGGGGCTCCCATACAACAAACGTGATTTTTTTGCCGTTTTTATAGATAATGGTACGGAACTCTTCGTGCGCGAGTCCAACTCGGACTTGGCCGGTTTTTTTAAACTTCTGGCCCGTAATAGTAGCTAATCGATGGGATTTATAGTTTCTTGCTATACAGCTAGGCCACGCATTCAAGCGGCAGCGGTGGCATACGTGAGAGCAAGAGATCGAAGAGTGGCCTCTCTCTCCAACGTATGGCGCACCGCTGTCGCTGCCGCCGCCACTTGTAGTAGTGTCTACTAAATTGGCTACTTTCCTAAAATAATATATTTAGTCTGTCAGTTAGATCATCAAAAAATATTGGATACGTATTTTTTATTTTGTCAATCCAAACACCAAACCAAAACATAAATGTGAAAATGGGAGCCAAGTTCAATATTAAGAATATGCGTGGTTGTTTTTTTTTTATACTACGACGGTGGCAAACAAGCTACGGCCTGCCTGATGTTAAGCAGGTACCGTCACCTATGGACACTTGTGGCTCCAGAAGAATCACAAGCGCGTTACCGACCCTTTATTCACTTGAGGATTCGCTGTGTTGGCAGATATAAACAGGTCCCTCACTCCCAACACAACGCACCCTAGGGAGCTCTGGCGACCTTTCTCACCACCAGGAACACAACACGACATGCTTGTCAACTTTGCCGACAAAAGAATAGAAATCTAAATGGGTGCCAAGTTCAGTACCTAGATAATCCTAAAATAAAATGTATTCTTAAGAACATACACTTTCTTATTTCTACTAAAACAATGTTTGCTATAAAAGAGTATAACTTATTAAATTTGAATACTCGAATTATTTACACAAAGCAGATAACTAAGGGTACATTGATGATCAAGACTTGACTTGGCTAGTTATTACAGTCAGCGGTGCGGCGCCACATCGCAAATTTGCGATGCGGGGACCGCAGAAACCCGCGTTTAGTAGGTAGGTACCAAAAAACGCGGTTTTTGAGGCGCGCGCGCCACGAAATTTCCGCGGTGCTCTTTTGAGAGCGACCTGCGACATAAAAAGTAGGGTAACCATGTGTCTTATTAATTTCAAAAGTAGGTAATCTCCACTTATAATAAATCTCTAAATTAAAAAAAAAATCAGCCAGTTTGAAACTAAGCTTTCTAAGGTACGAATGTTCTCAGCATCCCATGGACGGAAAAATATGAAACATTTTATATAGGTACATTATTATTCCAGCTGCAATTTAGGATAGTTTTTATCCGACTGCGACAATTAATTTATTTTCCGTAATATACGACTTCATTTAATTTTTCATTTATTATTCTTAAAGTATATCGCCGCCACATCTGTCAGCTAAAAGAAACGTCAAAATCACAGTAATAAGAAATACTACGGACAAAATGGCGGAATTGCTTTGCCTTTCTTTCGCCTATTAATAATTTTAATCCCGTCTACGATATACATTGACGAGACACATAGGTACCAAAAGTAAATATAAAATTAATCGATTTTGATATGCGAACTTATATGCGCAAATGTCGAATTAAGGCGTAATTTGTACAAAAATGTAACAACAAATTCGAACAATATAAACTTCGTTTTTTTGAATGGCACGCGCGCGCGCTCTTTGCGTATTCAGCCAAACCACGAAAACTGAAACTCGAAGTTCGTATATCTGAGGGGAAGTTTTCCCTCTCTGCCGCACTTATGTACGAACTTGTAAGTATGACAGAGAGGGGAAACTTCGAATGCCTTTCACGGTAGGCCCTCTGCATTCCTGTCATTTGTTAGTGAGATAGAGATAGAGATACCCGAACATTTTCGAATTCCGAAGTTCGTGGTTTAAAAGAAAACACGGATGTCGGATAGATCTAAATTAATATTTTATGTGTGAATATGGTTAAAATTATTTGGAAATACTATTGTTGTTATTGTTTTAGTATATTTGACTAGCTTTAAGTTTAATATTGTACGTCCGAAATGGGCAAGCTGTTGGACTTTATTTTGACCAAAACAACTAAATGTACACAGTTCTGACAATAAAGAAATCTTATTTTATCTTATCTTATCGAAAATAGGGATGTAGTAATCATAATGTTGTATTATCTCGAAAAAAAAACAACGCAAGAGGCTATAAATTTAATCAATAAGTTATAAGCGTATAAAGTTTTAAGAGGGGGTTCGTTGCGTCTCTTTTCCGCAAAACGCACCTTTATAATGAAACGATTGTTTTTAACTATGACGCTCGAGGATCGTGACGTCACGGTCCCTGATCGTTTTCTCACTCTAACAAGCGACATTAAAACGGTTGTAGCTTCGTAATTTTTTGAGATATTTGAATGAGTTTTTCGGTTTTTCAAAGGGTAGTTTTTATATCTGAGGGGTTGAAATTGGGGGTGGAAATTTGTATGGAGCTACTTAAACCGCTTAAGGAAATGCTGAACATCCTTGCAGCGCAGGGTCCAGTCTAGCTCCAATAGCATCCTGCGGGAATTCGCTGAGAGATTTGATTGCCATTAAGGGGAAGCGGGGCACTTAGATACAAGGGGCACATTGAAACACCTACATTATTTTCTCACTGAGTAACTTAAATTCACCTGCGGCGACACTGAAGCATGACCTTATACATTTGAGTAGCTTGCCTTAATTTATTTTTAGTTTCATTATACACACATTCATACACCATTTTTTCAGTATGGAAGACTGGGTGCACTTTGAGACACAAAGGGGGCACTTTGATATACGTATCAAAGTGTCCCCAAACGATGTACCAATGTGCCCCATGCGGTGTATCAAAGTACCCCGCATGTGGGGCAGAATTGGACAAATCACATTTTTTCTTTAAATCCATATTTCTCAACTAATATGTATTATCCTAGCCAAAAAAATATAGAATTGTATAGCCTGGTAGTTACGCTATTAATCAGGTACACAAATTAACAGATTAGTTCATGGCAATCAAAATCATGTAAACAGAAAAAAAAATGAAAAATGAAAATTCAATATGATACTGGTTGGTCGAAATAAATAAATATTATATTTTATTGTAATTGTGCCTTGCAGGTGTATTACGTATCAACGGAACACATGAACGTGACATACATGAGTCCTAAGTATTTCGAGTTCTTCCGTGCCACTGCAGCCCGGCCCGGCCGCTGGGACCCCAAGTATTACGTATATTTTCACCTACGTTCACTGAAAATACTTCATAATAATATGACGGTAAGTAATATACGGTGTTTGACAACGGTGAAATTAATTTATTGTTGTACGTATCGCGGTGAATCTTGATCCTATGACAGCTATCATCTCCGTACAATTTATAACCTTAAAACGTATAATTGTACTGAGATGACGCTGTCATAGGATCAAGATTCGCCGCGATACGTAAAAGTACATTACTAATAAGCAAAACTTAAGTAAGAAAATACTCGTAAAACATCAAGTTTTGACCCATTTTTCCTACTTCGAAGATTATACATGGAATTAAATACAGAAAGATAAAATGGAAAAAGTTTTGCCAAAAAAAATTGTTACGTCACTTGCTTAAGAACTACATAAGGTGTTTAAATCAATAACTAACAAACTTGATAAAATTTGAACTTTGTTTAAAGATACCTAATATTATATTCACTTGACAGAAATGTAAATAAAAGCGAATTATAGTAATTATGATATCAACATATTATTTGTAATATTTATTACAACGTGTATGGATTGAGAATAAAAAGCTGAAACATTGTAGTATTTACTTACTTACCCCTTTATTCGTGTACCCTGTACCCGATTTAGACAATTCGTTACTACTATGTTGAATAGGCAAGGGAAATATAAAGTATTTGTTATAATAAAAATCATACAATTATTGTAACAAAGTCAAAATAATTTATTCAAAATAGATTCATACAGAACACTTTTTGAAGGTCAAAGTATATTTTCATTTCTTTAGTACATCAATGTATTTTTACACTTTTACAGTATTATCACAGATTAAGTAATATAACATCTCTTTTATTGGCCAAAATACCAGTAAAAACCTTCAAACCTTAAGTATTCATTTATTTATCATTAAATTATCCATAAGTTAATTAATTCACTTAGGTATAACGTGACTAATAATCGAATCATCAATAATAATTCAAGCATATAATGCAGTTGAAATACACAGCAATATCACAAAGTACATAATTAATACCAAGGGTTACTTAACTGACTGGACTTCCCAGGAGATGTTCACCATGGAACAGCAGTGACAATAATGAAATCAGAATCGGCCGGTCAAACCCTTTTATACCTGATTTCAGGTGTTCGACCACGCCACCTCTGTTCGATAAACACGTGACGTCATGGATAGTTTAGTCAGTCATTTTAATCACTTGATCAATAAATTCTTACTAGTATTCATTTAAAATATACACAAACATATTAAAACCATTATAAATAGGCACCATGAAAATTACATACTGATATTAATTTTAATTTTAGCATTGGCAATATTATTAGTAAGTCAACGATTATACACTTACCCGACATATTTTCATTGAAGTGTCAAATCAGTATCTAATAGTCTGGTGACACAGAAAAGTGACAAACTAATCAATAAAGAAGGTTAATTCGCATCTTATATTACTGGTAAGCTTATGTGCTATATTACATAATAAATAATCTAACACGGCCATACTGACTTGTACTTCGCTCCCGAAGTAGCATAATTTAATTTCTTTTTAAATACTAATTGGCTTATCAATATTGCTAATTACTATTGCTACTGGTTACCATCACTGTCACAGTAACCTCAATTCATCATCATTGTTATATCTGTATTGGTCGCTGTATTCTTAAATCTATTGCTACTGTTTCACTTCTAACATCAAGTGAGGCTCGGTAGCAACTAAAATCTATTGCTACTGTTTCACTTCTAACATCAAGTGAGGCTCGGTAGCAACTAAAATCTATTGCTACTGTTTCACTTCTAACATCAAGTGAGGCTCGGTAGCAACTTAAATCTATTGCTACTGTTTCACTTCTAACATCAAGTGAGGCTCGGTAGCAACTTAAATCTATTGCTACTGTTTCACTTCTTACATCAAGTGAGGCTCGGTAGCAAATAAATTTACTTCTACTGTTTCACTTCTAACATCAAGTGAGGCTCGGTAGAATTATTTCATCACTCAAGTAATTTAATTGATACCTATTTTGTCAATTTAACGACGCAAATGTTTTATTATGGTGAGATGCATATTAAGCCATAATATTAATGAAGAGGGTATATTTACCATACCTATATAATGGCGTTAAGTTGACAAAATATATTTCGTTGCAATCATAAATGTATAACCTTTAACAGCTTTACTGGCCTTCGCTGCAGTCTTCATGCTGCTCCAGTCGAACTCCTTGGCCAGAACTTCAATGATGTTGCACCAGCTGGCAGCTCCACAGTCGTTCCGCTCGGGGTCGAATAATGGCAGCGCGATGTCATCATCCTTTTGACTGCGTTGTGTAGGTAGTGGTGAGAGCGTCACGAATCGCTTTCAGTGAATCTTGAACTGCTGTATCGGCCATCCTAAAATTCACAGGCAGGTATCAGGTATGTAAAAAAAAATACAACAACAAAAAAAAGTAGGTCGTATCCCACTTCTGATGACAGAAATGTAAATAAAAGCGAATTATAGTAATTATGATATCAACATATTATTTGTAATATTTATTACAACGTGTATGGATTGAGAATAAAAAGCTGAAACATTGTAGTATTTACTTACTTACCCCTTTATTCGTGTACCCTGTACCCGATTTAGACAATTCGTTACTACTATGTTGAATAGGCAAGGGAAATATAAAGTATTTGTTATAATAAAAATCATAGAATTATTGTAACAAAGTCAAAATAATTTATTCAAAATAGATTCATACAGAACACTTTTTGAAGGTCAAAGTATATTTTCATTTCTTTAGTACATCAATGTATTTTTACACTTTTACAGTATTATCACAGATTAAGTAATATAACATCTCTTTTATTGGCCAAAATACCAGTAAAAACCTTCAAACCTTAAGTATTCATTTATTTATCATTAAATTATCCATAAGTTAATTAATTCACTTATAACGTGACTAATAATCGAATCATCAATAATAATTCAAGCATATAATGCAGTTGAAATACACAGCAATATCACAAAGTACATAATTAATACCAAGGGTTACTTAACTGACTGGACTTCCCAGGAGATGTTCACCATGGAACAGCAGTGACAATAATGAAATCAGAATCGGCCGGTCAAACCCTTTTATACCTGATTTCAGGTGTTCGACCACGCCACCTCTGTTCGATAAACACGTGACGTCATGGATAGTTTAGTCAGTCATTTTAATCACTTGATCAATAAATTCTTACTAGTATTCATTTAAAATATACACAAACATATTAAAACCATTATAAATAGGCACCATGAAAATTACATACTGATATTAATTTTAATTTTAGCATTGGCAATATTATTAGTAAGTCAACGATTATACACTTACCCGACATATTTTCATTGAAGTGTCAAATCAGTATCTAATAGTCTGGTGACACAGAAAAGTGACAAACTAATCAATAAAGAAGGTTAATTCGCATCTTATATTACTGGTAAGCTTATGTGCTATATTACATAATAAATAATCTAACACACTCAACCTGCGGGCGGTATCAGTCAGCTGTTAGAATCGAATCGACTCCAGTCAAGTCACTACAGATTATTTACTGCGCCTACATTTCAATGAGTGTTTCCTGATTGTCAATCCTGCTTTCCCATCGTTGCCAACATTTTTTTTCAGGTGGAGGCCTTATTCTACGAATTTCGGAGCAACGAATACAGACGTGGGTTTGTGGAGATGCGCTTCCAATTTTGCGACCTCGTGCAGAAAGACCACTTTTTCGGACCAGCATTACGAGCCAACCTGCCTGATTGCCCGTTGCCACCGGTAACATTCATTACTAACATAGGCCGGGAAGTTAGAAATTGCCGGTCGGTTACCAAGTGTCAGCTAACCTATTAGGCCCACACACTAGCAGACGCGGGTGCGCCCGCGTCTGCTAGTGTGGGCCTAATAGGCCTGCGAGTTAGTTAGCGCTGCTAACGAGCTACAGTGTCAACATTATAAAATTCAACTCTTACCTACTCATACTCGTTAATGTTTTAATCCCGAAATGCCTTTATAATCATCCTAGGTTAGGTTTAAAACTGCGGTATTAAAGAATACGATTATAGTGCAACGAAATGTCCGCAACCTACTAAATATACAGGGTGGAATTTCATAAACTGTACATAATAAAAGGAGAAAAATTTCAGCCAATTTCATCGGTGAAACGGTGTTTTTTTTTTTTTCTAGTCATTAGTTTTTTTTTACAGAATTTTGAAAATTTTTGTAAAAACTCGGGTAATACACCTAATTCAGACGGTATAACTTTTGATCCAATGGTCCTAAAATGAAAATAAAAAATGCAGAGTATTACCAAGGGACAGGTTAATAATTCTTAATAACAATAGAAAACCAACTAGAAGAGAAAATCCGCAAAAAAAATTATTGTTTTTGAAAAATGGCTACAAAAATTACGAATTTTAAAAGAAAAACACAATTTTCTTAAAAAAACGCAGATTCAGTTACCATTTTTTTTGCTTAGTATTAAACCTCACTTAATGCCGATTCTAAAACCGTTTTTAAACTGTCTCAGACTTTGAAAAATACCACGCAAATGGGTCCGTAAATCAAACCATAATTTTATTAATTTTAATCCTCTTAAAATCCTTAATGACCGCTTGTTCCCAGGTAGTTGAAGGTCCACCTAAAACCCGATAACACCCTTCAACTACCTGGGAACAAGCGGTCATTAAGGATTTTAAGAGGATTAAAATTAATAAAATTATGGTTTGATTTACGTACCCATTAGCGTGGTATTTTTCAAAGTCTGAGACAGTTTAAAAACGGTTTTAGAATCGGCATTAAGTGAGGATTAATACTAAGTACGTAATTTGTTATTTCCACCTAAAACCCAATAACACCCTTCAACTACCTGTGAACAAGCGGTCATTAAGGATTTTAAGGGGATTAAAATTACTAAAATTATGGTTTGATTTACGTACCCATTAGCGTGGTATTTTTCAAAGTCTGAGACAGTTTAAAAACGGTTTTAGAATTGGCATTAAGTGAGGTTTAATACTAAGCAAAAAAAATGGTAACTAAATCTGCGTTTTTTTAAGAAAATTGTGTTTTTCTTTTAAAATTCGTAATTTTTGTAGCCATTTTTCAAAAACAATAATTTTTTTTGCGGATTTTCTCTTCTAGTTGGTTTTTTATTGTTATTAAGAATTATTAACCTGTCCCTTGGTAATACTCTGCATTTTTTATTTTCATTTTTGAACCATTGGATCAAAAGTTATACCGTCTGAATTAGGTGTATTACCCGAGTTTTTACAAAAATTTTCAAAATTCTGTAAAAAAAAACTAATGACTAGAAAAAAAAAAAAACACCGTTTCACCGATGAAATTGGCTGAAATTTTTCTCCTTTTATTATGTACAGTTTATGAAATTCCACCCTGTAGGTTCCAAAAAGTCTTACTCATATAAAAAATAACTGCTGAAGTTTATGACATGTCTTATTCAGCAATCCTTAAATATCATTTAATTGAAATCCTCCTTCTTAAAAACGATAATTCATAACTTAGTAAACGAACGCGCTGCTGACAAGACGTAATAGTATTTTATGCACCTGTTTGTATAAGAAGGGTCTTAAAACGCGAGTGGCGTGGGTCGCAATTGCAGACGCCACGAGCGTTTTTACACCAGTTATACACCGTTGCATACAATACTTTTTCTACGACAAATTTTAAATAAATAGCAGACTACAGAATTGTCAAACTTTTCAGGCAGCATTTTTTCTATTCGTACTGTTGCTACTCACGCAATTTCTTCAGGAGTGCAGTTTTTAATTTCTTCGACCATTTTAAAAGGAACGTACACTTTTGTCTTCACAAATAGGGTTGCCAGATGTCCGGTATTTAAGCGTACAGTACGGTATTTTCGAGGACTGTCCGGTAAAAAATAAATGGTCATACCGGACAGAACAATGTCCGGTATTTTGAGGAAAGTCTGGTTTTACTGGTCACAAGTGGCTACTAAAGGCATATGAAATCCCGCAAAAGCAAAACTCGCGCGCGCTCCTCGCTCGTTGTCTGTATCTGCGTCTGTAGGCTCTCACTTCACCACTGTATACCCGTCTCACTCACCCACCCGCTAAATAAAAACTATTACTATAAAAAAACCCGTATTTTTTGCGACCAAGCGTACACCCCCCCCCCCCCCCTTCAATGGGTTTTCGGGCCAGATCATCATCCTAGAATAAATAAAATATTTGCGGACAATCTTACACAAATCGAGCTAGTCCCAAACTAAGCAAAGCTTGTACTATGGGTACTAGACGAATATAAACATACTTAAAGACATAGAAAACATCCATGACTCAGGAACAAATATTCGTGCTCATCACACAAATAAATGCCCTTACCGGGATTCGAACCCAAGACCTCTTGCTTCGTAGGCAGGGTCACTACCAACTAGGCTAAAGCGGTCGTCAAAATAGGTCTACAGTCTCCCCCACCTGTCATAGAAGGCGACTAAAGGGGGTCATCGGGGTCGTAGTGTTTCTGGCGGGGGCCGGGGCACTCACCTAAAAACCCCAGGGAAGGCGACTATCATCCTAGGACGAGCCAAATGTGGCGAGACGCGAGGGGGGCTCCAGTGCGTTCAGAATGAGATCCTAGAGTCCTCCGCATGAGAGCGCAGATGCCGGCCGCCGTGGAGTTTTTAGTGGATAGAAATACCACATTACCCAGTCATCCCCCGATGATTGGGTACCTGCGTCGCTACCACGAACTTCGAATCTCGAACTTCGTATATCTCCGTTTCGGTCGCTCGAGTACCATAAACCATAAGCGCGATAGAGACGGAGATATACGAAGTTCGAGATTCGAAGTTCGTGGTAGCGCCGCTGGTTCGCAGGTTTCCATCACGAAAAATAAAAAAGGTCCCGGTTGTGCCCTAAACGAGCCTGGGGTCCGCTTTGACATCTTATCCCACGATTTAGCATAGGCACTAGTTTTACGAAAGCGACTGCCATCTGACCCTCCAACCCAGAGGGAAAACTAGACCTTATTGGGATTAGACCGGTTTCCTCACAATGTTTTCCTAAGTTCGCGGAATATATAAGATTCGAAAAACTCATTGGTACGAAGCCGGGATTCGAACCCACGACCGCCCCGCTTGACAGCCGCATGCCTGCACCACTAGGCTACCGTAACTTAGCATTTCAGGGCCAGATAAAGACATTAAATCCTGAGATCGCACATTAAATTAACACAGGTGCTTAGGGTTAAAAATCGATAATGCATAAATTATACACCCAATCCAAGTAGCCCTTTGTTTGATCATTAAGTTTTAACAGTATAATATATATGCTATCGAATTAGATCACTAGCTCCTGTGTAATAAAATTGTATTTTTCACAATCGTGTTATAGTAGAGAGCTTTTTAGTCGAGTACCTTGTTTAGGCCACGAAGCTTGCTGAGTGGCCTAAGTAAGGTACGTGATTAAAAAGCTTGATTATAACACTATTGTGAACAATACTTTTTGTACGAGTTCATTAAAATTAATTTTCTACGAGTCAACTGAACTAATTAAACAAATTCGATACCGTTGAAACGAAGTGCAGCCTATCGCTCGTACGCTCGTTGATATCTTAAAAGACATGAACGAGCGTACGACATCAACGAGTAAACTCAATAATCAAAGCGATTCTATTGGTCCAATTCATTACAGTTCGGTAAAGCAGCCACGTGATTGGTCGAATTTATTTTAGTTCTATTTTTAATTTTTTTTCGGTTGTCTGGAGCGTATCGAAACAGTTATTTCGATTGTTTCGACAGTAACATGGACTACTACAACTATGAAAAGAGTGACGTTGCAGTATTCTCTATGAAATCTTATATTGTACTCGTCGATTAAAATCTGTGTAAGATTTTAATCGACGAGTACAAAAACACCTTGACAGTTTTTTGTTTAAGTACCTAAAAGAAACTAACTTTACATGTACTCCAGTAACTTTATGTATTTAAGTATTTATTTATCCATATAAGTACAACGGCCTACGTAGCCCAGTGGGTAGTGACTCTGCCTACGGAGCTGGATGTCCCGGGTTCGAATCCCGGTCAGGGCATTTATTTGTGTGTTTATCACGAATATTTGTTCCTGAGTTATGGATGTTATACATGTATATAAGTATATCTATATGTATGTATCTATTATATATATCATCGCCTAGTACCCACAACACAAGCCTTATTGAGCTTACCGTGGGCCTAGGTTGATTTGTGTACGATTGTCCCGTAATATTTATTTATTTATTGAAGTATGTTTATCTTCGTCTAGTACCCATATATGGCCATAGTACAAGCTTTGCTTAGTTTGGGACCAGGGGACCGATTTTTGACTTTCGAGCGCTCGACTCATTCACTCGAAAACTGTCAAAAATTATGAAATACTAATTTAACAATTTAATTTTAAATTAATTTCTTTCTGCATCCCCATAGTCGCAGCAATGTAGACCGCTCAACCCCAATACTGAAACCCCGTTTGCCACTCCGAACAAACTCACAACCACTAAGTAATAAGAAACATAAACCTTCAAATTCAATGATGTCCTACGTAACAAAAAAAATCAAAGGAACATGAAATTCACAGGCCTTCTCGACCCCCTCTCCAACACTGATACAATAATAAAAAAAAGCATAGAACAAAATTACAACATTCTCCCACCACGGGTGGTCGCAGCGGGAGATTCCGACCAAAACCCTCCATCTCGAACATTTTTTTTTTTTTTTTTTTTCTTTATTTATTTATTAAAGGGGTTTTGTCACGCAGTGACTATGCCACCCCCATCAGCGAGATCAATATACATAATAATATTAATATAATTTGTCTTAGAGGTAATGAAATTCGTACGTTTATTACAATACCTTAAAGTATAGTTTGCATAACATTCTGGCCTCGTCTGACAACGGCGAAGCCAGAATGCTATTACAACTACCTACATTTGTTAACATTAGGTACGTCATCTCATGCCGTTGAGCCTCGTTGCGGACACACTCCATCAAAACATGTTGGACGTCTTCTACTACATAGCACTCAGGGCAGTTGGGAGAGTCCGAGATGCCCATCAAAAATTTAAATTTGTTTGACGGAATGATCTCGAACATTGAGACTAAATAATACTACATTATACAATGTATGATATACATCTACTTACCTACCTCTGGACCCGACAAGGCGACAAGCTCAAGATAAGAACAAGAGCTATATAAGATAACTGTGAAGACATCAACGCGCAAAATTACTAAGCTGCTGCGCTTCATTTCAGCAGGGCGATTTTCAATAGATACCAAGTTTGTTTAATAAATTATTATTTCCGTTGACTCGTAGAAAAAGTATTGTATACAATAGTTTTATAATTAGCTTTTTAAGTCTCGTACCTTAATTAGGCCACTCAGCAAGCTTCGTGGCCTAAACGTGGTACTCGACTTAAAAAGCATCCATTATATAACGATTGCATAAACTACTATTATTTAATTTTCAAGCGCTCGAAAGTCAAAAATCGGCCCCGTGGTCGATTTGTGTAAGATGGTCCGCAAATATTTATTTAAAATATTTATCATTTATTTATACATCTAGACTAGAGTTTGCGTTAAATCCGGTAGTTCTGATTTTATGCTGACTTGTTTGACTTGCAATGAATAATCCAAATTTGTGACCTCGAGCGCCAAACGCAACTTAGTCAAAAATCTAAAGAATAAAAAAAAGGAAGACAGAAAGAAACATTTATTCGAGACAAACACCACACAGCGTTTCTCACGAAATGGTTCTATCTCAGCATAATTGGTGCCAGCGCTGATCTTCCGATTGAACCGTGGAGTGACTTCACGGTGGATAACAAACAAAATACAAAATAATAATAAAAACTTAGTTAAACACGGGAAGGGACAATTAACGCAGTTAAAAATAGAAAAGGAAATATAATATTGTCACGCGATTAATGAACGCCCATTTCACGTGTGTTGCTAAAATACCGTATAAGTATATGGAAAATGACAGTTAAGCTAACGCGCGTTCGAAACGTTACTTGATTACCCCTCGGGCAGAGGTCGCGAGAATCCGCTGGATGCAGGTGGCGCAGGAATGGTCATTGTGGCACTCTTTGGGAGAGGCTTATGACTAGCAATAGACGTATTTCAGCTGATATGATGACTCTTATTTGCAGGGCGAGTACCATTTGAATAACATGTCGATAACTGATCTACCAATCCTGCGCACTTTCCCGTTCCGCAAGGGACGAATCTACGCTTCCTTAACTGACGCGGGCAAAGTTATCGGTAATGGATACATAGATATGGAAATTAAAATGAAACCATTTCGGATGGGCAAAACAAAGTCCAACAAATCTATGATTGTAAATAAAACTTAATTGACTGGCTGAACAGTGTTTTATTTTAACTACGTGAAATGTTTCAGAATTAAAACGTCTGTATCTCCTTAAACGTTTATCCTAAAAAATAAAGAAAAAAATCCGAATATCGGTTTTTGGTCCTCTATCGAGAGCACCAACAAAAAACAATATTTATGTATCTCTTAGAAAAAAAAAATTAAGTCGGTGATCAACTTTATACTGACATCGGGGTTAGTTTACAACCCCATTTTTGACGGATTATGATAGTAATAAGGAAAAAAACATTAGAACATTAAAAAAAATCCGTTCTCAGGCTTAGGATTTATAAAGGTTTATGTGCCTTTGAGATTACTTTGACAAAGAAAAAAAAGCGGCCAATTGCGAGTCGGACTCGCACATGAAGGGTTCCGTTACATAAATTGCTTTTTACGATATATGACGTATTAAAAAAAAACTACTTCATAGATCTCGTTCAAACCAATTTTCGTTGGTAGTTTGCATGGTAATGTACATCATGGCCGCCGGTAATGTACATAATGTACACCGAGGCCCATACGGACGATTTTTACGCCATTATACGGAAAAAAATCGTCCTAATGATGGGTCGACTTAGGGGCAGCTCCAACAGCATTCTGGGGGTGATTGCGGGCCGATATGATAGTCCAATTTTGGCTCATTGGATAGGGATGACAAAGAGCTTTCTATCATCTCCACTTATAATAAATCTCTAAATTAAAAAAAGAATCAGCCAGTTTGAAACTAAGCTTTGCGCGGTTCGAATGTTCTCAGCATCCCATGAACGGAAAAATATGAAACATTTTATATAGGTACATTATTATTCTAGCTGCAACTTAGGATAGTTTTTATCCGACTGCGACAGTTAATTAATTTTCCGAAATATACGACTTCATTTAATTTTTCATTTATTTTTATTGAAATCAAACGCTGCTCCAACTGTCAGCTATAAGAACCGTCAAATTTTCGTCAAAATGGCGGAATTGCTTTGCCTTTCACTTATTAATAATTAAAATCCCGTCTACGATAGACCTTTACGAGACAAATGCTAAAATATAAACCATAAAAAAATATTCGATTCTGATATGAGAACTTATATGCGCAAATGTCGTTTTATGTCGTAATTTCAATAAATGAAATCAACAAATTTTAACAATATAATTAACACGAATTTGTTTTTTTTGAATGACAATGGCACGCGCTCGGCGCATTCAGCCAAAGTACCTGCGGCGCTACCACGAAAACCGATACTCAATGTTCATATATTTGCATCCCTGTCACTCGAGTATGGTTAGTGCGATAGAGATAGAGATACCCGAATATTTTCGAATTCCGAAGTTCGTGGTTATAGCTCAGGAATCTAAAATATGGTAAATAATCATAATGTATTTTCTCGAAAAAGAATTTAAAATAAATATAGTCAAATGGAGAAAAAAACAAAGCAAGAGGTTATATAGGTAATGATTAAGTTATAAGAGTCCAAAGTTTTAAGAGGGGGTATGTTCTGTCCCTTTTCCGCAAAACGCACCTTCATATGAAACGATTGTTTTTTACTATGACGCTCGAGTATATTGACGTCACAGTCCCTCATCGTTTTCTCACTCTAACAAGCGACATTAAAACGGATGTAGCTTCATAATTTTTTGAGATATTTGAATGGGAGTTTCATTATCTTCTATCTATTTATACATAATAAATGCCTATGTCCTGACTGACTTATTCACTCAATCACTCACTCACTCACTCATCAACGCACAGCCGAAACTACTAATCTTAGAGAGTTGATTTTTGCACAGTATGTTGCTTTTATAACGTGGGCTAGGGATAAAAAGGGATTTTTGAAAATTCTACCCCTAAGGGGGTAAAATGGGGGTGCAAAGTTTGTATGGGAGAACCTTTTTTTTTGAGCGATAGACTTAAACTTTGTAGAAAAATTAGTTATTAGAATACAAATGAAACACTTTCAGCGTTTTGGAAAATTCCACCCCTAGGGGGGTAAAATAGGGGTGCAAGGTTTGTATGGGGGAAACATTTTTTTTTAAATAGAGACTTAAAACTTTGTAGAAAGATCAGTCATTAGAATACAAATAAAGAACTTTCAGGGTTTTAGAAAATTCTACCCCTAAAGGGGTAAAATAGAGTGCAAAGTTTGTATGGGAAAAACTACTTTTTTTTAAATAGAGACTTAAAACTTTGTAGAGAAATTATTCATTAGAATACAAATAAAGTACCTAGATTCAGTGTTTTAAAAAAATCTACCCCTAAGGGGGTAAAATAGGGGTGCAAATTTTGTATGGGGGAAACAATATTTTTTTTAAATAGAGACTTAAAACTTTGTAGAAAGATTAGTCATCAGAATACAAATTAAGTACTTTCAGCGTTTTAGAAAATTCTACCCCTAAAAATAGGGGGCTAAAATAGGGGTGCAAAGTTTGTATGTGGGAAACTATATTTTTTAGCAAGAGTCCTAAAACTTTGTAGAAAGATTATTTAAATACAAAGAAAGTACTTTCAGCGTTTTGGAAAATTTCACCCCTAAGGGGGTAAAATAGGGTGCAAAGTTTGTATGGGAAAAACATATTTTTTTTTAATAGAGACTTAAAATTTTGACGAAAAATGACTTATTAGAACATGAAAAATACTACATTCGGCGTTTTACAAAAATCATTCCCTAAGGGGGTTAAAAAAGGGTGCAAGGTTTGTATGGGGAACACTTTTTCTGAGCTAGACACTTAAAACTTTGTAGAAAGATTACTTATAAAAATACAAAAAAAAAGACTTTCAGCGTTTTGAAAAAATCTATCCCTAAGGGGGATAAAAAGGGGTGCAAAGTTTTTATCAGGGAAAGTTTATGTTTTTGAGTTAGAGACTTGAAACTTTGTAGAAAGATTACTTATTAAAATACAAAAAAAGAACACAAATCGTTTTAGAAAATGCCACCCCTAATAGGGTTAAAAAGGAGAGCAAGCTTTGCATGGGCAACACTTTTTTTTGAGTTAGACTTAAAACTTTGCAAAAAGATTACTTATTAGAATACTAAAAAAGAACTATCAGCGTTTTAGAAAACTCCATCCCTAAGGGGATCCTTAAGATCCTTAAGAAGGGTAGCCAGTGTTGTGTGGGAAAAACTTTTTTTTTTTTACTAGACTTAAAACTATTCAAAATGTTACTTATTAAAATTAATAATAAAGTACTTTCAGAGTTTTAGAAAATTCCACCCCTAAGGGGGTTAAGAAAGCTTTGTATGGGCAACACTTTTTTTGAGCTAGAGACTTAAAAGTTTACGAAAAAAGTTCTTTCAGCGATTAGAAAAATTCAACCTCTAAGGGGGTTTAAAAGGGGGTTCAAATTTTAAATGGCGAGCAATAAAATTTTAAAGTGTGAGTAAGAGATTTTTAACTTCGGTCTTATTCTGTACGTTAAAAGACTACAAAACTGATTTCAGAGTTTTTCCAAATTCATCCCCTAAGAATGTTAAAATTGGTTCAAAGTTTGAGTATTTCAAGGCATTTTTAAAGTATGAGATTTTTAACTTTGGTTTTAGACTGTTTGTTCACAAACTAGAAAATGAACATCAACTTTTTTTTTAATTATCCCCTAAAAGAGGGTTCAAATTTTGTATTGAGAGAAATCATTTTCTAAGACGATAAAAAGTTCTACGCGGACGAAGTCGCGGGCAACAGCTAGTATAGGAAATAAGTTAGATTTATTTAGTATTATTATTTACTAACACTAGTCGTAAGACTCGTAAGTCTTCATTAACAAAATATGGATTATATCTGAAATAAAGATTTAAATTAATTAAATATATTTTTTTCAGTTTTATCATTCTCTTATTTTAGAAGTTACAGGGGGGGGGACACACATTTTACCACACACGTATGGGTTTGAAGAAAAAAATTTTTTTGAGTTTCAGTTCTGAGTATGGGGACCCCTAAAACTTAATGTTTTTTTTCGATTTTTGTGTGAAAATCTTAATGCGGTTCACAGAATACATCTACTCACCAAGTTTCAACAGTATAGCTCTTATAGTTTCAGAAAAAAGTGGCTGTGACATACGGACGGACAGACAGACAGACGGACGGACATGACGAATCTATAAGGGTTCCGTTTTTTGCCATTTGAAAATGAAAATGAAAATGAAAAATGAAAAATTATTTATTCGTTTTCTGAAGTACCTACTAATTTAACATGTTCTGGTGTCCCTTTTTAAGTAAACCTTGGCTACGGAACCCTAAAAAAGGGTATTTATTTTATATTAAATAAGCCTTACCTGTGTGGTGTCGGGTTAGAATAGCACCACCCCCTTTCTTCCCGTGGGTGTCGTAAGAGTCGACTAAGGGAACAGGGTTGAAGTGTGTTTTGGGCGATGGGCTAGCAACCTATCACTGCGACATCACATTTATTCGATCTTGTATACCCACATTTATGCTAAAAGTGGCACTGGAACACAAGTTTCATGTGCTCTGCCTACCCCTTTTAGGGATAAAGGCGTGATTGTATGTATGTAAATAAGTCTATCATTCACATAAGGGTAACATTGCACATTGCACGTAGAACCGATGGCCGTTGGGGCGTAAAGCCCCCCACAAGGTGGACTGATGACCTGGTAAAGATCTCGGGAGTCCTCTGGATGCGGGTGGCGCAGGACCGCTCATTATGGCACTCTCTGGGGAAGGCCTATGTCCAGCAGTGCACGTCTTTTGGCTGATATGATGATGATGATGATGAGGGTATCAGTGATCAAAGTAATCAATGACACCCCATGCTACAAATATCGAGAAAAAGCAAATGGCCGTCAAGGTTGTGATTTGCAACAGTATTTGATGTTATAGCCAGATACATGCCTGATTCAGTGAATTACATAAAATTAATGTATTTACTATACTGAAAGTTGTACCTTAGAAGTTATACAAGCTATTAAAAGCCCGTAAAATAAGTACCTACGTACGTATTTTAATTTTTTTTTCATCGATCTGCGTGGTCGATCCCACGATGGTATAAAGACACACGTACAGTGAGGGCCCGCGGCGGGCCCGCGTTCGGTGTGTGTTTGAAGTGTAGTTTCAATGTTTTACAACTTGCGCGGGCCCGCGCCAGACGCGCGCACGGCCCGTGCCCGCGACCGGTGTGTGGAGGCCTTTATGCCTTGATCACAGTACCGAGCAAACGGGCGAGATAGTGCTCTCGGCCGAGTACTCGGTGCGTATAACATAGCGAGTGACTGTTTAAACGCACCGAGTACTCGGCCGATAGCACTGTCTCGCCCGTTTGCTCGGTACGTGTGACCAAGGCATTAGATTAGAGCACCCGACGAGTGGTGCTCGGCGCCCCCTAGTACCGCTGCGCCCGTGTGCAACGCACACCCTGCACCATAGGTAAATACGCCCCTGAGTGCTTTCTGTCCTGACTGGGGTGGTACGAATGCAGTACGTAGGTACTGCAACATCACCCCCACTTCCGCTCATGACAGTATACCGACCAGTGAGGCAATCTCACGTTAAAGTACTAAATAGCGCATACAGATCCCGCCCCGCCAAGTCAGGAAACCTGAAGAAGGACAATAAAATAAACATAACTGTCTCAGCGTCAAGCTACAGCATAATAACCTCCATTACAGCACACTTGGCCACAATTCAAATCCGAAAAAGAGGATGCAACTACAATACAGATTATACAGCAACGCCGGCGTTTCTAGACACGGACATTATATCGAGTAGATAAGGCAAATGCACCTAATTCGCCTGACAATAGTACATTGTGAAAAATGTTGTACTCACCACGGGCGGTAATAAAGAAAGCCTCAGAGCGCATATTTATCGCCCTTGCCTTCGGCTCGGGCGTCAAATACCTGCGATCTGAGACATTATTTGTTTAACCGCCCTAGGTAAGTACAACATTTTACGTCTCTATCTGGCCAGAAAGTGGGGTTTTCCGCACGCATGGCGTGCGGTAATTCCTACTTTATGGCCAGGTATGACGTAAATAAATATACGTAATGTTTCCGTTATGTAGTGTCGAAATTGTATCTTTTCTGTATTTTAATTAAAAGTTGATTCAGAACGAACTCCAAATGCATCATTTGTAAAGCATTAGTATTTTCTCATTTGCCTGTCCAGATTCGTGTTTTGTGTGTGTGTAATCAACAGCAGACTTTAAATAAATGAAATGGATATAAAATTTGGGCTAATAAATAATTTGTTTCGTTGAGAGGTGGATAGAAAAATTTTAATTATAGGTTATACTTACATCCACGTTTTTGTCCATTACGAGTACTAGTAATATTACTTCACTGAGGTATCATGTACATTTTTCTCTCAGAAATAAGCGCATTCGGTGTTCATAAAAAACGGTCGATAGGACGTTTCCCGCGCCAACAATTGTTATTAAAAGGTGACCTAAAGGTTCACTGGCATGTCATGAAGTTCGCCTTTTCTATGGTTAAAACAGTTAAAATAAAAAAACAAGGATATCTTTTAAAATATGTCTGTGGATTACACAGAGCAACGCCGGCGTTTCGAGAAATATGCAATGCACTTTACGATTATTGCCTCCGTAGCTGAGCGGTGATACTGGTTGTTTTATTGCGTATTATATCCACTTGTCGGGAAATTGTTTTTAGATTGAGCTTGTTGTTGGAGGTTGTGATACGGAATCGAGGGTTTATAATATCAACTTTAAACAATAACTTAATATCAAGTTCTTTTGTTTATAGTTGAGGCTCCATTTCAGGCGCTGACGTACTGAGATATTCTCGCACGCAAATTCTGAGGTTTAAAACCACGAATATTTTAATTTGATTTATTTATTGATTAGGTACACTTTACAGACATTATACATTGAGATACTTTATGATTAGCTGATAGACTAGCATGACGTCCAAAGTTAGTGCAAACAGCATGATCGATCACCAAGTTATGAGTGTTTTAACTACAGTATGTGATTAATTTATCCTACTCTATTTCAGCCATGTCGAACCAGCGACGTATCTGCATAATCTGCAATTTTTTTCTGGTGCTAAGGAAGGTTATTCCTATCACGAAAAAACGAATCAGGCACTTCTAACATTATCACCCATTGTCCATGCGTTGCACATGTCCAAGCCACCGCAAACGCCTCTGCTTCAGAGGGTCGTGAACTGTTGTATAGTCTGTGCGAATTTGGTCTGTCCAGCGTACCGAGATTGCTGCTTCTGCCCCTTGGTAATTTTCCTTCGATTTTCCCAGGTTCACTAATCCGTGTTGAGAAACTGCTTGCGTTTCTGGAGGGATCAAAGGGTCTATATCAGACACTTACGTTCCGAATTGCAATTTGATATCAACGTATTATCGCGCTCGTTTTAGCAAATTTGAATTTTAAACGTAAGTGTCAGATCTACTCCCCAGTCTCAGGAAAATTCCTTACTGGAACTCGCTAATGTTGGGAAACACAAACGTCAAGTAACAGGAGACATGTTCATTTGAGCCGAACGTGCTTATCGCGCAATCAGGGCGGGAACAAAGTGCTGCAAACAAGTCAATCTTAAACCGGGTTTGCATACATTAGCGCAACACTCGCTTTCAGAACATGGTGCCGGTTGGTGCAAGGGCTGAGAGAAAACCGATTTTATGTGTTTTTTTTTCAGCCTGCTGCCAATTTTTGCATGTCATAGTCACGAGAAAGGTCACGACAAAAAATGAATATGACTAAGAGATTGGCGCTTTTTATCTCTTGCACTTATGATAGCTGAGGTGCAAGTAACTGCAAGGTGATAGGTATCAAACAGTTTTCAGATATCATTCTCACTCTGCAATTGATCGATTTTAACAGTAATTACTGAACAAGAGATAGTAGTTTATGTGACATATCATAATAACATCACACGAGTGTCTTAATGCCTAATTATGTACAGTTACATACACTACTTTATCTATTCACATATCATAAGCCTCCATGATGCATTATTCAGGAGCCGCATATTATGACCGGCATCGCGGCGTTGTTTTCTGGCAGCTGTCATAGTTTTTTTCTTAATTCAGAGACAAACTAGAGTCGGATCCAACTAGGATCGTTCGATATCTTACTTACGTGCGACATCTGTCAAATTTGTATGCAAATTGACAATTCATTTCGAACTAAACGTCATCTCGACTGATATTAGAATAGAGGTCAAATCAAATTTCTTTGATTTCAGAGATGTTCGAAATTTGAATGAAATAATATTATCGAAATCGATGTTATTATTTAGCAATAATAACATTTTCACAAATAAGATATTTGTTCTAACAAAACAGTCTATTTTTATAATGGCCATAATGTGCGGTTCTTGAACGCCTCATGCAGGGTTTATGATATTTGGATAGATAAAGTGTTTTATTTTATTTTACCAAATAACTTCTATACCTTGGTCATCCTAAATAGGCATGTTAGTTAGTTAGTTATACTGGGCGTTTTCCGCAAATCGACATCTATAATTGTGCCTATTATGCGTGAAACAACGGTGTGGCGTTACTCTAACCACCCCAGCTCGTCCAGAAAGTTGGTGAGTGCCTTGGTGTTGCTGACTGCTTCCCGTAGTGTGTCTGGAGAACCTAGGGTGCTTTATTCTGTATACCTCACCCAGGCAGTCTACCCAAGGAAAAAACCGTGATAACGGGAGAAGTTATATTGCAGAAAGGTAGAGAACTCACAATAAAACCTGGCTACAAGATAAAAAGGCATTATTGTCAACAAAGCGATGTTTTCCAACGTAGTTACTCGTAGGTACGTTAGGACAATTCAACTGTCATTTTCTCATACAAAATGTGACATTTAGATCTACCTGACGCACGTACAATGCGTTACGTATACGTAGTTGCCTAGCTGGTTACAGATGACAGGATTGTCCTCAATTTGCTTGACATTCAATGTGAATGTCGGATAAATATGAACGAAAACTTATGATAACTTCATAAATACTTACTTACACTTCTACCGAGAGAGCACTTATCTTACTAGTCTGAGCTTGCGGGCCAAGCCGCTGAAGTGCTGGAGTCTGGCTACTGAAAGATAAGCCTATGATTTATTTAAAACGTTTTATATGGCAACAGTAATTATCATTGTCAAATGTGTCAAACTCCTTAAATTAATAGCTGTATGATGTCATATTCTTGATTCCATAATAAATTAGACGGTTTTTATGCTTTTTAAGAGAATTAAAGAGCATACTTAGCCAATAATATTCACTTTGAAGTAATAAAAACGTTTAATTAAATCTACCAAATATAAATTTTACGTAGAGTTTTTTTGATTAAATTCTTCTTAAATACAGTATCGTGAAGATAAAGAGTTTTATTTCATATAAATTTACTTCCTTCTGCTTGATCAGTTGCATTGTGAAAATTGAGGGATTGATTGAGGAGAAGAAGAGTTTCGTGTCTCTTACAACTGATACCACACCCCACACATCGCCCTGGAGTTGTTATGCAAGGCAATCTGCATAATACGCAGACGCACCGCTATAAAAATGGTAATGGAGCCTGCAGCGGGTAAGGTCGCCTTGCAGATTCACCCCAAATCTGTGACCACTCTTCGCGTACAAAACTATACATTACACAATTTACACACGAACAATTAATAACAATTAATATAGGTTGCTTTTGTTACAAGCAATAAAATTGTTTGTGCGATCATATCACCCTAGTCAACAGTACTCCTTAACTGGGGTGGCAGTGATCGTAGGGGTGACTATGAAAATTATTATTTAAATAATTTCGAAGCACTTTTGGGTATAACCATGATTGGAGATGCATACATATCTGCCCGGTGGTAAAGTGAGATACTGTAGGGACTTGTGGCACCACTACCGCTGACGTAGCCTGTAAACAATAAATTTTGAAAAAACAAAACAACTAAACGCGTCTTTTGTAACAATCATTCTGTAATTTCTGTACTGCCAGCAGCTAATCAATCATTCGCTACAATGCGATTCACCGCCATCTTGAGTCTAGCCTAACCTCACTAAAGTAATTTGACCCCCCTATTCGTACCAACTACACGTATTCAGAGTTCTACTTATACTGGTACTCGAAAGTAAAGTTTCTTTTTCAGCATCACCTTGTTAAGTCGCGGCTCCATTAATCATAAAGTTTATTTTGTTACGGGGTTAATGAATCGGAAGGCGAAAACAACTTGTTTCTACATTTAAGGCTCGTCTTTTAATAGTTACAGCCAACCTTGGTAAAACCACAGTCTATAAACCAATACAGTCATTCGACGATGCCGTCTAGACTGGGTAATCGTGCGAGGTGTGAGGGGTTTTCTTTCTATAAGGAAGGCAGTTTTTCATCAATATCTCGAAAACCTTTGAATCCATCTTGTTCGAAATCATTTTCGGTGAAAGAATTTAATAAGCACTATGTCCATGATTTTTTTTTAAATATTTGTGACTTTCGGGGCGATTATCCCCGACTATATTAAAATCACTCTCAATTTTAGGCAATTTTTTTGATTACGGAATCAAAAAAATTGCCTAAAATTTTGGACTGAGTCTTGTCTCAACATCATGTTGCGTCAATAATGGGCTTGTGACCTTAAATTTGTTAACGATGCCATTCGAACCAGTTATTGTAGATGAACAAATGTTTGTATGGAAGCAACTACATTTAAAGGACATTAATACTCAAAAAATCGAGTTAAAGACGGACCTCGCTGACAGCAGCCGAAACGCTTCATACTGATTGGCTTTAAAGTATGACGTCACACCGTGCAATTTGTACTAACCGTTGCATGGAAAATGAAGTAAATTGCTGTTTCGGTCGCGAAATACTGCGTTTAGGTCCACAGTTGTGATACACATTTGTTTCTATAAAAGCGTAAGGATTCTATTGGTACCTTTAAATTTACTTTTGGACAATAAATAAAAAAAACTTTTTTTCTAAACTTTCAAGGTTCATATCTTTTTGTGATTTGAATTATATTTTGTAATTTATACTTTATAACAATCATTTGATGGTCAACTATCCATTTACACGACGTTATCAATTTTAACACCACGCAACAAGCCTATTCAACATGGGCAATGTTTGCAAAAGTCAAGATAACTTTACCCGCGATACAATTCGATAAAAATTTGGCATAGATGTTGATAATAAAATACTAATTCAATTCAATTCAATTCAATTCATTTTTATTTCAGACAAGGTCCATACACATTTGTTAGTAAAAAATAATTAACTTATGACTAAATGAGTGTTAGTTAATAATACTACTTAGGGTCTAAAATTCTCGTGCGCGCGTCTTTACCTGCACATGCATGGACGTCCAGCGGGCTAGCATAGGACTGTCCCAGCGGTAAGCGAACACGCTCAGGATGCTGTTGGGGCTGCCGCGCAAACGAGACAACTAAACAAGTTTGACTTTTATAAATATGACAAACACTCGGGTGTTCAATACTTTTACCACAGTCAAAGATTATAATAATCTTTTCAACACATTTGCTCGTAACGTGCCTCTTATTGTGCCGCTTTTGGGCCCATAATCCTGGGTATTAAACACGCGTGTTTAATAACATTACGACACTCGTTATGTTTATATCCCGATTAACACACGTTGGCACCTTGCAGCAAGGTGTATGTATGGACTTGGCGCATTATAAATTGACCGGGTTATACAGGTTTGTTTTTAATACTCGACTAAACAAATTAAATCCTTCTTTTGGATTAATTGATTATTTCTTCTTGGATATGGTATAGAAACGTTTCATTTAGTAAAACTATTTACTTTTGATAACATTTTACATGAATTTATATTGAATAAGATATATTTCTAATATATAGTAAATATTGTAAACATTGATGATGCGTGGTTGGTTATTGTTAAAAATGTTGACTCGTAGTGAATAGAAAAGTGATAAATAGAATTGACGCCACTGTTCATTCTTGGAGATGTACAAATATGTGAGTAAAAACCTGTTGTCATTAATAACTAAAGGAAACAACTTAAGAGCTTGTAACATGTTCATTTTATGAAAAGGATTTTTTCCTCGCAAAAAAACGTCGTATGACACGCGTGAGCTTTGATAATTACATCCTCGACTCTATTATCACGCTCACCTGCGGTTCGCGTGACAATTCCGCCTCTGATGTAACGATCGACATACCTCACTTGTATCATAATGTACTGTTACCACAGTGTAAAGAGTAACAAGTGGACCAACACCTTTGACGTTTGCGGGTTTGACAACGTCATGTCCCAAGCTACACGTATGCAGTTTGGGCTCGCCCTACCCGCTCTCGCCCCTCACACCCCGCACTGTATTTGCGCAATGTATTGAAAATCTTTAAGTAAAATACTCGTAGCGTAAGTTAAAGCGTTTTCCGAGTAAGTAGTTTTGTTTATTAGTAACGTAAGAATAGTGTATTTACACTGTAAACAAGAACCGTATCGTTTAAACTGAAGTGTAGGTATTAATTGTTATAGTTGTATGAACCTTAAGTTCCTTGATATCTTGTCACTAGCAGTACCATTAGTTTTAAAACTATAATTACTTGTAGGTGAACTTCTAATACGCTGAAAGTTGAGTGCCATGGAATGACATATTAATTACGTAGGTACTTGTTTATTGATAATATGCAGTCAAAATTCAAATATTTATTCTGTAAGTAGGCCTCAAAGGCTCTTTCACGTCAGTAGTTCAGTAGGTCAATCACGTAACGCATTGTACGCGCGTCTGACAGTAAAATCACAATTTTTCCATATAAAATTGACATTTAGACCTTACAGACGCGCGTAAGAAAAGTTACGTGATCGACCCACTGTATTAAATAGTTTAGAATTTTTAATGAAAAGGTTTAACCTTTAAATTAAACCAAAAGGTTATTATTTTATTAGGGTTCCGCACTCAAAGAGTAAAACATGACCCTATTATTAAGACTCCGCTGTCCGTCCGTCCGTCCGTCCGTCTGTCTGTCACCAGGCTAGCCTTAAGTATATAGCACCTTAAGTATTTTAATAGAATTTACTAGCGCTCTTGTATATATACATCTACAACGGACGGACATAACTTTATACTAGAGCTCTAAACGCTATATTAGAGATTAATACAGCGGAATTGTGATGTTAAACTGTATAATGAAAGGTACATGCTGGTGTGCGACCAAAACAGTTGAATATAGCACTCCTATACCACAACTTTATAATCTAGAAGTCCACAACAGCAAACACTATCGCCTTTGTACGGCCCAAGCCTGTAGAACAGATGTAACCAACTCTGAGAGCTGCTTGATCGAGACGCCATTACAGTATTCGGTAAACGTATTTTTTTTAGGTTATTACAATATTTTGAGAATCGTATTTATGCATAATTCGTAACTTTTGGCGTAATTGAAGTCACTATTTTTTACCCGTGACCCGTTCCGTTTTTTGCCATCTGGCTACGGAACCCTAGTTAGTTAGTTAGTTATACTGGGCGTTTTCCGCAAGTCGACATCCATTGTGCCTATTTTGCGTGAAACGGCGGTGTGGCGCTACTCTAACCACCCCAGCTCGTCTAAAAAGTTGGTGAGTGCCTTGGTGTTGCTGACTGCGTCCCGTAGTGTGTTTGGAGAACCTAGGTGCTTAATTCTGTATACTTCTACCTCCTTGCAGTCCAGTAGTATATGTTTAGTCGTTTCTTCTGCCTCCATGCACGCTCTGCACATACGCTACGGAACCCTAAAAAGGACATAAATATCTGTACACGCCTGTACTGTCGGTACTAATATACCCCTGACTGTACCAACAGTATATTACAAAGGAATAAGGTGCTATAAAGTGTAGGTAAGTACTTAAACATGTCATTAGTACGTCGAATACATTATCTATAGAGACCTCTGTAGCCTAGTTGGTAGTGACCCTGCCTACGAAGCCGGAGATCCCAGGTTCGAATCGTGATATTTAAATAAATAAATAATAATAAATAAATATTACGGGACAATCTTACACAAATCAACCTAGGCCCACGGTAAGCTCAATAAGGCTTGTGCTGTGGGTACTAGGCGATGATATATATAATAGATACATACATATAGATACTTATATACATATATGACATCCATAACTCAGGAACAAATATTCGTGATAAACACACAAATAAATGCCCTGACCGGGATTCGAACCCTTATTTATTTAAGGTAAGGGTATTTATTTGTGTGATGAGCATGAATTTCTGTTCCTGAGTCATGGATGTTTTCTATGTATTTAAGTATTTATTTATCTATAAAAGTATGTATATCGCAAGGACCGGGAAACCCATTTTCAGGCTTAAGCCAATCAATTTGGTAGCGCTATCAATTTGATAACCTTATGATAAGGTAACCTATTGGTAGGGTAACCCTATTGTTATGGTAAACATATCGGATGTGGTAACCATAAGGTAACCGTAACAAAACCCTATCGAGATAGGGTTTTGTCAAGGTTTTATTAAGGTTACCTTATGGTTACCACATCCGATATGCTTACCATAACAATAGGGTTATCATAAGGTTACGTTATTATGGATAGGGTTTTAAAAACAACTTCTAAAATTACCCTACGGAAAACTTCAATAAGGGTAACCGGTTCCGGTCCCTGGTATATCGTCATCTAGTACCCACACAGTACAAGGTTTGCTTAGTTTGGGACTAGATCGATTTGTGTAAGATTGTCCCCAAATATTTATTGATTTATTATTTATATTATTACTTTTAAGTACCAAGACAGACAGCAGTAAGACTTTAGTACCAGTCTAAAATAATAGTTCCTATTTACGCCGCTGAATATTTGTAATCAGCGTAAATCAAATTAGGCCAATTTGTTTGTAAGTAAAATGTTTTGCGGAAACAGTTATTACGAATTTACACAATTAACGGTTGGTTCTTACCTTTTAGCCTTTTACCGCCAGAAAAGGTAGTTTAATTACGCCAGATCGTTCAATTAATAAATTCGCCAATTAATAATGCTAATTGCCTATTTTAATAGGCATTGTCATAATTTTGGGGACATTTAAAACAGAATTATATGGCAATTGTTTTGTAAGATTAACAACTTGAGGCGCATTCCGACGGTCCTGCAAACCGGGCTGCAGGTTATAAGGTAGAACGATTACTTTAATAGCCCCTCTACATCATTGAAAAAGAGAGCGAAGCGAACCAACTTCTCCGTTTCAGCTTGGGCCTTTTGAGGACCTTCTTTCCTATGTCCGGAATTCCGGATGTTCTGCTGTCCGGCTATTGTCCTCTACAGATCGCATTTATCAACCGATTCTCGTCAAATTTTGTGAGCAGGTTCAATACCTATATGGAGTTCTTTTTGACTATTTCGTTTATAGAAATTAAAAATAAAGTTGAGGGAAAGTTCTACAGCTCACAGAGCCCCTAGTGGCAGAGCGGTATGATTGACCATGGACTTCATATTCTTCTCTCATTCTACCTTATAGCTTGTAGGAATGCAATCTGCTGTCCGCCACACATACTGCCTGTATAAGTACTTTTTTTTTATACAACGACGGTGGCAAACAAGCTTACGGCCTGCCTGATGTTAAGCTGATACCGTCGCCTATGGACACTTGTGACTCCAGAAGAATCACAAGCGCGTTGCCGACCCTTTATTCACTTGAGGATTCACTGTGTTGGCAGATAGAGACATGCAGGTCCCTCACTCCCAACACAGCGCACCCTAGGGAGCTCTAGCGACCTTACTTACCACCAGGAACACAACACCACATACTTGAATTTATGAGCGAAAAACTGAAATACGATACAGATATTAAGATCTACCTATCATTTCATGACAAAGATAATGATAGTAGCTCATATTATTTATACATCTGTCAATGTAGATTAATTTTGATGTTATAAAGACACATTTATATTAGTTAACTAGGTACTTATCGCGTGTTTAGTAGTGCACTATCATCGACGTATTGGCAAGTGTAACAAAATACCGGTCCTAAAATAATATCTTGATCCGGACTACTTTTACTGCAATTTGAACTCCGTTATAAGATACGATGTATAATTTCGTTCAGAGCTCTCAAGTTTCCGTGGTGTAGCGGTTATCACATCTGCCTAACACGCAGAAGGCCCCCGGTTCGATCCCGGGCGGAAACATATCTTTTTGAGTTTTCTTTTTGTTACTGTTGCAAAGATAATACTTAATAATATGTTCTTGTTGGTTTTTGTTTTACTGTACATTCGATGCCATCCTTATTCCTTTTCGTATCAATTATAATTATAAACAAAAACGCGTATTTTGCCACAATTTAGCCTAATAAGTCGAGGTTTGATTAAACATAATTACTCAATACTCAATCATTTATTGCAATATCACAAAAGTAGGTACAGATGTTAACTTAAAGCTACAGATCATTGTGAACCCTGTTGGGCACTGCAATGTTAGGGAGAGGAGGACTTACGGATCGTTTATAATGTATCTTCTAAGTATTCATTTAGTGTGTAATAGGATTTAGTTAGTAGTAGTTGCTTTATTTTGTTTAATTATGTAACTTAATTATGTAACTACCTTATACCTGGTTTATAAAAAGATTTATGACTTAAGTACAATGTAAATATACTAAGCATAATATATTAATGATATTTCGCTTGACGTGTTATTTTCAAATTGCTACCGTATTACAACTTAAGTAAGGTTTATTATTAATTGCAACACCAGCTCCAAATTAAAGTGTAAGATAATGATGTAGACTCAACACTTAAAATACTGTAACATAAGGAGCAGACTAACAAACTGCGCAAAAAATACAGCACTTCATTAGTTATGTTTCTTTCGTTGGCACCTTTTTAACCCAACACGGCAAGACATGAAGGAATGTAGCCAGCTGTCACTCGGAATGTTTTTTGTAATAGTTATTGGATAAAAAGAACTAGGTATCGTTAAGAAAAAAATACCGGCCAAGTGCGAGTTGGACTCGCGCACGAAGGGTTCTGTACCATTATCTATAAAAACGGCAAAAAAATCACGTTTGCTGTATGGGAGCCCCCCTTAAAAAAATACTTTATTTTGTTTTTAGTATTTGTTGTTATAGGGGCAGCAGAAATACACAATCTGTGAAAATTTCAATTCTCTAGCTTTCACGGTTCTTGAGATACAGCCTGGTGACAGACAGACGGACGGACGGACGGACGGACGGACGGACAGCGAAGTCTTAGTAGTACGGAACCCTAAAAAGGGGCTAAGTGCGTGTCGGACCAAGCCTCTCATTAATTTAATTCACAAAATAAAAAATAACTATAAAAAAAATACACCAGCATCTTCATTGAAGAATAACATTTTGTTTCAAAATGAGATTTCTATGTCAAAATGATGCGCTTGTTATGAACTATTGCGTGACATTAAAATCTCATTTAAAAAAAAAGTAACTAGACATGTTTTTTCCGTAGACCCTTCATATTATTTGGTATGCGTCAATGAAGATGGTGGTGTATTTTTTATAGTTATTTTTTATTTTGTGAATTAAATTAATGAGGATGAGTATGAGTAAAAATTTAATTTTAATGCTTACAACAACTCCATAACTCACTTTAGTCTTACCGTGCTAAAAATACTCCGATCTGCTTATAATGTTCAATTATTTAATCATGCTGTATTGTCCGGACGTATCTTATACCCGAAACTGGAATTCGAGACCAAAAAAAACTACGACAGATACGTCACTGTCAAATCTGTCAAAGTCACTTTATGTCATTGTCAAATAAAGTTTTCAGGTTTCGCCAACCATTTTGTTATATGCTTCTTTGTATTGGCTGGCACAATTTATTCATTAGGATTTTCTAAAAAAAAAGGAACTTAATTACAAACTTTATTTTTAACTCAACTAACATTGACAAAATGTTATTGTAAAGAACTTAATAAAGTTGAATTACCAATGAACACACGACAGTGTGCCATATTATTAAGACAGTATGGAAAAGTTAAATAAAACTATTTTCACCTCACTAGCTCGGAAAGCCCTTTTTTATTCTTTAAAAACAGATAGCAAAACTGCATTTTATCCACATGTGTGCAAAGAATATTTGAAATCCGAACGTGTTATTAGTTACTTTTTTAAACATAATAAACACGTAAAGGCCAGTCCAGACAGGACAATTTTCGGCCATCTGATTAATTTGTCTGATCAAAACAGGAGGTGTGGACGCAAAAATAGTTTTATATTGAATTGCATTCAATTAAAAACATATAGTGCAAACAATTTTATTAAATGATTACACCTTAAAATACTTAAAATCTTACAAGAAGCTTTATTTTGATCCATCCAATTTAATTATTGTGAACGCACCACAAGTAAGTAACAGTGCAAACTCAAAAGTCATAAAACGGAACGCACCCGAACCGATAGGTATTTTTCTTGATTCTTCGTTTAAAACTTTTCTGGCGTCAGTGTTCAGTGTATGTGCAAATTATACTTACGCAAATTATAAAGTTTTCTGTTTGAATATGAGTGACTCAAATAACGAAGAGGAATTAGAATTGACGCCAGCAGAATTGCGGCAAGCCGTACAAACTGCAGAATTACATTTGTTACCCGAAAAGTCGCGAGTAAAGTACGTCAAAGCATTCGATTTATTTAATGAATGGAGGCATAAAAAAGGAGCTAAAACGTTCTCCGAAACGGTGTTACTATCATATTTCCTCGAACTAGCCAATTCAAAAAAGCCTAGTACTCTTTGGAGTACATTCTCAATGCTGAAATCAACTCTTAAAGTAAAGAAGAATGTTCACATAGAAAATTATCCAAAGCTAATGGCATTCCTGAAAAAAACATCAGCCGGTCACAAACCAAAGAAATCCAAGATCCTCACGGCTTCAAATGTTGAAAGATTTTTAAATGATGCACCTGACGTGGATTATCTAGCGGCAAAAGTAAGTAAAATACTTTATTTTCTTAAATATTTCTCTAAGAATAAGAGAGCAAAAAGGTTACTTTAAAACTAATTCTTTCAATGTTTCAGGTGGTCCTCATCATAGGAATAAGTGGAGCATGCAGGACACAAGAACTCACCTACCTCATGACGAAGAATGTTGAAAAGCATTCTGATACATTATTACTAATCAAATTACCAGATACTAAAACAAATATAGAGAGAAACTTTGTGGTTCGAAATGAGTATGTGGAAATTATAAAACAATATCAAAACCTTCGGCCTTCGAATACAGCAACTGATCGATTCTTTTTAAGATACCACAAAGGAAAGTGTTTTCGACAACCCATGGGGCCAAATAAAATTGGCAGCTTGCCACGTGATATTGCCACTTTTCTCAAGCTAACATCACCAGAACAATACACTGGACATTGCTTCAGAAGGACCTCTGCAACTCTGTTGGCAGACTCGGGTGCTGATTTGACTACCCTTAAGCGCCATGGTGGATGGAAGTCCAACACGGTTGCTGAAGGGTATCTAGAGGACTCTATAGAAAATAAGTCAAAAATATGCAAGGGAATTGTGAGCAGTATTACACTAAACAAGTCATGCACAGATGCCACAGATCCATTGAATCGTCCATCAACTTCAAAAGATGTATTGTTACCAATTTATTTTGAAGATCCATGGAGTTGTCCATCAAATTCCAAAGATGCCCAATTTGAAAGTGCTGCTGCTAGCATTCCTACTGCTCACTCTCCTACATTTACAGAAGAAAATACAGAAAATGATGCTAATTTAGCAAGTAATAGCACTCAAGTTACCAATAACACCATATCAGATCCCAAAAAAAATATGACCATTAACATCACTAATTGTAACAGTATAACTTTAAATTTTTAAATCCATTTAATTACACTTGGTGTACGAGTTGTAAAACATTTTACTTATGAATACATATTAATGAAATTTTCAGTAAAGCTGTGCCACTCTATTGACAAAAATTCTTGTTCAACATTGCCACAACAAGTCTTTTGTTTCGTTATAGGTACATGTAAAATAATAACATACACACAATCTGTAACTGAGAACACGTTTCAGGCGGCCTAACCTAGATGACAATTGTTTGCACTGCGGCAACGAAACACTATGTGTCTCTATCAGTCTAATATGGAAGAGTGACCGAGCGAGAGATAGTTTCATTGTCGCTGCGCAAACAATTGTCACCTTGGCTAGGCCCCCTGGGTTGGGGCCACTACACAAATATGCAAAATTAAAACAGAATTTGTGATTTTAGATTTTTGTAGGGTTTTAGTACAATTGTAGGTATTTTAAATACCTTTATAAGTATTTTCTATCACCCATTAATCTATGTACCTATTCTATATCTATTACCACCCAATAATGGTAAATGTATTTAGAAAATACTTGCATCAGTACGTAAAATACCTAAAACTGTAAAAAAACCGTACAAAAATGTGAAACCACAATATCTGATTTAACTTTTCATACCTAATAATTGTGTTATTTGTGTAATTACTAGTTAAAATAAAGGCTGATTATACATATTTCAGTTGTTTTTCTTATGTAGTATTTTTCTCGGTTTAGTGAGGTGAAAAGATTTGTGTTACACACGGGTGCAAGTTATTTTGACGTCTCGTGTGTTGCAACACTCGCTTTGCTCAGGATTCTATTTTTGAACCACTCGCTACGCTCAGGATTCTATTTTCGAACCACTCGCTTCGCTCGTGGTTCAACCATAGAATCCATTCGCTAGCTCGTGGTTCAACCCTAGAATCCATTTGCTGGCTCGTGTTTCAATTCCACACTCGCGGTTAAAATATAACTTTGCACCCTTGTATAACAAATAACTATTTCACCTCACTTGCTCGGAAAGGCCTTTTTGTATGTTTGATATCTATTGAGAAAATCGCTTTTTATCCACATGTGAAGAAAGTAGCCGTAGAACGTTAAAAGTACTATGACGTAGAACGTTAAATGTTTATTTTTGTTTTTTGTACTTATATTTTATGACATATTTTTTTTTTACCTTTTTTTACTTTTTTTTTCCTTTTTTTAACTCTTTTTTTTTACCTTTTTTTTTTTTACTTTTTTTTACCTTTTTTTACTTTTTTTAAAACTTTTTTTAAACTTTTTTTTACTTTTTTTTACCCTTATTTTTTTACGTCTCGTGTGTTGAAACACTCTCAGGTAAAATACAACTTTCCCCCCTTGTATAACAAATAACTATTTTTAATTAATTGTTTTTATTTATCTTCACCTTCACGAATGTCAGAATCACTAACTTCGGAATCTGAGTCGGTCACTTGTATAATAAATTTTTCCACCACTCCAGTAATTAATCCGTCCAGTTTGCACATCTCGTCCTCTACTTTCATGACATGACTTACACATGAATGCCACTTCTGCGGTGTCACCTCCCGGAGGCCTTCATGAAATAGATCTTTCTCACCGTCGTTTCAGATACTCCCAATATCTCCGCAAGTTGACTTGAGCAATCCGTCCAGTATTGGTCTTCTGGCTTATGAATATATTTAATTGATAAAATATTAAGTAAACATGTATAAAACTTTAACAAGACTAAACTAATATTAAATTAAAATTACTAAATCTAAACCTTAAACTTAAAAAAAAAAAAAAAAACTAATTATATAAGAGGCCTGGGCCTCTTGGCAGGGTGCCCATCACGCAGGCAGCATTCCCGCGCTGAAGTGCGATTGCGATTCTTTGCGCGAGAAAGCTGCCGGCGTGAGGGTCACCCGTTGCCTCCCTTAACCTTTTGCTTAGCTCCCTGTGGAGCTCCAGCGCACCCTTACCCCAAGGACCTAGTGTCTCGACGCCGAAAGCAAAGAACTGATATTGGGCGCCGAGACAGCTGTACTTTGAGACCTTGAGGTGTTCTCGGGCGTCTGCCGCCGCCCCCGCACATTTGGTAGTCGCTGGTAGGTAGGACGCCGCCAGGGTATCTGTACCTACAGGTGGCGTCCCACACCAGCGCACGGTTCATACCCATTGTTTTTTCATTAACGGTCATAGCTGTTTTACACCGTTTCTTTCTCGGAGAAAGAATTTCCTTCTCACGAGATGGTCCGGCCTGGTTGTGATTACGATGTGGTTCCATATTACGTGCACACACGCAAAGCTCCCGTAGAACACACAAAATAAACAACTGAACAACAATAACAACGGATTGAATAAACCAAAACTTAACACAAAACAAGAACGTAACAAAAAACTAAAACTCAACAAGGCAGAAACCACTACGGAGCAAAACAACATTCGAACACTCAGAGCAGACGTCAGATGTCGAATGAGAATGACAATGACAAATCTATGGTATCATGGCGGCCATAACAACCATAAAGCACGCTACACACTATTATTCTACAATTAGCTAAATGTATGGAAAAATAGGTTATTAATAACTTAAGTAGACCGCAGACGTTCAAATAATTTGTCAAATTTTACGTGCTTGGCAAATTATTTGAACGTCTGCGGTCATGTTTGACGTGTTTGTCAAACAAACTACGTGTTTGGCTGTTTATTTGAGAGATTTGATTGACGGCGTGTTTGACATAATGTTTGAAGGTGCAGTCATGTTTGTCAAACAAACTCGCCATTTTCGCGCGATCGCCGCTTTGAGCTGCAGCCTCGAAATTCGGGTATCTCGATCTTTATCGCACTTACATTACTCGAGTGACAGGGATGCATGTATACGAATTTCGAGTTTCGATTTTCGTGGTAGCGCCGCAGGAGTCTTGTTTGACAAATTTGTTTGTAGGTGTGCGCTGATGTTTGATAAAAACGTACAAACAAAACGTAAAGTTTGTCAAATATGTTTGATCGTTTACGGGCTATTTTACATGTAGTTAAAATGTTGTACCAAATGTTATTAACACCTTAAGTGATACAAGCGCAATACCAGCTTTGCAACCAGAATAAATAAATAAATAAATATTACGGGACAATCTTACACAAATCAACCTAGGCCCACGGCAACCAGAAATTACGGATGATTAAGTTTTTATTAAAGCGTCTTGTATTTATGTTAAAAAAAGTTAATAAAATTACTTCTTTAAAATATAGAATTAAAATTACCAATAAATAAATTATGTCAGTGTGTCTTTTTAGAAAAAAAGGATATACTATTGTACGATCAGTTAATTGCAGTGACAACATTGTCGTAGTTTTTTTGGTCTCGAATTCCAGTTTCGGGTATAGGCAGGAACTGTTTTTTGGTTCAGTCAATGGTTACTCATTTCCCCGCGAGATGGCACTATAATACAAATTTGATTCACACGGCCCTTGAAGTAGGTAACTTTTTTAATCAGTTGCGTTGTTTACCGAGGTGGATTAGTATCACTCCTCGAGAGATGGCGTTTTACTTATCAGTGTCTATTCTTCATAATGTTTGACTCAATAGGGGCTATTTTATTTTGCACACGATTATACACCTAATCGTTAGAACGATATTCAAATGGACTTGGGTCACTTTTATTTTGATATTATTAAGAAACGACGTCTTGTCTTCATTACATCTGCATATAGGTAAATTGTTTAAGCCATTGTACTACTAATTGCTTGACGGTTAAACCCTAGAATGGCATGCATGGATTTGAAAAACTGCGGTTCGTGGACCCTAGATTCAACCCCCGATTTCATCCCTTTGAGGGATGGTTTCCGGGATAGAAAAAGATACTGTGTACAATCCAATTAATCCAGGCTATAAACAATATGTACCTATACTAAAATTCACCTTAATCCGTTAGGCCATTTTTATCCAAAGCTTGAAAACCTGTGAACTAATCTTGTTCAAAATAATTTTCGGTAAAAGAATTTAATAAGCACTATGTCCATGATTTTTTTAAATTTTTTTACTTCCGCCGTTCGGAAGTTAGAGTGGGGGGGGGGGCACAATTTTTGTGACTTTTGGGGTGATTATCTCCGACTATATTCACTTAATCAAAAAAATGCTGAAAAAATCATATATTTATTTTCAAAGACCTATCGATTGATGTGCCACATGTGGACTTACAATGTTTTTTTTTTTGACTTGCAGTTACATGTATGGAGTGCACCCCGAAAAAAAAATATTTAGTTTAACTATGTAGCGGCTAACAAAATACACATATACTCCAAATTTAATTCAAATACACTTTATAGTTTTCGAGTAAAATGCCAGTGACATACGGAAAGACGGACAGACGGACATGACGAAACTATAAGGGTTCAGTTTTTGCCATTTTAGCTACGGAACCCTAAAAAATAGCTTAAAGGTAAACTGACACTGACAATGATATTGACAGCTGCAGCAGCTATATTTGTCATTGCCAGGGATATTTAAAATATTTTTTGTAATATGAAACGGATCAAGGAAACTCATTCGCCGTCCTAAACCCAAAACGTAAGTGAGGAAACTGTTTATATTTTTCAAAAATTATTGTCGCAGCTGTAAAGTCTGCAACTTCTTTCTGGTGCTAAGGAAGGTTATTTAATTCCTATCACAAACATGTAAAATAACTTTTTTCGAAAAACTCAACTGTTTTTTGGCAAATATTATCACCCATGTCACTCCCACGATTAAGAGGAATCCAACGACACATCACATGTCAAATCCGTCAAACGGTTTAGGCTGCAGGGCGTGTCAAAGAATAAGACATACCCACATACATACATACATACTTACATACATACATTACATACATACTTATATACATAACCCGCTCTCTTTCGGCAGTTGGGTAAAAAATAATCAGGCACTTCTAAAATTTTTATTCATTCCCCATTCTCGTTTGCCCAGGCAGATTATGTTGAGCCAAGTTGCATTCGAAAAGCGCAATGTAGGACGCTGCTTCAAGGACTGCGTGAAACGGGACATGGTCGCATTTAACATCGATTGCAGCACTTTGGAAGATCTTGCTGGCAAGCCGCGAAATCCACGATGATACCTGGTTCCAAGATCTAGCCCACAAACGCACTAAGAGGCATAATCGTCAAGAAGTTGCCGATTGTATATATATGGTGTACGGATACGGAACCCTTCGTGCGCGAGTCTGACTCGCACTTGGCCGGTGTTTTGTAACGACCGATTCAGCCTAGTTGGTAGTGACCCTGCCTACGAAGCAAGAGGTCCTGGGTTCGAATCCCAGTAAGGGCATTTATTTGTGTGATGAGCACAAATATTTGTTCCTGAGTCATGGATGTTTTCTATGTATTTAATTAAGTATTTATTTCTCTATATATAAGTATCTATATCGTCGTCTAGTACCCATAGTACAAGCTTTGCTTAGTTTGGGACTAGATTGATTTGTGTAAGATTGTCCGCAAATATTTTTTTATTTTATTTTATTTAATATTTATACTTATTATAGAATAAATAATATAAAATAAAATAGCCTTTTAAATTAAACTTAAAATTATACACTGACATCGGTGGTGTGGTCGATTTGCCTCTTGGAAACCCTACCCCCCCCCCCCCCCCCAAGTATCTTTAAGCGAACCTGAGGGACGAAGGCCCGAAGAGCGAGCCCACGCGGACACACACCCCCTGCACCACAAACCACTGTCACAAGCAAGACGTAGAGTGCAAACTCTGCCTTACAAAGGCCTCCCCTAAAATCTTCCATTCGTTTCCATCTGTTGCCGTCCGTCTCCAAGTCGGTCCTGCAACTGCCTTTATGTCATCTTCCCATCTTCGCAATGGTCTGCCTCTCTTCCTTTTCCCATCTCTTGGGTACCATACCGTGACTAGTTTAGACCAGTTCCCTCTCTTATTTCTTAGCATGTGGCCCGTCCATCTTCACTGGTTGTTTGTAGCATATGAAACTTCCGTTAGTTTAGTTGTTTTCCTTATACTTTTTAATTTTACTCTGTCTTTCCTTTTAATATTTAGTATACTTCTTTCTATATTGTGTTCACATACTTCTTGTTTTTTCCTATCTTTCTTTGTTAGTGCCCATGTTTGGCAGCCATAGGTCATGCTGGGTCATGCCGGGGTTGCAGGTGTTAAAAAGTTTGATTTTGCATTTTAGTGGGATATCTGGATTTTTAATACTTCTTTCCATGACCAATACTTTTCCAAGCAAAACACCCTCTGTTGTCTGTCTCTTTATTATTCTGGTTTTCTAGAGAGATAATTTGACCTAGGTATGTGTATTCCGTGACATATTATAACTGATTATTGTATACAGTTATTGGTATTCTTTGTTCGTTTGTCATAAGATTCGTTTTTTCTGTGTTTAGTTCCAGACCTACTTTCATGCTCTCCTTGGTGAGTTGGTGTAGCATTATTTGCAAGTCCGTTGGATTTTCAAAAATAAGTATGATGTGAAGATCGGAGATGATTTGATTATGAGTTTTCCATTTATGTTCAAGCCATAACTGTCCCAATTCAAGTTTCTGAATTCCAGTTATATCGTTGCAGAGAATAGTTTAGGTGACAGGGGGTCCTGCCCTATACTTTCTAATTGGAATTTGGTAGTTGAGTTCATATATGTATACTTTGTTTATAATTCTTATGTAATTGGATGCAACATTTTGCCTTTCCAGTGCGTTCCAGATCTGGCTGTGAAGTAAGGAATCAAACGCTTTTTTGTAATCAATACATGGTAGGTAGTATTTCTTACTATATTCATTGTATTTCCCTCAATTTTCCTGGGATCCCAACATCAGATCCTAAATTGGTGAAAATGGGACCACCTCGGGAGTATACGCTTTCGAATAAAAAAATAATTTTGGAAATCGGTCCACAATTGACGAAGAAATCGGCGAACGTGCATAAAAAAAACACACAGTGCTACATTATAACCTCCTCCTTTTTAAAGCCGGTTAAAAATAAATAAATAAATAAATAAATATTTGCGGACAATCTTACACAAATCAACCTAGTCCCAAACTAAGCAAAGCTTGTACTATGGGTACTAGACGACGATATAGATACTTATATAGAGAAATACATACTTAAATACATAGAAAACATCCATGACTCAGGAACAAATATTCGTGCTCATCACACAAATAAATGCCCTTACCGGGATTCGAACCCAGGACCTCTTGCTTCGTAGGCAGGGTCACTACCAACTAGGCTAAAGCGGTCGTCTGATGAAATGGAAAGGAAATGTGGAAATATTCATGTACCATGTTGCTTGGCGAAGTACTGAATTGAAGTCGGTTTAAACTTTGTTTATAAAGTAAATTATTCCAGTATTTGTTGTATAGTGTGGATGTGATCTGTGGTTGCAAAATATTTCCGGAAGCCACCTTGTTCATACGGTTAGTTCTCTTCTAGGACTCTTTCAATGCGTTGCAGTATTATTTTGGAAAATATTTTGTACAAGTTCGACATAAGACTGATAGGTCTATAATTGCTTATGTCGTTCCTGTCACCCTTTTTATGAAGAAGTATAATTGTTGATGTGGTCTATTGTTTTGGTATGTCTTCTTTGTGTAGGATTTCGTTAAACAGATTTTTAATGTATTTAATTGTGGCAGGAAGGTTATTTTTAGGGTTCCGTAGCCAAATGGCAAAAAACGGAACCCTTATAGATTCGTCATGTCCGTCCGTCTGTCTGTCTGTCTGTCTGTCCGTCCGTATGTCACAGCCACTTTTTTCCGAAACTATAAGAGCTATACTGTTAAAATTTGGTAAGTAGATGTATTCTGTGAACCGCATTAAGATTTTCACACAAAAGTCGAAAAAAAACATTTAGTTTTAGGGGTCAGTACTCAGAACTGAAACTCAAAAAATTTTTTTTCATTAAACCCATACGTGTGGGTATCTATGGATAGGTCTTCAAAAATGTTTTTTTTTCTAAACTGAAGAGTTTGCGCGAGAGCCACTTCCAAAGTGGTAAAATGTGTGTCCCCCCCCCCCCTGTAACTTTTAAAATAAGAAAATGATATAACTAAAAAAAATATATGATGTACATTACCATGCAAACTTCCAACGAAAATTGATTTGAACGAGATCTAGTAAGTAGTTTTTTTTTTAATACGTCATAAATCGTTAAAAGCAATTTATTTAACGGAACCCTTCATGTGCGAGTCCGACTCGCACTTGGCCGCTTTTTTTAGTAATTCGTTTGATACTTTGTCTGCTCCTGATGCTTTATCATTTTTCTGTGATTGATTTGTATAATTGAGGTTGGTGTTTTGTGCCCTGGCAGTAATATATTTAGGATGGCGATTCTTGCTTATATGGAAATAAATCCCTGAATTGTTTTCTCCAATCTTGTTTTGATCATAAAGCCAATGCCATACATTCCTGCAGTTTCACCATACTGGAAGCAAATGTATTTCTCGTGTTCTTCTATGGTTTCTCCCAGTCTCCTCACTTCGCATAGTCCTAGTATGTCCCAACTATTTGACTCCAGTGCATATTCTAGTTCCTGTAATGATTCCTGACTTCTTAATATTCTTGTGTTGAGTACAAATAAATGTGGAGTTTTTGTCTGGATCATATCTATCATTGTTTCATTTTAGGGGGTATTGGTCTATATCCCCACGGTGACCAGCCGTTTATACTTACTATCTTATTCCCTGATTAAACGTATGATATTAATATGCAATGCAAATACGTCGCTGGTCCGGCATGGCTGAAATAGAGTAGGATAAATGAATAACATAATGTAATTAAAATACTTATAACTTGGTGATTGATCATGCTGTTTGCACTAAATTTGGATGTTATGCTAGTCTATCAGCTAATCATAAAGTATCATTGTATCTCAATAAATAATGTCTTTAAAGTGTAGGTACCTAATCAATAAATAAATCGAATTTAAATATCCCGAATTTTTGAACCCCAGAATTTGCGTGCAAGAATATGATTCAATCTAATCTCAGTACGTCAGCGCCTGAAATGGAGCCTCAACGTTAAACAAAAACTTGATATTAAGTTTATATCAAGTGTTTGTTTAAAGTTGATATTATTAACCCTCGTTTCCGTATCACAACCTCCAACAACAAGCTCAATATAAAAACAATTTCCCGACAAGTGGATATAATACGCAATAAAACTACCAGTATCACCGCTCAGCTACGGAAGCAATAATCGTAAAGTGCATTGCATATTTCTCGAAACGCCGGCGTTGCTCTGTGTAATCCACAGACATATTTAAAAAGACATCCTTTTTTTTTTTATTTAAACTGAGTTAATCATAGAAAAGGTGAACTTCATGATGAAGCATACCAGTCAACCTTTAGGTCACCTTTGAATCCCGATAGTCACACTGCCAGGCCCCAAACTCACCTTTTTACCTCCGGATGCTATTTGAACTGTTTAGTGTTTGTGTTCGGTTTTCTAAGAACGACTATGTATGCATTACTGTTTCCTTGTAGACCGGAACAGGAAATCTTTAAGGGTTAACCGACTTTAAAAAAAGGTTCTTTGTCAATATTTTTTGTATAAGTAATAAGTAAATTAAAAAAGCGGCCAAGTGCGAGTCGGACTCGCACATGAAGGGTTCCGTGAAATCAATTGCGGTTTACGATTTATGACGTATTAAAAAAAAACTACTTATTAGATCTCGTTCAAATCAATTTTCGGTGGAAGTTTACATAGTAATGTACATCATTTATTTTTTTTAGTTTTATCTTTCTCTTATTTTAGAAGTTACAGGGGGGGGACACACATTTTACCACTTTGGAAGTGTCTCTCGCGCAAACTATTCAGTTTAGAAAAAAATGATGTTAAAATCTCAATATCATTTTTAAAGACCTATCCATAGATACCCCACACGTATGGGTTTAATGAAAAAATATTTTTTGAGTTTCAGTTCTGAGTATGGGGACCCCTAAAACTTAATGTTTTTTTTTGATTTTTGTGTGAAAATCTTAATGCGGTTCACAAAATACATCTACTTACCAAGTTTCAACAGTATAGCTCCTATAGTTTCGGAAAAAAGTGGCTGTGACATACGGACGGACAGACAGACGGACGGACATGACGAATCTATAAGGGTTCCGTTTTTTGCCATTTGGCTACGGAACCCTAATAAAAAAGTACCTAGATAGGGGTCTACTTTATTTGTGTTGATAACAACTATTTAGGTTATTATCAGTGCAAGTGAAAAAAAATTTACCACACCACAGGCCAAGTACGATTTTTGTGTAAATGACAAAAAGGCTTTAGGTAGGTAGCCTGTAAATCGATTCATAAAAAAAAATTTAAATCTTTTAAACACAATTTCATGGAATGTCACTTAAGATAGTATAACATAGGTATTCATAATCAGTTTTCCAATTTGTTTATTATGTTAAGTAACCAAACTATCTTGTCTTACGGAATATACCCGTAAATTTTAACAGTAAATCATCCTCCATTGAGATATATATTCTCCTCACTTTACAGTTAAAAATTCAAAAAGCCCTAAGTCCCGTTAAATATAAAACCTTTTATGCTTATTTGATCATATATAACAAGGCTATAAGTAATATGAATTATATAGTGACGTATGACGTTTTAGTTTTCAATGTGGAAAACTCGTTGACACGCTAACGAAGCCTGAGCAAACTTGTTAGGGGTGCAAACAAAAACCTCTCTCCCTTCAGGTTATATGGGTATTATTATAGTTTTACCGAAATGCTTGTTTCATAGAGTCAAATAGAGTTAACTTGTTATGATGGCTTTAAAAATAGAACTGGCCCCTATAGGGAACATTACTGCAATGTTCTGACGCCAGAGTGCAGCACTATCACAATTAGTAAACAGTTTTTTTGACAACTTAGACAAGTCTTTCAAAGCTCTGGATCAAATATTTCAATAAATAAAATGCATCAGTGCTGCGCAATTGGATGCAAGAATGAAGGGCATCATTAATTTCCTAAGGAAACGATGATACGAAAACTATGGGAAGCGGCAATAGGTCGTAAAGCAAAAAAAAGCCCTCATCCACCTTTAAATAGCTATAGGATGCCATTTTTATATCACAGTACAGGTATTTTACACACGAATGATAGTAAAACGATTGTAGTTTAACGCATTTTCATCAATTATTTGTTATTGTTTGTTAGGTAAATAAATATGACATTGTACTTCATGGCAGTTTGTTTACGGGTTGTGTTAGTGTCGCCCCCTACGCAGAGCTTTGCGTAATGTTCCCTATTCCAACTGACAATTCGTCATGCATTGCTTGTCCTAGAAGTTAAGGTGATGGTTCCACAACTTATCTAGGGACCACCCTAGGTTAGTTGTGGAACCAGCGATGTACGCCGCGCCGGAGAATTGTCGTTGTTAGACAATTGACTAGTTGATGAAATAGAGACCAGAGGGGTAATCAGAATCACGAATCCGAACGCGTGTCGGTACAATTTATCTGTCAATTTGCCATATAAAAAGTGACGTTTAGACCTACCTGACGCGCGTACAATGCGTTACGTGATCGACCTACTGGCATCATCTTTATTATAGGTACCATTTAAGGATCGAGATGGCTCGATCTCGCAATATTCAAATTAACGAGATGCAATCAGCAAGAAATCTCGTATATTAAAATCTTGGTCAATATTGTATAAAAATCTCGACTGATATAATCGAGATCTCGAACGCTATCGCCGGTTTGGCTGACGAGATCTCCAATCGCTAATCTCGACCTTGGAATTTTACTTTAGCGAAGCTGGTTCTTTGGGCAATACCTAGGCGATGATATACATAGGTACTTATACACCTTAATAAATAGGATGATGATTATTAATAATATATACATAGTGTTCCTAGTGTTATTCCCGGTTGTGCCCTAAAGGAATCAGGGCTATAACCACGAACTTCGAATCTCGAACTTCGTATATCTCCGTCTCTATCGCACTTATGGTTTATGGTACTCGAGCGACAGAGATGGATATAGACGAAGTTCGAGATTCCAAGTTCGTGGTACCGCCGCTGGGGTCCGCTTTGACACCTTATCCCACGATCCAGCACTAGTTTATACGAAAGCGACTCTGCCATCTATTCTGGCCTTCCAACCCAGAGTGAAAACTAGACCTTAATGGGATTATACCGGTTTCCTCACGATGTTCACCGAAAAGATAACGGTAAAAATTCCGTAAGTACTTGCATAAGTTCCAAAAAACTCATTGGTACGAGCCGGTATTCGAACCGACGAGCGCCGCTTGACAGCTGCATGCCGAAAACTAGGATACCGTAGCTTTTTATGATGAACTAGTGACCCGCCCGGCTTCGCACGGGTTTATATGTATAATACAATTAATACATGCATGTATTATACATATAAACCTTCCTCTTGAATCACTCTATCTATTAAAAAAAACCGCATCAAAATCCGTCGCGTAGTTTTAAAGATCTAAGCATACATAGGGACAGACAGACAGACAGACAGACAGCGGGAAGCGACTTTGTTTTATACTATGTATTGATAATATATACCTACAGCTACGTAGGCTAAAAATATACTAAACATTAATACATAATGTCAGGGTTGAACCGCAAAATAATTAATGTGCGGCCAAAGTTTATTTCAAATGAAATTTATACTACAATTAATATTTCATATTTGCCAATGCTGTGGTTTTTCGTAGGTGTAAATAACTAACGAGTCAATAACATATTACCTAGTTAAATTGGTCACAAAGCTCGTATCTCGTATAATATGAAATACAAGCTATGTGAGGAGATTAAATAAATGAAAAAAACGTTCAAGTGCGAGTAGGACTCGCGCACCGAGGGTTCTGTAAATAATTTTAGGTTTATAAATACCTCGTCCATCACGACGTCAATTACCCTGTGAGGGTTTCGTTTTTTTCCTTTTAAGGTCCTACGGAACCCATACTAGAGGCACTTGCAAGAATGTGATTATAAAAAGAGCAAACAATGGGGAATGGATGATAATTATAGAAACGCCTCTTTTTTTTTGGTGATTGGAATAACCTTCCTTAACACCAGAAAAAAGTAGCAGACTTTTCAGATGCGTCAATTATTTTTGAAAAATATAAACAGTTTCCTCACTTACGTTTTGTGGTTAGGACGGCGAATGAGACAATTTCCTTGATCCGTCTCATATTACATAAAAATATCATAAAAATCCGTGGTAAACTGACACTGGCTGGATGATATTGACAGCTGCAGCAGCTATATTGGTCATTGCCAGGGTCAGATATTTAAAATATTTTTTGTAATATGAGACGGATCAAGGAAAGTGTCTCATTCGCCGTCCTAACCACAAAACGTAAGTGAGGAAACTGTTTATATTTTTCAAAAGTAATTGACGCAGCTGACAAGTCTGCAACTTTTTTCTGGTGCTAAGGAAGGTTATTCCTATCACCAAAAAAATAATCAGGCATTTCTAAAATTTTCATCCATTCCCCATTGAGAATCACAATGTTTAAAATACCTACTTAGTCCACAATATAATTTTCAACAATGATCACGTGAACTTCCGACTTTTACCTTTGTGATATTTAAAACTCGTTTAGCGTTTTCTACTCCGCCAATTTTATAAAAGTCATATATAGAATGAAAAATGGTGTCTCTTACGACCTTTTTGTAACAGGTAGCGGTATTCGAATGAATAGACCCGATACAATTGCTTTGAACACTGAAAGGCAACAATGGGGAAACCTTTTCATCACCTGTTGTACATTTTGCTAGAAGTTGCCTTTGCTTTTAAGAAAATTCCGTTTACCAATACTAATAGCAGAGAGTGTACCTAGGTTGTATTTCCTTTCACACAGAATTCCTGAAGACAAAATTAAGTTTACTCATCATTCTCCTAGCGTTATTCCCGGTTGTGCCTTTAAGGAGCCCGGAGTCCGCTTCGTTTCCTAATGCCCAGATTTGTGACTAGTTTTACGAAAGTGACTGCCATCTGACCTTCCAACTCAGAGGGAAAACTAGACCTTATTGGGATTAGACCGGTTTCCTCACGATGTTTTCCTTCTTATCTTATCTTATCTAGGTGAGGGCCCTTTCGGATGCACTTCGACCCAGTGGGATCTTTTGTGCATATGTTTTCCTTCACTGAAAAGCCACTGTTAAATATCAAGTGACACAGGCAATGAATGATGAAGACATTCGACACGAGCCAAAAAAGCTTACATTCAAAAAAGGTTTGAAAAAATACTTACTCCAAACACTTGATTGACAATTGCTTACAACTTGCCAACAAACTGTTATGCAGTTTGGCGCCAATTTTACTGTTAACTATACTATTTATTTAATCATTGTTTTAGTTCAATAAAATAAAAACTTAATTGGTTAGCACGACGCATTATGTGCGTACTTACTTATGCAATATACGCAATATTTAATACATAGTTTTATATAGAGAATCTTACCTGCTAAAACAGTTTTGCAGGGAAATGTAATAGATTAGGTTTTGTATTCCATTGTTTGGTAATAATAAATAAATAATTACAACAATGAATAGGTAAGGCTGGACACGGCGCGGATTATCGGGAGGTTCATGTCTCTGTCGCCCTGACCCTGACCACCGGTAGTTTAGGCCCCGCCTCGCTGCCGGCGGCAGCCTAGGTTAGGTTTATTATAATGTATTTTTAATTTTGTATGTTTTGTATATTTCTTTAACTTTTATATTCATATTGTAAAAAGCCTAATCTGAGGACGAAAATAAATAAAGAGAATAATGAATAATATTTCGTACATGAGTTTTTGAAAAAAACCAGTGCTACGAGCCGGGGCCACGACCTCCAAATTGAAAGTCGCGTGCTCCACTCGGCTACAGTGGCTCTACCTTGGCTAATCTTGGCTACAGTGGTTCTACCTTGGCTACAGTGGCTCTACCTTGGCTACAGTGGCTCTACCTTGGCTACAGTGGCTCTACCTTGGCTACAGTGGCTCTACCGTGGCTCTACCTTGGCTACAGTGGCTCTACCTTGGCTACAGTGGCTCTACCTTGGCTACAGTGGGTCTACCTTGGCTACAGTGGGTCTACCTTGGCAACAGTGGCTCTACAGTGGCTCTACCTTGGCTACATTGGCTCTACCTTGGCTACAGTGGGTCTACCTTGGCCACAGTGGCTCTACAGTGGCTCTACCTTGGCTACAGTGACGATACCTAGTGGTTGACATATTTGTTCTTTTGATTTTGTTTTATTTTTATATTTACTCGTTATTGAGTAAATTTGTTGACATTGTATTATTATATTGTTAGGTAAAACTAGGATGTGCACTCAATAAAAATAAGTTAAACCAAGAAAACCGTTTTATTTTAAACTAAAGCGACGATTACAACGTTAGAAGGCAAAAATACACTTTACTTAAAGCAATTTAAAAACTTTAAACGTTAAACTAAATGACGATTGCCGATTTGCTAATTGCCAATCACAAAAAAACAAAGATATGGCTCACGAGTCCCTTAGATTCTGGAGACGTCCGATCACCGCAAGCGCCACGAAGTCAGTGATGGTAGTGCGCTCGGCGCGCTCCGCTCAGGATATAGCCATAGTTCTCTCTATAGCTTCTCAAAAAAATGGGTTCTCCCTACACGGCCTCTCCTGACCGAGTGTCGTCCTCGATACCTTCAAAGTCTTCGAGTGGTGACGCTGTGATTCTCGGAGCCGGGCGTAAGTCAGCATCCTCAGATGAGTCATCTTGAGGCAACAATGGATCGGCAGCAGCAGTAGATGAAGTTGGCTGTGTAGTCTCGTCATACTCAGAGTTTTCACCTGAAAACGATAACAAAACAATACCAGATCAGAAATAGTTCGACAGCCTTGGCTACCAGCATTCAAAACTTGCACTCATTCATCATCCAATTAATTCATTCATCAATCTGATCAGATCCCACACGCATTCCTGACTCTCAAGGTAAACAGAGACGTCTCTTTTTATAAAATCGAACCCAGCTGACGATATGTTGCCAGGAGAAACTGCTGTTGTCCCTGAACATCGCGAGTTGAGCCTCAACCTGAAACATGCTTGGCGCAGACCGTATTCATACGCCAAGCTGCTTGACACGCAGACCGTATTCTTACGTGTAAGCCCACTCGACACGCAGACCGTATTCGTACGTGCGAGCTCCAACACGCAGACCATATTCGAACGTGTGGACCGTTTAACACTTGACGCAGACCGTATTCGAACGTCAAGTTACTTGACACGCAGACCGTATTCGTACGTGTGCAAGTCACCCCAACACGCAGACCGTATTCATACGTGTGGAGCTGCCGCCAATCAAACCATAGTTGATAGAGCAGCTACAGAGTGCCTAATGATAAATGCGTCATCATCATCATCATCATCAACATATCAGCCGAAAGACGTCCACTGCTGGACATATGCCTCCCCCAAAGAGTGCCACAACGACCGGTCCTGCGCCACCCGCATCCAGCGGACTTCAGCGACCTTTTTTTCATCAGTCCACCTCGTGGGGGCCTATCCACACCGCGCCTTCCGGTACGTGGTCGCCACTTGAGAGCCTTTTCGCCCCAACGGCCATCGGTTCTACGTGCAATTTAAACAAATGCGTCACAAAGACATTACTTACTTTCAAAAAAAGGCGGCACACGTATCATGACACCACTCGCCTCGCCACGGCACCATATGTTGAGCCGCAGCCTGCGTCATCTTGCCATAGCCACCGCTAAGCAGGCGAAGTGTGTAGCGTCCACTCGGTAGTACCGCGACCACCTTGTAAGGGCCACGCATTCCGGAATCGAGCTTTCCTGTTGACTGAGAAAACTTAATGACGAACACCAAGTCGTTAAGGTTGAATTGACGAGGTAGATGACGTTGTTGGTTGACTTGCTCGTCTTGCTTGTTCTGATTCCTCTTCAACAGAAGTCGTACCCTGCTCCTGGTGATTTCGCGTAGGGCTTCCCGGTTAGGAGAGCCCCCTTCAATAGCCACGTCACGCACCAAAGCGCGAATAGCAGGAGTTGTTGCTTCAGTGCCTATTAGGAGATTCATCGGGGAAGTTTGCGTTGTTTTCTGTTTTGTTATGTTCAACACTAGCTGTAACTTCCACAGCGTATCTGACCAGGACGCGTTTTTGTAGTTTGCTTGTATGCGTAAAATATTAAGAACAGTTCGCATATAGCGTTCGGCCTGGCCGTTAGCGTGATGCATTTCCGGCGTGATATAGTGGAGATTGCAACCAAGTTCTTTTATCCATGTTACAAAATCGTTAGACTCAAACATGCGACCTTTGTCCGTAACCATTAGCTTAGGCACCCCGAATATAGAAATAGCTTGGGTGACAACACGTTTCAGTTCACTAGCGTCTTGTTTGTAAATGGGGTACAAAATAGTGAACTTTGTAAACGAGTCTACAATAAGGAGAATGAATTTGTAGCCTTCTGAGACCGGCAAGGGGCCTAGGGCATCAGCGTGAACGGTGTGTAATGGAGTGTCGGGTTTCTCCCATGAAGTTATGTTCTGTAAAGGAGCGCGGGGTACCCTTTTTTTGAGAAATACATATGAGACAGTGGGTCACGTATTTACTGACAAACTGTTTGAGACCTGGGTCAATTTGTAAAAGAACAGCCCCATATCCAATACTGCTCGCATCTGTATGGACTTGTGTGGGAAGTTCCCGGTTAAAAATTACAAGAACGGGCTCGTTAGTTAGTATTTTGATGAGATATTGGCGGATAGCTTCGCACTCAGAGGTCCAATTAAATTTGACATTTTTACGGGTCAGATGAGCAATGGGAGCAGTTTTGGATGCATAATCTTTTATGTAGCGCCTAAAGTATCCCGCCAAACCTAGTAATTGCCTAACCTGCTTAACATTCTCTGGGGGCATAGTGTTAGCTAAAGCTTCGACTTTTCTTGGGCTCGGTCTGACCTGACCCTGAGATATTACTCGGCCCAAGTACTCTACTTCATTTACAAGAAAAGAACATTTACGTAAGTTGATCGAAAAGCCGGCTGCAGTAAGTGTCCCTAGAACCTTGTCTAACAGTGCGATTCCCTCATTTACCGAATTACTCAAAAGGAGTACGTCATCGACATACACTAGAACATTCCCCTCGTTTATATGATCACGCAAAGTATCGTTAATTATACGCTGGTACACGATAGGCGAATTGGCTAATCCGTACGGCATTTTGATATATTCGAAATGATCTTCTGGGGTTACAAAACCAGTAAGGTGGATACATTCCTCCTTGAGACGAATTTGATGGAAGCCTGTAGCCATGTCAAGGCTAGAGAAAAACTTACTACCGCCTAACCTATCGATATGGTCGTCTATGAGTGGGAGAGGGTATCGGTCTTTAACTGTGATGCGATTAAGTGCTCGGTAGTCTACACAGAGCCTATCTGAGCCGTCACGCTTCTTTACAAGTAATATTGGACTTGCGAATTCAGACTTAGAACGCCTAATAACCCTTTTGTCTAATAGGTCATTAGTAATATCCCGGACCTTGAGTTTCTCTTGATACGAAAGCTTGTATGGTCGATATACCACCGGTGTGGACTTGGTAAGCCTTATTTCCATCTCGCCTGTTCGAACAGTTGTTGCGGCAGTGCCCGATATTAAAAAGTTAGAGAACTTGTTAATGACCGTCATCAGGCTTGCCAAATCTTCACTCTGAAGGGGCGTATTTATTTTCGAGTCATCGTCTAACTGAATGGTATTGACGCGGGCAAAAACGGTGTCAGTGTGCGTGAGATATTGCTTGTCTTTGGTTCGAATATAAGTTATTCCATCGCGATTCAGTACATCAGTGCCTATTATAACAGGCGCGTTCATGTATTGCGAGGGCACGACTAACAATTCTACTTCAACGGATATGTCACTGAATTCACCGAGTAGTGTGACATAAGAGGTAGTGATGATTTCTTTGTCGCTTATTCCTTTCAACACACAACGTCTTGGTTTACGCTGGCAAGTTATGTATCTAAGAACATTCGAGGAAATCAAGGACACATCAAGGGCACCGCTATCAATGAGTACATCGACTGGCACTCCATTTATTACTGCGGTAGTTATGTCGTTGTTTTGACAGGAATTCGGCCGGTGAGAACAAAAATTTATATTACGCTGATTTCGCTGTTCTGACCGCAACTTCGCAAAGCATATGTCCTCGGTGTGTCCGTGTTACCTACAAAATGTGCATGAAATGGTAGGGCCTGGTTGTGTGTCAGAAGAATTAGTGAAAGATTTTTGACGTTTACAATCGCGACTGATGTGTCCACGTTGGTTACAATTAAAACATTTCTGACCCGCACTGACAATAGGTTTTGTTTGAAATCGTTTTCGATTGTTACCTGTATTGTCTCGCTTTGGTAACTTAGGCTTCGTATAAATTGATAAAAGTGTTTTCGGGTGTAAGATGCGCATTAGCTGCGGCTGCACGAACTTGGGGGCTATCTATGCCGCGAATAACAATTAAGGTCCTCAGTTCATCACTCAGGCCTTGAACAATTCTCAAACGTAATAGCGTACGCCGCGCATACTCCGCAAAAGTCGAATATTTATCAGACGTGGCGTTCATGGCGTCAAAAAGAATATGAGCGTAGTCTAGCTTATTAGGGCAGAGAGATTTAAACTCCCGTTTGAAATTTGACCACGTCCTATCATTGGTGACCCACTCGCTTAACCAAACTTTAGCATCACCCTTTAAACATGAAGCCACGCGTGATAAGCACTCGTGATCGTTCCAATTGTTAGCGGTTCTGGCGCGATCTACTTCTTCGCACCATGCTTCGATGTCATGCAACGACGGGTCAAAATTTGACACGTAATAATGATGTGACCTCACGGGTTGCACTGATTGAATAGCTTGCATCAAAGCATGAGCAAGAGTAGATGCCTCAGAGCGCGGCTCACGGGATTCCAAAGAGTTCTGACGAGGAACCGCGAAATTAGGCATGACTGGTGTACTAGCTGTGGATACACGTTCCGCGAGCTCACGAGTCTCCCTATTGTTTGAGATATTACGCGAAATACGTCGTGGCTCGCCACGTAAACTACTTCGCGAACGGTCGCGCCGAGGGATTCGGGAAACATTATGCGAATGACTACGTCTAGCCCTGCTATTCGAGCGACGTGTTGTCCTACTACGCGACCGACGTCTATTCCTACCATGCGAACGTCGCCTATTCCTACTTCGTGAACGGCGTTCTTCGGTACTCCACGAATCATTTCGATCTGGAACACGTGAGCCATTCCGTGGATCACGCCCTCCATCACTCGAGCTACGTCGCGATTCGACACTACTGGAACCACTAGATTTACTACGCAAAACCCGCCTATTCCGAAAATGATGTCGTTTGCGAATGCGCGACCTACCTCGAGTGTGTGGTCGTTCACGGCTACGTGTTCTGCTACGCATTATTACGAAGTTCACTTCATAAAATAAATTCACACAAATAAAGAATGCGAATGAAAACAAAAGTAGTAACAAGCAATCAGCAAAAGGGACGAGCAATCACTATTATTCAAAAACACAAACGGTATCGGTTTTCTTAATTCGAAACTTAGCTAAAGATCTCTTTACGTGGGCTATAATCAGTCCTTTATCCAACTTCTGATGTTAGGTAAAACTAGGATGTGCACTCAATAAAAATAAGTTAAACCAAGAAAACCGTTTTATTTTAAACTAAAGCGACGATTACAACGTTAGAAGGCAAAAATACACTTTACTTAAAGCAATTTAAAAACTTTAAACGTTAAACTAAATGACGATTGCCGATTTGCTAATTGCCAATCACAAAAAAACAAAGATATGGCTCACGAGTCCCTTAGATTCTGGAGACGTCCGATCACCGCAAGCGCCACGAAGTCAGTGATGGTAGTGCGCTCGGCGCGCTCCGCTCAGGATATAGCCATAGTTCTCTCTATAGCTTCTCAAAAAAATGGGTTCTCCCTACAATATCTTTATTTTTTCTTTGTTTTTGACGATCGTGATAAATAATCTTATTTTTTTGACATGAAAGCAAATTTGTAATGTAATTTTTTATCATGAAATAAATAATCTAATCTAATCTAATCTAGTGGCTCTACCTTGGCTACAGTGGCTCCACCTTGGCTACAGTGGATCCTCAGTGGGTCTACATTGGCTACAGTGGCTCTACCTTGGCTACAGTAGCTACAGTAGCTCTACCTTGGCTACAGTGGCTCTACCTTGGCTACAGTGCCTACAGTGGCTCTACCTTGGCTACAGTGGCTACAGTGGCTCTACCTTGGCTACATAAAATTCCTAAAGACGTTTGTTCTCCGTTCAGTCGTCTTGATACCAAAAATACTAATATTGGTAATTCTATACATATCTATAATGCGTTCAGAAGAGAAGGTAAAATATGATAGGGTGATCGGATAAGTAATCAGAAATTACTTTTTCAGGCTCTACGATTGGTCGCTTTTCAGAGCATAGGTTCCTTGATCTTAAGAGTCCGCAGAGAGCTTGATTCTTCATACAAACGTTGTATGGTTCTCATTTTGTATAGTATACAAAGTTGGATACTAATTTCTAACAGAAAAAAATTGTGATAGACGAAGTTTTTCATACTAAACTTCTTTTCTCTCTATACAATACAATGGGTTTGTATGAGGAGACGACTTGTGTCCCCCTTAAAAAAGTTTTTTTTTCAAAATACTATACTAGCTAATTTGTGCTCTTACAGCTTTGTAATTAACTCTAATTGATGAAAATGAAGCACTGTCCTAAAACCCAATTAAATACACAAGTATGTTCACGGCAACTTCATTATTAACCGAACAAAGTAGGCGTCCAATCAATCCGATCAGTCGACCAAACGCTTGGTACATACAACCATCCAGTCACTTTTGACCTTTCCTTGGCATACGCCTTGTTCTCAACTTGGTCATCATTTGAGTTACATTAAGGGAAGGGTAGGGGTCATGGAATGCTGGTGCTAGGTCCATCACATAGTAATTGGCTGCAGAGGCAAGATACGCGTGAAATGACGACTGCCTCCGGACAGGGGTGGTTCATGCTCCGGGGGTTTCGATTTGAGTGACCGTTTGGAAATTGAGGAAGATTCGGTTTCAATGTTTTTTGGCTTACACGGTAATTGATTGAATAAACTATACCTTCAGCATTTATTTTACATTGCATTTTGGCGCTACTTTCATGATGAATTTTTAAAAGCCGTCCCTATTTATTCATCAATTTTGGCTATTTCTTGCAATATCTCAACCTTTTCCATTTAAGTCTACTCCCTCTATCTACTTCATAATGCACTTCAATATGATAGTCTCTCCATATCTCGTTCGTTTTGCGAAAAAGAGACAAACAATGCCCCTCTTAAAACTTCGTAGGTACACATCTTATTATCAAGCAAAGTATTCATTACAGTGTTTTTGTTTTTTTTTTAATTTTTTCTTTTTCCGAGAACCTTTATATTTTAATAAGCATATACTTATTAAAATATTAATATGTATAGTATTATTTCAATTTCAGTCCTTAGATATACAAAGTTTAGTTGGCACGCATATTAGCAACACCCTTCGAGCACGGATGCATGCTGCGACGCCTCTACTGCACTTTCTACCAACTTTGAAATGCCGTCCAAAAAATAACCAACCTTCCATAGCTGAAAGGAACACAGATCACAACAGAACCATTTTATGATCACGCGCAAGCAAAACTAAGTTTGTCGAGAGCAAGCTGTGCGTTCCGCATTCTACCAACTTACTTCGCAAAGCGCGTATATGATTCAAGCGTTTTATTGGAAAATCGATCTTATTCCGTGCAAAATTAAGTTCAAATTACAACTAAAGTTTTAATCGGTATTCCTACATACTAAACCAACAGTTGATACAGATAGGTATAAAGGTGTGTGGTGACCGCTGATATCTGGATACAGTAGAGACCGTATTGTAGTGGAAATTGGAAATTATGAAGGCCAATTAGAGGAGGGTGCGTTTTCAATATCGGAGTTCTTGTAACGAATATCAGACATTATTTGCATATTTTGTAGTATTTGTACCGCAAACACATAGCCTTCAGAAGAAATATAACTAGCGATAGAGATATAGGTAATATTATATCACTATAAACTCTCGCGCTTTGTACATAGAAGCTGACACATAACACGTCATTTAAAGTTACATTTTTATGGACCATTTCCTAATATTTAACATCATGCTAGGTCTTATTCTTCATCAAAAACTGAGCTGGAAACACAAACTGTTAATTGATAACGTTTTATGTTTCACCCTGTATTCGAATAAGTACCTACCTAATTTATTTAAATAATTAGATATAGATAGATGCATTGCACAATAGAGTCGATATTGTTCAACCTCGTAATTTCGTGGAGTTTGATGAAATTTGGTACGAATGTTCGTTGGAAGCCTTGATTTCGTCTTCCAAAAGCCCCCGGGTCAGGACCTTGTAGAACGACCGCTATCTTGGGAAATGTACTCCATTCGTAAGAAATTCAGGTTTTGTTCGAAAACTACGTACTCTATGAATACATGGTCTACAGCAACATTAAAGCTGAATACATACTGCACAAGCCTAACGTACACAACCTTGACGAGAAAACGTTTCTTAATGGAGAAAAATGCATCCACATGTGAGATTTTCCCTCAATGTCCTTCCAGGGAAGATTCTCCGAATTTTGAGCTCGGGAGAATTTCAAATCCACTTTGATTTACACAATAAGATATGAATTTTACAGCTTTAATGTTTTTACGTACGTAGGTACGTAGTTTTCAAACAAAACCTGAATTTCTTACGAATGGAGTACGTTTCCCGAGATAGCGGCCGTTCTGCAAGGTCCTGAACCGGGGACTTTTGGGAGACGAAAACAGGGCTTCCAACGAACATTCGTACCAAATTTCATCGAACTCCCCGAAATTTCGAGGATGAACAATATCGACTGTAATTTTGACGTGTCTGTCTGTCTGTGTTCCGTCTGTGGCATCGTAGCTCCTAAACGAATGGACCGATTTGAAGTGGTTTTTTTGTCCGAAAGCTGACGTGATCAAAATGGTACTTAGCTACGTTTCAATAAAATCGGTTTAGCCGTTTTTGAGATATTGAACTTTGAAATGAAAACGGTGGTTCAACTTTTCTAAGTTGTTAATTATTTGCGTAAAGTGTTGGAAAATATGGCGGCTTGAATTCATTTACGTCAAAGGAAGAAGCTAAGTACTACTAGGTAGGTAAGGTAGTGTAGGCTCGGTGTAGAATAGGTCTACGGTCTCCCCCGCCTGTCGTAGAAGGCGACTAAAGGGGGTCATCGGGGTCGCAGTGTTTCTGACGAAGGCCAGGGCACTCACCTAAAAACCCCAGGGAAGGCGACCATCATCATCCTAGGACGAGCCAAATGTGGCGAGGCGCGAGGAGGGCTCCAGTGGGTTCATTATGAGATCCTGGAGTCCTCCGCATGAGAGCGCAGATGCCGGCCGCCGTGGAGTTTTTAGTGGATAGACATACCACATAACCCAGTCAGCCCCCGATGATTGGGTACCTGGTTCGCAGGTTTTCTCCAGGTAAAAAAAAAAAAAGGTAGGTAAGGTAGGGGGATGCTGACGATGCGTGTTGCTGAGTCATAGTTAAGTTTTAAGGCGCCGTATGTTCATGGTATTCTCTCCCTCTCACTGAGCACAAGCGTGAGCGAGATGAAAGTGCGTGTTCGGAAGCGCGGATATTATGTTTTTTAATTTAAATTTTTTTGTGCGTTTAAATAAATAAAAAAGTAATCACTAAGTTCCTTTAAACATGATATTGCCGATTTTTAGAAGCAATTTCAATATGTTTGTGCATATTTTGTTACGAATGTTTTAAGTGTACTTAGGTATTTTAGACATATGTTCGTGATTTTTTTCTATCGAGCGAAAATTGCTTAATCATGTTTCGAATCACTGATCTCCCTGCAGAAAAGCTTCAAGATTACTATTCGTATTGCCATGAAATATAAATTTCCTAGAGGGATATGGCAGTAAAATAAACAATAAGTAAGATCAGAACATCCCTTTATTTCAACACGCACCCCCGTACTTAATACTACGTACTTAATACTTAGGTATGATTCTACGCTAGGTTGCTGAGGCAAATATAACTAGAAACTAAACCTGCCGGCTTGCTAGGTGCTTTTGTAGGGTCACCTTCGGTCTTGGCGAAATTAAAGAGGGGAACCGAACCGCCTGCCGCTTTAGTAATTTGAAAAGTAAATGGGGTCGGGCTTAGCTGAATCTCCCCGGGAAGGCTCCGTCGCGTCGCAGCTAACAGGTCGCCTGCTGCTCAGTGGAGCCCGGCCCACTGTCGGCCCTGACCACACAATTATAAACAGACGCATTTTATTGTTTCAAAAATTCTGTTCGCTTAATTTCTCTGAACCTACGGCGCCTTAAGTAGGTTAAAGATTTCTGCAATATAAACAGAGAGTACGTGTAGCATAGTATCTTATTACGGGGCGTTTGTTCGTGGTATCTGCAGTTTAAAAGATACTTATCTTATCTTATCTGAGTGACGGCCCTTACGAATGCACTTCAACCCGGTGGGATCTTTTGTAAGATACTATTTACTTACTCGATGATGCCCACAAGGCTCCACGGGCCCACGTATCGGAATGTCCATCCAGGAGATCCATTCTAGGATTTTTGAAATCGGATGAGTGAGTTCCGGAGAATATCCCCTACACACAAACTTACAAGGCCGCACCCTCACAAAGCAAACTACTTATTTTTTAGACATACAAAAGTTCCTAAGTAATTTACAATGAACAGAAATAAACCTGTAATAAATAGGGACCCAATTTTTGATTCCCCGTCTACGTTTATTGTTCGTAATTAGACTTACCTAATATGTAGGTATGTAGGTCTTACCTTCCTGCCGAGATTGCGTTCATTTACCAAAAAAAATCCACTTTTATCACTATCAATTCAATATCTTTTCATCTCCGAAAATATAATTCTGTCTCCAATTTACCCGAGAAAGCCCTCGGAATATCTTATTTTATTTGAACGTAAAATATCTTTTTCATTTATAACCTTTAATTTTATTTCTTTTAATAAAAGGTGGAGAGTCCTTCTGTCTGACAAGTTAATAGAAAGGTTCCAGAAATGGCACCTTGGGAGTAATTTATGCGAAAAAATGAGCATAGCTGTTATACACGTCCGAGTTTTATCGTCCCCACGAATGCTGATGGAATTGTTGCCAGTTCTTAGGTAACTTCAGGGGTAACAGCGTCATGTTGTTTTAACTAAGTTATGCGTATTTTTTTCGAAGTGAGTGAGTTGAAGGTACTCAATCATTTGGAGTTATTCTCAGCTGTTACCCCTAACGGTAATTGGTAACAACAGAAAAATTTACATCTGTCACCAATGGTAGTAACTTTGGTGGTACATAATTTCGCAAATTCAAACTAAAATTAGGTCCGTCACTTAACTAGATTACCAAAAGAGCAAAGGACTTAAAATCCAGGCCACATTTCTCGACTCCATTTTTTAGGGTTCCGTACTCAAAGAGTAAAACGGGACCCTATTACTAAGACTTCGCTGTCCGTCCGTCCGTCCGTCCGTCCGTCAGTCTGTCTGTCACCAGGCTGTATCTCAAGAACCGTGATAGCTAGAGAATTGAAATTTTCACAGATTATGTATTTCTGTGGCCGCTATAACAACAAATACTAAAAACAAAATAAAATATTTTTTAAAGGGGGGCTCCCATACAACAAACGTGATTTTTTTGCCGTTTTTATAGATAATGGTACAGAACCCTTCGTGCGCGAGTCCAACTCGCACTTGTCCGGTTTTTTTTGATCGTTAACTACATTTGATTAATATTGCCTGTGATGACACATTTAGCTCAAGCAATAAATTAAAATTAAAAAAAAACCCGGGATCAACAAACAGCTTACAACCACGCAGACAGAGTCGACTAAAAAAACTGTACTTAAATCGATTAACTTCATCATCATCATCGTCCGAGTGTAGTCCCGGTGGTCCCGGTGTCAGCTTTGGCACCTAAATCCCAAGATAATGCGTAGGCACTGGTTTTGTAAACATTGTCTATATATACGGCCCTTAGAACATCGGCAGCACCCCTTGTGTCCCATTTATTTTTATTATTTTTTAATTCGCAGATTTTTTTATCTAATGTCATGACCTCCAAGTCATGTATCTTGGAACCACGAGATCATAGCACATCACAGCAGTCAATGCAGATTTTGAGGTAGGTAACATCATGCAATAGTCATAATCATAATAGTTGTAGCATTTTTATTTTTAAAAGATATTTATGTGATTTTTTAATTTTTAATTCTTTTTCCTTAGTGTTTTTAAAATAAAAAGTTACTTGTAGCATTCCAGTGTAAAACAATACACTGATACTTATTTTTGAAGAAAAAAAAAACAAAAAAGATGTTTTATTTTATTTTTCAATTAAAACCACTTGGAAATAATTGTTTACAAGCTTAATAACCTACCTACCGTTTAATTTTTTGCTGCTGTAACAGGGTCCATCCTGTATCATACATGTGGGAGTAGGTACTTTTTTTATACTGGTTAGATGAAGAATAATTGGAACGATCAAATTTTTTTTTGGAATGGCGAATGAGTTGACGTGGAGTTAATGGATGACGGAGGGTGTAAGTAGAGCTGAACGAGTAAAAATTACATGTTGATTGAATAAAATGTAAGAAGATTTTCCAAGAAGAGTTTTAATTACTTCCCTCTGGATCCTCCCTACATATATCTACATAATAAAAAAAGTATTTAGGTAATCAGTTCGTGTCGCGATCGCCACTCTCGATCTTCGTCCGCAAACTTTTTTGACAAGCGATCCGTCATAACGGCGGAACCAATTTCTTGCCACGCACTTGGATTCTTACTATAGGTACAAACTTTATGCGATAAAATATGCGTGGGTAAAGGTGCCCCTAGACAGGCCATACTTTTCCTGAAATGTGAGGCTGGCAACTATGGGCGTCTTGCTCCTATTTCCAACTAGCGACACGCTCCGGCTTCGCACGGGTTTATATTTATAATACATGCATGTGCATATAAACCTTTCTCTTGAATCACTCTATCTATTATAAAAAGCCGCATCAAAATCCGTTTCGTAGTTTTAAAGATCTGAGCATACATAGGGACAGACAGACAGCGAGAAGCGACTTTGTTTTATACTATGTAGTGATACTCCCATAGTTGCCGGCCACACATTTCAGGAAAAGTATGGCCCGTCTAGAAGCAGCAAACCTGCACTTTTAATGACATTCAATTTTATAAGTAGGTTTACATCTCTTAACGAAACAAAATATTTTATTAAATATTTTTGTTTCGTGTAAATTTAACGTGGCTAGTAGCGGTGGTGAATACGCTTCATCAGTCATCATGTCTGGATAGCTCAGATGGAGAGCGCTACCGGCAATACAGAGGGCACAGGTTGTCGTAGTACTGTCTTGGGCGTCAGACGATGATGGTATATTTTTCCATTATATTTGTTCTCTGCATCATATCGGTTAACGTTTAATGTTGTTAATTATACCACTCATAGTTTGATTTTTGATCATTAGAATAAGAGCTCATTCCCACTATGTTGGGACGATTTTTATTCGGGTGTCGGCGCCTCATACAAATTGGTGTCCGACAAGTGTCAACAGCTTCATATAAAAGTTCTGCCACTACGACACACGATAAAAAATCGACCCGACAGACGACATAACTAGTGGGAACCGGGTCTAAGTGTTTTCATCAAATAACGGCACGCCACACAAATAGTCGTTGTATGTTATGTTATATTTCACGTGCTTGTATCTACCAAACGGGTCCATCATTAGCAAACCTACATTATCATGTTTATTCAGATATGCTAAACCGTGATCGTAATTGTCAATATAGACCGAGAGACAGTTGCATGGTGCCAACGTAATTTTTCGAAACAATAATAAAAATAATAAATAAATCAGCCTTATATGTACCTATACCCACTGCTCTCACCTGGTAAGTAAAAGTCGCACATTTGAGTGAAAATGCCACCATGCCTCTCACGCAAAAAGAGGGGTGTTATAAGTTTGACGTGTTTGTCGGTATGTGGCATCGTAGCTCCTAAGCGAATGAGAAAGAAAGAAAGAAGAAAGAAAATACATTTATTTAACGCCACAAAATTACACAATAAAAAGAACAAGCAAAATAAAAGACTTAAATACTAGGACGTTAAATAGGATCCCCACTCAGCATGAAGCCACAGCAAGGCACAGCAAGCTGAGGTGCTGATTTTCAGTGGGGACCTAACGGAATGGACCGATTTTAATGCGGTTTTTTGTCCGAAAGCTGACGTGATCGAGATCGTTTTTAGCTACGTTTTAAGAAAATCGGTTCAGCTGTTTTTGAGATATTGAACTTTGAAATTAAAATGTCGGGGGTTTTTCAACTTTTCTAAGTTGTAGCAATAACAATAGCTGTCAAATTTACTAATGACCGCCACCGCAGGCCGCGCCAGTGTGAAGCATCTTGGCGCGGCCTGGCCGCGGTGGTAAATAGTAAACTTGTCATTAGCTTCGATCAAAGAGGAAAATTCAAAAATTATTCGTCACGAGCGGGATTTGAACCCGCGACCTCTGGAATCCATCCATTGCTCTTATCCAACTGAGCTACTGTGGGTCCCGCCAGTGGCAACGAATCTTTCAATCCCTTCACTCTTCTAATTAACCTTAAGGAGGCTTGATCGAAACTTAGAATTTCGTTAGCGGACGTTTTTGCTTAGTATAAATTTATTGTCATTAGCTGTCAAATTTACTATTAATGGCCACCGCAGCCCGCGCCTCTGTGTTGCCAGCTTGATTCGGGCTTAAGGCCTCTCACAAACCTACTGGCGCGGCCTGGCCGCGGCGGACAATAGAAAGCTTGTCATTAGCTGTCAAATTTACTATGGTCCGCCACCGCGGGCCGCGCCAGTGTGTTGCTAGCTTGATTCGGGCCTATGGCCTCTCACAGACTGGCGCAGCCTGGCGGCGGCGGACAATAGAAAACTTGTCATTAGCTGTCAAATTTACTATGGTCCGGCACCGCAGGCCGCGCCAGTGTGATGCAGGCTTAAATTGGTCAAATGCCCTAGTGTTGCCAGTTTATACTTGGATATTATATCTTGCAGAGACCTTTGGTCTATAACGTAGTTAAACAGTAACCTGACGTGTCTATTAGCCACACCTGTGCCAGACAACTTGACATGCATTCGATTCGGCTTTAGTCGAGTATTGATTCAGATAATCAGGTTAGCATGCACATACTTCATTAACTGATTCGTCGGATATAATTAGAATATACTCGTAATTAAAGCTTCTTATACATGCACGTTTATAAATACCATGCGGTTCTCTTAATATTTGATTTGTGATTGAGTTCGATGGGCGATTCGTGCCTATGGGATCCTCGAAAAAGTGGCGGGCTAGCGAAATACGATGAGTTCAAACCCTGCAATGTAACAAAACTCGCATTCGAGTTGTTGTACCATGTAAATAGCCCTTAAGGTTCATTCATGGCAGTAACCGGGAATTAAAACAATTTTTATTACTTAGCTACGTTAATAAAGTCCCATTCAGTTAGTAATAGAATGGGATCGAAATAGTTTCATAGATTAACTAGAGCACTCATCGTATCAGAAAGACGTCCACTGTAGGAACATACTTGATTAACTGTATCGTTGGATCTATTAGGGTGGGTTGCACCAACTTACGGTTACAGACCGATCAACCTTAAATATGGCTCCGCCAGCCTGTCATACAAACTTGTCAAACTTTCCATACATTCCGATTTTAATCAACACCGCTTAACACATTCAGTGCCGCGAATCGCTACGCGCTACGGTCGTAGCCGATCTCGTTGTTTCCCCCGTATGTAACGGAAAGCGCTTACGGCGTAGGCACGCGACAGTTGTGTTCCCGGCACTGAACGTGTTATGATTACAGACGGTTTGGTGAAACCCACCTTTACACTTACTCGTATTAAAAACTCCTCTACATTCTCTAGAAACGTGCTTATGCCATGCGGTTATCTAACGATTTCATATAAAAAACGGCGCGTGACTGCGGCGGGCTCGTTGAGTTCGATTCGTAGATCAGTCACCCTTATTGTGAGATACAATCGTAACCTAACGTTACGTAACTAATACGAGATCGAATAAACGCGCTTCGAATAGATTTCGATCTCGCTACGGTATTCTTCGATTCGACCCGTCAAACTTGTAACTCACACTGCCGTTGGACTACGAAACCAACTGCAAAACGTTAGGCACTTTGCGTTTAGTTTTCGATGCGTAATTTAACGTTCGATTCGTACTACCAATCGGTAGTGTGAGACATTTCGAATCGAAGAATACCGTCGCGACTGTAGTTTACTATTTCACTTGCAAAATGGCCCGTGATATCGTATTATTCCGTCAAGAGCTACCGTAGATCCGATCGAAATTTATCTCAAATTAAAGAACTTATAAAAATAAAGGTTTTGAATTGACAACATATATCCGCAAAATTCGGATTGTCGCGTATTTTGTATTTAAAAATGCAAATAAATGGCCCCCGCGCCGCCATATTGTATCGACAGTCGACACTGTCGACGTCGCGATGCGCGTATTCTGTAATATCATAACCGACAAACATTTAAATTAAAACGATAAATGCTAATGATATAAGGTTGAATATTGGAAAATCGTGAACGAACGTGAAGTCGATCGCGAATTAAGTAATGTAAAAGTGACTCACGTTACAGTTTGGATTTTTAGTTCTATGAGTGACCACCAGAGGCGGTGTATAGACTTTTCATACTAAATCTTGACGATAGGCGGTAGCGTCGATAGTAGACGCGACTCACTTCAATCCCACGCTAAGGGTGCAGGAATCTTCGAAAAACTCTCATGTTTGTACGCTAGAACCGATGGCCGTTGGGGCGGAAAAGATTCTCGAGTGGCGACCACGTACCGGATGGCGCGTCGTGGGTACCCCATAAGGTGGACTGATCATTACATTAGCGTCTTATAATTGCATCCACGGTAGTTACATCCACGGCTGTAACAGTGTGCACAAAAATGAGAATGCCCACCTACAGGGCGTTTATTCCAATAAATAATAGCGCTCATACTAGCTTATTATACTTAACATTACGACCCGTAGATACCTGACTAAAAACCATATCAGCTTAGCTTCGGGCGTTTAAACACACGGGAACCGCCACCCCATATTAGGCCCATATTAATTCCTAATTGTTTCCTAAACAGACAGGACAGGGGCTAACTCAATTACACGGCAGACAGGCATTCACTATCCGTATTACAGACTGAAGTGCCTGTGAGTATGTCTGTCTGCGATTATCATCGTCAATTATACTTGTCGGATAGGTTTTTGCGGCTTAGGCGTAGGCTCAGACCAAGAAAAAAAAACTCACGCTTAGAGATAGAAGGTATTTTTTTCTTTTTCTGAGAGGCGTAAATAACTACCATTTAAGTATATAACGTGCATATAACTACGTGTAAAGTATGGAAAGCTGAAAACAAGACACTGCCAAGGGCACAGGCTATAAGTATCTTATTAACCCTTAAATTGACAGAGAATCAAAAAATGCACAATTTTTTTAGTCACCTTTTACTAACTTACTTACTAACTCTCTATGGATCACATCTGGTCTGAAATAAAAACTTATTATTTTATTTTATTTATTTATTTGCATTTTTTCTAGAACGATTTTTTGCGCTCTATACAGCGAAAATGAGACTTGAACGCACGATTTTGTTTTTTCCAAGTTTAGAGTTAATGCAGTCTAAGTAGGTAGGTACTTCTCAATCAACTGTTTTGTGACCTACATAAAAACATTACCAACGTGGGGTGAAATAAAAATATATCTCAGACTCAGATCGTAGGTATTTATCGCCCGAGCCGAAGGCGTTCTTTCTTGAACCAACTATTACCATACCATTGAAAAATAGCCATTTTTAATGGCTTTGATCTTTGCGGAGTCCCTAACAATCAAACAAGCCATTTCCAAGAACCGCTCTATAGCCATCTACTCTAATATCTTTCAGGTAAAATAACTAACCTCATTTTAAAAAGCCCGCCAGAGCACTCAATTTGGAAACAGACAGTAAACTTGTCTGGCTTGTTTGCTGGAAGCGCCTGGCAATAACCTTGAGCAAACACCGCGAGGGGGCATCTTGCGGTGCGCTAGGCGCACAGGCGAATTGAAATAGAATGACGGTTCCGTATTATTGAACACTTTCCCCCCTTGATTATTAAACTTAAAATGCATCTGATAAATAGAAATGTGTTTTGTCCCTTTAGCTTTCTTATTAACACAATTATGCCAAAGTGACAGATAAAGACAAACTAATTTTACAGCATTTTAGCTAAATATAGGGTTAAACGTTTATGAATACGGCTATTGCAATTAAGAGATATATATCTGTTTAATGGATAAAATAGTAAAAACATGTATAAAACTTTTACAAAACTAAACTATTATTAAATTAAAATAACTAAAACTAAACCTTAAACTTACGGCTATTTGTATTTGAGGGACATAATAATCTAGCACATAGTGGATGTTTACGGTATTCAATTAGCCGTCAACTATCAGCAATTAGAGGTATAGTTGCGAATGAAAGAAAGAAAACAAAGAAAATAACTTATTCGCGCAAAATTTTACAAAGTGTAAACCAAAAATACTTGTTAGACTAAATTAACAAAACTGTTATTTTATAATTATTGTCTACGCTCCTTGGTAAATTGGCCGTCAGGTTTGAAAATACTGATATAAATATTTAGCTAAATTGCTAGACTATTCCTTTAGTTCAATCTGAATTTCCACTAGCGTTAAGAATGAAATTAACAAATGAAGTTTGTCATGCCTACAACTCCACTTATGCTACGAGTAGTACCTAATTGTATTAAAATCACCGTCAGTCATACGTTATTGACAAACAGAGGTGTTTGAGTGCGATGCCGCTCGCTCTTGAAACCATAACTTAATTTTGAGCTTCCTTCCTGTTGCTGTTTCTATGTTAGATGCAATTTCATGTTGAGATAAACTTTAATTCACGGTGTATTTTCACTTGATAAATAGGTATATACTTAATGAATATAATTCTTGACTCGCAACCCAGGAGCCGATCCACAGGATCCAGGATAAAATGCCTGCATTACGTATGAAACTGATCATCATCAGCCAAAACGGGACTAAGTTTTGGAGTTGGTGCAATATCCTTGGTCGCGAGCAGACTACCTTCCCTACTTATGTGAGCCAAACTGATTTTACAGCTGGACATGGGCTGCCCCTATTGGCAATCTCGGCATCCTTATTCAGCATAGAAACTCCCACAATCTTTTCCAGATTGTCAGTGTCACACACTGCGTTGTCCGATGCGTGGTCGCCATTAAGAACTTTTATAGTTCTTTTTGCACAAAGCACGATGCAACTAACTAATACAAACACACATACGAAACTAGTAATCTATACTTCCATAATAGTATTACAAATGCAAGAGTAACTAAGTATACTCGTACCAGTCTATGTTGTCTTTTTATGCTTAAACCACTGAACCGATCTAAATGTTTTGTATGGAGATAGTTTGTGACGTACTTATTGTTAATCCCTTGAGTCTCGAACAAAAGCTACTTATTAAATACCAAATTATTGTTGAGGACATTCAATGTGGCCGGTCATTAGAATTGGAACCTTCTTCCTTGAACGGTAGAGTTGGATGGACTACTTTGACTTTGATGCAATTCGGTCAAGTCAAATAATCTCAAGTTATACCATAATTGTTCATTTTTGAACTGTACTGAATACTTTGGCTCTGGATATCCGTGATACACGCCGACCTATCCCTTTACACCCGAGAGATAAAAATCTTTAACAGCTCCTTGCGACATTACGTAACTTTATTATTACTTCATAAGGAGTCTAGGAAAAATAACAAAAAAAATCCTGACTGAGCTGGTCTTCCACAATCAGACCCTCACGTTCGTGTGGCTCAGGAATAATATGTAACTCGCACGTTCGTGAGGGTCATGATGTGATTGTCTAGAAAAGTTACATTTAAACGGTTATTGAAGAATTTAAATGAATAAAACACAGTTATAGAAATAAAAACTAAGTAACCTTTATTTACTCATAATTTAGGCACTAAATCACAGCGATTTCTCAGGCAGCATTACAAAATAATCAACAAAATTATAGTTTTCATAACAAAAATGCTAATTTCTAGCTTAGTTAAGACAAGTAATATCTAAATTAGTAAAATTACATGAGATCGTAATCAGACATATATATGTTTTTATGTTATTACTTCTTATGATACAATCTAAAGCAGTCTTTATCTCTCGATATGCATAAAATATGAATAAGATAAAAGATATGGAAAAGAGCTTGCAGATTTCAGAGGCGGTCGTTTTTAATTCTACGCCTGTTTTTCGCATGTAATACAAGTTCGTACATCTAGCGATCTCTTCCACGAAGTCGTTGTCAATGTACTCATGAAAGTAATTTACCGGGGAGCGGACAGGTTTCACTGGTAGCGAGGTGTAATTGTGTGGCTTGTCCGTAAACAGAACTTGCTTCCATGTTCGACTTCGAGGTGCGGGTGCTGATATGGATCTTCCACTGCGTTCATTTCCCCGGGCACGGACAGATCTACCTCTACCTCTGCCTATTCGAACATTTCTAGGTATAGATTCCGACCTACCTCGACCTGGTCGTCTTCTAGCTCCGATTTGCAACGGCGAAATAGGGGGCTGTGATAATGTCCCTAGTGGTGGAGTCGCTGGTCGCGGAGAAAGGGGTGGAGAAGATGCTCGCGTTGAACTTAGGGGAGAACGTGACCGGGGCCTTACTTCACGCAGAGTAGAAATTTCTTCATCCGCGAGCAAGTCATCATCACTGGGCAGGTTATCGAAAAAGTTAGGCACATCTTCCAAATCATCATCATCTAAACCTTCAATTTCTGACAAGTTTCCATCTGCGAGCAGATCTTCTATTATTTTATCGGTCAACGGAGCTCCTAAAATAAGCAAAACATCCCGATTAGTAAGCCAAGCGTGTACATTAATAAGTAATACCTACTAAACCAACATCACAGTACACAACCGAAACCACACGATCGTGAGAGTTCAATTATACGCAAAGCAACCGAAATCGCACGATCGTGATAGTTAAAATTCAAAAACAACTTGCATATATGCCTTTCATTCGAATTAATGCAGAGTATTTAAAATATATCACACACACAAGTACTCTTAGCAATCTAATAGTAAATTACAAAGATATATAATGGTAACTAGTAAAAAAAATGCACTTACGATAGTTAGTCCGACGTTCAAAGAACACAGCCATCTCCCACGCCACGTCAATGAGACTGACGAGTCGCGACGCGTACGCATGACCTTTCTGTATTTTTTGTCTTATTCTAGCATAGCCGCACGATCAATCGACATCGGTTGGGTTCGCAAAAGCGGTTCGCGATACGCGGCATATTTTTTCAAAATCAACACTCACGATCGTTTCGAGTCGGGTGTAAAGGGCTATAGCTACGTGTTCTTAACCCGGGCGGTACTATATAATATAAGATCACGAATTGCACGAACACGGCCGGTACGTAGCCCGTACCTGCGGCGCTACCACGAACTTCGAATCTCAAACTTCGTATGTCTCCGTCTCTGTCGCTCGAGTACCATAAACCATAAGCGCGATATACGGAGATATACGAAGTTCGAGATTCGAAGTTCGTGGTTATAGCTCTGGGTTCGCGTCCGGATTCACGTGACATGCCAAGATACGTAGCCCGTACCTGGGTTGTTATTCGCTACGCGTTAATGCGGCTCACTCCGCCGGTCACCCGTTACGAAAGTAGACTTCTACCTACGCTTAGTTACTACGAATCGCGGCGTCAAGATATATCTGTGTGTGAGCGTTGGGGTGAGCTTAAAACAAGTTACAGGGCTGTTATTCGCTACGCGTTAATGCGGCTCACCCCGCCGGTCACCCGTTACGAAACTAGACCTCTACCTACGCTTAATTACTACGCATCGCGGTGTCAACGTATAATTGTGGGTGAGCGTTGAGGTGAGCTTAAAACAAAATACAGTATAGGGGGGCTTAATAGAGGGGCTGCGTTCGTGTGCACCGGTCGGAACGGAACGATACACCGAGGTTTCAGTCTGAATACGCTGCCCTCACCGCGACTAGCCCCGACTCACGTAATAAGTTTACGCAGAACACTGTTCCTCCATTCGGCGCGGGCTGAGGTTCTCCGCTTTTAAAGTAATAGTGAATTATGTAGAATGCGCTCACCAGCTTACTGTAACACGCTTATTGCCATATAGTTCTATGTAGGTATACATGTATATTCTATACTGTAGGTCTCAATTCTATAGCAGTTATGTGATTACTGTACTGTACGAGTACATAAAACCTTATGGAATGAGTTGATGAATACCTATAAACTTCATTTAATTTTACATTCAACTTTATGTTTGAGGGTGTGTTAACTTTCTGTTATTATTAATTTCATAAAACAGGAGACATCAGCATTATCAGCAATCAATACAGCTGCTAAGAAAAACAAAAGACCTATTAGGTAAGTATGTATGTAAGTATAGGTCGAATACAAAATTTTGAATATTTTTTTTTTACTTCTTTCGTTGTATCTATTAGGATGAGAAAATATATCTTTGTGATACCTACTTAATACCTACTATCACCAAGAAGATAGGCCATAAATACCTAGTTGGACTTGTGACAAAAACCTTCTGCTTGGTAGATTTACTCATTAAAATCTGTTTGAGTGGCCAAAAATACGAAGCTTTGACTTCGAGTTTGTAATATCTGATCCTCTTTTACACAAAAACTACCTCATAGATTTTGGTGAAATTATCCGATTACATTATACATACTTAACAGATCATTATGAAATGTAGGTTTTAATTTATTCGATTACAAAGTCACAGACCCAAGCTTAGGGTTTATTCGTAAAAATACTTACCTTTTAACTGCAGGGGCGCAACGACCCGAAATGTTTATTAGCCTCCGACAACACTAAAGACCGTGAGGCTTCTCTGTCTAATACCGGGCGTTCTAGGTACCGGTGAAGTGATGAAGTCCAAAAAGACCTGACCAAACATCGGGCCTGGATATGATATAAAATGAATTATAATATACCTAGCTGGCGGCTTTTTCGCGCACCACATCAGCACTGCAATTCAGCGAGGAAATGCCGCCAGCGTCATTGGTACAATGCCTCGAGCGCCTTTTTAGTTGTAACTTAGTTTTCATTTTATTTACTTCATGTTAATTATCATCTTGGTTATAAATAGGTAAGTACTTTGGAAAATAAAAACCAATTGATAAAATTATAATTATTTAAACTTTATTGCACAAAATAGAAACGTACAAAAGGCGGACTTAGTACCATATGGTATCTTATAATATTATTTCCTCCCAATGTTATTATTATTTTGTTTGTGGGCCTTAATGTGCGCTTCGACCAGCAAGTGATCTATTGTGGCGGCCCTTGCTTTAGAGTTCACCGTTAAGTCTCGTTGCCTCCAGGAAATTCCAGATTCTTTCGGCGGTGATATGTTGTACTTCTTGTGGGTGCACTATGTGCCGCCCTAGGTAGGTACTTCTTTTATGCATGAGTGGTCCGCAGGAGCAGAGAATGTGCATTGCAGTCTCCTCTGTCTCCTGGCAGAACTTGCAGGTTGTGTCCTGCTTCATACCCATTTGAAACAGGTGTTAAATTTGTTCAATTTGCAATGTCTTGTCAGGATTCTTGTCACTGCGCAGGTTTTGTGCCTTTTGAATTGTAATAACTCTTTAGACAGCTTACTATTGAACCCTTCGATCAGGGCTTTAGCTTGTTTTTGTCCTTTTGTGAACTTCCACAGCTTGATTGCCTCTGATTTTTCCGCGTTGTTTAGCAGAGAATATGCTTTCCGTTTTGTGATGCCACAGAACGGTTCCGGGCCGACCTGGGCCGTGTCTGCGCCCTGCCTTGCAAGTTCATCTGCTTTTTCGTTTCCTACAATGTCCGAGTGCCCTGGTACCCATCTAATGGTATGACTTTGTTGAAGTTCGCCAGGGTGTTTAGATTATTTTTACAATTCTGGACTAATTTAGAGTAGGACTCTTGTGATTCTAGTGCCAGCAGAGCAGCTTGGCTGTCCGAGTTGATGTAGATATGTTGGTTCCTCAGGTTTCTTTCAAGATTGATCTCCACGCCAATGTTTGACACCTTAATTCTCAATGGCTGAAACTTATTTTTAAGTATTGGGTCAGTATCGAGCAATGGGACGTTAACTCTCGTGTGTCGTGTTCTACACAATTACTAAAATAATGTTTTAAATACAAAGCGCGAGACTGTAAAGTGTAACTATCTATAACTTCATCAAAAAAATAAGGATTTCTGTTTGAACACCCTTCGAACATAAATGACATTTTCAAAGCCCCTTTAACACAGAGTGACCTTAACAGTTACCTTTTACAGTTTCATTCATTTCATGATTCAAAACACAAAAGCATTCATGGACAATAGGGTCTACAAAAATATTTACGAGGCGACCGCTAGACCGTAGCACCGTTGCAATGATTTATGCGAACAAGTTTGTTTATATTAACTAGTAATAGACTAAATATTCGTAGGTTTTTGGCAATTTTACAGCCAGCCCGGTTGAATATGATATTAAGCTTAAGTCGTCAAAATTAACACAACATTCCTAGGGGGACTGCCATCGGCAATTGTGCTGGAAACATTGTCTAAGAAGACGACGATATAAACAATAGAATTTCAAGACAGGCGACACTAATAATATAATCCGACAGTCTCTTGCCACCGTCAATGTACCTGCTCTTCTTGAGCCGACTGGCATTGTCAGAGATGATGGTGTGTCATTGGTTGCGTGGAGCTTGGGACGGATGCTGGTGTGGAACGCTAGTGCTACGAGTGCAGACACATTAGCACCGTCTCAGTTACCTCCAATAGACTACTTTTAAAGCGGGTGCAGCGGCGGAAAACGCCGAATATCTGAAACGAAGTCAATATAGAGTCCTCTGCAGAGAGTACAACATTGTACCCTTTGGCGTCGTGACCTTCGGTCCGTAGGGTCCCAGTTAAGTTATTTGCAGAAATCGCGAAACATCTGTTTGATGAAACTGGTGACCGAAGAGTTGGCGGCTATCTCGCGCAACGCGTCAGCACTGCAATTCAGTGAGGAAATACCGCAGCATCGGTACAATGCCTCGGGGGCCTTTTTTAGATAAAGCTTAGTTTTAATATAATTACATAGATACATCGAAAACGCAAACATAATTATTTTTTTATACGATGAGCATGAACAATCTCTTCTCTATCGTTCGCACCAGACTAGCTGATTAAGCTAGACTCATTTGTAAAACCATATTTTGATAAACATACAAACCATCAGCCGCGCTGTATTCTAATTAAAATGCAAATCAACACCAACAACTGGTGACTCTATAACCACTCTTTACATTCCACACAGCATAACAATCACGGATAATTTCATCCCGATTAATCTCGTGACAAATCCGTGCATTTTGTACCGATATTCCGCTTCTGAATTCCAGTGAAATCATTTGATCTCTATTGTTAGGCAAATAAGGATCATTATAGACTGTGTCACGGGTTATCGAGTAGAAACGAAGTTGGAGGTATCCAGACGCGAGGAATCCAATTATTTTGGATGCAATCAACACGGTATCAAGTGTTGGGAGGAGAGCCCATTTGATTTACTTCTGACGACGGTTTTTTATGTAAGTGCCTAATCGAGCTAATGATAATAACTGTTACTATGTTTAATCCTAGTTAAAGCACTAACCAGGCAATGATCCGTAACCGCATATTGTACACAAATGTCTGCCTTTTTTGACTGATATAATACAATTTAATTGGTAAAGGTCGCGGGAGTCCGCTGGATGCGGGTGGCGCACTGGCGCAGGACTGGTCATTGTGGCAGGCTCTTTGGAGGAGGCCTATATACAGCGGTGGACACCTATCATAAAAAGAGAGAACAAACAGAAAAGTCTCTGCCAGCGGGTGAGCATGGGGACATTTTCGCGCTCCAAAAACACGCTCAGAATGCTGTTGGGGCCGACGCGCAGGCGACGCATGAGTGAGGCGCACCTCTTGCGCATTATCGCCGCAAAGCTGTAAGTTATGTGCAAGTTTGTGCCTCCGCAAACATACAATGGGCCTCATAAAAAGGCTCAAAGTCACCCAAAGGGCAAAGTTGGGAGTTGCTCTGCGTGATCGCATCAGAAATGAGGCTATCCGCACCAAGGTAACCGATATAGCAATACGAATCGCTAAACTTAAGTGGCAGTGGGTACATTGCACGTAGTACTGATGGCCGTTGTGGCGGAAAGGTTCTCGAGTGGCGACCACGTACCGCAAGGCACGGCGTGGGTAGGCTCCCCACTTAGTGGACTGATGACCTGGTAAAGGTCGCGGGAGTCCGCTGGATGCGGGTGGCGCAGGATGGGTCATTTTGGCACTCTTTCGGGTGATATGATGATGATGATGAAACATACCAGAGGCACTACAAAACCGCGGCAGCCCCATTAACACCCAGAAAGCGTTATCTGGGGGCACGGCAGTGCCCCCGCCAAGTCTTTATATTGGACCCGTAGGCCGTTGTATGCCTTCTGCGTAAAATTGGTCCGTTGGCTGCGTTCAAAGCCGAGCGTTCGCTGACCAAACGAAACGGCTGTTCCACACGCATTACCTACCATCGTGCTAGACGCAGCGACGGGATGACGGTGCGGCTTGATCGAAGCATTGCGTAACGAACGATTGTTTACAGTTATTGCAGAATTTGTGAATGCTGCATAATCGAACTTTCCCAATTTTCAATTTACCCGTTGCTCTAGGTGGCGATGAATACTCAATTCTGTTTTTTTTAAGGAGAGGTGCCTTTATTAGGGTTCCGGACCAATAAGGTAAAAACGAAACCTTGTTTGGTTGGTTGTGGATAGCCGTTACCAAAGTAATCCATTATTTTGTCCGACAAGGGTTCTTCAAGAAAGGTGTGTATACATTTTTCACCGGCAATGCGCACGATAGACGAAGCAAGCGTCCATAGGATACATTTTTCTATCAGGCGGTACGCTGGTTTGCCAAAGACATCATTATCATCACATCAGCTGAAAATCGTTCACTGCTGGACCTAGGCCTACCCTAAAGAGTGCCAAAGTGATCGGTCTTGCGCCACCCGCATCCACAGTGGACTCCTGCGACCCGGGTCACTCAGCTTTACAGTCCACCTTGTGCGGAGGGAGGTCTGCCCACCCTGCGCCTGCCGGTACGAGGTCGGCACTCGAGAACTTTTCCACCCCAACAGCCATCGGTCCTATGTGCAATGTGCCCCGCGCACTGCAACTTATTTTTGCGATTGCAACTGCGGATAGCCTCATTTCTGATGGAATCACGCAAAGAAACTCCCAGCATAGCCCTCTTCAGTGCCCTTTGGGTGACTTTGAGCCTTCTAATGAGGCCCATAGTGAGCGTAATAGATGTGCCATTAAAAAACCGTACGAGTTGATTCGTGTGTGTAAAAGTGACGTCATCGCAGTGAATTGGTTCAATAAATGGAGCCGGCGACCAACTCGATTGACAAAGGGCATGTTGTCCCGACTCGGTAGTTACTATTCGCGAAGTCGTGTTTACAATCCGACACAATCTTTTGCAGCAAATGGTCCAAGTTGGAAGAAAATAATTCCGCTCGTAAAATGTTATGGTCATGTACATGTAATAATAATTTTTACCAGAGAATACTCTCATATTAAAAATGTGTCGTTTCCAGGCAAGGTACCAGTTTCTCGGTAGTCAATATTCATTCAACTTTAGAAAATTGCTGAGTCTATCCAATATTTGACAGAAGGGGAAGGCCTCAAAGAAAACGATATCACAAATGCATGATAGTCGATGAATAACCGGCCTTAATCTTATAGAAAAAAAACCGGCCAAGTGCAAGTCGGACTCGCGCACGAAGGGTCCCGTACCATTATCTATAAAAAAAACAATTTTATTCTGTGTTTTTAGTATTTTTTGTTATAGCGGTGGTAGCGGCATGGAAGTTTGCATGGTAATGTACATCATATATATTTTTTTGTTTTATTATTCTCTTATTTTAGAAGTTACAGGGGGGGGGCACATTTTACCACTTTGGAAGTGTCTCTCGCGCAAACTATTCAGTTTAGAAAAAAATTATGTTAGAAACCTCAATATCATTTTTGAAGACCTATCCCAACACGTATGGGTTTGATGAAAAAAAAAAATTGAGTTTCAGTTCTTAGTATGGAGAACCCCAAAATTTATTGTTTTTTTTTTCTATTTTTGTGTGAAAATCTTAATGCGGTTTACAGAATACATCTACTTACCAAGTTTCAACAGTATAGCTCTTATAGTTTCGGAAAAAAGTGGCTGTGACATACGGACCGACAGACAGACAGACAGACAGACAGACAGACAGACATGACGAATCTATAAGGGTTCCGTTTTTTGCCATTTGGCTACGGAACCCTAAAAATTAACGACTGTCGAATAACTATCTAACTCTGTATAGGTACCGTTCCATCTGTGGCTAGTTTAAGTGTATTCCAATGTGGCTAGTGTAGGTAGGTAACATCATATCAGCCAAAACACATCCACTGCTGGACCTAGGCCTCCCCCAAAAAAGTGCCAAAATGACCGGTACTGCGCCATCCGCATCAAGCGGACTCCCGTGGCCTTTACCAGGTCATCACTCCTCCTACCCACGCCGTGCCTTCCGGGACTTGGTCACCACTCGAGAACCTTTTCGCCCCAAGGGCCATTGGTTCTACGTGCAATGTGCCCACTGTTACTTAAGTTTAGCGATTCGGAGGGCTATATCGGTTACCTTGGTTCTGCTACGGATACCCTCATTTCTGATGCGATCTCGCAGAGAAACTCCGAACATAGCCCTCTTCATTGCCCTTTGGGTGACTTTGAGCCTTCTTATGAGGTCCATTATCATAGTCATATCTGGCAACACACATTGGTCAAAGACTCTCGCCTTGAGACAGTGCGGAATATTGGGCGAAAAGATGTGCCGTGTAGGTAGGTATAGCAATTGTCAATTCTATACGTTTTACCGTGAATCGCACAGACTTTGCTGGAACATTGGCTAAATAAATTCAACTCAATCGCTACTTCTCTAATCTTGGCAACAACGCTGCCCTACCCTCCGCTTCCCACAAAAGACGGCATTCGCAAACCACGTCTGGGTACTTCGTAAGACCAATATTTTCTTCGCAAAGAGGGGATGGCACGACAATAAATTACATTCCCATTGATAGTTAGTACCACATTAGTTCTCCTTTTGTATTTTAGAACCATTCTGTTGAAGAAGTGGCTTAAATACGTCTGGATACGTTTTATTGGCTATTCATTGTGTTATTTATAGGGAAAGTAGGTAAACTTTATCCAGAGTGTTTTTGGAGAACAAGGGACGTCAGAAAGATATTTTATGTCATGATCATCTATAGTCTATTGAGGATTATAATAAGAATACCACTGAGTTCTTTTATTTATTGAAATAAATACGATAATAATTATTTGTAAACTCTCTGGACAATGTTAAACTCCTAAGCTCGAGCTATACTACATTGTTCATGTCTTAGAGTTGTTTTTCCCATAAGCAACAACGATACTACGCTTTTGTATGTCTTTCAATGTGTAAGTCTTTTTTCCAAGACAAAATTGACAATTACATAATTCAATTCAATTTAATTCAATTCAAAAAAATTATATGGACGTACATCCATATTTTTGGTTAATTACAATAGAAACACTTATAAATAAACTAATTTTAGTGGACACAAATTACAATAATAACTAAAATATTAACTTAGGACTAAAAAATGCGCAGCCTAGATTGCCCGCATCCTATTCACATGAAGTTGACCAGTGGTGCTGGAACGGGCAATCCGTACACTTATTAGCATTAAAATCGGGTTCACGTTGTATGTAAAAAAACATTGCAATCTTCATTCAAATGTGCGAAGAAATTCATGGGTTTGTCCGCGTAGGACCCAAGCCATTTTGATTGTAATTAAGTCCTAAATTAGGGTTCAAATTTTATTACAGAAAGTTATGGAGCTGAGCTGTTAAGCCTGAAAGTGTCGATTCTAAAATTAGGCCGATAGTAACTTAACATTTTCGCCGCCAATCAAGGCATCCAAAAGGGTATCCTATCGCAATAACTAAACTTTACTTCCCAACCGTCTTTTGTCCGAATTTTCATTTCGGGAAAAAGCCAATTTTCTCGAAGACCGCAAAGTTTTTCCAAAAAAAACATAGTTTTAGAGAAAAACGGTTTTTTGCCGGAATGAAAATTTGAACAAACGATACAGTTGAGAAGTAAAATTTAGTGATTGCGATAGACATTAAAAGAGACATTGTCACGCCAACATCATTTGTTACAAGAGAGTCAATACAAACCTTAAGGTGGTTCGATTGCCATACAAAGCGTTATTTGACATTCGCAGGCTAACGGCGTGATATTTTAAGAAACTTATGTAACAAACTTTCATCAGTTGGCTTCCCATTTGCGCCAAATTCCCCCTTTCCTAGAATAAACTTGTATAAACTAGATTAATTTGAGAAAAATAGTTTTCCCAAAATATCACGTGACAAACCAATTTCTCAAAGTAATCTAGTTTATACAAGTTTATTCTAGGAAAGGGGGAATTTGGCGCAAATGGGAAGCCAATTTATGAAAGTTTGTTACATAAGTTTCTTAAAATATCACGCCGTTAGCCTACGAATGTCAAATAACGTTTTGTATGGCAATCGAACCACCTTAAGTATTACGAAAGACTGAAGGTTGTTTTGACAGCAGGCGTCATGACACATAAAGAGGTTCTTGGCGCTGCTGTGGGCACGACAACACACGACACCTTTAGCTGTTCTTGGCGTTCAAAGGATTAAGTATCACTGCAATATCACATTGTCTCCATCTTTACACCCACAATTGCTAGACGTGTTCATTAAACACGTGTTCTGCCTACCTTTCCTGGGAACACAGGAAGGAAGGAGAACATCCTATATATATATATCAGTTGCCTCTGAAGCACGGCCCCAGGAGACATTATTTTCTAATGGGAGCGAGTCAACAAGCACGATTAATAATTTGCAGCCGCGAATTACCTCCGCTGCTGTAAATCATTCAAGGAGACTATTCTGAAATGTCGACTATCGGAAAACTTCAGGAAAATAGAGTCGCTATAAGGCAGAATGCACCTTATAGCGACTCTGTTTTCCTTTCTCTCTATTTTACTTTCAGCGCCCGCAAAGAGGTTGTCTTAGCCATCTTTAATAATGTTACTAAGCCCAAACTTAAACTTAGAAGGGCTTTTCTGTAACATTGGCTGATGGGGGGTACAATTAGGTACATAATTCCGAAGAGGCATTGTCCGAAAGCATACTTTATTCGACGTTCATAATTCCGAATAAGCCCCATCCCTTGCCGGTGCACAATACGTGCGCCTTAAAAAAGTTTCTTACGATAAGCATTCTATTGCGGTTCGGTTTACGGAAGAATCAATCATTTTCTTGTTGCTAATTATTCAGCCAGAACAATAGGATGTTGTTTGCGCCAAACACCGTGACGCAGTATTTGGAGTTTTTGATTAATTAGTTTTAATGTACTATTATAATTTCGTCTTAAGTTTTCTCCGAATAAGCCTCATCCATTGCCGGCGCACAATACGCACGGCTCAAAACTAAATTAGTGCGCTAAGCATTCTATTGCGGTGCGGTCTGCGGGAGAATCAATCATTTTCTTGTTGCTGATAATTCGGCCAGAACAATGGGGTGTTGTTTACGCCAAACAGCGTGACGCAGTATTTGGAGTTTTGGATTAATTAATTTGAAGGCATAGATAACAATTTTTTACGCCGTTCTTTTAGTTATTATGCCTTAAAATTCTCCTAGTGTGTAGAATACGTTTTTTTCTACTCGTCGACTTTAATCTTTGAATTAAGATTTCGTACACGAAACTAAGATCACATACTTACTTTTTAATCCTGGAGCTCTACCAGCTGGTGACGGAGCTCGTATGGTTTCATAAGATAACCGCCAGCAGTCATCTTATGAATCCAGGAGCTGTATAAGATAACTGTGAAGACATCAACGCGCAAAATTACTAAGCTGCTGCGCATCATTTCAGCAGGGCGATTTTCAATAGATACCAAGTTTGTTTAATAAATTATTATTTCCGTTGACTCGTAGAAAAAGTATTGTATACAATAGTTATATAATTAGCTTTTTAAGTCTCGTACCTTAATTAGGCCACTCAGCAAGCTTCGTGGCCTAAACGTGGTACTCGACTTAAAAAGCATCCATTATATAACGATTGCATAAACTAGTATACCAATAAATACTAGTTTGTTCGTAATAAAAAATCAATTTTAAGTATGTAAGCATTGCTTTTAGATGTTACAGCCTGTACTTACGAGCACATCTGCTGATAGGCTAGCGCTGGTAGTGAACATCGTGAAGAGTTTTACTTAATTGCTGTTACGAATAAATTATATGAATTTGAAGCGTTATTTGATGGAGTCCAGAGAAAGTAACCGCGTTTGCTTTCGTGCAGCCTTTACACGACGGAATGCAAACCAGACCATTTACCTGATTAACGTTCCAAAGGTGTATATCCCCAAACTATTAGCATGTACGCTACAGCTGGGAGGTTCAGATGACACTTACGTTTAACATGCCATATCAAGTATTTCGCTGGGCCTCCCCCAAAAATGCCACAACGACCGCTCCTACGCCACCCGCATCCAGCGGACTCCCGCGACCTCACCAGGTCATTAGTCCACGTTGTGGATGGGGGGGTCTCGTGGTCGCCACTCGAGAACCTTTCCGCCCCAACGGCGATCGGTTCACGTGCAGTGTGCCCCGCCACTGCCTCTTAAGTCTATATGGGTTACCTTAGTTCTGCTGCGGATAGCCTCATTTATGATGCGATCACGCAGAGACACTGGCAACACACACTGGTCAGAGAAGCACATTGAAATGAAATTAGAATACGAAACGTAGTTCTTAAACTGACCCCGGTTTTAAAGTACGTAGCGATGCAATAAGCACACTTGTAGGGTTCAAAGGGACGCGTTAATTGCCTTCGCTTCGCGCCCTCCGCCCTTTGCGTCGGGACAGTCAAGCGTGATCGTGTGGAGCGGTTTGGACGGACAGGGCACGGTAAATATACTGGCTTAAGCGGTAACTCAACTAGCGTCACTTAAGACCCTTCTACGCCTGCTTTCGTTTTAAAACCAATGGCGGGACTAATGTACCACAGGCTACCCCGACTTGCACTTAAGTTTACTGGAGATTACAGTAGATAAGTGTCATAATCGCCACGTTCACTATACTCCCTAGCCCACTATGCCTAGACGTCTCAAAGTCACCCAAAGGGAAAACTCAATGGAGGGCTATGCTGGGAGTTTCTCTGCTTGCCCGCAGCAAAAATGAGGCTATCAGCAGCAGAACCAAGGCAACCGATATAGCCCTCCGAATCGCTAAACTTAAGTGGCAGTGGGCAGGGCACATTGCACGTAGAACCGATGGCCGTTGGGCGGGAAGGTTCTCGAGTGGCGACCAGCCGACCACGTACCCGGCATGAGTAGCATGGGTAGAGCCCGAAAAGATGTAATAGAGATCCCGGAAGTCCGCTGGATGCGGGTGGCGCAGGACCAGTCATTGTGGCACTCTTTGGACTCCTCCAAATGCCTCTGTCTAGCAGTGGACGTCTTTCGGCTAATATAATGACGATGATGCTCTCATGAATATTTGCCTTAGGGCAGGTCTCTGCCATCAAATTCGAACAGGCTGCGCCTCTAAACAAACTAACTAATTATAAACTGGTTCACCGAGTAAGCTTTGATTCGCAAGACCGTACTCTCGGTAGGTATACAAATACGTATAATATATTGTTTTCACCATAAAATAGGTTTAACTATTCGTTCGTTTCCCAGCGTCCAAAAAATTGCTCCTATCCCCGCCCACAAACACATAGATTTATTCCCCAACACGTTATTCCACGTATTTCACCCGAGCCAGCCGCTTCAGCAACAAATACAAGTGTTTATTAGTATTACGAATCGATACAGCGTCGAACTAAATGCAAAACCAACGGTATGTACATATTCATAAAAATCGCCAACGCAATTTCACGGGACTCATAATGTTAGACTGTCGATTGCAGTTCGGCGGAATTGCATTTAAGGCTCGCACATGGAACATATAATATACGATATACGAGAGTCAGGGGTAGTGTACGAGCTGTAGATCAGTTTTAATCCTACTATACCTATACTAATCTATAGGTACCTACTTCATCACTACATAGTATATGTTATATGTATAACAAAGTCGCTTCCCGCTGTCTGTCCCTATGTATGCTTAGATCTTTAAAACTACGCAACGGATTTTGATGCGATTTTTTTTAATAGATAGAGTGATTTAAGAGGAAGGTTTATATGTATAATACATACCCGTGCAAGGCCGGGGCAGGTCGCTAGTATACTAAAAAGAGGAAAAGTTTGTGAGATTTTAGGTTTGTAAAATTTAAGTTTGTATGTAATGGGTAATCTCCGGAACCGCTAATCCGTTTTCAAAAATTAATTCACCTGCTTGTCGAATGGACTTTCGGGATGTTTAAAAGGTTCTTTTTAATATACGGGCGAATCCGCGCGGGCAGCTAGTACTAATTATAATTAGGAAAATACTATATACTTTGTAAGTCAGTATGTAGAGAGTAAACTTCGAAGCTACTCAACCGATTCATTAAAAAAAAACACTCATGTAGGTGTAGTATGTACCTACCTTCGCGATTGACATAAGGTATCCAGTTTTTTTTTTTTTTTGCAAGTGGAGCCGGGCGCTACTCATACAGTTTGGTGAAACAAAAGACTTCAGAATTTGTCTTCAAGCCTGCTGGAAATGGATCATAGTAAATGTCAATTTACGTCTCAGCATGCGTAAATCGGAAAATAGTAAAGCCAGTAGATTTCATAACATTTCAAGCCAATTCCATAGAAAAAAAAACACTAGAACCATTTTATGCAATTACTATAAAGCTGGGTGCCTAGGTGCGCACGACGACCAGCCAAAGATAGACAGCTGTTCCTCCAGTGTGCATGTACTGTAATAGTAGATTATACACCAAGGGGATAAAGCACTGTTTTATGTCACGGGAGCGAATTGAATCCCGAACGTAACGAAGGACTCATAATTTAACTCCTGAGCGTAGCGAGGGAGTTATAAGTTAATTCCTGAGCGAAGCGAGGGAATTAAGACTGAGTCCTGAGTGCAGTGAGGGGTTCAACCGCCCAAGACTAAAACAGTCTTATCCCCGAGGTGTATACTCTACTTTTCACACCTTATGCGAGACAAAAAAACAGGCTCAGTAGATAAATAATGTTTATTTAGCAAATTAAAAGTACATAGTAACATTAGACACATAGTAGCTTTCCATTTGTCAAAATCGTTGTAGGCTTTTAGGTATTTTTCCTTTGACTTCTCTGGCAGCAGATTGTTGACAATGCCTATGGCATCTAATTTGATAAACTCAGGAGTCAAAACACTTTCATCACTCGACATTTTCAATATTATTTTTGAAATTAAATCTTCTATAGGCACCTACAAGAACTCGATTTGTTCGTCACGCGTGAACAAATGAAGGCGCGCGGCGTTCCAAATTCGAAAGCTCAAGCCGTGGTCCTAGATTCGAAATTCGAATTTCGAGCACCGCGCTCCTCCGGACCGGGGTTCACACGGAGGCAAACTTCATTTATTTTGTCAAATCAAGTAGGCCATGGCCTAGGACAAATTGTGTTTAGCAAAATTAAACTTTATGCATATAGTAATAAGAATTATGAAAAGTGAAATCATATTATTAACCAGCGGGTTACAATGAAATTCAGTACAACATTATAACCCGGCTAATACCAAGGGATTTAATGTCTTGCTTTCGGTAGGGTTTACATGACCTATAATTCGGCATTGTCGAGCATGTGGTTTGAAAAACAAATTAAATACACTTACCCTGAGGGTACCTACTTTATTCCAGAGCGAAAATGACTCATCGAAATCGAAAAGGTACGAAATTAAACTTGAAAGAAATCGCCAGGACTAGTTCTAGTACCTATAATGGTAAGATAGCTAAAAATAATCCTATCAATCAAATAATCTGTCTAGTTATTCTGTATTTATTTAACTATTATTTTAATTTTTACTAAACATGACATAATCGCGTATGACTAACTTATATATATATTTACCTTACTGAGGTCTCCCGACGTTTCGGGTGTGTTACAACATAGATAAAGGTCACGGGACAACTGGCTTGAGCGCATAGATAAAGCGCCACCTAGACGATAATCAGAAAAACCGGCCAAGTGCGAGTCGGACTCGCGCACGAAGTGTTCCCTACCATTATCAATAAAAATATTTATTTTATTTTGTTTTTAGTATTTGTTGTTATAGCGGCAACAGAAATACATCATCTGTGAAAATTTCAACTGTCCTATCACGGTATCAGTGAGATACAGCCTGGTGACAGACAGACGGACGGACGGACGGACGGACGGACAGCGAAGTCTTAGTAATAGGGTCCCGTTTTACTCTTTGAGTACGGAACCCTAAAAACTGCGTCGTTATGGTGCAAGTTTAATAAGTTATACAGGGTGTTTTGTAGCTGGGTGCAAACCTTTAAGGGGGAAATACACTAGACCATGTAGAACTTATTCATCCAAATTTTTTTTTTAGCGATATTTTGATTTTTAAGTGAACTTTTACGATTTTAGTATGAAAAACCCAAAATTGGTCAATTAAATACTAATAACTTCCAATCCAAACAGAAAAGTCCGTTTTTTTTTATTATTTTAGTAGTCTAATGTGTCCTTGATCGTACCAAAGTAGTTTGAAGCACCATTGTGTCCAAAAAAGTTATGTGCAAAGCATTTAAACTTTACAAAAATAAAATATAAAAATAAAATCTTACTTTTGATGTAATATAATAAATAAAATACGCAAAAAAAAGATTTTTTTTTGGATGAATATGTTCTACATGGTCTAGTGTATCTCCCCCCTAAAGGTTAGCACCCAGCTACAAAACACCCTTTATCAATGAAGGCAGCTTTGTTCTAAGTTGACCAACCATGCTTGAGCGGGTATCAACATATTCTTCTTGCGCGGGTTTTCCGAACTACCCGCACTTGTGTTTTGTTTCAATATTTTATCAAAAATCGAATAACATTCTAGCTCTGTACAGCCACGGAGCGCCAGATGCAAATTATTTGCTCGCACAAACAGCGGGGTAGGCAAAAATGGACGAACATTCTGGATGCGTGAAAATTTCAAATGAACAATTTTGTTTGCAGAAAAGTTTTTTACGGCAAACGTGCATTTGACCGTTTCTCGCTTAGTCGTAGTTAGGAGTTTTAATTGTTCGCGATTTGATTTTTTCGTATATTGGATTAACATTGTTGAATAAGCGAAACACGCTCAGCCTACACTTTGGATATAGACCGGGCTTTCCTCTCAGTACAGTTTCGTTTGCAAAAATAGCGCAATATTGTATAGATCCTAGAGATCCAGTCATCCAGATGTTGCCCACCAGTTTTTTTGGTGGTAAATGAATGCATTCGGGTTTATTAGATAGATTGATAGATAGATAGATGTTTATTTGTAAAGTCATGTACATGAGATCTTAAGATTATACAGAAAGGCTTCCATGACACCCTGTTAGGGCACACAAATGGTCTTATAAGTAACTTAATTCTATATTTCAGGTCATGTTTTTTTATGAAAAGTAATGTAAATGTCAAAAATATAAATAGATGTCAAAGTTAAGTCTAAGTTATACAATTTACTCAATTGGTTCAATTACAATTTACTTCCTAATTATTATTATTCTGCCTCGTTTACGTTACTAAAAACAAAATAAAATATCTTTTAAGGGGGGCTCCCATACAACAAACGTAATTTTTTTGCCGTTTTTATAGATAATGGTACGGAACCCTTCGTGCGCGAGTCCAACTCGCACTTTGCCAGTTTTTTTCTTACTTACCTATGTGTTTTTATGCCAAAATAATCGATTTTAGTCGAACCCGAATACATCTAAGAGCTCGCTGACTGACTATGAATCGCTCCCATAATTTAAAAACAGATTTATAAATAATTTCCTACTGCTCCGTGCACTAAAAAAGTGTGTGTACCTATTTAACTGCCATTGAACATTCAATCAATAAGACACAAAGCAAACAAGCATAGCTTTAGCCAAAACCATTTACCTCGCGAGCAAACAGCTATTTAGTTCAAAAGATTGACTCCACAAAACCCTCATAAATACGAAAATCATGTTTTGAGAAAACATCAAACACGTGATACCTACTTATGGTTTTACAAGCGTTCCAAACGATCTTAAAGATGAAAATATAAAAAAATACATTTTGCCGAGATCAAAGCTACGTCACCTGCAAACATTTATGAATGAACCTTTGATAAACTGTTGGCTGTTGCTATACACCTCAGCCAGTTTTATTATGCTACCGCAAAAATATCGTGCTACCTTATTCAGATGGAAATAAAACGCAAATTGTTTTGGAGATGAATGAAACAACTGAAAAACGAGCGTGGGCTATAAACAAATCACCCACGTTAATTTTGCCGCCGTTAAACACCGGTTCGTGTCGTAATTCGATACTATTACAGCGCATAATCGCGCGCACGTAAGTTTTTTAAGTGTTTGGTATTATTTGGTGATAATCGGCTAAGGCTTTTAAAGTTTAAACGTTGTGAAAATTGAATTGTTCCCCCGTTGGCCGCATGGAATGGACGCGGTTGCGGTGGCAAGGTGTGTTTGTGACTCGGGAGGTGTAGGCGCAAATGTGATCGGATTCCGCGTTCATTTGGGGTTTCAATGCGGATTGGAATTGGTCAAATGTTGAGGTCGGGCTGTGTTTTGGCAATTTCAGTTTGATTACGGTTCTATTGGGCATTAAAATGGTAATGCTTTTACAACGTCGGTGCAAATGTGTAAGTATACGGCATGCTTGACAAGCAGACGCTGGAGCCTATGAACGCTTCCAAATGGATTCCTTTCAAAGATTTTTTATATTTTCTATCCATATTTAGCAACACAAGCAGTAGGTAGTAAAGCCCCACGTTAAGTGCATTTTCGTTTCAACTAAAACTCACTATACTTAAGGCTAATGTCTTATCCATAATTCAATTTGCTATGCTAAAGTTTATGTACTCAATTAGCATCCATCAACTCAATATTTCGTACTTACGTACAAACTCGAAATATATTTCTTTGAAGACCACAAGAAAACAAATTACTTTGGGCCCGTTTTTCCTTCCAAACGACTTGTGGTTACATTAAATTTGTCAAAGGCATCCCTGAAAACGTTTAAGCACTCTTTTGATGTATCGCTAGAGGTTCCCGAGTCTCATACTTTGACATGAGTTTGTGTTAACAAGCTAAACAGTAAATCTTAGGGTTTCTTGGAGAATTTAGTTTGGTTCTCATTTTAAAACGACATCGACATGCTAAAATAACGTGAAACATTGTAGACATATTACACAATGGAATTTGCCATATCTAGCTCGGAAACTAGTATCTGTTTTTTATTTATTTATCGTATGACGGTTACACACTGGTACATATATGTATTCGTATCGATGTCGCTGATAGAGTTCCAGTGTGTGCTGCGAGGTTCAGAAGGAACAGCGCAGCTGCCGAGTTTGTTGTTCTTTTAGCACCACCCGGAGGTCACGTGAAGGGTTTCTAGGGTTATTCCTACGGACGTAGAACAACAACGACCTCCTAGTTTCTGTTGCTAGAATATTTAAATGCAGAAAAAATGGAGAGAATAGAAAATAATTCAAACAAAGTCTCTAATCGCTTTTTTTCTATTAAGGCCTCATTTTTAATTTTGGGACACCTATTTATAACGCACGTCGTCGTACGTACCGAAAAAAACTTTGGAAATAATATTTAATTCGCAAACCAGTTTTATTTATCGAGAGTCGCGGTGTGGCGTGGTAGCTCGTAGCAAATGGTAGTCTAGAGAGCATGTGTGCACGCAGATGTAAATTCATGCCCGAGTTGGTTGACTGTATTTTCAGGAAAAAGGGTGCGCGTTCTAACTGCGTGTTCGATGCTTCGATGCTGCAATCACAAACGAATGTTGGTGCAACCTGGCAAAAATATGGACAGGTATACCTGCCATTGCTGCTAGTGGAACTCTTTTTGTGTCGCTTTTCCTAGAAGGTCGCAATTTATACTCTTACATACATACATACATACATACCATCACGCCTGTATCCCTAAAAGTGGTAGGCAGAGCACATGAAACTTGTGTTCCAGTGCCACTTTTAGCATAAATGTGGGTATAAAAGATCGACAAAATGTGATGTTGCAGTGATAGGTTGCTAGTCCATCGCCCACAACACACTTCAACCCTGTTCCCTTAGTCGACTCTTACGACACCCACGGGAAGACAGGGGGTGGTGCTATTCTAACCCGACACCACACTTTTATACTCTTACTGAATAAAATTGTCTGTAAAAGGCATGACTTGATATTACCTGAATTCTTGTTTTTCTAGCAATAACCTTCCAAACGCTACAGTGAAGTGGCGAGATATTGCCTCCCGCAGCGCTCATAAAGAAATTTTAATGTAATAAGCTTCTTTGTGCACGGCATTTCGAAGGCTTTTAGTTTATTATCCCAGGTTATGAAACTACAGTGCGGCGGATAGCGGGGCCACCGCAAGACACAGGTTGAGGATATAATAAGTTGGGGATACAAATTTTTATATATGTCTCTCAGGGTGCCCTGAAAACCAGCGCCTTTAGCATATATGTTGCAGCTGGCACATGGCTGAGTGGCTCCATTTTGGTGCGATCGTTTCCATACTCAGTAGTTACCCCCAAATACTACAACTTCCCAATACTACGGATTCCCAATACTACAGATTCCCAATAATACAGATTCCTAATACTACAGCTTCCCAATTCTACAGATTTTCATTGGCCCCACTGGCCATATTTGACTTCTTCCAACACTAGGTAGGTTAGGTTTGTCAGGTATCTTCAGATGCCCGAAGGGCAAATAGACCAGAAATAGGAGCCTTTCATTTGATTTTAATTCTGGCTTCATTTCATTCTGATCAGACTGTTGAGATAATTATCGTGTATCTAACCCTTGTGAATGGCAGAAAACTGACAGGAGACTGACCATGAGTCCATCAGTCCGAGGGTTACACTATAATTCCCTCGTCAGTCTGACCAGAATGATGGACTGAACTGAAACGTGAATTAAGCCTGCAACACACTGGCGGGGCTTGCGGTGGCGGTCAATTGTAAATTTGACAGCTAATGACAAGTTTACTATGAGGCCTTAGCGTGTAACCGATGTCCTGGGGGTTTCGTGCCTCGAAAGGAAAAAACCCTTATAGGACCACTTTGTCGTCCGTCTGCCTGTCTGTCTGTTTTACATTAGGTACATTAAAAGTACGATGTTTGACCAGAGACAGCTGTGCCGTTACCGTTACTGGCCTGTATTTTCGTACTAACTGCATAATATCACATCGTTTTCGATGTTTTTAAAGAGTTGTTGATCCGACTTTTTTGGGTCGTGTCGTGGGCCTGAGATATTTCAAAAGATTCAACAGTGCTTATTACCCTGATTATAATTATAGGTATAGTCTGGATCTTCTCAGGTGATTTTTTTGCTCTGAGCCCTAATCTTTCAAACAAAGCCCATTGTCTCTATTATCGCATAGCCGCCAGCTACCGAGTAAGCACGTGCTACTACAACATTCATATGTTGAGAAACAAACGGTATTGTCATAGTATTAAGGTTCAAATTTAATGTATCAAAATAATGTGAGTGCCGTATTGCTTCGGGGCAGTCTATCGTCCTACACTACCAAAAGTACCAAAACGTAATATCTAGAATATCAGTGACATTCAATTTGAACCTTAATACTATGACGATAGCGTTTGTTTCTAAACATGAATGTTGTAGTAGCACGTGCTTACTCGGTAGCTGGCGGCTATGCGATAATAGAGACAATGGGATTTGTTTGAAAGATTAGGGCTCGGAGCGAAAAATTCACCTGAGAAGATTTGTAGTTGCCATACCGGCTGGATACAAGTACAAAATTTATTTATTTACCTACTTAGTGAGTTACAAACAAGAAGAATTACAAAGAGCTTAGCTAAAGATTTTTTACATTAGAGTTGCTATAGTCGTCACACTAGGTCGAGCCTGCCTGCGTCGTGAGAACTGTATTTCCAGAAGAATTACACATCAAACCTCTCGGCTCGGGTCAATGGTATTAGGTACGCCTGGCCGGCAAGACTGAATAAAAAGCATTGTCATCATGTCTATGTCATTTCTAACATCAATAAAAATAAAAATATAACCCGCAAGAGTTATCTTGAGACATAGTTCGTATGACGTTAGTACGAGTCTCAAGTTAATTCTTGCGGGGTATTTATCAGTGCGCTGTGAAAACCAATATTGAGTGCCTGGCACCCGAAATTAATAAGGTAATTTCTTCTGGAAGAACTACAGGTAAGTAGGTACAATATGTTTATTATTCCCAATCCACTCAAAGGAGTTTAGTAGATTTTAGAGGACTTTAGTGGTATGGTGAATTTGACGCGAGCTTGCGAACCACATTGAAATGAGACGATGAATAATACCTGTTACTTTGTTAAGTACTTACCTATGTGTTATAAAAGCTGCAATCCCGCGGGATAAAATATATCCTAAGTCCATCACAAAGTTCCATTCTATACTTACACAGGGGAAATAAATTATGAAATCGGATAAGGAGTTCCGGAGATTACCCCCTATACACAGACATACAAACTTAGAATGCTACAATTCCACAGACTATTTTCCTCTTTATAATATTACTAGGTATCATCATATCAGCCGAAAGACGTCCAGTGCTGGACATAGGCCTCCCCCAAAGAGTGCCACAGTGACCGGTCCTGCGCCACCCGCATCCAGCGGACTCCCGCGACCTTTACGTGCAATCTCAGAGCATAGAATACTAGAGAGAGGACAAGCCGCCGGCAGCCGTGTCGCAGCTGTATGCTCAATGGGCATACACTGCCATACTGTATACATACGCGTGCTGATCGCAGAGAATATTACGTTTTTTCCCAAAATGCCTGATATGATGCGCGTTTATTGTCAAATAAGCGTGTAGGTATACAAGAGTGTGTGTTTTAGATGTGTGCGTGCTTTGTCTTGTCAATTACTTGGGCGTTGTGTGGGTTAATATACTTGCGACAGGCTCACTCTATACAAATCGGCCGCCATGTCCGATCTCCTTATATTCATACATCTGTGTCACTGCCAAGTTTAGTTATTTGGAGGGCTATATCGGTTACCTTGATTCTGCTAGTAGGTATATAGATAAGAAATATATAGAGTAATACACTCAGATAATTACTTTTACCATATTCGCTATATTCCTCTGACTTAGTCGCGAACTACGAAGCTGTACCGCGGATTTATTTCACGCTAAAACAGGAACTTTCGTTGTACATGAAAGGATTTAGCAAAGACTAGGTTATATTGAAACTAAATCATAATTTAGACGGGCGGGCTAAGTCGGTTGGCTTAAGTACCCATACCACCTTGCAATGAAATTTTGCGACATAAGTACCTACTACGTTTAGTATTTTACTGAATTTTAAGTACGTTCATACAAGTAACGTTCAGGACGAATTTATTTAATTAATGAGAATCATCTATGGCCCCATTAATAAAAAGCTAAGTACCTAGTTACGATGAAATTAAATAATAAAATTAAATGGGCAAGACCACCTTTACCAAATCTCAAAAAATTTACTAGAGAACATAGTACCTACATTACACCCCACTGAGCACGAATATGTTACATAAACATTGCTGAAACTATAAATTGGGTGGGTGTAAGTTACAAATGCAAAGGTGCAAACTCGTAGCAAGGTTATACGAACGTTGATTAAATAGCCCTAACGGCAACGCCAGAAACTTTAGATGCAATGTTGCTCATATAGATCAGATAAAACTTTCAACAACTATCAGTTGCAACGTTACGTGGACTTAACAGTGGTAACATACCAGAAAGGTGTTATAGTAAATTTCTGCAAGTTAATTTATATACATTACAGCAACTATTAATTTGCAATTTTTTATAAATTTCGTAAATATAGTTACAATAACGTCACATTCGGAAGTTACCTGAAAGTTCAAGTATAAACGTTACAACGCCATTTTAATTGAAACTTACCGGCAACCTACAAATGCAATGTCGTGTTAATAATGCACATGTTACTTACACGTAACTTCTATTTAGATTGTCATGGCAATGTTATATTAGTAATATACAAGTAACTTGCACATTTAACGTTGCGTTACTAATGCACAAGTAAATTGCACATAACTTCCATTTAGATTCTCATGGCAATGTTATATTTGTAATATACAGGTAACTTGCACATTTAACGTCGCGTTAATAATGCACATAACTCCCGTTTAGATTCTCATGGCAACGTTATATTTGTAATATACAGGTAACTTGCACATTTAACGTCGCGTTAATAATGCACAAGTAACTTGCACATAACTTCCATTAAGATGGTCATGGCAAAGTTACATTCGTAACATATGGGCGACTTGAGCCTGTAGGGTTCATGTAACTTGAATTTTTGTTGTTGTCATGACATTGCAAATAAAATCTGCGTTCAAGTTGCCTAATAAACTTCCTTTCAGTTTTGTAAACTTACATACATTGCAACAATTTCCAGAATAGTAATAGAGGTTGTCTATAGGTACTATTCTGCAACTTGTTGCATGTAAGTTAACAAAACTGACAGGAAGATAAAGCGGGTAACAGACTTAGCTATAATATATATTAATATAGTAAGGCATCTTACGATATTTTTTGCGTACTAGTTGACAGAGTCCACCCATTCATCTATAATATATATTTTGGTATATAAGTATAGATATTATACATACCTGAGTGTGTGGACTCTGATGTCAACCTAGTACGCAAAGTATACCGTAAGATGCCTTGCTATAAATATATAATGTTGGTATATTAATATATATTATAGGACAGGCTTTATTAGAACGCAGATTTTATATGCAACGTCATGGCTCCGCATCTATTTAATACAACCAAAATACGAGAAAATGGTACAACGAAAAAAAACAAAACTTCAAGTTAATTAGATGTAGTCGACAGAATATAAAAACCAGTTAATTTGACAAAGGCATTCTTTATTAAATAAACTATGCGGAACAGCGGAAATAATAACAGAAATCAAACAAGGCTCTCACTTGTGCATACTGAATAAAAGAGTACTAGTAGTTATTTACTAGACCTGGCCCATTATGGTACAAACGGTAACACTTAACCACAGAATAAGTAATAGTATGACTTAACTGACCATTGGTCACTAGGCATATTTTTTTGCCTTCTTCCTTTTGGAGTAATAATAAATTTAGAGTCTACACCCGTATTGTCAGAATCGGATCGCCTTAATCTATGTGCGAAGAACTATTTTTCAAGAGCCCGACTTTACAATGTTCTTTAAGAGAGACACACAAAATAATGATTGCGTGATAGGTAGTTGCCATAAAATAGTGCTAACAGACAAATGTGAATGCGGCTTTAGTCTATTTATGACAACACCAGCGCAATGATTCACAAGAAACTTGAAAACTTAGACTGTTACATAGTGAAATTGATAGCGCCCGCTTGAAAGTATGCTTCCTAGCGGTGACAGATTGATCATCGTTTTCTTGCGAGTATGTGTAGTACAATTTTTTAATTAGTGTATAATTTCGTACATTTCTCGAACATTTTTTTATGTAGGTTTGTATACCGTACGATACCATGTCACCGCTAGAAAGTATGACACTAAGCAACGCCTAAAGGCCTCCACACACCAAGCGCGGCGCGGAGCGGGGCGACGCGGCGCGGCGCGGCGCGGCGCGTTGTAAAACATTGAAACTACACTTCAAACACACACCGAACGCGGATGCAGCGCGGCGCGGCGCGGCGCGTTCGGTGTGTATTTGAAGTGTAGTTTCAATGTTTTACAAGCTGCGCCGCACACGCTCCGCGCCGCACACGCGTTCGGTGTGTGGGAGGCCTTTAATCTATGAGCCTTAACTAATGTGCGGAGAACTATTTTTCAAGAGCCCGACTTTACAATGTTCTTTAAGAGAGACACACAAAATAATGATTGCGTGATAGGTAGTTGCCATAAAATAGTGCTAACAGACAAATGTGAATGCGGCTTTAGTCTATTTATGACAACACCAGCGCAATGATTCACAAGAAACTTGAAAACTAGACTGTTACATAGTGAAATTGATAGCGCCCGCTTGAAAGTATGCTTCCTAGCGGTGACAGATTGATCATCGTTTTCTTGCGAGTATGTGTAGTACAATTTTTTTAATTAGTGTATAATTTCGTACATTTCTCGAACATTTTTTTATGTAGGTTTGTATACCGTACGATACCATGTCACCGCTAGAAAGTATGACACTAAGCAACGCCTTAATCTATGAGCCTTAACTAATGTGCGGAGAACTATTTTTCAAGAGCCCGACTTTACAATGTTCTTTAAGAGAGACACAAAATAATGATAGCAAGTTATAGTTTAGTTTAGAACATTACATTTTCTAGCAAATAGGGTAGGTCATTCGTGGAATACTGAACGTCTCGAGGTGCGGCGATGGTGATAATATGTGTGCGTCAACCTTTATACATCAATTGCCGATACCGGTGTACTTTTCAAAACAAAAACATGAGTAATGAAATGAGATTGAGTGGGAATCCCCTCTGGCCACGTAGTCCGACTGCTTTGTCCTACTAGTCGGACGAGGTGGATTTATTTTTCCCGTTGGTTCGTCTATCGGACTGCATGGAATCGCAATTCCATGTCGCCCGAGTGATCGGTCTACCTGGCCTTTTTAATTCCTGTTAGATCGATTAGTCGGACTAGAAACTCTCACCAGGATAAATCAATATAATAAAAACAATTAAGTACATGTTTTTTATTGTTATATATATCTAATTGAATAATTTAACATAACAAAACTACTTTTCTGTTTTAAAATAAAACTTTCCTTAACCACACTAAAATGAATACTATCAACATTTAAAGAGCGAGCCTTTCCAAGCCAATCGCTCTAAGAAGAAACCGACATCCATATCAAAATCTGTAAGCATTTTCGGTTAACGGTCATTTTCCAACTTAAAATTAGATAATTTAGTGTAAAGATTGACTAGCCAAGAAGCCCCTTATCGCATTAATTTTACCCCTTATATTATTTGTTTATAAGTATCTAAAGTATGTATATTATATATTTGTAAATTTGTGTGAATTTTTATATATTTGATGTTGACTGTATAATAATTTACTATTTAATAAGAATACAACCATTTCGTATGCAGGTGCTGCGGTTTCAGACGTTGGTAGTGACTATATTCTGGAATTAGATCGCACATTGACATCCGAGGATATTCGGAGAGCACAGATCATATATCGAGATGATCATGATGTACCAGTAACTTGTAGTGAAACCTCATCTGTCGCTGCGCATAGTACTGATTCACTTACACTACAGTTAAGTAAGTTACGCAATTTACAATCTTTTGTCTGAATGGCTAGGCTTAAGCGAACGCTAATCATTTGATGATCGCTCGCGCCTAGCCAAAAGCTCGTGCCTCTGTTACAATAATAATATTTCACCACCGCCGCGTAAGTACATTTGTCGCTTAAAATATTACAGGTCAAGTTATGACTGAGCTGAAAAGTCTCAAATCTATCGCTGTCTTCACGATGCATTGAGTGGAGAACATTGAAGATACACTTAAGAGAATCCGAGTACTTTCGCAAGAAACCGTTAACCGAAAATGCTTACAGATTTTGATATGGATGTCGGTTTCTTCTTAGAGCGATTGGCTTGGAAAGGCTCGCTCTTTAAATGTTGATAGTATTCATTTTAGTGTGGTTAAGGAAAGTTTTATTTTAAAACAGAAAAGTAGTTTTGTTATGTTAAATTATTCAATTAGATATATATAACAATTAAAAACATGTACTTAATTGTTTTTTTAATACAGTTGCTCAAAAAGTGGTACTTTTTGTGGCTGCGTAGCGTGCGAGAAGCTCAATTTCTCGCACTAGTGCTTTTTACTTTTTAGTTCCAAACTATACTTTCGAAACGCAGTAATTTTATATTAGATTTTTTACTTGGAAATTATGAAATTAAAAACGCTTACGAATACTAGGAGTATTTATTTTTGATCGCGTTAGTATGAAAGTCATTTTTGAAGCTGAAAATGTACGCATCTGTAGGTAGACCGCTTAACTCATTCCTCGCTTGCGCAGCGCGCGGGTGCAGGGGTATGACGATAACGGGGTGCGGGCGCCGGGGTTTGCCTTCCGCACGTCGCCCGCAGCCCGTTATAGTCATACCCCTGCACCCGCGCGCCGCGCAGGCGAGGACCGAGTTAAACGGTCCACCTATAGGTACCAGGAGCGCATACGCAAGCAGAAGTTTCGATGCAGCCACTAACAGTTGAGATCGAGGTACAATAATATAAATTTATTTAAAGAATTCATTAATATATAAATGACGAATATTAATTTATTATTTTTTCGCAATTGTATTAAAAAACGTCGTTTACAACACGTGTGAAATGTCTTTTACCACTCGTACCGAGTCTTGCCACTCGCTTTCAGCTCGTGGCAAGATACCTCGGTACTAGTGGTAAAAAGACATTCTTTTCACACTAGTTGTAAAATGTACTATTATTATATTGATTTATCCTGGTGAGAGTTTCTAGTCCGACTAATCGATCTAACAGGAAAAAAAAGGCCAGGTAGACCGATCACATTTGGGCGACATGGAAATGCGATTCCATGCAGTCCGATAGACGAACCAACGGGAAAAATAAATCCACCTCGTCCGACTAGTAGGACAAAGCAGTCGGACTACGTGGCCAGAGGGGGGAATTCAGCACTAAACTTAGTTTTGCCTCTTCAGTCTTGTAGCAGCATGCTGAAACCAGCTCATTACATGACGTTCAAATCCATCGTCTGTTATATTGGGGAATGATTCACGTACAGCAACTGTAACAATAAACAGGAAGTGTTAGTTTATGTAAACAAAAACTCAAGCCATATTAAATTGAGAAATTAAATTGTTTGAAGTGTTGTGGGTCCATCTCGCGGGGTCCACTGAACTAAAATTATGAAACTTACTATGTGAACAGTCAGGGTCTATTTTTATATAGCTCACGAATCATTTATATAGGAAAGCTAGTATAGTGATTTCCATTTGTCTTTCAGTTTTATATGATAAAACACTTTCAAACAGCCCTTGCTAAATGTATGAATCGAAAACTGAATGTGAACATGAAACTTACGTTTTAATGTTGTCATAACTTTGAGCGATGACAGCTTAAAGTTGTTCTTCTTGCCGGTCCACGAGCAAAATTGTGCCAAGTAATTGGTGAAAATCTTCTCAAGGCAACGATTCACGCAGTCGCGCTCTCTACTCCCGCCCGTATACTTCAGCATATTAAACTGAAAATACAAAAATCAGAACACTTTTTACTTGAATTATCGAAGTAGGTGTCGAAGTAAGTTCCAGTAGGAGGTACGAAAAGAGGCAGGATTTGCACCCATCGGTTTACTGCATGAAAAGTATTTTAAATCAAATTTAGTACTTAAATATTATATTACTCGCCTGCTTGGCTATACTCTGTTAAACGGTCTACATATAATCAATTGACTAAAAAGTTCATAGGAAGCAAAAATAACGAAATTTTCTTATTTTTTACATTGCACTCGAAAGTTTATAAATCAAGTTTTATACTTATCAAAAGTATGGCCACCACGGCCACTGAAGGACACACCGGTATAGAAGTCTCCCTGATCAGTATGTATAGGTATAGTACTTTTTTTAACCTCTTACGAGCGACAATAATAAAATAAAAAACTATAATTACCAATTGCTTTTCGAATGGTTCATCCACCATCTTTTCCTCTAAGCTTTTTAGGTGGCGTAATTCCGTCAGCGGCAAATCAGGAAGTAATCGTGAGGGACTGTTCTCACATTGCGAAGGTACTCGGATTCTCTTAAGTGTATCTTCAATGTTCTCCACTCGATGCATCGTGAAGACAGCGATAGATTTGAGACTTTTCAGCTCAGTCATAACTTGACCTGTAATATTTTAAGCGACAAATGTACTTACGCGGCGGTGGTGAAATATTATTATTGTAACAGAGGCACGAGCTTTTGGCTAGGCGCGAGCGATCATCAAATGATTAGCGTTCGCTTAAGCCTAGCCATTCAGACAAAAGATTGTAAATTGCGTAACTTACTTAACTGTAGTGTAAGTGAATCAGTACTATGCGCAGCGACAGATGAGGTTTCACTACAAGTTACTGGTACATCATGATCATCTCGATATATGATCTGTGCTCTCCGAATATCCTCGGATGTCAATGTGCGATCTAATTCCAGAATATAGTCACTACCAACGTCTGAAACCGCAGCACCTGCATACGAAATGGTTGTATTCTTATTAAATAGTAAATTATTATACAGTCAACATCAAATATATAAAAATTCACACAAATTTACAAATATATAATATACATACTTTAGATACTTATAAACAAATAATATAAGGGGTAAAATTAATGCGATAAGGGGCTTCTTGGCTAGTCAATCTTTACACTAAATTATCTAATTTTAAGTTGGAAAATGTTTTAATCAAAATATAAACATATCCTCTTCAAGTACATAGTTACCTGGTTTGTCTTTATTATTCTCCTCAGAAACTAAATCAGTACATGCGTCTGCATGCGTTCTCACCGGGCTGTCAGATGAGCTGTTGTCATCACTAGCCAAGTCTCGCGATGCACATTCCGTGGTTTGTTTCAAAGTTGGCGGTGGGGTAATAGAGTCATCACGGTAGTATTTTTTATTTTTTATTCTTCGTCTTTTTTGAATTTCATCTAATGCAGCGGCGTCAGACTCGCTAGTTGCCTTGGTTTTCCTTTTTTCAACTTCATTTGCTTCAGCAAGTGTTGCTGAAAGTAATAAATAAATATATCAAGTTTATAGCGTGTGACAGGGATAGCCCTATTTCTCGCACGTTACCTCCTAGGGCCAATAGAGGTAGACCCCCGGCTCGCTATCAAAAGGATTGAGCCGCGGATCTACAGTCGTTAGCCGGTATGCGCGCACGCCATGTTGCGAGTCCGCGCGATAGTCGGTATTCAGTGGGTTACTAGACAGCTTCGCTAACGGATACGCTCTGCCCTAACGTCTTGAGATATGTTGTTTATATGTGGTTTGTGACTTGTGTAGTTTATGTGTTTAACTCGTGACAATATATGTCTTAGCGTCAGTGTTGTGTTTTCTTCATAAACTATACGTCGCCCTACATATTTGGCTGCCCAACGTTTGGGGGTCTGAGTCGTTTTGTTTCGCCGTTATTCGAAATGTCAAGGTCAAGAAGACCGCGACGTGGCTCGTTAGGGTCTCATGATAATTCAGATGGGAACATTACTATGAACAGCGAAGCCCTAACAGCGATGCTAACCACGCTCCAGCAAACGCAGCAAGAGTTCTGCCAGCAGTTGCTGCGCGAGGTGAGGTCATCGACGCCGTCGCAGGCCGACGCTACCGCTGCCGCCGTCGCCGCTGCCGCTACGTTCGCTTCAATAAATGGTAACTTCGCGCAGTGCACGGCTCGTTACAGCGGCAGCAAGGACGAGAATCTGGATACGTTTGTTGATAGCATCGAAAGTTACAAGTCTTGTGTGCACATCACCGACGAGAACGCCATCCGCGGCTTGGCGCTGCTACTCACGCGCGAAGCCGGCGTCTGGTGGCAGGGTGTGAAGACACAGGTCAGGACTTGGGAAGAGGCGCTCGATAGGCTAAGAAGTGCCTTCGGCGAACGCCGCCCCCCTTTCGTCATTTACACGGAGTTGTTTTCTATGGTACAGGGAGAAGAGTCTACGGAACTATTCATATCAAGAGTGAGAGCTTTGTTAGCTAAATTGCCAGCGGATGACCTTTGTGAACGAGTTCAACTGGACATGGTATTTGGTCTTTTAAATCGTCGCATCAGAAAAAGGCTAAAGAGAGAAGCCGTTGATAGTTTTGAAAGCTTAATAAAACAGTGTCAAAGCATTGAAGACTCCAGAAGAGAGAATCATGTTCCCGTAGCAACAGCGCGCGATCGCGCGAGTTCGCCGACCGTTTCCAAGAACCGCCCGAGCGCGGCCGGTTCCGAGAATCGTACGACTGCGAACGAGGCCACCGACGCCTGTACTTCACGAACTTCGGTTTCGTATGACAAACCTCGTCGTAAATTTTGTGTTTACTGTAAACGTAGTGGTCACAGTAAAGACTCTTGTGAAAAGTTAAAAGAAAATAACGCGAAAGTTATTAAAGACTCAAGTGATAAGTTTGTTGAAAATAGTTCGAAAGTAAAGTGTTACGGCTGCGGCGCCCCTAATGTTATTCGTTCTAAGTGTCCGAACTGTAACCAGGGACAGTCGTTTTATTCCGTTGACGTAAATTCGAGTGACGCCGACGCCGATGCCGCTGCCGCCGACGCCGATGCCGCGGCCGCCGACGCCGCCGCCGTCGCGCACTGGGGCGGTGCGGTCGGCTCTGATTCGCTACCTACATCGCAGCGTGCGTCACCTGCGCGCGCCGACAACACGCGTGCGCGCGTCGGCGGGAGCCGCGCGCGCCTTCGCGCGTGCTCACTGGCGCGAGATGCCCCCTTTCACGGCGCCGAGGCGGCGCGCTCGTCGGACGCGCTGTCGCTAAGCGCCGAACGCCCCGTTAACCCGTCGCCTGCGCTTGGTACTACAGGTAACCCTACGTGTGCCATGGGGGATTTTTCTGAACTTTCACAGAGTGATATATGCAACATTTCAAAGTGTGTTTATGAGGGCGTTGATAATGTTGATAACGTTTACAATAAGTATAAAGTCAATGAATCTCAAACTTTTTCGGAACAAGTCAATGTTTGTCAAACTTTTTGCATTAAAGACAATGTTTGTAAAACTTTTTGTGACAATGTAGAGGTGCGTGCTGTTAAAACTTCTCGCCGCCCTATTTTAAATATTAGTATTCTTGGCGCGAACGGTTCGGCGCTTGTTGATACTGCGGCTAAAAGTTGCATCGCTGGTCACACGTTGTATGCTCTCCTCGAACAGAAAGGACACCCGTTAGTGTCGTCAACAAAGGTTGTTAGGTTGGCTGACGGTGTACGTAGGGAAATGATTGTACTCACCGCTGAGGTAGAGGTGACACTCAAACACAAAACAAAAAAAGTCAGTTTTGTGATTTTTTCTGACGCGGATAATAATGAGTCTCTTTTGGGGATTGATTTTTTGAGGGAGTTTAACCTTAACTTTGAGTTTGGTAATAAAAGCTGGCACTTTGGTGAAAATGATAACCAGAAGTATGAGTTACACTTTGAGAACGTGTCACCTCTCACTTCATGTGTAGCAGCTGTAGAGGCACTTAGGGAGGACGAAGCTACGTTGCTTAGCGCACAGCGACGCGGGTTGCTTGCGCAGCTCCTCACTGAGAACCAGGACTTGTTTGAGCCAGGGGGAGGACCAACTCCTTTTGCCGAGCATAGGATCGATACGGGCGATCATGCGCCTATTGCCGTGCCGCCTTATCGTGTCACTCCTGCCAAGAGGGAGGTCATGCGGGCGGAGATCGAGAAGATGCTGGCGGACGATATAATAGAGGAGTGTGAGTCTCCATGGAGCTCTCCTGCTCTCTTGGTGCCCAAGGCCAATGGCAAGGTACGTTTCTGTGTGGATTACAGGAAGCTCAACTCTGTCACGAAGACCGATGTTTACCCGATGCCCCTGATCGACGAGCTCGTCCAGTCAACGAAACGGAACTGCTTCATGAGCACGCTTGATATGCGAAGTGGGTTTTGGCAAGTGCCTGTCAGACCAGAAGACCGAGATAAGAGTGCGTTCGTCTGTCCTCTAGGTACGTACCGCTTTAAACGCATGCCGTTTGGGCTCAAGAATGCCCCAAGCACGTTCCAGCGGCTCATCGACAGGTTCCGCTCTGGATCCTCTCTCCAGAACGTGACCTTGCTCGCTTATCAGGACGATTTGCTGGTGATATCTGAAGGGTTTGAGCAGCATGTTGCAGATCTTCGCGCAGTATTTCAAAGACTGAGGATGTTTGGTTTGCGCGCTAATCGCGAAAAGTGTGTCTTTGCACGTGATAAGGTGAAGTATTTAGGTCATGTGATCACACAAGATGGCATTTCACCGGATGACGACAAAGTTCGCGCTGTCCTCGAAATGAAGGCTCCATCTTCGCTGCGCCATTTGCGAACCTTTTTACAAACTTGCTCGTGGTTCCGCAAGTTTGTGCCGCGCTTCTCTGCTGTTGCCGAGCCATTGACCCGCCTACTGAAGAAGAATCGACCTTGGATGTGGGGTTTCGAGCAGATGGAAGCTTTTGAAAAGCTTAAGAGTTGTTTAGCCTCTGCTCCAATCCTCATACAAGCAGATTATCGGATGTCATTTATATTGAGGACTGATGCCAGTAATTATGCACTTGGTGCCGTCTTACTTCAGGGTGAAGGTAAGGACGAACGTCCAATAGAGTATGCCAGCCGCTTGCTCTCTCCAGCTGAAAGAAATTACAGCACAACGGAGCGTGAGGCGCTTGCTGTTGTGTGGGCTGTGGAGCGATTTAGAGGTTACATAGAAGGGCAAACGGTTGTTATAGGGAGCGATCATCAACCGTTAAAGTGGCTTTTAACCTTAAAGTCACCGTCAGGAAGGTTAGTTCGCTGGGCTTTGAAATTGCAGGCCTTTAACATAATATTCCAGTACACTCCGGGTAAAGCGAATGTCGTCGCCGACACGCTCAGCCGTCCTACCTGTGAAGAGGTAAATAAGGATCAGTGTGGTGTATGCTCAGTCATCGTGGACTTCCCTGCTCGCAGCCCCGCTGATCTCCGACAGGCTCAACTCGATGACCCGGAACTGGAAAAGATTATAAGTGAGTTAGAAAGTGTGTCAGATGCTGCAGCCGTTGGAGTGAAGCGTTGGTCGGAACGAGGGTACTTCATGCAGCAAGGCGTCTTGTACAGGTACAATCCCGATGTCGAAAGCGAAGAGCCGCAGCTGGTGGTTCCCGTTTCGCTTCATCTTGACATCTTGAAGGAATGCCACGATTCTCCGTTATCGGGGCACCAGGGGATTGAGAGGACCTTTTACAAGATCTCGCAGCGCTTCTTCTTCACAGGTATGCGTCGTATCATTGCTGAGTACATTAAGACGTGTGTACCTTGTCAGCGGTACAAAGCATCTAACGAAAAGCCGTCCGGTCTTCTTCAGACTCCCGTTTTAAGTCAGCGCAACGAGGTGGTGGCGATTGACTTGTTTGGTCCCTTGCCAGTAGGTGAGAACGGTGAGCGCTGGATCTTGCTGGTCGAAGACACGGCTACACGCTGGGTTGAGCTTTATGCTCTGAAGGAAGCAACTTCTGAAGCATGTGCTCGTACGCTCGTGGAAGAATACTTCTTAAGGTATGGTTTCCCTCGCAGGGTGGTATCGGACAACGGAGTGCAGTTCGTCGGAGCGGTTATGCAACAGTGTCTCTTTGTTCTTGGAGTTAAGCAGAGCCTCGTGCCACTGTACCACGCTGAAGCTAATCCCGCTGAGCGCAAAAACCGAGACTTGAAAGCGCAGCTTGCCCGGTTAGTTGAAAACGAACACTCGTCGTGGCCAACTAAGCTTGCTATCATCCGGTTTGCCATGAACAGTGCCATGTGTCGCACCACCGGAGCTACTCCTGCATATCTCATGTTTGCGCGCGAGATGAGGTCTCCAACAGAGGTCAGCTATGATTTAAGAGCCATACTTGACAAAGAAAACTTTGTCCCTCAGATCACGCCATATCTGCGATCGTTTATCAGCTCATTGTCAGCAGTTCGAGATCGCGTGGAGTCACAGCAGGACAAACGTAAAGAATATGCTGATAAACATCGTCAGCCAGGTGATGTATTCGACGTCGGGGATAAGGTCCTCATTACGTCTCACGTTCTTAGCAACGCAGCTAAGGGCGTTTCGGCCAAGTTTATTCCAAAGAGGGATGGTCCTTACTTGGTCGTTAAGAAAGTTAGTCCTACAACTTACTTGGTCTCTGGTCTCAATGCACCCGAGGAGGTGCTGGGCAAGTACCACGCTTCACAGCTCGTGCGTTTTAATGGTAGGGATGACGTGGTTCCTTCTCCCGTAGTGCCTAAAAGGAAAAGAGGTCGTCCACGCTGTCGAGATCAGGATATTGTGCGAGTCCATGGACGTGGGCGTCCTCATGAACTCGAGGGGGAGTCTATAGCGTGTGACAGGGATAGCCCTATTTCTCGCACGTTACCTCCTAGGGCCAATAGAGGTAGACCCCCGGCTCGCTATCAAAAGGATTGAGCCGCGGATCTACAGTCGTTAGCCGGTATGCGCGCACGCCATGTTGCGAGTCCGCGCGATAGTCGGTATTCAGTGGGTTACTAGACAGCTTCGCTAACGGATACGCTCTGCCCTAACGTCTTGAGATATGTTGTTTATATGTGGTTTGTGACTTGTGTAGTTTATGTGTTTAACTCGTGACAATATATGTCTTAGCGTCAGTGTTGTGTTTTCTTCATAAACTATACGTCGCCCTACAAGTTCCATTATATGTATGTATGTATACTCTTTATTGTACTTAATGTCATTTTAAAAATACAATCAGGACAGGTGAAAGAGTACAAAGGCGAAGTTATCTCTATAAGGGATCTCTTCCAGTTAACCTTTGAGCAATAGACAATCCAACGAGAGAAAATAAAATCATTATATTTACCATAATGTCCCACTATGGTGATATTTTTTAGTTCATTCCAGTCTTCCTCTGGTTTCATACGCAAATTGATTGCCTTCCTTTCAATTTTCTTATTTTTTGGCCACATGCATATGTTCTTTTCTTCATTTATCCAATTTTTTGGAGCAGCAGATACATATTCATCATCGTTTACTGACCATGTTATTACAGAGTAGGAAAAGACGGCGGTAGGCGGAGTGTCAAGCTGGAACAGTAGGTAGAAAGTCAGTTATGATGGAAACTTAATACGTATTATTCAAATTACATTGTGTCACGACTACTAACTATACTACTTAAAAGCTTAAAGCTATGGAAATACTATTTTTCATCTCTATTTATTCAAGTCATGTAAAAATAACTTTTTCTTACCCATCCTGGAGGTGTCGACGGCAGTTAATCGGGTTTGTGGTATTAATAACTAATTAACAATGACTATTAGTAAAGATTTGTAATGAAAATTGATATTAAACATGTAATAAAGTATCAATCAAGGTGATGTACTTCGTTAAATAACAGGATTCACAATATAAATGTAGAAAAAGTTATGTAGCTACCTACCTAACGCAACTACAGATAATCGAAACACACTTAACATTGGGAAGGGAATCAGCAGGGTCGCGAACCCAAAGGGCACCTTCTGCTCTGAACATGTAAATCAGACGATAAAGTGTATTACATAGTTTTTGTAATGGATACATTTTGTAAGAATTTCATCCATATTAACAATTTCGTTTATACTGCATAAATTTGTTACATTGCCACCATAGAATATAGAAGATTGACAAGGTTGTGTGAAACAACTTTCGTAACATAAATATCTCCGAAAAATTACGTAGGTTATTTTTGTATTTTCACACTGAATGAGCTTTACAATTTTGATCACTGTATTATCCTTAAGGACGCAATGGTTATTTTTAATATCAGTTCCTAATCTAAAATGTAAAAAGCTGACCGATTTGTATGCCTTTACTAAGTTGTCATTTAAAAGGGGTTCTCTGTATGAAGTAATATAACCTAAGACGGTTTTATTTGCATCACAAGTTTCATTACATTTTTGAAGAGACCGCTTTTCGTGTTCTCTATTTATGATTTGTTGTAATGGCATATTACAGCTTTTTAAACTTTTTTTAATTTCATACATGTAATTTTCATATTGAAAAGCTGAAAAACTATCCAATGGTCCTAAGTTTAATACTTCATCAGCTAAATGTATCAAATTATGGACATTATGAGAAATATATTGTTCACCATACAATATTTTATATTTTTTTACGAAATACACGAGTAATTCTTTGGCATAATCATTATGCATCACAGATAATTTAGTATTACATAAAATTCTAATTGCACAACTGAGGCTGAGAAAATGCATATACTGCGTAGGCTTTAATTTACCCTTTAACACAATTGGTCCCAAGTAAAGCAAAAACTGCCTAAACTCGGTGGCTTTCCATCTATCACTATCAGAAAGAGGCCTTGGTAATCGTGCAAAATCTTTATAGCTTAAGTGATTCCTCATATCTAGGAGGGTTTTGTTAACATCATCTAAGTCATTTGTCATCATTCGTATAGACATATTACCTTTACACCAAAATGAAATCAATCTCTTCATGACACCCAGGCACACCAAGTGCATATAATCCAATGGAATATTTTTAATTAAATCAATTTCCAACTGTAACAACGGGGTTGTGTTTACATGATAATCTTCACCATATAACCCAGCACGAAAATGGCTATCTGTTCGTAAGGCTGCATTTAAGTCACCATAGCAAACTCTGTTGTTTAAATAATTGCCTTCAGTGATACATTTTGTGCACCCAAAATAAGAATTGTGTCCTTTTATGCACAGTACGAACGATTTAGCTGGAACATCACAAATTATTTTACACAAAGAAATATCTTTCTTTTGATTGTTATGCAATATGCCAGATACTTTTAAAGCTAAATATTCTGTTATAAACGGGCCCAGTATTTCATTAGGATGCTTGGGTTTTTTATAACCATGCCAAACACCTATAAGGAATGGTTTTTTGCTTGAACAGATACTACCTAGTAACGGCCAAAATTGGCTACCAGAACTTTTTGTTAGTGGTAAACCATCAATATTTAAATCAAAGCAGATTACTTCATCAATCAATGTTCTATCATTTCGCATTATACTATAACATATTCCTTCTGCTAATCCAAAATGGTAATAGTTACCCGAACTGGTAGGAACAATATTGCTTGTTTTATCAACTTTTAAAATTGTTCGACAATCAGAAGGTAGATTGATTAGTTCCTCTACGAATTTAACTTTTTTTAAAATTGTTAAGAGATTATTAAAAACGTTGTGAGTAACTTTATTTTCAACAGCCCACTGTTTTAAATCTTGATTTAAATTTGTTACATTAGTATCTGTAGGTGTAGATGCAATAGTCTCAACATGTACTGATGAAGACATATTGAATGGAGAAGACACAATCGTGGCCCCATTGCAGCAGACAGTTAAAGGTACAACTGGTCTACTTGCAATGCAAACATCTAAGGGCAGAGCCTGAGGAGTGATACTGGTAGATAGAGATTCATTTCTAATGCTGATAGGTGGAGATTCATTTCTAATGCTGATAGATGGAGGTTCATTTGATTCTTTATGAATAACTGTTCGTAAATATTTACGAGACATTTTTGCAAATGTTTTCCTTCGTTTAATAGGTGGCTGTTCCTGTAACAATTAATTGCGTATTTGAATGTATAGGTTGGCAGAAGACCGAGATGGGTGGCGAAGCCTCCATAACTCCACAGACAAGAGCCCAGCTCTTATATGAAGAGAGAGAGAATGTATAGGTAAAAACAATTGGGGAAAAACCTTTCTTATCCTCGTAAGGCCGAGGCAGTTTTTGCGATTTTTAATTTGGAACCTTCTTTAACTCCATTAAGGTTCGAAACTCAAATTTAATTTGTACTTGTACAAGTACAAATTCAAAACGAGTTTCGAACTGTATAGCAATGAAAGAAGGTTCCAAATTCAAAATCGCAAAAACTATCTCGGCCTTACGAGGATAAGTCATTAGTTTTTGGGTAAAAAAATATTTTGTGAAAATTGACCCAGAATGGAACTCCATCATAGTAAAATGTATGTACATACATACATACATTCACGCCTTTATCCCTAAAAGGGGTAGCCAGAGCACATGAAACTTGTGTTCCAGTACCACTTTTAGCATAAATGTGGGTATAAAAGATCGATAAAATGTGATATCGCAGTGACGGGTTGCTAGCCCATCGCCCACAACGCACCTCAACCCTGTTCCCTTGGTCGACTCTTACGACACCCACAGGAAGAAAGGGGGTGGTGCTATTCTAACCCGACACCACACGGGGCAAAATGTATGTAATCTTAATAAAAATTCAGTGTGTAAAAGTTCAGGTGTCCTTTGTAACTTGTTGCTTTTAGTGACAGTGTCAAAAAATGGACCTACATAATATAGCTAAGGGTTAAAATATAACAAATTAATTTAATTATTTTCAAAACCAAAAACAAATCATTTATTGCATTCATATTAGTATAAAGTTCTTTTATATAGAAATTACACTTATATATCCGCTGGGATATCCGGCCACTATTCGGTATCCGGCCTATCCGGCGACAATTTTACTATCCGGCCGGATACCAGATAGTGTTTTAATACATAAGAAAACCGGTCAAGTCGGATAGTAAAATTGTGGCCAAATAGGCCGGATACCGAATAGTGGCCAATGGCCATATATCCCAGCGGATATACAAGTGTAATAATTTACCTATATAAAAGAACTTTATACTTACATGAATGCAATAAATGATTTGAATTTGATTTTGAAAATAATTAAATTAATTTGTTATATTTTAACCCTTAGCTATATTATGTAGGTCCATTTTTTGACACTGTCACTAAAAGCAACAAGTTACAAAGGACACCGCACACCTAGTATGAAAAAAAAGCTCGGTGAATTTTTACTAAGATTACATACATTTTACTATGATGGAGTTCAATTCTGGGTCAATTTTCACAAAATATTTTTTAACTTAAAAACTATATATAGAAAGGTTTTTGCCCTCCACTATTTTTAATTAAACATTCAAATACACGTTTTTTTTTCAAAAAATTTCACCAAGTATTGTCTTTTAAATCAATATTTGAAACTGTAGCTCAAATCTAGTACCTACTATTGTGGCGACCAGGTCAAATCACGTTATACATTATCCAATCTGCAGACTGCCAAGTAACAACAAATTTCACTCTGCAAATTGGATAATGTAAGTCAAGTTTACTGCAACTGTAGCTGTTTACATAGGTTATTTTACAGCTATAATATACTTAAAATGAGGCCTTTGTCAATAGACAAACGGATGAAACGAATTATATAGTACAAAAACTACGAAGCTGGAGGTCCCGGGTTCGAATCCCGGTCAGGGCATTTATTTGTGTGTTTATCACGAATATTTGTTCCTGAGTTATGGATGTCATATATGTATATAAGTATCTATATGTATGTATCTATTATATATATCATCGCCTAGTACCCACAGCACAAGCCTTATTGAGCTTACCGTGGGCCTAGGTTGATTTGTGTAAGATTGTCCCGTAATATTTATTTATTATTTATTTATTTTATTATTATTTTAAAACCTTTTTTTTATTTGGCATTTGCCAATTTCTAATGCTAGACCACAAACCCGATTTTTCTTCTCTCTTTGCAATAAGATTCGGCCTCGTCTGCTTTCTCTCTCTGCAATAACATTTTGATAATACAATTACTTGTATTATTATGAGAAAGGGCAGCTCAAAGGCGTATGCCTGAATCAGTTTTAACACTTAAATGCATCGTACATAAACAAAAACTCAAATTTGTATGGAGTGGAAGTTTGTATGGAGGTACGATATAGTTAATCGACTCCCACGCGGACGAAATCGCTGGCAAACGCTAATATAATAAGTACTTAATTATCCTCTCGTATGCAGATTTCAAAAAAATTCAACCAAATCATGACTGAAGTTAACGTAGTAAGTTCGAACAAGGCATACGAAAGGTTAAACTTCTAGGCGACAGTCGGCCATTGCAACATAATTTACCTACCTAAATATTACAAGATTATACAAAATACTAGAATGACCCTATCTATATACCGATGAATAATAGCGTAACATGCGATCCGATACTCGATGCATGCATAATTCTACAGAACTACAACATTACAGTATTCTAATTCTAGCTAAAATAACATATGTTAGAGATGGGTCGACACACAGATAGGTACGACGCAATGCATCATGCATCTTGGTTAATGGCGTCTTGTTCGAGCGATTAAAGTAGTCGAAGTGCCAATGAACGGTCAGATTTAAGTTAGGTACTCAAATACTCCGCGGAGCCGATATTATAACCCATCTCTAAACTATATCTAAAAATTATGCACGATGAAATTTACCTTGTCATGGCTGAACTCGTCCATTTTCTTCTTGCGAGCGATGCGATGGCGGTCCTCCTTATATTATAATATTACTAGGTATACTCTTTGTGGCGGACTAACGCACTAACGAGATTAACGTAACGACGCAAAACGGCAAAGCAACATGAAAGAAATGAATGGTGGACCGACGCTCGCCCCGCCACACGCGGATGCGGAGCAGTGTTGCCAGTTGAGCAATCGCGCGTAAAATTAAGGAGATTTCCAAATGTAGGTTCACTAGGTTCAGTCTGCCCAGCTAGTATTATGACTATGATTAGTTGTTACTAATATTATAAAAAGGTAAAAACTTTGTATATAATGGGAATGGCTGATTTCCGCAACTGCTCATAAGTTTTTGACAGAGATGGTTTCGAGGAAAAAAATCTGTATCTTGATGGTAAGTGCAAGACATGACATGATAGTTTTTTTTGACAGAATCTGTAAAATTTGTAATTATGAAGTTTTTTGATAAAGTTACTTTTAGACGAGCAGATTTATTTCTTGTTCTGTACCTACTACCTATATATTACAAAATGGCATGCAAATCAATGCAGTTATTTTGATAGTCGCTTTTGATATTCGATTGATTGACGATATTCCTCGAGACCATGAGAACGCTACGTAAGTTGTCGAAATTTGTAATTACCTAGTTAGTATTCACATTATGTATTTATTCTGCATGTGTGAGTGCGATAAAAAGACCTCCGGCTCGTTTCGTGTTGAATGGCGCCGTAGGCCTACATATACTGGCGTATTATTTAAATTCGTGAGTAATTTTGCTGCGGTGAGCTACATAGAACCTGTGTGGACGACGGCTGGCGGCCATATGCAGTATATTACACTCTTATTTATGGCCATATGAGGCGGAGGGCAGAGAGACAAACTTATGGCACTGACGTTTGAGATATAAGGAAACCAAATCCTCGTTGCTTTAAAAACGCGTAATCATAAATGATGAGATTATTGCAAATTAATGTTCTTATGAGGGGATATTTCGTTATAATCAGCACAAAGACGAGTAAAATATCATCCATTGCCGCTTGATGTCATGTTTTATAGTGAACCGGTAAAAAATCTAAATTATAGGACGCAACTTTGGATTTTTTTTCTATCGAGGAAAGTTTTAGCAATCGTGTATCGATTGTTTCCTAGTATGGTCAGAATGCCTTATCAAACAACTCGGATCTCTTTCATGGTAGCCCCTTAAATATACACTGTGAAAAAATATTTCAAACTGGATGAGTAGTTCCAGAGATTACCCGTCCATACAAACTTACAACCTCACAGACGTTTCAAACATAGATTACCTACCTTGAATTTAACGATTTTTAAGAACAACTATAATTTTAGCAGCATAATTAGGTACCCTATACATATTAGCAACAATGCAACGCTACTAAAAACATTTTTATATTGTGTTACATGAACATTATATTATGCTAAAGGGCCTGTTTCACAATCGACAAGTAAATTTACCTGCCATTTAAAGTTAGCTCTCTCTCTCTTTGTCTATTTTCAAGTGTAAGAAAGGGAAAGGGCTAAATTTATCTGTCAAATATGCTTTACTTGACGATTGTGAAACAGGCGGTAAGTATTTAAAAAGCATGGCAACACTGACTAATTTACCACCAGAAAAATTTGCGCTACGAGACGCGTTGAACATGTACTGAACAAACATTTGATTAATTATTTAGTTTGGGAAATGAGTAATTTTCAATAAAGAATTTTAGGTTTCCGCTTGGCAACTATTAAAATGTAAATAAACAATTTACCGACCATAATATACGTTATACGATGTAGTACATAATATATATAATAATAAGTAATTAAAAAAAAGAGTCAAAAGAGTGCTTTTTGTGCACAAAATTAAAAGCCGAGCAAGCGGGCCGGCGAATGTTCGAGCTGTTGCGACCTGTCGCGACGTGTCTAGCCATACAGCCCCCTATTCTGTAACTTGTAATCGTTCGTGTCGCTCACCTCAACGCTCACCCACAAATATATTATATTGACACCGCGATGCGTAGTAACTAAGCGTAGGTAGAGGTCTAGTTTCGTGACGGGTGAGTGAGCTGCGTTAGCGTGTAGCGAATAACAGCCCATCGTTCGTGTATCTTCGTCTTTGTCGCTCGAACTAGCAAGTGCGACAGAGAGGGAGATACACGAACGAAGTTCGTTTCGCAGCAGGCCCTCTGACTTCGGACTCATGCACGCGAGCTCTCTCGATTTCTCTCGCACTATCCGTCTCTCTCTTATTAAAACAATTAGAACAAGAGGTATAGTGCGAAAAAAATCGAGACTATAATATGTCGCGGTCGTCTCATGCACGTGCTGTCGGTTTTCTACCGCACATCAAAGGGATTAAAGTTTGTGCAAGTGGCCTACACTTCAAATTAATTTTTTTTGTTTATTAATTCGATCCAAATGCGAAAGTGTAGTCTACTGTCTGTATGTTACCTCTTCACGCCAAAACCGCTGAACCGATAACCTTTGAATCTTTATTTTTGATGTTTCGACACGGGCCGTACTGGCCATCGTGTCAGATGGCCCGTGTAAAATAATCCATATGTTATTAGGTACCACTAATATTATAAATGCAAAAGTGTCTGTCTGTCTGTTACCTCTTCACGCCTAAACCGCTGAACCGATTTGGATGAAATGTAGTATAGAGATAGTTTGAGTCTAGAGGAAGGACAAAGGGTAGTTTTTATCCCATAAATCATCCCCTAAAGGGGTGAAATGCGGCAATGTACTAAATGCAATGTCAATAGGTATAGTTTGTTATTATTTAAATATTGCATTAAGTAAATTTCAGCAAGATCATAATAGTAAGTTTCAATAATTATACTATGCGAAGTACCCGTAATGTTGTTCATTGGAGTTAAGACCACATTGAGCCTGTAACATTGTGTTGATTTCACAATTTTTACATTGATTTAGGTAAATTGTCTTAATATAATAATTGTATGTTACAATCATTTACATTTGCAAAATAACAGCAATGTTGCTTAAGAAAGTTACAACTACGTTGTAATGGTGACATTCTACATAGTTTAATAAAAAAATGTTGCAAAAATTACATTGCAGGAATGTTAATAATTGTAAGTTACAATAACGTTGTAATGGTGAAATTGTATATAGGTATAAAAAAAAATGTTCCAAAAATGACATTGCGGGAATGCTAATATCGAAAGTTTTCATAAGTTCAGTTTGCTAAGTACCTGCAATGTTTTCAAAAGTATGTTGTAAAAATTAGGTTGCTACAATGTTTCACCTGTAATGTTATAGTAATGACATTGTAGGAATATCATTAACATAACTTACAGTAAGTTTTTAAGAGTTTGTTTCTTCAAAGTATAAAAAACAACTTTTATACGTAATGTTATTGCGACATCTGTTTTAACATTTTGGTAAGTTTAAACATACATGTTAAATGAAAATAGCCGTAATGATTATATGACCTTTCTTTTTAAACGTTCATATCGGAGGTCTATCAACATTGTAGAAAGTTTATGTAAGTTTCATGCTTAGTGGGACTATTAAAGGTATCCAAGGATGGTCACATTTTTTATTTATTTTTTCTTCTAGATTGCAGCAAAGATTATTAAGAAAGTAATCTTTGATTGCAGTAGGTATGTTAAACGTCCGAGTGCTCGACGATGTACTAGTAATGGCATTGGCACTCTAAGTCAAAGTGACATGGCTTTAAATTTAATCCATATTGCTTTGACATACAGTGCCCATGCCATATACTCCCTGAGAAAATTATGGTTTTTTGGAAATAATTAAATATCAGGCTAATTATTTGTATACGGCTTTTATATGTTATTTAAAACAACTTTTACTATTGAAGTCAATAATTCTATGGACCGGAAGTTAGGAAAAAAAAATTAACCCGCAAGCAAAAATGCTATCAGTAGGTATTTTTATAATGAAAACATGTTTGAGTACCTACACAAATTTGGAGACTTACTACCTGAATCCAAAAATATATGCATCAGGAAATAACGGCATTTTAATTAAATATTTTACGACCTTGAGATAATATTGAATTTCATCTGGCCTATAGAAAGGTTTATTCATAAACAAAAATAAGTGGATTATGCGCGTATCCCAAAGAACGTATATAGACGTAGTCAATTATAAAGTAAAGAAAGTTTATACCATATTCGCCTGATTTTTACGGAATTTATGAAGATTACTTTTCATTATTTTTTTCCGTATCGGTATTAAATTTAGGTGGATTATTAATGAATATTTAGTCAAAATGCCCAACCTATTTTTCGGTGTAAAAATATGGCTGATATCGATATATTGTTGTGTTTTCATAGAGCGAAACCGTAAAGTTCTCAGGGTACTAGTACAGCGTCGAGCACTCGGACATTTACCTTACCGTCAAACATGCCTACTTTGCCACCAGGGGGAACTTTGCCCAAGAGGAAAATTTTAAAATTTGCTTCTTGGGCAAAGTTCCCCCTGGTGGCAAAGTAGGCATGTTCGACGGTACCTATTTTTGTTGCCCAATGTTTTTAATTAGTTTTTCACGCCATCTAGTGAGCTCAGACAAAACTAATACCAACTTAACCAAGCAGCGCTAAGGTTTTCCACTCCAGTTAGGGTCATGTTCAAATAGTTCGCTGCTTTATTGCTAGGTGGCGGTGATGTCTCTGGTGCTTCTAGGTACAGAAAAATATTATTATTCATTTACAAAAAGTTTAAGCTTGATCGTTTATAGGTATAAAATGATATATAGGTTATACACTATTTTTTTTTTTGAAGTTATTCTTACAAAGATGTCACTTTGTCACAACAAATACTGTGTCGTTATCAGCCATGAGCCAATAGATGGCGAGACCAGTTGCGCTTAAAAATAAAGTATTGAGGGAAGAAAATATTCACTAATCTAATGACGTGTCACGTAGATAGGGAGCCCTAACTTGGGGTACCTATCTAGGAGCAAAATTATAGATGATAGAACAGTTAAGAATTTATTGTTAAGATTAAGGGGCGGTTCGATCGCCTAGGTCGGGCTATGGCTAGATGCCAGGTCTGTTTGAGGGGTGGTCGGTCCTTCCGGGTACCCTCACTCCCCTCGCGGTACGCAGCTGGATGGCAGGAGACGATGGTGGTCCGAGGTGGTCGGTGGACGCGCTGGTAGTAAGTGCCGGGAGAGCGTCACACGCCAGGGGCCTCCAACTTGTTTACTCCCTGGGGGAGCGTCTGCCTCGGCTTCAAATGTAAGCGTAGTTCCTGCAACGCGTCCACGTTTACGGTAAATAAGGGGTCCACATTCTCGACCTGGACTGTAGAACCATGTGCTCACGCAAGGGGGTGGGGCAAGTTATAGAAAGGAGCATTCAAGAATGATGGTGGTGCAGTCCAGGTACAAAATAAGCAAAGCAGGGCGGCGAGAACCATATGCCAAGCGTGAGTCGGCAATTTCCGAAAGAGAAATAAGATTATTTATCAATTAATTATTAAATTAATTGATAACTAATCGAACCAAAACAATTGAAAGGTGCACGGCTATAGTTACAGTCTATTTGAGTAAATTTAGAGGTTATGTATATTTCTAAGTAATAAATAAATTCATCAAAATTATTAAGCAAGAAGGAAAATGCAAAAGCAAGGCCGGCGGAGTGCAGTTGTTTAGCGTGGTGCGTTAGCATAGGATTCTCGGATGATTTCAGTACATTTATGATTCGGAAATTATATACCGTGGACATTTTCCATTGTATATCAAAGTAGAAAGCCTTTTCCGACTTATTTAAAATGTGATTAAGCATAAGAAATGTAAACCAAAGCTTAAAACAATGCCACGCAGGCAAAAACACATGGCGTGAAATAACGGAAATACATAATTTCCGCATAGGAAATTACAGCAATGACATTAAATTTGTTAACCATTAATAGTACACTAGATCGCACAGTACAGCACTGAATAAAATAAGATATTTAGGTAACACATGGATGTAGCATGTACCTAGTCTAACCTAGAATTAACAAATACGTAATCGCTTAAAGCGTGGAAAAACCTACACGTGATTCAGCTGGTAGTATATTCGTAAAGTATACAGTTCAAATTAATGTTCAAATTCGTCGTACTAATAACTTAAGGACGAGACACGCGGGCGTGGCGTGTTCGGCGTCCAAGACAAAATAATTTAATCCCGATGGAAGTAATTACCAGCTAAACCATGATTTATATAACTACATTCATTTAAATAATGAGCAATTGTGCAACACTTACCCAATTACGGGAAACTACACTCACTTCACGGATTGAGAAATTAGGTACGTCCGCTTAATAGCGGCGTCTTTATTTATTAAAAGTGCGCAGCGGCTTGTCCGCGTCGCAGCTGGGTGGCAATTGAACGACCCATCGCGCTCGAGCTCGCGGTCTCGGCCGCAGAGGGCAAAACATAATAGCGGAAGGTCGACCTACGTCACAGATCTAGAATGTTCCGAACTCCCGCGCCTAGACAGTATTATGAGTAGCGGTTTTCTATGTTTTTAAGGCAAAATTAAATAGGCTACGCAACGAGATAAATTAAGAAATAGAACTTGTTTATTAAAACCTATTTCTGGTAAGATGTTACAGTAGGTATTTATATTTAACGTTATACGTTACAGTACACCGTCTCCTAGGAGAAGGATTTTTCCTAGAAGAAAAATCCTTCGAGAAGAGCTGAGGGTCCTATTCACTACTTTACACTTTCATACATCATCTATCATACTAGCATATCGTTCAAACTGTTTCTTCCACTTTTAGAATAGTAGAGAAACTCCTTATAGAGAGAGAAACGCACACTTACTTTTGTGCGATGCTCCAGTAGCAAATGTTGCTAACCATTACATGGTTGATCTTAGGGTAACGTACAGTTATTAAAAAAAAAATAGTTATAGCGATAACTACGACTAATTTTTACACGGATTACCAGAATATAAGGATACGCGTCTTATAGGCACAAAGTCTAGGATTTAAGGCTACAGGAAGTCACCACCCGCTTCCAGTTGAGTTCTCCCAAGGAACAGAGAACCCAGGTGAAGGCTTAGTGAGGCTTTTGATAAGATAGGAAGTCACCACCCGCTTCCAGTTGAGCACGCCGTTCAGAGAAGCATACTCAGGTGAGGGCTTAGTAGGGCAATTAAGAAGATAGGAAGTCACCACCCGCTTCCAGTTGAGTTCGCCGTTTAGCGGCATAACTCTGGTGAGGGCTTAGTATGGTTATTGAGGATAGGAAGTCACCACCCGCTTCCAGTTGAGTTCGCCGTTTAGAGGCATAACTCTGGTGAGGGCTTACACTGTTCTCGTTGCGTAGCAAAAATCTCAAGAAATTCTAAAGTTATATTTCGTCACCGGCTTATCGGTGACGAACGCACACACTACCCAATAAAAAACAAAAAGAAAAATAAAACTAGTCATTGTAAGTATTTAATAGGTCGAGCCATTGTATCAAGTTCAAGTTTTACCGTTTTACAGGATTGAAAGTAAATTAAGTGTTAAGCTTTACTGTTATTCATTTGCTCGCGGTCTCGGCCAGCTGCGTACCGCGAGGGGAGTGAGGGTACCCGGAAGGACCGACCACCCCTCAAACAGACCTGGCATCTAGCCATAGCCCGACCTAGGCGATCGAACCGCCCCTTAATCTTAACAATAAATTCTTAACTGTTCTATCATCTATAATTTTCAATCCTGTAAAACGGTAAAACTTGAACTTGATACAATGGCTCGACCTATTAAATACTTACAATGACTAGTTTTATTTTTCTTTTTGTTTTTTATTGGGTAGTGTGTGCGTTCGTCACCGATAAGCCGGTGACGAAATATAACTTTAGAATTTCTTGAGATTTTTGCTACGCAACGAGAACAGTGTAAGCCCTCACCAGAGTTATGCCTCTAAACGGCGAACTCAACTGGAAGCGGGTGGTGACTTCCTATCCTCAATAACCATACTAAGCCCTCACCAGAGTTATGCCGCTAAACGGCGAACTCAACTGGAAGCGGGTGGTGACTTCCTATCTTCTTAATTGCCCTACTAAGCCCTCACCTGAGTATGCTTCTCTGAACGGCGTGCTCAACTGGAAGCGGGTGGTGACTTCCTATCTTATCAAAAGCCTCACTAAGCCTTCACCTGGGTTCTCTGTTCCTTGGGAGAACTCAACTGGAAGCGGGTGGTGACTTCCTGTAGCCTTAAATCCTAGACTTTGTGCCTATAAGACGCGTATCCTTATATTCTGGTAATCCGTGTAAAAATTAGTCGTAGTTATCGCTATAACTATTTTTTTTTTAATAACTGTACGTTACCCTAAGATCAACCATGTAATGGTTAGCAACATTTGCTACTGGAGCATCGCACAAAAGTAAGTGTGCGTTTCTCTCTCTAGAAGGAGTTTCTCTACTATTCTAAAAGTGGAAGAAACAGTTTGAACGATATGCTAGTATGATAGATGATGTATGAAAGTGTAAAGTAGTGAATAGGACCCTCAGCTCTTCTCGAAGGATTTTTCTTCTAGGAAAAATCCTTCTCCTAGGAGACGGTGTACTGTAACGTATAACGTTAAATATAAATACCTACTGTAACATCTTACCAGAAATAGGTTTTAATAAACAAGTTCTATTTCTTAATTTATCTCGTTGCGTAGCCTATTTAATTTTGCCTTAAAAACATAGAAAACCGCTACTCATAATACTGTCTAGGCGCGGGAGTTCGGAACATTCTAGATCTGTGACGTAGGTCGACCTTCCGCTATTATGTTTTGCCCTCTGCGGCCGAGACCGCGAGCTCGAGCGCGATGGGTCGTTCAATTGCCACCCAGCTGCGACGCGGACAAGCCGCTGCGCACTTTTAATAAATAAAGACGCCGCTATTAAGCGGACGTACCTAATTTCTCAATCCGTGAAGTGAGTGTAGTTTCCCGTAATTGGGTAAGTGTTTCACAATTGCTCCTTATTTAAATGAATGTAGTTATGTAAATCGTGGTTTAGCTGGTAATTACTTCCAACGGGATTAAATTCCTTTGTCTTGGACGCCGAACACGCCACGCCCGCGTGTCTCGTCCTTAAGTTATTAGTACGACGAATTTGAACATTAATTTGAACTGTATACTTTACGAATATACTACCAGCTGAATCACGTGTAGTTTTTTCCACGCTTTAAGCGATTACGTATTTGTTAATTCTAGGTTAGACTAGGTACATGCTACATCCATGTGTTACCTAAATATCTTATTTTATTCAGTGCTGTACTGTGCGATCTAGTGTACTATCAATGGTTAACGAATTTAATGTCATTGCTGTAATTTCCTATGCGGAAATTATGTATTTCCGTTATTTCACGCCATGTGTTTTTGCCTGCATGGCATTGTTTTAAGCTTTAGTTTACATTTCTTATGCTTAATCATATTTTAAATAAGTCGGAAAAGGCTTTCTACTTTGATATACAATGGAAAATGTCCACGGTATATAATTTCCGAATCATAAATGTACTGAAATCATCCGAGAATCCTATGCTAACGCACCACGCTAAACAACTGCACTCCGCCGGCCTTGCTTTTGCATTTTCCTTCTTGCTTAATAATTTTGATGAATTTATTTATTACTTAGAAATATACATAACCTCTAAATTTACTCAAATATACTGTAACTATAGCCGTGCACCTTTCAATCGTTTTGGTTCGATTAGTTATCAATTAATTTAATAATTAATTGATAAATAATCTTATTTCTCTTTCGGAAATTGCCGACTCACGCTTGGCATATGGTTCTCGCCGCCCTGCTTTGCTTATTTTGTACCTGGACTGCACCACCATCATTCTTGAATGCTCCTTTCTATAACTTGCCCCACCCCCTTGCGTGAGCACATGGTTCTACAGTCCAGGTCGAGAATGTGGACCCCTTATTTACCGTAAACGTGGACGCGTTGCAGGAACTACGCTTACATTTGAAGCCGAGGCAGACGCTCCCCCAGGGAGTAAACAAGTTGGAGGCCACTGGCGTGTGACGCTCTCCCGGCACTTACTACCAGCGCGTCCACCGACCACCTCGGACCACCATCGTCTCCTGCCATCCAGCTGCGTACCGCGAGGGGAGTGAGGGTACCCGGAAGGACCGACCACCCCTCAAACAGACCTGGCATCTAGCCATAGCCCGACCTAGGCGATCGAACCGCCCCTTAATCTTAACAATAAATTCTTAACTGTTCTATCATCTATAATTTTGCTCCTAGATAGGTACCCCAAGTTAGGGCTCCCTATCTACGTGACAGACGTCTCACGCCACAATTTACCAAACTGCAAATAACTTAGGGTATTCTGTCGTAATCATTAAATTTAATTTCCCAACCTGTATCGTTTGTCCGAATTTTCATATCGATTGTTTTTGAATACTCATCGTGTCCAACCCATTAGGTTAGGTTAGGTTTGTTTTATGACCCCCTCGAGGGTGCCCGCCTTGTCGGGGCGGGGGGGCTTAGTAACCGTGGACTGGTCACCCACGGCGAAGCTAAGAGGCACCCAGGGCCGGCCTGTTTGGGCTGCCGGCTGGCCCGAGGAGGGCGCTCCTAGCGGGCTTGCCTAAGCCTGCTTAGGATGCGTTAGGGAGGGACCGCAGAAGAAGATGAGTGCCGGTATTACGGTTCGCCGTTCTCCCTATCTTCTGCGGCCGAGGTGGGATCGCAAGGGGAGAGGCGTGATGTTGGTATAACGGTGCGCCACTCTCCCTACCCCCTGCGACCTTGGCGGGGCCGTTCCGCTGAAACGGCATTGGTGGGAATGCCGGTATTACGGTGCGCCGCTTTCCCTATCCTCTGCGGCCGAGACGTGGTCGGTGGCGGAACCACAGACCTGATCCGCCACCGGGTGCTGGATTTCCCGCATCCATGATCTCCTCGTAGCGGTCTCAGGGGGGTCCGCTACTGAACAGGTGGAGATCGAGGAGGCAGGCGCGCCAAAACATCTGGCGTGCCTCACGTGGAGGGCCCCTGGGCATCCGGGAAGGAGCCGCCTGTGGGCGGCTGCCGCCGGCGGGGTCGCGGATGTGTGCGCAAGCGTTCCCGTTACCTCGCCACAAAAGGCGGCGAGGCGGCAAGTGGGGGGGTTTTTAGTGGGTACACCGTGGGTCTCATTAGCTCATACGGGAGTCCCACATAACCACTCAGGTCACCCCCTGCACCCGGGTGGTATGCGTAACGCATTTTCCCCCCCTAAACAAAAAAAAATAAAAAAAATGGTTTGTTTTATGATAATCCTGAAAACGTCATGGCTTCAGGGAAAAATGGCTTTTAAGACAAATGAAAATTCGGACAAACGATACAGTTGTGAAACTATTTATTAATGATTCACATAGGTAAATAAGTTATTTAGACTTTTTGGAAAGGGATATTTCGGGGTGCCCTCTGCGAGACACACGTGCTTGCACCTGGACCTCTCCCTCACTCTGGGAGAAGGAAAAAAAATATATAAAAAGAATAATGCTCAGAACATTTTTTTAATTAAAAGTACCTACCTATGTTGATAATCTTATTCTTAGGTACCTACCCAAATCGATCTAGTCACGCAGAGAACATTTTTTGAATGGGTAGGTACCAACTACCCAACGATATACATCATTATATCAGCCGAAAGACATTCACTGTTGGACATATAGGCCTCCCCCAAGGAGTGCCAAAGTGACCGGTCCTGCGCCACCCGCATCCAGCGGACTCCCGCGAGTTTTACCGGGTCATCGGACTCCACCTTGTGGGGGGCCTACCCACGCCGCGCATTCCGGTACAGTAGACGGCAAACTTCGTGCGCAAATGACCTTGCCTGCGCAAAGGCGAATTGTACGTGCAAGCTGCCCCCCCACTTCCCCTCATTTGCGCACGAAGTTTGCCGTCTACTGTACGTGGTCGCCACTCGATCGAACGATATACATACGTAGGTATTATATAGATAAATAGGTTCATATTTAAATACATAGAAAACTTCCTAGACTCAGAAAAAATTGGTAGGTACTTACTTACGTCTTGGTCACCACACAGATTTTTGCCTTTTCCTAGATTCGAAGCTAGATTCTTAGGCAGGGTCTACCAATTGGGCTACAGTGGTCGTCAAATTTTACATATACTCTTCTAAAAATATGGATAATTATCGATGGATTTCCCAGGTACCTATCTGCATAATTAGTTCATTACCTACTAATTATCTGTTGTTAAAGATTTTGTTTTTTGAAATGCAAATTCAAAAGAACTACAGCTTTATTATTCTATTGTTTAAAATACGTAAATCTTACAGCAATTGGGAATGAATGAAATTTTTTGAAATGCCTGATTATTTTTTGGTGATTGGAATAACCTTCCTTAGCACCAGAAAAAACTTGCAGACTTTTCAGCTGCGACAATTATTTTTTAAAAATATAAACAGTTTCCTCATTTACGTTTTGGGTTTAGGACGGCGGATAAGACACTTTGCTTGATCCGTTTCATGTTACAAAATAATATCTTACTACGTAAAGAGGACGTCGCGTCGTCAACAGCCTGGGTTCTGTGAAATACGCGGCCAGCTCTCCGTTCAGAAATTCCATTCTATGTACAGTCAAGGAATTTGATTCACGTACAGTCACCGGCATCAATATAAATATGATGAATCAAAGGCCGCTAAAATATCTGACACGCTCTTACGGCTCTAGGAATAGAGTTGTCATCAGATAATTTTGCGGCCTTTGTTCCATCATATATTTATGCCGGTGACTGTACCACCGTAGAACCCTGTCGCAATTGACAGGCCGCCGTCCCTCAAACTCGATTGTGATAGGTCACCTTATTGCGATAGGGTTCTACGGTGGTACGAGAATCAAATTCCTTGACTGTATGCCTATTGTTAAAATAAAAGCACTGGTTTACTAGTTCTGTTGTCTGTTGTTCTCGTTGACGTAACTTCACGCGTCAGACGCCATCTGACAGCTCCCAGAAGGCGCGTTCGGAAACACTGCTTCACTACACAGGTTTTCACCAGCGTCTTTCTCCGTGAGAACTTTCATAACGATTTTCACTCCCAATTTCATTCCCTTTAAAAAGGAAATTTTCCGGAATCAAACCGTTTTTGCGTGGTTTTGTAACAAATATCCAAACTTTATTATAGTTGAGATTATAGTGGCCGACTGTTTATAATGCCGCTCTCCCATCTCCGTGGCACCTCCGTGAAGGCTGGCTCTGCAGCCAACTCGGCCGAGCTCCTCAAGCGGCGCAAGTATGCAAACATCAACAGTGGTTGCATATTTGAGCCGTTTGGGCTAGGACCCTGGGGGGAAAGTGCCCACAGGGTCTTTAAAGAGTGCTCGAAGTGACTCGCCGAAATTAACGCGTGACCGGAGGGCTGGCTCATACCTCGCACAGATGATAAGCATTGCCATCCAACGTGGCAATGCTGCCAGCCTTCTGGGCACGTTGCCCATCGACGGCGAACTGGGGCAAATATTTTATTTATACTTAAGTTATTTTATTTGTATACTTTAGTTTTAGATATAGTTATTGTAAGTTTTGTGTTATTTTTTAATTTCATCGTTTATAAGTTTCTATATATATTTTCTTCTTCTTCTTCTTCTATACATATTATAAAACAAAGTCGCCGGCCGCGTACGTCTGTGGGTATGTTATTGATAAACTCGAAAACTACGGGACCGCTTTTTATGCCGTTTGCACCAGTAGGTACGTAGAAAATTTTACGGTGGTGGTTTTAGTATATAATGATAGTAAAAGTCCCGTATTCGAGTCTCGATAGACGAGGCATCTTTTTGCTTTTTTAAATTCTTTTTTCAATATTATTTTGAAATATACCCATTTTTTATTTATTATATACCTCTTTTAAACTTTATTGCACAAAAAAAAAAACTAAGGATGGACTTTTATGTCACGATCAACGTACAAAATTGTACGTTTATGATCCATATTTTTTGACCAATTTACTTAAATATACATGTCATAGTCTCCGTAGCAAAGCAGTTTAAAATTTAAGTCATTATACACTCAAACTTTTCTTTGGTGTTATAGTGCTAAAAATAAGAAAGAGATAAACTTATGGATTCATTCATATCATACATATTCATCATAACCTATTTTACGTCATACCTGGCCATAAAGCAGGAATTACCGCACGCTATGCGTGCGGAAAACCCCACTTCCTGGCCAGATAGAGACGTAAAATTTTGTACTTACCACGGGCGGTAATAAAGAAAGCCTCAGAGCGCATATTTATCGCCCTTGCCTTCGGGTCGGGCGTCAAATACCTGCGATCTGAGACATTCTTTGTTTAACCGCCCTAGGTAAGTAATGTACTATTAGCTATAACACCGTTTATCTTTATGTGTCACTTAAACATTGGTGCATGTTTGTGAGAATTGGCCAAAACTCGTTTTAGTTAACAGGGTTTGATAATAAAGGGGGTCCGTACGTACACGAATAGTTAGTTATGCGACGAATAATTTTGTTCCGATAAAGAAACATGGACTTCACAGTATTGCCATGTTTAAGAGGCATGGGAAACATTTTTAACAATAAGTTACTTTGTTCAATTCAGTAGTTTCAGTACTTTGCCAAGCGACATAGGTATTTACATGAAAATTTCCACTTTTCTTTTCCAATTTACCACATGAACTGCTCTCCGAGAGCAAATGTGTTGATTATTACAGAAAAAACCCAAGTCACAATCTGTCTTTGAGGAGCTCAAGTCATCTGTGGTCTTCATCACCAGTTCCGCTTCATTAAAATTGCGATTTCCGAGGGTAAATACACGAGTTATAATTAGAAAATACCGAAATTACTACACGCGTGCCTATAATTTTTGAGGGTCCTATGGCGAGACTCCAACCTCACGGCCCTCAGGATGAATCCGGTCTTCACAAGCACATACTCCACTATTTCCTCTGCCTTCGTAGAGTAGTGCAGCCGGGACACGTAAAGCGGGACATATAATCACACGAGCTCACGAAGTCAACGCAACTTTAAAAAGCATACCTACTTATTACAAAACTAAACATTCGAGTCAAGATCAAAAACATGGCAAATCTGGTGGCTGGGAAAATCAGTTTAGATAATGGTACCTACAATGCTCGATGGCCTCAGAAAACCCTCCGAGCAAGATGGTCTAAAGATGCACATTGGATAAGGCGAATATCATGACATATGACGACGACATACTACAAACTCCTTTGGACTATTTATGCTCGAAGTTGTAAACGATTATAAATATATACACAGGACAAACTATTCAGTTAGGTAGGTCGAACTTCAAAAAAAAAGGTCAATCGTCGAATCCGACTCGGCTGGCCAAAGTTCGGAAAAAGTTCTTTTTGTCCAATATCCCACTGACTCAAGACGAGAATCTTTGACCGGAACACCTTCTTTTCGCAACTAACGTTTGGCAAACTGATTCATTTCGCAACTTTTCATTTCCCAAACTCCGAAACTGTAAATATTTCAGGATTTATTTCAGGGCTATCGTGTAAAACCCTATAGGTTAGGTTAGGTTAATTTATAACAATCCTGAAATATTTTACAGTTTCAGAAATATTAAGAGGTTGGGAAATGAAAAATAGCGAAATTAATTAGGTTGCCAAACGTTAGGTTGGGAAACATTAGTGAACCTCTTTGACCAGTGTGTGTTCCCAGTGATGACTTATGGCACTGAACCGTGGTCGCATACTATTCGCCTCATAAGAAGGCTCTGTCACTCAAAGGGCAATGGGAAGGAAGGTGGGAGTTTCTCTGCGTGATCGCATCAGAAATGATGCATGGTAACCGATATAGCTCTCTGAATCGCTAAACTTAAAAGTGGCAGTGGACGTAATAGGTAAACAACTTAAGTTAGCCCCTCTTCCATGTAAGGGTGACGTGTTCGAATAGGCATTAGTTATGTTTGTTAGACCCGCCGAGGAAAAACTTATTGCGCAAAAAGTGTTTTAGGTATTGAATTAAAAAAACAGGATCTATTACATATGTAGTAGGTCTAGGTAAATCTAACTTCTACTTAAAAAAGTTGAAAAACCCCCGACATATTCATTTCAAAGTTCAATATCTCAAAAACTGCTGGACCGATTTTGTTGAAAAGTAGCTAAGAACCATCTCGATGACGTCAGCTTTCGAATACAGACACACAGACAGGCAGACACACAGACAGACAGACACACAGATACACAGACACGTCAAACTTATACAACCTTATTACACCCGTGCGAAGCCGGGGCGGGCAGCTAGTATTGGATATATTATAATTAAAAAGACTCACAATTTACTACTTCTATCTAAAAAAACTGTCATTAGAATTGGAATTTTTTACCTTGGACGGTAGAGTTGCTTTTTGAATGGACTATTTTGATGCAATTCAGCCAACTCAAATAATGAAGTAAAGTAGGATGAAGACAAACGCTAGAATGTTCCATTTTCATTTAGAGTTTCTCATTTCATTGAGTCCTCGTGACCTTCCTATAACCTTGGCGCACGTATCTTAGAGCCAGGTAGATATATGATTTATGATATTTAACAAGGCCGATATGTTTCGTTTTATCCGTATATTTGTATTTTTATGAAAAGATGGATACGTTAAAATCTGGCAGCTTATTCCCAAGTTAAGTATTTTATTAAGAGTCCGCAGTAAGCTCGATTCTCCATACAAACGTAGTTACGCTCTCATTTTTAAACGATTAGCTAATTTACTCTGAAACTTTGTACTTAGAATACGTTACCATCCAGGTCTGTAATTAGTTTAAATGTACCTTCAGATACCATAGAAAAAATTATACAGCAACTTTAAGTTTTTCATACAAAACTTGTTTTTGCTGTATTTTGTTTGTTTTATAAATAGTGGTGTAGAAGTTTTTTTTTTTAATATTGTTTACATCGATACAACCGAGCAAATATCAAAAATTATTACACGAGATATCTTGGGACAACTTTTGGCAGCCACAAATCCTCGATTTTTTTTTGGTTTTTCACTCGTAGCTTCTATACGGAGCATCATAGCGAAAAGTTACAACTATGCGGTTAACCGCTTAGTGCGTTCCTGTGGGTCGATCACGTAACTTTTCTTACGCGCGTCTGTAAGGTCTAAATGTCAATTTTATATGGAAAAATGACAGTTAGATTGTGATTTTACTGTCAGACGCGCGTACAATGCGTTACGTGATTGACCTACTGGCCTTACCAACACCATCATCCTCCTAGCGTTAATCCCGGTAGTGCCCAGAGTCCGCTTTGGCCCCTTATACCAAGATTAGTCATAGGCACTAGTTTTACCTAGAATAACCAATTTTCAACATTCAACTAAATCAGCTATGTAAGCGCTAATCGTGGCAAATATATGTAAATAAGTAATGTCTAGGAATATTTTATTTAAATTAAACAAGGATTACCGAACAAAAAAAATTTACAGTCCCTACTACAAAAAATGTTTAAGGCCTCCACACACCGGTCGCGGGCGCGGGTCGGGCGCGAGCCCGCGCAAGTTGTAAAACATTGAAACTACACTTCAAACACACATCGAACGCGGGCCCGCGTTCCATGTGTGTTTGAAGTGTAGTTTCAATGTTCGTACACGTACTTGTCTTTTCGAGTAGGTACGCCACCCGTAATCATCGCAATGATAATACAATCACGCCCATACAGTAGTAGTATTTTATAACACTGGCAAAATTTTAGGAGCTAAGGCCAGGGCTGTTATTTGATACGCGTTAATGCGGGTCACCCCGCCGGTCACCCGTTACGAAACTAGACCTCTACCTACGCTTAATTACTACGCATCGCGGTGTCAAGGTATGATTGTGGATGAGCGTTGAGGTGAGCTTAAAACAAGTTAAGGGGGGCTGGTTATACATAAAGATGCGTTTAGTAAATCGGTCAATTTTACAATAGTGTAAATCGTACGATTAAAAAACCGCAAATCAATCTACAGTTTAAGTGGTACTAGTACTAGTGGCACACGCATACAAGAGGTCAAAACAATTTTTTGACACGCAGTTCCTAAAAAAATTCCCTTAGGGCGGGAGTACCAAGACATTATATTTTTGTATGGAATTTTTTTTTTTCAGAAACCTTTCGTGTGTTGTGTCTAATGAAAGGGCATTTAAGGCGATTCTAAAAATATACCACATCATTACATTTCAGTCATTTTTTTTTTATTAACACAAAAATAATTTTCGAAACATACCAAGTTTGGGTTGTTTTTTAGGAACTGCGGGTCAAAAAAATTGTTTTGATCTCTAGTATCCCGCATACTAGAGATCAAAACAATTTTGCCCGATGGCTAAACTGTGTAGATCGATTTGCGGTTTTTCTTTGAAATTGGGCTTGTACGGCTACCACTACAAGCTTTCTTATTAACTTGTAATGTATGTACATAACTATGTAACTAAGTATGTATGTGGTATGTATGTAGTTTGTTTGGGTGGAATCTTGCAACTCAATTTTGAAGCAGATATCTTCAAACGATTGAGTTAAACTTTGGGTAAAGGTATCATTTAGATGACAATTCAATATTGTGGTACCACCGCGCTGATCTGATGATGGAGACAGAAGGTGGCCATGGGAATTCAGTACTTAACCGACGTAACCCCGTTGAGTTAGGGGCTCGTTAGAATCGTCTCATTATAGTAGTTGATGACGGTATACAGAAAAGTACAGTCGGCAATAAAAGCTTCTACCAAATTTTTTTTTGGTCAGAAACTTATTTTCACATTACTTACCGACATACGGCCTGACGGATCTTTGTAAAATCGGGGGTTAAAATAAAAGCTTCTACCAAAAAAAATTTTTTTGTCAGAAACTTATTTTCACATTGCTTACCGACATACGGCCTAACGGATCTTTGTACAGATATACTGAACCATCTTACCACGGGACCGACCGTAAAATCCAAAAGAAGCGGTAACATTACCATACATTTAGTCTTACTGAGCTCTCGAAGAATCCTACTTTTATACATTCGAATTGTTTTCGATACCATGTTAGGTCTTATAATATAATTAACGTTGTAAAAAAAGACCAACCGGTATAATTTAGAAGACTTTGTTTGCGGTCGGTAGTATTCTGATGTCGTTTGGTTTTACATATTTAGTACAGCTACCTACTTCTATGGCATTCCGCATACACGAAGTCGTATTGTGTTGTGCAATGGACACAACTGGGCCATGAGAAAAAGGAACATAAAGTTAACAAAATTACACATTTCAATTAGTTTTATTTGCGAAGCGTGACCCGTGGGAGTTCACATCAAAGCGAAATAGTAGAAATAAAAGTAAGGTCAAAGTGATAGCATCGCGGCCTCAATATTGTTACTAAAAATCCCATTTCAATTTCATACCAGTCCCATGTAGGTGTACTCAACATGTCTAAAACGCGTTCCGAAGTTGGGCCTTGGCTTGGTTTCTCAAGGATCGACGATAGGATATTTGGGAAGAACAGGAAAGTTAAAATTAGTTTCTTTTTTATTGTCATGGCTTTGTGTTCAAGGTGGCCATTCTGTACGGTTCTGTCGGTTAAGTGTGATATACCTGTCTAGGTAGTATGTATTGGTGTAGCTGGGTTAGACTGTTTTCTTAAAATTACTAGTGACTAGTGAGGCATGTTGGCATAAATATTGTTAAAGGCAGAAAATACAATCCTTATGCATCACTACAAAAGTTAAACTGATAAAATAAATTAGATATACCATGGTGTATTATTTTGCGGAGAATACTTTTAGTCCAAAATAAACAAACTTGAACTATAACCATTGAACATTAGAAGATCTAGCAACTGTAGAGGTAGCTAAAGTTTTCATACTTTTTGCGCTTCTTTCGCGGTAGATATTTCTAATAAAGATAAAGCAGCCACTTGTTAGCCTCCCGAATTTGAGGCACCGATCGTGGGACATTTGTTCAGTCTCTTCTCTGCTCTTTGCATTTCCACGTCTCCCACTGACTGGTCCCATCAGTCGGTAGGTATTGACATGTAACGGGTAATTCCCTGAGCGTTTCAACCGCGCTCCCCTCCATGTCAGAATGTTTGCCATTTCTGGTTATTTGATATACTGGTCCCCTGACCCCAACCAAATTACCAAGAATGTAACGAAAATTTGCAGGATCTTCGTCAAAAATTCAGACATGGAGGGGATGGCGGTTAAAACGCTCTGGCTTAATAGCAACGCAAAATGTATGCATACATCAGTACCTATTCACAGGGACATATTATATATTTGCATGAAACGAAATACTATAATATCATTTGATACCAAAACACGAAGAAATATCATTCACCCAAACCACAGACGGATTCCCATACAAAGAATGTGACCTCGCGATCTAAAAAAGATAAACGTCGACAAAAAATCAAGTTTACTTTTTTCCACGACTCCAAATAAGAAAATACCTAAGCCAAATACGATTGACCTTAACGTGACTTCGTCTTAGTACCTACACATATGACATTGCGAAAAAACTTTTTGTAAAAACGAGACAAGCATCCTTTGTGCACGTCTAGTCGGCAACCTTGGAATGATGAACGACTTTTTAGTCGAAAAAAATGGCGTCCGGTGAATTTACCTAAGTTTTTGTTGTTGGTTCTCAGAAGAGACCTAAATCCTTAGGTATTACATTCCTGGCTGGATTATACGACACGGATGCCATAATTTTGTTCGATAACGATCCGATGATGGTGCCTTGCGTAATTTCTTAGTTTGGTGATGTAGAAATTGACTAATTAATATGGGGTTCTAGGAAACTTTTGAAATGTTTGATTTTAGAAAACTACGACTGCAAAGGGAAGACCTTGATGGTTCAAATAGAGAATAATAAAGTCTGACAGATATATATTATTTATGATTATGTTAAGTTTAGTTAGATTAATAATGTAGTACTTAAATATCTTTGACTTAGTTAGAGGCAGAAACGCTGAAAAATTCCCAGAAATCTAAACAGATTTTACTGAACCAAGATATTTTACGAGTAGATGCGATTTAGTGGAATATTCTTTTAATAAGGCTACAATATCAATTGTTCAAAGTAGCGCTTTACCAAGAATTGCTAAATAGGCACATCTCCAATTCAGTTTTTACTCGAGTGCGGCAAAAGGGGTTATGATTTTCGAGTGACTGTATATATTTCATCATCATCATCGTATCAGCCGAAAGATTTCCACTGCCTCCCTGTATGTTTGTATGTATATTTAATTAGAGAAAAAAACTCGTCTTAAGGTAGCTCAAATACATTTCCACTATTCCACCCACAGATGTATGAATATAAGGAGATCGGACACGCCGGACGATTTGTGTTGAATACGCCTGTCGCAAGTACATTAACACACACAAAGCCCAAGTAATTGACAATACAAAGCACGCACACATCTAAAACATACACTTGTATGCCTACGCTCTTATTGGACAATACATACCCGCATCATATCAGGCATTTTGGGAAGAAACGTAATATTCTCTGCGATCAGCACGCGTGCATAGTATGGCAGCGTATGCCCATTGAGCTAACATCTACGACGCGGGCGCCGGCGGCTTGTCCTCTCTCTAGTATTCTATGCTCTGAGATTCCACCTCACAAAGTCGGTGCTTTCGAGCACTCTCTTCAAGGAACTATCGTATCAATATGGATATATTGTAATCAATCAAGTTAGGATTATCATTTTCATAAGCGTATTCGAGATTAATTACTCGTCTATTCAATGCATTTTACCAGCATTTAAGCCGACCATTAGCTTAATACATGCGTCGACAATGGCTCTAATGCGATAACATTAAGTGGTATCCTTGCCTCCTACGTATTCATTTGCAGGGTTGTCATCATTTTCGCGAAAATGCCGTTTTAACCTACTTTAAAGAGGAGGTTATCAATTCGACACGTTTGTACAGTCGACGTCAAATATATGTTTAATGATACGTTTGCACCTTATTCCATTGTAATAAGGCGAATGTACGTAATATTATTGGAAATGCAATATGTTTATCGGATAGTCAAAAATGGTGGTTATACCTATAGGCTCAAATAGACTTCAACTTACAGAACAGTCCAAGTTTCATCAAAATCGGTTCGGTGTGTAACTGTGAAGGCCTGGCTACAATTAACGATCTGAGGGTGTAGTGACAAAGGAAAAAAACACGGAACCTGAGTGAAATTCTAAAACTAGTAGGGGAGACCGAGGAGATTTGACACAAAATTTACATTTCTGGATATGTCTGCTTCATTATAAAAGCTAGAACTGTGACATATAGGTTTATCATTAGAAAGGAAATTTTATGCGTTATTGAAGAGTATCAATGAAAATAGTAATTACAAATTAAAACTACCTATACAAGAACTTATAACATAACAAGTGACGATGAGTACAAACGAGACGTATTTTACAAAGGATCCGCTGTCTCTGCAAGGTTATCAAAAGGCAGCGCTCGAGCTGTGTCGCGGTAAGATAGACTATCCGCCTTTTTCAAATTAAAACACTTAGAAAGAGATGGACTATTTCGCCGCGAGACATCTCGCGCGCCGTCTTGTGATATGTTGAACGTCGTCTGCCTAAAGTCACATGAAAATTGGAAGAGTCAACCGTAATAGATTGACACTTGAAATTTTCATGTTTCTAACAATGCTTTAACTTTAAAAAAATATCCTTTGTAAAGCATGAATCACACTGGCGGGGCCTGCGGTGGCGTGGCGGTCAATAGTACACTTGAAGGTAACCGCCAAATTTACTATTGACCGCCACCGCAAGCTGAGCTAGTCGGTGAGAGGCTTTACACTTTTTTGATCGGAATACACTGATAAGAATAAGTTGTATTCATCACAAATAGTACCAATGTTTAGGTATTCTAGTCGCGTATTCGTTAAAATACCATATCCGAACTCGAGTATATTTTGACACAGAAAAAATGTACTTAAAGTGATAAAATTTAGAATTTAGATGGAGCCTCGTGGCCTCGCTCATCTGGTCTCAGGAGTAACAATAATATTTTGATTAGATCATTGGAAAGCCCATGGTTTATTGTGGTTTTAAAACGCCATGTCCTTTGATGAAAATATAAAAATACTAAGTCGAAGAATGCATAGAGATTATTCGATTTTTATATACGTGAATAACATTTCAGTTCAAGGAACTTTTGGCCGTCTGAGTCATAAGCCCATATTTGCTCGCAATTTCATCCGCGTGAACATCCATCCATAATTCCAAAAAATGTATTATATGTTTTAATTCAGGTTCTAAACTATATCTATGCTCTATGTCATCTAAATCCGTTAAGCCGCTTTTGCGTCATTGAGTAACGGACATAACTTTCCCATTTATTTCTAGTATAGGTACCTACTTATTTACTTCGCCCGCGTATTGATTGCCAAGGACTCAGGAAGATCGGCAGAATAAACTATAGCCTATAACCATCTAGAAAGTCCATTCTTCACGCAGGTGAAATAATTTTTTTAAATCGGATATACGGTTCCGGAGATTACCCAAAACATACAAACTTACAAACCTACAATCTTACATACACGTCCTTTTTATAACCTTGCATGGCTGATTATTGATTAATAAATAAGTATCTTAAAGTATGGTTCGAGTTATATTGTCGTTCAAAAAAAGATAACGTATTTTGTTTTGGATCAATTTATTGATTAAGACTACTTACTATTTGCTTGAATTTAAATATTATTACGACTGCTCTCTCGTATCAGTGTGTAAATTATATTTTTCATAAGCAAGTTTTCAAAACATAACGCAAGTAACATAAAGTATAAACATTTTCTTAAAAAAGACAATAATTTATAAACAGAGAATTTTTAGCATCTACTTACACCGGTATTTTGCTTACATATTTAGTCCCTTTGGACGTAACTAATGCGCAAAAGAAGTATCTAGGAGTCACATCATGCCACTTATTGCAGCCCAAAGAGTCTGAAAAGTTCTAGAATCAACGGTATTAGCAATGAAATACAATGGGTGGTTACTATAGATCAATTTGTGGTCAAAGCGGTAGAAAAGGGCCATAGCAAACCAATAATAATACATATTTTTCCAAACCTGCTCTCGTCTGTCAAATCGACATCGGCCAACTATCATACCGCGAACACATTCCACATCCCACAACATTGTTCGCAAAATAATACTGCTCAGGTTTCGAAATTTCAAACTGTCCAAACAGCTGTTTCCGACAAGAACCTAATGACACCGCGCTCATTCAGATTTAGATACCGTATCCTTGTCGACCAAATCTGTTAACTTAGAGACCTCCTTCCTTTACCAATCTTGTCTTAGGAAAAGCAGTCTTAGACTTAAATACTTAAAGTTTATTTCAAATCGACGGTAGTTTAGATATAGTTGATTAAGGAAGTAAGTTGTTGAAATAATTCGTTCGCCTGTCTTTGCAATGATTAATGAACATGGATCTAATATAGACCAATTTGTTGGCAAGAATTTTGACCCATTAATCCGGTTGCTTGATTGAGAAAATGTATTCTGTTTTAATGCACGTAATGTCTTATTTATCACTTGACTGTAGTTGACCTTAGGTTTGGAAAGTGGTTAAATTGCCGGTGTTTAATGAGTGAAGAAGGTAATTATGTGTTCATATCATTAATTATGTTAAACATTTTACTTTTAATTTAATACATTTCAAGGTGTGTGAAAATGAAACTTCGACAGGCTTGTGTTTGTGTTGATTAAAAATCTGGCGCATTAGTGTCAGGACGATTGCTAAAATCTCCCTTTGACACCAAACCTGTTACGAATAAATGAACGAGCGAGCGGAGCGAACGAAGTTCTCCGTTTCAGCTTGGGCAAAACTCTTTCGTATTTCCGGCGACTGTCCGGCTGTTTTCGATTTCGGGACTCCGATACAACAAACGCTTGAAATATTCACAGAAAATTGAGTTATAATTCACTTTAAACATTATTTATTAATTAAAAATAAAACAAATATTTAAGGGGGGCTCCCATACAACAAACGGCATTTTTTGCCATTTTTATAGATAATGGTACAGAACCCTTCGTGCGCGAGTCCGACTCGCACTTGGCCGGTTTTTATAGATAACTAGCGACCCGCCCCGGCTTCGCACGGGTTTATATGTACCTATCATACATATCAACCTTCCTCTTGAATCACTCTATCTATTAAAAAGCGGCCAAGTGCGACTTGGACTCGCACATGAAGGGTTCCGTGAAATAAATTGCGGTTTACGATTTATGACGTATTAAAAAAAAACTACTAACTAGATCTCGTTCAAACCAATTTTCGGTGGAAGTTTGCATGGTTAATGTACATCATATATTTTTTTAGTTTTATCACTCTCTTATTTTAGAAGTTACAGGGGGGGGGACACACATTTTACCACTTTGGAAGTGTCTCTCGCGCAAAATATTCAGTTTAGAAAAAAATTATATTAGAAACCTCAATATGATTTTGAAGGCCTATCCATAGATACCCCCCCCACACGTATGGATTTGATGCAATTTTTTTTTTGAGTTTCAGTTCTCAGTATGGGGAACCCTAAAACTTAACTGTTTTTTTCAATTTTTGTGTGAAAATCTTAATGCGGTTTACAGAAAACATCTACTTACCAAGTTTCAACAGTATAGCTCTTATAGTTTCGGAAAAAAGTGGCTGTGACATACGGACGGACAGACAGACAGACAGACAGACATGACGAATATTATGTAATGATGGTACGGAACCCTTCGTGCGCGAGTCCGACTCGCACTTGTTTTTTCTTTCTCGTTATTTTTCCGCTGTATGTACAAAGTGAATCGCCAACCCTACCGACGGAGGTGTGAAAATGACAAGTTGCCACTTAATCGGGACTCATAACGAGGATCATCATCCATTATGCATAATGTTTTCTGTCAATCACGCCTATTGTTCGAGCCGAGATCACCGGCGTAGGTTCCCTGAGCATAAAATTAGGAGTTGGTGTGTAAAATCCGCGAGCAAGGTTACGTGTGGTTGCCGTTGGATGTAATTTAGTTCATGGAAACCCTTTATGCTGTTACTGACTTTGTTAGCAAGATTTGTCTGAATAGATTTGGCATGTACAACGAACGACTCATATGTGCGAGTAAGTTGAGTGATATTTCTAGACAAAAGTGCGTAACTGATATTTTAAAGATGTGTACAAAATGCGAGTTAATTTATGAGCATTTCTGTATAGGTACATTTTCACTCAAATTTGGATTAAAATTCGATTATTATCGGTAAATTGCAAAATACTTACACACAGATAACGCATAATATGTCCAAAAACCGGAAAATATTCGAATTGGATTGGACATACTTACTAATTTAAGTACCTAGCAGTGGCGGAGCGCCCATACAACCCGATTCCCACAGGCTTGCCTGAAATGTCTTATGACATTTTAGGCAAGCCTTTAGTTATATACTCTTAACTCTTTCATAACTTTTATGTTCCGGGTTGCCCATCGAAAATTTTCATGCGCCGCCACTTATGTAGTGTGGTTTTTAGACTAGCAGGTGTATTTGGGTGATCTACTTAGATACATGTCTCTGTTTATAAGCTTGATGTTTTGCTTTGCTTATAACATGGATGTTAGGTTAAATAACTGGCAATAATTTATTGTGTGTGTGTTAATACTACGGTTTGTATCAAAATGATTAAATTAAGAAACGTTATATAAATACCTCGATTCGTATGACACTGCCAGTTTTCTCAATTCTCAGTTAGCTATTATTAACAACCTTATGTAGGTACGTATTGTACGTTTTCTCTTAGTAAATATTACAATTTTAAAATTTACTTCATAACTCATATTTTGGAAAGACTAATTAGTAATTAGTTAAGTAATTAAATAGGTACATCATTATTTGTGTGCATATGATAATTTTAAAAACAAATTTTAATAATTTATTATTTTTTATTACCTACTTAATTATGCATAATACGTAGGTAAATAAGACAAAAGTACCTAACTCGTTAAGTAAATTCAGATAAATTTATGTCTGTTAAAATTTCATGTAGCAAATAATAAATTTGTAAAAGTTAAAAAACAATGATCTTCAAAATAAAAATATTTTTGAAAGAATATTTAATAAGTACCTAATAACTTTACTAATTGTGCAAGACGCCAGAGATCAACGTTTAACCAAATTTTATTTTCTATTAAAAATAAAATATTTAAATTTAATGCTAATGTTATTATTAAAATGCAACAACTAATTAGCAAGACCTTAAAAACGAATTGAAACATCAATATAGGTATTTTACATAAACATTTGGCATAATCCAACATTTCATAGGCTTTTTAATCTTATTGGAGCCTGTTTTATGGCGTTTTACGGTTGTACTAGTATATGTATATCCATTTGGAAAATATCAGCCAGCCAATTAAAAACATTCTTGATTACTATTACTTACCTTACTTACGCAATTTTAACAGGTTCAACGAGACATTCGGGCTGGAATAGTCCGATCCGATCACCTAAATACTAAAAACGGTTTTAACTTCAAGTAATTGTAGTCGGTTTATGTAACCATTTCGTTTGCATCAAGTGTATAGCTACAACAGGCACAGACATATCGGACGCTATGTTAAAGCATTCATAGTCAGCCAAGACGACAGATTTTAAACAGTAGGCAGCTTAAATAATAATAAATAAAATAAATAAATGACATTTATTTCAGGCAAAAAACCCATATCATCCTCATCCTACTAAACATATAATTAAAAGCTTACGATTTATCTATCTATCTATTCAGCCTGTATCCACCCACTGTTGAGTATATGCCTCTTCTTTATTACGCCACTCTCCTCGGTCCTGTGCTAATCTAATCCACTGTTTGGTTCCTGGCCCCGTTGACCTGTCTGACACCGTTCGATAGAACGAGACGACGCGCTTATCCTGTCACTTATCGCGTCCATGCTACGGGGCCTGTTTGGCAAATATCATCGGTCCACGGTGGTCTGCCCGCTGACCGTTTCGATGACCTTGGCCACCGTTCAGTAACCCGTTTTGTCCATCTCACATCGTTTCTCCTCGCCAAGTGTCCCGCCCATCTCCACTTTAAGTGTTTTATATTCATTTGCGTCCGCTACTTTCGTTCGGCGCTGGATTTCAGTGTTAGGGACACGATCAACAAGAGAGATTCCCAACATGCCTCGCTCTATGGCTCTCTTCGCCACACTCATTTCGATTTCTGTCTAGGGCTTCAGACGACGATGGTTTATTTTTCCATTATATTCGTTTTCTGTATCATATCGTTTAACAATAGAATAACATGCAATGAAATATGTTTATTTTATAACCTATTTTTTTTTTACAAAGGCCCATCTAAATATTTACAAATACTCTACAGATTAAAATACGCGTATCAATATACATAATTTACTTTAAAAACAAAGTTTAAACCGACTTCAATTCAGTACTTCGCCAAGCCACTTGACAAGATACTTGAGAATTTCCTAACCAATTTAGCACATGAACTGCTCTCCGAGAGCAAATGCGTTGATTATTACAGAAAAAAACCCAAGTCGCTACGTATGGGCTGATAATATTTGAGGAGTTCCGACGTTTCCTCAAGGATCCCAGAATTAACTTAACACTTCATTAGTGGCTACTTCAACGGAATCATATCAGAATCTTTGACGTACTTTACATCTTTGAGGAGTTCCATAAGTCATCTGCGGTCTATATGAAAATACACTTGACATACCTAAGTAATGGTAAATTAAATTAAAACTAAGTATAAAAAAACCTAAATAAAAAACGAATTAAGAAACTACTTAAATAAATATTTACAAAATCTCAAAACTAAACTTAGAAACTAAAAAACATCTAAATAAGGCCCCCGTGGCATCGTGCCAAAGATGCTGGCAGCATTACCTCGCTGAATCGCAATGCTTAAGCGTTGAGCGCGGAAGCTGCCAGCTCTTTGGTCACCAGTTGTGTCGACGAGCTTTTTTGACAGCTCTTTAAAAAGCGTCCTGGCGCCTGGACCCCACGGCCCCAGTGTCTCAACACCGAATGCCACGAAGTGGTAATGAGGGCCGAGACACTGGTACTTAGCAATTTTTTTAGTTTCAGCCGCCTCTGCTGCCGCACCAGCCCTGGTCGAGGTTCGGGGAAGATGAGACGGTGCCAGAGTGTCAACGCAAGTAGCATCCCAGACCAGCACACGTCCCATCTTCCATGGGACCAAGGTCATCCCGTCCGGCCTCTTGCCATCGTCCCGCGAAACGCCGTTGGGTTCGAGAATTGCCGGCGCGTTGACGGTGGCAAGAGTCCGGCGGATGATATCATTCAAGGCAGCGGTCTTCATCATCAGTTCCACTTCACCAAAATTGCGATTTTCGAGGGTGATACACGAGTTATAATAGAAAATACCGAAATTACTACACGCGTGCCTATAAAATTTGAGGGTTGCCCTGGGATGCCATCATCAGTTCCTGAATTGGTGACAATGGGACCACCTTGGGAGTATACTCTTTCGAATAAAAAAAGAATTTTGGAAATCAGTCCACAATTGACGGAAAAATCGGCGAACATACATTAAAAAAAATACATACGGTGGAACATCCTTTTTTGAAGTCGGTTAAAAACTGAAATAACACGTTAAGAGCACATTTTCTGACTTTTCAGTTGTGCTGGATTTAGCTTACTGTTTTACTTATGTGTACTGTCCGTGGTCGATGATGTGAAAACCGCGCGACTCCAAGGCTGCTAACCTAACCTTCCTGCCTTTAAGTGTGCAGACATGTTAGAGCTGGATTTAGCCTACTGCTTTACTTATGTGTACTGTCCGTGGTCGATGATGTGAAAACCGCGCGACTCCAAGGCTGCTAACCTAACCTTCCTGCCTTTAAGTGTGCAGACATGTTAGAGCTGGATTTAGCCTACTGCTTTACTTATGTGTACTGTCCGTGGTCGATGATGTGAAAACCGCGCGACTCCAAGGCTGCTAACCTAACCTTCCTGCCTTTAAGTGTGCAGACATGTTAGAGCTGGATTTAGCCTACTGCTTTACTTATGTGTACTGTCCGTGGTCGATGATGTGAAAACCGCGCGACTCCAAGGCTGCTAACCTAACCTTCCTGCCTTTAAGTGTGCAGACATGTTAGAGCTGGATTTAGCCTACTGCTTTACTTATGTGTACTGTCCGTGGTCGATGATGTGAAAACCGCGCGACTCCAAGGCTGCTAACCTAACCTTCCTGCCTTTAAGTGTGCAGACATGTTAGAGCTGGATTTAGCCTACTGCTTTACTTATGTGTACTGTCCGTGGTCGATGATGTGAAAACCACGCGACTCCAAGGCTGCTAACCTAACCTTCCTGCCTTTAAGTGTGCAGACATGTTAGAGCTGGATTTAGCCTACTGCTTTACTTATGTGTACTGTCCGTGGTCGATGATGTGAAAACCACGCGACTCCAAGGCTGCTAACCTAACCTTTCTGCCTTTAAGTGTGCAGACATGTTAGAGCTGGATTTAGCCTACTGCTTTACTTATGTGTACTGTCCGTGGTCGATGATGTGAAAACCGCGCGACTCCAAGGCTGCTAACCTAACCTTCCTGCCTTTAAGTGTGCAGACATGTTAGAGCTGGATTTAGCCTACTGCTTTACTTATGTGTACTGTCCGTGGTCGATGATGTGAAAACCGCGCGACTCCAAGGCTGCTAACCTAACCTTCCTGCCTTTAAGTGTGCAGACATGTTAGAGCTGGATTTAGCCTACTGCTTTACTTATGTGTACTGTCCGTGGTCGATGATGTGAAAACCACGCGACTCCAAGGCTGCTAACCTAACCTTCCTGCCTTTAAGTGTGCAGACATGTTAGAGCTGGATTTAGCCTACTGCTTTACTTATGTGTACTGTCCGTGGTCGATGATGTGAAAACCGCGCGACTCCAAGGCTGCTAACCTAACCTTCCTGCCTTTAAGTGTGCAGACATGTTAGAGCTGGATTTAGCCTACTGCTTTACTTATGTGTACTGTCCGTGGTCGATGATGTGAAAACCGCGCGACTCCAAGGCTGCTAACCTAACCTTCCTGCCTTTAAGTGTGCAGACATGTTAGAGCTGGATTTAGCCTACTGCTTTACTTATGTGTACTGTCCGTGGTCGATGATGTGAAAACCACGCGACTCCAAGGCTGCTAACCTAACCTTCCTGCCTTTAAGTGTGCAGACATGTTAGAGCTGAATTTAGCCTACTGCTTTACTTATGTGTACTGTCCGTGGTCGATGATGTGAAAACCACGCGACTCCAAGGCTGCTAACCTAACCTTTCTGCCTTTAAGTGTGCAGACATGTTAGAGCTGGATTTAGCCTACTGCTTTACTTATGTGTACTGTCCGTGGTCGATGATGTGAAAACCACGCGACTCCAAGGCTGCTAACCTAACCTTCCTGCCTTTAAGTGTGCAGACATGTTAGAGCTGAATTTAGCCTACTGCTTTACTTATGTGTACTGTCCGTGGTCGATGATGTGAAAACCACGCGACTCCAAGGCTGCTAACCTAACCTTCCTGCCTTTAAGTGTGCAGACATGTTAGAGCTGAATTTAGCCTACTGCTTTACTTATGTGTACTGTCCGTGGTCGATGATGTGAAAACCACGCGACTCCAAGGCTGCTAACCTAACCTTCCTGCCTTTAAGTGTGCAGACATGTTAGAGCTGAATTTAGCCTACTGCTTTACTTATGTGTACTATCCGTGGTCGGTGATGTGAAAACCGCGCGACTCCAAGGCTGCTAACCTAACCTTTCTGCCTTTAAGTGTGCAGACATATTAGAGCTGAATTTAGCCTACTGCTTTACTTATGTGTACTGTCCGTGGTCGAGGATGTGAAAACCGCGCGACTCCAAGGCTGCTAACATAACCTTCCTGCCTTTAAGTGTGCAGACATGTTAGAGCTGGATTTAGCCTACTGCTTTACTTATGTGTACTGTCCGTGGTCGATGATGTGAAAACCGCGCGACTCCAAGGCTGCTAACCTAACCTTCCGAGAGGCATTTGTGATTAGACCCGCCAATCAACGTTTCCTAACGCACCATTACATTTACTGAGCTAGTGTTAGCTATACTTAGTTACGTATCTTCTGTTCAAATTGATATAATGACTTTAACTGTTTACTGTAATAGCAATAGTCTGACTCTAATAAGCTTATTATTGTTGCTTTGTAAGCCTAATTTACTAAAATAACAGAATGGTCGTGACTTTATACCTATTTCGGTACGGCAGTAAAGTTAATCATGGCTTTTAATGACATTTAATCTTCGTTTATCAGACCATGAAGAACTTTTACACGTCGGACCAGACTATACATAAGACATTTATTTAGCAAAATCGTTTACACAGTATTACAAGTACCAGTCCCTGCACTAGGTTTTGCCTGTATTGCAGTAGACCGCATATTGCATTTTACATTACAACGATTCAAAATATTAAAATCAAATTGGATAGTATATTATAAATAAACATTAAATAAAGAATACAATGTGTGTGTTTGTAAAGTGTTTGTGTGTGTATGTGTGTGTGTTTTATTTGAATATTTCCAGAATCTTCTCTATTTCTTCATAAGAAAGTGTGAATTGAGCCATTAAGTCTTACTTCCCTCGTCGAGTAGTCTACGAATACGAGTAGATGTAAGAGCATCAGCAGGTTAAAAGTACCTCAACGCAAGAATCTGTTTAGTCATTAAGTCCGTAAAATATTTTGCTTATTGTATAATGACTTTGGTCATTTAAACCTTTCATTTTATTTATTTGGAGCACAATCAAACGGAGAGAGAGAAAAACTTACTGAGTAGATAGTAGTGAGTACCTAAATCAATACAGGTAAATGATTCTTGAATGGTTCAGGTGATGTGATATCGCTTTTTTGCGATAATACCGCTTGTTTGTTTATATTTAATTTACTTCTGTTTATTTCCATATTATGTACTATTTTTTGATATAATTGTGCAATAAAGAATATTTGTATAGTCTATTGTAATCTCCCTAAACAAATCATAGCCATGAAAACAAGAAAACTGCAAACGGCCGCCTGCAAATCAGGGCGTTAGAAGTGCCTGACTATTTTATTGTTTGGTGGGTGGGTGGTGATAGTGATAGATATATTATTATTATTATTCATTTATTTCGAACCATTTAGGGTATACACACATTACATAATGAAATAAAATAAGCATTAAAATTACAAATATGCATTATTATAAACATTACAATATAAACAAAAATTAAATAAATATTAAAATCTTAAAAAATTATCAGACTATTAGCCATACTCGTATGCATGGCGTTCCAATGTCCCACCATCGGACAATCCAATCTGTCAATAATGGTGTTCAGCAGGCTGCTAGGACTGTCCCGCACGCGACGCATCAGGGAGGCAACTCGTTTGCGCATTATTGCCTGAAAGCTATCGACTCGAGCTTCCGCAAACATACCCGATGCGCTGCAAAATCGAGACAATCCCAACAACATCCTACAACCATTATTGTATTGGACACGTAAGGCATTGACAGATCTCTGCGTGCACTTGACCCACAGGCTGCAGGTGTAAAAGGTCTGGCAAAACGCTTTAAATAGAGTTATTTTGACATCCCTCGTACACCGTATATTAGTTATATTATATACTAATACACGTACGTGTATTAGTATATAAACCTTCCTTAGCAACAGAAAAAAGTTGGAGACTTATCAGCTGCGTCAATTTTTTTTTTTAAATATAAACAGTTTCCTCACTTAGGTTTTGAGTTTAGGACGGCGAATAAGATACTTTGTTTGATCCGTCGTAAAAATATCGTAAAAATTCGTGGTAAACTGACACTGGCAATGATATTGACAGCTGCAGCAGCTACATTTGTCATTGCCAGGGTCAGATATTTAAAATTCTTTTTGTAATATGAGACGGATCAAGGAAAGTGTCCCCTTCGCCGTCCTGTTTATATAAAAAAATAATTGACGCTGCTGTAAAGTCTGCAAGTTTTTTACTGGTGCTAAGGAAGGTTATTCCTATCACTAAAAAAAGAATCAGGCACTTCTGAAAATATCATCCATTCCCCATTGGACACGTTCTCACCCTCGCTCTCAAGCGGTTCGCAACGCTGAAAAACTATGCGACTAAGAATGGTCAGACAAAAACGAAGATTGTAGGTAATCAAGATTGCGCATTTACACGCAACGAGAAAACTTCCTATCCTTTCATTCGTAATTATTCATCAAGGTTTAATGTATGCATTACAAGATGTCCAAGGTTCTTAGAATAACCAGCCTGGTTCCAACAATGAGTGCGGAGGAAGCGTTTAAGGTAATTAGACGGGCCATCTGATTGCTGTGACGAAACAAATTACACTGAAAGGTTTAGGAGCCAGCAATGGTATGTGCAGACAGACAAGATTAAATCAAAGAATAATAATTGAATAGTAAAGAATAATAATTACAGTCGACAAATTATGAATTTAAACTATACTTTCTCATATTTTTTGCAGTTAAATTCGTCTTTGTCACAAGAGTAATGGAAGATTAAAATCATGAAAATATAAGCACGGTGGGCAATTAAATATATGAGAAATTAAACAGTTTGAGAAAACCCGACTATAATGTGTTAGTAGCTACTAACTGTATATAAAAAAAATGCATTTATTTCGGACAACTTAGATCCATAGGTTGTTAGTACAACAGGACTTTTATATACTTATATAACTATGTTGGGAATGTAGGGAGGACCAGTGCCTCAGTAAGCTACCATCCCATCTGATATATTAATCGTCCCATAGAACTGAGTTCAGTTAGGTATATAATATCTTTATGTTACTTTACTACCTTAATCCAAGCTACAGTAGCTCTAGTATAAGTTTATTCTACTCGTCGACTTTAATCTTTGAATTAAGATTTCGTACACGAAACTAACATCACATACTTTTTAATCCTGGAGCTCAACGAGCTCGTCGCGGAGGTCGTGGTTTCATAAGATAACCGCCAGCAGTCATCTTATGAATCCAGGAGCTGTATAAGATAACTGTGAAGACATCAACGCGCAAAGATACTAAGCTGCTGCGCTTCATTTCAGCAGGGCGATTTTCAATAGATACCAAGTTTGTTTAATAAATTATTATTTCCGTTGACTCGTAGAATGAGTATTGTATACAATAATTATATAATTAGCTTTTTAAGTCTCGTACCTTAATTAGGCCACTCAGCAAGCTTCGTGGCCTAAACGTGGTACTCGACTTAAAAAGCATACATTATATAACTATTGCATAAACTACTATTTTAGGTGGACCATTTTATGATTTATTTCGCTAGAAAATGTTTTTTTAAGCGCCACGTGTTTTTTATTTCTCCCTTAATTGAAGTTTTTAACCGACTTCAAAAAAAGGAGGATGTTATATATGTTCCACTGTATGTATTTTTTTTTTAATGTATGTTCGCCGATTTCTTCGTCAATTGTGGACCGATTTCCAAATTTTTTTTTTTATTCGGAAGAGTAGGTATACTCCCGAGGTGGTCCCATTGTCACCAATTTAGGATCTGATAATGGGATCCCAGGGAAATTGAGGGCAACCCTCAAATTTTATGGGCACGCGTGTAGTGATTTCGGTATTTTCTATTATAACTCGTGTATTTACCCTCGCAAATTGTAATTTTAGTGAAGTGACTTATGGAACCCCTCAAAGATGTAAAGTACGTCAATATTCTGACATGATTCCGTTGAAGTAGCAACTAATGAAGTGTTAATACTGAGATCCATGAGGAATCGACGGAACTCCTCAAATATTATCAGCCCACATATAGCGACTTGGGTTTTTTCTGTAAAATCAACGCATTTGCCTTCGGAAAGCAGTTCATGTGGTAAATTGGAAAGGAAATGTGGAAATTTTCATGTGGCTTGGCGAAGTACTGAATTGAAGTCGGTTTAAACTTTGTTTTTAAAGTAAATTATCATTCAGAAATATCAAATTGAAAAGTAGCGAATTCCAGAAGGTCGTTACTAAATAGGGATGTAGACTCAAAATGTATTATATATATACTTCAAAAGACAGAAGGCAAAAAATTATGCTTAATGACGAAAATCCCATTCAAATATCTTAAAAAATTACGAAGATAAAACCGTTTTAATGTTGCTTGTTAGAGAGAGAAAACGCTCCAGGATCGTGACGTCACGATCGTCTAGCGTCATAGTAAATGACAATCGTTTCATATAAAGGTGTGTTTTGCGGAAAAGGGAGAGAACATACGCCCTCTTAAAACTTTGGACGCTTATAACTTTGTGATTATTTAACCTCTTTCGTTACTTTTTTCTGCATTTGAGTACATTTATTAATCCTTTTTCGGGAAAATGCAACATAATTTATTTTTTTATTTAGTGTCTACACACTACCCCTATTATGACGCCAACGTGCTCTGTATGGCACCTTTCATATGACAGTCGTAGTATTGACGTCACACACGGTTTAAACCACATTTATACAATTTCGCGATTGTCATAAAACACGGGTGAGTAATGTAATCTGAAGCTACTAGGCTAATACTTAGTATTGGCTTAGGCTGAAAGTAGGCATTATTGAACGAATACCAACATGTATGCAACAAATGCGAGCTTTTCTAATCAAGCATAAAAATGTTATTCGTTATTGTACCTAAAGTGTACACTAATATTGATTAAGTGTAAATAAAAAATACCTAAAAGCCTGGTTGAGCGTATCAAAAAGTTTAAAATGAGCGCATTAGCTCACTAAACTGTTCGTGTATAATGTTTTTGCTGTCTAGGATCTACATGTACACTAGATAAGTAAGATACTGTTGTACTTATTGTTATTAATAAAGACATTTTATAAAGAAAAAGAAAAGAATGTAATCTGAAAACTATTTTATTACGTTCAGGTAACATAATTACTCGTATTGAAATGGTTTTCGAATTAGGCATCATTACATTACATAGTTTGAAACGTTGTCAATTCCGTACGGTGAACGGTACCACACACTGCACATCTTTGTCCGACGATTTTTTCATGCGGCTCTTCACACCGCACCGCCTTGGCCATATTTTGCCACGATAGAAGAATACTGGTCAATTTACCTAGCGATGAACACTTCTCGTTTAAATTCTCACTCGAACTTGACCATCCATTTATTCCCACCAATTTGCATACATTTGAATGACGGAATTTAATATTAATCGTCGAATAATTATCGCTATCGCCAAGTGGAAACAATTGTTCGCAATGCAACGCAATAGTTGTAAATGGCCGCATTAATTGCTACGTTGTAGCAAGTTGTAGTACCTAATAAACATGATAAGTTAATTAAGATTGACAGCTCTAATAAAAATAATTATCTTTTTTGTTGGACCACGACATCAATAACTAAGTTTCATCATCATCATTATCATAATATCAGCCGAAACACGTCCACTGCTGGACATATGTAGGCCTCCCCCAAAGAGTGTCAATGAGCGGTCCTGCGCCACCCACGCGACTTACTTTCAACGATGATTTAATTTAATTAACAACACGGATTTTAATTAGCGTAGTACAGTCGACTACAAAGAGATGTATCCATACGATGTTACAAAAATATGTATACATATACACTTTACTACCATAGGAATAAGTTATACATACATCATTTTGTAACATTAAAAAAACATGATTATCTTTGTAGTCGACTGTACCCATACCAAGCCACTAGCCACAACGCAAAATATGGAGACAGCAAATAATTTGTTGACATTTTTGTAATTTAATTTAAATAATCTGACACCGAACTGTCTTCTAGTGAATTGTAAAAGTATTGCTAACTAGTTCCGGCATCCTCCATATTTGTGTCTGCGTCTAATTTCCAGGACTCCATGTAAAATAGTAAATGTATACTAAGCAGAAACGTCCGCTAACGAAATCCTAAGTTTCGATCAAAAAGGAAAATTGAAAAATTATTCGTTAGCGGACGTTTCTGCTTAGTATAAATTTACTGTTAAAATGGAGTAGCGCATTGTTACTAACGATTCTCATTGTAATTTGGGACGTTGGTGCCGTATCAGAAGTTTGTAACAACTCCACGGTAGATGTCGCTACGAGCCTCCTTAAGGTTAATTAGAAGAGTGAAGGGATTGAAAGATTCGTTGCCACTAGCGGGACCCACGGTAGCTCAGTTGGATAAGAGAAATGGACGGATTCCAGAGGGCGCGGGTTCAAATCCCGCTCGTGGCGAATAATTTTTCAATTTTCCATGTAAAATATTCGTACATGGTCGTTGTAATTAGACCAAATCATAGACATACACTTCGAGAATGGCCAAGTTAGCATCATCACAGTATACAAAATCGATAGCAAGTAACAGTGAGCCTATGTTTATTCACAATTTACCTTAAATATATTTCTGACAAACATTATTAACCTATACAATCTGATTAATCAAGAGTAATAGTGATGATCTATAGTTTTTCAATAAATAAAAACCACATCATGAATCGCGCATTTAAAACACATTAAGTATTTGTATAGGACAATAAATTTTCTACCTCTTCCATATTTATCTAGATCAACAATCGTATCTATAAGAATACTTATTTACGGTCGTTCCACAATCTCATAATCTAAATGGCGTGATTAGCAAATGCAATACGCCCAGTTTTCCCGCTTTTCAATAGCAAGGAAGCGAACATTTGCATACGATAAAGCAATTCTTTGTTATTGCTAAGGTCAGGTTGAATAAGGCTGTGTTTATGTATAAGCGGAGCGGTTGGCGCAAATACAAAAATATGGCGTTGCCTGGCGACGGGTGACAAGCAAAACTCACTAAGTAACAAATACCTACTTAAATCAAAAGTCGTATCTCGATATCGACTACGTACCGAGATACAAGGTTTTGAAGAGCAGTGACAGTTTTGTTAGTGATTTTTGCTTGTCACCCGACGCTGGGAGTGTTTATGTGCAGGTGTGAGAGTTTTTACACCCGCCTGATACCCTGAGAAAATTACGGTTTTTTTGGAAATAATTCAATATCAGGCTAATTATTTGTATACGGCTTTTATATGTTATTTTAAACAACTTTTACTATTGACATCAATAATTCTATGGACCGGAAGATAGGAAAAAGAATTAAACCGCAAGCAAAAATGCTATCAGTATTTTTATAATGAAAACATGTTTGAGTACACATGGAGACTTACTACCTGAATCCAAAAATATATTTATGCACATGAAATAACGGCATTTTAATTAAATATTTTACGACCTTGAGATAATATTGAATTTCATCTGGCATATAGAAAGGTTTATTCATTAACAAAAATAAGTGGATTATGCGCGTATCCCAAAGAACGTATATAGAACGTAGTCAATTATAAAGTAAAGAAAGTTTATACCATTTTCGCCTATTTTTTAATGAATTTATGAAGATTACTTTTCATTATTTTTTACCGTATCGGTATTAAATTTAGGTGGATTATTAATGAATATTTAGTCAAATTACCCAACCTATTTTTTGGTGTAAAAATATGGCTGATATCGACATATTGTTGTGTTTTCATAGAGCAAAACCGTAAAGTTCTCAGGGTATGATAATAACTCGCACGGTGGAACGTACTGCTAGTCCATAATCAATATCAAAGTCTGTTGACGAACGATGTTGTAATATTTTTTGTATTAATTAGTTAAATAAATGTTTGGGTCATTCTACCCCTTCACACCCAACTCGATAAGATCGTGCAAGTTTACATTTACATTTAATTGTCAATTTTTTGACAATTGTCATGAAAGTAAATTTTTGACTTGGCACTTATTTCTCTGTTGTAAAGGGCTACACAAATTTATGTCATATTAAATACTAGCTGACCCCGCGTACTTCGTACCGCCATACAAATTGTATACAAAAAAGAAAAAAAAACTTTACATTTTGCTTTCTGCTTCGGAGTGAACACAAATACAACAAATCAAACATCACAAAAATCGGTTCGGCCGTTCTTGAGTTATAAATGGTGTAACTAACACGACTTTGTTTTATATACACCGTGTATTTTTTGATTTCCGTTAATTTCGACACGATGTTCGGTTCATTAACAGAAGCTACCTGGTATGTTGCTTTTTGTTAAATTCGAAAAAAAATTTTTTTTCATTTTTCATACAAACTAAATCAATATTACAGTGTGGGAGGGCTCTAACACTTAATCTCAATTAACACAAAGTTAATTTTCACCTACGTACGACAGCACTTGTCAACACATGGCTCAGTGGTAAATAGTTTGCTTATGGAGTGAGGGGTCCCAGGTTCAAATCCCAATAATTCCCTTTTTCGTTTAACGAAAATTAAAACGTAAATAAAATAAAGGACCCTTCACACTGATTCGGTCATTAAATTGATTTATTGAATATCTGAAAAATAGTAAGAGTTAAGACACTAGTTTCTTAGAGAAATTAGTTCCATTTAACCTGAGGATTCTTCCCTTAAAGTTAACGGAAATCAAAAAAACAACGGTGTAAGTATATAGATTTCACTAGCTTAGCTGTAGAAACGACGTTTCACAACTTAGTGACAAGAAACACTTTAAGATTATCGCTATTAACAAATACATAAATCAACGGCATACAATCCTACATGATGTCATTTAAATTAAATTACTTTCATTTTTATTGCAATTTGATTGACGATTAAGATGGCTAGTCTACCCCCTTATTCATATAACTTAAAATGCCTCTGATAAATAAAACGTGTTTTGTCCCTTTCTTATGAACACAAATATCAAAGTGATAGATATAGACAAACGAATTTGAACGGTATTTTAGCTAAAATAGGGTTGTTTAATGTTTATGAATACGGCCATAAATATTTTCTTTAATCGACCAATCCTTCTTCGATCGATATTAGTTAACTCCTCTATCTTACGCCTCTATCGCCTCTATCACAGAAGCTGATAACTAAATAGGTAAAGTTTGCATAATTAATTCAATGAAATATAATATATTAAAACACATGAATACTTGCATTATTAAAAGCTTTCTTAGAATTATTCAGTTAAATATTCACGTTTTAATACAAAATTATAATTCCTACCTACATCTTCTGAAGATATTCTTAAAATCCTCACATGAATTGAATAATACTTGACTTGATATTTTTAGATCTAAAGTTCCATTCTGCTATAGGTATGTATTTATTATTTCTCCTAACAAAAATACATTTAATAATTAATGATCGTGCTGGATCGCCTTGAGAAAGAAGTAATTCTCGGATATAATAATAATATATACGAGTATATTTTCTAACAACATATTAATTCATTAACTATTAGGTACCTACTGCGGGAATTATATGTGGTGGGGTTTACCAAAAAGAATGTTCAACAGACAAAAAAAAAGATTAGCAATTGTACCTTAGTGTAAATACAATTTCACAATGACTACTGAGAAACTCGTTGCAAATAATTAAATCATTGAGACTAAGGAATATTTCTATCATATTTTTTTCATTCCGTTTACTGTTTTTGCCTAGACTTTTATGATTGCCTACTGTGTACAGTCGCCATCATACAGTGTTCATAAATATCCAAACATGCACCTAATGCCTTGCAAATAGAGTTGTGTTCCGATGTTTGTGAGTTGCTTTGCTTGTTTGCTCCGATGTATGTGATGGCAACTGTACGTATGATTATCGTATTTTGTGCTATTGTCCCTTCCTACTCATCTGCATAATGAGAAGGTTATGCCACTTCAATTACTTTTTATACAATTACGCCAGTTTACGCAAACCGAAGATTATTAACCGGGTATCGGGTCTAAGAAAGCTGATTAACGAATGAGTGTAATCGAGTTAATTTATTATTTTTCTATATAGGGTGGACGTTGCTATTCACACCAGGCTGTTCCGTCGCCTAAAGGTATTTGTAAGTATGGCCTTAAATGCCCGATTTTTAGGGCTCCGTACCAAAAAGGTAAAAAAGGAACCTCTGTCCGTCTGTCTCTCAGGAACTACTTAAGCTATCAATTTGGGAACAACTGTTAAAAGCCTTAAGACACGTGTATGGAAAATGAAAAAAATAAATATACACTTTTATTTTCTGTTTAAATGACGAATATGAGGGGGATTAAAAATCAAAGTCTAGTAAATAGATCAAGTGGGATACCATATGAAAGGGCTTGAGTTGCACTTTCTAAATCCGTTTTTTTTTTATTCAGTGGTTTAATTTTGATTTATTAAGTTATTAAATTAAAAATATACCATTCCCCCCCCCCCTCTCTTTCTCCGAAGTTTACAAAGTGAAAATTCTGAAATAATAACATATAATTAAGAGGAACAACAATAATACAGGAAAAATATAACGATATCTCTATGTAGCTTATTTTTTTTTTATCAAAAATAATTTCTTAATTTTAAGCCAATTCTAAGCTAAAACTCTGTATAAATTAAGAATATAGATATATTATGTATTATGTAAATGAAAAGTTATGTACAACATCCTACAATTGTGTAAATCGCACTCGGAGACTACCAAGAGACAGGCTCAGCCTAGTTTGGTGTCTGATGGATATTCATAATTTGTAAAAACTTATTTGTTAAATGAATATAAATATAATATAAATATAAATTAAATTTCTAATTTACTTACTTTTGTATGAAATTTTATATCTTCAAATTCCTATCAGATTATCGTTAAAGTCCCTTCTTTCAAATAAAATATAAATAATCGAAATCGGTACGCGTGATAAAAAGCTATCGCTGATAAACAAACATACTAGGTTGTAAGTTGTTAGTACAGTCGCCATCACATACATCGGAGCAAACAAGCACGTCACAAACATCGGGACACACCTCTATTTTCAAGGCATTAGGGTGCATGTGCCGATATTTTTGAACACCTATAGTGTACCTATGTATGTGATGGCGACTGTACCAAAATGCAGAAGGCGCTTTGCAACGGTAACTTCTACTACGAGCTGTTTAAGATTGTTCAAGAATGAATGGGGTCCTGACATGACGGGTATGGTGTATGAAAGTTTGTACGGAACCCTCGGTGCGCGAGTCAGACTCGTACTTGACCGGTTTTTTTTATGTTTCTTAGCTCGTCGTCGTATGTCACATATGAATGATTTACATTTCATATACATAAAATGTTTTCCTATTGTCTGTTATATAATTAATAACAGGTACAACGCAATATATCAACTAATGTATGCATATTCATTTTATCTCTAACATTAAAATGCATGACAATACATTGTCAATAGAACCAGTTTGCAAATACAACGATAAATATTACATTCTGCCTTTTATCTAAAGCTTTGCTTTAAAAAATTGCCGTGTTGACATCAGATACATAATAATCTGTCAACATCCAATTAATGATAGCCTGTGTCATATTGATTTTTAAATCAATCAATTGGATTTGATGATCGATTTTTATCTTGAATAATTTATAATTATTGAGTTAAAAACGTTTTTTACTCGTTAGTAGGTACTTGTTTTTTTCCGCTATTAAATGTCAATGATAAATAATTAGACCGCTTCCTAAAGAGCTATAAGGTTTTCATGCACTGGAGGTGCATTTGACAAGTACTATAAACGTTATAAACTAGTGTGTACGATATATTTGCTATCCTAGGTATCGATACAATCAGAACGGATCGATGAAAGTCGGTTGGCATGGCACATTTCTAATTCAGTAGTTATTTAACTACTCAGTAAACTTATGTCTCAGATATATGGCACATTGCACGTAGAACCGATGGCCGTTGGGGCGGAAAGGTTCTCGAGTGGCAACCACGTACCGGAAGGCGCGGCGTGGGTAGGCTGGTGGACTGATGACCTGGTAAAGGTCGCGGGAGTCCGCTGGATGCGGGTGGCGCAGGACCGGCCATTGTGGCACTCTTTGGGGGAGGCCTATGTCCAGCAGTGGACGTCTTTCGGCTGATATGATGATGATGATGAAACTTATGTCTGAAATATCGTTTGATATTTAACAGAAGCTTTTCGGTGAAGGAAAACAGAAAGGTTGGGTCAGATAGGAGTCGCTTTCGTAAAACTAGAGTCTGCGCCAAATCTTGGGATTAGCTGCCAAATCGGACCTCCTCCTCCTATGCTCCTTAATGGGTCATTGTCAGTCAAAAACAAATAGATCGTTATTTCTGTGGTCAGTAGTTAAGGGCTTATGTTTATATATAATATGTTTTTATCGCATAGAATTATAGAAGACGCGTGTCAGTTTATGCGGGTTCAGAGTTCAACCAAAAATTAGGCTTTATAAAGCCAAAGTTAAGGACTATAGTCCTTAACTTTGGCAATGTCCACAGAAGAGATGCGAACCTAAATCTGACAATGACCCTTATAGTAGGTAGGTACCCGCCGGAATTTGCTGGCGATCCCATGATGCCCCCCTTAACGGCAGTGAGGGTTGACGCCGCAGAGTGGTTTAGTGGGTATGCCCAAATAAGGGTGAGTCCCACATACCCCCTGGGCCTACCCCGGGTCCGGAGAGATGCGCAAAGGCCCACTGCGTCAAAAAAAAGAAAAAAAAAGATAGGCGCTTGCGGGAGCGTGGTGGAATTCTTCACAAACCACGAAATTCCAATAATGCCTCTAGGACACGAATAAGATTTGACAAAAAACAGCTAGATGTGGCCTTATGTCCTGCTGTTTCTCTTCATAAAAATTAAGCCTTTCAATTACAACTTTTCCAACTTACCGGCTGGCGCGGCGTGGGTCCCCCCACAAGGTGCACTGATGACCTGGTAAAGGTCGCGGGTGGCCGCTGGATGCGGGTGGCGCAGGACCGGCCATTGTTGCACTCTTTGGGGGAGGCTTATGTCCAGCAGTGGACGTCTTTCGGCTGATGTGATGATGATGATAAATGGAAAGGAAGACAATAATTTGTTAAAAAACCATATTACCAGTCCGATTTCAAAGATTATTTTAAAGATTACCAGGCGAGCACCACACACGGCACTCCAAATATTGTTAGTCAATTTAATAAAAATAAAAATAAAATAAAAATTGTTTATTAAAAGAAAACCTTTTTACAATACAGTTTATCCTGCGGCCCCACACTAGGCTATGCCTGACACGTGGTGGCCAGATTCGGTTTCAACATAGTTATGTTAGCTACAAAAGTTACTGTGTGTGTGTGTGTGTGTGTGTGTGTGTGTGTGTGTGTGTGTGTGTGTGTGTGTGTGTGTGTGTGTGTGTGTGTGTGTGTGTGTGTGTGTGTGTGTGTGTGTGTGTGTGTGTGTGTGTGTGTGTGTGTGTGTGTGTGTGTGTGTGTGTGTGTGTGTGTGTGTGTGTGTGTGTGTGTGTGTGTGTGTGTGTGTGTGTGTGTGTGTGTGTGTGTGTGTGTGTGTGTGTGTGTGTGTGTGTGTGTGTGTGTGTGTGTGTGTGTGTGTGTGTGTGTGTGTGTGTGTGTGTGTGTGTGTGTGTGTGTGTGTGTGTGTGTGTGTGTGTGTGTGTGTGTGTGTGTGTGTGTGTGTGTGTGTGTGTGTGTGTGTGTGTGTGTGTGTGTGTGTGTGTGTGTGTGTGTGTGTGTGTGTGTGTGTGTGTGTGTGTGTGTGTGTGTGTGTGTGTGTGTGTGTGTGTGTGTGTGTGTGTGTGTGTGTGTGTGTGTGTGTGTGTGTGTGTGTGTGTGTGTGTGTGTGTGTGTGTGTGTGTGTGTGTGTGTGTGTGTGTGTGTGTGTGTGTGTGTGTGTGTGTGTGTGTGTGTGTGTGTGTGTGTGTGTGTGTGTGTGTGTGTGTGTGTGTGTGTGTGTGTGTGTGTGTGTGTGTGTGTGTGTGTGTGTGTGTGTGTGTGTGTGTGTGTGTGTGTGTGTGTGTGTGTGTGTGTGTGTGTGTGTGTGTGTGTGTGTGTGTGTGTGTGTGTGTGTGTGTGTGTGTGTGTGTGTGTGTGTGTGTGTGTGTGTGTGTGTGTGTGTGTGTGTGTGTGTGTGTGTGTGTGTGTGTGTGTGTGTGTGTGTGTGTGTGTGTGTGTGTGTGTGTGTGTGTGTGTGTGTGTGTGTGTGTGTGTGTGTGTGTGTGTGTGTGTGTGTGTGTGTGTGTGTGTGTGTGTGTGTGTGTGTGTGTGTGTGTGTGTGTGTGTGTGTGTGTGTGTGTGTGTGTGTGTGTGTGTGTGTGTGTGTGTGTGTGTGTGTGTGTGTGTGTGTGTGTGTGTGTGTGTGTGTGTGTGTGTGTGTGTGTGTGTGTGTGTGTGTGTGTGTGTGTGTGTGTGTGTGTGTGTGTGTGTGTGTGTGTGTGTGTGTGTGTGTGTGTGTGTGTGTGTGTGTGTGTGTGTGTGTGTGTGTGTGTGTGTGTGTGTGTGTGTGTGTGTGTGTGTGTGTGTGTGTGTGTGTGTGTGTGTGTGTGTGTGTGTGTGTGTGTGTGTGTGTGTGTGTGTGTGTGTGTGTGTGTGTGTGTGTGTGTGTGTGTGTGTGTGTGTGTGTGTGTGTGTGTGTGTGTGTGTGTGTGTGTGTGTGTGTGTGTGTGTGTGTGTGTGTGTGTGTGTGTGTGTGTGTGTGTGTGTGTGTGTGTGTGTGTGTGTGTGTGTGTGTGTGTGTGTGTGTGTGTGTGTGTGTGTGTGTGTGTGTGTGTGTGTGTGTGTGTGTGTGTGTGTGTGTGTGTGTGTGTGTGTGTGTGTGTGTGTGTGTGTGTGTGTGTGTGTGTGTGTGTGTGTGTGTGTGTGTGTGTGTGTGTGTGTGTGTGTGTGTGTGTGTGTGTGTGTGTGTGTGTGTGTGTGTGTGTGTGTGTGTGTGTGTGTGTGTGTGTGTGTGTGTGTGTGTGTGTGTGTGTGTGTGTGTGTGTGTGTGTGTGTGTGTGTGTGTGTGTGTGTGTGTGTGTGTGTGTGTGTGTGTGTGTGTGTGTGTGTGTGTGTGTGTGTGTGTGTGTGTGTGTGTGTGTGTGTGTGTGTGTGTGTGTGTGTGTGTGTGTGTGTGTGTGTGTGTGTGTGTGTGTGTGTGTGTGTGTGTGTGTGTGTGTGTGTGTGTGTGTGTGTGTGTGTGTGTGTGTGTGTGTGTGTGTGTGTGTGTGTGTGTGTGTGTGTGTGTGTGTGTGTGTGTGTGTGTGTGTGTGTGTGTGTGTGTGTGTGTGTGTGTGTGTGTGTGTGTGTGTGTGTGTGTGTGTGTGTGTGTGTGTGTGTGTGTGTGTGTGTGTGTGTGTGTGTGTGTGTGTGTGTGTGTGTGTGTGTGTGTGTGTGTGTGTGTGTGTGTGTGTGTGTGTGTGTGTGTGTGTGTGTGTGTGTGTGTGTGTGTGTGTGTGTGTGTGTGTGTGTGTGTGTGTGTGTGTGTGTGTGTGTGTGTGTGTGTGTGTGTGTGTGTGTGTGTGTGTGTGTGTGTGTGTGTGTGTGTGTGTGTGTGTGTGTGTGTGTGTGTGTGTGTGTGTGTGTGTGTGTGTGTGTGTGTGTGTGTGTGTGTGTGTGTGTGTGTGTGTGTGTGTGTGTGTGTGTGTGTGTGTGTGTGTGTGTGTGTGTGTGTGTGTGTGTGTGTGTGTGTGTGTGTGTGTGTGTGTGTGTGTGTGTGTGTGTGTGTGTGTGTGTGTGTGTGTGTGTGTGTGTGTGTGTGTGTGTGTGTGTGTGTGTGTGTGTGTGTGTGTGTGTGTGTGTGTGTGTGTGTGTGTGTGTGTGTGTGTGTGTGTGTGTGTGTGTGTGTGTGTGTGTGTGTGTGTGTGTGTGTGTGTGTGTGTGTGTGTGTGTGTGTGTGTGTGTGTGTGTGTGTGTGTGTGTGTGTGTGTGTGTGTGTGTGTGTGTGTGTGTGTGTGTGTGTGTGTGTGTGTGTGTGTGTGTGTGTGTGTGTGTGTGTGTGTGTGTGTGTGTGTGTGTGTGTGTGTGTGTGTGTGTGTGTGTGTGTGTGTGTGTGTGTGTGTGTGTGTGTGTGTGTGTGTGTGTGTGTGTGTGTGTGTGTGTGTGTGTGTGTGTGTGTGTGTGTGTGTGTGTGTGTGTGTGTGTGTGTGTGTGTGTGTGTGTGTGTGTGTGTGTGTGTGTGTGTGTGTGTGTGTGTGTGTGTGTGTGTGTGTGTGTGTGTGTGTGTGTGTGTGTGTGTGTGTGTGTGTGTGTGTGTGTGTGTGTGTGTGTGTGTGTGTGTGTGTGTGTGTGTGTGTGTGTGTGTGTGTGTGTGTGTGTGTGTGTGTGTGTGTGTGTGTGTGTGTGTGTGTGTGTGTGTGTGTGTGTGTGTGTGTGTGTGTGTGTGTGTGTGTGTGTGTGTGTGTGTGTGTGTGTGTGTGTGTGTGTGTGTGTGTGTGTGTGTGTGTGTGTGTGTGTGTGTGTGTGTGTGTGTGTGTGTGTGTGTGTGTGTGTGTGTGTGTGTGTGTGTGTGTGTGTGTGTGTGTGTGTGTGTGTGTGTGTGTGTGTGTGTGTGTGTGTGTGTGTGTGTGTGTGTGTGTGTGTGTGTGTGTGTGTGTGTGTGTGTGTGTGTGTGTGTGTGTGTGTGTGTGTGTGTGTGTGTGTGTGTGTGTGTGTGTGTGTGTGTGTGTGTGTGTGTGTGTGTGTGTGTGTGTGTGTGTGTGTGTGTGTGTGTGTGTGTGTGTGTGTGTGTGTGTGTGTGTGTGTGTGTGTGTGTGTGTGTGTGTGTGTGTGTGTGTGTGTGTGTGTGTGTGTGTGTGTGTGTGTGTGTGTGTGTGTGTGTGTGTGTGTGTGTGTGTGTGTGTGTGTGTGTGTGTGTGTGTGTGTGTGTGTGTGTGTGTGTGTGTGTGTGTGTGTGTGTGTGTGTGTGTGTGTGTGTGTGTGTGTGTGTGTGTGTGTGTGTGTGTGTGTGTGTGTGTGTGTGTGTGTGTGTGTGTGTGTGTGTGTGTGTGTGTGTGTGTGTGTGTGTGTGTGTGTGTGTGTGTGTGTGTGTGTGTGTGTGTGTGTGTGTGTGTGTGTGTGTGTGTGTGTGTGTCTTTAACTGAGTTTCATTGAGTGATATGTATGCAAGGCTACCAATCCAAATTAAGTCTTAAATTCTGTGATTAAAGTTTAAAATGGTACACTAATCTATCGCCGGTTCTTCATGAACGCATTCATTAGATCTTTATCTATGAGTGGTAATGAGAAAGAACTACTTCCATAATAATTGATATCCTCTCACGGTCGGAATTAACGTCAGTTCTATTAATCTCCTTAAATGAATGGAAGTATTTTTGATGTATTTCCCCTGGAGTGGAAGTTCACTAGTAGGTACGTAAAGATATTTTTAGGCGTGTCTGAATCAAATTCTAAAATGCTAGTATATATAAGCATGCTAGTCTATATAAGCAATTCATAGAGAACCATTCTATCTCATAATGTATGATGTCTGTAAAGGGTACGATGGGCGGTCCAAAAGTTTCCGGCCGTACACTGCCTTATTTCTTTAAACCGCCCTATTTCTCCAGCCAGAAACTTTTGGACTGCACTGGTACCTTATAAATAAATGAATAAAGACGGTATTGATATAATATTTAAATAAAATAGCTACCATACAAACGGTGAAGTAGGGTAGGTAGGTATACTTATTTAGTTTCATAAGGGTTTTTATTTGACCCAGTGGTCTCCAAAGTCAAACAAAAATAACACAACACAATGATAACTATACAGTATACACTGAAATCTTTTGCCTTGCCTTTGGCAGATTTCTAAACAAAATTAATAGCCGTATTGAAACGAAAGTCCCGTTATCTTTAAGCCAGGATGCTACTAATAAAATAACGACCGTAAGTGAGGCTGAAAAAAGATTGAAAAAATAGAGAGATGCATTAAAATCGTAGGTACTAAGAGCAAAAAAGTCTAGGAGAAGCCCACACATCCGCTCGAAAGCCTTAATGATGCCACTGGACAAAATCTAGTTTTTATCCTGCTATGTGGTCATTCAAGTTATAAGCGAATGTTCAATAAACTGGGTGGGCCCAAGTTAGTGACAATACAAAGTATAAATAGTTCGAAAAACAGTATCCATAAGTAATAAGGAAAACATTAATGAATAAAAGTTTTTTTCGTATATGTCACACGGAGCATAATTTCGAATGGATTGATACCTCAGAAGCTCTAGTATATGTTTTATCGATACATATACGTTTTCGAACGCGTTTGCGTTTAGTTTCAATTTGTATGGCAACGCGTACTTCCTAATAGTTACCACCAGAGGCGCTGTTCGCGTTCCCATACAAATTGAAACGCAAACGTGTTCGATAACGTATTGTATCGATAAAACTTATACTAGAGCCTCAGTCGTCACAATCGGTTCAGTACCTACCTTAAACGCTTCTGTGGAAGACGCGTAAATACAAATAGACTGCTAAAATCATATCCCTTCCTTTCGGCTCTGCCATTATTATTATTCTGGTAGTGGTTTTCGGGCTGTCAAAGCCCTTATATCACTGCGACCATCGCTGATCTATTGTGATCGCCACTTACTACAATTCTTGGTCAAGTACTGCAAACTCGAAGAATTGCAGGATTTTGTTGAACTCAAGAAATTTGATCTCCTCCGGGCACATGATGTGTTTGCCCAAGAAGGAGTTACGACTGCGCATGAGGCAAGGGCAATCGGTTAGGATGTGGCTCTGCCATAGTCGGGCAAGAAATTTAATACTCTATTAGGTGTGTCCACACTGTGCATGCTCAGGCGAGTCGAGCGGCTCCTCGAGCCGTCCACACGCTCGGGCGGCTCGCTTGCATGCTCGGCCGCATGCGCTCGGTCGAATTTGCTCGCCGAGCGACGTCCACACTGACCGCGCACGCTAGGGCAAATCAAAAGATTACAAATAAAGACAGGTATCTTATTATTACTGTCTACTTTACTGAATATTTTTACATACTTTGATAGAAATGCTAAGTAAACTTTCAGGATTATATCGAAATGCTTCGAGCAGATGAAGTTTTCAGAAACTAGATAAAAAATCGCTTTGACACTAATGGATGTGCTACTAGATATTACATTTCGCATTGTAACTTTTTCCAATATGTTTCGCGCTTTTGTTCTGACAAGTTTGGGTGCGAATTGTATGACTCAGACGAATTGATCGAGCGAGCGAGACGAACGAACTTCTCCGTTTCAGCTAGGGCAAAAATGCTTTCCTATGTCTGTTCCGGTGTCCGGTTGTCCGGCTGTACGGCTGTTCTCCTCTACACAGGTCGCACTTCTCAACCGATTCTCGTAAAAAAATATGAGTAGGTTCAATAATTATATACAATTCATTCGCCGATTTAGTTTTTGAAAATTAAATAAATTATATAAAAAAGATAGACTTGCGAGTTGTACAGCTCACCAAGCACCTAGTCAGTAGCGCTGCTATAAACAAAACCTACCGGATATCAACCTTACACTTCGGGTCTCCTGGCACATGTATAATATTTTACAAGCTTTTACTTAGTTTCACCTGTACCGTTTTCTGTCTGTAATCAAATCTTGCAAGTTAAATTTGACCCACTTCCCGGTTCCCGATTGAGCTGAAATTTTGGATGCATATGTATATCGCATGACAATGCAATATTATGATGACTTGGAGCTTATCTGATACTGAAGCTGGAAGGTGGCCATAGCCATACTCCCAACGAGTTTGGGCTCTTTAGAATCGTCTCAATGATTAGTTGATGACGGTATACAGAAAAGTACAGTCGGCAATAAAAGCTTGTACCAAAATTTAATTTTTAGCAGCCTTGTCTTAGCCTAAACTTTGTGACCCAAAGAACATTTTTTTTTATTTTTACACTATTTACTAGTCGTTTGTGCTTTGTACCACACCCCGTCAGTTTCCGCTGCTCGTCCCTGAGGGACCGTTACTCGGAGTGGAAGGGCCAGTCTGGGCTAAGTTTGTACTGTACTTATAATTGCAGTTAATTCTGCGGTATTGGCAAACTGAGGGCCGTGGCTATAGGACGTTCGATTAACAATGATGCAGCATAAGACATAAATATAAATACACTCAAGATCAAAAAAAGTACACTTTGTTTGGAAATCTACACACAAGAATTCTTGGATTTTGGATGTTACATTGGTGGGTGATGGGTAGAACCCACAGATGTATGAATATAAGGAGAACGGACATGGCGGCCGATTTGTATAGAGTGAGCCTGTCGCAAGTACATTAACCCACACAACGCCCAAGTAATTGACAAGACAAAGCACGCACACATCTAAAACACACACACTTGTATACCTACACGCATATTTGATAATAAACGCGCATCATATCAGGCATTTTGGGAAAAAAACGTAATATTCTCTGCGATCAGCACGCGTGCACAGTATGGCAGTGTATGCCCATTGAGCATACAGCTGCGACACGGCCGCCGGCGGCTTGTCCTCTCTCTAGTATTCTATGCTCTGAGGTAGAACCGATGCCGAAGGTGCGGCGTTTGTAGGCCCCCCACAATGTGGACTGATGGCCTGGTAAAGGTCGCGGGAGTCCGCTGGATGCGGGTGGCGCAGGACCGGTCATTTTGGCACTCTTTGGGGTAGGCCTACGTCCAGCAGTGGACGTCTTTCGGCTGATATGATAATGATGATGATGGGTATTTCATTGGACAGGCCGCTATTATTATAACTACTTTTTGTTATTCACAAAATTGCTTTGCTAATAGACATTCCAGATATGATCCAGGTTATAAACTACCTGCGTGCCTTATTCCACCCAAATATACCCATTGAAAGAGTGAAGATTTTGCCCGTAGCAAGATTCCGTAACGTTGGTTGGATTTAGTATGTATGAAAAGTTCTCGAGGAGAATCGAAGCAAGTAAGGTTTTGACTTGCCGTCGGGAGAGTGTGGCGGCGTTCTCTCCCAACCCAACATGGGTTGATGGGTTCATCAACCCATTTAGTCACTTATCCTTGAAGCTACTGAAACTTTGGGTGAGTTCACAATAATCATCATCAGCTTTTTTCGCTTTTGCACCCTAAAAGGGCCCGAGGTTCACTTTGGCGCAAAAGTTAACCCAAGATTTGGGATTCGAACCCACGGCCTCCTGATTCAAAGTGAAGTGCCTTGCCGCTCGGCTTCATTGCCTCCGGTGAGGTGGATTAGAGGAATATATTCGTCGGGTGACAACCAAAAGTCACTACCAAAACTATCACTGTTCTTCAAAACCTCGTATCTCGGTACGTAGTCTATATCGAGATACGACGTTTGATTTAAGTATTATAGGTATTTGTTACTTAGTGAGTTTTGGTTGTCACCCGACGATATTTTGAGGGAAATGGAAGCATTTCGACTTATGGTAGGACTCCTCCCACGATAAGTCGAAATGCTTATGGGGGATAAACTCACAAAGTACTTTTTGTACTCGACGATTAAAATATGTGTATTAAGATTTCATAGAGAATACTGCAACGTCACTCTTTTCATAGTTGTAGTCCATGTTACTGTCGAAACAATCGAAATAACTACTTTTCGATACGCTCCAGACAACTAAAATAAATTCGACCAATCACGTGGCTGCTTTACTGAACTGTAATGAATTGGACCAATAGAATCGCTTTGATGTCGTACGCTCGTTGATGTCTTTTAAGATATCAACAAGCGTACGAGCGATGAGCTGCACTTCGTTTCAACAGTATCGAGTTTGTTTAATTAGTTCAGTTGACTCGTAGAAAATTAATTTTAATGAACTCGTACAAAAAGTATTGTTCACAATAGTGTTATAATCAAGCTTTTTAATCTCGTACCTTACTTAGGCCACTCAGCAAGCTTCGTGGCCTAAACACGGTACTCGACTAAAAAGCTCTCTATTATAACACGATTGTGAAAAATACTATTGTAATATACTGAAATAGAGAACAATCTCTGGGCCTAAAAACGGTAACCCTGATATTTGATGACATTTGATGCGCCATCTGATATTTTTATTTAAAGACTCCACTTGAATGTTAAAACATACAAAAAGTGCGTCGGGCGCAGGGTTTGAACCGGGGCTCATCGACTCCAAATACCGCCGTCTGTACCCCTAGGCTACTGATGTCTTTTGACAATACGGTGAATTTCGAAATACCTTGACGGCGCGTTTGATCACCATAGAAACAAGGCCATTATTGACCACGCCGTCGTCACAATAAAGTTAAAGAAAATTAATAAATTACACAAGTATTTTAGGTTTGAAATTATTTAATGATATTATTAGTACAATTAATTATTTTCCGATTTTTAGTAGGTGCCGCGTGCTTCCATCTATTATTTGCATTTTACATCTATGAATTATTATGTGACTAAATTGGAAATCACCAGATATTCATAGTAGGCCCCTGTACTTGAAGTCCTTCTTTATTTAGTAAACTTATTATGCTGTCATTACCGTCCACTTAGTACTAAGATTGGCCGCCCTGGATAAACTCTCCAGTTTATCCTCCTTATCGAGGAGAAAAGGGGACTTTATCAACTATAGAATCAGACTATTTAATCATCCAGAAGCTACTAATGCTTTGGTTTGCGTCATTGCTGTGGACATTACCAAAAATTTAATTTGGAGGAACTTTGGATTCTTAACGCGGAATACACGGTGACTGGTACTATGATAATGATTGCGTTTAAAACACTTTATAATATATATTATGCACGTACTCGTAAGCCATTAAACATTAACCGCAGCTGCACAGGAGAATTTGGAAAGGGTCTGGAACCGGTTTCTCTTATTAGGGTTTTCTATATGGTTATTTTAGAAGTTGTTTTTAAAACCCTATCCATAATGGTAACCGTACTGATAGGGTAACCCTATTGTTATAGTAAGCATATCGGATGTGGTAACCTTAAGGTAACCATAAGTTAACCCTAAACAAAACCCTATCTCAATAGGGTTAACTTATGGTTACCACATCCGACATGCTTACCATAACAATAAGATTACCCTATCAGTAAGGTTACCAAATTGACGGGGTTACCAAATCGATAAGCTTACGCCTGAAAAGGGGTTTTCCGGTCCTTGGTATGGATGACTATTGGTTTTTTCATGTCAGACCCACCATACCCCTAGCATACCCCTGGGGGTAGGGTGGGACTAAACCATACCACTGTAGTGCTGTGCACTATATGTTTTCAGGTTTTGTTTTTCCAAATATTACGTACACTGGTGTTATAGCATCCCATGTGACCAAGTTTAAATACTTATAATTAAGTTTTATATGATTGTCCTCAATGATAATCTTAAGGTTGTCGCACACGTAATCGCTCGGCACCGGACCGGCGCCGCCTCACCTCATCGGCTCGCCGTCAACCAGGCGTCAATCATACGCAAGCTCGTAACGGAAACGGCTCAGCACCACCGAGGTGTCCGCGCGGCTGCAGCTACGTAACATCGTGCTTACGGCTGGGCGACAGCGCGCTTAAAGCGAGGCGACGGCTAGCTGGTGGTCGATGATCTTCGATGCCGCTCAGTTTGAAGTTGAATGTAGAGTGGAACGCACGGTTATGATTATGAATCAATTTTCATTGCGTGTGATGGCTATGGCAGCCATAGCGTTAGATGATAAGAAGAAGAAGATAGGAGCAACCGGAGAAAAAGAAGATATTGGGTACACACACTGAAGAGAGAGAGCGAAGGACAGAAGGAGAATAACGGAATATAAAAAAAACATCTGGTGGATGATGAAGAGAAGTTTTACGTGTATTTCCATATGCCAAAGTGTCTATTTTACACCATACTGCAGTCCATAGAAGAATCTATCAAGAATAAATTGGTTGTCTATAAAGTCATTCAGTCCACCAGGATCCCCTAGCCTAATCCCCCAGGGCCCTGGTGAATTCAGGAGTTCATCAGAATCCCCTAATGGTAAAAGTATGTAAAGTTACATTCACAGTGCTGTAATAAACATCTATTGTTAATACGGCAAAATAAATGTTTACTAGTGCCATTGCGTTGCAAAGGTAGGTTAAGTTCGTTAGGTATCTTCAGGTGCCCAAAGGGTAAACAGACCAGAAATAGGAGCCCCGCGGAGGCGGAGCTCCAGGAGACCATGCATTAATAGAAGGAGCTTGACATTTTTTCCATTTTCATAACCTCCTCCTATGTATGGTGTCCTGGTAATTGGACAGTTTTGACGGCGGGGCTCCTATTTCTGGTGTGTTTGCCCTTCGGGCATCCGAAGATACCTAACGTAGGTTCGTTAGGTATCTTCGGATGCCTACATAACTAATTTTGCCAGAACGGCTTTCGTTTTTTTCAGTTTAATAAAATAAATATTTTTATCTGGCAGGTACCTATTTATTTTTTTATTTTTGTATCAAATCCCAGCACTACTAACGGTGGTATGGTTCAGTCCCACCCTACCCCCAGGGGTATGGCTAGGGGTATGGTGGGTCTGACATGGGTTTTTTGACTGAAAATGCCCTTTGGTTCATTTAAGGTAGAACCGCGAAAAAATTATGAGGATGCCGTATGCCTACGGTCATAAGTTGCCTATTAGGATAGCACACTTATTTAGCACACGCAGCATAAACCGCCAGCCACCACAGGTGCGCGCCGTGGGAGCCTGCCTTGATCTTGACCACGATTGATTGCCTTTTTATCTATTTGTCTGTGGCTCCCATAATGGACGCCAGTAATTGCCGCTCTGTGGAGAGATGGGAAATAGACATTTAAAGAAATTCAATGGGTTTAATTAAACGTTAAATGTATTGCGTCTTTTGATTGCTTTGTTTTAAACAGGGAGTAAGGGCTGCTTAAACTGGAATAAAGCACTTAAACCGAGATTAAACGTCGTACAAGTAAATCTCGGCATAAGCATTCTTGGCTGGAAGAATTAACTTTGAAGTTCTTATACCAATAACGGACACTTTGCAAATTTTGTCTAATACAAGTTACGAATGTGTCTTGTGCTCACTTCAACTTTTACTCTAACTATGACAGTGCATATTGAACAGCAAAATTGTCAATTCATAGATAATTTCACAATTTATTTGCGTTACAGTCGCCACGTCTCAATTTTTTACAAAAACAAAGATTTATTTGGGAATGGAATAGCTGTCATTTCATATACTCATCATCATAAAAACATCATATGTAATTTTATATAGCTCGTTTGTGATGCGAGTGCCGCGGCTGCTGCAGGAGACATCGCGTGGTTGGCCGAAGGTTGTCGTGTTTAAGCGGTTCCGGGGCAACCTGCCGAATTCTACACCGGACTTGTCGACGCAACGGAGCCACACTGTTTCATCGCAAAATAATAATTGGTGTTTTAATTTTTTAATAGTATTGTACTAGTATGTGTTAAGTTTTTAAGGTATTTGTAACTATGGGTCTTAGATGCCTGAAATAAATGGTTATTATTATTGCACATTGGTGTTATCACCTCCAATCCCATTCTTATTGCGGCTATAAAATGTCTAAATACATACCATAATTATGATACAAATAATGTTTGAGAAATAATTTTCCGTAGGTGTTCACGCTATTGGTGATTTATTTTGATGTTGTTTGCAAGAAAACGTAGTTTTATATCGACATCACTTTATTGACTGACTGACACAGACATGATATTATTTTAATTAAATTTACCATAGAGTTCTAAACGTACCTAGTAAAAATACCGAACATACCGCCCACCAAAATACTTATTTTGTACTTCGGTAGTGTAAACTACACATTAGGAACATAACTCATTATCACATTTACGTCACAACAACACTTAGTATCTTCATAGATATAACATAAATACACCGCAACAAATTAATTAACATAACGTGTTCAGTATTGTTTACTAAGCATTCATAAAATATAACTTTTACATATAACTAACAATTCGAAGGACATTAATAAGAAAAATAATGCCTAGTGATACTATGAAGCTAACCGCCCACCGTAAACTAACTCACGATAGATCAGAGTGTTTATGCCTTTGCCTATAAGATTGACTTAATTTTGACCCTAGTGCGACGAGGTGTAACATTCGACGCTAGTAACTGTTCGCTTTTCAATCGTCTTTCTCTTTCAAATCCTGCATTCCCATAAAACTTACCAAACATCTATAATATTTAACACTTCGCTTTACAATTTCATCTTTGAATTTTGTTGTCTTCAAAACCATTTTTCCTTTGGTTTTTCTATATATCTTAGTAACCTGCAAAAAGGTGCTATGTCTTCAATATAAACGTCGTGATGATAATCTTTCTTGATCGGGATTGTCTTTTAATCTGTGATTACATGTATTCTTTGACTCACGATCTGCCCGAGATATTCTAATTCTCTCGAATCCTCCATCTTTATTGATCAACCGTTTAGATCCAGTACACCACATTTTACTGCTCGCCATGCCTCCTGATTTCACATCTCCTGAGGCGAGATCTGTCGATTTGTCTATTGACTGTATATTATATACACGTTTCGTCTTGAAGTTGTCTTCGTGTTGTGAAACATCCACTGCTCTATTTCTGTCGTGTATCGGCCATCGCGGTTTTAACCAAGACAACACTGTGGTTGAGTCCATCAAAACATGTATTATATCAATAGAAATAGTCGGCAAATCAGATATCTCTCGTAAAGCCTCACTGATGATAGCTTGCGACCTCGGAACCTCCTCCTCTTCATCCAATACTCTGAAATATACCACATTTGCATAGGCTACCGAAGATGCATCTGCGGAACCAAGCAGTTGAACATCCTTGCTTCGCGAAGTCATTTCGATCCAACGTGGCATCTGTATTGCCTGAAGTTCGGTTAACTCTTCTCGGTAACTCTTCCACTCTTCAACAATTTCCGGCGGAAGCTCATCATCCTAGCCAAGACTGCAGAGCCACAGTCTTTGTATTATCATCATCACCTTTGCTGTAATGACAACAAGAGCCAAAGTCAACCAACGGAAAGGATCGAAGAGACTTGCAACTTCAGATATGATCTGTTAATTCGTTATCAGAGTCCTGGATTCTGGTTAGTTGACTGTTATTTTGATAAAATCTTCTTTTCCATCCCATGTAAGTCCCAATATCTTTATGACCTTGTCCAATTTAATTTCTGTTTTGTTCTCAGGTTCCTCATTTGCATTATAGTTTCAAAGAGACTCCAGCAACTCTTCATATTTGTTTGACCATTTCTGCATTTCAAATCCGCCTGCCCTTAACAGAATGTTAATCTCATTACAAAGTTCCATTACTTCTGACACATCTCCGCGCCCTTTCATCAGATCGTCTATGCAGAAGCTGATTTTTTACTGCAGGCGCTGCCCGAAAGCACGTGTAGGCTTCATCGTCAGCTAATTGCGTCAACGTGCGCCCCGCCAGGCAAGGTGCAACAGCAGTCACGGCAAGCAACTTGTAGCTTTCCACCTTTTCAGGAGGCTCGTCTCTCCAAAACATTTGCTGTAACTCTGTGTGTTTGTGTGTCATCCAAACTTGACGATCCTTCTTAGCAATGTGTCTAATCACACAGATCATGTGAACTCTCCAGTGCATCGCAAGACGACGTAAGCCTGGCTGAAGTATGGGTCCAATCATCGAAGCATTGTTGAATGAAATTCTGTTCGCACTTTTCACTGATGCTGTGGCAACCCTTTGCATCTTGGGAGTATCTCTATCTTTCGTTGCAACAGCATGATGAGTCAGGTTTATCGTTCTTGTTTCGTCTTCAACTTTAGCTTTCATGATATGAACTCCATGTTATAATAATAAATAAACTTTGTGCGTTCTTTCTTTACCGTTTTATTTTTGTCTGAATTTTCTTCCAGCTGTTTAAATATTCCGATTTGTTTGTTGTTTCATTTCTCTGTATGACGTCACTGTATCCTCAACCCTTTGCTTCAGCGGTAAGTGTGTATCTCTATATCTTCCAGTGTCGTCACTTGTTCTTGTAGTTTTGTAAACTTCCTCACATAATTCTTCTTCCCTTAACCAAGTGTTCATGTTTGTATAACCTTCTGTTTCATTGTTGTCTTCCTCCATCTGATGTGTGACATGAAAACTGGTGATTCTGCGTGAGCTGGAAGAAGTTGTATTAGTGTCGCCTGACAAAATCCAACCTAGGTGTGTATACTGAGCGACAACGTCGCCCGGCCCTTTCATAAACCCAGAGTCAATTATTTTGCCAAAAACATCAGCCCTGAGAAGAATATCTGCCCTACTCGGAGTGTTAAAGGTGGGGTCAGCTAATTTCATATTATCAAGTTGAGGCCATCTATTACAATTGATTTCCCTAGCCGGCAAACTACGAGTCAATGACTTTATTACATATGCATTTACCTTGACAGAGAAATCAGGTTCATACCTTGACGAGATTTGTAATTCCACCTTACTTTTGATGCACATGCTGTTGTCTTCGCTGATACCAGAGACCACTCCACTAACTGCCGTTTTCTTTAACTTCAACAACTCGACCACTCCAGCTGTGACAAAGGAAGCTTCGGACCCCTGGTCAATCAACGCTCTGCAGACCTGTGGCTGTCCACAATTTGATGCCACTTCTACCTGAACTGTGGCCAACAAAATTTTTCGTTCATCTTCATCTCCACTAAGTCTGACATGTAAGTGTGACCTTTGAGTCCTCCTTAGTCATGTCTGCCTTATTGTTTTCTTGCGTTTCTTCAAGTTCTTTTGTACACCGATGTAGCAATGAATGATGTCGCCTCTTGCACACCTGGCATGACGTCTTCTGCTTACATCGCTATACTGCATGTTTCGGTATAAGACATTTGTAACAGAGATTGTCGTTCCGAACGAATTCGTATCTTTCATCCACTGGTCGCTTCGCAAATTGTTTACAATGATGTATTAAATGTTTGTCTTGACAGAATATGCATTCAGTATCGTTGGCTGTGACATGAAACGTCTTGGATTGATGTGGTCTATAACTCTTGCTAAACGGTTCTACCATCTTTAAGGTTCTGAACCGAGTCTCTAAGAACTTCTTCAGCTTCTCGAACGTTGGGAAAACTGCAGAATCATCTCTTCTAATCAACTCATCCCAATGCTTATGATTTCCAGGGTCCAGTTTTGACACGACCATATAAATGGCGATGGCATCCCATTGAGGTGTTGGTAAGCCGAGATTTTTGAGTGCGTTCAGGCATTCGACGGATGTATCTAGCAGCTGTTTCAAGGCGGTGGCTGATTCTTGAACGATTGTCTTTTGGGCGAAAAACTTCTTAAACAGACAAATAGCAATGTACCTTTTGTTATCATAACGCTCCTTCAATATGGTCCATGCTTGCGAATAGTTCTCGCCAGTAATGGGGAGTTGTCGTAAAAGAACTTCAGCGTCACCCTTCAGGTTAACTTTGAGGTAATGCATCTTTTGCACTTCGTCTAGTGAACTATTCTTATGAATCAGTGAGGTAAACATCATGAAACGATTGCCATTCTGTATAATCTCCGCTGAAGCAGGGAATCATCACATGAGGCAATCTTATATCACTGGTACCTGAACCATTACCCCCCTGTATTGGTTGCGAATCACGACCACCCTGTATACCTTGGTTACTCTTTGCCTCGGTGCTAAAATTCTGTAAAACCGTCTTTAACTCTCCTTTGTAAATGTAAAAACGTTCTTCGAAACTGTCAAATACATCTTCCGTAAAATATGACAGTTTGCTTTTCTCTTCTTTCGAAACGCTTGTCACAATTTTTTCATCTATGCTCTTAAATTCTTGGAAGTAACTATCTAAAGCTTCCAACCGACCTTGTACATATTCCAATGTAATTCTTTCTTTCGGTGACTTCTTGAAATGAACATGCGGCTTTTCTATAATTTCCAAGCTGTGGTTTTGAAGCGCTACGAGTATCTCTGTCGGATTCTTGTTGTATGCGAATTTCTATTTTTCGAACAAATTATTCAAACTTACGATCGCAAATTATATTTGTATATCTTTAGGTCACTAAAATTCTTTAAAATCCGGTTCCGGATAGGATCATGTTCACGCTACTGGTGATTTATTTTGATTTTGTTTGCAAGAAAACGTAGTTTTATATCGACATGAGATTTGATTTTATTGACTGACTGACACATGACATGATATTATTTTAATTAAATTTACCAAAGAGTTCTGAACGTACCTAGTAAAAAGACCGAACAGTAGGTACTTTTCCTTAGTGTGTGTAATCTTCCTGACTGTTGCTGCCATTCATGTGCAGCATCCTGTATACAAGAGGACTCCATTAAAATTACTAATTAACAATTAACCGTATCTGGTTCATTGGTACTAAGAAAATAATTTAATTGGCTAAAGCAAATAAATAAGTAACTACTTTTTTCTTGCATTATCTATTTTATGATCGCAAGCTGTCCAATACTTGTGGATTTAAACGGGCCCACTTAAGAGTGTCAGCGACGGAAAAAAAGTAAAACTACTCGTAATAAATCTTCATTTGAACAAATCGCATAGATAAATCAATATGTATCCAGTAATTGCTAACATTTATAGAGCTAGACTGGTTTGTTCGGTATAAATTAGCAGAACCGCTGTACAGTCAGCATCAAAAGTAACTACGCAATCGAAGACGTCAAAAGCTCTTATTCCCTTTTTATAAAGACTTTTGTCGTCTTCGTTTGTGTAGCTACTTTTGATGTTGATTGTACAATATGCACCGCCTGTGAACATAGTTCTTTTAGTTTTAGATCTTATTCATCCGGTGGTGCCGCTATGGACGCCATGATGCGTTAAAAAAACTAAACCATATTGGATGAATTGTAAGATAAACTGTGTCAAAATCACGTGTAAATTGTATAGTTTCCGTTAAAATTGAGGTAAAATCCTATAAGATGTTTACAATAGGTACTATTTTTTCTACCATATAAAACAATATATTTCAATACACATACAGTGGAGTGCTTGACACTGACCCAATATCTGACACTTTAAATCTTAATTCTTAACAATAAAAGTGAACAATAGGTGTCAAACATTACCCTCTGGCCACGTGATCCTACTGATCGGATGACATGAACTTTTTTTTTCTGTTGGTCCGATTAATCAGACTACAAGGAATTGTAATTCCGCTTCGTCCTACTGATCGGACGAGATGAACTTTTTTTCCTTTTGGTCCGATTAATCGGACGACAAGGAATTGTTATTCCGCTTCTTCATTACGTTCGGGTGGAATCTTGCAACTCAATTTTGAAGGAATCTTCAACCGATTGAGTTGAAATTTTAGGTAAAGGTATAGTTTGGATGACAAATGAAATGAAATGAAATAAAGGAAATGAAATGAAATGAAACAATTCAATATTATGGTACCATCGAGCTGATCTGATGACGGAGACAGAAGGTAGCCATGGGAATTCAGGACTTAACCGACTAAACCCCGTTGGGTTTGGGCTCGTTAGTATCGTCTCAATTAGTAGTTGATGACGGTATACAGAAAAGTACAGTCGGCAATAAAAGCTTGTACTACTTTTGGTACAAGCTTTTATTGCACAGCTTTTACAGTCACCCTTGTACTTTATTTTTTGACAGGAACTTATTTCGTGTTGGTTCGATTAAGGTGACAAATATTGAGACGTTTACCTTAACTGACATTCAAAATTACCGATAATATTGATATTGGCAGAGGCATTTCACACAGGTTTAATGGCTAGGCCAGTTAAGTGTGGTTACACTGTTGACAATCGAGATGTTAATTCAATTTAAGTTTATTATTGACATTTACTACAAAAATTGTGAATGTGTTCATGATAAAAGATGTCACCAAGGCTAAGGCCATGTATCTTCACTAATCTCCACTTATAATAAATCTCTAAATTAAAAAAAGAATCAGCCAGTTTGAAACCAAGCTTTGCGCGGTACGAATGTTCTCAGCATCCCATGAACGGAAAAATATGAAACATTTTATATAGGTACATTATTATTCTAGCTGCAACTTAGGATAATTTTTATCCGACTGCGACAGTTAATTAATTTTCCGAAATATACGACTTCATTTAATTTTTCATTTATTTTTATTGAAATCAAACGCTGCTCCAACTGTCAGCTATAAGAAACGTCAAATTTTCGTCAAAATGGCGGAATTGCTTTGCCTTTCACTTATTAATAATTTAAATCCCGTCTACGATAGACCTTTACGAGACAAATGCTAAAATATAAACCATAAAAAAATATTCGATTCTGATATGAGAACTTATATGCGCAAATGTCGTTTTATGTCGTAATTTCAATAAATGAAATCAACAAATTTGAACAATATAATTAACACGAATTTGTTTTTTTTGAATGACAATGGCACGAGCTCGGCGCATTCAGCCAAAGTACCTGGGGACCGATTTTTGACTTTCGAGCGCTCGACTCTTTCACTCGAAAACTGTCAGAAACGATGAAATACTATTTTTGAAATCCGAGCGATAGAAAATTCAAAAACGAGTGGTATTGACCACTCGTATTCAATTCTATCGGTAGAAAATAAGTGCCGACAATTTGGACACTTCACTTGTATTTAATTTTGGACTGACAATGAACTTAGAAAGAGATAAATAAAGATTAATATATTTTATATTATTTTTCTACCGAATTTTGTGAACTTAGTCTTTTGGCGGGTTTGTTTTAAAATCAAATAATTTAACTTGTCTGTCTCTCTCTCTCTCTCTCTCTTTGCACAGGTTAAAAAGAGACAGAGATATAGTAATATGTAAAGGCCTGGCAATGATTCACAACAACTCGCTATACTTAGAATGAAAAGTATGAATTGCTGTCTCATTCTAACTAAAGAAAGTTGTTGTGACAAATTGTATCATTTGTAATTTGTATTAAGCCGGGTCCGCTGCACCAATGTTTTCCATGTTTTTAAACAACTAACATGTTTCCGTCAGTTTCGGCAAACAAATAGGGTATTAATTTGATTGGCAAAACATGTTTGACGTTTAAAAACCACGAAAACATGGCGCAGCGGACGCGGCTTTACTTTTATAACAGACGGGAAACGAAACGTTTCGTTTACTAGGTATTATTTACTACGTTCTTAGTTTTTTCTGTTATGTAACGCATAAAACACAAAAAAAACACTTAAACATTAATATTATAGCCTAAAATAGACCTTCTAATGATATTTTATTTTTATTCCATGTGTAGAATACAATTTTAAATAACCAGTACTTATCGAATTTCTGCGTACAACGAAGCGCAAAAGTATAAATAGCCAAACCACTAGCTTTCGAGTGATGAATGTCAAAAATACCTATTATTGGGTTCATGCGAAAATAATCGTGACAAATTTTCGCATGCGATTATTTTCTACCGCTCGCTTTTGATTTCGAGCGCTCGAAAGTCAAAAATCGGTCCCCTGCGGCGCTACCACGAAAACCGATACTCAATGTTCATATATTTGCATCCCTGTCACTCGAGTATGGTTAGTGCGATAGAGATAGAGATACCCGAATATTTTCGAATTCCGAAGTTCGTGGTTATAGCTCAGGAATCGAAAATATGGTAAATAATCATAATGTATTTTCTCGAAAAAGAATTTAAAATAAATATAGTCAAATGAAGAAAAAAACAAAGCAAGAAGTTATATAGGTAATGATTAAGTTATAAGAGTCCAAAGTTTTAAGAGGGGGTATGTTCTGTCCCTTTTCCGCAAAACGCACCTTCATATGAAACGATTATTTTTTACTATGACGCTCGAGTATATTGACGTCACAGTCCCTCATCGTTTTCTCACTCTAACAAGCGACATTAAAACGGATGTAGCTTCATAATTTTTTGAGATATTTGAATGGGAGTTTCATTATCTTCTATCTATTTATCTCCACTTATAATAAATCTCTAAATTAAAAAAAGAATCAGCCAGTTTGAAACTAAGCTTTGCGCGGTTCGAATGTTCTCAGCATCCCATGAACGGAAAAATATGAAACATTTTATATAGGTACATTATTATTCTAGCTGCAACTTAGGATAGTTTTTATCCGACTGCGACAGTTAATTAATTTTCCGAAATATACGACTTCATTTAATTTTTCATTTATTTTTATTGAAATCAAACGCTGCTCCAACTGTCAGCTATAAGAACCGTCAAATTTTCGTCAAAATGGCGGAATTGCTTTGCCTTTCACTTATTAATAATTTAAATCCCGTCTACGATAGACCTTTACGAGACAAATGCTAAAATATAAACCATAAAAAAATATTCGATTCTGATATGAGAACTTATATGCGCAAATGTCGTTTTATGTCGTAATTTCAATAAATGAAATCAACAAATTTGAACAATATAATTAACACGAATTTGGTTTTTTTTAATGGCAATGGCACGCGCTCTTTGCGCATTCTGCCAAAGTGCCTGCGGCGCTACCACGAAAACCGAAACTCGAAGTTCGTATAACTGCATCCCTGTCACTCGAGTATTGTTAGTGCGATAGAGATAGAGATACCCGAATATTTTCGAATTCCGAAGTTCGTGGTTATAGCTCAGGAATCGAAACTACACCCCGTAAGCCGCGTCCGCTGCGTCATGCTTTCGTGGTTTTTAAATGTCAAACATGTTTGCCAATCAAAACAAAACCCTATTTGTTTGCCGAACCTGACGGAAAACATGTTAGACGTTTAAAAACATGGAAAACATTGGTGCAGCGGACCCGGCTGTAGGTAGACACTAAATAAAATAATCATAATGTATTTTCTCGAAAAAAGGATAATAGAGAAAAAATCAACGCAAGAGGTTATATGTATAGGTAATCACTAAGTTCCAAAGTTTTATGTTCTGCCCCTTTTCCACAAAACGTACCTTCATATGAAACGATTGTTTTTTACTATGACGCTCGAGGATATTGACATTGACGTCACAGTCCCCGATCGTTTTCTCACTCTAACAAGCGACATTAAAACGGTTTTGAGATATTTGAATGGGATTTACCTACATATAAATGCCCTGACTGACTCACCCACTCACTCATCAACGCACAGCCGAAACTACTGGGGCTAGAGAGTTGAAATTTACACCAGAACTACCTTTTAGAACGTAGGCAACGGATAAGAAGGGATCTTTGGAAATTCTACCCCTAAAGGGGTCAAATAGGGGTGCAAAGTTTGTATGGGGGAAACTTTATTTTTTGTGCTAGAGACTTAAAATTTTGTATAAATATTACTTATTAGAATACAAATAAAATACTTTCAACGTTAAGGAAAATTCTGCCCCTAAGAGGGTAAACAAGGGGTGCAAATTTTGTATGGGGGAAACTTTATTATTTTAGCAAGAGACTCAATATTGTAGAAAGCTTACTTATTAGAATACAAATAAAGTACTGTCAGCGTTTTGGAAAATTCAGCCTCTTAGGAGGTTAAAAAGGGTTGCAAAGTTTGTATGAGCGAAACTTCTTTTTGAGATAAGCTTAAAAGTTTGTAGAAAGATTACTTATTACAATACAAATAAAAAAAACAGCGTTTTGGAAAATTCCATCCCTAATGGTATGAAAAAGGGGTACAATGTTGGTAAAGGGGATTTTTTTGAGCTAGAATCTCAAACCTTTTCAAAAAGATTACATAATAAAATAAAATAAAATACTTTCAGCGTTTTAGAAAATGCAACGTTTGTAAATATATTTTTATAGCAAGCGACAAACCTTTGTTGAAAGATTACTTATTACAATACAAATAAAGAACTTTCAGCGTTTTGGAAAATTTCACCCCTAAGGGTGATTAAAACAGGTGAAAACTTGTATGGAGGAAACTTTTTTTTTGAGCTAGAGACTTGAAATTTTGTAGAAAGATTATTTATTAGAATACAAATATATAGGTAAATTACTTTCAGTGGTTTGAAAATTTCTACCCGCTAAGAGGGAGATAAAGAAGTGCAATGTTTGTAAAGGTAAACTTTTTTTAAGTAAAAACTTAAAACTCTGTAGAAAGATTAAGTACCTACTTATTAAAATACAAAAAAATACCTACTGCCAGCGTTTTGGAAAAATTTCACCCCTTAAGGGGTTAAAAAAGGGTGCAAGGTTCGTATACGAAACACTTTTTTTTAGCTAGAGACTAGATAGTTTGTAGAAAAAATACTTACCTATTACAATAAAAAATACCGAGTGTTTTATTTTTAATTTTTCCCTGAAAAGCGTTCAAAGTTTGTAAGGAGAGCAAGAAAATTTTAAAGTATGATATTTGTAACTTCGATCTTAGCCTGTTTAGACTGCAAAACTTATTTTAGAATTTTTGGAAATATATCCCCTAAAGGGGATTATAAGGGTGTTCAAAGTTTGTATGGATAGCAAGAAAATTTTAAAGTATGATATTTGTAACTTCGATCTTAGCCTGTTTAGACTGCAAAACTTATTTTAGAATTTTTTGAAATATATCCCCTAAAGGGGATTATAAGGGTGTTCAAAGTTTGTATGGAGAGCAAGATATTTTTAAAGTAAGGGATTTGTAACTTCGGTTTTAGACTGTTTGCTAAAATACTACAAAACTTATTTCAGCGTTGTTTTAATTCATCGCCTAAGAAGGTTAAAAGGGGGTTCCAACTTTGTATAGAGAGCAAGACATTTTTAAAGTAATAAATTTGTAACTACGGTTTCAGACTGTTTACTATGAGGGTTCAGAGAGGGTTCTTAGTTTGTATAGAGAGCAAGAGATTTTAAAGGTAAGAGATTTGTAACTTCGGTTTTAGATTTTTTTCTAAAAGACTAGGTAGAAAATTAATTTAAATGTTTTTTTTTATTCATTCCTTCAACAAACATTTAGACGATAATATGTTATACGCGGACGAAGTCGCGGGCAACAGCTAGTACATAATAAATGCCTATGTCCTGACTGACTTATTCACTCACTCACTCACTCATCAACGCACAGCCGAAACTACTAATCTTAGAGAGTTGATTTTTGCAGAGTATGTTGCTTTTATAACGTGGGCTAGGGATAAAAAGGGATTTTTGAAAATTCTACCCCTAAGGGGGTAAAATAGGGGTACAAAGTTTGTATGGGAGAACCTTTTTTTTTGAGCTATAGACTTAAACTTTGTAGAAAAATTAGTTATTAGAATACAAATGAAACACTTTCAGCGTTTTGGAAAATTCCACCCCTACGGGGGTAAAATAGGGGTGCAAGGTTTGTATGGGGGAAACATTTTTTTTTTAAATAGAGACTTAAAACTTTGTAGAAAGATCAGTCATTAGAATACAAATAAAGAACTTTCAGGGTTTTAGAAAATTCTACCCCTAAAGCGGTAAAATAGAGTGCAAAGTTTGTATGGGAAAAACTACTTTTTTTTAAATAGAGACTTAAAACTTTGTAGAGAAATTATTCATTAGAATACAAATAAAGTACCTAGATTCAGTGTTTTAAAAAAATCTACCCCTAAGGGGGTAAAATAGGGGTGCAAATTTTGTATGGGGGAAACAATATTTTTTTTAAATAGAGACTTAAAACTTTGTAGAAAGATTAGTCATCAGAATACAAATTAAGTACTTTCAGCGTTTTAGAAAATTCTACCCCTAAAAATAGGGGGCTAAAATAGGGGTGCAAAGTTTGTATGTGTGAAACTATTTTTTTTAGCTAGAGTCCTAAAACTTTGTAGTAAGATTATTTAAATACAAATAAAGTACTTTCATCGTTTTGGAAAATTTCACCCCTAAGGGGGTAAAATAGGGTGCAAAGTTTGTATGGGAAAAACATATTTTTTTTTAATAGAGACTTAAAATTTTTAAGAAAAATTACTTATTAGAACATGAAAAATACTACATTCGGCGTTTTACAAAAATCATTCCCTAAGGGGGTTAAAAAAGGGTGCAAGGTTTGTATGGGGAACACTTTTTCTGAGCTAGACACTTAAAACTTTGTAGAAAGATTACTTATAAAAATACAAAAAAAAAAACTTTTAGCGTTTTGAAAAAATCTATCCCTAAGGGGGATAAAAAGGGGTGCAAAGTTTTTATCAGGGAAAGTTTATGTTTTTGAGTTAGAGACTTGAAACTTTGTAGAAAGATTACTTATTAAAATACAAAAAAAGAACACAAATCGTTTTAGAAAATTCCACCCCTAATAGGGTTAAAAAGGAGAGCAAGCTTTGCATGGGCAACACTTTTTTTGAGTTAGACTTAAAACTTTGCAAAAAGATTACTTATTAGAATACTAAAAAAGAACTTTCAGCGTTTTAGAAAACTCCATCCCTAAGGGGATCCTTAAGATCCTTAAGAAGGGTAGCCAGTGTTGTGTGGGAAAAACTTTTATTTTTACTAGACTTAAAACTATTCGAAATGTTACTTATTAAAATTAATAATAAAGTACTTTCAGAGTTTTAGAAAATTCCACCCCTAAGGGGGTTAAGAAAGTTTTGTATGGGCAACACTTTTTTTGAGCTTAAAAGTTTACGAAAAAAGTTCTTTCAGCGATTAGAAAAATTCAACCTCTAAGGGGGTTTAAAAGGGGGTTCAAATTTTAAATGGCGAGCAATAAAATTTTAAAGTGTGAGTAAGAGATTTTTAACTTCGGTCTTATTCTGTACGTTAAAAGACTACAAAACTGATTTCAGAGTTTTTCCAAATTCATCCCCTAAGAGTGTTAAAATTGGTTCAAAGTTTGAGTATTTCAAGGCATTTTTAAAGTATGAGATTTTTAACTTTGGTTTTAGACTGTTTGTTCACAAACTAGAAAATGAACATCAACTTTTTTTTTAATTATCCCCTAAAAGAGGGTTCAAATTTTGTATTGAGAGAAATCATTTTCTAAGACGATAAAAAGTTCTACGCGGACGAAGTCGCGGGCAACAGCTAGTGTAAGTATATATCTTCGTAAATTTATATGTTTGTGTGTTTGTATCTCCGAAGCAAATCACTAGATTTCAAAAAAAAAATATTTAAGGTACTATTGTATGACTTATATTTGACTTGAATCATGTCCTGTGGCCCCTAGATGGGGCAGAGGGCTTCCACAGTGCTTCGCCATCGCGTTCTGTCGTGGGCTACGCGCTTCGCCTCGGACCACGTCAGCCCGATTGCCTTCAGTTCTTAATAAAAATTGAATTGACTTGACTAAATATCCTGTGGCCCCTAGATGGGGCAGAGGGCTTCCACAGTGCTTCGCCATCGCATTATGTCGTGGACTACGGGCTTCGCCTCGGACCAAGTCAGCCCGATTGCCTTCTATTCTAAATAAAAATTGAATTGACTTGACTTAATATCCTGTCCTAGATGAGGCAGAGGGCTTCCACAGCGGCTTCCATCGCGTTCTGTTGTGGGCTACGCGCTTCGCCTCAGACCACGTCAGTCCGATTGCCTTCAGTTCCGCTGCCACTTAACGTCTCCAGGAGTGTTTCAGCCGGCCTCTTCCCGAACCAATATTGTTTAAATAGAGTACACATTTGGGATGGACATAGTCTATATTACATCATGGGGCTGTACCTGATCTGATCTTATTAACGTAGGTGAGCTATTATTGCCCGGGAGTGCTGAAGATACATATGCCCACAGAGAATATATAAAAATATATAGGTACATCACACAAACGATCATGGGCTCTCAAAATGTCACTCGGCATAAAAATTGCATATATTTAATCAACGAATTTGCTCACAAAATTTCACGAGAATCGGTTGAGGAATGCGACCTGTAGAGGAGAACAGCCGGACAGCTGGACAGCGGACATCGTGGCAGACACCGGACCGGACGTACGATTGATTTTCGGCCCAAGCTGAAGCATAGAACTTGGTTAGGTTCGCTCGCTCGTTCGAATATAATTAAAATTGAATACTTCTGGTATATACATATTTATAGCCTTCATTTGAGGCTCATTTGCGTAAGAATGCCACAAAAGCTGCTCAAAATAAGTTTTTTTTCATATGATAATGCACCTCTAGTTACGTCTTAACTCTGCTCCCTATTATAAGGTCCAGAACAGCCAGTGATCAGGTATGCTGCGCTTCTATAAAAATAAACATTAAAATGAAGTTATTAAGATTAAAATAATCCTCATCAAGTACTCCAACTGTTATCTTCTGCCATTTCGTCGAGAACGCTTGATTTGATCTTCACTTTATTTTATCCTAGAACCAGATTGGCGAGATCCACCTTATACACTTAATTGCTATACCCTCACCTGTCTGTGGTTTTTTTCTTATTTCCTTTTCATGGGAAAAAGTTGGTGACACCTGCCGCTAGAAATGTAACTTTTTTCATTCTGGATTGACTAGGTCCTAGGCACGTATGTATATTTTTATAGAAGTTAGGCATCTGTGTATTTTTATATTTCAAATTCAAATTCAAATTCAAATCATTTATTGCACTCATGTTAGTATACAGTTCTTAAATTATATATTACAGTTCTACATGAACCCTGTAAGGGCACAGCAATTAAATAAACAATAATTAAAATAATAATAATAATAACCGTCACATAATTTTCACACCTCTTACGCGAACTTAAGAAATATAAAAAATTTGCGACAAAATATTAAAGATATTAAACAATACTATTAAAAGTTAATATTTCACATCATATAAATTAAATTAAAAAAACAAAAATTTAAATTTAAGTTAAGAATGTCACAATAATCAATTAATAATAATTCATAATATCAATCCGTTACAATGACCTACAATTTAGATATTTCAATATTTCTATTGGTAGCGAGTTTTGTTAATGACAAAACTAGGGCAAATCAAAAATTACTCTCCATAAGTCACTCCCGCGAGTCCCGCAGTCTATACTTATGATGATGATAGTGATTCAAACAAATGTAGAATTTTAATCAATTTAGGCCACGCATCAATTAATGTGTGCAATTTGTCGTGCAGGTCACTCCGGGTTTAAAATCTGTCAGTTTGATGGACATCTCCTGAACTCCATATGTCGACCTTGCCCCGTATGGCTCAGATTGCTTGGCAGCAGAAAAAAAAACTAAATTTGACACGGCACAAGGTGACGAGGGTGACCGTAGGTCATTTTTGGAATGGTGACCTAAAAATGTGATTAAATAAAACTGTTGTCTTGTTTTTATTGTCTAACAAAACTTTGTACTTAAGGGTCAGGGTGACTCCTGAGTGCTAGAAAATAATAAATAAAAAGTTTAATATTAATTCATACTATAACCGTGACAAAAAAATTAACTGAATTACCCTAAATAAGTATATGCAAACACCAGTCTCTAGTTATATTCTTCCCTTAATTTGCATTCTTCGGAATTGGAAATACCTCTAATTTCATCAGATTAGGCCAAGAAAGTGGTCTACCACTTTTCCTTAATAATTATTATATTAAGGGTGAACAGCGGTAGGCTTTCTTGGTTACCATAATTTTTTATAATTCAGTTCTATATATTTTAATGTACCTATTTACTATATATTTCATCTATTAGATTGGTCAATGAACAGAATGAATAAAATACGAAAGATAAATATAGTATAAAATATGATTTGCATGGATCACGCGATAAGTGACAAGAGAGAGCATCCGTCCCTGGCTGACACCGTTCGATAGAACGAGACGACGCGCTTATCCTGTCACTTATCGCGTGATACGCCATCCATGCTACGGGGCCTGTTCAATTACGGATCTCTAACATGCTAATGCATAATAAGTCTAGATCCAATAAAGTATCAAAGGTGTGCCAATACCGGTACTGAATGGTTCCATTACCGGACCGGAACCGCAGATGCCCCGCGTCCGGTGACGATTGACAGCCATTGATGCGCGATCGGGTGAGGAGAGAGATGACCGGAGCGGAGAGCGTTTTGATACGTTGGATTATAATAATCCTAAACGTTAGCTAGCGCAACGTAGTGCAGTGCTTCTGTTAGGTATTTTAACCCTTTTGTACGCCACAGGACCGCCAAAAACATCAGGGGCCCATCAGCTGAAGTTTTATACAGTTAGGCCAAAGTCCTGTACGTACATTCGATTGCGATTCGCAATGCTAACCTTATATATTATAAGTACCTACTCACCAAAATCTTCACTCCGAGGCGCCTATCGCCAGCGTGTGTGTATGTGATCGTGTAATTTGTATTTGTGTGTATGTATGTATGTATGATGACACCCAGCAACTCCTCGGCGAGATCTGGGGTGGCAGCCTGGCTGGAACCCTTCGTTCAGCCTCGCCCGTGGTAATCCGTGTTGTCCACTGACTTCTTCTTCGACTGTCGCACCGTTAACGACAGGACCTTAATCCTAAATATCGGCACCCGACCTGATGCAAACCGTACGAGATGAATCCCAATGGATCTTTACGCGACCGTTCCGTATGCTTGCTCAAGGGCAACAGTCAGTCGCCCGGCGCGGGCGCGTTCTCCCGAACCTTCCAAAGCCACCCGCCCGTGGCAACTCTCTCGCTCGCACATCCGACGAGCCAAACTACCCGTCAGTTTGGTTTTAAACACCTTTAATAAGACATAAGTTAACGAGGATCCATAGTTTAAGCCTCAGGGACGCAGGACAGTTCTAACGATTCTGGTCAGGAACAAAATACATAAAGACGGCTGGGCACTGCCAAATAGGGGTGTAGACTCAGAATGTATTATAACTTCAAAAGAAAGAAGGCAAAAAATTATGCCTGATGACGAAAATCCCATTCAAATATCTTAAAAAATTACGAATCCACAACCGTTTAAATGTTGCTAGAGAGAGAGAACGCTAGGGGATCGTGACATCACGATCCTCCCCTCTTAAAACTTTGGATACTTATAACTTTGTGATTATTTAACTTCTTGCGTTGTTTTTTCTCCATTTGACTATATTTTTAATACTTTTTCGAGAAAATGCAACATTATTGATTATTTTATTTAGTGTCTTCACCCCTATTAAGGGTAAAGGCAATAACTCTTTCAAATATAAGCGATACCAATATATTATCAGTTATCACATATCAGAGTAAAAAGCTAAAGTTTGGCAGCATGCTAAGCGTGGCGGTGGCGTAGCGGTTGACACACACTGGGTTCGATTCTCAGTCTGCTCCGCTATAGTGTGCGCGTTAAATTTTTCTTTGTGATCTGTTCTTGGTAGTCTTGGTACCACAGATGTATGAATATAAGGAGATCGGACATGGCGGCCGATTTGTATAGATTGAGCCTGTCGCAAGTACATTAACCCACACAACGCCCAAGTAATTGACAAGACAAAGTACGCACACATCTAAAACACACACTCTTGTTTACCTACACGCTTATTTGACAATAAACGCGCATCATATCAGGCATTTTGGGAAAAAACGTAATATTCTCTGCGATCAGCACGCGTGCACAGTATGGCAGTGTATGCCCATTGAGCATACAGCTGCGACACGGCCGCCGGCGGCTTGTCCTCTCTCTAGTATTCTATGCTCTGCGCTTGGTACAGTCGCGGACTTTAATTGTTGAGCCATTTAGAGCTCACTTTATACTGGACACCTCAAAGCTTACTATGATAATTTACTTTGAAAACAAAGTGTTAACCGACTTCAAATCAAACCAGTACCTAAATTGCTTCAAGTTAGCCTATAAAATTTGAAGAGATCCCTCGAATTCTCCAGGATCCCATCATAAGAACTGGATTTTGGTGACCACGGGACCAATCTGGAAGTATATGCTTTTAAACAAAGAAATACATCATTTTTAAAATCGGTTTATAACTTACCGAGATATCGCGTAACAAATTACACCCAAAAAAATACAGTCAAATTGAGAACCTCCTCCTTTTTTAAGTCGGTTAAAAACCAAAATTGCCTCTAACTTTACTGCCACTGATGATTTGCGAACAGGGAACTTGCATCTTTTTATTTTATTACGAAAATCAAAAGTATAATCCAGCATTAAAATAACTGTAGCGTTAAAACTTTCTTATGATTTGTTTTTCTGATGTTATTATGCATTTGAAAAACCCGCCGGTACCCCCCGAAAACGCTCTATATTAAACGGGCTTATGATGTGACTTCACAATCACAATTCCCTCTGAGAGGCCCTTAAGGCCCTCAGAGAGGATATACCGTAACATATCCGTTACTGGCCGCACTGCAGGCAGAACGGGGGAAAAAAAAAAAAAAAGGCACAATCACAACATATATTGTCGGCGCGTTTACTATGGAGTAAGTCAATAATTTGCAATTATCTTCACAAAATTTGCCTTTAAGTCTTTAATACTTGTCTTATAAAATATCATTTCCAATTCAATATTCTGTGTAACTAACTGTTGTGTTTTTTTAACGAAAAATAAAAAAAAAATCTTCATTTTAACGTGAGATAAAATTAACCCTTTTCCAGTTGGGAAATGACAATCGGGTGTCAATCTTATTCATTGACATTAAGACATATGTTTGACAAGCAGTATGTGGTCGATATAACGCCTCTGCCTGGAAAAGGGTTAATACAATCAGTTTTTTTTCTTTTTTTTTTGTACGATATTTCTACATATATCCGCGTCGATAGAGTGCAATTTATTCGAAATTGAAATCCCATGCAAGTTCCCCAATGCTATTATGAAATTTTGTGAAGAATCACGAATAGGTAGACCATAAATCAAAACCAATTTAGCCAATCGCGTCCGTGGATACCGTTGCAAGATATTAGGAATAAGAATGCATAGAAATAATTGTGTTAACTCTTCTTCTCAGTCGCACACTCCTGTCAGGTGGCCATGGTCACATTTATGGTGTACTCGGTGGGTCTCCATCGATGTTGTGCCTCTTGCCAGTGGTCGCCGCTTTAGCTGTGACGCCCGACTGCAGACGGTTTGTGGCATTGCGGGAGAACTGGACTTTACCTCCCTCCGTATCCTTTTTTGGGTTCCGTAGCCAAATGGCAAAAAACGGAACCCTTATAGATTCGTCATGTCTGTCTGTCTGTCCGTCCGTATGTCACAGCCACTTATTTCCGAAACTATAAGAGCTATACTGTTGAAACTTGGTAAGTAGATGTATTCTGTGAACCGCATTAAGATTTTTACACAAAAATCGAAAAAAAACGTTAAGTTTTAGGGGTCCCCATACTCAGAACTGAAACTCAATTTTTTTTTTTCATCAAACCCATACGTGTGGTGTATCTATGGATAGGTCTTCAAAAATGATATGGAGGTTTCTAACATAATTTTTTTCTAAACTGGATATTTTGCGCGAGAGACACTTCCAAAGTGGTAAAATGTGTGTCCCCCCCCCCCCTGTAACTTCTAAAATAAGAAAAATTATAAAACTAAAAAAAATATATGATGTACATTGCCATGTAAACTTCCACCAAAATTGGTTTGAACGAGATCTAATAAGTAGTTTTTTTTTAATACGTCATAAATCGTAAACCGCAATTTATTTCACGGAACCCTTCATGTGCGAGTCCGACTCGCACTTGGCCGCTTTTGTCTGTTATGCGTGTTGGCTAGTTACGTACATACTAAATCTTAAAATTCTACTGGCCCATTGCGTAAGGTTGCGTGCGTACGTTGGGTAGATCTAAATGTCATTTTTTGTATGGGAATATCACAGTTGAGTTGTTGACGTGCCTACAGCAATAAGTGCAGGATTAAACAGACTTTAGGCACTCATTGCCGGCGGCGAGTATAGTTGAGGAAATATAATTGTATCGCGAATCGGTGCCGTTTATATTTCGTTAACCATACAACCAGCTGTGCAACTGCTTTCTAAAAATTATATTAAAACCCGCTCCGCGTATCACTATATTCAGTTCCAATCATCACGTCTTGCTTGTAATTCTTGTAACAAGGCTTTAAGATTAAACAACCCATGGACACTAATTACGAACTGTGGGTGTCCGTGCGACTAATATGGACACGGGGAGCGAGCACCTGGCACAATACATCCTTAGAGGATGCTCCTGTCCAATTATTAATTGGGGATCCGGTAGAAAAAGTTTGATGCGACAGGTTGAACAACGGAAGAAAATCATTAGTTATAATTTGTGCTAGTTATTCTGCGAACTTGTGTCATTAGAAAGATCTTGGAAATTAATAAAAGAATGATGATTTATTTTTCAATTTTAGCGCAAGAAATAAATTATGAAATTCAGAGGTCTTTTTACAGTGGTGCTTACAGCAAACACGGTTTTAGCTATCTCATTAATTTGACGCGTGTGGGGGTGGATGTGTCATCAATCTCGCGATGATCAGATAAACGGCGATATTACGAACTTTAAAAAAATAAGTCGAATCGCGGCCTGACTGAATTCATCACAGTGCAGTGTTTCTTTATTGCAAAATGTGGGTTCCTCGTCAACTGCTGTGAATACATCTGCTTGCCACAGTCTCCGAATACCTAGCTGCACAGCCCCATAACGGAATAGCATGATTTATACCACTTTAATTACGCTGACATTCCGTTTTCATGCTCAGTGGTTTCCTTTCTGATATACCGCACACCACAAACCCAGAACAATAACGTACTTTAGGCTTATAAAGCCTTTAAAACAGTTACGGCGTTCCTACTTCAAGCGCGCGGATAATCGGTTCTGGCCTTTTTGGAAACTGCAACACTTTATCACCTTTAAATACATGTCTGAACATTCTTATTACAACTGGATAAACGTAGGTTTTCGATTGTACTAGCTGCACAATCTTTGGTACAGGCGCTTTTCAAAATAGCGAGGCGTTATTTGCTGTCAAATGTATTCTAAATTTCGTTAATTGTGAGTACTTAAGGTTCAATTTTGTTTAAACTGGATGTATTAGAACAGTAGTTCGTCGTGCAATGCCTTTTAGTTTTGTAGGAGCGTTTGTTGTATGAGAAATTGGTCACCTATGTTGCTTGATTGGGCAGGATGGGAATGGAGAATATAAATAAATTGTACTCGATCAATAAATAGTAATGAAGTAACTGCGGAAACTCAATTCAGTACTTATTACCATATATCCACTTCGTCTTTATGTGGGGATGTTTTTTTTTCTTGGTTATATTTGATGCTGGCTGTTTGATGAGTTGATGACGATTAGGAAATGTGGTTTATGAAGAAAGAGTGGACGGCTGACGCGGTCTGAAAGATATTGAATGTGAAAATGGCGGCAATTTTAAACTAAGAAGATTTTTTTAATGTACTTTCTTAATATACCTACTTAAATATATGTGTAGGATCGTCCCCTCATATTATATGTGTTATAAAAAATAAAGCAATGTTTTTTGTTTGGGTTAGGTCCTGACCGGCGCCTATATTATTTATTTATAATTTAATGCATGGTTTTTACAATAGGAGACATTCATGTTTCTTTGAAGTACTTACTCCTAATTAACAGCTTGCGCCCATATTTAGACATTAAAATGAATTCCCAGCTGAAAATTTCCATTATTATACAAAAACAACTTTTAACAATAATTAATTGACGCTGTCGTTAACAGTGGCGCCAAATGGCCGCCTTCTTCACCTGACACGTGTAATAATATCCTGTTGATAAAATGTCTTGTTTTCATTTTGACCCACGACGAAACGGAAAAGGTACCTATATTTAATTGTTTACATCATCATCATCCTCCTAGCGTTATTCCCGGTTGTGCCCTAAAAGAGCCCGGGTTCCGGCTTGGTAATGAAACCCAAAATTTGGTGTAGACACTAGTTTTAAGAAAGCGACTGCCATCTGACATTCTAACCTAGAGAGAAAACTAGACCTTGTTGGGATTTGACCGGTTTCCTTACAATGTTTTCCTTCACCGAAAAGCTACTGATATTTCGTACATAAGTTTTTTGATAAAACCCAGTGGTACGAACCGAGGTTTAAAACCCACGCCATCTAGCTTGAAAGTCGCGTGACTTATATTTTATTATTTACTAAAAACATTTTAGTTGCTCCAAATGGTACTTTCTCTAGGTCTAGGTTTTACACTATTCGGCTCATTACAAATTAATAAGTTCCCGAAATTAAAATGTATCTTTGACGACAAACATTTTACTGAGAATATAAGACCACTTGGCCCATATTTTGCTAACTTAACAAATGTCAGCTGGATCGAAATGTTAAGTTGATCGCTGGACAGTATCATTACTTATGGGCGCAGCAGTATCATTGTCATTTAATTCTCGATAGCTGCAATATGTTATGACAAAAAGTTACTCAAATGTTAGCAAATACGTACGATAGCAATCATTTATTAAAAAATGCGCCGATCTTATAAATAGTTAAGAAGGGACACAGACAAGCCCACTATCTCTCTGAATCAGTGAAGATTTTTACTTTTTACCACTTACAATTTTTAATTACACCGGTCCCGCGAAACGAAACAATTTGACATTTACCAGTGTGTTTTTTCTTTCGTTTACATTACGGGCAGAGAAATGATCTCGAGCTATTTCCCTTGGGCCGAGAAATGCAGCCTTGACGGGGCGACGAACCGATGTCAGAGAGAACGTGAGAGTGTGTACTCTTTTGATTAAAATTGGCGCAAAATTTACACAGCACAAAATGTAAATATAATAAAGACATGCGCAATTCACAGCACACACTCGCAAATCTCTGGTGGATAATCACCCACACAAACTACTGAACAAAAAATAAGAAAGGATAGTAATATCGCGGAAAACTTAAGCGCAAAGTTAAGGTAAACGTCCTAGTACTCGACGTTGCACTAGAACTGGGCACTCAATGTCATGGCAATATGGGTTAAATTCGAATTAAGAGACAAAAAAAACATGCGAATTTAAGCCATGTCACTTTGACATAAAGTGCCCATGCCATACACTAGTACAACGTCGAGTACTAGTACCTTTACCATATGATATATTGGAATAGAGTTATCTGCTCAGATGCTCGTTCAGGTGCGAGGTGGCCTTGCCAAAACAAAAATTCAGCCCGTAATTTGCCATGAAATGGTTCTGATGCCGTTACAAAACTCAATTAACTGCATAAGTTTAAAAAAATATTCATATTCATATAATTTTTTATTGATAATATAAATTACAGGTCAGGTTTACTTACATTAATTCACAATATCAGGATACTTAGTTCTAAATAACATGTCAACCGGTATGTTTTAAAATAGTAATGTATAAATAATTAAATTAAATATTCAATATGTCTTATTCATCATATCAGCCGAAAGACGTGCACTGCTAGACATAGGCCTCCTCCAAAGAGTGCAACATGCCTATGTCTAATTGTCTATTAATAATTCAGATAACATGTCAATGATTATACAAAATACAAAAAATACAAAATAGTTTATTTGACTTTTTAACACGGTATAAAAACAAACAAGGTTGGAACCTTCCATTAAGCATGTCGTATGCTTGTATCGGAAGATCCCGCTTTTCCATCACTCGGAGATGGTAACAAAAACCAAATAAATTAAGTTTAAATACTACTAATATAAGCAACTTAATTATATAATGTAGGTATGTGTGCGTGTGCGTGTGTGTGTGTGTGTGTGTGCGTGTGTGCGTGTATGTGTATGTGTGTGTGTGTGTGTGTGTGTGTGTGTGTGTGTGTGTGTGTGTGTGTGTGTGTGTGTGTATGTGTGTTTGGTTCACAATTTCTAACTTAACAATGTTAACTTATTTTATACACTATTATTTTCTATTTATTAATTTAATTACTTATTTTCTGTTCATATTTGTACATTTTGTTGAACTAAGGTACATAACTTAAAAGTATCTCTGTTTCTTCATAGTTTAAGTTTTTTATCCACGTAGAAATAGCTTTCTTACAGGTATGTAGCAGCATCGGGTAAATATTTAAATGGGCATCGATGCGATTGTATAAAAGGGCGGATTGCGCAGCAAATTGTTTCCTAGCAAAATTAGATTTACAGACTGGCATAGGGGCAACTTTGACTTTCCTCCTCCTCGTTTGAGTTTGTGGTACATATTATAATTATGTTGTTTATGTTACACATCTCAAGACATTTCCAACTCAAAGAACTCCTTGTGGTTGTAGAAGGCCTGCTCGACTAACCAACTTTTCAGTCTTATTTTAAATATGGAGTTATTTTGGACTGCCACAATTACACTCGGGAGATGGTTGTACACTTTTGGACCTAAGATGTGTATGTTTGCTTGACTTTGTCAGCTTATGAGGCACGGTCAGAAGCCTGTTACAAGTACGGGTCGACCGCATCGGGTACCGGCGGGGAGCCACGACGAGAGGTTTGTTTTCTGCCTGCACATGCGCGTATAATGCTGCTTGGAGAATCAGCTGTGATGGTAGTGATAATATTCCCAGAGCTTCAGAGCTCTCGCTCTCTTCGAGTGCGGTCTCGCTGACTCAGTCTGTGTGATGCGGACAATTGCACACAGTGCGCGTTTTTGGAGTCTGAAAACTCGCTCCCATTCCGCGGCTCCGGCCCAAAGTTCTGTTCCACCAACAATTTATAGATCAAGTTTTTTTTAATTCATTGTTTTCTTGATCTTTTTACCGAGCTTTCATAAACAGTTATCACATTAATTGACTGAGTGAACCTTCTCACATTGCCTCTCTGTCCAGGTCCACACGCAATGCCTCGCAAAGTTACTTTTTCTACGAAAATAAAAGTAAGATTAAAAGCTCGGGACCGTTGAATGAGATTATACATATATATATATATATATGTTGAATGTATACGTATGTTATGTATGTCTCGCCATATGTCCCGCTAAATGAATTGCGGAGACCATATTCATGTAGTTTTAAGACGAGTTGAAGTATGGCGACCGAAATTACAAAATTAATCATTATTCATACTTACAGGTCATCTGTCTGAGCATTTCTTAAAAAAAATATTCGTATATTTTTTCGTAAATATTTTTATGATTTTTCTTCAATCTTGAGCTCTTTTCATCTCAATAGGAGAAAAAATGTGTCCCAAAACTTCCATGTACACTTTTGAACTTTCCTTTTGTGTCACCGCGATACAAAGTGTATGGGAAATGCCAATAGTAAAAAATACCTTTGAGACAAATGTTTGTCCTATTAGGATCGAAAGAGCTCGTGATTCTTAGTGGAAATGTCATAAAACTTCCTGAAAAGGGGCGTTTTCACTCAACTATGCGACTTATAGTTTTTTCTCAGAATTTAGTTTTTTTGGTTTATCTTGTTCAGAATCATGAAAAAGGAAAAACCTAAAAAATCTAAATTCTGAGAAACTGTAAAAGTCGCACATTTGAGTGAAAACAATTAAAAATAGTGGTATTTTTTTCGAGGAACGCTCGTCTAAGTTAGACGAGCGTTGTTTAACTTTAACCATCCCTCACCACCGCATAGCACGAGCTGTTTCGTAAATTTAAGGTTGCCGCGTTTTGAAGTATGGTGACTTGTTTCAGCTTCATCAAAATAAAATGTTTATAAGCTAAAAATAGTGACTTTAAAATTATCGGCAGGTTAATTGCAAAACCAAAATGACTGACGTTGAGGGTTTCACTTATCGAAAACAACGACGAAAGTGTTTTTTTTTTTGGTTTTTCATTTTTATAACTTGAAAACTGTCCAATCAACAAAAAAACCAATTACATGTAGTGAGTTTTATTGTTTTAAATTACGAAAATCAGCATTATTATATGTTCGATGGAAAGTCACTAAATCGAGAACGCCTTTCAAGAAAATATCAAGTAAAAGGTTAGCGTTTGAAATAGAATAAAGTGGCATATAAGGCACGATTTCGTGCACAAGGGTACAAAATCATGTTGCCAAGCCACAGGGGGTAAGTTAGCAATGTTGTGTATGTCCGACAACGACATTTTCGCAGTAAATGTGACGGCTGAATTCTTTACCATTCTGGGATATATAAATAGTTGTCACTTTTAAATAGCTAGCTGGAACGTGGTTTTGATGAAGCTCTGGAAGGTTACAGATTTCCAATGTGTGTCGTGAGTAAAATACATATCATATACTAGTTATTATCATCTATTTCTGGTTACCTATCTGAATCACTAAATTTCATTTCCCAACTGCATCGTTTTTCCAAATTGTCAATTGTCCTAAAAGCCGTTTTTCTCCGAAGCCATGACATTTTCAGGATGATTATATAACAATTCTAACCTACCCTAATGGGTTCTACGCCATAAGTATTAAAAAAAAGGATAAGCTATTGGGCTTTAGTGATTGAGATTTGCGATAGGTTAACTCTGTTTGTATACGTCCCTTTGCTGGGCAAAGGTTTCTTGCCATGGGCGAGATGATATTGATTGTTGTCCCGGAGCTGGCCCAATGCTGGTTGGAACCTTCACTAGCTTTGTTCCTGGCTGCGAAGGTGGTCCTGGGTTCAAATCCCGGTGAGGGCCAATATTGGGGCGATGAGCACAAATATTTGTTTTTGAGCCTTGGATGTTATCCATGTATTTGAGTATATATATCTATTAAATACATCGTTGACCCAAAACACAAGCCCTATAGTGTTACTGTGGGGCTAGTTACATTTGTGCATGATTTTTCTCTAATATTTAATCATATAGGTAATTATAATTAAAGTGGAGTGGTAAGAAAAATGGGATGACACACCTCACAAGGGGCTCAACACCTTTCTACCGTGTTGCATTTAACGTCATATTAAACTGCCATATGAAGTTGTCAAACGAGTGAAAACGACAAGGTACTTAGGTGTTCAGCAACTTATGACGCCGACTGTACCTAAAGTTATCAATATACTTACAAGTTTCAGGACATTTTCAGAAAGTTAGGAATGTTTGCATAACATCTGGTAACTAGAGAAAGAAATCAAGTCAACTTTTACTTCAAAAATCTCCTCTTATAAAATGATATAAGAATAGAAACATTCTTCCTTCAATTTTTCAACTTTGAAAATTTCTCGAGGGTGACTTGCTAGCTAATAACGACTGACCTGCAGTAATAGAGCGACAATCATTGGCATTTGTATATTATTAGTAAGACTGCAGTCTTGACATTTACGCAGTTTGTGCATCTGCGTAAGTGTTTTAGTGTTAGGCACGTGCCAAGGTGAAACGGGTATGCAACCTGCATTGCTACCTTCTATTACGCGATGCTTACTAATATTTATGAGTAGGTACTAGTTTTTACTTGTGACTTTGTCTCCATACAACTGGGTAATCGTGCTTCCATAAGAACTACTGATTTTCGGAGTAAACGTACAGTGTCCTGATGTAACTCCAACAAACTCCATGCCAAGTTTTATCTTAGATAATTCCGCAGTAGCGTAAAAAATGCAACAATTAAGGGTTTATTTTTAGAATAAAATAAATATCAGGTTCATTTCTTGGATTCTAACTATCTTCATGCTGAATACTATCTAAGTTGATTCAGCGTTTCAGGTGTCTGAAAAGACCCTATCTGTCTACATATATATATTCTTATAATTGAACAGCTGTCGACTTGAAATCCTTCTAAATGCTTATCTTAACGATTGGCCAGAAATTGCTCTTAACTGAACCGAGTGGATGTTAAGGGAAGTCTTTGCCCAGCAGTGGAACACTTTACAGATACGAAAGAATATGGATGAAATCGCTAGTAGAAATAAAAATCGTGAACCGTTTATATATATGCCCTTAAATGTCTAAGATATTCAACTAAGAAAATCGATGACACTGGAAAAACGGAAGCAGTGAATAACGAGGTGAGGATAATCTATACTTAATATTATAAATGCGAATATTACTAAAATTACTTACTTACTACTAATTTGTCTGTCTGTCTGTTACCTTTTCACGCTTAAATCGCTGAACCGATTTAGATGAAGGTTGGTATGGAGGTCGTTTAAATTCCGGAGAAGGATATAGGATAGTGTATATCCCAGAAATCACCCCCTAAGGAGGTGAAATAGGGGGCTGAAGTTTGTATAGAGGCACGATATAAAAGAGACGCGGACGGTTTCGCTGGCACAAGCTAGTAATACCTATTATAAATGCGAAAATAACTCTGTCTCTCTGTATGTGACCTTTTCTCGCTTAATGCATCCGCGGACGTCGGCAAATGCATCCGCAGACGAATCTCCACCAACCGACCACACGTCTGTTGATCGTTGATTGTAGCGCTTCGCTCGCGCTTGAACCCTTTGATCCGTGCCACAAAAACCGACAACAAACGGATCGGTGGCAGATGCGTCTGCGGACGTCAAATACCTACCACAGATGACCAAATTACCCCCTCTACACGTCCGCGGATGCATCCGGAGATGACGTCCGCGGACGCATCTGCGGACGTGTAGTGGCATAACCCGCTGAACCGGATAGTGTTTATCCAAGATATCATCCCCTAAGGGAGTGAAAGAGGGGGCTGAAGTTTGTATAGAGGTACGTATAAACGAGTTCCACTCGGACAAAATCGAGAGCAAAACTAGTATACTATAAAAACTTAAATAGGTAAAGTAAAGGCTCTAACAGGTTTAAATCATTCAAAGAATCCATCTGTTTAATCCATAAATCTTCTCCGACACGTATAAGAATCTTCATGTCCATAAAAAGGGCTAGAATATCGTACTTTTACCTTAGCTGTCGAAAGCGAGTTTCCGACTTAGGCTGGACCTTGCTAGTTGCGACATCTCGACCTTTCGTTCGTTGTGGGATGTACTTGTACATTTATTCCAAGCATAACCATCCAAAAAGTTAAATATCCACAGCGCAGGTTTCGTCAAAAATGAGCACAGAGTGATTAACCGCAACAAACTTCGTCTAATATAAAATACTTACGCGTGTGTTTGTGTGTGTGTGTATGTGTGTGATGTGTATACAATGTGGAATGGAGGAGTTTTTAGATAACGGTGCTGCCTCAATTTCAAACCTACAGGTCAGCGTATCCACTGTAGTAAGATCGTTAAGTATACTATCTGCTGACAAAGGACCTGGTTCTGACGGCATCCCTCCTATATTTTGGAAAAACTGTGCGAAATCACTGGCTTTGCCTATCAGCATAATATTTAATCGTTCTCTTAGCTTAGGCATTTTCCCTCTCATATGGAAAAAGGCAAACATTGTTCCTATACATAAGAAGGGCTCACGAACAAATATTGAAAACTATAGGGGTATTTGAGTAAGATATTTGAGAAAATTGTATATAACGCGATTTATCCGTGCATCCTAGCAGGTATATCTGATAAACAGCATGGGTTCCTAAGAAAACGTTCTACCATCTCTAATTTAGCATGTTTCTCTAATTATGTTCTTAAAAATATGGATAAAGGTGGACAGGTTGACGTGATCTACACCGATTTTGAAAAAGCTTTCGATCGTGTGGATCACGTCATCCTACTAGAGAAATTATTCAGACTGGGAATACGAGGAGACCTTCTTCGCTGGATAAAATCTTATCTGACCAAAAGATCACAGGCGGTAGTTCTTGGAGGTTACCGTTCAAACTTCTGTGAGATTCCTAGTGGCGTACCACAGGGATCTCATTTAGGGCCTCTTTTTTATTGCGCTTACTTGTATGACATCACTGACTCTTTTACAAATGCTAAACATTTATTGTGTGCCGATGACAAAAAAATATTTTACGTTATCAAAAGTCCTGACGATTGTATGGCTTTACAGGCAGACCTTAATCAATTACAAAAATACTATACTAAAAATAGAATTACTGTTAATGTCAAAAAATGTCAATGTATAAGTTATACACGTAAAAAACGTCCTGTCTGTTTTTCATATAATTTTGAAGGTACCACAATTAGTAAAGTAGATGTAGTTCGCGATTTAGGTGTCACGTTCGACAGTAAATTAATGTTTTCAGAACACGTTGATTATATTAGTAATAAGGGTTTTAGAAATCTAGGTTTTATCCTACGGTCTTGTAAAGTCTTCAAAAACATAGAAGTAATCAAACTGCTATATTTTGCGTATGTACGCAGTACTCTCGAATATGCCGGCCCTATTTGGTCTCCGAATTATACTAAATACATTCATCATCTTGAGCGTATTAAAAAAAAAATTATTAACCACCTTAATTTTCGTCTACACCTACCTCCGTCATCCTATGAGAATAACTGTCGCAAACATAATCTGCTGCCGCTTGTCGATAGGCGCAAAGTCATGGACATGTGTTTGTTATATGACATACTGAACTATCGCTTGGACTGTCCCGAATTGGTCTCTCAAATAATGTTTAATGCTCGTCTTCGTCGCACTCGTCATACCCCAATGTTACACGTGCCAATGCATGGCACCAACTACGCTAAGAATAACGTGCTCACACGAATTGCTCGAACTTATAATGCGGATTTCAGTAGCGTAGATATATTTAGATATTCAAAGGCATCTTTTAAAATGCAAGTAATTAATAGTGTTAAGAATAAGCAGCATAAATAGTTTTAGAAATAGGTAACTCACCTCTTATCATGTTTAAAAATGTTGTAGTATTGTACATAAGTTACTAAATCTATTTGTTTAGAGTAAATATGGGATAAATACAATAATATTGTCACTAGGATAAAATATAGCAATATATTCATCATTTGCGGTAACCTATATAGATTGACATGCTTGGTTATGCTTTCATCTTCAAAAAAGAAAAAAAAAACAATGACTTAAACTTAATTTAAAAAAAAAACATCTCTCTTTCACACATGTTATGATAGTCCGTTCAACTGTCAACTTTACATATCAAGTTATCTAGGTAAACCTGTAATTGGCCATACTACTGTGTATTAATTATAAGTTACATACTTTGTATCGCTGTTGGTTTTCTGAATAAATAATAAATAATAATAATAATAATGTTTCAAAGACTAATTGTTTTGTAGTTATTAAGGTAAGAAGATAGATACCTTTTCGTTACGGTCCACTTTTCTGACTTGGTACCCGTATGTTTCGGTGTGATTTTAAAGACGTTTCACGTCAAAAAGTTTTTCTTGTTCGTTATCTTGGCGCGTTATCACTGACCCTAATTTATGTGAAATATTAACCCGCGGCGGGCCCGCGTTCGATGTGTGTTTGAAGTGTAGGGGTGCGTAACGATGGCTATAAATATTTTTGATATAATATTACTCGCAATAACGCTCATCTCATATAATTCTCGAGTTGTATAACAACACTTAATATATTTTCATATGGTATAATTATCATTTTATATAACGATCATTTGATATAATAATATTTAGTATAACATACATTAAGTATAATGCATATTTGCTATATTGAACATTGGATGCTCATTCCGTCTAATGTACAGTTGATATAATCAAGCCAGGGTAGCCAGAAAAAGGGGGGACGGGGGGGCGAAGCCCCCCACAAAGGGGATCGGGGGCGAAGCCCCCCGCAGTAAAAAAAAACAAAACTCGCAATAATTGTACTATTGGTGGGTTAGGTTAGGGTTCACTTGTGTCCCTTAGAGCGGAAATAGGCACCCCTCGAAGCGGGGTGACGTCGACACGCTGGCGGTTGGGTTAGGTTTACGTTAGGTTAGAACGGAAAAATAGTAGGTTAGCTAACGTAAAACGCAATTTGCACATAAAAATTATCCGTTATTATTCCGTCTAATGTACAGTTGATATAATCAAGCCAGGGTAGCCAGAAAAAGGGGGGACGGGGGAGCGAAGCCCCCCGCAGTAAAAAAAACCAACACTCGCAATAATTGTACTATTGGTGGGTTAGGTTAGGGTTCACTTGTGTCCCTTATAGCGGAAATAGGCACCCCGCGAAGAGGGGTGACGTCGACACGCTGGCGGTTGGGTTAGGTTTACGTTAGGTTAGAACGGAAAAATAGTAGGTTAGCTAACGTAAAACGCAATTTGCACATACAAATTATACCGCTTGATCATTATACAATATGAGATGTATATCAAATAAGAATTATACTCTATGATGGTTATAGGAAATAAGCGTTATACCGAATGATAGTTATACTAAATAAAAATATATATTTTGATATTATACCAAACGTTTATTATATACTATGAATGATTCTACCCTTTGAAATTATATCAAAAATGGTTATACCCAATGAAATTATATTATTTGTTTTTATACCGATCATTACACACCCGAAGTGTAGTTTCAATGTTTTACAACTTGCGCGAGCTCGCGCCCGACCCGCGCCCGCGACCGGTGTGTGGAGGCCTTTACACACAATATTACAGATTCGCTCCGAAACTACTAAGTAATCATTCGATTTAAACAAATCTTTAACTTTGTATTATCCAGCGTCTCCACCTGCATTTTTACCCGAATGCCTCCGAAGGAGGGTTACGTTTTTCGAGCGTATGTATGTAAGTATGTATGTGTGTATGTGGACAAGAAAATTGTTTATTACGGGCTACAGTCCAAATGGCTTCATGGATTTTGTCATATGAGGTGTCGTTGGATTCCTCATAATTGCGAGTGACAATAGACATTAGGCAGCCTTTGAATAAATATTATAAATTATAATACTTAGTTGAAAGAAGCAGTTGGATGTTTGAAAAATCTTTTGTTTCCATTTGTTTCACTTCTTGTCACTGACTGATACCATAAGCTACGGTAGCCTAGTGGTTCCACTTGAGCATGAGGCGGCCAAAAATCTTTTGTTTCCATTTGTTTCACTTCTTGTCACTGACTGATACCATAAGCTACGGTAGCCTAGTGGTTCCACTTGAGCATGAGTCTGCCAAAAATCTTTTGTTTCCATTTGTTTCACTTCTTGTCACTGACTGATACCATAAGCTACAGTAGCCTAGTGGTTCCACTTGAGCATGAGTCTGCCAAAAATCATTTGTTTCCATTTGTTTCACTTCTTGTCACTGACTGATACCATAAGCTACGGTAGCCTAGTGGTTCCACTTGAGCATGAGTCTGCCAAAAATCTTTTGTTCCATTTGTTTCACTTCTTGTCACTGACTGATACCATAAGCTACGGTAGCCTAGTGGTTCCACTTGAGCATGAGTCTGCCAAAAATCTTTTGTTTCCATTTGTTTCACTTCTTGTCACTGACTGATACCATAAGCTACGGTAGCCTAGTGGTTCCACTTGAGCATGAGGCTGCCAAAAAGCGGTCGTGGGTTCGAAACCTGGCTCGTATCAATGTCGTCTTGTAATTGGATTAATAATTCCGCAGGAAAAATGAATAACTAATAAATAATAACGTTCGGAGAAAAACTATGATGAATTATGAAAAACGTCAAGGGGAAAAAATATTTGTTAGTAAGACAGGTAAGTAATAGGAAAATTTCCTATTGCTGTTTTTAGGGTTCCGTACTCAAAGAGTAAAACGGGACCATTACTAAATAAGACTACGCTGACCGTCTGTCTGTCTGTCTGTCTGTATGTCACCAGGCTGTATCTCAAAAACCGTGATAGTAAGACAGTTGAAATTTTCACAGATGATGTATTTCTGTAGCCGCTATAACAACAAATACTAAAAAACAGAATAAATAAATATTTTAATATGTACATTTTTTTTTTACAATGTTACACAAATCGGCTTAGTCCCAAACTAAGCAAAGCTTGTACTATGGGTACTAGACGACGATAAACATACTTATATAGATAAAAAACATCCATGACTCAGGAACAAATGTGGCGTTCCATGCCTAAAGGTACCTTTAAAACACATTACAAACGACAGACATTGTAAATTGTATTGTATCTTTATTTAATGACATGTTTAGTTTTGAAATGAAATTATTATTTTATTATGAATTTTGTATAGATATATATTTTTGCCACTTTTGACAATTTATATCTAGGATTTTATTAATATATATAGCTTTTATTAATAATTTGACATTTTTAACAAATTACTTCCTTGACATTGTACCTTTTTAATATTATGATTGTTTTGTTTGTTTTAATTTTGCTCTTTATTTTGATTTATTTGTATTTGACTATTTATATTATTGTTATTCTTATACACTCTGACGATCTTTTTGTGAATTCATGCTATTTTAACTTATAAAAATGACATGTAAATTTTCAAAATGAAATAAATGAATCTATCTATCTATCTATCTATCTATGGCCGTTGCTATAAGGCACAATTAGGCATGGAACGCCACAAATATTTGTGCTCCCACCTATACCAGGATTCGAACCCGGGACCTTGAGACGATCCGAGAGCTCCGCTCTCAGACTCAATAGTATCTAAGGGCGGAATTACTCTTTTAAATTGATAGATGTTAGCGTTGTGGGTTTCAGGTCCAAATATGAAGGGATTGAAGCTTTCATTCGTTATCATCCTGTTAATTATGTATGTAAATAAGTTAGATATAAATTGCGTTAGATGCTATTCTAGGCTAAAATCAAGGCTACAATTAAAAGTGTAGAAAACTCGCGTTTCGTCCAAAATAATTGGTTTAAAACATACTTCAGCATACTAATTCAGTATTGTTGGATTAGTGTATCATTTAATGTGTGCTAGATCTAGATTTATGGATTCATAAATTAGACTACTTAGGTTAATTGCAGGAATGGATCGCTGGCCAGCAAGAAAACGCGTGGACGGACGCGCGAGCTGCAGAGACATTCTACCCGCGAAGTCGAGAAAAGTGCTTATCGATCGGCACTGTGGGGCGAGGAACGCTCCCTGGAAAATGGGCCTTATACCCTTTTTGTTGAGGTATATTTTCAGATGAGGAGTCGGATTAGTGGCGTGATCGTGTTAGTGTTGGCTATAAATACCCCGGCGGGCCGAGGAGCGTTTCACTTTTTTATGGGACGTCGAAGCGAGATCACGCTGCAGAAGGCAAAGGCGGCCAGGCTAGGCTGACCTCTGGGCGCGTACTACTTCGAGGCGGAACAAGGCTGGTCACCGCTGGGCTGCATTACGGCTGTTGCTGAGAGGAATTAGAGTTTGGTAAGGTCGCAAATGCCTTTGCGATCGTCTGGTGAGATTGAATATTTTATTTTAAAGTGTGACTAATCATAGTGAATTCTGGAATTTCTTAGGGAGTAATTATCTTGTGCGCACATTGTCTTGAATTGAGTGATTAATATTTAGGCAATATCTTTCTGCTCGTGAACTGATATGATCTTATATGATCACGTGTGTATTTTGAATATGTGGCGGTCTAATAGGTTTATCACCTAATAAATGCGCTTAAGACATCATCATATTAGAATTCCGTATACTCCCATGAAGTGAAGTGAACACGACTATTTATAGTACATGAATGTTCGCTAAGGAACGGTCCAATGGTAAATAATTCCTAATTGTATACCAGTATCTAGTGGTTAGTTGTAGGTACAAATGAGGGAAATCTTTATTAAAATATGTGTTAATATTATATTGTAATTTATTTATGGCGGAGGAGCTGGCTTGTTACGAGCGTCGAGGGAGATCAGAAGTGGCGGGAGCCCTGGGAACCAGAGAGGCGTTGGGTACGTGTCCCACTATTAAGAAATTAAAATCTGGTGAGTGACCTTTATAATCACTGTATTGAATGACTCTAAACTTATTAATTTGTTTTTGGGGACTATTATCTAACCATTTCAACGTTATCATACTTGTATTTGTGTATCGAAATCTAGTTCTACTGTATATAGTTTGGGGAATATGCTAGATAAAGTACGAGCGGTTTATGTATAGGTTATGAACGGATCTAGGTCATTGGTTAAATAACTGACGATATTACAGGAATGTTGTTTTGTTCTACATATATATTACTAGTTGATTTGTCACTGCGATATGATTGGGTTCCGTGCGCCCCCACGAGATAAAGTGATCAATTATTATACGACAACCTAGCTATAGCAATTGACTCGGTCCGTGGTACGCGTTACACTATGAGGATAGATTGTTAAGATGCGGATAAGCGACAAATATTACCACAAGTTCATATTAATATCCGGTGGTTAGTATAGGTGCTGATGGGTGGTTACTTTACTAGATTAACGCAACTGAATAAAGTAGTTATATACACTCGTGGCTGTGTGCTCGGTGTCGAGACAACCATATCCACAGGGCACATTGAGGACCCTGGCCACACGAGAATTCTCCCGAAAGGGGCTTCTTAGTCAGCAGAGATGTGCCCGCACTAGAGCGCCAGTCAAAGATGTGTAGACAGAGTGAGTGGCTGAGAGTCTTCAATCTTGCAAATTGAGGGACCTCACTGGTCGAGCTGCTGTCTTAGTTCTAACAACCCTCTTAACAAGGGTTACGGTTGTGTTGGTTTATGAAGTAATCAGATGTACTTATAGATATATTGTGTGGAATTCCTTGAATGAATGAATCTAGCGTAGTAAATTAGTTATGTACACCTGTGGCCGAGAGCTTAGCGTTGTGGACAACCATATCCAAAGAGCACATTGACGACCCTGACCAATACGAGAATTCGCCCGTTAAGGGGTTTCTTAGTCAGTAGAGATGATGATCGCGCTTAGGCCTCCGTCACGGATGTGTCAACGAAGGTAAGGTTGGTGAGACCTTTCAGTCTTGCAAACTGAAGAGTTTCGCTGGCTAAGCCGTCGTTTTGCTTTAACCGAAGCTTCTTACCGTGAAGCTAGCTATGTTGATTTTACAAGGGAATCCAACACTTTCGCTTATTTTCGTTATTGACGTTAGTCAATAATTAAGTAGGTATCTTCTTAGGTGGGGTCGTTATTATCGGGATCTCAACAAAAGTATTGCGGTGGGTTGGTAATTAATTATCATTCGTCAGTTCAACTGTGCATTGTCGTATATTTAACATTGTTCCGACTATAAAGTGCCTTTGAGTTGATTGAGTGAGATTGGTTGCTAAGACATTGTGTTACATCCATTGAGATATTTTGGGGGTGAATTGTATTATAAATAGCTTAGGAAAAGTCAGTACTAATTGGTATTAGATTTGATAGAAATAATGATAGGGTAGGCGGAATCAACAGATGAGGTGGGATTACTAGCGAGTACGAGCAGCCGCGAGCGAGCGAGAGGCGAGCGCTACAGTTCGCTAACAACTCTAAGATTCATCGTTAGGGAGAATCGATATTATACAAGACATTGCGTCATTCATGTACCTGGAAGTAAAACATGTACTAATATTCTATTTCAATAGACTATCATCGCATCATCATCAATATCTTGACATACGATTATTTTCGTTATATCATCGCATCATCATCAATATCTTGACATACGATTATTTTCGTTATATCATCGCATCATCATCAATATCTTGACATACGATTATTTTCGTTATATCATCGCATCATCATCAATATCTTGACATACGATTATTTTCGTTATTATATCATCGCATCATCATCAATATCTTGACTTCTTCACGATTATTTTCATTATTATGTCATCGCATCATCATCAATAGAGATCCCATCATGGCCAACACAAGTTGACCACTATTGTATTGCGAGTCTGTTTAAAGGGCGTCACCTACCACATCTATACCACACCTACAACTTAGTATAACAAGGAATTTATGCCCACTTTAGCCTCCATAGTTGTGCATCACTTAATGAAACTACAGAATTGTAAATTAATTCTAAGGAACCTGGTATAATTGTCTTACTTAAGTTATAGGTTCTACTAAAATGGGGTTAATGTACAACTTCAATTAACGTGTAACTGTTTCCCTTTATAGAAATACAAACTTCATACTTCTCGAAAAGGGCCTGGTTCTACTCACACAACGCGGGGCCTCATCACTAGACGAAATCACACGCCAAGCCACTTCACCAGCGCGAATCACGTATAGCTTAGGTCTAAATAGGTCTTCGAGGTTAGGTTCCAGAGATAATAAATTCTAGGTTAGATTACGGCATTGTAGGCCTGGAGTCGGACGGTTTTTTATTTGACCGAATCTCTTTCCGTCCGGCAATATCCTAGGAGATGATTTGGTCTGTTAAAGTACTCAAGCTCGATTACTTTAACATAAATAACGAGAGATTCTGTAGCTGTAGGATAGATTTACCTAGACTAGAATAAAACCCAACCTTTCTAGTAGGATCGGCCGGAACTAACTCGGTTTTTCTATTCGCTTTGGTACGAGTTAGTATTTATAGGAACAAAGTGGATATCTAGTACAATCGAGTCTTGATTTTACTGGATTAATTAGTCAAAGGTTCTTTAGCTTCAAAACAAACAAAATTAATTTGATATTTCTATGGTAAATAAATGATTTATTTTCTCGCTTACTATCTGTTTAATTTTATTCAATAGCTTTTCCTTCAGGTAGGATTCAATTTTCAGACGACTAGAAGCTTCTCAGGAGCTTCAGCTTTCAGATAGGGGTTAATTTAAGTTCAGAATAGGAAAACATAAAAAGCAAGCCATTTAAGAGGTTGAATCGTTACATTTTGGTGAGGCCGTGCCCAGGATGAAAATAGGGTTTTAAATTCACTTTTTAGTATCCCGGGTTACTACAGAATAGAGTATTTTCGTTTTAAAAAAAAAAAAAAAGAAAAAAATTATAATAAAAGGAAAAATATTTTTTTATTACGTGATTCGCTTGGTGAAAGGGCTAATTAAATTTATTTACAGATTTTTCTGTGTGTGGGTTATACAAATAACCCACATTTTGTTGCCGTGGAGTAGATAGAGAGATGGAGTTTGTATTTTTTAATGTTGTGTTGTGTATTATTTTCAGGACTTTCTTTCTTTTATTTTATTTCAAAGAGATTTTCACGCGCGATACGTACGTGAATTGTGTTGTGTATTATTTTCAGGACTTTCTTTCTTTTATTTAATTTCAAAGGGATTTTCACGCGCGGTACGTAGGTGAATTACTAATCAATAAGTTATATCACACTAAACTATGAAAAATATGCATAGAAATAATTTTGTTGTAGACGAAGGGCTAATATTATTTTGACAGAAATTCATTTGGGGGTACACATTTTTATTCCCGACTGTACTTTTCTACATATGTTTACCAACTGCTCATTGAGACGATTCTAACGAGCCCAAACTCGATGGGTTTGTGTCATTGTATCACGAAGTTCCTAGGCCCATCTTCCAACCCCAGCATCAGATTAGTTCCTTGTCATCTAACTTTAATTTGTCATGCGATTTATACATATGTGCGAAATTTTAGGCCGAACGGAAGTCAGGAAGTGAGTCTAATCTAAGAATTAAGTAAAAACGTAACATTACCTAAACACTCTTTTCATCGGACAGTCGTGTCAAAGTAGTACCTACGCGAAATTTGTATAAAAGGGGGGCAGGAATGTTATGCGGAATGGCCTTACAATCTGCCAATGCCATAGCACAATTAAGTAGGTTCCATATACATCAGGCGGTTGCGGTAGTAGTTATAATAAAGTTTAGGTATAATGCTTTTATTCCAAAATAAAATAAAAATAAAATAAAACGGATCTAGATAACCTCAAGATAGTATTTTGTTAAATTAGCATCTTATGTATTTAGCTACGATTATTTCATCCTTCATATTCAATTGTTGCATTTGAGTTCGCAAGAATAGTGTTGAGGTCATTGACATCTGTCCCGCGGTTGGGCAATTATTCGTTAAATAGTGGTTAGGAAAGTATCGGTGGATGATTATAGTACCAAGGACTTAGGAACATACTTAAGAACTCATCACATAATAGGGGTTAGAGTTATAGGTAACTTTCGTAAACTAGGGGAGAAAAGTAGGTACGCGTTATACCTAGTTAGTTGACCTAGTCAAATTGAATCCAATTCTCGGCGTTTACGATAAATCGATCGCTACTAAGTATTGTCCGAAATCTTAAGTACCTATAACCTTGCGGATATTTTCTACGTAATCGTCTTTGTAAAGAAAGTAATTGTAAGAATAGATAAGTAGGTAATTCGCGCGAGTTATATTCATTAACCAGTTAAAATGATAGGAAACTGGAGCGGTTATCTGTTACAAGAAAATGCGCATTCGAATCGGATTAGTTCCGGCTAGAAATTCAAATACCTAAGATCAAAGGTACACTATAATGGACTTTGTTGTTAGGTCATTAAGGTCAAAAGGTAAGCTGTGTGTAGGTATTTAAATGGTTGTCATCGTGAGTCAGTGAACCGGTTGTATGTACGCGTGAGATTTCAATTTTTAATTTCGTAGGTACATAAAACCACTTTGGCAGGGTTTAAATAGTGACAGGGTCGAAGTTAGACAACAAGTCAAGGGCACTTAAATACCTGGCTAACTCCACAGAGGTATATTCCTGGCATGGTAGGACTCACACATTTCCACATAAATACGCGGCCACTCTATCACATTCACTTTATAATGTGCACCAGTTCAATTATCACTACATTGATTTATGTTTGAATACACACTAAACCACAGTAAAACACTTTAAACTGATTAAATAATAGGCCTAAATATGCGAGAATTCGGCTCGTTGAAGCCCGCGCGCAAACTAAAAACAATTTTAAACATCGAACTTAGGTTCGGGCAGCCATTTTGGAATCTAGCGACGTCGCGGCGCCAGTAATCATAAAGATTTTTGGCGGGAAATTGTTGTTTAATTTGATGATAAAGGAGTAATATTAATTAACTATATGTCGCGTTCGCTTATAATTTGGTGGAATGGGTGAACAGTTTTAGGATCATAGGATAAATATTTATGTAATGCATTAAGGTCGGTCTTAAATAAAGCGCGTCGCACGTAAAATATTTTGACACGGAAAATAATGTAGCCAGTTAGATGCGTTAATATTGATAGTAACTTTATGATAATGGCATAGTGTAAATTATTTCTAATAACTAGGTAATAATATAGTTGCTTAACTTTTGAGGTGGTTTTTCTCACGGGCCGGAATTGATATCGGCGAATTAAATATATAGAAATAGTATGCGACAAAATTAGCTTTGTGGAGGTTGCGGGCTAAGTATAAGCTAGTTAGAGCCTACATATTTTATATTGGTCAATTCTAATAGGTATGTTAAGTACCTTTAAGCGTCACGCGGGTTTACGTGGGTACAATGTAATGAAAAAGATAATAGATAGATTGCGCCTTACAAAACTTAGCGAAATAAAGTTTTAGACCCATCACACACTGTAGGTATAGCGAATTTCATTGTAATCGGTAGCTTAATTAACGCTAACGTACTTACGAACGTTCGAATTAGAAAATAAGTAAGTAATAATAGATATATATATATAGATATAAGATTAAGGCGCTATTGTATTAGGTCAACCTGTAAAAATAGTTGCTGTACTGAAATAAATAAATAAAATAAATAAAAAAATAAAATAAAAAAGGTAACACGTGTTGGCAAGCGAATGAAATAAAACGAATTCATTGAATAAGGATATTCCGAAATCCGTCTGTCTGGTTTAGTTACTTCGTGAGTCATAATTATAAAGCGGGGTTTGTGAAGTTTCAGAGTAATTTAAATAATTAATTATAATTCCAGTCAAGTTAGGTTTTCATATATATATGCAAAACCAAGCACGCGTGATCTACGGTACGACATTATTAGTTAGCGAATAACTTTGATACTCAGGTTCTGAGGCGAAAGACTTCGCTGATAGGGATTTCCGAATCTCACGGGAGATTCAGCTCTAAGAAAGGGGGGCAGAAGGCTTAGAATTGTAAGACAATGTGTGTAGGGCATGAAATTGATTAACCGCAACGCACTTAATTATTAATAAGGTAGTGTTAAAGTCATGGGTTCTATCAATAGGGTTGAATGCAATTTAAATGTAGGTAGGTATAGTAAGTAAATATAGTACGGATCAATTCATTGATAGTTACGTTGATAGTAAAATTTATTACTTACGTATTTTAAACAATGGTTTCAGAATTTGTCAAGTATAAGATGGATAGTTGTCCCAGTCTGAAACCGAAAGATTAGAGCTTGTCAGACAAATACCATATATGTACCGGTTCACGTCAGGTTACGAAAGATATTCGCCATGTTTATATTATATGGTAACAGGGCAATTCGGAGAAATTATATTAGTAATACCAAGTTGTGCACGTGTTATTATTATTATGTACTTTAAGGCAGGAGTCGTATATATCGCATGGCACTTTAATTGGTTACCATAGTATGTGATACTGGAGTATGTAAACTAACTGTTCCACCTCTCTAGTCATTGTTGAGGTAATGTGAATTTCGAAATAGGTCGTTAATTTCGCAAGTTATCTTAACGGCGCACTGGACGGGCGGTTTGTCCGGCGGGCTATGAATCGCGAGCGTCCGGGTTCGATCCCCGGTACGGAAAAATCTTTTTGTGTTTTTTTATTTTTGCTTTACTAACAATATTGTGGGCTACTACTTTTTAAACCTTTGGTTATTAAATTGAACGAATTTTACAATGTTTGGAGTAAGTTAAGGGTAATTGGGGATACTTATATATTTAGACGTTTATAGTTTTAACATTATGCGATTTAGGTATTCATCAAATTGTGTATTTGTCTACGACATAGGGTCCGTCTATTTTTTTTCCATGAAGTACCTATGACAAAAATGACTTATCAGTTAATGTAATTAGGTATTATTTAAGGGTCTGCGGTATAATTTTACGGATGCATAAAATTATCATCGAGGCACTCGCGTAGGTTTATTGAACAGAACGTATGGTTGTTTATAAACGATATTCGTATTAGGGCATATTTCCAAGTTCGGTTACAAAACTAGCGCAAAATAGGTCAGATATTGGTCACGTAGGAAAATTAATCCGACCCGTGGCGGGGATATTTTGATACTAGCGACGAACGCAAGTGATATTTCTCTCATCCATGTAAGAAATAAGTAGTCGGCCGATGGATTAACTGTCGCATGAGTAAGATCGCGGTTGCTTTTCGTTCTTTCGTAACCGTTTAAAAGAGTTTAGTACCTTTACTGAATTCAGTGCTGGATTAAAATAGGCCTTATGGTTTAAAATGGGAAGATTTTAAAGGAAGAAGGTATAAATTACTTACGGTTGATTGACATGACACCCACTAGTTGAGTTCCCAGTAGCAGAATTCATGGTTTCACTAGCTTCACCTTAAAACTAACTAAGTATACATTCTAATGCACAACACTGAATAATGCTCGTATTATGATACGTTGGAAAAGGCCAAAATAGGAGGCAAAACACTCGTTGTTGCACTATACCAGTCAGGCGTAACTGGAACAATTTATTCCTTCAAATAATAGCAATCTAGACACTAGTTATTAAATTATTTGATTAATTACGACGAATGTTGTTAACAAAATTTGTCTAGCGAGGCCGCGGGAATTTGACATTTGCTGATTTGGGTTAAGATCTGTGGTGAGGCTTTAATGTACGGCCAAGTGGCGTGTTTAAACGGTTGTTACGGTTTAGGAAAAATTAGGAGTTGTGAATACATAAAGCCTGAGCTTACTTAGAGGTGGTAATTTAATTCTAATGGGGTTTTGTCATGTGGAATACGGTGGCGGAATGAAGGGGTTAATTCGGTTTCGAGTCAAATCATTTACGCGTTACAAGAGCATCTTACATTTATAAACTGTGTATCAGGCAAGTGAGGTATTGGAAATTATGTTAAATTTTTTTTGACAAGAGAGTTCATATTTACTTAGACGGATTTTCCTTGCCTACTAACATTAAACTAGGACCTTTTATTAGATAGACCTTGCCAGTACGTTGTGTCTAGTTGATAAATCTAATGATTAATTTCCCTGCGCTTAAAGTTATTAAACTATAAATGTGATTAACAGGTCCTACCAATGTCAGAATTCGCGTCGATTTATAAGGGACCTTTTGTAATTGGGGTTAGCATTGTGATTATAAAATACTCTGATACTACATTATATCCAAATGAGAAATCCTAGTAAGTGTTTGTATTCATACCAAAATTTGTAGACATCCCATTGAAATTGAGTCGCGCATTATGTTGGGTGTACATTATCGTTTGTAGGGCCATTATCGCTTGTATCGCGGGAGGGTTAGCGTAGTCGGTTGTCTTTAATCCATTCGGTATGATAGCTTTTGCGAGGGTACTACCACAATTTTATTTAGCATTTTAGACGATAAATATCAAAAAAATAATAAAAAGTAGAATAAGTAAAGTTATAGTCTGTGTTAAGAATAGTTACGCGATCCACTCACCGCTGGTTCAAATCGCGCGAATGAAACCGTAAGTACTTCGCGTTGTTCGTTTCACACTAGATATAAAAAAAAGGGGAAATTCAGTACTTTATGCTTGATTCCGTGCTTAAAACTAGAATAGAATAGGCAATTTGTAAGTTTGTAAATAAGATATTATGTGGTCGAGATCGTAAGGCGTATCTATAGTGTGCGCTCACGGGAGGTCGTGCGTCGATAAGGTTAACCGACTTTCAAAAAGGGGAGGGCTCTCAGATAGGTTGTATTTTACTTCTTTAAATCAGGTTGGACGTTAATTAAAGGCGCCTATATAGGTTGTTCAACAACAAATTAGGTACTTGTTATAAAATATTAACAAAATGGTTGGTTGTAGTATGGGAATTTAGGTATTTTTAATGCGTAACATTTATCGTCAGAAATATTTCTAAGTCAATAAATTGTCAAAGATGTAGTTCACGATAGATTATACCGGTAGCTGTTAAGGTAGATTCGAGATCGCCGCGTTGGGGGTGGCAAAATTAGCACTGACCCCTGGTCTTTTATTGATATTGAGAGGTTAGAGACCAAGTTATACTGGCTGTAAGCAATAAATCGATTTGAGTCGAGTCGATCTGCATTGGCGAATATCAAGGTTGGCGCAATGACCGCGGGATTGTCTCGCTATCAGTTGGGCTGTTATTCTGGGCGTACTAGGGAAGCACCTCACCTCACCTCACCTTTCACCACTAGCGAAAGTAGATCTATACCCGCAGCGCTGAGTCATCGTTACCATCGTCATCATATTAGCCGGTAGACAGCTACTGTTAGACAGGACTCCCCCAAAGAGTACTAGCGGTTATATCCCAATATTTAGTTGTTACGAATTGCGGAGTCTAGAGATATTTGTACGTGACCTTTTAGGATGACGTAAAATAAGTTACAGGATAACGGGACAGGAATGACTGATAAATTAAGTACTAGATGGTATAAATTTATAATTCTTTTTTTTGAGTTGGCGGGAAATTTTAATTTTGTTCTTGTCATCCCTTCCTTTCGGAGAAAGTAGGTATACGGCGGATTGACGTCTCATAGGTATAAAGGGGGAATCAGATAACCTATTGTAGTGCGTGTCAAATTTTAGATACTTAAGTTGAAATTTTAGATCGCGGCGCATCTTGTTTTAAGGGATTCCTGACGGGTATCATTTTCAAGTTATACGGGAATGCAGATTCTAGATTTAAGATTAGTTTGGAATCCAGGATGGCTGATAAAATTTTTGAAAGAAAAAATCGGCGCGAGTATCATTTTCGAGTAATGCACGGATGCAGATTTCAAATTTTGGGGCTAAATTTGGAGTTCAATAGGGCAGGGTCGGCTTTGGAGAAGAAGAGGTCGCGGCTACCGTATTCGATTAGCTTGTGATTGTATATTTAGAATTACGATACAGATGTGGGGTAAAGGCGACGGTGTTATGACAGCGTGACGGCAGTTGCAGTTGCGGGAGCGGAATTTCAAGCATCGATTGAATACTAATTATTGAAACTTACAGGTATCTTATGAGAACGAAGAGATGGAGTTCATAATAAAGGGAAGGATATGGGGCCGTGATCGTCTAGTGGTTAGGACCTTACGCAGTTATAATTATTCCGGCTTAAATTTATCTCAAGCATGGAATATGGTTATATATTTTGTCCACATGTTATGCGCTAGGTAGTGCATAAACAACGTTAAATATTTACATGAAATAATCCATTTATTACAGGTATATCTTAAGATGTATGATGCGTTTGTCAATACAATATTGACATCAGGCGTTAAATTTATGTGGGTCCTAATAGGGCGTGGGTGTAATCTTCATTTAGTAACCGGCGAATCTTACGTTTGCACAATATATGGTATTGGCGTAAGACTAATTTTAAACTTATGAATTATGTATTGCAATTTATCTGGTATTTACTACATAAATTATAGTATTACGAAAATTTGAGATCCAACTATAAAATTATTTAAGTTGTGAGAATGGGGGGCAGTTATTTAATTAATGACTGATAGGTAAATGGTAAAAGGGATATGGCTTAAAATTTAGATATTTACGGGATACTCTAGGAGGGTTAATTAAGTTTGACTTGCTGTCTTTTATAATCTTCAAACATATGAAGGGCAGGTTAGTTGGCTGTGTGCGAATAGGGCTGTGCGGATCAATTAAAGCAGTAAAATTTTGTTTTGCAAAATAAATAAAGTAGTAATATTATATTATCACTTTGTTCTACTCTTCATATCATAATTTTCTCATCTTGTAAAGTAAATGTAGATTCTCATAGCATATAACTTGGGAAGAACATTATATATCATTAATGTGGTTGTACTGTCGGATTCCGTTTAGTTGGTCTAAGTCGTGTTTAGGGCAAGGGGATTAACTAGGTTGGGTGGGTAAATAGTGTGTTCGTTGAGTTAAGAGATGTATGAGTCCACGTGAGAGGTAGTGCTGAAAGTGTGATTGTATGATAACAATGGGCTTTTACCGACTGGCCGGAGTTCGCAGTGCAACCTAGGTTTGTTGGTACTGATTGATCTCTCCAAACCATTTTACACCGGTGTTTCCGCAGTTATAGTTTGGTTAGGTTAAAGTCATAAAATGACAAGGTCCTTGTGTGACTAACTGTGGCGACACTATACTCTACAGAAGCTAAGCTGAAAGGCTAAGCTAGTCTTATCTTCGTCCTACACATCTCTTCGTGGCAAGGATACTTCCGACACCATATTCTTCGGGATGATTTGTCAACGAACATTCATTCTGAAACTTAAGTAATAATATTTTAACTTCCATTACTGGGAATTTATCAGGAATTTCCTATTATATGTTAAATAATTTGCAATGTCAAGATTACAATCTTGCAAGGGTTCAATGAACATGGTTTGTTGAAATTAAATTTAGTAAGGCTGTTATTCTTACACGATGGTGAAGTGTTGCATTTTGTATTTGAGTAATGCAAACGTATTTTATAGTAGTTACGACATTTCTACAGTAAAGCTGGGCGGGGCTTGGACGCATGTAGTCGGATTCTCTATAGGATGTCAAGGCACTTCCTAGAGACCCCACGGGGTTGATGAATGTTACTGTGTGCGACTGGGTCACGTTCGGTATAGAGATAGAGTATCATCGCGAACGACGATTAAAGTTAAAGTTTGTTTGATGTTTTGTCAGTATTATCACTATCGTTAATGGTTTGATGGTGCTGTCAGGACATTGAAGGGATTAATGCAAAATTAACCCAGTAGTCTATGAACAGTTTGCCTCTAGTGTGGAATACAGTCTGAAGTCGGATATCCTAGTCAAGAAGAAACATTCTCCACTGGGTTTGCTTGGTGGTTATCTGTGTACTCAGTGTTCTGCTGTTCGCATGGGGAGTTATTGTAATAACATAAACCGAGATATGTGGTCGAACCTGGATCCTTGGTAGCCAGAAGGTATCTGAGGGTTCGGGGTGTTAGTGCAACATCGTGGTCATTAGGATCTATTGGGCTCACAACCTAGTACTTTGTGCGAATGGGAGTATTCTGGGGAAGTTTTCTAGCGGCGCCGACCGAGATATGTGGTCTAACTTGAGTTTGTAGTGGCCAGGGGGCATCTGTGGGCTCAAGGTGAAGCTAGAAGATAATTATATTGTGTCATCGGCCGAGATATGTGGCCTAACTTGTACTGACGGAAGCCAGAAGGCAACTGGAGGTGCAAGGTGATGCAGTATAGGGGTTTGTATTGCCAGCCGAGATATGTGGCTAAACTTGAGTTTGTGGTGGCCAGGGGGCATCTGTGGACTCAAGGTGGTACCGTAGGGATGGGTATGTGTGTCATCAGCCGAGATATGTGGCTAAACTTGTGCTGACGGAAGCCAGAAGGTGACTGGAGGCACAAGGTGATACAGGGGCTATTCTTCAACGTCCATCACCAAGCAAACGTAGTGGTTAAACATTCACACATCTAAAATACACTTGTTGGAGAGATCGATATATCAACGAATTGAAACTTCCCGAGTTATGGGGTTGGCATTTTTTGCAAATTATAATCATAGATTATTGGTCATAATTAATTGGGAGAGTTATGTAAATAGACACAGCTAACAAATCTAGCCTTCAGTTAGAGTAATATTATATTTAAATTTGGTATAAAGACAGTAGGTTAACGAAATTATCTACTCAAAGTTATTTTAAAGATTCACATAGGTCGTCATAATAGGTCGCAATTCCTTGTGTATTGCTTAGGTATGTTTTAGATTGTGATAATGCTTCGCTCAAAATCGTAGATTTCTCGCTGTGCATGATCATGGGGCAGATTGAGACGATCCGAGAGCTCCGCTCTCAGACTCAATAGTATCTAAGGGCGGAATTACTCTTTTAAATTGATAGATGTTAGCGTTGTGGGTTTCAGGTCCAAATATGAAGGGATTGAAGCTTTCATTCGTTATCATCCTGTTAATTATGTATGTAAATAAGTTAGATATAAATTGCGTTAGATGCTATTCTAGGCTAAAATCAAGGCTACAATTAAAAGTGTAGAAAACTCGCGTTTCGTCCAAAATAATTGGTTTAAAACATACTTCAGCATACTAATTCAGTATTGTTGGATTAGTGTATCATTTAATGTGTGCTAGATCTAGATTTATGGATTCATAAATTAGACTACTTAGGTTAATTGCAGGAATGGATCGCTGGCCAGCAAGAAAACGCGTGGACGGACGCGCGAGCTGCAGAGACATTCTACCCGCGAAGTCGAGAAAAGTGCTTATCGATCGGCACTGTGGGGCGAGGAACGCTCCCTGGAAAATGGGCCTTATACCCTTTTTGTTGAGGTATATTTTCAGATGAGGAGTCGGATTAGTGGCGTGATCGTGTTAGTGTTGGCTATAAATACCCCGGCGGGCCGAGGAGCGTTTCACTTTTTTATGGGACGTCGAAGCGAGATCACGCTGCAGAAGGCAAAGGCGGCCAGGCTAGGCTGACCTCTGGGCGCGTACTACTTCGAGGCGGAACAAGGCTGGTCACCGCTGGGCTGCATTACGGCTGTTGCTGAGAGGAATTAGAGTTTGGTAAGGTCGCAAATGCCTTTGCGATCGTCTGGTGAGATTGAATATTTTATTTTAAAGTGTGACTAATCATAGTGAATTCTGGAATTTCTTAGGGAGTAATTATCTTGTGCGCACATTGTCTTGAATTGAGTGATTAATATTTAGGCAATATCTTTCTGCTCGTGAACTGATATGATCTTATATGATCACGTGTGTATTTTGAATATGTGGCGGTCTAATAGGTTTATCACCTAATAAATGCGCTTAAGACATCATCATATTAGAATTCCGTATACTCCCATGAAGTGAAGTGAACACGACTATTTATAGTACATGAATGTTCGCTAAGGAACGGTCCAATGGTAAATAATTCCTAATTGTATACCAGTATCTAGTGGTTAGTTGTAGGTACAAATGAGGGAAATCTTTATTAAAATATGTGTTAATATTATATTGTAATTTATTTATGGCGGAGGAGCTGGCTTGTTACGAGCGTCGAGGGAGATCAGAAGTGGCGGGAGCCCTGGGAACCAGAGAGGCGTTGGGTACGTGTCCCACTATTAAGAAATTAAAATCTGGTGAGTGACCTTTATAATCACTGTATTGAATGACTCTAAACTTATTAATTTGTTTTTGGGGACTATTATCTAACCATTTCAACGTTATCATACTTGTATTTGTGTATCGAAATCTAGTTCTACTGTATATAGTTTGGGGAATATGCTAGATAAAGTACGAGCGGTTTATGTATAGGTTATGAACGGATCTAGGTCATTGGTTAAATAACTGACGATATTACAGGAATGTTGTTTTGTTCTACATATATATTACTAGTTGATTTGTCACTGCGATATGATTGGGTTCCGTGCGCCCCCACGAGATAAAGTGATCAATTATTATACGACAACCTAGCTATAGCAATTGACTCGGTCCGTGGTACGCGTTACACTATGAGGATAGATTGTTAAGATGCGGATAAGCGACAAATATTACCACAAGTTCATATTAATATCCGGTGGTTAGTATAGGTGCTGATGGGTGGTTACTTTACTAGATTAACGCAACTGAATAAAGTAGTTATATACACTCGTGGCTGTGTGCTCGGTGTCGAGACAACCATATCCACAGGGCACATTGAGGACCCTGGCCACACGAGAATTCTCCCGAAAGGGGCTTCTTAGTCAGCAGAGATGTGCCCGCACTAGAGCGCCAGTCAAAGATGTGTAGACAGAGTGAGTGGCTGAGAGTCTTCAATCTTGCAAATTGAGGGACCTCACTGGTCGAGCTGCTGTCTTAGTTCTAACAACCCTCTTAACAAGGGTTACGGTTGTGTTGGTTTATGAAGTAATCAGATGTACTTATAGATATATTGTGTGGAATTCCTTGAATGAATGAATCTAGCGTAGTAAATTAGTTATGTACACCTGTGGCCGAGAGCTTAGCGTTGTGGACAACCATATCCAAAGAGCACATTGACGACCCTGACCAATACGAGAATTCGCCCGTTAAGGGGTTTCTTAGTCAGTAGAGATGATGATCGCGCTTAGGCCTCCGTCACGGATGTGTCAACGAAGGTAAGGTTGGTGAGACCTTTCAGTCTTGCAAACTGAAGAGTTTCGCTGGCTAAGCCGTCGTTTTGCTTTAACCGAAGCTTCTTACCGTGAAGCTAGCTATGTTGATTTTACAAGGGAATCCAACACTTTCGCTTATTTTCGTTATTGACGTTAGTCAATAATTAAGTAGGTATCTTCTTAGGTGGGGTCGTTATTATCGGGATCTCAACAAAAGTATTGCGGTGGGTTGGTAATTAACTATCATTCGTCAGTTCAACTGTGCATTGTCGTATATTTAACATTGTTCCGACTATAAAGTGCCTTTGAGTTGATTGAGTGAGATTGGTTGCTAAGACATTGTGTTACATCCATTGAGATATTTTGGGGGTGAATTGTATTATAAATAGCTTAGGAAAAGTCAGTACTAATTGGTATTAGATTTGATAGAAATAATGATAGGGTAGGCGGAATCAACAGATGAGGTGGGATTACTAGCGAGTACGAGCAGCCGCGAGCGAGCGAGAGGCGAGCGCTACAGTTCGCTAACAACTCTAAGATTCATCGTTAGGGAGAATCGATATTATACAAGACATTGCGTCATTCATGTACCTGGAAGTAAAACATGTACTAATATTCTATTTCAATAGACTATCATCGCATCATCATCAATATCTTGACATACGATTATTTTCGTTATATCATCGCATCATCATCAATATCTTGACATACGATTATTTTCGTTATATCATCGCATCATCATCAATATCTTGACATACGATTATTTTCGTTATATCATCGCATCATCATCAATATCTTGACATACGATTATTTTCGTTATTATATCATCGCATCATCATCAATATCTTGACTTCTTCACGATTATTTTCATTATTATGTCATCGCATCATCATCAATAGAGATCCCATCATGGCCAACACAAGTTGACCACTATTGTATTGCGAGTCTGTTTAAAGGGCGTCACCTACCACATCTATACCACACCTACAACTTAGTATAACAAGGAATTTATGCCCACTTTAGCCTCCATAGTTGTGCATCACTTAATGAAACTACAGAATTGTAAATTAATTCTAAGGAACCTGGTATAATTGTCTTACTTAAGTTATAGGTTCTACTAAAATGGGGTTAATGTACAACTTCAATTAACGTGTAACTGTTTCCCTTTATAGAAATACAAACTTCATACTTCTCGAAAAGGGCCTGGTTCTACTCACACAACGCGGGGCCTCATCACTAGACGAAATCACACGCCAAGCCACTTCACCAGCGCGAATCACGTATAGCTTAGGTCTAAATAGGTCTTCGAGGTTAGGTTCCAGAGATAATAAATTCTAGGTTAGATTACGGCATTGTAGGCCTGGAGTCGGACGGTTTTTTATTTGACCGAATCTCTTTCCGTCCGGCAATATCCTAGGAGATGATTTGGTCTGTTAAAGTACTCAAGCTCGATTACTTTAACATAAATAACGAGAGATTCTGTAGCTGTAGGATAGATTTACCTAGACTAGAATAAAACCCAACCTTTCTAGTAGGATCGGCCGGAACTAACTCGGTTTTTCTATTCGCTTTGGTACGAGTTAGTATTTATAGGAACAAAGTGGATATCTAGTACAATCGAGTCTTGATTTTACTGGATTAATTAGTCAAAGGTTCTTTAGCTTCAAAACAAACAAAATTAATTTGATATTTCTATGGTAAATAAATGATTTATTTTCTCGCTTACTATCTGTTTAATTTTATTCAATAGCTTTTCCTTCAGGTAGGATTCAATTTTCAGACGACTAGAAGCTTCTCAGGAGCTTCAGCTTTCAGATAGGGGTTAATTTAAGTTCAGAATAGGAAAACATAAAAAGCAAGCCATTTAAGAGGTTGAATCGTTACAACCTCCGGCTTCGTAGGCAGGGTCACTACCAACTAGGCTACAGGAGGCTCCCATACAACAAACGTGTTTTTTTTTCCCGTTTTGATAGATAATGGTACGGAACCCTTCGTGCGCGAGTCCGACTCGCACTTGGCCTGTTTTTTTTCTTACTCTTCATATTCAATAGAAAACTAACTTCCTCGTTATTTGCAATTAGGGACAAAGACGAGTCTCGGCTTCGCACTAAAACTCATGATGTTAAGGACCGTACCGGAAAGAAAGTAGACAACTTTAGGCATCTCTAAAAACTGGTACGTACATAAAATCGGCATATTTTTTTTTAATAACGAACTATATCCTTTTTTTTTAATTGCAACAAAAAGCAATTACTACTTTTGTCAAAATGTCAACATGGGGCGAATTAGCTTACACGTTCGTAAAAATATTTTGGACGATTGGTGCAAAATAAAAGGTATGACGATTAGAAAACTGGTTAAATAGTACGAGTTGAGTCCCGCGGGCGTGCACAAGATAATAAATAAATTTGGTGGCTTCTGTACTCTCCAAGATTTGCCTAAATCTGGAAGAAAACCGGGGACAACCGACTTGGCATGAGAAAAGAAAGTCGTAAGAATGTTTAAACAAAATCCGCCCTTTCAATTCGAGATGCGGCAAAAAGAGCCAAAACTTCTTCGGCTATGATACAAAGAATCAAACTAAGATACAACCTAAAGACCTATAAAAAACTAAATCAACCAAAACGAGATGAAAATCAAACAATAGCTGTCAGAAAACTGGCAAGGAAATTATACGACCGTATATTGACCAAGAAAAATCAGTGCATTATAATGGATGACGAGACTTATTGCACCATAATTTATTACGGTGCCGGCTTATAGAAGGTTACTCGAAAACATAAGGCCATCAACCTCGAAAAATTTGGCAAAAAAGTATTAGTGTGGCAAGCGATTTTTCAATGCGGTATGCGATCGCAATACTTCTTTACTACAGGGACTTTGAACGCTACGGTATACAGTGAAGAGTGCTTACAGAAAAGATTACTACCACTAATAAAGAAACACAGGAGTAGCACTTTATTTTGGCCATACTTGGCTTCTTGTCATTACTCTAAATTCTAAAACAACGAAGGAATGGTATAAAGTCGATAAGGTAGAAGTAGTGGATAAGGAGATGATTCCTCCCAATTGCCCAGAAGTTCACCCAATTGAGCGATATTGGTCTATCATGAAACGACACCTCTAAAAAACGTCAAAGCTGCCACCTCAGTTGAAAACTTTAAAAAAAAGTGGAACAGGGCATCATCAAATGTGTCAAAAGTGATCGTCCAGAATTGAATGAGACACATCAAAAAGAAAGTTAGTTTGCAGGCAAAATATATAAAATACGACGAATTCATTCAAAACAGTTCTTTATAAAGACCTTATTTTTCAGTTTCTTCTTGTTTCATTATCAGTTTTCACACAGAATAAAAAAAAATACCATTTTGAAGTTGTCTACTTTCTTTCCGGTACGGTCCTTAATCCAAAAGGCATATAATAGAATATAATCGTTTATTGCATATCACATTACAGACATGGATGGTATTACAAATAAGTAGGTATACATGTGACACCCTGCAAGTGCACAGCAATATCAGAGGGCTAACTAATTAAAATTATGTATAGTAAGTTTATACATATACTTTTGGACCACTCCGTTTTATTATTATTATCACCGGTGTAAATTCACGGGACAAAGCCCGGTCATTTGAAAAGCGTCTGTGGGGATATAGATCCAACACATCGAGGCCCGTTGGAAACGAAGTTTAATGTGATGTAATACACCTGCTTATTATTATTATATTTTATGATCTCTTTGTATACATGTTTGTGTATTACAGTACACAAAGCCAAATGAATACTTGCATTTATAATCTAACTGGCTGCCCGCGCGCGGCTACGCCCGGATATTACAGAGATTTAAAATATAGCTATCCTGATTTTCTGTATAATATTATATTGTAAAGGGTTGCAAGGATCATCTAAAACTCCCGTTACAATATATTTTTAATCTAGCTCTCGATTCTGGAACATATCCTCAACTTTGGAAGGTTTCGAGGGTGAGACCGATCCCGAAGGGGGGCGACGCCACAATTGTAGACAATTACAGACCTATAGCTGTTCTTTCCACGTTGGCTAAGCTGTTTGAATCCATACTGCACCAGACCTTATCAGCACAGGTTAAACCTTACTTGAATGATGCACAACATGGCTTCAGACCTAACCGCTCTGTAAACACAAATCTTCTGCTCCTGGTTGACAATATTTCTGAGCATCTTGATAGAGGCATCCAGGTTGATGTCCTTTATTTCGACTTCAGGAAGGCTTTCGATCGCGTGGATAACGATGTGTTGCTGAATAAAATGAACCAAATTGGTTTCTCTCCGAAGTTACTGTCTTTCTTCGCTAGTTATCTGCGTCAATATGTTCGCCATGGATGCTTTGTCTCGGCTCCATATCATACCCGATCTGGTATCAGTCAGGGATCCATATTGGGACCTTTCCTGTTCGGAATAATGATAAATGACCTCACAACGGTTATTAAGTCATCCCAATGTCTCCTTTATGCCGATGATTTAAAATTAGTTTACGGTGTGGAGCAATTAACTGATTCTGAGTCATTGCAAAGGGACATTAACTTGGTCTTCCGGTGAAGTATTGATAACAAACTTCTGTTCAACTCTGCCAAGTGTTGTGTCTGCACCTTCTGCCGTGCACGTACCCCGATACATGCTCAATACATGCTTGGAGTAGAGCCTATCAACCGTGTCTCCAGCGTTAAGGATCTTGGCGTGGTCTTCGATATGCGGCTTACTTTCCATGAACACATATTATCACTTGCTAAAAGCTGCTATCGAAGATTAGGCTTTGTGATTCGCAACCTTCGTGACTTTTATGATCCCGGGGCCATCAGGCTAGTTTATAACGCACTCGTTAGAAGCAAGCTGGAAGCTTCGTCAATCATATGGCACCCTTATGAATCAACTTACGCCCTATTACTGGAGAAGGTTCAGAAAACGTTCCTACGGTTTTTATATAGGAAAGTTTTTGGGAACTATCCATTTATGTATCCCACCAAATACCTGTTAGGAACCCTAGGTTATAATTCGTTGGAGGTAAGACCTAACTACAATTTGTTGGTGACTGCGTGTCGGATCATACGCGGTGAGTCAGATTGTCCGGAGCTAGTGAGTCGCCTCGTGCGACTCTATACTCCGGATATCCCAAAACCCTTAGGCCACAGCGACGCGATTTGTTGGCGGTGCCTGTCGCGCGCACTGTCACGCAGGAACTCGCCGCTGATCCGTGCTCTCTCACATCTTAATGCGCTCTTGGCATCAGCACCGGAGTGTGACTTACTTGCGTGGCGATGGATGTATGTGTGCGGTGAATGTCTGAGCTTCTGTGAGGAGATGGATGACAGGCAATCAACTGTACCAATGTAATTATATGTGTTTTGTTTGTTTTGTTGTATAGTTTAGTATAGTTTTCATGACGCATTGGTTTTAGGACTGTAATGTTGTGTTAACATGTTTTTAATAATAAATAATAAATAAATAAATAAATATTGGTGAAATATTTTTTGAATTCAGATGACAAGGTATATCTGGAGATTATCCTCTAGATTTATTTATTCATTTATTTACTCATTTATTCACACAATAATACAGTGTATACACCAAATCGCTTACACGCAAAAATAAACAAAAAAGATAAACATGCACAAGTAAAAATACACTTACAAACTTTATAATATTATTATATAGTATAGATACATAAGGACAGGACAAATCACTATTATATTTCTGCCAAGTAATGCCAGAATTAAGGAGACGGATAAAATTATCTTCACACAAACATTTGCCCTTACCAGGATTCGAACCTGGGGGCATCCGCTTCGTAGGCAAGGTCACCCACTAGGCTTAACCGGACTGTCTGAAATCAGGACAATATAATCTGTTTAATCCTACGAAGAGAGTTCTATCTGATGATACACAAAACAGACTACTACATGATTTTCCCGGAATATATCTGGGTAGCAGTAGCGAGGCGTCTAAATAAGTCAGTTTCCACTGGCTTGCCTATTTTAAGTCAATTGAACATCTTATACTAGAATTATTAAGCAAAAAGTAGCTCGGTAAAATCTGACGCCACGGCACCTCTGCGTAGAACTTGATTAGAAATTGCACACAAATTTCAACCCCCCATTTCAGCCCCTTATTTAGACGGTGGTTGCCGGCAAAAGGAGTATTCTATTATTTTCTTCATAAGTAAAACCATCTTCATATCAAAATTTATGTCCATGTGTGTGTTGTGTTTGGCGGTGGAAGCGTGACATGGTAACAACAATCACTCAATTAAACACACCAGGCCCCGTAGCATGGATGGCGTTATCGCGCGATAAGTGACAGGATAAGCGCGTCGTCTCGTTTTCTATCGAACGGTGTCAGCCAGGGACGGATGCTCTATCTTGTCACTTATCGCGTGATCCATGCTACGGGGCCTGAAATCAAGTACAGTTTTCTAATATGGGTCTTTTATTGATTAAATGTCTTCAAATACCTTTCTTACTTATTTCCTACATGAAATTAAAAACATATCTAAATAATGTTATTGGAAGTTACTATTAATTGTTAATACATATTTGGACAAATTTCAAGACACCGTATACATACACCTTTAATGCGTGCTCAAGCAATAAACTCCGTAACGAGGTCATTATGAAAATATCGCTTTGCTCTTTGGTCTTTTTAACTCACCAATTGATTGGTGAGTTTGATAGACCTAACCGCTCGGCCACGACTTTGGTCTTAAGCGACCTGCGACTAGCGTTTTATCTGTTCATTGCGCGTGATCCCAACTAACCACAGTGCGATGTGCGTCTCGACCGCGCAATGAACAGATAAAAAGTATGGTCCGAAGTCGAAGCCGAGCCGTAAACCTAAAAATTTTCCCGTTACGTAGTATTTAGTGGAGTATTTAGCCGCCTAACCGAGAATACTTTATTCCTTAGATTAAGTCCTTATTCCTGTCTAGTCCAATCCAGTTTAAACTGTGTACAATGTCAATACGATAAGCGACAGGTATCCTGTTTGGATCCGTGACACAGATCATCTGGGTGCAATAGAACGGGCCCAAATGTCTCCAAGAACAATAGGTCCTGTCGCCTAGTATGCTGCACTGATTGCTAGGGCTGCCTCCTTCAATACACCTGTTAGATATATTTTTTTGCCCGACTACGGCAAAGCCGAAAGGAACGGATATGTACAGTCTGTTTGTATTTGTGTATGTTCCACTGTAGCGTTTATAATACTGAAACGATTTTGATAAATGGGGTGTCAATCGATTCGAAATTATGCTCCGGGTGACATAGTCTACCAAAAAATAAAAACATGGCGGCTGTCACATACAAATAAGTGACTAACTTTGAAAAAAATCTTTTGCTGTCATAGCGTGTTAGCCGTTGGGTATCTAATGAAAGAGGAGAAAAATTCTAGTTCAAATATATAAAAATATCATATATATTCATTCAGTTACTTTTCCGTAGTCGGGATATAGTTTTTAGGGTTCCGGACCAAAAAGGTAAAAACGGAACCCTTATGGTGCGACTCCGTCCGTCTGTCTGTCTGTCTGTCTGTCACAAAGTAAAATATCCCAGGAACTACTAATACTATCAATTTGATATTTGGAATAGTTGTAAACAAAGCGAATCCACGAGTATGGAAAATGAAAAATTTAAAGATACATAATTTTTAATTTCTATAATAAAGGACGGATAAGAGGGCAGGCAAAATTTAGAAAAAAATACCATTCCCCCCCTAATCTCCAAAGTTTACCTACCGAAAAATTAGAAAATAATATATATAATTAATATTAACGTAAATAATACCGGAAAACTATGACAAGACCTCTATCTAGCGTATTTTTTTTTTATATTTTATAATCATTTAATATTTAAGTTTGTAATTTAATACTTTTGTGTTGAATTAATTTTCCTTCAATTTTGTATGGAAGTAGGTATTATGAGAGTACCTTCTAGCAAATAATGAAATATATATTGAAATTGGTTCACTTGATAAAGAATTGATAAGGAGTGTAATAAAACTATTGCAAGAAAAACAATATTATGATAAAAAGTTGTTCCTTTTAGATAAGTTTTAATTATTTGCATGCTAGTATTATTGTTTTGTATTGTTATACTTATAGCAGAATAATGTTTCCGAATAATATTTTGTCATCTCTTTGTATGTCATCATTCTAAGCAAATAAAGAAGTTTGAAGTTTGAATTATTTCTGAAAAACCAACATAGAGTTTTTCTTAATAAAGCGTGGTGAAAGTTTTGTACGGAACCCTCGGCGCGCGAGACAGACTCGCACATGACCGGATTTTTAAACTTTTTATGCTCGTTTTGTTTGATATTTCTCCTCAGATCACTACGAACTTAAACGTTATTTGATTCACTTGAATATTCAAAATACTTTGACACTATTACAGCTCATATCTGAAACACACAACTATAAGTAACTACTTAGGTAAAATAAAATCGCCAAAGAATAATTATAGTCAAACTATTCTTAAATCATATTAAAACTTCTGACTAAACTGTGAATTTTGGCATCGAAACATTTACAAATAAAGACGCTGAAGTTTATTTACAAATTATAATCAAATATGTATAAACTTATAGAATATATATAATGCTTGGCTGTATACAGGAACGTGTATATGCAAATTATGCTTTATAGACAGAGGTATAGACGAAAATAGAGATATATTTTTGGGATTGCAGTCGGAAGTCGTATTTATGGAACCGATTTAGGCTTCGATAGGTGATTCAGAACACGTCATATTTGTCAGCTTGCATACGTGACGCCACACATGAAATGTATTTCTCGTTTATAATTAACTTTGAAAACACAATAGTTTCCGTAATTACGTATTTCCCAGGAAATATTTGTTTCGTTTTGAACTTCACCCATTAAGATAATATTTGAAAACATATTTTACCCATTACATTTTAAAGTTTAAACCCATCATGTAAACGTCATCATTTACTTCCTGGAAATTATAAATAAGTTACATTACCGGAATAAGTAAACACCGCAAAAAATCGTTATCTGGAGAAAAACATGTAGCTACCGAGAACTTAATCAAATACAGTGCACACATACATTGCATACCTAATTAGTGAGGTATAATAAAATGATTTTGCCTTAAATGTTAACGAGAATGATTAATGTATGCTGCATAATTAATTGGGGAATTTGGGATTGTAAAATTTCTGCTTAAACATAGGTATTTAAGCAGAAATTTTACAATCCCAAATTCCCCAATCAATTATGCAGTAGGTGTACATAAATTATTCTCGTTAATATTTGCGTTTGGGATACAACAATTGTTGCAATTGCCGATACCTATACAGCGTTCACCATGTTATCGGCTACTCGTACGAGTGGAGCGCTGCGAAATATTTGGCACTAAATCTATTTCCAATTTGTAACGCGTTGACACCCCTAGCGGCCCGAGCTTAATGTCACTGCGCATAACACTCAGAGACCTGCGCGGGGCAGTGACAATCACGACGCGTCGCGACGCCGTAATCACAGATCAATCTAATAATCATCGCTTAGAGCACATACTGCGTTTTTAATGCCTATGCGCAGAGAACAAATGAACGCGTAAACGTGCAGTTCATCCTTCTGTAGGATTTGTTGTCCATTATTAATTAATTCTTCACGACATGTAAGTATCTTGGATTTAATTTTGATAATAATCCATTGTCGATGCCAGTAATATAGAGTATCAAGTGACGAGGACAACTAATTATAAATTATATTTTTTCTGCCATTTAGTCTATATGAAGCGAACTGCGGGTGTAGCATGGTTAGGTACCATTTAATCACTTATCGCTGTATAAGACATCAGTCACGTCACAGCGGGCTGCAGGGAAAAAAATGCATACAATATTTCCACACCCCTGCACCCAAACATAGTCTGAATGTCACTGCGCATGTCAAACAGCGCGCGCGCAGGGCAGCGTCAATCACGACCGGGACCGTAAACAATCGCCTATCGATCTAGTCAGCGCTTAATGCGCCGTTTATGTGTTATATAAGGTCGCTGGGTTGGGGTTATCGCCGATTAAGCTGAGGTATTGACTTAACCGTCGCTATTGTAGTTTGTACCTATTGATATCAAGATCTAATGATCATTGAACGTTACGCTAAGCACGTAGCGCTACGCCGTAGTACGTAGCAACTTAACACGTTCACTGCTAGGAACCCTCCTAGGGGGCACCTACTACTTAGTGGAAACGGGATCGGTTACGAGCATAGATGTATGAATATAAGGAGATCGGACATGGCGGCCGATTTGTGTAGAGTGAGCCTGTCGCAAGTACATTAACCCACACAACGCCCAAGAACAAAGCACGCACACATCTAAAACACACACACTTGTATACCTACACGCTTATTTAACAATAAACGCGCATCATATCAGGCATTTTGGGAAAAAACGTAATATTCTCTGCGATCAGCACGCGTGCACAGTATGGCAGTGTATGCCCATTGAGCATACAGCTGCGACACGGCCGCCGGCGGCTTGTCCTCTCTCGAGGTTACGAGCGTACAAGTGTACGATTCTAGGCAGTGCTTGTGTTTAACTGTATATATACCGTCAACTGGGGTTGCAACTTTGATTCGCGGGGCGACTTTGTTCAAATAGGTTTTTCTCCGAAATCATTGTTTTACTTGTAGGTGAACTGTGGCAGTGAATATATTAGTTATCTATCTTGCTGTATACTCGATTAAATCTTCTTCATTTCAAATAGTTTTTCTTTTATACTACATTCTAAATGATCAAAGTCCCCATTTTTTCCTAAAGTCTACCGGTAACGAAAATTGGATAATATGTAGCACAATTGTATAAAATGGGAATGAACACTGAGAAACTAGGGTTTAGGTCATTGCTTAAATACCATTGATGAGATGCGCAGTCCAGGGTTCAGGAGTCACAGCCAGTCACAGGCACACACACGGATTCACACGGGGGCTATATTAGGTATGTGTCGTCACAGGTGGAGCGACATACGCCCTATTCGAATGCAAGCAATGGGTCATCTGTCGGTCATTGTCATTCGGTAAGGGCGGTGCGCCCGGAAGATGGAGTCTATTGAACAACAATTAAAAATTTCACGCAGAAATAATACGAAATTAAAAATATATCGCAGAAATAATAACAGTCTTCGGAATAATTAAGTGACATGTCATGCCAGGCTCCGGTTACCACACATTTTCCATCTTTAGCCAGGTTTGGCCTAAAATTCCTAAGCTATGTTTCACAGAGAATATTTTTTCGTGCTAACGAAATGGTATCAATATTTGACAGGAAGAGTAATAACATGATACTCAACTTCATACGTGTAACGTAGATATTTTAGAACACTGCGTTGATTATAGTACATTATGATACAAGTGTGCTATGTTGGTCATTACACTCGAGTCGGTTTTTAAGCCTGAGCCGAAGGCGAAGGCTTAATGGAGACGAGAAGTGTAATGACCAATGCTCACGTGTTTCATACGACGTTTTTCAACACATTTGCGAGGAAAAAAAAAAAATGAAAATGTTTAAAGATATGTAATGAAAAGGCACTAGTGCGATAATGTAATGTAAAAGTCACGACATGGGTAATATTCTGCATTATTTTGCTAATATTTAAAAAGATATGTAATGAAAAGGCACTAGTGCGATAATGTAATGTTAAAGGCACGGCATGGGTAATATTCTGCATTATCAGTGTAAATACGCTGTAATAAGACCTACTTTACGAGCAGGTGTGTTGAAATAGTAGATTGTTAACCAAGGGTTGAAAGTGACCCATTTAACCCGAGATATTTCTGGCGCTCGAACGAAGTGAGAGCGCCAATTGTTCGAGGGTTAAATGGGTAATTTCACCCGAGTTAAACACTCTACTTTTCATTTCGACTGTGAGGAAAAATAATTTAATATCAACCTATAATCGTAATAAACAACTCGTTAATGCAGGTACCTATAGCTGAGTGTCGATTTGTGAAAAGTTTTTATTTTAATGATTTGACGTAACTCTATATCTTCGACTCCGTGGCTGACCGTAACAATAAAAAAAAATACTTTCCACCCTAGGGGAGAAAAAGCTATTTTCCACCCGGCTATATGCCCATGAAAAATCAACTTTCAGAGCAGAAGAGATGAAAAATAACTTACACAATGTCTTGAGGACGACAATTGACGACATTGTATGCAACGACGCAGATTTTTCATACTACTAGGTACTACTACTTTTTGTTGAATAGTCTATTCGATTTAACTTTTTGGATTGTAATCAATGTTTGTATTTACTTCAATGGCGCATCGCTTTCACGCCACGCCTGCCAGGCTTAACGCGTCGGAATCACAGCCTTATGGTGAATATCTGTCAAATACATATCGGTACAAAGACTTTTAGTTCAGTAATTGATTCCAACCACGATTAACTCGCATATACCAAAAACAAACGTTCTTTTTTCCCAAATAAAACTGAATTAGGAATATTTTTTTTTTAAATCACTATCACCCAACGGTAGTTTAAATCTATGATAATTAAATCTTCTTGTAAAAACCGTTTCATAAACTGTTTTAGATATTTGCAAATATTAATGACGTATAATGACTAGTATGTTTCCGGAATAAATAATTTTCATTTCATTTCATAAACTAACCTAAAAACCCTTGTGTCCAATCATTAAATTAAGATTAATTAACTGTCAATTGTCACATCAATGACAAATAAGTAGATACATCTGATGTAGTTATCTCTACTTAAATTCTAACTAGCCGAACCGCTAACATTTGAAGTATTTATCTACTTAACTTCAAGAAATATAGGGTGACCATACGTACAGTCAGTGGAATATCGCGTTAACATTATCATTCAATTTAATTAACTAAACACAAACAGTCATGTAATTGCATTGAGACCTCATCCATTAAAATCTGTTTTGGCTGATTATTAATATTTTTCGACTCCAGCTGGTCGATCACGTAATGACATATATAAATCTAAATGTCACTCTTTAAATGGAAAAAGGACAGTTAAATTGCCTTAACGCGCGTTCGGAACGTTACGTAATTACCCCTCCGAGGGTCAACCAAACCAAAGAGTGCCACAAGGACTGGTCCTGCGCCACTCGCATCCTGTGGAGTCCCGCGACCTTTACCAGGTCATCAGTCCATCTTGTGGTGGAGAAATGGCATAACGTAGAACAATTTGGAAAGTACTCCACCAACAAGAGCTCTTGAATATAATTATGATGATGTTGACTTTCAACACTCACTCTCAGGAGCTCTGGCGACCTTACTCATCACCTGGAACAAATACCTACAGAGCATAACCTCAGCGACCCATTCCGTCATAGTGAACGGCCTATACTATCTCTGTTTGAACACAATGCTTAGTAAATCTGTTTGTTTGAACTATGTCAAGGCGCGAACAACTGTCGGTGTTTGAATGTTTGAAGAACCGCGTCAAATATTAGTCGAACGTCGATACTTGACGAGTTTGTTCAAGAGGCGTAGCCGGTGTGACTGAAACTAAGCTTTTAGGGTTCCGAAAATCAAAACGTACTGAGGCTAACGGCCCAATGCATGACACTAGCCTATTCTTGAGACTCAACCTAAATTCATAACAATAGAGATGAACAACAAGTGTGAAATATTGACGCGGAGGGATTGTGGCAAAATTAACTGTACGCAAGTAGATTCATCACATTATCGCTAATAGATCTGCACGTTCTTTAGCGCATTAGCTTAATCCGCCAAAAAGACAAAATCGACAATAGTTGTTCTAGTGAAGTTAGGGTTAAAGTGTTGCAATGGAAGATGGGTTACAAATCACTGCAGCAGTACCTATTACATTTTCTCCAGCTACCTATAATAAGGTTCTAGACTCAAAATTATTAATACTCCAAAGCAAAAAAAGTCCAATTAGTAACAAAAAACCCATTCAGATATCACAAAAAATAAAAAAAATAAGAAGCTTAGTACTACCTTTTTAATATTGCTTGTAAGAGAAAGAAAACGCTCTGGGATCGTGACGTCACGATCCTCGAGCGTCATAGTAAATGACAATCGTTTCATATGAAGGTGCGTTTTGCGGAAAAGGGACCGAATATGTCCTCTTAAAACTTTGGACACTTATAACTTTGTGATTATTTAATCCCTTGCTTTACTTTTTTTTCCGTTTAACAATATTTTTAATCCTTATTGGGGAAAATACAACATTGTTGATTATTTTATTTTAGTGTCTACATCCCCATTACTGAAAGGGGCACTACCCTCATTGGAAATATAGTCGTCTTTACGTATAGTACCTACGTCTGTAAACTGTAAGAGTAATCCGAAACTGTAAAGTCCTGTCAAAAAACGCAACCAAAAAACTACCTTATATTCAAAAACACAAAGTCGTGTTTGGCTTGTTCGTTTGACAGAATTTACTCTTACACTTGCAATGCGTCTCTTTTTGCGGCGCTACAAACAAACGCGATACAAGGCGATATAGTATCGATGGTGATCTGTGGCTAGTGTCGAGCGCAAGTCGCGCATTTATTGAACGCGCGTTTGAATCGCTGCAAAAAGTCACCGTGTGTAACCGCTCTTACAGTTTCGAATAGAGCATTCGTATGTTTGTATTACGTGTGAAATGCTCATGGTTACACCCTTTTATCCTGACACGTGAACATGCGCAAAGCCCGCCTCGTACTGCGTCATGCGGTCACCATTGTCACATCCACTCTTGCGCAACTACGAGCAATTAGGTCATTTTTAACGGCTTATATGGCCATGTAATTGGTACACACTGGGAGTAAAATTACGAGTTTCTCCCAGGCCTTCTCATCCGGTTGTATTTTGTTTATTGAAATTATATCTCATTTAAAAGAAACCTGGCTATAAATATGCTATACGTAAGTAACTTCTCCGTTCTCTCAACGCACTCCAACTCTACTATCTAAGTGTATGGGCTAACTGGCTCATACATAAATGGTCCTTCGAACCTAAACAGGTATTTAGTGTTTTTGTTACTTTATTGCGATAGCGAATCGGTTTGCTGGCCTCCCACAAGCGGGTCTCACCAGTGAATTGAGAAAGCGCATATATCGTACGTAGAGTGCAGGGGCACTATTTACCTGTCAGTGAACTACTGTGAACAAACAAGATAACTGCAACGGCTCATCGCTCTCCGGACTCTGAAGACTAAAGACCGAAGCAGTGAAGCAACACAACCAGCAGAGCTGTACAACCATCGTCGGATAACTATTGAGAAGACTTCCAGAGTTACCACGGTACATATGTAACTTCAACTTATAACTTCAACTTACAACTTATATCGAAATCAACGTAAAACTAACTTCAAACTCAACTCAACTTCAACTTTAACTTTGACAAAATCAACTCAACATGTCTGTCAAGCTTCAACAACAGCAAACCTGCTTTGAAAAAATCAAAACTTTATGTGTTAACTACAAGAAAGACTCCGCAACAAGAAAAACTCATGACTACTTGAACCAGCGGCTAACAAATCTCGACGCCCTATGGGGTGATTTCGAAAACCAACATGCGGTCCTTGAAGAGGAAATCAAGGACAAAAATATCCCCTACTTCCTGGAAGGCATATACGGCAAAACTAAGGCCATGTATGAAAACAACAAGTCAGATATGCTTAAACTAATGCATAACCTAACTGAAGTGAAGATTCCAGTCAAATTTGACCTTACGGGACTACTGGACGACGAAGCGAACGCTGACGTCATTGTGCTACTATGTAAACAAGAATGTAACTTCAAGGCAATTGATCGTGCGATGTCAAAAATCGACACGGTATCTAGCAATGAAAAATGGGAACTAGAAGATAATCTTAACATCTTGAAATCAAAATGGTCAGACATCGACAAACTACACTGGGAAATAGATGGCGTACTTAAAGGATCTCACGAAACTTACTACGACACCTTCGTGGACATCGAAAACAAGTACGACCGTATGCGGAAAGAACTTAACTGCAAGATATGGTCAACTGCTCACCACCAGCAATCTGCGCCTAGGATTGAGATTCCCGAATTTACAGGAAACTATAACCAATGGATTTCCTTTAAGGATCTTTTCATAGAAACCGTCCATAACAACCCAACAATCAACAAAGCGCAAAAAATGCAGCATCTCAAGACTAAGCTTCGAGGCGAGGCGGAGAGATTGGTCCAGCATCTAACTATCAACGCCGAAAATTACAACTCATGCTGGGATATTCTGAACCAAAGGTACGACAATCGACGCCTGCAATTTACTTCTTTCATGAACACTATGCTGAATTTACCTACTATTCAGCAATCTGACGCCTACAACCTAAAGAGAATGCATGACGTCATAACTGAATGTCTAAGCGGACTAAGAAATATCGGCTTAGATACATCAACTTGGGATCCGATTATTGTACATTTAATGACGATGAAACTGGACGCCACTACGCATACCGACTATGTAAGAGACCTTCAAGATCATAGAGAGGTCCCGGCACTACACGACTTTCTCATCTTTCTCGAGAGAAAATTCATGGCTTACGAAACCATGAAACGCTCAAAACAAGAAGTCACCATCCAACAAAAACCAGCATTCGTGAAAACTTTCAACAAGAAAGCTTCTTACCCAGTCAAGAAAACTAACTACAACTTCTACAAAAATAACTCAAAAACATATCATATTACGGGATATGGTCAATGTCCGTTTTGCAACGAAGCACACGTGTTGATGCAATGTCAGAAGTTCATCAACCTAGATATACCGCAGCGGAATGACACTGTTGCGAAACTACAAGTGTGCAAAAATTGCTTGTTCAGTCACGGCGACAAACAATGCAACTCTAATAAAACCTGCAAGGAATGTAACTTAAGACACCACTCATTATTGCACAACGTTATGAAGAAGCATATAACTAACTCTTATAATAGAAAAAATAACTACGAGCCCAATCCATCTACTTCAACTCAACAAGCGTCGAACCATCACCTGGCTACAAAGGATATGGAAGTCCTACTAACTACGGTTCAACTTCAAATTCAATCTCATGATGGAACATTCATCAAACTTCGTGCTCTTTTGGACCAGGGTTCGCAAGTGAACTTACTGTCTGAGAATGCAGCACAACTACTGAAACTACCCAGGAAGAAACTAAATGCAACTGTATCTGGAATTGGAGACTTGTCCGGCAACTGCAAAGGAAAAATAGAACTTAACTGCAAGTCATTATACTCCAATTACTCGTTTAAAGCTGAAGCGTTGATTCTCAACAAAATAACGAACAATCTACCTAACTCTACCTTCAAGAAAGGAAACTGGCCGCATTTAGAAAACTTGAAACTAGCCGACATCGATTATAACGTGTCGCGCCCTGTAGACCTACTGCTTGGTGCGGACGTTTACGCCGACATTATTATGGATGGTGTACTGAAGATCGATCAACAAGCTCCTATTGCCCAACAAACTCATTTGGGATGGATACTTTGTGGAAAACTACAAACTTTTAACTGTCATGTAACATTAATTAACATGAATGAACTTACAAAGTTTTGGGAAAACGAAGACATCGCTCAAAACAACGAGGAAATCTCCCAAGACGATTACTGCGAAGACTACTACCAAAAAACTGTTCAGCGAGGTTCCGATGGAAAATACACCGTGAAAATGCCCATGCACGCTAACTTCGAAGAAAAACTGGGTAATTCTAAATCAATTGCCATCTCTCAGTTTCTACAACTAGAAAGAAAACTACAGAAACAAACTAAGCTTGCTGAAATGTATAAAGAGTTCATAAAAGAGTATTCCGACCTGCAGCATATGAAGCCTGCAACTTCCACTTCAGCTAAAGACTGTTTTCTCCCGCATTTTGGAGTCCTAAGGGAAAATGCCACAACCACTCGGTTAAGGGTTGTTTTCAACCCATCCCAAAAGACGAGCGCCGGGTACAGCTTAAACAGCTTACAAGAAAAGGGTCCTAACCTACAGAAAGACATTCAATCACTACTATTGAAGTGGAGAGCCTACAAATATTCCTTCACGGCGGATGTCCAAATGATGTACCGATGCATCTGGATTTCTGAAGAACAACATCACTTACAAAAAATAATATGGAGAAACTCGCCCTCTGAAAACCTTCAGGAGTACTCTCTATGTACGTTAACTTACGGATACAAGTGTGCCCCGTGGCTAGCAATGAGAACTCTCAAGCAGCTAGCCATTGACGACGGATATAAACATCCCGCTGCTGCCGAAATACTGAAAAACGAATTTTACGTCGATGACCTCATTAGCGGTCACAACTCTATGGAAGAAGCAAAGCAACTACAAAAATCATTAATCGAGTTACTCCGAGGCGGCGGCATGAACCTACGAAAATGGTCAGCAAATCACCCGGCTTTACTCGAGCAACTAACTGAAGATCAAATTTCGACAAACATATTCGACTTCAAACACGAAGACTCCACGAGAACTTTAGGACTTGGCTGGAATCCTAATTTGGACACTTTTGTAGTCAATTGGAACTTACCCGAAGAAACTAGATACCCATTAACTAAACGGGTTCTCTTATCAGAAATATCACGCCTTTACGACCCCTTAGGCTGGTATAGTGCTGTAACGGTGACAGCTAAACTAATCTTTCAAAAGGTGTGGACCAACCCTCATCTAACTTGGGACGCAGCTTTACCTGTCGACATACAAGAGCAATGGCTGAAGCTAAAAAACGAACTACCTCTATTAAAAAAGGTCAAACTCAACCGATGGATTGGCGGGAAAACAAAGCAGATCGAACTTTTAGGCTACTGTGACGCAAGCGAAAAAGCCTTTTCCTGCGTCATTCACTCTCGCACCAACGACGAAAACGGAAAGCCAAGAACGACATTATTAGCTGCTAAAACTAGGGTTGCCCCTATATCTCAAAAAACTACTCTGCCGAAACTGGAACTTTGTGGATCCCTTTTACTATCACAACTCATGAAGAAGGTGATGGAAGCGTACAAAGACTACGACATAACTATACAAGCATTTTGCGACTCCCAAGTAGTCCTAGCTTGGCTACAAGGAGACGTGTCACGTTGGGAAAAGTACGTGGCTAACCGAGTGACGAAAATTAAACAAATAATACCAGCTGAGAAATGGCAGTACATCAAATCTGAGCAGAACCCTGCTGACTGTGCTTCAAGAGGAATGTACCCGAGCAAGCTGATTAACTTTGACCTCTGGTGGCACGGACCGTCACTTGACGAAAATGACCAGAAAGAAGAACTTTCAAACTTAAATTGTCATTTTACAACTAACATCGGAACTGTGAAAAAAGAAGAGACAACCCTAGCTACAAAACAAGATAATAACTTTATCAATGACCTACTTCAAAATAACAGCTCGCTAACACGATTAATAAGAATCACCGCGTGGATTATGCGATTCACAGCAACATTACGTCGCAAACAGAAACCTGATACCACCTATTTAACTACAAATGAATTAATCGCCGCTAATTACGAAATAATTCGATGCGCACAAAGAATGTCATTTCCGGATGAATGTAAACTTCTATTAAAAAACGAAACTTTAACTAAAACGAGCTGTATGTACAAGCTGAGACCTTACTTGGATGAAAAAGGACTTCTTCGCATCGGAGGACGACTAAACAACTCTAACTTACCGCCGGGCATGAAAAACCCTCTCATCTTACCCAGGAAAGGGCGTATAACTTACCTTGTCATTCACGACGGACATATGGCAACTTTACATGGCGGGGCGCGGCAAGCCCTCAACTACATAAGGCAACGTTATTGGATAATCGGTGGAAACAGAGCGGTAAAAGAACAACTGCGAAGCTGCATACGCTGTCACCGATTTAAACCGTCCGATAATTACCAACTAATGGCGGACTTACCACCGCAAAGAACTAACCCATCAAGGCCCTTCACACACACGGGAACAGATTTCACTGGGCACGTGGAGGTCAAAATAAACAAGGGAAGAGGTGTCAAAACGACGAAAGGATACATAGTTATCTTCGTGTGCTTAGCCACCAAGGCCGTGCACATAGAGCTCACATCCGACATGACCGCTGAAACATTTCTCGCCGCCTTTGAACGATTATGCGCCCGCAGAGGCAAGCCTAAACATGTTTACTCGGACTGCGGAACAAACTACATAAAAGCATCCAAAATCTTACGTCAAGAGTTCAGCCAATTCAAACAAATGTTGACAAACTCAATTTTCTTCCATGAAATTGGAAAAATGGAAGTGGAGTGGCACTTTAACGCACCGGCGTTTCCCAGTGGAGGCGGAATTTGGGAAGCTGCAGTAAAGTCCTTAAAGTATCATTTAAAAAGAGTACTAGGGGAGCAAAAACTAACTTTTGAAGAATTCACCACATTGCTAACGAAAATCGAAGCGTGTCTGAATTCAAGGCCGTTGTGTCCTCTTACTGAGGATCCCGACGAATACTACAACTGTCTTACTCCAGGACACTTCCTGACAGGGACATCTACACTGTCACTGCCCCACTCAGACCACATGGACTCCAAAAACATCGACCTGCGACGACGTTGGCAACTAACTGAACAAATGATGCAACGATTCTGGAAAACTTGGTCTAGTGACTATTTAACTCAACTTCAACGTCGAAACAAATGGAATACACCTACAAAAAACATTAAAAAGGGTGACATCGTGCTTGTGAAAGAGGACAACTTGCCGCCAGGAAAATGGGCTCTGGGTCGCGTTGTAAAGGTCCACCCCGGCTCCGACGGTTACGTTCGTGTAACGACCATCAAAACTCAAACTGGTACTTTCAAACGGCCCATCCTCAAACTTTCACCATTACCATTGGAAATAAACGAAACACAAAACGACGTACAAACGCCACAAACCAACGAGAAGAAACCTGCACGATACATGCTCAGGAATAAAAACAACAAACAATGTTTTCTAACACTGTTTACAACCTTCATAACCATGTGCGCAATCATAACAAGTTCACGGTCAGCTGTCGTGCCGACGTCAGCTCAAATTACGAACCTGGAACCCGAGCGACCTATATACTACGATACTATAGGCAAAGTACAAGTTATTCATAACGAATGGATATTACTGATGTACTACAACTTAACTAACTATTGGGAAGGAATTGGACGCATCGAGACTTACCTGCAAGGAGTGGACGACTGGTGCCAGAAAACAGACCCGAGGTACTGCAAAACTACCCTTAACCAGCTTTACCATGAAATGGATGTCTTACAACACTACAACACTATGCTACTAACCCCGCAGAAGCATCTAACGAACAGAAAGAAACGCGGACTCGTAGATGGGGTGGGATACGTAGCTAACAGGTTATTCGGGATTCTGGATCAACAATTCGCCGAAAAATATACAAGCGACATAGAAGCCGTGCGTACCAACGAAAACTACTTACTTGAACTCATAAAAAACCAAACGTCCATTGTCGAGATGGAGAACAAGGTTTTGAAGAAACACGAAGCCAACATTCAGGGACAGTTTGAGGTCATAGAAAACTTCATGAATCAAACAGATATAAACTTTGCCAGAGTTGAGTCGGCAGTGGAAATAGCAATGGCCACAAGTTATTTTAACTCCGCCGCTTTGTCAGCCTATCTACTTATGAATAACTTGAAGAACATGCAAGAAATGCTGTTCAACACTTTAACTGATGTCTACAAAGGTCATATCGACGTACACCTTGTAACACCCGTAAATCTGTTGGAACAGATGAATGTCATCGCGGGAAAACTACCCAGAACTTTGTCACTGCCCGTCGATAACATACGAGAAGACATCAAGGACTTATACAAACTATTATATGTCAAAGCGCGAGTCACTGGCAAATATTTTTTATTCGAGCTGCATATACCACTCATTTCGGACGAAGATTTTACGTTACATCGTGCCATCCCATTACCTGTCAAAACGGCTCAAGACCACGTCATAGTTCAGACTAGCGCAAGATACATAGCAGTGAACTTTCAGAAAAATACCTACATTTCGTTTAAAGAAGATGACCTTCAACAATGTGTCCAACTAAAACTCGACAACTTTATATGCAACAAAAACCTGCCAGTATTCAACTTACATAACGATAACATCCCATGCGAGGCAAAACTAATAGGTCATCGCACCACAACTCCATGTGACGTAACACATACGTCATGTAAAGACGCCTGGATCGAGTTGCATTCACCGAACACTTGGCTCGTAATTTGTTGCGATACCTGCACATTACGGGTTATATGTGATGAAGAAGTGACGTCACACACAATGACGTCTTCTGGAATAATAACTTTAGAACAAGGCTGCATGCTGCAATCGAAATACCTGACTATTCACTCGCTTAAACAATATAACAGCAAGGTGAAATTGGACAACGTCATCAACGTGCCTTCACTAACTTCGTCGATCAACCGAATCGCAAATTTAACCTACCACAACATACCCCATCAGTATCTTTCCGAACACAATAATCAAGATATCGAAGAAATTGACAAGAGACTACTCAACCAACGGAGCAAGGAACAAAACTTCCCGACCGTTCTCACAACTCACGATATCCATCAATATATTATTTGCTACTTTCTACTTGCTGCAGCCACCATTACTGCCATTCTTTGGGGAGTGGGAAGACGCTATCCCGATTTTTGTAAGCTGAAGAAAAAGAAACAATGCTCACTGCAATCAGTGAAGCCACACTACGAGGATATTGAACTTCAACCTATACCAGAAGAGAGAAGCCTGCCAAGACCTAAAGCGAGGTCAGCGAGCAGCCCGGGACAGCATCCGAGCCGTCATCGAGCCGCCAACGACAACGTCACTTTTAACTTACATTGACTTGAATTTTGTTAAGTAATTTTTGTAATGGCTTTTCCTTCTATTGACAATTATCTTTTTTCTTTTCCCTTCTTTTGGGGTTGCCAGTATGTACAGTCTCAGTACTGTACATTTTTCTGTTTACGTTGCGACCTACTTTTAGGCCACGCTACAATATAATATTATAAAGTAAATTAGATCAGTGCAAAGATAACTCGCATACGAAGAACATCAACTGAAGGAACGGCTAATTAATCTTACTATTTATACCTTACAAGTAATAAATAAGTTTTATAACTACAACTTAACTTCTCCGTTCTCTCAACGCACTCCAACTCTACTATCTAAGTGTATGGGCTAACTGGCTCATACATATAACATAAAAAAATTACGTATAACGCATGTTAAAATTGATAGCGTAGTGTTGCTAAATGGATAGTAAACCATCAAATTATTGTAATAAGGTGAAGCGTTCATAGCCCGGCGGCGCCTGCGTATCGGAAACGATAACGCAGGTCAAGCAAAGACGGCAGGGGTCAGTCTTTGGATGGGTGACCGCCTGTTTGAGTGGTTACTATAAATGAGCGCTTCCGTGCTTTGGAAGACACGCTAAGCAGTTGATCCCGGTTGCTGTCTATGACAGTAGTCGTTAAGCCGAGTTAGAGGCCTTCAGGTGGCTTAAGAACCTCTAACAGGTCGAGTTTGCCCACTCACTTGACAAAGGGGGGACAACTGTCACTCGCGTCCGCAGGAGCTACCTACCTACCTACCACAACCCTGCACGTGTGTCCCCTGGGTGGTACTAAAGAGTGACAAACTCAAAGGCCAAAATAATAATTGCCATACGATTAAATAAATTGTGTAATAAGGTATAAATTATAAAATACAATTAAAATCATAAAAATATATGGACCGTGAAAGTTTAAAACAAATATGCATTTATTTTATTGTCCAAGAGTAAATTTTGAACTCCATACCAATAGAATCCTTACGCTTTTATAGAAACATAATTTTACAACAACTATGTACCTAAATGCGGTATTTCGCGACCGAAACAGCAATTTACTTGATTTTCCATATAAAGATTACTTAGTACAAATAATAGGCTTGTTGCGTGGTGTTAAAATTGATAACGTCGTGTTGCTAAATGGAGAGTAAACCATCAAGTGATTGTAATAAAGTATAGATTACAAAATATAATTCAAATCATAAAAAGATATGAACCTTGAAAGTTTAGAAAAAAAAGTTTTTTTTATTTATTGTCCAAGAGTAAAGTTAAAGGTACCAATAGAATCCTTACGCTTTTATAGAAACAAATTTGTACAACAACTATGGACCTAAACGCAGTACTTCGCGACCGAAACAGCAATTTACTTCATTTTCCATGCAACGGTTAGTACAAATTGCACGGAGTGACGTCATACTTTAAAGCCAATCAGTATGAAGCGTTTCGGCTGCTGTCAGCGAGGTCCGTCTTTAACTCGATTTTTTGGGTATTAATGTCCTTTAAATGTAGTTGCTTCCATACACACATTTGTTCATCTACTAAAACTGGTTCGAATGGCATCGTAAACAAATTTAAGGTCACAAGCCCATTGTTGTGACGTCAGTTAATATGAAGCGTATGGGCTGCCTCCAGCGAGGTAAATTTTTGTCTCAAACTTTTGGGTATTTATGTTCTTTAATTGTAGTTGCTCCCATACAAACATTTGTTCCTCTCCAAAAACTGGTTCGAATGGGATCGTAAAAAAATCTTAGTCATCATCCCTATTGGCTGTACATACCTACCTATATCTTACAACTAGAGAACTTAAATCATGTCATCTCGCTCTGCTGCATAGAACGTACTCTTTCATCTAGTTATAGTTGGGAATTATTTTCAAATTTACAAGTTTCAATTCCAGATCTTATACCTTGTGACGTAGGTATCTTCTGTATTATTGTGGTCAGTTGGTACCTACTTATAAATATACCAATTGAAGCAGTCGCATCTCAAGTTTTAGCATTTTGAGACAAAGCGATAGGTAAGTGTTTACTTACCACATTGTTTATTGTTTACTCGCATTAGAAGGAAAATAGAACAATGCAATAGTTATCATGATTAATCATGCGGTTTAGGCCTGTAGGTAGGAATATTTTCACTTACTTATAACAATTATAACTGACACAGTTGCAGTTTCTATGACGGGACATTTGGGAGATTTAACAGTGACGCAAACTTGTCATAAAATGGCTATCACCTGTCACATCGATTTAATTAACCAGTAATTTTTTCCAATCGATATATGACCGCCACGTCTCTCTCTTTTGTCTCTCGTAAAGTACCCAGACCTATGACTCGCCATAAATTGTGCAAGTCATGGTGTCCTGTTTTCTACAAAGACGATTTTTAATCGTTTGTATACGAGAAGTCGCCGATCCGCACTGGGCTATTATTAGAACAAGGCTTCATTCCTTCTCATACACCAATAGAGGGCTGTGCCCAACAGTGGTACGTAGGTAAGTAGATTGATGATGGTAATTATATTAATAATATAATTGAGATTATTTGATACTTTTTAAGCTTGTGTGTTGGTTGTACAATTACAGGATTAAACGAACTTACCTGAAGTGAAGTTCTATCCTGATTATATGAATTAATTAGTCCGAGGTAGGAAGCTCCCTCCCTCCCAAGATTAACATGATGGTTAACTTGTTCCCTAGTTTTCTCTAATTAACTCTGAACTAAATGAGTTTATGGTGGCAATAATGTTGCCAGTTGTGTTTTTATTTTTTTTATCTAGGCTTTGAAGATCGCGTCACAAGGCTACGAGAAGCGAGTACTACAAATAAATACCTCGGACTAATTAAGAATATAATCGTATTTCCTGCATATTACTATTAGAGTAAGTGGGCCGACAAATTCAACAGTCGAAGACGTTATACTTTTCTTATAGCACCAATGAAATATGCCCAAAATAAACAATATTGACTCTATTTATACAAACGTAAATGGGCAATTTCACGACAACTTGATCAAAATATTTTAGGTTAGGTTAGGTCATTGGTTTATGCAGTAACATTGCAAATAACAAAATGTACAACTTCATACCTAACAATAACTAATTGAATCATCTACCTATCATTAATATTCAATGGAACATAATTTTAAAACTTCAAAAACTCCAATGACACATAAATTTCAATCAATAAACATACCAAAAGGCGCCTTTTTGTGGACGATAAAAAGAAAATTAAGTAATAATTCTCACGTCCGTGGCGAGCGTTTGAAAGTCAGCCCGTTTGCTCGGCCGAAGACCTGCCTAATTACACGGTCACTCTGAGGACACAAGTGCAAATACCTAAACGTTTAAAATGCTTACGGTGCTAAAGAGAACTAACATTGTCTCAATTGTTCAGTCAACACAGGAATTACAATCTTTCATCAACACTGTCTACCTAGTGTACCTACCTAATTGATAAGATATCTACACTATTCATACATGATCCTCCTAGCGTTCTTTCTCGGTACCTAGTGCTCAATCACATGACACCCTTGGCACCTAATCACATGATTTAGCGTAGGCACTAGTTTTACGAAACCGACTGTCGCCGACCCAGAGGGAACCAACTGGACATTATTGGGATTAGACCGGTTTCCTCACGATGTTTTATTTCACCGAAAAGCCACTATTAAATATCAAATGATACAATACGAGAAAACAAAATTACATCAACGTAAAGTGTGGTTGATTCTGGAAGCTAGTACCTAATAGTGTACAATGTACATTTTAAGTAAACACGTACGTTTTGGACATCCAGCTGGCCGATCACGTAACGCATTGTTCGCGCGTCAGGTAGATCTAAACATCACTTTTTATATGGAAAAGTGACAGTAGATCTACCTAACGTGCGTTCGGAACGTTACGTCACAAAATTTAGTTGTTACGTGATTACCCCTTATTTGTTTTTTCGTCGGATATAGAATTTACTGTCATTCAGCACAAATTGAAAATTGAAAACTCAAAATTATTGACCTAATCTGAATAATTTCAATTTGAAAATCCTCGACATGGAAAATTGTCCAGCCTGAATAATGCCAAACTGTAATTGACATATTTAATATAGGTAGGTGGAAAGAAATACGTGCACTCCAAAAATATCACCCATCGGGAATACTATATAATATTTATATGAATTTTGTTCATAATAGTCGATTTTCACTAAAATTTTGATATTAATTTAAATTAGACAACATTCACTTTGCACGTATTTGACTATGAACCTATTTCATACTGGACAAAATTCCATTGGGGCTAGATTCATAAGTCCATTATGAACAAGAAAAATATTGGTCATAAATAATTATAGACACAATTAAATTTTAACCATATTCACTTATGGTGGTATTACTTTTGGTCCAATTTCAAAATGGGCATTTCGTGTTGACGAATTTCCATTTGGACAGTAAATCGGATACAGCTATTGTTGATGACTTTGTCTTGTCATACTGATTTTACAAGACAGACAGACATGTGAAAGTGAGGATTTACTCTATGACATGCTTGGAAAACTTCACATTTCTTCTCAAATTGGGCCCACTTTCAACAAAAAGCTAAACAAATATGAAATTAACTAACGATCATTACGAAAAACTGACTATTCAAACCAATACTTCTTATCTGAATTCACACGCCAAAATCACCCACAATGCTACCACCGCTATGAGACACAGGACTAATGTGTAATTAAATACAGCTGACGCTGTGTGAAAGATTGCAAATGTCATGAAAGATTTAGATGAGAAACAGGACAGTCATCTGTTTAGATTTTGAATGACGTCGCTGACCTCATTTCTTAGACTAAACAAATGAACGAGTGAATTTTTGCTATGCTGAGAGATCATGCCTGAACGCTTGTTCATTCGCTAGGTCTACATAATATAACCCATTAGATTGTTAACATGTGTTCTCGGACCGATTTTCTATTTTATGTTCACTGATTGAACTAAGTATATTCCCAATCAAAAGTGACAATGTCAACGCGCACGATATTGATGTGAACCGGGGCGTGTGTGATCGTTAATAACAGTTATGTCTGTCTGTCGATCATTGCCATTAATATGATGTATTAGGGAATATTGGTTTTGGCATGTATCTACGGGGCTATAAATATGTTGTAATTCAAAAAGCTTGTATTTGATGTCAAAGCGGACCCCGGGCTCCTTTAGGGGCACAACCGGGAATAACGCTAGGAGGATGATGATTACAAGCTTGTATTTACTTTCACCTGTCCGGTGTCTGTAATCAAATCTTGCAAGTTAAATTTGACCCACTTCCCGGTTTTCGATTGAGCTGAAAATTTGCATGCATATGTATATCGCATGACAATGCCATATTATGATGACGTGGAGCTGATCTGGTGCTGGAGATGGAAGGTGGCCATAGGAACTCCGCAATAAAATGACCCAACCCCATCGAGTTTGTGCTCATTAGAATCGTCTATGCAGAAAATGGTATGCAGAAAAGTAGGTACAGTCAGCAATAAAAGCTTGTACCAAAAATGGAATTTTTGACAGAAACTTGTTATACTTGCGATTAGGTATTTGAGTTGGCTGAATGGCTAAGTAGCCCATTCAAAAAGCAACTCTACTGACGAAGGTAGAAGATTCTATTTATAATCACAGTTTTATGAAAAGTTGGCGACATTAAATAAACTCAACCATAGGTACGTACTATCGCCCAACGGTACGGGTTCACACTTTCTCATCAAAATCGCTTGCACACACATACAATGCGGGTCGAAAAATGACCCTAGAGGTGTGAACCCGTAGCGTTGGCCGATAGTACCTACAATAGGGAACTTGCATCTTAATATTTTATTACGAAAAACAAAAGTATAATCCAGCATTAAAACAACAGTAGCATTAAAACTTTGTTATGATTTATTTTTCTGATGTTATATGCATTTGAAATCTGCGCGCGCCGGCACCCCCCGAAAACGTTCTATATTAAACGGGCTTATGCTATGACGTCACAGCATAGCCTTTACTATGGAGTAAGTCATTAATTTGCGATTATCTCCACAAAATTTACGTTTAAGTCTATACTTGTCATACAAAATATCATTTCTAATTTAATATTCTATGTAACTGTTACGTTATTTTATCGAAAAAATAAAAAATAAATTTTCGTCATTTTAACGTTAGGTAAAACTAAAAAAATCGTTTTTTTTTTCTTTTTTTTTCTTTTGTATGATATCTCTACGTATATCCGCATCGATTGAGTGCAATTTATTCGAAATTGAAGTCCCATGCAAGTTCCCCATTGGCTTTGTTGCGTGGTGTTAAGATTGATAACGTTGTGTTGCTAAATGGATAGTAAACCATCTAAATATTTAATAAAGTATATATTACAAAATATAATTCAAATCATGAAAAGATATGAACCTTGAAAGTTTAAAAAAAAAAGATTTTTTTATTTATTGTCCAAGAGTAAATTTAAAAGTACTAATACAATCCTTACGCTTTTATAGATACAAATTTGTAGTACAACTATGGCCCTAAACGCAGTATTTCGCGACCGAAACAGCAATTTACTTCTTTTTCCTTGCAACAGTTAGTACACATTGCAACGTGTGACGTCATACTTCAAAACCAATCAGCATGAAGCGTTTCGGCTGCTGTCAGCGAGGTCCTTCTTTAACTCGATTTTTTGGGTATTAATGTTCTTTTAATGTAGTTGCTTCCATACAAATATTTGCTCCTCTACAAAAACTGGTTCGTAAAAAAAATTAAGGTCCCAAGCCCAGTATCCGCTTTTGCTAATACGTCTATACCTACACGGAGTTCCTTGTGTGCCGCCTATATATCTACAATATTTTTGCTAGTGTTCTGAGATTAATTCGAGACTAGTGATGTGCAAATTGCGGAAAGTATCCAAAAAGTTGGAAAAGTTCTCGGAAATTTCTAGAAATTTTCACAAGAAATTAAGGAAATTGACGTACTGAGAAGCATAAAAATATAACTCTTATACACTATGTATAAGAGTTACAGTTTTATGCTTCTCAGTTCGTAAATTTCCATGTTGGAAATGGAAAGTTTCAATTCCCATACAAAATGAGGAAAATTTCGGAAATTTTCCTATGTTAAATTGCAGAAACATATCGCAATCAGTATTCGAGACATACTTTACTCATTCTAATTTGTTTTGGGCGCATTTCCTGCGCGTCAAAGTAACGTATCGTAACGAGCGCCCCAACATTGGTGCCAATCAAAATTAAATAGGAATATGAAACGAATGTCTCGAATCGACCCTGTTAACGTACTGATGTATGTCCTCACTCTCCAGACAGCTGTGCCCCTCGTGCCCTATTTCTCAGCCACACTATCCCTTGTTTAGCCAGTGACCCGTATAGCACAAAGACGCTCTGTGCACGTGCGATTTGTACTCGTTTCTAGCGGCTTAGGCACACCCTATGCCCTCGACAGTCAAAAGAGCGTAAATATATAGGCTAACCTAAACGTATGCGCCCTGTTAAGGATAGCTTTCCATATCAGTAATGTTCGTATGCGTGGAGTTGTTTGGCCCAATTTACCAGGAGTAGCTTTGAGTGGTCACTCAGCCATAGCTTGCGGATTTGTAAATCCAGTTTGTTCCTGGAATTACAATGATTACAAATGTACTTTTATTACAACAATTAACACACACTAGAAATGTGCACCAGTATACACAAAAATAACAACTCATACCGAACACTAATAATTTAATAAATCTAATAATCTACTTAACGAGTGTATATTTCTTGTACACCTAATAAATTGGTACCTGCTACCAAAAGGTGTCATTTCACTGACCTATATAAAAAAAATTGTTATACTTATTTGAATTATTTTACCTTTTGTACAAGTAAGATATCGTATTAGGTTTATCAGATCGAACGGATTCAGATTGGATAGTGACATACTTTGGAGATTACATTATACGAAAAATCTTTATTTGTTGTCACTGATAAAGGGTCAAATGAGAATATTCGAATGCCTTTTGGTTGTATTAATTAGTGTCAAAATGTGCCATCATGACTCTGAGATTATTTTTTTATAACGTTTGAAAACCAACATGAATTTTATTATTAATTAATACTACTTACACAATTCTGAAATTGAATCTGAAAGAATAGTTGTTATATCAGAATAATATTTCTGATCCATACCGACAGCCATGTAGACTAGTATAGGTATTATTATCATTGAAGCATTTACGTTCATCATTATCTTCCTTTCTCGGAGATCCTCATAGCAGTTAGCCTCGCACTTCCCAGGTAGCAAACTGACGTCAGCGACGTATAAGCGACGTCACTCATAGGTCATAATAAGGTCGGTCATTTATTCGTCGAGATCAGACGTTAAAGTGACGTCAGTTTAGGGTCAGGCGTTAAACAGGACGTCGTAATTACGTCAATTAAAGGTCAGTATCTGGACGTACCATATACGCCACCAAGAGGACGTTTTACTGACGTCTATTTAGGGTCAGTATCTGGACGTACCATATACGCCACCAAGAGGACGTTTTACTGACGTCTATTTAGGGTCAGTATCTGGACGTACCATATTCGCCACAATGTGGACGTTTCATTGACGTCAATTTAGGGTCAGTATCTGGACGTACCATATTCGCCATAAAGTGGACGTTTTACAGACGTCTATTTGGGGTCAGTATCTGGACGTACCATATACGCCGCCAAGAAGACGTTTTACTGACGTCTATTTGGGGTCAGTATCTGGACGTACCATATTCGCCACAAATTGGACGTTTTATTCACGTCAATTTAGGGTCAGTATCTGGACGTACCATGTTTGCCATAAAGTGGACGTTTTACTGACGTCTATTTGCGGTCAGTATATGGACGTACCATATTCGCCACAAAGTGGACGTTTTATTGACGTCAATTTAGGGTCAGTATCTGGACGTACCAAATTCGCCATAAAGTGGACGTTTTACTGACGTTTATTTGGGGTCAGTATCAGGACGTACCATATACGCCACCAAGAGGACGTTTTACTGACGTCTATTTAGGGTCAGTATCTGGACGTACCATATACGCCACCAAGAGGACGTTTTACTGACGTCTATTTAGGGTCAGTATCTGGACGTACCATATTCGCCACAATGTGGACGTTTCATTGACGTCAATTTAGGGTCAGTATCTGGACGTACCATATTCGCCATAAAGTGGACGTTTTACAGACGTCTATTTGGGGTCAGTATCTGGACGTACCATATACGCCGCCAAGAAGACGTTTTACTGACGTCTATTTGGGGTCAGTATCTGGACGTACCATATTCGCCACAAATTGGACGTTTTATTCACGTCAATTTAGGGTCAGTATCTGGACGTACCATGTTTGCCATAAAGTGGACGTTTTACTGACGTCTATTTGCGGTCAGTATATGGACGTACCATATTCGCCACAAAGTGGACGTTTTATTGACGTCAATTTAGGGTCAGTATCTGGACGTACCAAATTCGCCATAAAGTGGACGTTTTACTGACGTTTATTTGGGGTCAGTATCAGGACGTACCATATACGCCACCAAGAGGACGTTTTACTGACGTCTATTTAGGGTCAGTATCTGGACGTACCATATACGCCACCAAGAGGACGTTTTACTGACGTCTATTTAGGGTCAGTATCTGGACGTACCATATTCGCCACAATGTGGACGTTTCATTGACGTCAATTTAGGGTCAGTATCTGGACGTACCATATTCGCCATAAAGTGGACGTTTTACAGACGTCTATTTGGGGTCAGTATCTGGACGTACCATATACGCCGCCAAGAAGACGTTTTACTGACGTCTATTTGGGGTCAGTATCTGGACGTACCATATTCGCCACAAATTGGACGTTTTATTCACGTCAATTTAGGGTCAGTATCTGGACGTACCATGTTTGCCATAAAGTGGACGTTTTACTGACGTCTATTTGCGGTCAGTATATGGACGTACCATATTCGCCACAAAGTGGACGTTTTATTGACGTCAATTTAGGGTCAGTATCTGGACGTACCAAATTCGCCATAAAGTGGACGTTTTACTGACGTTTATTTGGGGTCAGTATCAGGACGTACCATATACGCTGCCAAGAGGACGTTTTACTGACGTCTATATAGGGTCAGTATCTGGACGTACCATATTCGCCACAAAGTGGACGTTTTATTGACGTCAATTTAGGGTCCGTATCTGGACGTACCATATTCACCATAAAGTGGACGTTTATCCTACGTCTATTTAGGGTCAGTATATGGACGTAGGATATACGCCGCCAAGAGGACGTTTTACCGACGTCTATTTGGGGTCAGTATCTGGACGTACCATATTCGCCACGAAGTGGACGTTTTATTGACGTCAATTTAGGGTCAGTATCTGGACGTACCATATTCGCCATAAAGTGGACGTTTTTCCTACGTCCATTTGGGGTCAGTATCTGGACGTACCATATTCGCCAGAAAGTGGACCTTTTACTGACGTTTATTTATACTTAGTATCTGGACATACCAAATTCATCCTAAAGTGGACGTTTTATTGACGTCAGTTTAGGGTCAGTATCTGGACGTACCATCGCGCTTTAAACGTAACAAATCGCCATATTATAGGACGAACACCGATAAGAAGCGAGTGACTTCGTAAAATGAACCTCAATGTGACATTTTATTGTAGGTATCTGCCACAATTTATTAATAAAGCGTGCATAAATATCTGACACGACTCTTATTTCCAGGGACGTGTCAGATATTTGTGCACGTTTCGTTGTGGCAGATATTAATGCTGGTGACCGTACAACATTTGGTATACCAACAGTTCCGGAGAAACTAGTTTATTATTCGTCTTTGTAAACGACGTCTTTGTAGACGACTAAAGGACGTATTTGGGGCGTGAAATGGAGGTGGGTGAATTGGAGGGCCTACCGCGAAAGGCATTCGAAGTTTTCCCTCTCTGTCATACTTGTGAGTTCGTACGTAAGTGCAACAGAGAGGGAAAACTTCGAATGCCGTTCGCGGTAGGCCCTTGGGTTTAGGAAAGAAACGAATAACGCTTCAATACAACATTTATTATTGAAATAAGTACCAAGTGTACGATTGGGTATTTCACACAGTCATGTTAAAATGTATTAGGGTCATTTCGCCGGTTACGCGACCACCTTCGGTTAGCGACCACTTGAAGAACATGGTTTTTTCAATTGAAGATAACATCAATTCTACAGAGCCTATTGAAACAGTCAGCCGTATGCCTTATTGTTTGTAGTTATGGAACCTATTCCATAAATTTACAAAAAAAACGAGAAAATATGCTTTCAGTTCACCAAGTCAGCTAAGTGGTCGCTAACCAGCACATGAAATTAGGTGGTCGCCAACCGGCGAAATGACCCTAGTTGGCATTTCTCTATAGATTATAATATAACCCATCAAAATATCATAATAAATAGTAAAATTTTACCAAAATCATATTAGATGTACATAAAATTTTGAAAATAATGTATTTTTTTTCTTTTTCGTCCAATAGTAAAATAAAAGATACCAATCAAATACTTCTGTAAAAATAAATTCACTACTGAAACAGCAATATACCTACGTATTTTCTCATACAATGGTTGGTTTGATAAATTGGCAATAATGCACCTTTATTGTTTAATTCTGTAAATAGATAATGCTATGATTTTTCCTATTCCTATCCTAGCTCAGGCACGTGTTATTTGCCTCTAATGGTCGCACCACACTTGGGAGTTCGTGTTTGCGTTGCGTCATTGCCTCTCATCTCTCATTGCCTCTCTTCCATTTGCCGGAGGAAGGAAAAAGATGCAACACGAATATTTGGGCAAACACCGCCAAGTGTGCCGACCATAATAAAAGAAGCTCCTAGTCTAATAGTAAATTCTGATGTAACAATGTTTTATCAATAAATTCTCTTATCTTATTACCTAAACTTATACAGCATATAAGAGGGGTAAAACAAACCTCAATGGGGTGATTTTACTCATAAATATGAAAAACTGAAATATAGGAATGACTCTAGTTTGATCCATAATTTGTTAGTAACAAAAAATGATTAATGTATATTAGTAAAAAAATATTCAAGGCTAGTGCTAGTAAGAAAGGAACTTAGTAGTCAATACTAGGCAGGTACACCACGCAGCATTGCCTCATCCCATGGCCGCATTATCGGGCAGTCCAGTCCACCCATTGACCATAATATTCGTTGACACTTGACTTGTAAGACCACAAAGTACTTTGTTTGTTACAGTAGACGGCAAACTTCGTGCGCAAATGACCTTGCCTGCGCAAAGGCGAATTGTACGTGCAAGCTGCCCCCCCACTTCCCCTCATTTGCGCACGAAGTTTTCCGTCTACTGTATAAAGGTTATATACGTGAAGACTACGCTACGCTAGTCGCTACGATACGGCCAATCGGCCATCTTCAATTTTATTTTTATGCATGATGGCCATTTTGAAATTTTTGAACTACACTGTCTAAGTGTCTACACTACACTAAACAGGTAGTATACAGTATATTATTAATATCTCTAGTTCTAAATCACTTAGAATCACAAACTTGGTGTCTAAATATAAATATTTGGGGTCAGGGAATTTACCTACCTACCAATAAAACGCTTATTAATTTTGAGAATGGCAACTCTGTTTGACATGTGACGTGCGGTTCCTGATAATCCTGATTGGTTCACTTCCCGCTAAATCACTCTTCTTCAAGAGACCCTTTTTTTTAACCGACTTCAAAAAAGGAGGACTGCATATATTACCTATGTTTTTTATGTATGTTCGCTGATTCATCGGTCAATTGTGGACCGATATACAAAAAAAATACTCATGCTCAAGGTAGATAAATCACACAAAAATAGTTAATCCCATAAAAAACATTATGTAAAAAACAGGCCAAATCTCGAAATTTTTCCTCTGTAAAAGTTGTGAGGTATTTCGCAGAGCCAAGTCAGGCATTGTTATTAATTCGTATTGTGCACTGTACCTACACGGTACCTACCTTGTAATCTGGGGGCACGGTGGGCCCCCCGCCAAGTCAAGCAAAACAAAGAGGCAGCCGTATTACCATTATTTTCTCGAAGCCATTCAGGCCATTTTCAACATCCTGTAATTTTGTGTTTGCTATAAAATATATTTTCAGTAATGTATAGGGCATAAATATGGCTTACATATATTCTCAATAACATTCAATTTGAACTTTTAGTTTAAGAACTATTGGCCGTCAAAGTTCCTTAAGTTTTGTAACTGACGTATTCACTCACTTAATGATGACCAACGTAATTATAAGGTACTTCTAGCAGAACAATTAACACTCCAAATTTTAAACATAATTATTTTTCAGCCTATCAATTCATAAACAATCTAAAAATATTGCATGAGATCCTATAAAAAACATGAAATGTAAAAAATAGGCCAGTCTCGAAATTCTTCCACAGTAAATAGTGGTGAGATATTTCGTAGCGCCAAGTCAGGCATTATTATTAATCTTTATATGCTTGCTAAATAAAATTTTGTGACTTGGAAATCACACTCACATAGTTTTAAAAATGCAAAAATTAGTAAATGCAATAAAGTTAATGTGTGATTCCCAAGTTGCAGAATTTTATTTAGCAAGCAAATAAAGATTAATAAGGATGCCTGACTTGGCTCTACGAAATATCTCACTACTTTGTATTGTGTAAGTGAAAAAACTAAAGAACTTTGACGTGTAAATAGTTCTTAAACTATAAGTTCAAAATAATATCAAATTGAATGTTATTGAGAAATCGGCCTGAATGGCTTCGAGAAAAGGATGGTACGGCCGTGTCTCTTTGTTTTGCTTGACGTGGCGGGGGCACTAACGTGCCTCTAGATAAAAGCTTCATTTATATTAGTATCATTTTATTACCCGTTGGAAAGTTTGTAGGATTCTTTAATTTAAAGCATCTCAGAATAATATTTTTAAATGAAATGAACAAAAAACACGTATTACATATAAATGTTTTTCAAAACGGTTGTATCGAGGCCAATAAGTTTGAGTTGGCAACACTGCATCAAACGACGCCACGCTAACGTCGCTAACCCAATCACAACCAAAGACGCCAACCGCCAACGGCCATATTGTCTAATGCTCCCGCCAGTTCGGCTTTGGGTTTACTTAATATCATATCTTAACGTATAACGTTGCTAATATTTATTACCGATTTCAAGAAAAGAGTTTAGCAGTGGTTGGTGCGACTTCCGCCTTCTCGGCTCAGACTTGTGCAAAGTAAAGTAAGTGTCGTGTCGTGGTTGTGCGGTGGCGTCGCGTCGTCCTGTGAGTTGATGTCCTGGCATTGTCCCGGCATCCTTCCGGGATTATTGGGATGTCTTACTGCATTGTCCAATTTGCAGCCAGCGAAGGCGGTAATGTGGCAGTCGTCGTAAAGAAGTGGCTGACACCAAAAAAGAAAGAGTTATTCTGGCCGCCAACAAAGGACCCCAAAGTGTACGACAAATTATTGCAGCGATGCTCATCGCCTAATGAGCGATGGTCACTGTATGAAGTTGATAGGTTGTTTTATGAGACTGGTAAGTTTTTCAATGATTAAAATAAAACCACCATAGTACTTAACCTTAACGGACATTCCAAGCGTCCATGACTTCAAAAGTTTTAATTTTTTCTTAGAAACAAATTCCATAAGACTGAAACCTAGCCTTTAATTTATTGTGTCACTTGATCCCTTGCTAAAAGTATGTTATGCAAATCCCTCCTTGCGAAGTCAAACAAGTTTCTGACAAAATAATCATTTTTTGGTACAAGCTTTTATCATCATCAGATCAGCTCGATGGTAGCTTAATATTGAATTGTCAGCCAAGCTATACTTAAACCCAAAATTTTAGCTCAACCGGTTGAAGATATCTGCTTCAGCATTGAGTTGCAAGATTCCACCCGAACAAAGATAGTTACATACATACAGTCATACATTGCAATAAGTTATATAAAAGCTTGTAAAAAGGACAAAATATAAGTACGACCTTGTGTTTATTATAAAGATGCCTAGTGTTTGTTTTGGCTTGTATTTTAGATCAGTTGGAGAAGGCTAAGAAAAAGTTAAAGTTAGTGGAAACAACATCCGATATCCAGACGGACGAAGAAACCAATACAACTACAAAACGCAAAATAAAGAAAAACAACAAATATAACAACTCTTCTAGTGAAGGTGAAGATGAGAGTGGTCTCACATGACCCCCACCATTGAAAAAGTTAATTTCAACTAGCCGTAAGTAACTTGTCTTGCCTGAATGATAACTTACTTACTTATTAATACTTTTGCCTTTATAGCCAGTCCAATTTAATGTAACTTAAGTCGGATAGGTTTACTTATTTCCTTATTAATTATTTGGTATTCTGCAGATTATCTCACTCCAAGCTCAAGCAACGGTGAAAAACTCCATGACTCACAAATGCCACAGTCCATAGACCCAGTAAATGGTGACCATGATGAAACTGACACCGATGCACTTTGTAAGTAAAAATTAATTACCAAAGTATCATGCACTACGCGTGACTACTATAATTGATGTTTTTTGACATTGATTGTTTTGAAAGACAATTAATTGAATATTGTATAATTTGTACCTTTACAGATAATGACAATGCACCTTTGGGCTCACCCGAACCCTGCTCTCGGATACATATGGATGTCTGCAAAAATTCGAAATGTGGTAAGTAGTACCAATTAATATATCTTTAACTAAACAATATACCTAATACTACTTTATTTCTTTTTATTATAACTATCTACGTTCTTAAAGGGTCGGTAATGCGCATGTGACACCCTTGGAGTTGCAGGCGTCCACAGATTGCGGTGACCGCTTAACATCAGGCGGGCCCGTACGTTTGTTGTTTGCCACTGACGCGGTATATAAAAAAACCGGCCAAGTGCAAGTCGGACTCGCGCACGAAGGGTTCCGTACCATTATCTATGACAACGGAAAAAAATCACGTTTGTTGTATGATAGCCCCCTGAAATATTTATTTTATTCTGTTTTTTAGTATTTGTTTAACTATCACGGTTCATGAGATACAGCCTGGTGGCAGACGGACAGACAGATAGATGGACGGACAGCGGAGTCTTAGTAATAGGGTCCCGTTTTACCCTTTGGGTACGGAACCCTAAAAAGTTACTTATTGTCATTATTATTTATGTATCAGGCAGGCAGTTGGAACATGTTGTGGGTATATTATTATTAGTATACATTAATGTTACTTACTGTCTGTTATTTCTATTCAGGTTCTCAAGATAAAATAGTGTCATTACTAGCACACGTAAAGGCTCAAAATGATACGATTCTGTCGATTTTGCAAGAAAGAGACACTCATACCAAACACACATTAAACCCGGACTTCAAGTTTCCTTTGAAAACTTTGGAGGAAATGGAGGTGGCCGAAAAGTTATTAAATGTCGAGGAAAATTATGCTAACTTGGTAAGTTTTAAGTTTGACGACGCGATCATACCTTTGGTACAGTCAGCAGCAGAAATAGTTACGCGGGTCAAGTGCTCAAAATGACCTACACACTCTACACCTCTAAAATTTACCTTAGATACCTACGCTTATTAATGAATTCTCCTTCTTCAGATGTTCTAAGAAAATAATACTTGTTTCAATATAAATTGCTTATATGGTAAATATTATACTTTGAACCTTACCGCTGTGACATTCCATTACAATACGAACTTTAGGCTGCTTTAAGTAAAGTTCAGAGGGTTCTTTGCAAACCAGTCTTTATTAAATGACATTTAACACAATAATATTCTTGAAATGAAAAACATGTGCAAAACTAAGTGTCACAATAAAGTTATTTGACAAAATCTTTCCATTATGTTACTTTTTGATTTTCATCATAGCTTAACAATCATCTTAACTTGAGACATACTGAAAACAAATATCAAAAGTTATATTAGCTATTATTATTCGCCTCAAAGTTAGCAAAGTGTACGTGGGACACCCAAAAATCGGCACCCTTTCCTCGAGTTTTCTGACAAAAAAATACTTTTAGTAGGTTTTAAAGGGATTATTCAACATAATTTTGCAGTAAACGAGTTACTTTACCATTTTTAGTTCTGTAGAACAATATTTAACAGAAAAAAAGTACTCCAAAGTCCCGGACAGCGACATTCATTTAGGAAAATGCCCAACCACCAGAATATTTTTTAATTAAAATTATTTACAGGTAGCGTACTTTAGGTGCCTTGGTGGACAGGGCGTCAATAACAAAGTTTCGAGAGTTATGAGAGCTGCCTTGTCCGACTCTTTAGCTACCAAGTACAACTTTTACGGCAAAAGGTCGGACAAGAAGCCGTTTGCTGACCTTCGTCTCCGGGCGTCTGTTGTTGGTAAGTAGTATTTGCCTATTTGTATCCACTTAAGCCTTGGTCAGACCCACGCGCGACCGCGGCGCGATATCTCCGTACAAACCGCTAGCGTGGTCAAACAGGCCATGTATGGAAATATCGCGCCGTACGACCGCGTCGCGCCGTGTGTCTGACCAAGGCTTTACTATTTGCCTCACTTAAAAGGAAGAATACCGGCCAATTGCGAGTCGGACTCGCACACGAAGGGTTCCGTACCATTGCCTATAAAAACGGCAAAAAAATAACGTTTGTTGTATGGGAGCTCCCTTAAATATTTATTTTATTCTGTTTTAGTATGTGTATGTGTTATAGTGGCAACAGAAATACATCATCTGTGAAAATTTCAACTGTGTAACTATCACGGTTCATGATTTACAGCCTGGTGACAGACGGACAGACAGACGGACGGAGGAGTCTTAGTAAAGCCTTGGTGTGACACATGGCGCGACGCAGCGCCGCGGTCGCGCGGCGCGGGTGCGCGACCCCGGCGCGATATCTCCGTACAAACCGCTTGCGTCGCGCCGTGTGTCTGACCAAGGCTTAATAGTGTCCCGTTTTACCCTTGGGTGTGGAACCCTAAAAATTAAACTCTAGGTGATTTTCACACTGGCAATGTTTTGTTCTTGGAGAGCCGATTCTCAGCCCACAGTGTGGCGGCGGACGTGACGACAGTGTGTTTAACCGGGCGTGTTTTATATAGAAACTTGAAATTTTGTATGATTAACTATTATGTTTGCCCATACAATTTGAGGTTTTAAGCTTAGAAATTAAACATAGGAGGAACGTGCCTTACATTGTTTGGTTTCATCCTTAGTTTCTTCGAAAAATTAAAGAAATGTCTAAAACATTGTTTTTCTTTGCAGAAAGCTTAAAAAGTGCGACAACACACAACAAGCGAGAAGCGTCTCCGTTAGTTATGATTTCCTATATGTTTTATAGATACTACAGTGTATGTAGTGATTGTAGTGTAACACTGTAATTTCAATACAATGATTATATTGATTATATAACTAAATTCTTGATGTAAATTTTGGGTTTTTATTTTTCTCGCCAACCGTTTATCATCGCGTCGCGTGTATTTAACATATATACTCGTATATATGTCACCGTTAGATTGTGAACACCGTCAGTTAATAATCTAACTCGCGATAGTCTGGTACATTGTTTTTTGGAAGATGCAGTTGAAAATGTGCTCGTAACCAAATACAGACCTACTTACCGACGACTTTAAAAGTCGACTTAGTAAGACGTCGTGGAGACGTCAATATTGGTTTAGCATAAGACGTCCATACTACGTAACTCTAAGACGTCATACCAACGCGGTAAGAAGACGTCCATATCACGTAACTATAAGACGTCATAACAACGTGGTAAGTAGACGTCCATATCACGTAACTATAAGACGTCCTACCAACGCGGTAAGAAGACGTCAATGTCACGTAACTACAAGACGTCCTACCAATGCGGTAAATAGACGTCCATATCACGTAACTATAAGACGTCATAACAACGTGTTAAGTAGACGTCCATATGACGTAGCTATAAGACGTCCTACTAACGCGGTAAGAAGACGTCAATATCACGTAACTACAAGACGTCATAACTACGTGGTAAGTAGACGTCTATATCACGTAGCTATAAGACGTCCTACTAACGCGGTAAGAAGACGTCAATATCACGTAACTACAAGACGTCCTACCAACGCGGTAAATAGACGTCCATATTACGTAACTCTAAGGCGTCTTACCAACGCGGTAAATAGACGTCCATATTACGTAACTCTAAGACGTCCTACCAACGCGGTAAGAAGACGTCCATATTACGTTACTGTAAGACGTCCTACCAACGCAGTAATAAAACGTCCATAGTACGTTACTGTAAGACATCCTACCAACGCGGTAAGAAGACGTCCATATTACTTAATTCTAAGACGTCCCACCAACGAGGTAAGAAGACGTCCATATCACGTTACTGAGAGGACGTCCGATTACGTCGTCAGAGACGTCGTGAGGCTATGACATTAGGCCGTCAATTTGTACGTCTGTGCGACGACAATTGCGACGTCATTTACGTCAGAAATGACTGTGAATGGACGTCGTGATGACGTGAAATTGCTACCTGGGTTACAGGTCCTGACGGATCCACATCTTCATAAACAAACATGCAATAATGTCGTCGTTCCACCGTATTTCACTGAAGTCATACCTGGCTAAACGTATTCGATTGAAATCTAATTTGCATTCGTTGCGCGCACTCAATGTTCATATTTTGTCATGCATAGAATCGCGGACGAGAAATGTGAATTTGTTTTCAATCCAGAAAGTTTCGTTAGGTTGACCTCATGCACATCACATTTTAGCAATGTCAACACAGGTTTCTACTTGACTGATTCTAAAATCGGAATCTTATAAGGATATTGGGGTCATCGCATTGTTTCTGGCAAAAGATGGCTCAAGTGACCTTCTATTGAACCGAAGAACGACTTACGGCTGAGGACTGTTACTTGTTGGTTCAGTTTTATTTGCGGTTTCAAATTGAAGATACACGCTCAAGTTGGTATTTGAGGTGCGGCTTATGGCTAGTTTACATGAGCATAATTGGCATCATGGAAAATAGTAAAAAAATATATACAATTCATGATAGATCAATGAGGGTCATTATTAATCTTTATAACATCAGATTGCTCTCTGGTGAAAGGTCTAGTTATCCAAATTGACTGAGAATGTGATAGATTTTGACAGCGGCTATATAGGTATTCCTGATTCATTCCAGCCAGATTACACTCATTTTAATTTTTTTTTGCTTTTACTGAAGTAATGAAAACATTAAATAAGAATGAAGATGTACTTAGTACGACAAAGATCGCCGGCATGTCAGAGAATTGTCAATGTCTCGAGCTTTTCGTCTGATTAGAGATTAGTACAGTCAGAAACCGAAGTAGCTACGCAAGATATCCATGCTGAAAATGATCTACACATCCTTTACTTTGACATTAGAGTCGTGTGCAGGTTTTATTGATCACTCGGTCCATATACCTATACCTACCTATGCTGTTGACTCTACACAACTGATTTTTAATTTATATTACTAGCTTCTGCCCGCGATTCCGTCCGCGTGGAACTCGTTTATATCGTAGCTCCATACAAATTCACCTCATTTCACTCCTTTAGGGGATGATTTCCGGGATAAAAACTGTCCTATGTCCTTCCCCGGGACTATCTCTGTACCAAAATTTATCTAAATCGGTTCAGCCGTTTAAGCGTGAAGAGGTAACAGATAGACACACATAGACAGACAGACACACTTTCGCATATTAGTATGGATAATTGGATATGGATATTTCGTGCGAAAGGACTTAAAAGTGTTTGAGTGCCTGTAACATTTCAAACATAATTTTGACAGCAGCTTTCGCAACGAACATGCTTAGGTACGAGTACTGATACCGGTTGAACTTGGCACATAAAAAACCATTCCAGAAATGAACACAAAAGGAACACAATCGTATTTTTTCTCACAAATCTGGTAATCTCGCAAAACGCGACCTGCCCCACGTGTTGCGCAACCATTCGTTTCTAGAATAAAATGTCGTAACCGCCACACTAAAACCATGAACTTGAGTCTTTTTGTGTTGAAGGACTGCATTGTTGATCTTACAAAGAGATTTTTTTTGCCCTCTCCAAACTGGAATGCTTTTACTTTCTTCGGTTTTTTTCGGCCGGTGTGGGGTAGCTCCGGTGTTCAGCGTTTTGGATCGTATGAATTCGAATAAAAATTATGGTAAAAATATTGAAGGATATTTTTATTGAGATCAGATTTATTTGAAATACTTTCGTGCACACGGAAAACCTAGAACAAAGTCAACCAATCGGCACGGGAAAACACCAATTAATTTTAATTATCTATGTGGTTTGTACTTGTACTACTAATTATCTATCTTTTTGTTTTCATTTGTGAATTGTCTTTCATTCTATTTTTGTACTACTACACTATAATATAACTCATACCTTAATAGGTATGAGTTAAAGTGTAAGTAGTAGTATAAAAATAGAATGAAACACATTTCACAGATGAAAAGTAGCGTAGGATTAGAGAAGAACAAGATAAACTTACACAATATCAAATGTAACGAAATAATGATCTTATGATGTAATATCATAAAATTATTCTTTCATTACATTTGAAATGTGTAAGTTTATCTTGTTCTTCTCTAATCCTATGCGTAAAGTATAGAGACCCCGAATAGAACACTTGAACTAGATCAGGCTTTGTATCCTAAATTTACAAAAAATATTTTGTTACAAAATAAATTGAGCTATTTAATATATTGTTAATAATATACATACATATCGGTAAATAGCAATTAAGTTAATCTTAGTAGTTACCCATACTATGATAGTAGGTACCTACCTAGGTAGGTACTATAAATTATCACATTATCAGTAATTAATCCTTAACGCTACCCAATTCCCTGGTCAAAGGTAACATATTGCATCTTTAGATTGCTACCTGCACGTTCCCACCTTCGTCACGTATGAGATTGGCTAACCGTCCTTGTCTCTCGCATTACAATAAAGCCGTCCCACTCGAACAATGCATTCGACGTCATCTTTCACTCTCACTATCGAATAGTGAATATTCGAAATATTCAGATGCATTTTTTGAAAGGTAAATTAATATTGTTTAGATGTATATGGACTCTGTGTAGATATCGTATCGAAATTAACATAAACTGTGTGTTTATGATAATAAAGTTTATAATAGTACGTTACAAGAATTCTATATTGCATCATTATTTTACATGCATATAAAAAAAAACAATGTATTATGATACTTAACCCAAATATTAATAGATGACATTTTATACCTCGCCTGGATGCGGGTGGCGCAGGACTGGTCATTTTGGCACTCTTTGGGGGAGGCCTATGTCCAGCAGTGGACGTCTTTCGGCTGATATGATGATGATTTTATACCTCCAGAAAGCAATTACCGAAATGACACAATTTCAAGAACTGAAATCCGTATGACCTGGATTAATCTGTTTACTTTGCATATACTACTTTATGACGTAAAACCATTGAAGTGAATCGACGCGTGGACTTTCTTTAAAGTGCGACAGAGCGACATTGTACTGCACGTTCAACAGAGATGGCGCTATAAAACAATGCCTCAGGGTTTTTATCAACACATCCAACAATGGTCTCGTAATATACTTTCTTCAGAAGAAGTTGACTGCGAAAACAACAGACTTAACTTGTTTTTTAATTAGTACTAACCTACCCTAACATTTTTTTTTTATCTTGACTTATCAAATATCAACTTTTGTAAGTAATCGGTTAAATTTAATGTGAAATCTCGAAGATGTCCCAGAATTTAGCACATTTTCTTTTAATCGGCAGGTGACAATCACAAAATAGGCAAGGCGAGTCGCGGGTTCAAACACTTCAAACCCACGCTCTGGGTTTTTTCAAAAAAACTGATGTGCGAAATATTATTTGATATTTAATTGTGGCTTAACGGTGTAGGATAACATCATGAGTAAACCGGCCTAGTCCCAATAAGGTCTAGTTTGCACTCTGGGTTGGAAGAACAGATGACAGTCGCTTTCGTAAAACTAGTGCCTACGCCAAATCTTGGGATAAGTTAGGTACTAAAGGATGATACCGGAAATGGCAAAAAAAAATCATATGAGGGCAAATCTTTATATAGGACTCCGCTCGTTTTATCTATTCTATTCTATTACTTAAACGAGCAATATTCTCGTAATCGGCTCAAACGATTTAAATGAAGTTTGGATTATAGGGGTTTACGGGGGCGAAAAATTGATCTAGCTAGGTCTCATGTCTAGGAAAATCCATTTTCTCCGTAATCTCTCTTTTCTCACTCGAGCAGAGCTCGGTCGCCCAGGGACTACTTACTAATATTATAAAGAGGAAAACTCTGTGAGATTCTAACTTTGTAAGTGTGTATGTTTGTTTGTAGGAGGTAGTCTCCGGAACCAGTTGTCCAGTGGCGTGCACAGAGCAGTTGTCTCATTCTTGTGTTATTTAATTTAGTATAGTTTTTAGGGTTCCGTACTCAAAGAGTAAAACGGGATCCTATTACTAAGACTCCGCTGTCCGTCTGTCTGTCTGTCTGTATGTCTGTATGTATGTCTCTCTGTCTGTCTGTCTGTCTCTCTGTCCGTCTGTCACCAGGCTTTATCTCACTAACCGTGATAGTTAGACAGTTGACATTTTCACAGATGATGTATTTCTGTTGCCGCTATAACAAATACTAAAAAACAGTAAAAGTAACAAACTTTTTTTTTTCTTTTTTTTTCTTTTACAATCTTACACAAATTGACCTAGTGCTAATCTAAGCAAAGCTTGTACTATGGGTAATAGACGACGATAAACATATTTATATAGATAAATAAATACTTAAATACATAGACAACATCCATGACTTAGGAACAAATATTTGTGCTCATCACACAAATAAATGCCCTTACCGGGATTCGAACCCGGGACCTCCAGCTTCGTATGCAGAGTCACTACTAACTAGGCTACAGGGGGCTCCCATACAACAACGTAATTTTTTTGCCTTTTTTATAGATAATGGTACGGAACCCGTCGTGCGCGAGTCCGACTCGCACTTGTTTTTTTATACCGCGGCTTAGCTTGCATTCTGTGCAACACGCGGGCGAAGCCCGGGGCAGCTAGCGTAATAAATGGTTACGTTCACAGTGTCAGCGGTCGCGCAGCCAGCAGCGTGCTGGAACCAATGACTCGTATTAATCGGTGAAAGAGTGAGAGTTTGATGTCACTGCGCACTTTCTGCGGACAGTTTTCCCGCCACGCTCCGCTGCGTGGAAACCGATACTTTCACACGGTTAACTCACTTTTAATTAATTGTTGATTGGGCGATGCGAATTTATTTTATCTCGCTTTGTTGACAGTGTTAATTAATTTCCAGTAGGTACCAGGTAGTTAAGCAACGGTTTACGCATGCCGAGCTAAGCTTAATGACTATTTGTATGAATACATAGCTTAGCCTAAAACTCTACTAAATAATTAGATGGACCATAATATTGTCTGACCACCTTTTGTAAAAAAAAAACCTCTAATACTGCTAATATTACGTATAGCTTTGAAAACGGGGACGTTTTGCATAGGTAGGTTCTGCTATATTGTACGCGCGCGTATTAGGAATTGTGGTTACTCTGATAATCACTTTATAAGGTTATAACTAACCACAATGCTAAATACAAACTTTCGCGTTTATAATATAAGCTAAATATTATAATCAGTAAACAAAAATGGCTCGTATAGAATATCTTTAATAATCTCCGTAACGTATCCCATTTGAAATTTTCCCTATACCTACCTACTTAATATTTCGCATTTATAAAACGAACGCAAACTACGTCGTACTAAAGAAGGTACCTTTCAACACAAAAGACCTTTCAACCATTCAATACCTATTTATCCATAGACAAGCGTAACCAGTAATTTATAAAACGACGCAATTTTTTTTCTTAATCCCGTTTTTTTCTTTTCAGCAGTGAACGTGTGCTCACAAAGATGATCGTTCCCGAATACTCGGGTTCACACCTACTGTACTGCATGAGTATGTTCGTCACGCTCTAACAAGTATGCGTATGCGAGAGTGACGAATGTCTTATCCATAGCGATAAAGAAGTATTATGTATAAATAAGGTAGATGATTAATCAGCCTTATAACACCATCTATAAAAAAAAAGGTAAAAGTTAGAGAGGTAGGGCACAGCGCAATGTCATCTCGCTCGTATGTGGAGCAGCCCAACTGGGGAAGTACCTCCACCTTACAGAAGACCGCAGCCATAATAGCACCACTGCTTTGTAGTGTTGTTATATTATTGCATGCTATGAAGCATGTGGTGTTGTGTTCCTGGTGGTGAGTAAGATTGCCAGAGATCCCTAGGATGCGCTGTGTTGGGAGTGAGGGACCTGCATGTCTCTATCTGCCAACACAGCGAGTCCTCAAGTGAATAAAGGGTCAGCAACGCACTTGTGATTCTTCTGGAGTCACAAGAGTCCATAGGCTACGGTACCTGCTTAACATCAGGCAGGCCGTAAGCTTGTTTGCCACCGTCGTTGTAGTCTAAAAAAACATTGCGTTATTGACACTCCTCCCTCAATTTAATGTAAAACGTAAAAGTGTTAGCACTCTATTACATGTTTTTCAATCAGACAGAGTTTAACCGAATTAACTAAAGTACCGCCAAATCATTACAAGGTTTTTAATTGAACACTATTATTAAAAAAATATCGGTCATTCACTGAATGACAAATCTAAAGTTTACAATGACAAAACAGTAAAAGATCAACATTTTCGCTAGCCAACACTATTATTATACCTACCTACCCGTGAAATATGTCACACCAACTTCACTTGCTATAGGTAGTGAGAATGAACGGTAAATGGGGAATGGATGAAAATTTTAGAAATGCCTGATTATTTTTTTGGTGATAGGAATAACCTTCCTTAGCACAAAAAAAAAAGTTGTAGACTTGTCAGCTGCGTCAATTATTTTTGAAAAATATAAACAGTTTCCTCACTTACGTTTTGTGGTTAGGACGGCGAATGAGACACTTTCCTTGATCCGTCTCATATTACAAAAAATATTTTAAATATCTGACCCTGGCAATGACCAATATAGCTGCTGCAGCTGTCAATATCATTGCCAGTGTCTATGATATTTTTATGTAATATGAGACGGATCAAGGAAATTGTCTCATTCTCCGTCCTAACCACAAAACGTAAGTGAGGAAACTGTTTATATTTAAAAAAAAATATTGACGCATCTGAAAAGTCTGCAACTTTTTTCTAGTGCTAAGGAAGGTTATTCCTATCATCAAAAAAAAATTAGGCGTTTCTAAAATTTTCATCCATTCCCCATTGCTGTCTCATTACAACTATATAGCAAGTTGTTATTAAAAATTGCTACGTGTGGAATGGCCTTAACAAAAAGTCGAACTACAACCACTACTCGAAATGGTTTATCAATAAGGTTAGTTAACAGATGATCTATGGTCGGCCACTGGGCTTGATCAAAGTCTAAGTGAAGAACCAGTCTCAGGCCATTTCATTTTATCAATTAACATAACTGACTAGTTGGATATATAATTAGGTACTACATTAGTCGATAAAGGCTCATTATTCGATTCCTATGGAAGGCAAACATGGTGATAAACATAAACATAGGTGTAAAGGTGTCTCGAGAATGTCAGCTATTTTAAGTAAATGTAGAAGTGGCTTTTGATTGAACTTGACTACTTATTTATTTTTATTTTATCATATTTAATCAACATTCAACAGAGTAAAATAGTACATTTCGATGCTAGTGCGGAAAGTACGTCATTACTCCACGAGTGCCGAGATATCTTGCCACGAGCCGTAGGCGAGTGGTAAGACTCGGGATGAGTGAATAATGACATTTCCGCACGTGTAACGAACGACGTTTTTAAATACAGTTGCGAAAAAATAAGAAAAACAACAAGTAAGAACAGTATTAAATTTTTTTTTTCTTTAACAACTTCATTATTTTTCAACTGTATTACAATGATGTTACAGAATTCATAATATAAAAGTTTCAAATTCCTCACTTGTTGTTTTTCTTATTTTTTCGCAACTGTATTAAAAAACGTCGTTCGATACACGTGGGAAAGTAAATAGCACTAGTGGGCAAAATACAACTTTGCGCACGATTTGCAGCTACAAAAAGTACCACTTTTTGAGCAACTGTATTAAAAATTAACAATCCCTAATTTAAATGTTTACATTACAAGCTAAACCCTAACTATTGGAAGACACGTCTCTTGCCATTGTATGGTGGTTAGCTGCAGAGAAAAGGTACCCCCCCCCCCCCCTGCATACAAACTTTGTATGTATGCAGTTTGTATGCAGGGGGTTATCTTTTCTCTGCAGCTGACTGCACATCGTGCAGCAAGAGTCTAGCCAGGGAAAGATGAGCCTAAGACTTATATGGCAACTTTTTAAATGGCAACAGTCCCTTATATCATTGTCAAATGTGTCAAACGTCTTAAATTAGTATGATATCCTAATCTTGATACTTGATATGGTAACTAAGAAACTGTTCCATAATAAACTGGACTGTTTTTGCTTTTTAAGAGAATTAAAGGGTGGCTTACTGCTAATATAATTCGTATTGAAGAATATTATAAATAGTTCAATGTCTAGTCAAAATTTAAATTTTGAACAGTGGTTTTGAATTAAATAATTTTATCGCTTTATACGGTGTTACAACATCCTGTTTTTTTTTAATTTGCCCCACTTTTCTAGGCTCATCTTTCCCTAGCCAGACTCTAGTAAGAATGAAAGAAAGAAACAATGCGCTTTGCAAGTTCAAATACATATTATAAAAAGAATTGACGGTTGCTGATATGTTAATCTAGTCTGATATAGCACTCAAGTTGTTTGATCATACTTATTGACCTTATTTGATAATAGTACCCTGAGCGAGTGGTATCTTATAGACGCCAGTGTTGTTCATCGACAAGAACGGTACATACACGTTGTCGACTTTGCTTCTGGCAACCTGAGTTGCCAACTTCGCACACCCCCAGGTGATTGTGGCAACTGTAGTAGTATTTATCTTAACTAAACAGCAGTATAAACAGTACATACACGTTCTCCATTTTACTTCTGGCAACCTGAGTTGCCAACTTCGCACACCCCCAGGTGATTGTGGCAACTGTAGTAGTATTTATCTTAACTAAACAGCAGTATAAACAGTACATACACGTTCTCCATTTTACTTCTGGCAACCTGAGTTGCCAACTTCGCACACCCCCAGGTGATTGTGGCAACTGTAGTAGTATTTATCTTAACTAAACAGCAGTATAAACAGTACATACACGTTCTCCATTTTACTTCTGGCAACCTGAGTTGCCAACTCCGCACACCCCCAGCCGAGTGTGGCAACTGTAGTAGTGAAGAGGACATGGGCGGTTTGTTTACTCGGTACATATTATCTAAAATGAAAATTTTATTAAAGAATAAAGATACGCTCGGAAATCAGGACACATTCGGTCGGTGTGTGCCCTGACTAGTAGGAATTCCTTAGGGGTCGATTTAGAAAAAAATACAAGAAAGAGAAGGAGAAATCAGTTTTTTGTCTGTCTGTCTTTCACATAACTTTCCCCGGACCATAATGGGGCCAGGTAGGCGGACCCAAAAAAAACAACTAGCGTGCCCTTATTTTTTGATTGTGACATTAAATAAATTCAAGGTGAGGTTATATTTTGAAGCTGAATCATATTATAATTAATCAAATATTTATATTCAGTGAAATCAGTGAGTAAATGCTGACGCTGTCAGTCAGCATCAGCTGAACAATGCCGTAAGCTATTATTAGATTTAGTTTAGTTTCAATTCAGGTATTAAATACTTAGTTTTGTATATTTTTGCAGCTTTAAGTCTTAGTTGAGATATCTCAATTTGACCTCTCAAAAGTCTCGTACAAAAACGTATTATATAAAATAAAATAAACAATCTAAACTAAGACTTAATGTTTATACGATTACATGGCCACTTACAATTTATATTAGTGTCTAATAAATTGCTAATAAAAGTGATAAATGTACTCACATCGGTTTACCGAGTAAAATCCATTAAATACCTATATTTTGTACTCATCCTTGATGCTTCATCTTACATCATCGCTTGCGCTGTATCAAGCGCAAAAAATCGTTTAAGAATAAAATGCTAAAAGCTAGCTAAAACAGCTAATAAGATAATTTAGCTATTTAAGCTTATAGAGCAAGAACGTGTTATCAAACGCTATTATACAACGGGTAGTCACAGCTAAAACTTTTATACGACGTTTACTCAACCTTTTTGTGATGTAAACCTAAGTTATAGGTCCAAAATGTTACTTGGGTTCATCTCACATCATCGCTTGCGCTGTATCAAGCGCAAAAAATCGTTTAAGAATAAAATGCTAAAAGCTAGCTAAAACAGCTAATAAGATAATTTAGCTATTTAAGCTTATAGAGCAAGAACGTGTTATCAAACGCTATTATACAACGGGTAGTCACAGCTAAAACTTTTATACGACGTTTACTCAACCTTTTTGTGATGTAAACCTAAGTTATAGGTCCAAAATGTTACTTGGGTTCATCTCACATCATCGCTTGCGCTGTATCAAGCGCAAAAAATCGTTTAAGAATAAAATGCTAAAAGCTAGCTAAAACAGCTAATAAGATAATTTAGCTATTTAAGCTTATAGAGCAAGAACGTGTTATCAAACGCTATTATACAACGGGTAGTCACAGCTAAAACTTTTATACGACGTTTACTCAACCTTTTTGTGATGTAAACCTAAGTTATAGGTCCAAAATGTTACTTGGGTTCATCTTACATCATCGCTTGCGCTGTATCAAGCGCAAAAAATCGTTTAAGAATAAAATGCTAAAAGCAAGCATGTACGTGCATTTTTAGATACTCTGCCTATTTCAGGGTTAACATATTTTTATTTATTATAGTAATAGTAATAAATCTTTATTGTTCAAAAACATAAGTTTGTTACAACTGGAGCCTTGGAGACTGCGTTAGTTTACACTGTGTTGCAGCCCCCAGTGGTTGCCCGTAAACTTGAACAGAAAGTTCTTAAGTACTTATAAAATATATTAAAAAGTTAAAAAGTAATAATATTTGGATTACTGTTAAGTTAGGCTATTGTTAGGTTAGGTTACTGTTACATACATTATATTTATAGAATACATATGTTAGGTCTGTATTAACTCAAACAATTATTACTGGCGAAGATATGTATATTGTCTCTGCTTACCTGTATTAACATTTTTGAGGCGTCTGTTACGAGCTACGAGTATAGCCCTACATACACATGCATAGACCCAATTCAACCTGAGCTCGTATTCGACTTACAATAATTTACTTTAAAAACAAAGTTTTAACCGACTTCAAATCAGTAGCCAAATTGCTTCAAGTTTGCCTGTAAAATTTGAAGAGTTCCCTCGATTTCTCCAGGATCCCATCATCAGAACTGGATTTTGGTGACAACGGGACCAATCTGGAAGTATATGTTTTCAAACAAAGAATTTTTTTTCAAATCGGTTCATAAATTACCGAGTTATCGCGTAACAAACACACACAAAAAAAAATACAGACGAATTGAGAACCTCCTCCTTTTTTGAAGTCGGTTAAAAATTGACCCAGTCATATATGTCCCTGTTTCATATATCATTCTCATTTTTAGGGTTCCGTAGGTACTCAAAGAGTAAAACGGTACCCTATTACTAAGACTCCGCTGTCCGTCCGTCTGTCTGTCTGTCTGTCTGTCTGTCTGTCTGTCTGTACGTCTGTCTGTATGTCTGTCTGTCCGTCTGTCACCAGGCTATATGTCAACAACCGTGATAGTTAGACAGTTGCAATTTTCACAGATGATGTATTTCTGTTGCCGCTAAACAACAAATACTAAAAAACAGTTTTTTTTTTCTTTTACAATCCAACACAAATCGGCTTAGTCCCATACTAAGAAAAGCTTGTACTATGGGTACTAAACGACGATAAACATACTTATATAGATAAATAAATATTTAAATACATAGAAAACATCCATGACACAGGACCAAATATTTGTGCTCATCACACAAATAAATGCCCTTACCGGGATTCGAACCCGGGACCTCCGGCTTCGTAGGCAGGGTCACTACCATCTAGGCTACAGGAGGCTCCCATACAACAAGCGTGATTTTTTTGCCATTTTTATAAATAATGGTACGGAACCCTTCGTGCGCGAGTCCGACTTGCACTTGGCAGCTTTTTGTTATATTGGTAAACCCGTTCCATGGTGGGGCATCTCCTTAACATGATAAGGAGTCCAATGTATAGTATTTTTTCTAAGAAACTACCTATGTCAATGTTGTCTCCTGGCTTACCGGGACACAATAACAACAATAAAATATTGATTGACCCAGATGGAGATTTAACGTGACCAGCTGCGGACATGTCACATTTTAAAAGTCGATTCGCGCGAATGATAAAGTATATACGAAGTTTCGTCAACTCTACGATCAAGTCTATGATATTGAATTTAAAAATGTCACCAATGACGTAACGGAGAACAATGAAAGTACTCTGTACTTCACAATGCTGTAGCTATAAAACTTGAACTCTTGGGGTCGCGTTGCACAAGCAGGTACGCACGTGGACGGGCCCTTACAATGGACAGTATTGTACGAGCATCAATGTGCACGTGTGCCAAACGGTGGGAGATTATTAGAAAGTTTTTTGTTATGGGTTACTATGGCGATAAAATTATAGACGTGCATATATGGGAGCCGTTCATATTCCATCATTTCAACCGTCGCGACTGTAATGTTTGTATTTGCGTGCTCAGTGTTCGCCGTTTAGGAATGTCATCGAAAAGAACTTATTAGGTACAGTTCCCGGCAAACAACTTGAACATGCGGGACGAAGTGGGGGCGCAGTTAATATTATGATACCTGGGTCGTTCTTCTTTTTACGAGCTTTATATTAACTTGCGCTGCTCGTACTTCGTATGTATGTAAATATGTAAGTACTAGCTTTTGCCCGCGACTTCGTCCGCGCAGAACTCGTTTATATCGTAACTTTCTCCCCCCTTTTCACCCCCTTAGGTGATGAATTTCCAGATAAAAACTATCTTTAGTAAGGATTCTTTGGGAAGGCCCCGGAATTCAAAGTATCTCTACACCAAATTTCATTTCAACCAAATTAAGGAAGAAAAGTTAACAGACAGACAGAGTTACTTTCGCATTTGTAATATTAGTATGGATTGTATGAAGGAAAGGGTCATTATGGCTGAGTTGCATGATTTTATAGATTAGCTTACTCCGAACGCCTTTTTTTACAAAATAGACTCCGCCGCAAACTTGGTTTCTATGACCCGCCTCACCATAATAGATGCATGTAGGCTTTTTTCATTATTATTTTGCATATTTTCATATCACACGGCCGTAAGGACCTTTTCTACTAAACAGTAGGACTAAATTAACTGACTTGTAATTTAAATATTTTATATTAAAAATAAAGATACGTCAACAAAATGTTACATCTAATAGTTTTCAAAATAGCCATAATAAAACGTATTTTTTACCCCGTTTTAGAAAACATCTTCGAAACTACCGCCATAAGGTACCTTTACCCTTGGAACGTCACATACATATATTTACCTATATAATGTTCCTATTCCCCAGGACTCCCAACTACCGCTATATACCGTAAATGGGTTCTATCCAATTTTTCACCCGCTATTTCACCTCCTTAGAGGATGATTTTCGGGATAAAAACTATCTGTTGTTATGACAACGGGTAGTTTTTATCCCGAAAATCATGGAGAATGCTCCAGGACTCAAGCTATCTCTATACCAAATTTCATCTAAATGGGCTACATCCAAATTTTCACCCCCATTTCACCCCCTTAGGGGATGATTTCCGGAATAGAAACTATCATTTGTCTTTTTCCAGGACTCAAACTAAGTATCTTTCAACCAAATTTTATCAAAATGTGTCACAAACAAATTTTCACCCCCAATTACACTTAGGGGATGATTTTCGGGATAAAACTATCCTATGTCCTTCCTTAACTATCGTTATACCGTAAATGGGTTCAATCCAAATTTTCATCCACCATTTCTCACCCCCTTATGTGATCCCCTTATTTCCTCATTTCAAGTGTTCCGGAATAAAAATTATTCTATGTTCTTTCCTTGGACTGAGACCTCTCTCTATACCAAATTTCATCTGAATGGGTTCTATCGAAATCTTCAACCCTCATTTCACCACCTCAGGAAATGATTTTTCGGGATAAAAACTATGCATTGTCCTTCCCTAGGACTCCTTCTATATCTTTACCACATTTCATCTAAATGGGTTTTATCCAAATTTTCACCCCCTATTTCATCCCTGAGGGGATGATTTTCGGGATTAAAACTATCCGTTGTCATACTCCGGGACTCAAACTATCGTTCAACCAAATTTCATCAAAATGGGTCACAAACAAATTTTCCCCCCCAATTACACCCCCTTAGGGGATGATTTTCAAGAGTAAACTATCCTATGTCCTTCCCCAAGACTCCAACTCGCTATACCGTAAATGGGTTCCATCCAAATTTTCATACCCCCTAAGGGGGTCCCCTTAGGAGATGATTTCTGGACTAATAATTATTTTAAGTCCTTCCCCAGGACTCTTCACTATCTCCATACCAAATTTCATCTGAATCGGTTCTATCCAATTTTTCACCCCTCATTTCACCCCCTCAGGAGATGATTTTTCAGGATAAAAACTATGCATTGTCCTTCCCTGCGACTCCTTCTATCTCTAAACCAAATTTTAACTAAATGGGATTTATCCACATTTTCATCCCTATTTCATCCCCTTGGGGTTTTTCGGTATTCAAACTATCTATTGTCATTATCCGGAACTCAAACTCTATCTATACCAAATTTGGTCTAAACGGAGTCCATCCAAAATGTCACCCCCCATTTCATCCCTTTAGGGGAAGATTTCCAGAATAAAAACTATCCAATGTCCTTCCCCAGAACCTAAACTACCTCTAAACCAAATTTTATCAAAATGGATTACATCCAAATTTTCACCCCCCCATTTTACCCACTAAAGGGAAGAATTTCGGGATAAAAACTATCCTTTGACCTTCCCCGGGACTCAAACTAATTATATACCAAATTTCATCTAAATCGGTGCAGCGGTTTGAGTAGCTCTATACAAATTTCCACCCCCCATTTCAGCCCCTTAGGGGTTGATTTCCAGGATAAAAACTACCCTAAGTCATTCCCCAGGACTTAAACTATCTCTATACCAAATTTTATCTTAATCGGTTCAGCCGTTTTCACGTGATGCGCGGTCACATAAACAGACAAACAGATAAACAGATAAACAGACAAACAGATAAACAGATAAACAGACAAACAGACAAAAATTCTAAAAACTGTTGGAACGTGTTCTGTTATCGATTTTAAGTATCCCTAGCCAATTTTTTTTCGAATATCTTCCATGTACAGACTTTCTACCCTCTTCAGCTTTATTATATGTATAGATAGATGTAAGTTGTCCGTCAAAATTTGTAATCCATTTTTCAGTCATTTCCCGTTATCCAATTGAGCTGAAATTTTGCATGCATATGTATATCGCATGACAATGCATTATTATGATGATTTGGAGCTGATCTGATGCTGGAACAGGAAATTGGCCATAGGAACTCCACAATAAAACGACACAACCCCATCGAGTTTGGGCTCGTTAGAATCGTCTTAATGAGTAGTTGATGATGGTATGCAGAAAAGAACAGTCGGCAATAAAAGCTTGTACCAAAAATTAAATTTTTGATAAAAATTTATTAACCTACAATTTCCTGTCCTCATTTTACCATACGTCATTAGTTAGAGTATTGATTATTAATGTTTTAGTGTTTGAATATACGTCCGCACATTTATTCATCTATTAGTACTAAATAGTCTTTCACTTTCTCTATCCAGTGCTTATTTTAGGGTTCCGTACTCAAAGAGTAAAACGGGACCCTATTACGACTTCGCTGTCTGTCCATCCGTCCGTCCGTCCGTCCGTCTGTCTGTCACCAGCCCCCCTATTCTGTAACTTGTTTTAAGCTCACCTCAACGCTCACCCACAATTATATCTTAACACCGTGATGCGTAGTAATTAAGCGTAGGTAGAGGTCTAGTTTCGTAACGGGTGACCGGCGGGGTGAGCCGCATTAACGCGTAGCGAATAACACCCCAAGCTCTATCTCAAGAACCGTGATAGCTAGAGAGTTGATATTTTCACAGATTATGTATTTCTGTTGCCGCTATAACAACAAATACTAAAAACATTTTTTTTTAAAGTGGGCTTCCATACAACAAACATGTTTTTTTTGCCGTTTTTATAGATAATGGTACGGAACCCTTCGTGCGCGAGTCCAACTCGCACTTGGCCGGTATTTTTTTAATAAGTTTGTTTCTCATAGAATCGTGTGACAGAGTGCTAATCCAAAATGTGGTCTCCGCTGAAAACAACCACTCTGTCCAGTATTTTCTTATAAACCATCACCATAAAGAAAAAAAATACATTATCACCACGGAAAGAATCATTAATTAAAATCAAATATTAATACCATAATTATCACAAGTTGAAAAAAGCAAAAAACAGAAAAATTACGATTTATTGTAGGTAAAAAAGAAGAAGCCGATCTACCATTCCTAACTGTACTCTCAAAATGATAAATGTTCATGTTACAGATCTTTTAACATTTTTGTATGTCCAACAAACAAACATAACATGAAATCGTTACAAACACGATAGCACAAACACGCTCAAATGTAAGTAGAATGTGTGAAGGCCGGCCCAGGGTCGGAGGACGCGTGATCTCCGTTTACCTACTCGTCGGTTTATTGCTCGGCGATTAGCTATAACTTATTGTTATATTAGTTATATACTATTAAACAAGCAATCTTTGTATATACACGGTGATTTTTAATTCGTGATCAGGAGTTAGACTCGAAGTTATAGATAAATTAACGAGAGCATGGAATTGCATATGTAGTAGTATTATATGTTTACAGGCATTCTATATTTGAATTTTATATTTTCTATTATTGAAGAAGTAAATACCAAAATAATGTCAGTGTCAAATTGTGAAGAAAAATTAAGAGAAAATTATTCTCCTTTTGTTGCAAACGGTACAACCACTACAAATGCAATTCCATGTTCTCGATAATTCATCTATACCAACGTTATTTTTTTTCTTCGTAAAACTGAATACGGAATTAGTTTATAATTCAAAATCATCGTCACCCTAACGTAAGTTTGCGAAATTTTAACGTAATGGTGTATTTGACGTATCTACTTAAGGGGACGTAGGTTCGTGGTCTGCTCTCCCTCTCACTGAGCATAAGCGTGAGCGAGATGAAAGTGCGTGTTTGGAAGCGCGGATATCAAGTTTTTTAATTATATTTTTTTGTGTCTGATTTCCCTCAAACATAACATTGCCGATTTTTAAAACCAATTTTAATATGTTTAGCTGTTGTGCATAATTTGTTACGATTTTTTTAAGTGTATTTTAGACCTATGTTCGTGATTTTTTTCTATCGAGCAAAAGTCAAAAACTAAGGATTCGAATAGCTGATTTCCCTCGAAAAAGGCCTCATGATTGCAAATTAAATTTAATGCAGCCGCATTATAATCCAAACAAGAGCTACAATCTTTAATTTCAAGAAATGTAGGGTGACCAAACATTTAGTGGACATTAGTGTTAACATGATCATTAAATTTAATTAACTAAACAGTGATTTAATTGCACGAGACCTCATCCATTGAAATCCGTTTTGGCTGTTTATCGATATTTTTCGACTCCTGATCATATTTGCAATCTTTTCTTTGGAAACGGCTAACGATTTCGATAAAATTTGGAATACAGGGGGTAATTAAGTCCTCTCAGTCTCAGTTTTGTGACTAAAATTAAGCATATAATACATGTGAAAAAAAACTACCTATTTTCACATTTGCGTAACGTGTTCACATTTATAAAGAAACGAAAAAGTACATTTTATACAACTAAATTGTATGCTCAATAAAATTGTCATCATAAAATTGACACCGAGTTAATTTTGGTTTGGCGACTCAAGCTAATTTGGGTACATGGGTAGGTACACAATAACTTGAAAATGCCCAGATACCTACATCATTTGCAGTTGCAGAACATTCTCAAAAAGGTAGGAATATTCTGATTCTGAGAAATGACTGGGAACTTTTCACGAGCACCTAATACCTAAGGCAAGTTTCTGTTTAGGAGATTCTCTGAAGGAACCGTATAATTGTATGCCTACCTAATGTTATAAAATTGCCGAGATGTCTCGTACCAATCAATTATCTAATTAATTGGTGTACCGAGGCCAAGAGGTTCGTCAAAGAGATAGGGCGGCGCTTGAGAGAAAGGGGCTGCGACCCTCGTTCTGGTTCTTAGTAAGAACCAGAACGAGGGTCGCAGCCCCTTTAAGAACCAGGTAAGAACTTCTTACCTGGTACAACGAATATCACTGGCCATTCAACGTGGTAATGCTGCAGGTATTTTTGGCACGTTTGGTCCGGGTGAGTATCGGAATGGGGGGTGAACTGGTGGTGAATGTTTAATATAGATGACGAAACCTGTGTGGATTTATGATTTGTAGGTGATTGGCGAAACCTGTTGTGGATATATAATTTGTAAATGATTGACGAAGCGTGTTGCAGATATTTGCTGTCTTGATGTATTGACGAAGCCTGCGTTGTGGAAATGGTGTGTACCTCTTTTTTGTCACATTATTAATTTTACGTCTGAATAAATGAATTGTATAGATCAATTATCTAGAACTTACATAGTACCAACGGTATAACTTTAATGTTTAGAATATAACCAGCGTACCTATTGTAAACGGGGGGGGCGAATATTCAGCGTTTTTAAAGCGTTTATTTTTCGTCATTGTCGTCGCCAGCAAATACTAATTAAATGAGACGAATATGATGTCCACTTTTGATGAAGACGCAAGCCAATACCGGTGCTGAGTCTTTTTTGATTAAAGTTTCCGCGGTATGTTTTACCTCTGCTGAAATAATATTGAGCCGACAATGACGTTAGAACCGAGCGGTTCATACGCTCGGAGATTGGCCCGGGTAGGTACTTTATGTCGGCATTGTTTGTATAGTATAGGTTATCCTTATCAGTTCTAGCTGCATTTATATTTCTTGCTGGCCATTAGGGACCCTACATGTTTAATGTGATACAATTATCAGATAAATCCAATGGCTTACTCATAACTGTCAGTTTTTGCCTTAAATGAAGGCTATTAGCAATATTTAATGGCATAATTTGTCGAAGCAAACACAAGTTTGGAGTGCACTAAAAACATATAATTGTTAAAATATACGGACATACTGGTATAAAATTAATATGTTATCAATTTACAATCAACGCTTTTTGTTAACATATGGTTTTCATGAATTACTAATTCCGTGACTAACTTAAAAAGCTGGTACGAATGCAATCAGTGAATGAAAATCCATTCAAATATGTTTACTGATGTGCCGTCGGTAATATTCCCGTTCGTTATTACCTGACAATATTGCTGAACACATGCTTGCGTTACTGAGAAAACATAATTTTACTAGCGAGCCGCCCTTTCTTCGCACGGGTTTATATTATGTAGGTAAATACATGCATGTAATGTATTATACATATAAACCTTCCTCTTGAATCATTCTACATATCTATCTATTAAAAAAACCCAATCAAAATCTGTTGCGTAGTTTTAAAGATCTAAGCATACATAGGGACAGACAGACAGCGGGAAGCGACTTTGTTCTATAATATGTAGTGATTATAGTACCTACACTGACTGGCTAAGGGTATAAGGCAACAGGCGACTATCAGTCTTATAGTTTACCACATTTTCCTATGTTCTCGGCAACGGCATGTCTGCATCACTAGGTAAGTATGTCAAGATGGTTATAAAATGCTATAAATTACATATGTACTATTTAAATATGGCTCAATGAAATCGCGAGCCTGTATATTTTTTTTTTATTTTTTTTTACATTTCTGATGCAGTATGCAGTCAAGTTCGCAGCTGCCAGACTAGATGGCGCCACTAGATGCTCAGTCGCGCACGCATCAACAGTAACCACTACGCCGCGCCGCCTTTCAACTATTAATGCCTCCACACACCGGTCGCGGGCGCGGGTCTGGCACGGGCCCGCGCAAGTTGTAAAACATTGAAACTACACTTCAAATCGCGTTCGATGTGTGTTTGAAGTGTAGTTTCAATGTTTTACAACTTGCGCGGACCCGCGCCAGACACGCGCCCGACCCGCGCCCGACCCGCGCCCGCGACCGGTGTGTGGAGGCCTTTATAGCTCCAAAATAATATTTATGGCCATTAAATTGCCGACTTACATACATCTCGCTTTGGCATTCAGTGCGTGAGAGTGAGAGGGTTTTGAAACAATCGTCATCAGCCGTATATCACTATTTACGTATTTCACTGTTATGCACAGGCACTTCAACCTCTTTGAAAATCTTCGCAGAAGTAGGTATGTACGAGTTGAAAAGCTTGTGGTAAATTATAGTAGAAGATACAAATAGAGGCACCACCTTCCTCATCTGTTTAATGTTTATATCGAATTTAGTACTTACTTACCTACCTTCATTAAAAGATATTTCGCCAATGGGTTGGCAAAAAAAACAAATGGCCAATATTCTATGTACAATGTTTGGAGAAACTTACTGATAAGTACCTACTTTTCTGACACGTATCGGTAAGTTTCTATTACGAGGGCGAGTCAAGATTAGCGCAGGCGCAGCCATAAATAATAACACCTCTATCGAAGGTCTGAAAAGAGGCGCCAATTTTGCAATACTCATAATAGATAATATAATATAATAATATTTATATGCTAGTATAAGTGAATGTTACTTGCCATTTAGCTTTACTATTCAACAGTGTATGCATATTGTGATGTTTAATTATTATATTAGTTCTTAAGGATACAATTGCTATACCCATTCAGGGTCCATGAGATACCTCCTTATATATTACGGGACAATCTTACACAAATTAACCTAGGCCCACGGTAAGCTCAATAAGGCTTGTGTTGTGGGTACTAGGCGATGATATATATAATAGATAAATACATATAGATACTTATATACATATATAACATCCATAACTCAGGAACAAATATTCGTGATAAACACACAAATAAATGCCCTGACCGGGATTCGAACCCGGGACCTCCAGCTTCGTAGGCAGAGTCACTACCCACTGGGCTACGGAGGCCGTTAATATATTGTAAATCAACTTGTATAATTACCATGGTGCAATAAATGACTAAACTAAACTACTAAATCGTTTATCATTGTAAAAAATACGTAGGAATGCGTGGTGCTGGTGCTTGATGAACTCTCGTGGATTCAAGACGTAGGATTATGCAAGAAATTCGGTAGAGATAGTTACTACCTCGTTGTCAAATCACTAGTATGGCGAACTGGTGCCGATATATCATTTATTGTATGAAGTGGCACTAGTGGCAGCGGCGATAGCTGAATAGTTTAGACGTGTGTATTTCAAACAGAGAGTCGATAGTTTAATTTTCTAGGGTTCCGTACTTAAAGAGTAAAACGGGACCCTATTACTAAGACTCCACTGTCCGTATGTCTGTCTGTCTGTCTTTCTGTCTGTCTGTCTGTCTGTCCGTCTGTTACCAGGCTGTATCTCATGAACCGTGATAGTTAGGCAGTGGAAATTTTCACAGATGATGTATTTCTGTTGCCTAACGCTCTCTTCCCTAACGATTCCTTTACCGAAAAGCTTCTAGTACTTAATGATATTTCGTTCCAGACCGGTTTCCTCACGATGTTTTTCTTTACCAAAAAGCTACATCTACTGATATTTCGTATATAAGAAGAATAAGAATTTTTATTAATTCACACATACTTAAGTTAACAGTGTAACACCAAATCACTACCTACAAATTACATAACTATACAAACGTACACACACTTTATGCGAAATATAAAACATAAGGTAACGTTATAAAACAATAAACAAAAACTAAAATAAACTCATAAACAACTACAACAAGTAACAAGTATAACATTAACAAAAGTAGTAAACATACTTATAATTAGCTTTTATTGAAAATCCCAGTGATACTAGCCGGGGTTCGAACCCGCGAACTCGAGATTTAAAGTCGCGTGCCTTACCGGTTACCGCTACAGTAGCTCTTGAGTTTTTAAAGAATAAGACTAGTAAAACCTGCCTCCTACTTGAGAACCCCTTTCACGTTGCGCCGGCGCAGCGCTGTGTCGACAGCGGACGCTTTCCACTTTTCATAACCGACGCCTTATCTGATACTGGCTTTTGAGAATATCCGATACTGCCGAGAATTTCAAGCACTATTTTAGTAGGAAAATGTAGACCTTAGTAGGCCAATTGCGTAACGCCACCAACCAGCATTTATACCAACCATCACAAACCCGGCAAAAATATCTGACACGTCCTAAAGACCCTTATCTTATCTAGATGAGGGCCCTTTCGGATGCACTTTGAACAAGTGGGATCTTTTGTGAATTTGCCCCCTACTTTATGCCTATCCCAAGCTCGCTCCATCATTTCCACAAAAACGGATGATGCAGTTCATCGGGAGCACCTTGAATTCATTTGGTTGCGGATAGCTGTTACCAAAGTAATTCATTCTTTGTCTGGCAAGGGCATGACATTCACACAATAAGTGTTCCATAGTATCATCCTCCTCGCCACACATTCTACAGTCTAACTAAACTATCCGCTAATCCCATCTTGGCCAAGAGATCCTTGACCCCGAACAGCCAGTCAAGGCAAGCCATAGGTGTGGGGGGGGGAGGGGCTGTCCAACCATCCACCCGATCGGCTCAGTCTGACCACAGTACACCCCCAGGAGCACTCAGGTACGTAGGGTCGCTACTCCCTAACAGCCCACCACAAGCTGCCTTACGATGACTGATTGCACCAGAAATCTGGTGGGCGATGGGGCCGTCACATCTCTACGCCATTATAATTATTATTATTAATTTTATTTATTTATCAAATGACAGACGAGTTGTCCTAACGCTCGTACGAAAAGTGTCGCAATTACCCCTCTGGTCAACAAATTTCATATAAAACCCGTTAACCTATTCAACATCAATCACGACATACATGCGTCTGATGGCTACGAGTGATTTTTGCTTCATATTAGATTAAGCTGCTCCGCGCTACGGCATAGCGCTAATTAGCAGTGCATCAGTTAGAACTTGGTACTCATCATCATCATATCACCCCAAAGATGACCACTGCTGGACGGGAGGCCAAGGAATAGAAATACCCTGAGAAAATTACGGTTTTTTTGGAAATAATTCAATATCAGGCTAATTATTTGTATACGGCTAATTATTATTATTTATTTATTTTTTGATATCAACCTTGTTTTAATACAAATATATATATTTTTTAATTCTCATTTTTTTTGCAATGTTTTTTATAGTATATTAATAATAGCTTTATATTTATTATTACATAGGTAAATTAAATTAAAACTTAAATTAAAATTCGGCATGGCGGCATTGGGATTCGTAAAATTTCAAGCGTTTCTCTCCCAGCTTTTCTCTCGTCAGCACACGGCTCCCAAAAATTAATCAGTCAAATACTAAAGCCTCCTCACAATAATTTTGTAATCCCTTTTCTCGCTGAAGCCGAGTACCGTTGGAAAGAGCTATGTCCAACTGCAGACCTACCAAACAAACCCCATTCGCAGAGGCAATGGGATGGGCCGCTGTGTGAGCTGGTACGGGATAACCTTTATGAAACGTCTTCCAGCTCCGCAGATCGCGCGCGTCTCCTTGCCACTGCTAGATGGGAATCCGGCGGTTGGCTCCAGGCACTCCCTTCACACAACTTAGGTACAATATTAGACAACAAAACTTTTAGGGTTGCCGTGTCACTGCGTCTTGGAGTGACATGCGTCGTTCCACATCGGTGTCACTGCGGTTGCACTGTCGACAAATTTGGGCACCATGGCCTCTCCTGCCACAGGAGCACAGGCCGCATCCCGCGTCACGCCAGCCTGAACGACCTCATCCGTCGGGCTCTCGCTAGTGCCGGAGCTCCGGCCGTCTTAGAGCCTACTGGTCTTGCCCGGGACGACGGCAAGAGGCCCGACGGCATGACGCTCGTGCCCTGGAGCTTGGGACGGCCACTGGTATGGGACGCTACCTGCGTCGATACCCTTGCGCCGTTCCTCCTTCCTGGAACCTCAACTAGGGCTGGTGCTGCTGCTGACTCAGCCGAGTCACACAAAAGGCTCAAATATGCTGGCATTGACAGTGGCTTCATGTTTGAGCCTTTTGGCGTCGAGACCTTAGGGCCATGGGGCACCAGCGCATTAAATCTATTTAAAGTGCTTTCTAAGCGCCTTGTCGACGCTTCTGGTGACCAGAAGGCTGGCGCTTACCTAGCCCAACGCGTAAGTATTGCCATACAACGTGGCAATACCGCCAGCCTCCTGGGCACCTTGCGGCCTGGCGCCGATCTTGGACAAGTTTTTTATTTATAATCTTATCGTTATTTGTTTAATTTTAATTTTTCCTGTGTGCATTATGTTTCTACTTAATTTTTATATAGGAAACTAAGTACCGTAAGCACGGGTTTCTTTGGCCCTGGGGGGTAACAATGGCCCAAAATAAAAAAAAGATTGCATAGCTCGCTACTCTGTCAGTTCGTGTACGAACGCAGATATGTCTACCTAAACTCATAGATGGCACTAGTGGCTAGCAACTCGGTGATATATTCACGACGCTGGCGCAGGTTTTGACTTGTCAGTCTCGATTAGCTGTTACATAGTGAAAACGTGCTGCAATCGTGCCTGCAAACTTCCTGTCGAAACTCATAAATCTGGTAAGTTTTCGTTTATTTATCTATTTGATATCTTCAGACGTGTATTTGGGCACAAGCTAAGTGTATTTTTAATTTGTTTAGTCCTTGTTTAAAGTAAGAAAATCTTGAAAACGTTGAGTGTGTATACTTTGTACCCTTTTCATAAAACTAATAATAATTCATTTTGTTATAGGTACCTATTGAAGTTATATCGTCATAGCAATGCCAAATAAATACCGAAGAAAAGTGAGACTATAAGTGAGGAGGCGGTGTGCGTTAGATGTATGAAGAAAGGAAAAGACTTTTGGCGGTGGCCTGTTATAAAAGATGAACAATTATATACACCCCAAAATATAGTACAAAAAATCAAACTGCCTAAATTTATAAGAAAAGGCTGCTTTTCCGTCCCAGAGATGATTAAATATAAGTAGATTAAGATTAAAAAAGGTATAATACTGTACCTATGTTAACGATGATTCTCAATAAAGGCTGTTAATTATCTTGTTAGGTTTTAAGAAAACCGCAAATATGTTTTGTATTAAGAAAAATATTTTTTTATGTTTTTGTTGATTTTTTATGTTTAAAGAGACTTAGATATAGACAAGAAAGTCCTAAACCAAATAATGACTGCAATGATTCTCATAAAAAGACTGTTAAGTTAAATCTAGTTAAGATGTTAGTTTAAGTTTTGTTTCTTTTCAAGAAAAAAAAATTTTGTTTGAATTCTTTGTTTATTTTTGTTTAATAAATATTCAGATTTGATTTTTCAACACTACCGAATAGTCTCTTTAAATCGTACTTTAAATACGAGAAAAAGGCTTAGGGGCAAAGAAGCCTTTTTTTAAGAACAACATTGGCCCAAAAAAAAAATATAAAAAAAAAATGTTAAATAAATAATTTTCACCTTTTATCATTCTCGGACGACATCTTACATCCTTGAAATCCTATCAAACCTAGTCGAACATTTATATTTACTAAATATGTAAAACTACATGACTTTTAACAAAAAAATACAAAAAAAATTGGACAAAGTAACCCGTGCTTACGGTATAAAAAAAAAAAAAACTTAAATAAAAAACGAATTAAGAAACTACTTAAATAAATATTTACAAAATCTCAAAACTAAACTTAGAAACTAAAAAACATCTAAATAAGGCCCCCGCGGCATCGTGCCAAAGATGCTGGCAGCATTACCTCGCTGAATCGCAATGCTTAAGCGTTGAGCGAGGAAGCTGCCAGCTCTTTGGTCACCAGTTGTGTCGACGAGCTTTTTTGACAGCTCTTTAAAAAGCGTCCTGGCGCCTGGACCCCACGGCCCCAGTGTCTCAACACCGAATGCCGAGACACTGGTACTTAGCTATTTTTTTAGTTTCAGCCGCCTCTGCTGCCGCACCAGCCCTGGTCGAGGTTCGGGGAAGATGAGACGGTGCCAGAGTGTCAACGCAAGTAGCATCTAATAGCTAATTATTGATATGTTATTTTAAACAACTTTTACTATTGAAATCAATAATTCTATGGACCGGAAGTTAGGAAAAAAAATTAACCCGCAAGCAAAAATGCTATCAGTATTTTTATAATGAAAACATGTTTGAGTACACAAATTTGGAGACTTACTACCTGAATCCAAAAATATATGCATCAGGAAATAACGGCATTTTAATTAAATATTTACGACCTTGAGATAATATTGAATTTCATCTGGCCTATAGAAAGGTTTATTCATTAACAAAAATAAGTGGATTATGCGCGTATCCCAAAGAACGTATATATACGTAGTCAATTATAAAGTAAAGAAAGTTTATACTATTTTCACCTGATTTTTACGGAATTTATGAAGATTACTTTTCATTATTTTTTACCGTATCGGTATTAAATTTAGGTGGATTATTAATGAATATTTAGTCAAATTACCCAAACTATTTTTTGGTGTAAAAATATGGCTGATATCGATATATTGTTGTGTTTTCATAGAGCGAAACCGTAAAGTTCTCAGGGTAAAAGGCCGCGTCATAGGTGGTTATGTTATAAGTTAGAACTAAGTATTAAGTAGGTATCTCTTTTTAATAAAACCTTTCGAACAACCAATTCGGCACCAGTGACATTGTTTGTAGTGGCTACATTTTAATGCTAGCAACCATCATTAATCATTGGTGACCTTTCTAGTATAATTCTGACATAACAATATCCATTCGAAGATCGTAAAAACGAGGGGCTTTCGTAACGTTCAAAAACGTAGACAAAATCGTTTCTCTCGATTGTTACTTTCTAAATTGATTTCGAATATGGGTTTCGATCCGAAACCATATCGAGTTTTATCTCAATTAGATCACACGAGCGCTTTAGTGTTTTTTTAGAATTTTGGAACGAGTTATTCCATAGCCGGGTCGATTAACTTTTTCTTGTTGTTATTGTGAGCCGTTAGCAATGAGACTATTAGTGGTAGTGACAGAGTTTCTTAATCAAAATAATCACAGTTAAAATAAGGTGAATATTCGTATGTGAATTAACTTTATTTATAGGCTCTCTCTCATGCGTTACCTAGCGTTTAGGTATATAAATCAATATTCATTCATTCATAGATTCACGCCTTTATTCCCAATAGGGATAGGCAGAGCACATGAAACTTATGTTCCAGTGCCAAATATAGCATAAACGTGGGTATAAAATATCGAAAAAATGTGATATCGCAGTGATAGGTTGCTAGCCCACCGCCCACAACAAACTTCAACCTTCAAAAAAGGGGGTGGTCACATTCTAACCCGACACCACACGGGGAAATCAATATGTAAAAGCAATTTGAATTGATTTGTTTATTAGTTAATAATAAGTGAAGCCTATAGAGTGTACAACTATATACACGTAATCGTCGAATCTCATCTTAATTTCCATCTGTTTACACACATAACCATAATAAAGCAATATAAGGACGAAGATGTGCGGTGATTCACACTCGTAATCTTTATAATCAAAGTTGGCTCTGTGACCCAAATCCACGCGAGTACAAACAGCCTAATTAAACTGACCAGTTTTGCACCTTATACCATTCGAATAAGGTTAACTGTCTCGATGATACTTTCATTGTGAACAACACACATATGTAGCTCACGCACACATGTACTGCGTTAGTAGTGGTGCATCTAAGATGAATGTATAAAAGGCGTTTTTGTAAAGCACAATATTCACATTAAACGTAAAGAATTGGTGAATCTGAAGGAGTGTACACTTTTAATCAGTCTATGTAGTATGAAATATCAAGGTCCACTTTAGAGCAAAAAAGCGGCCAAGTGCGAGTCAGACTCGCACATGAAGGGTTCCGTGAAATAAATTGCGGTTTACGATTTATGACGTATTAAAAAAAAACTACTTATTAGATCTCGTTCAAACCAATTTTCGGTGGAAGTTTGCATGGTAATGTACATCATATATTTTGTTTAGTTTTATCATTCTCTTATTTTAGAAGTTACAGGGGGGGGGGGGGACACACATTTTACCACTTTGGAAGTGTCTCTCGCGCAAACTATTCAGTTAAGAAAAAAATTATGTTAGAAACCTCAATATCATTTTTGAAGACCTATCCATAGATACCCCACACGTATGGGTTTGATGAAAAATTTTTTTTTGAGTTTCAGTTCTGAGTATGGGGACCCCTAAAACTTAATGTTTTTTTTCAATTTTTGTGTGAAAATCTTAATGCGGTTCACAGAATACATCTACTTACCAAGTTTCAACAGTATAGCTCTTATAGTTTCGGAAAAAAGTGGCTGTGACATACGGACGGACAGACAGACATGACGAATCTATAAGGGTTCCGTTTTTTGCCATTTGGCTACGGAACTCTAAAAAGGTGAATGTGTGTTCACTCACACTGTCACAAGCGCTTCGCATGTTATTATTACGTTACTAGAGAACGTGTATCATATCATATGAGAATTAGGACGTTCCCGAGTACTACTAATCTGCGAGTAACTAGTTGGAATGCAGAAAGGATTATAAATGAGGAACAAAGAACAATCAGATACCAACATATATTTAACTGCGCAGATGTGTGTAGGTAGGTAGGTACACAACACGCAACACGTCTTTATTACTATAGGAGTAAGGATGTGTTACGATATATTTGGCTACTCTGGCTGCTACTAACTATAAGACGCTGACTGTACCTTTTTTTTTTTTTTTCGTGGAGAAAACCTGCGACCTATTATATCTACTAAGTGTATTTTCATTTGTGCATGGATTATCTGTACTAATATTATATACCTAGAGGAAAAGATGTGAGGTTGTAAGTTTGATAAAAGAGTCCTTCTTTAAGAAGGACCCTGGCTCAGTCGCGGAATAAAATAGTTAAACTTGTACCTATTTTATTCCGCGACTGAGCCAGGTTCCTACTAGCCTATGTCCATCCTGAATCTATTTTCTGAGGGTCCATATACTGGCGAAATATATTTTATAGCCGTATGAGTAGTTCCAGAGATTACCTACCCGCTACAAAAAACAAAAAAGTGGACGGTTTACAACTTGACCATCTTAAATTTTCTTTTTATTAAGTACATTCCTTAGCGAGTAGTTAGTAATTAGTTAATAATGATACATACACATTATTTCACAAAGAAATGTTATTCCGTAAAAGCGGGGTTCGTATGTAAGTACTTATGTAAATAATTATGTAAGGTGTCCGTCAAAATTTGCAATAAATTTTTCAGTCACTTGCCGTTATCCGACTGAGCTGAAATTTTCAATTCAATATTATGGTACCATCGGGCTGATCTGATGATGGAGACAGAAGGTGGCCATGGGAATTCGGTATTTAACCGACGTAACCCCGTTGAGTTTGGGCTCGTTAGAATCGTCTCAATGAGTATTTGATGATGGTATACAGAAAAGTACAGTCGGAAATAAAAGCTTGTACCAAAAATGAGATTTTTGACAGAAACTTATTGATCGTAAGTGTAGGATGCGCAAACCTTCCCCCACCACGTCATCTAATGCTCAAGAAGTTTGCTGGGTGTTATATACCTACATAAAAACTTACAACGTCACAGAATTTTACTTATCGTATTATTGGTAATAGATATAGGGTTCTAGTTGTCGTAAGAGCCGACTATGGTATGGAACAGAGTTGAAGTGTGTTATGGACGACGTGCTAGAAACATATCAGTCCAATATTTACTCCAGGCAAAATACGGTTTTGAAAAACATCCATTTATAATAGCGTTTTTTTTCTTTATATCATTTTAAAACATTATTCTAAGATGCTTTATTCAAGAATCCAACAAACTTTCCATCCGGAAGTATTTAAATAGAGTTAAATAAACCATGAATTGTTTTTTTTTATTATTTATTTTGAATATTATAGAGCAAACGTAAATGAGCCAAAATAAAGATAAAACCATTTATTAATATTTTTTCTGACTTTTCAAAAGCTAGTTATCATTTTTTTGATGTCTGAAATGTTGTTAGATTTTGTCGCTAGGTAACTATTTAATTGATAATATATCCATCACAAAGAAAAAATCAGCTATTATAAATTATCACCAAATTTGAAATTTTTTCCATACAAGTTGTCAGTTCATTGCCTGGAATAATTACATTTTCTCCCACCTTAAACAGTAATAAAAATATAGAAAATTCTAGGATGCAAAGTTGGAGTTACAATTGACATAATTTGACATAATTTACAGAAAATGCATAACTATGAAGATCATTTATTTTTAAATACCTATCAATGAACCTACAAATTCGACCAGAAAACGTGATAAACCCAATTTATAAAAACGCATATTTTCTAGATGATAATACGTGTATCATAGTGAAAGCAAGTGGCGTATAATTTCATGTAAATTATACGCATAACACATTTGACACAAACGAACAATGACAGTAGCATCAAAAAACGATTAGAGAAAATGGTCGCCATGCGTGACGTTTTGTAACGTTTACTAACCATTTCCCTACTGTAGTTGAACTAGTTTATGGGGTACCATTCAATTTGTTTCAATTAGAATACACAATACACGACATAGCAACTATGTATTTTGTCTGGAAAATACGAAGGGATCATAAAACGAACTGGACATATAATGTATATATAATTTTCCTGTCATAATAATGGTAGTTCTATGTCACGAGTCGAGAGAGAGTAAAACCAAATACTGATAGATAAAAAAGTTGGATGAGACATGAGACTCAGCTAATTTTGAAAAATAATTTCATTTGTAGTGCAGTAACTAGGTATGTAGGTATGTACCAATAAATCTAGCTCATTTAATTTGAAGTTAGCTTCGACCTTATCTTTCACACAATATTTGAAAAATTCTTGAAACTGAATAAGTGGTTTTATAAGATAAAAGTCCCATAACCCGACCTAATTCTTCAAAGCAATAGCTGTGTCAGACAGGATATCAACTATTGAAATTAGGGTATTACCATCCATTGGGACTCTTACATTAATATTCAATCAATACATACATACATACCATCACGCCTTTACCCCTAAAAGGGGTAGGCAGAACACATGAAACTTGTGTTCCAGTGCCACTTTTAGCATAAATGTGGGTATAAAAGATCAACAAAATGTGATGTTGCAGTGATAGGTTGCTAGCTCATCGCCCACAACACACTTCAACCCTGTTCCCTTAGTCGACTCTTACGACACCCACGGGAAGACAGGGGGTGGTGCTATTCTAACCCGACACCACACGGGGTTTCGATCAATAGTCTTTTAATATCTTTAGAAACAGTACCTACATTCTCACATCGATAACAAGTATCCCGACTTCATTACCGCACAAGACAGGAAACGCATAAAACTAATCGTTAACTTCCAGCGATCATTCAAATCAGTGTCGTACTCATAATCTTCAATTACGCAACGCAGGCGCATCTGACGTAACAGAAACGAGTTCAGCGAAAGTTGCTCCAACAATTTCACTCTTACTTACCCCGTCTTTATCGCACAAGTCACTTTCAATGCCCTCTCTCGCTTCAGCAAAGTTAAGTGTACTGATGAAAGTATAACTGTCTCTTTTCCGTTGCATCTTCGTGTGGACCACTTTTTTCGGTTTCGCACGCGTAAAGGCGTGCGTAATCGATTGTTTTCTGACTAAACTTGTTTGTTGCCTGTAGGTAATGTTTTTGTTTTTATGGGACTGTTGGTACGGAAATCGATTGGAGGATGGTTTTTGTATTTTGTATGAAATTTTGTTTCAATGCTTTTCATTCAGGTAAAATTTCCAAATGAATGGTTTAAAATGCGATTGTCGTTAAAAATTGCAAGTATATCAGTAAGTATTGCGATTTTATTGTTTTAAAATATCCAAGTAAACCACAACAAGGGAAGTCTTTGTTTCCACCGTCCATCGATAATTGCATCAATTATTTTTTTAACAACTCCTTCACACCAATCACACCGAGACCGCTCCTATTATTTACGTGTCAAGTTTAAAATCATTGTAATTTAAACATTAGTAGGTAGGTTGTTATATAATTTTGCTATTTCAACTTCTCATAACTTGCAGTGACAGAATGACAGTAGGGACCTTCAGAGTTGATATAGCATAATTATACGCACACTAAGCCTGCTTTGTGAGATGTTAGTGTCGACCGTTGTATAATGATTATAATGATGTCGCGATAAATTAAACACGTGTTTGTTTAACATGACACAACGACAGTATCTCATAATTTTTGTCTGTTGGGTGAATTTATGAAAAATTGCTAAGTTTTCTGCATAGAAACATGCGGATAATTTGTATTCAAAAACAGTTACGTAATCTATATCATTATTGTCATTAATTTTAGAAGGAAAACTTCCTTTCCTGTTCCTATTAATTAAGTATTTTGATATGGAATGGAAAAATATAGTATAATAATAAAACAATTACGTAATAGTTCATGTAGGTACTTACCTACCTAGTGAATAATAACAATTAGTCACAGTGCAATTTCTGTATGTATTTTGTAGTGTTTTGTTATGGGATAAAACGAACAAAATTAGCAATTTTCATATTGTTTTCGAAAGTTTTATAAAATCTGACCTGGTCGTGCTCAATGTTTATGATTTCGAATCATTGTATAAACTAGTGCTTAATAGGGAACATTACTGCAATGTTCTGCCGCCAGAGGCAGCACTACCACTAATAGTAAACCAGTATAGAAATATAGGGATTTACACACACATGCACAATTGATTGTCAAATGAGTGACAAGGATGCTTGCATAGACAATACCGCAAGTGCGAACGAGATACAATGTGAACACTGCTAGTGTCGCCACCTAAGAAGAGTTTAGCGTAATGTTCCCTATTGTCTTTATTGTTGACCGCAGCCCTTTTTACACTTTTCCTCTGCTGCGATTTTAATTTGAAACAAAAAAGATTAAAAATTAATGTATCCGTGTGTTAACCATAAAACATGCTTCTTTATTTCATGGACACTTGTTCAAAAACACTCAAAGTTACTGCGATATGCAGCAGCTGTACTGTAGATAGTTAGTTGACTTTATTATATACTAGCTTCTGTAAAAATATATCCCACTAAAACATGTCATGTAAAGTAATTCCAAAGACGGCTTAGCTCATATAGCTTTTAGCATTAAAAAGTTATCAGATCGCAAGTAGCACCAAGCCTCCTACTCCGCGGAGCCCAACTCTACCAGCCCCCGCTCTACAAATTCTACATCTTGGCTCAAAAATAGCTTGGGTATATCCCAGCGTCCCAGCCGTCGCATAGACAGTCTCGGCTGGAGTGCTATTCTCTAAAACAATTACATATTTTGTGACGGCTTCGTACGTAACGTAACTCACCCGCCTGTTGTTACCGTTACTTATTTAATCTACTCCTGTGTTATGTTTTTCTTACGTTGTGGTGCAATGAAGAATATTAATACTTACTACTACTATTCACACTGGTCACCTCAACTCTCACCTCACCTATCACCTCACGCGTCACGCCTCATGCAGCCAAGATAATCTTAACCCGATACGTCACATGCCTTTTGACAAAATATGGGCTTTGTACTTGATAATTTCACACATTTATGGTGATAATAAACGATGGGTCTATACTTTTTATCAGGTGTTCCCTTATTTCACCGAATAGGTACATTGTTTCGCCGAATTTTCATTTCACAGAAGATGAATTGTTACTCAGAAACCTTTAACTTTTTAGGTACCTACAGCTAAAAGGTCATTCTGTAGAACCCATTAGGTTAGTTTAGGTTTGTTTTATAACAATCCCGAAAAGTTCTCCGCTACAGGTCGCATTTCTCAACCGATTCTCGAGGAATTTTGTGAGCAGGTTCGATAATTCTATAGAATTTTGATAGGTACTAATTAATTCATTAATTCATTTGAAGACCGCTTTAGCCTAGTTGGTAGTGACCCTGCCTACGAAGCAAGAGGTCCTGGGTTCAAACCCCGGTAAGGGCATTTATTAGTGTTGTGAGCACGAATATTTGTTTCTGAGTTATGGATGTTTTCTATGTATTTAACTATTTATTATTTATCTATATAACTATGTTTATCTTCGTCTAGTACCCATAGTACAAGCTTTGCTTACTTTGGGACTAGGTAGATTTGTGTAAGACTGTCCGCAAATATTTATTTATTTATTATTAATTTATATTTAACCAAACTGATACATCTGCCTTATCGTTTATTGCCGTCTTATACATATTTTTTAACTTCGAGTTGTGAGAGACAACTAGAAAATACCGAGCAATTATATGTTCTGAAATTCCTATAAATTAAGATTTCGAAATCATGTCAGTCTCTCAACTATTAAGCTTTTCTTAATGAAGACACGCGGATGTAATTAATAAGCGAGTAGATGTGGACAAGTATTTGGAGGTCAGCTTGACAGGCGAACTACATCCGTCAAACTGTTTGCTTCTTGGTGACAAATGTTACGACTCGCGCGTTATTGAAGCAAGCGGGTTAAGTAATTAGGTATTCCGTATTTCCATCCGCAATATTTCACAGAAAGGGTCATATTATTAATATCTCCGATTTAAATTCACCGGGCGAACCCCGGTCATTTGGAAGGCGAGCGTGGAGATATAAATCCAACACGTAGAGGCCCTTTGGAGACGAAGTTTAATGTCATGTAGTACCTGCTAGAACCCATTCACGGGTACATCGGTAGATACCCGTGAACCGGTCCCAGCAGGCGTTGGAGCTATTGTAGGAAAATGGAAAAGAGAATTGGGTTTATGGTGATGACATTTGGGTGGACAATAAAATTGGGTTATTAAAAAGTGGTCTGGACACCTGCCATAACAATGTTATCCACAACGTTATCGAAGCAGGCGGTGACTAGCCGCTCATTTGATGGGCCCCTGAAAATGCCGTCGTAAAGACGGCCAGGAGCAACACCGATGTGTGCGGCTCAGGGGTTTCGATACTTTCGATAGGTGGTGCTGCGCTTTCTCCGAAGTTACTCGCGGCGTTATGCCCTTTAACACTTCCACCCCTGGAGCATATAGCTCTGACGACTCCTCTCTGGACGGCCAATGAAGACAAGCCAGAGCTGAGTTATTATTTATATTTTTTATTTATTTATTTAATAAACAGAGTATATAAACTTTCAGCAATACCCAAAATTTCAGCTCAATCGGATATCGGCAAGTGACTGAAAAATGGATTGCAAATTTTAACGGACAACTTACATACTTATATACTTACATACATACGAACAGGTCCAGTTAATATAAAGCTTAAAAAAAGTGTCATTTCAAAATTCAATATCTCAAAAACGGCATAACAGATTTTGTTGAAACGTAGGTACCTACCTAAGAACCATCTCGATCACGTCAGCTTTCGGATAAAAAAACGCATTCAAATCAGTCGATTCGTTTAGGAGCTACGATGCCACAGACAGACACACACACACAGACACACAGACAGATAGACACACAGACACAAAGACAGACAGACACACAGACACGTCAAACTTATAAAACCCCTCTTTTTCTGTCGGGGGTTAAAAAGGGGTGTCGCTATTCTAACCATTTGGTAAATATTATGTTTTTTTTTTTCAAAAAAGAATAGGGTAAGTAGACACAGTGTTTATTGGCGAGTATTGCACTCACTTTCTGTACAAATAAATTGTGTGTAAAATGTTATTATTAAAAAATTAATCTACGTGTTTTTTTTAAACTCGAACAATAGATAGTATCTATTAGATACCTATTAATGTGTCTTCTACCCACGCCAATATGATCACTATTACTCAAAGAAGAAAATATAGGTAATTAAAATACTTTCTTATTTAAATAATCACCTATCTCACGCCATAATACTATCGTAAGTATCAAAAGAAACTACGTTAGAAAGGTCGTATATCACCCTGCACTTCAAAACTAGTCTTTACCGAAACGACTCAAAGTTCCAAATTCAATGGCAACAAAATTGAAATCATGCGTACTGCTAAATGGCATATATATAAATGTCTATGATTTAACTCTTTAATTAGGTATATATAAAGACGCCTCAGTGATGTATGGGAACCTATAAACAACACAGCATAGAATGATCACTGTGGTTTATTGAAAGCCATACCTATATAATCGGTTAATATAAGTATACCATTTTTAACCTTATGTACACCGATATAAAGTCCAGTTTACAATAAAGTTTGATGTCACGGAGCATTTAGTATGCTAAATTGATTATTAGTAAATCGTTTTAAAAGACTGTTTAACCGTATACACAACATTTAGTAATTGTAATCACAGTATTAATTTGCAATTTACATATATTAAGCATTGTTTATGTGCTTTTTATCTAAATTAATGAAGGTCCTTTGTTAAAACTTTTAACTTAAAAGTTTTATTTAACAAATACCTATTTAGATTCTTCCTAATATCATCATATCAGCCGAAAGATGGATGGATGCTGGACAATACTGGACATAGGTCTCCCCCAAATAGTGTCACAATGACCGGTCCTGCGCCTTCCGCATCTAGCGGACTACCGCGATCTTTACCAGATCATCAGTCCACCTTCCCTTATTGGGCTGTTATTCGCTACGCGTAAATGCGGCTCACCCCGCCGGTCACCCGTTACGAAACTAGACCTCTACCTACGCGTAATTACCACGCATCGCGGTGTCAAGGTATAATTGTCGGTGAGTGTTGAGGTGAGCTTAAAATTTTAAAGAAGTTACAGAATAGGGGGGCTGTACCTACCTAAAGCAAATCAGCTCAACCCTCTTATGTGACGCACTCACACGGGCACGCGTCGTTACAATAAACGTAAGGGCAAGTCGGGGTAGTTTGAGATGTAGCCGTATTGCAGTAACTACCTAAATACTAGGTTTGGGCGCATAAACAAAATTACGTCCCATTCGCAAAACGTCTTATCTGCAAATGGTCCTTTATGTAAAATACCTTATTCGCAACACGTCCCTTCTGTGAAAGCCGCTTTCGCTGAAAGTCCCTACTGCATAACGCCCCTTTCGCAAAACGTCCCGTCTGCGAAATGACCCATTCGCAAAATGTCCCGTCTGGAAAAAGCTTGTTTAAGTAGAGACGGCCAATAACGGGTTATTTTGCGAAAGGGACGTGTTGCGAACGATTCATTCTGCGAAAGGGACGTGTTGCGAACGGGTCATTTTGCGAAAGGGATGTTTTGCGAACGGGACTTTATTTATGTAAAGGGACGTTTTGCGAACGGGACCTTTAGCAGAAGGATCGTTTTGCGTAAGGGACATTAAGGAAAGGGACAAAGGTACATTCTGCGAGTGGGACGTTATGCGCCCTTACCAAATACTAGTGTTATTATTATTATTTTCGTATTGACGAGAGACATCATTCTGTTCTGGATACTTTTTTATTGTTATTGACCCTGTACGTCTCTGATAATATCACATTGATGTTTTCTTTGTTTTGACGCTTAGAGACCGAGTACATCTCTAAGAACATTAGGATAATTATTAATTATTGTATATTGGGATACTAAATTAATATCATTAACTTCTTGATAATTCTGAATATTCTGATACTTACATCATACAGACTTTCCTTACCTTATTTTATGGATAATATTTTGTAATTTTGTTTTGTTTTCATTCAGTGACATTTAGTTTGTTAACCTTTTATCGGTCGTTAATCTGCAATTTTGAAATGATTATTGTGAAATATTATTATTATTTTATTGTAAACTACCATTTGACATGTAAAAGTGCCCTTGTAGCCTATTTGCAGAATAAATAATTGATTTTGGTTTTTTTGACTAAGTAGATGGACTAGTGAGATACTGCGTTAGCTAGTATATTTACTGTGCTAGAAGCAAGTGGGGTTGGTAGTAAAAGTCATCATCATCAACATCATATCAGCCAACAGACGTCCACTGCTGAACATAGGCCTCCCCCAAAGAGTGCCACAATGAGCGGTTCTGCGCCACCCGCATCCAGAGGACTCCCGCGACCTTTACCAGGTCATCAGGCCACCTTGTGGCGGGCCTACCCACGCTGCGCTTGCCCGTACGTGGTCGCCACTCGGGAACCTTTCCGCCCCAACGGCCATCGGTTCTACGTGCAATGTGCCCCATCCACTGCCACTTAAATTTAGCGGTTCCTAGAGCTTTATGGGTTACCTTAGTTCTGCTGCAGCTGTAGTAAAAGTACCTAACTATATTTATAAGTAAGTATATAGCAAGTTCCAGTAATTCTCAGAGTCACCTCCGATGAGTCAGGACGACCTTTCCTTTTGTCAGTCGCCGGAAGTACCCAATCAGGATTCCTGCCCACCTTTTTTTAGCAATTTCGGTTTTAGTATTTTTTAGTCTTAGTTCGGGTCTGTTTTGGCATTTAGAAAAATACAAACTTGTTTTTTAGGGTTCCGTACTCAAAGAGTAAACCGGGACCCTATTACTAAGACTCCGCTGTCCGTCGGTCCGTTCGTCCGTCCGTCCGTCTGTCTGTCACCAGGCTGTATCTCACTGATACCGTGATAGTTCCAGCTGAAATTTAACACAACAACAAATACTAAAAACAGAATAAAACAAATATTTTTATTGATAATGGTACGGAACCCTTCGTGCGCGAGTCCGACTCGCACTTGGCCGGTATTTTTATCGATCGTTTAAGTATGGATTTTAAGTTGTCATCAATGAAAGAAAAAAAATACATATATTTAACGTCACAAATTACATGATTTAATAAATAACAAGTAAATTAAGTGACTTAAATACGAAACAGGATGAGAATTGAGATATAATGAGGTTAGTAATTATTTTGGGGTTATCGCCATTATTGTTATTACAATTATTATTAACAAACAAATAGTTAATACCCGAAATTCCAACCCCTGCCTTTCCACAGCCATTTGATAAGAACCGCAACACTAAACCATTCATTTTAACTTCGAAGTCTGGCCAAAAGCAAATTGCACCGATACAACCAACTGGCAATTTTATTTTTATAAGGCCGCCAGTATAAATCAACATTTCGAATAAAAGGAGTGATTCTACGAAAGGCCGGTTCCCGGTAGAGGCGAAAGTGACGCATTCTTTCTAAATTATCCTCAAACCTATCCAGAATCACTCGGTTCTTGATTTAAAGGATAGATTATTTATTTGACACACCAACAAATACAAAGGTCACACATTTATTTACCGTACCTACGAGTATCTATTCAGATACAGGCAGGACATTTTTTTCGTCTGTTTTTGAACAGGCAAGCTTCTTGAGTAAACATCTTCTTATTACTATTTTTTTTAATTAGGATTATTATATTATTGTTGGTAGTGGTGCGATACATTTGCGTCAAGCATAATCCTTAAACAGGTTTCTTTACGCGTCTATCTATAGATTTGCAATGTGTTTTTTTTTCTATTTTAATATTTTAAATAAATTCAAAAGAAAAGAAAACATCATCATCAGTTCATCACCTATCAACCGAAAGACGTCCAGTGCTGGACATAGGGCCACTGGAGAACCTTTCTACCCCAACGGCCAACGATACGTGATACGTGAAATGTGCCCCGCCCACTGCCACTTAAGTTTAGCGATTCGGTACCTATAATGTAAACAAACAATGTATTGAATTTTACATTTGATATGTCAAATTCAATACATTGTTTGTTTACAATTTTTTTTATTTTCAACTGGTGCTTACTTTACAATTCTTAATTTACAATGAAATGAAAAATCATTTAATCAGTAACTTAACTTAGCTTAACTAAATACAGGTTGGTGTCTCTTTTTAAGTATCGAGATACCTGTGTCAAGAGACACCGCTCTTCCATATAGTGTAACTAGGTATGTATATAAAAACAAATTGCATATTTTCATTTTGCATAACAACGAATTGCATAATTTCAGCTCTATTATAAGTGGCAAATTTACCACTTATAATTGAGCCACTTAAAAACAAAATAAATAAAAATTATGTGTATTATATATTTATTTCATCTATGCATAATGTTCATAATTTTAATTTTTCACCCTATAATATTAGACGTCGGCTGTACCAACCTGTATCATGAATCATGTATGACGCCGAAACTTTGGCTTAGTAACTACTTAGACCTTTTCCTGACATTCTAAACAAGGACAATACTTACATATATACTTAATTTAATTATTAACTCATTGTTTAATTTGATTAAAACACCAACCACACATTAATTACTGTATTCTTATCAAGCTTTACCAAGCCACAGAAATGTAAGATTATTGCTTATTAAAACATTAATGGGAACACTTGTACAGGAAATTGTGCGTTACCATTACCAGTACAACGCCTTGATAACGTATCCAATTAAATAACAGCGAAAACAACACATTGCATGTTGTGTTAAGGCGATTGTAAACCTTACAATTTTATCTCGCTCATTCGTTAATATTAGCTCGATACACTGTACTTTTCGCCCGCGCACGGAATAACTTATCCTAGTGGGTCTGTCACAGTGTAAAGAGTAACAGTGGACCGACGCAAAGCATCAAAGCATTTCTCCTGAGGAAGTCTTGTTATACTGTAGCTGACTTCGTAAATGACCGAATGACCTAAATAAAATGAAATGACGCGTTCGACGTTTGCGGGTTTGACAGCGTCATGTCCCAAGTTAGGTACATGTATGCAGCTGGGGCTCGCCCTATACACCCCTCGCCCCTCACACCCCGCTCGACTACACTACTCTACATGGTTGGGCAGATTAAGTGTCCTAGTTTTATCTCTTGACTTTTCATTTATAATATGCCGACATTTTAGTTGACATTGTGTATTTAAGATGAGTTTGTATTTAGTGTATATGCATGTCAGGCCACAGCTTCGTAACTTATGTTTTATGTATTTTGCAACAATGAAAGCAAAACGCGAACTCATAGTGAAATGACATCCACAAAATTTCAGACCGTGTGAGATATTAAACAAGCTGAAACACTTGAATTCACTTGAACTTTATATCGTGGACCATAAAACGATATATAAACAGGAACATCGAGAATCAGGCCCAAACCTGGTCGGAAACCATCGATTAGTGTCGAAAAGATGATAAAGTGTGTTCGTGAGCGAATTCGATGAAATCCGGCTCAGAGTGCTTACAAACTCGCAAAAGATATGAAAATATCCAGGCGATCCATGAGCCGCATCTTCCGTGACGATCTTGGGTTCAAAGCCTACAAAAAACAAAAAAATCATGGACTGACTGCCGCTCTAAAAAAAGCAAGAGTGAAAAAATGCAGGGAGCTACTAGCTTGGCACGCAGGTGATGACATATTTTTTTCCGACTAAGAAATGTTCTTATTACAAGACTAGCTGTTGCCCGCGACTTCGTCCGCGTAGAACTTATATTTAGAAAATATAATGCAAACAAACTTCTACTTACCATCTTAAGGGATGATTTCCGAGGCAAAAACTATTCTATATCCTTCGAAGGGTCTCAAATTATCTCTATACCAAATTTCATCTAGGTACAGTCAAAGAATTTAATTTGTACATGGATTTTATCCAAACTTTCACCCCCTATTTCATACCCTTAGGGAATGATTTTCGGGATAAAAACTATCTAATGTCATTCTTCGGGACTCAAACGACCTTTATACCAAATTTCATCTTAACGGGATTCACCCAAATTTTCACCCCCATTTCACCCCCTTAGGGAGTGATTTCCGGAATTAAAACTATCCTATGTCCTTTCCCAGGACTCAAGCTATCTCTTTACCAAATTGTATTAAAATGGGTTCCATCCGAATTTTTACCCCTAATTTCACCCCCTTAGGGAATGATTTCTGGGGTAAAAACTATCCCATGTCCTTTCCCAGGACTTAAACTATATCTACACAAAATTTCATCAATACATTACATCCAAATTTCACACCCCCCCCCCCCCTTCACCCCCTTAGGGGATGATTTCCGGGATAAAACCTATTATATGTCCTTCCCCGGGACTCAAACTATTTATATACCAAATTTCATCTAAATTGGTGCAGCGGTTTAAGTAGCTCCATACAAATTTCCACCCCCAATTTCAGCCCCTCAGATATAAAAAACTACCCTTTGTCCTTCCCCGGGGCTCATTTCATCTAAATCGGTTCAGCGGTTTGGGCGTGAAGAGGTAACAGACAGACACACTTTCGCATTTATAATATTAGTATGGAAGTATGGATAGTATGGATTATTTCCGCTTGTCTTCCAAATAGAGGTGTAGCTGTAGACTCACTTCAAAAGAAAGAAGAAAAGAAAAACTCATTCAAATATCTCAAAAAATTACGAAGCTACAACCGTTTTAATGTCGCTTGTTAGAGTGAGAAAACGATCAGGGACCGTGACGTCACGATCTTCGAGCGTCATAGTAAAAAAACAATCGTTTCATTATAAAGGTGCGTTTTGCGGAAAAGAGACGCAACAAACCCCCTCTTAAAACTTTATACACTTATAACTTAGTTATTACCTATACGAGTATAGCCTCTTGCGTTGTTTTTTTTCGAGATAATACAACATTATGATTATTTTGTTTAGTGTCTACATCCCTATTTTCGATAAGATAAGATAAAACAAGATTTCTTTATTGTCAGAACTGTGTACATTTAGTTGTTTTGGGTAAAATAAAGTCCAACAGCTTGCCCATTTCGGACGTACAATATTAAACTTAAAGCTAGTCAAATATACTAAAACAATAACAACAATAGTATTTCCAAATAATTTTAACCATATTCACACATAAAATATTAATTTAGATCTATCCGACATCCGTATTTTCTTTTAAACCACGAACTTCGGAATTCGAAAATATTCGGATATCTCTATCTCTATCGCACTAACAAATGACAGGAATGCAGATATACGAACTTCGAGTTTCGGTTTTTCGTGGTTTGGCTGAATACGCAAAGAGCGCGCGCGCGTGCCATTCAAAAAAACCAAGTTTATATTGTTCGAATTTGTTGTAACATTTGTACAAATTACGCCTTAATTCGACATTTGCGCATATAAGTTCGCATATCAAAATCGATTAATTTTATATTTGCTTTTGGTACCTATGTGTCTCGTCAATGTATATCGTAGACGGGATTAAAATTATTGATAGGCGAAAGAAAGGCAAAGAAATTCCGCCATTTTGTCCGTAGTATTTCTTATTAGTCTGTGATTTTGACGTTTCTTTTAGCTGACAGATGTGGCGGCGATATACTTTAAGAATAATAAATGAAAAATTAAATGAAGTCGTATATGACGGAAAATAAATTAATTGTCGCAGTCGGATAAAAACTATCCTAAGTTGCAGCTGGAATAATAATGTACCTATATAAAATGTTTCATATTTTTCCGTCCATGGGATGCTGAGAACATTCGTACTTACCACAGAAAGCTTAGTTTCAAACTGGCTGATTCTTTTTTTAATTTAGAGATTTATTATAAGTGGAGATAGTCACAATCAACAGAATGATCGCATGTATGGCGATTCATTGAGGGGTCTTCCTGTTGATAAATTAGCTGTACAACGTTTCCAAAGTGCATCGGCGGTCATGGTATGGGCTGCGATATCTCCAAGAGGGATGTTACCGCTACTTTTCATAGACCGAGGGGGCGAGGAGTCATAATTCATCAATATTACTACATTGAGAACGTTTTGCAGAATGCACGAAACTTGTATGGGGACGATTATTATTGCTTCCAGCAAGATAGTGCTCCGTCCTACAAAGCTCGACGCACTCAGGACTGGTTCTAAACAAATTTAACCAATTTTATACCTTGGAATGAATGGCCTGCAGCTTCACCAGATTTGAACCCATTGGATTTCTCCATATAGAGTGATGTTAAGCAAGATCGAGAGTACCCATGGCCTGAATTTAGATTCGTTCAAGCATCAGTTGCTTAAGATATGGAATGAAATACCCGAAGAAGTAGTGCGTGCCGCGTGCACATCATTTTTCGGAAGAATGCGTTAAGTTATACAAGCAAAAGGAGAGCGATTCAAACTTCAGAATTAATTTAGTATCTATTCAAATTCAAATAAATTTATTGCCAAAAAGAACACAAAATACAACGTTTAACATAAGTACAATTAAAAAACATAAACAATATCTTAGAATTAAAACTTAAAGTACTAAATTGCGTTGGATTGGGCACTGGATGCTCGTCTCAGCATGTGCAAGGCTTGGAGACTTGCGCTGGTTTTCAGACGAGTCCCTTCGACAGGGTTGGTCTATACATTATAATTAACCAAAAAATGTATTGCGTTTTAATTTTATTATTGGTTTCCAACTTTTATAGCCCTTTCAAACTAGGACACTTACTCTGCCCAACTCTGTGGACGGCTTTGTCGACTGACTGTATTGGTTTATAGACTGTGGCTCTGTGAGATTGTAGTCGCGAGCCTGTCTTTTTTTTATAAGTGAATTGTCAAACAAAATCTTAGTATATACTTAACGAACCTGATCACAAAATTTCACGAGAATCAGTTGAGAAATGCGATATGTGGAGGAGAATAGCGGGAATGCGGGATATCCGGACATACAAACGATTTTCGGCCCAAGCGAAGTTCTCGTTCGCTTCGCGCGCTCGTTTGATAAAATACAACGTAATTTGTATGATAAATCACATCGTCGAAGCGCGAAGCTACGTCTAGATTTTAAGATAAGTAAATAACAATATTTCGAAAATAACGCGAAAGTACCTGTCACGTGAAGCAGTAGGAAATTCAAGTCGAGAACAGCCTTTTCAAGAATTATTTTGACATAGAATTTAAGGCCTCCACACACCGGTCGCGTGCGCGGGCCCGCGGCGGGCCCGCGCACGCGACCGGTGTGTGGAGGCCTTAAGTGTCCTACTAAAAATTCAAACGTTCAGTCCCGCTATTCTGTAACTCGTTTAAGCTTCACCTCACCGCTAACCCACAAATATATCTGGGGCATCAGAGGGGTGATCATGTAACGTTTAGAACGCGCGTTAGGACAACTCAACTGTCAGTTTCCCATACAAAAAGTGACATTTAGATCTACCTGACGCGCGTACAATGCGTTACGTAATCGACCTGCTGGGCTGTTATTCTTTACGCCCTCACGCCTAACGAAATTAGACCTCTACCTACGCTTGGTTACTAAGAATCGTGGCGTCAAGATATATTTGTGAGACATACGCCTCCGTAGCCCAGTGGGTAGTGACTCTGCCTACGAAGCTGGAGGTCCCGGGTTCGAATCCCGGTCAGGGCATTTATTTGTGTATTTATCACGAATATTTGTTCCTGAGTTATGGATGTTATACATGTATATAAGTATCTATATGTATGTATCTCCACTTATAATAAATCTCTAAATTAAAAAAAGAATCAGCCAGTTTGAAACTAAGCTTTGCGCGGTTCGAATGTTCTCAGCATCCCATGAACGGAAAAATATGAAACATTTTATATAGGTACATTATTATTCTAGCTGCAACTTAGGATAGTTTTTATCCGACTGCGACAGTTAATTAATTTTCCGAAATATACGACTTCAATTAATTTTTCATTTATTTTTATTGAAATCAAACGCTGCTCCAACTGTCAGCTATAAGAACCGTCAAATTTTCGTAAAAATGGCGGAATTGCTTTGCCTTTCACTTATTAATAATTTAAATCCCGTCTACGATATACCTTTACGAGACAAATGCTAAAATATAAACCATAAAAAAATATTCGATTCTGATATGAGAACTTATATGCGCAAATGTCGTTTTATGTCGTAATTTCAATAAATGAAATCAACAAATTTGAACAATATAATTAACACGAATTTGTTTTTTTTGAATGACAATGGCACGCGCTCGGCGCATTCAGCCAAAGTACCTGCGGCGCTACCACGAAAACCGATACTCAATGTTCATATATTTGCATCCCTGTCACTCGAGTATGGTTAGTGCGATAGAGATAGAGATACCCGAATATTTTCGAATTCCGAAGTTCGTGGTTAAGCTCAGGAATCGAAAATATGGTAAATAATCATAATGTATTTTCTCGAAAAAGAATTTAAAATAAATATAGTCAAATGGAGAAAAAAACAAAGCAAGAGGTTATATAGGTAATGATTAAGTTATAAGAGTCCAAAGTTTTAAGAGGGGGTATGTTCTGTCCCTTTTCCGCAAAACGCACCTTCATATGAAACGATTGTTTTTTTACTATGACGCTCGAGTATATTGACGTCACAGTCCCTCATCGTTTTCTCACTCTAACAAGCGACATTAAAACGGATGTAGCTTCATAATTTTTTGAGATATTTGAATGGGAGTTTCATTATCTTCTATCTATTTATACATAATAAATGCCTATGTCCTGACTGACTTATTCACTCACTCACTCATCAACGCACAGCCGAAACTACTAATCTTAGAGAGTTGATTTTTGCACAGTATGTTGCTTTTATAACGTGGGCTAGGGATAAAAAGGGATTTTTGAAAATTCTACCCCTAAGGGGGTAAAATGGGGGTGCAAAGTTTGTATGGGAGAACCTTTTTTTTTTGAGCTATAGACTTAAACTTTGTAGAAAAATTAGTTATTAGAATACAAATGAAACACTTTCAGCGTTTTGGAAAATTCCACCCCTACGGGGGTAAAATAGGGGTGCAAGGTTTGTATGGGGGAAACATTTTTTTTTTAAATAGAGACTTAAAACTTTGTAGAAAGATCAGTCATTAGAATACAAATAAAGAACTTTCAGGGTTTTAGAAAATTCTACCCCTAAAGGGGTAAAATAGAGTGCAAAGTTTGTATGGGAAAAACTACTTTTTTTTAAATAGAGACTTAAAACTTTGTAGAGAAATTATTCATTAGAATACAAATAAAGTACCTAGATTCAGTGTTATAAAAAAATCTACCCCTAAGGGGGTAAAATAGGGGTGCAAATTTTGTATGGGGGAAACAATATTTTTTTTAAATAGAGACTTAAAATTTTGTAGAAAGATTAGTCATCAGAATACAAATTAAGTACTTTCAGCGTTTTAGAAAATTCTACCCCTAAAAATAGGGGGCTAAAATAGGGGTGCAAAGTTTGTATGTAGGAAACTATTTTTTTTAGCTAGAGTCCTAAAACTTTGTAGAAAGATTATTTAAATACAAAGAAAGTACTTTCAGCGTTTTGGAAAATTTCACCCCTAAGGGGTAAAATAGGGTGCAAAGTTTGTATGGGAAAAACATATTTTTTTTAATAGAGACTTAAAATTTTGACGAAAAATTACTTATTAGAACATGAAAAATACTACATTCGGCGTTTTACAAAAACCATTCCCTAAGGGGGTTAAAAAAGGGTGCAAGGTTTGTATGGGGAACACTTTTTCTGAGCTAGACACTTAAAACTTTGTAGAAAGATTACTTATAAAAATACAAAAAAAAAATTTCAGCGTTTTGAAAAAATCTATCCCTAAGGGGGATAAAAAGGGGTGCAAAGTTTTTATCAGGGAAAGTTTATGTTTTTGAGTTAGAGACTTGAAACTTTGTCGAAAGATTAGTTATTAAAATACAAAAAAAAGAACACAAATCGTTTTAGAAAATTCCACCCCTAATAGGGTTACAAAGGAGAGCAAGCTTTGCATGGGCAACACTTTTTTTTGAGTTAGACTTAAAACTTTGCAAAAAGATTACTTATTAGAATACTAAAAAAGAACTTTCAGCGTTTTAGAAAACTCCATCCCTAAGGGGATCCTTAAGATCCTTAAGAAGGGTAGCCAGTGTTGTGTGGGAAAAACTTTTTTTTTACTAGACTTAAAACTATTCAAAATGTTATTTATTAAAATTAATAATAAAGTATTTTCAGAGTTTTAGAAAATTCCACCCCTAAGGGGGTTAAGAAAGCTTTGTATGGGCAACACTTTTTTTGAGCTAGAGACTTAAAAGTTTACGAAAAAAGTTCTTTCAGCGATTAGAAAAATTCAACCTCTAAGGGGGTTTAAAAGGGGGTTCAAATTTTAAATGGCGAGCAATAAAATTTTAAAGTGTGAGTAAGAGATTTTTAACTTCGGTCTTATTCTGTACGTTAAAAGACTACAAAACTGATTTCAGAGTTTTTCCAAATTCATCCCCTAAGAGTGTTAAAATTGGTTCAAAGTTTGAGTATTTCAAGGCATTTTTAAAGTATGAGATTTTGAACTTTGGTTTTAGACTGTTTGTTCACAAACTAGAAAATGAACATCAACTTTTTTTTTAATTATCCCCTAAAAGAGGGTTCAAATTTTGTATTGAGAGAAATCATTTTCTAAGACGATTAAAAGTTCTACGCGGACGAAGTCGCGGGCAACAGCTAGTCTATTATATATATCATCGCCCCAGCCCCACAACACAAGCCATACTGAGCTTACCGTGGGCCTAGGTTGATTTGTGTAAGATTGTCCCGTAATATTTATTTATTTATTTATTTATTTATAGAACATGAGATACAGAATAGTAACTAAGCGTATTCAGAGATCTAGTTTCGTTAGGCGTGACGGGTGAGGTGAGGTTAAAATAAGTTAAGAATAGCGGGGCAGATTAATAATGAAATAGAAAAAATGTCTGCTCATTTAAAAGCCTACTTTTAGCATAATATCTATAATACTTTATTTATTTTCAGGCATTGGCCATATCACAACAAAACACTATTTAATATACAACATGATCATTAGCATAATCAATTACAGCATTCAATTTACATTAGTTAATAAAAATTAATATTAAAATGTCAAAGAATACTAAGTGGTAATAACTACACATCATCATTTTCTTGCCTTTACCCCATTTATTTGGGGTCGGCGCAGCATGTCCTTTTCTTCCATACCTCCCTGTCACTCGTCATCTCGTCACTTACTTCCTTCCTCTTCATATCCTCTCTCACACAGTTCATCCACCTTTTCCTTGGCCTACCTCGTTTCTTCCATTCCTCCACGTTCATACCTAACACTCTTTTGGTCACATGACTGTCATCCCTCCGCATAATCAGTGGTAATAACTACACATTAATTTAAATAAACAAATAAATAAATACCTATAAATAAATATTTGCGGACAATCTTACACAAATCGACCTAGTCCCAAATAAGCAAAGCTTGTACTATGGGTACTAGACGAATATAAACATGCTTATAAATAGATAAATAAATACTTAAATACATAGAAAGCATCCATGACTCAGGAACAAATATTCGTGCTCATCACACAAATAATTGCCCTTACCGGGATTCGAACCCAGGACCTCTTGCTTCGTAGGCAGGGTCACTACCAACTAGGCTAAAGCGGTCGCCATTATAAAATGAAAATTGCAATTTATTTAATGAATTGAAAGATATTATTTCTGGACTTCTTCTATATCTACTCGCCTTAAAGATATTATTTCTGGACTCTATATGGATATCTTCTATATCTACTTACTCGCCTTAAATTCACCAATCAATAAAACAACGATTTCAAACCAAAACGGACTACGTACGTAAGTACCGAAACAGTTCCTCCAGTTTGAGCCTTCATCCAAATCCAAAATGGAATCGAATACATACAAAGTGTATGTACAATGTTAAATTATGATATCATTGAGGTACATTTAAGGTAGTGAAATATCGTATATTTGAAATAATTATGCTTATAAAGGACCTCACTCACGCAAGAGGCGGAGTCAAAGTTCACAGCATAGCCTTCGTCCAATCGACTCTCAAAAGCCACAAGAAATATTGAATTCAACTGATTACTTCTTCTATCTCGTATTTTGCTCAATAGAGTAATTGTAAAAGCGAACGCAAATCGTTCACTGTAAGGTTCACTCCTCAATGCAATGTAGAAATCAAATGCGAGTTTAAGCTACTGCCAGTAAAATTGCTCATTGTGGCTCTTCAGAAATGCATTTATATGTAAAATCTGATAATATTACAGAAAACCAGCAGCTTTATTTACTTTAAATTGGCCTTTAGTTTCCCGTTCGTGGTCTGTAGTGGCGGTTGATGTCGAAACTAGTTGAATTTTGCATTCATTCTTCGTATAGTTTGATCTTTCTTTATGTCATATTTTGCACTGAATACTCTGCCTGCACTCAAAAATATTACTTATTCATATTTAAACAAGTTTTAATCCAACTTCCATTCAATCGGTCGAAATCTCTTTTATTCGACGAATATTGATAACAGTCAACCAAGTGTTATTCCCGGTTATGCCCTTAAGGAGGCCCTGGTCTGCTATGGCACCTAAACCCAAGATTTGACGCAGGCACTAGTTTTACGGTAGCGACTGCCTTCTGACCTTCCAACCCAAAGAGAAACCTAGACCTTATTGGGAATAGACCGGTTTGCTCACGCCGTTTTTCTGCACCGAAAAACCATTAATCTTCCTAATAATCTGAAGGATTGTTTAAATAACTCACAAAATTCAGTAAATTTTCTCAAACTTATCAACTACTACAACTTGATTTATTAGTGTATCCATATAGTGGTCGCTAATGACCTTAGCTGTTTGAGCGACCTTAAATAAATAATAAATAAAAAAAACCATTGCTAAATATTGACGACCTCTTTAGCCTAGTTGGTAGTGAGTCTAGTGACCCTGGCTACGAAGCAAGAGGTCCTGGGTTCGAATCCCGGTAAGGGCATTTATTTGTGTGATGAGCACGAATATTTGTTCCTAAGTCATGGATGCTTTCTATGTATTTAAGTATTTATTTCTTTATATAAGTATGTTTATCGTCGTCTAGTACCCATAGTACAAGCTTAGCTTAGTTTGGGACTAGGTAGATTTGTGTAAGATTATAACACTTTATACTCTCGCGCTTTGTACACATATTTAAATACTGTCAGAAATAAAGGTAAATAAATATCGCGTTAGACCCGGATTAAACAGTATTTAAATTTGTGTAAGATTGTCCGCAAATATTTATTTATTTATATCAAATGTATAGTCCTTTCTTTTGTAATTTTTTTTTAACTTACGGCTACGGTGTCTGCTAACTATCAGACAAAAAAAGGATGCTTGTTAGACACCGTATTAGTATTTAAAAAAATAAAAAATTAAGGTATACTGGCATTAGGTCATTCTGTCCGAGCCGACAAACGAAACTTTACTTTCTCAATTCGTCGGCATCCTTTATTTTTTATTTACGTATGTTCCCCGATTACTCAAAGTAGTCTGAACCGATTAGAAATTTTTTTCTGTCGAAATGATACCCTTTCTCAAGTGGTCCCATGGTCATCAGCAGGTCGATCACGGAAACGCATTGTACGCGCGTAAGTTAGATCTAAACGTTAAGGCCTCCACACACCGGTCGCGGGCGCGGGTCGGGCGCGGGCCCGCGCAAGTTGTAAAACATTGAAACTACACTTCAAACACACACCGAACGCGGGTCGTGCGCGGCGCGGGTCGGGCGCGGCACGGCGCGGGTCGGGCGCGGTTGAAGCGGTTTATTCACACCAGCGTGTAGTAACGGGGGCCCGCCGCGGCAGCAACGCAGGCCCGTCGCGCGCCCGCGCGGGCCCGTCGCGTGCCCGCGCGAGCCCGCGCGGGTCCGCGCGGGCCCGCGTTGCTAGCGTATTCACAAAAACGGCAAAGAGAATACGCCCGGCAGCACCAGTCGACTTCAAGATGTGGAACGGTGAAGACTCCGACGAAGAAGACCTATTATTGCTCCTAGCTCTTAATAAAAAAAAAGAATTTGGGTTCACGACCTGAATAAAGAATCTGCGAGACGCCGTTATGGGGAATACCATCGCCTGTGTAGGGAATTGGAAAGTAACAAAGATCGTTTTTTTACTTATTTCCGAATGTCCCAAAACAGTTTTGAAGAATTGCATGAGATTTTGCAAGTTAAAATAACAAAAATGGACACCAATTATAGATCGTCAATCCCGACCAGAGAGAGACTAGCCATTTGCTTGCGGTAAGCGTTATTTATCTACATATTTGTTTATAACCATACATTAAGTTTTAATTTCCCTTTCATTTTGGGATACATTTGTGTTCCTCCCAGTCGCGATAAACTTGCCACGCTAAGGTCACGCTTTAGGATAAGTCTACCTAATCTTGTTTGGCGTAAAAATTGGCGGCACAGTACTCAAAGGTCTTCATAGGTCATCACGACCGATTCGAATCGAAAACCTAGTAGACCAATCAAATTAGCTTACCCTGGACATAATTCGTAAACTCGTTGTTTTTATTGTTTTATCGGATTTTACTATTCAGTATCAAATATTAATGAAATATATTAAGTAAAAAATCCGCGATCGTAACCGTAGTTAAAAAAAACACGAGTTAACGTACACTACCTAACTTTTTCCTAAAAGTAAAAAAGGTAACCAAGTACCTTGTTAGTATAACTTTGAGGTGCATTCAAATTCGATCACTTAATAGCAAAATTAAACTGAAATCAAATTCGCATATACGTTTTTTTTCACAGTTTTCCTCTGATCTCATTATCTAGACAAGCCAAAATGGTAACTATGATGTTTTTATCTGTTTAAGCTATATTGTGTCTTTTTAAACATTTAAGACAATATTTAAACATTTATTTGTAACGTTTTAATAATAATGTATTTCTCAGTAATTATAAATAGTAACTATGATTTTTTTGTTTACTAATAGCCTTTTGTAAACGATAATCATGATTTCATCAAAATCAAGCATGTTAATTTCACGCTTAAGAAATTGAAAATTTAATTGAAAATACTCGCGACCTTGTCGTGGAGCCAGATGCATGCGGTGGGTGCGAGGCGGGGAGAGAGTGGGGCGCCAGCGGGCGAGCGCACGGCGATCCCGTCTTAACGAGTTTATTTCAATTACGTGTTTTGCACCGACCGCGCCGTGTACAAATAAAACAAATATAACGGAATATCCTAATTGTAGGATTTTTAGCTCTAATGAAAAAATCACAGTTTGTCCCTTACGCCCTTTGAAAACTCTGGTCCAAAGGGCGTAAGGAACGATTGATTTGCTTTTATCATCGAAAACATAAGTAAACTCTTAACTGTTAAGTAAATGAAAGAGATGATGTCATGATCGTGGTTAGCATAAAAAAAACCGGTCAAGTGTTCCGGACCACCCCGTACAATAGAAACAGGTCCACTATAAACTGACACTCACTAAGTATGTATTTACATACTTAGTGCGTGTCAGTTTATACTGGACATCAAATTTTTAGTGATGTAACTAAAAATTTACGGTTTTCGCAATTTTTCCTTTATTTGTGCTATAAATACTTCGTACCAAATTTCAAGATTGAGAGTTCACGGGATATGGGCATGGGCATTTCGTCCCTTACGCCCTTTGAGCCTACGGTAGTCGATATCCTTATTGGCAAAATTGAGCCGACAGGCCAGAACGCCAAAAAAAAGAGAAGATATGCTTATTGTCACCCACCCAGAGATGGGATAAATTTATTCGAATACGAATAACGTTTAATAAGAATAAATAGGATTATTTGCGAATGACGAATAAATATTTCGAATAATTATTCGCCAATATTTATTCGCGAATAACTTCTTCATTCGCATAATTATTCGTAATGCTTTTCGGGAATAATATTTTGAACGAATATTGTAGGAATGCTTTTTAATGGAATATATCTCAAAAACGTAATAATTTCCTACAGACAGAACAGAGATACCAAGTTTCTAAATTTGTTAGAAAAAGGTTACCGCTTCATCAAGGGTACCAATTAACATCGCCGTGCATGGTGAAACGGATATTAATTGTAATTATTTCACCTGTTTTATTTTTACTATTTCGGCTTTACCACGGGTGAAAAAAAAAACCGGTCAAGTGCGAGTCAGACTCGCGCACCGAGGGTTCCGGAATACCCCGTACAATAAAACCAAGTCCACTATAAACTGACACTCACTAAGTATGTATTCACATACTTAGTACGTGTCAGTATATACTGGACATACAATTTTCAGTTATGTAACTAAAAATTTACGGTTTTTGCTATTTTTCCTTTATATGTGCTATAGGGCGTTGCTTCGCACCAAATTTCAAGTTTCTGAGTGCACGGGAAGTAGGTTTTGATTCCCTTGCGGGTTTCGAAAACTTGCAGAAATTTGCGGCATAAACGGCTGTATCTTTTGATTGCGTTGGCTTAGAAGTTTGATTTTTTCACAGCTCCAAAAGACAGTAAACCTGAGTATTTGATATAAATTTCAGCTTAATTCATTTATCTGTCAGTGCTAATTATTACATTAAATAAAAAAAAAAATTGGTTGCAGTATGGGTCTTACAAGATGTTACATATAAATACAGTTCCAGCATAACCCTGTTAGGGCACAGCAACATTAATATAAAAAATATTAATTCTAAAATAATGTATGCACACACTATGCACAGGAATTCAAACTTTTAATGATTGATACCTCCAAGCGTTCCTGAGAAAAAGGGTATTGACAGACGGACGGACGGACAACAAAGTGATCCTATAAGGGTTCCGTTTTTCTATTTCGAGGCACGGAACCCTAAAAACACACAGATCAGAATATAACATGATTATGATTAAGTACATACAATGTACAATTACAGGTATATAGTTGAACAATCTTACATGCGTAATCGCCTCTAATAACATAACATTGATCCAATTACAGACAGTGGCTGTCCATAAATTACGTCATTTCAAAACAGGGGGGGGGGGTCTATTGGATGACGGTAGTCATTTTATGAGGCGGGTAGTGTCCATTTAGGAATTAACAGGATGATGATAGGAGGGGGGGTCAAGAATTGACAAAAAAACAACCGGCCAAGTCCTGAGTCATGGATGTTTTCTGTGTATTTAGGTATTTATTTATCTATATAAGTATGTTTATCGTTCGTCTAGTACCCATAATACAAGCTTTGCTTAGTTTGGGACTAAGCCGATTTGTGTGAGATTGTAAAAGAGAAAAAAACTGGTTTTTAGTATTTGTTGTTATAGCGGCAACAGAAATACATCATCTGTGAAAATTTCAGCTGTCAAACTATCACTGTTGTTGAGACTGTTGCTGGTGACAGACGGACAGACAGACAGACTGACAGACTGACAGACAGACAGACAGACGGACAGCGGAGTCTTAGTAATAGTGTCCCGTTTTACTCCTTGAGTACGGAACCCTAACAAAACAATGGTTCAGTTTCAATTGTTTTCTCGAGTTGTTGAGTTGCCGCTGAAGATGGAATTGTCCCGTAAAAATTTATTACGACTTTCAAAGTGGATGAACACAAAAACTGATGATGATTGCTGCTTTTAGTAATGAAACACCTTTAAAGACGACAATATACAGGTGGTATTCAGAATTTCAACGTGGCCGAGTATCCCTCACGGACGACGCGCGTGAAGGTCGACCAAAATCGGCAGTTACGCAAGAAAACGTCCACATTGTGAGTCAGCTGATAAAAGAAGACAGGTATGTGACATATCGGGAAATTCAGGAGTCTTTGGGGATTGGAATGAGTCAGATACAAGTTATTTTACAGGAAGAACAAGGCGTGCGAAAGTTGTTTTCCCGTTGGATCCCGCACTTATTGTCTGACGAGCAGAAAACGACTCGTGTCAATTGGTGCCGCAAAACATTGAATAAATTCAACGGAGGAAGCTCAAATGCAGTTTTTAGGGTCGTATCAGGTGACGAGTCGTGGATATACGCATATAAGCCTGAAACTAAAAACCAATCTCGAGTATGGGGTAACGAAGACGAGCTTCAAGCCAACAAAAGTTATTCGCTCTCGCAGCAAGGCCAAGAAGATGGTGGCTATGTTTGTCTCCGAATCGGGTCACGTGGCTACTGTTCCACTTGAAGATCGTAGAACGGTCAAAGCCGATTGGTATACAAGTATTGGTTTGCCGAGTGTCTTTGCTGAACTTAGGAAAAAAGGCCTAGTCGCCGCATCATCCTTCACCACGACAATGCCAGCCCTCACACCGCTCGTAAAACAAATGAGTACCTGGAAGGTGAAAAAGTCGAACTACTGGACCATCCTCCATACAGCCCTGACCTAAGTCCCAACGATTTTTTCACATTCCCCAAAATCAAGGATAAGTTGCGTGGTGGGCGCGGTGTTTCAGACACCGGCAGAAGCAGTGGAGGCTTTTAAAATGGCCATTTTGTCGACTCTTTTTCAGCGTTCAATAAGTGTTTTAACGACTGGTTTGAACGCATGGAAAAGTGCATAAAATATAAAAGAGAATACTTTGAAAAACAATAAAAATACTTAAATCAATGTTACTGCATATTTTTTTTTATTCCCGAAACTTTCAGTTTGACCCTCGTAGTGACCCTGCCTGCGTAGCCGGAGGTCCCGGGTTCGAATCCCGGTAAGGGCATTTATTTGTGTGATGAGCACAAATATGTGCTCCTGAGTCATGGATGTTTTCTATGTATTTATTTATCTATATAAGTATGTTTATCGTCGTCTAGTACCCATAGTAGTTTGCTTAGTTTGGGACTAGATCGATTTGTGTAAGATTGTATAAGAAAAAAAAAGAAAATAAAAAATCTGTTTTTTAGTATTTGTTGTTATAGCCGCAACAGAAATACATCACCTGTGAAAACTTCAACTGTCTACCTATCACGGTTCGTGAGATACAGCCTGGTGACAGACGGACAGACAGACAGACAGACGGACAGCGGAATCTTAGTAATAGGGTCCCGTTTTACTCTTTGAGTACGGAACCCTAAAAACGACGACGTAATATATGGACAAGCCCACACACATGACATATTGAAACAAACCTGTTAAATGCCCCATGAAGTGACTCATTTAACTCACAAAAATATTGTTAATTAGTAGAAAAGGGTATTAATACTTGAAAATAGGTACACTTGTAGTGATCGTGTTAAATTCGTGTAGTTACAACGAGCAACCGCATCCTTAAATATTATTCGTGGATTTATTGGAATGAAATGAGAATAAATCATTCGTCATTCGAAAGTGTAGACGAATAAATTATTCGCGAATAAATGTTTATTCGAATAAGAATCATTCCAATAATGCCCCTTTCTGCACCCACATAAGTAACATATTTTATTTAAATAATTCTATACAGAAGACTGAGTGCTTATAAATAGGTAATCGACATTCCACGACAATTATGTCTCATGCTGAACAACTTAGTTATTATCGATCTAATGAACACAATATTTCAATAAATCTCCACCCTAGCCGAACCGTGGTAAACGCCACGTTCGTGTTTATAAATGTTTGACAATCATTGACCTATCCATAATAAATGAAGGCCGAAACGCATTGACAGCGGTGGCGAAGCGGCGGCGCGGCGCAGTGTGGAGGTGGTACCGGCTGTAATGTTCGATCTAATACGAATGGGTCCGCACAGAATACCGGCCGGGAAAAAAGCGTTCGGATCCTTTCATATTAGCTCGAACATTACAAGTACCGCCTCCGCGCCACCCCGCGCCGCTTCGCCACCGCTGTCAGTGCGTTTCGGCCTTGAATGCCTGCGACTCGCGACAGCACGGTCGGTAGTTGAGGCGCAAAGCAATGACGGCCTTATTCTGCAAGAGATAAGGTTCATATTAAAACTTAAGTACGAAAAAATATGAATTAATTAATAATCGTGGATATTTTTTGTTTAATTTGTTTCTTATAGTACTAATAATATGTTGACCGCATAAATCAAACACTTTCCAAGTAGTTATGTATTTTCGTTTTCCAAAAACTACCAATATTTGTGATTTTAGAAATCCGCAAAGAGAATCTGTTTAATTTTTAATAATTTATCAACACACATAATATACTATTCAGAATAATTTGTTAAATTGCAGTTATCTATAATTTCTGGTAAGATAAGCCAGAAAATGTGTAACTTACTGAACTTTCTTTATTATTGATAGTCCCGGTTGATTAATTAGATTAATTTTGATTTCTTTAACTGGAATGCAAGCGTTATATCATAATAGAGGCACTTTTACAAAGTTACATATTATGCTGCACTTATGAAATCAGAATTTGTTAAAAATTTAGATTTTTGGTTTTTTTACAATGACGCGGAACCCTAAAATGTTTAATTATTTTTATTTTAACTATAACTAACAATACTTTACATCATAGAAAAAGAAAATTACAGTTATCGAATTATGTCCGGGTTTAGCGAATTTGATTGGTCTATAGGTATTTGTATCAAACCCACAATACATCCCCGTGTGGTATCGAGTTAGAATAACACCCCGGTACTTAACTACTTACTAGTTCATGACATTCGCTTAAAATTAGCTTTTAATTCTAATAATATTTATTTATTTATCGTATGGCATAAAATTAATATATTATTTTATAGTCGAGAGTCAAGTTGTAATAAAGCTCTAGGTAAAAGCGTCATACAAAATATAGGTACAGTCAGCGTCATAGTTATAGTAGCAGCCAGCCAAATATATCGGTACACGTCTTTATTACTGTAAGAATAAGGGTGTGTTACGAAATATTTGGCTACTCTGGCTGCTACTAACTTTATGACGCTGGCTGTACCTACTGTACCTACCTCGATGAGGAATACTATGTATTACACCATGTACCATTTTAAATGGAGACTTACAGTAGGTACTTGTTATTTACTTACCTAAATTGATAATGATTAATAAAAAACATAGTTATGGTTTAAGTTGAATTTATTTAAAACGAGAATCATTGTTATTTTAGTCATGCAAAATCAATATCGAAAGTACCTACTACATAAGTACAACCTCTTTCCCTTACTTACAAAAAATTTGCAAACCCGTATTCGCTATAGGCGTCTGCGTACATTACCACAGGGCTAGCGTTCTAATGCACCCAAGTACGGTACGGACGGTTACTCAACTCAAACTTATGGTACCTAAGGGCACGATACATTGCATGTTTGTACCTACTGTAGGTTCATTGTTTTAACAAAAAAAAATACTTTTCTATACTACCGTCAAATGGGGTATCTTGGAATACCCGCCGGGTTACTTGAGACACCGGATTTCACCAGGAACTAGTGTGTTTTTGTATGTTGGAATAATCTAGCTTTCTAGTTTGTATGTTGAGCTAGATATACTTAGAGGCTATTTCGACATACAAGCACACACTTGTTCCTGGTGAAATCCGGTGTCTCAAGTAACCCGTCGTGTTCCAAGTTACCCCTTTTGACGGTACTTTATAAATATAAAATAATACTTGAATCAATTTCAACAACTAAAATAAATGTAAATAATATAAATTAACGACGTGTTTTATTGATATTATTATTTAATGAGTATTTCCACTTTGGATACCGACTTTGACATATTTAGGTAATACTACTAAAATACTTAATCATTAAAATATTATTTACTTAGGTACAAATACTTATCAAGACAAATAATATCTGTATGTTTACCTAAATAACTAACTACCTACGTAATCAGTCATTTGTATTAATTAATAATTTTAATAAAACACGTGATTGTTATTTTTTATTACCAACTTATTGCAAATACCTGGAGGCCGGGTACGAGTAGACATTTATAAACAAATATGTAGATAAATAACGCTTACCGCAAGCAAATGGCTAGTCTCTCTTCGGGATTGACGATCTATAATTGGTGTCCATTTTTGTTATTTTAACTTGCAATATCTCATGCAATTCTTCAAAACTGTTTTGGGACATTCGGAAATAAGTAAAAAAATGATCTTCGTAACCTTCCAATTCTCTACACAGGCGATGGTATTCCCCATAACGGCGTCTCGCAGATTCTTTATTCAGGTCGTGAACCCAAATTCTTTTTTTTTTATTAAGAGCTAGGAGCAATAATAGGTCTTCTACGTCGGAGTCTTCACCGTTCCACATCTTGAAGTCGACTGGTGCTGCCGGGCGTATTCTCTTTGCCGTTCTTGTGAACGCGCTAGCAACGCGGGCCCGCGCGGGCGCGCGACGGGCCCGCGTTGCTGCCGCGGCGGGTCCGCGTTACTACACGCCGGTGTGAATAAACCGCTTCAACCGCGCCCGACCCGCGCCGCGCCCGACCCGCGTTCGGTGTGTGGAGGCCTTAAAATGACAGTTGGATCTACCTAACGCGCGTTCAAAACGTTACGTGATTACCCCTCAAGTTAGGATCTTATTAGGTATGGGATCCTTGAGACATCGAGGGAACTGTTCAAATGAGGCGAAGTACTGAATTGAAGTCGGTTAAAGTTAAAAGTTTGTTTTTACCCACTCGCCGTCACCGACTTGAACCTCAAGATAATCAACATTGCCGGCACCCGCCACCGACTTCATCATCATCATAGCAGCTGAAAGAAGTCAACTGCTGGACATAGGCCTCCCCCAAAGAGTGACAAAGTGACCGGTCTTGCGCTAACCGCATACAGCGGACTCCCGCGACCTTTACCAGGTCATCAGTCCACCTAGGCCTTCCCACGCCGCGCCTTCTTGAGAACCTTTCCGCCCCTACAGCCATCGGTTCTACGTGCAATGTCCGTAGGTCGGTTCCCGCCACCGACTTCATACGAAGTCCGAAAACAACAGACTTGACTTGTCTTGCGTGGCGTGAGGGTGTCACCTCGCATTTTTTTCTGTGGCAGCGAATGGGTTAATAGTTATTTGTTCAACAAGAGAGCAAAGTAGATTTTTGCTGCGAGTGTTGATGTTGAGTCCCGAGCAAGCGAAATATTCTATATTTGAATCTTTAGCGTAGTGAGGGACTCAAAGGCACGAGATGCAAATATATTTGCTCTCGTGTGATACATACAACTTTTCACCTCAGCAGTGAGAACATCATCACGTTAAAAAATATATCGCTAGGATTTTACGCACCTATAATATTCTGAATTTGTAATAGAGCACATCATAGTTGTAGTTGTAGTATCCACACTATGATGTTGATGTGTCACCAGTGCTCGATATCAAAATTAAAAAGCTACGTTGACTCACGGAGTGAGCAAAATCGCATTTTGCTCACTGTTTTCACGCAGCAAAATATGCTTGTTCGAGCTGCTGAGGTGAAAAGTAAATTATACTCCTTCATCTCAATGCTTCAAGCGTTTTCTCACAGTTAATGGCAAATAAAATAATAGACAACCACATTTCCTGTCCCGTCTGACCTATCGTTTCGCAAACCGCCGCACCATGGGCCCGGCCATGGCGCAACGCGGCGCTGGCGCAATATGGTGATAGCCCAGCGGTGGGCTGTCCTGCCGAGACAGTTTTTTACATACACACATATAATCACGCCTATTTCCCGGAGGGGTAGGCAGAGGTCACGGATTTCTACTTGCTACGATCTTGTCAAATCTTTCTTGCTTCATTCACTTTTATTACATTCTTCAAACTATACTTGATACAGTATTTCAAGGTTATATACAGTACTTAATAATAATGTGCGAAAATAGTGGAAGTAAAAATAAAAATAAATTAGAAAGCCAAGAACCTAGAATAGGATATATACGTTCGCACCACAAATAGACTTTATTGCTCAAGACATATGCGAATGGTGAACTTAATGCCAACTAACTCTGTCATTCATCGGGCCAAACAGAGATACATAATCGAATTTAAACTTTCGTGAGACATATTTAAAATGATACTTATAAACGTGACATTGCCGCGGAAACACTCATCCAGAAGAAGAACTCGCAATGAGTTCGAAAGATGTCACCCGTAGTGACGTTTAATACGTGAGTTTAACCGTGGATTTATAAGTATTCTTTCAGAGATATATCCCGCAAGAGTACAGGTCGTTTCACGAAAGCTGACACGAATGAATTGAACGAGTGAATGATAATGTATATATGTGCATCAGCATCACATACTTATTAAATATACAGGTTGAAGCAAAAAGTGATATTGATAATTGTGTTTCAGAGATTTTGCATTTTATATATAATTATAACCATGTTTCATGCACAATGACGATGCCGTGAAACGCGAAAATAACAGTAAAATTTCGTAAGAATTTCGAATCTTTTCGCCGTCAGTTTGTAAAATGACGCCGCGTCAGTATGAAAACTGGATATAAATAAATTAAAAACTCTGCTGACGACGAACTTCTTGGTCTGCAATTTATTTTAGATTGTTTACAATTCGAATTCGGTTCTTGACATTAAGTTAATATGTAATTTCCTGTATGAGTCCTGTGTTACTTGAAATTATTGTTTTCATTCATTCATTCATTAGAAATAAGTCAGAAAAATAAATATACCTACATTTTATTTACAAAGGACTTTAATAATAATTACTAAAAGGATTAACATGATACTTGGTGCAAATTATAATAATATAATTTTTTTTTCTTGGGTAACGAAAACGTCTTAGGTACATGTTTACAAAATATTAGGAGGCCCCTGTATAAGAACGGCACTCACACTGACACTCACAGTGACAAGTGACATTACTTTCGTTCAATCCATTCATGCCAGCTCTCGTGAATCAACCTGTACGTATTTCACTGAGGTGCAAAGATAATAAATAGTTGAATATGATTGCTTACAGGGCAATTATGTATATTAAAAACAATAGTATATAATTACACTTACTTTTAAAATGCCTACGACCGTCAGACATACAGATAAACGGACATGACGAATGAAGGTAACGGCTTTTTTTCCAAGCTATTAAGGCCTCCACACACCGGTCGCGGGCGCGGGTCGTGCGCGGGTCAGGCGCGGGCCCGCGCAAGTTAAAAACATTGAAACCACACTTCAAACACACATCGAACGCGGGTCCACGGGCCCGTGGCGGGCCAGCGTTCAATGTGTGTTTGAAGTGTAGTTTCAATGTTTTACTACTGGCGTGGGCCCGCGCCCGACCCGCGCACGACCCGCGCCCGCGACCGGTGTGTGGAGGCCTTCAAATATTATAAACATGTAACATTACATATTTAAGCGAAGCAGAGAACAGTGACATAATTCTACTTTGAATATTAATCTACAATTGCGTACTTTGATTTCATGTTTAATTAACAGGATATAATAGCAATTTTCTAGGAAACCCGTCATGAATCCTTCGTGAGTCATTTAATGGCACATTTCTCTGACACATCGTCGGCCTTGGCCTTTAGACATTACTATCCTATAGCTGGGTATTTCATCACAATACGATACTTGAAAGTAATAATATTTTTACATTGCTAACAAACGAAACATACGAATATATTCGAAAAATATCAAACATTAAATAATTTTTGCGATAGGTACGAGTATTTTAAAGATTTTTGAAATATTTAAAGATTATAAATGGTACCTACCTACCTGTTTGACTCGGTGTAGACAATTGTCACGTCACATCACATATTTCCTTACGAACTTCGTTACGACGCATCATAAAAAGGTGGTGATTTGACGTTCAATTAAAAACCTTATTACTATTACAAAAACTCAAGTTCATAAGAAAGTCTAATTAAATAGAAAAACCATAAATATCCGAATCGTGACTAAGAACCTGTAGACTTGCAAGTTTGAACGCAAGTATTTATAGCTACAAGTCACACAAATTCGAAGAACCATATGGCTATTCAGGATAATTAAAGTGAGAAAATTTCGTGACACAGGCGTGATTTAACTTGGAATATGTTTGCAAAATTTTGCTATTCGGATATCATCGTAAGTACTTATTGTCACAAAATTGTCCATGGTTACCGGGATTGGAACTCAGTAGGTCGATCATAGATGCATAGACTATATTGAATAACCTGGGTTAATGGTCGTTTATCGCCGACAGAGCGGCGGAGATAAATAACTAACTGGGTTTGATTGATGGGATGATATTAATCAAAATAGTTTTTTTCTAACGTTTTTTTTAATATTCGCCTGACCTTTGACCGTGTAAAGAATAATATATTTTCTTGTTTTTTACTTGATTAAAATACCGATTTTACGAACTAAATGATCATAGTTAGTATTTAGCCTCGTTTATTCTTAAAGTCCCCAATTGACGTACTTTTGCAGCCGCCTGCATGCAGTTAATTCGCCGGTGGAAACGCCGCTTAACAATATTCAAAATGAGCCTTGATGGCGTATCCTACTAGCCCTATTAGTGCCTCCTAATGTCGATATGTTCATGCAGGCTCCCTGGCCCTGAGGCATAAGGAACTAGGAAGGGATCTAAATGCACGACGCAAAAAACACACGGCAGTTTTCGGCTTGGACGTGAGTTAATCTGCCTTCCTTGTTGAGTTGGAGCCACAGTAGGCTCAAACTTAGATTTATATCTGCATCATTATATGATTTCTGCTAGTTTCTATGTAAGTCGAAATTCATCATCATCATCATCATATCAGCCGATAGACGTCCACTGCTGGACATAGGTCTCCCCCAAAAAGTGCCAAAGTTAAAATTGATAGATAGCAAATCAAAAAGAAAGAAAGAAAGAAAGAAAAAGACACCTCCCACACTGGCTGTTATAAATGTTATGTAACAAATCAATGTTAAATCATAATTATGATTATTTTGCATCATCTCCACCACCCTAAGATTGTCTGGAAGAGATCGCTTTTGAGCGATAAGACCGCCTGTTGTCTACCATTGTTTAGGTATGTTTAATTTACCTTTGTTTTTCTATTATGTACTATTTCTAGTGAGCAATAAAAATAAATTGTATTGTATTGTATAACATAGTGTAACAAAATGCAATACTAGGTGTGATGATGAAGAGAGTTGCTGTTTTATAAAATTTATAACAGCCAGTGTTGGCTAGCACCATTAGAGCATAACTCTACCCGAACACCAATAACTTTTTCGTCGTGGGTTAGAAAAATGATATTAAGCAGTGCCTGTTATCAATATAATAATTTACTTTAAAAACAAAGTTTTAACCGACTTCAATTCAGTACTCCGCCAAGCCACATGAACATTTCCACATTTATTTTCCAATTTACCACATTAACTGATTTCCGAGAGCAAATACGTTGATTATTAGAGAAAAAAACAAATCGCTGTATGTGGGCCGACAATATTTGAGGACTTCCGTCAATTCCTCAAGGATCTCAGAATCACCTTTGGCACTTTGTTTGCTATTTCAACTGAATCATATCAGAATCGGTGACGTACTTTTATAGTTTGAAGTAGGTACATCATTGACAAGTTCCACAAGCCATCTGTGGTATTCATCATCACTTCCATTTCGCCAAATTTATAATTTCCGGATGTAAATACACGATTTATAATAGAAAACACCGAAATTACTACACTATATATTTGAGGAGTTCCCTCAATTCCTAATGGTTCCTATCATTCAACTGGAGTTTTGAAAATAATGGGACCAACCTGGAAGCATATACTTTCAATTAAAAAAAGAATGGTATACGTATCGGTTCATAAATGACAGATTTCTGAGGGTCTACCGCGAACGGCTTTCGAAGTTTTCCCTCTCGGTCGCACTTGCGTACGAACTCGCAAGTATGACAGAGAGGGAAAACTTCGAATGCCTTTCGCGGTAGGCCCTCTGAGGTAACACACATAAAAAAAAAATACAACTGAATTGAGAACCTCCTCCTTTTAATTAAGCAATGGAAACCGGTACTCTTTATTTAGGATTAATATACTAAGCGTGCCCATTTTCTTTGCTCTTGCATAGCACATATTTTTTCACTCTTTATTCGAAAGCATTTGAGCTTCGCTCGCTTCCATTTCTAAGTGCATACGGAAGATGACACTTTGAAGTTGGGTTGCACTGACTAACGATTACATACATACCTATGGCGCCAGCAGCTGTCATCCCAACTTGTCAAACTTTCCATACTATCAAGTTTGAATATTTGATATATTTTGAGTTTGGATATTTGATGGGAAAAGTGGCATCTCCAAATTGTGATGAATGTGAAGTACCAGAAGATGTATACCATGTTATGATGGAATGTGTCCGAAACGAAGCTCTCAGGAGAAGTCTGCCTTTTAACACCAGTTATGATGTCGGGACCTGCAATGTTGCCCTGGCCACCCCGTTGTCAGATGCGGCCACAACACTATTGCAGTTAGCTCGAAAGTAATAGAATTACTCGTCATTAGAATAATATGTTATGTTGACTATAACGGAGCGACATCTTCACCTGTGTGACAAGCTTCTTAAATAAATAGAAAAAAAAAAAAAAAAAAAAGTTTAACGAACACCGCTTACGATTACAAACGCTTTGGTGCGACCGTAGATAGAGGATATAATAGATGACATCCTAGCGTATACCCAAAAGGGACGATGGTAATTTAACCTTACTAAATTAAGAAGTATCAGAAGCTAATACATTCTTGACGTCTTATGTCGTTTATAATTAAGTCGTGTTATATCGGTGACGTCATGGTCGTGTCAGTTTCAGTACAAATTTTGACAGGTGTGGTGGCAAACAAAAACGTTCTTATTCGCGGTATAGTCTATGCATACATATTTGTCACTCATGTGTGTATGTGTGCGTGACTCCCTCTATTATATTCTACCTCTATGGGTGCGACGCACCCTAAAGGATTTGCAACACTGGATGCGTTTTGCGGTCCAGTCACCTTTGTTTTTGGCACTTGTCCCACCGCCGGCGAGTAGCAAGTACTCTCATAGTAATTCTTACTCGCTTTTACTCGCGCGAGTAAGAATTACTATGAGAGTACTCGCTACTCGCCGGCGGTGGGACAAGTGCCAAGTGTGTGTTTGACCTGACCACAGACCTCAGAACACATCCAGTGTGGCAAATCCTTAACCCGGCGAGCATGACGTGAAAAAAAGTTACATCAACCATGAGGCAGGGTATGACATACCCGAAATTTAAAGTACCATAATATAGTTTTTATTAATTTTATTTTATTTCGTGCAGTGTGTTTTGTTCAATAATGAATTATTTAATGAATTTAAATCAAAGACAAGTTTTAATTGTGAAAATATTTTTATTTATTCGTGTTTACCTTATACTATGTAATTATGGGAACAAAAGTTTTGAGGTTTACAAAAATGAACAATTAAACAAAAAAAACCGTCTTTGGAATATAAATTGACTTTTAACTAAAAGATAATGAGATCCTCTTCTCAAAAAAACATAACAATTTTTTTTTTTATTGAACATATGGTTAATAACTGCCATCGAGATTAGCATGCTCCATACATATGGGCTTGGTGCAACTTTTACAGGAATATTTGGTTTTTCTGTCCTTCTTGTATGGAAAATAAATAGAAAAACAACTAATATACATAAAGTAATCTCAAGCCTTTACATTGAAACCTTAAAAACACTAAGAATAATAAAAAAAATATTTATGAGTCATACATAAAAAAAATACGTCTAAAATGACGCAGGGTGTGACGACATACCCGAAACAGGTTTGTGCACGAATATTTCGGCCGACGCCACACGTCGCACTGCGATCACGCCACTATCCCCTCCCGCACTCTCCTGCCTCCAGCTACTGAGCGAGCTAGTGTTGCCAGACGGAAATTTAAAAAATACCAAAAGTTTTAAATACTGTCAGGGTATGACATACCCTGGGTCATGCTCGCCGGGTTAAGTCATATTTATAGCTAACGTGGATATAATTGTGGCCAATATTATGATACAGCCTTGACTTAGATTTACGATGTCGCGAGTTATGCTGTTACGAAAAAGTGAAAATCCGTACTGAAGTAATAAAATTGTACGGATACATTAATGTTTATTTTTAGCATTATGTTTCCACTCGCCCTGTGTGCCCCAGCAGGAAAGCCTCACCGCGAGCCATAGCAGCGACGCACGCGCCTCGTCCGTCGAATGACAAATTTCATCCGACCTTGACGGCCATACTTTAAATTTTCCTCGTGTGTGATTAAAATGCGATATTTTTGAGAACAATCCGAACGTGATTGTCTTAGAAAGTGGATTTGAATTCAAATACGCTTACAATGTTTCGAAGCACACTAATATAGTGATTTTCTTAGAATACCTCTGACAAAAAATCTTTTGAATCATATGAATGTAAGTAAGACGAAAGTGATGGTATTTGAAAAAGATGAAATTATGACAGACTGCGAAATAATGATTGGTGAAGAAAGACTGGAACAAGTAAAAGAGTTTGTGTATTTGGGAACACTATTTACTGGAGACGGAAAGCATGAGAAAGATATTGAAAGGAGAGTGAATGCAGGGAATCGAGTGAATGGGGCACTGAATGCCTTTATGGGCAGCCAGAAAATATCGCAAAAACACGCGTGGCTGTGCATAGGGGAGTGTTGGTGCCCACACTTATGTATGGTAGCGAAAGTTGGGTGTGGCAAAAAAGACATCAAAGTCAAGTGAATGCAGTAGAAATGAGAGCGTTGAGAAGTATATGTGGAGTGAAATTGAGTGATAGAGTCAGAAACAGTGTGATAAGAGATAAGTGTGGAATGGATGGAGATATAGTCACGAACATTGAGAAGGGTATGTTAAGGTGGTTTGGGCATGTAGAGAGGATGGATGAAAGAAGATTAACGAAGAGAGTGTATATAAAAAGAGTGGAAGGGCAAAATGGAACGGGAAGACCTAGGCGAACTTTCTCCGATCAAATTGGAGAAATCTTACAGAAAGGCCAGGTCAAAAGTACCCTAAACCGACGAGCATGTATGAGAAATGTTATGAAAGTGAGTGAAGCGAAAGTGGTTTGTCAGGATCGTAGCAAATGGAGATCCGTGATCTCTGCCTACCCCTCTGGGAAAGAGGCGTGATTATATGTATGTATGTATGTAAAAAATCTTTGAGGAGTCTTTTTATTGGTTGTATCAATCTTTAAATTTGTATTCTTGAAAGAAAGTCTACCTTTGAAACCTTCGAGAATTATTGGAAATTTATTATGACTTATGTTATGACTACGTTGTCAACGCGACGTGAGCTCAGAAAACGGATTAAAAAAAAGTCGTAGCTCTTGTTTGGATTATTATACGGCTGCCCTAAATTTAATTAGCAATTTTGAGGCCTTTTTCGAGGGAAATCAGCTATTCGAATCCTGAGTTATTGACTTTCGCTTGATAGAAAAAAATCACGAGCATAGGTCTAAAATACAGTTCAAAAAATCTATGCTCAGTGAGAAGGAGAGAAGACCACGATCCTGCGTCGCCTTAAATCAGTCAGGGTAGCACAACTGACACTGCAATGCGACACGAGACGAGAAAATCTTACCTCCTCTTTCTAGTACGCACAGTGCGAGTGAGACAGGAGTTGCATATCGCGCGCGTAGCGACTTGGTAACAAGTTGCTCTGGGCCTGAAGAAGTTACCAATCAGTGGGGGAGCCCTTTCTAGGAGCCTAATCAAGTCATAAAAATAGGACGGACGATATTGCATAATCAAAAAAGACTTTTTTTATTTTTATTTTATGTTCCAAATAATTCTTACTTACCGCAGAGTTTCAAGATAATGTGCTAAAGCCATTAATGGCTTATTTACAGCTAGAGTTCGGACTAACTATTTACTATGTTAGTTTACATTCACATATTTTTTTACAAAACCAGACTTAATCACATATCATTGACTTATTTATTAGAACCTCTTACCAACCACTTACGGCCTGGCCACGACAATGCGCGGCGGCGGCAGTGGCAGCGGTTTTTGTAATTCATTGCTTGTGATCCCAACTAACAACAGTGCGTTGCGAGTCTCGACCGAGCAATGAACAGATAAAACGCTTGCCGCGCCGCAATTCGCGCAATGTCGTGGCCGGGCCGTTAGGGTGGGTCATGGGTGGGTTGCACCAAACCGTCTGTAGTTAATCGTAAGCGGTGTTCGTTAAAATCCAAATGTATGGAAAGTTTGACAACTTTCTATGGGATGACACCTGCCGACGCGACGCCATGTTTAACGTTGATCGGTCTGTAATCGTAAAGCCGGGTCCGCTGCGCCGTGTTTTCGGTGTTTGCAAACATCTAACATGTTTTCCGTCAGTTTTGGCAAACAAAGAGGGTATTGCTTTGATTGGCGAAACATTTTTGACGTTTAAAAACCACGAAAACATGGCGCAGCGGACGCGGCTTTAATTGGTGGAACCCGTATCAATTTCTTTTTAATTTAAGTTATATTTTTATTTTTTACTAATCTTCAGGGATGCACTTGATGCATATAACACTGTGAAACTCAGTTGAAAATGTTTTAGATGTCAGAATTATAGTTATAATGAACGGCCAATGTAAGGTGTTCAAAATAATAACGCTTACAAATAACTCTGTCAAATAAATCAAAACTCGCAATCATGTAACGACTAGCCTTTAATTAGCGGTTATAGTTTTGCATTAAATGAATAGTCAATTAACAACTTATCTGTCTATTCATCCTATCCGATTTGCAATAACTTCACCAACGTAGGGACTCAGCGCACGCACAGACTTCATGTGTACTTAACTAAACCTATAGGGTGCAATAATATACAAACAGTGTGTGAGTATTTTAATAAAGTATTTGTGTACATGCGTGTTGTAATTAATTACGGATGTCCACGACGTATTGGCAGCTTGTATTGAAAACGCAATTATAGAATTACCCCCTATGGTGATACAACTTGACAAAATTGTTCCCTGACAATGATAAGTTGCTTTACATCTCTCGTTCGTCGAGCAATGACAGTTGCTTTGTATATTGTTAAGTACTTGTAGTTGTCAACCCTACAATATAATAAACAATTATCACTGTCAGGTGGCAAATTGTCAAGTTGATCAAAAAAGGTCCCCCTAGGTTTACACCTAGGGGGGCCTTTAAACGCCGCATTTATTGAATAAATCCCTTTGGCCCGGATCCCGCGTCATTGGGCAGGCCCATGGTTTACAATCACCCCATTGTGTTACAAAACTAAGCAGCTAATTAAGGCTAGGTACCGATTAATCATATCGATACCCACGCGTATTCGGCACCGTTATCCTACGAGTTGTTAGGGTGCCTACTCATGAATTGATCTGAAGACTTCTATACAGATACAAGTAGCAAAATGATAGGTTTCAAAAATGGTTGTGTTAGATGGACGGACAGGCACTTGAATGATGGTTACGTTAGTGCTTCTTTGCTATTTTGATACACAAACTAAAAAGGAAATATACAGGGGTTGAAGGGACCGCAATCTTTTTTATATGCGGCTTAGGACCAAAGAGGTGAAAAGCTATTGGAGTTTTTTTCCTTAAGTCTAGGTTTGTTCGTCTTGCCTATTTGGCAGGCTGTAAGACTAATCAAATCAAATCAAGACTAATGGAGCAAATAGGAACTGTTTATTCGTGTCATAGATAATAATGATGTAAATGTCGATTAGGTACTATGGGTGCGCAATAAACAGGTGCGTTGGGCGGGTGAGCGATAACTACCCGCAGCAGGTCCACCAATCAACCGTAATAGTGTATGGACCAATACCCGAGAACTCGCAAAGGGACAGTATAAATCCTATATGAGTGACATGAATCGAATTGTTACTGCAATTCACTTAATCTGTGATCGCAAACCTGTCGCAGAATCACTAAGCTACGCATGCAATCAGACTCAATCATGGCTTTTGTTGTGCACTTGTTCACTTGGCAGGGTTATATTAATGTTGTAATGGTGGTCGAACAAATAGCTGTTCCAGAAGGAAGTGATGATCATGAATAACCAGAGAATTCATAATAAACATCATAAATTCCAACGTACCTGTCTGCTATCTGCTTGTCTATTTGTTGCCTTCTCACGCCAAATACCTCAAAACGGGAATTTGAATGAAATTTGCTATAGAGGACTTAAGCCCTGGATTTTTTTTTTTATATTACAACAGTGGCAAACAAGCATATGGTCCGCATGATGGTGAGCAGAAACCGTGGCCGGAATCCGTATTCTGGAATCTCAAGCGTCTATGGACGCGTAGCCGACCCTTTATTGTAGTGAGGATTCGTTATGTTTTAGCTGACGAACGCGTGTCCCTCACTCTCAACACGACACACCAACATTATAAAGTTTGGTAGATACATAACTGACAACTCAAAGTTGAAAAACCCCTTACAATTTGAAATCAAAGTTCAATATCTCAAAAACGGCCAAACCGATTTTGATAAAACGTAGCTAAGAACCATCTCGATCACGTCAACTTTCGGACAACAAACCGCATTCAAATCGGTCTATTGGTTTAGGCGTTACGATGCCACAGACAGACAGACACGTCAAACTTATAACACCCCTCTTTTTGCGACGGGTGTTAAAAATGATGTCCGGCAAATCAAAACAAAGCCCAACTGGGACAAGCCACAACACCAGTTGTAACAGTTACTTTACCACTAGGCAACATTACATATTGTTTCGAAGATGCACTTAAATATTAAATACGCATTATTGCCAAAACGACCTTTCAAGTCCCAGTCCTAACCAACTCATGGCCACCGCAAAAAGGACAAGTCCTCACTCTAGGTGTTCGCGCATTGTTTTTGCTTCAACAATCATTAATTACTGGCATTCAAGTGGGCACAGATGTTTGTACACTCTGTAATGGTCCGCCCACTGCCGTTTTCATGGACCTTTGGTGTCATGCTATGGAAAGATGGGTTTTGTAGGTACATGTAATATTTATTAATTACTTACAATTAATCCTAGGCTCAGCAAGGATACAAGCTTCGATTTCATCAATTGTTTTCTTGATCATATTAGGTAAAAGAAAGACTTCAGCAGTATGTAGAATGGACCTTTTGAACGAGCTTATTCAATTCAATATTGAATTCAATATATATTTATTTCAGGTTACTGGACCCATAATGTGTTAGTTACAATAAATGAAATTAAATTAAATTAAGTGTTAGTGACAAAATAAATTACTAAATACTACTCTTACATTCATTAACTTATTTATTTACTTATTTAGCCCAGATATGAGACACTGGTGCATGCAATGACTGCCAGTGTCTCATAAATGGACAGTCAATACGGTCTATAGTCTATATTTTTCCCGTAATTCCACCTGAGGCTCTAGTATAAGTTTTATCGATGCAATAAATTTTCGAACGCGTTTGCGTTTAGTTTCAATTTGTATGGCAACACGAACAGCGCCTATGATGGTAACTTTTAGGAAGTACGCGTTGTCATACAAATAGAAACTAAACGCAAACGCGTTCGAACACGTATAGGTATGTATCGATAAAACTTATACTAGAGCTACTGGGTTCTCAGTAATAGCCGCCTGCGCAGCTCTCTCTATTAATTGACGAAACGAAACGCCAACATCGCAAGATACTTTAGAGTGCTAAAGTCTTTTATTTTTGCAAAACAAATCTCGTTCAGGTTCTGTGGTCAAGAGCGCTGAGCATATAATAACCTGTGATTTAAGTAAGGTGCTATTGATTGAAGCTTGTCAACATCATTTATAAAAACCAATCAATAAAAATAATAGAACACACAAGAAAAAACCACACAGCCTTAATTTTATTCCTTTTAATTTGTACCGTTTGAAATATAACTAATTACAGAAACGGTTCGTTAGGGTTAGCCAGCTGTCACATTGTGGGTCAATCAATCAGCCAGGCTACCACAACGGTAGTTGACACAGACTTCAAGAACACATGCTAGGCCAAGAGTATCTTTTGTACTTACGTGTTACATGACTAACATGACTTCCTCCATCTATCGCTAAACTTAAACACTACATCCATATTTACTTTTTTTTAAACAAGGGAATCAACAGACAAATTTGTTTACTGGTACATAGACTGGTTAAGGGGACCGATTTTTGACTTTCGAGCGCTTGAAAATTAAATAAAAGTAAATACGATTCTAGTGTCAAAGTTGCTGGCACTTACTTTTTACCGATTTAATTAAATACGAGTGGTGGATACTACTCGTTTTTAAATTTTCTATGTCTATTTTAAAATAGAATTCCATCATTTATGACCGTTTTCGAGTGAAAGAGTCGAGCGCTCGAAAGTCAAAAATCGGTCCCCTGTTAGGTGAAGAACTCGCGAGCCTATTTTACCTTCCTTTTATTTTTGCAAATTGAATTGGGTGGGCCCTGTAACAGAAGCATAAAATTAAACGGTGGATTATTAAGCTGATTAGTTAGCTAATGAACAATTATTTCCAAATGGTTTGAATTAAAAGAAAAAATTACTTGTTTTTTTTACTCTTCTGGGGACCGATTTTTGACTTTCGAGCGCTCGACTCTTTCACTCGAAAACGGTCATAAATGATGGAATCCTATTTTAAAATAGACATAGAAAATTTAAAAACGTTTTAAAATTAGTATCCACCACTCGTATTTAATTAAATCGGTAAAAAGTAAGTGCCAGCAACTTTGACACTAGAATCGTATTTACTTTTATTTAATTTTCGAGCGCTCGAAAGTCAAAAATCGGTCCCCTTTAGTAAATTTTAATTTTAAAAACACAAAAACAAAATAACAAAAAAATAACACAAAAATATCTTTTGAAAACAAAAGTGCAAATACTATTATGACTCATTACATGATGTTACCTCAAAATCAGCATCGACTGCTGTGCTAAGATCTCGTGGTGCCAAGATACATTGAAGCTCTTCACAAAATTTCACACGAATCTCTTGAGAAATGCGACCTGTAGAGAAGAACAGCCGGACAGACACCGGACATACGAATGAAGAGACACCGTTCTAAGTTTTCTCCCAGAAAATTGAATTTCAGGCTACACTATAGTGCTCTAGGTCCAGTCGCCATCACATACACATAGCACTACAAGGTGTTCAAAAATATTGGAACGTGCACCCTTGAAAATAGAGTTGTGTTCAGATGATTGTGAGTTGCTTGTTTGCTCCGATGTATGTGATGGCGACTTTACCTAATTACAGAGAGACTCTAACTCAAACACTCAAGACAATATAAACTATGGTTTTTCCAGTACATGGGTCGTTCATCATCATCGTCATCATCATTATCATATCAGCCGAAAGACGTCCACTGCTGGACATAGGCCTCCCCCAAAGGGTGCCACAATGACCGGTCCTGCGCCACCCGCATCCAGCGGACTCCCGCGACCCACGCCGCGCCTTCCAAACTATTAATTATTATTATTTATTTAATACAACTGGGGTGCACAGTGGTTAATACATACTTATCTTAGGTTAGTTATCTTATAAATTTAATTAACTTAAATTAAAATACAATGGTGGGAGCAAGTTCATTGTATCAATTCAGCAAATGTTTAGGTGACACAATTAACCTGCTCAGAGTGAGGGTTTATTATTGCCGACACCCAGTACCTTTGCAAAGGACTGTCGTGTCTGTAGCCCAACATTTTTAGTAAGGTGTTGGGACTGCCCTGGATTCTGCTTCGGATTGACACGATTTTTTTGCGCATTATGGCGTGGAAACCATCTACGCGGGCGTTGGCAAACATACAGATGATACAGAGCCTAGGCAGTCACATAAAAACCCTGAATATGTCGTATCCATATCTTAGAGAGGCCAGCACTACCCAAACCGAAAAGAGTACCAAATCTTCCCCTTATCTTCCCCATATTTATGTCTTACCTATCTCATTTTGCCTATATACCCAACACCCAGTCTTTTTTAGGGTTCCGTACTCAAAGAGTAAAACGGGACCCTATTACTAAGACTCCGCTGTCCGTCTGTCTGTCTGTCTGTCTGTCTGTCTGTCTGTCTGTCTGTATGTATGTCTGTCTGTCTGTCTGTCTGTCTGTCTGTATGTCTGTCTGTCTGTCTGTCTGTATGTCTGTCTGTTTGTCTGTCTGTCTGTCTGTCTGTCTGTCTGTCTGTCTGTATGTCTGTCTGTCTATCTGTCACCAGGCTGTATCACACTGATACCGTGATAGTTCCAGTTGAAATTTTCACAGATGATGTTTTTCTGTTTAAAAAAAATTACATTTTCACGCCACTGCTCGGAAATATGGCCAAAGATGGATTGAAATGAGAGTAGAAAGTAGTTCTTAGTAGTACAATTAAAAACAGTCAAACAATGTAGATTTGCAAAGTAAAATGTAGTGTTTAGCGGCCTTTTTTACTTTCTACTCTGCTATTGGTCGATTATTTTTGAGTGGTTGGTCATTGTAATAGTGGTTGTTCAGTTTGCAGCTCTTCGACCAATCACAGGGCGTCGAGCGGGAGGAGCGGCGCCGCCGCACCGGTGAGCGGTGCCGCGCTTCTTTTGTTTTTTTGATTAGTATTATGATATTCAATTAGGAACTTAATTTTGATTTAAAATTATGATTATTTGCAATTTCCTCGCAGTAGACGTGAAAAGCACTATGTTAAGCCTCGGCCGAAAGTGCAATAGATGGACGAGTTAGTTCGAGCTTACTTTCTAGCCTCTACAACAATGTACTATTTTTGAATCTATTTATTACAGATAAAGTAGGTACTTAAGTAAATTATTTTTTTTTGCAAATCTTTATGCGAGATTATGTGCGCGGTCACTCGACTCGCTTTATAATTTTTATCTTAACTATTATGCTTTATTACTTCTATTACAATTTATACACATTGTTATTATGAGTAGTTTTTAATTTCGGTAGTTTGTAAGTATATTCTCCAGCATATTTGCCCTTTGTAAAATATTCTTTTAGAATTTTCTTAATTTGTGGATGTTTTTTTGTTTCCAGTAATTTTACGAGCTCTTTAGGTAGTTTATTTAATATGTCTGGAAGAATACACCGACAAGTTCTTTTGCCTTAAACGTTGTTTGACTTAGGTATGGAGTACAACGGTAAATACTGTAGATGGCGTAGCTTATTTTTATGTCTCTCTGTTTTTGGTAGGCAAGGTATTTTGTCAAATTGCTCTTTTATTATAATTGCGCTAACTTTGTCAAATATATTCATAACTTTGTTGTCGCTATAACAACAAATACTAAAAACAGAATAAAATAAATATTTTTATAGACAATGGTACGGAACCCTTCGTGCGCGAGTCCGAATCGCACTTGGCCGGTTTTTGTAGTAACTCAAAGACTAGGCTATGATCGAGTATATCTAATGGGTACATATTGTGACCTTAGTGTTTACCTTTTCAGTCATTCCCACCTCCGACTTTTTACTATTCTAGTAACGTATCAGATAAATTTATACCAGACTTCGTTAGACCTTAGTATTTACTATATAATAACTTACATTACTTGACTTTATCAATTTGATTGACGTGACCCACACGTCGGTTTGGTGTTAATTTTTGCAAACTATTTCTTATCTCTAACCAAATACGGTTTTAATGTGATTCAATGGACTGCCGCAGAATACATTAATATAACATTTTATGTTAGTTGGAACCGATATTATGTGATTATAAACGATGTTAGAACGAGAGTCAAGAGTCAGGGATTTGTAAACAATTAAATGGGCGGCCTTTGATTTGATACGAGTATAACAAATTGAATTGCCATAGAGGCCCTGTAGAAAACGTGTAATTTAATTACGCATTTAAACAAGAATATTTGTAAAGATGTCTATAAAAACTACTGTGCGATGAATCGAGAAAGGATTTGGATAAGACGACCAATAATATCGTAAGGCCTAAGCTATTTTAGAACTAATGTAATAACGGCCCAGTGTCCTGAAAATATGTATACGTCAAAAATAACTAATTTGAAATATCGAGTCCCTAAATAGAGTTCAATTTTGATTTGAAAAAGCTAATGAGTTGGACTGTTAAGCCTGAAATCTTTTGTCCTGAAATTAGGCCATTCCAGTTCCATTCCATTGATCGACTTCTTTAACTACATATTTGACAGACCTATCGATGCGCTGCGACTGATCGATGTGTTCGAGAAGTAAGTAGGGTAAGTGAGTATAATATAAGTAATACCTAAATTTCATCCATTAGTTATTGGTCTATTAATTAATATCTTACGAGTATAATCCCGTGCGGCTATGCTGGGAGTTTCTCTGCACGATCGCATCAGAAATGAGGCTATCCGCAGCAGAATCAAGGTAACCGATATAGCCCTCCGAATCCCTAAACTTAAGTGGCAGTGGGCGGGGCACATTGCACGTAGAACCGATGGCCGTTGGGGCGGAAAGGTTCTCGAGTGGCGACCACGTACCGGAAGGCGCGGCGTGGGCTTGTGGGGACAAGGTGGACTGATGTGCGGGTGGCGCAGGACCGGCCATTGTGGCACTCTTTGGGGGAGGCCTATGTCCAGCAGTGGACGTCTTTCGGCTGATATGATGATGATGATGATGAATCCTGTGCAGTAAAATCATCTTGGGAAAATTAACTTCAAGACCTTTTTACTTTTTACTACGAAGGTGGCAAACAAGAATGCGGCCTGCCTAAAGAACAAAAATAATTTAATGAGACGGTTTCAAATAAACATGTCGACAAGGAGCGCCTGTATTAGGCCCAAATCACACTGGCGCGGCCTGCGGTGGCGGTCAATAGTAAATTGGTCAATAACTGTCAAGTTTACTATTGGCCGTCACCGCAGGCCCCGCCAGTGTGGTAGAGGCCTTAAGTCTCTCACAGACTGGCGCAGCCTGCGGTGGCGGTCAAAAGTCAATTTGATAATAGCTGTCAAGTTTACTGTTGACCGCCACCGCAAGCCGCGGCAGTCTCAAGGCTTTAAAGCAACGCAAGTAAAAAGAGCTCCGGAGGCCTAACTTTTTATATGGCGTTGGAGCTTCGTATGTGCGTTGACTTGTACAGTCGCCATCACATACATCGGAGCAAACAAGCACGTCACATACATCGGAGCAAACAAGCACGTCACATACATCGGAGCAAACAAGCACGTCACATACATCGGAGCAAACAAGCACGTCACATACATCGGAGCAAACAAGCACGTCACATACATCGGAGCAAACAAGCACGTCACATACATCGGAGCAAACAAGCACGTCACATACATCGGAGCAAACAAGCACGTCACATACATCGGAACACACCTCTATTTTCAAGGCATTAGGGTGCATGTGCCGATATTTTTGAACACCTATAGTGTACCTATGTATGTGATGGCGACTGTACTACTTATATTAGGTTTATTACTATTCTGCGTATGTACGTATGTTAACCTAAACGGTTTATGGCCTGGTAACAATTACAACTCCTTGTAAAATAAATATAAAATAACAACAAAGTTTACGACTTACAGTGAATTCATCGGACTGTGATCTTGTCAGTCATTAAAATACCTAGCTATTTATTACACAATCCGATTGAAGTTTGAACGTGGAACAATATTTCCAGAATGCAAATAATTCTCTGAGGTCCTTATTAAAACAATAAAGTTGATTCATTATTGAATTGCCAATTAGTACTAATAAATTTGATTGGCATTTTATTTAATGCTGTATACACACCTGCGCGCTTAATCGCAAGTCGTGTTAGTTGTGATCCATTGGTGATCAAAATCGCCATATCTAGGTACTTCATTCGTATATGAAAAGTCTGATAGTTACTAACGTAAGCCATTAAGGTGGTTCGATTGCCATACAAAACGTTATTTGACATTCGTAGGCTAACGGCGTGATATTTTAAGAAACTTATGTAACAAACTTTCATAAATTGGCTTCCCATTTGCGCCAAATTTCCCCTTTCCTAGAGTAAACTTGTATAAACTAGATTAATTTGAGAAATTGGTTTGTCACGTGATATTTTGGGAAAACTATTTTTCTCAAATTAATCTAGTTTATACAAGTTTATTCTAGGAAAGGGGGAATTTGGCGCAAATGGGAAGCCAATTTATGAAAGTTTGTTACATAAGTTTCTTAAAATATCACGCCGTTAGCCTGCGAATGTCAAATAACGCTTTGTATGGCAATCGAACCACCTTAAGGCGCTATAGGTTCAGCGAAGTGAAGCGAACATAGTTTTTGAAACAATATAATGCGTCTGTTTATAATAATATGGTTTCAAAAAAATACGAATAGTAATCTGTTCTGCAGGGAAATCAGTGATTCGAAACATTACATAATTAAGCAATCTTCGCTCGATAGAAAAAAATCACGAACATTGGTCTAAAACATAAAAAAATTCACTTAAAACATTCGTAGCAAATTATGCACAATAGCTAAACATATTAGCATTGGTTCTAAAAATCGGCAATATCATGTTTGAGGGAACTTAGTGATTACTTTTTTATTTATTTAAACGCACAAAAAATTTAAATTAAAAAACATGATATCCGCGCTTCCAAACACGCACTTCCATCTCGCTCACGCTTATGCTCAGCGAGAGGGAGAGAAGACCATGATACTATAGCGCCTTAACGTAAACTGACGACCTAGTAGGCCGATCTTAGATACAAGTCCTTTAAGGGCCATACAGAGTTTTAAGAAAACAAAAAAAAAACCGGCCAAGTGCGATTCGGACTCGCGCACGAAGGGTTCCGTACCATTATCTATAAAAAACTATTTTATTCTGTGTTTTAGTATTTGTTGTTATAGCGGCAACATAAATACATCATCTGTGAAAATGTCAGCTGGAACTATCAAGGTATCAGTGAGATACAGCCTGGTGACAGACAGACGGGCGGACGGCCGGACGGACAGCGGAGTCTTAGTAATAGGATCCCGTTTTACTCTTTGAGTACGGAACCCTAAAAATCGTCTTTCCTGTGGTCTACATGGACTTACGTGCATATACAAATGTCTGTTATCGCATTAAATTATGTAACAGGATACGCTGTTTAATGTTTATGCCGAGCAAGAAGTCCAACCAAAAGCTAGGCTATACAGCCCTTACCTAACTTAGGTAATGTCCACAGAAAAGGCGCTAATCTAAATCTCTGTATGACTCTATATCGTTGGTTAGAAAAAAATAGAATAGAATCGTTTATTGCATATCACATTACAGACATGGATGGTATTACAAATAAGTAGGTACATGTGACACCATGCAAGGGCACAGCAACATCAGAGGGCTGACTAATTCAAATAATTTATAGTTAGTTTATACATAAAAAAGCCTGATAAGAAAAACACACAGCAAGATTTTTACTTTTATTACCAAAGGACAGAAGGGATTCTTTACGAAAAGTGTTCAAAACGTAACGCACAATAACCACAGGAAAAACGCGAACCTAATCTCTGCGTGACTCTTAAATCGTTGGTTAACCGTTAACCAATGAACGGAGGGACTTTACCAAACGCTCAAGCAAGCTATATGCCGCATAGCCGTGTGTAAACCGCCTAAAATGCGTAGGACATATTTATGAGTGACGGTGGCGCTTTGAGCACTAACATCCGATAATAACCGCGATGTTTTATTATGATTGACAGCATGCGATTATATGCAGAATAGCACTTTGATTGCAGCGGCTCAGTAAAGCACGATGAAGTCAAGTAAAGTCTTAATTAGAATATTTTAACAGGTAATAGTTAAATGCAAAGACTACGTATTCTGCTTTTGTAATATCTATCTATAATTTTATTTGTTGTTGTCACATAATGGTCAGCATGCTTGTTGAATATATACCAGACTAGCTGTAAAGAACGCAGGCACACCCGCGGGATACAAAATTGTCTATGACCCATTTTTTTTAAGTCGCATATTGGTTGGTGGTGGTGGCCATTACATACAAACAAACAAACTTACAAAGCTACAATCTCACAGACTCTTCCTCTTCATAATATTAGTTATTCGATTAGGACCCAAGATTTCAGAATCAGGGGGTTCAGGAGTGAAGTGCACAAGGTGGCATCACTAAGACCACTGAGACGGTTTCCATACAACTGGCTGGGTCCGCTGTTGTGGTCGCTAGAAGCGTTTAATCATGACTTTTGTTGTGTTCCGTAACTGGTCCTATAAATACATTACTCGTTCTCTTCTTTCTGAGGATTGAGAGGATTCTCTTTAAAATTGTATTCGAAAGGTATCACAAATTGCTAATGACAAAATTAAGTCTTTACGGTATTGAAAATTATGCCCACAAATTGTTAACATCGTTCCTGTCTGACCGTAAACAGGTAGTGAGATTGTCCAGCAATGGAAAAATACTCTCTTCTGACACTGGCTGTGTACACTTGGATATTCCACAGGGTTCAGCGATTGGGAATACGTTATTTTTATTATTTGTAAATGATCTTCCTTCGGCAATCACGGGAGGCCTATTTACACTATTCGCGGATGACACAACTGTCGTAGTTAGCGCAAAGACTCACGAGCAGCTTGCTGAGCGGATCCGCGAGGCGTGTTGGCAACTGCAGTCGTGGTTTTCATCAAATGGCTTGCTCTTAAATCTCGCTAAATCGAATATAATGCTTTTCTCAGGTCGTAACTCCACAGTGCCCCCTTGTATTGCCGATGGTCCGATGCCTTTGTGTAACGAGTGCAAGTTTCTGGGGTTTACACTTGATGACACCTTAACTGGAAGAGCCATGTTGACCAGCTGTGTGGGAGGCTGAGTAGTGCTGCATTTGCTCTAAAGAAGCTAAAACCGCTAGTATCGAAACAGTCTTTACGGTCCGTATACTTTTCACATTTTCACTCCTTGATGTCATTCGGTATAGTGATATGGGGCAATTCTGCGGATGCCAAGCGAGTGTTGATACTTCAAAAACGTGCTTTGCGACTGCTGGCTGGAGTTAAACACAGACATCCATGTAAAATACTTTTTGAAAATAACGGAATCATGACGCACTATTCACTATACATGTATGAGGTGTTAATGTTCGTGAGAAGGAATTTGCCAATGTTCGAGCGTGTTGAGGTCCTGGGCAAACAACTCCGATCAACAGGGAGACTCAGAACGGTTCCACGTCGCATGGCTCTTTCATGTAGGAATCCTCGAGTGATAGGTCCAACCTATTACGAACGACTACCCGCCAAATTGCGGACTGAGTCATGTGACCGTTTGAACGTCAATTGAGAATCTTTTTATTAAAAAATCCATTATATTCTGTGAAAGAATACATGGACACAAAATATTAGGAATCACTGTTTTTTGACATTTGTAATAATTTATATTATAGTTATTGGTATTTGTTATTTTTTATTGTTATTTTGGTATACCTACTTCGGTAATCTGACGATCTTTTATGTGCTTAGACATTACATATTTTATTATGGACATCAATTAGTTATGAGTATATTTAAATGTTTTATACAGACCTATAAGTTGACATTGCATTGTAATAATTATTCTATTTGACGATCATGATATAAATTCATATAGATTAAGCGTAATTTAATTTATATTGTAATCTTATATTATGAAATAAAAAAATCTAATCTAATCTAATCTGTCATGAAAAAAATTTTTTTACTAATCCAATGCTTAAAATACGAGTATGTGGACATCATTCAACCCACGCCGAAGCGCCCCTCTCCCTCTCAATGCAGCAACGGAACTACTTTATAGGTTGTTGAGCTATAGAGCAGTTCCTGTTAACCTAAAATCATGAAATCTGTCAAGAATCAAGGCCTTATATTAGATTTTTTATAAGTCTAGGAATCATTCCGAAAACTGTGAATTTGCATGAATTGTGAGTATCGCATAAAAATACTGGTTGAATGTAACCAGCGTAAAGGGACACCCATGCAGACGGCGGTAAACACTTCGTGGCGGGAGCTCACGCTACACTACACATGCATACGCTACATAGTTTCATTAGCTATTAACGAGTAGATACGGTACGGAGCCCTCGCGTGCAAGTACGACTTGCACTAATATAAAGGTCTGACTGATAAGATAACCATTAACCAGCGTTGCGGTGTAGGAACTAAGAACTCACTGCAACAATACCTATGATGAGTCTAGCCCTTATTTAGCATCACACTATGTTATGCCTCATACCTACAGTACTCTGTAGGTTTTAAAGTCTAGTCTTAAGTCTAATGTGTATGTATAAAATAAGATTCTAACTTGGAACCGGTCTATGGTTCGCTTGTATCCACGAACGCACTGGAGCCCCCCTCGCGCCTCGCCACATTTGGCTCGTCCTAGGATGATGTCGCCTTCCCTGGGGTTTTTAGGTGAGTGCCCCGCCCCCGCCAGAAACACTGCGACCCCAAATGACCCCCTTTAGTCGCCTTCTACGACAGGTGGGGGACCGTAGACCTATTCTTGTCCGAGCCTACACGGTTGAAACTGCGGGACCTAGGTTGTCAGAAGCCTATCGTTATACAGGCTTTCGGGAAACGTTTGTGAGATCTATAGTGGTTGCGATCCAGGATCCGGTGCGTACCTTACCTGAGGCCCTAGCACACTAGGTTTTATGTCACATTTTACGTGACGTTTCAGTACATTTTCGCCGTAAAACGTGGCGATAAAACCTAGTGTTCTAGGGCCTTGGGTTCAACGTATCTCATTGGCTATCCAACGAGGCAATGCGACGGGTATTCTTGGGATGTTTGAGACGGGTACGTAGCTCGCAAAACGATGATATTAGATCTGGTTTAATCTGTATGTTAGTTGACGTTGACTACACTCGCGGTAAAAAAATCGGGTCACCCTAAATGAAATAACCCCAATAGGTTTTTTTTTAAATATTTAACAATAGTTTATTAATATTTAGTATACTATTCTTTATAATACCCAACTGTATTAGCAATTTCCGGGATCCGATCATAAAAAAATAAAAATAAATGCCGATTTTGCGATATCTCGCTCCGCTAACGTTGTTTTCTTCATGGGTTTGTACGAGTCCAATAGGGAATGTTACTGCAATGTTCTGCCGCCAGAGGCAGCACTACCACTAATAGTAAACCAGTATAGGAATATAGGGATTCACACACACATGCACAATTGTTTGTCAAATGATTGACAAGGATGCTTGCATAGACAATACCGCAAGTGGGAACGAGATACATTGTCAACGCTGCTAGTGTCGCCACCTACGAAGAGCTTTGCGTAATCCTGGTAACGATTTTTGTCGTTATTTTTGCAGTCTAGATGTCAAATTAAATAAAGATCATGATAGAATTAAAAAAACTGTACAACCTTGCATAATTTTAGGAAATATGACGGCATTTTACCGACCCGTATTCTTTGTCCGCGAGTGTATTATCTATAAGTACTAGTATATAGGTGACGATATGTGTTGCGGATGATGTGTTCTAATCTAACTGTTGTTTACTGACGAAACTTGCGCTGTGGATCTTGATGGTATGTAGTAAGTACTTAGTTAAGTTATTTTTCTTTCGCCTTATTTGATAAATAAACTATCTCGACCAAAGAAAGGTGATGTTAAATTAAGTTTTTCCATGTCTAGTGTATGTACTTATACATGGCCAATTAATAAAGAGATAAAAGAGTTTGTATTCTCTCATTCACTTCCTTACGTACGACATGCCTACCTGCTTCTTCAAACCCTTAGTTTGCATACCGGCTTTTATTGCCATGCTAGATCTCGTAAATATTTATAACAGGCAACCTACATTACGGTTTACTGTCCATATATTGCGTTTAAGATAGGCCATCTGAGTAACTTCTTGACGCGTTAAAAGTAGGTATAATGAAAACTTATAATTGTTGATATCCGCCTCTGTCACATAATAATACTCGTATACTTAAAATTATTTGGTTAAACTCAGGTATTCAATGTCACTACGGACGACCTTTTTTTTACTTTTCGGGAGGTCTACTTCAGGATGAGTCCCTGCGTCACAGGCCGTGCGTATGGCCCTTTCAGACCGGAAAAACAAGACCCTTGCTAAGACTCCCTGTTGTTTGCCCTGAATATAAGAGATATTCGCTGTTTTCTGTACTAGAAACTACTGTTTTGTATTGCTATTGAGGTGTGCAATAAAGAGTATTTATATTGTACTTACTGTAGGTACCTATTGTAAATAAAATTGTATGTAATATAATTTAAATGAAGAAGGTATCTAGTAGAAGATATATTTCGCACGAAGCCAAGGAGAGGACGTTAATCATCAATTTTCTCAATCGCCAACCGTGTTCTTCCCCCACAAGTTGGACTGATGACCTGGTAAAGGTCGCGGGGGTCCGCTGGGTGCGGGTGGTGCAGTACCGGTGATGGCACTCTTGGCACTCTTTGGGGGAGAACTATGTCCAGTAGTGGACAATTGGAGATGTTTCGGCTGATCTGATGATGATGATGATGACCGTGTTCTGACTCGAAAGTTGTACAAAGCGTTTCAGAACTTACTTTTTAGGGCGACGTGCTAATATTTTTTATTACCACAGCATGCCACTGACAATTTGAAAATAAAGAATTATACTAAACTAGGTGTTGCCCGCGACTTCGGCCGCGTAAAACTTTTTATCGTCTTAGACAATGATTTCTCTCAATACAAACTTTGAACCCTCTTTTAGGGAATAAATAAAAAAAAACGTTGATTTTCATTTGTTGATGTTTGTGAACAAACAGTCTAAAACCAAAGTCAAAAATCAAATAAGTACTTTAAAAATGTCTTGAAATACACAAACTATGAACCCCCTTTTAACACTCTTGGGGATAATTTAATTTTATTAAATTAATTTGGAAAAACTCTGAAATTAGGTTTGTAGTCTTTTAACGTACAGAATAAGACCGAAGTTACAAATCTCTTTTATCACACTTAAAAATTTTCTTGCTCTCCATTTAAAATTTGAACCCCGTTTTAAACCCCCTTAGGGGTTAAATTTTTCTAATCGCTGAAAAATCTTTTTTCGTATTGTAGTACTTACTACTAACTATTAAGTTTCTAGCTCAAAAAAAGTGTTGCCCATAACAAAGCTTGCCCCCTTCTTAGTAATCTTACTACTCATTTTCTAAAACTCTGAAAGTACTGTTTTTTATTTTAATAAGTAATATTTCTAATAATTTTAAGCTTAGTTCAAAAAAAAGTGTTTCCTACACAACACTGGCTCCCCTTCTTAAGGGATGGAAACGCTGAAATTTCTTTTTTAGTATTCTAATAAGTAAAAGTTTCAAGTCTCTAACTCAAAAACATAAACTTTCCCTCATAAAAACTTTGCACCTCTTTTTATCCCCCTTGGGGATGTTTTTTTCCAAAACGCTGAAAGTGCTTTTTTTGTATTTTTATAAGTAATCTTTCTACAAAGTTTCAAGTGTCTCAGAAAAAGTGTTCCACATACAAACCTTGCACCCTATTTTAACCCCCTTAGGAAATTATTTTTGTAAAACGCTGAATGTAGTTTTTTTCATGTTCTAATAAGTAATCTTTCTACAAAGTTTTAAGTCTCTATTTCAAAAAAGTCGTTTTTCCTATACAAACTTTGCACCCTATTTTACCCCTTAGGGGTGAAATTTTCCAAAACACTGAAAGTACTTTCTTTGTATTCTAATAACTAATCTTTCTACAAAGTTTTATGTCTCTAGCTCAAAAAAAAAGTCTCCCACTTACAAACTTTGCACCCCTATTTTACCCCCTTAGCGGTAGAATTTTCTAAAACGCTGATAGTACTTTATTTGTATTCTAGTGACTAATCTTTCTACAAAGTTTTATGTCTCTATTTAAAAAAATATTGTTTCCCCCATACAAACTTTGCACCCCTATTTTACCCCCTTAGGGGTAAAATTTTCTAAAACACTGAAAGGTCTTTATTTGTATTCTAATAACTAATCTTTGTACAAAGGTTAAGTCTCTATTTCAAAAAAAGTAGTTTTTCCTATACAAACTTTGCACCCTATTTTACCCCCTTAGGGTTAGAATTTTCTAAAACACTGAAAGTAATTTATATTCTAATGACTAATCTTTCTACAAAGTTTTAAGTCTCTATTTCAAAAAAAGTAGTTCCTCCCATACAAACTGCACCCCATTTTACCGCCTTAGGGGTAGAATTTTCTACAACGCTGAAAGTACTTTTTGTATTCTTATGACTAATCTTTCTACAAAGTTATAAGTCATTATTTCAAAAAAAGGAGTTTTTTTCATACAAACTTTGCACCCCTATTTTACCCCCTTAGGGGTAGAATTTTCTAAAGCGCTGAAAGTACTTTATTCGTATTCTAATGACTAATTTTTCTACAAAGTTTTAAGTCCCTATTTAATAAAATATTGTTTCCCCCATAAACTTTGCACCCCTATTTTATCCCCTTAGGGGTGGTATTTTTCAAAACGCTAAAAGGACTTTATTTTTATTCTGATAAGTAATTTTTCTACAAAATTTTAAGTCTCTAGCTAAAAAAAAAAGGTTCTCCTATACAAGCTTTGCACCCCTATTTTACCCCTTTAGGAAAGGAATTTTCAAAAATCCCTTCTTATCTGTTGCCTACGTTGTAAAAGGTAGTTCTGGTGTAAATTTCAACTCTCTAGCCCCAGTAGTTTCGGCTGTGCGTTGATGAGTGAGTGAGTCAGTCAGGACAAAGGCATTTATATATATAAAAGATAGATGATTATGATAATGATAATAATAAATAAGATGTATGAATCCAGAAATGAATGATGTAATATAAACTTATATAATTAGTTTCAATTAGGAAACAAATGTACCAAATTGATAATCTGTAACGACTGTTATTGACACATTTTCATTTCATTTCATGTCGGGAAAAGGTTTCCTTGCCGATATCTAGACGGCCGAGCGTAAACGAGGCACACTATTCCACGATTCAAATTCTCAAAGTTTTACTTGGCTAACATGAACGGTTCCCTATTGTACTATTGTTACTCGCAAAAGGAAAACTAACACCCATTCCATGGGTGTCCTTGGTCCGCAATAACGTATGCAGCCGCCGTATGACGACCAACAAGGTGGAAGAAAGGGCGGAATGTCAGCCCGCAAGGTCGCCCGGTATCGCACGCTAACGATACCTAACTATTTTATAGCAAACATAATAGGCGCTTTTAGTAGCCTTCCTTGTTGGATTATGTGTTGGAGCAGTGATCAGGTCCATGCTAGTTGACAACCCTAGTTTGACATTTTTAAACGCCGTACCTTCACTTATAACTAAGTATGTTCCTGTATGTATGTATTGGCTAAGCTAAAGGCCTTATTAGAAGGCTTGAAGAGAGGGCTATGCTGGGAGTTTATCTGCGTGATCGCATCAGAAATGAGGCTATACGCAGCAGAACCAAGGTAACCGACATAGCCCTCTGAATCGCTAAAATTAAGTGGCAGTGGGCGGGGCACATTGCACGTAGAACCGATGGCCGTTGGGGCGGAAATGTTCTCGAGTGGCGACCACGTACCGACAGGCGCAGCGTGGGTAGATCCCCCACAAGGTCGACTGATGACCTGGTAAAGGTCATCAGTCGACCTAAAAGGGTGTCCGCTGGATGCAGCTGGCGCTGGACCGATCACTTTGGAACTCTTTGGGGGAGGCCTATGTCCAGCAGTGGACGTATTTCCGCTGTTATGGTGACGATGATTGGCTTACATTACATAGCCATGAGAGACTTTGTCTCCATACTTGACACTGCACGTATTTGCAACGAATTTAGGCGTCCTTCACATTAAAAGTGTTATTATTGAACTTGTGAAAACCGACGCATTCTAATTTTGGGATGTATATAAAGAACTCAGTTAGAAATGCGACCGTTGTAATGCTAATCAACTATGAGTACGATCCTTTTCAAGACGTAGAAAACAGTCATTAAGTAATTATGTAGTTAGTAAGCAGATAGAACTTTTCCATGTTGACGTCAGAAAACAGCTCTTTAAATATTCTCAACGTAGTCGGGTAGTCATTAATTGCTGGTACTAGCTGCACATAAAACATATGTTGCCTGGGCGCATGTGTTTAGTACAGTCTGTTTAGACTTCACCGACCAAATAGTGGTGTTGCTAGGGCTGTGATCTTCTGCAAGATGGAGGTGCATCCCAGCTCTCTCTCTGTGTCAGTCCCTCATGTGTGAGGATCGTGGTAAGCATCAGGGTTGCATCTGTAGCGGATGACCTGCCTCCACCGGTTCCTGTCCTACGCGTCCCTTACGGCCGTGTAGAATTAGGAGGACGACGAGTTTCTAAATTGATCGGTCCACCTTGTTGGTGACCGACCGCGCGATATTTTTCGTTCGGTGTTCCCAACAACAATCAATTTCTCCAAACTTTCGTCGCCTCTGCGCATTGTGTGTCCGAAATATGAACGAATGCGTTGTTGGCATGCGCAGCTGGGCTGGTCTAAACTAAATATGAGCGACATGACATTCCGTGCCGCTGTGCCCTATTTCCAAGTTGAATGCTAGTCCTGTTATATTATTGTCAGTGACTGTACTTATCCAGAATGTGTCCATATGGTGGATTATTTATGCAATTTAAGTTTGCTTTACGTTATAAGTACCTACAAATGTCATGAGTCAAAATAATACGACCGGATTAACCTAGTTGGTAGTGGGACCCCGCCCAGTAAGCTTTTTTCCTGGGTTCGAATCACAGGTAAGGGCATTTATTTGTGTGTGATCTAAGTTGTTCCTGAGTCATGGATGTTTTCCGATGCATTTAATACATATATAGGTATGTTTGTTTATCGCCGTCTAATAGGGGGCCATAATTGTAAGACTGTCCGCAAATATTTATTTATATGAACAACAAAACAGCCCACTTTCAAAAAGAGATGATATAAATACTGAAGACAGCTGATTTACATACATACTACGTTTTTTACCGAAAGAGGAAAATTTACTTGTCGTCGTTGTGTCGATATCTTAGAGTCATAAAAAATATCTGAAACAGAGACATTGCTTTTAGGTAACTTGCCATCTAGTTTCAACGCTTTGTTCGGAAATATGTAGCTTATTGATGGAATTTTGCTGTTAAACAAATCCAAGAATAGGGAGTAGTACTCTCTGCTTTAAGTCTTACTTGGTTCTTGAAAGAAAAAAGCTTGTAAAAACTGAAGCTTTCAGGTAAAAATTGGTTGCATTCATATTTAATTACATTTATGTACGAGCTGATATCTTTCAAATTCATAGGTGGGAATGAGTTCTAACTAAATACCCATCGTTTAATGTAAGTTGCTTCGTTACAACGCAGCCAGACAATTAACACTCAACACTTTTTTATTCATAAGGAAAACCGTTCTGTCCTGTAACTTTCTATGAAAAAATCAACCGCAACTCTAGCTGCATAATGAACGTTTATGGCTAAAAACAATTAAAACAAGCGTTGATTAAGGTGAAGCCGCTTCAGAAAAGTACCACAAGGGGGTAGAATAAGGCTTGGAAATTCCTACTTAATTACGCGAAAACTACATAAAATGTAACGGTTTCTTATTTAAATGTTATTTGAAGATATTTTCTACAATTTTATAATGCCCAAAACACGATTTGATTAATTTGCCTCGATGGATTAGGCTCGCAAAGTTAGCTCTGATTGCGCGTTTTTCGGTAGGTCGAGTTGACTAAAAACCAGAACCATTTTTCTGCTAGTCAATGTTCAGTATTTATTTTTGTATCCTTTTATTCCTTATTATATATTTGACAACGTAGTAGGCTCATTTTATTTTTAATTAACGTAAATTAGTAACATTAAGCACATAAATATAAAATCTCGCTCAAAACGGATGCGCGTAAGTCATTCGTTTGAATTTTAGTAGGCAGATGGCCAAGCGGCCTCGGGCTGGACGGACGTCTGTCGCGATTTTCTGCATTTTGACAACTGTAAAATTCGCTAGTTTAATACCAGCTGTTAGAAAATAATACGTTTTCAGGGAGAATTAAATGGGTGTTATGTGGGTGGATAAACGTTTAAAATAGATTTTCGGTAATTTTTACAATTTGTTCTAATTTAAAACACAATAGTTCGTTCACAAACCCTACCATTACAACCCGATTTTTCATATTTCTCATCTTAAAAGCCCGTAATTAATGAAAGAAGTTTGAATACGTTTCTTTAGTATGTGGAATATTTTTTTATCACACAGGTCACATTGTCTAGTACAGTGTATGGTCGTAACATCTCGATGCCCCAATATTATAGGGTTCTATGTTACATTGTCGGGGTACTTCAATTTAGACCTAGTGTCACTCTAACAAACTTCAAATTTCAAGTTGATAAAAGTGCAACATAGAACCCTATAATATTGGGGCAGCGATCTGTCATATAGAAAGATTTGACATTTGGCATTTACGCTGTCTTAGGACTTAGATATATCGTTTTCAATAAAATAATAATATATTAAATACAATGAAAATCGTATAGTGTACGGACTATAACGATTATGATAGTATATTGTGATCCGCTGTAATAATGACGCCATCCAGTTAAATCCCCTGCAGTTCCAACCAATTGAATGTGGAATAACATTGTCAGAATATTTATGATATCAACTCGGAATCTGCAAGCATGATGTAATTTTTGTTTATTGTGGTCAAATCAAGACGGATAATTGTCACCCAATTGGATACAGTTCTTCAAGATACCTCCTAAGTACACTTCAACTCCAAGTTTTTAACACATTCACTGCCCAGAATCTCTACGCACTACGCTCCTTGGCGATACCGTGGTCTTCCCAGTATGTAGCGGAAAGCAGTAAGTTCATGGCAGACCTGAGTGAGAGTTTGAAAGTCAAGTGAAGAAGAAGAAGTAGTAAATAATTGTAATAATTAATATGCCTAAACAGTAAAGTATTCCATTGCATATATAGATTTGCATAATTTTGTTGCCTAACATATTTTTTTACCTACAAATAATGAAGTAGGATGATTTCATTGTATGATGTAATTTACATTGAATTATATACTTTTTATTCTTGTGGTATAAAACATTCCTACTAATGAAGAATTTGTTTCATTTTCTTTACCTCCTCTGAGGCTAAGGAATTCACTAGAACAGACATATTTATGCTGATTTTGTAATCTGCTTGCGTCTTGGTCAAGTGCGAGTCGGACTTGTGCACGAGGGTTCCGTACCATACGGCATACTTGCAAGATTTCAAGCTAATTAGCATGTCTAGTTTAACATAGATGGGACACACGGAGCGTAATTATGAATCGATTGACACCTTATTAATCGGTTCCGTATCTTAAACGCTATGGTGGAATTGGGATGCCTATCCGGAATAGCACGTTCGCTGCTTAGCCAGATACTCATGGCCAGGCCTTTAAGTTTTATGGGAAGGATATAATGATGTGACGAAACTTGCCAATGAGAATACTATTATTATACTATTAAAAAAAAAAAAATTAGGTACTAAAGTCGACTTCCGAGCTATGTTTACAATTTGGCACCTTATTCCTTTGTGATAAGGCGAAAAAAAAAATATTCTATATATCATCATCATCATCATATCAGCCGAAAGACGTCCACTGCTGGACATAGGCCTCCCCCAAAGAGTGCCAAAACGACCGGTCCTGCGCCACCCATTCTATATATAGTAGTATAGACTATATAATTTTTTCGCCTTACCAGCTAAGATATGAATCTGGGAAATTCTTTTTCTCTATTTTCACCCAAGCGGAGCTTGGCCACTCAGGTATATATGTATGTATGTGATACATACATATATAGTATAAAATGGCATATCATTTGTAATCCTATGCGTACAAAAGAAATATGAGTAAATAAAATACATTACTTACAAGCAGGAATCGCAATCGAGGGGCCATCCAGGAAGCACAGTACGTAAGAATTATTATTAGTTAAATTTTTTTATACCATGTATTTTGCAAACCAGCACACGGTTTGCGAGATATCGAAGCCTATGGACGCTTGCTACTAAAGAGGATTCACCACCGTGCATTGCCAACTCTTTATTGATTTAAAGATTTGGAGGATGCTCAGGGTTCATTTGAATTAACTCACAGATATTCACGAGTTTACGATATAATATTGCTTACCTATATTATTCTTTGTAGATATAGGTCAGTAGAAATCGACACAAAATAGGCTTAAATCGCAAGGCATGGTTCTTTGGTATATTGAGCCGACCAGTTAGGATAGTGTGTCATAAGCTATGCTACTTAGACCATCAAAATGTAGTACAGTTTAAAAGATAAATAAATTTACAACAATTTGAGTTAAGCCACAGGTCTATAAACTCAAGCGATGGCCCTTCAAAGATGGTCTATTTTCCCGAAAATTGTCAATTTTAAGTCATGGTCCCGTCGTTCTACGTGATATAGATTTAGATTTATTTATTTCGAGATAAAAATTACAATATAGGTCCTTATCACGATCGTCAATAATAAGTAATAAAAATAAAATAATATTCAAAATGTTAATACACAAAGGGGAAATTGTATCTCCAATTAAGGATTGTCATTTAACAACTCAAAAATCAAAATCAAAATCAATTATTTATTCTGCAAATAGGCCACAAGGGCACTTTTACATGTCAAATGGTGTTCTACAATATAATATTAATAATCTTACACAATAATCATTTTAAAATTGCAGATTTTAACTAATTAGTACCTAAATGGTTACAAACTAAATGTCACTGAATGAAAACTAGAACAATCCAAAATTGTAAAATATTATCAAATACATTCGATATAAGGTCTGTATCAGAATTAACAATAAGTTTATGATATAATTTAGTACCCCAGAGATGTATAATGTCTCTGAGCATCCAAATACAATTAATAATTATTCTAATGTTCTTATAGAGATGTATACTGTCCCTAAGCGTTAAAACAGAAAAAAAAGGATCATTAATGTAATATTGTCAGAGATGTACAGGGTCAATAACAATAAAACGTGTCAAGAACAGAATGATGTCTCTCGTCAAAATAATGATAATAACACTAGTATTTAGGTAGTTACTATGCCCTTGCAAGCATGAACAGACCGGACTCCACAAACAGCACCCGATCACGAGTATGACGCATATCTCAGCCATCGCCTCCCTCAACCATATGTTAGGGAAGGTGGCGACCCGATCAACGACGCCACCGTAAGCAAAGCCCTTTAAGCGAGCATGACATATTCAAGCCACACTGGACATTGATAATAGCAAAGATTAAAGCTACTTGTTCGGCGAGAAAAAGCATTACGTGCTCTCATGTTACATAAAACGGAACAGCTATTTCCGGTACAATAATTACAAAGGTAATACGCCAAGACAATCATACTCGAAGGTATATTAATTCTAATACAATTTGACTGCTACTGGCTTAAAGGCATTTTTGTTGTTTATGAAATCGTTGACATTATAATACGCCTTGCTTAGCAAATATTTTTTTATATGAGACTTAAATTTACTTAACGGCAAATTAACAATTTCGGTAGGTATTTTATTGTAAAAACGTATACAGTTCCCCACGAACGACGTGCTAACCTTGCGAAGACGACTGTACTGCACTGCGATCTTGTGTTTACTTCTGGTGTTGTAGTCGTGGATATCACTGTTGAGATTGAAGTCCTGAAGGTTTTTCCGCACATACATAATATTCTCAAGAATAGACACTTACTATTAAACAAAAATAAACAATGTCAATTTATGCATTAGGTACCTAAATTTAAAAGTTGAATATACAATATAAATGTTACACAAGAAATAATATCAAATGTATAATGTGCCTCGCCCTCTGGCACTTAAAAGCAATACGGAGGGCTATAAATCATGTAAAAACGATAATTACTTTTTAATTTACAGACTTCTTTTGGTTTGGTTTTCTTCAGTTTTTCTTCAGGTTCTTCCACACTTTCTTCCTCAGGTTCTTTCAGTTTTTTGAGTTCGTGTTGTGCCTGGGCTTTCTCAAGATCGTTCTCGTCATCGCCTATCGAAATCAAAGCGAGGATTTCGAATAATTTTCCTGAGCAAATTACGCATAGAGCTGCGCATTTGAGCTTAGCTCTCTGGTGGTTGGTGGCAATTGTGCATACAGAGCCCTTTGAATATCTATACATTTGTCAGTATAGTAACACCAAATGTCTCATTATTTGATAATCAATTTTTACCTATTTTAGTGTTTTCGAGATTGTGATTGAATTGAACTAGTAGTCTCACAGACTTCTCTCTGTGCTTTAATGAAAGCAAATTAAATTGAGTATAACTTTATTACTAATATTTTTTCTCATAGCGCGAGGGATTTATGATATGTTTTGGTCCAGACGGGAGAATTTAAAATCGACGAAGTTCGGAGAAAATATATACTATTTTCGAAGAGCAATAGCTTCGTTGCTTTCGAGCTTACAGATTTGCAGTTTAATTCAAATTGTTGAAATATAAGGAGGGAAATTGCATCTTTTTATTTTATTACGAAAATCAAATGTATAATTCTTATAAACAATTATTTTTTTGATGTTATATGCATTTGAAATCTGCACGCGCCGGCACCCCCCGAAAACGCTCTATATTAAACTGGCTTATGCTACGACGTCACAACATATATTCTCGGCGCGTTTACTATGGAGTAAGTCATTAATTTGCAATTATCTCCACAACATTTGCGTTTAAGTCTATACTTGTCATACAAAATATCATTTCTAATTCAATATTCTGTGTAACTGTTATGTTATCTTATCGAAACAATAATAATATTTTTTTCGTCATTTTAACGTGAGATAAATAAAATAAATAAATATTACGGGACAATCTTACACAAATCAACCTAGGCCCACGGTAAGCTCAGAAAGGCTTGTGTTGTGGGTACTAGGCGATGATATATATAATAGATACATACATATAGATACTTATATACATATATAACATCCATAACTCAGGAACAAATATTCGTGATAAACACACAAATAAATGCCCTGACCGGGATTCGAACCCGAATAAAACTAATACAATCGTTTTTTTTCTTCTGTATGATATTTTTACGTATATCCGCATCAATTGAGTGCAATTTATTCGAAATTGAAGTCCCATGCAAGTTCCCCATTTTAATCAACTTTCAGGCGTAAATGTAAAAAAAATCCTAAAATTTCGCAGTTTTACGCGTGTCAAGCAACTGGCACAAGCATTTCGAGGTTGCAAATTTGTGTCTACACTACCCTGACTGATCCATAAAATAAAACCAAATAAGTTACTGCCAAAATTTTAATTTTTGGTACAAGCTTTTATTGCTTACTGTACTTTTCTGTATATTGTATTGAGACGATTCTTAGGAGCTCAAACTCAACGTGGTAACGTCGGTTAAATACTGAATTCCCTTGGCCACCTTCTGTCTCCATCTTCAGGTCAGCTCGATGGTACCATAATATTGAATTGTTATCCAAACTATACTAATACCCAAAATTTCAGCTAAATCAGATAACGGCAAGTGACTGAAAAATTCATTGCAAATTTTGACGGACAACTTACTTAGATACTTACATACCTACATACAAACAGGTCAAGTTAATATATAGTTTGTAAAAACCAGAACTACATCGTGCTTTGCGATTTTAATGTCGAATTCTACAGTCCTAACAACTCATTGCTTTGAACCAGGTTCATAGGATGTGGTACTGGGGAGCACCGAAGAGTTTTTATGATCTTCATGAATATACAAATGACTTCCACTTAGCACTAACAAATTACTATTATTATGTTATTAGTGTCTACCCTATGATGTAGGTATCACCATCACCTGCGACTACATTACTCACTTTCGGTTTTCTGACGACACTACTTACCGTACATCACAATCATAGAGGCACCAGGGGGTGTCAGTGACAGTGATTAAAGAGTACTAAATACGTATTAATATATGTAGGTACTAGTTTATTAGGTCTATTTAGTATAATTATATTCTGGCCTGATATTGGTTTACGGGAATACCTAATACATTGGTGTTACACTTTCGTAATAACACTTACAACAACAGCAGACACCGAAGGTATAATTATGTTTTAGTACGGTATTTTATACTTAGTATTTGCATATTATTTGTAGTACCTACTTTTTTGCATTCCCACACTATGAAACTAAGGAGCAAAATAAGTATTACCTAATATATACCCAGTAACGTACAAATAGGTACGTACCAACAAGGCTCGATCATTCTGACTGACGTGATTGCTTAATGGCCCCTCTATTGTGATGAGTTGAGACTTAAGAATTAAATTGAATTTTCAAATTTAATTATCCATCCAGGCCCAAGTCCCCCAAAAAGCCAGCCCGATCTGAGTCCTTATCATAATGTAACCCCTAAATTTGTCAAGCAATGTTAATAAATTTTCGCTTGCTTATTTTTATGAAATTTTGCACCTTAGCGATGACCGAATAGAGTTGCTATGACATTGCCAATCTAATCTATTACTTATCAATAGTATATATTTCATTTACCAAAATGTACCTAAGAAACATACGCAGAATCATCGCAGAATAAGAAAATGTCAACAAGTCTGACATTTTTCAATAAGATGTTTTGACAATTTCACTTTCCGTATGGAGGTTGATGACTGATTTAAATTTATGATATCACGAAAGAAAAAAATACCGAGGTCAGTGACCTGTCACAGTAAAGTGAGATAGTGTGCGTGAAATGTAGCGGTGTGTGTTTCTGGGGAGAATTACGATAATGTTGCGCCGCCTAGTAGGTTTTTAGTGTCGCGTATGTAGCTTCACCCGAGATGCCTCACCTTAACTTGTTATTGTACATTGAAATAAAAGGAAGGAAAATAAGTAACGTTATCATTTATATTCTAACTAGTTAAAAAGACTTACGTTTAATTAAAATTGCTAAGAACTTGTTACCGTTTTAAGTTCACTGCAGCATTGTGAAGTCTTTAAGTTACTCTCTTGGTTAAAGTATTGTTTGCGATGACGCAAACTTTTAACAATCACCTTCTCACTTAGAAGTTTCCTTATTTGTTTAGATATTCAACTGGAAAATTATATAAAGTACCCATCTCATGGACCACGATGAGAGCAAATGAGACAAAGTATATCGAAAGAGCTATAAGCCTCCAAGTGGCTTTCAACCATTTGTCAAGAAAGGAATTCTCAAATTCTGACGCACTATGCGTTCTAACCAGCACCTCGAAAGAAGAAACATACTGGGCTAACTGAAACGCACCAAAGGCTGGATTCCAACAAGGTGTTCTGACACTCTCAAAATAGTTTGTTCTTTGGATCTTCAGAATCTGAGCGTTAAGTATCAATACAATTACTGTTGGCGCACGGAAGATAAAGTATGTACGTAGCAGACCAGTAGAGGGTCTGTGGCAATGTCAGATGATCAGCTTATGAAATGACCTGTATAAATAATAAAGTTTCAAAAGTCAAGTATGCTTCTACATGAAAAGTAATTACCCCCAATCCTGTACAGGTACAGTGTAAGAGTTTAAATAAGGTCTCCATTTTTGATCACGGGAGTTGAAGTTGCGGGATAACTATGTAGGTTCTTAATGAGCAGTTGGGACGTCTGTACGGATTTCAAGTCGTAAACGTCTTCACAATGTTGTTTTTCCCTGAAAACTTGTCTAAGCCTTCATGGTTCTCTGGCCTTTTTTTTATTTCTTCCTTGCACTTTTATCAACAAAAATACACATAACACCGAACTTCCCCCGCTACTGAAAAATTATATTGAAGAAAACCCCTCTTAAATAAACATCTTTATGTGGCTTTACAAATACAGGCGTAATTGCTTTCAAAGCCCCCAGTCGGTAAAGTCCTCGTGTAAGGTCAGCCTCACAATGGGCTTATCACCTTTGTACCGTGTCACATTAAACGTCATGTTAAACTGCCATATGAAGCTGTCAAACGAGTGAACGACAAGGTACTTAGGTGTTCAACAACTTACACTTATTAACGAAACAAATTATTTTATTAAATACAGAGAGGTCGCTACTAGTAGCGGCGCCGAATATGATTGAAATATACGCTTCTTCTGTCACTGTCCTCGTAGCTCAGCGGTGAGAGCACTGTATCGGCAATATGAGTTCGAGGCCTGTCAAGGGCTACAGACGATGATGGTTTATTTTTGAATTATATTCGTTCTCTGTATCATATCGTTTAAGTCCTCATGTCCTTTATACTAGTTATGTAAATGCTAGTTTACAACTTTACATTAGCCATTCAACCAGGAGCATACATCAGCCCACTCTTCCTGATTTATAGCGCTCTTGTGCCGCTAATGGCTTTGTCTTTAGCGACTGCCTACATTAACGAAGTCCTATTTTCCACGGGCATCAAGCCAAACCTACGGTAGTAATTTGGCAATTGAGTTAATTATTGTTACATTACCAATTTCTTAATAATAAGGACGGGCGGCGACAGGCCACCGCAGGCCTCATCGGATGCGACGGTTCCCACGTCGGTCCGGCCTGGCGCGACCTGGCCTGAGAGAAATCAGGCCGTCGGACCCCGACTTTAGTAAGGGACGAACGCTTATGTTAATAACGCATGTTTTGTTTTTTTATATTGTGCAATCCGATAAATAGTACATTGTACAACAAGTGCATACAAGAAGTCATTTTACCTAAGACGTTTATATCCATCCACCCGAGCCACAGAGTGGGATAGTTAAGTCGAGGGATTTAATGGCTCATTTATGGCCCGAGTTATACACTCTGCTTTACACTTCGATTGCGAGAATCTATCAAATATTCGCAAATTTGTTTTAAAAGGTTCGTTCCCGCCACTTAACTTTTTGAAGTTTTTATCTTTAATTAATTTCATGCTGCTATGTCATTTCAATTTCATGCATCGATACGTTTTAAAATAATAATTCACATCTATTTTATCTGGTTTTATTGATTCAGTAATAAAAAACACGGAAGTTACGGATTGATTTGATAACACAGATCAAATAAAATAACTAGTTTACTTATTCTTGTGCGTGTCGCTGTTAGCCCCAAATAACTTGGTCTTTAAAAAAATACTTTTAATACAGTTGCTCAAAAAGTGCTACTTTACGTAGCTGTTTAGCGTGCGGAAAGTTGGTTTTCGTGCACTAGTGCTGTTCACTTTTCCACGTGTATCGAACGACGTTGCGAAAAAATAAGAAAAAAAACAAGTAAGGAATTTGGAACTTTTATATAATTAATTCTGTAACAACATTGTAATACAGTTGAAAAATAATGAAGTTGTTCAAAAATCATTTTTTTTATTACAGTTCTTCCTTACTTGTTGTTTTTCTTATTTTTTCGCAACTGTATTAAAAAACGTCGTTCGATACACGTGCGGAAATGTCATTCTTCACTCGTTCCGAGTCTTGCCACTCGCCTACGGCTAGTGGCAAGATATCTCGGTACTCGTGTAGTAATGACATACTTTCCGCACTAGCATCGACATGAACTATTGTGCACGAACTTGTATGCTAAGTGGCATTTTGTGCAGCTTACTCCCAGCACAAAGGCGAACTTTGCAAGCATGAGACGTGAAAAGTGTATTTTTATTGTACTTTATTGGACATAAAGTTACGTAATAAGGGTATAAGACTTGTGTAAAGAGTAGTTCTCTACATTGAAAGCGCATCCATTAATCTAGTGTAGTAGTGGAATCATTCGCTTGCAGCATGCGGCACATGCCGCCGCTGGCAGAATCTAATTAATCGTCCCAAGGCCCCTGTCCGGACGATTTGTTGTCACCGACACTATGCTTGTACCCTGCGGTACAAGTTACAGGAGGTCCTTCTGTCTCTATATATCACTTCGATAAAAGCGATATTGCTCGCAGGAGCGATGAAAGTCTTGAACGTGTGATGGTGATGGGGAAAGTTGAAGGTAAAAGACAGAGATGTCGCTATTATCGAAGTAATACGCGTACTCCCAAGAGATGGCCCGACCATATCCATCCCTTCAGCTGTGGTTGCCCCTCTGCGGGCTTCACATTTTTTCCTGCCGGTCTGTGGAGACCCCTCAGAGGGCCGCAAGAGCTGTTCTTACTTTCTTAGAGAAATAACAGCCAAACGTGTATCGATCCCGTTTTAATCCGTTGAAACGTATAGCCAATGAAGCGAGACAGCTAGCAAGCCATCATTTCAATGGCCAATGGAGGGAAAATTTAATTTGGCTGTTAGTCTAAAACGGTCTCGGCGCGTATGACACGATCAGTGTTCGCGAGTGAAAATTTGTGGGTTTAGTGCTGAAATTTAGTGCCAGAAAGAGAACACTTGTGAACAGGTCAGTAATCTATCGCTCTTCATTAAAAAAAATTAAAGTTCAGCCCATTCTCGGTACTAAACCTGTGACTAACAAAACATACCTACTGAAGGTCAAAATTTGCCAACATGTTATTTAGCGCTTTTCAAATAATTTCATATCATTAACAGCTATTAACATTACCGTTATATATCGTAAATTAATTTAAAATGAACGTAAATGTATTAACAATTGCCCGAAAGTAAATAAATCGATCGAAATTGGTAGCGATCATAACAAAGCCCTCAGAGGGCCGATAATAGTCCGGTAAAAGGCCCTCCGAGGGGTACTTACATCGCACGTCGTGACGTCATCGTCGCTGCGCACTCATACTAATCATGGTCTTGATTTTTGATTAACTGATGATAAGATTATAATTTAAACTAAAAGTATATTTAATGGTAATATTTAGAAACCTAATTTACCTGGTTCAAAACATATGGTTGCTGTGATAATTGCAGTCGATTGCAAGTGATCATTTTGAATGAAAGTAGATAAGCCTTTTTTCATTTATCTCTAAAATAACGGCTAGTGCACCTACAATAAAAAAAAAATTCTGGTAACACCTAGTCAATGACCTATGTTTACTGTTTATATATGAATTGGATAAATATAGTGAAAACACACTTCAGAAATGAACATCTAAATCAAAGTCCATGCAAGCACCTTTTGAGTGTACATAGGTACCATTTTGGTAGAATACTTCAAATGATCTCCTGTAAAAAAAAAAACTTTTTAGCCTGCCATTTTATGTGTTTTGAATGTGTGTAACTCCAATATCTTCAAAATAATGCCGTTCATTAACCCAGAAAACTAATCTAACGCCTTAATACGACTTGTAGCGATGATACATAGTTGCAGTTAAATCATTTAACATAGATTGTGTTTTATCTAAAATCTAGCCTGTAATTAGTTAAAAACTAATGAAAATACAATTTTACCAAATCACGTATCGCCAGAAACATTGTCTATGAAGCGGCCCTCAGAGGGGTCCACAGACAGGGGTAAGTGGCAATGTTTTTTCGCCACAGTTGAAGGGATACATCGATGGCAGATATCCGAACATCTGGATATAGATGTCAACGTTGCATTGAACCGGGCAACTGCCCCTAACCGATGGAGGCGTGCTGCTGACATTCTACGATCCTCAGTTGTTAGGGAACGACGACGAAGAGAAGAGAAGCGAAAGATTTAGGTATAAGGATTTAAGGGTAGATTGAAAGGAGGCTTCTGCCCAGCATGGGACACTATGCTTTAAAAAAAATGAGGTGGATCCGGTACAAGAGAATAGAGCTCATACAGCTTCTCGAGATCGACTTTAACAATGCATCAGACACCAGATTAAATTGAAACTGCCTCGGTCTCACCGAAGCACCAACACTTTGCATGTTCTAGTGTAGTAACTTGGTTGATCGTGTATCTGGATTTTCCTCAAGCTACTCTCTCGCCATGTACCTAGTGTAGGTAGCGAGAGAGTAGCTTACGTACTGTATGAGTAGGTACTCATCCTTTTAACGGGTTCTGCCCCTAGATCAAGAGTCAGTTGCTAAAATTTTGCATGTTCCAAATCCATATACTCGTACATACCTAAAAACACTGAAAACTCCCCGCGCGTGACACACACTGCATACACATATATATGTCCGTAGTGTAATGTCTATAGTCACACCTTTGACGTGAACATGAAATTATCCTTTCCGTATGATGTAGTTAAATCTAATTTAGGAAGGAAATTACGAGTCAATCGCAACATTGTTTCAAGACTCATCCTGTTTTCTCACTATAATATACGCACGGGTCACCATACCAAAAAACAGTAGGTATGTACGTAAGTACATTCATGAGTATTTAGACGTCACGTAAAGAAGCGTAAACAACATGACTGTATACGTCATCGATAGCATCAAGACCTCATCAACGCTGGTCCGCGTAAGCGTAAGCTCACTCGCGATAACTAAACCACAACTGCATCCGCTCCTGACTTGTGACGCGTCTTAATTATTAATGAATTCAGTCTTTAACAGCACTTTGCATTATAATTGAATTTGTTGCGGAGCATTAAAAATATTGACAGACACCAATCAACGGAAGAATGAGACAACGTTTTATACCGCTGATGGACTTTTCAAGATCTAATTATGATATACGTCACTTTCTGCTTTCAGTGTAGGTATGTAGGAACTTGCCAACTTACTCATACACCAGCAGGTGGATCTGGTAACGCATTGTACGAACGTTAGGTAGATCTAAACGCCAAATTTTATATGGAAAAATGACAGTTTAACTGTCCTAACGCGCGTTCGATACGTTACATGATTACCCCTCAGAACAAGGGCTCGATTCGAAATTCAAAATGTAACATCCCTGACATGTCGTACCAATATCCTCACTTTCATGTCTTGTATTTCAATGTGATAATCTAGGGATTTGTCCTTCTATGACTAAGCCATCTGGCCCTTATGTCACCAACTTGTCATACCGGGAAAAACATTTCTTATTATAACTGTATTCATAAACGTTTGATATGTCTAAGGCCCAAAACCGACGGTGAAACGCAACTGCAACGAAACTGCAACTTCAAGTTACTTTTGAGTTTCATTTGAGTTTATGCCATAGAGTCCTTTGAGAGACCTCACATGATGCGACCGGTTTGAAACGCAAAAAACCGGTTTCAAAATGGTGGCGTCATGTGTAGGAGGAAGGAGTTTATATGGCATAAACTCAAATGAAACTCAAAAGTAACTAGAAGTTGCAGTTTCGTAGCAGTTGCGTTTCACCGACAAACTGCCATTTATCTGTCACTTTAGCAGGATAATACGAACCACTTCAACTAACATAGCATGGCTTCGGTTTCAATACGTTATTTACGTTATTTGAATTACCTATAGAAACGCCCGAGCTGGATTTTTATCCATACCCAATCATACCAAAAACACTACCATGTTAGTTATTAGCAAAGATTTATGGCGGCTATCTTCACAGCTATGCCATATAGCACAAAAAGCTGCCCACTCGAGCCGTGCAGTAAACTATTGATTGTAGCATTCCTACACTCATTCTACAATTACTGACCATTACGACGCTCCATATCCGCAAGGCCGGCGCGTGTGAACTTCTCCAGCTATTAAATAGGTGTTACTTTGTTTAACTCTAAAGATATTCTTGTAATGAACCAATTTTAACCTTTGGTACCGGAATGTGGATCCTCGGAATCCCGTTATAGTGCCGGAACGTTGGTCCTCGTTCAAACGACCGGGGCGCGGAACTCGACGTGACTCTCAACGGCGGGACTCCCAATTCCCAAGTCCTTTGCATCACGGACAGCATCGTAAAGTTTGGTGTGTAGTCATGAGCGGTGGTCTGACCACCTGACTGGATTGCAATCTCTAGAGCGTTTGCCTACATATTGCCACAAAAATACATAACAGTGTCTCAAATAACAAGTGTGTATAATACACAATACCTATGTTACAGCACCCGCTTTCTCACCTCACGCTGCGTGAGAGCGATCACAATCTCAATGAAAGCGCGTCCAAAATTCTGCGATCCCCCGATAGCTCGCTGTTGACATAACTGTTCGTGCTCTTACATGCTTTGAGATCATTAAAATGCAGCGTTTGAAACAAGTTTATGAGTAGGTCACATATGTACCTACCTACTCCCGTGGCTCCACCCACTTTGAAACTCATTGGACTCCACCATCTACCTCATGCCTTTCATGGATGATTTTTTAAGATATTCCCATGCAGAATTCTTGTCAGAGAGGTCGTGGTCATGTTTATGGTGTACTCGGTGGGTCTCCATCGGTGTTGTCATCATCATCATCATATCAGCCGAAAGACGTCCACTGCTGGACATAGGCCTCCCCCAAAGACTGCCATAATGACCGGTCCTGCGCCACCCGCATCCAGCGGACTCCCGCGACCTTTACCAGGTCATCAGTCCACCTTGTGGGGGGCCTACCCACGCCTCGCCTTCCGGTACGTGGTCGCCGATCGAGAACCTTTCCGCTCCAACGGCCATCGGTTCTACGTGCAATGTGCCCCGCCCACTGCCACTTAAGTTTAGCGATTCAGATCATCCACCACCACGGACCATCGGTGTTGTGCCTCTTGCCAATGGTAGCAGCTTGAGCTATGATCAGGCAGTTTGGGGCATTGCGGGAGCACTGGATTGCTGGTCTCCGTGGCCTTTTTGATTATGTCCGTCCAGCGTCTTGACGATCGCCCACGTGCTCTTTTTCCCTTTACAGATCCCTGGACGACGAGCCTCTCCATTGATTGGCCTTTTCTTATATTGCCGTTTCGATAATTTCCGAAGTAAAAGTATCCCATGTCCGTTTCCTGGATAATACTAATGTGCGTCTTAATCTGTTCAACGACTGAACAAACAATATAGCTACTCTGTGTAGATTCTAACTCTGTAAAGTAACTAGTAATACTAGTGCGGATACAACTACTTTTGGTATGCACGACGATTGTAATTTTTATCCATTTGCTACATATGACAGGGGGCAGTTCACTCTGTGATTCCTTCGCGCTGCTACAAATCGCTCAAATTGGCGGCCCATTAGTAGCTGCCGCGTGTTGGTACAAGACGCTCGCACGGGTCGCAGCGCGTTGCATGCGATAGAACGGGATGGCCACATTTAGGCACGTTTGGCGTACCTAAACAGGGAATTTGTTAACAGAGAACCTTCTGTACGTAGTACTATTAATTATTCTGTGCCTATGATGATTTATATTTAACTACAGCTTTTACGCGTTACAAATTAAATTTTAAGACAATAATAAGTTCGCTTACATTGTTACAAACGTGCTCACATCTTGTAGTAAAGACCGCCGTACTTTATAGGTACATACACCACACCTACTTAGTTCTCTTTTCCAAGACAACATTAGGTACTCCATATATTCTCGTGACAGTAACCAATGTTCTGGTCAGATCGGTTCTAAAACGACGTGAGAACAAAAAGACAATACAAATGTGACCTTGGCCACTAAGTCAAATTCTTCCGATGCCCAGCGTGGGTGAACGCAAAAACTATCCTATGACATTGTGCCTCGTAACTATAACAACACGGTTCTAAATTTAACATTCGTTAAGCGAGATTAGAACCTTGTCGACTTAAGTGGGAGCTCGAATGTCGGCAGGACAATTGCTGCTTCCCACACTTTTCTGGAGGCACGGTGGGGCCACAGTGACTGCGAATCAAAAATTGCGTGCGAAATGGTTTGCTGTTTTCAGTACCCTAGTAATCAATTTTTAAGTAAATTTCGCGGTAATGATCGGTCAACATTAGAAATATCTACACGAGCATTAATATATTATGTATAGCCCATTCTAGCATCGATATTTCTGTCTTTTTATTTATCGACTTCAAAAAGGGAGGAGGTTATATGTTTCACAGAATGTTTTTTTTTTTTTATACAACGACGGTGGCAAACTAGCTTACTGCCTGCCTGATGTAAAACTGGTACCGTAGCCTATGGACACTTGTGACTCCAGAAGAATCACAAGCGCGTTGCCGACCCTTTATTCACTTGAGGACTTGCTGTGTTGGCAGATAGAGACACGCATTTTTTATGTATGTTCACCGATTTCTCCGTCAATTCGTCAAAGCTTGTTTGCCACCGTCATAGTATTAAAAAAAACTGTGGACCGATTTCCAAAGTTCTTTTTTAATCGAAAGTTTATACTCCTGAGGTGGTCCCATTGTCACCAAGTCAGGATCTGATGATGGGAATGGGATCCCAGGGAAATTGAGGGCAACCCTCAAATTTTATAGGCACGCGTGTAGTAATTTGGGTATTTTCTATTATAACTCGTGTATTTACCCTCGTAAATCGCAATATTGGTGAAGTGGACCTGATGATGAAGACCTCAGATGTCTTGTGGAACTCCTCAAAGATGTAAAGTACGTCAAAGATTCTGACACGTTTCCGTTGAAGTAGCAACTAAGAAAGTGTTAATTCTGAGATCCTTGAGGAATTGATGGAACTCCTCAAATATTATTAGCCCACAGATAGCGACTTGGGTTTTTTCTGTAATAATCAACGCATTTTTAGGGTTCCGTACTCAAAGAGTAAAACGGGACCCTATTACTAAGATTCCGCTGTCCGTCCGTCTGTCTGTCACCAGGCTGTATATCACTGATACCGTGATAGTTCCAGCTGAAATTTTCACAGATGATGTATCTGTTGCCGCTATAACAACAAATACTAAAAACACAGAATAAAATAGTTTTTTATAGATACGGAACCCTTCGTGCGCGAGTCTGACTCGCACTTGGCCGGTTTTTAATAACATACAGACTGTGTGTGGTGTAGGGTACTGATATAATTTTATGAAATACATTGATAGTCTGTTCAGAGGCACTGCAATACATTATGTAAATAAATAACTTCATTCATAAATATGGTCGATGTTAATAAGGAGTTCTATGATGATTCTTTTGTTACATACAATATGGACATATGGATAAATTATTCATTACGCTTTTTGAGGTACCGTCCATATTTCAATTTTAATGCTATCATTAAAACTGCATCAATCCTATATATAATTCATAAAAACGAGTCCTTCGAATGTTAATGTCTATTATTTCATTGATTAGTATGACAAAAAAATTGTAAATACTACTTGTTTCGCGCCTTTGTAATGGATTCATGAAGAGTCTATTTTGGCCAAAATGGTCAAGACATCGTGCATCGATTTGAGAAAAACTGTGAGAAGTCGTATGGTACTAGCATTTCTTGTCGTTCATAATTATTAATAGTATTCATCTGTGCTTGTACATCTCATAAATTTTGTATGTATTTAAATGCTTTATTGTGCATAGTCTTGGAAAACCGACTACTTAAAGGATTTGACGATCATCAAAGCTTCAAGTTCAATTACTTAACATTGCTGTTCTGGATTTTATATTGGCCTAAATTGATTTCGTAACTTTACCACCGATTTTGCTGCTCTCTGTTGTAGCTGAGTACGATTACGATAAGGACCATCTACTTATCTTCCTGTTCTACGATTCCGTGAGACTTTTTCAATGAATAACAAAAACACTTAATGAAATCATCCGAGAAGTTACCAATACCTAGCCTACTTCCTTCAACTACTCGGATGATTTCAAACTCGCTAATGCCTCCTCCTCTTAAGCCGCCTTAACGCACAGGCGTAATGTTGCGCGACACGACACTCGAGCTGTCAGGTGTCAGGAAAGACCTTAGGGTTATCCTAGTTGCATCATATCAACACTACCGTTCTGTGCAGGCACTGTTTTCTGCGGATGTAGCTGCTGTCTTCCAACCCAGAGAAGACACTGAAGTTCTTGTGGAATAGGAGCTTCAAGCTTGCTGAAGGTAGTTTCTAGCCGCAACTTCATCATCGTCATCATATCAGCCGAAAGACGTCCACTGCTGGACATAGGCCTCCCCCAAAGACCGGTCCTGCGCCACCTGCATCCAGCGGACTCCCACGACCTTTACCAGGTCATGAGTCTTGTGGGGGGGTCTACCAACGCTGCGCCTTCCGGTTCGTGGTCGCCACTCGAGAACTTTTCCGCCCCAACGGTAGCAGCAACTTAATTCCCACTAACCTGTGTTGAATGGTGCCCGCTATCAGTGGAGACTCAATGATAATGCAGCGTAGGCGAGGAAATTTCGGCAGGTAGTCTTATGTTAATTTGGAACAAACATCTTTGATAACATCGCATTGTTCGGGCCTGCATCTGAATCCTCTCATTCCGGGTCCAAGTATCGTATGCTGTAAACATAATAAAAGTCTACATAAAACGGGTTAAATTAAATGAAAAACCCATTTATAGAAGGTACCTCTACTTGTGTCAAGTTGTGTCAAATCGAAAAAAGGATGTTTTTTATGCATTTGAAGCATATATTTATCTATACACACATTATATCGTCGTCTAGTACCCATAGTACAAGTATTTATTGAATTTTTAGTGTCCTTGGGAAATCTAATGTGTCCAACTGTCACCTCAGTTCGTTTAGTTTCTATACTTAATATTTTATAGTTAGCCAATTACCCGCCAGATGTCGCTGTTACGAGTATGATCAGTCTTGAATCCTGAATCACGCTGTTAAGATTTTTCCTGGAATAGGGACCCCAATGATAATTATTTGCATTTGTACATTAGCTGAATAAATAAACAGTGTATCATTTCGGGACCCAGTTTTCCATGCGGAAAGGCTGAAATTTAAAGGAATGAAAAGACAAGACGACCAGCAGGTCGATCACGTAACGCATTGTACGCGCGTCAGGTCTAAATGTGACTTTTTATATGGAAACGTTAGGTGATTAACCCTCAGGCCCCTATTTCACTAAGTTGACAATTTTATTGTCACCTGACAAGGGCAATTCGACGTACATTGCCGGGTCAATAAGTAAAGGTTACTAGTTAATGGCCCGGCAATGTACGTCGAATTTTCATTGTCAGATGACAACTGTTTGTGTGCCACTTTTAGATTTTTTTATTACTAGGCTGGTGACAAACAAGCATACGACCCGCATTGTTAAATAAATAACGCTCCTCAGCGCCAAACGAAGTACCTACTTACCTGTAAACGTTTTCGGCTAAAACTTTTAACTGACTTTGATGTGACTCAAAACAGTCTTAAAAGTTCTTACTTTGGGCAACAATTTGATTTTATTATCATTTGATGGCGTCTGACCGATTTAACAATTCGAGCCAATTTCTGTACGAGACGTTTCAACGGCGTTTTTAGTATTATTGCTGTAAGATGGAACGATTTAGCTTGTTTTGATTAAAAAGAGCGATGCAATGCAGGGCCGCTATTCTATCTGCGATGCCACAGAATGACTGAGACATCAACATGGGGATATAACCCTTTCTGTCAAGTTTCGTGGGTGGAAACTGGCCCGCGTATTTTGCACAGTGAGGCAGAAACAACATTTGTGTCTAGTCGACGGGTGTTTACTGTTAAGGGGTAATGTAATAGGCCACACTTTTGACTACGTTTAGTTTGTAAATTGATTGTATTTCATACAATTGTTATCATCATATGAGCCGAGAAACCACTGCTGGACATAGGCCTCCCCCAAAGAGTGCCAAAATCACCGGTCCTGCGACTCCTGCGCCAGCCGCATCCAGCGTACTCCCGCGACCTTTACCAGGTCATCAGTCCACCCACACTGCACCTGCCGGACTGCTGCTACACGTAATCTGCTTCATAGAATTGTAGAACAAAAGACATTCAATACTATCGATTTTGCATTTAAATCTTGAACTGGATAGGTACTTGTTTGCTGAAAAATATGAACGCGGGTGAATTTGTACGGACGTTCTATACATAGTCAGCCTCAGGTGGTCTTTATACTCATCTTCAAACACAAAATGTAATCCATACCCTTTTATGGAGCGAGCACTACGGGCCTACGCTCATCTTTAGTGATACCATCTGTCTATATTGTCCATCGTCATATTTTAATGATAACAATCATTACATTTGGACGGCCCCAGGCATCTCTGAATCTCGACTAATTTACACCCATAAATTAGAATAGAATAGAATAAAAAAATGTTTATTTAAATATAGCACACATTACAGAAAAAATAATTTAATACTCAAATATAAATTACGTAGAAGAATAAGTTCAAACGGAACTTGAATTAGTGCACTTTATTCCATAAATTTTGTTGTTTTAAAAGGAACTGGTCCAGTGTGATTTTTGAGTTTAAATAATACCTAGTTCTCGAAATAGGCTAGAATACAATTAGAGTGGAAGTTCGTGTTTGCATGTAAGGCTGGTTTTTTTTGTTTGTTTCATCACACGGCGTAGGTAATCGATTTTCAGGGTTAAATGGAAGAAACATTGATGTTCTTATAATAAGACCCAATAATTCATCAGACACAATAACATCCCTGTCAAAAACAGTACAATAGACAAAGTGAGAAAAGATATCACTATCAAAGTCTTTATGACATAAATAAATAAATAAATATTAGGGGCAATCTTACACTTTTTTTTTTTTTTTTTTTTTTTTTTGAATATATTATAACTGCCATCAGTCGATAACGACTATTATATATGATCAAACGAGCTTCGCAAGCGAAGTTCGATCAATATTATATGACTCGCTTCATTGGAAGATATAATTAACAGTTTACATTATTGTAGTTTATTTAATCTACTGGCAACATTTTGCACGCTTATTTTAGAGATATAAAAAAATAAGTATTTAATTTGATTCACTACTCCCCACCATGACCGGTGGCGCCATTGCCGTCAGTCCTCATTAAGTTAAGAGATAGTTAAATGCGAAACTTTCCTGAAAATGGGTTTTATGGGAGGGAGGGAAATTATATCTTCCAATGAAGCGAGTCATATAATATTGATCGAACTTCGCTTGCGAAGCTCGTTTGATCATATATTAATATTTCCTCGCTTCATTGTTCGATATAATTAACAGTTTACATTATTGTAGCTGTTTAGAGATAACGTTTTGCATGTATGATATTAAAGACCAATTTCTTATGAACAATTTTTATTTTCAGTCTTTAATTACATCATTTATTTAAGATTACATACGATAATTACATAATTAATGTTATTTAATTTACTGGAAAACAATCAGTCTTTCCATAACGATCAATCAACTAATTCATAATCAGGTTGATTACACACACTGATCTTGCAAATATACCATCGTCAATTATCGGACGATTGTAAAATCTTGCGAATGTTTTAGAGGTAGAAGACCAGCCGGCCGTCTGTCTGATAAGGTCGACATTTACCCCTGCTGAAGCGGCTGTGGATGTGACAGCATGTCTTCGTGTTATGAGCACTGAACGTTGCCACATCCACACCACTCTCTGCCAGAACCTGTTTTATCCACCTGCTTATTGACTATGCTGTCGCGTCCCTATGAGGACGCTTCACAGTTATTAAGAGGTGTTCAGAGTTCTGGGGTCTTTTATCACTCGTTATAGACAGATAGTCTCTGAGAGCCGTAGCTGCACAAATATTTGTTCTCTCCTCAAAATAAGGGAGGAACAAGATGGGCTGCTCCCTGCCGGCAGCAGAAGTCTTGATTGTGTCCGATATTGAACTATAAGACGCACCCTGGATAAACTGATCAGTTAAAAATGTTAAAACCAGGCTGATCAAACACGTCTTTATCAAGGCGTGTACAAAATTCCCACCACAATTTTAATGTAACGTTATATTGTAGAATGGTAATTTTTGATAGGGAGGCCATCATCAATTCCCATGCGGTCGCAGGAATACCGCGCCGCTGGTATGCTAGCCTGATAGCACCGCTGCACCCAGGATAAGGTGTCTCAGGAACGGACTTCGGGTTTTGTAATCAGAACATACTAAATGTTCATCGGGATTCATATATATGATGTCAGATTGTATCAGAGACTTTAATAAAGGGTACCACGCTTGAGATGACCACACGGGGAATACCAGAATTCCCGTAGCTTTGTCGTGAATTATGTTATGCAAAGATTTTAATATGACAGAGAACGGTGGGAAACAATAGAAGAAATCTCGGCTCCAGTTCAAAGTGAATGCGTCGACTGCTATCGCATCTGGATCTTTTCGCCATGAGAAGTAAGTTTGATATTTGGCGTTGGCGCGAGAAGCGAAAAGGTCAATATCTGGGTGTCCGAATTTATATAAAATATTATTCGCTGAAAAGCGTCATTAGACAGCTCCCATTCAGTATCTGGATTAATCTTTCGCGATTCCCTGTCCGCTTCAATATTGTCTTTCGTATTAATATACGACGCAAAAATCCAGATATTTCGTTCCTCGCACCACTGCCATATTTGTCTGGAAAGATTATTTAGATGAGGGAACTGGATGCCGCCCATGCGGTTTACGTAGCTGATTGCTGTCGTATTGTCTATACGAAGTAGTATAGAACAATTGTGTCGGTCATGTGCGAAATATTTAAGACATACAGCTAGCAGTTCTAATTGGTTTATATGAAACACCCTTTCTTCTGATCTCCGGCTCCGTGGGTTCGAGAGTCATTTGCAAAAGCTCCCCACCCGGTGCGAGAAGCATCAGAAAAAATCTCGAGTGTATATTCGAGGGGCAATAATGAAAAAGAACAAGAGGATATCTGACATTTCCACCAATTGAGATCCTTTAAAATTACTTCCGGTAATTTAATTTTGTTATTATAGTTTGAATCCCGTTGTAAAGCCAAAAATTTTTGTCTCTCTAAAATTCTGGTATAGAGCCATCCATATTTGACCGCTGGACAGGCGGCAATAAGAGTTCCTATAAGTTGAGAGAACTCTCGGATGGTGCAAATGGATAATGACATAAATTTGTTAACCAACACGGCGATTTTTTCGCGTTTTTCGGTGGTTAGGGACAATGTCATGTGCACCGAATCAAACATGAATCCTAGATATCGGAAAACCTGCTGAGGTTCCAACTTACTCTTTTGAGTATTTATTACGAACCCTAAGCATTTTAGCAAGTTAACCGTTTGTCGAACATTGTGTAAACATTCTTTGTAATTGTCCCCAATGCAAAGAATATCGTCCAGGAAGAAAACTGACTTATGACCTTGACCTCTCAGGTGCGTAATAACTTCTCTCATAATCTTTGTAAAGGTCCTCGGGGTCAAGGAGAGACCGTAGGGCAAGGCTGTGAACTCATGTGTTAGTAAGAATGAGTTGTCATCTTCAAAATGGAAGCGTAGGTATTTTCGGCTATGAGCCGCGATTGGGATTAATAAGTAAGCTTCTTTCAAATCCACTGTAGCCATGTACCCGTGGTTTGAAATAAGCTTAGTCGCAGTTCGGTGATCTTCCATTTTGAAGTGCTCTTTAGGAATAAATGTATTTAATTTCTCTAAATTTAAGATGAAGCGTTTGCCTCCATTCGATTTTGGTGCCAGGAAGGTCCTTGAAATAAATTGGTCATCACTCGGAGTGCAAGGTGTAATTGCACCTAACTGCAATAAACTTTGGATAGCCACGTACATATCGGCTTTTTCAGTAGCTGACCAGTTTATTTGAGGTACAAAATCCTGGACAACCTGCTTTTCTAAAGGTATAGAATATCCGTTTTTTAACCAGTTTAAAATAACCTCATTTGATGTTATTTTACGCCAACAATTATAAAAGTGTTTTATTCTACCAGCGTGATGTACCTGAGTCATAGCTGTGTCGTGGCACGATGCTTGCCCTGGCCCGGATGGGTTCGGAGCAAATTGCTTGCGGGTCACCGCTGGCTTCCTCTGCCCTCCACGCCCTCCCCTGTTCGACTGATAACGCGAAGGGCCTGACCAGTTTCCCTGATACTGGTAGTTGCGCGGAGGCATAGAAGTCGAGGTTGACGGTGTCGCCGTATTTTTAGGAGCGAGAACAGACTTCTTTATCTGTAGACCCTGTTTTTCAATGACTTTCGAGGCCTTGATCTTCTCCGGGAGTTTACTTCCGAACAACATCTCATCCCTTTCGCTATCTTGAATAATATTCAAGAAGGGTTTTGCTAAGCAAGGTATTACTAGTTTTGTGCGAACTTGGGTCTCACTATAATGTAGGTCCGACAAAATACGACAGCTGTCGCTTAATAGCTTGATAGCTCTGACTTTATCGTAAGTCGTCAGTAGCGATGTCATTGCTCGATTAACAGCTGTAATTCCTATACCTAGTTGTTGTTGAGCAGTTTCAATTTTCTTATCGCGATTTCGCGCCAATTCCGTGATTGCTGCGGATATTTCCGGATTTAATTTTGGGGCTTGCAACAAAGTGCAGTTTTCAGGGATAGGATAGTCCTTTACCATCTTGTCTTTTGCATCCTTCATCAAGCCCTTACGGAGCAGTGGCAGCCATAGGGATGCCAAATTGCTGTGAATTTTTTCCCCAAATTTGGGTGATTCATCCGTAGCTTCTCCTAATGCCGAAAGAAGCTCTGGGTCTAAATCCGGTACTTGTACTGTTTCTGGAGTCAACGCTGACCCTGATGCAGCAGGCGCTGGAGATGGGTCCTCCGTAGAGCATTCTGAGAGTACGTCAGATGGAACCTCTGATGAATCTGCGTTATTCAGCGAAGTAGGGTCTTGCCCCTCAGACAGGACCGGCTCGGTCTCTGGTACTTCCGTTTCCAGAAAGTATTCACTTTCTAAACAATATAACACATATTTAAAACCGCTATTTAGTTTTATAAAACGTAAAACGAAAAATAAAATAAAAGCGGGTAGATTTGCCCCAGAACATTTCGTCCTTAGTTTTATCTCACGGATAACACCAAAGCGATGATGTTTACATATCAACATGAATTCTCGTTAGAATTATCATGTCTTACATGTAACATGCCTTCGTGTTGACTCACGGTCAACCCCCAGGCTCGCGTCTTACAAGAAGTACGCGCTATATATGTACAAATATGTTTGATAACATTTTTACAAGTGTAAAACGACTTACAGTCGTTGAATTTCACATAATCAGTATAAAATTACTTACGAGGATTGTCATCCGAAGTCTGCGAAATCCATTGTAATTTTATCAACTTTCTTTGGTAACGCTCGATTTTTTCGTCGTTTGTGAGCTTGCGTTTTGGCATAGCTGCGAATATTCACTACGAAAAACGGTTGAAATTTCTTAAGACGTAGTGACGCGTGCGTCTGTTGCCGTGCACGAAAAAATAATGAGGACTGACGGCAATGGCGCCACCGGTCATGGTGGGGAGTAGTGAATCAAATTAAATACTTATTTTTTTATATCTCTAAAATAAGCGTGCAAAATGTTGCCAGTAGATTAAATAAACTACAATAATGTAAACTGTTAATTATATCGAACAATGAAGCGAGGAAATATTAATCAGTTTCGGTCTGTGATTTGGTTTGATTGGGTTTAGGAGACCATCGTCTCGCACAACCACTATGCAGCCTTACACAAGGTGTTTTCGTTTTAGGCGTTTCACAACTTGTGTCGCATCTAGTAACCTTATAGCCAAAGGATTTGGGTGGCCTGCAAGGCGCTCGATATATCGTCTCGTGTGCTTTGTAATTTCGTCCTTTATGGTGGGCATGTTGAGGTAATCGTGTATTTCGTCGTTCCGGGTAAACCATGGTGCGTTGGCAATTACGCGTAGAATTGCGTTCTGTGCTCTCTGCAGACACATTATGTTGCTATCACTGGCAATCCCCCACAACTGGATGCCATAAGTCCAGATAGGTTTGATAATGGCGTTGTACAGGAGTAGTTTATTATCCACAGAAAGAGTTGAGTTACGTCCCATAAGCCAATGCAGGTTTTTGTGCTTTAGGTTCATCTCGTTACGCTTGTGCTTTATGTGAGTTTTCCAAGTTAGACGTCGATCCAGGTGGAAGCCTAGGTACTTGATGCTCTCGCAGTGCGGCAAGACATCGTTACCCAGTTGGACGGGTGAGCAATCTCCTCTTCTCAAACTAAAGGTAATGTGGTTTGATTTTGTAGCACTGGCTTTTATGCGCCATTTTGTTAGCCATCTATGGGTGTTGTTCAACACTAACTGCAGTTGTTCACTGGCTGTTTTAGGTGAATCGTGGCAGGAAAGATAGGCGATATCATCTGCATAAGTGGCGGCGGTCACAAATTCAGAGGTAGGTAAGTCGTAGGTAAATATGTTATAGAGAACGGGACCAATCACTGACCCTTGGGGCACGCCAGCCTTGATATCGTAGAAGCTAGATCTTGCATCACCGTGTCTCACTTGAAATATTCTGTCTGATAAGTACGAGGATATGATATTAAAGAGTGAGTGCGGTAAGTTTTGTTTTATCTTGCACAGCAGGCCCTTGTGCCAGACACGGTCGAACGCTTGTTGCACGTCCAGAAACGCTGCCGAGCAGTATTGTTTCCGTTCGAAGCACTGGCGTATAGCATCGTGAACACGGTGTACCTGTTCAGTTGTGGAATGTGACTTTCTAAATCCAAATTGGTGTGCCGGTATAACATCACATGCATCCAAGTGCGTTTTCAGGCGGACCAGGAAGATCCTTTCCCACAGTTTTGACAACACTGGAGTGAGACTTATAGGACGATACGACCCAGTTTCATGTGCCACTTATGAAAACATATTGTATGTAAGACACATTACACAATTTCGTAAAAATAGTGATGTTCATAAATACAATACAAGAAATAAAGATAAATTGATAGCAGTAAGACTAGGTTAAGTAGGGTTCAGAAGTGTTATAATAAGTTACCCAGTGCCATTACATGTATGCCAGATAATAAATTTAAGGCCTTTGTGAAACACAATGTGTGTTTCACAAAGGCCTTAAATTTGCACATAAACACACATTGAGTAGTAGAGCGTACTATAGATTAGACGAGTATTTGTTAGACAATAGTTATTTGTTATACAAGGGTGCAAAGTTGTATTTTACCCGCGAGTGTGGAATTGAAACACGAGCAAGCGAAAGGAAGCTATAGTTGAACCACGAGCGAAGCGAGTGGTTCTAAAATAGAATCCTGAGCGTAGCGAGTGTTTCAACACACGAGAAGTAAAATACATTTGCACCCGTGTGTAACACAAAACTTTTCACCTCACTGTAGCGAGGAAAGGGCAACATGCAAAACAACTTTATTTAATTTAAATGATAAATTTGCACCCTTGTATAAGAAATATATAACAAATAACATTTTTATTTTTATTTTGGTCAAGTGCGGGTCGGATTTTAGTTTTCCCATACATTTTGAGACCCAGCGCCTGATGAAGGCAACAAGCAATTCTGAAAAGTTTTTTTTGTATCGAAGCCCCTTTAAATATTTATTTTATTCTGTTTTTTAGTATTATTTGTTATAGCGGCAATATTTAAATACATCATCTGTGAAAATTTCAACTGTCTAACATCACGGTTCATGAGATACATGAGATACGCTCCAAGGTCAAATTACTTTGCCCACTACTGGATTAAATGCGATTTTGCTCACTGGTTTTAAAGGATAAAAGACGGCTTTCCGAGGCAGTGAGGGGAAAACAAATATGGTCAGATGTCATACCTCCAGTCAAGTGATATGTTGCGATTGGTATGATGATCCCCTAGCACTTAAGTATAAATAGTAAGTATTTTATTTTTATATAGGTAAATTAGTATTTGTTAAACGACTCCACCTCTGGATGAATGCTATTTATAAGATTCTTGTTATTTTTGACTTTCGAAAAGTATTCTGTATTGAAACTACTTTGAATAAAATATTTTGAATTGAATTTATATATTTAATTGATATAAATACTTAAATAGGTACATAGAAAAAAATTCCAAGACCCAGAATCAAATATTCGTTTGCAATTCGTAGGTAGCGTCACTACCAACTAGGTTAACCGGTCGTCAAACGTCGACATAGACTGAAGATTTAATTTCAGGGTCTGTGGAAAAGCAGATTTTATTACAAGTAAGCAAAATGCCATATTTCGTCGAGGGTAGTGCAGTGCATTAAATCCCCAACCAAGCGAAGGATTCCAACATAAAATCCTGAGCGTAGCAAACGAAGATTCTAATACATAAACCTGAGTGTATGCACATAAAAAGTTTTCTCAATATACCCGTACAGATTTGGACAGATTGTTGCGTCAGAAAGGGAAATCTGCGGTATTGGCATCGATATAGATATCTCCAGCAAGCTCAGTCAAACTGAAAGATCAAAAGGCTCAAGTACTAGTAATTTAATACAAAAACCCCTCACATCACGCTGTTTGAGTGTCGTTTTTTTACCAAAATAATTAAAGACAGTCGGTAACCAAACTTAAGTAGTAATTCTAAACCTTATTACCTCCAAATAAGAACTACACTGATATATCTTCGTTAAACAGGAAACGTTAACTTCGCCAGACAGCTAGACGTACTAAAAGCAATGAAACTACGAGTTACGGACCGGACTAGACACGAATTGAGAAAAAACTCAAATATTAAAATGCTCATACTTCTCAGTACTGACCTTCGCAAGGAGATTCGTAAGTTTTTGCTACCGACTCCAAAGTCACCTTTGGAAACAAAAAAGTAATGAGACGGGACGATTTCCTAAATGCATGGAAGAGTTTATTATGGTTATTAGTTATTACTCTCATTTGAATAATCTGAAGATATTTTGTTTTCGATTGGGGATACATAAATATTAAGGTTTTAATGACATTTAAGCATACCATCGGATGCTTTGTTTACAACACTTAATAAAAGAAATTATCAAAATACATATTTATAACATTAGTATTTTATGATTAGAATATCTTACATATTAAGAAACATTGTCCTCTCTTTTACCGTGTTTGTATTTTTCAATATCCCCAAATCTTACGTCCCAAAATCTTGTAAACACAAACTTTAATCCTTTAACCTGTCAAAAACGGCGCAGTTTTGCCCATCTTGCCTTGCCAGTGAGTGGCGTTTTTTGCGGCCTCAAAGTGTTACGTGTTTTTTGTGAATGAAAATGATACCTCAGTCTTTATTCGATACGCCGTCGGGAGATTAGGTGATTCACGAATGACGTACGTGTTTGCTGAGACTGGAGGGTATTCTGATAGGATCGACTGTTGTACACTCTCGGTTTAAAGCATCTTACAAACGAAGCAATTTATCACAACAACTGATAGAGATGCAGATATATGAAAGGTATGCTGTTTTACGAAATGATGTGATTAAAGATATGGTTAAAAAAAATAAAGAATCGTGTCGTTTCTAACTAAGCAAAAAATACGTCACTTTATCGGTTATGCTTTGAATAAATGTTTTCGTTCTCTTTGTCGGTTTTCAACACAGACAATTTTCAATGTTATCGCTTAAATTAAACCAATAGCACCAATAGTATACTGAGTTCAATTGATTTATCAAACCCCGCAATTTATTGCATGAGTAAATTTTTTTTCATGTGTAAATTGGGCTAGAAAGACTACTTTACCGATAAGTTGGCACCTTTTTATATGATGTTCAATTCAAAGCAACGCTAATTCGGAATAGTGTTTCTTCGTTGAGATGCGCTGCGCGTACGTTGTTCTGCGCTAATAGCACGAACTGCGCAACTGAAGTAAGTGAGTCAATCCGAATAACATCAACATAAAGTGTCCTGATTATACCAAGAGCTCTTTGTGGAAGAAATCTTGTTAAGACAGTATTTTTTATAATTACCAATTTGAATGTGTCCAGATAACTAGTTGACACTCTTACCAGACGTTTGCACTGCATTACTCAGTTTAAAAATAACGTATCAATTCGATTGAGTGCAGGATATACATATTACGTTATTAACGTATTTAGATACTCCCTTTTTCCCTCAAGCAGTATTAAAAGATTCCTTGATATTTATGAAGAGTGTTCTAATAGCGATGATCTCAAAGAGTGATGGCTGCGTATCGACACCAACAAAAATAGAACGAGAGCCATGTGTCATCATTCTACTTGGAAATTAACGATCGATTTCGTAATACATCTAGAGAGCTATTCGTCAACTGCAGTTTGCGATTTTATTATATTTTTTGGAGATGACTTATCTACAAAAGAGTACTTAGGTACATTTACATGTAGGGTAGACTGGGTACGATTGAACCAATTTTTCCTATATCGTCCGTAGTTTTGCTTTTTATAATCTGTGAGATGAAGAAAATATATCAAATGAAAGAGCGTGTTATTATCTACTAACCGGCAATAGATTTTTGGGTCCAGGTGTTCTAGTTTTAGTAGTAGATCAAATTGAAAAAAAAAACCGATTTGTTTCAATTGTCCCCATCCCAGGGGTGGTTGAAACAGTGGCAAAATATTATACTTTTATGTGTTTTATTCGTATTTTTTATGAAATTTCGTATAATTTAGGAACTCTTTTTAATCAGCTGGCGTTTTTGCGCTTACAAGTTTAACTCTACGTATATTATCTTATCAGCCATTTGTCACCTTATTTAAGTAAGTTACCTAAACCAAAACAAAAATAAACTGTTTGTATTTTAAATGTAAAAAAAACGAATTAAAAATACATGAAAATAAACTAAAAGAAAACTTACTTTGACTTTCATTAGTCAATGTCAAAAAAATACAAGCAAATCACTCTGTTTCAACCGTGCCCACCTCCTACTTTCGGAAAAAAGCCGTTGTAGTAATAATGAGAATAGTGATACAGTTAAACTAGATACGCTGACATGATCCACAAGCTTCACTTCAAACATAAACACACACTCAATACTCTCACTTAAATAGAAACCAGAATAATTGAAAAGCTCTACGAGTGAAAATACTTACTTTTGGGGATCAAAATACAATAGGGTCTTCTACAAACAATATACGCGCACGGGAAGCAACGTCACGATGTTTTTCGTGTACAAACCGATCGTCCGCTTCTTTCCCTTCTTGGACCCTCGCCGTCTCGCCAACGGTTTGCGAGAAATGTACGTTGTTTCAACCGACCTCTGTTTTAACCGTACCCAGTCTACCCTACATATATGAATGACTCACTATGCTCCTTCTCATCTTAGTGTCCTCACTTTAGCGCCCTAAAGGAGTTCATTAGATCCCAAGAATTTGCATAGTACTCCAGGCTAAATACGGTTTTGAAAAACATTAATTTATAATAGCGTTTTTTTTCTTTATATCATTTTAAAACATTGATCTAAGATGCTTTATTCAAGAATCCAACAAACTTTCCATCCGGAAGTATGTATTTATATAGAATTAAAAAAATAATGAATTGTTTTTTTTTAGTTATTTATCTTGAATATTATAGAGCACATGTAAATGAACCAAAATAAAGATAAAACCATTTATTAATATTTTTTCTGACTTTTCAGAAGCTAGTTAAGTTATCATTTTTTTGATGTCTGAAATTTTGTTGGATTTTGTCACTAAGTAACTATTTAATTGATAATACTCGTATACCCATTACATAAAAAAAAATCTGCTATTATAAATTATTTCCAAATTTGACATATTTTCCATACAAGCTGTCAGTTCATTGCCTGGACTATAGGCACTAAAGGTATAGGTTAACAAGACACTGTAGATACTCTATGATGCTGAAATTTGATATCTCTAATAGGGAACTTGCACCTTTTTATTTTATTACGAAAATCAAAAGTATAATGCAGCATTAAAACAACTGTAGCATTAAAACTTTCTTACGATATATTTTTCTGATGTTATATGCATTTGGAATCGACACGCGCCGGCACCCCCCGAAAACGCTCTATATTACACGGGCTTATGCTATGACGTCACAACATATATTCCCGGCGCGTTTACTATGGAGTAAGTCATTAATTTGCAATTATCTCCACAAAATTTGCGTTTAAGTCTATACTTGTCATACAAGATAACATTTCTAATTCAATACGCTGTGTAACTGTTGTGTTATTTTATCGACAAACGAACATTTTTTTCGTCATTTTATCGTGAGATAAAATTAATACAATCGTTTTTTTTTTTTTTTGTATGATATCTCTACGTCGATAGAGTGCAATTAATTCGAAAATGAAATCCCATGCAAGTTCCCCATTCATGCATTTCATTTCTTCAAACGATAAACACGGTAAACAGAATATACACCCAATCAGTAGGTCAGCTCAGTTGTTTCTATAATTATTAGTAAGTAACATTACGAGTATGTACCGGTCTACCTGTGTAGTATTAGTCCAATCATCACTGATTGCACTTGATTGTTGACACTGATTTAAATACCCTGTTCTCAGGCTTGGTCATTATACTCAACAGTATCTACCGCTGACTTCTGACATGGGTATATCATTATATGGAATGTTCGTCATTTATGTCATTTTAGTCACGGTGATCTGACTTCAAAACAAGTAATGATTAGTTATTTAATGCTGCTTAGATTTATGGTATTTTAATAGTAACATAGATAGTAAGTAAGTACCTGTAGAATAATTACAATAAAATTGTTGTGTGAAAAATTGTAGGAGTTCTGCTTTTTCTACACGTGATTTACATTTCTGTATGTGATGGTGCTTAATCCACTTTGTTTTTCACACAACAACTAAAATCAAAAACTTAGTGATATTGTACAATGAAATGTTTATGTTACCCTACCAATTTATCCAACGCTAGAATAATAATTTGCCATTGCCTCCAATCATAAACACCTAAACATGATTGTAGCATTTGTAGCCAATGCTATTTTTTATTATCACTACATAGTATAAAACAAAGTCGCTTACCGCTGTCTGTCTGTCTGTCCCTATGTATGCTCAAATCTTTAAAACTACGCAACGGATTTTGATACGGTTTTTTTTAATAGATAGAGTGATTCAAGAGGAAGGTTTATATGTATAATACATTCATGTATTATACATATAAACTAGTGCAAAGCCTCGCTAGTAAAGCATAAATACCTTTTTATATCTCTTTCTTCAATTAGGGTACGCTTGTGAAACAGAACATCGTTAGCAAATAAATTTCCAAATTACTTCTGTGGTCGACGTTGCAAGGTCTAATGTGGGTCTCCTAGATTTTTTACAAGGAATAATAGTCTCATACGAAACGTTTACTTATCGTTTAAAGGATTTCCCTTGCCAGCCCATTCTCACCACCGTTACGCCACTGAGCACCTTCTGTTCTGCACTTAGGCCCTGTGTGGTAATAGCTCGTCCCACTTCAGTCAAGGTTCTAACTCCAACTCCACCAGCCCCACACCAGAAACGACCCAACCGACGTGAGAAAACCAAGCAAATTTAAGCTCTAAACCTAACCGCGAAGGTCGAATTGCGTGGAGCACCTCAAAACTGATGATACTTTTCCACGTCCCTGCCAAGGTCCTACCGTGAGGTAGCGCACGCATTCTGCGTAGGTTAGAACAGTTATATATCTAGCAGTCGCTGCATTGGAATGAAGACGTTATTTTTCGATAGTTAAGACGGTTTTTTAGCTGTCTATGTCGAGCAACTTGAAGGTTTTGATAGTCTGTGCGAACACAAAGGAGTAGATAGTATTGAAATATTACGCGTTCGTACGTGTACCTACCCGTGAATGTCACGTAGATTTGAACGTACTCTTGAATTTTTATCAAACTGTGAATTGTGGTTAGCTTGAGAGAATTATGTTTTTTGTCGCAGTAGGAAAACTACACTTATTTATGTACAATGTTAATTTTTTCCTTCACTATAAATACCAATGTGTAATCCGAGTACATGATCACGAACATGAAACAGCAGGTAAATTGATATATAAGCAGTTACTAATGTTACTATGGAGTTATGGACATTAAATAATGATGTGAATTATAAAAACGTCATAAAACGACGCGATAGCTTTTTACTTTTTACGCGTTTATTTAATTTGCAACGTTAGTATATAAGTTAAGTACTCAGTTTCAAAATTCTAAAAACTTTGCAACCATTAGCTTTTCCGCTTTAGTTCAAAGGAATTTGAAATTTAATTTGTGCTCGTTCGGTGGCAATGCAATATTATGAAGCTGTTTTGTTGATAATGATGATGGGAACGGAAGATGGCCATAGGAACTCCTAAATTACCTGCGCATGATAGATGTTGTTCGGCGTTGTTATTAGAATCGTTATGATACCTAACTTGATGACTGTGTAAAAAAAGCTGCAAATGAAGATTGACTCATAATGAGAACATTTTACTTTGACTTACCTACATATCTTACTTTTTACGGAAACTTAATAAATTATAAAGACAGACACAATAGTAAGTATAAAGACAGAAATTCCGTGCTGAAGTCTTTATAACATTGACCGAAGATTGAATTTCATCTGGCGTGTGAGGTTTTCTCACAATAGGTACCTGCAGCTAGTAGGTACAACACGAAACTTCAACTCTAATTATACCTAATTGTAACGGTTAACCCTTCATATACCTATCAAATCGCTACCTTGTATTAACTGCCGGCTATCTAACCCGTCATTAACTCTGATCTCACATGTCCAAAAACTTAACTGAGACTGCTTGAGAAATAGCAGCGAAAGCGCAATTACGAGGGTCAAACTGAAAGTTCTTAGAAAATCAAAAACTGAGCAATCAAGCAACTTATTACTTTTATTATATCTTTTCAAAATAGCCTCCCTTCACATCAATACATCGCTGCATTCGATAGAACCACTGAGAAAAGCACTTTGCCCACTCGTCCTTAGGGGTCTCTTCGACGGCCTTTTGAAACGCAGCCACTGCTTCGTCGGCGTCCATAAAACGTTTTCCTCGAAGTTTTTCTTTAATTTTTGGGAATAAATAAAAATCACAAGGTGCAAGGTCGGGGCTATAAGGTGGGTGACCCAGTAATTCCACGTTTGCCGTCGCCAAATAGTCGATCGTTTGCTTGGCGGTGTGCGATGAGGCGTTGTCGTGGTGAAGCAGGATCCTACTGCGAGGCCGTTTTTCTCGAACTTTTTCCAAGACAAGTGGTAAACAATTGTTAGTGTACCACTTCGCAGTAACTGTTTTTTGATCCTCTAAAATAATTGTTGCGTAATGACCAGTCCTTCCGAAGAACGAGGCCACCATCTTTTTTCCCACACTTCGACCTCTCTTCACTTTAGTAGGCAACTCCTCGGAAGGAAACACCCACTCAGCAGACTCAAAATCAAAAAATCAAAATCAATTATTTATTCTGCAAATAGGCCACAAGGGCACTTTTACATGTCAAATGGTGTTCTACAATATAATATTAATAATCTTACACAATAATCATTTTAAAATTGCAGATTTTAACTAATTAGTACCTAAATGGTTACAAACTAAATGTCACTGAATGAAAACTAGAACAATCCAAAATTGTAAAATATTATCAAATACATTCGATATAAGGTCTGTAAACTATAAGGACTGTCTTTTAGTTTCAGGATCATAACAGTAAATCCAGCTTTCGTCACCCGTAACTACGTCGAACACAGCATTTGAGTCACCTCCGTTGAATCTTTGACCCATTTCACGGCACCAATCAACACGACGGACTTTTTGGGCTTCTGTCAAATTATGAGGTATCCACCGGGCACAAAGCTTCCTCACCGCTAAATGTTCATGGAGGATTTTGTGGACTTGACTCATACCAATGGCTAAGCTTGTACGAATCTGCTGATAGGTTACTCTTTTGTCAGTCTCTATCATACGCCGCACAACACTGATGTTATCTTCAGTAGTCGCCGTAGAAGGCCGGCCCTCACGCAGATCATCAGTGAGATCAGTGCGGCCACGTTTAAATTCATTAAACCAGTTGTAAATAGTAGCACGAGATGGGGCTTCATCGTGAAAGGCCAATCGAAGTCTATCATAACTTTCTTGTTGACTTAAATTACATCGAAAGTCGTAAAAAATCATTGCTCGAAAATTTTCTCGCGTTAAATTCATGCTCACGTAGTACACACAATTTTCAATTTGCCGCCAAATCGTAAAACAAATGACAATCGAGTGGAATTCGTACACAAAAATATTAAGAAAGAGTTCCATTTTCAAATTTTGAACTTATTTTTTTATTATATTTATTACAAGTGGCCAGTTCTAAAGACTTTCAGTGTCGCCCTCGTATAACTAATCGACTGTTAACTTTACTAAGCTCTTATCTTCTGTCTATAAATTTAGATATATCACCACGAAAGAACTAATTAATCAACTTTATATAACATTAGCTCAACCCGTCATGAGCTAAGTACTGCATCACTGTATGGGGTGGAGCAGCCAAAACCAAATTCTTGGAGGTCGAGCGAGGGCAACGCTGCCTGCTCAAGGTGATGTACTCAAAACCATACAGGTTTCCTACAAAGGAACTTTATCAAATTAGTGACCAACTATCTATGAGGAAGCTGTATGTTTTGAGTGCAACACTTAGGCTACACAAAATCCTAGATTACAACCCTCCCTTAGAAACACGACGAAGTAAAAAACCCGTCGCCGCCGAATATAGCTGTAAATCCGTTTGCTAAAAGGCAGTATAAAGCACAATCGGCATATATCTACAATAAGGTGCATAATATAATCAACATACATAAACTATTATTAAATAAATGTAAGACTGAACTAACTGCATGGCTAAAGCAACTAAGCTATGATGATACGGAGTCTCTACTGTATCGTACTAATTATTGACTGAACTCAAATCACCCACACTCACACACACACACACACACACAATCGGCATATATCTACAATAAGGTGCATAATATAATCAACATACATAAACTATTATTAAATAAATGTAAGACTGAACTAACTGCATGGCTAAAGCAACTAAGCTATGATGATACGGAGTCTCTACTGTATCGTACTAATTATTGACTGAACTCAAATCACACACACACACACACACACACACACACACACATACACACACACACACACATACACATACACACATACACACACTTACCTTTAATATAGTATTTGTATTATTTTTCACTTAAATTAGGCTAAAACCCTAATTATACAACATAAGCACCTATAAGGTGTTACTTACTAGTTAAAAATAAACTAAGCTAAGATTAACCTCTAGAATCTAGATGTATGTTTCCTACCTACTTACCAGCTATGGAAGAGCGGGGCATCCTTTTTTTTTTTTTTTGACGGTGTGAAAATGCTTTACGCATACCCCCGGCCCAGGGGAAGGTTATTTGGGGGTTATGTGGGACTCTCTCCTCCCGCCGCCATCCGACTGATGGTGACTGGAGGAACATACCCACTAAAAACACACCGGCGTCACCCGCATTCCCGTTAAGGGGGCGCCATGGGATCGCGAATATTTCACCACGACGCTCCCCGGCGGCCCTGGCTAACCAGGACACCCGCGCAAAAGAAAGGGGAGGGCCAGGACGCTTGACCCTCCCACTCCACAATGTAGAGCCGTGCAGTGTGGGTCCCCTACCCACTGGCTCTACTGGGGGAGGACGCGACCAGCGGCCGCAAACCGCGCGCGTCTTCTACCCTGCCGTCTGCGCCGGAGCGGGAGCGCGTCCGCACTGTCTTCGCGCCCCCTCTCCGCGGCCTCCTTCTGCGAGATGTCTGTTTCGCAAAAGGAGGCCACCGCTTCCCACGATCTCTCGCTGCCCAGCATGGCCGCCACGACACTGTGCAGCGAGAGATCATCCACATTGAGGGCTGTTACCATAGTGCGGCGCTCCTCGGCCCACCTGCTGCACCACTCCAGAGTGTGCTGGGCCGAGTCATCCTCTGCGCCGCACTCATGGCAGGCAGGGCTTCCCTCTCTTCCAATTCTGTGCAGGTAATGACCGAAACAGCCATGTCCGGTCATCATCTGTGTCATTCGGAACCCCACCTTACCATGGGCCCTCTCTAGCCAGGCGTCAAACGACCCGAGGAGCGCTTCTATGGTGCGAAGTCCATATCGCGACTCCTCTAGGTCTCTCTTCCACCTGTCCCTCAATCGCCACTCCGTTTGCCTGCGAGCGGCCCTCACCTCTTCAGGAGCGGGAGATTCTCCCGAAGCCCTCCACCTTAGCCGGTCGCTGTGTGCCTCAGCTAGCATCTCCGCGTCCAGCTCCCACGGAGGAGTGCCTGCTAAGGCGCACGCTGCTGCACACGCCACCGTTACGTAGGCCCTGCAGATACGGTTGGCCACCACCCTTTGTGGCCTCCTAAGCAGGGCCTTATTTGCCGCATTTAGCCGGTCAACCCAAATCGGGGCCCCGTAAAGGGCCATGCTCCGGGCGACCCCGGCATACAGGCGACGGCACGCAACGGAGGGTCCCCCTACATTGGGCAGCAGCCGACCCAAAGCTGACGCCGTTGCCACTATTCGGGGAGCAAGCTGGCGGAAATGCTCCCCGAAATTCCACTTGCGGTCCAGAATGAGCCCCAGGTATTTTATATGAGGCTTAACCTGGACCGTCTCCCCGCTCACTCTAATTGTGGCGCCCGCAGGCGGCCGCCATCCCCTCCCCCCGAAGATTATTCCCTCTGTTTTCGGGAGGGACACCCTCAGGCCCAGCAACCGGATGCGGGTCACCATATGCTCCGCGGCAACCTCTGCCCGTCGCAGAGCCTCCCACATATCCGCATCCCGGACCGCCACCATCGTGTCATCCGCGTAGCAGATGACGGCCATCCGAAGAGCGGGGCATCCTAACACAGGTATACTTACCTAAAAGGAAGTCCCAATCACTGCAGGCATTGTAACGTGTTTTTAAAAAAAGGAAATAAACAATTTTTCATTTTCATTTTAATTTTTTCTGTCACATTTCGAAAGAAATCGACCTTGCACTTCAGTATTAAAGTTCATTTTCTATATAGGATGCCAAATAAAGCAGACTTAGCGAATAATATTTCTAAAAAAGATTGCATTTAAGTAGGTAACTATTCTCGGATAATGGCTTTTACGCTTTTCTCTATTATTTCCTTTGACATTAAATTAGCACTGTTTTCCTTTTTTGAAACAATTAATTTTCATAATTATTTATCCTATAGGTATATAAAATTTATAAATAGCAATAAGCGTGTAAATAACTTATTATGTAAACTTACATACGTTGGCAGGTGACGATGACGTCTTTATACAACGATTGTGACATGCATACGATCTGTCTGCCTGATTCCATTTGTCTTTTAGTTACTTATTGCAGGGGAGGTGCTCGCTGGTATAGGAAGACGCAATAGACTTTTTATACTCGTCGACTTTAACCTTTTCGACGCTCTGTCAAAGAGAAGAGTTGTCAACCACACGCTAAGTCAACAAGACATTTATAAATGTATTGTTAACAAAAGTGCGGAATTAAACCTTATGTCAATGCAAGAAGGTTGCTATCGCACTAGGCTCCTTGGCTCATTTATCAGTCTTAGACAACTAAAATGAATTTGACCGATCACTTGGCGCCTTTTCTGAACTATAATGAATTTGACCAATAGAACGTCGCCTTGGCTACAGAAAAACGACATCAACGAACACTAAGCCGGTGGCTGCTCTTCGTTTCAGGGCTTAGATTTTCAATAGATAACAAGTTTGTTTAATTATGTCAGTGGACTCGTAGAAAAAGTATTGTATAGTTACACAATTAGCTCTTAAAATCTCGTACCTTACTTAGGCCACTCGGCAAGCGTCGTGGCCTAAACACGGTACTCGACTTTAAGAGCTCTCATTGTGTAACGATTGTATACTACTCGTACTACTATTTAACACGTTTAATCAAGTATGTAAGTATACAGGTATATTTTTAATATTACCTCAAATTGTAACCAGGTGTAGGTAATAGGGCTATGCACCGATATTGCAAGAAAATTTAAAGTTAGTCTTAACTAACAAAGTATAACAAATTTTTGAAAATTTACGGAGCAGCAATGTGTTGCTTACACTCCTTTGACACATAGAAGAAGCGGGTCACTTGTGACAGTTGTGACGTCACGTCAGTAAGACAAAGTAGTGATACAGTGCGTGCTGAATTATTTTATAAGGAAAAAAAAAATTGGTAGGTTAAGAATATTTTCTTGCAAAATCGGTTCATATCCCTTACACCTACGTCTGGTTACAATTTGAGGTACGATAAACACAGTTACAAAAAATACACACTGTATACGTTGCGAGAGGTATGAGTTTCGTTACCCAGAGGTCAAAGCCTCGGGGGCGACTGCTTGACGTATTCAAATATTCTTGTATTTATAGACTTCCATACAGCCTGATTTGAGAATAGTACTGTACAGCCAGTACTGTAGAGGTTGCATAGACAAGCCCTACTTACAGTACCAAATTTTATGTTACGTGTAAGGTATAACAGTCAGACATACAGACTTTCACCTTTACATTATAATAAATTTGGAACACTTTAGTAGGTTTGGTTTTTCGTACGGCATACTGTAATGGACTATCATCAGTCAGCATTTTTTGCTGTTCAATTTTCTATTGAAATATATGGAATTAACTGTCGATATATTTAATAGGAATAATACATAGAACACATCCTAGACTCAGAAACAATTATAAAATATACAAAATATACATATAATTGTGTATGCTCAATACACAAATATCTACCTTTACCGGTATTTGAACCTCGGACCGTCAGCTTCCAACCAATCAAGACAGGCATGCGCTTGACCCTTCCTCCTAGTCCACCACTGGCATAACCCACCATGTACGGGTCCAGTACTTTAATTACCGATTAGCCATTATGAGAACTGTAACTAGAATTCACTAATGATCTGTTAACATATTTAGGGCTGTCTTCGATCATTAGATTAGATCTATTCCACAGATACACAGTTTATCTAATAGATCAAAATAGTCTTAGCCCGTTTTTCCACTACAAGATCTTTGGAAAATATACAGGGTGGGCCCTGTAACAGGAGCAAATATTCAAAAGGAGGCTTCCTTAGAGCATTTGCAGTAACCCCTTGTGTATCATTCACTTTCAAAATTTTTGGTTACGGAGAAATTTTGATCTAAAGTTATGACCTCCAAGTAATATATCTTGGCACCACGAGATCATATCACGGCAGTCAATGCAGATTTTGAGGTAACATCATGTAAGTCATAATAGTTTTTGCATTTTTGTGTTCAACAGATAGTTTTGTGATTTTTTCTTTTTTTTTTCTTTTTTTTTGTGTGTTTGAAATAAAAAGTTACTCATAGCACTCCAGAAGAGTAAAAAAAATACAAGTAAACTTATTTTAAAGATTTTTCTTTTTCAAAAAAAAAAAATTTTTTTCGCATAAAACCACTTCGTAATAATTGTTCACAAGCTTAATAATCTACCGTTTATTTTTTTGCTCCAGTTACAGGACCCACCCTGTATATGGCCCTATGCATCGGCGTTCATCAAACTTATTCTAGCTAAAATTCCGTTAATAGTAGATTGTGTTTCAAGGGAGCAAAATTATACAGGGTGGGCCCTGTAACTGGAGCAAAAAATTAAACGGTAGATTATTAAGCTTGTGAACAATTATTTCGAAGTGGTTTTATGCGAAAAAAAAATATTTTTTTTGAAACAAAAAATTCTTTAAAATAAGTTTACTTGTATTTTTTTACTCTTCTGGAGTGCTATGAGTAACTTTTTATTTTAAAAACACAAAAAAAAAGAAAAAAAAAAGAAAAAATCACAAAACTATCTGTTGAACACAAAAATGCAAAAACTATTATGACTCATTACATGATGTTACCTCAAACTCTGCACTGACTGCCGTGATATGATCTCGTGGTGCCAAGATACATTACTTGGAGGTCATAACTTTAGATCGAAATTTCTCCGTAACCAAAAATTTTGAAAGTGAATGATACACAAGGGGTTACTGCAAATGCTCTAAGGAAGCCTCATTTTGAATATTTGCTCATGTTACAGGGCCCACCCTGTATATTTACAGCGAGGGCGGTATATTCAATCCTGAATGAAGACAAAGACTCTGCAATTAAATGATTCTAAAGTAGAATCTTGAGCTTAACGAGGGATTCTAGTGTTTATGCCCAAGACAAACATATTTTTGACTAGCTTCTGCCCGCGACTTCGTCCGCGTAGAACTCGTTTATATCGTAGCTCGATACAAACTTTCACCCTCCATTTCCCCTTTAGGGATTGATTTCCGGGATAAAAAATATCCTATGTGGCTTCCCCGAGACAATTTTATCTTAACGGGTGCAGCGATTGTATAGATACCTAGGTGTGAGAAAAACTAAAATCCCTCATAAAAGGGCATCAATTACACTTTTCTAAATAGCGGGATCAGGGATGAAAAGAACAACTTGGATCCCTCATAAAAGGGCAACAATGACACTTTTCTAAATAGCGGGATCAGGGATGAAAAGAACAACTTGGATCCCTCATAAAAGGGCAACAATGACACTTTTCTAAATAGCGGGATCAGGGATGAAAAGAACAACTTGGATCCCTCATTAAAGGGCGACAATGACTCTTTTCTGAATAGCAGGTATGAAAAGTTCGTTTATTATTATCTTACTTTGACATTAGTGTTTGTAAAAAGGGACATCTTTTTAATTAACATTGTGTTGGTAAGTTTTACGAATAAATACTCTAATAATGTAGTCCGCAATAATCGTGATAGCACTTCAACTAACGTTGTCCAATTCAATTCAATTTATTTAATCCATAACAATTTCCACCACACAAGCACTTATCAGACAAGTTAAGCGGTGAGACAAATCTCTAAGAAGATTTTTTGTAAGTGGAAATTTGGAAACAAGGTCTTCAAACTACTGCATATAACAAGCATAACTACTTATCTATTAAGCTAGTACCTCTTCATGCCAAGGACGTAAAAATGTTCCCGGGAATATGTCCCATGCAAGAAAATAATAAATGCAGGTGTTACTACTACGTACTATCCTATCGTATCTATCCTCCTTATAACACGTTTCTGTGCAATACATCGCCGAAGTGACGGCCACATCTCAAAATTATAACACATTTGATATGTGGCTAAATTACACACTGCGGTACATTCACATCTCGAAAGTAAAATACATTTGAGAAGTGGCCGTATTGCAGTCACTAGGCGACATAAAATACCTCCTTACTAACCCAATATAACTATTTCAGCAGAACATTATGTGGACATTAACCAGTCGTGTCAATGAACCTATGACGGAAGTACCTCAACCTTTCTGTAATAACTGAACAATAGGCCGATATCATCAATTATTTTATATATGGCAGGTAACGTTTATTACAGGTACATTAGCCCCGAAACAAATGCTTCTCGATATAAATACCACGATATACGTATAAAATCAAAAAATGTACAGAATTGTTGCAATTTAAACCTTATGACTAAAGACACCAAGGCGTCACAAAGAATTGTCTATTCAAGTACCTAAGTCCGAGATAAAATGTTAAATTTTGAATTTAATGGAACACTCTGTTCTTGCTGTAAACATCGAGCAAGATAACGCTATATTTTTCACAAAATCGATTTCCTGCTTTCGAGGACCCATTATAAAATTAAATCATATTGATAAACTTCATTTCAAACTCTTCTCTTCTAATACATATTGTTATTACGAGTATGTATACTCATACTCTGATGAAACAATATTTATTTTTTGATAATTGTTGCCCGGGTTTCCTCTACTCCATTTTGCTAAGAATCCGATATAGTGCGTGTTGTTAGGGGATTACGTCGAACAAATACTTCACTTTTGGATACCGGCTCCATATTTTAGTATGTTGTTAGGCATGTCCTCTGGATTCCAAAACTGCCTGGAGACAGTCTCTAAGGACTCTGTCTCCCCTGTAATGACGTCATCAAAAACGCCGCGGCTGCGCTTGGAAAGGTTTAAATTACACCCAAACTATTAATAGAGTTGTCTAAAGAAACACTGTATTTAAATGCACAAAGGTTTATTGATGCGAATTAATACAATTTGATAATTAAAATAATCACAACACTTGGATAACAACGACCGATGAAGCAGTGTCTCGCTCTTGACAGCTCAAAAGCCCGCCCAAACTGACGTATGTCATAAACATAAAAAAAGTAATACGTTCGGGAATCGAATAAACATGGACTAATCATTCAGTATCTAACATTATGCAACGTACATACACATGTGAGGTACCAAATGAATACTGAATAAATTGTCAATAGTTCATTAATACATTATATTTTAATGTATTATGCTAGTTTAAGTACTATTAACAAAAGTATAAAAAAATAAGGACTTTCGGACTTTGTGGCAAAACTAAAAAAGATAAACGAATGTTATGTATGACACAAATGATATCTAGTATTTCATCTTTACATTTTAGTTTTTTATTTTAAAACAAAGAGCAAAATTGAGAAAAATGTGCTCAAAAAACCAACAACGCAAAGCGAGTTTTCCCTTCAAGATTAATTTTATCGAAATTACTATTTTTCAGAAATTAGCACGAAACTTTTGCTATGTTGTTAGATGTATTATGTGTACCGCAAAACTGCAAAAAGACAGTCTCTAAAGTGTCTAGGTCATTAGTAATGACATAATCTTCATTGCCGCGGAGGCTTTTTGAAAACTGGGATTTTTACCTGAACCATGTAATATTTATAAACGTGTGTTATATCATGTAAAAGCTAAACAAATATGCTATCATTCTAGCCACCATTAAGATTCCATATATCCTTAAATTTAAGTGGTATTTGCAAAATTGTAGAGAAGAAAAGTGAAAAGCCTGCTAACATTCAATTTTCGGGAATTTATTGCTCTGATACGTATCATATTAGGTCCTTACCTATGAAATTGGCGGTGTGTATGGAGAATTTTATGAAAACTGATGTGATTTTCATACATTGAATTTTGCGGATTATTCAGCAATGTCAAATTCAAAGCAAACTAAATTTTGGTAGGAATATAGAAAACTTTTAAGCTACTTTACACATATCTTCATTCCTTAAAAATAGTTCGCATCATAAAACTATACGTAATTGAAACACTTTAACCGGCAGCACATGAAAAGGGCGGTTTTCAAGCTTTAATTTGAAACACTAAATAAAAAATTCAAACCTATTTTTTGTATTTAAAACCTTTGTTACATAGTCTTATAATGAAATTAAAAAATAATTTGGAAGTTGCAATAGAAATGTATAAATTACGTACAAAATAATATCTATGAAAAACCGCCAATTTCATAGGTAAGGACCTAATATTAAACTACAATGTTAGTACGAGTAATAGCATATTTTATTAGCATTCATATAATCTCACATTTGCATTCAGAAAGTACGTAGTTTGGGTTTAATTTAGACTTTTCAAAAAGCGGGAGCGGGGGGCTTTTCACTTTTCTTGTCTACTATTTTGCATATAGCTCTTAAATTTAAGGATATAAGGAATTTTATTGGTGGCAAGAATTATAGCATATTTGTTTAGCTTTTACATGATATAACACACGTTTATGTATATTACATGGTTCAGGTAAAAATCCCACTTTTTAAAAAGCCTCCGCGGCAATGAAGATTATGTAATTACTAATGACCTAGATACTTTAGAGACTGTCTCTTTGCAGTTTTGCGGTACACATAACACGTCTAACAACATACCAAATGGTTCGTGCTGGTTTCTGGAAAATAGTAATTTCGATAAAATTCATCTTGTAGGGAAAACACGCTCTGCGTTATTGGTTTTTTGAGCACAATTTTCCCAATTCTGCTCTTGTCTTAAAACAAACAACTAAAATGTGAAGTTGAAATACTAGATGTCATTTGTGTTATATATTACATTCGTGTACCTTTTCTAGTTTTGCCGCAAAGTCTGAAAGTCCTTAGATTTTTTCTTAATTTTTTTATACTTTTGCTAATAGTACTTAAACTAGGGTATATTTTGAAATATAGTGAAATAATGAACTATTGACAAATTATTCAGCTTTAATTTGGTACCTCACATGTGTTTGTACGTTGTATGGTTTGGGTGTAATTTATTAATAAATTATGGGTACACTTTTCCATGCGCGGCCGCGGCGTTTTTGATGACGTCATTACAGGGGAATTCGACTCTTTAGAGATTGTCTCCCGGCAGTTTTGGAATCCAGAGGACATGCCTAATAACATACTAAAATATGGCGCCAGTATCCGAAAGTGAAATATTTTCCCCTAACAACATGCACTAATACATTATTCATATATAAAATCTGCCTTGGGAATCTAATCTATGTCCGTAAAATAACTGTATTATCTGTGCAATGTAAATGTGTAGTTTTGTTTGTACCCAAGTTCGTATGTAGGGGGTATTTCCCGAAACTACTCATCCGATTATAAAAATCACTAGTGTATACACATAATGGACTCGTTATTTTAACCCATAACCCCTGAAGGTCTTTGAAAAACGGGAGCAGAGCCGCATGGGCAGTTAGTTTCGTATAAGACGCTATCACTGTGCTGTTATTCGCTACGCGTTAATGCTCTCACCCCGCCCGTCACCCGTTACGAAACTAGACCTCTACCTATGCTTAGTTACAACGCTTCGCGGTGTCACGGTATAATTGTGGGTTTGCGTTGAGGTGAGCATAAAACAAGTTACAGAATAGGGGGGCTGAACAGTTGAATACAGACGTGTCATCAAACTTATGACGGAACTAATCATAGGCCAGTCCGTAGAGTATATCTTTGTTGCAAAAGATGGTGTAGAAGATTTTGTTTTTTAATATTGTTTACATCAATACAACCGAGCAAATATCAAAAATGGTTACACGAGATATCTTGGGACAACTTTTGGCAGCCACAAATCTATTTTCACTTAATCGAAAAACTTGCTGAGAAACCTTATATTTATTTTAAAAGACCTATCGATTGATGTGCAACACGTGGACATACAATGTTTTTCTTTTTTTTTGACTTGCTGTTATATGTATGGAAAGCACCTCTAAAAAAATATTTATTTTGTCATCTTAGAATTATGTAGCGGCTAATAAAATACACCATCCTCTAAATTTTATTCAAATACACCTTATAGTTTTCGAGTAAAATGCCTGTGACATACGGACAGACGGATTGACGGGCAGTCATGACGAAACTATAAGGGTTCCGTTTTTGCCATTTTGGCTACGGAACCCTAAAAAGGCCCCTAGGCATTGTACCGAGTATGCTGGCAGTATTTCTTTGTTGAACTGCAATGCTGATGCGTTGCACGAGAAAACTGCCAGCTCTTCGATTACCAGTTATGATGATACTAATGCTGAAATGACTGTCGATTTTGTAAATTCCTACAATTGAGGAGCTAAAACCTATAGTTAAATTCAAAATTGAAACGCAGAAGCCTAAAAACCACTATCTTGAAATAACTAACAAAGTTGAGGAAAGCCTAATTTTCGACCATGGTTTTCTACTATGTCGCTGAACCGAATTAATATGTATTGGTTCTCATTAGACGCATAATTTCATGTTATTTAATTCCCTAGTGTTTAACTTTTCGCTAGGATGCACCGTATAGAAACTACGAGTGAGAAACCAAAAAAAGTCTCAAAATTTCGCTGCCTAAAGTTGTTCCAAGATATCTCGTGTAACCATTTTTGATATTTGATCGGTTGTATCGATGTCAACAATATAAAAAAAAAATCTTCTACACCACCACTTGCAACGTACCCCGGGGTGCTTTGAACCTCTACGGACTGGCCTATCAGCCCGACCTTTCTGTATTAAGTAATGGCGAACTTGCATGGGATTTCGATTTCGAATAAATTGCACTCTATCGATGCGGATATACGTAAAGATATCATAGCATACAAAAGGAAAAAAATATAAAAACGATTGTTTTAATTTTTTTATCTATCCAAATATCATAAACCCTCCATGATGCGTTCAAGAACCGCACATTATGACCACCATAAAAACAAACTGTTTTGTTAGAACAAATTTCTTATCTGTGAAAATGTTATTATTGCTAAATAATAACATCGATTTCGATAATATTATTTCATTTAAATTTCGAACATCTCTGAAAAACAAAGAAATTTGATTTGACCTCTATTCTAATATCAGTCGAGATGACGTTTAGTTCGAAATGAATTGTCAAGTTGCATGCAAATTGACAAATGTCGCACGTAAGTAAGATATCGAACGTTATGATAGTTAAAACTATGACAGCTGCCAGAAAACAACGCCGCCATGCCGGTCTTAATACCTATGCGTCTCCTGAATGCATCATGGAGACTTATGATATGTGGATAGATAAAGCAGTGTATGTAACTGTACATAATTAGGCATTAAAACACTCGTGTTAAATGCCCTTCATTATGTACAGTCACATAAACAGTAGTTTAACTCACATTAAAATGACGAAAAAAAAAATATTTTTTCGATAAAATAACACAACAGTTACACAGAATATTGAATTAGAAATGATATTTTGGATGACAAGTATAGACTTAAACGCAAAATGTGTGGAAATAATTGCAAATGAATGACTTACTCCATAGTAAACGCGCCGAGGATATATGGTGTGACGTCATAGCATAAGCCCGTTTAATATAGAGCGTTTTCGGGGGGTGCCAGCGCGTGCAGAATTCAAATGCATATAACATCAGAAAAATAAATCATAAAAAATGTTTAATGCTACAGTTGTTTTAAAGCTGGATTATACTTTTGATTTTCGTAATAAAATAAAAAGATGCAAGTTCCCTATTGAACAATAGAGCGCCGCTCACTTGCTTGCATGGCTTTTTTAGGCACCGCGCGTCCTCGCCGGCATCCGCGTAGCGATGCCGTCTACATGTGGCCTATTACTCGTACCAGCTGGATATGAACGCATGTTTCAAGTAAACACGAACACGTGTAATTATTTATAGCGCTCTTCAATTACTTAAAGATATATACTGGTTCTGTGAGCTGTAGAACTCGCAAGACTGCCTTTTTAACCCTCGACGGAAAAAGTCTCTGTGTCTGTCGGTTTCTGCGCGGCCGTGTTACGATAGATATAAATACACACACGACACGTGTCTGGCACGCTCAATGTCTGTAGATATAAATCGACCTTTATAAGTTTGACGTGTCTGTGTGTGTCTGTATGTGGCATCGTAGCTCCTAAACAAATGGACCGATTTGAATGTGGTTTGTTTTATCCGAAAGCTGACGTGATCGAGATGGTTCTTAGCTACGTTTCAATAAAATCGGTTCAGCCGTTTTTGAGATATTGAACTTTGAAATGAAATGTCGGGGGTTTTTCAACTCTTCTAAGTTGTAGTTAGGTATTCGGTCTTGGTAAACTAATTCGACAAAAATAATTCTATATCGCCTCATAACATAACGCACACTAACTACCTATTTTAATTGTTACTCTTAATGAGAAAAGAATAGAATAGAAAAACTTTATTCAACATCACATTGCATGCCATCATAATTAAAAAAATATAATGAATATGTATGAAACCACAATGTTTGAACAATGGTTACCCGTTATTCGTTCTGGTTTGCTTTCAGGTTACTTACTTGGGCTAGTGCCAATATGGTATTTGCTCTCATATTTTTTTTGGTCTGACTGATTAAGACGCCTATGGACGCTTGCAAACTTCATTTATAAGTTTATATTGACTCGTAATGCTAAATGAAAATCACAACTGCGTATGAAATACAGCCATGTTTTGAACAGGCTATAGTAACAAGTAAAGTCAAAAGATTTCTCAAAAAACCCAACTGCTTTTTTCAAATATAGCCTACGAGTATGTCACTGTCAATTATGAGGAATCTAACAACACCTCATATGTCAATATCGATTAAGCCGTTTGGACTGTGCGAATAGAATTTTCTTGTCCACATAAATACATACCTACGCTCGAAAAACATCCTTTCTTTCTGAGGCAGTCGGATAAAAACAGCGCAAAATTTTAGGCATTAACTAAAAAACTTGAAGACCAATAAATAGTTGGTCTGGCCATAAACCGCATTTCACAGAACCTCTAAAACCTTGTTTGACACATCGCTTATTGCAAAATTTAAAACCAATAAATCGCCATTCGATTTTTAAAACATTTCAATTGTTAGGAGGAAAAAACCGACTGGCCAGCAACACATGCATAGGTCTCTGGGACGCGAGTTCAATGTAACCTATTTGCATTCGAAAAGGCAGAATGACGCCATGACTTTGTCGGTCTTTGCCTTCACTTTCGTCGAAAAAAAAACAAAAACAATATCGTAAACAATCCTACCCAGAACCGTTTTTGCTCTAATAAAGTCGTAATAAAAATTTGTTTAACCGTGTTTTTTGTTGTATGATCTAATTTTTTTCTTAACCTATTGTCGAAAGGCATTGACAATGCGACTGATGTCGTAATGTCGTAACAATAGTTTGTTTGTGTTCGGACGCGGTAGGGTCTTGGGACCTCAAAAGGGTGCCGATGTGTCCTTAAAATTAAAAGTATAATGAATCCAAATGACGCAATTTAAAATTTCACTTTCAGTGGAACGAAACTAAGAGTGGATGTATGGGTTTTTTTTTGTACCTCTATTTCAATAGGCTTTTGGCAAATTAATATGGCCTTGTTGAAAAAATATGTTTTTGAAATGAATAGGTACTTACTGATAGTGACATGGTGTAATTTTTAGGGTTCCGTACTCAAAGAGTAAAACAGGACCCTATTACTAAGACTTCGCTGTCCGTCCGTCCGTCCGTCCGTCCGTCCGTCCGTCTGTCTGTCACCAGGCTGTATCTCAAGAACCGTGATAGCTAGAGAGTTGAATTTTTTACAGATTATGTATTTCTGTTGCCGTTATAACAACAAATACGAAAATCAAAATAAAATATTTTTTTAAGGGGGGCTCCCATACAACAAACGTGGTTTTTTTGCCGTTTTTATAGATAATGGTACGGAACCCTTCGTGCGCGAGTCCAACTCGCACTTGGCCGGTTTTATGGGTAATATTTCTACCATCGTAATAATGCAAGTTTAAGATCCTAGCTTTGCTCACCCGTAAGCCATGCAATAAAAGGCAGTATGCACAGCCAATTTTCAATACATAATGAAGCAACAGTTCTTAAATTCAGTTTATTTTGTAGATCGATAACGGCACTTTGCTCACATTTATAATGTTGAAGTGTAGACTGATAAACATACATCTTTGTATCTGAACTAAGTATAACTGAGGGCGTAGCATGGTTGCTATTTTAATACTTATCGTTGTCGATAAGACATCCATCACTTACGCACTCGCAAATCGTCGGGTGACAAGCAAAAGTCACTACCAAAACTGTCACTGCTCTTCAAAACCTCGTATCTCGATACGTGGTCGATATCGAGATACGAGCCTTTTTAGCAAAAGTCACCACCAAAACTGTCACTGCTCTTCAAAACCTCGTATCTCGGTACGTAGTCCAGGGATTGTAACCGGTTTTTTGCAAAAACCTCGAAATAACCACATATCTCAAACTATTTTATAATTCATATGTAGGACTCAGTTGTGTTTTGAGGTAACGAGTGCGTATTAGTAGATTGCCCAGTTAGAAAATGAAATAATTAACAAAGAACGAAAAAACCGGTTACAGTTCCCATACAAAAAATAACCGGTTACAATCCCTGACGTAGTCGATATCGAGATACGAGCCTTTTTAGTAGGTATTTGTTATTTAGTGAGTTTTAATTGTCACCCGACGACGTTGTGCGAATCTGAGTGAACAAGTATACTTGTCGGAACGTGACGAATGTCTTCTCCACAGCGATAAGTGACAAATGGCGACCATGCTATGCCCACTGGTCTCATCATCATCGTCATTTACGTTTAGCATCCATAAAAGATGATGCATCAGTGTCCATAGAAGTGCGGCACTTGCGTACGGGGTTTGTAAGGCCTATTCCCCTTACAAAAAAAAACTGTCATAAATTACTTATGTAATTCTAAGTAATTATGCCTCGCATAAAATATTATCACTGTCATAATATACACCATCATGATAAAGTTCTTCTTTTGTGCAATATAAACCTATTAAATAAGTAAATAAATCATATGTGTATTTTAATAGGCTCATTATATTATCTAGGTAATACTATTACATTTTAAATCTAGAAGAGACTTTTTCGAGTAAATAAATGCTACTTTATCACAATGCTAATCAGACATGTAATAAGTACTCTTACAAAGTATGTACAACTAAATGACTCAGATTTAAGTACCTATGTTTTAAAATATTACCTGCATGTTCGTGTATTGTTCTGCATACAATAAATATAATAACAAAACTTACTCTGATCCAGTGTCAATGTCCGCTCAAGTTCAAAAATACATCTATGTGCATTGCCCTCGATTTTCGAAGATCTTGTGAAAGAAAATGCACTCTTTGCTAATCAACATAAGACAGGTTAAAAATCAGATTATTACACGTTCTAAATTTCGAGAAGACATTGTAAGTTGCTTTCGATTTGAAATGTGTTGTATAATCGTAGGTTCATTTAAAGGACTCAGGATATGGGGTTATTAGCTTGGGTCATCTGTCTTGTAACTTGTTAGTAAGTTTTTCGCTTACGTGTAATACAATTAATCTAGTTTTTACTTTTTGTTCCTTATATTATTTTAAAATACTCGGCGTCAAAAAAATCGTACCACTTCAAGTCCTTCCTTCGAGCGATCATAAACCGTATATTATAATATGTATGGCAAGGTATGACTATGGGGTCTTATTTGAAAGGTGATAAAACCGTCTTTCAGTTTAATGACATTTGACAATCAACCCCGCAAGGAAAAATTAAAAGCGAGGAAAAAAGAAAAATTGTTTATTTACACAAAAATTACAAAAATTAAAAATACAGCAATAACAAAAAATAAAGCTTAAAACTAAACTTAAAACCTATTGTTGCCTCCTCTGGCCCTCCGAAGATCTGCCATGCGATCAGACATGGACCTGATGAGCGTCACTATACTCTCTTGAGGGATGTTATTCCACTCCTCGATGACGGCATCATGAAGCTCATCGAGAGTGGAAGGAGCAGGATCACGTGACCGCACCCGCCTTTTCAGCTGATCCCAAAGATGTTCGATGGGGCTCAAGTCAGGACTCTTTGCTGGCCACTCCATAACGGTGATACCAGCAGCGTGCAGGTAGTCCCGAACAATCAACGCTGTATAGCTGCGGGCGTTGTCGTGCATAAACTAGAAGCCAGGTCCAATAAAATCAGCAAAAGGGACCACATGTGGATCCAGGATCTCCGCTATGTAGCGTTGAGGAGTCAGGGATCCCTGGCCACGGTCACCTCCAGTCCGGGAAACGCATACAAGTTCAGTCTTCCCGTCGACGGAAATGCCGCCCAGAACATGCAGGATCCACCCCCGTAGCCGACGGTTTCTACGGTGCAGGCTTCTGTGGACCACTCCGTCTGTCTCCTGTACACCCTCCTGCGCCTATCGTTGGTGAAAAGGCTCGTCAGAAAAGAAGACATTCTTCCATTAGGCGAACGTCCAATCCTCGTGACGAGTGCGAAATCCTCTTCTGGCAATCCGGTGCTGTGCATTCAATTGGGGCCGGTAGCGGCTCTACGGAGCTACAAATTCCTCTCTCGTCTTCTTCTGATTGTGGAGACGCTTACCGAAGATGACCCTTAATTGAATTTTACCCCCTCTTTCATACCCGTCCGCCAAACGCGTATTTCGGGACTTTTGATTTAAAACTCAAATTTTTAGGCGATGACTGTTTTTACGAAAACAAACAATAGCTCATTTTAAAGGTCATTAATTGCGCTTTTCTTAGCTAAGGCGACTCCCTTCCGCTAGAAAGGCCGTGTTGCTCGAAGAAGGCAGGCTATCAGCCGTCGCGTCGGCAACGACGATTTTAAATGATATTAATCTCGTTAGGGTACAATAAATTATGTATGAGCTTATTCGCTCAAAATGAAAATTTCTAGATGTGCGATTTTTTTGACGCCGAGTGTAGGTTAGGCATAACAGTATGTGCCTACGTTTAATAAAGTAATGTTTCATTCCATACAAAACAAGTTCCCTAATAATCAATAAAATTGTTACCTACTTGAAACTAAAATTATCCCGAGTACAATACCAAACGTATTGTTTTTTCCTTTTTAGGTTTAATTACATCATCAAATAACTGAATTATTAGAGGATTGCGGAAAAAATATAATTAATCCAAATAATTAAGCTGGTTCGATTGCCATACAAATCGTTATTTGACATTCACAGGCTAACGGCGTGATATTTTAAGAAACTTATGTAACAAACTTTCATCAATTGGCTTCCCATTTGCGCCAAATGCCCCCTTTCCTAGAATAAACTTGTATACATTAGATAAATTTGAGAAAAATTGTTTTCCCAAAAAATCACGTCCCAAACCAATTTCTCAAATAAATCTAGTTTATACAAGTTTATTCTAGGAAAGGGGGAATTTGGCGCAAATGGGAAGCCAATTGATGAAAGTTTGACGGCTGTTTTCCCAAAAAATCACGTCCCAAACCAATTTCTCAAATAAATCTAGTTTATACAAGTTTATTCTAGGAAAGGGGGAATTTGGCGCAAATGGGAAGCCAATTGATGAAAGTTTGTTACATAAGTTTCTTAAAATATCACGCCGTTAGCCTGTGAATGTCAAATAACGATTTGTATGGCAATCGAACCACTTTAACAGGAAATTCTATAAGAATGAGTAAATGGAGGAATTTTACAAACCAAAATACAAGGTCTACATATGGTTAGTGTTGTGGTTAAAAACCTTCTTTTGATGGGTCCAATAAACGAGTAAACCACAAATGTTATGAAAACAATATTGTAGGCATGTTTTCATGTGAGCAATTTTATCATAAATTCTAACATAGACAAAGCGATGTTAATATTACCATAGCTACCTATTTAGGCATTAATTAGGAGGTTTTTTATTTTATTAATTGGTACGAACGAAAACTTTCCTTGCTATTTGGATACTCTTGCTTGAACCTAAACTAGAGTCTGCGTTGCGGATTTTAATCAGTAATACTGAACATTTCATAAATAATTATTGTGTTATAGAATAACGAAATACATAGTTGAGATGAAACTATTTCGACATACTTATGCTTAACATGATAATTATTGATGGCCTAATAATGTCATGATAAATAATTTATACATTAAAAACAAATATTTACAACAAATATAAATATAAAAAGATGATAATTCTTAAAAAGATTCTGATAGTTAAAAAGAAGGAAGACAGTAATCAAATATAGGGACATTGGAACTTCGACTTTATTTATTTCAATAAGTATTTCGACGGCATTTAATCTATACATATAATAAAGCTGAAGAGGGTCAAAAGTCTGTACATGGAAGATATTCGAAAAAAAATTGGCTAGGGATACTTAGAATCGATAACAGAACACGTTCCAACAGTTTTTAGAATTTTTGTCTGTTTGTCTGTTTATCTGTTTGTCTGTTTATCTGTTTATCTGTTTGTCTGTTTGTCTGTTTATGTGACCGCGCATCACGTGAAAACGGCTGAACCGATTAAGATGAAATTTGGCATAAAGATAGTTTGTGTCTTGAGGAAGGACTTAGGGTAGTTTTTATCCTGGAAATCAACCCCTAAGGGGATGAAATGGGGGGTGGAAATTTGTATGGAGCTACTTAAACCGCTGCACCGATTTAGATGAAATTTGGTATATGATTAGTTTGAGTGCCGGAAAAGGTGAAAGAATAGGTTTCATCCCGAAAATCTTCCCTTTAGGGGGTAAAATGGGGGGTGAAAAATTGGATGTAACCCATTTTGATGAAATTTGGTTAAGAGGTAGTTTAAGTTCTGGGGAAGGACATTGGATAGTTTTTATTCCGAAAATCTTTCCCTGAGGGGGTGAAATGGGGGGTGAATTTTGGATGGACTCCGTTTAGATCAAATTTGGTATAAATATAGTTTGAGTCCCGGAGGATGACAATGGATAGTTTGAATCCCGAAAATCATCCCCCAAGGGGATGAAATAGGGATGAAAATGTGGATAAATCCCATTTAGTTCAAATTTGGTGTAGAGATAGAAGGAGTCCCAGGGAAGGACAATGCATAGTTTTTATCCTAAATCATCTCCTGAGGGGGTGAAATGAGGGGTGAAAATTTGGATAAAACCGATTTAGATGAAATTTGGTATGGAGATAGTTCAGAGTCCTGGGGAAGGACTTAACATAATTTAAGTCCAGAAATCATCTCCTAAGGGGGTGAAATGGGGTATGAACATTTGGATGGAACCCATTTACGGTATAGCGAGTTGGAGTCTTGGGGAAGGACATAGGATAGTTTACTCCTGAAAATCATCCCATAAGGGGGTGTAATTGGGGGTGAAAATTTGTTTGTGTTCCATTTTGATGAAATTTGGTTGAAAGATAGTTTGAGTCCCGGAATATGACAACGGATAGTTTTAATCCCAAAAATCATCCTCTCAGGGATAAAATAGGGGGTGAAAATTTGGATAAAACCCATTTAGATGAAATTTGGTAAATAGATAGAAGGAGTCCTAGGGAAGGACAATGCATAGTTTTTATCCCGAAAAATCATTTCCTGAGGTGGTGAAATGAGGGTTGAAGATTTGGATAGAACCCATTTAGATGAAATTTGGTATAGAGAGACGTAGAGTCCTAGGAAAGAACATAGATTTTTTTTTATTCCGGAACACATAAAAGGAGGAAATCATCCCCTAAGGGGGTGAGAAATGGTGGATGAACATTTGGATTGAACCCATTTACGGTATAGCGATAGATAAGGAAGGACATAGGATAGTTTTATCCCGAAAATCATCCCCTAAGGGGGTGTAATTAGAGGTGGAAATTTGTTTGTGACACATTTTGATAAAATTTGGTTGAACGATAGTTTGAGTCCTGGGAAAGGACATATAATAGTTTCTATTCCAGAAATCATCCCCTAAGGGGGTCAATTGGGGGTGAAAATTTGGATGGAACCCATTTACGGTATAGCGGTAGTTGGGAGTCCTGGGGAATAGGAACATTAACATTACATAAGTAAATTGACGTTCCAAGGGTAAAGGTACCTTATGGCGGCCTTAGTTTTGAAGATGTTTTCTAAAACGGGGTAAAAAAGACGTTTGATTATGGCTATTTTGAAAACTATTAGATGTAACATATAAAATGTTTAAATTACAAGTCAGTTAATTTAATCCTACGGTTTAGTAGAAAAGATACTTACGGCCGTGTGATATGAAAATATGCAAAATAATACTGAAAAAAGCCTACATGCATCGATACCCTTTCCTTCATACAATCCATACTAATATTACAAATGCGAAAGTAACTCTGTCTGTCTGTTACCTTTTCATGCTTAAACCGCTGAACCGATTGCGATGAAATTTGGTATAGAGATACTTTGAATTCCGGGGCCTTCCCAAAGAGTCCTTACTAAAGATAGTTTTTATCTGGAAATTCATCACCTAAGGGGGTGAAAAGGGGGGAGAAAGTTACGATATAAACGAGTTCCGCGCGGACGAAGTCGCGGGCAAAAGCTAGTATTTTATATTTAAAACACATGTTCCAATATTTGTCCACACCATCGTAAAAGTCCACTCATTCGCCGGGGAAGTCGTAAAATGAAATCCAATAGTAACCCAGGTTTATCTGAACTAAATATTTGAACAATCTGTTTTAAATACCATAAACTAAATACCTTTCTTAGCGAAGACAATAGTTGGGCTGAGGAGCGGCCGAATTTGTCTTTATATTGCATAATTGCCCCAATGCTTCCGACTACATTTGAAAGAAATGTGAAAGTGAGATTCAGACACGGGGGACCCTAATAAAAATAAATGTTAACGCTACTCGCTTCTTTTGTTTTCAAGTCCTTTCCGAGAAACTTTCGCTTTTCGAATATGGAACAGAAAACAAAACAATGCTGTTTAAGGGTGCCAAAATACTTATTGCTACTACGGTTTTGTGCAAAGATAGCGTTGTTGTTTTGTTTTACAACTGGCGTAGCCTTTTCATGTCGCCTGGGAGTTTAGGTGATTTTGCACACAAGTCAACCTTCCGAAATATTAAAATTGTCTTTCTTAATCACTTTAAAATATATTCGGAACATCATTTGATATTAGGTAGGTACCTACTTATTATTATTAGCGTTTCGGTGAAGGAAACCTGCATACATCTGCCAAGAAATTCAAAGTTGTACGTGAAGTCCCAAACCCAAGAAAATATCAAAGCATGGTGGTCTTTTCCCACTCATCCATAAAAGGAGGCCTGTGTTCAACAATGAGATGTGTAAATACATGATGATGAAGAAATACCAGAAAGCTCAATTAAAATACAAAGGTATTTTTTTAACTTTGTTCAACAATCTTAACTAAAAAATAATGTATCTACATTTTAATTGACATTTCTTAAGTTCGAATTCACGATCAAAAAATAATGTTATTTAGCATAAAAACAAATGTGTATAATAGGTATATATTATTCAATTCAATTAGGCATTTCGCCGGTTGGCGACCACCTAATTTCATGTACCGGTTAGCGACCACTTAGCTGACTTGGTGAACTGAAAGCATATTTTCTCGTTTTTTTTGTAAATTCCTATTCCATAAATAGAAACAATAAGGCATACGGCCGACTGTTTCAATAGGCTCTGTAGAATTGATGTTATCTTCAATTGAAAAAACCATGTTCTTCAAGTGGTCGCTAACCGAAGGTGGTCGCGTAACCGGCGAAATAACCCTATATTTTCAAAACTGTCTATAAAATGTACACTGCAATACATTTGAATTATCTAATTCAATCCATCATAATTGAATATAAAGTTCACAAACCAAATGAATTCAATAAGCGAAGTGGATTCGCAATAAAAAACCATCATAACGAACAATAAAATATTTATTCGATTCCAATTATATCGATTTATGTTCTACAATCGATAGTAACGTGTTTTAATTAAGTTATCATACTAAATTAATCGATTGGCATAGTTGTATCGATTGCCCGGAGCGTCTGGGGTTACTAAGAGCGAATGAGTTTAGATGTCTTCGTTAACGCGTCTTATTGAGTGATAAACAGACAATTAGTTAAAACTAATTAGTTAAAATGTTAATTCTAGCCTTGGGCAGCTACAGTTTAGTTTGACATACTATATTATATACACGGTGTAACATGAGGAAACCGAATAATTTTAACAGCGTATTCCTGAGGTCGTATCGTATGAAGCAAAAAAAATGTATTTGAACCCAGGTCGAAATATGACTTTTTTTTATGTTTTCATACATAATAAATAAATACTGGAGATTTCAGTACAACTTTTTTAAACAAAAACTCTAATACTTATCTCAAAAACCAAGCTGAATCCAACAAACATTATACGACATTTTTAACTGACTTCAAAAAAGGAGGAGGTTCTCAATTCAACTGTATTTTTTTGTTTGTTACGTGATAACTCGGTAATTTAATATGAACCGATTTGAAAAAATATTTTTTGTTTGAAAGAACTTCAATATTGGTCCCATTGTCACAAATCCAGTTCTGATGATGGGATCCTGGAGAAATCGAGGACAGGCCATTCCGGACTCTCACTAGCTGCCCGCGTGCCTCTACCCGTTAATTGCAAAGAACCCAGAAAAACCTGCGGGGTAAAATAAAGATTTTTTGAAATTTGATCAGTGATTCCGGAGATCAAACATACAAACTTATAATCTCACAGTTTTTTTTTTGTATTACTAGTAGATAATAGATAGTACCTATGGATTTGTATAAAATGAAACATATTTAATAGTACATTATTGCAGAGGCCGGGAAATTCGTCTCTATTGTCGGATTCAGCTTCGCTTCGCTCGCTTCATCCGACAAAATCGACTTGTCCACGAATTGCCGTTCCCGCCGAGGCATATATAGTGCTTTTCTCCAAAAATGCGAGGAAATCAAATAATATTTTCAATAATCTTAAAACAGCGAGTATGTCAATAACCTATTAAGTTCCCACCCAACTTATTTTTTTAAAGTATGTGTACACGGCATGACACGTAGTGCCAGTTTCAATTTACATACTTAAAATAATTAAAAACATTAGAATCGATCACAGTTTAAAATGTTTACTTATTAAAGATTAAACGGGATTGAAATCTAAACGTATTTAAAGTTGGATATGAATTTTATATGGATAAATATTTTTATTTCTTCGTTTCAAACTATTTGAGACATTTTTAAAAACGTCACTTCGATCACTTACAAAAGTAAGAGTTTTGTCTATGACTTTAAAAAATACAGAAAACGCGGGAAAACTTTAGGCACACTACAAACGGGCGCAATTTGACACACCAACATGCAATAGTTGGAAAGAGACAGCATACATTTCTTTCATTCTAACAATAACAAGTTGTTGTGATAAATTGCTAGGCCTTGAAACGTACGAGCATTTGGCTGTTTGCAGTGATTTGCCTTAGTCAATACATAATGGTTAAAAGGTAAAAAACTATACAGTAAAGGATTTTCATACATTTTCCTGGCCGCTGAAGCTGTACAATAATGACTTTTAACTTTTTAAATTTGCGCTCGGCAGTAATGAGGAACTTCACGGACTATTTTTGCTACAGTAAGGCGGAGATTTCCGAGCATATTGGAGAAAACTTATTTTATCGCGTATATCTTAGGTCCGCTTGACTACATAGTATTAGTGTTATCCTGATTACTTCCTAAGGAGCACGGAGTCCGCTTGCTCTCAGTCAACTATTGGTGTAGGCGTTTTTACGGAAGCGACTACCATCGAACATGATTTTATTCTGTTTAATTAGTATACCTACTTGTAAGTACTGTTATACTGTGTAAGCAAGAATACTAGACCGCTTCAGATAAAAAAGATAAAAAAAAACAGATTACTCGCAAACCCACTTAGACTGGCGCTTCCTTTTCAGTTTTGACGTGTTGGCTAAACATTAACCGCGGTACAGAAAAGAGCTTATTGTCGGCGTGTATTTTATGGTGTTTAAGTCGTTTCGGTTTGTATGAGATTAGCGCCAGTAATCCTTTTGTTCCTGGTCACGACTATGCGGTCAGCATGCGTCATCGACCATTCGCGATGACAGAACAAGCTATACAAATTATAGCTAACGATGATTATTAATTGAGGACCGTAATTATGAAGAAAAGTCGCGGAAATGCAACGAAGTATATATTGGGAAGAAACTTAAGAAATCAGTACAGAAGATTATCCATATTTTGAATAAATTTATTTATTTCATAGATCTAACTTAATAAGATAAGATTATTTATTTATAAGATTTGGAAATCCATTTGTTATAATATACGTCCACTGTCCAATTATAATATTAGGATGCATTAATAATTAATTGTCAATGTCAAGAAAATGTATATTTCATTTCGTTTTTGTAAACTGTACAAAAGAAATTAATGTTAATTTCCTAGCTCTTCAATAATACGTGTAGCCTGCCTAAGATATCTCACCAGCATGCAGCATGCTGAGCATCACTGCATCCACAGAATTCAATTTGATTGGTATACCACGTAACTATAATTGCAGCAGCCTTGGAATGGAACAGGACTTGGACAGATAGTACATAGAACATAATTGCCCAACATTATAGTTATTGGAACAATGAATCACTGATGAGACTTATTTGCCGTTTACTGAATCATTTTCAGGTGTGGGAGGTAAATATGGATCGCATCCGTGTTTTCACTTTGAAAGCGATGGTGTTAGAATAATTTTTTGTCTGAACAAACTCTAAAATTACGACGTTGGTGCCTACGATATATAGTAAGTATTAACCCTCTCAGCAGCAACCCCTATTTGACGGCTGTTACTCTCTTTACATACAGATGTGTACGGAATTTAGACCTTTTCATGTATGGCGCCTGTAAGATATGTTATGTGTGTACATTATTTAATTTAGTTTAGTTTAATTTATTACACGATAAACATTACAATATAAATCTGCATAAATATGTCAAAATTACAAGAATTTCTACAATGATCGTCAATATAATTGAAATCTAAAATAAAAATAAAATATTTTACCTCCTAAAAAAGATCGTCATTTGTTATACAATATAATAAAATTTTAAAACTATTCACATGTCAACATAATAAAAGCAAATTAAGTATATAAAAATTTCAAAACATAAACCTCAATTTATCACTAAAACTTAAAACAGAATATAATAATACTTAATAACATTTTATAAAATTATATAATTTTCTACTACAATTTTATTTCCGATACTTTTACGATTAGACGAGATCTTTCCGGCTCTTAGGCTGGGGTCACACAGTCTGAATTCATGCACTGAATCATAATTTGAATCACTCAATAGCAAAAAAAGGTAGCAATACTGGTAGCAATTCTGCACAATGTGTACCGTTTTAAGGTAGCAATACTGGTAGCAATTCTGCACAATGTGTACCGTTTTAAGGTAGCAATACTGGTAGCAATTCTGCACAATGTGTACCGTTTTAAGGTAGCAATACTGGTAGCAATTCTGCACAATGTGTACCGTTTTATTCGCTCGTGAGTGATTCTGATTATGATTCAGTGCATGAATTCAGACTGTCTGTGCCCAGCCTTAAATACTTCTAATAAATCCAAAATTGAACTCACGTAGGGTCATTTCGCCGATTAGCGACCACCTAATTTTATGTGCCGGTTAGCGACCACTTAGCTGAGTTGGTGAACTGAAAGCATATTTTCTCGTTTTTTTAGTTAATTCCTATTCCATAACTACAAACAATAATGCATACGGCTACCTGTTTCAATAGGCTCTGTAGAATTGATGTTATCTTCAATTGAAAAAACCATGTTCTTCAAGTGGTCGCTAACCGAAGGTGGTCGCGTAACCGGCGAAATGACCCTATTAAAGGCCAGTAACTATACGTGCTTCAAGCGGCATTGCCGCGAAAACTCTCATCCTGAAGAAGAACTTTCGAAGAGTTCGAATCAAGTCGCTCGTAGTGACATTTAATACGTGAGTTTAACCGTGGATGTATTAGTAGCATTAGTAACATTAGTGACATGTCTCACGAAAGTTAAAATTCGATTATTTCAGACTCTTGAATTATTTTGGCGTCAAATCGATCTTCTTTTTGCAAATAATACGGTTAAGGCTTATACACCCGCTAACGTCCTTGAGTCGTCGTTCGTATGGGCCAGCGCGCGACTGATCGGGCCTGCCGAACCTCCGCGCTCGCGCTTTTTGTAGGTATTTAAACATTGTAATTAAGATAATCATGTTATCTATTCAAACTCTGCGAATTTGTCTATAAATATTTAATAACTTTATTTGAGTACAAAAATTTAATTTAAAATATCTATAGTTTAGTCATAATATTGAATAAACTTTACAAAAAGAGGTAACTTTGGGATTTTTTTCTATCGAGTGAAGTTCATTAGATCGCGTAACTGAATGCGACTTTCACTAGATTAGATCCTTAAGTAATACGTATCTTTTTTTTAGATTTTTAAACCATATTTTCTACGTCTGAGATTGTTTTAAAAAACTCGAAAACGCTGCCCCTGTTGACTGTCGAGCCTTAAATTATTATGCTTGATTCAATTGTGACGATTTAGTTTTTACACTCTATTAAATATTCTATTTGGTCAACGGCAACTTTCGAGCACTACGACCTTTTTCACCAATTCATACAGTCGTATCTACTGTAATTCATTTTATAAAGAAACAATCATTATTATATCAAACATTAAACGCATTATTCATCTAATTACAAACGCACGTCTACATTAATCATACATATAAGCCAATCTCGCCTTCAATACCATTGCTATCTCACCTTCACTCCACCGAAACCATCAAACTTAGAGTGGCATAAAACATTATTTTAGCTTAACCTCTCCCGGCCAATATCTTAAGCACAGTAAATAAATATATTAGCTTAAGCAGTGTCTCAACTGGAGTCTCTTAAGATCTGTTTACACGTGCGCTCCATTGAATAGAGGGCCTACCGCGAAAGGCATTCGAAGTTTTCCCTCTCTGTCAGACTTGCGAGTTCGTACGTAAGTGCGACAGAGAGAGAAAACTTCAAATGTCGTTGGCGGTAGGCCCTCAGAACTGCGCGAGGTTGCGAGGCGATGAACGAGGATAAATCCGCCAATAGCGTCGCGGACCACGCTCGCGCTACGCTTCCTATTGGTCCATTTTTTCCCTCGGTCACCCCTCGCAACCTCACACAGCTCTGGCGAAGACTCATCCTTATTATTATTATTATTATTACTTTATTTCAGGCATTGCCCATATCACAACCCAAACATATAACATAATCATAATCATTATCATTAATTAGCGTTAGGTATCACTTAACTTAAATATCAATTTCAAACAATCACAGCTTTAAATTTACATTAATTCATAAAATTAAATTAATTCATAAATCCTATCCTATACTATTAAACGAGCAATATTTGTATATATATATGTATATGTATGTATATATATATATATGCAATCACGTTCTCGGAAACGGCTCTAACGATTTCGATCAAATTTGGAATACAGGTGGTTACGGGGGCGAGAAATCGATCTAGATAGGTCTCATGTCCGGGAAAATTCGTTTTCTCCGTATTTTCTCCATTTTCATCCGAGCGGAGCTCGGTCGCCCCGGGACTAAAAATTCAAATGACAAATTATAATAAAGAGTGATAATGATAAATAAACATTTAAATTAAATTTTACAATGAAACTTGAAATTTAATGAATGAATTGATATATATTTGATATATATTATTTCTGGACTCCATGTGGATGGAGTTCCAGTGCCTCCATAGTGGGATGATGATATTTTCAGCAATGGCTTTAAGGAGGCTGTCGGGCTTGGGACTGACACGAATGCGGCGCATCAGGGAGGCCACGCGCTTGCACTATCGTACAAAAACCGTCCATGCGCTCCTCGCAGAACATACCTGACGCGCTACAATATCGTGGAAGTCCCAACACCCTGAACCAGCATTATGCAGCACTTGCTCGGCACGTGAATTGATCTACCACCGACTGCTCCGACTAGTCCGACTTGCGCTTAAGTTTATTGTTGCGACGCGTGCCAGCCTCACATCGGACGTTTGCACGGAATAGTTTTACTGCTTCAATCTATGTATCTACTGTGTCCGCCGTTGGCATTGAGGTAGCATCACACGAGCACCTCGGGCCACTTTCAAAATAAATCATTATCGTGCTTAGCAGTGTCACGACACGTGTGGGCGGGCATAATTTGCCTCCTGAACGCTCCTAATTGCTTTGAAATGGTACAATAGTTATTGGCTAGTTTACGGGTTGCCAATTTCCTGTCTTTGACAGAAGGAGATATGGAGCAAATTAAATTAAGGAATTAAAATCTTTTCATGTCTGATTTTGTTTGTTTTCTTTAATATGTTTTTTTGCCTAATAAAATAATAAACAAGCCGTCAGGCATCAGTTAGTTGTAGTACCATTTATATACCACGTTTTTTTTAGAAAATGATTCATAGTCATCATATTTGGCTAGCGCGGCTTGTTTATTATTTTATTATACTTATATTTTTATATATTCTTACGATTTGGCGCCAGATGGACCACTTTGATAATGGTTATTTCAAGAAGCTCACTATAAATGATTTCACCTCGAAAAGCCCCTTATTGTACCTACAAACTTTTCACCGAAAGCATATTGTTTCGCTGAATTTGCATTGTTTTTTCTTTCTCAGAAACCGTTCACTTTGTAGGTAGTAGCTAATTGGGTAGAAAGGTTAGGTTTGTTTAGTAATTTTTTTTCTATGAAATGAAAATTCGGTGAAAAATTCCTTCGATGATAACTTTGTCGGTAAAACAAGGGTTAACCAAAATGTGGTGTTGCATGCAATATATATGGCCACAACTTGTGCTGTCGTTCCATTTGTGAAATTTCAGGGAAGTTTCCAGTATTATTTTATTATTTGTTTGTGGGCCTTAATGGGCCGCTTCGACCAGCAAGTGATCTATTGTGGCAGCCCTTTCTTTAGAGTTCACCATTAAGTCCCGTTGCCTAAAGGAAATTCCAGATTGTTTTGCGGTGATATGTTGTACTTCTTGTGGGTGCACGATGTGCCGGCCTAGGTAGGTACTTCTTTTATGCATGAGTGGTCCGCAGGAGCAGAGAATGTGCATTGCAGTCTCCTCTGTCTCCTGGCAGAACAGATAACAGGTTGCGTCCTGCTTCATGCCCATTTGAAACAGGTGTTTGTTCAATTTGCAATGTCCTGTCAGGATTTTTGTCACTGCGCAGGTTTTGTGCCTTTTGAATTGTAATAACTCCTAAGACAGCTTACTATTGAACCCTTCGATCAGGGCTTTAGCTTTTTTTGTCCTTTGGTGAACTTTCACAGCTTGATTGCTTCTGATTTTCCGCGTTGTTTAGCAGAGAATAAGCTTTCCGTTTTGTGATGCCACAGAACGGTTCCGGTTGCAAGTTCATCTGCTTTTTCGTTTCCTACAATGTCGGAATGCCCTGGTACGCATCTAAGTGTGACTTTGTTGAAGTTAGCCAGGGTGTTTAGATTATTATTACAAATCTGGACAAGTTTAGCGTAGGACTCTAGTGATTCTAGTGCCAGCAGAGCAGCTTGGCTGTCCGAGTTGATGTAGATATTTTGGTTCCTTAGGTTTCTTTCAAGGTTGATCTCCACGCATTTATTTAATGCGAAGAGTTCAGCCTGCAATATTGAGGCCTCCTTCCCCATGCTGACGCTTTGGCCTCTCACCGTAGATACCACAACCAACATCATCACCTTTTTTGATCCATCTGTATACCAAATGTGGCTTCCCTCCTTGAAGTCGATTTGGTCGTTTGTCCATTTGTCTCTCGGAGATATTTCCACTGTAAACAAAACCAGTCTGGTGAATTTGCATTCCACGTATGTGTCATCAGTGGGCATGCATAGGTTTTTGCTATCAAAAACAAGGGCCTCAAGTTAGCTTAGCGCTTGAGAGCGCCATTTTGGCCTTGTTAGTGTAGGTACATATAATGTAGATGCACTGCTTCGCCTCCTATTGCAATGCAGTTTCCAGTAACCAGAATAACTCATCTTATTCCACATAGCCTGTACTATATAGCAAGTCTCGGTAAACACTGACATCATCAAAAGAGAAAACAAATTGATACTTTTTAATTCTCTTTCACCGGCGCCCTAGAGAAAGTGAACCGTTTCTTCCATTTGTCAGTCGCTATCGGTCGATTTGCATTATTATCTTTTACATGCCTTTTATTAAGTGACTTCAAAAGAGGTTATCATTTTTTACGGAACTGTACGCTGCTGCTGAAGTTGCCCAATTGGAATAAATGTCGGTTTAATTACGTCGGACTGGTTAAGCAATTGTTTCAACTGTTGCGGTTCATCTAATTGATTTGTGAAATGCGATTGATAGGTACTCGAGATCGTACATTATTCCAAATATTCGAATATACTGGATAGCGTGTAACAGAAACAAATTATTAAACAGATGAATGCTAACAACATCTGAAGCTACTCTTTCCTGAAGGATCGACTGAAGAATCGATAAGAGAAAGGTGGATTTAGAATTAGACATCACGACGATCTGGATGAATTCTCGCAATAAGTTATTGTCTCGTTTGTTGAACGAGCGAGCGAAGCGAACGAAGTACCCTGCTTCAGCTTGGTCCAAAATTATTTCGTATTTCCGGTTGTCTAGCTGTTCTCGTCTACAGGTCGCATTTCTCAACCGAGCCTCGTGAAATTTTGTGAGCAAGTTCAATAATTATGTAGATTTTTCTTTCAACTCATATTTTTTAAATTAAAAAAAAAGATAATGGACATGCTCGCGTGTTCTACAGCTCAAAGAGCCACTGGTTATTGTTTTCACGAACTATTAAAAGCTTTTGATGTTTTTCCAGTACAATAAAAATTATCCATTAAAATATAAAATTAATAAAAACAATTGCTGATTGGATTATTAAATCTGCTGTTCAATAATTATGATAAGTGCCTATGTCGATTTTTTTTATACGACTTGTAAACTTACTGAATCGTGCCAATGTCTAAGCTTGAAAGTACCCTGTCAATAAAGCTGCCCGTGCCAGGCTAATCGATAAATAATGATGTAAGTTCTAATTTTCTGTCTAGATAATCAATAACGTGAACAAGACATTTGCTTAATTTGTTCTCTTTTGATTATAATAATAGACTGGTTCTAGGTCAGGTCCAGTTATTATTTATGTATAGTTTTTATATGAATATGACGGAAATTATAAATGTGAAAGTATTCATACAACCTTGCAATAGTTTGCAATGTATTCATACAAAATTTACTCTATGTACAGTCAAACTGATAATTTAGTTTTGTATATGTACCTACATACTTACTTAATTCTTTTTGTCTAATTTTAGTTTTAAAATGAAAAATGAAATGAAATATTTTATTGATAACATAGTTATACGTCATAGGTAGGTACAATATTAATCATACCTATAATTATTATTTTATTAATTACTATTCGCTTTAAATAAATATTTAAAAAAATAACAGTTAATCATCTACCCGAGTTCATAAAGATGGATGAAGGCCAATCAACTGTACCAATGTTATTATATGTGTTTTAGTCTTGTTTAGTCTCGTTCCATGACGAATTGGTTTTACTGCGATGTCATGTTAACATGTTTTTAATAAATTAATTCTAATATCTTCATATGTACGGTTTCTAGGACATGAGATCTCAAGTCCTAGAATCACTTGCGAATGTAAAATAGAACATAATGCATCTCGCACGCATCTTGCCAAGTTGCCAGCCACACCTAACATTTAGGTCCAAAGGTTCAATTATACACGTTTTCAAATACCTACAATCATTTCCCGATCGGCTCCCATCAGCTTACGTAAGCCAGCCTTAACCTTTCGCTTCGTGATAATGGAGTAACGATGTAGCTGCGTTTACTTACTCGAGAGTAGGTACTACACTAGGTAGAGTACTAGTAACGCATGATCGATGGAGGGAAATATTTACCGTGAATAAGTTTGTTTTAGTTGCATTTATTCGTGGCATGCTTCAGAGTACAGGCTTCCTAGTGACAGCTAGCGTGCGCGGAACAAATATACCAAAATACAGTAAGTTCCAATCAAGGTGAAATTTTAAAAAAGCTCGCCTCGAGCGGGATTTGTAACCCACGGCATACCGTGCAATTAATTTTGTTTGTTTTACTTTGATTGGAAATTGGAATTGCGATAGCAGATGTTTCTGCTCAGTAAATATTTACTGCTAAATACAGTTCTTACTTCTTAATTTTGTTGAGGATGCGTTGTGTTGAGAGTGAGCAATTTGTATTTGTCTCCACTGGCTCCAGCTAAAAATCTCTTGCCGTGTGTCAGTCACAAAGACATTCATTCACTAATGTTTCCCAACCTAACGTTAGGCAACCTGATTCATTTCGCATCTTTACATTTCCCAACCTCTTAATATTTCTGAAACTGTAAAATATTTCAGGAGTTTTATAAACTAACCTAACCTAACCTAACCTATAGGGTTCTACACGATGGCCCTGAAATAAATCCTGAAATATTTACAGTTTCAGAGTTTGGGAAATGAAAAGTTGCGAAATGAATCAGTTTGCCAAACGTTAGTTGCGAAAAGAAGGTGTTCCAGACAATAGACATAGACATAGATTTTTTTTATTTAAACTACATTTTATACAGTGAACAAATTAAACTTACTTACAAGACTAGATTTAAAAACGAACATTAGACCATTAAGTACCGTATGAGGCATAACAATGTGTGATGCTAAAAAGGGGCTAGACTCCGCAACGCTGGTTTTCAGTCAGACCTATACATACATAATCCTTACAAATAGAAACAAAGTCCTGAAATTAATTAAAGTTTAATAAAACCAAACAATGCAGTGCTGTTGTAAAGTCTACTCTATAAAAATAGAACTGACGCGATGATTAGGTGACCTCATATTTCAATCCTGAGTAGGTATTGTTCTCATTTCACGGGAAGTGGACGAGAGAGTACGTACTACGATTTAGGTACACAACTAAGATTGGTACTACAAAAATGGTAGTACAATGAAACCACATTTAAATTACATAGTTCATATGTCTCCAACCATAACATAGTTATTTACAGTACACATGGTGCTACTTTTCCTTGTAAAAGAGCACTTACCGTGCATATGTCGAAACTTTAAAGAGCCACATTGCACTGTAAAACGTTGTACGATACACGTGCGAATAGGTAATTCGCAACTCGTGTCGATTCAAAATACTCCCTTCGGTCGTGTTTTAATTTATCACCACTCGTTGCAAATTTCCTATTTTCTGCACTTGTATCGTAAAATATATTACTGATAAGCGGATAACAGCACTTACAACACTCGCCCATGGAACCAGTGTAAGACCGTCCGGTCTCTTACCGTCTGTACGGCTCAGGCCTTGGGGTTCCATTACACATGGCACGTTAGCCGAAACTAAAGCGCGCCTTATCATCTCATTGATAGCCCAGTGCCTGGGTATCCTACCGGCACATCACACGCAGCTTGTGGTGTCCATCTGACTCGACCATCACCCCACATCTACACCGGTGTGGCTCGAAAACCTTACTTCCGAGTCTTAGGGCCACTGCCACCCGCAACGAGTCGTTGTCCAATAAGGTTCCTAATTGTGGCGACGGCAAAGCATGCAACCATTCTCCGGACTCTGGTTCCCTGACAGCTTTCAGTCGGGCCACGTCACTTCCAAAAGCATCACGCAGCAGGTTGCCATGTATATCCTGACATAAAATATCTTCCCACAACCTACCTACCACAGTTAAATACCTACTTAATAACTGAGCCCTTGCTGAAACATTTATCTAAATAAATATGCCCTTGCTGAGATTCCAACGCCTGTCCACTATAGGTACTTACTGTTATCAAACCCTCGACGAACGCGGGGCCATAAAATGTGGGGCGGGACTTTCTGTAGCGTCAATCTGGCAGGTAAGTGCTAGCTTTCCAAACAGCAGCAAAGCGTCGTACTACGAATAACAGACACTGGTACCTGTACGAAAGATTAATATTTTCCCGTAGGCATGTAAGACAAGCCCCCCGCCTCATCTGCCCGCGACACAAGTCGGCTAGATTCCGTGGTAGCTTCAAGTACGCTGCCACGCGAATCACGCGATGCTGGAACAATCTTCCACCGCCAATAAGAAATGCAAGTTCACTGGTTTAGGAACAAATTAAAACTCCACCTGCTAAAGTCTTCAAACGTCTTCTGTCTAGCCGATGAAATATATACCTACTTTTATATATTATATTCATACATCCATTTTCTATATGTCGAACATACTTAATTGTTACGTATTAATTTTAATTTTTTACTAGTATGTATTTATCCTGTTTTAAAAAAAAACAAGCTGTACCTGCAGTGCACTTTCTGTTGTATTTGTAAGTATATAGATCTGCTTTTATTCGTGTCATGTTATTTGAGTAAAATGGATTCACTGAAAATCAGCGTCTGAGTGGACTCCTTATTGAGACCACCCTCAACATTGTACTTCTTTTTATTTTTTTCTAGATTTAAGCATTTTTAATGTTGTAGTTGTGTTTTTCGTAATAAATCATTCATTCATTCAGACATATAGTTAGGTAAGTTTTTTTTTACTCAGTACAAACGTTCCTAAATCTGTTTACATCTCACGCAAGTGAACGCTAAGTAAAACAACAAGGCGAAACCTTCAAGCCAAGTAAAGAACTATTTCACACATCTCCAATGCCACGAGGCATGTAAGACTAGACCCAAATAACTGTTATTTGCCGTCTTATTACTAAGTCCTCACTAAAGACCAAAGTTCAATGCAAGGCGGTGATCGACACTGCAATTTACCAAATGATTGTGTTGTGTATATGACCTATCCCTGAATTATTTTGATGAAGATGGACAGAATATTTTTTGTGAGGTTATATTGCGTGTAAAGAAACTTACGGTGCATTCACACTATACACACAAGCATATCGCTTTGGATAAGTATAGCAATTGATGATAATCATCGATGTTCTTCAATAACAATATCGCACAGCACTCGCTCGCTAGTGAAAAAACTCATTAAACGCAATACCTCTCGTATTAACAAATTTGACAAGAAGCAATTTGACGACCGGTTAGCCTAGTGGGTAGTGACACTGCCTACGAAGCTGAAGGTCCTGGGTTCGAATCCCGGTAAGGGCAAATATTTGTGTGATGAGTAAGTATGAATATTTGTTTCCGAGTCTTGGATGTTTTCTGTGTACCTATTTAATTATTTATATATCAATTAAATATATCGTCCTCTAGTACCTATACTATAACACAAGCCTTATTGAGCTTACCATATTATTTATTTATTTATGCAATGCTTTGGTTGCTTAGTTGATTAAGAACCATCGCTCCGGCTTTTTTAACGTAATTACCCTTTCGTCGGAAATTGACCCGGTTGGCCGAGGGACGATGACGAATGACGAAGGAAAACGAAGGGAGGGACATCAGATTATAATTTGACATACCTTGTTCGACCTATCAATGTCACTTCACCTTTGCCCTGGGGCGTTTTCAAATGAAGTGTATTCGCATAATGGATTGTATAGGAATTTCATTACTTAAATGACAGCTCTTAAGTTGAAAATTATGCCTCCGCGGTATTAATAAAGGCTATTAATCATAAGTATAGTCATAAAACTTTACTCGCTAAATAAATCCAAATGTACGAGTAATATCGGATTAGGTAAGTAAAGTGCTGGTACAAGTCCATGTCAGTATATTTGAGCAAATAGCACAATTCTGAGTTTATTACGTACCTACTCCATTAATAATGTATTACATTTAGATTAAAAGCTCTCAAACTGTTTTACTTGTTTTTTCTAAGTTTAAATTATCAACATCAATACCTAATTTTGTAACTTCCTTATGTATACATACATATATGTGATATAAACGAACTTTTAGATTTTTATTCGAACTAAGCTTTCAGAACGCGCAGATACTATATACATTAAAAAAAAAACTAAAGAGTGTTACGCTACGGTAAGGTATCCGAACTTTCAATAAAACTACCTACATAAGAAAATTCAGTAATTGCCTACATATTCGTTTCTAACACTATAACATCTTATCCGAGGCCTATTATTGCTTCGGAGCATTACCACACACCTAACTTCTTTTTCATAGATTCACGTAAACATATAAGCATACGGTTGTTGGAATAATAAAAGATGCTAGATATCACATGACAAGCCATTTGTTATATGTAACATAGGGACAGCTTCACTCACAAAGTGTGTGACTTGGTCGTTGTGGACAAATTTTTCGAGTAAGTACACTCGATGCCAGAGATATGTATACATTTGTTGGCTTACTAGATAAAGGACTGAGGTGTAAGAGTGTAAACATATGTAAACATATGTAAACACACACAAGCGAATACTCGTACTGCTCAGAGTTGTTTTAGGCTATGAAAATGCTGCCTGGATGAATCTCCGGTGGTTTGAAATGCTCGGTTCTAAATTCATCATTATCTCACGATTGTCGCCGTGAAAGGGTCACAAAACCCGTTATCATCAAATAAAACTCAACGCCGGTATTGTTATACGTAGCTATTGTACTGAACATCATCCATTTTGATAATATTTGCTGATACAATAACGACGAAAAAATACGCCGTAAAAACGCTGAATACACGCCTACCTCACCGCAGAAGCTAAAAGGTCGTCCTTTGCGCTCTGTGTCTGCCCACATGTATGTACAAGTAGGTAGGTATCACGGATTTTGCTTTCTTTCCAATTATACCAAGGCTACAACATGCATAGTTTAGAACGATATCCGTTATCCATGTGACTTAGCACCATGTCCGCGTGTCGACCTCCAAAACTCGCTGAAAACATTAATCATTGTTCGTTTAACAATACGCTGTCACTTTCTACGTCAATCAGCGAGACATGGGCAAATTGTTTCTGCCAATATGTTTAAAGGTTGTCCATTGAAAATGTCCACGATTGTACATAATGCTTGTCCATAGCATTGGCTATGCTTATGAATTCGAATTGGATAATTTGAATGGTGTTCATGAGTTTGGTGCTAATAATCAGATTGGTTCGTAGTTGTCTTCTGAAACGCGTGTCTAAAGCCGTCAATAAGCCTTTTAAAGAAAAGCTTTTTAAAGAAAAGCATGCAGCTAGCTATAGATATTTCTATTGACGCAGCGGGCTGTCTTCATCGCTTCTACCTCTTTTGTTTTCTTGTTCGACGCTAATGACGGACGGCATGATTTTGCAGGGAGAAGACGATCCTCAATCTCCTCAATTCGGGCGTCAATGATCTTCCCAACTGAGGTAATAATCAAGCACTTCAGCTCCTCCAGTTGTTCCCCGTCAGTCGGTAGCACTGGCGTAAGAGCCGGTGTCGGCGTCTTATTCCTTAACGTTCGCATCTCAGTGAATTCCCGTTGATATGACATGAGTTCAGCCGTCTATTTTCGACCTCTCGTTGCAGCCAAAAAAAAAGGCCGGCTACATAAGCATCTACAGTCAGCCCAGTTCCGGTTGCAGGAATATTGTCAGATTGCCACTGACAACATTGTCGAAAAACTACCCAAATTTTTCGTACCACATCCTTACCCCTTCAGTAATAAAGTCGTGTTGCGATATATTTGGCTCCTTTAGCTGCTATTAACTAGATGGTGCTGACTGTACTCGAAACGTCCTAGTTAAATGACGAGCCTGTTATATAATATTCTAAATTATACGCACATCTGAGGTATATTAATATTTGCAAAGCCTCCAGCAATGAAGCGTATAATTGCATCGCTAGTAAACAGAATGGTACAGCAGATTCCTAACAGCAAAGGTAAGCAGTAATCAGTCCCAGTGTATGCTAATCAACGGCGATTAAATAATTGACTAGGAAACGATTACTTATAACTATGTACCAATATCGATTGCCACTTTCCAAACCTCGTATCAAACTCAACCTGTCAATTGAAAAAGCAACCGTGACGTTCTGATTTAGGGTTGACTTTTCAAAGTCACGTGAATGAGATATATGTGTGGGTAATGTGTACGGTAATGGTTGTCTTTCCGTGGAATAGTCACGTCGTGAAACAAGATCTGTTCTTGATATTGAAAATTATACGGCTTAGCATTAATGGCCGATGTGATGTGACTGATTGGTGCGAGAATGCAAAACGTTGTGAGGTGTTATGCACTGGGATGAGATACAAGTGCAGACGCATAATGTTATGGACAACAATGTGTATTTTATATCCCTAGCAACTTTTACCCTGTTTCGTAGACATAGTGCGTTTTTTCCTTCAACTGTATACTTTTCTGGATTGTTATTAATCAAACTTAACCTAATAGTCCGTAAGCCCGCTCCCAATATACCTACGTCTCATGACAACACGATAAATTAAGGCATGGCATACGGTCGAGAAAGTTAAGCTGAGCAAAAATCAGAAGATTATCGCACCTAAAATTAGCCGAATGTTTGAAAAATCCTTCACTTCCGGTCATAATGTTAAGGTTCACATGACGTAAATATACCTATTTAAGTCATGTGACAACAGTACTGAGACATGTGGCATCATTTAGCCTTATTGCTTAATATTAACAAAAACGTATAAATCCACCATATTTCTTCTTGAGTCGAACAGTGCGGTTGCATCGGGGCTAACAGTACGAAACGGGACAAACATTACACAAAAACGTGAATTTCCTTCTTCGGCGGTGTTCAATTATTCGAATTAGGCAAATTTCTAATGCCGTCTGAGCAAATTGGGCCTGACTCACGACTCCTAATGAAATGGACCAAGTTTCATCCGACTGACGCATCCAATTGCTCTTAGCGTTTTCACAAGCATCGCAGAAAATACACGTGTTCCAGTTTCGATATCAGAAAAAATAATGCACTTTTCAAATTCAATAAGCATGATGCCTCATGTTAAAATTGATAACGTAGCGTTGCTAAATGGACTTTAAACCATCAAAATATTATAGTAAATTATAAATAATAATTAAAATCATAAAAAGATATGGACCTTGAAAGCTTAGAAAAAATATACATTTTTAGGGTTCCGTACCCAAAGGATAATACGCACGGACATGAACCGTGATAGTAAGACAGTTGACATTTTCACAGATGAGATGATGTATTTCTGTTGCCGCTATAACAGCAAATACTAAAAACAAGAATAAAATTAATATTTAAGGGGCGATTTTTTTGCCGTTTTTACAGATAATCGTACGGAACCCTTCGTGCACGAGTCCGACTCGCACTTGGCCGGTTTTTTTTTTATTGTCCAGGAGTAAATTTAAAGCTACCAACAGAATCCTTACGCTTTTATAGAAACAAAATTGTACGACAACTACTTATACATAGGTGTCGCAGTACAACGCAGCTCAACATGGTTTTTCGCGAACGAAACAGCATTTTTTATATTTTCCATACAACGATTAGTACAAATACCAGGTGTGACGTCATACCTGTGTGTCAATTAGTATGAAGCGTTTATGGCTGCCACCAGCGAGGTCAATCTTTGTCTAAATTTTTGGGTATTTATGTTCTTTAATTGTAGTTGCTCCCATACAAACATTTGTTCCTCTTCAAATACTGGTTTGAATGGCATCGTAAAAAAATCTTAGTCATCATCCCTATTGCAACCCAAGGTACCTAAACAAACGTAACAATCAGCCTATAAAGATAATATAAGTAACCCGCAATTCTGAGGCAGTAGCAAGAGTAGACAAGAGAGTTATCACGCTGCATTACGCACTTAATTAGTTTGGTCCTGCTTATTTTTTGTTTCAGAAAGTTAGATTTGGGAAAAACGGCCATATTTAATTAAATAAATATGCAGGGCTTGATTTTAATCCTAATGTTGCCTACATCCATACTTTGCAAACGTCTTACCGTACCTACCTACCATATAAAAATTTTCAACACACCTGCTCGTAAAGTAGGTCTTATTACAGCGTATTTACACTGATAATGCAGAATATTACCCATGCCGTGCCTTTTACATTACATTATCGCACTAGTGCCTTTTCATTACATATCTTTTTAAATATTAGCAAAATAATGCAGAATATTACCCATGCCGTGACTTTTACATTACATTATCGCACTAGTGCCTTTTCATTACATATCTTTTAACATTTTCATTTTTTTTTTTCCTCGCAAATGTGTTGAAAAACGTCGTATGAAACACGTGAGCATTGGTCATTACACTTCTCGTCTCCATTAAGCCTTCGCCTTCGGCTCAGGCTTAAAAACCGACTCGAGTGTAATGACCAACTTAGCACACTTGTATCATAATGTACTATTACAAAATACTGTTTAGTTAATAGTAGATTGTACAACAAGTGCATAAAACGCACCATTTTACTCGAGACGTTTATCCATCCGAGCGAGCTTGCGAGCGAGGATAGATATAAAGTCGAGTGTAAAATGGGTTTTATGGACGAGTTGTACACTCTACTTTTCACTTCGATTGCGAGGAAATGAAACAGCAACACGTAAAATAATAAATGAGACGAAATACAAATTATAAGTTTATTTCATGAAGTTTTATTGTGTACTTTGGCTGTTGGTATATTTGCCTTGGTCTTAGAATACGAACGAAACGAAATAAAATAAAGAGGTTGTTGTATGAAGTTAAAGATGTTCGTGTGGCTGTTGCAGCGATTGCCTTGGTCTTCGACGAAGATTTTACTTTATGCTCTAGAGCATAAAAAGCGACTTTATGTCGCCTACGCATGACATAAAGACGAACTTTTAGAGCATGAGAAGTGAAAATATTATTACGTTTCTCTTTCTGTAGGTACATCCCAAATAACTCCAAATAAGAATGCCATAATATAACTACTGACTGAATGTACATAGTAATAGTATCCATGATAAGCCTGAATGACATAGTTATTATTAATAGTATTTCGTGTGTACGTATATATATTATTCGATTCCTCGCCTCATTCTCAATTTCAATTCACTTCGATCCCAGCGTAACCTAAATTAATATTTTGACGCTCTAGTGCGGGAACTAGTATCGCTACCCACACAGTGGCGGTGGCGCAACGCCGACAATTTCGCCACGTTGCCCAACAGATTGTGTACGATGCGTTGGAAAAGCGAGTTGTGAGATAAATTTCACGCGGCGATATGATTTTGTAAGCGAAGCGAAAGGCTTGTGGTTAGGTGGTGAAAGATTATACAGCGAATTATACAGATTTTTTTTTCGACTCAGTTTTCGAAATTTCAAAAAAAAATATTCTGCTAGCGAGTTTTACACCTCACAGAGCGACTAGTTTATGTCTTACAGCAAATATCTGCCTGAATCCACGCTTACAACTGCGCTAAAACAATGGCTGAAATATTCCTTCGTTCCAGACTTGGGATACTCCGGGAGATTAAACAGTGATGTAACTGTATAGCCACGCCACTCACAAATCGATTTGGCACATTAACTTTAATAAACCAGTCGATGTGACACCGACTTAATCACACAGTACGTTATTTGAAGACAGTAAAAATAAATATTTTTTACATTACCATTAGGTATCTACCACAAAACCTACCAAAAATACTTAGAATACGGATTCAACTCACTTTTGGTATTTTAAAGACTAGATTTCCGTACAAATTTCATGTTAAGAGAGTGTTTTTGACGTTTCACAAAAATGCGGATTTGACTATATTTCTTTCTATCTATCTTTCTTTACAAGATCCAGGAGCCTAAATAAATTGAACAGGTAGTATAGTCTGCTGCACTGCAATGAGTACATTTCAACACGGTATACAAATTAAATAATTTCAAGGATTTTAATAGCCACCTAATTAAACAACAATACATTCAAAAAATATTGTAATAAATGATAACAATACAAATGTCACAAACAGCAACTGAAATATACCCGGAAAATCCGTTTTCATAACAGACGCATGATAAGAGCCAATTACAAACATACAGAGGCCAAATTGTGTGTTAGATTAGCTATAATTGGCCCGAAATAATTGTAATTTTCGTTATTTCACAATAATACATTTGTAACAAAACTGCCACTATATTATGTTGCAGTTTCACGCATTTTGTTTTACGCGTAGAGTTTACTCTGTGCTTAGCTTCTATTTTCTTAATTTCCTTAGTCATCCTCGTTTTTGAAGAGTGAATGTGGTAGCAATAGACCTCCAAGATCTATTGAGAAGCCGGGAGTGCTCTATCTTACAATAAAAAAGGTAATTAGGAGTATTTATTTATTTTTCTTTGGCCTTCCATTTCTCATATATGTCAGAATTTATATTAAGCTTACAAAACGCCTTAAAATTTGCTTTACATAAAAGTCAGCGACTGCACTCCGAACAGTTGTAGCCCATTCTGAAATGCATTCTTAACTTCTTGATGTGTTTAATGATCTTGGATAATGCACTCCCTCTTGCGTTCGCACAAAACAAAACTATTGTACACGAACAGCGCACTGATAATCACACAAGATTGAAATTAATTTGATATTGAATAGTTGCTTACAAAACGCCCTAACCTTCCAAGCTTTAATCCATATCAACGCTATACCTAACTCGCGTGACCTCCGTCTGTGATGCATGACTTCCCTTGTCTCAAGAAAAGTATTATGCCTAGTTCCCACATTATCTACAATGTCATACGAAACATGTAGCAATTTGGACATATGGCGGCCATGCAAGGTCGTCTAATTGTTGGGCCCGAATTTATTATTATAGACTGCGAGTGGAACATCATGGCGCGACGTCATGTGGGCAATATGGCCGTTTAGAGACCATATACAAATACCGAAAAATATATACGGTCTAGACATACAATAATCTATACAAATACCGTAGAACTACTCTGCCTGTTTGGTGTATTTTCACGCTTGAACGAGAGAACAGACATACATTTAATTTGGTATTGAGTCCCGGATGTGAACATGGGATACTTCTTATCCCGAATCAAATTGGTGACGGAAGTTTGTATAGGACTGTGAATATTTATTTCATATAATTTTGTTTCGTATTGATAAAGAGAGTTTTTGCATTTATTAAAAAAAAGTTGTTGACCATTGAGGGTCATGAGCATTACATTACGCTCGCTGACTTATAGGATAAGTTTATTATAATGTAACAAAGACCTACCTGTAGTTTAAATATTTTGAATTTTAACGAATTGTAAGCGAGTGGATCCGCGTGCAGAGCTAGTATAGCGCCCAACAGTTGGAAGTCTCTTTGAAATCCGACATTTTCAAACTACTGAATTGGTTCCGCGCAAATGGCCTAGTTTTGAACTTGTCAAAGACTCAGATTCTGCACATTAATCTAGGCGGACGACCTCCAGATCCACTAAATATAAGCATCCTCGGTAATTTGTTGCCACAATTAAGACATACCAAGTTCCTCGGTATAACATTAGACTCTGGACTCAGATGGGATGCACACATAGACAGTTTATGTGGTAGGCTGTCTAGCGCATGCTTCGCTCTAAGCAGATTGGCACACGTTTTACCCAAAAAACAACTCAGATCATGCTACTATTCACTATTCCACTCAGTTATGAACTATGGTCTCGAATTGTGGGGTACGGCCGCAGAGTGGCAACGTGTATTCATACTACAAAAGCGTGCCGTACGTATCATCTCATTTGTCCCTCCACGCACTTCAGCTCAAAATCTCTTTAGAGAAAACAATATACTCACCCTGCCCTCGCAGTACATATATGACGTCGCTAAATTCGTCAAAGAAAACATTGAAACGTTTCCCCGCAGAAAGATAACTCGCACAAGACAGGGGTCCCAGAACCAGCTCCTCACACAAACCACTCGACTGACCAAGTCAAGTAAAATCATCTCTCACGTGGGGCCAAAAGTATTTAACAAACTACCAGTAAATGTAAAATGCGCGGGTAGTAACTCAACTTTTTTAAGAAAATTAAAATCGTGGCTTCTCACGCACTCTTTTTATGACATTAAAGATTTTTATGAGTTACCAGAATAAGAATGTTATATGTTAACACACTTAGTATATAAATTTAATTTAATCTAAACAATCGATGACATGTAATATTAATAATATTATAAATAAAAGACTTATGACTTACTAGCTGTTGCCCGCGACTTCGTCCGCGTAGAACTTTTTATCGTCTTAGAAAATGATTTTTCTCAATACAAAATTTGAACCCTCTTTTAGGGGATAATTAAAAAAAAACGTTGATGTTCATTTTCTAGTTTGTGAACAAACAGTCTAAAACCAAAGTTAAAAATCTCATACTTTAAAAATGCCTTAAAATACTCAAACTTTGAACCAATTTTAACACTCTTAGGGGATGAATTTGGAAAAACTCTGAAATCAGTTTTGTAGTCTTTTAACGTACAGAATAAGACCGAAGTTAAAAATCTCTTACTCACAGTTTAAAATTTTATTGCCCGCCATTTAAAATTTGAACCCCCTTTTAAACCCCCTTAGAGGTTGAATTTTTCTAATCGCTGAAAGAACTTTTTTCGTAAACGTTTAAGTCTCTAGCTCAAAAAAAGTGTTGCCCATACAAAGCTTTCTTAACCCCCTTAGGGGTGGAATTTTCTAAAACTCTGAAAGTACTTTATTATTAATTTTAATAAGTAACATTTCGAATAGTTTTAAGTCTAGTAAAAAAAAAAGTTTTTCCCACACAATACTGGCTACCCTTCTTAAGGATCTTAAGGATCCCCTTAGGGATGAAGTTTTCTAAAACGATGAAAGTTCTTTTTTAGTATTCTAATAAGTAATCTTTTTGCAAAGTTTTAAGTCTAACTCAAAAAAAGTGTTGCCCATGCAAAGCTTGCTCTCCTTTTTAACCCTATTAGGGGTGGAATTTTCCAAAACGATTTGTGTTCTTTTTTTGTATTTGAATAAGTAATCTTTCTACAAAGTTTCAAGTCTCTAACTCAAAAACATAAACTTTCCCTGATAAAAACTTTGCACCCCTTTTTGTCCCCCTTAGGGATAGATTTTTTCAAAACGCTGAAAGTCTTTTTTTTGTATTTTTATAAGTAATCTTTCTACAAAGTTTTAAGTATCTAGCTCAGAAAAAGTGTTCCCCATACAAACCTTGCACCCTTTTTTAACCCCCTTAGGGAATGATTTTTGTAAAACGCCGAATGTAGTATTTTTCATGTTCTAATAAGTAATTTTTCGACAGAATTTTAAGTCTCTATTAAAAAAAAATGTTTTTCCCATACAAACTGCGCACCCTATTTTACCCCCTTAGGGGTGAAATTTTCCAAAACGCTGAAAGTACTTTCTTTGTATTTAAATAATCTTTCTACAAAGTTTTAGGACTCTAGCTAAAAAAAATAGTTTCCCACATACAAACTTTGCACCCCTATTTTAGCCCCCTATTTTTACGGGTAGAATTTTCTAAAACGCTGAAAGTACTTAATTTGTATTCTGATGACTAATCTTTCTACAAAGTTTTAAGTCTCTATTTAAAAAAAATATTGTTTCCCCCATACAAACCTTGCACCCCTATTTTACCCCCGTAGGGGTGGAATTTTCCAAAACGCTGAAAGTGTTTCATTTGTATTCTAATAACTAATTTTTCTACAAAGTTTAAGTCTATAGCTCAAAAAAAAAAGGTTCTCCCATACAAACTTTGCTCCCCTATTTTACCCCCTTAGGGGTAGAATTTTCAAAAATCCCTTTTTATCCCTAGCCCACGTTATAAAAGCAACATACTGTGCAAAAATCAACTCTCTAAGATTACTAGTTTCGGCTGTGCGTTGATGAGTGAGTGAGTGAGTGAGTGAGTGAATAAGTCAGTCAGGACATTGGCATTTATCTCCACTTATAATAAATCTCTAAATTAAAAAAAGAATCAGCCAGTTTGAAACTAAGCTTTGCGCGGTTCGAATGTTCTCAGCATCCCATGAACGGAAAAATATGAAACATTTTATATAGGTACATTATTATTCTAGCTGCAACTTAGGATAGTTTTTATCCGACTGCGACAGTTAATTAATTTTCCGAAATATACGACTTCATTTAATTTTTCATTTATTTTTATTGAAATCAAACGCTGCTCCAACTGTCAGCTATAAGAACCGTCACATTTTCGTCAAAATGGCGGAATTGCTTTGCCTTTCACTTATTAATAATTTAAATCCCGTCTACGATAGACCTTTACGAGACAAATGCTAAAATATAAACCATAAAAAAATATTCGATTCTGATATGAGAACTTATATGCGCAAATGTCGTTTTATGTCGTAATTTCAATAAATGAAATCAACAAATTTGAACAATATAATTAACACGAATTTGTTTATTTTGAATGACAATGGCACGCGCTCGGCGCATTCAGCCAAAGTACCTGCGGCGCTACCACGAAAACCGATACTCAATGTTCATATATTTGCATCCCTGTCACTCGAGTATGGTTAGTGCGATAGAGATAGAGATACCCGAATATTTTCGAATTCCGAAGTTCGTGGTTATAGCTCAGGAATCGAAAATATGGTAAATAAATATAATGTATTTTCTCGAAAAAGAATTTAAAATAAATATAGTCAAATGGAGAAAAAAACAAAGCAAGAGGTTATATAGGTAATGATTAAGTTATAAGAGTCCAAAGTTTTAAGAGGGGGTATGTTCTGTCCCTTTTCCGCAAAACGCACCTTCATATGAAACGATTGTTTTTTACTATGACGCTCGAGTATATTTACGTCACAGTCCCTCATCGTTTTCTCACTCTAACAAGCGACATTAAAACGGATGTAGCTTCATAATTTTTTGAGATATTTGAATGGGAGTTTCATTATCTTCTATCTATTTATACATAATAAATGCCTATGTCCTGACTGACTTATTCACTCACTCACTCACTCACTCACTCATCAACGCACAGCCGAAACTACTAATCTTAGAGAGTTGATTTTTGCACAGTATGTTGCTTTTATAACGTGGGCTAGGGATAAAAAGGGATTTTTGATAATTCTACCCCTAAGGGGGTAAAATGGGGGTGCAAAGTTTGTATGGGAGAACCTTTTTTTTTTGAGCTATAGACTTAAACTTTGTAGAAAAATTAGTTATTAGAATACAAATGAAACACTTTCAGCGTTTTGGAAAATTCCACCCCTACGGGGGTAAAATAGGGGTGCAAGGTTTGTATGGGGGAAACATTTTTTTTTAAATAGAGACTTAAAACTTTGTAGAAAGATCAGTCCTTAGAATACAAATAAAGAACTTTCAGGGTTTTAGAAAATTCTACCCCTAAAGGGGTAAAATAGAGTGCAAAGTTTGTATGGGAAAAACTACTTTTTTTTTAAATAGAGACTTAAAACTTTGTAGAGAAATTATTCATTAGAATACAAATAAAGTACCTAGATTCAGTGTTTTAAAAAAATCTACCCCTAAGGGGGTAAAATAGGGGTGCAAATTTTGTATGGGGGAAACAATATTTTTTTTAAATAGACACTTAAAACTTTGTAGAAAGATTAGTCATCAGAATACAAATTAAGTACTTTCAGCGTTTTAGAAAATTCTACCCCTAAAAATAGGGGGCTAAAATAGGGGTGCAAAGTTTGTATGTGGGAAACTATTTTTTTTAGCTAGAGTCCTAAAACTTTGTAGAAAGATTATTTAAATACAAAGAAAGTACTTTCAGCGTTTTGGAAAATTTCACCCCTAAGGGGGTAAAATAGGGTGCAAAGTTTGTATGGGAAAAACATATTTTTTTTTAATAGAGACTTAAAATTTTAACGAAAAATTACTTATTAGAACATGAAAAATACTACATTCGGCGTTTTACAAAAATCATTCCCTAAGGGGGTTAAAAAAGGGTGCAAGGTTTGTATGGGGAACACTTTTTCTGAGCTAGACACTTAAAACTTTGTAGAAAGATTACTTATAAAAATACAAAAAAAAAAGACTTTCAGCGTTTTGAAAAAATCTATCCCTAAGGGGGATAAAAAGGGGTGCAAAGTTTTTATCAGGGAAAGTTTATGTTTTTGAGATAGAGACTTGAAACTTTGTAGTAGAAAGATTACTTATTAAAATACAAAAAAAGAACACAAATCGTTTTAGAAAATTCCACCCCTAATAGGGTTAAAAAGGAGAGCAAGCTTTGCATGGACAACACTTTTTTTTGAGTTAGACTTAAAACTTTGCAAAAAGATTACTTATTAGAATACTAAAAAAGAACTTTCAGCGTTTTAGAAAACTCCATCTCTAAGGGGATCCTTAAGATCCTTAAGAAGGGTAGCCAGTGTTGTGTGGGAAAAACTTTTTTTTTTACTAGACTTAAAACTATTCAAAATGTTACTTATTAAAATTAATAATAAAGTACTTTCAGAGTTTTAGAAAATTCCACCCCTAAGGGGGTTAAGAAAGCTTTGTATGGGCAACACTTTTTTTGAGCTAGAGACTTAAAAGTTTACGAAAAAAGTTCTTTCAGCGATTAGAAAAATTCAACCTCTAAGGGGGTTTAAAAGGGGGTTCAAATTTTAAATGGCGAGCAATAAAATTTTAAAGTGTGAGTAAGAGATTTTTAACTTCGGTCTTATTCTGTACGTTAAAAGACTACAAAACTGATTTCAGAGTTTTTCCGAATTCATCCCCTAAGAGTGTTAAAATTGGTTCAAAGTTTAAGTATTTCAAGGCATTTTTAAAGTATGAGATTTTAAACTTTGGTTTTAGACTGTTTGTTCACAAACTAGAAAATGAACATCAACTTTTTTTTTAATTATCCCCTAAAAGAGGGTTCAAATTTTGTATTGAGAGAAATCATTTTCTAAGACGATAAAAAGTTCTACGCGGACGAAGTCGCGGGCAACAGCTAGTTATATATAAATAGATAGAAGATAATGAAACTCCCATTCAAATATTTCAAAAAATTATGAAGCTACATCCGTTTTAATGTCGCTTGTTAGAGTGAGAAAACGATGAGGGACTGTGACGTCAATATACTCGAGCGTCATAGTAAAAAACAATCGTTTCATATGAAGGTGCGTTTTGCGGAAAAGGGACAGAACATACCCCCTCTTAAAACTTTGGACTCTTATAACTTAATCATTACCTATATAACCTCTTGCTTTGTTTTTTTCTCCATTTGACTATATTTATTTAAAATTCTTTTTCGAGAAAATACATTATGATTATTTACCATATTTTCGATTCCTGAGCTATAACCACGAACTTCGGAATTCGAAAATATTCGGGTATCTCTATCTCTATCGCACTAACCATACTCGAGTGACAGGGATGCAAATATATGAACATTGAGTATCGGTTTTCTTAGTAGCGCCGCAGGTACTTTGGCTGAATGCGCCGAGCGCGTGCCATTGTCATTCAAAAAAAACAAATTCGTGTTAATTATATTGTTCAAATTTGTTGATTTCATTTATTGAAATTACGACATAAAACGACATTTGCGCATATAAGTTCTCATATCAGAATCGAATATTTTTTTATGGTTTATATTTTAGCATTTGTCTCGTAAAGGTCTATCGTAGACGGGATTTAAATTATTAATAAGTGAAAGGCAAAGCAATTCCGCCATTTTGACGAAAATTTGACGGTTCTTATAGCTGACAGTTGGAGCAGCGTTTGATTTCAATAAAAATAAATGAAAAATTAAATGAAGTCGTATATTTCGAAAAATTAATTAACTGTCGCAGTCGGATAAAAACTATCCTAAGTTGCAGCTAGAATAATAATGTACCTATATAAAATGTTTCATATTTTTCCGTTCATGGGATGCTGAGAACATTCGAACCGCGCAAAGCTTAGTTTCAAACTGGCTGATTCTTTTTTTAATTTAGAGATTTATTATAAGTGGAGATTACATACAAGAAGGTTTGTAGGAACAATCTTTAAATTAAAATACAACACCTGTTGAGCCTAAACAATCGTGTTTGTTGCGGGTTATTATGTAATCTATATTGTTTATAATTCTGTATACGTCCGACATAGGCCGACTCGGTTCCCACAGCAGCGTGCGATAATGCGAGTTAACAAAATAAATATTCAACAGTTAGTGACGATAAACAAACCGCGCTCTTATTCCTGCTTCGGGTACCGTCAGCATACTAGGACCACAGTATAAATAGTATACTTACGATCGGAAGGCATACTGACATGAACCTATAATTAGTATAATTACTCAGGACAAGCTATCGTAATAAAAATACCACGACCGAGCGTGATGGTATACAAATCTCAAATATACAATCCTTTTTTGCCGGTTAGTATGAGGTTGCGGCACTTGCGGCAAATAAACCATTAGCCGCCCAATATAAGATGAGATAAAAATCATTCATTCAGGAGGATTTAAGAATCACTTTTGCATCGTCAAAGATTACTGAATTATGTAGGTTGTTTATGGTAAGCCTTCAGCCATTTTAAGGCCTGTTCGTAATTTAGCTGCATAGGAGCTTTTCCGTCCCTTATAGTGGCACGCGTATATTTAGCTCCTATGTCCTCGGTAGAAATCTATACTCTCTATCCAACAAAATCGATGTTCCACAGCTACAAGTCATAGCTTCCCGCTCTACCGCATAGTTCGTACTCTTTCGTCTAGATTATGGTCGTCACATTCGCGTGTCATCATCTAAACACTATGCCGGCTGTGCGACGTTGTTACATGTCACTGACCAATGTCACTTTTACGCGAAAGTTGAGTTTATTAGAAGCGACAAGTGACAGGCCTGCTAGCAACGAGTAGAAATATGAGACGGCGCGGTGTTCCAAATGCTGAATTTCAGTATCTTGTTAGCCATGTCCCCTGGATTCCAAAACTGATAGAAGACAATCTCTAAAGAGTCGGTCTCCCCTGTAATGACGTCATCAAAAACGGCGCGGGCGCGCTTGGAAAAGTGTAAATTTCACCCAAACCATGCAACGTCTATACACATGTGGGGTACCAAATGAACGCTGAATAAATTGTCAATAGTTCAGTCATACATTAAATATCAATATATATGCTAGTTTAAGTACTATTAGCAAAAGTATTAAAAAAACGAAGAAAAATCTAAGGACTTTCAGACTTTGCGGCAAAACTAGAAAAGATACACGAAAGTAATGTAGAACGCAAATGATATTTAGTAATCCAGCTATACATTTTAGTTTTTATTTTAAGACAAGAGCAAAATCGGGAAAATTGTGTTCAAAAAACCAACAACGCAAAGCGAGTTTTCCCTACAAGATAAATTTTATCGAAATTATTATTTTCCAGAAACCAGCACTACTCACTTTCCAGAAACCAACGCTACTAAAAGTATGTTATGCAAAGAGGAAGCTATGCAAAGAGACAGTCTCTAAAGTGTCTAGTTCATCAGTAATGACATAATCTTCATTGCCGCGGAGGCTTTTTGAAAAGTGGGAATTTTACCTGCACCGTGTAATACTTATTTATATATAAACATTAGTACGCTTTTCTTGTTTTTGTTTACGACCCCGGAAGCCCATAAGTACGAGTATGTAAAAGCCAATCCGACTAAAGGCGGGTTGCACAAACTTACGGTTACTGGCGTATCAACGTTAAATATGGCGCCGGCAGCTGTCATTCCTTACAAACTTGTCAAACTTTCCATACAATCAGATTTTAACGAACACCTCTTACGATTACAGACTGTTTTAGTGCAACCCACCCTAAGAAACTATTGTATCTACTCCTTGTTTAGGCACCTACAATACCTACATCCTCCCTCACTCAAAAGTAAGTACCTACGTAATTTATGATGATAACAAGCAAATCGATTTTGTCGATCTTTTATACCCACATTTATGCTAAAAGTGGCACTGGAACACAAGTTTCATGTGCTCTGCCTACCCCTTTTAGGGATAAAGGCGTGATGGTATGTATGTATGTATGTATGTAACAAGCAAAAGATTACACTCCAGCGGAGCCAGCCTCGGACAATAATAACAACAAATAAGTAGGTAAGTTAATTTGGCTTAACCGTTGAATAACAGCCAATTTTGCTGATAATATAAGGAAATCTAATGTTACTTAATTATGAAATTGTTTATGTACATGTTTGGAAGAGTAATTAATTTACAGTATTTAACACTTGGAGACAGAAATTTCAACTTCAACTTATGATTTAATAGTATCCAAATAAGGAAAATTGCGGTAGTAGGTACATGGAACACTTAATTACATTTTAATTTATATTTTGAAGTCTTAAAACTATTGAGAAAACAATATAATTTCCAATTTTCCGTTGTCCGATTTGTTGAATTGGCGAAGATACTTATAAAAAAAAAAAATTGTTATTCAGTGCACTAATTGCTCTTAATAGTTGTTACGTGAACAAAATGGTGGATTGTTCCATTTTATTCATGTACAGGAACATTGAAAGCTGTTTCCTGTTATTGTCATCTTGTATTTTCTTGCAATATCCTGTAGAAGTATCATGCCTCTAGGGTAATTATAAATCGAAAATCAAAGCAAACACTTGCCTTATACACATAATTTATACAAGCTTTTATCACCTGAATTTAAATATTAATTGGAAGACCCGGAGTAATAAATTATCATTTAAATTATTTGTAGTTTACTAACATTATAATTAACTTGTGTAAATAGTTGGTTAGGTACTGTTTTATGCTTCGGATATATTCTATTTTGAATCATATCATCATCATCATCATCCTCATAGCGTTATTCCCGGTTGTGCCCCTAAAGGAGCCCGGGGTCCGCTTTGACACCTAATCCCAAGATTTGGCATAGGCACTAGTTTAACGAAAGCTACTGCCATCTGACCTTCCAACCCAGAGGGAAAACTAGACCTTATTGGGAATAGACCGACCGGTTTCCTCACGATGTTTTCCTTCACCGAAAATCTAACGGTAAATATTCCGTACATAAATTCCGAGAAACTCATTGGTACGAGCCGGGATTCGAACCCAATCATAATTCTCAGTTAAATAATGTAGAACATTTCACAATTCACAACAACTTTAATTTTATTTTTAAACTTTATTGCACAAATCGAATTTGCACTAAGGGGTGACTTATTGCCACAAAGCATTCTTTTTCAGTAAATCATAGTAACAATAATTAAATTACATGGACTTTCGTTTCTCTGATCCGTATACTGATGATCTTTATAATAATTCAAGAAAACAAAATTCAAGTGAATTTGTGATATGAAAATAGAAAATATATAGGTATTTTGGTTTATCTTCAAAGGTATACATACCTAATCATTCGCCAAGGTTAGGACCTTATAATATAGATAAATAGTAATTATTCGTTTATTTATTTATTTTTTCTTTCCCGGCGTCAGCAGTAATGTACTATTACACCATTAGCATTTAATACTTGCTTATATCTTGTAATAGTACATTACTGCAGACGCCGGGAAAGAAGGGCTTGCCGGGTGAGTAGGTACCTATAGTATAGACCGCCGACCGTTAGGGAGGCCGGATAGTGATACGAAGATACGAAGCCGGCAAGCCCTTTTCACGGCCAGGCATGTATAGTGCTTTTCTCAAACATGCAATGAAATAAATAAATAAAAGCTCCTGAAATCAAACTAATTTTCAAGGCTGAATGCCGTGATGCTGTGCCACAAATAGTGGAATAAAAATTTAAAAAAAATTACTTCCCGGCCTAGGCCTTCAATTTCGTATGAAATTCCTTTACAGTTCTCTCGAGTTGATCCGCTCGAAACGTGATACTTTGAAGCCTGATATAATCCACGTAATGACGACATTTCATTGCATGTTTGAGAAAAAGTTTTTACAGTGCAAGTCTTTTTCCTTACAAATAAAGTTATATATTTCTTTATTCGACTACTTGTATTTACAGTTTGTTAGCGAGTGAAGCGCTCTCTCATTTAATAGAAAATGTATAAAGGGATAGTTTATATTACTTATATCGCACATCACACAAATACCAATTCTAATATTTCCCTGAAAGTTGTCGTTTTGTTTACGGTTATAGTTTTCATAGAAGCCCGATGTGTGCTGACGCTACGTGTAGTAGCGACTCTATGTGGGTCGCCCGGAGGCTGCGCTGACGGTTAAATAAAACAATTAACTATATTGTGATAGCCGTTCAGGACGCCCCGCAAGTTGTGTTGCGGCGAGATAGGCTATCCGTCTCTTTCTAATAATAACCCTTAGAAAGTGACTGGAGCCCTGGCGACCTTACATGCCAGTAGGCAAGTAACACCACATAATAAAAATAACTGTCAAACACTTATCACACATGGATGAACCTTACTTTTAGGTATTTCATCTGGTAATCAATTATTTATTACAGTTGCGAAACTGTTGAGCCTACCTAACGTCGTATCTGCGGTTAACAACGCGCACTAGTGATAATCGAGGACAATTATTGCGAATACAACACCCAATTTTCTGACAATGTTTCGCTGCGTACAACTTTTTATATAAGTAGGTAGGTACATAATTATTATTCAATTCAATTCAATTCAATTTATTTTACATAAAAACATGGTGTACATAAGGGTATTACAATTAAAACAAAGTATCACATGTTGTATATTATTGGTAGGTAGTATTCGAAATTTAAATTACTTTTCACTGCCATTCAAGGTACCAAGACATAGATACATTAGGCCTTAGGAGTGATTCAGAGATCGTGGAGTTCTCCGAATGAGAGTGCAGATATTGTGGAGTTTTAAGAGTCCGCAGTAAGCCCACACAAACGGAGTTTCGTTCTCATTTTAAAACTACGTGTTGGATTGTAACGAAATTTTGCATGTATACTTTGTAACTTTGTATGTCATTGTATACAATGACATGAGGTATATCTAGGTCTGTAATTAGTTTATATGGCTCCAGTTTATAAAACAAACGAAATACATCAAAAACTAGTTTTGTATGAAAAGCTTCAATTTGCTGTATTTTATTACTATGGTATCTGAAGCTACATAAACTAATTACAGACCTGGATGGTACTTAACTTATTCTAAGTACAAAGTTTTAGAGCATACTAGCCAGTTGTTTTAAAATGAGAGCCAAACTACGTTTGTATGGATAATCGAGCTGACTGTGGACTCTTAATTCAATTCAATTCAATTTCATTTATTCAAGATAACAAGGATCTCATTTTTGTTAGTATACACTGGAAACAATAAAACTTAAAAACTATGTTAGAACTTAAAAACTAAATTAGATTTTACATGATTAACTTTGTGCACCAATATGGGGCAACAAACATGATCAGCAATCATTTTCAAAATGCTGTTTGGGCTTCTCCTCGTCCTAATCAGCAAAGACGCCGCCTTTTTGCGCATAATTGCTGCAAATCCATCGGTGTGTGCTTCTGCAAACATCGAGGAGGCGCTGCAAAACCTTGGCAGCCCAAGCAACATTCTGAAAGCGTTGTTGTACTGTACCTTCAAAGCGTTGTATGATTTTTGGGTATAGCGAACCCACAGGCTGCTTGTGTAAAAAGATGAACAATAAGCTTTAAACAGCGTTATTTTAACTGCTTTCGAACATCGCGCAAACCTGCGGGCTAACATATTTGCCCTCACACACAACGCCCTGCGCTCTCTCTCCATGTCTTCATCGTCCTTCAAGTCATCAGTAACTATGTGTCCCAGATATTTAAATCTCTCAACTCTTGTTAGGGCTATTCCGTCCAGTCGGATAGGGGGCACATTTTTTGGACATTTGTTACCAGCCTTGAAGACCATAATTTCCGATTTCTTCCCATTATAAACCAAACCATGTGAAGTAGCATAGGACTCGCATATAGATATAAGCTGTCGGAGCGCGCCAACGGAAGGAGCCAGCAACACCATGTCGTCCGCGTAACTGATGTTATTTAGGCATACGCCATCAACATGGCAGCCGACATGAGTGCCGCTGAGCTGCTCGACCAGCGCGTCCACGTATATACAAGTTGAATAATAAAGGTGAACTCAATCAACCCTGCCGTACGCCGCATTCCAATCTATAAGGTTCCGTCACCTCTCCCGCCCTCCTCACACGGTTTTTCTGATTGAGATACCAGTGCCTGAGAAGATGGATGAGCTCTGGCGGCAACTTTGACTCCTGCAATTTTTCCCATAAGATGTCGTATCGGCGTACCTAGTACGCATAGGTTTTCTCCACGAAACACCTACAGAACAGAGTAAGTGCCACATAAAGTGTTTGCTAGACGGTCGCCAACGGTGCCAACACGCCCCTCCGACCGAGCGGCCTTGGTCGGCACCGACCGCTGTATAGGTAGCATGAAATTTTGCTGGAACCAACTACACTGAAGAGCAAAAGTTTCGGGTCGATGAAATACCGTCATATTTCCTAAAATAGTCCAAATGTTGTACAGTTTTTTAATCCATTCATGATCTTTATTAAATTTACATCTAAACTGCAGAAATAACAGTAAAAAAGAAACACGTTACCAGATTTAAATCGGACTCGTAAAAACCCATGAAAAAAACAACGTTAACGGAGCGATATATCGCAAAAATCGTCATTTTTGGATGTCGATATCTTTATGACAGGATCCCGGAAATTGCTAATACATTTGGGTATTACGAAGACTAGTATGTTATGTAAATAAGACTAGTGAAAAATATTTAAAAAAACCTATTGCGGTTATTTAATTTAGGGTGACCCGAAACTTTTGCTCTTGAGTGTACTACACGGTCGGTGCGGACCAAGGTCGCTCGGTCGGAGGGGCGTGTTGGCGACCGTCTAGCAGACACTTAAGTTGTCATGTGTGGTGTTTCTGGTGGCACACTTCCCAGTTGGGTTACTCAAAATATAAACGAAATGATTTTCCGCTGTGCGCTCTAAAATATCTTCTATGGGAGCCAGGCGAACTCGCGGGTAACCGCTAATTGTAAGTAATTATTTTTCTGACTACCCCACTCAGGAATTTACTAGAAATCATATTTGCGACTAGTAGCAATAGCCAGCGCCCACAGTAGTATTTATAAACGTTTATTTCGAGCATGCCTACTACACTGTTTACTATGTACGTTATCGCGCGATAAGAGATAGCGGTTGTGAAAGTGACGCGATACTCACGTTTAAGTGACGATTACGATATTACATTTAATAGATTGTAGTTTATCAAGCAATTTACTAATCGCTGCCTACTATAACGCTTACAATAATTATGTATCAAAAGGTACACGACGATACGGAGATAGATCGTCAGGAACTAAAATAGATACGAAATTTATAATTTAAATTCAAATATGTACAAGTAGATAAAATAAATTTTAACTTAACGCTGGCCGCTTAATAAGTTTCGTTGTCAAATACCGAATCACGGGTCAACTGTCTTACCCGATTAAAAGCAATTAAATTTATTAAGAACCATATATATAACCTATTGCTATACTTGAGAAAAAAAAAAGGGAAGAAGGAAAAACGGTGGGCTGATTATATCAACCAGATAACAGGAAGAAACTGGACGAATGCAGGCATAGACAGGGAACAGTGGAAAAAGCTGGAGAAGGCCTTTACCCAAAAGGGATCCATATTTCAAGCATGAAATGAAAACTATGTACTAACCATACTTACATTAAAATAAACAACAAATATACCATTAACTAATATTAGAATAGCATAATAACATTAGAATGTAAACTTAAACGAAATATGGAATAAACGGGTTATACTTGAGATTATTCGAGTTGGCCGAATTGCATCAAAGTAGATCATTCAAAAATCAACTCTATTGTCCAGCGTTTTTTTTTTTTTTTTTTTTTTTAGTTTTATTTTTATTAGATTGCAATTCCAATGACAGTTGTATGAAAAGTCAGACACATAAAATAACCTCCACCACAACACACTCTCGCTCAACGTACAAGCGACACGTATGATAAGTGCGGGCGGGGCGAACTTGTAAACATAGCGACGACGTATTATTTACGTCGCAAAAGTGACGCATCGGATTGAATCCCATTTCACTGACGAACACAATCTGTGTCCAGCCAAGTTCAAATTGTTTTTACTCGGAACACAACAAAATCATGAAACCTTCATGGAAGTGATAAACGATTTCAGACATTTGTTTTTATAAACAGACTCTTATCAATTTAATTTCTTATCAATGATTCGTCAACAAGATGACAAATCGTAAATGTTTTATTTATTCTCTGAGTTTTGTTGGTTTTCTACTTTTTGTGTTTGTAAGGAACCACTTTCGAAAGGTCAAAACGACTCAACATTTCGCGGACCAATATGATATTAGGTAACTGGTTGCGCGCGCTTGCGTCTCACGAGCTTCAAACATGTTGGTATTTAATAAAGGTGACTATTCGTTAATAGACTCAATTGTCATCGAAACATCAATAGTTTTTTCGCTCATTTATTTGATAAAAAGTTCACTAGTAATAGGTAATGACCAGGCATCGGAGTATTTTTAGCACGGTAAGACTAAAGTGAGCTATGGAGTCGATGTAAGCATTAAAATTAAATTTATACTCATAGGTATAGGTACTCATCCTCATTAATTAAATTTATAAAATAAATAAGAACTATAAAAAAATACACCACCATCTTCATTGACGAATAACAAATAATATGAAGGGTACACGGAAAGAATATGTCTAGTCACTTTTTTTTAAATATGAGTTTTTTTTTTTTTCTTTATTTATTTATTAAAGGGGTTTTGTCACGCAGTGACTATGCCACCCCCATCAGCGAGATCAATATACATAATAATTTTAATATAATTTGTCTTAGAGGTAACGAAATTCGTACGTTTATTACAATACCTTAGATATGAGATTTAGATGTCAAAATATTGCGCTCGTTATGAACTATTGCGTGGCATTAAAATCTAATTTTGAAAAAAAAAAAGTGACTAGACATGTTTTTTCCGTGGACCCTCATATTATTTTTTATTCGTCAATGAAGATCTATAGTTGTGTATTTTTATAGTTATAATTTATTTAATGAATTAAATGAATGAGGATGAGTATGAGTATATATTTAATTTAAATGCTTACAACGACTCCATAGCATACTTTAGTCTTACCGTGCTACAAATACTCCGATGCCTGGTAATGACAAATGTTAGGTTTAATGTGTATTTGAATCCATAGATGTCTTGAAGGACGAGCAGCATTCTTACTCAGCAAATGAATATGTAGTGACAATAGCAACCAGGCTAATGAAGATGTCCCATGCATGAATGACACATTAATCACTCTCAAGAAAAACTGCCTGACACAGCATAACGAAAACAGCCACTGCCATTCTCTATAGAAACTCTCTAAAAATTCATAATCCATTTATTTGTTGCAGTATGGGTCTTACAAGATGTTAGTTACATATATATACAGTTCCAGCATAACCCTGTTAGGGCACAGCAACATTAATATAAAAAAATATAGAATTGTGTCTTTTCATTCTAGCAGCTACTTAAACATGTGCGAAGAAAAAGAACAAACGTTGTCGAATTTCATCTCGCGTTACCAGACAGAATGGCACAGAACAGCTCTCACGAAGCGCCCTGTGAAAAATTGCGCCCCGAAAACCCGACGCGAAAAAACGACGGCAAAAAACTAACAAATTCAAACATGGCTGGTCACAATAGACGGCATGCGACCATAATGTAACCCGGCCGCGTCAAACGCCCCCCACTTTTCCCAGGCCCCTTCTAATTCCCATAGCATGCATGGTCTCTTCAAACTGGTCGGGTAGCCGGTAGAAAAAATCGGTGAGATCACCCCAGCGGCCTTGGCTTGACGCCGCCCACAACGTGCGGTGTGAATTGGTCACTGGTTATTATTTTCGATTTCTTTTTACTTGTCTAGACTCTAGACCATTGTTCCTTATGCGGTTACGAATTGATTGCATATCATTTTTTCAGAAAAACTTGTGGTCAATTGTTACGTCGTAATTTTCATGATTACATTTGAATTGCCAAACGATGTGTTTGTTTTATTTGAATTGGCTGATTTAGTAGTGATTGAATTTGAATGCACATCAAATTGTTACAAGTACCCCTTTTTCTCCATTACGTTTTGGTGTATAATTTACGTTATTAAAAGACATATTTTTGCCGTAGGGATTCGTGTGTTTGTTGGAATTGCTCATGACGAATTTAGCGGAAGAAAAATGCTGTTAGCACTAAAAGGCTTCTACTTAAAACTGCATTTTTTTTTTATCTATTTACAGTAATACTAAAACTAGGAGCAGCCAATTTACAATGACGCGACTGTCGGACGCAACGAGAATGAAATTCACGATAGTGAATCGGACCGCTTCCTGCTCCACGGTCGCATGGAAGAACGTCGTATCTACAATTTAGCCTCATATGTAGTTACTACGTTCTTTCTTAGAGCACTCAGAGCTCTTCTAGTACATGTGCACAAAAAAACAATGTAATTAACCATATCATATAAGTATCGGCTCGAATTAGTGTTAAGGATGAACTTGTTTGCTATGTTGAAACCTATTAAATATTATGAAAGCGAATGTGATATTCTTAAAAGAATGTAAGGAATGTTAGTGTTGTTTATCTACTTATACGAATATTATAAAGAGAAAAATTCTGTGAGATTGAAGCTTTGTCAAATGTAAGTTTGTATGTTTTGGGTAATCTCCGAAAACACTTATACGATTTCAGAAATTCTTTCACCTGCATGTAGAATGCACTTTCTGGAGTGTTGTAGGCTATATTTTATTGCGCGAAAAAAAAAATTAAGCGTGGGCAAGTATATCTACGTTTCTGTTATTTAGGTAACTTATTATTTAAGTAATTATTTATTTACTCTCAAGAAACAACTTAATGGTAAGTTCTAGTGTTAAGTTTTTTATTCATTATGCTTCAGAAATTGTAGGTATGTTCTTCAGTGTCAATTATAGGTACAGTCAGGGGTAATAATATACGTACATAAATAAGGACATAAAATATCTGTACTCGCCTTTATGACATTGACAATAAAGTCCTGTACAGATATTTATGTCCTTATTTATGTGCGTATATTATTACCCCTGACTGTACTAAAAAAAATGGTAACTACAATATTTCGTGTTTCGCCAAACTGAGGCCAGTACAGTAGTGAGGACTTGAATGCATCCCTGTTACGCTTGATGCGCTTATTGGCATATTCAAACGCTCATTGTCAAAACCGTTGCCAGAACTCGAATGTGACAATCTGCACTATGAATGTCATGTCATAATCCCAATTGGCTACTTGTATTTTTTTTACCTTGAAAGCCTTCTAGCTTCTTATTTCAAAGACTTTTTTAAAACCTGATGATTCAATAAATAATATCTAGAAAATAATCTTTGTGCTGTACTTAACGTATAAAACGGATAGGTATTACCTATCATCATCATCATCATCATATCAGCCGAAATACGTCCACTGCTGGACATAGGCCTCCCCCAAAGAGTTCCACAAAGGCCGGTCCTGGGCCACCCGCATCCAGCGGACTCCCGCGACCTTTACCAGGTCAGCAGTCCACCTATAAATCACTACAATAGAGTTTTTTTTTTATATGTTGATAATCATTAAAAGGAATTTATAGCAATTGCGTACGTTTTCAGTGAAAAACGCACATTCTCGCGAGATCTCGTAAGTCTCTAAATCTCGCGAGATCTCGTAAGTTTCTAAATCTCGCGAGACTCGCTTAACTCAAGTGATCTTGGCTAAGTCGAGATTGCATTCCGCAGACCCGTGCATCTATAACTTGAGGCATTTTACACCAGTGCCGCCGGGTGCCTGCGATGACTCTCAGTCCTCTTTGAGCGTGATGACTAAGCTTCAGATAATCGCATCCTAGTCATTGTTGTTATGACTTATGACAAATCTCTTCTATGTAACTTGAACTTGCTTTTAAATAAAATGAAACGTTACAGTATAATAATTTAGATTAATAATTTACTTTAAAAACAAAATTTAAACCTACTCCAAATCAGTACTTCGCGAAGCCACATAGGTACTTGAGAATTTCCTTTCCAATTTAGCACATGAACTGCTCTCCGAGAGCAAACGCGTTGATTATTACAGAAAAAACCCAAGTCGCTATGTATGGGCTAGGTCGCTATGGAGGAGTTCCGTTGATTCCTCAACGATCTCAGAATTAACTCTTCATTAGTTGCTACTTCAACGGAATCATGTCAGAATCTTTGACGTACTTTACATCTTTGAGGAGTTCCATAAGTCATCTGTGGTCTTCATCATCAGTTCCACTTCACCAAAATTGCGATTTCCGAGGGTAAATACACGAGTTATAATAGAAAATACCGAAATCACTACAGGCGTGCTTGTAAAGTTTGAGGGTTGCCCTCAATTTCCCTGGGATCCCATCATCAAATCCTGACTTAGGTCGGCGAACATACATAAAAAATAATAATACATACAGTGGAACATATAACCTCCTCCTTTTTTCAAGTCGGTTAAAAACAAAGTTCTACCTGTTGAGATGTACTACATCACTAGTTAGTAGTCACAGCACTAGTTTCTACTTGTCTGTGGTACATTACCGATTCCACCGTTGTCATAGCTGCTGTTTTGTTGGATATTGTATTGAAGTGTTATTATAAAATGTGTTCCTGGTTAAACTAGATACTTATACAAGTCTATGTTTTTCCATATACTCCCTACCAAGATATAAAATCAACACTACCAACTTCAATTCAGTAATAAGTACCTACTCCACTTCAACTGTGCCTAATATAAAATTTGAAGAGTTCCTTCGATTTCTCCAGGACCCCATCATCTGATCCTGACCTGATGACCATGCCACCTGGGCACCTTTCTAACAAAAAAATAATTTTCCAAAACGCCCGGATTTTCGAGTAATCGGGGAACATACATAAAAATATTCCGACGAATTGAGAACCGTAAAACAGAACTATAGTCCACTGCCCCAACTATGGTCCAAAAGTAAACTCATTCGTTTCTATCAATACCGATTTCGTATTAGTGGTTTTATACGTTTTTATTTAAATTTGTGTTATTATATTGCCTGTCATCCATGAAAATAATCCCATCTGAGCAAGTAATATGAGAATTGATTTGGACCACAGTTGGGTGACCTGGACTATAGTTGTGTAGTTTTACGGAACCTCCTCCTTTTTTGAAGTCGGTTAAACAAGGAGTTCAAACAAAATCTAACAAATGCGAGCTTTTCTAATCAAGCATAAAAATGTTATTCGTTATTGTACCTAAAGTGTACACTAATATTGATTAAGTGTAAATAAAAAATAGCTAAACGCCTGGTTGAGCGTATCAAAAAGTTTAAAATGAGTTCGTGTATTATGTTTTTGCTGTCTAGGATCTAAATGTACACTAGGTAAGTAAGATACTGTTGTACTTATTGTTATTAATAAAGACATTTTATAAAGAAAAGAAGAAACAAAATCTAAAGGTGACATAGGGTGGATCAGACACTAAGACATCGGTTACACGCTCATTCTGGCGTCAGTTCAGTCCATCAGTATTATGTTATGAGATAATGATAGTGTAACTGTTGGGAATGACAGAGACAGATAGATGATACTGATGGACTGAACTGACGCCAAAACTAGCCTGTAACCAAAGCCTTACGTTCCGTATTCCACATATCCATGAGGCAGACAGTATGTTTTCTCAAACATGCTCGGAAATGTATGCGTTAATGTCACGAAATGAAGACATGAAGTTCCTTTTTTTTATGAAAACCCTAACTAAAAACATTATTGGCCGCTACTCTAACTTTTTCAATTTGCTTACTGATATTAAACAGACAAAGGAAAAAATACATACTGCCAACCACCAATACTTTTTTTAATTGTTTTAGTTTTTTGTAAAAAAAAATTGTTAGTTTTTTACATTTTTTTTGTTATTTTTCGTTTATTTTTTAGTGTTGTTTATCGTTTTTAATGATTAAAAAAAAATCTTTTCTTTTCTTGATGTTTGTCTATTTTTTAATGTTAAAATTTTTGTTGTGGCGTTTTTTTGTTTTTTTAGTTGTTTTTTTTTGTTTTTTTAGTTGTTTTTTTTTGTTTTTTTAGTTGTTTTTTTTTATATTTTTTCCTTTTTGTTTTACTCTTTTGTGATGTTTTTTAATGTTTTTTTTTTCTTTTTTAGATTTTTTTATCTAGAATCTTTCTCACTTTAGTGAGGTGAAAAGGATTATATTTTTAAACCACTCACATTCGCTAGCTCGTGTTTCAATTCCACACTCGCGGTTAAATTATAACTGCACCCTTGTATAACAAATAACTATTTATTATTTCCTCACATCGTTTGAGAAAAGCACTATACAAGCCTCGGCCGGAACAGGGATTGCAGGACTCGTTGTATCCGGCCTCGTCTACGACTCGGCCGTCTAGCCCAAACTCGTCCATCAATCCCTTACTTCACGGCCTTTGCAGTAATGTACTATTGTTTGTATCGTGGTGATAAATTGATAATAAAAACGATTTGTTGGATTAGTAGGCCACTAATCTCATTTGGGCTTTTCATCAATTAAAACTCCTTCTCGTATGAAAAACCTCTATTTGTTAAATATACAATAATACAATAGACACCAATCAAAACTTTATCTTATTGGTGGACTTTGGTCAGTTTAAGGCAACGGGATAGCGGGCAGTGAAGCAGGGCGACGGGGGCGTTCATATATTGAACTCGATCAAACGTTTGTTGTAGTGTGACACATGCATCCTAGTGAGTGCGGATAGCCTTGAAATCTTAAACTCTTAGGTTGAAATTGCTATGCACCAAATATCTCAACGGCTTGCCGCAAACGGAAAGCTATTAAGTACTTAAATGTGGAAAAAACCAATAGTTTGCATTTCCAAGCTCAGGCAGAACAATCAGAACAAACTAGACTTAAAGCTAAGTAGCATTGAGGTACATACCACAAGCCAAAGAGGTAAAATATCTAGGCTTCATTCTTGATTCCGGACTCACTTGGTCCCCTCATATTGACCGCATGTGCGTGCGACAAACTATCTCCTGCGTGTTATGCACTTTCCAGAATTGCACCGAACTTGTCGTATGAAAATGTTAAAAAAGCCTACTATGGCTACTTTCACGCTATTCTAAGTGCTGACCTGTGGGCAACGGCGGCAGACTGAGATAGACCATTTAAATAACAAAAACGTGCTATTCGTATTATTAGAGGAAAGTCTATTTAAGGAACCTTTCCCAGTGTTTACATATTAACCGCTTGCAAGTATGTTAGGGCCAACGTCGACCAATACGCTACCCATTCGTCGGCTCGTAGAAACAACCGCTTAAATTATCCCTCGGTGCAGACAGAAATGTATGTCCATGGAATTAAAGTTACTGTAAAGTTATGGGATTTATTTTTAACCGTTCGTGGGTAACACGTTGTGAACTCCACTTCCTTGTTAGGGTACCTAAAAGTGTCGGTATTCTCAAGCGTGGGAATCAAGATCTTCTCACTCGCAGGCCCAAACAATTCCAATGTAGGTACACACGTAACGTAAATGGTACTTTTAGAAGCAAACACAACGCAGACCTCCCAACTACGCATACGGACACGCTTGAGAAAATTACCAATCTAACTACCATTTTCCATCGGTTAGTTATTAATATAAGTACCTAGTGCTCACCTGTCAATAGATGAGGAGTGTCTTTCTTAGAAACATTTCATTACATAATGTTCTTCAAAATTGAACCTTAACATTTATTAACCAAGAGTCACTTTCAAAAAACATACGCACTTTTGAAAAGGGTCTTTATATCTCCGGTCAACCGATATTGGGGCTCGAACAGGGTTCGGCATCGCGGTCTTTAATTAAAATATAACTACATTAACTACTACCAGTGATTAAAAAAAATAAAACTATGAATATTGGCAGAAAATTTAATGGTAATTAATAGTCGCAACTTTAACTATAATTCACTTGTTATTTGTATAGCAATATTTTTTTAATGAACGCGAGCTCTTCCAACCTACCAAATATTCAATTCTGTCGAAAGAAAATCGACAGCCATAGAAAAAATTGCCCTTTTATGGGATTTCAAATAACGTGATAACTCGCATACATTTATGTTCTATTATTTTCGCCCAGAACGTATTATAACATGTTCGACTTCATTACCTGTAATATGTTTACTTTAGGTTTACCGTGCTTATTGTGATAAGTTTTTTTTTCGCGCTGATATCTGGATCATCTATAACATTTCTTAGTATGAGTTAACTATCAGTCATTCCTGTGGACACATCCGAAGTTTTAAGGGCTTTCATCAATTAGGTTTACCGTGCTTACTGTGATAAACCAACTTTGGTAAGTTTTTTTCGCGCTGATATCTGTGTCAATAACAGTTTTTTTTGTACTTATTTATGAGTTAATTTTTAGTAATTCCTGTGGACATAACCGAAGTTTTAAGGGCTTTAAAGGCCTAATATTGGCGTTGGACCCGATGCAGGTATTGCAGGTATGTAATGCGCCTTTGCGACATGATTTGTACGCATTGCCAAAAGAAAAATGGGTCTGAGATGATAAATGTACATATAACAATCCTAAAATTTGAAAAAAAGAAACAATCTATATTGCTGCTTCACAGGTCTGACGGTATAGAAGATTGTGTCACACGGGAGCAAAATTATATATTTACGGCGAGAGATTCAAGTGCAGCACAAAACGGAAATAACTTTACGAGTGGCATATTTTCACACCTAGTTATGAGGAAAACTTAAATTCCTCACCAAGGCAACAATGACCCTTTCCTGCTATTCAGGAAATATGAGGGACAGAAAATATGACATTGTATCTCGTTCCCCCTTGCGGTATTGTCTATGCATACATCCTTTTCACTCATGAGTGAATGTGTGAGTGAGTCCCTGTTCTATTCTACCTCTATGCCAGTATTGCCAGTCATCCATTAGATCATATTGTAGGTATGTCATTTAGACATTTAGCATATTTACATACGTTAGCTATTTTAAACTACATATTAGTTATTATTTTAATTTCTGATTCATACGGAAACACGTGCGTCAATATTTTCATGCTTAGTTACAAAGGTACCTTATGAAAAGGGATTGTAGGCGGAAACAGCAAATATCCTAGTTATCGGTGGGGTAAATCCTTCTAATACGGAACTCTAGGCACTGTCTGTGGTCCAATTTCGAACTATAGGCACGGTCTGTGGTCCAATTTCCTACTTATTCTACAAAAAGTACTAGTAATGAGAAGTATTTATAACAGGTAACTATTTCATTACAGGATATGGGTTTTCCAATAATCACATTCTACCAAGTAAAGTCGATCGAGAATGAGATTCTACGGTGGCCCATCGGTTACATAGAGACAAAACCCAACAAAATTTCAGATATCAAAAAATTATAACTAGCTTCTGAAAAGTCAGAAATAATATTGATAGGTAAATGTTTTTATCTTTATTTTGGTTCAGTAACATTTGCTCTATGATGATATTCAAGATAAAAAAACAAACGGGGTAAGCTTGTAAATAAAAAAACTATTATAAATTAATGTTTTTCAAAACCGTATTGTCCCTACAGTAGGTACCTAATAAGGCTTGTGTTACGGGTATTAGACGACCATAAATATTTACCGAAATAAAACTATTAGCTCTGTGAGCTATAGAACTCGCGAGCCTGTCTATATATATTTTTTTTTTCAAAAAAATATATCGGTAAAAATATCGATATAATTCTACTCACAAAATTTCACGAGGACCGGTTGAGAAAAGCGACCTGTAGGTCGATCACGTAACACATTGTACGCGCGTCGGGTAGGTCTAAATGTCACTTTTTATATGGAGAATTGACAGTTAAAACGTACCGACGTGCGTTCGGAACGTTACGTGTTTACCCCCCTGGCCCCGTAGCATGGATGGCGTTATCACGCGATAAGTGATAGGATAAGCGCGTCGTCTCATTCTATCGAACGGTGTCAGCCAGGGACGGCAGCTACGGGGCCTGAAACGGAGAACATCATTTCATTGGCTTCTCTCACTCGTTCAGTTATGTTATATGGATTTGTATCACAACACAACACGGATAAAGGGTTGTCACTTTTTTAATACCATATTGATCACAGTGTTGGCCTTTCCTTGTCACGACATGAAGGGGTACTTGAAATTGTCCAATGCCAGATTTGGCGTCATAATAATTCTTAGAAGCATACAATACATTAATAACTTTTGTGGGAAATTTTGTACATACATTTTATTTATGATTCAACTCATGGCCCTTATTTCTTCAATCACAAATTTTAAGTTCTTTCGCTTCGCTCGCTCGTTCAATTAGACTTTGATAAGCAAGTAGAGGCAGCCTGACTGCCAGAAGTTTTCAAGCCGTCCAAAGGCTTCTAACTCGGCTTAACGTCTATGCCATGATGACATAGATCGTAATCCAGTATCTAAATCAATTATTAATTTATCATATAAATCAGTCACGCACCCGGATACTACTAAATCGTCGTGAATTTGCGAAAGCCGCTACTAGGTTTACATTCAGACTTACATAACTATATACAAAAACCTCTTTCTACAACATACCAGGACACGAAATGTTTAGGTACATATGTTGTTTACGTTTGGCCGAGCCTTTTTAACGAAAAAAAACTCGAAAACAAGCTTTAGTGTCCATCTGGTAGGACCTGTTTCGATTTATAATTACGTACAAAAGAGGAAATCGAGAGGTGATTGCTATGTGCTGTGTTGATGCGCTCGCGTTTAATTTTTCAACTTAAAGTGCACACAATAAAGTTGGTTTTGCAATGATGCAGGTATATAAGATAAGACCTTTTCGCAGTTATATGCGTACCGTATACTAATTACAAGCAAGATGAGATCTTAATACGTTGTTTTACTGAATATATTAAAGTTTTCCGAAATCTATTGGTCTGAGAGAAAACTGAATCGGCATTTTGAGAAGTATGAGTTCACTATTCGCGCGTGTCATTTTATCTGACTGCCTTAGTACAAAATATTTTATAGTTTTATTATTCACAAATCATAGTATCATACCATACCAGGTGGGGCAAGAGGAACACAGGGGATAAAGAAGCATTTAAGGAATTCCATCACGTTTGAAAATCGATGCGGCTGTAAGTTAATTGATAACTTTTCCAATGTCACGACTACAATACAGCATTATTCACCGTAGGTACTTTTAAGGATTTAAAAGAATGTAAACATAAAACGACGCGCCCTATAGTTTGCTTATGTAGATAAGCGCGTAGGCAGCCAATACCATAATATACGGCATTACGCTATTGGTCGCGAGGCACAAAAGGCTGCATTGATTGGCTGACTGTGTCCGGAATACTCCGGAGGGGTGATAACGTAACGTCCCGAACGCGCGTTAGGACAATTTAACTGTCATTTTTACAAGCTTTTATTTACTTTCACCTGTCCCGTGGTCTGTCTGTCTGCATTTCTACAATCAAATATTGCAAGTTAAATTTGACCCACTTCCCGGTTTCCGATTGAGCTAAAATTTTACATGCATAGGTATGTATATCGCATGACAATGCCATATTATGATGACATGGAGCTGATCTGATGCTGATGCTGTAAGGTGGCCATAGGAACTCCGCAATAAAACGACACAACCCCATCGAGCTTGGGCTCGTTAGAATCGTCTCAATGAGTTGTTGATGATGGTATGCAGAAAAATACGTTGGCAATAAAAGCTTGTACAAAAAAATACATTTTTGACAGAAACTTGTTCAATATAAAAAGTGACATTTAGATCTACCTGACGCTACACTGCGTTACGTGATTAACCTACGGGTCACGTGGTTTCGTTTGTTTACATTTTTTTATGCCTAAAGATGTTTTTATGCATAAGCAGTCAACAATTTTTTTTTTTGGATAATCGCAGCAAACGAAAGTTCTCCGTTTCCGCTTGCACAAAAAATCTTTTGTAGGTATGTCCGGCGTAGCAGTGTAGACGGCTAAACGGATTTAGATGAAATTTGATATAGAAATAGTTGAAATTTTTGAATGGTCTACTTTGATGCAATGCGGCCAACTTAAATAATCTCAAGTATTAATATACTTCATTGAATCATAAAGGCAGTGGTTTAATGCACCGTTTTACGATGCTCTGAGTGCCTGTCATGATTCTGATAACTAATTCAATGAATTTGACATGGCTTGTAGTTTTATAGCATCTTTAACGCGCAAGAACCTCTTGATGATTACTTCTGAGTAATAAAATAAAGGTTGAGGCATTAAATGACCAGGATCTATAAAGATCACGAGGAACACTCGTATAGTTCTTACATATACCCAATAAAAAAAGTTACATACCGAGGAGTTCGGGTATCTTTCAGTATGTTGTTAGGCATGTCTCTTGGACCCCAAAACTGCCGGGAGACAATCTCTAAAGAGTCGATCTCCCGAGTAACGACTATGCAACGTTAAGTGCATGATCATAATTTAGAAAATAATTCAAACTAAAAGAGATTGCCGAAATTCATGGCATTTCGCGCCGAAATCTAGCATCTACTATGCGGCCTACAGTTTGCTTTCTCAACATACCCCTATAATATACGGCTCAATAATCCGTGTCCACTACACCTCTATCTCTTTTCACCCATGCATAACCAGAGTGAGAAAGATACGTGGCCGCTTATAATGGGTCATCATAGAGAACCGATACGTTCAGTACTGTATAAATAGGTTTGATGTTTAATCGGTCATATTTTAAAGAACAGCTATAGTTAAATTTAAATAGCAGATTGAATTTAAGCTGTCAGATAAACAATTTGTATGGTAATTCTACTGCAACCCTTGGCGGGAGTCGATTGTGTCAACTTGTCAAAAATGTAATAAAACTGAACCACTGAAGTCTGGGTCTTCTTTCGAGCAGTCAACGTCCCAGTACCTTTTTTTTCTTGAAGAACACTTGCGAACGAGGTACCCAATCATCGGAGTATGACTGGGTTATGTGGTATGGTATTTCTATCCACTAAAAACTCCACGGCGGCCGGCATCTGCGCTCTCATGCGGAGGACTCCAGGATCTCATTCTGAACGCACCGGAGCCCCCCTCGCGCCTAGGACGATAGTCGCCTTCCCTGGGGTTTTTAGGGTAGTGCCCCGGCCCCCGCCAGAAAAAACTGCGACCCCGACGACCCCCTTAAGTCGCCTTCTACGACAGGCGGGGGAGGCCGTAGGCCTATTCTTGTCCAAGCCTACACGGTTTACGGCGACGGCCTACGGTGGCCGGTCGCGTTCTCGTCCTCGACGTCGTCTTCTTCGAGAGGGATCTACTCTCTGGCTCGTCCTAGGGTTGAAAAGATATTTGTCGCCTTCCCGAACCCCTCTAGTCACTCTGGCTCTACCCTGAGATAGGCCACATATCGATACCTGCAGACTCAAAGGGCGTAACAGCCTGTTGTTGTAATGGCGATTACGCCCTTTGAGTTTGCAGGTATCGATATAGTAGTACATAGCCAATAGGGGTGTAGACACTAAATAAAATAATCAATAATGTTGCATTTTCTCGAAAAAGGATTAAAAATGTAGTCAAATGGAGAAAAAAGCAACGCAAGAGGTTAAATAATCACAAAGTTATAAGCGTCCAAAGTTTTAAGAATGGGTATGTTCTGTCCCTTTTCCGCAAAACGCACCTTCATATGAAACGATTGTCATTTACTATGACGCTAGACGATCGTGATGTCATGATCCCGGAGCGTTTTCTCTCTCTAACAAGCAACATTAAAACGGTTGTAGATTCGTATTTTTTTGAGATATTCGAATGGGATTTTCGTCATTAGGCATATTTTTTTGCCTTCTTTCTTTTTAAGTAATAATACATTTTGAGTGTACACCCCTATTGTCAGCTATTATCGTTTCCCGGTTGCGCAACTCCCGAATCTCGTCCGAGTGATAGCCGGTTCGGCTCCCGGGGTTATCACCGTGTTGTAACGCTGCTGAAGGCTGTGACACAGTTTTCTTTGCGCTATCTATCGAGTGTCTGCGATAAACGTAATTCGGTGCGACTATTCAATCTATTCCATTTATATTTCGATGGTGGATGACCTCTTTGGCCTAGTTGGTAGTCCCCTGCCTACGAAGCTGGAGGTCCTGGGTTCGAATCCCGATAAGGGCATTTATTTGTGTGATGAGCACGAATATTGGTTCCCGAGTCATGGGTGTTTTATGTGTATTTATTTATCTATTTAAGTTATGTATATCGTCGCCTAGTACCCATAGTAAAGTAACTACAAGCTTTGCTTGGTTTGGGACTATTTAGGTCGATATGTGTAAAATTGTCCCCGAATATGGTGATACTAGAGTTTGATGGTGGTTTTGCTTGATTGATTGATTAGGCAAGTTCGTCTACATCAAATATTGATCGCAGTTTATCAGACTGCGACTATGAGTTTGTACACTTCGATTAAAATCAGTTAACGATTCTGAAGTTAGCCTCGAGTTGCCTCCCGCATACCCGCCCGACCCCTCTGACACCTTTGCGGCGCTACTACATACATCAGAATCGTTAACTGATTTTAATCGTGTTGTAATGATATCGAGAAAAGAGTTCAATAGAAATTACCAAATATTTCAGTTCATGAGACCCATGAATTTGGTCGAACTCCTTAACTAAATCGTTTGATTCGCCTTTCTCAATGACACTGTATTGTTGATATGTTATCAAGGGTAGGGTACTTTATGTATTTTTTTTCCTTTTCAGTCTAGTTCGACACATTGTAGGTACAGTCAAAGAATTTAATTGCCTACCCATTTAGGACTATTTCAAAGTGACACTGTAAATAAAATCATAAGAAGTCTCTTACGTTTTGATTGATTACGTCACTTTGACAAAGTCCAAAGTGGGTAGGAAATTAAATTCTTTGACTGTACATTTCATTCAACCGAATTATGTTTTGATTTTATGGCTGAGAGAATTCTATATAACATTTTAAATTATATGTATATTGGATTGAAAAAAAAAATGCCGAGTTTCAGTAAATATTTGCCGAAGGAATATTTGAACTCAATCCCAACGTATATTTCTATTTGATGCTCTTTTGTTTATGAAGCTTACCACAATTTCTTGAATGTGTTTACGCACACGTCCAACACAAATTGGGTTACCTACATTAGAAAGAGAGAGTCAGAGTTCACCAGGGTTATCGGTGAGTTGTAGCTCTAAATTTAGTATCCGAGTGATCCGTTATTATAATTCGGAACAATTTAGAGTAACTAGTGGCAATTACATTGAGTAGAATATAAATTAATCTATTTAAGACGAGTAATTGTCTTATTATTCTCATAAAACTATTTTCCCGAGAGACAGAGTGCAACACTCTACGCCAATGGTTTTTTTGGATAATTGTCGATAGATATATTTGTACCGTTTTATAAATACTTAATTGTATGAATATTTAGATGATGATTGATAATTATATTATTGTTATTTGTATTTTAAGTATTATTTGTACCTTTGCTTGCCCAAATAAATATTAAAACATACCTTCATTTTTATATGTTTAATAATGTATTATTTAAGTTGGCTGAGATAAAAAAGGACCCAGCTTTGGATTTTTTAAACAATCGTGTTTTGGTTTCTGACAAGCAACATAATATGTAGTCAAGGCCTCTATACCATTTTTTTTCCTAGTTAAGGGAGTCTTGGCTATAAAAAATGTCATCCTTATAGCATATTTATTCAGTCCTACATCGCCTATGTATTTACATATCAGGGCCTCAATTCCGTTCATCACTTAACACTTTCACTGCCAGGAGTGCCTAGCGGGCGCCTACGTCGTAGGTGCTTTCCGCTACATACAAGAAAACCAAGAGATTGGCTAAGAGCGTAGCACGTAGTGATTCTTGGTAGTATCGCTACGCGCTACGCTATGCGGGTTGCTGGTAGTGAATAATTATGTTAAGCATCTAAATCACTTTGCAATGTATCTATTCTGCGCGTTCGTTCTGTCTGACATGCTAACCCTGAATGGGTTCACCAATCACGACACACATGCGTCATAGCACTACGGGCGATTTTCGCTACATAATGGACATTAGCTGCTACGGACTACGGCGTAGCGCTACGAGCGTCGCGTGGCGGAGAATGAAGGCCGAGCCACACCGACTGCGTTTGCATCACGTATGCGTGTGCAGCACGTACCGGTGTACGTGCTGCGTTGTAAAGTATGAATCTCCATACGACATGTCACACCGGTGTGACATGTCGTATGAGGATTTATACTTTACAACGCAGCGGTTAACGTGCTGCACACGCAGTCGGTGTGGCTCGGCGTTGAGCTGGCCCGTGTGGAAACGAGGACAATGAAAAAACTATTAACACAAGAATCGCTACGCGCTACGCTCGTAGCCAATCCCGTGGTTCTTCCGCTAAGTAGCTGAAAGTGCCTACGGCGTAGGCGCCCGCTAGGCGAGTTCCTGGCAGTGAAAGTTTTAAGATTAAAAGCTATGAACTGAAATAATCCCGCTCGAGGCGAATTAATTTTTAAATTTTTTTAATTTTGACCGAAATCTCAAATAATCCTCCAGTGAAGGTGAATGTCCCACCTTGACACCTTAATGCCTAATAGTTGACACATTTTGTTCACCTCTATTGTTTTGATATAAGATTGAAACATGTATGAGGCCAGTTTTGGGCACTAGGACGTCTACCATAACATCGGTAAATTTGATGTCCCCTGTGTTTAATAAAATACAATAGAATATTAACTGAGCAAGAATTCGGACCGACAGCTTGTACGCCGTGACGCGTCAAACCGTCATGATGGTTTAGGTAAGTTTGTGCAAAGTTTTAAGAATAAAAAACTGCTGTTGAAGTGCCTAACAAACAAGAGCCACAGCTTCCTCAGGGGTAATCACGTAGCGCGTTAGGTAGATCTAACCGTTTATTTTTCCATATAAAATTGGCATTTAGATCTACCTAACGTACGTACAATGAATGCGTTACGTGATCGACCTGCTTGTTTCGCTTTAATTGTATATTATAATTTATATTTTTTAGGGTGCCGTCTGTCTGTCTTTTTTTTCAGGAATGCGTGGACGTGTGAAGTTGAAATGAATACCAAATTCTCAAATATGCGGTCAGAGTTTGAACCTTATATTATACAGTCCAATCTGTGATAGTTTTTAGGGTTCCGTAGCCAAATGGCAAAAAACGGAACCCTTATAGATTCGTCATGTCCGTCTGTCTGTCCGTCCGTATGTCACAGCCATTTTTTTCCGAAACCATAAGATAAAAAACTACTATACTGTTGAAACTTGGTATGTAGATGTATTTTGTGAACCGCATTAAGATTTTTACACAAAAATCGAAAAAAAACATTAAGTTTTAGGGGTCCCCATACACAAAACTTAAACTCAAAAATTTTTTTTTCATCAAACCCATACGTGTGGGGTATCATTGGATAGGTCTTCAAAAACGATATTGAGGTTTCTAAGATCATTTTTTTCTAAACTGAATAGTTTGCGCGAGAGACACTTTCAAAGTGGTAAAATGTGTCCCCCCCCCTGTAACTTCTAAAATAAGAGAATGATAAAACTAAAAAAAATATATGATGTACATTACCATGCAAACTTCCACCGAAAATTGGTTTGAACGAGATCTGGTAAGTAGTTTTTTTTTAATACGTCATAAATCGTAAACTGCAATTTATTTAACGGAACCCTTCATGTGCGAGTCCGACTCGCACTTGGCCGCTTTTTTTTAATCGAGTTTATTTTTTAATAGAGTATTTAACTCGACTTTAAAAAACTATCACAGGTTGGACTAAGACAGAAGGATCAAACTATTCCTAATAGTCCATTGTATCACCTCCTTAAGTTCGTTATTCCGAACAACCTGTATATGCTCCTTCCTATTCAATTGTTTGTCATGAATAACCTGCTCTGCACTGCGGTTATAAAATGTTGAATAACATAGTGTAATAAGGATAACGTTATCTACTCGTAACTTATGCAACACTATAACGTTGAAGAAAAATAGTAGATGTTATGTAATTTTTTTTACAATGCACTTGCACTGAAAGTGCGCGTTTATAATTATATGGCTCAACATATACACGGGAAGTCGTCTTACGAGACGTCGTTAGTCACGTGCGAGAATGAGATTTCATGACAATTTGAATTTCACCTTTTATGTATATTTTTTCATTTCCTTGCATGATGCATTGTAAAATGTAATTAATTCCCAACTCGTGTCGATCAAAAACATTCCCTGACGGTCCTGTTGGTCAACGCCACTCGTTGGGAATTACCTACTTTCCGCGCTTGTATCATAAATAACTAATAACCTCAGTGTGGGGTTACCAGAAAAGTGTATATTTAACCATCTCATTGTTAAAAGATAAAGAAGTAGAAGTACCTACATGCCTACAGCCCTTTCTTTCTACCTGTGTCAAGAGAGTTATATGAAATAAATTGGATGTTAGTACGTTGTCTTATTAATATTTATGAGTAAACCGTTAATATTTAACCAATTTATAATGTCAATTAATGCATAATTTATGTCCAGCCCATCAGTTATCCTATTTTCACAAGTTTTTATTTTACTTTATAATTCCATTATATTTTTATGATCAAAGCCCGGGACAAAATGACGGGAGAAAATATGTGCTGACGTCTCAATAGTGCGAGGTCACACATACTTATTTTATAAGTCGATGTCGATAAGAAAGCGCGGTATACCACCGTTATGAAATTCAGAAATATTATAGTTGTAGGTACACGAAATTCAAATAACATGTTTGTATTTTTTTAATATTTTATATACTTTACTTACTTGGGCCAATCTCCGGGCGTTTGAACCGCTCGGTTCTAACGTCATTGTCGGCTCAAGATTATTTCAGCAGAGGTAAAACATATCGCGGAAAATTTAATCAAAAATGACTCAGCACCGGTATTGGCTTACATCTTCATCAAAAGTGGACTCTGATATTCGTCAATTTTAATAGTATTTCTTGAAGACGACAATGACGAAAAAAAAACGCCCTAAAAACGCTGCATATTTGCCCACTTACTCCTCTAGCGCAATGACCCGAAGTGTGTCTTGGCCTTCAATACGAGTGCACGCCACTGATCCCGATCCTGAATGGTTTCTCGCCAATCGCCAGCTTGGAGCTCGTGAAGATCCGCATAGCCACCACTTCAACCCACCGATATCTTGGGCGACCAACCAGACGTCTTCCTACAGGCCTACCCTCGTAGGCTATTTTAGCTGCGCGACCATCTTCCATTCGCTCTATTAGGTGACCGAGCCACCGAAGTCTAAGCGATTTCGTCACTCCAATGATGTTAGGCTCTTCAACAAAATCCTCAATTTCAAAGTTCTTCCGAATTCTCCAACTGCCATCGGGTCTCTACGTTGGGCCGAGTATTTTGCGGAGGACCTTTCTTTCAGCTACCAAAAGCTTGTTCTCCTCCTTGAGTGTGAGTGTGCACTTCACAGCCATATATCATTTTCGTAATATACAATTATCATTTATTCTAAATTTTCCAATTTTAAACTCCTTCGCCTTGGTGATAAAATCCATTTCAGCCAGCTAAAGGACCGTTCTAAGTCTATCGTAGTACTTAATCGGGGCAAATTTAAATAATTCATGTTGTTGATGAATTACTTCTGCACTACGAAATTTCGCATATTTTCCACACAACACAACCAGATATCAAATCATTTAAGGTTTTTAAAGTTGAAACACGAACGTTTTTCTTCAACACATTCTGATATTTATTGTGAATAACTTTACCTTAAGGATTTAAACGTAATCTTTCAACAGTTTCACTTTCAACTTTTGAAAGATATTTAAACTGGCTTCCAGGCTTAAATTTTAGTTCTGTATTTTTTTATGGTCGTTAAGTCAAAATAAACATTGATTCCCTATTAGGGAATGTTTGTATGACTTGCTTCGAATTCCACGTTTTGAAGTTTTGGCTTTCTAATATTCAGACAAATGTATTTATTAAAAGTGTTCATTTTTATACACCGCCATATTTCCTTACAGTCCAAAGTCGCATATTAAAGCAATAAATAATGCATACTTACCTACCTGATGTAATTTTATGTAACAACCTGGGATGTAAAATAATGAGTTTTATCTTATCAATAAATTTCTGTTTCTGATAAAAAAATTGTTCGTATGGATGTCGATAGAATAGTCGATATTTAATTAAGCACTAGGAAAAGTGCATTTTTGCACCCGTCAAACCGGGCTTTGTTTATAATACAATTACAATTATAATACAAATGTAGTGTCATCACCAAAGATAAATATAACAGTTTTACACAAATTAACATTCGGCAGATCATTAGTATAAATAATGAAAAATGAATGCTATCTTGAGGTACACCTGTAGTTACGTGTTTCAGCCATATCTATTATGTTTCTCTAATGATCACCACTTTCATTTTTGATATTATGCTGATTTCTGCACCGTCTTGTATCTTCTCAATATATTTTTAAAAGTTCTAACACTTTTTATCTTACACCATATATTTCGTATATTAGTGTAATAGAATAGAATATCTTTATTTCAGGTCATAGACGCATATGATGTGTTAGTGACAATGATTACTTATGATAGGTTAGTAGATATACCTAAACATTAGAAACTACTACTAATAGTGCTTTTATTTGACTGTCGTTTTAATTTGCTGAACCCAGTGCATCAAAATCGAGCAGTCAAATCTGCCAGCTATCGTATTCAGGATACTGTTGGGACTGTTCCTGAATGTATTTACAATGATTACTAATGGTTACAAACACTGCTGACAGTACACCTGACTAAACCTGATTATGGATGCAAGCCTGGCAGCCATCCAACATTCTAATGGCCACTATTTATTGTAAACAATCGTTACTAAACGTTGTCTGTCACACACGTCTACACACCAAACTACCGCTTACTTTCGCTGACTTTAAAGTGTCATTTGTAATAGGTATTTGTATTTTCCTTACGCTGAAAATATTTGCCCGACTGCCAGAAGGCATATTCGCACGTATAGGTATCTATGAAAGTATCTGGGTTTGTAATATTATTTATTACCTCGTATTGTCGCATTGGCTGAACGGATTTCGAAGAGCCAAGTTTCTTAAGATAGGTGGACATCATCAAAAATTATGAATTTTAGGTGCCATACTGTGTGCTTCGATTTTTTTATACATAAAAATGAGGAGTACAGTCATCATCATACAGTTAGTAGCAGCCAAAGTTGCCAAATATATCGGTACACACGTCTTTATTACTGTAAGAATAAGGAAAAAATCACGACAGATCAAAAAGTAGCCGAAAAAACCTCGCGTGATTTGTGCACGAGCCCTAATAGTTCTGTGTGTTGAGTTCTGTGTTTTGTTTTTTACACCCATTGTTTTGTCCACGAATAAATGTTTTCTTTCTTTCTTTCTTTAATACTGCACAGTGCACACGACGCGACAAAAAGTGCGACAAAAAACTTCAGAATATATGTCATTTGTTCGAGCCTTTTTTCGCTTGTCGCGCAAGTCACGCGCAGCATAAAAAGCAGCTACGCAATCGAAGACGTCAAAAGTTCGGGTTGGGCTCATTCCACCTAATTTCCATAACGCCTAATACACTAATTACACTAAAGTTCAAATTTCCGTAGGTTCATAATACCTAAATATCCAATTGTCTTAATAGGGAACATTACTGCAATGTTCTGCCGCCAGAGGCAGCACTACCACTAATAGTAAACCAGTATAGGAATATACGAGACACATTCACACACACATGCACAATTGTTTGTCAAATGAGTGAATAGGATGCATAGACAATACCGCAAGTGGGAACGAGATACAATGTCAACGCTGCCAGTGTCGCCACCTACGAAGAGCTTTACGTAATGTTCCGGGATATTGCTACAATGAACAAATTTCATAATAACTTTGAACTAAAACGTCTCATGATCATAATACCTAAATATTAAAATGTACATTTATTTCAAATACCGAATCACAGATACGACAAATTTTTAAAAGAACCTAAGCTGAAAACTCCAGAACATCAAAATGTCATAGTTTCAAAATGCCTAAATTTTTGCAGTCTATGGAGCTAGCTACAAACAAGTTGTTTAAAATTATTTTTGAAATGTAGGTATTCTGGTACTTGGTTGTTTTGAACATAGTATGTATTGTGAAGTTTGCCCATTATGAAACTTAGATATTGTAAAATCTAGCCATATTGCGAACAAGGTGTTATGAAAAAAAAAGTTAGGTGTTCTGTAATTTAGGTATTTTGACACTAAGGCCTTTTGAGATCTCGGACTATTGAAAAAGAGGTAAAATAAAATTTAGATGGAATGAGCCCAACCCAAAAGTTCTTATTCCCTTTTAATAAAGACTTTTGACGTCTTCGTTTGCGTAGCTACTTTTGATGCTGACTGTAGGTACTCACGGCAACTGCGTAGGCTTTACATAGGGGTCAATGTGAACCATAAGATCTGCATCCCAATTTATCATTCTGTTTCAGAAATTGATCCGACCAACTAAGCGACCGCGTGCAACATGTCGAAATGAAATTGAAATGGCAAGTGTCTCTCATATTGACCCCAACTAGACCACCGTAGCTCACTAGCTATATGTACCACGTGCGGGTGTGACACTCGATACGTCCACGGACTGTTTCTACGGTTACGTAAGGTAATGCCAACTTTCAATGTCACTTCACCGCGCGGTATAGCGATACGTAGGATACGAGTATATCGGGAACATTCATCATGTGCTCATTTCATCTACATTTAAATGGTTGTTTCTAAATGACCTTTGGAGGGCTGTAAGAGAGGAAGACCTAGGAAAAGGAACAGACTGCGTGGGAGACGATATGAATAGGAAAAGGGATTTACCCTAGTTTTACCGACAAACGTTTCATCGAATTAATGTTTCATCGACAGCATATTTTTTTTCAGAAACTTTAAATGTTTCTGGATTGTTATAAAACTAACCTAACCTAATGGGTTCTACACAATTACATTTTAGCTATACTTAAAAACTTAACGGTTTCTGAGAAACTAAATCGATGAAATGATGAAGCGAAACAGCTTGACTTTGACTTGAAAGGCTTGTCGGTAAAATAAGGGACCCCTCGGGGAAAGGATGTGAAATGAGAGGAAATATTTTCCTGTAAGTCTTATTTAATTTATTCAAAGCATAATCAAAGCAATCCACAAAATTAAATATCCACAGCGCAGGTTTCGTCATATGATCTAAGTAAGGTAAGTATTTATGTCGTTGATATAGAATTTCACCTGGCATGTAGAAAAAGATTTTTCACTAAACCTGTAACGTGGTGACGGTAGAAAAAGACATGGCTACCCCGAGTAAATGTGATAAGGGCAAGCTAATGATGACGCTGAGGCTTTTGATATCAAAATGTTGCTATCCAAACAGGACCAGGACATTTAGAGATGTTAACAACCTGAAGCGTATATTGGCCAATTCTTTAAGTATTTTGACAGTTTTGTTAGTAATCGCTAATTAAATGCTCTGAAACTTAACACATAGAAAAATGCGATACGGGAAATGAAACATTTCCGCAATCCACATTTTCAGAAGCACTCTTACCTCAAATGAAGCGAAACTACGACGGCGTGAACTGACTACATCGCTGTCCGTTTATGTTTTTTTTTGATGAACCCGAACACAACAGACAAAATAGTGATACTAATGAAAAATTGGTCACAGCTAAACCATGATCCCAAAGGTGTTATGTTGGGAATCAGAAACAGAGAGAATCTTCAAATCAACAATGGGTGTAACGAGTAGGTACCGTCAAATGGGGTAACTTGGAACACGACGGGTTACTTGAGACACCGGATTTCACCAGGAACTAGTGTGTGTTTGTATGTCGGAATAGCATCTATATCTAGCTCAACATACAAACTAGAAAGCTAGATTATTCCAACATGTATGTAACACACTAGTTCCTTGTGAAATTCGGTGTCACAAGTAACCCGGCCGTATTCCAAGTTACCCCATTTGACGGTATGTATCTCAACTCCTCTGGTCTGGAGTTGCAGGTCCGCTTATCATCAGGAATGCCATGTGATTCTTTGCGAGCCTTGGTATTAAAATTGGAACCAAACCAAGTCAATAATAAATAATAAATAAATAAATATTACGGGACAATCTTACACAAATCAACCTAGGCCCACGGTAGGCTCAGTAAGGCTTGTGTTGTGGGTACTAGGCGATGATATATATAATAGATACGTACAAATAGATACTTATATACATAACATCCATAACTCAGGAACAAATATTCGTGATAAATTCACAAATAAATGCCCTGACCGGGATTCGAACCCGGGACCTCCTGCTTCGTAGGCAGAGTCACTACCCACTGGGCTATTACGGAGGCCGTATATATTCAATAAGATAAGCAAAGTTTTCGAAGGATTACAAATATTGTATCTAATTTACATTAATTATTTTTATTATAAGCAACTGTGTTGATCGCACGTTTCACCTTGAAATTAAAAACCGTAGGTATTTGCTTATGAGCGAAAAGCAATTAATTTCACTTGGTATCAATTAAAGTGCTGTCTCCTGCGCTCGTGCGCGACAATTTATAAATGCACTTTGTGTGATATTCGATACTCCAATTCAAGTCCAGGGACTAGCCTACGACGATCCTAACGATGTGTTAGACTGCATCATTGATACTTTTACTACAGTGTATAATAAATGTCAATATAAAAAAAAAATCTATCTAAGTAAGAGAAAAAATGTAAAATGGAAAAACAATAAAATAATCAAAATGTGTAAAAAAAGGGACGAACTGTTCAAAATATGGTACTTAGATCAAAACAATGCACAAAAAAGGCTCCTTTATAACAAATATCGTAATAAAACAAATAAATACATAAGTAATGTCAAAAATAACTCTATAAAAAATGATATTAATGATAACTTTAAAAATCAGAAAAAAGTTTGGGAGATTGTCAACCGATTGTGTGGAAAAATTACAAAATCCATTGATGAAATTATAACAAAACACTTTAAAAAATATAACATAAGCTCATTAGTTAACAAATTTGCGTATGAATTTAGAGATAACGTTAATAAAATAAGCTCCTCTTGTGACAAACCAGTTCTAGTAGAAAACTCATATATACAAAATCCACTAGTGTCACTTAAAATAAATAAAGCCACAGAAAAAGTAGTATTTTCCATTATTAAACAACTGAATGTTAAAAAAAGTTCGGGTATAGACGGAATCCGTGCCGTGGATATTAAATGTATAAACACGGAAATAACTCCTATCGTTACGCACCTAATAAATACCTGTATCAAGACCTCAACCTTTCCAAATAAATTAAAAATAGGAACTATCAGACCAATCTTTAAAAAAGGCATCCACAGCGACATAAACAACTACCGTCCTATTACAATATTATCCTGCATAGATAAAATAATCGAAAAATTCTTCGGAAATCAAATACATCTTTTTCTAAATAAAAATAATATTATAAACAATAAACAATACGGTTTTCAGAAGGGGAAAAATACGGCACAATTACTATGTAAATTTACAAACGAAGTTAATATGCACTTAAATGAGAAGAAACATGTTATTGTTGTATTTATTGATTTTAGTAAAGCTTTTGACACACTTAAATATAATACCTTATACTCCAAACTCCTGCAAAATGGTATACAGGGCCCACTACTAGAATTTATAAAAAACTACCACACCAGCCGTTTCACATCTGTCAAAATTAATAATACCTATAGTGATAGGATTCCTACAGAACAAGGTACAGCTCAAGGATCAAATTTCGCACCTACCGAATATCTTTTGTACGTTAACGACATGTGCAATATATTCAGTGGTGGGTCTGTATACCAATTTGCGGACGATACCTGTCTCGTGGCCACCCATTCCGATATCACGGCTGCAGAAACCATCCTACAAGGTAACTTTAACCGGCTGTGTGCATGGGCCCACGACGTAGGCCTAGTCATTAACTATGACAAAACCAAGGTCATGCATATCCACTCTGCATATAAAAAAAGTCTCATCACACCTAAAATAATAGCGCATAGCCATGAGTGCATGCATCAAAAAACTACGCATACGTGTGAATGTGTACACCTGGAAATAGTGGATAAGCATACATACCTCGGTTTGGTCATAGATAATACATTCAATTGGGGTCCCCACATTAGTCATATTTGTAACAAACTACGATCCATCTTATGCAAACTATCACTTCTAAAATATAAATTACCATTTAATACTCTCAGAATGTTGTACATGTCACTAGCCGAATCCATTGTTAGTTACAGCCTTAGTAGCTATGGCAGAACCTATAAAACTTACCTGGACAATATCTATAAGCTACAATTAAGAATGATAAAAACTATTGTACCTAATTCTATTAGAAATAAGCATAAAAACGACGATAATTATCTATTTCGATACTGTAAAATTATAAATGTATATGATAAATTTAAGATGATGCTAATCTGTGATGAAATTTCAAATTTACCCAACCTTCAAAAACGTTATAGGCCACAAAACTTGAGAAACATAAGTACCTTACCCAAATACGTATTGCCACCGTATAACAATGCATACGGAAAAAGAATGTGGGAGTATTTGTTACCTTACATATTAAACGAATGGCCAAATGATGTTTTCCAGAAACTTATTCATAATACTCACAAAATAAAAATCATCACAAAAAATATGTACTTGCCAACTACCGATGCGCGCACGAGCGTAGCACAAATTATGTAAAACTACCCTTTACTTAGCTATCAATTGTAAACGAGCGACAACGGCGACAGATAAACCGTACGCGGTTTTCGTTCGCTGTTCAAATAATGTGTAAATAGTTTATAAGTATTTTGGATAAATAAAAAAAAAAAAAAAAAAAAAGTATCTATGTATTTTCAACACATGATTTAAAAAAGTGTCGGAACAGACAAACAGGCAGACAGAAATATACGAACTGATGGATGGTCAGATAGACTGAACTTACAGATTGGACCAATCTGTAAGTTCAGTCTAAATATCTGATCAATCTTATTGGTCAGATAGACTTAGTCTTTAAAAGTAAAAGCTCATCACGAGTAATGCGAATGTTTCCCTTACGGCTAGCTATTAATTATATTGTATCCCGTGTTGTACAGTCGCCATCACATACATAGGTACACTCTAGGTGTTCAAAAATATCGGCACATGCACCCTAATGCCTTGAAAATAGAGGTGTGTTCCGATGTTTGTGACGTGCTTGTTTGCTGCGATGTATGTGATGGCGACTGTAGGTGCGGGCTGAAAAACAGCGCTGTTTAGCCGACAGGCTAGCAGCAAACGCTGAGCCCCGAGCCTATTGTCGCATTCATTTATTTTCTGTATTGTGTTGTTTTATATAAGTACCTACATCAGTGATCGATTGTGATTTTGTGTTTTTTTTGCGACAGTAAATCTTTTTATTATTTTTTTATTTAACTGATGATGATGACGTCCTGACTGAGTTTGGCCACGGTGACTGTAATATGTTGCATAATGCAAGTGTCGCTATTTCACTCCCTAGTGCGGGTTCGCGTGACTTACGTAGTTTACGCGGTATCCGGTATTCCTGTTAAAAGTACGAGTGCATTTCGGGCAGGTCCCTACAGTGGTGACTAATTGAAGTACTGTCGGTCTACCAGACAAACAGACTTGAGACAGACAGAGAACAGATAGCCAGGAGACGAGGTAAATAAACAGACGAAGACTAACAAATGACTCAGTATATCTCTGCTCCTCGCAAAAGCGCATATTTCTAGTACCTGCTTAACCAACACTATCAAAATGTTTGATACACTTTAAGAGCTGTGGCTGAGCTCTTAAAGTGTATCAAACATTTTGATAGTGTTGGTTAAGCAGGTACTGACTTCCATTTAAGACCAGAAGCGGTGGCAATGGTAGCGACAGTAGCGGCAGCGGCCGCCTCTCGAAGTCGTGGTCAAGCAGTAATACCTCACGTACCGTAGGTCCCATAATTGTATGAGGATTCCAGAGATTGCTTAAAAGTAGCAATTCTAAATAAATCACAACAAAAGGCCTCTTCAATCGTAGTAGAGCCTCTAGATGAAACTCGTTTAAAGGCAGTATAGCGTCAAAGAGCGAAGTCATGTAATTCGTGTGAACTGCGAACATATTTAAGTAGCTGGCACATGAATAAAAACATGTATGGTACTTGACTTATTAACGACTTTTCCAGCACAGCGTACCTATTGCGTTAACAACAGCGCTAAACTGGTGATTACAGTATTTGTATGTGTTGCCCTATATCATCCACTTATGTACCTACGAGTATGTCCAATACGCTTAACTTTAAAATGTATTACACTCTCTTGTAGCCCTAGATTTATCTGACCTTTTATGTTGAAGGCCAAAATAACTTAAATGAGCGTTGCGCCGACGCGCGTTCATCTCTTTGGGTTTTGAAGAGTGCCTACTTGTTTAATATGGTTGCACGAGCATCGAGCACATGTGCTGATTATGAAAAGCATAGTAAACTAATTGAAAACCGTTGCAGTTATTTTAATGCTACTTTATGTCATTAGCTTTCATTATACAATTCTATAGTTCATAAAGGATTAAAAATAATTATTTATAATTCATTCAAAACCTAACGTAAGTAAGGTACCGTCGGCTAAAAGGCCCACCTTATTTTCAAAGCCTTGTAAAATAATTAAAGTAAGATTAATAAAGAAAAGCCATTCATAGGACTGCTAATGATTTATTTAACAAACGAAATATTCAAAAAACATTAATGTCATTTGTGTTAGAACAGAAAAAAACCTATTGCTACTGGGCCATCTTAGGCACCCGAGGGGTAATCACGTAACGTTCCGAACGCGCGTCAGTACAATTTAACTGTCAATTTTCCATATAAAAAGTGACATTTAGACCTACCCGACGTTCGTACAATGCGTTACGTGATCGGTCACCTAATAAGGCCCGTTATAAATTATTTATAATAATAGTTTAATTAATATTTAAGCATTACTATCGAATAGAACTAGTCGTTAAATATTTTTTTTATTAAATTGATTTAATAAAATATTGAACCTATCCCAAAATTATAATTGTGGGCCATCTTAGGAGTATGAAAATAAAAAATTGTTATAATACTACAACAACTTTTTAAATTAAAAAGAAACACATGTGTGAGATTATTTTTATCAGTCTGTATCATGATATTTATAAATCGGTTCTTTATTCTAACATTATTTTTTTGACATACTTTTAGTTAGGGATACATATACAGTGGGCCTTTAAAGATCTCCAGCTCGTCTCGCCATCTCCGACGAGGTCTACCGCGACGCCGTGTTCGTGTCGTAAAAATACGTAAATAAATTTAAAATAATAGTATTTACCTATACTTGGATGTTAAACAGATTAAACACCTAATTTCACTCAAAATACTGACTACATTTACGTTATTTTTTTAAGTTTCGGATGATATGTAAAGGTTGGTAAATAATAAAAAGTGCAATAAATATGTTAACACGACACAGCAAATTGTAATTTTTTTACAAAATGGCAGCGTGATTGGGTAAAAACTGAAATGCACGTTTGTTTGTGATCATAAACGCATACTGTGCTCACGAAATTTTAAGTAGTTTGGAAAACCATAACTGAGCGTTTTTAAAGGTGGGCCCATCTTAGGAACCGGGCCATCCTTGGTGCACCTACCTTATTTTTTTTTCCTGAATCATAGAGCCGTAACCTGTAAAATGAACTCATTATAATTACTTTATTGTATGATAATCCTGATAAGCAAGACCACCCGGAAATAAGCAATAATGAAAAAAAAAAGTTCTAATATTCCTAGAGGTTATAACTACCGGTCAAGGATCAAATTACTGCTTTGAGTAGGTAAATTCTGCTATGAAAATGCCTAAATTAGCTTACAAAATGACCTTAAGATACTTACGATACTGTATTAATAGGTCGGTGCCAACCCTACCAAGTCTCGAGACGGGAAGCGTCTGGTGCACGGGAATCGACCTTGGCGGCGTGATTCACCGGCGAAAGTGGGAGAAATGCGGCGCGCCCCGCGCGGACACTTTTACTTTCCAGTGTGGCGCAACCGACGCGGGCGCCGCGCCACTCGCCCGGCCCGCGGCCCGCAGAGCCGTCGCGCGCACACTCCGCGTCGCGTTCCCCGGATTACAGTGCTAGTGAACCCTGGATTCTGGATTCAGTGATACATATCGGTGTGCCAGGAAGTGAAGCAAGCGGGAAGTGCGAGTTGCAGCACGCGCCACCAGCGCAGCGCCTACCTTCCAACCTAAGTCCCTTGGTAAGCGATTCTTTACAGGGACTTTCACGGCGCTTTCCACTTTCTTTAGGACTGCGATTGCTACTGCAGCGTGTTGACTCACGTGAGGAGTGTGATTATGGACATGATCTAATCCAATGTTGCTTGATGCGGAGACTATTACTAAAGCATTCGCCACATCTCGCGCAACGAAATCTAGATAGTAATTGCAGTGAAGGGGACCCGGCACCAGCCGACATAGGCAAAGCGCACAATTGGCGTCACCCGCGAATGAACTTCGGCTCGGGTGTCAGAAACGCAGTAAATAAAGAAGTGAAATATCCAAGGACAATACAACTTTCAACTGATTTCGCGCGCGGCCGACGGTAAAAACTTCGTAACGCGCTGCGCAACCTCTCGGCGCACTTTCGACGTCCGCCGGCGAACGCCGGTGCCGCTTTCAATAACGACGGTTACAAAACCCTTGCCATGACGAATTTTCATTCGAAAGTTTTCATTTATGAATTTGATTCGATATGAAATAAGTATTTCAATTTCGTCGTGTTGGGCAACGCGTTTGTCGTGAAAGCGCGGGTCACCTCCGCACTAATGATCCAGGAGCCGTGACAGAAAATCATGGTTTATGGCTCGCAGGCATTGCCGGCGGAGCCTTGCAGCCGCCGTGACCACGCATACGGTCAATGAGTTGGTGCCATTACAAGCAGCACGTTTCAAGCAACTGTCATCATTAAGTAGAACTGAAAGGAACGCGGCTCAAGGCCAGTTGGATAACGAATTTTCGTTTAATATTAATAAATGGCAGCCAGGGCCGATCGTGACGGACCCCGCAGACGCGGATGCGAGCGCCGGACCACTTTCACGCGCATGCTTGATGGAGATGCCTGGAACCAATCGAAATGGTACATGATGCCTGATGACATAACCCGCGTCTGACCGAATCCGACCAATTAAAATTTAGATAAAATCGTTATTTAATGGACGAGTACGGAAGTGATAAAAGGCGCGATCGGCGATAATTCAAGATAAAATGTAGTTGATAATCTCAACTTACATCGTTGAATATATTATGTTTTTAACTGCCGCAATTAATCTTCACGAGAAACAAGGCCTTCAAAGAAATGTCAAAAGATCAGTAATCTGAGTAGCATATTCAGGGTCAGAAGTCATACTACATCAATTTAAAATATATAAGACACTAACATAGCTAAGAACCATCCCGTTAGGCAAGACTTTAGATTTGAAAAAAACGGCAGTCATCGGTTCATTTGTTTGGGAGCTACGATGCCATAGACAAACACACAGATTCATAAATACTCCCACCTTTGCGCCGGGGTTAAAAAGATAACAAACCTAGTACAAAATAAATGTGAACTAATACATAACGATTTTAAATTACGCAATGTCAAAAATAACTTCACTTTCGAATAACGTAGGCGTAGCGAATGTCAGAATGAAGATTTACGATAAAGATCGTGATTTAGCAGTGACAAAAAAGTACAATGCATATACTTAAAGCGTTAAACTTTCACCCGGAGAAATGGTTGCGCGAAAGTTTGCAACGCAACCTCGCAGTTGAGTTCATCCCGATTTCACAGACTGTTTTTCGGTTCAGAGATTATGCGTAGAACAATAAAGGTTAACGTAGCGTGATGTGAAAACACGAATTTATTTCCAAATTTAAATACCGAATAGGTACCCATTGAACAAAATGCGTATCAGTTTCTGAACACTATCAATAGTTTAGCATCTATTTTACGCGTTTTGTCTGTTTCAATTTGCTCACAGCACACATAATAATGTGGGTAAAGATGTAAACACTACAAAAGTAAAGGAAACCTCGCCGTTTATCTCAATTTGTTAAAAAGGCAACAAAAAAGGAAACAGGATGGTCATTTGTCGCAACCAACGATCGTCCTTCCTCGATTAATTTATTCACTCGCGAACTGTTATGAAATATTTCACTGCAGGTAATCATGCATTTAGTAACTGCGTAGATACTTTGCAAAACCCTGAATAGTCCATTGTTCTGCAACGCATGAGGCCCGGTGATACTGTGATGAATTATTTTTCCGCCATGACAGTCTAGTGAACCTATCATTTCGAACACGAATTTCTTCGATACATCGAGTTCCACGTTGTAATTTGACATGGAAACGAGTGGAAATGTCTCGTATGGACAATAACTTGGGTAGCGGTAATGTGGGATCCTCCCACAAAATTAAATTAAATTTCAATAACATAAACGCATGAATAGGCGCAACAAGCGGCAATAAAAGTGATTCTCACAGCAACTTTATGTAAGTTGGATAAAATTTGCGATTATCCAATGCCATAGACAATGACTGGGGAAAGGAAAGTGGAAAGCGGTTACGTTGGGAGTTGGCCCGAGCTCGCATCTCAGCGTTAAGTAACTTGTTGGCGTTATTTTTAAAACGGACGCCAAATAACCTAATTTGCACGTGGAAATTAGTAAACTGCAGAGAATTTGGGTTGAGGCACAGAATAAGTTATAGTACAATGAGGTTAGACTTTTCCAATAATTTCTTAATCTAATTCCTTTTTATTATACTGCTGTAATTTCTCCTTAATCATTTCGAAATTTTCCTGTTTTGTGTTCTGCCTATGTGTTAATTGCCTATTTGGTAATATTTTCTATTATCCTCTAAATTCGTCTATTTCTACGTCTCATTTGTTTACATGAACTCGTGATGAGCCACCGATATTTGCTGCAATTAATTTAAAACATCATAGTGCCTACTTTGGACAACATAGGTATCTTTAAGGTGGTTCGATTGCCATACAAAACGTTATTTGACATTCGCAGGCTAACTGCGTGATATTTTAAGAAACTTATGTAACAAACTTTCATAAATTGTCTTCCCATTTGCGCCAAATTCCCCCTTTCCTAGAATAAACTTGTATAAACTACATTAATTTGAGAAATTGGTTTGGGACGTGATATTTTGGGAAAACTATTTTTCTCAAATTAATCTAGTTTATACAAGTTTATTCTAGGAAAGGGGAAATTTGGCGCAAATGGGAAGCCCAATTGGCTTGTTACATAAATTTCTTAAAATAACACGCCGTTAGCCTGCGAATGTCAAATAACGCTTTGTATGGCAATCGAACCACCTTAATCATGAAATCATGATACCTAGAAATCAAATGTCAATCAATGTTAATAACCCTATCTAATTAACATATACCTTGCTCAAATTTCTAAACGATAACAACTGTTATTTGAATTACTTCAAATCGTTTTACCTAATTGCTCGCTAAGCAGGTTCATAATGTTTCTTATGAAATACGAAAGTTATAGCAACGGTAGTCGTTAATTCCTATTATTACACGTAATTGTTGCATTGCAATATCTCCATTTTTTTCATAATACGGCTGAAATAATTATCAGGCTCGCTCTTCGATTAATCGATGACCTAAAATTATCAGTTGACCCTGAGTACGAAGGGCTTTTCAGATACACAAATAATTCGAGATTTTACTGACAAATGATTCTTTAGATGATCTATTTGAAAGTGTTCTTCAAAAAGCGCATTTGCGACACGTTTGATGCTCGCAGCAAGCCTCTGCAATCTGCAACGCTTGATAAGAAAGTAGTGCACATTTCACAGGTTGCGCAACGCCTCTCTAATTACTTATTTAAGCATTGTCTCGAACGGCTTCATTTACTCAAGTTGCGCCACGGCTCTGGCCCTGCCCGCGACCACCCCCGCTAACTACGTGTCAAATTGCTAATGCCATTATCAACTTTCGTTGCATCATCGTCGGCATCAGTAGTAATTATAGTGTTTGTCCAGCGGCCACCGTTTGGTTAAACAATAAAGCAATATGCTGCGCTCATTATCAATTAACTAGGACAATATTTGTCTTCTACCGTATCGAAGTGATGCAAACAAGATTTATAGCCAGGGATGTAGATTGAGATTAATTTATGTGGAAGCATCGTTTAAGCTGGAAGCGACGGAGTCAAGTAGGCAACAGCGGCGTAGGCGATGGCAGTACACATTGCAACGTGCCGATTTGAATCCAAGGTCTTTCCTAGTGGAAGAGAACGGAGTTTCCTGCGGCCGCCTATCTCTGCGCACACGGACACGCGCACGCGAACGCACACGCGCCCACGTGTCGTTATTCTTTGTGTTCAATCTTTCCTAGCTACCGTTCGAGGCATCTTCTTTTTGTGATGTCGACTGGCGTTTGAAGTTTGAGCCTGCGAGCGGTTCATTATATAGGCGACGGGCGATGCGCGCGGCGCGCAGTTAGTGTGTCACTAGAGCCGGCGCGAGAGGTGGCCTGCAAGGACTGAACCGCGCCGCCGACTTTTTTTTGTGCGTGCGATGTTTTCACTTTCGTCATTTTGACCGGGCCAGTTTGATTTGACGTCGCTCGCGCACGGACGTGCTTCGGGATCGGACGTCGCTCGTCCTGTGAACGGTGCTCCCGGATTGTTTGGATTTTTATTTTCTGTGAGGAATATGGCTGTGATACAGTGCTAATATGTTCGATAACAACTTACTTTTGAATTTCTACAATGAGATTGCGCATAGAAGTCTACAGTTGGCAAGGTTGGTAAACATTAAGTTTATGTTTTGGGTGTTTTGATGTGGCGCGGGTTGGGATGGCTCAGCCTTGTGTCTAATGAACGCAGTATTCTCCGCCTCATCCGCCTCTCGCCTTCGCCTCTGAGCCGCGAGCCGAGAGGTTAATAGGTTCACATTAGACGGCGGTTTGCGAAACCGACTCAGCAGCGTAAGGCTGCGCCCGCGTCGGTTTTCCACGCTGAGTTTCGCGCGCAATTCAAGCAAAATATTTTCGTGAGCGCCGTCAATATATGCGAATGGTAACGTGTAAAATTAGACTCGATAAATAGAAAACTAGTTTTTGTTTTGTTTACCTACACAGACACGCTTTGAATTGGGTCAATAAAACAAACATCAAATTAATGTTAACTGAATGATTCACTATTAAATGCTCAATAATAGTAGGTGGGTAGATAATTTTATAAAAATAAACGTGATAATATGTAGCACAATTTAATTGTTCGCTGAGCCGCGTTAGATTCGCTCGATGTCTTTATTTTTCTGCCAATCTATCGAATGTAAACACCTTACTATATTGAATTGAATAGCTTTATATTTGCATGTCAATGACATGTCGCTTCACTATTTGGCGCATGTATAAATAAATTAACTAATTAAAAACGCGCGAACGTCCCAGTGACCCCCCTGACCCCGGTTCATTGATGAAACATCTCAGTATTGTGGAAGAAAGTTCCGCAAACAACCAGATAACTTTATTTATTATCTAAACAATGACTGTATAGATAGTAGTGTCGTAATCGTAGTAGAATTACACAACGTGTTTGATACTGTTTTTGAGATAAACGGAACTGTGTCAATGGAGATACAGTATGTGTTCAAGTACCTACATCTAATGATAATTATGCTTAGTACACGCTTACCGAAAGCATTTTTTTTACTAAAAATACACTAATTACGTAGTACCTACAGTCAGCTGCAGCCTCCCCCCCCCCCCCCATTCCATTCCATCCATCCATCAATTTCATCCATTCCATTCCATCCATCCAGTTTCTCTGCAGCTGACCGTACCAAACCGACCTTACCAATTTACTCCAACAAACAACAAAATCATTCACTATTATTTCCGCTTTTGAGAACTTATTTGAAATATATTTAAAACTCAAAAGCATAAGTACAATCGTCCCTCGACGCTTTTTAATGATAAATCGGATATGATAATAATCCGTAATATCTTTCAGAATTATTAAATTATTTTTTTATTTGAAAAGAGAAACAACACAATACAAAATTAATAGGCGCGTAAAGAGACCTGTTTAAGGTAAATATATGCGTAATACCTATCATCATCATTTTAGAAAGAAAAGAAAGAAACATTTATTTATTCGAGACAAAGCAGCGTTTTGTCACAAAAGGGTTCTAACTTCTATGTCAGCATACCTAATGCTGGCATTACTGCCAGCGCTGATCTTCCGATAGAACTTTCGAGTGAGTGATTTTACGTATTAACTGTTTTAAGCTTCCGTATTATTGATAAGGGTACAATTAGGTATATGAGTTATACAAAACAAGACGACCAATTTTAGGCAAATAGGTTTCGACAAAAATTGATATAAGAAAATTCTAAATAAAAACCGCTTACCATCGACCGCCACGCCAGTAGAGTACGCTTACTTATTTGAGGCCGGCTTCATACAATACCGATGTTTAAATTTAATAGTCACAGCATTTTTACCTACTACCTATTTAAACTTTTAATACGGGCATTTAAATGACAAGTGGGAAGGTATGACATTAACAAAATGGAATGCTGTAACGTTCACGACAGCCTTCAATCCTTCATGCTTGATTAGTGTGTGCTGATATTTATTGATAAATAATCTGACGATGGCTGGTAACAGTTCGATAAGATTGGCTACTATCACAAACGGTGTAGGTATGATATAAAATTATGAAAGCGTATTTTTATCTTTAACGTTAAGAGTGATTCAAGCTGATTTGAAGTAAACGATCAAAAATATTCCAATTGGATTTGAAACTAATACGCCGTTTCTTTCAATTTATATTTATTCCTTATTCATATTGTAATAACTTTTCTTTCCTTTTACCTTCGTAGTTATTAAGCTAAGACTTGTTAATATAAGAGGCACTGAACAAACAGTTTTTATACTAAAAGAATTAGAAAATTGTTTTTAATGTAGTTTTTATCTCCATTAGCTAACCACCGAACTATCTCTCGACGCATCCGGTTCGCATGATACCAGCATTAATGGAAAGATTAACCCAGTACCTAAATGGCTTTTCAGATCTAATTGAAAAACTCGTACGAAGTTAGAATTTCCTAAAATGACGTCAGTTGTAACTTACAACATATTAAGGTTAGCATCCTAGTTCTCCTAGGTTGGACTAGTGTATGACATGGGCAGTGTGGGTTGAATTCAAACTAAGAGGATTTCTATGCCCATGTCATATACTAGTGCTTTGCAACGTCGAAGACTAGGAAGTTTAATTTATCTTTTTGTAAAAATCTCTTGCATTCAACAGCGTCTTCTAACTCTAACTCTTCTATCGTGTGATAATTTCAATCTTTATTTGTGACTAGCTTCGTCTGCTATTCTATATTTTAATCCAGGCTAAAAACTATCTTATTGCAAAATTTCATCCAAATCGGTTGAGCTGTTTATGCGTGATTGAGTATCAAACATCCAAACTTTCGCATTTATAAGTAATATTATAGTAGTAAATATACAGGGTGACTGGTAATTCGACCAATTCCTTGAAAGGGGTTATACTAGAGCTAATTTGCAACAATTTATGTCCAGTCAACCAGGGGTCAAAACACGTTTTTTTTTTAATTTTTCGATTTTTTAGTTTGTTTGAAAAAAAACGCCTTGCAGCCTTAAAGTGCTGATTGTGACCAAAAATTTTTTTTACCATCCAAATGGAAGTACTTTTGTCACAATGACCAGCTTAAGGCTGCAAGGAGATTTTTTTTTCATACAAACTAAAAACTCGAATATCTCGGAAACCAGCGAGTTTCGACCCCTGGTTGACTGGACATAAATTGTTGCAAATTAGCTCTAGTATAACCCCTTTCAAGGAATAGGTCGAATTACCAGTCACCCTGTATACCAAAAAGGACCGCTTAGTCGTTTGTTAGCTTCATAATTAAGTACATACGTATAGTTTTAATTAATTTGCCGAAAATTTCCTGTAGGTCGATCACGTAACGAATTGTACGCGCGTCAGGTAGGTCTAAATGTCACTTTTTATATGGAAAATTGACAGTTAAATTGTACCGACGCGCGTTCGGAACGTTACGTGAGTTACGTCATTACCCCTCTGATCTCGGTTTTAATCAGCATCACTACAAATATCATGCTTCAATGAATGTGTGATTTCGTATGAAATTAGATACCTCATTGTCAAGTGCTCAAAGTTTACATTTAGTTTTTCATTCTAGTTTAAACAAGAAATGTAACCGACTTTAAAACCACTTACATAGGCTAAATCACTAAACTAGCAGATGCAACTAGTTGTAATCATCGACGACTACATAAATTATCTTTGTCGTAAACTTATTTCAGGCTCCGAAGTTTAATATGTAAACCTGCGTACCTACCTAGTGCAAGGAATGCGAAGATGGTCCTGACTGAATCTTATACCTAAGTGCCTAACGCTAGTTTCACCAGGCTAGACTTAGCATATGTTTGATATGCATCTCTCCTCTATTTATTTCCAAAAGAGATTATATCATGGTACCCATTAAGTACTCATTCTATTAGGGCTCGTGTACAATGGTGATATTTGGTGAGGTTCTTGGCTACCCCCCCCACGTAACCTCACGTATATTTTTTTCATTCGACCCAATTGTAAGATAAATAGTATTGTATATAGTAAATCTTGTTTATTTTTCTATCTTATGAAGTCAAGTCAAGAGCGAGCGGGCGGGGTCAGAAAATTTCGTAACATAGACTCGCTATTTTGAACTGCTAAGTAAACGTACTCGTGTGGTAGATATTTTTCTTAGTTTCGTTCACTGTAGAAAAATACACGTGAGGTCTCCTTATACCCCCCCCCCTCCCCCCCTCCCCCAACGTGATCTGTCGTGATTTTTTCATGACCCCCCCCTCTCCCCTATCGAACCTCGCGTGATTTGTGCACAAGCCCTTACCAAGAAAAATAAGCCCCCGTAAATTAATATTAGATACTTACATATTGAGAAAACATGGAAAAAGGTTGACTACTAGGTAATCGGATATGGTTAATTAATAGAAAAATACTATAAATAAATAATAATAATAAATATTTGCGGACAATCTTACACAAATCGACCTAGTCCCAAACTAAGCAAAGCTTGTGCTATGGGTACTAGACGAAGATAAACATACTTATATAGATAAATAAACACTTAAATACATAGAAAACATCCATGACTCAGGAACAAATATTCGTGCTCATCACACAAATAAATGCCCTTACCGGGATTCGAACCCAGGACCTCTTGCTTCGTAGGCAGCGTCACTACCAAAGTTAGGCTAAAGCGGTCGTCTATGATTAAATTGCCTACACAATATTGTATATTTTATGTCACAATCCACTTTTCTGGCGTCTAGTGAAATTATCTACACTTGATATCTCATTTGTAGACTATCGTTGTAATTATAATAGTATTGTAACTCGTATTTATTTGTGTATGGCATGCGTGTTAATTTGTTGTAAATTATTCATTACCTGTTATTTATAATTGATCGATATTGTTATTTTATTCGTATCCTATACATAACTTCCGCGTGGTTTTATTGAGTTCTTCATCATCTATGTAGTTGTTTATCGAAGTTCGTATAATGTTTCAATATTTGTACGCTGTCTCGGCATTGTTCGAATCGGGAGCAAATTTGGCAGTTATCGCTTACACGCGCCTGGAAACTAGATCTTTTCCTCGAGTTTGCACAAACTAATTAGCAGTAATCTAAGGACCCTTCTAGACGTTATTATTACAGTTTTAATAAACAAATATGCGTCCTTAAGGTACTTATTATGTGCTACAGTAATTAGATCACGTAATGATTCCATCGCAACCTGTTTCCAGGAAACTCGACGTTGTTACGATGAATTTATCTTACTCATTAAAACACTAGTAAAGGAAAACTTAAATATAGGTAATAAAAATATTTATGTTTATCGTACACATATTTGCTAACAACGTAGTTTATTTAGTCAGCGCTGTAGGTATACGAACCTTTATTGAGTAAATAAAAATTTACTCATATATAACAAGAGTGTCTTTTGCAACAAGTTTTTTTACCTTCATATATGGTCGAGGAAAAATATAATTTGGTAAACAATGCACCTGTCACCTTAAAGTTCGAAAGCAATAAACATGACTCATTATACATACTAATATTCCCAAGCACTTATGCTAGAATCTAGGTTTACAACATTTGAAACACAAACAGTTCTGAAATCCAGAATGCAAAGCTAACGGCTCAATGTCGCAATCGGCACTTATTCCTTGCAGAGTTCAGCATAAACATTTCTCGGAACTACGAATTTAGTCGCCGGCACGGGTTAGCCACATTTCCAACAAATGTTCCAGCCCTAATTAACATTCATTGGATTTCTTCATAGCTCTTTTGATGTGACATTGGACTGAATTAAAAATCCCTTATCAGACGGAACTACGGGCTGATTAGGACTGTGTAATTGAGTAACGTTGGACTGTTGGGATGATACGTACGGAGGACCAGTAACATCATTTCGTTCAGTTTTAATTATTAATAAATTACATTTTAATGAGACCTCACCTCACTAGCGAGACCGTCACTGTCTGTTAACATAGATACAAGTTCCTATTCAATTAGTACAACTCTTAGTTTGCGCGGCACTCCGTCAATGCCATTACAATTATAAATTTCATTACAAATGGATATTCTTTCGGTCGTTTTGTGTGCCTCTCTTAACACTGAACTTAATTCAAGGCCGGCTATTTTAGGATTGTAAAACTAGGAGGACAAAAAAGTGGCAGTTAGCTCATCAAGTCATCAGTACAAAAAGCTATTGTGTCAGCGGTTGTTCAATAAAGTTCGGAGAGGCCTGTCAAAAATTGCTCCCAGCCCTTTCTTGTTCCCGTTCTGGTACAAATTACCGAAGGACGTTTGAACTGGGTCACTTCGGAAATAGTTTATTGTTATCGGCGTCCGCGCACACGCACGCGAGGCGTTCGATTTTCAAACGCTCACGCATACAAACGAGCCCCCGGCGGATTTCAGTCCGCGCTCACTTTTATATGTTCCATCCTTATTCTTATTTGCTTAACGGTTTTTACACTTCGCAACGACTTCCGTTTTAGTTCATTCGAATTCGAGAAATCTAAAACCAACTTTCTTAAGGCCGACTTGTCTATAAAAATTGAAAAGTCGAATTTATATTTTCATAACATTAATTTAATGTCCTTACGAGTTCCAAAGGCCACATGTTTTGGTCTATTAGTTTTATTACGTGGTTACCCTTGCGTTTAATATTTATTACAATCTAATGCTTTCGACAGGCCCTTCCTATTTCGTTGCCTATCATTACCGCCGGCGGCGCGGCGCTACAAGGACTTTTTTTTTATTTTAAGTACTCGTTTTCATAGGCTGAAATAATCCGTCCGTGTTTAATTTAAGCGCAATTACTTTAAAGCAGTACCTACATAAGAAAGTCGTTTACGTTTGACATAAATATTTATGCACTATTTCAGGCCGCTTTCTGTAATGAAATGATCTTAAATTTGAACCTAGCTGTTAAAATGTGATCAAAACTTATTTTGTGTAATATTTAACATTAAATTAAGACATTTGATACTAACAATATGGAACTTGGTTCTGAAATAAACTTATTCATTCATTCATTCATAAAATGATATTTGTTTGTAAGTTTTTTTTTTACTAAAAAGCTAATTAGACACCTGCTAAGTGTAGACGCAGGCACGAATAGACAACATTTTTATTAATAAGAAAAAGAGAATAAAAATACAAAACATTTAGAACTAAACCGAACTTAAACTATCGGAACCTTAACTATACAAATACATCATATGTCAGCCTCGGACCTTGACCACGATGATAAATTAATTAGCGTCAGTTGTCACAGCAGTCGTAAAAGTCCCCATCTCCTATGCATAAATTCTGATTGTTCACAGGTTTATAGGCAATCCGATCGCTGGCAAGTTGTAAAATAACTTAAAGGCCTCAAGGCTTTCAAACAATAACGCACACATGGCCGCTGGCACACCGCCACGTTGTATAACCTGCACTCACAGATAACGTAGACTATCAATTTGGTCTAGTACATTCACAAACGTTCAAATCTGCGTTCGCATCCGGAGTAGGGCGCAAACGTAGTAGTGTGCACGCACACAAGCACGCGATTTCCCACAATGCCCCACTCTGTATTCGGCACATGCGCACGTGGATAGGCCGCCACACAGGCGCAGAACATCAACTATAGTGAGTACCGAAGCCCCTGGGATCGTGAACGAAAGCGCACGCTTCACTCACTGATGTATTTTTAGCGAAATTCCATTCAGCGGGTAGGTCAGTTACTATTATGACTGAAAATTTGATAACGGGATCGCTGCATTAATTTTATGCCATGCTCCGCGATTTTGTTTTTTTAATTTGGTTCGCTTATTCTCAATTAGTCTTATAATTACGGTTAATTAGGAAAATTAAATTAAAAACTTAATTCACGCTTCTGGTGATAAATACTTTTCACTTTTTGCGTGCAAAAATTACCTTAATACGATGAAACTTCGTGTTTGCAGAGTTTCTGACTGAACACAACATAATTATTTGCAAAATCTAGGTCACACTGCATTTACAGGTGCATTGAGAACCGCTTTTAATACTCTTAGACAAGCCAAGAAAATTCGCCGTTTTGCGGTAACGAGACAATTAATTATCGGAAACGGTAGATACCTTCCGTTCACAATGGAATCTTACGAAACTTACAACATAGTAAAGAAACACACCCTATCTTGTTCCACAGCGTTCACGTTTGCTGTTAACATTAATCTTTACGTGACCGTAGAAAGTGGTGGAACAATGCGCAAGCACAACGTGTGTTAGGAGTATTATGACTGAATGAGTCAGTTTCCACTCTAATCGCTCGTATGATTCAATATCCAGAATCACCATTTTAGAGGAACATTTCATGTTTAGATTGCACGACACATTTTGCGTAGTTGTTTTGTTATACCCGTTCGTTTGTTGCGTTGTTTTCACTATCGAATTATTTATATAAATTGAATAACTAGCTATTCTCTGTTTCTTCCTCTTCATTTCATACGCTTTTACGCGCTCTTTATTTATACGCTTATGTCATCGATTTCCCTTAAAACATCTTTGTCGCTGAATGAATACAACTACGTAGCTACGTCATACATACATTTACGAGTAAGCTCGCGACTCTTCTCAAATTTAAGGCCTGTAAAGCCTAATTTTTGGTATGGACTCTTAATCCGCAAAAACGGCGTCACATCTTATATAAATATATATATCATCATCATCATCATCATATCAGCCGAAAGACGTCCACTGCTGGACATAGGCCTCCCCCAAAGAGTGCCAAAATGACCGGTCCTGCGCCACCCGCATCCAGCTTACTCCCGCGACCTTGACCAGGTCATCAGTCCACCTTGTCTACCTACCCACGCCGCGCCTTCCGGTACGTGGTCGCCACTCGAGAACCTTTCCGCCCCAAATATATATATATATATAAATTTAATTATCAATACTAACACTAGATTAAGTATTTTTTATGTTTACGAACACTCTATGGATACTATGTATGTCCGAAATAAAGAAATTGAATTGAATTGAATATGATTTCGTGCAATCAACGACCGGTTAACCTAGTGGGCCTGCCTAGGGAGCTGAAAGTCCTAAGTTCGAATATTTGTGTGATGAGCTGATGAGCACGAATATTTGTTTCTGAGTCCTGGATATTTTCTATGTATTTAAGTATTTATATCTATTAAATCTCAGCAGGACCGGTCACTTTGGAACTCTTTGGGGGAGGCCTATGTCCAGCTGTGGACGTCTTTCGGCTGATATGATGATGATGATCTATTAAATATATCGTCGTCTAGTATCCATAACACAAGCCTTATTGAGCTTATACTATGGAATGAAGCTAGTTCGATTTGTGTAAAAATTGTCCTATAATATATATTTATTTATTTATCATTTATTTATTATTTATTTATGTAATCAAATCATTTTTTATATGTACGGAAGCCCTTAACTATTGACCAAAAGAAATACGACATGTGTTTTACTCAATCTGTATACATGACCCAACTGCACTTTTTTTCTTAAGACGCCCATCGTATGGAGAAGAACGATGTCAAGCAAAACCAAAAACGGAAACTAGCCTACAAGATACTCTGCTTATCTCTGCACCCGCACATTTAGCTGGGCTTTTATTTGAGTTGTCTGATAAGTCTGAAATTAGGACAGCGATTGCATTGTGACCGCCCGCCTCGCCACCCGACACCGAATTTCGGCTAGCGTGGCTTTACTTTAATGGCGTTTTTTGCGCCGCGATCGGCAAAGATGGCAAATAATCAATAATAAATAGTGTCGGTATTTCGAGACATTCCAAATATGTCCCTAAGCGACAACATTTGCTATTGAACGTATATTGAGGACAAAGTCCATACTTATTAAGCTTTGAAAATATTTTCCTTATTAGCAAACAAAAAACGCCATGAAAACCACGCTAGCCGAATTTCGGTGTCGGGTGGCGGGGCGGTCACAATGCAATCGCTGTCCTAATTTCAGACTTATCAGACAAATCAAATAAAACCCAAGCTAAATATGCGTACCTACTGGTTGACGCTTATTTCGGCTATAAATACATATGTAAAAGTACTTAGGTACTATAATAATTGACTTGATCAATATTTGTTTGACCGCAAACAATAATATTTGCATATGAACGTCAGTTAATGTGAGAATATCAACTTGAAAAAATTAAAACCGTCGGGCTTAAAAAAAGAGTACTCGTAGCATCCTAATTATGCTTATTAAAGAATCGCATTTGTGTAAAAATTAGAATTTATTCAAGTAATCAAGAATATGATCAAAGCCGTGCAGAGTTTCGAAAAAGATAAAACACGATTAAAACAGAGTTGAATATTAATTATTATTACGGCCGGTTTCACAGATATATATTTAATTTACACTACTTATATATATTCACTGAAAAATGAATACATACCTCTGATGTCGACACTACCACAGTAATATTTAGGTACAAGGAAAATATTTTTTCGCCTTCCGTCATTTCGGTCTCATTGGCCTAGCTAGTCTAGACTAGACATTAATGACAATAATAACTTGAATAGTAAAAGCAAAAAAATAATATTACAGACATTTGTAAAACCTACTAATATCTACATCAGACATTTTCCTAGTGCAGGCCTTGAAGTTTCCTGTAAAGTAAATAAATTGCTGCTATTTCTCACAAGTCATAGCGCACAGTGCTAAATGGAATTTCCATAATGTACTCTCCAGGTGGCACGTTTGCTTTTCAACTTCATATTCGTAGAGAAAAACATTCGCTGACTTCTAAATCCTTACTAAAATTCCATTATAGTGACATGAGTTATATGAGTCACTGTTGTTGCCGACTTCAGTCAGGTGTTACTTTCCGGAAATCACTTAGACTCAAGAACCCGAACATCACGACGCCGTGCAAACAAGATAACCTTTCGTATGATCTAATAAATCGCATTTGAATTTGAATCAATCATTAGTCTGCTTTGATGAATTGATCCTATCAGTGTGATTGTATTGAATCAAAATTATTTTAGATAAGATTCTTCGAAATTTCATTAACTTTACTTTTAGGCTCATAATCGAGGATAAGTAGTGATCACGCGTTTAGTACCTAAGTATCCTGGATTTTAATTTTTAACATTACCTACCACACTCCTGTTATATCCTGATTATATTTTTATATCCCGATAAAGTTACTTTTCTACCTCTCAACATACCACACTTGATATGACATGATTGTCATGTTTATGACTGGTTTGTGTACAATAAAGTGCTTACATACATACATACCAGTAGCGGCGCGTGAGATTTGTGACTTGTCACAACCCAGAGCATAAAAAAGGGCTTTTTTTGATGATTTACGAGTTTGTTAATACATAGCAATAAATTTTAGGCAAGCGGGTGGTAATCGGCTTGTTTGGGCGCTCCGCCACTGATACTTACATACTTGTTTTACAATGTGTACTATTTTTAAGACCAAGTAACATAGGCAATTATTAGCTTCGTAATATTTTTTAACGACACACTAAAGAAAAGGTGAGAAATACTTTCAAAACTAGATTCACTTCACACCATAAACGTGAAACGTGAATGTGGGGCATCAATTGCTCAAATTGATAAAGTATTCGACATTGCCAAACGCAAACTAGTCCAAGATGTTCAAAATTACCCCAAAAAAAACACATAACCGTGATAGATGTAAAAGCAAGGAAATCAAAACGAAGCCGCGTTACGTAGGTCGTTATGTAAAACCTTTCGTATACTTTCTCTGTCAGCAAAATTTAGCGTGGAGGTTACACAACAGTACAAAATGGCAGTCGTCGAAATTTCATCATTTCGGGCGCGGGAAGAGCACGGCTCGGCGAATACGGCAAGTGATGAAACGCTGCTGCATGGTATTATGTATAACACTTTCACGATATGCGGTAAGGAAAGTAATTGGATCACGTGGGTTTTTTTAATCGTGCGGTTAGGTACGCCTAGGCATGTTCTATGGTATTTCAGTGTGAAAACAATATACTTAATCGGGCCATGTTTTTTTCTGTTCGATGTTTTGACTCAATACTATACCTACCTACTAAGTATACTATTATAAATGCTAAAGTGTGACTGTATGTCTGTCTGGTACCTCTTCACGCTTATACTGCTGAACCGATTGAAATGAAATTTGGTATAGAAATACTGAGTCCCGTATGATAGCTTTTATCCCGGAAGTCATCCCCTATAAGGTGGTGAAATTGGGGGTGAAAGTTTGTATAAAGCTACAATATAAACGAGTTCCACGCGGACGGAATCGCGAGCAGAAACTAGTAGTATATAAAAATCCTGGCCTAGCCTAATGCCTCTGCTAGACGGTCGCCAACACGCCCCTTCGACCGAGCGGCCTTGGTCGACACCGACCGCTGTAGTATGAAATTTTACTGCAAACAACTGTCTACACGGTCGGTGCGGACCAAGGTCGCTCGGTCTAGCAGAGGCTTAATTCCACGTGGGCGAATGGCGGCGAATATTAAAGAAATCTAAAGAGAGTTTTCACAACATTGTTTATCGAGGTTCCAAAAATATATCGCTCTTCCAAGAAACGCTCAGGAAATGTCGAAACAAGAAGTCATCAGTTAGAAGTAAGGTACGTACCCGATGCTCAAAACTAAGCGACGTCAACAATTACAACACGGTACTGCATGTAAATTAGGTAAATAATTATTATCCAAGTGTTACGAAACCTAATTTCTGTAAAAGAAATGGTAAAGATTTTTATTCAAGATTATGCATGTAAGGTAACTTTCTAAAAACTGCTCATGTGACCTTGAAATAAAACGCTATTACAAAACCGCGTGCCGCTCGCCGCGCCGCCCCCCCCTTCCCATGCAGTGGATCTACGCACACACCAGCGCGTGCGCTGCTGGGTACTGCGCACACATGCGCACGATGCTCACCGTAGAAAGGACCGGTGAAAAATCTAGTCGTCCTGCCTTTCAATTCTTGAATGAACGAATCCCTTGTGAGATGTATAGTAAGAATTCGCGACTGCCGACACTGCCAATTTGTGAGAGTTAATTGGTCACAATTAATTTATCTAAAATAACTGTATTCATGTAAGTACCAAATTGCGTCATAGAAAAGTCCGAACAGTGTGTAGGTCACTAGAGGCCTCGCCGCCGCACGCTAAACGCCTTAATATTCGGTTTTGAAATCATCGCCTTCCAAATATGTGAAATCCTTGAACGTGGCTCTATGTGGGTCATGATCAGGTCCCAATATGTTTCTCGTAGATGGTTTATTAGCATAGTTCTGTGCGCGGCGCGCGTTGCGCAACACTGTTGACTTTCATCCTGAAGGTCAAGTACCATCCTATTTCAAAAGGGACCTTGGACGCGTCTCGTTTACCTCGGACAGAACAACCGGCTAACGGAAGCGATCGTCCATAATCGATAGAAATCCAATGTTTTTAAAATTTAAGACCGATTATTGTATCGACCGTCGCAAACTAATACATGTATTTATTTAAACATCTCGGCAGACGGCAAACACCTACATAGCCAAGGTCAAACAATTTCGCGCCGTGAGAACTGACTATGTAGAGGACTTAATTCATCATAATTTGCAATAATAACACAAGAGATATTCAAATGACTGCCTACAATCAAATCCGACCTTTTCTAAGACACGTTCTTTATAAAATGTCATCTAACTGCCGCAGTGATCGCAAAATGTCGAACACGAACTCGATTTGTTTCCGAGGCGTTGCGAAAATGTGGAAACATGCCGGGAGCAACGAGAGCGGCATGCAGACCGAGCATTTCTAGTGGAAGAGAATCGGCTGCTCGGGCGGCTCGAGCGGTGCCTCCATCGATTGCTTTGACCGTGGCGATGCTTCCTGACAAGTCATCGACAATTAACATGACTATTACTATATTTTATTCACTTACCTACTGATATATGCTTTTATTTACTTTTCCATCTCTAGTCTCGTAAAGTAAGTTTACAGTACAGTTGTTTGCAACCGCGTTAGCAAGTATCTGGCACAAGGGATCGATCGTCAATCAAACGCAAGGTGAGAGTGTAACTGCAGAGCTATTTTAGCATCATCGAAGGTAAAACTCATTCGCGCTTTCGGCCCAACACTCTCGAGGGTACGACGCAGTTATAAATAAATACATCTGTCAGTTGCCAACGAAGCTGAAATTATAGTTAATGTTTAGTCTAATGCAACAATGATCAAATGAATTGTGGAGTAATTATATTAATAACGACGCTCGCAACAAACTCTTGCTACTATCAAAGATCGAAGAAATAATTACTTAAGAGTAAAGTTGTATGATAAAAAGGAAATACTATAATTATGTGCATAATCAGCATGGGTGTCATGCATGTATCGATTATTTAAATTCAGGTGACAAGTCTGGTTTGATATTATTCAATTATTACCGAGGCATTGACAGGCATGTAACACTAACTAAATCTGACCACGTTGATTGACAAATATTATTATACAGATAACAATCTCGGGCATTCGCATTTGATTATGTTGTTAATTCGGACAGTTCCGTATGTAATAACACAACTACAACGCAAAAGAAATTATCAACCGTAACCTTATCGATGCCCGACGATTTTCCGCCGACGATAGTAAACAACTCGGCCACAATAACATCGCATGCGCACAAAGCAATCCGGAAACGTGTGAAGAATTTCGATAGGCTTACATACTGAGATAAAAATGCCAAGGATGGTCCACAGTTCGTTGTGTTGGCAGTGGTTCTTATGAATGAAGTGGCATTTGTTGTGGAGCTCGTTACATAACGTTTGTGTGTGGATGGCGTCGCGGGCGCAGCCGGGGCTGGCTCCACATTTCGTCCGAAGGCCGCAGCACAAAGCGCGTGCGCCGTATCGCTCGCCACGCGCGCCCCGCGGTTTCCTGTTTGACAACTATCCACTTACATCACTATCGCTTTCTGCCATACTTTGAGGCCTGTTAGAAGCTCGGTGAGGGGGTCTCGTCGGTTGCTAACTAGAGGTACCTTTTGTCATTGAGGACTACCGGCACTATTATTACCACTTCCCAATCTCGTAACAGCAGATCCCGGGCTGTTATTTAATTCATCGCCTCTCGTTTTTGTTACATCATTATAAAATCATCCAGCGTGTTTAATTACGGCATAAGCATTTCGTTAATAATGAGCGTGTCTATTATGTCTCAAATTGCAAGTTCAGCTTGTGTTAAGCTGGTGACAGACGGTTCAATTTAACCGATCGTTTGAGCTGTGTAAATAGAGCAGAAAACCGTTCACGAGCATGCAAATGCGCCTCTCAAATAGGATTTTCTGCGATTGTGGCCAACCAGGCCGGCGTGTCGCGGCTCATCGGGGCATGCTGATTGCTGATCTAGCCTGGATACCTAGACAATATAATTGTTTGCAGCATTCTTAGCGCATAGATTTATTACTTTGTTTGTGAATACATTATTATAATAAGCGCGTTAATATTAATTGCTGTACACATTATTAACTCTAATGCATAAATATTGAACCAGTTTCTACAGGATCAGTTAGATATGAACAGCGGCTTAAATGGAGGTGGAATTCACCACGCTGGTTCTATTCTTGGCAGGACCTGATGAACTTGTGGAGGATGCATCAGTCACGCCCACGATCATACAGGCGTTAAGATTATTAATAACCAGCTCTATGCGAGTAAGGCGAACATCGGCCAAACCGTTTTAGATGGACTTACACTTGACCTCATTCTTTATTTAAATAACTACGTCTATTTAAATAATTGTCACTATCGATAAAAGGTAATGTAATGACTCCAAGATTAGAATACCAGTGTTAAATACACTTAATTCCAACGAGACGGCATTCATTTATAAAATAGGTTTCGAACATTAAAGAGGTGAAGAGAATTCCAACAAAATCTACATTCGAAAAGCAAACAAAGTACTCCTTAAAACAGATTGTTATTGTCCTTGACTACCACATGTGAAATGTAATGTAAACATTAATTGTATCGAGAATATTACTTTTATAAATGTATTATTTTCCATTCACCTCACGACTGTCGGGCGCAAACAAACGCGTTTGTATGTACAACGTACACGTGCCAGACATTCTACTTGGCTAATAGGAAACCGCAGAGGTCTAGAACTACCTAAAGTTCCTTTTATATCTAGTCGCTCTATACATATTGAAAGGATACTGAATTGACTACTTAATCTAGACATCATCTTGTGCTTGGCTTAAAACTTGGTAGGTTACCTAGTAAGTATACATTGTTGCACGAATGCCTTTTAAGAAAATTCTTCTATAACATTCACAATGTATTAAGGGTTGTGGGTCTGGGATAGGTGCTTTGCACGATTTAACCCTGTCATAATGTTAAATGTCATATCGAATGGATACATTAACTAATTAATTAATCAATCAATCAACAGCCACGTTATGTTAAGGTTATATAACTGTTAATTCTCCCAAAGTGTTCCAAAATACGACGCATCATAAATTGCGCATGTTATTAATTATATTAATAATTATCATATTTCTCAAACATTTTAAGCGCTGCGGAAACAGATGTTCTTAAAGCGGAAAATACCTGGTATGGAAATACATTCAGACAATAATTCCGTATTTACTGTATCGAATAATATGCTGCATTGTTACGCACATGTGTCAACTTTTCCCTATATAAGTATCGGCAAATATATCTCATATTTATATACCTAAAATATGAAGCCTAGCCTCTCTCTGGTTCGTATTACGCATTTCCAACGCCCGCAATTCACTTTCGCTTTTCCTTTTGCGGTTTGGGATATATTTACATTCACTAACATTAAAATGTATAAATAAACACTCATATTTTTCAGTTGACGTTTGACTTTTAATCGGTTATTGCGTAATCTGTTAGGACTGCCGAGTCCAATTTAGTTTCAGTGTACATTTCCAGTCTAGATAATTTCGCCACTTTCAATTATTTATTAGGCAACTAGACAGGGAAAGTGTAAACTTTTTTCCCAATCCTACGCTCCAGTAGACGTCTTGTACAATTTCACTTGCAACACCGACATCGCGAAATATTTCGTAAAACACGACTCATTCGCCGTCAAACAAACCTTTATTGTTTCCGGCGTTTCACACAGTTAATTGTCATCTGTTAGTAATAAATACTAGTTTTTTAACGTTTAGCGTGTTACTATTAGCGATTATAGGCGCGCGAGAAATGCCCGCTTTGATCTGTTTCTTTAGACTTGATGCTGGTTCGCAATGTTCGCTTACGATCTAAGATGGTGTAATTTTTCTTAAACAGATTTCCTTGCTGGTGCAGTTTCTTTTAGTTTTCAGTTTTAAGACCAAGTGTTTCTCATCCCTGAGTATACTTTTCCTAGGTTTTCCTTTTATTATTATTAAATTAATTAAGCTGGTGTATCCATTAAATAAATCATAGGCGCCATAGTAAATGTTTATGAACAATTATCACATACAGCGGCTAGTACTGCAATTCTCTCTTACTCCTAATACGGTGTCATACTCTCATAAAAACCTTAATGGCTATCTAGAATCGCTGGATCGAGTAAACGATTGTAATGCTGCCTTCTAGGTCACTACGTGCTTAATTAGTGTGGGCAGTCATTACCTATGGCCGGCGTTTCTTTTATGATCTAGCCTTGGACTGTACTCTTGATTCTCTGACTGATTGATATAATTTAATCATCGGTTGTAGCAGTTTTCTTCCTGATCTATTCATTGGTTTTTTTCGCTCTGTAGATGTGTTGATTTCGTTATTTGTATTAACTTGACAGATTATCGTGGCAATTAAGATATTAACAAACGTTAACCGATATTTCATAACGCCTTTTTCAGTTATTAAAAACAACATTACTTAACCGAATTACCTTCAATTGCCCCCAAATTGGACGGCGACCGACCAAAGAGATTGTCTTTTAAGTTTCCTGAATTTTGTTTATCCATTCGGTGAAAGTGAGTGTTTTCAAGTAAAATGAAGGTCACCCGATGATTATCGAGAAAAGGCCAAACTGGCCATTCCCTTTTATTTTCATTGAACTTTCAGAATATTAAAGCACGCTATTCCATCGCCGTTATTCATCACTTTCGAAATAAATTCGCCTGTTAAACAACGACGCATGCTTTATGTACATCGTCGATAATCGATAGGGGCAGTGAATCTGATAATAAATAAATCAAGCTGCTTATAAAGATACTCTTAACGCCATCTATCGCTTATCTAGCAAACAGTAAGGTACCGCCATCTGGCGCTAAGCGGCGCTTGGATACCGGTGGCCGAGAGAAAGTCGATAGTAGTTATTTGAGTTTGCGCTAGATGTTGCTATGAACAAAAACTGACGTATTGTAGTAATTCCTCTTCTCTGGCTGATGGATTCCGTTTGCATCAGTAGTCGGTTTGAAGGATGAATTCATTTCAGGGTTAATCAATTTGTCACCTTTATTAACTGAGTGTTCTTCAGGCATGCCGTATATTAATCTAAGTATATAAGCCTATATAGGTACCTACTCGTATCGTATGTTCATCGGGCTATTGAGCTGAGCATGAGCTGCGAGCTGCGAGTAGACATATTACGAGTATGTGTTCATAATTTTAATCCACAATTACATTAAAATATGAGCGATATTGATAGAGAATTGTCATGTAAGTACCTTATTTAACTTATTCGGTAGTTTATTCTAATTATATTTCGTCAACTACCTATAGGTAAACGAGTCTTATTGGCGTAAAAAATAGAGGCGTGTCATTTTTAGGGTTCCGTAGCCAAATGGCAAAAAACGGAACCCTTATAGATTCGTCATGTCCGTCTGTCTGTCTGTCCGTCCGTATGTCACAGCCACTTTTTTCCGAAACTATAAGAGCTATACTGTTGAAATTTGGTAAGTAGATGTATTCTGTGAACCGCATTAAGATTTTCACACAAAAATCGAAAAAAAACATTAAGTTTTAGGGGTCCCCATACTCAGAACTGAAACTCAAAAATTTTTTTTTATCAAACCCAGTATGTGTGGGGGGGGTATCGATGGATATTAGGTCTTCAAAAATGATATTGAGGTTTCTAATATCATTTTTTTCTAAACTGAAGAGTTTGCGCGAGAGACACTTCCAAAGTGGTAAAATGTGTGTCCCCCCCTGTAACTTCTAAAATAAGAGAATGATAAAACTAAAAAAAATATATGATGTACATTACCAAGTAAACTTCCACCGAAAATTGGTTTGAGCGAGATCTAGTAAGTAGTTTTTTTTTAATACGTCATAAATCGTAAACCGCAATTTATTTCACGGAACCCTTCATGTGCGAGTCCGACTCGCACTTGGCCGCTTTTATTAGTCTTATTACAAGGATTAATAAAAGCGGCGGTCGTGGGATCGAATCCCAGCTCGTACCAATGAGTTTTTCGGAACTTATGTACCTACGGAATATTTACCGTTAGCTTTTCGTTGAAGGAAAACATCGTGAGGAAACCGGTCTAATCCCAATAAGGTCTAGTTTTCCCTCTGGGTTGTAAGGTCAGATGGCAGTCGCGTTCGTAAAACTAGTTCCTATGCCAAATCTTGGGATTAGGTGTCAAAGCGGACCCCGGGCTCCTTTACGGGCACAACCGGGAATAACGCTATGAGGATGGTGATGACAAGGATTAATAAAACCTCTAGATAAATGGCTAAGGTCGCGCAGGGTGACAGGGCAACCCTGGCTTGATCTGATGCATGCAAAGTGCAGCGTCGGTTGGCTACACACGGACAATGGCGGGCGAGTCGGCGCGCTTCGGTGCGCAGGCGCTGCCCTGAAATACAGACCACCCTTCAATCCTAAACAGACCTAACTCGCGAACCCTTGCACCCTAAAATCAACCTTAATATGACGGCTTATTGTTGTTAATCAATGTGCGTTAAATCTGCAGTCCTAAAGAGTATAAACACTCAAATCTTGCAGCGCAAAATCAGCCTAAATTTGAGGGTGTACGGTTGGAAATGAAAGCGTTTCTAATCTTTGGGAGTTTTACTTCTTAAGAGATTTATGAAACGGAAACTTAGCCTCACGTAATAACAAGCAAATTATACATTTGCAAACACAGTGCATCATATTTCTGAATTAAAAATACAGAGACTAAAAGTTATATATACGTATTTATTAGGAGGCTTAGGTATGCGTGTTTAACTAAGTAATTCATAGGCGGTTCATCTTGAATTTATATAGCTTACAAGCAAGGCTAAATTCAAACTGCCTACGAATAAAAAAAAGAACTCGTAATCTTTATGATAATTTTAATGTTTCAAATAACATGCTCCGAGCATAACTTCAAGAATATAACATATTAATTATAAAACACAATAATAATTCATCTCGTTAAATTTGTGTAGCGGCTATTAATAAGACGACGGCCTTCAATTAGAGCCTTATTAAGACCAATTCGGCCCACATTCATCGCCTCGGGAAAACTCGACAACACGCCTGTGCGCATACGCCGAGATTATCTCACACACCTACTGTTTATTTGTAATTTGAATGACTTCACGTTTCCCGCGCTCAAGGAAATGTTACTTGATTCGCCTCTTTGTTCTGCGGTCGTTTTTCACAAAGCCTCATTAGAATAGGTACCGACCTTATATAAAGCTAGCAAACCCGATATCCTAGTTTGCATATAATTATCGGTTTTACACAATTGTGGTAGGTATCCATATAATTGTGCGACAGCCGTGAAATGTTAGCTATACGTGTCGACCTCGCAGGCTTTTACCAACAACGTTCAAAAACCTATTTTCCTTTCTAACTTGGCAAAAAATAAATTGCCTCAAACAATCACGACTAAACGAAACTCGACGTGTAACCTTCGAAAATAGATTAAGTCGGCACAGCTCATCTTTATATAGCCGACTAAAATCTTCTCATTTGATTTACGTGTGAATTTATTCAATGCTTTGTCAATCGGTCAATATTCCGCGACCTTGTCAGTAAAATGATTACAAAATCGTGACACTACGCACTTGAGATCGTTAACATGTACGCGAGAACGTTCCGAGGACCGTCTAGTTGCGGTGTTTATGTTCCAATCCCGCAATTAAATGTGACTTTTGAGTGAAACGGAGGAATAACGCAACACTAACAATGAGTCGCTCTTGTGACCCCGCGTTTGCTAAACGCCTCACAATGCTAAGAAGCGTTGTTGATCGTCTTTTAAGCGATCTTGCGCTATTGTTACTAATAGCACATTGCGTTTTATTGAGCCAAGGTCGCTTGCGACAGACTTTCTAGCTGGGACTTCTGTTTTGGGGTTCTAAGCCATCAAACCGCGTTCATTTAAATTCTCAGCGCCTCTTAACCTTTGGTTAGGAAATCACTTGAATTGTTTAGGTAATAGCCATTGTGTGCCATCTTAGAAATAATACAAACACCGATTTGGTCGATGATATTGGAACGCTCGTAACAGTTGATTGGCTGCAACCTTGTTTTCCTTTACACTATTTTCAGTCTGGCAACGAATGAGATCAATGAACCGAAGTTATGAGTATCGGTGTTGGCGTGATTTCACTTATTCGTGCTGCATTATACAATTTGAAGGATCACGAAGATTCACAACTTGAAAGTTCAAATATTAACGAGCATACAAGTAGATAATGGCTATTATCTCCACTTATAATAAATCTCTAAATTAAAAAAAGAATCAGCCAGTTTGAAACTAAGCTTTGCGCGGTTCGAATGTTCTCAGCATCCCATGAACGGAAAAATATGAAACATTTTATATAGGTACATTATTATTCTAGCTGCAACTTAGGATAGTTTTTATCCGACTGCGACAGTTAATTAATTTTCCGAAATATACGACTTCATTTAATTTTTCATTTATTTTTATTGAAATCAAACGCTGCTCCAACTGTCAGCTATAAGAACCGTCAAATTTTCGTCAAAATGGCGGAATTGCTTTGCCTTTCACTTATTAATAATTTAAATCCCGTCTACGATAGACCTTTACGAGACAAATGCTAAAATATAAACCATAAAAAAATATTCGATTCTGATATGAGAACTTATATGCGCAAATGTCGTTTTATGTCGTAATTTCAATAAATGAAATCAACAAATTTGAACAATATAATTAACACGAATTTGTTTTTTTTGAATGACAATGGCACGCGCTCGGCGCATTCAGCCAAAGTACCTGCGGCGCTACCACGAAAACCGATACTCAATGTTCATATATTTGCATCCCTGTCACTCGAGTATGGTTAGTGCGATAGAGATAGAGATACCCGAATATTTTCGAATTCCGAAGTTCGTGGTTATAGCTCAGGAATCGAAAATATGGTAAATAATCATAATGTATTTTCTCGAAAAAGAATTTATCTCCACTTATAATAAATCTCTAAATTAAAAAAAGAATCAGCCAGTTTGAAACTAAGCTTTGCGCGGTTCGAATGTTCTCAGCATCCCATGAACGGAAAAATATGAAACATTTTATATAGGTACATTATTATTCTAGCTGCAACTTAGGATAGTTTTTATCCGACTGCGACAGTTAATTAATTTTCCGAAATATACGACTTCATTTAATTTTTCATTTATTTTTATTGAAATCAAACGCTGCTCCAACTGTCAGCTATAAGAACCGTCAAATTTTCGTCAAAATGGCGGAATTGCTTTGCCTTTCACTTATTAATAATTTAAATCCCGTCTACGATAGACCTTTACGAGACAAATGCTAAAATATAAACCATAAAAAAATATTCGATTCTGATATGAGAACTTATATGCGCAAATGTCGTTTTATGTCGTAATTTCAATAAATGAAATCAACAAATTTGAACAATATAATTAACACGAATTTGTTTTTTTTGAATGACAATGGCACGCGCTCGGCGCATTCAGCCAAAGTACCTGCGGCGCTACCACGAAAACCGATACTCAATGTTCATATATTTGCATCCCTGTCACTCGAGTATGGTTAGTGCGATAGAGATAGAGATACCCGAATATTTTCGAATTCCGAAGTTCGTGGTTATAGCTCAGGAATCGAAAATATGGTAAATAATCATAATGTATTTTCTCGAAAAAGAATTTAAAATAACTATAGTCAAATGGAGAAAAAAACAAAGCAAGAGGTTATATAGGTAATGATTAAGTTATAAGAGTCCAAAGTTTTAAGAGGGGGTATGTTCTGTCCCTTTTCCGCAAAACGCACCTTCATATGAAACGATTGTAGTTTACTATGACGCTCGAGTATATTGACGTCACAGTCCCTCATCGTTTTCTCACTCTAACAAGCGACATTAAAACGGATGTAGCTTCATAATTTGTTGAGATATTTGAATGGGAGTTTCATTATCTTCTATCTATTTATACATAATAAATGCCTATGTCCTGACTGACTTATTCACTCACTCACTCACTCACTCACTCATCAACGCACAGCCGAAACTACTAATCTTAGAGAGTTGATTTTTGCATAGTATGTTGGTTTTATAGCGTGGGCTAGGGATAAAAAGGGATTTTTGAAAATTCTACCCCTAAGGGGGTAAAATGGGGGTGCAAAGTTTGTATGGGAGAACCTTTTTTTTTGAGCTATAGACTTAAACTTTGTAGAAAAATTAGTTATTAGAATACAAATGAAACACTTTCAGCGTTTTGGAAAATTCCACCCCTACGGGGGTAAAATAGGGGTGCAAGGTTTGTATGGGGGAAACATTTTTTTTTAAATAGAGACTTAAAACTTTGTAGAAAGATCAGTCATTAGAATACAAATAAAGAACTTTCAGGGTTTTAGAAAATTCTACCCCTAAAGGGGTAAAATAGAGTGCAAAGTTTGTATGGGAAAAACTACTTTTTTTTAAATAGAGACTTAAAACTTTGTAGAGAAATTATTCATTAGAATACAAATAAAGTACCTAGATTTAGTGTTTTAAAAAATCTACCCCTAAGGGGGTAAAATAGGGGTGCAAATTTTGTATGGGGGAAACAATATTTTTTTTAAATAGAGACTTAAAACTTTGTAGAAAGATTAGTCATCAGAATACAAATTAAGTACTTTCAGCGTTTTAGAAAATTCTACCCCTAAAAATAGGGGGCTAAAATAGGGGTGCAAAGTTTGTATGTGGGAAACTATTTTTTTAGCTAGAGTCCTAAAACTTTGTAGAAAGATTATTTAATTACAAAGAAAGTACTTTCAGCGTTTTGGAAAATTTCACCCCTAAGGGGGTAAAATAGGGTGCAAAGTTTGTATGGGAAAAACATATTTTTTTTTAATAGAGACTTAACATTTTGACGAAAAATTACTTATTAGAACATGAAAAATACTACATTCGGCGTTTTACAAAAATCATTCCCTAAGGGGGTTAAAAAAGGGTGCAAGGTTTGTATGGGGAACACTTTTTCTGAGCTAGACACTTAAAACTTTGTAGAAAGATTACTTATAAAAATACAAAAAAAAATACCTTCAGCGTTTTGAAAAAATCTATCCCTAAGGGGGATAAAAAGGGGTGCAAAGTTTTTATCAGGGAAAGTTTATGTTTTTGAGTTAGAGACTTGAAACTTTGTAGAAAGATTACTTATTAAAATACAAAAAAAGAACACAAATCGTTTTAGAAAATTCCACCCCTAATAGGGTTAAAAAGGAGAGCAAGCTTTGCATGGGCAACACTTTTTTTTGAGTTAGACTTAAAACTTTGCAAAAAGATTACTTATTAGAATACTAAAAAAGAACTTTCAGCGTTTTAGAAAACTCCCTAAGGGGATCCTTAAGATCCTTAAGAAGGGTAGCCAGTGTTGTGTGGGAAAAACTTTTTTTTTTACTAGACTTAAAACTATTCAAAATGTTACTTATTAAAATTAATAATAAAGTACTTTCAGAGTTTTAGAAAATTCCACCCCTAATGGGGTTTAGAAAGCTTTGTATGGGCAACACTTTTTTTGAGCTAGAGACTTAAAAGTTTACGAAAAAAGTTCTTTCAGCGATTAGAAAAACTCAACCTCTAAGGGGGTTTAAAAGGGGGTTCAAATTTTAAATGGCGAGCAATAAAATTTTAAAGTGTGAGTAAGAGATTTTTAACTTCGGTCTTATTCTGTACGTTAAAAGACTACAAAACTGATTTCAGAGTTTTTCCAAATTCATCCCCTAAGAGTGTTAAAATTGGTTCAAAGTTTGAGTATTTCAAGGCATTTTTAAAGTATGAGATTTTTAACTTTGGTTTTAGACTGTTTGTTCACAAACTAGAAAATGAACATCAACTTTTTTTTTAATTATCCCCTAAAAGAGGGTTCAAATTTTGTATTGAGAGAAATCATTTTCTAAGACGATAAAAAGTTCTACGCGGACGAAGTCGCGGGCAACAGCTAGTATTAAAATAATTACGCTCAATTCTCACGAAGTTACAATAGTTATAATTGTCGCAATGGTTTCACACCATTTTGATAAGTATGTCGGCGACGAAATGTTTCTTATCTCGCGTTGAAATTTTAATCTCTGCTCTGAGCTTTAATCTTTGATCTTTCTAAAGATAACTGTTTCAAAACCTGTCCCTATTAACAACTTCGCGACCCAAATTTGCAACTGATATGATCTAAATGCAATATATCTTGAATTATTTTTGTCGCAAGTACTCTTTAATGATTACTTTTATACATATAATAATAATTTTACCACCTATCAAGTTTTCATAGGAAAAACAAACCATCGTCTTTGTATATCTCTTCGTTGTCCAAACATTCGTATCTACCCTGCAAAGACAGACCAAGGTAAATAGACTACCTGTTTCAAAGGGGTTTGGGTAAAAATGTTTTTAGGTGAGCGGCCACTTGTAAAAGTAGAAGATTAAGATTTCAAAACAAACATATTTTGTTATGAAATGTAGTACTCTAAAATGCATCGGAGCCGAGATATTTGCAATAATTTCACAGGTCATATTGATGTTATAACCAAAACTTAAACATTTCGGCTCCGATATTGTTAAACGCGTTGAACTTTATATAGGTATCTTTACATACATGGCTGTACCATTTACTCCGCTATAAACATATATTTAATTCAATAAGCGTATTACGAGGTCCTCTAAACGATTATTAATAAAACATCCTTGGCCGCCGCAAAAATAAATGTAAATTTTTGTCATACAAAGTTGCCCAGCGCCCTTTATTTAGTTTTCTTGTTTCTTTCAAAATCATTCAATAGTTTCACCAAACTTATAATTGTCAAGAACCTTGTTTTGTCTTCTTGTCGTACTCATCGATGCCTTAATCGTCCTTAGGTAAGACTCTTTTAAGAATCGTGGATGAAACCTGCGAGTCAGGTACCCAATCATCGGGGGATGACTGGGTAATGTGGTATTTCTATCCACTAAAAACTCCACGGCGGCCGGCATCTGCGCTCTCATGCGGAGGACCCCAGGATCTCATTCTGAACGCACTGGAGCCCCCCTCGCGCCTCGCCACATTTGGCTCGTCCTAGGATGATGGTCGCCTTCCCTGGGGTTTTTAGGTGAGTGCCCCGGCCCCCGCCAAAAACACTGCGACCCCAATGACCCCCTTTAGTCACCTTCTACGACAGGCGGGGGAGACCGTAGACCTATTCTTGTCCGAGGTTTAAGGCGTGTGACCTATTACCCTTCTTGGCTCTTACGCCTGTAGTCAGCAATTGTAGTCAGCAAGTCAACAAGAATAGGACATGATGCCACGATCCTCAGCATTGAGGGAAGGGAGGCTGATGAGATTTATGACCAAATTTTAACCTTCCTTCTCTTTCTTCCGCAGTGCTGGAATGATGGGCGAGGGCCTGCTGACTCTCACGTACGGCAAGCATCACGCCTGCATCCTGAACGAGGTGGGCGCGGCGTGGCGGGGCGCGCGCTACTCGGACTTGGTGCTGGTGTGCGACGACGCCGTGCCTCTGGCGGCCCATCGGATCGTCATGGCTGCCGCTAGCCCGCTCATCAGGTAACAAGGTTACTTTACTCACCCCTGGGACACATTTCACCAAGGTTCTACTTACAATTTCTCTAGACTAAACCGGCAACACAAGGGTGTTTGACCAAAAACGTCTGGCCATTTGACCAATTTCATCTGTTTAGACTTGTCAAATTGTAACTTGTAACTTCGTAAACCGGGTCATTAAGGCCGATTTCAAAAAGTTACAAGATTGCTAATCAGAATTTGGACTCCAAAGTATCAGTTTAGGATTAAATCAACAGAAGGAAACGCGCAGATAAAAAAAGTAACGTAGTTCAGTCAATTTTTTTTACCTAGTCATGTTGGTTCGAATGAGAAGATAACCTTTGTACATTTTATCACTTTCCTCTGAAGTATTTACAGCTGTTTTACTTTAGTCATACATGTGTAATTTCAGCTTCGACTGGGAAAATTGTTTGTTTAAGTGCGTTGTTCTCTCACTAATGCCTGTTATTCATTGTCGTGACAGATGTAGGTCACCGCTATACCTATCTGAGTAAGAATGAAATCATTCAAATCATAGACTTCTCATAGTATCTAGTACGTTAGGTACTAGAAGACACAGATGCCGTCATTATAATGATATACTTATTATAATCATCATGCCTAGACACGTACAGCGTCTTGAAATTTAATATGATTGTTCAGATGTATAGGTAGTAATAAGTCAATGCCTGTTCTAAATACTCAATAACAATACTCTAGCCACACAAATCATGAGCCACAAAGTAGGCCAAGAACCGCAGCCCTGAAGGTAAAACCGGCCACAAACTAAGTAGAGACATTTACAATTTATTCACTTGTTCAATTATGTGTGATGATAAATATAAGTAAAGGTTTGCGACGATATTTTGGTAACTCAATGAAAGTACACAGCCGCTTTGCAACGTCAAAAGGACTTATAGTTAGTCATGAATGTTTCTGAGGCTCTTAAACCGCTACTAATCCTAAGTAAGCGTGGAAGGAGTGACTAATCTTATTGTTTTCGATACTAATAATGACTCTCTCTCTTTTCCAGGAAAATCCTCGATGACACACCGTCAACGGAGAGCCCCGTCACCATCCACATGTCGGGCATCAGCAGCCCGCTGATGAGGCATCTCCTCGTCTTCCTCTACAGCGGGCAGGCCTACATTGAGGTGAGTATTGTACAAAGAAAATAAACTGTTTAGTTTTCCTTCGAAAGCTGTTGAACGGATTTGTTGTAAAATGTACCTAAGATAAGACACTCGTTTCAATAGCACTTTGAAAACCAAACGAACCACTTAATGTTGGTTAAGCTTATTCAGCTACAAGTTTATAACAACATTTCTTTTGTTTTCCAGTCCGGAGAAATCGATGACATGCAAGAACTTTTCGAACTGCTAGAAATCAAGTCAGACGTTTGGAAATCAACAAAAGAACGCCAACAAGCGGAAGAAAGGAACAGATCATGCGACAGACAAAAAGCGAAACCCCTCAAAACGGACATCAACAGCAACGAGAGCAGCAAACACGAGGCACCTTCAGGATCTTCCCACTCAGAAAGCGACCGGGTAACACCAAGCGCAGGATTCAGTAAAGACAAAGAAGAATCGTTAAGTATAAAGAAGGAGAACATGTCGAGTAGTAACGATGAACGGGATGATGAAGAACAGGAGGGTGACAAGGAGTGTGGGCGGCTCGCGGGGCGGCGGCGGAGCTCGTCCAACCCCGTCAACTTGTCGGTGGCCAGGAACTCGGAGAACGCGGGCAGTGAACATGAGGACTCACAGGACGTGGATATAGAAACAGTCGCAGCAAAGGTAATTCTACATTATCCTAAAATCTTTAAACTCGCAATTTGTGTCAGTCTTAAAAAAAATATCAGTCGGATGTCAATAAGGTGCATCAGTAGGTCGATCACGTAACGCATTGTACGAACGTCGGGTAGGTCTAAATGTCACTTTTTATATGGAAAATTGACAGTTAAATTGTAGCGACGTGCGTTCGGAACGTTACGTGAGCACCTCCGGATTCAAAAAAAAAATATTTATTGACTAACTAGCTTCCGCCCGCGACTTCGTCTGCGTGGACCCGGGATAAAAACTATCCTTTATTTTAATCCAGACAATCTATCTTCGTGCAAAATTTCATCCAAATCGTTTGAGCCATTTAAGAGGGATTGAGTAACACACATCCAAACATCCAGACATCCAAACTTTCGCATTTATAATATTAGTAGGATAACTAACAACAAAGCGACTATTTCCCTGAGAATGGCTGGAAATATTTGTCAATCATGTTTTTTTTCGGTTGCCTAGAGTTTTGAAGACTAACTACTTTAATTTCTTACCCGTTTTTTTATTAACTATTCTTATCTATTTCAGAACGTAAACAGAAGAAGATCTACTTCATCCAGCCAAGAAGATCCGCCGCCTGAAACCATGTACCGACGACAGTTACTCAGTGATCGATTAGGACGAGGCATAGAGAGAGCGAAGAGAAAGTCGCACTACATAGAACCGCCAGAGCTTGACTTACGAACTGTGAAATTAGAAGATTACGCGCATCTTAAACCTCCCGATCAAGACCTGATGTCACTCGTCCAGACTTCACCAGAAAATTATGTTGTAACACCTCATCGGAAAAGACGACCCGGCTTCCACAACTCTCCCTCTCAGAATCCTCCTTTCGTTTCATTTCCACCAAGTTACTTAGAAGAAATGGCTCATCTGCGATATACGCAAGGGGTAGGCGGTGTGGCTGCGGTGGCTGCCAGCGCTCGCCTCGGGGCCTTACACCCGCTCAGTGCGTCCGCGCCACCCTACCTTCCCGAAAGGAGTGTAACTCCTCCCGCAGCAGCGCATGAGGATGCCCTTAAATACCGGCCTCCCAGCGCAGGATCGTGGGGACCCTGGCTCTGCCAACCTCAAATGGGCGGTGACGAGCCTCCTTCAGCGGAGCACGAACAAGGCTCTAGCAAACAAGCGCCAGTACGGGAGTACCGCTGCGAGTATTGCGGTAAACAGTTCGGCATGTCGTGGAATCTCAAGACTCACCTCCGAGTGCACACGGGCGAGAAACCTTTCGCTTGCCGGCTCTGCGTGGCCATGTTCAAACAGAAAGCGCATCTGCTGAAGCACCTGTGTTCGGTTCATCGCAACGTGATATCATCGAGTGATAATGATGGCCGGACGAACACGCCCGGGCGGTTCAACTGCTGCTTCTGTCAGCTCACGTTCGAGGCGTTACCAGAACTTATCAGGCACTTGTCGGGCCCGCACAACAGCTTACTCCTCAGCAAGAACCTGCATGAATGACGCACGCCCACTTGACGCGTGCCTACGCGTGCCCATGGACTTTAAAACTATCTCTCGATTCGAGAGCTCAATTGTGATATGTGTTTAAGAAGGTTATAGTTAGATGTATAGTTTTAAGTAAGACATGTGATGTCGCAGAGCGATATACTCATGAAACATTCGCAGGGGAAGGTCGCTGCGGTTGTGATGATGGTGTAAATGATTTAAAAATCACATGATTGCCGTATGGGTCCAACTTTTTGTAATTTGTTTAAAAATTATAAACCGGGACCAATACCTTCCGAGATAGTATTTATTTGAAAGATGTATTTCATTAGCTTAAATGTTATTTAAAAGCCACCGACACGTTAATTTCTTAAGAATAGAAAATAGACGTATGTCAACGGAAAGTTGCGAAGTGTGAAAGGCCTAAAGTAACGTGAACTACCTCCTAATTTAAATCTGTAATCAAAGAGACACGTGGTGACGTCCAAAAGTGTTTATCATTGACTCGATGACGCCGTCTGCCGCTCCCGTGGTCAATGATTCTAGTCAGAATTGGAACTAAGAATTAGTCAATCAGAGTTAAAGTTTTATTGAAATATTTGTACCTGAGTATTCGATGAAAAATATAGATCCGGTGCTTTCATCAAAATGTAGGTTAAATATCTAAAGCTCTTGAATCTAAAGCCTACTAAACTGGCATCACTTCTCGAAAGCCTTTAAATTTGAACATTCCACCACAAGTTCCAACGAATGCGTCTGACTTGGCATTTCGCAGCTTTTTACGACATCTTACAATCTCAACATTAGATATTACCGTACATGTATAATTTCTAAAGTAGTAGAAAAAAATGTGTTCGTATTAGTTATATTTTTATATAATGCCGTATCCTTCCATTCGTTTGTGCCGAATATTTGCTATGTGGATAAGCACCAAAGATTTGTGAAGCATTAGATCTTTTGGCGATTATGTTACGGGCAAAAACCCTTGAAATGTCTTTCGAATATTTTATGCGCCAAATTCCAAAGAACTTTAGAAACGCACAATACTTTCTTCGGCTCCCATATTAAAGTCTTCAACGTTTGGGTTTTGCCCGTAATATACCCAATTAAGAGAAATTAAAGGGACCTGAAATGATTTTGATTTGTTATACTTAAGGTATAGGTACCAATTGAATAATCTCAAGAAGTATTGTTACTAACTTTATTTCTACGAACATTTCCGTATTTCCACTACGGCCTTTTATACTTAGCTTGAATATCTTTCTATTTTTTATCATTTTTACTTCTTTAGCGTAATTGAAGCTTATCAGGCAATATTTCCAAATGAGTAATTTAATTTAAAATAGGTATATCCTTATTGCGTTAATTATGTGCGCTTCTTATCGAACACATTCGTGGCCAGTTGATATTAAAACTATATTGTTATAGTGAATACTGGGATATGTTTTTCGTTATAGAATATTGTTATCTTCCTCTTTTGTTTACTGCTTTTTAGAAGTCTGACCAGTATTTTAGGTTCTGTTTTAATACATCACCGATAATCATTTCACATTTTAAAGGCCTTTTATCCCCCATGATATTCAATAGTTCATTTGTAGTCAATAAATACAACGCTGGTTTTTCGTTGTGAAATAATACATATTGTATTCTAAAATACTCATTTTTGTACATTTGCTATTTCTACGTAACAAACATACGTAGTTATCTCTAATTGAAAGTAATTTCGATGTTTTTATTGTGAAACGGTACGCGGCACATCACGACGCCGCGCCGCCGCTTGTAATCGCTGTGTATAGGTAAGAACTGGCCGTGACTTTCCTACTGTTAAACATGTTCTAAATGGTGCCCTGTTAACCAATGCACGAAGCATAAATTGCATAAATACTTATTATTTTTAAAGTTATTGTACTTCGATGAAAACTAAAGTTACCAACGTGTTGTTCATAACGTAATTATAATGTTAAAAATCGCTTTAATCCTTTTGAACGTTACCTTTTGTTATACCTGATTTATTTTGTTTTTCTTCTATTTTGTTCTGTGTCGAATAATTTTCTTTAAATAATTGGGAACAATTTAATGTTAAGCATTGTGATTTCGTGGTATCGTTAGATTATTCTTGTGATAATATCCTGTTCTTGATGTAAGCGGACACAGGGAACGCCGTCTTCCATTGCGTTTTCCATTCGGATTAGTTTAAAGTACGATTAGGATAAATAATTGGAGAATGCATGACAAAAGTATGTGGCAGTCCATTGCGTGTTAAGCGCGCGCGGTCTGAGAACAAATCATTCAAAAAGTCTTCAGTGGATACGTAATATACGTTGTGATATTGTCGACGCTCGTCGAATTTGCCTTAAATTTAGTAATAACAATGCAAACTTGGTAACTCTGTACCGTTCTTGATGAACATTGATTTGAAATAATACCTTCTAAACTACATGACGTTGTAAATAAGTAGATAGTGTAAATACTAATTAGTTTTAAGTTTAATCATGAAAAAAAAGCTTAACTTAAACTTTGTTGAAATTGATTTTCTCTGTTAATTGTAAATTAAAAGTTATCTTGTAAGTTTTCACATAGTGTACAATTTTTGTAGATACCCTACTGTTGAACATTAACAATCTGTAAAAATGTGTTCTTACCGTAGTAAATTAAATAACGAGAATATTTTAGTTACACACGTGGGTCTCGATTATTTCAATATCCTTCTTCGATGATTGTCTCGTCTCACCCACGCAGTCTCGAGGTATTAGAAAATATAGCAACAACATTTCATTTGTCGGCGTCCTCCTAAGTGTTTTTCCCGGCTGTATATTTAAGGAGCCTCGGGTTCGCTTTGATACCTAATTCCAATATTTGGTGTAAGCACAAGTTTTACGAAGGATAAAAGACGCGTGCAGCGTGCACATCTGTACTATCGCCCAACGGTACGGGTACACCCCTTTGGGTAATTTTTCGAATGAATTGTATGTCTGTGCAGACGATTTTGTTGAAAAAGTGTGAACCTGTACTCTTGGCCGATAGTACAAAATACGCCCTCCGAAGCAACGCTTCATGTAGGTACTTATTATATTTGTGTTTGGGCGACATCCGACGCGGGTGCTGCTTCGCCGCACGCGTCGCCCGTCATAAACGCTGCTACTAACTAATGTGCTGGGTGACGACGACGGACTTGCATCTTTCGTTTATGTTTTTTACACTTTAAATTCTCATACACATTCAGTGCTTCTATGTTCTTTATATTCGTCGCCATCTATGTTTTTAGCGACATAATATACTGTCAGATGCTAGAGCGAGTGCGATAGCGTTACACGGAGGGGCGTCACCTAAGAACGCATATTACAGTTACCGGTATAGTTACCGGTATAGTTTCCGGCTGCAGAAATCTTGAGCCTGGCTCTCTACAAAAAAAATGTTTTTTTTTAATTTCGATAAAGTGACTCGACAAGAAAATTCTATGTATAATTCACGAACGTATTTAGTCACAAAATTTCACGAGAATCGGTTGATCAATGCGACTTGTAGAGGAGAACACAGGGACATCTGGACATATGAACGATTTTCGGCCCAAGCTGAAGCATAGAACTTCGTTTGCTTCGCTCGCTCGTTCGATTAGGTTGCAACGTTGCAAGCGTTCATAAGCTACGGTGCGCGTTGAGGCGGTTCTTTATTTTGTCACCAAAGGTAAGTTACTAAGATGAATTAAGTATTTTTACGTTATTAATGAAATGCAAGATGTTGAGAATTCATCGTCATTATCATCATATCAGCCGAAAGACGTCCACTGCTGGACATAGGCCTCCCCCAAAGAGTGCCACAATGGCCGGTCCTGCGCCACCCGCATCCAGCGGACTCCCGCGACCTTTACCAGGTCATAGGCACCTTGTGGGAGAATTGGCAGAGATAAAATAAATTATTGGACTTTAGAGTGAACTAAACTCAATTAATTCAGTTTTCAAAATGCAACATCATTACATCATACATTTTATTTGGCAATCCAGTCTGCCTAATGTTGTCTAGTTAGGTACAGTCAGCATCAAAAGTAGCTACGCAATCGGAGACGTCAAAAGTCTTCATTAAAAGGGAATAAGAACTTTTTCACCTCACTTGCTCTAAAAAGGCCTTTTTGTATGTTTGATATCTATTGAGAAAATCGCTTTTTATCCACATGTGAAGAAAGTAGACGTATGACGTTAAATGCTTACTTTTGGTTTTTTGTATATTTTATGACATATTTTTTTTTACTTTTTTTAAACTTTTTTTAAACATTGTTTCTTTTTTTAAACTTTTTTTTTACATTTTTAAAACTTTTTTTCTTTATTTAATCTTTTTTTACTTTTTTTTAATAAGTACTTTTTTACCCTTCTTATTTTCCTCGCTGTAGTGAGGTGAAAAGATTTACACACGGTTATACACGGGTGAAAAGTTATTTTACGTCTCGTGTGTTGAAACACTCGCTACGCTCAGGATTCTATTTTTGAACCACTCGCTTCGCTCGTGGTCAATCATAGAATCCTTTCGCTAGCTCGTGTTTCAAATGAACACTCGCAGGTAAATTACAACTTTCCCCCCTTGTATAACAAATAACTATTGACGTCTTCGATTGCGTACTTACTTTTGATGCTGCTGACTGGTACTGTAATACTTATGCAATGTAGCGCCATCAAGTTTTTAGATTTTTTGTGTAGGTATTACGCAAATACTGATACGGTACTGATTGAAATTACATTTACCTGAATAATCCGATTTATTATCAAAGGCATTATTTATTATTTACAGTGTGTTTCTAATAATTAAAAAGTTTCCGTTTACTTTATTTTTAAATAGGAGTTTGGTATGTTGAAATCCCGTTCGGAGCAAATATTAGTGTGCATGTGCATGCATATTTCTTTTTGAGTCTTGGAAAACATCCAATGTGCCTATTTAATATATTAAACATAACAGAAGGCTTATGAAGTTTACTATGGGGCGTACTATAGGCTAATTTAGATGGTCGCTTAGTTTGTAGGGCGCAATAGCCCTATAAACTTGTAAGTTGGTTAAGTGTTGAAACACACCACGTAGACTTTTCGTCTTTATAATGTTAGTCTAGAAAAGATCGGCGTAAATAAATAAATTGGATAAATTAAATAACTATTCAGGTAAAATCGAACTAGCTCCATAGGTTTTCCCTGAAATGGGCGAGTTTTACTTTTTTTCGCAGAATTAATTTGTTTTCGGTTTTTCCTGTTCTGAATCATGAGCACTCTTGATCCCGATAAACAAAGAAAATGCCCCCAATTTTCCATACCTAAATTTTTTAGGATTCCACTATGTGACGGTCCATGCAGAATGTATGGAAAACACGTCACAATGTGGAATAACAAACTGGGGACATCAAAAGTGATCATGATTCTGAACAGGAAAAACCAAAAAAAAACTAAATTCTGAGAAAAAAAGTAAAATCACATTTGAGTGAAAACACCCGTAACCTCAATAAAACTAGGTAATGGTTGAGATTATGTAATGTGGCAATCTTTTTATAAAACTGGAATTGGAATATTTTATATGATCTTGTATTGACCTGTAAAATATGTCATTTTATCAATAAAGTTCTGAATCTGAATCTTCTACCTTGGATGGTAGAGTAGTTTTTGAATGGACTAGTTTGATGAAATTCGGCCAACTCAAATAATCCCAAGTATACTAGACGACGAGAAAGTATGCGAAACACACACTTTTGCTAAATTAGTTTTTCAGCTAATATTCAAAGACCTTTTCATTTCTCAAATCTAGTAGCGTGTTGAAATTACCTAGAGCCAAAAAATAATTAAAAAAACCGACCTAGAGTGCGAGTCGGACTCGCGCACGAAGGTTTCCGTACCATCATCTATAAAAACAGCAAAAAAATCAAGTTTGTTGTATGGGAGCCTCCTGTAGCCTAGTTGGTTAGTGACCCTGCCTACGAAGCCGGAGGTCCCGGGTTTGAATCCTGTTAAGGGCATTTATTCGTGTGATGAGCACAAATATTTGTTCTTGAGTCATGGATGTTTTCTATGTATTTAAGTATTTATTTATCTATATAAGAATAATTATTACCCGATTTAAAACGTGTAATTGCCATTAATGTCAAGCTACGAAAACAACAAATTGTTAAAAAGTCGGATTGTCATAATGTCCAATATCAAAACACCCAATTACCTACCTATTCTACTCGAAGGCAGGTCGGGTTAGCTACGACGACGAGCGAAGCGAGGAGGAGTGTTAGGAAGAACTGCGACCCTACAGCGCGCGAGCCGAGCGAGCGAAGCGAGCGTGCCGCGGCAGCGGCCGGCGAAGCGCCAGAACCAACGGCGGTACATATTGGATAATCTTTATAACATCTGGAAATTATGACTCCTTGGACATGCAGAGACTTGTACATATTGACTAATGGTCTTTATAAACATCTAGGTATTAAGACTTTTTGGACATTCAGATACTTGTACATATTGACTAACGGTCTTTATAACATCCGGACATTATGACACCTTGGACATTGTGACACTTGGCCCAACATACCCCGGAGGGGCAAAATGCCGTATTTCATAATTTTATGTACGGAAATGGATCTCCCCGTAAAAACAGTACCTGCCAGGTACCTACCCGCCATGGATGAGTATGGTGGGAATGATATTTTATTGCAGTATCAAAGGTTATGTGCAAATAATGAAAATAAATAAAGTAACTGCAACACATATTTCGTCTACTTTCAGACGTCACATCTCCCCATAGTAACCGGCATGGCTTAGTATGGGGAGATCCCGTTCTGTAAGTAAAACTACGAAATACGGCATTTTCCTGTGATTATAGATACAGGGTTTCACGGTCATAATTGTTCCTTACATCCACTAAAAAAACGTAACTCTGATTTGACCGGGTTCGGTTAAGGGTCGCGTATGAGGGTTTATATAAAAAATATTTTTTCACTGCTCATGCTCGCAAAGTTCGCGTTTGTGCTGGATGTATGAAAAATGAAGGAAAATGACACTTTTATGATCTAGTGCGCAAAGTAAAATTGTTTTAAAGACTAAGATAATCGGGCCTAACAGTCACACACACAATAAAACTTCGTAGAATAAACTTGTCCTTTGATTTGATTTGCTTTAATAAATTTTACATCCGTGTTTTCCATTACTAAATTTAAAAAAAACCAGATAAAATAGGAGTCAATTATTATTTTAAAATGTATTGAACCATTAAATGCCGCATTAAATGCAGTATGAAGTACCTAAGTCTAATATCATGTGTCGAAAATTAAACATACTTACTTAAAAACTTTAAAAAGTGAAGTGACAGGAAAGAGCTATTATTTAATTTAATTTTGCAATAATTTGTTATTTTCTCGCAATCGAAGTGAAAAGCAGTGTGTAACTCGGGCATAAATTAGCCATTTAACCCCTCGAATTAACTAACGTCTCAGCTTAAATGGCTCTTTTTATGCGCTCGTTGTACAATCTACTGACTATTCTAATATCGCTCTCGTGACTCCTAATAAATAGCAAACCGTGTCTCTTGTAGTTTCGGATTTCCCTTACTGTCCCGTTTGAATAATACACCCTGTATAATGATTTAAGGACTGCACATATTATAAGCACTGGTTCCTACTGGGCATAAGACCTAGCTCCCAAGTACTTATCCTGGAATGCCAAGCCTAACCTGAAATGAGCGTTGTAATTATTTTTATCCTGTTTTGGGCTTTGTAATAATTATTCAGTTCACATTTATATGACGCGGCGTAATAATAGTAAGTAGTTTTCGTCTCAAGGGAGCAAAGTACATTTACAGCGAGGACGGTATATTGAATCCTTAGTGAAGCGAAAGATTCTACAATACCACCCTGAACAAGGGTATGTGTTTACGCCCAAACTGGTTTTTTTAGCAAAAATAACCCTCCTTATGTGTATAAGGAAAACTGAAATTGCTATTTCCGAGGGTACCTAAATACACGAGTTATAAAAGATAATAACGAAATTACTACGTGCACGCGTGCCTATAAAATTTGAGGGTTGCCCACAATTTTCCTGGGATCCCATCATCATATCCTGACTTCGTGACAATGGGACCACCTCAGGAGTAGGTATACCTACTCTTTCGATTAGAAAAAGAATTTTGGAAATCGGTCCACAATGGGGAATGGATGAAATTTTAGAAGTGCCTGATTATTTTTTTGGTGATAGGAATAAACTTCCTTAGTACCAGAAAAAAGTTGCAGACTTGTCAGCTGCGTCAATTATTTTTGAAAAATATAAACAGTTTCCTCACTTACGTTTTGGGTTTAGGACGGCGAATGAGACACGTTTTTCTTGATCATATTCATATTCATATACTAGCTTTTGCCCGCGACTTCGTCCGCGCGGAACTCGTTTATATCGTAACTTTCTCCCCCCTTTTCACCCCCATAGGTGATGAATTTCCAGATAAAAACTATCTTTAGTAAGGATTCTTTGGGAAGGCCCCAAATTTCATTTCAACCAAATTAAGCATGAAAAGTTAACAGACAGACAGAGTTACTTTCGCATTTGTAATATTAGTATGGATTGTATGAAGGAAAGGGTCATTATGGCTGAGTTGCATGATTTTATAGATTAGCTTACTCCGAACGCCTTTTTTTACAAAATAGACTCCGCCGCAAACTTGGTTTCTATGACCCGCCTCACCATAATAGATGCATGTAGGCTTTTTTCATTATTATTTTGCATATTTTCATATCACACGGCCGTAAGGACCTTTTCTACTAAGCCGTAGGACTAAATTAACTGACTTGTAATTTAAATATTTTATATTAAAAATAAAGATACGTCAACAAAATGTTACATCTAATATTTTTCAAAATAGCCATAATAAAACGTATTTTTTACCCCGTTTTAGAAAACATCTTCGAAACTACCGCCATAAGGTACCTTTACCCTTGGAATGGAACGTCACATACATATATTTACCTAAATAATGTTCCTATTCCCCAGGACTCCCAACTACCGCTATATACCGTAAATGGGTTCCATCCAATTTTTCACCCCCTATTTCACCTCCTTAGAGGATGATTTTCGGGATAAAAACTATCCGTTGTTATGACAACGGGTAGTTTTTATCCCGAAAATCATGGAGAATGCTCCAGGACTCAAGCTATCTCTATACCAAATTTCATCTAAATGGGCTACATCCAAATTTTCACCCCCATTTCACCCCCTTAGGGGATGATTTCCGGAATAAAAACTATCATTTGTCCTTTTCCAGGACTCAAACTATCTTTCAACCAAATTTTATCAAAATGTGTCACAAACAAATTTCCACCCCCAATTACACCCTCTTAGGGGATGATTTTCGGGATAAAACTATCCTATGTCCTTCCTTAACTATCGCTATACCGTAAATGGGTTCAATCCAAATTTTCATCCACCATTTCTCACCCCCTTATGTGTTCCCCTTATTTCCTCCTTTCATGTGTTCCGGAATAAAAGTTATTATGTTCTTTCCTTGGACTGAGACCTCTCTCTACACCAAATTTTATCTAAATGGGCTCTATCGAAATCTTCAACCCTCATTTCACCACCTCAGGAAATGATTTTTCGGGATTAAAACAATGCATTGTCCTTCCCTAGGACTCCTTCTATTTTTTTACCAAATTTTATCTGAATGGGTTTTATCCAAATTTTCACCCCCTATTTCATCCCTGAGGGGATGATTTTCGGGATTAAAACTATCCGTTGTCATACTCCGGGACTCAAACTATTGTTCAACCAAATTTCATCAAAATGGGTCACAAACAAATTTTCACCCCCAATTACACCCCCTTAGGGGATGATTTTCAAGAGTAAACTATCCTATGTCCTTCCCCAAGACTCCAACTCGCTATACCGTAAATGGGTTCTATCCAAATTTTCATACCCCATTTGACCCCCTTAGGAGATGATTTCTGGACTAACAATTATTTTAAGTCCTTCCCCAGGACTCTTAACTATCTCCATACCAAATTTTATCTAAATCGGTTCTATCCAATTTTTCACCCCTCATTTCACCCCCTCAGGAGATGACTTTTCAGGATAAAAACTATGCATTGTCCTTCCCTGCGACTCCTTCTATCTCTATACCAAATTTTAACTAAATGGGATTTATCCACATTTTCATCCCTATTTCATCCCCTTGCGGAATGAATTTCGGTATTCAAACTATCTATTGTTATTCTCCGGGACTCAAACTATATCTATACCAAATTTGGTCTAAACGGAGTCCATCCAAAATTTCACCCCCCATTTCACCCCCTTAGGGGAAGATTTCCAGGATAAAAACTATCCAATGTCCTTCCCCAGAACTTAAACTACCTCTAAACCAAATTTTATCAAAATGGATTACATCCAAATTTTCACCCCTCCATTTTACCCACTAAAGGGAAGATTTTCGGGATAAAAACTATCCTTTGACCTTCCCTGGGACTCAAACTAATTATATATCAAATTTCATCCAAATCGGTGCAGCGGTTTAAGTAGCTCCATACAAATTTCCACCCCCCATTTCATCCCCTTAGGGGTTGATTTCCAGGATAAAAACTACCCTAAGTCCTTCCCCAAGACTCAAACTATCTCTATACCAAATTTCATTTTAATCGGTTAAGCCGTTTTCACGTGATGCGCGGTCACATAAACAGACAAACAGATAAACAGATAAACAGACAAACAGACAAACAGATAAACAGATAAACAGACAAACAGACAAAAATTCTAAAAACTGTTGGAACGTGTTCTGTTATCGATTTTAAGTATCCCTAGCCAATTTTTTTTCGAATATCTTCCATGTACAGACTTTCGACCCTCTTCAGCTTTATTATATGTATAGATATTCATGTCAATATCATTGTCAGTGTCAGTTTACCACGGATTTTGATGATATTTTTTGTAATATGAGACGGATTTATTTGCCGTCCTAAACCCAAAACGTAAGTGAGGAAACTGTTTATATTTTTCAAAAATAATTGACGCAGCAGCAAAGTCTGCAACTTTTTTCTGGTGCTAAGGAAGGTTATTCCTATCACCAACAAAAACACAAGCAGTTCTAAAATTTTCATCCATTCCGAATTGAAAAAAATCGGCGAACATACATAAAAAAAGCGGCCAAGTGCGAGTCGGACTCGCACATGATTTATGACGTATTAAAAAAAACTACTTATTAGATCTCGTTCAAATACAATTTTCGGTGGAAGTTTACATGGTAATGTACATCATATATTTTTTTTTAGTTGTATCATTCTCTTATTTTAGAAGTTACAGGGGGGGGGACACACATTTTACCACTTTGGAAGTGTCTCTCGCGCAAACTATTCAGTTTAGAAAATGATGTTAGAAACCTCAATATCATTTTTGAAGACCTATCTATACCCACAAGTATGGGTTTGATGAAAAACAATTTTTTGAGTTTCAGTTCTGAGTATGGGGACCCCTAAAATTAAATGTTTTTTTTCGATTTTTGTGTAAAAATCTTAATGCGGTTCACAGAATACATCTACTTACCAAGTTTCAACATTATAGCTCTTATAGTTTCGGAAAAAAGTGGCTGTGACATACGGACGGACAGACAGACAGACAGACGGACGGACATGACGAATCTATAATGGTTCCGTTTGCCATTTGGCTACGGAACCCTAAAAATACATACAGTGAAACATATAACCTCGTCCTTTCTTGAAGTCGGTTAAAAACAGAACCATTATTCTATTTCCATTCGTCGAGTCGCTTGGAATATTACCTCCTTAGTCCTAAATCTTATTAAACGTAACGTCACCGGGCTTAGAAGCCTTCCAACTGTTTGACCGAGCCACAGTGCCCGACTTTACTGCGTGGGTTGTGATTGTGACTGACCTACCATATAGACGTTTGAGAAGATCTGAAGAGAACCGCATAAGGCTGCCAATTTAGCTGGCTAAGGTAAGTAAATAGCTAATATGTTGTGTGTCTACGTGTATGTCCTTTATCCGGTAAATACCTATAAGATAAATATAGATAGGCAGACAGATTAAATTTTGCAACATAGTATGTATTTAATATACCCAATAATGTAAAGACATTTCGCGTATTTGGATTTGGCGCTTTCTAAAGGAAACGTAATGGCATTGAAGATAATTAATTTACTATGCCGTAAAGTGTATGTATATATATTTTTGTTTTACACCGCTTAACTATTTTGGAAATTCAGTCCCTTGGCGACCGAGCTCCGCTCGGAAGAAAATGGAGAAAATACGGAGAAAACGAATTTTCCCGGACATGAGACCTATCTAGATCGATTTCCCGCCCCCGTAACCATGTATATTCCAAATTTTATCGAAATCGTTAGAGCCGTTTCCGAGAACGTGATTGCATATATATATATACAAATATTGCTCGTTTAATAGTATTGTGTGATGTGTGATTTGATGATGTCGCTAAACAGTTTATGCATAATTCCGAAGAGTCAATTTTCCGGAAAAATACGCGTTCGGACAAACTACTTACTCTTCGGAATGTTTGTGTGTTCTTTAGTTCAGCTATGTCCCTATGCCTAGTTATTCTAGGATAGGACCCCGCTTATCTGGAAAACGCTATAGGTATAGAACTCGGCATAATAATTTATCTTTATAGTTACCTACTTAATTTTTCTCTGCTCCTGCGGACCACTCATGCATAAAAGAAGTACCTACCTAGGGCGGCACATCGTGCACCCACATGAGGTACAACATATCACCGCCCAAAGAATCTGGAATTTCCTGGAGGCAACGGGACTTAACGGTGAACTCTAAAAAAAGGGCTGCCACAATAGATCACTTGCTGGTCGAAGCGGCACATTAAGGCCCACAAACCAATAATAATAATAATACCTACTTAATTATGTTACATTGTACATTAACAAAAATTAAATTAAAGATCGGACCTAACCTAGCCAGCAAACCATCGTTTCAAAACCGTCGGGTACACAACCATAATTAGAGGAGGAGGCTCATACAGAGTGAATTGCAAAAACGAGCAAACAGAGCAATTTACCCTTACCAGGCTCTCGAGTTAAAAATAGACAGGAAAGATAGAAAATAAAAAGCAACTAAGACGCGCCTGGAACCGGTAGGCAGATGGTTCTTGAACGCTGCATCTTTTTGCTTGCTGGGAACATTCCAGAGGCTCTATGTAAAGATCATTAGCGGTGGATAATTAGAAACATATAGAGATAACCTTGTAATAGACGAGACGTGAACTAATGATGTTAGGTAAATAATTCTAGGGCACATAGAAGTAAATATTACAGCAAAAAACTTAAGTCAAATTAAAGCCGTCAAACCTAACGGAATAGTTTCGGTGAAGCAATCTAAATATGATGGACTAAGTATGAGAAATCGACTAGTGTAGTCGATATTAACAGTTTATACAATTGGTTTGCGATTTCCCTGATAGACACAAAAATGCATTGACGTATGAAGCCAACGCAGACTGACAAAAAATAAGCATCATATTTCTGTATATGTCGTAAAGAAATTTCGAAATAGTTCATTGCTTCGTACAGGATACGGCTATTCCTTATAAGGATGTAATCGTAGAATCCAAACACGCAAGTACTATCGTTCCCATCGCAGGGAAAGGCATTCTGCCCAGCCCAGTTTTGCTAATCAAGTTATTCTTCATTCTGCGTGCGGTGGCAGATACCATCGGTGCAACAATAAGACCACTGGAAATAGCTATAACTATCTGGTTCTATTAATATAGACTATGGTTAATGTATGAAATACATTATAGGTTGTAACTGGAAGAAGGTATGATTAGGAAATTCATGCGAAATATACTTAACATGTTCGCGGGCGGTATCTATATCTACTGTCATAGCCGTACTGCCAAGACATAAGGTACAGTGTTTAAAGACAACAACGGCTATAGCCGTTACCGCCGCCGAATGTGTTAATTGACAAAGATATGAAATTAATTTAATTTACTGATAATCCCTTATTTATAAATGATGTCGCTTCGCTTATAAATGATCACTATGGTACATCCTCCCCTACCATTCACAATGCAATTAAAGAAAAGTGTTACAAATTCTAATTTTGTTGACGAAACCTATCCAGAACCAGTCCAAAATATACAAAATAAAGAAGCTACAAAACGGATAAAGTTCTAGTACCTACCTAATAGATTCTGAAATAACAACTCATTTCACCTGCAGCCTTAAAACCAGTACCCGTGGGACTCCGACTCCGGCGCAGCCATATTAACCCCCTCGGCAAACATGTAAAATGCAAACAAAGCAAAACCCATTAACACACACACGTAACCTAACAAGGAGTGCAGAATTCATTATTCTCCGTCCGTACCAACGGGCATAATAAATCAACCTAGCTTACTAGATAAGGAGTTCTATTTAGAAGGGTGCTTGCAGACCGGTTCCCTGAGAGCGAGGGTATATAAGCGGGAGGCTGGACGTCCAGAGACCATTCCCGTGCTGGTCCCTGCTCCCTGAAGACTCACCATGTGGCGGCTGTGTGTGTTGGCTCTGATCGCGACTGCCTCGGCGCAGATCCCCTCCCTAGGATGGTGCCCCGATTATCAAGTAAGTTCCCATATATATTTTTTTTATTGTTAATTGAATTTTAATGGACGATCACTTTGTTAACTACCCTTTTAAACAATTCACGCTTTTGTAAGTACTATTTAGCTAATGTTTGTTTGATATTTGTTTTGTTTGTTTTGACGACCGCTTTAGCCTAGTTGGTAGTGACGCCTACGAAGCAAGAGGTCCTGGGTTCGAATCCCGGTAAGGGCATTTATTTGTGTGATGAGCACGAATATTTGTTCTTGAGTATGTATTTATCTATATAAGTATCTATATCGTCGTCTAGTATACCCATAGTACAAGCTTTGCTTAGTTTGGGACTAGGTTGATTTGTGTAAGATTGTCCGCAAATATTTATTTATTTTTTATTTTAATCTCTAGCATATTTGCAATTTTAATAAGAGGGAATAATTTCAGTAATTAGATTAGAGCCGGGATAGAGTTCATAGTTGGTAGCATATTATTCGATTTATTTTTGTTGTATCGAAGCGATCTCGCTTCTTTTATATATGTATGCTTATCTGGATGAGAATTAGGTACTGGTGCTTATAGTATTTTTATCCAGTACAGTTTTGATAATATGTACCTATTTTAAAACTATGCAGTGCAAATTACGAACTACCAACACACTGAAGAAATAATCATAGGTACCAACATTTTTATTATGCATTTCATTTGCCTGTGCCTAATCCTGAAAATGGGATGAGGTAAAATGTTTGAAGGTTTGACACTTTGTTTACCCCATTTAAAAATTCTTCACAATAGTTAGTCTTCTGATGACAATTCACATTAAAGGCCGGGTGTCCAATAGCTTTTGTCTCAACCTTGACAGATAATTACCGAGCTTATATAATGACTATAACGTGCGCAGGAGCACTGGCCATAGACATCAGACCGGTCGCGGTCACTGCACCGATCCGCGGTTTCAATTTCATGCGCTTTCGATTTCAATAGATCAGGCGAGAGGGCTGGTTTTCGGCAAAGCAATGCGGTAATTTTTTTAACTAGGCATGTTTTAGTTTCAATCGTAGACACTTTTCAAGTAAGTGAATAAAATGGTGTACTACCTACATAATATATATATGTCACCGTTAGATTGTGAAAACCGTCAGTTTATAATCTTACCCGTTATATTGTAAACTGACGGAATATTGTGAACTGCCAAAATAATTCATAATTTTACGCATTCATTTTCGTTAGTTTATAAACTAACAATGTCATATCGTCAAACTGAATCCAATTTTCCTGATTCGGAACGCAACCTGTGGGCTGTTTGGTTGAGCGAATTATTCCACTTACATCAGTTTCCACTTACGTCAGAACATGATTGTTTTTTTTGTTATTTAGACATTTTCTTCCATTTATTTCGGCATCCAGCAGTGTCGACGGAGCAACTGAAGAAACCTAACTAACCTAACCTACCTAGTCTTTGTGTACGTTCCGTAGCAAGCCGATTTGATCTCAGTTCACAATTTGACGATTCGACATTGAAAGTTTATAAACTAACGAAAAATATTGCGTTAAATCGTGAACGGTTTTGGCAGTTCATTATATTCCGTCAGTTTACAATATAACGGGTAAGATTATAAACTGACGGTGTTCACAATCTAACGGTGACATATACAATTTCAAATAGGTTGAAGCACAAAAACCCTCAACAATTACGTTGTTTCTATCATTCTATTTATTTCCGCTAAAATAAATTGTGAGATTTGCAACGTGGCCATCGTGCCGAGTGACACCCAGAAATTCCGAAGAGTCAATTGTCCGAAAGTATCGAAATTTCAGAATTCTGAAAGTAATTTTCCGCTAATCGAACAATGACAGAGATGGCTTATGTATCAAGTAGATTAAGTTAGTAATTGATATTTAATAAATTTTTTTACAAGCTTCTCAAAAACAATTTAATTACGAAATGGTATAAAATAATATTTATAAAGAAATAAAACTAAACTAAACCAATGTTATAAACTAAAACTATAAAAAGTAAATGCCCCCCAGGTCGACGTCGTTGGCTATAGTGCCCAGAAGGCTGGCAGCGTTACCTCTTTGGATTGCTAGGCTAATCCTTTGGCCAAAATAGCTGCCAGCCCTCTGGTCTCCGGATGTTTGGATGAGCCGCTCCGAAAGTTCCTTATACAGGGCCTTCGCGCCCGGTCCCCACGGCCCCAGGGTTAGTAATTTATCCTAAAAAAATCCAAATGTCATTAAGCGGATTATGGTTTTTGGAATTATGAAATTCGGACAAAACGACGCTTCAGAATAATGAAATGAAAATAATTTAATCCAGAACAAGTCCATATTAGCAAGTAGGTATATCGAAATAAACAAGATTAAAATAATACTGTGTACCTACCTAATAATAATGTAGTGTGTGCGTAGCGTAGACCATAAGACTAGTGATTGAAGCTAGCCGGTCTTTTTTATTTAAAAAAAAAATATATTAAAAGCAAAAAAAAAAAAAAAATATGGTAGAAAAATACGACATGTAAAGGAGAACAGCCGGACATACGCATACGTTTTTTTTTCTCGGCCTGAAACGGAGAACTTCATTCGCTTCGCTCGCTCGTACAATTAACTCTTGTAAACTAGTGATGTAGTGATTCGGTGAGCTGTAAAAATCACGAGCGTGCCTTTATTTGAAAATAAATATTTTTTAAATAGGAAAAATAGAATGGACAAAAGAATTCTATATAATAACTGACCCAGCTCACAAAATTTCAAGAGAATCGGTTGAGAAATGCGAGCTGTAGAGGAGAACAGCCGGACAGACGACATACGAATTTTTTGCCGCAAGCTGAAACGGTTTCGGCTTCGCTCGCTCGTTCAATAACATTCATCTGGAATAGTATGGTGTGTTCCAGAAGATAAACAATAAACTAGTGGCTCTGTGTACTGCAAACCAAAGCAAAGTGGCTACAAAAAGAATATAATTAACGAACCTACTCACAAAATTTCACGAGAATTGGTTGAAAAATGCGACCTGTAGAGCAGAACAGCCAGACAGCGTGACAGACACCGGACACACGATTTTAGGGCCCTAGCTCTGCTTAAGCATAGAACTTGTTTAATTAATCGACCCTTAAATGTTCGTTGTGGAATGTATTTTTGACAATAAATATCAATCGCAGTACATGCCCTTACTCGTAAACAGTGACATAAAATTACTGAAACAGTTGCTGTAGTATTTGCATTCTGACACAGCTGTCATCCCGGTACAATAAACGTCAATGATGACATAATTTGTACTGGGATGACAGCTGTGTCAGAATGCAAATAGGAATGCAAATGCGACAATATTCTCGATCCCGCAATTGCTTGGGCCATCGCCGGTTTTTACCGACAATATTGCCGGATCAAGAAATATATAAAAGGTAACTGATCTGCTAAGACTGTCTAATTAACTATTTCATCAAATTTCCCCTGAAGTCTAAATGTTGCGAACGCAACCCTTTTTATTGTGTATCAGTGACGGTGCGCCCATAGTACAAGTGCTTTCGTTTAATTTCATAGTTTTAACGATAAACACAAAAATACTGGGAAATCCCACCTCACCCCGTAGTGGAGTAAGAGGAGATAGCAATGGGGTGAGCTGGGAAAATGTATGGGAAAAAAATTTCGGATTGTGAATTTCGGATTAGCTTGCCTCGATCCGCGTTCCGTCCCACTCCCCGCTCATATTTATCGCTCCTCTTCCGCATGATCGCTCCGCACAACCCTGGTTCCGCTCCAGGCCACATATCTTTCACCTCTCACTTCTAGAGACTCCACTTTTTTTTAATGTTATAATTTGGCTACTCTATGTTGCCGCAAGATAAGAAAATATATCTGAAAGTTTAATAAAATTACTTTTAGGGTAACCTGAGCCAGAAAATCAAAGTAGCAATTGAAAATATTCGCGTTCCATCTGCCCCCTAAATCCCTACTCACCCCATTTTATTTTTATTTCGGCCAAACTGTTTATGTAACAACCGCCAACAGCAACATCCTTTTGGGAAATTATACTACAGTCAACTTATCATCGAAGTTTTCTTTAAAAGTCGTCGAGCTACATCCATCATCGGCCTCGGCCCCAACACTAAGGGCTTAATGACTTCCTCCAGCGGCGGCATCAGCGGCAGCGGTAGCGGTACGCCATACGTGGGGGTGGGACCGAGAGACCGCGCTCTCACGTTTGCCGCCCATATTACAAATACCTTAAAGACTAACATACCTACATATCATTATAAACTTATTACGAGTAATAACTACGAAAAAACACACTATCACTGCGACGTGTTGCGGAACTTCGTGGTGTCAGGTAACCGACCGCGAAAACGCCGGAACTTGACTCCCTTCGGCCAAAATTCTTCCTTAGTGAAGGTCGATAGATGGTCTGTTGGAACTCTGACCACAAAGGAATTAAATTTCACATTATGGTGAGACTCGAACCTCACGATCCTTAGGATGACACTACTGTTAATGGACAGCAGACGCCTATAGGCTTAGTTCTTTTGTTATTTCTATTTTGTCCGGTCCATCAACATGTTAAGTCCTAATTTCACCCGACAGCCGATGGCCAACTTCAACATGAACCGGTTCCTCGGCACCTGGTATGAGGCGGAGCGTTACTTCACTGTGAGCGAGCTGGGCAGCCGCTGCGTCACCACAAAGTATGAGCAGACTCCGGAGGGCAGGATCCTGGTGTCCAATGAGATCACTAACTCACTGTGAGTATACAAAGAAGTGGGAATTATAGATACCACCTAAACTAGGGGGAATGTTCAAATATGTTTGACTACTCATATGCTTGACAGCTAGGGCTAGTCGTCTATTATAAACCCCCGACGGAAAAAGAGGGGTATTATAAGTTTGACGTGTCTTTGGCATCGTAGCTCCTAACCGAATTAACCGATTTGAATGCAGTTTTTTTTATCCGAAAGCTGACGTGATCTAATTGTTTTTAAGATACGTTTTAACAAAATCGGTTCAACCATTTTTGAGATATTGAACTTTGAAATGAAAATGTCGGGGGTTTTTCAACTTTTCTAAGTTGTAGTTATTTTATCCGTGTTACCCCCCCTATGAACTAAGTTAAGCTACAACTTCACAGACATTCCTCCTTATATTGTTAGTATAGAAGTATTAGATAACAAGCCAATCATCTTAACACTATCCCACACAGGACGGGAATGAAGCGCGTTATGGACGGCCACCTGCAAGTGGTCGGACGCGAGGGCGAGGGCCGCATCATGGTGAAGTACTCCTCGCTGCCGGTGCCCTTCGACAACGAGTTCAGCATCCTCGACACCGACTACGACAACTACGCTGTGATGTGGTCGTGCAGCGGCATCGGCCCTGTGCACACACGTAAGTACATTGGTCCAATCTATTCCCGCATTGCATAGGGCGGGAATGAAGTGATGGACAGTCACACAGCAATAGATCCGACGTAATCATTCAGCGCACCAAAATCGGTCCTTGGTAGTCAACATATGACCACGAGCAAGTGGCAGCTACGAGGCGTGCCCGTGAATGTAGTCAAAATATTGCGTCCAGCCATTTATCGTCGAGAAAAGGGTGCATGCCCAGCTTTAGTTACTTGTTCAGGGAGCGAGGCGGTATTGACAACTGCCAATACCATAGGAATATGGCCTCTAATGGCGTATCTTAATAAAATACGCACTAATTCTACGGTATTGATAGTTGTCAAAAGCTTCGCTCCTTGGAATAGGGAACATTACTGCAATGTTCTGCCGCCAGAGGCAGCACTACCACTAATAGTAAACCGGTATAGAAATATAGGGATTCATACACGCATGCACAATTGATTGTCAAATGAGTGACAAGGATGCTTGCATAGACAATACCGCAAGTGGGAACGAGATACAATGTCAACGCTGCTGGTGTCGCCAGCTACGAAGAGTTTTGCGTAATGTTCCCTATTGTCGCATGCTTACACAAATCCGTTAATCGACGATTAGAGTTGTGTGCTTCGTATGTCTATAACATTGAAAATATCTTCCTCTTCTTCTCAAATATCTCAAGGGTCTAGCCAGTTTAGTGGGACTGGCAAACACAAGACTTGGCAGCAAGGAAGACACTCTTCGGTTAAGGACCACTACGGTATAACACCTACCTAGGATGAAACGACAGGTAGTTGCCCCCATTCTGCCGGAAACTGAAAACACCCTTTGCTGCTGTACCTACATGACTTCATGATTTTTACTTTAGTCTCTTGCATTTCAGGAAGGTGTTACTATTATTATTATATCGTTAAAGCCTAATTACGTCAAATGCTTTCACCTTCGTGAAATTCAAGAAGTACCTGTAACGGTATCAAGCGTACATCAGGAGTCTCGGTTTCTTTCATGATTTGCCGTAGGTACCAGAGGATAATGTCTTAATTCCGATATAGTAACAAACCTTTTTTATTTAGGTGCAAAAGACATCACGACAGAACGCAATAACGCTTCAACAGCGTTTACACCGGAGCAGAGGGGTTTCATCTTAAATTTTTTACAGCGTTTTCGAGGTGGTTATTATTTGAATCATTAACAGCTTATGAAAATTTATTTATATTTACTTACTTAATGCATATTTAATGATGTATTGGTTTTAAAGTTTACTAGCATTTTTTTTTATTAAACATTCATTTGAATCCAAAGCTGTTTCGTCATAGGTTTTAATTGAACTAAAACCAATAATTTCGATGCGTTGTATCTTTCTTCATTCATAACATAAATCATAAAAACAATATTGAAAATATTGAATACTTTTGAACAAAATTGCTTTTATAAACATGAAACAGAATGTACAGAAACCAAGAAGTCAATAAATTGCAAAACTTATAAATCAATCGGTAATTCTTTCATAAGCAGTCAATGTCTTCTTAAAAATCCACCTCACAAATGTGCTTTTTAACACTGATTCCCTGCTCGGGCGTCAACTCTCTTGATCGTCAGCTGTTTTGTTATTCTAGAAAACGCCTGGGTGCTGACTCGCGACCGGCTTGCTAACATGCAGATCATGCAGAGTGCGTACGGCGTTCTCGACCGATTCAAGATCTCCCGCGCATTCTTCGTGAAGACCAATCAGGCTGACTGCAATGTCTTTCCGGATCCGGCCGCCGACCCCATCGCCGCCAAGTCTGCCGTCGTAGATGTGGTAGCCAAGAACGCTGTTCCTGAGATTGTGGAAAAGGTTGAGCACTCTGTTGAGGTAATTTGAATTGGATAACATTCTGGTAGGCACGGCGTCGTACATGACTCGGCCATGATATTATATCACCCACCACGTTCATTGTAAAGACCAACCAGGCTGACTGCAATGTCCTGCATGATCCAGCCGCCGATCCCATCGCGGCCAAGTCGGCAGTCGTGCGCGTAATGGCCAACAACGCTAATATTCCTGAGGTTGTGGAGAAGTTTGCGCATTTTGTTGAAGTAATTTGAATTGGATTACATCGTGGTACGACGCCGTAGACGTCTCGGACGATCGATACGAAATGTTAGGTATATTTCGTATCGATCGACCGAGACGTCTACGGCGTCGTACCACGGCGTGTGATAAAAACATTCATCTTATCTTACATGCACGTACTCGTAAGCTGTTAACTATTGACCACATAATAGACGAGTTTTAAGTTTTAATTCTGTATGATCCCATGATTTACTAAGCAATATACCGTACTAGTAACTACAGAAGTTATGCAATTGTTGATTGTATAATTTTAGTTATATCAGTCATATGTCACATGTCCCTCAATCCACATTTTTTCCTATTACAGAAAAAGGTTGACCCAGAAGTGAAGCTAGACATCCCACAAGAAAGAGTAGCAGTTCCAGAGAAGCTTGAAGAAGAGAAGAAGCCCATGCAAGTTCCTGAACTGATCATGTCCGAATCAGCAGAGAAGCTAGAAGAGAAGTTGGAGAAACTCGGAGAACCAGTAAAAGACCTAAAACTTGACCTCCCTGAAGCAGAGAAAGAAAAAGAGGAGAAGCTCCCCCAATAAGTCATGTTCTAAAATTCCATAGTTCTGAACGAACATAGTGATAGATGCGTGTGAGGCCTTAGTAGTAGGTAACAGGAAGTAATGGGCTACTGTACCAAATAAGTCATAACATAAACCAGGGAGAGCGTAATTCTGACTGGCCAGTCCTTTGCTCAGACACCAGAAAAACAATTGACTGCTTCTTTCCTTATTCCATCTATTTTGTTTTATGCAATTTAAACTTTATTTTGCACCTAGCCAATCGATGTAGAAGTATCTCGCGTAGTTTCTTCTGGTGTAGTTACTTGAGCGAGGACTGTGTCTTAGGATCATGGTTTGTTTGATCGTTGAACTGTGAATCAGTTAGTTAACAACATAGTCATTAAAATTGTAATAAAGGATTTTGAAAGTCAACGCTAAAATAAAAAAATAATTAAATTGTAATTTTTTATTTGTCCCTTGTATTTTCCCAGAATTTTATTAATTTTGTAATAATAGGATCTGTTCTATATAATACTGCACCGTCTACAACTTTTCTGCTTTGCCCCAGTGGCCCCAACCATACCTCGTTAGCGTTACATAACATTAGAATTGTCTTCATTTCGTTGTTTATCTAGTCTAGGATACTAAACGGAAATATTGTACCTATTAGGTACTTGTTTTACTTATTTTGATCATTGGTTACTTTATCAACACAACATTTTTTCTTACATATAGTAAAAAGCGGTTTTCCTCGAAATCGCATGACGATTAACGCACGATTTTTCTATTCTCATATGGAATTATTCAGATCAATGACGCTTAGTTGCACTTGCAGTATCCAAGAGGCAACCGGATGGCTCGTGGTATTTGAGCTCCCGAATTGTTGTGGAACTGCCTTGCGCAATCCGAACTGAGCCAACTTGGACTGGGGCGGCAATAGGAAAATGTATGAAAAAAAAAGTGGTCGCGAGGCAGCCGATTGAAACAGCGGTAGCCTGAAAGTGTGTTCGCTGTTTATATAATGAAATGCTGCCCAGTCCAAGTTAGCTCAGTTCGGGTTGCGGCGGGCGGTTCCACTACACTTTTCGGGAGCTCAAATACCGCGAGCCATGTTGGATACTGCAACTACGCATCATTGCTTTAACTAAATAGGCTATACATAGATGGGTAGACTACCATTACTTGTAATGGTCTTACGTTCGCAAAATGTATTGTTTTGTGCAAGATTAGATAAGAAGACTAGAATAGGAAGTCGATTCCACCGCCTATTCAAAGTCAGCTGTAAGTAAGGTCAGTCCGGACAAGCACAATGCGTAACGCCGTCATCACACTGTCGCCGTATCCGCCGGGCGTGCGGAGCGACGTTTCGCAACGTTGTATGCCAGTACCTCAGTTTGTATATAAATTCCGCACGGTACTTCACACTGCACCGCAACATTTGCCCGTTTCACGAAGCGACGAGGTACAATTTTACAAAATACCTACCTGCCTCACCGCGGAATCGAACCAAACACGAAAATTTCACGGTGTTCCTTTGTTTTAAGATACGATGTCACTTCAGAGGAAATATGAAGATTTTTTTAAATAATGTCTGCAACTGCATACATCAAAACATCCTATTAAGAATAATACTTTCCCTTCATTTCGCATAGCCATACGTCACCCTGTAGAGAAGGAAGAAACGCCACAGAAGCCATAGCATACTGGTAACTGGACTCGGACAGTATTTATTGCTATGGTATTGCTAAGATTTTTTCCTTATAAAATAAATACCTACTTAAATAAAAGTTTTATTTTCAGGCACTGATCACCTATATCAAAAACACATTCACATATAATATAAAAAATTGTAAAAATAAAAGCTTATAATAAAAAATATAATAGATCATTAAAGTGAAAGTTTGTCCGGACGGAACCCTCGGAGCGCGAGACAGACTCGCACTTGACCGATTTTTTATTTAAGTTATAGTTGGTACCTCTACCTACTCGTAATTAATAGAGAGACGGTATGTGGAGGTTACATACTCTCCAATAATTTGCAGAGGTACTTACCTAAAGAAAGATAAATAAGTAGGTAGGTACTCTTTAGAACATAGTTGTTGTCATATGTCAAGCCAAAATCAACTCTACTGCACTTTTCCTAAAGTCCTAAGGTAAAACGTAAAACTGTGTAGGTATAAGTATTAATATCGCCAGCGCCCGTAGGTATCACTAGCGGACGGATATATCCATCGGTCGAATAACGGCACAACCATCAACATCATGCTAAAATCAACTTTATTGTTCAGTGATAAGATGCAATATACTATAGGTACAGCAACAAATATGCCCAATTAGGCGGTTGATTTGCGCTGCTAGGCGAAAATAAAGCTTTGCAATATAAGCATAGGTCCTCTTTTTACCAAGCACGATCTATATATTACGATGGTACGTAATCAAGCTAACCGAAAATAAACCTTAGATAAGAACATATAAGATATGAAGTAGTCTGTAGCATAAGTATAATAACAAAAATGACAGGTCTAGTTATAATAGACGCAGCTACAGAAAAGGCTGATAAGCGAAAATTAATCTTATGCTACCCATCCATAAAAACCAAGTTTCCTCCTGTTGCATAAGTGTACAGAACGGGGGGTCTAGCTATATTGGTGGTTCTGTACAAAGTTCGCTGCTAAGCGAAAATAAAGGTTCTTTTTATTATCAGATGCTTTAGTAAAAATGGCAAAAGGTACGGGTCTGGTTATATTGGTCAGGCTGTCACTGAGCACCCACTCCCGGCCGCTATCCCACTACTGCCCGATACGGGGACTTTTGGCTGCTGGGTTTCCCCCCTGGCCCGATAAAGGTTCTTTTTATTATCAGATGCTTTAGTAAAAATGGCAAAAGGTACGGGTCTGGTTATATTGGTCAGGCTGTCACTGAGCACCCACTCCCGGCCGCTATCCCACTACTGCCCGATACGGGGACTTTTGGCTGCTGGGTTTCCCCCCTGGCCCGGTTCGCCCCTCATTAGGTAACCTGCACCTCCCAGACTCCTCCGGGTGGTCCATATTAATACCAGGCTTAGTGTGGACGTCCAGTCAACATGGGCCACTCAGCGCCAGGACTCCCGACCTCAAACCATCCTCCGTACCCGACCTCCGAGAAGCCGGATTACAGGAGACGCCACGCTCCCAGTCGAAATAGTAGACGAATTTTACTAGCGTATGATTCTATAAGAGCGTGTATTCGAACCCAAAATCAATAATTTGAAAATAATGTTTTTTTTTTCTTTTAACATTTTATTTTTTTGTACATTTTTTCTGTATATATCTCTATATTTAACAAAATTTACATTACACCCTTTCATTTTGAAACTTAGTTTTCATCGATAGGGTCGCCCTCTTGCGGAATTGTATTACACAACGTATCAAGACTAACTCGCGTGAGTAGCTGACTCACCCGCTTACAACTAAGTTCACTTATTTGAATACAGATAGCGCTCTCTTCGAACATTGCCCTTACCAAGATGTACTAGTCAGTAATAAATGTTGTAGAATATTTACTAACATAATACTCAAAAATAACTTGGCACCGACCCTACTTTAATGACAATACAGTCATAGTCAGTATCCACCCGTAAAATGGGCTACTTACGTAACTAAACAATCTAAAAACTTAAGGAATGTTCTCTAAACATCACATGAGATCTGTACTCGTAGATACACAGTTATAACAATAAATGAGATTCAATCTTTAACTTATTTTCGTTATCTCAAATGATTTCGTAGCGCTACGCTCGTGTCCATGATAACATGGGGATATCCGTGTGTAGTGGAAAGCGTCTACGAGCAGAACGCCCACCTAGCGGGTTCCTGGCACTGAAAGTGATACATCTATAAAGATCTACTATTTGACCCTATAAATGACTTTTAAAAAGTTTATAATAACCGACTTCTAATCAGCACCCAAATCGCTTCAACTGTGCCTATAAAATTTGAAGATTTCCCTCGATTTCTCCAGGATCCCATCATCAGATCCTGACCTGATGACCATGGGACGAAAATAATTACAAAAAAAAACCAGATTGGTCCAGGCGTCTTCGAGTAATCGGGGAAACAAACAAAAATAAAAGATTCCGACGAATTGATACCGCCTTTTTTGAAGTCAGTTAAAAATAGCAACGTCATTAAGCAAATATTTCCCAACAAACTTAAATTCATGTACCTACTAAAGGAGCGTTTTTGACTATCAGTAACGTATTTGGAAAAATAGCAGGCATGCTTATGGCAATCGTAATCGAAAACAAAGTCGAGATAGACATCACTGGTGACTACGTCATCGGTCCGGCTATATTAGGCCAGTCGGTTATGTCATGCATGACTATTGATGGCCTTGCAGCGGTCAATTAACGCGTGAGGATCTGACCAGCTATCTAATCTGCAAACATTTTAAAGGTCGTAATGATAGGGAAAAAATATCTAAGGCAATTGTAAGACTAGCGTATGGCATTTATACAGACAGACGTTTATTCCAGAGGGGTGGATCAAGGAATTTCCACCGGCTATTTCCATCTACTTCCATCTTGACAAATCTGGATCAAAAGTGCTTCATTCGAATTCATAACATTCTTCACACACGCTTTTTGGTTTACTCTTGATCTGATATTTCCTTAAAATCTCTTAGGTTTGGTCGAAAGTTATTCTTATACAATAGTAACAAACTTAAGAATACAAATCGACCACTTTTCGCCAAAAAGGTAAGACAAATGAAGACTAAGAAAATAGACGAACAAAAAGTACCTACCTAAGTATATTAGAAAAATATTTTTGAGCAATTGATATCAAGAATATTCTGAACAAAAAGTGTGCGTCAGGATTGATAACAAGGCGAGAAGTTTAGTGTGTAGTCTACCCCACCCCGAAAAAGACTTTGCTCCTCTCTTTTTGTCTTTTGCTTAAACTCTAGAAGATTCAGATCTTACCTTTGACATAGCGTACCTACCTTTTATTTTAAACCTAACACTACCCACTGATATACGTTCAGTGTTCACGTCTGTGTAATCGTTCGTTGGTTTTGAGTCAGGTTCTCACTTAAAATCAGTAATGCTCAGCATCGTTTATTGTTTTGCATATAATTGTGATTTGTATCTAGACGTAAATCGACGCGTTTTCTTTCGTTCTTTCGATACCTAACGAGAACATACTTAGATTACAATACGACATAAATTGCCTAGCATAGCAGTCGTAAATTAACGGTAGCATTAGAATTTTCTCACCGACGCATTGCTTACTCGTCGTAATATCTTGTCATAGGTACAAATAGAGTGAGCATTCACATTGCTCTTCAAAAAAGTTTTTTTAAAATACCTGTTACTTTTCATTAGTGACAGAGGAGACATTGATACCTTGATGCATGAATAACAATTGAGTGTCGAATTTAATTGATTATAAGACATGACAATACACTTTGTTATGATTGTCGTCTGTTTCAAAAACAAATGCTCAAACGTCAGTTTTCATCAGAAATAGAAGGCATCTTCTTTGAGGTGCTCTTATGCCATTGAGTGTCAAGTCTTTTTACTACGATAAAGAGTGTTCAACGTAACCCTTGGTGAGCGTATTAGTCTACAGACATTAAAATAAAATGCCTCTCAAGCGTCAGTTCTCATCAGAGACAAGGCATTGACTTTGAGGTGCTCCGAGCATAAAATCTGGCTCAACACTCGCGCGCTAGTACCATTAGTTTGTTGATCTTAGTCAGTACTGGACAAGCCGGTGAGAAGGACAACCGCATGCTTCCGCGTTCATTCCGGTATTACTAGTGGCTATCGAACTGCGAATAAAATTTAGTTTACCTGTGATCACGATCTGGGAAGACAAGGATTCAAAGGTGAGGCAGACTTTATATCCCTTTTCAATAGTCTATCTATATTAGGAACAGGTTCTACTGTATTACTGTTAATCAACTTCAGTCTTAGAAAATAATAGGTAAATCAATACTATTTTCTTGATTGCCTATGCTAATTCAATTAGGTACGATACTTTACCTACCTGGTTCTTAAATTTTCATATTCGGTGGGTTCGATTCCCGAATGAGGAAATCCAAGCAGCTTTTGCTTGTCCCGGACCCAATAGGAACTGTTAAACTTAATTCATACCAATAGAGATGGACCATTAAGGTGCCTTTTAAACATTAGGACGTTTGCCTGCCCTTATATTTATCTTACTAAGTTGAACCATTTAAGTTAATTTTATTGTGTTGCCAGACCAGTACCTACTTCTGTATAGTAAATATGTCAAAGCAGGGTTAAATACGAACTAAGAGAATTTTTCTTCATTCGAATTTAAGCCATGTCAGCATGTCACTTTGACATAAAGTGCCCATGCCATATACAGCTTCGAGCACTCGGACGTTTACCTTATATACTAATTATGTGAGTAATAGTCAATTATTATTAATATTATTGTAAACAATAAAGATACGGTTCAATCATCAAATATACGAGTATATAGATAATATAAACAAATAAAATGTAAATTAAGGAGATAACATTTGATGACACCCGAACGTACCAGTTATGCGACATACAATAAAAGAATATCAAAGACATTAACTCGGTCTACCTATAAGGAAGTTCTGGTAAAATCTTAGCCATTCAAAAATATGGGATATATAAAACATGATTCTATGAATTAATCAGATTAAACTGACCTTCAAATACTGCCTTTTCACGAAGCGCGAATGCCAGCCATTATTTGGGAACAAAAAAAACAGGTAGTTTGGTGCTTATCAAAATGAGAGTGGTCTGTGATTTTAGCCGACTGAACAGTCGAGTACCTTCTCAACTACTTCCGGCTATGATGTACTAGTAAAGGAGCGTCACCAGCTCGATGGGTCGAATTATTATTCTAATGATCTTAGAGATGTATACAGTCTCTTAGCGTCAAAACTCAAAAATAATTATTAATTTGACGACCGCTTTAGCCTTGTTGGTAGTGACCCTGCCTACGAAGCAAGAGGTCCTGGGTTCGAATCCCGGTAAGGGCATTTATTTGTGTGATGAGCACGAATATTTGTTCCTGAGTCATGGATGTTTTCCTCAGAACATAAAAATATGATCTGAGATGTTTTCTATGTATTTAAGTATTTATTTCTCTATATAAGTATGTATATCGTCGTCTAGTACCCATAGTACAAGCTTTGCTTAGTTTGGGACTAGGTTGATTTGTGTAAGATTGTCCAAATATATATATTTTTTTAATATTTAATATTGTCAGCGATGTATAGGGCCAATACCAATAAAACCAGTCAAGAACAGGATAATGTCTCTCGTCATAACAAAATAATAATAACACTCCATGCAAGCATGAACAGACCGGACTCCACAAATAGCATGAGTATGACGCGTATCTCAGCCATCACCAGATAATACTAGCTCAGGATCGCGACGGATGGCATACTCGAAGGCCGAAGGGAGGCCTATGCTCAGAAGTGGGTTCAGGAGGTCATCACGGGCTGAAAATTACAATGATGATGTACTTACTGGTAACATTACTTACTATTATTCGGAACACGCTAATGCGACTCACCTAACCCTTCACGCCTAACGAAACTAGACCTCTACCTACGCTTAGTTACTACGAATCGCGGCGTCAAGATATATTTGTAGGTGAGCGTTGAGGTGAGCTCGACACAAATTATTTATTTATTATTTTTTTTTTTTTTTTATTCTCTCTTTAAGGCTTATAGCTAAATTTACATAGGTACAATTAATCTGCCAAACCACAATGCGGTTTGTTGGCAAACAACGCTCCTAATTGATTTTACATTTTATTAGCTAAAAGCTGTATGAATAGTAATATATATGTACGGTATTACTTATGCTAGATACAATTAAAGGAATCTATAAAGTTACTTAAGATAGCTGAATTTCATTTTTTAATGTATTTAATAAGAATAGCGGGGCAGCAATCCGGCCAGAGGATCAGCGCCAGCTCTTGAGTCCATATTATGCAGAGGTTTCCTGGCATTTTATAATTTATATTACTTTTGGCTATCACATCCCTGTTCTTAATGTTTTATTTTTAGTGTATGGTAAGCTTAATAGGACTTTTGTGTTATGGGAACTGAACTGACGACTATATATTTAATAGATATAAATACTTAAATCGTAAACAATATCCAAGACTCAGAAACAAATATTCATGCACATCACACAAATATCTGCCCTTACCGGGATTCGAACCCGGGGCCATCAGCTTAAACCGGTCGTCAATAGTTATTTGTTCAACAAGAGAGCAAAGTAGATTTTTGCTGCGAGTGTTGATGTTGAGTCCCGAGCAAGCGAAAGATTCTATATTTGAATCTCGAGCGTAGCGAGTGATTCAAAATTAGAATCTTGAGCGTAGTGAGGGACTCAAAGGCACGAGATGCAAATATCTTTGCTCTCGTGTGATACATACAACTTTTCACCTCAGCAGTGAGAACATCGTCACGTTAAAAAATATATTGCTAGGCTTTTACGCACCTATAATATTGTGAATTTGTAATAGAGCACTGGTGATACATCATAGTGTGGACTCCACACTATGATGTGTCACCAGTGCTCGATATCAAAATTAAAAAGCTACTTTGACTCACGGAGTGAGCAAAATCGCATTTTGCTCACTGTTTTCACGCAGCAAAATATGCTTGTTCGAGTTGCTGAGGTGAAAAATATTAATATGGATTTATTTTTAAATAGTTATCCTTGTTATCTTAAATACCTAAATGTCCTATTTTTACATTTAAACATAAATAAAATGTTATTTGACGCACTACTGTTTGGTATTTATTCAACTTTTCAAAACTCGCATATAACAGGTAATGTATATCCACTTTTTGTAAACATACCCAAAACTTGCCCAAAAGAAACCAAGCAAGTAAAACAAAAACACAGAACAGTATAAATTGACAAATTGTTATTGTAGTGTAGGCAATTTTACATAAATTTCAGTATTTATTGCGGCAAAATTAATGAATACAAACATAACTTGTAAACCTGTATAGAGAGATAGAACGAGCCTTAGTAATAGGATCTCATCCACCGGTACCCTTTGGGTACGGAACAAAAAACAGCAAGTTCATCTCATCACTTTGACGAACAGCGATTCTATTTCTAGTTTATTTTCTCAAACATGCAATGAAATTTCGTCATTCCGTGCGTTATAAGTTATAACTTATAACAGGCTTCAAAGTATCTCGTTTCAGGCGGAAGAAGAAGTGAGAGAACTGTAAAGGAATTTCATAGGAAATTGAAAGCCTAGGCCGGGAAGTATTTTTTTTTTTATTTTCATTCCACAATTTGTGGCAGTGGTCACGAAATTTGTTTATTTTCTTGAAGTTTTTTTTATTTATTTCATTGCATGTTTGAGAAAAGCACTATACATGCCTAGCCCGCCTAGCTGCAGTGATGTACTATTTTTTCCCGGTGTATCTAGTGACTGTAGTGACCTACATCACCTTCACTAGATGACCTATGCTAAATGGAGTCGTAGAAAGAAAATGACTATCATTACTAGACTAGTAGGCTAGCTAAAAAGGCCGCATGTACAAGTAAGGTAAATGCAACTGCAGCTTGCACGATCAATGTCAATAAAGAGGAAGTCGTCGAGCGAAGCGCAGTACCGATTACAAGTTGCAGCGGATTTACTATCTAGCCTACGGGTTTCTCTGATTAAATAACGTCCAATCTACGTTTAGCAAATGCAATTTTATAAAGTATCTAAACGGGCTAAAGTAGGTAGTGTAGCAAAAATAAAGAAAAATGACTGCCACAATAACACGTACAATTTATTTTCTTAAACAGACCGGAAGACACATTAATATATAAAAGACCGGCCAAATGCGAATCAGACTCGCGCACGCAGGGTTCCGTACCATTATCTATAAAAACAGCAAAAAAAAAAGCAAGTTTGTTGTATGGGAGCCCCCTTATACTTATTTTATTCTGTTTTTTAGTATTTGTTGTTATAGCGGCAACAGAAATACCTACATCATCTGTGAAAATTTCAACTGTCTAACTATCACGGTTCATGAGATACAGCCTGGTGACAGGCGGACGGACAGACAGACAGACGGACGGACAGCGGAGTCTTAGTAATAAAATAGGGTCCCGTTTTACCCTTTGGGTACGGAACCCTAAAAAGGTACCGCTCAGATGGTGTTGTCAACAACAGGATGCCGAATTTAGAAGAACTAAGGTTAAGGTAAGTTATTTACATATGCAGCCTTTACGCTGCAATATATAATAAGTTTAGATTTTGTTAGTTTTTCAGTGGCCCGAGGGGCCAAAGGACAAGGAAACAGGAGCTCCGCAGGTGCGGAGCTCCGTCGACACTGTTTAAATGTGTGCGTAGGTTGGGGAAACATCCGACAGCGAAAAATACAATTCGTGGAATAACGCAACATTAAAATTGAGCGAATGATGATAAAGATGCACAGGTTCCAACACGAGTGGGAAAAAACGCCAATGGAAACTTTGCTACGCTTACTTAACGAGTTTGGGGAACCGATCTAACTAGGCCCCATCAGCATCCAGTGGACTCCCGCGACCTATATATACCAGGTCAGGTCATCAGTCCACCTGGTATTGTGATTTAAATGCATTGAAATCAAATTGATATTCAAATACTGTTTAATCCGGGTCTAACGCGATATTTATTTACCTTTATTTCTGACGTTTCGACACGGGTTGCACCGGTCATGGTCGCAGATAACTGTCGTCCCAGCAAGTTGTCAACAGAGATATGGGTTTACAATATTTCACTAGGTACCCTCTAAAAGTCGATAAGTAGGGGTAAAGGGTAGTGAAATATTGTAAACCCATATCTCTGTTGACAACTTGCTGGGACGACAGTTATCTGCGACCATGACCGGTGCAACCCGTGTCGAAACGTCAGAAATAAAGGTAAATAAATATCGCGTTAGACCCGGATTAAACAGTATTTAAATAAGTTACAAAGCGCGAGAGTTTAAAGTGTTAAATTGATATTCATTACGCATACTCATTCTGACACGATATTTTGGCACGGGGAGCGCGCGACAATCGATAATTTGATTTCAATATACGTACTCACTGATCCTACCAAGATACATTTTTACAGTTCAATCTAACATACAACATCCAAGACTCTGTAAAAAAAGTCTCGTGCTCATGAGCAGCACATAAATTGCCCATACGGGATTTGAACCTGCTTCGCAGGCGCCCTGCCAACGAGGCTTAAGGGTCGCTTGCCCCCTACATACCGATCATACTTAAGATACTAAATATGGTCCCCTCTCCTGCGGCAATCAGGTAAAAAGACCTGCCGTTTAGTTGCCAAGTTGGGCTGACTACAATAAAGATCAATATAGGATCACAAACGCGCGTTCGCTTCTGGACTCGCGGAGACTGGCGGCGGACTGGACATGAGGTATGGTGTCTACCTGCCATCAGACCGCAACCATGTTTGTTACCGTCGTGGTTCAAATACCTGTCTCATTCCTAACTGTGTGGGTATTGGCTATATACGATCTTTGTAAATTCGCTTCGCATTATTACGTTAAAGAACCATTATGGTCCGCTGCCGCCTCTTTCATGGGGGCATCCCGAGTGGCGCAGACCGTTAGGCGTACCGTTCGGCCGGCGGACCTACATGGAAAGATACTCACGAGTCTCACGACCTACTTGGCTGGTATTATGTGTAACAAGTGCATTTCCGATCGATGATCTCAATCTGAATCTGATGCAGCTTTTTAAAATTTAACACTGGATTGACTATTTGAAGACCTTCTAAGTCAAAATAAATAGTACATTAAAACTTACCTTGCGCAGTAAAACAATGAATGTCTCAGATCGCATGTATTTCACACGATCTGAGGCTTTCTTTATTACTGCCCGTGGTGAGTACACAACTTTACGTCTCTCCCTGGCCAGGAAGTAAAATTTTCCGCACGCGTAGCGAGCGGTAATTGCTACTTTATGGACAGGTATGACGTAAAGAAATTTTACTAAACCCCACTGTTTTTAAAAACTAACCCTTGATAGTCATGTGTAGGATATGACATAGGTACTCCTCAATCATTAAAATCCATTCTGTAGTTTTGAAGATTCTAGGAAATCAATTATACATCCTAACTAAATTGATAGATAAATACGCGTCATAGTATTTATATTACTTAGCAAGGGCGGTAAAACAAAGAATGACTCAGATCGCAGGTATTTGATAAACTAGCTTTTGCCCGCGACTTCGTCCGCGTGAACTTTAGTATTTACTAGCTGTTGCCCGTGACTTCGTCCGCGTAGAACTTTTTATCGTCTTCGAAAATGATTTCTCTCAATACAAAATTTGAACCCTCTTTTAGGGGATAATTAAAAAAAAAGTTGATGTTCATGTTCTAGTTTGTGAACAAACAGTCTAAAACCAAAGTTAAAAATCTCATACTTTAAAAATGCCTTGAAATACTCAAACTTTGAACCAATTTTAACACTCTTAGGGGATTAATTTGGAAAAATACTGAAATCAGTTTTGTAGTCTTTTAACGTACAGAATAAGACCGAAGTTAAACATCTCTTACTCACACTTTAAAATTTTATTGCTCGCCATTTAAATTTTGAACCCCCTTTTAAACCCCCTTAGAGGTTGAATTTTTCTAATCGCTGAAAGAACTTTTTTCGTAAACTTTTAAGTCTCTAGCTCAAAAAAAGTGTTGCCCATACAAAGCTTTCTTAACCCCCTTAGGGGTGGAATTTTCTAAAACTCTGAAAGTACTTTATTATTAATTTTAATAAGTAACATTTTGAATAGTTTTAAGTCTAGTAAAAAAAAAAGTTTTTCCCACACAACACTGGCTACCCTTCTTAAGGATCTTAAGGATCCCCTTAGGGATGGAGTTTTCTAAAACGCTGAAAGTTCTTTTTTAGTATTCTAATAAGTAATCTTTTTGCAAAGTTTTAAGTCTAACTCAAAAAAAAGTGTTGCCCATGCAAAGCTTGCTCTCCTTTTTAACCCTATTAGGGGTGGAATTTTCTAAAACGATTTGAGTTCTTTTTTTGTATTTTAATAAGTAATCTTTCTAAAAAGTTTCAAGTCTCTAACTCAAAAACATAAACTTTCCCTGATAAAAACTTTGCACCCCTTTTTATCCCCCTTAGGGATAGATTTTTTCAAAACGCTGAAAGTCTTTTTTTTTGTATTTTTATAAGTAATCTTTCTACAAAGTTTTAAGTGTCTAGCTCAGAAAAAGTGTTCCCCATACAAACCTTGCACCCTTTTTTAACCCCCTTAGGGAATGATTTTTGTAAAACGCCGAATGTAGTATTTTTCATGTTCTAATAAGTAATTTTTCGTCAAAATTTTAAGTCTCTATTAAAAAAATATATGTTTTTCCCATACAAACTTTGCACCCTATTTTACCCCCTTAGGGGTGAAATTTTCCAAAACGCTGAAAGTACTTTCTTTGTATTTAAATAATCTTTCTACAAAGTTTTAGGACTCTAGCTAAAAAAAATAGTTTCCCACATACAAACTTTGCACCCCTATTTTAGCCCCCTATTTTTAGGGGTAGAATTTTCTAAAACGCTGAAAGTACTTAATTTGTATTCTGATGACTAATCTTTCTACAAAGTTTTATGTCTCTATTTAAAAAAAATATTGTTTCCCCCATACAAAATTTGCACCCCTATTTTACCCCCTTAGGGGTAGATTTTTTTAAAACACTGAATCTAGGTACTTTATTTGTATTCTAATGAATAATTTCTCTACAAAGTTTTAAGTCTCTATTTAAAAAAAAGTAGTTTTTCCCATACAAACTTTGCACTCTATTTTACCCCTTGAGGGGTAGAATTTTCTAAAACCCTGAAAGTTCTTTATTTGTATTCTAATGACTGATCTTTCTACAAAGTTTTAAGACTCTATTTAAAAAAAAAAAGTTTCCCCCATACAAACCTTGCACCCCTATTTTACCCCCTTAGGGGTAGAATTTTCAAAAATCCCTTTTTATCCCTAGCCCACGTTATAAAAGCAACATACTGTGCAAAAATCAACTCTCTAAGATTAGTAGTTTCGGCTGTGCGTTGATGAGTGAGTGAGTGAGTGATTGATTGAATAAGTCAGTCAGGACATAGGCATTTATTATGTATAAATGGATAGAAGATAATGAAACTCCCATTCAAATATCTCAAAAAATTATGAAGCTACATCCGTTTTAATGTCGCTTGTTAGAGTGAGAAAACGATGAGGGACTGTGACGTCAATATACTCGAGCGTCATAGTAAAAAACAATCGTTTCATATGAAGGTGCGTTTTGCGGAAAAGGGACAGAACATACCCCCTCTTAAAACTTTGGACTCTTATAACTTAATCATTACCTATATAACCTCTTGCTTTGTTTTTTTCTCCATTTGACTATATTTATTTTAAATTCTTTTTCGAGAAAATACATTATGATTATTTACCATATTTTCGATTCCTGAGCTATAACCACGAACTTCGGAATTCGAAAATATTTGGGTATCTCTATCTCTATCGCACTAACCATACTCGAGTGACAGGGATGCAAATATATGAACATTGAGTATCGGTTTTCGTGGTAGCGCCGCAGGTACTTTGGCTGAATGCGCCGAGCGCGTGCCATTGTCATTCAAAAAAAACAAATTCGTGTTAATTATATTGTTCAAATTTGTTGATTTCATTTATTGAAATTACGACATAAAACGACATTTGCGCATATAAGTTCTCATATCAGAATCGAATATTTTTTTATGGTTTATATTTTAGCATTTGTCTCGTAAAGGTCTATCGTAGACGGGATTTAAATTATTAATAAGTGAAAGGCAAAGCAATTCCGCCATTTTGACGAAAATTTGACGGTTCTTATAGCTGACAGTTGGAGCAGCGTTTGATTTCAATAAAAATAAATGAAAAATTAAATGAAGTCGTATATTTCGGAAAATTAATTAACTGTCGCAGTCGGATAAAAACTATCCTAAGTTGCAGCTAGAATAATAATGTACCTATATAAAATGTTTCATATTTTTCCGTTCATGGGATGCTGAGAACATTCGAACCGCACAAAGCTTAGTTTCAAACTGGCTGATTCTTTTTTTAATTTAGAGATTTATTATAAGTGGAGATTAACTTCCAATTCTTATTTCGTCAACTACCGTTAGGTAATAATTCCTAAGATAGCATTCAATGCCTGCAACCTATAATTGTTCTGCCGTTTTAAGGTGTCTGAGTATGTAACAATCATCCAAAATTACAGACGTTTGCAATTATATTATGATTATGAGTAGAGAGTGAAAAACTATACCCAATTATGGTTTTCAATACTTGTGTGAATGTTGCTCTTGTAAATAAGAATCATGTACAATTTATTACTATTCTTATAAACCATTCAATTTAATTCAGTTTACATGTATCACTTTGAGGGCTGAATTACGAAAGTGACTACTTCCTAATCAAGTAACCACACCCATGAAGCCCGGTTTTTTTTTATGAAACATGCACTTGCTGAATTCGTACCGCTGCGCTCCCTCTTATATATTAGTCGTAAAAGCGATTGTTGTGAACTCGAAATTGGAGCCCCGGCAGAATCTAGAAGCCTAGAGCTACTTTCCTCCTTCCAAGTGGCCACCTTGTAACAATTTGAAGCTAGGCGGAAGGCTTTTCTTTTCAACAGAGCCTTGCTTGAGTCCCGGCAGATGACCAAAGAGGGAGTAAGATCGATGTAATATCGTTCCATATATCTCGCACGCCCGCACCACCTAATTCCAATAATAAAAAGAAAAGCAGCCTTAAACAAGCAGCCTTAGACCTTAAATTTCAAAAGACTGCATAACTTTAGTGGCCTCAAGGGATAAATTAAGGAACCACAGAACGCCATTGGCCCTCCAAGACCGAACCCTGGCAGCGGCCTGAAGGTGGAACCTCTTCTGAAGGTCAAAAAGGCTCAGAAGTGGAACCTCATCACCTCCATCCCAGAAATTTGATTTTAGACCGAAAGCGAACTTCAGAGGTCCACTCAAAATCCTATTGTAAATTTCACTTACCTAAAGTCCTTCAGCTTGTACGAATGGATCAATTGCATTTTAATTTTATGTCCTTTTTGCCCCCGTAGTTATATTGTTAATGACACTTATTGTACCCAGAAACTATTTTAGCTTTTTAATCGACTGCAAAATAAGAAAGACGTTCTCAAATTGGTTAAAAGTATTTTTTTTTAATATTTGTTACCTTAGAACTCCTTCATTTACGAACCGATTCGTACAATTTTTTTTCATTTGAAAGTATATGCTTCCAGATTGGTCCCATTGTTTTCAAAAAGCCCGTTGAATAATGTGATCCATGAGGAATTGAGAGAACTCCTCAATTTTATTGGGCATGCGTGTAATGATTAAGTGGAACAGATGATGAAGACCACAGATGACTTATGGAACTCCTCATTGATGTAAAGTGCGTGTCACATATTCTGATATGATTCCGTTTAAGTAGCAACTGAGCGTTTTTCAAAAAAAGTGTGCAAAACTAATGTAGTGAAAAAGCTGATTCCGAGATCCTCGAGGAATTGACGGAATTCTTCAAATATTATCATCAGCCTACATATAGCGATTTGGGTTTTTTCGTTGATAATCAACTTATTTTTCTCGGAAAGCAATTCATGTGGTATAGTGGAAAGGAAATGTGGAAATGTTCATTTATGTGGCTTGGCGCAATACAGAATTGAAGTTGGTTAAAACTTTGCATTAGTAAATTATCTTGTATCAGAAAGAAACTGACTCTTATTTATTCGCTCGCTACCAAACCAATGTTTTCACAGACAACTGATCCTTTCTATCATGAAGTTTCAAAGCGCGTTATACTGTTTAAATTTATGTCCCACATATAATACAACTACCAATATATATACTCAAACTTGATAAATCGTTGATTCATGGCGTGACAGTATTCCTGATGTGTTCGACATGCATCCAGTTTAGTTGACCCCTTAATGCATAACAGCTATTGATATATGTCGACGTTGTTATGCTGGTCAGTCAATGTTGACAACTTCTGAACTATCCAACCTATTTCATCTGCTTCTTCAAACAAATATAATTATGTTCCAGGCGCATGTTACTAGAAACAATCGTATTGTACGCCCTCTGTAACAATCAATTTGATTGCATATAAGGTACCGAATCGTTGTATTCAGCGAGAGGCGCGTCCTCACCGGCTGTTTGTGACAGGCCGCTGCCGCTCCTCTGCGCAGGCTCGTTCACAATTACAATGTACATTTTAATCACATAGATATATTTGGCTTTAGTATTAGTTCATACAAAAAACAAATAACAGATGTACTCAAAAACAATACAAACTAACTGAAACACTTTGATGTTGTTTAAGCACTTAGTTTAACCATATTAACTTACATACAGTAGACGGCAAACTTCGTGCGCAAATGACCTTGCCTGCGCACAGGCGAATTGTACGTGCAAGCTGCCCCCCCACTTCCCCTCATTTGCGCACGAAGTTTGCCGTCTACTGTACTCAATTATCGCTCTTAATGTCACCGGGCATGTGTTTTTATTTTATTATTTTTCTTTCTCTTTTTATATTTTGTTAGTATTTAACCCCCCGGATTCACAACACTTCAGGGGCTGCACCCCTGACTTACTCCGCATGATGATGTAATATAAAATAAGTAATAAGTGGTGAACGGTGTTGGCCACACATATTGTATTTATTTTTAAGGCTAATAATTTAAGACTCACTTGTAGTGGCTGTTTGTTTACCTAAATAAAAAAAAAAACTATTACGGGCTGAGAGGTCAGTATATTTTGGTATATTGCCGCAAGCCTTCTATTTTTTTCTCACACAATTATCTACCTAATCGCTAGACCATTATTTCATGGAATGGCGTAAACATTCAGATGGACTTGAGTTATTTTGGCTTTAAGATATTGAAACGTTGACTTGTCTTTCATACGTCAAGTTCTGCATATAAGTCGAATTGCTTACGCTATTATACTGCTTATTCTTTGAAACTTAAAACCGAAAATGGCGTGCCTTGAAGCAAAAATATTTGGTCTCTATACAAAGTTTCATTCCCTTTTTCGTCCCTAAATGGGATGAAATTTGACTTAAATTATAGCTTATGTCTTATTCTGATATATAAGGTACATAACTGGAAATTTTTATAAATATTCGTCCAGTAGTTTTTGAGATTTATCGGAACGTACATCCATCCATCCATCCAAACTTTCGCATTTATAATATTAGTAGGATTATAATAAATTATAATTAATGTATGTGGGAGTTAGGGGAAAACTATAGATCTTAATGTTTAATCAATCCAAGTCTTCGTGTATACTTATTTTAGTAACTTTGGCCGTATCGATATCTTTGCAGTCGACTGTACAAAGCGCGTTTGCGGGGACGCATTTCTGAAGTTCCTTTCAATAGACAGTCTTTGTTTTACGATTGCTTTCTCCATCATAACATTACCGGAGGCCTTTTCCGAATACCAATGAAGGACTGCTTTTTACTGAACTGACAATATATCATTAGCATTTATATGGTGCTTATTGGCGTATAGTAGGTTAGTGACCTGTTAAACCAGGGTTTTATTTGATTTTAAAGCATACAATCCGATTCTTCATTCAATTGTTCGAGCAGACTCACATTGATTACCATATGATATCATCTGTATTTTTTTTGTAGCTGCACCTAATTTAATTTGTTCTTTCATTCAAAACAGTTGGTCAAGGTTATTAGCAGGTATTACTATAAATATGTAGGTGTAACCACAAGGTGTGGTCAGGTGCTTGCATATCTGATATCAGATTCTGTTCAAAGATATCATGACAAACAATGGCCGTTCGATACTTTTATCATAGGTTTAGGCGTGGTAATAGTTTACAAGTTAAGGGGCTCACAGCTCCCAGTGACCTTCGATCTGTTACCGTCCGTTTTTTCGTGTTTTTTTTTGGCTTACCGTATTAACAACGACGAGGTTAACCGAAATAGTATCCCTAATTTACTTCAAAACTCATAGTTTTTGAGATATGTGGCACTAAACTTTAGCAGTTTTAGGGCAAAAAACCAGTTTCTTGGACGTAACTTTTGTAAAAATGAGGTAAAAATAAAAAACTCTCTTGGGTTGTTAGAAACGTCAAAAAGGAACAGTAACATGCAAGTTTCATATATAAAAGTGCATAAACAACATACTAATATCAAAAACAGAGCTTTTTTGGACCATGTTTGAATAAATCATAGAAAAATAAATATACATTTTTTTCCAAAAAACTCTCTTGCAAAAGTAGATAAAGTATTGAAGAACCGATTAATGATTGTAGCATAAATATATTTATTGTAATGACGAAGGAATATCAACTCAAAACTCATCAAAACTAGCCAAAAAGCTCGTGGAGCCCCTTAAGGGGACGTAGGTTCGTGGTCTTCTCTCCCTCTCACTGAGCATAAGCGTGAGCGAGATGGAAGTGCGTGTTTGGAAGCGCGGATATCATATTTTTTAATTTTAAATTTTTAAGCGTTTCTATAAATAAAAAAGTAATAGCTGATTTCACTCAAACATGACATTGCCGATTTTTAGAACCAACTTTAATATGTTTAGCTGTTGTGCATAATTTGTTACAATTTTTTTAAGTGTATTTTAGACCTATGTTCGTGATTTTTTTCTATCGAGCGAAAGTCAAAAACTCAGGATTCGAATAGCTGATTTCCCTCGAAAAAGGCCTCAAGATTTCTAATTAAATTTAAGGCAGCCGTTTTATAATCCAAACAAGAGCTACGATTTTTAAAAAATCAGTTTTTGGAGCTCACGTCGCCTTAAGTATAAGAACTAATGACTCAGTGATATGATGTTGTTTTTTAGGGTTCCCTAGCCAAATGGCAAAAACGGAACCCTTATAGATTCGTCATGTCTGTCTGTCCGTCCGTATGTCACAACCACTTTTTTCCGAAACTATAAGAGCAATACCTACTGTTGAAATTTGGTAGGTAGATCTTTATTCTGTGAACCGAATTAAGATTTTCACACAAAAATCGAAAAAAAAACAGTAAATTTTGGGGGTCCCCATACTCAAAACTGAAACTCAAAAAAACATTTTTCATCAAACCCATACGCGTGGGGTATCTATGGATAGGTCTTCAAAAATAATATTGAGGTTTTTAATATATATTTTTTCTAAACTGAATAGTTTGCGCGAGAGACACTTCCAAAGTGGTAAAATGTGTGTCCCCCCCCTGTAACTTCTAAAATAAGAGAATGATAAAACTAAAAAATATATATAATGTACATTACTATGCAAACTTCCACCGAAAATTGGTTTGAACGAGATCTAGTTAGTAGTTTTTTTTTAATACGTCATAAATCGTAAAACCGCAATTTATTTTACGGAACCCTTCATGTGCGAGTCCGACTCGCATTTGGCCGCTTTTTTTTATGTATGTTCGCCGACTTTTCCGTCAATTGTGGACCGATTTAGAAAATTCGGTAATTTCTATTATAACTTGTATATGTACCCTCGGAAATCGCATTTTTGGTGAAGTGGAACTGATGATGAAGACCTCAGATGACTTATAAAACTTTTCAAAAATGTAAAGTACTTACGTCAAAGATTCTGACATGATTCCGTTGAAGTAGCAATTAATTAATCATTATATCACATCACAATAAGTGTTCATTCTGAAATCCTTGAGGAAACGATGGAACTCCTCAAATATTATCAGCCCTCGATAGCGACTTGGATTTTTTTTGTAATAATCAGCGCGTTTGCTCTCGGAAAGCAGTTCGTGTGGTGAATTGGAAAGGACATATGGAAATTTTCATGTACCTATGTGGCTTGGCGAAGTACTGAATTGAAAGTCGGCTTAAACTTTGTTTTTAAAGTAAATTATACTGTACCACTAGCCCATTGTCGTTGTAAGCTAGCAAATAGACTCATGGTAAATAAGTCATCGAAATAAATCGCTATTGAATTAAACGAACAAGAATTGAAACGCGCACATATCTCGGTCTGCTCCACTATTGTGCGCGTTTCAATATTCCTTTGTGCTTTGATCGTTGTATCAATTGTCGAATACGAATTGTTACGGAACACTAATCCATCCTCGACATTGCATGTGTATATGTATACATCAAACGTATTATATCCGTGACGTCCGTTTCAGTACAATTTTTTGACAGGAGGTGGTGACAAACCAAGCTGGCTTCAAGCTGGTGACGAACAAAAAAAGCTTATACGCGCTGAGGGATCGGAGATACGATCGTTAACAATTGTGGTATTTTCTATGCTTACATCTTTGTCGCACATGTGTGTATGTGTCTATTTTATCCTTTCTCTAAGGATTCCAAGGATAATATACGGATTATCACTTGTTCCAGATGTCGGTGATCAGGCAGATAGCCGTGTTCCTGTGCGGATTCGTGATGCTGCGCATGTGTGAAGCACAGGTCCCGTTCCTGGGCACGTGCCCTGACGTGGGCGTCATGGCCGACTTCAACCCCAGTCGGGTAAGACAATAATTATCTTTTCAACACATTTGCTCGTAACGTGCCTCTTATTGTGCCGCTTTTAGGCTCATAATCCTGAGTATTAAACACGCGTGTTTTATAACATGACGACACTCGTGTAGTTATGTTTATATCTCGATTAAGACACGTTGGCACCTTGCAGCAAGGTGTACTCATACTCATACTCATACTCATTTATTTATAATATTATAAAAATATTACACGTCACATATTATTCACAATTTCATATTATAAGCAATTCAATCTTATATATGTTTATACATAATAATATCATTCAATTATTAGTTTCATAAAATTTATTTAAATTATAAAAGGCATGTCCAATTAGCCATTTTTTTAATTTATTTTGAAGGTGTTTGTGCTTTCCTCCATCGTAATGTCTTCAGGTAGTTTATTATACACCTTGGGACCTATTACGTGCATTGTTTTGGAGGACTTAGTCAGTCGGTGACAAGACGAAAGAAGTCGCTCTTTACTGCCTAGACGGGTACGTGTGGGTTTGTTTGTGTAAAAGGTGTGTTTTTGTGAGTGTACGTGCGCAGCAATGTTGAAAATGTGTTGTGAGGGTAGTGTGAGAATTTGGTTATCAATGAATAACTGTTTGGCTGGAGTCCCCGGTGGCGTCATGGTTATTATTCTTATAGCCCGTTTTTGCAAGACAAAGACGCGATGCCATTCAGCTGCTGAACCCCAAAATTCGAGGCCGTAGCACATAACAGAGTGAAATAGTGAAAAATAACTTGAGCGTATGTATGGATTTGTATGTATTTGTATGTATGGACTCGGCGCATTCTTAAATTGACCGGGTTATACAGGTTTGTTTTTGATTCTCGGCAAATGGATTCTTACTCGACTAAACAAATTAAATTCTTCTTGTGAATTAATTGATTGTTTCTTATTGGATATGATATAGAAACGTTTCATTTAGTAAAACTATTTACTTTTGATAACATTTTACATGAATTTATATTGAATAAGAAAATATTTATTTTAACGTTTAACGGCCTCCGTAGCCCAGTGGGTAGTGACTCTGCCTACGAAGCTGGAGGTCCCGGGTTCGAATCCCGGTCAGGGCATTTATTTGTGTATTTATCACGAATATTTGTTCCTGAGTTATGGATGTTATATATGTATATAAGTATCTATATGTATGTATATATTATATATATCATCGCCTAGTACCCACAACACAAGCCTTACTGAGCTTACCGTGGGCCTAGGTTGATTTGTGTAAGATTGTCCCGTAATATTGATTTATTTATTTATTTATTTTGTATTGGCTGTTTAGAGATTTCATCTAAGTCTAGCTGTGGGCGCACTGCGCGAACTTCACGAAAAAAAAATAGTTGCGCGCCATTATAAGTAATTTGACAAATACAAATTTATTTCACAAATATTTGTAAACATTGTTGATGCGCGTTTGGTTATTATTAAAAATGTTGACTCGTGGTGAATAGAAAAGTGATAAATAGAATTGACGCCACTGTACATTCTCGGAGATGTACAAATGTATGTGAGTAAAAACCTGCAGTTGTCATCAATAACTAAAGGAAACAACTTAGGAGCCTGTAACATTTTCATTTTATGAAAAGGATTTTTTTCTCGCAAATGTGTTGAAAAACGTCGTATGACACGCGTGAGCTTTGATAATTACATCCTCGGCTCTCTTATCACGCTCACCTGCGGTTCGCGTGACAATTCCACCTCTGATGTAATGATCAACATACCTCACTTGTATCACAATGTACTAATTCACCTCACTAGCTCGGAAAGCCCTTTTTGTATGTTTGATATCTATTGAGAAAATCGCTTTTTATCCACATGTGAAGAAAGTAGACGTAGAACGTTAAAAGTAAGTACTATGACGTACCTAGAACTTTAAATGTTTATTTTCCTGACATTTTTTTTAACCTTTTTCTTGTTTTAAGTTTTATTTTTTACTTTTTTTTCAACTTTTCTTATTTTCCTTGCTGTAGTGAGGTGAAAAGTTTTGTGTTATACACGGGTGAAATAGTATTTTTCAACACACCTGCTCGTATAGTAGATCTTATTACAGCGTATTTACACTGATAATGCAGAATATTACCCATGCCGTGCCTTTTACATTACATTATCGCACTAGTGCCTTTTCATTACATATCTTTTTAAATATTAGCAAAATAATGCAGAATATTACCCATGCCGTGACTTTTACATTACATTATCGCACTAGTGCCTTTTCATTTTCATTACATATCTTTTAACATTTTCATTTTTTTTTTTCCTCGCAAATGTGTTGAAAAACGTCGTATGAAACACGTGAGCATTGGTCATTACACTTCTCGTCTCCATTAAGCCTTCGGCTCAGGCTTAAAAACCGACTCGAGTGTAATGACCAACGTAGCACACTTGTATCATAATGTACTATTATGCAACTGTTTTATAAGAAGGGTCTTAAAACGCGAGTGGCGTGGGTTGCGATGCGAGCCTTGGCGAGCATCGCAATTAAAGACGCCACGAGCGTTTTTAGACCAGTTATACACCGTTGCATACAATACTTTTTCTACGACAAAATTTAAATAAATAGCAGACTACAGAATAGTTAAACTTTTTAGGCAGCAAGTTTTCTATTTGTACTTTTGCTACTCACACAATTTCTTCAGGAGTGCAGTTATTATTTCGACCATTTTAAAAGGAGCGTAAGTACACTTTTGTCTTCACAAACACGAATAAAATCTTAATAGTTTAGGACTAATAGTTTATCATCTTTCGTCTTTTCATTTTGAACTGTATTTTGGTGGGAAATCGGAAATGTGACAGCTATTGCTTGTGGTTTGTTTTGTTTTTAATTTGTTTGCACTTGCCATCCGAACCAAACCGAATCCGGACCCGGACCGAATTCGAACTGTTTATTTTTATAAATAATACCAAGAATTTATAAAACATGTAATTTAACACACAATAGATGATGATTTATTATTATTGTAGTAAATAATTGATAATATACAAATGTTAAATCGTAAATAAATACTTTTATTTCAAAATATTTGTTTATTAAGTTGGCACCACTGCAATATAGCGGCCGATTAAAAAAAAGTTGAACAGTGCTTTTATGAAAAATGTATGAACCAAAAAAGTACGCTAAACAGTGCGTTTTTGGGCCATAGAGCATAGAGTTTTTCCACGACTTATTAGTGGTGTCATTGTATTTGAGCTACAGCCTATATAAATGACAGATAACGGTACAGGAGTAGAAAAAATTATTTTACGTCTCGTGTGTTGAAACACTCGCAGGTAAAATAAAACTTTCCCCCCTTGTATAACAAATAACTATTTTTTTATTGGCATTCGTGTTGTTAAACGCAGACGTATTGATAGGCAGACACCGTGACGCTTACGACTCCAGAAGAACGACTAGCTCGTTGCTGGTCCTTACAAATGAATCATTATTTGAAATGGTGTAAATCAAAGTCTGCTAAACGACAATACCAGGCACCGCACAACTATTATTAATCAACATACATATACATCCCTTAAAATGGTTTGATTGTAAAAAATATGTTATAATATGGACTGTGTTATATATATGGTTGAAAAACCTCAACTATGACGAAACAGGGAAACTCCTAAACCGCCTTTTTAGGGTTCCGCACCTCGAAAGGAAAAAGCGGAACCCTTATAAGATCACTTTGTTGTCCGTCCGTCTGTCCGTCTGTCAAGACCCTTTTTCTCAAGAACGCGTGGAGGTATCAAGCTGAAATTTATATCAAATACTCAGGTCTACTGTCCCTTAGAGCTATGAAAAAATCAAACTTCTAAGCCAACGCAATCAAAAGATACAGCCGCTTATGCCGCAATTTTCGAAACTCGCAAGGAAATCAAAACCTACAGGGTACTTCCCGTGAACTCAGAATCTTGAAATTGGGTAGGTACGAATCTACGTTTTATAGCACAGATAAAGGGAAAATTGCGAAAACCGTAAATTTTAAGTTACATCACTGGCAATGTAATGTCCAGTATAAACTGACACGCACTAAGTATGTGAATACATACTTAGTGAGTGTCAGTTTATAGTGGACCCTTTTCTATTGTACCGGTTAGCCTAGTGGGTAGTGACACTGTAGTGACGCTGTGTATGAAGCCTGCCATGCCTATATCCATTCACATCAACACACTGTGTTCTATTAGATATTTATGACCGTAGCACATCCATTGATTCGCCCTTGACACCATAATATCATGCCCGGAATGTGCCAAGTGCCAACGACGACGTTGAGAATGTTGAGATGAGATTGCTTGAAAACTCGATCGCTCGAACCTCGAGGATCTGCCGCTTGGACAGAGCCGGAGATACAAGTCATCTACATCAAAAGTGGCCAGTATATTTACACCTCGGCCCCTTACAAATCCTTCCAACGATTGGACTTTGATTGAACTTAAGGACTTGGACGAAGCTGGCGTACAGTTGTGACCTGGAAGCGTGGCTGTGAGAGATTGTATACCAATTGTTTACGTTGTAGTTGTAGCTCAAACAGTTTCAGAAAAGTATGTTTTTGTACTCGACGATTAAAATATGTGTATTAAGATTTCATAGAGAATACTGCAACGTCACTCTATTCATAGTTGTAGTCCATGTTACTGTCGAAACAATCGAAATAACTACTTTTCGATACGCTCCAGACAACTAAAATAGATTCGACCAATCACGTGGCTGCTTTACTGAACTGTAATGAATTGGACCAATAGAATCGCTTTGATGTCGTACGCTCGTTGATGTCTTTTAAGATATCAACAAGCGTACGAGCGATGAGCTGCACTTCGTTTCAACAGTATCGAGTTTGTTTAATTAGTTCAGTTGACTCGTAGAAAATTAATTTTAATGAACTCGTACAAAAAGTATTGTTCACAATAGTGTTATAATCAAGCTTTTTAATCTCGTACCTTACTTAGGCCACTCAGCAAGCTTCGTGGCCTAAACACGGTACTCGACTAAAAAGCTCTCTATTATAACACGATTGTGAAAAATACTATTATGTGCCTACAGATCGTTCAATCAAAGATGTAGTAGATAGGAGAAGGTTTCACTTCCTGTATAGAATCTGCATATTTTCGAGGAGTTATTTTTGAGGTGACGTATTCCCTAGGACTGTATAAGTACCTACTTACTCTTTATCTTATTTACTTCGTACTACTTCGTAGTACCTTGCATAAATCAAATTCTTGAGCGGAAATTGCATTTTGATGACCGTCACAATGTAGTCATGCATGATAATGAAAATTCAACGCAATGGTTAGGCGAGACTAATCAGTAATGAAGGCTTCAACCATTAGGTATACATGTTTACGAGTAAGCCCAGATCTCAGATAATATAAACTATATTCTGAGGGCTGTACATATACTTAACTTTAACGTCACTCGTACGGGAATGGCGAGACCTGTAAAAGTTTACGTATTTATTACCATCCTCCTATGAGAACTAATATCGGCCTGGCGGTGTTTATTACTTATCCTCTTATCAGAACTATATCGGCCTGGCGGTGTTGTATGTGAAAGAAGCGTGACTAGAAATATCCCAAATTGAATAACTTTCCGTGTTGTGCGTTTCCTGTAATTGAGTCGCTTAATTTCAAACCCGGGTAAATCCATTCGACCCTATCAGCAAATATCTACCTTATCACCTTTTCTTAATAGCAAAATCGCATGATTTGACAGATGGATTTACCCGGGTTTGAAATTAAGCGACTCAATTCTAAATATAAGCTTGCAGAGTAGAAAAATCATATTTTTTTCTTTTTAAGACAAAATGTTTCATTTTGTTAGATACTAATGAAGCAATATTGGCATAGTGATTGCTTCTTGAGTGTAAGAAAAAAAATACTTACCTTGCCTGGGAACGACGCTTTCTTGGTCTGAGCTGAAGACGGCGGTGCGTCGTACCTAGGCCAGTTGTGGCAGTGACTGATAAATAATGTTCTGTTTCCAGTACTTGGGCAAGTGGTACGAGGCGGAGCGGTACTTCGCGGTGTTCCAACTGGGTGGGCGGTGCGTCACCGCGGACTACAATGAGAAAGACAACGGCGTCATTGGAGTCGTCAATAAACAGCTGAGCAGCTTGTAAGTTTCGTTTTCTGTATATAGAAAGATTCATGGATAAATTCATATTATGCTAACTTGTATCACGAATTCAAGTTCACCCTGTATACCTAGTAGATTTTACAGGCACGGAATAATATAAATGGCCTTTCCTGATCCCAGAAATGAAGGACACTAACTTAATTTCTGCTTGTGGAGTCTATCTATGTACCCCCGACCTAGTTTTCGCATACTCGTAGGTACTATGTAGATAAATTGTGTGTGTGTTGTTATATGCGAAAACTAGGTCGTCGGGGCACATATAGACGGACGCCACAAGCAGAAATTAAGTAAGCCCTTAATTTCTGGGATCTGGAAAGGCCGTTTATATTATTCCGTGCCTGTAAAATGTTTAAACAGAGCAATAGGGAAAAGGAAAGACGATATAGAAATAAAATACAGTGTTTTTCATACAGTGCGCGGTAATCGTAACAACTGAACACAAAAATTATTTTTCTAACAGAAGGTGTCGCCACTAACATTTTGTTAATACAGCTTTTTGTGTTTTACTACTATTACGTCTGCTTAATTTGTTTTCCAATCTCACAATGTGTAGTGCTGCATACACACAATAAAACTGGTTCTTGCATACGTATTACGAATTACATTACATTACAGAAACACCATTTTATAACTCTTCACATAGCACCAATAGCTGTCTATTGCCATGATGCCTAACAAATATTGGCAACCTAAAGAAAAAATCATTTTGAATTATGATAGCTATAGGTGCACTAAATATATGTGTTCCATGTTTATGGTCTGGATCTAAGCTAATATTTTCTGTTATTCCATTGATATTCACAGCTTTGTATATATTGCAGCACCCCCCTTCGGTTTGGCGTCCTCCTGGTCCTTCTGTCTACCCCTTCCGCCCTCTAAGGATGTCTGCGTGTTTGTCTACCTCATCATTACTTCACTCAGAACCAACCAATGCTCCAACTTCATTGACACAGCATCTGTGTAATTTTACGGGGGGCCTTTGACGCCCAATTTATCGCTGTGGATAAAATATTTGTCACTTTCGCACTCATGGAATCATCTGCTTGTCAGAATGTGACAATTATTTTACATAAATACGAGTACATGCGATTCTCATTCTCGTGCTATAATTTTGAAATGTGATATTACCTGTTGTAAGAATAAATTGTATGTTTAAGTAAATTAAAATTGTGTACATACTCGTATTAAATTAAACATTCCTTCTCACAGGAAACATGGTAAGTGCTTCTTTACATATGTAATTCTTTATTTTTTTATTATCTCTTATTAAAATGTATTCTTCTGCAAGATATCAAAGTTTGTACATACATTTAGATAATCGCAAAAATAGTGTCTTTACCCAGCCGGATACTCATTCTCGATCCCAAGCGGATGAGTTCATCAAACAGACGCCATCGGGCTTAACTCGACCAAGGCTCTACCAGTCTCTACCAGTTTTCTGATCATATGATGGCACAAGACTTATTCAGCAATTTTTTTTTTATAAAAGTCGTGAGGTGAATAACTCATCATCCTCCTAGCGTTATTCCCGGTTGTGCCCCTAAAGGAGCCCGGGGTCCGCTTTGACACCTAATCCCAAGATTTGGCATAGGCAAAGTAAGTATTACGAAAGCGACTGCCATCTGACCTTCCAACCCAGAGGGAAAACTAGACCTTATTGGGATTAGACTGGTTTCCTTACGATGTTTTCCTTCACCGAAAATATTCCGTACATAAGTTCCGAAAAACTCATTGGTACGAGCCGGGATTCGAACCCACGACCGCCGCTTAGCAGCCGCATGCCTAAACCACTAGGCTACCGTAGCTTGATGAGGTGAATAACTGTATTTCAGAAATACAGTTAGCCAAATGCTTTCAGAACACATATCAAGATATTTGAGTAACAAAATAAAAAAAAATTGGTCCTGCTTTGATCATAAATAGCGCTACGTTTCGCAAGTGAACTTATACGGTATTTCTATTCTTTCTACACATCTTAATAGCAGGTTTATCATATCAAAATTAACTGTTTCACCTATCTGCTTCCAGGACGGGCATCATGTCAGAGATCCAAGGTGAGGCGCACCAGGTATCCCGTTCTGATGAAGGCAAGCTGTCGGTTCGCTTCCCCTCGCTGCCATTCGTGTTCTCGGCTCCGTATTGGGTGGTGGATTCTGACTACGACAACTACGCTGTCGTTTGGGGCTGCAACGACTTCGGAGTCTTCCACACACGTCAGTATTTTTTATATTTCATCATTACCATCACTACCAATCTATCATCAGATTTACGGTAACATTAATCTTCATATACTTAAAGAAAATAAATTTTACCGTAATATCACATTAGTACCAGTAGTAGTAAATCATGTAATCAGTATAAAATGGAGATTGAAAGAAATGATAGTTGAAAACACACAAAGGAGAGAGTAACATTCAGCAACAACAGAGTTCATTTTCAGAACAGTACAGTTTGTGAGCTCCCAGAACAGCATTCGGGTTCGAGTAAAATGATTTATTTTGTCATAAGAACGTGTTAAAGCAAGGGAGACCCGAAACTCATGGTAAGTTCTCACGGGCTGCAGATGTTTGGCATCACGCTAATGTTTCTTAGATAACAAATACTGAAATGAGAATGTACTGAAATTGTTCATTGGATGTTACAGGTAATGCTTGGATCCTCACCAGATCCAGGAACCCAGAGCTATCAGTCCTCGAGAAGGCCTACGCCGTCCTTGATAAGAACAACATCAGTCGCGCCTACTTCATCAGAACCGATCAGAAAAACTGTCCTGAGAACGAATAGAATAGACTGATAGGCGGGCATAGAGATAAGTAAGATGTATGAATTTGGAATGCAAATTTAGATTTAGGTCGCATTGAAAATAGAAGTGCCTTAGGGTCTGACACCACTCGCTGGCCAGACTCTAGGAAGCATTGGGAAAAAACGCTCTGGAGCTTAATATTTTATGATAACATCATTCACTAACTAAATGAAAGTAGAGATATGATGATTTCGAAGTATAACAGCCAGAATGCATTAATAGTATTTAAGGTAATAATTATCGAGTCTAGTTTCATGATCAAGAGTTATTTTTAAGTATTTAATCAGTATTCCAAATTATGCTTATGAAACCGGACTCGAATTTCGACAAAGTATATGTCTTTTCATTTTATATATAATACGATACCTAGTTGTTACGTAAGTAAGACATTTTTATATTTGAAAATGTTAACGTTATCAATAAAACCATTATAAACGAAATCATAAAGTATATTAGCAATGTCTATCTACACCTTAAATAAATTAAAGCCTTTTACAAAATTACGCTTAACATTAGTATAAAACTCAGATAAATATCAGTTTTGAATTGCATTGAACTTCCAACCTGGTTTTAAAAGAAAACTGAACGTCGTACCTTTTTCTGAATTTAGAACAAAAGTTATTCATTATTTTGGGAACACTTTTGTCCTAATATATGATTCAAACAAATTAAATTCACCACTCTCACCAACCTATCAGAACGGTATTCTGATCAAGGTTATGACATTAATTCTTGATAATGAAGGTGTTTACTACATGTTTTATATTCGTGGTCCATACGTTGTGCCAAAATGTAACAAACCATATTTCTCCATAATCAGGTACTATTATGGATATAATAATTAATCGCGAATTTAATAGTAGTTTGTGACTGTACACAATGAAGGGCATTAAACACGAGTGTGAGTTTCATAATAACTTCAGACGAGTGTTTTAATGCCTAATTATGTACAGTTACATACACTACTTTATCTATCCACATATCATAAGCCTCCATGATGCATTCGGGAGCCGCATATTATGATCGGCATCGCGGCGTTGTTTTCTGGCAGCTGTCATTTATATGCAAATTGACAATTAATTTCGAACTAAACGTCATCTCGACTGATATTAGAATAGAGGTCAAATCAAATTTCTTTGTTTTTCAGAGATGTTCGAAATTTATAAAAAATTTGTTCTAACAAAACAGTCTACTTTTATGGTGGTCATAATGTGCGGTTCTTGAACGCATCATCGAGGGTTTATGATATTTGGATAGATAAAATGAGGTTAAATGACTATCAAGTAAGTTTAGTTTAAGGTAATGTGTTAGATCGTTTATATTTTCGGTACATTGTATTAAGTAACCACGGATATTCGTCACTTGGTTCACAATATTATCAAAACCTACGGTTAATTCTCATGGCATTCAATCATCTATGAACCTATGCCAATCAGGCATTATCATCTCTTTGGCATAGACTCAAAGTGTGAATGTGTTTCTAAGTGGGTGTGCTGTCATCAGAGTGCCAACTTTTTCTGTGTTCATATATGACCTCGTCGTAGCTCGGGGGCGGGGGTATGTGGCCATCCTTAGTCTTGGCGGGTTGGATGTGCGTTGGTTTGACCAGCTTGTCTTCTTCTGCCTCTTCAGGAATGGAGTCTCGGCGGCGTATATCGTATTCGCTAAGAATTGGCTGGGAGATGTTGTTGCGTTGGGTCAGTTTTGGAGCGCTGTTCGCGAGCTGGAAAAGAAGTGAGGTGTTTGTTTAAGTTTCTGATTACGAGAAGTAAAGAAAGAGTTTATCAGGGCCAAAAAATATTAGAGAATAACGTGGCCTAGAATGATTGTTGACTTTAACAGAAGTTATTAATAGTGATATAGGTAGTAGGAAGTAAATTAGAAAGTACACATACACATGGAACGTTAGAATCGTAGACTTTTTGTGAAGATGCTGAGCGAACTGCATTAAACTTAAAATGCTGTATTTTTTTGTTGTTAATTTCTATTCTTAATAAAACTAAGCACTTTAAGCTAAAAATAACCATAATGTTAGAGCTATTTAAGGTGTGTAAATATTTTCAATTTCCAGGCCTTTGACCTTAGTAAAGTGAAGAAATCTTTGAGCTGATAATACTTAACTGATAACTCTGATAAGGAAATGAAGAGAGGCAACATAATTATTCTCTAATTCTCACCAGCAATTAAATGTACAATAGGTACCTACCTATACCTACACCTAATTGCGAAATAACGGTAACCGCTATATATCAATAATATTTCACAAACTATAGCAACGTATGTATCTACTTAATTAAAAAAATTAAAATTAATATCGAGCAAGTCTTGAGCAATTATGCTGATGAAGAGAAGAGAGAGAGAGAAAAGAAGTCTTTATAAGTATAATTGTGTACTTTCCTCATTTTAAAATGTATAACGTAGTGTGGCTATATTGAAAGTAAACCATCAAATTATTACAATAAAATGTAAAACGACAAAATACATTTAAAATCATAAAAAGATATGAGACAAGAAAGTTAAAAAAATAGAGCTAATTTACCAATAGAATCCCTACACTTTAATAAAAAAATATTAAAGAAAGAAAGAAAGAAAGAAAACATTTATTCGTGGACAAAACAATGGGTGTAAAAAACAAAACACAGAACGTAAAAATAGCAGGGTCCACGAAAAGGCCCCGACTCAGCATGGTGCTAACCTAGAAGGCCAGCGCTGGTCTTCCGTCGGAACCTTTACATGAGTTACCTCCTGGAAGGCAACACAAAACAAATACCTACGCTAAACATAATATATCTTAAAACTATTCCAAATCCGACGCCAGAGTGGCACGGCAGATTGCATCGTGTGAACGCGTCGCCAAACTGTGTGTCAGTGTCACTGTCAACTTGACAGACCGAACGCAACTTTTATTTCAGATAGTGAATATATGGTGGGATTGGCTTCCGGCGTTCTGGTTGCTACACGTGCGAAATTTTCTTCCTGCTAATTTATACAATTTTCGGTTGAAATTTTGGTGTTTGGTGGTGTAAATTTGTGTTTGGTGGTGGTATAACTACTATCCGGTAAGTGGGTGGATTGTTAGAGTAGTTTGGTGGAGGAAATGAGTGGGAATGAGCCCCCTGACGGGGGCGGTATCTCGAACGTCCCCATGGCTGGGGTGATCATGTCTACCCAGTCCGCGGATGTTCACGCTGATAAACGTAAGTGTGCTGAAGACAATTCCAATAGTTTAAATAAAAGAGATACTAGAATTCCCGCATCTGCGTCGATTCAGCACACCTACACAGTGCCAGAGTTTGCCCCGGGAACAAAATTAAATTATGGTGCAAATGACACGGGCCCATTCAGGTGGTCAAATCCGATGACTCATCCCCTGGGTCACCATTTAGAATACTAAAATTCGCACAACTAATGCACAAGTATTCTGTTAAGGGCATTATTAAAGGTGGTATTCATTCTGCTGGTCGCAGCCGGGTTACGGTACAATTTGAAAAATCTGATGACGCCAACCAATTTTTGATCCACTCGTTCTTTACAGACAATCTGCAGTATTCGTGTGCTATCCCAATGTATAGTGTAACGCGTTCTGGTTTGGTGAGGAATATACCAACTGACTGGTCTCTGGAGGAGCTTGTGAATTCTATTGAGTGTCCCAATCATTCCAAAGTAATAAAGGCCCGTCGTTTAAACAGAAAGTCTACCACCGATGGTGTTACATCCTGGATCCCTACACAAACTGTTGCCCTCACATTCTTAGGTCAAAGGCTTCCGAAAAAGGTGTTCTGCTTTTATACATCTCTCCCTGTGGATCTGTATCGCCTCCCAACCATACAGTGCAACAAATGCTGCCGATTTGGACACATTAAAGCAAACTGCCGGTCTAATGCTAGGTGTTATAAGTGTTCCCAACCCCACGAGGGGGAAAGCTGCCAGGTGAAAGACGAAAATGGTTCTTGCCTTTCCTGTTCAGGCCCCCATTTTGCCACAAACCCTTCTTGTCCTGAGCACGCTAGACAAAAGAGCATCAAGCTTGTTATGTCGGAGGAAAGCATCTCATATTCTGAAGCATCTCGCCGTTTCCGTGCCGTTCGACGTACCTTTGCCGACTCTACCCGCCCTACAGTTTCACCATCCCCAGTCCCTAATTCCCAATCCTTCACTCCGGTCTCTCCCCAATCCCAGCATCCTCAGTCGACATCTTACAGGAAGACAGTTTTGATCCCCCGTCGTCAGGCTCCTGTCCTAGACAAAGGATATGATAAAGCGGCCCATAATGACATTACCAGCACTCCACAATCCTCTCAGCCTGATGGCTGCTGTTTAAATCCAAGAACGTCATCACCATCAGATGACAATCTGATGAGAATACTAATATCTGCTCTGATGAATTTCTTCTCGAGGTTTTCAGACACACTACCGAACAACGTCATGGATATGTTGCACCAGCTCATGAGTACTCTTGATTCTTTTAATGGCTCCTTCAGCCATTCAATGGAACTGTAGAAGTATTCGGCATAAAAAAACTGAAGTAATTTCCCTAATTAATAATTACAATCCTGTTTTACTAGCTATCTCTGAGACATGGTTGAGGCCTGGCTCCCAATTTAGGGTGCCTGGTTTCTCTTGTCTTAGGGATGATAATGATGATGGATGGAATGGATGTGCCATACTCATTAAACGTACCCTTCCCTTTTCCTTGATCCCCATCCCCCCCCATTCAGCAGGGTTTAATATAGTGGCCTGTAAAGCTTTAAATTTAACTTTTGTTTCGCTGTACATTCCTCACCCAAATATCCCTATTATTTCTGAGCTTGATTCTATTCTCTCCCTCCTCCCTGGTCCTTTGGTTGTAATGGGCGATTTTAATTGCCACCACACCATGTGGGGTTCTGCCTCTTGTGATTCAAACTCTTCTCGTCTCATAGAGGTTTTTGATAACATTTACTTATGCCTGCTGAATGATGGGTCTCCTACCCGAAGAACATCTCCTCTCCAAAACAGAAGCTCTGTTGATTTAACTCTGGTCTCTCCTAGTCTGGCTCCCCGCGTTGTTTGGGAAACCCTCACGCTGTCGCATGGTAGTGATCACCTTCCCATCTTAATCTCTCTACCTTCCGATGTGTCCATCCCTGTAATTTCGTCCTCTCCCCTTCTTAAGTATAGACTGGACAAGGCAGATTGGCCTGAATTCTCTGTTTTCGTTTCTAATGAAATAAACTTGCTTCCTTCAGTTTCAGAAGATAACTACCTTTCTTTATATTTCCAATTCATTTCTATACTATCTAAGGCAGCAGACTCTTCTATGCCTCTTAAAAATTCTGCCCAAGGTAAACTTTCTTCTCCTCCTTGGTGGGATGCCGAATGCACGGCAGCTATTAAAAAGCGTAATGAAGCTGAAGGCTCCTTTGCGGGCGATCTGTCTAGCTATGATCACTACCTTCACTTTCAATCTACCAACGCCCGTACTAAACGTTTGCTGTCCACTAAAAAACGCCTCGGGTGGACGCGGTTCTGTGAAAGCTTGTCTCCCCGAACCCCATCTACTTTGGTTTGGAAGAACATAAAGCGGTTCCGTGGCTCTATGTCCGCAACCAACATCTCATCGAATGACCCCTCTGCTTGGCTTGATCCTTTCCTGGATAAACTGGCACCTCCTTATGTTCCTTTTGAGGATGCCTTGCCATCTTTCTCTCCTGTTGCACCTTCGAATGACAGGATGGATGAGCCTTTTTCATCATCAGAATTATATTCCGTATTAGAGCATCTTCAGGATTCCTCACCAGGTATAGATGGGATCCCCTATTCGTTTATAAAAAAATGTTCTGTATCTTCCAAAGTATTTTTTCTTTCTATTATCAACCAGATATATTTTTCAGGAACTATACCATCTACTTGGAAAAGTCAGATAATTATCCCCATTCTAAAACCCGGCAAAGACCCTAGCGATCCTTCAGCATATAGACCTATCGCTATTTCGTCTGTACTAGCTAAGATTCTGGAGCATCTGATTAAAAATAGGCTCGAGTGGATTCTAGAAAGCCGTGGAATTTTATCTGACTCTCAATTTGGGTTCCGCAGAGGAATGGGAACAATAGACAGTTTAAGTATTCTTACGTCAGACATTCGACTGGCGTTTTCTAGGAGTCAGCATGTAGTGGGTGTATTCCTTGATGTAACGTCAGCCTATGACAATGTCCAGCTTCCGCTACTCAGGCAGAAAATGCATCAGCTGAGTTTGCCGGTAAGAATGGTCAACGTCATATGTAACCTCTTTATGGATCGCTCCATCTGTGTCCGTCTCCAAGGCTCCTTGCTTCCTCCCAGAACTATATGGAAAGGTCTACCGCAGGGATCAGTTTTGAGTCCTATTCTATATAGTCTTTATACTGCTGATCTTGATAAATCTGTCAACTGTTTCTGTGACATTCTTCAATATGCAGACGACATTGCTCTATACTATGCCTCCGATTCTGTTTCAGAGTGTTCAGTTGCCTTGAACTCGGGACTTAGTTACTTGAATGCTTGGCTCTCGGATCATGGTCTCTCTTTGTCGGCTTCCAAAAGTTCTGTTGTCGTATTCACAAGAAAACGACGCATCCCAGACATTGACATAGTACTTGGTGACGAGATCATCCCAGTTTCTAATTGTGTGAAGTTTTTGGGCCTTTATTTGGATGCCCGATTAACTGGCATCCCTCATCTAAATTTTATTAGGAATTAATGTGAAAAAAGCGTTAACGTTTTGAGGGCTCTATCGGGGGCATGGTGGGGCTCACACCCTTTTTCGCAAAAGCTCTTGTATAACGCCATTATTCGGAGTCACTTTGACTATGGGTCTTTTCTGCTAGAGCCTTGTAGTAAAATAGCCTTATCTTATCTAGACAAGATACAGTCAAAATGTCTTCGTATCATCTGTGGAGCTATGAAGTCCTCTCCCATCAACGCCCTCCAGGTAGAGTGCTTAGATCCTCCCCTGAGACTAAGGAGACAGCTTCTTGCTGATCGTTTTTTTCTCCAGAGCTGCCCAATCCTCTGATCATCCATTGATGTATCGTATGAATAGCCTAGCAAATGTAATTCCTTCTTCCAAATATTGGACGCACAAAGATCTTCCATGCCTTATTAAGAGTTTCGAAAAAATGTCTGAAGCTCCTCTCCTTCTGACGACTCCTGGTAATCCAATTTTCCACATTTCATATGATGCCCTCATATATCGCCCTAATGTTATTTTCTCCCTAGGATTAAAGAAATCATCTCCAGGGGCCAATAATGATTTCTTGAAAATATTAGCTGAAAAATGGGATGGTTGGCTTCATATTTTTACGGACGCCTCCAAACTAACTAGGGAGGGGTATGTAGGTTCTGCTGTTTGGATTCCTCAATATAAAATAGTTTTAAGTTATAAAAGCCCTCCCCCTACTTCAGTTTTTACTGGAGAAGCCATTGCTCTTTATGAAGCTATTTCTTTTATGAATCCCACAAAATAGCTAAAGTAATTATTTTCTCGGATTCCCTTAGCTGTCTTCAAGACCTAGTTAAATGCCCTCTTCGGTCGAGAGATAATCTCTTAGTGACCCTTAAGTCCCGTGAGGTACTCCATCGGTGTGACTCCCTTGGCTTAGAGGTAGTGCTGGCATGGGTCCCAAGCCACTCCGGTATTGAGGGAAATGAGCAGGCTGATGCCTGTGCTAAACAGGCTATTGATATTGGCTGTACTTCTCATTCTGGCTGCCATAGTCAGGATTTGCGTGCTTCTGCTAAGACCCAGTTAACTGAACATTGGTCAGAGGAATGGAACATTACTCGCCTTTCCAAGGGACGGCATTATGGTGGAATTCAGCCAGACCTTCCTGTGAGACCTTGGTTTTTTTAAATTTCAAAAAGCTAGCAAGACCGTAACTTCAACCATAATCCGACTGCGACTGGGCCACATCTGCTCCCCATCCTTTCTTGCTAAAATCAGAGTTCGTGACCACTCTTTATGTGAATGTGGCCTGGAGGAGGGCACTGCAGATCATATTTTTTTCAACTGTCCCAAAACTTCATCTTCCCTATATGATGTCCTTCCTGACTATATTCATCGTCCTGCTAACCTTAGTTATATCCTCTCTTTTGTTAATACGTCATTTGTATACATTCTAGCTAAATTTATTAATAAGTTCAAAATTAAACTTTAGTTCTACTACCTACTACCCCTATTTTAATTTGTAAACTTAGCAAACTTTGTGGGTTTTATGGTTATAATAATAAAAAAAAAAAAAAAAAAAAAAAACTAACTGACCATGTGTATGTTGTAGTTAGTCTAACATTGTGTTGTCTTTTGTTTTAGATTTTTCAACCGATCAAATCTTACACCTTTTGGACCTGGTCTTTAAAGATATTCGTGTAGCCTCCAAACTTGACGCTGGCCAAATTGTCCCACTGGACAGGGGCCATAACAAGCAAAAATCGAACGAATATATGGTGAAATATACGTAAATACAGCTGAATACTAAGTTAAAAGTACATTAAACGCAGTATTTTAAGACAAAAACAGCAACATAACTTGATTTGCCATACAACAGTTAGTACCTACGATGATAATGCTGCGATGTCATAATACTATGTCAATTTGAATGAGCAGTTTCGGCTGTCGCCAGCGAGGATCCGACTTTGAACCTCCTTTTTTTTATATGCTCTAATGGTAGCTAGTCCCATACAAACATTTGATCCACTCAGAAAAGAGGTCCAAGAGGGACCGTGAAAAAAAAATCCTTACCAAAGACCACCCCATTACCGTTTGAAAAACTCAATATACCTACATGTGTAAAATACCAACTGAAAGAAGCGTTACAACGGTGACATGTTCGTGGATGCTTTGACATATAATCAGTGATATAAATTCGCATCAATGCTGCCTGTCACTTTAAGACAGTAGGCAAATACATTAGCATCGTGTATTTATCGTCGAGGTTGTGTTTGTATTAGTTTTTGTTGAATAAATACATTGCTAGAAATAAACACATCTCGTTTATCATAGACTGATTCATTTGAATATTTGAAGAGATGGAATCAAGTTTACTGAGACAAAATAGTATTTCAAAGAACTAAGATACTTTTCACGCCACTGCTCGGAAATGTGGCACACGATGGTCAGAATTCAGGCTTCAAAATTATGGTTAGCTGGACGTCGCACGAACAGGCCTTCTATGAATTCAAACTGTCCACCAATTTTTTTGTAAATTTTATACTAAGCAGAAACGTTCGCTAACGACATTCCAAGCTCAGTTGGATACGAGCACTGGACGGATTCCAGATCCCGCTCGTGGCGAATAATTTTTAAATTTTCCACTTTGATCGAAACTTGAATGTTTTTGTAGTCCAGTTGGAAAAGGGATTCAAACAATCACATGCCCCCCGCGCGCCGTGCTCTTTCGTGTACAGTCGCCATCACATACATAGGTACACTTTAGGTGTTCAAAAATATCGGCACATGTGCCGATATTTTTGAACACCTATAGGGTACCGATGTATGGGATGGCGAATGTACAGTCAGCATCGTATATATCGTATATTAGTAGCAGCCAATGCAATGTAGCCAAATATATCGTAACACATCCGGACTCTTACAGTAATAAAGACTTGTACCGAAATATTTGGCTACTTTGGCTGCTACTTACTATATAATGCTGACTTACTTGACCTTACTATCTGCAATTAGGTACTTACTTCATTTTGATTTATAATTATAATAATTTGCAGTTTCCTCGCCATAGGCTTGAAAAGCACTAATGTAATGTCCCAGCCAAAAGTGCAATAAATGGACTCTTCTCATTCGAGGTTCTCACCTTCGTCTTCACTCGTTCATCTATTGCCTACTTTCTAGCCTCTACAACAATGTACTATACTACTTCGGCGGTAAATGGTCTAGCTAATGATGAGACCGTAACAATTACCTTATAAAACAAGGGCGGTTGACTGGTGCACTACATTGGGGTTGGAAATGTGTCCCTTGTTGGTGACTGATTTCGGGGCTGAGTGGAGCAGATCTACCTTGGAAGCCGAGCCATGGGGACTTTTCGGCGATACCATGGTGTAACTAATGATTAGACCGTTATGATTACCTTGTACACCAATGGTGGTTGTCTGTTGGACAGCATGTGATTGGAAATGTGACCTTTTCCATGCTGATGACTGATCTCAGGTGCTGAGTGGAGCAGATCCACCTTGGAAGCCGAGCCTTGGGGACTTTTCGGCGGTACCAGTGTTACTAAGGATTAGACCGTTATAATTACCTTGTAAACCAAGGGCGGTTGTCTGTTCGACAGCATGGGGTTGGAAATGTGACTTTTTCCATGCTGATGACCGATCTCGAGTGCTGAGCGGAGCAGGTCCACCTTGCAAGCTGAGCCCTGGGGAGTCTTTGGCGATATCTCGATGTTGCTGCAGCGGCGCTGGCTGTTGCTGCCGCTGCGGCTACGGTATAGCTCGTTTATGTCGCCTTGGGATAGCTGAGTATATAAATAAAGATACTAAATTGATGTATACTAAAGTGACTAGGTACGTACAACATCGGAAACGCCGGAGTGGTTTTAGTGGGTAGACTCCCTCCCCCTTCTCTTTAAATAGAGTTGGCTGGAGGGTGAGAGTCCCACATACCCCCCCATTATAGCTTACCCAGGCTAGGGGGGATGCGTAAGAGCATTTCCACTCCGTAAAAATAAAAAAAAAGTACGTACAACATACAATATAGTATTTAAAAACAAATCTCTGAATTTATAGGGCATTTTGGATCAGGCCGAAGAAAACACCACACTCCGACAGAGCAGAGTTTTCGTGCAGAGCAATGAAAATGCTCACTTCTAATTCTGAATAACTTATCTCCTTATGCTATAGTTAAAACTTATTTCCACGTTAAAGAGAGTTTTTCAAAATCAGACTTCTAAATAAAACCATAGATGGTTTATTTGGATCCGTAACTAGGCTTCGTCAACAATCAACTCTCAATTTAACTAACAAAAAGATGGATCGCCCCGGATCGTTGATGGCTCAAAAGTTCCCATGATACATGCGGCGTTGCCTCGCTGAATGGCCAATAAAATTGATTGAGCTAGGAACGATCCGAAAAGAGGATCACAACCCCTTATACATGTGGATATGCTTACCCTAGCTCTGGACCCTCTGGGCAAGGAATGCAGTGATCCCAGTGGGTTGAAACGCGTGATCATGTGCAGTCTCTCCAGCGAGATCATGGTCTCCGCGTCTTTCCGTAGCGGTTCTCCGTTCAGTTTGTCGCCTTCGCCGCTTTCTGGGAATCAAAATAACATAATATTAATAGCATATAGTACGTGTATTCATACAAAAGTACAGTCAACAATAAATGTGAAGGAAAACAACGTAGCTGACGACAGTGACGACTGATGTGGTCTTACTTTTTAGGGTAGTCCCTGTCTAGTGACAGAGATGGAACTCTATGAATATTTCGTCATAACTTCACAAGCATCAAACTCGCATCAAATTAAAGAAAGCATCGTAAAGGATGACTCACGCTATAGAACGGGCCGTGTCCGGCCTGGGCCGTTTTCGGTGTCGGCACGGCCCGGCCGTGGCTCGGCCGGGCTTGAATGTGTGTGCATGGGCATATAGGTATGTATAGGGGTGAGCCGGATGGGCTGTGCCCACCTCAGTAAGGTTTGGTGCCCTACGGACTGTAAACTCCACGCTCGCTGGTCACTTTAAAAAACCCTGCCCTGCGGGCTTAGCATGGTTGACATTTAAACACTTATCGCTGTCGATAAGACATCCGTCACGTTCTGACAAGTTTGCGAGTGCGAGAATGACGTATGTCTTATCCACAACGATAAGTGATAAAACCACAGAACTATATCAAGATAGAAGGAAAAAGCTCATCGATTAGTAAGGGAACCGAGCGTGTAACATGTTGCGTAGGTACTTTGACGTCACGAGCGTAATTTAGTGACGGGAAACATAAGCCGCGCGACATCGATTAGCACGCGGCAGTTGCAATAACATTGTAGGTGTATTTTGTATCGATTCAAAATATCGATACGAACCGACAGAGGAAATGATAATTAGATTCAACAGAGGAAATGAAAAATAATGTTAAAAAGGTCTTGGTTTTTTTTACAGTATAGAAGGAAAGAGTTCGTCGAGGACTTTATGTCCACTCTCTAAGCATCCTGGACCAATTTCTAAAGGGATTGTTTACGTCCCTGCTCACGCACGCTACACTTTAATCATTGGCTGAGCTATATGATAAGTCCTATAAAATGCGTCCAGATACCGTAAGCAATGGCCAGAATACAACAGAATTTTAACGTAAGGATCATTCGGAAAACTGAAATAAAATTACAATAAAGAAGTAACCATAATATGTTGGTTAATAATATTTGCTTTTCACTACGTACATTAGATTTAGATTTATTTATTTCGAGATAAAAATACAATTAGTATAGATTTGCATACAATGTCAAAATTATAAGAATCCTTATCACGATCGTCAATAATCTATATATATATAAAACAAAGTTAGTTACACCCTTTATAACTCAAGAACGGCCCAACCGATTTTTGTGATGTTTGATTTGTTGTAGTTGTCTTCAATCCGAATAGCAGAATAACTAATAATAAATGCAAATTGTAAAGTTTATTTTTTATTTTTTTTCATACATTTTGTATGGCGGTACGAAGTACGCGGGGTCAGCTAGTAAGAAATAAAAATATAATATTATTCAAAATGTTAATACACAAAGTGGAAATAGTATCTCCAATTACGGATTGTCATTTAACAACTAATAGACAATTACCTATTAAACAAAAATAAACAATGTCAATTTATGCATTACGGTTAAAAAGTTGAATATACAACATAAATGTTACACACGAAAAAATATCAAATTAGGTATCAATTAAACACTTAAAAAAAGATTTCTATGAACTCATGAACTGCTAAATATTAATATATAAACGTAATTATCATTTCCTCTGCTTTCAAAGTCGATTTTAATCGAGTAATAAAATCGCAGTGTACAGCACTGTGGTACAGCGCTATTCTTACTTTTGACCGAAAAAATGAGAAATCGATCTTGAACGTGATTCGACAGTTTGAATAGCTTATTTTTACATCGCTGGTTTTGAACGCACGCGAAGTCTGGCTCGTTAAATTAAAGCCGCAATGGAAAACTAGCGTTGGCACACAATCACCCGCTACTGGTTCGATGAAAATAGTAAAATAAATCGTTAATAATGAATAACAGAGATTTAAGGACAAATAGTACTCACCGAAAAAAGGAAATACCTCAATTTACAGCTCCAACTTTATTGGAGCGGCTTGAACAATTGGTTATTGCGCAACAAACCATTTTGTGTTTATAACCTGACGTCGCTCGCAGACCGCGGTCGGGAGCAGACTGAAGTTCGCTGCGAGCAATGATGACAAATTGTCATCGTTTCGCCACGCGAGGTACATACACTCTTTCCTTCTATCTAGATATATTTCTGTGGATAAAACCATGCTACGCCCGCTGAACCCCCTGGAAAGCCTAAACGCGCCTATGGGAGTGTGATGGAACATCGTTGAAGATTCTGTAGTTTGCTTACCATTATCCTGTTCAGAAGGCCGAACCAGTGACGCCATGTTGATGTGCCTGAGCCAGAAGTAGTGGAGCAGCCCGTACACGATGCCTCCCAGGAACGCGATCAGCCCCATGTAGCGGAACGCTTCCCTGGTTCCTAGCGAAGCGATGAGCAGGCCGCCGCCAAAACTACCGCTACCTCTTCCTGGAATAAAAAAAAATCGGATAAGAAAAAACAAATAGTTTTACTACCGTAGTATGTCAATTAAGTGTACAAAAAAACCGGTCAAGTGCGAGTCGTGGTAAATCATGGTGGTTGTATGGGAGCCTTTTTAAATATTTATTTTATTCTGCTTTTTAGTATTTGTCTGTAACAACAAATACTAAAAAACAGAATAAAATAAAACAACAGAAATACATCATCTGTGAAAATTTCAACTGTCTAACTATCACGGTTCATGGGATACAGCCTGGTGACAGACGGACAGACAGACGGACAGCGGAGTCTTAGTAATACGGTCCCGAAAACATTCGAGAACCCAATTCTTGATCTTTTCCTTTTTTGTACATACAGTATGGCCAATTTATTCGTTCATTCGATTAGCCCAAGGACCCTGAATCTTTTCCAAATTAGGAGCCAATTTTTTTAGGTACTTGCTGCATCTCACGTATCTCGTAATATTTTTTACATCATGAAACACAATTAATTAACTTGTCTTCATAGCAATAAAATTGAGGCCTTTACAATTAAGTCAAGTTAAAATAGAGGATTATAACAATTTACAACTGAATGTTTTTACATGACGTCAACAATTTTAATGCGCCGGGCATTCGGGTGTGTATTTTAGATTTTGAAGTTAGTAGAGCGATTATGTTCCCGCCATTTTTATTTGCCTGAAGATATCGAAAATCTTTGGGATACATCGATAAGATGATAAAAAGTATTTTTTTTAAACAGGCTCAGTCGTTATAGTACCTATTAGTAAAACTCTTAATTATACACAATAACAAAAAAATAATAAAAGGAAAAGGCAAGTAAAAAATAAGGGATCTCTTAATTCCAGTTAACTTTTAAACAGATGAGAAAATAAATGATTCATCCTCCTAGCGTTTATTCCCGGTTGTGCCCTAAAGGAGCCCGGGGTCCGCTTTGATACCCAATCCCAAGATTTGGCATAGGCACTAGTTTTACGAAAGCGACTGCCATCTGACCTTCCAACCCAGAGGGAAAACTAGACCTTATTGGGATTAGACAGGTTTCCTCACGATGTTTTCTTTCACCAAAAAGCTAACGGTAAATATTCCGTACATAAGTTCCGAAAAACTCATTGGTACGAGCCGGGATTCGAACCCAACGACCACCGCTTGAAAGCCGCATGCCTGAACCACTAGGCTACCGTAGCTTCCAAATCCATACTCGTCACCGTTAAATTGTGAAAACCGTCAGTTTATAATCTTACCCGTTATATTGTAAGCTAACGGAATATTGTGAAATGCTAAAATAATTCATAATTTTACGCATTCATTTTCGTTAGTTTATGAACTAACAATGTCATATCGTTAAATTGTAAACTGAATCAAATTTACCTGATTCGGAACGCAACCTGTGCGCTGTTTGGTTGAGTGAATTATTCCACTTGCATCAGTTTCCACTTACGTCAGAACATGATTGTTTTTTTTTGTTATTCAGACATTTTATTCCATTTATTTTGGCATGCAGCAGTGTCGACGGAGCCCCGCTGCGCGGGGTTCCTATTTCTATGCGCTTTGCCTTTCGGGCAACTGAAGATACCTAACTAACCTAACCTACCTAGTCTTTGTGTACGTTCCGTAGCAAGCCGATTTGATCTCAGTTCACAATTTGACAATTCGACATTGATAGTTTATAAACTAACGAAAAATAATGCGTTAAATTGTCAACGGTTTTGACAGTTCACAATTTTTGGTCAGTTTATAATACCGCGAGTTAGATTATAAACTGACGGTGTTCACAATCTAACGGTGACATATATAAAGGACAAATACATATGTATTTATACATGAAGTATTTAAGAGAAAGGACAGACTATCTGCAATTTATTGAAGGTTGTCCGAATTTTATTCTTCTCGTCGATTATCAAAAATAATTTAATGCAATAATGAGATACCAAGCACTCAAAAAACTTAATTAGTCGAGAAAATATAGCATATATTATCAATTCAAACTGACCGCTATCCATCAATTGGTTTACCGCAACAAAGTAATTTGCATAAAAAGTAGTTGATGTACAGTTAGCAGCAGAAGTAACTACGCAAAATGTCACGCTCAATATAAATAAATCTACTCAGGGGACCGATTTTTGACTTTCGAGCGCTCGAATCTTTCACTCGAAAACTGACAAAAATTACGAAATGCTCTTTTGAAATAGCGATAGAAAATTGAAAAGCGAGTGATATTGACCACTCGTATTCAATTCTATCGGTCGAAAGTTACTGCCTGCAATTTTACACTAAAATCGTATTTACTTTTATTTTATTTTCGAGCGCTCGAAAGTCAAAAATCGGCCCCCTGTTCTTACTCTCTTGTATAACGTTAGAGTCCTGTAATGGGGAACTTGAATGAGACTTCAATTTCGAATAAATTGCACACAATCGATGCTGATATACGTAGAGATTTCATACAAAAGAAAAAAAAGCAACGATTGTACCTACTTATTACTTTTATCTCACGTTAAAATGACGAAAAAAATTTTTTTTTCCGATAAAATAACAACAGTCACACAGAATATTAAATTAGAAATTTTGAACGACACGTATAGACTTACTCCATAGTAAACGCGCCGAGAATATATGCTGTGACGTCATAGCATAAGCCCGTTTAATATAGAGCGTTTTCGGGGGGTGCCGGCGCGTGCAGATTTCAAATGCATATAACATCAGAAAAATAAATAATAAAAAAGTTTAAATGCAACAGTTGTTTTAATGCTGGATTATACTTTTGATTTTCGTAATAAAATAAAAAGATGCAAGTTCCCTATTATGAGCACTTGGTCCGCGTAGCTACTTTTGCTGCGGACTGTACGGTTGTGATTATTTAATGCGGCCTACTTTTTCTAAAACTGTCATTGTAATTGGAATCTTTTTCCTCGGACGGTAGAGTTGCTTTTTGGATGTACCACTTTGATGCAATTCGGCCAACTCAAATAATCTCAAAAGTAGGTATTTTTTTGTTTTCCCGTCACTTCTTGACATAGAGCACCATAGAGTAAGAGAAGGATCATTGTCCACTTTTCCTAGCGACAAAATAAGTGCAAGAATACTTGAACGTTAATTGGCCAAAATCCACCTTAATCATGCACATTTTTTTTAGTGGCTCACGACTGGGACTGCGAAGTGTGTCTCGGACCATGTAAACTACTGCGCTACAGCTACAGCAAATCGCCCATCAAGAGTCCGCAGTAAGCTCGATTCTCCATACAAACGTTCTCATTTTAAAACGACTGTCTATAGTTTGCTCTGAAACTTTATACTTAGAATAAGTTAAGAAAAAAATTGAAAAAAAGTCCAAGTCAAATTAGTTTATGTAGCTTCAGATACATTAGTAAAACAAATACAGCAAATTGAAGTTTTAAATACAAAACTTGTTTGTGCTGTATTTCATTTGTTTTATAAACTGGAGCCATATAAACTAACTAGCTGTTGCCCGCGACTTCGTCCGCGTAGAACTTAATACTTAGAAAATATAATGCAAACAAACTTCTACCATCTTAAGGGATGATTTCCGAGGCAAAAACTATTCTATATCCTTTGAAGGGTCTCAAATTATCTCTATACCAAATTTCATCTAGGTACATGGATTTTATCCAAACTGTCACCCCCTATTTCATACCCTTAGGGAATGATTTTCGGGATAAAAACTATCTAATGTCATTCTTAGGGACTCAAACGACCTTTATACCAAATTTCATCTAAACGGGATTCATCCAAATTTTCACCCCCCATTTCACCCCCTTAGGGAGTGATTTCCGGAATTACAACTATCCTATGTCCTTTCCCAGGACTCAAGCTATCTCTATACCAAATTGTATTAAAATGGGTTCCATCCGAATTTTCACCCTTAATTTTATCCCCTTAAGGGATGATTTCTGGGGTAAAAACTATCCCATGTCCTTTCCCAGGACTTAACCTATATCTACACCAAATTTCATCAAAATAGATTACATACAAATTTTCACCCCCCTCCCCTTTTTTCACCCCCTTAGGGGATGATTTCCGGGATAAAACCTATTATATGTCCTTCCCCGGGACTCAAACTATTTATATACCAAATTTCATCTAAATCGGTGCAGCGGTTTAAGTAGCTCCATACAAATTTCCACCCCCAATTTCAGCCCCTCAGATATAAAAACTACCCTTTGTCCTTCCCCGGGGCTCATTTCATCTAAATCGGTTCAGCGGTTTAGGCGTGAAGAGGTAACAGACAGACACACTTTCGCATTTATAATATTAGTATGGAAGTATGGATTATTAGTATGGATAGTATGGATTAATTCCGCTTGTCTTCCAAATAGAGGTGTAGCTGTAGACTCACTTCAAAAGAAAGAGGAAACGAAAAACTCATTCAAATATCTCAAAAAATTACGAAGCTACAACCGTTTTAATGTCGCTTGTTAGAGTGAGAAAACGATCAGGGACCGTGACGTCACGATCCTCGAGCGTCATAGTAAAAAACAATCGTTTCATTATAAAGGTGCGTTTTGCGGAAAAGAGACGCAACAAATCCCCTCTTATAACTTAGTGATTACCTATATAGCCTCTTGCGTTGTTTTTTTTTCGAGATAATACAACATTATGATTATTTTGTTTAGTGTCTACATCCCTATTTTCGATAAGATAAGATAAAATAAGATTTCTTTATTGTCAGAACTGTGTACATTTAGTTGTTTTGGGTAAAATAAAGTCCAACAGCTTGCCCATTTCGGACGTACAATATTAAACTTAAAGCTAGTCAAATATACTAAAACAATAACAACAATAGTATTTCCAAATAATTGTAACCATATGCACACATAAAATATTAATTTAGATCTATCCGACATCCGTATTTTCTTTTAAACCACGAACTTCGGAATTCGAAAATATTCGGGTATCTCTATCTCTATCGCACTAACAAATGACAGGAATGCAGATATACGAACTTCGAGTTTCGGTTTTCGTGGGTTGCCTGAATACGCAAAGAGCGCGCGCGCGTGCCATTAAAAAAAACCAAGTTTATATTGTTCGAGTTTGTTGTTACATTTGTACAAATTACGCCTTAATTCGACATTTCCGCATATAAGTTCGCATATCAAAATCGATTAATTATATATTTGCTTTTGGTACCTATGTGTCTCGTCAATGTATATCGTAGACGGGATTAAAATTATTAATAAGCGAAAGAAAGGCAAAGCAATTCCGCCATTTTGTCCGTAGTATTTCTTATTAGGTACTGTGATTTTGACGTTTCTTTTAGCTGACAGATGTGGCGGCGATATACTTTAAGAATAATAAATGAAAAATTAAATGAAGTCGTATCATCATCATTTCCTTGCCCTTATCCCATTTACTTGGGGTCGGCGCAGCATGTCTTTTTCTTCCATACTTCTCTGTCAGCCTTCTCTGTCGTATATTACGGAAAATAAATTAATTGTCGCAGTCGGATAAAAACTATCCTAAGTTGCAGCTGGAATAATAATGTACCTATATAAAATGTTTCATATTTTACCGTCCATGGGATGCTGAGAACATTCGTACCACAGAAAGCTTAGTTTCAAACTGGCTGATTCTTTTTTTTATTTAGAGATTTATTATAAGTGAAGATTACAGACTTAGATATACCTCATGTCATTTTATATGCAAAGTTTCGTTACAATCCAACTCGTAGTTTTAAAATGAGAACGAAACTCCGTTTGTATGGGAAGGTGAAATTCGGCCGAGCTTACTGCGGACTCTTAAGGTACACAGTCAACCGCACATTCAAACAATTCAACTCGAAGAACGCTAGTGTATGTATACCCAGCTTTACCTAAACATCATAACCATTACCCAGTTCCCCTATTACTCATTATGCAAGCGTAGGAACTCACCAAGGCTGAAGTGCGCCATCCCGAGTACTCCAATGAGCGTGGCTAACAGGTTCTTAGGGGCCAGCATGGCGCAATACGTAGCTGCCGCCACCCACATCAGGTGCACTGACAACGACTCCAATGCCTCGAAGGGAAAGCACCACCAGGAGTTTCTGGAAAATGAGACTAGGTGTCATTGAAATATCAGGGGCATTTGCGAAAGTAGCTTACGTAATGCGTATGTCTGTACGGGGCTATACCTTACCCTAATAATATGCAGAAAGCTCGAGAATATACTGTCAATCAATAACACTTGACAGCATTTTAAAAAGTATTAAAAGAAAAGTATCACGTAAGCAACATTTAAGTGTAGGTATGCCTCATCATTGTAATCATTACTCAAAGAGATGTAGTGCATGATAATGGTTTCCCATCAAACTCAAACTCAAATCATTTATTGCACTGCAGACTACACTCATGTTATCGTTTTTTCACGGAAACGTACGAACGTGTCTCGCTATTTCAGTCGTTCACGGTACAAAAAGTACTGAGGTTGACTGATGTAGCATGACAAATACGAACAATTCCGAGAAAATACGATGGGAAATGATTATTCACTACATCTGTACCTACATTTGAATGTCTAAAATAAAATTAAGTAAAGAAGGGCTGACGTCCCACAAGGCGGCCAAAAAACTAAAGACTCGAAACTCGTAGGTACTCGTTTTGAAATTGTGTTGTTTTTCAGTTAGACATCACTGAAATTTCTTAAAAAAAATATGTACTTAGCGAAAAATATTTAACATTGGCGAAATGCAGGAAGCGAGCAATAATTGATTTTGATTGTTTCTTGTTGAATCTAATGAGTCACCAGAATGTACTTTAGGTATGACTGTAAGGTTATAGAACCAATTATAATTATGTAGGTATCCTATAAAATCCTGGCGCGCCAAGACCAGAGTGTTCAACTACAACGTTAAGTCATTCCTATCCTACCTAGGTACTTTACGGTTGCGACGTTGCGAGACAAGGTTCGTCATGAATGACATCACCAGATTCACCAGTGCTGCAGTGTGATAAAATAAAGTTCATGTTGAGCTACTGCTCAAGAAAGAAAGTCTCAAGACTAGATTTCGACAGCTCTTCAGAGTGAGAAGAGAAGTGTGATTATATAAAATAGGTAGCATATTAGGCACCATTTGTTTTGGCGCTCATCAGATCAATCGAATATTACGATTAGCCAATGCTAAGTGAGGTCAATATAGGGGAAGTTTTTAGAAAGCTGCAGGTTGTAATGAAATATTGTCATAATCAAAATGTATAAGTACGTAGTACATGTACTACGTACTTATACATTTTGTTTATGACAATATTTCATTACAACCTGCAGCTTTCTAAAAACTTCCCCTATATTGACCTCACTTCATGGCTTAGTCCAATACAATGGGATACTGTAGGGTTTTGAGCATAAATATAGCAAGTGTTAACGCGACTCTTACCCTCGTTTGTCTCGATTGCTCGCCAATGAACAAGGCTCGATATTTGATTAGATATTACTAGGTTTTTTCCCGTCAATATTACTGGGAATGGCTTTTCCCACTTCACAGAAATTGCTTCCACTCGACCTATTCAGCTTGTTCAGAGCCTAATATGTGCACAACATGCTGTTAACAAATCCATATCTATACATAACCCGCTTACATTATACCGTTGTGCTTATAAACTTGACAATGCCCCTGGGTACTTTAATTCTGTAAATAGAGTTAAATGGACTATAACGTAATCACTTTTGAGAGAGCTTATTTAGTTCCTCTAAAAGAGAGAATATAAATCGTTTATCTACGAGCTACTCACGGCCTAATAGGTAAAATAATTTCCGGATAACCTTTACAAGATCAAAACATGTTGTCCTTTACATAGGTACGATTTTGCTAATTAATAATTCATTAATAATGCTTTATTAAAAAAAATCCGAATCGATGTTACGAGTGAGAACTTGCTAGGCAAATAATGCGTATCGAACAACGAGTAGCGAGCGACCCACGTAGATACAATGTTGATGCACTTATTATGTATTTGATAAGATACCGCTTTGCTTCTTCAAGCCTATGTTTAGTAAGATTGGACAAGACGACAAGTAACAACTAATTGACTATTACAAACATGCCATTGCCAAGGTCCAGCCAAGTATTTTACATTGCTACAAATTGTAAAATAGCTGACACCCACAGTGTTTCCTCTAGATAACCGGCCATTGTTATATCGTTATGTTATGTGTCAGGTGTGAATGCATATTACCGGGTACAGGGCAACTGTTTAAATACGTCGTATGGCTTCAAGATAGGATTATGCACATTGCAGAAAGCGGCACGACGACATAAGATTTGTTTTGATCAGGAACCTTGGTTACTTATACAATTAAATTAAATTCATCATGATTAAAATAATACTAAGATTCCTAAACGATATAACAAATTAGCGCTAATGTTTCCTAATCGTATTTTCTTCTACCAGTGCCACAGTTAAAATATGTTTTAGGCCTTCGTTGAAGAAATCTGTCTGGGCTGCTCCTATTTCTGATTTTGACGGTACATTCCCAGTATGCTTTGTAAATTCCTCTCTAATCGATTGAATCAATCATTAACCGTCCACCATGAATTTGTGCTACAACGTCATATTCAGAGGACATTTTCTTTGTGTAAACCGAAACTTTTGCTTGCTTTTTCTTCGAGAATTCCATGATCACAAGCAACCAGTAGGTCGATCACGTAACGCATTGTACGAACGTCGGGTAGGTTATTGTCACTTTTTATATGGATAATTGACACTTAAATTGTACCGACGCGCGTTCGGAGCGTTACGTGATTACCCCTCATGTAAAGGGTGTTAAGTGTTAAGAGCGATCTATTACAAAAGAGACTCACTCTATGAAAGAGTAGCCGACGAGGCGGGCGGCGTGCGAGAAGAACGCCACGATGATGACGTTGACGTGCCCCATGCGCGCCGTGATGGCGTCTGCTCCGTACAGGAATGGGATGCTGCTCAGTGTGCCCACTGTTACTGTTATTCCTGGTCAGATAAATATAAATACTTCTATAGGTGTCCTTCTACAAATATCGTCGTCGACAAATATTTCGTCAAAGGTTTAATTTGGCAGAATTTAGAACGAAAGTTCACAACTATTCTTGTCTGATACCTTAATAATTTCTTCAGGTAAGGGTTCGGAGAAAAATTCGCAACGGAGAAAAATGTTTCTATACAATGAAAATTCAGCAAAATGATTTACGGCGAAACAAAAGTTATGCAATAATTACTATTTTTGTTCATGATTTAATAAAACAACTTAACTATCAAATTTATTTACCCATCAAGCTTGACCCATTGGGAATTGAAATACCTATATATCCTTAGATTTGCAAGATTGTGGATTAATTTTGAAACAATTGCTACTTAGATATCTTTATTTGATTAAGAAGAGTAACGGAAAGCAGTGAAAGTGTTCCTCATATGTTTGTTAGGTTTGTGGCTAAACTTACCCAACAGGAAGTTCGGCGCCCCTAATTCCTTTAAATACAGGAAGAGATAAGATTCAATAAAACCCCAGAAGTTGCCCAAAGCAAACAGGAAAAATATGAAAATTATAATATGCGGCATCTTTATGATGTTCACTAAATCGTGTAGCAAATTATCTGCAGGCAACTTCGCTCCAAGTGGCATCACAGCTACAGTTATAGCTGATATCAAGAGCAACACGTCGTACGTGTAAAATGCAGCGGAATAGTCCGTGTAACCTGCAATCAACAAACCGATGTAAACACAACAAACTATTGATATTAGATAACGATTACGAGATGGCGTTAACTTACCAACTTGTTTGCTCCTCATATCTATAAGCATGCCGGTTATAGGAGAGAATATAGCCATGCCGATGCTTGAAAATAATCTTTCTCGGCCAAAGTCACCGCCGTATTTCTGTATCATGGTTAGAGCTATGGGATCCATGATGGTAACGGTGGCAGATAACATGATAGTGCCCATGAATCTCAGGAAGAAGTAGATATAGAAAGTTTTGTCATCACTCTCTTTGTAATCTGGTGGGCATATATCGGGGCCACCTTTCCTGTAATATTCCGATGATAAATCACACTTAATCCTTTGATAGCCACTATATTTACATTAGATAAATTAATGGAGTTATCAAAAACTTGTGTAGGTATAATTTTAAATAGAAAAACTCCCGTGAGTTCCAGACATATTAGAATCATAATTTAACGGGTCAGTCACGTCTTTCAGGTGGAATATCGCTGTAAGACTCGGTCGAATATGTTTGACAGAATTTGTGTATAAGTACCTGAAGTCGCACTTTTGAACAATGCAATCCTTGGATATTTTCTCCAGTCTTTGCTGCGATAGCTTGGTCATATTATGCAGCATCACTAGACCTCCGCATCTGAGATCCTCTTTGTCTAATGCTGTTATGTTTACTCCCTGGTCTATGAGCAGTTTTTCGCCGAATCTTGTTTTGAAGTCAGTAATTGTTTCGTTTTCATCCTAAAACCGATTACGATCTGAATACTAGCCTTAACAGCATACACATAATTACAATTATCTTTGTAAGTCTCGTTGCAGGTTAACAATGGGTCATGGCATGGGACCTCAAAAAGGCGATGAGGGGAAAACGGTTGTTTTATGTGGATAACCTAGTTTAATGGGCACAACAAAAAATAAGGTAGTAAGACTGTTTTTCAAATTTTCTCGATTACTATAACAGTAACTAACAGAAATGCAGGAAACCGGCCACATGAAGCAGAGACAGACGCGTTTGACGTCTTTTGAATGGACTTGATACGTAAGTTCTGAGTGTTAAGCTGAATTAATTAAAACAGAATATGATGATGAAAAAAATTACAATAGGTACTTTTTCATTCAAATTATTGTATACCTAATAAGGTTAGTGAACTTAGTAAGAAGATTTACGTAGGTCCGTTAAAAAGGTCTTACCCGTTCCATTTCTATGCCAAGTTGTTCTTTCGGGTCTCCGAGATCTTCATGCACTTCTACGAGAAAAAACGCCGCATCATTGTAATCCTCATCATCAGTTATATTGAACAAACTGAAACCAAATGATTTGTATTGTAAGATTATAAAAAAAAAAACAATATTAGGTTACAATTTTACACAGATCGTACTAGACCCATAGTAACTCAATAAGGCTGGTGTATGGGTACCTACTAGACGACAATATATTTAATAGATATCTAGGTATGAATACAAACATCCAAGACCTTAACGGGATTTGAACCCAGGACCGTCACTTTAGCAGGCAGAGTCGCTAAATCGGTATGTGTAAAAGTATAAGTTTGTAAAGGAGAGTTCAACTTAATTTTTCACTTACTACTTTAACTAAAAAGATTTTGGCAAACTTACTAACTATTTTATTTGTTTCTCTCCGTCTAGACATTTTCGATTACGTTACTTATTTTTCTCTTTGACGTTGATAATTATAATTCCACTGAGGTTGTAAATTACGCTTACGTTGTCGTCACAGATATGTCTACTTACACTTTTACACCTTACGGCGTAAAAGTAATAGTAAGGCGCAAAAATACACATTTCTTTAACACGAACTATACTAGATCACAAGATTCGGTGACTACGAGTATCTACTTAGAGTTAAATCTATTTTATCTCTGTTTGCTCGAAATAATTATCTTTAGGCACTAAGCAGACACCATAAAAACTGTGCATTGTCGAACATAAATATTTACTTGAATATTATGCTCCCAACGAATTGCTTACTATTGTTACCTATTACATTTTCCTTGTCATGAGAATAGATTAACTTCATGAAAAATCACTTTGATTACATATTTGCTGCCATATATATTCTGGAATATCTTTGGTGCACACACCGAGCTATCGTGCCTGAAACAGTGCGCACAACACATTAAGTATATGTAGGTAAAAAACTTAAGTAAGGCCCGGCCCTTCTTGCATGTAGTTGTGCCCAGTTCGAATAGACATTAACACCAACAAAACTAATGCCCATTAGAAAAGTTCCAGCAGTTACTTAAGTTTTTCACCTATATCCTAATTAGGGATGTAACGATACATGATTTTGCCGATACGATACCGATACCGATTTTTGAAGTAAATAATCGGCGATACTGATACCTACCGATACCTACCGATATCGGTGGCTTAGTAGTTAATAAACCCAGTAAATAAATAATGATGTATTTCATAAGCATAAAACTTACTTATGTTAAATAGACACTCGATTTTGTATGGTGTGACAATTTTTTTTAATTAAATTTAACAAAAAATGTCATTTCAAAATCAAAGAAAACATTCATCGTTCATTTCGCGCGCTGTTCAAACTGTTATATCGGCTGTATTTAAATCGGCGATGCCGATATATCGACCTGCCGATTATATCGGCCGATATATCGGTATCGGTATCGGTATCGTTACATCCCTAATCCTAATGAAATGCGAGATGTAATTACCTGATGTGTGGTGTGATTGACCTATATTCAAATTATGGGTATTCAGTACTCCAAAGTCCGTAACTATCAGCCAAAGAAAAATTATTACAAGCTAAGTAAGTCTGTTTAAACGAATATTTAATTTGATACTGAATGAGTTTCTGTCAAAAAAAATTTTTTTGGTAGTTACAAGCTTTTATTGCAAACTGGACTTTTCTGTATACCGTCATCAACCATTGTGACGATTGTAACGAGCCGAAAATCAACGGGGTTCCGTCGGTTAAGTACTGAATCCCCATGGCCACCTTCAGTCTCCACCATCAGATTAGCTCGATGGTACCGACCTGCCGATTATATCGGCCGATATATCGGTATCGGTATCGTTACATCCCTAATCCTAATGAAATGCGAGATGTAATTACCTGATGTGTGGTGTGATTGACCTATATTCAAATTATGGGTATTCAGTACTCCAAAGTCCGTAACTATCAGCCAAAGAAAAATTATTACAAGCTAAGTAAGTCTGTTTAAACGAATATTTAATTAGATACTGAATGAGTTTCTGTCAAAAAAAATATTTTTATTTGGTAGTTACAAGCTTTTATTGCAAACTGGACTTTTCTGTATACCGTCATCAACCATTGTGACGATTGTAACGAGCCGAAAATCAACGGGGTTCCGTCGGTTGAGTACTGAATCCCCATGGCCACCTTCAATATTGAATTGTCATCCAAACTATATTTATACCCAAAATTTCAGCTCAATCGGTTGAGGTTAACTGGTTCAAAATCCAGTTCAAAAATTTGTCCCACACTAACAAACAAACGAACAGGTCAATTTAAATAGAAGCTTGTAAAAAGTATTAACCTGACATTTGACTTGAATTTACGGCTGAGATGAAAGTCCAGGTCGTCTTTATCATCGGATGGGTCGACGGGGCTTTGCGTAGGCTCTGAGAGCAAGCAGTGGTCTATGCAGCGATCCAGGACAAAGTCCACTTGTTCGTCCTCGTCGGGGCATTCTCTGCTGGGGCATGGACTCCACCAGATCTGGAAAAAGTAGTTCTGTATGTAATGATTACGCACAAAACTAACACGAGAACAAAACTAAGCAATATTTGGACGATTATGGAAAATGTGAGTTTTCCCAGAATTATTTTAGATTTTCTAGACGCACAAGTACCTAAGGTACTTAGTTCACATGTGTCGAGAAGCATTTTAACTAACTGTGTCAACCGATTTATTAAGTATTGTCGTTTATTTTCAAAACATTTCTTCGATTAGTTCTTCCATATAATTGTAGTATGTGGTATGTGAAGCAAGGATACCGCTGGTTTAGTATTATATTCATTTCCATGCAGGATCTCTGGTGACCTGACTAACCAATAGGAACGCAACGCTACTTGCTAACAAAAGACGCTCTAAATATATTTAGACAATGCAGATGCCTACTTATCTGCCATTTGGCTCAAATTACAAGGCATTGCTTCAAATAGCTAAGGGGAGCATCGTAATTTGACTATAAATTATCATCTGGTAGGTCCTTGACCATACTGTCCTGTCTAAAGTAATAAAGGTTGCCCCTTCAAAAGTTCTTGAGTAGGTAATAGGTCGGGCTGCGTCCGTTCCAACCAGAGAGACTATGACGCAAATATTTCTACCTAGATAGGTACATAGAAAACAATGAAACGAAATATGAATCACAGATTCACCGAAGCCCTATCATAGTGATGACATTTCACTGAATTAAAGCAGTGTGCCTTAAAGTTATACTATAAGTAGATAGGTATCCAGGCAATACCTAAAACACATTTCAGCGAGACGTAGGTACTACTCGAATGTTGTAAAGTACCTAAATATAGTTTTATTTTTTTAATATTTTATAATATTAGATCACCAGGGATATAGAATTACCTACCTACAGTTTACATTACATGTGTTTTTAAGCTGTCTTATTCATGTTTAACTAAGGTCTATTATAGCCATATGCCCCTAATGAGGGATAACAGGAACACATAATAATCATCATCATCATCATGGTCTATAATACTGTTCTGAGTTAAAATTGCAATTAAGTAATCATAATCAACAAAAAACAACTTGTCTAGTTTATATACCTCTAGAAATGCGCCGATCAGAGTTCTAAATGGATCAAAACTTACGACGTGGGATTTTCTTGACAACTTCGGAGAGTGTCCATGAGAACGAAATTTTATATATTTGTATTATTATTTAGTGTTAAAATTCCTATACACACGTCTGCACTCCGCAGAATATTATAATCCCAAGCTCTAAGCCTTTGTTCCTGACTAATTCGTCCCGCTACCGGATGACGCCGATTTGCTCAAATTCTTACAAGTGTCACATTAGTATACACCTCTTTACCCTAATATATGTGACAAGGACCAATTCACGTAAAGACTCTGACGAAATACACGAGCAGATGCATTACAAAGTTTGAAAAGGGAGAAAACTTAGAAGCTCTATTTAAATTACACGAAAAATATTTGATACGAATCTATGAATTTCTTTCCAAACAATCTAGTGAATTTGTAAATTATGATAGGATAGTTACCTCCACGCTATTCTTATAAGGGTCTCGCATGACGTACGCCGAAGGCATCATACCAGGAGTTTCTTGATGAGGAATCAGAAGCAACGAGTGGTGGAACGCGGCATTGAGGATTAGAGCTGTTATCACCACTGGCTTGTACTCCCCGAAACGGTCCACCAGAAAACCTACAAGCATTTACAATATTTCAACACCGCTTCAATAAGATTCACACTCTAAGTAGCTGCACTTACCAGTTATTGGCGGGCTTAAGAAGGTAGTAAACGGCAAGGCTAAATACACAAACGATATCTCAGGCACAGTGAGTCCTATACTTTGCATGTGTATCGTCAGATATGGGAGCAGAGAAGCCGTGGCTCCGTACATCACGAAGAGTGTCACTTTTAACATTATAAGGTTGGGGTTGATGCTGAGACAGGCCATGAGGCGCTGGCAGCAGCCAGTCGGCGCCTCACTGTCGTCGTCCATAGCGTCGTCGTAACTGTTCTTCTTAGAGAGATCGTCCATAGACTTAGCCATCACACTATCATGTTATACGTCAGGTGTTTGTACGCTGAGAGTATCTTATCGACTGACTCTGACACTCGGCAGAAGCTGCGGCGCGCGATTATTTACTCAGAGATTGCCGCAGCGACTGGAGAGCCAGGGAGGGTCCCGACTGACTGAGCGGACGACTCGGGACACCAATTTTCAAATTACAAATTACCTCCGTTTAAGGAGTGGATTGGTGGGGATGTTTAAATCGGCTTCAATCCAAGACCTTGTAGGTAATGGCCGGGGACAGGGCGCTGCGCATTAGATCCCGATGTGCCTCCGGTCGCGGATTTTGTGCAAATCTTTGTCCACAAGTAAGTTTTTTTTTTATTCTTACACGTTGCAGGAATGTGCATGTAGTGATCTAAGATGTACCTTATTTAATAGTGTAAGTAATTAGTACCAGTCAAGTGCAAGAAAAGTAACGATTTAATCCTCTCATAAATAGGTATATAGCGAAACCTTAATCCCCTGACATAAGAGCGATGAGACATATTTATGAGTTAGTTGTATGCGCACATATTTTTACACTTGACTGTCCATACATGATAGTGCTAATATTTATTTAACCGGATGCTAGATACCTAATTACCTACAATTTATTGCGTGTGTAAAGAAAGTCAAATGTGTATTAGATGACTAAAGTCAAGAACAATTTTAATTAAATAACTTGGTAACGTTTTGGGGACTTTTTGAAAACCTAATAAAATTGCACATACTTATTTATTCGTACTACGTAGCATATAGTAGCGCGACTAACGCGTAGCTTGCTAAAGGGAAATGAAGCAGAAAGTCTAGGGTAACATACAATTTATGTCAAAAAAAAACATTTTTGTTACAACATTTATTGTCGATTGTACTTTTCTATATACCGTCATCAACTAATAATTGAGACGATTCTAACGAGCCCAAACTCAACGGGGTTACGTCGGTTAAGTTCCTACTGAATTCCTATGGCCACCCTCTGTCTCCATCATCAAATCAGCTCGATAGTACCATAATATTGAATTGTCATCCAAACTATACCTTTACCCAAAATTTCAGCTCAATCGGTTGAAAATATCTGCTCCAAAACTACTAAAACGGGTAACTATGTAGTTACCTATACAGATATAAATACATAGTTAGGTTAGGTTAGTTACAAATATTGTATGCAGGGGGGTCCATTTTCTCTGCAGCTGACCGTACATAATAATAAAATAATGGAAAGCTTGTAAAAATACTGATTTGTATCATTAAATGACGATGATGACTGATGCACATTTATTAATAGTACTGGGGACCGATTTTTGACTTTCGAGCGCTCGAATCTTTCACTCGAAAACTGACAAAAATTACGAAATGCTCTTTTGAAATAGCGATAGAAAATTGAAAAGCGAGTGACATTGACCACTCGTATTCAATTCTATCGGTCGAAAGTTACTGCCTGCAATTTTACACTAAAATCGTATTTACTTTTATTTAATTTTCGAGTGCTCGAAAGTCAAAAATCGGCCCCCATTACTGCAGACGCCGGGAAAGAAGGGCTGGCCGGGTGAGTAGGTATTAGACGGCCGACCGGAGGCCGGATAGTGACACGAAGCCGGCAAGCCCTTTTCACGGCTAGGCAAGTATAGTGCTTTGAAATAAATACAAAAAACTTCAAGAAATCAAACAAATTTTCATAGCTGAACTCCGTGACCATTGCCACAAATGTGAAATGAAATTTTAAAAAAAATTACTTCCCGGCCTAGGCCTTCAATTTCCTATGAAATTCCTTTACAGTTCGCTCTCTTCTTCTTCCGCCTGAAACGTAATACTTTGAAACCTGTTATAACGCACGGAGTGACGAAATTTCATTGCATGTTTGAGAAAATTATATTTAGATACCTAAGTACCTATCCCTACATATTTATTTACTAGCTGGTGCCCGCGACTTTGTCCGCGTAGAACTTATACTTAGAAAATATAATGCAAACAAAGTTCTACTTACCATCTTAAGGGATGATTTCCGAGGCAAAAACTATTCTATATCCTTCGAAGGGTCTCAAATTATCTCTATACCAAATTTCATCTAGGTACATGGATTTTATCCAAACTTTCACCCCCTATTTCATACCCTTAGGGAATGATTTTCGGGATAAAAACTATCTAATGTCATTCTTCGGGACTCAACGACCTTTATACCAAATTTCATCTAAACGGGATTTATCCAAATTTTCACCCCCCATTTCACCCCCTTAGGGAGTGATTTCCGGAATTAAAACTATCCTATGTCCTTTCCCAGGACGCAAGCTATCTCTATACCAAATTGTATTAAAATGGGTTCCATCCGAATTTTTACCCCTAATTTCACCCCCTTAGGGAATGATTTCTGGGGTAAAAACTATTCCATGTCCTTTCCCAGGACTTAACCTATATCTACACCAAATTTCATCAAAATAGATTACATCCAAATTTTCACCCCCCCCCCCCCCCCCCCCCCCCCTCTTGATTATGATTTCCGGGATAAAACCTATAATATGTCCTTCCCCGGGACTCAAACTATTTATATACCAAATTTCATCTAAATCGGTGCAGCGGTTTAAGTAGCTCCATACAAATTTCCACCCCCAATTTCAGCCCCTCAGATATAAAAACTACCCTTTATCCTTCCCCGGGGCTCAAACTATCTGTATACCAAATTTCATCTAAATCGGTTCAGCGGTTTAGGCGTGAAGAGGTAACAGACAGACAGACACACTTTCGCATTTATAATATTAATATGGAAGTATGGATTATTAGTATGGATAGTATGGGTTCTTTCCGCTTGTCTTCCAAATAGAGGTGTAGCTGTAGACTCACTTCAAAAGAAAGAAGAAACGAAAAACTCATTCAAATATCTCAAAAAATTACGAAGCTACAACCGTTTTAATGTCGCTTGTTAGAGTGAGAAAACGATCAGGGACCGTGACGTCACGATCCTCGAGCGTCATAGTAAAAAACAATCGTTTCATTATAAAGGTGCGTTTTGCGGAAAAGAGACGCAACAAACCCCCTCTTAAAACTATATACACTTATAACTTAGTGATTACCTATACGAGTATAGCCTCTTGCGTTGTTTTTTTTTCGAGATAATACAACATTATGATTATTTTGTTTAGTGTCTACATCCCTATTTTCGATAAGATAAGATAAAATAAGATTTCTTTATTGTCAGAACTGTGTACATTTAGTTGTTTTGGGTAAAATAAAGTCCAACAGCTTGCCCATTTCGGACGTACAATATTAAACTTAAAGCTAGTCAAATATACTAAAACAATAACAAAAATAGTATTTCCAAATAATTTTAACCATATTCACACATAAAATATTAATTTAGATCTATACGACATCCGTATTTTCTTTTAAACCACGAACTTCGGAATTAGAAAATATTCGGGTATCTCTATCTCTATCGCACTAACAAATGACAGGAATGCAGATATACGAACTTCGAGTTTCGGTTTTCTTGGTTTGGCTGAATACGCAAAGAGCGCGCGCACGTGCCATTCAAAAAAACCAAGTTTATATTGTTCGAATTTGTTGTTACAGTTGTAGAAATTACGCCTTAATTCGACATTTGCGCATATAAGTTCGCATATCAAAATCGATTAATTTTATATTTGCTTTTGGTACCTATGTGTCTCGTCAATGTATATCGTAGACGGGATTAAAATTATTAATAGGCGAAAGAAAGGCAAAGAAATTCCGCCATTTTGTCCGTAGTATTTTTTATTAGTCTGTGATTTTGACGTTTCTTTTAGCTGACAGATGTGGCGGCGATATACTTTAAGAATAATAAATGAAAAGTTAAATGAAGTCGTATATTACGGAAAATAAATTAATTGTCGCAGTCGGATAAAAACTATCTTAAGTTAGCAATGCAAGCAAATGCTATCTTAAGCAGCTTGAATAATAATGTACCTATATAAAATGTTTCATATTTTTCCGTCCATGGGATGCTGAGAACATTCGTACCGCAGAAAGCTTAGTTTCAAACTGGCTGATTCTTTTTTTAATTTAGAGATTTATTATAAGTGGAGATTATAAGTGGAGATAAAGTTTAAAAAGTAATATTTTGCAAAAACCTTGCATTCTGATCAAAATATTGTACTTAAGTAATTTATTTTTTCTGAGCAAGATACGTTAGTTCATAATTTGACGATTTGATTGATAGATTATAATTTATAATAATAATAAATATGTACTTAGGGGTAGGCATAAATCTTATACCCATCCCTACATATTTATTATTATTATAATTTATAATCTATCAATCAAATTATAATTTATAATAATAATAGATATGTAGGGATAGGTATAAATTTTATACCTATCCCTACATATATTATTATAATTTATAATATATCAATCAATGTTGTCTTTCATAAGTAGTTTAGTTTCTAGAATATTGTAATTGTTGATAAATAATTTACTGTCTCAATCAAATCGTCAAATTGTGAACGTATCTTGATCAGAAAAAATAAACTACAAAGTACAATATTTTGATCAGAATGCAAGGTTTAAAAATAATGCGTTAAATTGTGAATTTTTGGACATAAAACGAAAAAATGTAACCTGTTCAATTTTCAGAAAGAATAATTGTGTACAAACTTTTTCTTAGCGAAAGTAATATTTACATTTTAAAGATAATATTGCAACTATTGCAAGTATGATTATAAACAGACGGTGTTTATAATCTGATGGTAACATATACCTACACACAGTGACAGAAGACCGCAACCATAATAAGTAGGTATGAATAATAACATTAGATGTGGTACAACTTGGTACTTGACCTGCAGGCGTGACGGTCGGTACCTAATAATAGTGTTGTGTGCCATGGTTCACTACCAGTAAAGTTACCAAGGATGCGTTATGGTGGGAGTGAAGGCCGAAACGCACAGACAACGATGGCGGCGCTGTGCGGTGCGGCGCGGAGGCGGTACCGGTTGTAATGTTCGAGCTAATATGAAAGGGTCCTCAAAGAATAGCACGCCGCGCCGCTCGCTCTATGCGGATCCTTTCATATTAGCTCCACCATTACAACCGGTACCACCTCCGCGCCGCACCGCACCGTGCCGCCACCGTTGTCTGTGCGTTTCGGCCTTAACGCCTTGGCCACGACTTTGGTCTTGGGCGACCTGCGACCAGCGTTTTATCTGTTCATTGCGCGGTCGAGACGCGCAACGCACTGTGGTTAGTTGGGATCACGCGCAATGAACAGATAAAACGCTGGTCGCCGGTCGCTTAAGACCAAAGTCGTGGCCAAGGCGTAAGGTTACTGTGTGACACAATAAAGGGTCGGCAGCGTACTCCTCTCTACGTACTCTCTCCTCTGGAGTCGCAGGCGTCAATAGGCTACGGTAACCATTTACTATCAGGTGGGCTATCAGATTGTCTGTACTGTATTCGACATTGCAAATGATTACCTAGTAAAGTACAGTGACCAGCATTAATTCAATTCAATTCAAAAATCTTTATTTCCTGAGCAAATATCTGTCAGATATTTTTGCCCGCTTTTTAGGGTTCCGTACCAAAAAGGTATAAAACCGGCGAAGTGCGAGTCAGACTCGCGCACGAAGGGTTCCGTACCATTATCTATAAATATTTATTTAATTCTGTTTTTTAGTATTTGTTGTTATAGCGGACAGACGGACAGACGGACAGACAGCGGAGTCTAAGTAATACGGTCCCGTTTTACTCTTTGAATACGGAACCCTAAAAAGGAACCCTTATGTGCGACTTTGTCCGTCGTCTGTCACAACGTTAAATATCTCAGGAACTATTACTTAAGCTATCAATTTCCATTTGGAATAACTGTTAAGAAGGTTAAAGACACTTAAGACACGTGTATGGAGAATGAAAATCTTATCTCCGAAGTTTACAAAGCATTAAAGGAAAAGTAAAATGATACCTCTACTCTATATAGCGTGTTTTTTTTATTTATCAAAAATAATTTCTTGATTAAGTTTGTTATTTAATTACTTTTGTATGAAATTTTATGTCTTCAAATTCCTATGGAAATTGTCATTAAAGTCTCTTCTTTCAAATAAAAACATACTAATCGAAATCGATACGCGTGATAAAAAAATATCTCTGATAAACAAACATAATACTAGTTGCAAGTTAAGTATTAGTACCAAAATGCAGATAGCACTGTATAACGGTAATGCTCGATGCTCTACTATGAGCTGTTAAGATTGTTCAAGAATGACTGGGGTCGTGACGTGACGGGTATGGTGTATGAACGTTTGCTCGTAACCCTCGGGTGCACGAGTCAGACTCGCAATTTACCGGTTTTTTGTCAGATATTGAATGCTGGTGACTGCACCAGAAATAATCTTTCGTAAAAAGAATACACCTACAATTTCTACAGGTTCAATATAGTTTTTGATGCATTTATTTTTATAACGTCGTATCTATTCATCATCATCATCATCATTGTCAGCCCGTAATCGCCCACTGCTGAGCATAGGCCTCCCTTCGAGTACGCCACCCGTCCCTATCCTGGGCTAATCTTATCCGAAGTGACCCGCGATCTTCCTAATATCGTCCACCCATCGAGCTGGTGGACGGCCGACGCTCCTTTTACCAAGAAGTGGCCACCAATCTGACACCTTTTTGGTCCACCTACCATCATTCTGCCTGGCAAGGTGTCCTGCCCAGCTCCACTTGAGTTTGGTAATGGTGGTCTACGAGTATTAGCGCCATCTATTATAAATACCTCAAAGTATTAAGACCAGAATTCAGGAGTACAAAAAAGGCGCCATCTCTTGTTGAGTGGCTGAATTACGGGAATAAGTCTTGAGATTTCAAACCCTTGCTTGAGATAGTTATATCACTCTCCACTCTAGACTTATAATTAGTTTAGAATCCAAATACTAAAATAGTTTCAATGAAATATAAAAGTATGTTTGTGCAGTAGCGCTTATTTACATTGAGGCATACGAATAAAACGCCTAGATAATTGTTTTGCAATAACTTGTGCGATGTCAAACCTTCATAATGGCGCATTATCAGAGATCTAAAAATGTGAGACAATGTTTATTGTTTGTGTTTTTATCGCTTACATATTAAAATACTTATTAGCCACTAAGGTAAGCATAAATAATTTTAATGAATTCACGTACTTTGTACCCTTTCATACTGTAGCTTCCATTTAATGGCTCTTTCTTATTTACGGCTGCATAAAAAAATAAAGTGTTGAGCTTAATAATTTAAACACATTTTTTTAAATTAATTTTCATATAATTGCTAAATAAATATTAACCCAATTTATTCAATGTTAGCGCCATCTAGCGACCATAGATACGGAACATTCAGAGCAGTTCTAGAATATCTATACTCTACTGCAAATTGTCAACCATAATGCATTGCGCATAAATGGCCGCCATGTTGCTGCCGTCTGAAAGATGTTCGCAACTGTGTCTGTTTACTAATGAATTTTAAGAACTTTAAATAGTAAAATTACTGTGTTTGTGAAATTGTGAGTGTATAATGGTTTTATATTACATGTATATGCACGAAAAGTCTGTCAAATGTCTCTAAAGCCAATAAACAGTGAAATTTTCTTTAGATAGTCATTCGATTCGGACGGCATAATGGCTGACAATCTGATTCAAAAGTCACATAAAAGTAGTGAAAAAAACAAGTATAACAGCGTCGTCCATCGCACTACAAGTGAATCTCTTCGGCTGAACGAGTCGGAGAAGGGAGTGACTCACCCGACAAGCCTTCAAGCCGCCCATAACCCAAGGAAAATATCTTCGTTTCAGATCACCAGTGTGACAGTTGGGTCTCGGGTGAGCACTGATGCGGGCGAGGACTCGGCCGACGATCTAGACGAATCTCACACCGACGACATCTCGCGGGTGACTGACATAGAGAATGAGACGCCCAGCTACTCGGAGGACACCTTCTCTAAAGACGACGTGTTCTACAACGCGAGTAGCACGTCTCTAGGCTGCGCGCCCGTGATCCCCACCAGCACGCAGTACGGACTAGCCATCGTCGGCCAGGACCCCGCGCCTAACCCAGGATCCGTGCCAAATACCAATAGCTCCGAAGTGAATGACATGCATGTTAGTGTTACCAGCGCTGGTTCGGGCAGCATCATCAATCTAATAGGGAATGCGAAACCACAGGAAGGCATGAAAGAAATCCAAGAACATGTTAGGAATGAACGGTTTAAAGTTGTTAAAATAGAAAGCACTGAGCCTTTCCGCAGGGGCCGGTGGATGTGTATGGACTATTTGGATCACACTACAAGTCAACAAAATCCTCCTATTACATTGAATAACAACTTGGACGTTACAGAGACTAACACGCTGCAAGCTCCGGATAGTGGTGTTGTGATAAATGATAGTCAACATGATGACATGTGTAACGATCTGACAAATAGAGGGCCTAAAGATATGCAAGGTAATGCTCCTGTTGTGCAACAACTGGATCAAAATGTACAGAAACAATTCCCTATGGCTTCCCCTGGTCAGTCATTGACGCAGCCCATTAACGTTGTGCAGCAACAAATACCCGTTGCACAGTCAGTGTCAGTGCAGTCACCACCATTAGAAATGCCGCAGCAATTAACTAATCAAACCATGCAGAATAACCAGCAAGTGGCTCAGCAGCACCCACAAAGCATGACACATATAACCATGCAAAATCCGGCTCAGAACCACCCGCAGCCCACACAACAGCAGCAGCAAGTGCAACAGATTCCGCAGAGCTTCCCACAACACCAATTACAACAAGTCATCTCTCAGTCTCAAGGCATTGCTATGCAACAGATACCCATGCATCAGCAAATGCCGCAGCAGATGCAACAAATACCTAATCAACAAATGCAGCAAATGAATCAGCATATTCCGCAACCACAAATGACTAATATGCAGCAAATGCAACAACAAATGCCTCAGATGCAGGGCATGCCCAATCAGGCACAGATTAACCAAGTACCAACACAACAGCCTATGCAGCAAATGCAACAAATGCAAATGCAAGGCCAGCCGAACCCGCAGCAACTTCATCAAATGCAACAGGCCCAGATGCCGAACATGGGACAGACTCATCATATGCAAGGACAGCAACCCATGGGAGGCCAGCAGCCTCAGCTTCAACATATGCCAAGTCAGGCGCAAATTCAAGCTCTCCAAAATCAACAAATACCTAATCACATACAGCAAATGCAAATGCCCAATCAGATGGCTGGAGCCAACCAGCAGATGCCACAGATGCAGACACAAATGCACCAGCTACCATCACAGCCTCAACAAGTACCGATGCATCCTCAATTACAACAGCAGGGCATGTCTGGTGTGCAACCGCAGTACAACCAGCAGGTCAGCCAGCAACCGGCTCAAGCGATGATTAACGCCACCATGCCATCCTCACAACAGCAGATGGTTCAGACTCAGCATAGCGTCCCTCAATACCACACGCAGCCATCACAGATGAGCCAGCAAGGACAAACTCTTCCACAAGAGGTTCTCACGAGTATTGCTACATCACAGCAAGGTGCCACTCTACCTTCAAATCTACAACCTATGGCCAACCAGCCACAGGGGACCACGTTACCTGCGAATCTCCAAAGCCTAGCTAACCAGCAGCAGAACCCTGTGCACTCCATGCCACAACAAGGGAATGTGCCTCAAGGGAACATGCAGATGATGGCTCAGGCACCTCAGAATATGCAGATGACTCTAGACGGGAATCAGCCTAGTATGCAGATACCCGCCTCAGATCCGATGTACATGCAGCCCGGGAGCGTGGCCCCGACGATGCCACAGCACATAGCGCAGCAAGGGATGCTGCCGCAGCAGCCAACGCAGCTCGGGGTTCAATATGTCCCAAGCCAGGCCGTGCCGCAAGTCTCGCTCGCGCACCAGAACATTCCCATGTCCATGCAGCAGACGATGCCGGTTATGGGTGCGGCCGTGCACCCCAACGTAGTCCAATCGCAGACCAGCATGGGCCTGACCTATGGCGGCGTTGTCCCCGTAATGTCTCAAAGCAGTGTCGCGCCGGAATCAACCGTGTCGGGGACTAACTCGCCAGTGGTGTCGCTCCCTGTGAGCTCGACGGCGTATCCGGCGGGCCATGACAGTTCGAGTTTCGGGAGCCCGGTTAGTGCGGTAGTGTCTCACGCGATCAGTGGCGCAGTGATGAGTAGTGTCAATGTGAATGTGTGTGATAGTGCGGCTGCCGAGGTGCCTGCAGACATGCAGGCCGGCGACACCGGGGATGGCAAGGAGGAGCAAGCCCCCGCCAATGAGGATGAAAGGTCAGTGTGTTTACTTAATACTTCTATCAATGTTGACCTTAGATTTAGGTTAGGGAAATGTGCAAGTACAATATTACTTATTTCTCTAAGTTTATCTTGTAATGGTACATGTGAGATGCCATGTACGGTCTGCTGCATTATTCAAGATGATCCAGTAATATTTGTATACTTGCGTACACTGTATTTAAGCAGTTTTCTAAGAAAAACTATTGGTTCTAGCACATCAAAATAAAATATAAAATTTTTGTTTATTAGTATTTATTATTGTTTCAAGGGTATTCCATTGGGAAAGTCAGAATTGGTTTGTATATGTTATTTAGTTATTAATCAACATTTTCTTATCCTAACTACTTTATTTGTATTAACAAATTCTTGATTTATGATTGTTTTAAGGGTACCTAATTTATAAAGCAAATCAAAGTTTGTATGATACTTATTTCAGACATTTTCCTTTTGAGATAATATAAACATTGTTGTTTTTTTTTAATATTTAATGTCTCAGTTTTTCATTAAGAAATTTTGCAATTGTATAGGTTTATTTAATTGATTATGGCAAATTCTAGTAATAATAAAAAATATGTTGATTTTTTTATAAAACAAACCGGCCAAGTGCGAGTCAAAACTCGCGCACGAAGGGTTCCGTACCATTATCTATGAAAAACCATTTTATTCTGTGTTTTTAGTATTTGTTGTTATAGCGGCAACAGAAATACATCATCTGTGAAAATTTCAGCTGGAACTATCACGGTATCAGTGAGATACAGCCTGGTGACAGACAGACGGACGGACGGACAGCGGAGTCTTACAGCCCGTTCACACAGGGTTTCCGTTTTACTGTTCCGTTTTATCGTATACGTTTTTATTCATTGATGGCGTATGGAGTTGTATGAGCGACTTCACATATGACACAGTATTCAGTATACAGTAATCCATAATAAGTTTATCCGTTAAAACGGGTACCGTAAATACGGAGACTCTGTGTGAACGGGCTGTTAGTAATAGGGTCCCGTTTTACTCTTTAAGTACGGAACCCTAAAAAACGGCCTGTCCCGTATTTTAACATCGAATCCCGTATTTTAAATGTAGTTGCCCCGTAAAACCGGAAATCAGATCTGGTCACCCTATTTATGTAGCTGACTGAACTACTCAGTTATTTCCAAGAATTTTATATAATATTTTCAACTTACCTGGAGTCTTTAAAGAATTTGATTTAATAGACTCACGAGGTTTTTATGATAAAAAGAATACAAATAGTAGGAGATAATAACATAAATACCAGCTCAATAATGACATTAATGACAAGTTTAAGTTCAAGCAAACAAGTATATTTAATTATGCCAAATAACTGAGACCAATTTGCTGAAGGCTGTGAAATTGATAAGCCATTGTGATCATCCTAAACTACTGCAAGGCTATCACAACACGGCCCTCGAGCTGTGTCGCGGCGAGATAGACTATCCGTCTCTTTCTAATTAGAACGGTTAGAAAGAGACAGATTGTCTAAGTCGCCGCGACACAGCTCGAGGGCCGTCCTGTGATAGCCTTACAGCTCACTAGCTGGGCTCATACCCAGACTTCAAGACGAGCGCCATTTTCTATCTCATCTCATCATACGTTCGATACTTACCTCGTACGAATATAGGTGTCGAGCCAACTTGTTGTGGAACATCGTAAGGATCTGACAAAAAATGAAACCTTTCAGAATGTACTTACATATATATCGTAGATATGTGTTGCTCTTAATTTCACAGTTTATCCGTGCAGTCGTATGAAATAATAATAATAATATTTTAATAATATTTTGCGGACAATCTTACACAAATCAACTTAGTCCCAAACTAAGCAAAGCTTGTACTATGGGTACTAGCACCTAAATAGCTACATTGAATAGGTATCAAATCAATAATAGTACTTGTACTTCCAACCAGAATTCATGCGGAAAAGAGAGGAGGGATATCCAAAGAAATGGGGCACATCCTGTATTTCCCTACTTTTACCTATACCTACAGTAAACAAACTTTTAATTTTGTTACACATTTAGGTAGATACCTCATTCTAGTTATGTCTTATTAATTTTATTCTGAACTTAACTAATTATTGTAATTATCTTTATTATAAAAAAATGGTAACATACATTTACTTATTTTATTCTAGATACTTCAATTTCAAGATATGCCTATTACTTATGTAATTACGTTAGGTAGGTAGTTTCAAAAGAAGCGGTCAATGACCCGAGAAGTACCTACTTTCTCTTTGGCTATTGTCAATGTTTAACGATTAATACATAACCGGCAGTAAAACCACTTTATTGTACTGTCAACTCTAAAATAAGTATACAATTTTGTGTCTAATTCCCCTGCCATAACAGTCATTTAGTATAGGTATTTGGAAATGATGAGGAGGTAAATTAAAAATGACATATGGTGTTTTAAAAATAGTTTAGTTCTCGTAACATAGATTCGATATTATGCACCTAGGTTTACAAAAGCGTAACCCCCATATTCTAAAACTTAACAAACCTATGTGTCCCTTTCTCACAAACTCAAAGTGACATAAATACAATTTATTTATAACGGCATTTTAGCTAACATAGGTTTGATAAACCTTTATGAGCAAGGGCTTAGCAGTCTATAGTAAACTATGTTCCACAATATTATTTTAATTTTTATACAATCGTTACACAATGATGCCTCGTGGCCTAAGTAAGGTACGAGAATTTAAGAGCTAGGTAATTGTGTAACTATTGTATACAATGTTTTTTCTACGAGTCAACTGAAATAATTAAACAAACTTAGTATCTATTGAAAATCTAAGCCCTGCTGAAACGAAGTGTTAGCCCACCCGGGCTCAACGTTCAGTGACGTCTTTCGTTCCATTATAGTTTAGTAAAGGCGCCACGTGATTGGTCAAATTAATTTATTTTAGTTCAGTGGGAGCTCGTAGAAAAAAGTATGTGATTGTAGTTTAGTTCAAACATTGAAGTCGAAGAGTATAAAAATAGTATTTTTCACAATCGTGTTATAATAGAGAGCTTTTTAGTCGAGTACCGTGTTTAGGCCACGAAGCTTGCTGAGTGGCCTAAGTAAGGTACGAGATTAAAAAGCTTGATTATAACACTATTGTGAACAATACTTTTTGTACGAGTTCATTAAAATTAATTTTCTACGAGTCAACTGAACTAATTAAACAAACTCGATACTGTTGAAACGAAGTGCAGCTCATCGCTCGTACGCTTGTTGATATCTTAAAAGACATCAACGAGCGTACGACATCAAAGCGATTCTATTGGTCCAATTCATTACAGTTCAGTAAAGCAGCCACGTGATTGGTCGAATTTATTTTAGTTGTCTTGAGCGTATCGAAAAGTAGTTATTTCGATTGTTTCGACAGTAACATGGACTACAACTATGAAAAGAGTGACGTTGCAGTATTCTCTATGAAATCTTAATACACATATTTTAATCGTCGAGTACAATAACATGTTTTTCGTTTGGGCCTTGCGGAGTATTTTTTGGCAGTCGGGCAAATATAAATTGATGTTGAATGAAATTTGCTTACATTGAAATTGAAACCCATGAAGTCTTACATAACTGCGCTGCCCGTACAATCGGACCTGTGGGTACAGGTCCGATTGTATATGTTATAATACACAAACATATCATTGGGAACTTAAGAGGGTGTTTTTTTGAATGAATACTAGGTACCGTTTATTAGGGTTCCGTAGCCAAATGGCAAAAAACGGAACCCTTATGGATTCGTCATGTATGTTTGTCTGTCTGTCCGTCCGTACGTATGTCACAACCACTTTTTTCCGAAACTATAAGAACTATACTGTTGAAACTTGGTAATTAGATGTATTTTGTGTACCGCATTAAGATTTTCGCACAAAAATAGAAAAAAAAACAATACATTTGGGGGGTTCCCCATACTTAGAACTGAAACTCAATTTTTTTTTCATCAAACCCATACGTGTGGGGATGGATAGGTCTTCAAAAATGATATTGAGGTTTCTAATATCATTGTTTTCAAAACGGAATAGTTTGCGCGAGTGACATTCCAAAGTGGTAAAATGTGTGTCCTACCTGTAACTTAAAAACCGGCCAAGTGCGAGTCGGACTCGCGCACGAAGGGTTCCGTACCATTATCTATAAAAAACTATTTTATTCTGTGTTTTTAGTATTTGTTGTTATAGCGGCAAGGCGGCAACAGAAATATATCATTTGTGATAATTTCAGTTTATCAAGTTATCACGGTATCAGTGAGATACAGCCTGGTGACAGACAGACGGACGGACGGACGGACAGTGAAGTCTTAGTAATAGGGTCCCGTTTTACTCTTTGAGTACGGAACCCTAAAAAAAATATATGATCTACATTACCATGCAAACTTCCACCGAAAATTGGTTTGAACGAGATCTAGTAAGTAGTTTTTTTTAATACGGCATTAATCGTAAACGGCAATTTATTTTACGGAATCCTTCATGGGCGAGTCCGACTCGCACTTGGAGGCTTTTTTAAGTAGGTTCCAATTTAATTTAAGGTATATTATATCCTTGTAAAGCCGCTCCTTAAACCACTAGTTCGGTTAGTTCCTCGATCGATCCGGCTACGCGATTCACAACCAGTCTCGACTCACTTTATAACACGTCTCCTGCATACGACACCGAGATTTATAACAACTATGCTTCATCCTAGGTCAACCTTATACTGGTTCTTCGGATTTGAATTCTCGATAATCGTTGTGACCAGTATCCTGACGCTGGGATCCGTAATAACAGCGCGTATTTGGAGGTCTAACTTACACTGGTGAGAGGTTGTGAATAGCTGGCTGGGCCCTGCTAGGCAGCGTCAGCGCACGCATAACGAACCCTGCAAGCGTCTATTTGCAAAAATAACCCAACCGTAGACAATGGCAGTTGTTTTGCGTACCGGCGTGCGGATTCCTGCGTCCCTTTGATGATGTTTATTTGCGCACAGGACGATGCGTGCGACATAAATAGGTGGTTGACACGGTGCGCGTCGGCATGCCGCCGGGTGACTCACGCGCAGACTTAAAAAATCGACGCTGACTACTCGATTCGTGCAGTTTCTTTTCGATCTTGACATCGCTATGTGCTCTGAGATTGTCCACGTCTGCTGCCAACTGCACGCCGGTTATTTTTATCCAAGTTGAGTCTAACTGTCGATAGATTGGTTGGGCACCGCATTGTGAGACGATAGTCGTTTGTAATCAAAATACCTGTGTAGATTTCTCTAAGTAAAGATCAATTGACTCATAGATTCAGTTTCGATCCGCTGCTCTGCAGTCTGCAGTCACTTTAGGTGAATTTGCAATATTTGCATTCGTTTCGGGTCTGGTAATTAAGATCCAAAGGTGCATACATATATTTAGAATTGACTGTAGGTTTTCGGCATCGGTGTTGTAGCTACTTGGGATAACTGTTAAAATAATAGTACGCATAGGTACTACATCTGAGCAAAGGCGTAGCTTCTTTTGAAGTAGCTCGACTTGAACACCTGGACCAAAAGCGCCATTTACGGAAGACTCGACCTAGACCATCCTATTCATATACTTACAATAACCAGGGCCAGCTATACTGCACACAATGTGACCGGACATTTAAGACTAAGTTCGGCTTTGCGAGCCATATTCGTGCTCACCAGAGGAAATTGTAAGGGTCGCCGTCGTCGGATACGACAAGGAGGACTATATACATCTGAGCCCACAACACACAAATAGATTATGGGAATGATATGACGCTGAACAGATGGACTTCATATGAAAGTTCCCTTCTTTTATTACACATGCATGCAATAGGGCTGAAACACTGTTCAACGCGATTCTGATTTCAACGCGATCCTGATTTCAACGCCAATCTTGCTCGAACTGAACTACAACCTTTAAACCAACCTATCTTGTTTTTACAAGGTAAACGTACTTGTAGTTAAATTACCTTCTAAATCCTTACGGACATTTCACTAGTACAAAGAAAGAAGAACGTTTTTAATAGCAAGAGTGGCGTTTTGAAATCACTATGCTGTCGATTTCCACGGACCCGAACGAAAAATAAATCTTATCAATTATCATTAACGAAGGCGCAACCCACTTGTATTCTTTTGCTGAAGCCATTTGTCAAAGTAGTACGCAATGAAAAACCGTAGGGTGTGTCTTAGTGAATCGACATTAATCTGTAAGTACTTTGATGTTCACAAGGCAGTGTTTAAAAAACGGAAGGCGGCGGCGCCGGCGCACGCTGGCGTCGCTGGTAATCGAGTCGAGAACCGAAGGCCATGGAACCTGAGCCTTCCGTTCGCTCCTGATCGATTTACATTCATCATTCGCTATTGATTTTGTTTGTGCATAAAGTTAAAATATGCGTTACCCCTGCCTAATGCCCATTATATGGAAATTACAGCCCGTACTGCGAAAAATCCGGCTTCCCGGCCAGGGGCGATGGGAAATTTGGTACACACAATGGGCGGTAATAAAGAAAGCCCCAGATAGCATAATTTATCGACACATACCTGCGCTTTGAGACATTACTTACTTTACGTCATACCTGGCCATAAAGTAGCAATTACCGAACGCTACGTGTACGGAAAATTCATCCTCCTGGCCAGGGATAGACTTAAAATGGTGTACTTACCACGGGCGGTAATAAAGAAAGCCTCAGGTCGCATATTTATCGCCCTTGTCTTCGGCTCGGGCGTCAAATACCTGCTATCTGAGATATTCTTTGTTTTACCGCCTACCTAGGGCTAATTTACTATTACCGCTGTACTCATGCTCATTTATTTGTAATAATAAATATTATTTTTTATTTAAGCCTGTATGTTTCCATATTGATACAAGTATTAGAATTTATAAAACGTTTTGGTTACATTATTTGATATGGATCCCTAATCGGGTATAGGCCTCCCCCAGTATAATAATTATAATGCCCAAATACATTAAACGTTAAAATGTTCATATTACTAGGTACACTACACACATGTCAAATTAACTAATAAGTAGGTACTATTACAGGAGGTTAGGTACGTATAGGCGTGTAATGTACTAATTGTATTTTTAACGTTAGCAATTAATTATTAGGTGTTAAGGTTTTTTTTTTTTGGTGAAACGTAGTTACAATTACCTACAGACGTGCCTTTCCCACCGGACAGGCGAGGTGGAGCGGGATTTTCAGCATGAAATAACCGCAGATGGACCTTCAAATGACACTATGAATAAAATAACGTTTTGTCTTTGTATGCACGAAACCTGGTCGTTTGCTGATTATTATTATATACTCTTTTTCGAAATCAGGCGAGTATTGTACAGAACTCTGGATGGTTTTTTTTTCCAATAATCCACTGTGTACACTGTTTCTGAACTCCTGTCCATTCATGGAATCTTTGTCGTATAAGTCGTACCTACGTTCCGCGCACTGAAACAATTAAATGACGACTTTATTGCCGTGTCTTCATCGGAAATCTACCAACGAACCCGCTCATAATGGCTACCATTATTCCATTTCGGTTTAAAGCTTGGGTGATCCAGTACTCTTACTGGCTAAGCTTCATATTGCTGTGCATACTGAATTAAATTATGCTACTGGAACCCTCTTTTTGCCTAGGTGAAGTATGTACTTACTAGTAAAGAATCTCAGAGTACAATTACAAGTATTGTAAGTTTGACAAAGAACTGAGTTTTCATTTGCGTCATGACTTCGGAAAAACCCTTTATTTTATTTGCGCTGCGGTTTTATGAATGTTAAGCATTCAAACACAACCCCGCAACGCATTTGGGCATGTTCATATTTAACTCAAAGAGGAATTGTGAAGAATAATCCGCTATTTAGCGCAATTTCTACCGCGCAACGCAGAGTATTGGCGTGTTATACTGGTGAAAGTACATGCACGAAATGCCGGCTTGGTTCCATTCTCAGACGGAGTATTGTCAACTGAGATGTCACGCTCAATATTCGTAATTGCTTGCTTTGTCTGCGGCCGCAACTCTATCGCCTAAGATAATGGTTGACTTACTTTGGATAGGCTAAGACAATGGTATATCTATTCTAGATCGATAATGCTCGGTCGATTCTGGGGATTTGTTCTAAATTCGTTAACGTTTCTTCTTTGTTATATTTTTCGGTCAGAAACGTAAACAGCCTTATAAAGTTGTTCGCACGGCACAGTTGCCACCTAATTTCCCTATGGGATGCGGGCCCTGACGTCATCAGTCACCACTACATCAAATTCTGATAAAATATACTTAATAATAATTGATAAGTTCGACGTCAATGCACTCCGCACGCTCTCACTCGAAAATGTTCTTTTTTTTCGATAAGTTTAGCACTCTTAGTGAATTGGAAAGTTGCAAGTATTAGGCTCTCGCGAAAAGCAAATAAGGTGATCATCGGTAGCTATTCTATCTTAATAATGAATATGTATAGATTGACAATTACTATGAATGAGTCAACGTCTTCCACGAATTGATCCGTTTTGTACTTAAACAGTGGAAAGTTTCCCTGCGCCCGCGAGCGTTTCATCTGTATGCCTTATGTAGGTATAACTCTGCGGTAGGCTGCAGTGTTTGTAAATATTAGGGTTTGCCCGTCATCTCATGCGTTAAATGGATGGCTCTAAAAGGGTACCCTAAAAGGTAAGATAATGTGCTATCACGCTTGTTTGTTGTCAAACAAACAGCTGTAGGCTGGCACTGGCAGTGCGTGACGGTAGCCGGCGCCTCGCAAGGACGCGGCGGCGCAGTCTGACTCGCTCTTTTATCTCTGACCGCCGCAATAAAACATTTTTTGTCTATACCCGCTTTGGCACGGAACTCGTGTGCCTTCACGTGCATAACTACGACGCAATAAACGTCCAAAGTTGTTATACTTGAGTATGTTTTACTGGCCGATCTGTTAAGAGGCAATTTAGGATTTTTGTCCATGCCATTTCATTCCAGGAAGTACCGAATCCTATCACGTTTTTGATAGTCCTTCTAATTTGATGCATGTTTATGGAAACATTTTGGTCTTTTAGTTGTCGTTTATCCGGTTTGGTCAGTAGTAGTAGTGACGGACAGGCCTGAGGGGTAATCACGTAACGTTCCGAACGCACGTCGGTACAATTTAACTGTCAATTTTCCATATAAAAAGTGACATTTAGACCTACCAACGCGTACAATGCATTACGTGATCGACCTACTGGTTATCTATATCATTATCGATATTGATAAAGAGTTCATTGCTTTGATTTTATTAGCGTTTGTTCGCATGTAATTCCTTTATCGTAATCTATGAGGCCACTTCTACGAATTTCAGGATTGCAAATAAGTAGGCTTGTGCTTGCTCGTTATTTTACGGGAGCGCTCCGATCTCGTTCAATCGGTTTGAGGAACTAGTTTGGTCTTTTAGTTCCTTTGCTCTTTTCGGTCAGTGTGGGAGTGGCCGTTAAATAAGCACCGTTTGACTGCCAAACTGCCATGTCATGGCTCTCTGAATGCAGAATTTATGATAATTTGATAAACGCTGTCATGGTTGGATCGATAGTTAGATATACGTCGAAACGAATAAGAAACAAACAAATATTTAGCTATAATTTTTGCTAATTTTTTAAAGATATATATGGTGTCCCAAAATTCACGTAAGATTTTCCATAGGTACATTTACATTATGTATGGAAAATTTTACGTGAATTTTGGGACACCTTTATAAATAATAGATGTAATATTTGATTTTCCTTCATACTTATCAGGCTTAGGACTGTCATTCTTAATAATCTTACGTACCCAAATCGCAAAGCAAAAGAAAAGTAATAATCAGTTATTTTATTTAAAAATCGCTCAAAACATGAAAACAATGACATTGGCAACGTAGCCTTGCATTTCGAAATAAATTTATTTGATCTTTGACTCCAGGACCTATGTCTTGGAGTCAAAGATCAAATTAATTTATTTCGTATATATTAAAATAAGCTCTATAGCTTATTTTTATTTAATCGTTTTGGATTTGTTAGACGACTCTATTAAGTATCTTATTCAAAACTCGATGGATATCGCAATTGCTTTCTGCAATGTATGGCTCATGGCCTTTAACTGTCAAATAGCGCAGGAGCTTTGTGTGTTAGTGTTACGTATTACGATCCAAACTAAACCGCCATTGCCGAGCTTCGCAATTCGCATTCGTTCGTTTCGTTCACGTTCAGTCAAGTACGCGACGGCAACGGTCACCCGCATCTCGTTCCGTTCCACTCTCGCAGCTCTCGCTCTGCTGCTGAACTAAAGACCGAAAAGACCGATTAACCGATTTAGATCGTGATTGACGAACTAGTTCGTTTCGTTCTGAGATGGGAATTCATTCCTAATAGGTCCTAGTTCCTGACCGACACAAGCCTACAAATAAGTCTAAATACCACTATAAAATCGTCAAATATAGCCGCATTTTATCAAGGACCTCGGAGTAATGTCTTCGTCTAGTACCCATAGTACAAGCTTTGCTTAGTTTGAGACTAGGTCGATTTGTGTAAGATTGTCCGCAAATATTTATTTATTTATTTTAATTTCATACTTATACTATCCGCAAACCAAATCCACGACTGAGATGATAATGCCATCTCCTTCACGCTTGCATGTTCTTACGTAGCGTGTCTCACGTATTTTTAAGCCCCAGTCGTCACTTTAGTTTGCTTATACTATAGCTGCATAATTTGCGAACATTTAAATACCTCAATTTATTGCATGGATTGTTTTCACGGTTCGTGTATTGAATTATCTAGGCTGATTACCCGATGAGTTAGATCTCGCGTACATTCCTCGAATGTTTCCACGCTACTTAATTAGAGTTACGACCTTGTACGCTAGAATAAATTATTATCGAACTTCAAATAAATAACAAATAGATGCTAAACGTAGCCGAAACAATACGCATGAACAAATTGTTGTCTAACGTATCTTTAAATCTTAGTTATATCAAAATGTCTCAATCAGAATTGAGTAAAAATTCTTACAGAACTGCGTAACGTGTACTTTACTGCATAATATCAGCTCTTGCTTGAGATCTGCAGAGCATGACAGAATTTGCTTTTTTGTCCTTGAGAACATTTCATCCTAACAATTAAAATTGTGAGCTGTCCGAATGTCTCCGACAATGACGACAGTCGCATACCATCGCAATAACACTAGTTCTTGTATTGTAGCATGACGTGATTCATTATATATAATTTATATCACCTATCTACTCCGCGTACATGTGCGAACCCATGTTCAAATTTATCGATACCGTGTTAAATACAATCGATATTGGATCATTAACTGTTTTGACCATGTTGATCGAACTTACGTAATACTTGACGCTTGTATTTTCAAGATGGATCGTTCGAATCATGAAGCAGCTCCCCACTCCTACCAACGCTATGGCCAACTAAGTTTCCGTCAAAATATTTTTTCTTCGCACAAGTTTTTTATCGCCGGCTATACTATTATTAAAGACTGTATCGAAAAGTATAAGGACAAGTGAAATATGTAATGACTTTTTAAGTATATATTTATTATTTTACATACGTATGTTCTTGGCTTATGTTTGAAATACATTTCAAAACGTTTTAACTAATGTACCTATTATGTTTGCTTTCGGGCGACTTTTCGCACTTGCCTTCGGACATTCCGGACAACGATTACGGTGACCGTTTCGATGCTTTCAGCCAGTCTTTTTTAAATCTGTCTACGGAATCCGCTGCCGAGAAGCGTTGCCGAAGTGTCTTCATGATTGCCCAATATTATTTCTCGATGGGACGTACCTCAGGGTAATTTGGCGGATTCATATTCTTATCAACATATTGCACGCCGTGGACTTGGCAGAGACACCCCCAGATATTATAAAGCTTGTAAAAATATTAAGCAAGTGTAATGAGGCTCTTCTTCTTGATTGAGCAATCTTTATCATTGTGTTATAATTGGTATTTCTATGAGTTTGCAATAGTTGTTATCAAAAGGTTCTCTACGGCCGGGAATAGGGTTCAATAATCCGATAATGGCCGGCACATAACGGCCATTCGAAGGAAACGAACCAATGCGTATTGACCTCCGTACCCATGCGATATTTCTAATAATACATCTTTTATCGTTCTTTGTTTGCAACTTGACATACGCATTAAGTGAGTAAAATCTGCAATTTGATACCAAAGTGCCTTCAGAGAAGCAACGGGTTGAATGTCAACAGTTTAATTGGTAACATGTGTACACATTGCCAGGGGCGGTTCACTCTGTGATTCCGTCGCGCCGCTACAAGTACATACATGCCGGCGGCCGCCAAAATGGCGGCCCATTAGTAGTTGCCGCGCGTTGGTACGAGACGCTCGCACGGGTCGCAGCGCGTTGCATGCGATAGAAAGGGATGGCCACATTTAGGCACGTTTGGCGTACCTAAACAGGGAATTTGTTAACAGAGAACCTTCTGTACGTAGTACTATTACTTATTCTGTGACATTGCATCAAATTTAGTTGCACGGAAACATGACTTCGGTTTGTGATATTTACATGAAATATAGCTAGGAAAGCACTAGGCTGCATGCTTTACCAAAGCGTAGGAGGGAGAAAAGGCTCGGCGCATGCAGTTCCAGTTTGCCGTACATACTGAATTGTATATTGAGCTGAATAAAGCATCTGGGTTTGTTGACCCACATCGGGAGTTTTGCGAACATAAAAGTACTTCGCGCACTCGGGCAATTGGTTCTCGCACATCACCGTTCGTTCATCCAGCAGCTTCTTTACTATATCCACTTTTTTCTAATTCATCACCAAACCATAGAGGCTGTGGCTTAATACAGCGTCAGACTTACGAATTTGTATACATCACAGTACGTATTACGTTGATCTCTCTGAAACATGAGAGATCAACGTAATATTTGTTGTACGCAAGAAACGAAAACATTCCAACCAAAGTATATAAAATACCTAATAAAAATGTAATGCAGCGACTCAGCTATTTCGACGAAAACGGGATTCATACATATTTTCCCTGTCTTAAAATACCATTAATGTTTAGAATTTGACCGGTATCACTTAAAATGAGTCAGTATCAGTCATTTCTATATCATTCATTCTGTTATTCAAGCAAGTGACATTGTATTGACTCATTCACTGCTCGTTTTTGACAATGTCTTGTTAGCATATTTCAAAAACATCATCGTTTAATGTTATTGAGCTTTATAAAAAATATGGAGTAGCCTTTGAAAAACCGTTCTGCGTTTATTCTTAATGACGCATGGTGCCGCCTTCGCTCCGTCTCCCAATTGCGATTGTAATTCAACCGTCACCATAACGAATCGGCGACAACAGGCGCTTGCCGGAAACGCCCGGGGAATGGTAGAATGCCAGTCCTGAAGATTATCATTACAGCATTATGATCAGACCTCATGGCGGTGATTATTAAACAAGAGGGAGAGGAAGGCCCAGAAACCATACTTGGCACAGATGAAGGAATGGTGCTGTAGCCACACATACCAAGAAGTAAAGACGAGAGCCCAACGGCTGAGGACCAGACCCTCTTGATATTGATGATGATGACGTCGTTAATTTTGTATCATTTCAATCAGTGCAGCGTAGTGTTATTAACGGAATTGGTATAAATAATTTCGTAATGCTTAATTATCGTTAATAATGTTAATGTTAACTTTAATTAACAATTTTGATTAATAGTAATGCAACATAATGTCTGATGATGATATACACTGCTTATCTATACTAATATTATAAAGAGGGAAAGTCTTGTGAGATAATAGTTTTGTAAGTTTGTATGTTTATGGTAGTCTCAGGAACCGCTTATCCGATTTCAAAAATTATTTCACCTGTGTGTAGAATGGAATTTTTGTGTGGTTATAGGTTATATTCTATCCCGCCGGTTTGCCGGACTTCTTTGCAATACGCCAGCGAAACCGCGCGGGCAGCTAGTTTAAATATAAAAGAGCGGTTCAATTCGACTAGAAGTGCTTGATTTGTATTCAATGAGGCCGGGCGTGAGGTTTTGCTACAAATTTCAGGCACTCTGCTCCGAGAACTAGCTTTTAACTTGGCGGCTGAAACCAAGCGCTATTTCTAAACTGATTGATATTCATTGCAGCATGACTGAGAAATGTTGAGAGATTGGCGGAAGTCTTAGTTTTTCTAGCTTAGGTATTTTGGTATTTTAACTCACATTATTTAGAATTGTTTATTTGTGGTTGCTTGGTTTCAGCCGAAGTATACGCTAATGCTGATGACCTGGTAAAGGTCGCGGGAGTCCGCTGGATGCGGGTGGCGCAGGACCGGTCATTTTGGCACTCTTTGGGGGAGGCCTATGTCCAGCAGTGGACGTCTTTCGGCTGATATGATGATGATGATGATAAGCTAATGCTTCCAGGACATGTAAATTGAGCGCTGATTTGCCCACGACTAATACGACTATCCTTGCATTATTAAACAACATCCGACTAGATTTTACTTGTAATCGACCTCAATAATTTTCCGTTTACCACAACTAATAGACGTGGGAAAATGACTAGTTAAACAACATTTTGTGAACGCATTTGCAATTCTATAGCAACCTTTTATTGGCTATTTGTAAGGATGAAAATTCAAACGATATTGTGAGTGAAGCGGCCAAATTGCGTGGTGCGCTGTTTGCATCGTGTAATTGTGAATGCGGGTATTGAGTGATTGTGTTCGGATAGCATACGTATCTTGACAGTAGGTACGTACTTACTTACCTGTATGACCCAGTCCGCGAGTCTGCTATTGCTTTCCCGTCGGTGCAAGTTCATTGGCACCGACCACTGTACCTCGCCCACGGATAAGCCATCGGCATGTTACAATAAAATTGCAATAACCATTACTTGTTACGCAAGAAATACAAATTCCGCGCTGTTTGATTTTATCTGAGCCCATAATATACGAAGTTTACAATAATGTCGGTTCGTAATTCAGCAAAAAGTAAGCCGGAGATCATTGCTCGTCTTCTTTTAATAGAAAGTTACACGCCTCCATATTGATGTCTATTTTTAGCAATCACACGGCTACTAATTTATCATCGGATAACTTTTAAACAAGGGAAGAGCACGAACGACGCTTATTAACTTCCATTAGATCTTGTGGATACTGATACTAATTAGATAATTACTATTACAGCACAGCTAGCCCGGGTTCTATAAATATCGTGGCGATGTATGTGCTTTGCGGTGTAGCGAGTTGTTGCTTCAATTTGCCATTAATTCCGATGAGCCTATCGATTTTCGCCCACGTATATCATGCTTCACTGACGCTGTAAAATATTTCATATTATATATTAGTTTTTTGAAATGTATACATCGAATGATATCTAATCAAGTAATCATAAGGGTGTGCAGCCTTTTAAATTACGTCAATTTGCTCATTTGAAGCTATCATTTCTTCCCTGATTAAGCTTGGTAATTAACAGAGACTTGAACTTTAATTTCAAAAATTGTTTACCTACTTTTCAATATGTACCTAAGTCTCAACTTGTTAATTTAGTTTTGATCAGTAATCTAGATAAGTTTTTCATTTTCATTGCCTTATTTATTAACGAAGCAATAAAGAAATATAATAGCTTAATGTCGATCTGTCAGGACATTTATAGCGTCCTACGGAAGGCACGGCGCGCCTTAATCATTATCTGGTACCTAGACGCGATCGAATCCTATTTGCAATCAATGAAGATTAACATAAACGGCGACGCCGCTGCATAACTGGTGCCATTGGGCTGCGCACCGAGTCAGAAAATTTTATACACACTAATATTTTCCTGCTCACCGTACACTTATCTGAAAAGGATAGCATCAGATAAAATGTTCCTGATGACGACTCAAATATCAACTTTATATTCGCATCTGCCGCTGCTATTTCCATTTCGGGACAAACACGTCAACATGCGTTTTAACAACTTACTGCTTGTCAGTTGTCAACTGTTAATAAGACGAATGGGCATGGCTTTGTAGGTCAAGAGCGGGAACGCTATCTTTTTTGTAACTTGAATTGGCTTCACGAGGCCCATGTTTATAAATACATACTAGGAATACATCGATTAATTTAAGGTTCGCTCCACGAAGGTCACGGTGCGGCACCAGTTAGTACCACGCAATTTTCTTTGCTCTTTACACAGTTGTCTCGTGCCTCGTTGGGGATATTGATCGTAGAGTCGACAAGATAAAGTTTGGTTACGGAGAGCCGCTTCCGTGATTTGCTTACCTGGCTGAACTGATGTAGTTGTTACAGTGTTAGGTCGCTCTTAAACAAGCAACATGTCTAATAAACTCCTTGTTAGGGTTGGCGGACCCTTACACGCACATAACGAAGTTAATTTCGTATTTATAGGATACTAACTTCTGCCTTCGACTCCGTCCGCGTAGAACTCGTTTCTATTGAAGCTCCGTACAAACTTTCACCCCTCAGGGGATGATTTCTGGGATACAAAATATCCTATGGCCTTCCCCGGTTAAAACTATCTTCATACCAAATTTCATCTCAATCGGTTCAGCGGTTTAAGCGTTAAGAGGTAACAGACACACTTTCGCATTTATAATATAAGTAGGAAAGTATGGATTATCATATTTATCATTGATATACCTGATATTATGATAATTATAAAGGTTCGTTTTTGCAGGAGGAAATAATCGAGAGCGGCCAGTACAGCTCAATATCGATGTTTCAGTATGGACGATAGGTACATACGCAGTACGCATGCGATTGCGGCTCTTTCCCTAAATGACAAATAGAATGCTGTGTGTGGTCGATATACCTAACGCCCTTGACTGGTTTTTTTTTATTTATTAACATAAAACTTGTGTCTGTATGCCAAATCTTGGGATTAGGTGTCAAAGCGGACCCCGGGCTCCTTTGGGGCACAGCCGGGAATAACGGTAGGGGGATGATGATTTATCAACATAATGTCATTCATTAACAGTAATATATCAAACGTGACATGGAAAAAAAATGTATTCTTGTTTGTTTATTATTGGCTACGTTAAATTCATAATCATATTATACTTAAAATAAAAAATAAATAAATAAATATTACGGGACAATCTTACACAAATCAACCTAGGCCCACGGTAAGCTCAGTAAGGCTTGTGTTGTGGGTACTAGGCGATGATATATATAAATACATATAGATACTTATATACATATATAACATCCATAACTCAGGAACAAATATTTGTGATAAACTCACAAATAAATGCCCTGACCGGGATTCGAACCCGGGACCTCCAGCTTCGTAGGCAGAGTCACTACCCACTGGGCTACGGAGGCCGTTAAAGTTACTTACAGCGTCGAATGTCAAAATCGGTACCTTGTTATCAATATTTTAGCAGTTTGCTAAAAAGCTTTTAGCAAATGTTGCGCACCAGTCACCATGATTTAAATCACGGTTCTTATCAATTTCCGGTTACTTCACTTTTACCGTTATTTTCGATATGTTATGATTGCATTTGCTAACTACATTTGTAATAAATGACTAAGTATATATCTCATTAGAAAAGGCTATTTCCAGATCTGCTGCAGGAAAAGATTACTTAGCGTTTCCTTTAGTACTTAGTCGGTCCTTAAGTTCTGTCACAAGGTTTTGGATAGATAAAACTCAGCAATAAACTTAAGACCATGCTTAGCAACTAGCATTTCATTTTCTGTTAGCTTTTAATTCCAACTCCTCCCATCGAGAACTTTACGTACTTTTAACGTTTTCAGAAAAACACGTAAATTTGATCTTGTGGGCAACAAGTAAGTACACTACGTAAATTGTGAATATGAAAATTAGTTTTACCCAGACTTATGCTTTAAAATGGAGGAGGGAGAGTTCAGGGAGGGTTCTGACTAAAATATCACGTAAGTTTGAAAGGTTTTTAAGAGTCAGGGAAAAAAGGTAAAGTGAATTACTTCCGTGTTTTTGATTGGCTAAAAAAGTGCAAATCTCTGAAGAAACTACATAGCATTTGTGTAATATGGCATTTAAATCCAATAATCGTTCTAATTTGTCAGTATTTAATGAGCTATCAAACGATATGCATTACAGTGCATTCATCCTTACTTGTCTTATTTGGTAAACATCATTCTAACCTCAAAATGCATCTTTTTGGTATAGAATAGCAATCTTGTGAATATTAGATCATGCTGAGACGACTTTTCGGACATCACTTCACTTTCTTTTGTCTGGGAATGCTTCATTTACGATAAAATTGCTAATATAGCCTAAAAAGATACATTTTGAGGTTAGAATGTTGATTACCAAATAAGACAAGTATGTATGAATGCACTTTAAATAAAAACATTCTTGGTATTATTTACTATGCGACAAAACATTTGTGACAGAACTTATGGACCAACTAGATATAGTTGATTTGATACTCCAATCAGGTGTAATGAAGTAACTAGTATTAACTTGTATCTAAACAATGAAATTCATAAGACTTTCTCTCCGATTACCGTATAAAAGAAGTATGCACATAGTTGTGCAAGCGAGATTTTAATTAAGATACCTACTTTTTGTTTCCAGTGTAAAATAATCGCATCAAGTAAGTTATATACTTTATGACTTCCATTTCAGGATTGAAATTAATTTAATAGCAGTTTCGCACGTAACGATGGGACTAAAATTATAGATGTCTAGAAAATGGCCGCCGCTGAAGTACGCGATAGCATCATAAGAATAGCTTACACATTTGATGCACTTTGAATAAAGATGCTCGTAAAGTACCTATTGATCCATCCACCAGTATTTTAACCAAAATAGACCCCGTAATTAAGCACAAGGTGTTCCAATTTTGCGTCGCAATGTTACTCTATTTTCGTTGGTCTTTGCAAACGTTTTTTTCTACCTTGAAGACGGTACATGACCTATTTATCTTCGCGGTGCCGATTCGTCTGCTGTTTTTATCACAACTCATTTTTTTCGGGCTGAATTTATGAAAAATATTACATATCTATGAATGGCAACTTAGCATTAACCATTGCTATAAATTAGCCGTCGGATTATTTCATAACAATAAAACTAATACACGTATGTGATACAGATTTCGGTCAGGCTATTAATAGACGCACGAACTGTCAGTAGCTTTGATGACATTAGTTAATGGTTACTCGCTCTATTCTATATTATTGTTCGTAGTTTGTTTCAATTTAAAAAGTAATAGGTACATGATTAAACGCCAATCTAGAACAGGAACTACTATACTATATGATATTGGTGTGTATATCATATTTCTTACATGAAGTTAATACGCTTGAGTACAAGCGGTTAGCCACACTGAAAATAACTAACTCTGCTAATCTACTTTATTAAATTCTAAAGTGGTAATATAATTAAAAATACAAGTCGCAACCTTTCGTCTGCAACTGCAATATAATAATGAATTTTAATAAGCCTCCTTGACCACAAATCAGTTAGTAAACAAACTGTAATAGTACTCAACAGACCTCAAATTATTCAAATCTAAACAAAAACGAAACTTGAAGCGCTGCGAAGGTTGATCGAATCAAACACTTGAAGACAAAAACAAATCGAACACTCGGCCATCATTGCACTTGATGTAAATCAAAAGCTAAGGCTTGCCGATAGAGGAGAGCGTTGGCAGATTTGTGCTCTAGGTCTTGCCTGACGCGCTCCCGCCAGTCCACTAGTAACCATGACGCGGGACGAACCGAAATATCGGGAGACCAGACGCTACGCTGGTGAGAATATTATATTGTACAACTAAATATACTAACAATTATCTATTCAATTGTACTATCGCGCAAAAGCCTCCTCATGCGTGTTTAACCTGTAGCATTATTTAACTACACTTGTATGAATTTACTGCAATAAAAGTAAGATCTATTAACTATGACTTTCCTATGAACCATGTAATTGCTTCTTAATTTATCGTTCCGATCCGAATAAGTCAAATATATTAATGATTAGCATAGTACAGGATGGGCAACTAGAAGGTATATTTTTTTTTTCTGACGTAGCTTTTTTTGGAGACAAAAATCACCATTATTTTAATGCAAATATCAAGCAAAGAGAATGTATGACGAATGGATGGCAACTGTTTTACGGAACGTTTTAATTTGAGAAACATGTTACACGACGTGTCGTGCCCCGTGGCTGTGTATGACTTTGGCGATATCGAACTAACATTTTTATGTCAAAAAAACAAAAAGAACCGTTTTGATAAAAGAAAATTTGAATATTGATTGACCCTCAAAGTAACCGAATTTGACTTTGTCTTGGCTTTTTTTCTATAGGACTATCTAATCAAGTGTTTATATTTACATTTTAATAAACCTGTCACAAAGGGGTTAGTCCGAGTCGCTGTAAAAAATACACCTTTGGAAATCCGAAAATTCACGACAGACTTGGCAATTATGAATGGAAATAAATATACTACAGTCAGGGGTATATACGTACATAATTAAGGACCTAAATATCCGTACAGCACTCTCATTCAATGTCATAAAGGTGTGTACAGATATTTATGGCCTTATTTATGTGCGTATATCTACACACACGACCGCTTTAGCCTAGTTGGTAGTGACCCTGCCTACGAAGCAAGAGGTCCTGGGTTCGAATCCCGGTAAGGGCATTTATTTGTGTGATGAGCACGAATATTTGTTCCTGAGTCATGGATGTTTTCTATGTATTTAAGTATTTATTTCTCTATTTAAGTATCTATATCGTCATCTAGTACCCATAGTACAAGCTTTGCTTAGTTTGGGACTAGGTTGATTTGTGTAAGATTGTCCGCAAATATTTATTTATATTTATATTATTACCCCTGACTGTAGTATACTTATTTCCATTCATAATTGCCAAGTCTATAGAATACATACATACAAAATTGAATGGTGTTTATCACTTACTTTTTTATTTATATTCAAAGTTCAAGTCACCCACCCTGGTACTTGCCCACCCTGTAGTATGTAAATAATAATATGTACACATGTTGTCGATTCTAAATGATACGGTTGGTGTCTTGTGCATGTTGGATACGAATTTACCGCGTCTAACGATTACATAATGGCACGTCTAATAAATCATCCCAAACACAAATACCAGGACCTTTATCGCAACAACACCGTGGTAACAATAGTCCTAACCTAATACAGTTTAGTTTGACTGGTGAATAACATAACAAAGAACTTTACTCGTAAATCAAGCGGCGATAACTTTAATAAAAATAAACCTAAAAGTTGTTCCAGCGAGAAAGTCTATTTTGAACATCATGATTGAATGAGTTTCTAATATTTACCGTCTCCATTTAGTGCTCGCTAAGGAGGCAAAAGTAAGGTTTATAGGTATTAAATCCCGTGTTTACGTAGAAACATTAGCAACTTTGTGACAATAATTGTAAACAAGTTTTGTATGGGTACGGCGAGCCATGAACTCAAAAGGAACGTGACCGTTTTCCGTTTCAGCACAATCCAGTGACTTGCAGACATTTTAACGACACGTTGTTTTTGTGATCTTTGGTTCAATGTGCGATTTGCACTCCAACTTAAGCGTGTATTTATTTTTATTTAAATCTTTATTTCGGACTATTGTTAGTATTTTACTTAACCTAGGTATGTTAGTCTTATATACTAGTTACACATTGTTTATAATATCAAATTTACTCTACTTGCACACCAATTGTGCAACGGACTTAGTCTGCCCAACCCAGTGCGACAGGATTAGGCAGTCATACGTTTATGTCAAAAAAAAAATTGCTACTAGCTTTTATTACCGATTTGCATTGTCGCCAACTACTCATTAGAAAGAATCTAATAACACGACGGGTTTATCTCGTGTAGTTTTGGGGTATCTATGGTCTGTAGTCCGTAGACTACCCTTCTGTCTCCATCATCAGACCAGCTTTACTGTACCATGATATTTATTTTACATCTTACGCACGTGTACAAAATTTCAACTTGATTGGACTTATGTTGGTCAAATTTGACCTAAACGAGCATACTAATTAATATACATAGAGCAAGTTGATTAAAAGCTTGTAAAAGTATGACGGGTTTTCTGTTTTGCGTTTCCATAAACAAAAAAAAATACCTACACACTACATGCCTTTGACCGCTACCCACAACTGGGTATTGTGATGCTTATGACTTTTATCTTATCCTATCTTTATCTTTATTTTTTTTATTTTGAAAAACTGAATCGGCAATAAAAGAACTCTATAATTATTCAAACTGCTCACAAAATTTTACGAGAATCGGTTGAGAAAAGCCACCTGTAGTGTAGAACAGCCGGACAGATACCGGACATACACATTTTTTCTTCGTACGCTTCGCTGGCTCGTTTAATAATTTTGATCGAAAATAAGCCAATATTACGATTCAACCTATCCGGTATTGCTTATGTCAAATGCAAATGAATAACAAAAGAAACATCATTTCGATATTACTTATTTGACTTATTTCGCATTTATATTTACGTACTACACTGACTTAATAAAAATACTTACTAAGGAATATTGTGTACCCTATATGTTTAAGGAAAAAATAAAGCTTACATTACATTACTACACTGACGCATAACTAATTTCAAAAATTATCTTGCAACTAACTCGCACATTATCTTGCGAGCGCACACTGCATGTGGTTGGCGGTTGCATACCACCCAGTGTCGTTTCCGTTTATAATAAAAAAAAAAAAAAAAAAAATATATATTTAACAAAAACACACTTAAATTATAAACGTTATAATATCCGTCAGACGCCAAACTATTAGGCTGAGCCTGTATCTTGGCCGCCTGCGAGTGCGATTAACACGAACTACTTAAAATATTACCATTTTGCAGTACAAAACTCTAATTCCTGTTTCATTAAAAGTATACATTGAGATAAGATTAACATTAACATTACAATTTAAAATTACTATTTGTGCATGGATTATAAGCTTGGACGAATAAGTAACTGAGTCTTATTATTTATCATGTGAATTCACATATAGCCCGTGTGCTCTTATAGAACAGTATTCGGGTGAAATTGTTGATTTTGGCATAAAAACGTGTAAGATCAAGAAATATAGTCCCTAATCTTATTCTAAATGCTCACGGACTGAGCTTAGATTTTCTTCAACGAAGTGTATATAAGCAATCTTCTTCTGCCCGCTGTGATGCACGGTTACGCTACATACGTAGATTTAATTCGCTTCGTATTATAGCTTTATAGCGAATCGCTCCTACAGCGGCACACACTACACTACGCTCCCACGTCGTACGTAGCATGTGCCGCAATGTACAGTCAATTGCAAAAATATGTATCGATTTAATCCTCTCATAAATATGTACCAAAACCTTAATCCGCTGACATAAGAGCGATGGGACATACTTATGAGTTAGTTGTATTATGCACTCATATTTTTACACTTGACTGTACCTACGATCGACGTCAAAAATTCTTATTCCTTCGAGATAAGGCGAAAAATGTATACAATTCTTGGGCGCCGACTGTACCCCCGTTCTCAACCTGCGTGCGTCTGACATTTGCAATTCGGCCAGTCTCCCTTCGTATATAATCATGGGTATAAATAGTTTTCGACCCCTGACTGCATGTTGAGAGCTCACCCGTTTAAGATGCAAGCCTTTTGTCTGTTTGACGATCTGAGTTTTTGAATAGGTAATTTATAACATAATATATGATGGAAGGAATGTTCATGAAGAATCGAAAGTTTTAGAGCGATTTGACACGGCGACTTTTTGAAGCGATATAAACGCGATACTGTATCGATAGCGATGCAGGTGACTATGACAAGTGATCTATGGCTAGCCGCTAGAGTCGCGCTACAGTCACGCATTCGTGAAACGCGCGTTTTATCGCTCCATAATCTAAGTAGAAAGGTGGAAAATACTAACCTAATTGACTAAACCTCATTTTGCATTTAGCTTCAGTTTTGCTTATACACACTTCGAATAATCATACACATTCCTGTTATTTCCAGGTGAGTAGAGTTCGATGCTCCGATTTCTAATATTGTAACTCATTTTTAGCATCAGAAATTCTCGGAATAGATCCGCTCACAATCTTTTGTCTGTTGATGGTTCTAAATAACAATAATTTCCTGTCCGAGTTCTGTAAGTCATGCTATTGACGTGTAACTGACGGGTCACGCAGGTCACGGAGATATTTTTTATTAAACATTGGCCGCGCAAATAAACTTAATAAGGCGGGAGGACAATTTGCCTAATCTCATGCTTTTAGTCGATTACTTTCGAGTACACACAATGGTCAACCAGTCGCTATGAGTATTGCTTCTCTTAACAGCTTGTTGTTAAATTTATTTAAGTTTTTTACCTATTAAATATATCTTCATCTAGTGCCCATAACACAAGCCTTATTGAGCTTACTATAGAACTAGTTCGATTTGTGTAACACTGTCCCCTAATATGTATATTTACGTATGGTAAATTGGTAAAGCAAAACAAATTTATTTTACCTTAATAACGCCTTGCAGCCAAGAAACCCATAAACGTCTTTGAAGGGCTATGAGCAATTTACCCAGTGGCGCTATAATGGTTAATCTATACGTGTTAATAGATGGGTATCACGTATTTGCGAGTGCAAGACGGAGCCCGGGAACTGCCGGCCGTCGCCGCCTCAGCCGAATCTACGACTTTCTAATGAGATTAAAGTAGCTTACTTAGAACAGTCGCGAGATGTATTTATACAAGATCGCACCGCCCGCACGCCGTGCACCAACATTATAATTGCAACTCCTCTTAATTGCTATATCCGATTGTTGTAATCCTTAACATAAATTTTCCTATCTACATCTTTACTGTCTAGACGGAAAGATAGAATAGCCACTGATGCTAACCTAGTCCCGTAGTGCCAAGTAATGCATTTCTAGATTTACGAGGCTAATCCGTAGGTAGAAAAGCATTAAATTAAGTTCTCGTTGACCGTTAATGTCGTTGATTCATTGAATCGTTTTACAGAACGTGTACAATTATGTTCTTGTGAAGCTAGAGATCGCAAGGGCAGACGGGCTTTCACCGTCTTGTCTCGCGAGACGTGCTATGCGAGTGGAAAATTGGTTCTGCATTCTTTAGATAAGGTGGTTTTTTGGTTGCACGCTCATCGCTTCCTAAGTTTCCGCGGCTGTCTCGCGGAGGACTTATTGATTTGGCTCTTGGTGCGACATGCCTTTGTACATTATACTTTATGCGTTTGCGTCTAAGATTTATGTCTGCTCAATCAGAACTGTGTCGTGTAGAGCCTCGCCATCGCAGCTTAAAGAAGATTAGCCCAATTCCTCATTCTGCTTTCACGCCGTCATCCGACCGGCACTTAATCCTTTTAGCGCTCATGAGACTGGACTTGCGGTCGAGGCCTCCCGGTCAAAGAAGTTCTGTGTTCTATAAATAAACCCTATCTGTAAGGAAAAGACCAGAAAGTGCGTACTTGAAATACACTGGGTGCTGGTGTCTTGTTTTTTTGTTCGATCGTATGATAAATGAAACACTTTAGTCTGAAAACTGAGATAGTGACGTTGCTAACAAGCAAACAATGACGTTAAATAACAACTGTTCAATGGTACTATGGTTTCTGCATAAAACTTTATGCTTTTGTACGCGAGCACTGCAATTATCGCCTTCGCAAATGTCATGCCCAATTCTGAATGTGACAGATTTTTGTATACAGCTATTATTTATTGCATTAGAATAATGTACTTGAGAAATGAGAATATAAAAAATCCTCACATAAAATAGCTACTTCATATTACTGTGAGGAATATTCTTGTGTTTTTTAGCAGTGAACTATGTAGGTGGTTACGTATGTACATAATAAACGTACGCCATACTATGATGATGTAACTCTGCTAAGAGCGTAAATGCGACGTAAATGTTTCATTCAGTTAGTGCTGCTAGTAAAATATCTGTATAACATTATATTATTGACCTTTAATAACACATATATTGCTGGCAGCCCGGAATTGGGTAGGAATCGGAAGTGGCGTGACGTTTTAGCAATTGGACAACGGAAGTATACTTTATCAAGTAGCTATCATAGGTCCGCGTCGAAGGCTTCCTGCTCCTCCAATGTCGTATCTGTTGAACATTCGTCGTGTTCAATTTTATCGCGAGCAAGCTTAAAATAGCCTTTATCTCGTCCGCGCTGAGGTCAGTGGGCGCCGCTGCTTGCTCCCGCGCACGCTCGATCATTAACATCTCTAATTAAAACCCTTCCACTTCGCTATATCGTTTTTATTCCGTCATTACTGTTATCACACTCCATGCGCTCCGTTTTTCGCTCAATGGGCTGGAAACGCCGCAATCAGCGCACCATTCATGAAGATTATTCGTCACGTACTATGACTGTTTACTCGTGTTGCAGTTTCTTTACGTTGAACTATACATTTATTCGCTACTAACTCGCTACGTTTAATTGGCAATGGCCAAAGGAGTTTACAATTTTAAAGCCTAAACCAGCAGGAAATGCACTTGCAGTTTTATTATTGTCGTAAAGGCATCATGGGATATTCAATGCAAGTCTGTGGGTGCGGGGAAGTTCAATAAATTACCGACTCGCGTCCCGACACATGCCTCTAGATAGATGATTTAGTGCTGGGCGGACCCACCGCCGGCTTATTTAGCTCGTCTTATACCTACACTACCACACATGTCTCTCGAAATATTCCATTTACTTTTCTCCGTGCAAATTGCAACACTTACCTGACTCCCGACAGTTTCAGTATTTCATGTTCGTCAGTCGTTCTGCAGTTTATGGCTGAATTTAAATACGACGGTGTCGATGTCGACGACATATTGGTGTCAGGCACCATCTGTTACATGTTTTGACGAATGGCAGTCATCTCCGATCTCGTTATTAATGCATTAAGTTAAACCGGAGTAACCAAATGGCGAAGCGAGCGATATTGAATCTGCTCAGAGAAACAAATCATTTGCGCGTGTCAGAATTATTGTGATCTCACACGAACTAAATGCGCAGATCCGTCCGTTCGATTAAACCTAACAATAATAAACTCACGTCATTTATCAGAATCACAAGTGATTTGACTTCCCCAGGCCCCACGCTCTTTCGAATTGCTTGTATATGCGTGAAACACTACTAAACAAATAGAACTTACTTCTAGTTTCTAACTTCGAGCTTCGGTTGGTAACTATGAAGATTGATACTCACTGAGGAGTGATTGATAGCTCTCAACGCACCTAACTCGGAGATCATTAAAACGATTTGTTTTACTTTCTAATTTTGTAATCCACAATTGGTTTTTTCAGGTGGATGCTTTCACTTATAGGATCTTAATTTCGCTTGCTGAGATTTATCACGATTGCGTAAGTAGAATTACCTAGTTAGCGTCGTCGTAATTGATAATATTAATTAACCGCTTTAATAATGTCGTTGACCGTCATTTCGGACAAGACAGCCAGTTATTTATCTAATCAAAATCTGACGTGCCATCAGCCTTTTTCGTAATATCACATAAAACATTCTAGAGTAGAGGAATGTCTTGGATTTGGTTGTATTCCGACACAAAACGTCCTTTACGCCCTCTGCCTCCCAGAGAAACTTCGCAATGGTATTATTTAACAGTTTGATGAAATTGGATTTTATATCCAAAGAAAGACACGGACCTACAATTTGTGAGATCATTTCTTCTGGGTTAGTAATTGTTTTGTGCTAAGCTCTTATAGTGAAGTCGAATTAAGATTCATTCATTATGCGACACAATTAACCACACATTTATTTGGTTAATTTTCATTTAAATCATAATAGTAACGTTAATTAGATGGGCAACTGTTTGATCTGCACCCGAAGTATTTCTTAAATTCTCTGACTTTGCTGCATTATTCTCAATGGTTTTACATCAGTGTGATTTATATGGAGACAACTGCGTAGTTTTAACCATTTACTCGAGCTCGTCATTTATGATAGCACGTGTTTGTACTACAATAGCGATTCACTGCGTAGTTTTGAGCAGATTACTTATTTGATGATTGATTTAGAAGCACGCCTCTTAATCTGTTACATTACCGGTGCCCTAATATACTTCCTTAAGCCAGAATTACATTACGAAATTAGTGTCATGCATGTTGAAATCAGTTTCACGAAAGTAGTTTCAATATACCTATGCGAAAGTAATTTCGTAAAATAATTAGTGTCGTGAAATCCACAGTATCGCAGTAACCATGGCCCCATCAGCATCAAAGCTATATTTTTCTATATTCAATGTAGCTAAACGTAGTGTTGTGGATAACGCTCATTTTGAGGCTTAAAGACTCGAGCCCTAAAGACTCCCGAGGCTTAAAGAGTCAAGTGACGAAAAGTCAATATTTTGCATTCATATGCGTAAAATAAACCAACACGGTTCTTGAACAGCATCGAGTCTTTAAGCCTCGGGAGTATTTAAGGCTCGAGTCTATAAGCCTCGAAATGAGCGTTATCCACAACACTAAGCTAAAGAGATGCTTCGATATAAACACTTGTCGCTGATATTTATTGAGGAATTGTATATTTTTATCTGTACTCCATCGTTGGTTTCATGGTTTGCCATTTTCAACGCTTGAAGTGCGCGCAATGATAAAAATACACACGTCCGCACAGCATAGGCGCTTTCGCGACACTAGTTTCACGTCGTATCTACACTATGAAATCAGTTGCATGACACTAATTTCACCAAAAAATCGCGCAGGGCACGAAACTAATTTGCATTCATGAAATTAATGCATGCATTACGAAAATATTAAATTACACGTGAAACTTTTGGTAAAACTAATGTCACGAAATTAATTTCATGCCACTAATTTCGTAATGTAATTCCGGCTTAACCATAACATTGTCGTACTTTAAGACACTATGATACTATCAAGATTATTAATAGACACTAAAACGTTAAAACAATTTTCTATTGTTTCTGACCTAAGTAAGCTAAGTCTCTAGGTCATGAACGGTTTAAATTGTTTCGTTTAAGGTAAAATAACATTGAATGACAGCCTAATTATACAATCTGTTGAATCCTTTCTCATGCAAATTCGGAATTGTAGCAATTCACACAAACCGTTCGCTAAATATTAGGTGACCTTGCTGAGGTCATCCCTATCTATTTGCACTGGTGGCAATAAAACAGCTTCTCAATGAATTTAACGGATTAAAAAGCACCATTGGACCAGTGCCAGTCCACATCGGTATAAACATTGCGAATTTAAAGATACGTCGTTACGTAATACAACCAATTTTGCTTTTTCAACGTCGAGTTCCAATGGAGGCGTTTACAGACAGTTCAAATCGAATAAAATTTTCCACCACCTCCTTTTTAGTACGCTCAATACTCATCCCTGTCATTTAGTCCTCTTATAAATTAAATCTTCCCGTGTATTATCCTCTTCTCAAACCTTGCTGAGTCGTTGTTCGTAGCTTTCCAACTTATCAGTAATTTCTTAAATCCCCAGTTTAAATTTGATTTATTTTTTCATGATTATATCAGACGAAGAAGAGATTTATTTTCAATATGAAGGGGAATATAGAACTCTCTCCGCATTTAAAAGGATCTACTTAAGTTAAATAAATGATTTCTTTGCTCATTCCTTTCCTTCTACCAAGTCAATGTACCTCTAACTCTAACACTCAGTAGTGCGCAGTATATGCTTTAAGTACGCCGCCCTAGCAATGTAATAAATGTTCTAGAACATTACGACTTATGTTTCATTCCATTTCTGGAATATACAATTTCTCCCCCGTGCCTACGGGAATAATCTCGTGATTCACAACTCGCGACTTATGCCGTGTCTATCTGCGATAGCAATAGTGTTGGAATGGCCTTGTTGCTTTTTTTGCTTAATCCTCCAGTGTAATCTTGAATGTGTTAGGATATAGTACAGTATCTTAGTAGTGTTGTATCTTTGAATACATTTTACGGCAAAAGATTACGCAGACTCCGATAAATAAAGCTTTGGCAATTTGAGAAAATCAATTCACAGAGAAATGTCACTATCAGAAACAGTGCCCGTGCATAAACTTGTCTACATAACAAATAGGACAAATTCTTAGCGTATTATTCTACTTTGTATAAGATGTTATGGTAGCAAAGATAAAGGAGAAATTAACTCGGTTTCTTCTGATGGCATCTTTATCCCTATTTAAAAAAAAGTCACTCCCGCGAAAAAAATATAGTCATGGTCATGGGACATGGGATCAAAGCAGATGTATAGGATACGGTATTTTGTATGTAATTTGTTATACCAGTAGGTATATTAATAGCCAGTGACGTGGAGTGGGATCGGTTCCCCATCGAACGAACGAAACAAATAGTCTTGCGTGCGCATGCGCAAGCCAAGGCTTCGACTTTAGGGATTGGCGGAAGTGCATTCTTTAGCTGCAGCGCACGCTACAGCGGTCAATGAGAATTGTATTCAAAATTGAAACGAAACATGCATAATGACTTGCCATTTATGATGCCACACCACGTTGAATACTTTACTCAACTAATTGGAATTGTTAGAAGAGAAATATGTTGTAAGTGTTGTTAAAAGACACCTGGGATGTGCGTGTCTCGACTTCAAATTACAAAAAATAATAAAAGCCAACTTCCAACAGGCATTTTTGCTCATCGGCATTCAAGAATTCGCGCGTACATGTATGTTCATGCCCGTCTTTGACATGCAAACAGAAAACGCTCGCGGAGGCTTTTTCTCGTGTGGAGCCGTGTTCTCGCAATAATTATTATTTATGCGTATTCATTGGCGGTGGAGTGGAGACAGGTGGCGTCTTGTCCTGCAAGCAGTACGTTGACTCCACGACCTTGGTACCCACTTGTATCTTGTATCAATGGCCGCCGTAGACACTACATGGGCCTTTAACTTTTTCTTTTAAGGTCAACAACTTGTTTTTCTGACGATTCTACATATGCCGCCAGTTACGAGTTATGCGAATGTTTTCCATAGAGGGCAATGTCTTAGTTATGTACGCTTCGTTTGTCCTTGAATTGTTAAGTTCGCTTCATTTAATTAGATTACTCGTAATTGGCAGATCCTTCGTTAAGCGTTCAACTCTGTTAAGACTAAGTTCATGTTCGCTCTCTACTGAGACATACTTGTCAAGATTTATACGTGCTACATTGTTTAATCATATCAAAGTGCCGTTATAATTATTGTATAGTCATATTAAAAAAAAACTGCTATATAATCTTCTGCCGGCCGAAATAAGCCAAACCGCGTAATTGAAACGTTGACCGTTTTGAAAGTAACAAAACTATCGTGTCAGGCCCGCTGCCCCATTTGGCCGGTCACGCCGTGACGTCACCGGCGTCTGCGCACGGTCTGCGGCCGCTTCCCGGAACGGTTGGCCGCAGCCTTTCCTCTCCACGCGTCCACTATCAATGGGCTTGTTCGTTATTTATTTTTTCCTACTTGTTTCGATTATACTCATTGGGTTTAGCCGGAAAATCAAAGATATTCAAGATGCATCGGGATTTTACCTTTTTCTGCATTACCTACTTGCTCGTAGTTAACTAGTTAACATAATTCTTCTGAAACTGTTTTTTTTGGCGTTATATTATTTGATAGACGTTCTCTGGCCATGTTATTAGTACTATGTTAAATTAAAGGCCCTGGTCCATATAATTATTTATTATCCTAATTCTTAATGGAGAAAGAATTTAATCGAACGATACTCTCAATACAATGAAGTCATCAAAGAAGATGTTGGTGACTCATATGCTATTGTTTAAGTTTTTAGGCACTTACACTGCGTACCGATTTCACTTTTTACATGTTATTGAACTTTGTTCTGGTTTAGTTAGAAATGTGTGACGTGGGCGTAAAAAATGAATGGGAGTAGACATCACTGACAAGATGGCAGATGTTCTATTATATGTATACTCATGTTTCACTGGACTATTTTCTCCGTGCGCCATTTTCCAATTCGAAGTTGCTTATTTAAGTCTTATGAATCATCCTTTTGAATCACTTGGGTGCTCTCATCTGGTCCCGTAGCACGGATGGCGTTATCACGCGACAAGTGACAGGATAAGCGCGTCGTCTCGTTCTATCGAACGGTGTCAGCCAGGGACGGATGCTCTATCCTGTCACTTATCGCGTGATAAGGCCATCCATGCTACGGGGCCAGATACATAAAAGTATATTTCCATGATATGAATCTTGCTTTTCTGCAGAATGTAGTCAAGATGTTTTTGTCTCCAATTTTCGACATGTCCAGTTGTCTAATGGTTACTTATTTCAACCGCGCATACTTGTCTTTTCAGATAAGAGTAATATCAATATTCCCTTACGTATTCCAATGAAGAAATAGCCTCAGGTCAGGAGAAACTGGATTGATTCGAACTGTACCGAAGCTTCCGTTTATCGTCAATCCATAGTCTTGTTAAATGTGGCAGTTTCTTGTCAATATAGTTTGCAGTTTCGAAACCGCGCTTAGTATTCGCCGAATGTTCGCGAGCCAGGAAGCCGTGTACCGTTTAGCTGGCATTATTGTTATCTATGTATTGTTCGCCGGCCACGCTCTGCATCAAAATTATCTAGTGGTAAAAGGCACAAAAGCACACTTTCTCGCCTAAATTAGATGAAAAAATGGTACTTTTTACGAAAACACTTTCACAAAATGGGATTATAGGCACAGTAACGACTGAATCTATTCAGGATCGCGCTGAATCAGGGCCGAAAGCTGAATAGATTTAAGACGCAATACCGTTATAAATCAATGTACAAAGATGTCGCATTGCAGACCTGTTCACTAGAAAAGGTCATAAAGCTTCGAGAAGATAAGCTAGATCAAAGTAAAGAGATAGCTCAGATATTGCAAATGTATCATAAAATATGAAAATCGTATATGAAAAATACAAACTTTCTCTCGTTTTAAACGTCAAAATACACCGGGCACTTACAAAACGATTAAATTCTCGCGGCGAGCGTTACTTTATTACGTTGAACGACTCTGTCGCCCGTAATGGGGAATTGATGAAAATTTTAGAAGTGCCTGACGCGAAAGAAAGCAGACGGCTTGCAGACAGCACACAATGGCCGGAGTGGGACCACAACTGGGTTAATTGAAGACAACAGCGCCCATCGCCGACGGCCATCGGCGAGATCCGATCTCCGCTCCGTGGGGCTCTAAATTGTAGTAAATTATTCATACGGAATTGGGAATGGATGAACATTTTAGAAGTGCCTGATTATTTTTTTGGTGACTCTTAGCACCAGAAAAAAGTTCTTCTCAGCTGCGTCAATTATTTTTGAAAAATATAAGGGTGATTCTACGAGCGTTCCAACCGCCGTCAGTCCGTTGCTCGCATTATTGTCAAAGTTCTTGCATTTGAATCCCCTTTCCCAATATACGGTTGACTTTTAGCATCTGTTCAGAAGAGTTTAAATACTCTGATCTCGTATTATGTATAATTATGTTGTTTGGAAATTTTCCTCAATAAAAGCAGATATGCGACTGTCGATGGTCAAAATGGACATGTAAAAAACGTGAGTATAATTTTTAATTTGTGAACATAGAACATTTCGGCATAAGGTAAAGTACTGATATTACCCGCTATGTTTATAGCGGTGGCACCGTGACTCACTTTTCATTCTGCGAAAAAGCAACAAGCGTGTTTTAAATGATCGCATTTTGGTAAATCGACTGTGAATTAAACAAGATTATTAGTAGTCAATTATTAATTAGAGTACGTCAGTAATTAGATGGCTACTGATTTAAAAAACAACTAAAGTTAAATAGATTATCTATGGCACGCAACGCGAAAGGAAAGCATAGTAGACGCGAGCCAGACATCGCAAAACACCACGCGACGTCACGTTACAGTAATGAACCATATTGGATAACTTTTTGTAATATTGGATTTGCTGATACCGATCTCATGTCAAATGAAAGCATTCGGTAGCAATGACAAGGCGAATGATAACAACTGGTTTCATTCAGCTACGTGCGTTATTAACAAGCTGATATGATGGTGAGCTGATGGTGTAACATTTTCTGTGCTATTGTATAAACAATAGCACAGAAAATGTTACACCCATGCATGGCACCTTTTCTTTTGTATTGCATAGAAATATCATTTAGTTGCGATTGTTTTATGAATGACAAGAGGAGTATCTATGAATTCTTTAAATCATAGACCCAAATTACATTATATAGGTTACTCGTATCTTTTTGACATAACGTCAGACACGAGTGACCCAGTTGGCAAGAGAGCATTTTTAAAATAACTTTTCCTGAATTCCAGACTTTCTACCTGTCTACATTATTCTAGATCTTATAAATTCTACAAAAATATAGAACAGGACAGTGATTGTTACATATTTTAAAGACCGTAACAACAAAAAATAATTGCTGAAATATTTTTTGCATCACGTCTACTAGTATCATGCCAGTTTGGCGCCAAAGGGACGCACCGGTTCTTAAAGATCAATTACTCAACTTGTGCCTATAATATCCAAGCTCTAATAATAAATCTTGTGATGACAAGCAAATGCGTACGCGCTGTTCTAATCTTCGAATACTAACTATGTACAAAATAATTGGCACATGGCATGATTGCAGCAACTCATCCATGTAGCAGAATTGTAGCTCTCAGGTCTACCATTTAATTTTCAACCGTATCATCGTTCTAGAAATAAATGATGAAGTAAGCTATATTTCCATGAATGTGTATTGTTCCAAAAGCTGAAAGATTGGAGAGATACCCAGTGATTATCACACGTAACTCGTATCTGATAGATTTGCCGAGAATTGAATGAGTGGTGCGATTACTGAAAAAGATAGTGCATTGTATGAACTCCAGCAATTGGGTGTACTGCTCTAATTTGCATGTATTTTTAACTAAGAACTGTTCTAATTTAGCTATACGAATAAATAAATAAATTGTATAAAACAAGAAACTTCACACCACCGCCAAATAACAAAAATCTAGTTTAGTTATATGAAATGCGTTATATACAACAAATATCAAACTCTCAACACTCAGCTGTCTTAGAATACGTCCACTTGCGTGCGGCCCAAGCGAAAAAAAGTTGGCAATGGTACACGCTCTTTTTATCCTATGGCCATAGTATAAAGAGGGCAAAGTATGTTATATTCATACAAACGCACCGCGCGCGGCTTGTATGTGTGCGCCACAGTACCTATCTGTCGCACACTCAAACAAAATCTCGACCTGATTCGCGTGCACATAGGGAATGCAATTACCGGGCAAATTTCATTACCGGTAAATTACCGACTTGAGTGAGGCAAAACCGGTTAACCGGTAAATTCAATTTGGCTAATAAGTAGCGTTAGTTGACGTTTATTTATCGTAAAAATAAGCTATGATATTGGGACCGAGCGCGACGAGAGCGCCACGTGACAGGCGGCCATTATGGACAATATTGTCACCGCTGTCAAACAAAAAGTAAGTAAATATTGTGAAAAATATTAATGAAATCTTGTGTTATTTTACTATATTACACAATTTTGGACAATGATAGTCAGTAACATTATTGCCAATAATATTAAAATTGTTGTTTTCAGTGAGAAATGAGCCTACTCGTGAAGTCGTGACTAAAACGGGGTTTCGTGCCATCACCCACGAAATCATTTTCCAACCGGAGACGATGAATAAAGGCAAGAAATTGGTGCTAGCTGGGCATGTCCTTGAGGTTGAAGACATTCACCAAGGAGACATGACTCGTATTTATCAAAGCCCGAGTGGTTCGCCAAACTTCTGTCACGGCAACGGCGTACAAGACAACTTTGTTTGTAAGCAGATTTTTATGTTTCGATGCCGTTTAACAAAAGCTTATTTCTTTGGTCTCGTTTCCACCATGGTCTTGGAAATTGGTAAAATTTACAGTCGCTATTCTTCTTGGTGTTATTACAATTTTCAACAACACATCTTACCAGGACCATATTTTTATCTCAAAAACGATTAGAAAATGTTTACTGCAATATGGATTTGACAGCTCAAGTCAGCGACAAAAATGACAATTTTAGCCGTAGCGAGCGCTGTGATCGTTTAGGCTACCCCCTCCACCCGTTTTGCACTCTGCCAATAGTATAAAGAGTTATCATGTGCCGTAAATGCCGTAATAAACAGATTCTTTAATATTTAAAACTTGCTCAGTGGTAGGAGGGCAAAAAGCAACTGAAAACGTTCCTTGGGGATTAGCAGGTGGGTAGGAATTGTCCCCAGTTCTACAGAAACTAATGACTTCTAGCCTTCTTTTGAGGCCCATAGTGAGCGACTTCATTTTACTGGCAACACACACTGGTCAAACCGAGTCGACAGGAAAAATCCAAACAGATCCAAATCAGGATTGAAAAAATCCTACAGTGCAGCGGTGAACAGTTTTGGGGAAATAACATCTCCTTGGCTGACTCCCCGTTGCAGCAGAATAGGTTTCGCATTCAAATCCTGGAGTCGGACTGACACAGTGGCGTTTTCGTACAAACACTTCAATACTTCGATATAGCGGTAGTCAACTTGGCACCGCCTGGAAAGACAAGTACAGCCCAGGTTTCGATCAAATCGAATTAAGGCTTTCTCGTGGTTCGCGAACGCTAAGCAGAGGGGCAGGTTATACTCCAGTCTTCTGTATAACCCGACGGAGCATTTCGATGTGGTCTACGGTGCTAAAGCCTCTCCGGGAACCGGCTTGTCCGGGAGGCTTGAAGTCATCTAGCCTGCGTACGAGACGATTTGTAATGACCCTCGAAAACAGTTTATAGACATGGCTCAGAAGTCAGATGGGTTGGTAGTTCTTAAGCAGGGTGTTGTCACCCTTTTTGAAGAAAAGCACCACCTCACCTCTGTTCCTTTTCTTTAGCTTTCTCCCTCCCAGTAAGACGAAGAGGTATTTCTTTGGATTGTAATGATTAGTATATAGGTATACTCATCATAGCGAATAGAGACGCTTTATTTAATATACTTTAGTAATCAAGTATGATAAATAAGGCGTCTCTATTGTATTTATTCAAACTGATCATTACTCATATTTTATAGAACGGAACCGGGAACGTGTTTACATTTTAAGAAGCTTCTACAAACGATTGCTTTAATTTGATCCTACATGAGGTAAGATAACGCTAACAAGTTTATTCAATTGACATTTTTACATGATAAAAGGAGGGTTATTGAGGTATAATCATGACGATGAAGCATTAACAATCGTTAAAATGTAGTATTGTACTATTTATTTGTGTTCCGGTAAATTACCGGTTTTGACTTTAATTTACCGGCCTCATATTAAGTCAATTTACCGGTTAACCGGCTAACCGGTTTGCATTCCCTACGTGCACATACATTACAAGCCGTGCGCGGTGCGTTTGTATGAAGATAACATACTTTGCCCTCTTTATACTATGCTATGGCGCTCACTGTGTCAGTGGCGTCTGCTCTGGCGCCTGCGCATAGGCGTGTTACAAAACTGTCTCAATGCCCGCCGCTGATTACTAGGACGTTGCCCGTTTGTTTTTAAATCTTAATTAATCACTTCTCACGACAGGTTTGGCTTAAATCAGCCGAGACACCTTCATTATACAAAAATGCAATTTAAACGAAATTTTTGATGCGTTGAATCAAAGGTTCTGGTTATTTTTATTGCATCTATAATAATTATTCTTGGAGCAATAGCTTTCGCATAATTTTAAATTACGACTCAAGGAACACGATCTAGACTTGTAGCTTTTGTACGTGAAACGTCAGCGGCGGCTTTTAATTAGACTTGCCTCGTCTTGGCACTCGTTAATGTTGGGTTTCTCAGATAGTTTTTACTTTCCCGTGGCCTGCTAATATTTAGTAAATAGGTCAATGCGATCGAGAATTGAATTCCGATTTTATCGTTACCGCATCCATTTCAGTTCAATGGCATTCTACAAATAAACATGCACAATTTCGTCTGTTGCAATACTCGACTATAATTTTAATATTTGCAGTTGCTGTTCACTTCTGAATGTCCATAGCTATTAAACAACACCAATAAATATGAGTCTGTCCGCGAATAATTGTAGATTTGATTTTTTTACATCACCCAATTTTGTTTTAATTTAGCAGTATCCTTATTCGATAATATGAAAGCTGTTGGATATTGTATGCAATAGAATCATCAATGGCCTGTAGCATCTATAAAAGAAGATTTAAGCAGCGTCCATTAAAGTGCGGCACTTGCGTACGTGGCTTGTCAGGCCAATACGAGAGCGACAGTGACGCCCGCATATATGACATGTAAATGTCATACACATCGCTGTTGGAGGCGCAGCAGCGCGCTGCTGTCTCAATGCTCGTTTGTGGGACAACAGGTCAAACCAGGTGATAACATGTACGCCTTCAATTGACTTGAGACAGAGTGACTTCCTCCATTGGTATCTGTCCTGCGCTTGATTTTCCCAGTTCGTGGGGTCGATCTTGAAGTACAGCATGTCACGTTTTGCGCTGTCCTTAAAACGTAACATAGGGTGCCCCACCGGTCGCTTAGCGTAAGCTACTTCACTCAGGAGAGTTTTACGTGGCAAACGAGAGGGCTCCATCCTTTGCACGTGCCCGAGCCAGCGCAGACGTCTTTGTTTTAAAACTGCTGCAATACTGGGTAAACGCGCGATGCTGAGCACCCTCTCGTTTGTAACTCGATCCTTCCACGAGATGTACGTGCAAAACATATTTTATCTACGCACATATCATTAGTGCTCTAAAATGCGTTCAGAAACCGTCGGTAATGACCAGCATTATTACAACCAATTTTACTATGACAACTTTCTTGTCTGTGGTAGTAGGTAAAATCTGTACTGTAATGTTATTACAGTACAGATTATCGGTATCGTTATGAGTTTAAATTTGGAACAGCTGTCAAAACTCAAGTGGGTCTCTAGTCTAGTATCTATAGATAAAACAGTTATCGATACGAAACGGCAATTTATTATGTTTTTTCATTTTACTTTTTTACATTTTTAACTTTTTTTTTACTTTCACTTTTTTTTTTACTTTTCGAACTGTTTTAACTTTTTTGCACTTTCTTAAAAAAAAATCACTTTTTTTTCATTTTTTTTAACTTTTTCTTTCAAAGATAACTTACAGGTAGCACTCGTAGCAATGCAGGTCATTTTCCTACGGCTTCTGAACCCATCTTAGAGTACTTATGATATGTGCTTAGATAAAGTAGTGTATGCAACTGTACATAATTAGGCCTTAAAACACTCGTGTGATCCTATTATAAAACTCGCTCACGCTCGTTTCATAAAACCATACTCGTTTTTAAGGCCTCTTATTATGTATCAGTAGCATAAACTACTATTAAAGCAATATAATAGAATGTTCTTTTTTATGTTATTCTATGAAAGGGTATAGCCGTGTTTGTATGGCGAAACTGCCTTTGACCAGAAAATGGTTTTCCTTTTGCTCGGATAATTATCTTTATATACGTTGTAATTTCACCAAATATCAGCCCCAAAATCGTCGTGATTTTTGAAATAATTAAAAAAATAGGAAAATCTTTTTATTTATTATCTACTAAACTAGCGGCCCGATTTTTTTGAAATTTGTACATATTATGAAGATAATAGAGGACTTTTTATAAAAAAAAATTACGTTGAAATTTTATATTTAAGTTAAAAAAAAAATATTTTTAATATATCAAAAAAAAATTTTTTTTTACTTGCAAGGTGGCGACACCTTCCAATATTGGATATTTTATAAACCATTTAATACTCTACCACATATATTTTTTCCAAAAAATATCACTCGGATCAACAGGTTAAAAAATGCGAATTTGTAACCTCTCATACATAGGTTTCCCTTTACTAAGTAGGGTAGACACAACACTCTTTATGTACTAAGTCATTATATAATATTAAAGTCCTATAAATCTTTGCTGTTAAGACAAATACAAATCGTTTATTTGTTAGACTCTGACATAATATATATATATATATGTTAAAATATATATATATAATGGAAATAGATTTTGGGTCAGTGAGGGCAGCTACCAGATCCCGTGTTGCTAGGCGAATAATGGTCTTAGGAGACATTCCTTCGATTTCATATTAATGAAGATTGGCGTGTACAGATTTAGGAAAAAAACATACAGGGTGCGAGAAAGTGGTCATTTTTGACAAACTTTTTTTTGACTCTTTGACAAACTTTTTTTTGACTGACCCAAAATCTATTTCCATTATATATATTATATATTTTTTTTATTATGTCAGAGTCTAACAAATAAACGATTTGTATTGGTCTTAACAACAAAGATTTATAGGACTTTAATATTATATTTCCAATGACTTAGTACATAAAGAGTGTTGTGTCTGTCTACCCTACCTAGTAAAGGGAAACCTATGTATGAGAGGTTACAATTCGCTTTTTTTAACCTGTTGATCCGAGTGATATTTTTTGGAATAAATATATGTGGTAGAGTATTAAATGGTTTATAAAATATCCAATATTGGAAGGTGTCGCCAACTTGCAAGTAAAAAATTTAAACGTATATTTAAAAAAAAAAACTCCTCTATTATCTTCATAATATATACAAATTTCAAAAAAATCGGGCTGCTAGTTTAGTAGATAATAAATAAAAACGATTTTCCTTTTTTTTTAATTATCTCAAAAATCACGACGATTTTGGGGCTGATATTTGGTGAAATTACAACGTATATAATAGTACATTACTAACCTAGGGCGGTTAAACAAAGAATGTCTCAGATCGCAGGTAGGCGATAAATATGCGCTCTGAGGCTTTCTTTATTACCGCCCGTGGTGAGTACAAAATTTTACGTCTCTATCTGGCCAGGAAGTGGGGTTTTCCGCACGCATAGCGTGCGGTAATTCCTACTTTATGGCCAGGTATGACGTAAAGATAATTATCCGAGCAAAAGGAAAACCATTTTCTCGTCAAAGGCAGTTTCGCCATAATAACACGGCTATACCCTTTGAGCCCTCTTAAGTTTTTATATATTTTTATTAATTTTATCAGTGATACTTACTTTCACTCCCATATAGAGATGGGTAGGGGTGGGCAATGCACCCGATAAATACCATGTATCTACCCAAATTGGTGGGTATAAACTATTTCAAGTGGATATTTTCAAAAAGTGACATTTTAGGGCTGTTTTTTTTTATGAAATGCTCAATGCCTTTATTACAAGTTTTTTCATTATGAAATATTTATTAAGATGCGTAGTTTGAAGATGTATTATTTTTTTCGAAATAAGATATTAAAAATGATAGTGTTGCCATCTACTTATTGTGCAAGAAAACTTTAAAGTTTAAAAAAACACTAATAAAGGAGTATGTAATTTGTAAAGTCTTATTATTGTGTATAAGATATGACCATAATTCCTAAATTAGGTAAACACTGTAATTTTGAGTAATGCGTAGGATGCTTAGTTTTACAGAAATAAATAAAATACTCGAGTAAAATTTGCACTTAGTTAATAATAATATTGACCAATTTGTGTTTTACATTAGTAAAGTCACCAATGCAACGGTTGCCGTTAATTATAACTAGTATCAGTAATGCATGTAGAATTATTAACGCGGTATATCTGTCCAAGTCGAGCAAAACAAAGGGTGAAATCCTTTTCTCGAAGCCATTCAGGCCATTTTCATCATCCTGTAATTTTGTGCTGGCTAAAGCTAGAACCCTGAATTTTCAGTATCATAGGGCATAATATGGCTTAGATATATGTGACCGTCCATAAGAAAAGGGCCCTTATGGCAGTTTCTAGTTACGGAGATATTGGCGTTTTTGTAAAATCCTTCAAAATTATCATTTTTTTGTTTTATGCAAAATAGTAAAATATACAAATATAGGTATATTTGTACCTTGGTGTCAGTTGTGTACGTTAACTCTTTCTTTAATAAAATTGAGTTCAAAGTTTTGTAGAAAAGGGCCCTTATGGGAAATCGCATACAAAAATGACAAAGCTCAACGGATAAAATTGTTTACAAGTATTTTTTTTCATATTCTAACCATCGTAAAATCATAATCTAGCAACTTACTTATTGGAATGTGAAATAAAGGGGTCTGACCGTGATTTTTGAGACCCCTCCCCCCCCCCCCCCCCCCCCCTTATACACACCCCTACCCGGGACGGCGAGGGGGATCAAAAATCACCTAAAATGACCTTACGTGATTTATGAAGGGTTTCTTAGTGGTAACGGACTGTTAACAGTACAGATATTGTGTTCTCTTTCGGGATCACTAGGTAATTGCGAATCTTCAGCTAAAATAAACAATTGTGACTGCGATGGAGTCTAAATCTACTTGACAGTCGTTATGTCGCATGATTAAACAAACGTTCGAGAACACCGCGCTGTCTGTCTGTCGAAGTGGTTTTCTGTGTAGTAAAGCAGTTTTATGCGAAACTTATGCAAAAATATTTACAATCCTCGGCTGGTTACAACGGAACTTGCTCATGGCAAACTTGTCGGTAACTATGTCTACTGCCTAGTACATCCTCCTTATATTTCGATGCTAGGTGCAAAGCAATCACTTGGAAGTCGACGTATTTGTTTTACTCAATAATTTACTGTTTGGGAAGACGATAAAAGTCTTGGCATGCTTGTCATTGATGATGTCTTTAAAAACAAACTGTGCCTCAAATAAAACCACGCAAGAAGCTTATCTGCACGCTCACGCAAATTCCAAAGGTAACTGCAATTTTGTTTAAACTACGAAGTAACAAAATATTGATCGTCTCATAAAATTGTCCGTAATAATATATGAACGTTTTGTGTTTCTTTCTCGTGCATGTTACGAGTAAGAGAGTATATATATTCTACTGACTAATTTAGATTTTGTTTCGTGGAACTGGAGTGTTTTTTGCAGTCTTCGGACTTCCCGAGTTCTACAGTTTGATTTAGCTTCAAATTAATTACTAAAGCCTCTTAATTGATTCGGTTTCCATATTAGATTCTAATAGATACGAGTAATTGTGTGTGCTAACTGTGTTGCCGAAACTTTCAGCCGCTGGTCGGTGCTCGCGTGACAATGTGAGGTTCCGGTCGCACGTTGCAGTTGCTTCCTGCATTTAAAGTTCTGTTTTCGCTTCTTTTGTAATCACTAATTGTTTTTTTTATGACTGCTAAATCCTTTTGATTTCTAATACCGATCTTCTTTTATTACAACTTTATTTCGCCTACGGCTTCAAGGAAACCTGGTTGCTAGAATATCAAGATGTGGCTTAAAATAAGCGTGTGTGTTAGAATGTACTTACTTAGTCTTCGACCACTTCTAGTAGTTCTAGTGTGTACTTAAGAATGCGGATGATTAACATTATTTAAAGAGATCTCAGTAGACGTAAGGATAATTTGCGTGACCTTAGGTCTATTAACCTCGGCTAGGCCGCCTGACCCAGTTATTTGCCGATTATGATGGACATGCATTTTTCAATTGAATCTACACTCAAATGGAACATCCGCTATCTGAGCGAGATTTCGTATTTTGAACACTCCTTCAACGCCAAATACACTGCTTATTTCAAAGAGATTTAAAGCTATTTTTTAATTTACATTATTATCATTTTGCTAGTTGCATCCTGGAACCTAGGGTCCATTTGCTTCTTAGGCATTGTATTGGCGTAAGCACTCGTTTTTATGAATCATAAAATCATAACCTTAACATACATCAATATCCTAATTATTATTCAGGAACAATAGAATTGCATTTAATGAAAACATTCTATTTTATTTTCTAAAAAATTGTTTTATTTCGTTAAAATATTCGGTACCTCTAAATCTAGATTTTCTTTTCTCACGCACTCATAAAAATGTGTTATATTATGCCGTCGCGGCGTGGCGTCGGATTTACTAATTATGAGACCGCTTGGAATGTCAATATAATTTCCAAGGCTGATTTTCGTTGATACTAAACCTGTTCAAGTGGTTAGTTGTTAGTTATGTGGAAATTCTTGAGACGGTTATTGTCCAGTCATTACCTCATTTGTGAATTAAGGAGGTGACCGGCATCCTTGATGTAATGATGCCACGAAATTGTGCATCAAGTGACAAGGATCATTTCAACAATAAAGTAGAACACATCACCTTAAGCGAATTCGTGCCCGTGTCATTAGGTCAAACACCATAAATAATGTCTTATATATGTAACTCTGATGATTCATTTGTGCAATGAGTTCGGTGCAATTCATGCTTCTTATATGGTCGCTGTTTAAATTTCAAGCACCAAGTTTGGCTTCATGATGTATATTGATTATTTCCTGTCAGATTTACGTAAGGCACACAAAAATAATACAAGTAATTCTATCAGTATAGTACCTATAGGAATAGGTACTATACTGATAGAATTACTTGTATTATTTTTGATTGATGCGTATTTTCTTTGTAGCCATTGTTTCATTTAATTCATTAACAGGTTTTCGTTTATCATAACATTCGCAATTGCACCTGGGGATTCAACATGATTCATTTTAACATCAGTTTACAAAATTAAAATATCTACTTGGAAAATGTTTTCGTTGTCTTTGCAGGGTAGGTTTTTACTTTGTAAGTAATCAGCGGCGCTTACACACTGGTACATATATGTTTTCGTATCGATGTCGCTGATAGAGTTCCAGTGTGCGCTGCGAGGTTGAGAAGGAACAGTGCAGCTGCCGAGTTTGTTGTTCTTTTAGCACCACCCGGAGGTCACGTGTAGGGTTTCTAGGGTTATTCCTACGGACGTAGAACAACAACGACCTCCATTTAATATAGTACAATATCACGTTGACGTCAAAATAGGGAACCTATCAATGCTTCTAATTTCATTTCTAATTGCTTGGATTGTCAATTTGTCACTCATTTGACCAAAGAGTTATTTTTACACATATTTTCAAAGTTAGCTTAGGATCGTCAAATATAAATCCCTAAAATAAAAATTTTAGAAAAATAAAAATTTTAGAAAAATAAACTCGGTTTTTTTTTTGACAAAGAAGCATGTCAGCAGATACAACCATTCGGAAGTAAGATAGGTATCCTTTGTAATGTCTGAGCTAGTAGTATCAATTTTTGGCATTGTGTAATCAAAATAAGGGCTAATTCGTGGCTGATTTCGCGCATATTTGTCTGCAGAGCAAGTTCCATGCCTCATTGTAGGAATGTCTTCTAAATGTGTAATCGAATCGACGTCCGAAATATTATCCAATCTAAATGTTTTCCCAGCTAAAAGCGTATTGATTAACCGTGCCTGACTAACAGACATATTTGTAGTAATGGCCGACTGAAGTGCCTGCCTTTCTGTCTGGCCTAGGCGCGTCATTCACGTCGTTAGGCGTTGCCGAACCTAATTATCTTATTACATTTCATCGTTTCGAACGATGTCTTCAATTGGGTATTACTTTCCTGGGTAAAAAATATATATTACCATTTAGTCCGTCAGTTAGATTATTCAAAAATATTGGACACGTATTTTTTTTGTCAATCAAACAAAAATGATGAAGATATAGCACGTTAAAGTTCCGCGCGACGTCACCTTATGGTACACTTTTTAGTGTGTCCATAATTTGTTTTGATAATCTTAACTGACTAAATAGAATTAAAAAAAATTTACCCAGGAAAGTACCCTATTATACAACGGGTTAAATGTTAAGGTGCGATTTAATCGATAGGTACAAACCTACATATTTACAGCAGAATCGTACTTAGATAAATGCAATTTCCACATTTAAAATCGCTGTTAAAGTTTTAATTTAGTTAAAGTAACATGGTCGAACCGACGAGGACATGGACGAATTTTTATTATTACTTTATTTCCCTGCAAAACTGTTTTAACAATTTGTCTGCAGGTACGAGCCTCAATAAGAACTATACCGACAGATTTTCACAATGGATTCCCGAGGTCATTAGAAGCATAAAATGTTAGATTAACCCCAGTCAAATCCGGCGTAGTTTTGAAGATAATTATCAATTTTCATGTAAACTATTTATTGTGATTACTAAAGTGCATTAAGCTCTTTTGATTGCGACGTTGCCACCGATGTTGCCAAGTTTCGCATCGCTATTCACAAACATCAAAGTGACAGCTACCACTCACTAAATTCATCCTTTTTTGGAGAAATAATCTTTACCATTTTATTAAAAGGGTTAATTTCCATGGAGAAGCGATAGTTATCCAGTTTTTATTTACAAAAACCGATTTAACTAGTTTTTTTGTTTTTTTTTTCTTGCTGAATTTGACTTGAGTTCATTTTACATTTTTTACTCCTAATAACCTCAGGAAGCCATGGTTAAAATCTGTCGGTATACTCCTACCCACCCTGTCTACTTATCTATATCACTATATTTTAATTATATATTTATACTGCGTAATATAATTGCATAATGTCTATGTCTGACGTGAGAATTCCTTCATTAAAAACTGCCGAGAAATCACCTAGTGTGTTAAATTAGCAAAGTCAAGTTCTTGAACCTGAACCACATTCCAGTGTTTTTAACCCTCCCGACACGCACTAGACAAATTATGGAGGTATCGAACTGGTGTGCAGGTATAGTGAAAAAAACCTTTTCCAATGGCCAGGTGAAATTCAATCTTATGCCGATGTCATAAAGGTTAAGTCTTTACTTTAGTAACTATTTTTTTACGAGTTATGTTTAAACCTAGAATACTTATGAGGCTTTACGAATATCCGTTGAGAAAATAGTTAAGGTACAACGCTTTTCAAAGTGCCTAGGTCAGATTCAAATTAGCATTACAACTGTTTGTTAATTCTATATTCTAAGCCAAAAGTAGATTGTATCTTTAGTTCTTTCTCGCTCTATGTCCAAATAGTTAACTTGACAAGGCACTTACGAGTAGGTCACTTGATCATCGACTTTTGGTGCTCCCTGTTCCTTCAGGCATATTCGGCTAGATCAAATCTAAAAGTCAGGTTATTCAGCTATTTTGTTTATAAATAGCATTGAGAACATTGATTCGACTGATAAGAATACATTTATGTATCAATTAGGTATATAGATATAGTAGACAGATCTCCTCCGCCATTTATATTCAGAGCCCGTACTTGCCTTTTGAAAATATATGTGAACTTTCATCCTGCTTTAATCTGGCGTTCTTAATAGAGCCGGGCTGTTGGTTAGGTGAGGTTTGTTTTATAAAAACCCTGAAAAATTGCAGTTTCTGAGAAAAACTGTCAAAATGATGATTATGGCCACCGTTGTTACATTTATGTCAAATGAAATTATGGATTTCATAAGTAACCCGTTTTTAGCATCCTCTTCCACAATATTTAAGTTTACACACATTGACGTTCGTAAAAGTGCTTCACTCACCTAGGGCGGTAAAATAAAGAATTTCTCAGATCGCAGGTACCTACTTGACGTCCGTGTCTAAAGCAAGGACGATAAATATGCGATCTGAGGGTTTCTTTATTACCGCCCATGGTGCCCCACTATTCAGGCGCACGTAGTCCCAAGAACGCGGGCGCTAGTACAATGTCGTGACGTCGCTAATTCGCACTAATTGATGCACTAACTGGCCAACTTTCTGTTACAGGTACTGCAGTTTGCGACGCACACCGTGAGTCATTCACCGATAAAAATGACGTGTCGAGACGAATCCCTAACGATGCGGCGGAACCATTTACTAGAGTCCACATCAGAACGTTTCGTTGACGTCACAAATCGTATCAAAAGAAGTTGCTTTCACTAGCTCGCATCTCGACCAATCGCGACGTTGAACATTCAACTTTAAATCCTTCGAAGCCAGGTTCGATTTGTGAGCAAGTCGCAATCCTATTAGTTTGCGATAGTCACGTCCTAGGGATTTTTATGGTTTAATTTGACATCTCATGTGCGATAGGAAACTGCCGATCTTTTGATAAAGTCTCGACACGTCATTTTATTTCACCGTGTCGAAATGTTCGTTTATCCGACGTCAGCCTAGCAAGCTCATTATAATACATGAAAATGTACTGTTCATTACACTGCGGAAGATCTTGCTTCTTTGACACTTCAGTTACAAAAGATATACTAGTTTTATAGAGAACATTTTGCAATAACTAACTAGAATAGAAGAATTTACACTGATGCAGTTTAGGTGATTAGTCGTCAAATGCCAGGTATAGCTAAACGTATAAAAATGTCGAAAGAAGAAGAAATTCTTCCAATTCTATTAACCTAGCCTTCCTTTGATGACAAGAGCTTCTTAAGATTCTGTGTAAATACTGTTTTCTTACTAACTTAGTAGTTTAAAACATTAACTCATTCGTTCATCGAATGATTGCTGGGGCTAGAAGCAGCATTATCCGCGGGGTATGAAGTTTTTCATGTTTTGAAGGCAAGGCTAACAATTTCTTGTCCAATTATTCTACTCTATCAGTGACGTCATAATGAGTGCGCTTATACTTATAGACCGTCGCAAACGAAAACTAAGTTCGTTCATCTATCTCCCTCTTCGTCACATTCGAGCGACAGAGAGAAACACAAACGAACTTCGTTTTCGTTTCGAACGCGCTGCTCATATAGAGATTGGATTGAAGTACTACAGATAGAGACCAATACGAGTTCTCTATCTCATTTATACGTCAGTATCACGAATTCACCTTGGTCATATTCATGTTTGATAACAAAAATCTGTTCAGCGAGCCGTGTCAGCGGCAAAACAACTGAAAGTCTTCACAGTGATCTTACAATTAAAAAGTGAGGACTGAATGATTTCAGATACTAATCATAAAATGGCTACAGATACTAATCATAAAATGGCTACATAAATTTTAGACATAGCAAAAACAAGATCGCGTTTAGAAAAACTGCCCATAGCTTCCTAAGTACCGTAGTTAGAACGCATAGAAAGAATTACATAGTTTATCCCGCGCGCGAGAATTTAAATATTGTGCTAGCCGTGCAAAAATGTAGACAGAGCCGTCGGAATGTCGTTTTAGTAATTGCTAATACCCATACTTTAACGTCCGATTGAGTTCTATTGCAAAGTGCAAACCGGATAAAAAAAACATAACAAAGTATCCTCTCTTGCTGTCCTACGAAAGTGATCAAGGATTATTAATATTATTTCAACACATTTGCTCGTAACGTGCCTCTTATTGTGCCGCTTTTGGGCTCATAATCCTGGGTATTAAACACGCGTGTTTAATAACATTACGACACTCGTGTAGTTATGTTTATATCCCGATTAAGACACGTTGGCACCTTGCAGCAAGGTGTATGTATGGACTCGGCGCATTCTTAAATTGACCGGGTTATACAGGTTTGTTTTTAATTCTCGGCAAATGGATTCTTACTCGACTAAACAAATTAAATCCTTCTTGTGGATTAATTGATTATTTCTTGTTGGATATGATATAGAAACGTTTAATTTAGTAAAACTATTTTTAATACAGTTGCTCAAAAAGTGGTACTTTTTCTAGCTGCCAATGGTGCGCAAAGTTGTATTTTGCGCACTAGTGCTTTTTACTTTTCCACGTGTATCGAACGACGTTTTTTAATACAGTTGCGAAAAAATAAGAAAAACAACAAGTAAGGAATTTGAAACTTTTATATTATTAATTCTGTAACATCATTGTAATACAGTTGAATAATAATGAAGTTGTTCAAAAACATTTTTTTTTAAATACTGTTCTTACTTGTTGTTTTTTCTTATTTTTTCGCAACTGTATTAAAAAACGTCGTTCGATACACGTGCGGAAATATCATTCTTCACTCGTCCCGAGTCTTACCACTCGCCTACGGCTCGTGGCAATATATCTCGGCACTCGTGAGGTAATGACATACTTTCCGCACTAGCATCGAAATGTACTATTACTTTTGATAACATTTTACATGAATTTATATTGAATAAGAAAATATTTATTTTATTTTGTATTGGCTGTTTAGAGCATCTAAGCCTCGCTGCTGGGCTGGCGCACTGCGCGAACTTCACGAAAAAAAATAGTTGCGCGCCATTATAGGTAATTTCACAAATATTTGTAAACATTGATGATGCGTGTTTGGTTATTGTTAAAAATATTGACTCGTAGTGAATAGAAAAGTGATAAATAGAATTGACACCACTGTACATTCTTGGAGATGTACAAATATGTGAGTAAAAACCTGTTGTCATCAATAACTAAAGGAAACTGTAACATGTTAATTTTATGAAAAGGATTTTTTCCTCGCAAATGTGTTGAAAAACGTCGTATGACACGCGTGAGCTTTGATAATTACATCCTCGGCTCTGTTATCACGCTCACATGCGGTTCGCGTGACAATTCCGCCTCTGATGTAATGATCAACATACCTCACTTGTATCATTATGTACTCTTATGTTAATGACCCATTGAGGAACTATTTCGAATCTCTCTATATAATATAGGTAATATTAATATACACTCGCGGTCAATAAATTCGGGTCACCCTAAATTAAATAACTGCAATAGGTTTATTTCAATATTTAACACTAGTTATATTTACATAACATAGTATTTTTTTTAGTAACTGTATTAGCAATTTCCGGCATCCTATCATAAAAATATCAACATCCAAAAATGTCGATTTTTGCGATATCTCACTCCGTTAACGTGGTTTTTTTCATGGGTTTTTACTCGTACGAGTCCGATTTAAACCTGGTAAACGTTCTTTTTATACTGTTATTTTTGCAGTTTACATGTATAATTAAACAAAGAACTTGACAGGATTAAAAAAACTGTACAACCTAGCACTATTTTAGAAATATGGCAGTATTTTACCAACCCGTATTCTTTGTCCGCGAGTGTATTATAACATCCCGACTACAATTCTATACTCTCGTCCTTTCCTGCGGCCGCGGAAGTTAGTTCAAAATAGGGTATCAAGCCTGATTATTTTAGCATTTGCGGTTAAGTCGGTGCGCAGATAAGGTTACTCATACCCCAATTTACGCAGAAGGGACAAGGGAGTTTTTTTGCTCGTGACACCTCCCTACCGTAGTCAGCTCTTCAGAGTCCTTGCAGCAAAACTTCAAGAATCGCAAGAGATTGGTTATTCCGACCAATTGTATAAGTCAAGAAATAGTGCCGTTGAGGACCGAGGGGTAGGAGGGGAGGTCTTTTTTGGTGTTTCGTCCAGCCAGCAGTTTTACTGCAAGGACTCGGAAGAGCTGACTACGGTAGGGAGGTGTTTGCAAAACGAATGGACAGTATGTTTATTTCAAAATTCGGCCTATTTAGATGTCTATATACTCCGATCACTTTGATAGTATCGTGTTTTTTGAAGTGGATACTTCTTTGCTCGCGTTCTTGTATAGGGGTACAGTTCAAAATGTATCACGTGACTTCCGGAATAACTTTTTGTAGAAAAGCCTAATCTGATTTCAAATAATTGTTTGTTACATGTTTGAATCCTTCATTATTTGCCATTAGTTGTTAATCACAAAATGTTATTTAGTTTAGTCAATGTATCGCGAGTCAAATGAGCTACGGCAGTCAATGTTGCCATATATACCGATGTATCTGTACTTATACAGATTTTAGTGAATTAATTCAGATATTAATATTAGGGTTCCATAGCCAACAAAGAAGTATCTACATAAACTTAATTAACGGTTGTATTTCCGACACAATCCGCTTCTTTTTTAGCTTTGTTAGTAGTTTGTAAGTCTAAAGATAATACAGTAATGATAATACAGATACAGTCATGGCCAGATAATTAAGAACATGATTTTTTTCCCCATACAGTTACATACAAATATGACTTTTAAAATTTGATGATAATTTATAATGTGGTTGATTAATTTTGTTTCTGATTATACGGATGTAACTGTGTTTAAACAGTATTTAATATAGTGCAAAAGTGCTTCTGTAAAATTTAGACTTTAAAAAATACAGGCGATAAAATCAACACTTTTTATAAGTTCATACATTGTTCCTAATTGATGTACCACATCCACAGTATGAACTCGTAAAAACTGTCCATTTGACCATTCGTATTTTTTAAGCACAACTTTTACAGACCTTTTATATAAACCAAATTAAATCTTATTTATACACAGATACCTCCATATACTCAGAAATTAAACTGGCCAAACATATTTTAAATCTTCATTAAATTTGAAAAGTCATATTTGTATGCAACTGTATGGGGAAAAATCATGTTCTTAATTATCTGGCCATGACTGTAGTTAACTCGTAAGACGCTTATAAAACATAGTTTAGGTTGGATCCCATACTTTTTCTCATCATATTGTTAGGTAATTATATCAAAATATAAATGTTTAACACAAAGCATTTGGGCAAAAACTTTTTCATTGCATAGCGAATTCTCTTAGTATTTTTGTAGCAAGCATCATTTAATTTTAGACATAGGGAAAACAAGATCGCGCTTGGAAAAACTACCCATAGCTTCCTAATTTTACGGACCAAATCAAGGAAAAAGTAGACAGTGTGGCGTATCAAGATGTCAAGAAGAAAGCTGAGAATAGAGACGGATGGAAATTGCTCCACCGACAAGAGCCTGGCTCTTAAATATATGAATTATTCATATTGCCCTGAGAAAATTACGGTGTTTTTGGAAATAATTCAATATCAGGCTAATTATTTGTATACGGCTTTTATATGTTATTTAAAAAAACTTTTACTATAGAAGTCAATAATTTTATGGACCGGAAGTTATAAAAAAAAATTAACCCGCAAGCAAAAATGCTATCAGTATTTTTATAATGAAAACATGTTTGATAACACAAATTTGGAGACTTACTACCTGAATCCAAAAATATATGCATCAGGAAATAACAGCATTTTAATTAAATATTTACGACCTTGAGATAATATTGAATTTCATCTGGCCTAAATAAGTGGATTATGCAGGTATCCCAAAGAACGTATATAGACGTAGTCAATTATAAAGTAAAGAAAGTTTATACCATTTTCGCCTGATTCGTACGGAATTTATAAAGATTACTTTTTATTATTTTTTACCGTTGCGGTATTAAATTTAGATGGATTATTAATGAATATTTAGTCAAATTACCCAACCTATTGTATGGTGTAAAAATATAGCTGATATCGATATATTGTTGTGTTTTCATAGAGAGAAACCGTAAAGTTCTCAGGGTATATCATATAATACGATGAACACAAAGCAAGCTACAGCGTTGCTACATGTCGCATAATATAGAATACAATGCCCTCTAACGGCGAGTAGCGGCATTATGTGGTTTTATTGTACGACGAGAACAATAAAATGACAATCATGGGTATTATTAATATTTTATAGTCCACGTGTAGGTTGTAAAATTACGATGAAGTTGTTTTAGTGTATCTGAATTTGACAAAATATTTTTATATCGGTAAATTCCATATGTCGAAAGCTCTACCTGTTTTACGTCGTAGATTGCATGAGCCCGGATAGCTCAGTCGGTAGAGCATTGGACTTTTAATCCAAGGGTCCAGGGTTCAAGTCCCTGTTCGGGCGGTTCTTTTTTTGATTTTGCATTTTTTAAATTAGTTATTATTCGTATTATTATTAATCATGAAATGTATTTTTACCCGACTGTAGCCGGAGAGGAGGATTTGGTTTTTCTGAACGAATATTTTTTTATATTTGCCATGTTTTTCTTTTTTGATTAGAATATTACAGTTTTTTTCTATATGGTTACCTAAAAAAATTGTGTAATTTTTGGAACTTAATCATAACTACGTGATACATTTATTTTAATATTATGATTTGACATATAATTTACGTGTACACTATGTACGTACAATCAATCTAATCAGTTATTTTCCTATATCAAAATATGCTTGCAATAATTTAATTATGCATTATGTGTTTATTATTTATGAATGATGTTTTAAGCTAAATTATGAAAACAACAATAGTTTAAAATCTCTTAAGTTCTATCTAATGTTGTGTACCGTAGTATTAATCGTCTACCGCGCCATCTAGCGTTCGTAGGGTGAACTGAATGTTACCAACTTACTAACAAGTTATTAAACCTCTTCACGAGTCTGCTCCGAAATCGTTACGATGATTGCCGATAGATGGCGTGAACTGCCGTGTGTACGATTGTTGCAAACTTGGCTGAATAGATGGCGCTAGTAGTTTGGAATTTCGTATAGCAGCGAAGTTTTTCTAGCAAAATAAAACACGCTCAACAAATAACAAATACATTGTTAATTAATAATTTTAATTAGTTTAATGAGATGTGTCCGTTTCTGTGTACGAGTCGAACTACAAACAACTGCCAATATTTATTTACATTGGTAAATAAGAATATTGTAATCTCGCCAAATAAACGTACCAATATCAACCCAAAGAGAGATCTGAGAGGTCACGACACTACGTAGGTACCTGCTGTGGGTTTTTCGACGCAATTGTTCGTCAAGTAATTCAATAAGTATTTGAATTCTCTTTTAAATTTATAATAAGATGGGAATACCACGGCGTAGTAACAAACATAACAATACCTCAATCCGACTGGAGCACCGATTTTTACGTACCCTTTTTTTCAAAACGTGTTGCAAGGGAAATTCTCCGTTACATTTCTTCTGAATGCATTTAAGGATAGGTTTATGATAAGTTTTAACCCTATTTCGAACCGAATAGAGACTATATTTAATTGTTATGCTTATTATGCAGTGTGTTACCGGAGAAGTATCCACTAAACACGTGTTTTTGTTACATTGTTAAGCCTATTCCATGGTAGGGCATCTCCTTAGCATGATAAGAGTCCAATTTGTAGACTTTTTTCTAAGAACAGTCACTTCTCTTGGCTTACCGTGATAGAATAACAACAGGACAAAATTGATTGACCCAACGAATAACGATTGATAAAGTTATTTTAATTGGCACGATTTCCGAGCTACGTTGTCATTAAGCGGGTGGGTTACATCGATAAAGATTTTTATGACCGACTATTCGGTTCAACTTCGATAGAAATGATCGATTGGTTTAGACTAATGTATATAAATGTCTTAGTAAAACTAGTGCCTACGCCAAATCTTGGGTTTATGTACGAAAACAGACCCTTGAGTTATGTCACGTGTCTCAAAACAATGGTTTTTCGATGTAAACATTAAAAACATTTTAGGAAACGTGATCTTAGTACCTACCCAACTGATATGTTGACAATGACAATGGGTTATATTATATAACAAGGTTAAGAATAGAATTCTATCTTTGGGAGAGACAAAATGCACTTTCGCCTCTATCCACGACATAAAAAAGTAAAGCAAGGTGAGAAGAATGCGGAGAATTTAGCACTTGGAGACCAAAAAACCAACTTCCTGAACCACAATTTATTTTAGAGTGACATATATCAATTACAAAGAATACTCGATATATCAAGATTTAAATGCACGTCAGTGCCGCGCACCATAGAGTTTACAACATCCTCCCACCTTTGGGCGAAGACCCAAACTCTTCATCTCTTTATTTATAGAACTTCGCTAGGTTGTAGTTCCAGCGGATATAGACGTTGGAAAGCTCGGGTGTACTCGCCGTCGGTTGTGCGTATTTTCGCTACTCTAGCATTTCCGTCTTTTCCGGTATACACATCGAGGATAACTCCTAAAGGCCACTGTATACGCTTATCATTTGTTTCTACTAAAACGACATCGCCTACCTTTAAATTAGAGTCCCTCTCCTTACCCTTCTGTATGAGCATGCTCAGGTACTCATTTCTAAACCGCTCCCGTAAATCTGCCCTCAGCTTATGCAAATACCTAAGACGCCTATTCAACGAATCATGATCTAGCTGGTCTAAATCTGGAGTCTCGCTGGCACTTGGCGGAAGTCCTTGAATGAAGCAGGCTGGCGTAAGAGGCTTCAAGTTATCTGGATCGTCCGCGATATACGTTAAGGGTCGCGAGTTCATCAATGCTTCGCAATCGCAGAGTATGGTTGACAGCTCTTCAAAGCTTACTGTTCTCTGCCCCAAGTTGCGTCGCAGAAGTTCCTTTAGGGACCGGATTAAACGCTCCCACCAATCTCCCCACCATGGTGTAACATGGGGATTGAACTTCCTTTTTATAATTCGCACGATGGAATAAGCTGCTATCTTTGCCCAATTTAATGACCTTAGCTGGTTGTCAGCTCCGAGGAAATACGTAACATTATCCGTGTAAATTGTGTCATTTCTTCCACGTCTTGCCATAAACCGTCGTAACGCCATGAGGAAAGCTTCTGTTGACAGCGACTTAGTTAGTTCCAGGTGCACGGCTCGGTATACTGCACACGTAAATACAATTATCCACACCTTCCCTCCCGACCGCAGAAAAAGAGGACTGGCTATATCAATAGCTGTCACCTCAAATCCGGCAGCTGGTTTAACTCTATCGAGAGGCAAAGGGGCCAATGGTGTGTCAGCATGCCTTACAGATTGCCGCTTGCAGGGTATGCATTTTGAAACGGTAGAACTGACGAGTCTTCTTATGCCCGTAATCCAATAGTTCTCTCTGAGTACTGTCATTAGGGTACCAGGGCCCACGTGATGCAAAATCTGGTGTTTCGAAGCGACTAGTCTTTTAATTATAAGATGTTTCCCAGGTAAAAATAAAGGACAGATGAAGTCGGCGGGCTCATCACTCAGTACAAGTTTTGTACGGACTCTTAATAAGCCTTCATCGTCTTGGAATGTTTGCAGGTTCTTTGTCTTTCTAATGTCATCTGCCATCATTTCGGTCTGTACCATCCTTAAAAGTATCTTCTCTGCGCCTTGAAACTCTTCACAAGTCAGTTCTCCTTTTCTTTTATTATTTGGATTCTTGCAGTTGAACGTAAATCTTAACATCCACCCTACCATTATTACTATCTTATTATATTTAGAAAAGTAAGTCAGTGTGGACAGAAGCGTACTTTCATCTGCAGTAGTACTATTAGCAAGTACACATTTCTTCATTTCCTTGTTGACTTCTTGTTCATCAACATTAAGATGAGATGTTGGCCATTCAATAAATTCCTTTTGTACGATGTAAGGCAACTCTGCATCCCAACTCAGCTTTAAATTCCACGTTTTCTGAATAATCAGCTTGGGTACAAGTGTCACTGGGCACGCCAAGCCAATCGGGTCAAAAACTTTCTGAGTTATGGAAAGTAAACTTCTCTTCGTAATGTTTTCCTTTGAAACGATGTCATGTACAAAGTTGACGTTGCAATATAATTGATCACTCCTGACATCCCATATTAGGCCAAGTACAGACATGCTATCTGCCTCTGACGTCATCTCTTTATTAGTCATAGGAGTTGTGACCCAACCTCGCAAGTCAAATTTCGCCTCCAACATTATCTTCTTCGCCTCTTCTATGAACATTTGCGCGTCTTGCTCACTTTCTAGGCTGGTGACGCAGTTGTCAACATAGAACGAGTTCTTAAGATGTTTGGCCGTGTCCTTGTAATCTTCGGTGTACTTCTCCAAGTGGTAATTTATAGTAGCACCCAAAAGAAACGGACTACAATGGCGGTGCATCATAAACTCTGTTCTTTCGTTATTTTTCCACCACAGAAACGACAGATATTGTCTGTCTTCATCTTTCCATGATATCTGAAGAAAGGATTTCTTAATATCGGACGTTATCCCAATCGCATGCTTCCTAAATTTGATAAGCAGTTTCAGGATCAGTTCAAGACAATTTATACCCTTTTCCAGGAACGAGTTGAGAGAATTCCCATTACGATCTCGCGCAGAAGCGTCAAATACCGGGCGAACCCTTGTTGTCAGGCTGGAGTTTTTGATGACCGCGTGGTGTGAAAGGTGGTGTTTAGGCCTCGCTGAATCAGTGACTTCTTCAATTATGCCCTCCTTCAACCAATCTTCAAAGACTTGGCCATAGTTATCAAACTCGTTCAGCTTCAGTAGTCTTTGTGTAGTTGACATCAACCTTCTTTCAGCCAACTGTTTGTTGTCAAGAAGTTCTCCATGATTAGGTTTCCACGGTAATTCTACCTCGTATCGTCCTTCGTTGTTGATTTTGATGGAGTCTCTAAACTGGTCCATTATGATAGCGTCTGACTTCACCTTATTTGCAACTTCAGCTGGGTCCCGTATACCGAGGGTTTCTAAGTCCCAGAGCTCCGATAATTGCAAATTAGCTGATACAACATTTGTTATTACACTGCATGCGTTCATTATGGGTCCTTGAAGTGTCCATCCAAATTTATTTTTCATGGCCACGAGGTTATTGTCCAGACGTATGAAACTATCAGTCAGCAAGGCTCCAGCGTAGTCTGCGCCGATTAGCAACCCGATGTTGGGCACATCTTCCTCGCCGACGTCACTCAACGTGATGTTATGTTTCTTCAATTCTTGGATCAACTCATGGTTCATGCTCAATCGAGGAATATACCCGCAGATCGTGGATTTGTCAAGCGCGGTCATCATGTATTGAAACTGGTTGTCTAGGCTCGCGACATTGAATTCATAGCAATGAAACTGCTGTTTCTTAGTTTCAATCCCGCCGAAGAGACAATGTGACATGATTTCATTACTGACAGGCTTCAGATCCAAATCCTGTATTATATCGCGACGTACATAAGATTTCTGAGCACCTGAATCAACAAAAGCACGTACCTTGATGCATTTCTTATCGCTTATAATATTTACCATAAACGTTTGCAACAGTGTGGTACTAGCCTTATTTTGGGCTACATTATTATTTGAAGTTGACGTTCCAGCTTTGCAAGTTTTGACGTTCTCATTTTGAATCGACGTTTTAATGTCAGGGCACATCAATATTGAATGACGTTTGGAACAGAAAAGGCATTTTGTAAAATTCTTACACTTTTTCGAATTATGTCCTAATTTCAAACAAATAAAACATGCTCTTTTTTTATCTAGCGTTTCCCTCCTAGCTTCGTATGACATCTTGTTGGCTTTGTAGCACTCGAAGCTATTATGCGATGCCTTTTCACACCAAACACAACAATTCTTCTTACCTGCGTCTTCCGTTGACACCAAGCATGATGCGGTGGGTTGTGTAGGAACATGAGGCAGACTGTCACCCGATGCTATTCCACTGCGGGCGAGCTGGATCCGCTCCTCCGACTCCGCTTCGCGTTTCAGGAATTGCATAAGCCGGTTGAGACGATCGTCGCTCTTCTCCTCGTGCACTTGAAACCTCTCCCACGCTCGTAAAACAGATTCGGGCAAGGCGGACTCAACTAAAGGAAAAAGTAAAGCGGCGTATTTATCTATAGTGACACCTAAGCTCTGAAGTGCTAGTAATTGCGTATTTAATTTATCATATAAGTGGCCTAATTTATAGGAGGTATTACCTTTTGCTTGCGCTAATACAAGATTAAGGAGCTCACGTACATAGATGTCGATCAACATGTCATCGCGAGCAAACCTGGACTTCAACTGTTCGATAGCCTTATTGTAGTTAGATCCCGAAGGAGGAAAGCTTTCGACGAGTTCTCTTGCCGGAGAATCAGGAACTGTGCACTGGTACAGGTACTGGAACTTATCTCCGTCGTCCATAGTGTCGTCGCTGTCGATCTTTTGAAATTGACACCAAAATCCAATCCAATTCTTCGGATTTCCATCGAATTTTCTCAAATCAAACTTAGGTAGCCGGAACCGTCTCGATTGACATGCCGAGCTGCATGTCGACTTCTCACAACCATGTTGAGACTTCACACTCTTCACGGTGTTATTTGACACATCACTGCCGTTAGATTGAATTGACTTTCTTATGCGTTCGTCGTTCCGAGAAACATTATCGTAGTGAACTTTCATACGTTCCCAGTCGGATTGATAATTATCGCTTGTCAAACAATCTTCGTAAAACTCATCTTCAGAAATATCTTCCGTGTTCAGCCACTGTTCTTTTAAACGTTCATCGACGTTAAACAATGTCTCAGCACGTAGTTGTAGTTTGGCGAAGGCAGCGGTGATTTCGTCAATTGACTCTAAATTGGCTTCAAAATCATTCTTGGCTTTAGTAAAAAGCCTCCGAGCGATGTTTCTTTCTTTGCGTAAACTTTTCATTATTTAACGGTCGCCAGATGAGAAGAATGCGGAGAATTTAGCACTTGGAGACCAAAAAACCAACTTCCTGAACCACAATTTATTTTAGAGTGACATATATCAATTACAAAGAATACTCGATATATCAAGATTTAAATGCACGTCAGTGCCGCGCACCATAGAGTTTACAACACAAGGGATTAAATAATCACAAAGTTAGAAGTGTTCAAAGTTTTAAGAGGGGGTATTTCTGTCCATTTTCCGCAAAACGCACCTTCATATGAAACGATTGTAATTTTTTTTGTAGCTTTTTAATTTTTTGAGATATCTGAATGGAATTTTCGTCACTAGGATATTTTTTTGCCTTCTTTCTTTTGGAGTATTAATAAATTTTGCGTCTATTAAAATTGTCAGTTCGCATGGTACCCGGCATTTCGTTATAAAAAGCGAGTCATATGTCGGTTTTCGAAGAATCATGGCTTCGCCGCACTGCGGCGGTCGATGCTAGAGTGCCCTCGATGTAGGACGTAGGTGTTGATGATGGATTGCCATATTTAATCGGAAGTGATGCTATTACTTCACCTTTTTGCCAAAATTTTACCTTGGAACGTTATTACCTGTGATTAGTTCCCAATGGCAATACATAACTAGCTTCTGCCCGCGACTCCGGCCGCGTGGAACTCTTTTATATCGTAGCTCCATACAAACCTCCATCCCCCATTTCATCCCCCTAGGGGATGATTTCTGGGATAAAAACTATCCTATTTGCTTCCCCGGGACTCAAACTATCTCTAAACCAAATTTCGCGGTTTAAGCGTGAAGAGGTAACAGACCACAGATGTATGAATATAAGGAGATCGGACATGGCGGCCGATTTGTATAGAGTGAGCCTGTCGCAAGTACATTAACCCACACAACGCCCAAGTAATTGACAAGACAAAGCACGCACACATCTAAAACACACACACTTGTATACCTACACGCTTATTTGATAATAAACGCGCATCATATCAGGCATTTTGGGAAAAAACGTAATATTCTCTGCGATCAGCACGCGTGCACAGTGTGGCAGTGTATGCCCATTGAGCATACAGCTGCGACACGGCCGCCGGCGGCTTGTTCTCTCTCTAGTATTCTAGTAGTCTGCTCTGAGTAACAGACAGACAGACACACTTTACACTACATATACCGTATTAGCTATGTTCGTTATTTACTTGATGATCATTGATCTATTTTACTAGAAATAAACCATCTACATACATACATGCCTAGACATCAATGGCGATATCTATCTATAGATTCCGATTCTAGTCGACTTCTATTTTAAAATAGTTTGCGCCTCTAACATACTTGACAGGGATCACCACAAAAATAATGCGAAGGCTACGGTACCTTAAAGCAATTGAAATATACGATACCATTGTACAGGTTGTCTCGAAGAGATCGCTCTTTAGCGATAAGCCCGTCTGTTGTTTCACCACTGTCCTCGTATCTTTGTTTATGATTTTTACCCGACTGCCGAAGGAGAGAGGGTTATGTTTTTCGAGCGTATGTATGTATGTAAGTATGTATGTATTTATGTATGTATGTATGTATGTATGTATGTAAGTAGGTATGAATGTATGTATGTGAGTATGTCTTATTATTTGACACGCCCTGCAGCCTAAACCGTTTGACGGATTTTGACATGTGACGTGTCGTTGGATTCCTCTTAATAGTGGGAGTGACATAGGCTATATGATATTTGCAAAAAAGCAGTTGGGTTTTTCGAGAAATGTTTTGATTTCACTTGTTTACCTGCTTTATTTATGAGAGGTGTACAATAAAGAGTATTTGTATTGTATATTAAATTGTACATTTGTAAACATGTCCTTAAGTTGAAGTTATCATATCCTTTCAGATTTACCAAACAAGAATTCATCAACCAATTAAAAATAATCGCTTTTACACTAAGAACAAGTGAAATCAAAAGGTTTTTCGAAAAACCCATCAGCTTTTTTGCAAATATTATACATTGTTTATGAAAACTAGTATTACATGGACCATGTCCGAAATAAACACATTTTATTTTATTCTTATTTTATTTTTATTTTTTTATTTTTATGCACGATTAAGAGGAATCCAACGACACCATATATCAAAAATCAAGCTATTTGGACTTTAGCCCGTGAAATAGAATTTACTTGTCCACATACAGTCAAGGTCACCAATATGTATAATACACCACAAAGTTACAGAAATATGTATACAGACCTTATTACTACGGAAGTAAGGTTGTTGTATACATATTTTTGCAACTTTGGGTATATACATATTGGTGACCTTGACTCTACATACACACATACGTAGGTATATACAATAGATAGGTACAGTCGCCATAACATACATCATAGCAACCAAGCAGCTCACAAACATCGGAACACACCTCTATTTTCAAGGCATTAGGGTGCATGTGCCGATATTTTTGAACACCTTTAGAGTGTACCGATGTATGTGATGGCGACTGTACATACATACGCTCGATAAAGATATCCCTCCTTCTGAGGCAGTCTGGTAAAACGGGCGAGTAAAGTTATACAAATACATTGCTAAAACGTGTATTTGATGCATTTTCGGAGTAGCAACATCAAATTACCAGCATTCCTTCGGGTCGAAGCCCCCGCTAGGTCACCCTGGACGACTGGAATAACCTCGCCTCGTTCAGGCCCGACGCTAACTTTTGCAACGCGCTAAAGCGATTCTTTGAAAGGTTTAATACCTTAAAAAATCAAAACCTTTTCAAGCATATTGTAAGCTTTACATTGAACTGTTTGAAATTCAGAAGGCGTTGAATACATTTAATTAGATTGCTTAACTATGCAAACTTAGTGAATATAGTTTAGGTTCGGCGAAAACTAAATTTTATTTGAGAATTTTTTACTATTTTCATCGGAGTTGCTTGCGCGTGTTGCTTCTGGACGCTCCAAGAAAGTGTTTGTCAGTGCCGTATATATTAAATTTATAATAAAAATATACAATATTGAATTAAATAGGTACAACTTATATTTAATACCGTCGGGTGACAAGCAAAACTCACTAAGTAACAAATACCTACTTAAATCAAAGGTCGTATCTCGATATCGACTAGGTACGTACCGAGATACGAGGTTTTGAAGAGCAGTGACAGTTTTGGTAGTGACTTTTGCTTGTCACCCGACGACATATACTAGCCCCGATGCAGAAGTGTTCGTCCAGTAATTAACAACTATCACATTTATTTTGATATTTATTACTAGCTTAGATCAAACGACTTAAGTAATAGCAAAGATTTGGTAATAGGAACAATATTAGTAATGTTTAATGTAGTTAATTTTCATTGTTAAATAGAAACCCTAAAAGGTTTTTATTGTAGAAAAAAAGGGCATTAAAAAACTATTGTCCAATTCAAATTGTGGTCTCCAACTGCACTTCTTGACTCATGGGCTCGAAGCAGAACCGTCAGCATATAGCTTTGCCGTGTCGCTTTCCCTGGTAATGGCCCTTTTTTCGCCTGTTGAATTCGTTACCGAAATAGTTTGAAAAAAAACCCGCAAAATTTCTTCTCCTCTTAAAAGTGGTATCCTTATATTTTAATTGTGTAAATGTGGAATATTTTCATAAATAATGGAAATATGATACAACTTGTATTAAACTGTATTGAATTTTTATCGATAACATTGTTTTCTTACAAATGGACCTACAAAACTGCTCTGACTAGACGAAAACATATGCATCGGGGCTAGTACTTATTCAATCGAAACAGTCATTCTTCACACTCACACAGGGCTCGTGGTAGGTATAAATTACCTAAACTAAATGAAATCGATACCCGGCGACCTTATTTTCTAACAAAGAAATTACAGTTCGCACATAATAGTTAAGTACTGTATCACAGTGTACCGCTATGATTTAAATTAATTGAACGAGTCAGCAAAGCGAATGAAGTTCTCCGTTTCAGCTCGGCGAATTTTTTTTCGTATGTCCGGCGCCATTCGGGCTGCTCTCCTCTACAGAGGGCCTACCGCGAACGGCATTCGAAGTTTTCCCTCTCTGTCGCACTTACGTACGAACTCGTAAGTATGACAGAGAGGGGAAAATTCGAATGCCTTTCGCGGTAGGCCTCCAGGTCGCATTTCTCAACCGATTATCGTGAAATTTTGTGAGCAGGTTCAATAATTATATAGAATTCTTTTGTGGAATCAGACTTACGCGAGTAAAACAAAATGTAAATAAAAAACCGGCCAAGTGCGAGTCGGACTCGCGCACGAAGGGTTCCGTACTATAAAAAACTATTTTATTCTGTGTTTTATTTGTTGTTATAGCGGCAACAGAAATACATGATCTGTGAAAATTTCAGCTGGAACTATCACGGTATCAATGAGATACAGCCTGGTGACAGACAGACGGACGGACGGACGGACGGACGGACGTAGTAATAGGGTCCCGTTTTACTCTTTGAGTACGGAACCCTAAAAAAAGACAGACTCGCGAGTTCTACCGCTCACAGACCCACTAGCTTTAGCAGGAAGACAAAAGGATACTGCTACATAACAGGCAAACAAAAATGTCATCATTGGTATCATAACCACATATTACATTACTTTATTCTTTATGACTTTCATAATAAAGACGCATAAATAATTAGCACGCTTGAAAACATGCAATTTTCTGTTTAACGATACAATATAATAAAGTTTCGTCATTGGCGAAAATAAGTTATCGACGACGTTTGTATTGCGTTAGTTGTTAGCTCTACATTATGCGTATACGCATTACTCGTTGCATAATAGACAACGTTGCATAATGTACATAATAGAGTAGCAACATTTAATGTAAAATGTGTGTCCGTGTCGTTACACGTTGTACAACCGTTGTTGAACATCCTTTAGCTATTTCATTAGCAGTCCCTGGGCGATCGAGCTCTGCGAAGGTGAAAATAAAGAAAATACGGTGAAAACTATTTAACCAAACCTAGCTAAACAGGGGTTTATGGGGGCGATAACCGATCTAGCTAGGTCTCATGTCTGGAAAAAATAAACACATTTCCTCGGTTTGTGCATGGGGAAGGTTTATTGTTTCATCGTCACTTGCTCACAGCAGCTAATGGAGTGCATCCGTTACAAAATCTAAGCTTTTTTTATATATTGCTATTCCATAATACTGAAGAGCATGGTGAGACCGCTTTCTTTAGTCATTGCATACAGTCTTTCTTAAGTGTATTTTAATGAACACAAGTCACATTCTCGGAAGTTTTGTAAGTGTTATAGGGTTTTATTATACACACAGTAATAACTATATAAGTACAACGAATGCGCCCTTAGATGTAGATGTAACTGTAAACGATTAAAGACTGCAATCAAAGGAGTAGGTACTTGCACCATTTGCAATTTAGCTTTATTGCTCTTGTGATACGCATTTATTGCCACAATTTGCTTCGTTTCACAGAGATTTAACGATAATTAGAGACAGTTTCAATTAGGCAAGTTAGTACCTACATATTTCTACATAGCAGCACCGAGAATGCAATTTCTTGTACTGGCCAGTAATAAACCTGATTTAGTTTGATTGATAGGACAGGACACCCAGACTATAACAGATTTTCAATTATATTTATCCGTTTGCTGCCGGCCCGGCTCCGCCCGCGTATTACCAATCAATACAAAACCAAAGCCGCTGGAAAAAGTATAGCTAAGCCTATTGCTACCTAATTTAGTGTTAAATAATTGTTTTGTAATTATTATTAGGACACAGGCTGTAAGCGTGGGAGATCACATAAGTGATGAAGAACCTCTGTCTTATGGAGTACCACAAGGAAGTGTACTAGGACCGACACTATTTCTAATTTTCATTGACGGACTCTGCCGCCTCGCCTCCATCTCCACAACGCTGATGTAACCACCTTTGCAGACGATACCGTTCTAACTTTTCACGGGGCCACATGGGATGAGGTCAAAACTGCTACTGAACTGGGTCTAGCCGAGGTTCAGAAGTGGCTAAATGCTAATATCCTTACTCTCAATCTCGAAAAAACCAAATATATCGCGTTTAGTATAAGAAATTCCACTCAGCCTCCACCAAATTTTGGTATACAGGCTCACTCTTGCGATAGTTACCCCCTCTCATCCTCATGTAGTTGTTTTAAACTTGAACCCGCGAACGTAACCAAATATCTAGGATTATTCATCGACCAAAATCTAAATTGGATCCACCACATCAATTCGATCTCTTCTCGTATCTCAAAGCTGATCTATATTTTTAGAAACGTTAGACATTTAGGTGAACCTTTGGCTAAAAGTGTATACTTTGCCTTATGCCAATCAATACTTTCGTACGGAATCGAAGCTTGGGGAGGAGCAAACAAGTCGCACTTAATAAAAGTTGAACGTGCCCAGAGAGCAGTCATCAAGGTCACTACTTTCAAAACCCTAAACTATCCTACATTTAGTACATACAAAGAACTTGATGTTTTGACTGTTAGGCAGCTCTATATATTATTTGCCATCCCTAGGCAACACAAATATGCCCCTTGTGTACAAGTTCAGCAAAGGAGGCGGGACAGGGTCTTTAACATACCGTCTTGTAAGACCAAATTTGCACAGCATTTTTCCTACTTCCTGGGGCCCTTCCTATATAACCGGTTATCAAGGCAACAAGACCTCCAGAAATTAACTGCTAAAGGATGCAAAATGGATGTAACCAAACGTCTGAAAGACCTGAATTATGATAGTACAGAATCCCTACTACGTGTCATATCATGATAGATTAAAAATCCATTACGTTATTGTCAATTGATCAATGGCCATGAACCGTCATGTCAACATTCTTAAATTCTTATTACATATAGATATATTGATAATGCAAGCTTCAATGTGTCATGAATAATAATTAGAAACAAAACACCGTATGCGTATAAAAAAACACTGTAAAATAAACAAACAAACAGTCAATTGCTTCTTTGTTCTGTATTTTTTTATTTTATTTTTACTATGATCGCTGTTTCACAAGGCGCTGCATCTGGCGTTCTGCTCTGACCCGGCTCTTTCTGCTTTGTTTTTTTGTGCTAACTCATTGCGCTTGTTTTACATAAGTACACAACTACACTTAATCCAGACCTTACCACAACTTAACACTCACACACACGCACACACACAACCCATTCACATAATTGTTAGATCCTAATACGTAATTACCCTAAGATTACCCTAATTAAGATTTATATTTATGTACATCTATCTCTTAAGTGATGACTACAAAGTGATAAATGCCAAATACTTTGTATTTTATAACGACCTATGGGGTCAATCGAAGAGAGGGAAGGGGATACCTTGCCGTAATACAGTGCAAACTAGTACGGAAGGTAGCTTACTTTTACCTCGAAGTGTATACCTACCTGTTATAAAAATAAGAACATCTGTAATAGTCCAACTTGTTTACCATACTTAGTATAAAACTAAATGATGTACTTAATTTAAGTAAGCGATAAATAAATAAATTGAAATTGAAAATTATAATAGCTAATGTCCATTCTGAAGGTACACACTGGTGAAGAATATTTTAAAAACGGTCTAGTAATTCTGGAAATTATCCCCTACAAACTAACTTAAAAAGCCAATCTCTCACACTTTTCCTCTTTTAATAGGTAGGTGACTAGCTTTTGCCCGCGACTTCGTCCGCGTGGAAGTCGTTCATATCTTACCTTCCTATACGGTGTCCCCTTATTTCACCGACAATCGTTTCACCGAATGCATTGTTTCGCCGAATTTTCATTTCATCGAATGTTTGTTACTCAGAAACCGGTAACTTTTTAGGTAGTCAATATATGATGGAACAAAGCCCGCAAAAATATCTGATGACGACCCTATTCCTATTAGAGCCTTTAGAGCAGTGATTCCCAAAGTGGTCCAGGTGGACCCCCAGGGGTCCACGGGAGACTTGCTGGGGGTCTACGTAGGCGTGAACAAAAAATGGGGGTCCATAAAATGTTAATGGGGGTCCACGAAAATTTATCTGGTTTTGATAGTAAAGAGCAAAAATGTAAGCATAGTTTTTAAAAGGGCCTACTACCTACCTACATTGTTTTTAGTACCTAACTAAGCAGATTATATTTTAATAAGGCAAGCGACTGTTACTTGTTCAAACTTGCGTATTCGATATTACGTAGGTACAATTTCGTGTACAGACTTGCAAAGCGCTATCCGCCCGACAATGCTTAATGCTTGTTCAGACATGAATTTGATCACCACTATAAATACTTGATGCCAAAGGCAAACTCATTCATTTGTTTCCGGAATTACGAAAAGAAGGTGTGAGAAAATTTATATCAGTATTTGCTAGTGCCGGAGAAAAGTAAGTACCTACCTTTTTTTTGTTTTATAGTACTTAAGTATTTTGTTTACGTGTACCAGTCGGTTGATCACAACTGTTTGTATTCACGGCGCAAACGGTGAGGGCAACGCACTCTAAACCGAATAGGTAGGTATCACTAACACTGCGACGGTCGGAAGAGATTAATTCCAATCTTTCCTTCATACTTAAACAGGCTTAGGACTGTCTGACACAATTTTCCGATGTAAAACATTAGTGGTAGATACGTATTTAACAAAGTAAGGGATTTCAGGCGTATTTAAAAGATTGGAATCAACCATTTGTAAATAATCCAGATTATCACTATCACTTATCACCACAGCTATCACTCATCGTCACACGCGATCGGACACTTGCCAATAACAAAGCAGCACTTGTGCATAATGTGCATTAGCCGAAAACCAAAATGTGACTGAGGTCACTGAGGCGGCATTTCACAAAGGGAAGCGCGAGCGCCTTAGAATAGGGATTACGCGCGGGGTTGAAAGGTGCCGCTCGCACGTTATTGGACGGTAGTCCACGTGGACTTATTTTTATTGGATATTGATTAGCAGGCTCGATTGCTAGGTACTATCACCTATTGACTGAAACTAAACAAGTGATTCAAATTAAAATTGTTATTTATTAAATACGTTATTTTATGAAAAAAGAGTTAAAATTTAATAAATAGGTATACCTTTCAATTTCTTATAATGGATACATTAAATGGGCTTTTGGTGTAAGACGGTTAAAAAAACACCTTGTAGATAGGTAACTTCGTAACTTACAGATATTTTAATTGTCCTCTTTTGATTTGAAGACAAAGAGCACGTTTTATTCAATTGTTTTTTCACGACAGAAGCACTGCCTTTCTAAAAAGGCCGAATAAGCAATATTGCAGAGCAATTAATTTTGTAATTTTTCTTGCAAATGACTACTAATTTTATAAAACAGTAATTTCACAATCATTTTAAATTGATTTTGAAGTAACTATTTTATCAAAACTATTTCTTTTTGGAAAGAGCAGGGCTTGAGCTTCGATGCCAGTTTGTCACGTTTTAACAATGAAGCCGCAGACAAAAAATACGCAAATACACGGAGCGCGTGAACTCATTGATTTGATGAAATGTTAGTTATCGCTTTTATGGACAATTTTGGGATTTCGACTTTAATTTTTTTCTACACAAATATGATCAGTATTTGATACTGAGTACACCAATTTTTATTTGTACTATTAAAAATTTGTGGTAAATTAGGTACTTTAAAATTGATACCGTTTTGTGAAAACGTCTGTATTTGTCTTAGCGGTTTATTAGTTGGTCCCTTTACAAGCCGTAATTCTATTACCGCGTGGTGACAAAGGCTGCGGTGTGATACCTATATTCAGAAAAAAACTTGGTTACTAAAACATTTTTTTTTACAGGTAAGGTAACTGACACGAAACATGGCTACAGCAAAGAAAAAATGTCGACAATATAGTGTCGATTATTTGAAATATGGTTTTGTTCCATCAGAGGCAGACAAACAATTGCCCATGTGCCTATTATGCAACAAAGTTTTGAGCAATGACTCTATGAAACCATCAAAGCTCGAAGATCATCTAAAAAGGTGTCATACTGATAAAATAGGTAAAGATTTGAAATATTTTCAAACATTGAAGGAAAAATATGAAAAGAGACCCACCATGCACAGTATGTTCGCTTCAACATCTCAAAGTAACGATGATGGCTTGCGGGCATCTTACAATATCTCATTACTAATAGCAAAATCTGGAAAACCGCACACTATCGGAGAACAATTAATTTTACCCGCTGTTGAAGAGGTTTTAAAAACTGTTTTGCACAAATCTCCATTTGACGTACTAAAAAGAATTCCATTAAGTAACAATACTGTTCAAAGACGCATTGATGAAATGAGCTCTGATACCGAAAGTTTTTTGTGCAATCATCTGCAAAAAACTCATTTTTCTATACAACTGGACGAGTCAACGTTACCCGGTAATGAAGCATTATTATTAGCATATGTTCGATTTATTATGGAGGAAGAAATTCACGAAGAATTGCTATTTGCCAGAACTTTGGAGACTGACACTAAAGGCGAATCAATATTTAATGTCCTGAGTAATTTTTTTACGGAAAAATCGATTCCATTTACAAACATTATTTCAGCGGCAACAGACGGAGCTCCTGCAATGGTCGGTCGATATCGTGGGTTTATAAGTCATCTCAAAAGAATTATACCAGGACTTACAGCTATTCATTGCGTAATCCACCGACAACATCTTGTGGCAAAACATTTAAGTGACAGGTTGAACCAATCTCTTCATTTTGTAATAAAAGCTGTCAACAAAATCAGAAGCAATGCATTGAATACGCGTTTATTTGCTCAATTGTGCGACGAAAATGATGAAGACTTCAAACGACTGCTCTTACATACTGAAGTACGCTGGTTGTCAAAAGGTGCATGTTTAACGAGATTTTACTCTGTTTTCGATTCCGTATTAGAGTTCCTAGAAAGTAGAGATCCAGATTTAAAAGAAAACTTGATCAAATTTAAAGCAGACATTGCGTATTTGACAGATTTGTTTAAAAAAATTAATCATATTAACTTGCAGTTACAAGGGGACAGCCTGAATTTAATTAAAACAAAGGGGATAATTTCGGCTTTTCTTGGGAAATTGAAATTTATGAAGCAAAACATTAGTCGGCGTGAATTCTCTCAATTTCCAAACTTGTCGCAGGTAGAATGTATTGATGAGGATAACCATACCTACAGTCAACATTTAAGTGCCCTGCATGATGACTTTGAAACCAGGTTTGAAGATATGCTGACGATGGATATACCACCATGGATCATAAATCCATTTGATGAAACGGAAGTGGCTAATGTTGTATTACAAGAGGAGCTGCTCGAGCTAAGCACCAATGAGGAGCTGAAGGTGAAATTTAGAAAAGGCTACCAAACATTTTGGCTGCAAGCAGAAATACCCGAAAAATATCCTGGACTGTGGGAAATCGCAAGGAAATTTTTAATAGCTTTTCCCTCGTCATACCTTGTCGAAAGGAGTTTTAGTGCAGTTACAAACCTCTTAACAAAAAAAAGGAGCAAATTAAACATCACAGAACGGGGGGATTTGCGGTTATTGCTCACAAAAATAAAGCCAAACATTGATCGTTTGCTGACACTCCATCAAATACATCCTTCCCATTAATTAAAATTATGACCTGAACCTAGGTATATTAGTATATTACCTTATTATTTTTTTCTTGTAATTATATTCTTTTAATAAATAAAGTGTTATAAAATGTACCATTTTTCGTTTTTATTTTACCTATCGGAATAAAGGGACAGAACTCAGAAGCGACACAATTTTTATTTTTTGGTGACTTTAAGAATGTGGTAGAAATGTAGCAGCAGAGGGTCCACCGAAACCAGTAAAATTTTGGAAGGGGTCCACGAGAAAAATAAGTTTGGGAACTACTGCTTTAGAGCGTGTCAGATATTTTTGCGGCCTTTGATCCATCATATATTGATGCCGGTGACTGTACAGCTAAAAGGTCATTCTTTGGAACCCATTAGGTTAAGTTCGGTTTGTTTTATAACAATCCTGAAAAGTATGTATGTATGTAAATAACTTTGAAAGTTTACGGATTCTGAAAAAAAAATTGTTTTCGATGAAATGAAAATTCTGCGAAACATACGTTCGATGGGACATTTGTTGGTAAAACAAGGTATCCAAACTATCTCCGTACCAAATTTCATTTCCATCAGTTCAGTGGTTTAAGCGTGATAACATTGTATCCCGTGTTATATCCCCTTGCAACATTGTATCCCCTGTATAGCCGACAGGCTAGCAGCAAACGCTGAGCCCGGAGCCTATTGTCGCATCATTTATTTTCTGCATTGTGTTGTTTTATATAAGTATCTACACCAGTGTTCGATTTTGTGATTTTGTGTTTTTTTGCGACAATAAATCTTTTTTTATTTATTTATTTATTTAAAAGGTAACAGACAGACAGAGTTACTTTCGCATTTATAATATTAAGTATAAACATTTCACAGAAGCCCATTTTCAAGAACGAACAAATTACGCAATTTTTAACCATACATCTAGGATTAAGGCCAAGCGAACAATACACGTATCGCGTGTTTCCCAATTAGATACCAGCAATTTACTCCACAGTTTGGAATCAATTTCATCGTGAACTTATGCCCTGCGCCTTAGGGAATGATTATTAACTCCAAGTACATGTCGACATTCATCGTTCGCGTCGGCGCAAGGTACTTATTGGTTATTCCGTGTTGACAGGTGTCATTATAATAATCATGGCGCTTAGCTAACAATCTGCGGCGTGGCGTGTCTCGTGGAAGTGCAAGTACTCTTGGTAAAGCAAGAGTACTTCACGATTTGTACCGATGTTTTTTTTTATGTATTCGTAGTCGGGGACATTGCATAAAACTGTACCAAGCAGAAAGTACAACACCTCTCAGGGCGTCTTTTGGAGGCTCATGAGCCTGATGATGATGATGATCATAACTAGGGCCTATGGTGTGTAACTGAGTTCCACCATTTAATCAGGGATTCAATTACACCAGGCTTTAACTTATAAAGGATTTGTCTATAGACATGCCTTACTTGACGCTTTGCTAAAGCAACTCATTGCAGTATTACCTAATTAAGGCCTAACATAGTCAAAGCCAAATATAGTGTATTTTAATACCACAATGATGTCATACAAGCGTATGGTATATGGTTAACCACTACTAGGTATTTGTTATTTACTGTTGTCGTTTAAAATTATGAAAATTTCTTGTGGAACTACCGCAATTTATAACTGAACGTACGTTATTGCAAGGAGTTAGAATTGCGCTTGATTATACTATTCTGAGCTATTATTACTAGAATTTATTCCTTTTCAATGCGATACTTGGCGATGATGACAGTTAGCTGTTTAGTGCTTCCATTCGTTTCCTGGAAAGAGCATAAATATGTTATAGCCCTATTAGCCAAACCCTAAATGATCGATATAGATCGACGAACTAAGTCATAAAACTTCTACTTGCACCGGTTTGCTAATGTGAAGAAATTTAGGCGGCCTATGTTCAGGTATTGAAGAAATGTAAGTCTCTATAACGTGTCGAAATCCCAACGGATGATCATATATTTGTCACGATTCGTAGGATTTAAAAAGTTGTGTAAAACTGTAACGACCCCGTTTCCGCCTCTTGTGCGGCGACGTTTTCTATTCCTGTAACTTTTATGGCTTTCCAGTAATTTATTCATTCCGAATGTGATCCTTAAATCAAAAGGGTTTTCATTTAATTTCTGTTTTCATTTTATTTTTGGCTACTTCGTTATAAACGTTTCGTTGGACACTAAATAAATGCATTTTCAAATCAATCTGTTGATAAGTACTTAGGCTTAGCTTTCAGTGAATTAGGTCGAATCCAACAAAAATGATTAAGGTATTTTTAAGTGTTGAGAAAGAGCTCTCTTTGCTATCTCTCATTGGCTCGATTGAACGCGTACAATAATAAAATATAATACTGTACGATTTGAAAGTAATCTTGCTTTCAAAATTAACTGTTTAACAATAAAATGGCAATTTATGAAAATCATAAATCATAACGTGCAACCGTTTGTAATAATTAATTATAACCCTACCGACTTTAACTAAAATTAATAAGTAGTAAATAATTTGATTATTATTGGCATTAATAATAAATGAAACCGCATCAGGAACCTCGTGCCGTTAAAATTGCGTAAACTCCCAATCTATTTCCACAACAGTGAAAGTAAATTGAATTTGCTTTGAAATTGCTTTCATTGACTTCTTGTTTTCTATTTACTTGTCAAGTTTGCAAGATAATTTAAATGGTAGACGCGGATTCCGCAAATGCAATTCAGCTTTGCACCTCATCATCTCGCACTTCCTCAATGTCTATTCAATTATGTGTATTAACTGTCTCACCAAGAACTTATCATTGTATGTCAAGAACAAATTACGTATTGATTTACGCTGGCACAACTTATTTTACATACAACCGCGCTTAATGAAATCTTACAAATGTACATAATGATAGAAATGCAAGATGTGCATAAGCGACGGAGTAACATTTACATAACAAAACAATTTAGCACAGGTACGAAGGCTACCCCGCTCGTTTGTTACGCACACACCCATTTATTATCATTTTAAATTGCAGCTTAGCATCATAGTTGCGCGCGCGGTGTTGCGTGCCGTGCTACAACACAACTGTTATAATTCAAAAGGTTCCACATAAAAAACTACTCGATGAAATGCATGAAATTTATGATTAATTTTATGGTGCATTACAGATATAAAATATAGATCTTGTCCATCCTGACCTGAATATCCATTCTATATACTGGTGAAAGATTATTTTAAAATCGGATTAGCATTAGCAGTTCCGGAGCTTACCCCTTACATGCAAACTTACAACCTAAAAGACTTTTCTGCTTTATACTGTTAGTATAGGTTTCGTATCGTTTCTGACATGTAAGTATATAAAGTGGAGATCTCTTTTAGTATTATAATTGAGTAGACTATTGATGTTTTCCTCTAGCGCTAGTGTCAAAGTTAAAAAGTTTAGTAACGAGAAGCTTGCAAACCTTCAAAAATTCATTAAATGACTATATAGAAAGTTTTTTAAATATGAAACTTCTACCTTAAGGTCTGTCCACAATAAAAAGTGGTTAGCATTTAATAAAAAAAAATAAAAGACAACTGACATCTGACACTTTGATTCTTAAATAGCGGGAAGAACAAACTATCGTTTAGGGCTATTTGGAGTTTATAAATTCGTAACATTTATAAAATGTCGTCTAGCCAACTGGACATCCCAAAAAAAGATCGTGTACACCTACAGCCAAAATATCGGTATATCGCAAGGAAAGTAAGCCAAATTATTAAAAGTTCCGAAGTCAACCGTGCAAAAGGTATTGGCTAATTATCAGTCCAGATTGTCTGTTTCAAGAAAAGGTGGTTCGGGTAGAAACCGCGGTCCTGCTGATAAAACTAAGGCAAAAAAAGTAATCGAGCATTTTAAGAAGAATCCAACTCTCTCTGTCCGTGACGTTGCCAGAAAATGTAATGTATCGAAATCGTATGTCCAAAAAATCAAGCAGCGTGCAGGTTTACGATCGCACAAGGCAACTACAGTTCCTAATCGCGATGCTACTAAGGATAAATTATGTAAAACCCGGGCTCGAAAGTTGTATACAAAATATTTGACGAAGTTTAGTTGTATTTTGATGGACGACAAAACATATGTGAAAGCAGATTTTAAGCAATTACCAGGTTTGCAGTTCTATGTGGCAAATCAAAGAGGGAATGCCGATAAAAAAATTACAACAAAAAAAGTTGATAAATTTGCAAAAAAATTCCTTGTCTGGCAAGCCATCTGTACATGTGGTCAAAAAAGCAAATCGTTTGTTACTACGGGTACGATTAACCAATTCATTTACACGAAAGAGTGTTTGAAAAAACGCTTTTTGCCGTTTATAAGAAACCACACAGAGCCTGTCTTATTCTGGCCTAATTTAGCGTCCTCGCATTATGCCAAATCTGTTTTAGAATGGTACACTGAAAATAATATCTCCTTTGTACCGAAATTAGCAAATCCACCAAACTGCCCAGAACTCCGGCCGGTAGAGCGTTATTGGGCAATAATAAAAAGAAAATTGAAAAATAGTGGTAAAATTGCTACAAATGAGCAACAGTTCAAAAGAATGTGGGATACGACATGTAAAAAAATGACCGAAAGTGATGTACAGAGATTGATGGAAGGAGTCTGAAGCAAAGTCAGGGTATTTTACCAGTGTTAATTTGTTAAATTAAATTTAAATAGCCCATGAAATTGTTTTTCTTAGTTTTTTTTTCTAATCTGTCGTTATAACACCGACCACTTTTTTTCGTGGACTTTATTACGTTGAATGTTATGTATGTTTGACATTACTAATTAGCCTTCAGTGGCTTTACGTTAAAACCCATAAATTGTTTCGAAACGTGACTAAAGAACAAATACTAATTATTTACTCTGTTGTCAACAAAGTAACATTTATTGAACATTGATAATGGAACTATTAGTAAAAATTATAGGTATTAAAATATGTAATAGAATAAAATACAGTTTTCCTATTTACCTACTTGACAAACTGTCTTTTGTTAATCTAAGTACAGTTTTCTTTGTTGCACACAGTTGTCGCAAAAATAGACTATTCACAGAATCGTAATACTTATTCAGATCGCAGTGGTAGTGGTAGACACTGATCATTGACAAGTCCCTTTGTGTTGTATGGAAATTGCACATAATAAATACCTAGGCATCGGTGTAATGCCACCTTGTGAAGTCATTGCGAGAGCACATAATGAGAGCCACACAATATTCATACAGGTTACTATATATCCTTGCGCAAAATCTTTATAGCCTTTTATAATATGTGTTTCTTTATGCTCCTAATCCTGATGTGCAATATTTATATCGTCTACCAAAGATCAAATATTTACCCTGTGCCTTGCCCAACTTCCCGGTACTACTTATAGATAATGAAAGTAATAATTTGTCACTACCTGTCTTGCCATGCCCTACATAGCATAACCCCAATAAACATCCGCCATTGGAACGAGATGAAATATCGACTACTTACAATCTGATAATTGTTAAGCAAGCAATTAGATGTTACATATTAGCAATTATGTTTTATGTACGTTTTACTGTTAAATCATCGTCTCTAGAACATTCTTGATCAGAATCTACTTCTGTAGTTACCTAAAGTGTAATAATTATACGACAGTTCAATTTTATTATTGTTATTACTTTCATATCCCGGTTTCGTAACTACTTAGTGAGTAATTCCACTTAATACAATTTTGTTGTTTTTATTCTCCCATTTATTTATTTATCGTATGGCGGTTACACACTGGTAGGTATAATAAGTATTCGTATCGATGTCGCTGATAGAGTTCCAGTGTGCGCTTCGAGGTTCAGAAGGAACAGTGCAGGTGCCGAGTTTGTTGTAGCACCATCTGGAGGTCACGTGTAGGGATTCTAGGGTTATTCCTACGGACATAGAACAACAACGACCTCCCTTTATTCTCCTTATTTTATTTCATTCATCCAAGTATTTAATGTTTTAATTAACACGCCAAAGTCGTGTTGAATAACTCAAAGAGAAAACCTTCACTGTTTCGTGTCTTGTATCTATAACACGGCTAGTTGTAAACACTTTTTTCTACTCTCAAAGGGTGTCATCAAGGTCGTTGCCAGCACGTTTCCCACTGTTCGCTTTAACCGTGACGTCATCGCATGGGGTAAACATTAAACAAGCATGGTGTTTTGAAATCCCTAGTTTATATTATCTTTTAGCAATCCTTCCTTGTATAATTTTATAGTGATTATCACGAACTTACATAAATTGCTAATGAGGTAACTAAAAAAATATGTGCACCAAAGCCATTCCAGGTGTATTTGCTCTTTGAAGGAGGGTTTATTCATAATGATCATTAAACTTAAGCAATTAAGCTTACCATAATATCCATTAAACCAATAACCTTTGTAATGCGGAAGGCTTTATTTCATCTCGAAACCTTCTAGTTCTAGTTATTATTCGCATAACAGTATTAGCCGTATGCTAAACAGTTTAACCGTTGTGGCGACAGTCGTTTTGCGGGCAACTGCTAAATCTGGCGCCCGCTAAACGTCTCACTGACGTGCTCTGTCGTTTCGTGTTGGTTCGCAAATCATTTGTTTTTCAGTAATTGCCACCGCGTTAGCTACATTGTGATTAATCTTTATAATGTTAAGTAATTTTTATTTGCAGATCGTGTTTTTTCAAGCTATTAGAACAGGCTTATTTAAAACAATCGCTACTTGACCTTTAGTTACACCCACTTCGATAAGACACAGTTATGCTTCCCGTTTAAAGTTTCCTTTTATAATCGTATTTGTAATAAATAAGCATGAGCATTTCCTGTATTACTGAAAGTTATTATGTTAACAAATTTTACGCTGGTAATTAATGACGTGGTAATCAAGATGCAGTAAGTCTATTTAAAATTTTCTTCGCCGTAAACAACAGTATTCTACGATGTTTTCGTCCTGGCGTATATCTAAGTCTATAAGTTGAATTTTAAGTAGATCTAATCGAATGAATGTCTCATGGTTACACAATTTAACCCTTATTATAATTTCCACTTATGCTTCACCGCCAAGGTTAGCGTTTTTCAAGGCTAAAGCCATTGTCCTGTGGCTTCGGTGCAGCAAGTGAAGCGAGAGAAATTACGTCATTAGTTATTTTTGTCAAGCGAAGTTCTATAGCGGCCTTACAAGCCCTCAAATGTTCATCGTAGCGAAACATTTTATATTTAGGACATCGATATCCTAGATGTACGAAATTTTCAGCGACAATTTTAGCGGCTTCAAAAAAAAACTTGTTTCTAATTTATTATTACCGATGATGTCACTAGTCACAGAGTGAAAAACATTCCTCTATCTATAGCTACCTACTGCGCGAGCGGCGGTATAAATTATCATTTCTTCTTATCTTTGTGGGAACATATTGAGCGGATATGATCTCATGTTTATGTGCCTGTAATACTAACTGAATCAAAAGTGACTTCTCTGAATTTTATGTTCTGTTTTCTACCGACTTTTAACTATGTTATTGCGGCGCAGCTATTTTATTGAGAGATCTATTTGGGGTGACGGTCGGTTTCGTAAAATACACCGAGTCAAGTATAGTTTATACATATAGAAGCCGACATAAAATGCATTTTAGTTTATAGTTGACGGAAATGATCCCGACGAGTTGAACTACGAAATACTTTAATTAAACCACTTTAATTGAGGTATTTCGTAGTTAAACACTTATCATCAGACTGTTCCTATTCATATGACGGTACATACCTACCCATCCATCAGAAAAAAGTCGAGTCACTTTGATTCCTGACAATAAGTCGGTTCTCACAAGTCATTGACCCAGCATACTGGGAGCGGTTCGCCACAATGAAGCCTCATCCATCAACACTGGTACCCGGAAGTTAGTCGAAAGTTCGACGGACGACCTTCGCCTACACTGAATAATCGACCTTGAGGTGAAAACTCCCATACACCAACAACCCCTATGTAATTTGACTCTGCGGTCGTTAGCCTACAACGCTTCCGCATTAGTTCAATGTCCGTCCTTCAGGGCCCATCACGGTGTTACATTACTAATGTCATTATTAAGTTACCGTGTAAGCATTCTGACATACCACGTTAGACTATTTTGGTAAGAAGCTTATAACACTAAGCTGGAAAACATGAGAAGAATCAGTTTTGACCAACCCAGAGCGTGTTATTATTTATCTTCGTCCATTATTGAATCCAGATACATATTAAATCAAGAAACCAGTCAATATAATTTGTTAGGATAAGTAAACCCTGCAAGCTGCAGTAGCTGAAAGCCACCATGCATCATATGTAGCTTGAAATATCGCCCAGTGTCGAACTCATCCGTCTAGTAGTCGCTGTTTGTGTTCGTTTGATTCGTCATGGTTTAATTCGGTACACAGTGGGTGGCAAGCGTTGCAACTTTATCATTTCATTATCCACTTTATCTTTTTCTCTCTTTCACTTATAAAGCACGTGCAACATTTGAAAACCAGTTTATATCAGAGTTGAAGATATCACGTGTAAATTTGTGTCGTATATTTCAGAATTCTTGATTCGCGCGTCAGCATAGTATATATATCTCTCGGGACTATTCCAAGGCTGCGGCTCGTTTTGCAAATACATTCAGTGTGTAACAGTGTCATTCAGCTCACAATGCGTGATTCTTTTTCTTCTTAACTTAATACATAACGCGTTTACGTCGCATCTAAATTGAATTAAATATTTAATGATTATTATGGCTACACCGAGGTAAATAACTGTGGCAATCGATCGACTACCTACACGTCTACCGCCTTGTTTGTGCGCCATAGCCCAGTGTTGTAGTGTTTACATGTCGTAAAACATTGATGTGTCGGAGGTTATCGGCGTTTGTGTACGAGGTGCTCCAGGCAGGCCTGCAGTCGTTCCTGTCTCAATGCCACTGCGACCTTTATAGAACGTTAACCTTGACATATTTAATTTCAACCAACATTCCCCTTTAGACTTTCATTTACAAAGAATCTCTTAAACTGTAGAAGTTATCAACAAAACCCTCATGTTTCCTTTCAACGTCAAGAAAAACAAAACGTATCTTGCCGTGTAAATTTAACAAACTGTGAATATAAATAAAGTATTTTCATTCCCGAGTACCTACTTCTCCGAATATGTTACTCTTAACAAACAATTCACCGAATGATCCATCTATCTGCAATCTTATTCATCGGATAAAATTGTTTCACAAAACAAACATTTTTCTCTTTCAAGTTCGAAAACAACATAATATTAAGTTTGTGTCAAATGTAAGTTTTATCGAAAAAAACTACAGCTATTAAATTTTGCCGCTAAATTATTAGTATTATTAGATTATTACGGATATCGTGGCCACAATAAACGTTTGCGTTTTAACGGACCATTTAAGTGAGACCTTCGGGTTTTATCTCAGTTCCTCTGATTCATGTCTGGAATGAGCTTAGTGAGAGGAGCGGAAGGTCACCTTTGCCTGGTAGGTGTCTGTCCGCTCCGACGGTCAAGGTGAACATGGCGCCTGACTGGCCGAATATAAAATAAACTATAGCGAAAATTTAAATTATATACAATATCTGCTACCTGTCGGACCGAGCGAGCGTTGGCTCTCTTACGTCATTTTTCATATGGCTCGAAATGTTCACTAAGAATGAAGCTATTTAAAGATAATGCATCTGGTGCACGTACCAAATTTTTGTATTCATCGAATATTTCAAGTCCTACATCGTCATTACATGTCGTTATGAAAAAGAGCAATTTATGTCGACCAAATGATCTCACTCAACTCCCAAGCCAAACACCGAAAATTGCCGTTTTGCGGGTTTCTGTCCCACCCGTCATAAAAACTGCATTGGCGGTAATTTTGCCAATGGCTGCGTGTTTACGACAGGCCAAACAGATGTTATAATCTGCTCAAATTTCCTCCAAGTAAGTGCATTAGTTTAGTGGTAACGAATGTTTTCCAGAAATATTTAACGGCCCGTAGAATGTTTTTTGGAAGCCGATTTTGGATTCAGAATTTTCAATTCGATTGATGCCACAATTATATCACTAAAAGCGTGGTTAGGTTAGTATTGTGTCACCTTGCAGTTGGTATTAGCATCGTATCAACATTGTGGCTTGCTCTTGTTTATGCTAGGTCAAAGTCCGGCTGATAATTTAAAAAACATTACAATTAAACCTAGTTAATAGACGCTTTCAACTATAGTGGTCTCGTGCGGCTCAGCTTAATCACTATTGAGGTCACAAACCACTAGCTGTCCTACCTCAGCTAAGGTCATAGCAAACGTGATTCTGAAAGAGGCGTCTGTTCCTTACAATTCATGCTTCACCGCTTACAATAATACTATTTCTCGTATTAGAGTTATTGTTCTCATGACAAGGCAGTTTGAAGCTGCCTGTCGCATTATCGCAGCGCACGCGCCACAAACGGCCACTTGTATGATTTACAACGCGGCAATAAGGGTGCCATTGTTGGGTTGACTTCAGCGGACGACTATTGCACAATCGGCTCCTTTGACGCGCGCCTTAGGTTATCGTCATTGTACTCCAGTATCTCCAATTCAATTCCCGTGAATTCTAACATGTTTATCACAACCTTTATCACCTTTGAATCATTCTACCAATTTTGTAAAGAAACGGGGTAACTAGACCTTTAGATCAATCTTTAGTTAAGGTTAGAGCAATTTGTTGATGATATTTCACGTTGTTGATATTTGAATTGTGTATCTACCCCATAGCAGGTGGCTTTGTCGACGTCAGTCAGTTGCAGGTGCCCCTTTACATTAACGTTGTACTTATAGGCCAAGCAAATTAGATCCAAAAAAACGTTTTGAGGAATTAATTCCCATAAAGCTAGAAATCGTTTTAATACCTTCTTTTGGTCCTAAATACATGTAATCCGAATTTGCACCATCCCAGGAGGTGTGTTTGGGAGCCTAATAACCGCGAATTTTTTTTCTACATTTTTTATTCTATGGGTTTTTCAGCAGGTATATTTTGTCGGTCTGGAAAAGACGCAAAATGGAAGTTTGCACCTAAACGACAAAATTTTCCCAGTTCTAACCTTTGATTTTGACGATACCACTGAACCGAATTTGAAGTTTTAGATATTCATTCGACGCAGAATTTGACCCTCTTTAATATTGAATAGAATACATTTTCTGTCCGAGGTACCGTTTTTGTGCGACAAGAAAAAAGAGCAAAAATGTATGCACTCCTCCTGGGATTGGGCAAACTCAGATTACACGTACCTATTTAGGACCAAATGAAGGTATTAAAACGATTTCCAGCTTTATGGGAATTAATTCTTCGAAAAATTCTAATTTGATTGGCCTATTAGTACTATTAGTCTACATAACGTAAACTAATTAAAGGTTCGTAACGGAAATGTATTAATTGCTACAACTTACAAGCAGTGATGTAATTGCGTACTTTGTAAATGATATAGGTTCATAACTTATGTTGATTTCTGCTGTATAGCGTGTATTGGCAACAGTTCTAGGCATACCATTAGCTGGCATTAATCAACTATTAGATACACGCCGTCGGAAGTTTGAGCTAAATTTGTTTCGGGTGTGCTTTTGATGGATCGCCTAATTTGGTAATTTGCCAATGGGGTTCGTTTCAGACAGATCATTAAATAGCTTACCCGCTTTACATTTCTGGTACAAACTCTTAGGAATTTTATGATTCTGAAAGAGTAAAGTTTTTTGGCATGGATTTTACAGTCATGTTTCCAGTTACGCCAGTTGGACTATGTTACGATCAGATAGCGTGTCGAGTTAAACGGCTCTATTAACCGATGACTCATACGTTCCTAGAGCGGCTTTATTCCCTTCTACAGTTATCTCATGTTCCAGTGCAATAATGACGAGGAAAAATATATTGCAATGTCACGAATTACATAGGTACCTACATTTATACCATAAAATCAGGCTTTTCCTCTTCATACGCTCGTAATGAAATTTGAACTGACCTTTATTAATAAAGGGATATCAACAACACTAATAAATTGCATTCCTCTTATCTATATGTACGTAATTTATTTTTAATTAATTAGGTATCTTGGAACCGTTACACTCTCCTAACCTTCACCGTTGACCTTCAGTCTCCGGAACTGCGAGAAATGCAATAGAATGATCTAGACAGCAGAGTTAATTCGTTTTTGGTACATTAGATCTTGCTAACTAAATTACTATATACTATGCCCAAGGTTTTATCCTAATGTACGTACTCTCAAAGTCAGATAAACCTTTTCTATGTCATGCCGCCCTTTTAAAGCTTTTATCTATCCAAATATCATAAACCCTCCATGATGCGTTCAAGAACCGCACATTATGACCACCATAAAAATAGACTGTTTTCATCATCATCATTACTTAAGAGCCTTGCTCTTGTCGGTGGAGTAACCGCCACTTTTCTCTGTCCATTGCCAGCCTCTTGACTTCCTCATTTGTTAGAACAAATTTATTATCTGTGTAAATGTTATTATTGCTAAATGATAACATCGATTTCGATAATATTATTTTATTCAAATTTCGAACGTGCAAAAACAAAGAAATTTGATTTACCCTTTATTCTAATATCAGTCGAGATGACGTTTAGTTCGAAATGAATTGTCAATTTGCATACAAATTTGACAAATGTCGCACGTAAGTAGGATATCGAACGATATGACAGTTGGATCCGACTCTAGTTTGTCTCCGAATTAAAAAATAACTATGACAGCTGCCAGAAAATAACGCCGCGATGCCGGTCATAATATGCGGCTCCTGAATGCATCATGGAGGCTTATGATATGTGGATAGATAAAGTAGTGTATGTAACTATACATAATTAGGCATTAAGATACTCGTGTGATGTTATTATGAAACTCGCCTTCGGCTCGTTTCATAAACCCACACTCATATTTAATGCCCTTCATTATGTACAGTCACATAAACTACTATTAATAGCCCGGATTGAGATTGGTCTACTATAAATTATTCAACATGACCGTGGCCGCATGCATGCACGGCATCAGTCACGGCAGCAAAAACGTGGACTCACAACGTAACATCAGCATGAAGTTGCATTATTGCAAATTAATCTTTCCGCGTTGCACTTCTACGAATAGCAGATTGGTCAATTACTCTGTCATGGTTCCAACTACGCCCTGAGACTTCATGAAGAACAACAAAGTCTGTTTATAATATAATATAGTCGATATTGTTCAACCTCGAAATTTCGGGGAGTTTGATGAAATTTGGTACGAATGTTCGTTGGAAGCCCTGTTTTCGTCTCCCAAAAGTCCCCGGGTCTATGGTCCCTAAAGTTCAAATTTTAAGTCATGTAAACACAACTTGACTACTGTCACTTGCATTTTGCCCCATTTTTTTCCCTAAAACATGTTTTGACAACCACATTATGAAGTTTCAGTAATACGCCCCGCATCAATAATGTTAAATGTAGCTATAGTGTATAGCACTGGCGTGTTACAGACCCATCTACTGATGTCATGTTTATTGAAATCCGCCCGATAAATTAAGTGCTAGAAGCAAAGTTGTGATTTCAGATCTCCACTCCACTCACGCCCGCCATATTGTTTTTTTTTAAACTCCATGTCCGCCAACACGTTGTCAGCATTAAGAGAAATCTAACACCACCTCATTTTTTGGAATTCATCAAGCATCTTGACCTGGAGGTGGTAGCAAACTATCACTACTTAACGAGAAATTTAATCCATTACCATTTTTTTGGGTTTAGCCGTAGTCGGGTAAAATTTTATTATTAATGTAGTTCGTTTCCTATTGTAAAAATCAAATTGGATTTGAAATTCTCCCGAGCTCCAAATTCGAAGAATCTTCCCTGGAAGGACATTGAGGGAATATCTCACATGTGGATGCATTTTTCTCCACGAAGACACAAGGTTGTGTACTACAGGCTTGTGCAGAATTTATTCAGCTTTAATGTTGCTGCAGACCATGTTTTCATAAAGTACGTAGTTTTCGAATAAAATCTGAATTTCTTACGAATGGAGTAAATTTCCCAAGATAGCGGCCGTTCTACAAGGTCCTGACCCTGAGACTTTTGGAAGACGAAAACATTCGTACCAAATTTCATCAAACTCCCCGAGATTTCGAGGTTGAACAATATCGACTGTATTAATAGGGATGATGACTAAGTTTTTTTTACGATGCCATTCGAACCAGTTTTTGGAGAAGAACATGTTTGTATGGGAGCAACTACAATTGAAGAACATAAATACCCAAAATTTTGAGACAAAGATTGACCTCGCCGGCGGCGGCAGCCATAAAAACGCTTCATACTAATTGACACATAGGTATGACATCACACCTGTTATTTGTACTAATCGTTGTATGGAAAGTCAAGTAAATTGCTGTTTCGCTCGCGAAATAATGCGTTTAGGTACATAGTTGTAGTACAATTTTGTTTCTATAAAAGCGTAAGGATTATATTGGTAGCTTTCAATTTACTTTTGGACGATAATAAAAATCTAAACTTTCGAAGTCCATATATTTTTATGATTTTAATTATATTTTATAATTTATTATAATAATTTGATGGTTTTACTATCCATTTAGCAACACTCCGTTAACAATTTTAACATGAGGCATCATGCCTATTATTAACTTCACTCGTGCCCTTTCCAAATGATTGATCAGGAACATCCAATTTTATAATCCCTGCTCACTCTGCTGTGCATTTGATGACTCCGGTCGTTAGCTATAATCCACATTAATAGGATTATCTTCAAATTGTCGCTGATTGTATTGCTGACGTCAATACACGTATTTTATTGCCTCTCGTAACACGACTTGGGACACGCACGGTGTTATTTCAATGCGCTACGAGACGGCCATAAAATGCGAATTTACTTATATAAACTTAAATATCACGCTACTCGTATCCTTCCGCCAGACCTTTATGAAACAAGATTCCTGAATTTATTTTTTATCGATATAAAACTTTCCAGTGTTTTACTGCCGTCATTTGGACAATGGAAGTTTCCGGTTGTACCAAATCGAGACTATAATTTTTAATATGAATTAGTGATATTGATGTTAATGTCCTTTGTTGCGAATTCGACTTCCGTCCGAAAGCGAGCTCTCGCCGCCCTGCCGCAGTAACCTTTGTGTTTATCGCTTTAGAGCGTCAATATACGGAAATTAATGTTTTGAACACAAACTCTGCACACGATTAGGTATTTATGAGTGAGCTATCGACGAGACGAATTGTGGAAAGTGGAGTTCGTGGCTATGGATTATTAAATTTTTATAACACTGGTAGTGCGGTAGATAATCGTCCTACATTTCATTAATTTTGACAGTTGCTATATCAAATATCAAATAGACTTCTCGCCATGGTGCTACTGGTGACGTAATCACATTCTGTAAATCTCATACAATTCTCCGAAGAGAATTTTACAACATAAACCACGCCATATCGCATAGCACACGTGATAGTGGAAGTTAGTCATCATCAACGCACATCCATAGGCCTTTTTATCAAATCAACAGCAAAGTAAACTAAAAATTTCAAAGAACTTGACGCGCGAGTCACGTAACTATAGCTATATGAGATTAACATCTTTCAATACTGCAAAGTACACTTAGGTTTCATGGAATTGTTGATTTACCTAGTCAAGGCACGACATCTCATGATTACGTAGTACTTTTGTAACGATATTTTTTTTATAATGTTTATCGTGCAAAAGCGAAGCTTAGAACATTTTCACTAGTTGATATATACATTTTCTTAGGTAGTTGATTTATACATTTTCTTGGGTAGAGTACCTAATTATATCTTAGTACATATTTATAAAGCGATTTCACTAACCTCTAACCGCTAAGTACATTATAGACCAATCAAATTAGCTTACCCTGGACATAATTCGTAAACTCGTTGTTTTTATTGTTTTATCGGATTTTACTATTCAGTATCAAATATTAATGAAATATATTAAGAAAAAAATCCGCGATCGTAACCGTAGTTAAAAAAAACACGAGTTAACGTACACTACCTAACTTTTTCATAAAAGTAAAAAAGGTAACCAAGTACCTTGTTAGTATAACTTTGAGGTGCATTCAAATTCGATCACTTAATAGCAAAATTAAACTGATATCAAATTCGCATATCCGTTTTTTTTCACAGTTTTCCTCTGATCTCATTATCTAGACAAGCCAAAATGGTAACTATGATGTTTTTATCTGTTTAAGGTAAATTGCGTCTTTTTAGACATTTAAGACAATAATTAAACATTTATTTTTAACGTTTTAATAATAATGTATTTCTCAGTAATTATAAATAGTAACTATGAATTTTTTGTTTACTAATAGCCTTTTGTGTACGATAATCATGTTTTCATCAAAATTAAGCATGTTAATTTCACGCTTAAGAAATTGAAAATTTAATTGAAAATACTCGCGACCTTGTCGTGGAGTAAGATGCATGCGGTGGGTGCGAGGCGGGGAGAGAGTGGGGCGCCAGCGGGCGAGCGCACGGTGAACCCGTCTTAACGAGTTTATTTCAATTACGTGTTTTGCACCGACCGCGCCGTGTACAAATAAAACAAATATAACGGAATATCCTAATTGTAGGATTTTTAGCTCTAATGAAAAATCACAGTTTGTCCCTTACGCCCTTTGAAAACTCTGGTCCAAAGGGCGTAAGGAACGATTGATTTGCTTTTATCATCGAAAACATAAGTAAACTCTTAACTGTTAAGTAAATTAAAAAGATGATGCCATGATCGTGGTTAGCATAAAAAAAACCGGTCAAGTGCGAGTCGCACACCGAGCGTTCCGGACCACCCCGTACAATAGAAACAGGTCCACTATAAACTGACACTCACTAAGTATGTATTTACATACTTAGTGCGTGTCAGTTTATACTGGACATTAAATGTTTAAATTACGGTTTTCACAATTTTTCCTTTATTTGTGCTATAAATACTTCGTACCAAATTTCAAGATTCAGAGTTCACGGGATATGGGCATGGGCATTTCGTCCCTTACGCCCTTTGAGCCTACGGTAGTCGATATCCTTATTGGCAAAATTGAGCCGACACAGTTGGCCAGAACGCCAAAAAAAAGAGAAGATATGCTTATCCACCCAGAGATGGGATAATTTTTTTCGAATACGAATAACGTTTAAGAATAAATAGGATTATTCGCGAATGACGAATAAATATTTCGAATAATTATTCGCCAATATTTATTCGCGAATAACTTCTTAATGCGCATAATCATTCGTAATGCTTTTCGGGAATAATATTTTGAACGAATATTGTAGGAATGCTTTTTAATAGAATATATCTAAAAACGTAATATTTTCCTACAGACAGAACAGTGATACCTAGTTTCTAAATTTGTTAGAAAAAGGTTACCGCTTCATCAAGGGTACCAAGTAACATCACCGTGCATGGTGAAACGGATATTAATTGTAATTATTTCACCTGTTTTATATTTACTATTTCGGCTTTACCACGGGTGAAAAAAAAACCAGTCAAGTGCGAGTCAGACTCGCGCACCGAGGGTTCCGGACCACCCCGTACAATAAAACCAAGGCCACTATAAACTGACACTTACTAAGTATGTATTCACATACTTAGTACGTGTCAGTATATACTGGATATTAAATTTTCAGTGATGTAACTAAAAATTTACGGTTTTCGCTATCTTTCCTTTATCTGTGCTGGGCGTTGCTTCGCACCAAATTTCAAGTTTCTGAGTTCACGGGAAGTAGGTTTTGATTCCCTTGCGGGTTTCGAAAACTTGCGGAAATTTGCGGCATAAACGGCTGTATCTTTTGATTGTGATGGCTTAGAAGTTTGATTTTTTCACAGCTCCAAGAGACAGTAAACCTGAGTATTTGATATAAATTTCAGCTTAATTCATTTATTTGTTGCAGTGTGGGTCTTACAAGATGTTACATATAAATACAGTTCCAGCATAACCCTGTTAGGGCACAGCAACATTAATATAAAAAATATTAATTCTAAAATAATGCATGCACACACTATGCACAGGAATTCAAACTTTAAATGATTGATACCTCCACGCGTTCCTGAGAAAAAGGGTATTGACAGACGGACGGACGGACAACAAAGTGATCCTATAAGGGTTCCGTTTTTCCATTTCGAGGCACGGAACCCTAAAAACACACAGATCAGAATATAACATGATTAAGTACATACAATGTACAATTACAGGTATATAGTTGAACAATCTTACATGCGTAATCGCCTCTAATAACATACATTGATCCAATTACAGACAGTGGCTGTCCATAAATTACGTCATATCAAAACTGGGGGGGGGGGGTCTATTGGATGACGGTAGTCATTTTATGAGGCGGGTAGTGTCCATTTAGGAATTAACAGGATGATGATAGGAGGGGGGTCAAGAATTGACAAAAAACAACCGGCCAAGTTTTTAGTATTTGTTGTTACAGCGGCAACAGAAATACATCATCTGTGAAAATTTCAGCTGTCAAACTATCACTGTTGTTGAGACACAGCCTGGTGACAGACAGACAGACAGACAGACTGACAGACTGACAGACAGACAGACAGACGGACAGCGGAGTCTTAGTAATAGTGTCCCGTTTTACTCCTTGAGTATGGAACCCTAAAAAAACAATGGTTCAGTTTCAATTGTTTTTTCGAGTTGTTGAGTCGCCGCTGAAGATGGAATTGTCCCGTAAAAAAATATTACGACTTTCAAGTGGATTAACACAAAAACAATGTGGAGACCGGATGATTGCTGCTTTTAGTAATGAAACACCTTCAAAGACGCCAATATACAGGTGGTATTCAGAATTTCAACGTGGCCGAGTATCCCTCACGGACGACGCGCGTGAAGGTCGACCAAAATCGGCAGTTACGCAAGAAAACGTCCACCTTGTTAGTCAGCTGATAAAAGAAGACAGGCATGTGACATATCGGGAAATTTAGGAGTCTTTGCGGATTGGAATGAGTCAGATACAAATTATTTTACAGGAAGAATTAGGCGTGCGAAAGTTGTTTTTCCGTTGGATCCCGCACTTATTGTCTGACGAGCAGAAAACGACTCGTGTCAATTCGTGCCGCAAAACATTGAATAAATTCAACGGAGGAAGCTCAAATGCAGTTTTTAGTGTCGTATCAGGTGACGAGTCGTAGATATACGCATATGAGCCTGAAACTAAAAACCAATCTCGAGTATGGGGTAACGAAGACGAGCTTCAAGCCAACAAAAGTTATTCGCTCTCGCAGCAAGGCCAAGAAGATGGTGGCTATGTTTGTCTCCAAATCGGGTCACGTGGCTACTATTCCACTTGAAGATCGTAGAACGGTCAAAGCCGATTGGTATACAAGTATTTGTTTGCCGATTGTCTTTGCTGAACTTAGGAAAAAAGGCCTAGTCTCCGCAACATCCTTCACCACGACAATGCCAGCCCTCACACCGCTCGTAAAACAAATGAGTATCTGGAAGGTGAAAAAGTCGAACTACTGGACCATCCTCCATACAGCCCTGACCTAAGTCCCAACGACTTTTTCACATTCCCCAAAATCAAGCATAAGTTTCGTGGTGGGCGCGGTGTTTCGGCGGCCGGCAGAAGCAGTGGAGGCTTTTAAAATGTTTTCAACACACCTGCTCGTAAAGTTGGTCTTATTACAGCGTATTTACACTGATAATGCAGAATATTACCCATGCCGTGCCTTTTACATTACATTATCGCACTAGTGCCTTTTCATTACATATCTTTTTAAATATTAGCAAAATAATGCAGAATATTACCCATGCCGTGACTTTTACATTACATTATCGCACTAGTGCCTTTTCATTACATATCTTTTAACATTTTCATTTTTTATTTTTTTATTTTTTCCTCGCAAATGTGTTGAAAAACGTCGTATGAAACACGTGAGCATTGGTCATTACACTTCTCGTCTCCATTAAGCCTTCGCCTTCGGCTCAGGCTTAAAAACCGACTCGAGTGTAATGACCAACTTAGCACACTTGTATCATAATGTACTATTAACGACTGGTTTGAACGCATGGAAAAGTGCATAAAATATAATACTTTGAAAAACAATAAAAATACTTAAATCAATGTAACTGCATATTTTTTTATATTCCCGAAACTTTCAGTTTGACCCTCGTAGTGACCCTGCCTGCGTAGCCGGAGGTCCCGGGTTCGAATCCCGGTAAGGGCATTTATTTGTGTGATGAGCACAAATATGTGCTCCTGAGTCATGGATGTTTTCTATGTATTTATGTATTTATTTATCTATATAAGTATGTTTATCGTCGTCTAGTACCCTTAGTAGTTTGGGACTAGATCGATTTTTGTAAGATTGTATAAGAAAAAAAAAGAAAATAAAAAAATCTGTTTTTTAGTATTTGTTGTTATAGCGGCAACAGAAATACATCACCTGTGAAAATGTCAACTTTCTACCTATCACGGTTCGTGAGATACAGCCTGGTGACAGACGGACAGACAGACAGACAGACTGACGGACAGCGGAATCTTAGTAATAGGGTCCCGTTTTACTCTTTGAGTACGGAACCCTAAAAACGATGACGTAATATTTGGACAAGCCCACACACATGACATATTGAAACAAACCTGTTAAATGCCCCATGAAGCGACTCATTTAACTCACAAAAATATTGTTAATTAGTAGAAAAGGGTATTAAAACTTGAAAATAGGTACACTTGTAGTGATCATGTTAAATTCGTGTACGTGTTACAACGAGCAACCGCATTCTTAAGAGTGCTCTTCAAAAAAGCGCTCGCTCAGAATTCGGTATTTTGACACGCGTAGTGCGTTTGTGTGTGTAAATACTACTACCACCCACACAAACGTACCTAACCCCCACATGCACAGCGAGATCGCACCAGCCGCGGGTGCCGTCCCTTTCTAGCTATATGTAAGTGCGATCGGGATAGAACTAACCGCGGAGCTTGCCGATGCAAATAGCTGTATAGCGCACCGTTGGAATTCACTCCGTGACCGATATTGATACTTGCACTAAAAAGTGGTAAGTATTACTTCGCTAACATGATGTTCTAGAACATCATGTTAGCGAAGTTAGATAACTTGAATAAAGTAAGTATTTGATTTTTGAGCACAAGTTTTCTATTTGTATTAAAATACTATGATATGACAAAGTATATTTAGTTTCATTTTTTTAGTATAAAATAAACTAACGAGTTTTAAAGTTGTCAGTAATAAGAATAATAATTTGTTTTACGGATATTAATAGTTTGCATGTTATCTGAGTCTTATTTATATATAGTAATGTAATGAAATTATACCAGTAGACCCACTACTAGGAAATTACTGGGTACTTACGTATTCATTTCTTGAAGAATTTTTTTTTGTTATGGACAGTAAAAAAAAACTGCCCTTCATAGAAATTGCTATGTCCGTTTCTTACCAAAGGAACTGAATATTATAAATTATACAAACACAGCTTTTTATCTAGAATGCAATTAATTAATGCGTGATTTTATTCAAAAGCCTAAAACCTCAGATGATAAAAAGGAATAGATATGAAACGGGGGCTTGGCGCGTGTCGGTGCGACATGGCCAAATGGGCATGTCACTGCCCACCGCATGTTAGTCGCAATTTGCCGTGAATCTGAAATGTTTTTCCACGTTTACTCAAAATGCTGAATTGTAGCGTGTTTACATGCAAAAATAGGAATGAAACTAAAACCTACATGAATGGTGGTGTCACGCACCACATGTGAGTATTAGTATTTTCACTTAAGTCAGTAAAAACTAATATTTTAATAAATAAACGCAACGCCGCATCATTTCTCGGGATCGAACTAACATATCGAACGAAAAAGCATATTTTTGTTCTATGCGTTGTACATTGATCGTTCAATACAGTAAACCACGGCGCAATGTATTAAACCACTATGGATACGGACGACGCTTGAATTTTTTAGTGGTACGGCCGCTGCTTGGCGTCGCAAACTAGAGCGGTGCCAAAGTGCAGTTACAATTTACGCGTAAATAATTTTTTTTTTTTTTGTATACTAGTTATTTTATTTCGACTACTTTCGCTGTTTTATTTTATTTAATTACTTGTTTTGGTTGGGTGCCTATCTTAAAGGTAACTAATAATATTAAAAGGCACAAAATGTTTACGGTACCTACTAATAAGATTTTCACTAAGTTGCAGTATGAACGGTAAATAGACATATTAAAATTGTATATACAAGTATATAATTTAGTTGCAAATGGCTTCAGAACAACTTAAAATGTGATATTATTACCAATAATTTTTTTTAAATGAGTATTTTTTACTTTCATTTCAAATGTGATAATTGAAGAAGAAATCTCGGTTTCTTATTACAGTTTTCCAAAGAATCCGATTAGGTTCTAAAAAAATGGATAGATGCTACTGGCAGAGGTCCTAACTGGTTTCCTGTACAGAGAAGAGTTAATGTGTTCGTAACATTTTCAAGAAAAATGTTTCCAACCACTTAATAAGAGCCGTACACTTTTCGAATATTTGACACCTCGCTTGCTTGAAACCTAGGTGTAAAATGTATGGTAACACATCTTCGCACATCTTTGGTGGATACTCGCCCTTAGCCTTAAATCTCGTAATATGAATAATTGACATATTATTTCGCGCCAAAATGCGAGTCGGATCGGCCTGGTACCTACAGGTCAAAAATATCGATGTGACCAGAGTTTTAAATGTATGTGAACACGAACTTATAAAAAGCCGTTTATGTTACTCTGTAGGTATTCGTCAATATTTTTTACTTTTGCGATTTTTGGTAAGTTAACAACACGTGTTATTTAAACTTGTAGCTAGAAGTTTAAATACCACCACATAAACTTACCATGTTGTTGAAGTTGTTACCCATCAATATCATAACATAATATTAATTTTAATATCAATGTCGATAAAACATAATTTTAACGTTTGTCGCCCCCCTAGTGTAGTGCGTTTAAGCCAATCACAGCCCTTGTTTGCATGTTGCCGTAGACTCACTGGCAACGCCCGAGTCTTTGTTTTTACACGGTTCAATGTGTGTGCCTGTGGGCACTGCGGTGGGAGAAAACTGGGGACATCGGTTTTGGTTGAAATTAAGCAGTACGGCACTTCTCCCTTTTTTTATGTTCTGAGCCTAAAACCTATGTCACTTATTAGGATTCCGTACTCAAAGAGTAAAACGGGACCCTATTACTAAGACTCCGCTGTCCGTCTGTCTGTCTGAATGTCTGTCTGTCCTTCTGTCACCAGGCTGTATCTCATGAACCGTGATAGATAGAGATTTTCATAGATGATGTATTTCTGTTGTCGCTATTTATAACAAAAAATACTAAATTAAAAACAGAATACATCTTTTTATTTTTATTTTAGTTTTTATTTGTTTCTTTTTCTTTTACAATCTTACACAAATCGACCTTGCCCCAAACTAAGCAAAGCTTGTACTATGGGTACTAGACGACGATAAACATACTTATATAGATAAATAAATACTTAAATACATATAAAACATCCATGACTCAGGAACAAATATTTGTGGTCATCACACAAATAAATGCCCTTACCGGGATTCGAACCCGGGACCTCCAGCTTCGTAGGCAGAGTCACTTCCAAGTTACTAACTAGGCTACAGGGGGCTCCTATACAACAAACGTGATTTTAGATATAGATATTTTGGCGTTTTTAGATATAGTATAGATAATGGTACGGAACCCTTCGTGCGCGAGTCCGACTCGCACTTGGCCGGTTTTTTTAACATTTATTTCGAAATAAAGAGTGATACTCGGAAATGTCGAAGGGAAGGTCAATCGTCGAATCCGACTCGGCTGGGCAGCATTCGGGAAGCTACGGCACATCTTTTCGTCCAATATTCCGCAGTGTCTCAAGACGAGAGTCTTTGACCAGTGTGCGTTGCCAGTGATGACATATGGCACGGAAACGTGGTCGCTTACTATAGGCCTCATAAGAAGGCTCAAAGTCACTCAAAGGGCAATGGAGAGGGCTATGCTGGGAGTTTCTCTGCGCGATCGCATCAGAAATGAGGCTATCCGCAGCAGAACCAAGGTAACCGATATATCCCTCCGAATTGCTAAACTTAAGTGGCAGTGGGCGGGGCACATTGCACGTAGAACCGATGGCCGTTGGGGTGGAAAGGTTCTTGAGGGCAACCACGTACCGGAAGGCGCAGTGTGGGTAGGCCCCCCGCAAGGTGGACTGATGACCTGGTAAAGGTCGCGGGAGTCCGCTGGATGCGGGTGGCGCAGGAACGGCCATTGTGGCACTCTTTGGGGGTGGCCTATGTCCAGCAGTGGACGTCTTTCGGCTGATATGATGATGATGATGATGATGACTCGGAAATGTAATAAAACCACGTAAAAATCTCCCTTTCCAGTGTAAACCCCCGGTGTGTGTTATTATTATATATAAACGAAAATAATAACTAAATGCAAGGTAGGATCGTGCTGTACTTAACAAACGCCATATAAGCTTATTTTTTTAAAAGTTTTTTATTCATCTTGTTATTTTCAATAACCCTGCATATTATGTCGCTGGTTCGTGGGTACTTGTACAGACAAATCACACAAACCCAAACAAGATAGGTCTATCTTTTTTAGTTTAGGAGTTCCCATGACCACCTTCCATCATCAGATCCTGGAAATCATCCATCACCAAAGTGTTTACCAAGACAAAACAGATGAGCCCAAACTAGATGGGTTTATCTAGTTTAGTTTAGGAGTTCCATGACCACCTTCCAGCTCCATCATCAGACTCTGGAAATCATCCAGCATCCAAGTCTTGCCGTGCCATGACCAAATAAATGAGCCAAAATTCGATAGCTTTATCTTGTTGAGTTTAGGAGTTGCTATGGCCACCTTCCGACTCCATCATCAGACCAGCTCTATGATATTATGGCATTGTCACCGAAGATACTTAATATAAGAAGATAATAGTACCTAATTTGAAGATTTCGCCCAAATTAACATACATACATACATACTAACTAATCATAATGGCCGTTGGGGCGGGGAGGTTCTCGAGAGGCGACTACGTACCGGAAACTGCAGCGGACCCTCCACAAGGTGGACTGATAGTAACAAGTAAATAAATTAAATCTATCAAGTATCACGATCACTCGTACAATAATAATTGACTATAGAACGCGTAGTTTAGACAAAAGGATCCAACCCACAAGACATCACCATTGAAATGTATGACTTTTGTTTTAGGTAGAAGGTTCAATTTTAAATGTTACGTATACTGGGGGTTTGAGCCTTTTCGCTACACTACGTCTTATCTGGCAGCTATGCAATTCATAACTTGTCTCGATTAGCCTCACGAATGTATCCCCAGTATAGTTTGACCCCGAGGTTGGTAACAACTATGCCTAGTCGGAGATCAAAATAATATTATTTTATCTAAAGAGTGGCCAGTTAGCTTCGTGAATAGCCACAAATAAACACAGTACACATCTGTCTCGGAGGGCTATTCAGCCGGTACTGAGATATATTCCCGCGCGACGGTAAATTTATACTAGTTTTGAATAATTATTTATAAATATAAATTTTGACTAAAGTTATATTTTTTGGACTGGATCTTGTTGGTACAAGCATAAACTTCAATGTTGTGTAAGATTCAATACACAAATAATTCAACAATAATGAGAAAATCCTTGAGTTTTCAGTAAGATTTTGTTGACAAATATGGTGTAATTGAGAACAGTTTACATATATATACGTGCAGAATAAGGAAAATTCGAGGCGGCTAGGCGCAATGGCAACATATTACGCTAGTGAAAATAGAATAAAACAAGTAGGTTCTCATATAACATCATAGAGTATTAGGGGCTCAAACTTATGACTCTGCGCTCTCTTCAGAAAACTACTGTCGGTAATCGGGTATTTTCGGTTAAAGTATTCAGTAATTCGTAAATTAGAGGCGGCTAGGACCAATATGAGGAGTTTACCTATGCAAATAAGTAATCAGGATCTAGAAAAAGCTCTCCGTTTCTTAGAATTACAACGTCAAAAATCCGTCATTCTCGCTTATTCCTGACCAAAAAACGAGCGCCCTCTTAAATATTATTCGTGGATTTATTGGAATGAAATGAGAATAAATCATTCGTCATTCGAAAGTGTAGACGAATAAATTATTCGCGAATAAATGTTTATTCGAATAATTATTCGAATAAGAATCATTCCAACAATGCCCCTTTCTGCACCCACACAAGTAACATATTTTATTTAAATAATTCTATACAGAAGACTGAGCGCTTATAAATAGGTAATCGACATTCCACGACAATTATGTCTCATGCTGAACAATTTAGTTATTATCGATCTAATGAACACAATATTTCAATAAATCTCCACCATAGCCGAACCGTGGTAAACGCCACGTTCGTCTTTATAAATGTTTGACAATCATTGACCTATCCATAATAAATGAAGGCCGAAACGCATTGACAGCGGTGGCGAAGCGGCGGCGCGGCGCAGTGTAGAGGTGGTACCGGCTGTAATGTTCGATCTAATAAAGCCGGGAAAAAGCGTTCGGATCCTTTCATATTAGCTCGAACATTACAAGTACCGCCTCCGCGCCACCCCGCGCCGCTTCGCCACCGCTGTCAGTGCGTTTCGGCCTTGAATGCCTGCGACTCGCGACAGCACGGTCGGTAGTTGAGACGCAAAGCAATGACGGCCTTATTCTGCAAGAGATAAGGTTCATATTAAAATTTTAGTACGAAAAAATATGAATTAATTAATAATCGTGGATATTTTTTGTTTAATTTGTTTTTTATAGTACTAATAATATGCTGACAGCATAAATCAAACACTTTCCAAGTAGTTATGTATTTTGGTTTTCTAAAAACTAACAATATTTGTGATTTTAGAAATCCGCAAAGAGAATCTGTTTAATTTTTAATAATTTATCAACACACATAATATACTATTCAGAATAATTTGTTAAATTGCAGTTATCTATAATTTCTGGTAAGATAATCCAGAAAATATGTAACTTACTGAACTTTCTTTATTATTGATAGTCCCGGTTGATTAATTAGATTAATTTTGATTTCTTTAACTGGAATGCAAGCGTCATATCATAATAGAGGCACTTTTACAAAGTTACATATTATGCTGCACTTATGAAATCAGAATTTGTTAAAAATTTAGATTTTTGGTTTTTTTACAATGACGCGGAACCCTAAAATGTTTAATTCTTTTTATTTTAACTATAACTAACAATACTTTACATCATAGAAAAAGAAAATTACAGTTATCGAATTATGTCCGGGTTTAGCTAATTTGATTGGTCTAATTAGTAAGGCGTCTTACCCAATTAAATGTAGTTGTCCATACTACTTTAGTAAAAGCATTCCTTCGCTTTACCAAAGACTTGTCGCAAGCCACAACGACTAATTTAGAAGTTTCCTTCATAACAGGTTAGTATTGGCGTCACATTGGCTGTGTTGGCTAGTCGCAGCGTCTATGACACGGTCCTCATTCATACTTGCGTCTAAGCGACATAATTCTAGTTCGTTGACGTGAGAGACGGCTAATTGCCTGCTCTCGCCCACTCGATGCGTGACTGATTCTTCGGCTTCCTCACAGTCTTCCTCATCTTGATTGGCATCTGTATCGCTACTGTGTCCCGACCAATTGCGAAACTAGACTGATTTATTTATGCCATCAACTATAATATCTTCCTATATCTAGATCATTCATTATACTGTTTTAATTGCGACTGAATCATTCCGATGGAGAGATTCCAACTTATATTTTCCATTGACAAGTTCAGTGTCAAATAATCTGACTTCTGGACTTTCCACAATTAATTCACGTCTGGTGGGATTGCCAGGGCGTAACATACAAGTTAATGTTTTATAAGTGATGGCGTACCTACAGAATGTTTGCTTGCATTTACAACCCCAATGTTACTGACACTCCCGTTGCCTTGCCACTAACAGAACTTCACCGCTTTGTTACTTCTTCACCCCGCTGAGAATGAACTGCATCGCTCGGCTCCTCTAATAATGTAATTTTGCAAATAATACATTTGACAACTACGATTTCATTGTAAAGTCAGTTTTAGGTATTGAAGCAATAGGTATGCCGTAACCGATGAAAATATTGGCCATTGGCAATGGTAGAACTGCGGTTGAGGAGTTAAAAATTAAGTTTATGGTTGTATAAGTAGTCTATCCTCTAAAATTAGAGCTATATAAGATTCGCTTGTCTAAAAATACATAACAGTACGCGGCACAAAAGTTTGCGTGTCTGAAATTAGCCTCGAGTCGCCTCCCGCATACCCGTCCAACTCCTCTGACACCTTTGCGGCGCTACTAGTAGCTAACATCAGAATCGTTAACTGATTTTAATCGTATTGTAATTGCGTTGATTTACAGGAAGCCAAAACACTTTTGTTTATCCCAAGCATTCTAACTTGCACATGTCCGGCTTCACCTTTAAACATCTTCACTGAATTCTGTCGAAGTTGCGTAGGCAGTAGGTACTCTAACCTGGAAATAAACGCTTTCAAACCGTAGAAATTAGTCCCCATTTTAAACCATCGGCTTATCTGCTTCAATCTTCAAGGGCTTTTGTGTATAACCTTAACAATGGGGCTTGTGAAGTATGTGGAGCAGATAAGTCTTGTGAGCCGTCACTAGGGCTGTGGTGACGTGGTGGTGTGTCGGCAGCATCAGCGGGCTGGCGTTGGCGCTCGGCGGCAGCGGCGCGGGCAGCCCCTCGTCCACGGAGCCCCGGGAGCAGACCGCGACCTCCTCTCGCGCACCCTCGCCGCCCCCCTCCGAGAGGCAGCCCCACACCAGGTAGACGCACTCCTCGCGGCGAAAATTTGGTTTTACTGGCTGTGGCTGTTTCTTTTCTCTTCCGTCGAAAACTTTAGCATGATTATGGTTTTGGAAATGTAAACGCTGTTCTATGCGTAATGAAGCTATGGACTGTTCCCTGGCATAAATACTATATTTACAATTCGCCCAAGAGCTCTGGCCACGGATAAATTAATTTTAAACTCTAGACTATAATTGCATTAAAATATTCAGAATGTCATGCTAACGATTTCGTGTAGAGAAAAATGTTGAGGTGTTGGTGTATTTTTCGTTTATTTGATTTTATATGGGCCGTGGTTTTGCAGTTGTTATTGTTGTTTAAATCATACTGTAATCTTCATTGTCTTTGTGCATGTTTGCCTGCTATATCTGTTTGTTCCTTATGTTTGGTGGTAGAGCTTATATTTTGTTTTTGTTCTGCAAATTGTATGTCTTTTGTCCTTTTTTTGTCGACTCAGTGTTACGTCATTATCCCAAATGTTGTTTAGGTTTTTTGCTGCGAGGCACGTGAGTATTATTTATGGTACTTAGCTATAACGATGTTCATTATCATTACCTGCTCCGGGTCGTCAATAACAAAAGGGTGGTTTGCAAAAAAAATGTACATAATTAAAGCCCTTAATCTAATCTATGCTTTAACTTTTTTCCATTGTGTAACGAAAGTTACCCATATAAAATGTATGGGTAATTGCCGTTACACAATGGAAAAAAGTTAAAGCGCAGATTAGATTAAGGCTCTTAACTATGTACAATTTTTTTTGCAATCCACCCATAAAGTAGATAGCCTATACATTATTCAACGAGCGTTAGGAGTACGTTTAATTGTCAAACCGTAAAGCACAATGTCGATGTCGTTAGTATTTCACTGCTAGGAAACGGACGACGGCGCTTTTCAAACTGCAAATTTTATAGCCTGCTGCTGCCTGCTAACGATTATGTATCTGTTAAAAGACAGTAACGGCACTATATGTGTCCCCTGACAATGTCGAACCCTAAGGAACATAAAATAAATAAAAAAACTTCAGAGTAATACATAATAACAATAACCGCTTCCAGCGTCTTGACTTTCGCTGACTTTTATACCATCTCAGGCTCAAAGCAAGTTACATTGCAAAATCTTAGTAAACATACACTTTCATAAGTGACGTCATGCTACAATTTACTTCCCAATCAAGTTGTTTATTATAAACCGATTATAGCTCGATACGGAGAAAGCCGTCTGACTTTACACCCTTATTATCCATTATTAGTTACAGATAACGTCCATATATTGGAAATCATTGTTATGTAAGCTGTAAAACGCACTAAAACTCTATTTTACAACAGTGTAAGAGGAACCTCTGTATAGAGTACTAGCTGTTGCCTGCGACTTCGTCCGCGTAGAACATGTTATCGTCTAAATGAAAAAAAAAATTGAAATTAGTTTTGTAGTCTTTTAGTACAGTCTAAAACCGAAGTTACAAATCTCTTACTTTCAAAATCTCTTGCTCTCTATACAAACTTAGAACCCCCTTTGAACCCTCATAGTAAACAGTCTGCAACCGTAGTTACAAATTTCTTACTTTGAAAATGTCTTGCTCTCCATACAAACCAAACACCCACACACAACCCTAACACAGGCCAAAAATTAAGAATTTTATAATTATATTTTATTCATTACTCTGTGACTTGTAAATGAAATGTACATTTATAAATAAAATCTGAAATCTGAAACTTTAAAAACCCTTATAATCCACTTTAGGGGATGAATTTCAAAAACCGCTGTAAATAATGAGTTTTGTAGTCTTTTAACAAACAGGCTAAGATCGAAGTTACAAATCTCATACTTTAAAATTTTCTTCATCTCCATACAAATTTTGAACCTCCTTATTATCGCTTTTCGAAGAAAAATTAAAATTAAAATACTAAGTTTTTTTTATTGTAATAAGTATTTTTTTCAACAAACTATCAAGTCTCTAAATCAAAAAAAGTGTTTCCAATACGAACCTTGAACCCCTTAAGGGGTGGAATTTTCCAAAACGCTGGCAGCACTTTTTTGAATTTGAATAAGTAACCTTTCTACAAAGCTTAAAGTTTCTACCTAAAAAAAAAGTTTCCCCCATACAAGAGTTGCACCTCTTTTCCCCCTCTTAGGGGTGGAATTTTCCAAACCACTAAAAGTAATTTACCTAAATTTGTATTCTAATAAATAATTTTTCAACACATTTTAAAGTCTCTAGCAAAAAAAAAAGTTTCCTCCATACAAGTTTTTATCCCTTTTTATCCCCCTTATGGGTGGAATTCTCCAAAACGCTGAAAGTACTTTATTTGTATTGTAATTAGTAATATTTCAACAAAGTTTTAAGTCTCAAGCTAAAAAATAATATTTCCTCCATACTAACGTACTCCTTATGAACCCCTAAGAGGTGGAATTTTCTAAAACGCTGAAAGCATTTTATTTGAATTTTAATAAGTAATCGTCCTAAAAAGCTTTGAGTATCTAGCTCAAAAAAATCCTCTATACTAACTTACCAACATTGCACCTCTTTTTCATCCCCTTAGGGGTGGAGTTTCCAAAAGGCTGAAAGAACTTTATTTGTATTTTATAAGTTATATTTCTACAAACTTTAAAGCTACTATCTGACAAAGGAGTTTTCCTCGTACAAACTTTGCAACCCATTTTAACCCCCTTAGGGGTGGAATTTTCCAAAACCCTAAAAGTACTTTATTGGTATTCTAATAAGTAATCTTTCTGCAAAACTTAAGTCTCTAGCTCAAAAAATAAAGTTTCCCCAAAAATCCCTTCTTATTCGTTGCCTACGTTGTAAAGGTAGTTCTAATGAAAATTTCAACTCTCTAGCCCCCGTAGTTTAGGCTGTGCGTTGATGAGTGAGTGAGTGAGTGAATGAGTCAGTCAGGACATAGGCTATGTATAGGTTAGATATTTATTAGAGAGATGGGTCTGCGAATGGTGTGCGGATATGTCTGCCATATGGCAGATATATTCGCACAACACGCTCATTGCGGCATTTCAAAGCAATACATAGCACATCGTTTAATTCAACTCATAATTTGTCGATGCGCCCGATTAGGCACCATACGTCATCGTCCGAGAATAGAATGCCAACGCTGTCAATGTAAATTTGTTGTAATTCCTCTTGTGGGTTGATGACTTCGAATGTAGATGTCATGGCAAGGGTACCGGCGTAAGCGCGCAAGCTCGCAAGTGGGCGTAGCTACACTGTCGCGATCATTAAGCGCTTGTAGACAGACATTCGCCAGAGCTCCCGAGAGCTTTGTTGAGAGTACAGGATCTGCATTTGCTGCAACATAACGAATCCACAAATGGGGAACTTGCATGGGACTTCAATTTGAAATAAATTGCACTCAATCGATGCGGATATACGTAGAGATATCATACAAAACCGGCCAAGTGCGAGTTGGACTCGCGCACGAAGGGTTTCGTACCATTATCTATAAAAACGGCAAAAAAATCACGTTTGTTGTATGGGAGCCCCCCTTAAAAAAATATTTTATTTTGTTTTTAGTGTTTGTTGTTATAGCGGCAACAGAAATACATAATCTGTGAAAATTTCAACTCTCTAGTTATCACGGTTCTTGAGATACAGCCTGGTGACAGACGGACGGACGGACGGACAGCGAAGTCTCAGTAATAGGGTCCCGTTTTACTCTTTGAGTACGGAACCCTGAAAAGAAAAAAATGAAATAAAAACGATTGTATTAGTTTTATCTCACGTTAAAATGATGATTTTTTTTTAGAATTTTTCGGTAAAATAACAACACAAAATATTAAATTAGAAATAATAGTTTGTAAGACAAGTTAAACGCAAACTTAAACGCAAATTTTGTGGAGATAATTGCAAATTAATGACTTACGTCATAGCATAAGCCAGTTTAATAGTGCCGGCGCGTGCAGATTTCAAATGCATATAACATCAGAAAAATAAATAATAAGAAAGTTTTAATGCTACAGTTGTTTTAATGCTGGATTATACTTTTGATTTTCGTAATAAAATAAAAAGAAGCAAGTTCCCTATTATTGAAGGTCGGCAATGCGCTTGTGATTCTTATGGAGTTGCAAGCATCCATAGACTTCAGTGTCTGCTTACTAACAGGCAGGCCGTAAGCTTCTTTGCCACCAACGTAGTATAAAAGACAAATCAACCTAGAGACAAGTTAAACAAAGGTAAATAAAGATAATGAATGATTATAAAGATATTTAGTATACCTACAGATAAACTGGAGTATGTTTTGATCCTGATGATCCTATTATGACAAAGAACCGGTTGAGAGGGCGTGGTCGATTGCAATAAATAAAATGTAATTGGAATAGTAGAATAAGCCTAATGTTCGCCTTAAAAGTTTTGCATTGTAACACATCACGTGCTCTAGAACTTTCGTCAACATTGAATAACAATTTTTTCCGCGTAGGCCTTAACTGTGCAAAAACAGCTACTTTACATATGTAATGTGATTGTTCCATATCAGTAAGACGAGCTCGTATTGTATTTAGTACCGTATAACTACACATTTACTATCCATCCACCTACACTCACATTATCTTTTGTCTCAAACCTCTAGAAAACCGTCGAACAGAATACAAAACAAGACATTCATCATCTCGCTGTCAATGCTTACACGAGCGCACAATGTTACCTCATAAAATCATAGACTATTTGTTGCCAAGACACTCGGGGAAAACGTGCTATCAGTCAATTATGTACCATAATTCTCCACAGAGAACGGGTTCAACTGGGTCTTGTAAAGTGAGCAATTACCTTGGCGATAATTGCACTCGGAGTGCTCTTATGGTCAATTGCTTAAGCGCACGTGGCGAGGGGCATTTTATACGCAGCAAACTTATTAAAATTGTATTAGTACCGTTGGGAGCCTGAGAGTCAATTTCTTTACTTTATAGGAGATTGGGCACCTTATACGTCATGATCATGACACCTTATCACTTATCATGTAAGAAAAGGCTGACAGTAAGTGAAGGGTACTGTCCAAACTCCATAGATAGGTACCTACTTAGATGACAACTAGAAGAAGAACATTGTGTGTCAAAAATGGTATGTCAATCAAATAAAAGCATCAACGGTTTTCTGTTACAATTTTGGCCTTTTATTTCGAAGAATCAGTAAAAAACCAACAAAATTAACAGGTACAACTAGGGGATGCAAACCGGTTAACCGGTAAGCCGGTTAACCGGTAAATTGACTAAATATGAAGCCGGTAAATTACCGGTAATTTAAAATCAAAACCGGTAATTTACCGAAACACAAATTAATAGTTAAATACTAAATTATAACAATTGTTAATGCTTCATCGTCATAATTATACCTCAATAACCCTCCTTTTATCAATTGAATAAACTTGTTAGCGTTATCTTACTACATGTAGGATAAAATTAATGCAATCGTTTGTAGAAGACAAGCTTCATAAAATATAAACACGTTCCCGCTTCCGTTCTATAAAATATGAATAATGATCAGTTTAAATAAGTACAAATAGAGATGCCTTATTTAACATACTTTAGAGGTATACTCATCATTACAATTCAAAGAAATACCTCTCTTCGTCTTACTGGTAAAGCCAAAGGCAAGGAACAGAGGCAAGGCAAAATGGTGACAACACCCTGCTGAAGAACTACCAACCCATCTGACATCTGAGCCATGTCTATAAACTGTTTTCGAGAGTCATTACAAATCGTCTCGTACGCAGGGTAGATGACTTCAAGCCTCCCAGACAAGCCAGTTCCCGGAGAGGCTTTAGCACCGTAGACCACATCTATACGCTCCGTCAGGTTATACAGAAGACTGAGAAGTATAACCTGCCCCTCTGCTTTGCGTTCGCGACCCATGAGAAAGCCTTCAATTTGATCGAAACCTGGGCTGTACTAGTCTCACCAGCGCAGCGGTGCCAAGTTGACTACCGCTCGAAGTATTAAAGTGTTTGTACGAAAACGCCACTTTGTCAGTCCGACTCCAGGATTTGAACGCGAAACCTATTCTGCTGCAGCGAGGAGTCAGTGAATGAGATGTTTTTCCCCAAAACTGTTCACCGCTGCACTGGAGGATTTTTAAGACTCTGGACTGGAGAAGGCAGACATCAACGACGAGTACATCACTCACCTTCGGATTTCTGACGATTTATTAGCCTTGGCTGAGACCATAGTGAACTTTAGTACGATGCTCGATGACCTCAGTAAAGCCTCCAAGCGAGTCGGTCTAAAGATGAACATCGATAAGATGAAGATCATGTCAAATGCCCATGTAGTGCCAACTCCCATTACAATCGGACACTTGACGCTCAGAGTTGTAGACGATTATATATACCTATGGCAGACTGTCCAGTTCCAGTCCTGTTGGGCCGGTTTGACCAGTGTGTGTTGCCAGTGATGACATAATATATGGCACCTGAAATGTAGTCGCTCACTATGGGCCTCAATAGAAGGCTATGGTAGCGCAGCAGAACTAAGGTAACAGATATAGCCCTCCGAATCGCTAAACCAATGCCGCAATTTGGAACCCCCATGAGCTCCACTCCTAGAAAAAGTTATAAAACCGTTTATACGAACGCTCTTAGGTAAAATGTATTGTTAACAACCCTTTTCTCAATTCAACTCTTTTCGATCTAGGTATGGTTGGTTATATTTATATACACGTCTCTTGAAACCAGTAAAAACATCTATTTAGTGAAATATTATTTTAGACTACTACGAGTAAGCGGGCTTTTAGTTCGTTTCTGTAGAACTGGGGACAATTCCTACCTACCGGCTAATCCCCAAGGAACGTTTTCAGTTGTGTTTTTTGCCCTCCTACCACTCATTAAGTTTTAATTATTTTAGAATCTGATCATTACGGCATTTACGGCACATGATAACTCTTTATACTATATCATAGCTTATTTTTACGATTAATAAACGTCAAATAACGCTACTTATTAGTCAAATTGAATTTACCGGTAATTTACCGGTTAACCGGTTTTGCCTCACTCAAGTCGGTAATTTACCGGTAATGAAATTTGCCCGGTAATTGCATTCCCTAGGTACAACCACGAATTATATTAAAGAGAAATACACTAACTATACAGGATGTCCGGTAAATAATGGACAACCTTCTAACCACGAATAGGGCACCTTAGACTGGTCCAGAAAATCGACTTTGAGGTTTAGTAAAAGTCCCCTGGTTTTCGAGATATTCTTACTTTTCGGAGCGTGAATTGTACCAAAACAAGGTGTTTAAAAGTGAACATTTATAGCAACATCTTTATCTGTAAAGATGTAAAATGGCATGTGTTATACCATTTTAGAATCAGTATTAGATTTTTCAGAAAGTTGGCCACTCTGGTCCTCATAGATTTTTTTTTTTACCACAAGCAATCAAACTTGTAGAACATTTTAAAGAAAAATGAGATTTTATTAATTAAGACCTAATTAAACAGAAATCGGTCTGGCCACCATAAAACTTTAATACAAGTTCATTAGCATCACTGTTACAGAATATTTCCGAGAATTATTAACGTCCAGGTCATTAAAGTGAAATAAGGTGCACTACTTGCATCACTTGCACCTAATTTCACTTTAATGACCTTGTATTAGAGTTTTATGGTGGCCAGACCGATTTCTGTTTAATTCGGTCTTAATTAATAGAATCACATTTTTCTTTAAAATGTTCTACAAGTTTGATTGCTTGTGGTGAAAAAAAAATGTATGAGGACCAGAGTGGCCAACTTCCTGAAAAATAGTTTATCTAATACTGATTCTAAAATGGTATAGGTAACACATGCCATTTTACATTTTTACAAATAAAGATGTTGCTATAAATGTTCACTTTTAAACACCTTGTTTTGGTACAATTCGCGCTCCGAAAAGTGCGAATATCTCGAAAACCAGGGGTCTTTTACTAAACCTCAAAGTCGATTTACTGGACCAGTCTAAGGTGCCCTATTCGTGTTTAGAAGGTTGTCCATTATTTATCGGACACCCTGTATAAGGCAATGAGTATTTCTAGAAAAGTTTGTACATAGTTATCACATCACGTCAATTAATTTTTTCAATGCTTTTTCAGACAATCGTTTGAGATTATGTTGACTTAAGAAAGTATAAGGATCCTTTAGTATCAAAAATAGCAATAAAATTCATATAAAAACATTGTAATAAAAACTGGCCAACTGCGAGATGGACTCGCGCACGAAGGGTTTCCTACCATTATCTATAAACGGCAAAAAAATCACGTTTGTTGTATGGGAGCCCCCTTAAAAAAATATTTTATTTTGTTTTTAGTATTTGTTGTTATATATTACTAAGACTCCGCTGTCCGTCTGTCACCAGGCTGTATCTCATCAACAGTGATAGTTAGACAGTTGAAATTTTCACAGATGATGTATTTCTGTTGCCTGTAACAACAAATACTAAAAAACATTAATTTTATTTATTAGTTTTTTTTTTCCCAACAGAAATACATAATCTGTGAAAAGGGTCTAGCAGGCTAAGCTAACAAGAGTGGCCTCCGCAAGGGATTTGGTTATAATGGGCTTGTGACCTTAAATTTGTTTACGATGCCATTCGAACCAGTTTTTGTAGATGAACAAATGTTTGTATGGAAGCAACTACATTTAAAGGACATTAATACCCAAAAAATCGAGTTAAAGACGGACCTCGCTGACAGCAGCCGAAACGCTTCATACTGATTGGCTTTAAAGTATGACGTCGCACCGTGCAATTTGTACTAACCGTTGCATGGAAAATGAAGTAAATTGCTGTTTCGGTCGCGAAATACTGCGTTTAGGTCCATAGTTGTCATACAAATGTGTTTCTATAAAAGCGTAAGGATTCTATTGAAACCTTTAAATTTACTCTGGGACAATAAATAAAAAAACTTTTTTTTCTAAACTTTCAAGGTTCATATCTTTTTATGATTTGAATTATATTTTGTAATTTATACTTTATTACAATCATTTGATGGTTTACTATACATTTAGCAACACGACGTTATCAATTTTAACACCACGCAACAAGCCTATTTGAGGTGCAGTACTGGCAGGACCTAAGAACACTGTATGCGTAATATCAGCCTTCGATCTTCTTTTGTTTCAGACTTATTCACGATAATGTCAAAAAATCAAGGTAATTTTTAAACTGTTATTTTAGCTTAACCAAGCAAGCGACAGTAAACAAATAAATTCAGAATTAAGGAGCATAAAATGGGGTTCATAATGCATATTTTTATAAACATTCATATCTTTGAACTTGGTTGAAAAAAAGTCTTTGTTTTCGCTTTTTTGCCACTTCTCGCGGAGACACAACTATCAAAAAAAAAAACTTAATAAGCCACAGTTGTCAACTACGTATTTAATTAAAAACATTTTGAAAAATCATGGTTCGTCATGTCAAAAAAAAACATTTACGAACGTATGTTTACTATATCATATCATATCAATAGAGTAGTAGTGGCAAATCAGTCTGTATTAGGTATAACATCCTCTTTCGTTCAATATGAAATAATTAATCCCATAAAAAACATTCCATGTAAACCAAGTCTCGGAACTCTTCCACGGTAAAAAGTGGTGAGATATTTCGTAGAGCTTACTGCATTTACAAATTGTTGCATACCTTAAACTATGTAAGTGTGATTGCAAAGTCACAAAACTTCATTGAGCTAGCAAATAAATATAATACGAATGCCTGACTTGGCTCTACGAAATATCTCACTACTTTTTACTGTGGAAGAGTTCCGAGACTTGGCCTATTTTTTACATGGAATGTTTTTATAGGATCTTATTTCTTTTTGTAAGTAACTTTGTATGACAATGTTATTTTACCAACCGCAAATAACGTTTGTATAGTTTTGAGGGAAGCAACTGCAAAAGTAACGTTGTAATCGCATGTATTTGTATAGGATTACAAACTTACTTATGCAGTGTTTATATCTCTGAATCGTGACGGAAACTGCAATATTTTCAGGTTTTTTATTAATGGATAGGTTAAAAACTAATTATGTTAAAAATTTGGAGCTTGTAGGTCTGCTAGAAGTACCTTAGAATTACGATGAACATTATGAGCGAGTCAGTGAGTATGTCAGTGACAAAACGAAGGATTTTTGACGGGCAATAGTTCCTAAACTAAAAGTTCAAATTGAATATTATCGAAAATATATGTAAGCCATATTATGCCCTATATGTTACTGAAAATTCAGGGTTCTGGCTTTAGCCAGCACGAAATTACAGGATGTTGAAAATGGCCTGAATGGCTTCGAGAAAAGGATAGTACGGCCGTGCCTCTTTGTTTTGCTCCACGATTGACATTGATCAATACGACAGTATTGATATGATATGATATAGTAAACATACGTTCGTAAATGTTTTTTTTTGATATAACGCACCATGATTTTCCGAAATGTTTTTAAATTTATACGTAGGTGACAATTGTGGCTCATTAAGTAAGTAATTTTTTTTAAAGTTGTGTCTCCGCGAGAAGTGGCAAAAAATGAAGCGAAAAAAAAAAACTATATCCATACTTCCATACTATCCATACTATACTATACTATATAATATTATAAATGCGAAAGTGTGTCTGTCTGTCTGTCTGTCTGTTACCTGTTCAACGCCTAAACCGCTGAACCGATTTTGGTGAAATTTGGTATACAGATAGTTTGAGTCCCGGGGAAGGACATAGGGTAGTTTTTATACCGGAAATCTACCCCAAAAGGGATGAAATTGGGGGTGAAAGTTTGTATGGAGCTACTTAACCACTGCACCGATTTGGATGAAATTTGGTATATAAATACTTTAGGTCCCGGGGAAGGCCATCGAATAAAACGAAAATCATCCCCTAAGGAGGTGAAATGAGGGGGTGAAAATTTGGAGGTAACCAATTTTGATGAAATTTGGTTTAGGGATAATTTAAATCCTAGGAAAGGACATAGGATAGTTTTTATACCGGAAATTATCCCCCAAGGGGGTGAAATGAGGGGTAAAAATTCGGATGGAACCCATTTGAATACAATTTGGTATAGATATAGTTTGAGTCCTGGGAAAGGACATTGGGTAGTTTTTATCCCGGAAATCCACCCCTAAAGGGATGAAATTGGGGTTGAAAAATTGTATAGAGCTACTCGAACCGCTGCACTGATTTGGATGACATTTGGTATTTAAATAGTTTGAGTCCCGGGGAAGGACAAAGGATAGGTTTGATCCCGGAAATCATCCCCTAAGGGGGTAAAATAGAGGGTGAAATGAGGGGGTGAAAATTTGGACGTAACCAATTTTGATGAAATTTGTATTAGAGATAGTTTAAATCCTGGGAAAGGACATACAATAGTTTTTATCTCGAAAATCATCCCCTAAGGGGGTGAAATCAGGAGTGAAAATTTGGATGAAACCCATTTGAATACAATTTGGTATAGAGATAGTTTGAGTTCTAAGAAAGGACATAGGGTTGTTTTTATCCCGGAATTCCACCCCCTAAGGGGATGAAATTGGGGTGAAAATTTATATCGAGTTTCTTAAACCACTGCACCGATTTGGATGTAATTTGGTATATAAATAGTTTGAGTCCCGAATAAGGACATAGGATAAGTTTGATCCCGGGAAATCATCCCTTAAAGGGGTTAAATGAGGGGGTGAACATTTTGTTGTAACCAATTTGATGAAATTTGGTTAAGAGATAGTTTAAGTCCTGGGAAAGGACATAGGATGGTTTTTATCCCGGAAATCATTCCCTAAGGGGGTGAAATTAGGGGTGAAAATTCGGATGGAACCTATTTGAATACAATTTGGTATAGATATAGTTTGAGTCATAGGAAAGGACAATAATAAAACCCATTTAGATGAAATTTGGTATTGAGATAGTAGGAGTCCCAGGGAAGGACAATGCATCTTATCTTATCTTATCTAGGTGAGGGCCCTTTCGGATGCACTTCGACCCAGTGGGATCTTTTGTGCATTTGCCCTCTCCTTTATACCTGCTCCCAGGCTTGCTCCATCATTTCCACAAAGCGGATGATGCAGTTCGTCGGGAGCACCTTGAATTCCTTTGGTTGCGGGTAACCGTTACCAAAGTAGTTCATTCTTTGTCTGGCAAGGGCATGACATTCACACAATAAGTGTTCCATAGTCTCATCCTCCTCACCACACATTCTACAGTCTAAACTATCCGATAGTCCCATCTTGGCCAAGAGATCCTTGATCCCGAAATGACCTGTGAACACCCCAGATATAATTCTGAGTTGCTTCCTACTGGATTTCCAGAGTTTTCTGGTCCAGCCCGAGTCCACTCCTTCTATGAAGAGCTTAGAGTGCCTTAAGCCAGCCTCATTCCTCCACTCGTGTTGGTGTTTGGTTTTGGCGTAGGCTTTAAAGGCCGATATTATGGTCCTCTGCGAGAGTCCCACAAATGGTTCCGGACCTACAAAGTGATTTGTAGAGCCCCCTCTTGCAAGCTCGTCTGCTCTTTGATCTTCTTGCTCAGGACAATGCATAGTTTTTATCCCGAAAATCATCTCCTGAGGGGGTTCTTAAAACTTTGTAGAAATATTACTTATTTGAGTACAAACAAAGTACTTTCAGCGTTTTGGAAAATTCCACCCCTAAGAGGGTTAAAAAGGGTTGCAAAGTTTAAATAGGGGAAACTCTTTTTTGGGATTGAAGCTTGAAAGTTTGTAGAACGATTACTTATTGAAATACAAAAAAAAAGTATATTCAGCGTTTTAGTAAATTCCACCCCTAAGGGGGTCAAAAGTGGGTGCAACATTTGTATGAAGAAAACATTTTTTTAGCCGATTTACAATTTTGTAGAATGCTTACTAATTAAAAATAAAATTAAATACTTTCAGCATTTTATAAACTTCGACCTTTAGGGGTTTATAAGGGGGTGCAACGTTTGTATGGAGAAAATATTTTTTTAGCGAGGGACTTAAAACTTTGTTGAAAGATACACACAATACAAATCAAGTACTTTCAGCTTTTTGGACAATTCGACCCCTAAGGGGAATAAAAAGGGGTTAGTTTATATGGAGGAAACTTTTTTTATGAGCTTGAGACTTGAAATTGTGTAGAAAGATTATTTATTAGAATACAAATATACGTAAATCACATTCAGTGATTTGGAAAATTCCATCCCTAAGAGGGGGAAAAAAAGCTGCAATGTTTGTGTGGGGGAAACTTTTTTTTAGGTCTCTATCTACAAAGTTTTAAGTTTCTAAAACTTTGTAGAAAGATTACTTATTAAAATTCAAAATAGTACTGCCAGCGTTTTGGAAAATTCCACCCCTTAAGGGGTTAAAAAGGGGTGCAAGGAAACCATTTTTTGAGCTAGAGACTTGATAGTTTGTAGAAAAAAATACTTATTACAATAAAAAAACTTAGTGTTTTCTTTTAAATTTTTCCCCGAAAAGCGTTAATTGGGGGTTCAAAGTTTGTATGCAGACTTGCAGAGCAAGTAAATTTTAAAGTATGTTTGTTTGTTAAAATAAATACTACAAAACTCACTTCAGCGTTTTTTTGAAATTCATCCCCTAAAACGGACTATAAGTTGATATATTGGCAATCCTGCCTCGTAACAATGGATTTCTCGAAAGTTGTGTACGATACGGAATATTACTTGATGTTTGCCACGACCTATTCAAAAAACATCGTCCTGCATTCATCAGTGCTAAAAATCAAAAGATGTATGTTAATAATATAATAAAGTCAGTCCCATTAATTCCCCTACTGAACTGTACATATACTACTAACTAGACATGCAGAGTACCCTTCCACCTGATGTCTTATTTAGTAGTGTCGCCCAAGTTAATATGCACGCTCCACTTGCAACCCCTCGAGGGTTAGAGGCTGTTAAGTATTAATAGCGCGTAGCTACTAGCCAAATAGGGTAAATAAAAACCGGCCAAGTGCGAGTCGGACTCACGCACGAAGGGTTCCGTTTCCATACCATTATCTATAAAAACGGCAAAAAAATCACGTTTGTTGTATGGGAGCCTCCTGTAGCCTAGTTGTTAGTGACCCTGCCTACGAAGCCGGAGGTCCCGGGTTCGAATCCTGGTAAGGGCATTTATTTGTGTGATGAGCACAAATATTTGTTCCTGAGTCATGGATGTTTTATATGTATTTGAATATTTATTTATCTATATATAAGTTTGTTTATTTATTAAGGACCTTCAACAATAAGCATACCATTACATAACATAGCACAAGCACAAATTAAAACCAAGTACCTTATTAATTACAGAAGGACACATGCACCAATTAATAGTGAAAATAAAAATAAAAACAGATTACAATTAGTTTGACTCCTAACCTATTCTATGTCAGATTCAAATTTCAAATGATATAAAAACATAAAATTTGTACCAAGTCAGGTTACAGACCAAGTCTTGCCAGCAACCGTGGCTTTTATGAATGGGATTATTGACGAGTTGAGATCAATACAATTTTGATGTTTTTTATAAGCCGTAACCATCCGTGACAGGGGAAAGTGTACCTTGAGGTTAGTACGACGAGTAGATAAAGTGAATAGCTTAATGTGCGTGGTCTTCTCTCCCTCTCACTGAGCATAAGCGTGAGCGAGATGGAAGTGCGTGTTTGGAAGCGCGGATATCATGTTTTTTAATTTTAATTTTTTGTGCGTTTTAATAAATAAAAAAGTAATAGCTGATTTCCCTCAAACATGACATTGCCGATTTTTAGAACCAACTTTTATATGTTTAGCTGTTGTGCATAATTTGTTACGATTTTTTTAAGTGTATTTTAGACCTATGTTCGTGATTTTAATTTTATTCTTTTTTTTTAAATTGAATTAAGAATACTAAACTGTGTACGGTCAGCATCAAGAGCAACTGATGATTTTGATAGCATAGCATATAAATAATGTCACATAGGTCAGTTTGACACATATATCAATGACACAAAATAAATGCATCAAAAATTTTGCTTAGGTATTTATATCGCAGCAAATAATATCAAAGGAACATCGAGGTGACTTGAATATTTGAAAGCTGAGGCTTAGTGGTAGACTTGAGAAGATTTCCTAAAAAAGAAATACCTAAATGCTTGCGTTCTGTGTGATTCATTATAGGTTAAAGAAAACAATACTAAGGAAACCGCCATGACTTCAGCAATCGAATAGTACACACCTATGACACACTATTTCAGATGACAGGAAAGTATACAACAAGACATCATCAATGATGTCAACACAGCACAGGGCAAATGTAAAGATGACGCACTCTTAAGAAAATCTAATAAATGTGGGCTTTAGCGAAAAGTGGAAGAAATACTTTTAAAGCTGTTGAGTTCCTATAATGCCTAGTTTACACTATGCCGAAGTGAGCAGGGAAGTGGGCAGAACGGGATAATACCGCAGTGTAAACTAGGCGTAAGATTAGAAGGAGAAGAGTCAACGTTAAGGGTTGTCCTTCATCACCATCCTTTCTTTCAAATAAAATGTATCTATTACCTACCTTAACTTCATCATCATCATATCAGCCGAAAGACGTCCACTGCAGGCCATAAGCCTCCCCCAGAGAGTGCCACAATGAGCGGGCCTGCGCCACCCGCATCCAGCGGACTCCCGGGACCTTGACCAGGTCATAAATGGGACAAAATATTTTTTTTAGGTTTTTGATTTTATATGGGCTCATTATGCATGGATATACATGTACGTATGGTTTATGTAGTTTTGTTTGAGACTTAGAGGGGGTAGGGAGGGGGATCGAAAAAAACGGTGTAATAAAAGTGCATCTACAGTACTAAATTATTTATTCTGTTACACATAAAAGTACTTAATCTATTGTTACAGTAATCATTCACAATCATTTAATTCATCGTCATTAGTAACAAATCTTGTATCATTACGAACAAAAGAAAAACTAATTAGGATCTATATTTACATTGCATTCTCAAAAAAATAATCCTTATTCTAAATTTAGTTCTAACAGTATTTTATTTATTGTTATCAATGTCGTCATCTTCGTCCTGCGAATCATCGAATGACTCGTCGTGATCATCTACACTAAACATATTAGACACTACATCTACATTTGTTTCATTAACTCTAGGGGGTTTTAACAATGCTAAAACATCAGAAGACAACGAGTTTACTTTTTGCCTAGGTACATTTCTAAAACTATTAACTAAAGGGTCAGATGTAATCAACAACATATTCATTAAATCTCTATTCGTGGTTTGACGAGATCGTTTTTGTGTGTGATGTTCCCTAAATCGTCTACAATCTTTGTTTTGAGATTCTTGTGCTTCCTCAGATAACTGTCCAATCGGCAATAGTGCTGATCGTATAATGTCGCTACTGTGAATCAATAATTTGTGTACTGTGACAGGCATGTAATACCACGAATAGAGATTTAAATAGTGTTTTCTTCTATCCCGTGTCAAATTTTCAAACGCTTCTAAATTTATTTCATAGCCCGACGATATTACTCGAAGTATAATATCAATTTTTTAATGAGTGATACATCTAACCCCGTAATTGCAGCACTAAGCTCCGTGTTTTCGAAAAATCTTCTGGCTGTATTTCCATCATTAGTATTACCACAGCCTGGTTTTGGTTTATCAACGATCAGTCCCATCTCTGTTTTAAATCGGTTTTGAATTTCTAATGAGCGTTTCTTCACATTAGCTTTATCGGCTTCTCCTCTAAGTTGCCACTTTTTTACTTCAAGTCGATAGCTAATGTGAAGTAAACACTCAAAACATCTAATCCAAGCATGGAGAGATGATAAACCAAAACCAAGATTATCCATATTTGCAATATATTCTCTAGATTCATCATTCATAACTTTGGGCGTAGCTCCACAAATAAAACACTTTTGTGCAGAAGAAGTTTCGGTCCTAGTATTACAAACTTTACCGTCAACCATAGTAAAAAGCATAATGTGTTCAATAGAAATTTCCCTACCCATCACCTTGCATAATGTCGGCAATAAAGCTTTTATTTCTTCCAAGACTCGATTCGTTTCTGCTATAGTTAATTCTTTAGTTTCCTTGGAAAATATAAACTTTATTGGACAGCAGTAAGCAGTCAATGATGGACGCGGATTCTGCCAAACGACATTGCCAGCGTCATCCCGCAATTGAAGAGGAACGAACGAATATACAAACAAATATTCGTCAGTACCATTACTATTCGTAATTTTTGGTTTGTATGTACTGTGACCGGAACTTCCATCACAACCCCATTTACTAATTAGTTTGACTGATGAACATACATCGGGGTTTTCGGAGCGGGAACGTTTGACATTAGCCAAAGAGTAGGTATTTACTTAAAAACAGATCGTACCCTAGTAGGTTTCTACCGAATGAATAATTGATTGAAAAATAAATAAAGATAAATAATATAAAATCATACATATAGGTACATATTTTATATTGGTCATTCATTATCAACCTCTTCAGTTAAGTCTATTCATTTATAAGAAAATGCTTCATAGATATCGAGCGTCAAGATTGACATTGTATTAGACACCTATTGTCAACCGTTACCCTTGCTTGTCTAGTAGATAAACTTGTATGCAATTGTATTTTAAAAAACTGTAAATAATCAGTCAACACAAATATGCCTCCGAGAAAAAAAACTCGTTACGAGTTTATGCGTTCGTGGATAGAAAATAATCCAGAGATAGAGGTTCGAGATTCTTTATTATTTTGCACCAAGTGCAATGTGAGCTTCGCTCAAACGAAATCTAGTGTAACGCGACATGTCGCATCTAATAAACATACAGGTATAAAATATGATTTCAATAGTGAGCTCTTGAAATTTGTTGTGGGCTGTAATATACCATGGACGCAGGTAAACAATCCGATATTTAAAGATTTTATCGAAAATTGTGTTACCGGTAAATTTGGAAAAACTGCAAAAGTTCCTTCGGAATGTCAACTGCGACGGGAATATTTAAATAAAGCTTACGATGAAAAAATGAATAAAATACGGAGCGAGCTAAAAAATGAATATATATATGTGAGTGTTGACGAAACCACGGATGATTATGGTCGTCAAATAGCTAACGTAATAGTGGGAGCATTACGTGATGATCACATTGGCACTCAACACTTGATATCCAGTAAACGGTTAGACAGCACGAACAATGTATCAATATCCAATACGGTCACAAGTGCTCTTGATGAATTATGGGGTGCTAACCATAATAATCACAATAAAGTACTTTTACTTTTAACTGACGGTGTGGGCTACATGCTAAAGGCTGGAAGAAATTTAAAATGTATTTTTCCCAATCTTTTGCACGTCACATGTTTGGCTCATGGTTTAAATAGAGTGGCTGAACTAGTAAGAAAACTTTATCCAGATGTGAATGATTTAATCGCCGTCCGAGAGGGAGACCCACTGTCACCCAAGTTATTCTCAGCCGTGCTCGAAAACATCTTTCAGACCTTAAATTGGGATCAATATGGACTGAATATCAACGGAAGAAGGTTAAACCAGCTCAGATTTGCGGATGACATTGTCCTATTCGAGGAAAATCCAAAGAATCTAGAGAAAATGATACATGAGTTAAATAAAGAAAGTGAGAAAACCGGCCTATCCATGAATGTAAACAAAACCAAATTACTAACAAATTCTGACATCCACGAAATTAAAATACACAACCAACCACTTGAATATGTCGACGAATACATATATCTAGGACAGATCATCGCCCATAAAGATATGACGACCAAGGAGATCAAAAGACGGATAGCTAACAGTTGGAAGCAATACTGGTCACTGAAAGAGGTGATGAAATGCCCCAATCTCAGTAACAGTACCAAAAGGAAAGTATTTAACACCTGCATTTTGCCTTGCATCACATATGGCTGCGAAACTTGGTCACTCTCCAAACACCATAGAGAGATGCTAGAACACTGTCAAAGAGCAATGGAGAGAAGCATGCTGGGAATTAAACGGCAAGACAGACACAGGAATACAGCTATAAGAGCGAAAACAGGCGTAACAGATGTACTCTCTAAGATAGATCAACTGAAATGGCGATGGACAGGGCACATGCTAAGATACAGTCAAGAAAAATGGTGCAATATTGTAACACACTGGTACCCTAGAGATGGTAAGAGGAGTAGGGGAAGGCCATACAAGAGATGGGAGGACGAGCTCAAACTGACAGCCGGTCCAAACTGGAGAAGAGTCGCGAATGATAGACAGCAATGGAAGGGGTTAGAGGAGGCCTTTGCCAAGAGGCACACTGAACTCAGAGACATAATATGAAAGAAAAGAAAAAAAAAAAAAAAAAAACAAACAAACATATATATATACAAAACAACATATAGCAAAAAAATATATATATATATATATATATATATTATATATTAATAACAAAAAAAAAAAAAAAAAAAAAGGATACATGTCCTACATTATGTATACATTCAATATGGAGTTCAGGATCAAGGGCTTATATAGATAGATAGATATAGATAGAATGATTTAATCGCAAATGTTAAGAAGACATTTTTGAAATCTCCTAAAAGAATACAAAAGTTTAAAGAAATGCTCCCCGGAGTGCCTTTACCACCTCGACCAACAATTATTCGGTGGGGAACCTGGATAGAAGCTGCAACGTATTACAGCAAACATTACGATGAAGTGAAACGTGTTCTAAATACATTCAGTCCCACCGAAGCCCAGAGTATTAGAAAGGCAAAAAGAGCGTTTGGAAATGCAAATATAAAAAGCGACTTAAATTTCATAGCAAATCATTTGATGACTATCCCAAATGCTATTAAAAAACTACAGGATGCGAAGCTGTCCATCAGCGATAGTTTAAAAATAGTTCATTAAATCTATAGAGATGTTTCCAAATTAAACATGAGCGTAAAAGGAAAACAGATTTATGATAAACTGAAGTTGGTGTTAAAGAAGAATTCTGGCTATAGCACACTAAAAATTATAAATGAGTTGGTACAAGGCAAAGAAATAGAACTTCAATCTCAAACTTCTCGTGCATCAATTGATTCCTACAAAAAAATTAAATATGCTATTACAACTGTCGACGTGGAAAGATCATTTAGCTCCTTGAAATGGATATTTACAGCAAGACGCCGTAGATTAACTGTCCCAAATATAGAAATAATATTAATAGTTTATGCTGAAAATCGTGTCAACTATTCAATTTACAGCAGGTAATTAATTAAAGTTATTTTTATTGTTACCTTGTAAGTTATAAGACTTTTACGGAAATTAAAATAAAACTTTGTAACAGATTGTATACAACTCACAGAGAGGTAGTTATTCATTAGGCATAATAAGATATTTTCTTAGACTAACATATCTGTTTATCTCTACTCTTTCTCAAATCATTCCCGCTCCGAAAACCCCGATGTATGCTGATGAACCACTGGACATTAAACTACTTAGAACTTCTTGCAGTGACAAAATCAAACGTTCAGCGGTTTTTTCCAAAACTGCCTGAACGTTGATTTCAGCACGCGTTTCATTAATTAATTAAAACCGGCCAAGTGCGAGTTGGACTCGCGCACGAAGGGTTCCGTACCATTATCTATAAAAACGGCTAAAAAATAAATAATAATAAATAAATAATAAATAAATATTACGGGACGATCTTACACAAATCAACCTAGGCCCACGGTAAGCTCAGTAAGGCTTGTTTTGTGGGAACTAGGCGATCATCTTTGTTGTATGGGAGCCCCCCTTAAAAAAATACTTTATTTTGTTTTTAGTATTTGTCGTTATAGCGGCAACATAAATACATAATCTGTGAAAATTTCAACTCTCTAGCTATCACGGTTCTTGAGATATAGCCTGGTGACAGACAGACGGACGGACGGACGGACAGCGAAGTCTAGTAATAGGGTCCCGTTTTACTCCTTGAGTACGGAACCCTAAAAAAGTGCAGTCTCTAGAAGTGAGAGGTGAAAGATATGTGGCCTGGAGTGGAACCAGTGTTGTGGGGAGCGATCATGCGGAAGAGGAGCGATAAATATCGCGGATCGAGGCAAGCTAATCCAAAATACACAATCCGAAAGTATTTCCCCATACATTTTCCAGCTTACCCCATTGCTATCCCCTCTAACTCCACTATGGGGTGAGGTGGGATTTCCCACTATTTCTGTGTTTATCGTTAAAATTATAAAATGTAACGACAGATATTCATAAAAAACTAAAATTCATACGGCCAGAACATTCTTTATGTATAAAAATCTACGTGCCACATGTATAAATACATTTTTATCAAAGTTTGAATCTCTATTTTGACCCAACTCACCCCATTTTACGGTACTTAAATTCATGAACTTCTTGTCCATTAATTAGGATAAAGTTTTGTTTTCATTTAGTGACAGTTTAATCCTATTCCTTTCATATTTTGTAATCAAATTGTGTTTGAACCGCCTATTGCCTTATTGTGGTAATAATTTCCTTCAAAGAAAATAATTGAACACGGAAATCTCGATGTACCCTATTAATGGCAATTCACAAGACTCCGCGTAAGGAGGTGATTCTGTTTGCAACTGTTATTTAGCTCTTCAACCTTGTGAGCTGTTTGCTGCCAGTTAATATAATTGTTTATTTTCACGTATATAATGAATTCTGCCAAATAATCCTAGAAAATTGTAGTACCAGGCCTGATGGTATTCCAACCGCAATATTTGACAGAAGGGGACATATCTCCACTTCGATGTCTCGGTAATTCTTATTTTGGTATGATAATGGTACGGAACCCTTCGTGTGTGAGTCCGACTCGCACTTGGCCGGTGTTTTAATGTTAATGTTATCATTATGTTTATCTGTTAGTGCTAATTATTACATTAAATAAATATAAATAAATAATTTGGCTACTCCGTGTTGCCGCAATATAAGAAAATATGTCTAAAAGTTTAGTATAATTACTTTTAGGGCAACCTGAGCCAGAAAATCAAAGTAGCAACTGAAAATATTCGCGTCGCATCTGCCCCCTCAATCCCTACTCACCCATTTTACGGTATGTATTTATTGCGAAAATATATTTAAGTATGTATTTATCTATATAAGTATACACGATATACATATATCGTCATCTAGTTAGTAGTACCCATAGTACAAGCTTTGCTTAGTTTGGGACTAGGTCGATTTGTGTAAGATTGTCACCATGTTTTTTTGTTATAAATAAATGGGAATAATTGAGTTGTAATATTGTGTTTAGTAGAAAAATCATGTCAATCGCCGCTGTATTTCATACAAACAAGTTCTTTCAATCAACTCTGTAGATCCGTCCGTTATACCGTGTCAGCGAAGTAGATTAAAAGAACAATTGCTAATTTAAACAATGGGACTAACAAATGCGCTCACAACGATTTGTAACTTTTTTGTTACTTAAATGGCAAGATTGTTTACCGTTAGCTGTGTAGTAACTACTATGGTCGAACTTACTCCTACACCGACATTTTGTTATGTAGTGTCTTGCCACTCGTGCCAACTTATCGTTTACCTAAGGTATGTATGTTCTATTCTATCACATCAGTACAATCGATGTATGGACTTAAATTGAACAAAATATATAATATGTATAGCAAAATTGAGAAATTTCGCTACGTAAAATTCATACTCAAAGTTTTCCTCGTATCTGATTCGGTCAATTACCAGTACCACGTAAGTAGGTACCTTAAATTGTGCCTATATACACAAACATGGTCAATTTCATGGTAATTTCTGGCTCATTACTCATTACTTTACATTACGCATTATCGTACTAGTGATTGTCAAGTTTTATAATTTGCAGTACCCCCGTAAAGAGGCTCCACTTTGGTCCGTTACTCGCCTAGCAACCAACCGGAGCCGGGTTCGACGCCCGGCGAAAGCTCCGATCTCAATATACCGACCTCATAGATCCAACATTCGCAATTCATCATTATGTTGCTGCCAATCACTTGTCCATGGTTAGGCGACACGTTGAGGCGAGGCATTTGAGAGCGAACTTAACTGGGTGACCTATTGTGCGCATTACAGTATTGGCAACATCTCGGTAGAAAGCATCGATCGTAACATTTAAGTTTTTTTTCTTGTCGATGTTTCTAACGTACTGTGTAATTTAATTGACACCGCCGATGTTCTGCTGATAATCTAATGTCTTGCAGGCATACGTCGTGTTATAATAATGTTGGCAAAAATTAAACTACATTGCAGAAATGGTTGAAATGTTAAGTCAACGTTATACATTTCTCATTGCTGTACAGACTAGGACTGCTGCAACATGAGAAACGGGAAGCGTTTCAGTTTGTGGCTGAAAATATATTCAAAATTCCAGCTCCAACCTATAATAAATCTGCGCCAATTTTCAAATTCTGTCTGCTGGCGCAGAGTTATGATTACAATTATAAGCGAATGTCACAGCATCTGTCAACTCGTAGTCAAAAAGTGCTCGTAAACTATCGTGAAATACGTCTCCTGGAAATAATTGTATGAATCCGTGAAACTATTCGTTACGCTAACGTTAGTAAGTGTAGGAGTTGAAGTAAAGAACTCGTCTTATTATTTGCAATGCAAAGTAAATCACGATTCCTACGCCTCTTTCGCCAAAAACCTGTTCAATTCGCAAAGTAAGTATACATTGATGTCACATTTAGGCATGGTATTCGCTGTTAATTTATATTACATATACCCCAATAATGCCGTCACTCCGGTTTAACGTACTGGCAGAGTTGGCCTTGCCCTTAGCAACAACGCCTCACGTCACAACAGTGAAACGTATCCCTAGTGGTTGTAACCGCAGCTCCGGGATGCGTCCACGCACCCAACCGTACAAGGACTCGGGCTTACGTCATCCACGATGACCGTCACGCTCACCGATCAAATGTACGCTTTCTCTACAAGGTTTAAAGTTAAAAATCCCATGACCACATCATCGTGTTCTAGACGTTTCCAATCGCGATGCAGTCACGTGAATGCACACTTTAGTATACCGCAAGTACCCAGGTCAAATTATATTCCGCTGTGACGTCAACTTTAAGCTCGAATATACTAAGGTGATCACTTAATCAACTTAATGCAACGATGTTTTCCTGTGTACAGTAATATTCGCTGGTGCCATGACGACATCAGAACTATAAAATTGTATGACATCACAAAGCTAATGTGCTTTAAATGATATACTTAACATGAATATGAAGATTAAATAGGATCCAGCAGTTTAAGCGAAAATTACAGGATTTAGCATATTTTGAAAGTTTCTGCTGCTAAATTGTCAGTGTCTTAGCATCATAAAGAAACGGATTTGGAAAGGATTCTCACATCCATTTATACTTCATCAAGCAATCACTTATTAATTTAAACTTCATAATCTGAATAGGTACATTACACACGAATCTGACGGTATTAATGGTGTTTCATTTCTATCTTTAATGCGTTTACATTTTTTACACATTTCGTTTGAGCTTTTACTTTATTTTTGCGCTCGAATAATTTTTTGGCAGTAAAAACATTATTAATGATGCAAAACATTTAAGGCGATAGTATCGGACAAATGGTGCCTGTGTTATTATCTCCGTTAAAGCATTAACAAGCCTTTTGAAGTTTGTCATATTCAGCTTTTCGGCCTTGTAGGGTATTTTTAAAAACCTCAAACTTTTCGGCATTATTCAAAGTCACGATTTTATTCAATTTATCGGAAAATACCTCGCAAACTTTTTGAGTAACAATTAGTCGCTTTCGTAAGCTGCACTGATTGAATTCCCCGAAGTGTTTGTGTTATGCCCTACGTAACTCGTGAACTTGACCCAAATCGTACGACTTCCGATTTTCTCTGGGCCAGCCTTGACGTATAGAAGTGGCTGAAAGGTTGTTCCGTGCAAAAATACGGAAAGCAAACATTCACCGCGATTAGGGTTTGCAAGATCCGCCAATATTTCGGATCCGGATATTTCGGATATTTAAATTCAACAGATCCGGATATCCGGATCTTTCGGATAATACGGATCCACAAGGTTTTTCTGGTATAAAGTAGGAATTGTTAGGTTAAACTAGGAAAAAACGGCTATACCACCGTATACCTGAAAGATTTTAAATAGGTACGCATTCCCGAGGTCATAAAGGATTTAAAACTTTTTTTTTCAACTTTTTACTTAAAACTACAAACTAACTGGCAAAGTGAGAGTTTCGTCACTGAAAGCTGTCACTTGAATAACTACAACAGGGGTAATCAACGTAACGTTTCGAACGCGCGCTAGGACAATCCAACTGTCATTTTTCCATATAAGACATTTAGATCTACCCTACGTGCGCACAATGCGTTACGTGATCAACCAGCAGGTCGAGTTAACTCCGTACCTGGTGCTCGTACTAGGTACTAGGTATCAAGCCTAGGAGGAGAAGTTGACAATGTGAGCGGGACGAGGGAAAAGGTGTTTGTCTAGCAGGGGACATTAATTTAGGCAAGACTGTATAATATGGCAAAAGCGGTGAACGGGCCATGAATATAGCGTACCATGCTTATTATATTACATGATCATATTATAAGTCAAGAACAACAGGTAGGTATTGTTGCTGCATTTACTTTTTACTTCCTGTGTCAAATATACTTCTTAAATATTTCTTTAGGTTTATTTATACTACTTAATCCCCTTATTCATAAAACTTAAAATGCTTCTGCTAAATAAAATGTGCTTTGTCTTACGAACACAAATGTCAAAGTGACAGATAAGGACAAACGAATTTTAACGCAATTTTAGTTAAAATAGGCTTGTAGAACATTTATGAATACGGGCGTAAGTCTTTGGTAGGTAGGATAATAGTACCTATAGGTAATATTGGATTGTATAATTACTTTGTGTCTCTGCCTACGGTGAATTAGTGGATTTAAACCAACGCCAACTTTCGCCATCAAATTGCGGCAATTTTACTAGTTTGTAGAATATGTAGGTTTAATTAGTTTTTGTGACTAATAAATTAAAAACAAGAATAATCTGATCTGAGATGATGAAGTGACGAATAAAGAAAGAGATTGAGTTATCTGCCATTCTGTTTTCAGCGTGGACTCGGTAAAAACATAAGTTTGTAGACGTATTTTCGATTTTCGTTGATGTATTTTAAGGATCCGTAATATCCGAAAAATCCGGATCCAAGAGCCTGTCAGATCCGGATCCGAAATTTGGCGGATATCCGGATATTTCGGATATCCGGATATCCGGATTGCAAACCCTAACCGCGATACATATCATTAGGACGAAGTATAATTCACACTGCTTGTAGACACATTTGTCTCAAGATATTTGTCGTTTTCAATTGAAGGCCGTTGAGTATTCTTGGATTTTTATATCTACTTTGTAGCCATTTTTTTATGTTTTATTTTAAATGATAATTCGCAAATGGTTTCCATGAAGAGTGTTTAGGTTTTTTTGTTTATTTTGTTATCCGACCCTGGGATTAGCGAAAGTTTTACATAAATATATATTAAAGGCATGCTGTGTTAAGGGCCCTGGGTGGCCTGGAAGACGAACATCTAAAAAAAAAGTGTGCAAATTGTCACAGTAAAATTAAAGCAAGAACGGTTGTAGAAACATTTTATTACCTGCTCCTTGATAAGTTGATCTGGTTGGCCTTGTCCCAATGAGTGATCTATGTGAACGTCTCTACTAGATTTTTCTTGAAAATACATGTGTGAAGTACATAATTTATTTCTAAGTTTGTTTAACCGACTTACTCAGAGAAACATTCGTTCGTTTTGTACTCTTTGACTTCATCGATAAGCAAATATTCATGGAACATTAAATAGTTTACTTTCACTGTAAACCACCGGTCAGGTGCCACTACCGCGTGGCAGATTCGTGAGCATTCGTCCTTTCGTTAATATCACAGGGCTTATACACTCGGTCTGACAGTAGGTATTAGCAGAGTTATCACTGACTGATATTAATTAACGGATTATCTCACTCGATGGATACGTTTATTACGAGATTTAATGACGCTGTTCGCTTCGCAAGTTGAGGACATTTAGAACGTGAGAAAATTGAAGAAAAGGTTCCAGTTCTGCAAAAAGTTGGCAGATACGTGCGGTTACAATATATTTCACTGCTTAGTATCAACAAGCTGTAGATTTTTATTCAACGTTTCAAGAGCACCAGTTTAGACCTCGTCACCCTTCAAAATGGGGGCACGACTTGGTTGGCAGTGCCAATGACTTATGTTCCTTTTGCCAAGTATGCACGACGTCACTGGCTGTTTACTGAATCGACAACGACATGTCATTTAGACCCAAATGTAGCTGAGCCGGTAATATTTCTGGTTGTAATTATTGCTTCTGAACTCTTCGAAACATTAAATTTGGCGTTGTCTCCTCCCACGCTACAAGTGCTTTTTATTACCTCCTTTAATGTATAAACTTGCAATAATTCTGGTTTTAATGCTGTGCTAAAATGAACAATAAATAAACGTGAATGTACATAATGGCAGAACAAACATTGAGCTTGAAAAATATTATGGTTTTCCTAGTATGTTAGCTTAGCATTAGATGACTCCTGTATGTTATTTGTTCAACTTATTTGATAGTGCGAGAAACTGAGACGTAGACAGACATTATCTTGGTTGTTGATATGAGATAGAAGTGATTTATATATATGACAACTAATATTTAAAATGATCAGAGAGGAATGGCGACATGGTTTAAAGATCTAACACCCAAAGTGATGACTACGACCATCACTCTCAAGAGGGAAACCGACGAAGGAGAGTAATATAATTTACTTTCCAAAACAAAGTTTTAACCGACTTCAAATCAGTAGCCAAATTGCTTCAAGTTTGCCTATAAAATTTGAAGAGTTCCCTCGATTTCTCCAGCATCCCATCATCAGAACTGGATTTTGGTGACAACGGGACCAATCTGGAAGTATATGCTTCCAAACAAAGAAAAAAAATGTCAAATCGGTTCATAAATTACCGAGTTATCGCGTAACAAACACGCAAAAAAAAAACATACAGACGAATTGAGAACCTCCTCCTTCTTTGAAGTCGGTTAAAAATAATTAAAATCTATAACAAAACTAAGACAGTGAATTCAGTTGAAAAGTTCCGTTCATAATGGAAATGAATGAAGAAAATAAGTCATCGTTGTCACAATCATGAAGGCGTTGCAATTATTCACCGTGGAAAACTACAAATAGGAATGGTTAATTGCAAACACTCCACAGCCTTGCATTAAGATTGACAGTGCTAGCGAAGCGGTCATTATTCAGCCGTTATAATTAACTCGCATGTTAACATTGACCTGTTAAACAAATTGAAATGAACTATGAAATGTTAAAGTACAGTTTCATTTATATCACCGGCCATGTCTGGACCTCTAATAGTATCTACTTCAATGTTGTACTAAATCTACATCCTTGTTCCTTATTTAGTCTTGCTCTACATCATACATGTTATTCTCCATGTTATTACGGTTGTCATACATCACATTACAATAATTGTTGAGAACATTGCTCAGTTTGATATAGTAATCTTAGTAATCAAAATCAATTTTAACTTTTTTGCAAACAATCAAGTTTCACATCCATACGATGTCGGGTTATTATAATAGGAGACTGGAACAACTGTTATTAGCCGTAATTTGTAAATCCATGTCATTAGCCACGATTCATTCAAATAACATAGTAGGTCTAACAGGCTGTTCTATCGCATAAGAAATTATGTCTAGTACCGTTATCTGTCAGTAGGCTTTATATCTGATGGAGTGCGTCTGTTACTTGAGCTGGAAACGTCGGCTTAGTGCAACTTTCGACTAGCTATAGGACCTTTTCGTTTAGCAGTGCGTACAGTAACGGTACTCGTAGCTCCATACATGCGAGCCTCGGGGTGCCACACTTCCCTCTAATGTTGCGAGTAGGCACCCTTTGGGTCTTCATGCGTGTGTTCATTAAAATTGTGCCCTGTTAAAGACTGGTTTCGATGACACGCTTACACAGCAAAAGTTGGTTAGGAATACGAAATTATTTGATCTCTATAGAAGTTCAAATTAGTGGTACTGTATCTAACATTCAGGTACACTTACCACGTGTAATGAATACATTCATTTAATATATTTTCTAACTGAAGTTTCTTGTTGCGTGAAGACAGAAATATGACTTCACCAATAAAATCAAACATTATACTAATGTGTCACTGGATGACTATTGCATATATAATATATGGTTTTCCTGTTTTGACATTCAATCAATATGCCACGTGGTGTACATTCTGTATATTTGTGGTATTGAACAATTAGGTAAACCTGAATTCCATACGCCTTATAACAGATTCATTATATCCATACGCATTGGGTATTCTAAAAACGTGTTCCAATTACACAAAGTAATTATTTAAGAAAATGACAGGCAACCAGTACAAAAAAGAAGCCAAAAAATATCGAGATACGCTCTAATTCCTATTTAAAATCGCACGCTCCGAATATAGTTAATTGAATCCGATTCGAAAGAATTTCTAACGTAAACTTAAATACGATAATGGCAGCATGTAACTTGTATTTTATGCAACATTCAAGTAATCTTGCACTCTACGTATATGTAAGAGCAATTACTGGTAGGTACAAGTACCAATACCAAGTGAATTATCCTCCGATCTAACCGACTTGAGTTAAGTAAGATGTATCTATCCAATAAATAGACACAAACTAGCATCGATATAACGCTTGTTGTTGCCTCGTGGTATCAATTACTGACTTCTTCTACCAAGATAGGCTACGACTACGACTCAAAGTCCCCAGAGGCCCTAGCACACTACGTTTTATGTCGCGTTTTACGTGACGTTTCAGTACATTTTCGCCGACATAAAACCTAGTGTGCTAGCTAGGCTGTTGAAGGTTTTTAATATTGACAGAAACTTCAGCTAGTTTTTAGGGTTAGGTAAAAAAAGGAACCCTTATGGTGCGACTCTGTCAGTCTGTCACAGCGTTAAATATCTCAGGAACGACTTAAGCTATCAATTCGAAATTTGGAACAACTGTTAAAAGGGTTAAGACACGTGTATGGAAAATGAAAAAATTAAATATATATTTTTATTTTTTGTGTAAATGACGAATTTGAGGGGCGTTAAAAAATCAACGTCTAGTAAAAAGATCAAGTGGGGTATCATATGAAAGGGCTTGAGTTGCACTTTCTAAAACAGTTTTAATTTTTTTTCTATAGTGGTTAAATTTTGATTTATTCAGGAAAATGTAGAAAAAATTACCATTCCCCCCTTCTCCGAAGTTTACCAAGCGAAAATTCTGAAATAATTACACTAGATTAAGAGTAACATAAATAATACAGGAAAAATAAAACGATATCTCTATCTAGCTTATTTTTTTTTATTTATCAAAAATAATTTCTTAATTAAATTTGTAATTTACTTACTTTGGAAGAAATTTTATATCTTAAAATTCCTATCAGATTACCGTTAAAGTCCCTTCTTTCAAATAAAAAATAAATAATTGAAGTCGGTACGCGAGATAAAAAGCTATCGCTGATAAACAAACATACTAGGTTGTAAGCTGTTAGTACCAAAATGCCATCTGGGTCGAAATCAAAAAAGATGCCCATAGTTAAGAGCCTTAATCTTATCTATGCTTTAACTTTTCTCATTTTCGTAACGGCAATTACCCATACATTATATATGGGTAATTGCCGTTACGAAAATGAGAAAAGTTAAAGCATAGATTAGATTAAAGCTCTTAACTATGGGCATCTTTTTTGATTTCGACCCAGATGGCGCTTTGCAACGGTAACTTCTACTGTGAGCTGTTTAAGATTGTTCAAGAATGAATGGGGTCCTGACGTGACGGGTATGGTGTATGAAAGTTTGTACGGAACCCTCGGTGCGCGAGTCAGACTCGTACTTGACCGGTTTTTTTTTATAATTATGGTTATTCCCAAGGACAACAAAGCTGCATCATATAATTCCACCCAACGTCCACATCGGTTGTTTAAGCAGTTTAAACGACTTATTAGCTTATTTTTATATATTTCTGATTTCTAAAACCATTACACTTATCTGCCAAAATAGTTCATAATTTTAAAAACATTTTAATAAATAATTTTAAATATTTGATCCTTTCGTACTAAAATATTGTATTTAATTAAAGATAGAAACCAACTCTTACTGCAATAGCTGCATAGGAAATAACCAGACCCGAAATAATGCACTACTCTGTACTGCGATTCTATTAAGCGCTACACAGACGCCACATATTCACTGTTATTCAGCGTTTAGTAACGTTGTACCCTATCTTCTGCAAAAGCGCATTTTGTGGACACAAATAGTGCAGTTTTCTGAATAATGGTTCACAGGTGTACCTTTAAAGCACTTGCATTTTAAGAGAGAACATACGAACATCTATAACGCAAATAGTTACGATGTGAAATTCAATAACAAAGATATAATTCTCTATGCTGCTTAAACGTGCAATTTTTCGCCATTACTCAGCTGATAGAGTAAACTCGTATATCAGCATTAATATAGGCCAAAATGGTACCAAGTGTGACCTTTTATGCAGTTACACAGCAGCGTCAATTCAGAACTAGGCTGAATAATAGAATTTATTTCAGCATTTAGTCTGGTTGAGTTATACTGCCCTACACATCGATCCGTGACTGTTTTCTTTATCACAAGTGCTCCACTATTCAACTTAATACTGAATAATAAGCCACGCGTGCACATTCATATAGCATTTATCATTATTAAAGTAAACACTGGTTACTCGATTATCCGCCATTTTGAGTATATTATTGTAAAGAGCGCGTGTATTATTGTAAAGATTTAACTTTTATCCTTTTGTTTTATTTTAGAAAATATCAGCTTATAATGAATAACATCAAAAATAAATGAACATGTCAACAGCTTACATGTAAAATTAATATGTTAAAAAATATTACTTGTCAATATCCTATTTTATTTTGTATTTTTCCACGTATTTGTGGATATTATGTTATGAGAGCGCGTGAAAATTTTAACCTGAATATGTATGCTATTAATAAGTAAATATACATTCCCAATAAAATTTAACACATAACCCAAAGTTTTGCTTACCTTAACTTAACTTTATTATTTATCCACAAAATGGCAACTATATGAACTCTTCATTTGCACGCACAATATTACTTCAACGCCTTCTCTTCGTACCACAATTTCACTGATAATTTACATTTAACTTCGTTAAAGCATTTAAAATGTCCACACTTATGCCAATTTTGGGAATGAGTATGAGAATGGCTGCATATTAACTATAATAAGTACGACGTAACGTACCTTGTTATTCAGGCACTGTTCAGCACTAGGAGCAGCTGTTACCTTTATTAATGCTATTAAAATTCAATTGTACAGCAATGTGCCACGTAATTTGTGCCCAAATTAGAGTTATTATAAGCATTTTATGCGCATATAATGCTGTTATACCTCAACTTTTAGCAGTTAACGTGGCCAAGGTGTACCGTAAAAATGCTGTTACACAGAACCCTTGTGCTACTTGGGTTATGGTGAAAATCATCATCATCACTGATCTTGTTTAATGTGGATGGGCCTGATTTGTAAAAGTTTATTTTCTCAAACTTGCAATGAAATGTTGACATGACTTACTTCAAATTAGGTCCGGAAATACCCGGACGTATCCGTATCCGGAATACGTATCCGGTGCGTCTATTGAAGATGATATGTAAAGGAATTTCATACAACCTTACACACCTAGGCCTGCAAAGCAACCGTCTTTTGTTTATAAACGTCAAATTGTGACAGAACGTCTTGGCATTCAATCACCAAAAAAAAAAAGAAAAGATTAGGACTAATGTTAATGTCACCGGGTAAAACGTTGCTTCAAACAGGTTAAAAAAAAGTTTGGCGCAGAAATTGAAAAAAGTTTTCTTTTCTTGTTGGCCGGATTTGTCAATAGTTCGTAATTATTTTGAAACTTTCTAATAAAAGCCATCGATTTCGAAATGAGTTCGGACGAAAATGATATGGAATTGAACTGTACGCCTCCGGAATTGCGAGCAGAAGCAGCCATGGATAATTTACTGCCTCCGAAATCAAAAGTTAGGTACATGACGGCGTATGAATATTTCATAAAAATTATAAGTGTTTTCTTTGTTGTAGTGCCTCGTCTATATAGTTAGATATAAGTTCATGTAACTATAAACTAATACTTAATTTAGGGAATAAGCGGCATATTTGTTAGTAAGAAATGTGGGACACAATTATAGGTTATGATGTGACAGCACTGACAGCTATCAGAATGGTATTATTTAGTTCTACGAATAAAACAAATTGACTACTTTTTATTTCATTGCAAGTTTGAGAAAAGCACTATACAAATCTCGGTGAGAAACGGGGTTGCCGGCCGCGTATCCCTATCCGCTACGCTCGGCCGTCTATATCTACTTGGCCTCCAACCCTTCGTTTCCCGGCCTCTATAGTAATGTACTATTTCAAAATGTATTTAATTGGTATTTAAGGATTGATTGCAAAATATATGTCACCAACCCACACTGGGTCAGCGTAGGGCACAGCGTGGGGACTACCGTATATTCTCTATCATCTATGAGATGAGGCCTGTGCGACGTAGGTATATAGGCTGATGATGATTACGATTATTTTTAATCGTATGGCGTATTCTATATTGTAGGCTTTATTATTATAAACCAACATCCAGGTCGAATACGATACATTCTGAATGTCAAACATTCTCTTCACACATTCACGGCCACGCTAATCTCGTAGCGCTACGCCGTAGTCCGTAGCGGTTTAAACGTTAAGGCGAGGCCGGTTCACGATCTGACGAAAAGATTGATTTTTGAGCTTCCAGTGTGAAGAAATAATGAAGATAAGATAAGATTCATTTATTGTCCAAAACTGTGTAAAAATAGATCACACCTTAAGGTGGTTCGATTGCCATACAAAGCGTTATTTGACATTCGCAGGCTGACGGCGTGATATTTTAAGAAACTTATGTAACAAACTTTCATCAATTGGCTTCCCATTTGCGCCAAATTCCCCCTTTCCTAGAATAAACTTGTATAAACTAGATTAATTTGAGAAAAATAGTTTTCCCAAAATATCACGTCCCAAACCAATTTCTCAAATTAATCTAGTTTATACAAGTTTATTCTAGGAAAGGGGGAATTTGGCGCAAATGGGAAGCCAATTTATGAAAGTTTGTTACATAAGTTTCTTAAAATATCACGCCGTTAGCCTACGAATGTCAAATAACGTTTTGTATGGCAATCGAACCACCTTAAATAAAAAGTCCAACAGTTTGCCCATTTCGGGCGTACAATATTAAATTATCACATTTCAACATTAATTAACTTTCTTAATATTTATATAACTATCAATCTTAATATGTAAAATATTCATTAAAATTATAAAAACATTTCATTAATAGCCATTCCTTGAGCTTATTTTTAAATTGGATTCCATCTTGCGACTTAATATTACCAGGTAGATGATTGAACATTTTAATTCCATTGACATATGCGCTCTTGCGAAGTATAAAGCTCGAAGGTCTAACTGTACATATGTCATATTACATGTGTGATATTATTTTTAGATTCACTTATTTTTATAAAAATGTCAGTTCGCTCTTTAACAAATAAACAGATTTGTAGTATATAGATACACGTCAGAGTTAATATTCCATTCTCTTTGAAAACGTCCCTTAAGGATTCCATATTTCTAAGCTTAAACATAATTCGCATACATTTTTTTTGTAATATAAATGTAGATTCAATGTTAACCGAATTTCCCCAAAAAATTATGCCATAGGTAAGGATGGAATAAACATTTGCATAGTACGCCTTCTTTACGACGTCGATTGAAGTAATTTTAGTCAATATAGATAGTGCATAGCAAGATTTGGCTAGCTTTTTATTCGTTTTTTCAATGTGAGCATTCCAGTTAAAGTTTCCATCTATTGTGACTCCTAAGAAGTTTGTATTATTTACTTGTTCAATTTGTGTGTTGTCTATAACTACATTGAGACTTTTTTGCATCTGCTTGTGATTAATAAATTGTACAATTTTAGTTTTGTCCAGATTAACACGTAAATTTAACGTAGACAACCAATTTATTACAATTTGTAAAGTAGTTTATATGTCCGAATCTTTTTCTTCAGATATACTCCTACTACAGAAAAATTACTGTAGACTTAAAAAGGGACAAAGAAAAACAATAACCGAACATAATATTGAAAAAATACTTGGTAACTCTGTAAAAAAATCATAAATATCACCATAAAAATAAACTTAAATGTTCGAGATCTCGTAATTTTCAATGACAATCTATGTTTTTTTTTATAAAAAGGATAGTTTTTTTATTGTTCTAAGACAATAACCGGATAGATTTTTAATAAATCATCCAGTATTCCAAAAAACAATTAATATGTACTAAAAAGTGATGTTACACACTTCCAAACACGCACTTCCATCTCGCTCACGCTTATGCTCAGTGAGAGGGAGAGAAGACCATGAACCGGCCTCGCCTTAATGTAGCGAAAAGCGTCATGGGCCTGAATGGGTTAAAATACCAGAGGGGTTTGGGTAAAAATGTTGTAATTTTTTTAGGTGAGCGGCCGCTCGTAAAGTTGGTAGATTATGATAGATTGGTAGATTCAAAACAGACATATTTTTGTTATAAAATGTAATACCTACTCTAAAATGCATCGCAGCCGAGCAATATGCAATATACAGGGTGTTTGGTCCATCGTTTGCCAAATTAAAACGTCAGGTAGTTTGGGTCATTTGCATTCAAACACCCTGTATATTTCCACAACACATTGAAAAACAAAACATAAATATCTCGGCTCCGATATTGTTTAACGCGTTTCATTTTATATATCTAAGCGTATTAAAAGGTCCTCTAAACGAATTTAATACCTGGCTGCTGCAAAAAAAAAACGACAAATTTTGTTATACAAAGTTGCCCAATGCCCATTCTGGCATTGGCTATTAAGGCCTTATAAAACCAATTAAAGAATAATATCTCGGCAAGATTACTCTTTTAAAGTAGATATTTGTAAAAGTGTATGTAGGTATATTAGATACTTGTTAAAAAGTTAGAACATTAAAATGTTGCCAATAATGGCTGACCAAAAGACACCGTTAATAAAATCCATTTACATAGATTTTTTTGCCACTTCTTCATCTTACATTCCTACGGCGAGAAGTTTCTCCGCAGCCATGTTTTCATTGGTTTACTGGCATTTACAAGACTTGAGTTAGGAGCTATTTAATGTACCATCTACGAAAAGATAAGATAAGATCATTTATTCCAATGTAATATACAATATAAATTTGCCTTAATTCAAACTTATACGCAAATACATATGATCGTCAAGAATAACAGATTTCATATTATAATAAAATAAATAACTGTATTAACTATTGTAAACCTTTATGTCTATTAACTTTAATTTCTTATTTATATTGGATTATTATTGTTATAGTGGTCTTGCCATCTACTGTCTGAGAAATACCTACTACCTACTAATGTACGAGAATTAAATTGGAATTATCATTTTTCATTTATATCAATGTCAAACTTAGAATAATCATTAGAGAGGTATTCTTTAATGCTGTATAGTGTGCGATCCAATAGTAGTGTTTTCAGGCGTAACCGAAAAGTGCTTTCACTCTTTATGTTCTTAACGTTATATGGTAAATTATTATAATACAACATGGAGCCCATGGCATTAGGAGTGCGGTTTGCCAGCTTCAGCCTATATGGAGTTAGTATTATATCGAGTGATCTTTTGGTATGACAGGGATTACATTGAGATCTTACCTTGAACTCGTTGATGCTCTTTTTCACATACATAAACAAACCTCCATGATATACACAGATATCGATGTTAAAATACCAAGATGTTTAAAGTGCTCTCGGCATGTTTCCCTAGGTTTTGCTCCCATGAGTATTCTAATTGCTTGCTTAAAACATCAACAGTAGCTGCGAACTAAGGCTGATAGTGCAACGATAGGAATGCTGGCGCAGGCGACGTTACAACGTGACTACTACGCGTTTTATGAACAAATGCCTAACGCGACAATCTTTTACTCGACACTTGGCATTTTAGGTTAAAATATTCGGGTTGCTATAGCCGGCAAAAGCTACATAGATTGTGGATAAGGACTGATCAACCAAAATATAAGAGAAACGAATATTTGCTGTATGCATTTGATTACCTCTAAATAATCAAGTGTCTACTGACTTGTTATCTTTGTTGAACTCAATTCATCCGGTCATTATGATTAAAATCTACTGAATAATCTCATGTACATAATTCAATCTGTGGCAAATTTGTATTTAGCCAATAGACCTACATTTACAAAGATAGGTTTTAGAGCTCGTATTTAAATGAACATTTACATATTCTCTATTTGCCTCGGTACACAGTACACAGCGCCACAGGCAAACTTGAATACCTCATTATTCATGCGGTGTGAAATCTACCATTTGCACATGTATTTAATAGGCAAACACACAGCTGCGGTTCAATGTCGTACAACCATAAAACGCCACTAAATCCTAAATTGTCGAGTAATAATCCTAACTACTAATATATTTTATTGTTCTGAATTAAACATCTGTAACCCACCTATCGTTAATTTAACAACACATTAGAATTTATTGCTCCATCGGTCATGGTCGTCTTTGATCAATGCTGTTCACAAACATTAATCAGCTTTAATTATTTAAATAAGTCACATGTGTGCGAGCGAGCGCCTACGGAGCATGCTTCCGAACTGTTGTTTACGATATCAATACATATGTTAAACGTGACCTTGTTTCCGCGTGTATGTAAACGTTTATCGCTGGAAAATTTTGAGTCGATCGCTATTTGTTGTCAACTATTATATTTCGTTTCCTACCGGAGTTTAATTGTTATTATTGATATTAGGGAATATTTTACTTATGTAAGTGATTTAACAATTCCACTGTTTCTGTTTCAGGTAAGGCAATGTCTTCTAAACGGGTCACGACATATTCAAAGCGAAGGTACGTAAAAGCAATCAATCAGGATCTTCAAGAATACTTATTCAAACGCCGCTCAGGACAATGTGCCACATACTTGAGAAGTTTCAACCGTATGCGGCTGACACCGATGGCGATTGAGTTTCGCACGTCAAGATTGTCCACACTTGACGTGACTCGAAAATACGTGAATCTGTCCTCGGTACGTGGACAAACAGACACGGTCATCCACCCCGAGTGGTTACTTAATGTCCAACGAATTACTCATAAGCCAAGCCAAATATTTGTATAATGCCCGTTCCATGATGAGCCACTAAGTTTTCGCTAAAAACCTACACTGCCTAAAGCAAATATTTAAGACGATGTTTAGTCATGAAAACAAATTTACTTACAAACAATTTACTTCTTAGTGGCGTCATCACTTGATTGTTAGCATTTTTAATTAGAGTACCCAACGTCGTGCAATGGTGTCAACACTAGACAGTTTTTTCCTTTCTTCGTCGAAATCCGTTCTTATTGAGATACATTAGAATCACACTTCAGTCAAAATCTACATCCTGCATGCAAAGCAGATTATTGGAAATACCATGCAGAAGAATCGTGTTACACATGATCATATTGATCATGCTCTTGAATTGCTAAGTGCACGAACCATTAGAATTGTACAAGACTTTGGTTACTCTAAATGTCCATATTAAATTGTCGCGCTTCATTGGAGTGGTTTGATAGAATATGAATACGGGGGTCGAATTGACTTTCAGATCTGAAATAGATTGTTTACGCCGCGAGCAGGCACTCTGCCAACGGTCACCTGAGGCGGGGTTTAATATTTTGGCACATAATTCGATTTTTATCCACCGAAACAGGCGTTTCTGAGTCATATGTGCCTGGCAAATGAGACGTCTGTTAATTTTGGTGAGTAAAATGGTATGCTGATTAACAATGTGCGAGTTGTATGAGAGGGAGTTATGCCAAGAATTCCAGAGTCTTAAGTTTTCAAACATTTACAAGTACCTAAACATAATTATATGTATGTATAGTGATGTACTGCAAAAATAAATGAAATGTCACGTGGCAGAATTAGTAGTAGTGGTTTTAACGTGAAAAATGAAAATCAATGTGAACAATTTGCATGACATTGTCGTCGTAGACCAGCTCACCAATGTTAAGTTCAACCATCCGATAAAGTTAACGACCCGCGACAATAGTCGATTGTGATGTTATCAACGTCCATTTATTTTATTGCCAGCTATCGATGCGATATCATCACGAATGCCGGGTGCATCATTAATAATCAATTAATTTTATTGTTTCGATAATGGAGCTAGGAATTTAGGTGTTCGACTTTGTCATAGTTTTCTAGACAATGTATTATAAATATACATTTTTGTAAATTTGTCATTCCTATCACTAGAACTACATTTTAAATTCAATTATGTAATTGTTATATATTCTTCTGGTACAGGCCGCAACAATATCTGATGACAACTCTATTCCTAAAGCCGTAAGACCGTGTCAGATATTTTTGCGGCCTTTGATTCATCATAATTTGTTGACTATCCTGACTTGTGGATGCTGTTGCTGAATATGTACTCCAATTACTTGGTTAAGGATTTAATAAAATATTAATACAGAATGAAATGCGGAGCTGAGTCGCGGCCGCGGTGGTAGATAGATAAGTCACGTGATCACTTGACTGCCGCCCCTCGGTAACACCTCACCCCGGGGTCGCCCCGCTGGAGTGGTTCGCGACATGCCGGCGGACCTTGAAGTGTGTCTTCAACAGCGGTGTCGATGGGTAAGGGACAAATCTTGCTGAAGTCTCTACGCAGCAGCCCAGTAGCGGTTTGGATTTCAACTACTCTAGCAATGCCGTCGTGCCCTGGGAAGATTCGGCGTATTCTCCCTAGGAGCCATTTGATTGGTGGTTGGTGTTTGTCCTTTATTACGACGAGAGTTTCAATCGTCAACTCTCCGTTCGTCGACTGCCTCCATTTAGTTCCGATTTGAAGCTCGCTGATGTACTCAAGCTGCCACCGTGCCCTGTCCACTAGTCTCGTACGTGAAGTGAGATCTTGTTCTGGGATTGCTGTCATGCTTCTCCCAATAATGAAGTGGCCCAGTGTTAGGGGTAAAAAGTCGTTCTGGTCCGAGCTAAGTGGGGTCAAGGGTCGGGAATTTAATTTAATAGATGCTTGACGGATCGTACGCCGGCTTCGTGCAAGCCACCGAATTGTGGTGCATATGGAGGCAAGTAATGAAAGTTAATTGATTCGGAAGTTATGGCATCTGAAATTTCAGAGGCATTTTGTCCGATGAAAGACTTGAGCTCGTTGGATGCACCTATGAAGTTGGAACCATTGTCGCAAAATATATTAACTGGTTTTCCTCTGCAATGAACCTTTTGAGGGCAGCAATAAATTTAGCCGTGCTCAAATCACCCACAACCTCGATATGAATTGCCTTAGTTTTGCAGCAGACAAAGATGCATATGTAGGCTTTTATCAAACGACAACCACGCCCTGTACGATTATCGATCAAAATTGGCCCGGTATAATCAACATTAACTTCCAAGAACGCTGAGCCTGGTTGAGGTCTTTGTTTCGGTAGATTGCCCATGATTGGAGTTACGGTATGACCACCAAAACGACGCGCGACGGCAGGTTACGCATTGGTGTGTAATTGATCTCGCTATGCTACGTCCCCCAATCGGCCAATATCGTTCCCTTACTGAATAAAGCAAGTGCTGAGGACCAGCGTGCATGAGAGCTTTGTGTTGACCTTTGAATATTAATCTAGTTAAAATGATTATTTTTACTTAATAAAATCGGATGAACCTTGTCATATTCATAGTTCGAGTTCGACAGTCTGCCACCTACCCTCAATAAGTTTAAATCATTCGTATCTATGTAGGTATTCTGTGACGATATCGTAGGTTTTTTTAACTGACGTCCCGGATTGAATTTTTGTGTACTCCGGAAACGATTTATTTTGTGATATAAGAATAACTGTGAAAAAATCAAACTTCTAAGCCAACGCAATCAAAAGATACAGCCGTTTATGCCGCAAATTTTCGAAACTTGCAAGGGAATTCAAAACCTACAGGGTACTTCCCGTGAACTCAGAATCTTGAAATTTGGTACAAAATTAATGGAAAGAAAACGGTAAGTTATTGATACCCCCCATACGCTTATTTCTAGTAAATTGACTAAATATGAGGCCGGTAAATTACCGGTAAATTAAAGTCAAAACCGGTAATTTACCGGAACACAAATGAATAGTAAAATACTACATTTTAACGATTGTTAAGAGGGTATCCTAGCAGCATTTTTCCATACAAACGTATTCCCCTATTTCCTTCCTGGTTTATCCCTCTAGAGGACTCGTTTTTTCTTATAAAATCTAGGTGTACTGTATGTATGCCCCTGTCATTTACTTTTTCCTAAAAAATAATTACCAAAACAGATACGAATTTTCGCAAACCTAAAAAATGCCCCATTTTTACTGTCATATTCAGATGACTACCAGACAAATATGAAAAGTTTTTACGTTAAAACAAAATAATAGAAACATAGATCTACTCTTCCTCTAAATTTCAACACCAAACATAATTGAATCGGCGCAGGTTTGGCGGAGAAAACAGGGGAATACAAAGCATCGATCTTGTCAAGATTTTGTAGTGAAAATCGGTCTGAGCTGCGGTTGTCCCTATCGCGCATCGCACGCGGTCGCTTGGGCGCAACGCGACGGCAATAGTTTGTACAAATACCTATTTCTCAATTTTGTCGCAGACCGACTACGCTCTTAATGCTTCATCGTCATGATTACTCGTATACCTCAATAACCCTCCTTTTATCATGTAAAAATGTCAATTGAATAAACTTGTTAGCGTTATTAACCTCATGTAGGATCAAATTAAAGCAATCGTTTGTAGAAGCTTCTTAAAATATAAACACGTCCCCGGTTCCGTTCTATAAAATATGAGTAATGATCAGTTTGAATAAGTACAATAGAGACGCCTTATTTATCACACTTTATACCTCTAAAGTATATTAAATAAGGCGTCTCTATTCGCTATGATGAGTATACCTATATACTAGTAAGTAAGTAAGTAAGCGTTTTATTTGTAAACATAGGTAATTACAGTGGTTGTCTTTTTTTTACAGTCTCACTATGTTTTGCCAATAGGCGTACAAAAACTTTGAGCTTAATATTAAATAAGTATCTTATACCTACTATCATGCATACAAAATTCAGGTGCCTTTGTACAAATTATAATTATATAGTAAGGTCATGGAAGTTAAACAATCTGTGATAAAAAAAAGTTATATAGGTAGATGAATGTATTAGTGCATGTCCGATCTTAAGAATGTCAATTAAATATGTCAAGTATAATTATAATAGAAAAAGAAATATTATTAAAAGAGTCAAAGAAATGTCAATCTAATTTATCATTTATATAATCTGAAATGGAATAATAACATTTATGTATTAATAATGTCATTAATTTCTTTCTTAATTCTAACATATTTAATGACTTCATGTTATAAGGTAAGTGGTTATAAATTTTGCTGGCTAGACAATACATACTTTTTTGCATCAATGCTGTCTTTGCAGGAAATATGCAAAGATTTAAAGTATTTTTCTTTCTCAAGTTTCTATTAGTAACATCACTGTGCTTTTTGAATAAGGTTGTATTGTTTTTGACGAACATGATTATTTCATAGATGTATAGAGAGGGCATTGTCAAAATTCTTGAATCCTTGAAATAAGGTACACAACTGTCAGTCGTTTTGAGACCATACATGGCTCTTACACACCTTGTTTGTGCCTTGAAAACGTCTTCTCTACTTGTGGAGTTACCCCAAAACATAATGCCATACCGTAGTTTTGACGCTACAAAACCATGATATGCCATTAGTACTGCGTGAGGGCTTGCTTGCTTGGCAAGTTTATGTAAAGCGTATGCATATTGGTTAAGCTTTTTGCACGTATCATCCGCATGAACTTTCCAAGATAAATGTTCATCTATGTACACTCCCAGAAACTTTGTAACAGCCACAGAATCTATACTTTTCTCTTCATAATTGCAATTGATTTGGAGAGCTGATTTACGTTGACTTGAATTGTATTATCTTGGTCTTGTCCAGGTTTATCAATAAATTATTAATATTAAGCCATTTAATTATGTCCAAAATAGTTTCATTAATTACAGATTCATATTTAAATTTTTCATTACATTCAATAATTACGGTACTATCGTCGGCAAATAGCACCATGGGGTATTTGATATGCCGTGGAAGGTCATTTATATAAAGTAAAAAAAGCAAAGGGCCAAGAACACTTCCTTGCGATACCTTATTCTCTGCCTTTCAGAACGGTATGTGTTTTGCTGTTTGGTTTGCAAACACACCTGAGTTATCTCTGTGTATTGATCCCTGTTACTTAAATATGACTTGAACAGATCCCACACATTGCCTCGTACGCCATATGCATCGAGTTTCTTTAAGAGAATCTTGTGGTCTACATAATCAAAAGCCTTGGTCATGTCCATGAAAACTGCACAAATATTATTACGCCTGTCCATGTTTTCTATAATTGGTTGTACAAGATCGAATATTGCCATGTTTATGGTTTTCTGTCTCCGAAAACCTTTTTGTTCTGATGCTAGTAGGTTATATTTCTCTAAATAAGTGTATAGAGCTTCATATAAAACCTTTTCAAAAATTTTTGAAAATATTGTTTCTAGAGCAATTGGTCTATAATTTTTTACAGATGACTTGTCACCTTTTTTATGTAAGGGTTTTACAATAACCGGCTTTAGGTTATCGGGATATACTCCAGTCCATACTAATCATTACAATCCAAAGAAATACCTCTTCGTCTTACTGGGAGGGAGAAAGCTAAAGAAAAGGAACAGACGTGAGGTGGTGCTTTTCTTCAAAAAGGGTGACAACACCCTGCTGAAGAACTACCAACCCATCTTACTTCTGAGCCATGTCTATATAAACTGTTTTCGAGGGTCATTACAAATCGTCTCGTACGCAGGCTAGGTGACTTCAAGCCTCCCGGACAAGCCGGTTCCCGGAGAGGCTTTAGCACCGTAGACCACATCGAAACGCTCCGTCGGGTTATACAGAAGACTGTGGAGCCTTCGATTTGATCGAAACCTGGGCTGTACTTGTCTCTCCAGGCGGTGCCAAGTTGACTACCGCTATATCGAAGTATTGAAGTGTTTGTACGAAAACGCCACTGTGTCAGTCCGACTCCAGGATTTGAATGCGAAACCTATTCTGCTGCAACGGGGAGTCAGCCAAGGAGATGTTATTTCCCCAAAACTGTTCACCGCTGCACTGTAGGATTTTTTCAATCCTGATTTGGATCTGTTTGGATTTTTCCTGTCGGCTCGGTTTGACCAGTGTGTGTTGCCAGTGAAATGAAGTCGCTCACTATGGGCCTCAAAAGAAGGCTAGAAGTCATTAGTTTCTGTAGAACTGGGGACAATTCCTACCCACCTGCTAATCCCCAAGGAACGTTTTCAGTTGCTTTTTGCCCTCCTACCACTGAGCAAGTTTTAAATATTAAAGAATCTGTTTATTACGGCATTTACGGCACATGATAACTCTTTATACTATATCATAGCTTATTTTTACGATAAATAAACGTCAAATAACGCTACTTATTAGCCAAATTGAATTTACCGGTTAACCGGTTTTGCCTCACTCAAGTCGGTAATTTACCGGTAATGAAATTTTCCCGGTAATTGCATTCCCTAGTCATGTGTAGTCATGTTTTAAACAAGGCGATTATAAGAGCAAAAGCAAAGGGGATGGTATTTTTTTCAACATTTTCCTTAATAAATCAAAATTTAACCACTGTGTAATAAATAAGTAATAGTACTACGTACAGAAGGCTATCTGTTAACAAATTCCCTGTTTAGGTACGCCAAACGTGCCTAAATGTGGCCATCCCGTTCTATCGCATGCAACGCGCTGCGACCCGTGCGAGCGTCCTGTACCAACACGTGGCAGCGACCGGCATGTACTTGTAGCGATAAACACAAATCGCGAGTGAGCCGCAAATGGCCCAGCCTACCTGCCGTTTTAATTTGGCAAACGATGGTCCAAAAACGCTGTATTATTTTGGGACGCTATTTCATCAGTTTCTTAGGCTGTTGACTGTACCTTGTCATTAAGCGGATTGTGAACCTGTAATTTTTCATACAAAAAGCGATAACGTTTTTCACCCCGTAAACATTTTTCGATTGTTATAATTTTTGGACATGCTGTAGATCTAATGAAAAACTAGGTCTGTACGTTTTGATTTTTAAGAAATATTGCTTGCGTTAAAAGTTATTAGCATCTAAAAATCGATATTTTTGACTTAAAAACTTTTGTCTATCGCTTTATTTTTTTTAAAATAATCTAAACTGATTTGCTAAAAAAAGAAAACGTACAGACATAGATTATAGTGTACTGAATCCAATAATACCAAAATTATTTCATTTCATAAAGGTTTAGGGGGGTAAAAACGTTAGCACCCGGAACAATATTTCAACAAGGAAATGTAGGCAATTGCCTCCAGGACTAGCTACTCTCTCTATCGCACGATACGGGTGAGGCACAAAGCGGTGTGAAACAGATAGAATTTTTTAAAATACCTACTCGTGCCGCGTATCGGCACTTCACAATCCTCTTAAGATATCAATTCCCCTGCTGCGTTAGCGCCGTAAATTGTAGATTAATAGGGTTAACTTATCTTACGGCATAAACGAGAACATCAGCGTTACACAATTCCAATCCAGAGATTACTGTAATCCAATTAACGATGATGTATATCGGTCACGGTTCAGCTTCTCTCGCTAGCTATCCAGATAACCCCAACACTCGGTAAGGACGTCACAATTTGCACACGATAAACCGATGGCAGCCATTTTTATAAAATCGCTATCAAATAATCTCCGTGTATGTACACTGGCACGCTCGCGACAGATAACGTTAATGGTGTTATGGTATGTCGCGTCAATATGAACTACCAGACTCAATGTCATGATGCTTTATAAGGTTCGTTTTTATTGCGTGAATCTTAAGATGTTGGCAATTGAATTGTTTCTCCACTTAAAAGCCTTTTGTATTTTAGTTCGGTGATTTTGTTTGAATTCTTGACCAACAGAACTTCAATTTCTTCGAAACAGCTGCTTTTGCTTCTGAGGAATTCAAAATGTACGTCGTTTATAAGTTTTTATCCGACCGACGTTACATTGCCGATAAATGTAACGTTATTTAACTTCTACCTATGGTAAGGTTTGGTTTTGCTTGCCCATTTAGTGACATTTTGAGTGATTGTTTCCAGAGCCATAAAAAGTATGGAAAATTTGTTTATTCAATGAAATTTGCCTAAAGTTATATTTTGTTTCCTGTATAATGGTTATTGTCGTTGACGCTACACCATCTATATCTAGGTATACACGAGATACTTATCACATCGGAACTGTCACTGTCACACAGAGGTCAAAATAAACATTTATGTTTAATGTACTTGGCTTTGTATTATCTAGTCTTAATCGGATAACTTTGACTTACTAAGTTAGACGGATCTGTTGAGTCTTGAGTAATGTGGTCTAAAGGTCAGGTTTGTTGACGTCAATTACTTAGCGAGTGAAATCTACTTAGATGTTCAAGTGTAGTTGGTAGAAAAATTTCAGATTTCAGAAGCTACGTCTGAGTAATCAATTTAGATGACGTTAGTTTGCTCAATTTTGCACGTGCTCGATTTTACTATTGTAGGTAGAAAGGTAGTTAAAAAAAATATTTCACCTGTCTGCTTGATTCTTATGAACGCGCGCCACGCCATCTAGACACGCGGCAGCGTGTCAAGCCAAGTTCAAGCAAAGGAACTGGCTAGCCAGCGCCAAGTGTAATATTACACGAACCACTTGGTGCCACTTTTGACCCGTCTATAACTCAAAACCTCTTTAACGTAAACACATAAAAGTACGTGTGTTTAATTATATCCATAAGGACATCTAGAAGCCCAAATTTCATGAAGCTAGCTCAAACGGTTATAGAGATATGAAGGTCAAAAAGTCGTAAATTTTAGCACTGACTGACTGACATATAGTACCTAAACCTAACCTACTTCCAGATGACCTAGAAGGATGAAATTTGGAATCCAGCTCGGTAATTGTGTGTAAGCACAGGAAAAAATCTAAAAGCGTTTGAACCGTTACAAGCAGATATTTGAAACTATCCCAATATATGTATTATTATATTTGTTATATAATAGAAATATAAAAATAAAGTTAAGTCAAAAAATAAGTGGTGTCCCCATACAAAAAACTTGTAATACGCGCTACACAACCGGCCAACGGTGTGTCGTCGGCGGCGCGCGGCACCACATAATTATACACAGAACAAAAGTAAATCTCAATACCTGCCTAGTTTTCTTTACAAAAAGTAATGATATCCCACCAAAAACATAAATGTAATAAAGGAGAGCCAAGTTCAATACAAAAATTATGCTTGGCTGTGGGCTTCGCCGCAAAAAGAATGAATATCTAAATGAGTGCCAAGTTCTATGCAAAATCCAAATAGGCCAAGTCAAATCTAACCTACTTTAGGATCTCACATTTTTAAATAACAGCAATTGTTATAGGTATCCAATAAAGCAAAGACATAGAGTTTAATACTTGTTCATAATATTATTTTGTTCCTATAAATACATATTTGGATTTTGTATAGAACTTGGCACTCATTTAGATATTCATTCTTTTTGCGGCGAAGCCCACAGCCAAGCTTAATTTTTGTATTGAACTTGGCTCTCCTTTTTTACATTTACGTTTTTGGTGGAATCACTTATTACGATAACCCTTCAAAGATCATGAATGGTTTGCTCTTTATCGTCCCTAATTGTCCAAACAAACTTACGTAATTTATGTTGTTGCTCACAGCTTGAATATTCATATCAATGCTGTTGGTAAATCTCATTGCTGCTTATTTCCTAATACATTTTATAACTTTTGCAAGTCGTTTATCATTTACCATTTTAACGGGCGTATTTGTTCACACTGCGTCCTAAATTGTTCATGTTTGCTCGCCCTATAGTTGCTAACGAATTTGTTTACAACCTTAAACATATGCAGCGCTTGCGTAATGTATGTACGATAACTGACTGTGCCCTATTTTTTGTATCACGGTCTATTATATCACAATGACTTTTGGCAACCATACTGTTAGCTGAAATGTAGTTAACGCTTCCTTCAAATGTTTTCATGATTATGCACCTAATCCTTGAGTTTATAACATAACTATTCGTTTATTTTCGCCGAATATAGCTTTTACTTTCCAGTGAGTCTTTCTCATGGCATCGGTTTGTTGACCAGATAGATTTGCGGCTTCCTCCTACCCGAGTGCTGAAGCGTTTACCGCGTTACGCAACACATGTGTCGTCAACTGGAGATTTATTTACTCTCGTTGATCGTTGGGAATGTTGAAACCCGGCTTATTCGACCCGAATTTTTCGCGAAATGTTCCAACGCGTTTATTGCTTTATAAATTAGTGGCCCAATAAACTTAAATGCTGTTTTTACGCGTGTTAAAAACACACAGTAGGTTTATGTAAGTGCTCCAAAAACATTGTGCTTAGGTGCGCATTACTTTTTCAAATATATCTATTGACTAGTAGAGTTAATATCGTAATGGACTGCCCGAGTCCATTATGATATTAACTTGTCTATATTTTAAAGAAAGGTAGTTACTTGTTCTTTAACTGTAGATTATCTGTGTTAATGATGTGTTTCAAAGATTACTGAGCATGATCGCGCTGTATAAACTTGATCGGATTAAGCATTTGAAAGGCTCTCAACCTACTTACTTCGTCTATGGCTTCCACGCCTATGCGCTTTACCCACCAATAATAATTCTACTCGATCAATAACCCAACTGCCCTTATTTGTTCATTCAAGATTATCTTCTTTGAAGTGTAGGCTTATATTGCAAGAATTTACTGCATCTATCCAATATTGTTTGTTATTCTTATTTGCAAGGCCTGCGAGCTATAATGCGTATGACAAATGATTCAACGGATATTACTAATTAAATTTATTATATGTCATGTAATATTTATGTGCTGTGGCCTTATCAAACAATCAACTAATTTATAGGAATGGATTGTACCTACTTTATATAGGGTAACTAGTTAACATTTCCCCGTATGCCATTTAATAAAATCAATCAATTTTAACGTATCTATCTTTAGTTACAAACCAAATTTGTTCGGATTACTTCTCGAAACAGGTCGGCCATAATGGCAAATTTGAACGATAGCCGGCGTCCGATCTCAGTCAGGTGTTCTGCATTGCATCATTCCACTGATTCACAAAAAGTTAAACCTAACCGCATCGTACGATGATGTCATTTTACCAAGCGTCTGCTTATATTGTTTCCTCTTAACTATATATGGTTACAAAAACGTTTATCCTTTCTCAAGCGTTTGTTGCTTATCCACCTTTAGAATTGCATAACTTATCAGTTTGACGCTTTCTACTTCTAGATCGTCATTCTATGCATGATGTGAAAAATAGGCAGTCGCCGTAGAGTCTGCATCGTTTGTGACGTCACATATGCGTGGCAGCAATCGATTTTGTGCTCACACGATGCAACCTCGATGTTAACTTTGCAAACGAATAGTTATTGAACCTTCATCTTCAATCACATTAACATATATGTATAATTTTTCCTTTGGTTATATAACGTAGACTCCTTCAACTTCTGCAGTCCTTCAGTTAATCATCTTTAAAGACTGCTTATAAAGTATTATTACTCCATTCTATAGTCATATCATAAGACTCATGAGGTAACTGCCAGGTTTGAAGTAAGAAATGTCACTGACGTCATCGCTATGCGATGCAACCTGTCGGACGACTTTTCTCAGTGTTTCATATCTTTGCTAATAAAACAGGTATTGCGTCAAGAAGTTAAAATGTTAGCGAATCATATAAAATACGTAATTTCTGATCTTAAGAAAACAGTAAACTTGATATTGTGCGTATACTCAGAGGTATATAGTTAGAAATTTACTAATACATAAATAATATATAGACGTTATTCCACTCTAATGAATACTCGTAACTCTAAATAAATAAATAACTCTAATGAGTATGGTATCATCGCTCCAAATATTCACGCGTTGAACTTTATTTCGAGACAATAGTGATGAGTGATGACAGCCCTCCAAGAACTGGTTGCCAATGACAAGGATTGTTTTGACCTACGCATTGTCATTTACTTATCTGCACAGAATTTGAAAGAAAAAATGGAGTAAGGGCCTGGCCACATGTCTGCGGTGCGGCGCCGCAACGCAAAATTTTGCGGCACGCGCGTCGCAAAACCTCGGTTTCTCAAGTACTAAACGCCTGTTTCTGAGGTGCGCGCGCCGCAAAATTATGCGTTGCGGCGCCGCACCGCAGTTATGTGGCCAGGCCCTAAGAAATTAGTAATTAATATAGGGAATTAGGGTACCTACACTATAAATAAATATACGTTTTACACAGAACAAGCATTGTTGTTTAGTTGAAATATTAAAATCGATTAAGTAAATATTGTTTATCGTTCCATTATCCACTTGCGTAAATGACACGAGTTTTAATTTTGACCTTGGTCGAATTCAAAATAATTTATAATCGTAAACTTAATTGACTTGCGACACGCTTGCTATCACATATCAGTTGAGACATGAAGTTGTTATTTATATGTACTCGTACTCTTGCTGCCAACATAATGATGACAAAGATAACAGCATGCAGCGTATAGATACGCCTCTATATTTACTTTTCACATCGACGTGTTTGCTTTGATCGATCAACAACAAACAGACGTCCCTCTAACATCCAATCCAGTTCTATGCGGCTCTGCCTATTTTGTAAACAACTCTTTTTTTCCGATCGCCATAAAATTGCGTTTAATATTCTCCTGCATTACGTCATCTACCACTCTGTTTTTATTTTCGCGCCATAGCGCGACGCCCATCTCTCTTCCTCATGCTCATCACGTATCGAGCGATCTCCCTCGCACGCCGCTGGCGACAAGCCGTCTGGTGGTTTCGGACGGTTGCCGCGTCGCAAAGAGAACCCTAGGTCACGGTCTTTGGACACATTTTCCCTCAGTGTCGACATAGTGGTAATAATCGCCTTTCGCACTGCTGATCCCTAGATGTGGACGCTCGGCCGTGAAGTACCACGTGTCTACTTCTCGTAAATACCGTGGCCTTGCACAGTATTTTGTTGTTGAATCCGAAGGAAACACTATTATGGAAGAATCCTTCCATAATAGTGTTTATTTGCTCGAGTATCGAACCACTCTGTTTTTATTTCCAACTGTGATCTTACTCTTTTAACCCGGAACGAACTTATTCGCTAACTGAATTGTACCTACACATTTCCGTGGGATGAAACATTTCTTTGTCACCAAAAAGAGTCGGATTTTGCTACCTATAACATAAATTCACCGCGGAACAGGTCGAGAAGGTCAATGTGAACTTAATACTTTGCCAGTGCACTGACGTCGCTTTTCATAAAAACTAGGAGACCGTGAAATACACGAAGAACAATGGCGATTGTCCCTTACGCACGGCTAATAATACATAAATCTCAACTCATAGGCCGACAACTGCTGCCCGTGCCAAGTAATACATTAACATCTCATTGGAGATAACATCTCGCCAAGCCAACACGGATGAACTGACAGACAGACGAGCACCCAAAATTCACTAACACGAAATGTCTGATGCTATGTATGTCCCACACGACGTGAGTGATGCTATCTAACGCTTTCGCCGAGTACAAATCAAATGGCAATCACGAATCGACTAAACAGGTCACAGACTACAGTTTCAAGCGATCCAGCAAAGACCGGATTCAAATCACCATTCAATGTGTAGATTTGATTGCTTTATTGAACAGGAAATCTTAAAATAAATAGACTGCTTACAGTCTAATTACAGAGCAGTAAGCGCGAAATTATCTAGCAACCAGTAATAATTTTTGCCATAATCGCAAATTAGTATTCGAATATAAACAGTTAACCGTAATTATAGTTTTCCGTCATGTACACTCACTATAAGTAGAGGGCAAAAAGTTTTTTTTTTGCATTCTTTTATAAAGCTATGGCTTTAGGTACTAATGCTCCTGTATAAGCCATTCAGTAATGAGAATGACTTCTTTAGAACCATAATTCTTGTTGCTTTCTTAAGGCGCTATAGTATCATGGTCTTCTCTCCCTCTCGCTGAGCATAAGCGTGAGCGAGATGGAAGTGCGTGTTTGGAAGCGCGGATATCATGTTTTTTAATTTAAATTTTTTGTGCGTTTAAATAAATAAAAAAGTAATCACTAAGTTCCCTCAAACATGATATTGCCGATTTTTAGAACCAATGTTAATATGTTTAGCTATTGTGCATAATTTGCTACAAATGTTTTAAGTGAATTTTAATATGTTTTAGACCTATGTTCGTGATTTTTTTCCATCGAGCGAAAATTGCTTAGTCGTGTTTCGAATCACTGATTTCCCTGCAGAAAAGCCTCAAGATTACTATTCGTATTTTTTTGAAACCATATTATTATAAACAGACGCACTATAATGTTTCAAAAACTATGTTTGCTTCACTTCGCTGAACCTATAGCGCCTTAATTATTTCTAGGTTTGAAGAACACCGCGGTGATTTCAAATGCTCGTCGTGGTGGTCTTGTTTGTTTTGATCGTTGTTACCAATTTTTTTACGGTTTCCTTAAATAAAAACCGACTCACATGGGTAGTTTTATGGTCGTCTATTTTTACGACTATTTTATTACTACAGGTATCTATCACTTCAATTGATTGATACGCTACGTTTCATGTCTTTTTTACGTTTATTGCTTTTATAGCGTTTACGTGGCTACGTTAGACTATTATACATTTTTTTCTTACTTCATTAATGTTATTTTTGAGCTCATTTGTCTCAATACTTCGCCGTTGAAGATTTTATAGGCACGTGGCAACTCACCCATTCTCGGAACGAGCTCAAGTGTCACTGATAGCCATATTGAGTGACGAATGTCTTCCTGCCAGTTTTTCCTTTCTACCTACTTGGTTTTTCCTTTGAGTAAAATTCTTTGGACCCAATTCGAACTTTGTGTCCTATATGCGTAAATTTACCGTTGGTCGGCAAATGTGTCTTGGTGGCACTGTTCACGGCGATGATCGATTTGGCTGCGAGAGTGCGTAGGCGTCACCAGAGAGCCAAGAGCGATCATCGACTGTTTTGTCAGCAATCCCTAAATTGATACGTTGAAACTCAGTTATTTGCTTACTTAATTTGCAGTGACCCTACTTGTAATTAACTATAATACACCGTGGCCGTGAATAACCCGAAAGATTTAAGCTAACGATACTAGAGCCTAATTAGAGTATATAAAGTTATGTAACATATAGTCCAAAAACTCATAATTAAGGAGATATTAATTATTTGAAACAAATCAAAATTTAAAAAATCTCCAGTCTAACACACCCTAAAGGCTTGAGCATAACTTGACACTTCTTGTCATGGAACACAAGTCACGGCATTCGCCGTTCGTCGTATGATTTCGGAGCGATTCGTGAAGTGTTTATGCTCGCTCTCTGTTCTTCAACTTGAGTTTCTCAACTAAAGAGTTGTTCACAAAGAAGCGGGCAATTAATAAGATTTAATTTGTACTGAAATAGTAATTTAATTAAGACACATAAATACTGTCGTCAAAAATACGTGGTTTAAATCTTTCGGGTTATTCACGGCCACGGTGTATACTGAGGTGGATCCCGGTAAGGGCAAATACTTGTGTGATTACTGATGAGCATGAATATTTGTTTCTGAGTCTTGGATGTCTTCTATGTATTTATACCTATGAAATATATCGTCGTCTAGTACAGTCGGCCTCATAAGTTGCTGAACACCTAAGTATATATGTATGTATATATAATATACCTTGTCGTTTAACATGACGTTTAATGCGACACGCTACAAAAGTGTTAAGCTCCTTGTGAAGCTGACCCGTACCCATAATACAAGCCTTATTGAGCTTACAAATACAAATATTTATTCGTAACAATTGCTATATGTCATACAGAAATTGGATACCTATCTAACTAACATGTATGTTGTTATGTAGGCTATTATGATTACAATTTTTTCTGTAGGTATAAATCTTTTTCTTAAATAAGGTAAGTATAATAATTAATAAGGTAACATATTCTAAGTTACAAATGTGTATGTAAATCTCACAATGTGAGCGGTAGGTCGAAGAACTCTTCATAGCTGTAGCACAGTAACAGTTCTGTCATCAGATATTTCTTCAATCTACCTCTAAATCCGGCGGGAGTGGCTGCGTCTCTAACTGCATCGGGTAGGCGATTGTAAACCGATGGGCCTAGATAATACAATGAACGATCTGACTTAGCGAGTCTGTGCGGCTCCGCGACCAGTCTATTTTTATGTTTATTGCTGCGCAGTGGATAGCTGGTGTTCACGCCTCTACATTTGAACGTATCTATATGGTCATGCGTGAACACTGCTGCGTTGTAGATAAATTAGCACGGTAGGGGCAGTATCTTCAGCTTTCTGAAAATATCCCGCGCGGGGGCGTCTACCGGCTTTCCGACCATCGCGCGAACGGCTCGCTTCTGCATTGAGAATGCACGAGTCCAGTCAGAAGCACGGGCCCACAACTCCGTGCCATATGTCAAGATTGAGTGCACTGTCGCAAAATAGCACTCTCTCACTGCGGGTCTCCCGGCGGTGCGCGCCAGGCGCCGAAGTGCAAAGCACGCACGTCCGAGCTTCCCGCATATAGTAGACGGCAAACTTCGTGCGCAAATGACCTTGCCTGCGCAAAGGCGAATTGTACGTGCAAGCTGCCCCCCCACTTCCCCTCATTTGCGCACGAAGTTTGCCGTCTACTGTACCTCATCGATGTGTGTACGTCAGTGCACTGTCCAGGTTGAATCCAAGGAGACGTGTGCAGGTTACATGCTGTATAGGGGCATCACCTGCACACACTCTCAGGGATGAACTCGGATGGCCGTGTAGTTTGAACCTCATAAAACTAGTGTTTTCTTTGTTTTAGCTTACTATGGGGCTAGTTCGATTTGTGTTACATTGTCCCCATTTTTTTAATGTCCGCTTTATAACTTTATTCTTAAGTAACTTTTTTTGGTTAAAGCATATGTTCCTCTAAATCCAATAATTTACATAAAGTAACCCTGACGTTACCTTAAGCATTTGATCAGGACATTTAAATACGAGGCGTAACTATAAACACTAACGTTTCTTGTGAAGCAATCTATATTTAATCAGAAATCAAGGGTACCGCAAACATAAGCTTTAAGCACCACCGTGCAAAAGCTTCACAATGTATCGAAATAATCGCAAAAAAGGCATGACATCATGCCTTTAATTTGGCCGGAGCGTACGAAGCCCGTATTTGGAACCAGTTTCGAGTTGCAGGCTATCAAATGGCGATCGAACTAGCCGCGAAAAAACTACAGTTAACTCTACACTTAGGTATTTTTGACCTCAATGACTATCAAGGTATGTCCAAATTGACAAAGACATCTAATCCTCGCCCAATGAAGCGCTACGTACAGTTGTACTACATACTGTATAATTACAACAATTTTATAGAGGACAAAAGCAATATTAATCTCAATATAGAACGGAAATTCATGTCATAGTACAGCTATTTGATCAGGGATCAATTTTCGTTAGTTTATTGAAACAATAGGCGATTTACGCGCCGAGTAATATATATATATATATATATATATATATATATAACTATCACTCAATCTTGCTTGAATGCGAAATATAATATGTTAAATGCGCAGTTAAATTCTGTTTGCAAATTACCATGTCACGTTTTTAATGAATGTGCAAAGTTAACGGTATTTTGAAGTTTAATAATTGGTTGAATGTGCAGAAATGTCTCTTTATTTGAATGAAATATTTAGAACATTGGAACTGTTTTTAAAGTAGTCCGTGATCCGTGATGCTGATGACGAGGTAACGCATTTTGTATTCAACGTAATTCAAAATGCGTTACCTTGTCGTTTAATAAAGAGCTGTCTATCTATGTCCTTATTTTGGGCACCATCATTTTGCCTCACGCACTCTTCGCAATTTCATCTCGCCGCTTTTTGTCGATGTTTTTTGCGGGCAACTCAATAACGGTGGAACGAAACAGAATAAACAGGTCGGTTTTTGTGTGAGGTTTTAGGGTTCCATAAACGATCGAGAATTACTATATTTGGTGATTTTAGCGAAGGTTTTAAAACGTAAATCGGATAATATCGAAATAGTGTTTTATGTATGTACTAAAGTGCGTTTTTAGCTTTTTCTAATCATTACAGATTTGTTAGACTAAAATCACGAGTAGGTACCTATTACCAAAATCGTCAAATACTAGAATGTCTGACACGTAAAATTGTGTAAAAATAAAGTTGAATTGTGAAAGAAATTCGGAATTTTCATTCAAAATTAACTATTTAGATTGCGTAAGGGATGCATATAGCGATTATTATCTTCAGACTAATCGTCAGAGGATTAAGCTTTAAACCAGAAAAAGAATTTACATTACCATTACATGCAGTAAAATCATTACGAACAGAATATCTAGACACGCTGCCAGCGTGTCAAGCCAAGTTCAAGCAAAAGAACCGGCTAGCCAGCGCCAAGTGTAATATTACACGAACCACTTGGTACCACTTTTGACTTTTGACCCTTCCATAACTCAAAACCTCTTTAACGTAAACAGACCAAACTACGTGTCTTTAATTATATCCATAAGGACACATAGAAGCCCAAATTGCATGAAGCTAGCTCAAACGGTTATAAAGATATGAAGGTCAAAAAGTCGTAAGTTTTAGCACTGACTGACTGACATATAGTACCTAAACCTAACCTACTTCCAGATGACCTAGAAGGATGAAATTTGGAATCCAGCTCGGTAATTGTGTGTAAGCGTAGGAAAAAATCTAAAAATAAAAAAAAAAATCAAAAATAGGGGGCGTCCTTATACAATTTTTTTTTATTGTAGCGTTGGAACCGTTACAGGCAGATATTTGAAACTATCCCAATATATGTATTATTATATTTGCTATATAACAGAAATATAAAAATTAAGTTAAGTCAAAAAATAAGTGGTGTCCCCATACAAAAAAACTTCGGCGGCGCGTGGCACCACATAATTATACACAGCACAGAAGTAAATCTCAATACCTGCCTAGTTTTCTTTACAAAAGTAATGATATCCCACCAAAAACATAAATGTAAAAAAGGAGAGCCAAGTTCAATACAAACATTATGCTCGTAATGTTATTTTGTTCCTATAAATACATATTTGGATTTTGCATAGAACTTGGCATTGGCACTCATTTAGATCTTTATTCTTTTTGCGGCGAAGCCAAGCATAATTTTTGTATTGAACTTGGCTCTCCTTTTTTACATTTATGTTTTTGGTGGGATTGCCTTTACAATAATTACCCCTTGAAACTCGAAATTATATTCAGTATTTTAAAGACTGACAATGATTGATGAACAGTCGTTTTTGCTTTGAATAAATTGAATTCGGTATACATCTTCGATGACAGCTACAAATTGATAATTTGAAGCAAATGCATTTAGATTTTTTCACGCATACACTGCCTTTTTACTCGACTGCCAAAATAGTGTTACGTTTTTTTTAATTTTCTGGTTATTAATAAGCGATTTATGCGTTCGTTAAGAATAGTCTAGAACTAGATCTTGAAATTTTACTTACTTTGATTTGAAAGAATACCTATTGATGTATTAACTTAGCGGACGTGGTTATACCATTATTATGTATGTTACTATTATATAGTGACTAGATAAATCAGTATGTATTAAACAAAATGCTAAAGCAGTAAGTCCCATATTAGTAAGTACTATAATTTTATTAGTAAACAACAACAACAACAATAGTACAATTAAAATTACAACAGTTATAGTATAGTATATCTAAACACAGGTATAGTATATCTAAAATCGAATAATTTACTTATTTCATATTAAGCAAATAATTATATACATTTATTTATAGAATTATATAAATACAAGAAATAAGATTAAAACTATTACTTAGATCAGTTACGTTTTTTAAACTTTTCTAAAGTTGGCAGTACCTATATGTATTTTAACTGATTATTCTTAATATACCTGTTTTATAAAATGTACGTGCAGAATTTTACTTTCCTCACAGTCGAAATGAAAAGTAGAGTGTTTAACTCGGGTGAAATTACCCATTTCACCCTCGAACTATTGGCGCTGTCACTTCGTTCAAGCGCCAGAAATATCTCGGGTGAAATGCGTCACTTTCAACCCTTGGTTAACAATCTACTATTGTTTTCATGTCTATATTTAAGTCTCAACTTTTTTTTGTTCTGTGGTGTGTGCTTATTTGAATAAACATTTTTCTATTATATTCTATTCTGAACACGTCAAAGGTAAATTTCAATCATGGTCAAACTAATCTTATGATAATAAGTAGGGTCAACTGTCCAACATTGAAACTTTGGTGCACAGTGAAACACCTCAATATTTCCAAAACCTGATGTTGCTAGATAGTCCTGTATAGCACATTAGGACGACCTGAGGAAACCCTTGTTACACGCTCTGTATGTGGACGCGACATGTCGAAGGAAAAGTCACAACAAACAATTTTCTAAATTTGACACAAAAAGTAAAAAATACAATAATATTTGTTTTATTTTTTGAGAAATTATAGAATTTGATTTCATATTTTTTAATATCTCATTGCCTTCTGTACATCACAAAGCGTCTATGAAGCTGTATGTTGATAAAAATGCTTCACTTTTTGTGGCATTTTTCATTGATAATCAAAAAAAAGCCTAGTTTGTTCACAATGACACAGCAAACAACGAAACAATGTGTGTGCAACAATGACACAGCGATGTAGAACATTTTATAAAATTAATTTATATAAAATGACCCATTAATAACAACTATGTAAAACTCGATTAAATGCAAAATGTCGATACTAATAACACTTTTTCAGTGTAGATTAATACTGTTTCATTGTAGAAATTCAGGTGTTTCATTGAATACCTACATGTATATGGACGCACTGAAACAAAACTCATTTTTCTTATACATTATTAGACTTGATAACTAATTAAATTGCCTATCTTAGTGCAAAATATCAGACACGTAACTTTAAACACGTCGGAGATAGGATGCTTTGAAATTTTGGTGTTTCATTGATGGACAAGTTACCCTACATGGGCGTTGGTCGCGCGTTGCACTAGATTAGACACAGTTTTCACTTATTGCTATAGTTCTAAGAGCTCATTACTGTTAATTTGCATATAGAGTGGGGCTTCATGTTCCAACCCGTCCCTTTACTGCCCTACGGGAACGTAATAGCCACCCTGTGTATCAACCCGTATCTCTTTCGCGAATTAATTAAGATTTATTCAGAATGTATCTACATCGGTTCTAAGAAAACTATGATTATTCACTACATATTTACCCCTGTTATGTTATTTTATTTATTCTCGCTCCCAGATATTGCGTGAGCTAGCCACGGTTTTCGGTTAACATGTGGTCGTGTCCATAAAGTGTTATTCAGTATCGAAGATTATCGAAGCTAACGCCCAGATAATTTAACTCCAGTAGCAATGACTTGTTATTCGATTTTAATTGACGCATTAATAAAAAATAAAACTGAAACATTATTTACGGTGGATTTAGACAGCTTAAAAAATGTAGACAGTATAATCAACAAGACATTCGGTTTGTAGACCTATCAATGGATCATTTAACACAATGCGTGCAAAATTGATCGCAATAAAAATCAATGAACCGACGAATTATTAGATGTAATCAGTCGCCCGTGACATTGAATACTAAACTCGTAAACCCAACATGGGTAAGAGTACTGTTTCATCGAATTTTAATTAAGCAGTTCGTTTAATATTCCTAGCGGTTAGTTTACGATAGCTCATCTCGCCTTTTTCGCTCCGTGGCTCCGCGCAATAACAATGCTGTGGTCTAACTTGGGCGATGATGTCAGCTTTGCTTCTCTTAATGACCACGCGAACCGCCGGCAGCATTTCACGGGCATAAACAACACGATACTTCTTGCTTAAATAATCTTTTCTCAAAAATGGCCCGCAAAGTGAACATAACTCGCTACATATTGGAAGGTAAAGTGAAGAAGTGAAGTTGAAGGCCAGATCAAAATTACAAAATAAAAAACATTGCAGGCCGCCTGGAATGTTACATATGAATTCCTTTATTTGTCGAGTACCAAACTTTTTAAAAAGTAGAAACTGGCATATAAAAGACGGCACAGGTCGTATTCAGCCAAATCAAGTCGTATTTTTCTGTTGCAAACGCGACATTTTTGTATGTGTCATAAAAAGATTGCGTTTTTCGGTGGAAAAATACACTTGCGATTCTGTTTAAAAAAATATATGACGTTTAATTTTATGTAATTTGCAGTATCCTCAATTTGTATTTAATAATAACGCTTGATTTAAATTTAGTCTTTTTTATTCCCCCATTTTTGAGAAAAGCACTATATTAGCCTCAGCCGGAATGGCAATTGCAGGCTTCGTATTATAATTAAACGGACTCGCAAGCTCGTCCGTTTAAACAAAATACTCAGCCTGCAATTGCCTCCTTCCCGGCCACGGCAATAATGTACTATTCCCACTACAGCGTCTAGCAAGAGTTTTCACGTCAACTTTTAACTAAACGAATAGTTAACGTTTTACAATGCAACAGTTTAGGGTCCATAAATCGTTGGCTTAATTTGAAGTGAGCATTTTAATCACGTAGTAGTTGCAATAATTATAACTTTTATTAGGGCCTTGTACAGTCAAGGTCATTAATATGTATATACCCAAAGTTGCAAAAATATGTATAAAACAAACTTACTTCCGTAGTAATAAGGTCTGTATACATATTTCTGTAACTTTGTGGTGTATACATATTGGTGACCTTGACTGTACCAAACCGGTTGTATTTCAATTTGCCATGCATGCATTCTCGTAACTGAGCGCTCTCGGCCCTCCAGACCTCCGAAACCAATTATTAACGTAATGCTCCTCTACCATAAGCAATATTTGGAGAATGGGATACATCACGAAAATGATAGAAATTACTCAAAGCCTTGCCTCCATGTTCATTCTTTTGTGAGTTTATTTTATCTTTTTGTTCTTCGCGGAGTTTCGGAACAGACTAAATTACCTCCAAGCACGCTTGGACGCTCGGCTGACTTTCGGTACGATTTTAATCGTCGATTTTCGGCGCAACTTTGTTTAACTCAAGTCATCCCAATACATTTTCCTTGGAAGCACAGGGAAACATCGAGCTTGCAACTATTTATGTCGATTTTATTACCATATCCGATATCAGGGATGCATTCTGTCTGACTAGATAGTTATGTTTTATAAGGAAGTAATATTACGACATGTCTAAACTTATTGCCTGCGAACTTCCTTTCCTTTACAATATTGTCTATTTATATTACTATCTCTACGCTTCCTCAATAAAGGTTAACTTATTTGTGAATCGTGCATGTACTGTGTTTACAATTTATTTTCCGCTACGAATTATGCTACGGAAATTATATTATAAACTAGTGTTTATAGTAGGTACAGTCGACGTCAAACGTATGTCTACACTTTTGCACCTTGTAATAAGACATGTTTATACAATAAGCAATTTTAAGAGATCACTAAGGAAAGATGTAGTGCCTATGCCAAATCTTGGGATTAGGTGTCATAACGGACCCCGGGCTCCTTTAGGGGCACAACCGGGAATAACGCTAGGAGGAAGATGACTAAGGAAAGATGTAAATGATTAACCCTCTAATAATTGGCATTTGTTAACTTTACTGTATAATTAGGTCGAAGCATCTGATAATGATTCAATAGTCAAAATTACATCAAATGTAAGTATAAATGTAGTTAGTAAATCTATTATACTGTGACATGAAACATAAATTAGAATTTTACGAAGGCTCCTGTCCTCTTATCACATCAGTCATTCTCTTATATTCTCTTATAGTGTTCATTCAAAAGGTATACATTTATACCTATTACTGTGAGTTCTTATGCCTTTTCACATTAAACATTAAATAAAATTGCCGGTTGCAGTCCAAGACCACATAGCCGCGTGACGGGTTTCTCACGAGGTTCCTTTGGACACATTAATTGATGTAAAACGTTCAAGTTTACCTCCACTTTTGCAACAGCACAACCAAACCTTCACAGCTACTAAAGGCATATTAAAATAGTGCTGCACAGTGCGCACACATATCTACTCTAATAAATGGCAAGAAATAATTTAGATACTTCATTTAATTTGCAGTCAATAAATTATAGAGTACCAAGGTCAAATATTCAATTTGTAACAATGACTTGCGAGAAATTCATATAATAACTTCCCCAGTGCGCAACAGCCAAGATTGTTGCACATTGACTTGCCTTCTTCCAATGCAATAGACGTGCGCTCACTGCATCGTTCGATCATATTTGACATACGCATTTAGTTGGTATTGCTCGATTATTTTTATTTCGTCACTTTAAGTTTCTTGGAACTTTCAACGTAAACCCTATGAGCAGCAAATATTTGGCTCATTTGCAATAAAGTAGGCGATCGTAATCTAGTTCTGAGAACCCAAAAAATGAACCCTGAGAACATGTTATGGTATAGTATATAGTTACGGTGAGAATTAAAAAACCGGCCAAGTGCGAGTCGGACTCGCGCACGAAGGGTTCCGTACATTATCTATAAAAATATTTATTTTATTCTGTTTTTAGTATTTGTTGTTATAGCGGCAACAGAAATACATCATCTGTGAAAATTTCAACAGGAACTATCACGGTATCAGTGAGATACAGCCTGGTGACAGACAGACAGACAGACAGACAGACAGACGGACAGCGGAGTCTTAGTAATAGGGTCCCGTTTTACTCTTTGAGAACGGAACCCTAAAAACCAATCAAGATAACATATAGGTACGACGGCGACATTGTATGTAGATTATTGATGATGAATACAATTTTTTCTTACTCAACAAAATTACGATAAACTTAGTCCAAGTCTTCTCCAAACTGCATAAAATGTCCCATCGCTCTTATGTCAGCGGATTACTGTTTCGGTACATATTTATAAGAGGATTAAATCAATACATATTTTTGCATTTGACTGTACTTTGGTATTACTAATGCCTACGGTAGTATAATTTCTTTCCCCTACTTTATTTCCTTCTTTAAACTACTTTCGTACTAAATAATACATTTACAAAACAGGTAGACTGTTTGTTACTCGAATAAATTAATTATCGTCAGACTCTTAATAAATGTTATCATTTTACTCTATAACTAATATAACGATTTGCAACTTTGTCACGATGTCTAACTCAACACAATGTTGCTTCTAGAAATAGTGGCATGTCAGGTGTAGTTTCCTCATTGCAATTTTATACCCTTTTGGCATGTGTGGATGTTCCGAAGTTATTACCTGTACTGTACTCTGGAGTGACAACTACCGCATTTTTTTCATTTATTTGCGTACTGATTCCAATAATTAGTTGTATTGACTATTTTTATTTTCCACATTAATTTATGTCGTTTTTTTGTTACAGGTACAATTTGCCTTTTATCATAGCATTTGCTCTCTGTCACTCAGTCATCGGAATGAAGGTAATCTGTTGAATTTTTAATGCTTCGTTTCGTTATCGTTTCCAATCCAGACCTGTGGAGTTGATTTATTTTCAGATGAAATATAAGCTTTTAATGAAAATCACTTTTAACCGTATAGGTTTGCGCTCATTCCAACTACATATTTGCGTGATTTAATTATACCCAACAGTTGGCTTTTTTCTTTCAATAAATTAGAACGACAATTTACACTAAAACTAGAACTGCGCCGGCGACCTCTTGCTTTATTTGCCGTTTCCTGTCATCTCCTGGTGTTGTATTACAAGTTTTATACGCGTTGACACACATACCGAAGCGTGTTATTCTTAGACAATCTTAATATTAGTTTTTTTCTTTAACATGTCGTTAACCTCTTTACCAGCAACAACATTGTGGTAATTTTAGCGACGAAGATGGTGCTCATTTTGCACGTCCGCCGATGATCAAAGCGACGGTTACGAGACTGATTTTCAAAGTGACGGGACTGCTAATTGGTCGGATTACAGAGTCCTGTCCTTTCCTCGTATCGATGCATGGCTGCAAGCCACGAGGAAAATAGTTGACGTTGAACCTTTCAGGTTTGCGGAAAACGTATTTTGGTAATTTTATAATTGAAACGCGTGAAATTGACTGACAGGCCAGACGGGAGCCAGGGGCCGTGGACGGGCGTATAAATGTTGTATTAGAAATGCCATTCCGAACGTTAACCCGTAAAACAGAATTATAATCTTCGGTCTTGATAAATTTACAATTTTTTTTGAGGACCAGCGAAAAATTACAATTCTCGTCACGTAACTTGTACGGTCTGAGGAATGAATCTTTAGTTATCAACAATCGAAAACTATTCGATTACAAGCGTTTACCCTCTTCACTCCGATAGCATCGGACATCTGATTCTTGATAGGCAACTTCAGACGCGAGCCGAGCTTCTTCTAAAACAGTATTCATTTTATTTATGTCTGTCTTTCATTAAAAAAAATATTTCCAAGAAGATATTATCATAAACACTTAGTACTTACCCTTTGGCTTATCCTGCGGAATTATAATAAGTCCTACTTCCTTGCCAAAAATAAAACGAGCGCCAACAAATATTTGTTCCCCGAATACATCTGAAAATTTTCCCTTTGGCACTGGGTTAGATGACGTTAAATTTTACCCCTTCTATTGTTCTTGATACCTAGCACATACACAATATCGTGGGACGTATTAGACGACAAAGATATCACGGATATTAATCTATGACATAGGTCAAACTCAGTTTGCTTGAAATCGCTGTGCAACTGTTGCAAGTTTAACTAATGATTGCTCCATTTGTGGGGGCTAGCATAGACGCTCGCGGTTTCTTCTAACGTGTTCATGATTTATCACGTCTGGTGCCAAATGATGACTCCGTTAACGACGACCTATCGGCGCGATTAACGATCTAATCTAGGCCAATCATTTATAAATATAACTGTGTTTTGCCTCTAACCAATAGTGGCTTTATGTCCTTTCTATACACCGTGGGCGTTAATAACCCGAAAGAATTTAACCACGCATTCCGGAGGTCATTAGGAGTAAAAAATGTTATATGAATCCAATCCAAATTCAGCAAAAAAAAAAATGTTTTTTCTGTATTTTTTTCGGTTTTTGTAAATGAAATTTGGATAAGTATCGCTTCCTGGATGGAAATCATCCCTTTTAATAAAATGGTAACAATTATTTCTCCAAAAAAGAATGAATTTAGTGAGTGGTAGCTGTCACTTTGATGTATGTCAATAACGACTCGAAACTTGGCAACATCGGTAGCAACGTCTCCATCAAAAGAGCTTAATGCACTTTACTAATCACAATAAATAGTTTACATGAAAATGATAATATCTTCAAAACTAAGCAGAATTTGACTGGGGTTCATATAACATTTTTTGCGCCTAATGACCTAAGGAATGCGTTGTTAAAATATTTCGGGTTATTAACGCCCACGGTGTATATTTGAATCACGAAATGGTACGAATTCGTGCATTAATATCCCTTTATAGGTTTAGAGAAACAGACAATATATACCTAGATATAATTAGAGTGTTGCAGTAATGTAACTTGTCTAGATTATGTTGTTACCGTTGTTGGTTATAGCATCGATCATGCTAAAGTAGCAATTGCGCTTGTGCTGCGGTTTGATAAATCGTCAATGAAGCTGATCGCTTATACCCGACATTAGGACATGTCCAACACTAATAGAGAGCAATGTTGCAAGGAGCTGGCACGCTATTCCAGCCTGTTTCTTCCCAGAATACCCAGGCTCGACCCCTTCCTGAAACATGGCCGCCTTCTAACATAGTATGTTTACTAGCTCTGCGTTAGGTTTGTTTATGCATGTCGGTGTAAACTGGAAAATTATTTACTAAACCAACTTAATTCACACAGTTTATGAGTCACACGTTTCCTTTAATTTTAATTTAGTTGTCTACCTACTAGCATCAGTTGATATTGATCACATGGATTTTAAACCGTTCCACGAATTCAATGCAATTGAACGTAATTGCGGCTCGTATAATAAACTAGCGGAAAACTAAATTACACACTTACCGAGCGTTCGCACGAACAAAATGGGTCAAACTCAAATGTCAAATGACCACTTTTCAATATGGAAACCATGGTTTGTGGCGGTAATTTCTAAATTGATCGTTCTGTTAACTATAAAGATTTTGCTGAAATAATTAATCCAGTAGTGTATGCTTTTGTTCTTCTTAGAATTACTCTTAAAATGTAAGTCCTGCGATTGGCCGCGTGAGCACATATAAACATTGTCACGGATAGATGGGATGTAAGTATTAGGCTTGTGTAGTAGCGTTTCTTAGAAGTGACGATACGCAGTGATACCGAGAAGCAAACAAGCATTCTTAATTACATTTCATATAAACAGCCGTGAGAACACGCCTACAGACGTAAGTTCACACGGGTATAACCCAATACTGTCCTGTTATTCTATCTGGCTCCAGAGTTCGCGAACGTGCTTCCCAAGTTATACCGTCGGCACGCTTTAATTGATGTACGGTACCGTTTGCTTGATTTATTCTTAACCTTCAGAAATTACTTATTTTTTCTAAATTTACTTAGCGCTCTGCTTTCATTTCAAACTCCTTTGTAACTAATAGAATAACAATGACGAAGTTTCATCATTATTATTCTTGTGAGGCAAATCTTTAACATTGCTACCTAGAAATAGAACACTCGAGGCCGACGCGACGAATGCTCGGCATTCCTCATAAAAGCTTGCACGGCAAATGTCAATGTTATCGTCATAACGACGGTGTGAATTTACTACTGTGTGGTCTTGTTACAATTCGCCATTCATGACACGATGCGTACCGTGTCTTTAAAATATTTTTGAGATTTACTTGAAAGCTAATTACATCCATTACATAACATACGATAGTATTGATTGATTTATATGTGTTTTGTATTTTTTAAAGCTTTCTTAAATTCCATTTTAGTTACATTCTTCGGAACGAATAGAATCCCGATAAAACCCAATACAAATGCTGCTGTTTCACAATCTCGAAAAGCGAAAAGAGCAATGTATGTTGCAAAACTTTCAGTAGCTGAAAATAACCCGTCACTATTTACTACATTACATAGTTTAACATTTGCAATACTTATACTTTTATTGCATAATACGCTATATGCATCATGCTTTTCTGCTACGTATCAATATGCATATTTAATTGCAGATGGCCGCACTGAATGTGTTAGGAACACTTTTATACGTTACTTTGACTATTTTTTCTACTTATATTGAAATCGAACTTTCTTTTATAAACTAGGGACGACGGACTCCAATGAAATTCAGGAACAAAGAGATTTGCCGACTAATCGGCGCTGAGGTGGCCAACTAGTCGCCGACTGGCCGGATAATCGGTTTCCCGAATAATCTCTAGTAAATACATACGAACAAAATCGCCTCGATATCGATCGCGACATATTCAAATATCCGATTCGTGGACCGATCACAAGCACCGTCATGTGACTTCACGTGAGGGAGGCAATGAAAATGCAATCAAGTTCTAAAATCGACCTCACTATATTGCTTGTTGTTTGTTATTGCATTGCTGACTGCGTTTATTTCCGAAGCCTGCAGCGTTGTTTTAATTGCGTCGTTCCGTGACCCTTTTTGGTGCACGTGAACAACAGTGTACTTCGCAGTAATACTTTGTTAAGTCCTGAAATTCCAAATAATTAAGGTAGTCGTTTAGTTAGCATTACCAAAAAGATCTTGGGATCTCTGTCTAGCCCCTTTGATCGAGATATGGAACTTTTCTGTACGTTTAAAACGACTACTATGTAATTAATATCTTACATCCAAAATATGAGTACGGTCAAGTTTAAATATATGTATGTATACGATTTCAATCCTATTCCGAGGCACAAGTTCGAAACCGTGTACATGTTACATGACTGTACATATACCTAAACGTCAAAGGGCGAATATACAGCGTTTTTAATGCGTTTTTTTTTTCGTCGTTGTTGTCGCCAGCATATCAGAGTCCACTTTTGATAAAGACGTAAGCCAATACCGGTGCTGAATCGTTTTTGATTTAAGTTTCCGCGGTATGTTTTACCTCTGCTGAAATAATCTTGAGCCGACAATGACGTTAGAACAGAGAGGTAGGACACAGCGGAATGTCATCTCGCTCGTATATGGAGCAGAGTAGCCCAACTGGGGAAGTAACCTTACAGAAGACCGCAGCCATAATAGCACCTCTGCTTTGTAGTGTTGCTATATTATTGCATGCACCACGCATGTGGTGTTATGTTCCTGGTGGTGAGTAAGGTCGCCAGAGCTTCCTAGGATGCGTTGTGTTGGGAGTGAGGGACCTGCTGTCTCTATCTGTTAACACAGCGAATCCTCAAGTGAATAAAGGATCGACAACGCGCTTGTGATTCTTCTGGAGTCACCAGAACCAGCTTAACATCAGGCAGGCCGTAAGCTTGTATGTCACCGTCGTTGTATATAAAAAAAAATAGAACCCAATGAATTTTGTCCCCAAAACAGTTTTTTTTAAAGATTTGCTACACGATTATTTTGTATAATAAAAGGAATCTTAACTTATCGGCGACCGATAACAGTGTATTAGCCATATAGTAGCAGTTCTTCATATTTTTAAAAACACGTATCGGAAATTTTACGTCAATGTAATAATCATAAATCGTTTCATGCCTTGGTTTTTCTTTGGGTCATTCATACTGTTGTCTATGAATTAATTTTGAATATTGAGCAGTGAGAAAACACATGATTGTTCTTTTTTTGTAAAACCCTGATTGAACAACGAGATTGTGTTCACTAACATAATCATGCCGCAGAACGTGTTTCAGATTACCTCCAATAGACACGATACACATTGTGAAGCAATCTCAAGCATGAAATGGTGGATACGTGTATGCATGACACCCTACGTGATAAAAAAATAGAAAATGTCTACTCTGTAGGGGTAGCTGACTTTTAGTAACTTCAACTGCTCTTGGTTGGCTGCGGCTTAGGCACTTGTCCCACCGCCGGCGAGTAGCGAGTACTCTCATAGTAATTCTTACTCGCGCGAGTAAAAGCGAGTAAGAATTACTATGATAATACTCGCTACTCGCCGGCGGTGGGACAAGTGCCTAAACTTGGCAAATTTTGCGCAAATGGCAAAAAAGTAGTACAAAAATTCATCGAAAAATAGAATTAAACTTGTATGGTATGACTTAGAAGTATACTGCCATGATTCTTAAAAAGGCAGTCAAAAATTGAAATTATATGAAATTGTATGAAAAAGACAGCCTTTTAAAAAAGCACGGCAGTTAATTGCGATAGATCTTATTAAATTAAGCGTTATTAGTTCAGTTTAAGCAATGAAGAAACCATATTTTCACTATTAAATTACCAATTTTTTTTTATAAATGTGGTCGGACTGCAAAAACTGCCAGGCTAAGGTGAGGCCGACCAAGACATACGTCAACAGGTTTAATTTAGCTATAATAATCCGTTTTTTTTTTCATTCCATTTTTCGATGACGTAAAATGCAGCTGTCACGTGGTACCAAAAATTCGGTCGGACACAGGAACCTGCCAACACTGGATTTGGCCGACCACTTTTTTTTTACTGTCCTCAAAGGCTATAATACCATACAAGTTTCATTCTATTTTTCTATGACGTTTTTTTTGATGAATTTTAGTAAGTACTACATTTTTGTCATTTGCGCAAAATTTGCCAAGTTAAGCCGCGGCCGACCAAGAGCAGTTGAAGTTACTAAAAGTCAGCTACCCCTACAGAGTAGGCATTTTCTATTTTTTTATCACGTAGGGTTTCTTGCAGTCGGCCACCGGACTATATGAAGGGTAGAGTCTTAGTTATTTAAAAAAATATGAAAATTTTAGTAGTGCCTGATTTTATTTTGGTAGTAGGAATTACCTTCTAATTAGCACCAAAATAAAGTTGCAGACTTGTCAATTATTTTTGAAAAATATGAACAGTTACTTACGTTTTGGGTTTAGGACGGCAAATAAGACACTGCTTGATCCGTCTCTAATAAATATCTTAAAAATCCGTGGTAAACTGACACTGGCAATGATATTGACAGCTGCAGCTGCTATATTTGTCATTGCCAGCGTCAGATATTGAAAATATTTTTTGTAATGTGAGACGGATCAAGGAAAGTGTCTCATTCGCTGTCCTAAACCCGAAACGTTAAGTGAGGAAACTGTTTATATTTTTCAAAAATAATTGACGCAGCTGAAAAGTCTGCAACTTTTTCTGGTGCTAAGGAAGGTTATTCCTATCACCAAAAAAATTATCAGGCACTACTAAAATTTACATCCATTCCCCATTACTACACAAGTTATCACACATATACTCGTACATATAATATAATATGTCGGTTTTAAAATTACCTTACATTCGTTTGCTTTTACGCCACTATCCCGCCGTGAATAGTCGTGCTATACGAGGGGTGATTACGTCTAATTATGATCATTTCTGATTGTTGTTCATACTGTGTCAGTATTCGTTAATACAGTGAAGAAGTAAAAAAAGGATAGTATTCATTTGTTTTTCTTTAATACCTGAACAAAGGTGATGGTATAGAACAAATTCTGACGTCACTTAAATGGGAGGATATTTAGTTACATGTTAGGTGCGGTGTTGGCAAATTTCTGGTGTGGTAATTAAAAAAATGTATTTTGAAATTAGAAGTTTATCTTTTATAATGCCACAAAACTAAAAAAATTAAACTTGTGTCATCATTTTTTAAGGCTCCAGCTCACCTTACATAGTTCAAGGTAGGTTTTTCTGGCCATCAATATATATTTTTTCATTTCTTGAAATAGGGTGAACTTAGGTGACAAAAATATGAATGTAAATACGAAGGGACAGTGATTTATCATAATTCTATAGAATGTAAGCAAAGTCGTCTAAAAAAAACCAAAGAAAAAAAATACCAATCCTATGAGTTGTTTTTCTTGGCTGAGCTTGCCGCTTACCAGGGCTGCTTTTTAGGCTTGTGAATTCTATAAAACTAGTTACCTACCGTATAATCTAGACTAACTCTTTTACTATTACGTCTTATTCTTAGATATTGAAAACTCCTCAATAAAATCTGTGCAATTGCGTCGATGTAGTAAGCCTCATTTCGTCTATCCAACTTTTTTGTATTTAGCAAAATTTAAATATTATTAATATATTATATTTGTAAGTAAACTAAGAAAGAGTGTATTTAATAATTAAAAATCATAATATACGGATACCCTGTTATTTTTATGCCGATTATCGAAACTTTTTGATCACCCCTCGTATAAAGCCTAATTTGTGGTTGGACTCTTAATCCGCATTAAACGGCGTCTCCTCTTAACTATATGATTTCATGCAATGAAAACATATTTTATATGCACGGAAGCCCTTAACTGACCACAGGAAAAACGATTTTTGTTTAACTCAATCTGTAAGCGCGAACGACAATAAGGTAAATTTTCCCTGAGAACGATACATTTAATGTTCTAAGTTTATATCTAATACTACAAATCACCGCACGCCAGCCTCCCAGGCCCCTATAATAACGATCGAAGCTTGCGCCACAGCACGCGTTCGGATTGCCGATGGCGGGAAATCGCTGACACTTGCGTAAACAGCTGCTGGTCTTGCGCCTTTCATATATGTAAAGCCTTATCCATCAATTTAGTCTTTTCTGGTGGTGATACATACAAATCGATGGTATAAAGGTCTAGCAGAGATGAGCGAATCTCTGTTTTCATATATTTAACACCTACACATATGCGAGTTGCCAAATACATGAAAACACATCCCTTACGCTAGCTTGTGCTCGTGTTGTTTGTTGCTCCCGGTCCTACGTGTATCACCAGAATTTTTTATCTGTCTTCAATGTTAGGTCAATATAAAGGCTGTATAAAAATATACTCGTTACAGAAGACCGCAGCCGTAATAACACCACGGCTTGCTGTAGGTATGATGTGTTGTATCCCTGGTGGTGGTGAGGGTACGTAAGGTCGCCAGAGCTCCCGAGGAGGGTAAGGGACTTGCTTTTATGTCTAGCTGTCGACACAAGGAATCCTCAAATTGACAAAGGGTCGGCAACTCACTTGTAATCCTTCCGGATTTGCCAGCGTCCATGGAAAACGGTGTCTGCTTACCTTCAGAAGGGTCGTTTGCCACCGCCGTAGTATTAAAAACAACAACGTGGCACCTGATCGCCTCCGCGGGCAAATTACACCTGCCAGGCTTGCGGTCGTGTATCCCGCATTGGCTTACACAGTCATGGACGACGTTGTCTCCCTTCTTGATACTGCTTGTATAGTCTGTTATAGACTTAAAAGGCCATTGATGAGTATTAAAAAAAACTTCTCATTCTGTAAATAATTCTGACCTGGGTGTTACAAAAATTATACGGGCAATAGGAACTACTTTGCCTTATACATGTTTAGTTTAGTCAAGCAAAACACCCCCTGAGAATAGGAAAACCCGAATCTCCTGTTCCGTTTACAACACTTGGAATCGCAGACGCCTTCATGAATGTTCTAGTTGAAAGTAAACAGTCTATCACGCTCTTCACGCGGCTAGGGGAGTTTCATAGAAATAACAACTGGGTCATATTGCATCAAACGAACGATGCACGCGAACGTTATACTAGACACCATGGTACCGATTGCGAATGCAACTATGTAATTTTACTGTGGCACGAACGTGTGCAATGGCATCGATATATGCAATGAGTTTCAATAGATATTTTAGATTTGCGAGGTTTTGTTATAGATGTTTTTAATTCGTAGTATCGTCTGCTAAATGTTTGTAGACGTCTGCTGTGACAGCAGTTTTTCTGTTTATATTATATTATTGTTGACTAAGTTGGTCTAACACAATGAACATTTCAAATCAATAATAATTTAGATATAAGTAAACTGCTGAGTTTATCATAAGTTTTGCTAAGGACAATGTTAAGTACACCTCTTAAAGAAACAAATTATTTTATTCAATATTTTTGTCGTGTGTACCGGCAATACAGAGGGCACAGGGTTCGAGTCCTGTCTTGGGCTTCAAACGATGATGGTTTATGTTTCCATTATAATTGTTCTCTGTATCATATCGTTTAAGGATAATGTTATTACTTATTTATACTTGACTAAGCATGTCCGTACATATACTTAAACAAACATTACCGACGTTCATGCATCCTTAATAAGGTATTCATTATGGATAAAATCCGCAAAAAAGCAATCACTAAGTAAACCCATCCATCAGTGATTTGTAATTATGAGGAAGGAAGACCGCTCAACAATCTTGCTTGAGCAATTCGAATTAACAATTTAAAACTACATCTACCCTGCCTAGGTGTGTAATTAAATCATGGTTTCACACGATTTCCAATTACAAACATGGAAAACGGGCATTTCTGACCTTTTTGGAACGGAAACTTTGATTTTCCTTTCTGCAACGCTATTATGTTATTTAATTTGTTCACTATTATTAGACATATGCTTATTGAAATGGATGTTGAAATTGGTGTTTGTTTATCTGCCTTTTATTAGGTTAATCCTTGGGACCAACATTTGCAGTACCGGCCAATAATTTATGTGTATTGTATACGTGGGTTTATGTAGATTGTGATCTTATATGACCATAGGGAAGATATAGTCATTTATAGCTATTTAAATGTCAATTTGAAGATGTTTTTTTTTAAGTAGGTACACATGAAGTCGGTGCGTTATTTTAATGTGATTGCGTCGCGAAATACACTACAATACCTACAGTAAAATTTGCAGCACATATTAATAACTATGCGGAAATTGCATCTAAAGTCAGGCAGGAGTGTAAAATAATTGCAATATAGTTATCATCCGCAGCAAACCTTTTTATCCACTGATTTATGATTCTGAGTAAAAAGATAATTTCTATAATAAGACTGTCTTAAAAGATCGATATAAAACTAAATACGCTTATCCTATCCACTAAGTGCATCGGGGTGAGTAATGATCGCAATGCATTTGTATCTGTCTGCACTGCTTCTGAGAACAGTGCAGGAGACAGCCGGGAAGTCAGAATCCAATTCCCAGAACCCAAGACATGTTTACGCAAGACGGCGAAAAGATCACTTGCGTGTCTTAACTTTTGAGGAATCATTAATTATCACACTGATGGTATGATGTATAGTCTGTTCACTGGTTTTATACAGTGCCCTAACTTTAAAGGTGTTAAATTTTATCATTTAGCCGTCGAGGGAATACCAATCGGTTTAACATGATTAATTACTGTTATGGTCGCGTTGCCTTTGATCCTCGCTCGTACATCATACTCTAGACATTAGTCGAAGCTTTGACGCAACGGATTAACCAAACCGAAGACAGCAGGTCATTGTACCTAATGCCAGCGCAGAAATTGGATATGTCGCCCGCATCCAGTGTGTAACGTCTCAGACTCTCAGTAAAATAGAAAAAGCCTGAGTTCATTAGACGAATCCGCAGCAACACTTGTGGCACCAGCAAAAAGTGTTTTGCGTCATTTTGCCGCAGCCCAATTGATGGTGGGAGAGTTATTTTTTTCATGATAACTTGTCAGAATGCTTCGTGGAACACTGCTATGCGGTCATTGACCTTGGCACTATTATTTAGGGCGGTTTATTTACTCTGTAGATGGCAAAACCTCACAAGTTCACTATGGACAAAAATAGAGTTTGTGACTTGCAAACAAACAGCTAATTCAATTTGAGCGTCGGTAGAGTGGTTTTGAAGCATTTTTTTTAACGGCGTGTGTGACCTTTACTTGTTGACAGTCAACAATGGCGTCTGGAACGCGGCTCGTAAGATTTTTTTTTTTTAATTAGAACTATATATACCGACAAGTATTTTGTCTCGTAATGTAGCCAACAACCTATCGCCTATCCGAATTTTACATTGCCTGTCCAAAATGTTCATGGCTCTCCTTTGGTTGCATATAGTTGCTAGGTATATCTGATGGTATTCTGGTGTAATGTTAGACTTCCTCCGTTGAAGTTATGGTTGTCACGCCTTCTGCGTTGAAATCAAGGTGTGCGGGTGCGTGTGTTGACTATAGGAGGTGTAGATATGGCGGTGAGCGGATATCGGGCGGGCGAGCACGCACCGAGCGCGCCCAGTCAGACTGCCGCCGCGCGACCAGGCAGACGCACGCGCACCGCACGTGCAGCCCACAGCGTTCACGATCAGTTCATCACTGAACTCTTCCCTGGAACTTGAAATTATACACACAACGTTTCTCCCACTATGCCCCTTTGCATGTATCTGTTCTGTCCGTGGTTCTTTCTCGTGATGTACCTTGCGTTCCTGATGCTGGACGTGTGAGACGACTCGATCGCTCAGTGCTTGGTGTGTAGACTAGACATAGCGCGCAGGCGCGGCGTCACGATCGATACGCTGTGTCGTAGTGAAGGACTGGCGGTCCGTGTCGGCACGGCGCCGTGCGAGAGAACACGCGGGTGGTTGGCGCGCTCCGGCGACGGTGCGAGCGGGTGCCGCGTGCCGGGAGCGCCGGTGCTGTTATGCAGGGCCGCCGAGGCCCCTGAGCCAGCCGAGCCGGCCGTCACGATCGCTCCGCACGCGTCGGGCACGCGGCCGCGCGGCGCGCCAGCCATGATCGCCGCTACGCCGGAGGTGCGCGCCCCGCCGCCTGACGCCGCTTCGCCGTCCGTCGCCTTGCCCAGGATCAAGCCGGACCTAGGCCTCAACGATGCGACTCTGTTCGCTGTCTACTGCTTCATTAAAAATTTCATTGGGTAAGTTCGCTTCAATGCGTTCCTGCGCACTCCCGACGTGAACCCCGGTTGTGTGAAATGGCGACCTTTCTTTATTTATCATGTCCAGCAAGTTATAAATAGATGACGATAATTATACTCTAAGTATAAACTGGCAGCCGGTAATTAGATTAAGATAGAACTCCGCGTTAGCTAAAAACTTTACAAGGCCATACCGATGTTGCTAAACACATTTGAGAAATATCAACGCTACGTTCACCGACGTTCGAAAACGCTATGTATGACTATTATGCACTATGGTTTTTACGTTATAACATTTAACTGAATCCGCGTTGTTACTATGCGCTTCGAGCAACTCGGCCAGTGTCGCTCGTTTAGAATTATCTAGGCTCCGTGCGTATGTTCTAATTACAAATGTACTCACCGACCTACGACAGTTAAATTACCAAATGTGTAATAAACACTTTTAGTGACATGGTCAATTACGGAAAACAAAATGTCGAAACTATACAGTCGTAAGTTTTCTTTGTAATTTAAGTAGGCATACAACTAACCTAAAAACTGCAAAGGATATATCCTCAAAAATATATGTTCCGATTAGGTATATTTTTGTTATTGAGCGCCATAACATGGTGGCAGCAACCATGACACCTGAGTAATCGTACATCCCCGCGTACTTACATACGATGATACGACAAATACAAATTCAAAACGAGTTCCGAACTCTAAAGGAATTACCAAGGTCCCAAATTCAAAATCGCAAAAATCAATCCGAGGCTAAGAAGACCGGGTGCACTGCAATGAGATTAAACATCGAAATTGTATGGACTAATCTTTGAATAAACTCTATTCTTACGTGTTCGATTTGTTATTAAGTGCTGTAGTTCAGTTATGATTAATATGGCAACTATGCAAGTTTACCTTGTCACATGAGTACAAACAATTTGTATTGTGTCATCTTGAATGTTAAAGTTTGCATGTGGTCAGAGAAAATTGAGGCCATTATTGTAGAATTTATAATGTAATGGGGCCTTCGATTTTCTTGTATATCGTATTCGTATATATACAGGGTGTGGCCTGTAATAGGAGCAAATATTCAAAAGGACGCTTCCTTAGAGCATTTGCAGTAACCCCTTGTGTCCCATTATTTTATTTTTTTTTGGGTCCGTGGAAATGTTGATCTAAAGTTATGACCTCCAATGTCAATGCAGATTTGGAGGTAACATCATATTTTTGCATTTTTGTTTTCAAAAGATATTTTTGTAATTTTCTAATTTTTATTTAATTTTTTTTTTGTTTTAAAATAAAAAGTTACTGATAGCATTCCAGAAGAGTAAAACAATGCAAGTAAACATATTTTGAAGAAAAAACCACGTGGAAATAATTTTTCACAAGCTTAATAATCAACGGTTTAATTTTTTGCTCCTATTACAGGCCACACCCTGTATATTATATATAATCAAAACATCTGCAGTGCTGCTAAACCAAAATACTTACATTTTAAATATACTTAACATAATGTTTATTAGCTTGATTAACACAACTAAGCATTTAAAATAAAATTTACATGGTGATATCATTAACGTGTGTATCTGTGTGTCTTTTGTGTAGCGAATAAATGTCTTCTTTCTTTCTTTCAATGTCAGAGTAAAAACCAAGTAGTTCACGTCAAATACATACAATGGCAATGTCAGTAGGTATAATTTGTATTCAGTAAAAAGTCAGAAGGTACTATTTTAAAATAGTACCTACAGTCTTGTGTTTGTGTACGTTCAGTTGTATCCTGATGGTATTTTAGTTAGTAATTCACTACAAAATAGTGTTAGGTTAAAATTAAAACAAACAGGATCCTATATTTTAAACCAATCCTGACGCATCAATATTTTAAGTTAACGCTTCAACCACAGGACTACTCAATATATTACTCGATCGATGATATTAACATGAATAATATGAAAACAAAGCTTTACTTATACCTACTTAAATACATTGTTGTTGATAAGTCTTCACCGTGCCGGCTGATAAATTCCCGCCAAGTACAGTACCTACAGCGTTGTAGATAACCTTCAGTTTAACATGAGCCAAAGCCAACTAATGTCCGCACCTTTATTTGACTTCTCCACATATTAGGGATAGTCAACAATCGATAAGTGCAAGTAAACAGACATGGCGAAAATTCTAGTACACTTCGTAACTTGAACGACAAGCTCGATCCTTTGTTATAATCTATATCTAATTGTTGACCACCGTTGCGAACATTTAAAAGCCAGATATTAGCCTCGCCGGCCATCGTTAGGTGAAAGTTCTCCGTAGAAAGTATGCACTTTGCTTTGTTTTCGTGCTCTGGCCCTAAACCCGCCCTAAGCCAGATAAACAACAGCTGACACACTAACAAAATCTTTCTAGAGCTAACCGATTTCAATGACCGAGTTGGCAATCGACGACGATAGGTACTCGCCAGCGGTCTTCGTAAATGCATTTGCAATTAACATAGTGAGTTCTCATTTTGCATATCTAAACAGATAGACGTTCTATTTACCCGCTGCGGCTTCATGATCGACTGCATTGAAATGCTGATCGTGATTGCGGTTTCTATGAAATTTCATTTTCCATAGCAGAAACCGCGGTGCCACTTTACACCAGCGTGTGTGGCAACGTGTGGCGTGTTTTTTAGCGATTTATACTGTGGACGCCGATTCAATTTCTCAAACGATGTTAGTGTTTGATCTTGGGAGTTGTGAAGTGATTTACATGCCGAACAGTGGTTTCAATGGGCATCATCACTTTCACAAGAAGAAAAGGGAAAGTTTCGTGGCGCCCGCTCCCTTGCGGTCAGATTAACCTAGGCTATCGGCCGGCGCTAATTCCTCTTGTTTATTTCATTTTACAATAATAGCTTTACAGCCTCGATTTCTCCCAATGATCCATTATCTAAGAAATTTGTTCACGCTGCCAGGACGAATGATTAACTGTGGCTATACCATTTACATTACATAACACTGTCAACAGCAATCTAGTTTATTCGATGATGACATGACGATCAGAATCAATCTCACGTTTACTAGAGTTATCACTAAATCAATCTTCTTGTAAATTGCATGTAGGTAATACATTCCTTATTTGTCGTGTTTGATTTATATTATCGGTCTAACTAAACGTTTTTGTCGTATCAATGCTCTAGTGTTCCGTTTACTTAACTTTCATGATACTAATAAATATTTTCGGACCGGATACTTTATATTCATGTCTGTCAAGATGTGATATCCATCTCGAAATCCTTTCTCCCCTTTGTTGTTACATATTTCGTAAAACTATCAATGTCCTCATTAACTTTTCCTGTTTTGCGTCCGCTCATTCCTGTCATTAATTCTTTTTTGTATCGCGGTTTTTCATCTTGACATAATGAATTAGCTTTAACGGGTCATGACCGTCCGCTTTGTAAGATTATTACATTTGATACAGTTTCGGGCTCTTTGTTTTTGTGCTTAACGTCACCGAAACATGGAGAGGAACAGGAAATATTTTAATAATGTGTTCCACTTATTATATTCTCATTTAAGTAAAACTCGCTTGACCATTCGGTACTATTTAGATTTCATTTACAGTGCTCCAATTTCATTTTGTAAACATAGGTTACTTATAATTCACCGGTACATTCACACTGCTCACACTGAGCATCAGTTAAACTATTGGTTTATTTGCGTTAGCGTCGGGTCCTGTCGATCAGCTGTCCGTTCCTGCAACGATGAGTCCCGATATGATGGGAGATAGTGCGTGTCCGACGTACGTAACATAACATCGGTCATTACGCAACTAGGTACAGTTAACTGTATTCACATCTGGTGCACCGATCCGTTATATCACGAGGTATTGTGCTTTGAATAATTCTGATAAGTCACTTTGTAATTGCATAATGCATTACGCTTTGTTTTTTACTAAGGTACGTGTTGTCAAAAACATTTGAACTGTCTTGCTTCCTTATAATTATGCTGGTATTACCAATTCTGAATACAATACGCCAAGCAACTTTGTAGTGTTTATGTTTACATTGCCGCTGCCAATAAAAAACTATACTTGGTACGTTAGTAAAGTGTAACGTATAGTAATTTATCCTTTACCTACAGGTCTCTGTAGGTAATGTATGATTCGTATTAATACGGTTTTAATGGAAACACAATATTTGTATATTCCGCTAAATGCGTTGCTCGCACGGCCCGCACCGATCGCCTGTCAAGGAGACAGTCCGTGTCGTGTTGCCAGCGTACATAACGCGTTTATTAAAACACTACATCCAGCACCTATTCGCTCCTTTGACTGGTCGCCTTGGTAGAAGTTATCTAATTCACGCTTTGTGTAAAAAAAATAATAAGTCCTGTTCGGTTAATATGTTGCATTCGATGCAATTATTCTGCCAATACCTTTGAAGATATGTTAACTTTTACATTTACACTTACACTGGCATTTACCAGTATTCAATCATGCACGAAACGCGTGAACGCGCGACGATTAGCTCTGGATCTCATCTGATTCTATTGATTGACGCGTTGCCTTGACGTTCCGCCATGCCACCCTACAAACCGCCCCTTCCACGCGAGGACCTCGGGAACAGGGGACGCGCGCATTGTCAGTGTGTACACGACTTTTGAGCAGAGAGGACGCTGCCCAAAACCATCCCCAAACAAACCCCGCGAAAGTGTTTATAAGTGCTTTCGTCACTCAAAACGAACAGCAGGTGCGCTGGAGGACACGTTAAAATATCGACTGTAAGTACGCGTTACGCTCAACTGAAGGCCCTGCGTTACCTGAACTAGGTCATGCTTCCGCGTCCTCACACCAAAACGCTCCTTATTTATGAATGGGTGTATTGTTTTCCATTACAACAACCTACACTGCTCAGCGAATGTATTTAGGATGAGGACGATAGTGTTTTAGATATTTTTCTACGTTAACGCACCACCCCATTGAAGCTGACGTCATTGTTCTAGTTGCATTGACCCAATTACTACCAGGTCAAATGAATTTCGCTTAACTTCACTCATACCCTCCCTCGAACTCGTACAAACATCTCGCTGATGAAATTAAAAGTTTTCGCTTGGTATAAAATAGTTGGAATTGGGTATCCTACTCCCGGACCCTTGCGTACGTACCTGCTTATTTTATTGACGATAAAACGCCGAATGCGAGGAGGGCTGCCTAGCTGAGTACATTGAACCCTATCCAAGCTGCGATACACACCGCGTGTGACAACTCGACCGTGCCTCTGCTTTTCATATTTTTATTACTATAAATTCTGAAATAATTGTTTCGGATACCTTTGTCTAGCTGTCTTATATGAAACTTGTCGACGTTTCAGTTTAGTTGGAGTGCATCTCTGCGAGTACGGGTTAGTTTGGCTTGTGTAATTAAATGCATTAGCTAACTGAAAGGTACGAGAGATCGAATCTTCTTCTGATGTAATCGAGGCGGAGCTTAAGATTATCTAGGAAATTACTTGTAACACTTCCTCTTTACTTTTCACGATTGTATTTGAGTCGGAAACATTGATTTGTGCGTTAGTCGATTGCGTTTAGATTATCTTTGATCTAATCTCATTCGTCTTCTCACTCGATTGGAGAAAGTTCGTTAACTAAAGACTGGAACATGGCTCGATCCAATTGCCGGCAGCTTCTACTCCTGGCTAATTGAATTAATACTCTACATGATATCATCGATCACTTATGTAACTCTTGTAACGATAATTTTCTAATGCCGTTTGTTATATCCTCCTAAGGCCCATGGGCCTACTGGAAGGACTTATTCTCTTAAAGGAATTTGAACCATTTTGGGTTCGAATAGAGTTATATAGAGAGAAACAAACGATATTCAACTCTTTTTCTTACGTTAGTTGATTCAAATTTCAATGTCATTTTGTATCGTATGGTGGGCCTTAGGAGGATAGTTTGTTCCATTGACTCAATACAAAATCTTTAGCTTCAAAGACGGTCAGAAAAGTTCCAAAACATTTCCATACTTAAGAACGCAAATGATGGTGCGGTTCCTCACTGGAAAATCCGAAAGTCCTGCTATTGACATGTAAAGGCCCTGTTTGTTTTGATTTGGCGATTACCGTTCCAACATCAACTATCATACCCAGTTTGAACCGCCACCGATATTTGCACCTTAATAGGTTACGCAGCTGTAGCCTTCTCCAAAAATAAAATGCGTATCTAATACGCACACGCGCATATTTAAAACGAGCATGCGAAAGGTCGCTTTCAATTGTGAGGAGGACAAACCAGATTGCGTTTCACACAAGTTTTGATGCTTTATTTTATTAATATATGATGAAAGTTGCTTATATGTTTCCACAGTTTACGATGAACTTGAATAATTCTGCGTTTATGCTAATTTGCAACTTTGTGGTAGACAGCTCCAGTTGAACGACTCAGAATCTAGCATATCATTCACTCACCTAGAAATCATTACACGACCGTTGGTTTGGCTTGGAGCAACAAAAACAAGGCATCGGTTTCCTCTGCATCTCTGATTATAGTGGTCGTGTACTCGACCGGGCACACTTCCTGTACTGTCGCTCGCCGCCGTCAGGTGGTGCTATTTCTGCCTCTCCGTGAACCGACCCGCCTCACAATTCACGTTCAAAGTCGATTATTTTAAATACAGCAACAGAACCACGTTTGTTTAAACAAACAAACATTCATTCAAGGATTTCGAACATTCTTAATTTAATTTTAAACTTCTCGTGATACATCGTCTGCACTTCTGGATTCTGACTGTGTATCCCGAAGAGAAGCGTTTGTGTCCTTGCTCCAATTTTATATCAAATGCGGGTACAGTACAGCGTCCTATTTTACTCTTCTCATACCGAACTAGAACAATTGCGTGACCCCGTTCTAGTTCTTATATGCATAGCTCTACGCAATCCTCATAAGTTTATAATTGAGTTACTGCAGACACTTGTAATCAAGCTGAACTCACCGACCTTGATACCACCACCTATTATTAGATCTCCAACTTAATGTCATCAACTATTTAAAATTTATCAAATCACAGGGCATCTGATCTCTAATAAAACGTGCGTATCTCGCGTCTTTCAAACGTGTCCAACGTCCCCACCTAAATATAACCGCGAAATTGATTCTGTCTCTCGCATACACCACCGGCCGCACTCATCGGCCACTTATAAAAAGCGGCGAGGTCATGTGTTCGGACGCGCGCCGACAGTGCGGACTCCGCACGCGCCTTGTTACGACGCCTCCATCGATATTGATGCTTCGCTTTATTTATCAGCACGTGCTACAGTGACGTACCCATGTGTCGATGCAACTACTGAGCCAATGGCTCTTGGCAACTCTGCGATTGATTGAAGGTTCGGTTCGGATACAAGTGTGCGTGCCGCGGTGTTGTATAGTCGTGTCCGTATGGTGCAGCAACTTATGGCTGACTTGAAGGTGCTGATCGGCAAGCGGCCGCCGGCCGGGGCTCTGCCCCCGCCGGCGCCGCCTCCCCCTCACCCCCCGCCACACTCCCAGCAACAATACACCCGCCGAGACCTCAAAGCTAATCTTCACCGGCATATGAGCATAGTGCTTGACAGGTGAGCCCGCTGGACATCTATGCCCTTATCTGCAAAAGCATTTGCCTAGCCTTTTCTATTACTCAACATGTTTGAACTATGAATTCTGCGAATGACATTGCTCAGCGCACCTCGTTTTGCCAAGTGACAAGCCTAATTAATTAAAATCTTTTATAACAACTGTAATTAATTAAATTATACATTAGGTACACTAATAATATTCTGTCACGCATATATCGTGTAAATATTACATCATGTGCAAATATTGCAAGTTTGAAAATTGATAATTTATCTGTGATAAATTCTTTTTAGTATATGGTTGAAGTGGGGTCGTTAGCGAATATGCATGGTACATTTGTTCTGAATTTCCTTAGCGGAAGACAAGCCTCTGCCAATTTGTCACCGACTGAATCACTATACATCTGCCTTAACATAGGCTGCTTTCGAAAGCGCCGTTCAACATTGAAAACACATCTCTTAGCTAAAGTAAATGAGTCTCCCAAGACTTCTAGTGACTCTCTCAATGGCATTGATACTTGAAAACGGCCGGATTCTAACCGAACCGTACTTTTGTTAAACAAATCTTCACATATTTGCTCATCAGTTGAACAATTCTTATCGGGTGTGTTAAATGTAATGTAAATTATGTTTAGCGGGCGTCAGTTCGAATCATCTAAAATTGGTTAACAAGTTCTTGTTTGTATTGATATACGATTGATCTGACAAATGTAGGTTTAATAAGGAGCAATGACAATATAGCGTATGCTTATTTTCATTATTCAGTTCCAAGAACACAGGCAAAATTGTTTTCTGTGAAAGAATTGCAGCTGGTGGAATCTAATAATGTATGCAAATGTGTCTTATTGAACTCGATTTCTATGTGTACTCAATCATGTACTTACTGTGTCCAATACGACGGGGTCACTGTACAACCAACGACGTTCTTTGGAGCCTGTAGGCTAGACATTACAAAAACATTATAAGATTTATGAGCACTTACCAGAATAAGTTTTTAAGAATGTCGAGAAGTGTGTGTATAGGAGGCATAGGAGCTCATTACAAAAAAAATAAGACCAGAATTATAGTTATTCATAGGTACATAGGTACACTTAAGTAAAAAATCACGTAAACAGAGTTACATACAGAATTTATTACGGCATTTGTATGAGAGCATCGTTCGCATCGGTGCGGGTAATACTGCTGCACCGCCTTAACTTTCACAAGTTGGTAATAATCGCACTCAAGGTCGAGCTCACCGCTCATTTTATGACAAAATTATAAAACAAGGAACATTTAGACCATTTCATAAGTTTAACACATACTACACAGCTTTAAATAATTCTCGCTGTAACCGTTGACGTTACCTCCATAACATAAATACGGAAATAAAATTATAAAAGCAAAATCTCTACACTGCTCTGAGACTAGTCTTCTTAAAATAAATATCAAATATCACAAATCAGATAGATACGTTTGATAAACATTCAAATCAACTGATATTTCCTTCTACTTTGCATAAAATATCAGCTAACTGGTTATTACTATACGGTGTTTATGTATAAAGTATTAGCTGTCCTCGCGGCTCTTCCCGCCTTCCATAAAGCCTTATTTTAACGGGAAAATAAACAGAATGTCACCCAGTTTTCTTAAACCAGAAGGAAAGTTTTCAATACTTAGGAGTCATGAAAACTCTTCTGCATCTGATTTTACAAATTAACACACTTTACCTAATAGTAATATACTAATATGTACAGTCAGTGGTATTAATATACGTACATAAATATATGTACACGCCTTTATGACATTAACAATAGAGTCGCGTACTGATATTTATGTCCTTATTTATGTACGTATACCACTTACTGCACTAGTATAAATATAGTTAAGTAAATCACTGAATTGCTGGTTACCACAATTTAGTTACATATACATATTATTAAGAAACGTTGCAAATATAATCAGTATTGGCAACTTGAATATAGAGGTATGTACGAGTGGTGGCGTGCAGCATTTCCATTTCCTCCGTTGGGCTCCAAACATTCCTCGCTCATCAATCACTTCACTTCAGTGTGTTGTAAGAATAGGTTGTTTACATTACATTACATACATCGTACCTACGTTAATTTGTCGAATCAGACTGTCAGAAGGGATCGATTCGACGCCAATATTCTAGTTGTTGGAATGTGTCGGGCGGGACATTTGGCAGCTACCCTATTCGCTCCCCAATCAACTGATTACTTTGGGTGATCGGAAAAATTGATCCGACCTGACTTATGGGGGAGGTAGCTCAATGCGACATTCAGCTGGGACATGCATAGCTGTCATGTCGTGTTGCAAGATGAAAATTAATATTTCCTGTCTTTGGACACTGCTATAGGTTATGATTATGATTATGATTAGTGCGTTTTTCAAGAACTTAAAGTACTTGAGAATTATTGTTTTCAATGATTATAGTGTTGGCAAACTAAAGTGTGTGCAATCTTGGCTTCACGGTGCAATGCAATGAGAGATGCGTTTTCCAGGTTAGTTGTCGTGACAAATAGCTTGTGTCACCGAGCAGCTTAAATATATGACCAAGAAGGTGTTTCGTCGCAGGTGTCCAGAAATAAAAGTAATTCCAAACGGCCTTGCGCTGAATCAGTTGGACTAAAATTCGCAAAACAAATGCTGAACTCGTCCGCTTGCGCAAACTGTACCGAAGTAGCTATTTGCGAGACCAACCACGCTGAATGTTTTCCTCGAAGTTAAAAGCGTCGAAAGAAATAATGGGATACAATCATCAGTTAATTTATTATGATGTGTTATTGACCAACACATAGGAAAAATACGAACCTCTGATTATTTATAATGGCCACCTGGATGTGTTCCAGCGGAATGCGGGAATGGCACCTCACTTCGCACGACCTCGTCACACTGACACTCGTTAGGGCGGGGTGTATTATTCACCGCAAACATCGATATCTTCTCCGACGTTCGGATTACGGACGGCGGGGTGCTACCAGCGACACCGCAGTCGCTTGCGCCGAGTCGCCCGCGCATAATATCCGCCCCGAGCGAGGCCGCCGCGAAGCCCTGCTACGTCGTCTAGGTCAATACACTTATTTGCGTGTACTTCACCTACGCCCTTATCGCGTTCCTATTATCGCTTTAAGCCTATTTCGGTCGTACATCGATCGATTCCGTGTCCGAGCCGAACACCGGCAATACTTCTTAGTACGGCGAGAGTAGTCGCACGCGTATCGTTCGTTGGATGACATCAGTTAATTCACCACGTCCGCTGGAGGTCAGGCGCGCTCAGTGTCCGCGGCGGGGCCGGCTCGGACGCACGAAGACTTCCATGGAGGACGGAAAGTGCCAGACGTGCGAGGCCCTCGGCCGGCGCAGCCTCTCCAGCAAGCTGCTGCAGGTGGCCACGGCGCAGGCGCACCTGCGGACATGTGCCAACGCCGCCACCACCCCGGAACAGGGACACGACCCGGACCTGGCATCGCGCGCTCTCGCTGCTAAACGGCGCAAGTCCATTGCAGGCCTCAAACTAAGCCTATCCTCGGACGTCCAACCCAAACCGAATAATAGCGAACAATCCCGAACAGTTTTCGGACGCAGGAACACGTGGTGCTCCGTGTAAGTCTTCACCCACTTCTATTCACTTTCAATATTATGAATACTTTCTACCACTTGTCTGCGACCGATCTATCGATTATTTTATGAAATGATTTGTGCTGTTATCTTTATCATGTTTGTTCCTCTTGCTATCTAACACATGTCATATCTTACCTGCCACTATCAACTCTTGACAATACGGATTACGTGATTGTTGCTACGTCTCTGCACCGGTTGTACTTATATCGTACTTATTATAGTATGATCATTATCGTAAATAGATTTTTTGGAGATCTTTAACTGCGTTTCCTGCTTAATTACCGAATAACCACCGAGCTCAGATATGTTTGATTATTCGTAATCGACGACCTCGTGTTTAGAAAGAATAGGTCCTGCCCCACTGCTCTGACTTCAAACGAGCTCAAAGATCTCACCATTCGCTAACTATTTTACGTACTGGTCGATAAAACCTTGGACATATCGACGCTCACACGACATGACTGCTATTAAAAATTCAGTTTGACACTTGACGTAACAAAGAACTTTTGTAACAAAACAAATCGATCTGCTGTATGTAGCCTTGACGATAATTATGTATAATCAAGATTATTGCATCTGCTTCGTTAGTTTAATAGCTACGGAGTCGTCCTTTAGTGAACATCAGGTTCAAATACAATAATAACGTATTGCAATCATGGCAGCTGTAATTTCGAGACGTTAATTTAATAACCTGATGACTACTGACAGTTCTGAACAAAAACTATAAAGCAATGTGTGAAATCTTGGTGTAAAGAATATTAATGACTGCATATAAGTATCATCTAAATATAATTAATGGCACACAGACTTTCCAGCATTTGCTAATGTGAGCATTTCTTATTTTCAGTGGTATTGTATTAAATGCTTTAATTGAAATGTTTCATTACTGCAATGGGCTTGTGACCTTAAATTTGTTTACGATGCCATTCGAACCAGTTTTTGTAGATGAACAAATGTTTGTATGGAAGCAACTACATTTAAAGGACATTAATACCCAAAAAATCGAGTTAAAGACAGTGCAATTTGTATGGAAAATGAAGTAAATTGCTGTTTCGGTCGCGAAATACTGCGTTTAGGTCCATAGTTGTCAAAAAAATTGTTTCTATAAAAGCGTAAGGATTCTATTGGTACCTTTAAATTTACTCTTGGACAATAAATAAAAAAAACTTTATTTTCTAAACTTTCATATCTTTTTATGATTTGAATTATATATTGTAATTTATACTTTATTACAATCACTTGATGGTTTACTATCCATTTAGCAACACGACGTTATCACTTATCAATTTTAACACCACGCAACAAGCCCATTAGGTAATAATTATTAAAAACTATCGCATAATTTACGTCAAAAAAATGCGACAGAGTGCAATCCGATGTTTTGAGAACATGTTTTCATATCCCAAAAATCACATTAAGATTATTTCTGATAATTTATTTGACCCAGTGGCATTTACTACCTCAGAATGTAATTTCCACCTAAGGCTTAATCAGGCCGTCCTTTTAATTTTGAACTGGCGGAAATCTCAATTGGTGGTACTTGTCCACTAATAAGGCAATGATCCCTTGCAGGAACTAGTCACTTTAGATAATTTCTTACATTTTCATTCGTTGGTTAGTTTTCTGCATATCCACGATTGCAATAGCTGCATATTTGGAGTAGCCTACCTGGGAAAGTATCTCCACCTTACAGAAGTCCGCAGCCATAATATTCCACTACTTGCTTTGTAGGAATGTCTTGTTGTCTTCCTAGTGGATAATTCGGTCGCTAATGCTCCGGATGATGCGCTATGATGAGAGTAAGGGACCTGCATATGTCTCTAGCTGTCAACACACGTCCGTAGGAACAACCTTAGAAACCCTACACGTGACCTCCGGGTGGTGGTAAAAGAACAACAAACTCGGCAGCTGCACTGGAACTCTATCAGTGACATCGATACGAATACATATGTGACCGTCCATAAGAAAAGGGCCCTTATGGCAGTTTCTAGTTACGGAGATATTGGCGTTTTTATAAAATCCTTCAAAATTATATTTTTTTTGTTTTATGCAAAACTAGTAAAATATACAAATAGAGGTATATTTATACCTTGGTATCAGTTGTGTCTTGAAGCTCAAGACCGTCATAAATGGCAATCTTTGGAAGAGGCCTTTTCCTGAGAGGGGTTCCTGATATTCAACAGTATATTCTACCAACCCAAATGAAAAAATAAAATAAAAATAATATATATATATATATATATATATTTCTAGTAGAATAAGTAAACATGTATATACGTAAAAGTACACAAATGTAAAAATTGGGAAATAAAAGGCTTATCAGTTGTGTACGTTAACTTTTTCTTTATTAAAATTGAGTTAAAAGTTTAGTAGAAAAGGGCCCTTATGGGAAATCGCATACAAAAATGACAAAGCTCAACGGATAAAACTGTTTACAAGTATTTTTTTTCATATTCCAACTATCGTAAAATCATAAATATCATAATCCAGCAACTTACAATAAGTGGAATTTGAAATAAGGGGTCTGGCCGTGATTTTTGACAACCCCCCCCCCCCCCCCCCCTTCAAATCACCTATCAAATGGGATCAAAAATCACCTAAAATGTCCTTACGTGATTTATGAATGGTTCCTTAGTGGTAACGGACGCTGGGTAAAAGCTCACAATCAAATTCTGGGAAACGAAATGGCGGATATGGAGGCGAAGAGAGCAGCAAATCTGCACAAAGCACCAGATTATGCATATTTCCCAATCTCATACGAAAAACTGCATAGAAGAAAGGACACTGATTTAGCTCACGAACGGAATTATATATATTCGGAAACTGGAGCACACCTTAAACAGCATTTGCCTAAAATTAGCGACATAAGAAACATAAGAGGCGCTATTCCAATCAGCTTCCAATTAACACAGGTACTCACCGGACATGGGTACCACAAAGCATACCTGCACAAGTTCAAAATCACTGCGGATGATCTGTGCCCGTGTGACACCACTACTTCACAAACAATTGACCATCTTCTTAGACAATGCCCTAAATTTAAGGCGCTCTTATTAGACGATATTTAGGTATTTGCGGAGGTGAGGCAGACGGAGCGGGAGACGCGCGTCCCGCGCACCCCGCTAACGGCCTTATTCTGTTGGCATCCGTATTCGGCTCGTTTTTGCGGATCATACGATCAAATGTTTGTCTTCTTGAATAATTGTTTTATTTTTCAAATCTTGGTTGATTTGTGTAAGATTGTCCCCAAATATTTATTGTTTATTTATTTATTTAAATCTATTTTTTTAGAAAATAAGGAATAATAGGTAGTTACAGTTCTTAAGTACATCGTAGTATGATGACATCAATTATGGACACTTACTTTCCAAAGATATGTTAGTACAGATTTCTTCATCATCAATCCACCTATCGTTTTCCCAGTTCCTAGGTGGGTGCTTCCGTTTTCCAAATACGTAGAACTGATAAAATAATAGTACATCTTCACTTCCTAAGGGTGAACGTCACCAATTATGGATTGAACTAATATATTACAGTTTTTTAAACCGAAATAAAATCGATTACTTCTAGGTAAAGTTATAGCGCCGGTTAACGCCCGCTTAAGAAACCATCAAAAATAATAAACAAATAGCTATGTTCATATATTGATCTCCTGGCAAATTATATTATTACCATAATTATTATTACCTTTGTTACATAAGTATGACTGACTGATCAAAAACTGAATAATTAGACCACTGTTAGTCAGAAGAGCATTTTATTATACAGGGTGGTTATTTTAAGACCAGCAAGTTCTTCAGTACATGACTATGTCTATAAAATAATGTAATTTGACCAAACATCATATAAAAAGAACAAATTCAATTTGTCTCTTAAATACCTAAACGTGTTATGTCACTGCGCTCGCGCGGCGCGTGCTGCCTACCATACTCCCTCGACCAGCGGCCACACCGCGATGGACCTTGATACTCTCAACAAGCCAACAAGATTGGACTTACACTTGTTACTTGGTTGCTCTATACTCCAGGCAAAATACGGTTTCGAAAATCATTAATTTATAATAGCGTTTTTTTGTACATTTCATTTTATTCGTTATTCTAAGATGCTTTACACAAGAATCCAACAAATTTTCCAACTGGAAGTAATTATATAAATTTAAATTAAGCTTTAATTGTCTTTTTTGTTTGATTTATATAGAATATTTTAAAGCAAATGTAAATTAACCAAGTAAAAGCCTCCTCGATCTCATGCAATTTTTCTCGGTCTTTAGCCAACTGCATCCAGCTAGGTCCGGCGACCTCAGTTATGTCATTGGTCCAACGTCTTCGTCGTCTACCTTTCCTTCTTTTGCCTTTCGGCCCTGACCAGTTTGTTGCTTCCAGTGCCCATCTTTTCTCCTAATATCTGGCGATATATGGCTTTTACCCGAATGGGGTCCATATAAGAAAGAAAAAATGGCATAATTCTTTTAGATTTAGTAAATGGAATAAATAAAGCTTAAATAAATATATATATAAACTAACTGTTGCCCGCGACTTCGTCCACGTATAACATGTTATCGTTTAAATGTTTGTTTAAGAAATTTAAATGTTTGTTTAATAAAAAAAAACATTGAAATTAGTTTTGTACAGTCAGCATCAGATAGTTAGTAGCAGCCTAGGTAACCAAATATATCGCAACACGTCTTTATTACTATAGGAGTAAGGATGTGTTACGATATATTTGGCTACTTTGGCTGCTACTAACTATATGACGCTGACTGTACCTAGTCTTTTAGTAAACAGTCTAAAACCGAAGAAACAAATCTCTCTTTATTTCAAAATGTCTTGCTCTCTATACAAACTTAGAACCCTCTTTGAACTCTCATAGTAAAAAGTCTGAAACCGAAGTTACAAATTTCTTACTAAGTCTGAAACCGAAGTTACAAATTTCTTACTTTAAAAATGTATTGCTCTCTATACAAAATTTGAACCCCCTTTTCACCTTCTTAAGTGATGAGTTTAAAAAACGCTGAAATAAGTTTTGTAGTATTTTAGCAAACATTCTAAAACCGAAGTTACAAATCCCTTACTTAAAAAATGTCTTGCTCTCCATACAAACTTTGAACACCCTTACGCCCTTTAGGGGATGAATTGCAAAAAACGCTAAAATAAGTTTAGTAGTCTAAACAGGCTACGTTCGAAGTTACAAATCTCATACTTTATAATTTTATTGCTCTCCATACAAACTTTGAACGCTTTTCAGGGAAAAATTAAAAATAAAACACTAAGTTTTTTTATTGTAATAGGTTGGTATTTTTTCTACAAAATATCAAGCCTCTAGCTAAAAAAAGAGTTTCCCATACGAACCTTGCACCGCTTTTTAACCCCTTAAGGAGTGAAATTTTCCAAAACGCTGGTAGTACTTTTTTGTATTTTAATAAGTAGGTACTTAATCTTTCTACAAAGTTTTAAGTTTCTACCTAAAAAAAAGTTTCCCCCATACAAACATTGCACCTCTTTATCCCCCTCTTAGCGGGTGGAATTTTCCAAACCACTGAAAGTAATTAACCTGTATATTTGTATTCTAAAAAATAATCTTTCTACACAATGTCAAGTCTCTAGCTGAAAAAAAAAGTTCCCTCCATACAAATGTTCATCCCTTAGGGGTTGAATTTTTCAAAACGCTGAAAATTCTTTAGTTATATTCTAATAAGTAAGCTTTCTACAAAGTTTTAAGTCTCTAGCTAATAAAAAATGTTTCCTCCATACAAATGTTGCACCCCCTTTTAATCCCCTTAGGGGCAGAATTTTTCAAAGTACTTTATTTTTATTTTAATAAGTAATCTTTCTACAAAGTATTAAGTCTCTTCAGTCTCTTGATAAAATAATAAAGTTTCCCCCATACAAAATTTGCACCCCTTGTTAACAACCCTTAGGGGCAGAATTTTCCTAAACGTTGAAAGTAGTGAACCATTTTTTTAAATCTCTTAAGATATTAACACTGCCTTCACTGTATATCCTAGAAGTAGGTATTTTTATCAAGACCAATCCAAGCATGTTCAGTAACGTTTCAGAAGGCCGCAGATTTCCGACACGTAAACAATACAAACATAAATTGAAAACTTTGCAGGTTAGCAACAACACAGCGCTAATCAGAGGTGGAATCTTGGGAATGGCACCAAACATATTCAATAAAATTCCAGACCGAATTAAACACTGGATATTTATAAATTTAAAAGACAATTGACTTCATATTCAGATTCAGATTTGTTTATTATCATAATTTTACAATTGAAATCATGGTACAATTAATATACAGATAAAAATGTGTTAAAATTATGACTTGTCAGTTACAATAAAATACAATAGATGTGTACAGTTGTGTACAAAATTGTTATTATTTGTAAATAGTTTATAATACTCATACTCATAGCATAATGCTATTACATAAAATAGAGAAAGAAAACATAAAACAAATATTAACGTCAAGCTTTTAAGATCTTGTATAGGGGTACAGTTCAAAATGTATCACGTGACTTCCGGAATAACTTTTTGTAGAGAAGCCTAATCTGATTTCAATAATTGTTTGTTACATGTTTTAATCCTTCTTTATTTGCCATTAGTTGTTAATCACAAAATGTTATTTAGTTTATGTGACGGGCATGAAAACTATGCTGAAATGACCGCCATGTTCAATGCCTCGCGAGTCAAACGAGCTACGTCAGTCAATGTTGCTATATATACCGATTTATCTGTGCTTATACAGATTTTAGTGAATTAATGCAGATATATATTTAACGGGGACAGCCAACAAAGAAGTATCCACTTAAACTTAATTAACGGTTGTATCTCCGACACAACCCGCTTCTTTTTAAGTTATTCGCATTTCTCATTGATCTCGAACTATTTTCACCTCTCGTTTGAAATTCATTTGGATAACGTTTAACATACATCAAAACTTCCAATACATAAGTTGAAACTGATGTTAAGATACTAAGTTTTCTTAAATGTTCGCGACACGTGTATCTGTACTTTGCATACGCAAGTACTCTAATTGCACGTTTCTGGATCTTTAGGATGCGCTCATAATCCGTACTGTTGCCCCAAAGCATTATCCCGTATGAAAGTTGAGAGTGTATGTACGCATAATACAGCTCTTTTAAGCAACTTTCTGACACAAGTGGTCTTAACTGTCTTAGAGCATAGATCCCTCTTGCTAAATTACTGCATAATGTATCTATGTGATCTTTTCATGACATTATTGGATCAATCATTTCAATCAATAGATCAATATTTGATTGAAAAGTGTTATTATACCATAAAATATTACTTAAACAACCCTACGACATAACATGGTTCCATTCCAGACATTCCTTAGTTATAGTATTTTTTGAGAGTTTTTGACATGTGTTTGAAGTATTTAACACCAATCACTGTATTGACATTTTTTTTTAATTTTTATAAATATATTAGCTAGCTGAAATATTTTGTAAACCTACATTGTGGGTAATGCACAGAGGTCTTATATTTTGTATACCAACAATACTTGTAAAAGTTGTAACCTATGTTTAACAAAATAAATTGAATTGAATTGAAAGTAATTAATTTGTATTCTAATAAGTAATCTTTACGCAAAAATTTAAGTCTCTAGCTCTAAAAATAAAGTTTCCCCCATACAAACTTTGCACCCCTATTTACCCCCTTTAGAAGTGGAATTTCCAAAAATCCTTCTTAGCGTTGCCTACGTTGTAAAAGGTAGTTCTGGTGTAAATTTCAACTTTCTAGTCTTAGTAGTTTCGGCTGTGCGTTGATGAGTGAGTGAGTGAGTGAGTCATATCAATAACTCCATACCGACAAAAGGTATGTTCACTTAGATAACGTCACATTTATTTGCTTTAGTGGGCTTATTTTTAAAGGGGCGTGGCGGGGGAGGCTTTCTTGGTAGTTATTTAGAGAAGCAGCGGCGGCAGAGTGAGTGCGAGATGTGAAACGGCATACTTTAGTGTTTTGTGATGGGTATCATGTGCACAAACAGCTGGAAAAGTTTTGCAGCTGTATAGGGGAACACCCTGTAGTACTTTGTACCCGACTGCCTCAGAAGGAAGTTTATGTTTTCCGAGCGTATGTATCATCATAATCATCATATCAGCCGAAAGACGTCCACTGCTGGACATAGGCCTCCCCCAAAGAGTGCCACAATAGCTGGTCCTGCGCCACCCGCATCCAGCGGACTCCCGCGACCTTAACCAGGTCATTAGTCCACCTTGTGGGAGGCCTAACCACGCCGCGCCTTCCGGTACGTGGTTGCCACTCGAGAACCTTTCCGCCCCAACGGCCATCGGTTCTACGTGCAATGTGCCCACTGATACTTAAGTTTAGCGATTCGAAGGGCTATATCGGTTACCGTGGTTCTGCTGCGGATAGCCTCATTTCTGATGCGATCGCGCAGAGAAACTCCCAGCATAGCCCTCTCCATCGCCCTTTGAGTGACTTTGAGCCTTCTTATGAGGCCTATAGTAAGCGACCACGTTTCCGTTCCATATGTCATCACTGGCAACACACACTGGTCAAAGACTCTCGTCTTGAGACACTGCGGAATATTGGACGAAAAGATGTGCCGTAGCGTATGTATGCATGTATGTCTATGACGAAGATGAGGAAGGGCCGTGGCCTGCTGCTGGTGGAGTGGCAGGATCTTTTTACGCACTCGTTTTTAATAGAATCTACTAAACAGCAAGTAAATATACTTCAGTTCACCAACTCGTTTAGGACTTTAGACTAGGTAGTCGCTATCCGGCGCAATAGCCCTAAATGCTTTTGATATATTTCTGTATGAATAAATAAATCTATTATTCGTACAGTCCATAATTGGTACCATTACCCCCCCAACCATGTACTCGTGTCCGAATCCGATTTACACCCGACTACTTACTACCTAACAGTTCTACGTATTCAGGATAACTGAAGATTTTTATTGACATCTTGTCAATATGCTCCAACTACCTATTAATACGTTTTAGGTGCGGATGTAGAAACGCTTTAATGTAGTAAATATCGCATACCTTATATTTGTTATTCTATCATTTCGAATGTTTTCTCCAGCATGTATTAGCGTTTCCTATTCATTTAAGTATTTTTATTTACCTTGATAACTCGAAATAATTGCTGCAAAAAGGCGTATTTGCGTGCCAGGTAAACATTCACAGGTCCGTCGTCGGCAGTGGCCACGGGCGTACTAACTCGTACTCGCCACCGCGCATGCACGACGCGGACACCCGGTTTTTCAGACAAATGACCAAATGTATTGAATTATCAAACATATTGAAATTCTAAGAAGCCGGTAGATAGATCTACCAAAAAACTACCTATCACAACAAATTTCATTGTAATGTTCCAAATAACTTTTGAGATATTTCGAGTTTGGTGGTAAAAAAGCACTGTTTTGAAAGGCAAAATCTATCGAGGTTTTTGTAAGCAATCGTAATTTTACGAAGCACGAACATAGCCAATGAACTGAAGATATACATATCAAAAATTTGGATCCCTAGCAATAGTACAAGTATACTAATAATCGGTTTGGAAAAAGCACTTTTTCGATGCGCAGCTGCATACAGCGCCTTAACCTGAGTAGAATAGACCACGAAATCGTGTGTAACAATATAAATATAGACCCATACGACATCAAAAGTATAATTAAAAAAGAATCTTCAATTCAATCATTCACCAAATTCATCAACAAAATCATAGACAGCCTTAAAAAATTCAATAACACGTAAAATATATTTCATAGTACCAATATATTTTAAAGTTACATATATACTAGTCTCATATGTCATAATAGTTAAAAGAACCAAAGTTCGCCCGTATTCCTCGCGGGGTCTTTGGATCATAAAACCATAGTTTATTAAAAAAAAAAAAAAAAAAAAGTGGTAACGGACTGTTAACAGTACAGATATTGTGTTCTCTTTCGGGATCACTAGGTAGGTACTATGTGAATTATTTAACGTTAACTTTAAATGAGAATTACTCATTACTGAATATTTTAAGAAAATTTATAATAACATTTTTTCTTCGGATTGCTGTCTTGATACAAGATTAGCAAATAAATTATGTTAATATTGTGCCATATTGTAATTATCAATATGTTTTGTCTGTGATTGGTCATAAGGGCCCTTTTCCCAAATGTATGGGAGTCAAATTGTGATTTTTACGTAACTTTAATCGTGTATAAATAAAAAAGTGTGACTTGTAGAATAATAATAAGACTTTTGTGATGCTCCTGTAGATTGATTAAATATAATTTAGAACTTACCATATCTAATTTGTTATTGTTCTAGGGAACATGTAACTGATAACAATTATCACATTTTAATTAAAATAAAGATATTTGGTTAACTATGTGATTTTATTTCTATCCTAAACTGCATGTTCAATTAGTGTTCTACTATATACAATGGTTCAGATTACAACATAAAAAAGAAAAAGCCGAAAAAATATTTTTATTAATTTCGTTCATATGAGCAATGCTCTTTCCAAAGGCTGTTTTTTCAGGATCTGGTAAAAACATGACTGAGTTCCAAAGAAAAACACCTTGAGATACAAAACCAATCATAATTTATGTAACTTCCAATGGGAACATAGGTACTTAAAATTAGTTTCAAACTTCTTTTGACGATTTCTCAAAAATGCAATTTTATCATGTGTAAATTTAATGTTTTTTTTTTTTTAAGTATGAGATAGCTTATTTAACGTAGATTTAGGATATGTGCCTAACTCAATACCTGCCATAAGAGCCCTATAACCATGGACTGTCACATATATTATGTATCCAGTGTGTAAGCGCCATACGATGAATAAATAAATAACACAACGAAACTTCGAATCTTGGAGTGAATCTTCAAATCTTGGAGTGATTTGAAGATTCGTTGAGGATCCTCAAATTGTGATTCTTCTAAAGTCGCAAGCGTCCATGTCCAGAGGGCCTACCGCGAATGGCATTCGATGTTTTCCCTCTCTGTCGCACTTACGTACGAACTCGTAAGTATGACAGAGAGGGGAATCTTCGAATGCCTTTCGCGGTAGGCTCTCAGGTTAGGATATCTGCTTACCATCAGGCATGTCGTATGCTTGTTTGCTTCCGTCTTAGTATAATTAAATTATACAATACTTGTATTGTTACGTTCAAAATTAACTTTTATTGATTTTCCTTGGATACAAATGAGCACCTAGAGTTTACTTAACACGAGATTTTGTAATGCAACTAAGTTTAAGATATAATTAGTTGGCATCATATTGGTCACAAGAAAAAATAATTTCTCTAGCACACTTCTGCAAAAGGAATATGTCTTGCCCGACAGCAAGACCAGTGTTCACTTCATCCAATGTGCGTACACTCTTGTCAGTTACTGCCGGCACAGCGTCAATGCTAACTTTGTCTACAAGCATGGAATGAAATTAGAACCATGTGTCATATTTTTTTACTGTGGTTATATTGTTAAATACGAAGATGAATCATATTTACCAGTTCTGATTTTGAGTTGACAATTTTCTGATTTTTTAGAAGATTTTGTTGATAATACGAGATCATTATACTAGTAGTAACATCCTCGTATGACTTAAAACCTGCAGACTCTAAACTTAAATATGTTTTTATTTGACGGAAGGACATATAAAATACAATAATAAAGGAATCGTTTTTATGCATCAACGCAACATTAATTGCACTCTAGCAAAGACGACTGGGACTTAAGCAAATCAGTGAATGAAAATATACTTGATGATTCCGCTAACATCTTCGTGACTATAAACAAATATATAGCTTCATAATGGAGACTTTAACGGCAATGAAGCGTGGCTTGAACGGTTATTCGTGACATAAAATCGCAGCTTCTACCATTGTACGAGGTTCTACAGCGGTCGTAAACGATTCAAAAAACAATAGCGACATCAATAATGATAGAAGGCACTGAAAAGTAATTGCTGGTACATGACATACTTAAACAATGCTTTTGTATATGAAAGACTCTTAAACTTTTGACATTCTTATGTCACGTAAATAAGTTATTGTTTTTCTTGCACTGAAGTTGAATTAGCTGAATTTATTAAGGTCACCTACACGTAGTGTTCCAAAGGACTCCAGCTTTACGGCTCTTTTTTTAAAGGCAGGCTGGCTTCAATTGTGACGCCTAAGCTCTTTTTTTTTATACAACGACGGTGGCAAACAAGCTTACTTTACTCCGGAAGAATCACAAGCGCGTTGCCGACCCTTTATTCACTTGAGGATTAGCCCTTTAGCCCTCAAGCCTAGCTCTATTCAAGAGCCTAGACTCACAGAGCTTGTAACCTTATTAAAAGACTATATATTTAAAAGCTAAAAGCCCTTGTCAAAATATTCTGTCTTGGGTCTGACCATTGGATGAAATAAATTATTAAATTGGTTTTCATTATAAAATTAAGCTAAATAGTATTTTTATGGAAATGAAGTCATGGGTGGCGGGGGGTCCATTCAATTATCACGCTAGGATTACAGGGGGTGTCAAAAATCGACAAAAAACGATGACGTAGGTATGTAATATATGGACAAGCCCTAACCTATATTTATTTATATTTATTTATTTGGTATTAATCATACACTGTCAATTGGGTACATTATAACTTATATGTAAATTAAAATTAAAACCACAAATACTGGGTTACAAATGTCCCAAGAATAATATTAAAAAATATGTTACATAATGTCATTCAATAAGAATAGCTTGAATATAAAATGATGAAATAGTAGATTGAATATGTCCGCAATTAAAATAATATGATACAATCAAAATGTAAGTATTATCAATGTCATTTCTAATTAAATGTCAGCTCGACATATTTATTCATCCAGGAATTCCTTCACAGAGTAGTAAGCCTTGGCTGCGCAATATATTTTAAGTTTATATAATATATATGTAATTTTATTATTTAAATCCCCAATATTCGCGGTAGGTATAAAATTTTGTTATCACTATCAGAGTAAACAAAACACTTGCAAAGGTCTTGAATTACATTCTTCTTTCGGAAGTTCCAACATAGTAAGTTCTCTTCGCGCACACTCCTCTAAAATTTAAGAAAAAGAACGATTTTAAGGTACTCAATTATATAGAATATATAGATCGAGAAAATTATAACTTAGCGGAAACTAACCTACTTTTTCATCACAAAATCATCAGAAACGGGGCACTGCAAACTTGCACTTCAATTGTGAAATGACATCCCATCAATTGGTAGTTGAATCAACTGTCATATCATATGCAGCTCATACAAACATATACCTATTGGTATATCATTTTATTCCGATGCAGACTGTTAAATAATAACCAACTAGTTTTTGCCCGCGACTCCGTCCGCATGGATCTCGTTTATATCGTAGCTCCATACAAACTTTAACCCCCCATTTCATCCCCTTAGGGGGTGATTTCTGGGATAAAAACTATCATAAATAATTATGTCCTTTCCCCGGACTCACACTATCTCTTCATCCTAATCAGTTCAGCGGTTTAAGAGTGAAGAGGTAACACTGGAGACAGACGGACAGACATTAATAGAAATACAGACCGACAGACACACTTTCGCATTTATATTAGTATCTATGGATATATAGTAACTCCGAAAATCTGGTTATTTCGATAATGTGCTTAGGGTATTCAAAGGCAAATATCCATTTTTTTTTTAAAAGAGGGTAATTCAAATTTACAATACAAAATTATGTTTTGTCCGAATGTGAGTGGTTATAAATGGTGTTAGGGTTAGTATTTTGGTTACATCATATCACAATCAGACAGAGTTTGGCGCACAATATTGAAATTATTTAATTATTGTTATATGAATATCGAATTAAATTAGGTAGTAAAAAGTAAAAAAATCAATAAAAATAAAAATGTCAATATATCAATAATAAATCAATGTCATGCAAAAAGGTAAGTAGTCAGAGAAAATAATAAAAATCATTAGGCATTTGTGGTTACAAAGTGTGAACACTAAAGAACATTCTTTGTAGACACCACTTAAATAATTTGGTTTTGAAACCAAGGATCTCAGTTCATTAGTTCATTTATTTGTGTGATGAGCACGAATATTTGTTCCTGAGTCATGGATGTTTTCTATGTATTTAAGTATTTATTTGCTTGTTACTTTATTTTTATTTATGATGTTGTTTTCTTGTTTTTATAAATGAATATTTTCCAGGACTTAGATATATGTTACCTGAAATCCTTGTTAATAATTCACATTATAATATTCACCAGTATTTATTTCTCTATATAAGTATCTATATCGTCGTCTAGTACCCATAGTACAAGCTTTGCTTAGTTTGGGACTAGGTTGATTTGTGTAAGATTGTCCACAAATATTTATTTATTTATTTATTAGGCAATTGTTTGAAAATTTTGACAGACATGAAAATAATACTTTTTTCGAAATGAGAAGAGATATGATTTGGATAACAGATATTGAGTCCATAGTGTTAAAAAGTTTGCCTAGGGTTAGATTTCATAATTTTTTATTGGCTAATATGAGCTTTCACAAAAATACTCATTTCGTAAAATGTACAATGTGGGTAACGGCACAGTGAAAGTAATAGTACAAGTACAGAAGGCACACTCCTTTGATCTTTACAAAAGCCGCTTTTTTCTTAGCAAAAACATTATCATTTATGGCTCTATGACGTCGTCGACCCCAGCGCAAGCCAAACAGAACGTTAAGGCTGTGTACGAACTGTGAAAATGAATTAGCTCACTCGCCGCGTGGCCGATAATGAGGGCTGTCTACAACTAAAAATAAAATAATAATGTATTGCCCATTTATTTCTTGAATTCAAGAAACAATAAATGAAGAGCAATAGATGTATATTCTTCATACAATATATACATTATTTCATTATTTATCTCTAAAATAACAAATCTCACAATTTGGACGAATTAAATACACCAAGACCACCAGGCCACATTTTATTGGCTTTGCTGCAGCTGTCCTTTACGTTCTAGGCCATTATTTCATATCAGCTTTGCCCGAAAAAATTACTCTCGGCATACTTTTTTCAGACGAGTCCCTAGTTTTTATAACAAGTATCTGAGCGATATTGATCCTTTCCACAAATCATTGTTAAGTGTTAAATTGTTAGTAAAATGTAAGTTATTTTTAGCTCATCCATGAGAACAATATTTACTTACCTAAGACACATTTTACTATTCACATCACCTGAAAGTCTAAATCCAAAATGTCTTCATTAATCTCATATACCTACTTATTACCTACCTTTATTACTTGTGCATGCATACTGCGTCGACGAGCGGTATTGTATTATATTAAAGAATTTATTAAGTTCAATTTTTTTAAATATTTTTAGCTTTGTTTCTTTATGATTATTTTGTTAAAGCTTGTCCCAGAAAAAAATGTCGCTTATAAATTAGTAAAAATTCCATATTAATTATTAAAATTCAACAAATTTTCCAATACAGGTTTTTTTGATAATCCTTTCAATATTATTATTTACACATAAAGATCAGTTTAAGATTGGTTCATCCAGAAACTTCTTAATTTTCCCTTGACCCCTGCCATCAAGTTTTGTACATCGTCATCGGTGATTAGTTTGGATGCTTCATTCCACTTCCGTTTGAAGTTTTCGACTGAAGTGTCATTACTTTTAGGTTTTAAAAGCTTCTGTTTCACACGAGCCCAATATTTCTCAATGGGTCGTAGCTCCGGGCAGTTGGGAGGATTGAGGTGTTTTTCAACAAAATCGACATTATTTGCTTTGTACCACTCTATTGCTTTCTTCGTGTAGTGATACGTGGCCAAATCAGGCCAGAACAGTACAGGTGAAGTATGCCTCTTAATGAATGGCAACAATCGTTTTTTGAGGCACTCATTCAGGTACAAATCACCATTTATGGTTCCATTAGTAAAATATGGTTTACTGCGTTTGCCACATGAACAGATCGCCTGCCACGCGAGAGCTTTATTTGCAAGTTTATCCATTTTGATGACCTTATGCTCTTCACTTACTGCTTTTCTGTCGGTCCCAGAATAATAGTGGTGTCCTGGAAGTGATTTGAATTCAAGTTTGCAGTAAGTTTCGTCGTCCATAACAGTACAATAATTTTTCTTCGTCATTTTTGAATAAAGCTTTCTAGATCTGGTTTTAGACTCTTTTGACAGTTTTGCATTTCTATTGAGCACTTTAGTTTGTTAAAACGTTTTTATAGAATTATTTCTCTTCACTCGTTGCACAGTAGATTTCGAGGTTTTAAACTTTTTGCCCAAGTCTCGTACAGAGAGGGTAGGTTCTTTCTGTAAAGCTGTTATAATCTTCTTCTCGATATTCTTGTTTACAAACCCTGGTTTACGTCCACTTCCAGGCCGTCGCCGTATACCACCAGTCTCCCTGAACCGTTTTAAAACCCTTTAAACGGTTTTTGTAGACGTTTTTAGCTCCGTTGCCACTTTTTTCGCAGAGATGCCTCCATATTGAACATATTTGTACAAAAATTTTTCGTGTAACTTTTCTTGCACCGACGACATCGTTGAACATCTAGTACAGACAGCGTTTTTTTTTATTTTAATTTATACATGAATGACCATCCTAACGGAGAGTATAGTTTTCAAACCTCTTGAGATTTCATCCTGATATACCACCCCATCTAATAATGAGCGACATTTTTTTCTGGGACAAGCTTTATGTTAACATAGTTTTTATGTATTAATGAACCTCCAGGTCTTTTGATTTATGTCTATTGGTACTCTTTGTGTACTCTTAATATTTGTGTTTATGCGACTGTTTGTGTTCTAAATAAAAATAAAAAAAGTATAAAAAATAAAATACCATGCAACGTAACGAATAGAAAAATAGGGATAGTACGGCGTTAGTTATGTATAAAAATTCATCACTGGTAATTTTACAAAGGTGACATCTAATATTATAAGAACCTCTATGACTATGACGTTCCCTTTATAGGCATACGAAGTTGTTGTTTTAGTAAGTAGGTATACTATACCATACTAGAATTTAAATTCACATGTACTCGTATCAACAAACAATCAATTCAAATTTACCTACATACTTAAACCAAATAAAGATTGTTCTGATTCATACATGGAATGTTATATATGGAAGTAGAAGATACACCTTTAATATCTCTTTTATTATTATTCAGTAACTACTTATTATATATTATGTTCATTTTTTTACCTCTCGGCATCCTTCGGGCGTGCCGGGAGATAAAAAACGATTGATTCGAATTTTTATAATTGTTTTTGCAACCCGCTGCAATACAAAATCTTCATTTATTCATTTCAACAGAAACAATGCAACACACAAACAGACGAATGCGGCGGCAAGTTCACTTGCGATATATTTACGTAAGCTTGTGTGCGCGCGAAGTAGCGTGCGCGTGCGATCCGATGCACAGCGTGGCTGCCACTGAATAGTACCCTTCATTCGGGCAACCGGCATGTACTTGTAGCGATGAACGTAAATCGCGAGTGAGCCGCGCCTGCCCAGAGGGACAAAATCAATGGAAAAGCAAATAGGAGGACCAGGGTGATTCTCAATAAAAATGTTACCCCTCCTATATTAACTGTGGTGTTCAGTAGGTACCTAACTGAGTTTAATCTTACAAAATCAGAAACTATCTAGCAACATATAAAGGCCAAATGGATCAAGAATGAAGTGAAAACAAAAACCTTTATTATAGACACCAATAAAGTAGGGTAGGTAACATTATTTTGGCAGTTAAACATTTGTTGATATACTTATGTATGTATTTATCTACTTCATTTGACCGACCTTCACGGCGTTTATAATAGGTACCATTATTGTTTTACTAGTTCTGCTTTGTAGTCTAAATCTGTTATTGTATCCAGGTTGGTTATTGCCAACCATAATTCATAATATTTATGCAGTTATAGTGCATTTTCTGCGCAGAACGTTTAATAGCCTAGTTTAATACATAGGTACCGGCAAGGTTAAATTAATATCATATTCTCTCACACGCGGCATAAACAATGCTTTATTAACTCACGTTACATTAATGATGTTCAGTATCGTATGTCTTTACTACCCTCCTATGACAACATAGGCAACACCGCCATTGCACGCTTACATCTCTACAATGTATCTATCTGCTAAGAAATAATCACCTCGTTAATGGTAACATCTTGATCTTTATTGTCTTTAACGCAATGATAATGATATAATACTTGTTTCGAAACAAAAAACAAGTACACATGTCAACATGCTTACAAAATACTCAAGGTCTGAATCTTGATTCTGTTTAGATAGCGGTTCTGTGCGTTGAATCGGCGCCAAGTGCACGTTGGACAAGACTGTCCTAGCTTATGCAAATATAGCTGTGAATTATGTTGTCAATGGGGAACTTGCATGGGACTTCAATTTCGAATAAATTGCACTCAATCGATGCGGATATACGTACAAAAGAAAAAGAAAGAAAAAAAAAACGATTTTATTAGTTTTACCTAACGTTAAAATTACGAAAATTTATTTTTTTATTTTTTCGATAAAATAACGTAACAGTTACATAGAATATTAAATTAGAAATGATATTTTGTATGACAAGTATAGACTTAAACGTAAATTTTGTGGAGATAATCGCAAATTAATGACTTACTCCATAGTAAATGCTGTGACGTCATAGCATAAGCCCGTTTAGTATAGAGCGTTTTCGGGGGGTGCCGGCGCGCGCAGATCAAATGCATATAACATCAGAAAAATAAATCATAACAAAGTTTTAATGCTACAGTTGTTTTAATGCTGGATTATACTTTTGTTTTTCGTAATAAAATATTAAGATGCAAGTTCCCTATTTGCTATTGTGCCTGCAGACATTGTCTTATCAGCTGGATGCTTATTTGTATTTCTACCAGGTATAATTAGTGACCTAGATAAGATCGTGATTGTGACAACAGTAACTGCCAGTTGCACCTCTCGAACTTCTTCTGATCTGTCAGAAATATTCATTATCCTGTCAGTCTGCTGGTGAAACATAGACAATGTGCGGAAGTCTGCAACTTCAATTGTTTGATGTCACTTGTCTAGCCGGCTTGTTGAGACTGTTTATTCATATTCATCTACTTGTTCCTATGTTTTTCTAACTTTGGATTCAATGTCAAGACAAGTTTATTTTTTACTTTTTTGAGTTTAGAGTCTATACTTTAGACAATACGAGTAACACTCTATACTTTAGATAATACGAGTAAATGATAAGGTAAGCTATAATTGGTAAAACCTAATTAGTGGTAATTTTTATTTTTCTTATCCGAGTCTGTTGCTAGAAATTTAAAAATAGACCTCTCGCTACTACGCAGAAAAGGCTTTATCTAAATCTGGTCAGCCTTGAACTTAACGATCGTTTCATTCAAATTAAGTAATCCAATGTTGCTGAAGTGGCTTGGTGCGTCGCTAGTGCAGATTTATACTCGTTTTAATTTAAAGCGGCGGGTGTGTCTCAAAGCGTTGCCTAGGTGTTCGGAGGCGCCATCATCGTAGCCCGTAGTAGGTAGAGCCGTGCGCGCGCCACTTGCTCCGCTGCGGCCTCCCCGCTCCGCCCCCGCCGCACCGCCCGGCCCCAGTCCGCCGCAAAGCGTCGATCCGGTCGCCCGTGCGCATAACTAACCAAACCAATCTAAAAACGCTCCATTACACTCGTATTCGCACGACAAGTAAACAAAACGGCACCCTCGAGCCCTTCCACCGGGACTCGCAAGTCCCGTCACGTGATCCTTGGCAAATCCGAAGCCATGCAGACTAAACTTATAAGTGCCAGCTACTCGTCCATCATGAACAAGCAAGATCTGCTCAGAGAAGTGGTCGTCAAGTACATCGACTACTTTTACCCTGTGTAAGTACTTTAACCTTTAGCGAGTCGCCGACACCTCCATAGTCGGACGGAGTCTTGACGCATTGCAGCTTTTTCGACAAGTTAGTGTCAATGGGATGGTGTCGAATGTTACATGGTCCTGCGTTCGCGAAGGTTCTCACAGTGCACGGCTAATTACGGTGCCGGTAAGTCGGTGAAGGTTCCCCAGCAACGTGGCCGGTTGCAGCCAGACAAACGGTTGCGATTGGCTGACGTCAGCGCCGCCTATTGAACCTAGGCGTCTCTATCGTCTCACTGCTGTATCGATCCGTTGCACTATACAACAATGGTTAAAAGACAACCGTAATATTATCCTCACATCTGCTCAACGGTCAAATTCAACCGGAATCGCCAACAGGATGCACGGATGAGTAATTAAATTACGTTTGCGGCTATTCTTTCGATATTTTTTTCCAGATAAATGTATTTGTATAAATGACTGTTTCATACTTAAATGCATACTTACAATGCTTTTAATCGTCTTCGGTTTCTACAGTTCTTCTAATATAATGAACTGTAAATTGTTAGAGTCGTAATTAAATGCCCATGTTTTTAAAATCGTTGGGCACCATCGCGTGACAAGTTAAACCACTGAGTGTGTTGCTGTCCCGTAGTGTCCCATTAATGTCCTGTGTGAGCAATTTGTTTGATTGTTCACGTCCTACCACTGCGCCATGGCAACGATCGCTACGTGAAACCGCCATATTCTATTCGGCTGTTCACGTGACCGGATTTTATAACTCAATATGTCTACCATCAATAGAGTGTTCGAACTCTTTGAATGGTTCAGCAAATCACCCGTGAGTGCATTCAGCACTTCAGCAATTTCGTTAGAAGACATTGTTAACGATAAAAATCGATGTATACCATAAAATCTATCATTAGGTTCGAAAACTTCCAAAAGAATATAATGATATCCGTAATTTAAAGAAAATAACCGTGTTACGAAATACGTGCAAGTAAGATGTAATGATCTGTACGGAGGCACCGGCGGCGCACATACAGGTATTTGCACGATCTACGCGGCCAAAATTATTTTTATGCTTAATAGGTATAAAAAAAATGTGAATGGATAATAAAAAAAATATCCTTACAAAAAAAAATATTTTTACAAAAAAAAAAAACTTTTTACAAAAAAAAGTATTTTTTAATAAAAAAAACAGTATTTTTTAATAAAAAAAAAAACAGTATTTTATGATAAATCTAAACAATATTTTTACAAAAAAGCAAACATATAAATATTTATGTATCTTGACTTTCATCGTCGTTGCTCTCTGATGAATTTTCCGACATATTAATGGGTTCTGCAGGTACAAACATGGCCAAAGTTTCAGGTAAAAAGGTTTTCGCTTTCCTTTTTTTTACAGTTCGCAGGCTACTTAGCACAGGATCTGAACTAAGCAAAAGGCGATTAAAAATATCCTGGTTACAATTTTCCCTGGAAAATTTCCTCGCGAAATCTTGGCGGTAACATCTAAAATGTTTGTTGCGAGCCTCAGCAGCTTCCTCAGAAAGTTGTCCGTCCGATTGGCAATAATGCGTTTTCGATTATGACTGCGCCATGGACTAAAATCTTGTGCATTGTTGGCGTCATAGGATGCCAATCATAAAGGTTCTTATAAACACGAGCAGTTTCTGAAGCATATCTTTCATATTTTACAGGATTCATTTTGAATCCGCTTGAAATAGCTTCCAAAATGACTTTTAGTCTATAAATTAGCTCATAACTGATGCCAGTTATTTCTGCAGCTGATATGGGGTCCTCAAAGAACCTTCTGCTGGTATTCCCGTCATTTGTATTACCAAAATTGGCTTTAGGCATATCTATTATTAGCCCTGTTTCAGTGCGAAACCTTCTTTGAATCTCTTTTTTTGTTTGTTCTTCTTGGTCTTTCTCCTCTTTCGTTTTTCGTACCCTGTACTTTTTTACTTGGAGTTTGTAAGCTAAATGTAGGATCGATTCAAATATGCGAATTCTGGCGTGTAAGACCGATATGCTGAATTCAAGGGCTTCAAAATTCACGTCTCTGGAATAGTCCAATTGATTAAAATCTTTCGATGTTGCTCCACATATGTAGCACTTACTTGTAGACCTTGTGCCTGTGGCTGCATTGCAGACCTTTCCATCTACCATGGTCATTATAAATCTGTGCTTAATTAAGAACTTTTTCCCTGCAATTTCGATCTCTGTTGGGACTAAGGAGCTAATAGAGCTTTTAACGTGCCTTATTTCCTCTTCAGTAACATCTGCGGTTTCCTTGATAAAACGGAATCTAATTGGTTGGCAAAATCGCGGCGAAGAGGGTGCTGGATTATTCCATAAAACTATTTTATTGTTATCCCCACAAACTAATTGAAGAGGCACGAAGCAGCTTTGAAATATGTTTGAATCAGAATCGGTATCACTTTGTAGTTTTTGCTTAAATTGTGATTGTTGGGACCCATCGCAGCCCCATTTACTAATAAGAGTTAGGCATTCACGCTCTTGCTCATTTAAAGTTAGCAATACCTCTTCTAGGTACTCCGATAAACGCTTACCAGTAACGTCCAATAGAGGCTGTAACTGAGCTTCGGCACTGGTACTCGTTACCGTAACTGATTCTTGAGGTGGGTAAATTTTCTTCTTGGCTTTTTGTATGACACTATAGCACGGAAAAAACTTCTTATTGGTTTTTCTTATAATCTCATACTGTCCTTGGGTCAAATCGGCATCTACAAACATTTGCAAAGCTTGCATTGGTGTTAAGGAGGAGAATTGGTTTTCACTTGATTTCGTACGGTAAAATGCCTTTTTATATTTAGTTGCTCGTGTCGGAGAACTGGAGATATCTTTTAGTACAATTGATGCATCTTTTTTACCAGATTTTCCCAGTTCCACTTTAGCAGCATGTATTATGATCTCTTTCCCAAAATTTGAACGAAGTTCTTCAATCTTCCGCCTTTTGCTCCTCTCACTTGAGTCTTCGAATGACTTGGATGGTCGACCTGGACGATTTTGTGATGTTTCAACAACAGGTATTTCCAAGGTTCCTTCCAGCCAAGACTGGTTGTATTTAATAAAATTATCTTCTTTATGGTGAGTTTTGCTCCATCTTTGTTTGATTTCTGATTTGAAATGGGCAAAACCACGCTTCAAATGACTAATTTGGTCTTCATTATAATCTTCACACGACAAAAGTTGATCTCTCAGATAGTTTAGTTTGGCATCTAAATTAGGCCAATTTTCCTTCTTCATGCGGTCAAACAAGGATTGCCGAGTCACAATTCTTACTCCTGAAGTAACCTCTGAACCTAAAACAAACGAACACCATTTTAAAATCGCAGACAAACATTTCGTGTTTTATACGAAATGTCACTCAATATTTTTAATCGCCCAAAACTGTATCTATCCGGATGTTTCCGGAGGTGTTTTTGCTAGTAGTTTTAAGAAGAAGGATCAAATAATAACCTGTAATAGAAGCCATAGCCCGATCTACCCCGATACATAAACAATAACACTAGTATAGTAAACATATTGAAGGAAATCACAGTACGAAAATGAGTTTTTTTAAATAAACGTAAATGTATTGTTTTTTTAGGTTACTATAACTTTATTAATATAGTTTATAAGTTTCTTACCTTGTCCTTCAGAATCCATCACTTTCAATTTGTAAGAACAACTTGATAACATAAAAAAATCACTTCGGAAGTTTAACGTTTAGAAAAACGCGCCGAGAACAAACGTACACTAGGTGAAACGGTTAAATTCCGACTGACGCTACGGGCTCGGGGTGCACTCTAGCAGGTAGAAAGGGTAGGGGTATTGTGCCCGGGTTCGTGCTTTGTTTGAGGAACTCGTTTTTATCAGTATTATTATTATTTTGATATTGGGACTTTTGGCCGCGTAGATCGTGCAAATACCTGTATGTGCGGCGGTGGCGCCAGCTATGTCGAAACAACTCTACACCGTCGATTTCCCCTCGACGACCTTGCGCTCGCCGCTCGCTACCGATAATACAACAATAACGACTGCACAGCCTCTCGATAAAGCTGATAATCTGTTACTACGCTATTTGATCGCACGCCGAGCATGTGTGACAGTGGACACTAAATGATTCCGACCACCAATTGAATCGTTTGCTACAAACGTTTAACTGATATTATCACTTACTAAAACGCCGCCGGCGCTGATATACTCGCAATTTGATGCAACTGAGTCAGCAATAAAACCTAGTCTATTAATAGCGACAGTTACAAAGAATATCCAATTTAATACAACACCCGATGACATTGATGCTGTCCAGGTAGTATTGGATAAACTAAAGACAGATAATATAAGCTGCTGAGGTGAGTATGCGCTTGACAACCTAATGATAACAAGATAGTGCTCGATGACATTGAAAACGGAAATATTATACTGAATCGGTAATAGTGTCTAAAACAAGCAGTAACCTTGAAAGTAGTGACAAACCCTATCGGTAACAAAGTGGCGTCGTGAGTAAATCGATAATGTGGAGGGAGGTAATTCAGGTGAAAAGTATTAATTTATTGTAATGCAGTCATGTCGCCACGTGTACGCGTTTCAGCCTATTGTCTGCTAAACACTGAGTCATGGAAGCAACCTTTATTTTGAAAATCTGATTAATTATTCAAGCAATTTGTTACGTCGTAACTTTAATAATGAAAGACTGTATTTGTGTTGAATTCAAGCAATACTTAAAAAACGTAATACTATAAGATGAATCGTTAATATTAAAAATGTTAGAATTGACTCACCTATTTTGGGTTATTGACTTCTAAATGAAGATTAATAGACATGTTTTGGATACATAATAGTTTTGTAAATTTTCAACCACGGCTATTTTAAAGGTGCTAAGTAAGCAATTCAGGCAGTGACGCGATTCTGGGCTGTGTTATGGCAATGATTGGCAAACAAGGCGATAACTGAATAATTCATCGTCGTTTTCCATCCGAACTCAAATGCAGTCAACAAACTTTAACCAAGTCGATGCATTTAGTTCTTGCCCAATCTTCAGTTTGCCTGCCAAATTCAGACTTTTTTTATTGTATTTCTCAACAAAAGAGTTCCTCAAAAACTGGTTTTGCAGACACTAAAAGCTGTGCGGGTTTACTTACGGCTTGTGCTATTTTAGTCGCTATGTTATGACTGCATAACGATTAAAAATTATGTGTTTGACGTGTTGTTTTTATTATTTATGAAATATGAAAACATAAGCAAACGTCTTTACTAAAGCGGAAACCTTTGTTCAAGCAGACGTCTTTAAGAATGAATGCAATGAAGTTGATCTACGCAAACACGCACCGCACGTGCGTGAAGACAAAACTGTTGATATCTCCCCTTCTATGTTTGCGTCTTGTATTAGTGTAATAGCGGCGTTTCCACACTTGTAGACTTTACTCTGTATGTGGCACCGAATTTGAGAGTTTTCTTCAATTTGTGATTAGGGATTGCAAATCCGGAAGTACTTTCTAAAATCCGGATTTTCGGATAATGGTTCGGCCGAAATCCGGACTTCGGATTAAATCCGGATTTTAGGGAGGTGCTTTCGCAGTAGTAGAAAAAATATACAAACAACCCAAATAGTAATCAGTCTTTTTATTATGTTTAATAATAAACAAATAATTATGTATGCGTACACTTCTACGCAAATATTGGTAACTAAACAAATAAAAATAAATAACTTCTAACTAACAATTAAAATAATTAAACACGTCTTTAACTTTATGCAGCGCGAAATTTATTCACGCTTCCCCAAAAAATGAAATCTTAAAAACATTAACGCGTCAAGCGTTGAGTCGTTCAATCGCGTTCTTAAGCGGTTGCATAGCATCCCAGCTGCCGAAAATGCTCTCTCCGGCTCGACGCTTGTTGGTGGTATCGCCAGTAGCTTATCGTAAACGGAGGATAAAATATTACCCATTTTTCCTCCGTTTTCGAATACCGCCATCTCAATATGGACTAAAGTGTCCAAATCAGGGGCTTCTGGTGTAGCAACTGCTACATTAGTCGCTTCCTTTTGGCTCAGAAAGGACAGTTGCCGATTTAATTGTTCCTTATATGTTAAAGTCCGTTCCGGTAATTCCAGTCGTTGAGGCTCATCGTCTACTACATTTGGCATCGAACTCGTCGAAGGCATCGAAGAAGAGCGAGACGAGGAAGCAGTCTTAGCTGTGTTGCAGATAAGGTCTTTAATCTCCTGGAATGTTGGTGTTTTAAAGACTTGGTCAGGTGTTTCCGCAATAAATTGCTGGAAGTTATTTAAATATAGGAGTGTCCCGGTTACAGTATGAAGACGTCTTTCAGAAATACGTCGCTTTAAAGCCGCTGTTATTTTTTTGGAGATTGGATCTTCATGGCTCCCTATTGTTTTGAGCATAAATTTTAAACTCGTATCAGCTGTTAAGAGAGTCGCATCTTTGCGGCACAGAACTTCAACAGTTGTCTTCATGATGTCAAGAGAAGTGTGCATACGCTGAAGCACGGTTAACTCATCGGCGCTAATATGTATTGCACATCTGATATCAATTACCGCTTTTTCTACACAATTTTTTAACTTTAAATAGCGCTCTATCATAGTGGCTAAGCTGCTCCAACGAGTTCGGCAGTCGAGCAGAAGCTGCAGTTCTTGTCCAAAATCTTCTTTTACATATTTCTGTAAGATACTATCGTTTTTAGTTGGAGAAGCCCGAAATATTTTTACCACTGATCTAACTTTTTTTATAACATTTTTAAAATCTTCATCTAAACTCCATGGTCTACCAGAGCGTTCAATATTAATTCCATCGTAGTCATCTTCATCATCCGAGTCCGAGTCAGAGTCTACTGTCATTGTGCCATCAGTTTCTGAATTTTGTTCATTTTTGTATATGACATCATTAATTGCGAGTTGGATGCCATGAGCCAGGCAAAGTTGATGATTGGCTGTTGTCAGACGTCCTACCTTTATCATTACGCTTGCTCCATCTGTTGTTATTCCTACAATGTCCTCATCTAATGAGATCCGAAACGAAGACAGTCTGGATTCTATGAGAGACACACAAGTCTCGGCAGGCATAGATCCCATAATTCTTATCAGGCCGAGGTTTTTTGCCACACTGTTGTCTTTAAATAGGCGGCTGTGAACATTAAGGTTAATGTATCGTCGATTTTTGCCTGACGTCCACTCATCAAAAGTTAGAGCTAGTTGGCAACCGTTTGTGTTTGATTTTTTTAAATCCTGGATTTGTTGAGCTAATTCAGTCTTCGCAGAGTTAAACGTGTCAAGCACGATTCTCCTAATCGTATTAGGTGATTTTGGTAAATCTTTGCCATAACTTTTTTTAAACAATTTTCTTAGATCTTCTGACGTGCAAAAAAGGGATAAGGCTAAGCCATCCAAAGCCACCATTCTACAAATGGTAAACTCATAGCAGTCATCGCTTTTGAAATAATCACTCAATTTTTGTTTTTTTGGCAGTGATTGGACAGATGTGCACTCAGCCTGTGACTCTGATCGTTTCAAGATTATGGAATGAACGTTCCTCAAATGATTTTGCAGCGTTGATGTGCTGCCGCCAATTTTAAAAACTTTTTTGCATTGTTTGCACTGGGCTTGTAGGCCATCTAAAGATCTTAAACAATAATGCCAAACACTAGATTTGTCATTGCATTTCTTTTTAAACTCTTCAAACTTCACATTCCCGGCCATTGCATCGCTCATTGTTAAGCTTATGTTATAGCCGCATCTATAAAAACGAAATTATATTGTTACACCCAAACCCATGCCATGCCTTGCCACGTACCAACAAGCACGTTTAGATAAGAAAAAAATAGTTAAGGTTAAGACCGTATCATCACCAAACCAGTGTTCATTTAAATACAAAAAACGCGAAATATATGACTCAAACTTCATTAATTTTGAGTCTTATATTGCTTTTGCCTTGCGATTGAATAAACCTCAAAGACATATTGAATAAGAAATAAGAACCACTTAATGGTTTGAAACATGTCGAACGATATTATTCGACTATTAAAAACGTGAGCGTAACCCGTTTTATTCAATATGTCTGAGACTCACGGGAGTTTTCTATGTAATAAAAACCTCAAAGAGACAAACAAACGCATACTAATGTTATGAATATTGATAACGTCAACAATAGATATCTTTACAGTACATTTCGTCCACAATTTAAGACAACATTGCCATACCATTACCTTTACTGTAAACATAGCAATATTATACCATTATTTCCATGGTTAGTAGGAAATAAGCATTTATAGGTTAGTTTTGTTAGGTTATAGCAATAAAACAAACTTGACGACCACAATATTCGCAATACACACACATCAACATCAATGTAATATAGGTATTAACAGACTTACCAAAACTCGGAATGTCCTCCTGACACATTTACAAGTACAACAATATCTTAATAGTAACCGCCGCCTGACCTGAGCTATGCGCATCACCCGCGGGAATGATTGACTGGCTTGAGTGTGAACAGAAGCGGGCGGGGTGCGGGTGCGCGGGGCGACGGGGCAACGGCGATTGACGATTGGCGACGGCGAGAAAGTGACCGCGAGCGCGCGAAACTCGCGCGTTCACTAGTTTTATCGTAATTCGTAGTAGGTAAATGTAAATTCACAGTTCACTAGATTCATCGATTGTACAATGTACAATAAGTGCATAAAACTTTCCTTTTCCGCAAGACGTTCATACTTTAACAGTTTTATTTAACAGTTGTATTATAAAAATCCGAAAATCCGGATTTTGCGTTCAAAATCCGGATTTTGAAACGGATCGTGAAATCGCTTGAAAATCCGGATTTTTGAACTTCGAACAATCCGGATTGCAATCCCTATTTGTGATATGTTAGCATCTTTGTTCACATGGGACTGGGAGAGACCAAATGTTTAATACTGTCTTAAAAAGTTATTTTCGGGAATGACTCTTTCAAAACATGATCTTAGCGAGTGTTCTTTGTTGCCAAGCCGGTTCGGTTGAGTGACACGTGTGGAGCCCGACGTCTCAGTTATATTTGGCAAGGCAACATATTTGGTCGCTTGGTCGTGAAAGTCCCGTCAGTCAATATTTTACATTTTGCTGTTCGTAAAGAGCTGAAAGAACTCAACGTGATCTGTCTTTTTTGGTAACTACCTAACTGTCGTTACCTCCGAATACTTTCTCCGCTTTTTTCGTTGTGCCTATGTTTCAACTTTTTCATGTACCATGCCAGTGCGCACAATTTTGTCAACGATCTTGCGTAATCGCTCAAATAATACAAAAACTAGTTTTCGTCCAGTTCCGCTTAGAGAAAGCAGTTTATTTTATTTTCGCCCTGAAGATTTAATGCTGGCTTTCTACGTTAATTAATCTGCCAGTCAGTTGCGAAATCGATTTTAACAGTTGCTAATATTTATACGGCAAATTATAACGTGTCACTTGCATGCGTTGCATAATGAATGCAAAGGCGTCAATTTTGGCTGAAGCCATTGTCAGGCGCGGTCGTGTCGTGTGGTCCAGGAGCGTTATTCAATATCGAGAGTTCACCGGCGGACCGGTCGCAATCGATCTGCAGCCGCGCTTGTTTTCAACGCTCCAATGGGTTCAAGTTTAACGTCGTGTTGTTCAACTCATTGACGCGACACGGAATCCGACGGGAGAAAGTCAAGTACGTTTGTCGTACAATGTGCCACATACTGCTACCGATTACACGAACGAGATTGGATCATAATGGGTAAGTCCGGCAATAGTCGGCAGTAATCGACTTCACAGTCGCCGCGGAACAGGCGTGTCGTCATCCTCGCGAGCACGTGGCTCTGTCCGCGTGTTGCACTCGTGACACTTAAGTGCACTCGTCTCTTCCATTGTCTCGACAATCTTTCGGCATTGATAATTACGCTTAATCAGTTATGCCGTGCTATCAATCAGTTAACTGCCCACGGAAAGCTGACTCTGCGTTTAGTAGTAGTAGTAGTAATATTTTGTATTGCACCACTACCTAAGAAAAACATGATACAGGAGTAGATGCGCGGTGGCGGATGGGGTGTGGTGCGTTCATTATTTTACATTAGCAACTAATCTCAACAGCATCAACGATTTTACAGTTAGTCTCGTCCGATAGGGGTTTGTGGGTCAAGCATCTACATCTGTCGATTGACCATGATTCTGACGTTAGAAATCAAAAAACATCGACACCGATTTCTCATTTTTTACAATCACTGCTAGTGCATATGCCTATTATACTATACTGTAGTGCTTGACATGATTCAGTAGAGGTCTCGCCCTATTTAAAACCAGCCTGCATTGTTTGTAGATAGTGTTACAAACAAGTTGGTTCATCGGGTCGTCGCTTTAGCAATATTTAGGTGCCCATATTGCCGCCCGAACATATAATCATCCGGACGGAAGCTCTCCAGCGAATTAACTCGCTAACCGTTCATTATAACCCACACTTGTTACACATGGATCTGGTTAACAACATTTGCTCTTGCATCACCTCTGGCTTACACCGAAACAATGCGAGCAAATGCGGTACTTGTGATGATTCCATTTTGTTTTCTTTTAATAAACGTAATCTAGCGATAAAACTGTACGCATTTAGCGATGACACATGGTTTGATTTTGTAAACAACGTAAAGAAATGTTATGACGCTGGACTATATCATTGTTTTTCTTTTTGTTATAGCGCATCGGGCACCAGCGCGGTGGCCATCGACAACAAGATCGAGCAAGCTATGGTATGTATGGTGTCCATTTATTTTATTTTATTCTTATTTCTAATTTATCCGCCATTATATTTCGCCCGGAAAAATATTTCTTCGTAAGAAACGTCAAATGCCCTTATAAGACTCACGCCACATGTGTCCATTATAGCATTGTCCATTCAGTACTTCAGGTCGTAATGCGAATTATCTTGCCTACGTGCGTCGTTAGCAAACCCTTTTTCTGTAGCCGCCGACCATTATCATAATTGACCATAAATGGAGGAAATCACATGCAGTAAATGTATATAAGAAACAGCGGCCACAATGACGAATGGAATCCATTAGCGACGTTACTACCCGGGCTGTTGTGCTACTTTATGCAACGCGAATCACTCAAATCGACGAAGATTCTCTCTCGGTCATTAAGGAAATAACGTGTATCGTTGAAGTCGAATGACTGTCTGAGGCGACATATCATTTAACGATAATGTGCTTCTTTCTACTGAGAATAGACGTCTCGAGAAAGCATGTGCTGAATACTTACTATGACAATGTATTGGAGTAGCGCGCGGTGCCATGTCAGTCGGCCGCGAGGGTTCCGCTTGCGCTCGATGCAAGGGATTCTGGGAAGTTTCAACCGGCTCTAATGGTACCGCATCCAATTGCCTGCATAGCCAGCCCACTTTACATGCAGCATCGTTCGTCAACATCTTTCACAGATTACGGAAATACACTTGAGTTTTCTTTAAACATGCATAAGGTTGAGTACCTTCATCTTTATCTTTTCATTCCATTCAGTGCCTTGCGCAAAGATGCAATCTCTCGAGAGTACCATCCGTGGTCGCAATAGTAATGGAGCTACATAACTTCTCTGATGTTGACTCTCTAATGACTTCCTCCGACCAATCCGGGAAATGCCCAGCATAACGGTACCACATTATTATTAGTTACGTGGCTTTTTGTTTTCACATCCTGATCTGGACTGCGAAGTGTCTTCACTCAACTTCCCATGAGAATTTATTGCTCAGGTTTCAGGTCTAATCGCTTCGATTCGCGGTACACGGTGTGAGACTGCATTGCAATTCTCCGATCTTAGTTTCTAGATTACATTGTTGCTGTTAGTCTTTTTGCATATCGCTTGTATGCAAACGGGGACATATAGTATAATATACTCTTCATAAAGAACGTTTACTCGAAGACCTTTCGTTTCATATTTTGTTAGTAAATAAAAAAATATGAATATCACTCACACGTACCCGTCTAGGCAGTAAAGAGCGACTTCTTTCGTCTTGTCACCGACTGACTAAGTCCTCCAAGACAATGCACGTAATAGGTCTAAAGGTGTATAACAAACTACCTGAATACATTACGATGAAGGAAGGCACAAACACCTTCAAAAATAAATTTAAAAAATGGCTAATTGGACATGCCTTTTATAATTTAAATAAATTTTATGAAAATAATAATTGAATGATATTATTATGTATAAACATTTATAAAATTGAATTGCTTATAATATGAAATTGTGAATAATATGTGACGTGTAATATTTTTATAATATTATAAATAAATGAGTATGAGTATGCAAGTAGGTCAAACGTAATTCAGAAGTTCGTTATCAACATCCGCAAATACTGCATTATTAGCACCGAGTTTCTCTCCTCTACCCTATATTGGCGTTTGCAATTGAGATTCATCTATGTACGCTATCGGACTCTCGCATCCTCTATAATTAGCCGCAGATGGCCTCAAGCGATTGACCCCAATCCCGCCCTAATGCCCACCGCCCAGTATTTTTATCACTCCCTATTCACTCCCTACTTGCAACACCAACACACTTTCTGTAAACTTTGCACAAGACTGATTTCGCATTTTACTACGTCTTCTTACTTATGAAATAGTAAGTCGTTTATTTTAGTAACGCCCGTAATCTATTTAATTGATTGTAATATCATAATTTATCTATTCAATTTATGTAGACTCACAATTATTTCAAAAGAGTAGGTATAAGGCAATTAGATGAGAAGATAAAACTTGTACTTATTATCGGCGCAACAGTTTTCGTTTTCTCGCAAACACATTCTTATTGCGATATTCACCTGCATTATACACGTATTCTTTCCGTAATATATCAAAACGAAGCCCTGCATTGCATAACTTATATCTATTGTATTTAGCATTTCCAATTATTATTATGACCGTCTTATGATTATGACGCGTAATGTTACAAGAGTTCGTATCCAACTGGATTTTCTAAACTCGCTTCATATGTGTCGCCGCACCTACGTGTATATAAAAGTTAAAACCTCGACATAATATTTCGCTTACAATAAAGTGGATGGCCTTGGAGCACAAATTTTACACCAATTCCGCGCCGTCTGATATTCAGAGGTAGCCGTTTGTTTCGAAAGACTTTTCGTGTTACATCACCCGAATAATGTTTACTAGCGATTCGCCGTCGCAGGAATCATAGTTCACACCGCTGACCCACTTCCACGCATCTGCGCAAACACAATTTTCTTTGATTCTATCCACGCGGTTTTTTAAAATTTAGCGCTTTGAACTTTTAGTACTTTTTGTTGAGTATCCATCCACATTTAGCTCTGGTATTGCCAAACACATCAAAAAGTATAATATCGGTGTGTCTTAGTGCGTCGGAAGTCGGCGTTTGTTTATTGAATGCGACGTGTGGTAATTTCATTTGTTTAAGGCGCCACAGCATACTAATTCCCTCATTGTGTACATAATTTGCATGAGTCAGGAGTAACCCGTAAGGGCTAACCCGACCAAGAATAGATACGGAAGGAAAGCTGCCCTCGATGTGCTGCTAGAGTGGAGACACGTGCTCTCCAGATAAAGCGACCAAATCAAACATGTCCACCGTGGGATTAAGTACTTAAAAGACGTAGAGGCTCTTGCAAATCGGTCGCCTACCCGATATCGAGATCGACCGACGAATTATTTGCAACCAAGAGTGGCTACGAGAGCGAACGGCACGCGCCAGATCGAAATCACAGCACGAAGCCATTCCAAGCCAGGAAATGCAGCGGGGTTCTTGGAAAACAAATCTCTATCCCTGTAATGAAGCTGTCACGTTCCTACTATTAAGACCTATTCTAGAATTGAGACTTACGTCTTACAGTCGTCACGATCTAATCCTATCATTTGTTCTAAGGTCTAAGATTACAATCCATAATAATTTAGGTGTACATACAATCAATGACGTCGGCCGTAAGTGCGGTTAATTTTATTGTTCATTGATAAATTGTTAAGCCACACTGCGATCAAACACAAGATATAACGATCGACTGTAAATATTCCATGATTGAAACCTGATTGTGAATAATCCAAATCGCGTTAAACCAAGATAAAAGATGGAAGAGTACTGGTCTGATCAAGTAAATACAGATTATTTTTATCGCATCCGTCAAACCGCCTACGCCGGGGATTGATAATAACCAGATTCGCTGTTCGATTTCAGTAAACAGGACTTCAAAACATCTCGACCTTCGGTCTCCAAAATAGCCTTATCAAGTTTGATAACTTAATTCATTAACCACATCAATACAATCGGCTACTATTTGTGATGTCTAATTGTACCACCTCGTTCCTTAGCAAACGAATATAATAGAATAGAATTATTAACATTTATTCATGACAACAACATATTCATGCACATAAATCAACAATAATATATACTAGCTACCCTCGCGGCTCCGCCGCGTTTACATAGAATCTAGGCGGAGAGACGCGACGGTATAAAATATAGCACATACTTAATCCTATAGGTCCATTCTACATATCCCTTATATTCCCCCCGAGATCCCTTATAGGGATAATTCGCCTTTGTACCTACTTTAATCTTACATATCATGTTTATGTTTTAACCTGTTTTGTGTACAATAAAGTGCTTAGATACATACATACAATCTACTTACTGAAGAAAGGGTTTTTAGAATAGGATGGGTATAGTTTCTGAGATTACCCTCAACATACAAACTTTCATTTCAGAGACATTGCACCTGTTTATTATTAGTATCGGCACAAATCAAAGAATACTGAATCGGGGACCGTTAATGGTTTAAAATAATATTTTACCGGTTATAGTTTCATTTGACTATTTTTACCGCTAAATAGTTTAATACTAATTTATGTTTTCCAGTATTAAGTCATATCGTTTTGATAAATTACAATTTATATAACCAACCTCCTACCTGTAATCAAAATATAATTATCTGAACCTTAAATAATTTGGATGGTATTCAAGTCAGGTCAACAAAGTCGCCAATGGTAGTCCCCGGCCATCCGAAAAGAAAATTTTGTAATCGAGTTTCGTTTTCTACATCTTTATACTGGAAATTAGGCGGAGCCTATCGGGCGCCTACGGCATTGTACTAAGTAAGGTTAACAAATCCGTCTATGGGGTCCACGACAATTAATGGATTTAATTAAACCTCATTCTTCTCCCAACATCTCGAATATGGGAAAATAAGTTTGTATATAAACTTTTCTGAAGTAAAAAAAAAACATGGCAAGTAATATTGACGTCTCTATAAAAAAAACCACAATTGACACATATTTTGTAAATAAACAATATTTACAAAAGGCCGTTTACTTTATATTTTTCTTACTTTTCTTAGTGTTGTATCCATATGTGACCGACTCAACATTTATAATTTCTCATGCTGAAGAACTTAAGAACTTAAGAAGAAGTTCAATTCTTGTTTATAATTTTACATTGTCATCTCGAGTCAAAACAAGGTACGCCACGTGACGTCACGCAGCCAAAGTCACGTGGTCAGTGCACAGTAGTTTCTTTAAATTTATATTTTAGTACCTTACCGATAAAAAATGAATAAACGAAGACCTTATTGCAAATCTGCAGCGTGAGACGAATCGAGTGACATATAATTTATCAAAATCGGACTATAACTGTACATCTGATGGCATGTACAAAAATCGGGCTCGCGTAATAATAATACAGATATATATATTTTAATTATATTTTATGTGTTGTTTAATAACTTATCCTATTTGGACTTGGTTATGTTTGTGTGGACATAGAGAAACTGGTTCGGTGGTAACATTTTCAAGTTTCAGTATTTATGAGGCTCGAAGTTGACGTCACTGTATAATTTGATCTGGAATCTTATGCTCCAATCAACCGGTTTTGAAATTGCACTACATAGATCACATCGGTTGCTTGAGTTGACTCGTGTAACTAGCTGTGGCGGAGCGCCCATACAAGCCGATTCCGACCGGGTTGCTGCCTAAAATTTATATTTAGGCAAGCAGTTATATAGGTACTCTAAACTCAATCATAACTTTATTTTTCCGGGTTGCCCAGCGTAAATTTTCACGCGCCTCCACTGGTAACTAGTAGGAAATATTATAGTCCTAGCAGGCTCAGTATTCCATCTTCGATATTTGACTGAAGGATATGTCCCCTTCTGTCAAATATACAGGGTGTATTATTCAAACGGGGCAGTGAGGGAAAATCCGAAACTATAAGAGATGCGGAAATTTGCTCGTAGGAGTCACGAGACCGATTTTAGAAAAAATAAAAACTGCATTCAAAGATATTCAAAATAGTCTCATACACGGCCGGGAATCGAACCCGGTCAAAGCTGTCTAAAAATCAGAGTTCGTTTTTTTGCGTAAATGATTAGTGCTGAATGTAAGGAGCAATTGTTGCTAAGGAACCCTGTATCTACAAAGACAGGAAAATGCCGAATGTCATCTCCCCATAGAGCCCCTTAGAAGTATGGGGAGATGTGACGTCTGAAAGTAGACGAAATTGATAAATCCATAGTTTTTTTTAAATTAATTTTTATTATTTACACTAATCTTTTCGTAACTGTAATAAATAAAATATAATTCCCATACTTACTCATAGTAGGTAATGTTTGTACGGGGACGGAGAGATCCATTTTCGTACATTAAAGTATGAAATTCTGCATTTTCTTGTGATTGTAGATACAGAGTTCCTTAGCAACCATTATTCCAGCACTATAAATTTACGCATAAAAACGAACTCTAATTTTTAGACAGATTTGACCGGGTCAGAATCCCGGTCGGCTTTTTTGAGAATCTTTGAATGCAATTTTTTTTTATCGGTCTCGTGAATCCTAAGAGCAAAGGGTATAGCCGTGTTTGCATGGCGAAACTGCCTTTGACGAGAAAATGGTTTTCCTTTTGCTCGGATAATTATCTTTATATACGAGTACGTTGTTATTTCACGAAATATCAGCCCCAAAATCGTCGTGATTTTTGAGATAATTAAAAAAAAGGATAATCGTTTTTATTTATTATCTACTAAAGATGAGGCCCGATTTTTTTGAAATTAGTATATATTACGTAGATAATAGAGGACTTTTTATAAAAAAAAATTACCATAAAATTTTATATCTAAGTAAAAAAAAAGATTTTTAATATTTCAAAAAAAAAAAAAAATTACTTGCAGGGTTGCGACACCCTCCAATATTGGATGTTTTATAAACCATTTAATACTCTACCACATATATTTTTGCCAAAAAATATCACTCGGATCAACAGTTTAAAAAAAGAGGTTAAGATGAGAGGTTACAAATTCGCTTTTTTTAACCTGTTGATCCGAGTGATATTTTTTGGAAAAAATATATGTGGTAGAGTATTAAATGTTTTATAAAATATCCAATATTGGAAGAACCTTGCAAGTAAAAAAAACTTTTTTTGAAACATTAAAAATCATTTTTTTACGTAGATATAAAATTTAATGGTAATTTTATTTTTTTAAAAAGTCCTCTATTATCTACATAATACATACAAATAAAAAAAAATCGGGCCTCTACTTTAGTAGATAATAAATTAAAACGATTTTCCTTTTTTTTTATTATCTCAAAAATCACAACGATTTTGGGGCTGATATTTGGTGAAATAACAACGTATATAAAGATAATTATCCGAGCAAAAGGAAAACCATTATTTCGTCAAAGGCAGTTTCGCCATGCAAACACGGCTATACCCTTTCCGTATTTCTTATAGTTTCGGATTCTCCCTTACTGCCCCGTTTGAATAATACAACCTGTATACTATAACTATATACTCTCATGACCGGTTTCGACCTCGGCGACTGCTTCAACTCTGGCGTAGATGACGTTCATGTGCTCTGGTGTGGCTCACGTAGCCGATCATATTTACGCCGTTTGTTGTGTAGCGTGTTTGTCTTTTGAGTCATGTTCGACTTTTCAGACTTCGCGTTGTTCTATACTTACAGTAAAGTAAGCTAGAACTGACGTCTAATCTTTATCTTTGCTCAAATTATTAGTCATTCATTTCGCTTATGATGATCTCAACTCAGAAGAAACTAATATGATATCATCATCATCGTCTCGTAACGAGGGTCAGCCAGCAATTCTAGATTACTGTAAAGTTGGAGTGACCTTTTACAGATTACGCCTTGTTTGTCTGACAACTGTTATCTTAAAGATAGCAGGCTAACGTCAATACATGTTTACCGTCAATACATGTTTATTAAATTGTCTCCATGATACGCCAACGTGTAAAATTATGAACGCAAGCAACACGGATAAGATAGTAAGACCTGCGGCGCTACCACGAACTTCGAATCTCGAACTTCGTATATCTCCGTTTCGGTCGCTCGAGTACCATAAACCATACGTGCGATAGAGACGGAGATATACGAAGTTCTAGATTCGAAGTTCGTGGTAGCGCCGCTGGTGTTGTTGTTAAAGGATTAGGTTGTTTTGGTGGCGTTGTTTACTTTCAGAAATCGAATGCTACGATTATAAACTACCAGCCTTTGTTCGCGGTCGAACAAAGTAGAACTAGTAATCATAATATGCTACAAACTTCCACCCTTTTAGGACATGATTTGAGTCATAAAATATATTATATGTCCTTCGTCGGAACTCAACTTTCGCATTTAAATATTGGTATGAGTTGAAGATGGCTTACACCCGGTTTTATAAAGATCCGTAAGACCTTATCGCAATAAGTAATGTCATATTAAGTTAAGTTTTTTTGTACTCTATGTATAGTTTTTGCACTAATAAACTATTTTCATTCTTTCATAAAATGTAGGTACTCAGTTATATTACATCTCAACTCAGTGTCATCTTATAAAACCGGACCTTCGTGTTTCTGTTTATACCGTCGGGCTGTCATCAAACCACTAATGTTTGGATGCTGCGTTTCTGGTTTCTTAATTTCTATTTTACAACCTTTATTTGAAATTATTAGACTTGTGTTTGTTTGTAAATATTATGTTTTAATATTAAAAAACATAATATTTACAAAAAAACACAAGTCTAATACTGCAACAATGACGATTCGCAATTATAACATTAAATTGTAGGCTTGTCTTAAAAAGTATGTAGACCTTTAACGTAGCGCATATTATCTAGCGTACCTAGTGTAAGTACCTACCCTTAAATGTTCAGTGATTCTCTGAAGACCTAGATCATAATTATTAAATGAATGCTGCATATATTACGTAACCGCAAATACATTACTACCCGGGGTTAAAATATTTCAATTTTGAATTGTGCCCACACATGCAAATTAAATCATGCATATTTATAGAATATATTTATTTCAACTAACTAAACACGAACAGGTTTACTTAGGTGTTCCGTTTTGCCAAAACAATTTATGAAGTTATTTTCCACGAATGTTTTTAAACCGGTGTTTGCACATATGCCCCTGCAACGTCGTCAATTCTCTAGTCCCGATACGCAATTCTTTCGTACGAGCAAACGTCGATTTATGTAATTGTCTGAAATTATTGTAAATACTCGCATATTTCTGCAGTGCGATCATTATTTGATCAAGATGTATTTGCGCAACGGGCCTGCTCGATATTTAACTTGAATCATCAATTTGCACCAACTATTTCTTTACCTTATTTATTCCGATTGTGTTTCAATGTGCGTTGTGCTTTTAAAACAATTAAACTCGCGTTCCACAATTTAACATGCGGTATGCCACCTATCTATTCCAATTATTCCAAACCTTTGGAAATGTTACCTGAGAATTACAAAAAGACGCACGTAAATATTTGTGCAACCTGCGGCGTGGTGCCAGGCAGACGGGCTCCACCATTGTCGTTCTTTTTGTTATTTCGATATAAGTTTTTACTTTGACCAACTAGAAAATAATACATTACCTAAAATATGTCATACTATTATAGTGCCAAAGCGGACCCCGGGCTCAGTTAGGGGCACAACCGGGAATAACGCTAGGAGGATGTAGAGTGCCATCTAAATTATCATGCAAACACAACATATTTAAATAAATATTTATATTTTTTATACCTATATATTGTTTGCTCTTTTTTAAGTTAGATCGTAGTGTTTATTAGTAGTTTATGTAACTGTACATAATGAAGGACATTAAACACGAGTGTGGGTTTATGAAACGAGCCGAAGGTGAGTTTCATAATAACATCACACGAGTGTTTTAATGCCTAATTATGTACAGTTATATACACTGCTTTATCTATCCACATATCATAAGCCTCCATGATGCATTCAGGAGCCGCATATTAAGACCGGCATGGCGGCGTAGTTTTCTGGCAGCTGTCATAGTTTTTTTTTTAATTCAGAGACAAACTAAAGTCAGCTCAAACTATCATAACGTTCGATATCTTACTTACGTGCGACATTTGTCAAATTTGTATGCAACTTGACAATTCATTTCGAACTAAACGTCATCTCGACTGATATTAGAATAGAGGTCAAATCAAATTTCTTTGTTTTTCAGAGATGTTCGAAATTTAAATGAAATAATATTATCGAAATCGATGTTATTATTTAGCAATAATAACATTTTCACAGATAAGAAATTTGTTCTAACAAAACAGTCTGTTTTATGGTGGTCATAATGTGCGGTTCTTGAACGCATCATGGAGGGTTTATGATATGGATAGATAAAAATATTAATACAAAGACTCCACTATTGCTTAATATTCAAGTCAACAAAAATCTACAATAACAAACCATCAATTTGGTCGGCCCAAACTCATCGCGCCGCCATCCTAATTCGGCTTCCATATATGGCTTTGTTTTGCATCCCGCTCCGACACGTTAACACACTGCTACTTCTATAAAGATGATGTCATTTAAATATAATTAATGCTTACGGCCAGTTCAACTTTGTTTTGAACTGTTGTTTACGCATTACGATTAAACTTGTTTTTTTACCTTGAGCGCCTTGTTTGAATCGTTAATCGTGTTGTTTTTGACAAACAGAATATCAACGATGAGTCTGGTCGGTATCAGAGAGATTACCATTGTTTACTTACCTGCTGTTTTTTTTTTATTTTCTAAGAACTAGCTGTTTTTCTGTCACCTTGTTTGTAATGTTTATTGGCTTCTTATACAGATAACATTTCAAGGTTTATGTGAATTAGTAATCAAGAAAATTATAATTCATCTGGCTAGACTAACCTAAAGGTCAAGAGTGTTAACTTGTACTAATTTACACAATTTGCACCGGTACTGTTGAAGACTGCCTGGTTCTATTCTATCTAGTAGTCATTAAAAACAATACTACAGGTATTATCATTCGCCCTTGTACTAATTATGTCATCGGCATCGCTTACCACTATGATTGCAAACGAGTTCACTGCACTGCTGATAACGTTACGATTTCGATTAAAATCATCACCAGACATATTTTGATACTCCTGTCGCTATTATCGTAACCTCGTTACATGTTTTTCGTGTGCTCTTTCGTTATCAGATTTCACCTACTGGCATGAAAATGTTTTCACGTGTCTCATTATCACTGTTACGTTGTATGCTCAATAAACATCTGCTTACTCTTTCCTGTTTTCGCCACTTTTAACTTAGCGGTTTCTCTCAGTTATTTCCAATTATTTGTTGATAGTATCAATAAGTCCATTGGCGCCCCGTCAATCTGTCCGTGACGCAGTGGTCAATACGTTCTAATGAGATCCGGCGTGGACCGGTACAATTTAGCACTCGATTCCTTTAATTGAAGACGCCCGGCACCCACGCGAACCGGCTCGCTAAAAACATCTCATCAATCCCGGGCTATTTATACTCAGGTCTAATTATAACCACGGGCCACTCAGTTGTAAATACTTCACCGGAGCATGGGCCTTGACTTGGGAGAGCGTCAGATAGTCTAGATTAGTAAGCAGAAATTTGTGTTTTATATAATTTCACCGTGGGCGTAATGACCAATTTACCAGAAGAGGCGGCTATGCGAAACACATACGTCTGTCTTACGTACTTGTCGCTAGCAAAGATCTATTCTTAAATACCATATATATTTATGCCAGTCATTATATCAATACATAGTATAAAACAAAGTCGCTTCCCGCTGTCTGTCTGTCTGTCCCTATGTATGCGTAGATCTTTAAAACTACGCAACGGATTTTGATGCAGTTTTTTTTAATAGATAGAGTGATTCAAGAGGAAGGTTTATATGTATAATACAAACCATACATGCATGTATTATTCACAGAAACCCGTGCGAAGCAGGGGCGGGTCGCTAGTAAGTGTATAAATTGTTCTTTTGAATTATGTATTATACACGCGACTCCCTTATAATAGCCATTATTTGATTTAATTTACTATTTGCTCTATTTATCAATCGCTGCGAAACTTATCCGCATTCTTTGTGCCCAGTGTCCATTCAATTAATCATTGTTAATGAAACTCAAGTATGTCTCTGTAATTCAGTGGAATCGCCCCAGTTCTCTTCTCGTCAACGACTTTGTTTGTAAATACTCCTCAAGTTGTTATTATTCTATTAATATGTAGGGCCGTCATCGTTGAATTAACTATGTTTTGATGGGTATTATTTTGGTCGAGCGTGGCTGCTTGCTCTCAACACATTCTTTATTGGACGAATAGATATAACTATATAAGAATTGATTTTAATTGTAGAATCTCGTGAAAACTGTTGTAAACAAGATTCTCTTTCTTAAGACGTAGGAAAAATACTTGGTCTACTTATTAATTTAGTCAAATTCTTTTCATTTCTTCAATGGATACTTTCATTCACACACTAAACAAAAAATTAAAAAAAAAATCCTCTCCATTTTAATGGGGAATGGATGAAAAATTTAGAATTGCCTGTTTTTTTTGTTATAGTAATAACCTTCCTTAGCACCAGAAAAAAGTTGCAGATTTTTCAGCTGCGTCAATTATCTTTGAAAAATATAAACTCACTTGCCTTTTCGGTTTAGGACGGCGAATGAGACACTTTCCTTGATCCGTCTCATATTGCAAAAGATCTTTTTAAATATCTGACCCTGGCAATGACAAATATAGCTGCTGCAGCTGTCAATATCAATGGCCGGTGTCAGTTTACCACGGATTTTTAAGATATATTTTTGTAATATGAGACGGATCAAGCAAAGTGTTTTATTTGCCGTCCTAAACCCAAAACGTAAGTGAGGAAACTGTTTATATTTTTCAAAAATGATTGACGCTGCTGAAAAGTCTGCTACTTTTTTCTGGTGCTAAGGAAGGTTATTCCTTAACCAAAAAAAAATCAGCCACTTCTAAAATTTTCATCCATTCCCAATTGGTCTCGACATTTTCTACATCTATGCGTGGCTAATGTTATTAATCCTACGGTACCGCATTACGGAAAATTTTACACAAACGTGGGACAACAGAGAGCTGGCATACTCCATTATTAATATCTACTGTCTCCTCCTCTATCTACCCTGCCAGCAATCCGTTCCGTACTTTGTACTAAATAGCTGCTTTTGTCAAAATGTACCTAATGAGTGAGAAAACAAGAGCTTTGTTGATATTGAAGCAGTTAGTGTAGGTTTGTGGAGCCGAGGGCGCACGGGCTGCCCGCGTGGCGCTGCGGTGACGTGTGCTGCCGCCATTTTAAATAGGGCGCGCGCGCGCTCAGACCATCAGTCGCTTACTGGGACGCGCTCGCGCAACTTCCTACAACAGAACTATAATATATCGCTCGCGCTCTGCCCCGTCGGCTCCTGCACTTACTTATTTACACTCGGTCAACATATTCCGCCGTTCAATATGATCGACATCGCCACTCAACCCAGAGATCTTCTCTACGAAATCAGGCAGAAGGGCCGCCAAGATGCCTGCTACGTTGTCGTGCCCAATACAAAAGTGGTACGTTCCTTTCTACGCAGCGCTGTTGCAAAGAATTTCAGTCGCGGTCTCTAGTTTTTCCACATTTTTCGTAAAGTGCGTTTACGTTTCTTGATTGCGTGCGGTCATGCGTTCAAATCAATTTTGGTTATCGACACCGACTATATTCTTCGACAACATTTTTCAAATGTTATATAAGTTTTTCGGGTGATTCGATTTTAACTAATTCTTGTGCAGCTCTACTTAAGTGATAGAACGTATATTATTTTATTACAACGTTACGACGATTGTTTTCATTCCGCTAGCTTTTTTATCGTGAATCGTGACAATCTATATTCGTATCAGAGTTTCATATCTTTGGAAATAACAAGAAAATGTTTACTTATTCTGTAAACACCTCGGCATACCTACCTGGCTAACTGCAAATAATACATGTGTATACGAGTGGTGTGTCGTTACGTTATGTAAGTGTATTATTTATTAACGTGAGTCATGGTGTTTGTTACAGGATCTGGTTAAGAGCCACCTGATGTTCGCGGTGCGCGAGGAGGTGGAAGTCCTGAAGGAGCGCATCGCAGAACTGATGGAGCGGATCAACCAGCTGGAGGTGGAGAACACATACCTGCGCGCGCACGCCAGCCAGGACACGCTGGCGGCGCTGCCGGCGGCGGGCGCCAAGCCGCCGCCCGCGCCGCAGGGCCCGCAGCCGCCGGTGTCGTAGAGCCGCCGCCGCGCGAGCTGAGTACCCTCCGCCCGGGCCCCGCCCGGCCCCTCGGCGCGCGACCCCAGCCGTCGGGAGTCACTATGGCTGTGCTATGTTAATACGTAGGTTAACAAGGAACGAGTGTCCACCGCCGGTCGAGCGCCGAGGGCCGCGAGCCGGCGCGCGCGCACGCGCACGCGCCGCGCCGCCGCCGCCGGCACGCCGCCGTATATGTTGAAGACGATGCCGGCGCGCTTGATGAGCCTCTCATTATTAAAGCTTACATAGAAGATATATTTTTCTGTTACTAATCGTTAGAGTGCAGAATTTCGTGCTAACTGCCATGCTTATGTACGCATCTCGGCGACGAGTAGGGTTTCGATGTTAAACGTCTACCTATATTTTTATGCAGTTTAAAAGTTTAGATATCGCTATCCACATAATATATTCCATTTAAGATAATCTGTAAGACGTGTGTTTATAATAGATGTAATGAAACAGCTGAATATCTTACGCATTGAACAAGGACTGTGTGTTAATTTATTTTTTACATTTTTTGTAATGTTTAAGTTATTTATCGAGTTTTACCTACTGAGTTACTGTAAATTGTAAGAGTTTGTTCCTCTGACGAGAGTAAATGATCTGCCGATAGTTGAGTGTGGTAGCCGGCCCCGGCCGAATGTGTAGCGGCAGCGCCGCAGGCGCAGGCGTTAGTCAATTTGCACGCAATCTGCATATAAAACTATTTAATTCCAACCCTATATCAGTAATAGAGATTATAGTGATTTAACATTGTATTTTTTTAATGTTTTAAATTGTTTGTATATAGTACAAGTTGTAATAGAATTGTGAGTCGGAATGGTGTATATAACGTGAAAAGAATGTGATGATAGCTGAATCCTCAGTCTGCCTGTCTGTCCTAGCGAACGTCGACGACGAGTCGTGTATGTCTAAATTTATTAAGTTAAAATATACGCTGTATTTAGCTTTGTTGTTGATCGAACAAAGTGGCTGGAGACGGATGGTCGGGTCGTTGGAAGTGAGAGAGTGACGAGAGACAGGGTTCGTAGTTAGTGAAGCCAAAGCGAGGAACGAACGTCCCAGCAAGGAATGTCAGTCTTAGTGTAGTATTTTGTACAACGTTACTATGTATGTGTATAGATGATTGGTCCTCATAATTATTGTGAATATACAGTAATTTACTCTTAAAAGCATTATTCTAGTACTAGATATGAATTATATTATATGATACTGAAATTTGTAAATATACTGTAAACAGAATGTCCATTCTAGCTTATGTTGACCAGAAAGGTTCCTCATACCCAATAAATAAACGCAAAACTACTCGATGTTGTGTTTCGTTCCCAACCCCTTACCTGCGCGAAACGGAACAAAGGGTCTTTTGTCTGACACGGTAGCGGAGACGAAGGCCACTGCTGTTGACCATCTGCTCATAAAAGAACAAAAGAGATACAGGGTATCCCCTTAATTTGAATTGTTTGGCCTGGCCAAAAGAATCATGGTTGTACTGTACACTCACAAAAGCGATAATCTGCATTGGCCGTCAAGCTTTGACTTATGCAATGGAGGAGTGCATTTTGCAGCATCTTTTGTTTAAATCTTTTTGTGTAGATTTAAGAGCTAGTGCTGGTTGATTATTGCTTTTGTGCTGAGTAAAGCAGACAAGAAATGTATCTTCATGACCATAAATAACGTGATTGTAGGGGACAGTTCCCCTTCACTGTTCATCTCTCAACGGGTAGAAAGACAGTGTCCGTTTCTGCAGCATTTACTATAGTCATCTACACAATCAAGTAGTGCTTTGGGTAAGCTCAATGAATTATTCAGCCAACAAGAAAAACGAGCAGGTAGGTACCTATTCGGGAAATAACAACCCCAAAATAGTCTAAATAGTTTTAGTATAAAAATATCAACCTACGTAATGCGGAATACGACTTCTCAGCGAAAACTACCGACCTAGTAAGAAAAGGTAAATAGATTAAATGCGATACTTCCTTTAGTCAAATTACCTACATATACTTGACAACTAAAAGCGTCCACCAGGTGGCTGGTCGCGTCTTCCTTGTTTTGATCGAACGACTGATTACTAGCATTGCCAAGAATTTATTTCTAAGGCTGAGTTAACGATAGGTAGGATTATTTTTCAAAGTATACGAAAATATCTTCTACAAACACAAAGGATGGTTCAAAACAAATAAAATTACTGAAGCTATTAAATACGATTAACATTCTGTGTCGGTATCCTAGCGTACAGTCGCCATCACATACATAGCTTAGGTACACTAGAGGTGTTCAAAAATATCGGCAAATGCACCCTAATGCCTTGAAAAATAGATGTTTGTGACGTGCTTGTTTGCTCCGATGTATGTGATGGCGACTGTACATGCGTAAAACCGCTCGTAGCCGAATGAATACATGCGAAAAACCGTAAGTATAGGAAAGAGCCTAGGGGCAGCTGCCAGCGGGCTCGTGACACTGAAAGTAGTACCTAGTTGTTTTTTATTTAATTTTGTTCTATCTATGGTTGTACATCGCCCTCTATTGATCTATTTACCTATTCGGGAAATAACAACCCCAAAATAGTCTAAATAGTTTTAGTATAAAAATATCAACCTACGTAATGCGGAATACGACTTCTCAGCGAAAACTACCGACCTAGTAAGAAAAGGTAAATAGATTAAATGCGATACTTCCTTTAGTCAAATTACCTACATATACTTGACAACTAAAAGCGTCCACCAGGTGGCTGGTCGCGTCTTCCTTGTTTTGATCGAACGACTGATTACTAGCATTGCCAAGAATTTATTTCTAAGGCTGAGTTAACGATAGGTAGGATTATTTTTCAAAGTATACGAAAATATCTTCTACAAACACAAAGGATGGTTCAAAACAAATAAAATTACTGAAGCTATTAAATACGATTAACATTCTGTGTCGGTATCCTAGCGTACAGTCGCCATCACATACATAGCTTAGGTACACTAGAGGTGTTCAAAAATATCGGCAAATGCACCCTAATGCCTTGAAAAATAGATGTTTGTGACGTGCTTGTTTGCTCCGATGTATGTGATGGCGACTGTACATGCGTAAAACCGCTCGTAGCCGAATGAATACATGCGAAAAACCGTAAGTATAGGAAAGAGCCTAGGGGCAGCTGCCAGCGGGCTCGTGACACTGAAAGTAGTACCTAGTTGTTTTTTATTTAATTTTGTTCTATCTATGGTTGTTCATCGCCCTCTATTGATCTATTTAAACAACAAGCGAGTCTGTTTACCTACAGCGCCCTCTGTTGAACCATCTAAACAACATACGGTTTACCTACCTGGATTACTTGTCGCTGCTATGTATCAACGTACTAATAGATGGCAGTATAATCAAAAGATGTTATATTATTGTGTTTTTTCCTACAATGTGGTAGTTTTAAGAACCGGAAATGTAAAGCAATAATTTGCCCTATTAAATTATTATTTCACAAGTAAAAGTATGCATTATTAGCGACATCTAAGATTGTGATGAAAGACGTACTTATGAGAGCTTGTGCTACTCACCACTAGGTGTCACTTTACTTGGGAGCCAATAATGTACAGCGCGATAATACGCGTCTACTTTTAGGGACGCGTATTATTAGGCCGTACATTATCAGCCTGGACAAAGGTGGCTTCCAATTATTGCCCCGTATCGAATTTGCTCAGGGTGATAATGCACGGCCCAATAATGTACGGCCTGATAATACGCGTCCAGTGGACGCGTATTATTGGGCTGTACATTATCATGGCTGTACATTATCATGGCCGTACATTAACCGGCACCACTTTACTTCATATTTAATTTGCTATGGATGCGTTCAGATCTTGCTTTCGTAGTAAAAATTTCATTATCAATTAGAATTTTTGATTTGCTTTACATGTAACGAAATTAATGATAAGCTAAATATTGGGTTTTATTTCAAGTTAACTTGGTGTATCAATATTAATATTTAAAGTCGCCAGGAATTATTTAAAATTACGAAACATCTTAGAACGTACGCTAAGTTGAAATGTCAAATTGACTTCAACCAACGTCAACAAATCGTAATATAAATCTAATCTTCTGTACTTATTCAATAAAAAATATGGATAATATGAGTCTAAAAGAAATACAAAGTAGATTGTTACTATGGGAATCTCCTACTAATCCTCTAGCGCCCCTTACATCTTCTCAAAGAGAAGCAATACTGGATTTAGAAGCACTATTATTAGGCGAACCAACGGAATCTGAGGGTGTTAGTATTTTGTTATGTTTCGTAGTATCTAAAGTGCATTTTAACTGTAAAACAGCTTCTATTATCGATGGTCTTTATTCTAGAATAACGTGCAAGATAATGCAACGGATGATATCGACAAAAACGCTGTGCCACCAGTGGACAGTACATTTGATTTTCTCGAGTGGTACGAGAGCCTCTGTGAGAGAAATGTGGAGGCAGCAGACGTTCCGTATAAGGCTTATTACAAACAATTAGAGGACAGACGGAATGAGTGTGTTGCTTTAACTGATCAGGTAAGTAAATATTGCCTAAATGTTACTTTATAGTTTGTTTGTAATATTTGGCGTTCCACTTAAGTTTAGCAATTCGGAGGGAGGCTATATCGGTTGCCTTAGTTCAGCTAGCAGATAGCCTCATTGTTAATGCGATCATGCAAGGTGGACTGATGACCTGTTAAAGCTACCGGGATTCCTCTGGATGCAGGTGGCGCAGGACCTGTCATTGTGGCACTCTTTGGGGGAGGCCTATATCCAGCAGTGGTTGTCTTTTGGCTGATATGATGATTATGCATTCTGAGTGGTTCATAGCTGAGTATGACATTGAAATAAGCATAGATAAAGACTAGCTCATAGTTTCAGATAGTATTGTAATGAGAGAGATAAGGAATGTCTACATTTTGATACACATAATAGCTGTAAATATAGCTGTGGACTGTATGTCAAATCACAGCATACATAGCTTGGGGTGACCAGAGTTGTGTGAGGTAGCCGAGCAGTGTGTGAGGAAACAATTTATCAATATAAGATATAATCGAGGCTAGCACTCCTGGCTCCGAAATTGTTCAACGCGTTTAATTTTATTTACCTATGCGTATACCTCTAACCTAACTGAACCATTATAAAAAAACATCCTTGGCTGCTGCAAAACAAATGATTATTTTTTTCATACAAGTTTACCCAATGCCCTTTGAGTAAATTGAGTTAAGAGGTTTGCGACTTTAGCCAATGCAATGTGCAACCTACTCATACTGGCTTTTAACTGAATCTGATGACGTCTAGAAGGCTGCGGTGACGCAGCATCACGCAGGCCGTGGGGTTGTTTGTCACCATCATAAAATAACTCATAAAAATAATAGATGTTGATGTTGTGAAGGGACGTCTGGCCGGAAACAGGTGGGTAGTCGACCACTCGTCGTGGTCATTCAGCCCAATCCCCTGAGGTTTGGGCTCAAGGTTACTGTCCCGGCAGCGTTCCCACATCAAATTCTTCCATTATTCTTGTTTTAAGTTGTTAAGGTTGATATCCCTCAATTCCCGCTCCTCTAACGTATCTTTACCAAAAGTGTTAAACCGCGGTGCCGCGTACATAACACATTCCGCTAGTACATGCTTACTTGTATCTTCCTCCCCACAGTGTGAGCAAGAAGCGTCGTTACTTATATACATAGAAAACTTATATAAAAAGATAAATAAATACTTAAATACATAGAAAACATCCATGACTCAGGAACAAATATTTGTGCTCATCACACAAATAAATGCCCTTACCAGGATTCGAACCCGTGACCTCCGGCTTCGTAGGCAGGGTCACTACCAACTAGGCTAAATGAGGCTCCCATACAACAAACGTGATCTTTTTGCTGTTTTTGTAGATAATGGTACGGAACCCTTCGTGCGCGAGTCAGACTCGCACTTAGCCGGTTTTTTTTTATACACAATAAATTATTTCTTAAATAATATGTTTCTGTCAAAAATTACATTTTCGGTATAAGCTTTTACTGCCGACTGTACTTTTCTGCATACCATCATTGAGTACTCATTGAGGCGATTCTAATGAGCCCAAACTCGATGGGTTTGTCGTTTTATTGCGGAGTTCATATGGCCACCTTCCAGCTCCAGCATCAGATCAGCTCCAAGTCATCATAATATTGCATTGTCATGCGATATACATATGCTTGCAAAATTTCAGCTCAATTGGATATCGGGAAGTGACTGAAAAATGGATTGCAAATTTTGACGGACAACTTACATATTTACATACAAACAAACATTGCAAGTTAATATAAAGCTTGTAAAAACAACTTGCATACCATAACTTTCCAGATCGGTGCTACAATGTCCGATTTAGAAAAGCTGTCAGAGGAGTACAACCTGGTGTCGGACAAGACCAACGCACTGCACACCATGAGTGAGCAGCTTCTGGCTGACCAGAACAAACTGTCCAGTATAGGTAACTAATTACTTTTTTTTTATTTATTTAGTAAAGGGGTTTTGTCACGCAGTGACTATGCCACCCCCATCAGCGAGATCAATATACATAATAATTTTAGTATAATTTGTCTTAGAGGTAATGTATAGCTAAATTCGTACGTTTATTACAATAGCTTAGTTAGAGTATAGTTTGCGTAATATTCTGGCCTCGTCTGACAACGGCGAAGCCAGAATGTTATTACAAATACCTACATTTCTTAACATTAGGTATATCATCTCGTGTCGTTGAGCCTCGTTGCGGACACATTCCATCAAAACATGTTGGACGTCTTCTACTACATCGCACTCACGGCAGTTGGGAGAGTCCGAGATGCCCATCAAAAATTTAAACTTGTTTGTTTAACCTAACAAGTAATACTACCTCTGTTCTACTAAGTTGTTTATCAAACCATGGGAACCGAGGAAGCTACTAATTACTTAATTACAATTGAAGCCATAAGCAGCATCATCATCATTACTACGCAAAATAGGCGCATTTATGACGTCGAGTTGCGGAAACCCAGCCCGCGTTCAACCTATCATCATCATTAGTAGCATCAATTCTTAGGATCATGACATCTTGTCCTATACAAGACAAGACAAGACTTCACTATAGGCTCATATGCTCCTATCACCGACCTTATGCATGGCATCATAAACACGTACTGCTGGAGTGCAGTGATATTAAGCAGTATAAAACAGTAAAATGTAAGTTGCTAGATGAAGTCCTAAATATGAGGTAAGAAAAATAAAGGCTACTAATTTGTGGTGGAAATTATTATTTACGACCGCTTTAGCCTAGTTGGTAGTGACCCTGCCTACGAAGCAAGAGGTCCTGGGTTCGAATCCCGGTAAGGGCATTTATTTGTGTGATGAGCACGAATATTTGTTCCTGAGTCATGGATGTTTTTTATGTATTTAAGTATTTATTACTCTATATAAGTATCTATATCGTCGTCTAGTACCCATAGTACAAGCTTTGCTTAGTTTGGGACTAGGTTGATTTGTGTAAGATTGACCGCAAATATTTATTTATTTATTTTATATTTATTTAATGTTATCATCTTTGTAGTAACATATTTAAAGTCCAAATAGCTTTTATGCGCTTTTTGGACACTACTTGAAAATAAAAAATCGCTTGCAAGTGATGTATTCCTTTTGGGACCTTGCCATAGATGCACCAAGAGTTAAAAAAAGAGATGAGATCCTACATCTAATAATAAACATGGCGGTCATACATAATTGAAATTGAATTACCTAGTTAATTTCATATGATCAGTTCTCAATCTCTACCACATCTAGGTGATGACATCCGACACCGGCTGCACTACTTCACCCAAGTGGAGCATCTCTCGCAACGGCTCGGCAGCACCACCATGTCCGTGAACAGCGAGACCTTCTTCACGCTGCTGGCCAAGATCGACGAGTGTCTGGACTACATGAGGACTAATGTAGGCTGACCTGTTCAACAGTTAACCACATAAAATTCAAACCATCACACGTCGTAATTATTCATTCTAAGAAAACTTTTATGGTCATGATGCAGTTTTGTTGGCTAGATATTGTCATATAAAAAATTCTCATTTTCTTAATGATTATTGCAATATTTGTTTAAAAAATGAGAAATGGCTAACTGTGTCCACACTATCGTACATTATTGACGGGGGGTGGGCAACAGTTAGTCATCCGGTACAGGTACACAATTAATCGCAATCACTCCGCGAAGCCTGTTGTACTTTTACGGACTAAGTGCGGAAAAGGGAGTTTATAACGATAACCACGAAGTACGGTCGGCCAAGAAAGTGGTCTACCAGTTTTGACAAAAGTTTATGTGAGATCTAATGGTCGCTAAAATTACTGTCATAATATTATTGCAAGTGGAAATCGACCTTGTTGTTTCATGACGTTCAAATGAACCTCGACCGTGTGGTGGTAGACTAGATTTTTGCCCGACTGTACCCTTAAATCATCAAATTGTAACGTAACACGTCTGGGTTAGATGAGACATCTGTTCTCACCAGGATATGTTTAAATGAACCTCTAGCACAACACGCAAACTTGAGGTCTTATTTCTAATAAGTTTCTATAGGAACAAAATATACATTTTTGTACATGTTTCATTGTTCACCATCAGAGCCGGATTTCCGCCTACGCCTACAAGGCCCCGGCCTAGTGGTCCAGGCCGCCTCTAGGGGCCCCAGTCCCAATAGCTGGACCTGTACACAAGCTCCCTGAAGAGGCCCCAAATGCCAAGTCTAGGGGCCCTGGGCCTGCTCACCATTCCTCCTTTGAATACAATTTACTATATCCAGGATAGTTTCTTTTCAGGTAAGAGCCCTTAACTCCATCCTGTATAAGTGTATACTTACCGACACTTGTCTGTTACAGAACACATTCAAAGAGTCTCACACTTACCTGGTGAAGTATCGTCACCTGCAGAGCCGCGCTATCTCCCTCATACGCTCATACGTGACGCACGTATTAGACCACGCCACGGAGCAAGTGCTGTCGCCCAAAGACGAAGATGCCAGCGAACAGGTACTAATACTTTGCACTGAGATATGGCAAGCATAGTAAGCTATCATCATTATCTCCCACTGGGTGGTGCTAAAAAAACAACAAACTCGGCAGCTGCACTGTTCCTTCTGAACCTCGCAGCGCACACTGGAACTCTATCAGCGACATCGATACGAATACATATATGTACCAGTGTGTAACCGCCATACGATAAATAAATCTCCCACTGCTGAACATATCCCTCAATAGGGGTGTAGACACCAAATAAAATAACCAATAATGATGAATTTACTCGAAAAAGGATTCAAAGTACTGTCAAATGGAGAAAAAAAGTAAAGCAGGGGATTAAATAACAAAGTTATAAGTGTCCAAAGTTTTAAGAGGGGTGTATTCTGTCCCTTTTCCGCAAAACACACCTTCATATGAAACGATTGTCATTTGATGACGCTAGGGGATCGTGACGTCACAATCCACGAGCGGTGTCTCTGACTCTCTAACAAGCAATTAACGGGTAACCCGTCCTTTACCGGGGCCGCGAATTCCCGGCCACACACCTATACATAAAAACAATGTCCAGCAAAGGACGAGAACGGTTGTGGCTTCGTAATTTTTTGAGATATCTGAATGGGGTTTTGGTTTTCGTCACTAGGCATATTTTTTTGCCTTCGCTCTTTTGGAGTTATAATAAATTTAGAGTATACACTCCTATTGCTACCCGCTGCGCCGTAAGTCCTTTTGTGGATCAGTGCTAAGGCGTAAATTAGTGTACACAACACTCATATAGATGATGATTTTTTTGACATACCTACTAATTATTAATTAGTAATTAATTATGTATTCTTCACCAAAAAGTAGAAAAATAACGTATAGAACATAACAACCTCTAACACAATACGTGGTTTTATCGCTAAGAAGCAATGGCTTCCAGACAACTATTATCATATGGTAACGTTCAAATAATAATAAAGCAATTGTTCGATTTTGTAATTTTTGTGTTTTTTTGCGACAATAAATCTTTTTTCAACACACCTGCTCGTAAAGCAGGTCTTATTACAGCGTATTTACACTGATAATGCAGAATATTACCCATGCCGTGCCTTTTACATTACATTATTGCACTAGTGCCTTTTCATTACATATCTTTTTAAGTATTAGCAAAATAATGCAGAATATTACTCATGCCGTGACTTTTACATTACATTATCGCACTAGTGCCTTTTCATTACATATCTTTTAACATTTTCATTTTTTATTTTTATTTTTTTTTTCCTCGCAAATGTGTTGAAAAACGTCGTATGAAACACGTGAGCATTGGTCATTACACTTCTCGTCTCCATTAAGCCTTCGCCTTCGGCTCAGGCTTAAAAACCGACTCGAGTGTAATGACCAACTTAGCACACTTGTATCATAATGTACTATTTTTTATTTTTTTATTTATTTTAATTGTTCATTACCCTGGGGCGGTCTAAATACCTGTGCGATCTGAGGCTTTATTTACTATCGCCCGTGGTAAGTACAGAATTCAATTCAGAAATTGATTTTTCATGCGGATGGTCAGACGCGAGGCGGGCGGTAATAAACACTTTATGGCCAGGTTAAAATATCATGCAGATGTTTTACTCCCGAGCGATTTTTTTTTGTTTTAAAGTTGTGTCTTGGTTTTTGGCTGTAATATGTTTAACTTTATCAGGAGACTATGGACACTGCGTATGCGGTGTACTTCGGCAAGTTTCAAGCTACTGTGCCTAAGTTGAAGATGGTTATCGGGGAGATTGAGGTGCGAGCGGAGAAGAGCCCTGAGTGAGTGGGAGTCGACTATTCTCTATTATTCATCTTTTTAATTAGGATTTTATCAATATCAATGTAGTCATTGAACTTTCAAAGTTCGGAAACATCGCGAGGATTTGCTTAGTGCATACATCTGTGAAGTAATTCAAAGGTCTTTGTGACATTTCCTATCTGCATTATCTTTGTCCAGCAGGGGGAAATTTATAAATTATATAATTAACTAGGTTCTGACGGCGTTGGAACTCGTTTATATCATAGCTGTATACAAACTGTCACCTCCTTAGGGAATTATTTCCGGGGTTAAAACGATTTAATCTCCATACCAAATTTCAACTCAATCGCTTCAGCGGTTTAGGCATGAAAAGGTAACAGACAGACAGAGTTACTTTCTCATGTATGACATGAATGGATGATGACATATTTTGATTGGCCTTGCAGGTACGCTTCACTACTAGCAGACATCCAACAGGAGTACGCGTTACGCCGCGCGCGCGTGGCCGGCGCGCCCACGGCGGCCGCACTGCTGGCCGCCGCGGCCAGGCATCCGCGCGACCACTGCACACTTCTGCGAGCCGCGTGCTCCTTGCTGGCACATGCCAGTAGCGACGAGTGCGCGCTGTACGACCACTTGTTCACCAACACTTGTGTCGCTATACAGTAAGTTTAATTCTGTACGACCACTTGTTCACCAACACTTGTGTCGCTATACAGTAAGTTTAATTCTGTACGACCACTTGTTCACCAACACTTGTGTCGCTATACAGTAAGTTTAATTCTGTACGACCACTTGTTCACCAACACTTGTGTCGCTATACAGTAAGTTTAATTCTGTACGACCACTTGTTCACCAACACTTGTGTCGCTATACAGTAAGTTTAATTCTGTACGACCACTTGTTCACCAACACTTGTGTCGCTATACAGTAAGTTTAATTCTGTACGACCACTTGTTCACCAACACTTGTGTCGCTATACAGTAAGTTTAATTCTGTACGACCACTTGTTCAGCAACACTTGTGTCGCTATACAGTAAGTTTAATTCTGTACGACCACTTGTTCAGCAACACTTGTGTCGCTATACAGTAAGTTTAATTCTGTACGACCACTTGTTCACCAACACTTGTGTCGCTATACAGTAAGTTTAATTCTGTACGACCACTTGTTCAGCAACACTTGTGTCGCTATACAGTAAGTTTAATTCTGTACGACCACTTGTTCACCAACACTTGTGTCGCTATACAGTAAGTTTAATTCTGTACGACCACTTGTTCAGCAACACTTGTGTCGCTATACAGTAAGTTTAATTCTGTACGACCACTTGTTCAGCAACACTTGTGTCGCTATACAGTAAGTTTAATTCTGTACGACCACTTGTTCACCAACACTTGTGTCGCTATACAGTAAGTTTAATTCTGTACGACCACTTGTTCAGCAACACTTGTGTCGCTATACAGTAAGTTTAATTCTGTACGACCACTTGTTCACCAACACTTGTGTCGCTATACAGTAAGTTTAATTCTGTACGACCACTTGTTCAGCAACACTTGTGTCGCTATACAGTAAGTTTAATTCTGTACGACCACTTGTTCAGCAACACTTGTGTCGCTATACAGTAAGTTTAATTCTGTACGACCACTTGTTCACCAACACTTGTGTCGCTATACAGTAAGTTTAATTCTGTACGACCACTTGTTCAGCAACACTTGTGTCGCTATACAGTAAGTTTAATTATTTTGTATTACTTTTACTAGTTCTCTTAAACGGTGCTGTATTCCATTGGGCTATGCCTGGTCGTCAGTTGCAGGGTGCGAGAAGAGTACCACAACTTTTTCAGGTTTTCCTTGAGTGATGCCACAGACTGACTAAACTAAAGGACAACGGCAACCCGTCCCACATCTTCACAGCACGCACCGCGAATGACTTAAAAAATGTGCGTGTCTTATTAGACGGTATTGCAAGGGTGAGGTTAGCGCTCGACCTCAAACGGTGACTGCTGCCTTCAGCCTTTAAAAGTAAAAGTTATATGAAAGTTGTAAAAACTAATTTCTTTTTATGAATAAAAAAAAAACTTTCAGATAAGTACGGAGGGAAAGCAGGTTGAAGAAAACGTTAAAAAGTAAGGACAGGATGTGCACATCTCTATACTATACTAACTAGAATTGACTATTTAATAATTATTTTCAGAGATTACCTGCAATCCCTGTGCAACGGGCTATACGAGACGCTACGGCCGCACATCATACACATCAACCACTTAGAAACCCTCGCCGAGCTCTGCGTTATTTTACGCGTTGAAGTGTTGGAGGAACAAGTGAATAATGACCGTGAGTGTCAGATATAACTGGTTTAATCTTATCCGTTCCCAAAACATTACATTCCCGATTCACAATATACCTGTGGTCCGTTTCAAGAAGCTACAAATTACAATTTTATAATAGGCATGATGCGATGCCTCATGTTAAAATTGATAACGTAGTGTAGCTAAATGAATAGTAAACCATCAAATTATTGTAATGAAGTATAAATTATAAAACATAATTAAAATCATAAAAAGATATAGACCTTCACAGTTTAGAAAAACTGTGTTTTTTTTTTATCCAAGAGTAAATTTAAAGCTACCAATAGAATCCTTACGCTTTTATAGATACAAAATTGTACGACAACTATGTACCTAAATGCAGTATTTCGCGAGCGAAACAGCAATTGACTTGATTTTCCATACAACGATTAGTACAAATAACAAGTGTGACTTCATACCTGTATGTCAATTAGTATGAAGCGTTTATGGCTGCCGCGAGTGAGGTCAATCTTTGTCTCAATTTTTGGGTATTTATGTTCTTTCATTGTACTTGCTCCCATACAAACATTAATTCCTCTACAAAAACTGGTTCGAATGGCATCGTAAAAAAATCTTAGTCATCATCCCTATTCTAAACAGGCAATACAGCGGCGCTTGACCAATAACGACTGGGCATTTGGACAGCTACTGTAGCACCGGATTCCCGTAAAATAAGAAGCTGTGATTTCCCAGATTGCACGGATATAAAATACGACGTCCCGCAACCTGAAAGGCACATCCGTGCGCGCACTAAAAGACGCGGCGGCCTCAATTAAGATAAATGTGGAAGAATTTAGTGGGCGCACTATCTCGGAGGAATCCAGGCGGTTACAGGCGGACAATATTCGCCTTAAGGCTGAAATGGCCAGTCTCCGAAAGGAGATGGCCGAATTGAGAAGTGACATGGAGAGGTCCCAAAATCAGAGCAGTTCAGCCGTCTCCCAACCGATACTGACCGAGGGGCCGTCCCCTGACCGGCCTATCAATCACGGCGATCTGCAGGAGCTCTCTCGCGCCATGATGGTTACCTTAGGGACCATGATGGACGGCAAGTTGGACGAGAGATTTCCCGCGCAGCCCACTGCGAGGCAGCCAGCAGATAGAAGGCGTCAGATGGCTCAAGATACCGCCAACCCACCGGCAACGGCGGTTCCAACGCCCGGACCACCGCAGTCAACTGAGCGTGAGGTCTTAGCCCAACGAAATAAGGGGAATACCCAGACTGTACCAGATTTATTTTCTGGACCAGCACCGAAATCACAGCCCAGGGTTCTGGATGCGACAGCCTCAACGGGGCCTAAGATAACTGATCCTTCCAATACCATCAAGGGGAGGAAAAAGAACCGGAAGATAAAGACGCTGGCTGCTGTTGAGGCTTCCGCTTCCAGAGAAGATGTCCCTGAAGTATCGCCTCCGCTTCCATCGGCCCCACAGTCATTAAAAGGCCAGTGGAACGTGGCTGGTAAAGGGGCAAAAATAATGAACTCAGCGAAAGGCACTCTGCCAGTTCGCTCCGAGGCCCGTAAGCTCCGTCTTCCGAGATCAGCGGTCATTGTGCTGACCCTCAAACCAGAGGCAGAGCAACAGGGCGTAACCTACGCGAAAGTCTTGGCAGAAGCAAGAAGTCGAGTAAAGCTAGCGGAGCTAGGAATTGAGGGAATAAGGTTTAAGACGGCAGCCACTGGCGCGCGTCTCCTGGAGCTACCAGGAGAGACCAGTGGCGAGAAGGCCGACGCACTTGCAAAAGCTCTAAGAGACGTCCTTGGAGATGACGTCGTCCGGGTGGATAGGCCCGCTAAGTCTGCAGATGTGCGGCTGGCGGGCTTAGACGACTCGGTCGACGTCAATGACGTAATCGCTGCTGTGGTGGAGGCGGCAGAATGCCCAGCGTCATCTGTCAAATGTGGCGAAATCCGCCGAGATCTCAGGGGCCTTGGTTCGGTGCTAGTGGGATGCCCAGTGGCAGCAGCTAGAAAGATTTGCGGGTCCGGCCGTCTCAAAGTGGGGTGGGTAATGGCACATGTTAAGCTTTTGCCCGCTAGACCGATGCGGTGCTACCGGTGCCTTGAATTAGGACATGTTAGGGCACTGTGCGACGCAGATGTCGACCGCAGCGACTTATGCTACCGCTGCGGCCAGGCCGGTCACAAGGCTGGTCAGTGTACAGCTGAACCGCACTGCGTTCTGTACGCAGTGGCAGGTAAAGCAGCAAATCACTGGACGGGTATCACATCCTGCAACCCTCCGAGGACCAAAAAGAATAAGAAGAAGGTTGGTGATGGCCCTGCAGCCACCTCGCCACCTACTTGTCCCCCTGCTCCCATAGAGGCTGGTGACGAGGCGGTACCAATGAACGATGTCCAATAATGGCCCTCAGAGTGTTACAGGCAAATATTAATCACTGCGCTAGGGCTCAAGACCTTTTGTGCCAGAGCATGGCGGAGTGGTTGATCCATATTGCAGTTGTGGCGGAGCCATATTCGGTCCCGCCTAGGGATAATTGGGTCAGAGACAACAATGGAGTTGTGGCGCTTGTCTCCCACGTCGCTACCGGAGCCCCACCCTTCGAAAGGGTGTCTCGTGGGAGCAGTCGTGGGGGACATTACAATAATCGGCGTTTATTTTTCGCCGAACCGGACCCTGGCCGAATTCGAACAGTTTCTGGTGGAGGTTGGTGCTCTGATCGGCAGAAGTCATCCGCACCCGGTTCTAGTTGCTGGAGATCTCAATGCAAAATCAGTGGCGTGGGGATCTCCAGCGACAGACGCGCGCGGCAATGAGCTTTTGGAGTGGGTGGTCTCGTCCGGGCTGGTAATACAGAATAGAGGAACGGTCAACACGTGCGTGCGGCAACAGGGCGGCTCTATCGTGAACGTTACGTTCGCAGATGCTGCCCTGGCGCGCCGTGTCCAAGGCTGGGGAGTCATGGTGGGCGTGGAGACGCTATCGGACCATAGATAGTACATTCGATTTGACGTCTCTGCATCTCCTATGACCCTAACCACCCCAAACCGGAGTGTGTTATCCCTCGGCCCGCGATGGGTGCTGAATAAAATGGATAGGGAGCTATTTAAGGAGGCAGCTATCGTCCAGGCATGGCAGGTCGATTCGATGGAACCGATTGCGGAGGTAGAGGCAGGAGCCGGATGGTTCCGGGACGCAAATTCACCGTCAGCATATCGGCCGATTGTTTTGCTGGACGAGGTGGGCAAACTATTTGAGCGCATAATAGCAGCCCGGCTCGTCAGGCGCATGAGAGAAGTGGGCCCCGATCTGGTCGATAACCAATTCGGCTTCCGCAGCGGTCGCTCAACAGTGGATGCGATCCTGCGGGTTAAAAACCTGGCACAGGAGGCGGTGGCTCGGGGTGAAACGGTGTTGGCGGTGTCACTTGACATCGCTAACGCGTTTAACACCTTGCCCTGGGCAACTATTAAGGAGGCACTCCGCTATCACAGGGTGCCCAGATACATGCGCCGGGTAGTTGAGGCTTACCTCTCTGAGAGGTTTGTGGCCTTTCCCAGTCGGCACGAGTGGGGGCAGAGGGAGATGACGTGTGGTGTTCCACAGGGGTCGGTTCTAGGCCCGCTCCTTTGGAACATCGGATATGACTGGGTGTTACGCGGAGCAAATTTGCGGGGAGTGGACGTAATTTGCTACGCTGACGACACGCTGGTCACAGCTCGGGGGGGCAACTTCCGAGAAACGGCCATTTTGACGACGGCTGCAGTGGCCCATGTGGTGGGCCGAATCCGGCGAACTGGCTTGGAGGTTGCACTGAACAAGTCTGAGGCCATTTCTTTCCATGGGCCTCGGAGGGCGCCCCCAGCCGGTGCACACATTGTGGTGGGGGGACAGTCCATGAACGTCGGGTCGACGATGATGACCTTGGCGTTGTCCTCGACAGCAAGTGGACTTTTCAGGCACACTTCGAGCGCCTCACTCCAAGGTTATTAGGTGCAGCTGCAGCTCTCGGGCGTATACTTCCAAATACAGGAGGGCCCAAAGCTTCTTGCCGGCGGCTGTACCTTGGAGTGGTGCGCTCCATGGCCTTGTATGGGGCGCCCGTGTGGGCCGATGCCTTAGGCAGCCGGACCTCTGCCCTGCTGCGAAGATCGCAACGTGTAATGGCTGTCAGGGCAATTCAGGCATAGCGCACGGTATCCACGGAGGCGGCGTGCGTGCTGGCCGGTTCACTGCCCTGGGACCTCGAAGCCAGAATCCTCGCATACTCGTACTTCTGGCGTGAGGAGGCACGGTCCCAGGACCATTGGCCAGCACCAAGGGAGGTGGAGGCGAAGCGTGAGGAATTTCGGCTCCAGGCGGTCGAGCTGTGGAAAAAGAGGCTGGCAACACCATCTGCTGGCTCTAGAACGATTGAGGCTGTGCGCCCAGTACTGTCACAGTGGTTGGACTGCAGTCATGGGACACTTACCTTCCGACTGACGCAGGTACTTACGGGGCATGGTTGCTTCGGACGGTACCTGTGTCGCATAGCCGGGAGAGAACCAACTATGGAGTGCCATAGCTGCAGTGAGGCCGAGGACACAGCTCAGCACACCACCTGGCACAGCACCTGGAGCTGTGTCCGGCCTGGGCGAGTCAGAGGGACGAACTGGCCCAGGTAATTGGTGGCGATCTGTCGCTGCCGGTAGTAGTTAAATCTATGGTCGACAGCGACAGGTCTTGGAGGGCAATGCTTTCCTTCTGTGAGGAAGTAGTGGCACAGAAGGAAAGGGCGGAACGGGCCAGAGAGGATGCCGTAGAGGCGCCCCAGCAGCGCCGCCGACTGCCACCATAAGGAGGACCTCCAGGCATAGAACACGGGGACGTTCGTCGTCCGAAGGAGTAGGGTCCTCGGGTTGGGTGGTGTGCCAAGTGTTCCGGGCACACTCATTTTTTGATGGAGGGGGGATGGGTGGTCCCCCAGTGTTGGATCCGACTGCGGACGACCACTGGCCGGGACGCGGAAGAATAATGGTCCCCGTATCCCGGTCAAAAAGTGGGTGTGAGGAACACCCGGGGGTTTTTAGTCAGTACAAGTCTGACATAACCACTGCTCCTCCCCGTGGCGCGGTGGTATCCATGAGGATTTTCCCCCGGAAAAAAAAAAAAAAAGGTAGCTCCTGCGGACGCAAGTGACAGTTTTTTTTTGTCAAGTGAGTGGGCAACTCGACTGTTAGAGGTTCTTAAGCCGCCCGAAGGCCTCTAACTCGGCTTAACGACTACTGTCATAGACAGCAGCCGGGATCAACTGCTTAGCGTGCCTTCCAAAGCACGGAAGCGCTCATTTATAGTTACCACTAAAACAGGTCACCCATCCAAATACTGACCGCTGCCATCTTTGCTTAACCTGCGCTTATCGTTTCCGATTCGCAGGCGACGCGTAAATCATAAAAAAAACCCAATTATGTTTGCAGCGGAAACATTAGCGGCTTTAGGAGCTTGTGCCCGAGCGTTACTCCAGGACGCGCAGGAGCGGCTCGTGTTCCGCGCCCACGTACACTTGCGGTCCGACGTGCTGCTGTACCGGCCCGCGCCGCCGGACCTGCTGTATCCAGACAAGCTGCTCATGATGGAGGTATGAATGTTACTCCAGGACGCGCAGGAGCGGCTCGTGTTCCGCGCCCACGTACACTTGCGGTCCGACGTGCTGCTGTACCGGCCCGCGCCGCCGGACCTGCTGTATCCAGACAAGCTGCTCATGATGGAGGTATGAATGTTACTCCAGGACGCGCAGGAGCGGCTCGTGTTCCGCGCCCACGTACACTTGCGGTCCGACGTGCTGCTGTACCGGCCCGCGCCGCCGGACCTGCTGTATCCAGACAAGCTGCTCATGATGGAGGTATGAATGTTACTCCAGGACGCGCAGGAGCGGCTCGTGTTCCGCGCCCACGTACACTTGCGGTCCGACGTGCTGCTGTACCGGCCCGCGCCGCCGGACCTGCTGTATCCAGACAAGCTGCTCATGATGGAGGTATGAATGTTACTCCAGGACGCGCAGGAGCGGCTCGTGTTCCGCGCCCACGTACACTTGCGGTCCGACGTGCTGCTGTACCGGCCCGCGCCGCCGGACCTGCTGTATCCAGACAAGCTGCTCATGATGGAGGTATGAATGTTACTCCAGGACGCGCAGGAGCGGCTCGTGTTCCGCGCCCACGTACACTTGCGGTCCGACGTGCTGCTGTACCGGCCCGCGCCGCCGGACCTGCTGTATCCAGACAAGCTGCTCATGATGGAGGTATGAATGTTACTCCAGGACGCGCAGGAGCGGCTCGTGTTCCGCGCCCACGTACACTTGCGGTCCGACGTGCTGCTGTACCGGCCCGCGCCGCCGGACCTGCTGTATCCAGACAAGCTGCTCATGATGGAGGTATGAATGTTACTCCAGGACGCGCAGGAGCGGCTCGTGTTCCGCGCCCACGTACACTTGCGGTCCGACGTGCTGCTGTACCGGCCCGCGCCGCCGGACCTGCTGTATCCAGACAAGCTGCTCATGATGGAGGTATGAATGTTACTCCAGGACGCGCAGGAGCGGCTCGTGTTCCGCGCCCACGTACACTTGCGGTCCGACGTGCTGCTGTACCGGCCCGCGCCGCCGGACCTGCTGTATCCAGACAAGCTGCTCATGATGGAGGTATGAATGTTACTCCAGGACGCGCAGGAGCGGCTCGTGTTCCGCGCCCACGTACACTTGCGGTCCGACGTGCTGCTGTACCGGCCCGCGCCGCCGGACCTGCTGTATCCAGACAAGCTGCTCATGATGGAGGTATGAATGTTACTCCAGGACGCGCAGGAGCGGCTCGTGTTCCGCGCCCACGTACACTTGCGGTCCGACGTGCTGCTGTACCGGCCCGCGCCGCCGGACCTGCTGTATCCAGACAAGCTGCTCATGATGGAGGTATGAATGTTACTCCAGGACGCGCAGGAGCGGCTCGTGTTCCGCGCCCACGTACACTTGCGGTCCGACGTGCTGCTGTACCGGCCCGCGCCGCCGGACCTGCTGTATCCAGACAAGCTGCTCATGATGGAGGTATGAATGTTACTCCAGGACGCGCAGGAGCGGCTCGTGTTCCGCGCCCACGTACACTTGCGGTCCGACGTGCTGCTGTACCGGCCCGCGCCGCCGGACCTGCTGTATCCAGACAAGCTGCTCATGATGGAGGTATGAATGTTACTCCAGGACGCGCAGGAGCGGCTCGTGTTCCGCGCCCACGTACACTTGCGGTCCGACGTGCTGCTGTACCGGCCCGCGCCGCCGGACCTGCTGTATCCAGACAAGCTGCTCATGATGGAGGTATGAATGTTACTCCAGGACGCGCAGGAGCGGCTCGTGTTCCGCGCCCACGTACACTTGCGGTCCGACGTGCTGCTGTACCGGCCCGCGCCGCCGGACCTGCTGTATCCAGACAAGCTGCTCATGATGGAGGTATGAATGTTACTCCAGGACGCGCAGGAGCGGCTCGTGTTCCGCGCCCACGTACACTTGCGGTCCGACGTGCTGCTGTACCGGCCCGCGCCGCCGGACCTGCTGTATCCAGACAAGCTGCTCATGATGGAGGTATGAATGTTACTCCAGGACGCGCAGGAGCGGCTCGTGTTCCGCGCCCACGTACACTTGCGGTCCGACGTGCTGCTGTACCGGCCCGCGCCGCCGGACCTGCTGTATCCAGACAAGCTGCTCATGATGGAGGTATGAATCAATACGTTACAATTTAAAATTGGCTACTATCCTTAAAAAAAACTTTGTCCATCAGTTAGATTATCTTAAAATATTGGTAACGTATATATATTTTTGTCAATCAAACAAAAAATTATGAAGATATAGCCCGTTTTCGCATGACGTCACATAATGGTACACTTTCTGGCATAATGTGACATCACGCGGAACTTTAACGGGCTATATCTCTATACCTTCGTCATTTTTTGTTTGACAAAATAAAAAATTCTTGTGTAATATATTTTGTGAATCTAACTGACGGAGTTAATAGAATAATATTTTTTTACCCATGAAAGTACCCAATTGGTGGTCTGAATAATTACAGAATCAGTATTCAGTCGACTTAAAATCAACATGCATAATATAGTTACAAATATTAATCTATCCAATAGGGAACATTACGCAAAACTCTTCGTAGGTGGCGACACTAGCAGCGTTGACATTGTATCTCGTTCGCACTTGCGGTATAGTCTATGCAAGCATCCTTGTCACTCATTTGACAATCAATTGTGCATGTGTGTGTGAATCCCTTTATTTTATACTGGTTTACTATTAGTGGTAGTGCTGCCTCTGGCGGCAGAACATTGCAGTAATGTTTCCTATTGTTAACGTCAACGGGGGCCTTATTTATGTCCGATTCGTACGTGTTTTTAATAGTTCCCTTTATTACTAAGTTTGTCTCAAGTATAAACTTTTGCGTCGTTGTTTATGGAAGGTCGTTAATGTATAACAATAATAATAAAGGCCCCAAATTACTTCCTTGTAGAACCGTCGTAAATGTATAACAAGAATAATAAAGGCCCTAAATTACTTCCTTGTGGAACCCCTGTTCCATTGACACGATAATGTGATCTGTACTTCTCCCTTATGATGTTGTTCCCCTTTGTGACCACTCTGGAGATTTCTGTGGATTGTCCTCGGTTGGCTATTACGAAGCTTGTCCATCCAATCGAGAACATTACCACTTATCCCGTATGATTCAAGCTTGGAGAGAAGTTTAGAGTGATTTACACAGTCAAAAGCTTTACTCATATCAAGAAATATTGATGTTACTGGTATTTTGTCATTAATGGCCTCTGTTATACTTATACCTTATGAAATCAAAACATGCGAGTTCAGTTGAGCGCTCCTTACGAAAACCAAACTGCGCTGGTGAAAGTATCTTATGTAACGTCAGATAATCCACGCCAGGTAGGTGGACTACATATGTCCACCTCCTGGGCGCACGATCTCTGCTCCTCCTTCCTTCAATACGCCTAGTAATAGGGGTGTAGACTCCAAATGTACTATTACTCCAAAAGAAAGAAGGCAAAATCCCATTCAGATATCTCAAAAAATTAAGAAACAACAACCGTTTTAATATTGCTTGTTAGAGAGAGAAAACGCTCCCAGATCGTGACGTCACGATCACGATTCTCGAGTGTCATAGTAAGTGACAATCGTTACATATGAAGGTACGTTTTGCGGAATAGGGACAGAATATACCCCCACTTATAACTTTGTGATTATTTAATCCCCTGCTGTAATTTTTTCTCCATTTGACCATATTTTTTATCCTTTTTCGAGAAAATTTATCATTATTGGGTATTTATTTTGGTGTCTGCACTCCTATTATGCGCCTTTCTAGCGTATCCGCGCCGCGTCTCATCGCGTGTCTGAAGAATTTGAGCACTCTTTGAGTACAAATGTCGGAAAGCCTTTGTTATGTTATGTATGATATTGAGCACCTTTAGGATAGACACGTTTGTGCGACGTTGATATCCGGAACATTCTGCGCCAGCACCGTATCTCGAAAGCGTCTATCCTTCTAAAGATCCGGGCTTTCAGTGTCCATGTTTCGGAAGTGTACAGGAAGATTGAGAAGATAAGGGTTAGCATGAGCTTCCAAATCTTCTCTAGTCTCTTGACTGCTTTTATTGCACCTTTTATAACATTGTGGATTTTGTGGTTAATAAGAACAAAAAAAAATATTAAATCTCATCATATCTCACCGAATTTGGTTGCGTAATTCCGCTGGGCTGATCCGGCCACAGCTGCTCCAAATAAAATCTACCGCAACCAGACAGGCCGATAAATTCCGCCATGGAATTCAGCCTATACGCGGTGAGCCTTATTCTGCCTACATACCTAAGCAATATTCTCTATGTTTTTATGTCACTGTCATATTTACTTGAAATGACTTGTCAGCAAGTGGAATAATATTTTTGTATTATTTATTACAAATATTAGGAATAATTAATACAGTTGATTGAAAATTAAAAGTGAATACTCACAAATAATATTGACAAGTAAAATGAATTTTATACTGAAGAAACATCTCGAGAATGTGGCAACTAAAAAAAAGATATCAATTGAGAATTATGAGGTATAACTTTTGTCTACAACGAATAGGCTATATAGACATATCTTTGTGAAATCTGTTATTCTCTGAGGTGTATTAATGAATTATTGTCTGACGTCAAGACGCGTAGACCTTTCTGTACGTCTTTTCAGTGGTACTTGAATCGACCATTAGACCGGTTACACACAGCGAATTTTTGCAGTGATAGAAACGCGTGACTACCGGTTAGCACAAATCACGCGAGATTCGATAGGGGAGGGGGGGGATTAACGAAAAAATCACGACAGATCACGTTGGGGGAGGGGGGGTATAAGGAGACCTCACGTGTATTTTTTTACAGTGAACGAAACTAAGAAAAAATATCTACCACACGAGAAAATACTTTTTTCTCGGGGTCGTTAAACATAAATATTTACTTAGCCCTTCAAAATAACAAGTCTATTTCAGTAAGATAGAAAAGTAGACAAGATTTACTATGTAGGTACAATACAATTTCTTACAATTTGGTCGAATGAAAAAAATATACGTGAGGTTATGTGGGGGAGGGGGGGGGGGGTAGCCAAGAACCTCACCAAATATCACCAAGGGGGAGGAGGGGTCAAAAAGTAGCCGAAAAAACCTCGCGTGATTTGTGCACAAGCCCTTAGTGGGTAGTGACGCTGCCTACAAAGCTGAAGATCCTGGGTTAGAATCCCGGTAAGGGCAAATATTTGTATGAGCATGATTATTCGTTTCTGAGTCTTGGATGTTTTCTATGTATTTCAGTATTTATATTTATTAAATATATCGTCGTCTAGTACCTATAACACAAGACTTATTGAGCTTACTATGGGACTAGTTCGATTTGTGTAAGATTGTACCCTAATATTTATTATTATTATTTATTTATACTAGCCATAGATCTCCTGTGTGCACTGTACCGTTTTTGTAACGCTGTAAAAACTCGCCATGTGTACCCGCTCTCAAGGTAGCATTCCGATCTTGGCGACCGCCACCTTGCAACCTAGCGACCATGGTCGCCTGTCGGTAGGCGACCAATGGCATACGGATCAACGCGACCAAGGTGAGGCGACCGACGACGACCTACGACCCAAGCTCACTTTTGTTTCAGTGCAGATATTTTATAAAATGTACTACGATGTATTTTAAATGACTTGTTTTATTCAATGCTTTTCCTATTTTTTCCCAAATATTTTCTCTCACAATGTTATCTTTGTAAGATTTGAGCCTCACATCATATATAAGTAGGTTGGTTTTTAGACACTAATTCCACCAACATGTCATCCTCCTGCGAAGAAAATGCCGCCATTTTTCGTGCGTCTTGGCTGCGTCGCGCGACGACATTGCCCCTGGAGCGACGGTCGCTCGCTGGTGGTTGCGCAACGCGGTCGCTTGCATCCGTCAGTGTTTCATAGTAATCCATACAAAGCAGTGGGTCGCGATCCTCAACATCGGATCGGAACGCACTTCCCCCCTTGACCCTCTTACGAATTAAATATAGTATCATATATATTTGTCCCCAGCAAATAGCTCTCTCCATCCAACAAGAGCAGTCCCTCAAGCGCTCCGACTCCCGCAACTCGATGGTGTCGGACATATCGGCCACGTCGGCCGAGGTGGCCAACATCAGCGTGGAAGCGCAGCGGCGCGGCCCGGCCTCCCCGGCCGACCTGCACGGCATGTGGTACCCCGCCGTACGCCGGACTCTGGCGGCGCTGTCACGGCTTTACAGGTGACTCGTGTGTTATTTGTCTCCAGCAAATAGCTCTCTCCATCCAACAAGAGCAGTCCCTCAAGCGCTCCGACTCCCGCAACTCGATGGTGTCGGACATATCGGCCACGTCGGCCGAGGTGGCCAACATCAGCGTGGAAGCGCAGCGGCGCGGCCCGGCCTCCCCGGCCGACCTGCACGGCATGTGGTACCCCGCCGTACGCCGGACTCTGGCGGCGCTGTCACGGCTTTACAGGTGACTCGTGTGTCATTTGTCTCCAGCAAATAGCTCTCTCCATCCAACAAGAGCAGTCCCTCAAGCGCTCCGACTCCCGCAACTCGATGGTGTCGGACATATCGGCCACGTCGGCCGAGGTGGCCAACATCAGCGTGGAAGCGCAGCGGCGCGGCCCGGCCTCCCCGGCCGACCTGCACGGCATGTGGTACCCCGCCGTACGCCGGACTCTGGCGGCGCTGTCACGGCTTTACAGGTGACTCGTGTGTTATTTGTCTCCAGCAAATAGCTCTCTCCATCCAACAAGAGCAGTCCCTCAAGCGCTCCGACTCCCGCAACTCGATGGTGTCGGACATATCGGCCACGTCGGCCGAGGTGGCCAACATCAGCGTGGAAGCGCAGCGGCGCGGCCCGGCCTCCCCGGCCGACCTGCACGGCATGTGGTACCCCGCCGTACGCCGGACTCTGGCGGCGCTGTCACGGCTTTACAGGTGACTCGTGTGTTATTTGTCTCCAGCAAATAGCTCTCTCCATCCAACAAGAGCAGTCCCTCAAGCGCTCCGACTCCCGCAACTCGATGGTGTCGGACATATCGGCCACGTCGGCCGAGGTGGCCAACATCAGCGTGGAAGCGCAGCGGCGCGGCCCGGCCTCCCCGGCCGACCTGCACGGCATGTGGTACCCCGCCGTACGCCGGACTCTGGCGGCGCTGTCACGGCTTTACAGGTGACTCGTGTGTTATTTGTCTCCAGCAAATAGCTCTCTCCATCCAACAAGAGCAGTCCCTCAAGCGCTCCGACTCCCGCAACTCGATGGTGTCGGACATATCGGCCACGTCGGCCGAGGTGGCCAACATCAGCGTGGAAGCGCAGCGGCGCGGCCCGGCCTCCCCGGCCGACCTGCACGGCATGTGGTACCCCGCCGTACGCCGGACTCTGGCGGCGCTGTCACGGCTTTACAGGTGACTCGTGTGTTATTTGTCTCCAGCAAATAGCTCTCTCCATCCAACAAGAGCAGTCCCTCAAGCGCTCCGACTCCCGCAACTCGATGGTGTCGGACATATCGGCCACGTCGGCCGAGGTGGCCAACATCAGCGTGGAAGCGCAGCGGCGCGGCCCGGCCTCCCCGGCCGACCTGCACGGCATGTGGTACCCCGCCGTACGCCGGACTCTGGCGGCGCTGTCACGGCTTTACAGGTGACTCGTGTGTTATTTGTCTCCAGCAAATAGCTCTCTCCATCCAACAAGAGCAGTCCCTCAAGCGCTCCGACTCCCGCAACTCGATGGTGTCGGACATATCGGCCACGTCGGCCGAGGTGGCCAACATCAGCGTGGAAGCGCAGCGGCGCGGCCCGGCCTCCCCGGCCGACCTGCACGGCATGTGGTACCCCGCCGTACGCCGGACTCTGGCGGCGCTGTCACGGCTTTACAGGTGACTCGTGTGTTATTTGTCTCCAGCAAATAGCTCTCTCCATCCAACAAGAGCAGTCCCTCAAGCGCTCCGACTCCCGCAACTCGATGGTGTCGGACATATCGGCCACGTCGGCCGAGGTGGCCAACATCAGCGTGGAAGCGCAGCGGCGCGGCCCGGCCTCCCCGGCCGACCTGCACGGCATGTGGTACCCCGCCGTACGCCGGACTCTGGCGGCGCTGTCACGGCTTTACAGGTGACTCGTGTGTTATTTGTCTCCAGCAAATAGCTCTCTCCATCCAACAAGAGCAGTCCCTCAAGCGCTCCGACTCCCGCAACTCGATGGTGTCGGACATATCGGCCACGTCGGCCGAGGTGGCCAACATCAGCGTGGAAGCGCAGCGGCGCGGCCCGGCCTCCCCGGCCGACCTGCACGGCATGTGGTACCCCGCCGTACGCCGGACTCTGGCGGCGCTGTCACGGCTTTACAGGTGACTCGTGTGTTATTTGTCTCCAGCAAATAGCTCTCTCCATCCAACAAGAGCAGTCCCTCAAGCGCTCCGACTCCCGCAACTCGATGGTGTCGGACATATCGGCCACGTCGGCCGAGGTGGCCAACATCAGCGTGGAAGCGCAGCGGCGCGGCCCGGCCTCCCCGGCCGACCTGCACGGCATGTGGTACCCCGCCGTACGCCGGACTCTGGCGGCGCTGTCACGGCTTTACAGGTGACTCGTGTGTTATTTGTCTCCAGCAAATAGCTCTCTCCATCCAACAAGAGCAGTCCCTCAAGCGCTCCGACTCCCGCAACTCGATGGTGTCGGACATATCGGCCACGTCGGCCGAGGTGGCCAACATCAGCGTGGAAGCGCAGCGGCGCGGCCCGGCCTCCCCGGCCGACCTGCACGGCATGTGGTACCCCGCCGTACGCCGGACTCTGGCGGCGCTGTCACGGCTTTACATCAGGTGACTCGTGTGTTATTTGTCTCCAGCAAATAGCTCTCTCCATCCAACAAGAGCAGTCCCTCAAGCGCTCCGACTCCCGCAACTCGATGGTGTCGGACATATCGGCCACGTCGGCCGAGGTGGCCAACATCAGCGTGGAAGCGCAGCGGCGCGGCCCGGCCTCCCCGGCCGACCTGCACGGCATGTGGTACCCCGCCGTACGCCGGACTCTGGCGGCGCTGTCACGGCTTTACAGGTGACTCGTGTGTTATTTGTCTCCAGCAAATAGCTCTCTCCATCCAACAAGAGCAGTCCCTCAAGCGCTCCGACTCCCGCAACTCGATGGTGTCGGACATATCGGCCACGTCGGCCGAGGTGGCCAACATCAGCGTGGAAGCGCAGCGGCGCGGCCCGGCCTCCCCGGCCGACCTGCACGGCATGTGGTACCCCGCCGTACGCCGGACTCTGGCGGCGCTGTCACGGCTTTACAGGTGACTCGTGTGTTATTTGTCTCCAGCAAATAGCTCTCTCCATCCAACAAGAGCAGTCCCTCAAGCGCTCCGACTCCCGCAACTCGATGGTGTCGGACATATCGGCCACGTCGGCCGAGGTGGCCAACATTATGGGGGCTTACATTATATGAGTATAAACTACCTGTTGTGAAAAAATCTGCTGCGCGTTGATTTAAGTGAGTGAGTCAGTCAGGTCTTTTACGTTTATATATATACTTAGACTAGCTTCTGCCCGCGACTTCGTGCGGTCTGTGGGTTCGGTATACCAAACGAGCCTACAACGCCCTACGCATACAATACAACAATGCCTTCAGAATGCTGTTGAGACTCCCGAAGTGGTGCAGTGCGTAGGAAATGTTTGCTGAGACGCGCACGGACGATTTTCACTCCATAATGCGAAAGAAAACCACGTCGCTGATGGGTCGCGTCAGGGAAAGTTAAAACGGCATTCTGAAGGTATTGGCTGGTAGATTTAATTGCAAAATAATGTGGCACTGGATCGAGCGGGTCAGAACTACTTTGACTTATGTCAAGTAGTACTGCAGTTCTTTTTTTTTTTATTGCTAACATAGTTTTAAGTTTATTTTGTTACTAACAGTATATGGATCACATGGTCTGAAATAAAACTATTGAATTGAATTGAAAATATGGCACAATCAGTAATATCTCAATGGAGATCTCGATGATTCTGAAACCCATCAATTTCTCGCTTAACCTTACCGTTTTTTTTTAAAGTCGTTGTTATCTCGAATTAATTGAAGGTAGTTTGTGGTGGTGATGCACTCGACAATAATATATTCTATGTTTTCTTACAGATGTTTAGAAAAGAAAGTCTTCCAAGGCTTAGCCCAAGAGGCCATCTCGCTCTGCGTCCAAAGTCTCGACAGCGCTTGCAAGCAGATCTCCGCCACCCAAACCAACATAGACGGAGAACTTTTCCAGATAAAACATCTCCTCATACTCCGAGAGCAAATCGCACCGTTCCAAGTCGATTTCGTCATAAAAGAAACAACTTTGGACTTCAGTAACATGAAGAATGCAGCGTACGGCTTATTACAAAGGCCGAGGCAGATATTTTCGCTGAACAGTAATAATGCTCTATTAGAGTTCTTGTTGGAGGGAACGCCAATGGTGCGGGAACATTTGCTGGACTCAAGGAAGGAGGTGGATCGCCAGTTGAAGAGTTGCTGTGAGATGTTTATCAGGCACGCTACTGAGATATTGGCTGGGCCGTTGATTGCTTTCGTTGAAAAGGTTAGTTGTTTTTATAACATTCGGATTGTGGGACATTGTGGCACAAATTGAAGACCCATAGTACGCTCAATAAGGCCGTGTTATGGGTACTAGATGGCGATATATGTTAGATCCCATTTGTAAGAAAAAGGAAAAAAAAGCGGCCAAGTGCTCGCAAATGAAGGGTTTCGTTAAATAAATTGCTTTTTACGATTTATGACGTATTAAAAAAAAACTACTTACTAGATCTCGTTCAAACCAATTTTCGTTAGAAGTTTGCATGGTAATGTACATCATATATTTTTTTTAGTTTTATCATTCTCTTATTTTAGGAGTTACAGGGGGAGGGGGGGGTGTGGGGGGGGCACACATTTTACCGCTTTGTCTCTCGCGCAAACTATTCAGTTTAGAATAAAATGATGCTAGAAACCTCAATATCATTTTTGAAGACCTATCCATAGATAGCTATGACCGTTACGGATATGACGAGCTAGCTATTAAAAAAATTTTTTTTCATCATAGCCATATGTGTGGCTATCCACACATATGGCTATGATGAAAAAAATTTTTTTGAGTTTCAGTTGTAAGTTTGGGGAACCCCAAAATTTATAGTTTTTTTTTCTATTTTTGTGTGAAAATCTTCATGCCGTTTACAGAATACATCTACTTACCAAGTTTCAACAGTATAGCTCTTATATTTTCGGAAAAAAAGTGGCTGTGACATACGGACGGACAGACAGACAGACAGACAGACATGACGAATCTATGAGGGTTCCGTTTTTTGCCATTTGGCTACGGAACCCTAAAAAGGTCTGGGTATAACTGTAACTGTAATATGATTATTTTGCATTGTCTCCACCACCCTAAGGTTGTCTGGAAGAGATCGCTTTTTAGCGATAAGACCGCCTGTTGTCTACCATTGTTTATGTTTAATTTCGTTTACGACTAGGTGCAAGCCTTCACACCCGCCGACCAGATCAGAACGCAGCCCTGGGCGCTCCCGGAAGAAATGGCGGTGGTGGTGAAAGAAGGACAAAGACTTATCAAAGCACACCTCGCCTCGTTGCAGCGCTCGATGCAACTCTATCTCTCCAACAAGGAGACCGAGTTTATTTTATTCCGGCCGATACGGGTAAGAAATTGACGAGGTTAAAGTACGCTGTTTTCAACTTTATTCCATTGAGATAAGTAGTGGATAAGTGTAATGTTAAAGGAGATGAGAGTTTACACTGTTCTTGCCTATACAGTAAACAAGTGAAATCAAAAGATTTTTCAAAATACCTAATTGCCTTTTTCAACTATAAATCGTCATAAATAAATCCTAAACGGTTGCGTAAACTAAAAAATGATTAATAAACCTAATAATTATTTTGAAATACCTATTGAAAGACACCCTACATGACATATACATTGTAAATTATTTAATAAACTTTTCTGTAATTGAAAATGTTGGATAATCCCTTCAAAGATATACATTAAGGTGGTTCGATTGCCATACAAAGCGTTATTTGACATTCGCAGGCTAACGGCGTGATATTTTAAGAAACTTATGTAATAAACTTTCATCAATTGGCTTCCCATTTGCGCCAAATTCCCCCTTTCCTAGAATAAACTTGTATAAACTAGATTAATTTGAGAAAAATAGTTTTCCCAAAATATCACGTGACAAACCAATTTCTCAAATTAATCTAGTTTATACAAGTTTATTCTAGGAAAGGGGCCATTTGGCGCAAATGGGAAGCCAATTTATGAAAGTTTGTTACATAAGTTTCTTAAAATATCACGCCGTTAGCCTACGAATGTCAAATAACGTTTTGTATGGCAATCGAACCACCTTAAGAGGCAATTACGATCTCTCTAGGTACATTTGTTACAAAGATATTAATGATTTTATAGATTTTAGTTTTAATTTTTTTTCTTCTATGTTCCACCGTAGTAGGACGCGATATTTGTATGACAGCTTGATTATTATGTCTTCTATCTACCCTATTTTTTACAAGGCCTAATTCCATGGAACATTTAATCTACAGTCAATCAAAATTTTCGGTCAGGGCTGCCACTACCAGTATCCGGATTTCCTGGATATAAAATTAACATAGTATACACGGTATAGCACTTTTATGGGTGGTGAAAGAAAACATTATCAGCAACCTACACATATTAAATAATCAGTTTTATAAGCCCAGTCATATAGAGCCCATCTCAATTACCTAGTGTTTTATTAAGTGATTTTTTTGTAACAAAGTAAATAATAAGGTATACATATGTAATTAGATTATGTGCCTGTACATTTTTGTAGTTTGCTCTTTGTACAGTCGAAAAGTCTGTACTGTACGCTCTTACGCTCAAGGACCATGACAAGACAAATCAACACACGAAGCACTACAAGTCATCGAATGTCTTCTTCTACTTCTAGGCTCTCTGCCCTATTTTGCACCTCATGGTAGACTCCTTCCCAAGTCACATGTAGAGTTTCATCGAAAATTTGTGCGAGTTTTAGTTCTTGGCGAAATTAATAAAACAAGTTTCTGATCGGGTATCATACATTAAAATTTTAAAAAGCAAAAACAGTACGTAATTCTTGATTATTACTTCCCTGAAATTTAAAATTACAGGTAATTTACAAAATACTAGGCTAGCTCTTGGCGAAACTAATTAAACAAGTTTCTGACCAGCAGGTCGATCACTTAACACATTGTATGTACGTACAGTCAGCATCAAAAGTAGCTACGCAAACGAAGACGTCAAAAGTCTTTATTAAAAGGGATAAGAGCTTTTATCGTCTTAATCTACGTAGCTACTTTTGATGCTGACTGTACGTTAGGTAAATCTAACTGTCAGTTTTTTAATATGGGAAAATGACAGTTGCATTGTCCTAACGCGCGTTCGGAACCTTACGTGATCACCCCTACATATTATTTTAAAAAGCAAATACAATACTCATAAAACAAAACAGTAATCAGTGAAATTACACGTTACTAAAAAAAACTAGACAATAGCTCTTTTTCCTGTATTAAATAAAAAAAAACTCAATACTTATCTCTTACATGTTTTGCGAACATCATAATCAAATATCGAAGATTTCTCTCAATAATTATTTTTTAAGCCTTGGCGATCAAAGAAAACCATTAATAATAGGATTCCCGAAAAAACGGCGTATACAATTCAAAATACCGAAGTGTCAACCCTAGTGGCCGGTTAAACCGGATATAAAGTGTTTAGATGATTACTTGAATGTTCCATGGAATTAGGTCTTGTAAAAAATAGGGTAGATAGAAGACATAATAATAAAGCTGTCATACAAATATCGCGTCCTACTACGGCGGAACATGGAAGAAAAAAAATAAAAACCAAAATCAATAAAATCATTAATATCTTTGTAACAAATGTACCTAGAGAGGTGGTAATTGCCTCTAAATGTATGTCTTTGAAGGGTTTATCCAACACTTTAATCAACAGATAAGTTTAATTACTAGTTTGCAATATATAAATGTTTTTCGTAATACTTACGTGTCAGAAAAAAGATTTTCAAAAAATTATTTCTCAAAAACTACACATATTAGAAACGCGGGTGTTTTAGTCTCGCATTTGTTATAATCTAAGCTACAGTAATTTGTAATAAAACAGGGATGTCACTTTTTCGGCTTCTATAAAACACTGTGCGCCGGCGGCCGTGTCGCAGCTGTATGCTCAATGGGCATACACTGCCATACTGTGCACGCGTGCTGATCGCAGAGAATATTACGTTTTTTCCCAATATGCCTGATATGATGCGCGTTTATTGTCAAATAAGCGTGTAGGTATACAAGTGTGTGTGTTTTAGATGTGTGCGTGCTTTGTCTTGTCAATTACTTGGGCGTTGTGTGGGTTAATGAACTTGCGACAGGCGTACTCTATACAAATCGGCCGGCATGTCCGATCTCCTTATTATATATTCATACATCTGTGATACATACCTACATAGACTGGTAAACACATTACCCTCCTTTGCGTCGCGCAGTTGGGTAAAAAAAAACCATACAACTTGCACAGTTCTCTAAAATTATCTAAATAAGGTCTTATTCCCTTATGATAAAGACGTGTGCAGATAATTTTGACCTCTTTTTACGGTTAGCTACTTCTGTTAGTGAGTGTACCCACTGCCGGCTAGAGAGAAAACTTCTGTATTCTAGACCAGAGCGTCACATTCGATGTCAAGCAATCAATATTTGAATTATAGAATGATAAAATGATAGCAAGGGTATATTTTGGAACATTCCAGTATTTAAATAATTTATTTTGTTTAGAATAAAGGAAACCAACGCGTTTCTGATATAAATTTATGTGTCAAAAAGTTAAATAAGTATTGGATGAGCTAGTTATTTAAAATAATCGAATAATCTCTCTAAACGTCATTGCATTACTTGATTAGTAAGTACTCTAAGCAGGAAAATTACATTTTGAATGATAAACGTACATATAACTTACTTCGCGCATCAAGTGTCTAGCGAAATTCATTTCTAATGTCCAGTGTTTCTAATTTATGTTTTCGGTTTAAAATAAAACTCATTATTTATTTCAGAACAACGTCGTCGGCTACTTCGTGCAAGTCGAGCAACTCCTAACCAACGGCGGCTATTCGTACGAAGACGCGCTTCTAGTAGCCTGCCCCACCCACGAACAAATATCCGTGTTCATATCCTCGGCCAGCCTCATCAGCCATAACGAGCCGGTGTTGCCATACGGGAAAAAGAGGAAGACTAGTACTGTTCGCAAGCCCAGTGTTACCAGTGTTCAGGAGAATCGGCTCAGTGAAGGCACGGGGACTATGAATGTGTGATGTGATTTGGGAGGTTTCGCCAGTGAATTAGACAAATCTGTATTATTACCACTACTATAGTATAAGACCGCGTGCGAGATGAACTACCCGCCTCTTTCTTAGTGTTCTAGATAGAAAGAGACGTATAGCTTATTGTGCTAGCCGTGCGTAGTTATAATACTTATAATTGTATGTTAATGACAAAAAAAACTTGCGACTTGAAATCACAGCCAATATATTTGTATGAGTATGCTGGTTTTCAAAAGTTCATACTATCTATTAAGATTGTTACGCTATATACAGTTAGGAGCACAAGTGAACCAATGCCAATGACTCTCATATATTTATCGTGTAAAAGTTAGAGGGATAAACAAACTCGCTTAAATAATTGTATTATTAGATAATCTACACCATGAACTTAATGCTAAGTGCAATCAACAAGTTTGAAATCATTGTAATTAACTTGTAAACTAAAATTAATATTGAATCAGATTTGCTCATCTTGGTAACATAAACATTGAATAAGTTTTGCACCACATGTTAATTAGTAATTTTTGACTATTAATATTTTGTCCATAACCCTTTGGCTTTTTTAACTGCAGCCAAACATTTTCCCATGCCCTTAACCACTTTTTCACAGTACGCAGGCGACAGTAACTCCCATTGTTCTTGACCTCGAGCCCACAATACGTGTAATGACGATGGCGGTGAATCGTAGTTATTCACTGACGCTTTTTTTAACATAGACCACGGGCTTTGAAACACATGAAAACCCTGTTCAGACAACCATTTTTTAACAACTTTTGCAGTGTGCTTAGGGTCATTATCATGTTGAAACGTTATTTCATTGATTGGAAACGGCATATTCTCCAGTGTTTCTCCTAACTGCCTCTTTAATATATCAAGATAGATTTATGTGTTCATTATCCCATCAATTTTACGAATAGAACCAGGTCCAAAACAAGTCATACAGCCCCACATTTTGATGTTACCACCTCCGTGTTTAACGGTTTGGTATGAAATCTCGCACGTTCATGCCTTCTCCTTCTCTTTTCCAATTCCATTGACGTCCATCAGTTGAGTATCTGTTAATTTTAGTTGCATCTGAAAAAAATACCTCCGCCCACTCTTCCTCTGTCTACGTTTGGTACTTATTAACAAAAGCTTTTCGAGCTTTTACATTTTTCTCACTAATAAGCGGTTTCTTCTTTTTCTCGACTGCTCGGAATTTCGCTCCCTGAAGACTTTTTCTCACTGTCCATTTCCTTACGACCTTTCCTATTTGTTTTCGTAAGAGTGAGGCGGCATGCGATGTGGATTTTGCTTCTCCAGTCACCATATAATGTATAGTCCTACGCGCGTCTTGCGGACTCAACTTTTTTGTTCGCCCTCCTCTGTTATTCTTCAAAGGTTTTGCACATTTTTGTCTCATTATCTGCACAGCCGACTGGCTTACAGTTAATTTCTTGGCTATTTTCCTAGTCGACAGCCCTTCCTCCAACATTTTTTTTATCAAATCATTAACAGGCTCTGCGCGGTAGCAGCAACAGTATGCTGAGGGTGTTGGCAGAGCGCCTCTCACCAAATATTGGGTTGAAGTGGTCATTGGAAGGGCCAAGTAGGGAATAAAATATTCACTACTTGGTCCTACCTTTCTGCCATAGGTAACCAAAGAAGTACCTTATTGTAAATGTAATTAAAATTTTATTCAAACTAAACTAAACTTAATCCTGTAATACAAATATTTTATGGATCTCGGTCTGAAATAAACAATTTTTATTTTATTTATTATTTGTAAATGGTTTCATGGCTAATGTTTCAAGTCAATCAATTTATGAAGATTCGTGAATGATAACATGACAGATTATTAAAATTATTGCACATCGGATAATAGTTTTGTTATTTTCGTGAAATTAATCAAATGGCCTGCTACCGAAAGAGATCGGTGCAAAATTGAATCAATACTAATGTCACCTTATAGATAAAGTGCATTGCTTCAATCTGTAATTACGTAATGGCAGACTATCTCTATAAAGCATACTTACAGAAAATAATTAAATATCAAAATAATTCCTTACCGTTTTTTCGTAAAGTAAAGGTACGTGTCAAAGTAGTGGACATTGGTTCACTTGTGCTCCTAACTGTATTTATGACACGAGTTTTCTTTGACTTTACCACTGTTTATTATATATAACTATGTCAGCCTTCAGCATCCCATCCCATGAAACTTTGCAAGTCACACATTTGTATTAATTTTGTCAACAGAGTGTGAGCTAAATGGAGGATTGTATAATATTATAGCTGCAATTTTGTAAGTTGGTAAAGTTTAATGGGATAAGGCCCTAATATGTGTTTATGCTCTTAGGTTACTTACATTCATACTAATCGCAATTATATCTTAATTTGTAAGTGTTGGCTTCGGAAATGTTGTCAATATGACATGATTTATAAATGAAAACATATATTAGGAAACAGAATTGTTTATTTACATCTCATTTACTTATATTCCTATAATAAATACACATACCACCAAAGACGCCGCATTTTAATACAATAAAACAACAGACATTTGGGATCAGTAGATTTAATGTGTTGAAGTGACTGATTTAAATAGTTTCTAAAATTTACTATGACAATAATTAGATTAATTTACGCCCTGAGCCAGTACATGCCAGAGCGGAGCCTTGTGTAGTCGGGGAGGCCTTCGGTGGGACCTACAGCCGCAACAGCCGGGCACTTGTCATAGATGTATTTGTAGCAGACATCGCGGATGTTTGCGGCAGTGACTGCATCAATGCGGGCATCCAACTCGTGGATGGGGATTCTGCGGTTATAGCAGAGCATCTGTCGACCAATGTCTTCGCAGACTGGGGTGGTTCCATCAAGCTGAAGGAGCATGTTAGTCTTCAATAGGTTCTTTGCACGCTCAACTTCTCCCTCGGTAGCGGAAATGCAAAGCTTCATCCATTCTGACTGGATGTTGAACACCATGTCCTCAATCTGGAGGGGCTCCGCAACAAAGTAGATGCCCCACAGACCAGTATCCTTGTAGCAGGTGTTGAAGGACTGGAAGCTATGGCAAAGGCCTTCAGAGGATGCGGCGCGGGCAAGCACTGACGCATTGTTGGCACCACCTCCCTGAGAGCGGTCCCAGGCTCCAATAAGGGTGTTGGCAACCATTAGAGGAATGTTATCCGCATCGGTCCAGCCGGCTCCCTCAACAGCAATAGCAATATGGGCGAGGGGCATGGAGTCATCACGGACTCTGATTTCAGAGCCGGTGTAACGGCAGGGGGCAATTTCAGGAACATCAAGGGCTGTGTTTTTCAATTTTCCCAAATGCTTATTGGCGAGGTCTACAAGTTTCTCATGTGCAATACCTCCAGCACCAGACAGCACAATGCGCGCAGGCTGGTAGTGGGTCTTGATGTACTGCTGTAAGTCACCCTTAGAGATTTTCTTGATGTTCTTGGTGGGTCCCAAGATGGTCTGTCCTAGGGGTGTGCCTTGGAAGGCAGTGGCGTGTAAGTGGTCAAATACGACCTCTTGCAGGTTGCTTTCGACGTCCTGCATCTCTCGGAGGATCACGCCTCGTTCGCGTTCGATTTCGGGTTCAGCGAGCGACGAGTTCTGAATAATGTCGGCAAGGATCTCGACGGCCGCGGGCACGTCATTGGCGAGGCATTTAGCGTAAAACACTGTCTGCTCCCGCGACGTGTACGCATTCAAATGCGCTCCCATGTTCTCCACGAGTAACTCTAGGTCGGTCTGCGATCGCTTGCTGGTGCCTTTGAAGGCCATGTGTTCTAGGAAATGTGCGACTCCGTTGTTCTTTGAGTTTTCGTACCTGGATCCAGCATCGATCCACAGGCCCACGGTCGCGGTGGCCGCGCCTGAGTCCTCGGAAGCGACTCGCAGACCATTGTCGAGAACTGTAAGCTTGGTCGGCGGTACGTTGACTAAGGCCTGCTTGTAACCGACGGCTGTAGCTAGGGGCCTTATTTGCACGCCCTGGGAGGACAACAGTCGCAACGTAGTCGCTACTTTAAGCATTTTTATGTGAATCCTTGCCACTTACGTTATAGATCTTATGCTCGCTGATTTACGTAATAAATGAGCAAGGAATGAAAATGGTTTGCAATCTGTCAAAGTCAATAGGAAAGGGTTTTTTATTTCAAAAAGGTCGATAGCTTTAGATGTACACTTTTTTGCCAAAACGTGACGATTCAGTCTATTCCAAGCTCATTTATTACTGAAGTAAATCAAAGAAGTTGTGTAAAAAGGTGGCTTAAATAGTGTCACCAATGTTAACCACAGATAAAGTTATTAGGAACATTTTTGGTGGGTCATGAACATATAAAATATTGTACATGTTATTTTATTGCAGTGTCGGGTGTTACAAAAACAGCCGCATGGTTTTTGACTTCGTCGGTCGTTGGTTTGTTGTACAGTCACGAGCTTTAATTTGGGACCCACCTAAGGTGGAATATCATTTAGCAAACTGAAGACATTTAGAGCTAATATTTTAATGTAGTGTCATTAAGTTTGCCACTGACAACTTACGTTTACACGGCAACCGCTCAGTGACGTCAACCGGGCGCAACGAGTCAAACGATCGTTTCCGATTTTTCCCGACTAATTGTCACTCGTCTTTTTGGCCCCGTCCTCTCCGGCCATATTTGTTATTTGCATATTATATTTCATGAAAATGACAGTTTTCGCCTGGGAGCAGGAACATAATCATCCTCACTCTCTGAGGAATCTGAGGCTGGTATGATTACTGGCGTTTTTTTACAAGGGGCCGGTGTGTATTCACCGTCGGAATCCGACGCCAGTTCATCCATACTGATTGATCCATCACCTGGTATCGGATTAACCTTCGCATTGCTGCCGTAAAAACGAGAAACGTCCATACCTAAACAGAAAAATAAACGAATTTGTTCTAGAACACTTTTAACTTATTCTTGTCATTGACGCATACGAGGCCATTTATGGCTAAACATATATTGAACTTGATGCATACGAATCCAAATATGGCTTGTAATGTAATTGGCCATATTGTTATCTAAAATATCAGAAAAATCATAGCAAATGATGACAAACTATAAATTAATACCTAATAAACCTTAAAACATATTTTTTTATCATCACTTACCTTCTGCAAACACTTTTTGATCTAATTATAATCAGGATAGTTTCGTAAAAACGTATTCACAAGCGCAACTGATATTGCAGGTATCATAACTAACCGTGTTATGACTTTTAGAAGGTAAAAAAATATCTACCCCCTACTTTAAAGACACATAATATTTATAACTCATACCTCACTTTTTGGTACTACCTACTTTAAAAAAATAAAAATATTTAGGACGCCACGTATGGCTTTGTATGCATTAGAGGGATAAGAGAAGATATAAATAAAGAGAATAATAATAATAAGCCTTTTTATTACATTTTTTTTACATTACGAAATAGTACATTTTATTTAATCTAAATATGTTATTTATTGGGTTCCCCATTGTTGGACGAAGGCCTCCTCCATCGTATGCCATGTGGTTCTATCTGCGGCTAGTCTAGGCCAGGTGGGTCCTGCTATTTGGATGATATCGTCGCACCATCTGCAGTGGCATAATACATTAAGAATAACCCTCTTTGAATATCCTCGTGTAGATATCGAAAGCTATATTTTCCGGCAAAGCTCTCATTCGCCAAGTGTATTGAGTAATTAAAGAGACACTAAACCTATACCTAATTTAAAAACAAGCACATGAGGCGCTACACTAATAGCGATTGGCCATTGTGTTGCCTATTTAGAATTGTAAGATTGGAACTTCTAGCTTTGTGAAACAGGCCACACAGCTCTACTATACTATCACGTCTTATGTATAGTGTGTGAACCTCTTCCAAAGATGGCGCTGCTAAGTTGAAATGTATTTATTTATGAATAGGTGCACAGGTTTCAACGCTTGCGATTGATTTTGCAATAATTTTTGATTATCAGTCCTCAGAAACTCCCATACAAAGAGCAAAATGTATGCCGCGAGAGCGGGTTTTGCCAACCTACTAGACAAATATATTGGTTGGCAACACTCATGCGTTGTCAAATTGACAATATATATCTTTCTTTTTTATATTTGACTTCCTTTCCTTCAAAGACTTCAAATTCTAACGTCTGTCATCGTGTTTTCTCCATGTTTTAGTGAAAATTATATTTATAAATTCAGGATTTCTGAAAGTTTCATGGCGATCGGGGAGATGAATTGAGCAAAAAACTCCCCTGCTCGCGCTAGCGCGTGTATACGTAATATTTTTGAGAAAGAGACTTGTGCTTGGTGACTCAGAAATTGTCGGTAAAACTAGACGCTGTGAAATGTGTGGCGTCCGAGAAAGCCTCAGGGGAGGTTTCTTTGCCAGTTTTCCCAAAGATGATCTCCGGTAAGTCTAAAACATAACCTAGCTACAGCGCTACAGGTACACATTTACCGGTAGATTTTTTCAGTTGACGTTTTTAGGGTTCCGTAGTCAACAAGGAACCCTTAAAGTTTCGCCATGTCCGTCTGTCCATCTATCCGTCAGTCCGTCTGTGGCTGAGCTATGGTGTCATTTGTAATTTATTTACTTACTTCCTTAAAGACTAACATACATATATTATCAATATAAACTAAAAATTAAATAATAACTATGAAAACACTGTCACACTTCCTTGTCAAATTATTGATGGTTGAATTCGCTGAATGAAATCATGATTCATGAACAATTTTTTAAGTCTCTCAATGTATTTCAGTTACGCCTGCTGTGAACTTGATTGTTCCCATGGAGTCTCAACTTGTGCCTTCAAGATCAGTGCTTATAAATATGAATGGTAATAAGAATTTTTAAGTATCATTTGCGCTTGTGATTCTGTATGGTCTGTGTCACCCCGCTGGAAAATAGTTTTGGGTACTATGTCAGTGATGAGTGTGAAGTGGATGTGACTTTAACATGTCGTAGCAATGTGTGTAACCCAACATTGAACAACGCTCTTGCCCGCGCTGAAAAGCCGACGGGCCGAGAACAGGCGCACAGTGCTAAATGCGCTGGCTGGCTATTCACACACACACACATCTCGTGCAATATTCGAATTCGGTAAAGAGGTAAGTTTGAATCCCAGACAAGGAGATAGAATACCTGTTTTCTCGGAAATCATCACCAAAGGAAAATGTATTTGTGGTTTTATGTGCCTGTTTTCAGATGTCCACTGTTCGTCATCATGTTCTTCCGTCCGTCTGTCTACGACGGTCCGCATTGTTTTTAGTACGCATTGGCAACCCTTTATTGATTTGTGGTTTTTTTTACTTTGACGGTGGCAAACAGGCATACAATCTGCGTGATGATAAGCAGACACCGCAGCCTATGGACGCTTACTATTCCAGAAGAATCTTAAATGCATTGGCAACCCTTTCTTGATTTGTTTTTTTTTTTTACTTCGACGGTGGCAAACAGGCTACGATCTGCGTGATGTTAAGCGGACACCGTAGCCTATGGACGCTTACTATTCCAGAATAATCTTAAACGCATTGGCAACCCTTTATTGATTTGTTTTTTTTTTTAACTTCAACGGTGGCAAACAGGCATACGATCTGCGTGATGGTAAGCAGACACCGCAGCCTATGGATGCCTACGATTCCAGAAGAATCAGAAATTCATTGGCAACCCTTTATTGATTTGTGTTTATTAGGGTTCCGTACTCAAAGAGTAAAACGGGACCCTATTACTAAGACTCCGCTGCCCGTCCGTCCGTCCGTCCATCCGTCCGTCCATCCGTCTGTCTGTCACTAGGCTGTATCTCACTGATACCGTGATAGTTCCAGTTGAAATTTTCACAAATGATGTATTTCTGTTGCCGCTATAACAACCAATACTAAAAACAAAATAAAATAAATATTTTTATTGATAATGGTACGGAACCCTTCGTGCGCGAGTCCTACTCGCACTTGGCCAATTTTTTTATTTTAACTTCGACGCCCACAAACAGGCATACGATCTGCGTGATGTTAAGCAGACGCTGTAGCCTGTGGACGCTTACTATTCCAGAAGAATCTTAAACGCATTGGCAACCCTTTATTGATTTATGTTTTTTTTTAACTTCGATGGTGTCAAACAGGCATACAATCTGCGTGATGGTAAGCAGACAGCGCAGCCTATGCGGACGCTTACTATTCCAGAAGAATCTTAAACGCATTGGCAACCCTTTATTGATTTGTGTTTTTTTAACTTCGACGGTGGCAAATAGGCATACAATCTGCGTGATGGTAAGCAGACACCGCAGCCTATGGATGCCTACGATTCCCGAAGAATTAGAAATTCATTGGCAACCCTTTATTGATCTGAGGATTCGTTGTGTTGATGCATAGACACAAACGCGGCTCCCTCACTCGGGACCTCTGGAGACCTTACTCACCCAGGAACACAACACCACAGAGCAAGGTTATTCTGGTTGCTTTGTTCTATAAGGTGGTAGGTACTTCCACAGTTGTGCTGGTCTAAATACTCTAAATGTGAGCGAAATGACATTCCGCTGTGTTAGATTTAGATAAGAGTAATGTGAAGGTAGACCTCTTTTAAATCCTTACGTTTGAATTAAGTGTATGGCCACTTTATCAGGACTTTATTCTACAATACATTACAAGAATCAGTAATATTAATATTTTGTTTAACGCTTATAAATACCATTATCAATATTGTTAGACACAGGACTATATTACTTATTATTATAACGTAACTCTATACTATAATATTACAAAGGTGTAATGTGTGTCGCTTTACTACTTTGTATGTAGCGGGTAATCTCCGGAACTACTCATCCGATTATAAAGATTCTTTCACCAATATATAGAGAAGACCTTTGGAATGGACGCATTATCTTTTATCCCGCGGCTTCGCTTGCGTTCTGTGTACCACGAGAATCTAAAATATAAGTTTATCTGGGAACATCTCTTGGGCTTTTGTTTTTTTTTTCAGATGGGTCTATGCGGTTTTGGCTGGTGGCAGCAAAAAACTGACAGAACATGTTGGTACCTACTCTTAAATGTAAGAAACGAACACTCGATCGCGATACAGGTGTGTACCTACATCTTTAAATTTTGCTTGTGTCTTGCACCTGTGTGTAGTTTTTCTAGCTAACCTAAGGGCAGCAGGGATTTTCACTAGATCAAATACAGATTTATCTACTAACTAGGCAATCACTGGGGTGATAGTATGGGTCCTGTAGGACATTATAGGCCAGTCATATTTGACCAGAAAAATCGAAAAATCGCAAGCTAACGGCTAGTTCTGCTTTTTGAATATGTTGTTGTTAGGACCACTACCAGTCCCGTATATCCAAGTTTGCAGCTTCAAAAACCTGTGCTAACTTTGCGGCACTCGAAAAACCACGAAATTTTCGCACTTTTTTTGGTATTGTCAATATAAGTCCTAAACTCTGCGGTCTTTAAATAAAGATTTACTTTCGGCTGATATGATGATGATGATGATGAGATTTTATTTCCGCTATCCTAAGGTTGTCAGGAAGAGATCACTCTGTAACGAGAAGACCGCCTGTAGTTTGCCTCTAATTATGTTGATTATGTTCTAACGAGTTGATTTTTTGGTTTTGTTCACAGATTGCGATATGAAAAGGAATGAAATCTAAAAGGAGATTTACCAGACAAGTGCTATAAGTCTGAACAATACGCAACGGTTAGGGGAATAAAATGTAATGCGCAAACGCAAAACACACGGCGGACTCATCCGGCTACTGAGCGGGCCGGGTCAGGAGTACGGCGCGCGGCGGCGGCGCGTGGCGGGCCTATTCGTCTAGCTCTCTATGAACAACATCGCTCAAGCGGCCGAGCGAGTAACAAGCGGGCGGGGCGGGCGGCGTCGTCGTTTCATTGGTCGTTATACCTGTGTTATGCTTCAAGCAGAAATGTATTTAACGAATCTATTTACACACTTAACTAATGAAACGTCGTCGCCTAAGAATTATTGTGTATAATATTTATCGCCGAAATGGTTATGCGTAAGACAATATTTCGGCGAAAAATACGACCTTATTACCTATAATATAATCAGGACAATAGTGTTCTGATAATAATATTAATGTTGTTTGGACTAACAGTTCATTATTTCTCTCAGATACTTATTACTAGTTATTACTAGTTTTTTTTCATTTTGAACTGATAATGAATGGTAGGAGATAACAAAGGAGACAATAAGCATTGTCGTAAAGATAAGCTGTTTATGGCATTGAGGTAATATGTACTAACGTACTAGAGAAGACAACCCGAACATTATTTGTGCGCCAGCCGGCAAGGCGGGGGGTATGCGGGGGGAGGGTAGCTTGTCATAGAACTGACTGAGACGGTGCGGCCCATGGACCGCAACGCGTAGCGCAAACTTCTTGTTCGGTGTGTCTTCTCTAGTACGTTAGAACATTATACCTCAATGGTTTATGGTCATTCGGACATCTTAAAACCAACTCGCTATACTCTATTCTATTGCATGGGTAGCAGTAGACTTGGCCAGACGTGTTATGTATATGTCACCGTTAGATTGTGAACGCCGTCAGTTTATAATCTTACTCGCAATATTATAAACTGTCGATAAATTGTGAACTGTCAAAACAACTATCAATGTCGAATCGTCAAATTGTGAACTGAGATCCAATCAACTTGCTACGGAACGTACACAAATACTAGGTTGGTTAGGTTAGTTAGGTATCTTCAGTTGCCCGAAGGGCAAACCGCCCAGAAATAGGAGCCCCACGCAGCGTAAACGCCTGTAAGTATCTTTTGATTGCGTTGGCTTAGAAGTTTGATTTTTGCACAGCTCCAAGGGACAGTAGACTTAAGTATTTGATATAAGTTTCAGCTTGATACCTCCACGCGTTCCTGACAAAAAGGGTCTTGACAGACGAACGGATGGACAACAAAGTGATAAACTAAAAAATATGGACATTAATTAATGCAAGGATTAAATAGGGTAACAGTGAAGTTGCAAAGAAAAATATTTATTGGAATATTATATTTTGTTTGCAGTCGGGGGACCTATACACTTTAGGTTTTGTATGTAATAGGTCCCTACAACTTAGCTGCAAACAAAATATAGGTAATATTCCAAAAAGAGATAGTGTCCAGGTACTAATATATAAGTTTACATAATTGAAACAATATCAGCGCGCAGCGGGGCTCCGTCGATACTACCGGATGACGAAATGAATGGAATAAAATTGCTGGATAAAAAAACTATCATGTTCTGACGTAGGTACGTGGAAACTGATGCAAGTGGAATACTTTGTTCAACCAATCAGCACACGGTGTGCGGTCCGCGTCGTGCCAATTTGATTCAGTTCACAATTTGACGATTTCACATTGATATATTAAACATTTACCGAAAAATTATGTTGTTAATTTTTCGACAGTTTATAATATCGCGAGTAAGATTATAAACTGACGGTATTCATAATCTGACGGTAACATCTACAGGTAGGAGGGTTTAGGCCTCTCTTTCTAGTATTTGAAATCATGTTTGGCCTAATCCATAATATGTTATTGTTGCCGTAATCGAATTAGATGGCATCTACGACTCGCCATCAAGTCGACGACTTTTCGCTCTGAGGGTACGCTACGAAGAAACCTAGGTAGGGTCGCTTCGCCGGTTAGCGACCACTTAGCCGAGTTGCTCACTTTAGATTAGTAAATGTATACCTGATTTTTAAATTTACACGCATAATAGATGGTATTCGGATAGGCCCTGAGTATAGTAAAGTTTTAAAACTAATAATCAAATATAGCACTTTAATCCATAGATTAGGAAAACATATAGGAAATGTTTCAAAATGGCGAATTCGCTAGATACTCTAGATAGCGACTGCTTTAGTCGGTTTGCGACCACCCTGTTAGCTAGTTGGCGACCACTCTTGCAAAAGTTGCAAATAGTTAGTGTTTAAGTAGTTAAAAAAATGATTCATCATCATCATATCAGTCGAAAGACGTCCACTGTTGGACATCGGCCTCCCCCAAAGAGTGCCACAATGACCGGTTCTGGCGCTGTTTTTTTACCTAGTCGTCAACCACTCTTTAAGAGTTTATCTTGTTTAATTATGGAGATGCTATGGCCACCTTCCATCTTTATCTTCAGACTAATTTTATGGTACCATAGGATGGCATTGCCATCCGACTTACACTTACTAAATTAGAACTTGGAACTTGACTTGGAATATTTGACCCGCACATACTAATGCTAACGATCAAACGAACTAACAAGTATTATTAAGCTTGTAAAAATAACCAGATCAAAATTCATCTGGCAGATACTTGGATATACCTCGTGCTGACCAGACGCTAGAAATTTATTAAATTGTATTTAGCATATGTGACATTTTAGTAAATAAATCCTTGTTGTATCAGTGATAATGTAAGTGGTGGTGATTATGCCGGTTACGCGACCAGGTTCAGGCTGGCCTCACACAACGGAACTCAGTCACGGAATCATAATCTGAATCCTCAAGAGCAAATAAAACGTCACACTTTATGCAGAATCTCTACAAAAGCCTCCCTTTTTTTCAAAGTTTTAAGTGTTTATTGCCAGGACATAGTTATAAAACAGATCTGACTGTAATAAGGTATAAAGTAGTTTACTTATGTTAGTACTTATGTTGGACCAGCATTGGGCATGCAATATTCATGGCATGCTCCCCGGCAACCCCACTTTCGATTTCGGGATTTCTGAGTATGTGAAAAAATTGTACCAAAATTGTACCGAATTAGTACTTACTTGAAAAAAATTGTACTTCAATAGTTTTGAGAGTACAATTATTTTAAATTAGGGTTGCTGGGGAGCATCTCTCCTGCAACCCCAATCTTAAAAAGAAGTAATTTCGCGTAGAATCTAAAAAAATTGTACTCTCGTTTTTCCTGTTGAACGAGATAGCTAGGCTAGTTAAATTACCAAACTTGCGCCAGAAAGTGAACACCTGCGTGACACAGCAATACGGAAAACACATGTACTCCATATTTTGCTAATATTTTTCATCAGGCGCAAAAAATTTAAAAATAATAAGTAAAACTACGAGTACCTGGCCATAAACTGACTCATTCAACGGTAAAAACCAATGAGTACAATATTTCCAGCCTAATGCATGCTACTGGTGGCAGTCATATGCTACTTGTAAAGTTTTTGTTGGTTAGGCTGAGTTCCTCCGGCCCGGCAAACTAAGATAAACTTTTCGGCATCGACGGCGCTTTCAGAACGCTGGCTGCTGGCTGGCTGGTCGAATGAGGCATTTGCCCAAATGTTACAGCAGTCTATTGCTGTGCAATGCAATGATTTTTTGCGCCTTATGAAAAATATTTGCAAAATATGGAATAATACATGTGTTTTTCGTATTGCCGTGTAACGCAGGCGTTCGCTTTCTGGCGCAGGTGATTTAACTAGCCTAGCTATCTCGTTCAACGGTAAACACGAGAATACAACTTTTTTTGGGCCTTATTTTACACAAAAAACTTAGATTCTACGTGAAATTCCTTCTTTTTAAGATTGGGTTTCCTGGAGAGATGCTCCCCAGCAACCCCAATTTAAAATAATTGTACTCTCGAAACTATTGAGGTGCAATTTTTTTTAAGTAAGTACTAATTCGGTACAATTTTTTCACATGCACAGAAATCCCGAAATCGAAAGTGGGGTTGCCGGGGAGCATGACATGAATATTTTAAATAATTTAATAACTAAAATACAATCTTTCTCTTGAGTGGACCAGATTCTGTTTTCTGTGCATTGATCTCAGACTGTGTGAGCCCAGCCTCGACGAACACCTGACAAGGTGGTTATTTTTAAAATTAAAGATATTGCGTATCTTTATTAAATATCTCTTTCTACTATGAAAACGATATAATATCCTTGCAGTTCAGGTCGTCTAAATCGAAGTGGTCGCAAAGTTCAGGTCGTCTCAATCGAAGTGGTCGCAACTCAGCGTACTGAATTAGGTTTCAGTGTATTCGGAGGGGCTACCGCGAAACGAACACAAGCTTTGTTTGTGTATCTCCCTCTCAGTCGCACTTGTAAGTTCGAGCGACAGAAAGATGTTCGTTTTTCTTTCGCGGTAGGCCCTCTGGCATTTTAAAATTATGCTTTACCTATTTGGCAATCTTAATGTATAATCTGAAGGAATAAATAAGGGTTGCACCTTAACTCTATATTGTTTCATTTATAAGGGACAAATACGACGACGCGAATCCAAAAATAAAAATGCTTTTAGCAATAATTATTGGTTCTTGAAATCACTATTATCGGTTCTTGAAATCACTATAATCGGTTCTTGACATCACTATTATCGGTTCTTGAAATGACTATTACCGGTTTTCGCAGCACTAAATTTGGTAAATTAAGCGTATTATACACCTATCCATCTGTCACAACCAGCTGCCTAAAAGTGAATGAATTGAATGTGTTTTGTCTCTTTCCATCTTGTAGGTGTATAATGGCCCTTATGAGTAGATATAGCAACATTCGATATTTCTTATGTTGGTAAGATGTATACCCGATCGAGCTTTCAGTGAGGTGAAGTACTATGAAGTTCCGTCTCTTAAACGTAGTGGTTATATTCTCTTTGTTGATTATAATCTGTGCTTTCGCGAGTGATGGACTGATGGAGGAAAGTGATTCGTTATCGTTCATGCAATTTGGCGAATATTACGAAAGAAATAATGCTTAGTGAAAATTCATTTAAATATACATTTGTTAAAGATTTTTGGGAAAGTGTGTTCCGGTAGGAGTCTTGTTAATTTGTTAAAAACAAAATGCAAAGTATTTACCTGTGATCTATTATAATCATGAGTACGATGAAGAACCCAAATCCAACGTCTCCGAAAGTGGCTTTGTACAGCCACATTAAATACGAGCACCTGGTAGCTGGTATATCGGGTGGTGTTACGTCTACGCTGATTCTGCACCCTTTGGACCTCATTAAAATTAGATTTGCTGGTAAGTTCCGAAACATGTGACTTGATGATTGCTTGATACTGCAGTTGCCATGTGGGGTTTTCCTATAAAAATTCCATTTGCCTACGCGTTACAGCCTTGCCAATGTTGCAGTGCGGATGAGGATAGAAACTGTCATGTGGTCATTTATTGACCTTGAACTTCACTTGCAGTGAAAGTGCAATGTTTACACAAAGAACTTCCTGTATTACTGGCATTTCTGATTTGATGTAAACTTACACCAATGGCCAAATTCAATTGTGATTGGGTAGAAAACTTTGATTATGGGACTTTCATATTCTTAACATTTTACTAAGTGTGGTAGAATTGATTACAATGGCATATTATGAAAATCCAAATTTTTTATGTTTTTGGGCTGAGTTGGGGGGCAGTTCCGGGGATAGTCCATATTAGAAGCAAGTGAATGGTTTCGCCAAAAATATTTTAAACAGTTTCTTGTAGATACACATATTGTGTGAAAATTATATTAGAATGGTCCTGTTAGAAAGTGAAAGTGACACCATGATAGGTACAATTCAATAAACATAATGGCAGCCATACATTTTATGTAGCATGCAGAACTCTTTTGTGTGTTGACTTATAGTTATTCTGTTATTTGCTCCTTTGTGAATGTTTATTTTATAAGCATAATCTGTTTCACAACAAGCTATGACTTACTGTACTGCAATCTAGGTGTGCATGTGTTAATAGGTACACCTCTTCATCTAAATGTCATCTTAGTCGCATCCTGAAATAGCCCTGGGGTCACCTGTTTCCTAATCCTATAGAATGATAGACCATTTTTGTTAATAGTTAATATTTGGGAGACTATGGTTCTATTGGTTCTGTTTGAACAGCCAGTGCAAGCGGACGCTGTTTTGGGACCCTTCCCCGATGTCTCGTTACGCCATAAAACTACACAATGCGGTCCTTCAAAACAATAGCAAACAGATAGCCCAGATGTCTGAGCGCCGCGCCCCGTAGTCCCAGCGATCGATTTACCCCACTCATCTTCTTGAGATCGCGAATAAGTGCCGGATTATAGAAACGTGTAGTGTGTTACGTGAATATTACGAGGGTTCAGTCCATCTAGGTATTAGGCGCGTAAAATCAGTGCGTGTGCCTCTAACGGGTAGCGGTTATGCGCAGCAACATGGCAGAATCAACATCAACGGCAATCACAGCCATCACAGGCCCGGGTGAGAGCATTCCATATTACTTTTTAGGTAGAAGGTATACTTCTTTAATGAAGCAGTTCGGGTTATATGGTCGCAATTAGAGTCCAAACTACTGGCTAGGCTAGACGCACGAATAGGACTTACTGGCCTAAATCCGTAATACATAGGGGTAATGTTGTATATACATACTCAATTTTTCATTTTTGTATTGTATTCAATGTTGCCTTCAGTGCCTTAGTAAGATTTTACGTTAGATTACAGTGTGTTAATTACCAAACACTTAATTTATCTTACGCACTTTAATGAACCCCGTAATAAGCTCCTGTCTAGGACGCTTCGGCAGTGTCGTACATATATGTGGTGGATCATAATATGTGTTAGTAATATTTGGCACTTTTAACTTATAAGTAATAGTATTTAACAACTGAGACCTACAAAACTGATTAATTGATAAATGAAATCTAGATCAGTTATACAAGTAATTCGCTAGGCGTCCCTACTAACACAATGAGTAGTGGATAGGGGCTACGGGGCTAGACGAGACTGAAACTAGGCTGAACTGTGGCAGTGAGTGAAACACCGCAAACCTATATCTATTAAAACTACGAAAATTAGCCCATAATGTAATAAGCAAAGTTGGACAGTACGTCGTACAAGATGACTTGAAAAGAAACTACGCGGGAGACGAACAATGAATAGCGATACATCTGCCTGAACCAAAACAAAAGAAAGCAAAAAATTATTCGTTTCTAGGTAGCTGCCCCTGAATGCACTTCCTTGACATGTCCAGATTTTATGGATTCACGCCACGCAGATGGGCTTGAATAGGCGAACGATATTAACAAAATAGAGGATAAAAATTAGAGATGCGCCGAATATTCGGTAAATATTCAGTATTCGGTATATTCGGCACGTTTTTCAATGTTCGTTATTTGGCCGAATTATTCGGTTCAAATGCCGAATATTTACCGAATAATTTTGCAGGTTTTTTGTCTGCAAGTTGTAACCATGTAACATAGTCATTGTCCGGTGAAATTATTATTCTAAAACGGATTCTTATTGCTATTTAACTACCTTTAGTAAAAATGTTTCACTTAAAAATCAACAAGATTTTTACCACTGAAAAATGAGTCAGTTTTGGAATGGCTGATTAAGGCATAAGGCATTCCTTTGAACCGAATTATTCGGCCGAATATTCGGTTCGGCAAAAGCTGGACCGAAAATTCGGCCGAATATTCGTATTCGGTAAAACCCATATTCGGCTCATCTCTAATAAAAATGCTACATAAACTTGTAATAAATAAAACACTAGAACAAAAAGAAAACCAGACTCCAATTCAACTGGATGCAAAAAAAAAAACCTAGAGCTTAAGTGTGGTGAAAAAAAAGCGTTGAATATGCAAACATCAGAAGACTGCAGAACCTTACAAACAAATAAATACGAGTTATGCCTTTATTCCACATGACGAGGACTTGAAGACCGCCAAACTATGGTAACAGGCAAATTAAATACTGGCTGCCGATGCTGGTCAACTCTCCTAGTGACAGTGTTTGTGGCACTCTGTTTTGTTGTCCAGTGAGCAGTGTTAATATTTTGGTTATGTTTATGTAAATAATTAATGTTGTGTCTGTGTCTACAGTAAAAAAAATGTGGTGGTGGTGTAGTGACAAAGTTTAAAGTAATATTGTAAATCTTTGAAGTAGAGAAATAAAAATAAGCCATACGATAAATGAGGTAAAAGTGCCCGCATTACGCATATTCTTGTCAAGCAGCAAGTCATTCACTGGAATGAATGAATAATACGTACTGGAAAATAGTAGTTGTCGTGGTTGCGAGTCATATTATGACCTCATGACATACAACCCCAGAGGCACACAATTAAAGAGAATTTCTACAACACTGCACGAGAAATCGACGCAATGGAAGAAACTGATTGCGAATCAGAGGAACAGGTAGAATGATCTCGAAATAGCGAGCTGGAACTGATCTCCGAGAACACCTTCAACATGAGAAGACTTTATTAAAAGCAACGTGCATCATTTCACCAACGCTCATCCCCCGACGAAGTATCCTTTCTCTCCTCTTTTCCAATATTGGCGAAAGGCTGCATAGCCGGTTAATTGTGGCCGACTGGTTGCGGCTGGTCGGTCTTCCCTTCCCATCCCAGAGCGTGTCACTCGCCACAAAATTGCGCCCCCTGGTATATCCGGCTCGTCCGGGTCAGGCTTGCTTCCTGGCTGGGTGTGGTGCCTATGTTCATGTTCATGTAGTTAATATTTGGGAGACTATGTCACACAAATGGACCTAGTCCTAAATTAAGCAAAGCTTGTACTATGGGTACTAAATCACAATATAGAATTTGGGTTGGTGAAACTGAAAGAATATTTTGCAACCACTTAGATGTGAAGTTGCAAACGCGCACACTAAATCTGGTAAAGTAAAGTATTTATTTGTTGTAAACTGTATACATACAGGTGTTAAAATCAGGGATCGGAAACCGATATTTTATGTATGGGAATGAAAACGTTATTATTTCATTTCTGTTATGTATTTAGATGGGTACTTCTAGGATTGAATTGTAATGACAGAACAATTTACAGTAGTGGCTAGTACAATTTTAATCAGCAATATAAAGCGTAGTCATCTTTCTTTGTAAACATTTTGTTATCATATACATTATTCGGTCAGAGGCCACTCTTGTCCAGTCAACATGCCATGGGTAATCTCAACAATCATAGGTAGTAGCAGCCAAATATATTTTAAGTCATCCTTACTCCTACAGTAATAAAAAGCGGCCAAGTGCGAGTCGGACTTGCACATGAAGGGTTCCGTGAAATAAATTGCGGTTTACGATTTATGACGTATTAAAAAAAACTACTTACTAGATCTCTTTCAAACGTTCAAACCAATTTTCGGTGGAAGTTTACATGATAATGTACATCATATATTTTTTTTAGTTTTATCATTCTCTTATTTTAGAAGTTACAGGGGGGGGGGGGGGACACACATTTTACCACTTTGGAAGTGTCTCTCGCGCAAACTATTCAGTTTAGAAAAAAATGATGTTAGAATCCTTAATATCATTTTTGAAGACCTATCCAATGATACCCCACACGTATGGGTATGATGAAAAAAAAAATTGAGTTTCAGTTTTGTGGGACCCCTAAAACTTTGTTTTTTTTCGATTTTTGTGTAAAAATCTTAATGCGGTTCACAAAATACATCTACATACCAAGTTTCAACAGTATAGCTCTTATGGTTTCGGAAAAAAATGGCTGTGACATACGGACGGACAGACAGACGGACGGACATGACGAATCTATAAGGGTTCCGTTTTTTTTCCATTTGGCTATGGAACCCTAAAAATGTGATGCAATATAAATAAATATTAAATATGTATCACAATCATACAAATCGAACTAGCCCCATTGTAAGCTAAGGCGTGTGTTATGGGTACTAATAGATATGAAATAGGTACCTACTTAAATACATAGAAAACATCCAACACTCAGAAACAAATATTCATACTCATCACCAGTGATCATTAATTTTCCAGCATTTTTGGTGCAGCTTAGTTTTGATAACGGAATTGGTATAAACTATTTCAATCGTAATGCTTAATTATATATATATATATTTTTATATTACGGGACAATCTTACACAAATCAACCTAGGCCCACGGCAAAGATAATTATAAGACAAGGAAGATTGCTAACTCTGTGGAAACGTCGCCGTAGTTCATAAAATAATCCGAGATGGCGCTACTAGGCTCTCAATGAAAAAAGTAGCGTAGAATTCGTCAAAATATTGCATTTTAGTGTCCTAAATCATCACATTAACAAATTTTAAGGCATACAATACACCATTGTCACAAAATAACACGCAAATAGCAAAATAATACAAAGCAATTTTTAATCGGTGACTAGATCCATCGATCGCACGTTTTTCTAAGCTGAATGGCAACGCGCTGGTATTGCATTCCGCTAGATGGCGCATATTTAAGAATCGTGCATAACTAAATAAACTTAAAACAATCAGAGATTTTGATTTAAAATCAGTAATTAAAAGCAAATTCAAATTTACTTTAGCACTATTTAAATTGTATTATTCGATTGAAATCTAAAACGAACCCTATCCAATAGTTTTTGCTCCAAACAAACATGGTTACTCCGACTAGAGTTTAGTAATTTTTCTAATGAATTCGGTCGTATACAAAAATACCATTTCGTCCAAAAAGCGTACCCCTTGCTGAAACATATAGTAAGAATCAGAAAACGTATTTATTACAAGAAAAAATATAATAATATAAAATAAACTTACAAACTAACAAACAGTACCTAAGTAAAAAACTGAATTTGTGACAATAGGCCCCAGACTCAGCATGTGCTGGGCTAGGCTAGGCTGCGGCGCTACCACGAACTTCGAATCTCGAACTTCGTATATCTCCGTCTCTGTCGCTCGAGTACCATAAACCATAAGTACAACATTTACAAATACCTACTTACAACAAACTTGCTGTTGACACTTTCAGTATTCATATTTGCATATTTTAATCTAGCATCGGTAAGATTTCGATTTCGAATGATTTTAAACTAACCCGCGAACTTATTCTAAACTACTAAATTCTAAAACTACAAATATCGACAAACAAAATATTGTTAACATGTATAAGATTTGAACTTCGTCCCTTCTGCACGTAAGTCTGGCAGATAGCTTTTGAGCTATGTAAACAGTTAGCGATATGCTCTAAAATGGTAATTCCTTGACGCTACAATTACCGACCAGCCTACCACACAATAAATTTGCAACCTTACTTCCAAAACGTAAGGTCTATTTTTGCTCATAACCCGTAGTACAATCTATAAACATACAAAGACACACCACAACTACAGCCCCGCTATTCTGTAACTTGTTTTAAGCTCACCTCAACGCTCGCCCACAAATATACCTTGACACCGCGATGCGTAGTAATTAAGCGTAGGTAGAGGTCTAGTTTTGTACCGGGTGACCGGCGGGGTGAGCCGCATTAACGCGTAGCGAATAACAGCCCTGCAAACCTTTGGAAGTTGGAATGGAACGGTATTACAGTAGACGGCAAACTTCGTGCGCAAATGACCTTCCCTGCGCAAAGGCGAATTGTACGTGCAAGCTGCCCCCCCACTTCCCCTCATTTGCGCACGAAGTTTGCCGTCTACTGTATAATTATAACCAATTCTCCCGTTCGAACTCGTTTAAATTTTAAATACCTAAATCCCATAAAAACCACACGGGAATCACACAGCTTTACTGCATTTACTATTTTTTGCATACCTTAAACTATGTAAGTGTGATTGCCAAGTCACAAAATTTTATTTAATAAGCAAATGAAGATTAATAAGAATGCCTAACTTGGCTCTATGAAATATCTCACCACTTTTTACTGTGGAAGAGTTCCGAGACTTGGCCTATTTTTTACATGGAAGGTTTTTATGGGATCTCATTTCTTTTTGTGGGTTATTCTGTTATCAACTTTGTATGAAAATGTCACGATTTTGAGATATACGAACTGCATAAGTAAGTTTGTAATCCTATACAAATTTATGCGTTTACAAAGTTACTTTTGCAGTTGTTTCCCGCAAAACTATACAAACGTTATTTGTGGTTGGTAAAATAACATTTCCATACAAAGTTGATAACACAATAACCTACATTGACAAGGATTGTGTTCAAAATTGATATGGGAGGATCTAATAGGTCACAAAAACAAATCAGAGGTCAGAATGGGAAAAGTTGCCGTTCCGACATCTTGAAATTATTTAAAGTATTTATTTATTGGCCGGTCCTGCGCCACCTGCATCCAGCGGACTCCCACGAAAAGTACGTCTAGCACAACTTGCTGCTAAGTCATGTCGCGCGCGACTCAGCGACTCCTGTCGCACTCGTATTGTGCAAATTAGAAAGAGGCGGGTGGATTCTCTCGACTAGCGTCGCGCTTGTTGTGTCAGTTGTGCTAGCCCCGCTGGCCCCGTAGCATGGATGGCGTTATCACGCGATAAGTGATAGGATAAGCGCGTCGTCTCGTTCTATCGAACGGTGTCAGCCAGGGACGGATACTCTATCCTGTCACTTATCGCGTGGGCCATCCATGCTACGGGGCCAGGTCATCAGTCCACCATGTGGGGGGCCTACCCACGCCGCGCCTTCCGGTACGTGGTCACCACTCGAGAACCTTTCCGCCCCAACGGCCATAGGTTCCACGTGCACTCTTTTGGGGAGGCCTATGTTCAGCAGTGGACGTCTTTCGGCTGATATGATGATAATGATGATGAATTTATTATTTATTGCGCCGATTAAGTTTAAAATTGATAAAAAGTTATAAAAAAATCGCGATAAAAAACAATTTAATTAACAAACCTGTGAGCAGCACGGTTATCACAGGATGGCCCGCGAGCTCTGTGTCGCGGCGAGATACACTATCCGTCTCTTTCTAACTAGGAGTAGCCCGCGAGCCTGTTTTTTAGGGTTCCGTACTCAAAGAGTAAAACGGGACCCTATTACTAAGACTCCGCTGTCCGTCCATCCGTCCGTCTGTCTGTAACCAGGCTGTATCTCACTGATACCTTGATAGTTCCAGTTGAAATTTTCACAGGTGATGTATTTCTGTTGCCGCTATAACAACAAATACTAAAAAGAAAATAAAATAAATATTTTTATTGATAATGGTACGGAGCCCTTCGTGCGCGAGTCCAACTCGCACTTGGCTGGTTTTTTATTATTATTATTATTATTGCCATTTATTCCCACAAAATCATTCGAACAAGAATTAAGTAGGTACATTTCGTTACATTAAAAACAAGCTAAATACTTAAATTAGTTTTGGGAAGATTGGGCACAGTCCTACTCCATGCAAGTCCACGATTTTCTATCTTGCGCGAGTCTAGTCCTTTTTTTAACACTTTTTTAATTTAGAAAAATTGACTTGGCAAAAATATTAAGTATAACAAATTTTCACTAGAATCGGTTGAGCCGGACAGCGGAACACCGGACATCGTGACAGACACCGGACGTACTATTACTTATTCTGTGACAGGACATACGAATGATTTTCGACACAAGCTGAGCGAGCTGAAGGGGATCCCATACGCCAATGACCTTCAATCTGAATCCCTTAGTTTTGTAATGTTTTTTGTAGCTTATCATATTAACAACAACAGTTTTAAGCAATATAGTATCCCATATATACTTCAAACATCACTGTCTTCGAGATATTTGGCATCAAAGTTGAACAATTTTAGACCAAATAACAGGTTTTCTGGCCATAACTTTTGTCTTAATTAGTTTAAAATCAAAACCCTACACATGTTTATAGAGACACCAGAGACGAACTCAAATATGTAAATTTCGTATATGTTAGATCTTTCACAGCAATCTTATAACAAAGAAGGTGTTTTTGTAGACAATGTTTAAAAAAATCATAAAAAAATAACTATTCATTACTTTCAAAATATGGTACACCAAAATGGAGATTAAAGATTGAAGAATCGATAACCTTATAATTATATCTGTAGTGCAAAAGTATTTGTATCGATTCAAAACTAGTCAAAAATCGATGAAAACCTCAGGTAGCCCCTGAAGCATAGAACTTCGTTCGCTTCGCTCGCTCGTTCGATAATCAAATCACAGAAATCTAATATGGCATTCAACATGGTGGGCAAGTAAGGTCAAGGCCAAAGCACACTAAAATATTTACCTACTCGTTGTCGCTACATACGATGTTTAAGGCCTTTGAAAACCTGATACTTACAATAGTTATTTGTTATACAAGGGTGCAAAGTTGTATTTTAACCGCGAGTGTGGAATTGAAACACGAGCTAGCGAATGGATTCTAGGGTTGAACCACGAGCTAGCGAATGGATTCTATGGTTCAAAAATAGAATCCTGAGCGTAGCGAGTGTTGCAACACACGAGACGTCAAAATAACTTGCACCCGTGTGTAACACAAATCTTTTCACCTCACTAAAGCGAGGAAAAAAACAAAAAAGTAAAGTAAGTTTTTTTATTAAATATTAAAAAGGGGGAAAAAAAATAAAAAACATTTAAAAAGAAACAAAATATTACAAAATTAAAAAAAACATTTAATAAAGAGGGAAAGAGAAAAAACATTGAGAAACAAAAAAAATAACATTAAAATAAAGAAAAACTTAATAAAGGCAAAAATAATTTCAAAAAACATTAAAAAAGACTGATAAAAGAAAAGCGAAGCAATAAAATAGAGACAAAAACATATAAAAAAGGAAAAAGTTACAAAAAACATAATATTAAGAAAAAAAACGTAAAAAAAGAAAAACTAAAAAAAACATGTACTAAGAAAAAAGTAACAAAAAACATTAAATAAAGAGAAAAAGGGTAAAAAAGACAAAAAAGGACAAAAAAACATGAAAAAAGAGAACAGTGGAAAAAAAAATTAAAAATGGAAAAAGAAAAAAACCTCGGAAAAACACACATAAATCAATAAAAAATGAAAAAAAAAACATTAAAATATGGCAAAAACATCAATCAAAATCAAGGATTTCAAACAACCTTAAAATAATGAAAAATAAACATTAAAAAAAGGAAAAAACGCATACAAAAGAGAAAAAAGACCAAAAAAACATAAAAAAGAAAAAAAAACCAAAAACATTCAAAAAGAAACAAAACATTTATGAAAAGGAGAAAAATGCAACAAACATTAAAAAAAGAAAAACAAAGCATTAAAATAGAGACAAAAACATAATAAAAGTAAAAAAAGTTACAAAAAACATTAAAATAAGAGAAAAAACGTAAAAAAAAAATAAAAAAAGACAAAAAACTTTAATAAAAACATTTAAAAAGAGAAAAAAGTGGAAAAACCACAAAAATAAATCAAAAAGAAACAAAACATTAAAACAAAATATTTAGTGGAAAAAAAAACCTTGAATAAACACATTTAAATCAATAAAATATAAAAAAAACATTAAAATTTAGACGAAAACATCAAAGAAATAAATAGAATTTCAAACAACATTAAAAAAAGATTAAAAAAAAAGAAAAAAACGTATAAAAAATACCAAAAAAACATTAAAAATAAAAAAAAAACAGAAAAACATTCAAAAAGAAACAAAACATTTAAAAAGAGAAACAACATTTATAAAAAGGAGAAAAAGAAAAAACATTTAAAAAACAAAAAAAAACATTTAAAAAACAAAAAAAGAATTAAAAACATTAAAAAAAAGAATAAAACATTCAGAAAAGGTACCTAAATAAAATCAAAAATCTGATGGGCGAAAAATGTCCTGTCTGGACTGACCTTTACATGTTATTATGTTTAAAAAAGTAACTAATAACACGTTCGGATTTCAAATATTCTTTGCACTCTTGTGGATAAAATGCAGTTTTGCTATCTGTTTTTAAAGAATAAAAATGGGCTTTCCGAGCTAGTGAGGTGAAAACTATATTTATTTAGATGTACATACACGAAATAGTCAAAAACATTTGAGAAAAATTGTTAGGGAAAAAGTGGATTTCGGGATGATAATATTATAAAGCTATAAACACGAACTTAGAATCTCGAACTTCGTATATCTGCGTCTCTATCGCACTTATGGTTTATAGTACTCGAGCGACAGAGACGGAGATATACGACATTCGAGATTCGGACTTCGTGGTAGCGCCGCTGTGATAATTACGTTAAGTCGACGCGATTTCGGGACTAGGTTTACTATAAATTATTTTTCACACAGACTACTCAACGAAAAAATTCTGAATCTTTAATTAAAGGCGTTTGCTTAAAATCAAAAATTATTAAGGTTAAAATAATAAATAAGTTAATAGTTAAAATGACAAATATAATTCGGAAAAATTTGAATAAAATTAAAACTATTGTACTCTGCTTGATTCTAGTATACTTATCTAGCGGGACTAGCACAACTGGGCGTTTTTCAAAAAAAGTTTTCAAAACTTTTTTTTTTCAGAATTTGTTTTTTTTTGTTTATATTATTACTCAGAATCGTTATTACAATCGATCCTCATACAAGAAAAAAAGTGTCCCAGATTTTTTGTAAGGTTTTTCTTCCCGTGCGTCACGACCATGTAAATAAAAAAAGACTGCATTCAAAAATGGGACGTCTGGAATGGAATATTTAAGACACTTTTTTTCATGTATGAGGATCGATAGTATCAAAGATTCCGAGTAAGATAAACCAAAAAAATGCGTATTCTGAAAAAAAAGTTTTGTACACTTTTTTTGAAAAACGCTAAACTGACGCCGCGACGTGTCTCGTGGCAAGAAAAAATACAAAAACAGGTTACAGGAGTTGGGACGCGAACCGACGTACTCAGACTTGTGAGTCAAACACCCGAACCACTCGACCAAAATCAAATGGCCGCCCGGCCCGAAAATTTGAATCTTATGTTAGGGGTGACTACTTAACAGCCTGCTTCACCGCTTACATTGAAAACAACGCCATCTAAAATAATAAGGGGAACTACGAGGTACCGGCGACGATAATAAGATTTACGTGTGACTAGTAGCATTGTATGGAGTGAGCAATCTTCCTTGTCTTAATTATCTTTGGCCCACGGTAAGCTCAATAAGGCTTGTGTTGTGGGTTAGCGACGATATATATAATAGATAAATACATATAGATACTTATAAACATCCATAACTCAGGAACAAATATTCGTGATAAACACACAAATAAATGCCCTGACCGGGATTCGAACCCGGGACCTCCAGCTTCGTAGGCAGAGTCACCACCAACTGGGCTACGGAGGCCGTTTAATTAGCGTTAATAATGTCAACATTTACCCTAATTAACAATTTTTCACTTCTCATGCTCTAAAAGTTCGTCTTTATGTCGTGCGTAGGCGACATAAAGTCGCTTTTTATGCTCTAGAGCATAAAGTAAAATCTTCGTCGAAGACCAAGGCAATCGCTGCAACAGCCACACGAACATCTTTAACTTCATACAACAACCTCTTTATTTTATTTCGTTTCGTTCGTATTCTAAGACCAAGGCAAAAATACCAACAGCCAAAGTACACAATAAAACTTCATGAAATAAACTTATAATTTGTATTTCGTCTCATTTATTATTTTTTATATTTGTTTATTTTTCAATTTAGTAGATCAGTATAGTATTTAAATATTTCTCATTGCTCTAATGTAACTTTCAATTTTAATTAAATTAGCATTTACTATATTTACGTGTTGCTGTTTCATTTCCTCGCAATCGAAGTGAAAAGTAGAGTGTACAACTCGTCCATAAAACCCATTTTACACTCGACTTTATATCTATCCTCGCTCGCAAGCTCGCTCGGATGGATAAACGTCTCGAGTAAAATGGTGCGTTTTATGCACTTGTTGTACAATCTACTATCGGTTGATATTGTCTTTGCCAATTCCGTTAACAACACTACGCAGCACCAAAAATCTTGGAAAATTAACAATCACTGCTCATCACTCAAATATTTGCCGTTACCGGGATTCGAACCCAGGGCCTTCAGCTTCGTAGGCAGCGTCACTACCCACTAGACTAACCGATCGTGACTATCGTGAGATATATTTGGCTACTTCGGCTGCTACTAACTATATAAAGCCTTGTATTCATTAGGCAACATTTGTTAATATACACTGTTTATAAACAGTTTATAAACCGTGTTTCACAATGTTTCATCATCTCTGTAAACAGTTTATAAACAAAGGTGATGACACATTGTTTATTAAACATGTTGCCATGTTCCCCACTTCGAGTGGAGAACAAGTGTTTATAAACTGTTTATAAGCAAAAACCAACAGGTGTGGACGTGTGTTGCGCGAGCTTATAAACAGGACTTGAGTTTATAAACATGATTTTGAGTTTATAAACAATTGACAAGTGTAGACTGCGAAGTTTCAGAAACAGTCTTTACTTAAACTTGTCGCGAAACATTGTGATCAAATTCGTAAACAGTTTATTGACAAATGTTGCCTAATGAATACCCGGCTTAATGCTGACTGTCCAATATCTTCCCAAAATTACACAAATGTTAGCTTCCCATTTTCTTACCGGGTGCCTCCTTTTTATAGAGCCTCTAGGCTACCAGTACCACAGAGTAACATGGTTACTCCATTTGTTTTCTGGCAAACATAGCATCATCATCATCATCATAAACTTAAGAGCCCGGCTCTTGTCGGTGGAGTAATCGCCATTCTGTTCTTTTCTCTGCAACTGTAAACATAGCATATTTAAGTTTATTGTAATACTAACTTCTATGATTTTTTTATCTGAAATAAATGCTTTTTTTTTTTTATAGCTTGTGTCCTGGAAAGCAGGTAGCCTATGGGCGCTTGCGACTCCTGAAGGATCACAAGCGCGTAGCGGACCCTTTATTGATTTGAGTATTCCCTCCCTAACTCTCAACACAACACGATGTAAATTTATTTAATCGTATGGCTTACATTGTTTGGCCTTTGAGTTTGTCACTCTTTAGTAACCACCCAGGGGATACGTGCAGGATTATGGTAGGTACCATGCTGCATGCGGACGCAAGTGACAGTTGTCCCCCCTTTGTCAAGTGAGTGGGCAACTCGACTGTTCTTAAGCCGCCCGAAGCCCTCTAGCTCGGCTTAACGACTACTGTCTTAGACAGCAGCTGGGATCAGCTGCTTAGCGTGCCTTCCAAAGCACGGAAGCGCTCATTTCGCCTATTGCCTGCTATATGGCCACAATTCAAAATTAAAACACATTTGAGATGTGGCTCTATTGCAGTGCAATACGGAGACATCTCAAATGTGTTTTAATTTTGATTTGTGGCCGTATAGCAGGCAATAGGCAATATATAGTAACCACTGAAACAGGCGGTCACCCATCCCAAGACTGATCGCTACCGTCTTTGCTTAACCTGTGTTATCGTTTCCGCCTCGCAGGCGACGCAAGGCGATGAACGCTTCTGAAGTACAATGTAAATGACCGAACTGGTGTATTTCGCAGTGAATGACGGCCGGACCGCCACAGTTCCGAGGTACGACGGGCTCAGCAGCGCATTCGTGACCATAGTGAAGCAGGAAGGCGTGAAAGGGCTCTACAGAGGAGTCACACCCAACGTCTGGGGCTCCGGGTCTGCGTGGGGATTCTATTTCTTATTGTAAGTTGTTAGTTAGTTGGTTGGTTGCTCACCAGGACTATGCCGATGCCGGCTTGTTAGTTGGACGTGTTTAAATGTGTTATTTTATGCAGCTCCTATCATCTGATAAATTAGTATTGTTGCATGATTTCAAAAAAAACCGGCCAAGTGCGAGTCGGACTCGCGTACGAAGGGTTCCGTACCATTATCTATAAAAAAATATATCTATTTTTAGTATAATTTGTTGTTATTGCGGCAACAGAAATATCTACATCATCTGTGAAAATTTCAACTGTCTAACTATCACGGTTTTTCGAGATACAGCCTGGAGACAGACGGACAGACAGACAGACGGACAGACAGCGGAGTCTTAAGTAAGTAATAGGGTCCCGTTTTACCCTTTGGGTACGGAACCCTAAAAAGGCAGGACATTCTTAATTTTTTTGTTATACTTTTTCAACACACTTATTTGGTGATGTTCTGATGTCTCCTATCCTATTCTGATTCATGACTCATGATGTTTGACGAATGCCTCAAATTTTATAGGGGACCATTCAGCGAACGAAACAATACGTGATGTTTTCGTTCCCTGGATTCATTACAACTTGGGTATTTTATGTACAGTACATCTTGCTTGACTCTCAGAAAAATAGGTGGAACTAATTACCTGGCTTTTTTGAAAGGTAATCACATGAATGAGATAATAATGGGGCTATTGCTGATTTATCCTTGGCAACAAATAATTTAACAGAGAAAATCAATAGTAGATTGTACAACAAGTGCATAAAACGCACCATTTTACTCGAGACGTTTATCCATCCGAGCGAGCTTGCGAGCGAGGATAGATATAAAGTCGAGTGTAAAATGGGTTTTATGGACGAGTTGTACACTCTACTTTTCACTTCGATTGCGAGGAAATGAAACAGCAACACGTAAATATGAAGTTTTATTGTGTACTTTGGCTGTTGGTATCTTTGCCTTGGTCTTAGAATACGAACGAAACGAAATAAAATAAAGAGGTTGTTGTATGAAGTTAAAGATGTTCGTGTGGCTGTTGCAGCGATTGCCTTGGTCTTCGACGAAGATTTTACTTTATGCTCTAGAGCATAAAAAGCGACTTTATGTCGCCTACGCACGACATAAAGACGAACTTTTAGAGCATGAGAAGTGAAAAACATATTTCACACTCCGATGTTTTACTTTTATCAAGCATACTTTATCAATAATTTTATCGACCACGTAATATAAATATCATGAGTACGATAAGGAAGTTAAATCAGGTTGTGTAAAGGAAACTGGCGTGGGCTGTCTATTCCCCACCGACTTTGCTGCTCACACGAACCAGTTTTCGCCTTTCCTGATGACGTACTTAAATGCGTTTTTGCATACTTGTTAGTATTTAGACTCGATTTTTCCTGCAAAAATTTGTGAAGCCAAGTCAAATATTTATAACAACTTAAATCTTTTAGTATGACCGAATATTTGAGAGTGGTAACCGATTTCGACCACTATTCGATCACTTTACAGATAAACTTGAACTTGACCCCTCCTGCATACAAACTCATGTGGAGGGAGGTCTCGTGTTTGTGCAACTGACAACCTCGTGACACTCCTGGTACTGCATGCCCTTCGATGTATCTCAAATCTCACCATCAGGCATTACGTTTACCAACATTACGATATAAAAAAAGTAAAGTCCTCCGTTTTCCCACCAGCTACAACGCAATAAAGACATGGATCCAAGGCGGCAACGCGCGCAACCCCCTCGGACCCGGCATGCATATGCTGGCGGCCGCGGAGGCAGGCGTGCTCTCTCTAGTCATGACCAACCCCATCTGGGTGGTGAAGACGCGGCTCTGTCTCCAGTACAGCGACGAGCATGTAGCTGACAATAGGAGATACAAGGGGATGGTTGACGGGCTCTGCAAGATATACAGGACTGAGGGGATCAGAGGATTGTATCGGGTGAGTTTCTTTTATTACAATGTTTGTAAGAGAGACGCTATCATAGCCTCTTAGGATGAATGACCAGGAGTCCATAAAGCCATGTATGTGGCTGCGGAGGTAAAAGTGCTCTCTAGTCATGACCAACCCCATCTGGGTGGTGAACACGCGGCTTTGTATCTAGTACAGCGACGAGCATCTTGCTCACAATAGGAGATAATGATGGCAGGTGCAATTAGGTTACTGAATGATCATCGGACAGAACAACGGCTCGATGCTCAGTCGATAATCGATATCATGATAGGCAAGTAAGTAGTGAATGATGTTGGTTTAGAACCGAGGAGTGACGTAACAAAGATGACCTCATCTGTTACGTCATTCCTCGGTCCTGAATCAACATTATTCACTGCTTCTAAGGGCATTCCAGACATTCAAATAGCAAATTCTAGCTAGATTCATGTGAGATCGATTTTGTTGGCTCCGAGTTTTGGTATCGTATTTACGACTGTTACCTGTCATTTTTGTCCCACGCAGCCTGTCTGTGATATCGTGACAAACGTTGACGTCACACTTATTTAAATAGCTCATTTAAATACGCGAAGTTCACGTTCTTTCATATTTAAATTTCTTCGTTTCACACGCTTTTCGCGGATAAACGTGGCCAGTGGAAATAATATTTACATTTTAAGTAGATAAGTCGTGTTGTTGCGAAATCCTTCGCCTGATTACACTAGAGTTTCGTGGATAAACACGGCTTGCGTATGTGTTAGTCTATTTCTTACGCGTTCGCGTAAACAGCGACCAAATGACGAGTTCTGCCGGTGTAGCATGGTTGGCATTTTATCACTTAAATATATTGAGGTATAATGTACTAACGTACTCTGAAGACACGCCGAACAAGAAGTTTGCGCTACGCGTTGCGGTCCATGGGCCGCACCGTCTCAGTTTATTCTATGACAAGTTACCCTCCCCCCGCATGCGCCCCGCGCTGCCGGCCGGCGCACAGATAATGTTCGTGTTGTCTTCTCTAGTACGTTAGTGCATTATACCTCAATGCTTAAATCGCTAGTATGCGAGTGCGACGGTCTTGTGCGGCTAGCATAAGATCGTGTTTTATCTAAGTGCTCTAGTTAGAAAGAGACGGATATTCTATATCGGCCTCGTAGGTATCGCGGTATTTGCAAGTATATAAGTTGACCTTCAAAATTTGCAACCCACTTTTTCACCCACTTGCGCCATCCACACAAAGTCACAACGCAATATTATGGCACCATCGAGCTGATCTGATGACGAAGACAACAGGAGGCCATAGCAACTCCTAAACTTACAAAAGATAAACCTGTTGAGTTTGCGCTCATTGAGGCCCTCTCAAAAAGTAATTGGTGACTGTGCAGAAAAAAATTGTCTGCAATAAAAGCTTGTACTAAAAATTTAATTTTAGACAGAAAATTATTTTCAAACGGAGGAGGTAGCACCCTTAAAGACTTTTAATCGGGACGCTGAAATCTTGGTCCTTGAATATTCATCTATTTCCTTTCAAGGAAACCCGTCATGAACACGTGTAAACACCGTTTTTTTTTTTTTTGTTTTTTTTTTCTGTTTGGCCTGCAGTGCGGCCAGTAACAGATATGATACGGTATATCCTTAAGGGCCTCTCAGAGGGAGAAGAAGGAAGGAAAGGGAGCACAAGTACAAGAAAAAGAGTAAAGAGTCAGAAAAGAGTAGAGTACAATAAAAATAAACAAAAGTGTAAAAGACGAAAAAATTAAACAATAGTTATGTCCTAAAGGACTGCAATGGGACTTAGTTAAAAACTATACAATATTATTTACATAAAGACAATTTGGTATACATTTTGAGACATTACGTGTAAACACCGTGTTATGTCACACGTGGTCGGGAACCAAGTGCATTATGTATGTAGTCAATTGAAACAATAGTGTTGCGTGTGATACATAGAGCTTATACTTAGTCCATTGTGGGTGCATGCACTCACTAATATCGATACCTGCAGACTCAAAGGGCGGAACAGCCATTAAAACAACAGGCTGTTACGCCCTTTGAGTGTGCAGGTATCGATATACGCATTGGAATCCCGTGAACGACCGCTTTGTCTGTTGCCGCCTGGGCAATTGCGGATCCTTAAATTATTTGGATATTTTACCACGAATGCTTGTTACGCGTGTAGCAATTCAAGATAGTTGGTGGTCAGATATTATTAAGGTACTCAATTCTCGTAAACCACGCCTCGCTTTAAGAGAGAGATAGTTTAGGTCTTCCGAGCACGAGATAAAATATGACTTCGAAAATGGCTTTTATGTTTTATGGACAAGATAAATATCTTGCAAAGTTTTATTTTATCTATATTTACTTGAAGTTTTAAGCAATACAGGGCGTCCCACGCCTATGCCACATGGAGTGAAAGTTCCTTGAATATTGTAGATGGAACATTTTACTGAAATAAGACATTATTTTAATTTAGGAAACAATTTATTATATCATGCACTCCAATTACAATAGGGAAATGATGCGTACTTCTCAAGTGGGTACTGATTGATTAGTAATAGGCACTTTAAAATGATAATGTCAGTTGATGTCCTTACGGCAATGTCAGCTTTTCATTTTTCTGAACAAAATTTCACATCAAATGTTAAAATTCATGGTCTTCCTTTTATTTCTGACACTATGTTATTTAGCAATAAATAATCCTTATGATGAAGCCTTTCGATCGGTATGATAAAACTACATGGTAATTTTTTTTCTCGTGTAGCGGGTTCGATTCCCGGTTCAACCATGTAATTATTTAAAAATCTATGAATGCAGTTTAAATTGTTTCTTAAATTAAAATAATGTCTTCTTTCAGTAAAATGTTCCACCTACAATATTCAAGGTACTTTCCCTCCATGTGGCATAGGCGTGGGACGCCCTGTATAATCAACTGAAAGATAACATGACCTATCTTTTGAAATCCACGGTTACTAGGTGAACTTTGTGATAGCAGCTATCAAGCAATTTGTTATGACACTTTAATCGGAGGTGCTACCCACGTGAGGCCCCACGTGAAGTTGCAATTATTATTTAAGTTCCGGCGCCTAGACTTGTAGACGTCCATAGGCTACGATAACCGAGCACCAGGGGCCAATTGCATAACAATCTACAACGTATAATACAAGAGGAAGTCTCTTTCTAATGCGAGGAGTTGAAAAGAGGTTTCCGCTTGTTACAAGTTGTTATGCAATAGGCCCCAGGCCGTACGCTAGTTTGGTACTATGGTATTTAAAAAGAAAAAAAAAACTATGCGTAGAGCGGAATGCCATGATTTGAGTTTTCTTGCTGTCAAACATCGATTTTGTTGAACGCCACCTTCTGTAATTTCACATTTTATTCTGGGGTAGTCAGACTTGTGAACAAGCCTTATATTTGAGGATCTCGCTTACAATGTGACATATTTATTACTTGAATTGCTTTATCAAATATCGGCTTGGACTGGTTTCGGTTGACCGATGACCAGTGCTATTGCTATATCGTCGCGTTTATAAATGTCGGGTCGTATCTTAAATATTCCAGTTTAAACTGCCGAACAACTTGCCGTCCTAATCATGATATTCATGATACAATACTATATTAAATACTAGCTCAACGTTAGTTGCGAAGAATGAAGAAATATATCTGATAATAAACTTTTTATGTCACTTGCTCGACGAGTTTTTGTCAAAAAATATTGTGTCAGAAGATGTCTTCCGATACGCTAATCTTGTGATCATTTAACTACATTTGAATTATCCAACGTGCTACTGCTGCTGTGCGCTGTTCCAGATCTTAATCAAATAGAATATTGAATATATTTATCATATTTAATATCCTGTTAATCGATAAAGTATCTACTATTGTCTCTTTGATATATGCCCGGTTGATTTTGAGGGGTGTAGGCGAATGTAGGTACATGTATTGATCTTTGGCGGGTTTGGTCAATACCTATATAGAACCCACAACATAGGCCGTGACCTTAAAATCGTCGTTCCGCTACACTATTCACAAACTGTCTCGACACACAGCTCGGCTCGACACTTCTAGCATGTATTGACCCCGGGTTATTCAACGGCTAAGCATAACCGTAGCTCAGACTTATACCGGTTCTTAAGGGTTGGTAAGCGTTGTGAATTCCACCCCCACTATTGATCTTTTCTCGCTAACGCTGTTACTGAGCTAAATACTAAATTCGTGGAATTCCGCATGTTGTATGTTTCGTAACATGAAGCTAATAAGGATGTACCTAGTTAATACGCCACAGAATAAAATATGATTCACAGTATCATCGTTCCGTGCCCTGAGGGGGGTGATCACGTTACTATTCCAACATTTCCAACGCACGTTGGGACAACTCAACTGTAATTTCTCCATACTAAAAGTGATATCTAGATCTACCTGACGCACGTGCAAATGCGTTACGTTAGGTGATCGACCAGCAGGTCGACGCCGGAGCCGGACAGCCCTCGGTCACCGAGTTTTTCATACATTGACGCCAGTCAAATCGGGTTCTGAAATAGAATGCCAATAATTAAGCGGTGAAAGGTGTCTATGATGATCACTTTATTTAGTCGGGTTATATGTCCCGGCGCCGATCCGGGTACACTTTGGACACGGAATGGTGGACTGTGAGTCATACTTAAAGCGTGTGTAGCATACAGTTTATACGACTTAAATGTCTACGAGTTTAATTCCGGGCTACTCTTGCGTGTTTACTCATACTCATTTATTCATAAAATATAAAAATTTACATGTCAAAAATAGAATTATAATATGTCAAATGAATTTGTTCATTCAACTAGTATAACATAACAATATTTAGGTATGAGTAACAAAATGTCAAAATTAGAATTATAATATATATGTCAAATGAATTTGATTATTCAATTAATATAACATAGCAATATTTAGGTATGAATAACAAAATGTCAACATTATACAATGTTTAAAATTATTATTATTACCAATATTTTATATATATTAAAATTATAAAAAGCTTTATTATCAGTCAGCCATTTTTTTAGCTTATTAAGAAATGTCGCATCATTTTCAATATCTTTCAATTCGGAGGGTAATTTATTATTACCAATTAACCATTGCACTGAGCTCTACCACTCATCCTTTCAATAAATAAACGTTCATCTAACCCAGCGGCCGGATGCGGCCCGCGAGACCCTTGCTTGCGGCCCGCGAGCCTCCCTGGCTGTTTTGCATTGTAAAGGTAGTTGAATTCAAAATTTTGGAGTTGCCTAATTAAGTCACAAATAATTAAGAAGTGCGGCCCGTGTAATTTTTGTTAGCTCCTATAGGGCCCTTGGTTGCTAAAAGGTTGTCGACCCCTGCTAACCTATTTTAGCTAAAATTTGTTTGTCTTTATCTGTTACTTTGATGTTTGTGAGAAGGAGACTAAACACATTGTACCTAATAGAGTACCAAGCTGTTAGCTAAATGGGCAAATAAACACATAACAAGATTACCCGGGGGAGGTCCGATCGATATTATTGAAGGCTGGATTACGTTATCGCAATATTCGCTGATCGATGCATCGAATGATGTTGTTTTTAAACGTGATAGTTGTATTTTTTAGATTTGACACTGTACATAATGTTGACGGAAACATTGCACGCTTTCTAACCCACCTCCATTCAGATATTCGTTTTTTATAAAGATAGTTTTGCGGGTTCTTCATCTCACAGAACCACTGGTGTGTAGGTAAATAACATAATGCTAAGCAAATAGACAGTTAATTTTAATACGCTTAGATAATTTAATAACCTGGGTCCCTAGTATTTTGCTTTAATCATTCACTAGTCGGACGGAAAATATTTGCGCGGCGCATACGAAGAAATCAGGAAATGCAAGCTATATATAAATTATATAATGTCTACGACGTATGTTACCTTGTCCTCTGATAAGTTCTACAACAAGGAGATCGATATAATCGAAGGTTGAACTACGTTATCGCTACTGATCGATACATCAGACTAAATCCTTGCCTTTGATTTGTAGACACTGCATGATACATCTGTTGGTAACACTCGAATTTTGAGACGGATTCAACAAAGAGAATATGAGAATATGTTTGCGATGTTTTGCCAATGTATCTTGTTAGGTTAGGTTATTCGGCCTATATTTTCTACAAAAATCACCTTCGCTAACAGGTTAGTGGGTCATTTATATTTAGCAACAAATAAACAGTTCAAAAAACTGTAACCTGACTACGGAAAAGTAACTGAAAATAAACTTTTTTTTGTACAAAAGGTAACCATATCACATACTTGGGTTACGCAAATATGACCACGTATCCAGTTATGGAATTCTTTTTAACCCTGCAACTCCTCGCTACCTCAAGGAACGTTTTTCCTCAAGGAAATTTATTTCTTCCGCAAAGTCTGCTCAGAAGTTGCTTCTCAGTTTTCCCTCATCAAGCTCTAAATGTTACAGCAATTAATTTACTTTTCGAGCTGTTCGATTGTGGAATTCTTTGCATATTGAAATTAAACGTGCTAAGTCTCTTCCCACTTTTAAAACTAGACTTCCGTAGCTGTTCATTTCTACTTTGTGTGTGATGTTTATTTTCGACTGTAAATTATACTGTTTGTTTGATATTCAGTTATTGTATGTACGTATGTAGGTTTATTCAATAGGGAACATTACTGCAATGTTCTGCCGCCAGAGGCAGCACTACCACTAATAGTAAACCAGTATAGGAATATAGGGATTCACACACACATGCACAATTGATTGTCAAATGAGTGAGAAGGATGCTTGCATAGACAATACCGCAAGTGGGAACGAGATACAATGTAAACGCTGCTAGTGTCGCCACCTACGAAGAGTTTTGCGTAATGTTCCCTATTCACTTCAAATAATTTATTTCAGAACATTGTCCATAGTTGTTAGTAAAAACAAAAACATATGAATACTTAATTCTAATATACCTACTTCATTTATTATGTATTTATGTAAGTACTCTTTCTTATAGTTAGCTTGTTTATATTCTGTTTTCTAGTAAATTTATACTAAGCAGAAACGTCCGCTAACGAAATTCTAAGTTTCGATCAAAGAGGAAAATTTTATTCGCCACGGGGGAATCCCGCCCGTGGCGAATAATTTTTCAATTTTCCTCTTTGATCGAAACTTATTCTGTTTTCTGTTTCACCGACTCAAATCATGATTAAATATAGCATCGTCTCCAACACCCTAAGGTTGCCTGGAAGAGATCGCTTTTTAGCGATAAGACCGCCTGTTGTTTTCCATTGTTTATGGTTAATTTACCTCTGTTTTTATATATTGTACTATTTCTGGTGACCAAAAAAGAATATTTGTATTTGTAACCTATGCCTCCCGGAGCATAATTTGTAATTGATTGACACCTCTATTATCAAAATCGGTTCAGTACATTAAACGCTACGGTGAAACATACGTAAATACAAACGTAGACTGCTAAAAACATATCCCTTCCATTAGGTTCTGCCGTAGTCGGGCAAAAATTGCATATTTTTTTTTTATTATTTTTTTTATTTATTAAAAACAAAAAGTTACATATATACGTTGATACATTGCTCCACAAAACTAAATTTTTCAGTTTGGGTCATTGTCAGTCACAAAAACAAAAATCATCTTTCCGGTGGTCAATAGTTAAGGGCTTACGTTTACATATAATATGTTTTTATCACATGTAATTATAGAAGGGGCAACGCCGTTTATGCGGATTCAGAGTTCGATCAAAAATTAGGCTTTATAGCCCTTAACTTTGGCAATGTCCACCGAAAAGACGCGAACCTAAATCTGACAATGACCCGTTTGACTGTGGAGTCAAAAATTACAGTCTCATTTCTCTTCAGCATTAACATATGTTGAAGTGTCTTAAATATTGAGATCTATCTCATGAATGCCCCAGTAGAAAATAGGCTGCGTTTACCTCAACTCAACTGTTACTTTTATTAAAATTGTAACTCGGAGTGACTCACTTTGAGGGGTTTTGTGTTGGTGCTGTATTTAATTGTTTTGGCGCAATGTTTTCCTTCCACCGCATGACTATGAAACTCGTGACGTCAGCATTGCTTATGAAAAGCAAAACCACGTGCTAGATAAGGTGGTACAGATCTGTAGTCAGATACGCATAGTTAATTGTTAATTAGGTTTCGTTAATGGAAAGTTCGTGTTACATCATGTTTACGATTCAAATATGGTCAAAGTTCAATAATCTATGTATACTCTTTGTAAGCTAGTTAAGTAATTGTGCCGTTTTCTCTAGGTTAATTATTGATATACACAATATTATAATCATCACTCGGTTTTTGCCTGATTATTAGCTTTGCTGTTAACAATTCACGCTTTTATTTAGCTTCGCCTCTCCCGGTGTTCAATCGAGTTGAAATTTTACACATTATAGTGACTATACAATATTATGGTACAATTATGCCGGTCTGATAATGAAGACGAAAGGTGGCCATAGGGGTACTCTTAAATTGCATAATCATCTTGGGCTCTTTAAAATCGTATTGACGAGTAGTTAACTGTGTAATAAAAGTACAGAGGCTCTAGTACCTAATATAAGTTTTATCGATACAATACGTTTACGAACGCGTTTGCGTTTAGTTATGTATTGCAACGCGAACATCGCCTCTGGTGGTAACTATTAGGAACTACGCGTTGCCATACAAATTGAAACTAATCGAAACGCGTTCGTAAACGTGTATCGATAAAACTTATACTAGAGCTCCAGTTGACCATAGAAGCTTGTCTCAAACAATTTCTTTCACAAATTTAAGAACCAATCGTATTTCAACAAAATGTACCCGTATTATGAGGACTACCTATGTATTTGAACATCCCAAAAAAAACATATTTTTATGTCCCTATACTCATTGTCACCTTTTTTTTGTTGTGGAAATGTGAAGAATATTAGGGTCATTGTCAGATTTAGGTTCGCGTCTTTTCGGTGGACATTGCCAAAGTTAAGGGCTATAAAGCCTAATTTTTGGTTGAACTCTGAATCGGCATAAACGGCGTTGCCCCTTCTATAATTCTATGCGATAAAAACATAGTATATATAAACATAAGCCCGTAACTATTGACCACCGGAAAGATGATTTTTGTTTTTGTGACTGACAATGACCCATTAATGAAAGAAAAACAAAAGTAATCCGTCCATCATCACGACCTTTATTTTGCAATCATTTCTTTCAATATGATTCCAATTCCATCTCAATACGGGTCGCGGTCACTCACACTTGCTTCTGCGCTAATAGGGTCATTTCGCCGGTTGGCGACCACCTAATTTTATGTGCCGGTTAGCGACCACTTAGCTGAGTTGGTGAACTGATAGCATATTTTCTCGTTTTTTTAGTTAATTCCTATTCCATAACTACAAACAATAATGCATACGGCTAACTGTTTCAATAGGCTCTGTAGAATTGATGTTATCTTCAATTGAAAAAAACATGTTCTTCAGGTGGTCGCTAACCGAAGGTGGTCGCGTAACCGGCGAAATGATCCTAGTCTAAGCATTTTACGGTCCGGTTGTATGGCGAAATGGAAATAATTTATAATAGCAGTTTTTTTTTGCGTAACAGATAAATCATAATTATAGTAATAACTTCGAGACTAAATCCAACAAAATATTAGGTATTTAGATATTTTAATAAATTTTTAAAAATTAATAAATTCCTCAAAAATTGTTAAAAAATGTTAATAACCTTTTTTTTCTGTATTATGATAAATTAATATTTGCGGCGTAATATTGATGATAAATCGCGCAAAAAATGTTCCCGATTATTACCTTTATATTCAGTTAGACACCATTTTTTTTTCTATTACCATATTTTCGTGTCAAAAAATAATAATAGACTGTAGGTTCCTTCATTCCTTGGTGTATGTAGTGGACACAAACATTACAAACCAATCACACACTAAACAACAACGGAAGGTGGATTTTAGGGGGTTAATATTATTTAACAATTTCAAAAAATGCAAATTGATCAGTAAGTTTTGGGATTTTCATCATCGACACTCTTTCATTGAATGATGTACGAATCGACTGATAAAATACTTTGCAACTAATGTTTTTACAAACACCTGTTAAAGTAGGTTTAAAAGTGCCGCGCGCGAGCCGCAGAGCAAACGTGATTGGCCGATTGCATGCAGCGGGGCACCGCGCCGTCCGCCATATAAATATGTCTAAGTAGGCACTGCACGAACCGGCGCGCCGCGATTTGAGAGTTTAGCGACACGATCTAACGCGTACGATCAATTATCAGTTGTTTATAATAGTTAAAATTCAATTAAGTTGTGAATCAAAAGATTAAAAAAACCGTCATATATTTAAATTATAATTCTATGTTTTTAAAATACCTACCGTAGACCGTACAAAAGTACCTACTTAGGTAGGTTTTGATACAGATTTTTTTTAGGGTTCACTTAACAAAATATGTACCTAGTTATAGCCTCAGATCATAGAAAGAAGATCTGAGGTTAAAGATGAGTCTTGTTGTTTCATTGTAGTTTTATCAATGAAATAGTGTCGTAGTGCCGGTTAGTGACCAGCTAGTTTAGTGTGCGGGTTTCCGATCTCCTTTTTGGGCAAATATGCTTTCGTATGTCCGGCTGTCCAGCTGTTGCCTCTATAGGTCGCATCTCTCAACCGATTCTCGTGAAATTCTGTGAGTGAGTTCAAAATTAATGGGCAAAAATTTCCCCAGGTTTCCAAACTTTCACTTTAGTCGTATTAGTAAGAAAATAAATTCAATATTTAAAAAAGCAAAAAGAATTACTTCCTTAAAAATGCTAATTTGTAATTGAATGGTTTTTTTTCTTAATAATCACTCCAAGTAAATTTGTTCCTTTTTAGTTAACTAAAAAAAAGTGTACATAACGTAGGGTAGACCAGGGGCAATTGAAACCATTTGCCTTTACAGCATATAACCGTTATATTTTTATGAGTAGAAAGATGAACGCCCAAAATTTTTCAAGGTTAGTTATCTGGTTCCTAAATAAAATGTATTTTGTTACTCTATAATCCATAGTTTTCTGTCAATAATACGAGTATATTAATACAGAAAATGGGGCAGTATGGTTCAATTGGCCTCACATGACTGTCGACGACTGACTGTGTCTGCGTGTTTGTTTTTACCATTGTCTTGTGTAAAATATTAAAGTACAGTATTTACATACATACATACTGGGAATACTGTCAATTGAAACACTATGTGAGGTCAATTGAAACACTCTAATATCTTCGGCAAAATGAAAGTAGGGTAAACGGTTGAAACAACGCAAATATCTCGCGAACCGTTGGTGGGACGGCGAGGGGTCCAAGCGGGGAAAGAAGCGGACGATCGGTTTGTACACGAAAAACATCGTGACGTTGCTTGCCGCGCGCTTAATTTGTTTGTAGAAAACCCTATTGTGTTTTGATCCCCAAAAGTAAGTGTTTTCACTCGTAGAGTTTTTCAATTATTCTGGTTTCTATTTAAGTGAGAGTATTGAGTGTGTGTTATGTTTGAAGTGAAGCTTGTGGATCATCTCAGCGTATCTAGTTTTACTGTATCATTATTCTCATTATTACTACAACGGCTTTTTCCGAAAGTAGGAGGTGGGGACGGTTGAAACAGAGTGATTTTCTTGTATTTTTGACATTGACTAATGAAAGTCTAAGTAAGTTTTCTATTAGTTTATTTACATATTCTTTTCAGGGTGTTCTCTTCTGTACAGGGTGGGCCATACATTTTTGCAAATGGCAACACTGAATATCTTCTATAATAATAAATTATATATTTTTTGAGTGGAGGGAAATTTGACATTAATTTATGCAGTGTTATTTGCAATAAAGCGTTTTACTGATCAACAACGAGCTTTTTGTGTAAAACAGTTTTATAAAAACAACAAATTGTATGTAACTGTTCGCCGCCTATTTAGGAGGAAGCCCGGATCTCACTCCCGCCGATTTTATCGTGCGGGGATATTTATAAAGTCCAGTTCTAAGTTAAAAAACCCGAAGAAAATATCCAAACTCAAGCAAAACATCCGCGATGAGATAGTCGAGATCCCTCGCAGCATGTGTCAGCGAGTTTCCTAAAATCTGCCTAGTCGTTTGCTGGAGTGCCAGTGACGAGATGGGGGTCATCTCAAAGATAAATTATATTCAAGAAATAAATTGCATTAGATGTTAGTCACAAACATTTAATGATCAGGAAATTGACTTTCATGGTTTTATTTTCATCAGTTTCAAAAGTGCAAGAATTTTTGGCCCATCCTGTATTTTAATTACTTAATATAGTCTTGTTACGTTTAAAATGCAAACAGTTTATTTTCGTTTTGGTTTAGTTAACTTACTTAAATAAGGTGAAAAATGACTGATAATACACGTAGAGTTTAACTTGTAAGCGCAAAAACGCTAGCTGATTATAAACCTATCCTAAATTATACGTTATCTCATAAAAATACGAATAAAACACATAAAAGTATTATTTTTTGTCACTGTTTCAACTGGCCCCGGGATGGGGATACTTGAAACAAATCGTTTTTTTTTTTTTTCAATTTGAGCTACTACTAAAACACCTTGATCCAAAATTGGATTGCAAGATACAAGATATTTATTCATAAAAGCCAATGTTTTACAAGTCAGTAAGTACATAATGAATAGGATTATTTTTTAATTAAATTAGGATCTCAAATAAGGTCGCCTATATAGCTTTACATGTCTGAGTCTTACAGGAAATTTCAATTTAAAAATTAGTTACTAACTACTACTTGCCGTTTAGTAGATAAAAACACGCTCTTTCATTTGATATATTTTCTTCACCTCACAGATTATAAAACCGGCCAAGTGCGAGTCGGACTCGCGCACGAAGGGTTCCGTACCATTATCTATAAAAAACTATTTTATTCTGTGTTTTTAGTATTTGTTGTTATAGCGGCAGCAGAAATACATCATCTGTGAAAATTTCAGCTGGAACTATCACGGTATCAGTGAGATACAGCCTGGTGACAGACAGACGGACGGACGGACGTACGTTCCCGTTTTACTTTTTGAGTAGGGAACCCTAAGAAGCAAAACTACGGACGATATTCAGTACTACCCAGTCAACTCTACTTATATCTTTTTTAGGGTTCCGCACCTCGAAAGAAAAAGCGGAACCCTTATAGGATCACTTTGTTGTCCGTCCGTCTGTCCGTATGTCAATACCCTTTTTCTCAGGAACGCGTGGAGGTATCAAGCTAGGTATTAAATAGGTATTAGATATTATCAAGGTATTAAATACTCAAGCCTACTGTTCCTTGGAGCTGTGAAAGAATCAAACTTCTAACCTAACGCAATCAAAAGACACAACCATTTATGCCGCAAATTTTCGAAACTCGCAAGGGAATCAAAACCTACAGGGTACTTCCCGTGAACTCAGAATCTTGAAATTTGATACGAAGCAACGCCTTATGGCACAAATAAAGGAAAAATTGCGAAAACCATAAATCCCATAAAAAACATTCCATGTAAACAATAGGCCAAGTCTCGAAACAACTTTACTGCATTTACTAATTTTTGTATAGGTACCTAAAACGTATGTAAGTGTGATTGCCAAGTCACAAAATTTTATTTAGTAATCAAATAAAGATTAATAAGAATGTCTGACTTGGCTCTACGAAATATCTCACCACTTTTTACGGTGAAAGAGTTTCGAGGCTTGGCCTATTTTTTACATGAAATGTTTTTTATGGGATCTCATTTCTTTTGTTAGACTTTGTATGGGAATGTTATTTTACCAACCGCAAATAATCGTATGTAGGTATTTGTATAGGATTACAAACTTACTTATGCAGCTTGTATATCTCTGAAACGTGACTGAAATTGCAATATTTTTAGGTTTCTTATGAGTTATTAGGCTAAAAACTAATAATGTTTGAAATATGGAGCTTGTGGGTCTGCTAGAAGTACCTTAGAATTAGCGTGATCATTATCAGTGAGTATGTCAGTGACAAAACTAACGAACTTTGACGGACAATAGTTCTTAAACTAAAAGTTAAAATTGAATGTTATTGATATTGTATGTTAGCCATATTATGCCCTACATGTTCCTGAAATTTCAGGGTTCTAGCTTTAGCCAGCACAAAATTACAGGATGTTGAAAATGGCCTGAATGGCTTCGACAAAAGGATGGTACGGCCGTGCCTCTTTGTTTTGCTCGACTTGGTGGGAGAACTGCCGTGCCCCCAGATTTTTAGTTACATGTTATGCCATGCAATAGGGCTGAGTGGAGAAAAATGCGGGATGCCTTTGCCCAGCAGTGGCTTCCTGTTTCCCAAACAGGCTAAGAAAAAAAAATTATTTCTACGGAACCCTCGGTGCGCGAGTCCAACTCGCACTTGGCCTGTTTTTAATTTTTTTCATGACTACCATAGCATACAATGAGCTCATCAAAAGTTCGCAGGCATATCATAAACATTTATCAATTTATGAGCATCTGAACGTCTCGATAAAAACACGGGTGTAAAAAAAAGTATACGACTTTAGTTTCCTTTGTTGCTGCTACCTTATACATTTAGTTTAACCAAATAGTTTTAATACAATTATAACAATATAGATTTGCACAAAACAAGCATAATCATGTTTCATAAAAAGTGCTTGTTTCAACTATAACAATGTTTCAATCATAACCATTCCGTGTACCGATCCCGTGACAAAACGTGTTGTAAACGTCGCGACTAACCATTTGTTTTATTGTATACAAGAACCTTCTCCAGAATGTATTAAATACTTTTCTGAAAACCGCATCAAAATTGGTTCAACCTAACGCGAGATAATCTCGGACAACGTACATACATACATACAAACATACGGGTCAAACTGAGAACCTCCTTTTTTTACAATGACACGCAGCATGCAGATTTCTAAAAAAACCTTCATATTTCCATAATTTATAAACTAGGTCAAAAACTACACAAACAATAGTGAACATTAATAGAACAAACATGTGCATCGAATGCAGAACCTCCTTCTATTTTGAAGTCGGTTACTTTTGGGGACGATTAAAACGCGAGGACGATTGAAACGTTTAAATCGTCCACAAGCAAGTTGTTTCTACCGTCCCCACACCACGTTTTTAACTTCTAGGTCAAATATTACATATAAAAAAAAACTCGAACGCTGATCAACGGCCATTATAAACACTCGTTTATTCCCAGCTATAGCACCAAATTAATTTGATCAGTCAAAATACAAGAGTAAAGTACTTTTTGTTATAAAAAAATATCCACAGCACAAATACTTACTTTTTACCGTGAAAAACTGGTTTGGCTCGTGTACACTCCGGTATCGCACCATCACTCGAGCGCTACTGGCCAAGCTACTGCTCATACATGGCCAACCGTGTGTTCCGAGTGTTGCGTCAGTTGCGTAAGTATTATAGTTTTCGAAAAAATTTCCTTGTTTCAATCATGACGTGTTTCAATTGTCCGTGGTCTACCCTAAGTTATTGAATAATTTCAATTACGAAATAATGTAATTCAGATTACAAATTACGAAGTAGTCATGTATGCAATTACACGTGTAATTCATTACCTACTCGTAATTGAATTAAATATAATACAATTTGTATTTCAATTTCAAACGTAAATTAGTTACGCCCAACACTGCCGTTTACCTAAGCCATTTTTATGGCGTGAATCGTCGCATTCATACTAGCGCATCGTAGAAAACGATACAAATTATCTGTGTAGGTAGGTTTTGTGTCTTGGGGCCCGGGCAGTGCGACCTTGAATGTCAAGACACTCGTTGCGTGCCGACGCTGCGAGCGAATGTGATCCTTAACACAAGCGGAAAGAGTTCAAGTTCAGTTGTAGAATCAAACAGGACTATTCAAATGTGTTTTATGCTTTACGTAAAGCTTTTTTTTGTTGGATTTATGTACTAGTTTAATAATCTATATTATTAAGTTAAATTTAGACACAATTTGTCTCTATAAATATTTTTTCAACACACCTGCTCGTAAAGTAGGTCTTATTACAGCGTATTTACACTGATAATGCAGAATATTACCCATGCCGTGCCTTTTACATTACATTATCGCACTAGTGCCTTTTCATTACATATCTTTTTAAATATTAGCAAAATAATGCAGAATATTACCCATGACGTGACTTTTACATTACATTATCGCACTAGTGCCTTTTCATTACATATCTTTTAACATTTTCATTTTTTATTTTTTTATTTTTTCCTCGCAAATGTGTTGAAAAACGTCGTATGAAACACGTGAGCATTGGTCATTACACTTCTCGTCTCCATTAAGCCTTCGCCTTCGGCTCAGGCTTAAAAACCGACTCGAGTGTAATGACCAACTTAGCACACTTGTATCATAATGTACTATTACCGATATTTTATTGGAGTAAATGTAATTATATGCAATTCTAAACAAAAATCAAAACGATTTTTAGAAAAATAGGTTCATACATTCTTTTTATGAGAATCAAATCAAAGTACTAGTTATTACTATTTTTTTCTACGAACTTATGGCACCTGTCACCCAAGCCATGAAATTTGTTAAATTAATGGCTTTACGTGTAAAAAAATAGTCGGATTTCACTTTTTACAGGTTAAAGACAATAATACTGTCGTGTTGACGATTAAAAGCAGCTATTACTATTTTTAGTTAAAAAAATCGGCGTTTTTTTGACACTATTTTTTTATACCTACTTCCGGGTCGAAAGTTTGTTGGATTCGTAAATATAGTATCTTAGAATATGTATTTATGACGGAGAAAAAAAAAACCTGGCTATTATGAATTAATGTTTTGCTAAACCGTAAAATATAACGCAAAAGAGAGCACATGGACCAAAAACATTCACATATAATTTCAATCCCTACCCTACATAACAAACGCGTTCTTCAGCCCGATTCCCCGGCACGTGATTCAGTTTAATGTCGGGTGTCTTTTGTTTATTTGGTTACGTCTTGCGAGTAGGTACGTCAGCGTCAAAATATTTATACACTTTTGCACCTTATTCCATTGTAATAAGGGCGAAAAATTACATTTCTTTGACGTCGACGTACGGTACTCGTCTTTGTCATTCACGATTCGTACTAAAAATAGGCACTCCATCCGTATGAATATAGGAGTATTTCCTCGCGCGGCATAGTTTTGTATTTGTAGCACGGAAATATACTAGACGTTCAGTCGTGGCAATTATGTCATATTCAGTACAAAACTTGTTATTGGATCGGTTTGTTTTGATGAAAATATGCATGCTATGGAGGGCCATATTAATTAACTAATTCATTTCATTATGTAGGTAATACGTCATATTCACAGTCATAATCATAACATAACACATCTGTATACTAAACCATAAGCATAACTTAGAGTATAATAGTTAGTTTAATTACTATAAAAAACAAACCTAAACTTTACCTATTCTTCTATACCCAGTGTTCGTTGGTTTTTAAATTAGTAAAAAGCTTAGAATAATAACGCCTAGAAACGCAGTTCACGCGCAACGGTGAGGCCACCAAAACTCTGCCATAAATGGCCCAGTACGCCGATCGGTGGAACAAAATTGGTGCGTTTGAAAATGAAAATGAAATGAAAACGCGTGTGAATACGAGTTGATCACAACTACATGAATCCATTTTATGCCTCACGCTTGGCGCGTCGGCCGTATGAAACTATCCTTCTATGCGTTATTATTCTAAGGTAAAAAGTCAAATTAAGGAGCCAGTCAGAAGATAATTGCTAACAGTAACGTCATTACGTTTTCTTACCAATGATAGTTGCAAATAATATGAGATTTCATAAAGCGTAACTATTTAACCAGTTAAGAACGACACATGCATATTATTGCAAAATCAAATTTGATTATAAAATTAAGATATTCACCTACTACTCCTGGATTGTACGAGTATACCTATGTAATATACTTAAGAAAGAATAGTACAAAGTCAACTTATAATTCTATCAGTGGGCGGTTTTGCTAGGTGACCCTCGGCCGAACTAGGCATTCTATTGTGTATAGCTCGCATAATGTCGTGGAATTTATAATTGGATAACCTAGAATTATGCAATCGTAAAAGTTATTGCAGCATATTCAAGCCAACCTTATCTCTTATGGTGGCACACGGATCCCTATGAAAATAATGTACTGCCCAATAATCTGCGTCCACTCTTTCGACGTTCTTTCTCTTTATACATGGGTTAAAAAGAGATAGAGATGTAGAGGACGTGGATTATTGGGCCGTGCATTGGGACCCATGGCCCACGTGTCCGCCAAAGTTTTGTCAGGAACCGTGCATGTTGTACACTATCGTCAAAAAGTTCAAGACCAAAAACAAGGTTTAGTTTCATAGTTATAAAATTCTTCTTAAAAACATCAAATTAAAGGGTCTAGCAGGCTAAGCTAACAAGATTGGCCCCCGCAAGGGATTTGGTTGTAATTTGAGGTGCAGTACTGGCAGGACTTAGGAACACTGTATGCGTAATATCAGCCTTCGATCTTCTTTTGTTTCAGACTTATTCACGAAAATGTCAAAAAATCAAGGTAATTTTTAAACTGTTTATTGTAGCTAAACCAAGCAAGCGAGATAAATTCAGAATCCAGGAGCATAAAATGAGGTTCATAATCCATATTTTTACAGACGTTCATATCCTTGAACTTGGATGAAAAAAAAAAGTTTTTTTTTCGCTTAATTTTTTTGCCACTTCTCGCGGAGACACAACTATCAAAAAATAATTTAATAAGCCACAATTGTCAACTACGTATTCATTTAAAAATATTTAGAAAAATCATGGTGCGTCATGTCAAAAGAAAACATTTACGAACGTATGTTAATATATCATATCATATCAAAAGAGTAGTATTGACAAATCAGTCTGTAGTAGGTATAATATCCTCTTTCGTTTATTATTATTATGAAATAATGAAAAAAACATTCCATGTAAAAAATAGGCCAAGTCTCGGAACTCTTCCACAGTAAAAAGTGGTAAGATATTTCGTAGAGCCATGTCAGGCATGCTTATTATTTTTTATTTGCTTGCTAAATAAAATTCTGCAACTTGGGAATCACACAACGTTACTGCATATACACATTTTTGCATACCTGTGTAAGTGTGATTGCCAAGTCACAAAATTTTACTTAGCAAGCAAATAAAGATAAATACGAATGCCTGACTTGGCTCTACGAAATATCTCACCACTTTTTACTGTGGAAGAGTTCCGAGACTTGGCCTATTTTTTACATGGAATGTTTTTTATGGGATCTCAATTCTTTTTGTAGGTTATCAACTTTGTATGGAAATGTTATTTTACCAACCGCAAATAACGTTTGTATAGTTTTGAGGGAAGCAACTGCAAAAGTAACTTTGGAATCGCATGTATTCGTATAGGATTACAAACTTACTTAACGCAGTGTGTATATATCTCTGAATCGTGACGGAAACTGCAATATTTTTTTCACTTCTCATGCTCTAAAAGTTCGTCTTTATGTCGTGCGTAGGCGACATAAAGTCGCTTTTTATAGTCTAGAGCATAAAGTAAAATCTTCGTCGAAGACCAAGGCAATCGCTGCAACAGCCACACGAACATCTTTAACTTCATACAACAACCTCTTTATTTTATTTCGTTTCGTTCGTATTCTAAGACCAAGGCAAAGATACCAACAGCCAAAGTACACAATAAAACTTCATGAAATAAACTTATAATTTGTATTTCGTCTCATTTATTATTTTTTATATTTGTTTATTTTTCAATTTAGTAGATCAGTATAGTATTTAAATATTTCTCATTGCTCTAATGTAACTTTCAATTTTAATTAAATTAGCATTTACTATATTTACGTGTTGCTGTTTCATTTCCTCGCAATCGAAGTGAAAAGTAGAGTGTACAACTCGTCCATAAAACCCATTTTACACTCGACTTTATATCTATCCTCGCTCGCAAGCTCGCTCGGATGGATAAACGTCTCGAGTAAAATGGTGCGTTTTATGCACTTGTTGTACAATCTACTATAGGTTTATTATGAATGGATAGGCTAAAAACTTATTACGTTAAAAATTTGGAGCTTGTAGGTCTGCTAGAAGTACCTTAGAATTACGATGATCATTATACGTGAGTCAGTGAGTGTCAGTGACAAAAATAAGGATTTTTGACGGGCAATAGTTCCTAAACTAAAAGTTCAAATTGTATGTTATTGAGAATATGTGTAAGCCATATTATGCCCTATATGTTAATGAAAATTCAGGGTTCTGGCTTTAGCCAGCACGAAATTACAGGATGTTGAAAATGGCCTGAATCGCTTCGAGAAAAGGATAGTACGGCCTTTGTTTTGCTCGACGGTTGACATTGATCAATATGATAGATTGATAGTATTGATATGATATGATATAGTACCTAAACATACGTTCGTAAATGTTTTGACGCACCATGATTTTTCAAAATATTTTTAAATGTAGGTATACGTAGTTGACAATAGTGGCTCATTAAGTAATTTTTTTGATAGTTGTGTCTCCGCGAGAAGTGGCAAAAAATGAAGCGAAAAAAAAAACTATATTTTTTGTCATCCAAGATCAAGGATATGAGTGTCTGTAAAAATATGCATTATAAACCTCATTTTATACTCCCTAATTCTGAATTTATTTGGTTACTCTCGCTTGCTTGGTTTAGCTAAAATAACAGTTTAAAAATTAAGCGAAAAAGCGTGAAAAAGTCTCGTCGGCGTTAACTTTTTTTTATTATTATGTTCCCTTTTTAAATAAAATGTCTGCGGAATAAATTGTTATTACTCTTTATTTTCTCGATAGTAGGTACTGCAAAGTAATATTTTCATAGGATTTTAATAAAATGTTGATTATTTGCATATTTTCTGTTCGGTCTTAAACTTTTTGACGGTAGTGTATACTGTGCCGTGCTCTTTGGGCCACTTACTTCATACTAAAAGTAATGTGGATACACTTCTCTAATGTTAAATTATTTGGACATTTAAAATTATGTTTTTGTCCTTGAATTCTGTGTTACTAATAAAATAAACAATTGATGATTTATTAATCATCGATACTTTCTACTTTATTCTTTGTGATGGATTTATTTATTCTATATAGCTATTTCCATGGCCAAAAATTCTTACGGTTGATTCATTTTGTCACAACATAATGGACTAGACTTGATCTTGGGATAATAATAACATACTTTCGTTCCAACACTATACTATATGGGATTATATATATGTACGTACATAACACTTTCACTTCTTGGATCATTAAGAATTAGTCTTGGATGACATCCAATGCTTGTGGAATTTAATACTTTGTGACTCATTAAATATCCACGTGTATTCTTTTTTATTGTAAGGCGTATACATATATGTATATATAACATACATACTATGATAGTGATCATAGACGGCATTATTAAATTTAATTGCAATTACAAGACTCCACCTTATCCTGAATTGCCGCCAGCATCCTCATCAACAATGCCTCCTTAATGTAAATTTTCTACCTGTACTTCAGAAAATAAATGACACTTGAAAATGGAAAGTTTTTGACAGTCTTAGTCCGAGAAACTGTTTTTTTTTTTTTTTTAATGGCCTTAAGTGTCCCACTGCTGGGCAAAAGCCTCCCGAGAAACTGTTAAAGGTACGAAATGGTACAATCTAAGGTAATATCTTCCTCAATTCGCGACATTTTTTCGGTTTTCAAAGATTGTATGTAATAAAAATTATAGGCGTAGAAATATTAAATGAGTCGATAAGAATACCAATATATGAAATAATAAGCAAGATACCTACCGATGTTGAATATTGGTATTTATGTACTGGCAATAATACTTGTATACGGTCCTTGACGTATTCCTTGCAGTTCATTCTTTAAATAACTGCACGTGATCTATTTGATTACCTCATTATTATGTCACATGTGAATGTGTGATGTCACGGTGTCGCGTGCTCATGTTATTGTACTAAGTAGAGTGCTCTAGAAAGATCCGCGCATTTCACGCCCACTAATACTACGTATTTCATAAGTGCGTGTGTGTGTATTGCGTTCTTTTTTAGCTGAATGAATCTTCGATGTTCACTGGTAGAGAATGCCTTGTAGCATTAAGATCGCCTTCTGCATTTGTAACTTGTTACTTTGCAATAAAGTTTAAATAAAGAAATGTCCCATATGAGACAGGTTTACGCACAGGACACCGTTCCTAGGCTTAACTAACAACGAGTGTACTCAGCATGTGCCTTATGAATCGTAAGGCACATGCTGAGAAGTATCTATGCTCGACTTGGCGGGGGCACTCCTGTGCCCCCAGACCTATACACCAGCTTGATTACGTACTCGTCAGTTACGACTGTTACGAGTGTGTTGCCAGTGATGACGTATGGCACCGAAATGTGGTCGCTTACTATGGGTCTCATAAGAAGGCTCAAAGTCGCCCAAAGGGCAATGGGCTGGGAGTTTCTTTGCGTGATCGCATCAGAAATGAGGCTATCCGCAGCAGAACCAAGGTAACCGAATAGCTCTCCGAATCGCTAAACTCAAGTCGCAGTGGACGGGGCACATTGCACGTAGAACCGATGGCCGTTGGGGCGGAAAGGTTCTCGGGTGGCGACCACGTACAGGAAGGCGCAGCGTGGGTCGACCCGCCACAAGGTGGACTGATGACCTGATAAAGGTCGCGGGAGTCCGCTGGATGCGGGTGGCGCAGAACTGGTCATTGTGGCACTCTTTGGGGGAGACCTACGTCTAGCAGTGGACTTCTTTCGGCTGATATGATGATGATGATGATAAGAAATTCAATAAATGCACAATATTATAAAAAATCCCATGGATCTTCAGCAATAGGTAAATAATGATTTATAATTTTAGCAGGTAGGTATCCCATATTTTAACAGTTGTCATCGTAAATATCTGCTCACTTTATTGCCTTACCGCTGTAACTGTTGTGATTTGTGATAACACTGATAATAATTTCCCGTGGTGGATTATCACATAGACACGTATATATTAAAGGCGACTTAATTGGTATATAAGAAGTGAACAAAATACCTCATTTCACTTTGCAAATCCATGAACGCGTTCGCAACGAAAGATACTCTCGAGCAAAGTTGCCTTCTTTGGTCGTGATGGATATAAGTGATTCCATTTTCTTCGTTCGTGACCCTAAGTAGGTAACATACTCGGTTACCTACTTATGGTCACTTATATCATGTGGTAATAGACAAGATACAAATACCTCATGCTCTATAAGTGTGTTAGATATTGTTGGCTTTGTTTATTGCTACATGTTAAACGGGGTTCTCTTTCTCTCAGCGGTCAAGCCCCACGGAGTCAACACCCCCTTTCCCCCAAAACCAAAATCCTGAATCCCCCACTATGGCAACGTGTATTGCAATATGGTTAACATGATTGATTTGTGGATTGCAGGGCTTCGTTCCGGGCATGTTCGGCGTGTCCCACGGCGCGCTGCAGTTCATGACCTACGAGGAGATGAAGAACCGCTACAACCAGTACAGGAACCTGCCGATTGACATTAAACTGGTAAGTCTATATAAACCCCCCTATTCTTAACTTAACAAACCTGTTATTTCGACAACTGGGGACCGATTTTTGACTTTCTAGCGCTCGACTCTTTCACTCTTCGCAACACGGCCTTCCTAGCGGAAGGGAGTCGCCTTAGCTATGAATTTTACAGTCAAACAATTCTGTCATTTCTTGCGGGGCCTGGGTGGGAAATTTGCTGTAGCGATGACATCACTACATCAATAATTTACTTTCAAAACAAAGTTTTAACCGACTTCAATTCAGTACTCCGCCAAGCCACATTAACATTTCCACATTTTTTTTCCAATTTACCACATGAACTGATTATCGAGAACAAAGGCGTTGAATTTTAGACCAATAAACCAAATCGCTGTATGTGGGCCGATAATATTTGAGGACTTCCGTCGATTCCTCAAGGATCTCAGAATTACCTTTGGCACTTCATTGTTTGCTATTTCAACGGAATAATATGAGAATCTGTGACGTACTTATATAGTTTGAAGTACATCATTGGGAAGTTCCACAAGCCATCTGTGGTATTCATCATCACTTCCACTTCACCAAATTTATGATTTCCGGGTGTAAATACACGAGTTATAATAGAAAATATCGAAATTACAACACGCGTGCCTAATATATTTGAGGAGTTCCCTCAATTCCTCATGGTTGCCATCATCCAACTGGGGTTTTGGAAACAATGGGACCAATCTGGAAGCATATACTTTCAGTTAAAAAAAGAATTCTACGAATCGGTTCATAAATGACGGAGTTCTGAGGTAACAAACATTAAAAAATAAAAAAAAACACATCCGAATTGAGAACCTCCTCCTTTTTTTGAAGTCGGTTAAAAATGACACAATACACCGACAAAACTTGCACACCTTCATACATTTATTTGTAGTACATGCCCACTTGGGCTTGTACTTTGGCAGACGGGAAATGGTGCGAATGCCTACTCCCTTCCTTCCGTGTTGCTCGAAGCTTTCACTTGAAAGCTGTCAAAAATGATGAAATGCTATTTTGAAATTGCGTTAGAAAATTGAAAAACGAGTGGTATTGAACACTCGTATTCAATTCTATCGGTTTAAAGTAAGTGCTTGCAATTTTGACACTACAATAATATTTACTTTTATTTAATTTTCGAGCGCTCAAGAATCCCAAATCGGTTAGGGAACTGATTTTGGATTCTCGAGCGACCCCCTGGGGTCGTCCCGTGACCAAGAATGTGACACATCCGAAAAGTCGGGAAAGGTAAAGGTAAAAAAAGTTAATTAGACGCGATTAAGTCCCGTTTAGTAAAAAATAATGTGTGAAAAACGTGAAACTTTAAATTAACAAACCTGTGTTCACCAAAATGTGTTTTGCCCTTTTCTATCAAAAACAAATGGCATATTGATAGATAAAGACAAATTTAACTATTTTGTAGATGTTAATAGTCATGGTGCGCTGGTGGTAATAATTGCGGTCTTAACAACCAATGTTATTGGTTGTTAACACCGACGATGGCATAAAAGTCACTTCCAATGTTGACATTAAGTCAAAAACATACCATATATTTGGTAAAGTCGCCGTCAATGGACTTTGCTAACTATGTAAACAAACCGCCATACTGAAATTGACATTAAATGTAGCCTAGTGGGTAGAGACCCTGCCTACGAAGCTGAAGGTCCTGGGTTCGAATCCCGGTAAGGACAAATATTTGTGTGATGAGCACGAATATTTGTTTCTGAGTATTGGATGTTTTCTATGTATTTAAGTATTTATATCCATTAAATATATCGTCGTCTAGTACCCATAACACAAGCCTTATTGATTTTACTATGGAGCTAGTTCGATTTGTGTAAAAACTGTCCCATAATATTTATTTATTTATTTATTATTATTTATACACGTTTTCGAACGCGTTTGCGTTTAGTTTCAATTTGTATGGCAACGCGTAGTTCCTAATAGTTACCACCAGAGGCGCTGTTCGCGTTGCCATACAAATTGAAACTAAACGCGAACGCGTTCGAAAACGTATTCTGTCGATAAAACTTATACTAGAGCCTCTGGGGTGGCTCACGTAGCCGATCTTATTTATGAAGGCCCGAGCACACAACGGGCACCATTCACAAAATTATAGCTGATCACCGCAGGTGGTCGGGCTTTCAGCTCGTCTCGTTTAACAAATACTAAGATAATTGCGAAATGCTGCATGCAGAAGCATGTCACAAAAATATACCCATATTTGTATGCCACTAGGCGCCACATGGTGTGATACGGGACAAAAATGTAACGCCTAATAATGTTATACATACATACATACAAATAAATCTATGACATTGACTTTGAGTTTGAAATGGGCGCGCCGGTAATGTAACTTAGTTATGCACGGGAAACAAGGGCACATATCAATATAATGTGAATCAGGCAGATTCCATAAAGAGATATATACTATTGTCACAGAATAAGTAATGTCATGAAACAACTAGGTCGTTTTCCACTTGCAATAATATTATGGCAGTAACCTTAGCGACAATCAGATCTCACAGAAACTTTTGTCAAAACCGGTAGACCACTTTCTTGGCCGACCGTACACAATTTTTTGAAAATGCCTACCTAATAAAATATTGCCGGCCTAAATGTAGATTGGCTTATTTACATATGGTATACCAAGGACCATGTAGAAAAAATAAATGCCTGTATTTAACAATTTCGCTTTTACGCATGCATGCAAATATGCATAAATTTTTCACCATATTGCCACAGTGTAAAGATTAACAGTGGACCCCGACGCCTTTGACGTTTCCGGGGTTTGACAACGTCATATCCCAAGCTACACGTATGCAGCTCGGAGTCGCCCTATTCGCCCCCCGCCCCTCACACCCCGCACGATTGCCCTGTCTAGACAGCTTCGTCGACTGACTGTATTGGTTTATAGACTGTGATATTGCCAAGTAATAAGATGACGAATGCATACATCTCTTTGAAGCCAACTATACCCTATAGTCATATTCATATATTCGACCATTGATTTAATATATACAAGATACACAATTCCGCATGAAAATGTTGTTAAAAACAGCTGTATTCAGATACATGCTAACATCGCTATTTTTTACCTTAAACATTCATGCAAAAAAAAGCTCAATATACTAGCTGTCAAGTGTCAAATTTGCAAACTAACGTTTCAAAATATTTAAAACTTTTTAGTGAAATCGCCATTATCATAATATTTACAACAAAAGTGAACATCGGACGATTGGAGTCGCTTTTCTCATTTTTATATTGTACTAGCTGTTGCCCGCGACTTCGTCCGCGTAGAACATGTTATCGTCTAAATGTTTGTGTATGGAATGATTAAAAAAAACATTAAAATTAGTTTTGCAGTAAACAGTCTAAAACCGAAGTTACAAATCTCTTACTTTCGAAATGTCTTTCTCTTTATAGAAACTTAAAACCCCCTTTGAACGCTCATAGTAAACAGTCTGAAACCGAAGTTACAAATCTCTTACTTTCGAAATGTCTTTCTCTTTATAGAAACTTAAAACCCCCTTTGAACGCTCATAGTAAACAGTCTGAAACCGAAGTTACAAATCTCTTACTTTCGAAATGTCTTGCTCTTTATACAAACTTAGAAACCCCTTTGAACGCTCATAGTAAACAGTCTGAAACCGAAGTTACAAATCTCTTACTTTCGAAATGTCTTGCTCTTTATACAAACTTAGAAACCCCTTTGAACGCTCATAGTAAACAGTCTGAAACCGAAGTTACAAATCTCTTACTTTCGAAATGTCTTGCTCTTTATACAAACTTAGAACCCCCTTTGAACGCTCATAGTAAACAGTCTGAAACCGAAGTTACAAATCTCTTACTTTCGAAATGTCTTGCTCTTTATACAAACTTAGAAACCCCTTTGAACGCTCATAGTAAATAGTCTGAAACCGAAGTTACAAATCTCTTACTTTCGAAATGTCTTGCTCTTTATACAAACTTAGAACCCCCTTTGAACGCTCATAGTAAACAGTCTGAAACCGAAGTTACAAATCTCTTACTTTCGAAATGTCTTGCTCTTTATACAAACTTAGAACCCCCTTTGAACGCTCATAGTAAACAGTCTGAAACCGAAGTTACAAATCTCTTACTTTCGAAATGTCTTGCTCTTTATACAAACTTAGAACCCCCTTTGAACGCTCATAGTAAACAGTCTGAAACCGTAAATACAAATTTCTTACTTTAAAAATGCTTTTAAACACATATTTTTTTAATGGTTGTAAAATCAAGCTTTAATGGTCGTTTGTAACTTTTGAGATTACTAATATGACAACTATTGTGTGACATTTAAGAACTTACATTCAAGACAGGTAGTATTGCAGATTTAGTAATTCTACTAAAGCCTTTGTTTGTGGTACGAAAGTGGGTCATACACACAACAGACGACTTATTTGGCTTGAATAGTTGATCACGCCTATCTCGTAGAAGATTTCGTGGAAAGCTTTAATTTAAAAATATAAGAAATATTATTATAATCGCTTTTTTTGTCATAAGTCAAAATATACCCACACAATTTATTAAAATTAAAAAAGTAATAGCTACTCAATATATTTTTGTTCTGTGATAAGTCATAATTCGTATGTACTAAATAAAATCCTAAAAATCATGAAAGCATTATAATTTTAACTAGAATCTGTTTATAAATAAATAGAACTTACGTAAAATAAGACATTCCATCCTTTTTATTTGTTTTTCGGTTATTATTTTTGCAGTTTTTCAGTGCACATTTCGTCATGTTCGACAACTGCCACTGTCTGTGGTCAGAACAAGACTAATAGCCAAACTACTGCCCAAGTCGCTTTGGCAGTAGTTTTGACTTGCCATTTTTTCCTACTGACTGTTTATCTTTATATATTAAATCAATGTATTCGACACATAGTTTTATTGTACAAGTAAACGACGTGCAACCTTTTAGCAACCAAGGGCCACATAGGAGCTAACAAAAATAACGCGGGCCGCACTTCTTAATTATTTGTGACTTTATCATGCCATTCCAAAATTCTGAATTCAACGACCTTTTCATACAAAACGGCCAGGGAACCTCGCGCGACGTGTGTTGCAGACCGCTGCCCTACAACATCATATACTCGTACTATTAATCGAGTGTCATGGGAACCTTTGCGCCAGGGACGACTCGAGGGGGACTATTTGACTAGGCTTAAGCTAATCTTAAGTTTATTGTTATTATTTTATTTTATTGTATTTGTTGACATGAATAAATGATAAAATTGTAATCACGTTCTCGAAAACGGCTCAAACGATTTCAATGAAATTTGGAAAATAGGCGTTTACGGGGAGGAAAAATTGACGCTGGGTCTCATGTCTGGGAAAATAGTTTTATCCGTATTTTCTCCATTTCCACCCGAGCAGAGCTCGGTCGCCCAGGGACTATAACATAACCCCGCCCAGGGACTAGAACACATTAAACTTTTACCTCTGTAACAAATATTTAGTCAAAAATGCACTCGATTTGCGAATGGTTGTCACCTCTTACCGCCCCTAAGCTACATTAAGTTAAATGTTTTAGTAATTTTAGGATATGGCACTCAAGGTCTTTTATTTAACATTATGTTCCTAAAAAAAATCTGTATTTAATAATAATATGCTCCACGCTCTATTGGGATCGATCTGTCATCACGGACAGGACTATTCTTGCCAATAGGCCTGATATCGTGCTGACAGATCGATCGAAACGCCAGGCAGTGCTCGTCGACATCACCATCCCCCATGACGGGAACCTCGTGAAGGCCGAGAAGGACAAAGCCAGTAAGTACCTAGACCTGGCTCACGAGGTAACCGCCATGTGGGATGTTGATTCGACGATCATCGTCCCGATAGTGGTTTCGGCGAACGGTTTAATAGCGAAGAGTCTCGACCATCACCTCATGAGACTCTCGCTAGATGGCTGGGTCAAGGGTCAGATACAGCGCGGCGGTACTCCTGGATACTGCGCGGATAGTCAGGAGGTTCCTGTCTTTGTCGCCCTGACCACCGGTAGCTTAGGCCCCGCCTCGCTATAGGCGGCACCCTAGGTTAGCTTTTTATAATGATTTTATATTTTTTCATCTCTCCTGTTCTGAAAGTTGACTTTTCATGGGCATATAGCCGGGTGGAAAATAGCGATTTCTCCCCTAGGGTGGAAAGTATTTTATTTTTTAATTGTTACGCCAGTCAGTGTTATGTCAGCCACGGAGTTGAAGATAATTGAGTTACTTCATATTATTAAAATAAAAGCTTTACATATATCGAAACATTTATTTATAGAATTATATGAATACAAGAAATAAGATTAAAACTATTAGATCAGATACGTTTTTTAAACTTTTCTAAAGTTGGCAGTATGTGTATTTTAACGGATTACTCTTAATATACCTGTTTTATAAAATGTACGTGCAGTATTTTACTTTCCTCACAGTCGAAATGAAAAGTAGAGTGTTTAACTCGGGTGAAATTACCCATTTTACCCTCGAACTATTGGCGCTCTCACTTCGTTCGAGCGCCAGAAATATCTCGGGTGCTATGGGTCACTTTCAACCCTTGGTTAACAATCTACTATTTATCTACACCCATATCATAAATCCTCTAGAATGTGTTCGGAAACCACCATACCAACGACCACCATAGTTGCAACCAGTAACGTAACATCAGCGTTTTATCTGTGCCAGTGTTATTATAATGTATGAAAAATCATAATAGCATCGACAATCGATGTTATTATGGAAATCAGGTCCGGTGTTGGGGTCGTGCAGCATGATGTTGTCGGTCATGATTTGAAATCTAGTCGGCCATGGCGGCGCAATACAGGTTATTCTAATGGTGCCCGAACACATCATTGAGGATTTATAACATTTGGGTAGATACACATAGTCTATGTAACTGTACATAATTAGGCATTAAAATTAAAAAATTAAATTAAAAATACTCGTGTGATGTTATTTTGAGTTTCATAAACCCACACTCGTGTTAAGTGCGTCTTATTATGTACAGTCACATAAAGTACTATTGGGTCAATCAACTATTTCTTGTTGCTTGTTGCCATGGTTACGTCTCCTGGATCACCCTTTAAAACTATTATTTTATGGGGTTTAAATCCACTAAACACGTGTTTTTGTCATATTGGTAAACCCATTTCATGGTGGCGCATCTCCTTAGCATGATAGGAGTCCAGTTTATAGTATTTTTTCTAAGAAAGTCTGTTACTGTTGTCTCTTGGCTTACCGGGACAGAATAACAACAAGAAAAAGTTGATTGACCCTATTATGTATAGTTTTATATTTAACTTTTTATATAATTATTGTACAAACGTTAGTTAACAAAGCAATGTTGTAATTTCAGACGACAGTAGAATACCTGTCGTTCGCCGCCATCTCTAAGCTGATCGCGGCGGGCGCCACGTACCCGTACCAGGTGGTGCGCGCGCGCCTGCAGGACCATCGCCGCACCTACCACGGCGCCTGGCACTGCGTCACCGAGACTTGGAGGTATGAACGATTCCGCGGCTTCTATAAGGGCCTAACGCCGTACCTCCTACATGTAACGCCTAACATATGCCTAGTTATGCTCATTTGGGAAAAGTTTACCAACAACGACTAGATGCTTGTGCGTCTGATGGGAACACGACTTTTGAGTACTTAAGATAGGGTTCAACAGTGTATCTAATGATCATTGAGTCTTTCACAGTGTAAAGCGGCCTTGCAAATGTATTTGTGAGAGCAGAAGGTATCCAGCACTGAAGCTTCGTTAGCTATCTGAATCTGTAGCCGCTATAATTTTGAAAGACGGTGCGGTGCAATGATGCTATAGAAAAACCACTGAATTATTTGTATTATGACACCAGCTAATTTATTATAATGACGAGATTATGATCATGATCGGCAGAGATAAAATGCCTTTGAACGCAGGTCGTTAAAAAGCACGTATTTTGACTATTCAAAGCTGTCGGGAAGTGGGTAGTTGGTTTAGAAACTTGCCAAACAAAACAGGCGAGTTGCTGTTTCAATCCCAAAAGTATTAAAGTCGCCGTCAATAGACTTTGCTAACTATGTAAACAAACCGCCATACTGAAATTGACATTAAATGTCAATTTCAATACATTGTTTGTTTGCATACTTAACAAAGTCCATAGGGAACATTACTGCAATATTCTGCCGCCAGAGGCAGCACTACCACTAATAGTAAACCAGTATAGGAATATAGGGATTCACACACACATGCACAATTGATTGTCAAATGAGTGACAAGGATGCTTGCATAGACAATACCGCAAGTGGGAACGAGATACAATGTCAACGCTGCTAGTGTCGCCACCTACGAAGAGTTTTGCGTAATGTTCCCTATTGACGGCGACTACACAGTGAATTTTTTTCTTGATTCAGTTTCAATTTAAAGTTTTAAACTTCATACCCCCTTGCTATGATCGATTTTGGCTATGACGATGTAAGTCCTGAATCAGAGTTAGTGAAGCTGACAATGGGTCAAATATCCTCATGTGGTTCTTCTATTTTGCATTATGGTATCTTAATTCTTTGATCTAACATTAATTAATTTATACAATCTGAAATACTTCTAAACATAGCTGTTCACCTGCCTTGTCAGTAGATGTTACGAAAAGCTAATATTTTTAGTAAAGTAAAGATTCCACATGATTTCAGTTTAGACAATTATCTATCTGTTTAGGGAGTGAAGGTGTATTTGTTGATAACTGTTAATACCATAGATTTAGCGCGTATCCATGTTCTATTTCTATAGTAGTGTCAGTTGTTAAATACACCTTCACTACCTGAAGAGATCTTGTGTTGCGCCAAACTGCACTAAAATTTGCTGCCTATATTTACTAAAATGATAATGTTGGTATATATATATTATTTTCTGATTGAATGTGTTTTCGAAAGCTATAATCAGTAAATTCTGAAAACCGCAGTATCGCGCATCAAATTTGGATAGCCTCGACGATAACCGCTATTTTATTCTTCTCTAAAATTGTGGACTAATAAGAATTCGCGCGTTACAAATGTTGAAATCTAGCCAAATTTTTGATTAAAGTCAACGTTATTGGTTATAGCGAGAGCAAAGTCTTTTTGGAATTTATGTGATAATGGTTTTGGGTGAATCTTATTTATTTCACTGACTAGTTGTGGCATTTTGCGTCGATCTATGGATCGCGGAGTCGGGTGTGGCTAAGGTAAGCTCATAGCTTGTAAGCAGGACTAAATAAGAAATTCTCATTCAGTTTTTACAAAATTTGCTATTTCCTGGGTTTATAATTACAGATAAACGATCAAAGATAAAGAAATCTAGAGATATATAGAAAAACAATTAAATATATCGTTAATTAAAAAATAAACATAATAAAATAAAAAAACTGATTTTCTGGGCCAGCGTGGGAACTACTGCCTAATGTGCCCATAAGTGGGAAGTATATACACTTGTTAATGATTATGATGATGATTCAAATGATGCCTAAGCTAATTTCGTAAAAACTTTTTGAGATTTCAAGTATTCTATTTCCTGTTATTACATAGCAAAGATTATTAATTAAAAAAAATGTTTATACAACCTTAGGTGTTTCGACATGTACTATGCTGCAATGGAAGGGAAGGTAAAAACAATATCAGTTTGAATGTTGAAAAATATCACTTTGCTATATAATAATGTGAGAGATTTTTTTTTAAATTTAAGTCAGTCATTGTATTATTATTTCTGTTAAAAGCAATGCATTTTCTTTGTCGATTATATGACTATAGTCGCTCTGTAATTAGTTGAATGGGATAGAAATGTATTTATAGTTAATGACATGATTTGGCAACCGATGATTTGGACGCTGGCATCGATTCAAATCGCGTTGCGTGTGAAATTTTTAAGTTACATTGTGTTTTTGTGTGTCATTTATGGAAAAAAATGTTCTTTATAGTGTTTAGCAATGAAAGTTATTGTCCTTGTTCTGATGTTTTTGTGAAACCTGTCTCACGACATATGTTGTGTTTTTTTTATATTGTTGTAAATAGTCGTACTTTCCCATCAGATGTGATTGCATCCTTAATTATCACAACTCTGGCAACACTGCGCGCCTGTGTTGCCATACTAGCACAATTTAGTTTTAATTTGAGAATTTGTGATACTATATTTTAGATTGAATGTTTAGAACACTTTCCAATCTCAATGTTTGATATGGTTTAAGTAAAATAAAAAGACGTGTTTTTTTAGAATCGAAACGTTACATGTGTGGTGAGACGACGTTAGGTTCTTATGATTCTAAGTAAGATAGATGTTTCAACTTGCTTCTAGGAAATAAAAAAATAGATTTTATAGACTTGTTTTTTTTTCTCAATTATTAATATTACTAGAATAATGCAAGTTTGAAGTTCTATCTTAGAGGCTTATTTATTGTAATCAGCTATCTATATTAATTTATTAGTAAATATTCAAGACATATTAAATTAAGATGAGAGATAATCCGAATTTTAGTGACCCCTTTAATTATATTTTGACATAACGACAACTTAGTACAATTTAATACTGCTCTTAAATCTTGATAACAGTAGGTCGTATCACAAGAAATATACTCCAGTGATCATTCTACTTAAATCGATTAACACGTATTATAAAATTATAATCAACTTTAAAGCACTGTGTATAACTGTATATATGTATTTTATTATTACTTATAATATAAACCATGCTGATAAAAGATAAAATTCATGCCTTTGTACGGTGATATTATGTCAAACAACATACATGAATATTACGTCACAACTCTTATACAACGTACAACTACATTTTACTGTTAACACAAAAGCATATGGTATTTTATGTCCTTTTAACCGGCCACCAAGCTTGTTTCAGCTAAAATGCTGTTAAGGTGGTTCGATTTCCATAGAAAACGTTATTTGACATTGGCAGGCTAACCAAAGTAACCCTTCTATAACAATACACTGATGTCCGTCATAAACCTAAATTCAATGTTTTATAGACGAGATGGACCAATAATATCAATGTCTAGTACAGTCAGCGTCAGATAGTTAGTAGCAGCCAAGGTAGCCAAATATATCGCAACACGTCTTTATTACTGTAGGAGTAAGGATGTGTTACGATATATTTGGCGACTTTGGCTGCTTCTAACTATGTGACGCTGACGGAACTGTAAAAAATATCGGACATACCTATAGTAGATCTTTTGTTTTTGCCGAGTTATGTATGTATTCAGTGCCTATACAAATAGCTTAACTCAGTGTTTTTCAACCTTTTTTATGGCGCGACCCCCCTAGAGTAAAAAAATATTTCGCGACCCCCCACACTGCGCTGTTCTTAAATTATATTTCACAAGTATGAAATCCCTACATGTTTTAACTAACACAATGCAAACAGCCGCGACTCCCTTGAAGAAGCTTCGCGAGCCCCCACGCGAGGCTTGATAAACACTGGCTTAACTCATCTTTACGCGCGGCTGTTAGTGTGCGTGCTTGTACATACGCGCAGGCAGTGACACGCACACATACAGCGGCAGTACACACGCGCACATATGGTTGAGATTATTTTTTATAAAACTGTCACTGGAATTGGAATATTGTACGCTGGACGGTAGAGTTGATTTTTGAATGGACTATGATGCAATTTGGCCAACTCAAATAATCTCAAGTACCTATACAGGCGCGCCAATATGTGTTGAACTATCTGTACTTACATTACCAAAAGCTTTGTTAATATGTGTAAATCGACACTACACCAAATAATCAATTATGTGATATAGTAAAATCTGACGCATTATTATAATATACTAAGTGATTTTGTTAATACTAGCGTGTAACATATTGGTGGCTGGCCACGTTATATCTAAGATGTATATATTTTTTATATAATTCCTTAAAAATCCATTGTTTCAACCTTCAATTTGTGTAATCAATAAAAGATAGCAAATTGATGCATCTTTTTTATTTTCCTGTTCCAAAATTTAGCTCTTTACAACTTGCATTTATATAATCAGTTAAATTTTTTATTCCATTCCGCAAATATTAAAATAAATATTAAACTAAATCCTTTAAAAAGGATAATTCTGAAGTATTCCACAAGATATTCAAAAATAATATTCTCATCGTTTACTGCAATAATAATCATTAAATAAAACTCGTAAACGGATTTTATCGCGTATATTACGTAATAAATACATTCCGATGATTCGAGTCCTTTGCAGCGATCGTGGTCAAGCGAGTGTCTGTAATTGTACTGCAATGCTATATAGTTAATCTTCATTACTTTGTTTGGCAAAACGGTAAGTAATCTTAATTTTGTAAAGGGGTCCATAATTTTAGTAAACTTGCAGTTTTAACAGTGTTGTATACAAAATGGTGGGCTGATTTAGAGTTTTTTAATGCTAACTCCACGTAGAGACATGCTCGACGTTTTTCCTGAAAGTCTAGGTTGCACGAAACCGTCTGTAATCATAAGCGGTGTTCGTTAAAATCTGAACGTTTTGACTAGTTTTATGAAATGATAGCTGCCGGCGCCATATTTGACGTTGATCGGTGGAATCGTGCCCTAAACTTTTGGTTTAGATGTACTTACTTTCTCGATATCGAGGAAAAACGTCGAGGGAGTCTCTACGTGGGGATGTATCGTTAAAACTTGTACATTGTTCCCCAGACACGAAGGCTGGCGCGGGTTCTACAAGGGACTGAAGCCTAATCTACTGCGAGTGGTGCCCGCCACCATGGTCACCTTCCTCACCTACGAGAACGTGTCACACTACATGCTGCGTCGCGGCCGAGACATCGCCCTACCATCCTAAGAGCACCCGCACATTATAACCATTAGTGGCCGCCACTAAACGCGACTACTTTGCCGCACATAAAGCCAGTAATGGCCGCCACTAAACGCGCTCACTCTGCCGCACATAAAGCCAGTAATGGCCGCCACTAAACGCGCTCACTCTGCCGCACATAAAGCCAGTAATGGCCGCCACTAAACACGACCACTCTGCCGCACATAAAGCCAGTAATGGCCGCCACTAAACACGACCACTCTGCCGAACATAAAGCCAGTAATGGCCGCCACTAAACACGACCACTCTGCCGCACATAAAGCCAATAATGGCCGCCACTAAACGCGACCACTTTGCCGCACATAAAGCCAATAATGGCCGCCACTAAACACGACCACTCTGCCGCACATACAGCCAGTAATGGCCGCCACTTAACGCGCTCACTCTGCCGCACATAAAGCCAGTAATGGCCGCCACTAAACACGACCACCCTGCCGCACATAAAGCCAGTAATGGCCGCCACTAAACACGACCACTCTGCCGCACATAAAGCCAGTAATGGCCGCCACTAAACACGACTACTCTGCCGCACATAAATCCAGTAATGGCCGCCACTAATCGCGACTACTCTGCCGCACATAAATCCAGCAATGGCCGCCACTAATCGCGACTACTCTGCCGCACATAAATCCAGCAATGGCCGCCACTAATCGCGACTACTCTGCCGCACATAAATCCAGCAATGGCCGCCACTAATCGCGACTACTCTGCCGCACATAAATCCAGCAATGGCCGCCACTAATCGCGACTACTCTGCCGCACATAAATCCAGCAATGGCCGCCACTAATCGCGACTACTCTGCCGCACATAAATCCAGCAATGGCCGCCACTAATCGCGACTACTCTGCCGCACATACATCCAGCAATGGCCGCCACTAATCGCGACTACTCTGCCGCACATAAATCCAGCAATGGCCGCCACTAATCGCGACTACTCTGCCGCACATAAATCCAGTAATGGCCGCCACTAATCGAAGACGCGGCCACTAGTAGTGAGCGCGAGCCACTCCCGCAGCTTGTGGCTCTGACACGGCCAATAAAAACTCGGTGTGAGCCGATGTTATACAAAATGTATGAAAGAATAGGGTAGTTTCCACATGGTACAATTGATAACGTAGTGTTGCTAAATGGATAGTAAACCATCAAATTATTTTAATAATGTATAAATAACAAAATATAATTAAAATCATAAAAAGATGAACCTTGTAAGTTTAGAAAAATGTGCATTTTTTTTATTGTCTAAGAGTAAATTTTAAGGTTCTCGAGTGGCGACCACGTAACGGAAGGGGAGGCGTGGGTAGGCCCCCCACGAGGTGGACTGATGACCTGCTAAAAGTCGCGTGAGTCCGCTGGATGCGGGTGGCGCAGGACCGGTCATTTTGGCACTCTTTGGGGGAGGCCTAAGTCCAGCAGTGGATGGATGTCTTTCGGCTGATATGATGATGATGATGAAATTTTAAGCAACCAATAGAATCCATACGTTTTTATAGAAACAAAATGTTATGACAGCTATGGTACCTATGTTATGCTACCTAAATTAAACCGCTGCAGATCGAGACAAAATCTTAAAAATCCAAAAGCGGGCAGTTCGTATTATTGCAAACAAGCCCTACGATCACCCTGCGCAGAATCTTTTTAGGGAACTTAAAATACTAACCTTACCAAGTGTGTACGTTCTAGAGGCTTGCACATTTGTGAGACGTAATATGGGCTCGTTCATGACGCGCGCGCAGGGCCACGCGCCCGGCATGATGTCCACGCGCGCCCAGCACCTGCTGCTCGTGCCGCACAAAAGGCTAGCCAAGACTCGGAAATCACTCAGCGTGCTAGGCCCTAAAATCTATAACGTCCTACCGCCTGACGTTATAAACGCCGTAACTGATGCAGCATTCAAAAACAAGCTCAAACAGCTCCTCATAAAAATGGCTTGCTACAGCATAGACGAATTTATGACCAATATATCATTGACCCACTCATAAATCAACAACACTTTCAAAATTGTTCAATAACGATAGGTATATAACATCTAAGACAATAAGAAATTTTAAAATGTATTTGACATGCATGATATTGACCTGTAAAATATGACATTTTATCAATAAATTTCTGAATCTGAATCTGAATCTGAAATGCAGTATTTAGTTGATTTTCCATACAACGGTTAGTACAAATATAAAACTGTGACGTCATACTTTAATATCAATTAGTATGAAGCGTTTCGCCTGCTGCGAGTGAGCCGTTTTTGACTGATTTTTTTGGGTATTTATGTTCTTTGTAGTTGCTATTATACACACATTTGTTCTTGTCCAAAAACAGGCTCAAATGGTATCGTAAAAAAATTTTGGACACAAGCCTGTTCCTTTGCAGCTTGTGGTAGCCACTAGTGGCTCAATGTCGGCGGCTCTTATGATCGTGTACAATACGATTAAAATCAGTTAACGATTCTGAAGTTAGCCTCGAGTCGCCTCCCGCATACCCGTCCGACCCCTCTGACACCTTTGCTGCGCTAGTAGTAGCTAACATCAGAATCGTTAACTGATTTTAATCGTATTGTAGGAGAGTTTTGTAGTGAAATTAGCATACTGCTGCTAGGTGGAGACACGAGAAATGCAGCCCTATCAATCAGGCTATATATAGCCTGATTATGTCATTGATAGGATATATCCTGCCATTTTCCTTATTCCAGTTACACAATCCGGGTTTAATTCATTTAAAAAAAGCAGCCACACCGGTAGTCAACTAACAAAATAAGACTTGTCACCCTGTGTGCCCATCTCTTGCCTCTGTCATTCTCATTTCGAAAGAGATAGTATTTGAGGATGAGATCTATTATAAAAAAAAATGCTAGGGACATTTCACATTTTGAAAGTCAAGTCACGCCCCAGCGTTGTATTGAATTATTGCTATGTTATTGACCGCGATAGCGATTATTATGGTTAATTTCCGATATTTATGACAACATGCATTTAAAATCCTAATTGTTATTATAGCATAACCTACATTAGTTATATCATTAATTTTAATCGTGACAGAAGATGGCAAAGGGCCTTTGCCACTATAGTTGAAACGCTTCACATAAGTATTAGTAATCCAAATATATATGTACAAAGTTTAACTTGTAGCTAGTTAAATTACAAACCTGGCTGTGTTAAAGTTCCTTATTTATGTCAACCCTAGCACGATTGTCACAGATGTAGTTGTAGCTTTCGTCGATTTTTAGCATAAGTGTGACAGGGACGAATATATATGTCGATCATATAATATATATATATATGCATCAGATATATGGATCCATAGATCAGATTTATACGTCGACTACTAAAGGCTACCATGCATCTGATATATGGATCCATAGATCAGATTTATACGTCGACTACTAAAGGCTACCATGCATCTGATATATGGATCCATAGATCAGATTTATACGTCGACTACTAAAGGCTACCATGCATCTGATATATGGATCCATAGATCAGATTTATACGTCGACTACTAAAGGCTACCATGCATCTGATATATGGATCCATAGATCAGATTTATACGTCTACTACTAAAGGCTACCATGCATCTGATATATGGATCCATAGATCAGAATTATACGTCGACTACTAAAGGCTACCATGCATCTGATATATGGATCCATAGATCAGATTTATACGTCGACTACTAAAGGCTACCATGCATCTGATATATGGATCCATAGATCAGATTTATACGTCGACTACTAAAGGCTACCATGCATCTGATATATGGATCCATAGATCAGATTTATACGTCGACTACTAAAGGCTACCATGCATCTGATATATGGATCCATAGATCAGATTTATACGTCGACTACTAAAGGCTACCATGCATCTGATATATGGATCCATAGATCAGATTTATACATCGACTACTAAAGGCTACCATGCATCTGATATATGGATCCATAGATCAGATTTATACGTCGACTACTAAAGGCTACCATGCATCTGATATATGACCAACAAGTTACAATTTTTGTCTAACTCTAAAGTAGCTTCTGTAGCATCGTCACAGGCCGCTATAGTGCTAGTAAACCAAATTGACAACTGGAGCCGTTAAAGATCATGAGACATGCTCCGTAAGAGCATGCAAGTGCGAAAGGGATAGCTCTATGTTCGCAGTCGCCGTTTTGGTTTGGAGTTACTATAATTCTGTTCTGTTACCGTAATTATACCGATTTTATCATCACATTGTAAGATTAAGTAATATTAATTAGTTTAATACATCACTTAACTTTTGAGTTTAGTTTTGGCTATGTTTTGAATTTTTATGAAAGTTAAGTGTGAATGCAAGAGAACGAGATATGTTTTTATCGAGTAGAATAGTTTGTAGTACAGTAGACGGTTGATGCGGGTCATGTTTGAAATCCCTTATTCACTTTTCCCCACGTATCTAGAATTTAATGGGATTTCTGTGTGTTTATGAACAATCAAGGTTTTGTTGAAATAAACGTGACTCAAATACTATTATTTGTTTCAGTTATAGTAGAACCACCGACTGATTTTGGACTAACAGTTTATTCGGCTATGTGTCAATCGATCAAACACGGACAGAGTTTAATCCACGATTTGTCCATACAATATTGACGTTTAACCGCAGGATAAGTCCATATTCCTGTTTGGTCGAATCCGGTGTAAGTATAGTTGGCAACAAAGTGCAGTGCTAAGCTGCCACATCATATGATGGCTACTTAATTACGATATACTTAGTCAAAGAACCCTTTCCACGTGCCAGATAAAAAACAATCTTATGTGAATGTGATAAAAACTCAGAGATTTTTTTCTTACTTTATCTGTACCAATTTGCATAGTAAATATCGTTTTTTTGTTGCTCGTTGCCATGGCTACGTCACCTGCACGGCTGTCGCAGGACGGCCGAGCTGTGTCTCGGTGACATAGATTATCCGTCTCTTTCTAACCGTTCTAATTAGAAAGACACGGATGGTCTAGCTCGCCGCGACGAGTAGGGCTTGTGCCACCTATTTTCCATAGTACCCTTTTACCAATTCTCCTAGATCTCAAAATAACTTAGTGTCAAAATACCTAAATCACAGAATACCTAACGATTTTTCTCATAACACCATAGGTATTCTTAATATGGCCGAATTTCAAAATAGCTTAGTGTCATACATAGTGTGATTTGGTGTTACACTGTTAACGTATGTGTGAATGAATAAAAATTCTTATTCTTATTCTTATAACGCCTAAACTTCAAAACAATTTATGTAGTTATTTTTATATTTTGTCATAGAAATGTCAGAAGTCATTCGGTATTTGAAGGAAGTTGTGCATTTCAATATTTAGGTATTTAAAGAATATGACGTTTTAGGTCAAAGTCATAAATTCATAATGAATTTCGTTCATTTTAAAAATGAGACAATTTGACATTTAGTTATTATGAGCCCATGGTAATTTGAAAATCGGGGGTTATCGTGAATAAGGTATTATGAAATTTAAGTGGAATAAGCCCTACTCGCCGCGACACAGCCAGCGGGCCGCCCTGTGATAGCCGTGCTGAAAGACTACTTAAAAGTTGATCCATAGAGATAGAATAGATAGAGGGAGTCACCCACACATACACACATGAGTGACAAAGATGTATGCATAGGCAATACCGCAAGTGGGAACGAGATACAGTGTCATATTTTCTGTCCCTCATCGCGTATACGGATTTTTTGTTTGCCACCAGAGGGCCTACCGCGAAAGGCATTCGAAGTTTCCCCTCTCTGTCATACTTACGAGTTCGTACGTAAGTGCGACAGAGAGGGAAAACTTCGAATGCCGTTCGCGGTAGGCCCTCAGCTTGTTTGCCACCACACCTGTCAAAATTTGTACTGAAACTGACACCACCATGACGTCACCGATATAATACGACTAAATTATAAATGACATTAGACGTCAAGAGTGTATTAGCTTCCGATACTTCTTAATTTAGTATGGTTAATTTACCATCCTCCCTTTTGGGTATACGCTAGGACGACATCTATATATCCTCTATCTACGAGTTGATCCGACCCATATAGCAACAGCATTTTGGTAAACACATTGCATTAAAGTAGTATCTATTCCATAATAAGTGTTACCAGGGATTATGCAGAAGTGCTCCAACCTCAATATCCCCGTCTCGTTTACAATGTTGCAAATGATAACATAACATATGCGTAACGCATACATATAGCTTCCTAATATATATGTATCACGTCCCTATGTCTACTGCAATAAGGTCTATTGGAATATGAAAATGTTTACGTCCTCTTGGAGACTGCGCAACGATGCAAATATATAAAAGCACGCAAAACTGATTATATCACACTAATTTCCAACTGACGAAACCTCAAACTAGTTCATAAATGTCTAAGAAGTATAATTTTTAGTAAAAACTCAAACTACCTATACTTACCTTGATTTCTTTCTGGGAATAATTAAATGCTAAATAATATTTATGAGGGTACTCATGGTGTCAGAATACAATATGTGCCTTCTTTCATTGCAATGTATACAAACTACAATGGTTTATTTTATGCAGAAATTATAAAAGAGTAATATATGCAAGGCCTATGCTATTGCAAGTATGAGGCTAGACACGCAGCTGATAGGCGTAGCGCGCTTCGCTGCAGTAACTTCGAGAGTGACCGAGAGATGTTTGCGACAAAAAGAACCTCCCGAAAAAATTGTGATCCCGAAACAACACCCAATCCGTCACGCGCCGCAGTGTTCTAGAAGATTTCGAAATTCGAATATGGTGAGTTTTTAAAAATACAGATTAAATACCGGAATGAACAGGTCGTGATTGTAATCAAAATTGTGCAATACTAACAAGTTTTTACCTATAGGTATAACACACTGGACGTTACGCGTGTTATTTTTTACACTTTTAGTAGGTAACAATATAAAAATATGCTTGAACCGCGCGTTATTAAAATAAACGAAAACACGGGACTGCAGTTCTAAATGTAGATGGCGCCACAGCGCACACAAGCCATGCCTTTTGTGCAGGTCAGTAACGTGTTTTAGTGAATGCTACGCGGCGCCTATTCAAGGGACGGAAAATGTGAAAGAAAACTGTTATGCATGTAAGTACCTATGCCATTTTGCGATGTGTGAAACAGGATCTCACGTAGTTGATCGATTCAGTTAATACGTATGTATGGTACCTATGTCCCTACTTATTAGGTATACACTTTGTAAAACAACCTCGGTACCCACAGGAATTGAAATGCTTCGTAGCTTCATTCTTGGATTTTAAGTAAACTAAGGTAGGTATCATACTCCTATGTCTCAAAGAAACAGCGTAAGATTGTGCATAACGTGAGAGAGTTTAGGTATGTAATTCAAACTATAAGTTTGTCTCTGAACCTCTGTGTTACGAATCCTATCTCGAGTGGTAAGTTTAGTATAGTACTAGGTTAGTCTGTGACGAATCCTATTTCAAAGGGAAATACTTGTATAAGTAACCATATTATAGCTGCATCTTATTGGTTACCTTGTCTAAGGGTTCAGGTTTCTGTTTCTTAGATGATAACAAGCAGGACACGTTATTGAAACTTACCGCGCCTCAGGTTGACATGACGCACAATATTTTCAGGAGAGAACAGCTTCTGGGTAGGTATTTTATCCTTATATATGTGCTGCTGACTATAGGTACGAAAGCATACTACCTATTTCCTATACCTACCTATAAGCACAGTAATGACCTACGATAACCGACAGCAAATTGACGAGGCTTAGCCCGGAGTGTTAGCGTTACGTTACAATGTATTTGAGACGATAAAGTACCTACTTATTTAGGTACTTATGTGACACAGGTATACACTTTAGGTACCTGCAAAATTAAAATCCCTTTATTAGCAGTAAGCGATAAATATATTATCACTAGGAAGGTGTCCCTATTTTCGGACGGCTATACCTATTATTTTATTTTTTATTTATTTATTGAACTCAAAAAAATACTTAAAACTTATAGTTACAGATTTAACCTCGCCAAACTGTATTCACAGCTTTTCAGTTATAGGTTGTATGCTATAGCACTAAGCAAATTTTTGCTCTCCGCTGCCTCTGTAGTAAGTACATGGTAAGTACACGTAATAGCATAGCACTCAGACAGTCACTACGCAGAAATAGGTACGTGGAAAATAACTAAGAGGGATTAAATCGTAGATAGCTCTTTGGAATCGCCAGTCAGTAAGTATTGTTTATCTAACGATTAATAATAAAATTATACTTCGATTTCGACATGTTTAGATTCATAGATAATAATATAATAATAATATTTCAAGTCACAGGCTAGTCCTATTTTGAAAGTCAGAGGCTCATACTCTGGTACCACTGTTAATCTTTCACAACAACCTACTGTATAATTACCACTACTACAACAAAGAGTCCTACATGTATCTAGGTTAAGAAAGTAAGCAATAAAGATTATTATTATTATTAGGCAGGCTTCCGTTCTCTCATCAATAGCCCAAGGCTTTATAGTTCACCAGCTTCACCCAATACTTACCCGATTCATTTAGATTCCATCAACTAGCAGTCCGTAAACACTCTTCTGGGTTCTGCTGCCGTTTCAGTGTGCGTTCCATGCCACCGGCGGGGAGAGCATCCACTCGGTGTAGGTGGGTCCATTAATTTCATAAAACTTTCGAAAAGGTGTTGGCTATGGTGGTACTTCGACTTTATTTTTTATATATTCGTAATGGCAAACAGGATAAAACAATAACAAATATGTAACTTAATCAATTATCTACAAGGAGTCTGGATTGGAAATGTACCTAATCGCATTTCAGTCTGCTTATGCCCTCGACATTAATCTGACAAATTCGGACAGTAGGTCCGGTATCTCTAGTCTGGGTGTTCATTCTCTTCCAATAACAGGTAAATTGTAGTGATTTATATATGTATGTATCGCATCTGTTTAATTGCTGCGACGCCTGCGACGCTCTCGTTGAGTGCAGTGCAGCAGCCAAAGTTGATCACTCTTTAGCACCACCCAGGGGACACATGCTGGCAGAGGCGTATTTAAAGATTTGGCGCCCCGGGCCAGTAAGTTTTGCCGCCCCGGGGCCAGTAAGTTTTGGCGGCTCGCGCCGCCCCTCGGAGCGGCTCGGGCCGCCCCTCGGAGCCTGCCGCCCCGGGCCATGGCCCCCTTGGCCCTAGGGTAAATACGCCCCTGCATGCTGGGTATCTAAGGTACTATTCCTGAGGACGCGAGTAATCGTTGTTCCCATGATATTCGACTTCGACTCTACGCACGCCTCTCAAAGGTCCGGGACACCATGGATCATGAGGGGCAAAGACAAGATACAACTATGAAGCAATATTGTACGCTGATGCGAATGGTGTAAGTACCTATTCTCAAAGGGATTGTGCATCAAGAATTTGATACCTAACAATATGTCGGATATTGTACTCAATTCTTGATGCAAATCGGCATAATTAAACCAAACAATGGTTATATTTAACAACGTAAAATCAAAACGTTCACAAACTTATCTTAAAGTAAATAAAATAAATTGCAGACACAATTATTTCTACGTAATTGTAGCAAGTAATCAAGAGTTGTTGTTTTAACCGCGCAATGACCCGTCAATAGCCCGCGAATCTGATAGGGATACCTATTTAACACTGAAAAGATTTATTACCATTATAATTATTATCAAGAGGGCAAATACGCAAATAGTATTGTACCAATAATTTTACTTCACCGACCACTGTAGATAAGCTAACTTGTGTTCTCCTTCTCCCTGTATTCAATTAAAACGTTTTACCAATTTTCGCGCCATCGGTCTGACATTACGATGAGGTGTTTTATTGAGGACGCTCTTTGAGTATTCTAAATAAGTGTTGTAAAATAGTTCTGTTACGCGTTTATTTATTTAATGCAATAAGTATTCCTTATCAGTAGTAGTGTAGTAGTGTTGGGACTCGATCTTGCTGTGAATGGTTTTAATATGATAGAACAACTAAACAAACGAGCTGTTCACGAACAATTATTGGAACGGGAGAGGATACTGCAACTGAAAACTAAACCTAAGATAAACATGGAAAACACTAGGAACGGGCGATGGTTAGCACAGGTAATTAATTTATAATTAATTATTAAAAGTACCTACTTACATCTGGCACGTTTATTAAAGTGTTTCGCGGTAAAGCAAAAGTGAATTTTATTGCCGGTGGATTAAGTCCAAAATTCGAAATTACGATAATACCTACATAAAATTCGCTTGAGGAGGGAAAGTTGCCGATCAACATTTTTTTTTGCACGGCGTGTTGTGGCAAAGAGACGGGTAATTTCGTCGCATATGATAACTGCTCCGGTAGCCGTGATCGTCTAGTGGTTAGGACCCTACGTTGTGGCCGTAGTAACCCAGGTTCGAATCCTGGTCACGGCAGTGGTGACACTGTCGCGGCGGAGTTTACTTTTTATAAATATAATCATAATCATGGACATTGTTTATTTAAAAAAGTTATTTAAGTAGATGTCTTTTTAAATAGATAAGTGGGTAGGTGAACTTATTGTTTGTTTGAATTGGTTGTTTTCACTCGTAAATTCATGCAACGAAAATCAGTTATAAAAAAAAAAACAATATACTTTTTTATTATTTTTCGTAGGTTTGTACCTAAATAAATATTAAGGAACTTTCGAAAGATCTACCTTCTTCTTTTTCTAAATTGCACAGTGCGAGAGAGACAGAAGACGCGGAGTCGCGCGCGACGCCACGCCACACAGCAAATTTTTATTCCCCTGAGGAATATTTAATTTCAATAAAATTAGTTAGTATCGGAATTGATAAAAACACGTTTTTACCAGGCCCACGCGTGGTTAGACTAAACTAAATTAAATAACTTGCATAATTCTAACTTATTTTTCATTGAATGATTGGACGGGGAATTGAATTTACATGTAATTTGTTTCATTGATATATTACCTACGCAATAGGTCGATGTAGGTAACCTAGGCATTATCTAATAGAAATATACCTACAGGCGCCTAAAATAAAAAAAAAGTTGTTTCATATGCATCAAACCTCAAAATATAAATATTCTCAAAAATACAATTTGTTTCTTTATATGGCCGTCAGCCAGTTGCATAGAAAAACAAACCGACAGTGCCTGTCGGACTCGCCCACCGAGGGTTCCGTTTCCGTACAAAATTATAAATGTATAGTTTCAGATTTTTCCCTGTACTTGTAGTTAAGTCGATATTACTTGCCAAATTTCATAGTTCTAGGTCATCGCAAAGTACCCTATAAATGTTGATTCCTTGAGAGTGTCGAAATATAGGTACCTACATTTTTGCGACATAAATGGCAGTATCTTTTTTAGGGTTCCGTACTCAAAGAGTAAAACGGGACCCTATTACTAAGACTCCGCTGTCCGTCTATATCTGTCTGTCTGTCTGTCTGTCCGTCTGTCACCAGGCTGTATCTCAATAACCATGATATTGATAGTAAGACAGTTGAAATTTTCACAGATGATGAATTTCGGTTGCCGCTATAACAACAAATACTAAAAAACAGAATTAAATAAATATTTATAGATAATGGTACCTTCGTGCGCGAGTCCGACTCGCACTTGGCCGGTTTTTTTACATTTACTTAGAATTTTGATTTTTTCACAGCTTCAAGGGACTGTAGATCTGACTATATATGGTTTTAATTTCAACTCGATACCTCCAGACGTTCCCGAGACAAAGGGTCTTGAGAGACAGACAGACGGCATAAACGGCCGTATCTTCTTTTTAAGTTAACTTAGAAGTTTGATTTTTCCCAGCTTCAAGGGACTGTAGACCTGAGTATATGATTTTAATTTGAACTGGATACCTTCAGGCGTTCCCGAGATAAAGGGTCCCGACAGACAGACAGACAGATGGACAACAAAGTGATCCTATAAGGGTTCCGTTTTTTCCCTTTGAGGTAAGGATCCCTAAAAATTAATAAGTAATAATAATAAAGTATTTTTTTATGACCCTAATCAGTGGTATAGAATAAGTAGTCAGTGGTTACAAATCTCTTTTTTTATTAATATCGACAACGCCATCTGCCTTTCGATACCCGTTATCAAAATTTGTTGTTAAGGTAGGTGATACGTCATTTTATATCGTATCGCATATTGATAAGCAAGATATACCTAGTGATAATGTAGTAGCTCGAAGGTAAACCGTCTATTGTATCCGGTGATACGAACTCATAATTTTGCCAAGCACAAGTAGCACTACCATATATTTTTATGAAACATAGATTCAGTACGTCTTTTTAGATTAAATATCAATAAGAGCTCCGAGTACATTTTCTGTTAACGTTATCTTTTAGTTTGTTCTATTTATACTTATTAATACTGTACCCTTATTGTGAGATAACAATCGTAACCTAACGTTACGTAACTAATACGAGATCGAATAAACGCGCTTCGAATAGATTTCGATCTCGCTACGGTATTCTTCGATTCGACCCGTCAAACTTGTAACTCACAATGCCGTTGTCCTACGAAACCAACTGCAAAACGTTAGGCTCTAGCGTTTAGTTTTCGATGCGTAATTTAACGTTCGATTCGTACTACCAATCGGTAGTGTGAGACCCAAATTTGACATTTCGTATCGAAGAATACCGTAGCGACTGTAGTTTACTATTTCACTTGCAAAATGGCCCGTGATATCGTATTATTCCGACAAGAGTTACCGTAGATCCGATCGAAATTTATCTCAAATTAAAGAACTTATAAAAATAAGGGTTTTGAATTGACAACATATATCCGCAAAATTCGGATTGTCGCGTATTTTGTATTTAAAAATGCAAATAAATGGCCCCCGCGCCGCCATATTGTATCGACAGTGGACACTGTCGACGTCGCGATGCGCGTATTCTGTAATGTCATAACCGACAAACATTTAAATTAAAACGATAAATGCTAGTGATATAAGGTTGAATATTGGAAAATCGTGAACGAACGTGAAGTCGATGGCGAATTAAGTAATGTATAAGTGCCTCACGTTACAGTTTGGATTTTTAGTTCTATGAGTGACCACCAGGGGCGGTGTATAGACTTTTCATACTAAATCTTGACGATAGGCGCTAGCGCCTGTAGTAAACGCAACTCACGTCAATCCCACGCTAAAAGTACTGGTGCAAAATTCAGTTATCACAAGATGCAGTGTGTGACAGAGTGATATGTTAATTTGTGTGTATGCTTAGGTAATAGTGTTGTTATGTTGGCGGAAGACGCAATGGAAGTGGAATTAAGTGGAGGAATGAGTGTAAGTAATTACCTGCTCATACTTACTAACTAACCTAAGATCCTCGCAATGTACCAATACCTTTCTTTTGTCGGGCTCTATCCGAAACCAACCGAAACTGTAAAAGTAAATTCTGTCAAACAAACGCAAGCGAAAGAGAAACGATTTTGTGACTCGACTATGAGGTAGGGTCATTTCGCCGGTTGGCGACCACCTAATTTCTTGTGCTGGTTAGCGACCACTTAGCTGACTTGGTGAACTGAAAGCATATTTACTAGTTTTCTTTGTAAATTCCTATTCCATAACTACAAACAATAAGGCTGACTGTTTCAATAGGCTCTGTAGAATTGATGTTATCATCAATTGAAAAAACCATGTTCTTCAAGTAGTCGCTAACGGAAGGTGGTCGCGTAACCGGCGAAATGACCCTAGCTTTTTGTTTGCGTTTTTTTGACAGGATTTAGGTAGATACTCTTATGCCGGCGCCACACAAAGCAAATACCGGTGCTTCACATGTGATCAAATATGTGTTCCAACATTTGTGCTATGTGTGGCGCCGGCATTACAGTTTCGGATGTCGGTACTAAGTAGTTATACTTATACCTATGCCACAATTTGATGTTACAGTTCAACGATTCATACGAATTTTGTCCGGACTTTATTTTCTTTCTATTAATGTCACAAACTAGAAATTGAAACATTTAGATAGATAATAATATTTTATGGCCTATGTCCAGCAATGGACGGATTTAGCCTGATTTGGTGATGATGATAATGTACCTACTATTTTATTGGGTTAGGGTAGGGGTTGGGTTTCTCATACCTTTCATTCTTGGGCACTTTCCTTTCAATTTTTAAGAAAGATATAAGTATTATACTACATCTGAATTGGAATATCTATCAAGTTGACTAAGCCCTTAAAACTAAAATGTTAACTAATAAAAAATTGTATTCAAATTCCTCGTCGGCGTTAATTCAATCTATAAATCTTCAGATGAATATTTATAGAAAAATTGCCGCATCCTGTTGACACGGCGTCCGACCGATAAAGAGTAGGTATGTACCTTGTAGGTATACTAATTGATCTACTTATTGAATCAGGGCTTTTTTATCAATTCGAGGCCAAGCACTACGTGTGCAACGCCGTATCGTGTAGCAGCATTGTTCCGGCTTGTAGCGGTAATAGCTCGTAGAGGCAATACTTATATGGCCATGGTCCTTGAACAATATACCACCACGGTGTCAAAACTGGCGAACAAGCGCGCGGCTTGCCTGGCGGTAGACTGAAAGCAAAGCGTAACCATGGACGTTTGATACCAGAGCAGTCACATAAGCGTTCATTATTATCATCATCATCATTTTCAGCCCGTAATCGCGCAGCTGCTGCGTTCGGCGATTACGGGCTGAAATGCTGCTGAGCATAGGCGCTTCTAGTAGGTACGCCACCCGTCCCTATCCTCAGCTAATAGTCTTATCCAGAAGTGACCCGCGGTCTTCCTAATATCGTCCACCCATGGAGCTGGTGGACGGCCGACGCTCCTTTTACCTAGAAGTGGCCACCAAACAGCGTTGCAGACCCTTTATTGGTTAGAATTCAGGGGTCGGCAACCTTTTAGCAACCAAGGGCCACATAGGAGCTAACAAAAATGACGCGGGCCGCACTTCTTAATTATTTGTGACTAAAGTAAAGCAGGCAATTCCAAAATTGTGAATTCAACGACCTTTACATACAGAACAGCAAGGGGAGGCTCGCGGGCCGCAAGCAAGGGTCTCGCGCCTGTTGCCGACCGCTGGATTAGATGATTCATATTCATATATTGATTCATTTAATAATATAAATTGTGTCTGAAATTACATGTCAATCCTAAAAATAGAAACAAAAAAAAACTAAGTTTATTACAATAAATTATAAATATTAATTTTCAAGCACTTATTATTTTATCAAAATCATTTGAACTTAACTACTAGTATGTCAATCGTAAAATAGAAACAGAAATACTAAGTCTGTTATAATAAATTAACAATTATCAAGAACTTACTTTTCAAAATCATTTAAACTTAACTAAGTAAGTATGTTAAATAAAAATTGCAGTAAATAAATGTCAGTAGGTTCCTAATAAATATAATAGTAGCATATCATTAATCCCGGCCCCGATCACAGAATTTAATAACACTTCCTTTAATGCATGCTATTTTTAACCGACTTCAAAAAAAGGAAGAGGTTCTCAATTCGGATGTATTTTTTTTTAATTATTATTATCTTCTTTATTTAAATTTCATCTTAAGCTAGGTTTTTACAATAATTATATAAAAAGTAAAATATAAAAAAATATATACAAAACATAAAATCATTATAAAAACCTAACCTAGGGTGCCGCCGGCAGCGAGGCGGGGCCTAAGCTACCGGTGGTCAGGGCGACAGAGATAGGAACCTCCTGACTATCCGCGCAGTATCCAGGAGTACCGCCTTCTGTATCTGGCCCTTGATCCAGCCATCTAGCGAGAGTCTCTTAAGGTGACGGTCGAGACTCTTCGCTATTAAACCGTTCGCCGAAACCACTATCGGGACGATGATCGTCGAATCAACATCCCACATGGCGGTTACCTCGTGAGCCAGGTCTAGGTACTTACTGGCTTTGTCCTTCTCGGCTTTCACGAGGTTCTCGTCATGGGGGATGGTGATGTCGACGAGAACTGCCTGGCGTTTCGATCGATCTGTCAGCACGATATCAGGCCTATTGGCAAGAATAGTCCTGTCCGTGATGACAGATCGATCCCAATAGAGCGTGGCACAACCATTTTCGAAAACTGGCGCAGGTGTGTACTTATAGTAAGGCACTTCGGAGACCACAAGACCATATAGCAGAGCAAGTTGCTGGTGAATAATTCTGGCTATATACAAGGTTATGTATGTCACTTATGTCTGTGCAAGTACTGGCCGTTAGCAAGATGACCACAATCGGAGATAATATGCCTGAGTGACTCCCCGGGACGGCGGCATGCCCGACAAATGTCGACCGTACCGTCCTTCAGGATATACCTCCGGTAATTGTTCGTCATGATAACCTCGTCCGCAATTGCACAGACAAAACCTTCGGTTTCCCCGAAGAGATCCCCGAAACGTAGCCAGTTCACCGACGCGAGCAGATCCACGTCGGGCCCTGTGAGGGCCTTGTAGAACCGCCCGTGAAGCTCCTTGCTCCTCCATACCGCCCTGCGGTCCTCGGCGCTCATCACTTTAAGACTGCGCCAGTTCTCGTTTGCCAAGGAGAGCGGGGTGAAGTTTCCGTCCACTGCCACTACGTCGCGATGCATCCCACACTCGTTGCTTAGGAAATAATCCCTGAGACTGCACACCTCGTGGTTGTGGAGGTCTTTGGCATTTAAAAAGCCGCGACCTCCACACTTCCGCGAGATGTACAGTCTCATAACAGACGAGCGTGGGTGTAGCATGCGATGCGCAGTAAGCAGTACACGAACTCTTCGGTCCAGGGCATCCCGCTCAGTCTGAGTCCATCTTAGTACGCCAAAGGAGTAAGTGAGCAAGGGCATCACCCAGGCGTTGAAGGCGCGCACCTTATTGCCGCCCGACAAAAGACTATTAAGTACTTTTGTCAGGCGACAAAAGAAGCGTTCCTTCACCGCCCGCTTTACGCTCTCACCCTCAATACCCACGCATAGACTTTCTGCTTCAGAAAGTCAATGCGCTCCGTGAGCGTGACACATGTCATGTAGTCGCGGGGCCTGATATCAGTTCCCGCGAAGGCCTGGTTCACAAAGCGCATGACTCGGGGGCGGTTGTTGCCCCCCCTGAAGCAGATCAGCTTTGCAATGAGAGTCCTAAAAGTATTGATACGCCGCGCCGCTCAATCCGTACTTGCCATGCAGGGACACCCCCGGCGGTCCTAGGTGCACGGTCAGCGTCCGGAAACTTGACGCGAGCAACACGGCACGCCGCGACTGCCCCGCAGTACATGATTAAGTGTGTACCAACTAAGTCTTCACTAGCCCGTAGATACGGATCTAGCAGACCGTTTAGGGCTCCCATTAGCGCTAGATTGCGTCTATTCACAGGCAAGCGTGGTAATCGTGGCCTAGAGTTGTTTGTGGGGCGATACTGCGTAATCGCTTTTTCCAGAGCCCTCCTCAGTTGCTCATGGGCCTGACTGCTATTATTATTATTATTATTTTTTTAATGTTTGTTACCTCAGAACTCCGTTATTTATGAACCGATTCGTACAATTCTTTTTTTAACTGAAAGTATATGCTTCCAGATTGGTCCCATTGTTTCCAAAACCCCAGTTGGATGATGGGAACCATGAGGAATTGAGGGAACTCCTCAAATATATTAGGCACGCGTGTAGTAATTTCGGTATTTTCTATTATAACTCGTGTATTTACACCCGGAAATCATAAATTTGGTGAAGTGGAAGTGATGATGAAGACCACGCAGTTGGCTTGTGGAACTTCTCAATGATGTACTTCAAACTATATAAGTACGTCACAGATTCTGATATTATTCCGTTGAAATAGCAAACAATGAAGTGCCAAAGGTAATTCTGAGATCCTTGAGGAATCGACGGAAGTCCTCAAATATTATCGGCCCACATACAGCGATTTGGTCTAAAAATCAACGCTTTTGTTCTCGGAAATCAGTTCATGTGGTAAATTGGAAAAAAAATGTGTAAATGTTAATGTGGCTTGGCGGAGTACTGAATTGAAGTCGGTTAAAACTTTGTTTTTAAAGTAAATTATATTTAACTTAATCATGGGTTTCGTCATGTTTTTCGTTTTGTAATTGAAAGGTCTCCGAAGAAAGCAACGATAGGAAACTTACGGTAGGTACCTACCTTCGACAAACATTATTCTTTCTATCATACGACCCAGTACATTCCTAGTTTCGACATAAGTGGATGTCGATTAAGGCAGGGATCGTCTTGTAAACGATCCGAGTTGATTGATACTTCCTGTAGTGTACTACGAGTATTCATATCATATTCACTCCGTTCATCAATAGATCAAGCCGTAACCGTAAGGCCGGTCCTATCTATTCACAGAGCGTTTACACTCGTCAGTGGAATCGTCTATAGTAAATATTTGACCAAGATATTCGTACAACTATGAAGTAATCAGAGGTCTAACTTAAACTGGTTGCCTGGGGCGCGTTATCCGTAAGCATTGTGAATACTGGGCCCAAGTAAACGCTTTGCCCAAGTAAACGCCCGACTCTACCGGTAGTAGAGAATACTCTTATATATGTATGTACCCCAGTATTCACTAATAACTTTGGAGTTTTGGACGGCACGGAGACATAATGTAAAAGTGTATGTAAAAAAAACAATAAAAAATTACTTAAGGGTTTTTGATTTAAGGAGCCTGCCTTATAACTAGTTATTCTTAATTAAATAGGTAGCTAATATTATGGTTAATATTATGTTATTCTTGTTATTTTATACAATAGGATAAGTAAATTTATTGTTTATGACCTACTTTTAACATATGTCCTTTGACTATTGAACGTGTTTTACGAGTATACGCAAATTATTCTTCGTTTGAATAGCTTAAATCCTGGACGTAATTAAATTCATTTTATGAAGGACCAAAAAAGAATTAGGTACCTATATATATGTATAGATTATATAATTGGTATTCGGGTTTTAACCCCTTCCTGTCTAGTTATATGTCTAACTAGCTGTTGCCCGCGACTTCGTCCGCGTATAACATGTCATCGTCTAAAAGTTTGTTTAAGGAATGAATTAAAAAAAAACATTGAATTTAATTTTGTGCCTAGTCTTTTAGTAAACAGTCTAAAACGAAGTTACAAATCTCTTACTTTCAAAATGTCTTGCTCTCTATACACACTTAGAACCCCCTTTGAACCCTCATAGTAAACAGGCTGAAACCGAAGTTACAAATTTCTTACTTTAAAAATGTCTTGCTCTCTATAAAAACTTCGAACCACGTTTTCTTTCCTTCTTAGGCGATGAATTAAAAAAAACGCTGAAATAAGTTTTGTAGTATTTTAGCATGTTTGTTTTGTCTAAAACCGAAGTTACAAATCCCTTATACTTTAAAAATGTCTTGCTCTCGATACAAACTTTGAATGCCCTTATAAATCCCCTTTGGGGGAAGAATTTCAAAAAACGCTGAAATAGTTTTGGTAGTCTAAACAGGCTAAGATCGAAGTTACAAATCTCATATCTTTAATTTTTTTTATTATGTAATCTTTCTAAAAAGTTTTGAGATTCTAGCTCCAAAAAATCCCCTTTACCAACATTGCACCGCTTTTTCATCCCCTTAGGGGTGGAATTTTCCAAAACGCTAAAAATACTTTATTTGTTTCGTATATTTGTATCGTAATAAGTAATCTTTCTAAAAAATTTTAAGCTTCTATTATCTCAAAAAGGAGTCTCCCTTATACAAACTTTGCAACTTTCTTAACCTCCTTAGGGGTGAAATTTTTCAAAACGCTGAAAGTACTTTATTTGTATTATAATAAGTAATCTTTCTAAAAAGTTTCAAGTCTCTTGCTCAAAAAATATAGTTTCCCCCATATGTGGCCCCTGGCAAAACTGCATTACTAAGAAAAAGTATATTGGGAATGGCAACTAAAATTTATAACTTTTTACCAGATGCTCTTAAATGTTAAGATCTTCACATATTTAAGAAGGACCTGAAAAACAAACTGGTCGAAAGAGCTTATTACACGCTAGATGAATTCTTTAATGACCAAGTCTAATTGCATGTTTATATAATTTCAATTTATTGTCATGTTTAAAATATAATTCTCTTGACATTGTGAACTGTAATTATTATTATATATTGATTTTTTTATTTTCTTAATCTTTAATTGTGACATTCCTTATTTTTATTTTTGTTCTTAATTCTGTATGACATCTACTTATTATTGATTTTGTAAAAAGCAGTTACGCTGCTAATTTATATGTTTAAATCTGTTTGACATATATAGGTATTTAATATAAGAACACATGTGCCATTTATTATTGTAATTGTTTTCCTGTTTTATTTTTTTGTACGCCGCAAGGTAGAACATAGAGGACTCTCAACCTAATTTAAGATCTACAATGTATACATACCTATGTTTCACAAAATAAATTACTTACTTACATACCAAACTTGCACCCCTTTCTAACCCTCTTAGGGGCAGAATTATCCTAAACGTTGAAAGTACTTTATTTGTATTCTAATAAGTAATCGTTATACAACGTTTTAAGTCTCTAGCTCAAAATATAAAGTTTCCCCCATACAAACTTTGCACCCCTATTTAACCCCTTTAGGGTTATAATTTCCAAAAATCACTTCTTATCCGTTGCCGACGTTGTAAACGGTAGTTCTGGTGTAAATTTCAACTCTCTAGGCCCAGTAGTTTCGGCTGTGAGTTGATGAGTGAGTGAGTGAGTGAGTGAAGTGAGTCAGTCAGGACATAGTCATTTATATTTTTGTTCCCATAAATATAATTATTATACTTTTTGCTGTCAATCCGTACTGTTTTTTTCTGTAGGTATCTATTTCTTCAAATGACTCATCTTTAATATATATATAGATTATTTTAGGTACTCTTTCCGCTTGTCTTCCAAATAGGGGAGTAGACTCAAAATTTATTATTACTTCAAAAGAACCCGTTCCCCCGTTCCCGTTCAAATATCTCAAAAAATTACGAAGCTACAAGCGTTTTAATATCGCTTGTTAGAGTTAGAGTGAGAAAACGATTGGGACCGTAACGTCACGATCCTCGAGCGTCATAGTACTCATAGTAAAAAACAATCGTTTCATATGAAGGTGCGTTTTGCGGAAAAGGGACAGAACATACCCCCTCTTAAAACTTTGGACACTTATAACTTAGTGACTACTTAAATAACCTCTTGCGTTGTTTTTTTCTCCATTTGACTTCATTTTAAGTCCTTTTTCGAGAAAATACAACATTGTGATTATTTTATTTAGTGTCTACAGTGTTTACACCCCTATTTTCGATCTATCCGACATAAAAAATGTGTAAATGTTAATGTGGCTTGGCGGAGTACTGAATTGAAGTCGGTTAAAACTTTGTTTTTAAAGTAAATTATATTTAACTTAATCATGGGTTTCGTCATGTTTTTCGTTTTGTAATTGAAAGGTCTCCGAAGAAAGCAACGATAGGAAACTTACGGTAGGTACCTACCTTCGACAAACATTATTCTTTCTATCATACGACCCAGTACATTCCTAGTTTCGACATAAGTGGATGTCGATTAAGGCAGGGATCGTCTTGTAAACGATCCGAGTTGATTGATACTTCCTGTAGTGTACTACGAGTATTCATATCATATTCACTCCGTTCATCAATAGATCAAGCCGTAACCGTAAGGCCGGTCCTATCTATTCACAGAGCGTTTACACTCGTCAGTGGAATCGTCTATAGTAAATATTTGACCAAGATATTCGTACAACTATGAAGTAATCAGAGGTCTAACTTAAACTGGTTTCCTGGGGCGCGTTATCCGTAAGCATTGTGAATACTGGGCCCAAGTAAACGCTTTGCCCAAGTAAACGCCCGACTCTACCGGTAGTAGAGAATACTCTTATATATGTATGTACCCCAGTATTCACTAATAACTTTGGAGTTTTGGACGGCACGGAGACATAATGTAAAAGTGTATGTAAAAAAAACAATAAAAAATTACTTAAGGGTTTTTGATTTAAGGAGCCTGCCTTATAACTAGTTATTCTTAATTAAATAGGTAGCTAATATTATGGTTAATATTATGTTATTCTTGTTATTTTATACAATAGGATAAGTAAATTTATTGTTTATGACCTACTTTTAACATATGTCCTTTGACTATTGAACGTGTTTTACGAGTATACGCAAATTATTCTTCGTTTGAATAGCTTAAATCCTGGACGTAATTCAATTCATTTTATGAAGGACCAAAAAAGAATTAGGTACCTATATATATGTATAGATTATATAATTGGTATTCGGGTTTTAACCCCTTCCTGTCTAGTTATATGTCTAACTAGCTGTTGCCCGCGACTTCGTCCGCGTATAACATGTCATCGTCTAAAAGTTTGTTTAAGGAATGAATTAAAAAAAAACATTGAATTTAATTTTGTGCCTAGTCTTTTAGTAAACAGTCTAAAACGAAGTTACAAATCTCTTACTTTCAAAATGTCTTGCTCTCTATACACACTTAGAACCCCCTTTGAACCCTCATAGTAAACAGGCTGAAACCGAAGTTACAAATTTCTTACTTTAAAAATGTCTTGCTCTCTATAAAAACTTCGAACCACGTTTTCTTTCCTTCTTAGGCGATGAATTAAAAAAAACGCTGAAATAAGTTTTGTAGTATTTTAGCATGTTTGTTTTGTCTAAAACCGAAGTTACAAATCCCTTATACTTTAAAAATGTCTTGCTCTCGATACAAACTTTGAATGCCCTTATAAATCCCCTTTGGGGGAAGAATTTCAAAAAACGCTAAAATAGTTTTGGTAGTCTAAACAGGCTAAGATCGAAGTTACAAATCTCATATCTTTAATTTTTTTTATTATGTAATCTTTCTAAAAATTTTGAGATTCTAGCTCCAAAAAATCCCCTTTACCAACATTGCACCGCTTTTTCATCCCCTTAGGGGTGGAATTTTCCAAAACGCTAAAAATACTTTATTTGTTTCGTATATTTGTATCGTAATAAGTAATCTTTCTAAAAAAATTTAAGCTTCTATTATCTCAAAAAGGAGTCTCCCTTATACAAACTTTGCAACTTTCTTAACCTCCTTAGGGGTGAAATTTTTCAAAACGCTGAAAGTACTTTATTTGTATTATAATAAGTAATCTTTCCAAAAAGTTTCAAGTCTCTTTGTTAGTTTTATATCAAGCAGCGCCATCTGGTGACACTAATGTTAATACTGTCACATTCAAATATAGAACTTTGTTTACAGTTGTCATGTCTGTCTAAAACAAGAATACAGTCTCTCATTCGGATAGCTTACAATCTGGTGGTTTTATTATAGGTTATGGGTTATTTATTGTCCCAGAAACGTGTAGGCTAGTCAAGAATTAGATTGCTAGTTTCAGTGAAAGTATTTTAATTAATATTCACGAGTGATCTGTGACAGAAATCCGAAGATGTCGGCCAATTATGTGGCTAACGTTTCTAAGCTGTTTGGCCGAGAAAATTATAGCGAGTGGGTTTTCGCGGCAGAGAATTTTCTGATATTAGAGGGCACCCAAAAGTTTATTAAACGAAAGCCAGAAACTACGGATGCCAAAAGTACAGAAGCTGCAGATGACGAAAAAACGCGTGCGAAATTGATTTTGACAATCGACCCTTCCCTGTACGTCCATGTAAAAGGCGTCAAAACCACATTTGAATTGTGGGAGAAACTCAAAAGCTTATTTGATGACTCTGGTTTCACTAGAAGAATTACGTTGTTACGAAATTTAATTTCAATAAGATTGGACAATTGTAAATCAATGACAGAATACGTAACAAAGATGGTTGAAAATGGTCAAAAATTAAGTGGTACGGGTTTTGACATCAGTGATGAGTGGATTGGCTCGCTTTTATTAGCAGGATTGCCTGAGAAATATTCACCAATGATTATGGCAATTGAGCATTCCGGAATTCGCATCACAACGGACGTAATAAAATCTAAGCTTTTAGACATGGAAGAGAAAAATTTGAATTTGACCGGGAATGGGAATGACATTGAGAGCGCATTTGCCAGTTCGTCAGGCTACCAACATTACAAGAAAAATAAGTCTAGGAATGTCTCTGGTAGACAAGATGTCAATGTCAATGAAAAGTCAAAAGAGAAAATTAAATGTTTTCGATGTAAACAACCCGGTCATTATCGCAATCAGTGCCCGAATAGTGAAAATAACCCGAGTTTTTCGAAAAATAACACACGAAAACAATCCAATGCGTTCAGTGCGGTGTTTTTGAGCGGCGAGTTCAAGAAAAACGACTATTATATCGATAGTGGATGTAGTATTCATCTGACCGCGAACGAGAGTTGGGTTATGAATGCCTGTTACGAGCCGGTTATTGGTGAAATTGTAGTGGCCAACAAGGAATGTGTTCCAGTATTGTGCAGCGGCAGCGTGCAGATTGCGACTGTAACGCCAGACTACGAATATGACATAACAGTCGAGGATGTTTTATGCGTACCGAGTTTAACGACAAACCTATTATCAGTAAGCCAACTGATAAAGAAGGGAAACAAAGTGGACTTCACTGAAGAAGATTGTAAAATTTACAACAGAAGTGGACAGCTGGTTGGTACAGCTACTTTGACAAAAGGAGTGTATAAATTGAATATGCCAGAAACATCTGCTGCTATGGCTGTGTCTGCCGACATTTGGCATCGCCGTTTAGGACATGTGAATGGTTCTTACATGGCAAAAATGAAACATGCAGCAAAAGGTTTCACTGTTGTTGACAGGATTGACACAAGTAACTGCAAGGTATGTTGCGAGGGCAAGCAGTGCAGATTACCATTCCCAAGTAATGGCAATAGAAGTAAATCACTTCTTAATGTTATCCACATGGACATAGCTGGTCCAATGGAAGTTGCATCTATTGGAGGATCTAGATATTACCTGCTTTTAGTGGATGATTATAGTCGGATGGCATTCATATATTTCTTGAAACAAAAGAGTCAAGCCCTGGATTGTTTCAAAGAGTTTAAAGCTAAAGTAGAGAATGAACTTGACAAGAAAATTAAGACCATCCGCAGTGATAACGGACTTGAATTTTGCAACAAAGACTTTGATGATTTCTTAAAAGTAAACGGGATTATTCACCAAAAGACAAATCCTTACACCGCAGAGCAAAACGGTTTATGTGAACGCCAGAACCGCTCTGTAGTCGAAAAAGCAAGATGCTTGTTGTACGATAGTGGTCTTGGCACAGAGTTCTGGGCTGAAGCCTGCAACTGTGCAGTTTACCTAAGGAATCGAACTGTAGCATCAGGATTGGATGGTAAAACCCCATTTGAGATGTGGACAGGCACCCAGCCAGATTTGAGTCACTTAAGAATATTTGGCAGCACCGTGATGGTCCATATTCCCAAGCAAAAAAGACTAAAGTGGGAAAAGAAATCTCAAGAATGTGTCCTGTTGGGGTATCCAGAAAATGTAAAAGGATACAGAGTATTCAATCCAGTAACAAGAGCTATTTTCACAAGTAGAGATGTCACAGTCATCGAAGAAGAGAAAAAGAAATATTTTTGCCAGATGGAGGTAGAAGAGAAGAAGAAGACAGAACCTCATAACGAGACAAAGACAGTTGAGGTAGGATGCCAAAGTTCAGTGGGGGATGAGAGTACCAGAACTTTGATGCAATCTTCAGATGATTCATTGACCCCAAGCGAGTATGAAGATTTAGACACCACATCCGAGAGTGTTTCTACTCCTGAGAAGATCGGACCCATCTTAAGAGCACCAGAGCAGAGAAAAGTACCTGACAGATATGGTTACTCAAGCCTGTGTACAGATGTTGACAGGATGGATGATGCCAGTGGTCTTTCACTATCAGAAGCTTTGCATGGACCAGAGAAAGAACAATGGAGACAAGCTGTGGCTGAAGAGTTGAAAAGCTTTGAAGATAATGAAGCATGGGAGCTTGCCAATGTTCCAAAAGACTGTAGTGTGGTAAAGTGCAAATGGGTACTTAAGAAAAAGTACGATAGCGAAAACAACGTGCGTTTCCGAGCCAGGTTAGTAGCTAAAGGCTATACACAGAAGTATGGAGTGGACTATGAACAAACATTCGCACCAGTGGTAAGGCATACAACTCTCAGACTTTTATTTGCTTTATCTGTGCAATTAGGTTTAGATATTTCACACCTGGACGTGACGACTGCTTTCCTGAACGGATATCTTGAGGAAGATATTTACATGGAGACGCCAGAAGGTTTTTCTTCACCTAAAGGTAAGGGGCAAGTGCTTAAGTTAAAGCGTGCCATATATGGTCTCAAACAATCCTCAAGGGCCTGGTACAGGAGAGTAGATGACTGCTTAACTGAGTTTGGTTATGCTAGGTCTAAACTGGAACCATGTTTGTATGTTAAAAAAGACAATGGTTTGACTGTAGTTGCTCTATATGTCGATGATTTCTTTGTGTTTTCGAATAATGAAAAAGAAACCAAAAGTTTGAAACAGATACTGTCTTCAAAATTTAAACTCAAGGATCTTGGTCAGGTAAAACAATGCTTAGGTATGAATGTATGCATTGATAACGAAAATGGTATTACTTTAGATCAGAAAGATTATATAGACAAGCTGTTGCATAAGTTTAATATGAAGGACTGTAAGCCTGCTCAGACTCCTATGGAGGAGAGGCTTAACCTCGAGAAAGGAGAAAGTTGTGACAGTGAGTTACCATATCAGCAGCTTATCGGTAGCCTCATGTATCTAGCTGTTTTGACCCGCCCTGATATAGCTTATAGCGTAGGGTATCTTAGTCAGTTTAATAAATGTTATGGTCGAGAACATTGGGCTCATGCCAAGCGTGTGTTGAGATACCTTAAGAAGACAAAACATTACTGTCTCAGATACAGTCGTGAGCACAACTCGAAATTAACTGGATTTGTGGATGCTGACTGGGGCAGCGATGTTCTAGACAGGAAGTCTTATACAGGTTTCTGTTTCTATTTGTCGGGATGTGTGGTTTCATGGTGCAGTAAGAAGCAAAGTAGTATTTCTTTGTCGAGTACTGAATCGGAGTACATTGGTATTTCCGAATGTGTAAAAGAAGCCATGTATTTGAGAACATTGCAGCATGAAATTACAAATGACACATATTGTATTACAATATTTAATGATAACCAGAGTGCTTTGAAATTGGTATCAAATCCTGTGTTTCATAACAAATCAAAGCATGTGGATATCCGCTATCACTTCTGTAGGGAGATAGCAGCTAAGGGTTTTGTAGAAACCAAATACTTGCCAACAGCTGAGATGCCAGCAGATCTGTTGACCAAAAGTCTTGGTTCTGTCAAGCATCATAGATTTGTTGATAAGTTGGGTATTGTACCTAAATGAGTAGATTGTTTATTTACTGTTTTTTCTAAAGTTGATATGGCTTGAGATGCTTTGATATAGTGGGGGTGTTAGTTTTATATCAAGCAGCGCCATCTGGTGACACTAATGTTAATACTGTCACATTCAAATATAGAACTTTGTTTACAGTTGTCATGTCTGTCTAAAACAAGAATACAGTCTCTCATTCGGATAGCTTACAATCTGGTGGTTTTATTATACTCTTGCTCAAAAAATATAGTTTCCCCCATATGTGGCCCCTGGCAAAACTGCATTACTAAGAAAAAGTATATTGGGAATGGCAACTAAAATTTATAACTTTTTACCAGATGCTCTTAAATGTTAAGATCTTCACATATTTAAGAAGGACCTGAAAAACAAACTGGTCGAAAGAGCTTATTACACGCTAGATGAATTCTTTAATGACCAAGTCTAATTGCATGTTTATATAATTTCAATTTATTGTCATGTTTAAAATATAATTCTCTTGACATTGTGAACTGTAATTATTATTATATATTGATTTTTTTATTTTCTTAATCTTTAATTGTGACATTCCTTATTTTTATTTTTGTTCTTAATTCTGTATGACATCTACTTATTATTGATTTTGTAAAAAGCAGTTACGCTGCTAATTTATATGTTTAAATCTGTTTGACATATATAGGTATTTAATATAAGAACACATGTGCCATTTATTATTGTAATTGTTTTCCTGTTTTATTTTTTTGTACGCCGCAAGGTAGAACATAGAGGACTCTCAACCTAATTTAAGATCTACAATGTATACATACCTATGTTTCACAAAATAAATTACTTACTTACATACCAAACTTGCACCCCTTTCTAACCCTCTTAGGGGCAGAATTATCCTAAACGTTGAAAGTACTTTATTTGTATTCTAATAAGTAATCGTTATACAACGTTTTAAGTCTCTAGCTCAAAATATAAAGTTTCCCCCATACAAACTTTGCACCCCTATTTAACCCCTTTAGGGTTATAATTTCCAAAAATCACTTCTTATCCGTTGCCGACGTTGTAAACGGTAGTTCTGGTGTAAATTTCAACTCTCTAGGCCCAGTAGTTTCGGCTGTGAGTTGATGAGTGAGTGAGTGAGTGAGTGAAGTGAGTCAGTCAGGACATAGTCATTTATATTTTTGTTCCCATAAATATAATTATTATACTTTTTGCTGTCAATCCGTACTGTTTTTTTCTGTAGGTATCTATTTCTTCAAATGACTCATCTTTAATATATATATAGATTATTTTAGGTACTCTTTCCGCTTGTCTTCCAAATAGGGGAGTAGACTCAAAATTTATTATTACTTCAAAAGAACCCGTTCCCCCGTTCCCGTTCAAATATCTCAAAAAATTACGAAGCTACAAGCGTTTTAATATCGCTTGTTAGAGTTAGAGTGAGAAAACGATTGGGACCGTAACGTCACGATCCTCGAGCGTCATAGTACTCATAGTAAAAAACAATCGTTTCATATGAAGGTGCGTTTTGCGGAAAAGGGACAGAACATACCCCCTCTTAAAACTTTGGACACTTATAACTTAGTGACTACTTAAATAACCTCTTGCGTTGTTTTTTTCTCCATTTGACTTCATTTTAAGTCCTTTTTCGAGAAAATACAACATTGTGATTATTTTATTTAGTGTCTACAGTGTTTACACCCCTATTTTCGATCTATCCGACATCCGTATTTTCTTTTAAATCACGAACTTCAGAATTCGAAAATATTCGGGTATCTCTATCTCTATCGCACTAACATTACTCGAGTGAGAGGAATGCAGATATACGAACTTCGAGCTTTGGTTTGCGTGGTTTGGCTGAATGCGCAAAGAGAGCGCGCGCCTGCCATTAAAAAAACATATTTTGTGTTACTTATATTGTTCGAATTTGTTGATACATTTATTAAAATTACGCGTTAATACGACATTTGCGCATATAAGTTCTCATATCAGAATCGATTAATTTCTTATGCTTTACCTCTTGGTATGTGATTCGTGAAGGTCTATCGGAGACGGGATTTAAATTATTAATAGGTGAAATTAAGGAAAAGCAATTCCGCCATTTTGACGTTTCATAAAACTGACAGATGTGGCGGCGATATACTTTAAGAATAATAAATGAATAATTAATGAAGTCGTATATTTCGGAAAGTTAATTAATTGTTGCAGTCGGATAAAAACTATCCTAAGTTGCAGCTAGAATAATAATGTACCTATATAAAATGTTTCATATTTTTCCGTTCATGGGATGCTGAGAACATTCGTAACACACAAAGCTTAGTTTCAAACTGGCTGATTCTTTTTTTAATTTAGAGATTTATTATAAGTGGAGAAGATGATATTGAAAACTAAATCACGCGATAATCTAGAAAATGCTGGCCTGACACTGAATTGAAGCGATATATTTTTAATATAGAAGCCTTTTTATTATTTAGAAAATAAATGTTTGTTTAGAGCTTAATTTATATTATTCGATATTTTTTTTATGATGTATCTCTATGTAGGTATATTATGTTAAAGTTTGAAGGTACAGGTAGTTCTTTAAAAAAAATGTAACGAGCAAGGTGGTAGGTCAAAATATTTAATAGGCTCTCTAAAACGACCAATAAATCGTATAAGTATGTAATAAAAACACGCAATGTTTTTTTCTACCTCCCAAACAGGATACTAGAAGGTCACCATTACATAAGAAATACTAACGAAAAAGCCGAGAAAATCCATAAACGGGATTTAAACCGGAAATATTTGGATAAAACCTTGTAGGTAGAACTGGTTTAAAAAGATGTCATTGATGGAATCTAACCAGAAATCGTCAAGTTAAATAAACAATTATTTGTTCTTGTTTTTGATGCTAATCTAGTTAATGGGGTTATTTATAACTCGTAGTCGTGGCAGGCGAGAAATCTTGACGTCATATGAATAACATATCACTGAAAATGTAGACTTCTAGTTTTTACAAGCTTTTTATTAACTTGCATATATGCATATGTAGCTATGTTTGTTCGGGTGGAGTCTTGCAACTCAATTTTGAAGCAGATATCTTTAACCGATTGAGCTGTGATTTTGGGTTTAAGTATAGTTTGGATGAGAATTCAATATTATGGTACCATCGAGCCGATCTGATGATGGAAACAGAAGGTGGCCATGGGAATTCAGGACTTAACAGACGTAACACCGTTGAGTTTGGTCTCGTTAGAATCGTCTCAACAAGTAGTTTATGACGGTATACAGAAAAGGACAGTTGGCAATAAAAGCTTGTACTTACTTAAAAAAAATGACATTTTTGACAGAAACTTTTTCCGCAATTGAGTTACAGTTACAGGGGGGTCGAAAATGGCCCGAATGGCTCCGGGAAAAGGATGGTACGGCAGCGCCTTTTTTGCTCTTTTACTCGACTTGTCGGGGGCCTGCCGTGCCCTCAGATTTGAATGCGCTTCCAATGGGCTTTATTCGGATATAAAATTCGGTTGAATAAATTATAACACATCTAATATAGGCCAAGGTTGGTTACAAAAAATGTGATAAAGCTAAGCACGACTCATTAAAAATAAAAGTTAATACTTTTGCAAAACTACCTACTTACGCGTGCGGAAAATCCTAATTTCTAGCCGTCAAATACCTGCGATTTGAGGAATTCTTCGTTTTACCGTCCTATGTGTAGGTACTTACTAATATTTATGTAGGTATGTAAGTTTTTCTATCTACCTGCCTAAGAAGATATACCTTATGAAATATTGTACTATATATAAATAGGTACTTATATATAATACATATATATGACTAAATAGTTACCAATGTTCAATTGAGATTCTGTATCAGGCGATAACTGCAAGTCCCTTCTGTAATTTCGATATCGTAACATGATTTCACTCGGTCTTGTAGTTTAGACCGAGTGAGGAATGTTGAGATCCGACGTCGCACTAAGGTGCGCGACGTTGGAGATACCATTACCAAACTCAAGTGGAGCTGGGCAGGACACCTTGCCAGGCAGAATGATGGTAGGTGGACCAAAAATGTGTCAGATTGGTGGCCACTTCTAGGTAAAAGGAGCGTCGGCCGTCCACCAGCTCGATGGGTGGACGATATTAGGAAGATCGCGGGTCACTTCTGGATAAGATTAGTTCAGGATAGGGACGGGTGGCGTAAGAGAAGCCTATGCTCAGCAGTGGGCGATTACGGGCTGACAATGATGATGATGATGATGGACATGATTTCAAAATAATTCTACAATATTGCGTCCGGGGGTGTGACGTATGCGCAAGAAAAGATGGCGTCACATGTACACCGTGTTACCCTTCCCATAAGCATCGTCTTTTGTTTCTACCTCCCTCGTTGCACTTTCAACCTTATTACTACGCAATAGCAACGTACTTTTTTATCTGGACCGCAAAGCCAATGTGGTATCTACGGTCGATATCAAAAGTACTGTGTCAGATATGGTTGTAAGGATTCCCTTCCGTTTACAAGGAGACCGTAGAAATGCATAAATATCGAGCTATGAGCGGTTCATCAACTCTTATCTAGGGGTCAATAAGCAATGAGTGAGGTGTGGAAGCACTATTTGACCACTTACGGTAGAATAGGTACTCTAGATAACAGGATTTTGGTGACGTCAAATGCCAAATTTGGAAGTATATTTTGGGTTGCTAACTGAAAGAGCGATGGTATAAACTTACCTCGTTCCTACTACTTAAACACGTAGCTAATTTGATTTTGTTAATGTACGTACTACTATAATTGTACTTACCTGGTTTTTATTAAAATACATACTCTTTTTACTAACTCTAAATTCATAGTCCAATTAACGTACCTACGTAATATTCACAATACCATGTTTTAAATTCACCACATAATTTTTGTACGTAGTTTAAGCTATATAAGTACGACGAAGCCAAGATATCAAGTTCAATTCACGCACCGTCAGACGTAATACCATATCACATTACAGATTGTACATACGAAAGTTTCGTTTTGGAGGTGGTAATTAAATACATCCATATACAGCCATTTCTATTGTCCATACCGACATTGATGAAAGTGCTTCCGTCTTGGATTGTCCTTCAAAGCGGGCTCCATGTTTCGGGTAAGATTAACTCGCACATAATTACTTGTGATTAAGTTGTTTTAGTTTTGTTATCTTTGCTCGTTCGCTTTTAACATGGCTTCGTTGCTATTGTTTACGTAATTATAACCGCGTCCATTCCTATCTATCAGTCCGGCCGCGCCTCGGGACAAATCAGCACAGTTTCGGAGCCAGCCGCGCCTATAACACAGAATTGAAGCTTCCTACTCGGTGGTGAATTGATCAATTCTAAGGCCAGTTACGAAACCTCGACCCAATTCCCTTTCGTCAACAGGCTGTCGAAGGCCTTGTCGAAAGTTTATCCGAGATTTGCGATCTAGCGAGGCGCGGCGGAGCTAGAGTCGGGAGCTGGCCGGCAGTCTGCGCGCCGCGCTCGCGCCACCACCATGCGGGACGAGGAGCCCCCGAAGCCACCCTCCCCCGCGCCCGCGCCCTCGGCGCCGGTCCCCGTCGGGCCCTCGCGCCTCCGCCGCACGCTACATACGCTGCGCTCGCCGTTCCGGTCCGGCTCGCCCTTCCACATCGGCTCTATCAAACGCTCCGGCTCCACGAAATCCTCCGCCTCAGACGGCGAGATCGTTCGAGACGAGCGCACGATGCGTAAGAAAAACAAGAAACAGCGCGCGGACGCCGCGAGCGACGCGTCCGGCGCGTCGCGGAGCACGGACGGGTCGCCGCGCGAGGAAAAAAAGAAAAAGGAGGGCGGCAGCCTGTTGCGGCGAATGGGGAGCATCGGGAAGAAGCGAGAAGCAACGGGATCGTCTCCCACCCCGCCCCCGCCTGATCCCGTCGAGAGCACTCCGGAGTCTCCGGAGACCGCCCCGACGCCGCCGCTCGTAGATCCCGAGTCGAGCGCGCCCGTAACGCCGGAGCCAGCAGTCAGTCCAATCGCAGTGGAGCACGCGGTCGCGACGCGCCCCTTCACGAAGGCCGCGTGGAAGCGCAAGAGCGTACCGGAGATGGAAAAGCCGGTGGAAGAGCCGAGTCCCGGGAACGCGCTGCGGCGGCGCATCGCGTTCGTCGCGCAGGCTTCAGCATGCTTCTCGGAGGACCACGATGACGGGGAGGGTGGGGGCGACGCGGGAGTGGGGTCGCTGGAGGAGGCGGTGGCGCTCGCGCGCGTGCGGCTGGCGTCGGCGCCCGCGCACTCGCCGACGCCGTCGCATTCGCGCGACAACAACGACACCGAAGAGGAGGGGTACGCGGACGCGATGCCGCCCTACGGAGACCTGCTCGAAGAGGACAAGTCGGAGCCGGCGGTGAGTGTTGCGTGGGATGCGTCAGTGGGCGCGGGTTAGCCGAGCGATGCGCGCGCGCCATGACCTTCGAGGAAACGGCTGACGAGTGCTACCTATCGGTGTGCGAGTGTTGCGGCTTCAGCTCGGAGACAGCCGTCCTGTACCCAGTACGTTACATTTCACGGTAGTTTTCAGCGGACGACATTCGGCGTGATGCCCTTCGTGAGTACACGCTTGCCTGTGTGTGCTTGCCTTGTTTTGGTAGTAGTATTTCGGTTTGTTAGTTCAAGTGTTCGGTTGTTACAGTGTTTTACCAGTATTGTATCGTTCAGTTATCAGGCCACACTTATTTAATTAAAAGGGAATGTAACTAGTAGCGCGTGCACTAAGAGGATTACGTAGCCTGTTTTCAATGACATCCTGTGGTTTTAACGACAAGGGATTTTATGATAATTAGTACCTCCAAGGTACCTTAGACTACCACTTTGTTTGTTTTTCTAAATATTTTTTAACTGAGATCGTAATTACACTTATTACAAGTAGTGCGTTATTGGCGTTTTACATTTACAGAAATAATTCGCGAGTGACGCATTTTTGAATTTTGCTACATAGTACTATTACTTATTCTGTGGTACTAGTAGTAGGTAATAAATAGTATAGGTTAAAATTGCATAACATTTTTGATGAAGTTTATGCCCAAGAAAAAGTGAAGCCAGTCGCTATGTAGTTACGTGTGTATTTTTATAAAATAGATTAGTTTCCGATTCTTGTTTCTATAACCGTGCAGTAAACGTAACAGTAAAGTGTACTAATTTGTTGAAATTTTCGAAAAAATATCAGTGTCTGGATTCGGTTTGAACAAGATTATGTATATACTGAATGTATTACTTAACTAGTTTCTAGGCCGCGGCAGAAGCACACAAATTATTCACATGTTAATATTATAATAAGTTACTTAATACCTGTATATTGAACATCATTGATATTTCCCACGGTCCCATATTTTTTTTTCTTTCATGATATTTTACCTAAATTATGTAAATGCGTTTAAAATCCAAGCGTGTTAACTGATCTAGCATGTTTATATACAAATAATTATCATTCAAATTCTCCAACAAAACATTACTCAAGCATAAAATTATTCGGTGTATACCTACTCGTAAGTGCGAGTATATTATACACATACACCGCACGTCACGTCACATAGCGTGAGTGGATGAAAGCGTCGATACCTACCAGAAAAAAAAATCATTCAATTTCAATAGTTTTGAAGTGGATACTTCTTTGCTCGCGTTCTTGTATAGGGGTACAGTTCAAAATGTATCACGTGACTTCCGGAATAACTTTTTGTAGAGAAACCTAATCTGATTTCAAATTATTGTTTGTTACATGTTTTTATCCTTCTTTATTTGCCATTAGTTGTTAATCACAAAATTCACAAAATGTTATTTAGTTTATGTGGCGGACATGAAAATAATGCTGAAATGACCACCATTTTCAATGTATCGCGAGTCAAATGAGCTACGTCAGTCAATGTTGCCATATATACCGATTTATCTGTACTTGTACAGATTTTAGTGAATTAATTCAGATGTATATTTTACAGGTACAGCCAAGTATCAACTTAAACTTAATTAACGGTTGTATCTCCGACACAACCTGCTTCTTTTTTATGCTGTGTGAGAATTGAACGCTTGTTAGGGCGATTATTTTTTTGTATTCAAGCATCTATGAAATACTATTTAGTAGCTAGTTTGGTACTGAACAAAAAAGAAAAAAAAAAGGTTTTAAGCCCTTTCTAACCGTTATGCTTTGGTACTAAGTCTCACACACAGACTAACTATGCAACTGGCATATTGATGTAGTTACCTAGTTATAAACAGGAAACCTATTTTTTGTGTTACGTAGGTGCTCAAAATAAAACGAAATGGAATCAATAATCTTACAATTGGTTATTTGAAGCGGGCTCACTCAGGTAAATTATAAGCAGATAAATTGATGATGATATATTTTTCTGTTGCTCAACAATTCTCAACATAAAATATAAAGAACAAATCGTTTCCTTTCAATTAGAAAACAATTTGAGTGTTGCGGACGAAGTCGCTTAAATTAATCACCTAATTCATTATAAATTCTTAATCATTATGACTAGGTAGTAGCGCAATGTATTTTAAAATACATAGGTACCTACCTACCTAATGATCTCTTAAATGACGTAGATGGACCTCATTACTAAAATACTTCAATTACGAAAATGTCAACTGATTGATGTCAGATGATTAAAAATATATCGTAATTTTTTTTTTTTTTTTTTAAGGTGTCGTTAATTTTAATTCTTTTTCTCTGCGAGCATCTAAACTAAACTTCTTGCATTTGTTCTAATGAATTAGTCCCGTTTCCCTCAGATTTCCACGATTCTTTTTCAATTCGATCCGGATTTTTGTCACAATTGTTCGATATCAGTTTTTATCAATGTTATTGCTAACTTGATGTACCAAAGATAATTGATCTTTGCTTGTACTAATTTCAAACTCAAACTCAAAATCTTTATTGTGGTTATATGTAAGTAATACAGATGTTATATGATTCATAGTGTATTATAACCTGCCTACAAGGCGTACAATGTCCTTAAAATTAAAAGTTCATCTATAATTTTAAATAGCATGCGATATGAAATAGCTACTTTACATCTAAATTATAATAAATAAGAACATCATCATCATCATAACTTAAGAGCCTTGCTCTTGTCGGTGGAGTAACCGCCACTTTTCTCTGTCCATTGCCAGCCTCTTGACTTCCTCATATGACTCGACATCAGCTTTATGTTTTATTTGGCTAGAATATGTTAGCCTAGGGCCTTCCTCTGCCTCTCTTGCCTTCAATTTTACCCTCCAGGATTTTTAGGAAGAAACTGTCGTGCCGTATCAGGTGACCCATCATCTTGCCTCTCCTATTTCTTATACATCCTAGCAAACATCTTTTCTCATCTACCATCCTTAAAACTTCTTCGTTTGTCTTTCTCTCTGTCCAGCTAATCCACCACATTTCGAAGGCCTCCAGTCGTTCTCTGTCTCTCTGGGTTAGCGTCCACGACTCGCTCCCATATAAAGCAATGCTCCAAATGTAAACTTTAATCAGTCGCTTTTTAGCTGTTTTTGATATGCGTGCTTTTAAGAGATGCTTTTTGTTATTAAATGCCTTTTTGGCCATAGCAATCCTCTGTATGATGTCAGGGGTGCACCTAGAGTCACTGGTAATGATACTTCCCAAATATTTAAATTTCTGAACTTGCTCTATTGTCGTATCTCTGATTACGATTGGGTTATACTGTTGTGTGTTTAGATATGGTGAGAATTGTGGTTTTGTTGCAGTTAATTTTAAGTCCAGTTTGATTGAAAATTTTATAATATTATAATAAATAAGAACAGTAGTATAAAATTCATCAAAACATTAATTATTAAATGTTTTGATGAATTTTAACACAAACAAATTACAAAAAATAAGAACAGCATAAAAATCATCTTATTATCATTAAGTATGGTGAGAGTATTCAAATTATATTATAATAATCACAAATTATTGTCGAAAAATTATTTTAGGGCGTAATAACATTTTTTTATGACAAGTTTGCGTAAATGTTTCTTAAATACAGGCATTGGCAGTTCTTAACTTCAAATTAAAAGAAAAATTGAAAAATTTAGGCTCCGAGCCGGATTCGAACCGGCGACCACTGTCTAATTTTTTTTTTTTTTTTTTTCGTCTCAGCCTAAATTTTTCAATTTTTCCTTTAATTTGAAGTTTATAAAGGCGGAACTGCATTATACAAGAATTGGCGGTTCTTTTAAATTATCTGGCAAGTGGTTAAATAATCTCGGTCCCATCGTAAAAAAATAGTTTTGATAGAAGCTAGTCTTAGGTACGAGTACATAGTTCGCCAATATTGTTATCGTATTTTTTGTTTTCCTCGGGAATCGACATTCGTGGATTTTAAATGAATCCATATTTTCTTTAACAAAACCTATGCAGGGCTCTAGAATATATATAGAAGTAAGCGTCAATATTTTGATTCAAGAAACTGTGTTCGGAATAAAGGTACCTAATATGTGTGTACTGACAACATTTCCCCAAAGTATAATCGCATATGCTTAATTTGAAGCTACATATGCATGATATGTTTGTCATGGTTATGTTTTTTAAAAGATACGTATACGTATCGGCTAACTTTTTTGCAGAGATTTATTATAAGTGTGGTTTCCAACAGAGGTGCGAATCAATTGTAACGCCTAAAAATTTAATTTCACTTACTTGATCTATTTCATCATCTCATTTCATTGGAAAGCTTCGGTTACACGCTAATTCTGGCGTCAGGTCAGTCCATCAGTATGATGAGAGAATGATAGTGTAACCGTTGTGAATGACAGAGACAGAAGATCATACTGATGGACTGAACGACGCCAGAATTAGCGTGTAACCGAAGCCTAAGTAGTCGGACTTGTGTACTAATACTCGCCCTCAACCCAAAAGACGACTGAGGCCATAAAACGCTCCGTGCAATACAATGGGATTCCATTGTATTGCACGGAGCGTTTTATGGCCTAAGTCGTCTTTTGGTTTGAGGGCGAGTATAGTCATTACGTACCGTTGTTGTTAGAATGTACGCTAATATTCTAACTTAATGTATACGAAACTGCCAATGCCATCAAACTAATTTTGTTTTTACGTGAACGTGAATCTAGTTTTTGCATTATATATATATTTCGGCATGTATTCTAGCTTTTTGACCTTGACATATACATACGTAAAATCTATGAGATTAAATTTTTAAAGCCAAATTCATGGACCAACCTTGAATGTTAATTTTAGAACCGTTTCAACAAAATATTATAACATATATATAAAAATAGATGTTTCATATTATAAAAAAACACTTCCTGTATTTATTTGTGAGGCATGTAATTTGAACGTATGGATAAACAATATCGTGACCACTAGATTTGCGCCTATGTATGCAAATTGCATCTTGTGGTTAGGTTAACTGTTCATTTATATATAGGTTTCACCCTGACAGCGACGATTCAATTTCCCGTAAAGTATTTATTCGGTGAGGTTATTATAGAAATAGCTATATTTAGACTACAATAGATACACACTGAGCCGTCTACTAGCTAAAATAAAATACTTTTAAATGTTTAGGGACAAAAATCCAGTTGCTGCACTATGTATGTGTTTATTTTTTGCCTTTAAAGTACATATATTTACATACCAAAGGCTTGTCACAGTAGCAAAACGTTTTTACAAGAACAATTTACACTAAGTTACATTACAATTAAACACAAAAACAACTTTATCATTCACTATGGTTATTTCGAATTACCTCGCCTGCCCTTTGGTTTCATATCTTAAAGCTTATACTAGTACTTTGGTCGGCCCATGACAACTTTACTTCAGTCGTCATTGGTGAATGTGTAGTTCGCTCCGGCAGGTTATTAATATGACTGGCATGGAATTTTGAGTCCGTAACCAGCATCCTGGGGTGGGCACCAGACCCTGCCGGAGAACGACCATGCCAATTGTCCAAATGTCCACACTAAACTCCGGCTTAAAATTCAGCAATTTGCCTTAAAGTCACTCGCCCCGTGACAACCATAATCACTTTCACATCAGTGGACGCTGAGGTCGCCGGCGGACCGTGGCTGACACCCGATCCCCGGGTAGAATGACACCCGTGCAATGTGCGTTCTCTTGACAATTTACCGTGCGTCGCTTGATAGGCCAGGAATTTTGTGGAATATGACGCGTAACTTATGGTCCATAGTTTTCGGACAGGTGACAACCGTGCTGGTCTAATCTAAGTATTTATCAGTGCAGTTGAGCCTTGCCGAGGACGAAATAAGCTGTAATAGGGCAGAAATTGCCCGAAAAACAATTTCTTACTTCTTACTATCTAAAGTGAAATTTACACTGCAAGAAATTTCATGCAAGTTTAACTACATTGCGGGGTTTGATAGATCAATTGAACTCAGCATCCTCGGTAACCCGCAATGTGATGAAACTTGCACGCAATTTCTTGCATGTGTAATATTCCTATACCTACCTTGCATATGTATTACTTCACCGAGTTTTCTTTTATTGATTGATTTTGTCCTGTTATGCTTTGGTTAGTTACCTTTAACTATTTGATGATTTATAGCCGATGATCGACACATAGTATTATTGTGACTAAATCTCTACTACTAATCATCTACTCTTAAAAACAACATTATAAATTCACAAAGTTGATCCAAACTAACATTTTGCTTATGGTTAAGACGCGACCATTTCCAGTTTGGAACATCCTCGTTCGATGTTAATATGAAGAACTTAATTGTCTTCTAGTAATTTTGTTGATTAGGTAATATGATACGTTGTTCATGGTTCAGTTTTGGCCTAGTTTGTGTGAAAGGTCTGACTTGTGGTCAGTGGTTTTGGGTGTCTGCTCGTATAACAACGCATTATAGACCAACTGCAAATTGATGTGGTGTATTATGTTATCCTAAATACAATACCAACCAACCATATTTTTGAGAATACCTCTCGTGTTTCACGATTGATATATTACACTAGAGGTAATATCATTAAATACCTACCAGACGTGCAGACCAAGTTCCTCCGGTAACGATAAGTTTGTTTTTATAAAAAGCAAGAGTACCTAGGTAAATATTTTTAAATATTTTTGCACACGCTGCTAAATGTAACATTAGCAGTTAGCACCAAGGTTTCCTATTGATTGGAAATACTATCTGCTTAATCTTTTTATCCGTTTAACTCCACAGCTCGATCTAAAGAAGATAATTAAATTAATGTTAACAAGTTAACTGTCCTTGATAACATCTAGCACCTTGTCAAAGATAAAATACAAAAGGTACACTATTAGTTAAATGTGACATTAATTTGCTAATATATCATGTTGTCACTGAAATATAGTAAAATATAGTTTCCCACCATCTTCCGAAATTAAATACAAAATGTTATCGTGTTAAAGGTGATCTAGATTGACAGACATTCAGATATAATCTTCGAGTAACTAATGCTAGGATAATACGTTGATTTAAAGAAATAAGTATCTGTTAAAATAATAAAACTATGTAGTAAAGTAGAACTTAGGTACGTAGATATAAGTGAACCGGTGAACTTATTCTGAATTATCTAGCGCATTATGCAGTTCCTTATCTACACAATGTTTTATTGTTCAATTGCACATTGCATTGTTCTCAAACTAATCATACTTCACTATGTAGTTTGTACACCTATATTTTATATGGGACATAACAAAAATCACCCCTAGAATATCGCCAACTTGACCTATTCGTACGTTGTAATTAGACCTAGGAATGATCACTGTTGTAGACATCGATAACCCAAGGAAACCATTCCGATCTCGAACCCCAGACCCCACCGCTCGCTGGTCGCTTCGGTGAATGACAAACACCTTATCTATGAACGATAAGGCGACTCACTTCAGAAATTGCTGGCCGTCCAAGCAGAACAGACCTGCAACCTTTAAAACAAGTTATTTTCCACGCGTATTATTTTAGTATTTGTGCAAAATTGTGCGACAATAAAAAAAGCTTGGGTGTTTTATAGTGCAATGACTGGTGTTGTTCTAGTTCTTGATTGGATAGTGTTTTTTGGTTGTTTAACTTTGGATATTCTGGATTCTTCTGTGTCTTGACAGTTTGAGTTTTAATCACATTTGGTTTTATTAAGTGACTTTTGTTATTGATCAGTGAATAGAATGGCGCCAAAACCCAATAGGCCCGGTGTAAGTTCGTTTTTGTTTTTTTGTGTTTGCAAGAGATGGGAGAGGGTTGCCTTGCTATGATAAATATGTCATGGAATAATATTTTGTTTTCTTTTTCATAAAAAGTGTAGTCAATATCTTTCGCAGACGTAATATCGCGCGTGCCGATATTTGTTGGATTCTAGTAGGTATGTGTTCAGATATTACGGATGTATTTAACTGTTTTTTTAAAGATCATTTTAATGTTGGTTGTGGTTGAGGTCATTCCTTATACGGACACCGCTTCAGTCTCGAAGCGACCTTAGATAAGTATTTTCCTTATCAGAGTAGGTAATTATTTAATATTCCCGCGCCTACAAAGTCGTCATACTAGTAATCTATTAGTATCTAAAGTAAGTATCTATTATCCTATACAGTATATCATTTTTTTTGGGGAATATCCTATTTATGCAAGGAAACGTCCATCAATAGGATCAGCGAGAATGCTGTCCGGCTATTCTGTAACTTGTTTTGCTCACCTCAACGCTCACCCACAAATATATCTTGACGCCACGATTCGTAGTAACTAAGCGTAGGTAGAGGTCTAGTTTCGTTGGGCTTAACGGGTGGGGTGAGGTGCATGAGAGCGTAAATAATATCGGCCCTGTTGGTGGACCTTTATTCGACAAGTCAATATTTTAAATATTTATTTAGGAGTTGATTGTGCTGTTGAACAACTTCACTTTATATCTCATCGAAAATCTTCTTTCAAACACTAGTTATCTAAATTAAATAGTACTATTTACTACCTACTGGTACACGTGGTACTATTACTTATTCTGCGCTGGTACTAACAAGTTTAATAATAAAATAGCTTGGTTTCTAGTACGTTTAGGTGCGCTTTATCAAGTTCAAGCTAATATGTATTTACTGAAACTGTGTCGCAATTGCAATACCCTAAGAACACCATAAGTATTCTAGAAGTAAATCTACTAAAGATAACGATAACATTACTTAGATACTAATAATACTAAAATAGTAGTTTGTTTGCTTGCGCTTTGGGTGTTTGTTGATCAACCAATACAGACAGATTAAGGTCGCAAAATTGTCTAGATTGTAACAAATGTCTGAATGTCACAAATGTTACCTTCAGCCAACTTCAGCATAGTCATGATTTTCATCATTAAGTACAACTTAGTATTTTTAGGGTTCCGTACCTACTCAAAGAGTAAAACGGGACCCTATTACTAAGACTCCGCTGTCCGTCCGTCCGTCCGTCCGTCTGTCTGTCACCAGGCTGTATCTCACTGATACCGTGATAGTTCCAGTTGAAATTTTCACAGATGATGTATTTTTGTTGCCGCTATAACAACAAATACTAAAAACAGAATAAAATAAACATTTTTATTGATAATGGTACGGAACTCTTCGTGCGCGAGTCCGACTCGCACTAGTCGCACTTGGCCGGTTTTTTTATACCACGGAGTTGGTAAACGAGCACACGGCCACACTGATGAACGACATGTGGCCTATGGACGCTTGCGAACAGGGATGTCAGATGCGCGATTAACGCAAATATGCCTCAAAGGATTTTTGATAGTTAATCCCTGGGCGTTTTCACTCAAATGTGCGACTTTTACTATTTTATGAGTATTTAGTTTTTTTTTGGTTTTTCATGTTCAGAATCATTTAGAGAACTCTTGATCCCGATAAAGAAAAAAATTGTCCCCAGTTTTTTATTCCACTAAGTGAGGTTTTTTTCTTACACTCTGTATGGACCGTCACATAGTGGAAAAATGTATGGAACATTGGGGACCCTTTTTCTTTATCGGGGTAAATAGTGCTCATGATTCTGAACCGTAAAAACCAAAAAAATCCAAAACAATCTGAGAAAAAATTTAAAAGTCGCTCATTTTAGTGAAAACGTCCCTCTGCTGTAGGTCTATTTTAGTGAAAACGTCCCCCTGATGTAGGTATATTTTTAGTGAAAACGTCCCCCTGCTGTAGGTAAATTTTTTTCCCACGCTCTTGAAACATGAATTGGATGTGTAAAAGATGAACCGAATCGAGACCCATTTATTTCACATTTATGTTGTGATAACTTCGATCGATATCTTCTGTGAGACAAAAAGCTACCCCCTTTTTTAGTTTTTCGGATTCGCTCCCCTTTACGGACCTCCTTCTTTTTTTTACCTTTAATTTGGACATTATATATACAATACGTACCAGTGGCGACGCGTGAAAATTTTCAATGGGCAACCCGGAACAAGAAAAGTTATGAAACACTTTTAGAGTACATTATAGGCTTGCCTAAAAAATAATTTTAGGCATGCCACTGGGAATCGGCTTTGTATGGGCACTCCGCCACTGATACACACGTACATTATAGGTACATAGAACGTTTTCTAGATTTTTCTATATCATTTAGATGTGCGTAGGACTTAGGACTGCTAGTTGCGTAGTTCGGTATAGTTTAGTGATAGATTGGAGCACAATGCCGACGAATGGTTGACGGAGCCGGTCAGCTGTAATTGATGTCAATCATCTTTTCATTACAGGGACTAAGAACAATGCCGGTATACTTGTAAAGCGAAATATTCGCAAGTTATGCGAATATTTCGCTTCGCCCTAAATTTATCTGCTTTGCTCGAAGGTTGACTGGTAGATAATGATTTATGGCAGTAAGTTCGTTTTCTGTATTATAAGTAGGTGTTCTAAATAACGTTTGTTTACTAAATAAAACTTTGAAATCATTAACAAACCATATAAGTACCAAATCATTAGCAAACCATATAACCAAATCATTCAGAACTGTTTAAATGAGCTATTTAATTTTTCTACAACATGTAACAAATCTAAAAAGAAAAACAGTTTCAGGAAGTATGATAAACTTCGTTATGGTAGTCCTTTTTGCACTAATTACCTTAATTATAATATATACAATTAATTGAGTGTGTGGCGCCACGCCAGTGTAACAAATCAAGTTGTTCCTGAAGCGTAATATTTAACAGCCGTCAATAATTAAAAATGCATTATTACTAAATAATTTAAATACAGTCATCACCTTTTTTGTGTTTAAAGAAATATTTTTTCATTGATTGACACGTTTAGTAATATGTAGCATTTTAAGTAGTTTTGGTATATTAGTTACCAGCTATTCTGTAATTAACTATGTTAGATATGTTCATTGTCATGTGTAGGTAAGGTATGACGGTATACACTTTTCATATAAATATCATCATCAGCATATTTTACTCTTTCTGCAGACGACATTTATAAGAGCAGTTTTAACCTTTTGTTTTATGCTTGATCTGAATTAAAGTATAAATAAAAAAAAACTGTTAAATTGGTGCCAATCTATAGTACCTAGATCAACAAGTCAGCTTACGCAACCAAAGAGTCAAGAATTTGTAAAGGATTTCTTAAAACTAAAATCGAATGACATCACTCACAGTAATCATATGATTTTTTTTCGTAATATGGTCGTATTTAGTAGGCTCACAGACCTGTTAACATAAATTAAGCAGGTTGAGAATGTCAAGTATGCTAAGTACCTATTCATCGCCGTTAGTCGATTGTGTTAGGTAACATCATCGTATCGATCTAAATCCACAAAAAAACTTAATAAAACCATTTGTAACTGCGTACCTTAAACATTAAAAGCCTCATGACAACGTAGTGCACTTTTGCACTCGCCGGTTTTATCTGCCCTCTTGTAAGATTCCTGTTGTATAACAAAAAAAAATAGGTACTACTTACATAAATAACGACAGCAAAGTTAGATAATTGGGTACAGCGTCCAACCTCTGTCCTTCTTTTGTTTCTTTTGTTAAATGCAGTCTTGTGATAGCCGTGCTGGTAAGTCTAATTGCCAGTTTGTTTTTGGATTATAATTAACAATTCCGAGTAATGGAAGAGCGGGATCTTCCGACACAAGCATCTCTATGCTTACTGGAAGGTTCCAACCTTGCCTTTGTTTCAACATTTGTAAAAAACCCAATAAACTATTTTTCATTTCTCATTTTCATTTTTCAGATACACAGATGAAAAAAGGTGTTTACATATAACCGAAAAAGTAATTGTTAGGTCAAAATTTATTTAGGCCTTGGTTTACTGCCCGTGTGTGCCCGTGTGACCCGTGTCAATTACTCTATTGAAAAAGAGAATATTCCATGTACTTCCTAACATACGTATCTCTTTTCCAGTCTCACGCTTCCCCGAGCGCAGAACGACGCGAGCACCTATACAAGATCCTGGTGATCGGAGAACTTGGCACGGGGAAGACCTCCATCATCAAACGATACGTGCACCAGTTCTTCAGCCAGCACTACCGTGCTACTATTGGCGTGGACTTCGCATTGAAAGTCCTTAATTGGGACGCGAACACAGTCATTAGGCTGCAGCTATGGGACATTGCAGGTAATTTGTTGCTCCTGTCCACTCTTCAACCTTATCCACCACGCTATGATTGCCATGAAACTTGAAGTGCAGTTGGGACAAGAACAGTCAGGTAATTTGTCAGTAATGCATGTCTAAGATCCTGGTGATCGGATAACTGCGGTCGGGGAAGACCTATATATCATCAAATTCATCAACCATTTCTTCAGCCAACACTACCGTGCGCTATTGGCGTTGACTTCGCCTTGCATATTGCAGGTACTTTGCTACTCCTGTATAAAACACCAATATATATGTATATCTAATTTAATTTAGGACAACTGGGTTTTTCCCCGTACGTCACGAAGAATATTTTCTTATAAATAAAATGTTAATGTTAAACTGCCACCGAAGTATAAAATAGGTAAGTTGACTGCCACCCACCACACCACACAGGTCCGATATTGCGCTAAAATTCATCACGACGTCACTATGAAACCCTTTTTTACACATTTCTGCATTAAGTTATTACCTACTTTTGAAATAGGAACGCATCAATTTATGTCCAAGTGACAGTAACGTCAGAAAGACAATTAGTAAAGAAGATAATCCAAAGAGATAATCTGAGAAGTAAAATGGAGGACGATATTGGTCATGCTTGTGCGGTTGCCTTCGGGATTCTCATGGTATTGTACTTCCTGTTAACTTTGTCCATCGTGACGATGATTGAATAGTCAGTCAACAGGTAAGTGGTAATGAAATGAATGATAGTATTGATAACAAACCTACCTTACTTAGTAAATCAATATTTACCCATGCGGAGAAACGCTGTGCTCTGAGGGCCTACCGCCAACGGCATTCAAAGTGTTTCCTCTCTGTCGCACTTATGTACGTACTCACAAGTCTGACAGAGAGGGAAAACTTCAAATGCCTTTCGCGGTAGGTCCTCTGTGCTCCTTCATATTGCGTCCTCCTCCTTGCATCGTGTTCCTCGTTGCTAAGGCTCATTCTTATTGTGTTGGTAGGTACTGTTTTGTGTTTTTTCCATGGTGTGGTACCTAGGAATGGGGCGCTTCGTGAATTGAACTATTATGTTGTGCTTTATTAATTAACGTTACCGCCTTGTTCATAAATCTTAGCAGACCTCTGGTACTTTTAAAAAGTATTATTTTTAAAATAGGTTTGATAGACGTTTATGAATAATGTAATTAAACAGTGGGCTATAATGAACATTTTGGATTGATCACTTGTTAGAAATTGTCTGTCTCAATCAACAGACGCGTAGGTAAGCCCAATTAGTTATGTTGTGTTATCCTAGTTCAATCAGATCAGAGTGTAACCAATCTAATCATGCTTCCGCGCAAGTTTCTGTAACTGTCCCTACTATTCCTTCGATGACGTCAAAGAAGGTCGAAAAATTTAAAAATCATGAAATTTTCTTTGTCCCCAGGACAAGAGCGTTTCGGCAACATGACCCGGGTATACTACAAGGAAGCTGTGGGCGCGTTCATAGTTTTCGACGTGTCACGAGTGGCGACGTTTGACGCCGTGGTCAAGTGGAAGAACGACCTAGACACCAAGGTGCAGTTGCCTGATGGGTCGGCGATACCCTGTATATTGCTCGCGAATAAGGTAAGTTATAAAATAAATATGTATCTCCAAATAACCCAAACGGGCACTTTTAAAAGTCTGTCTCATTTAACGATTTCTGAATATAGAACTGTTGAGAAGACAATAAATTTAATCAGTTAAAATTCGATGACGAGTAAATAAGCAACGCAAAATTTCCTGATTAAATTTCTTGGTGCTCTATTTTTAAGTTGCAATGATCGGAAATCACAAGTCAAAACTTATAAGTTTCACCCCGTCTTTTTCCGGCAGGGGTTAAAAATAGGCCAAACCGAATGTGAATCTATTTTACATATAATGGGGAAGGGATGAAAATTTCAGAATTGCCTGATTTTTTTTTTGGTGATAGGAATAATCTTCCTTAGCACCAGAAAAAGTTTCAGAGTTTTCAGCTCCGTCAATTATTTTTGAAAAATATTAACAGTTTCCTTACTTACGTTTTGGGTTTAGGACGGCGAATGAGACACTTTCCTTGATCCGCCTCATTATACAAGAAAATATCTTAAATATCCGTGGTAAACTGACACTGGCAATGATATTGACAGCTGCAGCAGCTATAATTGTCATTGCCAGGGTCAGATATTTAAAATATTTTTTGCAATATGAGACGGATCAAGGAAAGTGTCTCATTCGCCGTCCTAAACCGAAAACGTAAGTGAGGAAACTGTTTATATTTTTCAAAAATAATTGACGCAGCAGAAAAGTCTGCTACTTTTATCTGGTGCTAAGGAAGGTTATTCCTATCACCAAAAAAAATCAGGCAATTCTAAAATTTTCATCCATTCCCAATTGCTGTTGGGCTCTTCCATATTAGTTGCGGCTTTTGCTAGATTCCTTTCAAGAGAACATCAAAATTTACCCGCGCATTACGTTCTTTCCGATTGCGACTGTTGCTGCATCGCTCTCTCTTGCATTGACGTCCATCTAGTCAGATGAAACATCTAAGCTTCCAAGTTACCCTTTGTTATTATTAGCATATTATACTTTTACTTGTCTAAGTTAGCATAATGTTTGCAGTGCGACCAGCAGAAAGAAGGCATAGTGAATTCTCCGGCGAAAATGGATGAGTACTGCCGCGAGCGCGGTTTCGCCGGCTGGTTCGAGACTTCAGCCAAGGAGAACATCAACATTGAAGAGGCGGCACGCTCGCTAGTCAACAAGGTAAATGCCACAATAATATCATCATCACCATCATCAGCCTATGTACAGTCACGAACCGGGATTGCCATTACTCGTAATTTAGCCGTGTATTCAATAACCGATGTCACCGACTGGCTGACAGCTATTCGATTTGCATTACACGGCCAAATTAGAAACATGGGTAAGTGGATCAACAATCCCGGTTCGTGATGGTACGTTCCACTGCTGGACACAGGCTTCCCATGAGAGGAAACGGGCTGTAGTCTCCTCATTAGCCACTTGCTTAGGGCCCACTTTAGACAATGTCTTGCAGTTACTGGCTACCAATTTTGTATGTCATTAAGAAAGTACTTGAAGAAGCTCGCGCTATCAGCTCTGCGTCTAGATGTTCCAATTTCATACCAATCAACGTGTTATGCTTTAGTGAGTATTTTTTTCAAAGCAGGTAGCCAGTTTTTGAATGGGCACATTATTTTACTATTGGCCTACTGTTTAACTGAGTCAGTTCCCTGGTTAGGTGCGCGATGCGAGCAGGGTGTCAAAATGTGATGCGAGAACTCAGTGTAACCACCACCCTTACTACCCTTAACCGTCACCCTTACGCAATCTTCGCTGGTTTTAACACGCATTTTTGACTGCGGCCACTTTGATGATGGGAATTAAGAGCCAAGCGAAACAAGTCGTTTAGTTTTGTTAAATTACATCTTATAAACATCACATTTAACGTTAATGTACCTAAATACATAAACTCGTTGTCGTTCCCACTAGGGACAGCGCTAGGACTAGGACACATGTGGCATTCCAAACTAAAGGCTTTAGATAGTTAAGATATAGTCAAGAGAAATGCACTTTATTTTGTTCTGTTGGCAACTAAAACTTAAGTCAAATAAGGATGAGTAACTTAAATCCAAGATCAACATCTAAGGGGACAACGAGCGCTTTATCTGGCGTCTAAGTTCTCAAAACATCGTTATCTTTAGGCAATTTATTATATGTAGAAAGTGGGGCTCCGATTGGATCACTTTTTTTTGTATCATTTAGAAGCTCACACGGAAACCTGTTTTAGGTTCGAGATGTTTCCAAAACTCATTATTATTACTTCTATAACCTCGTAGGTATAGCACGTTTCAAATTGGATTTTAAGCTTAATTTGTATTCGTACAAGATTGTTTTTAGACCACACACTAGTTTGGGAAGGTTCTTGTTCCGTTATACCGTGGACGTCAGTTGTTTTAATGTAATTTATGGAACTTTGGTGATGGTTTAGAAAGTATTCAATTCCAGGCAAAGATTTACGTGTCGTTTGATTTCTTGACGAACGTTTTTTACATGGTTTCTTGGAGATATGTCCAATAAAATAGTTTATTTTATTCATTAACGTGGGTCAGAGTTTCATGTTGTTTGTTCTTCACAGTACCTACCTGTCAATGCAATAGGGCGATTAGGTATGATTGAGGTTATTTAATTTAACCGATTTTTTTATAAAACCGCAATTGGAATTGGAATATTTTACTTTGGCTACCATCCAAAGTAAAATATTCCAATTCCAGTTTCCTTTTGAATAGACTTCTTTGATACAGTTCGGCCAACTCTTTTAATTTTTTCCTAGATTCAAACAATTTGTATTTAATGTTAATGCTTGTGTTTTTCAAATAAACGATTAACGATTCAGTCATTCATTTATTGAAATAATCTCAAGTTTAAAGTTTTTTTTGCCATTCTTCTTGAAAATAAACTGCTTTGCTGCGCATTCACCCTGTGGATACCAAGTAGATTAGTTAAGGCCCCGTTTTGTAAAGATGCGTTAGACCAAATGTAAGATCAAATTTTAGTATCTCAGTACCTAATTTTTTGACATTAGGTACTGACCTCAGAGCATAGAATGCTAGAGAGAGGACAAGCCGCCGGCGGTCGCGTCGTCGCAGTTGTTAGCTCAATGGGCATACTCTGCCATACTGTGCATGCGTGCTGATCGCAGACAATATTACGTTTCTTACCAAAATGCCTGATATGATGCGCGTGTATTGTCCAATAAGAGCGTAGGTATACAAGTGTGTGTGTTTTAGATGTGTGTTGTGCTTTGTGTGGGTTAATGTACTTGCGACAGGCGTACTCAATACAAATCAGCCGGCATGTCCGATCTCCTTATATTAATACATCTGTGGTACTGACCGTCATAAGGTCTAACGGATCTTTATAAAACCAGTGGTATACTAGAACCCGATCTCAAATTCCCTTTCTATTCCAGATTCTCCTGAATGACAAGTTACTTCAAAGCAGCGATGCGACGGACGGCGAACAATTCGCGCTGGATCACAAAATCGCCAACGGAGAGAGTAGGGACGGCGGCAGCAAGTCTTGCGCGTGCTGACCGTCTTAATACGCAGTCAGCTATTTTGGATACAACACCGGCCATTTTGAATAGGTACGTTGCGGGTCATTTTTGGATACAACTTCGGCCGTCCTGGACACAATGGCTTGGGTACGACGTCGGACATCATGGATATGAACTTATTCGGACATTATAGATCTGTCGCGTCAATCGAGATACTTAGCAGGGGTTACTTATGATTACCAACTGTTTGAAACCGGCGTTTAGATGTCCGAACGGTTTACGTCTGGTATTATGTATAAACTGTCTTTGGATATACATTAGGTCAATTGGCTATTTGACAACAGTGAAAATAAATTGTATTTTCATTAGCAACAGATAAACATTACGAAAATACTCGGAAAGTATCAAGCTTTCAGTTATGTTTGCTATTTTAAGATTTTTAAATTCATTAAAACGAATAATTAGGACGTTGTTTGATTGTGTCGTCACAACCAAGTAATCGCTACAAATTCTATACTAGGAGCGTTTTTGACGTTTCATAAAAAGAAGCTGATTTGACTTTTCTCAAATACCGAATTCGGATATAAAATATTATAAGAATTCTTATTCTACTTTAATTAGTAACATAGTTTTTAAAACAGCTATTCGTCTGAAACTATAACTTTAAACGGTCCTGATGTTATGTAACTTTAAGTTAATTCTGTCCAAGTTGACTGTATGTTTTTGAAAATGATCATTACTTATCTAACATATCCAGTTGGAGAAATAGTCAGCGAATCGTGTACCTACCAACAATGTTGTTTTAAAATGTAAACTCTCTATTTATGATTTCGTAGTATTTAACATTGTATTGTTTGACTTAATTTGAACATAATATTTTATTTTTCAAGATACCTACTTTATATCATTTGATACGGAAATACAAAGAGAACATGAACCGTGGTCGAACTTAGGGTAAGGCAAGAATTGAACCCGCACCTCTGTTTTACCGGGACAGCATTCTTTATATCACCTGTCATTATATAAATACTTACTTTACTATTCAAATGAAAACGTGAATCTGGCAAGTCATCTCCTTATTATAAATTCGCTGCCCCAATATTATAGGGTTCTATGTTACATTGTCAGGGTACTTCAATTTAGACCTAGTATCACTCTGACGAACTTCAAATTTCAAGTTGACAAAAGTGCAACATAGAACCTTATAATATTGGGGCAGCGATTATTGAATACCTACTTAACGTCGACCTAAGAATGACTACTATTGTCAAATATTTTATATCAGTTTACCATTTTTTAAAGAATAATGTCCTGTGGTATTTTCACAAGTGTTTTTGAAGCTATTTCAAAAACTCCTAGTGCCATTTACGGCTGAAGTCATAGGTCTACATTATGTGTTACAATAACGATGTAACATATGCTGTAATATTAGAATAAGTATTACCTAATGTATCGAATGTTAACTTGAGAGTGTGAGAGATGTTATTGTGAAATTAATAAAATATTTAGTTGAAAAGGACACTTTTATTTTCGTCTTCCTTAACCTTTTGGACGCCATTCGTCACGTGCGACAGTGACACGGACACGCCTAAGTGATGACAATTGCGGAAAGTTTCCATAAAGTTGGAAAAGTTCTCGGAAATTTCTAGAAAGTCACAAGGAATTAAGGAAATTTACGTACCTACCTGAGAATTATAAATATTGTATAAGAGTTACAGTTTTATGCTTCTCAGGTACGGAATTTCCCCTTCAGACCCACCGTACCCCTGGCCATACCCCTGGTGGTACGGTGGGTCTTTTAAAGTTAAACGATACCACCGAGTAATAGTGATGTGCTGTTGATATCCATATCTTATTTTGTTAGCAGACTAAAAAGTTCTCAAGTTAAATAAGTACTTTCAAGAGAAAGACATGATTAGAAACAATATCAGCGATATAATTGCTATTCAAAGTCAGGTCTTATTTTACACTTTAAACTGACGGTATACCTAACCTAAATACAGTTTAAATATTTATTTATATTATACTAATATAATTAATAAATATAATACTAGTCCTTTATACGTGTCACATACCACTCTAGATGACTAAATTGTTGATTTCGAAGCATAAGTTCCTCTTTAGCTTTGCTATGAGTATCTAGCCAGTTGTATTTACTTTTTTTTATATTTAATGACATTTGACCCAGATTGACCCAGAAACCACCCAAAACCGCCAGAAATGGCGAGAATGTATTAGGGAGGCTGACCCCGTATAGGGAAAAGGCAACGAGAAAAGAAAGATATTTAATGACATTTAGCAGTCAGTCTGTTTACTACCAATTCTAAGAATAATATATTGTGCTGCATATGGTGCTCTCGATTAAAAAAATATGAGCTATTTTGAATTAAACAGTAATTATACTTCGCCTGTGTTGAAAAGGGCACAAGTCTACGTCAATGAATGCGTTTTGAGTTGTTTCCGACTTTGAGAAGTCCTTATTTTCCGATCAATCGAGCCAGCGGGATAAAAAATATTCGTAGTCCGATTGATCGTACAAGCCGATCGGACTATGCGGCGTAAGCGATTTAAGAAGATGCATAAACACGGCTAAATTACGAACATAGTAAGTGAATCAACATTCCCGTGGTGTGACTGTACATTAAACTCTTGACCGCTCCAGTCATTTCTAGGTATTATTTTTCTAAGTGTCAAAGATAACGAAGGTTGCGAATAATGAAAAAAATACTATTGTCGCAACTGGTTGCGAAACTTAATCATCAGGATGCCTTGTTGTGGTTCAGGAAAAATTTCTCTTGATTCGCAACTGGTTGCGAACAAATAATAATAATTCTTAATTCGCAACTGGTTGCGAATTGCAATTGCGAAAACGGCCGGAGGGATAAAACACTCATGGTTGTACCATATATTTTCTTGTAAATTAGTTAAACATATATTTATTTTGGCGTAACTAATAATAACATTGCACCTTAAGGTGGTTCGATTGCCATACAAAGCGTTATTTGACATTCGCAGGCTAACGGCGTGATATTTTAAGAAACTTATGTACCAAACTTTCATCAATTGGCTTCCCATTTGCGCCAAATTCCCCCTTTCCTAGAATAAACTTGTATAAACTAGATTAATTTGAGAAAAATAGTTTTCCCAAAATATCACGTGACAAACCAATTTCTCAAATTAATCTAGTTTATGTAAGTTTATTCTAGGAAAGGGGGAATTTGGCGCAAATGGGAAGCCAATTTATGAAAGTTTGTTACATAAGTTTCTTAAAATATCACGCCGTTAGCCTACGAATGTCAAATAACGTTTTGTATGGCAATCGAACCCCCTTAAATTAGGTACCCCCCGTGGAAAATAAAACAAAACACATAAAAGTAGTTCTGAAAACGACTACTGTGGTAAGTAAATGAATATTTATATGTATAATGTAGGTAGATACCCTACATAGGAACATTTTGGAAGCCTTTAACTTTTCAAGCTGTACGCTTATAATATAATCATCGTTAATTATTTGATCTTTTCGTCGTCTTTTTGGAACGATCGCCATGGTGTGAATTTGCTTCAGGACCCGAAGCAATCGTATTAACGTGACGGTGTTGTGATTATGTCAATAAGACTAGTGTAAAATATTAAAAAAATCCTATTGCGGTTATTTAATTTAGGGTGACCCGAAACTTTTGCTCTTGAGTGTACCTACATTCCGCACGGTACTTCTCACTGCACCGCAGACCGCACCTCCGTCCGGCGAAATTTGTACACGGCTCCGCATGCTGCAGCGGGGCGCGACGGCAGTGTGATGACTGATGAGAGCCTTTGGCAACACATTTATTGCTGGTTTTTGGCACCGCGGGCACCTTATTTGCCGTCATGCTCGAAACAAACAATCGCCTATGCAAGGTGCTCACAGCTCATTCAAAGATTCCAAGTTTTTCCCCTTGCTTGACCAGTAAAAAACTGAGCCGAAACCGGCTTACTTTATAACACATTTTATTTTCTAAAGACGGCCACAGAAATGTAAAATAAAAAAACTGGTAAAATTATCTCTCCCGAGCACCTTGTACAGTCGCCATCACATACATAGGTGCACTATAGATATTCAAAAATATCGGCACATGCACCCTAATGCCTTGAAAATAGAGGTGTGTTCCGATGTTTGTGAGCTGCTTGTTTGCTCCGATGTATGTGATTGGCGACTGTACATCGGAACACAACTTTATTTTAAAGGCATTAGTGCCGATATTTTTGAACTCCCTGTAGTGTACCGATGTATGTGATGGCGACTGTACCTAACTACTTATTGAATTGTTTTTTTTCCACTCATGGGGGAATGGCGATGGCGTCATCTGCCCGGGTAGCACGATAGGTTTATTGGGTCAATCAAGTTTTTCTTGTTGTTATTCTGTCCCGGTAAGCCAAGATACAACAGTAACAGACTTTCTTAGAAAAAAATACTATAAACTGGACTCCTATCATGCTAAGGAGATGCGCTACCATGGAATGAGTTTACCAATATGACAAAAACACGTGTTTAGTTTATTTAAACCCCATAAAATAATAGTTTTAAAGAGTAACCCAGGAGACGTAACCATGGCAACGAGCAACAAGAAATAGTTGATTGACCCTATTACGGCATTTACGGTCTATATGTAGGTACTGTGCGGCGCTACCACGAACTTCGTATATCTCCGTTTCGGTCGCTCGAGTACCATAAACCATAAGTGCGATAGAGACGGAGATATACGAAGTTCGAGATTCGAAGTTCGTGGTTATAACTCTGAAACGTCACGTAAAACGTAACCATAAGGCCTGAATCACACTGGACTGGCGCGGCGTGCGGTGGTGTTCAATAGGGAACATTACGCAAAACTCTTCGTAGGTGGCGACACTTGCAGCGTTGACATTGTATCTCGTTCCCACTTGCGGTATTGTCTATGCAAGCATCCTTGTCACTCATTAGACAATTAATTGTGCATGTGTGTGTGAATCCCTATATTCCTATACTGGTTTACTATTCAAATCAAATCAAATCAAATCAAATCAAAATAATTTTATTTCAAATAGACTCAAAGAGTGCTTAAGAAACGTCACAAAAAAAAAGTTAAAGTTGACAAGACACGGAAAAGATTACGATAAGATACAAAAAAGTTAATCATAAGCATCAAAAAAAAATCATTATAAAATTTAACGGCTGACAGTCCACACAAAATTAGAACCAAAAACAGTTCACATCAAAAATAACAAGGTCAAATAAATAAAATGTCACTTAAAAATTATAAAAATTAAAAACTAGAATAAAATTGAATTTCACTGAGCAATGACTTATTGGCTTAAAAGAAGTTATTGTCTTCTACAAATTCCTTAAGACTATAATAGGCCTTACATACTAAGCGGTCTTTTACAATTTTCTTAAATTTAGTAAGTGACAGACTCAAAACATCTTTAGGGATTTTATTGTAGAAACGTACAAAATTTCCCATAAAAGACGAACTAACTTTATGGAGACGGAACCGAGGCACAACAAGTTTGTCCTTACCTCTTGTATTAAAAGAGTGCACATCGCGATTTAATTTAAATAGGTGCTGATTTCTTTTGACATAGATGATATTTTCAAGAATGTACTGGGACGCAACTGTGAGAATATTAATGTGTTTAAACTTTTCTCTTAGGGAGACACGCGATCCTAACTGATAAATTGATCTTACTGCCCTCTTTTGTAGGATAAATATGGTTTCAATGTCAGCGGCTTTTCCCCAGAGCAATATGCCATATGACATTACACTATGGAAGTAGGAAAAATATACAAGCCTGGCCGTCTCAACATCGGTGAGTTGCCTCATTCGTTTAACCGCGTATGCTGCCGAGCTAAGCCTATTTGATAACTTGACTATATGTGGACCCCATTGCAATTTATGATCTATGGTTATACCTAGAAAAACCGTACTACGGGCGAATTCAAGCGTTTCGTCCTTCAGCTTCACCCGGTCACTGCAACAGACCTTAACATTAGGAAGCGTGAATTTAATACATTTAGTTTTTTTGCTGTTCAAAAGTAGGTTGTTGGCTGTGAACCAGTTAGCAACTGAGCTTAATACTGAATTCACCTCATCTAAATTGTTTTGTTTTCGGCTCACTTTAAAAATTAATGATGTGTCATCAGCAAATAGTATGATGTCATGTTTTTTGCTTATATTATAGGGCAAGTCATTAATATAGACTAAGAATAGGAATGGGCCGAGTATCGAGCCTTGAGGGACTCCTATCATGACGTTAGACCCAGATGATTGTACTCTGTTTACCTCCACTTGTTGTTTTCTATTTGACAAGTATGATGTGATAAGAGATAGAGCATTGTTCTTTACCCCGTAGAAACTAAGTTTTCGGATTAATATACCATGGTGTACACAATCAAATGCCTTTGATAGATCACAAAAAATACCAAAGGCATCCATTGACATCTCCCATGCATTAAAGATGGCTCCATGCATTAAATTGATTTTCATGAAGAAGTTTATTTAAATTAAAATGGGACAAGAGTTGTCCCAACAATATTTTTTCAAAAATTTTACTTAGTGCTGGAAGTATAGAGATTGGTCTAAAATTAGTCGGGTCTGTTCTTGACCCCGATTTGAATAATGGTATTATTTTGCTGAGTTTCATCCAGTCTGGGAATATTCCATCATCAACGCAGGCGTTAAATATCACAGCTAGATATGGTGCAATTATGACAATGACTGATTTCAAAACCTTAACGGAAAGACCCCACAGATCTTCAGTTTTTTTAACATTAAGTAAATTAAACGTCTTAATTATTTGACTTGGAGTAACATGAGTAAATTTAAATATATTGTCACTTTCATTTAAACAGCTCCTTAAAAGTGATTCGGATAAGTCAGGAGACGAATTTAAGGATCTCGTTGTTTCTAAGGGAATATTTGTGAAGAATGTTTCAAATTCCTGTGCTATTTCTAAGTCAGTGTTTATGATATTGTCCCCGATTTGAAGGGTGACTTGAGGCTCTCTCTTTTTTATTCTTCCAGTTTCACTATTAATAATTTTCCATACCGCTTTTACCTTATCAACAGAGCCTTTAATTTTCTTAGAAATAAATATAGACTTTGCAACTTTACAAACTAGTTTAAAGGTTTTTGAGTAGTTGCGAACGTAATCTAAAAATTGAGGATCCTTGTTTACACTTCTCATACCATATAGTTCGTACATATGGTTCCTACTTTTGTAAATACCGGGTGTTGCCCAATCACTAAAAATTGTCCTTTCATTTCCCCTGGTTACTTTTATTTTAAAAATGGAAGTAAACTCATTCTCTATGATATTAAAAAGAGAAGAATACATGTCATTTGGGCCATGCTGCGAAAAAGGTAATGCATTAAGACGGCTACTTAGTACGTTATTAAAATGGGCTAAGCGGTCTGCAGTGATTGGTCTACAAACTACATCTCGTTGTTTATTAGGGACTTTCCCATAGAAGGATGCTAGTTGACCACAGTGATCGGAGCTCAACTTATTTAAAATACAACTGTGAAGTGGGACTTGGCTACTAAAAATGTTGTCAATACAGGTGGCACTGGTCGTAGTGATTCTAGTTGGCTGTAAGAACAAATTGATCAGATTGAATGACTTAAATAAATTAATTATACTATTTGACATGGCTGATGAATCTAATAAATTTACGTTAAAGTCTCCGCATACAATGATACACTTAGAGCTGTTACAGACTTTTCTAAGCGCATCCTCCATCACTGATTCAAATAAACTGAAGTCTGTAGACGGTGGGCGGTAAACACTAATAATAATAAACCGTTCTAGCTCTGCGCATGACAGCTCAATAACCCGTTCAACAGATAGGTTTACAATGTCCTTACGCTCTTTACTTTTTAAACCATTATTAACTATTATCAAAGAGCCCCCGCGGGTCGTAGTTGTGCGACTAAATGAGCTTATAAAGCTATGGTTCTTAAAATTAAACATAAATTCGTGTTCTTTAAGCCAATGCTCAGTGATGCATAGTACATGAATATCGAAACAATCTAAAAATAGTCCTATTTCTAGTTCTTTAGCGGAAAATCCTTGGATATTTTGGTGAACAATATTAATTTGACTAGATGACTTTATCACAGTTACGTTACTCATATTACTAATGTCTCGGCTACCGCGACTGCGGCCAGACGCGGCCTCAGCCGCGGGCGTCGTCATTAGTGGCAGTGCTGCCTCTGGCGGCAGAACATTGCAGTAATGTTCCCTATAGTAAATTTGACATTGAATGACAAGTTTACTGTGAGTTTAGTAAAGTAAAGAAACATTCCCTCGCTGGGATTTGAACCCCCGACCAACGGCGTTGTAAACCAATGTTATAACCATTGGTCTAAGCGACCTGTGAAAGCTGTGGTGAAATTTACGTATCATATTGCATTAGCAAATCTTTATGCGAGAAAAACTCGAGAAAACGAATTTTCTCGGTAACGAGACCTATCTAGATCGATTTCTCGCCCCGTAACCATCTATATTCGAAAATTAATCGAAATCGTTAGAGCCGTTTCCGAGAACGTGATTGCAAATATATATATGTCACCGTTAGATTGTGAAAACCGTCAGTTTATAATCTTACCCGTTATATTGTAAACTGACGGAATATTGTGAACTGCCAAAATAATTCATAATTTTACGCATTAATTTTCGTTAGTTTATAAACTAACAATGTCATATCGTCAAATTGTGAACTGAATCAAATTTGCCTGATTCGGAACGCAACCTGTGCGCTGTTTGGTTGATCGAATTATTTCGCTTGCATCAGTTTCCACTTACGTCAGAACATGATTGTTTTTTTTGTTATTCAGAAATTTTATTCCATTTATTTCGGCATCCAGCAGTGTCGACGGATCCCCGCTGTGCGGGGCTCCTATTTCTGGGCGCTTTGCCCTTCGGGCAACTGAAGATACCTAACTAACCTAACCTACCTTAGTCTGGGTGTACGTTCCGTAGCAAGCCGATTTGATCTCAGTTCACAATTTGACGATTCGACATTGATAGTTTATAAACTAACGAAAAATAATGCGTTAAATTGTGAACGGTTTTGACAGTTCACAATTTTTCGTCAGTTTATAATATCGCGAGTTAGATTATAAACTGACGGTGTTCACAATCTAACGGTGACACATACATATATACATGGTGGGTAGGAGTATACCGACAGATTTTAACCATGGATTCCTGAGGTTATTAGGAGTAAAAAATGTAAAAATAACTCAAGTAAAATTCAGCAAAAAAAAAGAAAAAAACTAGTTATGTCGGTTTTTGTAAACAAAAACTTGATAACTATCGCTTCTCCATGGAAATTATCCCTTTTAATAAAATGGTAATGATTATTTTTCCAAAAAAGGATGAATTTAGTGAGTGGTAGCTGTCACTTTGATGTATGTGCGTACTTTGATAGCGACGCGAAACTTGGCAATATCGGTGGCAACGTCGCAATAAAAAAGAGCTTAATGCACTTTAGTAATCACAATAAATAGTTTACATGAAAATTGATAATATCTTCAAAACTACGCCGGATTTGACTGGGGTTAATCTAACATTTTATGCTCCTAATGACCTCGGGAATCCATGGTTAAAATATGTCGGTATACTCCTGCCCACCGTTTAATAGTATAGGATTATAAATGCAGCGACTAAAGTTTTTATTAGCACCTCAAATGTAATATATTTTAGTATGTGAGCAACGGGTTAATTGAACAGCTTCTATTAAACTAATACGCCATCTTTACTATCCGAACAGAATATGTTAAATCCAGCGCCAATTTACAAACAACAATTCACATAAATCATCTACCGGTAAAATATATTATCTTCTAAATTGATGACTCAGCGACTAATATAGTACATCAGCTACTTTATTTATTTTAGAGATTCAACATCGGTCTACTAATAAAAACAAAATCTAGCCTCAATAAAGAGCATCGCACATAATTATTTAACATCAAAATTAATGACTCGTCTTCTTTTTTAATGAAAATTTGTTAAGCAACAGACAATTTGCATAGCAACAGTCCTTCCGATGGAGACTGCTGGAGTCGCTATGTGATTTATAAATAAAATGATTGTTTGATTTTAATTTCCCTTACACAAACTCACTATTTCACCTTAGACATAACCAACCCTCGCATATTCGAGAAACAATAGGTAGGTTAGGTTCGTTAGGTAGCTTCAGATGCCCGAAGGGCAAACCGGCCAGAAATAGGAGCCCCGCTGTGCGGGGTTCCGTCGAATCTTTCGAGAGACTATTCTAACGAGCCCAAACTCAACGGGGTTACGTCGGTTATGTCCTGAATTCCCATGGCTATCTTCTGTCTCCATCATCAGATCAGCTCGAATCCAAACTATACCTCTACCCAAAATTTTAGCTCAATCGGTTGAAGATATCTGATTCAAAATTGAGATGCAATATTCCACCCGAACTACCCGACACATACTTATACATCCGAACATACTTATGTAGACATATTACAAAAGTTGGTATAAAATAATCACCATGCTGGTCATAATAACGTAGCTCAAATTAGGTACACAATATACGGTCATAATCATAATCATAATCGTTTATGGCACCATGGTAAAATAAAAAGGTCTTACGATATGTATGTGTCTCATGGACCCTGGTCAGGTATAGCAAACTTAATAACAAAGTATAGCAACTCACACAGAGTATATTATTAAATGGTTACCTACGTTAGCTAGTGTGTCCAAGTAAAATTAGGAAAAGCTAAAACACACTAGCTTATATAAATCTAGATTAAATTCAATATAGTACCTATAATTATACATAGGTAGGTACCATAAAATCAAAACAAAGAAAATACTTTCGCTCTTAATATATCACTAAAAAAAATTTGTTTGCCAGATGAAATATGATTTTAACTTTTTAGCGTAAGTTTTTTTTTTAAAATACAAAAAAATACAAAATAATTTATTCAGTAACTTAAATGATTTATAAAAATGCAGGTTGGTGTCTCTTTTTAAGCATACCAAGACACTTGTGATAAGTTAGGTTGGTCTTTTTCTTCCGCCTTTAAATAGTTTGGGAGATTATTATAATATTTAACTGCTGCATAATGAGGGCTGTTTCGGAATATTTCAAGATTTGGGACGGGTAATATAAGTTTATGTTAGAGTCTTTTATTTTGTTGCTCCTTGAACAGGTGAATATTCTTCCGCACAAATATACATAATTCCAATACATACATACAAGACAAGGTTAATATGCCGTGTTTGGTAAAATGGGGCCTGCAACTATCCCGGTTTCGTATGCCCACCACACGTTATGCATTTTTTTGCATTATGAATAGGTCATTAGCATCTGTACTGTTACCCCACAAAATAATGCCGTACCTGAACCACGAGTGGGCATAGGCGTAGTAGGATGAGAGTGCTGTGGCAAAGTCTGTTGTTTTGCGGAGCGTGAATAACCCTTAAAGAAACTGGAATATTTTTGTTTTTGTAATTGGAATGTGTGTTTCCCAATTTATGTGACTGTCTAAAGTAATACCTAAGAGTTTAAAGTTTGCTTCTTGTACTATTTCTTTGTTGTTCAGCTCAAGTTTCAGATGCGGAGGTGTCCTTTGATGAGGATAGAATTGAATTAAATTAGTTTTGTTGATGTTAATTGAAAGGTTGTGATCATTCATCCAGTGATTGATTTGGTGTAAGGTTTTTGACAGTACTTCGTTAAAATCGTCATTATTATGAAAGTCAAAACCGGCCAAGTCCGAGTTGGACTCGCGCACAAAGGGTTCCGTACCATTATCAATAAAAACGGCAAAAAAAATCACGTTTGTTGTATGGGAGCCCCCCTTAAAAAAATATTTTATTTTGTTTTTAATATTTGTTGTTATAGCAGCAACTGAAATACATAATCTGTGAACATTTCAACTCTCTAGCTATCATGGTTCTTGAGATACAACCTGGTGACAGACAGACGGACGGACGGACGGACGGACAGCGAAGTCTTAGTAATAGGGTCCCGTTTTACACTTTGAGTACGGAACCCTAAAAAGGATAGACACGTCATCTGCAAATAAAGTCCAATTGGCATCTATTTCTCTGGGAGTATTTATAACACGCTTAAAATTAGTCGCTGACCTATTAATTTAGTAGACAACTAAGTAAATTTGAAGGCGAAAATGACAATTTAAAGCAGCTGCATTAATTGAAACCCATTGATTAATCGACTTTTTTGATGATGAATGGCACACGGAATGCCTGATGCAATCGATATGAATAAATCGTTACTACTTAAACGATTTATGATCGTTTGGTCAAATCGATGTACATACAATTAGTAGTTAATATTCTGAGAAAAGGAAGACTAGTTTTTTATACTCATCGATAATTGAGTTTGCTAATGGACATGGTACAGTCAGCCGAGAAAGTGGTCGACCAACTTTTAACAGGTAAATATATAATAGAGCCGAAATGTGGTACACCACGTTCTAGGCGAACTATATCTATAAGTAAGTAGAATTGAATATATATATTGCTGACATGTTACTTTCGATAGTACCTTATTAGGGTAGGGTAGGTGTATTCACCTAACTATATTTCCTAGACAAAACTTGCGAATTAGGTTCTTACATCTTTCGGGGAAAGCTCGATTAAAATTTAAATTATATACCTGTACCCACTTTAAACTTAAGCGAGCCGGGTGTTAAAAATGACCTACACACGCTCTAGATTATTTTTTTAAGAATAAAGTCGTGTGGATGTGGGTGGCGCTGGAGCGGTCACGTTAGCACTCTTTGGGGGAGGCCTATGTCCAGCAGTGGACGTCTTTGGGCTGATAAGATGATGATGATGAAAGTCGTGTAATTTTGAACACCTGGCCCGCTTAGCTACTTCTGCGGCTGACTGTACTATGGGTACTAGGCGACGACAAACATACTTATATAGATAATTAAATACTTAAATACATGGAAAACATCCATGACTCAGGAACAAATAATCGTGCTCATCACACAAATAAATGCCCTCATCAGAATTCTAACCCAGGACCTCTAGCTTCTTAGACCGGATCACTACCAACTAGGCTAAAGGGGCTCCACGCGCTTTTTGATGAGTTTTGAGTTGATATTCCTCCGTTATAACAATATATATATATTTATGCCACAAACGTTAATCGGTTCTTCAATACTTTATCTACTTTTGCAAGAGAGTTTATTGGAAAAAAAATTATATTTATTTTTCTATGATTTATTCAAACATGGTCCAAAAAAGCTCTGTTTTCGATATTAGTATGTTGTTTATGCACTTTTATATATGAAATTTACATGTAACTGTTCCTTTTTGACGTTTCTAACAACCCAAGAGAGTTTTTTTTATTTTTAACTCATTTTTACAAAAGTTACGTCCAAAAAACTGGTTTAGTTTAGTGTCATATACCTATCTCAAAATTTTTTTTTGAGTTTCAGTTCTGAGTATGGGGACCCCTAAAACTTAATGTTTTTTTCGGTTTTTGTGTAAAAATCTTAATGCGGTTCACAGAATACATCTACTTACCACCAAGTTTCAACAGTATAGCTCTTATAGTTTCGGAAAAAAGTGGCTGTGACATACGGACGGACAGACAGACAGACAGACATGACGAATCTATAAGGGTTCCGTTTTTTGCCATTTGGCTACGGAACCCTAAAAAAACACGAAAAAACGGACGGTAACAGATCGAAGGGAGCTGTGAGCCCCTTTAAACTAGACCATAAAACTACTGCTCTGGAGCGAGATAAGAATGTCTCATTGAATTAAATTGGTTATTATTTAAATATGAATCAAACTCTGGAGCCTGGGCCAGGGTCACTTTAATAAGTCTTAAACATTCACTTGATTTGTGTCACCTCGTAAGTATGTACCCAAAACAAAGACTGACAATGTAGTCCCAGTCCAGATTACATAACGCAACCCTTAACACCTTACAATAAGGTTCATATTACCAAATATTACGAACAATTGTGTACCCACAAAGTATGTTATGTAAAAGGCAAATGGACTAAAATCCTCTGTAAATAGACGTCCCTGTTGCAACTGTTATCAGCATGTTTAGTTTACCTGATAACTAGTGTTCTGCCTTGGATTTGTATCGTAAATTAATGTTTTTTTTTTAAATTCTCTAAATCTGAGATGCTGTGTTGAGGTTCGTAGGTATTAGTTTTTTTTTAGGCTAGCTTAATTTTTTTATTGTTACTATTATAATTTTAATTGTTACTAATTTATTACAATTTAATTTTAGTGGCCTCTATGTACTAACAATAGTTGTTAATATAATTGTAACTTACTAACACTTGTATTATGCCTGAAATAAATATTTGAATTAAAAAAATATAATCAAATTAAAATTAATATATATTTTTTGGTTTAATTTGCAATGTTTATGTAAGACCTTGTTACTATTTGTTTCTTAAGACCTATTTTGTTCAATGTTTTTTTTTCGTAAAATACCTAACAATAAGTAAATAGTTGACATTAGAAGCTTGAATTAAATTTTTTGTATTTAATACTTATCGACGCGCCAGGTCACTTTCTTCAATATTACGCCTGCTTCGTTGAATCAATGAACGCACCAAAAGTAGCAAGTATTTATTTTATTTCATCAGACTTTGACAGGTCTATATTTACATAATATACCTACATGAATATGAAAAAAATCCATTGTGTGGCTTTAAGCGGCTCCTACACATGGAAGAAATTGCGTGCAAGTTTAACTACATTGCGGGATTTGATAGATGAATTGAACTCAGTATGCCACAGTAGCCCGCAATGTAATGAAACTTGCATGCAATTTTTGGCATGTGTCAATTTCGCTTTATGAAACCACGATGCAAGTGAAACCACGTGAAACTCGCCGCCATATTGGCCTTGGCAGCTCTGCCGAGGGCCTGTCACTTGTGTCTACAAGTGACAGGCATAATGCGACATGCGATAGATGGACGATAAAATTTGAGGCGATGTAATAAAGTTTAGTATAAAAAAAAAACTGTAGTAGGTATTATTAAAGTGACGAACGCTGCAGCGTTCGCGGCACGTGCACCAAAAAATCATGCTGAGCTTAGGTATAGGACTGTACTGTAATGATAAATTACATAGGTACATAAGACAGCCATAAGGACAGTTCGGTTAAAACCAACCTTAAAAACATTGAGATGGAGCCGAAAATCAAAATAACATTGATTTATTTTTAGTTCTACCTCAATTTTTTCAATGTGCAATTTTAACAATATACCTGTTACATAGAAGCATCGTTAAATACGAGCAATGCAACTTCTACAGTAGCATCATTAAGCACTTGGCTACTTGCTCCTAGCACCTAATGTTTAAACTTTAAACTTAAACTATAGAACTAAGCCAAGCTTGGCCAAGCTTACAAACTCACGAACTGTTAAAGCGAGGGTGTATTTAATGATACTTTCGTCATACAGTATGAATGCACCAACCATCAATTAACACATACATACGAATTTTTACATAAATGGGTCATACAGATTGAGTAAATCAAAAGTCCTCTTTCCTGTGGTCATTATGTAAGGGCTTTCGTACATATACAAATGTTTTGATTACATGAAGTCACATAAGAGGAGATGTCGCTTATACAGACGAACCTAAATCTCTGTAACTATATGTACCCAAATAGTAAATCAAATATGTACAAACTAAGCCGAATTCATATCTTAAAAGTGGGTTAAATTTAGATTTAATTTACAACATTGAAATTATCTTACAAAAGAACTTATATCTTACAAAAGGACTTAGACAAATATGTCTAAAACAGTCAGTCTGTTTCATCAAACAAACTCATATCTCGTTTATTTCCTCAAGGCACACAGACAGACTTTCGTGGTGTTTCGTGTTGTTGCAACATCTCTGGCCCTCGGTCGACTGGTTCCATCATAATTAGGCGGCAATGCGTTTAACTTTATTTTGACCATTTTGTGACATGCGGTGATTGGAGAGTGATGTGATAGTGGTCGTCGATAGTGCAGTATGGATTTGTTTAAGGTTTGTTTTGTTTTATATATGTTATATTATTGTAAAAAAAGTGAAGTTAAAAAGAAAATATAATTAACTCCGTATATCTCCCACGGAACAGAAACAAAAAAAAAAGAAAAATTTTGTCATCAAAATCGTTGAGCAGAATGTGCTTGCATTGTTTCACTTATGAAAATGTTGCGTTGTCTCATGCAACGGGCTAAACTTTGCCCCTTCGGTCGCACTGCACTTGGGGTTGCGTGTTCGCGTTGCGTCGTTGCCTCTCTTTCATTTGCCGTAAGAAGGAAAAAGATGCAACACGAATATTTGGACAAACACCGCCAAGTGTAGTGCGACCATTACAAATAACGTGAGACGATGAAACGAGTATCGCCCTAAGGGTGGAAAAGCGCGAACGCAGGTGATTGTACAGTCACTAGCATTAATATCTGCCATAATAATATCGTTATTTAATACAACGAGTTACATACTTCCCCATGAATAAGAAAATGCATAGAATAGGTAGGTAATCCGATATCCGGTGGTATTTTTGATTTGTATTTGTAATTCTGCAAAGTTTCTATTTGCCCAAATGACAATTGTCGATTTTTGTTTTTTGCCTAAGCAAATCATTTGTTTGATCATTATTTACCACATAATTATTTGATTGTTTGTTTTTTTGCCAAGCAATCATAAATCATAACAGTCTATTGTCATCATTTATGCATAGCAATTCTTATGACTAATAATAATTATGCTCTTCAATATAATGACTAAAAATATTGTGATATTCAACATTATGGTTAAAAACTATATTAAATAAGTAGTACAATTATGACAATGAAAGTATTATGCGTAGAATCATTTATGACAAAAAACTTTTATGAGTAATAACTTTATGCGTAATGTTGTATGACAATCGAAATTATGATAATAGTCGTTATGTGACTAGAGGGCACCAATTTTTACTGTAAGTATTATACTTAGTATAGAGGTCTAGTTTTTCAGTGCTGAAAGGAAAATATTTCTACTTAGACAGTTCAAAAAAATAGGTAAGCAGTGGTTGAATAGAGTTTATATCTATTGATCTGTATATTGTTTCCAAGATAGTAAGCAATAATGGGAGATGGTTACTGTCGCGTTGTTTTCAAGATTCTAGAAAGCAATAAGGAAAAGGTACAATTGCTTAGAGGTACATATCTATCCATGTTTCTGAAAGGCAGAATAGAAATGACAGATGTCCACTTGTTAGATACAGATAGGTACACATTCACTTCTTCCATGTTTCTCTCAAAAAGTCTATTAGGGCAGTTGTAGTTACTATAGAAAACAAACTACATTACTTAGGGATAAATCGAGCTTTGCTTTTGGACTTTTTGAACGAGCTTTAGGTCAACTCAAATGTACGAGTAATTGTCCCATACAAAAATTTACATTTTGATCTATTTAACTTATATACGACACGTTACGCAATCGACCAGAGGGGTAATTACATAACTTTTCGAACCAGCGTTAGGACAACTCAGCTGTCATTTTCCCGAACAAAAAAATACATTTTGATCTACCTAACGTATGTACGAAACGTTACACAATCGACGTGCACGGCTATCTCAAGACGGCCGCGACATACTCTCGAGCTCTCTCGCACTATCCGTCTCTCTCTTATTAGACCACTTAGAAAGAGACGGATAGTGCGACAGAGCTCGAGAGTATGTTGCGGCCGTCTTGTGCTAGCCGTGCAGCTGGTATCTTTGCCCGCGGCTACATACATATACATATCAAACAAAAATACTCAAAAAAACTTTTAACAATAATGACGCTATTATCAAGGGATTCAAGAGTAGCTGAACTCACTTTTTTTTTTGATAAAACTGTTAACAGAACTTAAAATTATCGTTAGTTAAACATTAGTTTCGTATAGAAACACACTGTATTTGACTCCGCGCCACTAGTAACTACCTAATATAGACACAGCAATATAATAATAAAAATAAAAACCGGTCAAGTGCGAGTCTGTCTCGCGCACCGAGGGTTCCGTACAAACTTTCACCACGCTTTATTAAAAAAAAATCTATGTTGGCATGGTATTTTTTTCTACAATTTCCTTTGTAAATCAAAATTTTACCACTATAGGAAAAAAAAGTAAATAGTTTCAGAATGTGCAATTCAAGCCCTTTCTTATGATACCCCACTTGGCTTACTAACTAGACTTAAAATGTTTGCCCCCTCTTATGCGTCCTTTTTAATAGAAATTAAAAATATATCTTTTATTTTTTCATTTTCCATACACGTGGATTAGGTTTGTTTACAACTATTCCAAATTTCAAATTGATAGCATTAGTAGTTCCTGACATATTTAACTTTGTGACAGACAGACAGACGGACGGAGTCGCACCTAAGGGTTCCGTTTTTACCTTTTAGGTCTGGAACCCTAAAAACACCCCGGCACAACAAACATAACTAAGGGGGCGTCCATTAATTAAGTGAGTCGTTCAAGGGGGGGAGGGGGTCGAGCTGGACATAGTAGCCTAACGCGTTGGTTGGACATAGTAGCCTAACGCGTTGGTTGGACATAGTAGCCTAACGCGTTGGTTGGACATAGTAGCCTAACGCGTTGGTTGGACATCGTAGCCTAACGCGTTGGTTGGACAAATTTACAGAAGAATGCCGTGGACCTCCTTGGCCCAGAGTTGAGGCTCAGTATGAACAACCTCAGCGTTTGGACTCCAGAAGAGAAGTCATGGCTGCGACGTGTCACCAAGCCAAGAACTATGATCTTAGAAGATGGTTGGTACCTTTATAACTCTACAGAGGAAGTAGTCTAAAATAGTCCAACCGTACATTTCACTAAATAATATTTTAACTTTTATATTGCAGTTACAGTCTGTATAAATCAAGGAGAATTCATCGCTATACTCGGACCAAGGTAAGTGTTAAAATCATGTCTTCAGCCAGTTTCTTTTTTTTATACAATGACGGTGGCAAACAATGCAGTTACATTCGGAACGTTATAAAGGCCTCCACACACCGGCCGCGGGCGCGGGCCGGGCGCGAGTCGGGCGCGGGCCCGCGCAAGTTGTAAAACATTGAAAATAAACTTCAAAAACACATCGAACGTGAGCTCGCGGGCCCGCTTTCGATGTGTGTTTGAAGTGTAGTTTCAATGGTTTACAACTTGCGCGGGCCCGCGCCCGACCCGCGCACGCGGCCGGTGTGTGGAGGCCTTTAGTGTCCTAGCTGTTGCCCGCGAATTCGTCCGCGTATAACATGTTATCGTCTAAATGTTTGTTTAAGGAATGAATAAAAGAAAAACATTGAAGTTAGTGTTGTACCTACTCTTTTAATAAACAGTCTAAAACCGAAGTTACAAATCTCTTAATTTCAAAATGTCTTGCTATCTATACAAACTTAGAACCCCCTTTTAACCTTCTTAGGCGATGAATTAAAAAAAAACGCTGAAAAAGTTATGTAGTCTAAACAGGCTAAGATCGAAGTTACAAATCTCATACTTTAAAATGTTCTTGCTTTCCATACAATTTTGGAACCCCCTATTAACACTTTTCAGGAAAAAAATAAAAATAAAACACCAAGTTTTTTGCTATTGTAATAGGTAAGTATTTCTTCTACAAACGATTCTCTAGCTAAAAAAAGTGTTTCCCATACGAACTTGGCACCTCTTTTTAACCCCGTAAGGGGTGGAATTTTCCAAAACGCTGGCAGTACTTTTTTGTACTTTAATAAGTACTTAATCTTTCTACAGAGTTATGTTTCTAACTAAAAAAAAGTTTCTCCCATACAAACATTGCACCCCTTTTCAACCCCCTTAGCGGCAGAACTTTCCTAAACGTTGAAAGTACTTTATTTGTATTCTAATAAGTAATCTTTATACAAAGTTTTAAGTGTCCAGAAAGCTCAGAAAATAAAGTTTCCCCAAGACAAACTTTGCACCCCTATTTTATAATAATTTTCAAAAATCCCTTCTCATCCGTTGCCTTTGTTGTAAAAGGTAGTTGTTGGCGACTGGCTGTGGTGCCACCTTTTTAATACGAATATGTCATCTTTTTGTTTATACTTTTTCTATGTTGCGGTTGACGTGTGAGTTGTTTTGGGTTGTCAGATTGCCTTTGTCACGTCTTTATATATTTGCTGAAACTGTGTTATATTTTAATAAATACCAGTTTAAAATACGTGTTTCCATCCTACATCCATTATACAGTCCACTCTCATCCACTAGTTATCAGTAGTTCTGGTGTAAATTTCAACTCTCTAGCCCCAGTAGTTTCGGCCGTGCGTTGATAAGTGAGTGAGTGAGTGAGTGAGTCTATCAGTCAGGCAGGACATAGGCATTTATATGTATAGAAGATGACCAAAATCCCATTCGAATATCTCAAAAAAATATGAAGCTACAACCGTTTTAATGTCGCTTGTTAGTGTGAGAAAACGATCCGGGACTGTGACGTCAAGATCCTTGAGCGTCAAAGTAAAATGCAATAGTTTCATATGAAGGTGCGTTTTGCGGAAAAGGGACAGAACATACCCCCTCTTAAAACTTTGGAAACTTGTAACTTTTTTTTATTATTATAGCCTTTTATTCACACAATAAAATTTGATATTATATAAATTTATGGGATTTCTTTCTTTACGTTTCATTCATATATCTCTTTTTTCTTCCATTTTTGAGTGTCCGTTTGCCAGTTGGCAAAGGCCTCCTCCAATCTTCTCCATTCCTGCCTTTCTGTGGCCACTCTACCCCATGTTATACCGGCTACCTGTCGTAAATCGTCATCCCATCTTCTTTGTGGTCTGCCTCTCTTTCTTTTTCCATTCCTTGGGTACCATTGGGTGATTATTTTACTCCATTTGTCTTTCCCTCGAATCGTGTGTCCTGCCCATTTCCATTTTTGTCTTCTTATTTTTTGGGTTATATCCTGGACTCTCGTCTTGTATCTGATGCTGCTATTCCTTATTTTGTCTGTTCTTTTAATCCCAACCATACTTCTTTCCATTGCTCGTTGGCATATGGATAGTTTATTTGTTATATTTCTTGTCAGAGTCCATGTTTCACTTCCATATACTAGTATTGGTAAGATGCATGTATTGAATAGTTTGCTTGTATATTTACTCTATGGTGTCTACTACACTCCTATTTTCGATCTACCCGACATCCGTATTTTCTTATAATCCCGTTCCTGAGCTATAACCACGAACTTCGGAATTCGAAAATATTCGGGTATCTCTATCTCTATTGCACTAACAATACTCGAGTGACAGGGATGCAGATATACGAACTTCGAGTTTCGGTCTTCGTGGTAGCGCCGCAGGTACTTTGGCAGAATACGCAAAGAGCGTGTGCCATTTGCCATTCAAAAAAAAAACATATTCGTGTTACTTGTTTATATTGTTCGAATTTGTTGATACATTTATTGAAATTACGCCTTAATACGACATTTTATAAGTTCTCATATCAGAATCGAATATTTTTTTATGCTTTACCTTTTGGCATGTGTATCGTAAAGGTCTATCGTAGACGAAATTGTGAAAGGCAAAGCAATTCCGCCATTTTGACGTTTCTTATAGCTGACAGTTGTAGCAGCGTTTGATTTCAATAAAAATAAATGAAAAATTAAATGAAGTGGTAAATATTTCGGAAAATTAATTAATTGTCGCAGTCGGATAAAAACTATCCTAAGTTGCAGCTAGAATAATAATGTAGGTACCTATAAAAAATGTTTCATATTTTTCCGTTCATGGGATGCTGAGAAGATTCGTGACAGCACAAAGCTTAGTTTCAAATTGGCTGATTCTTTTTTAATTTAGAGATTTATTAGAAGTGGAGATAAGCAAGCCGTTGAAGGTCCGTTTGTAGACCCACACTCTGCTCGTGTAAAATATCTAGATCTTTAGGGTATAAATTAGAAGTTAGGAGCAGCAGATTTTCTTGAAGCCTGGTCGAAACAGTTATAATAAATAATTATAAATAACTGAACTTGACTCGCAATGGTTTTTGATTTGATCTTTGTTCGATTGATGTGATTGACTACTTTCATTCTGCAAACAAAATGTTTCTGCATTATATACCGCTTGTGCAATACTGACTCCGTTAGAAATAATTTTAGGGTAAAGAAATATCTAACCTTAATTGGATTGTAGAGTATTTAGAGCTGAACCATCTACCCGTTAGCCTAAAAATGTTGAGCGGAAATCAATTTAAGCGCCAATTAAAACGATGGTTGACTAAAAATTTATTATCCTCCTGCCGCCCAGATTTTTTTGCCCAAACACTAGATTGCAGCCCAGAGTCCTTTTTATAGGTTCACATGGTTCCGGCCCAAGACCTTTGGCTGACAATAACTTGATTAAGCATTGTTGTAAGAATGTGTGGTTTTTATGGTACCATAAGGCATATGTGTAAAAGTTGTATATAGTGTTGTTGTCATTTGTTCAAAACAAATACGATGTCATTGACAATGAAACCTTGTTAAGGATATGCTCATCTGCTTTTAACGAGGAGGAGGTGAAAATAGCGAAAGACCTGCTGTTTGATTCCTTAAAAAGCAAAAAGAAGAAAACCTCGAGAAGAAATGAGGGGAAAAAAACATCGAGAACTTGAAGATATAATATGTGTGTTCAGTGAGACAGACCCGGAACTGCTTCCGATCTTTGTTGCTAAGCAGCTGAATAAGTTGCCGCCAGTAACGTTCGACCACGTAGATGTAACGGCGTTATTAAAGGATTTAGTTCGGTTGAAAGCGGATATTAGTGAAATAAAGACTCAGTATGCCACAAACAAACGGATCGATGAACTGGAAAATAAATGGCATAACGAGAAATACGCATCATTTCTTAGTAGTCAAATGAATGTGAACACGAGAAGAGGAGGCTGTTTAGCATATAACAGTGGACCGATGGGATTGTTAAATCAAAGTAATACATCAGTTAAGTCGGTTGAACTTGAATATAAACAAAACAATAACGGTCATACGCCGTCATCACAGCTGATTGCGACTGTGCAGGCAGAGTCGAACACAGGGCACTCGTCGTCCTTTTCGCGCGCAGGTGAGGATGTTGGTTTGTTTCAATCGCACTCATCACCAAATGAGCCGGTAAACAGACCGGCTACCCCACCTGTGTGCCAAACTGACAACAAAGACGATACACGAAAGGTGACCGTACGTAATGAAGATAAGGTTCAATATCTAATACCACTTGGTGGATGCACTAAAAAATCTAACGAGAAGAAAGCAAGAATGTTTCGATTGAAACATCGCAGCGGTTAACCTTTGCAGAAATGGTTAATAATGGGGATGCATGGAAACCACCTACGGTTGATGAGGAGTGGGAGAATGGCCAAAGGAAGAGATTAAGAAACCGTTTTATAGGTTGCAAAGGCAAGGCGAAACCCGGTGCAAGTTTGAAGTTTAAAGCAGCTGAGGAGCGGATTCCTTTGTTTGTATCGAATGTACACAAGGATGTTTTAGAGAGTGATATAACAGATTACATATATGAAAAAACGGGGGAAAATGTCACCATGTACAAAATTAAAATGCGAAAACCAAAGAGTTATCACTCATATAAGATTTTTGTGTCCCGAGATAAACTATGCTCCTTTATGGATGACTCCCTATGGCCTGCGGGGATATCATTTAGGCGCTTTATAGATTTTAGGGATCGGCAGGAAAAGCCACCTAGTGGTAAAAGTGTCAGTGGTAACTGTAGCTCGACCCAATTATGAGTGACACAATAACAAAGATAATTAGTTTTAATTGTAAGTCATTTAAAAGGTCGATGGACGGAGTGAGATCACTGTGTGCGTCGGCGGACATTCTGGCGCTACAGGAGACCTGGCTACTCGAGCATGAAATTCCTCTACTGGGCACAGTGAGTAGTGACTTTGCGTATACGGGATCCTCGGCCGTAGACACGGGTGCGGGCCTACTTGTGGGGCGCCCTTTTGGTGGCACGGCGATTCTCTGGCGCAAGAGTGTTTTCCAGTCGGTATCAGTGATCAAAACCATTAGTGCAAGGATATCGTGTGTTAAAATAGGACTACAAAACCGATCCGTTCTAGTTTTTAGTATTTATATGCCGGTAAACGCGACGGAAAATCTTCCAATTTTTACAGAGTGCCTTGGGGAGATAAACGCAATTATGGAGGACAATAGTGATGTTGAAGTAGTTTATATGTTAGGCGATTTTAATGCTCTCCCCACAGAATTGTTCTATAGAGAATTGGACCAGTTTTGTATGGAACAAGATTGGTATTGTGTTGACGTAGATATCTTGGGACGTACATCTAACACTTATACGTACACTAGTGAGGCACATGGCTGTAACAGGTGGCTGGACCATTGCATCGTCACAAAGTCAGCGCGGGAAACTATTCGAAATGTTATAGTGCGCCAGGACGTGTACTGGTCTGACCACTTTCCTCTTATTGTCGATTGTGATATGAGCCAAGTGCATATTAAGTGTGAGACTGTTAAGTCACCTCTTGAAGAAGTGATTTGGGGAGACAGGGAGGCTGCTCAGGTGAGTATTTACCAGAACTTGTGTAACGATGGACTTAAACAGTTAGATTTCCCTACAGAATGTACCATTTGTGCAGATGGAGTGTGTAATGATTGTACCCATTATGGTGTACTTGATAAAATGTATTGCACCGTAATCAATGTACTAACTGTAGCGGCCAGGAGATCAGCTAAGGCAAGGCGTAGAAGGCATCATATAATAGGCTGGAATAGGCATGTCGCGGATGCTCATAGGGATGCCAGATTGAAATTTCTATGCTGGATATATGCTGGGAAACCGCCTAGCGGAAAAGTCTATAATGAGATGAGTCAAAGTCGGAAGTCTTTCAAGTCTAAGCTGAAATGGTGCCAGGACAGACAGGACCAGATTAAAAGCGATATCCTGGCCTCAAGCCATTCAGCTAAGGACTTCAAGGGCTTCTGGAAAAATACTAACAAGCTAAGTGTAAAGCCTGGAGTCCCTGTGAGTGTTGGAGGCATGAGTGATGGGAAGAATATTGCCAATAATTTTAAGGATCTGTTCACCTCCATACATACATTCACTCAGAAGACCGCGGAGGTGTCTGATACTGAGACTACCGTCGGAGAAAGTACCATACATTTTTCCGCAAAACAAGTTGACAAAGTCATCAAAAATATGCAGAAGGGAAAGTCTCCGGGATACGATGGTCTCAGTATCGAACATCTCAAATATGCGGGTGTACATTTGCCACGCATCTTGGCGATGTTTTTTACGTTGTGCTTGCGCCATGCTTACTTACCTGAGCAGCTGATGAAAACTGTAGTCGTTCCAATTGTTAAAAATAGGACAGGGGACGTGTCAGATATCGCTAATTACAGGCCCATCTCACTTGCCACTACAATCGCCAAGGTGCTTGACAGCTTGCTTAATGACCATCTCAGGAAACATATTAAACTCCACGATGCTCAGTTCGGGTTTAGAGCTGGACTATCGACGGAGAGTGCTATTATGTGCCTTAAGCAAGCTGTTAGATACTATAAGGAAAGGAGCACGCCAATTTATGCGTGCTTCCTTGACTTATCTAAAGCATTTGACTTGGTGGCATATGATTTGCTGTGGGACAAACTAAATAAAACTTCGGTGCCAACCGAATGTGTGTCCCTATTAAGATACTGGTACGCCAATCAGGTGAATCAAGTGAGGTGGGCTGGAGACTGGTCTGACCAGTATAAACTGGAATCTGGAGTGAGGCAGGGTGGGCTGACTTCTCCTGTCCTCTTCAATTTGTATATAGATGAGTTGATTGGAGAGCTGAGCAGCATGCATGTCGGATGCAATATTGACAATGTCTGCGTAAACAACATTAGCTATGCTGATGACATGGTGCTGCTTGGTCCCTCAATCAACTCCATAAGGCAACTGATTGCAAGGTGTGAGAGCTACGCTGAACGACATGGTCTTAGGTACAATTCAAATAAAAGTGAGATGGTGATCTTTAAAGCCCGTAAGTATAATCCACAAAGTGTACCTTCGGTCATGTTGAACGGTGAGGCCCTAAAAGTATCCAGTAAGTTTAAATATCTGGGTCATATAGTAACCGAGAATATGAATGATGACCTGGATATCGAAAGGGAGAGAAGAGCCTTAGCAATCAGGGGCAACATGCTCATCCGTAGATTTGCACGGTGTACAAGGGAAGTCAAGCTGACACTCTTTAAAGCCTATTGTACGTCTTTTTACACGTGCAGTCTATGGATGAGGCATACAAAGCGAGCCTACAATGCGTTACGTGTGCAATTCAACAATATCTTCAGGATGCTGTTCAAGCTGCCTCGTCACTGCAGTGCGTCAGGCATGTTTGCCGAAGCGCACACTGATGGCTTCCATGCCATCATACGCAAGAGGGTCGCCTCGCTGCTGAGACGAGTGCGAGGAAGTGAGAACAGCATTCTGAGGATATTGGAAGGACGTTGGGATTGCCCTATGTTAGGGCACTGGGTTGGCATTGTGACGGGGAGGGTAAAATAACTCTTGAGTTTTGCCCTGAACGACACAGTGCCTCTCAGCGTACAAATTATACTTTTCTTTTCTGTTTTGCCTACTAACATTTAGCTTTAAAATTATTTTATGTACTAACAAACTTATGGATTCTATGAGTCTGAAATAAATGATTTTTATTTTATTTTTTTATTTTTTAAAAGGCTTTGAGACTGAAAAAACTCCGAAATCGAATGTCCTTTTTTTAGGTCTCTGGGCCGCAACCAAAAAAAAAGAAAAAATATTAAAACGTTTATTTATGAGTTAATTTAAATTTATTTTATGCCTATATGTTAATTTCTTATGCTTCAGAAGTATAATTTTGTTAAATTGCAATACATCGAACACTCTGCATATATTTTGTTATTATTATTTTTTTATGCCTACGTCTGCCACATGTTATCATTTATCCTGGTCACATCCTGATTATATTTCAACCATGGCGTTTAGATTGTAAGTTTACTGTATATATTTATTACCAATAATACATTGGAATATTAATCAAATGGAAAATGAGCCTTCAATTACGCACCAAAGTTGACCATGTCGTTTTTATTTATTAAAACGGGGTAACCGCCCGTAGACCTTTTAAAATCCTATATAGTTTCATGACCGGATATCGGAGTTTTAATGGCGGGGTTAAATGCAGGGTTGAAATAATGACCGATTTATCAGTACAAAACTCAGTAATTATCGATCAAGCGTGTAAGCAATAAAATAAACATCGATAAGTAAATCAATTCATCGACTGCTATTTCGAATTTGCATTTATTTTTGCCACAGAAGCTCCGACATCAGGTCATAACTAAGCTTATTTCAGTGCAACACTAATTCAACATAATAGCAAAACCAATTATTGGGATTTTAACTAGTCTCAAACGGACAAATTAAAAAAGGAATGTCTGAAAAATATCTTTTATTAGAGATCAGACATATCAAAAACTAAATCATAGCATAGCGGTTGCAGCCCGTAGACCTATTAAAAACTTTAACAATATATACGCCCACAGACCTTTTAATAGGTCTCCCGATTATTAGTTGTTATATTTACAATAATATTGATTGAATGCATGAAATAAATACGGTAAAACTAAGATGAACATCTTCGGCAACACTCACAATAAAAACACATGCGAAATCTGCCGAGATAGCAAAGAAATTCACAGATTTACTTAATGTAAGTTCCTCGACGCCGGGCCATTGTATTCGTATTCGTATCTATTGTTTATGGCTACTGTGCAACTTAAGCACAATTCTGCCAGCATCAAGTGTCCAGCTTTGCACGGTACATATGAAAGAGGGTGGACATATACCAGGCTACTAAAATTCACAAACAGGGGTGATTCCTGAAAACAGATGACTAATGGAGGTTACGCCAAAACTGACAGATGAAGTTTCACATTTTGACATCTAGTGTCAACGTCAAATGTGACGTATTCGTTCAGAAGTCATTCGAATTCAATACGCGGTAAATTTTAAGTTTTGTGACAAGATGAATTTGAAGTCCTTTTAAAAGGTATGCGGGCGTTAAAAAGTTAAAATTGTCATTACGCTTGGGCCGGAACCACTACTCATGCGGAGACCTTCTGATAGGTCATTGGGCGGCAGGAGGTTAAATGATTTAAAAGAATACTTCGAGTTCTTAAACTGAATAATTACATACTTAAGTAACTTTTATAGTTAATATTCTATGCCCGAAAGGGTTGCCATTGTAACTTACATACTTATTATTAAGACCAAATTGTACATGGTAAACAATAAATGTTCTCTTCTCTTCTCTCTTATCTTCTCTCTTCTCTTCTCTCTTCTCTTCTCTTCTATCTTCTCTTCTCTTCTCTTCTCTTAAAGATATTTACTACTGTATTGTTTGTGCGTGTAACAGTATGAAATATTCCCAGTGGCGCCGGCAAGACGACGTTTATCACATCAGCAGCGGGCAAATGCAAGCTGCCGTCCACCGGCTCAGTGTCGGTCAACGGCACCTGCGTCAGCGCATTGCACGGCATCGCAGAAATCGTGCCGCAGTTCGATATCTTCATGGGCGCGCTCACGGTTATTGAGCATTTGGTCTTCATGGTAAGACCATCAAATGGAATAAGATAATTGTTTGGGCTTTGAGCTACACCGACAAGAGCCTAGCTCTTAAAAAAGAGAAGAAGAAGAATAGTTTGAACAAAAAAAACACAACAACACCGTAAAGAAGACGTCAGACATATTTCATTGTCACGAAGGGGTCCCATCGCAAACTAATGAATGATATCACGGTGGGTAACCAACTGGTTGATATCATCAGCCAATTTAATCGAATCCAATCGAATAAAGCTGTCCAAGTATGTTCCTAATTTGCTTGCGATTTCAACAGTCTCTGTGATTAACAAGATGCTCGCAATCCGAAAGGCTGTTTGGTCTTTCTTTATAGGTGTCAACCTACTTCATAGAGGGATGGGTATGAGCAGAGATGGGCATTTTTCGAATGATTCTTTATTCGAATAATTATTTGAATAATTCTTTATTCGAATAAGCATTTATTCGTAATAAATAATTCGCGATGAATTAATTCGTCTACATTTTCGAATGACGAATGATTTATTCTCATTTTATTCGAATAAATCCACGAATCCACAAGGAGATGATTTTTGGGTAAAAACTATCCGTTGTCATTCTCCGGGACTCAAACTATCTCTATATCAAATTTCATCTAAATCGGTTCAGCGGTTGAGGCGTGAAGAGGTAAATTAAATATTATTCGTGGGTTATTCGTGGATTTATTCGTCGATTATTCGCGAATAATTTATTCGCGAATAAATATTGGTGAATAAATTAATTGCAATATTTATTCGTCATTCGCGAATAAATCTATTTATTCTTATTCGTCATTCGTATTCGAATAAATTTTGCCCAATGAGGTATTAATGTATGTCATATTTGTCTGGGGCACTGCGAGACGATGGATGTTTATAGTTTAAAATTTAGATGTTTATCTTTTTTTCGGTTTTTACATGATAAGAATTTAAACTTGTACAGTGCCTTGGTTCCTTCCTGCCAAACTGTATAAATTTTGTATGATCAAATACTCATTACTAATGGACCATATAATTTGTATGTAAATTCCAGACAGAGATGAAGTTAGGCAGGTACAAGACACCCAGCAACATCCTGCTGCTCAACAGCCTGCTGAAAGAGTTGAAGCTAAAGGCGCACGCGAAGACCACCATATCCTCGCTCTCGGGCGGGCAGAGAAGGGTTCTCTCACTGGCTGGAATGGTATGTTATTGCCATTAAATAGAACTCTGTGCTTCTCGAGCTTCTTTCATGCCTGGAGAGTCAGACTGCGACTTCGTTAATTTTTCGTGTGTATTTTATTTTAAAAAAGAAAAGAAAAGTATGTACTTAGTTCAAGATACCACACTCCTCGAATAAATGGCTGAGCGAAATGCGATGGGCAGAGACTGTGATTTACGGATTTGTCTATCTGTATTTTCATAGTGTATCCTCAATACAGTCCTCACTCACATGATCACACGAGGTTACAGAACACATTATTTTTCAAAAATGTGTAATTTTGATTTTATTTTCAGCTCCTTTCAAACCCTCGGATCGTCATCTGCGACGAGCCAACCACAGGCCTCGACAGCTACAGTGCATCCCTCGTGGTAGGCATACTGAAGCAGCTGACAAAGTCGGGGAAGATCGTCATCTGCTCCGTCCACCAGCCCTCGTCAGATATCTTCAAGGAGTTCAACAATATCATGCTGATGGCGGATGGACGGTTGCTGTTTCATGGGACGCAGGAGGAATGTAGGAAGATGTTTGAGAGGTGACTTTAATAGTTAAATTGCTTTATCTAAGGTTGACAAAACGCACGGCGTCCATTGGGTATGGTGGCCGCTTAGCATCAGGAGGCCTTACGCTTCTTTTCCCACTGACGTGGTATAAAAAATCGAAGGGCTCATTTATGCTGATGCTAAAAGATATTTTTTTTTATAAATCTCTTGTGCCTTGTAGGCCCTTGTCTATCCGGATAGGTGACGCGAGCAGCGGCGTGAGACGCGAGTTTCAGTTTGTTTTCCAGTTTTCTTATAATAACATATTCGTCATTTGATCACGCCGAAACTTCTTTGATAAAGTGTAGCTCCATTGCATGAATAATGCGACCTTTTCTCTTTATTCCTACTTATCTCCCAATCAATACTCAAACCAGTTTTGCTTTAAAAAAGGTAGTAAGTATGACCTTTAGTTCACGTTTAAATAATGCATCATTTATTATCCGTTCCATTTGTAGCATAGATCTACACTGCCCGAAGAACTATAATCCAGCCGAGTTCTACATCCGAGCTATATCCTCTAATACAGAAACCAACCATGTGCAGGAGATTCTAGAGAAGTGTAAGGATCGCTACCGGCCGTGCGACGAGGTCGTGGAAACTAAAGCGAGGTTTAGTATGTAAGTGTAAGCAAACCGGCATCCTCCGGCAATCGCAATAAGTTTTCATTTGCCAACAGTATTAAGGAAGACTCACGCTAGAACGGGCCGTGTCAGGCCCGGGCCGTTTTCTAAGAAAAGTGTCGGCGTTTTTGCGCGGCCGAGCGATACGGAAGCCCGGCCGAGCCGCGGCCGAGGCTCGGTAGCGGCTCGGTGTCGACACGGCCGAGCCATGGCCCGGCCGGGCTTGCGCATAGATCGGCCGCGCAAAAACGCCGTCGTTTTTCTTAGAAAACGGCCCGGGCCGGATACGGCCCGTTCAAGCATGAGTCATCCTTTATCCTTCGTCCGAATTTTCATTTCGGTGTTTGATTTTGTAAAATTATAAATTATAGTGTTCTTCATCCATCTGTTCTTCATCAGGTTAGGTTTGTTTTATAATAAGTTATCCTGAAAATTTAATGGTTTCAGAGAAAAACGGCTTGTACCCGAAATGAAAATTCGGACAAACGAAATTTCGTGTATGTGAACGAATATACATAGAACACGAGCTCCATACAAATTTCTACCCAAACTCGGGCCCAAAACCCGGTATGCGCATAGTCAACTGCGTATCCAATCACAGCTACCCAAAATGTCAGCCTATTTTCAATTACCCAACACAAATGGATGCGATTGGTCAATTTAGGAATGCATTGCAGTGATTAGCCGTCGTGCGTCACGTCGGACGACAGCCATGTGACAGTGGCATCGAAAACGGATAATTGTTGAATGGTTACATGCAACAAGAAGCAACTTAGTTTATGAAAACGTATGCGTGATTTTTTTGTTTAAGAAGTAGGGCTGAGTCGCCAAGTAAAATACCAAATTATTTATTTTTATTTACAATATAATACAAGTATAAGTAATGTAGAGCTCCTTATAGAAAAATATCAGGAATTTCAGAGGCCGCTCTACATTGCCTTTATAGATTATCAGAAGGCTTTCGATACTTTGTCACACTTATCTATCTGGAAGTCACTAAAAGCACGACACGTAGAGCCCCATTATATCAATATAACACTGCACGTGTCCCCTGGGTGGTGCTAAATGAGCGACAGCACTTCCGGCAAAACAGGCGCAACTATAAAAATATCACATTACAGATCGCCCTACGATTAAATAAATAAATATAAATATTCTAAAATACTCATACGAAAATAACACAAGTAGATAACAATTAGAAACTGTTCTATTGCGCTTTTAATTAATAGAATTTGATGGCTGTAAGAATCGTTTTTAAATGCATTAGTCACATCTTTGAAAGAGGAAATATAACCAAAACATTTATTTGCAATGAATGCAAGATGAAATGTAAAGAACAAAGAACATCCCTTTTTTGGCATGCCATTTCGAATCGTGTCGTTTCAAACGAACTGCTTCATTCCATATTTCGTTTCTAATTGGATGTGTTGGAAAACTAAAAACATTTTTTTTTTCATTTTATAGATAGAAATGCATCGATAAAAACTACAAAATATTGATAAGATATTCAATGGTTTAAATAGAAACTAACTTATTAAAAAAAGTTATGATGTCTGTTGGCATAATACCATCCCTATACAAAATGTGATCATCACAATAAAATCAAAATAATATATGTATCGATGTATTAACTTGTGAAAAGTGATTCCATCTTTTTTGTTGTGCTTGTCCGAACGACTCACACACCATTTTACGGCACAACAAGGCATATTTATTGAAACCGGACGTTTGGTTTATTTAACAGTTTGACACGGTGGCCATGTTCGAACTGAACGGCTGCTAGGCATCCTTTTTAATCCCCGGCTATAAGTGCATCATTTTTGTGGGGCCACTTTTTCGCGCTAGTTAGACTTCTATGTATATTCGTTCACTGGTTTGCGGTAATAAAAGGAATGGTGACAACACTGGATCCTAAACGTATCCTTCGCATTGTACTGATCTATACCTTGAGTTAGTACTAGAAAACAGAGAATGCACGTAATGTGAATGCTCGTTTATTAGACTGTTTCCTATGTAACCTGTGACTCGGCTTGTTTATCGAACTGTTTTTTGCTTTTTTTGTAACTCGGCTTGTTATTGGACTATTTTTTGTTAAAATATGGAAAACCCACCAAATGTGACGAAATAAAAGGCGTTTTAGGCATTTCTCGTCACAAGAGAAGACAATGGTACAAAACTTGTACGATACTTTTTTAAAGGAGACTCCACACGCTTTCTTTCGTATTCTTATCTAAGTTGTGCAGCTTTGTAGATAGCTGCACAATTTAGATAAGAATATAAAGTACTTTCAGCGTTTTGGAAAATTCCACCCTAAAGGAGGTTAAAACGGGGTGAAAATTTGTATGAAGGTAACTTTTTTTTTGAGCTAGAGACTCGATATTGTTAGAAATATTATGTATTAGAATACAACTTAATTATTTTAGTAGCTAAAAAAAAGTTTCCTCCATACAAACATTGCACCCCCTTTTAACCTCCTTAGAGGTGGACTTTTCTGAAACCCTGAAAGTACTTTTTTTATTTTAATGTAAGCTTTCTAATTAATTACGAGCTTCTATTTCAAAAAAGATTCCCCTCATACAAATCTTGTGATGATGATGATCTTTCTACAAAGTTTAGTATCAAGCTCAAAAAAATGTTTTCTCAAAACAAAAATTGGAAATGTTCACCCCCATAGAGGTGGAATTTTCCAAAACAATGAAAATAATTAAGTTGTATTCTAATACACAATCTTTCTAACAATATCGAGTATCTAGCTCAAAAAAAAGTTACCTTCATACAAATTTTCACCCCTTTTTTACCTCCTTTAGGGTGGAATTTTCCAAAATGCTAAAAGTACTTTATTTGTATTCTTATCTAAGTTGTGCAGCTATCTACAAAGTTTTAAGTCTCTAGCTAATAAAAAAACGTTTCCTCCATACAAATGTTGCACCCCCTTTTAAACCCTTTTGGGGTGGCATTTTCCAAAACGCTGAAAGTACTTTATTTGTATTCTAATAAGTAAGCTTTCTACAAAGTTTTAAGTCTCTAGCTAATAAAAAACGCTTCCTTCATACAAATGTTGCACCCCCTTTTAACCCCCTTAGGGGTGGCATTTTCTAAAACGCTGAAAGTCTTTTTTTGTATTTCAATAAGTAATCTTTTTACAAATTTTTAAGCTTCTATCTCAAAAAAGAGTTTCCCTCATACAAACTTTGCAACCCTTTTTAACTTCCTTAGGGTTAGAATTTTTCAAAACGCTGAAAGTGCTTTATTTATATTCTACTAAGTAAATTATGTACAAAGTTTGGAGTCTCTTGCTAAAAAAACGTTGCCTCCATACAAATGTTGCACTCCCTTTTAACCCCCTTAGAGGTGGAATTTTCTAAAACGCTGAAGCTGCTTTTTTGTATTTCAATAAGGAATCTTTCTACAAACGTTTAAGCTTCTATCTAAAAAAAGAGGCTTCCTCATACAAAATTTGCATCCCTTTTTAACCCCCTTTGGGGTGTCAATTTCCAAAACGCTGAAAGTACTTTAATTTTATTCTAATAAGTAATCTTTCTACAATGTTTGAAGTCTCTAGCTCAAAAAATAAAGTTTCCTCCATACAAATGTTGCACCCCCTTTTAAGCCCCTTAGGGGCGGAATTTTCTTAAAAGCTGAAACGGTTTTTTTTGTATTTCAATAAGGAATCTTTCTACAAACTTTTAAGCTTATATTTAAAAAAAGAGTTTTCCTCATACAAACTTTGCAACGCTTTTTAACCCCCTTAGGGGTGTAAATTTCCAAAACGCTGAAAGTACTTTAATTGTATTCTAATAAATAATCTTTCTACAATGTTTGAAGTCTCTAGCTCAAAAAATAAAGTTTCCTCCATACAAACTTTGCACCCCTATTTAACCCATTCAGGGGTGGAATTTCCAAAAATCCCTTCTTATCCGTCGCCTATGTTAAAAAAGGTAGTTTGGGTGTAAATTTCAAGTTTCTAGTTCCAGTAGTTTGGGCTGTGCGTTGATAGATCAGTCAGTCAATCAGTCAGTCACCTTTGCGTTTTATATATATAGAAGATTATAGGCAACTTTATTGTGTCCCACTGCTGGGCAAAAGCCTCCCTCTTTTCCATCCACGTATCCCTATCCTGGGCAGTCTCCCACCAGTCAACTTATTCTCGCTAAAATATTTATTGCAGATATCAAAGAAATTGGTTCGTACAAGTGTACCTGCTCCTGTGGAGATCTTCATTGACTTTGAAGAGGAAGTTTGTAGAACACGTCCTTCTATTACTACTTAACATAGTAAGTAGCCACATTTTGATTTACTGCACAATTAATTGGTCCTAATAGTAATAAAACGTGAAACCTGGGCGTTTTCAGAAATTGTTGTTGGTAAGCGGAGTCTTAGTAATAGGGTCCCGTTTTACTCTTTGAGTACGGAACCCTAAAAAACAAAACAAACCATAAACAAGAGGTGTCACATTTTCGATTTCCCACCAAAATAGATACAGTTCAAAATGAAAAGATGAAAGATGATCGTTTTTGAGTTGAAGTCGGTTTTAACTTTATTTTTAATGTAATGTACGAGTACATAATATATTTTTTTAGTTTTATCATTCTCTTATTTTAGAAGTTACAGAGAGGGGAGGGGGACACACATTTTACCACTTTGGAAGTGTCTCTCGCGCAAACTATTCAGTTTAGAAAAAAATTATATTAGAAACCTCAATATCATTTTTGAAAACCTATCCATAGATACGTATGGGTTTGATGAATTTTTCTTTTTGAGTTTCTGTTTTGTGTATGGGAACCCCTAAAACTTAGTGTTTTTTTTCTTCGATTTTTGTGTGAAAATCTTAATGCGGTTCACAGAATACATCTACTTACCAAGTTTCAACAGTATAGCTTTTAAAGGTTGAGCCTCGTTAACAGAATTTACATACTACTCTACTTACATTAAAAAAAAATTGTTTCGCCCGATGGCGATTTATATCCATATCGCTTGTCAGACCAGTGACGCTCCTAGAAATCCTGTAATTCATAAATTTTCTCTCTTATAATAAGTAGGTATTCAAATTTAGTTTTTTTTTGTTTAACAAGCTTATTTTTCCAGGGAATATCAGCGGTGGTAGTAGGCGCCATCTTTACCGGGATCACGGGTACCACACAGCGCGGAGTCCAGGATATTCGGGGTTTCCTCTGGCTTCTGACTAGCGAAGTCTGCTACTCCCTATCCTATAGGGCCCTATACGTGTTCGAGGAAGACCTTCCGTTGTTCAGGCGTGAAGTCGGCATCTATAAGGGCTCCGCGTTCTTCGCTTCGAGACTGCTAGGTTTTGTAAGTAAAATAAATGTTGGAGGACAATATTATACTTAATCGAACAAGCCTCATTGTAAGCGCAATGGGGAATGGATGAAAATTTTAGAAGTGCCTGATTTTTTTTTATGTGATAGGAATAACCTTCCTTTGCACCAGGAAAAAGTTGCAGACTTTTCAGGTGCGTCAATTATTTTTGGAAAATATAAACAGTTTCCTCACTTACGTTTTGGGTTTAGGACGGTGAATGAGACATTTTCCTTGGATCGTCTCATATTACAAAAAATATTTTAAAAATCCGTAGTAAACTGACACTTGCAGCAGCTATATTTGCCATTGTCAGGGTCAGATATTCAAATTTTTTTTTGTAATATGAGACGAATCTAGGAAAGTTTCTCATTCGCCGTCCTAAACCCAAAACTTAAGTGAGAAAACTGTTTATATTTTTCAAAAATAATTGACTCACCTGAAAAATCTGAATTTTTTTTTCTGGTGTTAAGGAAGGTTATTCCTAACACCAAAAAAAAAATCAGACACTTCTTAAATTTTCATCCATTCCCCATTAGCTTGTGTTGTGTAACTAAGCGACGATATATTAAATAGATATTTAATACATAGAAACAATCCAAGACTCGGAAACAACTATTCATGCTCATCATACAAATATTTATTTTTACCGGGATTTGAACCCAGGATTGTTAGCTTCGTAGGCAGGGTCTCTAAATCTCTACCCACTTGACCGGCCGTCGTACCTAAGTGACGGTTTTTTTCGGGCTTCTGAGTAGCGTATAGTGTCACAAACTACATATATTTCGGGTACCACAGACCTTTGTAGCTTCATTTGGTTACTGAACAGCGAAATCTGGTATTCGCTCGTCTACAGCGCTCTGTGTTTGAGAAAAACTTCTCAGTTTTGTAACAGCCGATATTTTTTTCTGGCTTCTAACCGGAGACGAGTCACGTGTATTACATGTTCGTGGACTTTATTGCAACTTATTCATTTGTTGCAACATCACTAGACATCAATGGAAACGAAACATAAGCCTCTGAAATCCAAAAGAAATAACGCCAGTCAAAGCAATAATCTTTACGTTCCAAATTGATATTTTTTACGCATAAAAAAGTCTTTGATAGTCTTAATATCCGGCATCAAAGAGAGAGCAACTGTGTTACTTAGAATGTCGTTAAATGTTGATCTTAGGACCTTTTTACGTTCTCGTAATTTTATAAGACTTCTTTTATTAGGGAGCAATTCGAGTTATTGATATGAGCACGGTCTTTGAACTTACTACCCACTATTCGCGTAATTCTGTAATTTATTTAGGTCGATGTGACATAATAATACTCAGTTATTGTGAATCACGTGGCATGTGTAGCATACACCTACTGTGTTTTTGTGTAATTCATGCTCACTATTGTAAGTACCCTTGTCTGGCTGGACCTTTGATTTACCGAATCAGGTTTAACCATTTCCCTACTGGAATTCGTGCTAACCGAACACACAATTAAACTAGACTAAAACTAAGAAATTGGTTAGCACAAGAGTTCACAAGACGGCCCGCGAGCTGTCTCGATTTTTCTCGCACTATCCATCTCTCGCCTACTCGTATTAGAAAACTTAGAAAGAGAGGATTAGACATATTGATTATTGAATTTAATTGTATATACATTATTATTGTAAAAGTTGTCCTGCTATTGTGAATTAATTTAAGTAAACCTGACCTGTAATTTATATTACCAATAAAATGACTATGAATATGACGTATAGTGCGGGAAAAATCGAGAGCTCGCGCGCCGGTTTGTGCTAACCGTGCAGTTCGGGCCCCTGCGGCAGGGTCCGCATTACCCCAATAGGCTGGCTGCGTTCCCCATCTGGATCGCTATGCTGATCCGTTGATAATTCTGATCTTATTGTTGGTTTCGTCCAGGTACCTATCTGCATCGTGTGGCCGGCAACATTCATGATCATTGCAACGCTGGCAGTGGATCTGCCCAACAGGATCATGACCTCGTTAGAGTTGTTGGCAGCGCTTATCTGTGGAGCCTTTGCTGCTGCTGCGTATGGTAAATATTACATTTATGGATCCTGATTAATCAGAGTGATCACTTTATTTTTGGTAACAGCTGTTGGCTGTCTAGCTGAATAAAAAGTTCAGTATGATCTCAAATTACCGCATGCGGCCCGCGGGCCACCTGTTGCCGACCACTGTGCTAATGCTAGTATGTATTGTTGATCCCTCCAGGTGTCGGCATGGGCGCTTTATTCACGTCAAGTGGCGTGATGGGTGACGTGATGCCGTGCGCGGACCTGCCGCTGGCGCTGATGTCCGGCGCCTTCCTGACCATCGGCAGCCTGCCCGCCTGGCTGCTGCCCCTCAAATACGTGTCGCACTTCTACTACATCATGACGGCAGTTAGCAATATCTACTGGGTGCAGATTGATCGCATCGGTCAGTACAATCACAACTTACAATTCAACGCACTTTAAAAGATGGGACTCGGATGTAACACTTTAAACTCTCGCGCTTTGTACACATATTTAAATACTGTTTAATCCGGGTCTAACGCGATATTTATTTACCTTTATTTCTGACGTTTCGACACGGGTTGCACCGGTCATGGTCGCAGATAACTACCTCCAAAAGTCGATAAAAAAATGGAGGGTACACCCGAAATAAGTCCACTACCCATCCATTTTAATGTTAATTGTCTAGGGCACGGCACACAACACTTACAGTATCCGCGCACAGATCCGAAGATATACGAGATTTCAGTTTCTGAATCACTGGTCCCCAAGTCGCCGATAAATTGAAATCATCATCTCTATTGAAGTTCTTCGGGTGTTAATAAATATCGCGTTAGACCCAGATTAAACAGTATTTAAATATGGGACTCGGATAGTTTAAGTAGACTGTAGAATGTGTGGCGAGAAGGATGAGACTATGGAACACTTATTATGTGAATGTCATGCCCTTGCCAGACGAAGAATGAATTACTTTGGTAACGGCTACCCGCAACCAAAGGAATTCAAGGTGCATCCGGTGAACTGCGTCATCCGTTTTGTGGAAATGATGGAACAAGCCTGGGAGCAGGCATAAAGGAGAGGGCAAATGCACAAAAGATCTCACTGGGTTGAAGTGCATCCGAGAGGGCCCTCACCTAGATAAGATAAGATAAGATAACGCACTTAAAAAGAGTCCGGGGTGCCATATAATACGTTTGGTCAACGGAGTTCTTTTGCGTAATTCCCTCCATATTAAGCGAAAGACGCTCAAATTGAGTAGGTTTTCACTGAGTCCGAATTAAATATCACCAGCTGGCTCGTTGCAAGATAATCCCGAAGAATGTATTTTCAGTTTTACCGTTTTAATGACACTCATAAATATATGTAATGCAAAAAGTCAACGGCAAGCGTCGAAGGGCGAATATTCAGCGTTTTTAAGGCGTTTTTTTTTTCGTCATTGTCGTCTCCAGGAAATATTATTAAAAGAGACGAATATCAGAGTCCACTTTTGATGAAGACGTAAGCCAATACCGGTGCTGAGTCTTTCTTGATTTAAGTTTCCGCGGTATGTTTTACGTTTTACCTCTGCTGAAATAATGTTGAGCCGACAATGACTTTAGAACCGAGCGGTTCAAACGCTCGGAGATTGGCCCCGAAACGGATCGAACGTCGATGACATCGTGGCGGTAATTAGAATAAATAAAAGTATATTATATATTTATGATGGTGTAAAATAGTGGCTGACGTATAAGATTCCATTTGTACCTTACAGTGTGCTGTACTGTCTCCTAACTTGTTTTCAGGAACTACAGATTCATAGAATTTTAGTTTCATCAGAATCAAATGAAATATGAATCATATATAATTAGCAGAGATCTATATTCTTATGACACCCACTGAAAGTATATTTAGATAAACTAAAAAATGCTTATGCAAAACACAAACGCTTTCTACAAAACTGGTTCTACTATAATCATTCTACATTCCTTGACTACGATTCTGTGCTCTACCTAAAATGTATCGACATCGAAAGAGGTAGAGCTATCTCTCTCTATTCCTCAGTGTCAACTGTCAATCAAGATTAACAGGATACTATCCTAAAGTAGTACCTTGCTTTCATCATGGTTGTAATTGTGTATCTTTTATTCGACGCATCTAAAGTGCATTTTTGTTGATTTGTGAATTGTGTTACGAGCTTTCACAAGTAAGTTTCTTTTAAAGCACTTTTCATGTTATGTTAGATGGAAATTAAACTGATTAGTTATAGTGTGGAATGCTGGGAACTGGTTAATCTAATGATTTTGTTAGATTTATTCTTAATGTCTTTTTGACTACGTACAGGTTTTTTTATGAAATCGGTTTTGTATGTGTAGTGCGCTCTTTCGTTCTGTCAAATGGTGCTTGTCGTGCGTGGAAGCGATATCGCCCAAAGAAGGCATAAGGAATTCAAATTTAAAATATTCAGTCCGACGCCCAAATATCTGTACTCTGTACCCTTATCGTGGGATACAATCATAACCTTACGATATGTAACTACAGACCAGAGCGAATAAACGCGCTTCGAATAGATTTCGATTCGACCCGTCAAACTTTGTTGTACTACGAAACCAATTGCAAAACGTTAGACGCTAGCGTTTAGTTTTCGATGCGTAATTTTACGTTCGATTCGTACTACCAATCGGTAGTGTGAGACATTTTGAATCGAAGAATACCGTCGCGACGAACAATTATTGAGAAGTTTATCTCAAATTACCTAAAGAACTTATAACAATAAGGGTTTTGAATTGATAACATATATCCGCAAAATTCGGATTGTCGCGTATTTTGTATTTAAAAATGAAAATAAATGGCACACGCGCGCCATATTGTTTCGAGATTGTCGAAGTCGCGATGCGCGTATTCTGTAATGCCATATAACCGACAAACGCTAGCATTTAAATTAAAACGATAAATGCTTGTGATATAAGGTTGAATATTGGAAAATCGATTGAACTATACGAACGATCGTGAACTCGATCGCGGGTAAAGTAATGTTTAAGTGACTCACGCTACGGTTTGGATTTTTAGTTCTATGAGTGACCGCCAGGGGCGGTGTATAGACTTTTCATACTAAATCTTTAACGTTAGGCGCTAGCGTCTGCAGTAAACGCAACTCACTTCAATCCCACGCTAAGGGTACTTACTGTAGTGGAATATTTGGTAGGCTTAAAAACTTTGAACGTGTTGCGTAGAGTATTGTACCTACTAACTACTAATTATGAGTACAAACGATTCGTATTCTCGATTTTAATAACCACTTAATTGCAACATAAAAATATTAAAAAGATGATTTACTTAAGATTGCGCTCATATATAATATGAATATATTTGATATGTTTTTTTTTATACATCGACAGTGGTAAACAAGCTTACGGCCTGCCTGATGTTAAGCAGGTACCGTCGCCTATGGACACTTGTGAATCTAGAAGAATCACAAGCGCGTTGCCGACCCTTTATTCACTTGAGGATTCGCTGTGTTGGCAGATGGCAGACATGCAGGTCCCTCACTCCCAACACAGCGCATCCTAGGGAGCTCTGGCGACCTTACTCACCACCAGGAACACAACACCACATGCTTCATAGCACGCAATAATATAGCAACACTACAAAGCAGTGGTGCTATTATGGCTGTGGTCTTCTGTAAGGTGGAGTAGGTACTTACCCAGTTAGGCTGCTCTATAATACGAGCGAGATGACATTCCGCTGTGCCCTACCTCTCAAAACGTTGTACGTCATAGGCATTTTTTCAAGCTTTATATTAACTTGCACTGTTCGTATGTGTGTAAATATGTAAGTATGTAAGTTGTCCGTCAAAATTTGCAATCCATTTTTCAGTCACTTCCCGTTATCCAATTGAGCTGAGATTTTGAAAGCATATGTATATCGCATGACAATGCAATATTATGATGACTTGGAGCTGATCTGATGCAGGAGCTGGAAGGATGCCATAGGAACTCCGCAATAAAACGACACATCCCCATCGAGTTTGGGCTCGTTAGAATCTTCTCAATGAGTAGTTGATGATGGTATGCAGAAAAGTACAGTCGGCAATAAAAGCTTGTACCAAAAATGATTTTTTTGACAGAAACTTATTTATAGTCAAAGAGGTTTAGAGCCGTACTTTTATGTTTACGTTCGGCTTTCGGGTGAATGCTTACACCGGCTACACCTAACAACAGACTTTGGCAATGTTAATGTATGTAAGTGCAGTTATATATGCTTTTATTTATAGCCTATATTACTGGCCATTTTAGGAGAATATACTGATAATACGTTTGTTATAGGCCTTTTTGTATATGTACAGCTACCATTACACACATTCATGAACAGTCAAACTCTTGTCGGTGTACCTACTTTTGATGTTTTGATAGTGCGGGCACAGGCAGCGCTCTTACGTTTCTGTCGGTTGTTGTGATCAATTGCACATTTTGTTTTTAAGTAGGTATTACTTTACTAAAATCATCCAAAATCTCCTAAAACATGTACCCACTCGCGTGCACAGACTCCAGATCAACTCCTCTTAAACAGTTTTATTCTCTTTCAGACTGCCCTTCAAACTCCACTTCCATCTGCGTCAACGATGGAATCGCAGTGTTAGAAGAATCAGGCTACTCTCTCGACTTCATTCTAGAGGCTGGAGTGGGACTCCTCTCGGTCACTCTCCTCTGGAGCCTAATCGGCTACTACGGGTTGAGAAGAGAAGAGAAAAAGGGTTATGCATATTGAATTATTTAATAAAATGTTAATATTAAAAAGTATTTCAATAAATATTACAACAGCGATACGCTTACAATTAGGTATAAATATTTGGGAATGTAGAAGTAAGAGTATTAGGTATATTACCTACCTATATATAAGAAGCAATTATACATGATTAATCTGCTGAGATGAAATGGGAATAAAGGTGTGTTGCACCAAATAATAGCCGGTAATGTATAAGTTCGTTAAAATCTGAATGTAGGTATGGAAAGTTTGAAAAGTTTCTATGGAACGCCAGCAGCCGGTGCTATATTAAACGAAGCCCGTACAATACGATTAAAATCAGTTAACGATTCTGAAGTTAGCCTCGAGCCGCCTCCCGCCTTAGAATAATAACGCATAGAAACGCAGTTCACGCGCAACGAACGGTGAGGCCACCAAAAGTAGGACATAAATGGCCCAGTACGTCGATCGGTGGAACAAAATTGGTGCGTTAGTGTGCGTATTGGCGCGTGTGAATACGATTTGATCACAACTACATGAATCCATTTTATGCCTCACGCTTGGCGCGTCGGCCGTATGAAACTATCCTTCTATGCGTTATTATTCTAAGCCTCCCGCATACCCACCCGACCCCTCTGCTGCGCTACTAGTAGCTAACATCAGAATCGTTAACGAACTGATTTTAATCGTATTGTAATCGTAAGCTGGTGCAACTAGGGTTGCCATACGTCAGGATTTGTCCGGACATGTCAGGATTTTTGACCCTTTGTCCGGATTGCGGCCGGACTTGGCAAGTGTCAGGATTTTTAGGAATGACCTCATAAAAAAAGTTTACGAGATATATTTATTACAAAGTTTACACAGTTTTAATGAATGAAATAATACATAAAAGTGGTAAGTAATCAACAAAAAACTATAATATTTCTTTCAAAAAAATTTAAATTGAGAAAAATTACAGCTAAAGAGATCTCAATCCATTTTTTTGCCTAAAACTCTATTTACAATCTACCTAAATTTGTTATTTGGTTTCAATTATTAATCAAATTGCACAATACAAAAGGTATTAATCATAATCAACATAGTTATAGAAAGTATAAATTAAGCGCAGCGCGCCGCCGGGGCGTCGTTCAAGCTACGCCAAATCTCTGTTACAAGAAATGTCAGGATTTTTAGGATGATGTCAGGTTTTTTATCAGGATTTTTTTCTTCCATATGGCAACCCTAGGTGCAACCCTACCTAAAGCCGTATTCACATTTGTCTGACGTGAACATGTCGTGACGTGACGCGACATAACGTTATCAGTTTCTTACATTTCATCATCATCCTGTAATCACCCACTGAGCATACACCACTCTTTGAGTACGCCATCCCGGTCCAGTGCTAGTCTCATCCAGATAGGACCCGCGGTCTTCATCTTACATTTACTACGGTTATATTTACATTCATCTGCCCAGCTAGCACTAGCACTAGCATCACGATAGGTTTTATCGTCACATTTTACGGCGAAAATGTACTAAAACCTAACGTAAAACATAACGATCAAACGTATCATGCTAAGGTACGCTCTTACGTGACGATTTGTGCTAGGCGTCAGAGCAGAGCGTATCAGAAAGCATGATGTCAGATAAGTATGAATCTGGCTTAAGACCGGAAAAAGGGATTATTTTATTATCTACAATCGGAATGGGAAAGGAGGTGACAGTTCTATCGTGTATTTATGTAAAAGTGTGTATGAGTTGACAGCTATTAAACCTACCCCATTCCCAAACCTATCGTGTTAATAGCGTCATTCGGTCTTACTTATCCTAATGGCGTGCTTTCTAGCGTTGTCAACTTTTCTTCGCGACAAATCAACCAGAGGGCCTACCGCGAACGGCATTCGAAGTCTTCCCTCTCTGTCGCACTTACGTACGAACTCGTAAGTATGACAGAGAGGGGAAACTTCGAATTCATTTCGCGGTAGGCCTTCAGACGTGCAAGATCAACTCCCTCACGGTCGTGTTTTTGGTCATCGCCACTCGTTGGGAATTACCTACTTTCCGCACGTGTATCATACTAGTACATTACTTACCTAGGGCGGTTAAACAAAGAATGTCTCAGATCGCAGGTATTTGACGCCCGAGCCGAAGGCAAGGGCGATAAATATGCGCTCTGAGGCTTTCTTTATTACCGCCCGTGGTGAGTACAAAATTTTACGTCTCTATCTGGCCAGGAAGTGGGGTTTTCCGCACGCATAGCGTGCGGTAATTCCTGCTTTATGGTCAGGTATGACGTAAAACATTTTACAATGCATCATGCGAGGAAATAAAAAAAATAGGTACCTATGCATAAAAGGTGAACTTTTAATTGTCACGAAATCTCATTATCGCACAGTATGCGGGAATTTTGGCCTGAAATCCATTCCCGCACGGGCAGGTCCCGCCCGGCGACGCCGTGCCGGCATAGACCACTTCCCCTGTTTATGTTGAACCATATAAAGGGGCACATTCAGAGCAAGTGCATTGCAAAAAAAGTTTTATTACTATAAAATTATTATTTAGCTTGCTTTAAATCTTTTTATCTATCCAAATATCATAAACCCTCCATGATACGTTCAAGAACCGCACTTTATGACCACCATAAAAATAGGCTGTTTTGTTAGAACAAATTTCTAATCTGTGTTAATTTCTATGATATAATTATTGCAATCAAATTTCGAACGTCTCTGGAAAACAATAGTACATTGTTTAACAAGGGGCGTATGAGGCGGAGGGCTTTTGATGACTCGAGTTTGCAATATTCTTACGCCCGTGTTATACACAATGTTTTTCATCACATTTGCGAGGAAATAAATAACTAAAAAAGAAAAAAAGACAGAAAAATCTATGTTTTATACAAGCGCAGCAATCAAATGTTGACGAAATTGACAACTTCACTTCAGATCAGTGCGAGTGGGGGGCGTAGTTTCAATATTTCAACCAATCACAGAGGCATGGAGCATGTGGTTCTTGCAGGGCATGGCCTGCTCGATTTTATTTTCCAACCAATCACAGAACCAGAATTCTTGTCGTACGCGGCCGTCAAGATTTGCTTAACCAATCAGATCACACACAAGCTCATTACTACCTTGGGACCATTATTTCCCGCGGGAACAATTTAGGCCATTGTCCTTCTGTATACAGGCATAGAATAACACCATTTATGAGCAAGTGTGATGAAAAGAAATTTGATTTGAACTCTATTATCAGTCGAGATGACGTTTAGTTCGAAATGAATTGTCAATTTGCATACAAATTTGACAATGTCGCACGTAAGTAAGATATCGAACGATATGATAGTTGGGGCCAACCTCAGAGCATATAATACTAGAGAGAGGACAAGCCGCCGGCAGCCGTGTCGCAGCTGTTAGCTCAATGGGCATACTCTGCCATACTGTGCATGCGTGCTGATCGCAGAGAATATTACGTTTTCTCCCAAAATGTCTGATATGATGCGCGTTTATTGTCAAATAAGCGTGTAGCAAGTGTGTGTGTTTTAGATGTGTGCGTGCTTTGTCTTGTCAATTACTTGGGCGTTGTGTGGGTTAATGTACTTGCGACAGGCTCACTCTATACAAATCGGCCGGCATGTCCGATCTCCTTATATTCATACATCTGTGGGGCCAACTCTAGTTAGTCTATGAATAAAAAAAACCGGCCAAGTGCGGGTCGGACTCGCGCACGAAGGGTTCCGTACCAATATCAATAAAAATATTTATTTTATTCTGTTTTTAGTATTTGTTGTTATAGCGGCAACAGAAATATCTGTGAAAATTTCAACTGTAACTATCACGGTATCAGTGAGATACAGCCTGGTGACAGACAGACGGACGGACGGGCGGACAGCGGAGTCTTAGTAATAGGGTCCCGTTTTACTCTTTGAGTATGGAACCCTAAAAATACTATGACAGCTGCCAGAAAACAACGCCGCGATGCCGGTCATAATATGCGGTTCCTGAATTCATCACGGAGGCTTATGATATGTGGATAGATTAAGTAGTGTATGTAACTGTACAAAATTCTTTAAATTAAACTACTATTATCTATCCAAATATCATAAACCCTCCATGATGTGTTCAAGAACCGCACATTATGACCACCATAAAAATAGATTGAATCCTGGTCCTGAATGCATCATGGAGGCTTATGATTATGATACGTGGGTAGATAAAGTAGTGTATGTAACTGTACATAATTAGATTAATTAGGCATACGTGTGATGTTAAACCCCCACTCGTGTTCAATGCCCTTCATCATGTACAGTCACAGTCATATAAACTACTAGGTATAACAACATGACTAAAATGAAAACATACTATACAACAAAATTATAATTGTTATTACAAAAGAAATAATTATTAGTTAAATAAGTAGTAAGTAGAGTATTTGCTTCATAACAACAAAAATAAATAGGCATATTGTACAATGGGGAACATTACGCAAAACTCTTCGTAGGTGGCGACACTAGCAGCGTTGACATTGTATCTCGTTCCCACTTGCGGTATTGTCTATGCAAGCATCCTTGTCACTCATTTGACAATCAATTGTGCATGTGTGTGTGAATCCCTATATTCTTATACTGGTTTACTATTAGTGGTAGTGATGCCTCTGGCGGCAGAACATTGCAGTAATGTTCTCTATTGGCCTCATAAGTCGCTGAACACCAAAGTACCTTGTCGTTTTCACTCGTTTGACAACTTCATATGACAGTTTAAGGGGCTTACAGCTCCCAATGACCTTCGATCTTGTTATTATGTATGTTACTGTCCGTTTTTTCGTGTTTTGTGTGGCTTACCGTATTGAAAACAACGTGGTTTACCGATATAGTGTCCCATATTTACTTCAAAACTCACCGTTTTCGAGATATATGGCACCAAACTTTAGCAGTTTTAGGCCAAAAAACCAGTTTTTTGGACGTAACTTCTGTGAAAATGAGTTAAAAATAAAAATCTCTCTTGGGTTGTTAGCGTTAATAAGGAACAGTTACATGTAAATTTCATATATAAAAGTGCATAAACAACATACTTATATCGAAAACAGAGCTTTTTTGGACCATGTTTGAATAAATCATAAAAAAATATGTACCTATAATTTTTTTTCTAAAAAACTCTCTTGCAAAAGTAGATAAAGGATTGAAAACCCGATTAACGTTTGTACCATAAATATATCTATTGTTTTGACGGAGGATTATCAACTCAAAACACATCAAAACTAGTCAATTAGCGCTTAAAGCCCCTTAACATGACGATTAATGCGACACGGTACAAAAGCTGGTGAGGCCGACCGTACAAATTCGATAGTGTATCAGGTTTCATGCTTATTTGTGTTTCAACAACGATTGTCATTTCATATACAATGAGCAATGAGAGTATTACAGGATATCATATATTTATTTGTACATACACTTATATATAGATAAAATGACAAGAACAGTACCTCAGTCGTCTGTTCTACTTAAGGTGGTTCGATTGCCATACAAAGCGTTAATTGACATTCGCAGGCTAACGGCGTGATATTTTAAAAAAACTTATGTAACAAACTTTCATCGATTGGCTTCCCATTTGCGCCAAATTCCCCCTTTCCTAGAATAAGCTTGTATAAACCAGATTAATTTGAGAAAAATTGTTTTCCCAAAATATCACGTCCCAAACCAATTTCTCAAATTAATCTAGTTTATCAAGGTTCTAGGAAAGGGGGAATTTGGCGCAAATGGGAAGCCAATTTATGAACGTTTGTTACATAAGTTTCTTAAAATATCACGCCGTTAACCTGCGAATGCCAAATAACGTTTTGTATTGCAATCGAACCACCTTAACACACTTCGTATCATCTCTTAAAATACTAAAATAAAATAATAATTACTGTCAAAACACACAAAACCCGAAAATCCAACCATGACTGTAGGAAGCTGCTGAGTAATAGACTTATAGTATAATATATGATATTAGTCCTATAGAAGTATGTTGATGTTTTACTTTCATCGGTACTACATTAGTGATCCTACATATTATACCCTAAATCTAAATCCGCAGACATAATGGCTTACGGTCCAGAAAACAACAATGAAATACAAAAAAACTTTTGTTGAGTTCCTACCTGATACCCTACTTTATCGTTTTTGCTAAACAAGGTGCTCAGCAGGAATCCAAACAACTTGTTAGCCCCTTCAGCAGAAACCGTAAAAGTTTTTGTAAGACGCACTATTGCAAATCTAACGGAGCCATCCGAAGTTATTTCTACGTACGTTGCTTGAAGAGTCGATCTTTTATCAAAAAACATTCACAAAGTTCTATTTGCCCTAAATTAGTATACTGGCGCTCCCCTACTCCTCTTAATAACCATTAGATAAGCTATGAAATGCGCTATAAAATACATCAACCCCAAGCAAACGCAGTTCCTCCAAAAGTTGATCTCCTCGAAGCCGAATCTCTTCAACACCTCCGGACCAGTCCTAATGCAGGGTATGCCAGGGATGTTGACACACTTTATGGACTCGATTGAGTCCCACTGGAGGATGGAGATGGACTCCACTCCATAGTAGAAGGCCGAGACGAAACGGAGCCAGGAGAAGTAGGGAGAAGCGCTGCCGAGGTTGAGATAGATACCAGAGAACATGGTGCCTATCAAGTCGAAGGGTACGGCGAATAGGGCTGCGGTTTCCAACCTGTCAAATACTGCTGAGAGGAAGGAACCTGGAAAGAGGAAATTAATTAGCTTAGAATGTTTAATTCTTTATGTTAGATATTTTAAACCTAGTCATCAATTAATATTTTAGTTACCCGAAGGAAAAGTGTGTGTGTGTGTGTGTGTTAGGGATGATAACTGTATTTAACCCTTTCAAGGTGTGGTGTGTTATCGTGCCCGGAGCGCCAAGAACGACTATCTACAGGGTGAATCCTAAGTCGTGAACCAAAATAGCAAAATGTGAATCTATCCATCATTCTGAGCAACTTTTACTATGGGGCCAACTTTGTGTTATGCAAAAAAAAACAACTATTTCATACACTTAGCTCATTTAAGACTGACAAAATTATATGAACAGATGGTTTTTTTTAACATATTACAATGTTGGTCCCATAGTAAAAGTTGCTCAGAATCATGGATAGATTCACATTTTGCTATTTCGGTTCACGACTTAGGATTCACCCTGTATATGTGTTACAGCGTCCGTTTTCAAAGCAACATTCAGTATTTCAAGTAAGATTTGTATTTGCTCTCTTGTCCAGGGATTGTACCCGTTTTTTTTTTAATGGGAACGTAACCGTTATTTTTTCGTTCTTTATTAGGTAATTATTTCATTTTCTAATTGGGCAATCTAATAATACGCACTCGTTAACCTCAAAACACAACTGAGTCCTACATATGAAGTAAGTATAATTTACTTTCAAAACAAAGTTTTAACCGACTTCAATTCAGTACTCCGCCAAGCCACATTAACATTTCCACATGTTTTTTCCAATTTACCACATGAACTGATTTTCGAGAACAAAAGCGTTGATTTTTAGACCAATAAACCAAATTGCTGTATGTGGGCCGATAATATTTGAGGACTTCCGTCGATTCCTCAAGGATCTCCTTACCTTTGGCACTTCATTGTTTGCTATTTCAACGGAATAATATCAGAATCTGTGACGTACTTATATAGTTTGAAGTACATCATTGAGAAGTTCCACAACCCATCTGTGGTCTTCATCATCACTTCCACTTCACCAAATTTATCATTTCCGGGGGTAAATACACGAGTTATAATAGAACATACCGAAATTACTACACGCGTACCTAATATATTTGAGGAGTTCCCTCAATTCCTCATAGTTCCCATCATCCAACTGGGGTTTTGGAAACAATGGGACCAATCTGGAAGCATATACTTTCAGTTAAAAAAAGAATTGTACGAATCGGTTCATAAATGACGGAGTTCTGAAGTAACAAACATTAAAAAAAAAAAAAAAAAAAAATTACATCCGAATTGAGAACCTCCTCCTTTTTTTGAAGTCGGTTAATAAAATAGTTCGAGATACGTGGTATTTCGAGGTTTTTGCAAAAAACCGGTTACAATCCCTGCTCGTGTCACAATGATGTTGGCGTCACAGTGTTTCTTTTGAATGTCTCGATTGTCGGCGAAATGGTTGAAGAGGGGCGACCGGGGCGCCCAGTATTGTTAAGTCTGGCAGACTACCGGCCGGCAAAGTACTAACCGTAAGCGTTGGCGTAGTTAGCGCAAAGAACGCACACGAAGCAGAATCCCAGCCATCCCATGATGCCGCCGTTGAGCCCGGCCACGAAGAATACCAAGGTCGCGTATAGCGTCGGTTCTATCACTGCGCGAGGAATCTGGAATTTAACACCCGGTTTACTATACAAGTCTTGACTGGCCCATCTCCATGGACAACAGTCGCGGGGCTCTGGGAACTCCCTGGCCCTCCGGCCACGGTATGACTTAAGGCGCTCTTATTAGACGATATTTAGGTATTTGCGGAGGTGAGGCAGACGGAGCGGGAGACGCGCGTCCCGCGCACCCCGCTAACGGCCTTATTCTGTTGGCATCCGTATTCGGCTCGTTTTTGCGGAACATACGATCAAATGTTTGTATTCTTGAATAATTGTTTTATTTTTCAAATCTTGGTTGATTTGTGTAAGATTGTCCCCAAATATGTATTGTTTATTTATTTATTTAAATCTATTTTTTTTTAAATAAGGAATAATAGGTAGTTACAGTTCTTAAGTTCATCGTAGTATGATGACATCAATTATGGACACTTACTTTCCAAAGATATGTTAGTACAGATTTCTTCATCATCAATCCACCTATCGTTTTCCCAGTTCCTATGTGGGTGCTTCCGTTTTCCAAATACGTAGAACTGATAAAATAATAGTACATCTTCACTTCCTAAGGGTGAACGTCACCAATTATGGACTGTACTAATATATTACAGGTTTTTTAAACCGAAATAAAATCGATTACTTCTAGGTAAAGTTATAGCGCCGGTTAACACCCGCTTAAGAAACCATCAAAAATAATAAACAAATAGCTATGTTCATCTATTTATCTCCTGGCAAATTATATTATTACCATGTATGTCTTTCCCGCTCACGGGACAATGATGTCCCGGACCTTTGGGAGGCATGCGTGGGGCTAGGTACCCACAAAGTACCAACGGAGCCAACACGTAGAGGCCCTTTTGACAATTTAATGAAATGCAAGGAGTATTATTACCATAATTATTACCTTTGTTACATAAGTATGACTGACTGATCAAAAACTGGATAATTAGACCACTGTTAGTCAGAAGAGCATTTTATTATACAGGGTGGTTATTTTAAGACCAGCAAGTTCTTCAGTACATGACTATGTCTATTAAAAAATGTAATTTGACCAAACATCATATAAAAATAACAAATTCAATTTGTCTCTTAAATACCTAAAAGTGTTATGTCACTGCGCTCGCGCGGCGCGTGCTGCCTACCATGCTACCTCGACCAGCGGCCACACCGCGATGGACCTTGATACTCTCAACAAGCCAACAAAATTGGACTTATACTTGGCTCTATACTCCAGGCAAAAAATACGGTTTCGAAAATCATTAATTTATAATAGCGTTTTTTTGTATATTTCATTTTTAATCGTTATTCTAAGATGCTTTACACAAGAATCCAACAAATTTTCCAACCGGAAGTAATTATATAAATATAAATTAAGCTTTAATTGTCTTTTTTTGTTTGATTTATATTGAATTTTTTAAAGCAAATGTAAATTTAGGTAAAAGCCTCCTCGATCTCATGCCATTTTTTTCGGTCTTTAGCCAACTGCATCCAGCTAGGTCCGGCGACCTTAGTTATGTCATTGGTCCAACGTCTTCGTCGTCTACCTTTCCTTCTTTTGCCTTTCGGCCCTGACCAGTTTGTTGCTTCCAGTGCCCTTCTTTTCTCCTAATATCTGGCGATATATGGCTTTTACCCGAATGGGGTCCATATAAGAAAGAAAAAATTGCATAAATCTTTTAGATTTAGTAAATATGTACTAACACAAACAATATGGAATAAATAAAGCTTAAATAAATATATATATATAAACTAGCTGTTGCCCGCGACTTCGTCCACGTATAACATGTTATCGTCTTAATGTTTGTTTAAGAAATTTAAATGTTTGTTTAGTAAAAAAAAACATTGAAATTAGTTTTGTACAGTCAGCATCAGATAGTAGCAGCCTAGGTAACCAAATATATCGCAACACGTCTTTGTTACTCTATAGTAACAAAGACGTGTTGCGATACATGTGTAAGGATGTGTTACGATATATTTGGCTACTTTGGCTGCTACTAACTATATGACGCTGACTGTACCTAGTCTTTAAGTAAACAGTCTAAAACCGAAGAAACAAATCTCTCTTTATTTCAAAATGTCTTGCTCTCTATACAAACTTAGAACCCTCTTTGAACTCTCATAGTAAATAGTCTGAAACCGAAGTTACAAATTTCTAACTTTAAAAATGTCTTGCTCTCTATATATAATTCGAACCCCCTTTTAACCTTCTTAAGTGATTAATAATTAAAAAACCGAAGTTACAAATCCCTTACTTTAAAAATGTCTTGCTCTCCATACAAACTAGAAGAACTGTATATCCTAGAAGTAGGTATTTTTGTCAAGACCAATCCAAGCATGTTCAGTAACGTTTCTGAAAGCGAAATTTTCAATGCCTCGCGAGTCAAACGAGGTACGTCAGTCAATGTTGCTATATATACCAATTTATCTGTGCTTATACAGATTTTAGTGAATTAATGCAGATATATATTTTACGGGGACAACCAACAAATAAGTATCCACTTAAACTTAATTAACGGTTGTATCTCGGACACAACCCGCTTCTTTTTAAGTTATTCGCATTTCTCATTGATCTCGAACTATTTTCACCTCTCCTTTGAAATTCATTTGGATAACGTTTAACATACATCAAAACTTCCAATATATAAGTTGAAACTGATGTTAAGATACTAAGTTTTCTTAAATGTTCGCGACACGTGTATCTGTCCTTTGCATAGAGAAGAACTCTAATTGCACGTTTCTGGATCTTTAGGATGCGCTCATAATCCGTACTGTTGCCCCAAAGCATTATCCCGTATGAAAGTTGAGAGTATATGTACGCATAATACAGCTCTTTTAAGCAACTTTCTGACACAAGTGGTTTTAACTGTCTTAGAGCATAGATCCCTCTTGCTAACTTACTGTATAATGTATCTATGTGATCTTTACATGACATTATTGGATCAATCATTTCAATCAATAGATCAATATTTGATTGAAAAGTGTTATTATACAATTAAAGATTACTTAAACGACCCTACGACATAACATGATTCCATTCCAGACATTCCTTAGTTATAATATTCTTTAGTTATAGTATTTTTTGAGAGTTTTTGACATGTATTTGTAGTATTTAACACCAATCACTGTATTGACATTTTTTTTAATTTTTATAAATATATTAGCTGGCTGAAATATTTTGTAAACCTACATTGTGGGTAATGCACAGAAGTCTTATATTTTGTATACCAACAATACTTGTAAAAGTTGTAACCTATGTTTAACAAAATAAATTTAATTGAATTGAAAGTACTTAATTTGTATTCTAATAAGTAATCTTTATGCAAAAATTTAAGTCTCTAGCTCTAAAAATAAAGTTTCCCCCATACAAACTTTGCACCCCTATTTACCCCCTTTAGGGGGGGAATTTCCAAAAATCTTTCTTAGCGTTGCCTACGTTGTAAAAGGTAGTTCTGGTGAAAATTTCAACTCTCTAGTCTTAGTAGTTTCGGCTGTGCGTTGATGAGTACCGACAAAAGGTATGTTCACTTAGATAACGTCACATTTATTTGCTTTAGTGGGCTTATTTTTAAAGGGGCGTGGCGGGGGAGGCTTTCTTGGTAGTTATTTGGAGAAACAGCGGTGGCAGAGTGAGTGCGAGATGTGAAACGGCATACTTTAGTGTTTTGTGATGGGTATCATGTGCACAAACAGCTGGCAAAGTTTTGCAGCTGTATAGGGGAACACCCTGTAGTACTTTGTACCCGAGTGCCTCAGAAGGAAGTTTATGTTTTTCGAGCGTATGTATCATCATATCAGCCGATAGACGTCCACTGCTGGACATAGGCCTCCCCCAAAGAGTGCCACAATAGCCGGTCCTGCGCCACCTGCATCCAGCGGACTCCCGCGACCTTTAGCAGGTCATTAGTCCACCTTGTGGGGGGCCTAACCACGCCGCGCCTTCCGGTACGTGGTTGCCACTCGAGAACCTTTCCGCCCCAACGGCCATCGGTTTTACGTGCGATGTACCCCGCCCACTGATACTTTAGTTTAGCGATTCGGAGGGCTATATCGGTTACCGTGGTTCTGCTGCGGATAGCCTCATTTCTGATGCGATCGCGCAGAGACACTCCCAGCATAGCCCTCTCCATCGCCCTTTGAGTGACTTTGAGCCTTCTTATGAGGCCTATAGTAAGCGACCACGTTTCCGTTCCATATGTCATCACTGGCAACACACACTGGTCAAAGACTCTCGTCTTGAGACACTGCGGAATATTGGACGAAAAGATGTGCCGTAGCGTATGTATGCATGTATGTCTATGACGAAGATGAGGAAGGGCCGTGGCCTGCTGCTGGTGGAGTGGCAGGGTCTTTTTCCGCACTCGTTTTTAATAGAATCTACTAAACAGCAAGTAAATATACTTCAGTTCATCAACTCGTTTAGGACTTTAGTCTAGGTAGTCGCTATCCGGCGCAATAGCCCTAAATGCTTTTGATATATTTCTGTATGAATAAATAAATCTATTATTCGTACAGTCCATAATTGGTACCATTACCCCCCCCAACCATGTGTTCGTGTCCGAATCCGATTTACACCCGACTACTTACTACCTAACAGTTCTAAATACGTATTCAGGATAACTGAAGATTTTTATTGACATCTTGTCAATATGCTCCAGCTACCTATTAATACGTTTTAGGTGCGGATGTAGAAACGCTTTAATGTAGTAAATATCGCATACCTTATATTTGTTATTCTATCATTTCGAATGTGTTCTCCAGCATGTATAAGCGTTTCCTATTCCTTTATATATTTTTATTTACCTTGATAACTCGAAATAATTGCTGCAAAAAGGCGTATTTGCGTGCCAGGTAAACATTCACAGGTCCGTCGTCGGCAGTGGCCACGGGCGTACTAAATTGTACTCGCCACCGCGCATGCATGACGCGGACACCCGGTTTTTGAGACAAATGACCAAATGTATTGAATTATCAAACATATTGAAATTCTAAGAAGCTGGTAGATAGATCTACCAAAAAGCTACCTATCACAACAAATTTCATTGTAATATTCCAAATAACTTTTGAGATATTTCGAGTTTGGTGGTAAAAAAACACTGTTTTGAAAGGCAAAATCTATCGAGGTTTTTGTAAGCAATCGTGATTTTACGAAGTACGAACATAGCCAATGAACTGAAGATATACATATCAAAAATTTGGATCTCTAGCAATAGTACAAGTATACTATTAATCGGTTTGGAAAAGGCACTTTTTCGATGCGCAGCTGCATACAGCGCCTTAATACGGCCAGGATGCTTATAAATAAGATGGCATGACTGCTTTCGGTTCAGTAAACTTAGTAAGGGTGCGCTGCGAACTGAACCGCGCCGCGCCAGTCCAGTGAGCCACACCAGCCACTGCAGTGGCTCTATTGACCGAACGGCTGCAAAAATTGGCTACGTCGAAAGTTATCCCCAGTAGTCAGTTACTCGGTTTGTGAGCGCGTGGAATCAGTGACAGTAATGAATAATCAAGACAATCATAATCTGCTAGTTTTCATGAAGCGTATTGCAAAATTTCTATAAAACACATGTCATTTGAACGCTACAGAGCAGGTGCAAAATCCTATGATGGTCTTTTTAATGACGTATCAAATAAAAAGGCTCCACCTTTGAAATTTTCGTGAAAATGAGTTGTTTTGTAACCATTTTAAACATTATAACATTTATAACGTAACAATTTTCAGGTCGGAAAAAATATATCATAATCTGTAAGATATGAGATGTAATATAAATTTCGTAGAAATCCATTTTAACACAAGAAAGTAGAGAAAAAAATCTAAAGTGAACCCTATTATTTCACTTGTAACTATTTTACTGCTCCATTTGTTATCAGAAAAGATGAAATTTTATAATCTTCTTCATAAAGTAATGAACAATAACTTTATTTTCGTGCTTAATTAAATTTCTTAAAACTTTATCTCGTTTTCTGAAATATTTCGAAAAAACATGATATCCGCGCTTTCGAACACGCACTACCGTCTCGCTCACGGTTATGAGAGGGAGGCCATGAACGAGCGGAGCCTTAAGGCCTCCACACACCGGTCGCGGGCGCGGGTCGGGCGCGCGTCGGGCGCGGGCCCGCGACCGGTGTGTGAGTTTAAACCGACATTCCTGACACGTAGTTTAGTAAAGACCCTTAAGACATCATTATCATTAAGTATGTTGCAATACATGACTCAGATTATTGTGCGGATTAATTGTTCATAGTTACGTTTAGTTCATTTGTTTCTAATTGACTTGTAATTGAGACATTTCAAGTTAGTGATAATCGCATACAAGACTTCTTTTATTCAACGATTTGTCAAATTGCGTCATTTGTTTTAAGCATAGAGTGGTTTTAAGAAACGAATGACGCCATTTGAAAAATCGTCAAACTAAACTAAGGTTCGTTGAACTAAGGTTCAAGGTCTTGTTTTTGCTTTGCTGAATTGCGTGATGTACCTAGTCATAATGTTAGAGCTAGTAAAAAATGTTTTAATCCTAGCCCGACCGTAAAAAAACTGAATTAAGTTAGGCAAAGCTATCAGACAGATGAAAACCACCTTCCTCTGCCGTTACATTGTTAGAAGAAAACGCCCCAGAATGTAATATAAACCTTCATTTTGAACATGTTAGTTCCTCTGATGTATTAAAGGCGTTTAAATCAATTAATGTCAAAAAAACTAATGACCTCTGGGGAGTTTTGACCATGTGCTCAAATCCCTTGTAGAAATTATAGCGCCTGAGTTGGCAGTTATATTTAACAACAGTGTCGATTGCGGTGAGTTTCCTGATTTAATGAAACATAGTAAAATAACTCCGTTATTCAAATCAGGTAGCACTTCTGACCCCACTAACTTCAGAACAATATCTGTGCTCCCAACATTTAGCAAAATTTTAAAAAAAAAAATAATTTTGTCGCAATTATTAAAACATTTTAATATAAACAACTTAATGCATAATATGCAATTTGGTTTTTCCCGGGGTCGCTCGACAACAGACGCTGGTGTCGAGCTAGTTAAACACATTTTCGATGCCTAGGAGGAATCACGGGATACTTTAGGTATCTTCTGTGATTTATCCAAGGCCTTCGACTGCGTTTGTCATGAAACATTGATCAGGAAACTTGAATACTATGGAGTCAGAGGATCAGCACTGAATTTACTTAAGTTTTATTTGACATGGTAGAATACAAAGGGTAGAAGTGAACGGACAGCGATCACCTGGGTCATTGGTCTCGATTGTGTACCACAGGGATCAATATTGGGACCTTTCCTGTTCCTTATCTATATAAATGACTTGCCATACCTCGTAAAGTCCCACAATGATATAGTATTGTTTGCAGATGACACCTCACTTATTTTCAAACTCATTCGACAGCAACAAGCTTGTAATGATGTAAACAATGCTATTTCTAAAGTCGTAAATTGGTTTAATGTCAATAATTTATTGTTAAATGAGAAAAAGTCTAAATGTTACGAATCACGTGAAGCACGAGCAAGCAAGTGTCATTGTGAAAGGTGAGGAATTGGAACTAGTTGATAGTACTGTTTTTCTTGGTATAATGTTAGATTCCAAGCTTCAATGGGGTCCCCATATTGCTAATCTCTCGAATATACTGAGTTCTGCAGCATTTGCAGTGAGCAAGATCCGTCACTTAACAGACGTGAATACAGCTCGATTAGTATATTTTAGCTACGTCCATAGCATTATGTCATATGGTATTTTATTGTGGGGCAGTGCTTCGGAGATTCATACGATTTTTGTTCTGCAGAAGAGGGCTATTCGGGCGATATATAAGTTGAACCATAGATACTCACTTAGAGATAAGTTTAAAGAAATTAATATAATGACATGACATTGTCAATACATCTATGACAATATTGTGTATGTACATAAAAACATTGTAAATTTTGGGAAAAACTGTGATGTACATAATATTAATACTAGAAATAAGCATAAGCTTGTAGTGCCCACCACTAGGCTCCAAAAAATAAAGAAATCATTCATGGGTAATTGTGTAAGGTTCTATAACAAACTTCCAGGAAACGTTACTGAAATGTCTATTAATAAATTCAAGAACCATGTGAAGCGTAAACTTATTTCGAAAGCTTATTATGGCACACAAGACTACATGCATGATAAAACAGCGTGGGGTTAATTGTACCAGATTTTTATTCTTTATTTGGAATTAATTATGACATTTGAGTTTTTAATTTAAGTATTAATTTGGTTGTATTTCGTTTTGACATTCGTTTTTTTTTCCTAGAAACAATCTAGACTAGTATTTTATATAATTTCATTTTTACATTGTGACGATCTTATTGTGAAATTATTATTAATTATTTTGGCACCTACACTGTGCATATCAATTGAAAATATTTGACGCAGTACAATCAATAGCTCTAAAAAAAATTGTTTAAGGTTATGTTTCAAAAAATTGACGATTCAAAAGTGCTTGTACTAGGCCCTACGTGAATAAAGAATATTTTGACTTTGACTTTGAAAAAAACAGTAAATTAAATATGTAAAAAGCCCAACTCTAGCTATCGTCGATTTAAAATGTCCATAGGTCAAGGCTTTGTCAATTTTACTTCTCGAGCGCATTATAGCACATTGCACTCTTAAAACTGGTAAATCGGTATAGGTAGACTTTTACCTATAGGGGCTATAGGTACCGATTTATCAATTTTAAGTGAGTAAACCGACTATACATACACAATTTTTCACAATTAAATTCCATCAAATCTACCACTGTGTTGCCCTTAAAATGAAACATTTGATGGAATTTAATTATGGTTCTGGGTATAGGTTACCTAGATTATTCACAAAATTGTCATTAAATAATTTGTTAGTACAGTTAGGTCTAAGGCCGCGTTTACGAACAAGCGTTGGTCCTCTTCAAGCTCGCACGATCAGGCGTGTGCGTGAACGCAGCCTTCGACTTATTTTACTCTCACACTTACCCAAAATATCATCTTAGAGATATAATAAGGCGTCGGCGAATACAGCCCACTGGCGGTCTCTCTCAGCATAATGGGCACTTCGCTGGGGAAGGTAATGAACACCGCGTAGATGAACAGGAAGATTGTCTCCGTGATGGTGAGGTACAGCAGGCCTTCCACGTTCTGGATATCGCGCTGGTCTAGCTCAGCGAAGTGACCCATGTAGGGAATGGATATGATTAGGCCGACGAACTGTGGGGAGAAATAATATTTAGGACCTGGATATTTAGGATATTTATTATACCACGAAAGATGAAGTGGACGGACCATATAAAATACCGCCGTCGACGGTCATCTACATATATATGTATATATATAATGAATGTACTAGGCGAACTTTCTCCGATCAAATTGCAGAAATCTTACAGAAAGGCCAGGTCAAAAGTACCCAAAACCGACGAGCATGTATGAGAAATGTTATGAAAGTGAGTGAAGCGAAAGTTGTTTGTCAGGATCGTAGCAAATGGAGATCCGTGATCTCTGCCTACCCCTCTGCCCTCTGGGAAAGAGGCGTGATTATATGAATGTATTTATGTACTAGGAGGGTGCAGTTTACGAAATGGCGGCATTGTGAAGCACGCTACAGAATCAACGTGACCGCCACGACCACTCTGGCAACGCCCAAGAAGATTTCCACATTCCCTCCTGGGTGGTGGCCAGGCCCCCCCAGAGAGGTTATCACATAACCATATCTGTGACTGAGTTAGTGCACTACTCGTCATTTTCCCTGATTCGCCTTTTTCGTTAATTCGTCAGTTTCCCTAAGTCGCCAATGCCATCAAAATCTTTAATTCGTCAATTTCTAATTCGTCATTTTATTCATTAAGTCACTTTCACTAACTGGTCATGTACAGTCGCAGTAGATATTTATGTAATTTTTGAACCTGATATTTTTAAGCGAATGATATTATGTTTCTACTTAATTTTTTACTTACTAGTTGTGTTTATCCATATTTTAGGCTTACTTAATTTTATTAGTTTAGTTTTAATGTCATTTAATGTAAATATTATAAGAAAGATTAATAAACGTAATGATATTATCGAGTCTTTGGGGTCACTATCAATGAATGAAATATTTTTTAACATATTTTTAACATTCTATCTTCGCTCACAAGGTACCTGGTTTACGGCTTACACACATAAGGCACCGGTACAGACGGACTGCAACGCAACAGCAATTTCTATAGAAACGGTGCAGTCGTTATGCAGTCGTCGTGCAGTTCCCATATACATTTTGAGTAATTGCAGTTGGTTGCAGTCCGTCTGTACCGGCCCCTACAGTATCGATGAGTACATGAAATGGTTTTGAAATTGGTTTGGCAATTATACCCATATGTCTTAATTCCAAAAAAACAATCATAATTATTAAAAATATGTTCATGATTATACCAACAGTGACACATGACGAGTCGAAGAAAATGACCAATTAAGGAGATTGACGAATTAAAGATTTTGATGGCATTGACGAATTAGGGAAACTGACGAATTAACGAAAATGGCGAATCAGGGAAAATGACGAGTAGTGCACTAACTCCTGTGACTGGCCGCACTGCACACTAAACAGGGCAATTATCACATTTAGTGCCGCGAATCGCTACGCGCTACGCTCGTAGCCGATCCCATGGTCACATAATAAGTAATAGTACAACCGTGGTGTTCCTCGTACGTAGCGGAAAGCGCCTACGACGTAGGCACCCGATAGTGATAGTCGTGTTCCCGGCACTGAATGTGTTAAGCTACTATTTAAGCATAGGTACTTTTCTTTGGTTGTTATTGCTGCTAGGGTTTTCCTGATGTTGTATATCAAAAAAGGAAATCTCTAAAACTTTAAGTTATTATCTTATTAAATTAATATGGACTACTAGGTCGTCTAGGACAGGTAAGTCCCATTTGTTTGTGCCACAAAACTGACATAATCATAATCCTGAATAATAATTTCGTGGTACTGTATAATCTACAACTCAAGCACATCAAGACATCAAGTTAAACTGGTTAATTAATTTACCACAAGAAACTAAAGTGTCAAAAACTATGAGAGTAAAACCATGATGCAAAAACCAATAAAACGTGTCTCCTAATTAAATTAGTAAAAGGTCCATATAAGTCATTATAAGCGAAGCGCCAATCAAAGTACTGTTTCTGACATTATTAATTGCACTTGTAAAACGAGTATATAAAATGGTAAACTTTTTAATGTAAAGTAAATCAGAATCATTACTGCTAACGATAATTATATATAAAATAGAATTCGGACATTCAACTAACCTACTCAGGCTTGCTTTTGGGAAAAGCGGTATTGCACGTTTAAAGTTAACAAATTAAATATAATATTATAGTTAAAGGTATATACCATGAGGAGAACGAATTCAGCTATCCATATCGAACTGTTGTGCTTTATTGTTTGTATGTTCCTCCACATCAGCCAGTAGAATTGAACGAAATAATTAACTTTGACTCTGCAAAAAACACGACATTTAATAAATATATCAAAATAAGTAAATGTTCAGTCGAAGGAACAGTTTCAAAATGAAATAGCTACTTACAGAGTGATGTATGCGTCGAAATATTCATTCTGAAAAGAAAAAATATGTGTTAGTCCATTTCTCCTAGCTTCAACTTTTATTTGCCGAGGTCGCTTTAGCATATATACAACTTTGTTGCATATGTAGAAGATACGACAATAGAGAGATCTCTCAGGGACCGAAGTCCAATGAGAGTTGTTTGGATGTTATATTTATGCAACTGATTTAAGAAACTTCGATAGTGCGATGCAGAACTCGTCAGATTTGACAGGAGTGACGCCACATCAGCCCCCCTTTGAGACGGAGGGGTCAAGGATGTATGAAGAGTAGAGTGCAGCTTGCCAGTGCTCAAAGCCAGCGTGGCGAGCGAGCGCTCAGAGCCAGGGTGGCGAGCAGAGAGAGAGAGAGAGAGAGAGTCTGGCTTGCTGAGAAAAGTCGGGCGTCAGTCAGGATATTCAGAGTTGCGCTCATGTCCATTGTCGGGGTCACCAATGTAGAAAATACGACAATAGAGAGATCTCTCAGGGACCGAAGTCCGATGAGAGTTGTTTGGATGTTATATTTATGCAACTGATTTAAGAAACTTCGATAGTGCGATGCAGAACTCGTCAGATTTGACAGGAGTGACGCCACACATAATACATAATAGACAACAAGTAACATAATAACAAGATTATAAACATAATATTATTTTATTACCCTATGTTGCGCTTAACAAACTCAGTGAAACAGTACCTCAATTTACCATTTGCGAGTAAATAAAATAGCTCGACAGTAACATCACCACCTTTGGCTTCAGTCTTAATTACTCATTGCAGATCTCTAGCTGTTTCGGCTCTCCAATTTTTTGTCTAACTGTCATTGTCAACTCCTTGTCTAAGTGAGAGAAATATAGTATACTTACTTTCCCATTCAAATTCCCATTAAAATAGTCCACCTCGTCCGTGACGTCACCAACTTTAGCCTCGATCTCGGCGGCGATGTCAGATCTCTGGAACTCATCGCAGATCTTCCGGATGCGGTCTCGGCTCTCAAACTCCTTGTCAAGCTGAACGCCGAGTAGAGAGACATAGTATTCTGCTGCGTTAAAGCCTACCGGGCACTTGAAACCTAGCCTGGGAACAGAGGGAGATCAATTAGTTACACATCCATATCCATACTAATATTATAAATGCGAAAGTGTGTCTGTCTGTCTGTCTGTCTGTCTGTCTGTCTGTCTGTCTGTTACCTCTTCACGCCTAAACCGCTGAACCGATTTAGATGAAATTTGGTATAGAGATAGTTTGAGTCCTGGGAAAGGACATAGGGTAGTTTTTATCCCGGAAATCTACCCCTAAGGGGATGAAATTGGGGGTGAAAATTTGTATGGAGCTACTTAAACCGCTGCACCGATTTGGATGAAATTTGGCATTTAAATAGTTAGAGTCCCGGGGAAGGACAAATGATAGGTTTGATCCCGTAAATCATCCCCTAAGGGGGTGAAATGAGGGGGTGAAAATTTGGAGGTAACCATTTTTGATGAAATTTGGTTTGGAGATAGTTTAAATCCTAGGAAAGGACATAGGATAGTATTTATTTCGGAAGTCATCCCCTAAGGGGGTGAAATAAGGGGTGAAATTTCGGATGGAACCCATTTGAATACAATTTGGTTTAGATATAGTTTGAGTCCTAGGAAAGGACATAGAGTCGTTTTTATCCCGGAAATCCACCCCTAAGGGGATGAAATTGGGGGTGAAAATTTGTATGGAGCTACTTAAACCGCTGCACTGATTTGGATGAAATTTGGTATTTAAATAGTTTGAGTCCCGGGGAAGGACAAAGGATAGGTTTGATCCCGGAAATCATCCCCTAAGGGGGTAAAATAGAGGGTGAAATGAGGAGGTGAAAATTTGGACGTAACCAATTTTGACGAAATTTGTATCAGAGATAGTTTAAATCCTGGGAAAGGACATAGGATAGTTCTTATCCCGAAAATCATCCCCTAAGGGGTTGAAATCAGGGTGAAAATTCGGATGAAACCCATTTCAATACATTTGGTGAAGAGATAGTTTGAGTCCCGGGGAAGGACATAGGGTAGTTTTTATCCCGGAAATCTACCCCTAAGGGGGTGAAAATGAGGGTGAACATTTATATCGAGTCTCTTAAACCGCGGCACTGATTTGGATGTAATTTGGTTCATAAATAGTTTGAGTTTGAATCCGGAAATCATCCCTTAAATGGGTTAAATGAGAGGGTGAAAATTTAGAAGTAAGCAATTTTGATAAAATTTGGTTTAGAGATAGTTTAGGTCCTGGGAAAGGACATAGGATAATTTTTATCCCGGAAATCATCCCCTAAGGGGGTGAAATTAGGGGTGAAAATTCGGATGGAACCTATATGAATACAATTTGGTATAGATATAGTTTGAGTCCTGGGAAAGGACATAAAGGGTAGTTTTTATCACGGAAATCCACCCCTAAGGGGATGAAACTGGGGTTGAAAATTTGTATGGTGCTACTTAACCGCTGCACCGATTTGGATGAAACATAGGACTGTTTTAACTCCGGAAATCACCCCTAAGGGGGTTAAATGGGGGGTTGAACTTTGAATGGAACCCGTTTAGATAAAATTTGGTATAGAGATAGTTTGATTCCCGGAGAATGACATTAGATAGTTTTGAAAATTTGGATAAATCCCATGGAGATGAAATTTGGTATAGTAGGAGTCCCAGGGAAGCACAATGCATAGTTTTTATCCCGAAAATCAGCTCCTGAGGGGGTGACATTAGGCGTGAAAATGTTGATGGAACCCTAATAGATGAAATTTGGTATAGAGATAGTAAGAGTCCTAGGGAAGGAAATAGAATATTTTTTATTTCGGAAATCATCCCCTTAGCGGGTGAAATGGGGGTGAAAATTTGGATGAACTCATTTAGATGAAATTTAGTTTAGAGATAGTTTAAGTCCTGGGAAAGGGCATAGGATAGTTTCAATTCCGGAAATCACCCCCTAAGGGAGTGAAATGGAGGATGAAACTTTTGATGGAACCCGTTTAGATGAAATTTGGTATAGAGATAGTTTAAGTCTCGGAGAATGAAAGCGGATAGTTTTTATCCCGAAAATAGTTCCCAAGGTAATGAAATAGGGGGTGAAAATTTGGATAAAACCCATTTAGATGAAATTTGGTATAGAGATAGTAAGAGTCCCAGGGAAGATGCATAGTTTTTATCCCGAAAATCATCTCCTGAGGGGGTTCTTAAAACTTTGTAGAAACATTACTTATTTGAGTACAAACAAAGTGCTTTCAGCGTTTTGGAAAATTCCACCCCGAAGAGAGTTAAAAAGGGCTGCAAAGTTTATATGGGGAAACTCTTTTTGGGATAGGAGCTTAACAGTTTGTAGGACGATTACCTATTGAAATACAAAAAAAAGGATATTCAGCGTTTTAGTAAATTCCATTCCTAAGGGGGTTAAAAGTGGGTGCAACATTTGTGTGGAGGAAACATTTTTTTAGCCGATTTACAATTTTGTAGAATGCTTACTAATTAAAAATAAAATTAAATACTTTCAGCATTTTAGAAACTTCGATCTTTAGGGGTTTATAAGAACGTTTGAATGAAGAAAATATTTTTTTAGCGAGGGGCTTAAAACTTTGTTGAAAGATTACTTATTACAATAAAAATCAAGTACTTTTAGCGTTTTGAAAAATTCGACCCCTAATGAGAATAAAAAGGGGTGCAAGGTTCGTATGGGAAACCCATTTTTTGAGCTAGAGACTTGATATTTTGTAGAAAAAATACTTATTACAATAAAAAAACTTAGTGTTTACTTTTCAATTTTTCCCCGAAAAGCGTTAATTCAAAGGTTCAAAGTTTGTATGCAGACTATCAGAGCAAGAACATTTTTAAGTATGAGAATTGTAACTTCGATCTTAGTATGTTTGTTAAAAGACTACAAAACTCATTTCAGCGTTTTTTGAAATTCATCCTCTAAAAGGTATTATAAGGGTGTTCAAAGTTTGTATGGAGAGCAAAACATTTTTAAAGTAAGGGATTTGTAACTTCAGTTTTAGACTGTTTACTACAAGACTACAAAGCTAATTTCAATGATTTAAAAAATTAATTCCTTAAACAAACATTTAGACGATAACATGTTCTACGCGGACGAAGTCGCGGGCAACAGCTAGTTCTTTATAAGTCCTTGGAAAAATAATAACCCAAATCATTGCAGCGTTCGTTACAGCTACATCTGTACAAGGCATGCATAAGGCGGGCGCTAGGAGCTTATTGAAGAGTCTGGTCAGCGAGAATAGAACATGCTGTCACAATCTTCAGCACGCAGGGAACGAATGATCATGAGAATAATATCATCTAGGAACAGTGACCAGTTTTCATATCCCCTCATTCTATCTCTGTATAGATCATCATTATCATTTAGGGCAGCTATCTGCCCTAAATGCCATCACCAGAGAATGTTGCGTCTCATTTTCTCGTGCGCGGAGGACGCATAAATGTGTCTGTTACGCGGGGCGTGTTTTTCATAAATCGAGGCATCCCCTTAACTACTACTGTATCTTTTCTCATTAGATAAGCCCCACCACAGTTAATATATTATAACAAAACCAACGTCTCGGAATTCAGTCAAAGGAATACCGACCGCGAGATGATTTCGTGGTATTACGTAACTTTGATCATTCTTAGATAGTACTTACGAGTACCTATTAATTTCGAGCGAACAACGTTAAATATTTACTAATGCGTAATATAATTATTAATATTGTACACAACCGACGTTGAATATTTGAAATTCCAATATACAAATACAAATTATTTATTGTTCGAATTTGAGTGGTTATAAAAATGGTGTTAGGGTTAGTATTTTGGTTACATCACAATCAGCCAGAGTTTGGCGTACAGTCAGCCAAGAAAATGGTCTACCACTTTTCGACTTTATTGCATACAAAATAAGGTCCAAAAGTGGTAGACCGCTTTTTTGGCTGATGGTACAATATTTTGATTATCAATATGCATGTCATTGAAATTATGTAATTATTATTTATTGTTATATTAATATCGAATTAAATTAGTAAAAAAGTAAAAATTTTAATAAAAGTAGAAATCAAAGTGTCAATGATGAAAATGTCAATATACGAATAATAAATCAATGTCATGCAAAAAGGAAAGTGGTCAGAGAAAATAATAAAATTCATTAGGCATTTATGGTTACTAAGTGTTCATTAACAGTATAGAACATTCTTTGTAGACACCACTTAAATAATTTGGTTTTGACAACCCAAGGATTTCAGGTCATTAGGCAAATGGTTGAAAATTTTGACAGACATGAAAATAATACTTTTTCCGATGTATGTGGCAAGAGGATTATAATTAATTTCGAATTAAGTAATTACTCGTATCAATTAATGCTACTGTAACTACTACTGCTGCTGTGTACTGTACTGTTTAATTTTCAATTAAAGTAGATTTGGTAATATTATGCAAAGCGTGAATAGAAAGTAATCAACATAGACATTAATTAACGTCATACAGGAAGTTGATATTAATATTTTAAAAAAACCGGTCAAGTACGGGTCAACTCGCGCACCGAGGGTTCCGTTCATTCTTGAACAATCTTAAACAGCTCATTGTAGAAGTTACCGTTGCAAAGCGCCATCTGCATTTTGGTACTAACAACATACAACCTCTAGTATGTTTGTTTATCAGCGATTGCTTTTTATCATGCGTACCGATTTCGATTATTATAATTTTTTTGAAAGAAGGGACTTTATAGATAATCTCATAGGAATTTGAAGACATAAAATTACATGCAAAAGTAAGTAATTTACAAATTTAACTAAGAAATTATTTTTGATAAATAAAAAAAACGAATTGATAAATAAATAGAGAAATCGTTTTATTTTTCCTGTATTATTTATGTTACTCTTAATCATATGTAATTATTTCAGCATTTTCGCTCGGTAAACTTCGGAGGTAGGTAAGGGGGGGAATGGTATTTTTTTCTACATTTTCCTTAATAAATCAAAATTTAACCACTGTAGAAAAAAAACGGTTTTAGAAAGCGCTACTCAAGGCCTTTTATATGATATCCGACTTGATCTATTTACTAGAGTTTGATTCTTTAACCCCCCTCATATTCGTCATTTACACTGAAAATAAAAATTCATTTTACTAGTTTAAAGTTAGATAACAATGATTATACGTGTATGTAAGCTACACTATTCAAGGAACATATGGTCTCAATTTTTAATTACGTTTGACATTTTTACGTATTCAAGACCGATTGTACCGGGTAATTCTTATTTTATATGTACAGAAAATCTACACGAAATGTAGTTACTAGTTACAGCATGATATAAATCTAATAGTGCGAGGTATCGCTTGAGCAGCTGCATCGTTAGAAATATCAGCGGAACTCGTCTCACTCAAAGAAGATTTTTATGGATGTACTTTACCAAGGGAAAGAGGTCAAAACCAAATGAGGCAAGGGCCTACGTGACTTCACGGACGTTAAAGTATCATGGGATTTCGAAATTCTATCAAATATTTGATCGGACCGTTGAATCTATGGCCAATTAAAAAGTTGTGAATCCATTAACTTTTAAATGTTTTATTGAATTTATAAAGGGATTAAGTTGTCGGCGGATGAAATAGAATAAACATATATGAACTTGGTTTTTTTGTGGCTAGCTTTTATTGTAGCTTCTTTTATTTAGCGTCTCTTCCATGCTAACAAGCTCTAAACGTCGGGTTGGTTTACCATGCGTAATAGGGTAGTTGCGTCATGTTAAAATTGACAACGTAATGTTGCTAAATTGATAGTAAACCATCATATTATTGTAATAAAGTAGAAATTACAAAATAAAATTAAAATCATATAAAGATGATATGATAAAATTAAAATCATATGAAAGTTTAGAAAAATATGCTTTTTTTTATTGTCCAAGAGTAAATTTAAAGCTATCAATAGAATCCTTACGCTTTTATATTTAGAAACAAAATTGTATGACAACTATGAACCTCTTCTCTTCTCAACTATCTTACCTATGTTGGGCCCCCGACACGCCCAACATAGGTAAGAACCATCTTAACAGACAATAGTTACTTCGATTAAAAAAACAGCACTCAAATCGGGTCATCCGTTTTGGAGCTACGATGACACAGACACACAGGTTAAACTTATAACACCCCTGGTTTGCGTCAAGGATTAAAAATACAAAAAAAAAACATGTTACGTTTAATAAAAGCTATTAAGTAATAAAAACCTGAATAGAACAGGACGTTTATTTTACGACATCAATGAATTAACTTAACCAATTTTATTAGCTATAGGTAGGTACTGACATTAATAGTTTTACTGCTTCATTGACTTTAATGGTAATAAAATTTGCGCAGGAGACTGATAGTTTAGTTTAGTTTCATTTATTTCACGATCGTCAATATAATTGAAGTGTAAAAATAAAATATATCTCCCAAAAAGAATCGTCATTTATTATACAGTATAATAAAATTTAAAACGATTCATATGTCAACATAATAAATACAAAATATATAAGAATTTCAAACCATAATTATCTCAATAAAGACTAAAACTTAAAACAAAATATAATAATAACATTTGATAAATTTATATAATCAATCAACAGGCGGCAATGTAAATTCAAACTTATAAAAACTTCATGAAACACTGGTCGGCGTTCACGGAACTTGTAAAAAAACTGGATTCGTCTATGATTTAAAGATTCGGCCCTGAGGAATACGTTAACTCCGTAAAATACGTGGAACTAAAGGAATGATTATGCGACATCGACCTTAACACACTGTATTAAAAGTTATTTTTATCTTTAACCTTTTGACAGTATTAGAATTCGTAAAGCCTAACGAATTTATGAACACAAAAATGTATATCTTGGTATAATCCGATATTGATGGACTTAATTGGGTCATTGTCAGTCACAAAAACAAAAATCATCTTTCCGGTGGTCAATATATAGTTAAGGGCTTACGTTTACATATTAATATGTTTTTATCACATAGAATTATAGAAGGGGCAACGCCGCTTATGCGGATTCAGAGTTCGACCAAAAATTAGGCTTTATAGCCCTTAACTTTGGCAATGTCCACCGAAAAGACGCGAACCTAAATCTGACAATGACCCAATTAGGTATGTTGATTCTAAGAACACCTACTTGAAACTATGAAATAATTTGCAACATTTTCGATGGTAAAGAAACGTTTTACATTAGAACACCGATCTACGTAGGTACTTAAGGTGGTTCGATTGCAATACAAAGCGTTATTTGACATTCGCAGGCTACCGGCGTGATATTTTAAGAAACTTATGTAACAAACTTTCATCAATTGGCTTCCCATTTGCGCCAAATTCCCCCTTTCCTAGAATAAACATGTATAAACTAGATTAATTTGAGAAAAATTGTTTTCCCAAAATATCACGTGACAAACCAATTACTCAAATTAATCTAGTTTATACAAGTTTATTCTAGGAAAGGGGGAATTTGGCGCAAATGGGAAGCCAATTTATGAAAGTTTGTTACATAAGTTTCTTAAAATATGACGCCGTTAGCCTACGAATGTCAAATAACGTTTTGTATGGCAATCGAACCACCTTAACTAGGTAAATAAGTGGCCAATGTCATGAATGAATATGTTTATTTGCAAGACGCGATACACACCGCGTGTGGTAAACAACCTGACAAGACAACTCGACCGTGCCTCTGCTTTTCATATCTGGGGGCACGGTAGTGCCCCCGCCAAGACGAGCCAAGCAAAGCGCAAGGGCAGGCACTACCTAACTTTTCTCGAAGCGCTTCGTCGTTTTTTAGAACCCTCATAACTTGTGTTTGGATAATACCAGATAAATTATCGGGATATTATGTCAATAGTGAACTTATTAAACACTAGCTGTTGCCCGCGACTTCGTCCACGTAGAACTTGTTATCGTCTTAGAAAATGATTTCTCTCAATACAAACTTTGAAAACTCTTTTAGGGGATAAATTAAAAAAACCGGCCAAGTGCGAGTCAGACTCGCGCACGAAGGGTTCCGTACCATTATCTATAATAAACTATTTTATTCTGTGTTTTTAGTATTTGTTGTTATAGCGGCAACAGAAATACATCATCTGTGAAAATTTCAGCTGTATATCAGTGAGATACAGCCTGGTGACAGACAGACGGACGGACGGACGGACAGCGGAGTCTTAGTAATAGGGTCCCGTTTTACTCCTTGAGTACGGAACCCTAAAAAAACGTTGATGTTCATTTTCGAGTTTGTGAACAAACAGTCTAAAACCAAAGTTAAACATATAATATAATACTTTAAAATGTCTTGAAATACACAAACTTTGAACCCCCTTTTAACACTCTTAGAGGATGAATTTGGAAAAACTCTGAAATTCGTTTTGTAGTCTTTTAACGTACAGAATAAGACCGAAGTTACAAATCTCTTACTCACACTTTAACATTTTCTTGCTCTCCATTTAAAATTTGAACCCCCTTAGGGGTTGAATTTTTCTATTTTCTAATCGCTGAAAGAACTTTTTTCGTATTGTAGTAAGTAATCTTACTACTAACTTTTAAGTCTCTAGCTCAAAAAAGTGTTGCCCATACAAAGCTTGCCCCCTTTTTAACCCCCTTAGGGGTGGAATTTTCTAAAACTCTGAAAGTACTTTTATTTTATTTTTAAGTAGAAAAAAAGGTTCGAACTATATCGTGTGACATATCAAATGAAAGTGTACAGTCAACCAATTTGATTTCTGGGCCACTTCGTACCTTGTCACAATGACAATGATATGAGATCTGTAGGGGCTTTCATATTGATTATTGACTTTCACTGTGACAAGGTACGAAATGGCCCAGAAATCAAATTGGTTGACCGTACATTATAAAGAAAAGTGGCAAAAGTGGTAAAATTGTATTGAAACAAATTAACAAACTTTATTAATGTACCATCCTATGTAACATACAATTTATGGCAAATAAATGAAATGAAATGAAAAAAATGAAAGATCTCAAAAATATTTTTTTCATAATTTTAAGATAAACAGTTTTGAAGTTATTTAAGGAAATAGGCGAAATTTGGGGGGGGGGGGGGGGGGGGGGTTGAAGCTCTCCCGGACGGGAGGGGAGAGTAAATGAAATTTAAATTTTGCTCTATAACCACCATATCCTGATAGATGAAAGTTCCCCCCACACACTTTTCCTCTTTATAACATTAGTATAGATCACAGACCACTTAACCTATAGACGCCGCTTACCAAGGCGCCCGCGTGAGCCAAGCTTAAGCTCAAAAAACACCAAGCAGCTGCCACGCCCCCAAACATTATTTTAGTACGCGGTCGACCGTTCACGAAGTAACATGTAATATTCGACTGCTTTCTTGGCTATAAAGTGTACAAAATATGCCTTATTGTATGGTTAAACTGTGTGGAAATTGTAGCAAGACATCAAGTCTTCAAAAGCATGGGATTTTATTTCACAGGTAAGCAATTATTTACTTTTTACAACGCAAAAACAATCATAACCTAGCATTTAAATTTATAAAGTAAAGGTTGCTTAGCGTTGATGTCTTTCAACGGCTGTCTTTTTCTTTCGCTTACATTTTCTTGGCATTCCGTCTTTGTCGCACCATTGCAGTGTCTTAATTAGTGATGTGACTGGACAATAACTTACGTCACCGATATCCGGAAAACAATATGAACTGTGGTGTAATACAACAAACTTGTATTATTGAAGTAAATACTACTAATACTGTATTTATTTATGAGAGGTGTATTGTATTTGTAAATAATCTTTTATTTTGTTTTACAAACTTTTAATTTAAAATTTTTTTTTTAATTTAACCTTGCAAGTTAAATTTGACCCACTTTCCAGTGACCGATTGAGCTCAAATTTTGGGTATAAGTATAGTTTGGATGACAATTCATTATTATTATACCATCGAGCTGATCTGATGATGGAGACAGAAGGTGGCCATGGGAATTCAGTACTTAACCGACGTAACCCCGTTGAGTTTGGGCTCGTTAGAATCGTCTCAATGAGTAGTTGATGACGGGATACAGAAAAGTTCAGTCGGCAATGTACATGGCGGCTTGTACCAAAAAAATGTTTTGATAAAAACTTATTTAGTAAGTATATATATTGTTTTACAAAACTCTAATAGTTAGTGGAATTTATTTTTGTTTATGCATTGAAGATGTGTAAAAGAAAATATAAAAGTCACGGCTGTAGACAAAAGCCAATTTTGAACCATCCATTTTATCCATCCTTATTTCATACTAATTCCATACTTTTCCATACTATTTACGATGACAATTATTAAACAAACGATGACATGTAATATTTATACTAATATAAATAAATGACTTATGATTATGACTTATTCCATTCCAAACTATACTATACTATATTATATATACTATATACTATATTTTACTATATAATATTATAAATGTACGTACTTAGCAAAAAAACACAACCGCACAGCGCTATTAGACGCATATACACGAAACTAATACATTAAAAAAAATATGACATTCGCTTGAATGTTGACGTTGGTTCCAAATAAAAATATTTACACTTATATTCTGTAGTATATTTTTCGAGTGTGTCCCATCACTACCCAAGATGGCGCGCGGCACCGTGCCCTTGAGCCAGCCAATCACAGTGCACTTGTCGCCCCCCGCGCCCCGCCAATTTGGCATAATGAAATACTAGACAAAGTTTTATGAAGTGGCGTCTATAGGTTAAGTGGTCTGTGGTATAGATCTACATCTAAAGCGGAAAGGGGGTTAAATGGTCCCTTATAAAGAGTATCCCTCAGGGTTCTTTATAATACGCGGGCGGAGTCGCGCGTTCTGCTAGTTAAACGTAAAAGGTTATGTACATATGTATATCGAGAGCAACCTGTAATACTCCGTCATTAAGAGTCCGCAGTAAGCTCGATTCTCCATACAATCGTAGTTACGGTCTCATTTTAAAACGACTACCTAGTTTTTTCTGAATCCTTGTACTTAGAATAAGTTAAGTATTATCCAGGTCTGTAATTAGTTTATGTAGCTTCAATTAACATACAAAAAAAAAACAGCAAATTTAAGTTTTTCATACAAAACTTGCGTTTTGCTGTATATCGTTTGTTTTATAAACTGGAGCCATATGAACTAATTACAGACCTAGATATACCTTGTGTCATTGTATATGCAAAGTTTCGTTACAATCCAACACGTAGTTTTAAAATGAGAACGAAACTCGATTTGTATGGGAAGGTGAAATTCGGCCGAGCTTACTGCGGACTCTTAAAACTGCTTTTCCAAACGGAAACTACAGATTTGCCCTGTTACGTTCATCTTCAGTTGACACTGCAATTTAAATCTTTCCATCATCCGTAAGTCAACAAAGTTCATGCCCTTTAATTAAGCCCACCGTGACCTTTATAAACGAACAGTGACGACTGGAAGGCACTATCATTAAAATGCCTTCTAGATGAAAGAATAATTACCAAACGCTCTGGAGAGTCCGTTATAAAAGCAATTTTGTCTGCTGGTATTTCTTAACAACATACGGGCAAGTTTTTCTTTTGTTTTTGTAGAGACTATTAGAGAGCGTCGATAGACGGTAGACTATTTTGATATGTTTCGCTCGCTCTTTTACCTGTGCAACGAGCATGAAACAGATTGAAATGTGATTGGAAAACGAACAAGAATAATCCTGTAGGTATGCCAGAGGCCACCAATACAATTTCAGGGAAATCGCTAGAATCGCTTTCATTGGATCTAAATAACGAATTATTAAGCCGGGAACTAATGAATAACCTCTGGCAATTCCCAGATTTGGTAGTTTTATGAATTAATTTTTCACGTGTCATAGTTAGGCTCATAGGACAGATAAAATACTAGTTTTCGTTCGCAACTTTGTCCATCTAGATCTAGAAGAACTCTCTAATTACAGTCTCAAACAAATGTCGACCCTTATTTCTGAGATAAAAGTAACCAAGACCTAAAATATAATTATACTAAATTACATTTCATCTATTAAGCGGTTTAAGTACAAAAAGGTAACCTTCAGGCACCCTGTATAGGTATAAGGAAGTACCTAGCAGATTGAACAAACATAGTTCGGAGCTGCTTTCTACAGCGGTTGTCACATCCGGTGCGACTTATTAACAGGACAGCAGGATCCATTCCATAGTAAGATCTTTTTAACATGCGAGATTATTCCTTTAACATTTTAATTGACAACTCAAAATTAACTTTAATGACACGTGTTAAAAATTGTCAGTTGAATAAATTAAACCGTTAGCCGTCACAAACGTTTTAAAGGACTATGCACCGAAGACTGCTCACCTTTAGTTTTTTTTTTTTACTTTTAGCAACCTGTACTGCAGGACCTTTAATTAAAACTTCGGCATAGAAACGAGTTAAAAGTTATCTCTTATCCAGTATCCAGATAGGCAGAATATTTCGTTTCCGACCTTTTATGGCGGTAACCGGTTCACTCGTTCATGATAAGAGTCTCACATTTCCTCTCTGAGGGAAGCCATCCAAAAAGGTTGATATTTGACTCCTACGGTAGGTATTGAGTTACTTTTCAAATAGTGTCCTTTTAATTATAGTTTTACAAATGACAAAACAGTATATGGGTACTTTACCTAATCTTGAACTATTAAGTAAGCAACGCAACATCTACCTATATGTTGTTGATTATTTACGTTGTAAATGGGTTCTCACGGGTCGGGGAAAACGGCTCGAAGGACTTTGATGAGATTTACAATACAGGGGTCGACCTAGCTAAAATTTGTTCGACGCTCAACGCGTCTCGATCGACGTTAATTTGATCAAATGGATATAAGAGGCAGATAATCGGTATCTTTCTGCGGCCATAGTTTGACCCAGTAACATGAATTGATGATGCCACAAATTAGACAGATATAACGATGGATTTCATAAATCTGACAAAATCTTCACTTATGTATGATATACCAAAAGATCGTATGATGTGAACTTCCCACCAGCGGCCAACCTTCGTAGGCGGGAGACCACTACGTTGGCTGCTCAGCTGTCAAGGCCGATGATCGGTTAATCGCAGAATAAGATTAGCTGGTCGTTTAGGAGCGTATTATATACTCATCACGAAGCAAAGAAGTGATCAGCCTGTTCAATAGTCCCATGGAACGCGGTCCGCCCCGCAGCCAGCAGCACGACTTGGTGGAACAGCTCGAATGTTCCAGAAGCAGGCTGGTGCACCGAGCATATGACCAGCTTCCCTCCAGCGGCCAGCCTTCGTAGACGGGATACCACTGCGTTGGCCGCCCAGCTGTCGAGGCCGGTGGTTGGCTCATCGCAGAATAGGATTGGCGGGTCGTTTAGCATCAAATATACTCACGAAGCAAAGAAGTGATCAGCCTGTTCAATAATCCCGTGGAACGCCGTTCGCCCCACAGACAGCAGCACAACTTGGTGGAACAGCTCGAACGTTCCAGAAGCGGGCTGGTGCACCGAGCATATGACCAGCTTCCCTCCAGCGGCCAGTCTTCGTAGACCGGAGACCACTGCGTTGGCCACCCAGCTGTCGAGGCCGGTGGTCGGCTCATCGCAGAATAGGATTGGCGGGTTGTTTAGCATCAAATATACTCACGAAGCAAAGGAGTGATCAGCCTGTGCAATAGTCCCATGGAACGCTGTCCACCCCACAGCCAGAAGCACGACTTGGTGGAACAGCTCGAACGTTCCAGAAGCAGGCTGGTGCACCGAGCATATGACCAGCTTCCCTCCAGCGGCCAGCCTTCGTAGACGGGATACCACTGCGTTGGCCACCCAGCTGTCGAGGCCGGTGGTTGGCTCATCGCAGAATAGGATTGGCGGGTTGTTTAGCATCAAATATACTCACGAAGCAAAGAAGTGATCAGCCTGTTCAATAGTCCCATGGAACGCTGTCCGCCCCGCAGCCAGCAGCACGACATGGTGGAACAGCTCGAATGTTCCAGAAGCAGGCTGGTGCACCGAGCATATGACCAGCTTCCCTCCAGTGGCCAGCCTTCGTAAACGGGATACCACTGCGTTGGCCGCCCAGCTGTCGAGGCCGGTGGTTGGCTCATCGCAGAATAGGATTGGCGGGTCGTTTAGGAGCTGAAATAAGAAGGATTGTTAGAAAGTTCTTGGCGTCCGCTTCAATGACAACCTTACATGGAGGTGATCTAACACTAATTTCACGTAGCGCATTGTACGCGCGTCAGGTAGATCTAAATGTCACTTTTTATATGGAAAAATGACAGTTAAATTGTCCTAACGCGCGTTCGGAACGTTAAGTGATTAGCCGAGCGCTTAAGTCTACGTGAGATCAGTGCAACTGCAACTGTGTTGTATTCTATGTGGTTTATCATCAAATTGTCGACACTCACTTCGTCGAATTTCACTTCAAAGTCAACGCTTCATGTATTTTCATTTCGTCGAAAATTCATTTCGTGGAATGGTCATTACAAGGAATTGTAAATCGTGTATTTTTACTCGTCGGATGATTCATTCAATAGTTGTATTATGCCATGGAAAACGTTTTGTGATTTATTGTTCCAAATATTTTTAATTAACATACAAATTATTACAAGGCTTATTACTTATTTAAATTTAAGATAAATAGTTGGCATTACACAGTTATCTATGGCATTATGTTGAGAACAGAACGCAATGCAATGGCTTTAGTACCACCCAGGGGACACGTGCAGGGTTGTGGTAGCTCCTGCGGACGCGAGTGACAGTGGTCCCCCCTGTGTCGAGTGAGTTGGCAACTCGACTTTCAGAGGTCCTTAAGCCGCCTAAAGGCCTCTAACTCGGCTTAACGACTACTGTCATAGACAGCAGCCGGGATCAACTGCTTAGCGTGCCTTCCAAAGTACAGAATTTTAACCTTTTTTTTTTTTTTTTTTTACGTTGGGGGAATGCATTGATGCACCGTCCGCCCAGTCGGAGGGGGACCGGACGGGTGTGTGGGACTCCTGGACAGAAGGTCCAGACTACCCACTAAACCCCCAACGATTTTCCAGCCATTTTCGCTTACAAGGAGGGTCAAAGGTTCGCTTACGCATGCAACTTTGACCCTCGCGACTAGCCCGCTTTACAGGCCTGGCCAGGGAAAGCGCCCCGGGACAATTTCGAGGCGCTTCAGACCCGTGGACTTTTGGTTAGCTAGGGTCCCCTAACCCTGCAACCTGGTCCACTACGGCGGGGGGAGCAAGTGCGCATAACGCCGACGTGCGCGCCCTGCTCTACGTCTGCGGATATGGAGAGCGGAAGGGTCGTCCTCCCGCGCTCTTTCCGCAGCCTCCTTCTGCGCCATTACGGAATTGCAGAAGGAGGCCATTGCTTCCCATGACCTCTCGCTGTCAAGCATCTTAGATACAATGGTTGGCAGCGAGAGGTCCCCACCCAATACATCGGACAAATTATGCCGCTGCGGCCCCCACGCCGAGCATACCTCCACTGTGTGGCACACATCGTCTACTGCTGCGCCACACCCGTGGCAGCGGGGGCTTTCTTCTCGTCCGGGAACTCGGTGCAGGTACTCTCCAAAGCAACCGTGGCCTGTGAGGACCTGCACCAGGTGAAAACTTAATTCGCCGCGTTTGCGGTCGACCCACCTCTCGAACTGGGGCAAAATTGCCCCTATGGTTATTCTGCCGGCCGTGGACACCTCCAGGTCCGCCCTCCACCTCGGGAGAAGGGCGGTCATAGCTGCATCCCGTAGCCCTTCTACCTCCCGTTGATTGGGATGTTCTCCCCTGGCCCTCAGTTCCGCACGGTATCTAAAGATCTCGGCCAGAACCTCCGCCTACAGTTCCCAGGGCGGATCATTGGCCAGTAGTGTGGCCGCTGCCCAGGACACCGTGCGGTACCCTCTGCATGCCCTCACGCTTATTACCCTTTGCGGTCGCCTTAAAAGGGTCTTGTTTTTCGACGTGAGGGCTTCCATCCATACAGGCGCCCCATAGAGAGCCATGCTCCGGACGAATCCAGAGTATAGACGCCTGCAGGAGGACTGAGGATTCTTGATTGGGAAGCAGCCTTCCCAGCGCTGCTGCAGCGCCTACCAGTTTGGGGGCCAGCCGAGTGAAATGTGCCCCGAAATTCCACCTGGCATCGAGGGTGAGGCCGAGGTACCTCATGTCGGTCCCTACCTCTATGGCTGTCCCCATAAGGGTTAACCGCGACCCTCGTGGGGGACCTTTGCGTGGGCCGTGAAAGAGAACCGCCTCCGTTTTTTCGACCGAGACAAGGTGAGGCCGAGGTACCTCATGTCGGTCCCTACCTCTATGGCTGTCCCCATAAGGGTTAACCGCGACCCTCGTGGGGGACCTTTGCGTGGGCCGTGAAAGAGAACCGCCTCCGTTTTTTCGACCGAGACTTTGAGCCCCAGGTCATGTCGGTCCCTACCTCTATGGCTGTCCCCATAAGGGTTAACCGCGACCCTCGTGGGGGACCTTTGCGTGGGCCGTGAAAGAGAACCGCCTCCGTTTTTTCTACCGAGACTTTGAGCCCCAGGAGGTGGATCCACCCATAAGGGTTAACCGCGACCCTCGTGGGGGACCTTTGCGTGGGCCGTGAAAGAGAACCGCCTCCGTTTTTTCGACCGAGACTTTGAACCCCAGGAGGTGGATCCACTTAACCTAACCTAACCGCCAGCGTGTCGACGTCACCCCGCTTCGCGGGGTGCCTATTTCCGCTCTGAGGGACACAAGTGAACCCTTACCTAACCTATTTATAATACAATTGTTATGGTTGTTTGTTTTTTTTACTGCGGGGGGCTCCGCCGTTTTTCTGGCTGTCCTAACCTAGTTAAACCAGTGTAATCAGTTAGATTTGATTATTTTGTAATGCTGTAAGACAATTCCGAACAAATGAAATTCGTTGGTTTGTTATTCTGCCATTTAAAATTCATACAAAAAGAATAATTTTCAAGAATAATTTTCTAAAGAATATTCCCTGAACAGTTATTCTATAAAATAATAAAAAATTGGAATAATCTGGTCATGAAATAAAATTACACCAAATAATAATTCGTGAACTAAATGTTACTTGAAACGTTTTCGATGAAATGAAATTCGATGAAACGTTTGTCGACAAAACAAGGGACACCCATTCTATGTTCATACCTGTACAGCTAAGGCGACTCTCTTCCTCTCTCCTCCCGAAAGTGCCTTTAACTTGGTTCTGTTGCAGTTGATGACCCCCAAATCATCGAGTAACTGGTGGATTCGTCTGGTTCGCACTGAGGATATTGAGCGTTTGTCCATCATCAGCCGAGCCTGTGGGAGATCAATTCAGTGTTACATAAAGGTTAATTAATACCTCGTATATTTTTGCTCGAAGCTGACAATGATGATGAAATGATGTTTTTGGTACCTACGGTCGGCGAAGCAAGTGGTCTACCAGTTTTGACAAAAGTTTTTGTAAGATCTGATATGTCGCTTAGCTGTCATAATATTATTGAAAGTGGAAATCGACCGATCACGTCGATGACGTTCAAATGAACCTAGACCTTTTTGGCCGACTGTACAGTCAGGGGTATTAATTATATTAATATACGTACAGTCGGCCTCCTAAGTTGCTGAACACCTAAGTACCTTGTCGTTTTCACTCGTTTGACAACTTCATATGGCAGTTTAAGGGTCCGTCATTTTTTTTTTTTTATTTATCTCACAAAAACTGGCGGAACATATTTTGTAAAACAAGCGTTTAGCTTGTTTTACAAAATATGTTCCGCCAAACTGAGGACAGTTTGTTGGCGGATTATACGCTCGTTACCAATGTTATTTTTATCCGACCAACTTACATTAACCCTAATAAACTAAACCAGGAAAAAGCGTTCCTACAAATAACTACATTATTTATTTAAGTAAGTATATTACAATAGATATATTTATGCCACAAACGTTAATCGGTTCTTCAATACTTTATCTACTTTTGCAAGAGAGTTTTTTGAAAAAAAATGTACTATTATTTTTCTATGATTTATTCAAACATAGTCCAAAAAAGCTCTGTTTTCGATATTAGTATATTGCTTATGCACTTTTATCTATGAAATTTACATGTAACTGTTCCTTTTTGACGTTTCTCCCAATAGAGTTTTTTAATTTTAACTCATTTTTACAAAAGTTACGTCCTAAAAACTGGTTTTTTGGCCTAAAACTGCTAAAGTTTAGTGCCATATATCTAAAAAACTATGAGTTTTGAAGTAAATATGGGATACTATTTCGGTTAACCTCGTTGTTGTTAATACGGTAAGCCAAAAAAAACACGAAAAAACGGACGGTAACAAATCGAAGGTCATTGGGAGCTGTGAGCCCCTTAACAGTCGACACAGTACAAAGGTGTTAAGCCCCTTGTCAGGCTGACCGTACATAAATAAGGACATAAATATACACGCCTTTATTATGACATTGACAATAAAGTCTTGTATGTACAGATATTTGATGTCCTTATTAATACTCCTGGCTGTACATGTACATAAAATAACTAGTTTAACCATCTTTTTACATAAATGCAATCAAGAGAATAACGAATTACATACTGGGAATGAAATGCTTTACGGATGACAAAAATATATATTTAAATACGTAGATTCGACAAGTGAAACATGTGCAAAAAATTTTTTAATCTTGTTTATGACACTAATCGACTAATTTAATTGTTTCGATGCCATATATTAATTAATACTAGAGAAGCATATCTGCATAATTTAACAGTTTCCATATTTGCCAAGAAGAACAATTGGAAATAAACTAGATTTTATTAGCTTAACGATAAATATGCAATTTTTTATGGTGACATTTAAGCCTCTGCAAAATTCTTGATATATTCCTAATAAAAAAATAAACAGTGAGTTGATTGGATTTCAGAAAATTTGATAAATAAAAAAAAAATAAAAATATTTTGGGGACAATCTTACACAAATCGACCTAGTCCCAAACTAAGCAAAGCTTGTACTATGGGTAATATATAGTCGATGACTTATATATATAGAAAACAACCATGACTCGGGAAAAAATATTCATGCTCATCACACAAATAAATGCCCTTACCGGGATTCGAACCCGGGACCTCCGGCTTCGTAGCTACCATCTGCTACTTCACTACCAACTAGGCTACAAAGGTCGTCTAAATAGTTGTGTAAGTGATGATAAATTCTTCAACTGGTAAAACTATTCAGAGTCCCCAGGAAGCTCGGCTCCCCATACAAACGTAGTTGGGTTCTCATTTTAAAACGACATGCTGGAATAACATGTATCTTTGTATAAATACACAACTGGATCTGACATATCTAGGTTAGAAACTAGTTTCTGTTGCTATAATATAAATTATAATAGAAAAGAAATAGAGACAGAAGAAGTTTTTCATACTAAACATATTGTCTTTCTATTTTTTTTCTTTTATAATTTCTAGCACCATAAACCAGTTTTCGAGAAGTGCGTGAGAGTTAAAATGAGAGTACCCTGAGATCTTTACGGTTTCGCTCTATGAAAACACAACAATATATCGATATCAGCCATATTTTTACACCAAAAAATAGGTTGGGTAATTTGACTAAATATTCATTAATAATCCACCTAAATTGAATACCGGTACGGTAAAAATAATGAAAAGTAATCTTCATAAATTCCGTAAAAATCAGGCGAAAATGGTATAAACTTTCTTCACTTTATAATTGACTACGTCTATATACGTACTTTGGGATACGCGCATAATCCACTTATTTTTGTAATGAATAAACCTTTCTATAGGCCAGATGAAATTCAATATTATCTCAAGGTCGTAAATATTTAATTAAAATGCCGTTATTTCCTGATGCATATATTTTTGGATTCAGGTATTAAGTCTCCAAATTTGTGTACTCAAACATGTTTTCATTATAAAAATACTGATATAATTTTTGCTTGCGGGTTAAAAAAAATCCTAACTTCCGGTCCATAGAATTATTCATTTCAATAGTAAAAGTTGTTTAAAATTACATATAAAAGCCGTATACAAATAATTAGCCTGATATTGAATTATTTCCAAAAAAACCGTAATTTTCTCAGGGTAGAGCCGAAATACGTTTGTATGTGGAGCCGACTTGTGTCAAGCGTCCTGGGGATCCTTAACTTAACATTTTTGAAAAACAAGCGACTCCAGTCGTATGTTTATCATTCCAGGACTACACGGGATGTGTACTACTTACTGCTTACTGACTTACTATATTCGCATTCCTATTTATATATATTCCATTTACCATAAATTCCATATGTTCAATGACGGTGAGGTCATCAATAGCCAAGTCCTCTTGTGGCACAAAGCCAGATATCTTGGATATGAGATCGGCTCCCGCTAATCTGCCATTAAGCATCAGATACCCAGTCATCGCACTCTTGTCGCGACGACTTATCGCAGCCAGGAGTGTGGTTTTGCCGGCTCCACTATGATACAAAATAGTAATATGAATAAGACGCCATAAAAATCTGGCCCATGGGCAATGATTCTATATTTTTTTCTTTAGAAAACCATGTTTCGCTTTCAGGTGAAACATAGTTTTCTAAAAAAAAAACGCAGGTGCGTCGAAATTTGACTCATATCAACGGAAAATGGTTTTCGGAAGTATTGTAACGCTTTCGAACAAATTAGTTTTTGGAAACTCTGGTGAAGTGATGAGTGAAATAGATGAATGTACACAAATTTGGGTTCATTTTGAATTGAATAGATGCGAAAATTGGGGTCACTATATGCCGGATGCATAAAAGACCAAAAATGTTCCAGTGTCCTTTCAGGTTTTGTAAGTACTTAAGTCCTTTATTGTTTTCCGCTTTGTAAAATCTAATACTCAAAAATGTTCACTCAAGCGCCTCAGAATCATAGGGTACCAATATTTAAGGCATTAAAATGCTTGCATAAAACGATTAATTTGAGAACGTTAATCAGTTTTTCTTTTCAAATTGCACCGGCTGCAACTGACCGATATTAGATTCATATTAGCTTTCATTTCATTTTCAGAATTTCTGATGGTAGCACTTTTGGAATCGCTTTGCATACGTTTTCAGGTATAGTTATTACATACCTACGTAGGTTACGATTGGGTCCGGTTTTTTTTTTGACATAAGTAAGTTCATTTCAAACATTACTAATGTAATGTTTTGCAGTCCGAAAATTTGTTTGAATGAAACGTCCACCAAAATGTTTGCCATTTGACAAACAAAATTGAAATGACTTGTATTTATTGACTTACCTGGAGCCCATTAAAGCTACTAAATTTCCAGAGGACACCGAGCCGCTAACTGCGAAAGAAAAATACAATGTTAAGTGCATAATTTGCCAATGTATTAATGTAGGTATATATTAATACAGGAGACGAGAGGGAAAATGATTGGTCACCTTATACGACATGACGCTTTTATGAATAACATCATGGAAGGAAAGGTAGAAGGCAGGCGAAGAAGGGGAAGACCTAGGATAAGTTACATGAAACAAATAAAAGAAAAAGTTGCAGTCACGTCGTATCTAGTAGAGAGGTCAAGGAGGCGGTCCTAGATAGAGTCAGATGGAGGGAGCTACACCGACAATAGTCAAATTTATGATGACAGATAGTAATCGAGTGATGAGCCCACTGGCGGTTGTTGACTTCAAATAATCATCTCAATTTCTCTATCTGTTATGTGAAATGTGTGGTTAAAATGTAGTAGTCCAGATTAGAAACAACAAAGTTATAAAAAAAGAATAGTTGAATAATTTGACCGCAAGGTATCTTTTTCTAATAGATAATAAGTAGTCGTAAATCGTAGGTATATATATAGGTACCCACAATTTATCAACATTAGATATGGACAGTAAATTATATTGCGCGTGAGAACACCAGCTGTGTTTGAAATTTAGGAATGCTCAATATTTTTGCAAATCTGTGTTAACTATGTAGATTAAGCTACTACTACTTATAATATTAGCATAGTGTTGTAGGAAACTTGTTTCTTGGCAGGGCGGTATGTGTGGCTTGTATAGTTTGAACTAAACAAATATAAACGCTAACATAAGGCGGTATTATATCAAAAAAATATTTGAAATTATTTTTATTGCCTTTGAAGTACTAATCTAATAATTAATGGATGTTCTACGTTGATTTTTTTTTTTGACTACGTTGATTTGACAAGGGTAGGTATATTAGCGGTCTCGATCCTGCATCAATTTATGCTATTAATTGTGTACCTAAAGCAAATATGCCTTGCATAGTTGCATCGAATAATCGACCTTATCAACGATATACTTTTTAGCCAAGATGTAGAATTTGTAGAGTGTGGCTGGTAGTGGTAGACTTACGCCGTGTGGAGTAGGAAGCTTGGCGCTACTTATGGTCTGATATCTTTTTAACGCTGAAAGCTATATGAGCTAGGGAGTCTTGGCAATCACTTTAAACATGTAATGTTTTTGAATGTATCAAGAAATAAATGAATGAATTAATTAATACAGGGTTAAAACAAACAAAATTCGTCTTTCCTATGGTCAATAGGCTAATGTAGTGTTATATACATTACTTATATTTTCAGTAGGTACATAGATTTATGTAAGACAAGGCGCCGTTTGTAAAGCCACGGGAAAGACGTCAAACTGATTCTCTGTACCTATAAATAAATAAATAAAATAAAATAAAAATTGTTTATTTCAGACGAAGATCCACAATAGTGTTAGTAACAATTAGGACTTACAAGACTATATTAGTATTACACGTTAAGTTTAGTTTAAGTTTCATAACATTTTTGGTTACCTATGACCAATTTAGCGCACTGTAGTAATAGTAACCAACTACAGAGCGCCATCTCAATAATCACCAAGTCCGAGTGTTCTACATACATATGCTAAACTGCTATCAGTAATGGAATGGAGGAATTTTGTTCAAATAGTTTCGGTTTCTCGGAAAGCCGTTTGGGAACTGGTTCGGTAATTTTTCCACTAACTAGTTAGTATATAACGAGGTATTTTTTTAAGAAATTTAAGTAAGTAAGAAAATAAAGTTTTTGTTCATTACTTTATGAAGAAGATTATAAAATTTCACAATAAAGTTTTTTCTATTTCTATTTCATCTTTTTCTGATAAAAAATGGAGCAGTAAAACGATTAGAATTTAAATAATAGGGTTCACTTTATATTTTTCTCTACTTTCTTTTGTTAAAATGGATAACTACGAAAACTATATTACATAACATAAAACTATATTAAAGTTGTTACGTTATAATGTATAAAATGTTTACTAAACAACTCATTTTCACGAAAATTTCAAAGGTGGACCCTTCAAGCTTCAAATTTCTTTGGCAACTTGTAAAGTGCGCTCTAGCCCGGTCGGTGAGAATCGTACATAAAGTTTCCTACATACCTCCATGTAAAACCTTGACTTCTTCATAAATCGGCGACGCCCAAATACTGGTCTGATGTTTCTTCGTCCGGTAAACCGAGAGGTCTTTCCACGCCAGCGTGAGGTTCCCGGGGCTGTCGTTGTGGGCCGAGATGTCCTCATCCTCCTCCCAGTTGACTATGGCCCCGGTGAGCACGTTGCGTGTAGGCAGCTTTAGACCTAGCTCCGTCATTGTGGGTTATAGTATTTGTACCTGAAAGAAAGAAGCGGTTACAGTGAGTTTACAGGCGAAAGATTCGACACCACAAATTGAGTGGTAGCTCAGTTGATTCAGAGCGATGCACGGAATACAGAGGTTACGGACACAAATCCCGCTCGTAGCGAATAATTTTCTTTCACTTTGATAGGAATTTAGAATAAGAGAACAGCAGTAAATTCAGTAAATTGACAAGTACTATTGCAGACAGCAAACTCAAGACGTGCCAAATTCATGAACAAACTACCTACTGAATAATTAAATTATCAATATTTTTTGCAGTGATGTGTCATCATGATCGTCATCATATCAGCCGAAAAACTCTTTGGGGGAGGCCTAAGGTGAAAGTTAATATTTCCTATAATAGGTACCTATTTCTTTCTGTAGCAATATTAGGCCGGCCCTCAACTCAATGTCATACCAACTGATTTCCTTTGAGACTTTCCGAATCTAGACTGTCATTCTTACGTCTATCTCAAAGTAACATACATACTCGCTAGTGTTTCTAGAAGAGATAGAAAACGAGACATGTATTTTTCAGTGCCATTTCTAGCAATTACTTATGGGTTAAAGCAGCGGCCGGCAACCTTATATCAGTCAATGGAGGGGATACTAAGTAGGTAACGAAATTGACGCGGGCCGCACTTATTAATAATTTGTCACTCAATCAGGCAGCAATCAGGCAAAAGGTGCCCGTACATACAAAACAGCCAGAGAGGCTCGCCGCAGGCCGCCTGTTGCCGACCGCTGGGTTATACGACGGAGAAAATGTGATAGGGATTGCAGTGATCAGTTGCTACCCTATCGTAGTCTTTTACTACACACACGGGAAGAATAGAACATTATTGTAGAGGCTAGAGGCACTAAATTACCTATTACCGCCACGGCGCGTTCGCGCGGCGCTCTGTAATTGTGATTGGTCAGCGTTCCAACTGGACTACAAGAACATTGTTGGACTATTTGAATTCATAGAAGGCCTGTTCGTGCGACGTCCAGCTAACCACGGTTTTGAAGCCTGAATTCTGACCATCTTTTGCCACATTTCCGAGCAGTGGCGTTAATGAAAAGTGTTATTCTAACCTAACCCAAGACCGCACAGGGTTCTAACAGTAATGTGTAACATAATTCATGATACTGGTATTAAAAGGTGTCACGTTCAATGGTTGCCTATTTGATTACGAAGGTTAGGCAGATCCAATTATTGAGCATTGACCTATTTGTCTCAGTACGACCGCAAAGGACATACATGCGCTAACTAGTGACACTCCTGTGGTTAATGAAGAATCATTACCACACAGGGAAAATTACATAATGGGGAACTTGCATGGGACTTCAATTTCAAATAAATTGCACTCAATCGATGCGGATATACGTAGAGATATGATACAAAAGAAAAAAAAAGAAAAAAACGATTGTATTAGTTTTATCTCACGTTAAAATGACGAATTTTTTAAAATTATTTATTCGATAAAATAACATAACAGTTACACAGGCTATTAAATTAGAAATTATATTTTGTATGACAAGTATAGACTTAAACGCAAATTTTGTGGAGATAATTGCAAATTAAAGACTTACTCCATAGTAAACGCGCCAAAAATATATGCTGTGACGTCATAGCATAAGCCCGTTTAATATAGAGCGTTTTCGAGGGGTGCCCGCGCGTGCTGATTTCAAATGCATATAATATCAGAAACATAAATCATAAGGAAGTTTTAATGCTACAGTTGTTTTAATGCTGGATTATACTTTTGATTTTCGTAATAAAATAATAAGATGCAAGTTCCCTATTGTCTGTTACCCTCTACAGCCCCTCTGTTCTAGACTGTTATTCGCTACGCGTTAATGCGGCTCACCCCTCACCCGTTACGAAACTAGACCTCTACCTTCGCTTAATTACTACGCATCGCGATGTCAAGGTATAATTGTGGGTGAGCGTTGATGTGAGCTTAAAACAAGTTACAGAATAGGGGGCTGTAACTTGTTGTAAGCTGACCTCAACGCTCACCCACATATATATATTTATATAACGCCGCGATTCGTAGTAACTAAAAAAAAACAAATAACAGTTATTGAAAATAGTTTTTTTTTGCAAAAGAGTCAAACTCTCCTTGTCACAGTGCCACTAATTTGATTTATCTTATTTATCAATTCTGGGCGCCATCAACAGGGCTGTTTTTTTTACGCGCTCAATTCGCCTCACCCGTCACGTCACCCCTAACGAAACTAGACCTCTACCTACACTTAGTTCCTACGAATCGCGGCGTCAAGGTATAATTATGGGTGAGCGTTGAGGTGAGCTTAAAACAAGTTACAGAACAGGGGGGCTGGAGACCGCCTAAGATTGTATCTTACGAAGCCGTTGACCTATTCAAAGCATTGTGTCGTAATGTACGTAAGGTGTCACATCCGGCCATTCCTAATAGCCTATCCCTATCATATCAATTGACAACAATTTGTGGACCGTTCCGCAAACAACGGGTCTACGTTTTCTAATCTTGAATTGAAGATAAAATTTATATCCGTTGAAGTTCCTGTCGATTTGTTGGGGAGTGTTTCGATGGATCAAATTTGCAATTTGGATATTATCCACTGGTATGTTACTCAATCTTTGTTCTTTTTTTTGATTATTAATTATAAACCGATAGGACACAGACAAACAGAAAAAAATAGTTTTGTGGAGATATTTATCAACATATTTATGTAACTTTCTGTTGTTAATAAATAAATAAATAAAAATAAAAAATAAGGAGAAGGAAAGAGTTTAGGTAGGTATATATTGGACAAAAAATCCAAACTTTTGAAACTTTTTAAAATAAATCCTCTGTCAACTTAACTAAAAATACCTATGTTTGTTATTGTATCATGTTAAACTCTAAGGAAGAGTGGTATCTCTTGCCACAGGCATTATGAATGCTTAAAAAGAGGCACCAGCCTGAATATTTGTAAAGTTTTTGAGCTTTTGAATTAATAATTTTTCATTTCATTTTCTTTTTCTGTCCTCGTTAAGGCAGTGTTGGATATGGTATGACACGCGAGGCGATCGGCGGCGCAATGCGATGCACGGCACGCGTCGGAACTACTTGGAACACGCGTATTAAGTACCTAAATATGGCGTTGCTTAGGAATGTTTATCTCCAGTCAGCCAACAAGTTATATACCACTAATCGACTCTACTATTTAAATACCTACATATGTTACGGTTCAAAGGTGTTCTAATACTTTTGACTCACGAAACGATTTAAAGCTCGGTGACGCCAATAATTGTGGACTCTCAGGCGTTTATAGAAACGCTCTCGTCTGCCCCCCTATTCTGTAACTTGTTTTAAGCTGACCTCAACGCTCACCCACAATTATACATTGACACCGCGATGCGTAGTAATTAAGCGTAGGTACAGGTCTAGTTTCGTAGCGGGTGACCGGCGGGGTGAGCCGCATTAACGCGTAGCGAATAACAGCGCTTTAGAGTGTAGAGTCACCCAAAAAGTTGTCATACTACTTATTTAATCTACTCCTGTATCATGATTTTCAGTTTTTTTTTTCTATACTACTTCGGTGGCAAACAAGCTTACGGCCTGGCTGATGTTAAGCTGGTACCGTCGCCTATGGACACTTGTGACTCCAGAAGAATCACAAGTGCGTTGCCGACCCTTTATTCACTTGAGGATTCGCTGAGTTGGCAGATAGAGGCATGCAGGTCCCTCACTCCCAACACAGCGCACCCTAGGGAGCTCTGGCGACCTTACTCACCACCAGGAACACAACACCACATACTTCATCATGCAATAATATATAGCAACACTACAAAGCAGTGGCGCTATTATGGCTGCAGTCTTCTGTAAGGTGGAGGTATACGAGCGTATATACTTACGAGCGAGATGACATTCCGCTATGCCCTACCTCTCTTGTGTTGTTGGTGTTGTGGTTTGTGGTGCAATAAAGAATATTACTACTACTACTACTACCTAATACAATTTCGACTCTATTATTAGAGCGTTTAGGTTCAAAAGTTGTCCACAAACAACAAAAACAGACAAACCAAGACAAACTTTTCATTGTTCAGTTGAAAACCCCCCGACATTTTAATTTCAAAGTTCAATGTCTCAATAACGGCTAAAGCGATTTTGTCGAAACGTAGCTAAAAACCATTTCGATTATATCAGCTTTCGAATAAAAACACCGTATAAATAACTCTGGTCGTTGCGGTCGTGTATGCCGCTCTCGCATTGGCTTACACAGCCATGGAAGACGTTGTCTCCTTTCTTAACACTGCTTGTGTAGTCTGTAATAGACTTAAAGGCCATTGATGATGATGATGATAACTCTGGTCTAAAAGCCATATTAATATTACCATCTCGTGGTGATATAGCTTATTTTAGACCCTTGTCATACAATCTACTATTGTGTGCCAATTTGCTCTGATGATATTATTACCTTGTTAGTGAGCTTTAACTACTGTCCAGTACTAAAATATTTAATAACCTAAGTTTCCTTAGAGCAATAACTGTCTGCGGCGGGCCCGGTCGCTTTCCCCACTGACATGCTACGGTTACCCGTGTCGGGTTACTCTATCGACTCGTACGGTCGACGTCACAGATATGTTTACACTTTTGTAACTTATTCGTTTGTAATAAGGCGAAAACTGTATACATATCTTTGATGGCGACTGTACATGCCATCGTGACACTGCTGCACTGCTATCGACTTTAGTCTATTCAGTTTATTACTTATTACTTTATAGGTCAATGGTCGAAGCCGACTCGGCTGGGCAGCGTTCGGGAAGCTACGGCAGATCGTTTCGTCCAATATTCCGCAGTGTCTCAAGACGAAAGTCTTTGACCAGTGTGTGTTGCCAGTGATGAAATATGGCACTGAAACGTGGTCGCTTACAATGGGCCTTATAAGAAGGCTCAACATCACCCAAAGGGCAATGGAGAGGGCTATGTTGGGAGTTGCTCTGCGTGATCGCATCAGAAATGAGGCTATCCGCAGCAGAACCAAGGCAACCGACGGGACGGAAAGGTTCTCGAGTGGCGACCACGTACCGGAAGGCGTGGTGTGGGTAGGCCCCCCACAAGGTGGACTGATGACCTGGTAAAGGTCTCGGGAGTCCGCTGGATGCGTGTGGCGCAGGACCGGTTCTTTTGGCACTCTTTCCAGCATGTCCAGGCCTATGCCCAGCAGTGGACGTCTTTCGGCAGATGATGATGATAGGTAAAATAAACTCACGCTGGTATTCCGAAAATATAGACCAGCAATGAAATCTATTTTTCAGTGCCCTTTATAGCAATTGTAAGTTTAGTATTTATGGAAAAAAATGTGATATTGCTCGGATAGGTTGCAAGTCCAACGGTCACAACACACATCAACATAGATAGAAGGACACGACACGGGAAGAAACAGAAAGAGCGTGGTGCTAAATATTCTAACCCGACACCGCACGCACGGGGGACATTATTGTGAACGAATTTATAATAAAAAAAATATTGCATAAGAGGCTAAGTACCTAAGTAGTTAAAAAACTTTGGCACCTTAACTCTGGCAATGTTCACAGAAGCGAACCTAAATCTTTGTATAAAATTTATGACCCGATTAAAGTTGTTCTAAACTTATAGTTACAGACATACCAAAACTTATTTACGGGGGCGAGAAATTGATCTAGCTGGAAATCATCATTAATAATTGCAAATAAATTAAATTAAATTAAAACATAAAATATATTGAACTACACTAATATTTACCTATAGACTCACGATCAAAGGCTATAACATAACATAACATAACAATACCTATAGAAACCTTTGGAGCATCGCGGGTCACCCCGATCGATCGGGGTGACCCGCGATGACCGGCTTCCGACGGCGATGACCGGCCTATGGTACTCCCTCCAGCGCTCATGTAGCGGGCTGGCGTCCCACTCTTTCACCACCGAGAGCAGCATGTTGGAGGAAGCATAAATTGCCTTTCTGGCGGTGGCGGTCCTCGCGCGCAGCAGAGAAGGAGCTCATATATTAACTAATCCGCTATTTTAGTATACACATATACATTTAATTAACTAATCCGCTATTTTAGTAATAAGTGGTAAAGGTTTTTGAAAGTTCTGTGAAATGTATGGCTCTACAATAATCATTAAATATTTATTAGGGTTCCGTACCCAAAGAGTAAAACGGGACCCTATTATTGAAATATTCACAGATTATGTACTTATTTTTGTTGCCGCTATAACAACAAATACTAAAAACTAAATAAAATATTATACCCATACAACAAACGTGATTTTTTTGCCGTTTTTATAGATAATGGTACGGAACCCTTCGTGCGCGAGTCCAACTCGCACTTGGCCGGTTTTTTTTATACTAAAGTCGGTGGCGAACCATACGCATGGTAACTGACGGTAAGCAGACACCGTGCACCGTCGCCTATGGACGCTTCCAGAAGAATGACACGCGCGTTGCCAACCCTTTGTTGATTTGAAGATTCGTCGTGTTGATACCGTTGATGGGCGTTTTTCAAAAAAAGTGTACAAACCTTTTTTTTTCAGATCTCGTTTTTTTTGGTTTTTCTTATTCAGAATCTTTGATACCTACTATCGGTCCTCATAGGTACAAGAAATAGGTAAAGTGTCCTAAATATTCCATTCTAGATCGTCACATTCTTGTATGCAGTATTTTTAGGGTTCCGTAGCCAAATGGCAAAAAACGTTACCCTTATAGATTCGTCATGTCTGTCTGTCTGTCTGTCTGTCTGTCTGTCCGTCCGTATGTGTCATACGGCCACTTTATTTCCGAAACTATAAGAGCTATACTGTTGAAACTTGGTAAGTAGATGTATTCTGTAAACCGCATTAAGATTTGCACAGAAAAATAGAAAAAAACAATAAATTTTTGGGGTCCCCATACTTAGAACTAAAACTCAAAAAAAATTTTTTTTCATCAAACCCATACGTGTGGATAGGGTTTCAAAAATGACATTGAGGTTTCTAACATCATTTTTTTCTAAACTGAATAGTTTGCGCGAGAGATATTTCCAAAGTAGTAAAATGTGTGTGTGTGTGTCCCTGTAACTTCTAAAATAAGAGAATGATCAAAACTAAAAAAAATATATGATGAACGAGATCTAGTACCTAAGTAGTTTTTTTGAATACGTCATAAATCGTAAACCGTAATTTATTTAACGGAACCCTTCATGTGCGAGTCCGACTCGCACTTAACCGCTTTTTTTGATTTTTCTTATTCAGAATCTTTGATACTATCGGTCACAAGAAATAGGTAAATTGTCCTAAATATTCCATTCTAGATCGTCACATTCTTGTAATGCAGTCTTTTTTTATTTATGTGGTCGTGAGGTCGTGACGCAGTGGAAGTTGGTAAGTACATCTTGTATAATTAAGGAATTCCTGTGATTACCTTACGTTTCCGTCATCAGACCAGGTTTATTGTACCATAGATAATATTGCATTGCATTGTCATCCAAAGTGAACGAGTAAGTAGGTACCGATGCATTATTTTAGCTCTTGATTGATTGGTTGAGGAGAACTGCTTTTTTTCTTCTTGTGTTGTTGCAAGTTTACACCCAAACAATCATACCTACATGTAAATATATTGTAAGTTAAATAAAAAGTTGTGAAAACAAATGATCAAGGACGCTAGGGAGGAATCACGAGCGCGTTGCCGAGTCCATTGATTTGAGGATTCGTTGTGTGCAGTATCATCATCACATCTTTCATCATATTGCTAGTTACATCCCACTGCCGGGCACATCCCCTCTTATAAATGAGAGCAATGGGAAATACAGCTGTATTTCCCACGATGGTTCTTCGCGGGTTGGGGACATACACATAATTTATTCCCCAGCCTGTTAAAAAAAACTTAGGTTTTTAGAGCAACTTAATCGACAATAAAATCTATCATCCATCATCATCATTATATCAGCCGAAAGACGTCCACTGCTGGATTGCCTCCCCCAAAGAGTGCCACAATGGCCGGTCCTGCGCCACCCGCATCCAGCGGACTCCCGCGACCTTTACCAGGTCATCAGTCCACCTTGTGGAGGGCCTACCCAAAATCTATATAGATACTTAACTACCTGCTTACAACATTTCATGAGAATCGATTGAGTGATGCGACCTATTATGCAGTGACAGGTTGCTAGCCTTTCGTCCACAAAACACTTCAACCCACACTATTACATTTTCTCCATAATTAAAGAATTATGCCTAATACAGTTGCCCTAAAGTGGCACTGATCAATAAATTTCTCGTGCTCTGCCTACCATGTCTTTTGTCCTTATGTTTATGTATGATTTTGCGTTTATCTCAAAATAGATACATTATTTAACATAATATATGTATATTGCCTTAAATGACGGTTAAAGTTACTATAGATGCGGCTTCGGCGGCAATAAAAAAATAACAAGCCCGTCTAATGGCTTAACAGAGTCATAAATTAAAACAGACTTACCAACACAACTAAACAAATATCCAAGTCATTCGCACTTTCAACACAGTATCACATTACACAGGTTCAACACCGCATAAATTATTTTTTAAAGTTTTTTTTTAATTCGGCCTCTGACGTGTGTCTTTAATGCCGGGCCACGAGCGACTGATGAGTGGAGGTTGGTTGGATTGGATACATCAATTACTTAGTTAACTCTATTTTACTACATATGCTACACTGTGTTTAGTTTAGGTTTAGACTTAGGCAATGTAAGCTTAATCGTAATTGACTCCTCCATTGGTCTTGGGATAATTTTGTAATGTTACGTTACACCAATTAGGTAAGTTTTCAAGGTGCGCTTTAGAACGATCAAAGATTCAGAAGTCGCTTGGTCAGATGGTTAGTCCATAATTATATTAATTATTACTTTTCGCAAGTAATAATTATGTATAGATATCGAAATATGTGTAGCACCAGTTTTTTACTATTTTAAATCTGTGAAAATCGGAAGGTGTAGGCACAGTCAGGGGTATTAATATATTTATGTGTCTTTATTTTACTATATTACTTTATATAAAAAATGTGTAAAAAATGTCACGTAATGGAAAAAAAGCAAGTAGTAGAGTTTGTTCTTCACCAAAATACACATAATTTCAGAACCAAGAAAAACATAGGTACTTACTTACCTAAGTATCCGTTTTGAAAATGCCCTAAAGTATAGTCAAGGGTACATAAATTAAGGAGATACATATCTGTACACGCCTTTATGCCAATTGAAAAATAGAGTCCTGTACATAAATTTATGTCCCTATTATATATATTTATCTATCCAAATATAATAAACCTTCCATGATGCGATCAAGAACCGCACATTATGACCACCATAAAAATAGACTGTTTTGTTAGAACAAATTTCTTATCTGTGAAAATGTTATTATTGCTAAATAATAACATCGATTTCGATAATATTATTTCATTCAAATTTCGGACGTCTCTGAAAAACATAGAAATTTGATTTAACCTCTATTCTAATATCAGTCGAGATGACGTTTAGTTCGTAATGAACTGTCAATTTGCATACAAATTTGACAAATGTCGCACGTAAGTAATATATCGAACGATATGATAGTCGGATCAGTTGGATCCGACTCTAGTTTGCTAAGAATTTAAAAAAAACTATGACAGCTGCCAGAAAACAACGCCGCGATGCCGGTCATAATTAGCGGCTCCTGAATGCATCATGGAGGCTTATGATATGTGGATAGATAAATTAGTGTATGTAACTGTACATAATTAGGCATTATGTACAGTCACATAAACTACTATTACTTGGCCGTGTTTATACTCGTAACATAAGTAGCGGTAGTGTGACGTCCATAGAACGTCATTCCCACTGGCTTGCCTATTGTATTTATGTCAATAAAAGTAATAAAACAACAGTATCCTTCCGCTTACCTTATTAATAAAATTGATATATTTGGTGCCACGCATCGATATTTTCGTTGACCAGCTTATCCAGTTAGTATGATCAATTTTATTGATCTCACAGCTAGCCAAATAAGCGTTTCAGTAGCGAAATTACCTAGTTGTGCTAGCGTAAATGTGACAGAGTTTTTCTTTATACCACGTCGGTGGTAAACAAGCGTATACAATCAACCTGATACTGTCACCGTAGCCTATGGTCGCTCCGCTTGCAACCCCATGGGTATCACTTCTTTTATAAAAGTAAAAAAAAAAAAAAAAAAAACGCATTGCCGAGATGCGCGAATTGCTCTCAGCTAAAGCTCCATAGGAACTCCTCCTCTTCCCCAAAGTGGTCATCATCATCATCATATTAGCCGGAAGAAGTCGACTGCTGGACATATAGGCCTCCCCCAAAGAGTGCCAAATTAATCGGTCCTGCGCCACCGTCATCAGTCCACCTTCTTCGGTCTACCCACGCTGCGTCATACGCCTGTACGGCCTGTGCTGCGTCTGTACGAGGTCGCCACTAGATAAACTTTCCGCCCCAACGGCTATCGGTTCTGTGTACAATGTGCCCCGCCCACTGCCACTTATTTTTTTAATCTTATGGCATATATTATTTTGGCCTTTGAGTTTGTCACTCTTTAGTAGGTACCACCCAGGGGACACGTGCAGGGTTGTGGTAGGTAGCTCCTGCGGACGCGAGTGATAGTTGTCCCCCTTTGTCAAGTGAGTGGGCAACTCGACTGTTAGAGGTTCTTAAGCCACCCGAAGGGTAACCTATCGATGTTTCGAAAAACACTTGTCCGATTTTCACTTGTCCGAAAACGGTTCACCGAATTCTTATAACGCATATACTTTGTTTACCATAGTTTTGAAATTCCGCTGGTTTTCCCACATTAACGTTTTCCCGAGACTCAATAACCAGAAGAACGATTGCCAACATTATTATTTGACAACCGATTTGTTAACCACCTGTTCATAATTATTCCGATGCTACGCTACGTAAGAACTAAATCTCATTTTCCCTAATATAATTTTACCATCAGAAAATCTCATAATACCAACTAAAGTGCTGTACGAGTTTTTAAAAAGGCTAAAAAGGGGGGGCAGGGCCCACAGTAAAGAAAAAAAGCGGCCAAGTGCGAGTCGGACTCGCACATGAAGGGTTCCGTGAAATAAATTGCGGTTTACGATTTATGACGTATTAAAAAAAACTACTTATTAGATCTCGTTCAAACCAATTTTCGGTGGAAGTTAACATGGTAATGTACATCATATATTTTTTTTTAGTTTTATCATTCTCTTATTTTAGAAGTTACAGGGGGGGGGGGGGGACACACATTTTACCACTTTGGAAGTGTCTCTCGCGCAAACTATTCAGTTTAGAAAAAAATGATGTTAGAAACCTCAATATCATTTTTGAAGACCTATCCATAGATACCCCACACATGGATTTGATGAAAAAAAATTTCTTTTTAGTTTAAGTTCTGAGTATGGGGACCCCTAAAACTTAATGTTTTTTTTTCGATTTTTGTGTGAAAATCTTAATGCGGTTCACAGAATACATCTACTTACCAAGTTTCAACAGTATAGCTCTTATAGTTTCTGAAAAAAGTGGCTGTGACATACGGACGGACAGACAGACGGACATGACGAATCTAAATAACAATCATAACAGTATTTATGGTAGGTTAGGTCATGGTTATCTTGTGTCCCTTAGAGCGGAAATAGGCACCCCGCAAAGCGGGGTGACGTCGACACGCTGGCGGTTAGGTTAGGTTAAATGAATTTCAATGCGTTAGGAAACGGAATTTGACATACTACACTTTCGATCTTTTGGTGTAGCGGGATAATAATAATTCGGACTTAATACTTTTCGGCACCTAAACCTAGTTGACAATTGTGATAATTCGGAATTTTAATAAGTGTCTATAGCTCAGTAGTGGAACCGGATTTTGGCCCTAGAAGTTTTGATAATTCTAAAGTCGGAAAAGTTATGCTTATATGGCATACGACTTATTTTCAAGCATATTTGTATTATATGAAGAAAAGTTAGAACGAGGGTTAGATATAAATTAGGTATTTATTTATTTTTATTGATGATTTGTGAATATTGAATTAAAGTGCAAAGTTTAAGCTTCATCGTTTATAATATGTATGACGCTTTACACTGTTAAGTTTTTAGAAAAAAAAAACACCCGCGACTACGTCAAACCAGAATTAGCTTATTATTTAGTCGATATTGAATTAGAGTTTTAAAAATCCACAACAACATCTCTAAATTCTTAAGTTAATACACAAAGCCAAAAGTTTAGAGGAATAAGATAAAAGCTTTAAAATTGATACGCATTTTTGTCCTGTAAGATCTAATATTGAATTAGAGTCTATAAAAATAAGTCTAATACTATAAAAGAATATATGCAGCCATATTATGGAAAGTAAGAAATTTCTGTGTATAGTTTGCATCATAAACGCATATTATTAAAAAAAAGGCGCGAAAACCAAGCCGCGCTACAAGTTGTAGCTACGGCGGAGCAGATCTTAGTCGACCTTGCGAGCTATCGCTTGCTAGGTATCCCTCGCCACGCCCGCGCGTCCCGTTCTGCCGCATTTAAAAAAAGAAAAACATTTTTCGGATTTATATGTTTAAAATAGGGAAGGCGCAAAAACTTTTTATGTATACTTTATGAGATTTTTTTGGGGGCAAAACCCAGATTCGAGCATAGTAAAACATATGTAGAAAAAATTTAAAGTGGCCAGATTCAAATGAAAAAAATATATGTTATAAAAATCGTCTATTTAAACAGCTCTTTCAAAAAACTAACCAAAATAGTTTTTGAAAACCTTCCTTCAGGAAAATACGTATTACAGCACTGGTACAATATTAGTGATGGTCCACGTGTAAACGTACCATAAGGCGGTTTTATGTTTCGGAGATATTCAATGTTTGGAAAAGCGGGTGAAAAGGAAGATTTTTTATTATAGCTATGTCAAAACCTATAAGATGTAACATTAGTTTACCCATTTTTAATTTTATTATGTACAATAAAAAATTACAGATACTGTTTTTTTATGAAAAAATCTGCATGGAATAATGTGAAGTTACAAAAGTTAATTTAAAATTGTTATTAGTAGCGTCCAGACAAAAGTGGTGGCAAATTTCGCACAGGGAGTAAAATGGAGTCGTTGCTTTTTATTTACTTTTTACGGTTGAATGAATACATTATTTATTTAATTTATATTTTTAGAGTATTAAACTATAATGTAATTTGGATATCAAAAATAAAAATATATCCAAATTATATTAAGTATTTTATAGTATTTTATGCAACTGTTGTATAAGAAGGGTCTTAAAAGACGAGTGGCGTGGGTTGCGATGCGAGCCTTGGCAAGCATCGCAATTTAAGACGCCACGAGCGTTTTTAGACCAGTTATACACCGTTGCATACAATACTTTTTTTACGACAAATTTTAAATAAATAGCAGACACAGATAACGGAGGTTATCTGTGATAGCAGACTACAGAATAGTTAATTTTTTCAGGCAGCAAGTTTTCTATTCGTACTTTTGCTAGTCACGCAATTTATTCAGGAGTGCAGTTATTAATTTCTTCGACCATTTTAAAAGGAACGTACACTTTTGTCTTCAAAAACACGAATACAATCTTAATAGTTTAGGACTAATAGTTTGTCATCTTTCGTTTTTTAATTTGAACTGTATTTTGGACATTTTGGTGGGAAATTGGAAATGTGACAGCTCTTGTTTATGGTTTGTTTTGTTTTTAATTTGTTTGCACTGGCCATCCGAACCAAACTGAATCCGGACCCGGACCGAATTTGAACTGTTTATTTTTATAAATAATACCAAGAATTTATAAAACATGTAATTTAACACACAATAGATGATGATTTATTATTATTGTAGTAAATAATTCATAATGTACAAATGTTAAATCGTAAATAAATACTTTTATTTCGAAATATTTGTTTATGAAGTTGGCATCACTGCAATATAGCGGCCGATTAAAAAAAAAGTTAAACAGTGCTTTTATGAAAAATGTATGAACCAAAAAAGTACGCTAAATAGTGCGTTTTTGGGCCATAGAGCCTAGAGTTTTTCCAGGACTTATTAGTAGTGTCATGTATTAGTGTATTTGAGCTACAGCTATATTATATAGATAAATGACAGATAACGGTACAGGAGTAGAAAAAATATATTTTATTGCAATTTATGGCTTGCAGTTGTTGCAGTATACGAAACAGTAGATAATGTGGCCAAAGGCCCTGATAATTGTACTTGCAGTAGTCATTTTTGAGATTTTCACTTTTCTGCAAAAATAATAAATAATAAATAAATAAATAAATATTACGGGACAATCTTACACAAATCAACCAAGGCCCACGGTAAGCTCAATGAGGCTTGTGTTGTGGGTACTAGGTAAATGACATCACAAGCCTAAAAAAAAATGTCATGTCTTTTTTTATATTTCAAACATGTTTCTTATCTAACCAAAAACGCAGTACTTTCACAAAAATATTACTTATGCTAACAAGATCTACAGCATTCAGCATGTGCTAGAAGGTTGTGAAGTACTTGCTACGTTTACTGCAGATTCATTAGGCATATAACTTTTTTGCAACGAATACTAACTAAAGCCAAACGCAGTATTCAAAATTACTGCGTTTCAGTTTAGCGAGAAAACCAAAGAGCTACTCTTGCCACGCTAAAAGTACTTAAACGCAGTACTTATTCCACAGTGCTGTGCTTAAGAGTATCGCAAGGTATTCGAGAGTAACATAAAGCTACGCATGCACCGAAGCCACACGGTAGGTACAGTGCAGCATTTCGTGCTAGCAAATCAGAGTGAAATATTCGCACTTGATTTGGTTACACCTTGTATAATTCAAAAGAGTGATTGATGGCTTGATGAGTGGAGGTGTTTTATATTAATAGACTCTATAAAAAATGTTCTTGAAACACATTTTATAGACTATTAAAAATAATAATTTGATACGCTGATAAAAAAATATTCATTTTTTCTAGTACCCACCTAAACTCAATTTTATTTCGTCTCTTATTCATATTCATATTCATTTAATCATTGCCTTGTGTGTACAAAAGATCTTATAGCTACATATTGGTATGTCTCAACACAACCCTGTAAAGGCACTGCAATACAGTAAGTAGTTCAAAATTTAAACTATACTTAGACAATTATTTCAGTTGCGATTTCTTAATCCTAGTCATTATTATTGCGGTTTAAATATTCATTTACTGTGTAATAAGCATTTGCCACTAAATATTTTTTTAAAGTATTAAAAAAATTATTGTTATTAGGCTCATTCTTCATATGATCAGGTAGCTTATTATAGATCTTTATTAACATGGGGTAAGGTCCTTTTTGGTGTAACGCTAGCTTTGATGTTGTTTGTAATAATAAGTTATTTTTTGAACGGGATTCATAACAGCAGGGTACGTCTCCAATTTTAGAATAGAAATCTGGGTGTGCTTTAACAAATTTACACGATTCTAGGATATATATGCCAGGTAAGGTTAATATTTTAAGGTCTCTAAAATACGGCTTGCAGCTATCGGTCTTCGTCACTTCAATATTTGTCTGAAGTTAAATCTTACCAACACTTATTTTTTACTACATAGGTATGAAAATAGAGCATGATTGCGAACTAGAAACGCAGTATTTAACACGTGCTAGGTGATTTTGCAGTAATAAACACAAATACTGCATTAAGCCTTAGTGATACTGTAATACCTGCAAACCCAGATCATCATATCAGCCGAAAGACGTCCACTGCTGGACATAGGCCTAACTGCAAACCCATATAGTTGATGAAAATGCAGTACTGCGTATTTTATCTAAATAAGGCAGTAAAGTAAAAAATATTTCAATCTAAAGATTTATTTTTTTAACAATTTTTCAGTACACTTCAAAAGTTGTATAACATAGATTTGTTGTATAGATACCAAAAAATATGTTTACCGCGTTTATCTCGAAACCACCATTTTGCAAGTACTGCGTTTGCAATAAGAAGGGCAGATTTGTTAGCGTACAAAGTCGTAAATGCCAACACAATGGCATCTGTAGTCTGTAGTAGACGAAAGATTGAAATTTTTGTGGAAAGATAACTTAAACAAAAATCGCCGTTATCGCCGCAACAAGGCGGCCGAACTTTAGCGTTATATACAGGTTGTATTATTCAAACGGGGCAGTGAGGGAAAATCCGAAACTATAAGAGATACGAAAAGTCACGAGACTTATCCAGTTTATGGTAAACTATGAAAATAAACAGTCATAAATTCTGGAAATACATAAAATCCAGTTCAGGAATTTCCGATATTCTGAGTGTACCAATTCCGGAATTGTAATATCGGAAACATTGCCCGAGATTCCGGAATTTCGAAAGTCCGGAATTGTAAGGGAAAATTGTTGCTAAGGAACCCTGTATCTACAATCACAGTAAAATGCCTAATTTCATAGTTTGATGTACGAAAATGGATTTCCCCATACTAAGCTCCTTAGTAAGTATGGGGAGAATAACTGTGGCGTCTGAAACAAGACAAAATTGGTAAATTCGTGGTTTTTTTTAAATTTATTTTCATTATTTACACCAATATTTTCAAAGCTGTAAAAAAAATATAATTCCCATACTTACTCATTGTAGGTAGGTACACTGTTTGTGCGGGGAGATCCATTTCCGTACATTAAACTATAAAATTCTGCATCTTCCTGGGATTGTAGATACAGGGTTCCTTAGCACCAATTCTTCCTTACATTACACTATTAATTTACTCAAAATAACGCACTCTGATTTTTAGACAGTTTTGACCGGGTTCGATTCCCGGCTGTGTACGAGGCTTTTTTGAAAATCTTTGAATGCAGTTTTGATTTTTTCTAAAATCGGTCTCGTAACTCCTTAGAGCAAATTTCCGTGTATCTTATAGTTTCGGATATTCCCTCACTGCCCCGTTTGAATAATATACCCTGTATTATAATGCATGTCTACCCACTATGATTTTTGTACAATTGTTAACACTGTATGCTTAGATTTAGTATTAACTTTTAACTTTTCTCATGTAAGTGAAATATGTTGATTCTTTATGAAAAATAAAGTTCTTTAAACATAAAATGTAAATACATGTACATTTTCATTTCAAAAACATAATATTTAGTCGCAAGAGAATAAAAAAAATTAAGAGAAATAAATCATTCAATCAGTATTTGTTTAGTCATAAAAATATCTAGGCGACTCTAATACCTTCTGTGTGAAATCTGCCACCACTTGTCCGTACTCTGGTTATTATGTATTTCAAATATGAACCTACAATTACAAATATGAATGATTTGCAAATGTTGCAATTATAATTTTGCTGTAAAAAGTTGTATTTTTGTTATTTGTTACCATTGTGTAAGCCACCAATACTTACTTTAACATAAAACTATAAGTAAAAACCTACTTTATAATGGACTTAACGCCGACGAATCCGCGGGCAATTCCTAGTATAGTAATAAATAAGGGTAAGTTTCGTCTTTGTATTTCCATTAGCGTACTTAAAACAAAATAACAATTTTCCATTGATATTAGTTTAAAACATGCTTTGCGGTTTTTTTTATGGATGACTTAAGGGCACCCCGCTGCCACGCCACCGCTGATCGCTGCCTGGTGCCACAGCGCCACAGCGCACAGCACGGCGCGCGCATACAATACAGCGCGTTTGAAACGTAGTAATATAGGCACGGAATGCTTACCTATACATATCAGTATTTAGTGTCGCCGTGATTCTATATTTCTAAACTTTTGTTTGGTAACTGAGATCATTGTCAAGACCGTTTATTATTAACTCTACAAACTCTAATTCAATATTGGCTATACTGCTTAACCAGAAATAAATATCTACACAAGCCAATGGTCTACACATCTAACTTTTTTCCAGTATATTAAGTGGATCGATTACATCATAATTTTACAATATCAGCTACTCTAATTCTTTATTTGCAAAATTATTTGCATTTTTTTGTTCACCAAAATGCAGATGTTCCAGACTTCTAAAAACAGATTATTTTAAAGAAACTAAAGTGTTATTGGATATGTTACAGTTTTTTGTAACTCTAATTCTATATTTACATAGTTCTTGGCTAAAAATAAAATATTTCAATATAACCGAAAGCCGAACCTAAAAACTTCTAACTTTTTGTATAAGTATTATTTAACATGCCTCCAATGACATATCAAAAAAGAAAAAACTTTAATGTTATCAAAACCCATTTTTGTTCAGCCGCTGGTCTATTTGAGTTTGTCACTCTTTAGTACCACCCAAGAGACACGTGCAGGGTTGTGGTAAGTAGGTCAAGTGAAATTATGCATTGTAAACAAACTAGGGCCTGCGTAGCGTAGGCGTTCAAAACATAAGGTTCGGCGAAGCTCGGAGATTGTTGTGATATAATAGTCCATAGGTTTCTATCTCTAAGAAATAAAGTTATTAAATACAACTAGATACGTAGAGGTACCTATTTATGATATTTTATTATAGACTAGGTACGTACCTATCAACTTCTAACCTCTTCATAACCTTAACGATAACGAGATACTAAGTTAAGTAACTAATTCAAATAATGCGCATTGGCGCCTTTAGTATAACGTATTAGCAATTAATTAAGGAAAATAAAGCCCGAACGTTTCGTAACTTTATCATAAAACGTTAATTAATTCGTTTCATTGTATAATAAAATTAAAAAAAACTACCTTTACCTAGTTGCGCTGAATAAAGTCAAGTTAAACAACATACACAACAAAACGCAAGTATTAATTTTAAACGGCGTTAATTTTCGCGCCTAAATAGCTGCCAGCGAGTCCCTAATTTAACGTTTATATCAATATCAATACCTTTATATTGTCTAGGTACGATTAACTTCGGTGTCGTCCATTGCCCCATTGAAAATATTTATTTTCAATTATTTCGTCAATGGAACATTTTAAAAATACAAAAATAGGTTTTTAAACAGTATTCAATTAGCGGCGTTCCTGTCCGCCGCTTGTCAAAGTATTCATCTTTTTGTCATTCATTTGTTTTAATGTGGAATCAAATAGTTTTGGACATTGAGTGCATCGTTTGTAATAAAACGTTGCAAAAAATCAACCACGATCCGCGTGAGATATCACGAAAAATGGGAAAAATCAATAATCGCCGGTCAAGAACCCCAAACTGGTCGCTTCAGGAAAAGCAACACTTGCTTGTATTAATTCGGGAACGAAAAGAAGTAGTCGTTACGAAGAGTAACAATGGACCCAATTATTCAGAAGAAAAGGAAGTGGCTTGGAACGACATACTTCGCGAGCTAACTATTAAATTCGGAAATAAGTTCGTAGGCAGCTCTATAAAGAAAGTCAAGACACAGTGGCAAAACATGAAGAGAATCGCCCGCGAAGAAATCGCTTTGAATGGGCCCGAGTTACACAAGTACACAAAGCTATCTTTGGAAGTGTGTGAAATTCTTGAATTACTGAAAGATGGTGTTCTCAAAAGTGTGAGTGAACATGAAACTACAATGACCACGGATGTGGAAGTAAAGGCCGAACGCATTGAAGAGTAAGTACCTACTTACCTATTATTTTGAAAGCTGTTTACATTACCTACGTATATCCAGTCATAGTCATATTCTTGATTAACCAATTGCACAATGCACTTTGAACTAAAAAAATCACTCCATCTCACTTAAAAACTATTCTTAAGCTTATTAGCTACCTCAAAGTAACACATTTACATAAATTGCACTGTTAAATAATTTCAATATTATTTAATGTCAGAATATCAACACATTAGGACATTTGTTGATGTCACTTTATAAACAAAGGAACATTGTAAATGTTATTTAAGAACTTACTTATTAGACTGGAAAATTAAAAAATGCTCAAATGTAATCTAGGTATGTAACCTTTTTTCTATGAATAATTTAAGTTTTATTAAATTACTATTTTTCGATTTCAGGGAGAATAACCAACCAGAATACAATACCTCTAATAATAGTTCTACTGACATGGAAGTCGAAGTGGTCAATGAAACCCATTTAAATTCCTTGAAACAATTTGAAGTTACTGGGTCCTCTGGGTCAGATAACAATGACATGAATGATCTGGTAATAGATGAATCTAGAATAAGTCCTGCTGTGGCTGCCGTAAAACATGTTGAAGTAAAAGATACAGCTTCAATGACGGACACTTTGATTCAAGATTTACCTTTTCTAAATCAATTCCATAGAGAATATAGTTTCAGGTAAGAATCTTATTATAAAATATTACTTGCTTATTTTTAGAAGATTTAAAAAAACAAGATATTTTTTGCAGTTACACAGCGGAAGAAAAAGCTCTGAAGATAGAAGCGCTGAAAGAGGAAAGACAGGTGGTCCGAGCAATGAGGGAGACAGCAGAACTGAACAAAATTATTGCTGAGCAAAGGTTAAAGCATGTGCTATGGGTTAAGAAACAAGAAATGACGTAAGTACTTAATCTAATTTGTTTTTCTTGTAATTTTGGTATATTTGGATAGTTTGTATATTGGCGCGTAAACTGCTCCATAGTAAAAGAAAAATTGCTCTATGGTTATTTCAAATTGTACTAAATGATTGAAAACGCAGTTCACATGTGTAATGCAATAATTCATGAAAGGCTAACTGATTATTGGAACAAATATTACCCTCCCTTTTTCCGCAGGTCATAATAGTTATTGATAGAAGGCTAGTGTTGTGCTAAATTTCGCTATCATGTAAAATCGATGCTTGTTAATACGCGAAAGTATACATCTGTACAATTTTATTATAGTCCACTCAGAAACTACACTTTCTTAGACCCTTACCCTAATACTGTCTCTACAAATAAGTTTAGTTCACAGTTTCATTCATTGCTACTGAGCAGGTATAGTTTCTATTGTTAAGGTTGGCGGTTGGTTGTTGAGGTTACGTATAATAATTAGTATCTAATACATGATTTGTGAAAAGCCATGCATAATTATTTAATTTACGTCGTGTCAGGATTTTGTTTACGTTGTTTCCGCAGAATTGTATAGTTTAATACTCTATGACTATGAATTCTCCCACATCTTATCGAATTTTGTCTGTGGTCGAACAATTGTCGTTGTCATAATAATAACGTTACCATAGACTTAGACTATATTGAATAACCTGTAAACTGACTAAAAAAAAGATTGGCAAAGTGCCTAAGCAGCAAAAAGCCACAACACGGGAAAAAAAAAAAAAAATAACCTGTAAACGTTACTTGTCAAGTTGTCAAATTGCCATTTTACTTTACACACTAAATTTTTAGCACTAAGAAGGCGTTTATATTGCATTTTTCGAGATTTATCAATTTATCAATCATGAGCTTCATTGCTAAAACTAGAACTTCCATTCTGCCAGCCATCTTTAGAGTAAGGTAAGTTTTTATGCCGGTGCGGTGCGTTACGCAATCACTGGATCAACAACTCTAAACGGCTTTGAAATAAAGTATTTCGTTATAAACTTCATACGAATAAGCTGTCTTCTGACTTCCTTTTAATAATAAAGTAATTCCTGGATCCATCGTTAGTATTGTAATTGTAACGACGCCATCATTGTTTGCCTTGCCATCTATGTCTGGTATTAAAAATAACTTATTTGTCTCCGAAAGGTCAAACTTCAGAAAGTGTTGTTTATTTTTGTCAGTGTAGCGGCGAGTCATAATGTTTATCGATTCAATCATACTCGCTAATACTTATGATCAGTCTTGCCAATTTGGACTGGATTCAAATGAAATATTCTTTTTGTTCATTGCGCAGTTGAAAATAAACGACACTTGACAGGTGTGTTGGTTGATATTCATTATTCATTTATCTTGTTTAACTGTGTTTGATATTTATTATTAAAATCAAAATACAAAGCTTTACTGATACCTCCTGAACAGAAGAAAAATTAAATTGATTTCAGCTTTTGTTTTTGTCTAGTTGGCTATGCTTTGCGTGATGAGATGAAATAACTGCCTTGATAACACTCAATTTTATTTATCAATTTATATTTGACTAGTTGCCCGTGCGGCTTCAGCCATATATTTTAAAGAATGATAGCAAACCCGCGGGATAAAATATAGCCTATGCTCATCCAGAAAGTCCATTCTTCAAGGGGCTTGTGCATATATTACATCGTTTTTTAACAATTTGTATCATGCTATAAAAAAAAAAAAAAAAATTAATCCCTATCCTATCATCATCCTGTTAATTCCTTGAATGGACCCTCCCCGCCTAATAAAATAACTACTATCATTCAATGGTCAGCCCACCCTCTATTTTTATATGACGAAATATATATGGACAGGTCAAAGAATTTTTGAAATTGGATAAGCTGTTCCGGAAATTACTCAAAACATACAAACTTACAAAGCTACTTTTTCTCTTTATAATATTAGTATAGATAACCAACATACAACCCAGGCAATTATGTGACTCACATTTCATTGACCGTGCAAGTGCCAGATTGCATTGCATGCAAGTGCAGTAACATTTACTATATGTGATGCAATATGATAAATGATGAAAATCTGCTGAAATGTTATAAGTAAAGAAAATCTGTCTATTTTCAGAATGTACTCTGGGGAGCCTGGATCTGGTGCCGGCAGGGGTGGTGGTGGTGGTGGCGCCATCCGTGAAGCTGGTGGTGCTTTTGGCAAAATGGAGGCGGCTCGGGAGGAAGAATACTTCTACAAGAAGGTATACTAGCTACTAGTTCTTTAACTGCAGGGTTCAGTGCCCTTATAATAATTGCTTCATTTTGGTTATTAATAAGTTTCTGTCAAAAAAAATATTTTTGGTAAAAACTTTGCCAATTGTACTTTTCTATACCTATACCATTGAGACAATTCTAACGAGATATCCAAACTCAACAGGGTTATGTTGGACATGTTGGTCCATAATGGTAATGTTATGATAGGTAATGTCATGGTAACCTTACTGATATAGCCCTATTCACATGATAAGCATTTAGGATGTGGTAACCGTAAGGTAACCATAAGTTAACCCTAAACAAAACCCTATTTGAATAGGGTTAATTTATGGTTTGTTTATGGTTACCCCATCCACAAATTGATAGGGTTACCAAATAAATTGGTTAAGTATCTTAAACATTATGGTGGAACACACGTAAATAAAAACATAGATTGCTATAATCCTATCGAGCCTGGCTCCATCAATGGCTAAATAAAATTGTATGCCTAATGGCCCAACAACGTTGATTTGACTCATTGTATTTTTAGACCTGTGTTGAACAAATAAATTTCGACTCTGCCATAGTTGGGCAAAAATAACTAATTGGCCCAGTGAATTTATTACACAGTTAAAAAACGAATGTCTGATCTGTTTATTTCCAGCAAAGGGAACAGCTCAGCAGCCTTAAGGTCCACCTCGACAAGGAGATCTCCTTCCACAAGGAGCAGATCAAGCGTCACGAGGACGCTATCCGCCGTCACAAGGAACATATGACCGACTTTAAGGAATGAACCGACTGTGTCCACCACTGATTTATATTTATACAGTGCGAGTCTTTATTATGTGCACATAGCAAAATGGGAGAAACTACGCCCAATTTTATCGACGCAAAAAATGTTTGAAAAAATCTTTGGACCATTTCGTTTTTTTTATGAGGGGTCTCTACCTGCGACATCGTAGCGTGCGTACCGCGCAAGGCCATTATTTGACTGCTGATAATAAAAGTTGTATCTCAGTCATAAACGTGGTAATTTTACTGTTGGGTAGCTAATACGATGTAGAATAACGTGAAATAATAAAAAAGTTAGGTAAAACGGACATTTAACGGAGTTATTTTACATTTTTGAAAAAGAAGTAGGAAAAATGAACACAAATTTATGAAAAACTTCGTAATAATACATTGAGGGCGTGATTTTTTTCGAAAATTATCATTGTTGTGCCATAGCCTGTTATTAATGATCATTATTGTTTCGTGTCGATAGGCGGTGTAATTTAAGAGCAGTAGTAACGTTTTATTCACATGTAGTATGGAATTGCGAAGTAAAAAAATCAACCTAGATTTTACTTTTTAAAATTTGCGTCTATAAAATTGGGCGTAGTTTCTCCCATTTTGCTATGTGCAAAGTATAAAGACTCACACTGTATAACTTAACTAAGAGCATGCATCTATAAAATCAACTGCGATTTCTGTTGCTAACACTTTGACTGCTGATCTTGCAGCTTGAAATTGAACAAAGGCAAATAATGAAGATCTGCAAGCATTCAAAAGGTTAGCAGTAACAGAAATTAATATGCACATTTCTACATTTTTAAATAATATAATGTTTCAATTTCATTGTAGTATGTGGTACTTAAATTGTCTCATTTGTGTTTCGTAAATTTTGCTATTCAATATAGATCAGTGACATTAATCATCAGACACCGGCCATAATTTCGTCCTAGGCCTTTTGACATTAAGGTGTACTGAAATGTAATATTTATAAGGTTACACAATTATGTATTTAAGGATGATACTTATTTTTCGCTTTTATTTTGTTTAGTGGTAGTCTTATGGATGGAAAACGCAATTAAATAATTGTTAATCTGCTATGGTGTTTAAATATTAGTCGTTAATTTTATCACCAGCTTCTCATGACCATATTTGCCAAATATTTGTATATGGATAGTGCCTCTTTAGTTTTGAACTAAAACTGCAACTTTTCTAATACTTAAGAATTCTGTCGGAACCCTGAAATTGATTGGAGTGTTTTCTAATTGATTACACTACACAGATTATATTGAAACCTTTACCACCTTGATTGCGTATAATTAACTTATTTATTTCTGTACTGTGTCACCCGGCCGACACAACAATAATACACGTCCGGTGACATTGGATTCCTCAAAATCGGGGGCTTGATTTTTTGAAAAATCCCTCGATTTCACTTGTCTCTACGAGGCAACATCCTGGGTAAATGAAACTGATGACTCTGCCTTTCGTAGTTAACAAGAGTGTCCTATGTTTAGCTAACATCCTAAGTCCTAAATTGAACAGCTTATAATACTATACCTACCCTACACGATTTTCAATTTCCGATAATTATTAGGGTGCCGTGGCGTTTAGCAAGACACCCTTCTTTAAATCGAGGTAGAGAATGGAGCCCTTCCTTTCTCTAAAGGTTCTCAGAATATATTGTACTTGCTACCCGCTCGGCTCCGCCCACGAATCAGATCAGAGATATCTTTACATACATTTCCTAGACTCGCCTTAATATAACATAATACGAAATGTGTGAAACCTCTTTAGAGAAACGTGCAGTTTGCATACCTACTTAATACTGGCCACTTACATATCGTTACGTTAAATTAAAAAAAAAGTTTAAAAGTAAAAAATTATTACAAATTATTTTCGTATATTATATTAAGGCGAGTCTAGGAAATGTATGTAAAGATATCTCTATGTTCTCCCTCAGAAAAAAAATTTAAAAAAATACATTTTGTAGTTTATTAGTGGGTGTACTATTGGTGAAAAAACTAGAGCGGTCTCTAACCTTTAAGTAATTAAAAAGGTTTGTCAGCTTTTATTTATTTTTTTGCTAAGACATAATGAAAATATTATTATGTCATACAATTATCTTGACTCAATGTACAACATATGTAAATAATACTAAAATCAGTTAACTAGAAAAAAAGTTATCAAAGAACAATGATTTTACGTTTTTTTTTTTTTTTACAAAAACTATAATGTTTAGGGTGCTCAAATTTTGCACAATAATTACTGGTGTAGAGCCACACCAACCATAAAAATTACAAGCCCAAATTCGTCGGGTGCAGAATCACTTAGCTTATCCTGGCACGCCCTTTATAGTCGGTGACTAGTCGGCCGCTCCAGCGCCGATTAGTCGTCTCATCTCTATTAGAGATGCGAGTAAGGTTAACGGGCCACAAGTTCGTGCTAGTACGTCATTTCGTCAGTTTTGTTTCTGACGCATATAATAAGCAATTCAAATATTTTTTATTTAAAATATACATTTGTAAAAAAATCTCTATCAATAAATCTTTCCAAAAAATCTAATTCTAACATTTTGACGACTATACTAATAGCAATATAACGCTGGATACTCTCAGTCGGCTGAGAATAGCTGCAAAGACTACAATATACATACTGAGATAGACAGGCAACTCGACCAAATTGAGAAGGCATTTAATGCTTGCGTATACAGGCGCCATCTCTTCTGCGGTAGTTACAACTTTTCTTTAAATGTACAAAACATACAAAAAGTGCGTCGGTCGTAGGATTTGAACGTCGGATCATCGACTCCAAATACCACCGTCTGTACCCCTAGCGTTTTTCCGGTAGTGCCCTAAACGTGCCCGTGGTCCGCTTTGGAACCTAAGCCTAATCTATTCACCCGATGTAAAAAAAAAAAAAACGCCAGTATATTATTATAGGAAGGAAGGACATTCGGGATGGACCGGCAGGTTATATTGGAACCCGCGGTTTCGCCTGCGTTCTTTGTAATACGTGGACGGAGCCGAGCGGGTAGAACTTATCAGACGCCCCTCGTATATCCGCATCGATAGCGTGCAATTTATTCGAAATTGAAATCCCATGCAAGTTCCCCATTTCTGGTCAAATGTCGTATTAATTACAGTGCCACCTGCCGGACTTTAGCGGAAGCTCTACGTAACTATAACTAACCACACTTGTTTAGTTGTTTGAATCGAACCTCCATTTAAATATAGCTGGTACTTAAGCTACTCGCTAGGTGGCACTAGTGAGGTTTAAGACGAACGAATTGCAGTTTATGTATTGAAAGTTGAAGACTGCAACCATAGAGTATAATGATTTAATGAATATAACCTACTGACTCCTTTTTTTTTTTTTTTTTTTGACGGTGTGAAAATGCTTTACGCATACCCCCGGCCTAGGGGAAGGTTATCCTATCCTATCCTATATTATCTATCTATATCTATCTATCTATCTATCTATATCCTATCCTATAGTATTAAACGAGCAATATTTGTATATATATTTGCAATCACTATCTCGGAAACGGCTCTAACTATTTGGATGAAACTTGGAATATAGGGGTTTACTGGGGCGAGAAATCGATCTAGCTAGGTCTCATGTCTGGGAAAATTAGTTTATCCGTATTTTCACCCGAGCTGAGCTCGGTCGCCCAGGGACTATACTATTAAACGAGCAATATTTGTATATATATTTGCAATCACGTTCTCGGAAACGGCTCTAACGATTTCGATGAAATTTGGAATACAGGGCTTTACGGGGGCGAGAAATCGATCTAGATAGGTCTCATGTCCGGGAAAATTCGTTTTCTCCTTATTTTCTCCATTTTCATCCGAGCAGAGCTCGGTCGCCCAGGGACTTATACTATTAAACGAGCAATATTTGTATATATGTAAATATATTTGCAATCACGTTCTCGGAAACGGCTCTAACGATTTCGATGAAATTTGGAATATAAGTGGTTATGGGGGCGAGAAATCGATCTAGATAGGTCTCGTTTCCGAGAAAATTCATTTTCTCGAGATTTTCTCGCATAAAGATTTGTTAATGCAATATAGTACGTAATTTCACCACGACTGTCACCGCTTGATTAGACTAATGGTTATAACGCCGGTGGCCGGGTGTTCAAATCCCAGCCAGGAAATGTTTTTTTTTGCTTTATTTTTTTATAGAGAATGTTTTTTCGTAGTATTAAAGCCGGGAAAAGCATGGTCATACGTATTTTTTATTGTTTATATATCTTTTTGTTTTTAAATTATAATAGATATTAAAACATGTTTTTATAGCACTGTGCCTTTTTTTTATCCATAAGGTTATTTAGGTTGAAAAAAGTTAGATTAGTCAAGTGAGTGGGCAACTCGACTGTTAGAGATTCTTAATCCGCCCGAAGGCCTCTAACTCGGCTTAACGACTACTGTCATAGACAGCAGTCGGGATCAACTGCTTAGCGTGCCTTCCAAAGCATGGAAACGCTCATTTTAGTAACCACTCAAACAGGCGGTCACCCATCCAAGGACTGACCGCTGCCATCTTTGCTTAACCTGCGTTATTGTTTCCGATTCGCAGGCGCCACTGGGCTATTAACGCTGCGCTAGATGGTGCTCATCATTATCTGAAACTTAATTCAGGCATTAATAATGCCTTTCTTTGAATTTGTGATTCTAAATGCTGAGTTATGAATATTATTACTTATAATTTCTGGTTGTAATTTTTCCCTTTGTAGGTAAAAAAATGGTTTATAGAATCTCTATTTTATTATTTGAAAATTATATCCATCGCAAGTTTTTTTTATGTTGAATTATTTTTTAAAGAGCATTGTGTAATGCAATAGCTACTCACCTAACTCTATCTAGAGAGTTCTGCTCCATCATTTTTATTTTTTGTTGGACCCCGAGCAATTCATACTTAAGAGTGCTCTTCAAAAAAGCGCTCGCTCAGAATTCGGTATTTTGACACGCGTAGTGCGTTTGTGTGTGTAAATACTACTACCACCCACACAAACGTACCTAACCCCCACATGCACAGCGAGATCGCACCAGCCGCGGGTGCCGTCCCTTTCTAGCTATATGTAAGTGCGATCGGGATAGAACTAACCGCGGAGCTTGCCGATGCAAATAGCTGTATAGCGCACCGTTGGAATTCACTCCGTGACCGATATTGATACTTGCACTAAAAAGTGTTCTAGAACATCATGTTAGCGAAGTTAGATAACTTGAATAAAGTAAGTATTTGATTTTTGAGCACAAGTTTTCTATTTGTATTAAAATACTATGATATGACAAAGTATATTTAGTTTCGTTTTTTTAGTATAAAATAAACGAACGAGTTTTAAAGTTGTCAGTAATAAGAATAATAATTTGTTTTACGGATATTAATAGTTTGCATATTATCTGAGTCTTATTTATATGTAGTAATGTAATGAAAACCAGTAGACCCACTACTAGGAAATTACTGGGTACTTACGTATTCATTTCTTGAAGAAATTTTTTTTTGTTATGTACAGAAAAAAAAAACGGCCCTTTATAGAAATTGCTATGTCCGTTTCTTACCAAAGGAACTGAAAATTATAAATTATACAAACACAGCTTTTTATCTAGAAAACAATTAATTAATGCGTGATTTTATTCAAAAGCCTAAAACCTCAGATGATAAAAAGGAATAGATATGAAACGGGGGCTTGGCGCGTGTCGGTGCGACATGGCCAAATGGGCATGTCACTGCCCACCGCATGTTAGTCGCAATTTGCCGTGAATCTGAAATGTTTTTCTACGTTTACTCAAAATGCCGAATTGTAGCGTGGTTACATGCAAAAATAGGAATGAAACTAAAACCTACATGAATGGTGGAGTCACGCACCACATGTGAGTATTAGTATTTTCACTTAAGTCAGTAAAAACTAATATTTTAATAAATAAACGCAACGCCGCATCATTTCTCGGGATCGAACTAACATATCGAACGAAAAAGCATATTTTTGTTCTATGCGTTGTACATTGAACGTTCAATACAGTAAACCACGGCACAATGTATTAAACCACTATGGATATGGACGATGCTTGAATTTTTTAGTGGTACGGCCGCTGCTTGGCGTCGCAAACTAGAGCGGTGCCAAAGTGCAGTTACAATTTACGCGTAATCGATAAAATAGAAGGACGATATCATACTAGTTATTTTATTTCGACTACTTTCGCTGTTTTATTTTATTTAATTACTTGTTTTGGTTGGGTGCCTATCTTAAAGGTAACTAATAACATACTAATAAGATTAAAAGGCACAAAATGTTTACGGTACCTACTAATAAGATTTTCACTAAGTTGCAGTATGAACGGTAAATAGACATATTAAAATTGTATATACAAGTATATAATTTAGTTGCAAATGGCTTCAGAACAACTTAAAATGTGATATTATTACCAATAATTTATTTTAAATGAGTATTTTTTACTTTCATTTGAAATGTAATAATTGAAGAAGAAATCTCGGTTTCTTATTACAGTTTTCCAAAGAATTCGAGTAGGTACTAAAAAAATGGATAGATTCTACTGGCAGAGGTCCTAACTGGTTTCCTGTACAGAGAAGAGTTAATGTGTAACATTTTCAAGAAAAATGTTTCCAACCACTTAATAAGAGCCGTACACTTTTCGAATATTTGACACCTCGCTTGCTTGAAACCTTGGTGTAAAATGTATGGTAACACATCTTCGCACATCTTTGGTGGATACTCGCCCTTAGCCTTAAATCTCGTAATATGAGTAATGGACATATTATTTCGCGCCAAAATGCGAGTCGGATCGGCCTGGTACCTACAGGTCAAAAATATCGATGTGACCAGAGTTTTAAATGTATGTGAACACGAACTTATAAAAAGCCGTTTATGTTACTCTGTAGGTATTCGTCAATATTTTTTACTTTTGCGATTTATGGTAAGTTAACAACCCGTGTTATTTAAACTTGTAGCTAAAAGTTTAAATACCACCACATAAACTTACCATGTTGTTGAAGTTGTTACCCATCAATATCATAACATAATATTAATTTTAATTTCAATGTCGATAAAACATAATTTTAACGTTTGTCGCCCCCCTAGTGTAGTGCGTTTAAGCCAATCACAGCCCTTGTTTGCATGTTGCCGTAGACTCACTGGCAACGCCCGAGTCTTTGTTTTTACACGGTTCAATGTGTGTGCCTGTGGGCGCTGCGGTGGGAGAAAACTGGGGACATCGGTTTTGGTTGAAATTAAGCAGTACGGCACTTCTCCCTTTTTTTATGTTCTGAGCCTAAAACCAACTCTCATCATCAATCACTTATTAGGATTCCGTACTCAAAGAGTAAAACGGGACCCTATTACTAAGACTCCGCTGTCCGTCTGTCTGTCTGAATGCCTGTCTGTCCTTCTGTCACCAGGCTGTATCTCATGAACCGTGATAGATAGAGATTTTCACAGATGATGTATTTCTGTTGTCGCTATTTATAACAAAAAATACTAAAAAACAGAATACATCTTTTTATTTTTATTTTAGTTTTTATTTGTTTCTTTTTCTTTTACAATCTTACACAAATCGACCTTGCCCCAAACTAAGCAAAGCTTGTACTGTGGGTACTAGACGACGATAAACATACTTATATAGATAAATAAATACTTAAATACATAGAAAACATCCATGACTCAGGAACAAATATTTGTGGTCATCACACAAATAAATGCCCATACCGGGATTCGAACCCGGGACCTCCAGCTTCGTAGGCAGAGTCACTACCAAGTTACTAACTAGGCTACAGGGGGCTCCTATACAACAAACGTGATTTTAGATATATATATTTTGCCGTTTTTAGATATTGATAATGGTACGGAACCCTTCGTGCGCGAGTCCGACTCGCACTTGGCCGGTTTTTTTAACATTTATTTCGAAATAAAGAGTGATACTCGGAAATGTCGAAGGGAAGGTCAATCGTCGAATCCGACTCGGCTGGGCAGCATTCGGGAAGCTACGGCACATCTTTTCGTCCAATATTCCGCAGTGTCTCAAGACGAGAGTCTTTGACCAGTGTGTGTTGCCAGTGATGACATATGGCACGAAAACGTGGTCGCTTACTATAGGCCTCATAAGAAGGCTCAAAGTCACTCAAAGGGCAATGGAGAGGGCTATGCTGGGAGTTTCTCTGCGCGATCGCATCACAAATGAGGCTATCCGCAGCAGAACCAAGGTAACCGATATATCCCTCCGAATTGCTAAACTTAAGTGGCAGTGGGCGGGGCACATTGCACGTAGAACCGATGGCCGTTGGGGCGGAAAGGTTCTGGAGTGGCAACCACGTACCGGAAGGCGCAGCGTGGGTAGGCCCCCCCCCCCGCAAGGTGGACTGATGACCTGGTAAAGGTCGCGGGAATCCGCTGGATGCGGGTGGCGCAGGAACGGCCATTGTGGCACTCTTTGGGGGAGGCCTATGTCCAGCAGTGGACGTCTTTCGGCTGATATGATGATGATGATGATGATGACTCGGAAATGTAATAAAACCACGTAAAAATCTCCCTTTCCAGTGTAAACCCCCGGTGTGTGTTATTATTATATATAAACGAAAATAATAACTAAATGCAAGGTTGGATCGTGCTGTACTTAACAAACGCCATATAAGCTTGTTTTTTAAAAAGTTTTTTATTCATCTTGTTATTTTCAATAACCCTGCATATTATGTCGCTGGTTCGTGGGTACTTGTACAGACAAATCACACAAACCCAAACAAGATAGGTCTATCTATTTTAGTTTAGGAGTTCCAAGTGTTTACCAAGACAAAACAGATGAGCCCAAACTAGATGGGTTTATCTAGTTTAGTTTAGGAGTTCCATGACCACCTTATAGCTCCATCATCAGACTCTGGAAATCATCCAGCACCAAAGTCTTGCCGTGCCATGACCAAATAAATGAGCCCAAATTCGATGGCTTTATCTTGTTGAGTTTAGGAGTTGCTATGGCCACCTTCCGACTCCATCATCAGACCAGCTCTATGATATTATGTCACCGAAGATACGCAATTGTACCTAATTTGAAGATTTCACCCAAACTCCCATACATACATACATACTAACAAGGTGGACTGATAGTAACAAGTAAATAAATTAAATCTATCAAGTATCACGATCACTCGTACAATAATAATTGACTATAGAACGCGTAGTTTAGACAAAAGGATCCAACCCACAAGACATCACCATTGAAATGTATGACTTTTGTTCTAGGTAGAAGGTTCAATTTTAAATGTTACGTATCCGGTGGGTTTGAGCCTTTTCGCTACACTACGTCATATATGGCAGCTATGCAATTCATAACTTGTCTCGATTAGCCTCACGAATGTATCCCCAGTATAGTTTGACCCCGAGGTTGGTAACAACTATGCCTAGTCGGAGATCAAAATAATATTATTTTATCTGAAGAGTGGCCGGTTAGCTTCGTGAATAGCCACAAATAAACACACTACACGTCTGTCTCGGAGGGCTATTCAGCCGGTACTGAGATATATTCCCGCGCGACGGTAAATTTATACTAGTTTTGAATAATTATTTATAAATATAAATTTTGACAAAAGTTATATTTTTTGGACTGGATCTTGTTGGTACAAGCATGAACTTTAATGTTGTGTAAGATTCAATACAAAAATTATTCAACAATAATGAGAAAATCCTTGAGTTTTCAGTACAATTTTGTTGACAAATATGGTGTAATTGAGAACAGTTTACATATATATACGTGCAGAATAAGGAAAATTCGAGGCGGCTAGGCGCAATGGCAACATATTACGCTAGTGAAAATAGAAAAAAACAAGTAGGTTCTCATATAACATCGTGGAGTATTAGGGGCTCAAACTTATGACTCTGCGCTCTCTTCAGAAAACTACTGTCGGTAATCGGGTATTTTCGGTTAAAGTATTCAGTTTTTCGTAAATTGGAGGCGGCTAGGACCAATATGAGGAGTTTACCTATGCAAATAAGTAATCAGGATCTAGAAAAAGCTCTCCGTTTCTTAGAATTACAACGTCAAAAATCCGTCATTCTCGCTTATTCCTGACCAAAAAACGAGCGCCCTCTTAATACCTTTATGAACCGATTCGTATTTTTTTATTTTAGTGAAAGTACGAGTATTCGCTTCCAGATTGGTCTTATAATTTATGAACCGATTCGTATTTTTTTATTTTAGTGAAAGTACGAGTATTTGCTTCCAGATTGGTCCTATTGTTTTCAAAAAGCCAGTTAGATGATGGAATCCATGAGGAATTGAGGGAAGTCCTCAATTGTATTAAGCACGCGTCACAGAATAAGTAAACGCGTGTTTAGATTTTGGTATTTTCTATTATAACTCGTGTAGGTATAAATTTAGCCTCGAAAACAAGAAATTTGGTGAAATGGAACTGTTTATGAAGACTCTCTCGTAGGGAACCCTAATATCGGCCTTTAAAGCCTACGCCAAAACCAAACACCAACACGAGTGGAGGAATGAGGCTGGCTAAAGGCACTCTAAGCTCTTCATAGAAGGGGTGGACTCGGGCTGGACCAGAAAACTCTGGAAATCCAGTAGGAAGCAGCTCAGAATTATATCTGGGGTGTTCACAGGTCACTTCAGCTCTTCTCCAAGATCTCTTGGCCAAGATGGGACTATCGGATAGTTTAGACTGTAGAATGTGTGGCGAGGAGGATGAGACTATGGAACACTTATTGTGTTAATGTCATGCCCTTGCCAGACAAAGAATGAACTACTTTGGTAACGGCTACCCGCAACCAAAGGAATTCAAGGTGCTCTTGGTGAACTGCATCATCCGTTTTGTGGAAATGATGGAGCAAGCCTGGGAGCAGGTATAAAGGAGAGGGCAAATGCACAAAAGATCCCACTGGGTCGAAGTGCATCCGAAAGGGCCTTGGACCTGGATAAGATTATGAAGACTACAGACGTCACATATTCTGTGATTCCGTTTAAGTAGCAACTAATGAAGTGCCAAAGGTAATTCTAACATCCTTGAGGAATCGACGGAACTCCTCAAATATTATCGGCCTACTTATATAGCGACTTGGGTGTTTTCTGTAATAATCAACGCATTTGCTCTCGGAAACCAGTTCATGCAGTAGGTATAGTGGGAAGGAAATGTTAATGTACATATGTTCCTTGGCGAAGTAATGAATTGAATTCGGTTTAAACTTTGTTTTTAAAGTAAATTGTGAATACCATTTGTTGGTATAACTTTTTGTATTAGTTGTTTCCTTTATAGTCGGGGGTTTATATTTAATAATTTTCAATTCCAAGGCGAGTTTTTTAAGACCAATAAAAATAAACATCTTTTAAAAATAAAATTAAAAAATATATAGGAAGTAAACTTACTCGTATTTTCACCCGAGCAGAGCTCGGTCGCCCAGATATTTGGGGGTGATGTGGGAACCTACTGACTCCTTTTACGCATCCCACCTAGCCGAGGTACTAGGATGGGTATGACGGGCTCCCGGGAACCCCCCGGACTACCGTCTAAAACCACCAAGGTATGCCCTCTCTGCCGTGTAGTCGGGGCGCCATGGGATCGCGAACATTTCACCACGACGCCCCTCGGCAACAGCCGCAGCTGCCCTCACCACTGAGGCAAAAGCCCCCCCTCCCGTCGTAAGCGTGCAGGGCGACACCACACGCTTCCCGACCCGACCAAAGGACCTCTACGCCGGGAGAGGGTGATAGACCTCGGATTCACCCTCTCAGGTCCCCTTGTAACTTTTTATAGAGGTTTTCTCCCTCGCAGCCACAACTCGGCCCCGGCCTGGCAGTCGCAGCCCCCGCGCCTAACATGAATCCTCTGATAGCAGAGGATTTGTCAGGGTTCCGGGTCCGTTATTTATTATAGAGGCAAACGGCAATGGCCTCTCCCTCAAGCCGCACCTGGGGAATCTTGCGATTCCCTGGGCGGAACCCCCCGACCCCCCCGTGTCGGGTTATTGGTAACACCAGCAAGCGATAACTTAGGGTTCACTAAATTATCACTTGCCTTTGTCTCCAGGGCGCACCGGCCAAGACACTACCCATTCCTGCGGATCAACCGAATCAAGAGGAATCGGTAGAGTCCAGACACTCGAGGAGGTTACCCGACCTAGCACCCCAACCTACTGACTCCTACTGCAACTATGTTTTAGTACACTTGGCTGAACTAGTTTTTTTTTTGTAAGTTCCTATTCTATAATTACAAATAATAATGCATACGGTTGCTGTTTCAATAGGCTCTGTAAAATTGATGTTATCTTCAATTGAAAAAAAAATCTTGTCCATCAGATGGGCGCTAAGTCGCTAACCGAAGGTGGTCGCATAACATGACCCTACCTATGTCCACGATGAGTACCCTGAGAACTTTACGGTTTCGCTCTATGAAAACACAACAATATATCGATATCAGCCATATTTTTACACCAAAAAATAGGTTGGGTAATTTGACTAAATATTCATTAATAATCCACCTAAATTTAATACCGATACGGTAAAAAATAATGAAAAGTGATCTTCATTAATTCCGTAAAAATCAAGCGAAAATGGTATAAACTTTCTTTACTTTATAATTGACTACGTCTATATACGTTCTTTGGGATACGCGCATAATCCACTTATTTTTGTTAATGAATAAACCTTTCTATAAGCCAGATGAAATTCAATATTATCTCAAGGTCGTAAAATATATAATTAAAATGCCGTTATTTCCTGATGCATATATTTTTGGATTCAGGTAGTAAGTCTCCAAATTTGTGTACTCAAACATGTTTTTATTATAAAAATACTGATAGCATTTTTGCTTGCGAGTTAATTTTTTTTCCTAACTTCCGGTCCATAGAATGGGCTTGTGACCTTAAATTTGTTTACGATGCCATTCGAACCAGTTTTTGTAGATGAACAAATGTTTGTATGGAAGCAACTACATTTAAAGGACATTAATACCCAAAAAATCGAGTTAATGACGGATCTCGCTGACAGCAGCCGAAACGCTTCATACTGATTGGCTTTAAAGTATGACGTCACACCGTGCAATTTGTACTAACCGTTGCATGGAAAATTAAGTAAATTGCTGTTTCGGTCGCGAAATACTGCGTTTAGGTCCATAGTTGTCATACAAATTTGTTTCTATATGTGCGAGACGCACCTATGACTGGCTCTGGGCTGGGTAGAATTGAAGGGAAATCCTGCACCTTCGGCGTTGGTCGTTACGGCTTAGCAGGAACTTGGTCGGGTCGGGGTTCTGAATTGAAAGACTTGTTTACCTTTTCAAGTAATGTCACTTCGCTGCTACTGTAGGTACTGAATTTCATGGGGCCTGGCCGCCCAATTTATACTATCAAGTTACCTCGGCCGGACGCCCCTTCGCCCCGTATTTTTGGCGGGAAAGCGATTTGCGCGGGAAATTTTGGCGCGAAATGACATGTTCATTTATTATACTTCAATCTTACTCTAATACATTATTTACAGTGCTTATACCTATTTCTATGCTATTTATAATACATTATTACACGAGATCCCGCTCGTTCGGCGTCAAAATGCATCTGAAACGCGGGGATTCCGTGTCGGCCCGTATATACGTACCTCGTCCCCCACCTGAGGTATAAATACCGGGGTTCCCCCCTCGCTCGCCCATCAGTCGTTGCCTGACTGGCGCGCGAGTAGGATCTCTAGGTTTCCTTTAGTCTGTCAACATTTCTTAGTGGAAACTTAGTGTTGTCCACTCTTTATTTAGGAAACCAGCGGTATATACCCTTTTTTACTATGTAGGAATGAAATGTGAGGCCTATTATTCTTTATTTCAGGTGCCAATTATATAAGGCAATAGTAGCGCAATGCCTATGTTATAAGAGGTTATAAGCTAGATTACAAGTTAGGTCGCGACTGACAATTTTATGTTTATAACGGGTTTTATTCTATGCCGTCCTGCACATCTCTCCCGCCGACCATCGTTCGGGTGAACGTTGGATCTTCTTTTGCGTGCAGGTTCTCAGGCTCCGTCGGCAGGATCACCAGCTTCTTGGTCGGTCTTCTGAAGACTCCGCCCTTGGTGGTCACGTCCACTGCTCGCGTCACGCCGTCGGGGCCCGGGTATATAGCTGTAACCCGGCCTCGTGGCCATGTGTTGCGAGGCAGATTCCCGTCGGCCACTAGCACGATGTCGCCGACGTTGATAGGCCGCCCATGACCGTAGGGCTCCCGCCGGTACTGGAGTGAGGGCAGGTACTCCCGGAGCCAGCGGGCCCAGAAGTGCTCGGCCAGGCGTTGGCTCGTCCGCCAAGTCGCGCGGCCGATGAGTGCGGTGTCGTCGAATGTCCCGGGGTTGGGGGCCCGGGCTGAGCCACCGAGGAGGAAGTGGTTCGGCGTGATGGCTTCTGGCTCGTCAGGATCAACCGCCACGTGAGTGAGGGGGCGGCTGTTCACTGTATATTCGGCCTCGGCGAGCAGAGTAGTCAGGGTCTCCTCGCTGGGGCGGCGCTCGTTGAGCACGGCGTGCAGGGCTCTCTTGACGGCTCGTACCATCCTCTCCCATGCCCCGCCCATAAATGGGGCTCCCGCCGGTATGAAGCGCCAGCTGATACCGCGTTGCGCGGCGTCGGTTTCGAGGGCGTCGCCGTAGTAGGGGTAGGCGCGCGGAATCGCGAGGTCTCGCAATGCCCTTAGGTGCAGCGTCCACTCCGTCCATTGGCGCGCTAAGTCTGCATCCAGCTTGTCATCCCAGCCAGTTCCGCGCCGCCACACCTCTTGTAGGATTTTCTTTGCTATGATGGTTACCGGCGCCGCTAGCCCGAGAGGGTCGAAGATCGACATAGTTATTTTCAATATTTGCCTTTTGGTAGGCTCGATGTCGTCCAGGGCTCCGGGAGGTAGGCGGCTGAGGTCCAAGTTGAAGGCGAGTTCGTCGCTCGCGGGTTTCCATATTTGTCCCAGGATTCGTTCATTTTTCATTTCGCTCTTATTCAGTTCGACGGGCGCGGACGTGGCGTCCTCCGAAGTGAGGGCTCGGAGGACCCGCGTGGAGTTAGAGGTCCATTGGCGTAGTTCGTAATGGGCCTCTCTATGTATATCGCGTACATCACTTGACACTCGAATCGCGTCTTCTTCTGTTTTGAAGCTGTGTAGGTAGTCATCGACATAGTGATGTCTTATTATTGCTTTGACGGCCTCTGGATGCGTTTCTTCGTGTTTCTGGGCGTTGACGTTCTTCACATATATTGCTATTGACGGTGAACAAGTAGCGCCAAAAATGAGTGAAGTCATGCGATATTCTTGCGGCGCGTCGTCGCCCCGCCGGTCGCCCCGCCATAGATAGCGCAGGGCGTCTCTGTCTTCAGACTTGACTTTCACTTGCATGAACATTTCTTTAATATCCGCCCCCACGGTGACTGGGTGTTGCCGGAAGCGCATAAGGACGCCTGGCAGCGACTGTAGGAGGGCCGGGCCCGTCAGTAGGCGGTCATTGAGCGACACGCCCCTTGTAGGCGCGGCGGCGTCGTGGACGATTCGGACTTTCCCGGGCTTGCTAGGATTCAGCACCGGGAAATGGGGGAGGTACCACACTCTCGATGACTTGGTAGGCGGCGCAGGCTCGGCGTAGCCCTTCGAGACAAGGGCGTCCATTTCTTCACTATATTTGCTTTTAAGCTCTTTATTTTTGTCGAGTTTCTTTTCTATGTTATGAAGTCTTCTCAGTGTATTTTCGTAGTTGTCAGGCAAGCGGCTGTCGGGTTGTTTCCATAACAGCGGTGCTTCATAATGGCCGTCGGCTGTAGTCTTTATTGACTGGGCTAGCATGATACGCGCCCGCTCTTCCGGGCTTGACTGGGGTAACTTCGGCTCGATAAGTAGGTTTTCGAGCGCGAAATATTCACTGAGTTGTAAATTCAAATCTTCATTTTTCTCGGCTTCTTCAATAGTGGTCAAGCGATGCGTCGCATGTACTTGTTTGCCTGTGATGCGTGTGTGTGCACCGTGTAGCACCCAGCCTAGCGGCGTTAGGGATGCCGCTGGCTGATGCCGCTGGCCGCGGCGTGTTTCATTACTGACGAGTAAATGCCAGTTATCTTGTCCGATTAATACTCTAGGTCTCGCTGACTCGTACCGCAGGCTATCTTCTATGTCGCATAAGTGTGCGCACTCGCGGAGATCCTCCTTCTTAACGGACTGTGGTGATAGGCTCAGATCGTCTATGGTATGCGCACCGACCCTATAAGGTTGGTCGGTGCCGCGGATGCTGAGCGTAACACGGCGTGATCTCGGTGCGTCGATTTTTTCTTTCGTTATAGCTTCTATTTGTAGCGGCACTGTCGGGCCGTCCAGGCCTAAGTCGTTCGCGAGCCCTTCTTGTACAAGTGTTATCGTGGAGCCGTCGTCGAGGAGGGCGTAGGTCTCGACGGCTCCCGCCGGTCCAGAGACTGTGACCGGGATAATTTTCAGATAGGCTCTCGCTTCTCGGGAGGCGCGCGTCGATGTGACGGCCTCGTTTCTTTCTTCAATTCTTTGATAATGTAGCAATTTGTGGTGGAAGTATTCGCAGCCGTCTCGCTCGCACTTCGTGCGCTTGCATGAGTGCATCCTGTTCTTGTAGCGCAGGCATCGGAAACATAGCCGTTGATCTTTGGCTAGTTTCCACCGGTCTTCAACGGCTTTTTCGATAAACTTAGTGCATTTATCTATTGGGTGACCGGTGTTGTTGCAGGCGGCGCACTTAGGTGAAGGCTTGTCTGTGGTCGCGAAGGCTCGGTGTGTCCTCTTTGCAGGATGAGGATTTGCACCGTCGACGTTCTCGGGCTGCGCGTAGAGCGCGCAGTAGTCCGCCTCGCGTTGCAGGAAGGCTGATATCTTTATTAGCTCAGGCTCGTCGTTTTTCTGCGTATTCGCGTAGTCGAACCATCTGTAGCGTAGGGCGGGCGTAAATTTCTCCATCATTGCCCGTGTCGTCTCCGGGCTGTGTAGATAGTGAGCGCGGTCAAGAGCCTTGAGTGTGGCTATGACGTTGGCTACACGGCTGGCGAAGACACAGATGTCGAGCGGCCCGTCGTTAAGGCGCGGTAGGGCGCGTAAACGCTCGAGCTCGGCGAGGGCAATGGCGTCTGGGCGGCCGAAGCGGGCTTCTAGGCTTCTCATTACTTCGTCTGCGCGAGCGTTGTAAATGAGGAGGCTCTCGACGGCTTCTTTGGCCCTCCCTTTGAGGCATCTTCTTAATCTTGCTATATTATCCACTTCACTATAATTTGCGGTGGTTCCGTTGTAGGCGGCTTTAAATGATAGCCATTCTTGATGCGAGCCGCTGAATGGCGGCAACTCGGCGTGATAGCGTGATGACTCTCTCGGGCCGGCACGCGCGGCGATGGCGATGGCAGAGGCGAGCTCACTCAAGTTCACACTTTGTTGATTCTTCATTACTATGGCGCTATCTTCTTGCGCATTCGCTTGTGAATACATTAACGGCGGCGGATATGCGTCTGTTTCGCGTGGGCGCGGCGGCGTTGGCGCGAAAACGGGAGCGTGGGTTCCCCCGGCGGGGGGAGGGGCGGGGACGGCGGGGCGCACGGCAGCGGCGCCCTGTCCCGCGCCCTCGGCGGGGCTCCTCTCCCGAGCCTGCTCGGCGTACTGTGGGGTTGCAGGCTCGGGTTCTTCGATGTAAGGTGCATTGGAGATGGCGAGGACATGTCTCTGGCTGTTCTCGAGCCATTCATCTATGCGGCGTTCTTGTTGGACTGTAGATATTGTGTCGGTGTCATCGTCGCTGTCTTCGGCTTCTATGGCGGCTATGCGCGCTTGCGCGAGCTCCAATTTGATTCGGAGGGCTTCTTCTCGCGCTTGTGCGAGACGGCGGACGCGATGACTCGACGTTGTTTTCACCGATTTTGACGGCGGCCGTGCGGCAGGATGCTGGCTTGACTGTGGGGTTTCCTGCCGCAGTGTTGCTGCAGGGTGTAGGCTCTCCTGCAGCAGCGGGACTATGGGTGGCAGCGTTGACTGTGGGGTTTCATGAGGCAGTGTTTGTGACTGCGCGGCATCATGATGCTGCCCTATGGGTGACCTCGGCTGTGGGTCTGGACGAGGCGCCGGCGTCGCAGGAGTGCTCGTTCGTGAGGTCTCCTGCGAGGGCCTCGAAACTTCTTGAGTCGTAGCAGTTCCCGACGTGGACGTGGTTGCTTGTTCCAGCATGGCTTCTCTTATGTTCGCTGCGATAAGTTGACCGAGTGTGCGATTTCCTGCTTTCGATCTTGTAAGGGGCATCCTCTATGTAGAATCCGGTTTTCGATGGACCAGCATGTGCGAGACGCACCTATGACTGGCTCTGGGCTGGGTAGAATTGAAGGGAAATCCTGCACCTTCGGCGTTGGTCGTTACGGCTTAGCAGGAACTTGGTCGGGTCGGGGTTCTGAATTGAAAGACTTGTTTACCTTTTCAAGTAATGTCACTTCGCTGCTACTGTAGGTACTGAATTTCATGGGGCCTGGCCGCCCAATTTATACTATCAAGTTACCTCGGCCGGACGCCCCTTCGCCCCGTATTTTTGGCGGGAAAGCGATTTGCGCGGGAAATTTTGGCGCGAAATGACATGTTCATTTATTATACTTCAATCTTACTCTAATACATTATTTACAGTGCTTATACCTATTTCTATGCTATTTATAATACATTATTACACGAGATCCCGCTCGTTCGGCGTCAAAATGCATCTGAAACGCGGGGTTGAAGTATTCTCACGAACCCGGTTTGGGCTCGGTAAAGCCGTTCGCGGCGTGAGCCGCATGTGGCGGGATCGGGCGCCGTCCGCGACTACGGACGGGTGGCTGGGGTGGGCGAGACGCCCGGCTGGTCCGGTGGGGTCATCTGCTTCGTCCGTCGGTGCGATCGAGCCCTGCCGGGTGGGACTCCCGAAGGAGAAGCCCAGCGAGCGATCTGCGGACCGACGGCGCAGGAACGTCCATGTGTGTTTCAGTGTTGGTACAGCTCCGTCCAAAGTCCCCTCAGGACTATGGGGACTGGATCTGTACCTTTTTGCAGGGCGTCGAGCACGTCCTGCAGGATTGCAATACATTGCGCATTCGACCTCTCCCTACCCATCGGTAGGGGAGGGAGCGCAATGTTGCGGGGGGGCCTAGTCGGCGCTGCGGTGTCTGTGGCGGGAGCGGCCGTTTGCGGCCTGCTCTGGGCGGTAGTCCGGGTGTTCTGGGCGGGGGCCTGGGCGGTGCACGCCTGGGCGGTGGCTGCGGCCGTTTGTGCGGCGGCGGTGGCGGTCTGGGTGTCGGCGGGGGCAGCGGCGGCGGGGGCGGACTGTCCCCTGCCCCGTCTGCCTCTTCCTCGGTTGCGGAGGCGTGGTGTCGCCTCGTTTGCACTCGCCATCAGCGAGTTTGGCGCGTTCTCGGAGGGCTGCACTGTGCGCTGCTGGGGCACAACTTGCCCGCGACGGTTTGTGCGGGGAGCTGTGCCCGCCCTCTTTCTGCGTGCCTCTTGATGGTATTCGGGGCACGCCGGGTCGTTGGCTGTGTGTGGGCCGGCGCAGTTTGCGCAGGTCCCCTCCTGGTTCTTCGGCCGCTCACACTCGCCCGCGAAGTGTGGTCCCGCACATCGGACACACTTGATGGGGCGGCGGCAGCCGTGTGAGGAGTGACGGAATCCCTGGCAGCGGTGACATTGCGCCGGCCCCTTCTTGCCGCGCCACGCCTCCACCACCACTCCCGTCATTCCCATAATTTCCCGGACACCGTAGATGGCCGGGATGAGGTCTGCAGATTTGGTCAGCTGCACATAAAATATGCAGCCGGGTCTTCCTGCACGCGCGTTCACATGGCGCGTGTAAATTGGCGCAAAACCTTTTGCCGCCAGGTCCTCCGTTATGTGCTCCGGGTCCGTGTCTGCGGGGAGCCCCCTGATGCACACTTTCAGGGGGATCTCTTCTCTGGATTGGAGGGCTGACCAGGCGATGGTGTCCCCGAGGGACGTCAGGTAGCTCTGAACTACCCGGTACTCGTCATGGTCCTCGGGGAGGAACCTTATCCCGTTCCCATAGGGGCGGGATTTTGGGAAGCGGCCCAATTTCTTCCGGATTTGCACGAAGTGTTCGTGCCATTCCGGGAGGTGATCCACCGTTATTGGGCGCGGCTTTTTCTGTGGTGGTGGCTGGGGCGGCTGAGCCGCAGCTGGTGGTGGTGCTGTGGGGTTGTGGGCCAGTGCGTCGGCGGCCGGGTCCTGGCGCGCGGGTGCGGCCGGCTCCTGGCGCTCGTCGTCACTGACTTCCATCTTGTCCGCCTCCCCGGCGCTCTCGTCGCTGGATGAGGCGCGGGTCGCTTGGCTCGCCTGGCCCGCTCCGAGGGCGGGCGGCGGCTGTGGCGCGGTCGCGGCTTGTTGTGCGTAGCTCGCCTGTCCCGCTCCGAGGGCGGGCGGCGGTTGCGGCGCGGATCGGTGCGCGCGACTCACCTGTCCCGCTCCGAGGGCGGGCGGCGGTCGCGGCGCGGATGTTTTTGCGCGGGGCGCCTGTCCCGCTCCGAGGGCGGGCGGCGGTCGCGGCGCGGTTTTTGTTGCGCGGGGCGCCTGTCCCGCTCCAAGGGCGGGTGGCGATCGCGGCGCGGGCTTTGGCGCGTGGGCCTGGCGCTGCGTTGCGGGCGCGCGCTGAGGCAGGGCCGCGGGGGCCGGTTTTACGACTTTCGCCCTAGGGCCCGCGGCGGGCGGGCGGGGGGCGGACGGTCCGGGTTGGGCGGCGGCAGCTGTTGCTTCGCCCGTTGGTGCGGCGGCCTGGCTCAACGGGCCAAGCCGACCGAGGATCTCCTGGATTTCCGGTGTTCCTGGTGATGGCGTTCGCGCGGCTGTGAGGGCCGCTGCGGATGCGCGCAGGACATTCTTGAATGCCTGCTGGATGCGTGGGTCGCGGGCAAGGCTGGCCGCGTCTCCGATGCCGCGGGTGCGGCGGAAAATCCGGGGGCGGCTCGCTCGCTCCTGCTGGGCTCCCGTAGAGCGCTGGGGCGGCGGGGCCATTATTGGTGCGGAGTTCCGACGACGCTTTTCACTGCCTCCGGGACCACAACCATGAACCCTCCCCCCATTCGGGTACACCCGGGAACACAATTGCGGCTGGCGGCAGTGGGGCTGGTGGTGGACGACTGTTCTCCGGCCTAAGCCGGGTCGCTCATTTCGCTACGACTTACTTAAAAGGAGCAGAAATTCGCGGAAGATTGGGTGCGTCCGAGTCGGTGCTTGCGCTAGCTCCGCGGCCGATGCTATTTATAATACATTATTACACGAAATCCCGCTCGTTCGGCGTCAAAATGCATCTGAAACGCGGGGATTCCGTGTCGGCCCGTATATACGTACCTCGTCCCCCACCTGAGGTATAAATACCGGGGTTCCCCCCTCGCTCGCCCATCAGTCGTTGCCTGACTGGCGCGCGAGTAGGATCTCTAGGTTTCCTTTAGTCTATCAACATTTCTTAGTGGAAACTTAGTGTTGTCCACTCTTTATTTAGGAAACCAGCGGTATATACCCTTTTTTACTATGTAGGAATGAAATGTGAGGCCTATTATTCTTTATTTCAGGTGCCAATTATATAAGGCAATAGTAGCGCAATGCCTATGTTATAAGAGGTTATAAGCTAGATTACAAGTTAGGTCGCGACTGACAATTTTATGTTTATAACGGGTTTTATTCTATGCCGTCCTGCACACTATAAAAGCGTAAGGATTCTATTGGTACCTTTAAATTTACTCTTGGACAATAAATAAAAAAACTTTTTTTTCTCAACTTTCAAGGTTCATATATTTTTATGATTTGAATTATATTTTGTAATTTATACTTTATTACAATCATTTGATGGTTTACTATCCATGTAGCAACACGACGTTATCAATTTTAACACCACGCAACAAGCCTATTATTGATGTCCATAGTAAAAGTTGTTTAAAATAACATATAAAAGCCGTATACAAATAATTAGCCTGATATTGAATTATTTCCAAAAAAACCGTAATTTTCTCAGGGTAGAGTGACTGATGGTGATGACGATGACATTCTACGTGAGTAAAAATTATTATGTACCTTCTTGGATTAACCAGGCATGGTTGATATAAGGATCAGGACTTTCATGACAATGAGTTTATTCATTCCAAATTAAAGGAAATATTTAAAAATTTTGCAGGCGCCGAGCCGAATTTATAAATTTAGTTAGCATCGTTACTGCTTAAAAAACAAAAGTTTATGAGTTTATTATCTCAATTCGGTTTTTTCCGTGGATCCTTCATTTCTTTACTCGTGAAGTCGTGGGTCAGTAAGGCACTTATCAATTTAATATTATCACTATTGACCTGGCCAGTGGGTAAATATAATCTGGTCACTAGGAGAAACCCGAACGCACAACTTACAGAACTGATAATCTCAATATCAAAGACAAACACCGTTAGTTCATGTAAAGGGCATAGAGCGACATTCTTGGAATCGGAAATATGAAATCGTAGGTATATACATGCGGTCAATATGTATAGGTAAGTAGGTAGGTACTATTACTATCCGAACACTTATACGGTTTCGGACAATTTAGTAAATCGGCGTATAATTCTAATATTTAGCCGCTTTAGCCTAGTTGGTAGTGACCCTGCCTTCGAAGCAAGAGGTCGAATCCCGGTAAGGGCATTTATTTGTGTGAAGAGCACGAATATTTGTTCCTGAGTGATGTTTTCTATGTATTTATTTATTTATTTATCGTATGGCGGTTACACACTGGTACATATATGTATTCGTATCGATGTCGCTGATAGAGTTCCAGTGTGCTCTGCGAGGTTCAGAAGGAACAGTGCAGCTGCCGAGTTTGTTGTTCTTTTAGCACCACCCGGAGGTCACGTGTAGGGCTTCTAGGGTTATTCCTACGGACGTAGAACAACAACGACCTCCAACATATTTAAGTATTTATTTATCTATATAAGTATGTTTATCTTCGTCTAGTACCGATAGTACAAGCTTTGCTTAGTTTGGGACTAGGTCAATTTGTGTAAGATTGTCTGCACATATTTATTTATTAGCCTTTTATTTCGGACACACTTTCTTGATTACCTACTCTAATGGTCTAATATATCACATTTTCTTATCTTCTGCGTGTCAGTTTGCCAACCAAGGCCTCCTCCAACTTTCTCCATTCCATCCTATCTTGTGCTACTCTGCTCCATGTTACTTACTCCAGCAACCTGGGATATGTTAACATCCCATCTTTTTAATGGTCGGCCTTTCTTCCTGTTGTTTACTCTGCTGGGGTACCATTGAGTAGGTAACCCGTTTGCTCCATTCGTTTTCTCCTCTGATAATGTGACCAGAGCATTTTAACCTCCTTATTTTTATTGTGATATCCTGTGTCTTGGTTTTTAGGGTTCCGTAGCCAAATGGCAAAAAACGGAACCCTTATAGATTCGTCATGTCCGTCCGTCTGTCTGTCTGTCTGTCCGTCCGTATGTCACAGCCACTTTTCTCCTAAACTATAAAAGCTATACTGTTGAAACTTGGTAAGTAGATGTATTCTGTGAACCGCATTAAGATTTTCACACAAAAATCAAAAAAAAAAACATTAAGTTTTAGGGGTCCCCATACTCAAAAATGAAACTCAAAAAAAATTTTTTCATCAAACCCATACGTGTGGGGTATCTATGGATAGGTCTTCAAAAATGATATTGAGGTTTCTAATATCATTTTTTTCTAAACTGAATAGTTTGCGCGAGAGACACTTCCAAAGTGGTAAAATGTGTGTGTCCCCCCCAAAATAAGAGAATGATAAAACTAAAAAAAATATATGATGTACATTACCATGCAAACTTCCACCGAAAATTGGTTTGAACGAGATCTAGTAGGTAGTTTTTTTTTAATACGTCATAAATCGTAAACCGCAATTTATTTCACGGAACCCTTCATGTGCGAGTCCGACTCGTACTTGGCCGCTTTTTGATCTTATATTGGTTGTTCTAATGCGATCAGCTTTTCGGATACCTAGCATGCTCCTTTCCATTGCACGTTGGCAGCATTCTAATTTGAAAGTACAATGTCTAGTCATGGCCCATGTTTGGCTTCCATACATCAGGACTGATAGTATGCAGGTATTGAAGAGTTTTCCTTTTATTTTGTTAAGGAGATTTTTTTATTTTTTTGTGGAGTTTTATATAATTCTAAGGTCAGAGAAATACTGATTTGAATACTGTCTATAATAGGTAACAGGATATTCTGAGATTGTTGAAGGGGCGCTTGTAATAGGGAACATTACGCAAAACTCTTCGTAGGTGGCGACACTAGCAGCGTTGACATTGTATCTCGTTCCCACTTGCGGTATTGTCTATGCAAGCATCCTTGTCACTCATTTGACAATCAATTATGCATGTGTGTGTGAATCCCTATATTCCTATACTGGTTTACTATTAGTGGTAGTGCTGCCTCTGGCGGCAGAACATTGCAGTAATGTTCCCTAATTTTGGCAGAAGGGCGTTTTTCAAAAAAAGTGTAGGTAAAGTATGTACATGAACTTGTTTTTTCAGTCGGTATTCGAATTTTTTTGGTTTTTCTTACTCAGAATCGTTGATACTATCGATCCTCATACAAGAAAAACAGTGTCCCAAATATGCCATTCCAGATCGTCACTTTTTTGTATGAAGTGTTTTTTTATTATTTATATGGTCGTGACCTCAGAGCATAGAATACTAGAGAGAGGACACATTACGTTTCTTCCCAAAATGCCTGACGTGATGCGCGTGTATTGTCCAATAAGAGCGTAGGCATACAAGTGTGTGTGCGTCAGGGATCGGAACCGGTTAATTGCTAAAACCTCGGTTTACCACAAATCTCGAACTATTTTATACTTCACATGTAGGACTCAGTTGTGTTTTGAGGTAACGAGTGCGTATTATTAGATTGCCCAATTAGAAATGAAATTATTATCAAAAGAACGAAAAAGAACCGTTTTCGTTCCCATACAAACAATACCGGTTTCCGATCCCTGGTGTGCGTGCTTTGTCTTGTCAATTACTTGTGCTTTGTGTGGGTTAACTTGCGACAGGCGTACCTACTCAATACAAATCGGCCGGCATGTCCGATCTCCTTATATTCATACATGGTCGTGACGCTCTAGAAGAAAAAACTTAGAGAGCTACCTACATAATAAAATCTGAAAATCTGGGACACTTTTTTTTCTTGTATGAGGATCGATATCCTCTACTCGTATGGTCAAATGCTCAGTCGATCAAGCGCCTATGTTTTGCCAGTTTAGACTAGTAAGTATTGGTTTGGTGGCCATTCCAAATTCTTGATGATACGAAGTCGGTTTAATTAAGGCTCAGTGGTTTCACACCGTCTTTATTCGTACAGTTACGTCTTTTTTTACAAGCTAATTTGCAATGTATGTACCTAAATATATATGCAAGTATACCTGTAACTATATTTGCTCGGGTGGAATCTTGCAGCTCAATTTTGAAGCAGAATATTGTCAACCAATTGAGCTGAAATTTTGGGTAAAGAGTTTGGATGAGAATTTAATATTATGGTACCTTCGAGCTGATCTGATGATGGAGACAGAAGGTGGCCATGGGAATTCTGTACTTTACTGACGTAACCCCATTGAGTTTGGGCTCGTTAGAATCGTCTCAATGAGTTGTTGATGACGGTATATAGAAAAGTACAGTCGGCAATAAAAGCTGGTACCAAAAATGAAAATTTTGACAGAAACTTATTTACCCCTGACCGTTGCTTTATTAGGACAAACCCAATTGGCCACCTGTTTGCGGTGCGGCGCCGCAACGTAAAATTTTGCGGCACGCGCACCGTAGAAACCCGCGTTTAGACCGAGAAACGCCGTATTACGTAAGACGGTTCTCACTTCACGGAACAACAAAATTTACCTATGTTCTTGAAAGCACGAAAGGGCTGCAGTAAACGACAACTTAGACAACCTATAATTGGTCTCAGGTTATAGTACATTGTTTAACATGGGGCGTATGAGTAATATTGCAAACGAGTCTATCAGAAGCCCGACGCCGTAAGGCGGAGGGCTTTGATGACTCGAGTTTGTAATATTCTTACGCCCGTGTTATACACAATATTTTTCATTACATTTGCGAGGAAATAAATAACCACAAAAGACAGAAAAACCTATGTTTTGTACAAGTGCCTCAATCAAATGTTGACGAAATTGACAACTTCACTTCTAGATCAGTGCGAGTGGAGGGCGTAGCTTCAATATTTGGTTCTTGCAGGGCATGGCCTGCTCGATTTTATTTTCCAACCAATCACAGAGCAGAATTCTTGTCGTACAGATTTGCTTAACCAATCAGATCACACACAAGCTCATTACTCCCTTGGGACCATTATTTCCCGCGGGAACAATTTAGGCCATTGTCCTTCTGTATACAGGCAAGGAATAACACCATTTATGAGCAAGTGTGATGAAAACCTATTAAACGCTAATGACGCTTAAAGTGGTAATGTGTTAATACAAAACAAAACCGTTAAAGGTTAGTAAACGTTTTTAAAACATTACTTATTGACAAAAGCATTGTAGTTAACAAAACGCCGGGCCATAGGAAGTGACTTGTAAAACTAATTGAATTTGTGGGGTGGGTAATTGGTTTATATTCTGAGCTGATAGATACCTACTCACAAGCGTACCGACAAACAGTCAAAACCAGTGTAAGTCCGACATCCGATTACGCGTAGTTGTTACGTATCCCTGGGTGAAGATAGATTTACCTATAGGTAAATAAATACTTAAATACATAGAAAACATCCGTGACTCGGAACAAATATTCGTGCTCATCACGCAAAAAAAATGCCCTTACCGGGATTCGAACCCAGGGCCTCTTGCTTCGTAGGCAGGGTCACTACCAACTAGGCTAAAGCGGTCGTCAAATAATAATAAGATAATTTTGTATTAGCCGAATGCGCGACCAGTGTTTCACATCTACCAACTTTTTGGTAGATCAGTTACCTATTTTGCCTCCGTTCTACCTATTTACCACGCTCGGCCTCAAAAGTCAAATCTACCTATTTTTGAAAAATCTCACGTTAGAATGAGATTGGGGGTTGGGGGAGGGGATGAGCCAAATCTCACGACATCTTACCAGGGGGGGGATTAAATCAGAACTTTCACACAGGTAGGGGGTTTCCCTAGTCACTAAGGGCTTGTCCAGAAATCATGTGATCATATTTGACCCCCCTCTCCCCCTTATTTTTCGACTTTCCTGCTGTGTAAAAATATTACATGTGGATTATATGATTTCTGGACGAGCCCGAAGCGGTTTCTCAAAGGGTCATGTTATAACAAAATTATAACAGGGAGAGGGAGCATTTAAGAATAACATCATCAATTCATCATCCTCCTAGCGTTATTCCCGGTTGTACCTACCCTAAAGGAGCCCGGGGTCCGCTTTGACACCTAATCCCAAGATTTGGCATAGGTACCAGTTTTTGCGAAAGCGACTGCCATCTGACCTTCCAACCCAGAGGGAAAACTAGACCTTATTAGGATTAGACCGGTTTCCTCACGATAACATATAGGTACTTATACCATAAAGTACAGTCGAGGTCAAAAAGATGTACAATATACAATTTTCGCTTTATTACAATGCAATAAGGTCCAAAAGTGTAAACATATCTTTGACGAGACATTTGGGCGTTTTTGGAATATTATTATCACTGTTGCAGCGAAATAAGGTGGTTTCTCGTAATACCAGCAGGTATAATATACTTAAGTGTCTGGCCCACGACGTCTGGCCTAACTTGACTTGACTTCGACTAACTACACACATTAATTTCATCATTTTACATTACATGGAACTGACCATAGATAGGTCCAAATCGGAATAAACATGATCGTAATTCTAATTAATAAATTAAATATCTTAATTATCAATGACGACTTGAACTTAGGTCAAGATAAATAGATAGATAGAAGATACCTACATTCAGTCTTTCAAATATAGCCGCCTGAACCACTAGTCATACGAATAGGTAATATTAACTATATTTTCTGTTTAGTACTGTGCATGGGAGATGTATGATGGCGGGTATGTACGATAATGTATGACAAAATTGTATTTAAGACATTCTACACGGTGTTCCCGGGAATTTCCGTTAACTTCGGCATATTGCAGAGTACATTCATAGAAACAAATTAGCATAACTATTTCTTGAAAATATATGCGATTTTTATACAAAATAATGTTATGTAGCATTAACTGTAATTATCTTATTGTACAAGGGTCTTGAAAGTCTTGAAACACATGAAATAATACATACCTAATAAAATATGTACCTCCGAGTCTGTTCGCGCCTACCAGCTACCTAATATCGAACGAACTCACTTTGTAAACTTTCTTGTAGTGTACTTATAGGAACCTTACAAAATTTAAAAATTTGTCATGCCGTCACAGTTAAGAGTCATTTACACTACTGGTTAAATCGGCAAAACTGATTAAATTAAAATATCTTCATAACAGTAAGAGTTAAGGTACTACTGTCTAGGAGAAATTAAATTTTATTTGATCTTAACTATGCCACTTGTAATTAACGGAAATTGTCAAAATCACGTACCTAAGTAGTATACATAAAATTATACCTACTACTTAGACAGGGACATCCCTAATAGTAATCATTGTCGTTCATATAAACTTAGGCCTCCAATTCCATTCTAATCGCGGATTTATAATATGGTACCTATGTATATATGGTAGGTAGCTATACAGGGTGTCCGGTAAATAATGGACAACCTTCTAACCACGAATAGGGCACCTTGACTGGTCCAGAAAATCGACTTTGAGGTTTAATAAAAGTCCCCTGGTATTCGAGATATTCGCACTTTTCGAAGAGCGAATTGTACCAAAACAAGGTGTTTAAAAGTGAACATTTATAGCAACATCTTTATTTATAAAGATGTTAATGGCATGTGTTATACCATTTTAGAATCAGTATTATATAAACTATTTTTTAGGAATTTGGCCACTCTGGTCCTAGACTAGACATATGTGTGCCTTTTACAAGACGTATTTTTAGTTATTTTTAATAGGAAGTTCGCAGTGATGCAAGGAAAATTAAATGCAATTGTACAGGTACTTGAGTATCTGTACTACTAGTAATGGCTCCGTGAGCTGTAAAACTCGCCAACCTGCCTTTTAATTTTTTTTTTTTTATTATTACCAAAAAGTGACTCTCCAAAAAAAACCATATAATCAACGAAGCTGCTCACAAAATGTCACGGGAATCGGATGAGAAATGCGACATGTAGAGAAGAACAGCTTGACATCGTGATCGTGACAGACACCGGACATACGAACGATTTTCGGCCCAACCTGAAGCATAAAACTTCGTCGTTCGCTTCGCTCGTTCGTTCTATGAATATCTTCATTAATAGAACAAATAAATTGAACTATCTTAAGCCGGGGTTATATCAGAGCCAGGCCGCGTGTCGCAACGCTTACTTTGTATTGAACGTGGCGACACGCGGGACTGAGCTAATGTAATCACGTCCATACAAAATGTATGTAACCGATTGCGTTACGACACGCAGTGTGGCTCTAATATAACCCCGGCATTAGCTCCATTCTAAGCTCAATAAGGCTCGTGTCAGAGCTAGATGACGATATAATTATTTAAAAGTTTAATAGATATACACCGTGGCCGTGAATAACCCGAAAGATTTAAGCTAACGATACTAGAGCCTAATTAGAGTATATAAAGTTATGTAACATATAGTCCAAAAACTCATAATTAAGGAGATATTAATTATTTGAAACAAATCAAAAGTTAAAAAATATCCAGTCTAACACACCCTAAAGGCTTGATCATAACTTGACACTTCTTGTCATGGAACACAAGTCACGGCATTCGCCGTTCGTCGTATGATTTCGGAGCGATTCGTGAAGTGTTATGCTCGCTCTCTGTTCTTCAACTTGAGTTTCTCAACTAAAGAGTTGTTCACAAAGAAGCGGGCAATTAATAAGATTTAATTTGTACTGAAATAGTAATTTAATTAAGACACATAATTAGACCCATGTTGATACAACATTATTTACTCGTACTGTCGTCAAAAATACGTGGTTTAAATCTTTCGGGTTATTCACGGCCACGGTGTATATACTAAATAAAATAGGAAACATGCATGACTCAGAAACACATATTCATGCTCATCACATTAATATCCCTTACCGGGATTCGAACCCGGGGCAATCGTGTCGCTACCTACCTATATTAGGCAATAGGCTAAACCGTTACAGAAGTTCGTAGATTCCTATTTAGGTACGTAGATATAAACTGGAAATTAACACTAAATTTCATCGTAAAGTTATTGAGGCATAACCACCTTTATTTGAGTTAGAATAATTCCTGCGTGTAATCCCTATTGTTAGCATTGTTTATTTAGACGAGTTCAAAAGGAAACCATGTGTGTGTGGTCCCTTCGGCGGATAACGTGATCTTATATATACAGGGTGACTGGTAATTCGACCTATTCCTTGAAAGCGGTTATACTAGAGCTAATTTGCAACAATTTATGTCCAGTCAACCAAGGCTCAAAACACGATTTTTTTTTAATTTTTGAAATTGTTTGAAAACAAATCGCCTTGCAGCCTTAAAGTGCTGATTGTGACAAAAATGTTTTTTTACCATCCAAATGGAAGTACTTTTGTCACAATCACCAGCTTAAGGCTGCAAGGAGATTTTTTTTCATACAAACTAAAAACTCGAATATCTCGGAAACCAGCGAGTTTCGACCCCTGGTTGACTGGACATAAATTGTTGCAAATTAGCTCTAGTATAACCCCTTTCAAGGAATAGGTCGAATTACCAGTCACCCTGTATTTTAAATAAAACTGGACGGATATAGATGTTAGTTTGTTCTTTGTATTTTTTGGGGAAAAACTGTCAAGCCAGCGCCCATTTTGGGGGAAATGTCAACTTAAAGTACCTATATTTTATTAATTTGTTACGTCAACCGTACATTTATATGTAGGTAATATAGCGAAGTTCATGAATCTGAAGCGTTGCCTAAGAAATGTTACAGAAAGTCATACGCCGAATTCTGCATAGCTAGAGTTTTAAACACACGTCTTTGTTGTCTCGAACAGCCGATATCTAAACAAACAATCCGGAAAACGAACGAACGATAAGTTCTTGACTGAATTAATGTCTAAACTTGTCGAGTAGAGTCCTAATGTTTTTGTTTAGGATATAGGCTTAGATTGCAGATTTTAGGACCTAGAGAAAAGAGAGTTAAAAATCGGCCAAGTGCCGTCTATAAAAACGGCAAAAAAATCACGTTTGTTGTATGGGAGCCCCCCTTAAAAAACTATTTTATTTTGTTTTTAGTATTTGTTGTTATAGCGGCAACAGAAATACATAATCTGTGAAAATTTCAACTCTCTAGCTATCACGGTTCTTGAAATACAGCCTGGTGACAGATTATCTATAAAAACGGCAAAAAAATCACGTGTTTTGTATGGGAGCCCCCCTTAAAATAATATTATTTTGTTTTTAGTATTTTTTGTTATAGCGGCTGCAGAAATACATAATATGTGAAAATTTCAACTCTCTAGCTATCACGGTTCTTCAGATACAGCCTGGTGACAGACGGACGGACGGACGGACGGAAGGACAGCGAAGTCTTAGTAATAGGGTCCCGTTTTACTCTTTAAGTACGGAACCCTAAAAACCGGCCAAGTGCGAGTCGGACTCGCGCACGAAGGGTTCCGTACCGTAAAATGCTGCAACTTTGCCATTTAAGAACAATTTTGCCTATTTCGTTTCAATTACGACCTCTCGAATTTGCTTGGTTTTTTCTTGTTTTTTACCATTTGGTAGTAATTTTCATTATTCTGGCAATCCATTTTTCATTTTTTTACAATAGTAACTCCATTGTTGCTCCGCCGGTTACGCATCATAAGTCGGAGTGAGTGGCAAATTTTTTTTAGTGTTTCGCAACTTTTGAATTTTTTTCTACAAAAAGGTGTTTTTTGACATGTGGTAGCGTCCCAGGGTAAGTAAAGACTGTCTATTTTCCGTAAGTTTAATATTTTCAAGAAAAGGACATGATTTCAGCATAATAACGTACTAGGCAATATTGGGCAGTGTTTTGGAAACTTGAATGACACCATTTTGCCTGGGTCTAAGGCTGTCACTAGCTGGATTTTATAAATGTACAGAAAAGAGTTAGAATAAACTTGCCTAAACTGCTTAAATGAGTTTATTTATAACAATCTTTTTATTAACTTGCAATGTTTTTTTGTTTAAGTCAAATCTTGCTAATCGATTTTCACCAACTTTACCAAGACTTATAAGTAGTTATTAGTAGGTACCTACACTACCTACATAAATTACATACCTATTTCCTTTTTATAATTGTGTTTCAAAATAGTCATATCTACTCGAATAGGTATTTTACTACTCAAACTATTGAAACTATATTATAAAAATTGATTGTTTGTTGATTATTTTGTAACTAAAACAATATTTCTTTTAATTATAGTCTTTTATTTGGCACAACCCTACAGTTAACGATATTTTTGTATAGAAAGTTTGTGGAACTTGCTATAACTTTACCTATTGCCTGTAAAAAAAAAATATAAAGCTTATGGCAATAATTTGACAGCCAGGGACAAGCACAATGTTTCATGCACACGAATAAATATTATTACAAATAGCAACACATTAGTTTTTGAGATATCCGTCTAGGCAAAGTTACGTCTTAGGCCTACAACTTTGCCTGCCACTTTGATTGCTTGTAAATCGGAAATACATCGCAAATAGTAATCAGGTAAGGATATTCGAGTCTTATCTGGCAGGGCATAGGGTATTTTTTCCGACTAATACTGCTTTTGCTTTCGACAGAACGAACTTTAGCAGCATAAGACAAGCACTAGAAAGACACAAAACCGAACCGCTGCTCATAGAATGGATTATGAACATGCTAAAGAAGAGAATCATAAGACTATCTGAAAACCAAAGTCACCAGGCATTAGTTATAAGAGGATGCCCACAAGGGGGCGTCCTCTCGCCACTACTGTGGAACCTGGTAGTAAACGACCTTATAACAAAACTAAACAGTAACCGCTTCCTAACTATAGGATATGCAGATGACATAGTGATACTGGTCAACGGCCTGGTCATAAACACACTGTGTGAACTCACACAAACAGCACTGAAAATAACAGAGAAATGGTGCAAGGAGAATGACCTATCGGTAAACCCAAAGAAAACCGACACAATTCTCTTTACAAATAAACGAAAACTGGGTACCTACGAAATGCCAACTCTATTCGGTACCAAACTAACACTCTCGAAGGAGGTAAAATACCTAGGCATAACACTAGATGATAAACTAAACTGGAGCAAACACCTAGACAGCAGACTAAACAAAGCAACAGTAGCCTTCTGGCAATGCAGAAGGATGGTGGGGAAAAGATGGGGCCTGGCCCCCCACATCATACTGTGGCTATACAGAATGGTGATAGTACCAATGATAATAAGCTACGGTGCCATTGTATGGTGGCCCCGCACCCAAACCACGAGTGCAATTACCAAAATTCAGAAAACACAAAGACTAGCATGTGTCGCTGCTACAGGTTGCATGAGAACAACCCCAACAGCAGCACTAGAAGTCATGCTAGGGCTACTACCTCTACAAATGCACATACAAATAGAGGCGGCTGCAACGGCAATACGCCTAAAAAGCCTCAACCTATGGACGAAACTAGACATACCCCACACAAAGATCCACAACAAACTGATCACAAGCCTACCTATGATGGAAGCTTCAATCGACAAAATACCAAAAACTGCAGTCTTTGGGAAAGACTACGAAATATTACTGACAGAAGACTCCAAAGAGGGGTTAAACCAAACAGACCTCAGAATCTTTACAGATGGTTCAAAAACAAATACGGGAACAGGATGTGGTGTGTTCTCAGAGGATTTAAACATACACATTTCCAAACCACTGGGTGTACAAAACACGGTATTCCAGGCTGAATGCGTAGGGATACTTGAAGCCTGCAATGCCATAAAGAGACGACAAGTCGAAAACACAAACATACGGATACTCTCAGACAGTAAATCGGTACTACAAGCACTGAGCAGTGATAACATCACATCTAGCTTGATATACGAATGTCACCTAAACCTCACAGAGGTGTGCGCAGATAAAAACAAAGTTACAATACAATGGATCAAGGGGCACAGTGGCTCAAGAGGAAACGATGCAGCGGATGAACTGGCCAGGAAAGGCTCAGAAACAACGGCATACGGACCGGAGCCAATCTTGCCCCTGCCACAAAGCTACATATACCATCAACTGGACCAACACACCAAAGACCTACACCAAAGATACTGGGAGGAGATAGACACATGCAGACAGACCAAAGAGATTCTGTCGAAACGCGACCACAAACTCACAACCACACTACTAAGGACACATAGAAACCAACTGCGCAAGATAGTGGGTATAATAACAGGACACAACACCTTGAACAAACACCTCTATAACTTAGGTATCACAGACAGCCCCATGTGCAGAGCGTGCATGGAGGCAGAAGAAACGACTAAACATATACTACTGGACTGCAAGGAGGTAGAAGTATACAGAATTAAGCACCTAGGTTCTCCAAACACACTACGGGACGCAGTCAGCAACACCAAGGCACTCACCAACTTTTTAGACGAGCTGGGGTGGTTAGAGTAGCGCCACACCGCCGTTTCACGCAAAATAGGCACAATGGATGTCGACTTGCGGAAAACGCCCAGTATAACTAACTAACTAACTAACCGACTAATACTCATTAAACTCATAATGAAAAATAGGTTCACAGATATAAGAAAAAAACGTCAAAATCCAGGCAAAGTTGCAGCGTTTTACGGTATCTGTTGTTATATCGGCAACAGAAATAACTACATCGCGTAACTATAACGGTTCACGAGAGACAGACGGACAGACAGACATACAGACAGCGGAGTCTTAGTAATAATAGGGTCCCGTTTTATCCTTTGGGTACGGAACCCTAAAAATGCTCCTAAGATCATGTCTCTCTGAACCTTGCCAATGTTTTTTATACCTCCGCGCTCTCAACTTCTTTCTGTTTGTTGCCTAGTGGAGAGGGTAATCAGAGGAATATCCAGCTCACCAGCCGGCCGGATATCTGATCGCACCATTGAAATAAAGAATGAAAAAACCGGCCAAGTGCGAGTCGGACTCGCGCACGAAGGGTTCCGTACCATTGTTGTATGGGAGCCCCCCTTTAAAAAATATTTTATTTTGTTTTTAGTATTTGTTGTTATAGCGGCAACAGAAATACATAATCTGTGAAAATTTCAACTCTCTAGCTATAACACGGTTCTTGAGATACAGCCTGGTGACAGACAGACGGAAGGACGGACGGACGGACGGACAGCGAAGTCTTAGTAATAGGGTCCCGTTTTACTCTTTGAGTACGGAACCCTAAAAAACATTTATTCTTGACAAAAAAGTACATAAAACAAACTGAAGACGCACACACATTTGCCACGAAATGACAACTTAAGCTCATGCTCAAAGCTGCCACGCCACTGATGGCAGCGCCGCGTCAGCGCTGGTCTTCCGTTGTGTATGACCATTAGGTGAAACACGGAACAATGACGCCACGATCGCACACAAGGACATTTACAAAAAACCGGCCAAGTGCGAGTCGGACTCACGCACGAAGGGTTCCGTACCATTATGTATAAAAACCGGCCAAGAGCGTGTCGGGCCACGCTCAGTGTAGGGTTCCGTAGTTTTTCGTCCGTCACAGTAAGTGTGTGAAATGATTATGTATTTTTTTTCAAAAACTATTCAACCTATCAAAATCAAAATAATTTTTCTAGAAAGTTTTTATAAAGTTCTACTTTTGAGATTTTTTCCATATTTTTAAAACTTATGGTTCAAAAGTTAGAGGGGGGTGGACACATTTTTTTTACTTCTGGAGCGATTATCTCCGAAAATATTAACATTATCAAAAAAAGATTCTAGCAAACCCATATACATTTTTAAATACCTAACAATATATCACACTTTAGGGTTGAAATGAAAAATAAACATTCCCCACGTTACGTATAGGGGAGACGTACCCTAATAAATAAAAACACTTTTTATTTTACCACTTTGTCGGCGTGATTGATATACATGTTAGTACCGAATTTCAGCTTTCTAGTGCTAACGGTTACTGAGATTATCCGCGGACGGAGGGACAGACAAAGCGAAACTATAAGGGTTCCTAGTCGACTACGGAACCCTAAAAACGGCAACAAAATCACGTTTGTTGTATCGGAGCCCCCCTTAAAAAATATTTTATTTTGTTTTTAGTATTTGTTGTTATAGCGGCAACAGAAATACATAACCTGTGAAAATTTCAACTCTCTAACTTACACGGTTCTTGAGATACAGCCTGGTGACAGACAGACAGACGGACGGACAGCGAAGTCTTTGTAATAGGGTCCCGTTTGACTCTTTGAGTACGGAACCCTAAAAACATCAAACACACAAAGCAATAATACAACTAATAAAGAAAAAAAAAACTTAAAAATAAAACTTATGAAAATGAACACTGATCCAACATGCATGGTATATGGTAGTGTGGTGTGTCCACTTAATATAAAAAAAACAAAAGAGCAGAGGTACTAATACTATGACTAAGTATCTATGGTAAATTTGATATGACAATGACAATGACATATGACATATGCATTACAAAAAATAGATAATAAACACGTGCTGCTACAAAAGAAGTTGGTCAAGGATCATTAAAACTATGCTACGAGACATTCTGCTAAACCAAATACCAATAACATGGAGTGAGATTCGATAATTAAATCATAACAACAATAACAGCTAACTACAAAACATCAGGCCACGGAATGCCTGTGGGACATACAAAGCAGCAGGTATGGGAAACATTAAAAAAAAATCTAACTGTGTGTGGGTCAAAATTGACCCAGAGTTGTTTTGTCTCATTGCGTTGGGCTTCTCTCCTTGGTCTCGTGCACTCGTGCCTTCCATCTTTCCCTTCATCATAAGTCTCTCCAAATTCCTAGTATCTGCGAGCTAAATTGTGCCCAAAGTAATTCTGTAGCGCGCAAGAGGGGTTTAACATTGCTATAGTTACTGATTACTGACATATATATAATCTACCTACACTATTTTCAGTTTGTTTCCAAGTTTCGAAAGACATCAGTAGCGAAACAGCCTGCGACATAACAATATTCGAGATATATCTTTGTGCAATCGCATCAAATCAAAGGGCGTGCATTCACTTTCACAGACAGTCAGCTGTTAACGTTTCCACCGGCGCCTGGCGTCTTATTAACGCCAGATTTATACTTCGGACGAATCCGGCGACCAGGCGATAGCGAGACGGCGATAATTTCTCGCAAGAAAAGTCGAACACTTGCAGTTTGCATCAACGCGGCCGAAACAATTAGGCCCTCAGTTGTTTTTGAGGGCGCCGAACGTAATAAATCCGAGTGCGTGACGCGAAATAGAACTCCATCGACCATCGGGCGACGACCGCGACCCCTCCGCGCGAATATAGCCGCGAGTAACGTGGCCGCGCACGCCCCAACCGAGCTGAAGGCAGCTCCAAGCGGTACTCAGTTTACCCCAACCTCCGACGTAGAACGGACGTCGCCCCGCGTGTCATAGTGCCCGAGTGTATGGTGCTGGTGGATTAACATAACAGCAAATTGTTCTGTGCTGTGTTATTGTTGTGTGGTGTTCTGATACTGCCGTGCGACCTCCCCGGGTCACATTTGTTGTGATGCATTTGAGGATATACCTATGGCTGTCTTGTGTAGTCCTCGCAGGATACGTTCGAGCGACAGAGGTAAGGGGGGCCGTCTTAAATGCGGCATTTGGCCCGGCTTTTTGTTTGCAGACGGGACCGGTAGCGAACGAAACTCAGCGCTTGCATAACTCAATGTCAACAACGTGGACAGTCGCATAGTAACGTGTCGCGGTAACCTGCATTGCTAACTGCATATTGACAACCTTGGACGTTAATCAGTGTAAACAAAGGTGTTTGTAATGCTTAGTTCCCGTCGCAAGCGATACGGGCTGTGTAGTACCTAAACAGTTAGCTGGGCGAAGGGTCGCCCACGTTCGGGAGAAAGCTGGCGGCCGGTGCGCCCAATCGCCTTGAACTCGCTATAGCGGTGCACCAAAACAAGCAGCACACGTGGTTAGGAACTATGCCTATCTTATCGGACACTCGTGTTGATACAGACTTCTTACCTTAGATTGAACGTATATATACAGGGTGGAATTTCATAAACTGTACATAATAAAAGGAGAAAAATTTCAGCCAATTTCATCGGTGAAACGGTGTTTTTTTTTTTTCTAGTCATTAGTTTTTTTTTACAGAATTTTGAAATTTTTTGTAAAAACTCGGGTAATACACCTAATTCAGACGGTATAACTTTTGATCCAATGGTCCTAAAATGAAAATAAAAAATGCAGAGTATTACCAAGGGACAGGTTAATAATTCTTAATAACAATAGAAAACCAACTAGAAGAGAAAATCCGCAAAAAAAATTATTGTTTTTGAAAAATGGCTACAAAAATTACGAATTTTAAAAGAAAAACACAATTTTCTGAAAAAAACGCAGATTTAGTTACCATTTTTTTTGCTTAGTATTAAACCTCACTTAATGCCGATTCTAACCGTTTTTAAACTGTCTCAGACTTTGAAAAATACCACGCAAATGGGTACGTAAATCAAACCATAATTTTATTAATTTTAATCCTCTTAAAATCCTTAATGACCGCTTGTTCCCAGGTAGTTGAAGGGTGTTATCGGGTTTTAGGTGGAGATAACAAATTACGTACTTAGTATTAATCCTCACTTAATGCCGATTCTAAAACCGTTTTTAAACTGTCTCAGACTTTGAAAAATACCACGCTAATGGGTACGTAAATCAAACCATAATTTTATTAATTTTAATCCTCTTAAAATCCTTAATGACCGCTTGTTCCCAGGTAGTTGAAGGGTGTTTTTGGGTTGAAGGTGGAGATAACATGAGGGGTATAAAGGCATTGGGCAATAGGTCAACTATTCAGTCGCTCGCAAATCGCAATTGCTTGTCTTTGCTCGCCACTTCTTTGATTACTCCAGTACTTGTTCAGTTTGAATCATCATGCCCCGCTTACGAGAGTTTTCGCCGTTACAAATAGCCAACATGCACTATTATTATGGATTGTGCCATGGATCTGCAAGAGCTGCGTGTATCGCCTATTTGGAGCAGTATCCTAATGACGTTCCAAGACCTGCTGCTCGCCACTTTCAAGAAGTTCATCGCCGGTTGTGCAATATTGGCCTGGGATACGGTGGCCGAGATCGCCGAGAGCCAGGAAACATAATTGATGTTGCCATAGAAGAAGCAGTTCTCAGTACTTCTACGCGGACTTGTACGCGGACCCAACCACGAGTGTAAGACGCTTGGCATTGAGGCACGGAATCTCAAAATTCTCTGTCTGGAAAATTTTGAAGAAGGAAGGACTGCATCCATTTCATTATCAACGGGTACAAAATTTGCAAATTGGCGATGCCCGCGTTAGGTGTGTTATGTCGACTTGGATACTTGGCAATATCAGAAGGGATCCGGAATTTACTAGAAGAATTTTATGGATGGACGAAGCAAGATTTACTCATACGGGAATAACTAACTTCAGAAATTTACACACATGGGCTCACGATAATCCAAACCTAGTAAGACCATCTAATTTTCAAGACCAATTCTCCATAAACGTTTGGGCAGCGGTACTCGACGATCAATTGATTGGACCAGTCTTCTTACCGAATACTTTGAACGCCGACAGATTTTTACTGTTACTGAGAGACGAGCTCCCAGAGCTTTTGGAAGATGTGATGTTAGATGTGAGACAACGCCTGTTTCTCCAAATGGATGGATGCCCAGCTCATTGGGCATTAAGAGTTCGACATTTTTTAAATGAGCAATATCCCAATAGGTGGATCGGCCGAGACGGCCCCGTTGGATGGCCTGCAAGATCGCCTGATATGACGCCGTTGGATTATTTTCTTTGGGGTGATATGAAGCAACGGGTATATCACAGAATCGTCAATACCGAAGCAGAATTGCACGACAGAATTTTAAATGCAGCACAAGAAATAAAAAATAATCCGGGAATGATTCGACGGGCTACGCAACAAATTCAAGCTCGGGCCACATTGTGCCTTCAAGAAAGAGGAGGTCATTTTGAACAATTAATACCATACAGGGAACGCCCTTTGCAACACTAGAATAAGTTTTTTCTTTATCAATCGAATTTATGACTTTTAATTAAAATACATGATTTTATTTACGTAATTTTTAGGACTACTTTTCTTCCTATTGTTTTCTCTACCTAAAACCCGATAACACCCTTCAACTACCTGGGAACAAGCGGTCATTAAGGATTTTAAGAGGATTAAAATTAATAAAATTATGGTTTGATTTACGTACCCATTAGCGTGGTATTTTTCAAAGTCTGAGACAGTTTAAAAACGGTTTTAGAATCGGCATTAAGTGAGGATTAATACTAAGTACGTAATTTGTTATTTCCACCTAAAACCCAATAACACCCTTCAACTACCTGTGAACAAACGGTCATTAAGGATTTTAAGAGGATTAAAATTAATAAAATTATGGTTTGATTTACGTACCCATTTGCGTGGTATTTTTCAAAGTCTGAGACAGTTTAAAAACGGTTTTAGAATCGGCATTAAGTGAGGTTTAATACTAAGCAAAAAAAATGGTAACTAAATCTGCGTTTTTTTCAGAAAATTGTGTTTTTCTTTTAAAATTCGTAATTTTTGTAGCCATTTTTCAAAAACAATATTTTTTTTTGCGGATTTTCTCTTCTAGTTGGTTTTTTATTGTTATTAAGAATTATTAACCTGTCCCTTGGTAATACTCTGCATTTTTTATTTTCATTTTAGGACCATTGGATCAAAAGTTATACCGTCTGAATTAGGTGTATTACCCGATTTTTTACAAAAATTTTCAAAATTCTGTGAAAAAAAAACTAATGACTAGAAAAAAAAAAAAAACACCGTTTCACCGATGAAATTGGCTGAAATTTTTCTCCTTTTATTATGTACAGTTTATGAAATTCCACCCTGTATTATAGTATACATAGTAGTATACATATACACTTTAGGAGGTCTGTTTTTATTCGCCGCTTCGCATCGCATCCCAAGAGGGCAAGGGCTTCCATTCTGTGTAGTATCTCACACCCCAATGTGTGTTTCGCGAGCTCCTAACGCGTTAGCTCCACAGGATTGCGGGAAAGAGATTTAAATGCGTTTGGGATACGTATTACGTAGCGATTAACAAAAATACCTATGCCTGGTTTTGACATTGGAACTATGTATCAAACCGCGTACATAACACAGACAAGGCACACAATAAAGGTATGCATGTATGATAAGTAGAAGCTCGTATAGGTACAAGTAAATGAATCTACTGACCATACATAAATTATTATGGTTCAGTCACTAGTTCGATACTGTGAAACGAAGCATTAAGATCAATATTTATAAATATCCACTCTAGTTAGAACCTTATCGGTACTGAGCGAACGAAATCGAAATGAAAATGAGTTAAAACGACAAGGTTACCTACCTACTTCCTAAAGATGCTTAAGACGTCAAATAATTTACTTACTGAGAAATTAACGTTGAAATTCAGCTTGCAGCCTAGTTGCGAAATTTAAAATAAATGCATTTCGATCCCAACTAATGCTTTTATCTTGGAAATTATTTCCCATACAAATCGGGATAATTTTTGGGCCAAGCGGAGCATATTCTTCGTCATCATCATCATCATTTTCAGCCTGTAATCGCCCACTGCTGAGCATAAGCCTCTCTTCGCGTACGCCACTTATCCTGGTCTTGTGCTAGTCTCTATTCTTCATACCAATCGGGAATAGGTATGCATATTGGGGAATTCCCGGCACATCTCTGACCCCACTGTTCTCAAGTTGTCAAGATTCCAGTTTGGAAAGTCTTTTTCTAGGTAAAGCCAGCAGTACAATAAGCATCGTAAGATATCACATACAAAATAACCTGAACTACCTAGTCTTATGTCTTGGCAATAGAGTCGTTAGGAGATCATTTCAAGTACCTAGTTACCTACTTCGTTCGTGTAGCTAGTTCCGCTGCAGTCGGTACTTCGTCATCGTTATCACTGTTATCAGACTAGCTTAGTATGCTGCCCCCCTATTATGTAACTTGTTTTAAGCTCACCTCAACGCTCACCCACAATTATACCATCATTATACAATTATTATAGGTCTTATTACGGGTGACCGGCGGGGTGAGCCGCATTAACGCGTAGCGAATAACAGCCCTGCTCCGCAGGCCTCTCCAATCTCGAACCACGGCTATCCTCATCTAACTCTTGCCAGCCATCTTGCAATCTATATCTATACCTAGTTATCTAAATAAACTTATTTAGTGGTCTTTAACCCATTCACGGCCACGCTACGCTCGTAGCGCTACGCCGTAGTCCGTAGCAGCTTAAACTCCGTATGTAGCTAAAAGCGCTCGTAGCGCTCTGACGCATGTGTGTCGTCATGGGGCCCAACTCGCATGCGAAAAGCTCGCAACTATCCTCGTTTTTGTTAAAGGGGAATACAAGAGCTCGCCAAATGCCGGAGACTGGCTGTAACTACCGGTGAAAATGAACCTCTAAAGATACCTCCGTCGGTAATATTAACCCTTTGCAAAGAATTCCCCTTTGGTAGAACTTAGTAGAGAGAGAGTTCGAGAAATCCGATCTGACTGCACAACTTCGCTGCTTTGTTATATTATAATATAACGACGCGTTCAAAATTGGCTCAAAAGTTTACTACAAGGATACAAATATTTGCCAATGTATATTATATATATTTTTTATAACACTACCCAACTTTTTTTGTAGGCAGAGGTTGTGGATGTCTTTTGCATTTATTTATGACTCAGAATTCCTACCGTTGTCACGTTTCCAATATAATGCGATGATCAAATTACACTTAACAATGAATGAATGGGTACCTGAATATGAATTGCAATTTGATTCTTATCATTATTCAAAATGGGGTTGTCAGTTAAAATTATTGCATTAGGAATTGTATTTCATCAGGACTAAATGTAAGAAATTTAAAACAAAAATGAATAAGAAGCTTCTTTAACCATCCAAATGATTTTGGATAAAACAACGTCTTCGAAAAAAAAACAAATTTCCCGACCACTAGAAGTAGCGAAAAAATACTCGCAGGAAAATCTTTTTTCTACTTAGTTATCAGTGGAATACATTGTTTGGAATATACCTATACCTATCTGAGATAGGTATCTGAAATCGTAATGGATGTAGTTGAAATACCCAAACCCAGAGTTCTGCTTTAATCCTTGAATCCAAAAAAACATCCCTTTGACTGCGCTATCTTCGAACCAGGTGAGCTATCTAACCGTTTAACTGCATTTATTTGTCCAAGTACCTAATTACTTCATTACCGGGGGAAAGTTATATTCATTAAGAGAACACCGCTTGAACTTCCCGGCAACTTAGCACCAATCTAAGGTGGAAATTGGCTCCGAATTAACGAATGGCGAAAAGTTGGATGAATGGAACATTATGAAACCGAAACGTGGTTCACGCAAGGTAGTTTGCAGAGCTATTATTCTTTACACGCTCATGCGTCTCACCTCACTCGTCACACACCTAACGAAACTAGACCTCTACCTACGCTTAGTTACTACGAATCGCGGCGTCAAGATTTATTTATGGATGAACGGTGAGGAGAACTAAAAACAAGTTACAGAATAGCGGGCTGATTCACATCGTGGCGGAAAACCACTAACTACAAACGGACATCATTCGATAATCTACTGGAAATTGATAATAGAACGTTGTTAATGCTCTAGTAAACGCAAACAGCCAAGTGCAAAAAGATGTATCGATTTAATCCTATCAATAACATGCCGCTGACATAAGAGCGATGAAACATAAATTTATGAGTAAGTTCTATGTATCCATATTTTTATACTTGACTGTACTTATGTACACTAGATATCAAAAAAAACTTGTATGTTTTTCTTTATCAGCTTTATATATTTAAGACGTAGCTAATGTATGTCTACCTAGAAGGCCATTCTGAAGTGGCAGAATTTTTGACCTCGGATGTTTCTAGTACCGGGTGTTATCTCCTACATATTAGAATGGATTGTATAATAGTACATTGTTTAACAAGGGGCGTATGAGGAATATTGCAAACGAGAGTATCAGGAGCCCGACGCCGTAAGGCGGAGGGCTTTTGATGACTCGAGTTTGCAATATTCTTACGCCCGTGTTATACACAATGTTTTTCATCACATTTGCGGGGAAATAAATAACCACAAAAGACTGAAAAACCTATGTTTTATACAAGCGCATCAATCAAATGTTGACGAAATCGACAACTTCACTTCTAAATCAGTGCGAGTGGAGGGCGGAGCTTCAATATTTCAACCAATCACAGAGCATGGAGCATGTGGTTCTTGCAGGGCATGGCCTGCTCGATTTTATTTTCCAACCAATCACAGAGCAGAATTCTTGCCGTCCAGATTTGCTTAACCAATCAGATCACACACAAGCTCAATACTCCCTTGGGACCATTATCTCCCGCGGGAACAATTTAGGCCATTGTCCTTCTGTATACAGGCAAGGAATAACACCATTTATGAGCAAGTGTAGTGAAAATAACTTATTTACGAAAAAACCATCCATTCCACTTCACCAAATCAAAGAGCGCATGGTAGGTACTGTAAAAAATACACAAATTGATATGTGTGTCTGTAATGTTCTAACAAATCGACGACAAAGAGTTCCGTCGATCTTGTCGTCCTGATATTGCCTGAATTTGTACAGGGCCTTATGGTACCCCAAAATAAACATGGACATCGTAGAGAGAGAGGGAGTTAACACCAGTGGGTCGATCACGTAACTTTTCTTACGCGCGTCTGACAGTAAAATCACAATCTAATTGTCATTTTTCCATATAAAATTGACATTTAGACCTTACAGACGCGCGTAAGAAAAGTTACGTGATCGACCCACTGAAATACGTGTCTAAGTATATACATACAAAAGTAAGTTACATAAATAATAAGGTTATCATATCAATTTGCAGGTACAATTGACTTAATGCCATGGCCCTGGATAACCCGTCCCACTCGCACCTAAGTAACTCATGCATATTACATGTATGTACTAGCCAACAGTATACATGACTGCGTAATATAGCCAGACACGCAGCGGGCCTTTCTAAACAAATAAAATAGCTTAGGTATTTAGGCCTAGACTACAAGCTTAACGTTGGTTTAGACCAGGGGTCGGCATCCTTTTAGCAACCAAGGGTCACATATTAGGAGCTAACAAAAATCACGCAGGCCGCACTTCTTAATAACGACCTTTACATACAAAACAGCTAGGGTAGGGAGGCTCGCGGGCTGCCAGCAAGGTTCTCGCGGGCCGCATGAGGTTGCCGATTCCTGGTTTAGAGCGTACTTAATCTCATTTTATCGCGCATAATATAAGCCTTAAATTATCTATAGGGTGTGGCCTGTAATAGGAGCAAAAAATGAAACGGTAGATTATTAAGCTTTTGAACAATTATTTCCAAGTGGATTTATATGAAAAAAAAATACATGTCTTGAAAATAAGTTTACTTGTATCGTTTTATTCTTCTGGAGTGCTATAAGCAGGGACTGCATAACCGAAAAATACCGGTATTCTATTTTAACGGTATAACGTCATATCGGTTGTCAAATAGCGGTTTCGGTAGCGGAACCTTTATATTTCGCTACCGAAATATAAAGGTACCTTTATTTTTTCCGGTACCGTAACCGCCATTTAAAGGTACCGATATATCGACTTTGGCCTGGGGTTGTTGCCAAACCGCCGGCAAAGGCTCTGCTGCTTTGTCTTTTAGTCTTTAAATGTTTAGTAGCCAATGCTGCCTCTGTAGAGTTCCAGCTCGCTTACTTTTCTCGATAACCTTTATAATACCGGTATTATAAAGGTTACGGTATCGTTTTAAACTGCTACCGCTAACCGTTATTTCAAAACGGTTACGGTACCGTTATGTTCGCGCGGCGCGCATAACCTTTACGACATAACGGTACCGTAATGGAATACCGGTTTCATACCGGTATAACCGTAACCGAAATCAGTCACTGGCTATAAGTAACTTTTTATTTTAAAAACACTTTAAATTTTTTTTTAATAAAAATTAAAATATCAGTAAAATATTTTTTGAAAACAAAAATGCTAAAACTATTATGACTCATTACATGATGTTACCTCAAAATTTGCATTGACTATGATGTCGTGGTGCCAAGATACATTACTTGGAGGTCATAACTTTAGATCAAAATTTCTCCGAATCCAAAAAATAAATAAATAAATGGGACACAAGGGAAAAAAGGGGTTACTGCAAATGCTCTAAGGATACGTCCTTTTGAATATTTGCTCCTATTACAGGCCACACCCCGTATATAGACCGGGTTTACTTTACATAAGCACTGTTCGAACACGGTATTAGGTAAACTTGAAGAAATATAATTTGCTAATTGGTGCAAATTGCATTTCGTCAACCATAACTTTATAGGCAGCTCTAAACATCTTGATTTAGGAAAGAACAAAATGGTTCAATCGAATGTATCAAATTATAACGGTAGAGAATTACATTTGTTTTGTTAAATTCTAAACTATTATCCTACCGAACGGTTCTAATTCCATTGTGAAATCATTGTGGCTTTACGGTCCAAGGGTCAAAAGACCAAGGCGATAGCCGCGTAGGTGTATGTATTTTATGTTCTGAGGTAGACAATCTAACAAGTTTACCGTCAGCGTAACCGATGGGCCACCGTAGACACTATGATCTGAGGTGTAAACGATAAGGTACTCAAGTTCAGTGGTTCCTCTTTTCAAAATCGTTACCCCTGGACCAATAAGGGAAACTGATTTTTACCCCAATATAAATATCCCCTAATATCCTTAATATTCATCGATTTTACATACCAATTACCAACTATTTTACCCCCCATAGTCATCTGTTTTACCCTCACGGGAACTACCCAGATTCGGTTTATGCGTCGTTTTGTCGAGATTGAGGCTATTTGAAACAGATATAACGGAATAATGTATCGGGATTTGGTATATTTATATTGAATCTACACTGATTTATCAGCAGTTACATGTATACTAATAGTCTCCTATACGTGTCGGGCTTCTGCCTGGATGTACCATATACCTACTGGCAAGGTCACTCAACTCGAGGATATACAATACATGTAACCTAAATGAGAAAATTTCAGTTGTTTTGTTTTAAAGCTCGTTCTAAAAGTTACATAATCACACCAGGATTCTGTTTTCTCTAATTGATATTGATCTCAACTTACCCACGTTTCATCTTACCTCCACATAAGCCTCTCACTCAAGTGCCAACTAATTCTAGACACTAAATTCGAGGATATACAATACATGTAACCTAAGCCTTAGGCAAGTGAGATCACCGGCACTGAGTGGTACGAGACGAGAATTGGCATTGTGTCTGATAGTAATATGTTTGTCCGCTGGACCTTCCCGACCCTTGATAAACGGACAATGGAACTCAATATTGTACTAATCAACCTATTTATAACCTTACCTAGAATAATAAATATTTAATTCATGTCTGCGTATAATCAGGTCTATCCCACATGCATTTTGTCGTGAAAATACACAAAGTTGTAGTACCTATGGAAGGAAACCTCCCTACGTATACATGAAATTATTTAAGTGAGCCGAATTGCATGAAAATAGTCCATTCAAAAGCAACTCTACCGTCCAAAGTAGAAGATACCAATGGGGAATGGATGGAAATTTTAGAAGTGCCTGATTATTTTTTTTGTTGATAGTAATAACCTTCCTTAGCACCCGAAAAAAGTTGTTTAGGTTTAGGACGGAGAAAGAGACATTTTCCTTGATCCGTCTCATTACAAAAATAAAAATATCTGAACCTGGCAATGACAAATCTAGCTGCTGCTGCAGCTGTCAATATCATTGCAAGTGTCAGTACAGTTAGTAAGATATTTTCTTGTTATATGAGACGGATCAAGCAAATTGTCTTATTCGCCGTCCTAAACTCCGTTATTTTATTTTATATTTTAATGTAATGTAATGGGTTAATACCTGAATAACTAATGAACTAATTTATTATTATTTATTTATTAAACCCAAAACGTAAGTGAGGTAACTGTTTATATTTTTCAAAAATAATTGACGCAGCTGAAAAAAATAATCAGGCACTTCTAAAATTTTCATCCATTCCCAATTCCAATGACAGTTTCATGAAAATGTAATTAGGTAGAAGTTCTTAGCACGTCGCCATAGGTATTTTAAGTTTGTTTCATTATTTCAATTTTGTAAGCTCTTTGTAGAATATTATAGATATTATTTTAATTGACTGTACTTAGCTACTTACCTTAAATGTAAATTTAATTCTGGCCTAAATAAATTAATATTATAATTGTAACAAATTCTACTTAAAAACCAGAAAAAAAGAATAGAATATTATAGTAGTTTATGTGACTGTACATAATGAATGCGGCTCGTTTCATAATAACATCACACGAATGTGTCAATGCCTAATTATGTACAGTTACATACTTTACTTTATCTATTCACATATCATAAGCCTCCATGATGCATCCAGGAGCCGCATATTATGACCGGCATCGCGGCGTTGTTTTCAGGCAGCTGTTTTAATTCAGAGACTAACTAGAGTCGGCGCCAACTGTCATATCGTTCGATATCTTACTTACGTGCGACATTTGACAAATTTGTATGCAAATTGACAATTCATTTCGAACTAAACGTCATCTCGACTGATATTAGAATAGAGGTCAAATCGGTTTTCGAGGTGTTCGAAATTTTAATGCAATAATAGCATCGAAATCGATGTTATTATTTAGCAATAATAACATTTTCACAGATAAGAAATTTGTTCTAACAAAACAGTCTGTTTTTATGGTGGTCATAATGTGCGGTTCTTGAACGCATTATGGAGGGTTTATGATATTTGGATAGAAAAACTATATTTTTCTTCACGTGTCACTTAACGAGATTAAGTTAAGATGGGGGCTGAGTTGTTACTTTTAACCCCCGACCGCAGAAACTGAATTGAGTGCGGCATTTTATATAAACAGTCTTAAATATATAGTTTAATCCACGAAGACGCGCCCCGCCCCTCCTACGCTACAACGGACAAAATATAAACAGTATTGAACGTGGATTGAATGATGGGTCCACGTGCCATAACAAATGTATGAGTAACTGCAATTTCAAAACAACTATTAACTCTAACAATAGAAAACGATTATCTTACTCTCTGCTGCTGTACCTATATTAAACAGAAATAAGTAGCTATAGGAGTTTCGCCACCCACGCATGCTGTTGGAAAATATAAAGTTGCGTTATCCGTCATGTCATTTCTCATTTCTGAGAAAATGTGTAATTGAGCAATGCAGTTTGTACACAAAGTTAGTCGTGACGTTTACCCTTATCAAGTACTTACTATAAGAAACAAGCTCTATTAAGTTCAAATGTTTCTTTCTGATGCCCTAGACTAGATAATAACTACAATTTAGAAAAGTTGAAAAACCACACAGACAGACATATAGACAGACACACAGACACGTCAAACTTATAACACCCCTCTTTTTCCGTCGGGGGTTAAAAAATATAAATTGGACCGTTATTCTTCAGATATTTTTTACAAGCTTTTATTTAACTAAACCTGTACTTAACTAACTGAGTTTTGAAACATTAACCTCAACCGATTAAGTTGAAATTTTGCGTATAAGTACAAACAGCAACACTTTTAACTGACCATCTGTCAACTGTCAACCTTATTCGTATAGGTTGACATAAATGCTCAGTTAAGTGTGTCATCGATGGTACAGTTTGAATGACAATTCAATATTATGGTACCATCGAGCTGATCTGATGATGTTGAGTTTGGTCTCGTTAGAATCGTCTATGAGTAGTTGACAACGGTATAACAGAAGTGCAGTTGGCAACGAAGGCTTAGTACCAAAAAATATTATTTACAGAAACTTATTTCTCTTGAAATGCATCCAGCGCCTACCACGAAAATTGAAATTTGAAGTTCGCACATCTGCATCTCGCTCGCTCATGTGCAAGTGCGATAGAGATAAAGGTACACGAACGAACGAAGTTGGCGTTTCGTGGTAGAGCTAGAGGTAGCAGCTCTGCTCTGGGGCCCGTTTAACGAAGTAACAATTTTAAGGCCAAACTGACTACACTGAGGCGTTGACCAATAACGAATGGCCGTTAGACCAGTGTTGCCAGCATAGACTTAAAAAATGTAACTTCGTATAATGGGTTCCTGGCCGTAATATCGTGATGTAAACACTGGTGATTTATCGATGGCGATATACCTACGCCAACTGGCACGAAATTACGGGTAACACTAAACTTTATAGTTCAAAACTGACGTGACCTCCATAGAGAAATGAATTTGTGTGGGCGGCAAACTAATCATTTACCTTGATTTTACCGGTACTGGTGTTTTTATCTATCCACATTACGCCTACATTGTCATTACACTGTTTTTGATGCCGACAAGCTTAATCGCTTGTTGTCTCTCTCACACTTGTTCAATTTTACGTGTAAGACATTTTCATAGACAATTTCCCATTTCGAATAGCGACTCGCTTCTGTGGTTGTGCCATAGTATGGCCGTAGTTCCCACGCAATGTGTGGGATATCGTGTAATACCGTGATTGTTTTGCCATTAGGGTACAATTAACTTAAGTCAGCAGGCTTTGGGTCCGTCGATGACTAAGGTTTAGTTTAATACGTGTCCTCGGACTATGTTCTAAACACATGTCAGATCAAATGATAATTGTACATCAGTTAATAATTGAACGAGCGAGCGAAGCGAACGAAGTTCTCCGATTCAGCTTGCTAACATTGTAATGGTTTGAAACAACCGAGCTTAACCCATTCTGTTGCACCAAACAGTCTGTAATCAGAAGCGGTGTTCGTTAAAATCTGAATATATGGAAAGTTTGACAACTTTCTATGGAATTACAGCAACCGGCGCCATATTTAACGTTGATCGGTCTGTAATCATAATGCCACCACGACACGTCCGCAGATGCATCCGCGGACGTCGGAAAATGCATCCGCAGACGAATCTCCACCAACCGACCACACTGTTGTCTGTTGATCGTTCAGTCTAATTCCTCCTAACCCTTTGATCCGTGTCACAAAAACCGACAACAAACAGAACGACCAAATTACCCCCACGTCCGCGGATGCATCCGGAGATGACGTCCGCCGCGGACGCATCTGCGGACGTGTAGTGGAGGCGTAAGTGGGTGCAACCCGCCTTTAGTGTCAATTACGAGTAGTCTAACAAATCTGTGTATTTATTTAATCCCATTGCTGTGACTTTCAAGTGGAATGGAATGCACTCGACCTCTAATGGTATGTGATAATGACGCAATATGGTAAATTGGTTTGTTTACTTCTGCCATAGCCATATCACTTATCACTTGGGCCAATTACATGACTCCATAGAAACAAGAATTCAACATTTGTTTTAAGTCTACTACCTATAAATTGATATATACTGAGCAATTCTTTAATTTACTTTTCGCATATATACCTACAGTTATCATCCACGTCCACGTGTAAAAATAGATAATCATGATCAGGTGTTAAAAAAAATGGAACATTTCCAAATACTTTCGCATTGATCGTAACTTTGCTTTTAACTCCCACATGACAGAAGAAACTGCCTTGAGTTAAACGAGTCACTAGTTTATCCGGCCCACGCAAGTTGCAAGTTAAAATGTCTTTAAAATATGACCACGCACGTAATCGTTACATTACTACTCTACATCATCCCGAAGTTGTTATTCCGAGTCCATACATTTTCCGAAAACCATGTTCCGATGAAAGAATTTCTGATTTTTGAGAATAATATACAATTGAACTTCACTTACTTACATATTCTATTAAATTATCTCCCTTGCAATTTATGTTAAACGGAAAAGGGCGTTTGGAAGTATGCAATTTCGGAAATGTTTTTTAGGCTTTCTCAAATGCTTAAAAATCCGTTGATTTCGGATGAAACCGCGAAGTAAAAGTCATTGCCGACCATCGAGCTGATCTGATGATAGAGACAGAAGGTGTCCATGGGAATTCAGGACTTAACAGACGTAACCCAGTTGAGTTTGGGCTCGTTATAATCGTCTCAACGAGTAGTTGATGACGGTATACAGAAAAGTACTGTTGGCAATAAAAGCTTTTTGACAGAAACTTATAATGAATTTTAAGTCGCGTTTCGTTAAAAAAATCGGGCAGTTCCAAATTTCGACGAATTCAAAAAAGAATGTACGCAATTAAGGATTTTATTTCCTAAACTATTTCATTGATTTCGTTGTGTTTTTAAATTAACCCGTATTTGTATATTTTTTATTAAATTAAGTACTCACTTAATTATCGGGTTAGGTTAAAATTTTCTTGTACATCTTATTAATTGCCGTACAGAGTGCTTCGGCTCTAGTGATAGCCATGTGTAAAAATATGCAATGGTTCTCTAGAGTAGAGCCGCAATTTATTACGTTCCCGACTTGTCTTGAATGTACTTTGAAAAGGACCGCCGTAGCTACTAAAAAAGCTCGCGTATACGTAGTTACTCTGACAAGCGCAAATCCAGTTAATTGCCTTGTACAAATCATCAAGAATACCGGCAATAATTAAATTTGTCGGCGCACAAGCAGCCGAGACAGAATGCGACGTCAATAGAAATAAAAGAGAGTGCAGCCCTGCATTCCGGGCGCGCTGCGGTAAGCTACTGCCAACCGGTCTTTGCTAGCCTTTAATATTGACTTTATCTAACTTTTGTACTAGTCTGTGTAGTCAAAAATTTACTCATTGACATATACGAAAAATTTAAGTCCGTCATGTCATTGCCATAACTACGAATACATAGTTAAAATACTAACTTACATTGTAGCAGAGATTGTAACCGGTTATTTTTTGTATGGGAACTGTAACCGGTTTTTTTCGTTCTTTGTTAATTATTTCATTTTCTAATTGGGCAATCTAATAACACGCACTCGTTACCTCAAAACACAACTGAGTCCTACATATGAAGTATAAAATAGTTCGAGATATGTGGTTATTTCGAGGTTTTTGAAAAAAACCGGTTACAATCCCTGCATTGTAGACAATCGACTTATCCATAAACGTTAATCACGCCCATATTAAATTAGCTTTTCTTTATCTGTCACTTTGCCATTTGTGTTTGTGAGAAGAGGACAATACATTTTATTTAACAGATGTTTGTTCAGTTTTATGAATAACCAGGTATACTACGTTTCAAATACCAAGGCCCGATTGCACATGAGACGGTCAATGGGCGTTAACAATACGATTAGTGATAACAAAAGATACTAAAAGGCAAACATTATGAGCCCTATTGTTAAGTTTCAAGTGCATAGGGCCTTCGTATTTGAAATGGACTATAATTGTGTAAGATGTTGCAATTGTCCATGCACATAAACGTTTAATTTGCATGCCTCTAAACATGCTGAATGGTGCTGGTCATATAGTTTTATGTCTGGACATGAACCCACCACATAACACTTGACTTTTAGGCGTTACAATTAGTTTGCCTCTCTCTGTCACGTTGGTATTTTGTGTTTGTTACAAAGAGATACAACCACTAACCAACGCTGGTTAACTTTTATGGATAAGGGGTTTCACAAAACTTTTATTGATATGACAGTTAGTTTTTAAATGGCGAGCAGTGAGGGGTATAAGTGTTACTGCGGGATTATGTCCGACCAGCCAGTCGGTGAATAACATTAGCATACTTAATTCGGCTGGGGGGTTATAATATGGGGTTAATTTGATGTTATTGGATGTTGTGACAATACGTGGATTATTTTCATTCAAATAAGGCTGTCCGCACCGACCGATTGACCATGTCGTGTTTAACCCTTTTCATGCTTTTTTATTTATAGGGTAGTTTACTAATGCGTGGTTCTTGACGTAATTGACACGTGACTGGACAAAGGTAGGGTAATCTCGAAAGCTTGGCTTTTCTTTTTCTGCTAACTTATATCCCTTCTATATTCCAGGCAGAGGTATACGCCATTCTAGAATGTGCGACAACGAATCTGCAAAGCGCCTTCCTCAAGGCTTGCTCTGCTTTGAAGCAGAGGAGACGCCTACACACATCCTAACTGATTGCCCTTGCCTCTTGCGCAATCGTAACTTCTTCTTGGGCAAGCACATCATGTGCCCGGAGGAGAACAAATTTCTTGAGGTCAACAAAATCCTGCAATTCTTTGAGTTTGCAGGACTTGACCAAGAATTGTAGTAAGTTGCAGTGATACAAGGGCTTTGACAGCCCGGAAGCCACTACTAGAATAATAATAACATATCCCTTTACACCCGAATCGATACAATCGCGCGAGTTTATTACTTTAAACTGTCAATTTTAAACAAATGTCATTAACTCATTAACGATTTCTCGGTTGTAAAGAGATATCTGAGAATCTAAAAGCCGTCCCTTGTAAAAAAGCCCTTGTGGTCTACTTACTAAGTAATCCTTTTTTTATTTGATAGTAAATTTTAAAATAAAATGTAATGCTCCGAGACGGATTTAATCCTGCGGCGCTACCACGAACTTCGAATCTCGAACTTCGTATATCTCCGTTTCGGTCGCCCGAGTACCATAAACCATAAGTGCGATAGAGACGGAGATATACGAAGTTCGAGATTCGAAGTTCGTGGTACCGCCGCTGCTTCCTTCTGATACCTATACGCGGCCAGTCTCAACCGACTCAGTTATCGCAAAGATCTGTTTGGCTAACATTTTTTAAAGTACAACGCCTTAGGGAGACGTTCTCCGACATCTATAGCGATTACTCAGGCTTCTTTACTGTCTGTTTGTCTTTATTTTGTCAGATTTCAATCAGTGCGAATTTATACAAGAATCCTTCTGAAGTGTGATGGACGGGATGCTAATTAATTAATTAGGTTCACTTAAGCGGTGTAACAAGATACGGGCTATCGCCTAAATATGATACGATAACACTTGTTTAACGAGTTCGCCAGTCGAGTTAGTGTGTAAACAGACTGCACTATGGATATTGTACCCGTTATTGGATCTATAAATAGGTTAATTACCATATAAATTTAGTATCTACACGTTTAGCAAAAGATTACTCGATACATAACTGGTAAATTAGATTGGTAGATATACTATTCTAAAGGAAATTAAAGTTAAAGAGTTTGATAATATTAATTGAACGCAAATAATGCTTGGAAAAATTAGAAAAGGCTAGAACGATATCGTCACATCATAGTGTAGATAGGTAAATATTAACCTACTACCATTACATTTTACGTTTATACTTATTGGTAGAATAAAAGTTGTTATGTCTGTATTTCACAATTTTATATATGTAAAGTAATATGTAATTTAAAATAACATTACATTTAAAAATGTCAATGTTGTAAAAAGTATTCACTGCTAGCTGTTTTTTTTTATTTGATCAAAATTCATGTAATTTTCATTTCTCTTTTACATCATCACGAAGCTACAACATCGGATACAACTTATCAACACACACACCAACTTACACATTACACATGAACTTGTTTATCCCAATACTCGATTTCGGTTAGCTCTCAACGCGTTCACACTGCTAACATAATGACGTCACTGCCAGATACTTACCTGCCCGAGGAGATGTGTGAAAATAGGCCGGCCGACCCACCCTATTGTTCCCAGTTTTTGTTCCTGGCATGTTCGGCCCACCCCGGCAGCCTCTTCACGAAACCAAGTTTTTTTTTTATAAATACCGTTGACTTGTGCGTCGGTGGATGAACTTGTTTTGATCCTGCGATAGGCTCTGACGAGTCAATGATATTTTGTGGCCTTTATTAGTTTTATTTTACACTTAAACATTTAAAAAATGTTAGTCGACAAACGATGATGGCGTGAGTGGCGTTCTCTTGTGTCAGGGACCAAGATCCTCTGAGATAGAGCCAGCGTAGTAAGCAAAATGACAGAAAATCTAGATCCAGGTATTGTGAGAACTTCTAGCAGTCCTTTTGCCCACTCACTTGACGAAGCCCGAAGCCTAATCCCAAAAAGCTATAGTTCCCCCTTTGGGCTGGAATGGAAGGTCAGATGACAGTCGCTTCCACATAAACTAGTGTCTACGCCAATACCCGGGCTTTAATGCAACTGGAATGACGCTAGGATGCGGATTGGATTGCATCATTTCATTTGACGTGGGTATTATAGTTATAGGCCCTTGTATTTAATAGACTAGCAGCCCGCGCGGCTCCTCTCGCGTATTACAAAGAACCAGAAGGTACCAGGGTATAAAATATAGCCTTCCCGGTGGTCCTTTTTAGGGTTCCGTACTTAAAGAGCAAAACGGGGCTCTATTACTAAGACTCCGCTGTCCGTCTGTCGGTCTGTCTGTCTGTCTGTTTGTCCGTCTGTAACCAGGCTGTATTTCATGAACCGTGATACATAGTTAGACAGTTGAAATTTTCACAGATGATGAATTTCTGTTGCCGCCATAACAACAAATACTAAAAACAGAATAAAATAAATATTTCTATAGATAATGGTACGGAACCCTTCGTGTGCGAGTCGAACTCGCACTTGGCCGGTTTTTTTATACTAGTGAAAGTTTTTTAAATCGGATGTATGTAATTCCGTAGTTTACTCTCTACATACAAACTTATATATGTAGCTACAAGCTCGTAGACTTTACCTCTTTATAATATTAGTACAATAGGTATAGAAATATAGATTTATGTTAGCCCTACAATTTCAGCTCAATGTCGGCTGGCCTATCGCTAACAGGCAAATAGTAAATAACAAATCAATATGGCGTCAGAATAACAACATGATCGTAAATAACAGTCACCGACGACAATTAACATCTATTATTATGTGTAACGTGATTTTACGTACTGATTATGATTTTCGATGAGATAATAATTACATTATATTTCGATATTTTGGATAATAATGACACTGAATGGACTACTAGTAATTTAGGGAGGCCGGGGTAAATTGGAACAACGACATTTTGATACAACTTCGATGTATTCACAATTGAACATTAAATAGCAGGGGTTCTTCAATCAATTATTATATTCTATTAGCACCTAAATATAGGCTGAGATCTGCATGTGATTAATTGCAACGTTTGTAAAAGCCTATACTAGTAGTTATAATGGGACAACAATAAAAACCTCTCAATCTAACCTACGAGTATTGGCAGAGTGCAAAGCGGGTGGAGGGGGTAGCCTAAACTATCACAGCGCTCGCTACGGCTAAAATTGTCATTTTTGTCGCTGACTTGAGCTGTCAAATCTATATTGCAGTAAACATTTTCTAATCGTTTTTGAGATAAAAATATGGTCCTGGTAAGATGTGTTGTTGTGAAATGTAAAAACACCAAGAAGAATAGCGACTGTAAATTTTACCAATTTCCATGACCATGGTGGAAACGAGACCAAAGAAATAAGTGGATATTTGCCGTAAGTTTTAGTCACGAGTAGGCTCATTTCTCACTGAAAACAACAATTTTAATATTATTGGCAATAATGTTACTGACTACCATTGTCCAAAATTGTGTAATATAGTAAAATAACACAAGATTTCATTAATATTTTTCACAATATTTACATACTTCTTGTTTGACAGCGGTGACAATATTGTCCATAATGGCCGCCTGTCATGTGGCGCTGTCGTCGCGCTCGGTCCCAATAGTTGCGTCTCTGTCGGTCGCTGCGATAAATTGCTACATTTGTAACGATAAAAACTGAACGGTACACTAGAAACGATGTTTTGTCGACTTAACACAGCTTATACAACTTTACTTTTTTAGGGTGGGTTGCACCAACTTACGATTACAGACCGGTCAACTTTAAATATAGCGCCGGCAGCTGCCATTCCATACAAACTTGACTAAGTTTCCATAGATCCAGATTTGAACTTGAACGAGCACCGGTTACTATTAGAGACGGTTTCGTGCAACTCGCCCTCAGAAATTGCTAATTCGATCCACCAACAACAAAGTTTTTCCACGTCCATACAATCTGGGCGCTTAAATTCAATTATTATATCGATATAGGATCGGCACACATCATTCTGACCACAGGAAGAGAACAATTCGCTAAACAAACCCTCATAACAGAATTATTACAAATCGTAAACGCTAATTTCATCTACAAACAATAAAAGGCTAAACGCAGGCTTGAGATCCAGGGCAAACAATGCCGCTCAAACGTTCCACGAACACAATTTAAAGTTTAATTATGCTGCCTCTCGGATTACCTAGTAACGTATTAAGCCAGAATTATGTACTTTTATAACAAAGGATTTATGATCTTGTTAATGCTAGATAAGGTTTCAGGGCAGGGCAGCGTGAGCCGACGTTTGTGCAAATGGGTTAACGGTTCGTGCGTTTAATACCACGTTTAAGTAAGAACTTTACGAAACACAGATCAAAGCACAGATCGTATAGTTGTTATTTTCTAAGCCGTCCGTTCTGCAGTGCGGCGTTCTTTAGTGCGGAACGGACGGCTTAGAAAATAACAACTATACAATCTACGACGAAACGCCTTATATTCTTTTATTGCGGACTATCTATCTATACTGACCGTGTCTACCCACTGCTATTCAGAAGGTGAAATAGGCCTCCTCCACATTACGCCGCTCTCGTCGGTCCTAGAGTGAAATGTAGCCGCTGGACTGTTGTTGAGTATTGATACCTGACTGTTGCTATAATAGGACGAACCTAATACAGGGGTCGAATTGCGTGGTTGCAGAGTAGCTTGGGGAAAATCCAAGGGAAATCTCCGGTAAGACCACGCGGGAAGGGTTTATTAAACACTGGAATACTCCAGTGAGATTGGTTGAACGGTATCAACCGAATCTGGGGTGTGAGTGGTGACGAAGTGACGAACTACTGGGATTGCTGGTTCGCTAAAACCTACCCTAGCTGAGAAGAGAGTGTTGGTCTCTCCTTGATACCTCTTGTTTTGTCCAACGCATAGTTAGGAGTGGGGCGCTTCGTGGTACTATATCTACATTCAGACTTTGACATTGTGGTAGGCCGATAGACGCAGACGCGGCCTTGCTAGTCTTTCTGAGGTTTATATAAGACCCAAGCCAATGTGATAGGGTATGGTCAAGCTAAGCCCGCTTCCTAATAAACACACCTAATATACACTACCCCGCTTAACTCCTCGAACATAAACACAGATGATTGGCTAAGTACCGTCACGTTCAAGATCATTCAGTAAACATCCTCAGTGATGGGGAAATCGAATCTCTAAACAACTTGCTTCTTAGAACTTTTTAAGGATAAAAACTAAGGTTATTGCGATGGAGTACCTATTCAGTGAAAATTGTTTTGGTGACTGGTATTGGAAATCTATAGAAAATAGATTGAAATGTTATTTGATTTAACGAACATAATCCCATTGATTTTGTACCGCAAATTTATCTGCATTGAATGCCTGTAATTAATTTCGCCCATCAATCAACCCTTCAGAGTAAAATAATTTAAACTGCGAAATGTTGCCACAAAACTTTACCTTAATCCTCCAATTAAAGTAACCAACTACGTCTAATAGAACCGCAAAGGGATGCTCAAATATTTGAGTTCACTGATGGAAAATAAATACCAGTGCGGACTTAAAAGAAACGTTGCGAAAGTTCCGTAGCATCGTTGTTTAGATTAAAGTGGTCCGAGGTTGCTTTGAGAGATACTTGGCGGGAAGAAATGTTGGGAGTTTGCTGATTTCAAGGGTTTAGAACAAATTACACCGCACTTACGGGAGTTTACTTTATACCTACCTAGCGATTGGCGCGGATTATCAAGACTGGCCATATGAACTCCTAAATTTCATAATCATTTAGGCTCATTACAATCGTCTTAATGCAATATGAAATCTTAGACAGAAACTTATTGTATGCGTATTTGAGAAATCAACTTGCTTTGTTTAAAATCGTCAAAAAAAGCACACGCATTGCGTGATATTACATAGTTACTTATAATTACCTATTGATTTGGATTCAACCTCATGCTTACTTCTTCGTAAGGAAGTCGACCTTAAGGTACTTAAAGATCTACGATAGAGTCGGATACCTTTTATTACGAAGTAAAAACCTAACTTAAAATCTGTACGACACATTTTTCGAAACATTATTCCGTCTATTGAAAAATTGCATTGCCGAGCGACAACATGCGACAAAATCCCGAGCGAAAATAACCGGTAGTCGATAGTTTAGAACGGATTCTCGATTGACAAAACCCGAATCACCGGGCAATGGTCACATCACATACCTCGCAACGAAACCGTTTCGCCTCTTTATCGAGCATAAGTGAAGTTTATCTACGTTTCATCGGGAACTTTATTTACCAAGTTTCCAGCTATAGCAGACTTTATGACCGTATTCTTAAGTGCTGGGTAACCTCGGTTCCCCGAATGTTTTGCTCGGCATTTGTTGATTTGCGATTTGGCTCCATTGCCAATTTTGTACTTTAATTTTATTACGTATGTATTCGCGAAATCGTTACGCGTGGGATTTCCTGCACACAATGTGGGTCGTTCCTTGCTGTAAACAAGATGAGCGTCTTACTGAGTAATGGGTGGGTTTTTGTTGGTGTTGATACACAACTTTAGATTGCATGCGCCTTCGATTTTATAGATAATGTGTCTTGAAATTTTGATACTAAGGAGTATCTATATCTGAGTTGTGAGCTCATAATTTATGTTATGGATTTTATTTTCTTTCGTCATGCTGTTGATTGATGTATGTTGGCAACCAATCGTTTTTACTTGCACTGAAAGAGTTAAAAACTTATTCTCACTGTGCTTAAACTACATTTATTTACCTGCTGGCGACCAACGATGCAACACGTCGTGTAACCTAAAAGAGCTAAATAATTACACTTATACGCGATTAAGGCCCGATTAGTAAACATAAGTAATGTGTTAAAATCATGCAATTTTAAATAAATATTTTATTAAACTATTTTTCAGCTCATTTTCTAGTTTGTTTGGCCTATTTCAACCCTCGACGCAGACTTTAGCCGCTGAATCCTAACTGAACCATTAAAGAGCACAAGAAATCCCGGTTTCTCCGTATTTTCCTAGCTAGACTGGAGTTAGCACTTCAGAGACAACAGCTGACGCGGGCACGCTGAAGTGGTCAATTGGCGGGTTATATTTAGACTGCACGACTGGTGTGTTCGTAGATTTTGATTTAAGTGTTTATTTCATGTGAAATTATATGTACATGCAGTCAGATGTAAAAATATGGGTCTATAAAACACATATACAGTATATGTCTCCACGGACATAATATTTATGATTATGAGTAAGTTGTATCCATCCATATTTTTACACTTGACTGTACTATTTAGACAGGATAAAAAAACATCGTACACGCATCGAACAATCATAATAATTGATAAGAAAGAAAGACAATATGAAACTCGATAATACATTTAAATCTAGACACGCGACAGCGTGTCAAGCCAAGTTCAAGCAAAGGAACTGGCTAGCTATAGCGCCAAGTGTATTATTACACGAACCACTTGGTGCCACTTTTGACCCTTCTTTAACTCAAAAACTCTTTAACGTAATAGTATTTTATGCAACTGTTCTATAAGAAGGGTCTTAAAAGGCGAGTGGCGTGGGTTGCGATGCGAGCCTTGGCGAGCATCGCAATAAAAGACGCCACGAGCGTTTTTAGACCAGTTATACACCGTTGCATACAATACTTTTTCTACGACAAATTTTAAATAAATAACAGACTACAGAATAGTTAAACTTTTCAGGCAGCAAGTTTTCTATTCGTACTTTTGCTACTTACGCAATTTCTTCAGGAGTGCAGTTATTAATTACTTCGACCATTTTAAAAGGAACGTACACTTTTGTCTTCACAAACACGAATAAAATCTTAATAGTTTAGGACTAATAGTTTATCATCTTTTGTCTTTTCATTTTGAACTGTATTTTGGTGGGAAATCGGAAATGTGACAGCTCTTGCTTATGGTTTGTTTTGTTTTTAATTTGTTTGCACTTGCCAATTCGAACTGTTTATTTTTATAAATAATACCAAAAATTTATAGAACATGTAATTTAACACACAATAGATGATGATTAATTATTATTGTAGTAAATAATGTATAATATACAAATGTTAAATCGTAAATAAATACTTTTATTTCGAAATATTTGTTTATGAAGTTGGCACCACTGCAATATAGCGGCCGATTTAAAAAAAGTTAAACAGTGCTTTTATGAAAAATGTATGAACCAAAAAAGTACGCTAAACAGTGCGTTTTTGGGCCATAGAGGATAGAGTTTTTCGACGACTTATTAGTGGTGTCATTGTGTTTGAGCTACAGCCTACTTAAATGACAGATAACGGTACAGGAGTAGAAAAACACATAAAACTACGTCTGTTTAATTATATCCATAAGGACATCTGGAAGCCCAAATTTCATGAAACTAGCTCAAACGGTTATAAAGATATGAAGGTCAAAAGGTCGTAAGTTTTTAGTACTGACTGACTGACATATAGTACCTAAACCTAACCTACTTCCAGATGACCTAGAAGGATGACATTTGGAATCTAGCTCGGTAGTTCTGTGTAAGCGTAGGAAAAAAATCTAAGAATAAAAAAAGTTAAAAAATAGGGGGGGTCCCCATACAATTTTTTTTTAAATTGTAGCGTTGAAACCGTTACAAGCAGATATTTAAAACTATCCCAATATATGTATTATTATATTTGCTATATAACAGGAATTTACAAATAAAGTTAAGTCAAAAAATAAGTGGTGTCCCGATACAAAAAACTTGTAATACGCGCTAAACAAAGCGGCACCACATAACTATACACAGAACAGAAGTAAATCTCAATACATGCCTAGTTTTCTTTACAAAAAGTACCCTTCGTGCGCGAGTCCGACTCGCACTTGGCCGGTTTTTATTAATGCTTTACGACTAAATAAATCGCAATAATTGTTGTATCACATTTATGTGTACACATTTGACGACTTTATTACGGACGACTATTTTATATGAGTGTGTGACCACAATAGCACAATAAAAACTACGCAATGTTCTAAAAGTTCTCAATCAACACTATATTTAGCTCGTTTCTTATATCAACCGTTCCAATTAACTGTTTATATTAGGATGCTTTATTCTTAGAAATGTTACTCATAATAATTATGATCCTAGCAGCAGATAGCCATTACAACCATGTGGCGATGACACATTGTTTTAATACATTTTTCAACACACCTGCTCGTAAAGTAGGTCTTATTACAGCGTATTTACACTGATAATGCAGAATATTACCCATGCCGTGCCTTTTACATTACATTATCGCACTAGTGCCTTTTCATTACATATCTTTTTAAATATTAGCAAAATAATGCAGAATATTACCCATGCCGTGACTTTTACATTACATTATCGCACTAGTGCCTTTTCATTACATATCTTTTAACATTTTCATTTATTTTTTATTTTTTTTTTCCTCGCAAATGTGTTGAAAAGCGTCGTATGAAACACGTGAGCATTGGTCATTACACTTCTCGTCTCCATTAAGCCTTCGCCTTCGGCTCAGGCTTAAAAACCGACTCGAGTGTAATGACCAACATAGCACACTTGTATCATAATGTACTATAAGATAATAGGCACAGATGTCAACGCTATTTCGCATACTTGTGTTATATCTAGTTAGAAGCTCTCTGTCTGATAGATGTTCGTAAATAAGTGGTAAGTATCAAAGAATGTGATACATTTTTAAAGGAATTACTTTACGGGTTAGAATAGCACCACCCCCTGTCTTCCCGTGGGTGTCGTAAGAGTCGACTAAGGGAACAGGGTTGAAGCGTGTTGTGGGCGATGGGCTAGCAACCTATAACTGCAACATCGCATTTTGTCGATCTTTTATACCCACATTTATGCTTAAAGTGGCACTGGAACACAAGTTTCATGTGCTCTGCCTACCCCTTTTAGGGATAAAGGCGTGATGGTATGTATGTATGTATGTATCACAAGACTCTCTCGATTTTTCAGGGTTCCGTTCCTACGACTCCGCTGTCCGACTGTCTGTCACCAGGCTGTATCTCACTGGTACCGTGATAGTTCCAGTTGAAATTTTCACAGATGATGTATTTCTGTTGCCGCTATAACAACAAATACTAAAAACAGAATAAAATAAATATTTTATAGACAATGGTACGGAACCCTTCGTGCGCGAGTCCGACACGCACTTGACCGGTTTTCTTGCACTATACGTCTCTTTCTAAGTTTTCTAATAAGAGAGAGACGGATAATGCGAGAAAAATCGAGAGAGCTCGCGCGCCGTCTTGTGATAGCCGTGTAGAGCACTATTAAAGCACTATAAGTCTAGAAGTTTAGGTATTTAAAAAAAATGTAAACATAAAACACCACGTCACTTGGTCTTTCAGCCAATAAGATAATACCATAGGTACAAAAAGTTGCCATGATTGGTTGAATGACCAAGTCACGTGGGTTTGTTTATTTACATTTTTTAAAAACCTAACTCCGTCCAGACCAGTGTTATTCCTGTCAAATTTTGGGTTGCCGTGTAACGAGTCTAAAATTGCCGTGTTTGTATGAGAAAGGCCTCAAATAATTGCCGTGTCAAAAAATATGCCATACAAATGATACGGCAGTGATCGGCTTGCCTTGTTTAGGTCTGAGGACACCTGAATTGCCGTGTAACACGGCAATTACCGTGTCAGGAACAACGCTGGTCCAGACTATAGGGCGCGACATACCGAGCGCGACGGCGCTGTTTGACGTTGTCTATATTAACTAGCTATTGTCTATATTACAGCTGCTACCGTCCCGCCGGCGTCCCGCGATGTTCCGTCCCCGCTCGCTGTCTGCCCCTGCCTTTAGTTTGAGACCCTTGAAAGGACAGGATAGTTTTCATCCCTGAAATCATCCCGAAAAGGGGAGTGGAATTTTCTATGGGAGTCAGATAATTGATGCTGCGCCTGTGAGAAGTCTAATAGCAATATTTGATTATTAATTCCTTAAGGCCATTAACGAGTATACGCGGACGAAGTCGCGGGCAAAAGCTGTATTAAAATAAATTCTTCATAAAATTTGCCGAGTGTTTATGTGGACATAAGGCGTGACGCGTGACTATCGCTCATTACTTCTCGTGAGATTTCATAATGATTTATTTTTCGTGCTTATCTTTTCCGAATCAAGGCATTCTATGCACGAACATTGCATACTGACATATTGGAAATTGGAACTAACACGAATAATGCTGGCCGTTCATAATATCAGGTTACACGGTTATCACAATCTCAATTCTGGAAAAAAAGAGAATTTCATCTAAATATATATGGACGTAAGTTGAAAATGTTCACATCTTTATAAGTACAAAATTCAATACTTTGGTATCGGCTCTCCTCATTACTCGGTGCCAGGGTGCTCTATCCTGGGTTGTCTGGTTATCAATATTAAGGCTCTTCAAGTCGCGGATCTCAGTAGAGAGCCATGTGGCAAGTGGTCGACTTCTGCCGCGCTTTCTTTCAGGAATAGCTATAATGCTCGATTTACGGTATGGTTTACGGTCGGTCGGGTTCTATATCCACTCGGGTATATGTCCGTCCGACATCTCAGGCGACTTTTTCGGAGCTTGCCTGGAATATAGTTTACTTCCTCTGATGTAGGTACTCATTTCGTACTTTATCGAGTCTAGTTACCCCGCCGGCCCATCTCAGCATCTTCATTTCAGTGTGAAGTTTTTGTAGGTGTTTTACATTGGTCGCCAAACATTAGAATCCATACAGCATCGGAGGCCCAGCCGCCGTTTTGTAGACCTATCCTTTAGTTTTTACAGGCATTCTTGCGTCACAGTGAGAACGTCGGTATCTATATTTGCATCTGCAGTTAATTTAGAGTTATTTGAATTCCTCTGTCACTACAGTCTACTGGCACAATCACCGCTTGCGCTATCTACATTGTCATAAAATCTTTTCCACATACCAGGTAAACCTCAATCTTCTATGTCAACGTCAAAAAGACTATACCTGATCAGAATCGATTCATATATCAACCTAGCTAGTATGATCGCGTTAATGTCTGGCATAATCATTCACCTCGCTTACACACTTGATAGTACCTAAGGGACTTCTTATATAGACCGATATATCTCTCCGAATCGCTACACTTAATTGGCAGTGGGCATTGCACGTAGAACCGTAGGCCATTGGGTCGGAAGGGTTCTCGAGTGGCGACCATGTACCGGAAGGCACAGCGTGGGTAGGCCCCCCACAAGGTGACCTGATGTCCTGGTAAAGGTCGCGGGAGTGCGCTGGTTGTGGGTGGCGCAGGACTATCTCGATAATTCTATGCCGTAATATTTATCAGCAAGAATTTTGCAGGGAAGACTTTCGCATGATGATCGCTGACATCCGTTAGGATATGGCACCCTAAGATAAAGTAATATTTATTCTGAACAATATCCCATTGGTTGTGCTCTGCAATGAGGGGTATAATGCCATAATCGCCACGGGTGGCGCTGGGCCGGTCACTTTGGCACTCTTTGGGGGAGGCCTGTGTCCAGAAATGGACGTCTTTCGGCTGATACAATGAAGGGAATTCTTTATGTCCGACATAAACGATCAAGTTAACTAGGCAGATAGATAGGATAAGAAACGGTATGCACATCTCCATCGTGCTCCCAAGTGCTTCACAGCATATCACGTCATAATGTCGCATTTTGTATAGGCAATCGCCGTGTGCGCTTTATTTATATAAGCTTGTTATCCTATGTATAAACTAAATATTAATTGAGTGAATGCAGTGGCAGTTAAACCCTGCTGGGTTTTGTCCGCTGCCTGGCCGTGTATTGTAAAATAATTATATATATAAATAAATAAAAAAAAATGATACAATGAAGGGAATTCTTTATGTCCGACATAAACGATCAAGTTAACTAGGCAGATAACTAGCCTACGGGACCTCAGCCCAAGGCGAGTTACTCATTACTCGCGGCCGTAATGTCCAATTTGTGTATCAATGCAGATTGGTTCAATCCATTTAGTGGATGTTAGAACGCAATACACGGCGTAACTGGACGCATCCGTCTTAAGAGCTACGCAAGGACTTTGGCGTTAAGGTGAAGACTTCGTTTAATAAAACCTATTTGAGGTTAGGTGACGTACAAACAGGGATATTTTTCGGGGTAGGTATGTTAAAAGTCCATTACGGCCTCCGTAGCCCAGTTGGTAGTGACTCTGCCTACGAAGCTGGAGGTCCCGGGTTCGAATCCCGGTCAGGGCATTTATTTGTGTGTTTATCACGAATATTTGTTCCTGAGTTATGGATGTTTATATATGTATATAAGTATCTATATGTATATATCTATTATATATATCGTCGCCTAGTACCCACAACACAAGCCTTATTGAGCTTACCGTGGGCCTAGGTTGATATTTATTTATTACCCCTTTAGTGTTCGACTTTCCCTGCTGTGTCTTCTACCTGTTCATCTTAATGTATTCCCATTTCCATTCACAGATGTTTTTAGGAGAAACGGGCTCGTTTGCAATAGGGAACATGCACCTTTTTATTTTATTACGAAAATTTAAATTATAATCGAGAGGAATATCACAGTTGATATATTCCTCTCGATTATAATTTAAATTAGCATTGAAACTTTCCTATTATTTATTTTTCTGATGTTATATGCATTTGAAATCTGCACGCGCCGGCACCCACCGAATACGCTCTATATTAAACGGGTTTATACTATGACGTCACAACTCTTATTCTCGGCGCGTTTACTATGTAGTAAGTCATATATTTGCAATTATCTCCACAAAATTTCCGTTTAAGTCTATACTTGTCATACAAAATATAATTTCTAATTCAATATTCTGTCTAACTGTTATGTAATTTTATCGAAAAGACTATAATTTCATTTTCGTCAAGTTAACGCATATCCGCATCGATTGAGTGGAATTTATTCAAAATTGAAGTCTCATGCAAGTTTCCTATTGATATTAGGGGCAAACGAGCTCTGAAACTGAGCTCTGATGAGCTCCAGAATCCTGAACCTAATCCCAGAGACGAGTTATTCTTCTTACTGTTCAATTGATGGTGTTGTATAAGGTGTCAGTTCGATATATTTGACAGAGACCTGCCCTGGATAACATTAGCTCGGGATGAGTAGGCATATTATGCTCAGCTGTGGGCAGACTGAAAATTTGTGAGAAAAGTAATTTTTTCCCAATTCTGTACTTGGCACTGGCAACAATTTTACCTATGACATAAGCTGTCAGTTTTAAGTACCATACATTACGCATGCGTTTTTTTCTTGTGACAGTAATATTTAGCTGGTGAGACTATCTGATCAGACCTGTCTTATGCTGCAACTATAAACTGTCGTTGTTGTTCTACGTCCGTAGGAATAACCCTAGAAACCCTACACGTGACCTCCGGGTGGTGCTAAAAGAACAACAAACTCGGCAGCTGCACTGTTCCTTCTGAACCTCGCAGCGCACACTGGAACTCTATCAGCGACATCAATACGAATACATATACTCGTAACTATGTACCAGTGTGTAACCGCCATACGATAAATAAATAAATAACTATAAACTGATCTTACAGATGGAGATCAGATGTTTTCATAATTAAATCAAAAAATAAAACCTATCTAATCCACATACCTAATATTGCTGAGATTTTTTTATAATTTACATTGTTGTGTCCTTATTAGTTTATTTTTTTATTTAACAGAATCAACTTTACATGGCGTTTGGAAATATCTCACGTACTCGGGATAAACGCTAACCTAACTCATCCTTCATCCCACGTCGAGCATGCAAAATAGATATCAATATGTAAAAGCGATTGTTTTGTGCTCTGTAGGAACATTTTGTAAATACTTTCATATTGAACGGAGCTGCTGTCGCGAACGCCTGAAAATTATAGAGACTAATAATCGGGCAATTGCGACAAAGACGGAAAAATAAAATAAAAAAGTTGTCAGGCATAAAGGTGTTAAACATTGTAACGTTTACCTTATCTATTCTGTTTGACAGTTATCACTTATCGATGTACAAATAAGTACGATTGTATCTAAAACTAATTCGAGTGGCTTAAATGAAGTACCCAATGACCCTTAACTTCCTACACTACATCTGTCCTTCCTTAAGTGAGTGACGAAGATGTTTTCAGAGTGGACACAATAGATTTAGATAGATTTTCAGCTTACCTTGAAAGTTTTATGTAAATGATTAGACCTTAGATTTAAATTGGGTCAATCTAGACAGAGGATGTGGGTCAGGCAGGCAGAGGTCGGAATGCTTAGGTTTGTAGAGGTCAGTTAATCCTATTAACACTGATACTTGGCCAGCTGAGCTTGTGGTGTTGCTAGTTTTGTGTACTGGCGCTTGAACTTCTGACAAGTACATTGACAAACGGTGTGTGACTTGCTTGTGTTCCGTGACATCAAACTGAGTGCGGGCCCTTAAGTGCAAATCTCATAATATAATTTACTCCTTAGATTAGAGCACACATAGGATAGGATACAAAAAAAGATTGTTGAACTAGACCAAACTAGACTATTAAGTATTGTTTCACATTTATGTCAGTTTAGATTTTTTGCGCTACTCAGTAATGCCCTTTTAACACCTTTCTATGCAAATTGACTAAATAATCGTCTAATGACTTCCGGCAAACTATTCAATATATACAGAATGTTTTCAAAAAACTTATGCGATTTAGTAGTAGTTGGTCTCATGGAAAATGTAGTTCAATATCTTATTCGCATTTGATCATTACGGATCGTGACCCCGAAAACTCCCAGCGTATCTATATAGCGTATAGGCATATATATATCTTCAGAGTTCTTACTACTTACTAGTCCCTGATTTTACTTTGAAGACATCAGAAAACAAGAGACATACATACTATAACCATAACGAGTAACTCAATACAAAACGATTGAGACCTCTCTTTTTCGATGAAGCCCTAAACTATTTAATTCCTTCGTACCGTCGCTTCATTCAGCCTCATTTTCCTATTCTAATTCTGTTAGATTGCGAGCGCTGTTCCACAACACGATAAATCGCTTACTATCCCGATCCGTTCATTACGGAATCCCCTTTAAGGCCTCATTTGAACTAAAGTGATACTTTTTGCGAACATTGCAATTTCCTTATCTTTCTATACCAATTCAAGATACTTATAGTACCTATAAGATGATATGTGGGAAAAACCTGTTTCTACCCGAGTGCTGAAGGTATGTCCAGTGTTTTTTAAATGTCTACTTCTAGCATGTCAGGATGAATTTTCTTAAATTCATAAGACTTATAAGACAAGATTTTGAAGAAACATATTGTTCTTAATTAATTGATAAGCAAAACAAATTAACTTAGTGCTGTCATGATGTTAATATATATACTGACCTACTATGAAAATAATGAATAAAGCTTTGTCGGGAATACTTTTTGCTCTAGAGAATATCCATTAAATGTGCGATCTTTTATGAATCGTCATACCGTTAAATAAAACACGGAGACAGTAAGTACGAGTATAATTATTACTTAATGAATATTTAACTCTGACTTGAAGTAGGTTAATAGTGTTGTGGGGCCGGACCTGTCACTCCCAGCCGTGATCAAGTCCATGGTTGACAGTGACAGGTCTTGGCAAGCAGTTAAGGCCTTCTGCGAAAGTATAGTTCAGCAGAAGGAAATGGCGGAACGGGCCAGGGAGGACGACCCATTGGCCGACCCACGGCGCCGCAGGCGTGCTAGACGAAGGCGAGCAGCACAGGATCGCCGCCTGCCTCCGTAGAGTGACCAGGGGGTGACAGGCATGGGGACGCCTGCCATCCCTCACGCACCAGGTCACTGAGTGGGTGCCTGTAGTGGCACAAAACGAACGAGGTCAACAAGGACCTCCGGAGGCGGTGTTCCGAAAATCGGAGCGGCGCTGGTGGTGCTGAAGAAGTAAAGCGCAAGCGTTCCTTCAGCCCACCGCTAAGGCATAAAGACGGCAGACGGAGAGGTTTTTAGTGGGTAGACTCGGGGCCTCATTAGCCCACAACGAGGAGTCCCACATATCCACCCGGGTCCGTCCCCACACCCGGGAGGAATGCGTAAAGCATTTTCCTCTCCAAAAAAAAAAAAAAAAAAAAGGTTAATAGTGTTGTAACATACTTACAATGGAAGCACCAACATACTTACGACAACTAATCGTTTCTAGACGACAGTTTGAGTGCGTTTCAATGGTTGTTTATAATAATTATGAAAGTGTGGGTGGATGACCGACTAATGAGCGTTATTATGATATAATAAAATATAGAAATCACCTTCCTCCTTGATTAATTTACCTACTTATAACACCTGAGAATGTTCTTTTCTCGCAATTGGGGAATTAGATTGTCGCTTACGCGATGGTGTTCTTTTATTACTTCTGATAATGCTAAGAAGCCCATTTTTACCTGATGATATTACATGATTCTATTCGTAGATATTTTCAAAAACTGCAAGCGTCCAACTATGCGCTATAATTAATAAGAGCAAAATATTTGCTCTCAAGATTGTTAAGTTAAGAACGCTGAGTATTTCGTTCCTTTCGCATTCAATTAAACAGCCGCATCGCCGTCTTCTGAATCCGGTACAAAATAATGTCTGCTTTTAACATTCTGGAAAACAGACAAAGGTACAACTTTGTTACTACATGTACGGCCACAAAACAGATTAAGGACTCCTATATTGCCTTGCAAGGATCCGACATTCGAAGGTCGAGTCGCTGGGTCTGCAAGAATGGTCGTGTCTAGGCTTCTCGAACGCCAGTTGTAAGGTGTCTCAACTGTAAGGCGCCGTTAGTGTTGCCATAAACCTCCATTACCTGAAATATCAATATTTTGCTCCCAGTCTTGCTTTCCTTTTTTCTGTTTTTTACATTTGTGTTGTAATTCTTTAATTATAACTCATTTGTATGTATTTCCTCACAAAACGTACATCAGAGCTTGCCGTGGCGTTTCAAAAAATACGTCAAGCTTCAATAGAACATACACATCGTAATATCGTAAATAATATCTTAAGCCATTAGCAGCGCCCACACGGCATAAATAAACAACAAGAACACGCGTAACCCGAAAAAGTAAATAGGTTTGACTTCAAAAAGCCGACTTCACCGACTTACCTCCATAATGAGAAACAGGAGTATATGAAAATGTCACATTCAAATCTCCCTAGGCTTTCAACACTCTTAATACATTACGAGAACCTGGCGACAGTACTATTTCATCGCACGCAATTCCCCCAGGCAGTGGCATCTTGGCTTCGGATATAAATATCATAACCTCTGTACAAAGGAAAAAATATTTCAGAGTTTAGATCATTTATTTCGCAGCCTTTGCGACCTTGCGACGTATGGGTATGTTACTTGAAGAACAGTGTAGAAATATAGACGCGATATAAGGTAAGTCATTTATTAAAAGTATCTCAAGTAACTGCCTCACATCTTTTTTCTTTGTCTGAGGTAAGTAAGTGTGGGGGTAGCGTTCCTCACTTGTATATTAGGTACTTATATGGTATATTATCACTCTCAATACGATATAAACATGATTATGAGAGTGACGGCAGTTCATCCCCATCATCTGGTGATCTTTGTACTCCGCCAAGCCGCAAGAATATGCAAAATCCTAAAACAGCTTATTGAATCGCCCCCGTCGTAATTGCCAGAACACGCATGATACACGACACGACTGAACTCAATATTTAAAAAAAACAATGTCGGAAGATGCCTTTGCCCAGCGAGACACAGTTTAATTAAAAGGAAGAATACAAATACCTATGTATACCTACACAATTTACCAAACATTTTTCAACGCCAATGGCAACCCTTGCCTAAATCCCCTCCGGGCAGTATCAGCCTTGATTAATATTGCAGACACGATCGATACTATCAACTTAGATTGCCCGTAAAACTGATTACCAACCCTTCCTGTAATTTCCGTTAGGGACATCACTTTTATTGCGTAAACCGGAACGCCAGAAAATGCTTGAGGTTCGTGAATAACGCCTTGGCCACGACTTTGGTCTTAAGCGACCTGCGACCAGCGTTTGCGACCAGCGTGTTGGTCACGCGCAATGAACAGATAAAACGCTGGTCGCAGGTCGCTTAAGACCAAAGTCGTGGCCAAGGCGTAAGGAATCGCTGACCAGGAATGTTGAATAAAAGAGACAACTGCAACGAAGCCGTCTTTGTCCGTAACGGAGGTTGCGTAACTGCTATTGGTTGGCGTTGGTAACTAACGTCCTTTGTTAAAAGAATACATTTTTTTTTTGCATTGTAATTCATTGACGCCTGCTTCAAAAGTCCTGTGGCAATTGCAATTCATCTATGTAACGGTAGTCTAGGTACTAGTGGCTTGGCGTCCACATCACATCCATAAGCAAGCCAAAGCTTACATTTTTATCATATGAATTGTCATGAAAGGTGATAAACAAGCCGGTAGGAATTGGGTTCTATGCACGCTATGCCACTGCTGCTCAATTATATTCGTAGCATGGATGGCGCTATCACGCGATAAGTGATAGGATAAGCACGTCGTCTCGTTCTATCGAACGGTGTCAGCCAGGGACGGATGCTCTATCCTGTCACTTGTCGCGTGATAAGGCCATCCATGCTACGGGGTCAGATGAGAAATAATAAATTCAAGATGTGTTAAACTTAAACGTCATAAAAAAACTTTTCAGCCTAACGCACAACTAACGTTTAGTCAATCTATGGAATCGAATACATCACAATACCAGACCTGGAAGCCATATTTGCCTCAGTCTAACAATATTAGACGCTTCTGCAAATGTTTATAAATTCCCATTGCGTTGGCAGTTTGCAATACAGAAATTGCGTCCTCATGGGGCGGTCATTCAAGCCCGCTTGTCTAAATTTGCGTTTCATGCGTCATTCGCAGTGTTAGGCGTTTTATGGGAGGAAACACGTGGACTCACCGCTTTACCGCAAATCTGTAGAGGATGTTGCATCCGTTGCTCGTCTTCGTTATTTATGCATAAAGATTGTGGTTTCTCGTCCAAGTTTAGCTTCTGCCGCTTTCACGATATTCTAGTATCATACCAATACGTCTTAAGACTTGGAATTCCAAAGCTAAAGCCAAGATACGAGTATTATCAGCTATAGGTTTTTGTTTAACTTAACCTCCCATTTTCCCTAATAGCCTAATAATTACAAGCATGACTGGCTTCGAAATTCAGAGCCTGGAGGCCTATCAATTAAGATAATGGGCTACTTATGCTGAGCGTCTGCTCCACATTACGCATGTTTTGTTTAAGTTTTGTAAAACAGAATTCACACATTGCTAATACCGGAGCATTTATCTAATTATTATTTGGCTCGTAACGGTGATAATAAGTATACGTCAACTCTTTCACTTTCAGTTTATATCAACTTTTTGTTCTTCTTATTCCCTGTATATTGCCTTCTAAGGTTGACTTTAAGAAAATATCTTGCTGCTCAAATTTATTTAACAGTTTTAACTCGTCTTTTGTTTAGATCTTTAACCTACCGATCGACTTATGATTAACTCTCCTTCGTAGCAGCTGACAGCACCCTACTGTCCCGGCAACGCCCCCACACCGTTTCTTTCTCGAATCTTCTCGTTTTCCTACAACCTACTCTTCTAACTTATCTTCACCTACCTTGTTACCTAAATCGCGCATCCGCGTACGGTACGGGTCATGATGTCTGATTATTTATCCTCCTCCAATTATTACTCCGTAATATTCTATAAGTTCTCTAGATCCAACTTCTGTGTTATCACATTTTTTGCAAGTTTTTGCACAGTTTCCCTGTCACTCAATCTCATCTAAATCTCACCAGCTTAGGTTTTTTGCCGGATCTTTCAAAGGGGAGCCTTAATAGCCAGATAATTACAAGCATGACTGGGTCCTTCGAGATTTAATTGCCTCGAGGGCTATCAATTAAACTAGGCACTTTGACACGCGGGTATGGGGCGGTGTTTGTGTAAGATCTCGCTAATATGTTAAAGGATGGAAAGCGTTGTAGGACGTTTAATTATAATTTAAGTTTAACACAATGGCCAGGAAATACTTGTAATTGACGGGAGATACTTGTGGCTCAGTTTATTATTGTCTTAATCGTAACCCACGCAATTCATTAAAAAAAATTGTATAAGATTAAATAGTTGGAACCCGAACACTAAATATGCTTTAATTACTGAATTAAATTAAAAAAAAGTTTTTGTTATACTAAAAGTGCCTCATTATTAACTCGCTGTCTATAATGAAGAGGCTCTACACCATCTGTACCCAACGTGTCCTCAGCTTCTTTTTGCCAGATGGCCAAAGAAGCTGACAAATGGTCAGGGCTGGATCGCAAGGCCTGGAAAAGCTGATTATCACTGGCTGCATGGCAGGGAAGAGGAGCAGAGGACGGATGCCTATATATCTGTTGGGCGGACACGGTAACATCTGTGGCTAGAGCCACACTACAGGCCAGCATGCATCAAGCCCAGCACCGAGCAGCTTGGAAAGTGATGGTGAAGAGCGTCCACAGCCGTCACGTCCCTCAGCCATAAAAATCTATCCGACTTTCGAAAGGCTTTTAGTATTTGAGGCCAACTTCAGCCTGCAGTTACCCTCAAAAACATCGCATACAAACGCTAGTTGTAATAAAATCGTTTATCAAACTCTACACATGTGCGTACACAAAGCAATTTTAAAATCACACAATTCACAGAACAACATTTCAGCCGCGCCAGTTAACTGAAATGATGCAGCATTGGGTCTCGTTTGTCAATGTCACATTGTTCTAATGGAAATTTTGTGTCAACTGCCCGCTCGCTGTGATTTTATTATCTGTTTTATCAATTTGGGGGATCTGTTTAGATAGTTTGGTGGAATGGCCTGTTTGCTAACGACTGTTCGTGTGGAGGGTAGCTAGAGTATTAGCAGCTATAGGTTTTTGTTTAACTTTAACCAGCCCACTGGACTGAATGCGCTGATCTGGCGCGTATAATGTCTGCTGCCTGGTACCCTCTAGGCCGCCCGTCGGGACGTACGCGGTCGAATGCGGAAAGCGATCCCGCGGCGTCCCTTTCTTAAGGCGGAGCTGGCAATCGTTGGATCGTTGGGGTTTTAGACGGTAGTCCAAGGCTTTCGCCGCGGTAAGACCGTCATACCCGCCCTGCCCCTTCCCCGTAGCGGTCGAGATGCGTAAAGGCATTTCCCCAACGTAAAAAAAAAGCGGCCAAGTGCGAGTCGGACTCGCACATGAAGGGTTCCGTTAAATAAATTGCGGTTGGCGATTTATGACGTATTAAAAAAAACTACTTACTAGATCTCGTTCAAACCAATTTTTGGTGGAAGTTTGCATGGTAATGTACATCATATATCTTTTTTAGTTTTATCATTCTCTTATTTTAGAAATTACATGAGGGGGGGGGGACACATTTTACCACTTTGGAAGTGTCTCTCGCGCAAACAGTTTAGAAAAAAAATGATGTTAGAGACCTCAATGTAATTTTTAAAGACATATCCAAGTATCCATAGATACCCCACCCCACACGTATGGGTTGGAGGAAAAAAATTTTTTTGAGTTTCAGTTTTAAGTATGGGGAACCCCAAAAATGTATTGTTTTTTTTTCTGTTTTTGTGTGAAAATCTTAATGCGGTTTACAGAATACACCTATTTACCAAGTTTCAACAGTATAGCTCTTATAGCTTCGGAAAAAAGTGGCTGTGACATACGGACGGACAGACAGACAGACATGACGAATCTATAAGGGTTCCGTTTTTTGCCATTTGGCTACGGAACCCTAAAAAAGGGCCCTGTATCATTTGTTTTTTTCTGATGATAAAAAGGTAATGCCGTTCCGCCGATTACTTACCCAAAACATACAAACTTACAAAAATTCAAAATTCAAAAAATTTCAAAATTCAAAATTCAAAATCATTTATTTGTAAACATAGGTATATGGATGGTCAAAGAACTTAAAATTATGTACCACTATGTTTTGCCATATGGCATACAAATACTTATGAGAAGATGGAGCAGCATGCATCTAATTTAGAGTAAGTATTATATTATTATAGTTCACAATCCGTAAAATATTCATTCAGTGAATAATAGGCTTTTTTTACTAAAAGGGTAAACAGGCCTTTTTTGAATTCTATCAAATCATCTACTTTGCATAGATTTAAAATAATATATAGATACAAAAGCTACAATCTCACAGACTTTTTCTCTTTATAATATTAATATATTTAGATACATGATTCAGTCGTGGGTAGGTATGGGTTATTTGACATCGGGGTTTATTTAACAGGATGTAAAGATATAGTCAATACCGATGTTTATCGGTAGGTATGTACAGTCGCCATCACATACATAGGTACACTATAGGTGTTCAAAAATATCGGCACATGTACAGTACAGTGTACCTACCTATGTATGTGATGGCGACTGTACTATGTGGTTTTATTATCCTGTCAGTTTAGTGGAATGGGTCATTGGCGTAGGCACAATGATCTATAACCGCAATGGTGGCGATGGTGCCGCTCGATGTCGGGAACGTAAACTCATGCGTACCTATAGCTCGGTATTTATTTATTATTGTGGTAAACAAATAGGTACAATACCGACGACAAACAGTAATATTAATATATATTCTTCAAATAGGTACTCTCTTTTGTCCTAACTGACGGCGGAAAAGTATTGTGTGGTGTGGTGGCTTACTCAGCTCAGGAGGTCGCCACAACCGTTTTAATAAACTTTGTGTAATAACATGTCAAATGCTGGATACATAAACAATTATTCTTGCTCATGGCCCCAAAGTAATATTTGAGAGAAGCTTTTACTGCCGGGTTTTTTTTTGCACCAGCCACTGCGCATTAGGTTGGGCGCAAACGTTCGGTTTCCGCGTACTGTTTCCGGATTCGGTTTTCGACTTGCAGCCCTCTAGAGCGGTAATTATTGTTCTGTAAACGCCTGCGAGCGCTATAAGTCGAAAACCGAATCCGGAAACCGAACGTTTGCGCCCACCCTTAAGGGTCGGCAGGAAGCTCGAATCTCCATACAAACGAAGTTTGATTCTCATTTTAAAACGACATGCTAGTCTAGAATAATATAAAACTGTGTTACAAAATTTGATCCGCCATATCTAGATTGGAAACTAGTTTCTGTCGCTAGAAATTATAATTGACAACTTAGGAAAGTTGAAAAACCGCCGATATTTTCATTTCAATGAACGTTGTCTCAAAAACGGCTGAACCGATTTTGTTGAAAGTGTTGAAACGTAGCTAAGAACCATCCCGATCACGTCAGCTTTTAGACAAAAAACACCGGTTTCGTTTAGCAGCTACGATGCCACAGACAGATACACAGATACGTCAGACTTATAACACCCCTCTTTTTGCGTCGGGGATTCAAAGTAGAAGCGAGTAGAACGTTTTTCAAACAACATTTCTAATCGCTTAATTTTTTTCTCTATTATATTTCTGGCATACCATGACCAACATAAACTAGTTTCCTACCTAGACATAGTATAAAGAGGGCAAAGTATGTTATCTTCATACAAACGCACCGCGCGCGGCTTGTATGTGTGGCTTGTACTCAAACAAAATCTCGACCCGTTTCTCACTGAGAAACGTTTGAGTGTGCGTGCGGCGACGTCTTTATACTATAGCGCACACATACAAGCCGCGATTTGTATGAAGATAACATACTTTGCCCTCTTTATACTATGACCTAGATATTCAAATTCGAATGTTTTATTTCAGACCGGTGATCCATATACTGTTAGTAACAAAATTAACTTAAAACTATGTTAGCAATTATAATTATACATTTTAAAAACTGCGGTACTACTTTTTTTTTCTTTTTTTTTTTTATAAGTTCAGTAAACATTGCCCCACAAAACTATAGTGACATATGTCAAAGTAGTTCTGACCCGCTCGATCCAGTGCCACATTATGTTGCAGTTAAATCTACCAGCCAATACCTTCAGAATGCCGTTTTGACTTTCCCTGACGCGACCCATCAGCGACGTGGTTTTCTTTCGCATTATGGCGTGAAAATCGTCCGTGCGCGTCTCAGCAAACATTTCCTACGCGCTGCACCACTTCGGGAGTCTCAACAGTCTCAACAGCATTCTGAAGGCATTGTTGTATTGTATGCGGATGGCGGATCACATTCTGAATAAAACGTTTCATGTTATTCCAGTACTTATGTCGTTTTAAAATGAGAACCAAATTACGTTTGTATGTAGGGTCGACTCAAGTCGACCGTGTTGGTACGTTGGTAGTGGCGTAGCGTGGGTTTTCCCATAATTCCCATGCAATTATAGTAGTTTATGCTACTGATACATAATGAATAATGAGAGGCCTTAAAATACGAGTGTGGTTTTATGAAACGAGCGTCAGCGAGTTTCATAATAGACACACGAGTGTTTTAAGGCCTAATTATGTACAGTTGCATACACTACTTTATCTAAACACATAGGTATCATAAGTACTCTAAGATGGGTTCAGAAGCCGTAGAAAAATGACCTGCATTGCTACGAGTGCTACCTGTAAGTTATCTTTGAAAAAAAAAGTGAGACAAATAAAAAAAAGTGAAAAAAAATTTAAAATAAGAAAAAAAAAGTGAAAAAAAAAGTGAAAAAACTAAAAAACAGCAAGAAAAGTAAAAAAAAATGGAAAAAAGTTAAAAAAGTAAAAAAAAAAGTGATTAAAGGAATAAAAGTGAAAAAAAGTTTTAAAAAGTAAAAAAAAATGCAAAAAAACTTAAAGAAATAAATAAAAATTGTGCAAAAAAGTTAAAAAATATAAAAAAGTGGAAAAAATAGTAAAAAAAGTTAGAAAAGTAAAAAAAAAATTGAAAAAAAGTAAAAAAAAAGTAAAAAGAAGAAAAAAAATAAAAAATTTTTTTTTAGTTAAATAAAAAACAATAAATTGACGTTTCGTATCGATAACTGTTTTAATATTTATAGATACTAAAATAGAGACCCTTGTGTTTTGACAGCTGTTCCAAATTTAAACTCATAAAGATACCAAAATCTGTACTGTAATAACATTACAGTACAGATTTTACCTACTACCACAGACAAGAAAGTTGTCATAGTAAAATTGGTTGTAATAATGCTGGTCATTACCGACGGTTTCTGAACGCATTTTAGAGCACTAATGATATGTGCGTAGATAAAATATGTTCCTTATCCGCCGCCCCTTTTCGTATGCCGTCCGGGGCCATGGTTTGCATTTTAAAATGGTTTTTCTTGAAATGGCATGACGATGAATGCGCGATATTTCTAATTTTATAGGTATAGTTAAATCTCGTAAAACGAACGTCCCTTATTTTGCGTAAGACGGGTAGGAAACCCTCAAGTGATAAACAGTGGGTTATTTCTCTTTTTAATTACAACCATAAAAAAACTTTTAATGGCACCATCGCGATGTCATTTATTAACAAGATTAATCTGATTTGATTAAAGGGAATTGTTAAGAAGTGGACAAAAAAACGTGTTAAATATTTTGAAGATTAAACGCAATAAGTTTGTGTAGAACATCGCAAGCTTTTATTGTCGACTAGCTTTTGCTCGCGACTTTGACAGCGAAGGTATCTATTTCCACCCGGATTTCATTCCTTCAAGAGAAGTTTCAAATACACAAGTGAAATCAAAAGATTTAACAAGTAACCCAATTGTTTTTTTTTTCAAATTCCTATTTCATTCCAACGTTTTCACTAAAATGTGCGACTTTTACTTTTTTTCTCAGAATTTAGATTTTCTTGGTTTTTCCTGTTCAGAATCATGAGCACTCTTGATCCCGATAAAGAAAAAAAGTGTCCCCAATTTTTTATTCCACTATGTGACGTTTTTTTCATACATTCTGTATGGACCGTCACATAGTGTATGGAAAATTGGGGACACTTTTTTTCTCCCCAATTTTCCATACACTATGTGACGGTCCATACAGAATGTATGAAAAAAACGTCACATAGTGGAATAAAAAACTGGGGACACTTTTTTATTTATCGGGATTAAGAGTGCTCATGATTCTGAACAGGGAAAACCAAAAAAAAACTAAATTCTGAGAGCAAAAGTAAAAGTCGCACATTTGAGTGAAAACGCCTATTATGTGGTATCCAACGACACCTCATATTATACCAAATCCATCAAGCCGTTTGGACTGTAGCCCGTGAGTTATAATTTTCTTGTCCTCATACATACATACTCGTATATACATACGCTCGAAAAACATAACCCTCCTTCTGGGGCAGTCGGGTAATAAATTGAACATACGGGACTTAAACGCGTATAATTCATTACATTTATTTATTTACCTCAACGTTTCGGATGAGAAGACTCTTCCCGCGGCCAAGGACGTTGCAACTTGCAACGCATACGAAATGTTATAAATATCTTTTACCAAAAATAGGAGATCGTTGTTGTTCTACGTCCTTAGGAATAACCCTAGAAACCCTTCACGTGACCTCCGGGTGGTGCTAAAAGAACAACAAACTCGGCAGCTGCACTGTTCCTTCTGAACCTCGCAGAGCACACTGGAACTCTATCAGCGACATCGATACGAATACATAGTACCTACCAGTGTGTAACCGCCATACGATAAATAAATAACCAAAAATATCTGTGAAACTCGTGATAGTTTGAATCTATGTGTTAAACTTACATACGTTTGTACTTAATTACGCTGGATGCGGGTGGCGCAGGACCGGTCATTGTGGCACTCTTTGGGGGAGGCCTATGTCCAGCACTGGGCGTTTCGTCGGCTGATATGATGATGATGATGACGAAATATTCAGAAGAAGTTAAATGAAAACTTAAAAAAAAATAAAAATTGTGTTAGCAAACTGTATACCTTCCATTTAGCAGTAAAGCTAATATGCATAAAAGAACAAACGAATATGTTGATTAATTTTTTAATGATTTTCACAAATACATTTTTTGCGTGTGCGTACATCAATGCATTTAATTACGTTAAATACAATGTATAAAAGATTTATTCATTTTCTCACCTGATTACATTGAAGGTGAAAAAAAAAGTTACATTGAAGACGATGTAAGCATCTGACAGTGCGTTTATGTCACGAACAAAAAATGAGCTGATAGATTGAGATCCCACCGTACAATTCTAGACCCAATCTGGTTTCATCGAGATCCTAATTATTTATGAAGGTCATAGAGCGCCCTTATGTCTAAATCTTGTCAAAAATGTAATATGTATATTTCGTTTCAGTTTCTCTGTGGTCGTTTATTTTACGTCCATAAGTAAGTTTAAAGTGAATAAACCATTCTCAAAAAAAGACAAGTGCTAGCAATTTTCAGTTGCACCTATTTTTACGCTGACAATGACGACCCTCACTACATTGTTGAGAAAGACGAGCTTAAATTTTGTTTGTAAACAAATCTTGCGTAATAAGATTGCTTTAATAACACTTGATATATCTTCCTTGCCTTACCCAGACTTGCAGCAGACAGCTTGTGGCAAGTTCTAAAGATCGGTATTTATCTGATTGCAAGTTCTCCGAACGAATGTGTGCGATTGTTTGAAAGAAAATGTAAGGCGCTGAAATTTAAGCCACACTCGATAGAAAAAGACACAGGTCTAGAATTTTACGGTGGGACCTTAGTCTATAAAATCACAAATACGAACTCAAAGCCGTGTTGAAGTAACACAAATTGTATTCAACACGCATGGAAATTAATCTAATTAATCTTATGCGCAGTTGTAAATGAACATGACTAACTTATAATTAAAATTACAATTAAGGTTTTGTATCACTTACTTAGGCAACTTGACTTTTAGACATTCTTAAGACATGAACTGAAATCTACAGATAAAGTTCCTTCCAAAGTAGAAAAGTATTTAGTTAGTAACATTTCATAAAGGTCACCCATCCATAAACTGACCGCAGCAGACGTTGCTTTTGTAATGTATAAGTGCCTATTTGCAGAATAAATGTTTGATTTTGATTTTTGAATTTATATTTTTGCTAATTGGCGTTCCGAACGAACAAAACTACTAAATGGTTACACCATTATATAAATATCACTCAAACAAAAATGTAGTCGCAAATAAAAAAGGCTTGGGCATACAACCCGTTTACTATAAGTAAGTTTGGACCTGTCGTCTATCGACCGTCATAGACGCCAGTAGGTCAATCACGTAACGCATTGTACGCGCGTCTGACAGTAAAATCACAATCTAACTGTCATTTTTCCATATAAAATTGACATTTAGACCTTACAGACGCGCGTAAGAAAAGTTACGTGATCGACCCACAGGTCCAAACTTATAGCTGGCTTTAAAAGGGTTGAAGTACCCCGGGACTGTACGTTGCACAGGCGCCACTCGGTCATGAACGCTCAACAATGTAGTGAGCACAACCACAAAAACTGTGCGTTAAAAAAAAGTGAATCGCTCATCGCGTGCGTTAATGCGACGCGGGCGCGGGGGCAGTGCCCGTAGAAAAAAGTACATCGCTACATTATTGTGCGTTGAACGATACCCACTGTCGCGCGTTTTTTTTTAATATCTGTTGTAAACTCTATGGTGCGCGGCACTGACGTGCATTTAAATCTTGATATATCGAATATTCTTTGTAATTGATATATGTCACTCTAAAATAAATTGTGGTTCAGGAAGTTGGTTTTTTTGGTCTCCAAGTGCTAAATTCTCCGCATTCTTCTCATCTGGCGACCGTTAAATAATGAAAAGTTTACGCAAAGAAAGAAGCATCGCTCGGAGGCTTTTTACTACAGCCAAGAATGATTTTGAAGCCAATTTAGAGTCTATTGACGAAATCACCGCTGCCTTCGCCAAACTACAACTACGTGCTGAGACATTGTTTAACGTCGATGAACGTTTAAAAGAGCAGTGGCTGAACACGGAAGATATTTCTGAAGATGAGTTTTACGAAGATTGTTTGACAAGCGATAGTTATCAATCCGACTGGGAACGTATGAAAGTTCACTACGATAATGTTTCTCGGAACGACGAACGCATAAGAAGGTCAATTCAATCTAACGGCAGTGATGTGTCAAATAATACCGTGAAGAGTTTGAAGTCTCAACATGGATGTGAGAAGTCGACATGCAGCTCGGCATGTCAATCGAGACGGTTCCGGCTACCTAAGTTTGATTTGAGAAAATTCGACGGAAATCCGAAGAATTGGATTGGATTTTGGTGTCAATTTCAAAAGATCGACAGCGACGACACTATGGACGACGGAGATAAGTTCCAGTACCTGTACCAGTGCACAGTTCCTGATTCTCCGGCAAGAGAACTCGTCGAAAGCTTTCCTCCTTCGGGAGCTAACTACAATAAGGCTATCGAACAGTTGAAGTCCAGGTTTGCTCGCGATGACATGTTGATCGACATCTACGTACGTGATCTCCTTAATCTTGTATTAGCGCAAGCAAAAGGTAATACCTCCTATAAATTAGGCTACTTATATGATAAATTAAATACGCAATTACTAGCACTTCAGAGCTTAGGTGTCACTATAGATAAATACGCCGCTTTAATTTTTCCTTTAGTTGAGTCCGCCTTGCCCGAATCTGTTTTACGAGCGTGGGAGAGGTTTCAGGTGCAGGAGGAGAAGAGCGACGATCGTCTTAACCGGCTTATGCAATTCCTGAAACGCGAAGCGGAGTCGGAGGAGCGCATCCAGCTCGCCCGCAGCGGAATAGCATCGGGTGACAGTCTGCCTCATGTTCCTACACAACCCACCGCATCATGCTTGGTGTCAACGGAAGACGCAGGTAAGAAGAATTGTTGTGTTTGGTGTGAAAAGGCATCGCATAATAGCTTCGAGTGCTACAAAGCCAACAAGATGTCATACGAAGCTAGGAGGGAAACGCTAAATCAAAAGAGAGCTTGTTTTATTTGTTTGAAAGTCGGACATAATTCCAAAAAGTGTAAGAATTTTACAAAATGCCTTTTCTGTTCCGAACGTCAACTTCAAATAATAATGTAGCCCAAAATAAGGCTAGTACCACACTGTTGCAAACGTTTATGGTAAATATTATAAGCGATAAGAAATGCATCAAGGTACGTGCTTTTATTGATTCAGGTGCTCAAAAGTCTTATGTACGTCGCGATATAATACAGGATTTGGATCTGAAGCCGGTCAGTAATGAAATCATGTCACATTGTCTCTTCGGCGGGATTGAAACTAAGAAACAGCAGTTTCATTGCTATGAATTCAATGTCGCGAGCCTAGACAACCAGTTTCAATACAAGATGACCGCGCTTGACCAATCCACGATCTGCGGGTATATTCCTCGATTGAGCATGAACCATGAGTTGATCCAAGAATTGAAGAAACATAACATCACGTTGAGTGACGTCGGCGAGGAGGATGTGCCCAACATCGGGTTGCTAATCGGCGCAGACTACGCTGGAGCCTTGCTGACTGATAGTTTCATACGTCTGGACAATAACCTCGTGGCCATGAAAAATAAATTTGGATGGACACTTCAAGGACCCATAATGAACGCATGCAGTGTAATAACAAATGTTGTATCAGCTAATCTAAAGCTCTGGGACTTAGAAACCCTCGGAATACGGGACCCAGCTGAAGTTGCAAATAAGGTGAAGTCAGACGCTATCATAATGGACCAGTTTAGAGACTCCATCAAAATCAACAACGAAGGACGATACGAGGTAGAATTACCGTGGAAACCTAATCATGGAGAACTTCTTGACAACAAACAGTTGGCTGAAAGAAGATTGATGTCAACTACACAAAGACTACTGAAGCTGAACGAGTTTGATAACTATGGCCAAGTCTTTGAAGATTGGTTGAAGGAGGGCATAATTGAAGAAGTCACTGATTCAGCGAGGCCTAAACACCACCTTTCACACCACGCGATCATCAAAAACTCCAGCCTGACAACAAGGGTTCGCCCGGTATTTGACGCTTCTGCGCGAGATCGTAATGGGAATTCTCTCAACTCGTTCCTAGAAAAGGGTATAGATTGTCTTGAAATGATCCCGAGACTGCTTATCAAATTTAGGAAGCATGCGATTGGGATAACGTCCGACATTAAGAAAGCCTTTCTTCAGATATCACTGAAAGATGAAGACAAACAATATTTGTCATTTCTGTGGTGGAAAAATAACGAAAGAAAAGAGTTAATAATGTACCGCCATTGTCGTGTAGTATTTGGCATAACCTGTAGTCCGTTTCTTTTGGGTGCTACTATAAATTACCACTTGGAGAAGTACACCGAAGATTACAAGGACACGGCCAAACATCTTAAGAACTCGTTCTATGTTGACAACTGCGTCACCAGCCTAGAAAGTGAGCAAGACGCGCAAATGTTCATAGAAGAGGCGAAGAAGATAATGTTGGAGGCGAAATTTGACTTGCGAGGTTGGGTCACAACTCCTATGACTAATAAAGAGATGACGTCAGAGGCAGATATCATGTCTGTACTCGGCCTAATATGGGATGTCAGGAGTGATCAATTATATTGCAATGCCAACTTTGTACATGACATCGTTTCAAAGGAAAACAATACGAAGGGAAGTTTACTTTCCATAACTCAGAAAGTTTTTGACCCGATTGGCTTGGCGTGCCCAGTGACACTTGTGCCCAAGCTGATTATTCAGAAAACGTGGAATTTAATGCTACGTTGGGATGCATGCGTTAATGTTGATGAACAAGAAGTCAACAAGGAAATGAAGGAATGTGTACTTGCTAATAGTACTACTGCAGATGAAAGTACGCTTCTGTCCACACTGACTTACTTTTCTAAATATACTAAGATAGTAATAACGGTAGGGTGGATGTTAAGATTTACGTTCAACTGCAAGAATCCAAATAATAAAAGAAAAGGAGAACTGACTTGTGAAGAGTTTCAAGGCGCAGAGAAGATACTTTAAGGATGGTACAGACCGAAATGATGGCAGATGGCATTAGAAAGACAAAGAACCTGCAAACATTCCATGACGATGAAGGCTTATTAAGAGTCCGTACAAAACTTGTACTGAGTGATGAGCCCGCCGACTTCATCTGTCCTTTATTTTTACCTGGGAACCATCTTATAATTAAAAGACTAGTCGCTTCGAAACACCAGATTTTGCATCACGTGGGCCCTGGTACCCTAATGACAGTACTCAGAGAGAACTATTGGATTACGGGCATAAGAAGAGTCGTCAGTTCTACCGTTTCAAAATGCATACCTTGCAAGCGGCAATCTGTAAGGCATGCTGACACACCATTGGCCCCTTTGCCTCTCGATAGAGTTAAACCAGCTGCCGGATTTGAGGTGACAGGTATTGATATAGCCAGTCCTCTTTTTCTGCGGTCGGGAGGGAAGGTGTGGATAATTGTATTTACGTGTGCAGTACACCGAGCCGTGCACCTGGAACTAACTAAGTCGCTGTCAACAGAAGCTTTCATCATGGCGTTACGACGGTTTATGGCAAGACGTGGAAGAAATGACACAATTTACACGGATAATGTTACGTATTTCCTCGGAGCTGACAACCAGCTAAGGTCATTAAATTGGGAAAAGATAGCAGCTTATTCCAGCGTGCGAAGTATAAAATGTAGATTCAATCCCCCTGCTGCACCATGGTGGGGAGGTTGGTGGGAGCGTTTAATCCGCTCCCTAAAGGAACTTCTGCGACGCAACTTGGGGCAGAGAACAGTAAGCTTTGAAGAGCTGTCAACCATACTCTGCGATTGCGAAGCATTGATGAACTCACGATCCTTAACGTATATCGCGGACGATCCAGATAACTTGAAGCCTCTTACGCCGGCCTGCTTCATTCAAGGACTTCCTGCCAGCGAGACTCCAGATTTAGACCAGCTAGATCATGATTCGTTGAATAGGCGTCTTAGGTATTTGCATAAGCTGAGGGCAGATTTACGGGAGCGGTTTAGAAATGAGTACCTGAGCATGCTCATACAGAAGGGTAAGGAGAGGGACTCTAATTTAAAGGTAGGCGATGTCGTTTTAGTAGAAACAAATGATAAGCGTATAAAGTGGCCTTTAGGAGTTATCCTCGATGTGTATACCGGGAAAGACGGAAATGCTAGAGTAGCGAAAATACGCACAACCGACGGCGAGTACACCCGAGCTTTCCAACGTCTATATCCGCTGGAACTACAACCTAGCGAAGTTCTATAAATAAAGAGATGAAGAGTTTGGGTCTGCGCCCAAAGGTGGGAGGATGTTGTAAACTCTATGGTGCGCGGCACTGACGTGCATTTAAATCTTGATATATCGAATATTCTTTGTAATTGATATATGTCACTCTAAAATAAATTGTGGTTCAGGAAGTTGGTTTTTTGGTCTCCAAGTGCTAAATTCTCCGCATTCTTCTCAATATCCATACTGACGAACGGCACTGACAGCTGTCAAGCTTGGATGGTTCTAATGCGGTTTACATAATTATATTAGTTAACAATTAGCGAAATCAACATTGCGGAAAGATGATAGAATAGCGATAAATAGTGTCCTAATAAAGTTACGAATGTGAAAGCGATTAGGCTTGATTTAACTAAACTGGAATTAGAACTTCTGAGATTAGATGATAAAATGTTAAGGACTTAATCTCAGAGTAAACTTTATTGTTTATTGTTAAATTTCTGCTAAAAGAGCCAAACGGTGGGGATGATTTTGAAAAAATATGATTAGGTCAGGTTAGTATTTTATCGTGAAAAGTAAAAAATACGACACGCGGTGGCAGATGGTTTTCAGAATTATGAATTTCTGAAATATTGAACTTCTTGACAAATTAGGTACCTTTGGAAATTAGGTTTGTAGTGTATCCCCGTTGATTCGTTACTCGAATTTACTTACGTAGAGAGGAATATTTATTGAACAAGCACCAATATTTTCATAGAAATCTAGGAGGAAGGCCTTTACTCAGCAGTGGGCATACCAAATAGGGAAAAAAGCGGCCAAGTGCGAGTCGGACTCGCCCATGAAGGGTTCCGTAAAATAAATTGCGGTTTACGATTTAGGACGTATTAAAAAAAAACTACTTACTAGATCTCGTTCAAACCAATTTTCGGTGGAAGTTTGCATGGTAATGTACTCATACATCATATATTTTTTTTAGTTTTATCATTCTCTTATTTTAGAAGTTACACACATTTTACCACTTTGGAAGTGTCTCTCGTGCAAACTATTCAGTTTAGAAAAATATTATATTAGAAACCCCAATATCATTTTTGAAGACATATCCATCATCCATCAAAGGTAACATTCAAAATCGATATTTAATCACGAAACATACAAGATCATTGTCATATAAACAGTCGAGAACTTCTTTCTATTGTAACGATGGTTAAAATGGTTAATACTAAAGCAATAAGACCAGGATAGTAAAGCAATGTATCGCCATTAAGTTAAGAATGCAGAGACCACACACAAACTGATGTTTAGGGGATCAGTGTGTCTCGCCTTATTGAGGAGACGGCGGTTGTTCACAAGTGACAGGTAAAAATAACATTAACCCTAACATTTTATTACAAACAACTAAGTGGTCTATTTAGATTCGGGTTTTTCCTGTGGACATAGCAAACGTTAGGTACTATAAGGCCTAATTTTTGATCGGACTTAATCCGCACAACGTCTTATATAAATAAGTCTGTGTGATTAAATCAAAACTTGTTCGTACAAAAGCTGTGAACCACTCTGTATGACCAAGTACAGCTTGTTTACCATAGTTAAATCGTCTAATTTAAAAATATATACAACATACTTATTTTCGTTTCGCAGGTGATTTGTAGTGTAGTATGTTTTCTTTAAACATAATTGTCGTTTTCCGGCAAAATGCACTACGTTGTTGGTTGTCATTAATTAAAGAATTGGCATAGAAATGCATAGAAATCGTTTTTATTGACTACCAATAACCGCGTTATTGGTAGTCATTAAAGACTGCAATGCCTGTCAACGATACATTAGTTCTGCCATGTTAACCCATTCATGGCTAATTACTCACATGATAGGAGCCATGCCTCTACGAGCGATTTCCGCTGCAAAGCGGAAAAACGCTGCTACGTATAGTGATGCGTGGCCTCGAAAGGGTTAATTACCCCGTTTGTTTTTAATCTTGAAGTAGTATAATTAGCTCTTGTAACAAAAACTGAAAAACATTCTTACACCATTCTAAACTCTTCTCGTTTCCTCTTATACTACGATGGAACAGGACAAAATATCGCTTTGCCTATTGTTAAACAGTGTGAAAGGAAAGTGATTAATCGACCCTCAGCCCCTTCAAATGGAGGCATTGTGTGAGATAAGTGTCTTCACAAGCCATATTTTATAACGGGTTGGTATAGTATTACTCTATTTGTACTGCTACTGTGTCTATGCGAACTCGATAAAACCTTCTTTCGAACTGTCACAGTTAAATTGAGGGTATTTTTAGAGATTGTGGGTGAAGTTTCTTCAGCACCTCAGCTACCTACAGCTACTTAGGAGGATTTCTTGCAATAACATTAGGTGTGAATTAGGGTAAAGTATATACATTTGTCATTTATACAAACGTTTGATTTTTAAAATCTTTATTTCATCTGCTTTGATATCTGTTTTTATTTGTTTGTTTTTGTATTTGTTTTTCTTTGCAGTTTATTTTATCTTTTTTGTTGTTTCCGCTTGTTAACTGTTTAGGTTTATTTATTTAGTATTTATTTATTTCATATTTTGTTGTTTCCCCTTTTTAACTGTTTAGGTTTATTTCATAGTTGATACCGGTTGTCGGCGTTTGTGTCGGCACTTATTTTAGTTTTAAGTAAGGTCCCCACTGAAAATCAGCGCCTCAGCTTGCTGTGCCTTGCTGTGGCTTCATGCTGAGTGGGGATCCTATTTAACGTCCTAGTATTTAAGTCTTTTATTTTGCTTGTTCTTTTTATTGTGTAATTTTGTGACGTTAAATAAATGTATTTTCTTTCTTTCTTTCTTTCTTTCAAATCCATTTCAAAAAAACTCCATATTAAAATAATAAGTTTGCCCATTAGAGTGTGAATTTGTTTGTGGGTCGACGCAACGACTACTCACAGTGCGACGCGTGACCTCAGCGCAGCTCGTCGCTAACTCGCTATCAGTTTCATAAGACAGATGAGCTGCACAGAACAATCGATGCCATGTGGACGGTGAAAATTACATTGCTCAACATGCTGCAAAGACTTGTCGTTGTGACTGGTTCTGGATCCAGGTTTTGACTGATGCTTAATGCGAGCGGCTTAGTTAGCACAACATTGTTAGTTAATAAATCGCGTATAAAATGAAATCTTGTGTCTATATGCTTGGTTCTATTGTGGTGGACCGGATTCAATGCCAATTTTTGAGCAGACTGCGAATCATTGTAAATAGTGACAACAGTTGACTCACCAGTTAATTCTGTTTGTGAAAAGGTGATTTTAATCGACTTTTTTTAATAACAAGTCGGTGGCAAACAGTCGTACAGCCCGCCTGATGGCAAGCGATGACCGTAGCTTATCATCATCATCATATCAGCAGAAAGACGTCCACTGCTGGACGTAGGCCTCCCCCAAAGAGTGCCAAAATGACCGGTCCTGCGCCACCCGTATAGCTTAGCTTATGCACGCTTACAACTCCGGGCGTCACATACGCTGCGCTTTCCGTAGACTGGCTACTTTCCTCTAATTCTGCCTTTATGAGACATACAATAGGCGTGTCACGCGCCCGATATAAACGCATCGGTTATCTGAATATCGCGTGTAAGTAAATAGTTAAACAGTTGCCGATCGAACAAAACGTAGCAATGAACATTGTAAATCGTAGCAAAAACACTGGCCATTAGGCTCATAAATAATACAATACAACTGAGCTGCAATGTTTTACGTTGATGTTTAGTTCTGTCAGTGCTTTGTTTTTTCTTACGTTTAATGAAGGAAGAAAGGCAACGCGACATGTATAACGGCTTGTCGAAGTCTTGTTACGACAGCGGTGTGTCATACGCGGGAGCAAGAGATCAGAGCGCGGCCTCTCGTTCTAACCGTAGGCACCTAAGCTGCCGCATTTTTAATCCTACTTATATTATAAATGCAAAAGTTTGGATGTTTGTTACTAAATCACGCGAAAACGGCTGTGAATAATAGAGCATATACTTTTTTTCGTGGTGAAATGCTTTTACGTATCCCCCCTGGCTAGGGAACCAGGACGGGTATGACGGACTCCCGGGAACCGCCCGGACTACCGTCTATTAAAACCCCAAGGTGTTACACGCGCTTCCCTTTGGTGGAGCCACGGGAACGTTCGCGCACACTTTCGCGACTAAATATGTACGAGTGGAGTAGGTATATACCTATGGCCTGGAACAACATCAAAAGTAAAAAAAACCGGCCAAGTGCGAGTCGGACTCTCGCACGAAGGGCTCCGTACCATTATCTATAAAAATATTTATTTTATTCTGTTTCTAGTATATTTGTTGTTATAGCGTCAACAGAAATACATCATCTATGAAAATTTTAACTGGAACTATCACGGTGTCAGTGAGATACAGCCTGGTGACAGACAGACAGACAGACAGACGGACAGCGGAGTCTTAGTAATAAGGCCCCGTTTTACTCTATGAGTACGGATAAAACGAAGTCGCGGGCAAAATCTAGTACCTAGATAAAGACCAAAAACGCTGTTTGAACGCAGAACACGCTAATTACACGGTAATTACTAATTACGTATTTACTTATAACTTAGAATACATATTTTCGTACTAAATTCATGCTAGCATTATCTATCATGTAGCTAGGAAATACTAGATACGTATGCATGAAATGTATTTGATATATTTTTATATTTTTTATTTATTTATTCTCAAAAAAAAAACAACAATGGCAAGTACATTCCTTTCTGCTTCGCCAAACTGAGGACAGTTTGTCGGAGAATGTGCGCTCCCTTCCAAAAGTCAAACATTGTTGTGTTTACCTACTTACTAAATTACCTACTTAATTTACTAACACTAAACTTAGTGCACCATCGGCGACACACTCAGCCGACCATTTGTGAACCTTATTACAACAGCATAAAGTCCACCAATAGTCCGCCAATAGTCCGCCAATAGTCCGCTACTAACTGAGCGTTTTCGACGTTTCATAAAGTTTCTGAGTTCACTACCTATCAGTCCAATGCCGAATTATGGTGTAAGTGTGTAGAGGTCGGTTATCGAACTGTACACGTAGTACAAATTTTGTACATGGGTTAGAATTACATACCGTGTAAGGCGTTCGTAAAGTTTGTTTTGTCGCGCTTTATGCATGCTAATTAGACGCTGATACTTATTTCGCATCCTGATATAATATGAAATGGCCAATGATCTTACATATGATACATATTAATTACATAGGTTACGTATAGACATATCTAGATTTGTTTGAAAACTCATCGTGCCAGTTTGTTATTGCCGTCTGATAGGATGGTTTCACAATTATAATATCTAAAGATAAACTTTACATGTACGACGATTTACATGAAAAACCAACGTATGAAGAAAATTAAAGTGTTTAAGCATGCATTTCGATTTTAAAAGAACTCTTCATTCAACGTCGAGAAGGGATAAAATTGGGAATATTAGTATCAAGTTGGGTTGAAGTTTTTTTCTGTGGGCAGTCGAAGTACGTGGGTGATCTACTAAAATATATGTCTGTGATTATCATAAAAAAAAAACTAATATTTAAATTAAGTAAATTATTTCATATATTATATAGCAACTTGTACCGATGGAAGAGCGGGACTACCTGACACAAGTATTTATTTACTTACTAGGTAGCCCCAAAGGACCTTTGTAAAAGAACAAAACGTATGAAATAAAAACATTTTTCATTTTCATTTTTTCATATCATAAGTGACTTAGAATACGCTAGTAAGATTAAGTCTTCACATTTAATTGGTGTTTTTCGAATTTATCACATATTTTCATAGAATTGACAGCTGACCTCGGGGTTACCAAATTTAAATAAATTAAAACAAAAGAACTGGGCGTCGCCCGGCGTCTTTGACGACAAAGCGCGCCGCCGCGCCGTAAAACGTAAATATATGTAAATAATAACATATGTTTTATGACGGGCCGCGCCTTGGCCGCGTTGGTTTTTATATCCCATAACACCGCGTAGAAAATGTAGGTAGGTATTGTTGGCAACAATTGGTGTGTGTAAACAAAGTGTGATTTCAAAGTAATGCAATTTCCTCAAGGGTAAGAAATTAGAATTTAGAGGATGTAGCGCAGGATCGCGAAAAAGGACAAGAGCCTTTATAAGCTTTGTGTAGACTGTCCACTAATTTTTTTTTATAGTTAAAAATAAAACTTGGTAATTGGGAATGGATGAAAATTTCAGAAGTGCCTGATTATTTTTTTGATGATGGAAGAACCTTCTTTAGCACCAGAAAAAAGTTGCAGACTTTTCAGCTGCGTCAATTGTTTTTGAAAAATAAAAACATTTTCCTCGCTTACGTTTTGTGTTTAGGACGGCGAATAGAGACTTTCCTTGATCCGTCTTATATTACAAAAAATATTTTAGTATTTATTATATAACTTAGTACCTATCTATTATTTTTAACCTGCTTCAAAAAAGGAGGAGGTTCTCAATTCGTCGTTTTATTTATGTACCTATGTTCCCCGATTACTCTAAGACTGGACCGATTCAGAAAAAAAAATTGTTTGAAAAGGTTCCTTCCCAGTTTGTCCCAAGGTCATCAAGTAAGGCGATGTACTAAAATTGAAGTCAGTTAAAACTATGCTTTTAAAGCAAATTATTGAATCCTTAGTTGGATGTTTGTAAGATTGACTTCTAATATTTATTTATATTAAAAAATAAAACTTCGGGCAATTGTGGGTTTGACTACAGAGAAAATTATTGATTAGTATTTAGTATCTCTATTGTTTTATATAATAAGGTAAAAAGGTCTTTGACATCAACTACAGTGAATTTGTAAGTGATACGGGTCACCATTTCAAGGCAGTAAAATGAATGAATGAATGATTTATTTGATAAACACAACCACAACATTAAATACAAATGCTTTAATCTAGGAAAAAAATAAAAATAAGTACAATGTTGAGGGTGGTCTCAAAAAGGAGTCCACTCAGCATGTGTCGGAGCATGGAAAACCCCGACGCTGATTTTCAGTGAATCCATTTACACAAATTATATGACACAAATAAAAGCAGATCTAAATACAAATACAACAGAAAGTGCAATGCGCAGGTACCTACAGCTTGATTTTTAAAACAGGATAAATACATACTAGTGAAAAATATAAATGAATACGTAACAATTAATTATGTTCGACATATACAAAATGGATGTATGAATATAATACCTATATTAAAATAGGTATATATTTCATCGGCTAGACAGAAGACGTCTGTTCCTTTAGCAGGTGGAGTTTTAATTTGTTTCTAAAAGTGGCCAGTGAACTTGCATTTTTTATTGGCGGTGGAAGATTGTTCCAGCATCGCGTGGCAGCGTACTTGAAGCTACCACGGAAGCTAGCCGACTTGTGTCGCGGGCAGATGAGGCGGGGGGCTTGTCTTACATGTCTACGGGAAAATATTAATCTTTCGTACAGGTACGATGGTTGCTTACTCAGTATTATCCCAAATAGCAAAGTAGCGAAGTGTAGTAACCTTCGAGCTTCCATTTTGAGGAGACTTCCATTGTTTAAAAATGGTGTCACATGTGCTCTGGGTGGAACTGGGAAGCAAAACCTGGCTAAAAATAGGGGTTAGACATAGGTACTTACATATGTACGTTCCCAAAGGTAAAAAAGTATCTGAGTAGGTAACTTTATGCCCTTAACAATAAAGTCGTGTTCACATTATATAGTCTTTGTCCGTGCATATATTTTCGAACTTATGTACAATTATATTGCATCAAGAACTAATAGCTGATCATTTAGCATCTAGTCACACTCGCACCCACCAAAATATGACCAATTCAAACTACCTACACTCACTTTCTACATTAGAGAGAAAAGGTTCCCGGATGCTTTACTACTTCTCGACTGTAGGTACTAAAGTATGCTAAAACGGCATTTATAGCCAGTTCATTTCACGGTGTACTTGGCTCTGGTTCTTATTATTAAGTCTGTAAAGCTGAATATCGGTTATGCCTTGAACGTTATGAGATGAAATATCTTTACTGATATCAGACACAATACGAAAGCAGAGGTCGAGGAAACCACATCTACATATATGTCTCTTTCGTCGTTTATACTTGAGTTATATGACAACTAGCAGCCCGCGCGGGTTCGCTGGCGTATTGCAAAGAACGCAGGCAAACCCGTGGGATAATAATTTACTTTGAAAACAAAGTTTTAATTTCCTACCCTTAAGGTTGTTTTTTTTTTCTTAAATTTATATGGGACCAACTTCGGGGTATACCCTTTCCAATAAAAAAAGAGTTGTCAAAATCGAACTACTCTGTAAAAAGTTATCCGTGGTCATACATAAAAAAAAATATATATACGCGTCGACTTGAGAACCTCCTCCGTTTTTTTCGTCGGTTGAAAATATAACCTACAACCACCCAGAAAGTCCACTCTACACGCAGGTGAAAGAATTTTTCAAATCGGATAAGCGGTTCCAGATATTACCTACCCATGACTTACATACAAACTTATAAACTTGCAAAGGTACCTAAATTAACTTAAGGCTCCGCACATTCATGGTCTTCTCTCCCTCTCACTGAGCATACGCTTGAGCGAGATGGAAGTGCGTGTTCGAAAGCGCGGATATTATGTTTTTTCGGAATATTTCAGAAAACGAGAATAAATTCAAGTAAGTAAGAAAATAAAGTTATTGTTCATTACTTTATGAAGAAGATTATAAAATTTAATTTCTGATAAAATATGGAGTAGTAAAATGGTTACAATTTTTTTTCTCTACTTTCTTTTGTTAAAATTAGTGCCTATGCCAAATCTTGGGATAAGGTGTCAAAGCGGACCCCGGGCTCCTTTAGGGGCACAACCGGGAATAACGCTAGGAATATGATGATGACTTTCTTTTGTTAAAATGGATTTCTACGAAAACTACCTATGTTACTTCTCATATCTTGCAGATTATGATATATTTTTTCCGACCTGAAAATTGTTACGTTATAATGTATAAAATGGTTACTAAACAACTCATTGTCACGAAAATTTCAAAGATGGATGGAGCCTTCAACATCAGTTATTTAAAAAATGACTGACTAAACTTGATATTCAATAGATAGGTATTTACGCTGACTGCATGTGCTTACAAGAAAGTGACAGTTCATGCGCAGGCGGTTTCTAGAAAGATAAACGTTGGTTAACATTCTGTTCATAGAAAAGCAACCCAATGTATAATAATATGTAGTAGCTATTAGGTCACACAGTTACATTATTATAAACAATACAAACAAATAATTAATTGAATTAAAGAATAAAATAAATATTTAAGGATATCCCGTACAACAAACGTGTTTTTTTGGCCTTTTTTATAGATAACGGTAGAGAAACCATCGCACTTGGGCTTGGGTTTTTTAAAATACTATGTTTCTATTTTAATTTCTAGCATCAGAAACTAGTTTCTGACCTAGATATGGATCGGATCACATTGTGTATACAAAGTTTCACGTTATTCCAGCATGTCGTTTTAAAATGAGAACCAAACTACGTTTGTATGGAAAGTCGAGCATCCTGGCTACCCTTAAATACAACCAAAATACAACTTGTTAGCGCAAGTAAAATGAAAGTGCTCATCAATTTGACGTTCAATCTCAGATTACGCTAGTTTTGGCAAGTTTCAGCTAAGTGGAGTATTTCTGAAGTAGTAAAACGATACGTATCATTGTTATTACATTGCTTGATTGGCATAAAAGCAACTTATATATCAAATGAACATTCTTAGACTGTCGCCTCTACCACGTTGCTGAAATAAAACCCATATCGTATTACTTTCCTTTACTTTGATCTTTCCGTTAAATAATAACCAATGATACCCGCCATATGCTAGCAAGTGTCCATTGCCCAACTCGGTACGTTACGGTACGAAAGATCTCGAGACAATGTTACATCATTGTCGAATTGAGGTTACTTGTATATCATTTTGCGGCCTCGTCGGGTAAGCATCTGTTTACTGTCTGATTGCCGGACAGCGGGCCATCAGTTCGATATGAATGTAGGTTAGGTGAGGATTTAATAGTAACGGGCATTGATAGCAGCGTTAAATAATTTTGGGTCCTTGGACATTTAATATTGATATTGTCTGACTTCGATTATAGTTCCTTTCAGATTTTATTTTGGCTTTTTTAATTAGGGTGTTTATTTTGCATCGCGCTCCATGCAATAGTTATCTGTTTTCGAATGTTTTCAGAGCAATTGTGATACTCTTGTGAAAAGGCGTATAAGTCCAATATATTCAAGGACCGGAACCGGCTTCGATTATTAGGGTTTTCCATAGGGTTATTTTAGAAGTGGTTTTTAAAACCCTTTCCATAATGGTAACCTTATGATAAGGTAACCTTACTGATAGGGTAACCCTATTGTTATGGTAAGCATATCGGATAAGGTAACCATAAGTTAGTTTCACGTTTAAATGCCTGATCGCTAGTAATGTAAATATTGACGTGTAAAACTATGTTTTATCAAGGAATAAATGCAATGTCAATATCAGAGAAACTTAAAAGATACGACTTATCCCTTTCTTCGAAGTAAATTACTATTCTAGCGCAAGAAAGAGATATGAAGAGTTTCTGAGTATCCAGAACCAAGAATAGTTGACTAGACTACAGTAACCCATTTTTTTTTAATACCCACTGACATATGGCTGGGTAGCAATTGGGTCAAAGACCTCTTTATTTTAGAACAGCTACGTTGTAATCAATAAAAATTGTTCAAATAATGGTTACCCAATTTTACAGGCGATAGAACTGCATGTCAGTCAATTTAATTTCTAGGCATTTAATACAATCTCGTCATTTAAATATTTGTTCAAACAATAATTACACAGTCACAGTATTACAGTTACAGAACTAATGCACTGTGAATCTTAGAATTAACATTACCAGCATACTTAATATACTACCGTAGACTGACGGTCATCCATCGCCTCACAGACCTCAAGCATTCACGACATACTTTTATCCAGCTACTAGCAAAAACATCCCAGTCAGAAGCTGATGCGAGAAGTAGGTACATTGAGGCAGTTCAGAGCTCGAATAAGCGGCGACTTACTACCTATGAGCCACAGTTCGCGTCTCCGGATGATCAAGCAGTGGTCGGTTTCGCGGACGTAGATGTGTCCGAGATTGCAACGGAATATTAAGATCTTCGGTTAACGGATGTCAGATGTTAATGCAATTGATATTAGTCCAATCAGCGGGATGCAATTCGACATTATTTTGTGACAGTTCGTGATTTCTGTAGAAATCCAACTTAGTAGAAACGCCAATTACGTCAAGGCCATGACGTAATTGGCGGCCATAAATAAAGTGGACATATGGTAAATTGTAAAAAATTGTTATACCATTTTAATCTTATCTAGACAATACGAGAGTCAATTGGGTGTTCGGTCAATGGTCTGTTCCAACCAATATTTTTATTAGCTGAGTACTAGATGTGGTACCTACCCTAAATTCCCTATTTCCCTAAGAGATTGGCCGCAAGATCCACAAATCAATTTAATTGACTAGATTTCAAGATTTTGAGTCTTATTATAAGTCGAAATTGGATTTCGTTCTAAGGCGTCTGCTTGACATTACTTTAAGATACTACGAGTAATTCAATCCCTACAAAATTGTGCCTTGTTCTAAGTGCTTTATAATTTGATTACGAAATCCTGTCTAAACTCTTTCTCTTTCGTTCGTAAATATTTGCTTTAACTCTTCTGCTGATTCGGTAGAAAGTAAAGTGAATTATAAGGCGTCTAGAGGTTAACAAATGTCTGGATTAAGAAAATAAACACAATTTTGCGCTTAGTTTTATTGTCTAAATATGACATTTCCCTCGCTAGAAAAATACATTTTATTTCGTTTGATTATTACAATATCATCATCATCATATCAGCCGAAAGACGTCCACTGCTGGACATAGGCCTCCCCCAAAGAGTGTCAAAATGACCGGTCCTGCGCCACCCGCATCCAGCGGACTCCCGCGACCTTTACCAGGTCATTACAATACTCAATTACTCCTATTTTTGCTCAAAATACTTCTATTAATCCGCAAGACTATATAAACATTTATGAAATTAAGTACAAATATTTTATTTGAAAACAAATTTTAACACAAAACGAATAGAAACAGAATATAGGTTGTATTTGTATAATATCCAAAGAATTCTGTGAAACTCTTAGATATTAGTTTACATGTGTTTCGTACGTCAAGTCTCGTACGTGCATATTTTATAAAGTCTAGACTCGCCCAGATCTGAGGTATTCTGTCTTTCATTGTAAGAACAACAATTTATCTTGAACTACTCTACGAGATTACATGTATTTCTAGGAATCTCATCTCTTTCATGTCACGTCAGAATTTTATCGAGACTACGATACTAATAATTTTTCTTGAACACATATTGTTTACCTACTTTAAAAATGGGAGCAAAAATTAATTTGTCACATGGTATAATTACTTCGAAATTTTCATTTGGACGGACATTATAGTATTTGTACATTCAAGGTCCAAAAAGCTAAATTTTTAATAAGGAACTTTGAAAGATAACTTGTTACATTCCGACATTTAAAAAAAATATATGTACATTAAGCAATTTAGGATTACAGAGCGATTAGCGAAAAACATAGCGCTATCATTCTACAGAAATTGTCAAACTTCCCTCACGTTGAAATTTTAACGAACACCGCTTACGATCACAGACATGCAGCAAACATTGCCGGCGAACATGCGCAAATCACATCACGAACAAATTAAAACAAATGATCAAACGACCACGCTCCAACAATACGGGTAAATAAACTTACAAATTACAGATACAATAATCCCCATTGTTGAAGCCACAATCCTGTTACTGTTTGAGCAATTATTAGTACGAATAAGACCATTAACTGTTGAGCCCGATACGCCATGTTGACGATGTTATCTCAAGTCCAATTATCCTTGCCATGATAAGGGTAGTTGAAATTGGCATTGATTGAAATATATTACATGTGCTCTGCTTTCTTTGAGATAAGATTGAGAATGCTAGTATATCAATAACGTTGTATGAATATGGCTTTAAATTAATAATCAATCTTCTGACTTATCAAATTGGCCAATTTAAGGCACGCTCAGTGTGGTGTAGGTATAGGTAATAGGTATTCACTATGCGAGTGGTAATTTTGTATGATTTTGTAGAACATTTGGAGTTACTTGACTTGTATTCAAATTACTTAATAAATTACCCATAATGAATGTCTTGGCATTTCCAGTTTAAGATATATCATGATCATCGTCATCATGTCAGTCGAAAGACGTCCACTGCATGGCATAGGCCTTTCTCAAAGATAAGATAAGGAACTATCGGTCATAATTTCTGCTGAAAAATATATGGTTATGCCTAAATTGGGTAATATTAAAGTCACGTTTACCTAACCTGTCAGTTTTGTGATGAAATGTATGCGTTTGTCATTGGCTGTCAGTTTTGAGGCCTCGTTACCACCCGTTAATGGGGTAGGTACATTTAAATAACTTGAAATTTTGAAGTTAACGGGATCAAAGTTATAAGTGCAAAGTAAATGCCAAAATTACCACGTTACATTCACGGTATTCAATTAATATTATTGATTACTAAGATAATGGTTGTATTTCGTAGTCGCTATTAGCAAGAATACAACGCAATATCATAATTTATTACTATTATCGACAGCGGACAATGCAGAACCAGTCAAGTTTTCCGCCATTGTTTGGAGAAATCACTCGGTCAATAATATTGTTGCATCCTCTCAGAGCTAGAGGTACTTCGGGCATGCGTAATTGAGATATGGGAGAAAAACTGTGAGAGTTTTCAACCGTATTGTATGTTGATGATCGATGCACAATTGACAAGGGAGTCTATGCTGGTTAACGTATAGATTTGTGATCGGTTTTGTGTTGCTGGCGCTCGCTTCCACACTCGTCAAGTGTAACGTCAGAAAGAAATGATACCATTTCAATACGTGCAGTAGAATAACCTAACCCACTAGTGATGGGTGCGTCGATCGTAAACACGCACGAATAGTCGTAAATTAGTCCGTTTAGTTCAGTCATTATAGATTTTGACCCGTGAATAATTAGTTCTTGGATTTTTTTTTCGTAGGTCCCTAGGGGGGGTCACTGGGAGTGTAAATTGAAAAAGTAGACTGAATCAGGCTCCTGCATATATTCGAAAAACGGTTTTTCTTGAATAACTCGGCCATTTTTGATTTTACAGTAAAATCGTGAGGACAAAAATTGTAATAAATTTGATTCTCTACAAGTTTGCTCCTCACAATTTTTCTTCTGGGATCGATATTTTGGAAATTAAATTTGAAAAAAGCGACAAATTCAAAATATTCGAATTTGCCTGATGAAGGCAACAAGCAATTCTGAAAAGTTTTTTTTGTATGGGAGCCCCCTTATATATTTATTTTATTCTGTTTTTTAGTATTTGTTGTTATAGCGGTAACAGAAATACCATCATCTGTGAAAATTGCAACTGTCTAACTATCACGGTTCATGAGACACGCTCCAAGGTCAAATTACTTTGCCCACTAGTGGATAAAATGCGATTTTGCTCACTGGTTTTAAAGGGCAAAAGACGGCTTTCCGAGGCAGTGAGGGGAAACATTAATTTTGAGCGCAAAGTGTCGACTAAATCACTTCTTCGTTACGATTTACGTTTGACAAAAACGTTACAGTTTTTGTCAAACCTTAATAAGCCCACGCATAAACGTATCCGATCCACGCATTTTTCACATAATAATGAAACGATCCACGCTTCCTTATGGCCAGTGAAGCATGCGCAAGCGCATACGAGTAATTAGCTGTCATGTATCAGGACTTCCTGCAATGGCTTCCTGGATCATTCTTTGTCTAATAGTCACCTAATGACGAGTGGCGAAAGGGAAATGTCCGTCGAGTCTGTGGCGTGCTATTCTCCTGGGTTGGCCTTTAAGGGAGGGTTGTCCCAAAGCATATTTGTTACTGGTCGCTCTGCAGACCAAAAAAGGTTTAAAAAAGAACGGCGTGTTTTTGAGAATCAAAGTCGAAGTCGAAGTAAGAGAGGTAGGGCACAGCGGAATGTAATCTCGCTCGTATGTGGAGCAGCCCAACTGGGGAAGTACCTCCACCTTACAGAAGACCGCAGCCATAAAAGCACCACTGCTTTGTAGTGTTGCTTTATTATTGCATGCTATGAAGTATGTGGTGTTGTGTTCCTGGTGGTGAGTAAGGTCGCCAGAGCTCCCTAGGGTGCGCTGTGTTGGGAGTGAGGGACCTGCATGTCTCTATCTGCCAACACAGCGAATCCTCAAGTGAATATAGGGTCGGCAACGCGCTTGTGATTCTTCTGGAGTCACAAGTGTCCATAGGCGACGGTACCAGCTTAACATCAGGCAGGCCGTAAGCTTGTTTGCCACCGTCGTAGTATAAAAAAAAAGTAGTTTTTTTATTATGAAATTTAGGCATACTTATTACATCAATAGATATGCATGCATGTTATGATTATGTCTGTAAGTTTTTGTGTCTTTTATTTCTTATAATATGCTAAATAAATGTATTTTATTTATTTATTTCTTTCTTTAAATAAATAAATATTAGGGAACAATCTTACAAACATCGAACTAGGTCCATAATAAGCTCAAAAGGGCTGTTATGAATACTAGACGACGATAAATTAAATATACACTGGGCTGCAAAAGAAGGTATAACAGTTTTAGTTATCGTCACGTATATGAATGAGTGTTATACTCAGAGCATAGAATACTAGAAAGAGGACAAGCCGTAGCCGCCGGCGGCCGTGTCGCAGCTGTATGCTCAATGGGCATACACTGCCATACTGTGCACGCGTGCCGATCGCAGAGAATATTACGTTTTTTCCCAAAAATGCCTGATATGATGCGCGTTTATTGTCAAATAAGCGTGTAGGTATACAAGTGTGTGTGTTTTAGATGTGTGCGTGCTTTGTCTTGTCAATTACTTGGGCGTTGTGTGGGTTTATGTACTTGCGACAGGCTCACTCTATACAAATCGGCCGCCATGTCCGATCTCCTTATATTCATACATCTGTGGTGTTATACCTTCTTAGCAGCCCAGTATACGTAAATACTTACGGCCGTATTCATGAACGTTCAACAAGCCTATTTTAACTAAAATGCCGTCAAAATTCGTTTGTCTTTATCCGTCACTTCGGCATTTGTGTTCGTAAGAAAGGGACAAAGCACATTTTATTTAGCTGAGGCATTTTATTTTTTAATGAATAAGGGGGATAGAATATATCCAAGAAACACATATTCATGCTCATCACACAAATATTTGCTCTTACCGGGATTCGAACCTAGGACCGTCTGCTTCGTAGGCAGATGCCTGTATGCTTGTTGGCCACCGTCGTTAGTATATAAAAAAATGATTTTTTTTTGACGTGATAACGTTTTAAAAATCGATTAACGCCGCCGGCTGCACGCACGAAAAAGTGTGACTACTTAATTGTCCCGTTCCGAACGCCGGCCGCGCGCACGAATATCAACGCACAGCTCAAAACGCTGGTTCTAGAGATTCCAAATTTGGCACGTAGGTTCCCTATAAGGTCTAGGGGTGCACTAAGAAAGGGTTTTTCATAATTCACCCTCTAAGGGGGTAAAATGGAGGTCCAAAGTTTGTATGGCAGCATAATGTTTTCTTATGACGTTATCACGTAAAATTGTAGTCCGTAACCCAACATTATAGACAACTATTTTTTTTTGTTTCAGGTATGTTTCCATTGACAAAGATCACAGCTACTTCATAATGTCAAAGTATGTATTTGGTTTTAATTTACTTAATTTTGAACGTTTACTGAATAAACATAAAGCAAAGATGAAAATAAAACAAATATTTAGTATCTCATAAAGACTTCTAGCAACTCGAATAAAAAATATTATCTTAGTTTGCAAAAAAATTACTGTAATTGTTTGCATACCTACTATTTATATATTCAGCAGTTTACATCAAGCTTTTGAATTTCAATTTGTACAGATTAAATTCTCGCTTTGTGTATACACAAGAACTGTTGGATTTCGTATGTTGGTATGTCCGACTTTAATCTGTTGTCGTGTCTATACTCGCAATTCCTATACCTACATTATCCCTTTCCAACATGCGCACTGATATATCGCTTCGTCCTTGTCACATACACGACGTGTGCGCAACGCTCGCCCCACCTGGCGAGAGTAAAGTGTTGTTGAATTCTCACCCCGCGTGCGTGTAACATCCTCCGCTGATAAAAGACATTAAATCTTATTAAATCCGCCGCAAATCTCTGTACATCGTTTGAAAACTATATATGCTGTCAGCTCAGCATTAAAAGGTGTTCGACTGTTCGTGAAGTGAAGGTGTTTTTGGACAATTTGGGATTGCGCTGCGCGCCCCACACGAGCACATGGTGTGCCACGAAACGCTAGCGTGAAGGAGGAGTTCACCCAAATCACAAGTAAGTGCGCATGGCTCCTATAACCTTCTGTTAGCTGATTCATCCACCTGTTCCGATTTCCAAAGGCAGCTAACTTTCCTGCACAATTTCACACCAAGTAGCTACGACAATAGACCACACGGTTGGATACCTACATACAGTCCACTAACGCGCTAATCTCTGAAAAGGGAAACTAGAAAGCGCACCGCAAATTAAAACACCCTTGCAGGGCGTGATCAAAATTCAATTCTGTACGCCCCAAGTTTTGGTCACTAACGATCCGGATAATTATATTTCATTCCCAACCTAGGATTTATATCTATTTAAAGTAGCTTCTTGACATTATATTATATAATTTACCCATAGATACGTAAAATCTATGTACTTCGCATCATATCATCGTATCATTATTCTATAGATACTAACATTTCAGCAACGCATTAACGATTCTTAGTTTTCAATTGATGTACACGTCACAAATACATGCTATTGTTCACACTGGCACGGGAGCGCTGACGAGTTTCGTTCATATCTACCCGCTTTTATTTCGTTCTAATCTTTTCTCGAACTACCGCGTGCCGCGCGCTCCGATCTGTGCCGTCAATAGGTACCTATACGGTCATCGCTTAACCTACTTTGTAGACGGAGAGTTAAACCGCCTTATTCTCACAAACTGTTTCTTTTTTGTAACACATTTCCTTTGTATACTTTTATTTCCCGCGATTTGTGTTACATACCTACATCTATTTTAACCGCACTTTTATTTCCGCGACTTTTGTCAAACATTTAGGTATTATAACCGCTTTTTCCCGCGACTTGTGTTTACGAGTAGGTACTCACATTTATTTAACCGCACTTTTATTTCCGCGACTTTTGTCAAACATTTATTATAACCGCTTTTTCCCGCGACTTGTGTTTACGAGTAGGTACTCACAGTTATTTAACCGCACCGTTATTCCCGTAAATCGTGTTTACGGACATTTATTTGAACCGCATTTTTAATTCCCGTAAATCGTGTTTACGGACATTTATTTGAACCGCATTTTATTCCCGCAAATCGTGTTTACTTATATTTTATTTGTGTGGGCTAAGTTTTATAATCATGCCACCGAAAAATGACCCTAAGGACGAGGCGGCTAGGGACCCCGTCCAGAATGAACTAGTTATTTTAGAAGCTAAGCGCAGTGCCTTCTTCGCCCGCTTACAAACTATATACAAATTGTCGGTTAAGGCGTACGAAGACGAAATTCAACGTAAAACGTTCTTAAATAGCGTATCAAATCTAGACCAATTGCGATCAGATTTTGAGCGTGTTTTAGACTCGTACAATGAATGCGTTTTACGATTAACGCCTGATGCAACCGCTAATTATCAGTCCTGGATCGCGTTTGAGGATATGTATTGTCAAATCAAACGCATTCAGTCTGAAATCGAAAGTTCGCCAGAGTCTCAGCGGCCTTTGCATTCCGCTCTGAAGCAAAATCTCCCGCCTATGCAGCTAATGGAATTTAATGGCGACCTTCGTAATTGGCCATTATTCTATGAACAATTTAAAAGTGTGATTCATAACAACTCACGCTTAACAGATAGCGAACGCATTCAGTTCCTAGTAGGTAAACTGACTGATAAGGCTAGGTCGGTATGCGCGGGGCTGCCAGCCACAGGGGAAAACTATCCCATAATTTGGCAAGCGCTCGTTGATAAATATGAAGACAAACGCGCCATGGCAGCCGGCTATATTAATCAGCTATTAGACTTTAAACCCATAGCGAATGGGTCCGCTTCTAATTTGGAGTATTTTCTATGTAATTTCGACGCCTCCGTTAAGGCGTTTAAAGCGCTTAAATTACAAGATTTAGCAGATTTTTTGTTCTTGCATATCGCATTACAAAAACTAGATCCCGAATCGATAAAATTATTTGAGATGTTTTATCGCAAGGAAACGTGTCCTTCGTACAAAAATCTTATTGATTTCGTCAAAGAACAATCCAGGGTTGCATCGCATTCGACAACAAAACAAACATTTTCACAATCACAACCGAGATCTAATAACAATAAAAATATACCGCTACCAAAAAACAATTCGACGAAAACATTCGTTAATACGCAAACGCCCGCGATTGATTCTTGTTTGTTGTGTAAAACTAATAAACACGAACACTTATATCAGTGTGCCGCTTTTACAAAAATGTCCCCGTACGAAAGATTTAATTTTGTAAAAACTAATTCCGTGTGTAACAATTGTCTTAGTTATAAACACAAATTTTCCGCTTGTATGTCACACAGAACGTGTAGTATATGTAATGCACAGCACCACACGTTATTACATTTTAATCCGCCGCATAAACAAACTTATTTATCTAACTCGCATCAAACCAGTACCAACACTTTTGTTGACAAGGCGAATTCCACACCGCCATACAGCAGTAGAAACGGGGTGGCAAGCAATTTGCAGTCTTATCACCCGGCCGATAGGGTCGATAATGGTTTGAGGCATGACTCAACGTTGAATCATTTGTCGGCTCGGAGTGCAAATGATGATGATAACTTGAGAACGCTTATGCATAAAACAACCTTATTAGGGACCGCAAAAATTCGACTTTATGACGCAAGCGGTAAGGTTCATTATGCAAGGATTCTGGTCGATCCTGGAAGCCAATCTGATTATATAACGCTCGAGTGTTGTAATCGATTAGCGCTACCGATTTCGAACCAGAATCGTTTTGCCAGGGTTCAAGGTATTGGGGGTTCGTCCCAAAAAATACTTGGGATGTCAATAGTGCAATTTAGTTCCCGATTCGACAGTAATGGCGATAACTCTTACACTATTCAGCCTCTGGTGGTGGAATCCATTACGTCACACTTGCCTGACTCGCCTATCGACATATCTTTGTTTGATTGTTTTAAGAATATACCTTTGGCCGATGATTGTTTTAATGAGCCCGGGCCCATTGATATGCTTATAGGAGCAAATTTATTCTGTGACATCTTACTTTCTGACAAAGTCCGAAGTGCCGGCTTGCCTTCGGCTTTGGAAACCACCCTGGGTTACGTCATAATGGGGGACGTCACTGTGACGTCACCTCCGCGCGCGACTCGTGCTCTCTGTGCGTTTACGCACGAACCGCTTAACCAAACTTTAGAAAAGTTTTGGAACTTGGAGGAAGTACCCTCAAAGAAATTTCTAAGTCCCGATGACAAGGAATGTGAACAAATATTTACCGCAACGACGACGCGTAACGATAATGGTTCTTACGCAGTCGATCTTCCCTTCAAGCAAACGCCAGATAATCTGGGCAATTCTTTTGTAACCGCTAAAAGAAGATTTTCGATGCTCGAAAATAAATTCTTAAAATACCCGCAACTCCGCGACAAATATGATGACGTCATTCGGGATTACCAGGATAAGGGGATTATTTCTTTGGTTCCGCCCGAAGAGTACTCTACGCCAGGGTTTTGTCTACCTCACCACCCGGTCATCCGGAACGACAAATCCACGACAAAAATCCGCCAAGTTCTGGACGGCAGCTGCAAATCTGACAGTGGACTGTCATTAAACGACATCCTACATACCGGCTGTAATTTGCAAGCAGCCATTTTTCACATTCTTTTGAATGTTGACATATTCCGCGTTGCCTTTTTTGCTGACGTCCGCCTAATGTACTTATGCATAGAAGTACATCCGCACCACCGCTCTTTTCAACGATTTTTGTATCGCTTTTCGCCTGAAGTACCTTTGGAGATGTATAATTTCAACCGGGTCTGCTTTGGACTCCGGTCTTTGTCATTTCTCGCGCTTCGCACGCTCCGCCAGCTTGCTAGTGACGAACGCGAGAGATACCCGCACGCTGCCGCCGTTCTCGAGGGGGACGTTTACATGGATGATCTAGCTTCCTCTGCTTCTTCATCCGAGGAAGCAGTTGCGATAGCGAATCAACTAATCAGTATCTTCAAGGCTGGCAGGTTTGATCTGGTCAAATGGACTAGCAACTCTCCGCAGTTGCTAGAGCACATTCCCATATCCCACCGCCAGTCGGAAGACGCCTCCTTCGGTGACGGCGACACTTTGAAGATTCTTGGTCTTCGACGGCTTCCCGCTTCGGATGAATTTGTCTTTGACGTTTCTCCTCCGCAACTCAGTGGCACGAAGCGTGCTATTCTTTCAGCTAATGCTCATTTATATGACGTGCTAGGGCTCGTCGGCCCTGTCATACTTTATTCCAAGCTTCTTATAAAGGAACTATGGCTCTTAGGGACAGATTGGAATGATTTGAGGCCACCGCCGCACATATCGCATTTATGGGAGCAGTTCGTCAGTGAGCTTCCACTGATTTCAGCTCTTAAATTTCCGCGTCAATTCGGTGTCGAGTTTGACGATGTTTTGTCTCAGCGTCATCCAATTGCGGATACGTTTGCATTTTCTGACTCTGAAGTTGTCTCATGTTGGGTGCACTCTTCACCTCACAGATTCTCAACTTTTGTAGCGAATCGCATTGCTCAATATCAAAATAATTTTGCAGCTTCTAAAGCTTACCTAAACGAGCTACACACGTTTCTTCAGTCTGATCCGTATTATACGCATTTCAAGGAAGAACTTGCAAAAAGTCGAATTACTTGGCGTATGAGCCCTCCAAACGCGCCTCATTTTGGAGGCATTTGGGGAGGTAACATTATATGCTTTAAAACTCATCTTCATCGTGTTATAGGCAATCAAATACTGACATGCGAAGAATTACTTAACGTGCTTACTCAGATCGAAGCGATTCTTAATAGCCGCCCTCTTTATATACTAAGTTCTGACCCGTCAGAACCCACCGCGCTAACGCCAGCACATTTCATGTCAACCTCGCCGTTGCCGCGTTTGCCCGCCGCCGACTTAAGCCAGGAGCGACCGAATCTATTAACTCGTTTTTCAATGCTAGACTCGCTTGTCCAATCATTCTGGAAACGGTCCCGAGTTGAGTATCTTCACAACTTACAAAGCAGAGAGAAATGGAATACTCCAGACAAGCCGATAGCGGTGGGAACAATAGTTTTAATAAACGTTGCTAACGCGCCACCCTTGCAGTGGCCGCTCGGAATAATAACTCGGGTATTCCCTGGGCGAGACGGTGTTGTCCGCGTTGCTGAAGTGCGGACCCGCAACGGTACGCTCGAGCGACCGATCGTTCGGCTGTGCCCGCTGCCTACGCAGTAGGGTTGCCACCACATACATATCTATGTATATATATTTTTTAAGTTATCATAAATAGTTATTATTTTAGTATAATTACCTAATTATAGGTAAATTGTACACTTCGCTTGTTTTTAGTTTTATGGTGCGATATCATCTTTTCCTATGTACATCCATATGTATATAATTATTATTTTTCTCTTTGAAGGGAACCCTTCAAGCCGGGGGAGATGTTGGATTTCGTATGTTGGTATGTCCGACTTTAATCTGTTGTCGTGTCTATACTCGCAATTCCTATACCTACATTATCCCTTTCCAACATGCGCACTGATATATCGCTTCGTCCTTGTCACATACACGACGTGTGCGCAACGCTCGCCCCACCTGGCGAGAGTAAAGTGTTGTTGAATTCTCACCCCGCGTGCGTGTAACATCCTCCGCTGATAAAAGACATTAAATCTTATTAAATCCGCCGCAAATCTCTGTACATTGTTTGAAAACTATATATGCTGTCAGCTCAGCATTAAAAGGTGTTCGACTGTTCGTGAAGTGAAGGTGTTTTTGGACAATTTGGGATTGCGCTGCGCGCCCCACACGAGCACATGGTGTGCCACGAAACGCTAGCGTGAAGGAGGAGTTCACCCAAATCACAAGTAAGTGCGCATGGCTCCTATAACCTTCTGTTAGCTGATTCATCCACCTGTTCCGATTTCCAAAGGCAGCTAACTTTCCTGCACAATTTCACATCAAGTAGCTACGACAATAGACCACACGGTTGGATACCTACATACAGTCCACTAACGCGCTAATCTCTGAAAAGGGAAACTAGAAAGCGCACCGCAAATTAAAACACCCTTGCAGGGCGTGATCAAAATTCAATTCTGTACGCCCCAAGAACATTAATTTGAATTCGACGGGGTCGTACCAATACGAGTACATACAGTGTGTTATGAGCAAGTGGGCTTTTTTATAACATGAGCTTAATTTCATTGTAATAGTACAATTCCGACGTTTGATTTATTAAAAAACGTAAATTTCCAGCAAAGTACAAGAAAGTAAGAAGAGTAAGCGCGAATGACAGCCCTTCATGTTCTGTTTATCACGACGCCATGTTGCGCAGTACATTTAAAGTGCGAATAAAGTTAATTAACGAAACGAATCTTGCAGTTAATTTACATTATTAAGATTAGCTAATACTTGCAACTTGCAAAATAGGAAGATAATAACCTTAAGGCCACCGCCGGGCCTACATGGAGAAGAGTCTCAAGGGAAAAAAAGTAATTGAGAACGATAGTGGAGGCCTACGCCACTAGACAAACCGACACACAAGATTAATTACCTTATTAATATCATAAAGTTTAATAAAATAGTACCTACGTAAAAAAGTTTGTATAAAAGATTAATTTATTTGGTTTTATGGGCAATTCTCATTTATGGGAACACTGCCACAGCGCCCATGGATGTCGCTTGAAAACCATGTGTGTAATTTTATAGTTTACAATGGTTTATGGTGTAAAATTCTAACACATGATTAAGAAACACACGCTAATTTGTCACTTTTTTTAGATGCCTAACTCCATAAATTCATGGTTACATCAGCGTTTTATAATTGCATCCACGGTAGTAACCTCCACGGCTGTGACAGTGTGTACAAAAATGAGAATCGCTCTTATAAATTGCAAACAATTGCTAATGGGATACAATTATCCATTTTCATAAAAGCCCGCTTGCCGCTAACACACTGTATGTTATTTTATTTATTTTATTTTTATTTTATTTCATTTATTTCAGGATAAAAATTACAATATAAATTTGCAGAAATGTCAAAATTACAAGAATTTCTACCATGATCGTCAATATAATTGAAATGTAAAAATAAAATATAATTCTATCTCCCAAAAAGGATCGTCATTTGTTATACAGTAGGTATAATAATAAAATTTAAAAAATATTCATGTCAACATAATAAAAACCAAATGTATAAAAAAAAATATCAAAACATAATTCTCTCAATAAATACTATCACTAAAACTTAAAACAGAATATTATGATACTTAATAACACTTAATAACATTTGATACAATTAAAATCAATCATCAGGCGGCAATGTCAATTTATTAGGTACATCATTTAAAAAGTAAGTTCCATGTACTCGTTCACGGAGTACAGAGGGTTGATCAACAAAAGATTTCTCAGCTTGCGCCGAATTGTTTCGTCAGATTGTTCATTTCTGATATCGGCGGGTAAATTTATTTATTTATCGTATGGCTATTAAAATACACTGTTTTTTTTAGCAGCTGCACTCGTACATTTTTTTAAATCTTCTGCTGGACCATCGTATTTGGTTAGTGGACACTCCAAGACGATATGCCTGCTCGCTCCAGCCCCATTTTTTCCGGAGATGGGCACAGTGGCCTATGCCCGTTCTCAGTCGACTCAGCATGCACCAGACACGGCGTGATTCGTTGAATCCAGTTGGGTGGCTGCCCGGGTCTAGTAGGTCAATCACGTAACGCATTGTACGCGCGTCTGACAGTAAAATCACAATCTAACTGTCATTTTTCCATATAAAAATTACATTTAGACCTTACAGACGCGCGTAAGAAAAGTTACGTGATCGACCCACTGGTCAAAAAGTTCAGGAGGGGTGTCAGCGGCAGACCATTCATCAGACCAAGCCTCATTTAGACTCCGTTGGAAGCTAGGTACACTGTATGTGTGCTTATCAGTTAAATACCAACGTTTCTAGACAGATATGTATCTTTCAGCTCTCGATCCACAGATCGGAGCCTCAGAAGGGTAAACGATATCCAAGAATAATGGGACACATTAGTCACTTAAACCATTGTTCCCCTAAAGAGGAGCAAAATGAATGGCACTACTTAATGCCTTTGAGACGGCTCCGTGCTGCCAATCGAATTGAAACTGTCTGTCTAATATCAATAGAGTGCGTTTGGGTTTGGCAATAGGGATTAACTAGATTGGCATGACTGTTTTGCAAGGAAAGATAAAAAATATCCGCTTACTAGGGATTTGTTCATCTCACGAGGCTTCCTGTATTAAGTAGGTACTTAACGTTATTAGAATGATGTTCTTGTAGATCATAATAAGATTTTATTTAAATTTTCAGTAGAAGCCTTAAAAAGAAAGCTGTCAGAGAGCGCGTAATTTTGTTTAAATCCAATTCGATATTTTTCTTCAGGGTTTACTTTTAAACTAGATAAGAGTTCTATCTTCTGGCTCCAGCATCGCATCAGATCACTTGATCTTGATTCGTACCAAATTATTGCATTTACATCTGTATGTATACATACTTGCAAAGTTTCAAATCGATAAGACTTAATGGTAGTGGGTGAAAGTCGACTGAAAGTTTTGATATTACATAATTACGTAGTTACAGGTAAAGTGGTGGTTCGATTGCCATACAAAGCGTTATTTGACATTCGCAGGCTAACGGCGTGATATTTTAAGAAACTTATGTAACAAACTTTCATCAATTGGCTTCCCATTTGCGCCAAATTCCCCCTTTCCTAGAATAAACTTGTATAAACTAGATTAATTTAAGAAAAATAGTTTTCCCAAAATATCACGTCCCAAACCAATTTCTCAAATTACTGTAGTTTATACAAGTTTATTCTAGGAAAGGGGGAATTTGGCGCAAATGGGAAGCCAATTTATGAAAGTTTGTTACATAAGTTTCTTAAAATATCACGCCGTTGGCCTGCGAATGTCAAATAATGTTTTGTATGGCAATCGAACCACCTTAACGTAAAGCATGTAAAAATTAGTAAATTATTTTCAACATTTGTGACCTGTGTGCCTTGAAGTATTTTAAACGTTTAAATTAATAATTAACGAGTAAATGTGCACAAAAGCATAATTCCACGGATGATTAATATAATTTCAATGCAATTCCAGGAACTCTTCTCATTGGAAATTACGATAGCGACATTAATTTTTATAATATATATAATAAAATATAACTATATATATTTGTTCCTGAGTCGTGGATGTTTTCTATGTATTTAAGTATGTTTATCTTCGTCTAGTACCCAAAGTACAAGCTCTGCTTAGTTTGGGACTAGGTCGATTTGTGTAAGATGATTGTCCGCAAATATTTATTTATTTATTTTATATTTTGGCCTACTTCATATCGCTTTGAATATAAAAGTCGTCTCAGGTTTTAAGTGCCTGTTCACGTGCTGACTAGCGTCTCTGGTAAATAATTGAGATTATATACAGGGTGACTGGTAATTCGACCTATTCCTTGAAAGGGGTTACACTAGAGTTAATTTGCAACAATTTATGTCCAGTCAACCAGGGGTCAAAACTCGATTTTTTTGAATTTTTCGAGTTTTTAGTTTGTTTGAAAAAAAAATCGCCTTGCAGCCTTAAAGTGCTGATTGTGACAAAAATGTTTTTTTACCATCCAAATGGAAGTACTTTTGTCACAATCACCAGCTAAAGACTGCAAGGAGATTTTTTTTCATACAAACTAAAAACTCGAATATCTCGGAAACCAGCGAGTTTCGACCCCTGGTTGACTGGACATAAATTGTTGCAAATTAGCTCTAGTATAACCCCTTTCAAGGAATAGGTCGAATTACCAGTCACCCTGTATACGATATATATTTAAAAAAGTAGGCCGCTACACACTGTATTTTGTATTTAAGTACCTTGTGAATACATCATAATAGTTTTTACGTTTTCGTCAATCTATGCGTCCAAAGAAAAATAAAAATGTCATGAAATGTGGTGTGTGTGTGTGTGTGTGTGTGGTATGTGTGTGTTGTGTGTAATAAATGTTTTGTTTCTTTCTAAGTTAAAACGGCCTTTTTAGGGTTCCGTACTCAAAGAGTAAAACGGGACCCTATTACTAAGACTTCGCTGTCCGTCCGTCCGTCCCTCCGTCCGTCCGTCTGTCTGTCACCAGGCTGTATCTCAAGAACCGTGATAGCTAGAGAGTTGAATTTTTACAGATTATGTATTTCTGCTGCCGCTATAACAACAAATACTAAAAACAAAATAAAATATTTTTTTAAGGGGGGCTCCCATACAACAAACGTGATTTTTTTGCCGTTTTTATAGATAATGGTACGGAACCCTTCGTGCGCGAGTCCAACTCGCACTTGGCCGGTTTTTTTCTTTTGAGTTCATAGATCGACGAATCCAGCTTTTCCGCTGCTCTAGTCTCGCTACTCGCTGCGCGTATATCCTTGTGTAAACGTGTAAACAATGATTGCATAATTAAATACTGTTTAATCCGGGTCTAACGCGATATTTATTTACCTTTATTTCTGACGTTTCGACACGGGTTGCACCGGTCATGGTCGCAGATAACTGTCGTCCCAGCAAGTTGTCAACAGAGATATGGGTTTACAATATTTCCCTACCCTCCAAAAGTCGATAAAAACATGGAGGGTACACCCGAAATAAGTCCACTGCCCATCCATTTTAATGTTAATTGTCTAGGGCACGGCACACAACACTTACAGTATCCGCGCACAGATCCGAAGATATACGAGATTTCAGTTTCTGAATCACTGGTCAAGTCGCTGATAAATTGAAACCATCATCCCTATTGAAGTTCTTTGGATGTTTCCGTATGTGTACAAAGCGCGAGAGTTTAAAGTGTTATAATGATTGCATAAACTTGTAGTTAACAAAATCATATTGTTTGTTGCATGTGTAAGCAATGTTTTTATATTATTATAGCTGTACTATGAAGGGGGAAAGGGGGGACCCCAAAACTGGTTGGCAACATGTCTTGATTGGATGTCTGGAATCTTACCAATATATATCAATTGCCAGAATGCGATGCGGTCCGCATTTTTTGCAAACGGAACTTCACTGAGAGCCTTCTATACTTATAAGGACCGATGGCTTGTCAATAATAATTGTAAAGTTATGTCGCTCACTCAGCTCAATAACTAATAGGATTTTTTTTTAATTTTGAAAAAGTGGATCGGCAAAAAAAAATATTGTACAGGCAAGTGCAAAAATACGTATCGAATATGTACATCGTTTCATAAATATGGTACGAAGTTCTTATTACAACTGCATAAAGATGACTCTGCTCAAAGACCCTGCCTACGAAGCAAGAGGTCCTCGGTTCGAATCCCGGTAAGGGCATTTATTTGTGTGATGAGCACGAATATTTGTTTATCTTCGTCTAGTTCCCATAGTACAAGCTTTGCTTAGTTTGGGACTAGGCCGATTTGTGTAAGATTGTCCGCAAATATTTATTTATTTATTATTTATTGGGACATATTTTTTGAGTATTTTAATGCACCCATATGCCCACAGTCGGACAGCGGGACAGTGGGACATCGGACACCGGACAAACGATTTTCGGCCCAAGCTGAAGCATATAACTTCGTATTCCCTCCCCCAAATTATATAGGTTGTTTATGGTACGGTAAGATCTTAATACGAATTCTCAATTTAGTGGCATTGGCATGGGAGCCTTTCCGATACGTGTACAGTCAAATTCATAAGTTAAACATGAACACATTGATACGTCGTTTTAACCCTTTTTGACAACTTCGTATCGCAGTTTAAACATGACGTGAAATCGCTACAAAGCAGTACAAAGGTGTTCTGGGGAGCGATTTTTTGACTTTCGAGCGGTCGAAAATTGAATAAAAGTAAATACGATTGTAGTGTCTAAATTGCAAGCACTTACTTTCTACCGATATAATTGCGAGTGGTCAATGCCACTCGTTTTTCAATTTTCTCTCGCTATTTCAAAATATTATTTGTGGCAGTGGGCGGGGCACATTGCACGTAGAACCGATGGCCGTTGGGGCGGAAAGGTTCTCGAGTGGCGAACACGTACCGCTAGGCGCGGCGTGGGAAGCCCCCCCACAAGGTGTACTGATTACCTGGTAAAGGTCGCGGGAGTCCGCTGGATGCGGGTGGCGCAGGACCGGTCATTTTGGCACTCTTTGGGGAAGGCGTGTGTCCAGCAGTGGACGTCTTTCGGCTGATATGATGATGATGATTTCAAAATAGCAATCCCTAATTTTTGACAGTTTTCGAGGGAAAGAGCGCTCAACGCTCGAAAGTCAAAAACCGGTCCCGAGCCCCTATTCTATGTGATTCTTCCTGTTATGTCAAATAACTTGTAATCTCAGAGTCTTTGCTGTTATTCTTAACAGTATTTCCTTTAACGATTTCTGTCTCGATATACTGACGTATCGGATTCCAAACACGCGTATCCTGGCTGCATCTCAAAGGATGCCTGTCGGGGACGTGCGTCGACTCGATAATCATTATTAACCATTCCATTATTAATTGCGTTGCATTCTCGGGGGCCGATTTTGTTACTTTGCTGCAGCGTGAGAATATAGTTATATAATTGGTCAAGTTAATAAAGGATACTAAAATTATCATGGGAATGCAAGATGGCTTTACTTTCTGTATAAAAACTTAGATCGGTTACGGACGGCCACTTTTTACAAGCTCTTATTTAACTTGACCTGTTCGTTTGTTTGTTAGTTTGTTATTTAGTACTGTTGACAAATCTTTGAACTGAATTTTGAACCACTTAACCTCAACCGATTCAGCTGAAATGTTGGGTAGGTAATTATGATGAAATACTTGTTTGCATCTTTACATCTGGATGCGGGTGGCGCAGGACCGGTCACTTTGGAACTCTTTGGGGGAGGCCGAAAGACGTCCACTGCTGGACATAGCAGTGGACGTCTTTCGGCTGATATGATGATGATGATGATGATCTTTACATCACTTGCCATTCCTGTTTACCGCTAATATTAAGTGTTCAAGCAAATCGGACAGGTTTTGGTAAAATCTAAAATTGGTTATTAAATAATCATAAATCAAGATCACTCTGCTGTCAAAGGTCGATTCTAGTACGTCTCATTCAATACTAGAGGGCGACACTAGCACCGCCCCGCTCGGCAGAGAGAGGTCTGTATCTTTAGAGTTTCAAGATGACTCGTTCATTGCAAATCGGGACCGACATGTAGCCGCATGGTTTAAGGTTAGGAAAGCCTTTTCAGGGCTGAAGGCCCAGACTAGGGTCAAGTCAGTGTATTTTCATGTAATCAAGTGTGTGCAATAATACATCAAGTGTAAATGGTCAAATAGTTTCATTTCTTCAATCTTCATTCCGAGTGACGCGGTGATGGGATGCAGCGTGTTCACTCGGTGGTGGCCCAAACCTTCATAAACCCCATCCAGGACGGATGGGGAGGAAGCTGACGGTGGGAGCGGATCCACGGCGGAGCTCTCGACGGCGGCAGCTGAGGTAAGGTGTCCAGGACGGAGCCTTACATGGTCAAGTATTCATCTTCATCGTGTTCATTATTAGTGGCACCAAGAGGGGAGCACTTCAGGCTAGGACAGCACCCCCTCTACAACCCCCACCTTATCATTCATTTTTGGTGGCTCCCATGAGGGGAGGGACCAGCACGATCTCAATCTATTAACCTAATTCCTCCCTCATTTTGATGGCTCCCATGAGGGGAGGGATTAGTACGATCTCACGGCCAGATCAATTCATTTCATCAGAACCCAGGACGGGACAGGAAGATCTGCACTAGTTGTCATACCCAGGAAGGGAAGCAACTAGCAAGGGAAAGCGCAGATCGCTGCATCAAACCCGGGACGGGACGCAGCTTGTTCGATCGACGTGACAACGCGGTGTGCGTGGGTCATCGAGGGTCAGCAGCGGGTGCGACGGGACATCGCAGGCTGTGTGTTTTGTTGCATTTGTCAGTGTAGACTCAGTGCGCGAAAAGGCAAATATCGTAGCATTTACAGTGATAAGTGAACGGACAATTATTGCATCAGAATACCGCGTCATAGGTATATTGTATATGCAACACGTCATCGCTACGTGGACGAACGCGAGCGAGCACATTTCATTCAGCGGGAACCGGTCAACATTCCATTCGTCGGGCACGTTCAGTCGCCGGTCTTCGGGCAACTTCGGAACGCCACGAACATTCACGAACATTCAATCGGTCATAAGTTCAGTCGACGGTTCTTCGGGCAACATCGGGTCGGAACCATAGAGGTAGAAACGCGACTGACAGTGACAGCTCATGAACTGTCAACTCAAGTGTCAGCGTCAACTCATTGGTCAATATCTCACATTCATAGCGGTGCAATGTTTATTACAGACAATTAAGTGTATTTAAGTCTCAACTCGTGACGAGTGATTGGTAAAACAGTGCATTCATGTTCAACAAACACTGGTGAGTCGAATACCTTTACGTAATTACATTTGCAAATTGGTCAATGTTTGAGGTTAGTCAGTCAGTGAAAAGAATTCACTTGTAAGTTCCGTATGAACAAATGTAAATACCTCACCAAATATAACTGATTCAAACAGTGATTATTTGAATTCAAGTTCAATGTTTACAACTCAATCATTCATTGTTGTCAACAAAGGTAGGTCATAAAATATAACTTTGTTTGTTGTCAGTTTGAGTAAGACACAAAAGGTAGTTATTCACATCATTAAGCTGGTGGTTAATTTAATTCATGCACTGTAAACAGGGTGCAATCATGCAGTGTGCACATGCAGGGTGTAATGGAAAAGGGTCATCTTTATAAACTGATATGTTTATCTTTTGTTGCACTGATCATTAAGGGTAAATTCATTCAGTGTATACATACAGGGTGTATTAGTCAAGGGTCATCATAATAAACTGACAGGTGTATCAGTTATTGCGGATGCTTGGTAATTGGTAAATGTTATCATCATTCATTATCAGGGGTCAGTTTAGGTACCAATGTTAGTGGACATTGGACAGTCAATGGGCACCACTCACAGGGAGGTGAAAGTGGTAGTAATTAGGTGTCAGTAATTACTTCAGGCTCATGCCAGTGACAAGGGGGTCATACTTGTTAGTTAATGTCATGTTTCAGTGGTGCTGGTGAGCATTACTTCAGAGTACGAGGAGCGCTATGGCAGTGACTTCGAGGTCCTGCCCACGGTGCAGCAATGGCTGCGGCTGCTGGTTAAGCAGTGTCGCATGCTGCAACGCGTGACTTCGGACATCAGTGCGGGTGCACAGAGCGGAGGCTCCAGGGACGTCAGCGGCAAGGGGCAGGAAGCCACCGCCGCTTAAACGAGTGCGTCGGGTTGGAGATGCACCGAGGCCTGCAGCGTCAGGGAGACTGCTGAAGGCCCACTCAGCTCATCAAGTCAGGTGACACACAACCAGTGCTCATTCTGTTTCAGCAAGGATAACGCTATGTCAGCAGCGTCATGGTCAAAGGGGCGAGCTGTCATACACAGGGTGAGTCAGGACAAGGGCGATTCACAATTTCATCAGTCGGCACCTCAGGCCGAGTAGGTCAACGCGACGGGAGTCGCCAGTGCTGGTCAATATAATAAATATATGGCGCGCCAGGGCAGCGTCGGCGCCCAGGGTACCAGGACCAACTCATCAGTAGTTGGTGGACATGTGCCACGTCCACAGCGGGAGGCAAGGGCGAGGCAGGCTTAGATCACCTTCGAGGAACTCAGGTTTGGTTCTAGGCACCAGGCACATACATATCAGCACGGGCGTTGCTGGACAGCATCACGGAGTATGCTGCATGCCCAGTCAGGTTCATACTCAACGTCAGATAAGGTAAATATGTAACAAGGTGATATCAGGTCAGAGTCAATTAAAATCAATTCAATTCATTCAAAATAAATTCATGTCAACTCAATCAATTCATTCAGTTCAAAGTCAAAGTCAACTCAAGTCGGTTTAACATGCTCAAGTCAAATCAGAGCCACGTCAGATTCAAATCAGAATCAAGTTAGTTTCAATCAAATTCAATTCATGACAAGTCAAAGTCAACTCAAGTTGGTCTAACATGCTCAAGTCAAATCAGAGCCACGTCAGATTCAAATCAGACTCAAGTCAGATACAAAATGTCAATGTTAATAGGCACATTGATGGTAGGTTCATTTCATTTCACTGTACTCATCAATGTTCGTCATATGAGTATTAAATAGTATATCATTAGGCTTGATCATAGGAAATATTCGGAAAATATTCATCAAGGTTTTAGGGAATCAAGGGTCACACTCATTGTCATATCACGTCAGGCAACATTATGTTATGTTGGGACCTCTCATAGTCAAGGCAAGGGTCGCATCACTTAAGGTGAGGCGCATCATTTCCAACCGGAAACTCAACACTGCTCATTTAGTTTCTCTGCTGTGAAATCATGAGGCAGAGGCTTGAGGATTCTGAGAACTCTGAGAGTCTTAACGCCGGCCTGGTAGCAGCGACGTGTTATCATGGTTCAGCTAGACTAATATGGAAAAGATATTCACATTGGACATGTGGGAAAAAAATAAAATTAAATTTAATTTATTCATGTCGCTCAACTTGTTATCCAATATATGTAGGTAAACATATTGGGTAACTAACAATATGTTGGTTTAGGATTTAAGTATAGGTATAGGTAGGTAGGTACGTAGAATAGGTATTATATTAAGTAAAGTAGGTATTACATTACTTTAAGGTAAGTAAGTAGGTAAGATTTAGTACTAAGGCTGTACTATTACGACGGAATGCTCTGTAAAGCTACAGACGCTCAGCGTGTTCGCAGATGAACAGCATTTCATCCGAGTCAGGGACGACTGCGGAATCACGGGCTGTCTTATGGTAAAAAGCATCGGTAAGGTGTACCTAAGGATCATAGGACACTAGCATAAAGTGTTCTCGAGGAGCGACGGACACTCTCATGCAATACTCAGGTAAGAGTATAGCTATATATCCGAGTCAGGGACGACTGCGGAATCACGGGCTGTCTTATGGTAAGAAGCATCGGTATGGTGTAACTAAGGATCATAGGACACTATCATAAAGTGTTCTCGAGGAGCGACGAACACTATCATGCAATACTCAGGTAAGAGTATAGCTATATGCTAAGTAGGTATGTACCAGGTTCAACGCATGGACTTAGCCGTCAATCATGGATGATCTTCCAGCTGATGAGGTCACAGCTGTGAGACATTATTCAGGTATAAAAGCGGTTCACTTTAGGTGAGCACAGAGGGCTCACTACGACTCACGAGGTATGTAACCGTCTAGGTTGTTATCATTGATAAGGTCAGAACGGATCAATGACTTTATTGGGTTCAAATCATATGTCAGGGAGGTCATCAGTACCTCATTGATCACGACATCTGTCACTATGGGATAATACCTTATTACCTTGCAAGCACGTAATAACTGGTAGGTATAAGTATTCGTTGGCTATGGGGTTAAGTTATTTAGTCAATTCAATACAATTGGTATTTCATTGTTTAATGAGATAAAGGTGTAATCAGATCGGTCAGAATAAATACTCAAAATGGAGAGCTTATTCAATCAGTCGTTAATTTGTGTAAATTAACTAGGTATTCAATCTGATTCATATTAAACTTAAGGTGTATAAAATGTCATTATCATTTCTCATGTCATATATGTTAAGTCACATATAATTACTTCAAAATGTCATTATCATTTCTCATGTCATGTGTCATGGATATTACTTCATTATGTCAGTACAGGATTAGGTCAATATCCTTACCTACTCATGTACTTATGTATGTAGTCTATATAGTCATACTACTACATAATGTGGAAAGTATGCTACGAATGTATAGCTATCAATATTATTGATTCATGTTATTCATATGGATGTATTCTTGGTATAAGATGCTACTTCATTATTCAAATAGGTTTATATGAACAATGTTATTTTAAACATGTGTGTCTGTAATCACAAGTCATACTAAGTCATAGGATCATTATATTTTCAATGTCATATTTCATAGTGGCTTGCAAGTATTCAGCTTATCTTTTCCCGGCGGGCGGAGGGAATGTTCAAGCAAATCGGACAGGTTTTGGTAAAATCTAAAATTGGTTATTAAATAATCATAAATCAAGATCACTCTGCTGTCAAAGGTCGATTCTAGTACGTCTCATTCAATACTAGAGGGCGACACTAGCACCGCCCCGCTCGGCAGAGAGAGGTCTGTATCTTTAGAGTTTCAAGATGACTCGTTCATTGCAAATCGGGACCGACATGTAGCCGCATGGTTTAAGGTTAGGAAAGCCTTTTCAGGGCTGAAGGCCCAGACTAGGGTCAAGTCAGTGTATTTTCATGTAATCAAGTGTGTGCAATAATACATCAAGTGTAAATGGTCAAATAGTTTCATTTCTTCAATCTTCATTCCGAGTGACGCGGTGATGGGATGCAGCGTGTTCACTCGGTGGTGGCCCAAACCTTCATAAACCCCATCCAGGACGGATGGGGAGGAAGCTGACGGTGGGAGCGGATCCACGGCGGAGCTCTCGACGGCGGCAGCTGAGGTAAGGTGTCCAGGACGGAGCCTTACATGGTCAAGTATTCATCTTCATCGTGTTCATTATTAGTGGCACCAAGAGGGGAGCACTTCAGGCTAGGACAGCACCCCCTCTACAACCCCCACCTTATCATTCATATTTTGGAGCATTTGTTTGGTAACCCATGACGGGATAGTACTTACCACCTCCTTATTTCATTCATATTTGGGAGCCCATGAAGGGGACCCTATTCACTTCATTTACTCATCATTAAGCATAAATAAAATTAAAATCATAGATTGTACACATATATATAGATACCAAAACATAATGGGCTTGTGACCTTAAATTTGTTAACGATGCCATTCGAACCAGTTTTTGTAGATGAACAAATGTTTGTATGGAAGCAACTACATTTAAAGGACTTTAATACCCAAAAAATCGAGTTAAAGACGGACCTCGCTGACAGCAGCCGAAACGCTTCATACTGATTGGCTTTTGAAGTATGACGTCACACCGTGTAATTTGTACTAACCGTTGCATGGAAAATGAAGTTAATTGCTGTTTCGGTCGCGAAATACTGCGTTTAGGTCCATAGTTGTCGTACAAATTTGTTTTTAAAAATGCGTAAGGATTCTATGGGTACCTTTAAATTTACTCTTCGACACTAAATAAAAAAAACTTTTTTTTCTAAACTTTCAAGGTTCATATCTTTTTATGATTTGAATTATATTTTGTAATTTATACTTTATTACAATCTTTTGGTAGTTTACTATCCATTTAGCAACACGACGTTATCAATTTAACACCACGCAACAAGCCTATTATAAAGAGTTTATATTCGCCAACAAACTGTTATGCAATTTGGCGAAGAATTAGACGACAAAAAGTACGATAAACTTATCGTACTTTTTGTTGAGTAAGAAATAAAAAAATAAAAAAAGTATAGTTTGGATGACAATCCAATGTACCACCGAGTTGATCAGATGATGGAGACAGAAGGTGGCCATGGGAATTCAGTACTTAACAGACGTAACCCCGTTGAGTTTGGGCTCGTTAGAATCGGCTCAACGAGTAGTTGATGACGATGACGGTATACAGAAAAGTACAGTTGGCAATAAAAATTTGTACCAAAAATTATTTTTTTGACAAATACTTATGCTGGGTAGAAATGCGCGACAGTATCGCGACACTCTACATATTCACCACGCAGGTACATACTGTATTGCATTTGCTCGCTGCAAAAGCCGCTCATAGATTTTGAGAGGAGTATTACGTATCCACACTGTCGTGCAAGCTTTTAGAGGGAAAGATGGAGATAAATGACCTGGAGTTTCATAATCCCTCTATTATTCTCTTTTACGGCTGCGAGACGACTTGCAGTCCACCACGCAGGGCAGTCTGAATGCGCCTTATCGTTTGGCCGACCATTTCTGTTACTGCAACGCAACTGAAGCCTCTCACAGATGGTGATTCTGGCCTTATGAGTTAAACGTTATTTCTATGAGACAAATGATCACATTTGTTATTGAATATTGAGTGAAAGACTGAATGCTGTTGTGGAGGTCCCGATATTCAATTTATATCGACAGCGACCCACAAATGATATATTTTGATCCCATTTAACGTTCAAATACGAGAACATATAAATATAAAATGTTGTAAAGAGGCGTGCGCGCATGCGTTTATTGATATCGATGAAAACGAGGGGTTGCCATTTGATTAGTGTTTATGAATTACTAGTGGTAGGTACTTATATTCGTATGACAATAAGTAAGAGAACAAGAAGTACAGATAGCCCTAATAATGTTAAAAGAAAATAGATTAAAATCGTCTATCGTCTAATCTCATATTTTGTACTTTAAGAATTCAGAACATGGCTCTATCTATACTCTGAAAATCGGCCCTTATATAACGGTGATAAAAAAACAACAAAAAACATTAAGCTTCAAATATGAATTAAACGTACTTGAAACGTCACTTTTGGTAATGTATTTGTAACGTTACTATCTGGGCAATACAATTTTAAAATTAAATTGGAACTAACTTAAAAATATTTCACCGTTTGGTTTTGACCATTTCGTTTATTGGTCATCACAATTCCAAAGTGCTGACGTCTGTAGAGAATTTTATGAAAGCTAGTTAAGTCAGTTATAAACGCTGCAGATTGAATTACGCCAACTAGGTGGAAAGAAAATCGTGTTTAATATTAAAGAAATACACTTTTCTTTCGCAGAAGTTTACTCGAGCTTTTCCAGACATCTCCGTTTTGAAGGGGCCTTATTATAAGACTTATTCAGTAAGCTCTGTTTGTGATTTCGCATTGTGATATGAATTCAAAAATATTTTTACTAATGGCTGCATAATATACATACCTACAGGTTTGTAAAAGCCTCACAACATAATTCAGCATTTATGTAGAAATGGCTTTAATTATTGGCAGTTGCTGCAGTAGTTGTGTAAATGGCATTTTCTACTAACGGCGCTCTTCCACTCTTAATAGCATTGCAATTTTTCTAATTACATGTTTCTTTTGTGTTCAAGCGTAGACTATCAGTTATTCAACAAGTCCCATAAATTTATTATCTAAAAGGATATCTTTAAATCTATTCGAGTGACGAGCATGGCGTACCAGTAAGATTTTATCCCATAACTCTATTTCTACCTAAGTATCCCTATCTTTACTGAGCATTATCTAATAAAAAGCCCACAAAAAGGCTCTCAAAGTCTCAAACTATGTTTTACTACAACATAACGGGCTATATTAATATCTCTGTAATCCTTTGCGATGGCGAGTGGCAGCTACAGATAAAGAGAACCACTTCTATTATCACAGAATGCCACGACTTCCTAGAGTACCGGCGGCTCTTGAAGCCTTCTGATCTCGGAAGAGGGACTACTTATGAAGGGCTTCGTGTCATGAACCCGACTGACACTTCCCGACTATCGGTTATCCTTATCCCACTAATATTGTATTGTTAGGAAAGTGTTCCGTATTTTTCTCTTTAAGATTCCGCGATGTAGGCACTTTGTCGTTAGTTTATTTTTGTGATTCACGAGACTAAAAAGTCCGCAAAATGTCAAGAAAAAGGTAAGTAGAAGAATAATGCTAAAGAATATTCGATCCAAAATATACTCAAGTCAACGTAATACGTAAATTAATCTTGTAAAAATACGTCCTTTTTAGGGTTCCGTACCCAAAGGGTAAAACGGGACCCTATTCCTAAGACTCCGCTGTCCGTCCGTCTGTCTGTATGTCCGTCTGTCACCAGACTGTATCTCATGAACCGTGATAGTTAGACAGTTGAATAATTCACAGCTGTATTTCTGTTGCCGCTATAACAACAAGTAAGTACTAAAAACAGAATAAAATAAATGGTACTTATAAGGTGGCTCCCATACAACAAACGTGTTTTTTTGGCGTTTTTATAGATAAATAGTACGGAACCCTTCGTGCGCGAATCCGATTCGCACTTGGCCGGTTTTTTGTATTAGTAACAGTATAAAAAAAAAAAAAATTTTTTTAGGGTTCCGTACTCAAAGAGTAAGACGGGACCCTATTACTAAGACTGCGCTGTCCGTCTGTCCGTCTGTCTGTCTGTCTGTCAGTCTGTCTGTCTGTCTGTCTGTCTGTCTGTCTGTCTGTCTGTCTGTCTGTCTCCAGGCTGTATCTCACTGATACCGTGATAGTTCCAGTTGAAATTTTCACAGATGATGTATTTCTTGTTGCCGCTATAACAACAAATACTAAAAACAGAATATATAATAAAATATAGATAATGGTACGGAACCCTTCGTGCGCGAGTCCGACTCGCACGTGGCCGGTTTTTTTTTTCTAAATTGAACCGAACAAAACCGAACCGTAGAATTTATTTATAACAAATTGGATTATTTACCGTGTTGTAAGTTTATATGTACATATAACAGCGAGTTTTGAGACTGGGTTTAAATGCAAATTAATTTCTTAGTTATAAACTACTAAGAGTACTTAGCAATTGGTTCACAAAAACTGCTCCGAAATATGAGAGTAGCTTTAACTTCATAAAGATTCACGGAAATCTCGCGAGACAAAACTTATCGACATCGATAATTCGTCCGCATCCCAAATTATCGGAATTTGTAATTCGATCGAATGATTTCAATTTAGAACCGACAGCTCTGGGCCCGGACGGGCTTCAATTTAATGGACTTTTTTATAAGATCTATAAAACACTTAAGTAATTTGACACGCATTTTACGAATTGCTCCCTTTGGGAACGGCCTGGTGCCTGAGCTCTTTAGCTTGTGTACAAAGTTTATTTAGGTTTTGGTGTGTTTAAGGAGTTCCCGTTTAAGCAGTGTTGTTTTTTTATATTGTTCATTCTGTACTAGTTTCGGTCCACGAATGCGTACGCGATTACATTATCACGGCATTAACGGGCTGTCGAGAGAGCATGATATTGATGTGTTTAACATATATACCCAATCTATAAGGCGTATTTTATCGCGTAAATTCTTTAAGTGAGCTTGCCCTTTCCTTATTGTCTTCTTGTTTTTTACTACTTTTTTTACTCTTTTACGACTTTAATACTTCATGTAATTGATTAGTCTAGTTCAATGGACAACTGTATATACTTCTATTGTGATGTTTTAACTTCTATTAGATTGCTATCTGTGAGAATCTATAATTGGCCTCCTATTTCTATATCTGTTGTTAACCTGTTTTGTGAGCTGTTGGTTTTCCAATAAATAAATAAAGAAATAAATTAGGCTATGTGCTGCTTATGTATTTTGATGTAGGTACAGTCGACTACAATGAGAAAGATACGGCCTAAAAGTAACAAATGTATATGTACACACGACTTTATTGCCTTAACATTAAGGTCGTGTATAGGTACATATTTGTGTAACATTGGCCGTATCGATCTTTTTGTAGTCGACTGTACTGCCCTCCTAAGCCAAGTGGCGCTATCTCAAAATAAAATGTCATTGGACCATGTAATTTAATTTAATAAACAATATTTTGAGATGCATTCGGCTTAGGAGGGCAGTGTACATAAGCTCTAACAGCGGACTGCATCGACCACATTTGTTGGCACCGGTAGCTGTCATCCCATAAAGAACTGTCAAATTTCTCATATAATCAGATTTTATCGAACCTATCTTACGATCCGGAAGTCACTCAAAGGGCAATAGAGAGGGCTATGCTGGGAGTTCCTTTGCGCGATCACATCAGAAATGAGGCTATCCGCAGCAGAACCAAGGTAACCGATATAGCCCTCCGAATTGCTAAACTTAAGTGGCAGTGGGCGGGGCACATTGCACGTAGAACCGATGGCCGTTGGGGCGGAAATGTTCTCGAGTGTCGACCACGTACCGGAAGGCGCGGCGTGGGTCTGCTGCGCTGCTAAAGGTCGCGGGAGTCCGCTGGATGCGGGTGGCGCAGGACCGGCCATTGTGGCACTCTTTGGGGGAGGCCTATGTCCAGCAGTGGACGTATTTCGGCTGATATGATGATGATGATCTTACGATTACCCACGGATGAAAAACCCACCCTCAGGCGGGTTGCACCAACTTACGAATGCATAGCGATCAACTTTAAATATGGTGAATTTGATTCCATAGAAACTTGTCAAATTCTCCATACATTCAGATTTCAACGAACACCGCTTACGATGGTTTGGAAGCCAGTAGCCACCCTTAGTCGTATGACTGTTCCTCGCGGAAGCATTCCAAGATTTTGGATTTGCGCTATAAAAAGTCCCGTCTCCATTACTCAAATTCATAAAATTTCTTTAGTGAAGCTCCGATGGTAAATGTAGATAAGTATCAAATTAATAAAAATACGTCCTTGTGAAGGCTTGGAATGAGCGCGGGCGTTAAAAACTCGCTCGACTTGAAGAGTTTTCGGCGCCAATAAAGAAAAGTGTTGCCGTTTTATAGCCGGGCGTGTCTACTTATTAAGCAAAAATGGTGCTCCTCGTCTCTTAGAATAAGTACTTTTTATGTGTCTTTGAGTCGGAAGTTTCGTCCTTTTTCTGAGTAGTATTTTTTTTTTAGGAATGATGAGATTTTGTATATATTTTTTTTTAAGGCATAGAAATTCTTGAATTTTTTTCTCACGATTCTCACAGATTTTGACTAAGTGGGACTTTATCGCGTATAAATTACTTCTTTGAGGCTTCTCAAAGTTTCGGATGCGTCACAACATCTTTGGTCACGGGACGACCCCTGGAAATCCTTGGTAGTGAAATATGATTAAAATAAATGATAAGTAGGTAGTATGTGTTGTTAGGCGTTATTTGTCGATTGAGTGAGATTGAAGAGTGACGATACCAGCAGCTATCCGTATAAACCAGCCACAAAGAACATTGAGATGTCAATTTTTCCCAGCGACAGTCCAATTTCCATTGCCAAATGTCGATACCGTATCGATTAAAATCCAGGCCGACCTCCCCATTTCCCCCTCATAGACGCGGGGACTAATTTAATTAAGAACTTTAATATTTTTCACAAACTTCCCTAGAGCCCGTGGCTTCTTTGCTGACTTATTATAGTTCAGCATTCATGTATTACCTACATTACTCGTACCTTCTCGAGGAGCGCTGTTCAATTAATATAGCGATTATTTTGCTATGATATTCAGCGCCCATCTATTTGTATGGTCTTAAGAATTTAACATGAATTCAAGTAAGGTAAAGGCGACTTTAACTCATCATTTGCTTGCCCTTATTCCATTTACTTGAGGTTGACGTAGCATGCCTTTTTTCCGTACCTCTATCGCCTGTCACCCGTCACTCACTTCCTTTCTATTTTTATCGTCTTTCAGGCAGTCTACCCACCTTTTACTTTTTTTATTAAATGGGACTATGTGTTATTTACTTATACGTTTCGGGTGTCGCTGTCGTAGTTGTGATCATGTTAAAAAAATAGTTACGAAGTGCCTTGTGGTTTAAAATGCATATTTATATCCTCTTCTGTCTTTCGACCTCCGAAACATCGATGCAAATTAAATTATACTTTACTAGTGACCCGCCCCGGCTTCGCACGGGTTTATATGTATAATACAATTAATACATGCATGTATTATACATATAAGCCTACCTCTTGAATCACTCTATCTATTAAAAAAAACCGCATTAAAATCCGTTGCTTAGTTTTAAAGATCTAAGCATACATAGGGACAGACAGACAGCGGGAAGCGACTTTGTTTTATACTATGTATTGATATACTCGTAAACTTCCGGTTAATATCCACCTGACTGAGATGTGCGAAACACATCATCGCACATTTCTGGTAGATCTGCACCCTATATTTTAACAATAGGTGCCCCCTTTTTGGGTTCCGTAGCCAAATGGCAAAAAACGGAACCCTTATAGATTCGTCATATCCGTCCGTCTGTCTGTCTGTCTGTCTGTCTGTCCGTCCGTATGTCATAGCCACTTTTTTCCGAAACTATAAGAGCTATACTGTTGAAATTTGGTAAGTAGATGTATCCTGTGAACCGCATTAAGATTTTTACACAGACACATTAAGTTTTAGGGGTCCCCATACTCAGAACTGAAACTCGAAAAATTTTTTTTTTCTTCAAAAATTATATTGAGGTTTCTAACATCATTTTTTTCTAAACTGGATAGTTTGCGCGAGAGACACTTCCAAAGTGGTAAAATGTGTGTCCCCCCCCCCCTGTAACTTCTAAAATAATAGAATGATAAAACTAAAAAAAATATATGATGTACCATGTAAACTTCCACCGGAAATTGGTTTGAACGAGATCTAATAAGTAGTTTTTTTTTAATACGTCATAAATCGTAAACCGCAATTTATTTCACGGAACCCTTCATGTGCGAGTCCGACTCGCACTTGGCCACTTTTTTAGATGTTAGGGTAAAATTTAAATATGAATAAATAAATAACTACGAATTAGCTTCCGTTCCCAACTCAAGTGGCTCCTTATCGGTCTTCGTCGTGAGTCTCACATCCTAGTTCTTCTATAAAGTGTATTTTACAACTCGGCCACCCCTGCATATCTTTAAGCGAGTTTTAACTACCATTCTTCCAGCAGATCTGTCCAAAACAGACTGCTTGCTTCACCATCTTCTTCATTGAAAATTTTCAACAATTTTGTCACCTTTCGAGCTATTCGGCTTTGGATTGTTTTTCCGTTAGATGTGCCAAGTCGCTGCCCATTTTCAAGTCTTCTGAAACGTCAACGTTACTTGTCACTCTCTTAATTTGTGTTTATATGTGCAAGCGCAGCGGCTGCGTTCAGTTTAATTTTTAAGGCCGTGTCAAGCAACATAACGTGGGGCCCACAAATGCATATGCTGAGGCGGGGCCATTTCGGAACAAACACATAGGTAGTTTTAGGTATTTGGTTAGTTTTTTATACATATATTGTTTTTTTAGTTTAATACTTTTTGTGTTTGTCTTGAATAAACTAATTTAATTTTCATATTTAAAAAAAATGTAAGTATATACATGTGCAGTTTATTTGAAGGTATATTGCATATCATCTAGTCAATGCTTGTTATATCCAAGGATTCAACGATAGTATATCTCCATAAAACCTATTCTTACTCTAAATCGCAAACATTCCTTTATTTGACAACACAATATCCACTTCATCCGCCGGGATATTCGATTAACAGCGGCTCTTTCATCGTTTAATTAGATTCAGCGCAAACTCTACATTAATAATTACTATTGAGATCATTCCCAATTGCTTTCATAACGGAATGTTCTGGATCAGCCGAGACTGGTTATTGTGAAAGTATTGTACTGCCGATGATAAGTATAGAATGTTTACATTTTTACAAACTTTATATTAACTTTCACTGTTCGTATGTATGCAAGTATGTAACTAAGTTGTCCGTCAAAATTTGCAATCCATTTTTCAGTCACTTCCCGTTATCCGATTGAACTGAAATTTTGCATGCATATGTATATCGCATGACAATGCAATATTATGATGACATGGAGCTGATCTCATGCTGGAGCTGGAAGGTGGCCATAGGAACTCCGCAATAAAACGACACAACCCCATCGAGTTTGGGCTCGTTAAAATCGTCTCAATGAGTATTTGATGTTGGTATGCAGAAAAGTGCAGTCGGCAATAAAAGCTTGTACCAAAAATTCGCATCGCCCGCGTATTGCAAAGAACGCCGGCAAACCCGCGGGATACAATATAGCCTATATAAGCATATAACCATCCAGAAAGTCCATTCTACACGCAGTTGAAAGAATTTCCGGAGATTACCCAATCTTACAAACTTAAGTGTAATATCACAGACATTTCCTCTTTATACATATTATAAATACATTTGTAATAAGGAAGAAAAAAAACAATTTAAGTCTACTGAACAACGATAGGTATATAACAAACTAATAAATCAATACCTGACGACCTCTTTAGAGACTAGACCTAGTTGGTAGTGGCCCTGCCTACGAAGCTAGAGGTCCCGGGTTCTAATCCCGGTAAGGGCATTAATTTGTGTGATGAGTCATGGATGTGTTCTATGTGTTTATTTATTTATATCCACATGTGTATCGTCGCCTAGTACCCATAGTACAAGCTTTGCTTAGTTTGGGACTAGGTCGATTTATGTAAGACTGTCCAAACGTGGTCCGAACATATTTAATTTATTTAATAAAAAAAATAATAATAAATAAATTGAACTGTTTATTTTAATTGATAGACAACAAAAAAATATTATTCAGGTACAACTTAACCCAATCTTAAATTTTAAAGATTAGCTAAGTTTAGTTAGTTATATATCATATCATTGACATTTTAATTTAAATTATTGTTAGTAAGTATTTGTTAGTTATTGTTAGATAAGGGGTCGGCAACGCGCTAGTGACGCCTCTGGAGTCGCAAGCGTCAATAGGCTACAGTGTCTACTCACCATCAGACAGGCTTATGCTTATTTGCCACTGTCGTCAAAAAGTCTAACGGCTGCCATGAGGAAATGAGGATAGGTTACCCCCGAAATCAATTCAAATTAATTTTCACTATGAAATATTGACGTGTATGATTTGATTGTAGAAAGAAATAGCAGCAACCCACTTGGTTAAGGTGGTTCGATTGCCAATTCGCCATACAAAACGTTACTTGACATTCGCAGGGTAACGGCGTGATATTTTAAGAAACTTATGTAACAAACTTAAATAAATTGGCTTTCCACTTGCGCGAAATTCCCCCTTTCCTACAATAAACTTGTATTAAATATAATAATTTGAGAGATTGGTTGGGGACGTGATATTTAAAAAAAAAACTGTGTTTTTCAATTATTCTTGTTTATACAAGTTTATCCTAGGAAAGGAGGAATTTCGCGCAAATGGAAACCCAATTAATGAAGGTTTATTGCATAAGTTTCTTAAAATATCACGCCGTTTGCCTGCGAATGTCAAATAACGTTTTGTATGGCAATCGGACCACCTTAAAACAATACCTTACTACAGTTCTGGCCAAAAATTTGTGACACTGAATTGTTGCTTTGGATATTAATTCCACCTCTTTCTGATGGTAGCAGCCAACGGAAGGGATGATATATGTTTTCAATTTCTATGTTAATAGTTGCCCGCGTGGCTTTGCCCGCGTATTGCAAAGAAAGCAGGCAAACCCGCGGGATAAAATATAGCCTATAACCATCCATAAAGTCCATTCTACACGCAGGTGAAAGAATTTTTGAAATCGGATAAGCGGTTCCGTAGATTACCCATTACATACAAACTTACATTTTACAAAGCTCCAATCTCACAGACTTTTTTTTCGAACAAGCGAGCGAAGCGTCCGAAGTTCTATGCTTCAGCTTGGGCCGAAAATCGTTCGTATGTCCGGCCGGCGTCCGGTGTCTGTCCCACTGTTCTCCTCTACAGGTCGCATTTCTCAACAATTCTCGTGAAATTTTGTGAGCAGATTCGTTAATAACATAGTTTTTTTTGTCGAGTCACTTTTTCAAAATTAAAAAAGACATGTTTTTTTTAGAAAAAAAATACTGGTTTGCGAGTTTTACAGCTAGCAGAACCACTTGTAATATTAGTATATGTAGGTAGACACATTTAGTAACCAAACTGTATTATCAAAGCTGTTTACGCAGTTTGTGCCTATTCAAATAAATAATAATGTTAGTTAATATGCATTTAATTCATTAGCAAAGAGCATTCACGAAATAGTGTTCATTAGCATTATCACAAACAGTTACTAATCATGGTAACTCATTATGATAAAAAGAAAAAGAGATTAAGCCATTATTTTGATTTAAAATAATCGACTCTATAGATGCGTAAAAAAAATTGGGAACAAAACTATGTTTCGAATAGTAAAAACATTTTTTTTTTATATACATTAATTCGTAAAGTTTCGCCAATCAACGTACGTAGTAGCTTAGAAACTAAGCCTGTCTCATTCTCACCTTAGCAAAAAGCAATGTAAATTACATATTATGCTCTCTTTTGTTTTTCTAACGTCCGTCCCAGCCAGTTACAGTAACACGATCACTAATGTTTCCTTTAGCCGAGTCACCGGCGATAATCGAGTCAGTCGAGTCGAGCGGCCAGTGTTGAATAACTTATGAATTCGATTCAACCTTATCGATTCCAGACGGACTGGCTAATACTGGCAACTCTTTATCTGTTCCGTTTTAAAAATGGAATTTGATTCATTCGACTTTTGAAGACAAATTGGCGGGTGAATGGTTAAACTAATGGGTAATGGTTATTATTGCATGCTACGAAGCATGTGGTGTTGTGTTCCTGGTGGTGAGTAAGGTCGCCAGAGCTCCCTAGGATGCGCTGTGTTGGGAGTGAGGGACCTGCATGTCTCTACCTGCCAACACAGCGAATCCTCAAGTGAATAAAGGGTCGGCAACGCGCTTGTAATTCTTCTGGAGTCACAAGTGTCCATAGGCGACTGTACCAGCTTAACATCAGGCAGGCCGTAAGCTTGTTAGCCACCGTCGTAGTATAAAAATAAAAAAAAACTTAGACGTAGGTATTAAAGAAGATTCGACGTTTCTGATGTCTTTGAGAATTCTTGCTCAAATGTGATAGTGAGCGACGTGCTACTCGTCACTACCAGTGGCGTGGCGTCAACGATTTCCATAGGCAAGCCGCTTCTATATTTGCTCTAATTTAGGTGCTCATATGTCTAAGAAATTAAGAATATACTAGTCGGTGGAAATCAAGTTCTGTGGACCACTGACCCGTTGTGTTTTGTATATTGCGAAGTTAATATTGGGGTGATTCTTCGTCGGTTAAACAAACTTTCCATACATTTTCAATGATGCTGGTATCATTATTGGCAAAAAGTAGAAGAAAATATTTTTGGTACCTACAGCTTTTCACTAGTCATCGAGGAGCAGGCTCTCAAACTGCAATTCTGAAATTAATGGAAACTGCAATTCTGAAATTAATGGAAATGTTTCCATTAATTTCAGAATCTTCACAATCCTCTCAATCTTGTAGCTTATAGTCGGTATATGTTGTTGCACCCACAAATGTCTAGCCCCCTTATTCATAAAACTTAAAATGCCTCTGCTAAATAAAATGTGCTTTGTCCCTTTCTTAAGAAAACAAATGTCAAAGTGACAGATAAGGACAAACAAATTTTAACGCCATTTTAGTTAAAAACAGGCTTGTAGAACGTTTATGAATACGGCCGTAATTCTTTAATTTACAATTATTGATATTTTAATTATTCTTTTTTTAATTTTGGCCTAACAAATCTTATATTAACATATTCGATTTAATTAACCCAAACAATTAATAGGTCGTTTTAAAAGTATATATCCTAATTAGGCTATTATAATTATCAGACTATTATTTAACATATTTAAATGACATATTTTTTTGCATTTTTTTAATTATTTATCACGATAAGATATAATTAACCAAATTGGGTTTTCGTTTACGCACGCACACCATTAATTCAATCAGTTCTCATTATCGGTCCTAGTATGTAAATTGGTGGCGATTCACACATTTTAAATTAGTCATTAATTTTGCTGCGATAAAATTAATTGTCAAAAGATTATAGTGACGCAAATGATATTATACGTTAAGGGTGGGTGTATACCAGATATGCGCGAAGCTGTATTTTCATATATAATGGACAAGTCGTATGCCATGGAAACTCAAATAAGGACGACTTTGGTGGTGGACCTGTACCCTAAGGCGAAATAGACGTAGGCCGATTATATTTTCTATCGAGCGATCTTAATGTAATCGGTTAATAATAGTAGCTTTGCTAAAATTGACTACCAACCAAAATTTAAAACTAAGTATCAAATAAACCGCCACGCGTCACTCCAGGTGCAAAGGTGCCCATCACGCTAGCTGCAGCCGCGCTAAACAGCTAGCTAACATTTGCACCAGAAATAGGGGTGTATACTCAAAATGTATTATTACTTCAAAAGAAAGAAGGCAAAAAAATATACCTAGTGACGAACATCCCATTCAAATATCTCAAAAAATTACGAAGCTACAACCGTTTTAATATTGCTTGTTAGAGTGAGCAAATAGTCTCATATGCAGGTGCGATTTGCGTAAAAGAGACATAATATACCCCCTCTTCAAACTTTGGACACATATAACTTTGTGATTATTTAGTCCCCTGCTTTACTTTTTTCTCCATTTGATAATTTTTTTAATCCTTTTCGAGAAAATTCATTGGAGGTTTTGGCCTCTGAGCACCAACACCCAGTAAACTTGGTTTGGCTTGCTTTGCCTGGTTATACGATATTACGAGCTAGAACATTTTATCGTTAATTTCACAGATCGACTTAGGCCTATTCGGCTAAATCATTCTAGAATTCAGCGTGAAATTTTGTTGAAGGGATAAAAAAAAGTAAAGTGAACTTATTCAATTAAATTTATCTTAAATTGGGATTTTATATTGACCCAACTAATTAATGTATATATCCACAATACCATTCATAATACTCCTACACACGCTTACTAATTGCAAACGTTACATTAACAAAGCTGACTCAAAAAGAAACAAAACAATAACTAGAACAAAACAATAGCTCAACATAAGCACATAACAAGTAAGAGGTTACTACGAGTATGTCGCTGAGGTCCTGTTATATTATAGCTCACGGTTTAAAGAATATTTAACTACGTAGGTACTATTTACCGCATTCAACCAAAACAAGCAAAACTGTACATTAGCGAAAATTACACGGAAAAAATATTGTATATCGCAACGAAGACATTTTTAAAAGACATTCCTAGTAATGCGCACTTGATAAGGAGTGAACGAAGAAAAAAAAACTCACCACCCGCCAGGCAAATTTACTCATACTTCGGAACAAACGATATTAAACTTTAAGTGTTTGGAATAGGGGTGACTAGGATTGAAATTTAAAATTTGCACCCTCGTATTCTCTAGTTCCGGGAGCGTTGCCAAGTGAATGTGGGAACGCACATTTTCGTCTGTTTTTCGCATTGCATGCTAGAATGGCCCTTGAGTTGAAAAAATATTTTTCAGCCAGTAATGTTAAATGGCCTACTTTTTCATGTTCGGTCTTTCGCGCTAATGTAAAGGTTCTATGATTTGTTTTCGGTGGAGGTATGTTATTCCTTTGCTTGTCAGAGAGGTGTCTGTATTATAATTCTACTGAATTCAGAAGTTTGTTTTGAAATGGGTGTCTTATAACAGTTATAACCGGATAAGAAAACGTGCGCATAGCGGATTAATTTCACTACTTATCGAAAATCATGCATAGGTGTTTTATGCGAACGTGCATCATGTACTCGTACGTTGAAAGGCTTAAAGGCGAGGCGATATCTCTTGAAGATGCTGCGCCATACAATTAGTTAGATTTCCTCAAAAATCATACAAATAATCAATCAATCGATCAAATCTATATTTTTTTAAGTGGGTACTTATAAAACAATTGACCATATGGAAATATGTATATAATTCCAAAATCGATGTAAATAATGATTACAGTGCAACGATTCTTTAATTACGTCGTCACACTCAACACTCAAACGCCAAGACTTAAGTTATAAAAGTGATGAATAAAGCTTGTAGCGTGTGTAGAGACTGTAGAGCGAGATACGGACAACTCAGCGGGAATAAATTATTCCGCCTTGAGCTGAGTTAAATAGACCTTCTCTGCATAATCCCTGTACTGAGGACCGTTGTATTATGTATTTATTTATCAAAAAAATATTGCTAGAATGGATCCTGCTTTAGCTGTCTAAGCCGAGACAGTTGGTGTGGAACCCTATACATTTATAACATACTGTTTCCTTGGGGGTGGCCTATGGCCAGCACTGGACGTCTGTCAGCTGATGTGATGATGATGTCTCCTGGGTATACGCACATTGTATCTCTTTAAAATAAATAAAATAAAATAAAATAAAATATCTTTATTTCAGATCTTTAGTCGATCCATATGATGTTAGTGTAAAGGCGTTCAATTAAACAACGGACATCTTGGTAATCTCTTTTATTTCTTAATCTCCTTTCCTTGTCTTTCACATAACGATGTATAGTTAACTGTCTCACTCTAATACTTCTAATGTCCTACTCTTTCACATGTATCTATTCAGTATGCTATCTCTTTTGCCCTTACATGCCCTTTAAAATTTCGAAATTAATTGTTTAATTTAAATATTTAATTTCAAATTTTACATTTCCTTACATGTTCTTAGAATGATCACTACAATTTTTAATATTACTTTAATGTTTGAACCTCAAATTCCTAAATTTTGTGATATATAGTTTCAAACATTACTACAATTCATTTTATTGTATTACTTGCATACAACTTCTACAACAACAAATGGGCTTGCAGTACAATATTGTTTAGTATTATAAATTATGAACTGCATTTTTGTTATTATTTTTACTAATTAAACTTATCATGTCTGCGACCTACTGTGAAATAGGTATCCAAGCCTATGGAATTTTGTTCTTATTTACAATGATTTTTTGTTTCTTCTATCATAAACTTTAAAAATATACAATGATTTTTCTTAATAAACTATTATTTTACACATACCTTGTTTTATTTATGTTTTTTTTTTGTCTTTTTCTGTAATTTATACATTTTTATATGGTTTTTACTTAATATTTTAAGTTGTTACACTTTCTAAACTTACTTAGCTATGTACATACATTTTAATAATTATTTACAAACTAATTCTAGTAAACTTATTTATTATGATCCCTGTAAAACAGACTTCATAACAGGCAATAAATAAATCTACTATATACAAGTATTTCATTATGTACCTACTTCTATTTACATTGATCTCTATATCTAGTCATGCATTTTTTTATATCTTTTTATGTTTTTATCTTATTTACCTTTGAACAACTTTTCTCTTATATGCTTTCCGTTTTACATGCATATTCCTAATTATTAAAATTTTTTATTTACAATTGTACATATTTACAACAAAACTATATGTATACCATCTGGCGCTTCGCAAAATCTGCTTTAAATATACCTTATTTTTTATTTTTTTTCATTCTGTTTAAACTGCATTTACTGTATAATAGAAATTATATAATTTAATGTATTTTGGGCTCTATTTATTTAGTACATTTAATTTATTGGTGCAAAGTGATGTCTATTACTTACGTTAATAGATTATAAGGTAACATGGAGTAACAATCATAAATTATGTCTTTCTAGGTCAATTTAGTTATTCATCATACTTGAATGGCTTCCTCGTGATGCGGCATCTCCTCGTCACATATGTAATTTGGGTGGGAGTTTTTTTGGCATCATCACCGCGGTTGTCATCATTTGGCTGGTCATCACAATGGTCATCTACTTGGTAAAATTTTTCTGAAAAAGCTGAAAAGGAATCTACGAATGGTGGTTTTGATAATGATTTTAATGCTTGAACATGTACTATTTTTTCTTTGATGGGTGTTTGACATTTTGTATTTCATATAATGTTATTCTTCTGTTGGTGCTTGCACGAACTATACATGATTTTGTGTAATTTTTGACATCTTTGTGCATTGTTTTCCACCAGTAATTTCTTTTTATTCTTGATAATGTTGTTTTGAAATCTAAATGTCCACTGTCATCATGTGTCAATTTTAGTATTGATGATCTTAAATTCTGTAGCACAACAATTTTCTCTTTGTTGTATAATTCTTCATTGTTGACATACAATAATATTCCAGTTTCTAATTTGTATTTTTGTCTTACTTGTTGCAAATGGTGAGTAATTGGATCCTGTTGTAATTTTGAGTTGAATAATTTGATGTAGTTGTCTTTACTTTGAGCTTGTTTCAACTTGTCTTCGTTCGTTGAAATTTTCATCATGTAAATGTCTTCTATAGGGTAGTGAGATAGATGATCTGCGATACAATTTTGCTTTCCATGTATGTGGTATCTAGTTTCGGCGTCCTTCAAACCTCGACTGGCATATTCAATTACTTTTTTCTCTCCGTCTTGTATTTGAATCAGACAAGCACCAATTCCCTGATATGAACTGTCAGTTTCCACTATTGTTTCCGAGTCTTGTTGAAAATAAGCCAATATTGGGGACGGTGTTGTTATCAATGTCTTCAGTGATACGAACGCGTTTTGTTGGTTATCTGTCAAAGTTAATTTGTTTTTCTTGTTTTGTTGTTTCTGCTCTATGGTCAAGTCATTATTTTTTTTTTAAAAGTTTGTTCAAGGGTTTTGCAATTATGGCACGTTCTGGCTCTGGAAGTCTGTATGGTTGAGATTTAATTGGTTTTTCATGTTGTAGTTTTATTTCCAATTCTATGTCTTGAAATTCTCCGATGTCATTGTTAGTGCTTTTAAAAATATCTGAATACTGTTCTACTAATTTCAAAACCTTTTCATTACCTTCATTTGTGATTACTATTTCTTGTTCATTGTTTGGTCTAGTATTTATACAGCAAGCTATGGCAGTGTCGTTTTGCATTGAATTTGGGAAATACTCTGTGTGTGAGGGTGTAATTATACATATTCTGCCATCTGGTTCATGTATAATCCTGGCATAAAGTGCATATTGCCAATCCTTTCCAATTATCATTTCCACGGGTAAATTCTCACAAATAGCTACTTGTGGCATAACATAATCAATTTTTCCTACCTGTACTCGTGCTGACATCCATCCAATTGGCGTGAACATGTTCCCTGCTACTTTGTATGATCCCTTTTGCCATGGGTATACCTGTAGGTCACTTGGTAGTACTTTCTTGTCCATCAATGTGATTACCGAGCCTGAATCTGGGAGTGCATTTACTTGTATGCTGCCATTCACTGTAACTGGAATCAATGTCACACTGGGTTCATTACATTGTATACAATTTACTTGTTTATTGACTGGTTTTTCTCTAAATGTTGAACTTTTTGTATTTGTTGATGTACTTGGGGTCTCATGGTAGTTATGATGTGGTCTCGAATTTCCTTCGTTTGTTTTGTATGTCTGTGGTTGCATCATGCAATTGTATGAAATGTGTCCTTTTTGTTTGCAACGAAAACATGTTTGTTCTTCAATTTTATCTGTGCTTGGATTATATTTTGATATGAAAGTGCTTCTATTCTTGTCAAAATTTTGTTTACTCACGGTGTCCTGACGCTCAAAAACCTGGCGTTGTACCTTCCTGATGTTATCCAAGGCCGTGGCATGGTTGATCAGTGTTTCAACGTCTTCACAGCAATGTACTGCCAAAGGCGTGGACCATCTCATGTCTTGTATGCCTTCCAGGATGAGTGAAACTCTGTCGGTATCTGTAAGAGTACTAGGGGATTTTTCAAGCATAGCATTTTTAATGTATATATATTCTGTTATGGTTTCTGAAGCTCTAAGTGTTCTCTTATTTGATACTGTATGAATTCTGCAAAAGTCATTTTCATTTTAAATCTGTCTTTAATTAGAATTTTCCATTCTGTCCATGATTCAATTCTTTTCCCTACCACAGCATTCCAACTGGAAGCCGGACCCCTAAGTCTCATAGACGCGTTGACTAAAGTCAAATTATCAGACCAGTTAGCTAATGCGGCTATTCGTTCTACCTGTTTGATCCAGTCTACTGCATTTTCGGTGCGATTGCCACCGAATAATGGTATTGCGTTACTTGTGTCACTCGTGGAGAATACTTGAAATGTTGGTGACATTTTTTGTGCAATTAGCTCTTGAGTTTGTGCTAATTGACTCAAAACTGCAGTTAAATTATTGGTGTCGTATTCGTTGTCGGAATTGTTTGACGTACCTGGTCGAATTTGTGATGATAACTTACGAATTTGTTCTTTCATTGTTGCCATTTCCATAATTTGAGATTGACGGCGAACTTTTTCTTGTTGTAACGTTTCGATTGTTCCATCTTTTATTTTCTTGTCGTTGTCCTCTATAAGTCTTTTTATTTGTTCTGCTTTCGTTCCAGATGTCGGTAAATAACGTAACCTTAGTTCCTCTTCTAACTGATGCTTCGTGTAAATTTGGAAACTTTCGCTTTCTAGGCCTTCCATTTTGCGTGTTATTGCTGAAAAGAAGTAGATCTGTACCTGAACGTGGTACCTGCGGCTAAACGTGCCGGGTGCTGCATGAAACGTATGAGCACACTAAAACTCTAATCTCTTCGAATCAAGCTGATTTACTTATATTTCGCGAAACTTTTACGCTATTAACATTTTAGTAACTGAATTTAATACTTTTAGCACATTATTTTTATAATTAATCCATGGGATTAATTAATTTCAATTGTTTTTGTCGCAGCGCCATGTAAAGGCGTTCAATTAAACAACGGACATCTTGGTAATCTCTTTTATTTCTTAATCTCCTTTCCTTGTCTTTCACATAACGATGTATAGTTAACTGTCTCACTCTAATACTTCTAATGTCCTACTCTTTCACATGTATCTATTCAGTATGCTATCTCTTTTGCCCTTACATTAGTAACAGTGGAGACTTATGAACTACGTTAGTGACAATAATGACAATAAATTAATGATACTTAAATGACAAATAACTTAACGCCCCGGCTTTGCACGGGTTTATATGCATGTATTATACATATAAACCTTCCTTTACTTAGCTTAGACGTTTGTGTGGCGTACTGTAGGCACCTACTTAATTACTATTTTGTGGACAATATCTTCATTCATAAACTACACGACGTCACAAGAATGAGCCAGAAATACTCCACACCGAAATAACCAAAACTACAAATTCCATTAAATTCAAGGCCAACACGGCAACCATAACTCTTCACATGCCACTCGATTCCTTTTAAAACGACTAATATGCCACCGATGCTTAAGTGACTTAGATCATTTCAAATCTGCAGCATTACCTAGACGCCCCAGCTTGCCAAAACCGATTCATTGATTACATGTGTGTCCGGCGGCTCCATTTAGTGTTGTAAAAGACTCGGATCGAGTCCCATATTCAGTCATAATAAATATAATTTACTACGTAACAGGGTCAATCAACTTTTTCACCCACACTTTTTCTGTCTCCTGTGTTACTTTTTACAAACTTTCAAATCAATCTATTTCAAACCTGTGTCTATCAATCCAATTAAAATCTGTGGCATATCGTAACTGCTGGTGTAAACCATCGTTATACACAATTGGGTACCTGGTTTATATCAGTTTCTCTAACAAACATGACAGTTCTGTATCTTGCGTTACCGGACAAAATACTGTGGGTCCAAAAGTTGATTGGCCCAACAGCGTCATTGCATATTGGTCATGGGCACATTGCACGTAGAACCGATGGCCGTTGGGGCGGAAAGGTTCTCGAGTGGCGTTGCGTGGGTAGGCCCCCCCCCACAAGGTGGACTGATGACCTGGTAAAGGTCGCGGGAGTCCGCTGGATGCGGGTGGCGCAGCACCGGTCATCTGGCACTCTTTGCCTATTACGTCCAGCAGTGGACGTCTTTCGGCTGATATGATGATGATGATGACGTAACAGCGTCTGCACAGAGCAAGGAGATGTACGGATTGGCGCAACCACTGGCTTTGCTGCTTTGTAGGTTAGTCTGTCTTGCTAGTTTTGCTCATAAATTAAGTAGTATCGGAAATTCGTATGGATTGCGCGGCCGTCGGGCACGGATATTTTGCACGTTAGTCTTCGATCTATCGACTGCAATATGGCCACATCTCAAAAGTTGTGGCTCTATTGCAGTCACTAGGCGTCTTATAACTCGACTCGAGCCACGTCGTAAACGTGTATTCGAACACAAAAAGACACTCGAGTCCTAAGCGCTAATGGCACGTTTGTTTCGTTTACCAAACTTGCAGTAAATTAATGCTATCGTGTATATATCTTTTTTTTTGATACTTATAGGAACGCATTTGACCACTATTTCACTAAACAGGACGGCCAGAACTCGAGTCTTTTACAACACTATCCTATAAATCGATTGCCGATGCCAAGGCAGTAGTCACGTACTACCAACGTAACCGGGCTAAGTTTAGTTCCATCTGGCCTGTTGGTTATACATTTCTAATCTGTGCTCGGGATCCAATTCTGTGACTTTATGGAGAGCTTGGACGCTCGCTTTGGGTCGCAATTTCAATTCAAATGATAGACGCAAGTTGGCTGGATATAATTGATATGACTATTTAGTTAGAGAGTTAGACACTTGTCAACTTCTTGCTTCGCGTATTTCAATGTAATTTGTCAGGTTACTGTTCAGAAGATAATTAAATCAACTACTGAACTCTTTTTAGAATAATATTACTTACACTTTGAGTACAAGGAACCCTCTATGAGAATGAGATATTTATTGATAAAATTATACATAATTTTACATGTCATACATTTTACATACTGGGCCGGCACACGAATTTTAAATGTGACATGTCCTCGTTATGTCTTCTGTTCCATGTCTCTGTCATTCTTATTTTGAAAGACTGAGAGATGAATATAGTGAATATGCTCCATGACACATTTTGATAGTCAAATCGCGTCCCTGTCCACTGAAATGAAATTTCATGCGACGAAATATAATACTTTGCACCCATTGCTCACTATTTTTAAAGATAGTGTATCGAGTATTTACTGTTTCTTACTCATATCCTACAAAAGTGTTAGTATTTCAAAAGTTACAATCCTATAATGGATAGCGCTGAACTGAGATCAACACGTCGGAAACTCGTCCATTGAATAACGTACGAGCGTGTATACTATTGCTCTCTTACCACATCAAAAAAATCGTTTATCACATTTAAATATCAATGAAACCTCGACTTTACTCCATGATCCGAAAGTCTTTAATCAAACTAACGCATGACCGTGATGGGAGCTTGCTAACGTCTACGGTTCGATATTGAAATAAATGCGAGCGGTCACGCAGGATCGATTGTTGGGTTCGAGTGTATACACAGGGTAATTGGAAAGTATGTATTGTCAAGGCTGTATTGTATAGCAGCAGTTGAATGCACTTATATCTAGGTACATGAATCACGGGTGTAGCAAGAGGGGGGTTTAGGGGGTTCAAACCCGGGTGGGGTTTGAGGTTGACCCCCGAAATGTTCAAAATATTACATTAACCTGTATCAGTGTCATTTTACGCATATTTTTGATGTTTCATTTTCTTGAACCCCCTCCGATATTAAAACTTGGCTACGCCCGCGACATGAACTGAAAATTTGGCCACCTATCGTACTTTCGTACTATAGATAGAAATTGAAAACATAACATTCATTCTTTTCCTCAGATCATAAAAAGAAATAGATATGAAACGGGGGCGTGGCGCGTGTCGCCGCGACATGGCCAAATGGGCATGTTACTGCCCGCCGCAGGTTAGTCGCAACTTGCCGTGATACTGAAATGTTCTCCCACATTTACTCAAAATGCCGAATTGTAGCGTGGTTACATGTAAAAATAGGAGTGAAACTAAAACCTACAAGAATAGTGGAGTCACGTACCACATTTAAGTATTCGTATTTTCACTTATAAGTCAGTAAAAACAAATATTTTAACAAATAAACGCAACGCCGCATCATTTCTCGGGATCGTACTAACATATCGAACGAAAAAGCATATTTTTGTTCTGTGCGTTGTACATTGAACGTTCAATACAATAAGCAACCTGTACAGCGCTAAACCACGGCGCAATGTGTTAAACTCTATCGATATGGACGCTGCTTGAATTTTTTGTGGTACGGCCGCTGCTTGGCGTCGTGAACTAGAGGTGTGGCAAAGTGTAGTTACAGTTTACGCGTAATCGATAAAATAGAAGTACGATATACTAGTGATTTTATTTCGACTACTTTCGCTGTTTTATTTTATTTTATTACTTGTTTTGGTTGGGTGCCTATCTTAAAGGTAACTAATAATATACTAATAAGATTAAAAGGTACAAAAAATTTAAGGTACCTACTAATAAGATTTTCACTAAGTCGCAGTATGAACGACAAATAGATATGCGAGGATGTGTTGGTCACATATATTTGACACCTCGCTCGCTTGAAACCTAGGTGTCAAATGTATGGAAATACATCATCTCTGGTAGATACTCGGCCTTAGCCTTAAATCTCGTAATATGAGTAATGGATACATTATTTCGCGCCAAAATGCGAGTGGGATAGGCCTGGTACCGGTCAAAAATATCGATGCGACCAGAGTTTTAAATGTATGTGAACACGAACACTTACAAAAAGCCGTTTATGTTACTCTGTCTGTAGGTAGGTATTCGTCGATATTTTTTTACCTTTGCGATTTATGGTAACTCGTGTTATTTAAACTTGTAGCTAGAATACCAATACATACCAAACTTATCATTTTATTACTCATCAATATCTTAACATAATAATGTATATATCAATGCCGATAAAACATAATTTTTACGTTTGTCGCCCCCCTAGTGTAGTGCGTTTAAGCCAATCACAGCCCTTGTTTGCACGTTGACGTAGACTCACCGGCAACGCCCGAGTCTTTGTTTTTACACGGTTCAATGTGTGTGTGGGCGCTGCGGTGGGAGAAAACTGGGGACATCGGTTTTGGTTGAAATGAAGCAGTACGGCACTTCTCCCTATTTTTATGTTCTGAGTTCTTTTCCATAGTGCATGCATTACAATAAATTAGTATCAAGTACGAGTAGACTAATACTGCTTAGGTAGTACCAGACAATTGGTACATACGTACTATTAAAGTCGTGCGTAGATCTTCTCTAAAGCCGAAAGTTTACTATTACCTATTGTCTCGTAGTAGACCTAAATGTTAGTTGTGTGCTCATAATACGTATGTACACATTATGTCTGATACGTAAAACTCCTTGAAACTTTACTTCAGTCACCTGTAATATCTATGTAAATGCGTCCTTGTACACGTGTTAGTCTATCGTTAGGTTCCTGTTGTGCACTCAAATGGTCAAAGGTTATCTGAAAGAGATCCCTAGCAGGTATAAGATCACCTTTGTACCTGTATAATATATTCAGTCTGTACTTTTACCCTTGCCTAGTGTACCATAAACAAAAAAGCGGCCAAGTGCGAGTCGGACTCGCACATGAAGGGTTCCGTTAAATAAATTGCTTTTTACGATTTATGACGTATTAAAAAAAAAACAATTTACTAGATCTCGTTCAAACCAATTTTCGTTGGAAGTTTGCATGGTAATGTACACCATATATTTTTTTCAGTTTTATCATTATCTTATTTTCGAAGTTACAGGGGGGGGGGGCACACATTTTACCACTTTGGATGTGTCTCTCGCGCAAACTATTCAGTTTACAAAAAAAATATGTTAAAAACCTCAATATCATTTTGATGACCTATCCATAGATACCCTCCATGAGTTCCAAGATACAGGCTCAGCCTAGTTTGGGACTCACCAGATATCGCTTTCCTATTATGTAACAGTGTATTTTTGTGTAATAAAGTTATTCTTATTCTTATTATACCCCACACGTATAGGTTTGATAAAAAAAAATTTTTTGAGTGTCAGTTCTAAGTATGGGGAACCCCAAAATTTATTGTTTTTTTTCTATTTTTATGTGAAAATCTTAATGCGGTTTACAGAATACATCTACTTACCAAGTTTCAACAGTATAGCTCTTATAGTTTCGGAAAAAAAGTGGCTGTGACATACGGACGGACAGACAGACAGACAGACAGACGGACAGACATGACGAATCTATAAGGGTTCCGTTTTTTGCCATTTGGCTACGGAACCCTAAAAAGGATAATACACATCTACTGTTGTTAGAATAAATGGGAAATATAACTATCCTGTTCTCATGTGTTTTATGGAAAACTGCACATCATTCTTAAGTAATAAAGTCCATTATCGTGCAAAAGATCTCAGTTCTATAGAGCTACTGGGAAGTACCCATCACCCGCATAGCGGATCAAATTCTCAATTGCAGATGTTCGAATGTCAAAGGGTCTGACTGACGACATGCCGTTGTTTTTTGAACTAACAGTGAACCTTAATGTCGTAAAGGTATGGTAGTAATTTCATTGTCAATTTACTTAACGTACGCTTAGTTATTTTGCACTGTCACTGAAATTGCAAACTTAATAACGTTGGGTGCCCAAAAGCTCTGATTACGGCTGTGCGAAACAACTTGTAATGTTGAATGAAGTGAGGTGCAGATCCAAAAAACTGGCCAAGTGCGAGTCGGACGTGCACGAAGGGTTCCGTACTATCTATAAAAACGGCAAAAAATCACGTTTGTTGTAAGGGAGCACCAAAAACATTTTTTTTATTCTTTTTTTTTTGTATTTGTTGTTATAGCGGCAACAGAAATACATCATCTGTGAAAATTTCAGCTGGCTTACTATCACGGTTCATGACATAAGGCCTAGTGACAGACGGACAGACGACGGACAGCGGAGTCTTAGTAATAGGGTCCCGTTTTACCCTTTGGGTGCGGAACCCTAAAAATAATCTAATTGAACGAGCGAGCGAAGCAACCGAAGTTCTCCGTTTCAGCTTAGGCTAAAATTCTTTCGTATGTCCGGCTGTTCTCCTCTACAGGTCGCATTTCTCATTCTCGTGAATTGTTGTGAGCGAGTTCGATAATTATATAGAATATTTTGCCTATTCAGTTATGGAAATTAAAAAAAAAAATTACTCATGCGAATTCTAAAGCTCACAGAGCCTCTAGTTTAAATTGTGTGTTGACAAAGTACTTTGCAATATTTAAAATTTCAATATATTTCGCATTTGTACATTGGCTGTAGAATTGACAACATTTCAAACTATGTAATGATGCCTGATTCGAAAACCATTTCGGTAATTATGTTACCTGTACCCTTATTGTGAGATAACAATCGTAACCTAACGTTACGTAACTAATACGAGATCGAATAAACGCGCTTCGAATAGATTTCGATCTCGCTACGGTATTCTTCGATTCGACCCGTCAAACTTGTAACTCACAATGCCGTTGTCCTACGAAACCAACTGCAAAACGTTAGGCTCTAGTCTAGCGTTTAGTTTTCGATGCGTAATTTAACGTTCGATTCGTACTACCAATCGGTAGTGTGAGACCCAAATTTGACATTTCGTATCGAAGAATACCGTAGCGACTGTAGTTTACTATTTCACTTGCAAAATGGCCCGTGATATCGTATTATTCCGTCTAGAATTACCGTAGATCCGATCGAAATTTATCTCAAATTAAAGAACTTATAAAAATAAGGGTTTTGAATTGACAACATATATCCGCAAAATTCGGATTGTCGCGTATTTTGTATTTAAAAATGCAAATAAATGGCCCCCGCGCCGCCATATTGTATCGACAGTGGACACTGTCGACGTCGCGATGCGCGTATTCTGTAATGTCATAACCGACAAACATTTAAATTAAAACGATAAATGCTAGTGATATAAGGTTGAATATTGGAAAATCGTGAACGAACGTGAAGTCGATGGCGAATTAAGTAATGTATAAGTGCCTCACGTTACAGTTTGGATTTTTAGTTCTATGAGTGACCACCAGGGGCGGTGTATAGACTTTTCATACTAAATCTTGACGATAGGCGCTAGCGCCTGTAGTAAACGCAACTCACGTCAATCCCACGCTAAAAGTACTGAACGTAATAAAGTAGTAATTTCTCATCCATTTTTAAGAAAATCGCGAAATTGTATACTTAAATGTGGTTTAAGCCGTGTGTGACGTCAATACTACGACTGTCATATGAAAGGTGTGCAAGCGTAACGTTGACGTCATCATTTAGTTACGACCTTCTGGAATTCGCTAATTTTCAATTTGATATTCCTGAATGAAAATTACTGTTTAGGGAGAAATAAAAAAACACGAGCTGCTTTAAAAAAATATTTTCTAGCGAAATATATCATAAAATGGCCCACTTAGCTTATTTATGTCCAAATGTCGGGAGTCTTATATAATAACCCCACTGGTGTTTCTGTCATATGAGAAGGCATGAAAATGGGAGATATATATCCCGTCTTGTCAAATGTCGCGGATGAAACCGCGTCCATGTACCTACAGCGATCATACCGACATATGGATGGGTATTCATGAAATATATGCTTAGCGTTATTTTAATTATATATTTGTCACCTAGCTGTAAAACATGCAATGTATCAAGCAAACACATCTCCGGTGGACATTCGCCATAATAGGCTACTTTCCTAAAAATAAATAGTAAGTCCGTCACTTAGAGTATCAAATAATATTGGACACGTATTTTTTTTTGTTTTATAAATGATGAAGATATAACTCGTTAAAGTTACATTTGACATCACATTATTATACACTTTTTAGCATATTTTCGGGCTATATTTTCATTATTTTTCGTTACAATTTTTTTTGATAATCTTTCTAACTTGCGGACTAAATATAATTATATTTTTTTTACCCAGGAAAGTACCCAATTCCTGAGATCGTGTAGCTTTAACAGTAAAAAGTCATAAACGGGTAAATATGGGCTTGTGACCTTAAATTTGTTTACGATGCAATTCGAACCAGTTTTTGTAGTTGAACAAATGTTTGTATGGAAGCAACTACATTTAAAGGACATTAATACCCAAAAAAATCGAGTTAAAGACGGACCTCGCTGACAGCAGCCGAAACGCTTCATACTGATTGGCTTTAAAGTATGACGTCACACCGTGCAATTTGTACTAACCGTTGCATGGAAAATGAAGTAAATTGCTGTTTCGGTCGCGAAATACTGCGTTTAGGTCCATAGTTGTCATACAAATTTGTTTCTATAAAAGCGTAAGGATTCTATTGGTACCTTTAAATTTACACTTGGACAATAAATAAAAAAACTTTTTTTTCTAAACTTTCAAGGTTCATATCTTTTTATGATTTGAATTATATTTTGTAATTTATACTTTATTACAATCATTTGATGGTTTACTATCCATTTAGCAACACGACGTTATCAATTTTAACACCACGCAACAAGCCTATTGTCCACAACCGCATATATATTTCCCAAACAAAATAAACAACAAAATGATGCCGGATTTAGACCAGCGTCATACCGCTGCCAACACAGTACTAGGTACGTTCAGACTATTCTGTATTTTTGGAACTAGAGCAAAAGGAATATTTACAGTACACTGACTTCGGAATTCCTTTCTAATCGTACGCGAACGCGAACGTTCAGTGCACATACTGTGCGTCAATCGTTACTTAAAGGAGAAAAAAATATTAGGAGAGAATTGCAAATGCGACGAACGGTTGGTTTCATTACATAAATGATTATGGGTACACCCCCACAAGGTAGACTGATGACCTGGTAAAGGTCGCGGGAGTCCGATGGATCCGGGTGGCGCAGGACAGGTCATTTTGACACTCTTTGGGGGAGGCCTATGTCCAGCAGTGGACGTCTTTCGGCTGATATGATGATGATGATGATGATGACAATCCTGAACGGATCTACCGATGTTCACTGCAAATGCATTAACTCTAAATGGCGATTATATTGTTTTTTCCACGCTCCGGCCAATTGCGAGTCGGACTCACGCACAAAGGGTTCCATCTAATAACCTATAAAAACGGCAAAAAAAATCACGTTTGTTGTAGAGCCCCTTAAATAATTATTTTATTCTGTTTTTTTGTTTTTTGGTATTTTTTGACTGCCTACGAAGCAAGAGGTCCTGGGTTCGAATCCCGGTAAGGGCATTTATTTGTGTGATGAGCACGAATATTTGTTCCTGAGTCATGGATGTTTTCTATGTATTTAAGTATGTAATTCTCTATATAAGTATCTATATCGTCGTCTAGTACACATAGCTCAAACTAGTATCAATAGCTCATTGCTTAGTTTGGGACTAGGTTGATTTGTGTAAGATTGTCCGCAAATATTTATTTAAATATTTGTTATAGCGGCAACATAAATACATTAGGTATCTGTGAAAATTTCAACCGTCTAACTATCACGGTTCATAAGATACAGCCTGGTGACAGACGGACAGACAGACAGACGTATACGGACAGCGGAGTCTTAGTAATTAGGGTCCCGTTTTACCCTTTGGGTACGGAACCCTAAAAAAACGTAACTGTCACGAACGGTTATTTTCATATTTTAAACGTCAAAATAATTAACAATACCTATTGATAAGGAACGGATTAGTTTTTGTGCTTTTTATAATTAGTACAAATATCAAAAGTTGCTTATCTTAGTTTATTTAATGATTAATTAAAATATAAACTTCATTCTGCGATAGTTTGGTAAAAAGGCTTAATTAAGATAATGTGAATTTGCAGTCGGTACCTACACAATTAGCGTCAATTATGGGCGATATTTTTCGTTCAACGTTTGTTCGAGGTTATTAGTAAAAACAATAAGTATAGGTATGTAAATTTAATATTCTTTTCTTTTCAGGTAAATGCTGTTTTTGGAATATTTGCAAATTCGGAACGTGAAAACGAGTAAAAGTTTTACCTATAGCTCTATTTGCACTCGCATATTCGAGCGACAGAGAAGGACTAAGGTAAGAAGTTGGCGCTTCTTGGTAGCTGTTCAATGACAGATAGACGGATGACGGTATCACCTTACATCATGGTGTTTTACCGATTGTGGCAAATACCACTAAAATCTAGAAGGTAATAGCAAAATATTCCCTCAATTTGAATATTATCTACACAGTAAGCTACTCAAGTCACTCAATTACTTTATTCTTCACTGTAACTGAAGGGGCGAGCCTACTCAAAGCGTCTCAAACCGTAAACATCCTGAAACCCCTCTATACTTACACGAACATATGCCGTTTTCAAATATTCTCATCGTCCACACCCATGTTCAATTCTGAAGCCAGAAAGGCGTAAGTACTTTGGAACAGCCTCAACCTAAGCTGTTTTATAGAGGCCGTGGTGAACACGCAATATTGACGTTTACGCTAATTGGATTAGAGTGCATAGTTTTATTGAGCTTTAATATACGCTGTAAAAGTAATTTAATGAAATCAGAAGTGCTTTTGTGCATAGTTAACCTGGTTTCGCTGGAGTAATGGTTTTATATAGGTCGTAACGTGTCGGTAAGTAATAAAAATATCACACGCTGTCAGAGTCCACACAATTTTGATTTTATTAAATGAACCTTATAACTGCTAATAGCGTAGTGAAGCGAAATAAAAACTTATGCTACAAGATACGTCTCTAGCCAGCAATCGTGTCGGTTATAAGATTTGGGGAAAATCAACAAATATAGGTGTCATCATCCTCCTAGCGTTATTCCCGGTTGTGCCCTAAAGGAGCCCGGGGTCCGCTTTGACACCTAACCCCAAGATCTGGCATAGGCACTAGTTTTTACTAACGCGACTGCCATCTGACCTTCCAACCCAGAGGGAAATCTAGACCTTATTGGGATTAGACCGGTTTCCTCACGATGTTTTCCTTCACCAAAAAGCTAACGGTAAATATTCCGTACATAAATTCCGAAAAACTCATTTGTACGAGCCGGGATTCGAACCCACGACCGCCACTTGACAGCCGCATGCATGAACCACTAGGCTACCGTAGCTTCGTCAACAAATATAAATAGGTATGAGTCACATTATTGATTTTATTCAGCGACTGGGAAGCAAAGTCCGCTTAGGGAGGGTTGCACCAAACCGTCTGTAATAAATAGTAAGTGGTGTTCATTAAAATCCAAATGTATACGAAGTTTGACAAGTTTCTATGGAATTACGGCTGCCGGCGCCATATTTAACGTTGATCGGTCTGTAATCGTAATTGTTGCATCCCGCCCTTAGTTAAATAAAATAAAAATAAATAAATATTTCCGGACAATCTTACACAAATCTACCTAGTCCCAAACTAAGCAAAGCTTGTACTATGGGTACTAGGCGACGATATAGATACTTATATAGAGAAATACATACTTAAATACATAGAAAACATCCATGACTCAGGAACAAATATTCGTGCTCATCACACAAATAAATGCCCTTACCGGGATTCGAACCCAGGACCTCTTGCTTCGTAGGCAGGGTCACTACCAACTAGGCTAAAGCGGTCGTTTTTGTTTGTAACTATTTACAAAACGATAATTGTATCAGTACTACTTATTTTTTCTGTCTACAAAAATCACAAATGAAGAAGTGCTGAGAAGAGAGGGAGAGATAAGGAAACTGATAAAAACGATAGAGAATAGGAGAGGGAATATGATTGCTCACCTTATACGACATGACGCTTTTATTAATAACATAATGGAAGGTAAGGTAAAAGGCAAGCGAAGAAGGGGAAGACCAAGGATAAGTTACATGAAACAAATAAAAGAAAAAGTAGCAGTCACGTCGTATAAAGAGGTCAAGGAGGCGGCCCTAGATAGAGTCAGATGGAGAGAGCTACCGGTAGTCTAACTCTTCAATTTATGAATGAAACTACTTATTTACTCTGTTGGCTTAGCGGGAAAACGAATCCAGGCCTCCGACACGAAAAAGCGGCACTTTCCTCGGTTTTTTTTTTTTTTTTTTTTGACGGTGTGAAAATGCTTTACGCATACCCCCGGCCCAGGGGAAGGTTTTTTGGGGGTTATGTGGGACTCTCTCCTCCCGCCGCCATCCGACTGATGGTGACTGGAGGAGCATACCCACTAAAAACACACCGGCGTCACCCGCATTCCCGTTAAGGGGACTTTCCTCGGTTCTGGGCTAACTCTTGCCAATATACTGTAACTACTTTGTTTTACAAACATCTTAATCTAATTAATATTAGGGAAGCGCTACCCCGGAATTCAATCGATACTGAAACTGGTGTCAGCTATTAACAGCTCTACGGACACGCAACCCTGGTTGCCAAATACAAATTGTGAAAGTAATGTTCAAACCCACAATTTTTTATCATAAAATACCTGATATCATTTGTATCAATGTCCTGTTATAATCGTGGGGTGACAAGCAAAAGTCACTACCAAAACTGTCACTGCTCTTCAAAACCTCGTATCTCGGTACGTAGTCGATATCGAGATACGACCTTTGATTTAAGTAGGTATTTGTTACTTAGTGAGTTTTGCTTGTCAACCGACGAATTATGTTACCTTTAAAGGCAAGCCACACCGCATGCATGTGCACTTGTGCAGTGGATGCGTATGCTTAGACGTGAGCGTGCACGTAGCGTGGGTGTGACACATACATATGTCTTATGGAGATTCATACTTGACAACGCAGTGGTGCAAGTGCTGCACACGCATCTGTTGTGCCTTAAGTGTTACAGATATCAGTTGCACAGTACCGCGCAGACTAATATAATTACTTGAATTAAGAAATTAATCAAGAAGACCGCCATTGTCTAAAAATAATTATTTTTATTTATAATTACTAATATCACTTTTAACAAGGAAGAAAACAATACAATACCTAAAACTAAAATTAAATAATAAAAACAGCAACATTGATAATTAAGTGTCGAATAACCCGCCCCGGGTCACTCCAGGCGCAAAGGTGCCCATCACACTTGCCGCATTTCCGCGCTGAACAGCTATGGCTAACCTTTGCACTAAAAATGACCCAGAGCGGGGATCGAGACCTCTCTCTTGTAAGCGGCGCCCCACTTCCTTGAAAAAGATTTTGGCTTCTGCGCACCAACATCCAGTAACCTCCACCGCAAGAGGAACGAATAAATAATTTGAGAGACCCGAGTACTTGTCCCTCTTCCGTACTGCCGCCAGCTCAGCCGCAGCTCCAGGCGCCCGTATGGTGCGACCAATGTGCGAAGCAGCAAAAGTGCTAACACATGTAGCGTCCCAGAGGAGACATTTGCCCTTTTGCCAGGGCACCAGGGTTAAGCCGTCGGGCCTTTTACCGTCAGACCGGCAAAGGCCTGGAGGCTCCAACATACATGGCACATTAGCTGACACGAGCGCCCTCCGAACAATGTCGTTAAGGGCATGGTGACGTGGGAACCTTCCAGCGCAACGACAACAACTCAATGCGTGATGACCGTTACTCTCCACCGTAGCGCCGCAGATGCATACGTGAGGTTCAGAAACATCACAGCCCAGGCGAAGAGCCACGGCCACCCGCAACGAGTCATTGTCAAGAAGAGTACCCAAATGCGGAAAAGGGAGAGCGTGTAGCCACGCCCCAGACTCTGGCCTTGATGCCGCCATGAGTCTTGCCCTATCCACACCCACCGCGTCCCCCAACAGGCCGTCTAGCATTGTCTTGAATTAAACGAAAATCATTTCGAACCGAGAGAAAAATCTTGGCTGGCCATAATTTCGCTCAGTTCGAGATGATTTAACATCTTCCTAATTTCTTGGTTCAAGAATATTTACTTCGAATCGAGCAAGCTGTCTTTGAAATTTTAGAAAACCTTTATTGAAGACTGAGTACTTATGAATTTAGATATCATTTCTCTCTTGCGCATTATGTGTGAGCTGGACCGAAAATTATGATGCTTTCTCGTTAGTACAAGTTAGTACTTTCTCGGCCTATTCGCGACAGCAATTCATTAAGCTCATTATAAATGTAGACAGGCAGGTAACTGGTGTTCCAAATGGCAGCCAACTTTGCTCGTTGACTGACACCAAGCCTATTCCGTTAGTTTCGCATTGAGACTAGCGATTCCTAATTTTCAGTCGTAATTTGCCAGTAACGAACTGATGGCTGTCAGTTTGAAACGTAAATCCGTTAATGAGTTGCGAAGTTCACTTTATATTATGTATAATTTGAAAGTTACATAACGTCTATGGCGTTTAAACTCATACAAAATCTAAATTAAAATAATCTCGCCCGTTTTCCAAAGGGATAGATCACGAACTTCCATTTGCTACTATCCTGACGTCTTTTCTTCTTGGTTTATAATCGGTTGAAATACTCTAATAAAGTTATCGTGATATTATTCCTTCCGAAGTTAACCCATTCAAGGCCACTGACTCAAATATGAGCGATACAAACCTGAAAATTGCGGCTACGAGCTACGGCGTAGCACACGTGGCGTTGCTTGGCCTCGGAATCCGGTGAAAAAAAAATAAAGATATTGTTGATTTCAAAATTTTCATAAGACATCCGGGGCCGCATATGACTTTATCGTTTGACAATTCGTGATATTGCCAATCTATGACCGAGATGTGATATCACAAATAAACCAAATATTACTAAGTACCTAGTTAACCTAAAAGCTGAAGTTAGCTTTTTTTATTTACTTTGGCATAATTTAAGTTGACCTAATGTCGTCACTAGTCAGAAAAGTGATCAAATCTTATGTCGTCATGTTTCAAGTTGTCATTAAACCTAGTCGAATTTCTGCCTTCAGACCGATACATTTCCGTTTTTTGTGAGTCTAACCCGTGCCAGTACCTATTTGTTATCACGTTGGCCGAATGGAATTTATTGTCGTTTTACGGCCACCACTAAAGTCACCACAGATAATACAACTGGGACGGTGGGATAGAATGGTATGCCTACAATGTCTTGGGTCGTCAATGCCATAGCACATCTATTGGAAACAGTAGGTTAAATATTTATTTTTTATTTTAACGACAACATGCCAAATTTAAAAAAATCACAGAAAGTAGAAGTGGACACATCGTCAGAAAAATTCGACAGTCGATAGACTCAAAAGAAAGGCATCGTATGACATTCCGAGCCCATGACGATACGTATTTCATCCTCCTAAGACATGACATGAGTTCTTTTTCCCTTCTTCAGCATGTATGCGCTTGCTGTTGGCCAAACGTTTTTCCAATCTTCTCCCAAGTGACCTGATTTTCTGTAGCTCTTCCCATACCGGTCTTGCGAACGTTTTTATGTCTGCCGACTCCCTTGTCTTTCCCCGTCGTTCCATAACAGACAAATTAGTTAAAAGTCGGAAAATGTACGAGCTACGACAGCACACGTAGTATTTCTTTCCCTCCATTAATAAACTACCCATAAACGTTTTAATCTTAAGAAATGTTAATTAAATATACTTTCGCAAGAGTGACTTAGTAGTGTCCTTACTGCGACTTACCTGTGTGATGTCTTTCCATAATTGCGGCCGACCCGTCCCAGGAATGCAATATTCCGCGCCAATATTCAAATATCGAGCGCGCCACGTCTCACCGTTCCTTGTCTAATTGATCATTAAGGTACGGTCAAGCTATCTAGCCCCTATCAGCCTTGACAACTTGACAATTGGCGACAGGTGACCCTGACACTGACAATTCTTCGTTCATTTTAGAGTGGACAAGTAACTATAGTAACCAGTTGATCTTTATTTGTCGATCCAAGTCGTGGTGACAATTGACATGTTCATAAAGGGACCAGCAAGTCAATTTGCTACGTAGTAAGCCGAGGAGAGCCGATCTTTGATTGCGTCAGCCGCCTTATTTTCTCCTTAGCGCTACCGCTATATCAGGAAGAGTTATTTTGATATGAAGCCTTAATTAGTTACAAAATCAAAATCAGATCTAAATCAAACATTTATTCTGCAAAGTGCAAATAGGCCACAAGGGCACTTTAACATGTCAATCAATATTATACAATAAAAATATATATAATCTTACAACAACAATTATTTGGAAGTTGCAGTTTAACAGAACTAAATGTCACCAAATCAAAACAATTTTACAAAGAATATCCATTACGTTAGATACAAGGTCTCTATCAGAATTAACAAGAAGTTTGTGATATAATTTTATATCCCAGAGATGTATAAGGTCACTGAGCGTCCAGATACAATTAATAATTATTATACTAATGGTAATGATCTTAGAGATGCATGCAGTCTCTAAGCGTCAAAACACAAAAATAAGTAAGTACATTACTAATATTATAAGGCCGAGCTCCTCAAACGGCGCAAGTAAGCAAACATTAACAGTGGTTGCATATTTGAGCCGTTTGGGGTTGAGACCTTAGGACCCTGGGGGGAAAGTGCCCACAGGGTCTTTAAAGAGTGCTCGAAGCGACTCGCCGAAATAACGGGTGACCGGAGGGCTGGCTCATACCTCGCACAGAGGAAAAGCATTGCCATCCAACGTGGCAATGCTGCCAGCCTTCTGGGCACGTTGCCCAGCGACGGCGAACTGGGGCAAATATTTTATTTGTAAGTTATTTTATTTTATAAGTAGTTTAGTTTTAGATAGGTATAGTTTTTCAAATATTCAATTGTTATTAAATTCTTATTATTTTTTTGATTAAATGTTTATATATAGTCAATAACAATAAAACCCTGTTTGATATTAAGCGTCGATGGTTCGATAATAAACTACATTATTACCCTATTCTTGTGCCTCCAGAGTAGTTAGGACTAAGTATATGACGTCAATCCTACTTAGGACAGTTCCGCATTGAGCGGGGCTGAATCGGTCAACTTTCAATCAATCAATATCAATCAATAATCTTTATCTCGTTACAACAGAAGTTATATGTACAACAAAAGTGTGGTTGAACCTACCTCACACAGTTATCTAGTTAAAATTCACATTATTGGTGCAGAATGAAGTCCTTTGCTTCCCGTGCTAGTTATAAACTGTATCACGTTGAAGTAAGATTCGTCAGCCAATATCAATAGGTATAACTGATATACTTAAGTAATGTATTTACATAATATGCGGTAAGTTACTTATTTTTTCAACACACCTGCTCGTAAAGTAGGTCTTATTACAGCGTATTTACACTGATAATACAGAATATTACCCATGCCGTGCCTTTTACATTACATTATCGCACTAGTGCCTTCTCATTACATATCTTTTTAAATATTAGCATAATAATGCAGAATATTACCCATGCCGTGACTTTTACATTACATTATCGCACTAGTGCCTTTTCATTACATATCTTTTAACATTTTAATTTTTTTTTTTTCCTCGCATATGTGTTGAAAAACGTCGTATGAAACTCGTGAGCATTGGTCATTACACTTCTCGTCTCCATTAAGCCTTCGCCTTCGGGTCAGGCTTAAAAACCGACTCGAGTGTAATGACCAACATAGCACACTTGTATCATAATGTACTATTAATTGATTTCAAAAAAGGAGGTTCTCAATTCGTCTGTATGTTTTTTTAAACAGACTTTAAAAAAGGAGGAGGTTCTAAATTCGTCTGTATGTCTTTTTTGTGTGTTGGTTACGCGTTAACTCGGTAATTTATGAACCGATTTGAAATATTTTTTCTTTGTTTCGAAGTAGTATTCAAAAGCAACTCCACCATCCAAGGCAGGAAATTCCAATTCCAATAACTTTAGCTTACCACGGTTGCAGTTACTGCCGGTTGTACTTTAGGTTTCACCAAACCGTCTGTTATTATCAGAGATCGGACAAATTTGCGACATTGCTCGCAATAATGTGGACATGACTCCAAAATTAATCAAAATGTTATTCAATTAATTAATTTCTTACATGACATATAATTTGATTCCTAGTCAATAAATACAAAAGTTTGTTAAAGTATACATTTATAAAAGAAAATAATCAGTATTTTTTCCAAATTTTCTGCAGTAATTCTATTTCTTTTTATATAAAATACAAGTGCATTTAACCATCAACTCAGTAATGTAGAAATGTTACCTTGATTATCGTTGCATTGAAATGTACGAATAAGAGCGATTACCATTTCCCAACATTTATCGAATTTTGATGAATCGATTTGTTTCAAGATAAACTTCCAACACCTTTCCTTAAAGTTTAAATAACAGCGTTTTTAAACTGGCGATATTCAGTACCCATCAGTAAACAACATGCCATTATTTAATTTTGCTGCCGTTCAGGTACGGTACGTACCTACGTAAGTAATTTAGGTACGGCAATTACGACTGTAATTTGGCAACTATCAATGTCAAAATATATATATTAAGAAAAAGTAAATCCACGGAGGTTTTATGTCTATTGAACTAAAAAGGATATTTACCATGTGTTGTTGGGTATTATTTCTAGTGAAAATAATCGTGTCAGTTTAAAATCGTAACTTCATTTCATTATTATATAAAAATATTTACAAAAATGATAACCACTTCAAATAACATTTTCCTAATAGTTATAAGCACGTATAAACTATTATTATCTCCGGAAATTAAAATTTTATTTCAAGAAATAATTAATTGATTAACATATTGATTAATTTTGGAGTCATGTCCACAGTATTGCTAGCAATGTCGCAAATTTGTCCGATCTCTGGTTATTATAAGCAGTGTTCCTTAAAATCTGAATGTATGGAAAGTTTCACATGTTTCTACGGAATGACAACTGCCGGCGCCATATTTGTCGTTGCTCGGTCTGTAACCTTAAGTTGGTGCAAATCTGTAACGCATATTACAGATGTACTTACTTAGTATTCTATTGCGCGTAACCGGCGGCACACATGCAGTAAGTACTGCATTCGTACCGTCCCGCTTTCGCGCCTTCCGCAAATCAGGAAGCAATCAATTAAATGTGAGCGCGCAGGAAAGAATCTGTACCTACTGAGTTGACTTCCAGTTGACACTGACAGCTTAGTGATACCGACTTCTTACCGCCAAATGCGAAAGCGGCCTTAAAATACTCGTGCGTAAATTCACCAGCAAACTATTACTGGGCAAGCCAATTACACGTAAAATAAAATTTCCACCAAGAGAGGTTTTCACACCCTCAGAATCACCATAACTGTCGCTTTGAAGCGATAAATTGTGTTATATTTCTAATGTGGCACCTCTGAGGCGATCCGCGTTAGGGTTGTCAACACACGGAATATATGACCAACTTTTATGCTATACAAAGGGTACGACGTTGAAATTTTAATGCTCACACAAGCGCGGGGCTAGTACGGACGCGAAAACGCCTACTCACCACCTTTTTACCGGAATAATGTAGGAAAAATAAGTGTTGTTACGAGCGTATTGTGTTGTGCTAGCCCCCCGTATTGTCCGTGAAAGAATAAAGGAACCACGAACTTGAATTTTAAGCTCTTTGAAGCAACTTTCACGTGTATGTTGGAGTTTGGAACAACAATTTGGGTTGCGAAAATAACTCCGTGCTCTCGTAGGGGATATTTTTATCTGTTTTTTTTTGGCATCCTCAAGCGGCCAATGTGTAACATATTACCGGAATGTGTGAGAATGACTTAAGCTACTTCAAGTGCTTGATTTGGTTCATCCCTTTCGTATTTGTATCTCATTTCAAAATATATTTGCACTCTCGTTCTGACACGTCAATTTTGGAACTTGGAGTTCGTGTATGCGAGCGCTCGAAACTCATTGAAATGCAAATAGGATGTGAATTGATGAACAAAAGTAGACCTCTAACACACGGTCGTAGCACGTTCTAATACGTAGCATACTTACGTAAAATCTCAAGTAGGACCTTGACGCACATGCGAATCATTCACGCGGGATGGGTTAAGCAGCATATTATAGGCTGTTATTCTTTATTCATTTCGAAAAGTAACGTTAATATATAAAACGCTCTACAATAATGCGTAAATTAAGCATTGTAGAGCGAACAATTTTCAGTATTGATAACTCTGGTAAAAGTAAGAGAAGAGAAGTAGTGCATGTTTTAGGGGAAAATACTTCACTTTCGGATACCGACGCCATATTTTAGTATGTTGTTAGGCATGTCTCCTGGATTCCAAAACAGCCGGTAGACAATCTCTAAGGAGTCGAACGTCATCAACTTTCACTTTTCTTCTCTACAATTTTTTAGCTTTCACATGATATAACACACGTTTATATATATTACATGGTTCAGGTAAAAATCTCACTTTAAAAAAAAGCCTCCGCGGCAATGAAGATTATGTCATTACTAATGACCTAGACACTTTAGAGACTGTCTCTCTGCAGTTTTGCGGTGCACATAACATGTCTAATAGTATACTAACAGTTCGTGCTGGTTTCTGGAAAATGGTAATTTCGATAAAATTTTATCTTGTAGGGAAAACTCGCTTTGCGTTGTTGGTTTTTTGAGCACAATTTTCCCAATACTGCTCTTGTCTTTAAATGAAAAACTAAAATCCAAAGCTGATATACTAGATATTATTTGTGTTGTACATTATATTCGTGTATCTTTTCTAGTTTTGCCGCAAAGTCTGAAAGTCCTTAGATTTTTCTTAGATTTTTTTATACTTTTGCTACTAGTACTTTAACTAGCATATATATTGAAATATAATGTATCAATGAACTATTGACAATTTATTTAGCTTTCATTTGGTACCCCACATGTGTATGTACGTTGCATGGGTTGAGTGTAATTTAAACTTTTCCAAGCGCGGCCGCGCCGTTTTTGATGACGTCATTACAGGGGAGACAAACTCTCCCGTCAGTTTTGGAATCCAGGGGACATGCCTAACAACATACTAAAATATGGAGCCGGTATCCGAAAGTGAAGTATTTGTTCGACAGAATCCCCTAACAACACGCACTAAAGCACCATATTCACAATATCCCCTTCAATATTGACTGACTGACTGACAAGGTTGACTGTTGGAGAATGCCTTATGGCGTAGTGGAAGTGGCACTTCTAATCGGGAAGATAAGGCTTTATTTCGAAAAACAGCACAAGATGAAAGTGTTCTGTTTCCTAGTGACAAGAGTGTAACGGTTGTAATTTTGATAAGGAAAAGGCAACCGGTTATCTGAAATTAATTAATTTATAAAAACAAGGTCGTGGGCAAGGTCCGATAATAAGGGAAGTTTGCCCGTCTGATTTCACTGGTATCTGTATGCGGTACTCCCCTACGTGGCTGCGAGGTGGTCGAGCAGGTCCAGGGGTGTAATCCGTGACACGGCGAACGCCGTGGGCAGCTGTTAGCAGGTAGATGGGCGATCCGGGAGGCCTAGGTCCTCGGTAAGGCGACGGCCGTTCAATCAGCCGTAAAGTTGCACCCCATGAGTTGACTGCCGGAATTACTTTAATGAATCCCTTTTTAGGGTTCCGTACTCAAAGAGTAAAACGGGACCCTATTACTAAGACTTCGCTGTCCGTCCGTCCGTCCGTCCGTCCGTCCGTCTGTCTGTCACCAGGCTGTATCTCAAGAACCGTGATAGCTAGAGAGATGAAATTTTCAGAGATTATGTATTTCTGCTGCCGCTATAACAACAAATACTAAAAACAAAATAAAATATAATTTTAAGGGGGGCTCCCATACAAAAAACGTGATTTTTTTGCCGTTTTTATAGATAACCTGTCACCAGGCTGTATCTCGAGAACCGTGATAGCTAGAGAGTTGAAATTTTCACAGATTATGTATTTCTGTTGCTGCTATAACAACAAATACTAAAAACAAAATAAAATATTTTTTAAGGGGGGCTCCCATACAACAAACGTGATTTTTATGCCGTTTTTATAGATAATGGTACGGAACCCTTCGTGCGCGAGTCCAACTCGCACTTGGCCGGTTTTTGGGCATTGGTAATTAACAGATTGCAATTCGCAAGCGCGTGAGAAGACACAATGCGGCCCAGCCGCGGCCGTCGTGGAATATGCCGTCTAAAAATGCTGACCGCGCGTTGTTGAGCGCGAAGCGCATACTCGTAGAGTAGCGTTGCGGTAGAGTGTTCGAATGTAACAATTAATGTTTTTCTTAATTTCTAAAAGTTTTTAAGTTGAGAACATTTGTGGACAATTGAAAACATTATTTAAAAATATGCTTATTATAAGTATCTATGTAAGTGCAACGTTACAAAGTTCGCCTTTTGTGTTTCTAACTTGTTACTGAGCATTAAAGTTTAAATAAATAAATCATATTCCCATTTCAAATAATCAACGCTCATAATCATTATCCGGAAATCGGTTTTTATGAATAAGTAAGCAAGGAACCGGTTAATCTAACGTTAACCCAATTACCGCGTATACCCGGTTTTCGTCAATTAATGTTTGGAATTTAGGAAGGGATCGATTTCTAACGTTTCGGGTGATAGTTAAAGTGTCCTTTGCTTTGGTACACACGTGGTATTTAAGTACATAGAAAATCTCTTCAGTTGTGTACGTGGAGCAATTTGTAACAAAATTCGGTTTAGTCCGGTTTGCCGTGGCGCGAATTAAATAAATACACATTACAGGGACAATCTTACACAAAATACAAATCGAACTAGTCATATAGTAAGCTCAATAAGGCTTGTGTTATGTGTACTAGACGACAGTAAATTTAATTGATATAAATACTTAAATAAATAGAAAACATCCAAGACTCGGAAACAAAAATTCATGCTCATCTCACAAATATTTGCTCTTACCGGGATTCGAAGCCAGAACCTTCAGCTTCGTAGGCAGCGTTACTACTCACTAGGCTAACCGAGATATTATTACACACATATATACATATTACGACATAGTATTCTAACATAGTAAACGTATTGAATCGTCGTAAATAGTTTTCGCACCCAGGTCACCAACCCGTTAAAGTGCCACTATGGGCGAAACGTACTACAATACGATTAAAATCAGTTAACGATTCTGATGTTAGCTACTAGTAGCGCCGCAAAGGTGTCAGAGGGGTCGGACGGGTATGCCGGGAGGCGACTCGAGGCTAACTTCAGAGTCTTCAGACACGCAAACTATATATATATGACCGTGTTATTTTTGCGTGACTGAGTAACTAACATCCAAACATGCATATTTATTACATAACTACGAGTATTGGTTACTCGTGCTGCTTCGCCCGCGTATTACCTACACAAAACACAAGCAAAGCCGCGGATATATAGACTATAGGGTAAATCGCCAGTATCTGGCCACTGTTCAATAACTGGCCACGTTATACTATATTGAATTATATCATAGGTGGACAGAGTTTGTTTTTAGTATGAGGGAAAGGGTGTCCAATAATTAAAACCTTATACTAAAATTAATTATATTGTAGGTGAATAGAGTTCATTTTTAGTATGAGGTGGCCAGTTAGTGAACGGTGGCCAGTTACTGGCGATTTACTCTATCCATCCCACAAGTCCAAATTGGCGAAAGAATAGTAGTTCCCGAGTTACATATAAACTTACTTTCAACCCTTAAACTTCACCTCTTCATAATTGAACGAGCGAGCAAAGCGAACGAAGTTCTCCGTTTCAGCTTGGACAAAAATTATTTCGTATGTCCGGCGTCTGTCCGGCTGTTCTCCTCTATAGGTCGCATTTTTCAGCCGATTCTCCTGAAATTTTGTGAGCATGTTCAATAATTATACATAATTTTATTGCCGATTCAGTTTTACGAAATTAAAAAAATATATAAGATAAATTTCTGTCGGTACAAGCTTTTATTGCCGACTGTACTTTTCGGTATACCCCCATCAACTTTTCATTGAGATTATTCTAACGAGCCCAAACTCAACGGTGTTACGTCGGTTAAGTACTGAATCAAATCTGCTCGATGGTACCATAATATTGGAAAAATAATGAAAATGAAAATGAAATAATTTATTCGTGACAAAAAACTTAAAATACTGTATTACTTAACTATTATATACTAAGCAGTTTGTCACGAAATGGTCTCGCCTCAGCGTAATGCTGGCTCATAAGCCAGCGCTGATCTTCCGGCGAAACCGTTTGTGGGCGACGTTCCCTGTTGTCCGACACGGCCTTAAAATTTACATTATTACTGAACGCAGCCGATTGAATTGTCATCCTAACTATACCTGTAACCAACATTACAGTACATTGTGTCTTCTCACGCGCTTGCGAATTGCAATCTGTTAATTACCAATACCCAAAAACCGGCCAAGTGCGAGTTGGACTCGCGCACGAAGGGTTCCGTACCATTATCTATAAAAACGGCATAAAAATCACGTTTTTTGTATGGGAGCCCCCCTTAAGAATATATTTTATTTTGTTTTTAGTATTTGTTGTTATAGCGGCAACAGAAATACATAATCTGTGAAAATTTCAACTCTCTAGCTATCACGGTTCTCGAGATACAGCCTGGTGACAGATTATCTATAAAAACGGCAAAAAATTGCTGTAATTTACAGCTCAGTCGGTTGAAGATATCTGCTTCAAAATTGAATTGCAAGATGTCACCCGATCAAACATAGTGACAGACGTACATAGTTAGTTACATACATCGCCAGTTAACACATTCAGTGCCGCGGACCTGACTATCGGGTGCCTACGCCGTAGTCGCTTTCCGCTACATACGAGGAAAACCACGGGATCGGCTACGATTCTTGGCACTGAATGTGTTAACCCATTCACGGCCACGCTACGCTCGTAGCGCTACGCTGTAGTCCCTAGCAGCTTAAACTCCATATGTAGCGAAAAGCGCTCGTAGCGCTCTGACGCATGTGTGTCGTCATGGGCGCTGAATGGGTTAATATAAAGTTTGTAAAAGACAAGCTCCCGAGTTCTACAGCTCACGTACTCACTAGTATTAAGGCTTATGAAATTAAAATGAAATGAAAATGAAAATGAAATGAAAATGATTTATTTCATAAAAAAACGCGTACAAAATGACAACAGGGTTGGGTCTTCCTAGTAGGTAAAAAATACCTGTGTCAGGAAGACCCGCTCCTCCATAATAAAAAAGAAAACAGTTAAAATAAAATCATATTGCATATGCATAGTTATACACCCGCTAGCGTCCTTGAGTCGTCGTCCGTATGGGCCAGCGCGCGACTGATCGGGCCTGCCGAGCCTCCGCGCTCGCGCATTATGTAGGTATTTAAACATAGTAATTAAGATAATTATTTTATCTATTCAAACTCTGCGAATTTGTCTATAAATATTTAATAACTTTATTTGAGAACAAAAATTTAATTTAAAATATCTATAGTTTAGTCATAATATTGAATAAACTTTACAAAAAGAGGTAAATTTGGGATTTTTTTCTATAGAGTGAAGTTCATTAGATCGCGTAACTGAATGCGACTTTGACTAGATTAGATCCTTAAGTAATACGTATCTTTTTTTAGATTTTTAAACCCTATTTTCTATGTCTGAGATTGTTTTAAAAAACTCGAAAACGCTGCCCCTGTTGACTGTCGAGCCTTAATATAGATAAGTAGGATTAAGCGTTCATAGCCTAGCGGCGCCTGCGAATCGAAAACGATAACGCAGGTTAAGCAAAGATGGCAGCGGTCAGTCTTTGGATGGGTGACCGCCTGTTTGAGTGGTTACTATAAATGAGCGCTTCCGTGCTTTGGAAGGCATGCTAAGCAGTTGATCCCGGCTGCTGTCTATGACAGTGGCCAAATTATGTATGCCATACGATTAAAATATCAAAAGTAGGATTATAATTACAAATTATTAAAAACTCAAACTCGCTTTTTACTTTAGGAATGACCGAGTCGGTTAATCAAACGCATTTAATACACAGGCTTCATCATTACTCAAATTAGCAGATTGGCGCGTGAGATTCATTACCCAGATTACCCGGGTACATTTACACCCGATTGTTAATTCTAACTGGCCAATTAATTGCCTGACGATAAATTGGATGATTTTAATCGCGCAATATAATGTATGGCTGTATATAATTAATGTATTAGAATAGAAGACTTGAAATTATGAAATACGGTACCATCTTTGCGCGCGGCTGGGGACCGATACACAGTGTTTTATAGAAGCCAAAAAAGTGACATCCCCATTTTATTACAAATTACTGTAGTTTAGATCATTACAAATGCGAGACTAAAACTCCTGCGTTTCTAATATGTGTAGTTTTTGAGAAAAAAAAAATTGTGAATTTTGTTTCTGACACCTAGGTATTACGAAAAACATTTATATATTGCAAATTATTAATTAAACTTATCTGTTCTTTAAAGTGTTGGATAACCCTTCAAAGACATACATTTAGAGGTAATTACGACCTCTCTAGGTACATTTGTTACAAAGATATTAATGATTTTATTGATTTTGGTTTTAATTTTTTTTCTTCCATGTTCCGCCGAAGTAGGACGCAATATTTGTATGACAGCTTTATTATTATGTCTTCTATCTACCCTATTTTTTACAAGACCTAATTCCATGGAACATTCAAGTAATCACCTAAACACTTTATATCCGGTTTATCCGGCCACTAGGGTTGACACTTCGGTATTTTGATTTTTTTCGGGTTTCTTTTATTAGTTTCGCCAAGAGCTGAAATTGCACAAATAATTATTGCCTAGTATTTTGTGAATTACTTGTAATTTTAAATTAAAGGGGAGTAATACTCACGAATTACGTACTGATTTTGCTTTTTAAAATTTAAATGTATGATGCCTGGTCAGAAACTTGTTTTATTAATTTCGCCAAGAACTAAAAGTCGCACAAATTTTCGATGAAACGCTACCATGTGACTTGGGAAGGATTCTACCATGAGGTGCAAGATGGGGCAGAGAGCCGGGAAGTAGAAGAAGACATTCAATGACTTGTCAACACAAGAAGCAATGCTCTTGTGTTGATTTGTCTTGTCATGGTCCTTGAGCGGAAGAGCGTACAGATTTTTCGACTGTACAAAGAGCAAACTACAAAAATGTACCAGGCACATAATCTTATTACATATATTGTACACCTTATTATTTACTTTGTTACAAAAAATCACTTAAAAAACACTAGGTAATTGGGATGGGCAATATTAACAAATTCTCAATAGCTAAGACATAATTACTGAATCTTAAAAAACTAATTATTTAATATGTATGTTCGTATTTCGCGTGTCATACTAATAATGTTTTCTTTCACCACCCATAAAAGTGCTATACCGTGTTTACTATGTTAATTTTATATCCAGGAAATCAGGATACTGGTAGTGGCAGCCCTGACCGAAAATTTTAATTGACTGTAGATTAAATGTTCCATGGAATTAGGACTTGTTAAAAATAGGGTAGATAGAAGACATAATAATGAAGCTGTCATACAAATATCGCGTCCTACTACGGTGGAATATAGAAGAAAAAAAATAAAAACCAAAATATATAAAATTACTAGCTGTTGCCCGCGACTTCGTCCGCGTAGAACATGTTATCGTATCATATATATATAAAATCATTGAAATTAGCTTTGTAGTCTTGTAGTAAACAGTCTAAAACTGAAGTTACAAATCCCTTACTTTAAAAATGTTTTGCTCTCCATACAAACTTTGAACACCCTTATAATACCTTTTAGGGGATGAATTTCAAAAGACGCTGAAATGAGTTTTGTAGTCTTTTAACAAACATACTAAGATCGAAGTTACAATTCTCATACTTAAAAATTTTCTTGCTCTGATAGTCTGCATACAAACTTTGAACCTTTGAATTAACGCTTTTCGGGGAAAAATTGAAAAGAAAACACTAATTTTTTTTATTGTAATAAGTATTTTTTCTACAAAATATCAAGTCTCTAGCTCAAAAAATGGGTTTCCCATACGAACCTTGCACCCCTTTTTATTCTCATTACGGGTCGAATTTTTCAAAACGCTAAAAGTACTTGATTTTTATTGTAATAAGTAATCTTTCAACAAAGTTTTAAGTCCCTCGCTAAAAAAATATTTTCTTCATTCAAACGTTCTTATAAACCCCTAAAGATCGAAGTTTCTAAAATACTGAAAGTATTTAATATTATTTTTAATTAGTAAGCATTCTACAAAATTGTAAATCGGCTAAAAAAATGTTTCCTCCACACAAATGTTGCACCCACTTTTAACCCCCTTAGGAGTGGAATTTACTAAAACGCTGAATATCCTTTTTTTGTATTTCAATAACTAATCGTCCTACAAACTGTTAAGCTCCTATCCCAAAAAGAGTTTCCTCATATAAACTTTGCAGCCCTTTTTAACCCTCTTAGGGGTGGAATTTTCCAAAACGCTGAAAGGACTTTGTTTGTACTCAAATAAGTAATGTTTCTACAAAGGTTTAAGAACCCCCTCAGGAGATGATTTTCGGGATAAAAACTATGCATCTTCCCTGCACGGCTATCACAAGACGGCCGCGACATACTCTCGAGCTCTCTCGCACTATCCGTCTCTTTCTAAGTGGTCTAATAAAAGAGAGACGCATAGTGCGAGAGAGCTCGAGAGTATGTCGCGGCCGTCTTGTGATAGCCGTGCTGGGACTCTTACTATCTCTATACCAAATTTCATCTAAATGGGTTTTATCCAAATTTTCACCCCCTATTTCATTACCTTGGGAACTATTTTCGGGATAAAAATTATCCTATGTCCTTTCCCAGGACCTAAACTATCTCTAAACCAAATTTTATCAAAATTGCTTACTTCTAAATTTTCACCCTCTCATTACCCCTTTAAGGGATGATTTCCGGATTCAAACTCAAACTATTTATGAACCAAATTACATCCGAATCAGTGCCGCGGTTTAAAAAACTCGATATAAATGTTCACCCTCAATTTCACCCCCTTAGGGGTAGATTTCCGGGATAAAAACTACCCTATGTCCTTCCCCGGGACTCAAACTATCTCTTTACCAAATTGTATTGAAATGGGTTTCATCCGAATTTTCACCCCTGATTTCAACCCCTTAGGGGATGATTTTCGGGATAAGAACTATCCTATGTCCTTTCCCAGGATTTAAACTATCTCTGATACAAATTTCGTCAAAATTGGTTACGTCCAAATTTTCACCCCCTCATTTCACCCCCTTAGGGGATGATTTCCGGGATCAAACCTATCCTTTGTCCTTCCCCGGGACTCAAACTATTTAAATACCAAATTTCATCCAAATCAGTGCAGCGGTTTAAGTAGCTCCATACACATTTTCACCCCCAATGTCATCCCCTTAGGGGTGGATTTCCGGGATAAAAACTACTCTATGTCCTTTCCTAGGACTCAAACTATATCTAAACCAAATTGTATTCAAATGGGTTCCATCCGAATTTTCACCCCTTATTTCACCCCCTTAGGGGATGACTTCCGAAATAAATACTATCCTATGTCCTTTCCTAGGATTTAAACTATCTCCAAACCAAATTTCATCAAAATTGGTTACCTCCAAATTTTCACCCCCTCATTTCACCCCCTTAGGGGATGATTTACGGGATCAAACCTATCCTTTGTCCTTCCCCGGGACTCAAACTATTTAAATGCCAAATTTCATCCAAATCGGTGCAGCGGTTTAAGTAGCTCCATACAAATTTTCACCCCCAATTTCATCCCCTTAGGGGTAGATTTCCGGGATAAAAACTACCCTATGTCCTTTCTCGGGACTCAAACTATCTCCATACCAAATTTCATCTAAATCGGTTCAGCGGTTTAGGCGTGAAGAGGTAACAGACAGACAGACAGACAGACACACTTTCGCATTTATAATATTAGTATGGATATAATATTAGTATGGATTAATATCTTTGTAATAAATGTACCTAGAGAGGTCGTAATTGCCTCTAAATGTATATCTTTGAAGGGATTATCTAACATTTTGAACAACAGAAAAGTTTATTAAATAATTTGCAATATATAAATGTTTTTCGTAATATCCGGGTGTCAGAAACAAGATTTCCAAAAAAATATTTCTCAAAAACTACGCACATTAGAAACGCGGGAGTTTTAGTCTCGCAGTTGTAATGATCTAAACTACAGCTATTTGTAATAAAACGGGGATGTCACTTTTTCGGCTTCTATAAAAAAACTGTGCGATAGGTATTTGGCTTACGAGCGCTCAGACTCTTTCACACGAAAAATAAAAAAAATAATGAAATGCTATTTTTAAATCGCGCGAGACGCGCGATTTCCAAATAGCGAGACCCCTGGTTGACTGGACATAAATTGTTGCAAATTAGCTCTAGTACCTATAACCCCTTTCAAGGAATAGATCGAATTACCAGTCACCCTGTATAGCGTGATAGTATCACACGATAATCGGCAGGCATTCTCGACATATTTAAAATATCAATTTATTCGTTCACGTTCAACATTGTAAATTGACACACACCAAAAAACTGACAACGCGATTATCCTAAAAAAACGGAGTTACTGCTCTGACGGAATGGAGATCACTCGCAATTAATTGAAGTTAATTGATTATTAAGCGGCCATTTTGTCCAGTGTCCGTCACGAGATGGCTGGGCTGTTATTCTTTACGCGCTCATGCGCCTCACTCCTCCCGTCACGCCTAACGAAACTAGACCTCTACCTACGCTTAGTTACTACAAATCGCGGTGTCAGGATACATTTGTGGGTGAGCGTCGAGGTGAGCTTAAAATGAGTGTCAGAATAGCGGAGCTGTACGCACGAACGGCCGCGCTGTTTACATACATGCACTAAAAATATGCAGTGAGGGCATACACTCACACACAAACAGTCACCACATAAACGCGCGTTGTACTGCTACGAAGTAAATAAACATGCAGCGAATATTTATTTTTTTGCCCTGGCAATATGTCATCGCAAAACAATGTTGCAATAAACATTTCAGTGATGCAATAAGCATGCACGTTAAACGCTTTTTATCGGATAATGAGCATCGATATGGATTGAGCGGTTTTTGTTACTGTTAAGAACTTTCGCTTTCGCATCCACTTATAACTAGGAAAGTAAAATCATGGTTGCATACAAATGTGTATTAGTTGCCATTATTTCCGCACAAATAAAAAGTATGAGGTGTGTTATTGTTTATGGGTATACGTATATGTAGGTAGGTATGTAAGTTTTAATTACGAACATACTTAGGTAAAAGTAGTACAAAGAAGGAACGTCAGATAGGTGACGGAATACTTTTATATTACATAAAGTGAGAAAGTATTTGTTTTGACCAATGTTTGAACCTGCGAACTCGTGCCAGTCTTTATCACCAAACTGACTTCAATAAAGTGTGTTCTTTAACTTAGTATCTAGTGAATTCCCCCAGCAATGTAGGTTTCGATGTGACTGTCTTGTTGCAACGAAGTTAAGAAGCTAAATTGTCGTTTACCCGCAAAGCAGTGAAAATCTTCTAACAACTGAAAAGCAAAGTGCGCTACGCCGTAGGCTGTAGCGTCGTTTTCTCGCTAAGTAGTGAAAATCTTCCGTAGGTATCCCATGTACTAATTAAATTAGCTAATAACAATAATGTTGTAAATTATAAAAGTCTGGCTACCAATATGTCAATAGCAGAGAGGCTGCAAACATAATGAAACGCTAGAAAGAGATATTATGACTTGATCAGTCAATTCAGGCTATTCTTACTATTATGGCAGAACTCGTTCTATTTTAAGCGATAAACGTAGTATAATTTTATATTACGTTAACAAATTACTAAGTTTTGTTTTTTGCGTTCAACGCGTTCGTCACGTGTACCTTGAAAGTATTGAAACGCACTGCGTTTATCGCACATACGTCTATACCGCTGCGATTACCGCATAAAATAGTCACGTGCTTTAACGTCGAATAGTTATTTTGTCCAAATAGTTGATGCATTTCAAGAGTACGAGTGAGCGCGTTCCTACTCGCCTTCGTGAAATATATCGTCGGGTGACAAGCAAAAGTCACTACCAAAACTGTCACTGCTCTTCAAAACCTCGTATCTCGATACGTAGTCCATATCGAGATACGACCTTTGATTTAAGTAGGTATTTGTTACTTAGTGAGTTTTGCTTGTCACCCGACGAATGTCGTATGCCAACGTATTGAAAACGCTTGTTAATCAGATACCAGTGAGGAATAAAAGGCAACTCATTAGGCCCATCATATGCGTAATGTTAGTTACTAGGATGCTGACAGTCTAATATTTAGCTGTGAGTTTTACTTTGAACCAAAATAGCGATAGGCAATGGCATTTAGAGCCATAATTATGGAGGCTGCGCTATTTGATGAAATTTGAATGGAACTACAAATTAAGCTTTACAGATATCTAAATGAAGCTATGGAAGACGTGATCAAAATTATATTTTCCGATCATATTAATTCTATGATTAGTCCGCCATTTCAATAGAATATTAATTGAAATTTCCGCGGCGATTAAAACGCTTCGCGGTGATTTAATAGTACCTAAACTTGACATTGACGAAGTCATCAAAACTTTGTCGCGGAAGTTAAATTGTAATAAGCACAACTTTTCGAACGAGCCCGAGAATTGGCCAAAACGATTTAGTTAATTCTAATTCTTCTCAAATTACTTATTGTTATGATGAAAATAAAGAAATAACGTACGAAGTACCAAATCTAAAATTTGCTATTGTATATCCGATACTTCTTCAATAGGTGTTTCAAGCAAATAAGTCATGGTCACCTTTTATTGGCCGACATTTTATAAAACTGTTATTGGAATTGGAATCCTTACCTTAGACGGTAAAGTTGATTTTTGAATTTCTACTTTTATGCAATTCGGCGAACTCAATAATCTCAAGTAGGTATATGTACATTTGATGAGACTTAACTTTTACATTTATTCACTGTATATTTACATTACTTTTCATAACAAACAAAACAAACAAACAAATGACTCTATTTACCAAAGATGCAATTACAAGCATGAGTTTTACAAATGAGTGTGACAAGTTATGATTGGTGTTAGAGTATCAGTGGTCCTCATACTAGGTCGAGCCTGTGTCGTGAGAACTGACAGGGTCGTTGCAAAATAGCATGACCTGAAATATAGAATTAAGTTACTTATAAGACCATTTGTGTGCCCTAACAGGGTGTCATGGAAGCCTTTCTGTGTAATCTTAAGATCGCATGTACATGACTTTACAAATAAACATCTATCTATATCTATCAAAAATATTTTAAAGGCATGGTAGAGTATAGAGAGTGATTATAACTTTGAGCGCGATAACGATAAGCGTGACCGATGATCAAACTGTATTATTTTTCGTTTAGAGTTTGACAAATAAATAAATATTATAACCTAAATGTTTACTTCTCAGATCCCTATCTAGGATAGGTATAATGGGAAGATTAGTCGACTAGTGTAAAAGGTAGAAAAATGTTTTACAGATGTAAGTATAATTATTTTCCATCGTATTTTCACGGAAACGTACCAAAGTGTCTTGCTATTTCAGTAAGTCTCGGTACAAAAAGTACTGAAATTGATTGAAAGTAGCATGACAAATACGAAAGTTTCCGAGAAAAAAACGATGGAAAACAGTTATGCACTTCAAATGTACGAGTATATATATGAATGTATTATAAACGTTATTTTCTTTCACAGGAAAGAAAATAACGTTAAAAATTGTTAAAAGAACTTAATTCTGTCAATACTTACCTAGTTATTTATCGAATGAGCGAGAGAAACGACCTGAGTTCTATGCTTCAGCTTGGGCCGAAATTCGTTCGTCTGTCCGGATGTCACGCCATCCCGCTGTTCTCCTCTACAGTGTCATTTCTCAACCGATTCTCGAGAAATTTTGTGTGGAGATTCGTTAGTCATGTAGCTTTTTTTTGTCAATTCACTTTTTCGAAATCAGTTTTTTTTTAATACCTGGTCTCGTGTTTTACAGCTCAGAACCACTGTTTTACATGATTAGCGATCTGAGAGCGTTATTAACAAAGTTGCGAAGTGGCGTGTCACGGACGGTGATGAATTGACTGCGTTGGAATTTTAATTACCTAATTAATTATGAGCGGTAAACAAATATACTTAGCGGCGTTCTGCATTGCGGTTTATGGCAACTTATCAGTGGCCTGATGATTGATTTGTGTGGATTGTGTAAATATTAGCTATTAATGCAAATTCTACGCTTCAATTTGGCAGCCAACGTTTTCATTGCAATTGCAATCCCGTCGGATCTGTACTAATATTACAAAGCGAAAAAAATCTGTGAGATTGAAGCTTTTTAAGTTTACAAGTTTGTATGTAATGGGTATTCTCCGGAACCAGTTATCCGATTCCAAAAATTCTTTCTCCAACGTGTAAAGTGACATTTCTGGATGGTTATAGGCTATACTTATCCCGTGGGTTTGCCTGCGTTCTTTGTAATAAGATTTAATTAGGTACGTCAAAAATGCGTTCCAATGTCGCATGTCATGGGCATATTTTCGCTTTGATGTCTTTCAAAATCAAAATTACAGAGATTAGAAAAAAACGCGATAAGTAGGTATACGATCTGGGGCATTCTCCATTACCGTCCGTGGTGAGTAGGTACAATTTTAATGTGGACTGGAAGGCAAACCCGCACGTGTGGCGGGCGGTATAATTTTCATTATATGGCCATTTTCCTAATTTTGTGTTTAGTAAATTCTTTCATCACCAAGGTAACCGATATAGCCCTCCGAATCGCTAAACTTAAGTGGCAGTGGGCGGGGCACATTGCACGTAGAACCGATGGCCGTTGGGGCGGAAAAGTTCTCGAGTGGCGACCACGTACCGAAAGGCGCGGTATGGGTAGGCCCCCCACAATCAGAATCAGAATCAGAATCAGAAAATTGTTTATTTCTTAGTTAAATTTGTATACATAATGTCCCTGGCTCCATTCGGATCTCAGGGGTGTAACTGCTCGCTTAAGTCTACGTGAGATCAGTGCAAGTGTGGTGTGTTCTGATTTATGTTAGTTACTTTATCATGTTTTGTTCCTAGTTGTGTTCTTACTACTAAATACTATATACTTACTTACAATCTATGCGGCCTAGGGGCTATTGCTCGTTTACTAAGCAGTAACCTGCGGTCTTTTTTATTTTCAATATAGGGGATATCTCCTATTCTATGGTTTGAAAGCAGTGGATTGAATTGACCGTAGCCGAGATATGCATCGCCAGGGGTATCTAGGTCCACTATATTCAGCTGCTTTAATCTCTCCAGCATGTCTTGATGTAAATCATGTACACGGATGTGCCATGGGTCCCAATCTAAAGAGTCCCACAACATTTCGGTAGGTATGCGTTGCGGGAATTGTGCTGCTGCTTTTAAAGCCATACGGTATTGCCTTTCTATTTTAAGCAAGTTTGTTTTACTATACCGTGGCAGGAGTTGTACTGTGCCATAGTCAAGAACTGGCAACAGACACGCCTGAATGATCGCAAGTTTCACCTGGAGGTCTGTTTTTGCATAGTAACCGATGATCGGGCTGAGGGCTCCACGAACTCGTTTCGCCTTCGTCATTACCAAGTTTGTGTGTGGTCCCATCGTCATCGTCTTATCAAAGATAACTCCAAGGTACTTTGTCTCTTTTTTAAACGGCAGTGTTTGGTCTTTCAGTTTAACTGTTGGCTTGTAATTCCTTTTTTTGGTAAACATGATGCACTCCGTCTTCTCGACATTGCACTTTAGTCCCCATCGTTTATAGTAGTCGATAACAGTCTCCGCTGCCCACTTTGCTCTAGTTGTCGCTTGGTCTGGACGAGCCGCTCTGTTTAATACACAAAGATCATCTGCGTACTGAGACAGCTTGATGCCTTGTAGTCTGTCATGCTCGTCCCAAATGTCATGAACATACAGGTTGAAAACGGCTGGTCCAAGTATGGAGCCTTGCGGAACGCCATGTGGGACAACCATTTCTTCTCCTCTAGTTGTGCGAAACTTGCCGCGTACCGTTCGGCCCATTAAATAATTCTCTATTATCTTGATTAGGTTATTATCAACATTTTTGTTTTGTAATTTCTTGATAAGGCCGCGATGATTGATCGAGTCGAATGCTTTACTCAGATCAGTGGAAATCATAGCAACACTGTATTTAGCATCAAGCGCGTCTGTGATAAATTTCCCAGTGCGAAGTATCTGAGTGCCTGTCCCTCTTGCTTGCGTGAATCCATGTTGAAACGGGGGTTGCAGTCGATGGCTAGTCTCCCACAATCTTGCCAGTATTAATCTTTCGCACAGTTTACCCATGATGTTAAGTAGGGTCATTGTGGCACTCTTTGGGGGAGGCCTATGTCCAGCAGTGGACGTCTTTCGGCTGATAGGATGAGGATGAGGGAGATTCTTTCATTACTTTTTAAATCTTTGTGTTCTTTGTTTATTGTTTGAAGTGTAACCTACAATAAATAAGTATTGTATTATATGCTCACGCTCAGCTTTACCTAGAAACAAATGTTTGATTATATTTAAGTCTCCATGTTTGAATAAATACTTACACCGAATCTCAATGTCACATTGTTCATAAATAACGGCATTGTATTCTTGTAGGGCAAAGGGTTTTTGATCTTATAAATAATGAATGTGCCAAATAATGTTTGAGTCATTCGCCAAAAATATGAAGCATGTGTCCGTATAGTATTTAATCTGATGACTTCTCAGAACTGACATAAAACATAGGTAGGTATACTGAGCATAAAACTATATACTGAACTGAAATGTTCGATGGATAAAGAGTTCTGAGTAAGTATATAGGCTTGCCTAAAAATACATTTTTGGCAATATTTTTGGCAATTTTGGCACAATTTATAAAGACATTTTTGGCAGAAAATATGCCAAATAAAACTTTTATTACTTTATTACTTTTATTACTTAATCGAGAAAGTTCATTCTATACCCCAGAATTACCATTAATGAAATGAGATGAAATAAATGAAATGAAATAATTTATTCGTGACAAGAAACTTAAAATACTGTATCATCTATAATATGCTAAGCATTTTGTCACGAAATGGTCTCCCCTCAGCACAATGCTGGCTCATGAGCCAGCGCTGGTCTTCCGGCGAAACCATTTGTGGGCCACGTTCTTTGCTGTCCGACACAGCCTTAAAATCAACATTTTTCTGAACGCAGCCGTTGCGCTTGCGTGTATGACGTCTATCAGCGCCATCTGGCTGCGAACGAGCAAGTTACAAAATATCTTTCTATTTTTACGCAATACTACAATGCAAGTTTACTGCGATACATAATACGAAAATTATATACAAACTTACATTTTACAAAGCTAATACAATCTCACAGACTTTTGCTCTTTATAATATTAGTATATATATGTAACGGCCTCCGTAGCCTAGTTGGTAGTGACTCTGCCTACGAAGCTGGAGGTCCCGGGTTCGAATCCCGGTCGGGGCATTTATTTGTTTGTTTATCACGAATATTTGTTCCTGAGTTTCATTTCATTTCATTTATTCCTTTATAAAACGTAATTTTACATGTCAATTTATAGATGTTAAATAACATTATACATAATACTATCACATTAAGGTGAAAAAGTATGTCTTATATTATATTACAGCAGGTTAGGTAGGTAAGTATGTCTTAGTTTAGGTACACTGCAGCGTGTAGTCAACGAATAATTATTATTAGTACATTTATTTGTCAAGTCACTGATTGGGCAGCGAGCCAGTTGAAAAGTCGTTCGGTTTTCAGCCATTATTGAGAAATTCGTCAATGGAATAGCATGAATCGGATGCTAGTTTAATTTTAAGTCTGTTCACAAAACACCTCATACTCGGCGCGCTTTTGACTTCTTGGGGCAACTTGTTGTATATCTTATACAACAAGTTGTTGTTATGGATGTTATATATGTAAATAAGTATCTATATGTATTTATCTATTATATATATCGTCGCCTAGTACCCACAACACAAGCCTTATTGAGCTTACCGTGGGCCTAGCTTGATTTGTGTAAGATTGTCTCGTAATATTTATTTATTTATGTAAACGCGAATAAAGATATGGCTGCCTTACACCCGCCATGTCAATAAATTAGCTGCCATTGAAACGACGCAAAACGTGCCGATTCGCAATTGTTTCTCAAACCGTCCATCATCTGTCTCGCACAGGTCTCGGGTATGGTGGAAATGTTCCTTTACAGTAAATATTAACTTCAGAAATTTTATACAGCACGGCTATCACAAGACGGGCGCGCGAGCTCTCTCGATTATTCTCGCACTATACGTCTCTTTCTTAGTTTTCTAATAAGAGAGAGACGGATAGTGCGAGAAAAATCGAGAGAGCTCGCGCGCCGTCTTGTGAATTGGAGATGGAGAGAAGCATGGAGCATTACTTAGGTTATGGATAAAAATAGAATAAAGTTAGGGTTTGTACGATTAGGCAAGATATTTATTTAGAACTGGCTTATGCTTATGCTTACGGCAGCCATGAGAAAATGAGGATATTACCCCCGACATCAATTCATATTAATTTTCACTATGAAATATTAACGTGTTTGATTTGATTGTAGAAATACCTAGCAGCAACCCACTTGGTTAAAACAATACCTTAGGAGGCTAACAAGACCAAATTTGTTGAAATTGATATTTTTTAAGCAGTTTTATAAGAAAAACTATTTGTTCTAAACACATCAAAAAATATAAGTTAATATTCATCATATTTCCAAGACCGTAGACGGACTCGAACATAATTGGATGAAATCGGCTCGATAGAAAATAATTGCAAAGGTTGGTCTTAAAATCATCTTAAACGGTTCTATGTCCTTATTTTTTGAGGTATGGGTCTGCAATATAATTAATATAAAACATGAAGTCCACATATTCATACCTAAACCGCTGACGAGCCATATTTCACAAATAATCCACACTTTTTTTTATTTCAATATTTATTCATTATTTTCGTCTAAAACCTGGCCGCTCAAGTAACACTCGCTCTCGTTTACTCCGATACAAATAGACAGTGTGCGCGTTTTTGGTGTTGACAGCGCCTTAATACAGTTCTGGCCGAAAATTCGTGACACTGAATTGTCGCTTAGATATTAATTCCTCCTCTTTCTGATATTGAACGCTGATACCCCAACGAAAGGGATGATAATATGTTTACAATTTCTATGTTAATAACTGCCCGCCCGGCTTCGCCCGCGTATTGCAAAGAACGCAGGCAAACCCACGGGATAAAATTTAACTTATAACCACCAAGAAAGTCCATTCTACACGCCAGTGAAAGAATTTTTGAAATCGTATAAATATGTGGTTCCGGAGATAACCCATTACATACAAACTTATAAACTTACAATCTCAGAGGTCTCTTTATCATATTAGTATACATTAATAACCAGACAGGAGATCAGCGAAAGCTCAGAGCATAGAATATTCACACATCTGTGAGCGCAAGCTACATGTTTAATCGAATGTCAATTGTTTTGGTATTAATCGCTCTCTTTAGAGTCCCCAAAAAGAGCGATCGATAAAGAATAAGTACGATTTTGTTACAGCTTCTTTAAAACTTCAGCTTTCGAGTTTCACGAATTATTTATGCATTTGTTTGCGTGGTCTTGTTTACGGCGTTTTGTATAATTGCGCGGCGCGGCACGAACGCGCGATCATGAATTTGGGGGTACTCATTTATTCATAGTCTGCTTAGGGTTGTCGATGTGGAGAGTAAATTCAATATACTCGTATTTTAGAAGATTTACACATATTTGGCGACTTTACCATTAGATGCATATGGTATTGTGTGAATGTCGTACCCTTGCCAGACAAAGAATGAATTACTTTGGTAACGGCTACCCGCAACCAAAGAAATTCAAGGTGCTCCCGGTGAATTGCATTATCCGTTTCGTGGAAATGATGGAGCAAGCCTGGGAGCATAAAGGAGAGGGCAAATGTACAAAAGATCCCACTGGGTCGAAATGCATCCGAAAGGGCCCTCATCTAGATAAGATATGGTATCTCACTTTGCTTCTGGAATGGTTTATGTACAATTAAATCCTCGTCGCATTTGAGACTACGTGTCAAGTTTGACAAAGGCTATTAATTGATATTAATTTTATTACTAGTTGTGACACTTCAGTCGTATCACTTTTGATAGTTTTGATATTGTTTGCATCTAAGGGTTAAATTTCAAAATTTACCTAGAGGTAAATAAGAAGATTTATGATTAAAAGGTCCTGGTTTGTAATTGAAAAATGTATGATCCAATCTTCCAAGTTTCTTTGACGTAGTAGTTGTTCCTAATACATTTGATCAAATCATCAATTTTTTTTGATCAAATGCATGTTGGACAAATATCTTGGACAAGTGGAATACCTCCCTAAAATAATGATTTTTTTTAATGTGAAGCCTATAAAATAGTAAATAGTTAAAATGTATAGTACCATAATCACATATGTACATTGGGAAAACTCGCAATTTCGCGTATGACTCGCAACGACGATAAAATTGAAGTAGTTTCAGACTGCATTGCTAGTTTCGCTAGTTTCCATATAAATCACAAAACAGCATCCCCCCCATAACAAACGTGGCGTCCGGCTCTGGGTTCGAATCCCGGTAAGGGCAAATATTTATGTTATCAGCATGAACATTTGTTTCTGAGTTTTGGATGTAAGATCATCGTCTATATAGTACTTAATACACGAGCTTTTTTGAGTTTACTACATGCTAAGCACGATTTGCATAAGATCGTCCTGGATATATTTTACAAGTGGCAACCCTGGCTCGGATACCTTCACGCATCGTGTAATGTGATTTATTTGTGCCCCATACATGTTTGATGGCGGAATACAACAAGCGCCCTGGCCTTCCATTCCATATCATATCGTCATTGTCAAATTTGATGACGCCTTTCCTTTGTTTTTTAGGTATTCTTCTGTTTTCATTTGGCAGGTAATTTGGAGACACCGTTTCTCTGTGTTTTAGCTGTCTTTTTGTTTTCGGGATGTTTTTTAATGTACGGTTTCAGATAACCACTTTTATTCCTTAATGCAGCCTAAAGCGATAAACCGCAGGCAACAATTTTTTTTATTAGTTCATTTTGTGAGACGTTATTAAAACATCAAACAATCGAGCTCTCGGTGTAACACCATATTGTGTTCTAGTACATCAATCATCGCACCCTTTGGTCAATATTAGAATTTTCTGTTTATTGAGGACCATGGGCACTTGACAAAATTTAGGTCAATCATAAAAAATGGAAATATGTATAACATGATTGTTGTTGTTGTGGTGGGGTACCTGCACGGCTCACAAGACGGCCCGCGAGCTCTCTCGATTTTTCTCGGACTATACGTCTCTTTCTAAGTTTTCTTATAAGAAAGAGACGGATAGTGCGAGAAAAATCGAGAGAGCTCGCGCGCCGTCTTGTGATAGCCCTGCTGATACAGTATAATAATTCAGTACAAACTGTAATCGTGTGGAAAACAGAGGTTTGAGAGAAATGCGAAGACCGACGAGTCGACGATGGATTAAGCCAATGAGAATTTCAATGTAATGTATCAAGGCAGTTAAATAAGTACAAAATAATATATTATTATGTACTTATTTAAAGCTGTTTTTAGTAAATTATAAAAAATTAAAAATCTTTGCCACTTTATGTTTTATTTTAATTTGCCAAACTGTACCTATATACCTACTGTTTGTTGGCGAGTGATAATGGAATGGAAGTTTCTCCACCGACAAGAGCTCGGCTCTTAAATCTAGGATTATTCTCTCTCGCTTGCGATATAATTGAGGATACTCCAAGTTCATCATACAATAAATCCTGGTTAAAAACATTTTAATATTTTCATTTATGCGCGTATAAGCAGATATTTCGTAATAACCCCGCCTAAAGTAATCATTTTAAAGCCCAAATAACATACCTAAAAACCGCAAAGCTCCAGTGATAACAGGAGCCGTTGCGAAATTATTCCTTATGAATATTTAAGTCTATTTCAAATTTGGAATCTCGTTGTTATTGCAGGCGCCCGGACGATAATGAAGCTGGAATTAGTGCAAATTTTTTATAATACGGTACGGGAGTTTAGCAATGACTACTTTGAACTCTTTTAAGTAGATTCAAGACGCGTTTTGAACTAAATCACGATCTCACATGTTTTCTTGATAGCAGTTTTTTTTTTATATACAACGACGGTGACAAACAAGCTTACGGCCTGCCTGATGTTAAGCAGCTACCGTAGCCTATATATGGACACTTGTAACTCCAGAAGAATCACAAGCAATATCAGTTATGCTTTTGTGATACGAATAGAGAGAGCTGACATGATTTATTGTTTTTGTGTTTCTCGCTCCAATCGAAAAAAGGTTGATTTAAGTTCTGGTTTCGACTAGTAAATTTTACCTATGGATCGAAACAGTCGAAAAAAAATCCTGAATATTCCTGAGTACCTAATCCTGATTTTTTGACGCAATATATGCTCCAACATAAAACCAAAACATAAAGTTTTTATTTATCTCTGAAAGGGGTGAAAAGGTGAGTGGAAGCCTCCCTCCTATAGGAGTGCGATTTTTTTTTTGTTATGTCTGTCTGTCCGTCCGTATGTCACAGCCACTTTTTTCCGAAACTATAAGAGCTATACTGTTGAAACTTGGTGAGTAGATGTATTTTGTAAACCGCATTAAGATTTTCACACAAACATAGAAAAAAAACAATAAATTTTTGGGGTTCCCTGAACTTCGAACTGAAACTCAATTTTTTTTTCGTCAAACTCATACGTGTATCTATGGATAGGTCTTTAAAAATGACATTGAGGTTTCTAATATCATTTTTTTCTAAACGGAATAGTTTGCGTGAGAGACATTTCCAAAGTGGTAAAATGTGTCTCCCCCCCCCCCCCCCTGTAACTTCTAAAATAAGAGAATGATAAAACTAAAAAATAAATATGATGTACATTACCATGCAAACTTCCACCGAAAATTGGTTTGAACGAGATCTAGTAAGTAGTTTTTTAATACGTCATAAATCGTAAACCGCAATTTAGTTAACGGAACCCTTCATGTGCGAGTCCGACTCGCACTTGGCCGCTGCTTGGCATAGCTCTTTCTGGAGCACCTTTCCTTTACGCAGGCGAAGTCGCGGGCAAATGCTAGTGTTATAAAACTTGATGAAACCCATGTAAATGTACTGGTGTTATCTGAGGTCGATCCGCATCACAGCTCAGCATCCAAATTGGCCTCGTGTCCCGACCCCTATGATTTTATAAACAGGATGGCCATTTTGATTTCTCTTATTTTTGCCGCTGGAGATACGTGGAGCAAGGGTTATCGAATACCGATATGTATTCATACAGGGCATGTATTCTGCGACAACCGATGCGTAGGTACTTTTTCGTCATTTTAATCTGGTAATAAGTGCGCCTTGCTCTTACACATTTTGATGCGCGTGAGTGGGAGTGAGACGCACTAATATAATGCCTAGTTCCGGCAGAATACTAGCGCTGAGGCAGCAATGTGCACATGCTAAGTCGGCGCCTTTTCGCGGCTATGCCGTACTAATTAATTTGAATAGTTGTATCATTAGTACGTATAATTTTCGTTTATATTTTTTGACCTGGCATATAACTCAAGCTAATATTTTTTTTCATCTATCTATCCATCACTAATAAACAAATTAAATATGCATTGTCACATTCAAAAAAACGGCTCTAACGATTTCAATGAAATTTGGAGCATAGGGGTTTACGGAGGCGAAAAATTTATCTAGCTAGGTCTCATATCTGGGACAATTGATTTTATCCGCAATTCCTTTAATTTCACCACCAGAGCTCGGTCGCCCAGGGATTTAATATTTATATACTTAAACTCATTATTGAGCACGGTTTTATGTGTGAGCTTGTAACCGCCGCTGTGTGCATGCGCATGTAACCACGACTGCCGCATCACTTCTACACAAATTAAACTAGCGAAGTTACAAGAACACGCACATTTACAGCCGCGCGCAATATGAGTTAAACTATCTATATGTACCTACTGAATTTCTTTTAGTTTTGTCTTTGCTTATTGCTCTAAGATGATACATAAGGCTCAATCGTGTAGTCTAAAATGTCGCCTTGTCCTCTAACTAAATAATAACCACCATAATCCCATGTTACCTAGTTTGCGCGCTGGTGATATAGATTGTGTGTGGAAACAACAAAGAGATAAACCACTCTCCAAGCGAAAGGTCCTGCCTCGTATTCCTTTGATTTAGATATAAAATATATAGCAGTGTAGCGTGAGCCAGTTCAAGTCTGAGCTGAGCCCCATTTACTTTAGAATAGATCTTATACGTAACATGTGTCTTAACACATGTGTAAAATAGCAATGCTGTGTACTTGGCGGCCAGAAAACTGCTAAACCAATTAGGTATATAAAATAAAGTTCATTCTATTCTATTCTATTCTATATAATACCGCCCTGATTGTCACAAATGCTGCTTTTGAACTGTTTTGTCTGTAGGTATGTAAAGGTTGAATTTTCAGTAACCCCCGGTTGCGATATACTAGAATTAACGACTGGAACTACATTTAAGATATTTACTCCGCAAGACCATGGAACTCATGGAAGATCAAAATAGATAACATTTATCACCTCAGTCGTTGGTTGGTGGTTCTATAGCAGTGCCAGTGACTTCAACTTTGTCTGTCGAGTGGAAATCATAAAAATGTGCACTTTCAGAACCATGTACCTAAAATGAACCCGATATTCTCCGTAGTCGGCTCATTTCCTTCTCATTTATCATCCCTAAAATATTTTTTCTTATCTCAGCCAAAACACGGCTGGCCATTGGCAGAGGTTTTTACACCCTCAGAGGCTAATTTCCTCTCTGGCACGACGCCAAGGACACAATTTGACACATACGTTTCGCATTTATATATAATTCCCGCTCTCGCTTCCAAGCACGGCGAGCCAACGCGTCAGAGCGAGCGCGAAACTCGTTAAAATATAATTGGAATGCTTTACATATGCCTCAAATTGACCCTCAGGTCATGGTCTGGGGACATACGTATGTGACATAGGTATATCTATAATGACAAAAGAGCGTATGTACATATAAGTTAATGTAAAAAAACCGACATTTTTAAAGTGAAGTGGTAAAAGATAAGCTATTTAGCGCAGAGATAGCCACGGAGATGAAATATAGCGGGGCGTATTGACTTTTATATGTGTTTAATGCGAGATAACTGGTTCTTTACCTACTTGTTTTATTGTAGTTAGTGGGGGCCAATAGCTGATTTTGCGAGTTTGATAAAACGTATGTACACTGCACGTAGAACCAATGGCCGTTGGGGCGGAAAGGTTCTCGAGTGGCGACCACTTACCGGCAGGCGCAGGGTGGGTATATAGACTCCGACAAGGTGGACTGATGACTTGGTAAAGGTCGTGGGTTCCGCTGAATGCGGGTGGCGCAGGACCGGTCACTTTGGCACTCTTTGGGGGAGGCATATGTCCAGCAGTGGACGTCTTTCGGCTAATATGATGATGGTGATGATATGCTTTACGAAGAAGCGGTCCACCTACGCTATGGACGCAATGAGGAAAGCGAGGCGAGGGGGGGTCCTTATGAATGGAACGTTGTTTCTGTATGGCTACGGTGTCTGCTGTCTGCTTGCCACATTGCAGGTCGAAACGCTTGTTAAAAAAAGTACTCCTGTTTTTGAGACATTTTGTATAATTAATAATTAACAAAGATTTCGTTTCAAAATGCAATATCTCAAAAGTGGCTGATCCGATTTTTTTGAAACGTAGCTAAGAACCACCGCGATGCTGTCAGCTTTCGGACAAAAAAATTGCATTACAATCAGACATACAGCTACACAGATACATAGACACGTCAAACTTATGACAACCCCTCTTTTTGGGTCGGGGCGGGGGTTAAACATGAAATTATCTAGTTCCGGTAACGATCTGTGCTAGACACGTTTGCTTATTGTCTCATTTGGAACATAGCACAAGGAAGTAATAATTTTGCCGTCGGATTATAACGCCTCGCTTTGTTAGCTAGCGCCAGATGTTCAATTCGTCAGAGTCTCATTAACTTTGCTCTTTCACAAGCAAGTGGTCTACGACCGCCGAAAACAAATGACAGCGTTTGGGCTGGAAGTACGGAAACATTCATCATGTTTTAATCACATCTCGTCTTCATGGTGGCTCTGTGAACTGTAAAACTCGAGAGCCTGTCTATTTGTAAAAAAAAAACTTTGTAAAACTATCGACGAAAAAATTCAATATAATTATAATTACTGAACCTGCTCACAAAATTTCACCAGAATCGGTTAAGAAATGCGGATATACGAAAGAATCTTGGCCCAAGCTGAAACGGAGAACTTCGTTAGCTTTGCTCTCTCGTTATATTTTTTATTTAATTTATTTAATACAATTTTTTTTACATGCTTACTGTGTTGCACATAAAGCCACTATTTAAAACCTGGAAGGTTATAATAGCACAATGGTTGCCAAATCAAAAAGCATGTTAAATCTCATATGTGTTTTTTTTATTTATTAAATCAGTTACGTCTCCTGTAAAACTGTAATTTTACGGGAATCCACGAAATTTAAGAGTTTTGTTGGCATTTTAATCCCTTTTTCATGGGCCATCTTCTGAGCACGGCAGTAGTCCATGTTGTACATTTTATAAAGCAAGTTGAATCTAGGCCCTTGCGTTGATGTAGTGTACTTAGTTAATGTTGTAAGGATGTAAAGGACTCGTGGGTTTCATTGTAGTCATAACTTTGTATATACACACATAATAGTAGTTTATGTGACTGTACATAATGAAGGGCATTAAACAGGAGTGTGGGTTTATGAAACGAGCGTCAGCAAGTTTCATAATAGGATCACACGAGTGTTTGAATGCATAATTATGTACTGTTACATACACTACTTTATCTACCCACATCTACTTACAATATTAACTAAGTACACTACATCAACGCAAGGGCCTCAACTCAACTTGCTTTAATAGCAGCTGATGATATGGGTAGGTTTTTTTTACTATGCTTATAACTATTGTGGCAAACAAGCTTGAGCCCCTCGCTGGTAAGCAAATAATGGATATTTGCAACTCTATAGAGCCGTCTATCGCGCTAATCTTTTACAGGTATAATAATCCGCTATGTCATGTCGGCCTGTTGATTCTTTAGGTCTATACTAATATTATAAAGTCCGTGACTTTGTAAATCTCTGGAACGATTCATCCAAGTTAAATAAAAACACTAGTATATAAAACATTGAATCCCTCGGCTCCTGTTTGGCTCTCTTTAATAAACGGGCGGGATAGCGCGAACAGCGAGTATTCATTAAACAAAGAATGCTCTCGTTAAATAAATGTACAATTGAAACTGACTGAACGTATACAAGAAAATGCTCATTTAAATTATTGTATAACAATAACAAAGTGAATAGTCAAAGGCCCAGAACAAGCGAAGCATTGTAGAAATAGTGAAACTTACAATGTAAAAGCACTTCAAGACAAAACTATGCTGCCATTTTGTTTATAAAATCATAAGGGTCACGTCACAGATACTCATTTACTCATCCGTGCCTGATGAGACGAGGAAAAGAAACTGACCTAGGGATTTGTAATTTAGTAATCCTAGTAAGAAGAGATTCTATCAAAAATTAAATTTTTGGTACAAGCTTTTATTGCCGTCTGTACTTTTCTGTACCTTCATCAACTACTGACAACTACTCTCATTGGGACGATTCTAACGAACCCAAACTAAATGGGGTTACGTCGGTTAAGTACTGAATTTCCATGGTCACCTTCCGTCTCCATCATCAGATCAGCTCGATGGTACCATATTGAATGATTTCGACTTGTTACTATGGTGTTATCAATAAATAATTGTACTGTATTGTATTGAATTGTCATCCAAACCCAAAATTTCAGCTCAATCGGTTGAAGATATCTGCTTCAAAGTTGAGTTGCTAGATTACATCCGAACAAACATAGTTACAGACATATTTACATAGTAGTTAGTTAGGTACATACATTGCATGTTAATAGAAAGCTTGTAAAAACCCCATTTATAATTTCCTAATACTTGACTTACTAATACTTAAAGAGACATGCACTTAATCCTTAGTGTCTATCAAATGTATTTTAGCTAAAATGCCGCTAAATTTAGATTTTCATATTTTCCATTACCTAACATTAGTGAGCAAAATTCGTAAATAAAGGAGATAATGTTTGTTAATTTCTGAAATTGCATGTTCTCGTAAGACGGAAATTCTGAAACCGTTTATTTAATTTTGAAAGCTGTTTCATCGGTATAGGCTTTGTGCAGTTCAGTCAACAGTTAGTACCTAATACTGCGGTCAGAAAGCTTATGTTTGACAACTTAGCTTTCTTAGCACCAATTAAATTACGAGGAGGTACAGTCGCCATCACATACATCGGAGCAAACAAGCACGTCACAAACATCGGAACACACCTCTATTTTCAAAGCATCATGTGCCGATATTTTTGAACACCTATAGTGTACCTATTTATGTGATGGCGACTGTACCTAATGATGATACGAACAGTCAAGTGTAAAAATGCAACTTACTCATAAATATATCATATCGCTCTTATGTCAGCGGATTAAAGTTTCGGTACATATTTATGAAAGGATTACATCGATACATATTTTTGAACTTTACTGCACGAGAGGTAGACTGCACTATTCTAGACAAAAACGGGACATGACCCCCACTGTCATATTTGCATTTCAAATTGGAATGGTTTCATGTACCTCCTTGTCGTCAGTGTTATAATACAATTCTCTGTATTTATTTATACTCCATTGTTTAACGCCTTCGTTTCCGACTATATTTATTTATAAATGACGACGAGACCCTCTTCAGTCCGCCCTGTCTGTCGTCCTTCCTTGCAAATAAATGAAAATGGAATAGACTTTATTCCCTCACATTAATGGTAAATGTTTGTCCTTCGACGCACAGGCCCGGGGGTATTCAACTATTCACAACTATTGCAGTAACTCTCCTCTGGCTAATAATTTTAAGTTGTTTTTTTATTAATAAGTGAAAGTGTTAAACAAGCGTACAGCCCGCCTGTAATCGTTCACCTCAGCCTATAGACGCCTGCACGTTTCCGACGCTTTAAAAATTATACACTCCTTTATTTTATTTATTTACTATTTATGTTTTATTTAATTATTTTTACTTTTATCTCAGTTTTTTTGTTTTGTACGAGTACGAGTATACCAGTTTTTTTACAATTTATCAATATTTTCATGATTGTACATGTATTTGTTTTATATAACGAATATATGTTATTTCTTTCTTTCTTTCTTGAACCCCATACTGTCCCTCGGAAAAACCTCGGCAGGAGGCGTTCTTGTATTTCGAATAGTTGGGCCTTTCTTATTTTTGTGCACACCCGTGGATGACTGCCATGTGTGTAATTTAACGCTTTGTATAGAATTTAAGACTGTAGGTACATATGTACTTAAAACTTTTCATGTTCTACTAATCCACTATTAAGCGTAAATATTAATTAATTAATGAGCTTTTATATGATAGTTTTTTTGTTACTCTAGATTTTACACTTGTGTGAGCTGTGGTCACCTATAAGTGGCTAAGCATCTTATTTTTTTTTTTTATTTAAGCCAAATGTATTGTTCAGATGTGTTAGCCGTTGGTGGTCCTAAAATAAATAAAATAAAATAAGTCTTCATTGAGAAAAAAAACACGAATGAATTACCTACTTACTTTAGATTTACTTTAGATACTAAATTCATCACATAAGCGTTTTATATTTGGCTGAATCAACTTTTTTTTGTCACTTTTTGCCATGGTTAGGTACAGCTGGGTCTGGTTTGGTCTGGGTCACTTTTTAAACTGCAATTTTATGTGTAACCCCACATTTAGTCAATTTACCTACCCCAAATTAATGTGGGGTTTACTTTTCATGTTTTATGGAACATCTTCTAGGCATATTAGAAGTCCATACTGTAACGTTATTTCTAAGAAGCTCTGTAATTTTGTCTCCTGGCTAACGGGACAGAATAAGAACAAGAAATAGTTGATTGGTCCAATAGGGTGGGGGACTCTAGTTTTATTATGACTCCAAAAGAAAGAAGGCAAAGAATATGCCTAATGACGAAAATCCTATTCAAATATCTCAAAAAATTACGAAGATACAACCGTTATAAATGTTATATTGCTTGATAGAGAGACAAAACGTTCGAGACTCGTGACGTCACGGGTCTCGAACGTCATAGTAAATGACAATCGTTTCATATGAAGGTGCGTTTTTTGGAAAAGGGACAGAGTGTACCCCCTCTTTTTCAGTATTTTTTTTCGTTGGCGGGTTTTGGGGTTCTGTACTCAAAGAGCAAACCGGGACCCTATTACTAAGACTCCGCTGTCCGTCTGTCTGTCTGTCGGTCTGTATGTCTGTCCGTCTGTCACCAGGCTGTATCTCATGAATCGTGATAGTTAGACAGTTGAAATTTTCACAGATGATGTATTTCTGTTGCCGCTATAACACCAAATACTGAAACACAGAATTAAATAAATATTTATAGATAATGGTACGGAACCCTTCGTGCGCGAGTCCGACTCGCCGGTTTTTAGAAGTGTTTATGCTTATTTTTAATGGCTTTCTGATCAACTGAGGCGGCACTATTTTAATTTATTTATTCAAACTTTATTGCACAATACAAGCGAAAGTACAAATGGTTGACTTAATGCTATGGCACCAGTTAACCATTTTCTACAATTGACAATTAATTAACAATTGTCACATAAGTGGCAATTTCTGCCTACCCCTTTTCAGAATGCAGGCGTGAGTTAATGTGTGTAAGGTATTAATGTATGTTAGCATTTTTAAGACAGTGTTGTTGCGAACAGAGACAAGTTGTGTAATAGTAATAGTAATTTATTCTTTCAAGTAGGCTTACAGTTAAGCACTTTCAAAATGTCAAATATACAATGTAAAAAAAGCAATAATAATAACAAATATAACAAACACTACTTAGGTACTAACACAACATAATAATTATAGCTAATACAGTTACAAGTAGTAAATTTTAATTATGCGTAGAGTAATTCATTCCCAGACAGTTTTGTCATTTAAATAGTCTTTAATGCTGTAATATGCTTTACGTGCTAGTTTACGTTTCAGATAGTTTTTAAGTTTGTTAATTGTCAGACTAGTCACACTACTTGGGAGTTTATTATAGAACCGTATACAATTACCCTTGAAAGATTTGTTTAGTTTTTGCAGCCGAGTATAGGGCACTGCGAGCTTGTCTTTATTTCTGGTATTTAGATTATGTATATCATAATTTCTTTTAAAGTTGACAATATTTTTATGAACATACATGATATTTTCATAAATGTATTGAGAATGCACTGTCAGTATATTAATTAGTTTAATTTTTTCTCTAAGGGACTCTCTAGGTCCCATCTTATAAATTGCGCGAATAGCCCGCTTCTGCAGTACAAAAACAGCACCAATGTCAGCAGCGCTACCCCATAGTAAATGGCACAGCAAGATTTTGACGACAGTTTCAGTCACCATTTATCCTGTCCACATTTATCAATTGTAAGTAAAAGTAGGGTTTCTATGATATATATGTATCTGTAACAATAGCTGAAGGGCGGTCATATAAGTTTGGCCATGGTATTCTTCCAATTATACGGCAGCGATATCAATAATAAAACGCGCATTGGCTCTCGAAAAGCCTAATTTACTGAAGTGGTATTAGTTCAAATCAGTTTTATTTTTAAACAAGGATATTATAAGAAACGTCTGGAAAAATAACAATTACAAGTTTGATGTTAAAAAAAAATTGTTTAGAACGATCTCGACAGACAAGACTTTCCATTTATAAAATCGCAGTCAAATCAAACTTAGAACAAACGACTGTGTATTTGTATTGGTGACACTCCTTCTCGTCGGGGGATAAAAATGCGCCAAAGTAGGTACACAAAATATTGTAGCACATTTTACCGGCAACTAAGCTGCGTTTGTAAGTACCCTTAAACTGAGCAAACTACGTTTATAAGTACTTTACAAGCTCGTTTTACACCACGCAGATCCGCTCCTCGCTAAAAGCATGCTCATGTAGCCAGCATCAATAATGCACCTCATTGCCTCTCACCTCGTCACGGTTGCCGCGTATTGCACAGAATTACCCATTTTATTTTTATTCACACTCATAACTAGAGATGTGACTAGGGCGGTTCAAGGGTTTAGTTTCAGGTAAATCCTGGCTTTTCCCGATTGTTTAGTAGAAAGTGGATTGTGTTAGTCGACTGGATTTCTTTGGCCCTTTTTTTAGCCATCTTTATATAAATGAGGCAAGCTCCTCTCACTTATGCGTTTGCGTTATAGTTGGAGCTTGCCTCGTTGCGCCCAGAATGGCGATCTCGCATCAAAACGAGCATCAAGCATTGTGAAGCTGCTCGTCTCGTCGACCTTGATGAGAGACGTCAGGCTCTGGTCAGCTTTACTGTGCCTCCTGCGACCGAGTGTTTAAGAGTAAGTTCGGCTTCGCAAGTCATATCAGGGCTCACGCCCGCAACTAGCTAGGATCGGCATCGCCGGCCAAGGCGTGGATAGCTATACATATATATAAATGAATGGGCAAATTAGGTAAAACAATGGTCGACGCGGGAACACAAACACATGCACTCAAAAACAAACATATGGCGACATATGGGAGTGTTTACATACGCGCCGCGCCTCGCTTCGCTGCATATACACATGAATGTTATGTGATATCCTAAATATGATATTATACTTATTATGGTTGCAATTATTTTGGGCACCATGTCACTGATACAGAAATGATAACGGTGGAATGGTGTCAAACATATCTGTAGTCCAGCCGCGGTAGTATAGGGTATTAGGTGCTCAATAATTAATGTTCAAAAGATGAACCCGTGGAAAATCTGTAAGCACACAAATAATGTGATTTTTCATTTATTCTTGCAAAAAAAATCAACAATATTCAATGTGCCGAACGTAATCGCAATAAAATAGTAAAGAATCCATCGATCCATCAGTAGTACCTATAATATTTACAGACATTAGAATACAAATATAAACTTTTCGCCGGTAGGTACATCTCTAGCCCTTTTCCTGTAAGAACGTTTACGTACGACGTATATTTGCGCGCGTTTCTTTTGTTTTATTAAAGCTATGAATACGAACGACTAACTTCACCATGCTCTTATGAAGATGCGTTTGGAACTTACACTTTGGTAAAACGGAATAAGGTTCACATTAGAACTGCGTTTAGATATGAGATTCTTGGAAAATTGTTGACTGTATAAAGACGTTTCGGCGCAGGAAACGAGCATGACAGGTTTTTGGAGCGTCGAAGTGCGTAAACATGAAAGTATTTGATCGGTCTCTTTGTTTATTTAATTTCTGCAAATATCTTTATTCTACTCGACATGATAGAATTTATCCTTGAAGGTTTTCGCAATGAGAGCTGGAAGTCGATTAGACACACTGTATTCCAATTTGAATTGAATGCAAAGTGTTTCGCAAGATGACGTGACAGATCAAGCTCGCAAAACACTTATAATTTTAAATTATAATGAATATTAAGTTGACTCATCAACGTATATGTATATCATCATCAAGGTACGAGAATATAATTTGACGAATTTTGACTTTCTCGAATCGTATCTAGGTAATTACATGTACTCAACTCACTAGAATTAAATTGGAATTATATTATTATTGGAGCGTTATTCCCAATTGTGCCCCAAAGGAACCAGGACTTTTACGAAAGCGACTGCCATCTGACCTTCCAACCTAAAGGGAAAACTAGACCTTATTGGGATTAGACCGAAAAGGCATGCGATGTTGTATCTAATATTAAAAAAAACCCCGCCAAGTGCGAGTCGGTCTCGCGCACGAAGGGTTCCGTACCATTATCTATAAAAAAACTATTTTATTCTGTGTTTTTAGTATTTGTTGTTATAGCGGCAACAGAAATACATCATCTGTGAAAATTTCAGCTGGAACTATCACGGTATCAGTGAGATACAGCCTGGTGACAGACAGACGGACGGACGGACGGACGGACAGCGGAGTCTTAGTAATAGGGTCCCGTTTTACTCTTTGAGTACGGAACCCTAAAAACCGTTGTACCTAGTCAAGTTATAGGTTCGCTTCTAAGCCTTGCATGTGTAGGATTTTTGTAGTACCATACTTCTTGGCATTATCTCTGATCCTCCAATTTCAAATATCTATTGCGTACTCTCCCAAGCTCGTATCTGATTAATAGATATCTGTGTAAAACCTTTTTTTTTTTTTTTTTTTCCCAGGGGAAATCCTTTATGGATCCCACTCGGCTCGGGAGAAACCAAGTGGGTATGTCCGACTCTCACGGACTAAAACCCCTGGGGTGTTCCACTGCTCGCTTGTAGACAGAGCCCCGGGAACGCTATTGCACACATCCGGAACTCTGTCAGCGTTGCCCTTGCGGGCCCACGTAGGTGGCAGGGTATAGTGCCCTACCCACTCCGCTGTTGGCACCCCAGAACACCATGGGGGCCTCCATCTCGGGACCTTTTCTAGGCGGGTGATGAAACTCCCGACCCATCACCCGCAGGCCCTTCGCCGCCTGCCTGGCCTCCTGCGGCGCTGCGGGGCCGAGTTGACGTCGTCCTCGCGCGTCCGCTCTGCGGCCTCCTTCTGCGTCAATACCGTTACGCTGAAGGTGGCCACTGCTGCCCACGCCTCCTCACTGCGAACCATTCGGCTGATCAACGCCGGCAGTGAGAGGTCTCTACCTACAGCCGTGGACAGGGCTGCGCGTGGCTCCGCCCATGCAGGGCACTCATCGCGCGTGTGTTTGGCCGTGTCCACAGCTCTGCCTCCACAGTGGTGGCACGCCGATGTCGGCTCCCTACCTACCACCTCACACAGGTATTTGCCGAAGCAGCCATGCCCCGTCAAGAGCTGCGTGAGGTGGTATGTGGGTGTGCCATGCTTGCGCTCGACCCTTTCTTTAAGAACGGGACGAACAGCGTCCACCAGGTCCCGGCTAGCTCCCGGGATTTTGAGTCGCTCTGTCCATTTATGGTAGAGGACATCACGCGCCTCCTCTCGCCACTGGCGTACCTCCCGCGGGGCAGGCCAGTTTTCTGCCCATCTCGCCTCCAGCAACCGCCAGTAGACCCTGGCTTGCAGCTCTGCCTCCAGATCCCAAGGTGGGCTTCCACCCAGCAAGCAAGCTCCAGCGTACGACACCGTACAGTAGGCCCTTGCTGCTCTGAGCGCTATAGCCCGCTGCGGACGTCGCAATAGGGCCACATTTCGAACGCTCAGGGTGTCCGCCCATATAGGCGCTCCATAGAGTGCCATAGAGCGCACCACGCTGATATATAGGCGCCGACACGCAATTCCTGGCCCTCCTAGATTTGGTAGGATCCGCCCTAATGCTCCTGCTGTGGCCACGAGTTTCGGAGCCAAGCGGCGGAAGTGCTCCTCAAACTTCCAACGACTGTCGAGGACGAGTCCCAGGTATTTCATCGTCGACTCGATTGAAATTAAGGTACCGCCAACAGATATTTGTGTGCCCAGTGGAGGAGCGTTTCTAGGCCCGTGAAAGACCAGGGCCTCTGATTTGTGTAACGCTACCTCCAGCCCCAGAGCGCGTATGCGATTGACTACATGAGCCACACCGGCAGTGGCTAGGTATGCAGCCTCCCTGTGGTTTCCGCCACGGGCTAACACGAGGGTGTCATCGGCGTAGCAGGTCAGACTGACTCCTCGCATCATCACTCCACGCAACACCCAGTCGTATCCGATGTTCCACAGGAGTGGGCCGAGAACCGAACCCTGTGGAACACCGCACGACATCGCTCGTCTCCCCCATCCGTCCCTTACTGGGAAGGCCACCATCCTTCCCGTGAAATAAGCCGCCACCACACGCTGCAGGTAAGCAGGCACGTTATGATAATGATATCTGTGTAAAACCTACCCTAACCGGCGCATTATAAGCCCAGTCAGTGACTTGACAAATAAATGTACTAATAATAATTATTCGTTGACTACACGCTGCAGTGTACCTAAACTAAGACATACTTACCTACCTAACCTGCTGTAATATAATATAAGACATACTTTTTCACCTTAATGTGATAGTATTATGTATAATGTTATTTAAAATCTATAAATTGACATGTAAAACTACGTTTTATAAAGGAATAAATGAAATGAAATGAAAATGAAATAAGGTCCAAATTCCAGGACAACGCAAATCTATTGGTCCTACAAAGTCAGTACTCGATATCGCGTGCTAAAAGTCAGTTCCAATGTCCCTTCGATGGAAAAATGCTTCCTTCGCGTTTTCGATATCCAATTACGTAATTCGTCGCGAAATGATAAGATGTCTGTAATTCCCTTCTCCAATTACGGTAATAGCTCCCCTTCAGTTCAGTTCCGTTAGATTGTAGGTTTTTATCTAAGGCATTTGCAAGGAAACTACTACCTGTTATTGTAGATATAATTTTCTACGCTTAAGGCGCTGTCAACACAAAAAACGCGCACACTGTCTATTTGTATCGGAGTAAACGAGAGCGAGTGTTACTTGGGCGGCCAGGTTTTAGAAAAAAATAATGAATAAATAATGATATAAAAAAAGTGTGGATTATTTGTGAAATATGGTTCGTTAGCGGTTTAGGTATGAATATGTGGACTTCATGTTTATAATTGCAGACCCATACGTCAAAAAAATAAGGACATAGAACCGTTTAAGATAATTTTAAGACCAATCTTTGCAATTATTTTCTATCGAGCCGATTTCAATCAATCAGCCATTTTTGAAAACTAGCGCCAGAAAATAAAATTTGTTGTCAAAGCCCTGTTGCAATGGTCGTTTTGATCACATGTAAACTTTTTATTCAAGGTTAGTTAACATTAATTTTGTCTAGTTTCATACAAATAGATAATCATTTTTACATACCAGACACCTATTTACTGAAAGTAAACCAATATTTTCGAAGTATTACGCCACGATGTTTTATGTCCTCTGCAAAGGACAAATGTAGGTAACCGAGTCCGAAAATACGTTAGAATTGGTTTAATTTGGCTTTACTATAAATGCAAAGGACATAGGAGACTATGCTTATATTTTTAGTTTTTGTGTAATTACTTTAACAAAAACTTAGGTACACAAACATAGCAAAAATCTTAAATGATTCTTGAGAGATGATTCTGACTACTCTCTAAAGTTTATTTCACCAGTAATGACGGAAAACTGCAACTGCCGAGTATACTACACCTTGGCCATTACTAGTAAAGAGTTATTTAGACATGAGACGTCATGAAAATGTTAATAATAAAATCAGGATTTGAACACATAATATCAACTCTATTTGGTTAAACACAATTGTTTTTCAATAAGTGTGAAAGGTAGTGGCATAGTAAAAAGTCGTGAAATATTTTTAAAAAACGTCAACTTTGCGTGATATTAAGATATTAAGAACAAATTTTAGTTTAAATTTAAATAATATTGATGTATTTCACCACAGAAACATTGCAGGGTGGCATTCGGCCAAATTATTAAGCAGATTTAGAAAATACATAGTAGATTTAGGTGGAAGTCTCTCTTATGTCCTTCACAAAGGACAATTGCAGGCAAGAAGGTAGAGTAAAAACAGATTTTATAATAACTTAAATAAAACTAACGAGTTTAACTTTCATTCAATAAACGGTCAACGTTGCTGAAGATATTATTGTGTACATTTTCGTTCTAATTCGATTATTTTAATTTTACTGACATATAATGTTTTATGTACTTTGAAAAGGACAACTCAATAAGGCTTGTAAAGGACATAGTGAAAAACTACAAAAAAAAAACGCGGGTTTTTTTTCTTTATTTTTCCTAGTCATCTTAGGTCCTAAACATAATTTGAACGTTTCAATAGGATATTCCAAAAAAAGTACCTCTGGTAGGCAGGGGGTTAAGTTTTTCGTCCATATTGGGACGCGACTCTTACTATTGTGGTTTTCGAAAGACGCATTTTGAAGTGTATCCTTCTAAAATTGGTCCAAAGGAACAGTTATTTTATTTACTGGACTTACGAAGAAGGTCTAGTATATCATATATTATGTAATCTTGAGTTTCACACTTACTCGCATATACGAGTATGCTGGTATATTGTAGACGTTTCCTTTGATTCACATACCTGGACAGGTGAATGTTGTCTGATGGAATGAAATTCTTTTCGCGATGAAATAACCGAGTGACTCTACCTGAATGGATAGCAATTTAGTAGATTGAACTCAACTGCTGCTCAATGTCCTAGAGAATTTTGTGTTTGCTATAAAGTGCTTTTAGCTTTTATATTATTATTTATATATTTCGTCAATACAGCGGTATTCATACAGATGATCTGAGAAGAACTGAAAGAACTGAGTTTAAATAAACTTATGTCAAAAAAAATAATTTGGCACTACAAGTATTTATTGCAAAGGGGGTTATTTCGGTTAAGTACTGAATTCCCATGCCCACCATCATCAGATCAGCTCGATGGTACCATAATATAGAATTGTCATACAAATGATACAAACTACACTTATACCCAAAATTTCAGCTCACCACACTAACAAGCTAACAAACAAACGAAAAGGTCAATTTAAATAAAAGCTTGTAAAAACACATAATTGAAAATATCTCGTTACCTCGGTACAGTCGGTTGTAGAAACACGTTACCTCCCTTGCATAGAAGCTGTGAGTCAGGTTTGAGAGTTATTATTCAGATCACATATCAATGATTTTATAACATAGATCTTACATGAATAAGGTTGGTGCCAATCATTCATTCAGTCAGTGCTTAACACGTTGGTTGCCATATCACGCGAACTCGCGTGAAGCGGCTGTATACGTAGTGGCCGAGCCACAAAATTGCGGCCGTTGCGTATTGGCCTCTGATTTTTCCTTTGGCCACTAAGAAAGGGACCTATTTACTAGGGGGCGTGGCCTGTGGGTAGCCATCTTGCAATTGTTTTACGAGCACTTGACAGTTCGCTTTCGCTCGCCGCAGCCGTACTGTGCGGGTGTGTTGTTTTTGTTATCTTTCGTTGTCTTGTCGGTAAATTTCGTATTTTTGGATAGAAATTCAGATTCAGAACTTTATTGATAAAATGTCATATTTTACAGGTCAATATCATGCATGTCAAATACATTAGATTAGATAAATACCTAGTTTTATAATGAGTAATCGTTTGCGGCCGACAAAAAGGTCAGCGAGGCCCAGTACATCGCGAAAATATATAACGCGAAGTCGCGTTATCGGCCATGTCCGCAATATTCTTGAGCAAATGCGTCTAGTATGGCCGATCACGCGTTTTCGCGTGATAATTTTATACATATATATATGTACGTTTATATATTATATAATAATGGTTTTTCATATAAGAGTATAAATAACACTAAAAAAAGTCAAATTAAACGTTTTTTTTATTTTGGCCATCCGTATAAATTCTGCATTTTCGGCTTGGCAACGAACGTGTTAATAATTAACATGCATAGCCGGTCTGTTAGTGTTTATTTTAGGGAATGAATGAAATTAAGGAAAAGTGTACATTTACTTTCATTTAAATTATTACTTTTATGTAATGGTTACATTATTGCTATTATAGGAAAAGCGGGATCTTCTGCCACAAGTATTTATAATACTTACTAGAAGATTCCAACCCTAAACTATTGTACATATTTTTGTAACCAAATAAAGATTTTTCATTTTCATTTTCATGAATAAATAAAAAATATAAATGCTGTTGAGGACCGTAGTAACCGGTTTGTCACAGTTGAGTCGGGGGGGGTTTGGGAATGGCTCCATTGCCGCGGCGGTGGCGGTTAGTGTCAAAAGTAGTAGTTAATGTAGAACTGTCAAGATAAACTGGTTTAAGAGTGATACATAGATTTCGGTAGGTACTAATTTATATTTTCTGTCCCAGTAGCCTACGGACTACGGACATGGGAACATTATATACCTACATATAACTGACCCTTTAATGACATATCGTGAAATGGGGATCATATTATATGGGCGCTTTTGGGAAAAGTATCAATAAGCGAACTCGCGGAGAGACAATTTTAACCCCCGGTATAAATGAGGGGTGTTATATATGAGTTACACAGATTTGTATATTATGTGTCTGTTACTGTGAGTGTATCTGTATATGTATCTGCGTTTGTATCTGAGTGTGTATCTGTGTGTCTGTCTGTCGAATTGTAGCTCAAAAACGAAAGTCTTGTCTGTCGAAATCTTAATTATGTTTGTTTGTGTTACGGGGGTTATTTCAATTTAATATTTATTTATTCCTTCCCTTGCAGGACCACTATGAATATTATACACTCCTCTCATATTTCACAAAGAGGGCATGCTATAACAGCATTGCAGGTGACAGTAGGCAGTTCACTATCCTAATTTGATAAGCTTTCAATGCGAAATGGAAGGTCCCTCATCCGGGCATTGAATGGACGCCGGGACTTGACGTACGATGGTCTAACTAAGGGTACCCGGCCAATCATATTTTTGTATGTTCACACTATGACGCTTTTTCATCTTTCGTTCACAATATACAGGGTTTTTTGATTGCAAAAGCTACAAATGTGATTTTTTTATATCTTGCTTTTGAAAACATGAACTAGGTAAGTGGTGACCTAAATAATTAATTTAAATGCTCAAATTCTTTGCCGCCTGCAGAAAATGAATACAACATTTTTTCAGAAATGCCCTGTTAATTCGAATCGTTTGTTCGAAATACAAGAATGCTTGTAAATGTTTGGTGCTTGTAACTATGATGTTATCAATAAATAATTGTATTGTATTGTATGTTCTTTAATTTCTTATACCTATATGCTATTTTGTCCAATTTAAGCTTGTTATTTGCTATGTCATTATTTTTCTTTCTCTTTAATCTATCTTAAATTGTGTATATTTTCTTTCCTTTTCTTACTTTGTGGTAGCATTGGCTCTTACAGTCATGTCGACGGATCATACTATATATGTATATCATGTAGTTTTTCACTAATTACCTACGAATTGTTAAAAAAACAACAATGATGTTGTTAATATTTAATTTTCGTTGGCTATTTCACGAAATGCGAACGAGCAATTTCAAATACCCCACCTTGTTTCGTTTTAACTATTTTATCTCAGCACACCCGCTGGGAATATCTTACATAAGTACATCGTTACATACGTTCAAAGTTACACAGCTTAATGCCCTTTAATAGACCTTATTTCCATTGCTACAAGGTTTACAATAGGTCGTTTAATGCGTAGTATCGTTAGTTTTCTGCAGTGAAAAATATATTGCCAAAGTTTAGCAACTCGCACGGGCCCGGCCCGACCCCTTACGTTTACTTATAGAGGTCAATAGTGTAATACAAAGTTGTAAATCAACAAAGTAATAAATAGTTTAAGTTGCTTGAAGCATGTATTCAAAATACATTTTCCACCGTGTTTCGGCAAAAATAAGTAGTTGTTTGCTTAAATAACTAGGGGTTGATGGCGGCCATTTTGAAACGGGTGTCTGTACAACATGGCGCGTTTCGTGATGTGTCAATGAATGATCGTGATCTAGCAACCATTGGATGATTTTGTGATGGTTGAGAGGAGAATACTGTTGGTAGTAATATCCTAATAATGTTGTATGTAATACATTTTGTATCGTTGGCAGTGAAGCATGGTGTTACTTAATTGAATTAATGCAAACAATTCCAAACACAAAATCGACCTTAATTAACACAAATTTACAACTTAATTAAATCGGTTTATTCGTAAACAATCAGTCACTATAAAATAAAACCCTTGTTTTGGTTTTGTTCGTTAGGCAATAATTCCTTGAAAACGTAGTAAGCTTCAATGATAACGATATAATTATTGATTATAGGTAAAGGTTACCAGCGGTTATTCAATTTTTGCTATTCGTAGAAGAAATAAATGGTGTTCCGTGCAGTAAGTTAATATTTGTAATATTGAAGTTTTATTGGAAGCGAGGTTTTCCGCCAACACTTGTACTATTACTTATTCTGTGCCAACACTGTCAATTAAGTACGGCAACCACTTATTACCTTCAAGGTAATCGTTCGATACTCGATATCACTCTAGATGTTTTTACTATGGACTAGGCGTATGAATAAATATATTGAGTTTTATTTATTTATTGGAAAACCAACAGCTCACAAAACAGGTTAACAACAGATATAGAAATAGGAGGCCAATTATAGGTTCTCATTCTCACAGATAGCAATCTAATAGAAGTTAACATCACTATAGAAGTACCTATAGACAGTTGTCCATAGAACTAGACTAAACAATTACATAAAGTATTAAAGTAGTAAAAGTGTAAACAAGTAGTAAAAAACAAGAAGACAAAAAGGAAGGAAAGGGCAAGCTCACTTAAAGAATTTACGTGATTACGTTGATGTATAATATAATTTTGCGGTCAAACAACCAGGATAAAACTGAAATGGAGAAAATAAATTAAATGATAGTTACATAGCTTCTCGTCTGAAACGCGTTTATGACATTATGACGCTTTTGGTTCATCCGTTTTGCGTTTGCGCATATGGTTGAGATTATTTAATGTGTCCAACTTTTTATATAACTGTCACTGGAATTAGAATCTTCTGCCCTGGACGGTAAAGTTGCTTTTCGAATGGACTCATCATCATATCAGCCGAAAGACGTCCAATGCTGGAGATAGGCCTACCAAGGAGTGCCAAAGGAATGGACTACTTTAATGCAATTCGGCCAACTCAAATAATCTCCAGTATACCTAAGGATGGCCGTTGGGGCGGAAAGGTTCTCGAGTGGCGGCCACGTACCGGAAAGCGCGGCGTGGGTAGGTGGACTGATGACCTGGTAAAGGTCGCGGGTTCCGCTGGATGCGGGTGGCGCAGGACCGGTCACTTTGGCACTCTTTGGGGGAGGCCTATGTCCAGCAGTGGACGTCTTTCGGCTGATATGATGATGATGATGATATTACCTAAGGATGTGCGCGACGCGATGCATTGATTAGAATGTTCGGATTTCAAGTTATTCACAAAATAGAGGACTAATAATTTTATAAACAACAAGAGTAGACAAGCTTTTTATTGTTCTACATACGAAAAAAGTATGCACCTATGTATGTATATTCTTTATTGTACCTACATAAAATGGAACACAACTACAAAACGGGCATTAGGTACCATAATTTACTTTGAAAACAAAGTTTTAACCGACTTCAAATCAGCCAAATCGCTTCAAGTTTGCCTATAAAATTTGAAGAGTTCCTTCGATTTCTCCAGGATCAGAACTGGATTTTGGTGACAACAGGACCAATCTGGAAGTATATGCTTCCAAACAAAGAAAAAAAAATTCAAATCGGTTCATAAATTATCGAGTTATCGCGTAAAAAACACAAATAAAAAAAAATAAAAAAAATATACAGACGAATTGAGAACCTCCTCCTTTTTTGAAGTCTGTTAAAAACAGGTACCATGTCTACAAAAGCGAGCTTATCTTCCAGCTAACCTTTGAGCAATGGTATATGGGTTCGTCTTTATTTGTACGGACGAGGCCCTTATACTGTCCTCTGTAAGCGCAAGTAAAGTCAAATAAAAATCGAAAATGTTACATATTCAATTTCAAAGTGAATTCTATGTAATAGAAACATTTTTGCATTTCACATACGTTTGCATTACTATACATTTACGAGTAAGTATCCGCCGTCTAGAAGTCAGAAACTCTAATGCAAACGAAAAGTTATTCCGGATATAACTTATATGGCTCCTATGTAAATTTTGAATGTTATATGAAAGTTATTCTATTTGACTTAGTCCTAGCTGACACCCGCAGTTATTAAAAAAGTAGGGTTTCTAGTGATGTAGTTGATTCTTCGTAATAATATTAGAACGGCGAGGAACTAATTTCATACTTTTAAAGCCCTGTATATTTTCTTCACCTGTAATTATATACTCGGGTATACTTGAAATTATTTAAGTTGTCCGAGTTGCATCTAAATACTCCGTCCAAAAAGCGACTACCGCCCAGACTACAAAATTCAAACTCCAATCACAATTTTATATAAAATCGCCCATTTTAAATAATTTCTGTCGTACCAGTCTTGCAAGAAAATTTTCATCCACGTCGACTCCTCTTCTAATTTAGAGTCGAATAGATTTGAAACTTTTTAAGATGGATCCAATGCTTGTTCCTACTTAAATATAGTTATACTACGACGTTACATCCTCAAGATTTAAGTATACTTTTACTATGTAGTTCATTTTTCAATGTACTAGCAAAAAAGTATACTTAAATCTCTTCGGATGTAACGTCTTGTATAATTATGGCCAAACTTCACTTCAGGTAAGTTCGTTTAACCATCAATTATAAAACTTTTTTTCCGGAGTTACAGTAACTACAATATACTGAGGTACCTACATATGTACATACGATTGGTGTGGTACAGTCAGCATCAAAAGTAGCAACGCAATCGAAGACGTCGAAAGTTCTTATTCCATTTTAATAAAGACTTTTGACGTCTTCGTTTGCGTAGCTACTTTTGATGCTGATTGTACAGTCAAAGAATTTAATTTCCTACCCATTTAGGACTTTGTCAAAGTGACGTAATCAATCAAAACGTAAGAGACTTCTTATGATTTTATTTACAGTGTCACTTTGAAATAGTCCTAAATGGGTAGGAAATTAAATTCTTTGACTGTACCTACATGCCAAACAAATTAAACAAGTCTACATTTGGCGTAGACTAACCTGTGGTGCATAATTGAAGGGATGTTTACAAAAACAATATAACTGACATATTTTACGAAATCGAGTTTTTGCTATGATCATGTCCGTCTGTGAAGACGCTACAATTGTGCAATATACATTGTTTAATTAGGAACCCTTGTGCCCAAAATTACCCGTCTATCTTTAAAATGGAATTACTCAGCTCTACGAAACTTATATATAGTACAATAATAATTACATTCTCTTATACATTTATGTATTTAATTTAAATGCAATACATTTGGTATTTAAACGGTTTTCGTAAATTCAATAATTATTTTTACTATAGGAATATCAATGATTTTTGCACAAAAATAACATAACTGCCAATAATTTTACAAAAACAACATAAGTGACGAAGTTATTTTACATATTTTCAAAGAGATAACCGATTGTTAATGGTATCCAAGATGCAAGTGTAACTCTATGGCCATACGCCTGCATAGTAAATGGAAGGTATTGTTTAAAGAAATAATATTTTAGAAGAAATTACGTTTTTTTCGCTTCCTGTAAAATCAACTCCAATGTAGTTATGTTGTTTTTGTAAACATTCCTTCAATTGATTGCAGAACTACTTACCACAATCTTTGTTGATAAAGATCAAAGCATAAAAAAACATTGTAAATGCATTAAGTACAGTCGACGTCGAAGAGAGTTGTTTACATTTTTCGCCTTATTACAATGGAATAAGGTGCAAAACTGTAAACATATCTTTGACGACGACTGACTCGTGACGTGAGAGAAGCCACTAAAGGTTCGATTCCCGAAAACCTGTACATTTGGGTATAAATACTAGTCGGTACGTACATTATCACAATGTACTGACTTCTAGCGTACAAAACTAGGTATTCAATACACTTATCCAGTTACGATAAATGTAATACAATGAATGCCATGATCACATATTAAATAATAAAATAGTACAGTAATCAATAAAACGTCTTGAAATAAAAATATATAGAAAAGATGAAAAGAAATTGAATACGACAGCAGTGGCGGCGCGTGAGAATTTTCACTGGACAACCCGGAGTAAAACAAAGGGCTGGTTTTTGATGATTTATGAGTTTAGTAATATGTAGAAAGAAATTTTAGGCAAGCCGGTGGGAATCGGCTTGTATGGGCGCTCCGTCACTGTACTACAGTCCAAAAGTTCTTGTCAAAGTTAAAACAAAATTAAAATAATTATTGTAAGTCTTATGTCAGGAAACCAGACACTTGTTAATTAGTAATGTCGCTAGCTTATTCTTACATGTAAGTCTATTTCGAAGCTCTATACTTAAAAAAAATAACAACGAAACGCTTGAGATTAATTCTGCTATTTTGACTTTCATGTCTTACACAGTGATATAAAATAAAAGCCCGTATTCCAAATTCAGCATATATTTACCGATACCCGTAACACACGTATCACATACAGAATATGTGTCGGCTCCCATCTCGTGTTGGCAAGAGAAGGCATTTCGGGGCATAAAAGCCGCGACATAAAACCGGGTGACACCCCTTCAGCGCTCGTGATTTACCAGATGCATGCACATTTAGATGCGTCATGTGTTTTTTTGACATTTAGTAACTACTGAGGGGTGATCACGTAACGTTCCGAACAAACGCACGTTAAGACAACTCAACTGGCATTTTCCCATACAAAAAGTGACATTTATATCTATACCTGACGCGCGACAATGCGTTACGTGATCGACCTGCTGGTACGAACGTTAGGTAGATCTAAATGTCAAATTTTATATGGAATAATGACAGGTGCGCGCGTTCGGAACGTTACGTGATTACCCATCTGCTGGTCGAGTCTATGAATGATAAAACAGCTCTACATAAATGTTAACACAAACAGTAATTTTTTAGTTCGTAGTGTGCAAAGAGTTATGTTCTATTATTTTACTGGAAGATGCCATTTGGCAGAGAATACTGTCAATAACTATAGCGTTCACGTCATATTACTTCATTCTCTTCATTAGGTACATCATAACTCATTTTTCAAGAAGCGTTAAGCATTTTATTTCGTCTTTACTGTGGTTATAATCATTCGCTATACATAATGCACATATATACGCACATATCGAATAATGTGATACAATACATTTGAGTTGCTAGTTATTATCATTACAATGTTATTGTAGATACCTACTTGGCGGTAAATTGAGTATTTTTTGAGAAAGCGTACCTATTATTAAAAATATATACTTAAATATCGTGGCAGAGTGCGCAAAAACCATAAGTGATAGCGCTTTGGTATGTATGAGCCACAGATAATAAAATCAAGAATCATTTCGGTCTTGAACACTTTTCGTGTATCGTTTACGGTTTTTTTTTTAAACCCGCGTTTTGGGACACTTAGCAGGGGCGGAGAGTGAATACAATTGAATACTCTGTCCCTCACTACACATTTCCATAAGTTATACCAATAGGTTTCAGTACTATAATTATTGAGCCAAATTTTCAGCTAAGTTGCTTGTATGTATACTGTACCCCGTCTATCCATTTCCGTGCATCTATCCATTATTGTGAATATTGGTTCACCGAAACCGTCATTTGTTTTATTGGCATCATCCAAGCTAATTTGTCTTTTTCTGTTTCAGGTACATCATTATGTTATTTTGAGTCGTATGCTGGTTGACGTAAGAGTACTTTTGCATTGCAATGTAATTTCTTTTATGAAAACAATGAAAGTAATATTGCTATATCCACATTTACAGTTTATTTAATCGTATGGCATATATTATTTTTGGCCTTTTGAGTTTGTCACTCTTTAGTACCACCCAGGGGACACGTGCAGGGTTGTGGTAGGTAGCTCCTACGGACGCGAGTGACAGTTGTCCCCCCTTTGTCAAGTGAGTGGGCAACTCGACTGTTAGAGGTTCTTAAGCCGCCCGAAGGCCTCCAACTCGGCTTAACGACTACTGTCATAGACATCAACCGGGATCAACTGCTTAGCGTGTCTTCCAAAGCACGGAAGCGCTCATTTATAGTAACCACTCAAACAGGCGGTCACCCATCCAAAGACTGACCCCTGCCGTCTTTGGTTGACCTGCGTTATCGTTTCCGATACGCAGGCGCCGCCGGGCTATGAACGCTTCACACATTTACAGTTACCATTCACTACTCAACTGGGGATCTTCACACTTCACAGTTCAATGAGATTTCAATTGTGTTCTGTAGCAGATATGGTTGTATTTGGATACCTACTCAAAATCTCTGTAGCAATTTAAGCAACCACCAAATTGTTAAACTGGTTGTCACTAGGGTTGAACTGAAAACTCTGATGTACTAGATTTAGTTTTTATTTTCAATATTTTTTATGTCCTGTTTCTTATGTTTTTTATGTTGTGTGGAAATCAATTAGTATTCTATTTTATAGTGTGAAATAGTACATTTTGAATCCGGAATAAAGCGAAAGATTCTACAATAGAATCCTAAGCATAACCAGGGATTCTAAAGTAGAATATTGAGCATTACGAGGGATTCAAATGTTTACGCCCTAGAGGGAAATAATTTTGCTACCGAATGGCACACACTGCTTTTTAAGTCCCCCATTTGAAGGCAACAATGACTCTTTTCTGAATAGCGAAATTAAATAAACCTTTTTCACAGGCCTGGTAAAATTTAAATCTTATGTCCATGCCATTATGACTTTGATTGGTAAAAACTTTTCTCACTTTATTTGTACTTAATCGCGTAACTTTTCATAAGTGTTAGGATAGATCATCTGTCATATTTTTTAATGGTTGTGACAATAGATACGATATTGACGCTAGTTCGAGAAGTTTCACGATCACCCTGTTGCTCAACGATTCAACGAAAACCACGCATTATCACCGTCCAAATATCGTCGACATCTTCAAGCGAACTACAGAGACAAGTCCGCTTAGCAGATTCATAAATACTTTCACAGACTCGTACCCGTTTTCATGTTCCATGCGAAATTATAGTCTAGTTGCAAGGGATTAAAGTTCATTTCCATTTACTATATGATTTCCATTAAGACATAGAAAAACATATGCGCCACCTTTTACGGTTTGTTTGCGCTGGTTATCTGATGTCGGCACAAAGACGGCATATCACCGAGGCTGTATTTGACTGCGAATCCTATGGATAAGCCGGACATATGACACTGAAAAAGATGCGTAGTTTGAGTCAAATGAGGTTGTCTAGGCTCGGACAAGAATAGGTCTACGGTCTGCCCCGCCTATCGTAGAATCCTGGAGTCCTCCGCATGAGAGCGCAGATGCCGACCGCCGCGCGCCGTGGAGTTTTTAGTGGATAGAAATACCACATAACCCAGTCATCCCCCGATGATTGGGGTACCTGGTACGTAAGTTTTCTCCACGAAAAAAAAAGCGGCCAAGTGCGAGTCGGACTCGCATATGAAGGGTTCCGTGAAATAAATTGCGGTTTACGATTTATGACGTATTAAAAAAAAAACTACATATTAGATCTCGTTCAAACCAATTTTCGGTGGAAGTTTACATGGTAATGTACATCATATATTTTTTTTAGTTTCATTATTCTCTTATTTTAGAAGTTACAGGGGGGGGACACACATTTTACCACTTTGGAAGTGTCTCTCGCGCAAACTATTCAGTTCACAAAAAAATTATGTTAGAAACCTCAATATCATTTTTGAAGACCTATCCATAGATACCCACGTATGGGTTTGATGAAAAAATTTTTTTTGAGTTTTAGTTTTGAGTATGGGGACCCCTAAAACTTAATGTTTTTATTTTTTATTTTTGTGTGAAAATCTTAATGCGGTTCACAGAATACATCTAATTACCAAGTTTCAACAGTATAGCTCTTATAGTTTCGGAAAAAAGTGGCTGTGACATACGGACGGACAGACAGACAGACGGACGGACATGATGAATCTATAAGGGTTCCGTTTTTTGCCATTTGGCTACGGAACCCTAAAAAGGGTTGTTTCAATCCCGCGACAATCGTACGTTGCGTCCGTTAATATTTGACTGGATGGAAAGTTTGTTGGATTTCTATCGAACGACTGCTGCCCGCGCCATATTTAAAATATTTGTAAAGTGAATGAATTTTTCCGATTTAAGTTTATACTATTAACTAACTGCCTTGGACTTGGCCCGCATATTGCAAAGAACGCAGGCAAACCGTCGGCGTCGGAATACAATGTAGCCTATAACCATCCAGAAACTCCATTCTATAATCGGATTAGCGGTTCCGGAGATTACCCATTACATACAAACTTATAAACTTACAAAGCTTAAATCTCACAGACTTTTCCTCTTTATAATATTAGTATAGAACTATACTATAGATCAATGGGGAACTTGCATGGAACTTCAATTTCGAATAAATTGCACTCAATCGATGCGGATATACGTAGAGATATGATATAAAAGAAAAAAAAACTAATGTATCTCACGTTAAAATGACGATAATCGATTAAAATAACATCAGTTGCACAGAATATTAAATTAGAAATGATATTTTGTATGACAAGTATACTTAAACGTAAATTTTATGGAGATAATTGCAAATTAATGACTTACTCCATAGTAAACGCGCCGAGAATATATGCTGTGACGTCATAGCATAAGCCCGTTTAATATAGAGCGTTTTCGGGGGGTTTCAAATGCATATAACATCAGAAAAATAAATAATAAGAAAGTTTTAATGCTACAGTTGTTTTAATGCTGGATTATACTTTTGATTTTCGTAATAAAAGAAAAAGATGCAAGTTCCCTAACAACGCCACTCCTCATTTGATACAAGATGGTTCTTTTGGTAGGAGTGATATGAACGAATTATAAGAGCCACATTTTTTGTAGCGATCGTCGATCGTTGACGTAATTTTTCCATCAATAGTTAAGTTGATTTCGGGTTTATTTATTTCTGGATAGGCTTATATAAGCCTACTTTTCTACGCGGTAAAAAAACTATTCTTATTTTTAGATAAAATATACTGCTTCATAAGAGTTATTTTAACAGAACAGAGTGAATATTAGTATAAGAGAATATTTGTCTGTCTACAAAACATTTCTTGTTAAATGTATTTAGCTCACAACTATACTAAACCATATAATACCTAAATACGCCTGAATTATACTAGGAATATTTACACAACTGTGTAGTGATAATAATAGTCGTGGACTTTTGGCCAAAAACTTATCAAATCTCAATCCCTTTCAGGACTAGAAGTATGATTAGTGAGCCCTTAAAACGCCTTAAACTTGTACGAAGCCTGTATCGGTGACTTCCAAACTTGCAGTAATGGAAACGACAGGGCGCCGCTGGGACAACTTTCTTGCTCGGTGCCGAGATGAGCGAACTTTATCATTGACACACATAAGAATCGTGAGTGTGTTTGAAAGTTAATTATTGAATTTCATGGCGCGTGCGATTATGTATTAGCGCTGCATAGGTAAATAATAAAAAACGGAGTACCTGCCATGCCACTATAGCCTCACAGAGCAGACAGCACCCATAATCAGCATGGATGGACACCCAGTAGGTACCGAAAGTAAGCCAGTTCAAATACCTGGGATCGGTCCTGTCCGCGGACGCAACACAGAGTAAATGTAGCTTGGCAGAGGTGGAGGGCGCTCGCGGGTGTGCTCTGTGACCACCGTATGCTGATAAAGACCAAAGGCAAGGTCTACAAAACAGCTGTGAGACCTGCTATGGTGTACGGTGCCGAATGCTGGGCGATCAAACAAGCGCATGAACAAAAACTGCATGTCAATTGAGATGGGCGGCCGGTGTAACGAGACTTGATAAAGTGCGTAACGAACACATCAGAGGAAGCTTCAAGGCCACCCCCATCGCCGACAAGGTCAAGGAATCTCGTATGAAATGGTACGGGCATGTCATGAGACGCGACGAAGTCCATGTCGTGAAGAAAGCCCTCGCACTACCGGACAACAAGAGAGGCAGAGGTCGCCCGCTCGCTACGTGGTGGTCCACCATATCAAAGGACTTGAAACAGGCCCAGTTGAACGAGGAAACAACCCAGGATCGATCGACCTGGCGCATGAGAACGAGGAGGGCCGACCCCAAATAATGGGAAGAGGCACAGAAAGATGAAGAAGCTGCATAGGTAAATAATAAGCTATATACGTGTGTGGTGTTGTCTGCCTGGTTGTAGAGCCTGATGCCTGCGTTCGGTTCTTACGCAGATACGCGCGGGTAGCTAGTCCGTTAGATAATCGTACGGGGTTATAAGCTGGTCCATTGCGTAACTGTTCCATAATTATACGTTAGGTTGATCTAAATGTCATTTTATGTATGAGAAAATGACAGTTTGATCTGTCCTAACGCTCGTTCGAAATGTTACGCAATTATACCCCTCTTTTGCATAATACAAGGTGTAAAAATTGCTAACACAGTTCTTTGCAGGTACTTTATTGTGGTCCCTCCCTATGTGTTTATTTCTTTATATTCGAAATTAGATAAGTAATGTAGTAATTTTAGGGATCTTCCCAATTTTGTTAAGTACGTGAATTTAAGGGATCAAGTGAATAAAGTATGAAATTCTGTGAAAAGACTTCAGATTTATAACAATCGCGTCAGCACCTCAACACTGTCTTATTCCAATAAAAGAATCGTTAAAACTAGGACGTCTGAACAAAGATCTGAAATTGTGATCGTAAAACGTTTGCATGCTCGGATGAGTTACGACTAAGGATTTACAAGTTTATCCCGAAGTCACATAAACGCCTCCGTTTAGGCTCCTCGAACGCGGAACGTCTTTTAGTACGACCGGGCCTGAATCGTATTAAGTAAGTCGTGGTGCAAATCTGATTTTTAGTTCTATAAGTGACCGCCAGGGGCTGTGTGTAGATTCTTCATATTTTACGCAGTCGCTAGCGAGTACGTAAACGCGAGTCACGGATAAAGGTACAAGTTGGAATATACGACAGCAGACAGCATAAGCAGACGACGTGTCGCGCTGACATGACTCGTTTCTATGTTTTTAGGGTTCCGTACTCAAAGAGTAAAACGGGACACTGTTACTAAGACTTCGCTGTCCGTCTGTCTGTCACCAGGCTGTATCTCAAGAACCGTGATAGCTAGAAAGTTGTAATTTTCACAGATTATGTTTTTCTGTTGCCGCTATAACAACAAATACTAAAAGCCAAATAAAATATTTTTGAAGGGGGCCTCCCATACAACAAATGTGATTTTTTTGCCGTTTTTACAGATAATGGTATCATAGGAATACATAGAAACCAGTCTAGTTGCCGCGACACGTCGTCTGCTGCTGCTGTCTGCGGTCGGGTGTCAACTTGTACCTTAACGCATGGAAGTACTGTTGCTTTGACCGCATCGGCTAAATTAATTATCGCTTTTGTAGCGCATCAGGTATGTTTGCGGAGGCACGTACTGATGGCTTCAGTGCAATAATACGCAAGAGAACCGCCTCTCTGATGCGCCGCGTGCGTGACAGCTCCAACAGCCACGTGCGGTCTGGTGCTGGAGTCTCCTGCCTGCGCTGTGTGGAAGCACTGGGACTCGGTGCACATGAGAGGCTCTGTGTATAATATATTGTAATATTAGATTTAACTGACTAACTTAGGATAAGCAATTGTATATAACTATATGGACATGGTCTGAATGAATTTTTTGAATTGAATTGAATTAAACTCGCACACCGAGGTGTCGAAAACACCCGATCGTGCTATGAGCGAAAGAGCACGTGCTATGCAGCGTGCGCGTGCGAGCGGGATGCCATGATTTGGGTTTTCTAGCTGACAAACATCGGTGTCGACTGCGAGAGACAAATGTCCCTCTCCCTCAACATACAACATCCTAGAGAAGATCTAGTTAATATCCATGCTTGTTGTAAATATTGACGAGAAGATATATCTATTTTTGTGTTTCTCCGCTACGTATTTTTGCTTTGCATAAAACTATTGGGGAAATCTCAGTCGCCCTATAAAGAGCAAAAAGCATTCTGAGTAATTTCACTGCTAGGAACCCGCCTAGCGGGCGCCTACGCCGTAGCCGCTTTCCGCTACTAAGCGGGAAAACCACGAGATCTGGCAGTGAACGTGTTAAACATGATGGAAATAAATACCGTAACACATTCACAGTCAAGAATCGCTACGCGCTACGCTCGTAGCTGATCCCGTGGTTTTTCCCGTATGTAGCGGAAAGCGTTTACAGCTTAGGCGCCCGCTAGTAAATTAAACTCCATCAGATTACTCCAAAAGCTGCTTATATAGCAAAATATAAGGAGTTTAAGCGAATAAAAAGCGCCCGTAGCGCTCTGAAGCATGTGTGTCGTTATTGGCGTTGAAAGGAATAACCCACTCGAGACCACGCATCGCTACGTGTGCTACGCCGTAGCGCGGAGCAGTGTTTTCACGCTCTATAGCGGAAATCGCACGTAGAGGCATGAGTCATATGTGAGTCATTGGCGATGAATGGGTTTAAAAACGTCCATTTATTTTGGGTCCAGTCGATCGCGTAAACTCTGCCCAAGAAATAGTGACATACGGATAGTGTTCCTGATTTATATATGGAGTTTGAGGGCAAATCCTACGTCCTTCCTATTCACGTGCTTCAAGAACGTGTTGTTTTATGCCGATCCAATACACTATAACTGTATATATCCGATATAGTGTTGCTTTTCTTCCGATAGACTGTAATCTGTAATATAAGGACTTGCCGTGAGTTTTGCTTCTATGCTATTGGCATAGATGCTTGTCGTGGTAAAAAGGAATTGTATCGAGTCATCATCATATCAGCCGAAAGACGTCCACTGCTGGACATAGGCCTCCCCCAAAGAGTGCCAAAGTGATCGGTCCTGCGCCACCCGCATCCAGCGGACTCCCGCGACCTTTACCAGGTCATCAGTCCACCTTGTGGGGGGCCACGCTGCGCCTTCCGGTACGTGGTCGCCACTCGAGAACCTTTCCGCCCCTACGGCCATCAGTTCTACGTGCAATGTGCCCCGCCCACTGCCACTTAAGTTTAGCGATTCGGAGGGCTATATCGGTTACCTTGGTTTTGCTGCGGATATCGGATCGAGTATCATTTTAAAATGTGACGCAACTCGGGTAGGTAAATTAATGCACACGTCGACTGTGTATGTTGCGTTCTTTGCTCGTATGCTGCGGTTAGGTATCTCTAATTCGATCCTTTCATACTGCCACCGAGGCATGTAATAACTCGAGCTGATGTTTACATTTCATAAACCGTTCCTCTTATTGCCTCGCAAATTTTAACAAAATACGTATACGAGTATTAAAATAAACTCGCGCAATGGTTCCGTACAAACTTACATTCGCCATACCTACCCGTCACGACCCCAAAACTCTTACTTGGCCGGATTTTTTTCCCTTTTGAAGTAGGTACAGAATCCTAAAAAAAATACATTAATATAGGCGCGTCACGAAATTGAACCACGCTCATGTGCTCCACTATAAATAATAAATATTATCGAACAATCTTACACAAATCGACCTAGTCCCAAACTAAGTATAGCTTAAACTATGGGAACTAGACGACGATAAACATACATATAGTAATATTTATTTTATTTATTTTTATTTTATTTTATATAAATCAAATAAATACTGAAATACATAGAAAACGTCGATGACTCAGGAACAAATATTCGTGCTCATCACACAAAAAAATGCCCTAACCGGGGACCCCAGGACCTCTTGCTTCGTAGGCAGGGTCACTACCAACTAGGCTAAAGCGGTCATTATACTGTATTCTTATAAATTTCAAGTTTTTCTTGGTCGAAATATAAACTAACCTGAAAAGCAATCTTAACAACTTCCCACGCAAGGAACCATCTCCAAAATTCACAACAATATCAAATAATTTCGTAACGAAAACGTAATTATGTTTAAGTAAAGCGACCCTTTTGGGATATTACAAATTATTTCAAGGAAAATATATTTTACTGTTGTTCTATGGGTATAGACGTATTCGACATTTTGCGTCTTCCAATTTGGTCGTGAAATTGCCAAACCAAATCGAATTATAAGCAGGTCTTAAATCATTAAGACATTAAAATTATAAAGACTGGTAAGTCTTATATCTTTCTAATAATTTATGGTGCTATTAAGTATTTACATCTTTTATTTAAAGAATTGTTACTTGTAGTATGAACATAAATATTCGTCTTATAATTCTCCTGATTAAATCTTTATCTAGTGTTTGGTATAAGTAAGCAGAGATTTTATACATATACGCTACACAAGAATCAGTATTAAAAAGTTGTAAAAAATTTCGAAATACGGGTCTTTCTGACCATAGTTGTTATTTAAGTAATTTCGTATACTTACTAAGATTCATTTTTTACTAAGCGGCCAAGTAAACCCTGATATATGTCCCTATATGTATGGAGCGTCCTTGTGCGCGTTAACAAAGAAGGATGGGGGCTTGAGACCCATAGCTGTCGGTAGCGTTTTTCGTCGGCTGACCGCTAAATTGGGGTGTTATGCCGTGAGGGAGGAAATGGCCGCCTATCTGCGACCTTGTCAGTTGGGTTTTGGCACGAGATTGGGCTGCGAAGCTGCTATCCACGCAACACGGGCTTTCTCATTGGATCTTGGCCACGCAGACTGTGTGATTATTAAGCTGGACGTCAAAAATGCATTTAACTCCATCGAGCGGGATGTTTTGCTACGTGAAACTCGGGAGAAGGTGCCTTCCCTTTACCCCTTCCTCTTCCAGGTATACTCCTCACCATCATACCTCTTTTACGGTGAGTCCCTCATACTTTCCCAGGTTGGTGCACAGCAGGGGGACCCACTTGGCCCTCTAGTCTTTAGCCTTGCCATTCAAAAGGTTATATCAGAGTTGCAGTCCCCTATGAATGTGTGGTACCTGGATGATGGCACCCTCGGGGGGAAACCAGAGGTGGTACTGAAAGACCTCATCACCCTCCTTCCTCGATTCAAGGAGCTGGGCCTGGAGATTAATAGTGCCAAGTGCGAATTCTTCCCTTGCAGTGCCCAATCCAATGCGTCCTTCTGTTCTTTTCACGCTTTGCTTCCCGGCCTTAGAGTGTTATCGGAGCAAACGTTTAATCTTCTGGGGTCTCCTATTTTTCCAGCAGCGACTCCTGATGCCTTTGAAGTAAGGAGGCAGCTCCTCCTGGCGGCGGCGACTAGATTAAAAAATCTTTCGGCTCACGTTGCTCTCACATTGTTGCGGTTTTGTTTCGCAGTGCCCAAGCTCACTTACCTTTTGCGCACTGTGCCGGCTTGGTTGCACCCCGGTGATGTCGATTCATTCGATAGTGTGCTGAAGGACACATTAGAGTCCATCTTGAATGTTTCCCTAAATCAGGACCAATGGGAACTTGCGTCTCTCCCTATCCGGAATGGTGGATTGGGAATTCGGCGTGCGCGTGACATCAGCCTTCCGGCTTTCTTGGCGTCGGCGAGTGGTGTTGTGGGCCTTGTTACTGATATACTATCCATGGAGGGTGACAAGGTAACCATACCACACGCGTCTGATGCTTGGGATGCTTGGGTGGCTCTAAACCCAGGTGCGTGCAGGCCGGAAAAACCCGATCGCCAGCGTTCGTGGGACGATATAGGAGTGAGTAAGGCACTGGATTCTCTTGTGGAGGCTGCACAAGGAGTGGATAAGGCTAGACTTAAGGCAGTTTCTAAGCCAGAGTCTGGGGCATGGCTGCATGCGCTTCCCTCTCCACACATGGGCACTCTGCTTGACGACGAATCGATGCGGGTGGCGGTGGCTCTCCGCCTGGGCTGCGATGTATGCGAACCTCATTTATGCATCTGCGGCGCCATGGTGGAGAGCAACGGGCACCACGCCTTGAGTTGCTGTCGCTGTGCGGGGAGATTCTCTCGTCACCATGCCCTCAATGATATTGTCCGGAGGGCGTTAGTCTCGGCCAATATTCCATGTGTGCTGGAGCCTTCAGGCCTGAGCCGGTCCGATGGCAAGAGGCCGGATGGCTTGACCCTGGTGCCATGGCAGAAGGGTAGATGCTTGCTGTGGGACGCCACTTGTGTGAGCACTTTCGCTGCCTCGCACCTTGGTCGCACCATTGGGGCAGCAGGAGCTGCTGCCGAGGCGGCTGCGCTTAGAAAGCGGGACAAATACTCTGCATTGGTGAATTATTTATTTGTCCCTCTTGCGGTGGAGACTATGGGATGCTGGTGCTCAGAGGCCAGGGCATTCCTGGCGGAAGTGGGGCGCCGTTTGCGACTGAGAGGGCATGACCCCCGTTCCGGGTCATTCCTGTTGCAAAGGTTGTCGATCGCGATTCAACGCGGCAATGCGGCGAGTGTGATGGGCACCTTTGCACCCGGAATGACACGGGGCGGGTTATTTGACTAAGTTTTATTGACTTGTAAACCTATCTAATATTATGACTTTCTTTAGAAAATAAATGCTTTATTAAATGGTAAAAAAAAAAGATATTGTTAAGTATATTTAAACATAATAATTATCATGATTTAAACTCGTTTCAATTAGGAGCAATTTGTCGTCAAATACTCTGATCGCACATCAACAGTATTATAATTATAAAGTACAGAGACTATCAAGTTGTTTGTAAAGATATTCGGTTTACCCGTCTGGTGTCGGGTTAGAATAGCACCACCCCCTGTCTTCCCGTGGGTGTCGTAAGAGTCGACTAAGGGAACAGGGTTGAAGTGTGTTGTGGGCGATGGGCTAGCAACCTATCACTGCAACATCACATTTTGTCGATCTTTTATACCCACATTTATGCTAAAAGTGGCACTGGAACACAAGTTTCATGTGCTCTGCCTACCCCTTTTAGGGATAAAGGCGTGATGGTATGTATGTATGTATATTCGGTTTACCTCGTTCCAAAGGGTTCTGTATCGCAACCAGTTACGAAAGTTAAACACAAAGTTTCGTGATTCAAATTCCGTGCCAATCCAACTTGACGCGAAAATCAAAGCAGTTGATAGTTTCACGGTTTCACTATTTACTTCCACGTTTGTATTGATTTTGAGGTACCGAAATATTACTTGATCTATCGGATGTAGAATTTAAATAACATTTATAACGTATTGCTATTAGGAACTACGCGTTGCCATACAAATTGAAACTAAACGCAAACGCGTTCGAAAACGTATATGTATCGATAAAACTTATACTAGAGCTACTGTATAAGCGTGTAGAATAGTTTTGGCCATAGTATGTTTCACTAGGTACAAAACGAAGGTAATATAAATAAATAAAATAAATAAATAAATAAATATTTGCGGACAATCTTACACAAATCAACCTAGTCCCAAACTAAGCAAAGCTTGTACTATGTGTACTAGACGACGATATACATACTTATATAGAGAAATAAATACTTAAATAGATAGAAAACATCCATGACTCAGGAACAAATATTCGTGCTCATCACACAAATAAATGCCTTTACCGGGATTCGAACCCAGGACCTCTTGCTTCGTAGGCAGGGTCACTACCAACTAGGCTAAAGCGGTCGTCAAATGTGTCGGTATGTGTATATATTACCTATATGTATATAATTTGGTATATCTGTATGTTTATTTCAGTATGTATTTGATAAACGTTTATCTGGAAAATGCCTGCACCTAATGTTTCTGTTTAGCCCAATCGTTGAGAATGCCTTATGGCATTCAGTCCGCCATTTGTATTTTTTTTTAATTTGTTCAATAAAGTTTAAATATTTTTTTTCATTAATTTCTTTATTGTCATTTAAAACAGGATCCAATCGACGCGATCTAACATTTGAAATTGGTACCTTCTGGCTAAAACAAACAGTTTCAATGATGTCTCTTGTTGGTCGGATCATTTTCACTAAACTACAAGGACGGTTTTTTAATTCAATGATTTTTTTACCAATCACACACTAAATGTTTGGCTTGTGTTGCGACCATTGTATTTTTTTAAATATGTGTCCATTTATTTACTTTTTAATAAAAAACCGACGGTTATTTCGTTATTTTCTCATTTCTTATGTATAATATGCAAATAAAAAAAAATGCTAAATGCAATGCAATATAAAAACAGCACAAGTTTATCGTTGTTTTTGTAGCCGTCGAAACATTTATGCGACAATTTTGACTAACGATTGCAATCGTCATCATATTATTCTTTTTTTTAACGTATGAAACTGTAAATAAGTACAAGGAACAATGGGTTTTTGTCAAAAATCACATTGTTGGTTACTATCATCAAATCCTCATTGAGATGGGTAGGCTAATGAGCCTAAAAACGACGAGTTTATCTTTGTTGATGTGGCTTCTTTCAGATATTATATAATAATAGCTTCTGCCCGCGACTCCGTCCACATGGAACTCGTTTACATACAAACATTCACCCTCCATTTCACCCCCTTACGGATGATTTCCGGGATAAAAACTATCCCATGTCCTTCCCCGGGACTAAAACTATATATTTACCAAATTTCAACCAAATCGGTTCAGCGGTTTAAGCGCGAAGAGGTAACAAACAGTCATACAGACAGACACTATCGCATTTGTAATATTAGTATGGATACTGGATAGGATGGATTGCATGGTCACCGAATTGAAATAAGGATGGCAGCTCAATCGGAATCAAATGCCTGAAAAATGGTTTGCTAAAAAAATTTATGTCAACCTAACCTACATACAAACAGAGCAAGTTAAATAAAAGCTCTTAAAAAGCTGTCCGGATTCCGTGGCAAAGTAAATGAGGACTTTATGACTTAATTCTTTCGTACAATCCTGAAGCCACAACACAACACAATAAAGTGGGAAGAGAAGCGACAATGCACCCCAGGGCGCAATACTGTGGCTTTATTGAGCAGAAACTTTCACACGTACGTTTAGCGATGCACTCCATTTTATACTTTATTACCGTAGCTGTAAGTCGAAATAGCAATCATGCTGAGACGCGAGATAGGAGACTGTAAGTGCTTGTGCTTGATGCGTGCAATGACTTGAAATTTGGGCCGACTGTTTTTAAAGAATTGTTGCGGAGAATTGTCTTGTGTTTTTATCTTTTATTTATTTATTTAAACTTTATTGCACAAAAAAAAGTACAAAAGGCGTACTTAATGCCTTAAGGCATTCTCTACCAGTCAACCGCAGGGCTAAACAGAAAAGCTTAATGGGTGCAGGCAGTTGCCAAAATAAACAAATGAAAAAGATAGGTAGATATAGATACTCGTACAATATATTACTTTACTATATAAAAGTACGTAAGTAGATGAGAACATGTAATGCCAAATGCAAGGAAGTATTTTAAAATTTATTTTTGCTCATATTTTTAGAAGCGAGTAAAGTTTATGAAAATTAAAAACTTAATCTAAATTAAAACGCTGAAACTCGTTCGTAAACTGGGTTTCCGCGAACTGCACCCATTATAGCGAGCGCTGTATGTAACTGTTATTCTTAATGTTTTTCTTAGTAAATGTTTTAATTTAGCAGTAGATTATCACATTTTAAATTACTGGTTTATTAATCTCATGTATTATTTTATCCTTGATTACTTTATGGTCATGTAGATACATTATTCGTTTTGTCCTTACTTTAAATCCAGAATTACCATTTCATTTCCAGAGTTTAGGTAGGTACTGCAAACGAAAGGACAACCAGTCAACCATCACCCACGTCATAAAAGTCAAATATCGCTCGGCATGTTTCGATTCGATACGCGGTTCTTAATATTGATTAAGAATTCAAATTCAATATTGTCGAATGTGTGTAAGACTCACGGGCGTTTTCTAATTAAGATTTGTCACGTATTTTTAGGGTTCCGTACTCTAAGAGTAAAACGGGACCCTATTACTAAGACTTCGCTGTCCATCCGTCCGTCCGTCTGTCTGTCACCAGGCTGTATCTCACTGATACCGTGATAGGCCAGCTGAAATTTTCACAGATGATGTATTTCACACAGAACACAGAATAAAATTGTTTTTTATAGATACGGTACGGAACCTTTCGTTTGTTTTGTTACGCGATAACGCGGTTATTTATTAACTGATTTGAAAAAAAACTCTTTGTTTGGAAGCATATACTTCCAGATTGGTCCCGTTGTCACCAAAATCCAGTTCTGATGATGAAATCCTGGAGAAAACGAGGGAACTCTTCAAATTTTATAGGCAAACTTGAAGCAATTTGGCTACTGATTTGAAGTCGGTTAAAACTTTGTTTTGAAAAGTAAATTATATCACGTAATACAGTCACCTGCTACTATGTAGCAACATTTTAAAATTATTCAGAAGGGATAAAACACCGAACTGTCCCCATACCCGCCTAAGGTCCAGACGGCCATTGGATACCGCTCAAAAGGTCATCAGCTGTCGACTGATTGATATACGAGGGAATTTATAACAGCTGCCGTATCGGCAAAACCATCAGCCGATATTACGAAGTTTCAGTCGATACAACTGTCGAATGGCTGTTAGCTTGGAGTTCAATTTAGAATTAATGTCAGCGGAGTTTACACAAGTCCGACGGTCTACTTACGCAGAAAAAAGGTCCAATATCTACCCCGAATTTCATCCCTAAAAAAGTATGCTACTACTCAAATGACCGCGGTCAATATGTGTAAAGTAAGGTCATGAAACTTAACGCCTAACCTTAACGCTTCTAAATTAAATAAATTGACGAGTTAACTATATACACGCTGCATCGTATATCGCAGCGTTGAAAGCCACACTTCCTTCAGGAAATTAGAATCGTATCCAGAAGTGGTCGCACATGGCATCGTTGCAGTCGCAACATTTAGTAACATGTCGCCAAATTACGGGCGAGCGATGTGCTCCGGGGAAGCTAGAAATGGCTGCTTTTAAATACTTTTCTCGCTATTATTTGATACGAAAAGAGAAGTAGTTTAAGTTATTTTTAATGTTAGAATTTAAGCGAAGCCATCTAATTCTGTTAAAGCTTTTTCTCATTGGGATCAACGGCTTAACGTGGACTTAATATACATCCCAAAGCAAGGTGGCATTCTTCATTGAGTTTAACTTTAAACCTACTTCATAGAGATAAGATCTTGTTTTTGATGTTTTGAATATGCACATATTTTTTATGTTCATTAAAGAGTCGGGGTGATATGGGCATTTTATGCGCTAAGTCATGTGACCAAAAGAGTACTAGATTTGAATGTGAGGTGGGAGGTCAAGGAAAAGGTGGATATGGACTATGTGAGAGACGATATGAAGAGGAAGGAAGAGAGTGACAAGATGATAGGTGGAAGTGAGTGAAAGTTGAAAAATGCCAAGTAAACCTTCTTTATCATGTAACTATATAGCAAGCAAGAGCTGCAAGAGCTTGTGCAAAATGCGCAATTAAAATAGCCCCCCTAAACATTTGAACTGTTGAAAGCGAGGACAAGTGAAACTCTGTTACGAAATTGTAGTTGAAATCTGCCCGTGAATGTGCGCATGTACAATTGTACACGTCTCTTGGCTTGGCGGCTTAATTGTGAAGTAAGCCAGGGATCCATTGCTCTCAAAGTATATTTCACATCAAGTTTACTTTGTCGCACTCGCTTCCACACGCGCCAAACCTAACGTGTAAGAAGGAGAGCAATGGAGAATGTAACTTTGTTTTCAAAACACCATTAGTTAGACCAGTGCATCTGCTTGATGGTCAACGGGAATATTCAGAAACAGGAAAACGAAGTGACTGTCGACATCGTGTTGTTTTAACATTTCACGAGGAACGTAAAGGTAGGAGTATTTCCGATGACGTAGAATGCTTAAAGACGTCGAAAATGTTAATAAAACTACTGGATGACCAGGCTGAGTAGTGAGTAGAGAGGATCTCTTCGACGCTTTTGTCTTTCTACTGTTCGATTAATGTTATATGATTATTTATGCTCGACTCGCACCACAGACGCCGCTTTGTGAACAGTGGCAATATCACACATGATCTTTCAAATTTCACTAAATATTGCATATCTCACGTTTAGCGATGCCAAATCGTGCTAAAAGACGAATACGAATATCGCCCCCGGGGATATGGCAATCCCTGATTTTAAACACCTTCAAGGCATTTTTAGGGTTTCGTAGCCAAATGGCAAAAAACGGAACCCTTATAGATTCGTCATGTCTGTCCGTTTGTCTGTCTGTCTGTCTGTCTGTCCGTCCGTATGTCACAGCCACTTTTTTCCGAAACTATAAGAGCTATACTGTTGAAACTTGGTAAGTAGATGTATTCTGTGAACCGCATTAAGATTTTCACTTAAAAATTAAAAAAAAAACATTAAGTTTTATGGGTCCCCATACTCAGAACTGAAACTAAAAAATTTTTTTTAATCAAACCCATACGTGTGGGGGGTATCTATGGATAGGTCTTCAAAAATGATATTGAGGTTTCTAATATCATTTTTTCTAAACTGAATAGTTTGCGCGAGAGACACTTTCAAAGTGGTAAAATGTGTGTCCCCCCCCCTGTAACTTCTAAAATAAGAGAATGATAAAATTAAAAGTCCGACTCGCACTTGGCCGCTTTTTTATAATTGAGTAAAACAATTACGCACTGGTAACTTCCAATTCCAATCTCTATTACGCGACAGTGCTTTAACGGAGTCTAACTAAATGCACAAAGAAAACACGAGAACTCTAACCAGAGCCATTATTTTTATGCGTTCAGAAACCCATCCATTGACCACAACAGCGAGTGCCGATCCATCTCCGTAACAGGCGCACCCACGATTCCATCATAAAAGTTACTGTCAAGTGCCGAATTCATAAAATCAGGACCGCTCTTGAAGAATGGCGGTCAGATGTTTCAGATACGATGTCTGGGAGATATAAACGCTATAGTAAAAGCGGGTGAAGTAGAATGCAAGGGCGATTTTATTTTTATTATATATAGATTGTAGCCGGTTGATTGGGCGATACGCTAGTATACGTAGGTATTTTTGTCTCTTGTAAGTTTCGTCCATTTCCTACAAAGCTGAATCTCTTGGCAAGAAGATATCTACGTACGTAGTAAACTTTTAAGTATAAATACTATAGTTTTACAAGAAATACGAACAATCTCGCGAAAGAAAAACCGCTCTCAAATCGTGTCATGAGTTTGGGAGCTACGATGCCACAGACAGACACACATATACACATACTTACACATATCTATGTGTATGTGTATCTGACATAGATACACATGTTTATCTTATAACACCGTATTTTATGTTAGGGGTTAAAAATAAGATATTGAGAACCCCGGCGCACCTGGTTAAAATTAACGGAAGTTTTACATTGGAGTTCTTACTTAATACTCTAATGGCCTTATTCATAAACGTTCAACAAACCTATTTTAACTAAAATGCCGTTAAAGTTCCTTGGTCTTTATCTGTCACTTTGACATTGGTGTTCGAAAGAAAGGGACAAAACACATTCTAGTTGTCAGAGACATTTTAAGTTTCATGAATAAGGGTGTAATACTTGATTATTATACTCTAATTCTAATACTTTCATGTAATACTCCTATACAAATAATAAACAAAATTCCTTTATTTACAGACATTTGTTGGTTTCACATTAATCTACCTTTTCACTGAATGTATAATATTTGTTGTTGCAGTTTTTTTATTATTATTTGTCATTGAACTATATATTAGCTTTTTCTATGTTGGTAACAGAAATCACTTACGGTTTTTATCAATAGATTAACTAATTGGCTTATCTTTTCGGCTCTTTACTTTAACGCCGCTGGTTACATCATACAATGTATGAACTAATTACTATTACTATTCCAATGTTTTGCTCCCTATGGCAAAGGGTCAATGAAAAAATGCCAGTGACAGAAGGACAGACTCCAACATGATTCTATAAAATGTATTTCCAAATGTTGTTATGGAACACTTCAATCACTTAAAAACATGTCAATAAGTTTTGCAATTCACTCTTAAACATTCAGTATAGTTGTTTTACTCTTCTTATTGAGTTATCTGTCTTTTACATAATCTATTGTTCGACCGTTCCCGGAAAGAATACGAAATCTTAACCGGCGTATGTAAAAAGTAACGCAAAAAATGTAGCGCAGATGTGTACGAAAATAAGGAAAAGTCTAAAACACAAATTGGCACGTTTGTCACTTTTTTATCTCCTCTCTTGACCTGCGACCTAATTCCGAGATTTTATTTCAACATACGCCACCAAAAAAACACCTACAGCGACCGTAGCCAACTTTGCTCCGTTTTATAGAGTTTGGCATTTGATTTTGAACTTTATTCATATGATACCTAAATTCTATTTTGATGGATTCGATCAACATAAAGGAGGTGCTGATGTTAAGCGTAGTACGACACATGTTTTGCCGGGCCCCTTATCTTTATTGACCTCTGATAGCATTCACTGGACAGTGACAAACATTATTAAAGACTTAGTAATGCTACCGACTTTGTTTCGTAGAACCGATAATCACATTCACATACAAACTAACCTACATCCTTCACCAGATTTCAGACTATCCCCATAACAAATTTCATTTAAATCGGTTCAACGGTTTAAGAGTGAAAGGGTTACGGACACATATACAAAGTTACATTTGCATTTATAATATTATTATATCGTATGAATGTATCAATTCAATAACATTCTTAGAACTTGGTATTTTGTTTGGCACGGAATCAAATTGGTTGACCGTACATGTAAAATAACTGCATGTTGTGAACAATATACATGTATTTTGCTACATTCTGATGTTAGATTGACACAGCAGAGTACAAAGGAAGAGAAGTATTGTGTCTCCACCCCTTTACGAGTTATTGCTTCGTATGCTGACTCACAGCGAGTACGACAGAGCCATTTATGGTGTCCTTCTTTTAGTTATAGAAGGAGTGAGACTGATAAACCACTACAAACAACAAACGTGGCTGTGAATACACCAGGCACAGAGGGGTGAGGGCGGAGGAGATGAGGTCACAAGCGCAAGACATCTTCGCGCGCGACACACCGCTTTCGACCACGGCATCATACGCATACATCTTTAATAGTACATTACTTACCTAGGGCGGTTAAACAAAGAATGTCTCAGATCGCAGGTATTTGACGCCCGAGCCGAAGGCAAGGGCGATAAATATGCGCTCTGAGGCTTTCTTTATTACCGCCCGTGGTAAGTACAACATTTTACGTCTCTATCTGGCCAGGAAGTGGGGTTTTCCGCACGCATAGCGTGCGGTAATCCCTACTTTATGGCCAGGTATGACGTAAATGTAATTTACATTATATTAAACTCATAATAAGAAGCAGAAGTTTTTCTTGAAGAGAAGAAACCCCTCAGCTGGACTGTTCGTCAATAACAGCCCCGACCGATAGCATGCTTGTGTCAGGAGTAGGCCTATGGGTAGTCAGTTCTTCTTCTCAGTCTGCACTTATAATAGTCATATAGACTGTTCGTCTTTGGCTCCGGATATTTTGTTGATGGGCTTCACGTTTTCCTTTGCGATATCTCTTCGTTTCTGGCGGTTGCACATATTGCACGGATGATTTGGTCAGGTTTATGGTTAGTTATACTTAGGGTTGTCCAAAGTCCGAAGTTTTTTAATCTGAGGCGTAGTATGTTGGGCAGTTCTAGCTGAGGTCCCATTTCTGTTGTTAGGCATAGACCAAACTTCAACCAATGTAACGGGCGTCCGTTTCAAACGTAATTGTCATACTGTTTGTCGACGTTGAACGTCGCTAGATATTTTAGTAGGTACGTCATAAAGCACGCAAAGCTTTTAAATATAGTAAGTACATTACTTTCGGGTTCGAATCCCGGTCAGGGCATTTATTATAGATAGATAGATAGATAGATCGTTTATTTGCTTGAATCATGGTCATTATAAGTGATACATTACAATTTGTGTATTTATATTGTATTTGTGTATTTATCACGAATATTTGTTCCTGAGTTATGGATGTTATATATGTATATAAGTATATATATGTATGTATCTATTATATATATCATCGCTTAGTACCCACAACGCAAGCCTTACTGAGCTTACCGTGGGCCTAGGTTGATTTGTGTAAGATTGTCCCGTAATATATATTTATTATTATTATTTATTATTACTCACCTAGGAATATCTCAGATCGCAGGTATTTGATGTCCAAGACGAAGGGCGATCAGAAGTGGGATTTTCCGCATACGTAGTGGACGGTAGTTGCCACTTTATAAAGTGGCAACTACCGTCCACTTATGTCAGAGGGATAAACAGTACACACGTATGTTTTTGAACGTAGGTACGGTCAACCAATTTGATTCCTAGGCTACCGGACAAGAATAGGTCTACGGTCTCCCCCGCCTGTCGTAGAAGGCGACTAAAGGGGGTCATCGGATTGTAGACTTGCAAAGACTCGGAAAACAGTCGGTGTCATGGGCGCAAAATTATAAACCTCACTACAAGCAGAGTTAAAACTAATGCAAAACGACACAACTTTTGCAAAACAACTAAAAACGCTATTGACCTGCCTAGCATGCTATACATAGTGTTGACGAATTTATCGAGGTTCCGAATCTTGCAATTTAATTTGTTTGCTAATAATTATTCTATTACCTATGTTTAACGTAGAAATCAAATAAGTACCTAATCTTAAGGACATGATTACCTACATAAGAAATTCCCTCATGCCATGCATGCAATTGTTATTATATTATTAATTGTAACACTTAGAATTTAAATTTGATGTACTGTCCTGACATGTATAATATTTTTTTTATTTTATGAATAAATAAATCTGTATCTGTATCGGGGTCGCAGTGTTTCTGGCGGGGGCCGAGGCACTCACCTAAAAACCCCAGGGAAGGCGACCATCATCATCCTAGGACGAGCCAAATGTGGCGAGGCGCGAGGAGGGCTCCAGTGCGTTCAGTATGAGATCCTGGAGTCCTCCGCGTGAGAGCGCATATGCCGGCCGCCGTGGAGTTTTTAGTGGACATGACCCAGTCATCCCCTGACGATTGGGTACCTGGTACGCAGGTTTCCTCCAAAAAAAAAAACTTTTTTAATTTTTATTTATTGTATGGCGGTTATAAACTGGTACATTGTATTCGTATCGATGTCGCTGATAGAGTTCAAGTGTGCTCTGCGAGGTTCAGAAGGAACAGTGCAGCTGCCGAGTTTGTTGTTCTTTTAGCACCACCCAGAGGTCACATGTAGGGTTTCTAGGGTTATTCCTACGGACGTAGAACAACAACGACCTCCATTTTTCACTTAAACTGCCACATAGCGACGCAATAATCCTAGTAACCCGTAGTAACGGCAAGGTTCTATGATGGCCTAGGAATCAATTTGTTTGACTGTACGTTTGTACAACTCAACTACAATGCGTTACGTAATTGACCAGCTGACGTAAAATCTAACAGAAGTATTTGTAGTTACAGAACTTCACTGTTTACTATTCACCTCCAGTCCTGAGTGATCCACACACAAGCGCACCTTTATGTAGTTTACTTACTCAGTTATACTGACGGAACTTCATTGAAATGGGATTAATTAGGAAGCAACCGTGGAAATGGCATGTCCAACACAGTGCACAATTGCTGGGCCAACTCGTTAGCAAGTCGTGTTTAGTTCTGCCCCGGATGTTCCATAATTACGTGACATATGGCCCGTTTCAGTTGATTTGTGCTTTACCCTTTACAATGGAGAAATAGTTATTGTGCTAAATAAAATTTACTTTAATAACGAAGTTTTAAGCCACTTCAAATCAGTTCTTGCCTTATTTGAAGAGTTCCCTCGATTTCTCCAGGATCTCATCATCCGATCCGGACCTGAGGACCATTGGACCACTTGGGAATGATACCCTTTCAAAGAAAAAAAAAGAATTTTCTAAATCAGTCCAGGCGTCTTCGAGTAATCGGGGAACATATAAGTACATACGAGTAAAACAATAAAGATTCCGACGAATTGAGAACCTCCTGTAAAATTAACCTTCAAAACATCTTATGGTTAAATACGTTTTAAAATAATAATAAATCTAAAATAAATAGGCACAGTTTTGGACCCTAGCTGCCTTAGAATAGCGGTTTGCTTGATGCTGGGTTCCAGAATCTGTGTCGCCCACACTTGCGGCTGCGGCAAGAGTGTTGATGAGCTGGGTTGGCATGGTTTGTCGTGCTCAAGGAGCGCCGGCCGTTTATTCCGTCACGGTGCCATTAACGACCTCATCCGGCGTGCGCTTGTTACCGCCTCTGTACCTGCGATTTTAGAGCCTGGTGGTATGGTCAGAGACGATGGCAAGCGGCCCGACGGAGCTACCATGGTACCGTGGAAACTGGGCGGGGTCCTTGTGTGGGACGCCACCTGCGTCGACACGTTCGCACCGTCCCACATTCATGGAACCCGCTCACAGGCTGGCGCTGCAGCTGACCAGGCCCAACTACTCAAGCGCCGCAAATATTCGTCTTTACTTAAAGACAACGAGTTTGCGGCCCTTGCTGTAGAAACAATGGGTCCCTGGTCAGCTAACATGAGGTCGTTCTTGAGAGCCTTGTCGAGGCGGCTCATCAACACCTCAGGTGACCCGAGGGCTGGCGCTTACCTCTCCCAAAAAATCGCCCTCGCGATACAGAAAGGTAACGCAGCCAGCGTCATGGGTACAATGCCGCAGAAGGATCTCCTTGACGGGGTATTCTTTTTATAAATAATACTTATGCATTTTTACTTTCTTGTTATTTAGTTTAGTTTTATTTTATTTTCTTGTTATTCTTGTTTAAGTTATTTTACCTTCAAAACTGTATTTTTAAACGTCAATTTTATGTATCATTGCCATTACATAGTCTAGCATAAGATCATTGTATATATTCATGTAATAAATAGTAATAATATGAATTTATCTTATCATTGACTTTGTTGCGACCCTCCTAGACTAATGATGTGGTCTTGTTTGTAAAATTATCGCAATCAGTGTTCCAATTTTCGTGTACTGTAAATATTATAGGTACTTTGATAACCTTACAAATTAGCTTTCTCTAAATGTAAATTAACTTGTATGTTATGCCAGTTCATCTTGAGTAGGTAGTTATATTTATATATTATTTATTTACTTTACTTCGCTTTACAGATCACATTACATCGCTCCACAATACGAATTATTTCGTTTAAGTGTGGAGTCAGGTTTCACTCTCAAAATAATACTTAGGTACTTAATAACTAATAAATCATTAGGTTAACTAATGGATGGATCCATAAAAGGGTGAATGCACCTTTTATGCAGCATCCTTGAGGTACTTTTTAAGCGATATTTCAAAGTGAAGTCCTTCCCCGGGACTCAAACTATCTCTATACAAAATTTCGTCTAATAATTCTAATAAATAAATAATAATATATAAATATTTCGGGACAATTTTACACAAATCGACCTAGTCCCAAACTAAGCAAAGCTCGTACCATGGTTACTAGACGACGATTAACATACTTATATAGATAAATAAATACTTAAATATATAGAAAATATCCATGACTCAGGAACAAATATTTGTGCTCATCACGCAAATAAATCGACCCTTGGCTGCGAAAACCGCTTAACTACATGCCATGTAGTTTCGAGAAAAACGCATTTAAAGATTTGCATGTTAATATTTCTATGAAGGGCCAATAACAGCTTAAGCATTTTCGTGTTTTTATATGAACAGTTTATCGTTTATTAAGACTTTTTGACAACATTTACTTTTTGTTTAGGATAAGAGGATACAATTTAGGGTTTGCCGTAAAAAGTGCTGCAGTTAAGCGGTTTTTCCTGAAGACATTTTTTTTTGTATCTCCTAAAATAATAGCCTTAGATCGGAATTTTGGATTTGTAATACTTTTTGATGTAAATTTATAACCGTTTGACCTGAATAAAGTCTTCAAACGATTTCAGATGTATTTGAGTTTATTTAAAAATCACTATGCAGTTAGTAGGTTTTGCTTGGAAGAATTTTGAAATTTAGGAATTAAAAGCACTAGGAAGTAAATACGTGTACAATGTTTTGGCACGTGAGGTTTTATCACTTATTTTGCGTGGTTTAATTACATTGTCTTTTGTAATAGTAGGCTACATCAAAACTTTTACCTGATTTTTGTCAAACTTGTAAAATTAGAAACACTGGTACTTCGTTACTATACTGCTGACCGGGGCTTGAGTTTATTTCAAACAATGTAAAATGCCGTTTCCATTCCTTAAGCGAACGAAGTTCTATGCTTCAGCTTAGGCCGAAAATCGTTTGTAGATCATCGAACAGGTTCTTTAATTATATAGAATACATTTTTTGAGTTACTTTTTCAAAATAAAAATAAAAAATTTTTTTGAAAGACATGCTTTTGAGTTGTACAGCTCACTGAGCCACATTATGCGTGTAGACCAATCAAATTAGCTTACCCTGGACATAATTCGTAAACTCGTTGTTTTTATTGTTTTATCGGATTTTACTATTCAGTATCAAATATTAATGAAATATATTAAGTAAAAAATCCGCGATCGTAACCGTAGTTAAAAAAAACACGAGTTAAAGTACACTACCTAACTTTTTCCTAAAAGTAAAAAAGGTAACCAAGTACCTTGTTAGTATAACTTTGAGGTGCATTCAAATGCGATCACTTAATAGCAAAATTAAACTGAAATCAAATTCGCATATACGTTTTTTTTCACAGTTTTCCTCTGATCTCATTATCTAGACAAGCCAAAATGGTAACTATGATATTTTTATCTGTTTAAGGTATATTGCGTCTTTTTAGACATTTAAGACAATAATTAAACATTTATTTTTAACGTTTTAATAATAATGTATTTCTCAGTAATTATAAATAGTAACTATGATTTTTTTGTTTACTAATAGCCATTTGTGTACGATAATCATGTTTTCATCAAAAGTAAGCATGCTAATGTCACGCTTAAGAAATTGAATATTTAATTGAAAATATTCGCGACCTTGTCGTGGAGCCAGATGGATGCGGTGGGTGCGAGGCGGGGAGAGAGTGGGGCGCCAGCGGGCGAGCGCACGGCGAACTCGTCTTAACGAGTTTATTTCAATTACGTGTTTTGCACCGACCGCGCCATGTACAAATAAAACAAATATAATGGTTTTTTTTTTTTTTTATTTATATCCTAATTGTAGGATTTTTAGTTCTAATGAAAAAAATCACAGTTTGTCCCTTACGCCCTTTGAAACTCTGGTCCAAATGGCGTAAGTAACGATTGATTTGCTTTTATCATCGAAAACATAAGTAAACTCTTAACTGTTAAGTAAATGAAAGAGATGATGCCATGATCGTGGTTAGCATAAAAAAAAAACCGGTCAAGTGCGAGTCAGACTCGCACACCGAGGGTTCCGGACCACCCCGTACAATAGAAACAAGTCCACTATAAACTGACACTCACTAAGTACGTATTTACATACTTAGTGCGTGTCGGTTTATACTGGACATCAATTTTTCAGTGATGTAACTAAAAATTTACGGTTTTCGCAATTTTTCCTTTGTTTGTGCTAGGTATAAATACTTCGTACCAAATTTCAAGATTCAGAGTTCACGGGATATGGGCATGGGCATTTCGTCCCTTACGTCCTTTAAGCCTACGGTAGTCGATATCCTTATTGGCAAAATTGAGCTTTAACAGTTGGCCAGCAGTATTCCAATACGAATAATGTAATGTTTAAGATTAAATAGGATTATTCGCGAATGACGAATAAATATTTCGAATAATTATTCGCCAATATTTATTCGCGAATAACTTCTTCATTCGCATAATCATTCGTAATTCGTAATGCTTTTCAGGAATAATTTTTTGAACGAATATTGTAGGAATGCTTTTTAATGGAATATATCTCAAAAACGTAGTATTTTCCTACAGACAGAACACTGATACCTAGTTTTAAAATTTGTTAGTAAAAGGTTACCGCTTCATCAAGGGTACCAATTAACATCGCCGTGCATGGTGAAACGGATATTAATTGTAATTATTTCACCTGTTTTATTAGGGTTCCGTAGCCAAATGGCAAAAAACGGAACCCTTATAGATTCGTCATGTCCGTCCGTCTGTCTGTCTGTCTGTCTGTCTGTCCGTCCGTATGTCACAGCCATTTTTTTCCGAAACTATAAGAGCTATACTGTTGAAACTTGGTAAGTAGATGTATTCTGTGAACCGCATTAAGATTTTCACACAAAAATCGAAAAAAAAACATTAGGTTTTAGGGGTCCCCATACTCAGAAATGAAACTCAAAAATTTTTTTTTCATCAAACGCATACGTGTGGGGTATCTATGGATAGGTATTCAAAAATGATATTGAGGTTTTTTACATCATTTTTTTCTAAACTGAATAGTTTGCGCGAGAGAAACTTCCAAAGTGGTAAAATGTGTGTCCCCCCCCTGTAACTTCTAAAATAAGAGAATGATAAAACTAAAAAAAATATATGATGTACATTACCATGTAAACTTCCACCAAAAATTGGTTTGAACGAGATCTAATAAGTAGTTTTTTTTTTAATACGTCATAAATCGTAAACCGCAATTTATTTCACGGAACCCTTCATGTGCGAGTCCGACTCGCACTTGGCCGCTTTTTGTTTACTATTTCGGCTTTACCACGGGTAAAAAAAAAACCGGTCAAGTGCGTGTCAGACTCGCGCACAGAGAGTTCCGGACCACCCCGTACAATAGAACCAAGTCCACTATAATCTGACACTCACTAAGTATGTATTCACATACTTAGTACGTGTCAGTATATACTGGAAAGTAAATTTTCAGTTATGTAACTAAAAATTTACGGTTTTCGCAATTTTTTTATCTGTGCTATAGGCCGTTGCTTCGCACCAAATTTCAAGTTTCTGAGTTCACGGGAAGTAGGTTTTGATTCCCTTGCAGGTTTCGAAAACTTGCGGAAATTTGCGGCATAAACGGCTGTATCTTTTGATTGCGTTGGCGTTAGATTTTTTCACAGCTCCAAGAGACAGTAAACCTGAGTATTTGATATAAATTTCAGCTTAATTCATTTATTTGTTACAGTATGGGTCTTACAAGATGTTACATATAAATACAGTTCCAGCATAACCATGTTAAGGCACAGCAACATTAATATAAAAAATATGAATTCTAAAATAATGCATGCAACAAACACACTATGCATAGGAATTCGAACTTTAAATGATTGATACCTCCACGCGTTCCTGAGAAAAAGGGTATTGACAGACGGACGGACGGACAACAAAGTGATCCTATAAGGGTTCCGTTTCGAGGCACGGAACTCTAAAATATATTACGTCATTTCAAAACAGAGGGGGGGGGGGGGGGGGGGTCTATTGGATGACGGTAGTCATTTTATGAGGCGAGTAGTCTCCATTTAGGAATTAACAGGATGACGATAGGAGGGGGGGTCAAGAATTGACAAAAAAACAACTGGTCAAGTTTGGTTCGTTGCATAGGAGCCCCCTACTGTAGCCTAGTTGGTTGGTAAGGGAGCTGCACTGAAAGTATCGGGGGGGGGGGGGGGGGGGGTATATTTACGAACTTATTTTTGACACATATTATACCTTTTTATAATGTCTGAAGTTTCATCATAATAAAATAACACACTGGCCACATAGAAAAACAAAAAACCGGCCAAGTGCGAAGTTTATTTGTGTGATGAGCACAAGTATGTGCTCCTGAGTCATGGATGTTTTCTATGTATTTAAGTATTTATTTATCTATATAAGTATGTTTATCGTCGTCTAGTACCCATAGTAGTTTGCTTAGTTTGCGACTAGATCGATTTGTGTAAGATTGTAAAAGAAAAGAAAAAATCTGTTTTTTAGGATTTGTTGTTATAGCGGCAACAGAATACATCACCTGTGAAAATTTCAACTGTCTAACTATAACGGTGCGTGAGATCTTTGAGTACGGAACCCTAAAAACGATGACGTAATATATGGACAAGCCCACACACATGACATATTGAAACAAACCTGTTAAATGCCCCATGAAGCGACTCACTTAACTCACAAAAATATTGTTAATTAGTAGAAAAGGGTATTAATACTTGAAAATAGGTACACTTGTAGTGATAGTGTTAAATTCGTGTACGTGTGTATATAACGAGCAACCGCATCCTTAAATATTATTCGTGGATTATTCGATGATTTATTCGAATGAAATGAGAATTAATCATTCGTCATTCGAAAGTGTAGACGAATAAATTATTCGCGAATAAATGTTAAGTCGAATAATTATTCGAATAAAAATCATTCCAATAATGCCCCTTTCTGCACCCACATAAGTAACATATTTTATTTAAATAATTCTATACAGAAGACTGAGCGCTTATAAATAGGTAATCGACATTTCACGATAATTATCTCTCATGCTGAACAATTTAGTTATTATCGATCTAATGAATACAATATTTCAGTAAATCTCCACCCTAGCCGAACCGTGGTAAATGCCACGTTCGTGTTTATAAATGTTTGACAATCACTGACCTATCCATAATAAATGAAGACCGAAACGCATTGACAGCGGTGGCGAAGCGGCGGCGCGGCGCAGTGTGGAGGTGGTACCGGCTGTAATGTTCGATCTAATACGAAAGGGTCAGCACAGAATACCGACCGGGAAAAAAGCGTTCGGATCCTTTCATATTAGCTCGAACATTACAAGTACCGCCTCCGCGCCACCCCGCGCCGCTTCGCCACCGCTGCCAGTGCGTTTCGGCCTTGAATGCCTGCGACTCGCGACAGCACGGTCGGTAGTTGAGGCGCAAAGCAATGACGGCCTTATTCTGCAAGAGATAAGGTTCATATTAAAACTTTAGTACGAAAAAATATGAATTAATTAATAATCGTGGATATTTTTTGTTTAATTTGTTTCTTATAGTACTAATAATATGTTGACAGCATAAATCAAACACTTTCCAAGTAGTTATGTATTTTGGTTTTCCAAAAACTACCAATATTTGTGACTTTAGAAATCCGCAAAGAAAATCTGTTTAATTTTTAATAATTTATCAACACACATAATATACTATTCAGAATAAATTGTTAAATTGCAGTTATCTATAATTTCTGGTAAGATAAGCTAGAAAATGTGTAACTTACTGAACTTTCTTTATTAATGATAGTCCCGGTTGATTAATTAGTTTAGTTTTGATTTCTTTAACTGGAATGCAAGCGTCATATCATAATAGAGGCAATTTTACAAAGTTACATATTATGCTGCACTTATGAAATCAGAATTTGTTAAAAAATTAGATTTTTGGTTTTTTTACAATGACGCGGAACCCTAAAATGTTTAATTATTTTTATTTTAACTATAACTAACAATACTTTACATCATAGAAAAAGAAAATTACAGTTATCGAATTATGTCCGGGTTTAGCTAATTTGATTGGTCTAGTGAGCGAGAGCGACAACGTTGTTAATTATGCTATTTGTATTTGCACAGTAAAAGCAGACTTTATAACATAGAACAATTCAGACTACTTATAATTATACTACGAAATGCAGGTAATTGAATTATAATTGGTGAGAATTGAGTACTTCAAATTATATATCTATATTCCAGTGCGGGAATTAAGCCCCAGCCTTTCAGAGAGTATAGAACGTAATATAATACATTTCAGGTTCAGTCCACTTTACAATACTACCTCACGGGTTACAAGTTCAGCATAGTGGTTACCCTTTTCTTTGTCCAGTCCAGTTTAACCAAACTACCTAGGGAGGCAAGTTCAGCAAAGCGGGTCCTCTCTTCTCAGGTCTAGTCCATTTCATCAAACTACCATACAAGTTTATCCAAGCGACTGTTCATGTAAAAACCCATTTAACCATATAAAAAATACATTAGTAATTATTGGCCCTTCACCTTCATTTGCATTTTACTTAATACTAGGTTTCATGCAGTTAGGCGGTTTTTGCTTTAATGGGAGTATGCATATGCACTTTTGCACCACAATAGTACCATTATGCATGCAAGGAGCATCAAAGCTCACTTAGGCGGTTTTGGTTGAATGCATAATGTGTGATTTCGAGAGTGAAACGTAACAAGCAAAACCGCTTATTTTGTTTCTGCTTTTGAACAATTTTAACTATTGATTATTTTGGTTGTCTGGCAAAACATATTATGTGGTGGTTAGAATATTTTGTCAGATTATAAAACACACATTTTTGTGTTATTGCAGGCTGCAAAAATCTAGTATATCCGGTTAGCAGAATTTTACTGTTATTAAATTGCAAGTTTTGTTCAATCTAGCTATTATAACAGAGACTTAATAGGTTTTGGCTTTATCTTAAAAATCGTTGTTATCTTACATTATCTTAAAACTAAATCAGGAATGGAGCCACGTATGGAATAATGGGCTTTTGTAGCGTGTAGATCTGGGAAAGCATAATCTAACAGTATTAAAATCAAAATTTTGTCCAAAACGGAGCTTAAGCGGTTTTCGCAATCAAGGGACGAAATGCCTTAGCGGGAAAATCACGGGATCGGCTACGAGTGTAGCGCGTAGCGATTCTTGGCAGTGAATGTTTACGCATTCACGGCCACGCTACGCTCGTAGCGCTACGCCGTAGTCCGTAGCAGCTAAAACTCCTTATGTAGCGAAAAGCGCTCGTAGCGCTCTGACGCATGTGTGTCGTCCTGGACGCTTAATGGGTTAACGCATTCACAGCCAGCGGGTTCGTGCTATCATGCGAAATATCACATGTCGTGTGATAATCCGTTAGTAGAGGAAAGCGCCTACGCGCAACGCGTCCACCTAACGGGTTCCTGGCACTGAAAGTTACCCGCTACGCTACGCTACGTGTGCTACGACGTAGCGCGTAGCGCGTTTTTCCGCTACTGAAAGGAAATTGCACATTGAGGCATGACTCATATGCGAATCATTGGCCATGAATAATAAAAAAAACTGATTATTTCAGTTATTTAATTAGTACAAAAATATTTCTACTAATAGCACAATCTCAATTTTTAGGGTTCCGTACTCAAAGAGTAAAACGGGACCCTATTACTAAGGCTCCGCTGTACGTCTGTCTGTCTGTCTGTCTGTCACCAGGCTGTATCTCACTGTTACCATGATAGTTACAGTTGAAATTTTCACAGATGATGTATTTTGGTTGCCGCTATAACAACAAATACTAAAAACAGAATAAAATAAATATTTTTATAGATAATGGTAAGGAACCCTTCGTGCGCGAGTCCGACTCGCACTTAACCGGTTTTTTTTATTTTAGATTAAATTAAATTAATATTAAGCTAAGCAAATGCTAAGCTTAGCTAATATCTAATTATAATAAGTATTTGTTCCCAGGCTGCCTCACTATTTGTTTACAGAAAGTTCAGTGTGTGGCCTAGACCTAAAGATTCAATACAAATATTCCTTATTGTTCACCAAAAAAACTATTTACGCTAAGAGAAAAACAAGATATAAATCAAGCATAAACAGTGAAGATCGGCGGTCTAATCGTTAAAAAGTGACCTCTTCCAGACAACCTTTGGGTAGTGTAAACGACTAAAATCAATTTAACATTCCTTGAGTAGGTGAAACAGAACAATATTGGAGAAACAAAAGAAGTGTAAAGGTACCTAATTATAAGAACGATCATACACTTACTGTATTTCGACGTTCCTAGCACAAAACACAACGTTTAATTCATTTAATTTCGAAATTGATTGATACTAAATCATAAAGCTAGTTTGACGGAGACGAAACCAAACGCTTTTCCGAAAGCTAGCAACACTGTGCCTGATGTGGCAATCGCCGATTTACCGCGCATCCATACAGCTCGCAATGAGTTTGCTTGAGCTTCAAAACGCTGTAAAACTTCCAAAACCGAAACGCGACACACGAATACAACTCTCATCCAGGCTCTAGCGGCCTGTGAGGAAATACAGCACCAGGGGGCCCCCAGAACACCGAGCGACGTATGAGTTCGAGGTGAATCTGCTGAACACTAGCTAATTTATCGAAGGAACTACTTAAAACACGCTACACTTACTTAAATATAAAGATTAAGATTTGAGTTTAATTACGATGAAGTGCCACCAATTGCACATTAAATAAAAATTTCCAATTGAAAATTTCTGCCTACACATTCCCTACACAACATACACGAGTGTACCCTAAAAAGCGACTTGGCTGAATAGCTCCTTTCCGCTCCGCTCTAATAAATGCGAAAATGCAATAAGAGCCGCTCGACCCGTTTTCCATGCCAAATTCGAATTCCCTTTATTCAAATCGTAAGAGCAAATTGGTCAAGCGCACTGGATGTAAAGTGCCAGTTACGTTACGTTAGGAAATGTTGTGCCTATGTTATGAAATATTGGCTTCTAACTGTATTGCGTGGATTAGGGTGTGTATTCGAGTCATCATCATCATCATCATATCAGCCAAAAAGGCGTCCACTGCTGGACATAGGTCTCCCCCAAAAGTGCCAAAATGACCGCACATTCACTGCCAAAGATTTTTCACGCTACTATTCGGAAGTATGGCCAAAGATGGATTGAAATGAGAGTAGAAAGTAGTTCTTAGTAGTACAATTCAAAAACAGTCAAACAATGTAGATTTGCAAAGTAAAATGTAGTGTTCTTTCTACTCTGCTATTGGTCGATTATTTTTGAGTGGTTGGTCATTGTAATAGTGGTTGTTCAGTTTGAACAGCTCTTCGACCAATCACAGGGCGTCGAGCGGGAGGAGCGGCGCCGCCGCGCCGGCGAGCGGTGCCGCGCTTCTTTTGTTTTTTGATTAGTATTATGATCTTCAATTAGGAACTTAATTTTGATTTAAAATTATGATTATTTGCAATTTCCTCGCAGTAGACGTGAAAAGCACTATGTTAAGCCTCGGCCGAAAGTGCTTACTTTCTAGCCTCTACAACAATGTACTTTAGTAGCGCTATGCTCGTAGCCTATAATATGGGAAAACCCGATTATAGAAGAAAGCGCATACGAGCAAAGCGTCACCTAGCGGGTTCCCGGCACTCAAAGTGTTCAGTTGGGAATGGATGTAAATTTTAGAAGTGCCTCATTATTTTTTTGGTGATAGGAATAACCTTCCTTAGCACCAGAAAAAAGTTGCAGATTTTTCAGATGCGTCAAATATAAACAGTTTCCTCACTTAGGTTTTGGGTATCGCTTTGTAAATAATATGGTGCTGGGGAATTTTATGTTTTAATATTTAGCGGTTAAGGCTCTGTATATACTTCTTTGTGTCCTGTAAATTAGTACGAAGTCCCTTGTTTTTGCTTCCGCCCTTAATGGTTAAGGATATTTCCATTGTGTATATATTATATTATGTATATACTTTGTAAATAGCTGTTTTGGCTAGCTTTAAAGTTCACGGTCTTGGCTTAAGGGTTATGGTCTTAGCTTAAGGTTTATGGTCTCTGTTGCCTGTACATAAAATGTATAAACGCTTTAGTTTGGTCTGGGAGAGCGGCGTGTCGCTGCATGCCGACTCGCCTGCGGCTCGCGCCTGCGCGCCCCGCTCTGCGCTGCAACTATGGCAAGCAGCGGGAGCGAAGCGCGGGGAGGGGCGTGGCCGTCACGTGCGCGGCGTCGGGCGCGCTGTCAGACTGTCACCGCATGGTGCAGATCGGCCGCGCGGCCGGCGCCCCGTTCTTATAGCATAGTTTAGTTTTTAAGTATTATAATTGTATATAGGTAGGTTAGAAATTAGGCAACATCCGCATGTAAATTAACTTGGAATTGTTTCCAGCAATGTTTTTATAAATGGATGTGCTCATGTGAGCCACCTTTAGTTATAGGCAATTAGTTAAGGGCCCCTTCGGGGCCCAACTTAGAAAAATATGAGGAAAAAAAAGGTTTTGGGTTTAGGACGTTGCCGTTTGCAAGAAAATTTGCTTGATCCGTAAACTGACACTGACAATGTCATTGAAATACATTTTGTAATATGAGACGGATCAAGGAAAGTGTCTCATTCGCTGTCCTAAACCCAAAACGTAAGTGAGCAAACTGTTTTTTTTTTTCAAATAATTGACGCAACTTAAAAGTTTGCAACTTATTTCTGGTGGTAAGGAAGGTTATTCCTATCACCATAAAGAAATCAGGCACTTCTAAAATTTTCATCCATTCCCAATTGTCTTTATTGCCAGATTGTCACATTCATTGCCAATAATTCGCTTCGCGCTACACTCGTATAGCCGATCCCCTGTAGGTATTACCCCGTATGTATCGGACGTCAAATTAATAAATTAGGCTCTTTTAACTATTTGACTATTTATTCTCTTTAATTAATTTTTCTATATTTTTAAAATTTTGGAAATAATGAGTAATTGTTTTTATATTTGATGTCAACATCCCTGTTGGGCATAATAATTATGAACATGACAACGATTCCATCTATATAATATAAGGCTAAGGCCTAAATAATAATAAGGCCTTCGTTTTAACACAAAAAAAATCATTCCATATCCAAGCTGATTATTACTGCCTCGGGCTAACTCTCACTTGATTATGCTAACTCGAGAACTTTCCTTAAAAAGACACCCAGTCTTGCGAATAGAAGCCAACAATTTTTGTCAATTTTCATTCAAGGTTTTAAGGGGTTATTCACAACCTGTCCAAACTCGGCTCACCGCTGATCACCAGTATACTCTTGACGCTGTTCGTTACAATTGGATATCACACCTCACTGGTTCACCTCAGGCGAGTGGTTGGGCTTGTTAGTGAGCGCAGATCGTATTTCGAGGGCAACGGTGGCTTCATAGCTACCCTCCGTGCAGTGCTATTCACAATGTCTCGACTCTCTGTACTCGTTCCTTGTATAGCTTGGCACTGAAATTGGTGACTACTATGGGTAATCAGTGGTATTTAAAACCCATTCAGCGCTAATGACACGAGGCGAGACACGTGCGGCAGAGAGCTACGGGTGATTGTCTAGATATGGGGGTTAATAATAATAATTCATTTATTTATTTACCCAACTTGGATCATACAGTTAAAGACTATACACAGACCATAAAAAATAAAAATACATATCAGGTAGGTAAATTACATCCTACATCTAATGTGTTAGTTGACATTATTTCCCATTACATGCAGCGCACTGCAATGGTTTAGGTAGGCACCATCCAACCTGCCTGCAAACATTGCCAGAATGCTGTTGGTGCTGACCTACCCTATTGAGCAGCGATGCGGCTTTTTTACGTATTATGGCAGAGAAGCTGTCCACGCGCGCCTCCGCGAACATTGCCGACGCGCTGCAGCAACGAGGCAGCCCCATCAGCACTCTAAATGCATTATTGTACTGCACTCGCAAGACGCTGTACTGTTTTTGCGTGTAGTTCCACAGGCTACTCGTAATATAAAAATATTTGCATAATAAAGTAATTTTTACTGCTGTTGAGCTTCGAGCGAACCTGCGGGCAATCATGTTTGCTCTAACAGCCAGCGCCCTGCGGTCCCTTTCGACGTCGGCGCCGTCCTTGGGGTCAGAGGTGATGATGTGGCCCAAATATTTAAAGGCGGGTTGCACCAAATGACGATTACAGAAGGATCAACGTTAAACATGGCGCCGGCAGTATTTGCATACCTCGTTGTGCTGCTCCAAATATGAGCGAGATGGCACTCTGTGCCTTGCTCCTTTAAGTAATCAGCCACAACAGTAGTGGGCCTTTTGGCTGGGGCGGTAGTTTTTTCGGTGTACCGCGTTAAATATAGTTTTTTTTTAATTACGTGAGCGCTGCGCCTACAAACCCTCCGTATCGCTAAACTTGAGTGGGCATACATTGCACGTAGAACCAATGGCCGTTGGGGCGGAAAGGTTCTCGAGTGGCGACCATGTACCGGAAGGCGCGGCGTGGGTAGGCCCCCCACAAGGTGGACTGATGACCTGGTAAAGGTCGCGGGAGTCCGCTGGATGCGGGTGGCGCAGGACCGGTCACTTAGGCACTCTTTGGGGGAGGTCTATGTCCAGCAGTGGACGTCTTTCGGCTGATATGATGATGATGATGATCGCCAACAAACTGCTTCGCAGTTTAGCGAATGTTTAGTTTAAGTTAATATTTTTTTTTTTTTTGTTTCCAAATAAAAATAAACGTGAGAGCGGGGTGCAGCGTTCCGATCTCTCACCCACACATTTATATAGCCGCTCTATGGTGTGGCTATGCCCTTAAAGGTCAGACTTATACTGGCGGGCAATACGAGTTGATGGTTATCATTATGAAGCGACAAGCCTTGATCCCTTATTAGGGCGCATTAGCATTATAAAATGCGACGCTCCCTGTAAAGGCGTTTTTTATCCCGGACTACAGAGGAAAATTTTGTTTCGGAAATTGAATGAACATTAGGGCTTCTTTGTAATTTGGTGTTGACAAAGTTTTTTACGAAGTGAACTTATGTTGTTTTTCAATATCACCTTTGTAAATTTAAAATTGATGATGGTAAGATATTATATAGATTAGAACCCAATTAGAGTTTTTACAAGCTTTCAAGCATGCAACTTGGACTTGGAACCCTCAATGAGGGGACTGAGCAAAAAGTACATTCAGCATTTTTCGTACCAACAAAATAATATATTTGACATATGTTTATTTTTTAAATATTTTAATCGCTTGGTTCGAGGCCTTTCTCATACATCATCTGTAATCATACACTTACATACTAAAGTGTGTATAAGCGCGAGGGACACAAGAAACATTTCAATTTCATTTATTGATATACCAACTGGGATCAACTGTGTTAGTAGATACTTAAAAATAGTGTTAATTATAGGTAATAACTTAAAATATATATTCTACCTGCTTATTGACATTGATGACGTAAATTCGATAACTTGGAATTGAGCCCGATTGCTACTTATAATAAGAGCTAGAGTCAATATTAGCTCATTCATATCTAATTGATTTAATAACGAGTCTTGAATTAATTCCTCACTAAACCCTCTCGTTTATTCCAATCAAACTACTTGTGTTAACGTACTGTTCGTAATAATGTTAATATTTAATAAGCCAATTGGTCTACCAATTTTGAACCTTAATCACAGAATAAGTAATAGTACTACGTACAGAAGGTTCTCTGTTAACAAATTCCCTTCCCTTCCTTTAGGTACGCCAAACGTGCCTAAATGTGGCCATCCCGTTCTATCGCATGCAACGCGTTGCGACCCGTGCGAGCGTCATGTACCAACACGCGGCAGCTACTAATGGGCCGCCAATATTGGCGGCCGCCGGCATGTACTTGTAGCGGCGCGACGGAATCACAGAGTGAGGCAGGGGCGGCCTTAATGTACAAATAATAGAGTAGTTAAGTAATTGGTACTTACGACCCATATAGATTAATCAAGCGTCCGTTCTTGGAATCTATAAGTAGGTAAGTTTCTGGTTGGGCCAACTTGTCACTCAACATTAAACTTGTGAAATCTTTCCTACTTCCAAGAAATTTCTTCGTCTTGTGGTATGGTCGTGATATCACAATTGTTTACGTATGTCCACTTTACACTGATTAATTTGAGTAGACAACACAATATGACATAGCGGGTGATAGCGCCTCGTGGCTCATCACGTCAAACGTAATACAGTAATTGTAATTCTAATTCCAAAAGAAAGAAGACCAAAAACGACGCATAGTGAAAAAAATAAAACTGGCCAAGTGCGAGTTGGACTCGCGCACGAAGGGTTCCGTACCATTATCTATAAAAACGGCAAAAAAATTACGTTTGTTGTATGGGAGCCCCCCTTAAAAATATTTTATTTTGTTTTTAGTATTTGTTGTTATAGCGGCAACAGAAATACATAATCTGTGAAAATTTCAACTCTCTAGCTATCACGATTCTTGAGATACAGCCTGGTGACAGACATACGGACGGACGGACGGACAGACGGACAGCGAAGTCTTAGTAATAGGGTCCCGTTTTACTCTTTGAGTACGGAACCCTAAAAATGATAATTGGGAATGGATGAAAATTTTAGAAGTGACTGATTATTTTTTTTGGTAATAGGAATAACCTTCCTTATCGGCATTACTTTAGGACGGCGAATGAGACACTTTTCTTGATCCGTCTCATATTACAAAAAATATTTTAAATATCTGACCCTGGCAATGACAAATACAGCTGCTGCAGCTGTCATATCATTGCCAGTGTCAGTTTACCACGGATTTTTAAGATATTTTTTTTGTAATATTAGACGGATCAAGCAGTGTCTTATTCGCCGTCCTAAACCCAAAACCCGAGTGAGGAAATTGTTTATATTTTTCAATAATAGTTGACGTAGCTGAAAAGTGTGCAAGTTTTTTCTGGTGCTAAGGAATGTTATTCCTATCACCAAAAAGAATAATCAGGCACTTCTAAAATTTTCATCCATTCCCAATTGTCTTTATTGCCAGATTGTCACATTCATTGCCAATAATTCGCTTCGCGCTACGCTCGTATCGTTCGATCCCCTGTATTACCCCGTATGTATCGGATGTCAAATTAATAAATTAGGCTCTTATGACTATTTGATTATTTATTCTCTTTAATTAATTTTTCTATATTTTTAAATTTTTGGAAATAATGAGTGATTGTTTTTATATTTGATGTCAACATCCCTGTTGGGCATAATAATTATGAACATGACAACGATTCCATCTATACTAACGTACATAATGGGACAATGCCTGCGCAATGCAATGTCGCTAGTTACTGCAAAAACATTAGTACAACTGATAAGCTTATTCGTTAGTGACCCGGCCCTGCCTTTCCTGCGAAGCTGAAGATCTCAATACAATTTCGGTAAAGCAAATATCGATACCGGCAGACTCAAAGGGCGTAATAACCTGTTGTTTTAATAGCTGTTACGCCCTTTGAGTCTGCAGGTATCGATATTTGTTTGATGGGCACCAATATAATATTATTCATCCTGATCTTGCATGTTTTCTATATACACGGTGTTCCCGGGAATTCTTCGGGTTAACTTCGTCATATTGCAGAGTACATTCACAGAAACAAATTAGCATAATTATTTCTAGATTTTTTAATGTAGTTTTTAATGTAGCATAACGGTTATTGTCATTGTCTTATTGTACAAGGGTCTTGAATCACATGAAAAAAAAAATATGTAGGTATGTACATACCTCCGAGTCAGTTCGCGCCTAATATCGAATGAACTCGCTTTGTAAACCTTCTTGTAGTATATAGGAACCTAACACAATTTAAAAAGCTGTCATGCCGTCACAGTGAAGGCTTGATTTCCTCCTACGCTGACGTCGGTCGGGCGTACCAATATACACCATGTTCTATGGGACACCGCACAGCGACGCTGACTGAAATGTATACATTCGTACGCCCGACCGACGTCAGCGACCGACGTCAGCGTAGGAGGAAATCATGCCTAAGAGCCTCTTACACTGGTTAAATTTACAAAACAAATTAAATTAAAATATTGAATACCTTGATAACAGTAAGACTTAAGATACTACTGTCTTAACTTTATTTGATCTAAACTATGCCCCCTTGAAATTAACGGAAATTGTCAAAACCACGTAGTATAAAATATTTTATATCGGCGACTATTAACAAGCTTTATCGGCATTTCTGTAGGATTCGATTTTGTCTTACATTATCCCCGGCCTAATGTTTATTTGTTCATTCATAAGAAACGAATCGTCAGTCCGCTTTCTCTGCAAACTGAAAACAAACGAACAAAAACCGCGGCCTAACCAATAAACAATCCTTTCCCTTAGTTAAAACAAACGAGCGATTAAAACAAAAGAACCGCTAAGTCAACGATTGACGCTGCGTAGAATCCAAAGAATCGTCACGAAACAATTAAGAAAGTTTCCAACAAAGGGTGATCCAGACGGGAACGTGACAGGTGTACTAAGTGGGGGAGGGGGCATGAAGTGGGGGTGAAATATGGGTGTTGTGGTGGGGAAGGAGTTTTCTTTACGTCTGTTTAATTGACTTGGTTTATTAGAACTTAGGAACTCACGTTGTGGTTAGATGCATTCGGTTCTAGGTTGATTTGTGTAAGATTGTCCCGTAATATTTATTATTTATTATTTATTTATTCGGTTGTATGACGGTTGCACTAGATTTTACTTATCTCATCATCATATCAGCCGAAAGACCTCCACTGCTGAACATAGGCAAGGAGTGCCAAAGTGAGCGGTTACTTATCTATAAGTACTAATATTATAAAGTGGGTAATCTCCGGAACCGCGTATCTAATTTAAAAAAAATATTTCACCTATGTGTAGAATGAACTTTCTGGATGGTTATATGCTATAATTTATCCCGTGGGTTTGCCTGCGTTCTTTGCAATACGCGGGCGAACCCGCGCGGCCTGCTAGTACTATAATAAAGAGGAAATGTTTGTATATATAGGATAAAATCGGCAACCACTTATCCGATTTCAATAGTAGATTGTACAACAAGCGCATAAAACGAGCCATTTAACCTGAGACGTTCATATCCACCTGAGCCACCGACGAGGGTGGATAGATACGTGGAGGGGTTAAATGGCTAATTTATGCCCGAGTTTTACACACTGCTTTTTACTTCAAATGACTGAGAAATTAACAAATAATTGCAAAATAAAATAAAATAATAGCTCATTCCCGTCACTTAATTCTTTAAAGTTTGTATGTTTAATTTTCGACACGTGATATTAGACTTAATTGTTTTTTTCCGATTGATAAATGCTATATTTAATCCCTTGGGTTTGCCTGCGGTCCTTGCAATACGCGGTTGGTAAATTGTAAAGACAGCAAAATATCAACAATTTAATTCGACGTCTTTTGTTTGGCACTGATGTCTTACTTATACAACTTACCATTTAAAACGGTCACGCGAATACTTCAAGCTATAAACTTAAAACTTTGTAAACTACTACAGTTCGAGCGCATGGATGGACATCTAAAAAAGTACGCTCTTACGTTGCCTGAAGTCGGTGCGTCGTTGCAAAAGATTTTCTCAGAGTTATACATAAAGCGATCGTGAATTCCAGGATTTCTTTGTTTTAAGAAATAGTATTCCTAGTAACTTATTTATTATTAAAAACTACCTGCGGCTAAATTCATAATTAAAACATTCTTGGAACGGAAGGAAAAAAGCAGAAATAAGCTGCAACGAATCGAGGGAAAACAGTGCAAAGGAAAATTGCAAGATGGTACTACAAAACTCACATGTTTGAGACATTTTTCTTTCAAAAGGCTGTATGGGTTTACAGAAGGTAGTATCTTGATTAAAAATGGTCGCCAGTTACGTCCTTTTGTAGTTGACAGCACGGATGGCGTTGCAGATGGTTAATTATTGTATAAATCATTCTTTGCTCGTAATTGCACGATGTTTCCTGTAAGCAATTTAGTTTTAAGTGCATTTTCACACTGAGCTAGGGTTTATGGCCGGCAAGGAATGAACTGTGTTTGTGTGTTTTAACGGCCTCCGTAGCCCAGTGGGTAGTGACTCTGCCTACGAAGCTGGAGGTCCCGGGTTCGAATCCCGGTCAGGGCTTTTATTCGTGTGTTTATCACGAATATTTGTTCCTGAGTTATGGATGTTATATATGTATATAAGTATCTATATGTATTTATCTATTATATATATCATCGCCTAGTACCCACAACACAAGCCTTATTGAGCTTACCGTGGGCCTAGGTTGATTTGTGTAAGATTGTCCCATAATATTTATTTATTTTGTGTAAAACAATAAGGGATTTTTGCGTAACTATGGTTTCCAATATTACTAGTATACTACTACTGTTACTATGGTTTGGTTTCGGTCACTTTGGAACTCTTTGGGGTCGGCCTATGTCCAGCAGTGGACGTGTTTCGGCTGATATGATGATGATGATGATAGTTTCCCGATCTTTTTAATTTATACATTACCTAATACGTTAAACAATATAGGACGTAGTTACAGGGAACAGGAAGAACAACTAAGTACGCTACTTTCCTGTAGATAAAGGTGTTTGTTGTCAAAAGCCACAAAGACGCTTTACATACCCGTATGAGTTCAGTGCCAAAATAAGCATGATAATGCATATGCTTATTTTGGCACTGTTCTGTTCTATGATAATAAATGACGTGTGTAACAGTAGTTATTTATGCTAAAAGTGCGGAAAGGAGGTTTCTGACGAGTGTCATTTTTAAATTTATAATGCGATACCTACGAATCGGAAATCATCTTTTCGCGCATGTGTCGTAAACTCTTTACTATGCATTGTGTGAGTAATTAACAGAGTCATCATCAATATTAAGAGGGCCTGTAGGTCAATCACGTAACGCATTGTACGCGCGTCTGACAGTAAAATCACAATCTAAAAGTCATTTTTCCATATAAAATTGACATTTAGACCTTACAGACGCGCGTAAGAAAAGTTACGTGATCGACCCACCGGTCCTCTGTCGTTGCAGCATTCTCCATTCGAGTCTATTTTGGGCTCTCGTCTTTACTTCTTGGTATGTGTGGCTACAGCACCATTCCTTCATCTGTGTCATGTATGGTATTCTGGGCCTTCCGCTCCCTCTCGTTCCATCTATTTTGCCTTCCAAGATAATAACAATCAACCCTTCATGTCTCAGTATGTGGCCGATGCATTTAGCTCTGCGTATTTCTAACAGAGTAAGAATTAAAAAAATAAATGTTGTCAGGTACAGTGACCGGCTGATTAAATGATGGATCAAAGGCCGCAAAAATATCTGACACGCTCTAACGGCTCTATGAATAGAGTTGTCATCAGATATTTTTGCGGCCTTCGTTCCATCATATATTGATGCCGGTGACTGCACTTTTTATCTGGAGCTTCAATTAATAACTTCTTCACATCGTTTACTGTCAAGACTTTGACTAAAACCATAGTTTTTTCGTTTCAGAAACACAACTTTAAGTTACTTTTTATTCCACAGTAAAAAGTCATTGTCAGTTAGTATTTAGTCGTAAGGGAAAGGTCGCGGGAGTCCGCTGGATGCGGGTGGCACAGGACCGGTAACTTTGGCACTCTTTGGGGGAGGCCTATGTCCAGCAGTGGACGTCTTTCGGCTGATATGATGATGATGACGATTTAGGTATAATTCTATTTTCGTATACGTATTTGGCTAAATCAGCGGTTGCTGTTGGCATTTTGTACTATGTATTTTAATAATATAATATGTGGGGTTAAATTAATTGATTAATCACTTTCACGCAAATTGTTTTACAAATTCACACAGAACGCCACCAAACTAAACAAGAAATTAATAACATGGTGGATTTCTTTTTAAATACATGCGCGCTCAATCTATTCATTATGCGCATGTGCAAAAAGCTTTTGTGTCCTGTCGCGGTAAGGCACAAGTAAAATATGCATTCAGTCAAACCTATTTTAGTGAATATATACGTATTTATGGGCAAACAACAAATCAAAATTTATTGTAAACATGTTTAACACAGTATTCGTTTTTAGGGTTACTCAAAGAGTAAAACGGGACCCTATTACTAAGACTCCGCTGTCCGTCCGTCTGTCTGTCACCAGGCTGTATCTCACTGATACCGTGATAGTTCCAGTTGAAATTTTCACAGATGATGTATTTCTGTTGCCGCTATAACAACAAATACTAAAAACAAAATAAAATAAATAATTTTATTGATAATGGTACGGAACCCTTTATGCGCGAGTCCGACTCGCACTTGGCCGGTTTTTTATATACCTTTCATAAAAATAAAAGCTTTAATTGAATATTTTGTAAACCTTTTCTGAAGTAGATATTACAAACTCGTTGCGTCGGGATGACGACGGAGTAATAATAAGTGAAAAGTAAAAAGCACTAGTGCGGAAACTGGCACTTTCCGCACGATTTGGCTGCTTGGAAAAAGCTTATTTCGAGCAAATTAATTGTAAACTATATTTCCTTTTTAACCATCAGGTTTATGTGTCTCTATCGAGAAAGTGATCTGTCTCTACTTTATGTAGAACTATACATACATGTGGTGAAACAGTTGTAATAGTTCCACATACCTCCCTTGAAATATTCAGTCATAATACTCATAAAATCTGTTGACCATACTTATTGAAACAAAAGACTTGCAACCTCATAAAATAAGTGCAACCACGCAGAACAGCAGCTTACAGACTGATATTCATAACGTTTACAGCTCTGTGGCGAACCAGTGTCACTCGAACTCAGACTACGCGTAGTTGTTAGCGATCTCGGGGTCTGGGTAAGTGAGGTGAGCTGAGGTTATGAATAACATACCGTATTAACAACGGCATCGCTGACACCTCATCTCAGGCGAACCAGTGTAAGACTTTCTGATTTGTCGGTGCAGAGATGGTACAGTCAAGGAATTGAATTTCCAACCCACCTAAGGTTCAATATCGTTCAGCAAACTGTCACCATAAGAGCTAACTAGGCAACAGATTAACTAAGTTGACATGGTGAACTGAACTTTTGAACGTGTTATCTCATGAATCCCTATTCTTTTCTGGTTTAACTCCACTGATTTAGCTCTTAATAGTTTACGGTTAGCGGCAAGCAATTTATTTTTCAAATTAATAACGTGAAAATTATTTTACAATTTTCTCGATTGACACAACACACATGACACCTATGAGAACTTAGAACTTAATGCAAATCCAGTTACTTATTGAAAATAGTGTCACCTACTAGATAGGTCGCGAATTCTCTGAAGCTCTAGCGATTGCTAGGCTAGGCTGTCAAGGTATTTCAAAATTCGCCGTATTGTCATAACACATCAGTAGCCTAGGGGTACAGACGGCGGTATTTGGAGTCGAAGAGCCGTGGTTCAAACCCTGCGACCGACGCACTTTTTGTATGTTTTGTACATTAAAAAAAAAGTTTTAAGTATCGCAGAAGAGATGGCGCCTGTATACGCAAGCATTAAATGCCTTCTCAATTTAGTCGAGTTGCCTGTCTATCTCAGTATGTATATTGTAGTCTTTGCATGACACATGTAGACAAGCAAATTATAACTTTTCGCAAAGAGGTTATCTGTAATATGAAGTGACAAATAATACGTATTGACATTTCAATACTATTACTGATATAGAATTTTCAACCTTAATACATTGCGAATGTCTAACGACATTTCAACGAAATGGGTAGGGAATTAAATTCCTTGACTGTACGATATCAGTTAAGCTGTCATGCCCTTGCCAGACAAAGAATAAATTACTTTGGTAACAGCTATCCTCAACCAAAGGAATTCAAGGTGCTCCCGGTGAACTGCATCATCCGTTTTGTGGAAATGATGGAGCAAGCCTGGGAGCAGGCATAAAGGAGAGGGCAAATGCACCACTGGGTCGAAATGCATCCGAAAGAGCCTTCACCTAGATAAGATAAGATAAGCTGTCAGTGTCAAATGTCGGTAGGGTAAACAGTACCGATTATTTACTGTGCGTGGCGGACGTAGCCGAGGGGTTTTGGGGGTTCAAACCTGTACTTGGGGATTTGAACAAACAGTAGTTACTCCAGGACACGTGCAACACTTCGGTCAGTTTGGTTACGTCTCTTTGTTATCTTTCCCTTTCGTATTTAGCAACAAAAGAAGTTGTAAAAGCCCACGTTAACATTTTCGTCATTGTAACTAAAGCAAAATACAAATCTCGAGGTCTGAGTTATACTATGAGTGAGAGAGACGAGTCGAGGTACATTGTGAATAGCACACCAGTAATGCCATTATTGATAGTGTTGCAGCATTACGATAAGCCCCTTGCGCTAATTCCTTTAATTAAGAGCAATTTTGTCGGGGCCGATTGGAATTTATGCTTTGCATGCTGCAATGCCGTTTAAAGGAAAAAGTTTAATGGGGAATATTAGTTTCATTTACATTTATGTGCTCGGGTGCGTTTTATGTGCCGTGTCTATTGTTTGTTGTTTTGAGTAGAATACTCGTAAAATTTATTTATTGGATAATTCGAAATATATTTCGTGGAAGATGGTTCGGGTGCTCGTGTGGGACGCCACCTGTGTCGACACATTGGCCCCATCCCATCTCCACGGAACATCCTCCAGAGCCGGTGCGGCTGCAGAGGCTGCGGAAAAGGCCAAAGTTAATAAATATAGGGGTCTCGGCGCTGAATACTGCTTTGTTCCTTTCGGCGTCGAAACCCTTGGTCCATGGGGTCCCAGCGCACTCAACCTATTCAAAGAGCTCGCCAAAAAATTAGCCGACACCACCGGGAACCGAAGAGCTGGCAGCTTCCTCGCTCAACGCATTAGTATTGCGATACAGCGGGGAAATGCTGCCAGCATCTTGGGCACCATGCCGCGGGGAGACCCCTTAGTTTAGTAATAAGTAGTTTTATTTAGTTTTAGTTATTCTTTTTTTTCTGGTTTTTGAGTAGTATTTGTTGTAATAACATTTTGTGATTTTATGAATAAAAATAATATGTATTATGTTGCAAGACATATATTTCGAATTCTTCCAAAAAGTAAATGTTTTTGTAGTTATATCTTTTAGTATATGTGTGTTTGTCACGAATAAATGTTAGTTTCAGTTTGAAATAAGCGTGGATTGAGTCATTAAAAAAAATTGCAAACCGAAATCCGAATCCGAAGAATCTTTCACCGGTATTTAGAATTAATCTTCGGGATGGATACATACATGCTATATCCCCGCAAGCACCTATACAAATATCTCATATCTCATTTTGAAACATGCTACATGCTAGAATCTCTGTGGAAACCATTTAGATACCCCACAACGATTTTTACCGTGACGCAAAGGCTCAGCGTTCGGTAACTATACATAATTAAGATGGCAACACATAAAAAAAAAACTTCATTTACTCGTCGCTTTGCTGTTTTTATATTACTCATGGATTTACAACCGTCTAGTCAGGCTATACACATTTCAGGAACACTCCGTCATCGAAGCAAAGAAGCTGCTGACAAAGCACATGATGCATGGTTCCCGAATACATCATTGAGAATTTATTATATATGGGTAGATAAAGTAGTGTATGTATAAAAAAAAATACTGTACATATTTAGGCATTAAAACACTCGTCTCCTATTATGAAACTCGTGTTTAATGCCCTTCATTTGATTATGAACAATCACATAAACTACTATAATAAGCTTATCACTACATGTTTATGAATAAGCAGTGATAAAATGGTCTCATTAACACATTGTTATGAATGAAATTGTTTTTCCTTCACTTATCACATATCGATTTAATTGCATTTATTGCTTGTTATTTACACGTGTCGAAACACTGGTAACTGACCACTCTTATACCTTATTACAACGATGTAAGGTATTATTGGATACTTTGTCTCTGTTTGTACATAAGTAGGATCGGATTTGCTATCATAGCTTGATATTTTACTTGACTTTTATTGACTCAATTAATTATCCCTTTACAACCGGGAAATCGTGATTTGCCAAGTCAAAAATGAACTTTATTGACAATTGTCAAAAAATTGACAATCCAATGTAAAAAAAACTCGCAGGATCGTGTCAAGTCGGTTGTAAAGGACTATAGGAATAATTATAGCGAATCCTCAAGTGAATGAAGGGTCGGCAACGCGCTTCTGATTCTTCTAGAGTCACAAGTGTCCATGGGCTTACGGTAACTGCTTAACATCAGGCAGGCCGTAAGCTTGTTTACCACCGTCGTTGTATAAAAAAAGGGATACTTTTTCAGAGATAAATTCTTTACTTTGTATAGAATTTGTATATCATAATTCGAGGAAAGCTGCTGTTTGTATAATTATAATATCATGAGTCATGACAGTTGGAATAAAATGTGCAACTTAAAAAAAAAACCTGAGAAGTTGCCCTTTTCCAATAGTTAATTATAAAATCTTGCTCAATATCACGGCTACACGAGTAGACTTGCTTCGAGCAAAAAATATGGTGACTCGAATCTTGCTTGAAATGCTATACGAGTATGCTCGAAGTCCATATTAAAACTTAAACTTTGTTTTGTGATTAACGGACGTACGAGCTCGTCTTCGAGCAAAAAACATTGAGCATTATGTACGTAGGAACTGAAAAACAAATGCGGACAATAAACATACTTATTCGTCGGTCTCTTGCATCGGCCAATGTGCCGGCTCTTTTAGAGCCTTCCGGCATTCTAAGAAACGAGGCAAGACACCGGACGGGATGTCATTGGTCCCGTGGAGTATGGGACGGGTCCTGGTGTGGGATGCAACCTGTGTTGACACACTAGCCCCGTCACATCTCCACCGTACCTCGATGAGGGTAGCAGCCGCAGCAGAGGCAGCCGAAGCTGCTAAAGTGGGCAAATATAGTGGTCTCGGCGCCGAATACAATTTCGTGCCTTTTGGCGTCGAGACCCTTGGTCCGTGGGGCCCTGGAGCCTTAAGCCTCTTCAAGGAGATGTCGAAGAGGCTTATAGATGCCACCGGTGACCGCAGAGCTGGCAGCTACCTTGCACAAAGAATTAGCTTAGCTATTCAGCGAGGTAATGCTGCCAGCATCTTCGGCACAATGCCGCAGGGGCCATTATTAGATTTAGTTTAGTTATATTTTATATTTTATTTAGTTTTTAATAATTAGTTTAGTTAATACTTATTATTTTAACACAATTTATAATATTATTAATAAATGAGTTTACAAATAAAAAAAAAATAAAAAAAAACAACTTATTATAGATAAATAAATACTTAATACTCAAACATCATATCGCCTACATTTTGGTTTTGGACGATAACATCTTTGAACAAGGCGTGCAAGTAGACACCTACTTTTGGCACCCCTCCAATTTAAGGTAGTCTGCTATTTTGAGGCAGTAAGTAGTGGCGACATTTCTGTGAATCCGGGTGCTAATAGTTGGTACTGTAAACAGGTTTAACCCCTCTGCTGACTGCAGGCTACTGAAGGTGATTGTCCATGATCCGTACAAATATATTACGAGTTTCTCTAGAAACTAAATAGGCCACAGGGGAATTTCATCTCGCTCATATTTGAAACAGTCATTTCATTTCATTGATTTCATTTATTTGCCTTAACATAAATTGTATGTTACATAGGATGGTACAGTAAATAAAGTTTGTTAATTTGTCTCAATACAATTTTACCACTTTTGGTGTAGCAATAATTACAAGTATAATTACACATAAAATATCTCCACATTATTGTTTCATTCTTATATAGTACTCACTTAAGCTATATGGACACAGTTCAACAAGGTATTTTTAAGGCAATTACAAATTTTGTAGTCTAAATGGGGATGTACCTTTTGCCTGAGAACAACGCAAATCTAGGAAATTGACAGGTGGTTTATCGGTATGGGAATATAAAAGAATACATGTTTTAATGTGCATAAATTATTTCCGGAAATCGCGAAATGTCTGGTTGATGTATCTGGTGACTAAATAGCTGTCGGCTTTCTCGCGCAACGCATCAGCATTGTAATTTAGCGAGGAAATGCCGCCAGCATCCTCGGTACAATGCCTCGAGGGCATTTCTTTTAGATATAACTAAGTTTTAATTAAATTTAGTTAATTTAAATTATTTCTATTTATAATTAAGAAGATATAATAAATAATAATAATAAATATTGGGGGACAATCTTACACACCTACCTAGTCCCAAACTAAGCAAAGGTTGTACTATGGGTACTAGACAACGATATAGATACTTATATAGATAAATAAATACATGGAAAACATCCATAACTCAGGAACAAATATTCGTGCTCATCACACAAATAAATAATATGCCCTTACCGGATTTGAACCCGGGACCTCCTGCTTCGTAGGCAGATTCACTACCAACTAGGCTACAGAGGTCGTCAAAGATAGATATAATAAAGAAAAAAAAATATTCAATGCTAGAATACTTATATTACAGCTGCCCTATTCCTACTGAATGGCGGCTGGATTCTATGCGATATATGTCCTTGCTGTTCAGTTTGTTATGGCTTCGGTTGGTTACGACACTGATATAACCGCTAACTTGCTCAACATAGCTCCAATATTACATTGACAAAGCAACCTTTTGTAGTTGATAATAGAGTTTACTTTTCTCTACAGTCAGACGCTGCGATTAAAAACAATCGATAGTGTTTATTAAGCGGCCATTTTGATACGCGATCGAATTCGATGTGACCCGGTAACCTCTAATGTTTTTGATTTTATGGCTGCTACTTACTTTACCTTTGACTTTTTATTGTATTAAAAATGTATATTAGTAGGTACGCCGTTGAAACTGACCGTTGAAATGAAAGAGGTATTAGTTTATAATAAATAACTATAACTTAGAAAAGTTGAAAAACCCCTGACATTTTAATTTCAAAGTTAAATATCGCAAAAACGGATGAACCGATTTTGTTGAAACGTAGCTAAGAACCATCTCGATCACGTCAGCTTTCGGTTTAAAATAACCGCATTCAAATCGGCCCATTCTTTTAGGAGCTTGCCACAGACACACACACGCACACGCACACGCACACGCACACGCACACGCACACGCACACGCACACTCACACGCACACTCACACGCACACTCACACACACACACACACACACACACACACACACACACACACACACACACACACACAAACACGTAGGTATACTATAGGTGTTAAAAAATATCGGCACATGCACCCTAAACCCTTGAACATAGAGATGTGTTCCGATGCTTGTGACGTGCTTGTTTGCTCCGATGTATGTGATGGCGACTGTACCATAGATAGATGCACAATCCAGTAGAATTCACGAGACACAGACACGGATTCACACCCGGGCTAGATTAAGTATGTGACGTCACAAAGACGTCAACTGCTGGACATAGGTCTCCCCCAAAGAGTGCCACAATGACTGATGTAGCGCCACCCGCATCCAGCCGACTCCACGACCTTTACCAGGTCATCAGTCCACCTTGTCTACCCACGCTGCGCCTTCCGGTACGTGGTCGCCACCCGAGAACCTTTCCGCCCCAACGGCCACCGGTTCTACGTGCTATGTGCCCCGGTCACTGCCACTTAAGTTTGGCGATTCCAAACGGGCTATATCGGTTACCTTGGTTCTGCTGCGGATAGCCTCATTTTTGATACGATACGATTTTATGCATTATAATACAAATTCATCCTAATTCCTAGCACTGAGCGATTCATGCAAACTACCCTCGTTTCACTTAACTTCATAATTTGACTTTGAAATTCAGCGCAGGTACGCAAAAGGTTAAAATTTAAATTATACTTAACGTTTGGAGAGGCCATCATTAATGCATATTTATGAGTGGGGCGAAAAATCTCAACATACAGTCATTAGTAAGGCATTACTTACGTTGTGGTGTAAGTTACAGGGTATATTTTATAACATTAGCGGAAAGTTTACGCTGCTCTCTAACATCTAGTACCTATCTTATACAGAGTCACTAGGTAGGTACATAGTATAAAACAAAGTCGCTTCCCGCTGTCTGTATGTCCCTATGTATGCTTAGATCTTTAAAACTACGCATCGGATTTTGATGCGGTTTTTTAGTAGATCAGAGTGATTCAAGAGGAAGGTTTATATGTATAATTCATGCATGCATTATACATATAAACCCGTGCGAAGCCGGGGCGGGTCGCTAGTCTACTATTAAGTAATACCTGTAAAAAATCACGACAGATCACGTTGGGGGGGGGGGGGGGGGGGGTATAGGGAGACCTCACGTGTATTTTTTTTACAGTGAACGAAACTAAGAAAAAATATCTACCACACGAGTAAATACTTTTTCTCGGGGTCGTTAAACATAAATCTTTACTTAGCACTTCAAAACAGTGAGTCTATTTTACTAAGATAAAAAAATAACAAGATTTACTATGTACAATACTATTTATCTTACAATTAGGTCGAATGAAAAAAATATATGGGGTGGTCAAAAATAAAAAACCTCGCGTGATTTGTGCACAAGCCCTTATCGCTGTGGATAAGACATTCGTCACGTTCTGACAAGTATGCGTATAAATGGTAACCATCTCAGGCCCGCAGGAGTAGTAACGATGGCAACTGACGACATATAAAAGTTTATTTACACAAATACCCGATTCAAAGTTGGACTTTCACATGAAATAAGTACAGCCGACGTCAAAGATACCAGTACTCGTATGTTTACACTTTTGCACCTTATTTGTATTGGAATAAGGTGAAAAATGTCAACATCTCTGACGTCCACTGACTACTTAATACTTGACCTAAGCTGTTTTATAGTAAGGACGAGTATGACTTATTACCCGCCGCCATCTTGTTCCTTACCCCACATGACGGAACATAATGGGCGCGTGCGGCTGACGGCGGCACGCCCTCGCTTATTACTGTTGCGAATGTATTAGGTATTGTGTAGAAACGAAGATACTGCCTTTGTTGAGACGCTCTGATTGGCTGAAATGTTTTCCTACTATTGTAGATATTGAGATCTGAATGTTTACGAATTTTCTTTTATATTTATAAATCAAGGGAATTGTAAAAAAATACACTTACATAATTTAAGCCCCACATACTGTAACGATTCAACCTCTTAAATGGCTTGCTTTTTATGTTTTTGTATTCTGAACTTAAATTAACCCCTAGCTGAAAGCTGAAGCTCCTGAGAAGCTTCTAGTCGTCTGAAAATTGAATCCTACCTGAAGGAAAAGCTATTGAATAAAATTAAACAGATAGTAAGCGAGAAAATAAATCATTTATTTACCATAGAAATATCAAATTAATTGTGTTTGTTTTGAAGCTAAAGAACCTTTGACTAATTAATCCAGTAAAATCAAGACTCGATTGTACTAGATATCCACTTTGTTCCTATAAATACTAACTCGTACCAAAGCGAATAGAAAAACCGAGTTAGTTCCGGCCGATCCTACTAGAAAGGTTGGGTTTTATTCTAGTCTAGGTAAATCTATCCTACAGCTACAGAATCTCTCGTTATTTATGTTAAAGTAATCGAGCTTGAGTACTTTAACAGACCAAATCATCTCCTAGGATATTGCCGGACGGAAAGAGATTCGGTCAAATAAAAAACCGTCCGACTCCAGGCCTACAATGCCGTAATCTAACCTAGAATTTATTATCTCTGGAACCTAACCTCGAAGACCTATTTAGACCTAAGCTATACGTGATTCGCGCTGGTGAAGTGGCTTGGCGTGTGATTTCGTCTAGTGGATGAGGCCCCGCGTTGTGTGAGTAGAACCAGGCCCTTTTCGAGAAGTATGAAGTTTGTATTTCTATAAAGGGAAACAGTTACACGTTAATTGAAGTTGTACATTAACCCCATTTTAGTAGAACCTATAACTTAAGTAAGACAATTATACCCGGTTCCTTAGAATTAATTTACAATTCTGTAGTTTCATTAAGTGATGCACAACTATGGAGGCTAAAGTGGGCATAAATTCCTTGTTATACTAAGTTGTAGGTGTGGTATAGATGTGGTAGGTGACGCCCTTTAAACAGACTCGCAATACAATAGTGGTCAACTTGTGTTGGCCATGATGGGATCTCTATTGATGATGATGCGATGACATAATAATGAAAATAATCGTGAAGAAGTCAAGATATTGATGATGATGCGATGATATAATAACGAAAATAATCGTATGTCAAGATATTGATGATGATGCGATGATATAACGAAAATAATCGTATGTCAAGATATTGATGATGATGCGATGATAGTCTATTGAAATAGAATATTAGTACATGTTTTACTTCCAGGTACATGAATGACGCAATGTCTAGTATAATATCGATTCTCCCTAACGATGAATCTTAGAGTTGTTAGCGAACTGTAGCGCTCGCCTCTCGCTCGCTCGCGGCTGCTCGTACTCGCTAGTAATCCCACCTCATCTGTTGATTCCGCCTACCCTATCGTTATTTCTATCAAATCTAATACCAATTAGTACTGACTTTTCCTAAGCTATTTATAATACAATTCACCCCCAAAATATCTCAATGGATGTAACACAATGTCTTAGCAACCAATCTCACTCAATCAACTCAAAGGCACTTTATAGTCGGAACAATGTTAAATATACGACAATGCACAGTTGAACTGACGAATGATAATTAATTACCAACCCACCGCAATACTTTTGTTGAGATCCCGATAATAACGACCCCACCTAAGAAGATACCTACTTAATTATTGACTAACGTCAATAACGAAAATAAGCGAAAGTGTTGGATTCCCTTGTAAAATCAACATAGCTAGCTTCACGGTAAGAAGCTTCGGTTAAAGCAAAACGACGGCTTAGCCAGCGAAACTCTTCAGTTTGCAAGACTGAAAGGTCTCACCAACCTTACCTTCGTTGACACATCCGTGACGGAGGCCTAAGCGCGATCATCATCTCTACTGACTAAGAAACCCCTTAACGGGCGAATTCTCGTATTGGTCAGGGTCGTCAATGTGCTCTTTGGATATGGTTGTCCACAACGCTAAGCTCTCGGCCACAGGTGTACATAACTAATTTACTACGCTAGATTCATTCATTCAAGGAATTCCACACAATATATCTATAAGTACATCTGATTACTTCATAAACCAACACAACCGTAACCCTTGTTAAGAGGGTTGTTAGAACTAAGACAGCAGCTCGACCAGTGAGGTCCCTCAATTTGCAAGGTTGAAGACTCTCAGCCACTCACTCTGTCTACACATCTATGACTGGCGCTCTAGTGCGGGCACATCTCTGCTGACTAAGAAGCCCCTTTCGGGAGAATTCTCGTGTGGCCAGGGTCGTCAATGTGCCCTGTGGATATGGTTGTCTCGACACCGAGCACACAGCCACGAGTGTATATAACTACTTTATTCAGTTGCGTTAATCTAGTAAAGTAACCACCCATCAGCACCTATACTAACCACCGGATATTAATATGAACTTGTGGTAATATTTGTCGCTTATCCGCATCTTAACAATCTATCCTCATAGTGTAACGCGTACCACGGACCGAGTCAATTGCTATAGCTAGGTTGTCGTATAATAATTGATCACTTTATCTCGTGGGCGCGCACGGAACCCAATCATATCGCAGTGACAAATCAACTAGTAATATATATGTAGAACAAAATAACATTCCTGTAATATCGTCAGTTATTTAACCAATGACCTAGATCCGTTCATAACCTATACATAAACCGCTCGTACTTTATCTAGCATATTCCCCAACTATATACAGTAGAACTAGATTACGACACACAAATACAATTATGATAACGTTGAAATGGTTAGATAATAGTCCCCAAAAACAAATTAATAAGTTTCAGAATCATTCAATACAGTGATTATAAAGGTCACTCACCAGATTTTAATCTCTTAATAGTACAGACACGTACCGGCCTGTCTCTGCGACTTGTAGGGTCCCTGGTTGCTGGTCGCTGTGATCCCGCCTTGACGCCCCGAGCAAAAGGTGACCCGCGCCTCCATAAATAAATTACAATATAATATTAGCACATATTTTAATAAAGATTTCCCTCTTTTGTACCTACAATTAACCACTAGATACTGGTATACAAATAGGAATTATTTACCATTGTAACAGTAACAGACTATAATAAGTGTTCACTTCACTTCATGGGAGTATACGGAATCCTAATATGATGATGTCTTAAGCGCATTTATTAGGTGATTAACCTATTAGACCGCCACATATTCAAAATACACACGTGATCATATAAGATCATATCAGTTCACGAGCAGAAAGATATTGCCTAAATATTAATCACTCAATTCAAGACAATGTGCGCACAAGATAATTACTCCCTAAGAAATTCCAGAATTCACTATGATTAGTCACACTTTAAAATAAAATATTCAATCTCACCAGACGATCGCAAAGGCATTTGCGACCTTACCAAACTCTAATTCCTCTCAGCAACAGCCGTAATGCAGCCCAGCAGTGACCAGCCTTGCTCCGCCTCGAAGTAGTACGCGCCCAGAGGTCAGCCTAGCCTGGCCGCCTTTGCCTTCTGCAGCGTGATCTCGCTTCGACGTCCCATAGAAAAGTGAAACGCTCCTCGGCCCGCCGGGGTATTTATAGCCAATACTAACACGATCACGCCACTAATCCGACTCCTCATCTGAAAATATACCTTAACTAAAGGGTATAAGGCCCGTTTTCCAGGGAGCCTCCATCGCCTGTCCGCTCCGATCGATAATCACTTTTCTCGACTTCGCGGGTAGAATATCCCTGCAGCCCGCGCGCCCGTCCACGCGTTTTCTTGCTGGCCAGCGATCCATTCCTGCAATTAACCTAACTAGTCTAATTTATGAATCCATAAATCTAGATCTAGCACACATTAAATGATACACTAATCCAACAATACTGAATTAGTATGCTGAAGCATGTTTTAAACCAATTATTTTGGACGAAACGCGAGTTTTCTACGCTTTTAATTGTAGTCTTGATTTTAGCCTAGAATAGCATCTAACGCAATTTATATCTAACTTATTTACATACATAATTAACAGGATGATAACGAATGAAAGCTTCAATCCCTTCATATTTGGACCTGAAACCCACAACGCTAACATCTATCAATTTAAAAGAGTAATTCCGCCCTTAGATACTACTGAGTCTGAGAGCGAAGCTCTCGGATCGTCTCAATCTGCCCCATGATCATGCACAGCGAGAAATCTACGATTTTGAGCGAAGCATTATCACAATCTTAAACATACCTAAGCAATAAACAAGGAATTGCGACCTATTAATGGTGAATTTTTAAATAACTTTGAGTAGATAATTCCGTTAACCTACTGTCTTTATACCAAATTTAAATATAATATTACTCTAACTGAAGGCTAGATTTGTTAGCTGTGTCTATTTACAAAAATCTCCCAATTAATTCCGACCAATAATCTATGATTATAATTTTGCAAAAATTGCCAACCCCATAACTCGGGAAGTTTCAATTCGTTGATATATCGATCTCTCCAACAAGTGTATTTTAGGTGTGTGAATGTTTAACCACTACGTTTGCTTGGTGATGGACGTTGAAGAATAGCCCCTGTATCACCTTGTGCCTCCAGTCACCTTCTGGCTTCCGTCAGCACAAGTTTAGCCACATATCTCGGCTGATGACACACATACCCATCCCTACGGTACCACCTTGAGTCCACAGATGCCCCCTGGCCACCACAAACTCAAGTTTAGCCACATATCTCGGCTGGCAATACAAACCCCTATACTGCATCACCTTGCACCTCCAGTTGCCTTCTGGCTTCCGTCAGTACAAGTTAGGCCACATATCTCGGCCGATGACACAATATAATTATCTTCTAGCTTCACCTTGAGCCCACAGATGCCCCCTGGCCACTACAAACTCAAGTTAGACCACATATCTCGGTCGGCGCCGCTAGAAAACTTCCCCAGAATACTCCCATTCGCACAAAGTACTAGGTTGTGAGCCCAATAGATCCTAATGACCACGATGTTGCACTAACACCCCGAACCCTCAGATACCTTCTGGCTACCAAGGATCCAGGTTCGACCACATATCTCGGTTTATGTTATTACAATAACTCCCCATGCGAACAGCAGAACACTGAGTACACAGATAACCACCAAGCAAACCCAGTGGAGAATGTTTCTTCTTGACTAGGATATCCGACTTCAGACTGTATTCCACACTAGAGGCAAACTGTTCATAAACTACTGGGTTAATTTTGCATTAATCCCTTCAATGTCCTGACAGCACCATCAAACCATTAACGATAGTGATAATACTGACAAAACATCAAACAAACTTTAACTTTAATCGTCGTTCGCGATGATACTCTATCTCTATACCGAACGTGACCCAGTCGCACACAGTAACATTCATCAACCCCGTGGGGTCTCTAGGAAGTGCCTTGACATCCTATAGAGAATCCGACTACATGCGTCCAAGCCCCACCCAGCTTTACTGTAGAAATGTCGTAACTACTATAAAATACGTTTGCATTACTCAAATACAAAATGCAACACTTCACCATCGTGTAAGAATAACAGCCTTACTAAATTTAATTTCAACAAACCATGTTCATTGAACCCTTGCAAGATTGTAATCTTGACATTGCAAATTACTTAACATATAATAGGAAATTCCTGATAAATTCCCAGTAATGGAAGTTAAAATATTATTACTTAAGTTTCAGAATGAATGTTCGTTGACAAATCATCCCGAAGAATATGGTGTCGGAAGTATCCTTGCCACGAAGAGATGTGTAGGACGAAGATAAGACTAGCTTAGCCTTTCAGCTTAGCTTCTGTAGAGTATAGTGTCGCCACAGTTAGTCACACAAGGACCTTGTCATTTTATGACTTTAACCTAACCAAACTATAACTGCGGAAACACCGGTGTAAAATGGTTTGGAGAGATCAATCAGTACCAACAAACCTAGGTTGCACTGCGAACTCCGACCAGTCGGTAAAAGCCCATTGTTATCATACAATCACACTTTCAGCACTACCTCTCACGTGGACTCGTACATCTCTTAACTCAACGAACACACACATATACCCTCCCAACCTAATTAATCCCCTTGCCCTAAACACGACTTAGACCAACTAAACGGAATCCGACAGTACAACCACATTAATGATATATAATGTTCTTCCCAAGTTATATGCTATGAGAATTTACATTTACTTTATAAGACGAGAAAATTATGATATGAAGAGTAGAACAAAGTGATAATATAATATTACTACTTTACTTATTTTGCAAAACAAAATTTTACTGCTTTAATTGATCCGCACAGCCCTATTCGCACACAGCCAACTAACCTGCCCTTCATATGTTTGAAGATTATAAAAGACAGCAAGTCAAACTTAATTAACCCTCCTAGCGTAACCCGTAAATATCAAAATTTTAAGCCATATCCCATTTACCATTTACCTATCAGTCATTAATTAAATAACTGCCCCCCATTCTCACAACTTAAATAATTTTATAGTTGGATCTCAAATTTTCGTAATACTATAATTTATGTAGTAAATACCAGATAAATTGCAATACATAATTCATAAGTTTAAAATTAGTCTTACGCCAATACCATATATTGTGCAAACGTAAGATTCGCCGGTTACTAAATGAAGATTACACCCACGCCCTATTAGGACCCACATAAATTTAACGCCTGATGTCAATATTGTATTGACAAACGCATCATACATCTTAAGATATACCTGTAATAAATGGATTATTTCATGTAAATATTTAACGTTGTTTATGCACTACCTAGCGCATAACATGTGGACAAAATATATAACCATATTCCATGCTTGAGATAAATTTAAGCCGGAATAATTATAACTGCGTAAGGTCCTAACCACTAGACGATCACGGCCCCATATCCTTCCCTTTATTATGAACTCCATCTCTTCGTTCTCATAAGATACCTGTAAGTTTCAATAATTAGTATTCAATCGATGCTTGAAATTCCGCTCCCGCAACTGCAACTGCCGTCACGCTGTCATAACACCGTCGCCTTTATTACCCCACATCTGTATCGTAATTCAAAATATACAATCACAAGCTAATCGAATACGGTAGCCGCGACCTCTTCTTCTCCAAAGCCGACCCTGCCCTATTGAACTCCAAATTTAGCCCCAAAATTCGAAATCTGCATCCGTGCTTTACTCGAAAATGATACTCGCGCCGATTTTTTCTTTCAAAAATTTTATCAGCCATCCTGGATTCCAAACTTATCTTAAATCTAGAACCTGCATTCCCGTATAACTTGAAAATGATACCCGTCAGGAATCCCTTAAAACCAAGATGAGCCGCGATCTAAAATTTCAACTTAAGTATCTAAAATTTGACACGCACGACAACAGGTTATCTGATTCCCCCTTTATACCTATGAGACGTCAATCCGCCGTATACCTACTTTCTCCGAAAGGAAGGGATGACAAGAACAAAATTAAAATTTCCCGCCAACTCAAAAAAAAGAATTATAAATTTATACCATCTAGTACTTAATTTATCAGTCATTCCTGTCCCGTTATCCTGTAACTTATTTTACGTCATCCTAAAAGGTCACGTACAAATATCTCTAGACTCCGCAATTCGTAACAACTAAATATTGGGATATAACCGCTAGTACTCTTTGGGGGAGTCCTGTCTAACAGTAGCTGTCTACCGGCTGATATGATGACGATGGTAACGATGACTCAGCGCTGCGGTTATAGATCTACTTTCGCTAGTGGTGAAAGGTGAGGTGAGGTGAGGTGCTTCCCTAGTACGCCCAGAATAACAGCCCAACTGATAGCGAGACAATCCCGCGGTCATTGCGCCAACCTTGATATTCGCCAATGCAGATCGACTCGACTCAAATCGATTTATTGCTTACAGCCAGTATAACTTGGTCTCTAACCTCTCAATATCAATAAAAGACCAGGGGTCAGTGCTAATTTTGCCACCCCCAACGCAGCGATCTCGAATCTACCTTAATAGCTACCGGTATAATCTATCGTGAACTACATATTGGACAATTTATTGACTTAGAAATATTTCTGACGATAAATGTTACGCATTAAAAATACCTAAATTCCCATACTACAACCAACCATTTTGTTAATATTTTATAACAAGTACCTAATTTGTTGTTGAACAACCTATATAGGCGCCTTTAATTAACGTCCAACCTGATTTAAAGAAGTAAAATACAACCCATCTGAGAGCCCTCCCCTTTTTGAAAGTCGGTTAACCTTATCGACGCACGACCTCCCGTGAGCGCACACTATAGATACGCCTTACGATCTCGACCACATAATATCTTATTTACAAACTTACAAGTTGCCTATTCTATTCTAGTTTTAAGCACGGAATCAAGCATAAAGTACTAAATTTCCCCTTTTTTTTTATATCTAGTGTGAGACGAACAACGCGAAGTACTTACGGTTTCATTCGCGCGATTTGAACCAGCGGTGAGTGGATCGCGTAACTATTCTTAACACAGACTATAACTTTTCTTATTCTACTTATCATTATTTTTTTGATATTTATCGTCTAAAATGCTAAATAAAATTGTGGTAGTACCCTCGCAAAAGCTATCATACCGAATGGATTAAAGACAACCGACTACGCTAACCCTCCCGTGATACAAGCGATAATGGCCCTACAAACGATAATGTACACCCAACATAATGCGCGACTCAATTTCAATGGGATGTCTACAAATTTTGGTATGAATACAAACTCTTACTAGGATTTCTCATTTGGATATAATGTAGTATCAGAGTATTTTATAATCACAATGCTAACCCCAATTACAAAAGGCCCCTTATAAATCGACGCGAATTCTGACATTGGTAGGACCTGTTAATCACATTTATAGTTTAATAACTTTAAGCGCAGGGAAATTAATCATTAGATTTATCAACTAGACACAACGTACTGGCAAGGTCTATCTAATAAAAGGTCCTAGTTTAATGTTAGTAGGCAAGGAAAATCCGTCTAAGTAAATATGAACTCTCTTGTCAAAAAAATTTAACATAATTTCCAATACCTCACTTGCCTGATACACAGTTTATAAATGTAAGATGCTCTTGTAACGCGTAAATGATTTGACTCGAAACCGAATTAACCCCTTCATTCCGCCACCGTATTCCACATGACAAAACCCCATTAGAATTAAATTACCACCTCTAAGTAGGCTCAGGATTTATATATTCACAACTCCTAATTTTTCCTAAACCGTAACAACCGTTTAAACACGCCACTTGGCCGTACATTAAAGCCTCACCACAGATCTTAACCCAAATCAGCAAATGTCAAATTCCCGCGGCCTGGCTAGACAAATTTTGTAAACAACATTCGTCGTAATTAATCAAATAATTTAATAACAATAATAACTAGTGTCTAGATTGCTATTATTTGAAGGAATAAATTGCTCCAGTTACGTCTGACTTGTATAGTGCAACAACGAGTGTTTTGCCTCCTATTTCAGCCTATTCCAACGTGTCATTACTCGTGTTTGAGTCAATATTGTGTATTATTATTTAAAGTTAGTTTTAAAGTGAAGTTAGTGAAACAATGAATACTGTGCTACCAGGAACTCGACTAGTGTGTGTCTAGTCAACCGACCGTAAGTAATTCCTTCTTCTAAAATCTCCCCATTTTAATCCATAAGGCCTATTTTAATCCAGCACTGAATTAAATAAAGGTACTAAACTCTTTTGAACGGTTACGAAAGAACGGAAAGCAACCGCGATCTTACTCATGTGACAGTTAATCCATCGGCCGACTACTTATTTCTTACATGAATGAGAGAAATATCACTTGCGTTTGTCGTTAGCATCAAAATATCCCCGCCACGGGTCAAATTAATTTTCCTACGTGACCAATATTTGACCTATTTTGCGCTAGTTTTGTAACCGAACTTGGAAATATGCCCTAATACGAATATCGTTTATAAACAACCATACGTTCTGTTCAATAAACCTACGCGAGTGCCTCGATGATAATTTTATGCATCCGTAAAATTATACCGCAGACCCTTAAATAATACCTAATTACAACCTCTTACATTAACTGATAAGTCATTTTTGTCATAGGTACTTCATGGAAAAAAAATAGACGGACCCTATGTCGTAGACAAATACACAATTTGATGAATACCTAAATCGCATAATGTTAAAACTATAAACGCCTAAATATATAAGTATCCCCAATTACCCTTAACTTACTCCAAACATTGTAAAATTCGTTCAATTTAATAACCAAAGGTTTAAAAAGTAGTAGCCCACAATATTGTTAGTAAAGCAAAAATAAAAAAACACAAAAAGATTTTTCCGTACCGGGGATCGAACCCGGACGCTCGCGATTCATAGCCCGCCGGACAAACCGCCCGTCCAGTGCGCCGTTAAAATAACTTGCGAAATTAACGACCTATTTCGAAATTCACATTACCTCAACAATGACTAGAGAGGTGGAACAGTTAGTTTACATACTCCAGTATCACATAATATGGTAACCAATTAAAGTGCCATGCGATATATACGACTCCTGCCTTAAAGTACATAATAATAATAACACGTGCACAACTTGGTATTACTAATATAATTTCTCCGAATTGCCCTGTTACCATATAATGTAAACATGGCGAATATCTTTCGTAACCTGACGTGAACCGGTACATATATGGTATTTGTCTGACAAGCTCTAATCTTTCGGTTTCAGACTGGGACAACTATCCATCTTATACTTGACAAATTCTGAAACCATTGTTTAAAATACGTAAGTAATAAATTTTACTATCAACGTAACTATCAATGAATTGATCCGTACTATATTTACTTACTATACCTACCTACATTTAAATTGCATTCAACCCTATTGATAGAACCCATGACTTTAACACTACCTTATTAATAATTAAGTGCGTTGCGGTTAATCAATTTCATGCCCTACACACATTGTCTTACGATTCTAAGCCTTCTGCCCCCCTTTCTTAGAGCTGAATCTCCCGTGAGATTCGGAAATCCCTATCAGCGAAGTCTTTCGCCTCAGAACCTGAGTATCAAAGTTATTCGCTAACTAATAATGTCGTACCGTAGATCACGCGTGCTTGGTTTTGCATATATATATATGAAAACCTAACTTGACTGGAATTATAATTAATTATTTAAATTACTCTGAAACTTCACAAACCCCGCTCTATAATTATGACTCACGAAGTAACTAAACCAGACAGACGGATTTCGGAATATCCTTATTCAATGAATTCGTTTTATTTCATTCGCTTGCCAACACGTGTTACCTTTTTTATTTTATTTTTTTATTTATTTTATTTATTTATTTCAGTACAGCAACTATTTTTACAGGTTGACCTAATACAATAGCGCCTTAATCTTATATCTATATATATATCTATTATTACTTACTTACTTATTTTCTAATTCGAACGCTCGTAAGTACGTTAGCGTTAATTAAGCTACTGATTACAATGAAATTCGCTATACCTACAGTGTGTGATGGGTCTAAAACTTTATTTCGCTAAGTTTTGTAAGGCGCAATCTATCTATTATTTTTTTTCATTACATTGTACCCACGTAAACCCGCGTGACGCTTAAAGGTACTTAACATACCTATTAGAGTTGACCAATATAAAATATGTAGGTTCTAATTAGTTCTTATATTTAGCTTGCAACCTCCACACAAAGCTAATTTTGTCGCATACTAATTCCTATATATTTAATTCGCCGATATCAATTCCGGCCCGTGAGAAAAACCACCTCAAAAGTTAAGCAACTATATTATTACCTAGTTATTAGAAATAATTTACACTATGCCATTATCATAAAGTTACTATCAATATTAACGCATCTAACTGGCTACATTATTTTCCGTGTCAAAATATTTTACGTGCGACGCGCTTTATTTAAGACCGACCTTAATGCATTACATAAATATTTATCCTATGATCCTAAAACTGTTCACCCATTCCACCAAATTATAAGCGAACGCGACATATAGTTAATTAATATTACTCCTTTATCATCGAATTAAACAACAATTTCCCGCCAAAAATCTTTATGATTACTGGCGCCGCGACGTCGCTAGATTCCAAAATGGCCGCCCGGACCTAAGTTCGATGTTTAAAATTGTTTTTAGTTTGCGCGCGGGCTTCAACGAGCCGAATTCTCGCATATTTAGGCCTATTATTTAATCAGTTTAAAGTGTTTTACTGTGGTTTAGTGTGTATTCAAACATAAATCAATGTAGTGATAATTGAACTGGTGCACATTATAAAGTGAATGTGATAGAGTGGCCGCGTATTTATGTGGAAATGTGTGAGTCCTACCATGTCAGGAATGTACCTCTATGGAGCTAGGCAGGTATTTAGGTGCCCTTTACTTGTTGCTTATCTTCAAACCTGTCACTATTTTAACCCTGCCAAAGTGGTTTTATGTACCTACGTAATTAAAAATTGAAATCTCACGCGTACATACAACCGGTTCACTGACTCACGATGACAACCATTTAAATACCTACACACAGCTTACCTTTTGACCTTAATGACCTAACAACAAAGTCCATTATAGTGTACCTTTGATCTTAGGTATTTGAATTTCTAGCCGGAACTAATCCGATTCGAATGCGCATTTTCTTGTAACAGATAACCGCTCCAGTTTCCTATCATTTTAACTGGTTAATGAATATAACTCGCGCGAATTACCTACTAATCTATTCTTACAATTACTTTCTTTACAAAGACGATTACATAGAAAATATCCGCAAGGTTATAGGTACTTAAGATTTCGGACAATACTTAGTAGCGATCGATTTAACGTAAACGCCGAGAATTGGATTCAATTTGACTAGGTCAACTAGCTAGGTATAACGCGTACCTACTTTTCTCCCCTAGCTTACGAAAGTTACCTATAACTCTAACCCCTATTATGTGATGAGTTCTTAAGTAAGTTCCTAAGTCCTTGGTACTATAATCATCCACCGGTACTTTCCTAACCACTATTTAACGAATAATTGCCCAACCGCGGGACAGATGTCAATGACCTCAACACTATTCTTGCGAACTCAAATGCAACAATTGAATATGAAGGATGAATAATCGTAGCTAAATACATAAGATGCTAATTTAACAAAATACTATCTTGAGGTTATCTAGATCCGTTTTATTTTATTTTTATTTTATTTTGGAATAAAAGCATTATACCTAAACTTTATTATAACTACTACCGCAACCGCCTGATGTATATGGAACCTACTTAATTGTGCTATGGCATTGGCAGGTTGTAAGGCCATTCCGCATAACATTCCTGCCCCCTTTTTATACAAATTTTGCGTAGGCGCTACTTTTACACTACTGCCCGATGAAAAGAGTATTTACTATTACGCTTCCACTTAATTCTTAAATTAGACCCTCCTCTATTGCAATGGTAGATCGTAAGTCCCTCCCACAAAACATTGCTGCCCCCCTAATTTACAAATATCGCATAGGCACTACTTTTAGACGACTGTCCGATGAAAAGAGTGTTTAGGTACTGTTACGTTTATACTTAATTCTTAAATAAGACTCACTTTCCGACTTCCGTTCGGCCTAAAATTTCGCACATATGTATAAATCGCATGACAAATTAAAGTTATGATGACAAGGAACTAATCTGATGCTGGGGTTGGAAGATGGGCCTAGGAACTTCGTGATACAATGACACAAACCCATCGAGTTTGGGCTCGTTAGAATCGTCTCAATGAGCAGTTGGTAAACATATGTAGAAAAGTACAGTCGGGAATAAAAATGTGTACCCCTAAATGAATTTCTGTCAAAATAATATTAGCCCTTCGTCTACAACAAAATTATTTCTATGCATATTTTTCATAGTTTAATGTGATATAACTTATTGATTAGTAATTCACCTACGTACCGCGCGTGAAAATCCCTTTGAAATTAAATAAAAGAAAGAAAGTCCTGAAAATAATACACAACACAATTCACGTACATATCGCGCGTGAAAATCTCTTTGAAATAAAATAAAAGAAAGAAAGTCCTGAAAATAATACACAACACAACATTAAAAAAAATACAAACTCCATCTCTCTATCTACTCCACGGCAACAAAATGTGGGTTATTTGTATAACCCACACACAGAAAAATCTGTAAATAAAATTAATTAACCCTTTCACCAAGCGAATCACGTAATAAAAAAATATTTTTCCTTTTATTATAATTTTTTTTTTATATATTTTTTTTTTAAATTGAAAATACTCTATTCTGTAGTAACCCGGGATACTTAAAAGTGAATTTAAACCTTATTTTCATCCTGGTCACGGCCTCACCAAAATGTAACGATTCAACCTCTTAAATGGCTTGCTTTTTATGTTTTTGTATTCTGAACTTAAATTAACCCCTAGCTGAAAGCTGAAGCTCCTGAGAAGCTTCTAGTCGTCTGAAAATTGAATCCTACCTGAAGGAAAAGCTATTGAATAAAATTAAACAGATAGTAAGCGAGAAAATAAATCATTTATTTACCATAGAAATATCAAATTAATTGTGTTTGTTTTGAAGCTAAAGAACCTTTGACTAATTAATCCAGTAAAATCAAGACTCGATTGTACTAGATATCCACTTTGTTCCTATAAATACTAACTCGTACCAAAGCGAATAGAAAAACCGAGTTAGTTCCGGCCGATCCTACTAGAAAGGTTGGGTTTTATTCTAGTCTAGGTAAATCTATCCTACAGCTACAGAATCTCTCGTTATTTATGTTAAAGTAATCGAGCTTGAGTACTTTAACAGACCAAATCATCTCCTAGGATATTGCCGGACGGAAAGAGATTCGGTCAAATAAAAAACCGTCCGACTCCAGGCCTACAATGCCGTAATCTAACCTAGAATTTATTATCTCTGGAACCTAACCTCGAAGACCTATTTAGACCTAAGCTATACGTGATTCGCGCTGGTGAAGTGGCTTGGCGTGTGATTTCGTCTAGTGGATGAGGCCCCGCGTTGTGTGAGTAGAACCAGGCCCTTTTCGAGAAGTATGAAGTTTGTATTTCTATAAAGGGAAACAGTTACACGTTAATTGAAGTTGTACATTAACCCCATTTTAGTAGAACCTATAACTTAAGTAAGACAATTATACCCGGTTCCTTAGAATTAATTTACAATTCTGTAGTTTCATTAAGTGATGCACAACTATGGAGGCTAAAGTGGGCATAAATTCCTTGTTATACTAAGTTGTAGGTGTGGTATAGATGTGGTAGGTGACGCCCTTTAAACAGACTCGCAATACAATAGTGGTCAACTTGTGTTGGCCATGATGGGATCTCTATTGATGATGATGCGATGACATAATAATGAAAATAATCGTGAAGAAGTCAAGATATTGATGATGATGCGATGATATAATAACGAAAATAATCGTATGTCAAGATATTGATGATGATGCGATGATATAACGAAAATAATCGTATGTCAAGATATTGATGATGATGCGATGATAGTCTATTGAAATAGAATATTAGTACATGTTTTACTTCCAGGTACATGAATGACGCAATGTCTAGTATAATATCGATTCTCCCTAACGATGAATCTTAGAGTTGTTAGCGAACTGTAGCGCTCGCCTCTCGCTCGCTCGCGGCTGCTCGTACTCGCTAGTAATCCCACCTCATCTGTTGATTCCGCCTACCCTATCGTTATTTCTATCAAATCTAATACCAATTAGTACTGACTTTTCCTAAGCTATTTATAATACAATTCACCCCCAAAATATCTCAATGGATGTAACACAATGTCTTAGCAACCAATCTCACTCAATCAACTCAAAGGCACTTTATAGTCGGAACAATGTTAAATATACGACAATGCACAGTTGAACTGACGAATGATAATTAATTACCAACCCACCGCAATACTTTTGTTGAGATCCCGATAATAACGACCCCACCTAAGAAGATACCTACTTAATTATTGACTAACGTCAATAACGAAAATAAGCGAAAGTGTTGGATTCCCTTGTAAAATCAACATAGCTAGCTTCACGGTAAGAAGCTTCGGTTAAAGCAAAACGACGGCTTAGCCAGCGAAACTCTTCAGTTTGCAAGACTGAAAGGTCTCACCAACCTTACCTTCGTTGACACATCCGTGACGGAGGCCTAAGCGCGATCATCATCTCTACTGACTAAGAAACCCCTTAACGGGCGAATTCTCGTATTGGTCAGGGTCGTCAATGTGCTCTTTGGATATGGTTGTCCACAACGCTAAGCTCTCGGCCACAGGTGTACATAACTAATTTACTACGCTAGATTCATTCATTCAAGGAATTCCACACAATATATCTATAAGTACATCTGATTACTTCATAAACCAACACAACCGTAACCCTTGTTAAGAGGGTTGTTAGAACTAAGACAGCAGCTCGACCAGTGAGGTCCCTCAATTTGCAAGGTTGAAGACTCTCAGCCACTCACTCTGTCTACACATCTATGACTGGCGCTCTAGTGCGGGCACATCTCTGCTGACTAAGAAGCCCCTTTCGGGAGAATTCTCGTGTGGCCAGGGTCGTCAATGTGCCCTGTGGATATGGTTGTCTCGACACCGAGCACACAGCCACGAGTGTATATAACTACTTTATTCAGTTGCGTTAATCTAGTAAAGTAACCACCCATCAGCACCTATACTAACCACCGGATATTAATATGAACTTGTGGTAATATTTGTCGCTTATCCGCATCTTAACAATCTATCCTCATAGTGTAACGCGTACCACGGACCGAGTCAATTGCTATAGCTAGGTTGTCGTATAATAATTGATCACTTTATCTCGTGGGCGCGCACGGAACCCAATCATATCGCAGTGACAAATCAACTAGTAATATATATGTAGAACAAAATAACATTCCTGTAATATCGTCAGTTATTTAACCAATGACCTAGATCCGTTCATAACCTATACATAAACCGCTCGTACTTTATCTAGCATATTCCCCAACTATATACAGTAGAACTAGATTACGACACACAAATACAATTATGATAACGTTGAAATGGTTAGATAATAGTCCCCAAAAACAAATTAATAAGTTTCAGAATCATTCAATACAGTGATTATAAAGGTCACTCACCAGATTTTAATCTCTTAATAGTACAGACACGTACCGGCCTGTCTCTGCGACTTGTAGGGTCCCTGGTTGCTGGTCGCTGTGATCCCGCCTTGACGCCCCGAGCAAAAGGTGACCCGCGCCTCCATAAATAAATTACAATATAATATTAGCACATATTTTAATAAAGATTTCCCTCTTTTGTACCTACAATTAACCACTAGATACTGGTATACAAATAGGAATTATTTACCATTGTAACAGTAACAGACTATAATAAGTGTTCACTTCACTTCATGGGAGTATACGGAATCCTAATATGATGATGTCTTAAGCGCATTTATTAGGTGATTAACCTATTAGACCGCCACATATTCAAAATACACACGTGATCATATAAGATCATATCAGTTCACGAGCAGAAAGATATTGCCTAAATATTAATCACTCAATTCAAGACAATGTGCGCACAAGATAATTACTCCCTAAGAAATTCCAGAATTCACTATGATTAGTCACACTTTAAAATAAAATATTCAATCTCACCAGACGATCGCAAAGGCATTTGCGACCTTACCAAACTCTAATTCCTCTCAGCAACAGCCGTAATGCAGCCCAGCAGTGACCAGCCTTGCTCCGCCTCGAAGTAGTACGCGCCCAGAGGTCAGCCTAGCCTGGCCGCCTTTGCCTTCTGCAGCGTGATCTCGCTTCGACGTCCCATAGAAAAGTGAAACGCTCCTCGGCCCGCCGGGGTATTTATAGCCAATACTAACACGATCACGCCACTAATCCGACTCCTCATCTGAAAATATACCTTAACTAAAGGGTATAAGGCCCGTTTTCCAGGGAGCCTCCATCGCCTGTCCGCTCCGATCGATAATCACTTTTCTCGACTTCGCGGGTAGAATATCCCTGCAGCCCGCGCGCCCGTCCACGCGTTTTCTTGCTGGCCAGCGATCCATTCCTGCAATTAACCTAACTAGTCTAATTTATGAATCCATAAATCTAGATCTAGCACACATTAAATGATACACTAATCCAACAATACTGAATTAGTATGCTGAAGCATGTTTTAAACCAATTATTTTGGACGAAACGCGAGTTTTCTACGCTTTTAATTGTAGTCTTGATTTTAGCCTAGAATAGCATCTAACGCAATTTATATCTAACTTATTTACATACATAATTAACAGGATGATAACGAATGAAAGCTTCAATCCCTTCATATTTGGACCTGAAACCCACAACGCTAACATCTATCAATTTAAAAGAGTAATTCCGCCCTTAGATACTACTGAGTCTGAGAGCGAAGCTCTCGGATCGTCTCAATACTTCCACTACTTCATTCCCATATGCTTCCACTAGGGCTTAATTTGGGGTACACTACATAAGTAATTTGTCCGCAAGCATATTTTTTTCTGAATTTCAGAAGGAATTTTAAATATTTCAAGATATAATATACTAACCTAACCTAACCTTTATGTATTCCAATAATCATCTGCGTCCAAATATGTGTTCCACTTAATTTGTCATAAAATGTGACATCCCCAGTTTTATGTAGAGACATAAAATATTTAAGAAACAGAATGAGAGAGACACACGAGCGATGTCCTAGGGATATGAGGTACAGTCACCGACATTAATATAGGATGGAACAAAGGCCGCAAAAATATCTGATGACAACTCTATTCCTAGAGCCGTAAGAGCGTCTTAGATATTTTCTAGACGCCCGCAACTTAGTCCAGTATTTTAAAAGAAGTATAACATTACAAAGTCCAAAGAAATATGTTGTAACAAATGCGAAAAGTTGGATTTTATGTGAAAACTTCGTCGTTAAGACCAGTTGATAAATATGCTGACGCAGCAAAAATGCTGCGTTGTCATTGGAACGCACGCATACCGTAAATTAGGTCGATTTGATATGTCAAAGCACGAGGCGGTGACTGAAAATATAATTATGCATACATATAGTCCGTAAGCCCACTCCCAAATATCTATTACGCCTACGTCTCGTGAAAACACGATGAAATTCATGGCAAGTAGGTCGAGAAATTAGTGCTGAGTAAGAATCAGAAGATTGTTGCACCCACAGATGTATGAATATAAGGAGATCGGACATGGCGGCCGATTTGTATAGAGTGAGCCTGTCGCAAGTACATTAACCCACACAACGCCCAAGTAATTGACAAGACAAAGCACGCACACATCTAAAACACACACACTTGTATACCTACACGCTTATTTGACAATAAACGCGCATCATATCAGGCATTTTGGGAAAAAACGTAATATTCTCTGCGATCAGCACGCGTGCACAGTATGGCAGTGTATGCCCATTGAGCATACAGCTGCGACACGGCCGCCGGCGGCTTGTCCTCTCTCTAGTATTCTATGCTCTGAGGTTGCACCTAAATGAAGCCGAATGTTTGAAAAATCCTTTACTTCCGGTCAAAATTGTAAGGGTACCTACTACTATAGGTTGTATTTACGTCATGTGACGACAGTACGAGACATGTGACATCATTTATCCCTTTAACCGTAGAGAGAGTAATGGATGTTCAGTTACGTGGTACGTCAACAACCCTCTCACTCTATGATTGTCTATTGAAAATAAAGACACCTAACGTCGTATCATCATCATCATATCTGCCAAAAGACGTCCACTGCTGGACATAGGGCTCCCCCAAAGAGTGCCATAATGGCCGGTCCTGCGCCACCCGCATCCAGCGGACTCCCGCGATCTTTACCAGGTCATCAGTCCACCTTGTGGGGGGCCTATCCACGCCGCGCCTTCCGGTACGTGGTCGCCACTCGAGAACCGCCCACTGCCACTTAGGTTTAGCGATTCGGAGGGCTATGTCGGTTACCTTGGTTCTGCTGCGGATTGCCTCATTTCTGATGCGATCACGCAGAGAAACTCCCAGCATAGCCCTCTCAATTGCCCTTTGGGTGACTTTGAGCTTTCTTATGAGGCCCATAGTAAGCGACTACGTTTGGGTGCCATACGTCATCACTGGCCTTTAGATACATACTATAAATACTGCACTTCCGACTTATACTTACTCGACTGATACATTAGCAAGAGTAATCGACTAAATCGATACATATAAATCAAGTTGACCGCACCGCCGGTATTAATTACGATTTTCCTTGTTCCAGGTAACTATTGAACGGATGAAACGGATGAAATGGATGAAATAATTGATTCATCTTTATCACTAAACTGTGCTGCGGTCGGGTTGACCGCAGGCTCATGTAGGTAAGTGACTGGGGTGACCATTATTTGTGGGATACTGGAACGGTCCTGAAAACGACAATAAGTATTCTGTGGAATAGGGAACTTGCATGAGACTTCAATTTCGAATAAATTGCACTCAATCGATGAGGATATATGTACGTAGGGATATCATACAAAAGAAAATAATAATAAAAAACAATTGTATTAATTTATCACACGTTAAACTGACGAAAAAAATATATATTTTTCTCGATAATATAACATAACATTTACACAGAATATTGAATTAGAAATGGTATATTGTATGACAAGTATAGACTTAAACGCAAATGTTGTGGAGATAATTGCAAATTAATGACTTACTCCATAGTAAACGCGCTGAGAATATAAGTTGTGACGTCATAACATAAGCCCGTTTAGTATAGAGCGTTTTCGGGGGGTGCCGGCGCGTGCAGATTTTAAATGCATATAACATCAGAAAAATAAATCATAAGAAAGTTTTAATGCAACAGTTCTTTTTATGCTAGAATATACTTTTGATTTTCGTAATAAAATAAAAAGATGCTAGTTCTCAATTTTAAATTCACCTGTCATAATTTCCTTTGTTACGTATGTTTGCAAAGTTTGCCTTGTAGGACCTACTCGAATCCTATACTGGTTATTTTAAGTAGGTGATGACAATTACAAACCTTTTCTTTCAACTATATCCACTAAAACGTCAAAAAAGCGTCGTGAGTACTGGTGTATATCTGAACTGCATTAATCAGACTAATGGTCGAATTAGTCCTGACACTATAAACCATAAAGGTTTTCTGTATCGTGATTTAGTTGACTTCATTTTATAGATTAAACTTACTGTTTTACTGAGTGATATATTAGCATTTATTGCAAAGGAATGCAATTTTCACTTAGCGGAAAATCCCAGAAAAGCGTAAATTCTGGTGTCCCTAGAGTCATCGCGCTATTAATTACTCTCGACCGCATTAAGGCAGATTAATGGTTGTTGCCTCTGACCCGCACCCCCAAACTAAAACGCGTTTTACTGTATCGTTATTATACTGTTTTTTACACTTATTTTTCTTTTGTGTATTTATATAAGACTAGTTGTCCGCGCGGGTCCGCCCGTGTATTACATAGAATGCAAGAGAAGCCGTGGGATGAAATATAGCCTATGGACAACCCAAATTGGATGAGTAAGTATACGTCCAATATTAGGCTTTAGGGGTGAATATCCAAAGACATGCGAAGCTATGTTTTCATGTATTTGACATCGCGTGCCTAAAGGCCCAAACGCACTGACAGCGGTGGCGGAGCGGCGCGGAGGCGGTACCGGTTGTAATGTTTGAGCTAATGAAAGGATCCGCATAGAGCGGCGCAGCGCGGCACGGCGCGGTGCGGTATTCTGTGTGGGTCCACACATAATACCGCACCGCGCCGTGCCGCGCTGCGCCGCTCTATGCGGATCCTTTCATTAGCTCAAACATTACAACCGGTACCGCATCCGCATCGCGCCGCGTCGCTCCGCCACCGCTGTTAGTGCGTTTCGGCCTTAACAGCTAGATGTCAAATATATGAATGGTCATTTTCAAATAATTGTGTATCCAAATAGCGTACGTTGTCAAACAAAATTTTTATTAGTGTCACATTTGTGACGACAATAAATTAAGCATATAATTTATGGGAAAGTTAACTAGTTTCACGTTTATGTAACGTTTTTATGCATATCGTTTATAAAAAGGAACGAAAAAGTTAATTTTCATACAGACTGAATACTTAATTGTCGTCACAAAACTGACTCTGAGTTAATTTTGGTTTGACGACTCATGCTAACTGGGTACACAATAATTTGATAATGCCAGAATGACAAAACAGCTTTGATCTCGGGTAGATATTCGCCCTAAAATGCCTTAAAATTTTGGAACCCATCGAGATGACATATTGATAAACAACCTCGTACGTATACCATCGAGATCGAAGTTCTATGTTTATGGAGTCCCAGCACATCTCAGTCCAATCTATTTATTCAACACAGTATATCCGTAAACTAAATTACACTCAATTCAATGTACGTAAACAAGGATCCAATATAAAAATCACGTAAGGCGCACCTGGCTCAGCCATCTGCTTATCCCGCTTGGCGGAGCGGAAACCAGATATAAGTGCCACGTGCCGCGGGCGCTCCGAGGCGCCGTGGCGCGCCATGGCACGCCAATTGGTGCCATAAGTGCGCCATAGTGATAGGAGAACTATCTGACTCGATGTATATAAAATGATAGTAGTATATACGTCGTCGTCGACATGAGACTGCAAGCTGCGAGATAGGACGGAAGGTATTTGTCAATCAAATTTTTCATGTCGAGCAATGACTTTCATGAAATTTTTCACGATTCGTTAAATTAATAATGATTTATTGTCGAATGAATATTTATAACTTGTTTTCTCATTTATTTGCTTACAGTGCCACTGACATCATTTCATTTCAAATTTAATTGCTAGTCCTCACTAGCATTTCATAACATTTTTATGCAATGAATTCCAGGCAAATAATTTACAAAATGTTGCAAGCAATAAGAGCTGGTATGTCCGGCGTCTGTCCGGCTGTTCTCTTCTACAGTTATTCTCGTGAATTTTTATGTTTTTTTTATATAACGATTTATGTAATATCACCAGGTTTATGAAATAAAAAAACTCGTCGAGCGACAGAAATGGAATTGTACAAACTTCGATACTTTTGATGCTACTGCTGCAGGTAATTTTTTCAGCATCTCCACCAAGTGGAGTTTTCGATCCTTCCGTTACCCTGGAATGCGCCTTTATTACTTCCACATGGAATGCGTCTTTATTTATATTTTATTCGTATACATATACGAATAAAATATACATAAAGGCGCAGCAAACTACGAGTAGCTATACAAATAGAACATATGTGGCAGCGTTCCGCCATAAATATGAAATAATCCCGCCCTCCCCAGCGCGAGCGATAGGCGCGCGCCGTATTTCACCCAAATTCGCCTATTACTTACCAGTTCGGTTTGTCATACCACGTGACTCTTGGTAGGACACAGTGGAGGCAACACGCAGTAGGTAGACGATAAAATATATATTTTATACATTACTTAGTGAGCATTTCTAGAAAAGTTTGTACTAAGGACATAATTTAAAGCATAGTTGATGACTGGTTTAGTGGTAAGTGACACTGCCTACGAAACTGATAGACCTGGGTTCAAATCCCAGTAAGGGCTAATATTTGTGTGATGAGAATGAATTTATTTAGTTCCTGAGTCAAGAATATTTTGTATCTATATAACCATAACACGAGCCTCATTGAGCTTGCTATAGGGCTAGTTCGATTTATGTAGGATTGTTCCCCAAATATTTATTTAAGTATTTAATATACTTTTATCTAGTCTCTTTTGTTACAATTGTATTTTGAACTAGCTTCCGCCCGCGACTTCGTCTGCATGGATCCGGGGTATAAACTATCCTTTATTTTAATCTAGCCTATAAACTATCTTCGTGCAAGATTTTATCCAAATCGGTTGAGCTGTTTAAGCGTGATTGAGTAGCAAACCGTACTTAATATCCAGTAACACTTAGGAATGGTTTTGATTCATTTCAAAAGTGAGTTAATAAAATGGTAAAAGATTTGGTTTTACGGCTGCTTTGGTATTCTGGTAATCCTGACATTCAGCTTGTCCCAAAATTCAGTATCTGCCGCAGCTAGAAATTCAAACTTTTGTATGGACAGCCCGTGTTTCCTAACATTGCGATGCAACGACTTAGGACTCTATTTCACTCTCGTAAAACCCACTCTTGACTGCTAAACGAAAATTTGGACGCCTATGTTTTAAAGGAATGTTTGGTTTTGGTTACGTTAATATTAGTTATATCCTGAAACCTCAAAAATCTTTCAGCGGAACATTGCTTTCGGAATCTTAACATTCGGAAAAAATATGCTTTCGAACAAGACTTCCGAGTTATGTAGTGTACCCACTCTGACTGTAAGTTAATGTATGTATGTATGTAAGAACTTTATTGTACACAAAACAGGGTAAACATAAACATGATACGAGTATGTAAGATTAAAGTGGGTACAAAGGCGAAGCGAGCGAGGGAAAGGCGAGCAAATGCGTAGCTTTTATGCCTTGATCACACGTACCGAGCAAACGGTCGAGACAGTGCTCTCGGCCAGGGACTGATTTCGGTTACGGTTATACCGGTATGAAACCGGTATTCCATTACGGTACCGTTATGTCGTAAAGGTTATGCGCGCCGCGCGAACATAAAGGTACCGTAACCGTTTTTAATTTATTTATTTATTTCAGACTCAGTGTCCATATAAATGTTAGTGCTTAGGTAGGTAATTACAATACACATACTTACAAACTAGAGGTTAGTACAAATTATACATTAAAAACATTTTTGAAATAGCGGTTAGCGGTACCAGTTTTAAACGATACCGTAACCTTTATAATACCGGTATTATAAAGGTTATCGAGAAAAGTAAGCGAGCTGGCACTCTACAGAGGAAGCATTGGCTACTAAACATTTAAAGATAAAAAGACAAAGCAGCAGAGCCTTTGCCGGCGGTTTGGCAACAACTCCAGGCCAAAGTCGATATATCGGTACCTTTAAATAGCGGTTACGGTACCGGAAAAAATAAAGGTACCTTTATATTTCGGTAGCGAAATATAGAGGTTCCGCTACCGAAACCGCTATGTGACAACCGATATGACGTCATACCGTTAAAATAGAATACCGGTATTTTTCGGTTATGCAGTCCCTGCTCTCGGCCGAGTACTCTGTGCGTTCATAGCGAGTGACTGTTTATACGCACCGAGTATTCGGCCGAGGGCACTGTCTCGCCCGTTTGCTCGGTACGTGTGATCAAGGCATTAGGATTTGTTGATCAACTAGTCTCAACACTCGCCTACTGTTGTCGGTCTCCTCAGCCCACCTGTGCTGCAAAACGCTCGTTCACAGGATATTACATGCGGGGCTCGGCGTGAATAGGGTTAGCTTCCCGTGCTGTAGATAACTGATCACGTGCTCCAAGATAAGGCTTTTTCACTGAGGCTTTATTACTTGGTTAGATGATGGCAGGGTAATTGCGACTTGAAACATACGTATGTCTGTTTGAAATGGAATCTTATTGAACGAGCAAGCGGAGCGAACGAAATTTTCTGCTTTAGCTTGGGCCAAAGTTCCTCCGTATGTTCGTTTATCCAGCTGTTCTCCTGTACAGGTCGCATTTATCAACCAACTCTTGTGAAATGTTGTGAGCAGCTTCGATAATTATATAGTTCTTTTTATCGATTCAGATTATCGAAAAATTATTTTTTTAAAGAGCTCGCGAGCAACTAGTTTAACATTGATTAACTAAGATACCTATCAGGGAAGAGTGGATGGTACAGTTGGAAGGGAAACCTTGCCGAACTTTCTTAGACCAAATCGGCAAAATTTTAAGAAAAAAACACGTCAAGAGTATGTAGGTACTCTAAACCAACGAGCATGTATGAATGTAATGAAAGTGAATGAAGTGAAAGTTTATCAAGATAGTCCGTGATCTGTAACTAGCCCTGTGGCCAACAGTCTTTATTCTAATTTACACATGAAAATGGGGATATCATAATGACATGCCGAAAACTTCACATCATTTCATCCCGAATTGGGCCCTAAGTTTAGTCTCTAGGTACTGTAATAAAATAAAACGGTTGGATTATGTCAGGCAAACGACGTAGGTACTCGATGTTGCTCTAGTGTATTGCATGGGCACTTTATGTCAAAGTAATTTGGGTTAATGTCGAACTAAGAGGAATTTTCTTCATTGGAATTGAAGCCATGCCACTTTGACTATAAAGTGCCCAAGCCATATACAAGTGCAACGTCGTGTATAGACCATGCACATTTTTATTTATTTATTTATTATATAAACAGACACATATCCGACTTGCAGTGGAGACCAGACGCCATGGCATGGAAGAAATACCTACAGACAAAATTATAGCAAATATCGCAAAACAGAAAACCAAAGAAAATTATAATAATAATAATGCAAGTTTACTTAGTTGGTATAAGAATAAACACACATTGCACGTAGAACCGATGGCCGACCACCTACCGGAAGGCGAGGCGTGGGTAGGCCAAGGTGGACTGATGACCTGGTAAAGGTCGCGGGAGTCCGCTGGATGAGGGTGGCGCAGGACTGGTCATTTTGGCACTCTTAGGCCTATGTCCAGCAGTGGACGTCTTTCGGCTGATATGATGATGATGGATAAGAATAAAATCCATATTCATACAATAAGTAGGTATTAATTATGTGCTCAAAAAATATTTCAATTAATAAAATACATTACGTAATGAATGCAGTAAATCAAATCACTCCAGAGCAAAAGCCGTGAATGTTTTCCCAATCAAGATTATCCGTTATTTATAAATATCATTAATCGTTCTGTCGACATGAATATTCGGATACCCAAATTTAATGCTCATAATTTTGGATGGTTTAAAACCGGAATTATCGTTTTTACTTTGTCCAAACAGGCCTCGGACGAGCGCAGGTTAATCCAAATCCGAATAAATTAAATTGGTTTTACGTCAGCGTATTTCTGTCCTTGGGATAATTCTGACATAACTTTAATTTTGTATTTCAATTTGATAATAAGGATAAACGTTACGGTATACTTTTCTTATATTTATTTATTTCACTGTAATCCTTAATTAAATAAAAATTTCATGTTATTATGGTTTTATTTAGTTAATCCCATCACCAAATTACCATTTAACCAGGTTATACTCGTACACATATATTAATCCTTAAAACATTGTAAAATACTTCTATAAAACGAGTAATGGCGAAAAATTGTTTATTTTTCACCTAAAATGCACTAAATTTTGAATAGTACCAAATAAACATATTTGTCAAGGATTATAAACATTAAAATATTTTGTAATCTAGTCAGAAATCCTTCGCATGACAAGCGTCAGGAATCGTTCGAAGACCACAGCACATTTAGCTAACATTAGCTTGCGATCGAGACAACATCTTCAGGGTTACAATCGCCTTAAAAGCCGAAACGCACTGAGCATGCTATGCGAACTTAGAACTTAATGCAAATCCAGTTTCTTATTGAAAACAGTGCCACCTTCTTGATAGCTGGCGAACTCTCTGAAGCTCTAGCGATTGCTAGGCTAGGCTGTCAAGGTATTTCAAAATTCGCCGTATTGTCACAAGGCATCAGTAGCCTAGGGGTACAGACGGTGGTATTTGGAGTCGATGATCCGGGGTTCAATCCCTACGACCGACACACTTTTTGTATGTTTTGTACATTCAAAGAAAAGTGGTAACTACCGCAGAAGAGATGGCGCCTGTATACGCAAGCATTAAATGCCTTCTCAATTTGGTCGAGTTGCCTGTCTATCTCAATATGTATATTGTAGTCTTTGGCACTGAGAGCTGTGCGGTGGCGGAAAGGCGCGGCGCGGCGCGGAGGCGGTACCGGTTGTAATGTTCGAGCTAAAGGATCCGCACAGAACGGCGCGGCACGGCGTGGTGCGGTGCGGTATTCTGTGCGGACCCTTTCGTATTAGTTCGAACATTACAACCGGTACCACCTCCGCTACTTGCCGCGCCGCTCCGCCACCGCTGTCAGTGCGTTTCGGCCTTAAAACATAATAGTAAATCTAGCCTAGTCTCTTCCATACTTAACCAAAACAAAAGACGCTTATAATCAATAACTAATTACGATCCTCCGTATAAGAAGCGTGGGTGGCGGCAAAGTATACGACGTAATATACATGCACGAACGGGCACTGATGAGCTCCAAATAAATAATCGACTTTGTACCTAACATCCCAAAATACACCTTAATGCTAGATGGTGCTAGGTCGCAAATTAAAAAGAGTTTTATTGTTTATGGTTTTGGCTTTATGTGCGGTATTTTAATTTGCGTTAGGTTCAATTCGTGAATAGGAAGAAAAAGGTGTAGGTACTTAGTGGTGTAATAATGTAGGTATATAGGAACTTGACTCAATACAGTACATCATGTTTGTATCGTATAAGCATTTTAGTGTTAATTGAAGATACGTATACATAGCAAAATTCGGAGTGAACCTTAAAAAACTCAGCGATGCGCCATACCTACGTGTGAACGAGAGATCGGAACGCAGCATCTCGCTCCCAACTATGGTGCTGTAAGTCTTGGGCAAGTATTAACTGTCCTCGTGCGAAGTCGGAGGATAAAGTATAGCATAGCCTATGTCCATTTGGAATTTACACTGGTCAGGTGATATAATTTTTGAATTCCGATAGATTGTTTCAGACGTTTGTTTTACTTTAGGAATAAATACTTAAATCATTTAGAATGTATAAAAGCAGAACTATTTGAAATGAACAAGATTTAGTTGAGTGTACAGCACGATAGATAACAACCACAAGTAAAAGCAATGATTTCGGAGAAAAACCCATTTGATCAAAGTCGTCGGGGAACGACGTCAAAGTAACCCCCCCCCCATAAAGGCGGACATGTAGACTAGATCCTCTTTAACAATTTCACCCGCCTAGTGGGTGCCTACGACGGAGAAAACCACGGGATCGGCTATCAGCGTACCTACAGTCGGCCTTATACTCGTAAGTTGCTGAACACCTAAGTACCTTGTCGTTTTCACTCGTTTGACAACTTCATATGACATTTTAACATGACGTTTAATGCCACACGGTACAAAGGTGGTAAGCCCATTGTGAGGCTGACCGTGCCGCGTATCGATTCTTTGCAGTGAATGTGTTAATAATAGTAATAAATGAGTTTGTATTTGATTACTCGTATAATCGGCTAACAGTAATTCGTTGTAAAACTGGGGTTTTATTCGAAATTCCAACATTTTACATCTCCAGCGTGTCATGCGGATATCCGTACTTTTATGACTCTGTCTTTAAAAATCAGAATACCAGAGACATGAAAGAAAACGATTACTAAGGCAACTGGTACTCTCTGTTCAATAATATGCTGTTCAATAAAATATAAATAAATATAAATATTACGGGACAATCTTACACAAATCAACCTAGGCCCACGGTAAGCTCAGTAAGGCTTGTGTTGTGGGTACTAGGCGATGATATATATTATAGATACATACATACAGATACTTATATACATATATAACATCCATAACTCAGGAACAAATATTCGTGATAAATACACAAATAAATGCCCTGACCGGGATTCGAACCCGGGACCTCCAGCTTTAATACGAGTACTTACTTGGAACTCATACCCAACATCGCTGTTTAGTAGATGCAACGCATTTACACCGAACTATTTCATCAGTCGGAATCGAATCGCAAATCGAATAAATACTCACGTAATCATATGAATCGTTTGATCGAGCATTGTCGATTAATGTCGGAATAATTGAATCCACCGAGAGCACTTGGAATCGATTGGATGACGATTAATTGACGGAGTGCTATAGTTTCGATTATTCAAATTGTCCTATGGGTCAATCGGGCACTTAAATATCTCATTCCACGTGACGATATTTCAAAATACGATACGAATACTCATACTCATTTATTAATAATATTATAAAAATATTACACGTCACATAATTATTCATAATACATATCATTCAATTATTATTTTCATAAAATAGTATTTTATGCAACTGTTGTATAAGAAGGGTCTTAAAAGGCGAGTGGCGTGGGTTGCGATGCGAGCCTCGGCGAGCATCGCAATTAAAGACGCCACGAGCGTTTTTAGACCAGTTATACACCGTTGCATACAATACTTTTTCTACGACGATTTTTAAATAAATAGCAGACTACAGAATAGTTAAACTTTTCAGGCAGCAAGTTTTCTATTCGTACTTTTGCTACTCACGCAATTTCTTCAGGAGTGCAGTTATTAATTTCTTCGACCATTTTATAAGGAACGTACACCTTGGTCTTCACAAACACGAATAAAATCTTAATAGTTTAGGACTAATAGTTTATCATCTTTCGTCTTTTCACTTTGAACTGTATTTTGGTGGGAAATCGGAAATGTGACAGCTCTTGCTTATGGTTTGTTTTATTTTTAATTTGTTTGCACTTGCCATCCGAAGCAAACCGAATCCGGACCCGGACCGAATTCGAACTGTTTATTTTTATAAATAATACCAAGAATTTATAAAACATGTAATTTAACACACAATAGATGATGATTTATTATTATTGTAGTAAATAATTATAATATACAAATGTTAAATCGTAAATAAATAGTTTTATTTCGAAATATTTGTTTATGAAGTTGGCATCACTGCAATATAGCGGCCGATTTAAAAAAAAGTCAAACAGTGCTTTTATGAATAATGTATGAACCAAAAAAGTACGCTAAACAGTGCGTTTTTGGGCCATAGAGCATAGAGTTTTTCGAAGACTTATTAGTGGTGTCATTGTATTTGAGCTACAACCTATGTAAATGACAGATAACGGTACAGGAGTAGAAAAAATATTTAACGATACGAAATACGACGATATAATGGGTATTTTTTACTGTGGCGAAAATGAATGTTACAAGTTGAACATGTGTCTGTCTAAGGCAGGGGTCGGCAATCTTTTAGTAACCAAGGGCCTTATAGGAGCTAAAAAAATACGCGGGCCGCTTTTCTTAATTATTTGTGACTTTAGCAGGCAATTCCAAAATTTTGAATTCAACGACCTTTACATACACATAGAACAGCCAGGCAGGCTCGCGGGCCGCAAGCAAGATCCTCGCGGGCCGCCTGTTGCCGACCCCTGGTCTAAGGCATCGTAGCTCTGAAACGGATTAACCGATTTGAGTGCGATTTAATCGAAAGACTTGTCTGTCTAGATGATTCTTAGTTATAGTTATGCGACGTTGGAGATACCATTACCAAACTCAAGTGGAGCTGGGCAGGACACCTTGCCACGCAGAATGATGGTAGGTGGACCAAAAAGGTGTCAGATTCGTGGCCACTTCTAGGTAAAAGGAGCGTCGGTTGTCCACCAGCTCGATGGGTGGACGATATTAGGAAGATCGCGGTTCACTTCTGGATAAGATTAGCTCAGGATAGGGACGGGTGGCGTACTCGAAGAGAGGCCTATGCTCAGCAGTGGGCGATTACGGACTGACAATGATGATGATTTCGCGTTAAATATGAGAAAAGCGTATGTTTTACTTTCACAATATTTCAAGTATTGAAATAAATAAAAACGTATTTCAGAACTATTCTATTATTCCGAAATAGCAAATCTGCAACGGCGTTGCGTAGTAAATAAAAAAATATATAGTTTTTTTTCGCGGTAGACTAGAAATTGTCCATAAAAAAACATAGTGAACCCCACATTCAACAACCTGCAAGTTACTTCCCAGTTTTAAAATATAAAAATATGCGTTCTAAAATATTCTATTGAAAGAGAGGATGAATCAGAGCCAGATAATTATCAATTCATGTCACTATGTCGAGATTAGAGAGCTTGCCGGTGACACGACATAATACCATATTAGAATGCGAAATGTAAGTATCAGATTGAGCCCTTCGGCGCGTGTGAAGCTTCAACATAAACTTGTATTCAAATGAACCGTGTAGCATGTAGAGGGTCTACGAGCGTAGCGGTCGCGTAGCACTTGTAGCGGGAGTTTTCAATATGGCTACGCACTCATGAAGTTGAATGAGGCTTGAGTGAGGCTACGTAATATTGTATTTTTAACCCTTTCAAGGTGAAGCAATGCTACGTTACCCTGAGAAAATTACGGTTTTTTTGGAAATACTTCAATATCAGGCTAATTATTTGTATACGGGTTTTATATGTAATTTTAAACAACTTTTACTATCGACATCAATAATTCTATGGACCGGAAGTTAGGAAAAAAAATTACCCGCAAGCAAAAAATGCTATCAGTATTTTTATAATGAAAACATGTTTGAGTACACAAATTTGGAGACTTAATACCTGAATACAAAAATATATGCATCAGGAAATAACGGTATTTTAATTAAATATTTTCCGACCTTGAGATAATATTGAATTTCATCTGGCCTATAAAAAGGTTTATTCATTAACAAAAATAAGTGGATTATGCGCATATCCCAAAGAACGTATATATACGTAGTCAATTATAAAGTAAAGAAAGTTTATACCATTTTCGCCTAATTTTTACGGAATTTATGAAGATTACTTTTCATTGTTTTTGACCATATCGGTATTAAATTTAGGTGGATTATTAATGAATATTTAGTCAAATTACCCAACCTATTTTTTGGTGTAAAAATATGGCTGATATCGATATATTGTTGTGTTTTCATAGAGCGAAACCGTAAAGTTCTCAGGGTACGTGTGCAACGTAGCATGTAGCAGTATTCTTCTGCCTTGTAGCTAGCTCGCAAAAACTTAACACATGTGTGTAATTGCTCAGCCCGTGAGCGTTTAGAATTACATTCGGGTTCGGGTGAAGGGTGAAATCGTTTATTTTAGCATAAGAACGTATAGTAGTAAGCGAGAGAGACATATAGACTTGAAATTCATTCTAAATGCCCATGGGCTGCAGTTGATTTCTTTGAAAATACCTACAGGTTTAGAAAGCGTAATCTGTTCGACTATAGAACTTTTTAAATATGCACAATTGCGGAGTCTGTTTTTTGACGTGATAACGTCTTATAAATCGATGACTCACTGTCCCGTTCCGCCTGAGCCGAGCGTTCGGCTTTATGACGTGATCACGTAAAATTATCGTCCGCAAACCGACTTTATAGACAACCAATTTTTTCTACTAATTTGCGCTTACGCAAGAGAGACCGCATAAACCAAAACGATCATGGGATGCGACCATGGAATCGGGCATCTCAACTATTATTTTATACCTAAAAATTACATTTTGTATGATACCAATCCCATTAACACTTGATTACACGAGACAGATTACACATATCAATATTCAACAAATCATATTGTCCCGGCTTAAAATCGCCTAACTACCATTGGAGGCCGAGCTTGGCGACTGCCATTTTTCCGCCTTGTAGCGAAACTGTTTTTTCGGGCATAACTCATATGTGAGTCATTTTTCTTGAATGGGTCAAGTAAGACATACCTACACTGCAAAGAATCGCTACGCTCGTAGCCGATACCGTAGTTTTCCCCGTATGTAGCGGAAAGCGACTACAGCGCAGGTGCCCGCTATGCAGGCTCCTGGTAATGTATCAGTGGCGGTGCGTGAAAATTTTCGATGGGCAACCTGAGGGCTAATTAATCACGTAACGTATCAAACGCGCGTCAGTACAATTTAACTGTCAATTTTCCATATAAAAAGTGACATTTAGACCTACCCGACGTTCGTACAATGCGTTACGTGATCGACCTGCAGGTAGATCACGTAACACATTGTGCGAATAATGACACTTTTTATATGGAAAATTGACAGTTAAATTGTACTGACGCGCGTTCGGAACGTTACGCTGGAACAAAAAAATATATGTAATATTTAAGAGTAAATAAATTAAAGTTTCCATAAAAATACATTGTAGGCAAGCCGGTGGGAATAGGCTTGTATGTGTGACGTGATCCGTCACATGACGCGAGGAAAGTCACCGGGACACGATGGACTCAGTATCGAGCATTTGCAAGCTGCTGGAGTACACTTACCCAGATTGTTAACTATGCTGTTTTCGTTGTGTATTGGTCATGCCTATTTACCAGATGAAATGTTGAGGACAGCGCCGATTTAGTGTATCTACATGGCTTAAACGAGTTTAGATTCACTGTAGTTTTACTATATTTACGTCTATCTAACACTTCTATAAATACCCTTTTAGTATTCCTCTGCCATGTTTCAACACAAGGCCCTACGTAAATATTGACTGAAAAACCAATATGCTATCAATCGTGCGTCGGCCATATTTCACCTGCGGTGTTAACGCTAGGCACGTCCTGACGTCACTACGTAACGCTATGTCACTCTTATGACGTCACGAGAGCCTGAATTTGTTTAATCTCTTTCACTCCAATCCTGAGACATCGTTGCTTCCAAATGGATGAATGATTGCGGTTTTTAGGGTTCCGTACCCAAAGGGTAAAACGGGAGCCTATTACTAAAACTCCGTCTGTCACCAGACTGTATCTCATGAACCGTGATAGTTAGACAATTGACATTTTCACAGATGATGTATTGAATAATAAAATGAATATTGAAGGGGGCTCACGTTTACAACAAACGTGTTTTTTTGCCGTTTTTATAGATAATAAAACGGAACTCTTCGTGCGCGAGTCCGACTCGCACTTGGCCGGTTTTATTTTTTATCAAAACGAATGTTTAACATGTATCTGTGTGTCTTTCTTGTCTGTCGAGACGGTTGGTTGTAATCTATATGTTTGTTGTGTAGATGTTGTACATTTTTGTGAAGAAGAAGCGTTCATAGCCCGGCGGCGCCTGCGTATCGTTAACGATAACGCAGGTCAAGCAAAGACGGCAGGGGTCAGTCTTTGGATGGGTGACCACCTGTTTGAGTGGTTACTATAAATGAGCACTTCCGTGCTTTGGAAGGCACGCTAAGCAGTTGATCTCGGTTGCTGTCTATGACAGTAGTCGTTAAGCCGAGTTAGAGGCCTTCGGGCGGCTTAAGAACCTCTAACAGTCGAGTTGCCCTCTCACTTGACAAAGGGGGGACAACTGTCACTTGCGTCCGCAGGAGCTACCTACCACAACCCTGCACGTGTCCCCTGGGTGGTACTAAAGAGTGACAAACCCAAAAAGGCCAAAAGTAATATATGCCATACCTACGATTAAATAAATTTTTGTGAAAAGATTTTTTTGTTTATTTAATATTTATTGCACCAAAAAATATCGTTAGATCCATCATTTAGTAAGGTAGAATTGACCTACCAAGTGCTCTTCATCTTATTAATCTTATTATACAGAGTTGGTAAGTAACTTAACTCAAATATACAGTCCTATTGCTCTAAAAACCGTACAAATCGTGCACTCGGGCCATCCATTCAAAAAAACATGTGCGTTAACCCAGACCAAATAAGCGTAGATAAGCCCCATACATTCCCCTCACGTCCACACCGTCCGATTGAAAAACAGTAACAATGCATAAAACCCCAACACACTTGTAACCTTTGTAATTCAGAGGGTTTACAGTATGGACTTGGATGAGTTCTTAATCCTTTGTAATAAGGTGTGTTTTTGCGAGTTAAGTGGCCGGACTGCCCTCATGGGGTTACGCTAACGAATGCTTAGCTTTGTCGATGTATCAAAGGCGTGAGGTGGGTTCCCAGTGCCTGCTTTGTTACTGGCTACTGGTCTGTTGAGTGGTCTTGGTACGTTCATATTATTATGTTAACTTTTACCGATTCAACGCCAACCACGACACACGAGGCGCTTTATATATTATGCTACATATACAGTGTGTATTTTTAATATTACCTCAAATTGTAACCAGATGTAGGTGTTGCCATGAACCAATATTGCAAGTTTTTTTTTATTGACTACTAACTTTTTTTTTCTTATAAAATAATTCTGCACGCAATGTATCACTACATTGTCTTACTGATGTGACGTCACAACTGTCATAAGTAACCCGCTTCTTCCATGTGTCAAATAAGTCTAAGCATTACATTGCTGCTCGATAAATTTTCAAGAATTAATTACGCTTTGGTAGTTAAGAATAACTTACAATTTTCTTACAATATCGGTTCATAGAACTAAAAGCTATGTATGGTTACAATTTGAGGTAATAACGTAATACCATCATTTAACCAACGGTGACTAAATAAACAAAGGGCCATTGTAGGCGATCAGTGCTTCAATCAATGTTGGTTGAACCAGCGTAGCAGCGAAAACAAAACTAGCCAAATCTAACTTAATTTGCAGTAGAGTTCATAAATATAATCGAACGATCGAGCGAAGCGAATGAAGTTTTATGCTTCAGCTTGGGCCGAAAATCGTTTGTCCGGTGTCCTTGTGAAATTTTGTGAGCAGATTCGTTAATTATATAGTTTTTTTGTCTCGTCTCTTTTTTGAAATTCATAAAACAATTTTTTTTTAACAAGACAGGCTCGCGAGTTCTCAGCTCACAGAGCCACTAGTTAAGTACGTTCTCAAAGATAAGTTCTCAGCTCAAAGAGTCACTAGTTACGTACGTTCTCAAAAATAAGTTCTCAGCTCAAAGAGCCACTAGTTACGTACGTTCTCAAAGATAAGTTCTCAGCTCAAAGAGCCACTAGTTACGTACGTTCTCAAAGATAAGTTCTCAGTTCAAAGAGTCACTAGTTACGTACGTTCTCAAAGATAAGTTCTCAGCTCAAATAGCCACTAGTTACGTACGTTCTCAAAGATAAGTTCTCAGCTTAAAGAGCCACTAGTTACGTACGTTCTCAAAGAGAAGTTCTCAGCTCACAGAGCCACTAGTTACGTACGTTCTCAAAGATAAGTTCTCAGCTCACAGAGTCACTAGTTACGTACGTTCTCAAAGATAAGTTCTCGGCTCAAAGAGCCACTAGTTACGTACGTTCTTAAAGATAAGTTCTCAGCTTAAAGAGCCACTAGTTACGTACGTTCTCAAAGAGAAGTTCTCAGCTCACAGAGCCACTAGTTACGTACGTTCTCAAAGATAAGTTCTCAGCTCAAAGCGCCACTAGTTACATACGTTCTCGAAGATAAGTTCTCAGCTCACAGAGCCACTAGTTACGTACGTTCTCAAAGATAAGTTCTCAGTCAAAGATCCACTAGTTACGTACGTTCTCAAAGATAAGTTCTCAGCTCACAGAGCCACTAGTTACGTACGTTCTCAAATATAAATTCTCAGCTCACAGAGCCACTAGTTACGTACGTTCTCAAAGATAAGTTCTCAGCTCAAAGAGCCACTAGTTACGTACGTTCTCAAAGATAAGTTCTCAGCTCACAGAGCCACTAGTTACGTACGTTCTCAAAGATAAGTTCTCAGCTCACAGAGCCACTAGTAACGTACGTTCTCAAAGATAAGTTCTCAGCTCAAAGAGCCACTAGTTACGTACGTTCTCAAAGATAAGTTATCAGCTCACATAGCCACTAGTTAGATACGTTCACAAAGATAAGTTCTCAGCTCACATAGCCACTAGTTACGTACGTTGTCAAAGATAAGTTATATCAGCTCAAAGAGCCACTAGTTACGTACGTTCTCAAAGATAAGTTCTCAGCTCACAGAGTCACTAGTTACGTACGTTCTCAAAGATAATTTCTCAGCTCACAGAGCCACTAGTTACGTACGTTCTCAAAGATAAGTTCTCAGTCAAAGAGCCACTAGTTACGTACGTTCTCAAAGATAAGTTCTCAGCTCACAGAGCCACTAGTTACGTACGTTCTCAAAGATAAGTTCTCAGCTCACAGAGCCACTAGTTACGTACGTTCTCAAAGATAAGTTCTCAGCTCACAGAGCCACTAGTTACGTACGTTCTCAAAGATAAGTTCTCAGCTCACAGAGCCACTAGTTACGTACGTTCTCAAAGATAAGTTCTCAGCTCACAGAGCCACTTGTTACGTACGTTCTCAAAGATAAGTTCTCAGCTCATTACACAACACCTTACAAGCAAAGATTAACCAAACAAATCGTGTGTTTCTGTTACTCTGTCATACTCGTATGTATTTGTAAGTAAGATTAAATAATAATTTCGTAGTAGCTTATTAAGTTTTATGGACAAGTTCGTAGGTTTTTGGTTTTCAGCGAAGATTAACACCTGGTGCTTTATGTAATTAATGCTGAGAGCGTAGAATTGAGTTTAAGTGTCATAGTAATCACGCTCATTTTCAAAACTCATCTCCTAAGGGTTTTAAACAGGGGGAAAAGTATGGAAGTTCCTCAAAAGTCGGATGTATCCTGATGTCACCCATGGGAAATCTTATTTGGTACACGGCTATGGAGAAACATAAAGAACTACTAAATCAAAACAATGGGCATTGACATCGGCGACACAAGGCTGACTAACCTGCGTTTCGCCGATGACATTGTCTTGTTCTCCCACACTGCACCCCATCTAGAACAAATGCTCCAAGATCTGAGCACAGCCAGTCTTGAAGTCGGACTCAAAATGAACAGGGCAAAGACCCAGTTGATGACCAATGGCGTTAAGCATAGGGTTAAGGTAGATGGGCAGGATATGCAATATGTCGACGAGTATACCTACCTGGGCCAGACAGCATCCTTCGATAACAGGCAGTCTAAAGAAATCGATCGACGTATCGCAAACGCCTGGAAGAGCTTCTGGTCTATGAAGGCGCTAATGAAGGGCAACCTTCCTTTGGCACTGAAGCGCAAGCTGTTCGATATGTGCATCCTGCCTATCCTAACCTATGGCGCCCAAACTTGGTCACTAACAGAAGCCCAAAAGTCCCGACTCAAGATTTGCCAGCGAGCAATGGAACGCAGCATACTCGGAGTTCGTAGGATCGATCGGATCAGGAACACGGAGCTGCGTACCAAAACTGGCATCGTAGATGTGGGTGCCAAGACCGCGAAGCTTAAGTGGGACTGGACTGGACATGTCTGCCGAATGCACGCAGAACGATGGGCCAAATTAGCCACCGAATGGACCCCACAAGATGGCTTTCGAAGTAGAGGCAGACCGAAAAGGCGATGGCGGGACGACCTTGACACATTTTGTACAGATTGGCGAACACTAGCACTGGACCGAGACAAGTGGCGGAAAAAAGGGGAGGCCTTTGCCCAGCAGTGGGACACAAATTAGGCTACAAAAAAAAAATAAAAAAATAAAAAAAAAAACAATAACGGCATAAAAGTGACGTCATGGACCTCGACCGTTTTCTCTCTCTAACAAGCAACATAAAACGGTTGTAACTTCGTAATTTTTTGAAATATTTGATTAGTATTGTCGTCATTATGCATATTTTTTCCCTTCTTTTGGAGTAATAATACTTTTTTATTCTTATTTTTAAATTTTAAATTCTAATTAGTTATTGTATATTTATTTGAATACTTACTGGAGTTATTGTTAGTAAAATCCGCAAATTTTTTTTTTTAATTCTTTTGTAATCGTCGGGGGTGGACTGAAAACCAGCGCTGTGACATCAAATCGGTGGCACAGCAAACGCTGAGTCCATCCCTATTGCCACATTGTGTTGTTTTTTTTCCTTTCTAGTTGTATATTAAAAAAAATGTGTGTTTAATTAATGTGTACGAGTTTTTTATTTATGTGTGGCAATAAATCTATTTCTTTCTTTCTTTCTTCCTTTAAAAGTCCTTTCTAATGTACAAAATTAACGGATGTTTTTTTTCGAACGCTAATGCAAAGATTTTTTTTTAAATCAGACGAGTGGCTTCCGGCATTACCTCTACATATACAAACTAACAACCTCACAGACTGTTCACCTTAATAAATATCAGTATAGATAACCTTAAAAAGCCTTACCTAGTCCAAATGATAAAAGTATACCGTGTAAGTTCGCAGACAGCAGTAACAAGCTCGGTAATCATTAAATTAGTTACCGAACAGTCGCCGCCGGCGGCAGACGGGTTGAACATTATATGCCCATGTATTGTATATGTTGTAGGTACGCCACCGTAAAATTGGGAACATCGTTAGTTTTCCACTAGATGGCGCGGTTTCGCCCGCGTATTGCAAAGGACGCAGGCAAACCCACGAGATACAATACTACGTGTTTTTGACCATTTCCGTTATTTGCAAGGGGGCATATTATAATACAGTCGATATTGTTCAACCTCGAAAACCTGGGGCGTCAGATGAGATTTGGTACGAATGTTCGTTGGAAGCGCTATGTTCGTCTCCCAAAAGTCCCCGGGTCAGGACCTTGTAGAACGGCCGCTATCTTGGGAAATGTACTCCATTCAGGTTTTGTTCGAAAACTACGTACTCTTTGAAAACATGGTCTAAAGCAACATTAAAGCTGAATAAATTCTGCACAAGTCTATAATACACAACCATGGCGAGAAAACGTGTCTTCGTGGAGAAAAATGCATCCACATGAGATTTTCCCTCAATGTCCTTCCAGGGAGGATTCTCCGAATTTGAAGCTCGGGAGGATTTCAAATCTACTTTGATTTACACAAGATATGATATGACCTACATTAATGATAACATTTAACCCGACTACGGCGAAACTCAAAAGAATGGTAATGGATTAAATTTATCGTTAAATATTGATAGCTTCCACCCAAAGGGTAAACCTGGACCCTATTACTCAGAATCCGCTGTCCGTCTGTCACCAGACTGTATCTCATGAACCGTGATAGTTAGACAATTGAAAATTTCACATATGATGTATTTCTGTTGCCGCTATAACATCAAATACTAAAAAACAAAATAAAATAAATATTTAAGGGGGCTCCCGTACAACAAACGTGATTTTTTTGCCGTTTTTATAGATAATGGTACGGAACCCTTCGTGTGCGAGTTCGACTCGCGCTTGGCCGGTTTTGTTTAACGACTCACGCTAACTGGGTATAAATTAATTTGAAAATGCCCATTTACTCCACCACTGTACTCCGTTTTTATAGAATTGGTAGGAACTTTACAGTCTGCCGGATATACGATATTAACTGCAGGTGTCCATTAACCGGCTTAATAGTATCGCGAGAAACCTCACAACCGCATTGGTACTGTCAAAATGTTGTGCTCTCCGCGTTTATTTCTAGAAGGCCTTATTCAACTAATCTATTTTGGGTATAATGCCGTTACGATTCGTTTGTATTTGATATGTAATGTTCTTAAAAATGGGACAAAACAGATTTTATTTATCAGTGGCACATTCCATGAATAAAGGTTTAATCATACATCATCATGTCAGCCGAAAGACAGTAGACGTCTTTTGGCTGATATGATGATGTTGATGATGCTGGATAGGCCTCCCCCAAAGAGTGCCACAATGACCGGTCCTGCGCCGTCCGCATCCAGCGGACTCCCTTTACTTGGTCATCAGTCCACTTTGTCTACCCACGCTGCGCCTGCAGGTACGTGGTCGGTACTCGAGAACCTTTCCACCCCAACGGCTTTCAATTTCATTTATTCATCAATCAACTGGTATCATCGATTCTACGTGCAGTTTGGCCCGCCCACTGCCACTTAAGTTTAGCGATTTGGAGCGCTATATCGGTTACCTTGGTTGTGCTGCGGATAGGTAACCTCATTTCTGCTGCGAGCAAATGCTAGTTAGATATGTATACGGTGCAAAAACAACACGTCGCACGTTAACATATTTTGACTGGTTTCGACACATGAAAGTTTAAAATTGGACCCGCTCGGGCGGAAGGCGGAAGGATGCACACAGGTGCAGACGGTGCAGTGCGCTCTGCAACACTCTAAAAAAGCTGGGACATAACAGGGATTTTTACTTAGTATTTACCTACACACACTGTGCTGAAGGTATCTCGGAACCGGGATATGTGGACAATAATTAAGCCTTTCTCTTTTGCACTGTAGTAGCACTAGTCCGTTTTAAAAATACAGCTGGGAATACAGATAATGAGGCTAGGCTGTCTGGCAATACTAAAAGATCAGCTTGGCTTCGACATTTACATTCAAAAATATGTTGACAATAACTGATTATAAGGACATTCTACTGCAACCCTTCGCAGAAGTTGCTTTTGCTAAAATTTACATTATATAAAGGTCAAATATAATTCACACCACACACACAATAACAACACAATATTGGGGGAAGTAATAAAGTGAATGGTGTCACCTCCAGGGTGTTTTTAAGACTTTTAGCAAAACTATTTAATCTATACATATTATAAAACTCTTCACTGATAAAACTACTCAAAGTAGTATCGAGGGTAGCCTATACTTTGATAGGCTGCATGTTCGAGGAATTCCTGGTAAATTCACTTTGAAATTTACTCATCTAAATCAGTCAAACTATAGTAGTTTATGCTACTGATACATAATGAGGGGCCTTAAAATACGAGTGTGGTTTTATGAAACGAGCGTCAGCGAGTTTCATAATAGGATCACACGAGTAAAAAGCAGCTAAAAAAATAATAAAAGTGAAAAAAAAGTTTAAAAAGTTAAAAAAATATGAAAACTTGAATAAAAGTGAAAAAAAGTAAAAAAAAGCTAGAAAAAGTGAAAAAAAGTAAAAAAAAGTTAGAAAGTTTAAAAAAAAAGTGAAAAAAGTAAAAAAAGTGCAAAAATAGTTAAAAAATAATAAAATAGTGCAAAAAAGTTTTTAAAAGAGTAAAAAAAAGTAAAAAAGTGGAAAAAAAGTAAAAAAGTGGAAAAAAGTAAAAAAAGTAAAAAAAAAGTGAAAAATAAGTTAAAAAAGTTATAAAGTAAAAATAAGTTAAACAGAAAAAAAAGTAAAGAAATTGTTAAAAAAGTAAAATTAAAAAAACGGCCTCCGTAGCCCAGTGGGTAGTGACTCTGCCTATGAAGCTGGAGGTCCCGGGTTCGAATCCCGGTCAGGGCATTTATTTGTGTATTTATCACGAATATTTGTTCCTGAGTTATGGATGTTATATATGTATATACGTATCTATATGTATGTATCTATTATATATATCGTCGCCTAGTACCCACAACACAAGCCTTACTGAGCTTACCGTGGGCCTAGGTTGATTTGTGTAAGATTGTCCCGTAATATTTATTATTATTATTTATTATAATATACATTGACGTTTCGTATCGATAACTGTTTTAATATCTATAGATACTAGAATAGAGACCCACTTGAGTTTTGACAGCTGTTCCAAATTTAAACTCATAACGATACCAAAATCTGTACTGTAATAACATTACAGTACAGATTTTACCTACTACCACAGACAAGAAAGTTGTCATAGTAAAATTGGTTGTAATAATGCTGGTCATTACCGACGGTTTCTGAACGCATTTTAGAGCACTAATGATATGTGCGTAGATAATAGTACATTATGATACAAGTGTGCTAAGTTGGTCATTACACACGAGTCGGTTTTTAAGCCTGAGCCGAAGGCGAAGGCTTAATGGAGACGAGAAGTGTAATGACCAATGCTCACGTGTTTCATACGACGTTTTTCAACACATTTGCGAGGAAAAAATAAAAAAAATAAAAAATGAAAATGTTAAAAGATATGTAATGAAAAGGCACTAGTGCGATAATGTAATGTAAAAGTCACGGCATGGGTAATATTCTGCATTAATTTGCTAATATTTAAAAAGATATGTAATGAAAAGGCACTAGTGCGATTATGTAATGTAAAAGGCACGGCATGGGTAATATTCTGCATTATCAGTGTAAATACGCTGTAATAAGTCCTACTTTACGAGCAGGTGTGTTGAAAATGTTATTACAGCTTCTTCATTGTTATAAGTAACCTTTATATAATAATGATTGAGATATATTTAAATGTCTCTTTGATCTTTGCCTACATAAGGATTATAAAAAAAAACTTTTTCATTCATTCTATCTGTCACAGTAGTTAAATAGGCCAGACAGCTACAGTAAGCGGCACAAAAGTATGCGCGTCTGATGTTAGCTACTTGTAGCGCCGCAAAGGTGTCAGAGGGGTCGGACGGGTATGCGGGAGGCGACTCGAGGCTAACTTCAGACACGCAAACTTTTGTGCCGCGTACTATACTTATGTTGTTAAATACGCAATAACTTTGTGCTGTTCCAAGTATTTTAACAGGTATTAATACTTGGTACCTATTCATAGGCCAAAAACTGCAGCGTAGTGAATGTTTAATGAATGAACGCGTTCATTGACGACGCGTGCGTTCCGGCATTACACATCCATGTGTAGCCGCCAGTGAGGCCAATTCGTTTAAAAGGCGCTAAGAGAAGCGGAATCGACCAAATGGCCCTTATTGCGTCGTTGAGCTTAAAAATTATGAGATAAAAAAGGTTTAAATTCTTAATAATCATATACTTACATAACTATTTTTATAGTCGCTGACGTTGTTGTGGCGATCTTAAAGGGTTTTACAAAGAGTTTTTCATCACACCTGACCATAAACTGCCAATTACCGCCCGCTGCTTGAGCTGAAAAACGGGGCGAGACGTACAATTTTTTAACTCACCACAGGCGGTACCGAATATAGAAAGCCTCTGATCGCATTGTTATCGCCCTTGATTAGGCCTGAAACTTTAACAGCTGTGGGCACCTGTTAAGTGACTAAGTAACTTACTTAGATTTTTGTATTAAAGCCTAAATTTTTGCATTGATTTCATGTATTTTCCGTTGGTACCCATGTGGTGGGTGGGTTAAATAAATAAAACACTAAGAAAATTGTAAAATGGAGAAAACGTTATTTAAAGTTCACCACTAACAGCATTATAAAATAAAACAATTGCACATCACGACATTGAAAAATATCCACAGACCCTCACAATGAAATAATAAGGAGCTTGCGGGAACAAATATTGGTCCGGTCGCCGTTATACCTCGCTAGTGTCATAATAGAACAAGCGGCCACTATTTTAACAAGACCTTCCACTCCCCTGGAAGTTAATCAAGAGATAGGATCATCAGGTGAATACCAGCAAGTTCCGTAGGTCTTTATAAGATGGTTGCTAAAGCGGCTATCATGAACATTAACGGATAAATACCGCCGGTTAGTGCCGTAATGAAGGAAGCGGGCGGTAATGTGAAGGTTTTAGGTTTTTATTGTGGGTTTGGGAGGTTCCGGGATAGTGCTTAAGGTACGAAAAGGGCTTTAAAATACTTGATACTGTACATATTTACGATCGTCATAACATGTTTTTATCACATAATCGTACTTAATACTAGTGACACAAGAGGTGACGTTGTTTATTAGGATCAAAAGACGAGCCAAAAATAAGGCTTTAATAGTAGTTTATGTGACTGTACATAATGAAGGGCATTAAATTTAAAGGACATTAATTGCCTAATTATGTACAGTTACATACACTACTTTATCTATCCACATATCATAAGCCTCCATGATGCATTCAGGAGCCGCATATTATGGCCGGCATCGCGACGTTATTTTCTGGCAGCTGTCATAGTTTTTTTCTTAATTCAGAGACAAACTAGAGTCGGATTCAACTATCATATCGTTCGATATCTTACTTACGTGCGACATTTGTCAAATTTGTATGCAAATTGACATTTCATTTCGAACTAAACGTCATCTCGACTGATATTAGAATAGAGGTCAAATCAAATTTCTTTGATTTCAGAGATGTTCGAAATTGGAATGAATAGTACATTACTGCAAAGGCCGTGAAGTAAGGGATTGATGGACGAGTTTGGGCTAGACGGCCGAGTCGTAGACGAGGCCGGATACAACGAGTCCAGCAATCCCTGTTCCGGCCGAGGCTTGTATAGTGCTTTTCTCAAACGATGTGAGGAAATAATAAATAGTTATTTGTTATACAAGGGTGCAGTTATAATTTAACCGCGAGTGTGGAATTGAAACACGAGCTAGCGAATGTGAGTGGTTTAAAAATAGAATCCTTTTCACCTCACTAAAGTGAGAAAGATTCTAGATAAAAAAATCTAAAAAAGAAAAAAAAAACATAAAAAGGATAATATTAAAAAAACATTACAAAAGAGTAAAACAAAAAGAAAAAAAAGATTAAAAAAAACAACTAAAAAAACAAAAAAAAACAACTAAAAAAAGAAAAAAAACGCCCAAAAAAATGACAAAAAACAAAAAAAAGAGGAAAAAAACAAAAAATGTACAAAAAAAAAGAAAAACAATCAATGAATACTATAAAAAAACAAAAAAAAACAAAAAAAAACAAAAAAAAAACAAAAAAAATGGAAAAAAAAACTAAAAAAAACAAAAAAAAAACGAAAAAAAAACATTAAAAAAAGGAAGAAAAAGGAAAACTTGAAAAAATTAAAAAAAACGACAAAAAAAAAACAAAAAACATTAAAAAAGGTAAAACAAAAAGGAAAAAATAGATAAAAAAAACTTAAAAATAATATAAAAGACCCTACAAAAATTCTAACATTAAAAAATAGACAAACATCAAGAAAAGAAAAGATTTTTTTTTTAAATCATTAAAAACGATAAACAACACTAAAAAATAAACGAAAAATAACAAAAAAAATGTAAAAAACTAACAATTTTTTTTTACAAAAAACTAAAACAATTAAAAAAAAGTATTGGTGGTTGGCAGTATGTATTTTTTCCTTTGTCTGTTTAATATCAGTAAGCAATTTTAAAAAGTTAGAGTAGCGGCCAATAATGTTTTTAGTTAGGGTTTTCATACATTACTTCTTGGCCTAGGCCAAGAAGTAATGTAGGGAGCCATAAACAAGGAACTTCATGTCTTCATTTCGTGACATTAACGCATACATTTCCGAGCATGTTTGAGAAAATAATATTATCGAAATCGATGTTATTATTTAGCAATAATAACATTTTCACAGATAAGAAATTTGGTCTAACAAAACAGTCTATTTTTATGGTGGTCATAATGTGCGGTTCTTGAACGGGAGGGGTTATGATATTTGGTTACATAAAGTCCTTAACTACCTATAGCAATGCCCACAGAGAAGACAGGAGCCCAAACCCCTGTATGACCCAAATAACAAAAATCACTTATGGCGTAGGAGCCCGCTAGGCGGGTTCCTGGCAGTGTTAAACGTAAATCCTGGCCCCGTAGCATGGATGGCCTTATCACGCGATAAGTGATAAAATAACAGCGTCGTCTCGTTCTATCGAACGGTGTCAGCCAGGTACGGACGCTCTATCATGTCACTTATCGCGTGATAAGCCATGCATGCTGCGGGGCCAGATTATGGAATAAATTTATCGTATCTTATCTTATCATAAAGTATATAAATCATTTATGGGTCAATGTCAACTATTTTACAATAAATTACTACCACTTGAATTGCCATTACCTGCTTTGAAGAAATATCTAAAATCATCCTTGCTAAAAAAGGGATACTATACTGTCGAGGACTACTTAATAGATAAAAATGCTTGGCCCAGCTTAGTAAAAAAATAAAAAAAAGAATGAAATGTTGCTAATTAAGTATTTATAACTGATTACCTTGACATTACTTATAATATATAAACTATGCTTATTTACTTAACGTATTAATTGTTAGTTTAACTATAGACGATGCACATACACGAAGCTGAATTTAACTTCTCCATTTTATTATCTAAGGTATTTTAAAAAACAAATTTTATGTAAAAATCCCTTGACATGTTGTAATAATTTTAAGTCTTAAGTATATTTACTAGAACCAGAGTGTTTCTAGTGTTGTAGCTGATGACTGACGATGCAAAAGTGGTTCGATGAATCCTATTTGAATAAATAAATTCTTTCTTTCTTTCTTTCTTTCATAATAGAACTTTTTGTTTCAGGTATGTTTCCAAATTCAAGTACAAGGGCTGGCCAAACATCTTCGATCCTGCATCGTACGTACGTGAAATAATTAAATCCCAGATTCAGATAATTTTATTAATAAAAGTCCCTACAGGAACATTTTACATTTATTCAATAACTGTCCTCTATACACATACTATTCGTAATCCTAATGTAGGTACCAACGTTTTAGAAATATGCTATTACGCTTTCTATACGATAGGTATATCCGTAATAGAATTTTACGATAAACGTTTCGTGCAATAAAATAAAGCGCCTATTCCATTAAAAAAGCAATTATTCCGATCCAACTGTTCGGCAGCGAATAAACCTTGTTACTCACTGTACCGTGGCGCTGGTTGACTGGCAGAGATTACTAGGTGTTAAGGCCTATTATGCTGTGCTTTTGAATTATGCAATCGTGAGGATAAAGCGTGTTTATTGCTTTAATTTTATATTGTGGTACAATGAATAATCAACTATCAAAGATTAAAGGGCGGCTTGCGTCAACCACACTTTTTCAGCAGTAATGTACCACCATCACAATCAGTATCTAAAATGGCGTCGGCGTCAATAAAACTAGCTCCCGCAACGGCCGTTGCAGACACTCGAACCTCGAACGCAATCACAGCATCGCTCTGCGGTTTACCGTGGGCGTCCGGCTGTCTAGTGACCCTTGAAGCCGAAATGAACGCAGTTGCTTTATACAACGTTCCATTTTCAATCAGGTTATATGACTGGAAACTTCTAGAATTAGGTTTATAGATTGAAAAGTATTTAGTCATTTCTAAAGTTTAATATTTGTATTGATGATTGGGATCTAGTGTCGAGCATAGCATGTCCAAATAGCTATTCTAGTATCAGACATTCGAGCGTATATAATCGTCGCTGCCCTTAACCGACGGCGTCTGTCTGTCTAGTGTCCCCTGAACAAACTGAAATGAATAACGTTGGATTGCGTTTCTTGTTACAATTTCGATTTTATGGCTTCTATGCAAAATGTTTACCAGCTTTCTGGGTGACCTTTATAGTTATACATTTGCATTCTAGACAGTCGGGCACAATTACCGCATCGCTGTGCGGTCTGCCGACCATCGGCATCCGTCTGTCTAGTGGCCCTTCAGCGGGCGGAATAACACTGTTGAAATTAATAAAATAATAATAATAAATAAATATTACGGGACAATCTTACACAAATCAACCTAGGCCCACGGTAAGCTCAGTAAGGCTTGTGTTGTGGATACTAGGCGATGATATATATAATAGATGCATACACATATAGATACTTATATACATAAATAACATCCATAACTCAGGAACAAATATTCGTGATAAATACACAAATAAATGCCCTGACCGGGATTCGAACCCGGGACCTCTAGCTCTAGCTAATTAAATGAAATAATTAATTTGCATTCTATGATGCCTTATAATTAGAGATGCGCCGAATATGGGTTTTACCGAATACGAATATTCGGCCGAATTTTCGGTCCAGCTTTTTCCGAACCGAATATTCGGCCGAATAATTCGGTTCAAAGGAATGCCTTATGCCGCCGTTCCAAAACAGACTCATTTTTCAGTGGTAAAAATCTTGTTGGTTTTTAAGTGAAACATTTATACTAAAGGTAGTTAAATAACAATAAGAATCCGTTTTAGAATTATAATTTCACAGGACAATGACTATGTTACATTCTTACAACTTGCAGACAAAAAAACCTGCAAAATTATTCGGTAAATATTCGGCATTTGAACCGAATAATTCGGCCGAATGACGAACATTGAAAAACGTGCTGAATATGCCGAATACGAAATATTTACCGAATATTCGGCGCATCTCTACTTATAATATAAGTGTTCCAGTTTTAATTGGGTGCAGACTGTTGAGACATTCAGTTGGGAATCTCAGTTCAACAACCCCGACTTTATAAACATACACAACAGACAAGACTTTTGATTTAAAAAAAAACTCGCTCGACACACGGTGAGGACGGTTTATCAGAGACAGACACACAGATACTTATGTACACCTTTCTTTTGACGTGATAACGTCTTATAAATCGAAGAACACCGGCAGCACGCACGAAAAAGTAAGACTCATTGCTCCCTTTCCGCCTGAGCCGAGCGTTCGGCTTTTTGATCACGTAAAATTATCGTCCGTAAACCGACTTTATAGACAACTGATTTTTTGTCGGGGATTAAAAACAGTTTATTATGCACATTACAGTCTAATGTTTAATTATGTAAGACTGTATTAAACTATTACTTTACATAATTATGTACTTGAGCACAATACAGCCTATTAGCTTTGCGGTCTCGGTCTACCGGCTGCAGTCGGTGTTTGTCTGTCGTCTATTTGATAACCACAGTGTAGGTACAAGTAGTCAAGAAGGCGGATAGTCCAAAAAAATCTTACAGCTAGAAGATCCTCATAACCGCTTTTGCCAGCTTTCGCTCCTGCGAAAGCTGGCAAAAGCGGTTATGAGGGTCTTAGGACACGACTTACGACTGAAAGGTCGACTCTAACTAAACACAAGTTCGATTTAGTTAAAATAATGTGTGAATTCGCTACATTTTCAACCTTTTTCAACCAATATGTTACCATCGTAAATGGAACGCAGTCACAGTTCCCCTGCGGTCGCCGCTGTCCAGTGGCTCTTGAACGAACGGAATAAACGTTGTTGCCTTACTTCGAGTGGCGCTTGGTTCTCGACTGAATATTACGCGTGGAAATGTCCGTGTTCGCTTCAGAGCAAATCGATCGAATTGCAGCTTTATTCGAATCAACTTATGGAAACTTAATTTCTTCTTCTACGCGTACCAAGCCTGACCTATCAGAACTCGGATTCGGGCGAGTTGGCAAAAGCATCTGACTCTTCACGCGACACTCAAATATCCTGAACCTGATCCTGGATCTGTCACTGTATCAGAAGATGCGTTCTAGTATAATACGATTGAGATTTAACTTCACAGAGTCGAATGGCCCTAAACTTCAGCCATTTTCCGTTTATAAATAGCCAGAATTTCTCATCCATCGGCCTGTGAGGATGTAGTGCATGGCATAAAAATATTTCGAATTTAGAATTCCTGTCAACACGAAAATACCGCTACATAATATATAATTGAGTAGTTTCCTGGGTAAAAAAAATATAAATCTGTTTATTCCGTCAGTTCTTCTTCTCTTACTTAAGAGCTAGGCTCTTGTCGGTGTAGCTCAAAGTAGGCCCTCCATCTACTCCGATCCCACGCAATCTCGTACTTAACATAATTGAAGGAAAGATAGAGGGGAGGCGAGGAAGAGGAAGACCTAGAATAGACTACATGGAGCAACTCAAAAAGAGAGTTGATTCCGTCAGTTAGATTATCTAAAAAAAATACGTGTTCAATATTTTTAGATAATCTAACTGACGGACTAATTAGTTTTTTTTAGGAAAGTAGCCAATTCTCTGTCTCGCTAATTATTCATCTACTTATTTCTATGAGTGTTTTATATAGGTACCAAACTTTATGCAGAACGGCGGCGTACGGCACGGTTAGAATTCGCTTATGAATATTCCTAAGGCAACTCCTAATGCATGTTCTAGCAAACAACTCTCGGACTTCGGTCCCCAGGAGTATAATCCCCTTGTAGAAAGAAGTTTCTCTTGTTTGTTTTACAAACTCGAGGAAGTTATTACGGACACGAATATCGTAATGGAAAACTCACACTTACTTAATTCCTTGTTTTCAGCACGCAATGGGATTTGTATAGATACATCAAATATAAATCGAAATTAACGAATGGAAATGGAAATTTAAGGCTGGATTCGACCAAACGAGAATGAGGATTTAATATCAGATTTAACGTTGAAACTTGCGGATCTTGGTATAAGCCCTTTTTTATTTGGTCGAACTGATACCTTTCATATTAAAGAATCATACAGTATTCATAGAAATTAATCATAATAAAAATACGTTTCAATTAATTTGACTTTCACATCACTCCAAATTAATTGTGCACCTACATCAGTAGGTAATATTATAGTTGTAACAGGATTCAAGGAATCCGTATAATATCATTATCATCATATCAGCCGAAAGACGTCCACTGCTGGACATAGGCCTCCCCCAAAGAGTGCCAAAATGACCGGTCCTGCGCCACCCGCATTCAGCGGACTCCCGCGGCCTTTACCAGGTAATCAGTCCACCTTGTGGGGGGCCTACCCACGCCGCGCCTTCCGGTACGTGGCCGCCACTCGAGAACCTTTCCGCCCCAACGGCCATCGGTTCTACGTGCAATGTGTCCCGCCCACTGCCACTTAAGTTTGGCGATTCGGAGGGCTATATCGGTTACCTTGGTTCTGCTGCGGATAGCCTCATTTCTGCGATCAGGCAGATAAACTCCCATATTTATAATATACAGCTAAATAATTGTTGCCCATTAGATCTCCGTCTCCTATAACCCATTCAGTGAGAGAAAGGCACGTGGGCGCGGATTACAGGGCTTACAATACAGGAATTCGATATAACAATACAAAAACATTAAGTAAAAGAATTCTTAAAGCCTCTACCACTCATCTGTAAAATTCTTAAGAATTTATAAAGTGCCTGAACGTCTTGCCGCCGAGTTTTGATCCCGCAGACAATCGAAAAAAAATGGAAAACAGATTCACACTTCTTTGTAACACGAGACAAACTTGACTGCTGAAACTTAATCCATTCCTACGTCTTTGTTGCAAAATGCCGCGTCAAAGCGAACCAAGTGATACGAAAAACCTTTTTTCCAGTACCTAAAAGTTTTCGAACCCCGAATCCCGCTACAAAAGACTTCTTAAATTTAGTCCCTAATACTTTACACGCTGAATTTTACGCTGGAGTATTGAAAAATGACCTTTGCGTATTCAATTTTAAGAGTTGATGCAGTGACATCACCTTGGTATTTCCATCTCAACGAAGATGCTATGGTTCAGTGAAAGATATATATGGCATTGTGGAGGCGAGAAATGACACAATATTGTCCTTAGAGAGTGTGCAAGGAATATTGTAGACAGTATTGAGAAAATGTTGCCAGATTTTGCATATAGAGTGGATCCTTTTCAGTTTAGAAAGTACAAAGGTAAAGTTTTCTATAGGTACTAGTATCAAAGCGTATGTACAACGCGGATCCCAACGGCTTGCAAAAGAATCTTAAGATAACTAAGCACCTTTGTATAAAAGATAAACCAAGTTTTCTCCAGATTAAGCGCATATTTAAAACGCTTACTGAACATACGAAGCATAATAATATAATGCCTTGCCAGAGTTTGATACTATTCAAAACTTTCAGTGCCTTAACAAAGAGAAGTCGTTTATTATCATAAGCTAAGGCTGGACTGTTCACTGTACCGAATAAGAATCTGTTTTGTATTTTTATTGCTCGTCAATTATTCAATATTGGAACGCGAAAAAATAAGAAATCGATTTATTTTTTGGTATTAATTAGAAGATACGTGTCAATTTAGCTTTTGCCCTTCGTCAGTGCTGTCTCGTAATCACCTTAAGTGATGTTTGCTATTTGAATAACATTGGCGTAACATGAAACATAGGCGTAGTATTAATTATCGCACTCCTATACAAACTTTACACTCCCGGGATAAATTATCGCACTCCTATACAAACTTTACACTTCCGGGATAAATGTGTAGGTATCCTACCGGGATCTCAAATTATCTGCACCATCGTTTCAGCGATTTAAGCGTCAAGGTGGTTCGCCTTCCATACAAAACGTCATTTGACATTCGCAGGCTAACGGCGTGATATTTTAAGAAGTTCCTAGAAAAGATTCCTAGAAAAAACTTTTTCGGATTACTACGAGTAATGTATGGGCAAAACACTTTTCGCAAAGTATCACGTGAATCACGTCCCAAACATTTTTTTCTTAAATTATCATTCGACAATAGTACATTATGATACAAGTGTGCTAAGTTGGTCTATTACGTCTTTTTAAGCCTGAGCCGAAGGCGAAGGCTTAATGGAGACGAGAAGTGTAATGACCAATGCTCACGTGTTTCATACGACGTTTTTCAACACATTTGCGAGGAAAAAAAAAAAAAAAAAATTAAAATTTTTACGTCATACCTGGCCATAAAGTAGGAATTACCGCACGCTATGCGTGCGGAAAACCCCACTTCCTGGCCAGATAGAGACGTAAAATGTTGTACTCACCACGGGCGGTAATAAAGAAAGCCTCAGAGCGCATATTTATCGCCCTTGCCTTCGGCTCGGGCGTCAAATACCTGCGATCTGAGACATTCTTTGTTTAACCGCCCTAGGTAAGTAATGTACTATAAAAGATATGTAATGAAAAGGCACTAGTGCGATAATGTAATGTAAAAGTCACGGCATGGGTAATATTCTGCATTATTTTGCTAATATTTAAAAAGATATGTAATGAAAAGGCACTAGTGCGATAATGTAATGTAAAAGGCACGGCATGGGTAATATTCTGCATTATCAGTGTAAATACGCTGTAATAAGACCTACTTTACGAGCAGGTGTGTTGAAAAGAAAGTTTATTCTAGGAAAGGAGGAATTTCGCGCAAATGGAAAAAAAACGAGAACGCCATCCTCGCTGGTGAAGTGGTGACGTGAAGCGCAAGAAAATATCTGCATATCCATAGAAACAGAATAAAAAATAGTTTTTTTACATAATCAAAATCCTCGTGAATTGAAACGGCATTGTTACAAAAGTTCCTTTTAGACATGCGCAGCCTTGAGTTATCGTAGAGGCGGGTAACAAAAGTTCCTTAACCCTGCTATCAAATGTCTTTATAATGCAAATGTGTCTCACTCAGACGTGGAAAATTTAATTTGCCTGCTATACTGAAAATGAAATGGGATATGGTAGACGAAATGTTTCTGACAGTTTTAGTTAAAATATCCTCTCAACTTCAAAGTGAACGGTATTCTTGCTTGATGTTAATGAAGAATGAAACTATGGAGGTAGTTTAGGTACTTTATATTTTAGACAAACTATTAAACTTCAAGATTCATCCAGACGGACTGTTAGATATTTTAACTCCAGCGCTTTCTGGATATTGGTTTTTGCCTTTGTCACTTCGAACAATGATACCGACTAAGGCCACGCCACACAACACACTAAGCACACGCTAAGCTAAGGCCACGTTGGCTGTTTGCTGACCATTTTTGTCGCGTTATGGCTTGTATTTTGGGGAACTTTAGATATAGGTGAATTTTCCTTTAGTTTTGATTTAAGGGAAACATTTTTGGCAGATGAACGACATGTTTGAAGATTTTAGGTGCAGGTCTAGTTTTCTCAACACGACGGTATTTTCGGTAAATAGACGAGGTTGGCACACATGTATCTTCTTCTCTTACTTAAGAGCTAGGCTCTTGTCGGTGTAGCTCAAAGTACGCCCTCCATCTACTCCGATCCCACGCAATCTCTTTAACCTCACGATATGACTCAACATCAACTCTCTTTTTGAGTTGCTCCATGTAGTCTATTCTAGGTCTTCCTCTTCCTCGCCTCCCCTCTATCTTTCCTTCAATTATGTTAAGTACGAAGTTGTCATGTCGTAAGAGGTGCCCTATCATCTTCCCTCTCCTATTTTCTAAGTTCCTAACTAGCTGCCTGGTTTGCCCCACTCTATTCAGCACTTCTTCATTGGTTACTCTATCTCTCCAGCTAATTTTCTCCATTCGTCTCCAACACCACATCTCAAACGCTTCTAATATCTCCGCATCTTTCTGGGTCAAGGTCCACACATGTATATACTTCATAAAAACTTAAACATATTAAACCGTGCACGTATCACAGAAGAACACCCTTACCTCCAAGCGCTGCAGTTGGATTTAGTTCAACTTGGGTTTATGCTCTGATAACTGTACAACTTTCCTCAACACGCATTTAGAGTTAAGTGATACTTCGCTGGAAAGTCATTTTGTCTGCAAATCGCTCACTCTAAACATTTTTACTAACTCGAGAGCAAACTTCAGCATAAAAACCTTCTAATGTATTCCATTATGTCTCTCTTATTGTCGTTTTGAAATAAGTTTTGTGTTCCACAATAAGAAGTTTTTACTTAATGTTTTTGTCTCTCTGTGTTTAAGTTAAAACTGGTTTGTTCTTACAAATACAATTGTTTTGTTATAATTGACAGACAAAGACAACCTAATTGTGGTAATTAATTTAGCGCCTGGTTAATTATCGGAGGCAATTTCATTATTAACAGTGTTGTTGGTGGATTCACGAATACTGAGAGCAGTATTCATTCCGTCATATTTGACAAAAGGGACAAGTCCCCACTTTCAAATATCCGTCTTACAAAATCAAAATGACAAAGATAACCAAGTGAGTATGTCCCGTTCTTTATAGGTATTTGGCGTTATACCGTAAGTTACATCAAAATGGTAAACTAAAAATGTGACATGGTGACACCTAAGAATGTACATAAATAGATGTCACCATTTCTTTCTCTCCATTCACGCGATTTTCAAGTATTTAATAATAGTTACATAACCCGATATAGAAATTGAATACGTTTGTCCATCATTTTCGAACAGGTTATATGATCAGTGGTAGTTATGTTAGTTAATTTATCTCCCCTATCTAGAGACTGTCTGTTATTGTTGGCCGCTGCTTATATTTGCTTTGTTCTGTGCTATTCTGTATTGTAGGTTATAAAGAATATAATTTGTTCTGTTTAATGTACAACTGAATCATGACCCACCATAGAACCTTGTTACAATTAACGAACATACGCACGATCATATGACGCTGGGTCAGGATTCAACTTTATCGATGGAACAAGCTTCAAGTTATAGTTTTGTGACCCCTAATAATTGTTAGAACTTAATGATTTTGTACACAACTAGCCAGCCGGTATTAATATAAATTGTAAGTTAATAAAATAGCAATCTCTCTTTATATATTTGTAATCTTTAACACCGAGCTAAATATAAACATCAAAGCAGATTACATCATTTACTATTAATCAGCCACACCACCCGATCTTGATGACCTCACCAAAACTTTGCAAGAGTAATACGGCCATTTGATATAGGTAGGCAAATGAAATTTGAAAACGGAGGTCGCGTTCCGTCAGGAGTGGTCGACGCCATTAATTTGCTTGACAGCCCTCCATTAGGGAGTGTGGGAAGTGATTTATACACTCCCTTCGACGCGTTTTAAACGCCCAAGATGTACAATGTCAACTTTATCCTCTAATATTTACACTTAGGGCACTCTGCATTTGACGGGCGTAACCTATATATATGTGGTATTTTGTGCTTTACGAGAGCAGAGACCACAATTATGTACAGTCGCGGAATGAAATGGTTGACCACCTTAAGGTGGTCAACCATTTCATTCCGTATTTGCTTCTTCCGTATTTGCGTATTCTGTATTTGCTTCCTCAGTATAAGTAATCAGTATCTGCTTTATCGACCCGACCGAGTATGACACATGCCGTCATAATTAATTTACATTTCACTTGTGATATTACGTCCACTATGAGAATTTACCTCTTTGCATTTTGAAAAGGAGCGTTGAAATTATTAAAAATAACGAATACAAGTAATAGCAATGTTGACATTGACAGGAACTGTTATTCACATTTAAGCCTGCATCACACTGGCGCGGGCGGACCATAGTAAATTTGAGAGGTAATGACAAGTTTACTATTGACTGTCGCGGCAGTCTGTGAGAGGCCTTACATGAGTTTTAATCATTATTTAGCGAAGAGGATTTAATCGAATCAAGATCAGACGAATAAATAAGTTTTACCTAGTTCATTTCACATTCGTCTTACTCGTAGTAAATTGGAACTTTGTTGTCACACGGTTAAACATAATTTTCAATACAACACTCGTCTGTAGCACAGTTTAAAAAGGTAACATGTTCCTTGTTACGCAAACTATTTCACCAAATTTGATCAAAACCGGTTTAGCTGTTTAGTTGCAAACGCAAAGATGCTGAACGGAACACAGATTAGGTACTTTTGCTTATAAATAATGTTATTTAGTATGGTTTTTTTTTTAAAAAGCTGGCCAAAGGCCTCCCCTCTTGATTTCCACTCGTCCCGATTCTGAGAAATATCTGGCCAATGGTTGTGAAATACGTCCAGATCGTCCCGCCATCTCCTCGGCCTGCCACGCCGTCGCTTCCCATCACGCGGCACCCACTCCGTAGCTACGAGTAGTTTAGCCCACCTCTGCGGATGCATGCGGCAAACGTGGCCAGCTCATTCCTATTTCAGCAGTATGGAATTATTATTATTTATTTAATTAATAAACAGATAATATAATCATTAACTGGGTCTCACAAAACTGACGAGCATTCCGAAATAGCTATATTAGGTACTTATTTAAAAAAAATACCCAAATCTCTTTAATAGTTCTTCGTAAAAGCACGAACATCCAAACATCGTGACTATGTTTTGCATTTCTAATATTAGTAAGAATTGTGGACCATTCATGTTGATGGTGAACGTTAAAGAAAGTACCCACTAAGGTATTCAAGTTCGCAAAGACAGACATTCCTAAAGAGATCATGCTCTTCACGTGCATTTGTTATGCAGTTCATTGCACTTTCATTAGACAGCTCCAAGTTCGATGGCCGAGACTGAAATTAAAGACTTCACTCTGGTATAGATGAAACAAGTCTGTAAGATATCCAGGCGATGTTCTTGTTAATAATTTCGCGTCGTATTCACATTTTAATGATTTTCACCAGCCAGTTCCACATTGCCGAGACTAATTTATAGGATTGCATGAGATTCAAATGCGATGCGAAACTAACAGTTAACCAAATTAAGTTCCAGGTGAAATACAAGTAAAATTACTACGTAAGTATGTGCATTCCTGTTCACCAAGGGCAAAGTACACCTGCCAGGCTTGCGGTTGTGTATGCCGCTCCCGCATTGGCTTACACAGCCATTAAAGACGTTGTCCCTTCTTGACACGTCTTTGTATAGTGTGTAATATGTACGGGCTGACCGTTGTTGAGCACATTAAATACGCCACCTGCTGCTGGTTTCGCTTCACAGCGATTATTTAGACCGGTTACTACGGGACCTGACGGATACTGAGAGTGTACGTATTTTAAAGGCAGAGCAGGCAAAGCGAATGGCCAGTGATGAAGTGCACGTGTCATTCACTTTGCCTGCTGTCAAGATTTTGAGTCTGACGGGCTAGTTTCACTATCGTACCTTTAGATTAGGTATATAGTGAAACTAGCCCGTCGATTGAAGTCATTATGGCGCTAATGTGTTTAGCAGAGGTCTTTAAATGTGTTAATTAGTGGCGTGGCGTAAAAGTCGTAAAACAGAGGCAACCCGGGGCTAATTTGGCGTACCTACTTTTTCTTTAATAGCAGAAGTATATAAACTGCTCTGATGTCATAAAAAAGGAATTTATCCTAAATATATTATATTGATTTCGGTGACGGTGACCCTAGCAGCAGCAGTGGGTATACTGAAATTATAAAATAACAATAATTCATGAAAGGTTAAATCCTGCGTTATAAAACGAAATGAATTTGGAGAGAGGGGTTTGTTGGAAAACAAGGAGCATATAGGTATGCTCCTTGCTAACGTACAAATTAAAACATTAAACATTTTAATTCATTAATATATAAAAAAAAATACAAAAAGACATGCTTCCAAAGATTTGGCATAATGACATAAAATGAATTTCTTGACATATTATCTTCATTATGGTGCAGTCAACCAGTTCACAATGGATATGCATAAACATATGCTTATGGCAATACCGACGATTCCTATTATATACCAAACGAGCATACTCTTCTTATTTCGGCTGGTCCATTCGATGAAGGGGCCTTTATTGACTTCTTCGTGCGTCCTTGGTCCCGGGTTCCTGGAATTATTCTTTAACAGTTAGACGAAATTGTGTCACTGGGAAAACTGCTCGTGCGCGGATTCGAGCTGTGCATCTATCAGCCGAAAGACGTCCACTTCTGGACATAAGCCTCCCTCAAAGAATGCCAAAGTGACCGGTCCTGCGCCACCCGCATCCAGCGGACTCCCGCGACCTTTAACAGGTCAACAGTCCACCTTGTTGACCCACGCCGCGCCTTCCGGTACGTGGTTGCCACTCGATTCATATCCTGCTGATACATTGAACTCAATTTTTCTTAAGTAGATATTATTACTCGGATATAATTAAGAACGCAAAACAAATATGTTTCACCAACAAATACTTAACTAGAAAAAAAAAATTGGACGTGGAGTGACTATTTATTTAATGGGCCGAAAATGGGGTTGTAAAGGAGGGAAAGGAAAGTATGTGCTCGGTGGTACCACTTACTCTGGCAATGCTCTAATGATGCTAGTATAGACATAATACATAGCGTCTGTCGAGTTAACAAAGTCATCGTGTTTAAAGTTAACTTTCGCCACTTCCACTGTTGTAGCGTTGACCATTTTTTTAGCCAACTCCGCTATATCAGTGTGGTGGACATACTCGTCCGTCTTGGAATAATATATCATAGTTGGGACACTGATTTGGCTTAAATCGTATTCAGGAGAGATTCCTTCTCCATAGTTCTTGGTGTTATTAACGGCGTCAAGAAATTGGTATCTTCTAAAGAGTCCAGAGACGACGTTTTGAGCGAAATGGTCCAATTGCTTGATAGAGCCACCTCTTGTGTCAGATTTTGTATTTTGGTCACTATTTAAGCCCTGCGAACATAAAAGACAGAGTCAGCCAAAAACCCTACCGTTACTGCACATAGGAAAACAAGGACGCTAAAGTCTGCATCTTCCCGTTTGGTGGCATTGGATCCCGGCTAAAATATTTTTAGTAATTATCAGACCAGTAAAAAATTGTGAGGTAGCACTTTTACGACTTTGTAATATTTGTAAAAATCTACATCAATTAATAATTACAAATTGCACGAGTAGTTATGTATGCGATTTTATCATTTAACGCCACTGACAAAGCCCTCGTCACGTTCTGACATGATTTTAAGAGAATTTACGGATAAGATTAAATTTTTGGTACAGCATTGCCGACTGCACTTTTATTGCACAGTCATTTACTACTTTTTCATGTGTTCCAATGAGCCAACGAGGGGGCCATAACGTTGCGTTGTCACCGAACGAACTTACATAAATATTTATGACAAATTACAGCTCAAAGCTCAATCGAATGTTATCGGGTAAATTAAGGACATCTTTCGTACACGAACAGTGCAAGTTAACTAAAAGCCTGTAAAAATGGTAACCATTATACGCCGACTGCTGTCATCATCATCATCATCATATCAGCCGAAATACGTCCACTGCTGGACATAGGCCTCCCCCAAAGAGTTCCAAAGTGACCGGTCCTGCGCCACCCGCATCCAGCGGACTCCCGCGACCTTTACCAGGTCATCAGTCCACCTTGTGGGAGGCCTACTTACACCGCGGTACCAACTTCCGGTACGTGGTCGCCACTCGAGAACCTTTCCGCCCCAACGGCCATCAGTTCTAAGACTGCTGTATCCCCAGATAATGGATATAATTATATATGTATAACTACTTAAGAATAAAGTGGCGACCACGTACCGGAAGGCGCAGCTGCGTGGGTAGACCCGGTGGACTGATGACCTGGTAAAGGTCGCGGGAGTCCGCTGGATGCGGGTGGCGCAGGACCGGTCATTGTGGCCCTCTTTGGGGGAGGCTTATGTCCAGAAGTGGACGTCTTTCGGCTGATATGATGATGATGAAGAATAAAAACAAAAATGGAAATGAAGCCGAAATCGTCAAGTTCTGTCGCTTCCTCGCTAACCAGGCCAGTGTATCAACAATTGAGGTAAAGAATTCTTACCTAGGCTTACTTACTATGCTTTCCGTAGTTATAGAATTCTTACCATGACAGTCTGTATATCCAAGTACTTGCAATTTTTTTTATATTTATTTTCTTGGAGACAATCTTCTGGCACGAACTTATATACCTGTGATCTGATACACTTGTAAGGGAATATTTCCACAGCGTCATCGTCAAGCAATTCTTTCTGCGAAAGTATATTTGGACTATTGGAACATTGATAGATTAGTATATACCCACACAAATTTATGAAATTCACCATTGAACCTTCCAACTTTAGTTTTAATTTACCCGCCCAATATTTTAGGGTACTTAAGGGTTTTTGATGTAAGGTCTCCCTTGCAGCACAAACTCATTCGGGATTCTTTCAGAACAAAACGACAGATCCAGCAACATAACAACTAGTTTGATACAAGGTACTTAATTACAAAATACAGTGTGAAGTGGCCTCCTTTTTAGGGTTCCATACTTAAAGAGTAAAACGGGACCCTATTACTAAGACTCCGCTGTCCGTCTGTATGTCTGTCTGTCTGTCACCAGGCTGTATCTCACTGATACTGTGATAGTTACAGTTGAAATTATCACAGATGATGTATTTCTGTTGCCGCTATAACAACAAATACAAAAAAACCGGCCAAGTGCGAGTTGGACTCGCGCACGAAGGGTTCCGTACCATTATCTATGAAAACGGCAAAAAGATCACGTTCGTTGTATGAGAGCCCCTCTAAAAAAATATTTTATTTTGTTTTTAGTATTTGTTGTTATAGCGGCAACAGAAATACATAATCTGTGAAAATTTCAACTCGCTAGCTATCACGGTTCTTGAGATACGGCCTGGTGATAGACAGACGGACGGACGGACGGACTGACGGACAGCGAAGTCTTAGTAATAGGGTCCCGCTTTACTCTTTGAGTACGGAACCCCGTACGGACGGATAATGTTACGGAACCCCTCGTGCGCGAGTCCGACTCGCAATTGCCGGTTTTTTAAATATGTATCGTTACAGTAGTTTATGTGACTGTACATAATGAGGGGCATTAAACACGGAGGCGAGTTTCATAATAACATCACACGAGTGTTTTAATGCCTAATTATATACAGTTACATACACTATTTTATCTACCCACATTCATACCTCAATGATGTGTTCGGGAACCATTAGAATAACCGCCATTGCACCGCCATGGCCGACTAGATTTCAAATCATGACCAACTTACATCATGCTGCACGACCCCAACACCGGACCTGATTTCCATAATAACATCGATTGTCGATGCTATTATGATTTTTCATACATTATAATAACACTGGCACAGATAAAACGCTGTTGTTACGTTACTGGTTGCAATTATGGTGGTCGTTATATATAGTTTCCGAACACATTCTAGAGGATTTATAACATGTGGGTAGATAATAGTACATTACTTACCTAGGGCGGTTAAACAAAGAATGTCTCAGATCGCAGGTATTTGTCGCCCGAGCCGAAGGCAAGGGCGATAAATATGCGCTCTGAGGCTTTCTTTATTACCGCCCGTGGTGAGTACAAAATTGTACGTCTCTATCTGGCAGGAAGTGGGGTTTTCCGCACGCATAGCGTGCGGTAATTCCTACTTTATGGCCAGGTATGACGTAAAATTTATTATTTACCTACCTATGGCGCTATTGAGCACATTAACGCCCTAATGCACGATATTTCTAATCTTATTTGAACCAGTAGCTCTAGTATAAGTTTTATCGATACAACTACGTTTTCGAAGGCGTTTGCGTTTAGTATCAATTTGTATGTCAACGTGAACGTTATTCCTAATAGTTACCACCAGAGTTCGCGTTCGCGTTGCCATACAAATTGAAACTAAACGCAAACGCGTTCGAAAACGTATTGTATCGATAAAACTTATACTACCTAGAGCTACAGGGTATAGGTAAAAGTTGGACGGTTTGATGGTACCTATTTACTTTTTAAATATACTTACTGGTTTGAAAGTGTTAATGAACTCCCACTTTAGAGAGCCGTGAGGGAAACGTCTGTGATACGCAAATGGAGCTAATAAAAACGCATTGTCAAATAGAGCATTATAGTCCGGCCTCAAAGAGTTTAGAACCAAAAAGAACGTTCCCCCGAGCGAATGGCCGACGAATTGTATTTTTTTGAATCGAGTCACTTTAATTATGTAATCTACTGTAGTAGCCAGGTCTAGAAGACCGATTTCCTCATAAGAATAGTCGAAAAACTGGACTTTTTCATCACATTCCGACTCCAACTTGATGTTTTTTCGACTATATTTATTGCCGCGCGCGTTAAACAGCCACACGTCGAATCCTAAATCTTGTAGTTTATAAGCTGAAATAAAATATCTCGTTTAGATTTGTAATTTGGGACTAGATTGATTTGTGTAAAAATGCCCAAAAAAAAAAAATTAAGATCCCAAGATTGACGACTTACAACAATGGTGTTATAGTTAGAAAATATATGGGTAAAATTAGAGCTGTTTCCTAGTTCAATCTATGGTCAGAGCTAGAGGCTACTCCGAAAAATTCCAAACTAGAAACCTGCTGTGTGTATTGTTAAGCCCCAATATTTTCCATGATTTGTTTCTCATCTAACATGTTTTCCGTCAGGTTCGGCTAACAAATAGGGTATTGTTTTGATTGGCAAAACATGTTTGACGTTTAAAAACCACGAAAACATGGCGCAACAGACGCGGCTTAACTACATTTATTGGGAGAAATAAAGTGAGTTACAGGTATATATTTCGTCAGTATGATAAAATTAAAATACTTTGAATTGAGGGGATGACTCAGCTCCACTGATTTCAATAATGAAGTATAAAAGTGACGTGAGGAGAGACGTCAAAGGGTATATACCAGGCTCCTGCCCCTAAAAAGGGGTACCTGCCCTTTCTCCCAACAATTACTTAACTGAGACAGACGGTACCTACCTAAAGACTTGTCTGTAGTTTGTTCCAGAAATCTATCCGAAGATTGAAACATGCCGTGAGCCAATAAGACGGGGCTCTTTGTAGGTGCTGGCTTATTATCTCCAAAAGTCAATCGAAATACCGTTATTACATATCCATCACACGTTACTGGTTCGTGCACAGTCAAAATCCTTCCTGCTTGTGCACTTAGTCGTACCTTCGCCGGTGAACTCTATAAATACGACAAATAATGATCCGAGTTTAGTATTGCCTTTTTGTATAAGATACTTAAGGTACCTACCCAATATTAACAAAGCTCGCAGCAATTATTATTGTATGCCCCAATGGTATTTTTTCGTCACAGTTGTACATAAAAAACCGGCCAAGTGCGAGTTGGACTCGCGCATGAAGGGTTCCGTACCATTATCTATAAAAAAAACTATTTTATTCTGTGTTTTTAGTATTTGTTGTTATAGCGGCAACAAATATACATCATCTGTGAAAATTTCAGCTGGAACTATCACGGTATCATACACGGTGAGATACAGCCTGGTGACAGACAGACGGACGGACGGACAGCGGAGTCTTAGTAATAGGGTCCCGTTTTACTCTTTGAGTACGGAACCCTAAAAAGGTTATTTATTTTGCAACGAACAATTTGTTACAAACACAATTGAATACGAGTGCGTCGCGTTCACACACACTACTATAATTAGACTATGCTCCCCGCATTTGATTTTGAAGTGAATTTTGAGGAAATTAATTTCAGATTTAGGTCCTAAGTAGAGTAATTATTTTGCAAATAATGCCTTTAGGACAAATGCCAATTAGCGGCAGATACAATTTTGGAATACATTAAAGTAAATACCTAGACTTACGGTCATGGACTTTAACGCTGTTATTTTGGTTTTACAGTCGTCATATTTTGCAGCGACACACATTAAAATAATATAGAAGGATAGAATCAAGATAATGACACGACATCTCTTCAACATAATGCTGGCGACTTTGTAGTCGCTTGGATGGCATCCTTAATATAGTAACGCGTAGTATAGTAGTAACGCTTTAATCGATTGGTTATTAATACGACTAATGAACGGAGATTGAGACTTTCCTCGTTTCATTTTATAGCTCAGTAATTATTGACTTACAAGATGGTTTTCTAAGTTGCTATGGGACTTATGAGAGCTCAAACTTACTCATGATCGTCATCATATTAGTTGAAAGACACTGCTGGACACTGGCCTCCCCCAAAGAGTATTACAAATTTACAATGACCGATCCTGCACCGCATCCAACAGACTCCCGTGACCTTATTTAATCAATCCGCTTTGCTCGCGGGAAAATGATAGTTAATAATAAATATCGCAACTGGCCTCAGCTCCCTTGGCAACAATGTCTATCTAACATCGTCGGGGACGTCAGTAATTACCGAGCTATAAAAATGTACAAAGAAAATTCTACTTTTCTCGTCATTACTCGTTCTAATTACCAACCGATTCATTGACAACGTTTATAAAAGGGATGCCATTGAAACGACTGTAAAGGCACAAACATCATGGTGCTGAAATGTTGTGTCATAATATTCATTTTGTTTCTTAAAATTATTTTCTTATGTGACGGAAAAGAATTGGAGGGGAAAAATAACTCTAATAGCGGTACAGGAAATCATTCGATACGAGTCTGTACTTATATAAATGGTACAAGAAATTTAAGGCAAAATGAGGATACGAAAAAATCAACGATGGACCCCAATTTATTTCTATATCCTGTAAGTCCTTATGTAAATTAACACCAGTTCCAGAATTTTCATGCTATATTTTTACAAGATTGTATCCAACTTGAAAAGTAGATGTACTTATGTTTGTCCTTTTTAATTTATAAAATCTTGCAAGTCGAATTTGATTAACTTCCCGAGATCCAATCTTGTACATGACGATGCTATATTGTGGTACAATAAAGATGGTCCGATGATGCAGACGGGACGCGTAGAAACTCCTCAATTACACAAGATAAAGCTGTCGTGGTTAGGGTCATTGGAATTTTTGACAGAAACTTATTTAATTCAAGAAATATCTCATATGATAAGTGCATTGCTGTCATATGACAACAATTGCTGCAAATCATGCTAATATATTTTTATTGACTCATAATTTGTTCGTCACCTCAGCATAATGCTGAGCCAGTGTCCGGTTCACGGCCGCAGAGACACACTTGTTACATGTTTTTTACTGTTATTTTTATTTATTTTTGCTTAATATATGTGTCCTGTGTGTTAGTGAATAAATGTATCTTTCTTTCTTTCTTTTCTTTCTTTCATATTTCCAGAATGCAACGGCGAACACAATAAAAATAGAAGGTCACGATAAAAGATTTTTGACGAGACATTTCGCAGTAACCTGCGATGGATATATTTTAGAGATATTTAGACTGACTTTTGAACAGAACAAGGCTCATACAAAAAACTGCCCAGTGTTACTGGTCACTGGAATGTTTCAATCTTCGGACAGATTTCTCAAACAAAGTGAAGATCAGTCTTTGGGTGCGTTAGCCGCCACTGCAAGTCAAATAAGTTCATCGATTTTTTTTTTTAACTTCTTCAAAATTATCCTTTAAGATATAAATGAATCCCTTTAATTCAAACAATGTTACGCTGAAAAAATCCTATCCGAATTTCTTATCCCTACATGCTTAATGAAATAAACAATTAAAGCTTTGTATCTATCTTTTTAAATGACGCATTTTGAGTCACTAAGAGGACTGAAAAAAATAACTGCTTGACGTTGAGTAAACCGTCCTACTTACTGAGAGTTAATGCTTGATTTGTCTTATTTGATTTCTACTATTTAGTACGACTATTTACTAGAACCAGCGTACTTACAGTATGATTGAGATGAGAACAATACAATTATTGTTACAGCTTTCAGACTCCAAGATCTAGGATACGATGTATGGTTGGGTAACGCTCGTGGTAACAAATATAGTCGTTTCCATATCTATCTTGAACCAGAATCTGAAAAAAAACAGTTCTTCAACTACAGCTTCGAGGAAATCGGTTTTTACGACATCGCTGCTATTGTAGATTTCATCCGTAACGTGACCGATTCTAAAAAGATACATTACATTGGCCATTCGTTGGGCGGCACTGCGTTCTTGATTCTGAATTCTATGAAGCCGGAGTACAATGCTTTTTTTGACAGGGCGTATTTACTAGCTCCGCTCGCCTATCAGCGCTATTTTCCTAATAATGATCTTAAGCGTGACATCTTTTATCTAGAGAAAACACATGTACGTATGATTTGAGAGCATTTACTTTAGTTAAGAGCCCATTCACGTGCACACTAGCGCCACTGGTAAATAATTGTGATTATTTATTTATTTATCGTATGGTATAACATTTCTCTACTTAAATGTTTATGATATTAGATTTAAGGTAAGCAACTGCATCAGTCGAGAGAGTCTTGAAATCAGCCGAATTCCCGCTAAATTTGGTGATGAGACACTCAAAGATGATATGATGTACCGTCTGATCTGGGCAGCCACACCGGCACTCCGCTGACTCGCACCATCCCCATTTGCACCAAAGAGATGCGCAATTTCCGATCCCTGTCCTGATCCGGTTTAGTAGACACCAGGCCCGTCGAGATTCCTCAAAACCCACAGGCCGGGCCCCAGCATCAAGCTCAAACAAGTCCCCAGAAACTGACCTGGCTTCCCATTCTTTTATCCACGAAGAAAGTGAGTTTTCAGTTGGCACTGGGTCGTGAATTATTTAAATTTATTCACGATAGATATTTAAAACAGGAGGCCGCTATGCACTTGTATTTCGTATTTATGTATCTTTTGAATACATCATGATAGTTTTTACGTTGCTGGATTCTTCAATCTATAGGTCCATAGTTAAAACGGCCGTTTTAACTTTGCCTCCTTTTTTAAATATCTATCGTTAAATTTAAATAATAACAATTATTCACCAGTGGCGCTAGTATGCACGTGAACGGGCTCTTAAGTTATGTGTATTACATTTTATGTTTCTTATTTGCATTTCATGTCCAAGCACGTGAAGGATATAATTTTCCAAAATTGCTACGTCTGTCCAACACGCAGTAATTGTCAATGTTATTTCAATTATTTTGGATTGTTGCAGGAAGATCTGTCAAAAGCAGGCTCTTTGGAAATATTCCCATACAATTTAACACAGGAGAACGTGCAGTTCTTTCCAGGAGAGTGTCTTGGTGACCAGAAATATGAAAACATTTGTAACCTATTAGCAATTCAGAAGATCATGGTAAGAGCAGTTATACAGGGTGGAATTTCATAAACTGTACATAATAAAAGGAGAAAAATTTCAGCCAATTTCATCGGTGAAACGGTGTTTTTTTTTTTTCTAGTCATTAGTTTTTTTTTTACAGAATTTTGAAAAATTTTGTAAAAACTCGGGTAATACACCTAATTCAGACGGTATAACTTTTGATCCAATGGTCCTAAAATGAAAATATAAAATGCAGAGTATTACCAAGAGACAGGTTAATAATTCTTAATAACAATAAAAAACCAACTAGAAGAGATAATCCGCAAAAAAAAATATTGTTTTTGAAAAATGGCTACAAAAATTACGAATTTTAAAAGAAAAACACAATTTTCTGAAAAAAAACGCAGATTTAGTTACCATTTTTTTTGCTTAGTATTAAACCTCACTTAATGCCGATTCTAAAACCGTTTTTAAACTGTCTCAGACTTTGAAAAATACCACGCAAATGGGTACGTAAATCAAACCATAATTTTATTAATTTTAATCCTCTTAAAATCCTTAATGACCGTTTGTTCACAGGTAGTTGAAGGGTGTTATTAGGTTTTAGGTGGAAATAACAAATTACGTACTTAGTATTAATCCTCACTTAATGCCGATTCTAAAACCGTTTTTATACTGTCTCAGACTTTGAAAAATACCACGCTAATGGGTACGTAAATCAAACCATAATTTTATTAATTTTAATCCTCTTAAAATTCTTAATGACCGCTTGTTCCCAGGTAGTTGAAGGGTGTTATCGGGTTTTAGGTAGAGAAAACAATAGGAAGAAAAGTAGTCCTAAAAATTGCGTAAATAAAATCATGTATTTTAATTAAAAGTCATAAATTCGATTGATAAACCTTTATTAAAGAAAAAACTTATTCTAGTGTTGCAAAGGGCGTTCCCTGTATGGTATTAATTGTTCAAAATGACCTCCTCTTTCTTGAAGGCACAATGTGGCCCGAGCTTGAATTTGTTGCGTAGCCTGTCGAATCATTCCCGGATTATTTTTTATTTCTTGTGCTGCATTTAAAATTCTGTCGTGCAATTCTGCTTCGGTATTGACGATTCTGTGATATACCCGTTGCTTCATATCACCCCAAAGAAAATAATCCAACGGCGTCATATCAGGCGATCTTGCAGGCCATCCAACGGGGCCGTCTCGGCCGATCCACCTATTGGGATATTGCTCATTTAAAAAATGTCGAACTCTTAATGCCCAATGAGCTGGGCATCCATCCATTTGGAGAAACAGGCGTTGTCTCACATCTAACATCACATCTTCCAAAAGCTCTGGGAGCTCGTCTCTCAGTAACAGTAAAAATCTGTCGGCGTTCAAAGTATTCGGTAAGAAGACTGGTCCAATCAATTGATCGTCGAGTACCGCTGCCCAAACGTTTATGGAGAATTGGTCTTGAAAATTAGATGGTCTTACTAGGTTTGGATTATCGTGAGCCCATGTGTGTAAATTTCTGAAGTTATTCCCGTATGAGTAAATCTTGCTTCGTCCATCCATAAAATTCTTCTAGTAAATTCCGGATCCCTTCTGATATTGCCAAGTATCCAAGTCGACATAACACACCTAACGCGGGCATCGCCAATTTGCAAATTTTGTACCCGTTGATAATGAAATGGATGCAGTCCTTCCTTCTTCAAAATTTTCCAGACAGAGAATTTTGAGATTCCGTGCCTCAATGCCAAGCGTCTTAGACTCGTGGTTGGGTCCGCGTACAAGTCTCTGAGAACTGCTTCTTCTATGGCAACATCAATTATGTTTCCTGGCTCTCGGCGATCTCGGCCACCGTATCCCAGGCCAATATTGCACAACCGGCGATGAACTTCTTGAAAGTGGCGAGCAGCAGGTCTTGGAACGTCATTAGGATACTGCTCCAAATAGGCGATACACGCAGCTCTTGCAGATCCATGGCACAATCCATAATAATAGTGCATGTTGGCTATTTGTAACGGCGAAAACTCTCGTAAGCGGGGCATGATGATTCAAACTGAACAAGTACTGGAGTAATCAAAGAAGTGGCGAGCAAAGACAAGCAATTGCGATTTGCGAGCGACTGAATAGTTGACCTATTGCCCAATGCCTTTATACCCCTCATGTTATCTCCACCTTCAACCCAAAAACAACCTCTTCAACTACCTGGGAACAAGCGGTCATTAAGGATTTTAAGAGGATTAAAATTAATAAAATTATGGTTTGATTTACGTACCCATTAGCGTGGTATTTTTCAAAGTCTGAGACAGTTTAAAAACGGTTTTAGAATCGGCATTAAGTGAGGATTAATACTAAGTACGTAATTTGTTATTTCCACCTAAAACCCAATAACACCCTTCAACTACCTGTGAACAAACGGTCATTAAGGATTTTAAGAGGATTAAAATTAATAAAATTATGGTTTGATTTACGTACCCATTTGCGTGGTATTTTTTAAAGTCTGAGACAGTTTAAAAACGGTTTTAGAATCGGCATTAAGTGAGGTTTAATACTAAGCAAAAAAAATGGTAACTAAATATGCGTTTTTTTCAGAAAATTGTGTTTTTCTTTTAAAATTCGTAATTTTTGTAGCCATTTTTCAAAAACAATAATTTTTTTTGCGGATTTTCTCTTCTAGTTGGTTTTCTATTGTTATTAAGAATTATTAACCTGTCCCTTGGTAATACTCTGCATTTTTTATTTTCATTTTAGGACCATTGGATCAAAAGTTATACCGTCTGAATTAGGTGTATTACCCGAGTTTTTACAAAAATTTTCAAAATTCTGTAAAAAAAAAACTAATGACTAGAAAAAAAAAAAAAAACACTGTTTCACCGATGAAATTGGCTGAAATTTTTCTCCTTTTATTATGTACAGTTTATGAAATTCCACCCTGTATTTTCGAGAATATTCTAGTGGTCGAGTGGTTAACACTGTTCGGTAGGCCAATAGGTCTGGTAACTAGTCTGATAGTGGTCTTATTTCAATTTATTCCTCAACTTATTGCCTGCTTGTATTACGAAGAATAGGAGGCAAAGCCTCAGACTGAAATACAGCCCATGTCCATTCCGAAGGTCCATTCTAAGGGCATTTTTTTTTGAAATCGGATTATTACCTATCTAATCTACTTATACTTAGTTCTGGAGACTCCCTACATAAAAACTTACGAACTCACAAACATAACTCTTTACGGCAATATTATTGATAGAAAATCATCATCCGTCTTTGTCGATGCAGATTTTGGTGTTCATTGCATATGTAACTACTTACTCTACATATGCAACGAACTGTTCGTACCTATCCGTTGATGTTCATGACTACCCATTTTCACAGGGTTTAAGTCGTAAGAACAATACTTGGGAAAACACAAGAGGTGGCTCAATCAAGCAATTGGTTCATTTAGCACAAAACATCCACTCTGGCACCTTTAGCCGATGGTTTTACAAGGATGAAAAAGATAATCAAAAGAACTACGGAAGAAAATCGCCCCCTGAATATGATTTAAGTTTGGTCACTGTCCCAACCACCATTTTCTATTCTGCGGCCGACGAGTACGTGGCCCGTAGAGACATAGAGGCTTTGGCTAAGAAAATGGGAAAAGCCAAGACACTGAAAGTGACAAGGAAGAATTTTAAACACGACGACTTCATTTCCGCACCTGATGTCGTGCTTCACGTTTATAGTAACATTGTAGATAAATTGCCAGAGTGAGTGCGTTATCATTATTCTCATCCTCCTCTTAGAGTCTTTGCCAGATCTCATTTTTTAGTAACATTGTAGATAAATTGCCAGAGTGAGTGCGTCACCGTTATTCTCATCTTTCTCTTAGCTTCGTTGCCTGATTAAATTTTTTCATCGTACATGTCTCCTCCCTCTTTTTACACCGTAGTTGCGCATAATAATCCCAGTTTTTGGCAAAGATAATTTTGTGTAAGTTGTTATCACCCGCTCTTACTTACCTAAAATATCACGCCGTTAGCCCGCGAATGTCAAAAGACGTTTTGTATGGAAATCGAACCACCTTAATATCATTCCTTCCATAGATAAAATAATATCATCATGTCCTCATTTTTTCCCGTCAATCTCCTGGGCCTGCAAAAACTTGTGTTTTTACTAAAAATTTGTACACATTTACAGGAATCCAAACGCGGGCTCTAGTGTTAAAATGAACGGAACACAAAATGCAAAGTCACCTTTCAAATTTTTCCCTACGGGACTTATGATGCTAGTCCTGGGTGGCGGCTCGTCCATATTCTTTTGCGTACGCGCAGTAAAAAAAATAAACAAATCAGAACCCGAGCAGACTGAAGATATGCGTAAGGAAAAATTATATTAATCTTCATCGTGTTTTGTTAAGGCGACGTGAGCTCAGAAAACGGATTTTTAAAAAGTCGTAGCTCATGTTTGGATTATAATACGACTGCCCTAAGTTTTATTAGCAATATTGAGGCCTTTCTCGAGGGACAACAGCTATTCGAATGCAGATTTTTTGACTTTCGCTCGATAGAAAAAGGGTCTAAAATACACTTAAAAAATTTGTAACAAATTATGCACCGCAGCTAATATTAAAATTGGCAATATCATGTTTAAGGGAACTTGGCTATTACTTTTTTATTTATTAAAACGCACAAAAAATTAAAATTAAAAAACATGATATCCGCGCTTCCATCTCGCTCACGCTTATGCTCAGTGAGAGGGAGAGAAGACCGCGAGCCTACGTCGCCTTAAGCTACCACTTACGGATTAGATGTAAGATTTTTTTTACGAGCGAGCGAAGTTCTCGGTTTCAGCTTCTGGCGAAATTTGTTCGTAGGTCCGGATGTCTCGCTGTACGGCTATTCTTTTCTGCAGGTCGCATTTCTCAACCGATTCTCGTGAAATGTTGTGAGCAGGTTCAATAATTATATAGTATATTTCTTGTCATATATTTTTTCGAAAAATAAATTTATACAGACTCGCGAGTTCTACAGCTCACAGAGCTACTAAATAATAATAATAATAGAATGTATTGTATTACATCATACCAACAATAAATACAGACAAAAGAAGGTTAAGGCGCCGTATAGGTTCAGCGAAATAAAAAAAAAATCACATACATAGGTCTAAAATACACTTAAAACATTCGTAACAAATTATGCACAAAATTGCTAAAATTAAGTGGCAGTGGGGCGGAAAGGTTCTCGAGTGGCAACCACGTACCGGAAGGCGCGGCGTGGGTAGGCCCCCCACAATGTGGACTGGTAAAGGTCGCGGGAGTCCGCTGGATGAGGGTGGCGCAGGACCGGCCATTGTGGCACTCTTTGGGGGAGGCATATGTCCAGTATTTTGGCTGATATGATGATGATGATGCACAAAAGCTAAACATATTAAAATTGGTTCTAAAAATCGGCAATATCATGTTTGAGGGAACTTAGTGATTACTTTTTTATTTATTTAAACGTACAAAAAAATTAAATTAATAACCATGATATCCGCGCTTCCGAACACGGACTTCCATCTCGCTCACGCTTATGCTCAGCGAGAGGGAGAGATTGACCTACGGCACCTTAAGTACCTACCTTATTTTGTCTGTATCCATTCTCCACACTTAAAATAGTCATAATTATCATCATAAGTTAAGTTTTCAATTATTCTGTTTGTCATTTTCGTCATCATTCTTGATCATAATTCTTGGTAATAAAATACATGAAACTTATAGGTACGAGCAACCAGCAAACGGGGAGCGGTTACCATGGTCCCACAAACTCTTTAGACCTCGTTAGTAATAGCGGGGCAAACTGACTCCATTGTTCAAGAGTGGCTGCCCATGATACGTGGAAACAGTCAAGGATGTCCTGGTCGAACAGTGGAAATCTCACGGCACAACAATGGGCACAACGCAGACTGCCTCGGCTGTAAACTAAATAAATTAAACGAAACTTAAGCTACCTTAGTTTTAATAACGCAGTAGATTGCACCCTTACATTTTTCTTTGTCAGGGTTCCGTACCTAAAGGGTAAAACGGGACCCTATTACTAAGACTCCGCTGTCCGTCTGTCTGTCTGTCCGTCTGTCACCAGGCTGTATCTCATGAACCGTGATAGTTAGACAGTTGAAATATTCACAGATGATGTATTTCTGTTGCCGCTATAACAACAAATACTAAAAACCGGCCAAGTGCGAGTTGAACTCGCGCACGAAGGGTTCCGTACCATTATCTATAAAAACGGCAAAAAATCACGTTTGTTGTATGGGAGCCCCCCTTAAAAAAATATTTTATTTTGTTTTTAGTCTTTGTTGTTATAGCGGCAACATAAATACATAATCTGTGAAAATTTCAACTCTCTAGCTATCACGGTTCTTGAGATACAGCCTGGTGACAGACAGACGGACGGACGGACGGACGGACGGACAGCGAAGTCTTAGTAATAGGGTCCCGTTTTACTCTTTGAGTACGGAACTCTGAAAAAACAAAATAAAATAAATATTTAATGGGGCTCCCATACAACCAACGTGATTTTTTTGCCGTTTTTAGGGTTCCGTAGCCAAATGGCAAAAAACGGAACCCTTATAGATTCGTCATGTCTGTCTGTCTGTCTGTCCGTCCGTATGTCACAGCCACTTTTTTCCAAAACTATAAGAGCTATACTGTTGAAACTTGGTAAGTAGATGTTTTCTGTGAACCGCATTAAGGTTTTCACACAAACATCGAAAACAAACATTAAGTTTTAGGATTCCACATACACAGAACTGTAACTCAAAAAAAATTTTTTCATCAAACCCATACGTGTGGGGTATTTATGGATAGGTCTTCAAAAATGATATTAAGGTTTCTAATATCATTTTTTTCTAAACTGAATAGTTTCCGCGAGAGACACTTCCAAGGTGGTAAAATGTGTGTCCCCCACCCTGTAACTTCTAAAATAAGAGAATAATAAAACTAAAAAAAATATATGATGTAAATTACCATGCAAACTTCCACCGAAAATTGGTTTCAACGAGATTTAGTAAGTAGTTTTTTTTAATAAGTCATAAATCGTAAACCGCAATTTATTTTACGGAACCCTTCATGTGCGAGTCCGACTCGCACTTGGCCGCTTTTTTATAGATAATGGTACGGAACCTTTCGTGCGTGAGTCGGACCCACACTTGGCCGGTTTTTTTTAATACTTTTGTTAATAACTATAGTATAGGTACATAAACTTGCGTATGTATTGAAATATAATGTAGCAATGAATTATAGACATTTTATTCAGCTTTAATTTGATACCCTATACAGGGTGGAAAGACTGGAAAGATAAGTCGGGCCCTGGAGGGAAACTACCTTAAATCCTGAAGCTGGCTCATTTTACTTAAAGGAGACATTCCTTTATTTTTCCCGTTCCCGGGTTCGATTCCCGGCCGTGTGTGAGGCTTTTATAAAAATCTTTGAATGCAGTTTTGTTTCTTTTTAAAAATAAAGGAATGTCTTCTTTAAGTAAAATGAGCCAGCTCAAGGATTTAAGGTAGTTTCCCTCCAGGGCCCGACTTATCTTTCCACCCTGTATATTATGTGTATTTACGTATGCATGGTTTGGATGTAATTTCCACTTTTTCGAACGCGGCCGTGGTGATTTTTATTAAGTACGTCATTACTGCGGAGGCCGACTCCTTAGAGATTGTTTTCCGCAGTTTGGGGTCCAGGAGACATGCTTAACATCATACTAAAAGGTTGCGCTGGTATCCGAAAGTGAAGTATTTGTTCGACGGAATCCCGTAACAACAAGCACTACCTAGACTTTAAGACTATCCTTCTAAACATGCTAGTTGCATCATTTCGTAATTTAGACTACACTTGAAATATTCGATGAAATAGCTTCAGACTGAACGAAAAAACATAGGAGAATGTGCCCTTCTATCGGTTTTTATACTTCAGGACTATTATCAGGTATATTCGTACCTATATGGCTGGTGAGGCTGGAATAGTAATTAATTTTAGCGGAAAGCAGTGAAACAGTAATCAATGCACCGTGTCACACACAATGCGGAAAGCAAACTTTGGGGAATGAGGAAAAAAGCTATCATATAGGGTATATAGGTAGGCACTTACCTACTATTACAAGCTTTTATTTAGCTCACCCCGTTTGTTTTATTCTTGGGTCAAATTTAGTAATTGAAACACCCACTTCCCGGTTTCCGATTGAGCTGAAATTGTGCATGCATATTGTATATCGCATGACAATGTAATATTATGATGACATGGAGCTGGAAGGTGGCCATAGGAACTCCGCAATAAAACGACACAACCCCATCGAGTTTGGGCTCGTTAGAATCGTCTCAATGAGTAGTTGATGATGGTATGCAGAAAAGTACAGTCGGCAATGAAAGCTTGTACCAAAAATGAAATTTTTGACAGAAACTTATTTTATATATTGAAAACAATCCTGTCAGTAAACATTAAAAGTAGTACAAATCATTGTATACATTCGTCATGGGTACCTGTTTTAGGGTTCCGTACCCAAAGGGTCAAACGGGACCCTATAACTAAGACTCCGCTGTCCGTCCGTCTGTCACCAGACTGTATCTCATGAACCGTGATACTTAGATAGTTGACTTTTTCACAGATGATGTATTTCTGTTGCCACTATAATAATAAATACTAAAAACAGAATAATATTAATATTTAACGGGGCTCCCATACAACAAACGTGTTTTTTTGCCGTTTTTATAGATAACTTCGTGCGCGAGTCCGTCTCTTTTTTTTAATTTTAAATAGGATCACCGGAAAAGCAAAGAATATATAAAGACAGAGAACAAAAGGTATCGGTTATAAAGTTATAATTGAATCCTGGGACCTATTTCATCAGAAATATAAGAGAGTTATTAGGTCACATACAAATTAAAGATGTACTCGTAACCTACATAATAGGATTTTAGATATTATTCATCAGTAGCGCTCCAGGTGGCTATTTTATAAAGAACGTCGCTTTACGAGTATACATATATCCAACACAGATGAGTTGATGATATTGTTTTTTTATGCGCAGGCTTCTTAAAACTTTCAGAACCAGGGTTAATCTTTTTTTTGGGCTACTTTTCATATCAAGTACTTATACATAAGTTAACCTTGTTACAAACGGTACAAACCATGAGCACATAATACATAATATGTAGTATTTAGTTATTCAGGTACAGAAGATCTTTTTTATCGTCCACCGCTGACCGCATCCCCGACAAAAGACCTTTCGTCTAGTTAGGGTTCTCGCATTTTGTGGGACCCTGACAGTGACAACACCGAGACTATGTGTGAACGATACGGTCCGGCGGTTTAAGCCACGTTCGGGTGAATTTACACCTTATAGGTGTGCGGGAGCAGAGCTTAGCCGAAGTGCTTGAGGGAAGGCCTGCCAACACAGTAACGTTCATAATAAGGTGACGTGGCTGTACAAACCTGTAATGTGACGCGCAATAAACAATTATATTCTTTTCTACACTTAGTTTTTAATACCTAGCAAGTCCAGCCCAAGTTATGTATCTAAATTCGGATACCTTCGATATCAATAATTTAATTTGCCATAACGCGTGTTTGCCATAAAAAGTGAGTTTCTCTGAAACCGTATCATTATCAGGACAAATTATATAAACTTTATATAAAATCCTTTAGATTTGTTTTTAAAAAATCCTGAAAAGTTTACTGTTTCTAATGATGATAAAATGGATAAAAACTAATGATGATAATGGCAAATGAAATTATAAATTTCATTAGTAACCTCAGCTTAACTGCTGATATGATCGTCGTTAATTACCAGTAAGCGCGTAGTAAAACAATAATGAGAAAATACTGCACTTAATTACTCGTCTCAATCTTGGACTGAATCAAAGAACATCTATAAATAGGACAGCGGGCAAAGTATAGAGTAGTAACTGGTACTAATATGCGGTAGACGTGTAGTGCGTCATGCATTAAAATAATTTAAAATGTACATTAAATATACTTAAAATCATTTTATTTTGTGACGCACATGAAACATAAAGAGCAAAAAATGTTTTGTAGTGAATCCAAACTCTTTCAATACAAACATGGAAAGATAAATACATAAGAATTATCTATCAATATCAAAGTCTGCATCAGAATACAATATTTTGACCGTTAACGTATTCCATGATTTCAGAAACAATGCGAAATCCTAAGTAGCACAATGCTGCTAAAACGTTGTGCCTTCTTTTTGATGCTTTCCCATAAAATTATTTTGTGTGGCACTGATGTCAAATCTGGGGTGAAAAAGAACACTATTTTGACTACTGAAAACAATACAATCCTTTTCAACAGAAGTTCTAGAGAATTCAAGAAAAGAACGTCGTTAGACATGGCAAACGTAAGTATAGATCTTAATTTAACAATTGCAGTGGATGTTCTTGAAGAAATCATGAACGTTTTTAACCTAAATAATAAATATTTTATAAAGAATGTCGCTTTATGATATATGTATAAATATACAATATACAAAATGTATAAATACACAGATGAGTTGATGATATTGTCTTTTTATGCGCAGGCTTCTTAAAACTTTTAGAACCAGGGTTAATCTTTTTTTTGGGCTACTTTTCATATCAAGTACTTAAACATAAGTTAGCCTTGTTACAAACGGTACAAACCATGAGCACATAATACATAATATGTAGTATTTAGTTATTCAGGTACAGAAGATCTTTTTTATCGAACTAAACCAATGTTTGACAGCTACGGTGACTTAGTATTTCTATATCGCTTTTACAGTATCCATCGAAAAATAAAGTAGTACGAAGGAGTTTGAAAGGTAGATGGCTTGAAGATTATATGGTTGTCACCAGTGACAAATACATATTAACTATATTTAGGTTGACATATGAGAATAACGAACCACCGGCAAAAAAATGTCCGGTGCTACTGGTGCATGACATTTTTCAGTCTTCTGATAAGTATCTTGAACAAGTCGCAGAGCAATCTCTGGGTGAGTCTGAATTTACAACGGACAAATATCGTCCAACAAACTACTAGTTTTATTCTAATTATAAACTTTTGTTGACTACCAGAAGATTGTTACATAATATATGATGTACAATTCTCATCATAAAGCCTGCTTAATATACTGATAGCTGTGTTTAGCAGTTCACGTGTAGAGATGATTTCTTTGTTTTTTCAGCACTAAAACTCCAAGACGTAGGCTATGACGTATGGCTGGCTAACTTTCGAGGCAATAAGCATGGCCGATTACACGCAAAGCTCGATTCAGAAACAAATGATAGGATTATTTTTTTCGACTACACCTACGAAGAACTTGGTTTATACGACATCGCATCTATAGTAGACTTTATTCTCAACATAACGACGTTTGACAAGTTACTTTACATTGGCCATTCGTTAGGCGGTACTGCCTTTTTAGTTTTGAATTCCTTAAAGCCTGAGTACAATCATAAATTTGAAATGGCGTATTTAATGGCTCCAATCGGATATCAGCGATATTTTCCGCACGATAATCTTAAAGCTCAAGTCCGTCGCCTAGACGAACTATATGTAAGTATGAAATAGTACATAACTTACCTAGGGCGGTAAACAAAGAATGTCTTCGATCGCAGGTATTTGACGAAAAAAATTACGTCTCTTCCTGGCCAGGAGGTGGGATTTTCCGCACGCGTATACTTCGTTTTTTTTAAGATTAGAATTATCTGTCAAACGGGTAAACAAAGAAGCAGTGGTCGTAAACCTTCCTTCTTCGATTTCGACCGATACCACTGAATTTCTCGGAACTTATGTACATACGAGTACATATCATTTGATATTTACCGATAGCTGAACGCATATATTTTCTTTTAAAATGTTGTATACCGTAGCCAACGATATGCCAGCAGTCTCGGCAGTCTTTTTCACACGGTCCGATTTAGTGGGATACTCCTTTCTATGGCACATTTCTGACACTCATTTGTAAATATTCACCACCCGTTTCCGCTTTTCACTGGCAGTCAGAGGATTCTGCTTTTGCCTTTTCTTCTTTGGAGATGAAAAAACATTAGCCGGAACCGGCTGCGACTTCTGTAGCCCACTCGGGCCAGCCTCGGCTTCATACATTGTAAATGTGCACCAACAAACAAAATATCTAAATAGAATCTATTTAGATAGATCAACAACTAATAACAAAATTCAACAAAAACGATAACAACAATCTTTAAGTAAGCTTACAGCTATAGAAATCACAACCGACTCAACCGACAACAATATGAACTCGAATGAAAAACCCACATGAGTGAATTACAGATAGTGACAGTGACGTTTAAAAATTGTGTGAGAACTCTGCCTCTTTAGGTTTTTTAATGTACAACCTTTCCATGAAAAATTGCAAACGCAATTTATTAAAATTCTTATCTTTTCATCTTAGAATATAAATTAACTAATATTATGTTTCTTATCTGTTCACAACACTGAGTAATATATGTATTACTAAAACATGATAATAAATACGTGATATTTATTAACTCGTATTCACTGTTCGATCCGCAGAGTGTGCCCGATAAAAAACCTTATATCTCGTTCTGCAAAGGTCTCTCTAATGCTAAAAAAAACGAAGTATAGTGTGCGGTAATTGCTATTTATGACCAGGTGTGGCGTAAATATATTAACATTTCTTAAGTTTGCAACGCATGTCTGATGCAGCCTTATCTTTAATGGTCTACACTAGATTTTTAAATTTACAGGAAGAACTTTTAAAAGAAGGAGCCGTGGAAATATTTCCATATACCGATAATTATACGAAGTTCTCGGCCGAGGACTGCCTTGGCAACAAGCTTTATAAACATATTTGCGATGAAATAAATATTCAGAAATGTATGGTAAGGGGCATGTCAAGTACAAATATTTAAATACACATTTAGGACGGGCTTCCGCTAAACCCCACGTGGGTGCACGCTTCCTACATACATATATAACTATCAGATTATAAACGGCGTCGATCGACGGTTCGAACGATTTTAACGGACACCCCGAAAAATCGTGCATTTCAACGTGTTGATTTCTAAGGGTGTAATAAAAACTGGTTATTCCCTACCTACTGCAGGGCTGCAAGGATGACTTTGTAGACATCTATTTAAGAAACAACTTTACTACGAAACAATTCCAGACGCAAGTAGCGTATTGCCGAAAAATATGATTAGTCCGTTGTCATTTTGCACCAGTGGCCTTACCTGATGCAAATATTTTACAGGGACTAAAATATGTAAACAACGATATAAGCGATACAAGAGGTGGTTCTCTCAAGCAGTTGGCTCATTTGGCACAAAACGTCAGATCAAAATCCTTTAGTCGATGGGATTATGGGAGCAGTGTAAATAAAGAACAGTACGGAAGCCGTAGACCTCCCAAATATAATTTAGGTCTTATTACTGTTCCAACGAATGTAATATATGCGCCGAACGATGAGCTTGTAAGTGCCGATGATATCGCTGATATGGTTAAAGATATGGCTAATGCTAAATCAACGAAAGTGCCACGAGAGGATTTTAGACACCAAGATTTTATTTTTGCGACAGATGTCATGGAGACCGTTTATGCTGGCATTATAAAAGACTTGGAGGAGTAAGTGTGATTTTATAGTATCAACACGGTATACTTACCTCACTCCATCTCACTGAAATCATTGGTTAAGATATATATAATAGCTTTTTGTACTCGACGATTAAAATATGTGTATTAAGATTTCATAGAGAATACTGCAACGTCACTCTTTTCATCGTTGAATAGTCTGTTACTTCCTAAACAACCGAAATAACTGTTTCGATACGCTCTAGACAACCGAAAAAAATTTGAAAATAGAACTAAAATAAATTCGACCAATCACGTGGCTGCTTTACCGAACTGTAATGAATTGGACCAATAGAATCGCTTTGATTATTGAGTTTACTCGTTGATGTCGTACGCTTGTTGATGTATTTTAAGATATCAACGAGCGTACGAGCGATAGGCTGCCCTTCGTTTCAACAGTATCGAGTTTGTTTAATTAGTTCAGTTGACTCGTAGAAAATTAATTTTAATGAACTCGTACAAAAAGTATTGTTCACAATAGTGTTATAATCAAGCTTTTTAATCTCGTACCTTACTTAGGCCACTCAGCAAGCTTCGTGGCCTAAACACGGTACTCGACTAAAAAGCTCTCTATTATAACACGATTGTGAAAAATACTATTCTACTCTCTTACGAGTTTTTATTAAACATAACTGTACCTTGTGAGTTAATAAAACTGGTACTATTTGTCAAAGTTCAGTCTCTACGTTGAACCTAGCTTCTCATAAACATTTGAAAATAACTTTTGCCAAGGCGTTAAGACAACTGGAGAGTTTTGATATTTTGGGCGCACAAAAACACCGTAGAATTTCACCGCAGATTTGGCAAATACTGTATTTCGTTGCTACTAGATCACGATGATTTTAATTATGTGTGTTATTATGTTGCAGGAATCCAAAGAAATGTGTGAACGGAATAGGAAATGATACAAATGATGGAAGTTTTAAGCACCTCCGATGCTTTTCAATACCATTCCTTATTGTTCTCTTTGTCATACTTGCTTTAATTTGGTTTAGACAAATACATATCGATGACAACATATGTTCAGTAGAACCATATTTGACTTAAATATATGCGACAACATATCTTCTGCTTGTTTCATTATGTCTATAATGCAGCTTAAAGTTTTAGCTCTTACACCTTTATACAAATCTGACGAAAAGTAAAAATCGACAAGAAAATAAAACTTGTCTCACCGATCTGTTGGCTTGCGTTATACTTACACTTGTACTCGTAACTCGTTAGCTCGGCTCACTGACAAGTTCCGACCGACCGGTGGACCGGCCATAGTGGCACTCTTTGGGGGAGGCCTATGTCCAGCAGTGGAGGTCTTTCGGCTGATATGATAATGATGATGATGATGACTGACAAGTTTTATGAAGTTATCATTTACAAACTAAGTAGTCTCACCAGGTGATGTCCGAAAATGCACATTACAACTTACAACGTAATACGAGCGTGTTTCGGTAGTTAAATGTTTTACTCCTCTGCCGGACTGTACTAGCGCTTGGTAGTAAAGTTTATGGCTTCTTAACGCTGTTATTACAGCTTCATTGCAGTTGCATTTTGAGACCGTGTGTTTGTGTTTTATTACTTTATTACCAAGGTTGAGTTGATTGACGCACACAACGACAAATACATCCGATTTTGTATCGGCATCTATACATTTGTAAATGTTATTTGCTCTAAATTAACTAACATGTTAGCATCTAACACGCTTATGTACTAGCTAAGCGGAGCGGTTTTTATTATATTATTTTCAAGAAACAAATTTCATCATCATCATCATCATATCATCCGAAAGACGTCCACTGCTGGACATAGGCCTCCCCCAAAGAGTGCCAAAATGACCGGTCCTGCGCCACCCGCATCTAGCGGACTCCCGCGAACTTTACCAGGCCCCGTAGCATGGATGGCGTTATCACGCGATAAGTGACAGGATAAGAGCGTCGTCTCGTTCTATCGAACGGTGTGAGCCAGGGACGGATGGCACTTATCAGTTATCACTAATCGCGTGATACATCCATGCTACGGGGCCAGGTCATCAGTCCACCTTGTGGGGGGCCTACCCACGCCGCGCCTTCCGGTACGTGGTTGCCACTCGAGAACCTTTCCGCCCCAACGGCCATCGGTTCTACGTGCAATGTTCCCCGCCCACTGCCACTTAAGTTTAGCGATTTAATGCAAATTTAATGGTGCAAATTTCTATTTCTAATTATTATTTACTTCCTCCTAAAGTACATTTCGGTCAATATCTCCCATACTATGCCCAATACTGGACACATTGAATTAATTACATCTTCAGATGCTAGTGATCAATAGCATTATCTCAGAGCATAGAATACTAGAGAGAGGACAAGCCGCTGGCGGCCGTGTCGCAGCTGTATGCTCAATGGGCATACACTGCCATACTGTGCACGCGTGCTGATCGCAGAGAATATTACGTTTTTTCCCAAAATGCCTGATATGATGCGCGTTTATTGTCAAATAAGCGTGTAGGTATACAAGTGTGTGTGTTTTAGATGTGTGCGTGCTTTGTCTTGTCAATTACTTGGGCGTTGTTTGGGTTAATGTACTTGCGACAGGCTCACTCTATACAAATCAGCCGCCATGTCCGATCTCCTTATATTCATACATCTGTGAGCATTATCGTCAATTAGCATAGATCGTCAATCATTAGGACATTAACTTTAATTGTACTAAATTGCGCCGTAATAGTACATTGTGATACAAGTGAGCTGTTGATCATTACATCAGAGGCGGAATTGTCACGCGAACCGCAGGTGAGCGTGATAATAGAGCCGAGGATGTAATTATCAAAGCTCACGCGTGTCATACGACATTTTTCAACACATTTGCGAGGAAAAAATCCTTTTCATAAAATGAAAATGTTACAGGCTCCTAAGTTGTTTCCTTTAGTTATTGATGACTACAGGTTTTTACTCACATACATTTGTACATCTCCAAGAATGTACAGTGGCGTCAATTCTATTTATCACTTTTTCGCTTCACCACTAGTCAACATTTTTAATAATAACCAAACACGCATCATCAATGTTTACAAATGTTTGTGAAATTACTTATAATGGCGCGTAACTATTTTTTTTTTCGTGAAGTTGCGCAGTGCGCCCGCAGCGAGGCTTAGATGAAATCTCTAAACAGCCAATACAAAATAAAATATTTTTTTCTTATTCAATATAAATTCATGTAAAATGTTATCAAAAGTAAATAGTTTTACTAAATGAAACGTTTCTATATCATATCCAAGAAGAAATAATCAATTAATTCACAAGAAGTATTTAATTTGTTTGGTCGAGTAAGAATCCATTTGCCGAGAATTAAAAACAAACCTGTATAACCCGGTCAATTTAAGAATGCACCGAGTCCATACATACACCTTGCTGCAAGGTGCCAACGTGTCTTAATCGGGATATAAACATAACTACACGAGTATCGTAATGTTATAAAACACGCGTGTTTAATACCCAGGATTATGAGCCTAAAAGCGGCACAATAAGAGGCACGTTACGAGCAAATGTGTTGAAAAAAATAAAACAACATAGTTGATAATCGTAGCAGGTTTATATTATAAATTTATAGTATATTAAAATATATTTCGTCACCAGGACATTTGGTACTTAATTATTTGTCTATAAAAAATATGAGTCTTATAAATCACAAGTATAATTTTTATAGTTATAATACTTACATTTATAATTCTTTGACCGCCACAGTCGTCTATATGGTTTCATGTAACATTGTCTAATCAATCCTGCAGCTGCCGGTCAGAGAGTTAAAACAGTCACCAGGACATTCCTATTTACAAATCGCTTTTATACTAATCGTTAGCCATTTTATTTTGTATTAAAGTTTTACTTCTTTAGGATTCTGCCACGAATCGCTCGGCAAGATTAAGCTGGTCGATGACATATTGCGTTACTAGCTCTCTGACGTCAGCCGCCTGGACGAAATCAACATGGGAGAAAGTTTCTCTAGCGACCTTCCTGGCTTGCGCTCTGGGCATCGCATTAGCCATCGCCAATACATCCTGTTCATCCAGGAGAACATCGCTGACAGTGTAGTGCATCGTGGTGGGCACAGTGATGAGACTGAGGTCATAAGAAGGCGGGGTTGTGGTTCCATAGTTTCGAAGGTTAGTGAGTAGACCGTGGTCCCACCGTCTGAAGGCTTTGTCTCTAATGTTTTGGCCGTAGTGAGCAAACTGCTTTAGAGAAGATCCTCCTACACCCAAGCCTTCAACGTTTGTTTCACCCTGAAAAATAATTAAATATAATACCGATCGCCAACTATCACGTCAATTTGATTGCGCTTATATTTACAATTAAAATTTAGCATTCACTTGATCTTCATTAAGATTAAGAGGATAATGAATCTGTGAATTTATCAGCATAAGGAAATACAAAGCTTATCTACAATGTTTTATAACTTTACCTAGTTTATGATATAACTTATTAGCGCTCTGGTGGTAAATTAGCTAAATCTTTTTTTGGAAGCTAAATATTCAGAATTTGTAGTAGACATTCATTTTCTGCGAAAAAATTGGATCGGAATAAAAAAGTACTGGGTATTTTCCTGGACCTTAAAAAAGCGTTCGATACAGTCTCTGTCCCTATACTAATTACCAAGATGGAAAGCATAGGTATACGTGGCCTACCGTTACAACTTTTCACTAGCTACTTAAATAAAAGGAAACAATCAGTAAGAGTTGGCGATTTGTATAGTACGGAGAGTGAAGTTGAGTATGGTGTGCCTCAGGGTAGTGTCTTAGGGCCTACCCTGTTTCTTATTTATATTGATGATCTGTGTCGCATAACTAACTCACACGCCGATATTATAGCTTTTGCTGATGACACCGTTTTATTGTCTTACGGGGATTCATGGGAGGAGGTCGCTAATCAAGCACAAACTGAATTTAATCACATAAATGCGTGGCTTTCCAGCAATCTCCTTACGCTAAATTTGGCAAAAACTAAATTTATGGCATTTTGCTTGAGGAATACCCCACAGACACTGCATAGAAACATATCAATTAAATTGCATAACTGCCAGAGTGATAATGTATGCACGTGTCCATATATAGCCGAAACTGCTTCTATTAGGTACCTAGGTGTCCTACTTGATAAAAATCTCTGTTGGCGCGAACACATTTTAAATCTAACGTCAAAAGTAAGAAAATTGATATATGTCTTCAAAAAACTCAGACACGTATGCGACAAAAAACTGTTATTATCAATGTACTATGCACTATGTCAGTCGGTAACTTCCTATTGTATCACAGCCTGGGGAGGTGCCTCTAAAACATTGATGATTACACTAGAGAGAGCTCAAAGGTCGGTACTTAAGGTTATGACATTCAACAAATTTAGATTTCCTACACACTTACTTTACCGTGAAACCATGGTACTCACGGTTAGGCAACTATTTATTAAGTTACTAGCTGTTGCCCGCGACTTCGTCCGCGTAGAACTTTTTATCGTCTTAGAAAATGATTTCTCTCAAAACAAAATTTGAACCCTCTTTTAGGGGATAATTAAAAAAAAAGTTGATGTTCATTTTCTAGTTTGTGAACAAACAGTCTAAAACCAAAGTTAAAAATCTCATACCTACTTTAAAAATGCCTTGAAATACTCAAACTTTGAACCAATTAATAACACTCTTAGGGGATGAATTTGGAAAAACTCTGAAATCAGTTTTGTAGTCTTTTAACGTACAGAATAAAACCGAAGTTAAAAATCTCTTACTCACACTTTAAAATTTTATTGCTCGCCATTTAAAATTTGAACCCCCTTTTAAACCCCCTTAGAGGTTGAATTTTTCTAATCGCTGAAAGAACTTTTTTCGTAAACTTTTAAGTCTCTAGCTCAAAAAAAGTGTTGCCCATACAAAGCTTTCTTAACCCCCTTAGGGGTGGAATTTTCTAAAACTCTGAAAGTACTTTATTATTAATTTTAATAAGTAACATTTTGAATAGTTTTAAGTCTAGTAAAAAAAAAAGTTTTTCCCACACAACACTGGCTACCCTTCTTAAGGATCTTAAGGATCCCCTTAGGGATGGAGTTTTCTAAAACGCTGAAAGTTCTTTTTTAGTATTCTAATAAGTAATCTTTTTGCAAAGTTTTAAGTCTAACTCAAAAAAAAGTGTTGCCCATGCAAAGCTTGCTCTCCTTTTTAACCCTATTAGGGGTGGAATTTTCTAAAACGATTTGTGTTCTTTTTTTGTATTTTAATAAGTAATCTTTCTACAAAGTTTCAAGTCTCTAACTCAAAAACATAAACTTTCCCTGATAAAAACTTTGCACCCCTTTTTATCCCCCTTAGGGATAGATTTTTTCAAAACGCTGAAAGTCTTTTTTTTTTGTATTTTTATAAGTAATCTTTCTACAAAGTTTTAAGTGTCTAGCTCAGAAAAAGTGTTCCCCATACAAACCTTGCACCCTTTTTTAACCCCCTTAGGGAATGATTTTTGTAAAACGCCGAATGTAGTATTTTTCATGTTCTAATAAGTAGTCTCTATTTAAAAAAAAATATGTTTTTCCCATACAAACTTTGCACCCTATTTTACCCCCTTAGGGGTGAAATTTTCCAAAACGCTGAAAGTACTTTCTTTGTATTTAAATAATCTTTCTACAAAGTTTTAGGACTCTAGCTAAAAAAAATAGTTTCCCACATACAAACTTTGCACCCCTATTTTAGCCCCCTATTTTTAGGGGTAGAATTTTCTAAAACGCTGAAAGTACTTAATTTGTATTCTGATGACTAATCTTTCTACAAAGTTTTAAAAAAAATATTGTTTCCCCCATACAAAATTTGCACCCCCCATACAAACCTTGCACCCTTTTTTAACCCCCTTAGGGAATGATTTTTGTAAAACGCCGAATGTAGTATTTTTCATGTTCTAATAAGTAGTCTCTATTTAAAAAAAAATATGTTTTTCCCATACAAACTTTGCACCCTATTTTACCCCCTTAGGGGTGAAATTTTCCAAAACGCTGAAAGTACTTTCTTTGTATTTAAATAATCTTTCTACAAAGTTTTAGGACTCTAGCTAAAAAAAATAGTTTCCCACATACAAACTTTGCACCCCTATTTTAGCCCCCTATTTTTAGGGGTAGAATTTTCTTAAACGCTGTAAGTACTTAATTTGTATTCTGATGACTAATCTTTCTACAAAGTTTAAAAAAAAATATTGTTTCCCCCATACAAAATTTGCACCCCTATTTCACCCCCTTAGGGGTAGATTTTTTTAAAACACTGAATCTAGGTACTTTATTTGTATTCTAATGAATAATTTCTCTCCAAAGTTTTAAGTCTCTTTTTAAAAAAAAGTAGTTTTTCCCATACAAACTTTGCACTCTATTTTACCCCTTTAGGGGTAGAATTTTCTAAAACCCTGAAAGTTCTTTATTTGTATTCTAATGACTGATCTTTCTACAAAGTTTTAAGTCTCTATTTAAAAAAAAAATGTTTCCCTTATACAAACCTTGCACCCCTATTTTACCCCCGTAGGGGTGGAATTTTCCAAAACGCTGAAAGTGTTTCATTTGTATTCTAATAACTAATTTTTCTACAAAGTTTAAGTCTATAGCTCAAAAAAAAAAGGTTCTCCCATACAAACTTTTTTCCCTAGCCCACGTTATAAAAGCAACATACTGTGCAAAAATCAACTCTCTAAGATTAGTAGGTAGTTTCGGCTGTGCGTTGATGAGTGAGTGAGTGAGTGATTGAGTGAATAAGTCAGTCAGGACATAGGCATTTATTATGTATAAATAGATAGAAGATAATGAAACTCCCATTCAAATATCTCAAAAAATTATGAAGCTACATCCGTTTTAATGTCGCTTGTTAGAGTGAGAAAACGATGAGGGACTGTGACGTCAATATACTCGAGCGTCATAGTAAAAAACAATCGTTTCATATGAAGGTGCGTTTTGCGGAAAAGGGACAGAACATACCCCCTCTTAAAACTTTGGACTCTTATAACTTAATCATTACCTATATAACCTCTTGCTTTGTTTTTTTCTCCATTTGACTATATTTATTTTAAATTCTTTTTCGAGAAAATACATTATGATTATTTACCATATTTTCGATTCCTGAGCTATAACCACGAACTTCGGAATTCGAAAATATTCGGGTATCTCTATCTCTATCGCACTAACCATACTCGAGTGACAGGGATGCAAATATATGAACATTGAGTATCGGTTTTCGTGGTAGCGCCGCAGGTACTTTGGCTGAATGCGCCGAGCGCGTGCCATTGTCATTCAAAAAAAACAAATTCGTGTTAATTATATTGTTCAAATTTGTTGATTTCATTTATTGAAATTACGACATAAAACGACATTTGCGCATATAAGTTCTCATATCAGAATCGAATATTTTTTTATGGTTTATATTTTAGCATTTGTCTCGTAAAGGTCTATCGTAGACGGGATTTAAATTATTAATAAGTGAAAGGCAAAGCAATTCCGCCATTTTGACGAAAATTTGACGGTTCTTATAGCTGACAGTTGGAGCAGCGTTTGATTTCAATAAAAATAAATGAAAAATTAAATGAAGTCGTATATTTCGGAAAATTAATTAACTGTCGCAGTCGGATAAAAACTATCCTAAGTTGCAGCTAGAATAATAATGTACCTATATAAAATGTTTCATATTTTTCCGTTCATGGGATGCTGAGAACATTCGAACCGCGCAAAGCTTAGTTTCAAACTGGCTGATTCTTTTTTTAATTTAGAGATTTATTATAAGTGGAGATTATTACTAAGACAACACAAATGCATTCCTAATTACCCTGCGACCAAGAGAAGAAATGATCTGGTATATTATATTCCAACTCACAAAACTACGTTTTCAAAAAAATTCATAAGTGTACTTGGCCCAACGTTATACAACAAACTAAGCAAACAAATTCACCTACGGTCACTTAATCTGCATTCCTGCAAAAAAACGGTGGAACAGTACATACAGAACTTGAGTTATGAAAATACTGAACAACTACTTAAACACATGGTGTAACACACACACGCACACACATAAACATACACACACACGCACATCACACACATATACACACACACACGCGCATACATACACACGCATACTCACACACATGCATCCATATATAAACTATATTACTACGGTTGTACAACATTATTTAAACCCCGATACGTTATTACAGTGTAAAATTATGTTAAGTTTTTAAATATACTACTTGTTTACTTCTCGACTCGACACAGCGCTCGCTTAGGAGGCGTTGCTAGGCTATTGTTCACCAATCTTTTGTAAATGTACCTACATTTAACAAGTTTGCTACCATTTAAATATATATGTTTTTATGGGTATTAATAGTTAAGGACAGTGAATCCTGATCCACCGTTATACAGTTCACACTAGTACGGGGATCAGTTGAAGCTTACTTGGCTCATACTTAGTTAACTACTTGTACTAATATTAAAATGTAAGCATAAATATGTACACGTATTACTTTAATAAACGTTGTTTGTTTGTTTGTTTTTGTTTGAATACTTACAAGAATTCCGTCGAGACCGAGTACGTCGCAGTAGTCTTTGTATTGGACATCACCAAAGCAGTTGTCAGTGGCTTTGTATCCCTGATTCAACAGGTTTATGGGCAAATCGTCGAGACTGCTTATTTCTACCAGGCCTATACCTACACCCAAAGTCTGAAAATAAATTTTAGTTTAGAATACGAGAGTTCAGTTGCTCTCATATTTATCAGAGCGGCCAAAGTGCTCACGTCTCTATTGTCGAGGTATTATAGACCTGTTCAGATATTCGTGAGCACTTTGGCCGCTCCGATATATCTGATGGCGACTGTACCACACAATTGTATCATGCTGTATGAATGTATACTAATATTCTTCTTGATATCGTATCTTTTAAAATACAAATACTCGTATGATGATGCGCTTTCTGCGTTCTTTTTGCATAATTTTTTTACGCTCTACATTCTACAAGGTGAGGGGTACGACTTTCTTAATTTGCCAAGAAAAGGGTTCAATCTGATAAGTTTTTATAGGAAAAGACAGTAACAGACTAAGAATAAATCACGTTTCTAAGTATGTTACGATGCGTGTTGCTGAGTGATAATTGTACCCACCTGACAAAGCCTACGTTGCGGACTGAAATTTGTCGATTTGGTTCTTTTCCTTTTTTTTAATGTGTTAAATGAATCATTTTTTGTATCAGAATATACGGAAGATACTTACATAAAGAGTGTTAGTTAGCCGCGCCGCTATTTGAAGTGGGGCGTTGGAGAAGTGGTTCATATACCCCACGCCAGCGAGAAGATGCGCAGATACGAACTTGTCATTGTACTCAGGCCTCATAGAGTTCAGTACTAAGAACGAAGTTCCACCCTGCGAGTGTCCTACGTAGTGGACTGTCTGTTCTCCAGTAACTGCCAAAGCGTAGTCTACCATTGTCGGAACGTCGACCATGGCAATTTCTTCCCAACTGAAGTCGAAGAAATCGGCCTTTTGCCTGGAGTCATCAGGGTTTAGAGATACGTGTTGACGTGAGAAGACGTTGCCTCGAGCATTGCCCATCCATACGTCGAAACCGGCATCAGCTAGATTATAAGCTGGAATAATAAAGAAAGGTACAAAATTATGTAACTATTAATATTTATAAAATTTTTTATTTAATTCGATTAAAAAAAAGTATCACAGATTGGACTAAGACATATAAGGTTCAAACTCTTCTTAATATTCCAGTGTATCACCTCCTTAAGTTACATCGTTATTCTGAACTCCTATGAACGTTTTTCTAAAAAAATACATTTTTTGGTTCTATTTACTCACAGACTTTGATAATACCGATTCATAAGTATAACTACAACAAAATAAATGTATCTAATTCTAATGAAAAGACGCCATACAAAATGTGACGATCTGGAATGGAATAATTGGAACCCCTTTTCGTTGTATTGTAATATAACTATTAAAAGTTGTGTTACTATCATCGATACTCAGAATCGAAGTAAAAATTGAACTCTAAAAAAAGGTATATAAGTAAAAGATCTTTTTGTCTTTTTGAAAAACTTGACTGAAGGTGCAACTGCTGAGAAACAATAAACTAAGTAAAACAAAAATGCAAAAGGCCTTGAACGTCTGCTCGTTGATATCATTTCCGTGATTTCTCCTTATCATTTATTTGATATATTACCAATCTTTTCTGTTATCGTCTCTTAATTTTGGCAAAGCATAAGTTACTTATCTTAAGATATCACGCTATATGTCGGTACTTTCATGTCTAGCTAGACTTCAGAAAAAAGCAAAAAGGAGCCGAGGAAATCAATTATATTAATAACAACGCTTGATTTTCAATTTATATGAAATTTTGATCAATGGTCAAATGGAATTGGTACAAAAACACCAAAAATCGTTACAATTCCGATTAAAACTTGCTACCAAATCAATGTTACGTTTACGGTGCAATGAAAATACTACAAAATTCACTATGTCTGAATATTGTAGGTACAATCTTTCATAAATAAAAAGTCTCAAGTGAACTTTGCTTGTATGATAAAAATGCCAATGTCTCGGACGTTACCTTGTCTGATAAATGATAATGATAATGCAGTAGAGGTAAAAGTCAGGGTTGCAATTGTTTAGCCTGATGCATACGGATATTATTCTGTAACATGTATACGAGTTAATATAGAACAATAAACTACTCTTAAAATAATGACAGACCCTCTATTCCACCCTGTCAGGATGATATTTGGTAACAACTGTTCAAACTGTGATTACTGACGAGAAAACACAGTTTGGACAGTTATAATGAGTTGATGATAATCTTTGAAGTAGAGCGGACTGAAACGTTTTAATAATATTTTTGATGTAGTAAATTGAACCGTTGGGGCGGAAGGTTCTCGAGTGGCGACCACGTATTGGAAGGCACGTCGTGGGTAGGCCCCCACAAGGTGGATTAATGGCCAGTAGGTCGATCACGTAACGCATTGTACGAACGTCGGGTAGGTCTAAATGTCACTTTTTATATGGAAAATTGACAGTCAAATTGTACCGACGCGCGTTCGGAACGTTACGTGATTACCCCTCTGATGGGTAATAACGTAACGTTACGAACGCGCGTCATTTATCGATATAAAAAGTGACATTAGATCTACCTGACGCGCGTACAATGCGTTACGTGATCGACCTGCAGGTAAAGGTTGCGGGAGTCCGCTGGATACGGGTGTCGCAGGACCGGTCATTGTGGCACTCTTTGGGGGAGGCATATGTCCAGCTGTGGACGTCTTTTGGCTGATGATGATGATGAGTAAATTGAAACATGAATGTAAACGCACATGTGCATTGCGGGAAATTATACCATAGGTCCGATTTAACTAGGTCGAATTTACTCTCATTGGCAAATTGTGTTACCAACAGTGCATTTTTTTAAGAGGGTGATGTCTGATAGATGTTATCTGTTACCCACCTATTCCGGCCTGCTTTCCCAAGAAGATGAAGTTGCTGGAGGCACCCATAAGGCCGTGCATCACAAACACGATAGGCCTACGTCCAGCGCTGCGCCCGGCTGTCCCATGGGGTATACGGTGCATTTCCAAGATGTATCCGTCCTCTGTGGTCACATGGTGTAGCTCCGCGGGATAACCCTCTGAGATAATTTGGTCGATCTGGAACAGGCAGTTGTTATTAGTGTTATTACATATCGATACGTTCATAATATATTTATACATATTATGTTGTTGCCCGACTACGGCAGTGTCGAAAGGAAGGGATATGTTTTTAGCAGTCTATGTTAGTATTTAGGTGTGTTCCGCGGTAGCTTTTAAGATACTGAACCGATTTTGAAAAAAGAGGTGTCCATCGATTCGAGATTATGCTCCGGGTGACATAGGCTACCTTTTGTAACAAAAAAACACATTTTTTTATCAGTTAGTTTTCCGTAGTCGGGTTATAGTTTTTTTTAACTGTTTAGGTATGCTTCTTGTTTTTTTAGTGGTTCTAACCGTTATGGAATCACCTCACAGCCACTTTTTACGAGTCCAGTCTTATTTAAAATGCGGAAATTGAATGAAAGAAAGAAATATATTCATATGGAATACTTATTGCATAACTTTTACCAACTATTATGTTCCTAGCACTATTAACAAATTTTTGGTAGAAGTGCAGCCCAAAGCGCTTCTACCAGAAATTTGTTAAATTACTTATAGAATATTATTTTCGAAACCTGTTGAGGGGTGATTTACTTTACACAGAAGTCTGAATCGGAATGGAGACATGTGTGGGAAAAACCAAGAAACACTCATGCCTTCTATACTTTTCCCTCCAATACTTAAACTTGGTTAGTACAGCTTCAATGAATTCATTAAGTATCTAATTTCCCCGTAGATTAGCTTGGGGACCATGTAGTCATTTAGGGAGTGAAATTCAAAATTCCAGTTTGGGACGCGGATAAAATCCAGTCGGCCATTACTTTGTATTGCTATTCAAATTTAATATTACCCTATATTTACATTCTAACTGTTTGCAGAGTTAGCGAGGAAGTAGTCAGGTCTTAAGTATTTGAAGTCAAATTTTAGTCCATTAAGTTTCAAGAGCTTCTTCGAAGATTTGAAAGCAATGCCTATTTTCTTTGTCATTTAGCTTATAAACTTAATTGAATGGAATCGTAAGTTTATCGAGGGTCTAATTCCGTTATGAATTTACGATCATAATCTTAATATTTAGAAGGAATTTATGGCTTCCATTTGGTGAGTACCTAGCAATAAGTTTAAATTAAAAACCGAACGGGCTTGTGTTGTGAAAAAGAGTACGTAGAAAATTGTTTTTTTTCGCCATAAATCTGTGCAAGGGTTATTAAATAATAACCCTTGCGTTCACAGATTTATGGCGTATTTTCGTGTGTGATGATTTTAGTTTAATTGTTTCCTGGCAGATATGGCACAAAATAGAGAATAAAGACGTAAAAGAATAAGATTGGCAAATGCCAATCTTACGAAATTCGAAACGAATTTTAAAGATTTTTTTCTTCAAAATTCGTTTCGGATCTCGTGTTCCGTACTCGCGAGTTTTTCCTGTGATCTACTTAACACGTTCACTGCCAGGAATCGCTACGCTACCCGATCCCGTGGTTTTCGTCGTTTGTAGCGAAAAGCGACTACGGCGTAGGCGCCCGCTAGTCGGGTTCCCGGCACTGAATGTGTTAAATGATCTATCTTGGACGGCAGTCCTCAGTTTCTATTAACATTATAGGTCGAATCTTATAGGAGGGAAGTCGGTTAGGTAGTAACTTTTGTAAGAATTTACAAAAGTTAGTATTGTCTCTGGAACTACCTACTCATCCGATTAAAAAAATCAGTCACCAGCATGTAGAATGTACCTTCGAGATGGGCATAGGCTATACTTCATCTCGCGGGTTTGCCTGGGTTCTCTGTTATGGGACATACATAGAATTCGGTCCGCGTTTCTTTTGTGGACATTGTCAAAGTTGAGGGCTACAAAACCAAATTTTTGGTTGGGCTCTTAATCCATATTACCGGTGTCTCTTCTTAAATGATTTCATGCAATCGAATATTTTTGTATGCACGTAAAGCCTTAACTATTTACCACAGGAAAAATTGCTTTTGTTTATGTATGACCCTAATACGTAGGTGCAGTCACACGGCTATCTAATTAGAAATATATCTGCTATAAACTGAAATAGTTAGGAGACGTAATGAGAATAAGATAGGTAAAGGTATATACTACTAAGGTACTAGAATTCGTTGATACTCGGATCTCGTGTTCAGTAGAAAGTAACCCAAGCTTTTTTTCATGTGTTCTTAATCCATTTTGGACTAGAGACGTGAGACATTTAGATCTACCTGACGCGCGTACGATGCACTACGTGATCCGATCGACCAGCAGGTCAGACATTTAGTGAAATTTGGTTCGATTAATGTTCACAATGGGGCCTAGCACCTTTTGAACTAGAGAGTGGATTTCAAACGAAAGATCTGACATTTGACACCCGAAAATTTAAACTTACGACATCAGAGGACGTTCTATTGTGACCGCTACGTGGGAACGCACACACTGACACCACCACCGCCGACACAAACAGAACTCGCCATGACATTTTAATTGTTAACGATTGGCAAATGGTGACGATAACTGCGGCGCGGCGATATTTATATTTGTGCGCTATCAGGGCATCGCCGGTAGCTCGGGGGTTAATCTCCCGCCATAAATACGATGGTCTGTTTTATTGTTCGTTTTTTATTGGAATATTTTGGTAAATTGTCTTCCTAGTGGAATATTTACTTAGTTATCATTCTTTTGCGGACTAAGAATAATGAAAACAATAATGCTCTCAACTACACGCAGTACTCAAAAATTAAGTACGACTGGGGCTTAGTTTCAGCTTTGTTGTCACTGAGAATCTTAATTTGCCATGCATTTCTGGTTAGTCAAGTAAATATGGTTTTAGGATGCCATTAGGTATGACTTTGGATCACAATAGATCAGCGATGGTCGCAGTGGCTCTCACAGCCCGGAATCCACTACTAGAATAATAGGTACCTATGACTTATCGATTTAGGTATAAATGTACCTGCGTCAATGTGTCATTGTCTGATCACAAGTGACATATTAGTTAATAATTTACTTTAAAAACATAGTTTAATTTAAACCGACTTCAATTCAGTACTTCGCCAAGCCACATGATACATGATTTTTTTTTATTTACCAAGTGAACTGCTTTCCGAGAGCAGATGCGTTGATTATTACAGAAAAAACCCAAGTCGCTATATGTGGGCTGATAATATTAGAGGAGTTCCGTCGATTCCTCAAGGATCTCAGAATTAACACTTAAATAAATAAATAATAATAAATAAATAAATATTACGGGACAATCTTACACAAATCAACCTAGGCCCACGGTAAGCTCAGTAAGGCTTGTGTTGTGGGTACTAGGCGATGATATATATAATTATTTATACATATAGATATTTATATACATAACATCCATAACTCAGGAACAAATATTTGTGATAAATACACAAATAAATGCCCTGACCAGGATTCGAACCCGGGACCTCCAGCTTCGTAGGCAGAGTCACTACCCACTGGGCTACGGAGGCCGTTACACTTCATTAGTTACTACTTCAACGGAATCATGTCAGAATCTTTGACGTACTTTACATCTTTGAGGAGTTCCATAAGTCATCTGTGGTCTTCATCATCAGTTCCACTTCACCAAAATTACGATTTCCGAGGGTAAATACCTACACGAGTTATAATAGAAAATACCGAAATCACTACACGCGTCCCTCTAAAATTTGAGGGTTGCCTTCAATTCCCCTGGGATCCCATCATCAGATCTTAAATTGGTGATAATGGGACCACCTCGGGAGTATACTTTTTCGAATTAAAAAAGAAGTTTGGAAATGGGTCCACAATTGACGGAGAAATCGGCGAACATACATAAAAAATAATAATACATACAGTGGAACATATAACCTCCTCCATTTTTGAAGTCGATTAATGAAATGGGGGCTTGTGAAGTAGGTAAATACCTGCGTTGTTGGTTTTCTGAGCACAATTTTTCCAATTCTGCCTTTTTCGTAAAATAAAAAACTAAAATGTAGAGCTGAAGTATACTTACTAGTAGATATCATTTTGTGTCATACATTACATTCGTGTATCGTTTCTAGTTTTGCCGCAACGTCTGAAAGTCCTTAGATTTAATTAAGATTTTTTTACAGTTTTGCTAATAGTACTTAAACAAGCGTATGTATATATTGAAATATAACGTATCAATGAACGATTGACAATTTATTCGGTACCCCACATGTGTATGTGCGTTGCATGGTTTGGGTGTAAAGCGGCAATTACACTTCGTTCACCTAATGCGGTCGCCGAATTCATTTTAAACTACGTAGGCGAACAAACGTCATCTTTACACTAGTCTGCCCGCCAATGTCAATATGTTGGCAGCTGTCGATCGCCGAATGCGGCCGACTAACGTGTTCTTTACACTTTTGCGGTCGCCGCATGCAGCATGCGGCGAACGACGAAGTGTAATTGCCGCTTAATTTACACTTTTCCACGCTCGGTGGCGGCGTTTTTGATGACGTCATTACAGGGGAGAGAGACTCCTTAGAGGTTGTCTCCCGGCAGTTTTGGAATCTAGGGGACATGCCTAACAACATATTTAAATATGGCGCTGGTATCCGAAAGTGAAGTACCTATTTTCCCCTAACAATGCACTAACTAGAGAATAGCGCTTAGCGTATTTATCAAATAATTAATGTATCTATTCAAAATAAAACCATAAATTACATTATGTTATCCCCTTTATCTATGCGCTAAATGGATTAGGAAATTTATTAGCTTTGATCTTCAATCCTTCGTTCGCAATCAATACCTGAAACGATAGGCAAGGGTGTTCGCAGCTGTAAAACTGACTGATTGTAGAACTAAAATCTTTATGGCAGATATTACAAAAGAAGCAGATATGAGGTGAGGATAGAAAGTACGGGCCATTTTTTTATACATTTACTACATTGTTTAGATTTACTGTTTTTTCTCAAACATGCAATTAAATTTCGTTATTCCGTGCGTTATAACAGGCTTCAAAGTATCACGTTACAGGCGGAAGAAGAAGAGAGAGAACTGTAAAGGAATTTCATAGGAAATTGAAGGCTTAGGCCGGGAAGTAATTTTTTTTAAATTTCATTCCACAATTTGTGGCAATGGTCACGGAGTTCAGCTATGAAAATTTGTTTGATTTCTTGAAGTTTTTTTTATTTGTTTCATTGCATGTTTGAGAAAAGCACTTTACATGCCTAGCCGTGAAAAGGGCTTGCCGGCTTCGTATCACTATCCGTCTATACCTCCTCATCCGGCAAGCCCTTCTTTCCCGGCGGCTGCAGTAATGTACTAGGTATTATTGAATATTTATTGCTAGACCGGATTTTGAGGTTTAACTTTATATGGAGGCAGAGGTTTTCTTTCTGAACCGATGGTATTTTATCGGTATTTAAAGGTGCCAAATTGATGAATAGATAACTTTGACTTATTCTTTATGGATTGACTGATTTTATGAGCTTAGGGGTAATCACGTAACGTTCCGAACGCGCGTTATGACCATTTAACTGTCATTTTTTCATAGAAAAAGTGACATTTAGATCTACCTGACTCGCGTATAATGCGTTACGTGATCGACCAGCAGTTTCACAGTACTGGCACTGGCATACCCGAGGTAGCTTGACGGAAGGACGAAATGTGTGTTGGTATTGCTAACGCATTGTCCATAGTATAAGTGACATTTATATATATAAATTTCACTTTTAGTATGAACAAATTACAGTTGAGTTGTCCTAACGCGCGTTCGAAACGTTACGCGGCTCCGTTCGCTTATTACAAAGATATGTATTTTTTATTTACACTTATCTAAAGATACCTCCAAAGACCCACAAGGTTTACTTTGATATGTCGCTTCCGATCCTAGTCACGTTTCAATCTGTTTCGCGCTCACGTGTCAGCTAGAGTGCGCGAAATATTTTAAAATGTGATTGTGATGTGAAAGGAATAAACTGAATTAAAGCCTTTCTTATTCAGCCTTATATGAATAACTGACAGCTTTGCGTCGTTAATCGCCACCTCTTGCGCTTCACTGATGCGTCGCCTACGCGGCAGCCCCACCCAACAGCATTCTGATCGTGTTTACATTACGGAGCGCGAAAATGGCCCCATGCTCACCCGCTGGCAGAGACTGCATGCAGTCATTGTTTAGCTATGTCTCTCTTTTTATGTCATACTAAAGCCGCGTCCGCTGCGCCATGTTTTCGTGGTTTTTAAACGTCAAAAATGTTTTGCCAATCAAAACAATACCCTATTTGTTTGCCGAAACTGACGAAAAACATGTTAGATGTTTGCAAACACCGAAAACACGGCGCAGCGGACCCGGCTTAACACTAGTAATAAGATGTCATCTTTACTAACCATAGACTTTAGTATGATTTTTTTAATACTTGCTCGGTATGCACTATGCAGTATTGTACTTTACTGGCTTACTGCTGTCGCCCCGATCTAACTTGCCGGTATACTACCAGTTTTACAGTAGTGCAGTAGCACAATATTGCGCGTTAGCGGCGCGGTACGCATGCAGTATTGCGTTCGCATTGCCCCGCTTCCGCGCATGCCGTGCCAATCAGAAAGCACTCATTTAAATGTAGGCGTGCAGGAAAGATTCTTTACTGACTTTGACTGCTAGTTGACACTGACAGCTTACCGATACCGTACCGACTCGGCACCGCCTAGTGCGGAAATGGTTTTAGGTAATGAAAATTGTCAGGTGCTTTCCCCCTGACTAATTTTGTGACGTATCCGAGTTATCAATAAAATATTGGACAATGTCTTGATACAATCGATATAATTATACACGATACCACATTTTTTTGGCATTTTACAATCTAGTATTGTGATCAATTAGATCATCATAAGATGCAATGCAATTACTTCAAATAAAGATTGCAAATTACGCAACTAACTTGTCCTTGATTAATCTGATATCAAAATTCCAGAAATTACTGGGTTTTTGGGATCCATTTTTACCTATACACCGTGCCCGTGAATAACCCGAAAGATTTAAGCTAACGATAACGGCTCTAGAGCCTAATTAGAGTAAGAGTTTAGGTCAATTCAGCAAAAAAAATATTTTTTTTTTGTTTTGTTTTTTCGATGTTTTGAATGTACATGAAAAGTAAATGTTATTGGTAAACTTATCACTTAAAAGAGCAAGCGCCAACAGCATTCTAAAGGCAATATTGTGGAGGTTTGACTGTCCAATTCCATGAAAATTCTTACTGGATTGGACAGATTAAGGGCGTTGCCCAATTTATTATTTAAGAATATTTTTATACTTGCTGTTACTAACCTAATTTAGTCTTAAGTCACGTGTTACTAACACAATATGGATCATTAGGTCTCAAATAAAGTATTTTTATTTTATTTTATTTTTTATTATTTTAAAATGGATTTTTACCGTTTTTTTCGTAAAACCTAGTTTTTAAAAAGTGTTACTTGTCACTTTTTGACATCTACCAATAAGGATATTTAGACTACATCCCATAGTGGCAACATCGCCATCAAAAATGCGTCTTGCACTATGTAATAGTAAAAACTTGTTTTTTTTTTAAATTGGTATTAACTCTGAAACTAGACGAATTACAAAAAAGTTTATGCGTCATTTTTAACCTCAAATATGGTCAGGAATATGCTGTTAAGTTCTCTCGCAATACTCACGGGCACGGTGTATACTCACCTGTAGGGCGGGTTACATTAACCACACTGTCCAGACAGAACCGTTAAATATGGCGCCGGCAGCTATCTATAAGTACCCATACGTCTCATATTCGATATAAATACCAATTCGTTTCGCGAGCACAATCTCTTCTGACATCTGTCGCTCTAGTATAAGTTTTAATCGATACATATACGTTTTCGAACGCGTTTGCGTTTAGTTCAATTTGTATAGCAACGCGTAGTTTCTAATAGTTACCACCAGAGGCGCTGTTCGCGTTGCCATTGAAACAAAACGCGAACGTGTTCGAATACGTATACATAATATCGATAAAACTTATACTAGAGCTACAGATAATTTGGTGCGATATCAAAATTGAATGCGAAATAAAGTCTTTGATCGATCCGCAGCAGAGTAACTATAATGTAATTTAACAGTTATTTAGGGGCTTCTGGAACAAATTTATAGATATGACATAGTATAACCAAGGCTAAGCCAAGCTTGAGGTAATATAGTCACATAATTTAATGGTATAAGTGCAGCCAACCCCCAAGAGGGGTTGCGGCTAGGACAGAAGCTATGCAATTTACACAACCAATCTCTACTCAAGTCACCACTGGTCCCCAGAAATCCCAGAATAACTAAACCCATTCGTCTCGCTCATATTTGGAGCAGCCCAACTGGAGGAAGTAGGTAAATACCTTATAGAAAATATATTTTTTTTATTGTTAAGAGGCTGACAAGACCAAATTTGTTGAAATTGATATTATTTAAGCAGTTGTTTAAGAAAAACTATTTGTTCTAGCACATCAAAAAAAAAATGTTAATATTCATCATATTTCCAAGACCGTAGACGGGCTCGAAACATAATTGGATGAAATCGGCTCGATAGAAAATAATTGCAAAGATTGGTCTTAAAATCATCTTAAACGGTTCTATGTCCTTATTTTTTTGACGTATGGGTCTGCAATTAAAAACATGAAGTCCACATATTCATACCTAAACCGTAGACGAGCCATATTTCGCAAAAAATCTACACTTTTTTTATTTTTATTTTAATTCATTATTTTCGTCTAAAACCTGACCGCCGAAGTAACACTCGCTCTCGTTTACTCTGATACAAATAGACAGTGTGCGCGTTTTTGGTGTTGACAGCGCCTTAAAGCGCTACGATTGTTGAAGAGCTATTTTAGATTTTCGATTATCTCATTTTAACTGGCTTAAATTATGCATGATTTATATTTGCGAATGATTCGTTCTTTCTTTGATCCATGATATATTGATGCCGGTGACTGTAGGTACTCTGTTGGTGTCCTATACAACTAAATAAATAAAAATAAAATAAAATAAGACTACGCCATACCAACACTACTTATTATGTATTATTGTAAATTAATCAGTGTGAAATAAATAAATAAGATATCCTTTAAATTGCAACTCCTTGTGAAGTTCATGTCGCGAAATTTTCACTAGACTCTAACCAGCGAGGCGCGTCTCAAAAAAATGCGGCAAATAGAAAAAAACTCTTGCTACACAAACTGCATACCTAACGGCATAAAGCCTTTCACAGACTGGCGCGGCCTGGGGACCGATTGTAGACTTTTGAGAGTTTTGAGCGCTCGACTCTTTCACTCAAAAACTGACAAAAATTATGAAATGCTATTTTAAAATAGCGATATAAAATTGAAAAACGAGTGGTATCGACCACTCGTATTCAATTATATCGGTAGAAAGTAAATGCTTGCAATTTTGACACTACAATCGTATTTACTTTTATTTAATTGTCGAGCGCTCGAAAGTCAAAAATCGGTCCCCTGGCCGCAGCGGTCAATAGTAAACTTGTCATTAGCTGTCAAATTTACTATTGACCGCCACCGCAGGCCGCACAGTGTGATTCAGACCTAATAGGTACTTTCAGACCTAACTGGCAGCTATGTCACTACTTAACATGTTGCCATATAAATAAAATAAAAAATGCTTGTGGCACGACTGGCTAGCCAGACTATAATCGGAGGTCCGATTTACACTGGTTCTGAGGCGAGTCGGTAAGCGCTGCGAATATTAGCTGGAGGGATGCCAACCTAACGATACAGACTCCTCGGTCCGCGGTAACTGTATCTAAATACCTTAGCGGGAAATTGTGTTCCAGCGTGTTCATAGAATTATAGTGGCTCATAAATGCTAGAATTATTATTTACTAGCTTCTGGCAACGACTTTGTTTAGTTGCAATGGATTATGAAGAAAATACGGTTACGTACGTGACTTTGGGGCATCCTATATAAACAGTGCTTGTTTACTATCGGTTTAAGACTGTTTTTGCATCGAGTTCCGCTAATGCCCCAGGCTCGCTTACAGATCATCATCAACCTATAAACGTCCTACTGCCGGGCAAATACCTCCTCACATGCATTCATTCATTAGAGCGAATCGGCATTTGGGCCTCATAGATAAACAATACATTTCAATCACTTAAAAAATACTTTAAATTAGCGACAACAATAATTAGTTACCTACTAGTAAATTCCTTTTAGTTAACAGTTGCGATAAAAATTACGCACGGAAAAGCAAATTTTACACACCCATTTTAGTCATCACATCACATGCGTGGGTACCGTACTGCGTATTTTATTAACATCCACGAGTATACGCACGAGTATCGTAAGCAGAGGCTCTAGTATAAGTTTTATCGATACATATACGTTTTCGAACGCGTTTGCGTTTAGTTTCAATTTGTATGGCCTCGCGTAGTTCCTAATAGTTACCACTAGAGGCGCTGTTCGCGAGGCCATACAAATTGCAACTAAACGCACACGCGTTCGAAACCGTATTGTATCGATAAAACATATACTAAAGCCTCAGGAGTATCGTATTCGTCGGGTAACAAGCAAAACTCACTAAGTAACAAATACCTACTTAAATCAAAGGTCGTATCTCGATATCGACTACGTACCGAGATACGAGGTTTTGAAGAGCAGTGACAGTTTTGGTAGTGACTTTTGCTTGTCACCCGACGAATTATGTATATTGATTTAAACTTTTACTATTAGATAGCTACAACATAGGTATATGTTATACCTCTTAGGTATTTATAGAGTCTAAACACGCATGTTGTGACTCATGCGTACAATTTGGTGTGTTTTTTATCTTCGCTGCACCTATTTACACGGAAACGAAAGCATTAGTTCAACGTACAAGATAAGATACGAATATAAACAATCAGAGATATTTTTCCGTTAGAAGTAAATTCAGGGGACCGATTTTTGACTTTCGAGCGCTCGAATCTTTCATTCGAAAACGGACAAAAATTACGAAACGATTACTTTTGAAATAGCGATAGAAAATAGAAAAGCGAGTGGTATTGACCACTCGTATTCAATTCTGTCGGTAGAAAGTTAGTGCCTGCAATTTTGACACTAAAATCGTATTCACTTTTATTTAATTTTCGAGCGCTCGAAAGTCAAAAATCGGCCCCCTGGTGCGATTTTAGTATCTCTGTACATTTATTTACAGTTTAGCAGGTAGTTAAACCCAGTTTCGACCAAACAGGAATAACTTAATCGAAGGTTAGACATCAAACTTGTACCTACTGGCCAATTTCGGAAGACTAATCCCGTTGATCGAATTACCAACAAATTATGGTCTAACGAATATTTATAAAACTGAGCCTAAGTGTTAATTATTAAAAACAGTCTTTGACCAAGCAATTGAATACTTTCTGACGTTTTTGCCGGATAGCGAATTTGCCTCGACAAGTTAAACGACAACCCTCTAAATAAGTTATTTTTAGGGTTCCGTACTCAAAGAGGAAAACGGGACCCTATTACTAAGACTCCGCTGTCCGTCTGTTTGTCACCAGGCTGTATCTCACGGATACCGTGATAGTTACAGTTGAAATTTTCACAGATGATGTATTTCTGTTGCCGCTATAACAACAAATACTAAAAACAGAATAAAATAAATATTTTTATAGATAATGGTACAGAACCCTTCGTGTGCGAGTCCGATTCGCACTTGGCCGGTTTTTAAAGTAATTAAAAAAATGCAGTTTCTGGTAACTTACCTTTAAAAATATGTAATATTACTATTTAATTAATTATGGGTATTTTTTGACTGACTGGTGACTGAAGATGAAGTTACTAAAATTGAAAAGGGCATGCTAAGATGGTTTGGGCATGTAGAGAAGATGGTTGAAAGAAGATTAACAAAGAGAGTGTCTGAGGGGAAATTGGATGGTACAGTTGGAAGGGGACGACCTCGTCGAACATTCTCCGACCAAATCGGAGAAACCCTAAAGCTGGTAACGCACTGACAGCGGTGCGGCGCGGAGGCAGTGCCGGATGTAATGTTCGAGGTAAAACGTATGAAAGGGTCCGCACAGAATACAGCGCGCGCCTCGCCGCCACCGCTGTCTGTGCGTTTCGGCCTTAAAGAAAGGTCAGTTCAAGAGTACCCTAAACCGACGAGCATGTACCCATGATGGATGTCATAGAAGTGAATGAAGCAAGAAAGGTTTGTCAAGATCGTAGCAAGAGGAAATCGGTGAACTCTGTCTACCCCTCCGGGAAATAGACGTGATTATAATATGAAATAGAATTAGAATTAGAAATGTTTATTGCGTGTCACATTACAGGTTACAGATGGTGAAAAACAATAAAGGTATACATGTGACGCCCTGCAAGGGCACTGAAAACATGAGAGGAGAGGGCTTAAATTAATACTCTTAATTATTGATTACAACTAATTTTTACCTACATTAATGAAACAATTAGATATGTAGATGCTACTTAATAAACAAATTAAAAAACTGTTATATTAATGCAGTGAACGAATATACATAGAAGTCTAACTAGCGTCGAAAAGTGGCCCCACAAAAAGGATGCACTTATAGGCGGGGATTAAAAAGGATGCCTGTCAGCCGTTCAGTTCGAACATGGCCACCGTGTCAAACTGTTAAATAAACCAAACATTCAGTTTCAATAAATATGCCTTGTTGTGCCGTAAAATGGTGTGTAATTCGTTCGGACAAGCACAACAAAAAAGATGGAATCACTTTTCACGAATTAATACAGCGATAAATATATTATTTTGATTTTATTGTTATGATCACATTTTGTATAGGGATGGTATTATGCCAACAGACATCATAACTTTTATTAATAAGTTGGTTTCTATTTTAACCATTGAATATCATATCAATATTTTGTGGTTTTTATCGATGCCTTTCTATCTATAAAATGAAAAAAAAAAATGTTATTAGTTTTCCAACACATCTAATTAGAAACGAAATATGGAATGAAGCAGTTCGTTTGAAACGACACGATTCGAAATGGCATGCCCAAAAAGGGATGTTCTTTGTTCTTTACATTACATCTTGCATTCATTGCAAATAAATGTTTTGGTTATATTTCCTCTTTCAAAGATGTGACTGATGCATTTAAAAACGATTCTTGCAGCCATCAAATTTTATTAATTAAAAGCGCAATAGAACAATTTCTAATTGTACTCTACTTATGCTATTTTTAATATTATTATTTAGAATATTGATATACTGGGGCTCTGTGTTGTGCTTTTAGTTACTCCCAGATATATAAGTGTGACAAAGTATCGAAAGCCTTCTGGTAATCTGTAAAGGCAATGTAGAGCGACGTCTGAAATTCCTGATATTTTTCTATAAGGAGCTCTTCATTACTTGTGTTATGTATGACGACCGCTTTAGCCTAGTTGGTAGTGACCCTGCCTACGAAGCAAGAGGTCCTGGGTTCGAATCCCGGTAAGGGCATTTATTTGTGTTATGAGCACGAATATTTGTTCCTGAGTCATGGATGTTTTCTATGTATTTAAGTATTTATTTCTCTATATAAGTATCTATATCGTCGTCTAGTACCCATAGTACAAGCTTTGCTTAGTTTGGGACTAGGTTGATTTGTGTAAGATTGTCCGCAAATATTTATTTATTTATTTATTATATTGTAAATAAAAATAAATAATTTATAATTTGGTATTTTCCCTGGCGACTCAGCTCTACTTCTTATTTAAGCAAAAAAATCACGCAAACGTTACAATAACTAAGTTGCTTCTTGTTGCATGTAACCATTCAACAATTATCCGTTTTCGATGTCACTGTCACATGGCTGTCGTCCGACGTGACGCACGACAACTAATCACAGCAATGCATTCTTAAATTGACCAATCGCATCCATTTGTGTTGGGTAATTGAAAATAGGCTGACATTTAGGGTAGCTGTGTTTTGGGCCCGAGTTTGGGTAGAAATTTGTATGGAGCTCGTGTTCTATGTATATTCGTTCACTGTATTAACGCGTCTTTAAAATAATCGGCTAAACTATAGTAACACTTTTGTATTTAAATATGTTTTGAAATGTTTAATGTAAATAAGTTTGTTTTCTCAAGGTTTTTTAAGGAATTCGGTAGGTGATTATATTTGAATTGTCATATAGTTTGGGCAAGATTTAATTTTAGTAAAAGGTAATTAGAGCTTATTTAGATTGCGATTTTTTTGTCTGTTATCTATCAATAGTGTGTCCTTTGTTTTCTGACAAACTTAAATACTTCAATATGTATATATCTTTAGAAAATACGCGAGTATAAACTACCTTAACATTGGTATTTTCTTTCATTTCAGGTAAGGATCGGTGATGTACGAAAAATTATGGGCACTTTTACATTTAAATGCCTTTCAGCATAGTATAAGAAAAAGCAAGTAAGTAAAACGAAGAAAAGTTGGTAAACACAGCTAGTAATAGGCTACATATGTAATCATACACGTATAATAGATGCGATGTTACCGCTCCGGGATTTGAACTCTGTATGTCGTCTTCCATATATTTCTCTATAGTTGTGATAGAACAACAAACTTGTATGCCTATAATACGTTGTCTATGATGTGATTGCTATGCTTATAATGAATAGGTATGTCATCATCATCATCATATCGGCCGAAAGACGTCCACTGCTGGACATATGCCTCCCCCAAAGAGTGCCACAATGGTCGGTCCTGCGCCACCCGCATCCAGCGGACTCCGCGACCTTTACCAGGTCATCAGTCCACCTTGTGGGCACCGGAAGGCGCGGCGTGGGTAGGCCTGGTAAATAGGTATGTAATGTCTGTGAAATGTTAGTTTGTAGCTTCAAATTCGGAATCCAAATATAAGACGTACTTATGTAAAAATAGACAAGTAGACATTCGGTTCGCGTCTCTTCTATCGACATTGCCAAAGTTAGAGGCTATGAAGCCTAATTTGTGGTTGGACTCTTAATCCGCATAAACGGCGTCTCCTTTTATATGATTTCATGCATTTTCAAGTCCAAACTACAGAGTCTCGAACACCGACGGCGAGTAGCTTGCTTATCGGTGTTTTATCGGATACATTTAGGAGAGTGTGCGCAGGAACTGCATGACTTAATTCCACTTTCCCCGGTCCACCACGACCAGGCGTAAGAAACAAATGCATCCTTACGTTGTCAACTTACCATTTATTCGCATGAAGCGATTTGCCTCGTCTTTCTAGTGTATGGAAGCTTTAGCATATATGTGGCGGATATTCGCCCTATAGGTACCTTGCATGACAAGTGACATGAAAATGTGTAGGTACTTTCTTTTTAAGTCACGGAATCATATATAATAGCTTTATATAATTGTATTGCTAAGTTTTGTTTCTTGGATATATCACGCGTTTCCTTAAGAACTATAAAAATAGCATAAAATCACTACAAATGTATCACATTCTAGTGTCTACTTAATTTAGGGTAAGGTTCAGATTAAAATCGACTTCATTTTCGATTTGATGCTCTTTGATTTTGAAGCGACTTGCAAGCAATTAATTAATATACATATCATTCAATTCGACTACTGTCTAGTGCATATTAGTAAGCTAATTACATGATATATAAGGTAATTTTGAAATGTTGGTGTCTAAGTGTCGCTCAATGGATATTTAACCTTAAACATACATTATACAAAGGTCATATTGTCAATGCCCTTTGGTGAGGTACGAGATATTGACAGTAAGGTAGTAATAATCTTTTAATCTCCTTTGATGTTTCGATAGATAATTGGCGATAATTCGATTTGAATTGAGTGTCGAATATTTGCATTGCCAATTAGTTATGTGTTATCTTCTACAACAATAAAGATATTTAACTATAATTCCTCTGATACTACGGAGTAGAGAAGGGGAATAACTTAACAACCACGTGTATTATCTTGGGTTTACAGCGTTATCCTTATCTTCTTAGTACAAAATACAAAACAATCTTAGTCTACGTATTTGGCGATGTTGTAGAATTAGGTTTAAATAGGATAGAGGAAAATGTAACACACACACAGTTCATAATATCGCGAGTAAGATTATAAACTGACGGTGTTTAAAATCTGACGGTAACATATACATCTTACATACTAGTGCCTATGCCAAATCTTGGGATTAGATTTCAAAGCGGACCCCGGGCTCCTTTAGGGGCACAACCGGGAATAACGCTAGGAGGATGATGACGGTAACATATACATCTTTGAGACATGTAAGTTTGTGCGGAAACATAAATAGTTATAAATGTATAACGCAATGACATTTCCTCTTCACAACCTATCCGTAATAAAAATAGATTCGTTCGACCGCCCGCCAAACTGAAACTGCTATCCTCAGGCCCATTAATAATGTCAATTAAGATTTATAATAATTTACCTGACTCTATAAAAGAAAAAGAAGACTATAAAAAGTACCAAAATAAAATAAAGCAACTACTAGTAATTAAATCCTATTACATGCTAAATGAATACTAAGAAGATAAATGATTAACATTAAGCAAACATTGCAGTGCCCAGCAAGGTTCATAATTTTATTATCTGTAGCTTTAAGTTAACATTTGTTACTGCTTTTGTGGTATTGCAATAAATGATTGAGTATTGAGTATTTAAAATTAAACAAAACAATCAATGTTTCATTCTATAAATGTGCCCAATATTTATTGGTACGAACACGCTCAACGCGACGCGCACACTCTCACACGCGTCACGCTCTGCTATTATAAATGTTTGAGAATCGCAGACTAAATGGAACAGCGCCATAAGTGTAAAAGAGACAATGATCATAAATAGTGGTGGACTGTCCATACCGAACTTTCCAATTTGATGTGTTGCCACTGTGTGAAAGTAAACTACCCGAGTAAATGGGGAACTTGCATGGGACTTCAATTTCGAATAAATTGCACTCAATTGATGCACGTAAAAATATCATACAGAAGAAAAAAAAAATTAAAAAAAACACGATTGTATTAGTTTTATCTCACGTTAAAATTAAAAAAAAAAAAGTTTTTTTCGATAAAATAACAACAGTTACACAGAATATTGAATTAGAAATGATATTTTGTATGACAAGTAAAGACTTAAAAGCAAATGTGAAGATAATTGCAAATGAATGACTTACTCCATAGTAAACGCGCCGAGAATATATTTTGTGACGTCATAGCATAAACCAGCAGTTTAATATAGAGCGTTTTCGGGGGGTGCATATAACATCAGAAAAATAAATCATAAGAAAGTTTTAGTGCTAAACTTGTTTTAATGCTGGATTATACTTTTGATTTTCGTAATAAAATAAAAAGATGCAAGCTCCCTATTGCGTTTGACTTTACTTTACGAAGCTTACATTTGACTTTTCACTCCAAATAAGTAGGAAGACTAAATTTTAAATATTTATCGTGATCGTTTTGTTAAAACTCCTTGTGTTGTTGTGTACTATATTGAAGATATCAAACAATGGCAACATTTGTGTAACGTAGGGCGTACATATCTTGTTTTATTCTACCATGCTGTTGACGACCTTACGGTATCTACTAAATCTTTGACGTCAATAGCAGTATCATTGAGTTTAATAGCTTTTGCTTTCGGCATATCATAAGCCATATCTTGGACATCCCTTTCACCTATGAATGCACTACTCTTGTGGTAGTACAATGTCGTATAAACTGAGACTCGACTAAGGTTATATGACTGGGGATTATTCTTTCCGTAGATTTTGAGATTAGTAGTGTCTCCGTAGTCCCAACATCTGAAGGCTTTGTCTCTAATATTCTGGCCGTAGTGGACGAGCTGTTTGAGTGATGTCCCGACTGGAGTGAAGCCTCCTAGGTTCGCTACGTATGACTGTAATAAAAAGAACAAATAAATATAAAATAAATAAATAAATATTTGCGGACAATCTTACACAAATCAACCTAGTCCCAAACCAAGCAAAGCTTGTACTATGAGTACTAGGCGACGATATAGATACTTATATAGAGAAATAAATACTTAAATACATAGAAAACATCCATGACTCAGGAACAAATATTCGTGCTTATCACACAAATAAATGCCCTTACCGGGATTCGAACCCAGGACCTCTTGCTTCGTAGGCAGGTTCACTACCAACTAGGCTAAAGCGGTCGTCGCTTTGGAGTGTCGTTATAAAATTACTAATATGATTTAGCGAGTGAACAGTACTGCTCAAAACACTCTGACGCACCGTAAACGCAGAAAAATCTATGAAGACGTGTCGCATACAAAACGACAACGCGTCTAAATACTTATATAATGTAGGTACCTACGCAGCGTTGCGCAACGTTTGGTCGCCGACTTAAAATGGCTTAGCTTAATAATGGCTTATAATCTTCAATAAAAATAACTACAAAGATGGTACCAATTAGATCAACAATGCATTTAAACAACAAAAATTTAGTTAGTCAACTAACGTGGTTCTGAGGGGTAATCACGTAACGTTCGGTTCCAAACGCGCGTTAGAACAATCGAACTGTCATTTTTCCATATAGACATTTAGATCTACCTACGATCTACGGTCTACCAAACGTGCGTTCAATGCGTTACGTGATCGACCAGCAGCTCCTCATTTTCTTCGTCATCATTTATTTATTTTAAGAATAACATAACTTAACCTAGTCTGTTAAGGCTTGGGCTGGGCGTCTACCCTTGGACTGCTGGCAGGCTGTCTAGCCTTAACCACACGAAGGCGTTTTAAAAAATTGGAACATATATTAAAACAAAGAAAATCTCCTAAATACATACATATTATGTAGAAATATTCTATTTCCTATTATTTTGATTCAAATTTCATTGCCAGTTTTCCATGTATGGTGGACGGCTAGAGGCTAGACCACATCATAATATCTAGACTCAGTGTAAAATAAAAGAAGAAATGTAATAACGTACGAGTATTAAATTAAATCAAATCAAAAATAGAACAAAATATAAAGCATTATGAACTTTAATAATTATTACCACAACACCTTGAATGGAAAACAGAGGCGTAGCCTCTTGTGTCTCGTTCTTTAGCAAATTTACAGACGATACTTCTACAATGCCAGCCGCTTGTCCTAGAGCCTGAAAATACAATAAACACTACTAACTTCACTCTCCAAAAAAGATCACACAGAAAAAAAACTTCAATCAAGAAATATCAAAATGAATCGAAATGAAACAAATATCAACTTGATCTATAATGATTCTCTCGAACCAAGAGAAAAAAAATTGGTTGAATATAATTTCGCTTCATTCCAGATAATAGTTACAATACAATTACTCTTTATTTGCACACCTCACACAAACAAGCAGTTACAAAGAGAAACAATATAGGTAATATCATGTAGGTAGAGGTAGACAACAGGTGGTCTTATCGGTGAAGAGCATATGTTGAGTGATAATTTTACATCTTCCCAATGAATTTTTTGCTTCGAGAATATTTGCCTCGAATCGAGTATGTATTTTTTCTATTCAGAATTGTACTCACATACAGAGAATCAATACTAAGCGCCACTGCCTTCAATTCTGCTGAAGGGAAGTACTTGTTATATCCTATAGGATCCAGCAGCTGGGCGGTCTGAAACTTATTGCTATACGAAGGCTTCAAAGAGTTTAGGATCAAGAACGATGTTCCCCCATGGCCATCTCCCATGAATGTTATCCGATCGACTTCAGTGGCACCGATGATGTAGTCAACCATCGCTGGGATGTCGTAGACGGCGATCTCCTCCCAGCTGAAGTTGAAGAAGGCGGCCTTGTCTTTGTCGTCATCAGGGTTGAAAGTTTCGTGTGCGCGTGAGTAGGGGTTGCCACGGGCGTTGCCCAGCCACACGTCGTAGCCGGCGTCAGCTAGGGCGTACGCTGGAATTGTGATAAATATCATCAGCAGCCGCCTGTATATATTATACGCCCTATTGCCTGGTACCGACGTCTCGCTGGAATTGTGATAAATATCATCAAGCAGCAGCCTGTATATATTATACGCCCTATTGCCTGGCACGGACGTCTCGCTGGAATTGTGATAAATATCATCAGCAGCCGCCTGTATATATTATACGCCCTATTGCCTGGCACGGACGTCTCGCTGGAATTGTGATAAATATCATCAGCAGCCGCCTGTATATATTATACGCCCTATTGCCTGGCACGGACGTCTCGCTGGAATTGTGATAAATATCATCAGCAGCCGCCTGTATATATTATACGCCCTATTGCCTGGCACGGACGTCTCGCTGGAATTGTGATAAAAATCATCAGCAGAAGCCTGTATATATTATACGCCCTATTGCCTGGCACGGACGTCTTAGTACCGCAAGTGCGCAGTTCTTCTTCTCTCCTGCACGGTTAGCACCAGATCGAAATAGTCTTATGCTAGCCTTGCTGACGTCCTACTTTCCAAAGCAGATTTGGGAAAGTGCTCTTTAAGCCTGCTTGCAGAAAAACTGCCACAATGGCTCATGAATGTATTTGGATTATTCTCCTGAAATAACTGTCAAAATATCACTGGAAATTAAGAAGGAAGCAGGCCAGGAATCTTTTAGCCTACCCATTGACAAAATATGTTTAATGTGATGTAAATGTGCTAAGTTTGATATAAAGTACTTTTCATCCAGGAGTGGACTTCTTTCGGCTGATATGATGATGATGATGATGATGATGACTTTTCATCCATTAAACTGATGGATGAAGGTCGTGCCTCTATTCGTATCTCCGACCATTAGGTTCCTGAGCTTTCAAAAGCGGACATTTCCGGCCCCGACGTGACATACGCATGAATAAATTGTCTACTAGGATAGGAACACTCGTGTGACAAATGTAAAGTTATCTCTTACCTACTTTCTTATTCGGGCCTTGGTCGATAAAACTAGCCGACGTACCCATCATACCGTGCATTAGTAGAATAACCAACTTCTGTGTTATATTTTCGGCTAACGATTCCGGTTTGTTATACGGTATCCTGTGCATGGTCAAGATATATCCATCCTCTGTGGTCACCTTGTGACTTTGGAGTCCATATCCTGCTGCTATTGTGTCTTCAATCTAGTAACAGATTTTAACATAATCCTGTCTTTCTACTCATAACAACGGTAAACCCTTTTAAGCCTAGAGGCGAGCCTTTCACAGACTGACGCGGCAGCGGTCAAGAGTTTTCTTAATCTCAAGTTTAATATTGACCGCGACCGCAGGCCGCGCGTCAGTGTAATTCAGGCTTTATGAGTTGTCAAGAGTGTCTATTGGCCACTATTGGGTGCTACTTACGCTGTCAAAGTTACCTTCATGCTTTCAAGAAAGGTTTACAATGTCTTTCTTGTATAGTCAACAGCAGAAATAAGTTGGACAGATCATCACAATTAAAGCCTCACACAGACCGGCGCGGCCTGGCCGTGGCGGTCAATAGTAAACTTGTCAAATTTACTATAGACCGCCACCGCAGGCCGCGCCAGTCTGTGAGAGTATTAAATACGGCGCAAAAGTGATTAACTGACATTTGACATTGACTATATGATGGCGTGTCTGCATCATTTTTAGGGTTCCGTACTCAAAGAGTAAAACGGGACCCTATTATTATGGTTCCGTACTCAAAGAGTAAAACGGGACCCTATTACTAAGACTTCGCTGTCCGTCCGTCCCTCCGTCCGTCCGTCTGTCTGTCACCAGACTGTATCTCAAGAACCGTGATAGCTAGAGAGTTGAAATTTTCACAGATTATGTATTTCTGTTGCCGCTATAACAACAAATACTAAAAACATAATAAAATATTTTTTTAAGGGGGGCTTCCATACAACAAACGTGATTTTTTTGACGTTTTTATAGATAATGGTACGGAACCCTTCGTGCGCGAGTCCAACTCGCACTTGGCCGGTTTTTAGATTTAGATGCGACTAATCGCCATGAAATGTTACTGGTTCGAGTGGGTAATCAGTATCTATCCTATCAGTCATCGTTATCATAATTATCTTACTCTATTCTACATCCATCAGATTTAGATCCAGATTCATTTATTTCACTTGGAAAATTTCAATGGAGATCACGGGGAGAGGCCTTTTTAAAGATTGCAAAACTGTAAAAATTAGAAGAATTTATATCATGATAGTCAATAAGATAATTAAAACTTTCATTCATTATAAAAAGTAGTTTAAAATTTACTAAACTATTAATACGTTAATATAATAAAAGTAAAATGGAAAATAAAATACCCAATTAATAACAACATCAACGTCATGTGCAACTGCACGCGCCTGTAATACCGGTGCCCATCAGGCGTCTTTAATTTTAGTTTAGCATAATTATAAAACACTAACCATAGCTCTAAGTTTGTAACCACTAACAATATGGATTTTATCGTCCGAAATAAATAATTTGTATTTGTATTTGTAATAACATTGATGCATATAAACAGGAAGCTGACCACTTTATGGTTCATGATTGAAAATAGTTACCTTTTATATTTCGTTGTCTATTCTACCTATCTATATAGATACTAATAGATATTATATTATAAGTCTGAGGAGGAAGTTGGTATTTTACACCTCGTGGCTTCGAAGGGCCCTTGACGCCTCTGGTAGGGGCTAATCTTCGGAACCACTAGACCGATTTTAAACTTTCTTTCACTTGTGTATAGGTGGAACTTCCTGCATGGACATAGACTCTTATTTATCCCGCAGGCTTGTTTGCTTTCTTTGCAATACGCGGGCGAAGCCGTGTGGGCACTTAGTCGTAAATTTAATTACCATATCTTGGATGCTGAGGGTCGTACACAGGCATAGCAATATAGGGCGCATGACACATACGTCTCACAGATGGATCCTCCGTTGTATGGAGCTGTCAAATTTTCACTTTTGAGCGAAAAATCTTTGTTAGTGGTTATTTAATGAAGTAGTTATTTTTATTTTTTTAAACAGGTATTCTGCTATTTGTTGGAAGCGATGATTGAATGCAGTCAATTTACTGAGATTCAATGGTTCTCTCCGCTAGACAATCAATTTTTTCCACATGAAAAATTAATTATATTTTCATTTACCTGTCTTCATAATCGAATGAGCAACGAGGTTGTTTAAGTGTTCTAATATGTGGACTACTCAGAATATGTATGTTGTGTATACCTATAATACCTACATTGAATGGGTCAAGTTACCTCGTAGCTGTCAAGCTAGTCTTCGATGACATGACAGACATTCAGATGTAGGTACTCTATGAGTAATTATTGATTCCAAGGGTACAGTTAGCATCAAAAGTAACTACGCAATGAAAGACGTCAACAGTTCTTATTCCCATTTAATAAAGACTTTTGACGTCTTCGTTTGCGTAGCTACTTTTGATGCTGACTGTATCTACATTGAAATTATATATGTACGCATAACAGCTGTCTTATCATATCATTGGATGCCGATACTCGCAGTATTGAAGCAGTATGTTGTGAATATTGTATTGAAGCAAAATGCAAACAATTTTGAAAGCCGCGTAATGACCGTGTAATTGATGAAGTTGTTTTTAACCGACTAAAAAAAAAATCCTTAGGATCTTCTAATCCAGAAATATATTTTTGTCGCATGTTCTCGCGTCCGCGCAATACAAACCTAACGTGCCATAAGAATAAAGAGAGCACGCAACAAACATAAACCGACTCCAGCGGGCGTAGCAATGGTTGCCAAATATTGCCAATGTTGCCATTTTATCACTTATCGCTGTGGATGCTCGTCCGTCACGTGCTGACAAGTAATATGTGAGAGAGTGAGAGAGTGACGGATGTCTTATATACAACGGTACCTAAGTGATAAAATTTGGCAACCATGTTAGCCCCGCTGTTAAAACTTACATTATTAAATCGAATACCCCTGGATAGTGTCTACTCATCCTCCACTTAAAAAGATCCAAGCAAGTTTCAGACAACAGGTTCGCAGAAAATTCTCACCTCATCTAGGTAGCACTTTTTAACTTATCCTTTTAAAAGTTGAGCCAAGAATGATAGTCGAACGGTGTTCGAAGTTTGTGACAGTATGTCGATAGAACACGGTTGTAGTTTGCGAGAAAAATGTTCACGTGGCTCGGGCACTGATCAATTGGGGAGTGTATTTTCAGAAGGACTTAAGTCTGCAGTAAACGTTTTAAAATTGACTGTTCTAATGTCTAGGAAACATTAAAGGAAATAGTGTACTAGAAAAGACGTCAGCGATGTTTGTATTTTACAATGTTTTTATTTTACTGTAATTGTAGGTTGGAAAGCAATCAATTAATTTTCAAGTTCAAAATACAAATAAAGAATCGTCCGCAAGAATAAAAATTTGCAACGCAGTGAATCGTCTTACTAATGCATAGGTTCATCAAGATGTTTCTACACAAAAAAAAAATAAAGTTAACATTCTTGAACCAAGAAATTATTCAGGAAGATATGAAATGAAGCGAATTTGGATTCGATATTAGAAACATCTTAATTCAAGATGATTTCTGTTTCATTCAAGAAAATGGCGGTTTTCTTAATGAATTTCTGGATTCAACTATTTGTTTCTGTGTATTGAGCAGCGTCGTAATGAAGTAAATTTTAGGGTTCCGTACTCAAAGAGTAAAACGGGACCCTATTACTAAGACTTCGCTGTCCGTCCGTCCGTCCGTCCGTCTGTCTGTCACCTGTATCTCAAGAACCGTGATAGCTAGAGAGTTGAAATTTTCACAGATTATGTATTTCTGTTGCCGCTATAACAACAAATACTAAAAACAAAATAATATATATTTTTAAGGGGGCTCCCATTCCCACAGGGGGCGCGCCAGCGTATTTTCAGCGGTGTGTTTTTTTCTCCCACATGCAATGAAATACTGACGCGTTATGGTATAAGGCTGCAAAGTATTACGTTTCGGATCCATAATGGAAGCTCATACAAAATTGAAGTTTCAGCTATTTAAAACATTCTTGCAGTTTTTATTTAATTTAATTGCATGCTCGAGAAAAACACTAGGTATACATATAGTACGTTCGTCATGGACGTGGACTGTAAGAGTATCCTGTCCTTATACATCGTACCCTTACCTGCTGCTCAGGTCGATAAATAGTCTCGGATAAAATGGCATGCTTTACGTACCTGTTGAACAATCGTCTATTTTATAAACTACGAAGGATGTATTGTTTTAAACTATTTAAAACTTTCACGATTATCACACATAATTTTTACTAAACTGGAGTTAATCGCGTAATGTACTGTTAATGTTGTGACACGTCCGGAACGTCGGTAGAGGTAAATAAATAAGTAATAAAAACCGTTTCAACCCCGTTTAGGAAAAAAACATTAGGATTAAGAAATTATCGCTTAACTTCACATCATATTATCTTTGTTACAGGTAATGGAAAAACATCATTCATGCTGCATCCCGAATGGGGAGATATCGACTTCCTTACCTTACTTTATTACTAAATATATAATGCACGACGATCTCGTTGTACTTTTATAAAACAGAAAAACTAGTACGCAATAAAAAGTAGTGAGGCGAATTCTCGTGGATTGAACGATAAGTCAAGCTCGTCTCGGCATCTTCGCCGAGATGGCAAAACGAATTTTGCTTGCGAATTCATTGCGAATAACCAATTGAGTAACTTCAACAAGGTTAGGGTTCCAGAGCAATTAGCTTAAAATAACATCAGGAGAATTCCTAAAGTATTTTTTACATTTGAAGTACAAGTTCTGGATATTCTTACCCAAGACAGAGCTTGGTTTGACGCCTTACTATCGCGCCGCTTTATCGTAGGGTCGGATTATTTTGGTTTTCTAAGCGCCGCTGTTAGCATAATCCCAATTTTGTTATAATATTGCGTTTATTTGAACTTGCAAAAACCTAATATTTTATTCTACGTATTATTAAACCCTGAAGATTTGTCGATCTACACGACATTTTATGATCTAACTTGAATATAAATACCCTATTTACTGCTATGAAAAAATGCTTAAGCTTATCGTTCAAACAACGTCTTCATTATAAATCATTCTACAACATTCGTGGCTATATGTTCACTCGCACAGGCGTGGTAAGCCAGCAAAATTGATGAAGCAGACACTCTGCTACTCAATCTAAAGGGTTTATCTCCATGCAGAAACGCGGCGGTTACAACCTCCTGTGTGATACAAGATGCAGCTTGATAAATGTGCGTTACAAACGGATGCATGCATGCCACTTACTCATGATGAGTTGGTAATGGCCCGAATGTAGCGAGCGATGCCCAGCACTAATACGTAAGTTAACATAGTGAAGTAATGTAAAATCGTGAATAAAGCGGTTATATAGCCTGTAGAGAAGTTCCTGAGAAGCACTGTTGATTTTCCCATCCCAGCCGTTGGTGGAAGAAAATTGTCACTTTAAGTTCACCCCAGTTGCAACTGACTTTGAGTAACATAAAGTAATGTTATTTTGTCGAAGGTACATTTTCCCGTAATTTTAGTTAAATGTTTTGTTGCATGTCGTAATTTACTTTTTAACACGAATACATAACATATAGCACAAACGGCGATTTATAATTACGTAGTGCAGCGTAAAAAAAATAATACACTGACAAGTTGTAATTTGATTTATTTCAGCAAAACACGTTTCGCACTAAAAACACTGTAATTAAAAAAAACGGCTTTCAACGCAAATTTAATACGAATAAATTTAACAATGGGGAATGGATGAAAATTTTAGAAGTGCCTGATATTTTTTAAGAAATAACCTTCCTTAGCACCAGAAAAAAGTTGCAAACTTTTCAGCTGCGTCAATTATTTTTGAAAAATATAAACTTTCCTCACTTACGTTTTGGGTTTTTTTACGGAGAATGAGACACCTTGATCCGTCTCATACTTATTACAAAAATATTTTCAATATTTTTCTAAGTTTAACGCAGTTGTTAATTGTTTAGTTTTTAATTTTATTTGTAACCTAATCTTATTTGTACCTAAGTACAAAATATCTTAATTGTGATCTCATTTAAGTTGATAAAATATATTTCTTCTTTATTATATTTCTAAACCAATTTTATAACATGATATAATTAATCATAAATGAAATATTCGTTTTATAAAACAATAATTGTAATTTTTGTGATATTATCTTTTTTATGAATGATCTAAAATGCCGTCTGACAGACTCCACGTAAGTAGAATCTTTTTTTTTAAGTCACCACAGGTGCACAGGGTTAAGTCCGGTTTAGTAAAAATAATGTGAACTGTGTCGTTCTCTAAAAAGGGATATCAACGCAGCTTTGCCGGAGTATGCACAACTGTCGACGTCTTCTCTTTCTAATTAGCACGGTGCAAGTGAGACAGAAGGCTTTGTACCGGAAGGCGCAGCGTGGGTAGGCCCCCACAAGTTGGACTGATGACCAGGTAAAGGTCGCGGGAGTCCGCTCGGCTGGATGCGGGTGGCGCAGGACCGGTCAATTTGGCACTCTTTGGGGGAGGTATTTGTCCAGCCGTGGAGGTCTTTCGGCTGATATGATGATGAAGTGAGACAGGGGCCACTGAAGGCCTCCGCGCGACGCGACTTGGCAGCAAGTTGTGCTAGCCCAGTTAGAAATTGTAAAATTCGTATAGGTAGTAAAACATGAGTTTAATAACAACTCTTTGAAAAATACAGTCAAGGAAATGGAGACAAGGACCAAGGTTGTAATAAAAGCGGTCCCGGTTCCAATTTCGTGGACCATACAATATTTTATTGACTTGTGTCAAATCACGCGTACTGGGCCAGTTTCTCGACAATGTAGTCAGTAACCATTTCCTTAACGTCTTTCGAAAACAGGAAACCCGCATGTCTGAAAGTCTCCCTTTCCACCTTTCTCACGCTTGCGTTGGGCATGACGGCAGCCATTGCCAGAACATCTTTCTCGCTCAAGACGATGTCATTAACGGTGTAGTGCATCGTGACGTCTACAGTGATCTTGCTGAGGTCGTAGGACGGTGGGGTGAAGGACCCGTAGACGATGCGATTGGTGATGATGCCGTAGTCCCAACGTCTGAATGTAGCATCGTTGATGTTCTGTCCGTAGTGAGCTAACTGCTTGATCGATGCGCCGCCCATTTCAGGTATGTTCAAGGAGCCAGTTTCCTGAAATTACACGTTTATGTTAACAGGGTGGATATTTGATGGGTTCAATTGTGTGCTCCGTCCGTACGAAAATGGGTATAACCTAACACTTATGCGATCACTCGCTGTCTGTCCGTCTGTCAATGGCAGTTCTCTCAAAGGCTGTTTGAGAAAGACACTTAGACAGCTGACATTAGGTATATATATGGGAATTGATGGGCTAATTATATAAATGAAGTCAAAAAGGAGTAAACCCTAGTTAAGAGAGCAGTTTTGGGGGTAATAGAATTGAATGTAATATATACCTATTTATTTCAAGTAACAATGACTCATACAGTTTCATACATACACAATTACCTACTGACTAATTAAACAACACACTTAAAGGTATTTACATTTGCCAACCACAATGCTTCTGGGCGCATGAAGTCCACAACAATGAGCAATGTAAGGACAGAACAAGGAGAGTATTTTTTTTTATATCCATAAGTGTACTATTCATGAGACAATCAAATCGAGAAACGGATCACCTCGGTGAATGATTGAAAGGATCACTTAATAAAAGAGTTGACACTAATTCGCTTTGTCAGTGACTTCTAAAAAGTGAGGTATACTCGTAGTAAGCGAGAAGAAAAGTGAAGTGAAAAGTGTTCCAAGACTTCAACTTTTTGATTCATTTTATCTGAGAAATTGAAGTCATGATCATCATAGGTTTTACTTGTCTTACCAATAAATTGTTGACTCCGGTCAGTTCACAGAACGCCCTGTACTGGTCATTTCCGACGCAGTAGTCGACAACTCCATATTGTTCAATTTTCACTTGCTCGGCGAACGGCAAAGCGTCAAACGATATTTCCACTATACCCATGCTACGTCCCAGGGTCTGGAAAAGTCAAGTTATGTTTGATTAAGCACTGGCCTGTGGCTGGTACTTGCTTTTAAATACCTATATAACTTTTAACTACAAAATCTAAAGGTCATATGGAAGCGGTTAGGAACAGCGCAGCCACAAGTATTAGAATTTTCTAAAACTTAAGCAATTGCCAATGTAAGAATCTAAAGTTACGTTTTTTACTATTAAATATAACTGAAACATACTCACATGGATGATAGACGCCATAGGCGCAATCCTACTCAATACCGCGGAGGGGAAATTGTCCATATATCCAACACCAGCCAACAAATGAGCGCTCGCGAATTTCTCGTTAAACTCAGGATTCATTGAAGCTAGGACTAAGAAGACTGTCCCTCCCTGGGAATGGCCAATGTAATGGAGCTTTTCTTGTCCAGTGTACGCTAGTGCGTAGTCTACCATCGCTGGGATGTCAATCGTGCCGACCTCTTCCCAACTGTAGTTGAAGAAATCCAATTTCTGTTCAGAGTCATCAGGGTTGAGAGAAACGTGTTTTCGGGAGTAGAAGTTACCGCGTTGGTTGCCCATCCATACGTCAAAGCCGGCGTCAGCCAGGTTGTATCCTGGAATCCAGTGCATATATTTATAAAATCGTTATTCAGACGCTCTTAAAAACGTAGGTGGGTCAAAATCTGAAACAAAAACTAGGCCTCTTTCCTTTACACAATACAATAGTTAATGGCTTAGTAACATATAAAATTATGTTCCGGTCATAAGTAGGTACAAATAATGTCGGAAAAGTTCTTTACATCGCTGTATGGGTACACCACCAAAATTGGGATGTATTGGATGTTTCTACAGGAAATACTGTATACTAACTCATACTAAAAAAGTTTCTGACCCAGGCAGTGGCGGTGCGTGAGAATTTTCACTGAAAAATTACTAAAAATTTACTAGTTTGGTAATAGGTACAAGCAAGACATTTTAGGCAAGCTGGTGGGAATTGGCTTGTATGGGTGCGTACATGAAAATGTGTCGTACTCTACGGGAATGGTTGTAAATCTAAGGGATTAGTCTTTTCATATGGGGTGTAAAAGTTTTTGTCCATGCGGTTTCTTAGTTAATGTGAGATTGAAATCAAAGTCTTGTTCTGTTACTTGAATACTTGTCAGAAGCCTCACCTAAGGCATATTCAGGACCCAAATGCAGGAAGTGGCTCGAGGTGCTCATGAGCCCATGCATCACGAAAACAACGGGGCTCTGTCCAGCGGATCCGTCTCTCCCATGGGGTATACGGTGCATGCTCAGAACGTAGCCATCCTGCGTTGTCACTTCGTGCAGCTCAGCGGGGTAGCCGAGGGCCTTTATCCTGTTAATCTGGAGATAGGAATAAAAGTATTTATGGTAACCTATCGCAATCACTAAATTTCATTTCGTCTGTCCGAATTTTCATTTCGGCATAAAGCCAATTATCTCGAAAACCCAAAAGGTTTTCAATTTTTTTATAATAGGTTAGGTTAGGTTTGTTTTATAATCATCCTGAAAATGTCATGACATCAGAGAAAAACTGCTTTTAGGACAAATGAAAAATCGGACAAACGATACAGTTGGGAAAATAGTATCTTACATATATTATTATTCGCAAAATGATAAGTAATCGCCTAAAATAGTATCAATACGGTAACCGACAGTTAACTTCTGTTTAAAAGTTTCGTTTGGCTGGCCCTGTAAACAAGTCAAGTAGTTATGAGCCGCGAAATCAAAGATACCCTATAGTATTACTGTTTTGTTGAACATTGTCATAAATGCTTGCTTGTTGCGTAAATTGTAATAGTTTTAGCTAAGGTAACTATTTATAAGTTGTCTTGTAAGTGAAGTATTTGATTTCTTTAGACAATAAAGATTATTTAAACCGAAACCATTTTTAGTGATTCAGATAGGTGACGAGGTATCTAGAAATCCTTAATAACACCAGCTTGGAGCTGTTGCGAGAGATCTAGGTGAATTTTGACAATTGTTGGAAAAACCTGCCGCTACAACTCACATAATTTCTCCATACGAATTAATTAAATTAAAAACTGTACATGAACTTGTTTTTCTGAATTTAATTTTGAGAGACAATCTAGGAGATACCGTGATGATAACCTGAAAGATCTCACGGATCTACGAGTTTGTATAGTTGTAAATACTAAGCTGTGTGGAATACCATTATATAGTTAACAGCAAAATATATCTATGCTCCACGTACAGTCGCCATCAGATATATCGGAGCGGCGAAATTGCAAACAAATATCTGAGCACGTGTCTTTTATCGTGGCATTAGAGACGTGTTCAGATATTTATGACCTCTTTGGCCGCTCTGATACATCTGATGGCAACTTTAAAACTATGGAAAGAAAAGCCTTCGCTACTAACTCTATATTGCTCGCTGTCTACTTTCAGTACTAAAATGGATAGTAGGCAGTTCAACAAGAACAAAGGCTGTTGTTGTGAAATGTAGCTAGGGACTCTCCGCACTTTTTACTTTGCTGAGCACTCGGTCGGGGGTAGGTACTATTTCCCAATAAACTCGTAGCAGCCGGATATTTACCCAGGCCCCGTAGCATGGTTGGCCTTTTATCACGCGATAAGTGACAAGATAGAGCATCCGTCACTGGCTGACACTGTTCGATAGAACGAGACGATGCTCTTATCTTGTCACTTATCGCGTGATAAGGCCAACCATGCTACGGGGCCAGGTTACGAGTAGTAACATACGTACATGGGTGGGCAGGATAAAAAATTTTAAACTTACGAGTCTCGTGTTCCTTTCATCACCAGATGGCAGGAATGCACACGCCGACGCCACCAGTGCCAACACAACGAATATGATCCGAGCAACCATTTTGTATGGATATGCTCAGCAAACTAACAAAGTATGTTTTGAACTCAACCCATTTATATTGACACTTTATCTTCTACCAGCGCGCAGCTGGCATTTCTGTTGAGATAGACCCATCATCCAAGTAGGTACAGGGATGTTTACGCCATTTTAAAATACAAGTCTTTAACAATAAACAGTTTAATAGCGTGTGCAATCATTTTGACTTTAGTCATTCTGGTTCTGAATACAGATTTTTGTTTTTTGTTAATTTCGTATCATTAATATAATAAGATATCAATTATTGATTACGCAGATCTTAATCTAAAACACAAATGTAGGTATTATTAGTGTCGAGGAGTTTCTTAAACTACCGTGTACTACATAACTAATGACATACTTAATTACTTATTATTCTCAAATTTGACTTGTAACTATGGTGTTATCAATAAAGAATTGTATTGTATTGTATTGTATTACACATGTACCTACCTATTATTAAAAAGTCGGTTAAAAGTATACATCAAAGAAAATCAAAATTTGGCTAATTGGACATTGGTTTAAGTAACATCATGAACATCATATTATATTACTGTTTTTTAGGGTTCCGTACTCAAAGAGTAAAACGGGACCCTATTACTAAGGCTCCGCTGTCCGTCCGTCCGTCTGTCTGTCACCAGGCTGTATCTCACTGATACCGTGATAGTTCCAGTTGAAATTTTTCACAGATGATGTATTTCTGTTGCCGCTATAACAACAAATACTAAAAACAAAATAAAATTAATATTTTTATTGATAATGGTACGGAACCCTTCGTGTGCGAGTCCGACTCGCACTTGGCCGATTTATTACACTAGATATATCAACTTTTTAGAAAGCTTCATGAAAAATAAACCTAAAAAAATAACCGTAATATTTTAATTTAAAGCTGCGTTTCCACTAGAGCTGCGCCGAATATGGGTTTAACAGAGTACGAACATTCCACCGAATGGTCGGTCCAGCCAGCCTTTGCATAATAACTAACACACATTCTTGCAACTTGCAGACAAATACCTCTTAACTTATTTGGTAAATATTAGGCATTTGAAACTAATTATATAAAATAATTTTCATAATTGTGACCTTGTTAATTAGCAGATTATATCGATTTATCTTTTAAATATATCTATTGGCATACCTATCTCTACGTTTTTAGGGTTCCGTAGCCAAATGGCAAAAAACGGAACCCTTATAGATTCGTCATGTCCGTCTGTCTGTCCGTCCGTATGTCACAGCCACTTTTTTCCGAAACTATAAGAGCTATACTATTGAAATTTGGTAAGTAGATGTACTCTGTGAACCGCATTAAGATTTTAACACAAAAATCGAAAAAAAACATTAAGTTTTAGGGGTCCCCATACTCAGAACTGAAACTCAAAAAAATTTTTTTTATCAAACCCATACGTGTGGGGGTATCTATGGATAGGTCTTCAAAAATGATATTGAGGTTTCTATTATCATTTTTTTTTTAAACTAAAGAGTTTGCGCGAGAGACACTTCCAAAGTGGTAAAATGTAACTTCTAAAATAAGAGATTGATAAAACTAAAAAATATATATGATGTACACTACCATGTAAACTTCTACCGAAAATTGGTTTGAACGAGATCTAGTAAGTAGTTTTTTTTTTTAATACGTCATTAATCGTAAACCGCAATTTATTTCACGGAACCCTTCATGTGCGAGTCCGACTCGCACTTGGCCGCTTTTTTATACTCGGCTAAGGCAAAGTCCCGCTAAGTGTTTTTTTTTTGACAGGTTAAAATATGATTAAAAAAATATGTCGTCGTCTGAATTCTTTTCAAATATATATGTATAAATAATAAGTACCTAATCAATGGATCTGGGAGTCGAAATATTAACAAGCAGACAAAATGAGATTGATTGGGTGAAGAATAAAAGAATTACATCCATTTGTCGCCGAAAAAAATTGCGCACCATTGAATGTCGTAGTAAAATTGGCGCGGCTTATAGAAATTAAATTCAGAGTTAATGAGTAAGCCTAATCATTTAATCAATCATATCATATCAGGCACCTAATCGATCATTCGTCTATTATTTCATAGTCTAGTGTTTTTACTTTATAACTCTAAGTATTTACTTTATAACTCCAGATGTTTAGAAATTCTCAATGGAATTGAATAAGTATTGTAGTGTTGCTGAAGAGTTGTTCTGGGTAGTTGAAAACTGTTGTTTTTTAAAAGCAATGTTCACTAATTTGTTGTTATAAACCAACTATTTAACATTTTTTCTTGTTATAAATAGAATGGTCTTTTACATAATATCCGAGAATTCACGCTAACAAGCTTTCTCACGTACACGACTGTCGCTACCCTATAAAGTTAACTTTACGACTAAACCGTATACATCATACAGTATTGATTGTACATTGAACATAAATTCTGATATTTTGCGCATGGTATGGTCGGAAGACAATACGCAAGCTACGAACAGATATTCTTGACATTTTGTGATTATCAGCACAAGTAGGACAAATTGTAATTTTAGTTAAATATCTGGATCGAAATTATGCGTCGCGATATACACGGTGGAATTTAATCGGTGATCAGGAATCCAAAAATCTTAATTATCAATCTACACAGTTTTGATTAAAAAAAATTAGTTATGATTAAAAAAAACTTGGTTCCACTTAAGTACTACATAAACGTGACCGCCATCGATTACTGAATTAGAAAAATGGGTTCCTGTCGCTCTAGTATAGGTTTTATCGATACATATACGTTTTCGAACGCGTTTGCGTTTAGTTTCAATTTGTATGGCAACGCGTAGTTCCTAATAGTTACCACCAGAGGCGCTGTTCGCGTTGCGATACAAATTGAGACTAAACGCAAACGCGTTCGAAAACGTGTTGTATCGATAAAACTTATACTAGAGCCTCTGTTCATCGATTACATTCCACCGTGTATATAAAACTATACACGGTGATTTTAAATTCGAAATCATAAACCAATTTGACTAATTCAGTAATCGATGCATAACATGATTAACTCGTGGTTAACCAAAACAGACGCTTTTTTCCTGATAAAACTTAATTAGGAAAATATTACCTTTTAATTAAAAATCATTTGCACCCTAACGGGCCTAACCGTATTTAAAATCTATGAATATAAAACCTTGTAATATGACGATTAGTTTCATATACCAACCTAGAGACCCTTGAGTCCCATTATAAAGAGACTAAATCGTTTGTATGCTGGTGTACTTGGGTCATTGTCAGATTTAGGTTCGCGTCTCTTCGGTGGACATAGCTAAAGTTAAGGGCTCTAAAGCCTAATTTTAGGTTGAATTCTGAATCCGCATAAACAGCGTTGCCCCTTCTGTAATTCTATGTGATAAAAACAAATTATATATGTATAAACGGAAGCGCTTAACTATTGACCACCGGAAAGATTTTTGTTTTTGTGACTGACAGTCTGTTAATTTGAAACAAAATTATTCTTAATGCCAAGCACCTTAAAACACTCCTGTAAAACTTATAATTATAACAATAGGCGTGATGCCTCATTTTAAATTGATAATGTACAATAACTATGTATCTAAACGCAGTATTTCGCGAGCGAAACAGCAATTTACTTTATTTTCCATACAACGATTAGTACATATAACAGGTGTGACGTCATACCCGTGTGTCAATTGGTATGAAGCGTTTATGGCTGCCGCAAGCGAGGTCAATCTTTGTCTGAAATTTTTGGGTATTTATGTTCTTTGATTGTAGTTGCTCCTCTCCAAAAACTGGTGCGAATGGCATCGTAAAAAAATCTTACTCATTAACATTATCCCTATTGTAAATACCTAAGTATATTCGCCTTGTTTCACTTGTGATTATAAATACTAAGCCGATTTACTTGAATGACAACCGGCGCAACGTTATTTAAAAATAATAAGTCTTAGAACGTAAACGTCCACACATCGAATTTCAATAAGAAAAATTTTACTATAGGTACGTGGTTTTTTTACGTAGTAGTAGTAATATTCTTTATTGCACCACAACATAAGAAAGATACAGGAGTAGATTAAATAAGTAATGGTAACAACAGGCGGTCTTATCGCTTTAGAGCCATCTCTACGACGTAGTTTGTTTTAGTTAAAAAACGAATTATTGTTATTTTTAGGGTTCCGTACTCAAAGAGTAAAACGGGACCCTATTACTAAGACTTCGCTGTCCGTCTGTCCATCCATCCGTCCGTCCGTCCGTCTGTCTGTCACCAGGCTGTATTTCTTAAACTAGAGAGTTGAAGTTTTCACAGATTATGTATTTCTGTTGCCGCTATAACAACAAATACTAAAAACAAAATAAAATAAATATTTTATTGATAATGGTACGGAACCCTTCGTGCGCGAGCCCGACTCGCACTTGGCCGGTTTTTATTTAATTTCGCTGAGCAATGACCAAAATCTATTCATAGGATGCGACTGGTCATAATGGCTGAATTTTTTTTAAGTCTATGTTTTTTTTCTTGAAATACTCATGAACGCACTAGTGTTTGCTTTATGATCAATAATTAAATTACGTATTAAATATAAATAATGAGATTACGGAGACAAAATTAATGTACCTACTCGGAATCGGAATTCAACGACATTCCAAGCAGCGACCTAACCGATGGACCGCGGTACACCGGACAGTTGATAGATCGAATAGTTCGGGTTCTAATTCGATTTGAACTCAAGCACTTGCTTACTTGTAAGTTCGTTAACTGAAATATGCCAAACGGACGTCCGTCCGTACTATTGACGTTAAAAAAACGCTCCCTGTCCCGTCCTGGCCCATTACACTGACGCGGCCTGCGGTGGCGGTCAATAGTAAACTTGACAGTTACTGTCATTTCACTGGGTACCCACCGCACCACCGCAGGACGCGCCAGTGTGATCTAGAACTTATACCTACTTGTAGTTTGCCTATCAATTTGTCATACATCTCGTTTTCTCGTGCGTGGAAGATTATAAACGTGTATTTTCGTCCCTGTGGACAGGTACTAGAATCAAGGCAACCCCTTATTTTTTTTTTTTTTTATTTCCAAAAAAAAAACAATAATGGCAACTGAGGACAGTTTGTCGGCGAATGTGCTGCGCTCCCTTCCAAAAGTCAAACATTAAATTGTTACGTATGAATTAATTTAACTTTTCCTCAGGTACTCATTATAACTTTCTAATTATTCTTTTCCCCTCAGAATGAAAAATACATAATTATGAATTTGATATTAATATGCAACAAAGACGTCCCAATTCCAACATAATGAGCTTTGTTAGTAAAAAAAGTTTCCTCCAGAGACAACGGCGTCATTAAAAAGCTAATTGTCATCTGTCATTTACTTTATACAAACATTCGAGATGGCGATTTTTATAGAAGATTCTACAGAAATTAATTGTACCTATTGCGTGGCTTTGCGAAGATCGTTTCTTTGGGTGACGCTGTCTGCTGTAATACCAATGCTGATGTTCACATCACTACTCCTGGTAATGTCCAAGGGTATAAAAGACCGGAGACTTGAAGCCCATGATCCAGAGAAGGTGACAACAACAACATATATAATTGAAGCTGTACTGGTGCTATTGTACCTTCAGCTGATCGTAGCCGCATCTGTCCTGGTCATCAGCTTCGCTAAAAGACACACGCCGATTGTCAAAGTTCAGAAATGTTACTTGACGTACCACATCCTCACGACAGTGTTTTTCGTAGGCCTGAGCGCTCTTATGTGTGCTGTTAATGAGTATTTCCTGCTTAGTGGCGCCTGGTGGCTGTGTGGAATCGTGTATTTTGGAGCAGTTTACGGAAGATTGAGGAAGAATACGCTGTGGTCTGGTTTGAGGAGGACTTCCTAAGTCCGGACATTCTATGACCTATTACGGGGGTGTCGGGTGCTTTTTGCAGCCCTCTTCTATGCTGCTAAGCTGGTGTTTTTGATTAAATGTAATTTTTCTTAATTTTTTATAAGGTTTTTTTGCAATCTCTTTGTTTTAATTGTTGTTGAATCGATAGCTAGGGCCAATTTTATAACAAGAAAGAGAGATAATATGTCCATACTTATATTATAAAGAGGAAATGTATGTGACGTAGCTTTTTAAGTTTGAAAGTAGGGGGTCATCTCCGGAACCACTTATCAGATTTGAAAAATTCCTTCAACTGTGTACAGAATGCTTTTTCTGGACGGACATTGGTTATATTTTATCACGCGGGTTTGCCTGCGTTCTTTGCAATATGCGGATCCGCACAGCTAGTAATGCATAAAGTAATTTGGAATAGTTACATTTGTATTAAGTTATATATCCTTCTATCGTAGGGTATGCCTCTCAAGACGTAAGGAAGATTAATGTTTGGAAAGGATGTATTAGTACGCCTTTTATAATAACATGGGTGCATATACGACGCTGCACGGAGCTTGGCATACTAGATTAAATTTAGTGTACACATAAAATTTAACAATAAATCGTAATTTTCGTAGCGGTGTTGTGGCAAATTAAAAAATATATGCTTTAGAAACAGTTATTTTCTAGATGTTATAAAAGCTCAAGGCTTGGCTCCTTTTATAAAGTTTTTAGCGACAGGTCCGTTTGGACCCGTGGTTCTTAACCTTTTAGTGATGAGGGACGGTGAGGGAGGGTAAATTGTGTTTCGTTTTTCAGTAATTTGTTATAAACGATTACAAAAGTAACTCAAAACAACTAAGTAACCTTAATTAAATACAAGTATCTCAATCAAAGACGAGCTAAAAACAAGCAACTCAAATCAGCTGGTAGGTCAGGTACGTCGGTATTACTGGGTGCTATGTCGAAAAACGTATAAAATAAATAAGCTAAAATCAAGCAAATATATTATAATAATTAAAAATAACCACAAATCACCTTATCAAAAAAAAGTAACTGAAGTTACTTGTTTCTAGCGTAGATATTTATGGATTTTTTTGACAAAATCCCAAGCTAAAAAAGATTTTCAGCTCCATGACTCTAACGATTTCAGATTCAGGTGATGAAAATAAGTCACGGTGTAAGTAGTACATATTGTAGTTTTTAAGAAAATGGCTTTTGAAGTAAAAAAAGATTTTTTGGCTCTCCTGTAAAATTTGCAATAACCTAGTTATTTGTTTTTGACTTTGAGCAGCCGACTTATTACTGTGTGGGGGTAGCGCAACTCGCACCACGCGTCGTTGTGTGGACTATTTGGCACTTATTTAATATTTTTCACGGCTTCACGGACCAGGAACCACCAGTGGTCCGCGGACCACCACCACAAGAACCACTGGTTTAGACCGTTTAATTTACCAAATAATCGCTTCGTAAACAACCACAATCACAGTGGGGAACTTGCATGGGACTTCAATTTCGAATAAATTGCACTCAATGGATATACGTAGAAATATCATACAGAAGAAAAAGAAGAAAAAAAACGATTGTATTAGTTTTATCTCACGTTAAAATGAGGAAAAAAACCTTAAAATAACAACAGTTACACAGAATATTGAAAATTAGAAATGATATTTTGTACAACAAGTATATGCTTAAACGCGAATGTTGTGGAGATAATGGCAAATGAATGACTTACTCCATAGTAAACGCGCCGAGAATATATGTTGTGACGCCATAGCATAAGCCAGTTTAATATATTTAGAGCGTTTTCGGGGGGTGCCGGCGCGTGCAGATTTCAAATGCGTATAACATCAGAAAAATAAATCATAAGAAAGCTTTAGTGCTACAGTTGTTTTAATGCTGGATTATACTTTAGATTTTCGTTATAAAATAAAAAGATGCAAGTTCCGTATTAAGCTAAACGAGTAATTTTTTCGTAATTTAAGTAATTTTACTCTTCTGCAGGTCTATTATGTTCTTCGCTATCGATCCCAATCACCATTTCAACGTGTTTTTTCACGTTCTGTCAAATCTTGTTGATGGCGGGTGCCCTTAGTCGGATATATAAATTTATAGTTTTTTTTGAAGATAACAGCTGTGCATTTCATGTAATTTCATACATCTTGCTGGCTGAAGCCTGTCACTCAGCCTCAAGTAAACGTTTACCAACACCATATAAACTGTCTCCGAACTCCGCGCGTCTTAAATATTCAAAACAACTTTATGACTTTTAAATTAGTTTGTTCAAAGTTTACATACTCGTCGGAGCCACAGTAGAAGCTTTGCAGCCAGTGCTTTGTCCATAAATAAACTAAACTCCAGCAGGTCGATCATGTAACGCCTTGTACAGTGGCGGAATGAAAAGGTTGATCAGTTTTCAAATTAAATCATTTACGCGTTGCAAGCACATGTTACCTTTTTAAACTGTGTATCAGACGAGAGTGATGTATTGAAAATTATGTTCAACTGTTTGACAACAAAGTTCAAATATACTTAGACGAATTTTCCTTGCCTATTAATAGTTGAACTAAACCTTTTTTTTTAGTTTGATCTTGCCGTTACGTTGTGTCAAGTTTGATAAATATAATGAATTAATCCTCTTAGCTTAAAATTATTTAAACTATAAATGTGAGTAACAGGTCCTGTCAATGTCATCATTGCTATTTCTTGTATACGTTTTTTTTTCTTTTTTTAACTCGTTTTTCAAAATTCAAAGAGGTGTAGTGAAATGACATTCATTATGACGGAATGTGTCTGACATTCGGTCGATAAAACAGATACTGATAACTTATACTGAGCAAGCAAAAACAGATCTTAAGGTGATCAACCTTTTCATTCCCTGACTGTACGTACAGTCAAAGAATTTGATTCACGTACCACCGTAGAACCCTGTCGCAATTGACAGGCCGCCGTCACTCAAACTCGAGGGATATGTCACCTTATTGCGATGGCGGATATGCGGGGGGGAATCAGGTAGATCTAAATATGTCACTTTTTGTGTGGGAAAATGACACTTCAGTTGTCCTAATGCGCGTTCGAAAAGTTAGGTAACAACCCCTCAGCCCAGGAACTGTGGTGGAACAGGAAATATTGATTAGGCATATTAATGATATTTTATATAACCAAAGTACGCAACTAATATTTAAACCGCAGATCAAAAGTGAACTAGAGTACTTAATCATGGATATTTACTTAGTTCATAATAGGCATTTCAACATAATATTTTGCTGAACACAAATTGATGATGGTCTAAACACAGAGAAAAGTATAAATAGATGCAACTGATTCGATGTTCAAACCGGCTCTAACACATTCACTGCCAAGAATCGCTAATTCAATAATAATAATTAATTTCGTGGTTTTCCTGTGTGTAGCGGAAAGCGACTACGGCGTATGCGCCCGCTAGGCGGGTTCCTAGTGAAAGCGTTAAACGTGAACAACGTCTATGAACTCGGTGTATTTTGCCGTCCTTTGCGACATTCGAGTAGCATGTACTGAGGCTCAAGCGATACGTTTGAGATAACGTACTGTTTGTCAGTTTTACTGTGGCGAAACCACTCACAAGTTGTGCTCATCCGTATTCTAAAGGCTCGGAAAGATTACGGTTTCAGTTAGATTGGGGCTGAATAAACTAGCATCTACATTAGGTTGGATAGTATATAAATACTGCTTATGAATTGATTGCTCATCTATTATGCGGTAGGAAATGGAGAATGGTCAGTAGAGCTTGGGTGTAGTCAATTCGGAGCTTATATTTGGAATTCTTAGTTAAAAGGAAAGGGCGTCGATTACATTTTTCCCTTTGAAATGTCCTAAGTTAGACCACAGCCCCGTCAAAATGAACGTAAGCGAACGCTTAAGAAACAGAATTAACTCTATGACATAATTAAGTGTTTCCACTGCTGAGGGATGCAAGCCATCATATTTATTCAGGCCAAGATCACGTCGGGATGGCAATATGCTTATCATACGTTACATATAAGTACCTTACAATATAAGACCTTGATTTTTGCCAAACTTTATGATTCTTAGTTAACGAGATCTCTTCTATAGGTTTTGAATGGAAAAACACCTTAGGCAGGTTGGGAATCCTCGTGCGTGAGCCCGACTCGCACTGGGCCGGATATTTGCCGTTGTATCGCTGATCCCTGTAACATGACTTCCATCATGTCAGCCGAAAGACGTCCACTGCTGGACAAAGAGTGCCAAAGTGACCGATCCTGCGCCACCCGCATCCAGCGGACTCCCGCGACCTTTACCAGGTCACCAGTCCACCTTGTGGGGAGCCTCGCTGCGCCTTCCGGTACGTGGTCGCCACTCGAGAACCTTTTCACCCCAACGGCCATCGGTTCTACGTGCAAGTCGCCCTTACCTTACTATATAATTCATGTTAAATTGTTCTTAAGACCATACAAATAGATGGGCGCTTAATATCATTAGCATTACCATGTATTTAAATGGAAAAAGGGCAAGCGAATGATGAGTTAAAGTCGCCCTTCATCATCATCATCATATCAGCCGAAAGACGTCCACTGCTGGACATAGGCCTCCCCCAAAGAGTGCCAAAGTGACCGGTCCTGCGCCACCCGCATCCAGTGAACTCCCGCAACTCTTACCAGGTCATCAGTCCACCTTGTGGGGAGCGTACCCACGCCGCGCCTTCCGGTGCGTGGTCGCCACTAGACAACCTTTCCGACCCAGCGGCCATCGGATCTACGTGCAATGTGTCTTCCATGGCGTACATGAACATGAAAAGAGAGTCCTCGTCCAACAAAACCCCAGCCCAAAACGTAGTTATCTCCAAGTTTATGTAAATGCCGCAAGTTGGGTCCCTGTAAATCGGATTACTACTCCACCTTAGGAATTGGGGCGGGGAATTATTCTGAGCGACCATTTAACCAACGGCGCCGCCGAGGTTATGACTTTGCTAAGTGGTTTATTCAACTCCCTTCATCAATTATACTGGTGGATAGTTTTGCTTGTTCATATGACGGTTAGTTAACCGTCTTAGGTACTAGTTAGTAAGCATAACAATACAAGTATGCAATGTAAATTAATATATTCTAAGTCAGTAGCGTTTTCTAGATTGGAGGTCAATTTGTATATCACATCTATTTCAAAACGATGCTGATTATTGTAAATAAATCAAATATATAATAATTTTTTGGGTTATTTGTCTAAAATTAGGTTATGTTTTTATTTTATTTGTGTTTTTGTACAACACGGTATAAGTTTGCCTATCTCGTTCTACCTACCTTCCTTTCAATTGCTCAAATTTCAATTTCAAATAATTTATTTGTCAAACACAGGTATACAAGGTATGGTAGGGTAGGTATCAAAAAAACATGTCTCACTGTGTTTTGCCACAAGGCATACAAAATTCAGTTAAAATTAAAATTACGACTTCAGTACGATCAAGATTTTCATTATAATTAAATGTCAAATACCTAAAAACTAAATAATATTAATTGTAATAAATCGTAATTTCAACTTGCTTATATCAATAACTATGTCGTGATTAATTGGTAAAAGGATAAACATTATTAATAATAGAGCAAAGTATTATCATGCATGTCAACTAAATAATCATTTATAGAATATACGCTTTTTTTGTCAAATAACTGTGTAGGTCTTTTTTGAATTTAATTACATCCTCTATCTGTAGTATGGCTTAAGGCGGTTTTCATTGGTCTGGTGTCTATTTTACCTCGTTGACGTGCACTATTAAAACTAAGGAATTGATTACGATTTATTTTTACTTCATAAATGTACGAGTATAGGCACGGAACTGTCAGTATGTGAAACTTTATAAACAGCGGTTTACATGAGTCTGTTTGTTGAATACCACAAACAGCTCTTATACATTTTTTCTGTCCTCTAAATACCAATCCTCTTTCCGTTGAGTTCCCCCAAAACATAATTCCATATTGCAATGTTGACGTAACATATGCGTGATATGCCATAAATACTGTTGATGTGTTAACTACTTTTCTAAGATTATATAAAGCATATGAAAATTTATTTAATTTATTACATACTGATTCTGTTTGATTTATCCATGTCAGCTTACTATCTAAATTTAATCCTAAAAAAATAGTAATGTCAGTTTTATCGATGTCTTTGCCATTGAATGTCACAGTAAGAGTAGGGGATTTGTTAATTCTTTGTGCAAAATTCATTATTTTTGAATTATTTTTGCTTAACCATTCGATTACAAGTCTAAGTGTTCTATTTATATTTGACTCGTACGTGTTTAAGTTCTCTGCCGTGACGACTACTGTGCTGTCGTCAGCAAAGAGTACCACAGGATAGTCGACTGCGCGCGGGAGGTCATTTATGTATATAAGGAACAACAATGGACCCAAAATGCTGCCTTGCGGCACCCCGTATGTTATTTCGCGTGAATCTGATGAATGTGCGACCTCTGTCTTTGATTTTAGGCAATTTTTTTTTATTTGTGTGATTTGTCTCCTGTTACTTAAATAAGATTTAATAAGGTTGTGAACATTTTATTGTACAGTTTATTTAGTTTCGCAATTTTTCCGAAAGCCATTTTGTTCTTTTGCAAACAAGTTGTTTTTCTCGAAAATTATAATATTATGAATGACCTTTTCCACGATTTTTGAAAAAACCGGTATCAAAGCTACTGGCCGATAAATCAAAGGTTAGCTGGAAGAGATCCCTTATATGGATAAGTTCACCTTTGCGCTTTGATCTATTGTGTGAAATGTATATATTGTGTAGCTACAATAAAGTGCTTATGTACATACATAACCGGCATAATTATTTTCGTATTTAAGTCAACATTGGATTAGGTAACATTAAAAGCTTTTGAAAGAATCGCCTAAAAAGTTCCAGTTTAACGCAAGCCTCCATTTTCCTACTAAATATTAAATTTCTTTTCTATTTCATCCCATGTCAATCAGTGTGTCTTGCTCTCGCATTATTTTCTAGGTGCTTAATTAGGGTTCCGTAGCCAAATGGCAAAAAACGGAACCCTTGTAGATTCGTCATGTCTGTCTGTCTGTCTGTCCGTCCGTATGTCACAGCCACTTTTTTCCGAAATTATAAGAGCTATACTGTTGAAACTTGGTAAGTAGATGTATTTTGTAAACCGCATTAAGATTTTCACACAAAAATAGAAAAAAAACAATAAATTTTGGGGTTCCCCATACTTAGAACTGAAACTCAAAATTTTTTTTTTCATCATACCCATATGTGTTTATGGTCTTCAAAAATGATATTGAGGTTTCTAACATTATTTTATTTTAAACTGAATAGTTTGCGCGAGAGACACTTCCAAAGTGGTAAAATGTGTGTCCCCCCCCCTGTAACTTCTAAAATAAGAGAATGATAAAACTAAAAAAAATATATGGTCTACATTACCATGGAAACTTCCAACGAAAATTGGTCTGAACGAGATCTAGTAAGTAGTTTTTTTTTTAATACGTCATAAATCGTAAAAAGCATTTTATTTAACGGAACCCTTCATGTGCGAGTCCGACTCGCACTTGGCCGCTTTTTTTAACTACTTTTTGACTCAAATATAAATTCACTAGGTCAAAAACGTGTTCTGGACTGGGTCTGTAGACGCCTTACGCATTCAAAACGTTTCTCCTGAAGGATAAAATTCAAGTTCTAAGGTTAACTGTGCAATAAAGCTTAAAGAAGACCGTAACTTTGAGGAGCGCTTGCAAAATATACCTAAATACTCTTTGTCGATACTTTTACTTGAGTGCTATAAAATGCTACGTGAATTTTATATTAGGTTAGCGTACAATTTATATTAGCTTTTATGTTTATTGCTGTTACTTACATATATTATATAGTCGTGCTAATTTCCTCGGGCGCTCGGGTAGCTATTGTTAATCTTACATTAAGTTAACCTAGTCCTAAACTAAGCCAAACGTGTGTACCCATACAAGTTTGGCATAGTTTAGGACTAGGTATAGTACTAGACAATAGGGGTGTAGACACTAAATAAAAAAACCAATAATGATGAATTTTCTTGCATGATTAAAAATGTTATCAAATGGAGAAAAAAGTAAAGCAGCGGATTAAATAATCACAAAGTTATAAGTGTCCAAAGTTTTAAGAGGGGGTATATTCTGTCCCTTTTCCGCAAAACGCGCCTTCATATGAAACGATTATCATTTACTATGACGCTCGGGGGTCGTGACGTCACGATCCACGAGCGTTGTCTCCCTCTAACAAGCAATATTAAAACGGTTGTAGCATCGTAATTTTTTGAGATATCTGAATGGGATTTTCATCACTAAACATATTTTTTTGCCTTCTTGCTTTTGGAGTATTAATAATAATACATTTGGAGTCTACACCCCTATTATATGTATGTATACACCTTAGATAGATCCAACTTAGAAAGCATTGAAGGCTCCGCTACAACACAAATACCTGACCTTACCTGGATTATTATACATTTTCAGACATTTTATGGGTGAGCGTGATCCATTTTTAGGCCTTGTCTTAACTTTCAATCAGAGGTTGATCACGTAACGCATTGAACGAGCATCAGGTACCTAGATCTAATTGATCTAAATGTCACTTTTTATATGGAATAATGACAGTTAAATTGTATGAACGCGCGTTCGAAACGTTACGTGATGGGTCTCAGGTTAAAGGAAGGCCAAACTCAATCCCATTTATACCTATAAAAAAAGAAAAAAAAGCAGTAGTGCTTATCACATCAAGAATATTTTTAATTATCAGGATTCGAGCCGAAGCATCACAGGCAGGCTCACTAGCGCACCATCTGGAATAGTTTTTTTCTAAAAATACTAAAGAAAACCTAAGAAATGATACTATTGGCTGGAAGGTCAGAGATGAGATAATATGTAATGGTGTGCCTTTTCGTAAAAGCAATTTTTAGGCCCTCTTGATGTTACACGAAATCAAACTGCGCTGTATCCGGGCTGAACCCTTATCCCAGCAACCACAGCAACCGTTTGAAGTTAAAATGTATTGGTTCCTTATTGCTTATATAATTATGCTGCGTCCATATTCTCAATTTTGTCAAACTGTTGCTTTCCTTGACTATTTACAAAACCACTAAAGAAAAGTTATATTTACGTCTATGCCATGAAATATACCGCATTTTTCTGTTCTTTCCGTTTGTATCATTGACTTAAAAAGTTGCATTGCACCCGCATTTGCGTTAAACTTAAAGGGCATGACGGTTGAAGAAGGCTGCGACACGGTCTAGATTATATTCCATAGACATTGAACCCCTATATTTGGTTTTTCAGCCTTTATTGCCCATAATTAAAGCAAACAGCGTAAGAGCCTGAAGGTAATTGGTACCTTGAATCTAAAGGTGTAAGATGTAACACCTTGTACCTACCTTTGTTGGACAAAACAATAAATCTTTTGAATCTTTGTTTAGTAACTAAGTGATTCGAGGGCAAATTTTTATCTATACTATCTGTAGTGTATGTGTCCTATCTAGTGCGCATACGTCACGATGACGGCAGTGGTGGTCCGACCGTTGCCGGGAGTGGTGGTGCGCTGGCTAGCCAGGCAACACAGATATACCTATAGAATCAGCAAATAAGTGAACACTACATGATCTATAGAATAGTTTTTACAACACAGTCATTCATTTATTAAATATCTGTCCTAAAACCCATAAATTAATTGTATCGAACCTAAAAACCTATGTCACAAAATCCTAATGAGGCAATTGCAATGCATTTGCAAGATACTTGTCATACATTTACATATGTTATCAAGAGCCTCTCCCCTTGATTTCCAGAATTCCCTAAATAATGTTTCCTTTGGTCAATCGTCGTGGAATGCTTCGAGTACATACTTGTATGTTGAGGGATGGATCATGCCCTTTCTTATACATAGATACCTACACTTCCAACAAACCAATTTTAACTAAATTGTCGTTCGTTTGTTTTTATCTGTAACCTATCTCTTCAATCCGTCGCATTTTTACCCGACTGCCTCAGAAGGAGGGCTATGTTTTTCGAGCGTATGTATGTATGTGGACAATTTTTTTTTATTTTACTGGCTACAGTTTTTGGAATCCTCATAATGACATTTAAAAAAGCAATTGTGTTTTTTGACAAATCTATTGAGTTCACTTGTAGCTAACCGAAGTTTCTCAAGTGTTATGAACAAGGCGGTAAGTTTCCGGTTACCAAGTGACGATAGCTTCAAGAGCAAGAAATATACAAATTTGTTTGTCGCAAGCAAAATAAGCGACCGTATTCCCGGCACGTTTTTGCGAAGATCTTTAACAGTGCCAACGTGGCCGTAATGCTGCTATAAGGTGAAGATAAAACCTAATATATTCAAATCCTCGGCCTACAAATACTTGACTGCGCGGTTACAATCTCGTTCCTAAAATTCTACTAACAATCCACAGGATCGGGTGTGTAGATCAGGAATAAAAGGGCTTATTGTGAAGTTAAATGTGCCTGCTTTGCTTTTGAGTGGGCAGACCAGGATGTGGCAGTTTTTTTGTGATTTCACTAATGAACTGAAATAAATCTATTATTTCTATCCACAAAAACTCCATGGTCCAAGTACGAGGTCTTGGAGAGCGCGATGGTGGCCACCATTTGCGCTCTCCAAGATCTCATACTGAACACACTGGACATTCTCGCCTTGCCAAAGATTTCCCTTTGATCCGGAACGAGCTGGTGGACTATCAGTTATTCTGCAACCAAAGGAATTCAAGGTGCTCCCGCTGAATTGCATCATCCGTTTTGTGGAAATGATGGAGCGAGCTTGGGAGTAGGCATAAAGGAGAGGGCAAATGCACAAAAGATCCCACTGGGTCGAAGTGCATCCGAAAGGGCCCTCATCTAGATAAGATAAGATAAGACCAGTAATTCTGAGGGTCCACTATGATGAGTAGTGAGATGATTTTAGATTCCATGAAAATGTGTAGAGCCCATACTTGCATAACAACTTTTATAGACCAGGCCGTAGAAATTTCTTGAACAAAACCACACATAAGACTGGAAACATCTCGAAACTTTAGCTTTGTCTGAAAACACCGCGAAATTACATCCCTAATCAAAACTCGTAACTCATAAATAACTTACAAACATTGTCATCCTCCGATATATGGAGACTCGAGTTCCATAAGAAAACTTTTTTACTCTGAATGTCTTGTGGCTTAACCGAAGTTAAATTAGCTTCCTAACAGGGTTGCCAACTATTGCAATAAATAACTCGTTTACTAAACTTCGGAGTTGCAGTGACGTAAAATATTGACTTAACAATCTTAACATAGCATAACTCGTTGATTAGAATTCCTTGTGATTTTTGCGATAAATTACGTCACGTTATGCAATAAATTATATCCTTCACAAGACATGCAGCACTCCTTGTCCGAACTGAACATGTGACCTTTATAAATAAGATTTATATTTGATTTCAAAACTTTTAAGAAGCATTACGATTTGTTTAATCCAAAGTCATTTAATTATTTGTTATGTACGTATAATTTATATATCATTTTACGAGTAGGTACATTGGTAACCCTAGCCTAGCAATGACACAAATTAATTCCGCTCAGCCAATCACGCCGCGTTTTGTCTTGAAAAGTATTGCTTTTAGCCCAAGCCCCTAAGGTTAAAATAGGTAGCAGATACGTATACCTTTCCCCTACTTTCGTACGACGTACTAACGCGTCAGAAAGAGATGTATATGCATTTGTTATTCCTTAATTTGGAAGGTTGTCACAAGTTTGTTACTGCGCTGGGGATGTACAGTGTCGACTGTTTATATCGATAAATTAGTCAACCAAATTATAAATTTAGATTTTAATAATTCACATTCACTGTGTGAAAAAAATATGTTTATGAAGAAGGCAAAAAAAAAGTAGAGTCTAACTAACCCGGCATTATTAAAAACTAGAAAATCCCGGAATTTTGGAATGTTTGGATTAGTGGATTGAATAGAAATGTCATAACTAATAAAAAGAGAGCAAGCGTCTAGCTAGAGAAAGAGAAGTAAAGGCCGGTGAAGGAGGTGCGGGTGGAGTGTGCCGGATTAATCGACATAGCCGGCTATTGGAGTGACGGACTGATGAGACTCTACTGTAGTAGCAAAAACCAAAGTAGCTTTTGTCAACCTGGATGCGTGGCGTCCTGCAAAACCAAGGTCATTCATATCCCTGTCACAATCTATCTTATAATATCGCACTCATTTGCAGTACGTCATGCAGGACTGCCTGGACGCTACTACTTATGGGAAATGAAAGAATAATTTTATATTAAGACCATTTTTTATTTAGTCAAACTTAATCCGCCCTCAATAAAATAGTTATGGCTAAAACTTCTTATTTTTCTTACACTGAAAAAAATAAATTAATAAGACCAGCGCTGGCCTTCTAGGTTAGCACCATGCTGAGTCGGGGCCTTTTCGTGGACCATGTATTTTTAACGTTCTGTGTTTTGTTTTTTACACCCATTGTTTTGTCCACGAATAAATGTTTTCTTTCTTTCTTTCTTTCTTTCAAAGGACCTTTTTAGCTCGGTTAAGAAAAAAATGGTTACATATAACCATGATTCATTTAAAACGCGCATTCAAGGTTTGCTAATGGTAAACGAGCAAATACTGCTAAACTTCCTCGGTTATTTTAACAAAATACTTATTTATTTCCAAATGATTGTCTCGGTAAATCCAATCCATACCCAATTCGGTTAAAAAAGGACAAGTTTACATTGTTATATGCTGACCACAGCCTTGTTTAATTATAGACCTTGAAATACTTGGTTAAAATTTGATAAGTTGTTTTGTTGCAAGTAACCGTGTGAATGGTTAAGAAACAGACAAGTGGCTTAAGTAAATATAAGCCTTTCTTTATCGGTTAAAAATAGACAAGTTGACACTGTTATTTGCTGTCAACTGCGTTATTTCATTTCAGACCTTGCATACTAGGTTAAAATTAGATAAATTGTTTTGTTGCAAATAACTGCGTAAATGACTAAGAAACAAACAAGTGGCTTAAGTAAATATAATCCTTTCTTTATCGGTTAATAATAGACAAGTTTACACTGTTATTTGCTGTCTAATGCGTTATTTAATTCTAAGTCTTACAACACTAGGTTAAAATCTGCTAAGTAGTTTTCCTGCAAATAACCGCGTCCAATATTAAAAAACAAACAAGTTGCTTATTTTTAGTTAAACAAGCACAGCTCGGCAGTTAGCCACCGAGTGAGCTATCACATTTTTACAACAGTTACTTATTTACAATTAAATCAGAAATTGACTAATTTGCCTTCGCAGCCGTTTTGAAGCAAAGTGAGGCGGCCATTATGTAACGGGACTTGTAGCCGTGCGGGTGACTTATCTTGTTGCTCTTGTAAATTTTATTGTACGTATAATATTGTAAGCAGACACTGTCAAGGTCCGACCCTGGAACCCCTCCCGTGCCGCTGGAAGTATAAACAAACCACGGGAACCTCTCCGAAGGCACTCTTGCTTGGGCCGCGTTATGAGCGTTGTGTGCTGTGGTGTAATTTGGGCAATCGTGGTGCTAATTAGTGTTTGTTAGTTTTGTGAAGGCTAAAGAGACATTACAAAAGTTTAGAATAGTGATAGTGTTAGATTATAGACATTGACATGGTTTTAACAAAGAAGATGTTTCATTTACTCTTTTAGCTTATAATATTATAAGTTCTGTTGTGAATTGTGAAGCGCCGGCCATCAATAGACCTCTTGATTTATTCGTCAATGGTAATACTTACCTGTTTTCTCAATTTACCTTATTAGTTTATTTTAATTTACCGTATAGGTATGTGATTGTGATGTTTAAAAGCTTATTTCTTTGAATTCAGTTTTCTTTTGTATCTCCTAAGATCGGTTGTACAAACCTACACAATGCAACCGATCTACTTGATAATTCCAGCAAACTACAAATTGGTATAAGTAGCCAAGTTACTCAGTACTGACAATTGTCTCTATTGTGTAGAAGCAACTTGCCTCTACCCAATAGACACAATTGATAGTACTGAGTTACTTGGCTACTTATCTTATACCGATTTGTAGTTAGCTGGAATTTCCAAGTAGATTGGTTGCCCCTACCCAATGGACAAAATTGACAGTACTGAGTAACTGGGTACATACACTCGTTTTAGTTAGCTAGAATTACCAAGTAGATCGGTTGCATTTACCCAATAGACACAATTGACGGTACTGAGTAACTTGGCTACTTATACTCGTTTTAGTTACTTAGCTGGAATTACCAAGTAGATCGGTTGCATTTACCCAATAGACATAATTGACGGTACTGAGTAACTTGGCTCCTTAAACCGAACTCTCCGGCTGAGGCTGCAAAGTAAATAAGGCTCAATGCAGCCAACTTTGCATTGTTGTGACTAATGTTACTACTATGTTATTAAGAAACAAGTATTTTTAACCAATTATATAGATTACTATTTGTCAAGTAATGTCAGCAAAGTTGACGTATTTGTTTTTAGCAACAAACTTTGCAGGTGCTATATTGGCAAACATGCTTAGCTATTTCTAACAGTAATTTGTTTATTTTTAACCCATGCGTTTTTTCAGTGTAAGGCACACGTTTCTATTCAATTTTGTGAAAGATCTGTCTGCTTCCAGTCGCTTCCATTTAAATTTACATTTGGTACAAATAATCTGGTGACGTGTTTGAAATAAAAATGACTGCTTTTCCATGTCAGATTCTCCTTCTTACACGTGTGGTATCCATTCCTTTTAACATATTCGTCCTTTGGAAATCTAAAATCAAAAAGTTGAGTTATTATTATTATGTCGATAATTTATTGTGCCGAGGTCGATAAAAAAAACTACATCACTATGGGAAAAACATAACCTCTTCTACTTATCCGAAAAAGTCCTATTTTCATGCACAATCTGGTTTTAATTGAACAGATAATGATATTTACATAAATTACCAATTACTATTATTAATTTTAGGTGAGCTCCTTCCATGAATAAAATCAAAATCTATAGAAACTTACCAATACAAGCAAACTGCTCCATGGTTTATTTATGTCCCTCTTGTATGGGATTTACAGCCTTCAATGGCACAATACATTTTATCACAGGAAACAATCAAGTCTCGCAAACATGAACAATACATTTTTTCAAACATTCTCGGTGGAATAACACCAAAATAAATTATTTTCACACACAGGAGCCGCGATGTTTTGGAAGTAATATGATACGACCAAGTCAAGTTGTAAGGTAATGACACCTTCTACCAAACAATGATGACATATTGCATTTTGCTGGATTAAATTACATCCAGTTACATCCATTTGACATTTTCCCGAGTTGATTTTAGTGACAACCTACGAAAATGTGAAACTGAATAGGGATTGTAGTCTCATTCCCTCTTAGGCCAACTATAGATTTACGCAAGTGAATAAGATAGCTGTTACCAAGCTCGTATTTTAACGTGGTTTCTATGCTTTAGTACAAATTCTTTGTTTTAGCCGATCCCGTCACGCTAGGGTTGCCTACATTGTGATTATTAAATGGTAATACATAATTGTGTGTATGTTTGAAATCCTAAAAAGAACTTAGCCTATAGTAACGTTAACATTTGGACGTAGGTATAAGAACGACACAATAATTACATATTTCCTCGGGTGGTCCTTTTAAGTTATCGTTAAAAGTTTTGACCCAGCCAAAATGTTTGAATATGAAATGGCGCCCATTTTAAAGGGACTCAAAATTATATAGCTACTCTTTGCAATTAGTATCTAAAAATATACAAATATTACCCACCTAAAGACATTTCAAGTTGCATCCGCATTTTTTAAAGGGACTCAAAATTATATAGCTACTTTTTGCAATTAGTATCTAAAAATATACAAATATTACCCACCTAAAGACATTTCAAGTTGCATCCGCATTTTTTAAAGGGACTCAAAATTATATAGCTACTCTTTGCAATTAGTATCTAAAAATATACAAATATTACCCACCTAAAGACATTTCAAGTTGCATCCGCATTTTTTAAAGGGACTCAAAATTATATAGCTACTGTTTGCAATTAGTATCTAAAAATATACAAATATTACCCACCTAAAGACATTTCAAGTTGCATCCGCATTTTTTAAAGGGACTCAAAATTATATAGCTACTTTTTGCAATTAGTATCTAAAAATATACAAATATTACCCACCTAAAGACATTTCAAGTTGCATCCGCATTTTTTAAAGGGACTCAAAATTATATAGCTACTCTTTGCAATTAGTATCTAAAAATATACAAATATTACCTACCTATACTTCGTTTTTTTTAGCATTAGAGAGACCTTTGCAGAACGAGATATAAGGTTTTTTATCGGGCACACTCTGCGGATCGAACAGTGAATACGAGTTAATAAATATCACGTATTTATTAATGTTTTAGTAATACATACATTACTCAGTGTTGTGAACAGATAAGAAACATAATATTAGTTAATTTATATTCTAAGATGAAAAAATAAGAATTTTAATAAATTGCGTTTGCAATTTTTCATGGAAAGGTTGTACATTAAAAAACCTAAAGAGGCAGAGTTCTCACACAATTTTTAAACGTCACTGTCACTATCTGTAATTCACTGATGTGGGTTTTTCATTCGAGTTCATATTGTTGTCGGTTGAGTCGGTTGTGATTTCTATCGCTGTAAGCTTACTTAACGATTGTTGTTATCGTTTTTGTTGAATTTTGTTATTAGTTGTTGATCTATCTAAATATATTCTATTTAGATATTTTGTTTGTTGGTGCACATTTACAATGTATGAAGCCGAGGCTGGCCCGAGTGGGCTACAGAAGTCGCAGCCGGTTCCGGCTAATGTTTTTTCATCTCCAAAGGAGAAAAGGCAAAAGCAGAATCCTCTGACTGCCAGTGAAAAACGGAAACGGGTGGTGAATATTTACAAATGAGTGTCAGAAATGTGCCATAGAAAGGAGTATCCCACTAAATCGGACCGTGTGAAAAAGACTGCCGAGACTGCTGGCATATCGTTGGCTACGGTATACAACATTTTAAAAGAAAATATATGCGTTCAGCTATCGGTAAATATCAAATGATATGTACTCGTATGTACATAAGTTCCGAGAAATTCAGTGGTATCGGTCGAAATCGAAGAAGGAAGGTTTACGACTACTGCTTCTTTGTTTACCCCTTTGACAGATAATTCTAATCTTAAAAAAAACGAAGTATAAAGACATTTCAAGTTGCATCCGCATTTTTTAAAGGGACTCAAAATTATATAGCTACTCTTTGCAATTAGTATCTAAAAATATACAAATATTACCCACCTAAAGACATTTCAAGTTGCATCCGCATTAGGCAGTCGACACACGAACTCTAAATGACCATAACAAGCGGCGAATAACGGAGGACGATTAACTAGCAGCGAGTCGGACGTGTGCAGAGTGCCTTATGAGAATAGCGTTCAGTTTGGATATAAAAGAATGTTTCGTCAATAGCGCTCGATCTTTCCGAGAAAATGAAAAATTAATATTCGTACTTCTTGCTAGTGCAGTGAGCTGTGAATGGTATTCACAGTTGTTATAATTTCGAGCTTTAAGCTGCGTCCACTGCGCCAATGTTTTCGGTGTTTTTAAACATCTAACATGTTATCCGTCAGTTTTGCAAACAAGTAAGGTACTTTGCTATTGTTTTGATTAACAAAGCATTTTTGACATTAAAAAACTACGAAAACATGGCGCAGCGGACGCGGCCTTAGAGTCAATAATATAACTAGCTCTCGAACACAGGGAAACCTAGTTTGAGAGCCACTGCTTGAACTTATTAATGTATATTTTAGTTAGGTACAATAAAGAGTTATTTTTATTATTATATTTATATACAATCATATTATGACATATTTAGTACACGGTGCGTTTTTGACGTTTGATAAAAATAAGCTGATTTGACTTAGAGTGAATGTGAATAATGATGTAATAAGAATAAGAATATTTATTTAAAAAAATGTAGTGGAGTAATTTACTGGAGTATCGAGATATGTGCGTACATTTTGCAGAAGCATGCATATTTTACTTACTGACTGTATATCGATAAATAACGACGAATCTGGGCGACGTTAATAAGCTCTCGGTAGAGTACCAAATGCCGGAAATTAGTACCTTTCCGGCATTTGGTACTTCACCGAGAAAAATTCACCTCGCCAAATCCGGAAGCGTCCTTACAAATAGAAATCCCACTTCAACATCATGTTCCAACTTCCACCCATGATTTGACGACTTTAATAATGTTAAGTATCTCTAGACTAGTAACTAGTAATGATCTATAGAATACTTAATAAGAATAGAAGAATAAGAATAAAATAAACTTATTCTTATTCTTTTTATCTATATTCCGAGAAAGTTGGATGTACGGATGAGTGATCATCATCATAATCAATGATGTAATATAAAAAATAGGTAGATATATTATAAGCGCTACAAAAGTGGCACACTAAAACCTGGCTAATTGACACGGTTTGCCATAGTTTCGCGTCGTCAGTGGAAACGAATGCTGTTAGAATTTGGTGGCCATTTTTAAACACGGAGTTTCGTATAGACGACATATCTACCTATTTTTTATATTACATCATTGATCATAATGAATAGAATTCTCGGAAAATGTATATGATTTGTTCCACATATATTCTGCCTACTTTGGTACTCTATTGGCAATGACGGAGTACATGACTTTCCGGCAACACTCACATAAAATCACCCGAACTCTGTTGGTCAATCTGACTGGACATTTTGCACCCCAATATGATATAACATGTACCTTTAGCGCGCTATCGATTCGACGTGCGCCGAGCACATTGCAATTACTAAACTGTCCATTTCAATCGCATTTACCTACTTTCTTGGTCACTCTTTACACTTCTATATAGGTTCGGATTGCAATTTAAATAATTTTCGTTAATTATCCAATTATTAATATACATACTAACTTCGTTAAACGAACTATTGCATCGAGATGAAAGTCGCTACAGTGATCGCTATTCCCAGTTACCACATTCACTGCCACGTAAGGGAAACAATTATGTATTGGAAAGCGCCAACGAAAAGAGCGGGTTCCTGCCTGACTCTGAAAGTATTCCGAACAATGACATCGGGATGAAATACCCTATACTGATCTCAATTACCAAGACTTCCGGCACGTAGTATACCCGTATTAGAAATGTCGAGTCAGATAGATCTCCTGAACATTGCCGGGGTTTATCGAACTATGAAAGGCTGACACGTCGTAACAAGGTTACTATTGCCCGTTAACAGGATTATATACGCCCGAATAGCATATCGACACGATAAATATTCATCACCGTTCTCATTGCAAGCGAATTGGGCCGTCAATTAAAAATGTTAATTGGAATTAAGTTTTTATGTGAATTGTGAAATCATTGGTTTTACTAGAGAACACAAGGATATTTAAGAATGTGTCCAGCCAATCAGTATCAAGTTTTCAAAGCTGGACGGACCCATGGCCAAAGCATGTCATAATTCTCTAGACGTAGGTATGTAGTTTAAAGCCGGGTGGTGATCCGTATCACGAGTATAGGCACAAAAGTGTGTATTATTATTATTAGTGTGTATTTATAGTCATCAAATGGTTATTGAACCAGCTCCCATCGATATGATAGCCACGTTAGGAGTTAGGACAATGTTTTATCACAGTTGCCTTTGACCCGCGACCCATCATGGTTTGACCAAGGCAGGTAGAATGGCAAGATTTCATCAAGAGCTATTCCCGATCAAGGGTGCTATCGAATCCAAGGTTCATATTCCTATCTTTTACCCGTACATTGTCGACCCGCGTCAATGTGGCGAGCAATTAGAGGTCGAACGTGAGCCTAGTAAATTGGGTTCCCGATGGACTCCCGATGGAATCGCGGATGGAATGGAATTGTGGCATCGAATTGAGGTGGAATATTTTTAGAGGGTTAGGTGGAGTGATTGTTTGTGGGTTATCATCTTATCATCTATTCTTATGGAAAAAATAGACTGGGAAAGTAAAGAGGTTGTCACAGTCGCGTCACAGACAAACCGTGCTTTGGTGGTGGTTATTACCACTTTACGTCCATTTGGTGAAATAAACAGACTTCTACTAGCAACACTGAAAACACAAGCTCACGCGACAACGTCGACTCCGTCCTAAAATGTAACCTCAAACTAGTCTGCCATTTACTCTAAGCCGCAGATCAACTTGGTTTGTCATTTCGCATGGCAATACGACCTCAATATATTGGGTCGGCTCTTTCTGTCGTTTTAACTCAGTACGCGGGAAAACGAGAACTCGCAACGTATTAGTACTGGGATGCGATGTGTCGATCTGAATTGAGATTCAGCTCTAAATAGGAAATCGGCCATCGTGAAGCGTAATCGGCCGATACGCCTGCTACAATACTGTTGCGATACATTGGACGCGGCTGACCAATCCAATCTCCACGATTTATGGTGCTCAATTGTTTTTACTTTTGCATCAGCGTTTTTGGCTTTAGTTAAGTTGATTAGTATAATTGTACTTCATTTTTACAAGTACGTGCCAAACATAACTGCATTTGGTACTCATTTCGGGCGTTTTGAATTTTTCATGACATGACCAATCACATCAGAATATCATTAGGTAAATAGGTCATGAGAAAAAGAGTCAAAGTAAATTTAGTCTTCTTTCCCTTTTCTTTAGAATAGACTAACAAAAATACTTTTCATTATTTAGAATTAAGTAAAAACGTATTCTACATTCTACCACGTTACACTTTTACGGAAAAAAATCCTCTCTTTTGTAATTTTCCGCACAGCGAACATAACGAGTATTTATATCGCACTCATTGCGCAACCGTCGCAGCTGCCTGTAATAGGTGCTCGTGACGTCACTGTACCAACCCTGGAGGTCAATCTCACTTCCGGTACCTACCGCATACCAATATGATATCAATGTTTCAAAGCAAGCGCGTGCAGCTTGCTTTCATACTCGCCAGAGTGGCCACCACAAGACGCATTGCGAGAAAAGGCACGACAGAGTGTCGTAACTTTTATCTTTGAAGCAGCTTAGCAGTAAGGATAGTTGGATAATTATAATATGTTAAACGAGTGAGCGCGCACTTAGACATCATCTTCACAATGATCGTGGCGTTGGTGACTGTTTAGGTTCTCGATTGGAAGGCATAAAGTCATTTGTACTATTATTGTTACGCATAATTGCTTTTCGCCGAAATAGTGATGTGCATAATTCTCATTACGCATAATTATATACGCATAACATTAAAAAGCATAAATACTGAAACCATAATCTTCATGAAGACTAATGTCAAATAGCATAAGCACAAGTAGGCATAATAATCAATTGGCATCATATCAAAATGCATAACAAAAAAAAGTTATGTACAAATGGCTCATATAGTAGTATATAAAGTGACGTTAAAAATCCCTGAAATTTAGATTTTAGTCTATGGTTTTCTTAGTAGTAAATTGCCTAATTTTCATTAGTAGTAAGTTTTAATAAAAGGTTTTTCCGCTCTTTTATAAAAAAAAAACCTCGAAGACGAAAGCGGGAGCAAGGCTCCCGCTTCCATCTTCTAACCTATCTGCGATCCGGGTCGGTTTTGCCACTAAGCCCCTGTTCCCTAGTAGGGTCATTTCGCCGGTTGGCGACCACCTAATTTCATGTGCCGGTTAGCGACCACTTAGCTGACTTGGTGAACTGAAAGCATATTTTCTCGTTTTTTTTGTAAATTCCTATTCCATAACTACAAACAATTACGCATACGGCTGAATGTTTCAATAGGCTCTGTAGAATTGATGTTATCTTCAATTGAAAAAACCATGTTCTTCAAGTGGTCGCTAACCGAAGGTGGTCGCGTAACCGGCGAAATGACCCTACTTACGCTACGATCACTCTCATTGATTGATCTCAGAGAAAAGGGAGTCTTCGAGGTTATTTTTTTTATAAAATAGCGGAAAACCTAATAATATGACAATAACTAAACTGAGTTTTATTCATTTATAAAACTGAAATTATGGATTATGAGAGATATACCAAATAATTATTAGCCCAAACAATAGTATGCGTAATGTGTATTCGGCCAATAAAGATTAGGTCAACTGAAATTATGCTATTAGCGTAGTATGCCAAAAAAGTAGTAGGCCAAAGTATTATTATGCGACAGTATTATTATGCCAATATAAATTATGCCAAATCAATTATGCAAAACTATATTAGTCAAAAAAAAATTATGCCAATGAAGGGGATCCCGACTGTTTATAGACTTGTGGATTCGTCTATGCTGACAAGAAGAGAAACAAGCAGATCCTTCGCTCTCTCATCACAGCGCATACCCGAGATCTCTCACCGCCAGCAACGCAAAACCACCCACGGAGCGAGTTGTAAGATGGAAGTACTTCGCTAGTTGAGCTGTTCAAAATATAGGTGTGATGGCATTCCGCTGTAACCTCTTTCATTATATAAACATGTGATATGTTGCGGGCGATTGACCTCCTACCTAAATTCACTTAACTGCCAAACAAAAGCCATTAAATTCAAACGTTCTCATGCAACATTAACCGCGTCCGATTCCGTTTGTGTTTACGTACAGGGTATCGATTTGTTTAGCCAATGAGGGTTCACGTAAGACAGTAACGGCGAAGGGTAAGTAATGGGTTGGGTAACCTTTTTTTATTAACTAATGCTAGCTACATACTCGTACATAAGTGATACGCTGGCAATAGGTACCGCTTTCAGTTGCCAATATGGACGATTTGAATTACATCGTTATACCATTTGGCGTATTGATTGCGGGCAAAATGGTGCCCTTTGTGAACGGCACATACCTATTTACACAGTATCGAAGCAACGTCGGCCCCCGATTTTGTCTGGATAGCTGACCCCTTGTAAGAGATTCCGTAGTAAAGTTGATGTCTAGAAACTGAATTAGAGGTTTGCTCGCTAGAGAAATCATAGTATAGTTGCCTACTTACTTTACACATAAAAATTCATTCATATGAGGTTTATTACATTATTGGTCTTATTCCAACGGAATACAATGCACAAGTGCCAACACAGCTTTGACATCGCCTGTACCAGATCAGCGCCCCAATTCAGATAACATTCCAAGGCAGCAAAAAAAGTCATGCGGGGAACCCTTAAGACCTCATCCCAAATTAGACGATTCCGATACAGCAGCCGTATGGTGTAACGATCTCATCTTTATGCGATCTGTGTAGATACAATCGGGTTTGGATATTGCGCTCGCATTCCTTAAGAAGGGACGCGCTCAATATAAATTAGCTGAAAACCGGTGGAAAAACAAAAGGTGTCCGTAAAATCCTGCATGGTCTCGGAAGCATTTGGGGGAGACCTTTGTCCAGATTGTCCAGCTCCTCTCCACTCTTTTATAATGTAGACGCACAGTTAAGAAGTGGCATTAGTAGTTTGATTGTAGGTAACTTCTTGAACATTAACCACAAAGATGCTACTCACAACTAGTAACAGTAGTAACTGACCAAACCAAGTAGTGACCTTACAATGCAGCAATATCTCCTAAACCGGCTGATCGGAAACCGGCCCTTTTCCCTCTGATCTCCGCTTTATTTTACCTCGGCTATTGTTAAAATATTGCGACTTCAGCGCCCCATAAATCATAAAGGTGCGCTATCTGCCAGGAAAGGGATCTGGCCGGACGATATTTTAAATGGTCGGCGAGAATCGAACCCGAAATATGATTCTCGCTAGCATTTTGGAACATAATATCATGTTTTACAATAATGTTTCTGGTTAATCTGCCAAGAACCGCTTCACGCTAAGCTCGTAGCCGATCCCGTGGGTTTCCCGCAAAGTAGCGGAAAGCGCCTACGGCGTAGGCGGCCGCTTGGCGTCCTGGAAGTGAAAGTGTTAAGTAATTTATCTGTACTCTTATTATACTACTAATAAATCCACGGTGATACTCTCGTATAAAATGTCTCGACAGGCGACATGTTTCGAACTCTTCGGGAGTTCTCCTTCAGGATAAAAGTTTTCGCGGCAATGTCGCTTGAAGCACTGCCCGCGCGCGCTCCGACCGCCGCGCGGCCCGTGACGCACACGCCGACAGATTTCCATAACTATTTTAAACTAAAACGTATACCGGAAATCTTCACTAAACGTCGCAAACTGAAATCGGTTTCATATTTATCGCCCGCTCTAACACATTCAGCTAAGCACGCGTTGACGCGCAACAAAACTGGCTCAAAATCAATATGCTCAGTGAAATAGACTCCAATACGGGTGACTGACATCTAATGTGTTCATTCATTGGTTACAGGTAAGTGTCCAAACAATCCGTCAGCGGCTGCTGTGGTTCGTTTCATCCCGTAATCTACAGAGGGCGGTAAGCAAACATTGATCCATATCAACTCGGGTGGTTATTATAAGCTTCTAGTACAGGGGCTGGATGCTAATTTTACACTTTATCAGATTGAAATTTAAACGCTGACTTAAAATGGGTGTAAAACGTATATCTTCTGATACTTATATGATCTTTACCTTTGAAATGTTTTAAAGTACAAAAAATCGGTTTTGAAATAGTGAACTAGAAAGCTCAAGTAACTGCCATTTTAACTTTTTTTTCGCACCGTACTAAATGTACTAAATGCTTTAATATTCTTACAAGACTTTGGTATAAATATGGAGCGGTTTAAATTGACGGTATCAAAAAAAAATTCTACCTACATACAGATTAGTTAATGAAATACTGTCATTCGTTTCGCTTTAAGATTTCGCATAAAATAACCTGAGGGTACCACCCATTATAGCTTACCTAGGCTGGGGGGATGCGTAAGAGCATTTCCACTCCGTCAAAAAAAACCGGCCAAGTGCGAATCGGACTCGCGCACGAAGGGTTCCGTATCTATAAAAACGCCAAAAAAATCAGGTTTGTTTTATGGGAGCCTCCTGTAGCCTAGTTGGTACTGACCCTGCCTACGAAGCTGGAGGTCCCGGGTTCGAATCCTGGTAAGGGCATTTATTTGTGTGATGAGCACAAATGTTTGTTCCTGAGTCATGGATGTTTTCTATGTATTTAAGTATTTATTTATCTATATAAGTATGTTTATCGTCATCTAGTTCCCATAGTACAAGCTTTGCTTAGTTTGAGATGGGTCCCGTTTTACTCTTTGAGTACGGAACCTTTTAGGGTGTGGTAAGAAAAGATCATTTGAAAAAATCTATACCTAAAGGTTTTACTGAAAGGGACTTACGAATGTCACTCACTTTAATATTTACAGATAATTTATCCTCGTAAAATCTAAGTAAACATTTCCCATAAAAGAACCTAGGAGAATGAAAAGATCACTTGAAAACATCTATGCCTGAAGGTTTAAAAAAATAATTTACGAATGTTACTCACGTTATAATTAATCCTCGTAAAAATTAAGAAAATGTTCCTGTCCCATCTCCTAGCTCACAATCTATAACAGTGTCTGTTAACCATAAACAGCTGAACTTGTAGTTGTTTGGTTAGTCGAGATACGGGCGAGCCCGGGGGGCGCGCTAGTGGGTAAACAATAGAATATGCAAACACGTATAGTTTATACGTGATACTAACTAGGTATGTATACTTACTATTAATTAAGGGGTACGGATAATGGGTAGATATAAGTTTTTGCGTAATTAATATTCAGTCGATATTTAATAAATTTATAAATAAATAAATAAATATTTGCGGACAATCTTACACAAATCAACCTAGTCCCAAACTAAGCAAAGCTTGTACTATGGGTGCTAGACGACGATAGAGATACTTATATAGAGAAATAAATACTTAAATACATAGAAAACATCCATGACTCAGGAACATAAATTCGTGCTCATCACACAAATAAATGCCCTTACCGGGATTTGAACCCAGGACCTCTTGCTTCGTAGGCAGGGTCACTACCAACTAGGCTAAAGCGGTCGTCGATAAATGGAAATATGTATTTGGGGACAATGTCACACATATTGACCTTGTCCCTAACTAAGCAAAGCTTGTACTATGGGTACTTGGCGATGATATAGGTACGTATATATAAATACATACTTAAATACATACAAAACCTCCATGACTCCGAAACAAATATTCGTGCTCACCACACAAAAATGCCCTTACTGGATCTCTAGCTTCTTAGCTGATACATTATTAATTATTATATACTGTCCTATTGTCACAATCTACTGTCTGTTAAGCATAAGCAGCCGTATCCTTGCCAGCCCGGGGGACCGAGTTAAGTAGGTAAAAAATTGTCAAGTCCAAGTCTAGGCAACCCGTAGTAAACTACATCCTTAGGTTCATTTAACTATACGGAAGGCATAAGTTCTAGTGTATTAACATTGTGTATTAAAACAATTTAATTTTTTTATTTATTAAAACAGTAAGGGATGGCAAACGACGGTTTTTATTTATATTTCTCTTACCGTCGTCTAATGACTAATGATGCTCGCAATAGGGGTGTAGACACTAAATAAAATAATCAATAATGTTGCATTTTCTCGAAAAAGGATTAACAATGAAGTCAAATGGAGAAAAAAGCAACGCAAGAGGTTAAATAATCACAAAGTTATGAGCGTCCAAAGTTTTAAGAGGGGGTATGTTCTGTCCCTTTTCCGCAAAACGCACCTTTATATGAAACGATTGTCATTTACTATGACGCTAGACGATCGTGACGTCACGATCCCGGAGCGTTTTCACAGCAACATTAAAACGGTTGTTCGTAATTTTTTGAGATATTAGAATGGGATTTTGGTTATAAGGCATATTTTTTGCCTTCTTTCTTTTGAAGTAATAATAAATATCGAGTCTACAGCCCTGTAGGAGCCAGCTAGCTGCTACACTTGTTCTTGTAGTTGTAGATAGTTAAAGGAGTGCGGAGAAAGATACTCAAGTTTTAACAAGTATATTGCACTAGAGATAAAAGTATAGATAGTAAATAATTGGTAATTCTTTCTCTTGATGTTCACGCTAGTTCGCGGTTTAGTTATGCACTGACTATATTTATGTCTAATACTTATTTATTAAATATCTGACGCACGACCCAAAGTGGGTCGCAAGTAAGCATTACGAAATGTACGGTGTTTAGACCGTACAAGCCCTATTTTCCAAACACCATTCAGCATTAGCAGTTCCAATTAAATCTTAAAATTCAATCAATTATGCGCGCTCTCGCATTTAACTATCTACGCGCTAAGCAAATCGCTAACCACTACCATTTTACTCTCAACACGTCAGCGCATTGCAAAATGAAGCTCCAAACATTAAACCGTATTGTTATACAGCCAGTCAAACTGTGTCCATTCACCTGGTGGTTATGGGAGGTTAAGGCGTGCACTTGATAGGTCTATCAAGCCCTCGGGCAATTAAGCTTTTACAGCAAAATGGCTTTTGATTTCGTTTTTCCGCACAATAACGTCGCAGTGACGTGGGTAAAACAGTAAGTGCAAACATTGAATTGACAATTGGTATGGAAAATAATTTATAATAGCAGAGTTTTTCTGTGTAACGGGTATATGCTATACTATTAAACGAGCAATATGTATTTGTATATACAGCGTGAAAATCCAATACGAGCAGTGTTGCCAGGTCTCCTGATTTTTCAGGAGTTATTCTGATTTTTGACTATGTCTACTGATCTACTGAATTTGCAAATTTGAGGTAGTTAGCGCGCAAGATAGTGGGAATAATAACAGGACCCAACACCTTGAACAGACACCTCTATTACTTAGGTATCACAGACATCCCCATGTGCAGAGCGTGCATGGAGGTAGAAGAAACGGCTAAACATACCTATTCTACTGGACTGCAATCAGGTAGAAGTATACAGAATAAAGCACCTAGGCTCTCCAGGCACACTACGGGACGCAGTCAGCAACACCAAGGCACTCACCAACTTTCTACACGAGCTGGGGTGGTTAGAGTAGCGCCACACCGCCGTTTCACGCAAAATAGGCACAATGGATGTCGACTTGCGGAAAACGCCCAGTATAACTAACTAACTAACTAACTATTTAGCTTCAGTTGCCTGAAGGGCAAACCGCCCAGAAATAGGAAAGTATTTAAAGGTTAGTTCCGCTAGTTAGTGTCACTGGAGCGTAGCTTAGTTAGACACTAATCTCTATCTAATTCTAGCACTGTTACCCCAACGAAAAGGATGAGCTATCAACTTCCACGTCTATGACACGTTTGATTGCTAAACCGTAGTCTTAATATTCCTTAAACGGCAGTAATAGCAGTACTGCAGTAGTTGACAATTGTGCAAAGAGTTGTTTCGGCAACACCGTACAACATCCATTTTCGGACAATCAACTCGTACAGTCAGCATCAAAAGTAGAACGAAGACTTCAAAAGTCTTTATTAAAAGGAAATAAGAGCTATTCACGTCTTCGATTGCGTAGTTACTTTTGATGCTGACTGTGTGTAACAGCCCAGAGGCTGTAACAGTTCGTTAGTTAGTTAAAGTTGCGCTACTGTTGATTTATGTTGGTAACATTGTATTTTGTCGGTAATTGGTCGGAATTCAATATTGGTCCGTGCCGCAATCTGACGGCCCGAAATAGGACTTATTATTTATTTTATGTTAAATACTGCTTGTTTGTAAGGAATGCTGATTTCATTGGATGTTGGAGTTGGAACAGGTTACTCACATTGGGTACTTAAATTTTTAGTTGTTGGCAATAAGAAATTGCGTTGCCTAAGGATTACTCTCTCAATTGTGATGAAACAATATGCGATTGATTGATTTCATTTCTGGGTGGATTGCAAAAAAATTGTACATAGTAGTATGTATTTAACTTTTATCAATTTCGTGTCGGCAATTACCCATACATTTTATAAGGGTAATTGCCTTCACGAAATTCATCATCATCATCATCGTCATATCAGCCGAAAGACGTCCACTGCTGGACATAGGCCTCTCCCAGAGAGTGCCACAATGAGCGGTTACGAAATTGATAAAAGTAGATTAAAACTCTTATCTAGTGTCTATAGGCTACGGTACCTGCTTACCATCAGTACTACAGTACCTTCTTACAAGATTGAAAGTGTCATGTATTAGGACAGTGTCGGGCATATCTTTTAAATATTTACCGAGACACCGATATTCCGTGAAAATTTCACACCAAACAAACCACAACAGAAATTCACTTATGCAACTCCCAACAATCATTCAGGCCAACACCTTTGTAAAAACAATTCCGACAAAGTTCCCGTAATCAATCCGCAAAACAAACGCCAGTCTACAATGAGCCCCCACAGTCCATTCACGTGACCTTCCGACACCTAGTTCATGGAACAAAAGAAAAGCAAAGAGCTCTTTTTAAAATGGTCGGTTGAAGTTCGTCCATAGAGCAAGACCCCTGAGCTTCCTGTTGACTGGGTGTGTTTGTGAAATAGGCATGGGTCTAGATGGCTGGTCGTACATATCGTTGTACAATGACCGTATATTGAATCTAATTAGTGGCAAAAAGATGGCCGTGGGTAGACCTCACATCGTATTTAATTAAAAGTTGTTTCGTATTTGTTTTGAAGTTAAATAGGCTTGTCTGTGGGTTGTTGACTTGGTTTAAGGGGCTCACAGCTCCTTCGATCTGTTACCGTCCGTTTTTTCGTGTTTTTTTTTGGCTTACCGTATTAACAACAACGAGGTTAACCGAAATAGTATCCCATATTTACTTCAAAACTCATAGTTTTTGAGATATATGGCACTAAACTTTAGCAGCTTTAGGCCAAAAAACCAGTTTTTTGGACGTAACTTTTGTAAAAATGAGTTAAAAATAAAAAACTCTCTTGGGTTGTTAGAAACGTCAAAAAGGAACAGTTACATGTAAATTTCATATATAAAAGTGCATAAAAAAAAAGCGCGTGGAGCCCCTTAACTGAAATGTATATGTATTCTTACTTGTTATATTTATACTGTACCGACTTCAATGAATAATTAAAATAAATTATTTTATATGCTTATTGCTATTGGCTGGGTCATTGTCCCCAATATTATGTTAATGTTATACAAATCCTAGAGCAACGAGCTTTTCAAACATCAAAGCAATTGCAGCTCTTTATAATGCGCTAGTGCGAAGTCAGCTGTAATACAATGCGGCAGTATGGGCTAATAGGGAGCAATAAATTAGAGGTGCGAAGAGATCAGGCACTTGCTACTAAATAGTAGTTATTTTGTCAGAGTATTACTGGGGGTCGTATGCAACCCGGGCATATAGCAACAGCTGGCCCTGCCGGTTCCGGACGAGTACGCGACGCGTCGGCGGGCGGCCACGGCTGCTGTAGGAAGGAGCCACTCCGCCACCAACTTGCTTCGGAACGCACCCCCTCAGCCGGGCTGTCCGAATGCTAAATCTAGTTGCTGACAAAAGTGATTATTGCTCCATGAATGAATTGTGTAAAATAACTGTGCATGTATGAATGAATGAATGAATGATACTTATTTATTCAGGTAACACAACATAAGTAACACAAGACAAAATACATTAACAAATACATCGAAGACGTAGATCGGGATGTGAACCTGAAATGGCCTCCACTCAGCAATTCAGTTGGCACGGCTAGCGTGATCAACGGCGCTGGTTTTCTGTGGAGCCAACGGGGTGTGCGGGACAGCGTACTGTGCGATGTATTATGTTACTTTTATATGTTAGAATCAAATATTAGTTTGTTGTAATTGTAAAATTCTAGTTTTGACACTATTGCATTGGGTTGTAACCTGTAATGATAGTTGCATATATACTTATGAATTAAATTAATAAATACAGTTAGACTGAAAAATCTGCTGCTGTATTTGAAACTTTCGAAACGGGTTGCCACATGAATGCAAAATTGCCACTGTTAATGGATTTTCAAGAAGCGTTTTGTAGCAGTTAGCAGCACTGTGTCGATAGGTGTTAAAATCCACCGATCATGTTTAATCATCGTTCATTTGTTCGGCGGTAGTGTTTTGTGTAGGTACATGTTAGATTCTGAAAATAGCAACATTGTCTTCTTCTATGTAGTAGCTCCCCCGAAGCAATAACTTGCAAATTCGCCTTCTACCCCGTACATAACCAAGCTACATAATCAGCCCTCGTAAATTCGCGAAACACTAGGTAGTAGTTAGGTTCGTTAGGTAGCTCCATATGCCCGAAGGGCAAACCGGCCTGGAATAGGAGCTCCGCTTAGCGGGGCTCCGTTGAATCTTTAGAACTACGAACAAAATGGCGAAAGGGGTATGCCGATAATGTAACTTAGTTATGTATGGAGAACAAGGGGAAAATTCAGCGCAGTTGTGCGCTTAACATTATTATTTCTCGGTTTATACGTTCATTCATGTTTAATCCACTTATTAAACATCCCATCACGCAAACTTTCCCAACAGCAATAAATCCTCACCTGGCCAGCAAATTGGCCCAGATTCGGCGAGGAATCATTTATTAAGCGCGCTTACTGAAGGATAAATGAACGCGATGACTTGCAAATAGTTCTGAAGCTAAGCTACGGGACTTTGCTCGGTTTTGTTTCAGAATATACTACCCTTTGAAATTTGATAAACCGGATGTTTGGTTACTTTTGGAAATATTATGATGTAATGAAATGCTTAATTCCCTTTGGAGTTATTACAAAAATAGACTTTAAAATTTTCCACTGTAACAAATATTTAGGTAAAGCTTAGGAAAACCTAGTACTTAATTTACTCTTTCCGTTTTCCATCAGAAATTCCTGGAATTTTGGGACAAAACAAACTGTTCCCGGCTCACAATGACGAAGGAAAATGTTTTAAATGATTTAATTTCCGTCCAGAAACTTCTACGTAAACTTAACAAGTTTTCAACTATACTGGGGACTTTGTTTTGAGGCCAGTTTACTAATGAAACCTTGGTAACAAAAACTTCTTAATTTTATGTTTGTTTTGTCAAAATGATATTTGGACTGCTGTTGTTTTTTTTACAACTGTAGTTAGAAAGAAAATTATACCTCCTTAATATATGATAATAAGGCAATATGAAAAACCCTGATTTCGCTTATCATAGTCTATTGACTCATCAACATCATCATATCCGAAAGACGTCCACTACTGGACATAGGCCTCCCACAAAGAGTGCCACAATGACCGGTCCTGCGCCACCCACATCCAGCGCACTCCCGCAACCTTTACCCACGCTGCGCCTTCCGGTACGTGGTCGCCACTCGAAAACCTTTCCGCCCCAACGGCCATCGGTTCTACGTGCAATGCACTACAATAAGGATTTAAAATATACTGAAAATAAACTAAAATGCCTACAGTTCGCATGAAAAGTTCGTTTCTAAATAGTTTTCCTTGAAATCGTATGACGAATAATGATTAACGCACGATGTTTCAAATCTTACATAGAATAGGGTATAAAACACCATACCAATTACTCAAATACATATCTACAACTGGCGGCAAAATTATTTCAAGCCTCACAATCCGCGCTGCAGCGTCAAGTTCCTTAATTACAGCGTCGTGAGTAAATAGAAATTACGAATTAAGCCTTTGTAAATTGCGTTTGTGCCGCTGATATATGGGTTACTTGGGGGCGTAATGTATTTGTTTGTTTCATTTTAGAGCTGGGTACATAAATATATATACGTCTTTGGTAGATTGTTAACATGGGGATTAAAGTGAACTATGACTTGCACAAATTATGATATCGTAGTCTGGGATACTTCGTGAGATTCAACAGAGATACGAGTATAATTTAGTCATGACGTTGTAATATTAGTATAAGATATAGTCGATGGAGAAAACACAGCAATATTCAAGAGTAAGCGATGCATTTTTTTCAGCGTTGCTGCAATTTACCTTCTGGAGCTTTGGTGGTCTAACAAACAACCAAGAACACATAAAGAGTAAATAGCGTACGTAAACGTATTAGCTGAGGTTTTCTGGACAGGTGTATTTCCATTAATGTGCGGCTCTAGTACTGCACGGCTATCACAAGACGGCGCACGAGCACTCTCGATTTTTCTCGCACTAAACGTCTCTCTCTTATTAGAAAACTAAGAAAGAGTCGTATAGTGCGAGAAAAATCGAGAGAGCGCGCGCGCCGTCTTGTGATAATATAGCCGTTCTGAACGGAATCACATTTCGATGTAAAATAATCTGTGAAATAATACTCATTTGCAAAACGTCTACGTCGAGTCAGTTCGTTGTCTTGAAGAAATTAATACATTTTGAGCAATATTCGACCATCGTTGTACTTATATTTATTTAAAATACTGTTTTACACGGGAAAATACAAACACATGTGTATAGTATATTATGTGTACAAAGCGCGAGAGTTTAAAGTGTCACATAGTATGTACTTCCCCTCATGGGCTACCTTTTAACTTTAAACCAACATTTACACAAGTCTGCGTCACGACAGTTCGTTGACGCGTCATTCAATGCAAAACCCCAGCCAAACAGCCACTTAAGCAGGCTGCATCGCGAGAATCGTGTCATTAAGGAATTTATAATTTGAGCGAGCTTCGACGCTGAACTCGCTTTAAGTGTCACTTAGTGCAGTCACATTGTATTTGTAGCTTTGTATAAGCTTTATATAACCGCTGCTTGTTTCTTTATGTTAGTGATGCTGGAATCGAGCATTCCATGCATTTACTCGTATGCTTTTGAAATCTAACAATATCAACAATCTTATAGTACCTACTAAACACGGATTTGAAAAGTAGGAATGTGAACGTCAATTGTCTGGACTAGACTTGCTTATTTAGTTCTAGAGTCTGCAAAACGAATTGTTCATGTTAATGCAATTCTGTTTTACCAATTGGATCTAACTACTCGTACATGTAAACTTATACGTCACGCCCTGCTGACCGATTGTGTTAAGTTTCGTACACCGTACGTCAGGAAAATGACGGTGGAGTTGGCCTAACGCTTGTTCAAAAAGTTACGTAATTCACTGTTACGTTTAGCTTATTTCGAGCGTAATGATCTAATGATATTGATATCCAACATGTGGCACCCCATTCTTATATTATATACCTTTCGCACCATCTACAGGATAACTTGTACTCCATGATGATCTGCAAGAATCGAGGTTTTACTACATCTGTTACAACACGAAATTTAAATAAAACTCTAACTACCACTTTTTAAATTCAACTGCAATCTGGTCCTTCGAGCCGGATGGAGCAGTTTGCATAAAAGCGAGCTTTAAGCGCAAAATCATAACAGAAGACGATCGCACAATTAAGAAATAATAAGCAGGCAGCGTAGTACTCGCGCATTAATTACCGTGCAACTTTGCCCATTTGCGATCCCTTTGCCGTTTGCCGACAGCGGAATTCGTTTCTGGCATTTCTTGCTTCTGTAATTGTGAATTTAAGAGCGTATGTTCATAGGTGTTTGTACTAAGTACTTATGTCTTTTTTGCTGGAAGTATTACGGTTAACCACAGATGTATGAATATAAGGAGATCGGACATGCCGGCCGATTTGTATTGAGTACGCCTGTCGCAAGTTCATTAACCCACACAACGCCCAAGTAATTGACAAGACAAAGCACGCACACATCTAAAGCACACACACTTGTATATCTACTCGCTTATTGGACAATACACGAGCATCATATCAGGCATTTTGGGAAAAAACGTAATATTCTCTGCGATCAGCACGCCTGCACAGTATAGCAGAGTATGCCCATTGAGCTAACAGCTGCGACACGGCCGCCGGCGGCTTGTCCTCTCTCTAGTATTCTATGCTCTGAGCGGTTAACCCTTCTAAGCTGGGTTGGGTGACGTTCCGTGACGTTTTAATGCAAGGTTGTTGATATATTAATAATTTATAAATAAGTATTTGTTGTGTGAATGATTTTCTAGCGCCTACGCCTTTTTTTCGCTACTCAAACTACAGAGTATAGGTACTAGCCAAAATATTCTATATTCATAATCGGGGTTACTAAAACCTAGAAAAATTGTTTTACTGTAGAATTGGTTTATCTCAGCTTTATTAACAACCCCAAACGAGGGAAAAGGCAACTTCTCAAATCCAATAACAAACCAAAGAATAATTAAAATCATTCGCGCAATCGCAATAAATTTATTCAAACAAATTACACAGTATTTTTTGAAAATTCCGACTTCCAGCAATTCAAAATTTCGCCTTTATAACAGACGTAATTAAACTAACAGGGAAAAAGTTGGAAACAACGGAACTTCCTTCATAAACGCGATCAAACGCATCGCAGGAACGAATTAAATATTCAAATCAACTTGAACCAACGCAGATTTATAACGGCAATTGCAAAATTTAACTTGGGGCCGGGTTCAGACCGACTATGGCTTTTTCATCAGAGGAGGCCTGTGCCCAGCAGTGGGACGTATATAGGCTGATGATGATGATAATGTTGATAGGGGCTTAAAATGTTCTTAGATGCAAGCCGTTGATGGACCTCTTTCAGCGCTTTAAATGCTCGACGTGTTTAAGACTACTTGGCGTCCTTATTTGTCACAACTGCGTGGTCAAAAAAAGTGGTATTTCATATTTGCAAATAATTTTTGCATAGTTCACAAGGTGGATGCGAGTGGTGCAGGTTCAAGTTCAAGTTCAAGTTCAAAAATAATTTATTCAAGTAGGCTTAATAATAAATTAATAAGCACTTTTGACATGTCATACAGAACGCAAAAAAAGTATGAGTAAACATACACTCAATAATTAATACAAAATAATAATAATAATGAAAACAAAACAATTGGTAACAATTAACAACAATTAATAAAGACAATGTCAAACATACATAAAAGTCAACAGTAATAAGAGTCAGCACAATGAAATATAAATATTAGAATTTCATACGTTAGGCATAGGTCAACTCAGTCCCAAGCATTTTTGTCATTAATATAATCCTTGATACCATAATAAGCTTTACCAATTAATCTATCAGGTCCGGTTATTATGGCACTTTGGGGGAAGCCTATGTCCAGCGCAGTGGATGTCTTTTGGCTGTTATGACATTATGGCGATGATGATTATGATGATGATGAATTATATTTCCGAAACGATGAAACCGTTCTTTTACGGGACTTTTTCAAAGGCCAGTTCTTGAAGTCATTGTATAGAGCCCATTAGGTTAGGTTAGATTTGTTGAATAACAATCGTGAAAGATTTACGGCTTTCGAAAAAAAACTAGTATAGGAAATAAAAGGGCTATATGAATCATTTGGGAACAAAAGTTAGTAAACCGAAAGGAAACAACAGCTGTTGTGAATCATACACGAAGAAAGTAAACTAAGATTTATTACATCATTAGGAATACAACGTCATAGATTTGAGATTGTTAAGGAGGTAAAAAATGCGCCAGGATCATGACCCAAATTTGCTTTGTAAGCTCCGAAATACAACCTTGGTTATGATACATTTTTCAACACAATTCGCGATAATGATAGACTCGTACGTCTACATAATAAGGACTGTGTAGATCATTCTGAGCGCGTTACTTTGAAAGTCAATGTAGCCAAGCGGTAAGGGCACGCGGCTTACGGTATAAAAAACCACTGGGTTTAAAAAAAAAACTGATGAACCAAATATTGTCTGATTTTTGCAAAGAAACGCAAAGGTTTGTGTGAAGTCACAACCCGTACTGGGCCACTTAAGAAGAGGCCAGCAGAGGGACGTTTGTGACGTTGGCTTATAGGTAATGATTTTTCGCCAAACTGCGGTTGGTGCAAACCCGACTTTCCTCCTAACATTTCGACTGTTTCGCTTTTTCTCAACGAGAACAGAATTAAAAAGTTGACTGGGAATAAAACTAACGAAACAGCTCGGCTCTGTGACGAACTCAATCTGAAAAAGTTAGTTGGCCTTAGACCAAAACGGGTGGTTTATTTCTGCTGCCGTTTGAGTTTTTGTTTACTACGATGAAGTGAAAATAGGTTGAGTTTATTAAGTACTTACTTAATAAATCATAACCTCAACCTATTTTCACTTAAGGGAATATTTATTTTACAAAGAATAAGAATATATACATACAAAAACAACAACCGCAAAATATAAGCTTAGACAATGACAAATCTCGATATAACTTAGATGCAATAGAAAAATATTGGTACTACACAGAATACACAAAAGAAAAATAAAATATAATATTGGTGTATCACTTGAATTCTAAATTATTATAGTGAGGTTATGTGAATTGGCCGAATTGCATCAAAGAAGTTCATTCAAAAATCAAAGAAATGATCCAGGCCCAAAACCCATTTATTCCTCTTACATTTACGTAATTGCTGCAAAAAGACAAATTAAAACGCTAGGTTAAATCCACAATTCGCGTGACCGTCAATCTTCGATAGTATAGTACGTACCAGAGATGGGCAAAATTTTATTCGCGAATAACCCACGAATAATATATAATTTACCTCTTCACGCCTAAACCGCTAAACCGATTTAGATGAATTTTGAGTCTCGAGAAATAACAAAGGGTAGTTTTTATACCGGAAATCAGCCCCTAAGGGGTTGAAATTGGGGGTGGAAATTTGTATGGAGCTACTTAAACCGCTGCCCAGATTTGGATTAAATTTGGTATATAAATATTTTGAGTCCCGGGGCAGAACATAAGATAGGTTTCATCTCGGAAATCATCCCCTAAGGGGGTAAAATGGGGGTAAAAATTTAGTTGTAGCCCATTTTGATGAAATTTGGTTTCGAGATAGTTTGAGTCCTGGGAAAGGACATAGGATAGTTTATATCGTGGAAATCATCTCCTAAGGGGATTTTATTTTTTGAAATTAGGGGGGAAAATTCGTATGGAACCCATTTGAATACAATTTGGTATAGAGATAGTTTGAGTCCTAGGAAAGGTCTTAGGATAGTTTTAATTCCGGAAATCACCCCCTAAGGGGGTGAAATGGGGGGTGAAAATTTGGATGGAACCCGTTTAGATGAAATTTGGTTAAGAGATAGTTTGAGTCCTAAGAAAGGCCATAGGATAGTTTTTATCCCGAAAATCATCCCTTAAGGGGGTGAAATTGAGGGTGATAATTTGGATGTTACCCATTTAGATGAAATTTAGTATAGAGATAGTTTGAGCCGCGGAGAAGGACAACAGATAGCTTTCATCCCAAAATAATGTCATCGGGGGTAAAAAATTGGATGGACCCTATTTAGATGAAGTTTCGTATAGAGATAGTTGGAGTCCCGGGGTAGGACAATGCATAGTTTTCATCCCGGAAATCATCCCCTAAGGGGGTGAAATGGGGGTAAAAATTTGGATGTAACCCATTTAGATGAAATTTGGTAAAGTGATAGTTTGAGCCGCGGAGAAGGACAACGGATAGCTTTTATCCCGAAAATAATGTCATTGGGGGTAAAAATTTGGATGGATCCTATTTAGATGAAGTTTGGTATAGAGATAGTTGGAGTCCCGGGGAAGGACAATAATATTTTGCCCATCTCTGGTACGTACGTATGCTGGTAATGTTAATTCTAAGATTCACAGTGCATTCGTTCTGTAACTGTAATACTGTGTAATATTTTTTTTGAACAAATAAATAAAATAAATAAAAAAAATTACTCTTACATAGTTTACCTACATAAATATATACCAAGTATTTGGGTATTTCAACATTCCTCTTTAAAACGACCCTGGAAAACGAAACTCGCGTTATTTATTCGAAATCTAGACATGTCAACGGGAACCTAAATCCCTCAGACACACGTATGGCGCGATTGTAATTTACGTGCACAAAGCAAACCTAAATTGAATTGTACCGCTCCGCTCCGTTCCCATTCGGCTTCGGGAAGATCTGACAACTGACATCTATCGAGACGCTTTTACGAACATTTTAATTTGCATGACAATACATTTTAGAAAACTAGCGCAGTATTGACGTCCAAATAAGTTTGATGAAGGAAAGTTGGCTTATAAAGTTTGATCGGGATGAGTTGGGCGTCATTTCAAGAGCCATATGAGTATAGTTGCGGAAATTATCCTCTACACACAAACGTACAACAAATATTAGTAGATACATGAAAAACGCAGCGCAGCGTGGGTAGATCTACCTCCCACAATGACCCGGTAAAGGTCGCGGGAGTCCGCTGGATGCGGGTGGCGCTGGTCATTGTGGTACTCTTTGGGGAGGCCTATGTCCTGCAGTCGACGTCTTTCGGCTGATATGATGATAACATGAAAAACGTTGCTCCCGTGATTAAGTAGCGAGCTTAAGCAATAACAATCTGTGACCTAAGATCTTTTTGATTGTATTTCTTGTTTAAACTTCTGTCAGCAAACTTCAAACATCTCCAAGTGTTTTTATCTTCTTGTTTTTCATTTTACTTATTCATAATCTCGTCTTTGTTTGCCTTTGAAGAGTTTGAATTATTATTTTGAAATTCTCTGAGTTTGGAGATCATAGTGACTTCAAGACAGACATTATATTGATATTTGAAGTATTGGGGATTCAAAGTTTACGGGCTTGCTATAAATTGTTTTTTAACTTGAGCCCTCAGACCAAAAAAAAGTTCTTGGTCTGAGCTTGAGCCGTTCAAATTCAAAACAATTTATCATATTGATGAAGAACAAACACAATATTTACTGTACCTATGTGATTGTACAGAGTTGACATAGGTGGGGTCACGGTATGTGAGCGGATATTAATGTTGCCAAGTTATATCAACATTGGCCGTTTGTAGAATCGCTTTATATGCGATGCCAAATGCCAAATGTGTCAACTGGGATACTACGTTTGTGCTCGGGTTCTTTTACCCCAGCCCAACGTAAGGGATGTGAACATTTTGAGTCTGTCTGTACTAATTCTAACTGCCGTCTGCACAAAAATATGGTATCGATTATTTTGAATCCGTCTCGCCAGAACGAGCTTAGGAATCCGTTTTCAAAGTTTCAATCTTTAAGCGCGGCTTCTAGTTGTTGAATTGCATTATGAATCTGTATTAAATCGCATGCTACATAAAGACGGGCTGCACAACTTGCTGCCATCTCCTGTCTCACTCGCATTGCGTAAATGAGAAAGAGCAGTGTTTGTGCTGAGGAAAGCCTACAACAGTGTTTCTATCTCTAATAGCAGCCATTAAGGAATTTCACCACCTATCCCAAGCAGCAGATGATAAGCTGAAAAATCTACAAACTGAGTTAGTTAATTGATAATATTTACTCATTTAGTGACACATCCGGAGGGTATAATATAATGAAAGATGAAGAAATAACTTCTTCTCCTGTCAATGGTTTCAGACTGTGCGGGACCAGACGGTGGCGGCGCACAGTGTTCCCTTGGACCTCATTTTGAGACAGTCTTACTTTATTGGATGATCGAATAGAGGAAGATGTCATGAATGAAGGACAAAAACTCCCGCGTGGCTCACTATCATAGTTTTGAAACGAATGTAATCTAAACTTTAAGTCCCGGAATTTTAAGATAATGTTAATCTTTTTTTTTTAAGAAACCAACTTATATAAATCTTGATTTTGCACTGTGATGGCTTAAATGATAATCGCGAAAATGTCAAAATGGTATTTATTTTTTTGTGATTATTGTCTTTAGTATTCGCATTTTATTTTACTTATAAACGTAGCCACAATAATGGACTACTACCACAAAAAATCCGATTGCATATATTACGGACTTCCGGAGATAACAATTTATTTTGAAATCCCGGTTTCCGGGATTTTTTTTAAATTGTAGTATTATTTATTGGCGATATTATTAAAAACCTCGTATATAGCTGGCATGTGGCATTATTTGGTATACATCTAGAAATCATGAAGTACTTAGATATTTTTTATGTCATGTCATGTATTTCTTGTTATGTCTCATGTCATGTTCTTCGGTCAAAGTTATTTGCACTTGTATGACTTTATTTGGTATTTAACACCTTTATTATAGCACCTCAAATAAGTCGTTTCTTATATTTGAATGGCTACCTAAAATATAGGTATTGTACCACCATAATACCCTATTACGGCTCTGAAGGTCAGTACAGATCATGCGATACCCTCGTTGTGTGGACTGCACGATCTACTGACTCTTCCGATGATAGGTAATATCTACGTAATGCGGAAAGGAGTCCACCCTCGTTAGGCATGCTAAATCCCCGTATTGGTAACCGTAGTCGTTTTACTTGGAGGGAGCGGGGGTGAGGCACTATGGAGCCTTAGCGTGTACAGAAACTGATAAAGTTAAGTTGTAAAATATATTCTTACAAACGAAAATGACAGATTATAGTAGAAGACGAAAAGTAAACAATTAAAATATGACACTGAAATTTTATCAAAATCCCGGCAACCATGATTTAAAAAGAAAATTGATATATTTATGCAATCGATTTTTCTGTGGTAGTAGTCCATTATGGTGGCTACGTTTTTAAGCCAAAATAAATTGCGAATACTAAAGACATTCATCACAAAAAAAGAAATACGATTTTGACATTTTCGCGATTATATTGAAACTGAGAAGCCCTAGCTTGGCCACAAATGGTTTATAATTTAGCCTTTCAGTAAGCCTTTTAATCAGAGTGCAAAATCAAGATTTATGTAAGATGGTTTCTTTAAAAAAAAAGATTAAGACTATCTTAAGATTCCGGGACTTAAAGCTTAGATTGCATTCGTTTCAAAACTATGATAGTGAGCCACGCGGGAGTTTTTGTCCTTCATTCGTGACATTTTCCTGTATTCGATCTTCCAATAAAGTAAGACTGTTTCAAAATGAGGTCCAAGGGAACACTGTGCGGCGCGTAATTATACAGAACTTGTAAAGAGTTAACTATTTCGATTAATTCATAATAAATCGAGAGACTCTAGTATAAGTTTTATCGACACAATACGTTTTCGAACGCGTTTGCGTTTAGTTTTATTTTGTATGGCAACGCGAACAGCGCCTCTGGTGGTAACTATTAGGAACTACGTGTTGCCATACAAATTGAAACTAAACGCAAACGCGTTCGAAAACGTATTGTATCGATTAAAACTTATACTTGAGCCTCAGAAGGGTTATCGTTAAACTTTTCGAACTACGGTTATGTTATGGCATATCAACTGTAATTTTGACCTTAGCAAAGAAACTCAGTTGATAATGATCTAACACGTGTAAAGTTACATAATATAGTAGGCATAACTTCGTTATTGACATACTAAACAATCACTGGCTTATCATGTTCAAAATTCTAAAAATAAACAAGATGAAGAACACCCAAGGGCAAATGACCGGTACCTAATGATATTAATTTTAATATTTAATATCCATTACACTCAACGCTTCTTCTTTTTGTTTGCGCAAGCCCACGTCTCTTCAAATGAAATGAGGAACGTTTTTGTTAATTTCGAGTGAAAGGTCGACCTCCCCAACGCGGAGTGAATTCTAAATTTAAAAATGTACGCTTGTTTATTTTTTAAAGAAAACTGTAACTGTAATGTAGCTGGCTGTTTTCGATTACAATGCTTGGAAGTAGTGTTTTTCAACATCCCTTACATGTAATTCATGTATGCATGCATGAAGCTTTTAGACAATTACGTAAGAAAAATGAATAAATCCTTAATGTAGTCATCCATGAAGGTAAACAAGTAAACTAGGACCTGTAATAATTTAACTATTAAGAAGCAATTTAATTACAACTTGGCAATGATTTCAAATTTCCTACTAAGAGGACTGCCATTAGTGTCGCAAGCGAAACTTTTAATGGCCGCTAGCAAGATAGCAGCACTGTTTCATTCAATTTAATTGTTGTGGTCTCAGGAAAATTGCTCTGATTGGTCTTGGAAAACTAGAGAAACTGCTTCTAGCCACTTAAGGCCCGTCCTCAAGTTTGGGGGTTAGAGCACAACTTCGAGAAAACACAAGTTGTATGTAAAGGTCCTCCGAGGAGCAATTGTTCGTTGGTAAAGTTTATGCGTCAAAGACCAATGTTGAATTGGTGTCATCGACATTAAACTTAAGATACACACAAAAGTATTGTAACGCAAGTTAAACTGTGTAAAGCACTCATACCTAATACCCAACAAGTTATAAAGTTGTTTGGCTTTGTGTTATCATATATATAAATAAGTTATAATATAAGAGTTAAGAGTCGTGTATTCGAGACTGAAACACAACATCAGCCCAATTAAAACTACTTAGTGTCAGACATATTGGAAATGGTTTATTACGCTACTCGCCGCTTCGTTTCGTTCCAAGTTAAGTATGTATGTATGTAAGCACTTTATTGTGCACAATAACAGGTTCAAAGACGAATGTCATATAAGATCAAAGTACAAAGGCGAACTTTTCCCTATAAGGGATATCTTTTAACTAACCTTTGAATAAAAAATAAGTTGAGGTAATGACCTCAACTTATGAACTAAGTAACTAATGAACTAATGAGTTCCGTATCTAAAATGGCAAATACAACCCCTTTCTCGAACAAGACGGACCGAGTGTAGTTAGGTCAACGGGGTCGCCAGTGATTTTTTGTGGCGGAGGCCACAGCACTCGGTCATGTACCCCAGAGAAGGCGGCGAAGATGCCCAGAACGAGCCAGCAGGGGCAAAGCGCGAGGAGGGCTCTAGTGCGTTCAACCTGATCCTAGAGTCCTCCGAATTACTTAGCGCAGATGGCGGTTGACGTGGAGTTTTTAGTGGGTAGACCACATAACCCAGACCTCCCCCGAGAGCTGGGTAGGTACCTGGTTCGCAGGTTTTCTCCACGAAAAAAAAAGGTAAAGTTACCATAGCTGATTTTCACTTCTTCACATCCTGTTACTATGCGTAACTGCTAAACGAGTCGAATTTAGAAAAATTAGAGTCTGATACTGGCCGGATGTAACCCTTACAGTGACATATATTTAAACTTGGACTCATGTCTAACCGAGACTTCTAATTATACTTACCATAGCTGATTTTCACTTCTTTACATCCTGTTACTGTGCGTAACTGCGAAACGAGTCGAATTTTGAAAAATATGAGTCAGACTGGCCGGATGTAACCCTTACAGTGTTCTTGTCTAAACTTAGACTCATGTCTAACCGAGACCTATAGGTAGATTTTATGAAATATCGTCCCTGATATTCTTCATATATTTCTCCTCGTCACCGCAGCCTAAAATTGACAAACATGATGAACTGAACACTCGTGCCACGTCATTTGAGTAACTAGAATGGCTTAATTAGAGAGGAGTAATTAGTCGCAGGTGTGCTTGTGTTTCATTAGAGTTTGTCAACAATATTAATGATCTGGGGATCCGCGCGTTTTGTTATATTTGGCGCCGCAATTAGTTCGGAAATGTCGAACGGTTTCAAGGACGGTTTTGTTGGGCTTAGGGGTTGGTAATTTAGTTAGGTGACGTTTCAGTTGGACAGTTGTTAGTGGGACACGCTCACTTTAGAGTAAATGTTAATAAATAAATAATAATAATTAATATTTGCGGATAATCTTAATACACGAATCGACCTAATCCCAAACTAAGCAAAGCTTGTACTATGGGTACTAGACGACGATATACATACTTATAAAGATAAATAAATACTTAAATACATAGAAAACATCCATGACTCAGGAACAAATATTCGTGCTCTTCACACAAATAAATGCCCTTACCGGGATTCGAACCCGGGACCTCCGGCTTCGTAGGCAGGGTCACTACCAATCCCATCATCAGATCCTGACCTGATGACGATGAGACCAACGAATACGGATAGATACACTTTCAAACAAAAAAATAATTTTCCAAATAGGTCGAGGCGTCTTCGGGGAACATACCTACATAAAAAAATCCGACTAATTGAATACCTCCTCCTTTCTTAAAGTCGGTTATAAAAAACCGGCCAAGTGCGAGTCTGACTCACGCATGAAGGGTTCCGTACCATTATCTATAAAAACTGCAAATAAATTATGTATGTTTATTGTATGGGAGCCCCCTGTTTTTTAGTATTCGTAAGGAGAAATAAATCATTTGTGAAAATTTCAACTGTATAAGTATCACGGTTCATGAGATACAGTCTGTTGACAGACGGACAGACGGACAGCGGAGTCTTAGTAATAGGGTCCCGTTTTACCCTTTGGGTACGAAACCCTAAAAAAACACGATAGCCATTCCATTGTGTCACTGAATATTTCAAAATGGACATTTCAATTTTGGAATAAATAGGTACCGCATTTGCAAATAAATACGTTAGTCAGCTACGCTATTCGGCCATTGAATATTACATTTCCGTACCTACCAAACGTTACAGTGAAAGTAGAAGTTTTTCACAAAGCCCTTGCATAGAGAATACTTCATCGAAGTTGCCGGAAACTGAATTTGAATTTGAAACTTTTTGAAATCATGTAAAACATTCAACCGCAATTGAAACCAGTTTGAAATATATAATAGGTACTTGCATTTGTAAAGAGGAGTTTTAGGTTTTGGATGTTTCTAATCCTTGCGCTAAAAAGGAAGTTTAATTTCCCCGTAGATGATTAGTACTTATAGCACTACCTATGGTAATTGTAACTATGTGTTTGACTGCGAGTTAACTAACTTAAGTTGACGAAACGAATATATAAAATATCTTCCGTGAGTTTATCTTATGCGGCGGTGAAAAAACTCATGATTCGGTAACAGTAGTTTTATCTCACGATCGCCGGTAATTCAAGGTTGTGTATAATCCATTCTACATAAATAATCTATAAGGGCTTCCCACTCATTTGCCAGAAGCTCCACTCCAAATGTTACAATACTTGCACGTAGGTACGTTTATTAGTCATGCAAACGCAACGCAATGCAGTTCTGAATTCAGCAACAGATTACCGACTGAAAGTTCACAATGTACCGCTTAGCGCCCGAGTGCATGGGGTCCATTTGAGAGTCACATTTCGCATCCTAGTTTGATTCCAACGTATTCCGTGTCACAGAATAAATAATAGTACTGCGTACAAAAGGTTGACTGTTAACAAATCCCCTGGTAAAAATTGCATTGAACAAGCGAATTGACAAGGGAATGACGTAAAGCGCGAACGCGTGCGTTCCGTAGCAGCGCGTGGCGCATCCACTAAGTTACCTAACTAAGTTGGTGGCCGGCATGAACTTGTAGCAGCGTGACGAAAGCACGGAGTGGGCCGTCCGCCATTCGGACACGTTAGTTCTACGCGCGTGAAGCTCAATAGTACCACCTCAGAACATGAGTACCACGTGGAACGCGAAACGAAACTGTCAGAGTGACTCCCGGTAACACAAGATGTGCATACATAAGCGGACTTACGGAAGTTGAATTAGAGTGTGGCGAATCAGGAGTGGCCCGTAGCAAGTTTCGAGTTCGTCTTTGTGAAGAGCCGGCTGACTTGATTCTATTGGGAAGTTAGCATGCGGGGCTTCGTTAGTGTGGGTGCGGACTGATATATATATACTATATAGATATAGACTTCTGCAAGTGATTGTTCACGATTATCGCCGCCTGAAATACCTTTTATTGGAAAATCCATTATACTCAGTTAAAGAGTATATGGATCTATATGACATGTTAAATTATTATTTTTACCTATTTACATTTGTTTTAATATGATTTGACATTAAATATCACCTATATTCTAATGCACATTACACTATATTGTAAATTGAATGACGATACCTAGTGGTTGACATATTTGTTCTTTTGATTTTGTTTTATTTTTATATGTACTCGTTATTGAGTAAATTTGTTGACATTGTATTAATTTAATATTATATCTTTATTTTTTCTTTGTTTTTGACGATCGTGATAGCAAATTTGTAATGTATTTTTTTATCATGAAATAATTAATCTAATCTAATCTAATCTAATCTAATCTAATCTATCACAAATTATTTTTAACCCTGGATTAATAGGGGTGTTATAAGTTTATTTAACATATGTGTTTACGGTTTAACAACTTCGGCGTTTTTTGAAGTCCATTGTAAACAGGACAGCTGATATGGCTTTTGCTCTGTATTAAAACTCCCAGTAGCGCGATTCCAATTACACCCCAGATTTGGTTAAAACCGCCTCAACCAATCTCACTGTAGCGCATTCTGGTTCATATTACAGTGTTTCAACCACCAGCATGGTCGTGATTTTCCCCAGGCTATTCTTCCACTGACTGGAAGCCCATGCCAAGAGCCAAGAGATCCTGGAAAGGAAATTGCGATGGTATGGACACGCGCTTCGACGGTCTGATAACCACTTGTCCAAGCAGGGTCTCCGCTGGCAATCTACTGGCAGAAGACGGCCGGGACGTCCTCGGAATAAGTACATGGAGGCGATCAGTTGAGAAAGAGGCTGGCTCAACTAGTCTAGGCTGGAAAGAGCTAGAAGAAGTCGCGAAAGATCGTGCAAAGTGGAGAACTCTTCTGCGAGCCATATGTCCCTAATGGTAATGATGTATAACACCATCTTCTCATCTATATCTCTTTGCCGGGTTTGGCTTATAAAGCAATTGTCAGGTAAAAAACAGTATCAGAGGAATTACCTTGACTGTATAAGAAAATGAAATCCAAATCCATGGCGCGCCGAGAATCCTTTTCAGGGATTAGCCGCGTCCTTGAAAATTACTCAGACTGGATTATCCTGACGAATCTATAACGAGGCTTCGTATTTATATAAACACGTCTCGCGTATTGTAGGGTTTAACAATTGGATTACGCGAAAAAACTGGGGTGATTGTTACAAGCTCCACTGGGTGTGAAATGTGGGACGTACCTCACGTACCATTCACTTAAATTATTATTATCTCTCTCCCATTGTGACAATTCTGAAACGAATCCTGACGAAGAAGCTGCATCGGAAAATTGTATCATTTATCCAAGTAAATTTTTGGATTAATGTATCTTGACTAAGTATACTAGGTGATTTCGGGTTCATGATCCGGAATGACCAAAACAGAATAAGATGGTCATACTGAACAACTTTTCCCATGGGACCGATCACGAAATCGCAAAAAACGCAACTCAGCAAAATAACAGCTGTTCCATACATTAACTGTGAGTTAATTGAGAGTTAATGTATGGAACAGCTGTCGGTCCCATGGGAAAAAGTTATTCAGTGTGACCATCTTATTCGCTTGTGGTCATTCCGGAAACGTCATGACCCCGAAATTGGGTGATTTTTAGATTATGATTGTTTTAAAAGAAGCCATAACACGATTGATTAAAAAAACTATAAATACGACGCACTCCAAGCACAGAATAAGTAATAGTACAACTCCAAGTGTTACACCTGCCAAGTGGCATGTAGCCTCACAACTTGCACAAGCAACTTGACAATTGTCATTGACACTGACAATGCATTGTACGCATCTGGATCCGCAAGTGACAATTTGTCTTGTCACTTTTTCTTCAAAATGTTAAGATCTTTATTTTATTTGGTATCCTAGACATAGGTATATTATTGTATCCAAATAAAAGAACACTAAGCACATATCTACTGTTTTCCGGAAACGTCCCAAAGAGCGCGCCAACCAACGGGTCCGACCAATCCGGACAACAAATACAATACCGATTCCAATTCAATACATTTGGTCGGATGGACCCCTCATCTAAGACGGATCTTACTGACACAAGACCCTTAAAACATCACTTTACTGCCTACCCAACTTATTCCCAATAAGCTCGTAAAAACGCCAATCGCACCAATCATTTCCGAGTTGACGGGAGACATTACTGAACGGGGGGACATTTTTACCCCCTCCAAAGTTGGGAAAACTTTTAATTGCTTTCGAATTAAGGGGTTGATTTGCGAAGTCATCGTTAAATTTAATTGGTACAAATTCTAAAGTTGCAGCTTTTCGTACAATGTGTTCCTTGACGTTATTAGCGTATGCGAATCTCGGAAGCACGCCAAAAGAGAATGAGTTTTGTTTGAATCTACGGCTCAATCTTAAACAAATACGGGTCGAATTCTAGAAGCAAGGCGAGAAACCTAGGGTACTTAGTAGTAGTACGTAGAAGGTAGGTTTTTGTTCCAATTAGGATCGAAAGAGCTCCCGATAGTCAGTGAAATTACGATATTATTCCCAGAAAAAAAAATACAATTCAACACAGAGCCTTTTTGAGAAACGCTTTTGAGAAAGTCTCGGATGTTTTCTTGTATTTCAGTATGTATCAGTGGCGGCGCGTGAGAATTTTCACCGGACAACCAGTAGCAAAAAAAGGGCTGTTTTTTGATGATTTACACCGGACAACCAGTAGCAAAAAAAGGGCTGTTTTTTGATGATTTACACCGGACAACCAGTAGCAAAAAAAGGGCTGTTTTTTGATGATTTACACCGGACAACCAGTAGCAAAAAAAGGGCTGTTTTTTGATGATTTACACCGGACAACCAGTAGCAAAAAAGTGCTGTTTTTTGATGATTTATAAGTTTGGTAATATTTAGAAAGAAATTTTAGGCAAGCCGGTGGGAATAAGTAGGCCTGTAGGGGCGCTCCGTCACTGGTATGTATATCTTCGAAAACCCACAAAACAAGCCTTATTGAGCCTAGTCTAGTTTTCTGTACATTGCCCCTAATATTTATTGAACAAGCGAGCGAAGCGAACGAAATTCTCTATAAGTACTTCAGCTTGGGCCAACATTTTTTCGTATGACCGTTTGTCTAGCTGTGCTCCTCTACAGGCTGCATTTCTCAACCGATTCTTGTGAAATTTTGTGTACAGGTTCAATAATTAGGTATATATATCTTTACTTTGTCGATTCCGTTTTCACGTTAACCAGGCTCGCGAATTCTACAGCTCATAGAGCACCCAGGGGAGAGCACAGCACCATACAAAATGGCATGAAGAGTCACCTTAAAACCAAATAACAGCCTTAAGGATGACTCACGCTAGAACGGGCCGTGTCCGGCCCGGGCCGTTTTCTAAGAAAAACGACGGCGTTTTTGCGCGGCCGAGCCACGGCCGGGCCGTGCCGACACCGAGCCGCTTCCGAGCCTCAGCCGTGGCTTGGCCGGGCTTAGGGATAGCTCGGCCGCGCAAAAAATGAAAATGAAATGAAAATGAAAATGAATGAAATGAAAATGACCGGACACGGCCCGTTCTAGCGTGAGTCATCCTTTAATTGTTACCTTAAATATTACACGAATAGGCTAATGATATTTTCCAGAAACGTATTCATACCAGGAACATACTTAATATTGACTTTTATTTTGTGAAGATTAGAAACATACTTCATCATCATCATCATCATATCAGCCGAAAGACGTCCACTGCTGGACATAGGCCTCCCCCAAAGAGTTCCAAAGTGACCGGTCCTGCGCCACCCGCATCCAGCGGACTCCCGCGACCTTTACCAGGTCATCAGTCCACCTTGTGGGGAACATACTTAATCCTCACAAAATAAAAGTCATTATGAAAAATATGTACTTGCCAACTACCGATGCGCGCCCGTGCGGTGCACAAAATATGTAGTAACTATAGTGAAAGTGAAACTACCCTACTTTTAGGTACAATTGTAAAACGAGCAACAATGGCGACCGATAAACCGTACGCGGTTTTCGCCATGTTTTCGCTCGCTGTTCGAATCGACATTGGATAAATAAACGAAAAAAAAAAGTTGACATGTACTTTTCAGTAGCGTGATTGAGATTATTTAATGTAGCTTACTTTTTTAGGGTTCCGTACTCAAAGATTAAAACGGGACCCTATTACTAAGACTTCGCTGTCCGTCCGTCTCCGTCCGTTCGTCTGTCTGTCACCAGGCTGTATCTCAAGAACCGTGATAACTAGAGAGTTGAAATTTTCACAGATTATGTATTTCTGATGCCGCTATATCAACAAATACTAAAAATAAAATAAAATATTTTTTAAGGGGGGCTCCTATACAACAAACGTGATTTTTTTGCCGTTTTTATAGATAATGGTACGGAACCCTTCGTGCGCGAGTCCAACTCGCGCTTGGCCGGTTTTTTATAAAACTGTCATTGGAATTGCAACATTATACCTAACTGTAGAGTTGCTTTAACAACTCAAATAATCACAAGTACATACGTAATAGCCTCAGGTAAGCCGATAGGCAACGGCTTACCTTGCCGCTTCTTTAATAATTTATGTTTGGGCGGTTAGATTTCTCGTTATACGTAAGCCGGATGTAATGTAATTATTAAATACATTATGTGTTGTTCAAAAATTCGTCATTTCCTAAAAAGTGTTATTACAATCATGTAAATTAAATAGAATGTGAAAGAGACGCAGTTAATATTTCTTCTGCATTTTAAGTATACGTGTAAGCAATTTATATTTACCTAAAAATTATAAAGCTAGTCGAGTGACCGCGCACATAATCTCACATAGAGATTTGCAAAGGATGTAATTTAGTTAAGTACTTTATCTGAAATAAAAAGTTTTTTTTTACAATTTATGTCGATTTAATTTTTTGGTTTCAAAAATTATTTCACCTGCGTATAGAATGGACTTCCCAGATAGACATAGGCTACGACTACAAATGCACAACCGCACGACTAAGGACACATATACCAACTGCGCAAGATAGTGGGAATAATAACAGGACCCAACACCTTGAACAGACACCTCTATTACTTAGGTATCACAGACATCCCCATGTGCAGAGCGTGCATGGAGGCAGAAGAAACGGCTAAACATACCTATTCTACTGGACTGCAATCAGTTAGAAGTATACAGAATAAAGCACCTAGGCTCTCCAGGCACACTACGGGACGCAGTCAGCAACACCAAGGCACTCACCAACTTTCTAGACGAGCTGGGGTGGTTAGAGTAGCGCCACACCGCCGTTTCACGCAAAATAGGCACAATGGATGTCGACGAAAAACGCCCAGTATAACTAACTAACTAACTAGACATAGGCTAGGCTATGTTTTATCCCGCGGGTTTGCCTGCGTTCTTTGCAATACGCGGGCGAAGCCACGCAGGCAACTCGTAGCGTTGCTGTTTTATTCGTGTCGACTAATTTATTCAATTAATAATCTGATTAGATTCAAGAAAATTCAGCGCAAAAACTTGTTATGAAACAAGAAATATTTTTAATTATTCTGAAGGTGGAAAAGTTAAACGACATCTCTGTCAATTATAATTCTAGAAACTTGATTTCAATCCTTAATTGGAAATTTACGCAATTTCTTTTGTTTTATCTTCAATTACGTAGCTCCGTATTTAATTTAATAAATATTAACTTTTATTTTTTTTATCTGTTTCAGGTAAATAGCGGCTAAGCTTGAATGTTAGCAGCACATGGCAACACTAACCTAAGCTTACGGTAAAAAATTGAGGTTTTTAGCGAATAAGTATTATGATATTTTAATGTAATTAATGACAATGTATGATTAATACGAAATAAATGAATATGAATAAATGAATATGAATATGAATATCGATGCAGGTGATATGTGGCTTGTGTCACGATACAGTCGCGGATTTGTATCGGTGCAAAAAGTAGCCGTGTGTAACCTCTCTAACATGTCATTCATCTTAAGTCCGATCACGCAAACGTCCATGTGAGTAATAAAATAAATAGTAATACAAAATAAAAAAACGTCATTATTTTAAGAGTTTGACTCTTGTCGGTGTAGCTATCTTATCAGATTGGGAGAATAGGGTTGGGGACTCTAATTTTATTATTCATCATAATCATCATATCAGCCGAAAGACGACCACTGCTGGACATAGGCCTCCCCCAAAGAGTGCCACAATGACCGGTCTTGCGCCACCCGCATCCAGCGGACTCCCGCGACCTTTACCAGGTCATCAGTCCACCTTGTGGAGGGCCTACCCACGCTGCGCCTTCCGGTACGTGGTTGCCACTCGAGAACCTTTCCGCCCCAACGGCCATCTGTTCTACGTGCAACTGCCCACTGCCACTTGAGTTTAGCGATTCGGAGGGTTATATCGGTTACCTTGGTTCTGCTGCGGATAGCCTCGACGCCATCGCGCAGAGAAACTCCCAGCATAGCCCTCTCCATTGCCCTTTGAGTGACTTTGAGCCTTCTTATGAGGCCCATAGTAAGCGAACACGTTTCCGTGCTACTCGTCATCACTGGCAACACGACGGCTTTATGCGCCATGTCACAGGGTCGTCTCTGAATCCGGAGAGCTTTTCAAGTACAAGTCATGACCTCCATTGAAATAACCTACACGATGTCTCTTAAATTCAATCACCACGTTTCAGTTTCTGAATACAAAAGGTTTTTCCAATCCATCTACAAATGATCAAGTTCTGAATACATTCGCATTGAGAATCCTCCTTTTTTGGGATTGAATTGAAAACGAAGTATAATCCAAAATAATCCCATACACGACATATTCGCAACCCGCAAACTATGGCGAAAAGGTCGGAGTGAAAACAAGGTTTAAAAAAAGAACGCCGTTGTCGATGGCATGAATATACAATGAATGTAACAGTCCTCTGCATTCGGACAAAGATCGGCGCACAGAGCCAGTTTGCGTTGTCTGTGGTTTGCATTTTACTGGCTGAAAACAATTGAATAATAGGTATTTATTATCTGTGATAGCCGTTAAATATTTTTTCAACACATCTGCTCGTAACGTGCCTCTTATTGTGCCGCTTTTGAGCTCATAATCCTGGGTATTAAACACGCGTGTTTAATAACATTACGACACTCGTGTAGTTATGTTTATATCCCACAACACAAGCCTTACTGAGCTTACCGTGGGTCTAGGTTGATTTGTGTAAGATTGTCCCGTAATATTTATTTATTTATTTATTTATTTATTATTAAGACACGTTGGCACCTTGCAGCAAGGTGTATGTATGGACTCGGCGCATTCTTAAATTGACCGGGTTATACAGGTTTGTTACTAAACAAATTAAATCCTTCTTGTGGATTAATTGATTATTTCTTGTTGGATATGATATAGAAACGTTTCATTTAGTAAAACTATTTACTTTTGATAACATTTTACATGTATTTATTTTGAATAAGAAAATATTTATTTTATTTTGTATTGGCTGTTTAGAGATTTCATCTAAGCCTCGCTGCAGGCGCACTGCGCGAACTTCACGAAAAAAAATAGTTGCGCGCCATTATAGGTAATTTCACAAATATTTGTAAACATTGATGATGCGTGTTTGGTTATTGTTAAAAATGTTGACTCGTAGTGAATAGAAAAGTGATAAATATAATTGACGCCACTGTACATTCTTGGAGATGTACAAATATGTGAGTAAAAACCTGTTGTCATCAATAACTAGGTAAAGGAAACAACTTAGGAACCTGTAACATGTTCATTTTATGATAGGATTTTTTCCTCGCAAATGTGTTGAAAAACGTCGTATGACACGCGTGAGCTTTGATAATTACATCCTCGGCTCTATTATCACGCTCACCTGCGGTTCGCGTGACAATTCCGCCTCTGATATAATGATCAACATACCTCACTTGTATCATAATGTACTATTATATCCTTTGCCGTTTTTTAACAACGACTTTTACCTTTCGCAACTAGTAACGTGCAATAGGTATTGCATGTTACTAGTGGCGAAAGGTAAAAGTGCCCATGTTTTATTGCATGCATTAATATTTTGATTTTGGAGCTCGGCTAAAAAAAGTGTAAGATTGGATATCACACAAAAATTGGCTCCATACTGGACCTGATGTAAGTGGTGCAAAAGTATCTTTTGAAATCCTTTTCTTTGAGATAATTGTGCTAGTGCAAGAAAAACATGAGATAATCATCGCAGCTTCTTTGCTACTAACACAGTTGGTTGACCAGCTGACCTTTTGCTTTGCTTTTGAAGCGGATGTCCAAATGCCTCAACTGTCCTCTCTTATCCATCTTTAATCTCTTTTCTTCCTCGGTTCCTCAAGGTCGAGACGACCAGTAGCGCAGTTCTTCACAACCGTTCTTCAAACCCTTCTATTTTGAGCTAATTGTAGCGCCTCGGATATTGACGCCCTTGGCATCGCGGGTTGTATCAGTCAATCGTGTGGTGTGGAGGATGCCCTTTTAATGCCTCATGTCAAAATGAACATAAATGCAAACTGCAATTCAAAGTACCAATTGAAGCGCATGACCGAGAAAAGGAGCCAGAGTGGCTGCCGCGAAACGTAAACGGCCGTTCGTGGATCTCCCTCTCTGTCTCTCAAATAAACATGTGCGATAGAGATGGAGATAACTCTATACTCTATTACTATCTATTACTATTGCGAAAACAATCGAACAAAGTTGGCATTTCCGCATTGGCATTGAGTTGGTGCTGTTGGTAGTCGCTCTGTTACCGTAGCGAAGCAGTATCAATTTTTTTACGTTAACGGCTGTCGGCACCATTTTCATCGGTAAGCGAACGTCACACGGGGCTGCATTCCGGCTGTGCAGTTATAGTTTAAAGGCCAAAATAATAATTGCCATACGATTAAATAAGTTATAGTTTTTCCCTGGTATCGGTTAAAAAACGGGAATATAATTTTTGCAGACGCACTGGACTGAATTAAGCTTCTGCCGGGCGTTTGAAACTTTATATGTTGCACTGCAGCATTCGCGCACCGCTCAAATCAAAATGACATTGAATAGGTGAGTACTCCTACCACAGAACCCCTACCACCACCACCACCACTACCACTTAGCATGATGAATAAAACCATGCTTTGACTGATACATAAACGTTTATTCATGGAAAATAAACTAAGTTTAGAGCAGCACAGCTGCCTTGATCAAAGATCGAATTAGAAGGTGAGAAGTAACAGTGTTGCTAAATACATAAAAGAAATGCGTTTAGTTACATGCAAATTGGCCTACTTTTTAACAGCTATTTCTCTGTAGTAGTCTGACCAGCGAGTCGTGTTACGAGAAATAAGTGGGGCGTAAATAATTGAATTTAGGTAGATATCACGCCCTGCAAGGGTGATTTAATTTGCGGTGCGCTTTCTTATTTCCCTTTTCAGATATTAGCGCGTTATTAAAGATTAGTGGACTGTATATGTAGGTATCCAACCGTGTGGTCTATTGTCGTAGCTACTTGAAGCGAAATTGTGCAGGAAAGTCAGCTGCTTTTGGAAATCCAATAGGAGCCATGCACACTTACTTGTGATTTGGGTGAACTTCTCCTTCAGGCTAGCGTCTCATGGCACACCACGTGCTTTTGTGGGCGCGCAGCGCAATCCAAAATTGTCCAAAAGCACCTTCACTTCACGAACACGTTTTAATGCTGAGCTGACAGCACATATATTTTCAACGATGTACAGAGAATGCGTAGGATTTAAATTAGATTTAATGTCTTTTATCAGCGGAGGATGTTACACGCACGCGGGTGAGAATTCAACAACACTTAACTCTCGCCAGGTGGGGCGAGCGTAGCGCACACGTCGTGTATGTGACAAGGACGGTGCGATATATCAGTGCGCATGTTGGAAAGGGATGATGTAGGTATAGGAATCGCGAGTATAGGCACCACAACAGATTAAAATTGGACAGACCAACATACGAAATCCAACAATAAGCGTCAAAATAAAAACTCATGCTTGTAAAACGAAATGTAGGCATAATAGGCACTTAAACTGACATCTTATTACATAGGTGAAATTATTGCCATATACAGAATTTGATAAAAATGCTTTTGCCACGACTCGCTGGCCAGATTATATGATATTTATATTTACTACGTAGGTTTAGCTACTGAATAGAGAATTCGTGATGAGTCAGTCACCAGAGCTTCTTGACTGCTAAAAAGGCGCAAAGAATGTAAACTTAGTTCTTAACCCATTTGGTTCATCAACACGCTATGCTCGTAGCGCTACGCCGAAGTCCGTAGCAGTAAAAAAAAAATATTGTCGCAAAAAAAAACACAAACACTGCCAAGCATCGCTACGCGCTACACTCGTACTCGATCCCGTGATTTTTCCCGTATGTACTTAGTGGCAAGCGCGAGTGTCTAGGCGGGTTCCTGGCAAAAAATGTATATAGCGACAGTAGCGAAAGGCGCCTGTAGAGCTCTGACGCATATGTGTCGTGAATTGCGCTGAATGAGCTAAGTTGTCAGTCTCTTAAGTTCTGGAATTGCAAGCTCCGGTTCGTATGGCTGGTTCGCAAGTTGGTGTCATATTTAACACTTTCACTGCCAGGAACCCGATTAGCGGGCGCCTACGCCGTAGTCGCTTTCCGTTACATACAAGGAAAACTACCGTATCGGCTACGAGCGTAGCCGTTCTTGACAGTGAAAGTGTATGAAATTAATATTAATATTTAAAAAAAATATATATTTGCGGACAATCTTACACATATCGACCTAGTCCCAAACTAAGCAAAGCTTGTACTATGGGTACTAGACGACGATATAAATACTTAAATAGAGAAATAAATACTTAAATACATAGAAAACATCCATGACTCAGAAACAAATATTCGTGCTCATCACACAAATAAATGCCCTTACCGGGATTCGATTCCTCTAGATGAACTATAGAATGAACTGGTATATTGATTACATTCACACGTAACCAAATATTAAGAGCGGATAGGATATATATTAACAAATTGAATTTGAATAGAATTATTTTGACGCCGAACGGAGGCCAAACGTCATGTGGTGTCTGTGAAAGTTTTTTAGGGAAATCCGAAAAAAACAACGTGTTGGTAAACTGGTGCGCAGATTTTTCTCGGAAACGTCGGTTTCTTTGTAAAAACAAACATGCGGAAACCAGGCTTTTTCCTTAAAGAGAACTTAGGTGACCCCTGACGACTTAACCTCACAAAATGTGACGTTGTGATGATGATTCTTTGTCGCTCTATCTAGTTTGTAGTTTGCGGGTCAATTCAAACTTCTCTTTCTCTCTCTCTGATCGGTCCTTCATGTCTAAAAATCGTGGTCATGGCGGGATGCAGGTCTGAAATTGACGAACTGTCTCCATCGGCTCCTATCAGTTGCAATGTTATCTTATCTTATCTAGGAGAGAGGGCCCTTTCGGTCTCCCAACCACGCTCACTGATCTATCGAGTCAGAACGTAGACAGAGGATTTAATAGATGGAGTCCTAGCAAATGTCAAAAGGGATAGAGGTAAATTATCCTGACTGAATTAATGACAGCATCTCATGTCTATATACTTTAGTCGTATTATATCCGTGACGTCAGTTTCAGTACAATAATTTGACAGGTGGTGACAAACAAAAAAGCCTTTACGCGCTGAGGGACAGGAGATTTGACATTGTATCTCGTTCTCACTTGTAGTTTGTCTATGCTTACATCTTAGTCACACATGTGTGTATGTGTGGGTGAGTCCCTCTATTCTATCCTTTCTCTATCGAGTCAGAACGACTGCGCACGACATGATTTAAGACGACAATTTAACCCATTTGCGGTCAAACTAATCGATAATCATGATGACTGATGATGAGCTTAACTAGCGATAAGCAGTGTCCGTGACAGGCGGAAGTAGGACATGAATAACAGCCCGAATAGCCGCCATGTTGTAATTAATTGACGGTGTTAATTACGGATCAGTGGCTGTTAGTTTCCGGTTTACATCATGTATTGTATTTAGATGAAGACCGCCATTTCGCAACTGTTGAATAAAAAAATTATATCAACCCCGATTTTTTACTGTGTGATAATTAACCCATTCACGGCCACGCTACGCTCGCAGCGCTACGCCGTAGACCGTAGCAGCTTAAACTCCGTATGTAGCGAACAGCGCTCGTAGCGCTCTGACGCATGTGTGTCGTCATGGGCGCTGAATGGGTTAACACATTCACTGCCAAGAATCGCTGCTCGTTACGCTCGTAGCCGATGCTGTGGTTTTTCCCGTATGTAGCGGAAAGCGACTACGGCGTAGGTGCCCGTTAGGCGGGTTCCTGGCATTGAAAGTACTACAGTATTTAACTAGAGTAGCTACACTAAATATATAGAGACAGATCAAGAAATTGTCATTTGTTTGACCATAGATAATTGTGTCGTGACGTCATTTGCGAGTATTTCTCTATACACTTCATGTTAAAACAGCGTCGGCCGGTCATTAAAGACCAGCTCGGCAGGACTGGTCTCCCAAGAAACGGCTCGACTGTGTACATATGTAGGTGTAGGTATTACGTGTATATTGAAATTAGTATTAAATTCCATTTGCGTGTACGAAAGACTACAAAAATACATTGTTCCTATGTAAACGTCATTAAAAATAGGTTTCACCCGTGTACTTAATGTAGATACGTATTGCGATACGTCTGCAAACATCACGCAAGTTTCATTTAGGATTTTCGGCAAATCATTGATGTAAATTAAAAATAATAAAGACGAGAGGGCGCCACCTTGGCATAACATAACATTGGTTATGGGTTTGATTTAATTTTATTAATTTTTCCGGACCTTTTATCAGTATGTTGAATTTCGACGTATTGTTCACGGCTTTGCAAATACGATGTGAACCATTTGTTACGTTCTCAAACTAACCGTCAATTTTCACATAAAATCGGCGTCCCACACAAATCGTACGTACTTATAGGTGTCACCCACGTATGATAACAATATCTGATTAGCCTACGTTCTACGTGCGCAGCCTGCTAAGTCGCATTACACAACCAAAACAGTAAAAAAAACAAATGAAATATGCTGCCCCGGGCCGTTTTATTTCGATACTACATACCTACTGTGACGCCCATCGATTTTGTACCGTAATGATATGGATTTAAGGTAGGAATTTGAAGGGTTATCCCTAATACATATGTATAGATATTGTCATACGGTCGAGCCGAAAAACTTTTTGAATAGTCTATGAAGTTGCGTCCGTTTCCGGTATCAGTTCGTTAGTCAGTGACGTCAGTGTGTACAAATGTTAAATATCTGAATACGACTGTATTGTCTCTAGGGCGTAAGGGTGTGTTTTATTTGGATGCATGTTGCGATATATTTAATGGTGTCTGGGTAGCGTCCGGTGCTGACGCTTTCGTATTGGCAATTTTCAAGCATTTGGACCGGTCATAAATGCGTAAATATTAACGAAATAATAGTTATAAAGTACAATGCTTCTTTTTTGATTTCCCTCATCAATCTTCATGTGACAAGACATATACTTTTTGATACAAGAGCGAATATGATAACATATACAACCGATAGCTAAGAAGTTGGTGGTGTAAGTTTAAAGTGGTTTATTAGTGTTAGTACACACCACTTCAAGTTAAAACTCATGCCGTTCCGTCATAAAATTCCTGTTCGTAATTTAAAGTTTCAAGTACATAAAAGGATTCGTCGCTTTATTGAAAGAGGGCCATAAAACGTCTATAGGAGCCATTAAGGTAAAAGACAAACGGCTAGAAAGCGAACAAGGAGACGAGCGGAGGCGATCCTCATCAGCAATAAAACAGCGTCTCCAGAAATGTGAAGACTGCGAGTAAAAGGTATTGCTATTATATTGGTACCACGTGCAACAAATTTCATACAACTTTCGTACAGTATTATGTCGATACTTCGACTTAATTTGGTTGAGTTTAAGTATACAGGGTGTGGCCTGTAATAGGAGCAATAAATTAAACGGTAGATTATTAAGCTTGTGAACAATTATTTCCACGTGGATTTATATGAAAAAAAAAACATGTTTTTTTTTGGTTTTTTTTCTTCCAAATAAGTTTACTTGTATTGTTTTACGCTTCTGGAGTGCTATTAGTAACTTTTTCTTTTAAAAACACAAAAAAAATAAGAAAATTATTAAAAAATCACAAAAATATATTTTCAAAACAAAAATGCAAAAACTATTATGACTCGTTACATGATGTTATCTCCAAATCTGCATTGACTGCTGTGCTATGATGTCGTGGTGCCAAGATACATTACTTGGAGGTCATAACTTTAGATCAAAATATCTCCAAATCCAAAAAAAATTAAAATGATTGGGACACAAGGGGTTACTGCAAATGCTCTAAGGAAGCGTCCTTTTGAATATTTGCTCCTATAACAGGCCACACCCTGTATACATATAATATATGATGATAATTAACATTCATCATATCAGCCGAAACACGTCCACTGCTGGACATAGGCCTCCCCCAAAGAGTTCCAAAGTGACCGGTCCTGCGCCACCCGCATCCAGCGGACTCCCGCGACCTTTACTAGGTCATCAGTCCACCTTGTGGGAGGCCTACCAACGCCGCGGCGGTAATTAACATTAACTAAATTAAATTATAACTAAGTAAAATCTAGATAGCGGTCCTCGAGGCATTGTATCGAGGATGCTGGCGGCATTTCCTCGCTGAATTGCAATGCTGACGCGTTGCGTGAGAAAACTGCCAGCTCTTCGGTCACCAGTTACGAGCACATCAACCAGAGCTTTCGCGATTTTCGCAAATAATTTATACGCACTGGGACCCCACAGAACGAGGGTCTCGACACCGAAGGGTACAAAGTTGTACTCTCTGCCGAGGCCTCTATTTTACTACGTTTCAGATTTTCGGCATTTTCCGCCGCTGCAACCGCTTTAGAAGTAGTCCGTTGCAGGTGGGACGGTGGCAGTGTGTCTACATAGGCTTTCAAATGTTAGGAATGAAAGACGAGAGACTGATCACGATCAGACGATTAAAGGAATAAGTCTGAAAGAGGAAGGTAGTGAAAAAACGCATTCTAATTCTTATAGATGTAGAAATGAATGTGACCAACTGACCATATAGCAAAACACTAATTAGTATATCCCCATCAACTTTAAGTGCTCAACACTTCACAGTATCAATGATTTTCATTGATCGATTCCAACGATATTTTGAAGGGCTTTTGACAATGCTTAGCTGTCATAGAATTCATAATGACTCACCTGTTCACACAGTTCACACTTCAGTTTCCTTACAATCTATCCGTCTACTCAGCATCCACAGCGTGTCTTCTAAGCTCTCCCAAAAACTAATAAAATGGCTGCAAAATGCCACGTCATAAGTCTGGCAGCACCATATCCTCGCCCGCCCTCGTCGGGACAGCACTAATTAAAAATACCTAGGAAGGAGGTGCCAACTTCATTTACTGGGGGATTAATTGAACCGGAATTAAAGCTTCCGGACCGATAGTCGGTTCTTTGTCGAAGCTGCGATATCGGTTTTTAAACTTGGATTGGCGCTATTGTTGACCCGCGGTTTGGTTGAATGAGTCTAGGTTTTATCTGTGTTGGCGCAGTCAGTCAGGATCGAATCGGTGGTGCAATGTGAAATATACGTTAAGCACTAGTAGTGTCTAGTGGAGATATGTAATCTATGTGTTAGTTTGGTAGACGTAAGAGTACAGTGGAATATTATCTCGGTCATAATTAGAGCAGTCAGACCGCAGCCATAACGATTTTATTTAACTCCTTCTACCTATAGGTGTATGTGGTGTTGTGTTCCGGCCACTTCCGGCCGGGTAGTTATAACTACCTGTAGGAACCTAGGATGCAATCTCTCTTTTTCTTGAAGAGTCCCATACTGTAGTCCCGCCGGAAAACCTTTGTTGGAAGTTCAGCTGGTAAATAACATTCGTTGCCGAATTTAAACTTTCGTGAGACATGTTGAGATAATGCTAATAATTCAAGTGACACCGCCGCGAAAACACTCATCCTCAAGAAGAACTCCTGAAGAGTTCGAAACGTGTCGCTCGTAGTGACATTTAATACGAGTACGTGTAATTATTAGCATTATTTCAACATTCGTTGCGTTATAAGACTAAGACTATTCAGCTCTAATAAAGATGAAATGCAAATAAACGCCATGGCATCGAGTGAAGTTTCAGCGCTGACAAAGGATTTAATTAAATTGTAAAGCGGCTCACGTGAAAAGGTATGTTTTCATAGGCAGATGTGTGGATTCGTTTAGGAATTCAATTTCACTAGCTAGAAGTTCTTCCTGGATAAAACAATTGAACCACGTTATTATCCATGAGTCTAATGCGATATTTTTTTACTTCGTTTTCCGTTTTAATGCAGATCCCATTCAAAAAGTAAGTTACACAAAACGTCGAGCACACACACATCGGGCTAAGAGCTCACATGAGTGCACGTCATTTCACATATCTATCTATACCTACTTACTATGGAATTTACGTTAAAAAACGGTTCTCTATTGGAAGGCATAAAGTCATTTGTACTATTATTGTTACGCATAATTGCTTTTCGCCGAAATAGTGATGTGCATAATTCTCATTACGCATAATTATATACGCATAACATTAAAAAGCATAAATACTGAAAGCATAATCTTCAAGAAGACTAATGTCAAATAGCATAAGCTCAAATAGGCATAATAATCAATTGGCATCATATCAAAATGCAAATAAAAAAAAAGTTATGTACAAATGGCTCATATAGTAATAAAGTGATACCTATCTACCCGTTCAAAATCCCTGAAATTTAGATTTTAGCCTATGGTTTTCTTAGTAGTAAATTGCCTAATTTTCATTAGTAGTAAGTTTTAATAAAAGGTTTTTCCGCTCTTTTATAAAAAAAAAGCTCAAAGACGAAATCGGGAGCAAGGCTCCCGCTTCCATCTTCTAACCTATCTGCGATCCGAGTCGGTTTTGCCACTAAGCCCCTGTTCCCTAGTACTTACGCTACGATCACTCTCATTGATTGATCTCAGAGAAAAGGGAGTCTTCGAGGTTATTTTTTTTTATAAAATAGCGGAAAAATTAATAATATTACAATAACTAAACTGAGTTTTATTCATTTATAAAACTGAAATTATGGATTATGAGATAATGAGAGATATACCAAATAATTATTAGCCCAAACAATAGTATGCGTAATGTGTATTCGGCCAATAAAGATTAGGTCAACTGAAATTATGCTATAAGCGTATTATGCCAAAAAAGTAGTAGGCCAAAGTATTATTATGCGACAGTATTATTATGCCAATATAAATTATGCCAAATCAATTATGCGAAACTATATTAGTCAAAAAAAAATTATGCCAATGAAGGGGATCCCTTAAAAAACACGTCCCAAAGTATAGAATTTATTTATTTATACAAAATACTTATAAAATATTTTACTTGAAGTCTCGATCAGCTAGCGAAAACTACGTACCTACGTCATGTGTCACTATTGTCACTCGTATATAATCAACTTTTTGTATATGTTAAAGTCGGGTGAAACTGTTTCACTTGCATCTAGTGGATTCATTTATAGCATTAACAAACTGTGAATGACCTCGCATAATATGCAATGCATCTAGTCAAACTATTTGCACTGGCAGTCTGTCTATCCGACTAGTATTGCAAAGCACGCTGGCATACCCGCGGGATACAATACATATAGCCTATAACCATAAAGAAATCCATTCTACACACAGGTGAAATTATTTTTGAAATCGATTAAGCGGTTATAGATTACCCAATACAAACAATCTTAAAAAGCTACAATCTCACGGAATTCACCTGTTTTTTATTATTATTACAAGCTTTATATTAACTTGCACTGTTCGTATGTTAGTATGTAAATATGTAAGTATGTAAGTTGTCCGTCAAAATTTGCAATCCATTTTTCAGTCACTTCCTGTTATCCAATTGAGCTGAAATTTTGCAAGCATATGTATATTGCACGACAATGCAATATTATGATGACTTGGAGCTGATCTGATGCTGGAGCTGGCAGGTGGCCATAGGAACTCCGCAATAAAACGACACAACCCCATCGAGTTTGGGCTCGTTAGAATCGTCTCAATGAGTACTTGATGATGGTATGCAGAAAAGTACAGTCGGCAGTAAAAGCTTGTACCATAAATTAATTTTTTGACAGAAACTTCTGCACAGTCTTGTACAGAAACTCAACCAGTTGTGGTTAAGTGTCTGTCTACTTAGGAAGGAAGTTACACTCTACAAATCAAAATAAAACTCACACTTAACGTACATAGTCGACGTAAATTTATCACACAATAGCTCTTTAATGACTTCGCGTAACAATAATTACACTGAATTGAAACGATAGCTGAAAACAGCTGCCCAGAGCAATTCCAGCCTTGAATTTCCAGGCGGTTACAACGTTTTGAATCTTTTTCCTTCACTCATGTGTCATAACGTGACTTAAGAGCCTTCTGTCTTGAGGTTCTATTTAATTTGTACGGTCATATGTCACATGTATAGTTACTTACATTTGTTTACGCCGCGTTTTCGACTACTGACAGGCTGAAATAGCTTCGTATCCAGGTCTGGTTTTAATTAAGATGTTACACTTTATACATGTTGGTTATAAGTATTATAGATACATTATAATCTGTAATATATGTGTGTCAATAACCCTCCGAATCGCTAAACTTAAGTGGCAGTGGGCGGGGCACATTGCACGTAGAACCGATGGCCGTTGGGGAGGAAATATTCTCGAGTGGCGACCACTGACCGGAAGCCGCGGCTTGGGTAGGCCCCCCACAAGGTGGACTGATTACCTAGTAAAGGTCGCGGGAGTCCGCTGGATGCGGGTGGCGCAGGACCAGTCACTTTGGCACTCTTTGGGGGGGGGGGGCTATGTGCAGCAGTGGACGTCTTTCGGCTGATATGATGATGATGATGTGTGTCACATAAGTGCTACTAGTTTTTGTCGTGTTTTTTTTCACATTCATTCTATTTATTAGGTTCTTACCGATTAGCAGCTGTTTAAGTCGCCATCATCATCATCATAATTACCAGCCGAAAGACAGCCACTGCTGGTCATAGGCCTCCCTTAAAAAGTGCCACAATGACCGGTCCTGGGCGGTGCGCCACACGCATCCAGCGGACTCCCGCGACCTTTACCTACCAGGAATTATTAAGTAAGATTCCTAATTAAGTACCTCAAAAAACATGCATTCAGGGTTAAAGGTTTTTTTTTGTTAATTTAAGTTTCTTTGTAGGTAATTAAATGAAATTAAAAAACAAAATAAAAGTTACAATTGTTAAGGTCATAGTTAATATTCATCATTGTGCCAATACTAAGTACTCGTATACATATTTCATTAAAAATCTCAAATTGAAATAAAGAAGCACAAAATTGCAGCTGCTAATTCTAGCGCCATTGTTAAAAAGTAAAACTTTCTGCTATTTTCAAACGAACGTTGTTTTACTCGCTGATCAAAGGAGACTAAATCGCAAGTTCGCTCATACGAATCGCAGGGTAATTAAGGCGCTATAGTATCATGGTCTTCTCTCCCTCTCGCTGAGCATAAGCGTGAGCGAGATGGAAGTGCGTGTTTGGAAGCGCGGATATCATGTTTTTTAATTTTAATTTTTTGTGCGTTTAAATAAATAAAAAAGTAATCACTAAGTTCCCTCAAACATGATATTGCCGATTTTTAGAACCAATGTTAATACGAGTATGTTTAGCTATTGTGCATAATTTGCTACGAATGTTTTAAGTGAATTTTAATATGTTTTAGACCTATGTTCGTGATTTTTTTCTATCGAGCGAAAATTGCTTAATCGTGTTTCGAATCACTGATTTCCCTGCAGAAAAGCCTCAAGATTACTATTCGTATTTTTTTGAAACCATATTATTATAAACAGACGCATTATATTATTTCAATCATCATCGTCATTGTCTTCCAGCCCAGCAAAAACCTGCAGCTACAGAAACCAGCAGGAACCTGGACCCCAGCCGTTGTCCACCAATAACGTTGCTCAAATAAATTTGGAAGCACCCCTATCTCTACCTCCACCATCACCAAAAAGTAGAAAGACGATAGTTTTTTCCGACAAGATAGGTGTTGGATTTGGACCAATGTTAGAAGTATGCCTTCAGCAAAATACAATCAACATGTGTTATCCGGGACTTCCGTTTGACAAGCTCATTAGTAAAATAAAATTAACTGACTGTAATGAACTCACCACCGTCGTCATAATGGCCGGCGACCATGCAAATGTCACAAAGAGATCACTTGATAGCAGTATCCAATACTTAATTGACATACAGAATAAATCTAAATGTAAAATTATTTTAAGTACATTCCCATATTGTTCGAATATGAGTGGGGAACATAACAAATGTATTTATAGGATGAATTCATTTATGTATAATGCGATAAATGCGACATACCAACGACATGATTCAATTTTATTATTTGACATAAACAAATTTATAAATAAATTCGTTATAACACAACATTCTATGTACCTGTCGAAAGTAACGAAACACCGAGTGGCTAGCTTAGTTGCATATAATGTTTATGACCCTAGTGTAGATGTAGGAACTTATTATAGCGACAGTGCCAGAAAAAACGTTTTTTTAGGATAAGAAAATCGACAAAGGAAACGGCTTCAACAAACTCATACAAAAATATGACAATTGTTCACCAAAATATTCGAGGTTTTTCAAGCAAGGAAATTGAGATAGGTTTATTTCTAGAAGCTCATGACATAGACATAATGTGTGTAACTGAACATTGGCTTAAAGATAATCAAGTAACGTTTAATTTGGTTGATTATGATTTCATAAGTTACTTTACCAGGAAGAACGCAATCCATGGAGGTTCTCTTATTATTGTTAAGACAGACATAAAATCGAAACAACGTAAAGACATTGTTAACTTCTCCATCGAGCAAGTTGTTGAAATTTCTTGTGTCGAGTTACGGTACTACATAATAATATGCGTTTATAGACCGCCGTCTGCTAACTATAGCATATTCGAGTCGGCAATTGAGAATGCGTTAAATGTAGCTTGCAAAGGTAAGAAATATATTATAGTTTGCGGGGATTTTAATGTTGACTTGCTAGATCCATCTGGTTTAAGTGTTAGATTAGTGAGTTTATTTAATTCGTTTAACTTAAGTGCAATGTTCCTTGAGCCAACAAGAATCTCAGCAACTAGTGCGACCTGCTTAGACAACATATTTTGTAACTGTAAGTGCATACAAAAAGAACTTTTTAATTGTTTCAATTCTGACCACTGTGGCCAAAAATGTGTAATTCAAAGTATAGTTGAAAGTAAACCACAATGTATAACCTTCAGACCAGTTACTAATGTCTAAATCGCTAAGTTTAGAAATGAAATTGAACACAACTTAACCCTAGAAACTTTTTCCGAAAATGATCCTAATAGAGCATATAAAGTACTGTTTGATACAATTATTACGAAATTTAATAATATTTTTAGGTTAAAAACTACTAAAGCGAACCAATCTCTGAAGAAGTTCAACAATTGGGCTACTGTGGGCATACACAAAAGTAGGAATAAGATGTACGAACTTTACGGAATGAGGGAATTGAATAAAGATGAAAGCTTTATTGAATATGTTAAAAACTACTCAAAGATTTTCAAAAATGTATGTATAGCAGCGAAATCAAAATATTTAAAAAATAAGCTTTTAAGATCTGACAATAGAACCAAAACTACTTGGGAAATCATTAACCGTGAGAGTGGCAAATGTAAACCCAAAAGTTGTGCGATTCCTAACATATTACACCATGGGAAAGCGATTAAATCAGAATCCGAAATAGCAGCAGCATTTGAAGAGTATTTCTCAAATATAGCTTGTATTACCACTAAGGATTTTAAATCATCCCCGGAGCAAGCGGAATCTTTGATGCTCTCGAGTATAGGTACATTAGGTACTGGCAAAAGTGAGTTCGAATTTAGCTTAATTGACTCAGAAACTCTTATAAAATCCTTTAAAACTATAAGTAGAAAGAGCACCGAGGATTTATGGGGGACATCTGTAAATTTGATCATACACGTTATTGACATTATTGCACCCTACTTAACTGACATTTTTAATTGCTGCGTTAAAGAGGGAGTATTCCCTGACCTTATGAAACTAAGCAAAGTTGTACCTTTGCATAAATCAGGTGACAAAAATGATATCACGAATTTTCGTCCTATTTCTATTTTACCAGTTTTAAGTAAAGTTTTTGAAAAAATTATGTTAGATCAGTTGCAGATGTATTTTATAAATAATAACCTTCTCCACTGCCAACAATATGGGTTTAGAAAAGGACGTTCCACAACTGATGCCGCTTCTGAATTAATAAAATGTATATATGAGATATGGGAAGACTCTTGTGACGCAATAGGCATCTTCTGTGACCTTTCGAAAGCATTCGACTGCGTTGAACATGTAACTCTTTTACGAAAATTTAAACACTATGGGCTATCTACAAAAGCCCTAAATCAACTCTCATCTTATCTTAGCTACAGAATGCAGTAAATTTTTATAAATAGAACACAATCAAACGGAGCGGCTGTCAAACTAGGAGTGCCACAGGGCTCTATTTTAGGACCTTTTCTTTTTTTAGTATACGTAAACGATCTGCCATTCCTTATGCAAAATCATTGTAAAATTATATTATTTGCAGATGATACATCATTGATCTTCAAAACACCTAGAAATACAAAGGACTATGATAGCATTAATAACATCCTTGCCAAAGTGTTAAACTGGTTTACAGTTAATAACTTATTACTCAACTCTAATAAAACGAAATGTCTACGATTTATTTTACCTAATGTAAGAGCAAACAATGGCAATATATACTTAAATGGAGAATGCTTGGAAATCATAGACAAAACAACTTTTTTAGGTCTAACCTTGGACAAAAACTTACAGTGGAGTCCTCACATATCAAAGTTGGCTAGTAGGTTAAGTTCAGCTGCTTACGCTGTTAGAAAAATAAGGTATTTGACTGACATAGAGACAGCGCGATTTGTTTATTTTGGCTACTTTCATAGTATAATGACATATGGAATTTTACTGTGGGGAAAGGCAGCAGATATACATTCAATATTTGTCTTACAGAAAAGGGCTATTCGTTCAATTTATAAAATGGGGTCGCGAGAGTCACTAAGAGACCTGTTTAAAGAGGTAAATATACTGACAGTAGCCTCCCAGTATATTTACGAATGTATTATTTATGCGCTTAAAAATTTAGGATCGTTTAAAAAAATGAACAGTAGCAGATATAAACATAAAATTTCAATTACTAAGTTCCGTGTTCGCAAAGTATATAAATCATTTATGGGTCAATGTCAACTATTTTACAATAAATTACCTATTGAAGCACTTGAATTGCCATTACCTGCTTTGAAGAAATATCTAAAATCATCCTTGCTAAAAAAGGGATACTATACTGTCGAGGACTACTTAATAGATAAAAATGCTTGGCCCAGCTTAGTAAAAAAATAATGAAAAGTTGCTAATTAAGTATTTATAACTGATTACCTTGACACTACTTATAATATATAATCTATGCCTATTTACTTAACGTAATAATTGTTAGTTTAACTATAGACGATGCACATACACGAAGCTGAATTTATTTCTCCATTTTATTATCTAAGGTATTTTAAAAAACAAATTGTATGTAAAAATCCCTTGACATGTTGTAATAATTTTAAGTCTTAAGTATATTTAATAGAACCTGAGTGTTTCTAGTGTTGTAGCTGATGACTGACGATGCAAAAGTGGTTCGATGAATCCTATTTGAATAAATAAATTCTTTCTTCTTTCTTTCTTTCTTTCTTTCAAAAACTATGTTCGCTTAACTTCGCTGAACCTATAGCGCCTTAAGTAAATTTTGAACGTACGTCTGTATGCTTCAAATGTCTTCACCTGAATCTAGAGTGCTAAATAGCTGTTAAATATGCTGCAGACAAACGGTTATAAAAACAGTTTTTCGGGAAAATTAATTAGATTTTTTGGTTTAGTATTAAGTATAAATAAATAAATTAATTAATTTCACCTAGTATGCGGTTTTTTGTATGTGCAATAAAGATTTAATAAATAAATCTTATATATGAAATCGCGGCGAAATATTAAACGTACTCCTACATTAAAAAATCATATAATCTAAACTTCCACTCCATTATAGGACACACTGGTGAGAGAATATTTGAAATAAGATGACTAGGTAGTTCCGGACACCATCTACATACAAACTTATAAAGCTCACGGAGTTTTCCGCTTTATAATATAATATAGATATAGAATAGATATCATCATCATCATATCAGCCGAAAGACGTCCACTGCTGGACATAGGCCTCCCCCAAAGAGTGCTACAAGAGAGAGATAGAGAGTATAGATATGCCGCTAGCATTTTGGGGACCTTTGGTTCGGGCATGACGCAGAGCGGTAGTTAACTAGGTAGGTAGCTAGGTAGTTTTACTTAGGTATTTTACGGTAATAATTGTTTTGTTAAAATTAAATTAAAAAAAATGTAAATGATATGAAATTAAGTATAGATATATTTACATAGATATACTTATTTATACTCTTTTGATATATCGTTGCAAACCTCAATGACAGTTGAAGAGCACAAACACAGTTTCAAAAGTTACGCAATTTCCCCGGTAGTTCCCAGTATTCGAAGTTTAAAATGGTAGAAAATGTTATTTTGTGCCAATAACGTATTTTCCCGTTTGCTGCGACGTCATGTTTCGTCAAATATCCACCGCAATTGGAATAAGAAATATTCTAACCTTTGCTAAAAGTTTCTGTAGCGATTCGTCGAAAGCGATTGAGATGGATCTGTGGCTATGAAAAGAAAAGCTTCCTTTTTTATTTTACAAGTTCTGAACTTGGCATTTAAGTACTCAATATTTATCAAAGGTTTAGATTTTTCAAGTTTATTTTGAAAACTTTTAATGTTATACGGTATTCAATGAAACACAATCCTTTTTAACGTTCTCGAATTTCAGAGACCATGAAAAAAATGTCTTCTACATAAATAATCGTTTTTGAACCGCATTGCTCAATCATTGAACAATTTCATAATATTATTGTTTTATTTAGTTAATCACATAACCTAGTTAGTTGTATGCCATACGATTAAATAAATGAATGAATCACCTATTACTACCAAATCGAAAAAACTCATAACATTTTTAATTCTCATACAAAACGTAAATATAGCAGTTACTTTGTTTCAACTAAAACGATTTTAATCGAGGATTAATAATACTTAATATGAAAATGTTTTGTAATGAAATGTAGTCCAGTTACTTTATTTCTAATTCAGTTGTATACATCGCACTCAACGCTTTGCCGCTGAAAAATGGGGCGGACGGACGAGACAACCGAACTTTACCGCTAGAGCACTAAACGGATTTTTCTTTTGAGTACTGGTTACTGAAAAGAAAAATCCGGGCTGTTGTCGGATCGCATTCAGTCGATACAGGATTCCTTTAAGGTATGGTATTGTTACGAGTAGATTAAAATGTGGATAAAATTCGCAGGCTACTACAGTGGGATCTAAAGCAGAAATATTATTTTCTCGATTAAAGTTGTACTAAATTGATGTGTATACAATTTAGTACAACTTAATCGAGAGAATAATATTACATATACCTACCTGCAATGTACATAGTTTAAAAAATCAAACCGTTTTCTTTTCACTGGTAGTTATGTCATTCCATAACTACCAGTGAAAAGAAAACGGTTTGATTCTAGTATTTCTATACTAGGATGTAATTTCTTAAGTTTTTACATATATTATGAAGTTTATCTCACGCTACGTCCCATAACGTCGCTGTGACATAATGAAACGCCATGGGTCATCATAAATAACTAGTATATTCCGCTCTACGGAGACAAAAGGACACTTGCTCATTTTTTTTGTAAAATATATCATATCAACAGATGTACGTTACAGCGTACGAGTGCTGTCTTTTTCTTTATTTATATTATCGAGAGTTTTTATTCAAGAGGCGGGCATATTATTTTTTGCCGGAATTTTCTTGCTGGGAACGTGACGTAGACATCATTTATTATTTATTTATTTAATTAACCTTATTACACAAATCAGATACTTACGTACAAATGGTTGACTTAATACCTCAAGGCATTATCTACCAGTCAGCCAGTATGCCAAACATACGACTAATAAACAATAAGTAGGTACGAATTTATAAAATACGACACCAATTTTCAATTTATGCGGAAATATAAAAAAAATGTCTCATAAAAAAGTTTTCAAATTGTTTTTATTGGAATTTGTCATGCAATTGATTTGATTTCGATTTATAAAAACACAAAAAGATGTTTCCGCCCGGGATCGAACCGGGGGCCTTCTGCGTGTTAGGCAGATGTGATAACCGCTACACCACGGAATAATATACTCCACACTTCCATCGACATTTTAAAGGTTTATTTGGCTAATTACTCTAACACCAACTACACTTGGTTTTTATCATTTGTTGTTAGTTGAATAGTGTTTTTGATGTTTATTATTTGTATACAATAAATATGTAAGTAATAATAACACAAAAAGTACATATCGTGTATGTCTCCTTAATTACATATTTTACGTTCAACGTGATTTTGCAACAATAATACAATTTTTCTAACATATATAGATATATTTTATGGTTTAAATCATTTTTATATTATCTTAGCGTGATATAATTAATCCATCTCGATAATCGACCAATAGAATGTTCATTAGGAAGGTAAATTAATTTTATGTCTAATAATACCTGTGGATGAAGTGCCGTTATTTTTAAGCAATCTTACTTTAATGTCTTCATCGTTGGTTTACTTGATCTCGGTTTATAATTTAAACTAGGTGCCCGCTCGGCTTCGCCCGCGTATTGCAAAGAACGCAGGCAATCCCGCGGGATACAACATTGTCTATAACCATCCAGAAAGTCCATCCTACACGCAGGTGAAATAATTTTTCAAATCGGATAAGTGGTTCCGGAGATTACCCATTACATACAAACTTACAAAGCTAATACATACAATCTCACAGACTTTTCCTCTTTATAATATTTAAGCATATAGATAAATAGATAATTCGCCACCTTATAAAGTTAGTACCTATAGGTATAAATGGGCAAAGGCCTCCCCTTTTTTCCGCCACTTGTCTCGATCCAGTGCTAGTGTTCGCCAATCTGTACAAAATGTGTCAAGGTCGTCCCGCCATCGCCTTTTCGGTCTGCCTCTACTTCGAAAGCCATCTTGTGGGGTCCATTCGGTGGCTAATTTGGCCCATCGTTCTGCGTGCATTCGGCAGACATGTCCAGTCCAGTCCCACTTAAGCTTCGCGGTCTTGGCACCCACATCTACGATGCCAGTTTTGGTACGCAGCTCCGTGAGATATGTTAAAAACTAAAATTTTAACAAAACCTTAAGGTATATAATCAAAATACTTCAGTTGTTAAAATAATGGAATGGTGGTTTCCATTCCGTCTTAGCTAAAAATTCCTAGATGAAGCTTTTAAGGAACTTTTTTTACGAAAAAATTACTTTCGATAATAATATACTATACATACCTAACTAAGTATTAATGAGTCACCTAAATACCCAAATTTATGTTAGGTAAGGCATTAAGTATTTTTTTTATAACCGTCGACCACATTTACCATAATAATGTTGATAGGTAAATAAATTAAAAACTTGCATTATTGTTTAGAAAACATTATTCTCTGTTTGAGTAAGTATATAGTCGGTTTTGTTATTTCACACCAAATTTTGCGATCCTTGGTCACGGAACTTCGCTTTGTATCAAAATTCTCAAAGCAATTTCGTTAATAGCGTCAACTATACCTCCGCGCAAGTTTCAAGACTGCTTACCTCCAGGGTTGGCAACTAAACCGTAGTAGTGTGTTGGGGGACTGGGGGGATTAAAATCCTCAAAGTTTATTTTACTAGTCACTGAAGTTACATAAATTAGTGTCGGACTGTCGGTTACACATCCAAACATGTTCCTTAAAACTAACTGTTTTAAAAATAACTGTACGGGAAGTGTTTAAATTGCTATCTAACGTGACTTAACAGCAACTGCACTGCAAGGCGTGGCAACCCCAGAGTAATGATCAAGCAGGTAGGACCATCTAAAGTTCTAACTCACAATAAACTGAGGATTAGGGAGTTCGCAACAATTAACTACCAACTTAAACGCAAACTGTAAAGTAATCTTACTTGTGCTTGTACGGGGTGTAGTTGTACTTATGGGAAGTTCTGGAGAGGTGCTTAAAGTGAACTGCGATAGCACTATTCCATAAATTTACTCATTATTACAAGCTTTATATTAACTTGCACTGTTCGTATGTATGTATGTAAGTAACTTGTCCGTCAAAATTTGCAATCCATTTTTCAGTCACTTCCCGTTATCCAATTGAGCTGAAATTTTGCAAGCATATGTATATCGCATGACAATACAATATTATGATGACTTGGAGCTGATCTGATGCTGGAGCTGGAAGGTGGCCATAGGAACTCCGCAATAAAACGACACAACTCGTTAGAATCGTCTCAATGAGTAGTTGATGATGGTATGCAGAAAAGTACAGTCGGCAATAAAAGCTTGTACCTACCGAAAATTAAATTTTTGACAGAAACTTATTACAGTAGAATAGCGTGTAGATAATTTTTACCACTTCGCGTAGCTATTTATGCTTCATGGATTTTGCGACACGAGATTGCAGTTAAAATGTACAATGACACCGCTCCTTAACGATAAGTCCGCCTGTTGTTTGCCTCTCTTAAGTAAATGTTCTGTATTAATTTCTTGACGCTCTCTTATCACCAATAGTTATTTTTGGGCGTTCATATCACCGTATAACATTATTTATCATTTATATTGGTAGGTAGTTTAAGCCCAATTATCATTTATCTTTTGAATTATTTATGTTATGACTCGCATGAAATTACCTACCAAATATCTGTTAATCGGGAGTTAATACATAGGTAGGTAATTTCCCCACAGAGTATCAAGTTTCCGTGGTGTAGCGGTTATCACATCTGCCTAACACGCAGAAGGCCCCCGGTTCGATCCCGGGCGGAAACACTTCTTTTTTATGAGATCGATATTTCGCCCCTACGAGCCGTCCAGATGTCCCGCTGTTTTCCTCTACAGGTCGCATTTCTCAACCAATTCTCGTGAAATTAAAAAAAACCGGCCAAGTGTGAGTCGGACTCGCGCACGAAGGGTTCCGTACCATTATCTATAAAAATGCCCAAAAAAAACACGTTTGATGTATATGGGAGCCTCCTGCAGCCTAGTTGGTAGTGACACTGCCTACGAAGCCGGAGGACCCGGGTTGGAATCCTGGTAAGGGCATTTATTTGTGTGATGAGCATAAATATTTATTCCCGAGTCATGGATGTTTTCTATGTATTTAAGTATTTATTTATCTAAAAAAATGTGTTTATCGTCTTCTAGTACCCATAGTACAAGCTTTGCTTAGTTTGGGACAAAGCCTATTTGTGTAAGATTGTAAAAGAAGAAAAAAAATATATATAAAAAAAATATTTATTTATTCTGGTTTTTAGAATGTGTCGTTATAGCGGCAACATAAATACATCATCTGTGAAAATTTCAGCTGTCAAACTATCACTGTTGTTGAAATACAGCCTGGTGACAGACGGACAGACAGACAGACAGACAGACGGACATCGAAGTCTTAGTAATAGGGTCCCGTTTTACTATTTGAGTACGGAACCCTAAAAAAGACCGGATTACGAGTTCTACAGCTCACACAGCCACTAGTTAGAGCCCTTTTTATTAAGAACCCATAGTGGTTAGTAAAAAAATATAATAAGGGTAAAAGAAAAATCAGATTTTCCATCCTAGCTCAGTTAAGCCGTGTTCATAATATCAGCTTTGTAGTTAAGCGTGGCCGCCTTGCCCTAAAAAGATTTTCTTAACTAAACTTATTCATCCATGCAATAAAATGCATGTCCTCGCCGCGTCACTTTACTTCGTGTTAAAATGAGTTATTTTTCTCCCGCCTCGAGATACATCTCTCGCAAATTGGTCTCGGCACTTTTACATAGTAAATTGACTTAATCTCGCGTTGGCGAAAGTGCCTTATTAGCTCGTGTCAAGAGAATAAATTGTGTTTAGCTTGTATCGAGTAAGCGGAGAAAAACATGCATTATTGTGTTATTCATGTTTTTGCTGAACAAGTTATTCTTGAGTATTTTTAGTAGGACAATGCTTGGAGACACTTTATTTTATGTTATTGTTTCGCAATATGCATTGTATTTTATTGTGTGTAACCAATATATATCTACACAGGTATCTATCATTCAGTCATATTGGCGAAATATGAAAAATAAAAAAAAAACGTTTAAATCAGTTAAAATAACGACAAGAACTTTTATCAAGAACATTTATAGTAAAGAACTAATACCATGCATATGCTTGATTTGATTTTGATACACCCTGGCATTTCATTGCAATTTTTAACCAGTTTAAAAAAATTGTTTGTTACCTCAGAACTCCGTCATTTATGAACCGATTCGTACAATTCTTTTTTTAATTGAAAGTATATGCTTCCAGTTTGGTCCCATTGTTTTCAAAACCCCAGTTGGATGATGGGAACCATGAGGAATTGAGGGAACTCCTCAAATATATTAGGCACGCGTGTAGTAATTTCGGTATTTTCTATTATCACTCGTGTATTTACACCCGGTAATCATAAATTTGGTGATGGTGGAAGTGATGATGAAGACCACAGATGGCTTGTGGAACTTCTTAATAATGTACTTCAAACTATAAAAGTACGTCACAGATTCTGATATGATTTCGTTGAAATAGCAAACAATGAAGTGCCAAGGGTAATTCTGAGATCCTTGAGGACTCGACGGAAGTCCTCAAATATTATCGGCCCACATACAGTGATTTGGTTTTTTTCTCTAATAATCAACGCATTTGCCATTGGAAATCAGTTCATGTGGTAAATTGCAAAATAAATGTGGAAATGTTCATGTGGCTTGGCGGAGTACTGAATTGAAGTCGGTTAAAACTTTGTTTTTAAAGTAAATTACTGGTAAGCATAATCGTAACGCTATGGTTCCTTAGATATGGACTTGTCCTGTCCTAAATATTTGTATCAATACCTACCCATTTTAATTAGGTACTCAATATATCTATTACCCATATGTGCAGGTATCTAAAGATGTAATAAACTTTCAGCCTCCTAAATTTTAATAAAGATAATTATATACCCATCCCATTAGTCCGTGGTTCCCATATTATCGGGCCGTAATACCTTTTCAATAATGTACCAAAGGGAAGTACTTAATGTAAACTTAGTCCCTAGCCGATAGTAATGGGAGCGAGGGTACAAAGCTCTTTTGACGTAGGCTCAGGTTCCACAAAAGGACCGAACGACCGATAAATACCGGCAACCGCTACCTTTGACACGCACTGCTGCCCTATTCACAAAAATATTCTGTCTGATCTGTGGGTAGTGTGGGTCCCTAGTAAATCATGGCAGAGATGACACTTCTTCCGATTAATTATTCATTTTATGTCGCCATTACCCAGTCACACCTTATGTCGACACTGTAGCAAATTTTATATAGTATTTTTATAGTTGTTACATACGACATTGAATTTAGGATGTTAAACCCTATGTCGACACTGTAGCAAATTTTATATAGTATTTTTATAGTTGTTACATACGACATTGAATTTAGGATGTTAAACCCTATGTCGACACTGTAGCAAATTTTATATAGTATTTTTATAGTTGTTACATACGACATTGAATTTAGGATGTTAAACCCTATGTCGACACTGTAGCAAATTTTATATAGTATTTTTATAGTTGTTACATACGACATTGAATTTAGGATGTTAAACCCTATGTCGACACTGTAGCAAATTTTATATGGTATTTTTATAGTTGTTACAAACGACATTTAATTTAGGATGTTAAACCCTATGTCGACACTGTAGCAAATTTTATATAGTATTTTTATAGTTGTTACATACGACATTGAATTTAGGATGTTAAACCCTATGTCGACACTGTAGCAAATTTTATATGGTATTTTTATAGTTGTTACAAACGACATTTAATTTAGGATGTTAAACCCTATGTCGACACTGTAGCAAATTTTATATAGTATTTTTATAGTTGTTACATACGACATTGAATTTAGGATGTTAAAACTGTCTTCTTCAGTTCCTTTTCACCAATATATACACCGAAAATAGCCAACATATGAGCGTTGAAATTTTGTGAGTTTCAAAAGCGATGCCTTATTAACCTCGTTATCAGATCATGGCTGTATTGAGTGTCCCATTGCTGAGCAAAGGCATCTACTGCATCATCCACATAATTCTACGTCCAATAAAATAAGTAAGGAAGGTCTAAATAATAGATTCCGCCAACTTTAACTAACATATCACAACTCTGATTATTCGCAATCATTGAACAAATCTTAAGCTCGTCAGCGACAATCCTGCAAAACAAATTCGAATAAAAGGACTGCCTGATTGCTGTACCTACGTGCATTTTTAAAAATAAAAGTCTGACAGGTTTAATTTTGCCTACTATGCTATTTGAACCATGCCTTTTCATCCATCACTGATACATTTATAGCAATTTTATTACAAAATATTCAAGTGTTTTTGGAAATTGCAAGTACATATGTAATATATAAACTACATGTATTATCGCTCAGCTCTTTTCTCTAAATGGTATGATAAATAAATAATAAATAAAATAAATATTTGAGGACAATCTTACACAAATCAACCTAGTCCCAAACTAAGCAAAGCTTGTACTATGGGTACTAGGCGACGATATAGATACTTATATAGAGAAATAAATACTTAAATACATAGAAAACATCCATGACTCAGGAACAAATATTCGTACTCATCACACAAATAAATGCCCTTACCGGGATTCGAACCCAGGACCTCTTGCTTCGCCTACGAAGTACCAGGGTCACTACCAACTAGGCTAAAGCGGTCGTCAATTGATGAATCTCAATTGCAGTGCTTTCAGTTTCTTTAGTTCTGATGTCATGTCCGTCTTTCATTGTCACTTGGGGGAGGCGAGCATAATATTCATAGAAGATGCTTCGTCATTGCTCCTTCACTATAATTTGTGTTGTACGTTAGGTCCCACTTAGTCCAATGAACCCTTAAATAATAAGTTGATTTTTCATCGTGATATGATTTTGATCCCACCAAAAAATCTACCGTCACTCTCCTAATTTTAAAATGGTATAAAATCTCCTCAAGCCTCTCATATCACACTTTTAGTAGTTCACATTTTGGATCAAGTATTTATAAACGTCCATGTTTACACATACAAGCCTGCATGGACTCGGCTGTAGGCGTAGCTATTGAACGTTGTCGTAGCACGGCCCGGCAATCCACAAGGCTCTCCACGACTGATAGGGGACACCAGTGTACTTCTGATCTCTGTTCACTCATAGTTGTTACCGGTCCGGCGGCCTAAGCATACTAGTGATGTGCTCTCAGTCGAGGACATACCGGTTTATGAAGAGGACATCACAAAGCAGTGGTTACTAAAGGCCGTCTGATTGGATTTTACCGGTTTAGGCCGGACCTATCGATTGCGCTGGTAATTGCTTCGACCCGTTTCTGTCCACCAATTCGCAAATTTTGTCTCGACTGGGCGTGCCTCTAGCATAAATAGAACCGGAGAATCATCGCAGCTCTATGCAATCTGAGGTCTAGATTTGGTGGAATACATTGTGAATTTAAGCTGCACAACTGTGATATCTCAGTCTGACGGATAAACTCTGCCTTTGGGGACTGACGTGACATTCGGCTACGGAATTGCACTTTTAATCCACGATAGAGCAAACAATTAAGCTTACACCGTAACATGAGTATGCTTCCTACTGCAGGGGTGTCACGTCACATACACTGTACCAGCCACAAACAAAACATGTAGTTGTTGATAAGTTTAGGGACTAATGTTGGTTATGGTTACTCATCGTTGACCTCAACGCATCCTCAGTATTTCTCAGTAATCTGAAATCTTATTAAAAACGTTCCTGGTTTTCCACGCTACCTTCAAATGTCGTAGTTTGACTTGTAATATGTGAAACGTTGTATGTTCCAATTGTGAATTTTACCCGCCAAACTGGTCAAAGCAAAACTCTTACTGTACACTACCCTACACTACTAGCACAAGATGCTCTTTTTTATCTTTTTTAGGGTTCCGTACTTAAAACGGGACCCTATTACTAAGACTCCGCTGTCCGTCTGTCACCATGCAGGCTGTATCTCAACAAGAGTGATAGGTTGGCAGATGAAATTTTCACAGATGATGTATTTCTGTTGCCGCTATAACAACAAATACCTACTAAAAACACAGAATAAAATGGCCGTGCGCCTAGGTTGATTTGTGTAAGATTGACCCGTAATATTTATTTATTTATTTAATTTTAAAATAGTTTTTTTTATTGATAATGGTACGGAACCCTTCGTGCGCGAGTCCGACCCGCACTTGGCCTTTTGAGCATTCAGACCTCAAGGCGGATTACTGAGCCAATCCACAACCGCTTCCTCGTCTTCATGTGATCCTGGTTGCTTCCTGAAAGACCTCGAAGTTTACTTAGAACTCTCTAATATGTAGGTACATAAATACTTTGTTTTTGCGGAAGCAGTAGCTATCTGACCTTCCAACATTCCAAACCTGAGGGAAAACTTGTCTTTGTTTGAATCTTGCTGAAAGACCCAGTTTGAAAATCACATGCCTGAACCATTGAGCTATAAACATCTCATACACTTATACTCGTACTCGCCAACCTATTTTGATAATGTCCCACCACTATTACTGGTACAACATCGCACGCTGAAGCCCTAGTCAAACTCTTCAAATCCTCCGATACGGAAGACACAGTTTTCTGATCAATTTTGAGCCTTACGCTAACAAGTTAAGGTCTATATTGGCAAGTGTAGTGTGCCTTTGTACAACTTATTGAATAGTTTACGTACGGTCTAACCCCTGTGACGCAGGCTCGGCTATTGACAGAGCGTATTGGTGATTCCGTTTACCTAGTAATTATGGGTTTAGCATGCTCAAACACTCCCTTTTCTTTCTAAATTATGTACGTTTAGTCGGTAAATAATCCTTTCGTGAGCATTTTATTCGGTTAATAGTTCTTTCTCACGTAATTATAGCCCTGTAAGCTAATAGTGCAATTAAACTTCTAACAACAACGATGAAAACAACAACAGTCCGTTTCGCTAGTATTTTGCGTACAACTCTGTTATAGACAGATTTGGGTTTTGGGTGGCATGTTTTACATCATGTCAAACGTCCATGTAGTACCAACTCCCATTTCAATCGGATACCTTACGCTCGAAGTTGTAGACGATTATGTATACCTAGGACAGACTAGACCTAGGTCCAACTTTGAGAAAGAGGTCAAGCGTCGAATCCGACTCGGCTGGGCAGCATTCGGGAAGCTACGGCACATCTTTTCGTCCAATATTCCGCAGTGTCTCAAGACGAAGAGTCTTTGACCAGTGTGCGTTGCCAGTGATGACATATGGCACGGAAACGTGGTCGCTTACTAATGGGCCTCATAAAAAGGCTGATAGTCATCTCCTATTTCTATACCAAATTTCATCTAAATCGGGTCAGCGGTTTAAGCGTGAAGAGGTAACAGACAGACAGATACACTTTCGCATTTATAATATTACTAGTGACCCGCCCCGGCTTCGCACGGGTTTATATGTGTAATACATGCATGTATTATACATAATCAATCAAAAAAAAAAAAAAATCAATTATTTATTCTGCAAATAGGCCACAAGGGCACTTTTACATGTCAAATGGTGTTCTACAATATAATATTAATAATCTTACACAATAATCATTTTAAAATTGCAGATTTTAACTAATTAGTACCTAAATGGTTACAAACTAAATGTCACTGAATGAAAACTAGAACAATCCAAAATTGTAAAATATTATCAAATACATTTGATATAAGGTCTGTATCAGAATTAACAATAAGTTTATGATATAATTTAGTACCCCAGAGATGTATAATGTCTCTGAGCATCCAAATACAATTAATAATTATTCTAATGTTCTTGTAGAGATGTATACTGTCCCTAAGCGTTAAAACAGAAAAAAAAGGATCATTAATGTAATATTGTCAGAGATGTACAGGGTCAATAACAATAAAACGTGTCAAGAACAGAATGATGTCTCTCGTCAAAATAATGATAATAACACTAGTATTTAGGTAGTTACTATGCCCTTGCAAGCATGAACAGACCGGACTCCACAAACAGCACCCGATCACGAGTATGACGCATATCTCAGCCATCGCCTCCCTCAACCATATGTTAGGGAAGGTGGCGACCCGATCAACGACGCCACCGTAAGCAAAGCCCTTTAAGCGAGCATGACATATTCAAGCCACACTGGACATTGATAATAGCAAAGATTAAAGCTACTTGTTCGGCGAGAAAAAGCATTACGTGCTCTCATGTTACATAAAACGGAACAGCTATTTCCGGTACTTATAATAATTACAAAGGTAATACGCCAAGACAATCATACTCGAAGGTATATTAATTCTAATACAATTTGACTGCTACTGGCTTAAAGGCATTTTTGTCGTTTATGAAATCGTTGACATTATAATACGCCTTGCTTAGCAAATATTTTTTTATATGAGACTTAAATTTACTTAACGGCAAATTAACAATTATATTATAAACCTTCCTGTCTATTTAAAAAATCCGCATCAAAATCCGTTGCGTAGTTTTAAAGATCTAAGCATACATAGGGACAGACAGACAGCGGGAAGCTTGTTTTATACTACGTATAGTGATTAGTATGCACATTAGTCTGATTTAAAGTTGATGTAAGACATACCGATACAGTCCAGCTGAAAAAACAGCTAATTACTATGACTCAACTCAACACTACTAAAGCTGTTGTTTTAGAATAGCTGCACGTTCAGCGATCAAAGTGTGCCCCCCCCCCCCCCCCCCCCCCCCCCCCCCCCCCCAGATCCCGAGCAGGGCCTTTAAGGCTTTCTTATTCGAATGAAACTAGGTACATACGCGACACAAAAAATCCGCTGGCGGCGCAACGTTATCGTAATTCTCCCCAGTAACGCATACCACTATACATTTTTACAGGTCAATTTCGAATAACGTGGTCTTAAATACCGGGCTCGATGATAAACCATTGTTTAAACATTGGTCATCGAAATCGAATGCGGCAGCCAACAGCAACACAACACGAGCCGCTTAAAAAAACATTTTCTAGTGAAATAAATCACAAAATGGCCCACTTGAAAAAATTAAATTTTGTAGGGCAATATTTCCGAGCCCAATGCTTCATTTCTAAGTGGTCTAATAAAAGAGAGACGCATAGTGCGAGAGAGCTCGAGAGTATGTCGCGGCCGTCTTGTGATAGCCGTGCAGGGAGAGAAAGGGCTCTTTAATAATAGCCATAGAAGTATAAAAAGCGTTCTCTTAGGGACTCCTACATAAATTGCATCTGGCGCAGTCGGTAGATTCCGAAGCTACGCTCCCAAAGTGAACTAAATTCAAATCAGACAACGTTCTTGGATATATGTACAATAGCATGTTACGACTGGATATAGGTACATAAAGATTACCTACATAATAAGTCATCGATAATCACACGCTCCACCTCCACGTGCCAACCTGCCCTATGCAGCAAAAACACCGCATTTTCACAAACCACACGACTCCCCCATTTTAATTAAACAAATGCGAGTAAACGTGGATAGATAAATTTTAAATTTAAACACACTCACGGTCTCAATGCCATAGACAACGTGGGAACCCGAGCGACGCGAGCCTTGTCGTGGAAATAAATTAACGGAGACTTAACACGTTGTGCGCTACTCACGACCCGGAAAAAACGGGGTATAGTTTTTTAAAGACAGTATTATTTTCTTTCGTAAGTTAATTTTTTATATGCCGACACTCCGTTAATTGATTGAGAGTGTAGAGAAGTTACGAAATTGACAGTACAAGCTGTCTAATCAAGATGTTCCAATTTTATCATTAGATGTATTATTTATTGATCATATTTGTTTTTTTCACTGGCAAAGAACTTACGAGTTAGGTATTGAATATCAATCATTTTAATATTATAAGCAGGTTATACTTACTTTGAAAAACAAAATTAGGCTACAAAGCTTATAACGTTCTAGATTTTAGCGTACAAACATTAAGTAGTATTAGTTTATTTTTCGTATTTCAATATAAACACAAACATATATTAAGTGACCCGATAATATAACTTAAAACAGATTGTTATTCCGCCCGAATTTAAATGGAACCTCTGACATAGTTTGTCCATATTTGTGATTTTTTTAAATGCCGCGAATATGCACTCATCTACTATGCCATTATGTCTTACCTTTTTAATAAACATTTTTAAACTAAGTTTTTTACCGTGATTCTATGCTGAATTCAAAAAATAACGTTCAACTAAGCAGTGTGTTGCCGCCCCGCTTAATATTCCGTTCGTAGCAACAATATATTTGTCACCGTTAGGTATAATTTCTGAACTACGTTCGTACAAATAGTACGTAGTGTTCGCATTCGCCGCTCGTATTAATTGTTGCCTTTGTACCTACAATTAAACGACGACGTATTCAAATTATAAGGATATATTTTACAGACGTGTTATTTTTGTGCTCATATTGTAACGTTATGCTTTGTAAAGGTGGTCAAGTGTTTTTCTCGTTATTCTTTGGATTCTAGGTAATAATATAAGAGATAATATTTTAATGTCCCTACATGAATCTATAATTTATTGATACTACTGGTGACAAGATTCTACAATGTATCATCATCATCATCATTACCTTATACAAGTCTTATGCATGAGAGGTATCGTAATGTACCTATATATAAGTATCGCTCATAAGTCATAACTTTATTTTACAAAAAAAAAACGTTGCACTCAAAACGGTATTGGACGCGCTTTCATAGGTATCCATTAAACGATCTAAAAACAAAACGTTATCTTATAACGTTATGATTTTGATTCTATTTTAATATAAAGTGATATGACGTTGTTGGGAATATTGAGTTATAGATCGTTATGATATTGCTTTGTTTTCTAACGCTATAAAGGCCTGCTTTACACACATTTTTTTTTATTTCTTCGTAGATCTTCTTCTTCTAAATGATCTAAGCCAAAGCTAATTTGATTGCTGCGCGGCACAGTAATTTTGTGTTTAGTTAGGGCTTCAGTAATGTGTAGACAAATAGGTAAGCAATGAAACTACTCTCTTGTTGAAGTTTACTGTTAATCGGTTATAAAAGCTATGTTGATCAAATAAACGATTTGTATTTGAAAAGATATCAAGAGTCATGTTTAATGATATTTTTTTGGGAAAGACACCTTGGATTTCACTTATAAATAAATAATATAGGTACTTAAACACAATTTGCCGGTTCAATTTGCAGGAAAATAAGTACAGTCACCGGCATCAATATATGATGAATCAAAGGGCGCAAAAATATCTGACAAGCTCTTACGGCTCTAGGATAATAGAGTTGTCATCAGATATTTTTGCGGCCTTTGTTCCATCATATATTTATGCCGGTGACTGTACCTACATATTTTTCCATATGTAAGAACATTATAATCTGCGTTGGAGGTACTTCAAAATATATATTTACATACGTACAAAAAACGGCAATTGTTATGCTAATAATCAATCGAGTCGATTCCCGAGCTGGCTCGATATTACCATAATGCTCGGTAATTGAGGATCAAAGTTTTCCTCGAGTCTCGACAAGTTGGGTAACTTCTGGCTAATTTTTGTTAAGAAACTGTCGAGATTTTTATTGTTGCTCTAGTTCATTATTGAAATGGACGGGAAACACTATTTACGTTTTGTTTGACTTTGATGTTGTTGAGAAATTGTTATCCAAGAATTTAGCACAACATGGTTTGTCTTTAATACGAATCATATTTTTTAAGAGTATTACTTAGTGGCTTTGTGAGCTGTAGAACTCGCAATCCTGTCTTTTTTAGGGTTTCGTACTCAAAGAGTAAAACGGGACCCTATTACTAAGACTTCGCTGTCCGTCCGTCCGTCCGTCCGTCCGTCTGTCTGTCACCAGGCTGTATCTCAAGAACCGTGATAGCTAGAGAGTTGAAATTTTCACAGATTATGTATTTCTGTTGCCGCTATAACAACAAATACTAAAAACAAAATAAAATATTTTTTAAGGGGGGCTCCCATACAACAAACGTGATTTTTTTTGCCGTTTTTATAGATAATGGTACGGAACCCTTCGTGCGCGAGTCCAACTCGCACTTAGCCGGTTTTTTTTTAAATTTATTTTTCATTCGAAAAACTGAATTGTCAAAATAAATCTGCATAATTATTGAATCTGCTCACAAAATTTCACGAGTATCGGTTGACAAAAGCAACCTGTAGAGAAGAACAGCAGACGACATACCTAAATGCGAGAGTATTTTCGCCCAAGTTGAAACGGAGAACTTCATTCGGTTCGCTCCCTCGTTCAAAAAGTATAAGCACTAACGAACATAACAATTTTTTTTTATTTTATTTTTTTTATTTATATGTTCAAATTACATCTTACAAAACATTTATCAAACTGTTACGTTTGATGGCGAGACGCGCCCAGTTTTTATACAACTTAACCTAATTAATATGGCCCGCAATGTATCGGTAACAAGTTAATGACCGACATCACTGACATTCGATTGTATTCAAATCTTGCCTTTAAGGCGCCGTAGTTTCATGGTCTCTCTCCTTCTCACTGATCATAAGCGGGAGCGAGATGGAAGTGCGTGTTCGGAAGCGCTGATATCATGTTTTATAAACAGACGCATTATATCGTTTCAAAAACTCTGTTCGATTAACTTCGCTGAACCTACGGCGCCTTAACGTCACATCGTCAGTTAGTTCCAAATAAACGGTTGCATTACATTGCTGCTCGAGATGAACTAACGGATGCTTAAGTGTGCATGAGTTGCACCAACTTACGGTTACAGACCGATCAACGTTAAATATGGCGCCGATAGCTGTCATTCCATACAAACTCGTCAAACTTTCCATACATTCAGTTTTTAACGAACAACGCCTCCGGTTGCAGTCGGTTTGGTCCAACCCACCCTAAGTTGGATAATCATTCTCTTGGCTAGGTACCTATAATGTTTCCTGAAATACAGCATTAATAAAACACCGAGTAAAAACACTATAAAGCTAAGTGACTTCAACCAATTCCGACACAACGCTAAAATGGTGGAATTTCGTAATAGTTAAGGTAATAGCGCGAAACGTCGCAGTTTCTGTCGGCGACACAGCTGCGCGCGATGCCGACGCAACAGCGCTTCCCTTTGCTGGTGTGGCCCAAGTTAGGAGCGAATGGCAAACATCCAGTCCAAAGAGTATATTATGGGCAGTAGCGTAGCGTGGGGGGGCATGGCCCTGGGCGGCATACAAAAGGTGGCGGTGGATAAGGAACATAGCGAAAATATATTTCATTGCATCATCATCATATCAGCCGAAAGACGTCCACTACTGGACATAGGCCTCCCCCAAAGAGTGCCACCATGGCCAGTCCTGCGCCACCCGCATCCAGCGGACTCCCGCGACCTTTACCAGGTCATCATCATTTCATTGCATGGGGGGGGCGAATTTCCGGCGATAACCCACGCTACGCCACTGATTCTAGGTATACAGTACAGTCAGCATAATATAGTTAGTAGCAGCCAAAGTAGCCAAATATATCGGTACACGTCTTTGTTACAGTAAGAGTAAGGTTGTGTTATATATTTGGCTTCTTTAGCTGCTACTAACAATACGATGCTGACTATACTAGTTGCGACCGTGGTTCCGCCTGCGTGCCGCTACTAGATGTGCCCGCCGCGGTCGGTCTGTGTCAATATCCCTTTTCCCAGGGGATGGATATAAAAACATTGCCTATGTCCATTCTTAAGGCATACGAATGGTACCCTATATTACCCAGAGCATAATTTCGAATCGATTGACACCTCATTTATCAATGTATCTTGAACACTACGTCGGAACACATGTAAATACAAACATAGACTGCTAAAAACATATCCCTTCCTTTCGGATCTGCCGTAGTCTGGCTTCTTTTTTTCTTCTTATTTAAGAGCTAGGCTCTTGTCGGTGGAGTAATTTCCAACTTGTTTTACATTCTGCCTTTCTTATTATTTCTCTGTACGATGAAGCGTTTATTTTCTCTTTTATTTGCTCGATGTAAGATATCATCGGCCTTCCCCTTTTTCTTTTCCCTTCTATTTTTCCCTCTATTATTGTTTTCATCCAGTCGTCGTGGCGTAACATGTGTCCTATCATTTTTCCTTTCCTGTTTTCAATAATTTCTATCAGATTTCTTTTTTCATTGGCTAAATCCAGAACCTCCTCATTAGTTTTCTTTTCCGTCCAACTGACCCTTTCTAACCTCCTCCAACACCACATTTCAAACGCCGCCAGTCTCTCTCTATCCCGTTGCGTCATGATCCACGTTTCGCAGCCGTTGAGTGCTATGCTGTGCGTAGTCGGGCAATAAAAGTAAATCCATATCGCGTCAGAAACGCTGCGTCTTGCAACACAACGCACGATTTTATTATTTACACAACAACGCGTCGCCTAAAATTAACTACAAAACAGTACGTTCTGCCCGAAATTGGCAAAGTGAGTTGCGAAATTACAATTTACTGCGTCATATGCCGACGGGTGCCTGCGATACTTATTCGTTTAGTATTACTTAGCGGAAAAGGAAGTTTGTATGATAAGAAATAAGAAATATCTTACAACACCATGAATGTAACTATAATTATAATATATATCGCTACCTATAAATATCTATAAGCTCTATTCCGAAGGTCCATTATTTATATGTACCTAGTTACCTTTTTTTTTACTTTTATTTATTCAAAATTATAAACTTATTCTACTACATTTATATACTATTTAGTTCTTACTGAAGCCTCAATTAGGCTTATTTGTAAGAAATATCTAATTAATATTAGTTTATTACCTACTGCTGAGCTATAACCACGAACTTCGAATCTCGAACTTCGTATATCTCCGTCTCTATCGCACTTATGGTTTATGGTACTCGAGCGACAGAGACGGAGATATACGAAGTTCGAGATTCTAAGTTCGTGGTAGCGCCGCTGGTCGTTTGCATAACGATTGGTTCTCGTTAGGTAGATGTAATTGTATTTTTTTAAGGAAAAATTATCGTTGGCTTGTCCTAACGCACGTTTGAAAAATTACGCAACTACTACTACTAATCTGGTGAAAGACTTTTCGAATTCGGATAAGTAGTTTCGGACAAAAAAAAGAAAACAAAGCTACAAACTTTACTTCTTTATAATATTAGAATAGATAAGTAGTAGTTATAGTGGTAGGTATAACTAAACTTAATAGTCCTTGTTTTACTTTATATTCCATTTAAATATTTTTTCTTTATTGAATTTCGAACGTTTTCGGTATCTGCAATCGTAGGTATTCAGCATTCCTTATACCTCTAATACCGGCATTGAAAACGGAAACTTTTATCATATCGCAAAGGATGCTATGAAATCAGAATACATTTGCAGTGCATCCCGGTGAATGTCAGACTAACATCTACAACACACCTCAAGGAAATTCTATTGTTTGAAAGAAAACCTTAACTGAACACAGTAAGGACGATTTTACCATTCCACTCGTGGACAAGATAAGAGTTAGCGAGAGTTACACGTCCCTATGCAATTTAAGAATATTGAAAACAATTCTGGGCACACACTGGTGCACTATTGTTTCAATTTTGTTGAAAAACTTTAGTTGGGAAAAAGCCGTATCGTATAAAGCTATACATGGATGCAATAAGATATTTTAAACGTATCGATATTATCTGAAACTGAACGGAAAGAATTGAATTTAGACTTTAGTGTTCTTGCAAAATGCATCTTTTTGTTCAGGGTTATCTTTTGCGTATTCTGCGTGAATTCCCATACAAATTCTACCCCTAATTCCAACCCCTTGAGGGATGATTTTCGGGATGAAAACTATCCTATGTTTTAATAAACTATCAAGGTATTACTTGCCTTAGAAAAACGCACAGTTTCATGGGTAATAGTGTAAAGTAGGTATATCCAAAATGCTTTGCCACGTAAACACACCCACTTTTAAACTAGTATGGAGTAATACGATAACGGCATTAAAAATAACAAAGATTCTGTTCCGAAGCTCGAGTTAACTTACTTCATAATCATCATTGGCCTTGAACATTTGTGAAAAAGCTATTTAGGCGGCGTTCGATGTCACAGGTGCAGCATTTACGTACATGACTCGTAAGGGCCGACACGGGGGCGACAGGTAAGACCGAATATTGGACAAGTAAATGTTGTGCACGGTGATGTAGGGTGGGTAGCAGCACGCTGGTGTCTCAGTTCTTGTCGGAACGACAGGAAATCGAACCAAGCTTTATTGTGCGCAACCATACCTTAGCACAGGGTCTTCCTCCCATGGTCTCACCCTTTTCCCTATTTGGTTGCGTCGATCTTAAGGGGATCCCATACGCCAATGACCTTCAATCTGAATCCCTTAGTTTTCTAATGTTTTTTGTAGCTTATCATATGGCGCGCATTCGGACGTATATGGGTTGGAGTGCGGGGTGAGGCAGGGGGGGTTGAGTTCGCCTCGCCTCTTCAATTTGTATGTAAACCGGTTGCTCCAAAAACTAACTGCTACCAGGGTCGGCTGTTCGGTTGATGGTGTTTTTATAAACAACATTAACTATGCGGACGACATGGTCTTGTTGTGCCCTTCGTTCAGTGCGCTGCGTGACTTGCTGCGAGTTTGTGAGTCATATGCGGAGGCCCACGGACTCAAATACAATGCAAGAAAAAGCGAGTTCCTAATTTTCAGGGTTAGTAAGAAACCTTACGAGGATGTGCCCCCGGTGACTTTGTGTGGAACTCCCTTGACTCAGGTAAAACATTTTAAGTATTTGGGTCATTGGGTCTCTGAGGACATGAGTGATGGCATGGACATAGAGAGAGAGCGCAGAGCGCTGTCCGTGCGGTGCAATATGTTGGCTCGTAGGTTTGCACGTTGTAGCGACGAGGTTAAGTTGACGTTGTTTCGAGCCTACTGTCAGTCTTTCTACACATGCAGCCTATGGGTCAATTTTACTAAGCGCACGTACAGCGCACTGCGCGTGCAGTACAACAACGCGTTCAGGGCGCTGTTCCGGCTGCCGTGGAGCTGCAGCGCGTCCGGCATGTTCGCCGCGGCGCGCACCGACGACTTCCACGCGACGCATAAGGAAGCGTTGTGCCTCCGTGCTTACCCGCCTGCGCACGACCACAAACAGCATCCTGAACGTGTTTGCTGACAGGTGGAACACACCCGTGATGAAGAGGTGGTTGGCCCTTCACGGTCCTAGTTATTAGTAGTTTAGTTAATTCTTTTAGTTATGTTTATTATTTTAAAATTCAAAATTTCCTTTGTTATCATTTTTGCTTTTATGTATATACCCACCTATGTGTAATACCTATGGATGAATGTCTGAAATAAATTGCTATTTATTATTATTATTTATTATATTAACAACAACAGTTTTAAGCAATATATTATCCCGTATTCACTTCAAACATCACTGTCTTCGAGATATTTGGCATCAAAGTAGGACAATTTTAGACCTAAAAACAGGTTTTCTGGCCATAATTTTTGTCTTAATTAGTTTAAAATCAAAACCCTACACACGTTTATAGAGACACCAGAGATGAACTCAAATATGTAGACTTCGTATATGTTAGATCTTTCACAGCAATCTTATAACAAAGAATGTGTTTTTTTAGACAATGTTTAAAAAAATCATAAAAAAAGAACTATTCATTTCTTTCAAAATATGGTACACAAAAATGGAGATTAAAGATTGAAGAATCGATAGCCGTTTACCTTATAATTCTATCTGTAATGCAAAAGTATTTGTATCGATTCAAAACTAGTCAAAAATCGATGAAAAACTCGGGTAGCCCCTTAAAGCACAACATTCTTGTTAACTACATAGTTATTAAGCATGTTTAGGGTAGGTTAAGCGGTGTTTGTTAAAATCTGATAGTATTTATAATCTAGCTAGCTTTTTATAATTTTAAGGAGTGTATATAAAATATTGGTAATAATAATAATTTTAATCATTGTATAATGTTGACATTTTGTTATTCATACCTAAATATTGTTATGTTATATTAATTGAATAATCAAATTCATTTGACATATTATGATTCTAATTTTGACATTTTGTTACTCATACCTAAATATTGTTATGTTATACTAGTTGAATAATCAAATTCATTTGACATATTATAATTCTATTTTTGACATGTAATTTTTTATATTTTATGAATAAATGAGTATGAGTATGAGTATGGAAAGTTTGACACGTTTCTATGGGATTACAGCTGCTTGCGCCATATTTAACATTCATCGCTATGTAATCGTAAGTACTGCGATTAATCCCCTAAAGAAACATAATTATTCGAGATATCAAAGTTGATTGAATCCCGCGATGGGACCACGCCTACGCGGTGTTTTCTTTAAATTTAAAAACCATTTTCTGTCCATTTCCCTTCGGTAGTTTGCCATGAAATTGCTTCCAGCAAATTGACATCGTTCTGAGGCGGAGAATTTTCTTATGATATTCGGATTTTGTTTTGAGTTTGTAACGATTATGCTCAGTTAAACAAGTAACTGGGTCTAAATATTTCGTATAGTATTTGAGATTTACTTAACCTAAAAATCAACTTGTATTTATTATAGAAAATTAATGAATTTGTTTTTTCTTTTCAGGTATGTTGACGAAATCTTCAGTTCTTAAGCAGTAGTCCACTAGTAGGTATGTTATGTAAGATTACTTGACCAGCAATTTAAGTAGTTATATTCCTACATTGCTGCAGAAGCCGGGAAAATAGGGATTGCCGGCCAATTAGATATAGGATAGGGATACGAGACTAGCAATCCTATAGGTCTACGGTCTCCCCCGCCTGTCGTAGAAGGCGACTAAAGGGGGTCATCGGGGTCGCAGTGTGTACGAAGCTGGAGGTCCCGGGTTCGAATCCCGGTCAGGGCATTTATTTGTGTGTTTATCACGAATTATTGTTCCTGAGTTATGGATGTTAAATATGTATATAAGTATCTATATGTATTTATCTATTAAATAGATCGTCGCCTAGTACCCACAACACAAGCCTTATTGAGCTTACCGTGTGCCTAGGTTGATTTGTGTAAGATTGTCCCGTAATATTTATTTATTTATTCTGGCGGGGGCCGAGGCACTCACCTAAAAACCCCAGGGAAGGCAACCATCATCATCCTAGGACGAGCCAAATGTGGCGAGTCGCGAGGAGGGCTCCAGTGCGTTCAGTATGAGATCCTGGAGTCCTCCGCATGAGAGCGCAGATGCCGGCCGCCGTGGAGTTTTTAGTGGATAGAAATACCACATAACCCAGTCATACTCCGATGATTGGGTACCTGGTACGCAGGTTTCCTCCACGAAAAAAAAAAAAGGTATGTATATATTGTAAATAGGTATACCTATTGTAATTTTCTTAAACATGCAATTTTTCACGATGTTTCGTTCTTTACCATATGTATAATTATGCTTATACTCAATGGATTTTCAGTTGTGCGACCGAAGTCGCTAAATTTATCTTTTGTACAGTCGGCCATTACTTTATCGCTTTAAGGAGATAAACGACTTTCCAAGGGACAAATCCAGACATTTAAAGTGACAAAGTTGTAAATTCCTCCCACTATTAACTAGTACCCAGTTTCAATTTATTCCGTTTTGTCAAATAAATCGTTTACGAGAGTCTGCATGGGTATCGATTTGCCTTCTATTTACGACTGTACCCTGTATAGTCCAAGAAACAAGGAATGTTTTTAAAAATACTTAACCCATTCACGGCCACGCTAATCTCGTAGCGCTACGCCGTAGTCCGTAGCAGCTTAAACCTCGTATGTAGCGAAAATCGCTCGTAGCCATTTGACGCACATGTGTCGTCATGGGCCCTGAATGTGTTAACATCTGGTTCTTATAAAAATACATAATAGGGGCGTGGCGTAGACTCAAAATTTATTATTACTTCAAAGGAAAGAAGGCAAAAAAATATGCCTAATGACGAAAATCCCTTTCGAATATCTCAAAAAACTACGAAGCTGCAACCTTTTCAATGTTGCCTGTTAGAGAGAGAAAACGATCCGGGATCATGACGTCACGATCGTCTAGCGTCATATGAAGGTGCGTTTTGCGGAAAAGGGACAGAACATACCTTTTCTTAAAACTTTGGACGCTTATACCTAACTTTGTGATTATTTAACCTCTTGCGTTGCTATTTTCTCCAGTTGACTACATTTTTAATACGTTTTCGAGAAAATGCAACATTATTGATTATTTTATTTAGTGTCTACACCCCTATTATGGCAATAACAAACGTTGGAAGCTCGCCTAAGAGATAATTTGCTAGACAAGCGAAAAATTGTTATGTATGGAAAGAAAACATAATAGGAACTAGATTTATATAACATTTTTTCCTGCTACGACCGGATGCGCTGGTTAAAAAATTGGTTACCTCTCGAGCACCTTGCATATCCAGCGTTGTAAATTATTCTACACATACATACATATTAACGACCAATGGCAAAATCAAGTAGATTAAACTCCGTGGCCAGCGTAAATCATATCTATAACTGCGCCGCCATAGCCGGTTTATGCATCAGCTGTCAAAATAAGCAATAACCGTTTATAACGACCACAACTGATTTATGTAATAAACGTGATCATTGCAAGCCCGTGGCTACTGTTCGTCCCTGTTTAGAAAAAATACCGTGGTAAGAATAGGCATACAATAAGAAAAAAATCAGATTGGTAACTGTAATCTAAAAAAAGCGGCCAAGTGCGAGTCGGACTCGCACATGAAGGGTTCCGTTAAATAAATTGCTTTCTACGATTTCTGACGTATTAAAAAAAAACTACTTACTAGATCTCGTTCAAACCAATTTTCTTTGGAAGTTTGCATGGTAATGTACATTATGTATTTTTTTTAGTTTTATCATTCTCTTATTTTAGAAGTTACAGGGGGGGACGGGACACATTTTACCACTTTGTACACTGGAAGTGTCTCTCGCGCAAACTCTTCAGTTTAGAAAAAAATGATGTTAGAAACCTCAATATCATTTTTGAAGGCCTATCCATAGATAATACCCCACACGTATGGGTTTGATGAAAAAAAAATTTGAGTTTCAGTTCTTAGTATGGGGAACCCCAAAATTTATTGTTTTTTTTTCTATTTTTGTGTGAAAATCTTAATGCGGTTCACAGAATACATCTACTTACCAAGTTTCAACAGTATAGCTCTTATAGTTTCGGAAAAAAGTGGCTGTGACATACGGACGGACAGACAGACAGACAGACAGACAGACAGACATGACGAATCTATAAGGGTTCCGTTTTTTGCCATTTGGCTACGGAACCCTAAAAAGTTATTAATTTCCGACATTTGACTAATATAACTTTTTATGAAACGTCAAACACGCTCTGTTATTTATTATAGAGTTTGTAGGGAAATACGTAAGTGACGTCACAGTTTTCAATGGTCAAAAAGTGACTTTCGGATGTTTGTGTATTTAAATTACATCTGTAAAAAAAAGCGGACAATTGCGAGTCGTACACCACCGTACAGAATTACAAATGTATAAATGTTTCCCCTGTACTTGTTAAGTAGTATAAGACGATATTACTTGCCAAATTGCATAGTTGTAGGTGAACCGAAGTACCCTATAAATTTTGATTCCCTTGAGAGTGTCGAAATATACGTTTTTGTACTCGACGATTAAAATCTGTGTATTAAGATTTCATAGAGAATACTGCAACGTCACTCTTTTCATAGTTGTAGTCCATGTTACTGTCGAAACAATCGAAATAACTACTTTTCGATACGCTCCAGACAACTAAAATAAATTCGACCAATCACGTGGCTGCTTTACTGAACTGTAATGAATTGGACCAATAGAATCGCTTTGATGTCGTACGCTCGTTGATGTCTTTTAAGATATCAACAAGCGTACGAGCGATGAGCTGCACTTCGTTTCAACAGTATCGAGTTTGTTTAATTAGTTCAGTTGACTAGTAGAAAATTAATTTTAATGAACTCGTACAAAAAGTATTGTTCACAATAGTGTTATAATCAAGCTTTTTAATCTCGTACCTTACTTAGGCCACTCAGCAAGCTTCGTGGCCTAAACACGGTACTCGACTAAAAAGCTCTCTATTATAACACGATTGTAAAAATACTATTTTGTACCCGTCGATTAAAATCTGTGTATTAAGATTTCATAGAGAATACTGCAACGTCACTCTTTTCATAGTTGTAGTCCATGTTAGTGTCGAAACAATCGAAATAACTGTTTCGATACGCTCCAGACAACCGAAATTTGAAAATAGAACTAAAATAAATTCGACCAATCACGTGGCTGCTTTACCGAACTGTAATGAATTGGACCAGTTTCATTTCATTTCATTTATTCCTTTATAAAACGTAGTTTTACATGTCAATTTTAGATCTTAAATATGTCTTATAAGTATGTCTTAGTTTAGGTACACTGCAGCATGTAGTCAATAGAATCGCTTTGATTATTGAGTTTACTCGTTGATGTCGTACGCTCGTTTATGTCTTTTAAGATATCAACGAGCGTACGAGCGATAGGCTGCACTTCGTTTCAACAGTATCGAGTTTGTTTAATTAGTTCAGTTGACTCGTAGAAAATTAATTTTAATGAACTCGTACAAAAAGTATTGTTCACAATAGTGTTATAATCAAGCTTTTTAATCTTGTACCTTACTTAGGCCACTCAGCAAGCTTCGTGGCCTAAACACGGTACTCGACTAAATAGCTCTCTATTATAACACGATTGTGAAAAATACTATTTTTGCGGTATAAACGGCCGTATCTTTTTTACGTTAACTTAGATGTTTGATTTTTTCACAGCTTCAAGAAACTGTAGACCGAGCATATGGTTTTTATTTCAACTCGATACCTCCTCCACGCGTTCCCGAGATAAACGTTCTTGATATGACAGACAGACAGACGGACAAGAATGTGATCCTAGAAGGGTTCCGTTTTTTCCTTTTGAGGCATGGAACCCTAAAAACATTCTAAATCGAACCCAAATGTCAACGTGACGTTATTATTGGCAGAGGTTTGTTTGTCCTTCATTTAATTGTTGTGACGTCGACAAAAAAATATGGGCCGGTTCTGACTGTACCTTTCTGAACACAAAATGGAATTAAACTAGGTTGAATATAAAATGGATTTTATTTTGGACTTAAAACTTAAGTTAATTAGGCTTTCAGTCTGCCTTCATTTGAATAACTAATAAAAGCATTTAGCGGATATTATTTAGTTAAAGCTATTATGTTATGACGTATCACGATAATACAAGTAAGATGATATATCTATACCTATGTATATCTTTTTAACAAAAGAGCTTCTGGTCTGAGTAACCTAACTAAAGCACGAAATTCTGATTATATAAATTGCAATAGCTTAAATCGTGATTTTACAACGAAATGAGAGATTGAGATACACGCGTAGATACATTCGGCGATGAATTCCATTCGCGCCAGGTCGATTTATTTTCCATAAATGCCAGGATCGATTTAAGTATTCTAACGGGCTAGCATTTGTTTTAGAACCTTACTTTATCTTGATTTGTAGACTACAGTAAAATTTGAGGAGTTAGACTGCTACATTGAAATGCCTAAGGTCAAAAGGCAATTTGTATTTTATTACTTGTTGTTGCAAGAGTTGCCCACACTACTTCAAAAGAAACTACTTACATACTTAGAAATATTGTGTAGGAATTATATGTGCCAATTACAATGTCTCTTTCACTTCTCATACTCTGAAATAAGTCTCAAGTGCTCACCAACTTAGCAACAAGCCTCTTACCCAAAATAACTTAAAAGGAGCCTATAAGAAAACCGTAAAAAGTTATGATTGGCTCCGCCCTATTAATGTGGAGTACAATTCATTAAACACTAAGTTGGCCCATCTGTCATCGTGGGCGGTCACGCCCCGCGACTCAGTGTCACTTTACCGGTTTTTTCCCCATTTTCCCGGTTTTCCCTATTTGCCCAGCAGGTGTGCTGTTTGCTGAGCCGAAGTTTTTCTGCGGTGACGTTTATTTTTAGAAAGTATGTTTAAGGGGCTTGGATTTGTGTTGCGCCTTTTTGGGTAGACAGGTCACGGGAACAAAAACTCAGCTTAGCACATCCCTGGTGGATAATCACCTTAATATATGGTAGTATATTAGCTATATTTTACCAAAATAAATATCCTAATATTAAAAAGCTGGGTCTTGTGGAAATTCTTGGCTTTGGCCAGTATAGCAATGAGCGCTCTTTGTCTGAAATTATTTGTATTGTTTTTACCCGTGACCTCGTATTTTAACTAACAGAAATACGGTCAGCGTGGGTTTACATAATCTATGGCTAACCATCCACAATCGAATAATTATTCTACAGTAGTTTACATATTAATCATTTTAAAGCCCTAATACCACAGCGGCCCAAACCAGAATTAATAATTTTCCGAATACATATTACGATACCTAACCTAAATTAGATTAAGCTCTTTAATTAAACTAATACCCTCTTCATTTCCTTCCCTGATTATTCAATAGGAATAAATTAATTCTCTTAGATTTATTTTACCCAAGAGGTACTTTTACGAACCTTCAGAATATAGGCCCAATTCTCGAAGCTACAAATTAAAGCCGAAACGCACTGACAGCGGTGGCGGAGCGGCGCGGAGGCGCTTAGATGTATTTTACCCAAGATGTACTTTTACTCAGTGCTTTTACTAACCTTCAGATTATAGGCCCAATTCTCGAAGCTACAAATTAAGGCCGAAACGCACTGACAGCGGTGGCGGAGCGGTGCGGAGGTGGTAGCGGTTGTCATAACGTTCGAACTAAATATGAAAGGACAGAACGGCGCGGGGCGTCGCGGTATTCTATGCGGACCCTTTCGTATTAGTTCGAACTGTTCGAACATTAAAACCGGTACCGCCTCCGCGCCGAGGAGCGCCGCTCCGTCACCGCTGTCAGTGCGTTTCGGCCTTTACAATTTTACGAGTCTAAACCTGTAACACTGGTCAAAAGTCTAGTTGCTATTGGTCAAGCGTTGCTAGTTTAGACTACAATATTGTAACTTGATGCTGCGAGAAATGACACAGTACGACCAACGCAATGGACCTATCTTTGCCTTACGCGGAAAAGAGGCAGTTTTTGAATATGAAGGGTAAAGCTATACGTGCATTTTTTTCATATTCTGAAGGGTAACAATTTGACTAACAAACAGAGTTACTTGCGCATTTATAAAATTAATATTGATTACAATCTCCAAACAAATAAAACGAACTAAAGCTAAGGTTTACTCCATTACTCATGTGAGTATCCACTATCCTCGTAGTTGTGTAATAATCTTCTATTTTTCTCTCTAGGACCTAGAATGATTAAGTTAAGCTTTGTTTCCACGGCTTACTGTTTACTTCCTCCCTCTCACGAGGCGTCTAGACGGCTCTAAACAACACAATGCAATACTAAATCTCAGCCTTACAATATTTATATGTATGAGCAGGGAATAGAGCAGGGAAAGGGTTAGCCTTTGTTGTGGTGAAATGGATAGGGTTAAACTATTCTTTGATGTAGTAGGAGTAGGTAACTTTTAGTTACAGTGAAGTTGATGATGGAATGTATATTAAATATATACTAGTGGCACAGTGAGCAGTATAAATCGTGAGCCTGATTTTTTTTTTCTAAGTTCGAATAATAAACTCGTCGGAAAAATTCTGTATAGTTTACGAACCGGCTCCATACCGGCTCACAAAATTCCATGAGAATCGGTTGAGAAATGCAGGTTGCATTTCTCAACCGTCGCTATAGGAGAACAGCTGGACAGCGTGACATATGTAGTGACAGACAGCGGAAATACGAACGATTTTCGGCCCAAGCTGAAGTATAGAACTTCGTTCACTTCTCTCGCTCGTTCGATAAAAAGAACTAAATGGCCGTGTGTCTCCGCCCTCATATGACAAAGAACGCAAGCGAAGATACGAGATGAAATATAGCCTTTGTCCATCCCGAAGATACATTCTAGACAATGCAATGGTGGTAGATTCTTTAAAATCGGATTAGTTGTTTTGAATATTACCTGAATATACAAACTTACAAACCTATCTTACATTTTACAGACAAACAAAAATGTCGTATACCACACCGGAGTCTTCACACACACTTTTTCATTAAGCGTGGTGGGGGGCATATCAGTGCAAAATTGCACTCTGTGCCTGTATGGGAATGTTGTATACCCAGGGCAGTTAGCCTTTTTAACCCCCGACGGAAAAAGAGGGGTGTTATAAATATGTTTAACGTGTCTGTGTGTGTGTGTGTGTGTGTGTGTGTGTGTGTGTGTCTGTGTCTGTGTCTGTGTGTGTGTGTGTGTGTGTGTGTGTGTCTGTGTCTGTGTGTGTGTCTGTCTGTGGCATCGTAGCTCCTAAACGAATGGACTGATTTGAATGCAGTTTTTTTACCCGAAAGCTGACGTGATCGAGATGGTTCTGAGCTAAGATTTTTTTTTTTAATTTTTTTTTTATCAAAATCGGTTCAGCCGTTTCTGAGATATTAATCTTTGAAATGAAAATGTCGCGCGGCTTTCAACTTTTCTAAGTTGTAGTCATTGACATATTGAGTCGCCTAGAGATGGATTGAAATTCCTCAAAAATATGTATATCTATTTAAAAATACCTTGAGACACAAGTTCTACAGTTGTAGCATATCTTTACACCTAGCACAAAATCCCCAACACAACGCGCGCACTCTCAGCCTTAGAACACTGCTCGAGCAGCTGTGCTAGAGCCGATCATTGTCTTACTTATATAAATAAGTACGGCTCCTAAGTGCCTCTTTGTGCAACAGCGCTAATGGAGACGAACTGCATTTGCAGGCAGGTGCAGCAAACTGCAGCCATTTGCTGAGACTGGAAAAATGGCGGTAATTGTAAATTAAGTCTTCTTTGTCTCTGCTTTAGTGGGTTGTCGCTGGCAATAGAATAGATGCAGTTTATGTACAGTCAAGGAATTAAATTTCCAACACACCTAAGGTACAATATCGTATAGCAAACTGTCACCATAAGAGCTAGCTGGAGCACGACATTACTTTGACATAACATGCATTGTGTTATGTTAGTAACTAGGCAACAGATTAACTACGTTGACATGGTGAACTGAACTTTTAAACGTGTTATCTCATGAATCCCTAGTCCTTCCTGTTGTAACTCCACAGTTTTGGAGCTCTTAATAGTTCACGGGTAGCGACAAGCATTTTATTTTTCAAATTAATAACGTGAAAAATATTTTACAATTTTCTCGATTGACACTGACACATGACACATGTAGAAAAGCAAATGATAACTTTTCGCAAAGAGGTTATCTGTAATGTGAAGTGAGAAATAATACGTATTGACACCTCAATACTATTACTGAAATAGAATTTTCGACCTTAATGCATTGCGAATTTCGAACGACATTTCCACGAAATGGGTAGGGAATTAAGTTCCTTGACTGTACAAGTGTCGGAACAAAATACTGGCTTTTCTGTTATATTTATAGACCTAGCTATCTATACTAATAATAAAGAGGTACGAGTAAAGTGTGAATCGTGTGAATTATAAATTTGTTTTGTAGGGGAAATCACGCATCCGATTTCAAAAATTCTTTAATCTAGATATAGAATAGACATTCGGGATGAATATAGGCTATTTATTTTTAGACAGCAGCTTTGCCTGCGTTCTTAGGAATTCACAGGCGGAGCAGCTGGCGTGATAGTAAAGTCAAACAAAATAGAAAATATGGATATTTAAAGTTGTCTTCGTTTAAATAAAATACTGAAATAGATTTCTAGTTTGATGATATGAATATAATTTTCAACGCTATTTTGGCTTCACAGTGCACATGGCTCATGAATAATTTGATACAGTTATTCATCCAATAAATGTACTAACGATATCGGATTTAATTCGTGCTATCCATCCAATCTATTTCGGTAATACATTTCTAATTATAGGTATTCGATGTAAAAAAAATATATTGAAATCTTAGAGAAAGAACCCCATTAGAGAAGCCATATGTACGCGTGCCACCATAAGAGACGGTAAGGCCTCCATTTAGCAATGCAGCTAAATTGAAAACTTGTTTTCACCTCACTAGCTCGGAAAGCCCTTTTTGTATGTTTGATATCTATTGAGAAAATCGCTTTTTATCCACATGTGAAGAAAGTAGACGTAGAACGTTAAAAGTACTATGACGTAGAACGTTAAATGTTTATTTTCCTGACATATTTTTTTAACATTTTTTTTTCCTTTTTTTTTATTGTTTTTCGTTTTTTTACCTTTTTTTTACATTTTTTTTGTGATAATGTGAGATAGTGTGAGATAGTGTGAGAGATAGTGTGAGATAGTGTGAGATAGTGTGTGATAGTGTGAGTTTTTTTGTCTTACCCTTTTTATTATTTTCCTCGCTGTAGTGAGGTGAAAAGTTTTATGTTATACACGGGTAAAAAGTTATTTTACGTCTCGTGTGTTGAAACACTCGCTGGTAATATACAACTTTCCCCCCTTGTATAACAAATAACTATTAAAATGGCTGACGGCTTACAATAAACAACCTACTTAACAATGGCAAAGCAAATTCATATCAAATAGTTTGCGGCATGTCATATTATCCACGGCAGGCATTGTCTCGCACAAGGTCGATAGGTGTGGATCGCCGCCTATAGACAATACATAACCTCACTTCGCAAGCCCAGTCCTAAACAAAATGTTAACAGTTAAATACAATACAGTCGAGTTACTTATAGAAATAACGGGACTTTGATAGATAGATAGATTAAAAAAATATTAACATACATGCCATAACAAAACTTAGAAGTAAAAATTGGTTTAAATAAAATAGAGATAAAAACTTCTAAACTTAAACTACACTAATGATACAACTATTCAATTTATTGCCAGGACATAGCCGCGAAAAGGCTCCGACTCAGCATGTGCTGTGACATTACTGCCGCAACGCTTTATAATGTAGTTTAAAAGCAGTACTAATTCAAATTAGGTAGATTTAATGAATTATACAACCAGATTGTATATTATTATGTAAACTGCCACAGTTCATCATCATCATCAACATATCAACCGAAAGACGTCCACTGTTGGACATAGGCCTCCCCCAAAGAGCACCAAAATGACCGGTCCTGCGCCACCCGCAACGTACGGACTCCCGCGACCTTTACCAGGTCATCAGTCCACCTGGGGGGCCTACCCACGCCGCGCCTTCCGGTACGTGGTCGCCACTCCAGAACCTTTCCGCCCCAGCGGCCATCGGTTCTACGTGCAATGTGTCCGGCCCACTGCCACTTAAGTTTAGCGATTCGGAGGTATTCGGTTACCTTGTTTCTGCTGCGGATAGCCTCATTTCTGATGCGATCACGCAGAGAAACTCCCAACATAGCCCTCTCCATCGCCACAGTTCACGCAAATATAAAAATAATAATTTAAGGAATATATATATCGTGTCAATCAAAGTCAACCCGAGAATCAAAGTAACCCCCAGTTCACCCGTACGGGCGCTGAGATATGATCGTTTCCATGCACTTCAAGCTACATTTCCCCAACTAGCTTTTTAAATTCTCTTTTCCTTCAACTAAATACGCGCTGTAATACAATCTTGTACTTTCCGCACGTGGCCGTTCCGCAAGCTCCGTCTCCCGTCTCAGCGCGACTTTAACATTTTTATTCTCATTTGATTTATCGTCGTATCCTTACTTCTAGCTTGATTCTGGATCTCGGCACGAACGCGCTCTTTTTAGTTTTTGAAGCAATATTGTAAAATTGTTTCAGAATTACGTGCAGATTTAGTGTTTATTACTTAGTCACTTCAAGTATTCAAAACTATAAACCAATAATCCATCGATAATGAATGGTATAGGAACTTGTAAAATTCAAGCAAAAAACATAAGTATGTAATAATCCGTCGCTCTTACTTTTTTGATTAGACGTGTACTAATAATTATATGAGATTCACCAAATAAAAGGTTAAAGGGGTTTTATTAATTTTAAATAATAAATAATAAAATAATAAAAAGCATTTATTCAGTATCTTAAAATATTTACATAGAAATATGCTTGTGTTAAGAGACCCCCGCTCTTCCGCATGCTTATCTTAGTAATTTAATTTTAGGTGTACACATCTTATACAAACTTACTTAACTTAACCTAAAATCTAGAATATTTATATTTACTTTACTTTACTTAATAAATAATAGGAGAGGTTAGTCCCGCCGTAATTTTAAGTATATAATCTTTGTATATTAGCTTGTTAGTAGCGCCTGGGGGCCGATTTTTGACTTTCGAGCGCTCGAAAATTAAATAAAAGTGAATACGATTTTAGTGTCAAAATTGCAGGCACTAGTTTTCTACCGATAAAATTCGATACGAGTGGTCAATATATCTTTTAAATTTTCTATCGCTATTTCAAAAGAGCATTTCGTAATATTTGTCAGTTTTTGAGTGAAAGATTCGAGCGCTCGAAAGTCAAAAATTGGTCCCCAGGTCTAGAATGCCCCGGGGCATTAAAAACGCCTTTTGTGAGCTAAGATTTATTTTCTGCAATAAAGATTAAATAAATAGATAACATGCTTTTTGGGACTCACACACCTGACTTCGACTGATTTAGCGTGTAATTGTTAACGCTAAACGCCTAAACGTTGCGATTTACTTACTGTATTGCGATATGTTGTTGTGGATAAAATATGGGTCAAACAAAAAGCCTCTCGTAGTAGCAGAACAGCGCGTCACATTGATAGCTCTCTGCTTTCGTTGCCAAACTCTTTCATAGTAAACATAGATAAAACAGTACAACGATGTAATTGTTATCGACAGTTCAACTCATCTTTGCGCGCGGCTGTGTGGCTGGCTGTAAAGACAACTGCGGACTGCCGTGTCTTTGCCACACAAGTTAAGGCTGGAAACAGTGCTCGACCGACAGTCAGCGCTGACCGTCAGTTGCGAAAATGCATTCAGTGCTACGCTGACGGCGAACTGCGATGTACTAGGTACGCGCGTTCGGTCGGTCGCTCCGTCAGCGAAGTACTGAACGTGCTCTTACAATCTCATAGCTCGTCGGTCGACCGACGTACGTGCGCTGACGAGCCGGACCCACGGCTCGACCGATCGTACGCGCGTACCAAATTACGCGCGTACCGTCAGCGTAGCTGTGTGCGCGTTCATAGACTTGCATAGATATAGCTACGTCGACCGACGGTCAGCGCTGACTGTCGGTCGAGCACTGTTTCTAGCCTAAACCTTGTGTAGTCTCAAGCGCACGCACACGTAGGTACTTAGTCTATATTTCTGTGTAGATGTTATACACTGTTTGCATAGACCAGTGTTATTTAACCTCTTTCATGGCGATACCCCTCTGGTTTCTTTTTTGGTAAAAGAAATCTTTAAATGCCACCGCCTCCGCTTTTTTTAACCTACGTATATTTTTAATTTTACAAATATTGAGTCCTTACGTCACTTTACTTCAAAATTACATCATCGATCCGGTATAGAGGTTTCGCAAACCGGCTAGCCTAGAATATGCAGTATCAGAAAATTTACTAATGAGCCATTATGCAACAGCGTAATACTGTGACATTTCAACCTACTGCGTGTAACTAGCAAGGGGTATTTGGCGGGCGTCGGCAGACGAAGTCGGATCGGCGCCTGTGTCAATGAGGTAGATCAGATCTTACACGACCAGTCGTATTGACTCCAACTTGGTTGGCCTAGGACAGCAGCTATATACTTATAGGTGATTCCGGGCCATTGGGAACGCCAACTGTAAGTATTATGATCGTCCGATGCCGGGTGGATTCCGTTTTGAGCTTTTCACGGTGTTATACTGTACCTGCACAGTATTATCATTTTTATCTACACCCATATCATAAATCCTCTAGAATGTGTTCGGAAACCATATATAATTACCACTATTATTGCAACCAGTAACGTAACATCAGCGTTTTATCTGTGTCAGTGTTTTCTATTATAATGTATAGGTATGAAAAATCATAATAACATCGATAATCGATGTTATTATGGTCTGGTGGTATGGTGGTGGGGTGGTGGTCTGGTCTAATCTGGTGGAGTTGGTCATTATTTGAAATCTAGTCGGCAATGGCGGTGCAATGGCGGTTATTCTAATGGTTCCTGAACACATCATTGAGGATTTATAAGATGTGGGTAGAGTAAAGTAGTGTAAGTAACTGTACATAATTAGGCATTAAAACACTTGTGTGATCCTATTATGAAACTCGCTGATGCTCGTTTCATAAACCCACACTCGCGTTTAAGGTGGTTCGATTGCCATACAAAGCGTTATTTGACATTCGCAGGCTAACGGCGTGATATTTTAAGAAACTTATGTAACAAACTTTCATCAATAGGCTTTCCATTTGCGCCAAATTCCCCCTTTCCTAGAATAAACTTGTATAAACTAGATTAATTTGAGAAAAATAGTTTTCCCAAAATATCACGTGACAAACCAATTTCTCAAATTAATCTAGTTTATACAAGTTTATTCTAGGAAAGGGGGAATTTGGCGCAAATGGGAAGCCAATTTATGAAAGTTTGTTACATAAGTTTCTTAAAATATCACGCCGTTAGCCTACGAATGTCAAATAACGTTTTGTATGGCAATCGAACCACCTTAATGCCCTTCATTATGTACAGTGACATAAACTACTATTAATAGACAATAAATTAATGAATGAATAAAACTTTTAATTCGTGTAACCATGGACACATGTTATAAGTAGAATTTACAAAACTAAGGGGTTAGTAGTTACAGCTAAACTTACATTTAAAACAAAACAACACTGACAGGGGATTGTAGTCACTCGCAGTGCGACATGTAGGGACAGTCAACCCTGTCCGCTATCATGCGCAGAATGCTGTTGGGACTGTGACAATGCACAGTCAGAAAGTTTACCAACGGCCCATTATGCAACAGAGTGATACTGTTACTCTTCAACCCACTGCGTGTAACTAGGACGGGGTATTTGGCGGGCGTCGGCAGACGAACTCGTATCGGCGCCTGTCTCAATGAGCCAGATCAGATCTTACACGGACCAGTGATATTGAATCCAACTTGGTTGGCTTAGGATTGACGTTATAAAATGATTTGAAAAACTTTTATCTCTGCTTTTGAGTTATTGAAATCTGCTGTCTAGTTTAATTTGACTTTTAGTTTTATAGATTTTTGTTGGGTCTTTCATTGTATTTGGACTAGGCTCATGGATATATTTTAATAACTTCAAGTTTTTTTTTTAACTTTTTCAGGAATTTTGCCTTTGTTTTATAAAAAAAACACCAATCTTCTGAAACTGTTAAGTATCAAAGGAAACATTTGACAAGCGATATCAAAGTGATGACGTGTGCTTGTGTGCGTTGTGCTTCCATGGTAGTTATTCCACAAAATAACGAATTAAAAAATGGTCCACTTTGTAACTAAATCGGTTTGACAGCCAACGTTTCTACGATTACTAATGAGCAATACTTAATCAAGAAATTAATCACGCCGAGCTAAACAATTGCCAACTCAATTTGAATTCCCGATTGGAGTCTCGCTCAAACGGCGTCCCCGCAGAGGGGTGCAACTGAGTATCGCTTTGAAGCGTTGCAACGTACTTGATGAGAAGTTCCAGTTTACATTCACTGCCAAGAATCGCTATGCGCTACGCCCGTAGCCAATCCCGTGTTTTTCCTCGTATGTAGCGGAAAGCGACTACGGCGTAGCGGGTTCCTGGCAGTGAAAGTGTTAACACATTTAGTGCCAAGAATCGCTACGCACTACGCTCGTAGCCAATCCCGTGGTTTTCCTCGTATGTAGCGGAAAGCGACTACGGCGTAGCGGGTTCCTGGCAGTGAAAGTGTTAACGCATTTAGTGCCAAGAATCGCTACGCACTACGCTCGTAGCCGATCCCGTGGTTTTCCTCGTATGTAGCGGAACGCGACTACGGCGTAACGGGTTCCTGGCAGTGAAAGTGTTAACACATTTAGTGCCAAGAATCGCTACACACTACGCTCGTAGCCGATCCCGTGGTTTTCCTCACATGTAGCGGAACGCGACTACGGCGTAGCGGGTTCCTGGCAGTGAAAGTGTTAACACATTTAGTGCCAAGAATCGCTACGCACTACGCTCGTAGCCGATCCCGTGGTTTTCCTCGTAAGTAGCGGAACGCGACTACGGCGTAGCGGGTTCCTGGCAGTGAAAGTGTTAACACATTTAGTGCCAAGAATCGCTACGCACTACGCTCGTAGCCGATCCCGTGGTTTTCCTCGTATGTAGCGGATCGCGACTACGGCGTAGCGGGTTCCTGGCAGTTAAAGTGTTTACACATTTAGTGCCAAGAATCGCTACGCACTACGCTCGTAGCCGATCCCGTGGTTTTCCTCGTATGTAGCGGAACGCGACTACGGCGTAGCGGGTTCCTGGCAGTGAAAGTGTTAACACATTTAGTGCCAAGAATCGCTACGCACTACGCTCGTAGCCGATCCCGTGGTTTTCCTCGTAAGTAGCGGAACGCGACTACGGCGTAGCGGGTTCCTGGCAGTGAAAGTGTTAACACATTTAGTGCCAAGAATCACTACGCTCGTAGCCGATCCCGTGGTTTTCCTCGTATGTAGCGGAACGCGACTACGGCGTAGCGGGTTCATGGCAGTGAAAGTGTTAACACATTTAGTGCCAAGAATCGCTACGCACTACGCTCGTAGCCAATCCCGTGGTTTTCCTCGTATGTAGTGGAAAGCGACTACGGCGTAGCGGGTTCCTGGCAGTGAAAGTGTAAACACATTTGAACTAGGAAATGAATTAGGAAGATCTTAAATCATCTGTAATGATATGATATGAGGTGAAATTATCATGAGCCAAGATTTTTTTCTCTTCGAGAGAATCATTTGAATTAAAAATGATTTAAGTTTCATTCAAGATAATCGATGACTTCCTAATGAATTTCTTGATTCAAGTTTTTGTGTGAAATAAAGTACCTAGCAACTATTTAACCGGTCTTATAAGGCTGGGGCCGACTGCGACTACTACAGTACAACTAATTTGTATCCGCACAATCCTGTTTGTACACGTATCTACTGTTTGCAGCCCTCATCTCCCAGCGCCTTTGAGTCCTATTGGTTTAGCGAATATCAATACTGTACGTATTCACGGCGCTAATATCTTGGACACAGAACAGTCTTAAATCCTCTGTGTAAGCATAGGGTTGGTGACTCTAATTGTATTATTACTCCAAAAGAAAGAAGGCAAAAACATATGACAAAAATCCTGTTCAAATATAAAAACATACATACATAATAAAATTACGAAGATCTTTCCGCTTTAATATGACAATACAATACAAAAACTCTTTATTGCACACCTCAATACATGACATAAAAACTTAAAAATAGAGGTTAACAACAGGCGGTCTTATCGCTAAAAAGCGATCTCTTCCCGACAACCTTTGGGTAGCGGAGAAATTGCATCAAATAATTACAAGTAGGTAGGTGGCAAAATTTGAAGTAAACTTACTTACAACATACACAGTATATTACACAATATTGCTTGTTAGAGACAGAAAATGCTTGAGACCCGTGACGTCACGGGTCTCAAGTGTCATAGTAAATGATAATCGTTTCATGTACGTTTTGCGGAAAAAGGACAGACTATATCCCCTCTTAAAACTTTGGACACTTATAACTTTGTGATTATGTATTGTCTTGTGTTACTTTTTCTCCATGTGACTATGTTTTTAATTCTTTTTCGAGAAAATTCAACATTGTCGATAATTTTATTTTGTTTCACCATCCCTATTGTCAGCCTGAGGGGCATACGGAATTTATTATAAACAGGTGCCTTCTGTTCAGGTCAGACTGCGGGAAAGCCACGGGTTCGGCGCTACTATCAAAAATAGATGTAATGTCTAATATATTTAATTATATGTATATACAGGATGTCCGGTAATTAATGGTCAACCTTCTATCCACGAATAGGACTCCTTAGACTGGTCCAGAAAATCGACTTTAAGGTTTAGTAAAAGTCCCCTGGTTTTCGAGATATTCGCACATTTCGAAGAGCGAATTGTACTAAAACAAGGTGTTCAAAAGTAAACATTAATAGCAACATCTTTATTTGCAAAGATGTAAATGGCATGTGTTGTGCCATTTTAGAATCAGTATTAGATAAACTATTGTTCAGGAAGTTGGCCACTCTGGTCTTCATACATTTTTTTTTCACCATAAGCACTATTTTGCACCTTATTTCACTGACCTGGACGTTAATAATTCTCGGAAATATTCTCTAACAGTGACGCTAATGGACGTGTATTAGAGTTTTATGGTGGCCAGGCCGATTTCTGTTTAATTATGTCTTAATTAATAAAATCACATTTTTCTTTAAAATGTTCTACAAGTTTGATTACTTGTGGTGAAAAAAAAAATGTATGACCAACTTCCTGAAAAATAGTTACCAGTCTAACCCCTTGGCCACGACTTTGTTCTTAAGCGACCTGCGACCAGCGTTTTATCTGTTCATTGCGCGGTCGAGGTTAGTTTGGATCACGAGCAATGAACAGATAAAACGCTGGTCGCAGGTCGCTTAAGACCAAAGTCGTGGCCAAAGGGTAAGGTGCCCTATTCGTGGTTAGAAGGTTGACTATTAATTACCGGACATCCTGTATGTATGTATGTATATTGTGCTGCGTGTAGCTTTAACTGTACATATACAATACGTGTGTGTTTTCACCGTCGGCCGCCCTCTACCTACATTCGCTGTTATGAATGTAGGTGTTAGGAATGTAGGTGTACTTTATCCATTATAAATGAATGAGTATGACTACGCGAGAGGCAAGATACTGCATATACGCTTCTAAAAACGAGATTACCGGGACAGAATCAACACAAGAAAAAGGTAATCGACCTATCTAACTATCTCATATCAATATATCAGCAACTACCAGAACTTCAGACTTTTAAAACAGACTTATTGAAATATAAACATTGGTAACAAACCCGTAAGCGTAGCAATTATGCTCGTAGCAACCAGCGACTTCGTAGGGATTATTGCCGGTGTTCCGTAGAGCTTCGCAACGAATGCTACGACAGGGCGCAGCATTAAATGTTATAGCAATGAGCTATAGCTCTCACTCTTGACAACGTTAGTATGTAAACGACCATGTTTATTTATTTATATAAGTACGTCCACATCACGTAATATATATACATCATTTACATAAATTAATCTTAAAAGATACTTACAGCTGATATATATGCGACAATTACGGAGTACATAGCTTGATTAATTAATGAGCACGTTGCGGTAACCAAAGACATTTCGCGACATTTTAGTGACATTTCGTGACCGGTGTTAAATTAAATATGCACATTTCGAGATCGAGATACATACAGATATGCTTTGATAATTTCATAATTATTTTGTGTGTACATAAAGAGATGTTTTCGAGATATGGTATATTTATTTAGCCGTGGTTAAAACACAGAGATAAAACAATATTAACACCTTTTTCTTCACCCAGTTAAAATCATTCTGCGTGGAACATGGACAGTACAGAAAGGCGTTGCAAGACAGCAACCACGCCCTTAACCCTATAATTAAAAAAAAACAATTTTAATAGTTATTTGTTATACAAGGGTGCAAAGTTGTATTTTACCCGCGAGTGTGGAATTGAAACACGAGCAAGCGAAAATATCCTATAGTTGAACCACGAGCGAGGCGAGTGGTTCTAAAATAGAATCCTGAGCGTAGCGAGGGTTTCAACACACGAGAAGTAAAATACATTAGCACCCGTGTGTAACACAAAACTTTTCATCTCACTGTAGCGAGGAAAGTGCAACATGCAAAACAACATTAGTTAATTTAAATAATAAATAAATACCCTTGTATAAAAAAATATAACAAATACCAGTTTTTATTTTTATTTTGGTCAAGTGCGAGTCGGATTTTAGTTTTCCCATACTATTTGAGACCCAGTGCCTGATGAAGGCAACAATCAATTCTGAAAAGTTTTTTGTATGGGAGCCCCCTTCAATAGTAATTTTATTCTGTGTTTTAGCATTTGTTGTTATAGCGGCAACATAAATACATCATCTGTGAAAATTTCAACTGTCTAACTATCACGGTTCATGGGATACATGAGATACGCTCCAAGGTCAAATTACTTTGCCCACTAGTGGATAAAATGCGATTTTGCTAACCGGTTTTAAAGGATAAAAGACGGCTTTCCGAGGCAGTGAGGGGAAAAATACTTTTTCAAAATTATTATAATAACTTTTTCTTCACACACCTAAGACAGTAAACAGGAAAATTAAGGGTTTAACCCTTTCAAAATAATTAACACAAATCCTTAAAAAACTTAATGATGCTTAAAAAATGTTGAAACCAATCAACAAAAGCTTCTCAAGATACTCGGGCAAAAAATGCGAATTTCCTGCAACATTTCCGCGGCATATTTTTCTAGAGCACAATAAATATAAGGAAGCTAAAGATTGTTTCTTCCGAGCCATTGTGTTGAAACCGAGTCCTGTACAGCAATTACTGCTGAAAAGAATAGTATTACTGATTTTTTCTATGAATACATTAAAACAGTTTTTTGTATTGTGAAATTATATAGAACAGTGTTTTTTTCTGAAGATACATGAATTATAACTTAAGCTATACATGGATCGTGTAATCCACAAATATTCGCCCCTCTAATTTGTATCGCCCTGCTTGTTCTTTCCACATAACTCATAAGAATTTGAACACAGAAAAAAGTAATTAGTCCGAAACCATCATTATGTCGAAATTTCTAAATTCCGAACTCCATTTACCGCTAAATGAAAATTTAGACGCAGATGACTTAAATGGGTTATATAAATAGGTAAGGTAAGGTTAGTATTATATCCTGAACAATCCAATTTGCGGAACATGGTTTTCGGAGTTATGAAATTCGGAAATCATCACTAAATGGTTGTAAATGAAGTTACTGCTAAACGAAGTGAACAACTTCTTAGCGGGTCAGTGATTTGGTGTAATAAACTGCAAGCTTACATTATACTGAACTAGCTGCCCGCGCGCCTTCGCCCGCATATTTCAAAGAACGTAGATAAAATATAGCCTAGAACCATCCGGAAAGTCTATTCTGCACGCAGGTGAAAGAATTTTGTAAATCGGTTACGTGGTTACGGAGATTACCCATTAGATACAAACTTAGAAACTTATAAACTTACAAAGCTGCAATCTCATAGACTTATATCTTTATAATATTAGTATAAATAAATAAATTCAACAACAACCCAATAATAGATTAATTAAATAACCGAACGTGTTCCTCATAAACCCTCTTAATAAATACTTTTCTATTCTATTCTAATAAAAACAGACACATCCAAATCTTTAACACGTGCAACGAATAATACAAAGAAATAAAATAACAAAAAATATCTCCATAAAACGATGAATGAAAATTCAATTTTCTTAACAAAGAAAAATGGTCACGGAAAAATGCTCAGGGAGGTTCGGAAATTTTCGTTGAATAAACATTTCCCGCTCCCTTGACGAGAGTTCCCATTAAACTTCTCAGGTGAATGCAGATTCTATTGACAGTTTCATTTTATAAATGTACCCGTATTGTGTCTTCAAGGGTTGAATTTGGGATGTTTTATTGACAGCTCGTGAAGTCGCGAGATATATTACGAAAACTTTCAAGACTATATCTGTGCTATCAGCTTTGATGCTCAAGGATTTTAAGATCTGTATTATAAATGATGTAGGCAGATGCTGACCGAAAAGGATATGGCGGGATGACATTGATATTTTTTAGGGTTCCGTACCTCAAAAGGAATAAACGGATTATAGGATCACTTTGTTGCCCGTCTGTCTGTCTAACCTCCTCCTCCTTCCTCCTTCTCTTTTTTGTCCTTTATCTCGGGAACGCGTCCGGTATCGAGTTGAAATTAAAACCATCACGTAACGCATTGTACGCGAGTCAGCTACCTGACTACCTACATCTAAATGTAATTTTTTATATTGAAAAATTACTGTTGCATTTTTCCAACGCGCGTTAGAAAAAGTTACGTGATTACCCCCCTGGTCTACAGTCCCTTGAAGCTGTGAAAAAAACAAACTTCCAAGTTAACGTAGAAAAAGGTATACGACCGTGTATGCCGCAAAATAGTATTTTTACAATCGTGTTATAATAGAGAGCTTTTTAGTCGAGTACCGTGTTTAGGCCACGAAGCTTGCTGAGTGGCCTAAGTAAGGTACGAGATTAAAAAGCTTGATTATAACACTATTGTGAACAATACTTTTTGTACGAGTGATTGGTCGAATTTATTTTAGTTCTATTTAAAAAAAAATCGGTTGTCTAGAGCGTATCGAAACAGCTATTTCGGTTGTTTCGGAAGTAACAGACTATTCAACGATGAAAAGAGTGACGTTGCAGTATTCTCTATGAAATCTTAATACACATATTTTAATCGTCGAGTGCAAAAACGTATTTTTCGACACTCTCAAGGGAATCGAAATTTATAGGGTAGGTACTTTCCGTTGACCTAGAACTATGAAATTTGGCAAGTAATGTCGTCCTATACTACAAGTAGGTACAGGAACAAATCTGATAACTATACATTTGTAATATTGTACGGCAGCCTCGGTGGGCGAATCTGACTCGCAGTTGTCCGGTTTTTTACGGATTGGCAAGGTCTAGCACAGAACCGAGACGAATGGCGGAAGAGAGGGGAGGCCTTTGCCCAGCAGTGGGACACAATATAGGCTTATAATTCTCGTAGTAATTGTATGCGATAATAAAACACAATACAATATGCAGATGACAGAGACAGACCTGTAGTCAAAGAAGCCTATATTAAAATCTTATCCCATTAACTCTTTTCTTCTAACCCGGCGACCTAGTTAGCGGTACATCGGCTATCAGGGATAGCTACAATCAATCAGAGAGCACTGAACCGAGCCTTCGGCGTTGTGACCTGTCACAATAGTCACAACTATGTTTTCCAAAAGACATCGACAGAAGAATAAATGAATTAGTGATATAGAGATGAAAATAATTATGGGAGGAGACGAGAGTAGGGTACAACATAGAAACAAAAGATAACAAAACAAAGATTTACTTGTATAATTCAAATACAAGGTTATACATACCAGAAAGCATAAATGCAATGGTAGATGATGCTCGTATCCTGGCTGTTTCAGCGAGCGAGTCGGGGCACTGGCTGCATGCTCTTCCGTCACGGGACGTAGGCACAGTTCTGAACCCAAGCTGTCTGAGAATATGTATTATAAGAGATGGTGGACATCGTCTGTGAATACGAGCGGCCCCTCCCCCACCCCGCGCCGCGGTGGGGCGCTGCAGCGCCGGGATGTTGACGTCCATTTGCCCGCGGTCCGCATCACCATACGCACACGCCATCAGCTGAGCCCTTTATATCTTGTTGCAAAAATAAATATCTCTAGACTATTTGCTTGTCTCATTTCTGAACACTTTAACAGTTCAGAAGTGGGATCGAGCTTACTACTAAGTAAAACATAACCCGCCCACTGCAAAATAATAATAATAACGAGATGGGTAAACACAAACGCAGGACGCGTTCGCGCTCCAGAAGGCGACATAGTAGGAGTAAATCACGAGAACAGTCACCGAAAAGAAGAAGGTCAGGTGTCGATGACACTGACTTAAACTTGCGACTAAATAACTTAGAAAGATTAATAAGAACAGCAATTAACTCGTCTAATCAGGGCTCAGCGGCGGTGCAAAACGAGCCGCAAGAACAACAAAACATAATGTCGGATATTTCAGTTACAGTAAGCCCATTAAACGAAGGTGCATCGTTGTCTTCGTCAGCGCCAGTCCAACTTGGTGGCGTTGGCGCCACGCTGTCGGCGCGCGAGCAGGCGGCGGGGAGCGAGGCGACCGGGAGCGCGGCGGCGCCGTCGCTGATTCTACCCACGCCCTTCGCTCGGCGCGTGACCATGACCAGCAAAGCAAGACCTGCTGCGCAGACATATTCAAGTACTATTAGCCTCGGTGCTCCCACAGTATGTGCAACGGATCAAGGTCAGATGAACAAATTATTATCTGGATCAGAAAATATACCTGTTTTTACTGGTGATTCATTGAGTGACATGTCGGCACAAGTTTGGTTAAATCGTTTGGAAGCTTTAGCGAAAATATTTAACTGGAATGAACGCTTTCTTATTTACCAAATGACAACAAAGTTTGCTGGAAATGCGCGCTTGTGGTTTAATTCACAACAAGAAATTGATTATACGTGGGATCAATGGAAACATAAGATATTAAGTGATTTTCCGGAAGGACGCGGCATAGCTTCCAAACGTGAAAATAATGAAAATGTATTAGATTTTTATTATAAAAAGTTATCTTTAGGAAAAAAATGCGACCAACCGCAACATGTAATAACTGACGTCATTATTTTCACGTTGAACGATCCTTTTTTGAGAGCCGGGGCGCGCGGCGCCGCTTGTCGAGATACCAAAAGTCTGTTGCAGTATTTGACAGATGCTGAATGTGATTCTAATAATGCAAATAGAAGTAAGGTTAGTTCGGTTCATTATGATTTGGATAGATCAAAAACAGTTCGAGAACAGCGTGATGATGTCACTTGCTACAAATGTGGCACTAAGGGTCATATTGCATCGCGTTGCACAAAAATGGACGGCAAGCAGTGTGACCAATTTTCTAAACTTGGTCACAATGGTTCTGAGTGTAAAGAACAAAACCAATGCACCAATTGCAGCAAGTGGGGTCACGTTGTTGAGCAGTGTTTTCGTAAGAAATATTCTGGTACTGAACCACCCAAATTGTTTAAACTTTCGGATATAGAGGTATCGACAGAAAATATCTCAAAACTGCCTGATTAAATAATGTGGATTAACGGCGTACGCAGATCTCGGGAGCACTTGTAACACTATTACGACCAGCGTCGCCGCAAGTACGGGTTTACAATTAGATTTTGAGCAGGGACATTCGCGTTGTATGTGATCGTAAAGTAATGAAAGTATATCCAAATGATACGAGTACCTATATGGTTGAGTCACTTAGTTAATTCGCTCGAATGTTACTCGTTATACCGTAATACTATTATAGCAGCCGATAAGATGAAACTGTTTAGGATTCAAGATAATTCTGTCTGCAGTAAATCTGTGAGTAATGTGTGATACTCTCTGTCACATTATACTCAGAATTATTCATTAAAAAGTCTAATTAATAAATCTTCCAAATGAGAGTAATTGAACACGATTTCGTTAATTGTAGTTTGTTTAATTTCACATGTTGATGTATTGATTACAAATGGGAGTTAGTTTATTATGTGCTTGTTAAAACACTCGAAGTTACTTGTTAAATTGTGCATAGTAATAATAACACTTAAGATCATATCCGAACTGTATTTTATTTAAATGAGAATTAAATGAGAAAACCAAACAAAATCACAATAATTGACAAGATTGCAGGTCATGTCAAATTTCAAGGTTAGTTGACGCAATTTTTGTTATTGGATTTATTTAATGTCTTGTACTATAGCTACTTCGATTCAGAATCGTGAGCAGGATGGAGCCTATGGTCAGTTTGGTCAGGGCTTATTTAATTAATGGAGTGCTTGTGTCTTGGTCTCGTAAGCTCAGTATCATCAGTCAGATGGAGTTTATGGCCGGTTAGGCTAAGACTAGTAAGGTTTGAGGCCAAGGACGCAAAGTACTCGTCTTGGTTTTTGTAGGCTCGGGATCATCAGATAGATGGAGCCTATAGTCAGTTTGGTCAAGGCTTATTTAATTCGTGGAGTAGGTACTTGTGTCTTGGCCTCGTAAGCTCAGTGTCATCAGTCAGATGGAGCTTATGGCCGGTTAGGCTAAGACTAGTAAGGTTTGAGGCTAAGGACGCAAAGTACTTGTCTTGGTTTCGTAGGCTCGGGATCATCAGATAGATGGAGCCTATGGCCGGTTAGGCTAAGACCGGTTAGGTTTGAAACCAATGACGTAACATAAAGGGCCAGTCTCGTGAGCGAAGTCAGTTAGACTAAGTTCATGACCAGGAAGGTTAAGATCAGTTAGATTTGAGGCTGGCCAAGGTTGATTGTTATTTCTTTTGGTCTTATAACGAACTTGTTTCAAAGGCTAATATGTTTATTTGGATTTCAGATAATACGGGGTCGTATTACAGCGTCAGGATGGTCGACTATAAGAGATGGTGGACATCGTCTGTGAATACGAGCGGCCCCTCCCCCACCCCGCGCCGCGGTGGGGCGCTGCAGCGCCGGGATGTTGACGTCCATTTGCCCGCGGTCCGCATCACCATACGCACACGCCATCAGCTGAGCCCTTTATATCTTGTTGCAAAAATAAATATCTCTAGACTATTTGCTTGTCTCATTTCTGAACACTTTAACAGTATGTTGCGAGACCCCAACGTATTTCCATTGCAATTCAGAGAGGTAATGCTGCCAGCGTAATGGGGTCCATGCCGCAGTCTGACCTCTTAGAGGCGGTATTCTTTTTATAACTTCCCCTTTTTATGTTTTTTGTTTATACTTAAATAGTTGTTTAAGTCACTAATTAACTTTGACACCATGACTTTTTATAAATGTACATAATATGGTAGAAGACAAAAATTACTGAAATGGCTCAACCGACAAGTGCGTGTGTCGCTCAAACTCGAAGCACTGTAACTTGAAGAAGTACCACCACCTTATAGAGATCGTAGCCTTTATGATTTTAGGGAAACACATGCAGGGTAGTGGCGCAGGGGAATGATATGTGAGACAAATTCAGAGTAGCCAAACTGGAGAAGTACCTTGTCTTCCTTCCAGAAGATCGCAACCAAATGACACTACACGCCGCTGTATGAAGTATTTTGTTCATGGTGGTAAATAACACTAGCTTAGCTAGCATGATCACGTTTAAATATCTCGGACATAAATCATTAGTCCTGGTCGCACTAACGTACTTGGTAGTAAGGGATGAATATTAGCCGGGCAGGTTTCGCTTGGCTTCCACGCGCACCAAGCCTTTTGTACGCAAAGAATGTAATCTTGATGACAAACCGTCAAATATTCCTCCAGGTAACACGAAGACGAAATTCACTAACACGAAACTAAAGTACTTTAGAACAATTCGATAGCCGTGATAGAATGGCCGAAGGGCAAATAAAAACACGGAAGAGATCCGTTTTGCCCTAACCGCGTTGTTTATTCGAACCCACGGCCACCTGATGTCGGCCCCTACCCGCGCGGGGTATACTCGTAATGAAAAACAAACTCACTATTATAATACTCGTATAACCTGCAATATCTGTGTTCGTGTGAGGGCCGATATTTCACTGTTTATTGCCGATGGTTTTGTCGATCAAACAATTACGATGAAAATTCGTAGACTATTAAAATGGGAATGGAGGTGACAGTTGATAGACAGCTATATACCTAATTACGTCAAATAGGGATGTGGACACCAAATAAAATTATCAATAATGTAGAAAAATAAAAAGGATTAAAATGCAGTCGAATGGAGAAAAAAGTAACACAATAGTACATTACTTACCTAGGGCGGTGAAACAAATAATGTCTCAGATCGCAATCATTTGACACCCGAGCCGAAGGCAAGGGCGATAAATATGCTATATGGGGCTTTCTTTATTACCGCCCCTGGTGAGTACATCGCTTTACGTCTCCGGGCCAGGAAGTGGGATTTCCCGCACGCATGGTGTGCGGTTATTGCTACTTTATGGCCAGGTATGACGTAAAAGAATAAATTTTCACTAAGTTATAAGTGTCTAAAGTTCTCAGGAAAAGGGAGAGTATATGCTGTCCCTTTTCCGCAAAACGAGCGTTCATATGCAATCATTGTCTTTTACTATGACTCTCGAGACCTAAGACCTCTAACAACCTATATAGCCTCTATAACAAACAACATTAACACACTGTTGACGCGATATAAAATTCGTAATTTTTTTGAGATTTTTGAATAGGATTTTTGGCATTTAAGGTGGTTCGATTTGTTTATAATTTAAGAAAAATTATTTTCTCAAAGTATCACGTCCCAAACGAATTTCTCAAATTATTCTAGTTTATACAAGTTTTGTCTAGGAAAGGGGGAATTTCGCGCAAATGGAAAGCCTACTTATGAAAGTTTGTTACATAAGTATAATAAGTAGGTATCTTAAAATATCAAGCCTGCGAATGTCAAAAGACGTTTTATATGGAAATCAAACCACCGGCATATTTTTTGCCTTTTTTTACAAGCTTTTTTACAAACTTTTATTTATTTACATACAAGCTGTTATTTAAACGCTTTTATTTACAAACTTTTATTTAGCTCACCCCGTTTGCTTTTTTATTCTTTCTTGGGTCAAATTTAGTAATTGAAATTTCACCCACTTCCCGGTTTCCGATTAAGCTGAAATGTTGCATGCATATGTATATCGCATGACAATGCAATATTATGATGACATGGAGCTGATCTTATGCTGGAGCTGGAAGGTGGCCATAGAAACTCCGCAATAAAACAACACAACCCCATTTGGGCTCGTTAGAATCGTCTCAATGAGTAGTTGATGATGGTATGCAGAAAAGTACAGTCGGCAATAAAAGCTTGTACCAAAAATTAAATTTTTGACAGAAACTTATTTATTTTGGTGTAATAAAAAAAATTTCCCCATCCCTATTGAATATAAATGGCAGCCATCCCATTCCCAACGCTATTGTGATCGGATAATAGTTTCCAGTGAAGTCTCTTCTAAATCTCATTGGCTTAATAACAACCTAGTTCATTGCTGGTTACCTAAATTCTGTGACAAACAAACGATTTACAGCTGAAAAGATACCCGAATGCTGGTAAAATCCACTGTAAATCTTCTGAAGTGTATCGAGTTTAGCCAAGCAATAAGGAAAAATATTTCAAAGTCAGACGCCGTTTATACCATTCCCATACCAACAGAAACCTATAATGTTTAATGCTGCTGTTGTTTGAATAATTTGTATCGCTATACAATTACCTATATCGAATACCGATGTTTGTACTCCGCGGGTCAAGAAACAAAGTGTAAAACACACAACTTTCTGTGTCGTTACTGATCGATAAGTACCGGCGCAGATATACTCGTAGATCCTAAGCCAACAATTTTTTATAAGTGTAGTGTATCTCTGTAAAAACACATGACAAAAATCTAAATTTTTACAAATTATTTAAGGATCGTTATACAAATTATGCAAAGTACTACTGTATTAAGTGCCTACACTTTTTGACGATATACTATAATAATTTTTAATTTCGAAACCTATCGTCAAAATTAAGGTACTTTAATTAACCATGCATGCCAAAGGTAAGCTCGTGCCTAGGTAATTTTACTCATCATGACCGTTAATAGCCCGCCGAGCCTTTAGAACCGTTTCCTTAAGCACCTAATACCGTGGAGCCGGAGTACCCTCACTCATTTTGAAATGCAAATCAAAACCCCAAAAGCCTTCCAATTTTCCCTTTGATGTGTTAATTTGACATCCGAAAATCGCTTCGTCAAACTCGAATCTTAAACAAACTTAAACTTGTTATATACAAGCCTTTGATAAAGTGGATACTTAAAGCTTATCCAGAATCAGTGATAAGGATGGTATTAATTTACTATAATGCGACATTAAGTGAGTTTTGGGCCTGAAATATCATTTTCCTTAGACCATAAATAAAGGTTGAGATCAGCGTACGAGAAAGATTGTCCTTCGCTCCGGGCAAAGAATAAAAGGCAAGAATCGTTTAATGTAGCCAATAGGTGGTCAACAGGCGTCCAGGGAGATCCTTTTTTTGGATTACTTATTCCCTTTTTACAGCCACTTTACACGTTAAACGAAATTTTGTTCGATTCAACCATATCGAGAGAAGTTTTTATTGTAATTAGGTACTTGACTTCTGTTTATAATTTAAAATTGCTTTTTTGCGAAAATTCAACCTTTCACGCCGGGGGTTACATTAGTCGTGATACGAAATAGCAAAATGTGAATCCATGATTCTGAACAACTTTTACTATGGACCAACTTTGTGTTTGGCAAAATAAAACCAACTATTTCATACACTGCTCATTTTAGACTAACGAAAATGTATGAACAGCCTGTTTTTTTCGCATAATACAAAGTTAGTCCCATAGTAAAAGTTGTTCAGAATCGTGGATAGATTCACATTTTGCTATTTCGTATCACGACTAATGTAACACCCTGTAGTCTAAAAGCCAAGTTCAAACCTTACTTCTTTTATTCAGAGAACAATTGAAGTTTCAAAGCGTTCCGTCTATTTATTCTTTGCCGCAGGGCTATCTTTTACGGAGTAAAGATAATACTGTGTCCATACAAAGGTTGGTCTGATAAATCCCCTGGAAAAAAAGAGCAAGGTTCGTTTTCCCTATTCTCATTAGTAACCACGGGCCCGTTTGTGAGTTTGCGTATATACGTTATGTAATACGTTACGTTATGTATGTTATGAAATAAATCATAGAGTTTCTTTGTTTTTTTTTTCAATTTTTCATGTTCACCGAAGAAAAAACTATGGTATCGGGAGCCTTCACGAAAGAGATGAACGAAACAAACCAGCGATCTTAATCACGTTTATTACAGAACTGACATTACTGACATGACACATTTTTATATGTACCTACACATGGGAAATAGTGATTCTTAGAACCTACCCCCATTTCCACATATACTACACCCCACCACTTAAACTACACTTACAGCTACTTAGACAACTAATTACATCGCCATTAACCTTATCCTAATACAATAAAGGATCACCATAGCGTTCGATGGGCATTATATTCCGACGGTCTCTTGGTACTATCGGAAGGCCGGAAGGCATCGGTGGCGGTGGCGGGCCTTGGGCGTTGCCCAACGGACTGGGCCAAGCTAAAACCGAAACGGGCGCCCGCGATCTAACCTGGTCAACATGCCTCCTAAATTTTGACGATAAATCGTTTTCTGTTACCACTACCACGATTCTGGAGCCTATCAGGCTATCTACCTTTCCTCTTAACCATTTCTCCCCCGAGCCATAATCCCTAAACCACACGAGGTCTCCGACACTGAAAGTCCTGTCGGTCCCCCCCGCGGCCCGCGCTTGCTGGCCCTGCGCCGTCCGCACGCGCTGCTCAAGCTCGCGGCCCGGCCGCAGCATGTCAAGGCGACAGCGCAAGCCCCGCCTTTGCAGTAACATAGCCGGCGCCTGCCCGGTGGTACCCTGCGGGGTATTCCTATACGCCATCAAATATTCCTGAAGGGCTTCTTCTACGTCCGCATGCTCCCTAAATGCTTTTTTGAGAGCCCTTTTACACAATTTAACCGCCGCCTCGGCGGCCCCGTTTGACGCCGGATGGTATGCCGGTGTAAATGTATGTGTAATACCATAATATCGCATGAATGCATCAACCTCGCGGCCTGTAAAAGGAGGGCCGTTGTCCGATACGACCTGCTTGGGTAAGCCAAAACGAGCAAAAGTCTCCCTCAATATCTTGATAACTGCCGCTCCCGTGGTGCTTGCCATCAAGAATGCTTCCATCCACTTAGACGAGGCATCTATTAATATTAAAAACGTTTTTCCGTGCCATGGTCCCAAAAAATCGATGTGCAAACGTGTCCACACCTCTGCGGGGTACTGCCAGGGCTGCACGGGCGCGCGCGGCGGCGCCGGCGCCTCCGCCGCGCACGCGCCGCAGGCCGCGCAGCACCGCTCGATGTCGGCGTCGATGCCCGGCCACCATACGTAACTTCTCGCCATTGCTTTCATTTTTACTATCCCTAAATGTCCGACATGTAATTCCTGCAGTATTTGTTCCCTAAACACGGCGGGAATAACAATTCTATAACCCCACATGACGCACCCTGATTCTAAATACAACTCGTTTCTTCTAATGGAATAAGGTTGCAAATCCGTCATTGACATGTGCGAAGGCCACCCTGACTGTAAATATATTACGATTTTGCGCAATACTGTATCTTTTTTTACTTCTTCGCAAACCTGTTGATGCGTAATAGGTAAAAAGTCATTAACGTAATTAATGTAAGTACAATCCGGCTCTCTCTCCTTAACTTCTCTTCGGCGTGGCAACCTCGACAGTGCGTCGGCCCCATTTTGACTGGTACTCACATACTGTATGTCATAGTCGTAACCCGATAATATTACTGCCCACCTTTGCATTCTCGAAGCCGCCATTACCGGTATTCCCGCTTTTGGTCCGAAAATAGAAACGAGTGGCTTATGATCCGTCTTAAGGAGAAACTTGCGGCCGTATAAATATTGGTGAATTTTTTTTACACTATAAATTATCGCCAACGCTTCACGATCTATTTGTGAATAACTCCGTTCCGCCGAGTTAAGAACCCGCGACGCATACGCGATCGGTCTTTCGCTCCCGTCTGGCATCACGTGAGAAATGACACTTGCTACCCCTACGCTGCTCGCGTCAGTAGTAAGGATCAAGGGCAAATCTGCCGAATAATGTGCTAGCACCGTACTACTGACTAACAATTTTTTCACTTCGCCAAATACCCTATCACACTCCTCAGACCACTCAAACTTTACACCCTTCCTCAATAGTGTATAAAGAGGTGACAAAGTGGTACTAATATCACTTACAAACTTAGCGTAATACATCACCATTCCCAAGAATGATCGTAGCTCGGTCACGCAAGAGGGGGTCGGTACCTGCTCGATAGCCTTTATTTTGTCGGGATTTGTACGAATCCCCTCTTTGTCCACTACATACCCTAAATAAGTGACGGACCTGGCAAAGAATTTACACTTTTCCTTTTTTATTTTCAACCCAAATTTTTGCAATCTACCTAGCACCTTATGTAGTGTTTCTATGTGTTCTTCATCATCTTTGCCTGTCAAAATGACGTCGTCTAAGAATACGCCCACCATGGGAAGGTCCGCAAACATCTGTTCCAGCTTGCGCTGGAAGATCCCGGGGGATGAGGCTACCCCATAAATTAATCTGTTATACCTATATAACCCTCGGTGTGTGTTAATAACTGTATACTGTCTAGAACTCTCATCCAGTACGAACTGGGCATACGCTTGTGATAAGTCAATTTTAGTAAACTTCCCTCCCCCATTTATTCTTGCTAACAAGTCCTCCGCCCTTGGTAACGGAAAACGATCTACTTCGAGGCATTTATTAAGCGTAGATTTAAAATCTCCACATACCCTAATAGTCCCATCCGCCTTAACCACGGGTACGATCGGTGTGGCCCAGTCCGACGTGTCCACCGGCGTGATGACGTCGTCGCGCACCAGTTGGTCCAGCGCGCGCTCCACCGGCTCGCGCAGCGCGTACGCCAGCGGCCGCGCGCGCAGGAACACGGGCGTCGCGCCCTCACGCACCCGCAGGCTCACCTCGCCACCCGTGTACCGACCGAGCCCATCCGAAAATACTTCACGGTATCTGGAATTAAGTTCATTCAAGTCAAACGGTGCAGTGACCTTCACTGTGTGACATGACAGTTCTTTCCATTCGATACCTAACTCATGTAACCACTGTCTGCCTAACAAAGGTGTCTTGCCCTTATCTACCACGTACAATTCCAACGGTATACATATACTTTTAAAAGTAACTTTCACATATATCTTTCCCATAGGTTGTCTTTTTTCCCCTGTATAGTAACACATAACTAGGTCACTACTACATAATGGCAAGTCGGCAAACAATTTTAGATATAAATCTCGACTAATACAAGAAATTGCGCTCCCCGTGTCAACCTCCATACTAATTAATTTTCCCTCCAAGCTAACCGGCAACATAAAAGGTTTAAATTGGTGGATGTTATTTACATTAAAAACATTAAACGGTACCTCGTCACTAAAGTCGCTGCTCTCTTCTCCCTGTACTTCATTGTTGTGCGTGCCTGTGTCCATCTTCAACCTTGGGCACATCTTCTTCAGATGCCCCGGCTGATTGCAAACGCGGCACACATAATTTGCGAATTTACAACTCGACGATTCATGCGCACGTCCACAAACACTACAATCAGAAACAGACGATGCAAAGCGGTACTCCCGTGTTGCTGGCCCCGACCGCCGGAACGCCGGCGGCCGCCCCGCTCTGTTGTTAGCCGGCTGCGCCCCACTGTTGCTAGCCGGCCGGTATGACGTCATCGCGCTCCGGCCGCGCGACGACTGTGCTGCTACCGCATGACATCCACTCGACGTACTCGCGACGGCCTCGAAGTCCCTTGTATGACCTTCCACTGCCGCCGCGTTTGTTTGCGCCGCTTCCATCGATACCGCTACCTGAAGCGCCCGGTCGAATGTAATGTTGTCTTCTTCGGTAAACAAACGCTGACGTATTGATTCATCCCGAAGCCCACACGCGAGCTGGTCCCTCAAATTTTCCTTCACCCCAGCTTCGAATGCGCAAAACCTCACCATTTTTTTCAGTTCTGCAACAAAATCGGCAACCGATTCACCCGCCTTTTGTTTCCGGTTACGAAACCGGTATCGCTCGGCCAGGACGCTCGGTTTCGGTTGCAAATGGCCGCTTATCACCTTAACCAGCTCGACAAACTTCTTACTTGCCGGTTTGTCGGGTGTACACAGCGTTACCAGAAGTTCATAGACCTGATTCCCCATCACCGTTATCAAAGTCGGTACTTTGTGCTCCTCCTTTGTTTCGTTGACCACAAAATATTGTTCCAACCGTTCCACGTACGTCGACCAGTTGTCCGTTTCGACATTAAACGGTTCCAGTTTCCCGATCGTCATCCTGTCGTCGTAAATTACAGTAAACCGTTGCGTAAGTCCGAATTCGTCGCCAATATGGTATCGGGAGCCTTCACGAAAGAGATGAACGAAACAAACCAGCGATCTTAATCACGTTTATTACAGAACTGACATTACTGACATGACACATTTTTATATGTACCTACACATGGGAAATAGTGATTCTTAGAACCTACCCCCATTTCCACATATACTACAAAAACATTGCTCGTTAAAGCATTCCATACTTTTCATTTATCGCGGTTGCTTCAACGCGACCATATGAATGGCAGTTTACATTTTGTTTAGATACTAGATATAAATTAAAAAAATGTTTAAATATCTGACCCTGGCAATGACAAATATAGCTGCTGCAGCTGTCAATATCATTGCCAGTGTCAGTTTACCACGGATTTTTAAGTTTTTTTTTAATATGATACAGATCAAGGAAAGTGTCTCATTCGCCGTCCTAAACCCAAAACGTAAGTGAGGAAACTGTTTATATGTTTCAAAAATAATTGACGCAGCTGAAAAGTCTGCAACTTTTTTCTGGTGCTAAGGAATGTTATTCCTATAACCAAAAAAATAATCAGGCACTTCTAAAATTTTCATCCATTCCCAATTGTAGGTCGCCGGTTCGATACTGATCGTTTACCTCCATTCTCCACAAATAAAAGATACATGAAACTGGATTTCGAACCGAATCTTCGTGAAATGAAGCGGGATGTGCGTTGGCCGCACGCATAACACGTAAAATAGATACGAGAACAGTTTTTGTTCAGTTTGAAATCTTCTTTTTTGTAGTTGGAAAAAAATGCCGCATAACAGCGCAATTGAAAAAAAAAGGTTTTAATCTAAATTCTTGTGGTGCATATAAGATTGATAAGTTTTTTTCCCTTCCAAATTTTACCGAATGTGTAAGTTGTTAATTAATCTTAAAGAGAGTTTCTTTTTACTTGTAGAATAATGATCATTTATTACCGATTTGTTTAGGTATAACCAACAGCATATTCTCTATTGTATCATCACGATGAAACAATACAACATCGCTAATATTTTGGAAACCTTTTCATCCGTTTGATTACGGGAAACAATAGCTTGTTTGCTTTGTCGGCAAAAACGCTGAACGGTAATCTTTTTATGTCCGCCTCTTGTTACACCACCCCATTAGCGGTCGACATATTGCGGAGGGACGCGGTATCCCTGTACGTTGTATCATGATGCAGGATTTTGTTTATTTTTCGTTTTTATTTAGTAATATCGCTTACGTTAACGCATATCCGCATAAACGCGTCTTTTTCCTTTGAATAAAAATCCAGATTTAGGCTCTCTACATCTGTTTTATTTCGATGGTTCTTATATTTGTATCTGGGCCTTGGGTGTTTTCTATGTATTTAAGAATTTATATCTATTAAATATATCCTCGTCTTACTAGACAGACTCCCCCATACCATAACACAAGACTTATTTAGCTTACTATGTGGCTAGATCGATTTGTGTAAGATTGTCCCCTAATATTATTTAATTTGTCCCCTAAAACTTCTTAATCATCAGTAGTCATATAATATCTATTTGTCTCGGGGACTGTCTTGTTTATAGCGCGTGTCCTCCTACTCAAAATTAGAAATAAACACTTAAATTAAAAAAAAAAAATATATATAAAAAAAAAATTTATAAAATTAGAGAGAGATTCACGGAGCATCATGCCCCATTGAGTGTTTCGTTTTTGGGCGCCGTAAACAAAGTAGCAGAAACGTAGTCCATATTCTTACGTTTGTTCTCTAATGCTTATTTGGTCACAGACGGTACATTTGTACTTAAGTACTAATCACTCAATCATATAAATTTTCTTATTAAATTCTACATTGTATTACTGGTAAATATTTTTAGAAAGCATAAGTTTATAAAGTTCTTGAATTCATGTGCAGATATCAATTATCAATTCTCAACTCAGCTTCTCTTTAGTTAAGAAATAGCTAAGTTGAGACGAAAATTGCTTTGCTCTGTGAGTTTGATAGTTTGACGTTTTAATTTACGAAACTAAATTACGTCCTTCAAGGAGTACTTACAATCTCCTTTCAACCACTGCTAGTAACTTTCCATTGAGACTTTTATTAAATCTTACTTTACTAGGCTTATTACTATCCTCTATTATAGCCCAGAGCTTCAACCAATAACAATTAAAAGTGCCGAGTCAGAAAACAAAAGAGTGTTCTATTCAAGGCACTATCTAGTGGTTGATTCCACTGTTCGAAACATGCGAACGTCGAAGAGGCAGCCTTAATAGCTCCTTGTAGACTAATTCGGGGTCCTTTAATAATTCCACGAGCTCTTTAGGCAACTTTAGGGCTGTTAACAGTTCGTTGGCTCCCGTTTTCTAGTCTAGTTGTCGATCAGTCTTTCGGGGCTTTTATTTCGGTCACGTTCAGTTCAAATTTCAAGTCAGTTGATCCATTTAGCGTTTACTTGTGTAGTTGAAACCAGAGGCATTTACATACACTTTTCAAGAGGAATTTTAAAGTGAGGGCCGTTGGTAATGACTCAAAATATTTTTGAGGATTCAGTAGCCAGTAAAAATTATGTTCATGATTTTTAAGAAATAGGGTTTATTTGAGCATATTGTTTATATTTTTTACGTTTTGTGAGGATTTCCCAAGATGAAATCACTTATAATACTACTATTTTCCTTATAAACGTACATTATTTTATAGTAGACAAAATCTATCACATTTAGGGGAAAGACTTGTCTCTGACTTGTCTGTTATATATTAGATAAATATATGACGCTAATGCTCTGGCGTTTATAAAGTGGGAAAGCCATGAAATATGTACCTCTTTCATCATTAGGTATATATATCATTTCATAACCACAAAATGCTTCGATTTACGGTACGTCGTGGTTGAGTACTAGTTGGCATCAAATATCGATGAAGACATCCTACTTGGAAGAAACATTCTTATTGTTCAGTATTCCATTTAATATTGCGTTGCTTTAGAGTTTAGATGACTCAAGTGAGTCGAGACGACACATATTATGTCCGTCAGAGCGCTACGGACGCTACATAATGACAATAAGCTGCTACGGACTACGGCGTAGCGCTACGAGCGTAGCGTGGCGCTGAATGGGCTACTTGGAAATTATGGAAGACATAATAATAAAATCTACCATACATTTGAATATTATCTCTGCACTGCATAGTTTTTTTACTTCGTTATTATGTATGATTAACCAACTATGGACGATCCTTTTTCGTACAAATATATGAACTTAAACCTCTTAATATTTGAATTGAATCTACAGTTGTTGCATTTCACGAAGTTAAATTAAACGAAAGACGTTAAACTCTAATTTCATCAAATTTACTCGCCTTCTTGATATGTATGTAAGAAGTTTACCTATCTCAAAATGTTCTAATAATATCTTTTTATTTTCAGGTAAACTACTCACGTAAACCCACCGAAGTACGTATTCTGCTAAAGCGCCACGTCGAGTCGCTAGTCCTACGGTCTATTTTAATTCCTCGCTTCGCATCCCAATTGACGTTAGTAAAGTCTAACCCACTCGCTTCCACACACTCCGAGCTGATGTTTTAGAACGCGTGCGCGATACTCATTGAATAACAATTGGGATGTAAAGGAGATGAACTGAGTCTAGGACCAGGCTTAATGTTCGTCCCGGATCGCCGCACGCGCGCGACAAATGACGCTCATATTTCTACACGATTTTAATTTAAATTGCGCGTGCTCTTATCGAGCAGGTTGAGAATACCGACGGAAATATTGGATAGGAGTGAGGATTTAAATTCGTGTCGGTGAAAATATATCAAAGTCGTTAGTCGTCGTCGATAGAATTGCACACAGTTACTGTAATACGATGTTACAACGGATTCTTGAAGTTTAAGTAAGTTTTGTTGAGATGTACTACATCACTAGTTAGTAGTCACAGCACTAGTGTCTACTTGTCTGTGGCACATTACCCATTCCACCGTTGTCATAGCTGCTGTTTTGTTTGATATTTATATTGAAGTGCTATTATAAAATGTGTTCCTGATTAAAACAAGATACTTATACAAGTCTAAGCTTTCCATATACTCCCTACCAAGATATAAAATCAACAAGTTTGCGCTGATCTTACTTACTTCAAAATAATGTGTACTTAGTACTTATTCAGTCTAACTTTGGAAATATATACCTAATCCTGAAACATAAGTATCATAATTGGGTATTTAGTAAGATTCCCTGGAAACTGCCGCCTGCGGCGCTTGGGCGGGGCATTGGCTTTGTCGGGCAGTCGCATCAAATATTGAGAGAAGTGCGTTGTTCTGACCCGTTGGGTAGTTAGCAGGGTTCGAAATGATAATTATCAATGATAATTATCATGATAATTATCAATGATAATTATCATGATAATTATCTTGATAACATGATAATTATCTTGATAATAACAGATGTATAACTATCAATTGATAAAACAAAAAACGTCGTTCGATAGACGTGCGGAAATGACATTCTTCACTCGTCCCGAGTCTTCGGTAGGTACTCGTGACGTAATGACTTGCTTTCCGCACTAGCATCGAAATGTACTATTATAGAAGGTATAGAGTGGCCTGTTCATTTACACTTGTCTCTGTATATTCTTTTTAAAACGTTTTTTAAAACGTTTTTTTAAATCTCAAATTGCTTTAGTGACCCAATCTACTCGTAATATTTTAGCAGCTAGCGTACGTGGTAATGATCAATACGAACCCCTCAAAATGTTCCACCCGGCATATTCGGTATTTCCAAATTAAATTTACTTTTCTGTCACATCCTTACCCTAAGCCCTTGAAGGTCCGGCATCAGATCAAAAGGGCCAGTAATGGCGTCCCTTTTCGGCATTCAGCGCAGGCCCTGCAAAATCACTAGTGAAAAAAAGTCTTACGTATCATTGAACCTTGTATAATGTTATACCATTTTGGGCGGACGACGTAAAATAGGGCTCGTTGAAGAAACTATTATTTTATTTAAATTTCGCCATATTGCGAGCTGGTATGGAGCAGGATTTTATTGCGAAATTGTTATGTGAGGGTTTACGTTGTTACCTATGTTTCGATATTAGTTTTTTTGCAAAGCATTTGGAACTTTTAGTTCGTATTTCAAGTGTTGATTCGACAAACCAAGAATATTTGATATTGTAAGATGAGGCCGTACAATTTGGACATTAGATCTCATCTGGTAGATTTTGACTTGTAAAATTGCTTTGCGGCCTACTTGCAGAGTAAAGTTCATTAAAGTATTTATTTCATTATTTAATTTAATTTAAATTAGGCAGGATTCGACCAATTAAGAATACTTAAGGTTTATTCCAAGATTAGTCAATAGTATTTTACAGTCTACGAGTAACCCCAGTTTTTTTTAAGTAAGTATCTATTCCTGATTATAGGATGAAAATTGCAAAATAAAATGTCTTAAATATTAAACTTAAATCAATTGCGCTGTACCTATATTTGATGGTTATGCTTGAGAGGGAGATAAAACAAGTAAAATCCCAAAAAAGTTTCAAGATATAACTAACACACATATATTGAAAATTGAACTTAAAACTTATTTGAGTAAGAAATCCTATTATTCCATACAAGAATTCCTGAATGACGCCGAGACCAAATTAAATTAAATTATAATGTAACTTACGAAATTTTATATAAGTAATGACGAATTCTACTGCAATAAAAATGTCATCTTATTATTTTAATGTAAACAAAACTATAATATAAATACAATTTACTTACTTTTTTTTAATATACCTACTTATTATTCGAAACTTTATTATAACTATTGTTTGAAGCTTTTCCGTATTTTGACATTATAAATTTGTAGTCTTAAGAAATTGCTATGCTCAACCAGAGCTCATGTTAAAACTGTACCTAACTTTAAGATCTTATTATACTTACATGAAACGCAATAAACAATTGAATTGAATTGAATTGAAAATACACTAAACGCCCTGTATCTCATGATCTTACTAAAAATTATATCACCTATAGACAACCTAGAACCTGAAACTTCAGCTTTTATTCCCGTCACGTACCTATGCCGTAATTCATCCAAAGCGAGCATACATTATGAAATGAAATGAAATTTTTATTTCGTGTAACCATGGACACATGTTGTTAGTAGAATTTACAAAACTAGGGGGTTAGTAGTTACAGCTAAACTTACATTTAAAACAAAACAACACTGACAGGGGAGTGTAGTCCCTCGCAGTGCGACATGTAGGGACAGTCAACCCTGTCCGCTATCATGCGCAGAATGCTGTTGGGACTGCGGCGCACCCTGCGCACCAGGGATGCTGCGCGCGTACGCATGCTCGTATAAAAACAGTCCACACGCGCCGCCGCGAACATCCCTGATGCGCTACAGAAACGAGGCAGTCCCATCAACACCCGGAACGCATTATTATACTGGACCCTAAGGGCCCCATATGCCCGTTGCGTATACTGCTCCCACAGATTGCAGGTATAGAGGGAGGTGCAAAACGCCCTAAACAGAGTTTCTTTCACCTCTTTAGAGCACCTTGCAAATCTGCCCGGACCGACAGGGCCCTTCGTTCCCTTTCCATGTCCAGGTCGTCTTTGAGGTCGGTCGCGATCACATGGCCTAAGTACTTGAAATGGTCCACTCTATCCATAGGGGTACCATTGAGGCAAATGGTAGGAACTTCCACTGTTTTCTTGCGATCGCACTCAAATATCATGAACTGGCTCTTAGCAACATTATATTTAAGGCCATGATTTGTTGCATACGTTTCACAAATTTTCAGCAGCTTACGCAGCCCACACACCGACGCGCTCAGCAGCACCATGTCGTCCGCGTAACTTATGTTGTTAACACAAACTCCACCTACATGGCAGCCAACATGGGTTCTGCTGAGCGCCTCGATTAGCCCGTTTACATACAGGTTAAATAGCGTAGGTGAGGTCAGCCCTCCCTGTCTCACCCCACACTCCAACCTGTACTCATCAGACTGCGCGTTAGCCCATCTAACACTGTTGACCTGGTTTCCATACCAGTACTTAAATATGCGAATGGTTTCCTGCGGTAAACTGGTATTTTCCAGCTTCTTCCATAGTAGGTCATAGGAATTATGTTCTCGCCTCGCTCGTTGTGATGCCGTAATTAAACTAATATATCCGCTGACGTTGCCTCGCTTGGCTCTTCCTATGATGGCTTTTCTTATTCATATCGTAAAACTTGCCTCTAATTCCGGACAGGACATTAATTGAGACAAAATACTTTAGAAATTACCGACGATCTAGGTGTTATGCGTGCATTATAATTATAAGTCCCCATAATATACGTTATAGCTTGTAGAATGAAAGGATATTGAAATCACCTAACGACACTTTAACGCTTTGACAAAAATATTGTGTTTAGATGTATATGAGCACTTTATTTGCCCAAAGATAATGCCAACTGCTTGCCTAAATAGATGGAATAATATTATGGCTTATACGTTTATATTGAACGCTGTGAACACTACAGTAGACTTGTTTTCCCCTGTTATTAAAAAGCTAGCAATGGCAACACCCTTCAGCATGTTTAATGAAATATGTACAAGACCACTAAGGAAGACCATTTGTGATCACGTGAGTCCTCTGACTAAGTGGACATCTCTCCCATATCGACCTACCTTTTCATGTATCAACTTAAAATACCTACCCGAAAAATAATAATATTTTTTCGTGATAAAACCAGGCAAAATACATTATAATGGGGTTTAAATGAATCATTTCTCAGATCCCCGTGAACATTGAGTAATAACATGCTCGAAAATGTTATTTCACACGTCGAAGAATCGATAGGCCGCCCATTTCCTCCTTCGTCCCTCTTTCTTGCCTCCCTCTGCCAGTTAATTGTGAAACCTCAGTGGCTCACAGGTGTCTATAATTTGTACCTCTAATTACTTGGAGTAGAACTTATGAGGAGAGGCGGAGAAAGATCTTGTATTTCTATTTAATAATGTTAGAGTAACAATGATAAATTCAATACCTGGTAATGGGATCGTCGTAAATAGTAATATTATTACGATAAGAATATTATTATGTATTATCCTTGAGAGTTCTCGTATCTCTAAGTTATTGCTTTAATTACGTATGTCTGGGATTTAAACGTATTCTTTACTTTTTATTTATTAATAGTATAAAGAGCGTGAGTTTGTAAATTTGATGTCAAAAATGGGTTCACCAGTATATAAAGAGGACTTTCAGGATGAATATAGCCCATAATTTACCCCAGAGCTCGGGAGCAACACAATTAATGTATTGAAATACTTAATAAATAGGCAAGAAATCTCAATACATAGTATAAAACAAAGTCGCTTCCCGCTGTCTGTCTGTCTGTCCATGTATGCTTAGATCTTTAAAACTACGCAACGGATTTTGATGCTGATTTTTTGATAGATAGAGTGAATCAAGAGGAAGGTTTATATGTATAATACAAACCATAAGTACATACATGTATTATACATATAAACCCGTGCAAAGCCGGGGTGGGTCACTAGTTTATTGATAAAACAAAAGGCAAGTTACTTGTTAATACTCTAAAAGAAAGGAGACTAATTTAAATGTCGATTATCCATACTTATTATATTATAACGGAATGTTTCTTAATTACAAAACAAAGCAACGCACAAAAGAAAATCAGGAAAAATGGAGGTAATCACCTATTTATTTCAGCTTTACAAGTAAGTTATACTGCTCTTGAAGAAATGGGGCATGTATTTTTCGTAAGTACAATTAGTTGTTAACAATTTAGCACAATATTAAAATAGGTAATTCTTATCCGCTTCTAAAGCACATCTCACTACAAAAATTACGAAACATATACTCGTAGCAAAAAATCACGGCCGGATAATAACTTTTGATCGAGGTGTGAAGACAATATCCGCGGGTCGCTCCCTCGGCACTGTAGCCTGTCTGTAAACCTTTTACGTATTTGCATTATTGCAAAGAAATAGAAGGCAGTTATATGCCACGTAGCTCCGCTGTCTCGGCGGTGGATTGGGGTGATAGTGCAGTGAAAAGAGAATTGGAATCTTACGATGAGATGGCTCTGATGGTACTGTAGTGAATTCTTCTCAAGAGAGGTTTTTTTGGGACATTCTTACACAAGTCGATCTAATCCCAAACTATGCAAATCTCTAGAAAAAACATTGATTCAATCAATCACAACATTTTTTTTATACTTCCTCTATTACTCTTTTTTGATAATTAAGGTTCTGTTATACTTTCTACGTTCGAAAGAATCTCAAAACATTGTACTAGAAATTTACTAAAATATCAGTCACAAAATAAAGTTAATTTTTCGTATGCCTTAATTGGTCCAAACTTTTCTAGAAATGCTCAATTACGAATCCTAGCTAGGTAATAGATAACTACGAATATGATACTAAATAACCTTCTTTTCTTAAATACGTAAAGCGTTGCTATATTTACGGTATCCATTGAAATACGGGCTAATAGAAGCAATTCAAGCCCACCCGGAATGAGAATCCGAAAAGAGTTCTGTATTCAATCCTTTCACGGGATGAGCATCGCAACAATAGGCAGGATTTGAATAAAATAATAGTTTCAGGACCGACCACATGGTGAAAGGGTCGAAGGCTTTTAAGGGGACTTCAGAAGGTCCATTCCACTGACTGTTACAATTGGAATCAGTCTGATATTGTCGCCTGCACAGTAAGCTCAATAAGGCTTGTGTTATGGGTACTAGACGACGATATATTTAATAGATATATATACATAGGAATCATCCAAGTTTCAGAAACAAATATTCATGCTCATCACACAAATATTTGCCCTTACAAGGATTCGAACCCAGGACCTAAACCAGAAAATACAATATGATACTGCTAAGATTTGCGAGAAAAAATCCTACCAATAGCGTGGCTGGCTGCTCTCGCGCATCGCATCCTATTGATCCATATTTTCCTCGCTCACCGCTTGGCAATTTCTGGTAGATACTCACTCTAAACTTTAGGGTTTTTGGGCCTAAAGTGAGGAATCTACTAGTGGAGTAATAACCCGCAACACGCGTCGCAAGCGAGTGGGGCAAAGTTGCCAGACTTCGCTTGACATGGCGTGCGACAAGTGAAACTAAATCTCGTGTGCGATATTTTCAGACATGGCAAGCAAAGTCGCGCGATTTCTTCTTAACGTCGCCTGTTTAATGTGTCAGAATGAGAGTATACGTCAAATATAAAACCGATTTCAATTGAATATCTTTAGGTCAATAGATCCTCAGGTCACTTTGTCGGATGGGTTCTTATGCGGAGAGGTAATCGGGGCGAATTGGGACGGCCATCCGGGGCGTCTTTAACGGCTGCCGTCGCGTTACGTTTGTACGACAGTTTGCTTTTGTTTTAGTACTTAGGGTTGGGAGAAATGGTTGAATTTCGATCGAATACTTACTAGTTCAAATGATTGTCGTGTGTTCCAGTAATCTTTTAGCAGAAGTATTTCACTTACCTAAAAATATTAAAATGGGATTAAAAACACAGTACCTTTTACTGACAACGGTTAACGATTTGCAAGTTTTATTCGAATTTATATATTAAGAAAAGGAAATACATTTATTTTCAAAAGTATACACAAGATGATCATTAACATTAACTAGCTTAAATTAAAACTTAAAGTTAAGTTAAATCTAAATAGCTACAACTTAGAAAAGTTGAAAACCCCCCGTCATTTTCATTTCAAAGTTCAATATCTCAATCACGAAAGAACCATCTCGATCACGTCAGCCTTCGGATAAAAAAACCGCATTCAAATCGGTCCATTCGTTTAGTAGCTCCGATGCCACACACACACACACAGACAGACAGACACACAGACACGTCAAACTTATAACACCCCTCTTTTTCCGTCGAGGGTTAACCCTTTTTCAGGCCGGCAGTTGGAAAATGACAATCGCATGTCAGTCGTATTCATTGACATTAAGAAATATGTTTGACAAGCAGTATATATGTGGTCGATATAACGCCTCTGCCTGGAAAAGGTTTAAAAAGGCCCTCGAGGCATTGTACCCGAGATTGTTACGTCAACTAGACGTTTCGCAATTTCCGCCAATAACTTATGCGCACTGGGACCCCACGGACCAAAAAAAATACGTTATTACTTAGTTTGTAATAATATTATAAAGAGGTAAATATTAAAAGTACACGTTTACATTAGTTCGACTTGTTCGACTTTACGGAAAGCATAACGCTATCAACCATCGAATAAAATAGACACTCGACTCGGTGTAAATAAGCTATATTATTATTTTTATTCTGGTAGTGGCTTTCGGGCTGTCAAAGCCCTTATATCACTGCGACCATCGCTGATCTATTGTGGTCAAGTCCTGCAAACTCGAAGAATTGCAGGATTTTGTTGAACTCAAGAAATTTGATCTCCTCAGGGCACATGATGTGTTTGCCCAAGAAGGAGTTACGACTGCGCATGAGGCAAGGGCAATCGGTTAGGATGTGTGTAGGCGTCTCCTCTGCTTCAAAGCAGAATCTGCACTGCCTTGTGTCACACAGTCATATCGTTTGCATGTGCTTATTTAGGCGGCAATGCCCAGTGTTAAATAAGCTATAACATTCCATTTCAATTTACCGTCAAATTCATTCATTTCATTTATGTATTCATTTATTCATTTAAATACAATGTAAGTTTACAGCATATAGTAACACCAAAACACTTACACGATAAATTATTACATATAACAGAACACAATACACAATGTCAAAAAGAAAAGTCGTCATTTATATAGAACATTCGAAATTATGAAATAGGTAAGTACATTAAAAATGATAGATAGCATACATTCAAATAATAAATAATTATTCATTAAAATTTAAATTGTCAAGAAACTGCTTAGCAATACGGCATAATCTAGAAAAGCGATCAGCAAACATGTCAGCCTCCTCGTGCTGAGTGAGCATTTGGTGTAACAAGGATATTGCGCGCGCGGTAGGAGCGTGTCGAGCGTAGCACGTGCGAGCGGACACATGCTGCAGCAGGCGCGGCCGGCGGCGAGGCGCTACCGCCACGCCATCCAAATTCTGGAGGATCCTCGGAACCACCAACCCGATCCTCTCGAGCACAGCCGGGCTGTCCACTCTGTGATGGACAACAGACAGATAGTGGACTAACAACAACAACTTCCGCCTCATCCGAAGCGTGTCTAGCTCGACCATCCCGGAGACAAACAATGAAGGGTACATGTATGGGTAATACCCGTAGGATTTGCGGTACAACCAGCGGGCGAATTTACGCTGTACTCTTTCCGCCAACAGAGAGTATTTATCCTCGTTGGGATCCCAAATAACAGCCCCATACTCCAACCTACTACGGACATAGGCACCGTACAAAACCATGGCGACTCCGACATGGAATTGTTTCGACGCACTCATGACGAAACCTAGGGTTCTGCTAGCCCGTTTGCAAATATTAGATACGTGTTTACGGAAATCCAGTTTTGTATCTAATACTAAACCCAGGTCGCTGATTTCGTAGACTCTTTCCAAACAAGCGTTCCCCAGGCCGTAGTCGGTTAAAAGTGGAAAGCGCTTACGTGAGAAGGTTATGACCTTGCATTTTGCTGCATTAAAAGGCAAACGGTTTGCAACACTCCACTCAGCTGCCGCATTGATGTCGCTCTGCAACGCAGCGCCATCCGCCACACTACTGACGCCGAGAAACAACTTTAGGTCGTCCGCAAAAAGCAGACACTCAGCTGAACGAATTTTATCAGGCAAATCGTTTATCATTAAAATAAATAATGTAGGCTCCAGAGTACTGCCTTGACTCACCCCAGACAGCGTGCAGTAATCATTTGACTTGAAGCCGCCTACCCTGACGTACTGCTGCCGTTCACACAAGTAACTGGAAAGGAATTGAAAATGGAGCTACCAAATTTATGACTTCATTCACATGAAGTAAATATATTAACTTGAGCTTAGCACAATTAAATAATTCCTCTTGTACATGTGAGATTAATATCCTTCGAATCGAGCTAATTTCATATTAACAAAATCAGGGCTGACACCGTTCTAAAATTGGATTTACTCCTCCAACAGAACCAATTACCGGGTGTGTTACTACAAATACGACTAGTGATGTGCCGTTGCCGGGATCTTTAAAGTTAAACACGACCGGTTAGCCTAGTACTGGGTTGTGACGGTGCTTATGAAGCTGAAGGTCCTGGGTTCAAATCCCGGTAAGGGCAAATGTTTGTGTGATGAGCATAAACACAATAAAATACAATACAAATATTCTTTATTTGCATACCTCAATAGTAATACAGAACAGAAGTACGAGTACCTACACAAAACAGCGAATATAAGAGAACAACTTCAACACGTATTAATATTTGTTTCTGAGTCTTGAATGTGTTTAAATATATCGTCGTCTAGTACCCATAACAAGCCTTATTGAGCTTACGATAGGGTTAGTTCGAATTGTTTCGCCTAATATTTATTTTATTTATTATTTAACGAAGTTATAATTTTACAAGTCGAACAGCATCGGTAGTATGCGGGGGTCACATTGCACGTATAACCGATGACCGCTGGGGACCATGTACCGAAAGACGTAGCGTGGGTAGCCCCCCCCCCCCCCACAAGGTGGACTGATGACCTGGTAAAAGTCGGGGGATGTGGGTGGCGCAGGACCAATCGCTTTGGCACTCTTTGGGGGAGGAATGTCCAGCAGCAGCCGTCTTTCCGCTAATAACTTCAGCAGGTGTTTGACCAATAGCGGCCGGCCATTTGACCTATGGGTGCTTTGACTTGTAAAAAAAAAAAACTGGTAGCTTCGTGAAAGGAACAACGACCAACGATGCTGGCTACTAAATATATTATTCCCGAGAGTGAGAATATAGCGATACATCAGTTAAACGTCACGCATTCGTAACTCATTAATGGAACTAAATCCAGTTAGTCACGTGCCTATACCGAATTACAAGCGCTGGGTTAATTTGACATTTGTGATGCCATTTATTAGTAATTGGAATTTAATTATGGAATTGTTCAAGCAGGTTTATTCAAGGTTTACCCAGAGAACTTTACGGTTTCGCTCTATGAAAACACAACAATATATCGATATCAGCCATATTTTTACACGAAAAAATAGGTTGGGTAATTAATGAATATTTAGTCAAATTTGACTAAATATTCATGAATAATCCACCTAAATTTAATACCGCAACGGTAAAAAATAATAAAAAGTAATCTTAATAAATTCCGTAAAAATCAGGCGAAAATGGTATAAACTTTCTTTACTTTATAATTGACTACGTCTATATACGTTCTTTGGGATACGCGCATAAGCCACTTATTTTTGTTAATGAATAAACCTTTCTATAAGCCAGATGAAACTCAATATTATCTCAAGGTCGTAAGTAAATATTTAATTAAAATGCTGTTATTTCCTGATGCATATATTATTGGATTCAGGTAGTGCTCCAAATTTGTGTACTCAAACATGTTTTCATTATAAAAATACTGATAGCATTTTTGCTAGCGGGTTAAAAAAAATCCTGAGTTCCGGTCCATAGAATTATTGATTTCAATAGTAAAAGTTTTTTATATAAAAGCTGTATACAAATAATTAGCCTGATATTTAATTATTTCCAAAAAAACCGTAATTTTCTCAGGGTTAGATTAGTTATGTTTTAGAGTTAGTTTAGTTATGTTGGCAGGAAACTAACCAATTCATGTTGTTTATGAGAGGCAAACATTTACAGTTAAGTAAATATAATTTGCACCGATTCCTCGAACAAAAAGGGTTGTATTAGACTCAAAATGTATCCACCAAAAGAAAGAAGGCAATTAAATATGCCTAGGGACGAAATTCCCATTCAGAGATCACCATCCTCGCAGACCTACCTAGCACGCATTTCTACTTGATCGGAAAAGAACTGCCTTATTCGTAATCCGAACAAGTCGAAATATGTTGTTTTTGGATCAGAGCATCAAATCCGTAGTACCATCAGAACCAATAGACAGGGTGGTAGACGCAAATAACCTTGGCCTCCTCATGGACGGCAAGCTGCGCTTTGAGAATCACATAAAAAAGATGTGAGTAACTGCTTCTACCGCGTTAAAGTTCTTTACAATGTTGGCGATTACTTAAGTGTTGACCTTTGTGAATCGCTGATATTGTCAAGATTAAACTATTGTGATGTTGTCTATGCTGGCTGCATTACTGGTCGTACAAAAAAGCTCATACAACGAGTGCAAAACGCATGCATTCGTCTCTGTTTCCGAGTCCCACCCCGCTCCCATATCACTCCCTACTTGAACGCCGCTGGTCTGCTGAACATGCCTGCACGCAGACGGCTTCACCTTGCCACTCTTCTCTTTGGCATAGTTTCTTAAATATACCTATGATAGCTGACAATAATAATAATAATGACTTAATTTTTTACAATTTCTTTAATTGAATGTTATGTGTATGTATTACTGTGTTATTGAATTTTTATAATCATTACTAATATTAGCTTAAGTACCTACTAACAACAATGATCCCAGTTGGTCCATTAATAAATGAATTTATTATTATTTATTATAGTGCGATCCGGGGTTCCAGCATATTTTCTGAGTAGACTTATACAGCCCAAGAGTGCGCGTAGGTGTAACGCGATGATTCTGGTGCATCGGAGTACGGCGTTTCGAGGCTGTTTTATGTTCGCGATGTCCAAGTGTTGGAATGATCTTCTTCCACCTATTCAAGGAGCGTCTAGCAAGTATACCTTTAAGCGCCAGCGTAAAGGCTATTTGTTGACGCTCCAGAAATCCCAATCCTAACCCATCCAGCACTTTCCTATCCCAACCGTGTCGCGTTTTTTGCTTTGTATTTTTATTTTCTATCCCATTTGGCTACTGGTACATATTTTATAATTGATTACATTCATTATTTATTTATTATGTGTTTATAATAATCATGTGTTTATTATGTTTCTTATGTTGTGTTCCGTTCCGCGGGTCACGTACGGTGCTGTCTGATAATCAGCGCTGTAGGTGTCTGTCTGACACCTCGGCATAATGCTGAGACAGCGACCGAATCACTCTCTGCCGCGAAGACACACACAATATGTGTCAAATTGTAATGTATGTCTGTCTACTCCTTTTGTCGATGTGTGTCTTTTGTGTAGTGAATAAATGTCTTCTTTCTTTCTTTCTATATCTCAAAAAATTACGAAGCTACAGCCGTTTTAATAAACGCTCGGGGATTGTGAGCCTGCTGTGGGAAGGCCTTTAAAACGTTATGAAAATAGTTATATTATAACGTTATAAGTAACTATGTTTAAAATTTCTATACAAATCTCGGCAAATAACGGAATTATAGCGTTATAATAGCGCTATTTTTATAACGTTTTAAAGGTCTGGTTGTTGTGGGGCGGGCGCGTTACTTAGTAAGTCGCTTTACGGCGAAATGCCTACTGAGCAATCTGCGTCCTAACACAGTTTTTTACAATTAATTGATATTTATGCGAACAAGAGATGAATGCTTCCCCTAGCCGGGTTCACCATGATTAATACCGGCTTTTCATCCCGATTTAATACCTAAATAAGAAAACGCGTCTTAAAAGGCGACCATTAGCAAAAAACACTGCAATTTATCAACTAAGACACCTACAGAATGTCGTCTGAATTTCCTTAAATCCGAGCGCCATTATTATTCCGCTTTGCCCACCGCAGGGAGTTTTTGGTAATCCTTAGCGATTTTTTAAACTTCTAAAGTGTTACTGTTTATCCCGGGGGATACTCGGTTTTTCTTTCCCATTGCCTTTTAAGTTATTACTGGGAATAAGGCTAGTAGAACGTTGTAATTCACAATCAGAGAAAAATGTATGTAGGCTGCGCTTACGGCGGTATGGATCCCTTGCCCGCTGCCTTTAGAGCGTGGCTTATTTACCTACTAGTTTATTTTTGCCCGACTACGGCAGAGCCGAAACGAAGACAAAATAGTTATTTGTTATACAAGGGTGCAAAGTTGTATTTTACCCGCAAATGTGGAATTGAAACATGAGCAAGTGAAAGGATTCTATAGTTAAACCACGAGCGAAGCGAGTGGTTCTTAAATAAAATCCTGAGCGTAGCGAGTGTTTCAACACACGCTTAAATACCACGCTTTGTAGTCAAAACTGTTATCCAATGGCAATAAAAAATTATAATCATTTACCAAGTGACATAAGGCAACTTTCTCTCAAACCTTTCACTGCACAATTATACAATTGGTTACTAGAAAAATGTTTTTATTCAGTGCAGGATTATTTAAGAACCTAATTATTATATAATATTGATGTCATTTAATTATATTTATTCTTTAAGTATGCTAATTGTAATTTTGTATGGGGAATGACAAATAATATTTAGATATTAAGTTTCAAAAAAATTTGCATGACCAAAAATTTTGGCGAGATGTGCTGATCATGACTAAAACACTGTTCCATCTATTGTTGTACCATGTCTCTAGCAAATAAATTTCTTTCTTTCTTTCTTTCTTTCACGATAAGTAAAATACATTGGCACCCGTGTGTAACACAAAACTTTTCACCTCACTGTAGCGAGAACATGAGCACTGGTTTTTTTTTTTTTATTTTTTTTTGTTTTTATTATGGGACAATCTTACACAAATCAACCTAGGCCCACGGTAAGCTCAGAAAGGCTTGTTTTGTGGGTACTAGGCGATGATATATATAATAGATAAATACATATAGATACTTATATACATATATAACATCCATAACTCAGGAACAAATATTCGTGATAAACACACAAATAAATGCCCTGACCGGGATTCGAACCCGGGACCTCCAGCTTCGTAGGCAGAGTCACTACCCACTGGGCTACGGAGGTCGTACGGTTTAAAAGGATAAAAGACGGCTTTCCGAGGCAGTGAGGGGAAAATGATTTTAGTGTGTGCCATCGTAGCGTTTAAGATACTGGACCAATTTTGATGACTGAGGTATCATTCGATTCGAACTTATGCTCGAGGTGAAATATACCTTTAGTTTGAAAAAAAAACTTTCGGGATACAGTACTTTGGCCATTTTATGCTTGTTTTTAACTCTGTGTATGGTGTCGGGTTAGAATAGCACCACCTCCTTTTCCCGTGGGAGCCGTAAGAGGTGACTACGGGCTAAAGTGTATTGCTGGCTACCAAGTTCTTGATTTTTGAACCTCAAATTGCTAGAACTGGTACCGAAAATTGCATTTCACGTGCGCTAAAGTACCCCTTCGGAAATACTGACGTGTTCTTTTTATTCCGCTTTAGCGTCAATTCAAATTCTCTCATTTTTAACCACAAGCAAAAGCCGTTTCCAGACGGCGGCAACTCTAAGATTGTGATGCGGGATGTCTTCAATTAAAAAGTACATGAGACTTGGAAAATTGTGCACATCCCTACACAGCTACAAACTTTAAAATTGCAATTTATTACAAACTGTCAGATTCACGCTAAAATTAGACCACTGCATTATTAAACGCACCGTCTCCCCGCATTTACGAGTTATTTACTCAAACTATCTCGACGTTGCAAGTAAAGAGGACAATGTCTCATACTAACTGCCTTAGACTTACGTCTTTTTTACCGTAAGCTAACTACACTATTCACAACTTGATTCACCTCACCTCGCCGCTGGCGTCTAGTATATCTTGATGGCTTCACTAGACTATGGACCATGATGGTAGAATATAGGCTCGCATTGAGTGAAGCGTAGGTACAATCGTCTGTGAGTGACCATCATCACGTAATCGTGAGTAATCGGTCGTTTGTCGGTACATCGAAGGAATGCGTGCTGACGCCCGTGCGCGTATCACTATCCTCTATATACCTACTCACCCGGCAAGCCGTTTTTTCCCGGCGTCTGCAGTAATGTACTATTATTGATGCATCCCTATACAAAGCAAAAAAATTGCAGTAGCCGCAAGCACTTCCATATTCAAAAGACGACAGTCAATAAATGAAACTGCATTGGTTATGCAACCCATGATCGCGACGATGATGGTCACTTTTATAATCGCCCATCCATGGCCCATTATGTGGTGCAGTCATGACGCGGGGATTCTTAATAACAACGCGTGATCAGAGTTCTAGTAAAGGCCCATCGCGAGGGCTGCTTTATCTACTAGTACCTATACGTCATCATGAAACCACTCACACTGGTTCTCAGGAGATGAGGTGAGGTTTGTCGTGAATAAACCCTGTAATCCCCGTAAATATTAGAGAGTAGTAAAGTAGGGGCTGCTCGTAAATTAGGGCTCGGCTAAGACGATAAGTACATTGTCTGTCATGGACTGGGTGATTTAATACAGTCGGTACACATTTGTATTGCTCAGGTCCTTTTATGACAGGATAGATTGGGGTTTCAAGGATGCCAATAAATATAGGGTATAACTTGGACAAAGGGGACGACAAGTCGGAACGGTCGGTGTACGGTCGGCCAAGAAAGTGGTCTACCAGTTTTGACAAAAGTTTCTGTGAGATCTGATAAGGTCGCTAAGGTTACTGTCATAATATTATTGCAAGTGGAAATCGACCTTGTTGTTTCATGACTTTCAAATGAACGTCGACCGTCGGTTGATAGACCAGATTTTTGGCCGACTGTACTCGTACATCATAAGCCCGTCGGTTTATAACAGGCTGCCGGACACTATTATATAAAAAAAACTCGGGCACGAAGGGTTCCGTCCCATTATCTATAAAAACGGCAAAAAAATCACGTTGGTTGTATGAGAGCCCCCCTTAAAAATATTTTATTTTGGTTTTAGTATTTGTTGTTATAGCGGCATTAGAAATACATAATCTGTGAAAATGTCAACTCTCTAGCTATCACGGTTCTTGAGATACAGCCTGGTGACAGATTATCTATAAAAATGCCAAAAAAATCACGTTTTTTGTATGGGAGCCCCCCTAAAAAAATATTTTATTTTGTTTTTAGTATTTGTTGTTATAGCGGGAACAGAAATACATAATCTGTGAAAATTTCAACTCTCTAAGCTATCACGGTTCTTGAGATACAGCCTGGTGACAGACAGACGGACTTTTACTATTTGAGTACGGAACCCTAAAAAGGTGCAACTTCCACGGTGGTGTTTAGGTTGAGATTGCGTAAGTGGTAAAGTGGCTTCTTGGCCATACTTTTTATTCCATAGTAGAGTTTTACGAGCTCCCTAAATATACCTTTATCTATGTACTAGTCTGAAATGTGCCTAATTAATGAATAATTATGAATGAATTGAATGATGTATAAAAACCGGCCAAGTGCGAGTCGGACTCGCGCACGAAGGGTTCCGTACCATTATCAATAAAACTATGTATTTTATTTTGTTTTTAGTATTTGCTAATATAGCGGCAACAGAAATACATAATCTGTGAAAAATTCAACTCTCTAGCTATCACGGTTCTTGAGATACAGCCTGGTGACAGACATACGGACGGACGGACGGACGGACGGACAGCGAAGTCTTAGTAATAGGGTCGCGTTTTACTCTTTGAGTACGGAACCCTAACAACCAACGTATTAAATATGCGTACGTAAAACCTGACATGTAACTTGTTGTAATGAATAAAGTAGGTATGTGTATTTGAACCGTGATTAGTTTTTTACAAGCCCAAATTCCTTTCCTGAATTTAGCATCCTAAATAGGAGAGAGGAGTCAAAGCATTTCGCTCCAACGTATTGCCGCGTCCCGCTTGCTATAAGAGTGGTATAAGAGCTTGCCTAAATTGCACGATATTAGCGGCCCGATATTGCCTTCGTATTAGCCAGGCGTGTGGTAAAGTGGTTTAAGTGGTAAATAGGGTAAAGAATTCAAATCCAAAGAGTGTCATTGAAGACCAATTATTAAGTTATTTACCCTGCTATAAAAAACTTGCGTGCTTTGACTGCATTCCGCAGAGATAATATGTTAACTCTCATTTTATGAAAACATTGCATTCTCCGTTTGGTCTACCTGCAGGATTTGAATTGATTGTTTTTCAATGATAATTCCGAATTGAAAGCTGCCAAAAAACAACCTAATGAATATTGGGTTGGAATAGAATTGTATATGAAACCGCTCATCCGAAACGACCAGTCATGCACAGCATTAAATTTTATAACGTTGAAAAGCGTTTTGTTTAACGAAAACAATCGTATCCGGAGGCCAGCCGCCCTACAAAAACATTTTAAATGCTAATCACACTCGAAACAAAACACGGCTGTTTTATAGACTATACACACATGACAGCCTATTTGGCGAAGCGCTAATATATGAGTCCATGTCACGCCCTTAGAATTACAATGACTAGGTCCATTCTGATAACATACCTACAGTGTGGAACATAACGAAAGACCGTTGTCGTGACTGCTCTTGTGGTCCTTCGAACCGGATGTCTTTGAGTGATAAAGGAAATACTTTCCTCGTAGTAAAGTGCCGCCTGTATAAACAGTCGGAAATATTTCCCACTTGTTGTAATACTTACTGTACTTGGAGACGGCATTTGTTTCTCAGCAATAGTTAGCCGTCATTTGTTTGTTTACCCGACTCAAACGTGTGTGACCTACTGGCACACTTAGATGGAATCTTCTTATTAGATCTCAGTCTACGTGAACTCCCCTAGTATTCCAAAAGCGTAGCGAAGGGTGCAATAACTCGAGTCATGGCAACCACTGAATTTTATTTCGCAATTCTTATATTTGCAATCCGCTGAGTGTTCTGCAATTTCAGTAGTGTTCGCGATGAGTTCCATCTGTTGTGAGATTAATTTTAGAGAGTAGTTTCAGTTAAATGAAACGTTTAGTTGATTTACTGGAGCGATTTAGTCGGAAAACTGGAGAGTTGGGACTGTTTTGAACGATACTCATTTTTTGTTTGTGTCGCGCATTTTCTAACTATTCGGATGATTTAACTATAGGGATATCTATTTATCAACTGTCTGAATTTATTGTTTCCAGGCAGACAGTTTTATCTCAGTACCGAGTAGTTAATTTCTGAATGAAAACGATTGCAACGTTCGATTCTTCTTTCCTACAATACTATCTTCAATATTTAAAAAAATATTTACTCTAAAAATAACTTGAAGCATGATTACATAAGATTTAGATTTATTTATTTCATAATATAAATTACACTAGGTCAATTTACTCGACTTTATATTATGATCGTCAAAAAATTAAACAAAGAATCAAATAAAAATTATAAATGTCAACGTACAAGTTAAGTCAACTTAAGAATTTAGAAAACATGTTGTAGGTACCTTCCTATGGCATTGCTCGCATGTCTGAATAACTAAAGGTTAACAAAAAAACAGACGTCCAAACAACAATTACAAAATGGTCACGAATACCGAATTCTAAGCCAAATTAAGGCGGCATTCCCCAGAATCAGCTTATGAACTTTCTGAAGCAAATCCCGACCTCTTTAACTTTGTGAAATAATAATTGCATTACTTAACATACTTTCCCCGTCGTCGTCACATTATGAGTCGATTCCTTCCTGTTTTTCATAAACCGGGCCATTTCAGCTCGTTTCGAGGGCTATAAAAGTTTTCAAAATGAATTCGGCGACCAAGTTCTGTCTTATTGTTTGCGAAGTCTCAAGTAGTGGGATATGAGGTTCCGCTTTCATTTGTTTTTGGGATAATTTGGAGATAAAGTTGGCCGATGTACTTATTAAAGGACTGTTTTTGTTTGGACGGGATGGTAATCGACCGGACTTTGTGGAGTTTTCAAGGGGACGCGCTTTAATGAGGAAAGTTTATTTGCTTTATGAATTATATACTAATATGATCGAAAAAGGTTGTCAACTGTAGGTATTTGTCATGTCGTAGTTCTATAGTTGCTATGTTATAAAGGTTATCCTTTGCTATTTTCTCCAGAATTCGGAAATCTCGAGCTTTTCAAACATATTATTTGGAGTGCAATTTGTTTTAGGAATTGATGAAAAAAAACGCGTTGCTAATTCTGTTTTTCCGATTTCTGTTGTGTGAATGGCCATGCAAATATTTTATTCGAGAAAAATAAGTACCTAATATTCAAATTAATTTTCGTAGTTATGTAATTATGTACTCTAATTAATCTTGTGGTAAGCTAACTATGCATTACATATTCAACCCCTGACAAAACAAGGGGCGTTATATGTTTATCATGTATATTTGCAAGTATGTCTGTAGTATCGTAGCTCCCAAAAAAATTAACCGATTTGATTGCGTTTTTCTTTAAATCCTACATCTTGTCTCCGTATATAAATCCTAAGTATGTTTGTTGTGTCAGGGGTCAGCCTTTATATGTCCCACTTGGATATATGGACAAAACCTTTTATAACTTACTAGCTTCTTACCCGCGACTCCGTCCTCGTGGAACTCGTTTATATCTTAGCTCCATACAATTTTTCTCCCCCCATTTCACCCCCTTATGGGATGATTTCCGGGTTAAAAGTATCCTATGTCCTTCCCGGGGACTCAAGCTATCTCTACTCGTATACCAAGTTTAATCTAAATCGGTTCAGCGGATTAAGCGTGAAGAGGACAGACACACAGGCTGACAGACAGACACACTTTCGCATTTATAATATTAGTATGAACTAGAAATTTGGTTATTTATCCTCCAAAAGCACGGACTCGTCTCGGAGTTATTATTCCGTTTTTCTGGGTCGTTAGCCGCGATGTCCGCCACGAGTCTCCATTAAGCACTAATTTATTTCTGACGAGATTGCTTCGCAAACGTTCTGATTTGATTTCGTTCTTAGATACCTCACTTTGACGGAGCTAGAATAAATATTGGTAATGGAACCTATTTGGTTATTGAAAGGGGTGATATTCGGCTTGACGTAAACGAAACGTAAAATGGATCAGTTTGACATTTCCACGAGCACTTTTTAGGGTTCCGTACTCAAAGAGTAAAACGGGACCCTATTAGGTAGGTACTGAGACTCCGCTGTCCGTCCGTCCGTCTGTCTGTTACCAGGCTGTATCTCACTGATACCGTGATAGTTCCAGTTGAAATTTTCACAGATGTTGTATTTCTGTGGCCGCTATAACAACAAATACTAAAAACAGAATGAAATTAATATTTTTATTGATAATGGTACGGAACCCTTCGTGCGCGAGTCCGACAGTGCGCCGGTTATTTCTACACGGGTCTATTTTACCCCGTTCGAGGCCAATCAACTCTAGTAAGTAAGTAAGTGAGTAAGTAAATGTTTATTTGTGATACACAGGTTGATAATAGGTGACAATAGAATAAAAAATACAGTACGTACGCTGTGACCTACCTAAAAGGTGTACATGTTGAGCCTTACAAGAACTAAAGCTACAACTAATTCTAATTTCTATGTGTGGTACTTGTGCTACGCTATAGTAGTTAACAGCATTTTTCCGCTTGGTAGCGGAAATCGCTCGTAGAAGCATGAGTCAGATGCGAGTCATTGGACCTGAATAGGTTAAGACCCTGCCTATTCTCGTAAACCACGCACCTGTGTGAGATACATGTAATGTCTCCTACGCACGAACGTATATGTTACTGAGAACCCTTAGTTTAATTTTTGTGAATTCATATCATAAAACTAGTCCCTGTTCCAATTTGCTAATAAGCTCCGGTTCGAAGGATATTTGGCCAATCTGATATAATACACTCGCGGACAAAGAATACGGGTTGGTAAAATACTGTCATATTTCCTAAAATAGTGCAAGGTTGTACAGTTTTTTTAATCCTGTCAAAATCTTTAATTAATTATACATGTAAACTGCAAAAATAACAGTAAAAAAAAGAAAGTTACCAGGTTTAAATCGGACTCGTAAAAACCCATGAAAAAAACAACGTTAACGGAGCGAAATATCGCAAAAATCGTAATTTTTGGATATTGATATTTTTATGATAGGATCCCGGAAATTGCTAATACAGTTGGGTATTATAAAGAATACTATATTATGTTAATATAACTAGTGTTAAATATAAAAAAAAACCTATTGCGGTTATTTAATTTAGGGTGACCCGAAAATTTTGACCGCGAGATATATATATTAACAAGATAATTTTCCTTCAATTCAAAATTCAAATATTTGTTCTGCCTCAAGGGGTCATCTAATAAATTGTACTAACAAAATCTCCCGCGACCTTTACCAGGTCATCAGTCCACCTTGTGGGAGGCCTACCAACGCTGCGCCTTCCGGTACGTGGTCGCCACTCGAGAACCTTTCCGCCCCAAATTAATATGCAAAATGAAAGTGTCAGATTGACCCTCTGTAGTTAGTTCCCAAATGAACAAGTTTGAAATAAAACTGACACGGAGCGCTAATAGCTGCTCCAATCAATCGCAGCTTAACGTTTCAACGATGTTAATTATTTCCCTTTGGCAAAAGTGCTTAACAAAGTACTGGAAAAAACTAGTCAAGTGCTGTACGGACTTTTGCAGTGAGGGTTTCGCTAGGGGGGGGGGGGGGGGGGGGGGGCAAGTCCGCGTTTTTAACGTATTGAATGATACCTGGATTGTTATGACATATGACCTCTCATCGAGAGACATAGCCAAGTGCGTGCGAGCTAGACGTACCTACTAGAGAACCATCAGTTTTAAATATGTATTGACTGTACAGTGTACAGTGAGTTGAGCAGCTCTTATCCAGATAATTACTTAAATAGGTAATACCAGTATTACCTATTTAAGTTAATCAATGATTTGGTTTAATTAATGCAAATTGTAGAATCAATACATCTTATTATCGTATATGAAATAAACTGTTTCACGATTCTTACAAGTGTTGTTAAAGCCAGTGCATTTTGTAGAGCTTCTCCAGAACTCAGACGCGGGTCAATAAATTTAATATAACCGGAAACTACAGTTTCAATACGGAAAATAGAATGCTACAATAGTAGATTGTTTCTCAAGGGAGCAAAATGATATATTTACGGCGAGGGCGGTATATACAGTCCTGAGTGAAGCGCCTCTATAATGGTGAATACCCACCACAGATCTGCGAAACTGTGCTTCAAATATTTGACACCTAGCTCCCAAGCATGCGAGATGTCAAATACGATAATACATCTCCGCACATCTCTCGTGGATATTCACCCGAACACTCCAACTTAGGCTGACAAGGTTCCAGTCGCAGCCAACAAAACGTGACTTATAACTGTTTCGCATCCACGTACCCCTAAAACCCTGCGACACCGACGAATCTCCAATTACGTGAGGAAATTGAGGGCTTTTTAGTCGAATTCGTTTCAAGGCCCGTACGGGAAATTGTGATGTGTCTCGAATTGGAGCACATTCGAGCTCGTTTGCTTAATTTCGTGCACTTGGGCTTTATGAGCTGAAGGATTTTGTGTAAAAAGGCTTGGTATATTTGGAATGGCGGGGTTAAAATGAGGCAGGCGAAAGTAAATTTCAATGGCGTTCTCGAAATAAGCTCAAGCTCACGACAAATTATTATTTATTTATTTATAGTAATACAATGTATGTTTCTCTATTAGTATTTTGTAGCTATTATTTTATATGTATATTTATTTGTTAGTGTTGTTTTTTCTTTTTCTTTTTTTTGTATTACAATGAATCCTACTGTTGGGCAAAGGCCTCCCCCATCTTATTCCAAGTCCGTTTATCGATTGCAAGTCGTGTCCATGTAAGTCCAGCGTAATCTTCAATCTCGTCTCGCCATCGAGTCCTCGGTCTTCCCACCTCTCGTTTGAGGTATCTTGGATACCAGGCAGTAGTTGTTTGCGTCCATCTACCGTCTTTGTATCTGGTCACGTGTCCTGCCCACTCCCATTTGAGCTTTTTGGCAGCTTGAAGTATGTCCCTCATGTGGCTTTTGCTTCTTAGTTCGCAATTTGGGATTTTGTGCATTATTATTTTTCTAAGTATTATTCTTTCCATTTTGCGTTGGTTAACTTTTATTTTCTTTGCCATTTTTTTATTCAATGTCCATGTTCACGACCAATTAATATGTAATAATAGAACAAATTCTTAATAATTCCGAGATAAGTTACTTTTTGGCCCGACTACGGCAGAGTCGAAAGGAAGGTATAGATGAATTATCGAGAACATGGAATTGCATTTGTAGTGGTTGTACCGTTTGCTACAAAAGGATAATAATTTTCTCTTAATTTTTCTTCACAATTTGACACTGACATTATTTTGGTATTTACTTCTTCAATATATGTATAACGAACCTCTTTTTATGCTGATAGTACGAGAAAATAGAAAATTCAAATATAGAATGCCTGTAAACATACAATACTACTACGTATGCAATTCCATGCTCTCGTTAATTTATCTATATATGATTTTAGCAGTTTATGCTTGTATTTACCTGTGTTCCACCGTAGCGTTTAAGATACTGAACCGATTATGATGAATGATGTATCAATCGATTCGAAATTATGCTGCGTATGACATAGGCTACTCTTTGTATGAAAAAAAAACGGTTCATATAGTATTCCGTAGCCGGGAATGTAGGTATACATTTTTTTGAACTTTTTATGCTTGGTTATATTTTGTAAATATATCATGGAGCAATCAATTTTAGTTATTTTTTCAGGAATTGTTAATAAAGTTAAGAAATTGGCATAAAGAAAATTGTTTATTTTCTTACATTTAAATTCCTTTTTTCTCGTCAGTCAGTAGTCAGTACCGGCTATTCACCTGATTTGAAATAATTAATTATAGGTATAAATTTTTTTTTTTCAATTAGGTAAGGTTTGTTATATACTCAGACGAAGCAAGTATAAAAATAAGCAATCTAATTTGAGGAAAAAAAAAATTTACGTAAATATTTTCCTCTCAAATGAGATTTGTCTTGACTAAATTGTTAGCTTTGCTTCTGACTCTAATTAAACATATTTTTCTTTTCACAAATCATGTCCATACATACCTACTATACTACACTTAATTAGAAACGTAAATGTTGTGTAATTGTAACGAACGAAAATATAGTTTTTGTACCTTAACCACCAGTATCCAAAAGTAATCTTATTAGACGAAAAAACAAACAAGTTTTCCTCTGAACATCGTATTTTTTATTGTTACCATTGCCTCTAAAGCTATTTAAAAACATTTTATTTTCGTAAATCACGTCTTGATTCAAATTATAAATGTATTAGTAAACGTCAGTTAATATTAACGAAAGAACATGAAACAGAGATTCTACATTTTGATTGGTTATACAATTTAATTGGACCATAATTACATTGTAAATTGATACAAGGTAATTAATTGGCAAAAGGACCAATTATTAATTTTAATAATCAACTTGTCGGAGCATGTCCAAATGATTAACCCCCAAATTTGCACCAGTAATTTACGGGTCCACGTTCCGGCTAGGCAGCTAATTACATTGCTAAAGTTCTTAAAACTGTCATTGTAATTTGAATCTACCTACCTTGGACGGTAGAGTCGCTTTTTGCATGGACTACTTTGATGCAATTGGGAATGGATGAAAATTTTAGAAGTGCCTGTGTCTTTTTTTGGTGATAGGAATAACTTGCCTTAGCACCAGAAAAAAGTTGCAGACTTGTCAGCTGCGTCAATTATTTTTGAAAAATATAAACAGTTACATTACAAACAACAATACAAACAATATCATTGCCAGTGTCAGTTTACCACGGATTTTTATGATAATTTTTTGTAATATGAGACGGATCACGTAAAATGTCTTATTTGCCGTCCTAAACCCAAAACGTAAGTGAGGAAAGTGTTTATATTTTTCAAAAAATATTGACGCATCTGAAAAGTCTGCAACTTTTTTCTGGTGCTAAGGAAGGTTATTCCTATCCCCAAAAAAAATCTGGCATTTCTAAAATTTTCATCCATTCCCTATTCTGCCAACTCAAATGATCTCAAGTGTAGGAGAAACGCATGAGAAAACGAAATGCAAAGTGCATGAGTATCAATTTAACGGCCTCCGTAGCCCAGTTGGTAGTGACTCTGCCTACGAAGCTGGAGGTCCCGGGTTCGAATCCCGGTCAGGGCATTTATTTGTGTGTTTATCACGAATATTTGTTCCTGAGTTATGGATGTTATATATGTATATAAGTATCTATATGTATATATCTATTATATATATCGTCGCCTAGTACCCACAACACAAGCCTTATTGAGCTTACCGTGGGCCTAGGTTGATTTGTGTTAGATTGTCCCGTAATATTGATTATTTATTATTATTTATTTATTATTTATCAATTCATGAAATTGTCACTCTTTAAATGTGGTCTAAGCTGTGTAATTTATTATTGTATTTATTTGGTGTATTTATTTTTCTTTTGTATTGAACTTTGAATATTAATATTGGCAATTGGGAATGGATGAAAATTTTTGAAGTGCCTGATTATTTTTTTGGTGATAATAACCTTCCTTAGCACTAGGAAAAACTTGCAGACTTTTGAGCTGCGTCAATGATTTTTGAAAAATATAAACACTTTCCTCACTTAGGTTTTGGGTTTAGGACGGCGAATTTGCTTGATCCGTCTCATATTACATAAATAATAATAAATAAATATGACAAAAAAAATCTTAAAAATCCGTGGTAAACTGACACTGGCAATGATATTGACAGATGCAGCAGCTATATTTGTCATTGCCAGGGTCAGATATTTAAAATATATTTTTTGTAATATGAGACGGATCAAGCAAAGTATCTCATTCGCAGTCCTAAACCCAAAACGTAAGTGAGGAAACTATTTATATTTTTCAAAAAATGTTGACGCATCTGAAAAGTCTGCAACTTTTTTCCGGTGCTAAGGAAGGTTATTCCTATAACCAAAACAATAATCAGGCTACTTCTAAAATTTTCATCCATTCCCCATTGGTTTTTAGACAAATGTCGTTGTGTAGTTTTATTTACATGTGCATCTATGAGATTTAAAATCATGTAAAAACGTCATTTTAACTTGATTTAAGTAGGTTACAGTCACAGAGGGTGACTTTGACACAACTTCCCTATTCGAACTTGATATGACGATAAAGGTTTCGCGTGCTTGCTCCCACGCGCACCAAGTCAACGCGTAAGAACGAGCGAGCGAATCACTCTGTTATGCTAAAACGAACATCCCAATCGACCCTCAGGTATGAACATATTCCCGATCCACAAGTAATAAATCAACCTAAACAGCCCGCTGAAAAAACCCGTGATTGTTTCGAAAGTTATGCGAACCCATAGAAATGGGGCGTAACGCTTTTGATTTACGACTAAAAGAGTGTTCATAAATCATTCTTTACACCCCGGCTGACGCCTCCGGAAAAATTACACAAAAACCGGAAAAAAAAACGGACAAGTATTTACGACGAACGTCGAGTAAGATGCTGTTATTAATTAATCTGTTGTTAAATTACACGAACGGTTTAGTTTTCTTGCTATACAGGGTAACTCTTTCTTTTAAGGATGGCTTTGGGCTGGCTTTTGTTTAAATGTCGGTCGGAAAAACTTACTGCCCATTGCTATGCCCGTAGCACTTGCGTGGTATTTGGTTAATGTAAATTAAAGGAAGTTCACTTCAAGTTTCACTCATATTTATGTGTGCGTGCGCTTACAATAGGGAACATTACTGCAATGTTCTGCCCCCAGAGGCAGCACTACCACTAATAGTAAACCAGTATAGGAATATAGGGATTCACACACACATGCACAATTGATTGTCAAATGAGTGACAAGGATGCTTGCATAGACAATACGGCAAGTGGGAACGAGATACAATGTCAACGCTGCTAGTGTCGCCACTTACGAAGAGTTTTGCTTAATGTTCCCTATTGACCACATTTAATTTTTCAAGTGGACCATTTTATGATTTAGTTCGCTAGAAAATGTTACCTTACATATGACATACGCAGACGTAGTATTGAAGTCACATACGGTTTAAACAACATTTATACAATTTAGCCATTTTCTTAGACACGAGAAGGTAAAAAACTGAACACTACTTTATTACGTTCAGGTAATCGTATAATGGTTTTCGATTTAGACATCATTACATATTTTGAAATGTTCTCAATTGCCGCTGTGTGTGTGTTCGCATGTAGTTAGAGACGATTTCCGTGTCACTAGGGGTGATCACGTAACGTTTCGAACGGACGTTATGAATTTAACTGTCATTTTCCCAAACAAACAAAAAGTGGCATTTGATCTCAAATCAAATCAAACCTGCCCTGCTTAGTTCTAAGCGCACGCACACATTCAACCGCGCGTAAATAGAATTGAACTATCTAATCTAGTTCTGAGTTCTCTGCCAGATCAATTAATCCACAAATATTATCGTGAGCAAAACGTGTAAGCAAAATCCCAATACTAATCCACCGAACCCTCAAAGTAGGAATATCTCGGTTTTAATTTTCTTTGAAAGCGGAATAAATTATTTTCTCGCTGCCTCGAGACAGGGACGGACTTATCTAAACGAGCCATAATTACATTTTATTGGGAAAGAGAAATCATTTTATTGTATTTAAATGAATCAGGGTAATCCAAATCCAAACACTGGCTCCAGGGAGTTGAGGTTTTTTTGTTGCTAATTGTCATTCACGTTACGCGTTTACATAGATTAGGTGTATTTAACGATTTAGTTATTTATTTTTATAGTAAATAAACCTATTTTTTTTATACCTACTTTACAAATTTAGTAAACGTAATAATTGTTTGCTTAAAAATCCCTAAAATGCCCTCTGCCACGCAACTGAGAAACAACGCCGCCGCTAATATTTAGGTAAAAATTAAGCCAAATTTCCAATCCCTAGTCCTGTACTATCACAGTTTTGTTTGTCGCTGAATGCAGTGCCCCGATATTTACTCAGCGCACCAAGATCCGAGTGAAAGAAAATCGAATCAAAGCCCGACAGGGCATCTTGACCTAATTTGGGCGCGAGAGGCCGGAGATTTCCCGGCCCATTGAGTCCAAATGATGCCTCAACCTACCCTGCAGCGGAACGGTTTACGACGGCCATTCGAGTGACGTGGACGGTTTCAATTCTAAATTCGAATTTGGGATAAGTTTTACGCGAGTTTGCGTAACGGTTTTTTATGAGGTTTGCTTAGGCTTTGGTATTTCATTAATTTAATTTAGTTTGGTATTCTGGAGAAGTACCGCAGCCTTACAGAAGACCGCGGCAATATTAACACACTCCAGAGAACATGCGGTGTTGTGTTCCTGTGTGTGGTACAACTGGTGAGTAAAGTAGCCACAGCTCCCGAAAACGGAGGAACCTGACCTATCCTAACTCACCCCCAGGTACACAAAACCACACACGCAGAGCAACTAGTGCTGTTAAAAGTACTTCCCCAGTTGTGTTACGTGTGTGATCGGTATATCATGTGCCTATCTACCCTATATCTAAATGTGAAAGAAAGCAATTACTAACAGTATTCTCAGCAACATAATCGCTTCCACCTATCCCTGTAACATTTGCCATGTGCATTGATATCTTTGCGACGCCACCTTGCAAAGTCGCAAAACACACGAGGCGTTACGGCACCGCGCAATGCAGCGTAGCGAGGGCCGCGCGAAGACGCGTAGGACCGGCGCGGCGCCATGTGAAGAGGTCGCACATTTAAAGGTCGAAACGCACAGACAACGGTGGCGGCGCGGTGCGGTGCGGTGTTCAAGCTAATATGAAAAGGTCCGCACAGAATACCGCGTCGCGCCGCGTCCCGCCGCGGTATTCTGTGCGGAGCCTTTCATATTAGCTCGAACATTACAACATTACAAGCGTATGCATACATACATTGTCACAGTAAAGTTTAAACCGCGTATGGCAGAAAAAAACAAGGTATGTCATTGCCGACGGTGTATCCTGCCTACGTCAAACAAATGTTGCCATTGTGCGAAGTTGGCACACAAATGTTACCATTGACTGACATCTTCCACACAAACAAGGAGTTTTGTAGATGCATGATTAGTATTTAAAAAAAATGTTAGCTAGTTTAACTATTTATTTGGGGTGAAAAGACAAGTTAGCGTAAGTATTGGTTGGAAGCACGTAAGTGAAGTAATGGAATTTACTCGGGTAATTTACTTTCACACATATGCAACACTCGTCCGCCATTTTTAAGATGCTGATGATGTAGACAGGTGACCCTAACGTCACGATCACGAGCTGTCACAGGAATTACATCCATGTTTTTTTCTGCCATGAAAGCGCGTAGCGGACGCAACGCGCAACGCGGCGTAGCGCGTACGCCGTGTGCAGTCGTAGGTAGCGCGTTTTACATATATCGTCATAGTAATGTGTCGAAACGCGGGAACGTCGCGTTGTGGGGTGCCGTGTTTTCCGCCAGACGGCAAGTGAAATCAAGCCCATATATGCGCTAGAGGACTTGTGTAATGAACCCTGCCGTCGTCGGCGAATGGTCCTGCATATTTTTGTAGATTTCTACTTCTGAAACATGCAGTACCTAACTGTTGTGAATGGGTGTTTGGTAGGACAAGTTCGCATATAAATTAGACTTGTACAATTGAGAAGCCGCAGTAGTACTGCAGTAGTTAATCGATGTCTAAATAGACAATAGTATAAAAAGAAGCGGGATGTGTCGGAGATACAACCGTTAATTAAGATAACTTTTTAAATAGCTAAGCATTTTCAATGAATTGTTAAATTCAAAGTGTTTTGATTATTTAAAGGAATCTGCTATTATGGTGTACCCGTAAAATATATATCTGAATTAACTAAATAAAATCTGTATAAGTACAGATAAATCGGTATATATGGCAACATTGACTGACCTAGCTCATAATTTGACTCGCGGTACATTGAAAATGACGGTAATTTCAGCATTATTTTCATGCCCGCCACATAAACTAAATAACATTTTGTGATTAACAACTAATGGCAAATAAAGAAGGATTAAAAACATGTAACAAACAATTATTTGAAATCACATTAGGCTTCTCTACAAAAAGTTATTCCGGAAGTCACGTGATACATTTTGAACTGTACCCCCAAGAACAAGAACGCGAGCAAAGAAGTATCCACTTCAAAAAACGCATTTTGGCGACATCCTTTCTATGTTAGATACATGATCGTTTACATCGACTTGTAGTTTTTAACGTCCACCAAACCTATACTATACTATCCTCAAACCAAATAGACGACTGGGATCGTATTGGCTCGTATTGGCTCAGTCGTCCGTTTGGTTTGAGGATACTATAGTAGTTTGTCTTTGTCATTTCGACATTTGTGTGTGTGAAAAAGGCACAAAACACGTTTTAGTTAACAGAGGTTTTTTAAGTTCAATTTATGGGGGTAGGAGTATGCTGTAGCGGATCTATGGGGGGTTAAGGGGCTCATGTCTCTGTTAAGGGTGACCAACAGGGAATCTGTCAAGGGTGACCGACTGAAGAGACACTTTGAAACAGTGCAATAAAAATGAGGAATCTCTGTCACTTCCATTACCAAAGTATTAACCACATGTGTGGCACAATAACGTTTCTGTAAAATCTTTTTGTCCGCCATCTAGTCACTTTGTGACTCGCGCCGGCAATGTCGGCATGTCTGAACTTTGCAAAAGATGTCGCCAAAGTAACGGAGCATAAATGAAAAGTTGGAAAGTCGAACGGAAAAGTTTCTGAATCGAATTTTTAGTTATTGTTCGGATAGTTAATAAGTTTGGCGACTGGTTGGTTCAATGTACGACTCTACTGTGCGTTATATAATACTTTCTACCCGCGCGACTCCGTCTGCGTATTACAAAGAACAGTTCTTAGATGTTTAAATCGCTGATTAATTTAAGATGTCCAAGAGTAATTGCTAAAATCTTTCAATTCGTTCCCACCGTTTTATACTGATCTCATTAAGTAACCATTTGAGTTGAAAAAACATGGCATCTAGAAATACCGAACCACAGTACCATTAGGGAATCAGTATTCGATCATTAACAAACTATACGATTATTTATATCATTAATACTAAAGGTAAGCGTCCATATATTTATTAAATATAGGGATTAGGTAAGTTATGTAATAATCACGTCCTGAACTTGAGAGCCATTTTAGCACTGGTGGTCAAGCAGTTGGCCATTTTAGCACTGGTGGTTGTTAACACAAGCAGTCAGCAACGACTTAAACGATTTTAACAATTACTCTTTATTATTAAATTAATCAATAATTAAGGTAAACATCTATTAGGTAACAAGAAAATACTCAGCAGCATCGACACAACTGACTTGTATTGCTTGTATTGCATTAAATATACAAAACGGCGCGTTGAATTTAATACAGCGTTTGAAGTCTCGAAGAGGCAATCATCTAAATTTACGAGCTAAGCCATTCAAGGTTCATGACTCACATATGAGTCATGCCTCTACGAGCAATGTTTACTACAAGACGGAAAAATGCCGCTACACGCTACGCCGTAGCGTTGTTTGGTCTCAAATGGGTTAAATTAAAAACATTTGCTTCAAAATAACGAGTATAATTTTGTGTAACTTTACAACAATATATTTGTAGTTGCAGAATTTTAGCATTAGCGCGACACTTGCCGGGCGAGATGAGTTAGTATTGCTAAGGCGGTTTTTAACCGGCAAGACGTTGCCTAATTGCCAAGAGGGGGCAATTACCGTGCTAATGACCGTTCTGAAACACCGGCGACGAGGCGCTCGGATGCTAACAGTAGGTTACCAAACACTAATTGCAATTACTTGAAATTAAATGTCATAAATACTTCAACTTTTCACTGCCTTGCTGACAATACTGACTCTTTTAAAATCGTTAATATGCACATCATGCGAATTTTTCTTAAGTATATTTACATTAACTAATCAGCACACAGCGAATCCTCAAGTGAATAAAGGGTTGGCAACGCGCTTGTGATTTTTCTGGAGTCACAAGTATCTATAGGCGACGCTACCAGCTTAACATCAGGCAGGCCGTAAGCTTGTTTGCCACCGTCGTTGTATAAAAAAATATAAAAAAAATTGAGCCACTTCTGTAAGAAACAGGTGCATATGCATACTGCTTCTTTAACACTCAGACCAAGAAAAACTATATTTTTTCTTGGTCTGAGACATAACATAAGCAATGATTAAGATACCTAACTTAAAACTAAAAGTATGAACCCTTAACCTGGTATTAAAAATCTTATCGTGGTATCGCTTGATCGATTATTCTACGCTCAATAGTAAAATACGGGTACACTTCACATTCAATTTCGATGCAATATAAACCCTTTTTGCGCTAGAGTGTGAATGTTCTTAGAAACATTAATTTGTATCATCATCATCATCCGAAACACGTCCACTGCTAGACATAGGCCTCCCCCAAAGAGTGCCAAAATGACCGGTCCTGCGCCACCCGCATCCAGCGGACTCCCGCGACCTTTAGGTACCAGGTCATTGATCTTTATAAATCCATTAATTTCGCAAATCACATGCGGGTACTGTTTATCCCCTGTGCACTGTGGCATGCTCGCTGTTAAACTGAGCAGCCATGGGGATGTTTTATTAGTGTTGCCTTTATTTTATAATTAACCTTTGTAACCACATTCTGCAGGTTACTGAGTAAATGCAGCCGGTTATAAAACGCTTGTACAGTGCACCTCAAAGGTGTTTACACTTTTGCACCGTATTTACAGTGGAATAGGCAAGAAATGTAATCAGATCTTTGACGTTGACTTTACCACAAAAACTTTACTGTGTATTTAATTTATGTTTGTACAAGGTGTAAAACTCATGCACCTATTGCGTACTTGGTCATCGATTACTGGAGGTCTGAATCGTGCTTTAATGTGTTTCGCGCGCCGAGTTGACCTGACAAAACTAGCGCGTGAAGCAATTGCAATTGAGGTGTGAAAGAGACGATTAATGTGGGCTATAGGTATAGGGTGTTAGAAAATAAAGAAAAGAAGCCCTAAAAGATTATAATTTTAACTACAATAGATTTCATGGACTAAGGGCATTCATGTTCAATAAGACGAACATAAAGGATCACACATCAATTAACAAAGACATTTTAAATGTTCGTAATAAGATAAACAAAGTCACCAATCTAAATCTAAATTCTTTATAACTGTTGGAAAGGCAATTCACAAGTCGCTAACTCTTCAGCCGCGAAAGAATCAATCCAACTCAGTACTTCCAAGTTCTCTCATTTTAATTCAAATCGAGTAATAACTGTCAGTCATTCAAGTAAGACGATCCAAGTTTTGCAACTTTTCAAACAGTCAAAATATCGCAGTACAATAAACATTGAATTTAAATCGTCCAGATTAAATTAATATAAAACACAATTTCTTATTTAAAAATTACAATTAAAACTCTTCTAAAGATTACTATCTTTCCGTCTCTAAGGTTGACATTGTAATATCATTTATTTCTTTTTCTACTCCTGTACCGTTATCTGTCATTTATATAGGCTGTAGCTCAAATACAATGACACCACTAATAAGTCATCGCAAAACTCTATGCTCTATGGCCCAAAAACGCACTGTTTAGCGTACTTTTTTGGTTCATACATTTTTCATAAAAGCACTGTTTAACTTTTTTTTAAATCGGCCGCTAAAGCCGCTATATTGCAGTGGTGCCAACTTCATAAACAAATATTACGAAATAAAAGTATTTATTTACGATTTAACATTTGTATATTATAAATTATTTACTACAATAATAATAAATCATCATCTATTGTGTGTTAAATTACATGTTTTATAAATTCTTGGTATTATTTATAAAAACAAACAGTTCGAATTCGGTCCGGGTCCGGATTTGGTTTGGTTCGGGTGGCAAGTGCAAACAAATTAAAAAAAAAAAACAAACCATAAGCAAGAGCTGTCACATTTCCGATTTCCCACCAAAATACAGTTCAAAATGAAAAGACGAAAGATGATAAACTATTAATACTAAACTATTAAGATTTTATTCGTGTTTGTGAAGACAAAAGTGTGCGTTCCTTTTAACATGGTCGAAGAAATTAATAACTGCACTCCTGAAGAAATTGCGTGAGTAGCAAAAGTACGAATAGAAAACTTGCTGCCTGAAAAGTTTAATTATTCTGTAGTCTGCTATTTATTTAAAATTTGTCGTAGAAAAAGTATTGTATGCAACGGTGTATAACTGGTCTAAAAACGCTCGTGGCGTCTTTAATTGCGATGCTCGCCAAGGCTCGCATCGCAACCCACGCCACTCGCCTTTTAAGACCCTTCTTATACAACAGTTGCATAAAATACTATTATATTATTGATATAAGTTACACAATCATAATCTAGGAACGAAAAATACATAGGTACGATGCATATCTAAAATCATTACTAAAATGTGCCATAGGCATTTGAATAACTACATTAAAAACGATTAAATTCAAAGTCGTTATTTTTATAGCACTTTTTCCGATCGCGTGGTTAAGATTTTTTTAGGTAATATAAATATATTGTCATGTAAGTTGGCAGAACTCATTACAGTTCTAAAAGTACCTATAAAACCTGCAATAGGGCCAACGAAGACAGAAACTCACGGGTTTTATTGAGCTGTGCTCCACTTGCGCATTACAGAGAATCAAGGCGTATCCGTAGGATAAAGTAGCTCACGACCTCAGACCAAGAAAAAAAGATAGACGGAGCATGACGAACAACCTAGTGAAGCCGGTTTTCAACCAAGCCAAGTTTAGCACACGCTCACGCACACATAAACAAATTAAATTGCCCAAAACTTGAAATAGGTGATCTTGGCAGCATTGCGACACGTGCTAAAGAGTTTTGTGCAATTTTGTTTGTATGATGTGTTCGTGAGCGTGTGCTAAACTTATTTGGCTTGGTTGAAAACCGGCTTCACTTGGTTGTTCGTAATGTTCTGTGTTTCTTTTTTCTTGGTCTGAGCTCACGACTATCTTGAACGTCCATTCTATATGACAGATTTACTGGTAAACCTTTTTTGAAATCGGATAGTATAATTCCTGAGATCACCCCCTACAACCACATAAACTTTTCCACTTTATAGTATAGAAGTATTGATTAGTATAGATATAGATGTGCCAATTAAATTCACTGTTACAAAATGTCCTATATTTTCACTACAACTCTCACAACTATTTACTTGATATTTATCAAGCTATTTTAATTTCTAATTGACTTCGCAAGTTAATTCCTAAGCCGATGTCAATGCCACGTCTGACATTAGACGTCGTCGAGTCGAAGTTTTGCGACGGTAATTGAAATTCCTGAAAAATATATTTAAATTATCTCGAAATACTTCAACGTTAATTTATATTGAACGATGTTTTTTTTATCTCCACCCCACGAAATGATTTGAGGATATATAAGTGGTAATAATGTGTGAGGTTACCATCAGACGGGCCGCCTGTTTGTCACCGACGTGATATAAGGGAACTGTCGCCAATAGGGTTTGGTGAATCTAATTTTAACTATTTTAACTCCAAATGAAAGAAGCCGTGACGTCACGGGTCTCGAGGTCATCGTAAATTACAATCGTTTCATGTGAAGGTGCGTTTTGCGTAACAGGGACAGAGCCCCACCTCTTAGAACTTTTTGATTATTGATTGTCTTGTGTTACTTTTTTCTGCATGTGTGCATTGCATGTGATGTGCATTGTGGCATATGTGTGTTTTCAATCCTTTTTCGAGAAAAATCTACTTACAATATTGATTATTTTATTTGGTGTCACATCCTTATTGTTATTGTCACTCACAAAGTATAATTTGGTACAGATCGATCGCTTAGTATTTAGAAAGATCGAAATACTTAAAGTAAAAAAAAAAAAAGTGTGCTGTTCTTTACACCCAGTATAATAAACACGTAACTAACAAAACCAGCATTCCCAGGACCCCGAACATAGGTAGCCTAAACCACGAGTAAACTGACACTACACGACCTATTTCTGTGTTAACATCTAGGCCAACAATCGGGATTGATTACGAGTAACATGCTCTGGTAACAGATTTACTGCCTGTGCCCCGTTTTACGAAGTTATTCCAGTTTTACAAGCCTTAATATGCAACACCGGTCTAGTGGCCAGTCGTTATTGGTCAAATGATTCAGTATTACAGGTTTAGACCTTAGAATAATAACGCCTAGAAACGCAGTTCACGCGCAACGGTGAGGCCACTAAAACTCGGCCATAAATTGCCCAGTACGCCGATCGGTGGTACAAAATTGGTGCGTTTGTGTGCGTATTGGCGCGTGTGAATACGAGTTGATCACGACTACATGAATCCATTTTATGCCTCACGCTTGGCGCGTCGGCCGTATGAAACTATCCTTCTATGCGTTATTATTCTAAGGTTTAGACTTGTATAATTAACAACTTAGAAAAGTGGAAAAACCGCCGACATTTTCATTTCAAAGTTCATTATCTCAAAACCTAGCGAACCGATTTTGTTGAAACGTAGCTAAGAACCATCTCAATCACGTCACCTTTCGGACAGAAAAAACCGCATTTAAATCGGTCCATTCGTTTAGGAGCTACGATACACTGCTGCCTGCTGTGTCAGAAACACAGACACGTCAAACATATATATATAACACCCCTTTTTTCGTGTTGGGCGTTAAAAATTGAGACTTCTAGCTTTGTGATCCGAACCAGTGGCCTGTTAACTTTGTGTGGGAATGTATTTAAGGCGAAATTGGTCCAAGCTTAGCTTAGAGTAGTTCGGAACTTCAACTAGCGAAACTTAATGGTTATAAAATTCGATCGATAGATGATTGAGTATGGGGTGCATTTTATTCTCAGTATCGACTCCATGAATGGCTAAGGCCTTACCAAGCAAACTGTGAACAGTGGGTGTATTTTTTTAAACAAAAAATAAAATAATAGTTAATCCAGCCATCACTAATAATTTAGGTTATAGGTAGTACAAGATACTAGGTAACTACACCACCACACCACCCATTCTTGTGTGAACACGTAGCTCAGTTAGTAAGATTGATGAGCTAGTAGCTTTAACAACGATCTATCGTCTTCGTCTACATGAGCGGTCGGCAACGGGTGGCCCGCGAGCCTCTCTAGCTGTTTTGTATGTAAGGAAACCTTTTGTCTGATAAAGTCACAAATTATTAACAAGTGCGGCTCGCGTCAACCTGATAAAGTCACAAATTATTAATATTTAAGTGCGGCCCGCGTCAACCTGATAAAGTCACAAATTATTTAAAATCATGTGCGTCCCGCGTGAACCTGATAAAGTCACAAATTATTTAACATCATGTGCGGCCCGCGTGAACCTGATAAAGTCACAAATTATTTAAAATCATGTGCGTCCCGCGTGAACCTGATAAAGTCACAAATTATTTAACATCATGTGCGTCCCGCGTGAACCTGATAAAGTCACAAATTATTACTAAGTGCGGCCCACGTCAACCTGATAAAATCACAAAATATTAACATGTGCGGACTGCATCAATCTCGATAGTTACTGCTTGGGCCTTGGCTGCTATATGGTTGCCGAGCGCTGGTCTACAAAGTCGTCAGTGCGAAAATTAACAATAGAGCAAGGAGGTAAATGAGCACAAAAAAAATCATAACTTTTCGTGCTCCATTACCTACACACAGAAATATAATATACATACAGAAACATATTACAAGAAACAGGAAGCATAATATACCGACCTGAAATTGTTTGATCGTTTATTTTACTGAAATATTCAAATATTATGCCCACTGTGTCTGTCAATGCCATCTGTAAGGTTAAGATAATTGCTATTGTGACGTTTGTTTTTTTAAATTGATAAAAATACATGCTTCATGTACGATCGACTTCAAAGATATATGTAATTATAATATTCCTTTGAAATAAGACGAACATTTTATACAATATCTGATGTCGGCAGTAGGTACCAAATAATCCAATGCATTTGAATACTTATATGTAAATACTAATAAAATCTTACACAAGAGCATTCCTTTAAAAAAATGCCACAATGTTTTTTACGAGATTATCTGCAACTTTTATGTTATTTCTACTGAGAATCACGATCTCTTTCCATCCCAATGAATTAGGAGAAAAAAAGTGTCCCAATTTTTCTAATACATTTTTGAACTTTCCAATTGTGTTACAAACACAATTGAAAAATAATCGATGGAGCTCCTGATTATCAGTGAAAATACTCGTAACATAAAACTCCTACAATTTATAATAGTGGCATATTTTTGAGAAACGCTCTCATTTCACCCAGGATGTAGAAGTTTGTAAGACTGGTGCTTGTTGATGTTGATTTACGAGATATATATTTGTTTTCTGAGCGCCCCAACTCACAGAACTTGGCTGTAGCACTCCTTTGTTACCAGACCAATGTACCCCACCTTTGTTTTGATCTCCGCACTCTAAAAGGTGTTTGACAATAGGGTGGTGGCTTTAAAAGTATTCTTTGTTATGTACACCTTAACTTCTAACTTTCGTTCAGGCAACCTGAATGATGGCTTTTGTAATTTCTTTGTAGCAGGTATTTAATAAAAAAAGAAAAGAAAAGAGTGTATATTCGCCAACAAACTGTTATGCAGTTTGGCGAAGATTTAGATTAAGTTTATCGTAATTTTATCGTAAAACGTAACTACTTGAAAAAATATATTATTTTTTTCAAGTAGTTACGTACACCAACGTAGAATATGCCTCCAATTATTCCGCGAGTTTTAACTTCTGAATTTTATTTACTAAAGTTAATAAAAAAGTATGATTTAAAAAATAAATGCATTATACACATTTATTAATTTATTTATTTACTAGCGACCCGACGCGGCTTCGCACGGGTTTATATGTATAATACATGCATGTATATATTGTATTGTATTATACATATAAACCATCCTCTTGAATCACTCTATCTATTTAAAAAAAACATCAAAATCCGTTGCGTAGTTTTAAAGATCTAAGCATACATAGGGACATACAGACAGTGGGAAGTGACTTTGTTTTATAATATGTAGTGATTTAATATTTATTGCACAAAAGAATAACTCATGGTAGAAAAGACAGACTTAATACTACAAAGCATTCTCTATCAGTCAACCTTAAGGCAAAGCAGATCAATTCACTGCCAACGCTCGTAGCCGATAACAAGGCCTAATAACGGTTTGTAGAGGAAAGCGCCCATCACCTAGCGGTTTCCAGGCACTGAAAATGTTTAGGTTAAAGGTCACAAGTACTGGGTCAGTGTCCCAGCACTGTGACGTTTACCTTACCTATTTATTATACGCCCATGTGTCAACACCAGGTATGTACTTAACATGCGGCCCGCGGGCCGCATGCGGCCCACCGAGCTTTCGCGAGTAGCCCGCCATCCACCATGCGATCCTAGTAACCAACCTAAACCTAGTAACCATACATCTACCTTGTAGCCAGGGGCTCCTTAACTAATAGTTAAGAGAGGTAGGGCACAGCGGAATGTCATCTCGCTCGTATGTGGAGCAGCCCAACTGTTGAAGTACCTCCACCTTACAGAAGACCGCAGCCATAATAGCACCACTGTTTTGTAGTGTTGCTATATTATTGCATGCTATGAAGCATATATATAACACAAAATGTTCCTGGTGGTGAGTAAGGTCGCCAGAGCTCCCTAGGATGCGCTGTGTTGGGAGTGAGGGACCTGCATGTCTCTATATGCCAACACAGCGAATCCTCAAGTGAATAAAGGGTCGGCAACGCGCTTCTGATTCTTCTGGAGTCACAAGTGTCCATAGGCTACGGTACCTGCTTAACATCTGGCAGGCCGTAAGCTTGTTTTCCACCGTCGCTGTATTAAAAAAAATGTTATTTTCATCACACTTGCTCATAAATGGTGTTATTCCTTGCATGTATACAGAAGAACAATGGCCTAAATTGTTCCCGCGGGAAATAATGGTCCCAAGGGAGTAATAGAATAGAATAGATTTATTTATTTCAGACATTTTTTTTGTACATCCATATATTGTTAGTATAGTCTTAACCTAGGTATATTAGTATTAGCCTCTATAGTTACTTATTAGATCTAAATTTTGCGACCGATTTAATTTGACCGATCCAATGCGCCAACATAGGGCAGTCGTATCTGTCGGCAATGACACTCAGAATGCTGTTGGAACTTTCCCTTAACCGGCTCAGCATCGAGACGATTTTCTTGCGTATAATCGCTTGAAAACCGTCCGTGTGGGCCTCGGCGAACATAAGCGAGGCGCTACACCACCAGGGTAGTCCCATCAGCACTCTGAATGCGTTGTTATATTGCACGCGCGTAATGAGCTTGTGTGTGATCTGATTGGTTAAGCAAATCTGGACGGCAAGAATTCTGCTCTGTGATTGGTTGGAAAATAAAATAGAGCAGCAAGAGCCCTGCAAGAACCACATGCTCCATGCTCTGTGATTGGATGAAATATTGAAGCTCCGCCCTCCACTCGCACTGATCTAGAAGTGAAGTTGTCAATTTCGTCAACATTTGATTGATGCGCTTGTATAAAACATAGGTTTTTCTGTCTTTTGTGGTTATTTATTTCCTCGCAAATGTGATGAAATAGTAGATTGTATTACTAGGGAGCAAAATGATATATTATAACGAGGGTGACTGAATGAATCCAGAACGAAGGGAAGGAATTCAGAATAGAATCCCGAGCGTAGCGAGGGATTCTAACGTGGAATCCTGAGCGTAGTGAAGGATTCAACCAACGTCGCCCGAGATATAAATAATTTTGCGCCCGCGTAATACACTCTTCTTTTCACTCCTTCCAATGATAATTAAAAACACGATAATTTTTATCTAAGAACAAAGTTTTATATAAGTAGGTATTTCAAAAGAATATGGCTTTGTTATTGAGTTTTTTTTGACGTTTGTTGCTTCCATTTAAAAAAGTCCGGTATAATTTTCAGTTGAACTGGAATAATTCATCATCTTAAATTGAACATATTAGTATAGGAAATGCTTTTACGTGCTAGTCATTAGTCACGACGGTTTTTTTTTATAAAAAAATACTGACTTCTTGTTACGGCGTTTTGTTCCATGGTCTTAATTTTTTTATACTTAATATATTTATATTTATTAGTAATCATATTATACCTATCAAACATTGTTTGAAATAACACGTAGCTCTGCTATTAGAAAGTAGTATACTGTATCTATATCCATGTTTTTATTTATTAAGCATATTAATATTCAAAAGCGTTCAAGGAAAACAATATTAGAGACCCTAAACGCTCCAAGAACAAAACAGCGCGGTATTTAAAAAACACTCAATAAAAGTGTCTCCTTAAACACGCTACTGAAATAACATATTGTCTCTGGCCTCGCTCAGGCCTACAGATTTTTGTAAATAATGTTTTTAATGCTTTATTCTATACGTGGTCTATGACTAGCGTGCAGGGAGCAAAATTGAATTTTGCTCCCTAGGGCAAAAAAGAGAAATTGAAAAAAAAATATGCATAGGGATCAAAAACAAGTTTTGCTCCCTATAAACGGGCAAGAAAAGACTGTTTTTCGAATAAAAGGAGTGAAAAACATTATGTATAACACGGGCGTATGAATATTGCAAACTCGAGTCATCAAAAGCCCTCCGCCTTGCGGCGTCGGGCTCCTGATAGACTCTCGTTTGCAATGTTCCTCATACGCCCCTTGTTAAACAATGTACTATTGTGTCACAAGGGAGCAAAATAGTCTATTTACGGCGAGGGCGGTGTATTGAATCCTGAACGTAGCGAGGGATTATATTGTAGGATCCCGAGCGTAGTGAGGGATTCAAGCGTTACCGCCCAAGACGAAGATAATTTTGCTCCTGAGTGACACATGCAACTTTTCACACCGACTATGAGAAAAAACAAAAAAAAAAGTGAAAAAATTTGTTTTTTTTTATTAAAAAAGGAAAAAATCAAGTGAAAAGAAACGTATAAAAAAGGAAAAAAAATAAAAAATGTGTTCGTTTTTAATCGATTACGATGAAATTACAATCGATTATTTTATTAAGATCTGTGTTCAATTGGCACATTGCGTACCTAAATGCTACATGCCAATGAATAAATTAAAAAAATAGCTTCAACAGAAAAGTATTATGTTGCTCCCTCTCGTCGGGGACCAAAACTTACTTTTCTGAACGAAAGGTGTGAAAAAAAGGCACTCGTAGAAAATAGGTTGAGTATGGCTGGTCTACACCGTCTACTTGTCAGGTGTCAAAAACGACTTCCACTTCGATTTTATAGCCAACTTCCCGTTCTCCCCAAAACACTTCGTTTATGGCTGGAGTAAACAATTTCCATGCACGTTGCAAAGGCTCCAAAAGTTACACAAAGCCTTTGCGGACTCTTAAATATGCGATGAATTTTGAAGGCAAACTGCTTAAAATGTACAAAGTTTAATGGAAATCCAGTGGCGTTAAGGGAATATTAAGGTATAATGGGGTGACAGACCGAAATCTAAGTATAGGGGCAATGCAAACAGGTGACTTGAAAATGTAAAAGGAATCTTAGACAGGGCGAAGAAGGTGCATTTTAGAATACTCTGAAGATTCGTTTCAGTATTGTGGGAACTACAAAGTTTTGGGTTTAGATGCACTTTACCAACTTTACAAAGAACGTTCTTAGTTTGGAACTGAAAGCGATATATTAAATGTCTATGTGCAACATAGGTAGTCTGCGTGTCCACACCATCTTCATTTTAATGTTTTTATTACAAGCTTTATATTAACTTGACCTGTTCGTGTATTGTTAGGTGTTCCTTCGAAATTTGCAATCCATTTTTCAGTCACTTCCCGTTATCCGAGCTGAAATTTTGCATGCATATGTATATCGCATGACAATGCAATATCATGATGACATGGAGCTGATCTGATGCTGGAGCTGGAAGGTGGCCATAGGAACTCCGCAATAAAACGACACAACCCCATCGAGTTTGGGCTCGTTAGAATCGTCTCAATGAGTAGTTGATGACGGTATACAGAAAAGTACAGTCAGCAATAAAAGCTAGTGCCAAAAAAATTTTTTTTGACAAAAACTTATAAAGCTTTATATTAACTTGACCTGTTCGTATGTATGTAAGAATGTAAGTTGTCCGTCAAAATTTACAATCCATTTTTCAGTCACTTGTCGTTATCAGATTGAGCTGAAATTTTTGGTATTGGTATAGTTTGGATGACAATTCAATATTATGGTACCATTGAGCTAATCTGATGATGGAGACAGAAGGTGGCCATGGGAATTCAGTATTTAACCGACGTAACCCCGTTGAGTTTGGGCTTGTTAGAATCGTCTCAATGAGTAGTTGATGATGGGATACAGAAAAGTACAGTCGGCAATAAAAGCTTGTACCAAAAATGAATTTTCGACAGAAACTTATTTTTTCAAATGAAGAAACAAATAACACAAAGCAAATTAGACATCGTAGCCCATGGATGCTCGCATTGCCAAATGAGTCACAATTTTATATAACCTATAAAAACATTAAAGATTAATAAAAACTAACAATTTCAAAATGGTAAATGAATTTTCCAGTTTGAAGAGGATAGTTTGGGTAGCTATGAATGATATATCAAGGTGACATTTGAAACGTTCGTACATTTTTTGCGCTGTTAAACTGTCCATATGGCTGAAAATTTGCAGCAATACCCAAGTACCTATAGCATTAGGGAATACACAAAAATTCTGAACAGTTATTTGCCTGAAAGTATCATTAGGTTATTCCAAAATTTCAACATTTTTAAAGCCATTTTCAGCTTAGCGAAAATGTTGAGGCAGATGGTTTAATAGAATATAATATTATAAGTAGGTTAGGATAGCATTATATACTGAAAAACCAAAAATACATTCAGCGGAACATAATTTATTTATTTAATTTAATTTTTTTTGCAAAAAGAACAAATTAACGTGCAAAAGGCTGACTTAATGCCGTAAGCATTCGCTACCAGTCAACCTTTGGGCAAAGCAGACAAGTTGTGGGTCATGGTTGGAACATGGCTATGTCCGCTCTAATGTTGACATATCGCCCCATTGCTTTAACACAGTTAACTGCTATAGATAGATTATAGATAGATTCATTTATTTCATTTTGAAAATTTACATGTCATTTTTATAAGTTAAAATAGCATGAATTCACAAAAAGATCGTCAGAGTGTATAAGAATAACAATAATATAAATAGTCAAATACAAATAAATCAAAACAAAGAGCAAAATTAAAACAAACAAAACAATCATAATATTAAAAAGGTACAATGTCAAGGAAGTAAATTGTTTAAATGTCAAATTATTAATAAAAGCTAGGGCATCCTAGATATAAATTGTCAAAAGTGGAAAAATATATATCTATACAAAATTCATATTAAAATAATAATTTCATTTTAAAACTAAACATGGCATTAAATAAAGATACAATACAATTTACAATGTCTGTTCGTTGTATTCCTTTATGGAATACAACGATTTTGATAATAAAAGTTCCTTTAGTCGGCGTTCAAATATGTCGTTTGAGGTCTCATTTTTTATAGTGGCGGGTAGGCGCTCGTACATCGACGGGCCTGCCACGCGCGGGCTCCTGTCGAGCAGCGCGAGTCGCCGCGATACAGGCAATAATCGCCCCGTCTGACGGGTGATTCTGCCAGGCATATTCATTCGCTTAAATAAGTGAATGTTTCGACGCGTGAACATAATTACTTCAAATACGTATAGTGAATAATGTGTCATCATCTTGTACTGTTTAAATAGTTCTCTACACGAGTGCCTCGAATTTACCCCTGCCAATATACGTAAGGCTCGTTTTTGTAGTTTGAATACTCTATCAGAGTTTGTTGAGTTCCCGTACAAAATAATACCGTAGGACATTAGTGAATAGAAGTATGCATAGTAGATCTGAAGTAGTGCGTCACAGGAGACAATTGGCTTTAGTTTGCGCAGTGCAAATACAGCACTGCCCAATCTTTCACACAAGTTGTCTACATGTTCTTTCCACTTCAGCCTGGCGTCAATAGTAAATCCGAGGAACTTGCAAGAGTCACAGTGGGGTATCGGACCCTGTACTAGTGGAATGTGCGTAGTGTTTCCGGCTGAGAACAACATCACGTTGGATTTTGACACATTGAGTATGAGGCCGTTTGCCGAGAACCACTCGTGAAGTTGGGTACACGTTTTTGTTACCTTTTGCTCAAGTTGTGAGTACGTGTGAGCGGTTACTACAACGGTGGTGTCATCGGCAAACAACACCATAGTACCTTCGGTTGCAGAGGAAGGGAGGTCATTGACAAAAATTAAAAACAAGGTATTTCCAAGCGAAGAGCCCTGTGGAATTCCATACTCGAGTACACCCGCCTCAGATTTTAAGATTTTTCCCTCCATTTTGACCTCAACCGTCTGCCGCCTATTTTGTAGGAACGATGTGAGTAATCTTTGAGTGTTATCCATTATTCCATAATGCCCTATCTTTTTTAATAACAACTCGTGATTAATCACATCGAACGCTTTCGAAAGGTCGCAGAATACCCCTGCAGCCTTTTGTTTCGCATCCAACGCCGTTGTCACGCAATCGTATATCTGATATGCAGCTGTTGTGGTACATCTATTTTTTCGATAGGCAAACTGTCTGTCCGTCAGTAAGTTGTTTGTCTCAAGATGATGCATTAAGGAGTTTGACACAATGGATTCAATAATCTTAGAGATATTTGGCACGATAGTGATAGGTCTGTAATTGTCAACACAACTTTTTTCACCCTTGCCCTTATATACTGGACACACTCGAGTGCTTTTCAGTACATCGGGATACACACCGCAAGTGAACATGGTGTTTATGAGTTCCACGAGTAATCCAGCGATGACCGGCCATACACACTCGAGTATGTTCAGTGATATGTCGTAAATATCTGGGGTCCCGCGTGTTTTTGTCATTGACATCAACGTACGATTGAGGTCTGTGAGTGTAACCGTGGGCAGAACATGTTGAGGTATGTCAGTGTTGAGTAAGTGATGTGTGAGGTACTGTACAGAGTCCGATTTGTTTATATTTAATGTGTATGTTGAAGCTACTGTGAGAAAGTGTTGGTTTAGGTGTTCCGGTACTTTGCGAGGGGGTAAGTCTTTTCCACTTTCATCCTTAAGGGTGATGGTATGCATCAACGGTTTTTTGGACACTTCGTCATTGACTACGCGCCACATCTCTTTAGACGGATTTTTACTATTGACAATCCGGTTTGCATTGTACTCTCGTCGGGCAGTCAATGATTCTGATTTAATGCGGTCTGCGTGATGACTAATGCACTGAGCTAGACCATCAAATTCTGGATATTGACGTTTCATTACAGTTAAATCATTATAATTCATAATTAAATTTGAGAGGTTCTCTGTTAGCCATGGTACTGGTGTCTTATTCTTAATTAATATATTTTTTGTCGGGAAATGAATTTCAATATAATACCTTTAAACATTAAATAGTTTATCAAATTTATCGTCAATAGAAATCATGTCGTCAAATATAAAACTCCAATTATAATTTTCAATGTCAATATAAAATGCAGATAATGATTGATCTGTGTATAACCTTTTTTGAATAAAAGTGTTAGGTTTGTGTTTTTGTATCGGTGTCTTGGCAGGAAAAGTGAATACCTGAGCATTGTGGTCACTGATGGGGGTGTCCAGCGGCGCGGCCGCGACGCCCCGCCACCCGCGCGCCACCAGCCCGCAGTCGATGCTACTCGCGCAGTGCGCTGTCACACGAGTCGGAAACTCAACACAGTTTCTACACATGTAGCTTTGAAGAATTTCGTCCACGCGCCGTCTTGCGATGTTATCGGACATAAAATCAACATTTTGATCGCCGACCAAAATGAACCTCTTATCATCATTTGTAAGCTTATCTATTAATAATTCCAAATTATTTAAATACATGTCAAAATCACCATTTCCGGTGCGATATAAAACAATTACAATAACGTTAAAATTACAAATTTCGATTGCGGTAAACTCAAAATGAAACTCGATAGCCATCTTCTGCAGGTCATTACGCTGTCGGTATAAGATATCAGCCCGTGTGTATAGCGCCACGCCGCCGTGAGCGATGCGCTTGCGACAGTAACTATTTGCGAGCCGATAGCCGCATAACCTCACTCGGTCAATTTCATTTTGTTTACACCACGTTTCACTGCAAGCTAGAACATGAGGGTTTTCTGAGTGTAACAGTAGGTCCAAGAGTCCAGTTTTTCCGCAAATCGACCGTACGTTTTGATGTATTATTTTAAATTGTGTATTATGGACTAGCCCGGTTTTAACTTGGTGTCCGGGCTTGACGAGTTTTTTGGAGCAACAAAGTTAAAACGCCTAATCGAAACATTTGCTGGCCAGTGTTGTGCATTCTTCACCAAGTGGACCTTCTCCGTGGGCACGTCGAGCTTGAATGATGAATACTGGCCTCGCGTAACCACTAAGCGCTCACACGTTGTGACTTCCACGCCCAGCTTGCAGCGTACGTGTTGAAGGACACCTTCCACGGTGGTATCCTCACTCAGGTTGAAGACATGCAGGCTTGCAAGCCGCGGTGCGGCTGCACGGAGACTCGGCTGTATGCGCGGTGCACTTTCCGTCGACTATATATAACTAGCAAACAAGCGAGCTGACTAATTAATTCAGCGAGCCACGCCATCAATAACGCAATTAAGCCGCCTCCACACGGCCCGACGTCGATAAAGGCGGGGCCACACGTCGCGACCGGTCGCCGGCGCCATTTGTCAGACAAATTGGAATCAGTGCGTAATGCTGATAGAATGGGCAGAGTAATTAATTAGTTTTGGATAAAAAACATATGCGCGCGGCAATTGTTTTCGACTCTCCTGCGCTATATTATACCTACGTTAATCCCCTGAGGCCCTGAGGTATGTACTACATAAAAAACAACTAATTATCAATTATATATGCGTTTGTTAAAGTTATTGATTAATGTTGACAAATGAAGATCAAGCTCCTGAAGGTAGATAATAACGCTGGTGACTGTAGGTACGCCCCATGACCACAGAATAAGTAATAGTACTACGTACAGAAGGTTCTCTGTTAACAAATTCCCTGTTTAGGTACGCCAAACGTGCCTAAATGTGGCCATCCCGTTCTATCGCATGCAACGCGCTGCGACCCGTGCGAGCGTCCTGTACCAACACGTGGCAGCCACTGAATAGAGCCCTTCGAAGGGGCGACCGGCATGTACTTGTAGCGATAAACACAAATCGCGAGTGAGCCGCGCCTGCACTAATTTAGTCTTAAATAGGTACCTACATACAATGCAATGTAAATCCATAAGTAACATACTATTTTAACACATTTCAAACGACACCAGGTAAAATTAAAAGATTAAAAAAAACATGCTGCTGCTTACAGTCCTGTTTGAACATATGTACCTACACGGCCAAAGTCATCAAAAATATGTGAAAACGACTGTTTTGTACAGTGTTGCTGAGATATTTTTGAATGTTTGGAAACGTACATGTATTTATGAATTCGACTGTCCACGCCCGCATTAAGTGAATTCACTACAAACGAAAACTTCCGTGAATAAATGGAACAGACAAGTTTTATCATTTCGCCCTGACAAGTTTTCGTTATAAGCATTAATACAATTCGAATTCATGTTGATTATTACCTTTCAAAAGTTATTTAAGAGTCCGCAGTGAAGCTCGATTCTCCGTACCAACGTAGTTACGCTCTCATTTTAAAACGAATAGCTAGTTTGCTCTGAAACTTTGTAAGTACTTAGAATAAGTTAAGTACCATCCAGGTCTGTAATTAGTTTATGTATATAGCTTCAGATACCATAGTAATAAAAATACAGCAAATTTAAGTTTTTCATACAAAATTGGTTATTTCTTTATTTCGTTTTTTTTTTATAAACTGGAGCCATATAAACGAATTGCAGACCCTAGATATACCTCATGTCATTGTATATGCAAAGTCTCGTTACAATTCAGCACGTAGTTTTAAAATGAGAACGAAACTCCGTTTGTATGGGAAGGTGAAATTGGGCCCAGCTTACTGCGGACTCTTAAGGTGGTTCGATTGCCATACAAAGCGTTATTTGACATTCGCAGGCTAACTGCGTGTTATTTTAAGAAACTTATGTAACAAACTTTCATCAATTGGCTTTCCATTTGCGCCAAATTTCCCCTTTCCTAGAATAAACTTGTATAAAGTAGATTAATTTGAAAAAAATTGTTTTCCCAAAATATCACGTCCCAAACCAATTTCTCAAATTAATCTAGTTTATACAAGTTTATTCTAGGAAAGGGGGAATTTGGCGCAAATGGGAAGACAATTTATGAAAGTTTGTTACATAAGTTTCTTAAAATATCACGCCGTTAGCCTGCGAATGTCAAATAACGTTTTGTATGGCAATCGATACACCTTAAGAAATAAGCACCCCCTTTTTAACACTTTCACTGCCAGGAGTGTCCAGCGGGCGCCTACGCCGTAGTCGCATTCCGCTACAAAACTACGAGGAAAGCTACGAGCGTAGCGCGTAGCGATTCTTGCCAGTGTACCTATGTGTAAATTTTATAATTTCGTTCTGGCAAGTTCTATTTTGTTAATAGACATCGTAATAGAGTTCATAGCCATAAGCTAAATCGTTAGTAGCTGGCCACCGTTTAATAACTGGCCACCTAATAATAAAAATGAACTCTATTCACCTATAATATAATTCGTTTTAGTTTAAGGTTTCAATTACTGGCCACGTCGTACTAAATTGAATTCTGTTTGTAGGGGAAAAGAGTTTATTTTTAATATAATAATATGCCCCCCACCGCTATTGAATTTTCAATTTAACCTATATACAGTACATTGTATATACCTTTAAAACGTTATTCAAGAAATAAGCACTTCCTTTTAATGTCTATTTATCCTTACGAATTTTCTATTTAATTAATTAAAACGTTCAACCCTAATAAAACACCTTAAATGTGCGTTGGGGGCCCATTGCGTACACACATATATTATCTAACCCTGCGTGTATGTAATTTCGTACTTTACCGCTTTGAACTTGTTTGACACCGGTTTTATTCGTTCGACAGCGAGCCTTTGTGGAAACGACAGTTTTAAAGCTGCGTGCAAATTGTTACTCTTAGGGTATGTACTCGTGAAAACCATACTCGCGTAGTTTGGCTTTCAATAAAGGCACAGAATAGTTTCATAGTAACTACTACAATTATAGGTGCAATATACTATTTGATACTGACTGTTCAGTTCGTATTAACCCATTCAGCGCCCATGACGACACATATGCGTCAGATCGCTACGAGCGCTTTTCGCTACATACGGAGTTTAAGCTGCTACGGACTACGGCGTAGCGCTACGAGCGTAGCGTGGCCGTGAATGGGTCTTAACCCATTCACGGCCACGCTTACTTATAAACTATCGCAAAAAGTATCTTTCTATTGTAGAATGGGCTTGTGACCTTAAATTTGTTTACGATGCCATTCGAACCAGTTTTTGTAGATGAACAAATATTTGTATGGAAGCAACTACATTTAAAGGACATTACTACCCAAAAAATCGAGTTAAAGACGGACCTCGCTGACAGCAGCCTAAACGCTTCATACTGATTGGCTTTAAAGTATGACGTCACACCGTGCAATTTGTACTAACCGTTGCATGGATAATGAAGTAAATTGCTGTTTCGGTCGCGAAATACTGCGTTTAGGTCCATAGTTGTTGTACAAATTTGTTTTTATAAAAGCGTAAGGATTCTATTGGTACCTTTAACAACAAATAAATACTCTTGGACAATAAATAAAAAAAACTTTTTTTTTCTAAACTTTCAAGGGACATATCTTTTTATGATTTGAATTATATTTTGTAATTTATACTTTATTACAATCATTTGATTACTATCCATTTAGCAACTAGAAGAGGCGTTATCAATTTTAACACCACGCAACAAGCCTATTGTAATAAACCACCACCGGTTCTGAAAAAGCCTCTGCCACGCGAAGAGGCAGTATTGACATACCTACGTGACAAGCATATGAATGTAGTATAGTAGATTGTGTCTCAAGGAAGCAGAATTATATATTCTATTTAAAGCGAGAGCGGTATATTGAATCCTGAGTGAAGCGTTAGATTCTACAATAGAATCCTGAGCGTTCAAGTTTTTGTGACGCCCAAGATAGAAATAATTTTTCACACCTTTCATTCGGAAAAGTAAGTTTTGCTCCACGTCGAGAGGGATCAAAATGCTACTTTTCTGTTTAAGCTACTTTTTAGGGTTCCGTAGCCAAATGGCAAAAAACGGAACCCTTATAGATTCGTCATGACTGTCTGTCTGTCCGTCCGTATGTCACAGCCACTTTTTTCCGAAACTATAAGAGCTATACTGTTAAAACTTGGTAAGTAGATGTATTCTGTGAACCGCATTAAGATTTTCATACAAAAATCGAAAAAAAACATTAAGTTTTAGGGGTCCCCATACTCAGAACTGAAACTCAAAAATATTTTTTTTATCAAACCCATACGTGTGGTATCTATGGATAGGTCTTCAAAAAGGATATTGAGGTTTCTAATATCATTTATTTCTAAACTGAACAGTTTGCGCGAGAGACACTTCCAAAGTGGTAAAATGTGTGTCCCCCCCCCCCCCCCTGTAACTTCTAAAATAAGAGAATGATAAAACTAAAAAAAATATATGATGTACATTACCATGCAAACTTCCACCGAAAATTGGTATGAACGAGATCTAGTAAGTAGTTTATTTTTAATACGTCATAAATCGTAAACCGCAATTTATTTCACGGAACCCTACATGTTCCACGCACTTGGCCGCTTTTTTTTTAATTTATTCATTGGCATTTACGCAATGTGCCAATTGAACACAGATCTTAATAAAATATTCGATTGTAATTTCATCGTCATCGATATATATTTTTCCTCATAGTCGGTGTGAAAATAACTCAGGAGCAAAATTATTTTCGTCATGGGCGTTAACGCTGGAATCCTTCGTTACGCTCAGGATTCTATCGTAGAATCCTTCGCTTCACTCTGGATTCAATGTACCGCCCTCGCCGTAAATACATCACTTTGCTCCCTTGAGACAAACATTACTATTGCTACCGAGTGGCACATACCTACTGCTTTTCACACCTTTTATGAGGAAAAGTGAAATCCCTCATTCCAGGGCAACAATTACTCTTTTCTTAATAGCAGGATGAGGGACGAAAAGTACATCTTTGAAAGCAACAATGGCAAGTGTGAAAAAAAAATAACGCGCATCCATTTGAATGCATCCATTTGTCGCAGAAACAAGTGGCGCGACACGGTGCTTTAGAGTCCCCGGCAAGCTCAGCCGAATTTCACCTTCCCTTACAAACGGAGTTTCGTTCTCATTACTACGTGTTGCATTGTAACGAAACTTTGCATATACAATAACATGAGGTATATCTAGGTCTGTAATTAGTTTATATAACTCCAGTTTATAAAACAAACGAAATACAGCAAAAATATTTTTTGTATGAAAAACATAACATCGCTGTATTTTTAGGGTTCCGTACTCAAAGAGTAAAACGGGACCCTATTACTAAGACTTCGCTGTCCGTCCGTCCGGCCGTCCGTCCGAACCGTGATAGCTAGAGAGTTGAAATTTTCACAGATTATGTATTTTTGTTGCCGCTATTACAACAAATACTAAAAACAAAATAAAATAATGTTTTAAGGTGGGCTCCCATACAATAAACGTGATTTTTTTGCCGTTTTTATAGATAATGGTACGGAACCCTTCGTGCGCGAGTCCAACTCGCACTTGGCCGGTTTTTTTACTATGGTGTCTGAAGCTACATAAAATAGTTAATTAAATACCTGGATATTCCTTAACTTATTATAAGTAAAAAGTTTCAGTTTCAAAATTAGCTAGTAACTACGTTTGTATGAAGAACCGAGCTTGCCGGGGAATCTTAAGCTTTCAAAGAGTCCAAGTCATCTTTACGGTCTGTCTGTCCGTAGTACAGTCGGCCAAAAATGTGGTCTACCATCCCACGGTCTAGGTTCATTTGAACGTCTTACGTCATGAAACAACAAGGACGATTTCCACTTGCAATAATATTATGACAGTTACCTTAGCGACAATCAGATCTCACAGAGACTTATCAAAACTGGTAGACCACTTTCTTGGCCGACTGTACTACGTACTTAGGCCTGCTCAAGTAATCCTCTCTTTTATCACCCATAACGTCAATATGTATTTATTTTATCCATATTCTCCCGGATTACAGCATCCAATCGTTAAAGGCATAAGTACACTAAAGGCACTAAACCCTCCACAGGTCAGTGGGCAGGTAATAAATAATACCCAATACGCCTGGGAATACCCTATCTAACCCATCGTCGGTATCAAAATGAAACCTTTTATTACTAAAAATACTCTTTTTGTTTACCCGGGAAAATGCTTTCCTGTAATTTGGACTGGTGTAAATATTTTATGCGTTTTTCCGATGCGGTAAATGGAAATAAAATGTTATATTAAATGAAATGTTTGTTTTGGACGATTGAAACCTGTATCAGTTTTTTATTATTTCAGGAAATTAATTGCACAATTTATTTGTAAAAAAGTGTAGGTACGGTCAACCAATTTGATTCCTAGGCCATCATAGAACCCTGCCGTTGTAAATGCTATGTCAATACGGGTTACTAGGATTATTGCGTCGCTATTGTAGCAGTTAAAATGACAGGGTTCTACGGTGGCCTAGGAATCAAATTGGTTGACTGTACATGGGTGTCTGATGGGTATACAGAATATGGTTAAATTTGAAGTAATGTACATTGAGCACGGAGTTAAACAGTTATTTGTAGGTAATACTAGTAATTATAACCCTTAGGGCGACTACTATAATTCAAGTAACTCACTTGTTTGTACTGTATTAGTACTGAGATTATATTGTGTTAATAAATATAAATAATATTTCATCATCATCATCATATGAGCCGAAAGTCCACTGCTGGACATAGGCCTTCACCCATAGAATGCCAAAGTGATCGGTCCTGCGCCACCCGCATACAGCGGACTCCCGCGACCTTTGTCAGCTCATCAGTCCACCTTGTAAAACACTAACCATTCATCTTAAATTCACAAATTAAATTCTATAACTACATTATAATTTTATTTAAAAAAAACCACAAAAATCACTACATTCGGCTCTTACGCCATACTGAACAGAAAATTAATTACAGCGCGCTCTATCGGTAAAACTCGGTAACGTTTTCCTCCCAAGCCTCCATCGGATCGCATCCCGGTCCGCCGTGAACCCCCGCCCCTCCGCCTATCGATTTGGACCACGAACCCACACACAACTTGCGCTAACCGAGCCGAGCACTGCCACAACACGGAATTATCTTAAATTTAGTAATAAGTCTCAATCAGGCCTAATATTAAAGAAACCCTTTGTATATTCACATACAGAAGCCCATAGGTGAGTACTGTGTAGCGTACCAATGAGCCATTCATGACTGGACTCATTCATTGATGACGTAGACAGTAGTTTATATAAATCCTTGTTTTTTTTTCGTGTTTTTTGTTACTTTAAGTCTTATTTGTGCAACGGCTGTGAATAAAATCTTATAAGGACAAAAATGTAGGTCAGTGAGTTATTTTCATGTCAATAGGGTGACGAGAAATTAGGTCGGCTCATTAAAGATGTCAGATGCTGCGTGGTGATGTGGCAGTGTGAACCGTAATGGAATAGCAAACGAGATTTTTCTAGAAGGTAGTTCTTTTCATTGCAGGGTGTGACGTAAAGCGGATGACGTAAAGTGCAGTTGCATTGCAAACTGCGACGTCATTGATAAGGGCGTTTTTTGACGTATATCTGCAGAATGTCTATACATTCGAATACTTGTAGTAGGTAGGTGTAAAATATGCAAGTTTTTACGGTATTGTTAGGGTACAAAGTCGGTGCCATTGATGCTTACTCGAATCTTTGCTTACGTGTTATTTCGATAACTTAAATTTTCATTGCATACATAATTCCTGCGAGATAAATTAGATCAGCTGCGACGCCCAACTGGGACTTAGTTGTGTAACAATATTTTTAGCAGGCATCGCAACAGGTTTTAATTTTAACAGGTACCTATGGTACAAGTCGATATCAGTAATCGAACACTACCAATTAACTTATATTTCCGAGAAATCTTTATTTGTTTTAGTAGATACTGAATGTTTCACACAACTAAAACAGTTTTAGCATTGAAGAGTACCGAGTGTATAATGTCCACAGCCACACCTCTCGTCCAAGAACTCTTAGTCCAGTAGTGAGACGTTTATTGGCTGATGAAGATATCAGTCATCATGATCATATCAGCCGAAAGTGCCGAAACACGTCCATTACTGGACAAAGGCCTCCCCTGCCCGTATACAACGGCTCACTAAGTTAAGTCCAGTAACCTTGTTAGCATGTGGTGGTTCTCCTCTTTTTAGCATTATTTTAATTACTTACATCGTAGCGGAGCCCAGGGTCCGATATGTAGGTATATTCACTAGTTTTTGTCGAGACTGTCATCTGACCTTTCAGCCCAGAGGGGGTACTAGACGTATAGTGGAAGAAGCTTTGTACTCGTAAGTAGGTCATTTAACTAATAGAAATTCGTAAAAAGCCGATAGTAGGTGTCAGGTTTACAACTCACATAAACAACAGCAGTGATCAACCCCTTAATAAGGTAGCTCCCAAAATATGGAAGCACTCAACCTAGTGTTGTGAGTTAAAGTTCTTCCGAGCCTTCTAGACTCAAGCCGTCAGGCCTACTGCGAGTCTTCTCAGTCAGTACTGAGAAAACTCGCAGTCGGCCTGACGGCTTGAGTCTAGAAGGCTCGAAAGAACTTTTACTCACAACAGTAGGTTGAGGTGTGTCATGACGCTAGTCTAGTCTTCACTTTAATGGTTCCAGTCTTCAAGCCTCTGCCAAACGAAAAATCACAAGGCTGAGTCTCAATCAGTAGCAGCAGCTTAAAATTAAAACTGTCACAGATGATAAACCCCAAATTCCTCATTTTCCAGCTCCCTGTCGCGGACTCGGACCAGAGCGACGGGCCGCTAGCCTCCGACCGGGACCTCTTCATCGACGATGACGGCTCGGGGCTAGAGATCGACGAGTCCTCAGGCTCCGGCTGGGGCCCCGGACCAGGGCCCGACGACGAGGACGGCCGCGGTTCAGGTGACCGCGCCCCGTTCGATGACGAAGACTACACCCCCCGAACCATCCCCACCACCACCCCGGCGCCGGAACCGGTGCCGGAAACCACAGTAGAGCCAGAATATGTAGCTCGTGAGTAGCGCTTGCATGGTTTTGTTTTGCGTAGTTTGTTATTATGACGCGGTTATCGGGTGATAAAGAGATAAAACATTCGGACAGAAAGTGTCCGATGCTTTATCGGTTTGTCACATAATAAACGCTTTCAGAACTAGCACAACTGCGAGGTCTATGATCTTATCTTATCTTATCTTATCTAGGTGAGGGCCCTTTCGGATGCACTTCGACCCAGTGGGATCTTTTGTGCATTTGCTCTCTCCTTTATACTTGCTCCCAGGCTTGCTCCATCATTTCCACAAAGCGGATGATGCAGTTCGCCGGGAGCACCTTGAATTCCTTTGGTTGCGGGTAACCGTTACCAAAGTAGTTCATTCTTTGTCTGGCAAGGGCATGACATTCACACAATAAGTGTTCCATAGTCTCATCCTCCTCGCCACACATTCTACAGTCTAAACTATCAGATAGTCCCATCTTGGCCAAGAGATCCTTGACCCCGAAGTGACCAGTGAACACCCCAGATATGATTCTGAGTTGCTTCCTACTGGATTTCCAGAGTTTTCTGGTCCAGCCCGAGTCCACTCCTTCTATGAAGAGCTTAGAGTGCCTTAAGCCAGCCTCATTCCTCCACTCGTGTTGGTGTTTGGTTTTGGCGTAGGCTTTAAAGGCCGATATTATGGTCCCCTGCGAGAGTCCCACAAATGGTTCTGGACCTACAAAGTGATTTGTAGAGCCCCCTCTTGCAAGCTCATCTGCTCTTTCGTTGCCGATGAAGCCCTTGTGCCCTGGTATCCAAACTAGTTGCACCTTATTGTGCCTTCCAAGTCTGTTTAGTGCTTGGACGCCATTATAAATTAGTCTAGAGTCCACTTTCGGCGCCGTAAGCGCTTTAAGGGCCGCTTGACTGTCACTGAGTATATAGATAGTCCGCCCTTTGGTTCGCCTGTCTATATTCTCCTGTACACAAGCAATTATGGCGTATGTCTCCGCTTGGAAGACAGTTGCCAAACTACCCATGCTTACACTACTACTGTAGTCATTTGCATAAATGCCTGCTCCCGTACCGGATCCCATTTTTGATCCGTCCGTGTACCATATACTGTCTTCGATACCAGACTTTGGTGGTTCTAGACCTTCGGCCCACTCAGCCCTGGTTGGAACTTTTGTTGTGTAGTTCCTGTGGAATACATACTTGGGTAGCATTTTGTCGCTTCCCATGTTTGTTATTCTGTCTAAGAAACCATCAGTCTCCATGTTTGTGTGCTTAGTTTTCGGCTTGCTATCGCTCCACAGTCCAAGAGTTCTTAATCTGTAGAGCGATTTGCGCGCCTCTGACTTAATCACCATGTGAAGTGGCGGTAGGTCCAGTAGGACTTCTAGCGCCGCTGTAGGCGTGGTACGAAACGCCCCTGTTATAGCCATGCATGCCGTTCTCTGCACCTTTCTCAGGGCCTCTCTGCATGTGCTCATTAAAGTCCTTGGCCACCATACCAGGCTACCGTACAGTATTATAGGTCTCACCATCATGGTATAGATCCACTTCAGTACCTTGGGGTTCAGTCCCCATGTTTTGCCATACGCTGATCTACACATTCCAAATACCCTCAGGGCCTTTGTAATGGTGAGATCTGTATGCTTCTTCCAGTTCAGTTCCTTATCCAGTGTGACACCTAGATATTTCACGTCATTGGACATTTCTAGTACCCTTCCGTACAGCTTTAACTGCTGTATTCCGCGAAGGGTCCTTTTCCTAGTAAAGGGTATTACTACAGTTTTGCCTGGATTAATGGATAATTGGTGACAGTCGCACCATCTCTCCACTTCCCTCAGTGCCTTGTTCATGATTTCTGATACCGTACTTGGGAATTTCCCATTAACCAGTATCACTAAATCATCAGCATATCCTACCATGTGGATGGGACCTTTATTGAGTTCTATCAAGAGTGAGTTCACCACCAAACTCCATAGAGTTGGTGAAAGTACCCCACCTTGTGGACATCCCTTTGTGGCCGTGGCCATTATCTCATCCCCTAAAAGAGATGACTTTATCAGTCTGCCATTTAGCATGTTGCCTATCCATTTACATATGGTCGTCTATGTTGTATTTGTGTTTGTCTATGTAGGTCTATGATAATTCGTGTTTGTAACGTGACAAAGAGATGATAAAACATTATCTTTATAACAACGCCTGATGACGGATGTATTCTTGTCTTCAACTGATCATCCACATAATATCTCCAGCTGCTTCGTTCTTTGGACGACTCTCAATTAAAAACCGTCTCTCTTGCACTAAAGATGTCTATGAGTTGCGTTTATGTGATTTATTGTTATGGATATACATATCACCATTCTTCCCACACTTGTATACAAGAGTGTGGCGATGGTGTTATCTACAGTAATACATGACATAACCGCAATTATCCATGACCTACTCGTGCAAAAGAAAATGGATAATAATTGTCGCGTGACAAGCGCTGCCGGTTTTGCTAGTTCTACCGAAATGAGAAGTTGTTTGTTTCTGGTGAGCCATGGCATAGACAAAAAGTGAATCCTGTGTGGTGCTAAATTTATAGAAATTACTACAGATTAGTATTTTAACAGAATCTAAACCTCTTCTCGTTTCAATAATCTCAATATTTGATTTAACTATTATACCGATGGGTCAAAATTTGTTAACGTTAGGAAATTGTCTCCGTCCTTTGTTCATCATCTGAGTCACTCATTGTACTTTGTTATATATGAAGTGAATTTAGCAGTTTTATGTGTACCTATTAATAATTAATCAATGATTTACACGTACAGTTTAAATTTGAACACGTTCAAAAATCAGAAACAGGGAATTTCAATGCGTTAAAACTATTTTGACCCCGAAGCGAGTATTTAAAAACAAGTAATGTTAAGTAATCATATTTACTTAACCAAGATTTAGTATCAAAATTGTTTAATGTTAAAGCGGTGCATTCTCAACCTAGTAAAAATCCAATTTGAGTCAACTGTAAGAATCTGAATCGAGACTCGCAAATAGTGAATGAAAACAATACCTACTTAATTTTCGTATTGTCCCACAATGACTTCTGAAGCTGTGTGTCACTCACTCTGTCGTCCTTGAATTAACAAACGCAATCGCCTGTTGTAATGAAATTATCAACTATTCGTTTAACCACTCAGTTTCCTCTTAATAGCGGGACGGCTGACACGTCATCCTTATTAACGAATTAATTGTGTTTATTAACTAAATAATACATTAACTAATTATTGAATTAGTCAAGTTCAAGCGGACCACGTATCGGTAAGTGATGGAGTGCTCGCAAAAATTTCTAATGTTACTTTTCTTGCATGGATCGTTGTCATCATGCAGTTAAATGGTTTTAAATCATTCCATTGATTTCGCATGTACCGGTAATATAGCCCGAAATCATCTAAATCATTCATTAGCTTAGCCTGTCTCATCGTATCTTGTATAGATGTTCTTCTTAATGTTTTTCATTCGGTCCCATCCTCTCCAATCCGGAACCATAGTAAGTCTTTGTCATCGGAAATTCCTTCTTTATAGTTTTTTCTTGTCAGTTAATCTAAATTAACTGTATTTTAAATGATATAATTATAAGTCACGAATACATATCATATAATTCACATAATGTAATTTCCATTCTTTACGAGATATTAATAAATTGCTCTAGCTCTCTTACATAAAGCATAAATCCATATTTTTACAAAATAATAAGGTTAATAGTGTTGTAAACTAAATCCTAATACTAAGAAATATAACTATTAACAAGTTGAAATACATGATTTATACTTACTTAAAAATATATAATTCTTTTGAAAATAACTCTTCAATAGACTGCATTCTTTTACGACTTAAATGCCAACAAGCCTTACTAAGTCTACTACGGCTCGCTGCGTGCGCATGACTACGACTAAATCTACTCACCTGACTAAGTCTACTACGGCTCGCTGCGTGGTCAAAACAACGACTAATTCTACTCACCTGACTAAGTCTACTACGGCTCGCTGCGTGGTCAAAACTACGACTAAATCTACTCCCCTGACTAAGTCTACTACGCCTCGCAGCTTATGTCTACGACTAAAATGACCCACCTGACTAAGTATACTACGCCTCGCAGCTCGCAAGCTTATGTCTACGACTAAAATGACTCACCTGACTAAGTGTACTATGCGTTACAGCTCGCGTGCTCGACGAGAAGCCGAGCCCCGGCGCGGACACCCCGCGCGGCGCGGGGGAGGATCAGCCCTCGCGCCCGGAGCCCGACATCAGCATCTCCGGGGAAGACGGCAACCCGGCCACGGTAAGTGCTGAGTGGACTGAGTGGACGCTCAGAGCGGAGCGGTCGGCGGGGCGTGCAGCGGGGCGGGCGAGCGTGCATTCGCTATGTGCAGCGTCTACTCAGGACACCAGTATGAGTTTCATTTGTTTAACATGCACGCCGCCCTCCGAATCGCTAAACTTAAGTGGCAGTGGGCGGGGCACATTGCAAGTAGAACCGATGGCCGTTGGGGCGGAAAGGTTCTCGAGTCGCTGGATGCGGGTGGCGCAGGACCGGTCACTTTGGAACTCTTTGGTGGAGGCCTATGTCCAGCAGTGGACGTCTTTCGGCTGATATGATGATGATGATGATGATTAAGGAATTCCACGAGGACTAATACGGGACATAGTTATTATCATAACAGTTAAAGTCTACAAGGATTTCTACCACTTCTGCAATATCACGCATCTGGCGGCTTTCTGCAAGCATCAGCATGGTCACTCCAACTTATTTGGAGAAGCTACTCTACCTACCTAGGCTTCGTAAAGTCCAAGCAATTCAAAAATATGATTATAGAAGAGAGTTTGACGACATAACTAATGATAATACGCTACACGAAATGCTGAGCAAACTAAGCAGTTGTTATGATTCTGTTCCAGTTCTATTTAAGCAGATTTACCTTGGGTCTGGTCGATCCTTCAACTACTGTTGATAAGACACATACCTAATGATAAGAAACAACAATGTCTTTACCAAATGTTCACCCTTTTATCGTCACATTCCAGGACCAGGACCCGTCCGGCACCAACGTAGGCGCCGAGTCGAGGCCGCAGGACAACGTGGTGTTCATCATGAACGCCAAGCCGGAGGACCGCGCCACCAGCTTCTTCGCACAGCCGGGCATTCTTGCCGGTATGTAATGCTTCGACTAATTGTAGAAATCCAGCCTTGCAATGTTCATGTCGCGAGAGATACGACACGATAGGACAATGTGGTGCTGATCATGAAAGCCAAGCGGGAGGATCAAATACTTGCCGGTAAGAAGTATCTTCTATTGCACACTACGAACGTGCAAGTCATGGCATGACAACGTGTTCATCATGAACGCTAAGCCGGAGGACCGCGCCACCAGCTTCTTCGCACAGCCGGGCATTCTTGCCGGTAAGTAATGCTTCGACTAATTGTAGAAATCCAGCCTTGCAATGTTCATGTCGCGAGAGATACGACACGATAGGACAATGTGGTGCTGATCATGAAAGCCAAGCGGGAGGATCAAATACTTGCCGGTAAGAAGTATCTTCTATTGCACACTACGAACGTGCAAGTCATGGCATGACAACGTGTTCATCATGAACGCTAAGCCGGAGGACCGCGCCACCAGCTTCTTCGCACAGCCGGGCATTCTTGCCGGTATGTAATGCTTCGACTAATTGTAGAAATCCAGCCTTGCAATGTTCATGTCGCGAGAGATACGACACGATAGGACAATGTGGTGCTGATCATGAAAGCCAAGCGGGAGGATCAAATACTTGCCGGTAAGAAGTATCTTCTATTGCACACTACGAACGTGCAAGTCATGGCATGACAACGTGTTCATCATGAACGCTAAGCCGGAGGACCGCGCCACCAGCTTCTTCGCACAGCCGGGCATTCTTGCCGGTAAGTAATGCTTCGACTAATTGTAGAAATCCAGCCTTGCAATGTTCATGTCGCGAGAGATACGACACGATAGGACAATGTGGTGCTGATCATGAAAGCCAAGCGGGAGGATCAAATACTTGCCGGTAAGAAGTATCTTCTATTGCACACTACGAACGTGCAAGTCATGGCATGACAACGTGTTCATCATGAACGCTAAGCCGGAGGACCGCGCCACCAGCTTCTTCGCACAGCCGGGCATTCTTGCCGGTAAGTAATGCTTCGACTAATTGTAGAAATCCAGCCTTGCACTGTTCATGTCGCGAGAGATACGACACGATAGGACAATGTGGTGCTGATCATGAAAGCCAAGCGGGAGGATCAAATACTTGCCGGTAAGAAGTATCTTCTATTGCACACTACGAACGTGCAAGTCATGGCATGACAACGTGTTCATCATGAACGCTAAGCCGGAGGACCGCGCCACCAGCTTCTTCGCACAGCCGGGCATTCTTGCCGGTAAGTAATGCTTCGACTAATTGTAGAAATCCAGCCTTGCACTGTTCATGTCGCGAGAGATACGACACGATAGGACAATGTGGTGCTGATCATGAAAGCCAAGCGGGAGGATCAAATACTTGCCGGTAAGAAGTATCTTCTATTGCACACTACGAACGTGCAAGTCATGGCATGACAACGTGTTCATCATGAACGCTAAGCCGGAGGACCGCGCCACCAGCTTCTTCGCACAGCCGGGCATTCTTGCCGGTAAGTAATGCTTCGACTAATTGTAGAAATCCAGCCTTGCAATGTTCATGTCGCGAGAGATACGACACGATAGGACAATGTGGTGCTGATCATGAAAGCCAAGCGGGAGGATCAATTACTTGCCGGTAAGAAGTATCTTCTATTGCACACTACGAACGTGCAAGTCATGGCATGACAACGTGTTCATCATGAACGCTAAGCCGGAGGACCGCGCCACCAGCTTCTTCGCACAGCCGGGCATTCTTGCCGGTAAGTAATGCTTCGACTAATTGTAGAAATCCAGCCTTGCACTGTTCATGTCGCGAGAGATACGACACGATAGGACAATGTGGTGCTGATCATGAAAGCCAAGCGGGAGGATCAAATACTTGCCGGTAAGAAGTATCTTCTATTGCACACTACGAACGTGCAAGTCATGGCATGACAACGTGTTCATCATGAACGCTAAGCCGGAGGACCGCGCCACCAGCTTCTTCGCACAGCCGGGCATTCTTGCCGGTAAGTAATGCTTCGACTAATTGTAGAAATCCAGCCTTGCACTGTTCATGTCGCGAGAGATACGGCACGATAGGACAATGTGGTGCTGATCATGAAAGCCAAGCGGGAGGATCAAATACTTGCCGGTAAGAAGTATCTTCTATTGCACACTACGAACGTGCAAGTCATGGCATGACAACGTGTTCATCATGAACGCTAAGCCGGAGGACCGCGCCACCAGCTTCTTCGCACAGCCGAGCATTCTTGCCGGTAAGTAATGCTTCGACTAATTGTAGAAATCCAGCCTTGCAATGTTCATGTCGCGAGAGATACGACACGATAGGACAATGTGGTGCTGATCATGAAAGCCAAGCGGGAGGATCAAATACTTGCCGGTAAGAAGTATCTTCTATTGCACACTACGAACGTGCAAGTCATGGCATGACAACGTGTTCATCATGAACGCTAAGCCGGAGGACCGCGCCACCAGCTTCTTCGCACAGCCGGGCATTCTTGCCGGTAAGTAATGCTTCGACTAATTGTAGAAATCCAGCCTTGCAATGTTCATGTCGCGAGAGATACGACACGATAGGACAATGTGGTGCTGATCATGAAAGCCAAGCGGGAGGATCAAATACTTGCCGGTAAGAAGTATCTTCTATTGCACACTACGAACGTGCAAGTCATGGCATGACAACGTGTTCATCATGAACGCTAAGCCGGAGGACCGCGCCACCAGCTTCTTCGCACAGCCGGGCATTCTTGCCGGTAAGTAATGCTTCGACTAATTGTAGAAATCCAGCCTTGCAATGTTCATGTCGCGAGAGATACGACACGATAGGACAATGTGGTGCTGATCATGAAAGCCAAGCGGGAGGATCAAATACTTGCCGGTAAGAAGTATCTTCTATTGCACACTACGAACGTGCAAGTCATGGCATGACAACGTGTTCATCATGAACGCTAAGCCGGAGGACCGCGCCACCAGCTTCTTCGCACAGCCGGGCATTCTTGCCGGTAAGTAATGCTTCGACTAATTGTAGAAATCCAGCCTTGCAATGTTCATGTCGCGAGAGATACGACACGATAGGACAATGTGGTGCTGATCATGAAAGCCAAGCGGGAGGATCAAATACTTGCCGGTAAGAAGTATCTTCTATTGCACACTACGAACGTGCAAGTCATGGCATGACAACGTGTTCATCATGAACGCTAAGCCGGAGGACCGCGCCACCAGCTTCTTCGCACAGCCGTGCATTCTTGCCGGTAAGTAATGCTTCGACTAATTGTAGAAATCCAGCCTTGCAATGTTCATGTCGCGAGAGATACGACACGATAGGACAATGTGGTGCTGATCATGAAAGCCAAGCGGGAGGATCAAATACTTGCCGGTAAGAAGTATCTTCTATTGCACACTACGAACGTGCAAGTCATGGCATGACAACGTGTTCATCATGAACGCTAAGCCGGAGGACCGCGCCACCAGCTTCTTCGCACAGCCGGGCATTCTTGCCGGTAAGTAATGCTTCGACTAATTGTAGAAATCCAGCCTTGCAATGTTCATGTCGCGAGAGATACGACACGATAGGACAATGTGGTGCTGATCATGAAAGCCAAGCGGGAGGATCAAATACTTGCCGGTAAGAAGTATCTTCTATTGCACACTACGAACGTGCAAGTCATGGCATGACAACGTGTTCATCATGAACGCTAAGCCGGAGGACCGCGCCACCAGCTTCTTCGCACAGCCGGGCATTCTTGCCGGTAAGTAATGCTTCGACTAATTGTAGAAATCCAGCCTTGCAATGTTCATGTCGCGAGAGATACGACACGATAGGACAATGTGGTGCTGATCATGAAAGCCAAGCGGGAGGATCAAATACTTGCCGGTAAGAAGTATCTTCTATTGCACACTACGAACGTGCAAGTCATGGCATGACAACGTGTTCATCATGAACGCTAAGCCGGAGGACCGCGCCACCAGCTTCTTCGCACAGCCGGGCATTCTTGCCGGTATGTAATGCTTCGACTAATTGTAGAAATCCAGCCTTGCAATGTTCATGTCGCGAGAGATACGACACGATAGGACAATGTGGTGCTGATCATGAAAGCCAAGCGGGAGGATCAAATACTTGCCGGTAAGAAGTATCTTCTATTGCACACTACGAACGTGCAAGTCATGGCATGACAACGTGTTCATCATGAACGCTAAGCCGGAGGACCGCGCCACCAGCTTCTTCGCACAGCCGGGCATTCTTGCCGGTAAGTAATGCTTCGACTAATTGTAGAAATCCAGCCTTGCAATGTTCATGTCGCGAGAGATACGACACGATAGGACAATGTGGTGCTGATCATGAAAGCCAAGCGGGAGGATCAAATACTTGCCGGTAAGAAGTATCTTCTATTGCACACTACGAACGTGCAAGTCATGGCATGACAACGTGTTCATCATGAACGCTAAGCCGGAGGACCGCGCCACCAGCTTCTTCGCACAGCCGGGCATTCTTGCCGGTAAGTAATGCTTCGACTAATTGTAGAAATCCAGCCTTGCACTGTTCATGTCGCGAGAGATACGACACGATAGGACAATGTGGTGCTGATCATGAAAGCCAAGCGGGAGGATCAAATACTTGCCGGTAAGAAGTATCTTCTATTGCACACTACGAACGTGCAAGTCATGGCATGACAACGTGTTCATCATGAACGCTAAGCCGGAGGACCGCGCCACCAGCTTCTTCGCACAGCCGGGCATTCTTGCCGGTAAGTAATGCTTCGACTAATTGTAGAAATCCAGCCTTGCACTGTTCATGTCGCGAGAGATACGACACGATAGGACAATGTGGTGCTGATCATGAAAGCCAAGCGGGAGGATCAAATACTTGCCGGTAAGAAGTATCTTCTATTGCACACTACGAACGTGCAAGTCATGGCATGACAACGTGTTCATCATGAACGCTAAGCCGGAGGACCGCGCCACCAGCTTCTTCGCACAGCCGGGCATTCTTGCCGGTAAGTAATGCTTCGACTAATTGTAGAAATCCAGCCTTGCACTGTTCATGTCGCGAGAGATACGACACGATAGGACAATGTGGTGCTGATCATGAAAGCCAAGCGGGAGGATCAAATACTTGCCGGTAAGAAGTATCTTCTATTGCACACTACGAACGTGCAAGTCATGGCATGACAACGTGTTCATCATGAACGCTAAGCCGGAGGACCGCGCCACCAGCTTCTTCGCACAGCCGGGCATTCTTGCCGGTAAGTAATGCTTCGACTAATTGTAGAAATCCAGCCTTGCAATGTTCATGTCGCGAGAGATACGACACGATAGGACAATGTGGTGCTGATCATGAAAGCCAAGCGGGAGGATCAATTACTTGCCGGTAAGAAGTATCTTCTATTGCACACTACGAACGTGCAAGTCATGGCATGACAACGTGTTCATCATGAACGCTAAGCCGGAGGACCGCGCCACCAGCTTCTTCGCACAGCCGGGCATTCTTGCCGGTAAGTAATGCTTCGACTAATTGTAGAAATCCAGCCTTGCACTGTTCATGTCGCGAGAGATACGACACGATAGGACAATGTGGTGCTGATCATGAAAGCCAAGCGGGAGGATCAAATACTTGCCGGTAAGAAGTATCTTCTATTGCACACTACGAACGTGCAAGTCATGGCATGACAACGTGTTCATCATGAACGCTAAGCCGGAGGACCGCGCCACCAGCTTCTTCGCACAGCCGGGCATTCTTGCCGGTAAGTAATGCTTCGACTAATTGTAGAAATCCAGCCTTGCACTGTTCATGTCGCGAGAGATACGGCACGATAGGACAATGTGGTGCTGATCATGAAAGCCAAGCGGGAGGATCAAATACTTGCCGGTAAGAAGTATCTTCTATTGCACACTACGAACGTGCAAGTCATGGCATGACAACGTGTTCATCATGAACGCTAAGCCGGAGGACCGCGCCACCAGCTTCTTCGCACAGCCGAGCATTCTTGCCGGTAAGTAATGCTTCGACTAATTGTAGAAATCCAGCCTTGCAATGTTCATGTCGCGAGAGATACGACACGATAGGACAATGTGGTGCTGATCATGAAAGCCAAGCGGGAGGATCAAATACTTGCCGGTAAGAAGTATCTTCTATTGCACACTACGAACGTGCAAGTCATGGCATGACAACGTGTTCATCATGAACGCTAAGCCGGAGGACCGCGCCACCAGCTTCTTCGCACAGCCGGGCATTCTTGCCGGTAAGTAATGCTTCGACTAATTGTAGAAATCCAGCCTTGCAATGTTCATGTCGCGAGAGATACGACACGATAGGACAATGTGGTGCTGATCATGAAAGCCAAGCGGGAGGATCAAATACTTGCCGGTAAGAAGTATCTTCTATTGCACACTACGAACGTGCAAGTCATGGCATGACAACGTGTTCATCATGAACGCTAAGCCGGAGGACCGCGCCACCAGCTTCTTCGCACAGCCGGGCATTCTTGCCGGTAAGTAATGCTTCGACTAATTGTAGAAATCCAGCCTTGCAATGTTCATGTCGCGAGAGATACGACACGATAGGACAATGTGGTGCTGATCATGAAAGCCAAGCGGGAGGATCAAATACTTGCCGGTAAGAAGTATCTTCTATTGCACACTACGAACGTGCAAGTCATGGCATGACAACGTGTTCATCATGAACGCTAAGCCGGAGGACCGCGCCACCAGCTTCTTCGCACAGCCGGGCATTCTTGCCGGTAAGTAATGCTTCGACTAATTGTAGAAATCCAGCCTTGCAATGTTCATGTCGCGAGAGATACGACACGATAGGACAATGTGGTGCTGATCATGAAAGCCAAGCGGGAGGATCAAATACTTGCCGGTAAGAAGTATCTTCTATTGCACACTACGAACGTGCAAGTCATGGCATGACAACGTGTTCATCATGAACGCTAAGCCGGAGGACCGCGCCACCAGCTTCTTCGCACAGCCGTGCATTCTTGCCGGTAAGTAATGCTTCGACTAATTGTAGAAATCCAGCCTTGCAATGTTCATGTCGCGAGAGATACGACACGATAGGACAATGTGGTGCTGATCATGAAAGCCAAGCGGGAGGATCAAATACTTGCCGGTAAGAAGTATCTTCTATTGCACACTACGAACGTGCAAGTCATGGCATGACAACGTGTTCATCATGAACGCTAAGCCGGAGGACCGCGCCACCAGCTTCTTCGCACAGCCGGGCATTCTTGCCGGTAAGTAATGCTTCGACTAATTGTAGAAATCCAGCCTTGCAATGTTCATGTCGCGAGAGATACGACACGATAGGACAATGTGGTGCTGATCATGAAAGCCAAGCGGGAGGATCAAATACTTGCCGGTAAGAAGTATCTTCTATTGCACACTACGAACGTGCAAGTCATGGCATGACAACGTGTTCATCATGAACGCTAAGCCGGAGGACCGCGCCACCAGCTTCTTCGCACAGCCGGGCATTCTTGCCGGTAAGTAATGCTTCGACTAATTGTAGAAATCCAGCCTTGCAATGTTCATGTCGCGAGAGACATGATACGATAGGACAATGTGGTGCTGATCATGAAAGCCAAGCGGGAGGATCATATTTTTTTTGGTAAGAAGTATCTTCTATTGCACACTGCGAACGTGCAAGTCATGGCATGACAACGTGTTCATCATGAACGCCAAGCCGGAGGACCGCGCCACCAGCTTCTTCGCACAGCCGGGCATTCTTGCCGGTATGTAATGCTTCGACTAATTGTAGAAATCCAGCCTTGCAATGTTCATGTCGCGAGAGATACGACACGATACGTTGAAGTTAAGGCATGACAACGTGGTGTTCATTATGAAATCCAAGTCCAAAGACTATAGACCGCTATATTTTTGCTGCAGGTTGTTGCTGTACCTACTAGGTACAGTCAAGGGCACCAATATATAGTCACTCAAAGTTTAATAAATATGTATACTAGGTACAACCTTATTGTTGCAGAAATAAGGTCTGTATACATATTTTTGAGACTTTGTGTGTATACATATAATATGGTATGGTGGTGGTGTATAGATATTATGTATTGGTGCCCTTGACTGTACCTACTTTAAAATCTTTAACAGATATAGACGCATCGCAGAGACATTGAAAATATAATGCATGAGAAATGAATAGTTTATTAATTCCTTTGTTCAACACGCGTAACCATTGTGACTTTGTGACTGACTGCAAGGACTCAAGAATATTCTCAAGTTACCCTTCCATAACTGCCGATAAGTAGGTACCAACCACCCTCTGTCCATCGTTGTGACGCAAATGACTACAAGTCTGACTAAGACTGTAGTGACGTGTCTGTCTGTGTCTGTGGCATCGTACCTAGCTCGTAAACGAATGGACCGATTTCGATGCGAAGTTCTTAGGTACGTTTGAACAAAATCGGTTCAGCCGTTTTTGAGATATTGAACTTTGAAATGAAAATATCGGGGGTTTTTCAACTTTTCGAAGTTGTTAATTATTATTTTCATTCTTTATTCTGAATAATTCAGTCAGTTGGTCGAATAATTTGTGTTGGCTAAGTTAAATATAAAATAAGCACATCGTCATGATAATAGGTACTTCAGGCGAGCTTGTTATTTCCTTGCGTGACTCGCAACTCTGACGCATCACAAAACCTATCTGAGAAAGAGGCTTGTTAGTGAATAACTCAGCTATCACAACGTTAATAACGTTGTTCATTCAATCTAATAACGTTATTTTATTTCCAATTCCAGCTGTGATCGGTGGAGCTGTAGTCGGCCTCCTCTGCGCGATCCTAGTGGTGATGTTCATAGTGTACCGCATGCGCAAGAAGGACGAGGGCTCGTACGCGCTCGACGAGCCCAAGCGCAGCCCCGCCGCCGCCTCCTACGGCAAGGGTCAGAATAACCGGGAGTTCTACGCGTGAGACCAACCAGAACAAACCCTGCCACGTGTTTACTAGTCGACGGACCGACCGACACTGGCCGCTAACCACTCTCCACAATCGGGTATCGCGAATTTCTATCGTCATCTCTATCACTCGTGTATTGCAAGTGCAATAGAGATGGTGATATATCTCGTATTTTCCGGGTTCTGTTTCCACCCGAAAGATATGTGAGCTCTATAGTTCACTTATTTATTGTCAATGCGCAATGGCAATGGATTGTGGATAGTGGTATAGTTGCCAAATCGCCCGGACGGTCATTCAATTTTCAAATTTTTAATTCCTTCTGTTAGTAGTTATTTTGTTAACGTGGCTAAAATTGTTCTGTGAATCAATAAAACATCAAATCGACGCTCTTTATTTGAAAAATTATATTGACATGATTGTACTGTAATGTACGGATCAAGTAGAAGAATAGTCTAGGACAGATGCATTGTTTAGTAGAAGGATATCTCAATAACACGATTAATTGAGGCAAGTTTCAATTGTTTTTCTGACTTCAAGTACTGAGACCAATGTGGTTGGAGTGTTTGATGGATATCATTGTTCTGTAGTTAATGATGAGATCTTGTACCTATAGATTTGTCTGTAAAATAATGTGCCATTCGCTTCCTCTTCATCTGTATATTGCCTAACTACGCGTAGATCTACTCTACATACTATAAAAATCTCAAAAAATGTCTATGGATACGTCCATTGTTCGTCTATGATGTATGTGTAATATAATTGTGTAGGTAAATAGATAATATCGTTTATTATGTGTATGTTGATGAATTCTTATTACATATCGCTTCCATGAAATATACCATCGAAATTTTGGATTTATATTTATTTGATATTGGCTGTAATTTTAAAATTGAGGCTTTTAAAATATTTGATGATTTGTGTACTTTTTGGTGTTCCTTTGTATTTAGGTTACTGAAATCTTTTTTGGGTAAATCATATTCTTTAATTATACTTTTTGCACTTTCGCAATTGGGGTTTCTAATAAAATTAATGTTATATTTAGCATAAGCAATTTAAATTAAATGTATACAGCGAGCGAACATCCAGTAAAATTATAATACTTACAATGTTTTAGATAACTTAATATTCATAGTTTTACCGACCCGTTTCTGTGAACTCTTAATTAACGTTATTATTGAAGCAAATGTTTTATTTTGGTGTAATCCAATATATTTGTCCCCTTGAGCGAAATTTTTGCTCTCTGTATACATTTCAACACGAATACGTTTTTCATTTTGGCTATGAATTGAGGTTATATCAATTATGTAATTTCATTATTTAGTCTTTATTGTCCGTTTTTTTTACTTTATTTGACATATAAACTAACTTTATCTACAACCACCCAGCATTTAGTTATTTACAACTAAAAGCGGTCCGTTTAGGTAAATGACACGTGAAAGTAACGTAAGAAACATGTTATAAAATAAGCCTTGTCATTCATGTTTTTCAAACGTTTTATTTTAGTTTTTAACTTTAACTGTTAATCTGACATTAGGTTGTGCAACGAAATATATATTTTTAATTCTACTAATTTGTGATTTGTCTTCAGTTGTTGAACACTTGTGCCATCTTCAATAATTTATTTAAAATAGTTACGCGTGCTTGACTCTTAAATAAATTAACGTTATTTTATCGTTAATTTGTCAAGTAATTAATGAGTCAATTAATTTATTTAGCGTAAATTAAATCATGTGTTTTATGACTTTGTTTGTTAAACATAAATATAAATAACATAATGTTTTGTAAGGATTCAATAGATCGTGAAACTATTGTGTTTAGTAAACGAAATATTCGGTATTTTATTTAAATTGATGTAACTATAGGTTTAATGACATATAAATGTATAAATATTCGGGAAAATTATAAGCACGTATTGGACATTTCATTAGATTTGTAGTTGTTGATAACCAAATAGTTTTCTGGTTGTAAACTGCATAGTGATTTACAGATCTCTAAACAAAAATCATAATTTTCAGTTTGCGTTTAAGAAACAGAAATGCAAATACCGACCTTTAAGTACAAGACAATGTTATAGCCACATCCCAAGCAAGTTAGGCGGTTATATGTTGCTGACATTCATTTTCAACTTTACTCAGTAATAAAGTTACAACTAATGCAGTTTACTCCACGAAATGCATATTATTTGAGAAATCCCAAACATTCCTATCGGATCCATATTATACAATAAGCAGTAGTGAGCCTGTGCTCTCTTAGGTTAACTTATTGGAATGCTAAAACAGGTAGTTAAAGAGCTAGGGATGGATGAACTATGGTCAAAAATTTGGCCAAACCACAGCGGATTGTCAAATATCACAAAACTATATACATGTTTTAGTCAATACTCGTTAGCATTTTGAAAATCTGGATTAGCATTTACATAAGTGACGATTAGTGTATAAGGATTTGTACATTGTAATTGTAAATTCTTTTAGACTTAAACTGAGTAATTTATACAGAAATAATTATACTACACTAATTAAAGTATGGCTAAAGCTGAATAATATTTAAATGCATCTAACGGATCTTTTGCAATTATGTTTTAATATCTAAAATGGACGTAATCTTTAACATTAAGAGACATGTCGAGTCTCAAATCAAGATCAAATGAAGTGACAAAATGTCTCTTGAGTTATATCCAAATTAATTGTAAAAACAATCGAGGTGACTTTATCAATATTTCCAAAGAATGAAATTATGATAAAATCAAAAAAAACGATACGGTGTGAATTATGTTTTACAGGAAAGTTATGCAACAAATAATATAATCATGACAATGCATATTTAATAACCATAGCTATGGCCGTAATGTCACAATCTAGGCAATAGGTATTTTGTTTGAAATTATATCATGAAATATTTTTTAGCTAATAACGAAACTTACAAATTACTTTACTTAATAAACAGACGCGACAAATAAAGGAACGATAACTACGCTTATTAAGTAAAGTAAACAATCAAATCAAGTTGGAATGAATTGCCATCCGTTTTACTGGTGATGTAAGTAACAATAAAATTTGTTGAAAGCATATATGGAATGGTTCCATATAGTACAGAATGATTTGAAGATTTATTCGTGAACAGTAGAAGTATAGAGTGCATTTGACCGTACACCGTTTTGTAATCAAAAATGGTGTTAAGAATACAATAGTTCAAGTAGCTATACCGGCTATAGCGATCCCTAATACGAGAATGCTATTGGTTTCTACCATACAAAGGTCGTTTTCAAAATATCTGAAGATTTTTGGGTTTTAGCATTATATTTTCACCATCGCGAATTTGAAGTTTAAACATACCTCTATCATATTAACAAAGCGACCCAAGAGATTTAATGAATGGTATTTTATTTGTGTACGACTAATAATAATGCCTGAAAGCAGTTTTTACTTCTACTGTTCATAATATGGAATATCCGATATAATTAATGCCTAGGCTATGGTAGGCATAACTTATTGAATGTCCACCTTGTAAATAATGCTCCTTTACACTTAAATATACAGGTCATAATGAACAAATGCGTTGTTTTATTTCATGTACCTACCTTTCTGACTCATTAGATTATTTAAAACCCAGATCATTGTAACGTTAATAAAAAAAGTGATGATAAAACGTGCAAACAACTTCAAGATGTTTTCATAACGTTATTTTATGTAACATGATGAAAAAATTTAAAACACTATACCTATTTATGATGTCGTTATGATAGTGTTACATATAAGTATGTAGTTTTACCTGTAGTTGTACACTTATTCGTAACAGGTGAGGCGGATGATGGTTTCCATTATCCACAACGAGAAGTGATAAAATGGCAACTAAGGGTGTATTCAGTTTTACAGGTCATAATGAACAAATGCGTTGTTTTTACAAGCTTTTATTAGCTCACCCCGTTTGATTTATTCTTGGGTCAAATTTAGTAATTGAAATTTCACCCACTTTCCGGTTTCCGAGTGAGCTGAAACTTTGCATGCATATGTATATCGCATGACAATGCGATATTATGATGACATGGATCTGATCTGATACTGGAGCTGGAAGGTGGCCATATGAACTCCACAATAAAACGACACAGCCCTATCGAGTTTGGGCTCGTTGGAATCGTCTCAATGAGTAGTTGATGATGGTATGCAGGAAAGTACAGTCGGCAATAAAAGCTTGTACCAAAAATGAAATTTTTGACAGAAACTTATATTACATGTCCCTTTCTGACTCATTAGATTATTTAAAACCCAGATCATTGTAACTATAGATGCCAAATCTTCGGATTAGGTGTCAAAGCGGACCCCGGGCCCCTTTAGGGGCACAACCGGGAATAACGCTAGGAGGATGATGATAATTGTAACGTTATGACATTTATGGGGACTACTGTTACCTACTCGTGTCCGCAGTAGCTACCTACCAGAACCCTGCACGTATCCCCTGGTCGCTGCTAAAGATTGACAAACTTTAAAGGCGAAATAATGTATGCCATACCATTAAATAAATAAATAGGTAGCACTGTTCCACTACTAGTATTTGCCAAGTCTTGTTTGCCTAAGTTATAGTTATAAATAAGTGTTATAACAACAACACACATAAGTAGGTACACTTAGGTACACCTACACAATACATCTACAATAGTGTAAAACTACGTCGGTGTTAACGGTTTACCATAAGTACGTGTTTCTATTTTACTTAACGTATCAAATTCAATTGATATTGGTTATGTATTGGTCGCGCGTTCGTTTCCACATATTAGATTTGGTTTGGTAATTGGTACGAAATGCCTTAACCGATTCCAATTCAGTATCCAAAGTCGTATTGATTAAATAGTCAATTTGAAATTGATAATTTATGGTAAATTGATACCTTACCCTTTGTCAGGGAACATTGATCACTCTTGAACTAATTTCACAGTTTAAAGTCTCTAGTTTATCTCTGCTAGCTAATTATAAAGACCGCTAATTTCTATACAAATTGTATAATACAATGTCGTGTTTCTTTAAGAGTCCGCAGTAAGCTCGGCCGAATTTAACCTTTCCATACGAACGGAGTTTTGTTCTCATTTTAAAACTACTTGTTGGATTGTAACGAAACTTTGCATATTTATTTATATTTATTATTTTATTTTTATTATTTGCATACATGAGGTGTTTTTATATAGTTCTGTAATTAGTTTATATGGCTCCAGTTTATAAAACAAACGAAATACAGCAAAACAAGTTTTGTATTAAAAACTTAAATTTGCTGTATTTTTTACTATGGTATCTGAAGCTACATAAACTACAGACCTGGATGGTACTTAACTTATTCTAAGTACAACGTTTCAGAGCAAACTAGCTAGTCTAAACTACGTTTGTATGGAGAATCGAGCTTACTGCGGACTCTTAAGTTAATGAGCTTTTTGTAGTCTGAGTCTTACTATACCTACTAATAGTATAAAGAGGAAAAGTCTGTGAGATTGTAGTAAGTTTGTATGTTTTGGGTAATCTCCGGAAACACTGATCCGATTTAAAAGAATCTTTCACCTGTAGGATGGACTTTCTGGATGGTTATAGGCAGGTTATAGGCTATATTTTATCCCGCGGGTATGCCTGCGTTCTTTGCAATACGTGAATATGCGGGCGAAGTCGCGCGGCCAGCTAGTCTCACTACCGAGAGGTTAATTTCTTATATTACACTTAGAACTCTGCTTAATACACTGGCGCCATCTATTACGAACTTTTTGATGGCGTTCATTGTATAGAGATATTGGCAGTCTTCTGTTTAAACTCAATACACAATGTTAGTTTACAGGGTATTACCACACTTATATAAAGTTCTGCTTTTTATAATTTAATCTAACCAAGTTTAATACGTAGCATTGATTCGAATATTCTAGACTCATTTTAGGGATATTTTGCATGACACCCATAATTTAGTCCTAAATATCAAACCTAGATGTCGCCACAAATTATTATTATTGATCACATTCAAGAATTCAGACGAAATCGTTGGTATTACATTATAATATATACTCGTATACCATACTTTGTCAGCAAATGCTAAAGAAGCAAAGTTGTTGCTATGAAGAAATCACAAATTCATGCGTTTCGTATACAATTCAACACGCGATGTAAATAATGCATGTAAAAATGCTAATGTTTTGCTGCCAAATGGCATCGACATCTTATACTTTGAATAACGCATTGCATTGCATTCTTTCTAATTTTAGTATCAATTATGACGTCACATAACCTATACGCTATAACTATACGACTATTTCGCTCGCATCACACAGAGGCAGCGTGGCCGAGTGGTCTAAGGCGCTGGTTTTAGGCACCAGTCCGAAAGGGCGTGGGTTCGAATCCCACCGCTGTCAAAACCTTTTTGTATTTTTTTCTTTCACGTAAAAAATTAAAATCAAATTGCATAGTAGATATCTTTTTAAATAAAGAACAGAAAGATCACAACAAGTGATCAAGAATTTACCTATTGCTAAGACTTAATAGGGCATAGCCGGCATAGGTACGGTTGCTGAGATATAACTATTTCGCCCCTATGGGTCTATACCGAATTCGACTACTAAGTAAATTGGCCTATAATGTAATCTACGGCTGTTTCAACATATTTGTGTATGGGTAAGAAAAACCTAAGAATCATAAATATGACCAAATTTTACAGTATATTTATTTAGTTTATTTATTGGTCTTAGTTATACTTAATACCAATAAATATTTACATACCAAAAAAATTTCTTACCCATCTTCAAATATTTTGAAGGCGGTAATGTAAGTTAGTTTAAATGAGGTAATCTCCAGAACTACCTACATATGGGATATGCGTCAGCCACACAGGGTCCCCGCGCAGCGCGCTACTCATCGCCCTGCACGGCTATCACAGCTCTGTCGCGGCGACATGGACTATTTGTCTCTTTTTAAGCGTTCTAATTAGAAAGAGACGGATAGTCTATGTCGCCGCGACACAGCTCGCGGGCCGTCCGACTGGTCCTCGCGCTGCAGCGATGTTGCCGTATCTGGCCACACACTGCACGGCTATCACACGGCCGCGACATACTCTCGAGCTCTCTCGCACTATCCGTCTCTCTCTTATTAGACCAGTGCTCTCCTCGCACGATTAATCGCGACGCTCCGCACTAGAGGTCAGTATGTATATTACTTCTTTGGTTACTTGCCTTTGGATTTTGGATGGAAATAGACGTTGAAACTGTGGCAGCCTGCGCGCTATGTATTTTCAGTATAGCCAATTATATAAATGCCTTAAAAAGAAAGTTATTTACGAATATACTTAGCTAGATTTTCAGTAAAAATATTTGAAAACTACAGCAAGTGGAGTGGTCACGCTTCGCGAGAGTATGTGGCCGCCTACTCGCGCGCATATTGCCGCTCCTTTGACTCGCGGCAAAACCGGAAGCGGTAGGCAATTAGGCATGATAGGAGCAAGACGAGCGGAGTCCGCAGCCGCAGTAAGCTCGGCCGAATTTCACCTTCCCATACAAACGGAGTTTCGTTCTCATTTTAAAACTACGAGTTGGATTGTAACGAAACTTTGCATATACAATGTAATGAGGTATATCTAGGTTTGTAATTAGTTTATATGGCTCCAGTTTATAAAACAAACGCAATACAGCAAAAACAAGTTTTGTATGAAAAACTTAAATTGCCTGTATTTTTTTATCTGAAGCTACATAAAACTAATTACAGACCAGCAGGTCGATCACGTAACGCATTGTGCGCGCGTCAGGTAGATCTAAATGTCACTTTTTTATATGGAAAAATGACAGTTAAATTGTCCTAACGCGCGTTCGGAACGTTACGTGATTACCCCTCTGGATGGTTCTTAACTTAATCTAAGTAGGTACAAAGTTTCAGAGCAAACTAGGTAGGTAGTCGTTTTAAAATGAGAGCGTAACTACGTTTGTATGGAGAATCGAGCTTACTGCTATGTCCCTGCCTCCATTCCTCTCCATACAAATCAGAAGTATTCCCGGGATCGACACGTTAGGTACTAATGCCTACCATACTTTAAACCGCTCGTCATTTAGGGGCATAGACAAAAACCGTGATTTTTTAGGGTTTCTTACTCAAAGAGAAAAACGGGACCCTACTACTAAGACTTCGCTGTCCGTCCGTCTGTCTGTCACCAGGCTGTATCTCAAGAACCGTGATAGCTAGAGAGTTGACATTTTCACAGAATATGTATTTCTGTTGCCGCTATATTTAACAACAAATACTAAAAAATTGATATAAATAAAAGCAAAAGGTGAAAATTATATTAACACATCAGCACCATACGAACACCAATAAAATACTTAAATTGAGAAATTCATTTTCATAATTTTAACCAATGTCAAAAAATTAATTCGCACGTTTCTATGGTAATTCCACTAATTATGCTAATCTTAATTTATATGCCGTGTTACAAATTTATCTTTGCGGTTGAATATAGCGCTGTCGTCTATGGACGAGGACCTACGAGGTCTACGAGGCAAGTTTAGTTCCCCATTTCGCCACCCACATTATTAGGTTTGTATTCCGATAGTACTTTATTAATGTGACCGGAAATGGTTGTTTATTGCTGAACTGGCTCCTATATATTTAATTGACTCTTATTTTGCTGTTATAAGATTAATGGCCGAACTAAAATGTATGATACATTAGCACTGAGCACCTCAAGCGTGAGCTTGCTAGCTTGCATACAATTATGGAAATCCACGGCTGACAGTGTCCACCAAAATGAGAACATATATGGCCCAGAAGTGGGAGAGTGGGACGCACCTTCGTGCATTTAAAGATCTACCTATTCGTTGCCTCGTTCCTTTAGAAATCGCATACATATCCACCTCACTCTTAGCTAGTGATGTGCAAATTGCGGAAAGTTTCCAAAAAGTTGGAAAAGTTCTCGGAAATTTCTCGAAAGAGCTTCACAAGGAATTAAGGAAATTTACGTACCTGAGAAGCATAAAACTGTAACTCTTATACATAGTGTATAAGAGTTACAGTGTTAAGGATGACTCACGCCTCACGCTAGAACGGGCCGTGTCCGGCCCGGCCCGTTTTCTAAGAAAAACGACGGCGTTTTTGCGCGGCCGGTGCATACTCAAGCCTGGCCGAGCCACAGCCGAGGCTCGGAAGCGGCTCGGTGTTCGCACGGCCCGGCCGTGGCTCGGCCAGGCTTTGGTATGGCTCGGACGCGCAAAAACGCCGTCGTTTTTCTTAGAAAACGGCCCGGGCCGGACACGGCCCGTTCTAGCGTGAGTCATCCTTTATGCTTCTCAGGTATGGAATTTCCATGTTGGAAATGGAAAGTTTAAATTCCCATACAAAAATGAGAGAAACTTCCGTGCAGAAAAATTTCGCAATACTTATAGGAAACTTCCCGTCGGCACATCAGTACAGTTACCTAGCCTAGGGGTAGCTGGTAGGTTACCCGCTAGTTAGGTACTTATTACTATACCCGTACTGCCAATCTTGTTAACTAAGTACAGGTTGCTCAGAGACTTAAAGGGTACGAGTATCCTGGCCTCGACCCATGGTATCCAAGGCCAACATAAAGACCATGGCCATTTAGAAGGGAACTTGGGTCTATATTTCTGTCTCGACATGCCAAAATAAATGGTTTCACCCGAACCCGAGAACCTACTTTTCTAATAAGAGTTCACGGACTTTTACTGTTCTTTGAGTGCCATTCCTCCATATTCTTCTTTATAGATAAAATAAAAAAACACGTTTGATTTATTAACATATCGTTTGTTAACATATCGTTTGTTGGTAAAAACTTAAACTTAAACGACGTTGATAAAAAAATGCTAGGTGTTAGTAATAAGCTGGTATAAAGGCCTCTTCCAAGCACCATGACCTGTGCCACTTCGAAATTGTTCATATTCTTCTATCTTGGTGCCTTGTCTTCTCATTTTCAATATGCATTTAATATCATATTTTGTCTATTCTTCTTTACATACGCCAAATGGATACCGTAGTGGCGATTAAGTCATGACGCTATCATCACTTCAGTGGGTTTCCGCCCCCGCGTACTCGTGCCGGAGGTTTCCCCTGGATTTCTACTCGCTACTCTTCACCCACGCCATTCGACCGCATTGGGTTGTCCTATTATAGCAACAGCCAGGGATCTTAATCTAACTTATTAGAACCGAAGAAGTCAGTTCTCGCACACATTCGCATTAAAAAGATTCTATCGAACGAGAACAGACAGCGAGGTGTAGTTGCTGGAGTTTAAATACAATACCTACATAATAATAATATATTGTAATTACCTATATTAGGATCATGATATTACTGTTGTGAGCGTTGCGATACATTCGCGTCACGCATAAACCGTAAACATCAGGTTTCTGTACGCGTCTATTAATTTTGTACTGTATCTTTTTTCTTTTAATATGAATAAAAAAAAAAAAAAAAAAAAACATATTTACGGCCGTTTATAAACGTTCAGCAAACCTATTTTAACTAAATTTTACTTGTGCATCAGAATACCTAGCCTAGATGGCCTAGCTTTCACGGGCTTCCTTCGATGCCTAGGTTTCAATCTGCATATATTATTGCATTTGACCACCGAAATGCAGTTAATTTATTTATTCATCGAATAAATTAATTTATTTCTTCAGAAACTACGAGTAGGTAATGTGGTTCCTAGTTCCTAGGAAAAGGCAATAATAATAAATCATGATATGGTAATGTTGTTAATAATTTATAATGATTTCAAATATTAGAGTCCTTAATGCATAAATAATCGGGTGCGAAATAATTACGATATATTAATAATTAATTTGGCTTTTTTGAATAAATATATTTACCAGATTTTAATTGCAGTTTTATACTATATTTATAGTTATATAATTGTGTTATATACTTTTAATACATATGTATATTGTCTATTTGAAAGTTACAACTACAATATATATAATTATATATATATACAAGAATGGCTTTCCGTAAGTTTTCTAACTAAATATACTTACTTACCGCTCGCATATAGTATGTTCTATTATGTTTACGTACTCATTTACATTTATAAAAAATATAGATATAAATTATAGGTATCAATACGCTTCTGTTTTACTAATTTTTTTTATTTATTACATATATAAAAGAAAATACATTTGGTTAAATCTAACAGTGTCGTTAAACCCTATCGGGTTTGTATCGACACAGCAATTCGTGAACAGTAATACGATTCGATCTTAGTAATTAATTTATACAGGAAGGTAGCACTAAATAAGCGTAGCTTAATAGGTACGATAAGTCCCATCCGGGTAAAAACACCGTTTCTCATGCCAATATGCGATTCGCAACCTGTTAGGCATTAATAAATTAATTGACCCCATGAAATAAGCACACATTAGACCCGAACACAACCCGACCAACAATACCAAACCTCCAATATATCCCGACGTTTGTAAGAATAAATAAATAAATAAATAAATCAATATTTGCGGACAATCTTACACAAATCAACCTAGTCCCAAACTAAGCAAATCTTGTACTATGGGTATTAGACGACGATATAGATACTTATATAGAGAAATACATACTTAAATACATAGAAAACATCCATGACTCAGGAACAAATATTCGTGCTCATCACACAAATAAATGCCCTTACCGGGATTCGAACCCAGGACCTCTTGCGTCGTAGGCAGGGTCACTACCAACTAGGCTAAAGCGGTCGTCATCTTTCCTTTGTTCCTAATGCGACGACAATATTATACAATAATCGTCGACATTTAACCACCAAATTGAAAGTGACTGTCTGTCAAAGGATTACATATAATTTCACTTTCGAGTTTGAAAAATGATTAGCATGGTTTCGGGCCGCTGGGACCACTTTCATTGCTCTCTAAAAGGCAAAAATAGTAATAGGATATATAATCAGGTTTTATAGTGGGTTATAAATCAGGATAAAGGCGTGGTCGCACTCCCAGCGTGCAGGGACTGTGTCAGGCTAAATCAAGTAAGTAAAAGGTCCGTGTATAAACAGTGGTCAGTGCAATCTGCTTCTCCTGGATTTGACCAAATATAATATTCTACATATATAAATAACTCGCACACCGGCCTCCGCGGTGCACCCGCGCTGCTAGGCTGGTCGGCGATCGCTGCCAGCCTGTGCCAGCACGCGTCTATTGTTAATTTCTATTGATTTTTCTTCGTTCTGCTAAAATTCTGTATGTTTTATCGCTACGTTAGGTACGCTTTTCGAAAATTATTTAATCAAGTATAAATATTATCTTAGCCTTCTTATATTATCAATGTTGATTTTTCAATTTACCCCAAACCCACGACTAATAATTCAAGCAATATTACAAGTAAAACGCTTCCGCTAACCGCTGCAACTCGTCCCGACCGCACAGGCGCGGATCCGAGTGCAATCAATCGATGTCACATGAGCGGCGTGCGCGCAGCGGGCGACGTCCTTCGCCAATATTAGCATTAGGCGCAGAGTAGCGGAGATAATAGAGTGGATAAGCAGTGTTTATAAAAACTATTTAGTAGTTCTGTGAGCTGTAGAAAGCGGTTCTACAACTCACACCTATACAGGGTGTGGCCTGTAATAGGAGGAAAAATGAAACAGTAGATTATTAAGCTTGTGAACAATTATGTCCACGTGATTTTAATTGAAAAAAAATATTATTGGAATTTTTTTTTCTTAAAAATAAGTTTACTTGTATTGTTTTACTCTTCTGGATAAGTAACTTTTTCTTTTACAACAAATAAAAATTAAAAAATCACAAAAATATCTTTTGAAAACAAAAATGCAAAAACTATTATGACTCATTACGTGGCACCTCAAAATCTGCATTGACTGATGATGTGCTATGATGTCGTGGTGCCAAGATACATTACTTACTTAGGGGTCATAACTTTAGATCCAAATTTCTCCGAATTCAAAAAAAAATAAAATGAATGGGACACAAGGGGTTACGGCAAATGCTCTAAGGAAGCGTCCTTTTGAATATTTGCTCCTATTACAGGCCACACACACCCTGTATATTCATTTTTATTTTTATTTCGAAAAACCGAATTGACAATAAAAATCTATATAATTATTGAACCTGCTCCCAAAATTTCACGAGAATCGAATCGGTTTATAAATGCGACCTGAAGAGGAGAACAGCCGGACATTTGGACATACGAAAGAATTTTGGCCTAAGCTGAAACTGAGAACTTTGTTCGCTTCGCTCGCTTGTTCCAAAATAATCTAAAATTACGGCTTTTATTGTATGAATATAGAAGCACTATATACCTACAGTACCTATTAGCACCATGATGTGGGTGAGATGGCGCGAGAGAGGAACCAATTTAAATTATATTCGTTACTTTAACTTACCTTTTTTTTTTTTTTTTTTTTTTTTATTTATTGACCAATATAATCTGAGTAGTACATTTTGGTATACATTTTTTCACCAGCGGAAACCTCTAGGGTTTATATGCTGATGAATAGTTCGCTATGGTACATTAATTTACTTGACTACATCACCGTTATAGACTCATAATTATTACAATACACTCGTATTGGGTTCAGATAACGTCAGATACCTTTTGATACTAGGTATCGATTGTAAGCTATTTACGTATTTATGCTGTAGTTCTTTTGGTAGTTGGTTTATTATATAAGGAAGAAGATATCTGACGTTTCTTTTCCCATGCACATTGACAAAATTAGGTAATTTGAACATAGCTTGTTTTGGTAAATTTTGTCTAAGGTTGCTTTTTCTTACATATAATACTAAATGCTCTTTGTACGCATACTCTTCCCTTAAAATACATAGTTTAACTTTATTGAACACTGACATTACTTCACAATAATTAAACAAACGCTCATAGTTTGGGGATATTTTTTTCCTTGTGATTTTCCTTGTGACCTATGAAAAGTTTCCGTCAAAAATTTCATTTTTGGTACAAGTTTTTATTGCCGACTGTACTTTTCTGCAAACCATCATCAACTACTCATTGAGACGATTCTAACGAGCCCAAACTCGATGGGGTTTGTCGTTTTATTGCGGAGTTCCTATGGCCACCTTCCAGCTCCAGCATCAGATCAGCTCCATGTCATCATAATATTGCATTGTCATACGATATACATATGCATGAAAACTTTCAGCTCAATCGGAAACCGGGAAGTGGGTCAAATTGAACTTGCAAGATTTGATTACAGACAGACAGACAGACAAGGACAGGTGAAAGTATAAAAGCTTGTAAAAATGTGCGCCTATAAATAACTGTCAGGGTTGCTACACACATAAGCGGGCATGTTCGGTTCGGAAGTATTGGTCGAAAAACAAGCCGACCCGCTTGGCTGCTTATGTGTGTGTGTGGCAATTGTTAATGCCAGTTCGCTTATGTGTGTAGCAATAGCAACCCTCACACTACACCAATGTTGTTAAATCGCGGCTTTATTTAGATAGATGTTATGCATAAGTATAGTTTCGTGGCAATAATCCCGTACATAAACATATTTGGTCGTTCAACAAGCAATAAAAAACAGAGGTTTTATTTTTAAGCAATGCCGTTGGCTCGTTTGATTTTATAAACGTTATCTCAAAAAACCGTAGGTGGACAGTGGACACTGACCTTTTAATATTTTTACACAACTGTGTTATTTTATACCGAATCAATTGAATATTAAAAGGGTTAGGTAAACGTCCCAGTCCTCGACGTTTCACTAGTGTAGGTATTATATCATGGGGTCTATACATGTCATGATTTGTCAGCCCCAATTTGCCAGAAGCTGACTAATTGCTATCGTCTGGAGGCATGTTGCGCTGCTGATCCAACTGTCAAACGAGTTGTACTGAGAAATTGCATGCACATGTGTTCGGATACATCTGTACGACGCACCCAATTCTGACTTCGACATGTTGTACCGACAAATTGTGGTGAAATCATATAATCTGTAGACCCCATCATGGGCGTTTTGTGTCAAAGTGACATGGCTTAAATTCGAATGAAGAAAAATCGTCTTCGTTCTAATTTAACCCATATTGCTTTGATATAAAGTCCAACGGCGAGGACTAGTACTTACCTAAAGATAAGTATTAGTGGTGCGTTTTTAAAAAAAACCGGCCAAGTGCGAGTTGGACTCGCGCACGAAGGGTTCCGTACCATTATCTATAAAAACGGCAAAAAAATCACGTTTGTTACAACAAACGGGAGCCCCCCTTAAAAATATATTTTATTTTGTTTTTAGTATTTGTTGTTATAGATAGCGGCAACAGAAATACATAATCTGTGAAAATTTCAACTCTCTAGCTATCACGGTTCTTGAGATACAGCCTGGTGACAGACAGACGGACAGCGAAGTCTTAGTAATAGACCCTAAAAAAGTGTACAAAACTATTTTTTTTCAGAATTCGGTTTTGTTTTTTTTTCTTAATCAGAATCTTTGAATACCTGTCCTAAATATTCCATTCCAAATCGTCACATTTTTGTATGCAGTCTTTTTTTATATATTTATATGGTCGTGCGTGACGCACTAGAAGAAAAAACTTACATAGTAAAATCTGGGACACTTTTTTTCTTGTATGAGGATCGATAGTATCAACGATTCTGAGTAAGATCAATAAAAAAAAGGAATTCTGAACAAAAAAAAGCTTTGTACACTTTTTTTGAAAAACGCCCAGTGACGTAACGAGACTTAAAGATTCTCGGATTTAAATTCGAACTAATTTATATAAAAAAAACTCTTAAAGCCTGCATCACACTGGCGCGGCCTGCGGTGGCGGACCATAGTAAATATTACAGCTACTTAATGACAAAGCTTTCTATTGTCCGCCGCGGCCAGGCCCGCGCCAGTCTGTGACACTTGCTGGGATAGTTTGCGAAACGCTCTATGTTACATCCTACTCTGTGCACTTTTCAATCTGACCGGTCCAAATTAATAGCAAGTGACAATACCGATGTAGGTACTCCGCGGGCCCAGAAAGAAAGAGTAAAAACAAACGACTTTCTCTGTCGTTATGATCGATAAGTCGACAACCGATAAGCTTAGAAAGTATAGGTTGGTCACGGTTGGTCTATAGTTCGTTCAAATTTTTTAATGGTTGGGGCGCATAACGTCCCACTCGCAGAATGTCCCTTTGTCCCTTTCGCGAAATATCCCTTTCCTAAATGTCCCTTACTCAAAATTACCCTTCTGCAAAAGGCCCCGTTCGCAAAACGTCCCTTCACATAAATAAAGTCCCATTCGCAAAACGTCCCTTTCGCAAAATGACCCATTTGCAATACGTCCCTTTCGCAAAATGACCCGTTGGCAACACGTCCCTTTCGCAAACGGGTCACCGTTATTGGCCATCTCTTATCCCATTAGAAGACTCCTAGTCTCTACTTAAACAAGCCTTTTCCAGACGGGACATTTTGCGAATGAGTCATTTCGCAGACGGGACGTTTTGCGAAAGGGGCGTTATGCAGTAGGGACTTTCAGCGAAAGGGCCTTTCTCAGAAGGGACGTTTTGCGAAAGGGTGGGACCTTTTGAGAAAGGGACGTTTTGCGAATGTGGTGTTATTCATAAGGAACCATTTGCAGAGAAGACGTTTTGCGAATGGGACGTAATTTTGGTGGGGGGACGTTTTGCGAGTGGGACATTATGCGCCCAAACCTTTTTAATTAGGTATACTGTCTTTCTTATCATACGGTAAGAATATTCTTAAAGTATTAGGATTATTGCCGGCCCCGTAATGATGCTGAGAATATTCCCAGAAACGTCACATAACTAGATAGACACGAAAATACCGCTTTTTAGTTAAGTTTAAAAGGTAAGTTTACACTGTATAAATTCGAACATGTTTTTTAACCATTTCTATGGAAGTTCCGTGAATTTATTTAAACTAGATGTTGTAATTAAAGTGATAAAGTCACGACGTCCATTAGTCGTGAAAGGTAAAATGAATTAAATACCTAATCAAATATTGAAATCGCGAATCTTTTCCGATGGTGTCGCTATGGGCAATAAAGTCTGTTTGGGTAGAAACACTTTTGACTCATTAGCAAAATACAAATTTAACGTAGAACTAGGTACGTAACAGGTGAACTAGAAATGAACTATGAATCAACCGTCAACTTAAAAAAAATATTCGATTAACTGAGAATAAAATTAATAATGAGACTAATTCTTTTACCCTCGGGATGGGCACAGGCTTTATTTTAGACTCTTTGTATATATATAATAGGACAGCTTCGTGGCTTCAAACCTTCAAATGCACAGTTGCATACCTTACACAAACGTAAGTAAGTAGAGGTAAGTAAGTAAGCAAAATGTAAGTAAGTAGAGGTAGACAACACGGGACCGATTTTTGACTTTCGAGCGTTCGACTTTTTCACTCGAAAATGGACTAAAATTCTGAAATGCTATTTTGAAATAGCGATAGAAAATTTAATAACGAGTTTTATAGACCAGTCGTATTCAATTCTATCGGTAGAAAGTAAATGCCTGCAATTTTGACACTAAAATCGTATGTACTTTTATTTAATTTTCGAGCGCTCGAAATTCAAAAATCGGTCCCCAGGCCGCCTTACCGCTAAAGAGCGATCGCTTCCAGACAGACTAATGGACAAAACACTACTTAGGTACTTACTTATACTTCGCAATCAGTTAATGAGGAATGACACGCTTATGGACCGAACGATCTACGATATACTTAGGTATAACAAAGTTCACTGACCCCGCCTGAAGTGACAAGTTCAGAATACCTATAAATTACATCTCGTTACTATAACGAGGTGAATGGCAATAACCAGCCCCCTATACTGTAACTTGTTTTAAGCTCACCTCAACGCTAACCCACAATTATACCGTGACACCGCGATGCGTAGTAATTAAGCGTAGGTAGAGGTCTAGTTTCGTAACGGGTGACCGGCGGGGTGAGAGCATTAACGCGTAGCGAATAACAGCCCAGCACCGATCACTCCGTTTAATTGGCAGGTGAAACAATAAATTTAGTTTATTTGGTCGTTTGGTGGTCGACCTAATCCGGTGGTGACGTTATGTCTATCGGCACAAATCTTTACTTTTAAACGACAGTTAAACGGTGTCTTTCTGTCCATTAAATTTGAATGTAGCGGGAACACATAAGAAATTCGAAGAGTCATTTCTTCGAATCATCATTCCGCCATACGAGTATATACATTGGACGCAGATGTTGAGAACCATATGTCCCGATGAAAGGGTTTTTTGATTTTTCGGGATACAATACAAATTTTAGATTTTTCAAGATACACACAATAATGTAGTAAGGGGACCCTTGTTTTAACGACAAACGTTTCATCGAAGAATGAATGTTTCGCCGAATTTTCATTTCATAAAAAACATTTTTCTTCAAAAACAGTAAAGTTTTCGTGATGGTTATTTACACAAATACCTTTAAGCTGAGGCTCTAGTATAAGTTTTATCCATACAATACGTTTTCGAACGCGTTTGCGTTTTTTTCAATTTGTATGGCAACGCGTAGTTCCTAATAGTTACCACCAGAGGCGCTGTTCGCGTTGCCATATAAATTGAGACTAAACGCAAACGCGTTCGAAAACGTATTGTATGGATAAAACTTATACTAGAGCCTCTGTACCTAAAAAGTTAACGGTTTCTGAGTAACAAAAATTCGATGAAATTAAAATTCGGCGAAACAATTCATGCATCCAGAGAAACCAGAGGTGGTGAAACGTTTGTCGGTGAAATAAGAGGCATGGTTTTTTTGTACCTACAGTCGTCACTCATCAAGTACTCGTGGAGATGCCCAAACCCGACGGGGATTATTTTGTAGTTTAGGAGTTGATATATCCGCCATCTGTCTCCATCATCATATCAGGTTAGTAATGCGATCACTGAACTTACAATACTAAATTTTAGCTCAAACAGTCGACCTGTAGCTGAAAAAATGGTTGCATAATTATGATGTACATTACATAACATACATACTAGTTTACATACGAATATTGCAATTTAAATATAAGCTTGTAAAAAGGGATATAAAACTAGATGGTCCCTTCCACCTCATATCCACATCAATTATATAATGAATGATGCCGCAGAAAAAAGTTCTAGCAAGATATTTTAATTTTACAAGCTTTTTATTAACTTCGTTTTGTGTATAAGTATCTAAACATTAAAGGAAACATTTCTCTAGTAGGTAAGCTACAATCTGATGTAGGGTCATTTCGCCGGTTACGCGACCACCTTCGGTTAGCGACCACTTGAAGAACATGGTTTTTTCAATTGAAGATAACATAAACTCTACAGAGCCTATTGAAACAGTCAGCCGTATGCCTTATTGTTTGTAGTTATGGAATAGGAATTTACAAAAAAAACGAGAAAATATTCTTTCAGTTCACCAAGTCAGCTAAGTGGTCGCTAACCGGCACATGAAATTAGGTGGTCGCCAACCGGCGAAATGACCCTAGTGTTTTATGCCGGATGTTCATTGAAATTCAACTTATACGACTAATTTAATCAGTGTTATTGAATTTATTAATTTAGTCTTTCTCACGGACTATGTACGTTATACATACCAAGGCGAGTTCTCATCCTTTAAAAACAAGATTTTTCAAAAAAAGAATATGATATGGATGTTTATTAGCAAACAAGTATTTTGATTTTAGCTATTTAATAAAAACTATCCGGCGTAGATACGAGTAGAATGAACGAAAATAACTAAGTACCTATGTACGTAAGTATACTGAATTTATCAAACAGTGCGTTTGGATTGGAGTCTGGTACTGTTCGGCGGCGATATCATCACACACTGTATTTAACAAAATAAACATTAATAATTAATTTTTTTTGATTTGATCCATTCGCGCCTTCTTGAGAGAACTCACTACAAAGCGAGCCCGGTTAGAGTTTGGACAGGATTTCGGACATTACTTAATTTGAGAAATACACACACTACCTACCTACACCGAATTCATACAAAGACATCAATAAAACTACTACGTCTTTAAAAAAAAAAAACTTTGTGAATTTCGAAATGTGAAACGACAAAAATAATTATTGAACCTGGTCACAAAATTTCACAAGAATCGGTTGACAAATGTGACCTGACCTATTAACTTCGCATCTCGAACTTCGTATGTCTCCGTCTTTATCGCACTTATGATTTATGGTACTCGAGCGACAGAAACGGATATATACGAAGTTCGTGGTAGCGCCGCTGTTGCTGTTGCGGAGAACAGTCGGACAGCGGGCCATCGGAATGGAAATACGAACGATTTTCGGCCCAAGCTGGCTTCAGCTTGAGCCGAAAATAGTTCTATGCGAATACTTCGTTCGCTTCGCTCGTTGTTCAATAACATCAACCTCATTTATTTTAGTTATGCTATACAGCTGTGGAAATTTAAATACCCTATGCTAATTGACAACATTTCATAATTTTTAGCCCTTAAGTTCGATAAGCTTATATTTTTCTCGAAAAGAGAAACACGCTGGTAGTTTTATATTTCCAGTATTATTTATGTTCATTTTTTTACGATTTTTTAAAAATGCATTCATAGAAAATCCAATTCTACTGCAGCCTACCTTGCTTTATATAGTCCCGTTTCGACGAAAGCGTTTTTTAAAAAGTTTAAATTTCATTTTCGGGTGGGTTACATCCTCGTTAAGTACATCAAAGAATTTGTACTAAACATATGGTTACATTGACGCCATCTTGACAATGTTTGTTTTTAATTTGGTATATGTAACAAGACTAAAGCAAGGTGCCCATTCTGCAGTAGAATTGGATTTGCTATGAGTGCATTTTTAAAAATTCGTTAAAAATTAATATAAATAATACTGGAAATATAAAACTACCAGCGTGTTCCTATTTTCGAGTAGAATACAAGGAGCTAGTCAAATCATGGACTTAGAATTATGAAATGTTGTCAATTAGTAATTTTATTGGCCAATTTTAATGCCATGCCGATCTAGGGAACTGTAATATGTATTATGAACCAGTCGCTATCATCATACGACAGACCTCTCGTGGAAGAGAGAATCTATGCTACTTAGTACTATCAAGAGGAAAGGTTTGTCAGGCTCTTAGGTACAGGGGTAATCTCCAAAACTACTCATCTATTTCAAAAATCTTAATGTTCACGGTATCTTATGTCATGCAATGTGTTGTTGAAAAAAAAATTACTCAAAGGAAGGGTTATCATCATCATCATATCAGCCGAAAGACGTCCACTGCTGGACATAGGCCTCCCCCAAAGAGTGCCAAAATGACCGTTCCTGCGCCACCCGCATCCAGCGGACCCCCGCGACCTTTACCAGGTCCACCTTATGGGACGCCCACGCCGCGCCTTCCGGTACGTGGTCGCCACTCGAGAACCTTTCCGCCCCAACGGCTATTGGTTCTACGTGCAATGTGCCCCGCCCACTGCCTCTTAAGGAAGAGTTATAGTTTCAGCTTTCTATACAATAAATGTACCTAACGTACCTGTGCATGATTAGATAAATATATTTCACCTTATATGTCCATGTTCTCGATGATTTCCTTCAGAAAAAATGTGGTGAATAATAAATAAATGTACCGTACTTATGTTCCGAGAAACTTCGGCTTGCGCCAAGCATCGAACCCTCGGCCCTCTCTGGACCAGAGTATTATCTACATATATCAATTATACACGCTTTGTCTAGTTGTTGATTTCACGCCACTCCGACAACGCTACAATACCCACTAAATGCCGCTACGCGTCATTCAAAACTGATGAAACCGGTCGTTGAAACAACAGATTGGTAATTAGGGACCTTTGTGTGGTAGGTGGTCCTTAAGTATCACTGTAGTGTAGGTAAGTATGTAAAACATGCACAGTCACCGTAACTTTGACCGCATTAGGGTCTGCTTTTATTATTTGACCCAGAAAACTGGGTCCGCCTTAAAAGCCCGTCATTATACGTCGCACCGTGCCGTAAAATGGAAATGACCGCCCATTGCCAATAAAGAGACGTCGTGAGAGAAAAACTAAGCTATAACCACGAACTTCGAAATTCGAAGTTCGGTTATCTCCATCTCTATCGCAATTACAATACTAATGACAGGGATGCAGATAAACGAACTTCGAGTTTCGATTTTCGTGGTAGCGCCGCTGTCTTCCCACCAAGGAGATCAAGATTCACGACCCTTAGCAATGAGGCAATGAGGAATACCTACGACGCGAGGAGGAGGACGTGTCGTGTGCGGGAAACCCCACTTTCTAGCCAGAGGGAGATGTAAAATTTTGTACTTGCCACGGGCGGTAATAAAGAAAGCTTCAGATCGCATATGTACCACTCTCTTGCCTTCGGCTCGTGCGCCAAATTCCTGGAATCGGATACATTCTTTGTTTTACCGTCCTGGCTGAGTAAGATTACTACATTATAACGATATTTTAACCAAATTGAACCAGCTTCTTTGGTATTAAATATTACGTACAGGTGCCATTGCCATCAGATATATCAGAACGAACAAGATGCTCAGAAATATTTGAACACAACTCTTCGGATATTTTTGAGCACCCTCACCAGGGCGGCCAATCTTAGTACTAGTTGCGCGGTAATGACAGCATAATAAGTCAACTAGAGGCTGTCAAGGTATTTCAAAATTCGCCGTGTTGTCATAAGACATCACTAGCCTAGGGGTACAGACGGAGGTATTTGGAGTCGATGAGCCGGGGTTCAAACCCTGCGACCGACGTACTTTTTGTATGTTTTAACATTGAAGTGGAGTATTTCAACTAACGATTCTAGATGGCGCATCAATTACAGGGTTACCGTTTTTAGGCCCAGAGATTGTTCTCTATTTCAGTATATAACAAAGTACTTTGTGACCCTCACTGAGGTTTCAGATTTTTGACAAACACGTCAATGTAACGTCAAAAATATTTTCTTTTGGTATTAGTTCTGTGGCAGCCTACGGGCACATACTGAATTCTACTTTTAACTTAAAACTTTATAAAATCAACTTATATTAAATTGTTAATTTCACTATTCATATCTATATTCAATAGGTACATTTTATATTAAGTTATGTAAGGTAAACGTAGGTAAAGTGACATGTCACATGACATGATTTAAATTCAAGTGAAGAAATAGTACATTACTTACCTAGGGCGGTTAAACAAAGAATGTCTCAGATCGCAGGTATTTGACGCCCGAGCCGAAGGCAAGGGCGATAAATATGCGCTCTGAGGCTTTCTTTATTACCGCCCGTGGTGAGTACAAAATTTTACGTCTCTATCTGGCCAGGAAGTGGGGTTTTCCGCACGCACAGCGTGCGGTAATTCCTACTTTATGGCCAGGTACGACGTAAAATCCTTTTTTTCCGAATTTAACCCATATTGCTTTGGCATAAAGTGCCCATGTCATACACTAGTGCAACGTTGAGTACTAGAACGTTTACCTTACCTTATTTATAGATTGTATTTCGCTAATTTATTTACAATAATTATGTGAAACTTAAAGATTCGTTTTGAATGAATATAGTAGGTACCTATACCTACAACCTAGTAGTTAGTTATGCACTTTAAACTGGTCAATTGGCTTTGTTTTTTTAGAGATGATATTTTATAGTTATTTGGTGTGGTAACGATATGATAGGGTCACGGAAACGAAACGTGTTATGTACTCCAGGCAAAATACGGTTTTGAAAAACATTAATTTATAATAGCGTTTTTTTTCTTTATATCATTTTAAAACATTGATGCTTGAAAGATGCTTTATTCAAGAATCCAACAAACTTTCCATCCGGAAGTATTTATATAGATTTGAAAAAAGAATGAATTGTTTTTTTTTAATTATTTATCTTGAATATTATAGAGCAAATGTAAATGAACCAAAATAAAGATAAAACCATTTATTAATATTTTTTCTGACTTTTCAGAAGCTAGTTAAGTTATCATTTTTTTGATGTCTGAAATTTTGTTGGATTTTGTCACTAAGTAACTATTTAATTGATAATATATCCATTTCATTAAAAAAATCTGCAATTATAAATTATTTCCAAATTTGACATATTTTCCATACAAGCTGTCAATTCATTGCCTGGACTAATGCATTTTTTTCAAACATCTCGCTCACAAATACAGTTCAACGCACCAAACGAAAACAGCACCGCCAAAAGCCATCATACGTCAATAAAACTTAAAAATCGCGATCCAAACGTCACTCATTAATCTACCGAATATTTACAGCCATTTCTAGTTCGGTAGAGAAGGGGCAAGCGAGGCAGTATTTAAGCATGGAGAAATGCTCTCACTGCATCCACTCATCTGTGTCCTTTCAAACACTTCTAACACACCATGGCAGCCAAGTTGATCGTTGTGGCGACCGCCCTCGCCCTGTGCCAGGCTACCCCGCTCCTGTACAACGGTAAGGGTTCAAATTGGGGTGAATTTTCCAGTTAAATTTTGGGGTGAATTTTCCAGATAAATTTTGGGGTGTATTTTACAAATAAATGTTAATCAACAAAAATTGTGGTTAGGTATTTTTCTAATTTGATTAATAATCAGATTTATGAATCAGATGTTCCATGATCCACCAATTTTCGTAGCAGCTTTTTTTAATAACCATTATATTTGTGACCTCTGGAAACGAAGTAACTGTTCGATATTGGAGGTCAAAATGTGATGAACACCGCATGTCGTTGTCCACTTGTCCTCTTGAACTCACTTTGCCTTGTCATTTACAAAACAAACGTTTACTCATTTTACGATAAAGACATTGTTTTTACTAAAAACGCTCCATCCCTTCGATCAGTGAGCAATTCGCATCTTTTTAATGTTTAAATGCCTATGCGCTATGTAATTATTTGGTATTTATTTTTGTCTCCCAATCGATTTCTAAAACGATGCATGTTTGCTCCCAGGTTTCTTATACCGTGATGGACGGAACTTCGCGATCAGCAAGGCGTACAGCAACAACCTTGGCAGCCAGGCCTCCGGTGAAGCTTCAGTCGGCGACGGCGTCGCGCAAGCCTACGGCGCCTTCAACGACCAGCTCGGCCGCTCCGACTTCATCTACCCCGCCCAGGCCAACGCCCAGGCTGAGGTCTACGATGCCCCTGCTATCCCCGTTTACGGATCAGCCAAGGCCACCGCAGAAGCCCAGAACGGCGGCGCCACTTTCTACGTCCCCGCCCCCGCTACCATCGTCTCTTATGAGCAGAACTTTGCCCCCGCTGAGATCAGCTATGAAGTCCCGGCTATTCAATCCGCGAAGTCTACCGCTTCCGTGAATGGAGGTAGCGACTCTTCGATCGCATCGGCTATAGCCAACGGTGCCGGATCCACAGCTTCGTCCGCCCGCACTCAGGGAATCGGCAGCTACAAGACCATTTCCACCAACGCCAACACCTTTGGCTCGGGCTTTGGATCGGCCTCCTCGAACGCCAACTCAGGTGTTGGCTCTGCCATCACTGCCGCTAGGACTCAAGGCTTGGGCAATGGATACAGCGCTGCTACTTCCCAGGCTGATGGCGGTCTCAGCTCAAACCGTGCTACAGCTGACGTTCAGTCTAACGGAGGATACGGTTCCGCCTCTTCTTCTGCGAACAACGCTGGATCTGGCTCCGCTATAAGCGCTGCTAAGACTCACGGTTACGGCGCCGGTTCCGCTGCCTCCGATGCGTCTGTGAACACTGGATACGACACCGTGATCTCGGCTGCTAAAGTCGCTCCAGCGCCACAGAAGAGGATCCACTGGCGCTTCGGTACCCTCTACGGCACTCCCTCTCACATCGATGCTCGTGCTCAGGCGAACGCTAACGGCTTCGGCGCTGCCAAATCCACTGCTGATGTCAACCAGGCTGGTTCCGCTCACTCTGCCGCCAAAATTTACGGATCTGAGCACGGTTCTGCCAACGCCAACGCTAACGTGAACGGAGGCTACGGCTCCGCCAACTCGGAAGCCAACACCCACGGCACAGATTTCGCTAAGAGCGCCGCGAACACTCAAGGATCTGGATACGGCTCGGCTCAGTCTCAAGCCAACACTCACGGTGCTGGTTTCGGCGCGGCTAAGTCATCTGCCAACATGAACGGTTACGGTTCGGCCAACGCTAATGCTGACGTGAACGGCGGTGCTGGTTATGCGAAGTCTGCAGCCAACAACGGTTTGGGCTATGGATCTGCCGCTTCTACGGCTAACACCAATGGTTATGGCTCTGCTCGCTCCGACGCCAACGTGCATGGTTCCGCCTTCGGTTCCAGAAGCAATGCTGATGCCAGTACCTCTGGTTTTGGCTCTGCCTCATCTGCCGCCAGGACCCAGGGAGTGAACGCTGCCTACAGAGTGGCGAACTCCGCGGCAAACACGAGCGGGTTCGGCTCGGCACACGCCAACGCTCTCGTTAACTAAGTCTGAATACAAGCAACTACATCAAGATGACAAGTAACTTATCTTGATGTATTGCGTAGTGAAATTTAATTTATTCTAGTGAAGTTATTTATTTGTTAGCTTTAAGGGTAAATCGCTCAATGTGGTGAAATAAAAGAGTTTCGTTACTTCGGATTTTTATTTAATTTTATACTTAAAAAGTAAAATAAAAACATTTTCCAAGCACATCATTTTACTTAATAGTAAGTACTACTTAGTAGGTACTTATTAGTCAGTATTTAGTTTTTTTTTAAGAATTTTTAATAAGTTTCTGTCAAAAATTCAAGCTTTTATTGCTAACTGTACTTTTGCTGTAGGTAGATATACCGTCATCAACTACTCGTTGAGACGATTCTAACGAGCCCAAACTCAACGTGGTTATATCTATTAAGTTCAGAATTCCCATGGCCACCTTCTGTCTCCATCATCAGAACAGCTCGATGGTACCATAATATCAATTGTCATCCCTATACTTAAACCCAAAATTTCAGCTCAATCGGATGAAGATACGGATATAGCTTCAAAATTGAGTTGCAGATTCTACTGGAACAAACATACCTACTTAGTTATGTAACTAAGTAGGTGTAGTAGGTATATTTGTTGGTACCTACATTGCAAGTTAAATAAAAGCTTGTAAAAATAACCATCTCTGTATCATATGAGCATGAACAATTGTAGACAATTAAAACACTGTGACTTTAGTAGATAAACTATAATTCCGTACATTATATATGAATTTTTACAGAGCTCTCTTACATTCTAGCGTCCATTCTTCGCCTCTCTCCCGACATCCTTCCACAGATAATCTATAAACAACATAACAGATACTTAACTATGATACATCTTCCCTTTTAATCTGTGAAGTTTGTCTCATAGTCATTGAGGTAGCGAGGAGGTCTAGCATTTCGCCTCGGTCTCTGTGGTGGTGCTTCAGGCTCGTTACACTGGCCTAAAGGTGACGAATGAGACCGTTGTCGAGACACCTCCATCTCCTCACAAATGAAAGGAATAGAGCTATTCCTGGGTTTACTATGCATATCAGGAAACGATGGTTTCATTTGTGAAGAGTTCCTCCTTAACACAGTACCTCTCTCATCTTTTATAATATATGATCTTGGTGAACTGTGAACATTGACTATCTTGGCTGGTTCCCATACATTATTTTTACGATAAACAACGTATCATATGAGCATGAACAATTGTAGACAATTATAACACTGTGACTTTAGTAGATAAACTATAATTCCGTACATTATATATGAATTTTTACAGAGCTCTCTTACATTCTAGCGTCCATTCTTCGCCTCTCTCCCGACATCCTTCCACAGATAATCTATAAACAACATAACAGATACTTAACTATGATACAATCTCAGTGACCTGACTCTATAAAAATATAAATAGACTTTTAAAGCACAACCTGGACAATTTCCATCACCATAAGATAGCACGTGAATTTCATAAATCAAAAGCATAAAAACATTGTAGGTGTTGCGGATGCAACCTATTTTGTACCTTTTTTTGTCTATTATTTTTATACTTTTGGAATGTTTTATTTTGTTTTATCAGTTGTCAATATATTGCTGTCGAAAACAGATTGAGTCGGCTTGGTTTTAATATATTTCCTATAAATAATCACTCCAGCTATACAGTCCATCAGAAGTCCTTTATATTTGATCCTTCTCCCGTCTTATAATGAATATGCGAAGTAGAACCAAGCAGCTGGCAACGCCGGCTAAAAGTCGTAAGGCGACACGTTTAGAACCAGGTGCACCCGCTGTGGGTGGGGTCGGTCGGTCCAAAAGTCAGGGCCTCACGAAGACTGATGCCACAGAAACACCCGCAGCTCTCGATATTGTTCGCGCGTGTCCCGCAACTACCACCACCGGCGGCTGCGGCTCCGCTGTTGCAGCCGAACATTTTGACGTTTCTCCTAGTTGCAGGTCGCACGTATCAGGGTCTTCGCGGTCATCAGCTACTATAAAAGCACGGAGGCTTTCTGCGGAGGCCGAGTTGGCCCGCAGAAGTATGGAGCGAGAGCAAGAATTGATGATTCGTGAGCAAGAAATTGAGATTGCTCGACAAAGAAAACTACTTGAGCAGGTAAAACAAGTAGAACAATTAGAAATGGAAGCTGCTCTGGCCGCTCAAGAAGCCGAAGAACGTTCCGCAAAGTCGGCCAGTAATGTTCATTCCCGGACGGCATCTTGGGTTCGCGATATAAACCAGGGTAGCTGCCTACGCATGACGAATGAGCCAACTGTCGAATTGCATCGCAATACAGGAAACGATGGAATTATACTCAAAGCGATTGCTGACACTGCAGCTGCAGCAAAAGCTTTGGCTTCAGGTCGTAGAGCCAACATAGAACTCCCTACATTCTTCGGGAATGGTTCCCAATGGCTACAATTTAAACGTCAATTTAGTAGTACTGAGTCTTCTCATTCCCCCGCAGAGAACGTTGCGCGTTTACAGAACGCGCTTCGCGGACCCGCGCGTGAGGCGGTCGCTTCGCTGCTCCACACGGCAGCTGCCCCCGAGGAGATCATGCACGCACTCGAGCGAACATTTGCGTGCCCGGAAATGGTCGTCTTTGGTGAGGTACAAGTGTTGAAAACGCTGCCGCGGCTTGGCGCCGAGCTTAAGGAGATTGGTATTTTTGCCAACAAGGTACGAAACAGCCTTTCTACTATGAAATTACTCGGTCTACGAGAATATTTACATTCACCTGAGCTATTTCATAGTATTTTGGGCAAATTTAACCCTTTAATGAAGATGAGGTGGTCTGACTATGCGTCAGAAATGTCAAACCCTCTCATGTCAAAGTTAGAACTTTTATCTGATTTTCTAACTCGTGAACACGAGCGTTATATTAAATTCGCATTATCTCCTGAAATAGGTTTTATTGCTACACAACAAAACATCATTGTGCCTGTCAATAAACAATTCAAACGTGAAAATATTCACGCTGTGACACATGACAATATTAAAACAGGTGACAAAACCGAATGCATTTATTGTAAAAAGTGCCATGATATAAAAAACTGTTCCGAATTCACAAGGTTATCAGTTGAAAACAGGTGGTGTTGGTTGCGTGAACACAAAATATGCTACAAATGTCTAAAGAGTAAATCACATCAGTGGAAGTTATGTAAAGTGAACCCTTGTGGTGTCGACGGTTGTACTTTCCGACACCATCCACTTTTACACGGCAGGCAGGATACATTTACATCACCGCAAACACACCATACACAGGCGTTCCATAATACAGTGTGTACAGCTGCGCTCAACCATGAGTGTGAAACAGAACTAAACAATATGAACAATACGGGGTGTACGGCACCGCTAAACAAAACTGAGTGTACTGCGTTCAATAATATTGGGTATGCGAATTTGTCTGAAAGGGATGCCAAACACACGCCGTGCTGTTCCAAGACTACACAGGAGTTGTCAAAAGAAAACGTCATGGTTTCTAATACAGGTATTTTAAGTCAACATGTTGGAACGACAACCAAAACACAACCACACAGCGCATTATTAAAAGTGGTACCAGTTATTGTGTCTGGACCAGCTGGCAGTTACGAAACCTTCGCACTCCTAGACGATGGCAGTACAGCGTCGTTAATTGATTCTAAAGTGGCTGCCCGTATCGGGGTGTCAGGGCCAGAGGAGGTTATTACTGTCAATGCTGTAGGTGGCTTACACAAAACTACTAAGATTTCTTATGTGGACTTTTACATACAGGGTAAACACGAATCTGACAGGTTTTTAGTCAATCGTGCCAGGGCCATGCCCTTACTCAGCTTGAGCACGCAAACATTGTCCAAACACACCGCACAGTCTTACGATTATTTGAGTGATTTAACCGATTATTTGACGTACACTGACGCTATGCCAACCGTGCTGATTGGTGCCGAGCACTGGCATCTGTCAATATCTCGTGATATCCGCGCTGGTAGTCGTAATGAGCCGGTAGCTTGTCACACCTGGCTTGGTTGGACATTGTATGGAGTGGCTTCTAGTAAAACGAAACCGGTTGAGTTTGTCAACCACTGTCACCTAGACCGTATTGAGCTTACTGAACATGAACGTTTAGAACTGCTAATAAAGGAGCAGTACAAATTGGACTCACTGGGTATTACCAAACATGAGAAACTTCATAGTAAACTGGATGCTCGAGCTGTTGAGATCTTACACAATACTACCACACGTTTGCCAACTGGTAGGTATGAGGTAGGACTTCCATGGCGGGATAATATTCAGTGCGTTCCCGACAGTTATCCGCAAGCCCTATCTCGCTTCTTAAGTTTAGAAAGACGTATGTTTCGAGAGTCCGATTTTGCTGAAGCGTACAAAAGGTTTATTGACAATATGATTGCCAAAGGTTATGCTGAAGAATGTGATCCTGTCACTTATTATGGTCATTCTGTCAGTAATAGGAACGGTACCAATGTTATCAACAGTAAACACAATTTAGTGGAATGTCCAAATAAAAATAACACTTCGTCAGGTTACATTCAATATGGTACAGTCAGTCCGAATAAAGTGCAACCAAAATGTCATGACTACATGTCAACCACAGACATGGATAAAATAAACTTAAAAACGACTTCTGAATCTTCTGATACAACTCAAAGTGAAACCAATACCGAAATAAGGTGGTATTTGCCTCATTTTGGGGTGTATCACCCACAAAAGCGTAAACTCCGTGTCGTCCATGATGCAGAGAGAGAGAGAGAGAGTGAGAGAGTGGAGAGGAGGGAGAGAGAGGGGGCGGGGGCAGGAGGGGGAGGGAGAGGTGAGAGGGGGAGAGGGGAGGGGGGCGCTGTCGCAATGACAGCGGATATTAAGGAGATGTTTCCCCAAATACGGATCCGTGATCAAGATAGGGACGCATTACGTTTTTTATGGCGCGACGTTAGGTCAAAGAACACAACTCCCATAAAAGAGTATCGAATGACAGCTGTTGTTTTCGGGGCGTCATCCAGTCCATTTACTGCGCTGTATATCAAAAATAAAAATGCAATGTCACATCAGGATTTGTATCCCAACGCAGCCAATGCAAGCATTCACAGTTCCTATATGGATGATTTTTTGGACAGTCTTGATGAGGTAACTGAAGCTGCGCAGCTGGCATCCGATGTGGTGACTATCCACCGTAACGCCTGTTTTGAAATGTGTAGTTGGATTTCTAACAGCCAGGAAGCGTTGCGTCTTGTTCCAACTGAATTGCACGCTGCACAGCCTACTGAAGTGTCTCTTGGTAGTGAATCAACTAACGTCAGAGCCTTAGGTGTCTCTTGGGATCCTATATCGGATACCATTGGTTTTAGGACTGGTTTAGAAGGGCTCAAGTTACATGGTGTTTTTACTAAGCGTAAAGTTTTGTCCCACCTCATGAAAGTGTACGACCCACTAGGATTGCTTGGCCCTATAGTGGTCAAGGGCCGTATACTCCTTCAGGAGGCATGGAGATCCAACATTGACTGGGACACGGTTTTTCCACCTTCACAGGTATTAAGGTGGAACGAATGGTTTAAAGAACTGTCAGATATATCTAATATTAGAGTTCCACGTTGGTACGCTAAGGTAAACGGCGAGCCTCTGCACAGGGAGCTACACGTTTTTGCGGATGCGAGCGAGCTTGCCTATGCGACTGTCGCTTATTGGCGTTTTTTGTACGCAGACGGTACAGTCAAGCTTGCTCTCATATCCAGTAAAGCAAGAGTATCGCCATTGAAGCCCACTTCAATTCCACGCCTAGAATTGCAGGGTGCTTTAATAGCTTCACGCCTTGCTATGACCATCAAGGAATTTCACAAGAAAAAGCCTATTCGGACGTTTTTTTGGACAGATTCGAGAACTGTCCTTAGCTGGCTAAGAAGTGACGCACGAACGTTCAAGCCCTTTGTGGCCCATCGGATCGGCGAAATAACTGAAAATTCATGCGTTCAAGACTGGAGATGGGTCCCAACTGACTTGAACGTCGCGGACGATGCCACGCGAATCAAACCTCTCCATATCAACCCTAACCACCGATGGTTCACCGGCCCCTCATTTCTTCTGGCTTCTCCGGAAAATTGGCCTGTGGAACCAGCTGGCCAGCCTCCAGTTCATGAAGAGTTTAAGCATACTCCTACACTTGTGGTTGGGCATCTGGTTATCACCGCGGATTTCAGTCGTTTTAGTGACTGGTTGCGCTTACTGCGCGCCACTGCTCGCGTTTTGCAGGCGGCTTCTAAATTTCGCTCACTTTTGGACCGCGTTAGACACATTGATCACACTGATCCTAGCACCGATTTTAGGGTTCGTCAACGTACAAACGCGCCTACGTCCACCGCTCTATTACCCCTGACAGCGGAATTGATGCAAGCCGCAGAAAGGCACGTCCTGCAGAAAGTGCAGTCCGAGACATTTGGAGAAGAAATTCTGCAGATTGAACGAGGAGAGTTATTGCCCAAGAGCAGTCGCTTAGCAAAGTTATCACCCAAGATGGGAACGGACAATTTGCTACGTTTGGTCGGCAGAATTGAGGCTGTAGAAGACGTCGGTACCGAAGTCAAATCGCCCATACTGTTAGATGGTCATCACCCAGTCGTGCGCCTTTTGGTTCTCTTTTACCATCGCAAGGCTGGACATGCGAATAATGAGATGGTCGTCAATGAGCTGAGACAGAGATACTGGCTTCTTCCCTTGCGCAGCACCATACGAAGCGTCGCCAGCAAATGTTTGTATTGTCGGATCAGGAAGTCAAAACCGATGAATCCAATGACTGGAAACCTTCCTCCGCAGCGGCTTGCCCACCATCGCCGCCCATTTAATTTCACTGGACTTGATTATTTTGGCCCGATTAACTCCACAATCGGACGCAAACAGGAAAAACGATACGTAGCCCTATTTACCTGCTTGACTTCCAGAGCCGTCCATTTGGAACTTGTGCACTCCCTGACGGCTGATTCAGCGATAATGAGTTTACGTCGATTTATTGCAAGGAGAGGTGCTCCCGAAACAATATTCTCTGACAACGGAACTTGTTTTGTTGGTGGTGACCGAATATTACGGGAGTTTTATCAGACAGATGTCAACGATTTTGCTGCCAGCCGAGGAATCAATTGGAGCTTTATTCCTCCCGCTGCTCCTTTCTTTGGTGGATGCTGGGAACGGCTAGTTCGCACCGTCAAAGTTGCACTGAACGCCACCCTACGCGAAAGGGCACCTAACGCAGAAGTACTCGTGACCCTCCTGATGGAAGCTGAGGCCATTGTCAACTCCCGGCCCCTAAGTCACGTTTCTGTGAGTCAAGATGACCAGGAGACGCTGACACCTTTCCACTTTCTAATTGGCACATCCTCGAATCAAGTCCTACCTGCAACCCTTGACGACCGAGACCTTCTTCGTAGAGCAGACTGGAGGAAGGCCTTGAGGTTAGCCGACCATTTTTGGAACCGTTGGGTGAAAGAGATTCTACCTACAATGCAACCACGACAGACAGGCGAAAACAGGGAACGCGACTTAAACATCGGTGACCTGGTACTCATCGTGGACGAAAATCTTCCAAGAGGAACTTGGCCAAGAGGCCGCATCACTGCAACCTTCCCTGGCCGAGATGGCGTAGTCAGGGTGGTGGACGTAGCCACACAGGGAGGCCTTCTTCGTCGGCCCTCCAAAAAGTTGGTCAGGCTAGACGCGTAGGGCTCCTTATTGGCTGGCCCGGCTAGCTTCGTGTGCTTTCGCACACTAGGGGGTGGGATGTTGCGGATGCAACCTATTTTGTACCTTTTTTTGTCTATTATTTTTATACTTTTGGAATGTTTTATTTTGTTTTATCAGTTGTCAATATATTGCTGTCGAAAACAGATTGAGTCGGCTTGGTTTTAATATATTTCCTATAAATAATCACTCCAGCTATACAGTCCATCAGAAGTCCTTTATAGTAGGTATAGTCAACCATAAAAAACATTCCATGTAAAAAATAGGCCAAGTCTCGAGACTCTTCCACAGTAAAAAGTGGTGAGATAGTTAGTAGAGCCAAGTCAGGCATTCTTATTAATATTTATTTGCTTGCTAAATAAAATTCTGCAACTTGGGAATCACACCACTTTACTAATTTTTGCATACCTAAAACTAGGTAACAAGTGTGATCGCCAAGTCACATTTTTTTTTCAATAATAGAGGGAATGCACTCATTGTGTACTATAGGTACCTGCCTACTTGCTCAAGAGGTTATAGATACGACCAGTGGCGGATTTACCAGCAGGCTGAGTAGGCTGAAGCCTAGGGCGGCAGATTTTGGCCAACCATTTTTTTTCCTAACAGAAAAATTAAGAACATTATTATATACATAGGTACCTAAATGTTATTAGGGTCCACTCACGCAATTCAATCAACGTGTAATATGTTTATTTTTGTACTAAGTACCTAGTACAGCCTACGTATTCAGTAATTGCGTAGTCGTATTTAGATTGCGGCTGCGGCCCGCGAAAGAAACAAAGAGAAGAGCGTTCGTAAAATTTGTTTACAATCCACACAGATCAGCTGCTGCAGTCAGCTGGTTATCAAGAAATTGTCCTTTTTAACAAGTTATCAGTGGAAATAAAGTCGCTTTCGTGTGTTACTGTGTTTAGGAACAAGCTTAAAGCCTTTTTGCTAAAGAGTTGTTTTTATTCAGTCGAAGATTTTTGTCAAAATTGTAACAAACTAAAATAATTAAGTTATTTATCGGCTGTGTATAATTGATGTATTTTTATTTTTTAAGTTTTTTTTTTAGATAATTTTCATTATGTTTCACTAATTAAAACTAAATTATTTAATTTGTCAGTAGTGTGCTATTTTTATTATTTTTTATTGTGAATTGAAATTAATTTCATGAATTATATAATATTGTGATTGTGAATTTATAACTAATTTGGAACTCGCTTTAACATACTTTGATGTAAACTTTCGAGCTTATGTACCTAGGGAATGCAATTACCGGGCGAATTTCACTACCGGTAAATTACCGACTTCAGGGAGCCAAAACCGGTTAACCGGTAAATAACCGGTAAATTCAATTTGGCTAATAAGTAGCGTTTTTTGACGTTTATTTATCGTAAAAATAAGCTATGATATAGTATAAAGCGTTATCATGTGCCGTAAATGCCGTAATAATCAGATCTTTAATATTTGAAACTTGCTCAGTGGTAGGAGGGCAAAAAACGCAATTGAAAACGTTCCTTGGGGATTAGCAGGTAGGTAGGAAATTTTCCTAGTTCTACAGAAACTAACTACAAGCCCACTTAGTAGTCTAAAATAATATTTCATTAAATACATGTTTCTACGGGCTTCAAGAGACGTATATATATAACCAACCATACCTAGATTGAAATGAGTTAGATAGAGAAAAGAGCTAAGAGTGTTCGTACAAACGGTTTTATAACTTTTTCTAGGAGTGGGGAGCTCATGGGGGTTCCAAATTGCGGCATTGGTTTAGCGATTCGGAGGGATATATCTGTTACCTTAGTTCTACTGCGGATAGCCTCATTTCTAATGCGATCACGCAAATAAACTCCCAGCATAGCCATCTTCATTGCCCTTTGGGTGACTTCTAGCCTTCTATTGAGGCCCATAGTGAGCGACTACATTTCAGGTGCCATATATTATGTCATCACTGGCACCACACACTGGGCAAACCGAGCCGACAGGAGTGGAACTGAACAGCCTGTCATAGGTATATATTTATAATCGTCTACAACTCTGAGCGTAACGCGTCCGATTGTAATGGGAGTTGGCACTACATGGGCATATGACATGATCTTCGTCTTATCCATGTTCATCTTTAGACCGACTCGCTCGGAGGCTTTACTGAGGTCATCGAGCATTGTACTAAAGTCCTCCATGGACAAGACTACTAAATCGTCAGAAATCCGAAGGCGAGTGATGTACTCGTCGTTGATGTCTGCCTTCTCCAGTCCAGAGTCTTGAAAAAATCCTCCAGTGCATATTTTGTATTTGTATTTTGTATACTTCGATATAGCAGTCGTCAACTTAGCACCGCTGGAGAGACTACTATAGCCCAGGTTTCGATCAAATCGTAGGCTTTCTCGTGTATCGCGAACACTAAGCAGAGGGGTAGGTTATATTCCTCAGTCTTTTTTATAACCTGACGGAGCGTGGATGTGGTCTACGGTGCTAAAGCCTTTCCGGGAGGCTTGAAGTCATCTATATTTTACAGAACGGAACCGGGAACGTGTTTATATTTTAAGAAGCTTTTACAAACGATTGCATTAATTTGATCCTACATGAGGTAAGATAACTTTAACAAGTTTATTCAATTGACATTTTTACATGATAAAAGGAGGGTTATTGAGGTATAATCATGACGAGGAAGCATTAACAATCTTTAAAATGTAGTATTTTACTAATAATTTGGGTTCGGTAAATTACCGGTTTTCATTTTAATTTACCGGTAATTTACCGGCCTCATATTTAGTCAATTTACCGGCTAACCGGTTAATCGGTTTACCGGTTTGCATTCCCTATATGTACCTACACCTACCTATTTCAAACGCAATGTATATTGTTTTTTGAATAAAGATATGATATGATATGATATGAGATGGTCAACAAATGGGGTGACCTTTTGTTTTTAGATATTAGCTAAGTAGGCAGGGTAAGAGAGTAGCGCGTTTCGAAGTTGAAACTTGTGGTGGTAAAATTTATGTTTCAGTTACAAAGTGATATTCTGCGCGGTATCTGTTTTTACCTTTGCCTTAATTTCAAAGCCTTGTAAAACAATATTTTACAGTACGCCCATTAACAAGCAGGTACATGAGCAGATGAAGAGACGCCGTGAGAGAAAAACTGAGCTATAGCTATATTGGCATCGATTATGTATATTGGTTATACAGTTATAACCAAAAACTTCGAAATTCGAAGTTCGGGTATCTCCATCTCTATCGCACTTACAATACTCGAGAGTCGAGTGACAGGGATGCAGATATACGAACTTCGAGTTTCGATTTTCGTGGTAGCCCCGCTGTCTCGCCCTACTAAGGAGATCACGACCCTTAAGGCCTCCACACACCGGTCGCGGGCGCGGGTCGGGCGCGCGTCGGGCGCGGGCCCGCGCAAGTTGTAAAACATTGAAACTACACTTCAAACACACACCGAACGCGGGCCCGCGGCCGGTGTGTGGAGGCCTTTAGCAATGAGGAATATGACGCGAAGTGTTCGGGGAACCCCACTTTCTAGCCAGGGGGAGATGTACAATTTTTTACTTGCCGCGGGCGGTAATAAAGAAAGCTTCAGATCGCATATTTACCGCTCTCTTGCCTTCGGCTCGGTCGCCAAATTCCTGGGATCGGAGACATGCTTTCTTTTACCGTCCTGGCTGAGTAATTTACTGTTTTCTCATTTGAAATATGTATAGTAAGATTACTACATTATAACGATAAAGTTTAATTAAATTGGACCAGCTTCTTTGGTATTAAATATTATGTACAGGTGCCATCGCTATCAGATAGGTATACATATTAGAACGAACAAGATTCACAAATATTTGAACACAACTCTATTGTCAAGCCGTTAGATTAGAATATATATTCAGATATTTTAGAGCACCCTGAGGAGTTCAGATATTTGACAAACAACAGTGACGTAGCGTCAAAAATATTTTCTTTTGGTATTAGTTTTGTGGCAGCCTCGCTACGGGCCCCTACTGAACTCTACTTTTAACTTAAAACTTTATAAAATATAATTATATTAAATTGTTCATTTCACTATTCATATCAATATTCAATAGGTATATTTTATATTAAGTTATGTAAGGTAAACGTAGGTAAAGTGACATGACATGATTTAAATTCAAGTGAAGAAAAATAATTTTAGTTCGAATTTAACCCATATTGCTTTTTCATAAAGTGCCCATGTCACGCCCATACACTAGTGCAACGTCGTCGAGTACTAGGACGTTTACCTTACCTTATTTATAAATTGTATTTCGCTAATTTATTTACAATAATTATATGAAACTTATAGATTAGATTTAAATGAATATAGGTAGGTACCTCTACCTACAACCTAGTAGTTATGCACTTTAAACTGGTCAATTGGCTTTGATTTTTTTAGAAATGATAACATATTATATAGTTATTTAAGTGTAAGTAACGATATGATAAGGACACGGAAACGAAACGTGTCGTGCATTTTTTCAAACATCCCGCTCACAACTAGAGTTCAACGCACCAAACGAAAACAACACCGCGAAAAGCCATCATACGTCAATAAAACTTGAAAATCGCGATCCAAACGTCACTCATTAATCTACCGAATATTAACAGCCATTTCTAGTTTGCTAGAGAAGGGGCAAGCGAGGCAGTATTTAAGCATGGAGAAATGCTCTCACTGCATCCACTCATCTGTGTCCTTTCAAACACTTCAAACACATCATGGCAGCCAAGTTGATCGTTGTGGCGACCGCCGTCGCCCTGTGCCAGGCTACCCCGCTCCTGTACAACGGTAAGGGTTTAAATTGGGGTGAAATTTCCAGATACATTTTGGGGTGAATTTTCGAGATAAATTTTTGGGTGAATTTTCCAGATAAATTTTGGGGTGAATTTTACAAATAAATGTTAGTCAACAAAAACTATGGGCTTTGTTTTTCTAATTGGATTAATCAGATTTATAACTCAGATGTTCTATAATCCACTAATTTTCGTAGCAGCTTTTTTTTTTAACTATTATATTTGTGACCTCTAGAAACGAAGTAACTGTTCGATATTGGAGGACAAAATATGATGAACACCTCATGTCATTGTCTACTTGTCCTCTTGAACTCACTTTGCCTTGTCATTTACACAACAAACGTTTACTTGCTCATAATGACATTGTTTTTACAAAAAATGTCCCATCCCTTCGATCACTTATTAAATCGCAATGTAAAAATTCCCATGCGCTTTGTAATTATTTTGTATTTGTTTTTGTCCCCCTTCAAAACCTATGTTCATTTCTTGAAAGCGATTTCTAAAACGATGCATTATTGCTCCCAGGTTTCTTATACCGTGATGGACGGAACTTCGCGATCAGCAAGGCGTATACCAACAACCTTGGCAGCCAGGCCTCCGGTAAAGCTTCAGTAGGCGACGGCGTCGCTCAAGCCTACGGCGTCTTCGACGACCAGTTGGGCCGCTCCGACTTCATCTACCCCGCCCAGGCCAACGCCCAGGCTGAGGTCTACGACGCCCCTGCTATCCCCGTCTACGGATCAGCCAAGGCCACCGCAGAAGCCCAGAACGGCGGCGCCACTTTCTACGTCCCCTCCTCCGCTACCATCGTCTCTTATGAGCAGAACTTTGCCCCCGCTGAGATCAGCTATGAAATCCCGGCTATTCAATCCGCGAAGTCTACCGCTTCCGTGAATGGAGTTAGCGACTCTTCGATCGCTTCGGCTATAGCCAACGGTGCCGGATCCGCCGCTTCGTCCGCCCGCACTCAGGGCATCGGCAGCTACAAGACCATTTCCACCAACGCCAACACCTTCGGCTCGGGCTTTGGATCGGCCTTCTCGAACGCCAACTCAGGTGTTGGCTCTGCCATCACTGCCGCTAGGACTCAAGGCTTGGGCAATGGTTACAGCGCTGCTACTTCCCAGGCCGATGGCGGTCTCGGCTCAAACCGTGCTACAGCCGACGCTCAGTCTAACGGAGGATACGGTTCCGCCTCTTCTTCTGCGAACAACGCTGGATCTGGCTCCGCTATAAGCTCTGCTAAGACTCATGGTTACGGCACCGGTTCCGCTGCCTCCGATGCGTCTGTGAACACTGGATACGACACCGTGATCTCGGCTGCTAAAGTCGCTCCAGCGCCACAGAAGAGGATCCACTGGCGCTTCGGTACCCTCTACGGCACTCCCTCTCACATCGATACTCGTGCTCAGGCGAACGCTAATGGCTTCGGCGCTGCCAAATCCACTGCTGATTTCAACCAGGCTGGTTCCGCTCACTCTGCCGCCAAAACTTACGGATCTGAGCACGGTTCTGCCAACGCCAACGCTAACGTGAACGGAGGCTACGGCTCCGCCAACTCGGAAGCCAACACCCACGGCTCAGATTTCGCTAAGAGCGCCGCGAACACTCAAGGATCTGGATACGGCTCGGCTCAGTCTCAAGCCAACACTCATGGTGCTGGTTTCGGCGCGGCTAAGTCATCTGCCAACATGAACGGTTACGGTTCGGCCAACGCTAATGCTGACGTGAACGGCGGTGCTGGTTATGCGAAGTCTGCAGCCAACAACGGTTTGGGCTATGGATCTGCTGCTTCGTCGGCTAACACCAATGGTTTTGGCTCGGCCCGCTCCCACACCAACGTGCATGGTTCCGCCTTCGATTCTAGAAGCAATGCTGATGCCAGTACCTCTGGTTTTGGCTCTGCTTCATCTGCCGCCAGGACCCAGGGAGTGAACGCTGCCTACAGAGTGGCGAACTCCGCGGCCAACACGAGCGGGTTCGGCTCGGCACACGCCAACGCTCTCGTTAACTAAGTCTGAATACAAGCAACTACAACAAGATGACAAGTAACTTATCTAGGTGTATTGCGTAGTGAAATTTAATTTATTCTAGTTAAGTTATTTATTTGTTAGCTTTAAGGGTAAATCACTCAATGTGGTGAAATAAAAGAGTTTCGTTACTCCTGATTTTTATTTAATTTTATACTTAAAAAGTAAAATAAGAACATTTTCCAAGCACATCAATTTACTTAATAGTAAGTACTACTTAGTAGGTACTTAGTAGTAAGTATAAGTTTTTTTTAAGAATTTGAAATAATTTTCTGACAAAAATTTCATTTTTGGTTTAAGCTTTTATTGCCAACTTTTGCAGTTTTTAGTGTTTTGATACCGTCATCAACTACTCGTTGAGACGATTCTAACGAGCCCAAGCTCAACGTGGTTATATCTGTTAAGTCCTGAATTCCCATGACCACCTTCTGTCTCAATCATCAGATCAGCTCGATGGTAGGTACCATAATATTGAATTGTCATCCAAACTTTACTTAAACCCAAAATTCAGCTCAATCGGATGAAGATACACGGTAGCTTGAAAATAGAGTTGCAAGATTCTACACGAACAAACATACCTACATTGCAAGTTAAATAAAAGCTTGTAAAAATAACCATCTCAGTGACCTGACTCTATAAAAATATAAATAGACTTTTAAAGCACAACCTGGACAATTTCCATCACCATAAGATATCACGTGAATTTCATAAATCAAAAGCATACAAACATTGTAGGTATAGTCAACCATAGAAAACATTCCACGTAAAAAAGTCTCGAAATTCTTCTACAGTAAAAAGTGGTGAGATATTTCGTAGAACCAAGTCAGGCATTCTTATTAATCTTTATTTGCTTGCTAAATAAAATTCTGCAACTTAGGAATCACACACACCACTTTACTGCATTTACTAATGTTTGCATACCTAAAACTATTTAGTTAAGTGCGATTGCCAAGTCATAATTTTTTTTATCAAGCAAAGTCTGTGGTAATAAGAATGCCTGAAGCCATTCAGCTTCGAGAAAAGGATGGTACCTACGGCCGTGCCTCTTTGTTTTGCTCGACTTGGCGGGGGCTACTGTGCCCCCAATATCTTTTTAACGCTGAAAGCTATATGAGCTAGCGAGTCTTGGCAGTCACTTTACATGTAATGTTTTTGATGGGATCTCATTCCTTTTTGTAAGGTAATTTCTAAAGAAGTGTATAGGAAAACCCATACAAACTTCCATCCCCTAATTTAAAGGGTAGGGGGTGATTTACTAAAAATCCTGAAATACGTATTTTATTATTTATAATAAGGAGTCCCTATTTAAATTTTCAGAATTCTAGCATCAAAATTTGCGGAAGTCTCATACAAAATTGCATCTCCTAGTTTAAGGGGTGGGGGGTAAAAGTTCAATTTTTTTGAATTGTTTTGTTGATTGTGTACTAATACTAGCTTACATACCAAATTTCAGCTTTCTAGGACTTCAGGAAGTACCCTAGCGGTTTTGATGATCAACGTGAGTGAGTCAGTGACGAAATCGGCGTTTTTCAGATATCAATAGAATCTAAAGTTTCAATCGCATAGCTCTTATATATGATGATGATGATGTTTAATAAGTTTAATATTGACATCATATCCCGAGAATTTTGTTTATCTGGTATAGGTAATCCAAACACAAGTTATGAGGGTTCAAAAAAACGACGAAGCGCTTCGAGAAAAGATAGGTAGTGCCTGCTCTTGCGCTTCGCTTTAGGTATTTTAGGTTGGGCAGGTATGTACAGGTACTCTCCGGATCTAATATAATAAATAGACATAAACAAAAAAAAAATCATTTAATTATCCAATTTAAACATGGGGATAGGGGATTTCTCCCCAGGTGGTGCTAACAGAGCAACTATTGGCACCATCCTGCAGAACATCGTAAAAATGAAGGTGCATGGGAGACGAAAAAAATGTCTTTGCAAAAGTTAATTGGCCTTACAAGGTCTATAGTTTATGCGACACAGTCTTCCCCTGCATCAGGGGCTTCAGGTATTTGTGGAAGCTATCGTTGACGGGCTCAGCGTTGAGCGGGCTCTTGAGAGCCTGTTCCATGAGTCGTTCGTACACTTGTCCGTCGTACGCGCCTAGTGCGGAATTAAGCACCTGGAACAACAAAGGTTTCCACATTCAGTGCCAAGGATTTCGCAGCGCTCGTAGCCGTTACCATGGGGAATTACGAGTGTAGAGGAAAGTGGGCACGAACAGAGTGCCCACCTAGCGGGTTCCTGGCACTGAAGGCCGAAACGTACTGACAGCGGTGGCGGAGCGGCGCGGTGCGGTATTCTGTGCGGACCCTTTGATATCAGCTCGAACATTACAACCGGTACCGCGTACGCGCCGCGCCGCAACGGATCGCCACCGCTTTGTTATGCCAGTATTTTTCTGTTTTCGGGGATGTACCTATACATTTGCAAATAATAATTGATGCAACATAACTGACTAATTGACTATCTAGTTCCCTCAAGACATAGGAAACAGAAGGCTCAACATGGTATTTACAAGATTTCTGTCCCATTCAACCGAGAAGACGTACCTCATCTCTGAAGTCGAAGGCGTCGACGAGCCCCACAGCGTTGGGCCTGATCTTCCCGAGCAGCGTCTCATATCTCCTCTGCAGCTCTTGCACATCCGTAGCGGTTATGGGGGTGTACTGCAACAAAAAAAACCTTCAATCGACATTACGGTCATCAAAACCTTTTCTCGTGGCTAAATCTGCGAACCAAGTACTCAGTAATCGGGCGACGACGTTATGTATTCCTACAGACTAAAAACTCTACGTACTGGAGACGATAATTAAAGCTAGGAACCTAAACTTGGGGTAGTCGTACCTGAAATCTTTTAAGATTTCGAAGGAAGTAGGGCACATCGAAATATTTCTTCATCGTATTCGGAGCAGTCTATCATATATTGTGAAGAGCTCCTGAAATCGGCTGTATCGAAGGAGTCTTGAATTTATCATTACAGCTATCCACACAGTGAAGCCTCGTACGCGTTCTAGATGACGGTGTGTACCGTGACGCGAACCGCACCTACATTTGTTAGCCACAATCGTGCCATAAGAAAAATATACCCAGGGACTATCATCTCCACTTATAATAAATCTCTAAATTAAAAAAAGAATCAGCCAGTTTGAAACTAAGCTTTGCGCGGTTCGAATGTTCTCAGCATCCCATGAACGGAAAAATATGAAACATTTTATATAGGTACATTATTATTCTAGCTGCAACTTAGGATAGTTTTTATCCGACTGCGACAGTTAATTAATTTTCCGAAATATACGACTTCATTTAATTTTTCATTTATTTTTATTGAAATCAAACGCTGCTCCAACTGTCAGCTATAAGAACCGTCAAATTTTCGTCAAAATGGCGGAATTGCTTTGCCTTTCTCTTATTAATAATTTAAATCCCGTCTACGATATACCTTTACGAGACAAATGCTAAAATATAAACCATAAAAAAATATTCGATTCTGATATGAGAACTTATATGCGCAAATGTCGTTTTATGTCGTAATTTCAATAAATGAAATCAACAAATTTGAACAATATAATTAACACGAATTTGTTTTTTTTGAATGACAATGGCACGCGCTCGGCGCATTCAGCCAAAGTACCTGCGGCGCTAACACGAAAACCGATACTCAATGTTCATATATTTGCATCCCTGTCACTCGAGTATGGTTAGTGCGATAGAGATAGAGATACCCGAATATTTTCGAATTCCGAAGTTCGTGGTTATAGCTCAGGAATCGGAAATATGGTAAATAATCATAATGTATTTTCTCGAAAAAGAATTTAAAATAAATATAGTCAAATGGAGAAAAAAAACAAAGCAAGAGGTTATATAGGTAATGATTAAGTTATAAGAGTCCAAAGTTTTAAGAGGGGGTATGTTCTGTCCCTTTTCCACAAAACGCACCTTCATATGAAACGATTGTTTTTTACTATGACGCTCGAGTATATTGACGTCACAGTCCCTCATCGTTTTCTCACTCTAACAAGCGACATTAAAACGGATGTAGCTTCATATTTTTTTGAGATATTTGAATGGGAGTTTCATTATCTTCTATCTATTTATACATAATAAATGCCTATGTCCTGACTGACTTATTCACTCAATCACTCACTCACTCACTCATCAACGCACAGCCGAAACTACTAATCTTAGAGAGTTGATTTTTGCACAGTATGTTGCTTTTATAACGTGGGCTAGGGATAAAAAGGGATTTTTGAAAATTCTACCCCTAAGGGGGTAAAATGGGGGTGCAAAGTTTGTATGGGAGAACCTTTTTTTTTTGAGCTATAGACTTAAACTTTGTAGAAAAATTAGTTATTAGAATACAAATGAAACACTTTCAGCGTTTTGGAAAATTCCACCCCTACGGGGGTAAAATAGGGGTGCAAGGTTTGTATGGGGGAAACATTTTTTTTTTAAATAGAGACTTAAAACTTTGTAGAAAGATCAGTCATTAGAATACAAATAAAGAACTTTCAGGGTTTTAGAAAATTCTACCCCTTAAGGGGTAAAATAGAGTGCAAAGTTTGTATGGGAAAAACTACTTTTTTTAAATAGAGACTTAAAACTTTGTAGAGAAATTATTCATTAGAATACAAATAAAGTACCTAGATTCAGTGTTTTAAAAAAATCTACCTCTAAGGGGGTAAAATAGGGGTGCAAATTTTGTATTGGAGAAACAATATTTTTTTTAAATAGAGACTTAAAACTTTGTAGAAAGATTAGTCATCAGAATACAAATTAAGTACTTTCAGCGTTTTAGAAAATTCTACCCCTAAAAATAGGGGGCTAAAATAGGGGTGCAAAGTTTGTATGTGGGAAACTATTTTTTTTAGCTAGAGTCCTAAAACTTTGTATAAAGATTATTTAAATACAAAGAAAGTACTTTCAGCGTTTTGGAAAATTTCACCCCTAAGGGGGTAAAATAGGGTGCAAAGTTTGTATGGGAAAAACATTATTTTTTTAATAGAGACTTAAAATTTTGACGAAAAATTACTTATTAGAACATGAAAAATACTACATTCGGCGTTTTACAAAAATCATTCCCTAAGGGGGTTAAAAAAGGGTGCAAGGTTTGTATGGGGAACACTTTTTCTGAGCTAGACACTTAAAACTTTGTAGAAAGATTACTTATAAAAATACAAAAAAAAAAGACTTACCTACAGCGTTTTGAAAAAATCTATCCCTAAGGGGGATAAAAAGGGGTGCAAAGTTTTTATCAGGGAAAGTTTATGTTTTTGAGTTAGAGACTTGAAACTTTGTAGAAAGATTACTTATTAAAATACAAAAAAAGAACACAAATCGTTTTAGAAAATTCCACCCCTAATAGGGTTAAAAAGGAGAGCAAGCTTTGCATGGGCAACACTTTTTTTTGAGTTAGACTTAAAACTTTGCAAAAAGATTACTTATTAGAATACTAAAAAAGAACTTTCAGCGTTTTAGAAAACTCCATCCCTAAGGGCATCCTTAAGATCCTTAAGAAGGGTAGCCAGTGTTGTGTGGGAAAAACTTTTTTTTTTACTAGACTTAAAACTATTCAAAATGTTACTTATTAAAATTAATAATAAAGTACTTTCAGAGTTTTAGAAAATTCCACCCCTAAGGGGGTTAAGAAAGCTTTGTATGGGCAACACTTTTTTTGAGCTAGAGACTTAAAAGTTTACGAAAAAAGTTCTTTCAGCGATTAGAAAAATTCAACCTCTAAGGGGGTTTAAAAGGGGGTTCAAATTTTAAATGGCGAGCAATAAAATTTTAAAGTGTGAGTAAGAGATTTTTAACTTCGGTCTTATTCTGTACGTTAAAAGACTACAAAACTGATTTCAGAATTTTTCCAAATTCATCCCCTAAGAGTGTTAAAATTGGTTCATAGTTTGAGTATTTCAAGGCATTTTTAAGGTATGAGATTTTTAACTTTGGTTTTAGACTGTTTGTTCACAAACTAGAAAATGAACATCAACTTTTTTTTAATTATCCCCTAAAAGAGGGTTCAAATTTTGTATTGAGAGAAATCATTTTCTAAGACGATAAAAAGTTCTACGCGGACGAAGTCGCGGGCAACAGCTAGTCATTAATAAAAGTGAAACTTGTTATTTCTTCGTAGTTACGCCTAACATTATGATTGACGGTTCATGATGAAAATGATTGTACACCTGATTACCTATTATAGGAAGTTGGGGTCTTGATACACTGTTATTAATATTATATTGTAGAATACCATTTGACATGTAAAAGTGCCCTTCTGGCCTATTTGCAGAATAAATAATTGATTTTGATTTTGATTTTTGATTCTGTATCGGAGCGAAGCGTACCTACGTGGACACTGCACGCCGCCCCTGCATGTACCTATCAAGATCTAGACCCGAACTTCCTATCGAGGCAATCAAGTGAATGAGTCTATCTACATTAAACTAATATCAGGTTGGCAGTAAGTAAACTATGTTAGTCACGACTGCACGATTTGCCAACCGGTCATATCTCCCAGTACGTTCGAAGGTAAGCTCTCGATCATAGATAGTTGATTGAACTTTGAACGAAGGTAAAAGTAAACTACTTATGAATAAAAAAGTGATAGGTGCGGTTATCTTAAATAGTGAAACCATTATGATAAAATCATATCAATAAATAAAAAATTGATACTTTACACCACCTAAATACTAATCGTAATCGTACCATCTAACCGTAATTTGCTATTAGTCTTTTACTTGGTGTTGCAGCAAATGCAAAGAGGACAAGTTCAAGTTCAAATACAAAAAAACGGCGTCCATCATATCTCGATTATAACGCCGAGTTTGCTTGTAATACGCCGTTGTTCGCAGAGTTGTCAATAATTCGCCATTAAATATGTAAGTCGTTTAAAGTTTATGGTTTCAAACGGAAACCAAGATACATTTGATGTTTTTTCCCGCATGTCGTAAAAGGCTATTAAAGCGGGTCATCAGGGGCCGCAGTATCTTGTTGCGGGGGCCGCAGCGCTTGACACTCGGAAAGGAAGCGACATTGACACCGGCAGTAAATATCAAATGCTGTCTAATCCTAAAAACTCATTGGTTAGAGCCGGGAATCGAACCCACGACCGCCGTTTGACAGCCACATGCGTGAACCACTAGGCTACCGTTCGAGCGTTGGGCCAGGCGCGGCTCACTCGCGATTTGTGTTTATCGCTACAAGTACATGCCGGTCGCCCCTTCGAAGGGCTCTATTCAGTGGCTGCCACGTGTTGGTACAGGACGCTCGCACGGGTCGCAGCGCGTTGCATGCCATAGAACGGGATGGCCACATTTAGGCACGTTTGGCGTACCTAAACAGGGAATTTTTTAACAGAAAACCTTCTGTACGTAGTACTATTACTTATTCTGTGGTTGGGCTTCCAATATTTATAAACGAAAATAATATGGAGCAATCAATTATAAATACTTTATGAATACATTCCACGATATAATTGTTTAACTACCGATTTCTTCGGCTTCCGTTAGCAGTTGTTCACACCAAACTAGTTGTGTAGAATGTGGGTGGTCAATCACCATTAATGTCATTATCGCCATATAAAACGGAGTTTATTTCGTTATCCGTTTGTGTGAAATTATTAGATCCTTTAGCATCGATGTATATAATGTTCATTTTCTATAGTAAATACATGATAATTAACATAAGCTAAATTAAATTAAAACTACGTTAAATCTAAAAAAGGCCCTCGAGGCATTGTACCGAGGATGTTGGCGGCATTTCCTCGTTGAATTGCAATGCTGATGCGTTGCGCAAGAAAGCCGCCAGCTCTTCGGTCACCAGTTACATCAACCAGACGTTTCGCGATTTCCGCAAATAACTTATGTGCACTGGGACCCCACGGACCGAGGGTCTGGACGCCAAAGGGTACAAAGTTGTACTCTCTGCCGAGGCCACTATATTTATTACATTTTAGAAGTTCGGCGTTTTTCGCCGCTGCACCCGCTTTAGAAGAAGTCCGTTGGAGGTGGGACGGTGCTAGCGTGTCTACACAGGTAGCGTCCCATACTAGCATCCGTCCCAAACTCCAAGGAATCAGAGACACACCATCAGGTCTCTTGCCATCATCTCTGACAATGCCAGGCGGCTCAAGAAGAGCAGGCACATTGATGGTGGCAAGAGACCGGCGGATTATGTCATTAAGTGTCGCATGTCTTGAAAAGCGGCCTGCACTTTTTTGACAACAAAGTACGTGGTGCCCCAGTCGGTCCACGTCCGTGCCACAAGGGCATACGTGTGGAGTGCATGTTCATTAGATAGTATATTTCGATTATTATATCCCTGGGCGACCGAGCTCTGCTCGGGTGAAAACAGAGAAAATACGGTGAAAACGAATTTTCCCAGACATGAGACCTAGCTAGATCGGTTTCTCACCCCCGTAAACACCATTATTCCAAATTTCATCGAAATCGTTAGAGCCGTTTCCGAGAACGTGATTGCAAATATATAGGTATATACTAGCGACCCGCCCCGGCTTCGCACGGGTTTATATGTGTGCAAATAATAATAACATGCATGTATACCTTAAATACATATAAACCTTCCTCTTGAATCACTCTATCTAGGTATTAAAAAAACGCATCAAAATCCGTTCCGTAGTTTTAATGCGACCAAAACAGAAAACAGTTGAATATAGCACTCCTATACCACAACTTTATAATCTAGAAGTCCACAACAGCAAACACTATCGCCTTTGTACGGCCCAAGCCTGTAGAACAGATGTAACCAACTCTGAGAGCTGCTTGATCGAGACGCCATTACAGTATTCGGTAAACGTATTTTTTTAGGTTATTACAATATTTTGAGAATCGTTATGCATAATTCGTAACTTTTGGCGTAATTGAAGTCACTATTTCTTACCCGTGACCCTAATTTAATTATTTATATCCTTTAAAGTCTTATTTAAGTTAAAATACAATTTCATAACTAACATATCAATATAATTTTTGCCTTAAAAACTGAATAATTTGAGGGCGCGTGAGAATTTTGACGATAATATTGACAGCAAACTGGTACTCGCACTGATATTTCACGTACACAAAGAAATAAAGCAATGTTAGACTTAGCTTTTTACTTATTTTGATAATCCATTTTTGTATCCTCACCACCTGTCACTGACGCCACAGTAACACTACTATATTATTAATTTACAGCTTTGGTATTTAATATAACGATACAAGAGCGCCGAAATAAGGCGAAGGCGATATAATGGCGCTACAATAGTTTCTTATAGATCTCATGGCGCTAACCATAGCTTTTGTACCATCTCTGTAGAGCCTAAGAACACCTTTACGACCACTGTAGACCAATTGTAGCGCTATTAAATGAAAACGAGTATGAGTATAGGCTGCATAACGGGCCCTTTTAGCGCTATAAGAGCTCTATATCCTCTTATAGCACTACTATGCGACTACTGATGGAGCCGAGGCCGTTATGAAACTCCCTTATACAGCTACTGTGCAGCTTCTTATAGCGCTTGTGTGCTAGTTGGGTGGGAACTAGACTAATTTCTCGCCTTCGGCTCGGTCTACAATGTTTCTGAGAAGGTCTTTATTTAGCGGCTTTAGGCTATCATGACCATCTGACTCGTATTCCTACTCAAAAAACAAAAAATAGTTCGTAAAAGCGTGCGCGACGCGACGTGACGCCTGCGATCGCTAGCAGAGTCGAGCGTGGTGATAGTCAAACGGTGCGAAATGAACAAAACATATCACTTTTAGGTTATTTATTACTTTATACCAACAAATTCTATATTTTTGGAAAACTTATATAATGACCTAATTTTTTTATAATAACTTAAATTTCGCTAAAATTATTATTTGTTGAGCTACAAGCGTATTTCATCTGTACTTATGCAAACTTGCACGGTAAAAAAGTCATGCTTTTTCAAATATTTTAAAAACTGTTGATTGCACGTCATAGATTTCAGAAAACCATTATAGTACGTTTAATATGCTTTCAAATGACACCTCACACGAACCGATCAGTAAAATAGAACCCGAGATGTGAACAAAAATCGATGACCGTCGACGGCCATCTTTGTGACGTCACAGCTATGCCTCTGCCTCTCTGCCCTAAAACCGGTAGATTCGTACTCCGGAGACAACACGGAACACATTCATACCAGTTTTAGCCATATATAAGACGTGTCCACGAAAATCGTGAAGGAGACGACTTTTTGCGATATTGCCTATAGACTATATAGGATAATAGTGAAATGGATTAAACACTAAACAATAACTTTTTGGGCCCTACTGAAACAGGAGCAAATATTCAAAAGGACGCTTCCTTAGAACATTTGCAGTAACCCCTTGTCCTTAATTTTTTTTGGATTCGGAGAAATTTCTACCTAAAGTTATGACCTCCAAGTAATGTTACTTGGCACTATGAGATCATTGCACAGCAGTCAATGCAGATTTTGAGGTAACATCATGTAATGAGAATGCGTCATAATGTATTTGCATTTTTTTGTCAAAAGATATTTTTGTGATTTTTAGGGTTCCGTACTCAAAGAGTAAAACGGGACCCTATTACTAAGACTCCGCTGTCCGTCCGTCCGTCTGTCCGTCCGTCCGTCCGTCCGTCCGTCCAACCGTCTGTCTGTCACCATGCTGAATGATAGTTCCAGTTGAAATTTTCACAGATGATGTAGGTATTTCTGTTGCCGCTATAACAACAAATACTAAAAACAGAATTATTTTTTATTTTTTTATTGATAATGGTACGGAACCCTTCGTGCGCGAGTCCGACTCGCACTTGGCCAGTTTTTTATTTTTATTTACCTAATTCAGTTTTTATATTTTTATTTACCTAATTCTTTTACTGTTTTTAAAACAAAAAACGTTACTTATAGCACTCCAGAAGGGTAAAAAAATATAAGTAAAATTATTTTGAAGAAAAAAAAACAAAAAAATACTTATAAACCACTTGGAAATAATTGTTCACTAGCTTAATAATCTACCGGTTTATTTTTTGCTCCTGTTACAGGGCCTATCCTGTATATACCTACGGACATTTGGTCCTTCAAGCCGGATATGGGCCCTAACGGAGATTACGGAGATTTAGGTTCGCGTCTCTTCTGTGGACATTGCCAAAGTTAAGGCCTATAAAGCCAATTTTTTTGGTTAGACTCTCAATCCGCATAAACGGTGTCTCCTCTTATATGATTTATAAAGATCAAATGATATTCCGTACATAAGTTCCGAATAATTCATTTTGGTACGAGCCGGGATTCGAACCCACGACCGCCGTTTGACAGTCGCTTGCCTGAACCATTCACTGGTCAACCTATACCTTCATATACCTATAGCTTCTATTTAAATGAACATAAATATATCATTTAAATTTGGACATTGTCGCAGTGGGTAGGTAAGTTGAGCTAATTCCATAACAAACAACGTATCATAAATGTTCAATTAATTGTGTGTAGGATCTTTTACCATAGCGAGATTTAATAGGTAGGTAAAAGCATAGCAGTGACCGTAAATTACTCTACTAACTACTACTAACCTTATAAGACAATAACAGCGCCCACGCTGTTATCTCGTCCAGCGATTGATGAACCGGCCAATAGATGATCGATCCATATCGATAATGTCGACTTTTGATGAGTTTATTATTTTTGCGAACTAGAATATTGACCCCATATTTTATAACTGTATCATAACCTTATGAGTCACGAACTAAATCAATATGTATTATTTATAACACTAGCGGAGATTGATCTAAATTATTGATTGACGCTTGCAGAAAAACGGTGATAGAGTAGAGTAGATATGCAATTAGATACTTACTGCGCATCCGAAATAAGTTCATGTATTAACATGAAGGACCTAATTGGGAAATATCATGTATTACATTCATTGGATCTTCAATTTAAATAAACTATTAAAAAAATTATACTGGGTGGAATTTCATAAACTGTACATAATAAAAGGAGAAAAATTTCAGCCAATTTCATCGGTGAAACGGTGTTTTTTTTTTTTCTAGTCATTAGTTTTTTTTTTACAGAATTTTGAAAATTTTTGTAAAAACTCGGGTAATACACCTAATTCAGACGGTATAACTTTTGATCCAATGGTCCTAAAATGAAAATAAAAAATGCAGAGTATTAAGCAGAGCAGACAGGTTAATAATTCTTAATAACAATAAAAAACCAACTAGAAGAGAAAATCCGCAAAAAAAAATATTGTTTTTGAAAAATGGCTACAAAAATTACGAATTTTAAAAGAAAAACACAATTTTCTGAAAAAAACGCAGATTTAGTTACCATTTTTTTTGCTTAGTATTAAACCTCACTTAATGCCGATTCTAAAACCGTTTTTAAACTGTCTCAGACTTTGAAAAATACCACGCAAATGGGTACGTAAATCAAACCATAATTTTATTAATTTTAATCCTCTTAAAATCCTTAATGACCGTTTGTTCACAGGTAGTTGAAGGGTGTTATTGGGTTTTAGGTGGAAATAACAAATTACGTACTTAGTATTAATCCTCACTTAATGCCGATTCTAAAACCGTTTTTAAACTGTCTCAGACTTTGAAAAATACCACGCTAATGGGTACGTAAATCAAACCATAATTTTATTAATTTTAATCCTCTTAAAATCCTAAAACGCCGCGGTACCGGTGTTGTGTTTGACTTTATTATTCAAAATCTGCCTGTATTTTTTTGGTTTTTGTATATCCAAGGAAAAGGAAAGTGAAATTCCGCTATGGGAAGGGAAAAGCGGAGGGTATTTTTTGTCAGAGAGATCGCGCACTCGATGCGGGGGGTGTGTGTCCGCGTGGGCTCGCCCTTCGGGCCTTCGGCCCTCGGGCTCGCGTAGAGAGCGTGCTCTGAAGGGACGCTTCGGGCCTTCGGCCCTACGCGGAGCTCGGCCTTCGGCCTTCGCGTACCTGGAAGCTCACCTTCGGGCCTTCGGCCCTCAGGTTCGCTTAAAGCCACTTGGGGGCGTAGGGTTTCCGCAAGCGCGCTTTGAAGGGACGCTTCGGGCCTTCGGCCCTACGCGGAGCTCGGCCTTCGGCCTTCGCCTGCCACGAAGCTCACCTTCGGGCCTTCGGCCCTCAGGTTCGCTTTTAACACACTCGGAGGTTAGGGTAAAAGCGAACCTGAGGGCCGAAGGCCCGAAGGTGAGCTTCGTGGCAGGCGAAGGCCGAAGGCCGAGCTCCGCGTAGGGCCGAAGGCCCGAAGCGTCCCTTCAAAGCGCGCTTGCGGAAACCCTACGCCCCCCAAGTGTCTTTAAGCGAACCTGAGGGCCGAAGGCCTGAAGGTGAGCTTCCAGGTACGCGAAGGCCGAAGGCCGAGCTCCGCGTAGGGCAGAAGGCCCGAAGCGTCCCTTCAGAGCACGCTCTCTACGCGAGCCCGAGGGCCGAAGGCCCGAAGGGCGAGCCCACGCGGACACACACCCCCCGCATCGAGTGCGCGATCTCTCTGACAAAAAATACCCTCCGCTTTTCCCTTCCCATAGCGGAATTTCACTTTCCTTTTCCTTGGATATACAAAAACCAAAAAAATACAGGCAGATTTTGAATAATAAAGTCAAACACAACACCGGTACCGCGGCGTTTTAGGATTTTAAGAGGATTAAAATTAATAAAATTATGGTTTGATTTACGTACCCATTAGCGTGGTATTTTTCAAAGTCTGAGACAGTTTAAAAACGGTTTTAGAATCGGCATTAAGTGAGGATTAATACTAAGTACGTAATTTGTTATTTCCACCTATAACCCAATAACACCCTTCAACTACCTGTGAACAAACGGTCATTAAGGATTTTAAGAGGATTAAAATTAATAAAATTATGGTTTGATTTACGTACCCATTTGCGTGGTATTTTTCAAAGTCTGAGACAGTTTAAAAACGGTTTTAGAATCGGCATTAAGTGAGGTTTAATACTAAGCAAAAAAAATGGTAACTAAATCTGCGTTTTTTTCAGAAAATTGTGTTTTTCTTTTAAAAAGCGTAATTTTTGTAGCCATTTTTCAAAAACAATAATTTTTTTTACGGATTTTCTCTTCTAGTTGGTTTTTTATTGTTATTAAGAATTATTAACCTGTCCCTTGGTAATACTCTGCATTTTTTATTTTCATTTTAGGACCATTGGATCAAAAGTTATACCGTCTGAATTAGGTGTATTACCCGAGTTTTTACAAAAATTTTCAAAATACTGTAAAAAAAAAACTAATGACTAGAAAAAAAAAAAAAACACCGTTTCACCGATGAAATTGGCTGAAATTTTTCTCCTTTTATTATGTACAGTTTATGAAATTCCACCCTGTATACCCTACCTAGTCTGTAAAAATAGTAATAACATTTGAATGTAAATGAGTAGATACAATAACATACCTACCATACCCTTGTATACCTGTGTTTCACAAATAAATGATTTGAATTGAATTGAATTGAACATTACTTAGGTACTTATTTAGTACTTGTTTGATCAGTGAAATAGAACTTCTTTAATTTTATCAGTATTGCCCTTGCTCAAAACGCCTAGTATCCACGACATAGCGTTGTCAAATGTGAATGAATGAATTCTTTTACATTCGTACTTTTGGTTCATTTCGTTCAATCGTATTTTGACATTGTTTGACAAGACCAAAGCTTTTCTTTACGTTTATGGTATTTGTAAATACAATTCGACCTAATATTCCGCAATAACTATGAGCCTGACTATAAAAGAGTCGCATTTAAAGTATAAATTATGTGTTATTTGTCATGTTCCTCAGTCGGAGGCGCCAGGAGTGCTATACGCAAAGTTTCCGCAGAATATCAATCGGCAAGTTTAGTTTTGTTTTTCGTAGTTTTAATCATAATATTTCAAGTAAAGTTATAAATGTTATAAAGTTATAATCTGTGTATCAGAATATTCAAACTCTGTAAGTATTAAAAGTATGTAATAGCGACGATTGAAACGAAATAACAGGTTATAAACGTAACTTGCAAAACAGATTTATCTGTGTGGTTGATCCAAACTGTGCAATTAGTATGATATTATATCAGTTTACATTAAAAAGTACATAAGTGTATGGAAGTACTACAGTGGTCATGCAAATGTGTTTTTAACCCCCAACGAAAACGATTGATGTTATAAGTTTAACCTTTTCGACGCCAACGACACAAATATCCGCACCGCAGGTTCAGCGCCAACGACTGATATATACGCCAAGGAGCCCAGTGCGATAGAAACCTTCTTGCATTGCCATAAGGTTTAACTCTGCACTAAATGTCTGGTTAATTTGGCGTGTGGTTGACAACTTTCTCTTTGACAGAGTGTTGAAAAGATTATCATGTAGGTACATTTGTGTGTTCTCATCTGTGGCATCGTAGCTCCCAAACGGATGAACCAACCTAAGTGTTGTTTTTAGGGTTCTGTACCATACAGGTAAAAAAGAAACCCTTATGGCGCAACTCTGTCTGTCTGTTTAAAAATCAAAAGTTTTGTCTGTCTAGGTGGTTCTTAGCTATGTTGTCGTATTGTTTTAAATTTTTAATACATCTAGTAATAATGTTGCTCTACTTTACACTTCAGAGATGTGGCCAGGGCCTTTGCTTTATAACATACTAATTTTAGGTGCCGAAAATGGATCAGACTGATCGGTGACGTGAAACTACTGCAGCTGTCCCTAAAGAAGATACAGTACCGGTTTGTGTGCGGCAACCACTTCATGCCAGAATACTTCACCAAGAGTGGGAAGCATCTGACCAAGGATGCCGTACCCACCGTGTTCCCACACCTCATCAAGCCGCTCAAGAAAGACGTTGTCAAGTTGTTTCCCATGTTAATGAATAGGACTGATGACAGGGTTTTACTTAGTATGTACAACTTGCTTCTATTCATTTTATGGGTTCCATAGTCAACAGTCTGTCCATCTGCAGCTTAACTTAGTAATGGTAGAATAAATTTTTTAAATAGGTTTTTTTTTATGCTACCTCCCATACTCGTGAAGTGGGGATATATTTTTTTTTTCTTGGTAGTTCCATGGTGTGGCCTATTGTTGGATAGCTTGTTCAAAAACATTATGGGTTCTCGAAAACCATTTTTCTATTTAGGGACCCGTACGGTCATGTGTCGTCGCCCACCTCCTCGCCCCTGCTGGCTAAATGGTTACTACGGGGCCAACTTTCGTACAAATTCGGACGACGCAACGGCAACATTAAGTTGGCGCGCCTGTGTCGGTGTAACAAAGAAAGACAGGCAATTACGGAACCCTACACTGCACGTGGCCCGACACGCACTTGGCCGGTTTTCATTGTAGTAACCAGGGTTTGTAGGCATCAACTAATTTTCATCTTGATAAATTATCCTATTAATTCAAAAAATCAAAAAAATCAAAATAATTTATTTCAGTAACTTATAAATATGTATACAAGTATCTGTGCTGGTGCCTCTTTTTAAGTATATAATATACTTGTGCTAAGAAGATCACCGCTCTTCCACATGTTGTGACTTAGGATTAGTTTGTGAATTAGATGTTAGGTTTGCTATTTTTTTCCTTGACAAGTATCTTTGTTCGTTAAACTTTTAAAATTCTTATTACTACAACCCGTAATGTTGTTTAGACTTCTGAGTATGGCAAAAGTAGGTGGCAGTACTTATTGCTTGTAAAACCCAAGAAAACTATTATATGGGTCAATCAACTTTTTCTTGTTGTTATTCTGTCCCGGTAAGCCAACAACAGTAACAGACTTTCTTAGAAAAAATACTATAAACTGGACTCCTATCATGCTAAGGAGATGCGCCACCATGGAATGGGTTTACCAATATGACAAAAACACGTGTTTAGTGGATTTAAACCCCGTAAAATAATAGTTTTAAAGGGTGACCCAGGAGACGTAACCATAGCAACGAGCAACAAGAAATAGTTGATTGACCCATATCATGAAATCAATCAAATTTAAACACACAAACATCCAAGATATAGGCTTGATTCGGCTGAACAGATATGTACCAACTTATTTCTTTTTTAAATTCCAGAATGCACTCAAAGGATTGTCCCCATAAAAAGAGAAACAGAATCCCCAGACTCCACAACATATGAATATTTAGAAGACGAATTTCAGGAACATATGGATCCAGGTAAAATCCTTTCCCAAAGACCTTATTATTCAGTGCTGGAATATCAAAAAGAATTACTTACAGTGTCATCATCCTCCTAGCGTTATTCCCGGTTGTGCCCTAAACGAGGTCCGCATTGACACCTAATTCCTAATTGGCATTGGCATAGGCACTAGTTTTACGAAAGTGACTGCCATCTGAGCTTCCAAACCAGAGGGAAAATTAGACGTTATTGGGATTAGACCGGTTTCCTCAAGAGGTTTTCCTTCACCGAAAAGTTAACGGTAAATATTACGTATATAAGTTCCGAAAAACTCATTGGGACGAGCCGGGATTCGAACCCACGACCGCCGCTTGACAGCCGGATGCCTGAACCACTAGGCTACCGTAGCTTACAGTGTAACTAAAATATATTTGAATATGCATTCTCTATGTTTCAGAACCTTCAATAATATTAACACCTTCAATAACAGTACCTTTGGACCCAGCCATCACAGGTAATTGTAATGAATAGAGCATTTTTTTTTTCAAACTCCACATGCTCCACATGTTATGAATATTTACAAGATGAATTTCAAGAACATAATTATGGATTCAGGGAAAATACTACTCTCAAAGTTGTGGGTGTCATATTTGGAAATAATTACCTTAAGATGTTAACATGGAATATCAAATTGGTTAACACTCAATGCCAATTAGCGTAAACTCAAAGTGATAATTATAATATTTGAACATGCATTTTCTCTGTTTCAGAACCGTCAATAATAATTAAAGAAGAAGCTTTAGATCCTACCGTCAAAGGTAATAATACAGATTAGCGCATTTTTTTTTTTTTTTTTAAATCCATTTCAATATGGTTGCTGTCATCTAAAGTGTTAAATCTATATTAGAATTATCATATCACATCTAGTATTTTATTATTTATTTATTCCATAAAAGTTACAGTTTCCTTAAAACTAGAACATTACTCCCTAAAAAAAATGTCTATTAATGTCATCTTGTATTAAAAACCATATTTTATCACCCGCGAATTTCCCATTTCGTGAAGACACTTTGCATATCTTTTGAAAACCGCGCATTTTTCGGGGTAAAAAGTTCTCCAATCTAAATACAAAACTTATAGTTGAGATTTTCTGAACTGGACTGATCTTCTTATCTTCAGAACAATAGCATTCAAGTCTAACAATATGACTGTGTAATCGGACGCGTGCCGTTTTTTGAAATGGGTTAGTGCCACATGAAATGTCCATCGTATAATGAACTCTATCGTCTTTTTCGATAGATTCAAAATGGACTAAAATATTTAAAAAACCAGCTCCCAGCCAGCCAGGCGCTGTGTGTGTGTTATCTCGTAGCTAATTTGGAATCTACTGTTAAAGAAGATAGAGTTCATTATTCAATGAACATTTTACGTGGCGCTAACATTTTTTTTTGCAAAGTTTGGCACGCGCTCGCAAACAATGTGTATTTATAAGCTCAGAACAAAGGTCATTCATGAGCTCAGTTCAAATCGGCTTAACTATAACCTCTTTAGTAAATATTTATGTAAGTTGTCCGTCAAAATTTGCAATCCATTTTTTAGTCACTTCCCGTTATCCAATTGAGCTGAAATTTTGCAAGCATATGTATATTGCATGACAATGCAATATTATGATGACTTGGAGCTGATCTGATGCTGGAGCTGGAAGGTGGCCATAGGAATTCCGCAATAAAACTACACAACCCCATCGAGTTTGGGCTCGTTAGAATCGTCTCAATGAGTAGTTGATGATGGTATGCAGAAAAGTACAGTCGCCAATAAAAGCTTGTACCAAAAATGAAATTTTTGACAAAAACTTACAACATTAATATAGATAAATTGTGTATAGGTACGTTTACTTATCCACCTTGTTGTTCACACCATTTTTCACTCAACTTTATCCACATTTCTGAACCAACTACACATTTATGTTGACTGTCTCTCGTTTCCAGAATGTCTGCCCAGGATAATCCCGATCCTGCACCACAGCCTGCCTCCCAACTCGCAGACCACGGAGATATACACCATCAACAAGGACCGCCAGGTCATCCCAATCACCACCAAAGTGCTCCATGACGGTAAAGGTATGTGGCAAAAATGCCTAAATGATACTATATTCAAAGGACCACATTTGCTTTGGCTTGTCAATATTAAAATAGGATTCGTGGTCAGCATTAGATATTTAGCTAACCTTTTTTACAAGCTTTCTATTAACTTGCAATGTATGTATGTAACTGTTATGTTTATCTATGTAACTATGTTTGTTCGGGTGGAATCTTGCAACTCAATGTGAAGGCCTTCAACCGATTGAGCTGAAATGTTGGGCGTTGAGGTGATCTGATGAAGAAGGTGGCCTTGAGAATTCAATAATTAACTGACATAACCCCGTTGAGTTTGGGCTCGTTAGAATCGTCTCAATCTCAATATAATACTTACCCCCTTATTCATAAAACTTCAAATGCCCCTGCTAAATAAAATGTGCTTTGTCCCTTTTTACGAACACAAATGTCAAAGTGACGATAAAGACAAACGAATTTTAACGTAATTTTAGTTAAAGTAGGCTTGTTGAACGTTTATGCATACGGCCGTTAATCTTTTTCTGTCATTTAGATTCATATATTGTTGAATAAATATTTTTTTTTTATGGTGAGCATATTGTCTATTGCAGAATGCATCATAGAATTGTCACAAAAGAAGATGCCTATAGTTCCCAAAGGTAAGTGTTTGTCTATTTTATATAAATGTTAAACGTAGTCTTAAACTATTTTTACTACTTTTTCTAGTTATCTGTGGCATGATGGCCCTTTTTTTCTTCTTGTGCTAACCTCCATGGTCGCAATACATAGTTTTCCACAAAATAATATTTTTACTGTCGCTGCCTATCCCACAACTCATCTAGAATCCACATCAACACCTAGACAGTCTGCGTTACACTAACTGTATAAGATTTTTTTCTCTTTAAAGCTGGAAACGCACTGACAGCGGTGGCAGTGCGGCGCGGAGGCGGTACCGGTTGTAATGTTCGAGCTAATACGAAAGGATCCGCACAGAACGGCGCGGTGCGGTATTCTGTGCGGACCCTTTCGTATTAGCTCGAACATTACAACCGGCACCACCTCCGCGCCGCACCGCCACCGCTGTCAGTGCGTTTCGGTCTTAAGTCATAGTTAAACATGTACATGGTATTAGTGACTTGTTGGCCATTTGTGAGCGGTATGCAGCAGAGCACGGTTTGCGATACAACGTCACAAAAACCGAACTTTTAGTCTTCAGATGTGGAAGAGGGCCGGTACCTCAAGTATTTTTGAATGGGCAATCGGTTCGGTTTGCAAGGTCTGTAAAGTATCTGGGTCACGCGGTAACTGAGGACTTAAGTGATAATGCAGATACAGAATGGGAAAGAAGGGCTTTGGCCGTCCGCTGATATATGCTAGCGCGTAAATTTGGCCGTTGCTCTGACGATGTGAAAATTACATTGTTCAAAGCATATTGTCGAAGCCTCTACACTTGTCAACTGTGGACGCGGTATACGAGGCGTGCATATAGCAGCATCAGGGTGCAATATAATGACGCATATCGCTTCCTGATGAGGATGCCACGGTACTGCAGTGCCTCCAGCATGTTCGCGGTGGCCAGAGTACCTGACTTCTTCGCGATACTCAGGGCCAGGGTGGCCTCTTTCTGGGAGACGATTAAGAAGCTCGAAGAACCAGATTCTGAAAAGTATAAGTGACAAGTCGTGTTTTAGGCATTGGCTGTCCGTGCACTACAACGTGAACCAGAAATAATGTTTTAATTTAATATCTGTGATATTTTGTGATTTAGTTTTTGGGACTTATATGGGATGTTTTATGCCTGCAATAAAACATTAATAAAAAGAATAGAAAAAAATAAACTATATTTAAACTTTGTGTTATTTTCAGAAGCAAAAGTGATACCTGTCAGCAATAAAGTGTTATCAACGATTTTAAAGAAAGGTTAGTTTACCTTCTTCACTTTATAATTATAATACCTACTACCTGCCACCGATATTTATACATTTTATAATATTATACTGTAGAAAGTCTTTAACAGAACTCATTTATATCATCATATTTTTTTTATCAATGCTACATAAAAACAATGACAAATGATAATTCGCATTTACAGATGTTGATGTGCAGATCGAATCACTCGGCTACAATAAGGGAGACACTTATTTTAGAAGTAAGTATATTTCTCGAATTTTAACTTTCGTGAGACGTGTCTAAAATACTACTCATAAATCCACGGTTAAACTCACGTATTAAATGTCACGACAGGCGACAAAAAAAATCAAAAAATCAAAAAAAAATTCTTCAGGATGAGTGTTTTCGTGGCAATGTCGCTTGAATCACTGACCTGCCTGGCCTGTCGTGATACGTGAGTTTAACCCTGGATGTATTAGTAGTAAGTATATTTCTGTCTCATTCTGACACATTGACAACGTAACTCTAAACTCAGCAGACTCAACATGAATAAGGCCGTTAGTTATGTTACGTTATCATGAAAAAACGATGTAAAGCGTGAAATAAATACTTACACATTTGCGTCAACAACTACGTGCTATTATCGCATCGATAAGTCTGACGTTTTTATAACAATAACATATTTAAATTCCAGATACACATAAAAGCCCACAAAAATCGCTCGCAAAACAAAAGGAAACGCAAATGCAAAACAAAATCGACAAACTACAACGACGGAACAAACAACTGAAACGGATACTGAAAAAGATCTGCATAGTCGACGAAGTCTCGTCTCCTTACATAAAGAAAGTTATAGAGAAGGCTGTATCAAATAAACAATTGAGGGACGGTATCAATGAATTCACACATGAAAAACAACTGGCGGTTGCAATATTGAAGAGAGCATTGAATGCGTACCACTACCTTAGTTGCTTAATGCCTCTGCCTAATGTGTGCGCTTTGCAAAAGATAGCCAAAGGTGTTCCTAGCAGTAGTAATACTACTAAGTGTAGACATTTGTTGTAACGTTTAGCACACAGGCCTTTTGAGTTCTGTTAGAAAAGTTTCCGTTGTTTAATGTTGACAAGTTTTAAAGAAAAAGGTGACCGTTTTCGGTGCAATGTTGATTGTGATTTTTTATTTATTATTATTAATAAAATGTATGTTTATGATATTACCGTTTATTATTGTTATTGTACTTATCTTATCGATAGTTCCAATACAATATAGCGAGGGACATACAAAAGCCAAAAGGAATCCTGACCCAATAACTAGTAGTACAGCACGTTTAAACCTGGGGCTTATTGTGAAACTTAGTACTTACGAGTGTATTACAAGCGGAAGTCACTTTCTAATAAAAGGGGGGTCCCTTACTAATAACCCACAAAACTTTACAAGAGTGATCGGGCTAACTAGTGAGCTCCATCTTTGGCCTTATCATTAAGTAATTAAAAAAAACTTACTAGCAGCAAGTCTCCCAGCCGCTCGAGCGCCCAGTACCAACCAGTACACAGCATACAGTTCCAACAGCTGGTATGTACAGCACGGTTCGTGTTTCCCCGCTGAGAGCGAAGGTAATGTATACCGACAGGTTTAAGTAGGTACATCATAAACGATCTGGGTGTTCTCAAGCCACCTAGTGAGCTCTATCTGTATTCTTATTCATTTTTAATGAAAACCTTACCAGTAGCAAGTCTCCCAGCCGCTCGAGCGCCCAGTACCAGTACACAGCATACAGTTCCAACAGCTGGTACAGCACGGTTCTAGTTTCCCCACTGAGAGCGAAATTGGTCGCGTCCAGCTCAGACTTGTATACCGACAGTTTCAATGGAATCCAATACGATCTGGGTATATTCAAGCCAACATAACTCGTTTAATCGCTATAATGTTATTCATATTAAAACTTACCAGTAGCAAGTCTCCCAGCCGCTCGAGCGCCCAGTACCAGTACACAGCATACAGTTCCAACAGCTGGTACAGCACGGTTCTAGTTTCCCCACTGAGAGCGAAAGTGGTCGCGTCCAGCTCAGACTTGTATACCTACAGTTTCAATGGAATCCAATACAATCTGGGTATATTCAAGCCAACATAACTCGTTTAATCGCTATAATGTTATTCATATTAAAACTTACCAGTAGCAAGTCTCCCAGCCGCTCGAGCGCCCAGTACCAGTACACAGCATACAGTTCCAACAGCTGGTACAGCACGGTCCTAGTTTCCCCGCTGAGAGCGAAGGTTGTCGCATCCAGCTTAGACTTATATACTGACACATTTGACAGGTTTAACGTTATCAAAGACTATATAGGTATTTTCAAGGCAAGAGTGAACTAGGCCACCCAGTGAGCTCTATTCTGTAGCCTTATTATTTTGTAACCAAAAACTTACCAGAAGCAAGTCTCCCAGCCGCTCGAGTGTCCCGTATAGCTCCAACAGCTGGTACATCACGGTCCTAGTTTCCCCACTGAGAGCGAAAGTGGTCGCGTCCAGCTTAGACTTGTATACCGACCGATTTAACGCAATCTAATACGATCTAGGTATTTTCAAGCCAAGGGTGAACAGGCCACCTAGTGAGCTATATCTGTATTCTTATTATTTTTTAATGAAAACCTTACCAGTAGCAAGTCTCCCAGCCGCTCGAGCGCCCAGTACACAGTGTACAGTTCCAGCAGTTGGTACAGCACGATTCTAGTTTCCCCGCTGAGAGCGAAAGTGGTCGCGTCCAGCTCAGACTTGTATGCTGACAGGAGAACCACTCGCGCGTGAGCCTGGGGACAAAAATATTAATAAGTTTCTTTAAACTGGAACTGCCATAACAAATGAGAAAAAAAGCGGGTTACATAAGTAGGATGATCTTACAAGGTATTTTTCTATGGACTTTGAAGCTAGCTACTCGAGGTGAATAAATCATTGTATACGCAACTAACTAAGCTACGTTAAGTTCACCATATGACTATTGCATCGTTACGGCTACGCTACTGGTTTCCATACAATAAATCTAACAAAATATTAAACTGGTCATCGTCATCAAACTAACGGTACCGCATCGCTATAAAAGTCCCAAACACTCATTCTTCACTCTCTCGTCAAAATAATAGATTTCCAAATTACTCTAAACTCCCACTATAAAACCATTACCAAAAGGATCGTGAATCTGATACAATTTAAATTCATTTATTGGCGAAATTGCTTACATTTGCATCCACAACTAGTTTCTACTACTGATATATGACCACATTGGCCCCGGAAAAAACCGAAGAATTTGAAAAAAAAACCATTTACTTAAAAAAACTGTGACTAACAGTCTCTCTCATTTATTTAACGACGTTTATGTTCCAATAAATCTTGAGTCGTTATAAAATTGTTTCGAATAATTAGATTTTATGTAGTTTTATTGGACCAATCCAATTCACTATAAAATTCGGCCAAGATCATTCAGTCTCAGACTATTATGGATGCTACTGAACTTGTAGGTACCTACTCTGTGCATCAAAGTGGGTAGGGACATGCACAGGTACCCACGCCGTCATATCGTGTGGACGATGCAAATCATCGCGTTGCGCAACGCACCTAAATATGTAGGTACCTACCGTTTGGATTGGACCCAGCTTAAAGTAACTTAAAGATGAGTTAGGGTCGTTTAGTCGGTAACGCGACCACCTTCGGTTAGCGACCACTTGACGGACTAGGCTGCTTCAATTAAAGATATTAACATTTCTACAAACCCAACAGAAAAATAATAACTTATTAACTATTCTTGAATAGTATCAGAATAAGAATATATACAATTAAAAACCGAAAGCTCAATCCAAATCAAGAAAAAATAACCTCAATTCACACATTGCTTCCGTGGAGTGTTGACGTGCAGTGAATCTGTGAAAAAAATAACGCGACAGTTGGCGCGAAAACTTAAGTTACGCCACTTAATTTTAATATTATGCTGAAATTAGTTAATTGATCGTTTAAATTATTTAGCTGTTGTAATAATTTCGTTGAGATTCGGCATATTTAAAAATAGATTTAAATAAAATGGGGTGGTCGCGTACCCAAATACATAATTACCAAAGAAGTCGGATAGCGACCACATCGTTTTATTTTTCTTTACTTATGGATTCTTATGCGGCACCCGCGTTATTTAGCTTGGCTAGCCAATTGAGTCGGTATTTAAGCCGCGCCAATCCAAGATATGTCCATAGTATATATAATATAATAATAATATATAATTATATATTATATTATATAATAATAAATAATTTATATGAGATGGTTATATTATAAATTAGAAAGTGTGTATGTCTGTCTGTCTGTTATCTCTTCACGCTTAAACCGATGGACCGATTTTGATGAAATTTGGTATGGAGATAGTTTGAGTCCCGGGAAGAGACATATACCTAGGATAGTTTTTACCCCCGAAATAATCCCCTAAGGGGGTGAAAGTTTGTATGGAGCTACGATATAAACGATTTTCACGCGGACGGAGTCGTGGGCAGACGCTAGTGTAAGTAGAATATAATCTAAAAGTTAAATAAAAGCTTGTAAAAAGGTTGAATTTAGATACCTACTATGAATGACATGTGTGACTGTAATAATAGCACTCTGGTGTGAGCGAGATGGCGAGCTTTTTTCGATTCTATTCTTCATTGACACTGCAATGTAAAGTAGATTTAGAAGAGTAACAAAAGGGGAGTAGACAATAAATAAAATGACCTGTAATTATGAATTTTCTCGAAAAAGGATTAAATGTAATGTCAAATGGAGAAAAAAAAGAGCAGAGGATTAAGTAATCACAAAGTTAATGTATACAAAGTTTTAAGAGGGGGTATATTCTATCCCTTTTCCGCAAAACGAACCTTCATATGAAACGATTGTCATTTACTATGACGCTCGGGGATTGTGACGTCACCATCCACTAGCGTTTTCTCTCTCTAACAAGCAATATTAAAACGGTTGTAGCTTCGTAATTTTTGGAGATATATGAATGGGATTTTCGTCACTTGGGCTTATTATTTTGCCTTCGTTTTTTTGGAGTAATAATAAATGGTTAGTCTACACTCCTATTTGTAGTGGTATAAGGGCAGTTAGGTAGGTCAAACTTTAAGAAAGAGGTCAATCGTCGAATCCGACTCGTCTGGGTAGGTAGCGTTCGGGAAGCTACGCTATGGCACATCTTTTCGTCCAATATTCCGCAGTGTCTCAAGGCGAGAGTCTTTGACCAGTGTGTGTTGCCAGTGATGACGTATGGCACTGAAACGTGGTCGCTTACTACAGGCCTCATAAGAAGGCAAAGTCACCCAAAGGGCAATGGAGAGGGCTATGCTGGGAGTTTATATGCGTGATCGCATCAGAAATGAGGCTATCCGCAACGTAACCAAGGTAGGTAACCGATATAGCCATCCGAATCGCTAAAGTTAAGTGGCAGAGGGCGGGGCATATTGCACGTAGAACCGATGGCCGTTGGGGCGGAAAGGTTCTCGAATGGTGACCACGTACCAGGAGGCGCAGAGTGGATAGACCCCCACAAGGTGGACTGATGACCTAGTAAAGATCGCAGGTATCCGCTGGATGCAGGTGGCGCAAAACCGGTCATTGTGGCACTCTTTGGGGTAGGCCTATGTCTAGCAGTGGACGTCTTTCGACTGATATGATGATGATGATGATAAATCGTTTTATTAACTACTTAACACTATTTGCAAGAGTGGTCGCCAACTAGTTAACAGGTGGTCGCAAACCGACTAAAGCGGTCGCTATCTAGCGAATTCGCTATTTTGAAACCTTTTCTATATTTTTTCCTAATCTATGGATGAAAGTTCTATATTTTATTGTAGGTTTCAAAACTTGACTATACTCAGAGTCTTTACGAATACCATCTATTATGTGAGTAAATTGAATAAGGTATACATTTACTAATCTAAAGTGAGCAACTCGGCTAAGTGGTCGCTAACCGGCGAAACGACCCTACCTAATTATAGTTAAAAGCCCCCATAAGACAACTACGTATATGCATTTTCAATAGCCTTCCTAAAGCTTATGAGCTCAAATACATAATATATTATACATGGAAGTTACAAAAGATCGTATGTCAACATGAGAGCAATAATGTATTTAATACCTTTGGTAAACATCCCAAGATTAACATCCTAACAACTTTTAATTAAGATTTGAAATTCCAACTATTTGAACGCAGGGACATTTGGTCTTGACGTCCTTTTGTTCTAATTTCAAATGAAACAAAACATAAATTAATTTTCATAATAGAGATAGGTACCTATATTTGCCTTCAGGCTGAAATAGCCATAGTAAACGTAGAGGCGATGAACTCTGAGAAAGATGAGATGCCGCGCGGTTTCAGCTCTGGCCCGCGTTCAAATCCCTCCGCCCCGCTTCCGTGACCTATCTGACGGGGCCTTATGGCCGTATTGGACTAAACAGGAATAAATAATCAATCTGAGATTAAACCTCAAACGTGTATGTGCATAAGAATATATACGAATATAGGAATAAGCTCTGTTCAGGTTTGGTCTAATGGACACTGGCGATTTAATGGACTCATTACTAAGCACGGCGTTATGGCACCTAAGTAACAAGCGGGCTCATCGTGTCGCGTGAAATTACGCCTGTGCGTAAACGCGGCCTTAGACTTAGATTTATTATAGAACACCTACAGCCTAATAGTTTAACACGGATCCAATGTTGTTACAGAAACAGAACCATTCACATATTATATAACTCAGCGGCAGAGCGCTTCGGGCGCTTTACGTTACAAATGTAGCTTAAGCTACCACGGGTACGGACAACGGCGTAGTGCTACGAGCGTAGCGTGGTGGTGAATGAGTTGATGATCAGATTCTAAAGTTAACAAGAGCCGTTTACCTCAGAAGCAGCCACCAGCTGCACGGATGTCAGGTTCCACGCGTCTTCTTGGCTTTGGCCGTTGTTCATGTGTCTCTGCATACTCTCCAAGCACGCCTCGACTTTTCTAAAGGGACAAATTTGGATCATGGACAAAATAGTTATAATACATCTATGCATGCAGTTATTTCAGATATTCATGTATGCACAGGAATAGTAAACACATTTTATCTAAAATCTAAACCGCGTAAGCCCCACACGTACTTTCATTTGTAGGTACTTGTACAAGTAGGTATAGACCTACTTGTACAAGTACCTACAAATGAACTACATATAGGTACCTAAGTAGTACTTCAAACCTGACATTATAACTGCATAGCCAAAATAACAGCCGAATGTACTTTTTTTTATACAACGACGGTGGCAAACAGGCTTACGGCCTGCCTGATGTTAAGCAGAGAATAATAGAATCACAAGCCCCGGATCAGTACTTCACCAAGTACTAATTAAGGACTAACGACGATAGATATAAGGAATAGAATACAAATATCACGAAGTTAAACATAAAACCGAAGCCAGAACAGATCCACGAGAAATTAAAGTAACGATTCATTATTAAATATTTTGAAATCAAAAAGTGTCAAGACATACCCGGCTGCAACCTTCTGGAACCCCCCAACGATGCCCTGCACGGAGCTGTCCCACTTGGCCAGCTTGCGGCGGTCGGCCAGGTACGCCATCGATGGGCTCACCTTATGTCCCATGACCACTTGAGTGCCGGCTTTCATTAGCGCCCTGTAAACAGTACATCTATCACATATGTGCTGCCACAACGAGATAAACATAGAGCTGCTCGTGGTAAACAGGTACCATGGAGAGTAAGTATACCTTCGCACTTCGCCAATAAAATTTGCACCATTTGTCTATCAGCTCCTCCAAATTAAGTGCATGTAAAATGCGTCCATGATCGCTTGGCTTTGACTTATAACATTGATAAACTGGCAGAATGTTGCCGTACCTCGCTGTTTGCAGATGTAGAACAGTATTCTTCCTCTCGTAATTGAACCTTTAGTGCCTGCAACGCATTGATACAGGTTTGACAAGAGCGTGTAGCCGTGCCCTCCGCAGGGATTCCTGCAACGCTCCACTAAGATCCGCTGTGTTTAAGGTAAAGGGAACCTGTTCGTATACCTCGCAGTCTGCAGGTGTAGAACAGTGTTCTCCCCCTCGTAAGTGTACGCGGCGGTGCAGTTGGCATATGTCTGGGGCAGGTTTGAAGAGAGCATATAGCCGTGCCCGCCGCAGGCCAATCGGCAACGCTCTATCAGCACAGACGCGTCTGCCGTGCTGGTGGCCTTGAGGCAGCATGATAGGGCGTGCAGCTGGTGAATAGAAAGGAATGATGTTAAATTCGCTAAAGCAGGCTTGATCATCATCATCATCATATCATACTTGATCAGCGATAGAAATAACAGATAAGTAGTTCAACACATCTTTACGTGCGGCTGTATTTTGTGCGTGCTCTACAGCGGCAGTTACAAACGCGCACACACATACAAGCCGCGCGCAAAGATGAGATGAACATCTGCAAGTCGTTCACATATTACCTATATGACTCATTCAGCGACAATCACGACACTTGCGGCAGAGCGCTTCGGGCGCTTTACGTTACAAATGTAGTTTAAAGACGACCTCTGTAGGCTAGTTGGTAGTGACCCTGCCTACGAAGCCGGAGGTCACGGGTTCGAATCCCGGTAAGGGCATGTATTTGTGTGATGTGATGAGCAATGAATATTTGTGTAGCAGTGACACGGCGCTCGTTACAGGCGCACGCAGCCATACAGCGGCAGTTACAAACGCACACACACATACAAGCCGCGCGCAAAGATGAGATGAACATCTGTAAGTCGTTATCTATTACGACATTTTTCACATTTTCGCGATGATCTAGATTGTAGAACAAGTGCAGTGATAGACCACTCTTTTATATTTTCGCATGCGTAAGGTAAAGACCGGACAGTAAGGTAGTAAATCATCACTACCTACCTACGCTATTTAATTTTTCTTCTCAGTACCTACTCATGATCCTCCTAGCGTTATTAGAGAGCTAGAGCTAGAGCCTAGAGCCCGGAGTCCGCTTTGATACCTAATCCCAAGTCTTGGCATAGGCACTACTTTTACGAAAGCGACTGCCATCTGACCTTCAAACCCAGAGGGAAAACTAGACCTTATTGTGATTAAACCGGTTTCAACGAAAAACTAACGGTAAATATCCCGTACATAAATGAGTTCCGAAAAACTCATTGGTACCTAGCCGAGATTCGAACCAACGACCGGCGCTCGACTATTGCATGCCTGAACCACTAGGCTACCATAGCTTTTCCCCTCAGTACAGCGGTTAAAATTTTAAACCCAGGATTCGAGAGGCTCAGAGCAGTTTCGTCTTTTAACAATCGGTATAAATAAAAATCCTATCGACATTTATATTGGTACCTCAGCCAAGTTGTCCAGATTCCCGGCCTCCAGTTCCTTGTTGACCCGATTGTAGATGACCCACAGCTGGTAGCAGTTGATGTAAAACGCGTGGCTGGTCGCGATTGCCACGAACAACTTGTGTTGCTGCGTCACATAGTCCAGGATCTGTGGCTCCGGTTCACTGGAACAATAATGTGTGTAATGTATTACCTGTCAAAGGTGCATCAAGCAAATTCATATATGAAGAAACCACAAAGAATGTATCCCTAGGCACTAGGCAATTCCTCTACCTACACAATGGGGAGTTATGTTATGCGGTGGAAAGTAGGACTTGCTCCCTTTAACGCATAAGTAGTTGTGTCCTGTATGATATGTGTTGTGATGTGTGTTGTATGATCTCTGAGACTCGGAAGCACTGTGGTATTTCTGAACACATCATCATCGCACGATCTTAACCTATGACTAATCTGAACACGTTTTTCACACAAACTTACAGCCTCACAGATTTTTCCTCTTTGTAGTATATAAATAAATAATAAATAATAAAATTGATTTATTTCAGGCAAATACCCATATTTTAACACAAGGAAACAAAAGCAATAATAATAATAAAACAATCGACACAAACACTCACTTAATATTACATATTTGCAACACTGGGCAAAGATCATTACCTTATTTGGCCAGTGATGATCTTTACCCAGTGTTTTGTCATCGGGCAGTCCAGGCGCTCAGCAAACATATTCAGGATGGTGTTAGAACTGCCGCGCACTCTGCTCAACAGAGACGCAACTCTCTTCCTTCTGATGGCGTGGAAGCCATCAGTGTGCGCCTCTGCGAACATACCCGACGCGCTACAGTGTCGCGGCAGTTTCATCAGCATCCTGAATATGTTATTATATTGGACCCTGAGCGTATTGTACGTGCGCTGCGTATGACTCACCCACAGGCTGCTGGTGTAGAAGGTCTGGCAATAAGCCCTATACAATGTGACTTTAACTTCTTTCGTGCACCGAGCAAACCTGCGGGCTATCATGTTGCCTCTTACGGCCAAGGCCCTCCTCTCTCTCTCTATATCCGTATCATCTCTCAAGTCCGGCGTGACCATATGCCCCAGATATTTAAACTGGTCTGCCACCTTTAGAGCAACGCCGCCCAACACTACCGGAGGCACAACTGTCGGGTTATATTTACTTGTTTTAAATATAACAACTTCGCTCTTTTTAGAGTTGTACCTCAGGCCATGTTGCTCTGCATAGCTCTCGCATTTGCTTACCAGCTGCCTTATTGCATTGATGGAGGGACCCAGCAGCACCATGTCATCAGCGTAGCTAATAATATAGATTTACAGATTATGAGATGTGTGTGTGTATAGATTAGTATAGATATTAGATAGTATAGATTCGTATGGATATAAATAGATAAGTACTAATATATTCTTAAAATATGTCAATTATCTTACTCAGGCTTAGGGCGGGACTGTCTCCTAACGGCCGCATATCGCGTGGCGATGGTGACCGCTTTCCCCGTAAGGTTGCCCATGAGACACAGGATCGTCATCCTGATGTAGACCATGGTGCCGTACACCAGTTTGCTGTTAGGCCCTGACACGAACGTTCCGTCCTGGAAGAAAACAGATTTACGAGACATGAGACTAAGATTTCTGCACTAAATCGAAAATTGGCACTGGCAAATATACCTCATTTGTTCAATCATTTCCAGCCCCCACTGTCCCGATCCTGGGCAAATGCCTCTTTCTCCCACTACCGACTGGATCTCCACCAAATAGAGTTAGGCAGACCCGGACGGTGTGGTGGAACGACCTCGACGTTTGTCGAGAGAACGGTCTGGTTTAGCAGTCGATAGAGAGTAGAGACAAATATTAATACCTCATCATCACCATCATCATATCAGCCGAAAGACGTCCACTTCTGGGCATAGGCGGAGGCCTATGGGGGAGCCCAAAGAGTGCCAAAGTGACCGGTCCTGGCGGTCTGGCGCATATTTATAAAAAGTATGTGCAGGATCATATCTGTAGGTATAACGCGCCTGGGACATCGCTGGTCTTAGCTTGCCATCACGCCTGATGCCATGCATTTATTTGCCACCATACCTTAGTGTATAAAATGATGTAGGTACTAATTCCAATTGAAGTAAACATATCGTATAGGAAAAGTTAGACCTAGTACCTTCTTCATCTGAGAATACTTCATCAGCATCCGATCCCTGGGTATCCTATGATTCTCGAAGCCAAGGAACCCGTTGTTGACGGTGTTGAAACCAAGCTTCGCGCCAATCTCGCCAAGTTTCACGCCTTTCATCGGCATGTGGGTTTCCAGGTCGCGGATTTGAACGATGAAGGGTTGAATGCCGCAGCTTTTGCCTTTGCTGTAGGTGTGAGCCATCACCACGCAATGGTTGGCTGTGTGACCCACTGTAATTAAGAAATACTTCAAAGATCATGGATTTCATGTTGCTAACTTTTTTTGTATAAGGACGGTTGCAACTGCAAGCTATATATATATATTTACAGCCTGGAGGATTCATTGTGTCATGTAGATATACCTAAGTATCCCACCAAAAACATTAAATGTAAAGTGACTGCCAAGACTCCCGAGCTCATATGTATATCTTTCAGCGTTAAAAAGATATCAGATCATAAGGAGCGCCAAGCTTTACTTAAAATTTAATTTTATTATTTATAATAAGGAGTCCCTATTTCAATTATCAGACCTCTAGCATCAAAACTTGTTGAATTCTCATACAAAATTGCATCCTCTAGTTTAAGGGGTTGGGGGGTAAAAGTTCCAATGTTTTGATTTTTTTTGTTGATTGTGTACTAATACTAGGTTACATACCAAATTTCTGCTTTCTAGGACTTCAGGAAGTAGGTACCCTAGAGGTTTTGATGATCAACGTGAGTGAGTGAGTGCGTGAGCCAGTGAAATCGGCGTTTTTTTAGATATCAATAAAATCTAAAGTATAAGAGCTATGCAATTGAAACTTTATATGTTTAATAAGTTCACTATTGACATCATATCCCGAGAATTTTGTTTATCTGGTATAATCCAAACACAAGTTATGAGGGTTCAAAAAAATGACGAAGCGCTTCGAGAACAAGTAGGTAGTGCCTGCCCTTGCGCTTTGCTTGGCTCGTCTTGGCGGGGGCACGGCGTGCCCCCGGATGGTAAGCAATTCACAAGTAGGTATATCGAGTCCGTTATAGTTAAATGATAAAATCATTGTAACTACTGCGTTATATGTTCTAGTTTTACTTAGATTATGCTTTAAATAGGTTCATGGGCCTTTCTCATCCACAGCCCTGGTGGTTTTTCTAATAAGTAGGTAGGTACGTAGCGACGTAAATACTACGTATAATTTACAGAACTTTTAATCCCATTACAACATAGCTGCTTGTGTTGTCTACATTGTGATAAACACAGTAAAATCAACATACCTACTCTCATGATAAAATTTTAATCATGTGAATCATGTGTATAATCAATTATAGATATTAAATAGGATATTCGGAATTAAGTCTTAGCTCAACCCATGCTCAACCTATATACCTATACTTTACAACGAAAAGTAAAAATGTTAAGTTTGTACGGGTTCGTACAATAATATTTTCCCTATTTCAGTAATTATACTTAGATTCTATGCCAAAAATGGTAATTGATTCAAAATCTAACTTTAACTAAATCTAACATTGCTGATCTTCAAATGGCAAAACTTCACAAATCGCCTCAATAATTCGGAAGCATCATCAATTCATGGCAATACATCATTGGAGACGAACTTACATGCTCCGGGCCACCACTTGTAGGCTGTCAACTTAGGGCTGTTCAGCACGAACTCTTCGGACTTGGGGTCGTATTCAGCCGTCGTCTCGAGGCCACGGATAAATGTACCGTGCCCTAACTCGGTCTGAAAAAGACAAAACGTAGCTTGAATAAAACTAATTTTCAATGGCTTGTCCACATCTTATTTTTTTTTTTTATACTACGACGGTGGCAAACAAGCTTACGGCCTGCCTGATGTTAAGCTGGTACCGTCGCCTATGGACACTTGTGACTCCAGAAGAATCACAAGCGCGTTGCCGACCCTTTATTCACTTGAGGATTCGCTGTGTAGGCAGATAGAGACATGCAGGTCCCTCACTCCCAACACAGCGCACCCTAGGGAGCTCTGGCGACCTTACTCACCAGGAACACAACGCCACATACTTCATAGCATGCAATAATATAGCAACACTACAAAGCAGTGGTGCTATTATTGCTGCGGTCTTCTGTAAGGTGTAGGTACTTCCCCAGTTGGGCTGCTCCACATACGAGCGAGATGACATTCCGCTGTGCCCTACCTCTCTAAGTATATTGATCTCCTCTTCATCATTTGACTGACACACAGACACTGACACATCAGTTACCTTATTGTTTTGTTTATTGGGCCTCAACTCTAACGGATTATTTGCACGAGTTACTAAATGAAAATGAAAAAATGAAAATTGTTTATTTCCTTTTTTAAAAACACGTTACAATGCCTGCAGTGATTGGGACTTCCTTTTAGGTAAGTATACCTGTGTTAGGATGCCCCGCTCTTCCATAGCTGGTAAGTAGGTAGGAAACTTACATCTAATATATTCTAGAGGTTAATCTTAGCTTAGTTTATTTTTAACTAGTAAATAACACCTTATATTAGGTGCTTATGTTGTATAATTAGGGTTTTAGCCTAATTTAAGTGAAAAATAATACAAATACTATATTAAAGGTAAGTGTGTGTATGTGTGTGTGTGTATGTGTGTGTGTGTGTATGTGTGTGTGTGTGTGAGTGTGAGTATCTAAGAATTTAGAAAAGAACAACTCAAGTTTTTTGGGTGTAGGTGTTCTCTGACCACTTCGAAAAAACCTCATATTGGTTCTAACCGACCGCTATAGCCTAGTTGGTAGTGACCCTGCCTACGAAGCAAGAGGTCCTGGGTTCGAATCCCGGTAAGGGCATTTATTTGTGTGATGAGCACGAATATTTGTTCCTGAGTCATGGATGTTTTCTATGTATTTAGGTATTTATTTCTCTATATAGGTATCTATATCGTCGTCTAGTACCCATAGTACAAGCTTTGCTTAGTTTGGGACTAGGTTGATTTGTGTGAGATTGTCCGCAAAAAAAAAAAAAAAAAAAAAAACCCTGGAGATGAATCCCTACTACCTAGTTGGTCTCAAAACCATGCACGTGGTTCCGGTAGTCCGGTACGCAGGTCGCATGGCACTTCAAGTCGTATTGATGGACATTGTCATTCTAATTTTGACAGATTATAATCGAGTCGTGGGTATTTAGCGAGATATAACATTAATATATATAACCTCGACATGAAGTTGCTGTCATATCGATATTGAAACATTTGGTCGATTGACCACTCAACCATTCCATGTGGCAGCCACGTTATGAGCTTATGACAAAGGCACTTATACCTAACACTGTTCAATCTCCCAAAGCTCCCATGTTCAATCTCCCATTATTTTTACATTTCAATTATATTGACGATCATGGTAGAAATTCTTGTAATTTTGACGACCGCTTTAGCCTAGTTGGTAGTGACCCTGCCTACGAAGCAAGAGGTCCTGGGTTCGAATCCCGGTAAGGGCATTTATTTGTGTGATGAGCACGAATATTTGTTCCTGAGTCATGGATGTTTTCTATGTATTTAAGTATGTATTTCTCTATATAAGTATCTATATCGACGTCTAGTACCCATAGTACAAGCTTTGCTTAGTTTGGGACTAGGTTGATTTGTGTAAGATTGTCCGCAAAAATATTATTATTATTATTTATTTCTGCAAATTTATATTGTAATTTTTATCCTGAAATAAATGAAAAAAATAAAAAATAAAAGTGTTCAATTCAAAACCCACGATCCATCATTAATTGCGCAAGTTCGTATCACGAAGGAAAAGTAAAGAAGAGTATTGAGTTACCTGAGCGTATGTCCCAATAATCTCCATATTCTTGGTCTTCGGCAGCCAATACTTCTGCTGCCCCTCGTCGCCCTGCCCGGCGATCACGTTGCTGAACATGGAGTAATGCAGCATCAGGGGAGAGTTGTCCGTGAACACGGCAGACGTGATGGTATTGCGAATTGCTAGCCTGGCGACAATATAAGTTCATCAGAATTTTGACGACCGGTTTAGCCACGGAACAGGATCAGGAATTTAGCAGGGTGTTTGCTGGGAGGTAGGACTCGCCCATGTTCCAAAGATGGGTCTGAATGCATTCTAGTTTTGTAAATTTTGACAGTTAGCAATCCATTTATTTATTGATTACTAGCTGTTGCCCGCGACTTCGTCCGCGTATAACATGTTATCGTCTAAATGTTTGTTAAAGGAATGAATTTAAAAAAAAAAACATTGAAATTAATTTTCTACCTAGACTTTTAGAAAACAATCTAAAACCGAAGTTACAAATCTCTTACTTTCAAAATCTCTTGCTCTCTATACAAACTAAGAACCCTCTCTAAACCCTCATAGTAAACAGTCTGAAACCGTAGTTACAAATTTCTTACTTTAAAAATGTCTTGCTCTCTATACAAAGTTCGAACCCCCTTTTAACCTTCTTAGGCGATGAATTAAAAAAACGCTGGAATAAGTTTTGTAGTCTAAACAGGCTAAGATCGCAGTTACAAATATCATACTTTAAAATTTTCTTGCTCTCCATACAAACTTTGAACGCTTTTCAGGGAAAAATTAAAAATAAAATATTCGGTTTTTTTATTGTAAAAGGTAAGTATTTTTTCTACAAACTATCTAGTCTCTAGCTAAAAAAAAGTGTTTCCCATACGAACCTTGCACCCCTTTTTAACCCCTTAAGGGGTGAAAGGGTTTTTTTGTATTTTAATAAGTAGGTACTTAATCTTTCTACAGAGTTATAAGTTTCTACCTAAAAAAAAATTTTCCTTCACAAACATTGCACCTCTTTATCCCCCTCTTAGCGGGTGGAAATTTTCAAACCACTGAAAGTAATTTACCTATATATTTGTATTCTAATAAATAGTCTTTCTACACAATTTCAAGTCTCAAGCTCAAAAAAAAAGTTTCCTCCATACAAATTTTCACCTGTTTTAATCACCCTTAGGGGTGGAATTTTCCAAAACACTGAAAGTTCTTTATTTGTATTGTAATAAGTAATCTTTCAGCAAAGGTTTGTCGCTTGCGATCTTTTTAAAAAGGTTTGAGATTCTAGCTCAAAAAAATCCCATTTACCAACATTGTACCCCTTTTTCATACCCCTAGGGGTGGAATTTTCCAAAACGCTGTTTTTTTTTATTTGTATTGTAATAAGTAATCTTTCTTCAATTTGTATTCTAATAAGTAAGCTTTCTACAACGTATTGAGTCTCTTGCTAAAATAATAAAGTTTCCCCCATACAAAATTTGCACCCCTTGTTTACCCCCTTAGGGGCAGAATTTTCCTAAACGTTGAAATTATTTTATTCGTATTCTAATAAGTAATATTTATACAAAATTTTAAGTCTCTAGCTATAAAAAATAAAGTTTCCCCCATACAAACTTTGCACCCCTATTTGACCCCTTTAGGGGTAGAATTTCCAAAAATCTCTTCTTATCCGTTGCCTACGTTGTATAAGGTAATTCTGGTGTAAATTTCAACTCTCTAGCCCCAGTAGTTTCGGCTGTGCGTTGATGAGTGAGTGGGTGAGTCAGTCAAGGCATTTATATGTAGGTATAGATAGATAGAAGATGACGAAAATCCTATTCAAATATCTCAAAACCGTTTTAATGTCGCTTGTTAGAGTGAGAAAACGATCGGGGACTGTGACGTCAAGATCCTCGAGCGTCATAGTAAAAAACAATCGTTTCATTTGAAGGTGCGTTTTGTGAAAAAGGGACAAAACATAAAACTTTGGAACTTAGTGATCTATTATCCTTTTTTCGAGAAAATACATTATGATTATTTTATTTAGTGTCTACCTACAGCCGGGTCCGCTGCACCAATGTTTTCCATGTTTTTAAACATCTAACATGTTTTCAGTCAGGTTCGGCAAACAAATAGGGTTTTGTTTTGATTGGAAAAACATGTTTGACGTTTAAAAACCACGAAAACATGGCGCAGCGGACGCGGCTTACGGGGTGTAGTTTCGATTCGCGCGTTCTTTGCGCATTCTGCCAAAGTGCCTACGGCGCTACCACGAAAACCGAAACTCGAAGTTCGTATAACTGCATCCCTGTCACTCGAGTGATGTTAGTGCGATAGAGATAGAGATACCCGAATATTTTCGAATTCCGAAGTTCGTGGTTATAGCTCAGAGGGCCTACTGCGAACGGCATTCGAAGTTTTCCCTCTCTGTCATACTTACGAGTTCGTACGTAAGGGCGACAGAGAGGGAAAACTTCGAATGTCGTTCGCGGTAGGCCCTATTTATATTTTATATTTATATTTGCAATCACGTTCTCGGAAACGGCCCTAACGATTTCGATGAAATTTGTAATACAGTGGTTTACGGGGGCGAGAAATCGATCTAGATATGTCTCATGTCCGGGAAAATTCGTTTTCTCCGTTTTTTCTCCATTTTCTCCAAGCAGACCTCGGTCGCCCAGGGACTAGGTAGTTATTTTACAAAGTTGCGGAACAAAAGTGGTTCAGTTTCAGGACCATAATCGATATTTGCATTTGAAGCTCCAAGGTCAGAGACACGCTCTATATAAAATATTACATTTAAAAATAACTTAATAGAGTGGACCGATTTTAATGCGGTTTTTTATGTCCGAAAGCGGACGTGGTCACGATGGTTCTTATCTACGTTTCAACAAAATCGGTGCAGACGTTTTTGAGATATTGAACTCTCGAATGAAAATGTCGGAGGCTTTTCAACTTTTCTAAGTTGTTAATGTCAAGTCGAGCAAAACAAAGAGGCACGGCCGTACCATCCTTTTCTCGAAGCCATGCAGGCCATTTTCAATATCCTGTAATTTTGTGCTGGCTAAAGCTAGAACCCTGAATTTTCAGGAACATGTAGGGATTGTAGGGCATAATATGGCTAACATATAATATCAATAACATTTAGTTTAAGAACTATTCTCCGTCAAAGTTCGTTCGTTTTGTCACTGACATAAGGTAAGTGTACCAAATTCCGTAAGTGAACATAATTCCGTTAAAATTGCGTGTAAAACCGTAAAAAACAAAATAAATATTTTATCAATCTATTTATTCAAATCTTCAAATAATATAGTTTACACATGTGGGTAAAATTGCTTAAAATCATTCATAACTATTTTATTCTATGGTTTTAAAAACGAATTCACGGGATTATGTTCACTCACGGAATATGGTACACTTACCTTACTCACTTATATACCTACTGATAATGATCACGCTAATTCTAAGGTACTTCTAGCAGACCCACAAGCTCCAAATTTGAAAGGTGATTCGTTTTTAGCCTAATAACTTATAAAAAACCTAAAAATATTGCAATTTCAGTCACGTTTCAGAGATATACAAACTGCATAAGTAAGTTTGTAATACAAATACATGCGATTACAAAGTTACTTTTGCAGTTCATTCCTGCAAAACTATACAAACGTTATTTGCGGTTAGTAAAATAACATTCCCATACAAAGTCTACAAAAAGAAATGAGATCCCATAAAAAACATTCCATGTAAAAATAGGCCAAGTCTTGAAACTCTTTCACAGTTAAAAGTGGTGAGATATTTCGTAGATTCAAGTCAGGCATTCTTATTAATCTTTATTTGCTTGCTAAATAAAATTTTATGACTTGGCAATCACACTTCCATAGTTTTAGGTACCTATGCAAAAATTAGTAAATGCAATAAAGTTGTGTGATTCCCAAGTTCCAGAATTTTATTTAGCAAGCAAATAAAGATTAATAAGAATGCCTGACTTGGCTCTGACATATACACTGACTCACTTATGATCATCGTAATGCTAAGGTACTTCTAGCAGACCCACAGGCTCCAAATTTTGAACATAGGGTAGAGGAACCAAAAGATGAACGTTTAAGCGACTATCCCAACTTTACAATTTTTTTTCGAGGAGTGGTGATTTAGTTTGTTGACATTTAATTTTTTTATACGATTTCGTATATAGTCGAAATTAGATATGACTATTTTATACCATCCTATTACAATACAGTATTTTATTAAAAATGGTTTTATGCTAAAGTATGTCATTTTGCCCAGAAGATGAACACTGTGCCCAATAGTTGAACATTTTGACACCAATAGTTGAACGAAGAAAAACGTAACACCGCGCAGCCTCTGACTTTTGGTCTAGTTATTATATAATCATTGTTATAGCAATGTATACTAGTTAACAATCACAATATTGATACTAAACACAGAATAAAACAGTTCAAATGTACCCTTTTCATATGGTTACAATTATAAGCGATTATTTTTTACATATTAATCATTAAAACATTTTTTTATTAATTTATCATTAGATTACAATAGATAAATTGTTGGGTTTTATATGTATAAGTCAGATTTCATATTTATTACGTATTTTTGTTATTAAGATGTTCATTGTACTAACCACTAACCCTTGCCTAAAACTTGAACGAACAAATTTTGTTCGTTCATGTATTGGGCACGATGGCAAAGGAATGAACGGACTAAATTTAACAAAGCGTTCACTTATTGGAATCGAAGCCAAAAGTTGAACGAACTAATTTTATTCGTTCCTCTACTGGGCAGCGGTTCTTTGTTGAACAATTGTGCTTTTCATAGTAAAACAAAGCCCAAAATAACTGTTGGTTCCGGACATCGTCACTTAGCTTAAGTAGTTATTTTTTAATGATTTTTTTTAGTATATTTCGTGAAAAGGAACGTATTCATTAGCGACAGTTAGGTAGGGTAGTTGTCTGGTTTTTTTTGACATTTAGTAAAACGCCAGTTGAGGGTATATCGTTTGATGGCTGACAACGGCTCCGCGCGCAAGCCCATTCGTCGCGCCCAAAAAAGATCGCAAATTTGTTGAAACACGTCCCGAAACCTTCGCATCGACCAGTGCTTCATCAGCTCGCGCCTGTGGAAGTGTGGACTGTCGGTACCGACTCATCTGTTCGCCGGGCACGCCGGGGTGAGTTGGCCTTCATTTTCGATTACTTTCACTGGCATTTCTCGTAAAAAAAATTGTAGCTTTCGTTTCGCAAAAAATACGCAATTTCCCTGCTCGAGGGCGATTGTACATTTGGTACTTCTAACCGGATCCTCCTAAAAGTGAGAGCAGCTAACCTGCCTCATGGCCAGGAGTGACGTTTGAACCATTTTCGTATCGAAAAACTGTCGCTAATTTCGTCTCGTTAATATTTCGCTAATTTCGTATCGCTAAATATTTCGCCTCGCGTCTCATTAAAATTGTCGTTTAATTACCTATAAGTAGGTGGGAAAACATTCCACTAGCAGTGTCGAATCCGTAGCCATCATTATCATAATCACACGAATATTGAAATAAGTATTAAATTGTTACACCTAGGAACGTAATTAATCGCATAGTAATTCAAATTAATCATTTTGAATATCGATGTAAATTGTTGAAATTGATGATGCAATTAATTACACGACCGAATTGAGTAGACATTAACGTGATCCAAATACTGCTTGAACCGAGTACATTTTAAAATTAGTCGGGTTATACTGCACCGCGTGCCATTTCTTATGCTAACCTTTTATAGGTTACCGGCGTTGATTTGATGACTTTAAAACAACGATAAAATATTTTAGTTATTGTTGTTTTGTAAAGTGAATAACAAATAGACAGACATATAAATACGTTATATCAATTGCAAGTTCATTGACTTTCATATACTTAGTAAAATTAAGTACGTAATTCTACAAAACAAAAAATATAATTTGCATATTTTGTCCCTATACAATTATCGTGCATTATTGTTGAATAATGTTCACAGATAGTTGTCCATTAATATTCACATAGTTACCTAGCAGAACCTAGATAATCATCTATTCAATAGCTTGTTATTAGTTGACTAAATTATTGAAGTAAGTAGGTAGGTATAGAATTTGGCTCGAGGAAGTGTGAACTCGATTAGGGTCGTTTCGCCGGTAACGCGACCACCTTCGGTTAGCGACCACTTGACGGACTAGGCTGCTTCAATTAAAGATATTAACATTTCTACAAACCCAACAGAAAAATAATTAGTTATTAACTATTCTTGAATAGTGTCAGAATAAGAATAAATACACTTTAAAACCCAAAGCTTAATCCAAAGCAAGAAAAAATAACCTCAATTCACACATTTCACACATTGCTTCCGAAAAGTGTTGACGTGCAGTGAATCTGTAAAAAAAATAACGCGACAGTTGGCGCGAAAACTTTAGTTACGTCACTTAATTTTATTATTATGCTGAAATTAGTTAATTGATCGTTTAAATGATTTAGCTGTTGTAATAATTTCGTTGAGATTCGGTATATTTAAAAATAGATTTAAATAAAATGGGGTGGTCGCGTACCCAAATACATAATTACCAAAGAAGTCGGATAGCGACCACATCGTTTTCTTTTTCTTTCCTTATGGATTCTTATGCGGCACCCGCGATATTTAGCTTGGCTAGCAAATTGAGTCGGTATTTAAGCCGCGCCAATCCATGTTATGTCCATAGTATATATAATATAATAATAATATATAATTATATATTATATTATATAATAATAAATAATTTATATGAGATAATTATATTATAAATTCGAAAGTGTGTATGTCTGTCTGTCTGTTATCTCTTCACGCTTAAACCGATGGACCGATTTTGATGAAATTTGGTATAGAGATAGTTTGAATCCCGGGAAGAGACATACCTAGGATAGTTTTTATCCCCGAAATAATCCCCTAAGGGGGTGAAAGTTTGTATAAAGCTACGATATAAACGATTTCCACGCGGACGGAGTCGTGGGCAGACGCTAGTGTAAGTAGAATATAATCTAAAAGTTAAATAAAAGCTTATAAAAAGGTGGCATTTAGATACCTACTATGAATGACATGTGTGACTGTAATAGCAATATATATAAAAGCACTATGGTGTGAGCGAGAAGGATTATATTCTTCATTGACACAGCAATGTAAAGTAGATTTAGAAGAGTAACAATTTAGGGGTGTAGTTACTAAATAAAATGACCTATAATGATGAATTTTCTCGAAAAAGGATTAAATGTAACGTCAAATGGAGAAAAAAAAAGAGCAGGGGATTAAGTAATCACAAAGTTATAGTATCCAAAGTTTTTAGAGGGGGTGTATTCTATCCCTTTTCCGCAAAATGCACCTTCATATGAAATTATTGTCATTTACTATGATGCTCGGGGATTGTGACGTCACGATCCACTAGCGTTTTCTCTCTCTAACAAGCAATATTAAAACGGTTGTAGCTTCGTAATTTTTGGAGATATATGAATGGGATTTTCGTCACTTAGGCTTATCATTTTGCCTTATTTTTTTGGATTAATAATAAATGGTTAGTGTACACTCCTATTTGTTGTGGTATAAGGGCAGTTAGGTAGGTCAAACTTTGAGAGAAAGAGGTCAATCGTCGAATACGACTCGTCTGGGTAGCGTTCGGGAAGCTACGCTATCGCTTTTCGTCCAATATTTCGCAGTGTCTCAAGGCTAGTCTTTGACCAGTGTGTGTTGCCAGTGATGACGTATGGCACTGGAACGTGGTCGCTTACTATGGGCCTCATAAGAAGGCTAAAAGTCACACAAAGGGCAATGGAGAGGGCTATGCTGGGAGTTTTTATGCGTGATCGCATCAGAAATGAGGCTATCCGCAACATAACCAAGGTAAGTAACCGATATAGCCATCCGAATCGCTAAAGTTAAGTGGCGGTGGGCGGGGCATATTGCACGTAGAATCGATAGCCGTTGGGGCGGAAAGGTTCTCGAATGGCGACCACGTACCGGGAGGCGCAGAGTGTATATACCCCCACAAGGTGGACTGATGACCTAGTAAAGATCGCAGGAATTCGCTGGATGCGGGTGGCGCAAAACCGGTCATTGTGGCACTCTTTGGGGGAGGTCTATGTCTAGCAGTGGACGTCTTTCGACTGATATGATGATGATGATGATAAATCGTTTTATTAACTATTTAAACACTATTTGCAAGAGTGGTCGCCAACTAGCTAACAGGTGGTCGCAAACCGACTAAAGCGGTCGCTATCTAGCGAATTCGCTATTTTGTAACCTTTTCTATATTTTTTCCTAATCTATGGATGAAAGTGCTATATTTTATTGTAGGTTTCAAAACTTGACTATACTCAGAGCCTTTACGAATACCATCTATTATGTGTGTAAATTGAATAGGTATATTTTTACTAATCTAAAGTGAGCAACTCGGCTAAGTGGTCGCTAACCGGCGAAACGACCCTATTATAGGATTGATCTTCGAACGTCATTTATGCACGTTAATTTACAAGTTAAATAAATTGTACCCATCGCTTCGTTCGTAAATAATTTATTCGTAAATATCGAACGGGATCTAAAATTTATAGTTTGATCACCTTGTTGATTCGTGTAACTTGATTAGGTACGTACCGCTCTCAAGAAAATAAAACTTTCTTTGTAATTGTTTATTCGTCTTGTATACTCGTTAGCTTCGTATGTTCTGGACCTTATTATATAGGCAATAAGGTCGAAATTCGCTCGACTTACCAGAGTGTTTGTTTAGTAACACGTTGTTTACATTGTATTACTTGTAACTTAGTTGTGATTTAACTCACAGATATTTAAATTCAAGATGTCTAAAGCACTCGCTCGGCGTAACTTGCAATTAAAACGCGAAATATCGATGAAACGAATTGATGAATGCTTAGCGGCCGGATTGCAAGCCAAGGTGGATTCCTCGCGATTACCTTTGTTCTTGTCTAGGTACAGCAAAATAGATAGTTATTGCTCGAGTTTTGAATCGCACCATTTGAAACTCATTTCTGAAATAACGGATGTGAATGAGTTAGACCAGGAAGATTTGATTCGACAGGATTTCGATGATAAATATTTTCAAATAATTGAAATCCAGTCTTTATTGTCCTCCGGCGGCGCTAGTGCCGAGAGTGGGACAGCCACATCCGACTTGTCCGTGAAATTACCTCGTTTGAACTTGGTACACTTCGAAGGTGATATCAAGTTGTGGGGCACGTTTTATGACATGTTCAACACGATGGTACATCAGAACAAAAGACTGTCAAACATTGAACGATTTTCGATTTTGATTTCGCTTCTTTCGGGTGAACCGCTTCAGTTAATAAAAGGATTTCCCTTATCGGATAGCAATTATTTAGACGCTTACGCCGCTTTGATCGACCGGTACAACAACAAACGAAAGTTAGCCTTTCGTCATTGGGAAGAAATTCAAAGTGCTACTTTGAACTCGAACTCGCCCAGCGAACTACGCCGTCTAGTAGACACCTTTAAGGAAAATATTGCTGTGTTGAAGAACTTGAGATTTCCTGTCAACGACTGGGACTTCCCATTGTTTTATTTATTGATCAATAAATTGGATTTAGACACTCGTCGTCGTTTCGAACTGCAAAACGACACCAAGGAGGTACCTTCTTTCAACTCGTTATTAGAACACGTGAGTAAGGCCGGGCAAGCTTTGGAACTCGCCGAACTCACAGACGGTACCCCCCGCGGCTCGCGCTGCCGCGGCGCCCGCGCGCCCCGCTCGCGCTCAGGGCGCCCCGCGCGCCTCGCCCTGGCGGCCCGCGCCCGACAGAGCGCCCGCTGGAGCAGCTTATAAGACAATGATTGCTAGTAACGCTGCTCCACTTGAGTCGTCCTGCGTACTATGCAAGTCGAACCATGATCTTGCTAAGTGTGTAGATTATCGCAATAAAACGCCTCACGAACGCTTTGCGGTTGTGAAGGACAATAGACTATGCGTAAATTGTCTGCGTTCCGGACACGTGGTTAGATTTTGCCCTTCGAAATCTCGTTGTTTGAAGTGTAATGTTCCCCATCACACTACTATACATTTCGATAATGTCGGTAATCTCGCGCCCGGCGACTGTACGCCGACCTCGAGTAGCATCGCCGCCGCGTCACTGTCGCCACCCTCGTCGTTCGTCAACTCGAGTCACTTGTCCGACAAACGGGTAAATATGCTCGTTTCTGATGCAACGCCCATGAGCCACACCTCGCTTTTAGCCACTGCATCCGTAGACGTATTAGACGGTTTCGGTAGCTACCAAAGAATTCGTATTGTTGTTGACAGTGGCAGTCAGTCGAACTTTATCACGAAACGTTGCGCACAACGCCTCGGACTTTCGGTTCGCAAGACAACCGCTTCTATCGAGGGTATTGGAGAAGTGGCCGCCCTGGCAACTTCCTGTGCGACCTTAAATATTCGTAACATCAAGGCTGATTTTGAAACGTGCATCGATGCATTTGTTACGCCCAAAATTTGTAGTAAATTGCCTGCTGTGAAACTTGACACGGAACAGTTGCCCCATTTGAGCACACTGGAACTCGCCGACCCTAGTTTTGCTACACCTGGAGTCATTGACGCCTTGGTGGGAGTGGATGTCTTTTGCCAAATATTTTCGGGTAACCGTCACGACTATGGTCCAGACGGACCCTCCGTTTTCGAAACTAAACTTGGATGGGTTGTCATGGGAAAGGTCTCGTGCGCATCTTCCCATTTGAAATCTTCGTTGTTTTGTTCGATCGAATCGCTTGATACCCAAATTAAAAAATTCTGGGAAATCGAAAATCTCCCCGACGCCTCCCCGTTAAGTGATGATGAAGTCATGTGCGAGGAAATATTCGCTTCAACCCACGCACGTGACTCCGACGGGAGGTACATCGTCCGTTTGCCTTTTCGAACCGTCGATCCTCGTTTCGGTGACTCACGCATCCTTGCTGAGCGCCGTCTAGTCTCCCTCGAAAAGAGACTTTCTCGTAACCCTGAGCTCCGTAAAGACTACAACAGTTTTATGCGTGACTACTTGGATGCTGGCCACATGGACCCTGTGGCACCTGATCCACACGGGCGTGCTTATTACTTAGCACACCACTGCGTGCTCAAACCGAGCAGTACTACCACCAAGCTCAGAGCCGTCTTCGACGCTACTGCTCAGCCTGCTGGAGGCTCCTCGTTGAATGATCAGTTGCTCGTTGGACCTAAACTGCAATCTGACCTCGTATCGATACTACTTCGCTTTCGTTTACATGCGGTTGTCTTCACAGCCGACATTCGCCAAATGTATCGACAAATTCTAGTCTCTCTTATCGATCAAGACTTCCAACGCATTTTATTTAGGTTCTCCCTTGATGAGCCTATACAAGAATTTCGCTTAAAGACCGTAACTTACGGTATGGCCTCGTCCAGGTTTCTCGCAATTCGCGCCATAGTTCAATTGGCGATTGATGAGGGTAGTAAATATCCTCGCGCAGCTGACACCCTTAAAAGGGACATTTATGTCGATGACATAGTGACTGGCGCTGAGTCCGTCGAATCAGCCCTCGACCTTCAATCTCAGGTCATCAACCTTTTGGGAAAAGGTTGCTTTGAGCTTAGGAAATGGACGAGTAACTGTCCACGATTGCTCGAGAATCTCAACCCAGAACACTGCCACAACAGCGCACTCTCTTTCGATTCGGAACCGACATCTCCTGTTAAGGTGCTTGGCATGGAGTGGAATCCGTCTGGTGACGTGTTCACGTTCACAGTTAGTGCACTTCATGAAAGGTGCACTAAGAGAAATGTTCTTTCGGAACTGGCTCGAATATTCGACCCCCTTGGATTTTTGACGCCCCTGACCCTCTCGTTCAAGCGTATAATTCAAGAGCTGTGGACTCTAGGCCTAGATTGGGATGAAATTGCACCTAACAACATCTGTCAGAGCTGGCATCGCTATCGTTTGGATCTTGATATACTCTCTTCTCTCGAAGTCCCTCGATTCGTTCCTTCGAAAGAGTCCTGCAGCGTTCAGTTGCACGGCTTCTGCGACGCCTCCGAGGTAGGATACTCTGCTGTTGTTTTCTTTCGTATTCGACATGGCGATGGCAGTATCACGATACATTTGATTATGTCTCGCTCAAAGGTTGCTCCTCTGAAAAGGACTTCCATTCCTCGTTTGGAGCTTTGTGCTGGCGTATTATTGACCGATCTGGTTAGCCACATAAAAGACATTTACGCCGGAGATATTGAATTTGAGGAGACATACTGTTGGTCGGACTCCACGGTAACGCTTGCTTGGTTGCGTTCACCATCACAACGTTGGAAAACATACGTTAGTAATCGCGTTAGCCACATCCAGGAAAGGATACCTGCAGCACATTGGCACCATGTTCGGTCCGAGTGTAATCCTGCCGATTGCGCCTCTCGTGGGGTGACGGTTCGAGAACTCGTAGATCACCCCCTGTGGTGGACGGGTCCGGCGTGGTTGGCACTGGATAGTAAAGTGTGGCCAGTATCGTTGTCATCTATTGAAGAACGTGAGGGTGACTGGATGGAGGAACAGAAAGTTCCCAAACAGACGTCGTTATTTGTTGCCATCGACCAGTTTGACGATTTCTTATCAAGACATTCGAGTCTTAACAAAGCTAAGCGAATTGTAGCTTACATTCGTCGTTTCGTACACAACTGTCGTAAACCTGATGATAGACAAGGCGGCCCGCTTGTTCAATCAGAACTCGATGGCGCCCAAAATATTTTGGTTAGATTAGCGCAAGAAAAGGCCTTCTCGGATGAGATTAGGCTCATACGAGATGGCAAAAAATTGGCCAAACAATACAGAAAACTCAGTATTTTCATAGATGAATGCGGTTTGTTGAGGGTGGGCGGTAGGCTTATGCACTCTGAACTCGATTATGATTGCAAACACCCTCTACTGCTGCCTAGTAAGGGTCGCTTAACACTCCTTGTCATCGATCAAACACATCATGACAACCAACATCCTGGATTAAGAACTTTACACTTCTTGATAGCACAAAATTTTTGGATCCTCGCTTCTAAGCGCACGATTAGTTCTCGCTTGGCAAAATGCATAAAATGCTTTCGTGCCAATCCAAAACCTTTGGTGCCTCATATGGCAGATCTTCCAAAGACACGAATTTCGCAGGTAAAACCTTTCTCGTGCATCGGTATTGATTTCGCTGGACCTTTTCCCACTCATATAAAACGTTATCGTGGGGCTATGCCATTCAAAACCCACATTTGTCTTTTCATATGTTTCGCAACCAAGGCAGTTCACATCGAACTTGTAATCGGATTGACAAGCGAAGCTTTCCTTGCTGCCCTACGTCGATTCATCGCTCGTCGTGGTCGTTGCCAACTTATCCATTGTGACCGAGGTACCAATTTCGTAGGTGCCTACAACGCATTGTTACCTCTAATGCAAGATGCGGCCTCTCACGAAAATATCGAGTTCTGCTTTAACCCACCAGCGTCGCCACACTTCGGTGGTCTGTGGGAAGCGAACATCAAATCTTTTAAGACACATCTTTCTCGCGTCGTTGGGAATCAAATTTTGACCTACGAAGAGTTTCTCACAGTTGCTGCCCAGATTGAGGCTGCTTTAAATTCACGCCCGCTCTGTGAGATGAGCTCTGATCCAAATGACATGTCAGTATTGTCTCCCGGACATTTCCTTACATTAGAGCCATTGACGTCGCTTGTAGAAGCTCCTATCAACGATGCAAACATCTCTATTTCGAATCGCTGGCAACTAGTGCAAAAGCTACATCGCGACTTTTGGAAGCGATGGCATATGGAGTATTTACATACATTAAATCAACGCTCGAAATGGCACTCGAACGCTAATGAACCCAAGATCGGAGCCTTAGTTTTAATTAAAGATGAACAACTCAAACCACTCAATTGGTCTCTCGGCCGAATTCTTACCTTGCATCCCGGTAAGGACGGCATATCTCGCGTAGCTACAGTCAAAACACAGTCAGGTGTTATGCAAAGACCTCTGGTAAAGCTGTGTCCATTACCTATCGATTAGATTAGCTTGTAAAATACGTAGTATTTTGGTGGGCGGAATGTTGGTTCCGGACATCGTCACTTAGCTTAAGTAGTTATTTTTTAATGATTTTTTTTAGTATATTTCGTGAAAAGGAACGTATTCATTAGCGACAGTTAGGTAGGGTAGTTGTCTGGTTTTTTTTGACATTTAGTAAAACGCCAGTTGAGGGTATATCGTTTGATGGCTGACAACGGCTCCGCGCGCAAGCCCATTCGTCGCGCCCAAAAAAGATCGCAAATTTGTTGAAACACGTCCCGAAACCTTCGCATCGACCAGTGCTTCATCAGCTCGCGCCTGTGGAAGTGTGGACTGTCGGTACCGACTCATCTGTTCGCCGGGCACGCCGGGGTGAGTTGGCCTTCATTTTCGATTACTTTCACTGGCATTTCTCGTAAAAAAAATTGTAGCTTTCGTTTCGCAAAAAATACGCAATTTCCCTGCTCGAGGGCGATTGTACAATAACCGTGTTGCGAATGGATAGGTACTTCACGTTCAACTTTTGGTTCAAAAATCAACAGTTAAAAAACGATTAATTTGAGCCATAAAAGTTTTATGTACCTTTTCAATAAGAATTTATATAAGCATTTGAAAAAACTATACCTTGCCCAGTAGATGAACGCCGTTCATCTATTGGCTCAGGTACAAAAAGTTGGAACCGTTAGTTGAACGCTAAATATCTCTTAAATTAACAATAAATACGCAATTTGTGATAGATAATCCATTAAAGGCATTAATTAAAAATCTATATCACGCAAAACAATCCATGTAGACGTTTTATTCAATTTTATACACATTTTGAGCTTAAAGAGCGCTTTCCTTAAGTAAATCTCCATACAAACGGTGATTTTGGCGCAAGACCTCGACGCGACAACCGCTCACAGCCGTGTGTGTGTGGGAACACTGGGAACTGTATGAGAGTTTAAATGCCAGCCTCGGCAAATGGATGATGCGTTAGGAAAAAAATATCCCGAAGGCGTAAAATGTATCGCGATTTTTTTATTTCAATTTTACGACAAAACGTTCAACTATTGGGTGGTGTTCATCTTTTGGTTCCTCTACCCTAGTTAGTTTTTAGCCTATCCATTCATTAAAATCCTAAAAATATTGCAGTTTCTGTCCTAAAAATATGGCAGATTTTGATATACAAACTACATAAGTAAGTTTGTAATCCTGTACAAATACATGCGATTACAAAGTTATTTTTGCAGTTGCTTCCCGCAAAACTCAACGAACGTTATTTGTGGTTGGTAAAATAACATTTCCATACAAAGTTGATAACACAATAACCTACAAAAAGAAATGAGATCCCATAAAAACATTCCATGTAAAAAATAGGCTAAGTCTCGGAACTCTTCCACAGTAAAAAGTGGTGAGATTTTTCGTAGAGCCAAGTCAGGCATTCTTATTAATCTTTATTTGCTTGCTAAATAAAATTTTGTGACTTGGCAATCACACGTACATAGTTTTAGGTACCGTAAAACGGGGCTAATTAAAACATGCGAGGCTATTTGGAAAAAAAAATTATAAGTTTTGAGTCCATATATTTTTGTCCAGGCAATGGTAGAAACGTAGATCTTCGTCTGGCAACCCTAAGTCTAATGTGAAGTTGGTCAGTGGTTGCAGAAACGCCCAGGACCTAGCATGCGGGCTTAAAAAAATCTTGATTGTATCTTCTATTCAAATATTGGCTGGCTGTGGGGTATGATTTTTTTTAGTACGAGTGTACATATCCAAAAGTACATATTCTCGGGAGTTTTTTAAGCTATATTACATAATTTTAGCTGTTATTTTGAATGAGATATTAACGGGTTTTTAAAATGAGGCTATTTGAGACTGCTTCTGGGGTTATTTGGTTACTAGTACCAAATATCCACCTTACTGTAAAGGTAGGTTGACCATCTTTTTTTTTTCAACAGTGCAATGGTTCGAGAGTAGGTACAACTGTAGGTACGTACCGTAATTGTCGGAAGGGGGAAAAAATCAACCCTACACGTCGTACCTATACCCAAGAAGCATTGGCTAATGCTATGGCCGACGTGGCAAGTCTTTGGCAGAAGCTGGCGAGAAACATTATTTAAATTACGACTGTTTTTGATACTGCTAATTAATTATGCCTGTTGTTAGACACAATAGAAATAACAATAGAATTACGCCTATAGGCGTCTACTGTCCATCAATGTGTTAAGTAATATGTAGATTTACCAAATACAGTTAAGTAATTTTTCTGTAAACATTTTATAGGTACTTAAGGAAATAACAAAGAAACACATTATATCTAAAGTTGACTTAGAAGTAATTTTTGTTTTACATATATATACTTGATTTACTGTCGTCAGCAAGGACGTTTATTTTATCTTCTATTATATATACATATATATATATATATATATATATATAAAAGAAGACTTCCTGACTGATCATCAACGCACAGCCGAAACTTCTGGGTCTAGAAACTTGAAATTTGCACCCGAACTACCTTTTATAACGTAGGCGACGGATAAGAAACGATTTTTGGGAATGCCAATAGGGGTGCAAAGTTTGTATGGGAGAAACTTTTTTTTTAGAGTTAGAGCTTTAAAACTTTGTAAAAAGATTAGCGTTTTGGAAAATTCTGCCCCAAAGGGGTGCAAAGTTTGTATTGAAGAATTTTATTTTTGAGCTACAGACTTAAAACTTTGTAGAAAGATTACTTACTAGAATACAAATAAAGAGCTTTCAGCGTTTTGAAAATTAAACCCCTAAGGGGTTAAAAAGAAGTGCAAAGTTTGTATGGGAGAAACTTTTTTTTTTGAGCTAAAGAATTTAAACTTTGTAGAAAGATTACCTACTAGAAGACAAATAAAGCACTTTCAGCGTTTTGGAAAATTCTGGCCCTAAAGATGTTAAAAAGGGGTGCAAATTTTGTATAGGGGAAACTTTTTTTTTTTGAGCTAAAGACTTAAGATTGCACAAAAATTACTTACTAAAATACAAATGAAGCACTTTCAGTGTTTTGAAAAATCCAATCCCTAAGGGGGTTAAAAAGGGGTGCAAAGTTTGTACTGAAGAAACTTTATTTTTGAGCTAAAGACTTAAAACTTTGTAGAAAGATTACTTACTAGAATACAAATAAAGTACTTTCAGCGTTTTGAAAAATTAAACTCCTAAGGGGGTTAAAAAGGGTGCAAAGTTTTTCTGGGAAACATTTTTTTTTGAGGTAGGCTTGATAGTTTGTAGAAAAAATACTTATTACAATAAAACAAAACTTAAAGCGTTTTGGTTTTTCATTTTCCCTGAAAAGCGATAAAAGGGGGGTTCAAAAAGTTTGTATGGAGAGCAAGAAAATTTTAAAGTATGAGATTTGTAACTAGAGGTGCGCGCCGCGCCGGCGCGCCGCCGCCGCCGACCAATCACACGCCGCCGCTGCCGCCGCCATCTTGAACCGGCGCGAACAGCGCTTGGGTCAGTACACTTCAAGCGTCAGCCGAAAGCGTAACGTATTTCAGTTTTCGTGCTCGTGCATTACAAAATGGCGACAGCTGATGACGTGTCATCAATGGCCTGTAGCATCTGTAAAAGATGATTTAAGCAGCGTCCATTAAAGTGCGGCACTTGCGTACGTGGCTTGTCAGGCCAATACGAGAGCGACAGTGACGCCCGCATATATGACATGTAAATATCATACACATCGCTGTTGGAGGCGCAGCAGCGCGCTGGTGTCTCGATGCTCGTTTGTGGGACAACAGGTCAAACCAGGTGATATCATTTACTGTCACGCCTTCATTAAGTGACTTCCTCCATTGGTCTCGGTCCTGCGATTGATTTTCCCAGTTCGTGGGATCGATCTTGAAGGACAGCATGTCACGTTTTGCGCTGTCCTTAAAACGTAACATAGGGCGCCCCACTGGTCGCTTAGCGTAAGCTACTTCATTAGGAGAGTTTTACATGGCAAACGAGAGGGCTCCATCCTTTGCACGTGCCCGAGCCAGCGCAGACTTTGTTTTAAAACTGCTGCAATACTGGGTAAACGCGCGATGCTGAGCACCCTCTCGTTTGTAACTCGATCCTTCCACGAGATGTTCAAAATACGCCGTAGACAGCGCATGTGAAAGTTGTTTCATTTCCGTTCCTGTTTGGCATAGGTACGATGTCCAAGTTTCTGTTCCGTACAAGAGTATGGACAAGATGCATGTCTGATATAATAACATCTTCGTATTAACGGTAAGGTGTATAGTATCCCATACTCTTGTACTGAGATTCCCGAACATCATGGAGGCCTTGCCAATGCGGATGTTGATCTCTACATCTAGTGAAAGATTATTCGACACGCTAGAACCGAGGTAACAGAAATTGTCCACAACTTCCAGAGGCGAATCATCCAGCGAAATTGTCGGGGCCTGATCTACGCCTTGTGCCATTACGACCGTCTTTTTAGCATTTATAGACATCGAAAATAATTTACATGCCGCATCAAATTTATCGACCATACCTTGAAGCTCCTCCGGCGACGTCGTGACGATAGCAAACTGTCAACGTATAAATCCTCGCGATGTTTTTTTGGATTTCAACAGATTACGTGAAAGACCAAGTTAAAAGGCATCATCTGAATCCTCCTGAAGAAACTGAAACTCAAGCTGTCGCAGGGACATCTGCAGGTAGCCAAGATACCGTTACCTCAACCTCCTCTTTGATCAAGCTTTCGAAAAAAACATGCGGGAGTTCAACCTACAGAAGATCCTGTAGATCAAGAATGTTTGAAATACTTTGCAACTTGCAAGCCTCAAGACCTTATCGATGGAGATATATTGAAATACTGGTTGACAAACAAAGATATTTTCCCGTGGCTGTCTACGTTAGCGAGGTCGATTTTAAGCTTACCGGCGACGAGGACACCCAGTGAAAGGGTTTTCTCTACAGCTAGGTTAACTTTGTCTGCAAAAAGATCTAGGTTGTCTTACAATCGAGTAAACAAAATAATATTTGTTCATGACAACTACGATAGTAAATAAATAAATATTTATTAGTAAATAAAGATTTTATTATTATTATTATGTATGTATTTCCCGCTCACGGGACAATGATGTCCCGGACCTTTCGGAGGCGTGCGTGGGGCTAGGTACCTACAAAGTACCAACTGAGCCCAACACGTAGAGGCCCTTTTGACAATTTAATGAAATGCAAGGAGTACACCGAGCGGATGCTGTCCCTGCCCGTGTCATGGGACGCACACAGAGACAGCACCCGCTGGGGTGTATAGGGACTATTTCTGGTTGATGGAATCTAAAGAAAACGGGTTATTGGGTGAAAATGATGGACTAGTGGCTGGACTATTGGGTGAAACATCGGACGCCTGCCTAATAAACTGTCTAATTTTTTATCTCTGGCAGACGGTGACTCGCCAACTGCTAGATGGGCCCCTATTAATAGCGACATTAAAAAATGGCCTAAGGGCAACACCAGTCAGAGAGGCTGGGGGGGTAGAGGTGGCACTGGACTTTAAACATATAGCCAACTCGCCACTTAGGTGTCCACATCTACCCTCGAGCAACAGCTCTTGCGACTCCACTCTGGACAGCCAGTTAAGGCAAGCCAGAGGTGGGGAGCCTGTCCAACCAACCACCCGATCGGCTCAGCCTCTATTAAAAAAAAATATGTTTTTCCCATACAAACTTTGCACCCTATTTTACCCCCTTAGGGGTGAAATTTTCCAAAACGCTGAAAGTACTTTCTTTGTATTTAAATAATCTTTCTACAAAGTTTTAGGACTCTAGCTAAAAAAAATAGTTTCCCACATACAAACTTTGCACCCCTATTTTAGCCCCCTATTTTTAGGGGTAGAATTTTCTAAAACGCTGAAAGTACTTAATTTGTATTCTGATGACTAATCTTTCTACAAAGTTTTAAGTCTCTATTTAAAAAAAAAATTGTTTCCCCCATACAAAATTTGCACCCCTATTTTACCCCCTTAGGGGTAGATTTTTTTAAAACACTGAATCTAGGTACTTTATTTGTATTCTAATGAATAATTTCTCTTTAAAATTTTAAGTCTCTATTAAAAAAAAAGTAGTTTTTCCTATACAAACTTTGCACTCTATTTTACCCCTTTAGGGGTAGAATTTTCTAAAACCCTGAAAGTGCTTTATTTGTATTCTAATGACTGATCTTTCTACAAAGTTTTAAGTCTCTATTTAAAAAAAAAATGTTTCCCCCATACAAACCTTGCACCCCTATTTTACCCCCGTAGAGGTGGAATTTTCCAAAACGCTGAAAGTGTTTTATTTGTATTCTAATAACTAATTTTTCTACAAAGTTTAAGTCTATAGCTCAAAAAAAAAGGTTCTCCCATACAAACTTTGCACCCCCATTTTACCCCCTTAGGGGTAGAATTTTCAAAAATCCCTTTTTATCCCTAGCCCACGTTATAAAATCAACATACTGTGCAAAAATCAACTCTCTAAGATTAGTAGTTTCGGCTGTGCGTTGATGAGTGAGTAAGTGAGTGATTGAGTGAATAAGTCAGTCAGGACATAGGCATTTATTATGTATAAATAGATAGAAGATAATGAAACTCCCATTCAAATATCTCAAAAAATTATGAAACTACATCCGTTTTAATGTCGCTTGTTAGAGTGAGAAAACGATGAGGGACTGTGACGTCAATATACTCGAGCGTCATAGTAAAAAACAATCGTTTCATATGAAGGTGCGTTTTGCGGAAAAGGGACAGAACATACCCCCTCTTAAAACTTTGGACTCTTATAACTTAATCATTACCTATATAACCTCTTGCTTTGTTTTTTTCTCCATTTGACTATATTTATTTTAAATTCTTTTTCGAGAAAATACATTATGATTATTTACCATATTTTCGATTCCTGAGCTATAACCACGAACTTCGGAATTCGAAAATATTCGGGTATCTCTATCTCTATCGCACTAACCATACTCGAGTGACAGGGATGCAAATATATGAACATTGAGTATCGGTTTTCGTGGTAGCGCCGCAGGTACTTTGGCTGAATGCGCCGAGCGCGTGCCATTGTCATTCAAAAAAAACAAATTCGTGTTAATTATTTTGTTCAAATTTGTTGATTTCATTTATTGAAATTACGACATAAAACGACATTTGCGCATATAAGTTCTCATATTAGAATCGAATATTTTTTTATGGTTTATATTTTAGCATTTGTCTCGTAAATGTCTATCGTAGACGGGATTTAAATTATTAATAAGTGAAAGGCAAAGCAATTCCGCCATTTTGACGAAAATTTGACGGTTCTTATAGCTGACAGTTGGAGCAGCGTTTGAGTTCAATAAAAATAAATGAAAAATTAAATGAAGTCGTATATTTCGGAAAATTAATTAACTGTCGCAGTCGGATAAAAACTATCCTAAGTTGCAGCTAGAATAATAATGTACCTATATAAAATGTTTCATATTTTTCCGTTCATGGGATGCTGAGAACATTCGAACCGCGCAAAGCTTAGTTTCAAACTGGCTGATTCTTTTTTTAATTTAGAGATTTATTATAAGTGGAGATAAGTGGAGATTAATAGCTACACGTGACTTTACGTTACACGAACTAATTATATTACATGTTACGATGATTTTCTTTTTAGTAGCAGAGTACTAAAATATTTAAGAATGTGTTCATAATTTAATATTTAAACGGTTATAAAAATAATTAAAAGATTTCTTGCAAATTAAGTGGCAATATTTTTGTTTATTTGTGCAATAAAGATTTCCGATTTTGTTCCTGATTTAGGTAGATAAGTTGATAGTATAGTAACCAGGATATTGCAATGATTGATATAAATATTCTCAAAGAGCATTATGATCGCTAAACAAGGTTTTTTATTTTTTTATAAACAAATACAAAGGTAATTTTAATAAATGTATACCTACTTTTTCTTATTTTTTTTTGTTTTTCAATGCATTTTATTTATATTAGCTAATTTCCTCTAGGTAAAAAGTATACTGCGTAAAAACGAAGGATTATTTATTATTTCAATAAAACTTATAAAATTCAGTCACGCCGCCGCCGAGTCATTTTAGCCGGCGCGCCGCCGCCGACAAAATTGTAACCGGCGCCCACCTCTATTTGTAACTTCAATCTTAGCCTGTTTGTTAAAAGATTACACAACTCATTTCAGCGTTTTTTGACATTCATCCCCCAAAGGGGTTTATAAGGGTGTTCAAAGTTTAAATGGAGAGCAAGACATTTTGAAAGTAAGGGATTTGTAACTTCGGTTTTAGACTCTTTGCTAAAGGACTACAAAACTTATCTCCGCTTTTTATTTAAATTCATCGCCTATGAAGGTCTAAAGGATGTTCAAAGTTTGTATGGAGAGCAAGACATTTTTAAAGTAAGGGATTTGTAGCTTCGGTTTTAGACTGTTTGCTAAAAGACTACAAAACTTATTTCAGCGTTTTTTTTTAATTCATCGCCTAAGAAGCTTGAAAGGGGTTTCAAAGTTTGTATAGAGAGCAAGACATTTTGAAAGTAAGAGATTTATAACTTCGGTTTTAGACTGTTTACTAAAAGACTACAGAACTAATTTCAATGTTTTTAAAAATTCATTCTTTAAACAAACATTTAGACGATAACATGTTCTACGCGGACGAAGTCGCGGGCAACAGCTAGTGTTTATATAAAAGAGCACATTTTGGGTTAATATAAATGTAACAACGGATCCAAGTGTGCTACAGGTAAAAAAATATTTTAATAAAACTTGACTTTGTTAGAACAACTTTGTGATTTTTTTTCTCCCGTTTTTTTGTCTGAAAATATGGTTACTCTGCTTTTAATACATTCGGCGGTCGTTCCTAAAGCGTCCTAAATATCACTTGTTATGTTTTAAATAACAAAAGCCTCAAATTTCAGCCAAAACTAGTTCGAAACCCGTCGATTCCCATAAAGCCCCAAATACGAGGTTATTTAGAACACCTCTTTAAAAAAATAATACTCATCCTGTATTAACAATTAAGACACGTGCACTATATAGAATGGTGGAGCATTATGCGTTTTATCTATTCAAATATTACATATTTGATAAACACATAAAACATGGATTTACTGATGTTTTAGTCAAAAAATTGTCCCAAATAGCCACATTTTACGGTACCTATGCAAAAATTAGTAAATGCAATAAAGTTGTGTGATTCCCAAGTTCCGGAATTTTATTTAGCAAGCAAATAAAGATTAATAAGAATGCCTTACTTGGCTCTACGAAAAATCTCACCACTTTTTACTGTGGAAGAGTTCGGAGACTTGGCCTATTTTTTACATTGAATGTTTTTATGGGATTAAATATGCCACTTAGATCACGCAATTTATAAATTACAAAATGTTGACGTTGTACAATGATTTAGATTTATTATTGAATCGTTGTATGAAAAAGTCACCTTGTCTAATATTCATCGTTTTGTAGCCCTTATCCCATTTACTTGTGGTCGGTGCTTCATGTCCTTCAAGGTCATCTCATAATTGTTATGAATTATTATTATTCATGTTTAATGAATAATATTTTTTATATGATTTTATTGAAACGTAAAACGCTTAGGAACATATGTAGTTACCTACTTATATATTTTTTTTAATTTTAAGTGTGGACACCACCTATAATAATAACATTTTCGGTGATACACGAATTATTGAAAATGCCCAATTTCGTCGTTATGTTTTGCATGTAGGAAGTCCATTATTTTTTGCGGACATGTCCTTAAAATAACAAGCATAACTAATTAAAAAGAAATTTTACTTTAAAAAAAACTTTTTTTTATACAATACAAATGGTAGAGCATAATTTCAAATCGACTCATAAGTAGTAATAAGTACCTCATTCATGTGATCGGTCCAGTATCTTAAACGCTACCTACGGTGGAACCAGGGATTGTAACCGGGTTTTTTTTTGTATGGGAACGTAACCGTTATTTTTTCCTTCTTTGTTAAGGTGGTTCGATTGCCATACAAAACGTTATTTGACATTCGCAGGCTAACGGCGTGATATTTTAAGAAACTTATGTAACAAACTTTCATAAATTGGCTTCCCATTTGCGCCAAATTTCCCATTTCCTAGAATAAACTTGTATAAACTAGATTAATTTGAGAAATTGGTTTGGGACGTGATATTTTGGGAAAACTATTTTTCTCAAATTAATCTAGTAATATTGGATCCTACATATTAAGTATAAAATAGTTCGAGATATGTGGATATTTCGAGGTTTTTGCAAAAAACCGGTTACAATCCATGTGGAACACACGTATCTAAATACAAACATATATTGCTAAAAACATATCCCTTACTTTCGGCTCTGCTAACTTGTCATACCTGGCATTTTCTTCCTCAGACAGCTTGTTCAGATCAAGGTCACCCAACGCCTGGTGCATGATGACGGCCTTTCGGATCGCGTTCTCATACCGGTCCTTGTGGCTGAGGTATTCCTCGGGAACCTCATCTCGGAGCCCTTTGACGCTCAGGACTTTGTTTTCTGGAACAAAAGCGTACTTTGTCTAAGTTCATGTGTTACTGAAGGTGCGTACGTGTAGCGTATTGACGTTTACTTTAAACGCCACCACTCACAGGCTGAATCCCAATGGGATGATTCCCATCGCAGGGGCTCCACTCCATAGAAGCCAGCCAAGCAGCACTAGCAGCACATGGATACATTGCCTCTAACCAAAGCCTCTGCTAGACGGTCGCCAACACGCGCCTCCGACCGAGCGTCCTTGGTCGGCACCCACCGCTGTAGTATGACATTTTGGTGCAAACAACTGTCTACACGGTTGGTGCGGACCAAGGTCGCTCGGTCGGAGGGGCGTGTTGCCGACCGTCTAGCAGGCACTTTAAGATATGGTTTGTTGCTGCGGGGCAACTCAACTGATATCGGAAGGATATTTCGGGCACAAAAAAAGTGTGTTAGGGCTGTATTTAAAAAAAGGTTTGCACAAGTCCAGGAGACTTGTGCAAACCTATTCTTAAAAGCCATAAAATCCTCCCTGTGCCTTGCAGGTATATCCGAGAAGTAGGTATGTATTCGAACTGCGAACTGCATCATCCGCTTTGTGGAAATGATGGAGCAAGCCTGGGAGCAGGTATAAAGGAGAGGGCAAATGCACAAAAGATCCCACTGGGTCGAAGTGCATCCGAAAGGGCCCTCACCTAGATAAGATAAGATAAGATAAGGTATGTATTTTTGTAAGAGAAAATCTGCACCTGTTTGACAGGGTTAAGTAAGTCCAATCGGAGAAGACACCAACTGGTAGTACCTACCAAGTACCGCGAATTTGCATACAAATGTATATAAAGTAAGTATATCATTATCACCTTCTCAATTAGTGTTAAAATACCATACATAAATTGTTCATGGTCTCCACTACGCAAACGTTGCCTGGAAGAGATCGCTTTTTAGCGATAATACCGCCGGTTGTTTACCATTTACGATTAGTTTAATTTTATTTTCTATACTATCTTATCTGGGTCTGGGTATAGAAAAGAGAATTAACGCAGATAGTAAATATAGAAGAGATAAGATAGATAGATATTTGAGTTGCACTATGGTATCACGAATGAAGTCCTTAATTATGTTTCCTTAAATCGTCCTAATCTAAAACGCGAACAGTTTTCATAGGTAGGTAATAGATATCCAATATTTGCATAGTGTCACCGATCTAGTAGATAAATAGGTCTAATCTAGGTAGGTAACTTTGACCTTTGATACAGTTTATTTACCAGTTCTTTTGGATGTTATTTTTATGTGATCATATGCGTAACAAAGCACAAGCTAACTTAGCACAATCATTCAACCGAATAATTAACGGGATTGGAGGTGAGTTTTTAACCGACTTCAAAAAAGGAGGAGGTTATATGTTCCACCTGTATGTATATTTTAATGTATTTTCGCCGATTTCTCCATCAATTGTGGACGGATTTCCAACATTATTTTTTTAATTGAAAGAGTATACTTCCGAGGGGCTCCCATCTTAACCAAGTCAGGATCTGATGATGGGATCCCAGGGCAATCGAGGGCAACCCTCTAATTTTATAGATACGCGTGTAGTAATTTTGGTATTTTCTATCATAACTCTTGTATTTACCCTCGGAAATCGCAATTTTGGCGAAGTGGAACTGATGATAAAGACCACAGATGACTTATGGACCTCCTCAAAGATGTAAAGTACGTCAAAGATTCTGACATGATTTCGTTGAAGTAGCAACTAATGCAGTGTTAATTCTGAGATCCTTGAGGAATCGACGGAACTCCTTAAATATTATCAGCACACTAGGCTTTATGTCGCGTTTTACGTAACGTTTCAGTACATTTTCGCCGACAAAAAACCTAGTGTGCTAGCTAGGCAGATAACGACTTGGGTTTTTTCTGTAATAATTAACGCATTTGCTCTCGTAGAGCAGTTCATGTAGTAAATTGGAAAGGAAACGAAGTACTGAATTGAAGTCGGTTTAAACTTTGTTTTTAAAGTGAATTATGCCATGTTTATATGAACTGCATGACTGCTAGATATTCCAGTCCCATTCTAATCGCAGTGTTATATAATAGTAAATAGTACGTTTGTGCACAGAAACAAAGTTGTTATTTCACTGGCAGTAATAATTCATTAATAATTCATTTATTTATTCAACCAACTTGGATTATACAATTAAATACTATACACAGACCATAAAAAATAAAAATACATGTCAGGGTTAGTAGGTAAATTTCATCTTACATCTAAAGTGTGCAGTGTGTCAGTGATCACAATCAGATGTTTTTAAAGTTTAAAGGAAAACTTTAATGATGCTGTATGTTTTGCTTATCAGGCCTTTTATAAACTTATAATCATAAATAAAATAATTGGTTAGCCCTCTTATATTGCTGTGCCCTTGCAGGGTGTCACATGTAGGTATAGGTAGGTACCTTTAGATACTTATTTGTAATTTCATCCATGTCTGCAATGAATGTGATATGCAAATAAACGATTAATATTCGAATCCACTTCTGGGCCTTTTTACACTCGATAGCTGATTTAGCGCGAGAACATATCCATACTAATATTATAAAATTAGTGCAATGCGAAAGTGTGTCTGTCTGGCTGTCGTTCTGTCTGTCTGTCTTTTACCTCTTCACGCTTTAACCGCTGAACTGATTGAGATGAAATTTAGTATGGAGATAGTTTGAATCCCGGGGAAGGACATAGGATAGTTTTGATCCCGGAAATCATTCCCTAAGGGGGTGAAATGGTGGGTAAAAGTTTGTATGGAGCTACGATATAAACGAGTTCCACGCGGACGGAGTCGCGGGCAGAAGCTAGTAATTTATATTTCTACCCTCACTTGCAGCCAATGTATGAACTCGCACCAATCACTTATCAAAATGTAAACGGCCCTTAAGTGGATTGTGGTCTGCGTCATTGAGAATTCACAGTTGTATTCTGGCCAGCTGAATCACAACTAGGTAATGTAAACAGACGAGTAGCGAGTTAGAGGAATTACCATAATAACTATAATAAGTATAAAAAAAGATATTGAGGAAAAATTTACAGGTAACAAACGTGCGATGTCGCAAACATCGGTGCCAGATCCAATCCGGACTTTTTTCTGTATTTACAAACTTTAGATCTTTTGGAATTGGAACCATCTTAGAACGCGGCGGCGCCTGTATTTTTTCCTTCAGTAGGTTCTTCAGGCACACTTGATTACAATATGGTAACTCTAAATCACTGGACGCTTGTCGGATTTACACACTCAGAAGTGTGTAAGATCATTAATGTAGTGATCCGGCGAGTTGACCTCGACTGACCGTCGCTAAAAAGTAAAAACGTCATCGGATGGGTCAGTAGTGTAACGCGCTTTCGACCGTAACAACGTACGATACATATTCGCTTACCTCTCGCTTTCCGTTCCTGCGTAATCTTCTCCCCTCCATCCAGGAAATGTGTCAACTCTTGCACATTGAACGTACACCTCTCTCGCTCCTTTCGCAAGTCTTCATTTACTTTCTTGCTCACAACCATTTTAGCGTCCGCTCCGCTTGAAATCGAGTTGTCACTGCGCGATTCGTAATATGCTATGTTTATTGGTAACGCAGCGTAATCTTAGTGATAATTTTATTATGATTATTTGCGCGCAATCTCGCTGGTATTTGAGAGTAAAGTACGCTCACAGCTGATCGAACTTTGTATTCGGTTAGCGGACGTTACGCTTTGGTGAAATTCTGTTCGGAACTAAAGTACTTAATAACCGCCGTTCGGAATGTTCTATAAGTCTTGTGTAACTACATCGTGTATTATATAATTACTTCGTTGTTACCTACACTACTGATGATTATGTACATAATTTGTATGTGTTCGTTAAATAACAACATTTTAGAACTCAAAAAACTCATTACTAGTGGTACGCCCTTCCGACCCAAAATGTAAACTCGCTATGTACCTAAAGGCCTCCACACACCGGTCGCGGGCGCGGGCCGTGCGCGCGTCGGGCGCGGGCCCGCGCAAGTTGTAAAACATTGAAACTACACTTCAAACACACATCGAACGCGGGCCCACCGCGAGCCCGCGGGTGCGCGTTCGGTGTGTGTTTGAAGTGTAGTTTCAATGTTTTAAAACTTGCGCGGGCCCCCGCCCGACGCGCGCTCGACCCGCGCCCGCGACCGGTGTGTGGAGGCCTTCAGTATTCGTGGCTCCGTCCAGCGCCATGCAGCCAGTGTGGTGCTTAGAGAAACCATGTTACCTATTAGATATTCAACATATTATACCTATGCTCAGTCGAATGGGTTAGCGGAACGTTTTATTCAGATAGCTAAAAAATTGTTTAAAAAAGCAGATCATTAAGGCAAGGATAGATAGGTACTTAGCTCTAGAGTATAGAAACACACCAATTTCAAAAGAATTCAATTATAAAACTCCTTCAGAGTTCTCGATATATTTCTGTGTTCAGAGTTGTTAGGGAGAAAAATCAAGAGTCTATATTGCCCAATTTTGAGAAACCTAGTAAGGAAAACTGGAATGTTCAAAAAACCTTGTATGACAATGCATGGAAAAAGAAACTATATTATGATAAAGGGTCAAGGAACTTGTCAAATCTCAATGAAGGTCAAAAAGTTGTATTAACTAATAATGATAAAAGAAAGCCTAATAACTATGCTGAGGTATTAAGAAGGGATGCAAGACCCAATTCGTTTAAAATTAAGACCGAAACTGGTCAAGAAATCTCTAGAAATAGGAGATATTTAATAGACTGTAACAATCAGGAAAAAATGAAAATTATAACAGATAATCTGATAAATAGTGATGCTGAAGGAGTACTAACTATGTTGAATGCAAGTACTTAGAAGAAATAGCGTTAGTGGTAGTCCAGTGGATAGCTATAATGTTTCAAGACAAAGTGATGTTCAAAACAGCAGGGAAGAAAATCTGAATAGTAATATGAATGAAAATAGAGGCTTAGAAACTAAAACTAGAACTGGTAGACTCATCAAGAAACCTAGCTATCTGTCTGATTATGAAACTAATTGAATCAGATTATTACATAGTACCTACCTAGCAGCTTTGATTAAGTGTTGTTGAAAAAATGAAAATGAAAAATGATTTATTCAGTAACTTATACTATATAACAATATAGGCTGGTGCCTCTTTGTAAGTATTTATAATACCTGTATTAAGAGACACCGCTCTTCCACTGTGGTAACTAACGTATACATAAGAAAGGTAACTGACATATATCAAAATTAAGTATTAGGTACATGTTGAAAATCTAAAACTAACAAAGGATAAAAGATATTTGATTTGTGTATACTTGTGTGTATACTTGTGTGCATGCGTGCGTGCATGCGTGTGTGTGTAGTGTGTGTATGTTTGTGTGTGTGTGTGTGTGTACGTGTGTGTGACTGTGTGTGCGTGTTAATCATACAATATTACTAAGTAACATTCTGCATTATATTATCTACGTCAGCATAGTTTTTTAATTTTAGCCATTTCGTTACTCTGATTTTACACTCGTATAACGTGGTAGGGTATATGTCGTTATATATATTAACTATATTATACAGGGCCGACTGTGATACATGTTGCCTTCTTGCATATGCACTGCGCATGAACGGAACGGGAACAATTTCAATTTTCCTTCGTCTTCTGTATGTTGTGTCTGGTATAAAAGTCGTGGTTTTGTGTTTCTTTGTTATTAAATTTAATAGATATAGTTTGCGTACAGACAGGAGATCGCAAGTCTTATATAGTTCAGTCGTAGGAAATCTAAATGGCTTTGAATACATAACCTTAAGCAACGACCTTTGTGATCGCTCCAACTCCAGAAATTTAGTCTTTGTAGCGCCTCCCCATATGGGAATACAGTATGCAAGAACTGACTGTGCGAGTGAAAGGTATATTAGATTTAGTAGATTTTTTGTAGCTACGTTTCTTAGGTTTGTAAAAATCCAAATGAGTTTGCGAATTCTTGTCATAAGAAGTTCAATGTGAGTGTGCCACGTTAAGCGCTGGTCAACCATAACACCCAAGTATTTTGTGCTCTCCACTTTATTGATGCTTGAGCAGGAGCAGTTAGGTTGTGATGAATTGAGGCATGTGTGAATCCTGACTGAGAAGTTTGTGCCGGGCTGTGTCCGATTATAGTTGGTTAAGCATATATAATTGGTCTTACTAACATTTAGGGTAAGTAAATTTTTCCGAAGCCATCCTGCGATTTTTGTGAGACCACATTCAGTAGATGAGCGTACACTGTCCCACGTATCCCCTGTAAATACAATTGCTGTATCATCAGCATACGTGAAAATGGTGCCATGTTCAATGTGCATATCACAGAGTTAGTTTATATATATTAAAAATAGAGTTGGGCCAAGGACACTGCCCTGTGGCACTCCGTAGGTTATAGTGCAATCATCACTTACATGATCACCTATTTTCACTTTTTGAGCGCGGTTTTCGAGGTAAGATTTGAAAAGAGATAAAGGGACTCCTCTAATACCAGCCTTCTCCAGTGTATTTACAAGTATGGGGACAGACACGGTATCGAAAGCTTTTTTAAGGTCCAAGAATACTGTGATACATTTTTTGTTTTTATCTACATTTTCTACAATTGATGCTGAGAGGGCCGCAACTGCGTCCTCGGTGGAAAGACCCCGCCTGAAACCAAATTGGGAATCGGATAGTAATTTGAATTTATTTAAGTAATTAACACGTCTAATATTGATTAATTTTTCTAATATTTTAGAAATCGCGGGTAGTACGGAAATAGGTCTGTAGTTCGATATATTGTTTCTGTCCCCATTCTTGTACACTGGAGCTATAATTGCTTGTTTCAAGGCAACAGGAAAGACCCCTAGCCTGAAGCACAAGTTTGCTAAATGTGATATTATTGGAACCACAATACTGCTTGCGAGTTTCAAGAATTGTGTTGGAATTTTATCCCAGCCAGGAGCACTACTAGATTTTAAGTTAGATAAAATATTAAAAACCTCTTTGGGATCAGTTTCGAATAAAACAAGAGAATTTAAACTAGACGACGAGGGCGACATGTTGCCTGAGGTGTTTCCTGGAGAGTGGTTACTAGATGTGATGTGCTCAGCCAAAGATTTGCCAATGTTGGCAAAATAAAGATTAATTGCATTTACGGAGTCAGCTGGACAACTTCTTAGATATCTAGTAGTTCCTTGTTTTCTGTTCTTTTTAATTTCCGATTTGTTATGTTATTTATAGCTTTCCATAGTGTTTTAGTATTACCACTCGATTTTGTTAAATGTTCTTTTTGATATTTCCGTTTTAGTTTTTTAATTTTTTAGGTTGCTTGAAGGAAAGGGGGATGTAAGGAAGATATGTAGGTGTGGACTGGCAACACTGTGTGAGACATGTCAGTCAAGAAATAGTAGATTGTTAACCAAGGGCTGAAAGGCACCCATTCCTTACGAGATATTTTGGCACTCGAACCAAGTGAGAGCGCCAATAGTTCGAGTCAGAAACGGGTCTTTCACCCGAGTTAAACACTCTACTTTTCATATCGAATACGAGGAAAGTTAAAAAAACCACAGAAGGAAAATTGAACACTATGTTTATTCAAAGTATAGGTACAATTACTTGAAATCAATGGAAAAGTAGAGCAATTTGCGAATGTTAATGTAGTATTTTTGTCTGGAATATTCACATTCTATACCAAAAATTAGCGCCACCTGAAAACAAAACAATTTTAGTTAGGTCATACCTACTTATTTATAAACTACGTAGGTATTTGTCAAAAACTATTTTTTTACGATTTCTATAGAAATTTAGTTACATTTACAATAGACTATGATTATTTTATTACCTTTGTTGCCAAATAAACACCATCATTTAAGAAGGTTTTTGCTTTTAAGACCACGTTATTCGAAATCGACCTATTTTAAATTCAATAATAAACAATGAAATACTGAATTTTTTGATGGGATATTGAGATATGTTATAGTTTAATAACCGCCCTTGATACTTTTACGAACAAAAAAACAATATTTTAAACTTTGCTCGATCATATCATGCCACGAAAAATGGGAAATGCTGATCTTATTTCGAGTTGTACATAAAGTAGGCGCAAAATTGACTCAAGTGAACAATTACAAAATATAGACAATGATGTAAAATAGATATTTTTACGAACACTTTCTTTAAAAATGGCTTTATATTTATTTATACACAATTTATCCGGGAAATTGACCGGCGCGTCTCATTTTCGTAGGCAGTTAGTCCATGAATGAACTGACAACTTGTATGAAAAAAATTACAAATTTGGAAATAATTTATAATAGCTGACTTTTTCTTTGTAATTGGATACATTATCAATTAAATACGACAAAATCCAACAAAATTTCAGACATCAAAAAAAGGATAACTTAAGTATCTTCTAAAAAGTCAGAAAAAATATGAATAAATGGTTTTATCTTTATTTTGGTTCATTTACATTTGCTTTATAATATTCAAGATAAATAATAAAAAAAAAACAATTCATGTTTTATTTAAATCTATATAAATACTTCCGGATGGAAAGTTTGTTGGATTCTTAAATAAAGCATCTTAGAATAATGTATTAAAATGATGGAAAGAAAAAAAACGCTATTATAAATTAATGTTTTTCAAAACCGTATTTTGCCTGGTGGAGTACAGATGGTCATGTGGCCTCGAGCTGGACAGACGTCTGTAGCGATTTTTGTCATTTTGACAACTGTATAATTCGCAAGTTAAATACCAGCAACCAGATAATAATATGTTGTTAGGGAAAAAATAAAGAACGTGATGTGGTTGGATAAGCACTAAAACTAGATGTTATGGTATTTTTACAATACGCACTAATATAAAAGTTCAAAAAACACACCATTCGAACACGATAAATTTGGCATAGAGGTAGTTAGTAGGCGCGGCGTTGGTAGGCCCCCCCACAAGGTGGACTGATGACCTGGTAAAGGTCGCGGGAGTCCGCTGGATGCGGGTGGCGCAGGATTGGTCACTTTGAACTCTTTGGGGGAGGCCTATGTCCAGCAGTGGACGTCTTTCGGCTGATATTATGATGATGATAATGTTGATAAAATAGTTAAAGTCTCGAGGAAGGACATTGGATAGTTTTTATATCGGAAATCTACCCCTAAAAGGGAAAAGGAGGATGAAAGTTTGTATTGAGCTACGATATAAACGAGTTCTAAGCGGACGAAGTCGCGGGTAAAAGATAGTTTATCTAGATAAAAATGAAACTGATCTAGATAAATTCAAAATAACAAATGACGGATTATTTAGTTACTTCAAATAATAGATGATTTAGTTATCTTCCCGGTTTTTCGTAAATAGATATTTTTTGCCCAACTCTGCCGCATACTGCTTATACCTAAGGCGAGGACCAATGGGAATACACTACTTTTCTGCTCTAGAGCAGAAACGTATCACTTTCAGCACACTTTTTAGAACAACAACGACCCACTTTCAGAGCATGAGATATGAAAAGATACTAAACTAACTATTAAATGTATATTGGATAGAACATAAGAAGAGAAAGATAATAAAGAATACCAAGATCATCTTTTTATTTATTACATATTTTCACAAACCGCTGTATCTTGGCAATATTGACAACTTGACCTTGACCTAGTTGGAACTTAAAATTACTAGGTATTGTCTCATTATTTTCCTACGAACTTTCACGACGTTCTGATCAACGATACCTACTCAAGTTATCGTCGAACAAACATGCATACCTAATACATACCTACAAACGCCGCGCCGGAGTGTTCCAAAGTTGTGTTGATATGATGCGCGTTTATTTCTCTTTACAAACCGCATCAAATAAATAAATAAATCTTACAGACCAGTTTGATCTTATACTTAATAGTAACTGTATCTTGTATTAACGACACAATAAGTATAACTTAGCGAATCCTCAAATCAATAAAGAGTCGGCAACGCGCTTGTGACGCCGTGTCTGGTTGCCATCAGGCATGCCTGGTGAGACTTCTGAAACTAAATATAAAAGATACAGAGTTCTTAGGAGTCACGAGGCCGATTTTAAGTGCATTCAAAGATTAAAAAAAAAAGCCTCATACGACCAGTACTCTAAAAGAGACGCTCCACGGGCCGATTTTGTCGGACTACATCATCGGATGCAGCCGACTCGTGATTTCGGGCCGTGTGGATAGCTATCCTGTGGATCCTACGTGTCGGAAACTCGGAAGCACGGCGGCCGGCCAAATCCAGGTAATGCCTAGTTTACACTATGCCGAAGTGAGCAGGGAAGTGTGGGCGTAAAATGCGGTATTACGCCCGTTTGACCACTTCCCTTCCCACTTCCCTGCTCACTTCGGCATAGTGTAAACGTGGTGTAACTCCATACTAGATTCTCTGTGACCTGGCCGTCCGACAAAAACGGCCCATGAAGCGTCTCCTCAACCCGGAGAAATTAGTCTAAAATCGGAGCTCGATTTATTGCGATTTTTTTTATGCGATTTATTGCGATGGTTTTGCTCGTCTGGCGGCGGCTATTGGTCAACTGGCTCAGTGTTGCCAGTTTCAACTCGTAAAATTGTAACTTTTAGTTACTGAAACGGGCCAACGGTAAATAATAAACATCTTACTTTCACAATCACTTTTATTCACATCACGACGTCACAAGTTAAAGTTTTCCCTGCAGGAACGGCTTGAAGTGGGTGTGGAAGCTCTCGTTGACAGGTTTGGCGTTGAGCGGGGTCTTGAGGGCCTCGTTCATCAGTCGCTCGTACACACGACCATCGTACGCGCCGAGGGTCGACTGTAGGATCTGTGAAGTATTACCTTAGCTATACATATACTCGTACAGACTCGCTTGGCCAACAAGGAATGGTCTACCTTCGGTCTGCCAGAGACGTGTCTCATGTGTGAACTTGCATTTTCAAATATTTGACAGCTAAGTCTATCTCTGGTGGATTTTACTTTTATTTACTTCTATCCCCAGATACTCAAGAGCAATTGGAAGAGATCCCCCAATGGGCTAAGTTCCCCTTTGTAGGTACTTAATTTCTATTTTTATCTTTGTACTAAACTGAAATGAAAAGGAAGTAAAGGAAATGCTGAAGTTAACATGACAGTTGCCGCGGCACTTTCGTTATTATTAGAACTGAGGGTCCGAAGGAATAGAAGAGGATTTCAAAGGACCCTTAGACAACTCATCTCCCATAACAGCTCACGACTTTCATTGTTTCCATAAAAACCAGGCCCTCTGTCGCTGCAAACCTATTTTACAGGTTAACTGTGTAACCTACCTTTGTGTCAAAGTAGATGAAAACTTTTCATGGTCCCATCATGTAGATTACGTTTGTGATAAATTAAGAATATTACTTGGCAAGTTTTATCACCTAAGTTTTAAAGTTCCTTTGCATACGCTAAAATATTTGTACAAATCCCTAGTCGAATCTATTATAGGATACGCCCTTACCTGTTACGGATTAACTTTTAAGACAAATTTAAGTAAAATAGAAAAACTGCAGTTAAGATTCCTAAAACTTCTAGTCAACAAAAAGACTAAAAATAAATGTAAGACAGATTATAACAAACTTTTTAAGATATGTAAGATTCTCCCAGTAAGCCTTAAGCATAAATTCATTCTAGCACTTAATCACCATGGAAGTGGAGAACATAGCCTATCGCAATTATGTCACACTTACGGCACCAGGTCGGTAGCTGCGGGCAAGTACAATATACCAAGGGTAACCAATTACTATGGCGATAGATGCCTGCGGAAACACCTACCCTACACTCTAAACTGCGTGCCGGCAGATATTAGACTGGAGGCCAATAGAGCCACATTTAAAAGAAAATTATTTAATTATTTCTTAGATAGCATAATAGTAGATAACTAGCATTGTTCCGACGAGGAACAGATGTAGGATTTAATTTTACTTATTTTATTTTTCTTGATAAAGTAATAGGTATTTTTTCATGCATACAAGACAACACAATTAGTAAAGAATTATTTTCCTTGTATTTTGGGGCTAGTTTTTCGGAACTGGCAACTTTCTGATGAATTCCAAAGCCTTTTCCGGCGCTTGCAGCGCCACCTGGAGATTAGAAAAAACTCTTGCTACCGTTGCGACACGAAACGCACGCTCCGCGCCGATCGCGAATCATAATTACTTTTTACCAACATAGACTGTTGCATCTTGCTTGACAATCAACCTGGACATCCATAAAACCAGTGCCTATGTGTTAAGTGTGTGGGTCCCAGCTGGGGTGGCTATAATCCTGAAATCCAGACCAGAAACGACGAGGAGAAAGCGCAGCTGGATTCACGTGAGTAGCTACTCTGATAAACTGCCCCTACATAATTTTTTGATCCGTTCGATCCGGATATTTCTTTATCAGGTTGTGTTGTCTTGTTTTCTTAGTTTTTTGCGGTATTACGTACCCATTTCTAACACGTTCGTAATTCAATTTCACGTTGTCATTGCCGCCATCTTTGTATTCGCAAAATGGTACCTAATCCTAACGAAGATAATGTCGAACCCGATGATACGTCGTGTATAATTACGCAAGACATATTTGAACGTGATTTAATTCTCGACGGATTAAAGAGAACGTTACAATTCGCAGCGACAAACATCGACCAATTTCGGTCTAGAACAATAGACTTAAATGCACAACAGCGAAAGTTTAACAAAATTCAAACCAAAATCGAAAAGGAATTAATTAAACTGCAAAAGTTCAATAAAGAAGCAAATATTAAAATTCGTAACGATTTCGATGAGTTGTACTACGCGATAGTTACTCATTTAAATAACATGAAGGAGGTAGAAACAGAAAAGCGTCGCGCGAGCCGCGTTCCTGCCCCGTACGACACGTTTATAAATGATCGTCGTACTCTGCCGAAATTATCGTTACCCGAATATAACGGCGACCCGACGGGTTGGCCTGCCTTTTTCGATTTATTTCAATCGCTGGTACACAACAACAATGCCTACACGGGCGCGGAGAAGTTTAGGTACCTACTTCTATCACTTAAAAACGAGCCACACAATTTAATCAAATCCATTCCCATTACGGAAGATAATTATTCAGTTGCGCTAGATATTCTAAAATCCCGATATGACAATAAACGCATAATTGCATCGCAACATCTTGATCGACTGTTTGACATTGAAACCTGCACCGGCCGATCAGCTGTTGCCATCCGGAATCTATTAAATGTTTATCACGAAAATACCAAAGCGCTCGAAGTTATGGATTTTCCGGTTAGGCAATGGGACTTCGTACTCTTAAATTTATTACTACGTAAGATTCCCGTAAACACGAGAAAAGATTACGAACGATATTTGACTAACCCGAGAGAAATACCTAATGTAAATTCACTGATTAAGTTCTTAGAACGCGAACTTTCGGCTGATCTGATGATTAACGTTTCAAATACACAGTCCACAAAATATCAATCCTTAAGTAATCATTGTAATAAAAGTAACGTAAATATAGGCCAAGGTCAAACAAATACGAAACGCATTTTTGCAGCGAGTGTGGCTCCAGACCAAAATCGACCTTATGACCACACAGATAAGGTCCGATCTTGCTTGAAATGCCAAGGTGGGCATCATTTAACGAGGTGCTTAGAATTTCTAGATCTATCGGTACATGATAGACATTCATTCGTAAAAGCTAAAAACGTGTGTTACAACTGCCTTTGTCCCGGACACGACGTAAGGAGTTGTAAATCGAATTTTTCGTGTAGAAAATGCAATAAAAAGCACCATACATTAATCCACTTAACAACCGCGAGTGCCTTACCGGTTATAAGTGACACTGCGAAACCTGATGCTGTCTCGCTCGCTCCTACGGAGCAGCCTGGGACTTGCGCGGTGATTCAAAATTCTTATGCAGCAGCTAGTCAGCGAAATGCAGATAAACAGGATAGCATGGTGTTATTGTCAACTGTTTTAGTTGACATACGTTTAGAGGGCAATAGAATTGCTACAATTAGATGTCTAGCGGATAGCGGTTCTCAAGCGTCAATAATATCGGAATCGTGTGCGCAACGTCTTAATTTGCCGCGACGACAGAGTAGCATTCCGATATTAGGTATTGGCGATGAGAAACCAGTAGTACCTAAAGGTACAGTTTCGTGTTTAATTACGCCGAACGGCAAACAACAGCCGATTATTCCTGTAGAAGCATTGATTTTGCCTAAATTAATGCCAAAAATGCCTAGGGTACCACTAGCACCGGCCGAATGGCCTCATTTACAGGGACTTGCGTTGGCGGACCCTGAATTTCACACACCTCAACCTGTTGAAATGTTATTAGGTGCGGATATTCTATCCCAAATTTTACGTGATGGCGTTATCACGGGTAAACCTGGAACGCCCATCGCAATGAACAGCGTGTTTGGTTATTTACTATTAGGTAAATTGTCATTGAATGCTAGTGTTTCGGCTCCACTCCATTCATGTTTTAGCTCGTTTGACAACGACAATCTTCAAAGATTTTGGGAGCTGGAGTCAGTTCCAGAGATGCGAGGTTACACCTCCGATGAAAAACTATGCGAATCCTTTTTTCAAAAGACGCATACGCGTGATGACACAGGGCGATACGTGGTCGCTCTGCCGTTCAAGCCCGACGCACCGCCCCTCGGCGAGTCGCGGCAAATTGCCCTAGCACGATTCCATAAGATGGAATATCGTCTAGAACGTAACCCCCAGTTGAAACAGGATTACCACGCGTGCCTCCAGGAGTACGTGGATCTCAACCACATGGAGCTCGCGTGCGATAACCCTCCCACTGGCGCGAGTTACTATATTCCGCACCACTCCGTGGTCAAAAATTCGAGTGAGACAACCAAGACCAGAATTGTATATGATGCTGGTTGCCGGACAACCAGTGGTTACGCGTTGAATGATACCTTATTGACGGGTCCTAAGTTACACTTAGACATCGTTGATGTTCTTCTGAAATTCAGAATACACAATATTGCATTCTGTTCCGACATCAAACAAATGTATCGCAACATTCTGGTTCGTGAAGAAGATAGGGATTTTCAGCGTATCCTTTGGCGTCAATCGCCCGAAGAACCTATACGCGACTATACACTTCGAACTGTCACATTCGGCGTTTCCTGTTCCCCTTACTTGGCGTTAAGGACTATTAAACAGCTCGCTCATGACGAAGCTGAGCATTTCCCGCTCGCAGCACCCGTGCTGCTAAATGACGTTTTTGTCGACGACATTGTCACCGGTGCAGATACCGTAGCCGGAGCCCTCGATCTGCAGCAGGAGTTGGTAGGTATATGCGCCACTGCCGGGTTTGAGTTACGCAAATGGCACAGCAATTCGCCAGCGATCCTCGCTGCTGCGCGACCGCCGGACTTTCATGGTGAGCGGCGCGAAAGTGTCCACTTTGCTGACATGGAGAGTGATAAAGGGGTCAAGGTCCTTGGACTTCAATGGAATTCAGGGTCTGACTCATTGAGTTTCCAAGTACAACGCACTTCTACGGTTTGTACGAAGCGGGCTATCCTGTCGGAAATCGCCAAAATTTACGACCCGCTCGGGTTATTATCTCCGGTAACATTGTTTGCCAAACATTTGATTCAACTGCTGTGGTTGGCTAAGGTTGCGTGGGATGCAGAACCACCGATCGATATAGTTAATTCATGGACAAGTTTCGTTAACGAGCTGCCGCTCTTATCACAAGTGTCGTTTCCGCGTCACATTTTGAACACCAATGACTTCGATTCAATCGAAATTCACGGATTTGCAGACGCAAGCCAGATTGCGTATGCGGGATGTGTTTACATACGTCTTACAGACAAAAACGGTAAGGTTCAAACCTATTTGGTTATGGCAAAAACGCGCGTCGCGCCCTTACGTGTGTGTCTTACCATCCCGAAATTAGAACTTATGGCATGTGTGACACTTTCAAAATTGATCGAAAAGGTGATGCAAATTTACAATGATCGTATTCGCCCCGACCAAGTTTACGCATGGTCCGATAGCTCCGTCGCGCTGGCATGGCTCCGATCATCCCCGCACGAATGGAAGACTTTCGTCTCTAACCGCGTCAGTGATATTTTGTCCCGCGTTCCGGCAAGCTGCTGGCGTCACGTCCCATCGGCCGATAACAGTGCCGACCCCGCATCACGTGGCCTTCTGCCCGCCGCGCTGGTACGAAACGACTTGTGGTACCATGGTCCCGCATGGCTCCAACACAGTCAAGAATCCTGGCCTTTGCAAAAACCGGTCTTAAATACAGTCGAAGAGAAACGTAATAAAAGCGAATCGGTAAATAATAATTGCGCATGTGTGTCCACATCGCCTCCTTCCCCGGACGATACCCTAATTACGCGATTTTCGTCGCTAGGTAAATTAGTTCGCGTCACCGCACTCGTATTTCGTTTCTATAACAAGTGTAGAAAACATAAACAATCGTTCCCTGAGTACATCACCGTACCAGAGTATAACTTTGCATTGAATCGACTGATATTGATGACGCAACAAATAGTTTTTAATGATGACATTAAAAATATTTCAGCAAACAAATCACCTTCCTTAGGTTTACGGCGTCTCTCGCCCATTTTAGATAATGACGGATTATTACGCGTCGGCGGACGCATTCATAAATCTTTTTTACCGTATGAAGCCAAACATCAATTGATTTTACCTAAACGACATCCGTTAACAAATCTCATTATTGACGATACTCATATCACTGAGCTTCATGCCGGTCCGCAGTGCGTGCAAAACTCGCTCTTACAGCGATATTGGATTATATCAGGTCGTGATATTGTGCGTCTGCGAGTCCATCGCTGCATCCCATGTTTCCGCACACGCCCGACGCGCGTGCAACCGAGGATGGGAGCACTTCCCGCAGTTCGCTTGCAACCCGCTCGAGTATTTCTAAAAACTTCATGCGATTTCTGTGGGCCATTCTACGTTCGCGCAAATAAGGTGCGCAACGCAAAAATCGTAAAATGTTACGTTGCAGTTTTCGTATGTATGTCTGTCAAAGCCGTACATCTCGAACTCGTGTCTGAACTTTCGACAGAAGGTTTTTTAGCGGCATTACGACGTTTCACGTCCCGACGAGGATATTGTACGGATATATATACAGATTGTGGACGGAATTTTCTGGGTTGTAATAATTATCTTAAAGACTTATACGCGTTTCTGCGCAGCGATTCTGTAATGAGCGCGCTCAATCAACAGACTTTAAGACAAGGATTAACTTGGCATTTTCAGCCACCTTATGCGAGTCATTTCGGTGGACTCTTTGAGGCAGCCGTTAAAAGTTTCAAAACACATTTGCACCGCGTAATAGGTACTCGGACTCAAACATACGACGAAATGCACACTCTAACTTGTCAAATAGAGGCCGTGTTAAACTCGCGCCCCCTTTGCGTGTTAAGTTCGGACTCGTCAGATCCGCTTCCTCTGACACCATCTCATTTTCTTATTGGCGAACCCTTAACGGCTTTGCCTGATGTTCCATTAACGGACGAGAACCCTAATCGTCTTACTCGTTGGCGCTGGATACAGCAAGCTGTCCAGCATTTCTGGTCTAGATGGAGTAGAGAGTATCTACATCATATACAACAAAGTGGCTTCAAGATCGCGGTCCCGCCCTCCGTGAAGGCACTGTTGTTGTGGTATGCGATGACCATTTGCCGCCGTTGCAATGGAAACTCGCGCGCATTCACGCGCTACATTCGGGGTCTGACCAAGTCACTCGCGTAGTGACATTGAAAAGTGGGAATACATTATATAAACGACCGGTGGTCAAAGTATGTCCCTTACCGCTAGAATAACTATATGAAATCGTTACGACCCCTAATATAGATTAGTAATTAAGTTTAGGTATAGTTCTAGTTAACTTTGTTAAACATTCGTGTTTCTTTAAAAGACACTACGTGCTTTTAAGGTGAGCGGCATGTTCCGACGAGGAACAGATGTAGGATTTAATTTTACTTATTTTATTTTTCTTGATAAAGTAATAGGTATTTTTTCATGCATACAAGACAACACAATTAGTAAAGAATTATTTTCCTTGTATTTTGGGGCTAGTTTTTCGGAACTGGCAACTTTCTGATGAATTCCAAAGCCTTTTCCGGCGCTTGCAGCGCCACCTGGAGATTAGAAAAAACTCTTGCTACCGTTGCGACACGAAACGCACGCTCCGCGCCGATCGCGAATCAAAATTACTTTTTACCAACATAGACTGTTGCATCTTGCTTGACAATCAACCTGGACATCCATAAAACCAGTGCCTATGAGTGAAGTGTGTGGGTCCCAGCTGGGGTGGCTATAATCCTGAAATCCAGACCAGAAACGACGAGGAGAAAGCGCAGCTGGATTCACGTGAGTAGCTACTCTGATAAACTGCCCCTACAAGCATATAAGTATAGTAATTGTCATAATTTAGTTAGTGAAGAGACTCAGATCCCACAGTCAAACTGTGTAAACCGTTTTGTGGGACAGACCTTATTTGTAAAATTATACCCCTTTTATGATAATAATAAATAAATAATGAAAAATAATAAAAAAAATCGCGAATGGGCAGAGAATTATGTAAGCATTTATAGCACATGCATGAGCTAGTCGTTGTCCAGGAACACCACGCCCGGCACTATAAAATAAAATCCCCATGCGCTAGGGATGCTGCTAAACTACAATTAATCCAAACTTGTTATTTACCCGACTTAAACTGCTAACACGATTGGTGGCCACGGTAAAAAATATATTTCGTGACCGTGACTTTGACGGAGACATGGTGAACGAGATACAAGCGTAGTTAATAAAATAATTATTGTTGGTTATTGTTTCAACCCAAGCTCGGCTTCAGTCAATTTCAAAGAATAGCGATATTTATTACATGACGTTATTAATTTCGTGTCTAATAAAACTGTTTTACAAATTTTAGGACACACTCAAAATTTATTATTGGGATTACGTTGGGAAAAAAGTGTCAAACGGTGACAAAGACGTATTGTAAATATTCTCTTTGGACCATAACATTCTCTTTGGATAACAAATCGGTAAATCAGCGTTATTTTGATTTTATAATACCTATACAAACAGAAAAATATAGGTAGGTATCTGCTAAATTGGCAAATTAAAATAAAATTTAAGCTAAAATAACATAGGTATCAGTGGCGGAGCGTCCATACAAGCCGATTCCCACTGGCTTGCCTAAAATTTCTTGCTATATGTTAACAAACACGTAAATCATCAAAAAACAGCCCTGTTTTATGCTCCGGGTTGTCCAGTGACAATTCTCACGCGCCGCCACTGATACGTATGTATTTTGTTTTTATGGAAATTAACATTTATAGGTAACTAACTGTGTATGATCTATGGTATGACCGGGTGACATTGGCACAAAGACTACAATAAAGTGGATAATGAAATTAAAGATAAAAAATGTAAACAAAGTACTTTTAAAACAATCTTATATTTTACTTTGATCACTTTAATGTCGTAGGTTGGTATGAATAGGTACTTAGTAGGTGACGATAGTCCGGGTACGATATACAGCAAAAGCCTATTGCCTGCAGCCACTAGAACCACACCAAGCGATCGAAGCAAGACGTGCCATTATTATATGTCTTATTAGGAAGCGGAAAGGAAAACATTCGATCACGACAAACGTCAGAAAACGAATGCGCTTCAGATTTCAGAAAATGGCCGCCTCAGCTCGGGGCAAAGATATTAAAGCGGTCTAAGCACGATCAGACAAGTCGATTCAGTATAAATGGAACTTGAATAAATTTTTCGGTTTTACAAAAAAATTAAGAATAAGGAATAGGAATATCCAGGTATATTAATTAAATTACGAACCAAAGGTTTACAATTACTAACCATTGCCAGTGGCGTAAATATAAACTGCACATATTTATGAATATAAAATAATTACATTTTCATTTTGCTTATTTAAATATTTACGAATATTTTCCAGGCATTGTTTTACATATAAATTAGTCGCATAATTTTTTATCTCGCGTATTTAACGAATTTTTAGTTTCCACTTCTTGGGATTGATTTTATTGCAGTGGCAACACATTTGTTTACATTTTTTATCTTTAATTTCATTATCCACTTTATATTTTAATACATACAAAGAATACATACATACATGGCAAACCAACTGCAGAGTTTATTGATAACACTGATTTAATAATTTTGCATAATTTTTGTCTGCTTCATTGAAAGTCGAGGTATAGTGTTATGCAAAGATACCTAAGTCATAAAAAGGAAATTGGAAAGTAAGTGCAGCCCGCAAGCCCCGTAAGCATTTAGAATAGGTTTCGGGATGGTTTGGGGTCGATATCTTACACGCTCTTACGCCGAAAACACTGATTAACCCGAACACCGTTCTAACTGCTGCCCGTGAGCTAATAGAATGGTACAAAAGTTGAAGTTACCTCATCCCTAATATCGAAGGCATCGACGAGTCCCACAGCATTCGGCCTGATAAGCGCCAACAGCTCCTCGTACCGCTGTTGTAGTCGTACGATGTCGACTTCGCTGATGGTACAGTACTGGAAACAGTTATTTATATTGTATAGTCTGGTCAGCAAACTCGGTCTAGTTCTCCCTCTGGGTTAGTTAAGATGGCAGTCACTTTCGTAAAACTAGTGCCTACAACAAATCCTGCGAGTAGGTACTAAAGCGGATCCCGGGCTCCTAGGATATCAATCGGGAAAATCACTAGGAGGTTGATGAGGCTGATCAGCGAAATGAAACAGTATAAGAACAACCCTATCCATTTTTAACGGTTAGCACCACAGAACACTTAATACTATAGAATGGCGATGTGGGCGTGGCACGCGCGCCACTAGAGCTTGAGCATGCGCTCAAGCTTTTGCACCAAACGTCACCTGATCGCCGTGTTGTTGGAGTCGACGAGGCGGCGACACCGGCCCCGATGGAAATCGCGCTTGATACCCCACCCCTTCTATAGTATTTAGTGTTCTGTGGTTAGCACAGTCACTCCAAAGAAAGACATGGCTGAATATTACATGCTTACAGCCAGGTTTGACCGGCTCTATTTGGGCTCTATCGTTCGGCTTTGATAATTTATCTCTTGTATCAGCTGATTTTCGCCCTACCTACTTCCAACAATCTCTTTTCTGTGCTGCTAAGTGAGCGATCGGCATTGCTTAGTTACCTACGCACAACCCGCCTGTAAAGTGCGATTTAGGCTTAGGATCGACATTGCTTACCCGCAACAAGTCTCCTGTTCGCTCCAAAGCCCAATAAGTCACGTACAGGGAAGCCAGCTGATGCATGACCGTCCTGACATTAGCTGATGACGACTCCGTCAGACGTTTTGTCTCGTTCCAGTACGAGCTGCAAATCACGGCTCGGCAGTGGGCCTGGGATGATGACAAATAAACACACAATCAGGTTTTGGTTAGAGTTATTTACGACCAAAATATAAGAGTTTGATCCAGTTAAATGTATATGGATTTAAGTAATTTCCATTTGTTTAATAGAACTGAGTTAATATTTATTGCGCTCGCAACCAATGCGATTCAAATTTCCAATCTAATATGGATTCGTCAGAACCGTGTTCCGGATAGAGTTACTGGGCATACAAAACATAGACAAACTCGAATAAAAAGCATTAGTTCTGCGGAACTACAGATTGGAACAGTCCTTCGGAGTGATCGTTTAATTATGCAATAATGAGCGCGTTTCCTAAATGTATCAATGAGAAAGTGGGAGATATAAGGATGGCCGATGGGGAAACAATCAGTCATTGCTTCAACATTGCTACTTAAGTGGTGAATCGATACGTCGCCGTATTGTAGTTATATACATTAAAAAAAATGTTTAAACCTCAACAGCGGCCACCAGCTGCACCGTCGACAGCTGCCAAGCATCTTCGTAGCTAACCCCAGTCCCTACTCTTCTTCGGATGCTCATCACAGCCGCGGAAATCTTCCTGAACGTACGTAACAAAACAACAAACAATGTAACGAATATTTGTTTCCCAACATCAATTATGTGTGATGATCATGAATAGTCATGATCTGTAAAGCGATTAATGTGCAATATGTGCAATCACTCTCTTAGTCTTTACCTGTAAGTAGCTGAAAGGTCGATTGAAAATTACTGGAAAATTTGTCAACATGCAGCACTTGCTTAATTGACCACCACGAGCGTCGTACGTCGTATAAGTCGTACGAGTCATTAAGGCTTACCTACTTGCAAGTTTTTTTATATGTTTAATTTAATAACTAGTGTTATTTCAAATTCCGGTCCGCTCCAAAGCCCAGTCATTAAGTCCTATTATTTATATTGTATACACGATGGACTTACCCTGCCGCAAGTCGTTGGAACGAGGTTATCATGCCTTCTAGCGATGGATCCCATCCACCGTTTGCGGAACTGGCATGGCCTAAATAAGATACGGTAGGTGATACTGAGTTCCCTGCTTCCACCAACTCAAAGGCCTTTACTAGAAATCTGCAAAAAATAAGATAGGTAGGTACTTATTTCATGATAAATATTAAGAGTACAAGATTTATTGGTTCACAAATGGTTGTCACTGTAAAGGTGCTAATAAAAGTGCGTAACTGGCGATTTTTTGGTAAGTAGTTAATTTTTTATCCCACTTACTTTTATACTTATAATACCTACATGTTATCCGAAACTCCAAACGCCCTTTAGAGCTACAAAAAGAGTACCTAACAGTAACAGTATTTGAACTTCTAATTACGAATTTTCGTACTAAATGATTTAGTTAATGTTCTCGTAGTTCTGTTGTAGCAAAAAATCTGTCTTCTTTTTACCAAACTATGTGACACAATGACGACTACTAGCCATTAGCGAACAAGATCGACAGACCTTGTTTAAAACTGTTTGTCAAATTAAATAAATAAATAAATAAATATTTGCGGATAATCTTACACAAATCAACCTAGTCCCAAACTAAGCAAAGCTTGTACTATGGGTACTAGACGACGATATAAATACTTATACAGATAAATAAATACTTAAATACATATAAAACATCCATGACTCAGGAACAAATATTCGTGCTCATCACACAAATAAATGCCCTTACCGGGATTCGAACCCAGGACCTCTTGCTTCGTAGGCAGGGTCACTACCAACTAGGCTAAAGCGGTCGTCGAATTGGTGCAGAAAGATGTCTGTCATCAATCTGTATGTATACAAATATATATGAGGTACTTTATACCTTGCACACTGCAGCATCAGAATGGTGTAATCACCCTCATTGGTCCGGATGCCTGACCCGTAGGCATACAATCCCGGTAGACGCGAGGACAGCATGTACCCGTGGCCGCCACAAGCGAACCGACACTGCTCTATCAATGTCAGGGAGTCTGAGGTGCTGATAGCTTTTAGGCAGCTGGACAATGCGTGGAGCTGGAAGAGAATAAGAAAGTCGCAAATGTCGCAATCACTAATCTTAATATCCCAACTGGAATTCTCATTTACACATATATTTAAAAACAACACGGGCTAAATATTCGGACAAAAGATAAGTACAGCTGGGAAATTAAATTTAGTAATTGCGAGTTTTTATTGGGGAAGGTACCTAACCCAATCAAAACTATTAGATACTTAATTCACTGCTGTACATATTTGCTCGACTAAATGCGTTAGTAAAAGACATTACTTATGCTTTGTGCCCACACATTTCCTGCCCATAAATAGGCGTTTGGAGTAACGAAATAGGTACCTACCAAGGAAAATATCACTCCATAGTCAATATACATTTATCACCTTACAAAGAAATAAGGTACAATCTTTTTGTATACCAATATACATTAACAAAATTGTGGTTTAATTATTATTGACTATGACTATGACTAATTATTATTGAGTGATATTTTCCTTGGTACAGTCGCCATCACATACATAGGTACACCATAGGTGTTCAAAAATATCGGCACATGCACCCTAATGCCTTGAAAATAGAGGTGCGTTCCGATGTTTGTGACGTGCTTGTTTGCTCCGATGTATGTGATGGCGACTGTACCTATTTCGTTACTCCAAACGCCTTTAACAAGCAACAAGCAATATTTCTTGCTTAGAGGAAAAGCAAGAACCTTCGCTTGGTAAAAGGAACCTGCCGAAACAATTATGTCAAACGCTTTAGGTAGGAGTATGTCAAGCAAAATCAAGCGTTTTGCCGATCATAGTTGGCCTTGTCTATGGTGTATCACTGACTGCCAAAGATACAGCATCAACAGCTTGTAGCCCAAGACCCACTGAGAGAAATATCTCTAAACAATCCCCAGATCGTCGTCTGGGGCAACAGCTTAATGTCGGCATGCACCGCTAATAAAGTACATTAACGCCATTCGTAACTTAACGTACTGACTTCTGTAGCACAGCAATCACTGACAGGAATGTACACAAACCTCTGGCAGATTGTCGTCGTTCCCTCTGGTCAAATCGGCCTGCACAGCGGTGAAGGCACTCCACAACCACCCGCTGGTGAGCTGCAGCGCGTGTGCTGTTGCTATGCCGATGAACAGTTTGTGCTGCTGTGTTATGTAATCCAGGACCTGCGGTTCCGGAGCTCTATTAATGAGAAACATTGAGTTATAGACATTTTGGGAGTCAACGGTCTCCCTGGCTGTTAGTGTTGGTTAGTGACATCACTCTACATCACAATGTAGACGCCAAGGAATCGCCATAAGATGAGCCAAAGTCACCCGCATGAGAGCTCAGATGGTGGTCGCAGTGGAGTTTTTAGTGGAAAGAAAATATCACATAAACCAGTCTTTGCCATTGACCTGGCCCGCAGGTACGAATATTTCATAACAATGCGAAAAAACATAACAATGCGTGCAGGTGCGACGGACAAAGAAAAAATTATCAAGTGATGTGCTCGCCACATAAAACGTGAGTAGTCCAGTGTTAAAACCGCCCGCGTAGTCGTGTCGGAGGTTTCCCCTGTATTTTCTCCGGGCTACTCTCTCACCACACCTTCCGTTCGCTTTATTAGGCTCGTCTTATAAAGCAACAGCCAGCAAGGAGACACGTACCCAGGGCTCGGCTGGCATTGCCGCCGCACGGCGGAGTAGCGCACGGCTATTGTGACCGCCTTGGCCAGGTTGAACGCGGCGTCGTTCACCAGGATCACACGAATGAACACCATGGTGCCGTACGTCATTTTCTTGTGAGACTTCTTCACGAACGTTCCATCCTGAAAGTTTCAAATATTCATTAAGTATTGTAAAGACTAACCCCCTATTCAAAAACTTAACACACTATAAACTAAAATCCCTATGTCCCTTTCTCACAAATACTAATGTCTAAGTGACAGATAACAAATTTTAACGGCATTTTAGCTAAAAAACGTTTATGAATATGGCCATTAATTTGATGGAAACAATGTTAATATTGGCCGAAACGGACTGACCGTGGTGGCGGAGCGGCGCGGTGCGGAGGCGGTATTCTGTGCGGACCCATTCGTATTAGTTCGAACATTACAACAGGTACCGCATCCGCCCCGCGCCACCTTACAATCCAACCATCATCCACAACATCTGACCTTCCAACCCAAAGGGAAACTATTACTTTGTTATTACTTATTGACGGAGCCTCCGTCAAGTAAGAGGGATTAGTCATACTCGTAGGTACTTCATTTAACTTAGTTCCCACAAAATCAAGCTCCTTTAAATATTTCTCTCAGGTCATAAATACCTAGGCAGGTAAAGTATGTATTGTAGATTGTAGGTATTAGGTAACCGATAAGATACTGCAGTTTGTATGCCGGTATATCAATAAAGAAATAAATTTATATTATTGATATGATGATAAGTATACATACCTACATATCAGATTAATAAAATTAGTGGACCTGGTCGGTTTATGATGGATTCGGAAAGGCGAGAATACCCAGATTTTAGCGATTCTCGCTTCGTAAATACTTACCACTCCTTATAGTTCAAAAACTCAACTTTAACTTGTACTTGAATTAGGTAGTACTTTTATTTTTATTTATTTATTTAAACTTTATTGCACAATATAAAATAAAGTACAAATGGCGGACTTAATGCCATAATAAGGCAGGACTCTCGAGGATAAGATATTTATTAAACACCTACTCACCTTCAATATCTGAGCATTCTTCATCAGCATATTCTCCCTAGGTATCCTAAAGAGGTCGAACCCCAGAAAGCCGTTGTCAGCATCAATATACCCCATCCTGGGGCCGATTTCACCGACCCTGACTCCGGGCAGGGGCATATGGGTGTCCAAGTCCCGGATCTGGACTATGAAGGGGTGGGTCCCGTGGCATTCCCCTTTGGAGTACAGCTGGGCTATGACGATGGCGTGGTTGGCTGTTTTTCCCACTGGGAAAAAAGTATTGTGTGTGAAATTCCTATACGATAGCGGGAACCAAGCGCGAAGTGCTACCGGGCTTGAATATTATTTAATTGTTATTTATATTATAAGCCATTTGAAGTCAAAATCACGCTAAATTAGAGAATAGCGCGATAGCCATTAGTTGAGAATGAGGTAGGTACTATGTGGGCAGTTAGACAAAAGAGCCAAAACACGAATGTCACGAATAGTAAGGATAGTTGCGTGATGTTAAAATTGATAACGTAGTGTTGCTAATAGGCATATAATCGTACCGATATAATTCTGCACACCACAGCCATTTCGAATTTAGGAATCAAATTACACTAGGCAGGCTCTATTAGCACTTCTCAGTGCCAGGGACCCGTTAATAGGTGGCCGCTCTGCTAAAAGGCGCCCATCTACATACGGAGTTCCGCATGTTATCGCCTGCGATCGTAGCGCTACAAAATATTTGGGGGAGGGATTTTGCTAACCAGGATTTATTCTGGTACTTACAGCCACCAGGCCACCACTTGTGTGCGGACAGCGTTGGTGTATGCAGCACGAACTGCTCGGCCTCAGGGTCGTAGGTGGCTGTCGTCTCCAGCCCTCGGATAAAGGAACCGTGGCCCATCTCAGTCTGTAGAGTTTCAAAAGTGTACTGATTCAATCTACGTAGATGACCTACAGGTTGGGCTGAGTTACAGGCTACCAGTGGGATCCACAGGTGGAGGATAAGAGAATAGCCATCAGATATGATAGCTGGCTCTGATTTTGTTGAGTAAGGAGTCCCCGGGTTATAGTAAATTTTGCGGGAGCACCTTCTCTTGAAAAAGCTACTTAGATCTAAAGTCGAACATGTGGCATTGTGCATAGATGTACGAGTAAATAAGAATTTTCCTAACGCTGGGCAGCAGCAATATCAGTTTTGGCACAAGGTCGAAGAAAAGACTTCTGGTAGAGCTTTTAAGTAGACGTTGAGTAGCAGCACGGTCTTTAAAACTATGGTGCAGAAAATAATTGGAACCTATATACTGCACAATCTTCCCAACATACAACATCTGATAAGAGAGCTATACCGATAAGAGTCTTGAATTTATGATGATGACATATATGTTTATGGTGGTTGATTTGTTACCACAAAAAGTTTCCTTCTTTTTCAGCAGCCGCAGTTACAACTTGCCTGAGCGTAGGTTCCAATGATCTGCATGTCCAAAGACCTGGGCAGCCATTGAGCCTGCTGCTCCGGCGTACCTTGACCGAAGATCGTGGTTACGAACATGCCCAGGTGCAGGGTGAACGGGGACTGTTCGGTGAAATATGCGTCGGCAGTTCGTCGAAGGTACGATGACCTATTTGTTGAAAATATTTTTTTAAGAGTCACGTCCACAACTTTTGGCTTTGGTCTCCTTGTGCGAAAACAGACTACTTAACTGCATGGAGCGTGTTAAGGGTAAGGTCAGGTAGGGCAGAGCAGGGGAAACACCAAGGAACTACTAAGATTTAAGCGATAGTGGACTTATGAATAAATCTCTCTTACCCTCACCTAAAACTATGTTAATTTTATCCCCCCTTGGAAATAAGTAGGTACTAAAATTTTCTGCATCTACTAAATTAAATTATACTGTGGATGAATTTTTCCATAACATAAAAATTCGCTCATCAATCGTTAAAAGTTAGTTTTAAAACAATATCGTACTTTTCCATTCATAAATTAGGTCTCGTCGTATTGAAACATCATTCAGAACACCCAGCGAAAATTTTAAAAATATGTATATGCCATTTGGTATGTATAAAGCACCTGCATATAAAAGTATATACGACCATAAATTCACAGTACTCACGCAGGTCTACTTAATTTGCATTCAGTAGATATCTAACACATGTTAATCAAAGCCCAATATTTTTTTATGTACATCTTACCCGATAGATTCAATTCCGACATCGCCCGTCTGGACTTGATTTTTGAGCAAAGTCGCGAACAGGCAGGACTTCTCAATCGCAAGCTCGTATCTCTCCTTTAAGCTTAAACATTCCTCTGGCTTGTCAATTCTTAGATGCTCTTTATTTAAAGCAATGCTTTCTGCAATGAACGTACGAATCTACTTTTATTTTTCCATATTTTAATGTGGGGTATACGGAAAGGAAAGTCAGATCTACATGTCAAGAAGTCGAAGAAGATATAAAATTGATTCGATTTGCATTGCATTACAATGCATCAGAGTATAGTTACCACCTGCTCGTAATTTACTATAGTCAAAATAAGAGTATTTTGGTATGGAATAAGTACTGGCAGATGATTCCTCCAACTTTCTCAAACCATTTCCAAGCTCAGTCAGCTAAGCTTAGTTAACTTAATTTGGTGGATGATGTGAGCTGTGTGACTTCAGTAGGTAACACTAAAATCAGCTGATTTGCTGCTGAAGACTTTATTGGATGTTTTTACAAAATGTGTACCTACGAAATGACCTCTACATACGCACCTATATTCCTCCTCTCCTCAGTTTTTTCCCTTCCTCCATCAATAATATACGTCAATTCCTCAATATTGAAATTGCACTTTTTTCTTTCTCTCACTAAATCTTCGTTCACTGCCACAAAAGCCATAGTGCCACTGAATGTTATATTTATCTTTTCGTATTTTATTGATTTTAAAAATACGATTGTTACACGTAGGTATCAATACTGGTGTCGATGACGGAATGTAGGTATGTTAATGCAAATTCTCTGGAATTTAACGATGCTCGTTAATTAACATATGCATGACTATTGTGTGGAATTAAATAGAGTGCGTGAGGTCAGAGTCCAGAATTCCAGATACGCATTTGGCTTAGTGAAGAAGCCAGGTAGTTTCCTTTTTTTCACGATACCGTTTGAACCTGCTTTTAGAGAAGATAAAATGTTGTATGGGACGACAGGTTAACCCACTGGTATCGGTAGTGACCCTGCCTACGAAGCTGAAGGTCCTAATCCCGGTAAGGACAAACATTGGTGTGATAAGCACGAATATTTGTTTCTGAGTATTGTATGTTTTCTATGTAATTAAGTATTTATTAAGTAAGTAAGTATTTAAATATATCGTCGTCTAGTATCCATAATACAAGCCTTATTGAGCTTACTAGTGGCTAGTTCGATTTGTGTAAAAATTGTCTCATAAATCTCATAATATTTAGGTAGGTATTAGGTATTATAAAAAAACTAAAATGCGACTGAAAAGACAGACCTCGCTGGGGACTGCTGAAAACTGTCCATAACGATTGACAATTAATTGTGACGTCATGACTCATGACGTTGAGTCTCGTACCTACTAGGACTAGCCTAGTAAATTACTGTTTTGATACTGAAATACTACCTGTATCATAGCCGCCACAGAACCTATGAGCGCAACATCAGCTATCACATTATCAGACTTCGCATCGCATCATCAAAATAAGTAATAACCAAAGCTTCTTGGACTCATAGCCACATTTATTTCCAAAAACAAAAACGTACTTATATAAAACTAAACAACCCAATATATCCACAAATTGTATCACAGTTTCCCCTGCATAAATGGCTTAAGGTGCGTGTGGAAGATCTTGTTGACGGGCTCAGCGTTGAGAGGACTGCGAATTGCTTCTTCCATCAGACGCTCATATACTCGCCCATCGTAAGCGCCTAGTGTCGACTGTAGAATCTGTAGGCAGGAATATCAAGTCTATAGCTTTATAAACATTCTAGGCATTTTATGGACTAACAGAAGAATAATTTTCATCATCAACCCAAACAGAATATAAATATCACTATTTTACATTAACCTACAGCTGTCGACTCGTCGTGAAGTCTTCGGCCAAAATCTACTTGGCGGAGCGCCGTGGCACAAGAAACGGCTTCCCTCGAAGATATCTAGATGAAGATTGTTCGGAAGCAGCGAAAAGCTATAGTTGAGGTCCTATAGAACATTACGACTTCAAATACAGGAGTATTTGAGGTCGTAATGTTCTCGAAGCTTCACCTCTAGGTATGGTCTGGTCTATAGTATGGTCCCTACGCCACGCCATCTACCCTAACATGTTCACGTCTAATCCGTCTCGAGGTACTCGTCCGTCCGTTAAGTGGCCTACTATTTACCAGCATTTCCATTCTTAAATCTGGGGCAACAATTACAACAAGAAATTCAAATGTGTACCTATATTAATCCTCAACCCGCAAGTGAACAGCGTTGGGACTATAGACCATTCTCTCTCGTTCATGAAAGGAATGCTCCCAGCTCCCAGAAATTGGACAGATATAGGCTAACGATAATGAAGTTAAAAAGTAATGGGACAGGTGCTTATTGCTTATGATAATGATGATGAAGGAAAGCAGGAATGAGACAATGAATTAGATATTTTAAGAAGCTTTTCAAACTTTTTACAGTTGAATACTCACGCCATCTATGATGTCGAAGGCGTCGACTAGGCCAACAGCGTTGGGTCGAATCTTGGCAAGGACCTCCTCGTACCAGAACTGCAGCTCGTCAACGTCGTGCGACGATATACTCGTGTACTGGAACATACACGGCATTGATTTCAACATTTGGGCATTAAGAAGGATGAGTAGGTAATGTAAGTAGCATTGACTTTACATTCGACTACTGATACAGGAGGACAGCTACAGATTCACGAGAAAGAGTTCCATGGAAATTATCACGACCCCGAGTGATGAGGAAATCGTCGTATGGAGAGAGGAGTATTCATTTGACTCGGTCTTCTGTGAGGAATTTCTTTAGTTGCATTGGTCCAAATTCGAGCAGAGAGGACATTTCGCTGTTTCCTAGTTTTTCTATCTGTACAGTAAGTATGCAGACAATTCTCACCAGCAGCAGATCGTTGAGTTTCTCCAACGCCCAGTAGAGGGCGTACAGCTCCGTCAGCTGTTCCAGCACTAGCCGGACTTTGGGCGGTACGCTCGCTTTCCTGACCTCCTCGTAGAAAGTGGACGTTATTATCACTCGGCAATGTGCCTGTAATACAGTAAACAACGGTTTTAATGCTCACTGATGCCACAGTTAGACTTTGAAGTATTTCCAAAAAACACCCTTCATCATCCTCCTGGCGTATTACATCTTCTCGGCTCCCAACATCTGATGTAACTAGGTAGGCAGTAATTTTACGAAAGCGACTGCCATCTGACCTTTGTACCCAGTGGGAATAGACCTTGTTGAGATTAGACCGATGTTTTCCTTCACAGAAAATTTATTGTTAAATATCTAATGATGTTCCACGACGAGCTAGGTGTGCTTTTAGCCCCGGAAAAATCACGGTTATTAAAAATGTACACGTTAATTTGTCCTCATGAACCAGAGAAGCAAAATTAAGTAAGTAATGGGCCATAACTGAAGGCTTACTTCAGCTGCTGACACCAGTTGGACAGAAGTAGCATTCCAGGCTTCTTCAGGGGACATCCCGGAGTCCATACGTTTTTTTGTGTTCTTCACGCATGTCGCCACTTTTCTGGAATTGGACGAAATAATCATGGTCACTTAAAACTTGAGGCCTGTTTCACTACGCTAAGGGTTCCAATTTTACATTAAGTACGAGTCTATATAAATCTGTGTTGCCTACGCAGGTCAAATGGCCACAGTAGTTACTGGTCAAACGCCTAGGTGTACCTACTCAGTTTAGACTTATAACCTTGTGACCTTACCTAAATACTACGATTCAAATTAAAACTCTACAAAAAACCGGCCAAGTGCGAGTCGGACTCGCGCACCGAGGGTTCCGTACAAATCTTATATTTATTAAAAATATTTTTATTATTTATGATGTAACTAAAAGTGTACGGTTTTCGCAATTTTTCCTTTATCTGTGCTATACGACGTTGCTTCGGACCAAATTTCAAGATTCTGAGCTCACGGGAAGTACCTACCCCGTAGGTTTTGATTCCCTTGCGAGTTTCGAAAATTTGCGGAAATCTGCGGCATAAACGGCTGTCTCTTTTGATTGCGTTGGCTTAGTAGTTTGATTTTTTCACAGCTCCAAAGGACAGTAGCCTTGAGTATTAGATATAAATTTCAGCTTGATACCTCCACGCGTTCCTGAGAAAAAGGGTATTGGCAGACGGACGGACGGACAGCAAAGTGATCCTATAAAGGTTCCGCTTTTCCCTTTCGAGGTGCGGAACCCTAAAAAACACAATGGCAAAGAGTGGGAGGTTCGTGAAAAGAACTTCTGTGGACTTCAGATCTGTAATTGAGTTCGTACGGCCGCGTTCCGTATCCACCATTAGACCTGACGACTCAGACGATCTTGTCACCTATCGCTCGATAAGGCCAACCATGCTACGGGGCCAGGTTTTGAGGTTTGGTATCATAGTATTGCTTTGTCATTCGATCCGACTCGCATAATTGTACAAAATTTCAACTCGATTGGACTTCGGAAGTTGGTCAGATTTGACATGCAAGATTTGATCCGCACTTACTAAAGAACGAACGCACAAACAAGGCAAGTTAATATTAAAAAAAAACGGCCAAGTGCGAGTCGGACTCGCGCACAAAGGGTTCCGTACCATTATCTATAAAAACGGCAAAAATTCACGTTTGTTGTATGGGAGCCCCCTTATTTGTTTATTTTATTCTGTGTTTTAGTATTTGTTGTTATAGCGGCAACAGAAATACATCGTCTGTGAAAATGTCAACTGTCTAACTATCACGGTTCATGAGATACAGCCTGGTGACAGACGGACGGACAGACAGACAGACGGACAGACAGTCAGACAGACAGTCGGACAGCGGAGTCTTAGTAATAGGGTCCCGTTTTACTCTTTGAGTACGGAACCCTAAAAACGACGGTTCAGTTTCGAGATTACGTCTACTCACCCCACGGCCACCTTCTGTAACCCGCGAACTATACCTTCCACGGAGTTCTCCCACCGCTCGCAGAAGCCTGGAGCACTGGCTGTCTTGAAGTAAGCCAGAGTTGGGGTCAGCGACTCCATACCGGATTGCCAGGTCTTTACCAAGTACCTGAAACCATTTAGCGGAAACCTTTAATATAGCAACTACACATGGCGACTTATCGGTACAAACGCGATTAAGTATCGATGCAGGTGACTATTACACAACAGTGGCCTTTCCAACTAGTAAATTAACTGTTAGCTCCCGCAATCACGAGGAACTTCCTGGAGCTTACGATTCCAGACCAATCCCGGATCCCTACAATAGTGTGTTCTCCCTCCATCTATCCAAGGAGCGTCTAGCAAGTATACTTTTAAGCGTCAGCTTAAGGGCTATTTGTTGACGCTCCAGAAATCCCAATCCTTTTTTTTTGTTTACTTGGGGAAATGCCTTTACGCATCCCACCTAGCCGAGGAACTAGGATGGGTATGACGGACTCCCGGGAACCCCCCGGACTACCGTCTAAAACCACCAAGGTATGCCCTCTCTGCCGTGTAGTAGGGGCGTCATGGGATCGCGAACATTTCACCACGACGCCCTTCGGCAACAGCCGCAGCTGCCCTCACTACTGAGGCAAAAGCCCCCCTCCCGTCGTTAGCGTGCAGGGCGACACCACACGCTTCCCGACCCGACCAAAGGACCTCTACGCCGGGAGAGGGTGATATACCTCGGATTTACCCTCTCAGGTCCCCTTGTAACTTTTTATAGAGGTTTTCTCCCTCGCAGCCACGACTCGGCCCCGGCCTGACGGTCGCAGCCCCCGCGCCTAACATGAATCCTCTGATAGCAGAGGATTTGTCAGGGTTCCGGGTCCGTTATTTATTATAGTGGCAAACGGCAATAGTCTGTCCCTCAAGCCGCACCTGCGATTCCCTGGGCGGAACCCCCCGACCCCCCCGTGTCGGGTTATTGGTAGCACCAGCAAGCGATAACCTAGGGTTCACTAAATTATCACTTGCCGTTGCCTCCAGGGCATACCGGCCAAGACACTACAATCAAGAGGAATTGGTAGAGTCCAGACACTCGAGGAGGTTACCCGACATAGCGCCCAATAGAAATCCCAATCCTAACCCATCCAGCACTTTCCTATCCCAACCGTGTCGTGTTTTTTGCTTTGTGTTTTTTTATCTATCCCATTTGGCTACTGGTACATATTTTACAAATTTATTACATTAATTATTTATTATGTGTATACAATAATTATGTGTTTATTATGGGTCTTATATTGTGTTGCGTTCCGTGGGTCACGTACGGTGCTGTCTGAAAATCAGCGCTGTAGGTGTCTGTCTGACACCTCGGCATAATGCTGAGACAGCGACCGATTCACTGCCGCGAAGACACACACAAAATGTGTTAAATTGTCATGTATGTCTACTCCCTTTGTCCCTGTGTGTCTTTTGTGTAATAAATAAATTTCTTCTTCTTCTCTCTTTGTAGAGGAAATCGCCTACGAGCAGAGCACCCACCGTGCGGGGGTTCCTGCCTGGCACTTAAAGTGTTAAGCGGACTTCGGTAGACTCGGCGATGCATCAAGCACACGATACCTATAGAAAGAAAAATAAAGAAAAAAAGAAACATTTATTCGGGACAAACAACACACAGCGTTTGTCACGAAACAGTTCTATCTCAGCATGATGCTGGCATTACTGCCAGCGCTGGTCTTCCGATAGAACCGTATAGTAAACCATTTTTTTTTCGTAGCTTTCTCCATATGGGACCCGTCACGGGGGAAGGCGTAAGAACCGCCCCCAGTAAACCATCGTAAGGAGCGCACCCGAACACCTGGCACGCTCTCCAACTCGAGGACCTGTAGTGTGGGTGGCAGACGCCCCCGTGTCTGTCACCCGGAGGTCCTCATTATGGCGGTAGGCGCCGATCATGCGCCGCACGCCTTCGTCCGGTTCTGCGGCGGCGCATTGGGTGAGCCTCAGCACAGGCTTCCCGCTCGCGCTCTGCCGCTTCCTTCTCGGCCAATCGTATAGTAAACCTAACCTAACCTAACCTAACCTAGCAGTCTGCAGCAGCAGCACCGTGTTCTCCCCCTCGTAGGTGCAGGCCGCGGTGACCAGCCCGTACGTCATGGGCAGGTTCGAGGACTGCATGTAGCCGTGGCCGCCGCACGCCAGCCGGCAGCGCTCGACGTACATGGCGGAGTCTGCCGTGCTCACGGCTTTGAGGCAGCAGGCTAGCGCGTGTAACTGTAATAAGACCAGGGTTTACTCTAGGGCCATGTGGGTCATGACCCAGGGCGGCAAACCAGAGGCGGTATAACCGCTCACGGCAGGCCTACAGGTCTGCTTATGTTCAATAGTAGATTGTTAACCAAGGGATGAAAGTGACCCATTTAACCAGAGATATTTCTGGCGCTCGAACGAAGTGAGAGCGCCAATTGTTCGAGGGTTAAGGCGCTGTATGCAGCTGCGCATCGAAAAAGTGCCTTTTCCAAACCGATTATTAGTATACTTGTACTATTGCTACAGATCCAAATTTTTGATATGTGTATCTTCAGTTCATTGGCTATGTTCGTGCTTCGTAAAATCACGATTGCTTACAAAAACCTCGATAGATTTTGCCTTTCAAAACAGTGCTTTTATACCACCAAACTCGAAATATCTCAAAAGTTATTTGGAACATTACAATGAAATTTGTTGTGATAGGTAGCTTTTTGGTAGATCTATCTACCGGCTTCTTAGAATTTCAATATGTTTGATAATTCAATACATTTGGTCATTTGTCTGAAAAACCGGGTGTCCGCGTCGTGCACGCGCGGTGGCGAGTACAATTTAGTACGCCCGTGGCCACTGCCGACGACGGACCTGTGAATGTTTACCTGGCACGCAAATACGCCTTTTTGCAGCAATTATTTCGAGTTATCAAGGTAAATAAAAATACTTACAGGAATAGGAAACGCTAATACATGCTGGAGAACACATTCGAAATGATAGAATAACAAATATATGGTATGCGATATTTACTACATTAAAGCGTTTCTACATCCGCACCTAAAACGTATTAAAAGGTAGCTGGAACATATTGACAAGATGTCAATAAAAATCTTCAGTTATCCTGAATACGTAGAACTGTTAGGTAGTAAGTAGTTGAGTGTAAATCGGATTCGGACACGAGCACATGGTTGGGGGGGTAATGGTACCAATTATGGACTGTACGAATAATAGATTTATTTATTCATAGGGTCGTTTCGCCGGTAACGCGACCACCTTCGGTTGGCGACCACTTGACGGACTAGGCTGCTTCAATTAAAGATATTAACATTTCTACAAACCCAACAGAAAACGAATTAGTTATTAACTATTCTTGAATAGTGTCAGAATAAGAATAAATACACTTTAAAACCCAAAGCTTAATCCAAAGCAAGAAAAAATAACCTCAATTCACACATTTCACACATTGCTTCCGAAAAGTGTTGACGTGCAGTGAATCTGTAAAAAAAATAACGCGACAGTTGGCGCGAAAACTTTAGTTACGTCACTTAATTTTATTATTATGCTGAAATTAGTTACTTGATTGCTTAAATGATTTAGCTATTGTAATAATTTAGTTGAAATTCGGTTTATTATAAAAATAGATTTAAATAAAATGGGGTGGTCGCGTACCCAAAAAAAATATTACCAAAGAAGTCGGATAGCGACCACATCGTTTTTCTTTTTCTTTCCTTATGGATTCTTGCGGCACTCGCGATATTTAGCTTGGCAAGCCAATTGTGTCCGTACGTCGGTAGGTATTTAAGCCGCGCCAATCCATGCTATGTCTATAGTAGGTATATGTAATATAATAATAATATATAATTATAAAATGAATAATTCATATGATTATATGATATGGTTATATTACAAATGCGAAAGTGTGTCTGTCTGTCTGTTACCTCTTCACGCTTAAACCGATGGACCGATTTTAATGAAATTTGGTATGGAGATAGTTTGAGTCCCGGGAAAAGACGTAGGATAGTTTTTATCCACGAAATAATCCCCTAAGAGGCTGAAATAGGGGTTGAAATTTTGTATGGAGCTACGATATAAACGAGACACACGGACGGAGTCGTGGGCAGAAGCTAGTGTAGGTAAGTAGAATTTAAAGTTACATAAAAGCTTGTAAAATGGTGGCATTTAGATACCTACTATGAACGACATGTGTGACTGTAATAGCAATATATATAATAGCACTATGGTGTGAGCGAGATGGCGCGCCGTTTTCGATTCTATTTTGCATTGACAAGCAATGTAAAGTAGATTTAGAAGAGTAACAATTTGTAGTAGTATAAGGGCAGTCAGGTCAGGTAGGTCCAACTTTGAGAAAGAGGTCAATCGTCGAATCCGACTCGGCTGGGCAGCGTTCGGGAAGCTACGCTATGGCACATCTTTTCGTCTAATATTCCGCAGTGTCTGAAGACGAGAGTCTTTGACCAGTGCGTGTTGCCAGTGATCACGAATGGCACCGAAACGTGGTCGCTTCAGAAATCATAAGAAGCATCATAAGAAGGCTCAAAGTCACCCAAAGGGCAATGGAGAGAGGGCTATTCTCGGAGTTTCTCTGCGTGATCGCATCAGAAATGAGGCTATCCGCAGCATAACCAAGGTAATCGATATAGCCCTAAGCCGCTAAAGTTAAGTGGCAGTGGGCGGGGCACATTGCACGTAGAACCGATGGCCGTTGAGGCGGAAAGGTTCTCGAGTGGCGACCACGTCCCGGAAGGCGCGGCATGGGTAGGTCCCCCACAAGTTGACTGATGGCCTGGTAACGATCGCAGGAATCCGATGGATGCGGGTGGCGCAGAACCGGTCATTATGGCACTCTTTGGGGGAGGCCTATGTCCAGCAATGGACGTCATTCGACTGATATGATGATGATGATGATGCATCGTTTTATTAACTACTTAAACACTATTTGCAAGAGTGGTCGCCAACTAGCTAACAGGTGGTCGCAAACCGACTAAAGCGGTCGCTATCCAGCGAATTCGCTATTTTGAAACCTTTTCCATATTTTTTCCTAATCTATGGATGAAAGTGCTATATTTTATTGTAGGTTTCAAAACTTGACTATACTCAGAACCTATACGAATACCATGTGTGTACATTGAATAGGTATACATTTACTAATCTAAAGTGAGCAACTCGGCTAAGTGGTCGCTAACCGGCGAAACGACCCTACATAAATATATCAAAATCATTTAGGGTTATTGCGCCGGATAGCGACTACCTAGTCTAAAGTCCTAAACAAGTTGGTGAACTGAAGTATATTTACTTGCTGTTTAGTAGATTCTATTAAAAACGAGTGCGGAAAAAGATCCTGCCACTCCACCAGCAGCAGGCCACGGCCCTTCCTCATCTTCGTCATAGACATACATGCATACATACGCTACGGCACATCTTTTTGTCCAATATTCCGCAGTGTCTCAAGACGAGAGTCTTTGACCAGTGTGTGTTGCCAGTGATGACATATGTAACGGAAACGTGGTCGCTTACTATAGGCCTCATAAGAAGCCTCAAAGTCACTCAAAGGGCGATGGAGAGGGCTATGCTGGGAGTTTCTCTGCGCGATCGCATCAGAAATGAGGCTATCCGCAGCAGAACCACGGTAACCGTTATAGCCCTCCGAATCGCTAAACTTAAGTATCGGGCGGGGCACATTGCACGTAGAACCGATGGCCGTTGGGGCGGAAAGGTTCTCGAGTGGCAACCATGTACCGGAAGGCGCGGCGTGGTTAGGCCAAGGTGGACTAATGACCTGGTAAAGGTCGCGGGAGTCCGCTGGATGCGGGTGGCGCAGGACCGGCTATTGTGGCACTCTTTGGGGGAGGCCTATGTCCAGCAGTGGACGTCTTTCGGCTGATATGATGATTATGATGGTACATACGCTCGAAAAACATAAACTTCCTTCTGAGGCAGTCGGGTACAAAGTACTACAGGGAGTTCCCCCATACAGCTGCAAAACTTTGCCAGCTGTTTGTGCACATGATACCCATCACAAAACACTAAAGTATGCCGTTTCACATCTCGCACTCACTCTGCCGCCGCTGCTTCTCTAAATAACTACCAAGAAAGCCTCCCCCGCCACGCCCCTTTAAAAATAAGCCCACTAAAGCAAATAAATGTGACGTTATCTAAGTGAACATACCTTTTTTCGGTATGGAGTTATTGATATGACTCACTCACTCACTCACTCATCAACGCACAGCCGAAACTACTAAGACTAGAGAGTTGAAATTTACACCAGAACTACCTTTTACAACGTAGGCAACGCTAAGAAGGATTTTTGGAAATTCCACCCCTAAAGGGGGTAAATAGGGGTGCAAAGTTTGTATGGGGGAAACTTTATTTTTAGAGCTAGAGACTTAAATTTTTGCATAGACATTACTTATTAGAATACAAATTAAGTACTTTCAATTCAATTCAATTTATTTTGTTAAACATAGGTTACAGGTATTGTATACTTTTACAAGTATTGTTGGTATACAAAATATAAGACCTCTGTGCATTACCCACAATGTAGGTTTACAAAATATATCAGCCAGCCAGCAGCAATATATGTATAAAAATTAAAAAAAATGTCAATACAGTGATTGGTGTTAAATACTTCAAACACATGTCAAAAACTCTTAAAAAGTACTATAACTAAAGAATACTATAACTAAGGAATGTCTGGAATGGAACCATGTTATGTCGTAGGGTCGTTTAAGTAATATTTAATGGTATAATAACACTTTTCAATCAAATATTGATTTATTGATTGAAATGATTGATCCAATAATGTCATGGAAAGATCACATAGATACATTATGCAGTAAGTTAGCGAGACGGATCTATGCTCTTAGACAGTTAAGACCACTTGTGTCAGAAAGTTGCTTAAAAGAGCTGTATTATGCGTACATACACTCTCAACTCAAGTTCAAAGAGGGTTCTAAGTTTGTATATAGAGCAAGACATTTTGAAATAAAGAGAGATTTGTTTCTTTGGTTTAAGACTGTTTACTAAAAGACTAGGTACAGTCAGCGTCATATAGTTAGTAGCAGCCAAAGTAGCCAAATATATCGTAACACATCCTTACTCCTATAGTAATAAAGACGTGTTGCGATATATTTGGTTACCTAGGCTGCTACTAACTATCTGATGCTGACTGTACAAAACTAATTTCAATGTTTTTTTTTTATTAAACAGACATTTAAATTTCTGAAACAAACATTTAGACGATAACATGTTATACGTGGATGAAGTCGCGGGCAACAGCTAGTTTATATATAAATAAATAAATATTATCACCAATCTTACACAAATCAACCTAGGCCCACGGTAAGCTCAGTAAGGCTTGTGTTGTGGGTACTAGGCGATGATATATATAATAGATAAATACATGTAGACACTTATATACATATATAACATCCATAACTCAGGAACAAATATTCGTGATAAACACACAAATAAATGCCCTGACCGGGATATATATATTTATTAAAGCTTTATTTATTCCATATTGTTTGTGTTAGTACATATTGACTAAATCTAAAAGATTTATGCCATTTTTTCTTTCTTATATGGACCCAATTCGGGTAAAAGCCATATATCGCCAGATATTAGGAGAAAAGATGGGCACTGGAAGCAACAAACTAGTCAGGGCCGAAAGGCAAAAGAAGGAAAGGTAGACGAAGACGTTGGACCAATGACATAACTGAGGTCGCCGAACCTAGCTGGATGCAGTTGGCTAAAGACCGAGAAAAATGGTATGAGATCGAGGAGGCTTTTACCTTAATTTACATTTGCTTTAAAAAAACCTTTATAAATCAAACAAAAAAAGACAATTAAAGCTTAATTTAAATTTATATAATTACTTCCGGTTGGAAAATTTGTTGGATTCTTGTGTAAAGCATCTTAGAATAACGATAAAAAATGAAATATACAAAAAAAACGCTATTATAAATTAATGATTTTCGAAACCGTTTTTTGCCTGGAGTATAGAGCCAAGTAACAAGTGTTAGTCCAATCTTGTTGGCTTGTTGAGAGTATCAAGGTCCATCGCGGTGTAGCCGCTGGTCGAGGTAGCATGGTAGTCAGCACGCGCCGCGCGAGCGCAGTGACATAACACGTTTAGGTATTTAAGAGACAAATTGAATTTGTTCTTTTTATATGATGTTTGGTCAAATTACATTTTTTAATAGACATAGTCATATACTGAAGAACTTGCTGGTCTTAAAATAACCACCCTGTATAATAAAATGCTCTTCTGACTAACAGTGGTCTAATTATCCAGTTTTTGATCAGTCAGTCATACATATGTAACAAAGGTAATAATTATGGTAATAATATAATTTGCCAGGAGATAAATAGATGAACATAGCTATTTGTTTATTATTTTTGATGATTTCTTAAGCGGGCGTTTACCGGCGCTATAACTTTACTTAGAAGTAATCGATTTTATTTCGGTTTAAAAAAACTGTAATATATTGGTACAATCCATAATTGGTGACGTTCACCCTTAGTAAGTGAAGATGTACTATTATTTTATCAGTTCTACGTATTTGGAAAACGGAAGCACCCACCTAGGAACTGGGAAAACGATAGGTGGATTGATGATGAAGAAATCTGTACTAACATATCTTTGGAAAGTAAGTGTCCATAATTGATGTCATCATACTACGATGTACTTAAGAACTGTAACTACCTATTATTTCTTATTTTCTAAAAAAAATGATTTAAATAAATAAATAAACAATAAATATTTGGGGACAATCTTACACAAATCAACCAAGATTTGAAAAATAAAACAATTATTCAAGAAGACAAACATTTGATCGTATGATCCGCAAAAACGAGCCGAATACGGATGCCACCAGAATAAGGCCGTTAGCGGGGTGCGCGGGACGCGCGTCTCCCACTCCGTCTGCCTCACCCCCGCAAATACCTAAATATCGTCTAATAAGAGCGCCTTAAATGGGTAATTTCACCCGAGTTAAACACTCTACTTTTCATTTCGACTGTGAGGAAAAATAATTTAATATCAACCTATAATCGTAATAAACAACTCGTTAATGCAGGTACCTATAGCTAAGTGTCGATTTGTGAAAAGTTTTTATTTTAATGATTTGACGTAACTCTATTATCTTCGACTCCGTGGCTGACCGTAACAATAAAAAAAAAATACTTTCCACTCTAGGGGAGAAAAAGCTATTTTCCACCCGGCTCATGAAAAATCAACTTTCCGAGCAGGAGAGATGAAAAAAATAAAAGAAGGTATATATTTTTATAAACCTTGTCACAATGATAATAAAGTCCTAAGTGGTCCATGGTCGTAAATAAAAGTACTATTCTTGACCATAAGTAACCTACTGCTCGCAGGCTAGTTGTACAAGCTTTTTAATTTCGCTCATATTTCACTAGATATCAAAGTTCCTTTTGACCTTGGGGGCTGTCCATATTCAACTTGGGGGGGGGGATCAGACCATTGGTTGACGATGATAGTCATTTTATTAAGCGGGCAGGGTCCATGCAAGCAATTAACAGGATGACGATGGGGGGGGGGGGGGTCAAAAATCGTCAATAAACGATGAAGTAACATTGAATATATAATATAGTTGGATTGTACATTTTTTTTTAAATACGTAGGTGTGTGGAGTGGTCTCTGTTATTTATAACTAGGTTCTGTTCTGATCTGAAGCAATTTATGGAAAAAATAATACCTACAATTCGGGGCATGGCATGGCAGCTTAGTCATATACCCACCGATCTACTGTCACGGCAGTTTTTAATATTCATATCCGAGCCTGGCTTAAACTAAAAAACCGGCCAAGTGCGAGTCGGACTCGCGCACGAAGGGTTCCGTACCATTATCTATAAAAACGGCAAAAAAATCACGTTTTTTATGGGAGCCTCCTGTAGCCTACTTGGTGGTGAATCCGAATCCGAAGGTCCCGGGTTCAAATCCTGGTAAGGGCATTTATTTGTGTGATGAGCACAAATATTTGTTCCTGACTCATGGATGTTTTCTATGTATTTAAGTATTTATTTATCTATATACATAAGTATGTTTGTCGTCGTCTGGTACCCATAGTACAAGTTTTGCTTAGTTTGGGACTAAGCCGATTTGTGTAAGCTTGTAAAAGAAAAAAAATATATAAAAAAATATTTATTAATTCAGTTTTTTAGTAAGTAAGTACCTATTTGTTGTTATAGCGGCAACAGAAATATATAATCTGTGAAAATTTTAACTGTCTTACTATCACGGTTGTTGAGATACAGCCTGGTGACAGACGGACAGACAGACAGACAGACGGACAGCTGAGTCTTAGTAATAGGGTCCCGTTTTACTCTTTGAGTACGGAACCCTAACAAGATGTAAATTAGACATGATTGTAGCTATAGGTACCTGACTTGTTAATGAGGGAGGTATATAAAAAAGGAAAATGTTGCATTATTAATGATATTCATAGTTCGCTTTGTTCATATTTTTCAATGTCTTCAAAACAATGAGGTGTTTTGACAAGTTAATCAAAAACAACGTTTACATAATGTTGACTAAGTATATTTAACCGCGAATTTATGCCGCCTCCTGTAGTCTAAGATCTGGTTCCTGAGTTGATGAAGATTTCGTTATAGCTGGGTTTCCTGTAAGTACAGTCGCCATCACATACATCGGAGCAAACAAGCAGCTCACAAACATCGGAACACACCTCTATTTTCAAGGTATTAGGGTGCATGTGCCGATATTTTTTAACACCTACTTATAGTGTACCGATGTATGTGATGGCGACTGTATGTTTACCTCAAGCAGCTTGTCGAGGTTGCCGCCCACTAGCTACTAGGTAATGTAGAGGTTGGTAGGTATCGCACACCACCTTGCCAGTGAGTCACATAGCGTGACACGCCGCTATTTCGATGAAGATCTAGTGACAGCCTGGTTCCCTGTATGGTTACCTCTGGCAGCCTCTCTAGGTTGCCTCCTACAAGTTGCTCGGTGACGTCATGGAAGGTCTCCCACAGCATGTTGGCAGTCAGTCGCAGAGCGTGACACGCCGCTATGCCGATGAAGATCTTGTGTTGCTGCGTCACGTAGTCGAGGATCTGGGGCTCTTGTTCGCTGAAATTTAAGCGTTTATTCTTTAATGTGTAACTCAAAAAAAAACTAGTTTCTTCTCTGGGGTAGGTACCTTAGGTTGAAAGACCAAGGGTCAAGTAGTCTACTTCTTGGGGTTAGGTTTCAAAGGACTAGACTCTAACGACTCGGCCACGACTGTTGCAGCGACAGTGGTGCACCATTACCATTAGTGAGAACGAGAGATCGGAGCCTGGCCTCTTGCTACTTCTCTTGCTTGCTTGACTTATAGCGCACCGTGATGATTAGACACCGCTGCCATGGCACCCTCAGGATACGGCCTAAGTGACTGCCCTGCTGTGAGTTTGCGGCGAGACTGCAGTGGAGTTTTCATTTGTGTCATATGGACACTGGAAATGTACACACTTACCCCTCTTTGAGCTGACTCTGCCGTCGTACCGCTGAGTACCTCGTGGCGATAGTGACGGCCTTCGACAGGTAGTTCACCATGTCATACACAATCACCACTCGCACGAACACCATTGCGCCGTAGTTCAACTTGGAGGTCCGCGCGTTGCGCACGTATGTGCCGTCCTGGTTGAAGCATAATACTCGTATAAGTCAAAAACCTTAAATCATTAACATGAGGGTGCTCTAGAATGAGGGTTTCAGCAGATATAACTCAAGTTTGACTATTGAAAGAAGAATTAAGGCGCACCTAAGTTGGTTAAACAAAGGACCACAACTTTTTCAGGAATAGATTTATTAAATCACTTAACCAGACTGTTGTATCCTTGAACAGAGATTCACAGAAGTATTGTGTCGTATTCAATTGTTCTTACCTCCGAAACCTGTGCATGCTTCATCAGCATCTGTTCCCTCGGTATCCTCAGATGGTCAAAGCCTAGGAAACCGTTGTCAACTGAGTTGAGCCCCAATTTGGCTCCGATGTCTCCCACCTTCAAAAGTTGAATACTTTAGTGTGAAGGCTATAAATAGATGTAGGTATATATTTACTAGGAACCTTTCAAAGGGTAGATACCAGTCAAAAGTATGCAAAATATAATCACATAATTTCAGGACAAGCCCTAAGGCATTCGTATTCGGACTTACATACTTGCTTGTAAGGAACGAATGCTTTAGATCCGATATAACTAAACGCGATCATGCTAGCTAGGTAAGGGTTCTAGGTTGTACAATATATATTTAACACCTAATAAGGGTGTACCTTGATACCAGATAGAGGTACGTGAGTCTCCTCGTCTCGGACCTGCACGATGAACGAGTGGATCCCGTGACATTGTCCCTTCGTGTACAGCTGGGCAACCACTATGCAGTAGTTCGCAGTGTGGCCCACTGGAAAAAATAAGAACACATCGTTTATCTTACTTCTACACTCTTTTTCTGCACTGCTTTGTAAACATCTTTTTTAGATTTTGTATTATTCAAAAATCAAATCTTACACTATCATCATCCTTCAAGTGTTTTACCCGGTTGTGCCCTAGAGAAGCCCGGGATCCGCTTGGACTTTAATAAAATCATTCACCCGTGAAATATACCTATTATTCTATTATACATATTGATACTTAATTTCAAACCCGTTTGGCTGGTCAGACTACAGTGTTAAGTAGATAGTCACGTCCGCCGGGCCACCACTTGTAGGAGGTGAGCGTGGGGCTGTGCAGCACGAACTCCTTGGTGGCGGTGCCGTACGTGGCCGTCGACTTGTACCGCCACGTTTGGCTGATCAGACTGTAGTGTTGTGGGTACTCACGTCCGCCGGGCCACCACTTGTAGGAGGTGAGCGTGGGGCTGTGCAGCACGAACTCCTTGGTGGCGGTGCCGTACGTGGCCGTCGACTTGTACCGCCACGTTTGGCTGATCAGACTGTAGTGTTGTGGGTACTCACGTCCGCCGGGCCACCACTTGTAGGAGGTGAGCGTGGGGCTGTGCAGCACGAACTCCTTGGTGGCGGTGCCGTACGTGGCCGTCGACTTGTACCGCCACGTTTGGCTGATCAGACTGTAGTGTTGTGGGTACTCACGTCCGCCGGGCCACCACTTGTAGGAGGTGAGCGTGGGGCTGTGCAGCACGAACTCCTTGGTGGCGGTGCCGTACGTGGCCGTCGACTTGTACCGCCACGTTTGGCTGATCAGACTGTAGTGTTGTGGGTACTCACGTCCGCCGGGCCACCACTTGTAGGAGGTGAGCGTGGGGCTGTGCAGCACGAACTCCTTGGTGGCGGTGCCGTACGTGGCCGTCGACTTGTACCGCCACGTTTGGCTGATCAGACTGTAGTGTTGTGGGTACTCACGTCCGCCGGGCCACCACTTGTAGGAGGTGAGCGTGGGGCTGTGCAGCACGAACTCCTTGGTGGCGGTGCCGTACGTGGCCGTCGACTTGTACCGCCACGTTTGGCTGATCAGACTGTAGTGTTGTGGGTACTCACGTCCGCCGGGCCACCACTTGTAGGAGGTGAGCGTGGGGCTGTGCAGCACGAACTCCTTGGTGGCGGCGTCGTACGTGGCCGTAGTTTCAAGCCCGCGGATGAACGTGCCGTGGCCAAGCTCCGTCTTAAAAATCATTAACGGGATTATTAATAAAACTTAAAAAACCGTTGCCAACTAAAATATGTTTTTCCCCTCACTGCCTCGGAAAGCCGTCTTTTGTCCTTTAAAACCAGTGAGCAAAATCGCATTTTATCCACTAGCAAATTTATTATTTAAATTAAATAAAGTTGTTTTGCATGTTGCACTTTCCTCGCTACAGTGAGGTGAAAAGTTTTGTGTTACACACGGGTAAATGTATTTTACTTCTCGTGCGTTGAAACACTCGCGGATAAAATACAACTTTGCACCCTTGTATAGCAAATAACTAGTTATTGTACACTCTCTCACAAGCATAAATCTCTGCAATTAACAGATACCTTCGATACGAATTTTAATGGCATTTTAGCTAAAGTAGGTTTGACGGATGTTTCTGAATAGGATCTACAAAAAAGTTGTAAGTACAGTCGAGTTCATAAATATATGTACGTTTCCAGAGGTTCATAAATATCTGAGCAACCTTATGCCCTTAACAATAAAGTCGTGTTCACATATTTTTGACCCCTTTGACCGTGCACATATTTTAGAACTCGACTGTACCTACTTCATGTACGAGTAGGTACCTACTCTATTTCATATACTCTACTCACTAATTACGTGCTTTGCAATACAATATGTACCGTCGTATGTACGTATCAAGGAATACATAATTAGTGCATACCTAAATACACTCCATTTCCTACGCCCACTGCGAGATAACTTTGATAAATTAATTGTAAACGGTTTGTCCAGATATCGGTAATAAATGTACTTATCAATTAGCAAGTACTTAAGCCACCTACGTTTTGCCGACGACTTAGTGCTGATATCAGAGAAAGGAAAAGAACTACAGCACATGGTTGAGTCATTAAATAAAGCTAGCAAGCTCGCTGGCCTAGAAATGAACCTCTCTAAAACTATGATAATGACCAACAGCACCAAGGTACAAAGATATGTCGATGTCGAGCCACTTCAATATACCGAAAAATATATTTATCTAGGCAAACAAATAAGCTTCGACAGATCAAACAATTACCAGGAAGTTGAACGCAGGGCACAGCTAACATGGAATAAGTACTGGAGCTTAAAGGAAATATTTAAGAGCAACATGCCAATCCACCTAAAGACCAAGGTTATGAACTCATGCCTTATACCATGCCTGACCTACGCTTGTCAGACGTGGAAGTTTAACAGCAATATCAGAAATAAAATTAATACGTGCCAACGCGGAATGGAGCGCAGTATGCTAAATATAAAAAAAATAAATAAAATAAGACATACAAAAATACGAAACATCACAAAAGCAACAGACGGTCTGGCACAACCTCTTGCATTAAAATGGAAGTGGGCCGGACATGTAGCACGCCTTCAAGATCAGAGGTGGACAAAAAGTGTGACAGTATAGAGGGGGCCAGTAGGTAAAAGAAATAAAGGGAGACCTTGCAACAGATGGGAGGATGAAATCAAACACACAGCGGGTCCAAACTGGTTACAAACAGCAAAGTCCAGGGAAGACTGGCTCACTTTGGAGGAGGCCTTTACCTGCAGAGGGGTTCTTGCAGAATAATGAGTGCAACAAAAATAATTATAATATTTTAAACTACCTAATATTCTTTATAAAACTTAACTTACTAACATTAAAAATAACTAACTACTCAACTTTTGATATAACTACTTTGTAAACATAATTCTAAAAGAAATAAAAGGCTTTTTTATTTTATTTTATTTATCAATTAGCAAGAGTCGCATCTTATGTACAGTCGCCAACACATACATAGGTAGGTACACTATAATAGGTGTTCAAAAATATCGGCACATGCACCCTAATGCCTTGAAAATAGAGGTGTGTTCCGATGTTTGTGACGTGCTTGTTTGCTCCGATGTATGTGATGGCGACTGTACAAAGGCATCTACATGATCTACATTTAGACGTGATGTAAGTAGTCGACAAGTCCAGGAGTTCAACACGTCTATGCCAAATCATCCAATAAATTATGATTACGGGGCCCTAAATAGTAGACAAGTCCGAGGACAGGCAACTGAATCCAGGACGCTCTTTAGAGGCCGCTTTAGCTCTGATTGCCTAATGTGGTCAATAGATACCTACCTCAATGCTAACCGACGCTCACAATGGCGACTGTAACGCGAATCCTCTAGCTAGAGTCTAGTTGATAGACATTCTAACATTTAGGCCAATACGCTCCAGAGGGATTGAACCCTATGTCCGCAGCAGCAGTACACAACTATACCTGAGCATAGCTCCCTATGATGCTGCAGTTCCAAGCCCTCGGCAGCCAGTAGCCCTGCTGTTCCTCGGTACCCTGGTTGAGGATCGCAGGCATGAACATTATGTAGTGGACTCCGAAGGGCGAGCCGTCTCGCGTGCTGGACGATCCAAGGAGGCCGCTTATCACATCCCTGGAAGCCGAATGCATGATACCTACGATTAGCTGACTTCATAAATTCATTCACCTTTCGTATAGATAAAAGGGTCAAAAAAATATCGTGGGTATTTTTCTACTAAAAATAGCCTTACCTACTTTTCTCCAAACTTTTTACAACATGATATCTTAGAACAATAACGCATAGAAGGATAGTTTCATACGGCCGACGCGCCAAGCGTGAGGCATAAAATGGATTCATGTAGTTGTGATCAACTCGTATTCACACGCGCCAATTTTGTTCCACCGATCGGCGTACTGGGCCATTTATGGCCGAGTTTTGGTGGCCTCACCGTTGCGCGTGAACTGCGTTTCTAGGCGTTATTATTCTAAGCATGATATCTACTTAGGCCGGCCCCGACGTCAACTAATGGTAGTGGTACGTGAGTGGTACCTAACAGACAAAATGTCTGCGATATTTTAAATGACTGTGAGTACCGTAACTCACACTTTGTTTTAACACGGCAGTCCACTTCTGGACATAGCTTAGGCCTCACGCACCGTAACCGTGTGTAACACGGCACGGTGTAACGTTAATGCCATTATTTGTGCAATGTTAACGATTTCTTATTCCTGAAATTTCTAGCGAACGCATCTATAATCTCAGTTTTCCTACTACCTATTCAGAATGATAACGCACGTAAAATACTTTGTATCATTTATGTGACATTAGACATGCGTTCGAAGGTCTCTTTCTAATTTCTTATGCAAAAATATGCAACAGTATGCAAGTTTATGGACAGTTGGCGTGATAAGTCGATTCGATTTGGACACTAAAGGTTAAGGCATTCCCGTATACTCGTACTTAATGCTTTAAGTATTTGAACTGATTTTTCATGCCCTGATTATTCCTTAGTAGGCCAGTCATATTTGACCAGTAAAATTGAAAGCTAACGGCTAGTTCTGCTTTTTAGGGTCCCGTACTCAAAGAGTAAAACGGGACCCTATTACTAAGACTCCGCTGTCCGTCCGTCCGTCCGTTCGTCCGTCCGTCCGTCCGTCTGTCTGTCACCAGGTTGATACCGTGATAGTTCCGGTTGAAATTTTCACAGATGATGTATTTCTGTTGCCGCTATAACAACAAATACTAAAAACAGAAAAAAAAAATATTTTTATTGATAATGGTAAGGAACCCTTCGTGCGCGAGTCCGAATCGCACTTGGCCGGTTTTTTTTAATATGTTGTTAGGACCACTACCAGTACTGTATATCCAAGTTTGCAGCTTCGAAAGACCTGTGCTTACTTTGCAGCACTCGAAAAACCACGAAAATTTCGCACTTTTTTTGGTAATGGCAATATACCTAAGTCCTAAACTATGCAGATTTTTTTAATAAAAATTTTAAATTTTTTTAGAGTATTCTAAAATCGCTACATTTTGTGACCAGAACCAGCTCTGTAAGTCAAATACCTACTTACCTCTCCAAACATTTGTTGTTAAGCCAACTTTAAATCGTTTTAAATTCTAAACAGTAATTTTACCTAAAAAATGATTAAAGAAACCTAATAATCATTTTAAAATACCTATTCAACGATATCCAACATGACATAGTTCGTAAACTTTATTTTTTTATTTATTATAATATTGCGTCTGGTGGCCGCCATTTTGAATTTTGATTACTGTTATTTCTTCAGTGAAACTTGCAAAATTAAAACTAATCGATTGATGTCTGATTCATTAAAATCGACCCACGCGTTTGATCGCTAGAGTGCCAAAAGTACCAGTCTATGTAGTTATGTATGTATGTAAGTGTGTTTGTTCCTTTGTCGCACTCTAGAGATCAAACGCGTGGGTCCATTATAATAAATTATACATCAATCGATTCATTTTGATCTTGCGAGTGTCACTGAAGACATAACCGTAATAAAAATTCAAAATGACGGCCACCAGACGCCATATTGTAAAAAAACCGGCCAAGTGCGAGCTGGACTCGCGCACGGAGGGTTCCGTACGCGAGTCCAGCATTATCTATAAAAACGGCAAAAAAATCACGTTTGTTGTATGGGAGCCCCCCTTAAACAAATATTTTATTTTGTTTTTAGTATTTGTTGTTATAGCGGCAACAGAAATACATAATCTGTGAAAATTTCAACTCTCTAGCTGCCACGGTTCTTGAGATACAGCCTGGTGACAGACAGACGGACGGACGGACGGACAGCGAAGTCTTAGTAATAGGGTCCCGTTTTACTCTTTGAGTACGGCACCCTAAAAAGAAAAAAAATTAAGTCGACGTACTGTGTCCTGTTATTAGGTTTCTTCAATATTTTTTTAGTTATAAGAGTTGTTTAGTATTTTTAACGATTTAAAGTTGGCTTAACAACACATTTTTATAGAGCTGTATCTCGGTAAGTATTTGACTTACATAGCTGTTTCTGGTCACAAAATTTAGCGATTTTAGAATACTCTAAAAAACGTGAATTTTTATTAAAAATAACCGCATAGTATAGGACTTATATTGAAAAGTGCGAAATTTTCGTGGTTTTTCGAGTGCTACAAAACAGGTATTTCGAAGCTGCAAACCTGGACATAAGGTACGGTACTAGTGGTCCTAACAATATATTCAAAAAGCAGAACTAGCCGGTAGCTTGCGATTTTAGCGATTTTTCTGGTCAAATATGACTGGTCTATAGTGTGAAATTGAGAATGTAAACTTCATAGTACCTAATATAGTAGGTACTTGTACCTACTCTGTAGTCTGTACCTACTCATACCGGCAAAAAACGTAGTGATTATATACTCTCTGCCGGCAAAGACACGCCAAGTCAATTCTTTCCTTTCCTTTCCAGTTCAAATTGCAAACAAAAATAAACTTTTATAATAATTACTTGCACAAAAAATCAGAAATCACTTTGCTCTGTGCGCTGCTAACGCTCACTAACGATGGCATTAGGACCTGAAAATCCTACCGAAATAATACGCGAGAGTGGCTCGAGTGAATCAACACATTGACATAAGGTCTATAATCTATACTTCAATCAATAGGTACTAATATATAATACTATAAAGAGGAAAGTCTGCGAGATTGTAGCTTTATAATTATAAGTTTGTAGTTATGTAATGGGTAATCTCCGGAACCGCTTATCCGATTACAAAAAATCTTTCATCTGCGTACAGAATGATCTTTCTGGAAGCTAGCTCTTAGCTCATATCTTCGTTGGAACTCACCTATAATTAGTGATATTAGATCGTCCTTCCTCTTGCAGCCGACGGACCAATTTAAACAGGATCACAGATTTTCTGATGCTGTTCTCGTACCGCTCCTTATGGCCGAGGTACTCCTCTGCTACTCCCTCTGACAATTCTTTCTCGCTTAACATTATCTTTTCTGAAATAAATAGCAACAATAACTTTTTTATACTACAACGGTAGCAAACAAGTTCACGGTAAGCTACCACCTTCCCTATGGACGCTTAGAAGAGTCTCAGGCGCGATTTTGGGCGCGATGCCGACCCTTTGATTTGAAGAATCGTTGTTGACGGCTATACAGGGTGTATTATTCAAACGGGGCAGTAAGGGAAAATCCGTAACTATAGTGTCTATAGTGATACGGAAATTTGCTCCAGGAGTCACTAGACCGATATTAGAAAAAAATAAAACTGTACCTATTCAAACATTAAAAAAAACCTCATACACACGGCCGGGAATGGAACCCGGTCAAACCTGTTCAAAAATCAGAGTTCGTTTTTTTGCGTAAATTAATAGTTCTGGATGCAAGGAACAATTGTTGCTATGGAACACTGTATCTCACAGGAAAATGCCGAATTTCATAGTTTAATGTACGTACGGAAATGGATTGATTGACTAACCTCTATATTTACGCTCTAAAGTCCTTTGCGGTGTTCCATCTATAAACGTGGTCAAAGCCTTTACATCGAATGTACATTTGTCCCTTTCTCGTTGCAAGTCCTTGTTTACTTCACCCATGTTTGAACACTATAGCTACCGTCCGTTCTGCTCGATGTCTGACCACGAACTAAATGGGTAACCACTAACAAGCCGATGCCGTTTATTGCTATGTAATGAACCTGTACACAGTCACTTGTGTTTATTATAATGTGGCTTATTCATAACGCTTTCCAAGCGCGTCTCCACCGGCGAACCGGTTTAAACTTGACCTCCTAATAAGCGTGGTTCTCACGAATGTCGGAGTAAAATGATGCTACTGTGAGACTAGACTAGGCATACCAACGTACCTACAGCCGCCATTAAATTATATCTGGTTACTCCCGGGTGCTTTTGCAAGAAATTTCATGCAAGTTTCATTACATTGCGTTTTACCGAGGATGCTGAGTTCAATTGATCTATCAAACACCGCAATGTCATTAAAGATTTTTTTATTATCTTCTTGGGACTCCTATCACATGGTCGTGGCCTGTAATCAAAAGTCTAACCGTTTGACCGCAAAGACGCACATTTCGAAAATTTCGGTTTGAGCGAAAATTGCTCTTACAGAATGTAATGTACCCCATGACGATGGGGTCTTATTTGAAAGGTAATGAAACCTTCTATCGGAAAATGTCAATTGAAAATCAACCCCGTAAGGAAAAAAATAAAAAAAACAGGAAAAAGGAAAAATCGTTTATTTAACAAAAATTACAAAAAAATATAACACAACAATAACAATAAAAGCTTAAAACTAAACTTAAAACCTAGTGTTGCCTCCTCTCGCCCTCCGAAGCTCTTCCATGCGGTCGGTCATGGACCTGATCAGCGTCACGATGTTCTCTTGAGGAATGTTGTTCCACTCCTCAATGACAGCATCATGAAGCTCATCAAGTGTGGCAGGAGGAGGATCACGCGATCGTACCCGCCTTTTCAGCTGGTCCCAGAGGTGCTCGATGGGATTTAAGTCGGGACTGTTTGCTGGCCAGTCCATAACGTTGATACCAGCAGCATGCAGGTAGTCCCGAACGATCAACGCTGTATGGCTGCGGGCGTTATCGTGCATAAATTGGAACCCAGGTCCAATTACATCAGCATATGGGACCACATGTGGATCCAGGATCTCCGCAATGTACCGTTGAGCAGTCAGGGATCCCTGGCCACGGCCACCTCCAGTCCGGGAAACGCAAACAAGTTCGGTTTTCCCGTCGACGGAAATGCCGCCCCAGAACATACAGGATCCACCCCCGTAGCCGACGGTTTCTACGGTGCAGGCTTCTGTATACCGCTCCCCCTGCCTCCTGTACACCCTTCTGCGTCTATCGTTGGTGTAAAGGCACACTCTCGTCTCGTCAGAAAAGAGGACATTCCTCCATTGGGTGAACGTCCAATTCTCATGGCTAGTGCGAAATCCTCTTCTGGCATTCCGGTGCTGCGCAGTCAACTGGGGGCCCGTAGCGGCCCTGCGGGGCATCAAGTTCCTCTCCCGTAGTCTTCGTCTGATCGTGGAGACGCTCACCGACGTTCTGCGAGCTGCTAGAAGCTGTTGCTGGAGCTCAACAGCGTTGAAAAAACGATTCCGCAAGGAAGTCGTCACAATGTACCGGTCGTCTGAACCGGAAGTACAGCGTCGCCTCCCGGATCCATGCCTTCTGATGTAGCCACCAGTCTCCTCGAACCGCTGGAACACTCGACGCACGGCTGATATTCAGACGCCGAGCAACTTCAGTCTGTCGTAGTCCAGTTTCCAGTAGTGCAATCACTTGAGCGGCTTCTTCTGGCGTGGTATCCATTTTTTAATGTTTTTTTCTTGCTGTAGCTCTTCACCTTCAGGTGTGATCTCAGTGACGTCTGGATAGCGAATGACCCTTAATCGATCTTTACCCCCCCTTTTATACCCGTCCATGGGTGCCCAATTAGTGACCCACTAAACGCGTACTTCGGGACTTTTGATTTAAAATGCGTTTTTTTATGGTCATTGTTTTTACAAAAACAAACACCCACTCAAAGGTTGTTGATTGAGCTTTAAAATGATATACATATTAATGGGGTACAGTACATTCCGTAAGAGCTATATTCGCTCGAAACGAAATTTTCGAAATGTGCGATTTTTTTGACGCCGAGTGTAGTTACCGTTTGGCCAAGCTGATGTTAATTTTTATAGTTTTCGCATTTAGCCCAAATGTCAGTTTTTTTTGTAGGTCACCTTACAAACCTCTACCTATACTTTTCAAATATGATACCTACATACACCTAATACCTCCACCAAGGGACCGATTTTTGACTTTCGAGCGCTCGAATCTTTCACTCGAAAACGGACAAAAATTACGAAATGCTCTTTTGAAATAGCGATAGAAAATTTAAAAACGAGTGGTATTGATCACTCCTACTTAATTCCATCGGTAGAAAATTTGTGCCTGCAATTTTGACACTAAAATCGTATTTAGTTTTATTTAATTTTCGAGCGCTCGAAAGTCAAAAATCGGCCCCCAAGTCTCCTTATAGGAAAACAATTGTGTCAGGAGAAATCAGTACTAATTCCTCTCCCAACGACTCACATGTGGGTCATACGGTAGGTGGGTCATAAATTAGGCACCATATTATATTATAACAGGGAATAACGCTAGGAGGATGATGATTATAATAGTTCTACGCAATATTTTTTTTGTTGTGTTAATTAAATAGCTCGTGTTTATTTTTCATTTATGAGTTTTTATACGTAAATTGTACCCCCGCCTTGCAAGGGGCGGCAAAACTTACCGGCCCGGCCCGGGGCGCCAAATCTTTAAATACGCCTCTACGTCTCTATATAGGTTGCTGTGACAAATTGCTAGGTGTATAGAACAGTTATTAGTGCATTTTCGAATTTGGTACTCACCATGGGCGATAATAAATAAAGTCTGTACTGTGTAGGTACCTGTTGTCTGTATAAGGCAAAGTCGGAGAGTTCAATAGTTTACGTTGCCACCATGCCCTGGCCCAGGAAGTTTGATTTTCCGCACGAGTAAGCAATAATAATTGCCATTTTATGGTGAATAGTGGCCCTAGCACGATAGGTCCTATAGTCACGTTTTACGGCTGGAAGAGCCCCAATTCCATGTGTCTAGGTCAACGGGAACTACTATAAGTAACTGTTATGCTTTATGCGGTGTTGCCATGTGACTTAAGCCACCCTCTAGCATATAAATGATCATTTGCTCCACGACCAAAATCCACCAGTTATTTGGTCAATGTTGTGCAAGTTTCGTGGCAGATAGACCACGAATGGAGCATTAAAAACGTCTTCTTCTAAAACGGTGGTATTCGTCGGGAGACAGCCAAAACTCACTAACTTATACGTAATAGGAAAACTCAATCCTCATTACATTAACACAATTGGCAAAAGCAGACTCAATCCATCACTAGTAATTTTAAACTACCCTTTTCATCCTATCCTAAATCCATACATTCACACCTGAATTGGGGGTAGGAAAAGAAATACTATGAATTTCCCTCTACTATTGCGCGCTTCCGGTCGAGCACACGCTCCCTTCGAAATAAAATACCGCGAGTGGACAAAACCAAGACAATCAGCGCGATTCTATTGTCGATCATACGCCCTGGGGCAGAAGTTCAAGAAGAGTACATCGCGTCCAATTACACCAAGCAAGCGCGGGGCAAATATTCAGGAACCAGGTTTGCCTCCAAATTTCCTCTTTCAAACTTGTTCTTCGATCCCACGAACAATTGATATTTATTTTTAAAAATCCGAGTTTAGTGAGTTTTGGTTTGTCACCCGGCGATATAGGAGTGCGTGACAATAAAAAAGGCATATTTTGTTGTTTTTTTTAATGAATTAATCCCCCGTTCACTTCTTGGCGGTGACAGCGGCCTCGTCCTCGCGCGCGAAGGTCTGCAGAAGCTCCTCCTTCTTGGCGGCGATGCGCTCCTCGCGCCGCTTGCGGGCCTCCTTCACCTTGTTACGGCGCGCCTCGGCCTGGTCGCTGCAAGGAGAAATAACAATTGAACACTTATAATCCAACTCAAGACGAGTCTTTGACCAGTGTGTTGCCAGTGATGCTGATGACATATAGCACTGAAACGTGGTCGCTTACAAGGGGCCTCATAAGAAGGCTCAAAGTCACCCAAAGGGCAATGGAGAGGGCTATGTTGAGAGTTTCTCTGCGGATAGCCGCAGCAGAACCAAGGTAATCGATATAACCCACCGAATCGCTTAACTTAAGTGGCAGTGGGCGGGGCACATTGCACGTAGAACCGATGGCCATTGGGGCGCAAAGGTTCTCGAGTGGGGTCGTCACGCGTACCGGAAGGCACGGCGAGGGTAGGCCCCCCACAAGGTGGACTGATGACCTGGTAAAGGTCGCGGGAGTCCGCTGGATGCGGGTGGCGCAGCTCGCAGGACCTGTCATTTTGGCACTCTTTGGGGGAGGCCTATGTCCAGCAGTGGACGTCATTCGGCTGATATGGTGATGATGAATCCGACGCAAAAAAAAGTCATATACCCGGATTTACGCGCGAGCTGTAACTACTACTGGACAATAAGGTAGCAAAGATGTCAGTACGCACTTGGTGACCAGCTGACGAATTACCCACCACGTTAGTCAGCGGACGGTTTTTTTTCTTCAACATACTGGGTTAGCTATAATTTGGTAATATAATCAAAAAGGAGGAAAGTACTAAAAAATAATTTTTTCTACGTGTTTGGTAAGTTCTAGCTGGTCAATCCACCAACGGTGCCCTTTTGCTGACGAACACGAGGCTAGATGATCTTTAAGTTATCGCCTGGGAGAAACTTGGTCATGAAAAGCATCTAAATAGCTTAAATTGCAGAATATAAGCTATTTAGATGACAAATACACATTGCTTGTTTTTTTTTCAGCAAGTATATTTGCTTAAAGTGCTGTTATGTGCCTAGAAAGCATGCCATACATCCCCACAGCAAACACTTGAGGCACACTAAGGTGACTAGGGCAATCATTCCTGTATGTGAAAGTGGCCAGGGTTCTGCAATTGAGTAGGCCTCCTCGATCTTGCCCCTTCGCGGACTAGACTGCTAGCTGGGGCTAGTATCCTAATGCCCCAATATGCCGTAAAATGTAAAAAAAAATCAATTTAAGGGGAATTTTCTAAAAATGTATGCTCAAAGCAGGATTCCACCCTACCTTTCTGGCATACGCATTATTTTCTTGAGAGAGGCAGAATACAGGGCAAAGCACCTCGGAACACCGGGGTCACTACCGGAGGCCGTTGGCAACATAAAGGGTCTGCTAGGCTTCCTGGTGGAACTGGGTTGGCACAAATAACAGTAGTGCGAAAACCCATACCTAAAATAGGCGCATTTATGACGTCGACTTGCGGAAACCCAGCCCGCGTACAACCTATAACCTAACTAGAGTATAATTTCGAATAAATTGACACCTCAATCATCAAAATCAGTTCAGTAACGTTTAAGTTACTGTGGAAACAACGTTGGAAACCATGTAAATACTGCTAAATTCATATCCCTTCCTTTCAGCCCTGCTGTAGTAGGGCCAAAGACCATCTCGCCTAAGCATCTTGATCCTAGCCTAGCCTCTGTGAGCTTCTTGGCATACGCACATTATTCGGTAGCAGATGTTACTGTTTATACAAAAACTATAATCATATCTCACCTAAGCATCTTGGTCCTAGCCTTCTCAGCCTTCTTCCTGTGGATGTACTCCATAAGTACACGCTTGTTCTTGAACACGTTACCCTTCGCCTTCATGTAGAGGGCGTGGTACAGATGCCGGTCGATCTTCTTCGCCGTTCTGTACTTGAGGAGCAGCTTACGGAGCACCCGTTGCCTTTGGACCCAGAGTTCCTGGAAAGAAATTTGGAATAATTTAGTTTCAGCAATGTTTTCAGTTTCTTTTTTTTGCTTTCTTATTTTCTCAGTATTTATGACTGTGAATCTGCATTTGTCTTGGTTTACATGGTACAGGCTTAGCCTAGTAAGCTACTTTGTTTCTGAATGTCTGTGTTAAAAAATATTTCATTGCATTTAGGTGCGTCCACACCAAACGCACGCTCACCCGAGCGCGGCTCGCCCTAGCGTGCGCGCTAAGTGTGGACGGCGATCGGCGAGCAACGGCGCGCCTGAGCCGGTGTGTGGACGGTTGTTTTGTGTGGCCGCACGCTCGCCCGAGCGTTGTCGGCTTTTTGGGCGAAATCAAAGGGGCCGCGGCGCCATGCTACTAGCAATGTACTTATTTATTTATTTATCCTATGGTGGTACTTTTTTGCATCCACATGCGTCTAGGTTTTTTTTAATGCCCTTCCTCGCTTCTGAGCTAGATGCAGAAGCAATATTAATGTCGTAGCAGCGACAGCTCTGCTGTGCGCACGTGCGGCTCCATGACGATCGCGAGCTCAACTAAAAGCCCGTAGGTAAATTCGGCCGAGCGCATTTGGCTCGGACATGCCGCGCAGTGTGCGTCCACACTGAACGCACGCTCACCTGAGCGGCTCGCCCGAGCCCTCCGCACGCTCGCCTGAGCGGCTCGGGTGCGGAGGGCTCGGGCGAGCCGCTCGGGTGAGCGTGCGTTTGGTGTGGGGACGCACCTTTTCAAGACTTTCTCGTAGGGCTGCATGTGTACCTGTGGCCCAACATGAAGCTACAATTTTAGAAGTCTGAACAGGCAAGGTCCTGAAAATTTGACCAATAGCAACAGGCCATTTGACCTGCGGCTATCACAAGATGGCGCGCGAGCTGTCTCGATTTTTCTCGCACTATCCGTCTCTCTCTTATTAGAAATCTTAGAAAGAGACGTATAGTGCGAGAAAAATCGGTCTATGACAACCGTGAGATATTGGTTTAATGAATTTAAACGAGGTCGTACATCTGTTTTCGACGAGGACCGCCCAGGGCGCCCGGCAGACGTGGTTACTGAAGAAGTCGTGCAAAAGGTAAAAAACATAATGGTCACCGTCCACGTATCAAAGTGCGTGAATTAGCAGAGGCTGTAGGGATGTCGTACGGAACAGCAATTAATATAATACACGATAAATTAAATATGAAAAAAGTGTTCGCCCGATGTCAAAGGAGTCTTTGGGCTTGTTTGAGCGAAATCCGCAGGAGTTTTTCCGTCGTGTCGTTACTGTTGATGAAACCTGGATCCATTACTATACACCTGAGACCAAGCGGCAGTCTAAACAAAAGATTTTTTCTAACGAATCTGCCCCAAAGAAGGCAAAAACGGTCCCAGCAGCCGGAAAAGTCATGGCCACAATTTTTTGGGATAGTAAGGGAATAATCCTTATAGATTTTTTACAAAAAGGGAAAACTATCACAGGGCCGTACTATAGTGAGTTATTGGACCGGTTTGATGAAAAAAAAAAGGAGACACAGCCCCATTTGGCAAAGAAGACAGTGTTGTTCCATCATGACAACGCACCAGCACATTCATCCAAAATTGTCACTGCCAAATTAACCCAACTACGTTACGAATTGCTGCCACACCCGCCTTACTCACCGGATCTGGCTCCCTGCGACTTTTTTCTGTTCCCCAATATGAAAACATGGCTCGGGGGAAAGAAATTCAGGTCAAACGAGGAGGTTATAGCTGAGACAGAAGCATATTTTGAAGGGTTTGACAAATCCTACTTTTTTGAGGGGTTAAAGAAGTGGCCGAAACGCTGGGAAAAGTGTAAGGACCTTGAAGGAGATTATGTTGAAAAATAAAATAAAACTTTTTTAAAATATATGCGTCTTCATTTCTAACACAGGTACTTTTTGATCCACCCTCGTATAAGGAATACATAGATTTAGATAAACATTAGTAATTCTGGCTAATGACATGCTTTTGTGTATTGAGTTTTTTGGCTTTCAAGTTATTATATTATTATTACCATCTTGTGGAACAGTAAATATTGAACTCGTTTTCATTTGATGTTAGTTCGTCGTGAGTTTGTATCACGCTATTTTCACCACAGTTATTTTGGAGAAACAAACAATAAATAAGTAATAAAATATGCTTGAGTTTAGAATAGAATGAAAAGTGAATTTGTATTGCTTTAACCAGTAATCAACTTCGTAAGTTATAAATTTTAATTGGAGCAAAAATTTGTTGGACAATTTCTAATAAAAGGGCAATTTGTACAAAAAAGTTTGTGCTGATGTCCCAACACAAGCATAAAATAAGTAAAATGCATAATTAGACAAGCAAAGCTTATGATAAAATTAACTATGCTCCATTAACTTGATATATTAACAATGTAACAGCATTACTTTACCTAATGTACAACATATTTTTAGACTTTGACTTTGAAAGTTATATTAACAATGACTCCATGGATTCAAGAACCAATATGCTCCCTAAAGTTAAAAACCTATTTATTAGTATAGATAAATAGTTAGAACTAATGAATGACTAATCAAATTAATTAAGTTACATCAATAAAAAAAACTTGAAAATAATGTTATCAGAAATGTATTAATAAGAGTGTATTTCACTGAATACAGGTAATCATATCCAGCAAACAATTTTAAATAAATTTTTAACAAAAAGACTATTTTCATTTCTAACATACCTTTACTGGCATCCTAGCATTGGCTGTACCTCTCCGCTTTCCCATGCCACAGTGACGACCTTTCCTGCGAGCCTCTGTGTTCTTGCGCACGCGCGCACGAGAGTGCACGGCCACGGGTTTCTTGATGACCAGACCATCCTTGATCATCTTACGGATGTTCTGTCCTGCAAGTTCAATGTTGTTGAGATATTTGGACCATTTTCATTGTTTATGTGCCAAAGCGGACCCTGGGCTCGTTAGGGCACTCTAGGACGATGATGACAGTACACTAAGCTAAAATATTAGGTACATGCTTCCACAAATAGATAGTATATATATAGAAGATAGTTAGAATAAGCACATGCAAACGATAGGACTGTGTGACACACAAGGCAGTGCAGATTCTGCTTTGAAGCAGAGGAGACGCCTACACACATCCTAACCGATTGCCCTTGCCTCATGCGCAGTCGTAACTCCTTCCTGGGCAAACACATCATGTGCCCGGAGGAAATCAAATTTCTTGAGTTCAACAAATCCTGCAATTCTTCGAGTTTGCAGGACTTGACCAAGAATTGTAGTAAGTGGCGATCACAATAGATCAGCGATGGTCGCAGTGATATAAGGGCTTTGACAGCCCGAAAGCCACTACCAGAATAATAATAATATAGAAGATAGTACTAAAACATATGCGGGTAGCGCTGGACTGCTCATTGACTCTTTGGGGGAGGCCCATGTCCAGTAGTGGCTGTCTTTCAGCTGATTTGGTGATGATGAAAACCGCTTTTTTGCTTAGTTTGGGACTAGGTTGATTTGTGTAAGATTGTCCGCAAATATTTATTATTTATTTATTATTATAGATAATGTTTGAGAGTAGTAAAAATCGGAACGTAAAACGGGAATGGACGTTTTCATTCATTCATTATACGAATACATAATATACATACTGAGGCAAGGCTACATTTTGAAACTCAATAAGTACTATCATCTCAGTGCATTCAATTATTAGATCCTCGCGACCTCGTATGCTGCTATATAATATAACTTTATTTGGCTAGAAATTGTTAAAAAATAAAAGTTACCAACAATGAAATGTAAATCACTAAATGTGGAAGAAACATGTAGATATAATTTTAACACTTTCCGGATAAAAAATATATGTTTTATTGAACTGGGATTATTAATCAAACCCGTATTCTCAGTGTTACTTAGAAAAGTTTTTTTAAAAATTAGAGTCATCAGAAGAGTATGTACCAATTCCAACCTATAAAGTGTATATCATACATTTGAGGGTAAACAGACTTTTTCTCATTACTAACATATTTTCACTAGCTTTATGCTATCGACAAGAATGATTACTTTTTTTACAACACTTGAGTTGGCAATTATATTACTAGATTTTTTAGAAACAGCGTGAGCTTCATAATGTAAAAGTTATACTTACTAGAGTTGGTGTTGGCGATTTCATTGATCTCGTTGGGATCTAACCACACCTTTTTTTTACCACATCTCATAACAGAGGCTGCAAGCCTCTTCTGCAGTTTCAAGGAACTGAAAATAAAGAAATCTTCTGTGAGACCACATGGCACATAGAGGGGCCGATTATGACAGGGTTCAAACACGGTATAAAACTTCCCCTAAATCACAAAAACATATGAATCGCGTAGTAAATAAGTTGAATAATCCACTGATCTTCCAAAATTTCCCATATTTCAATACATTTCTTAATTTTTCTTCGGAACTAACCTCATCTTGACGGAGTGAGATCCAACGCATACAAGAAAGAAATATGGCGTGCGATTACACTAGTGACGAACCCTACTATCGATAAATATTATCGATTACTTCCCATCGATTCAAAAATTACTTAATATTATTTTCAACACACCTGCTCGTAAAGTAGGTCTTATTACAGCGTATTTACACTGATAATGCAGAATATTACCCATGCCGTGCCTTTTACATTACATTATCGCACTAGTGCCTTTTCATTACATACATTTTTAAATATTAGCAAAATAATGCAGAATATTACCCATGCCGTGACTTTTACATTACATTATCGCACTAGTGCCTTTTCATTACATATCTTTTAACATTTTAATTTTTAATTTTTTTTAATTTTTCCTCGCAAATGTGTTGAAAAACGTCGTATGAAACACGTGAGCATTGGTCATTACACTTCTCGTCTCCATTAAGCCTTCGCCTTCGGCTCAGGCTTAAAAACCGACTCGAGTGTAATGACCAACTTAGCACACTTGTATCATAATGTACTATTCATTGCAAGGTTATTGTAATAAAAAAATCATTTTGTAGAATTTATTTATATCCGTCATGAACATCCATATACCTCAAATCTCGAATAATAATTATACGATTCATGCAGCCAAAAATCGATTTATAAATCGAAATTAAGGTCATGCATTTTGGTCTTGTATGGCAACACTAGTAGAAGTCTGTCAAATAACTGTCAAAAGACGTCACTTTTGTATAGACGTTTTTCTATTTTAAGCGAGTGTCGGCTTTCTATGACTTTTTCAAGTGGTAATGTTTTGTTGACGGAATAACCAGACTCATAATAAATAGTAATAGTAGTAGTTGTATTTTCAGAATGCAAGGTGATTTTTGTGATAGTGGCACAGTTTTTAATGATTATGTCACAACACAACCACAACTCACAAATGTCAAATCAAATATAACCAACTATGAACCAACTACGTAAAAAGTCACATCACAATAAAAAACGTCTAAGAAATCTTACGAATGCCTCTACGACACAACAATTTTTATTTATTTTCATCTTAACTTAACTTTAAAGTGTTAAAAATACAACTTGACCATGGTTAATGTCGAATTACAAATCTAAAAGCACGTACGATAGTTTTAGTAAGATAGACAAAGTTGTGAAATTCATGCGATTGTGGATTTAATAAGATAAACAAAAGCAAAAATATCGTACAAACTCCAAATTACATTAATATCCGTTTGTTATCGAACAAATCTTGTAATAGATAATTTAGTAAGTACAGCATAGTACAGTAGTTTATCAGGACGATAATTTTAAATCTTGTTCACGTAAATAGGGTCGCACTTCGCTCCAAACTTGTTTTCGCTCGGCGCAAACTTGTGAATTTCGTCACTTGCCAGTACCATACCAGTTTCCGCGGTTCCTCTTACCGAGATAGACGTCTCGTCACAGTTTTAGTAAAAATGACTGAGGCAACGAAAGTGAATCCTGATCTCCAAAGAGAAAGGGATAACTGCACATTTAATATATTAGAATTAACCAACTTGATAGATGGAGGGGCCCAGAAAACAGAGGACAGGAGAAAAAGAGGTAACTTTTCTAACTATCAATATTTGTAATGGTCATTAAGTTAGCAACTGGCTATTATCTGATTGCATGACTAATTTTCTTCTAAAATGGTCTGAACTTATACAAAGTACTGTTAGTTTTCATCGTGGCTTGTTGTTTCGAAACAGATTGAAATAATTTTATAATGAACAGTGGGTAATCATTAACTTTTTAAACTAAATCTGTTATTCCTTACTCTAATAATCACTAAGCAGACTAAAAGTTCCATAAATGACGGTTTTTATTCCTACCTTTGTAAAATGGAAAAAATAATACAAATATAAAATTATAAACATTTATAAATGACAAGCAATGATAGTTTGGGCAGTGTGACTGTTGACTTGTATTTGAGTCTTTCAACAAGCATTCTTTCATGCTGTTTAAATTATGCAAATAGTAAATTTCAATTTATAATAAGTAATCAGTGATTTATAATAGGTAATGAATGAGTTTACTTTCGACAATACAATTTGACTAAACAAGGTTCTGTTTGGTCAGCTTAACCCGTAACTATAAAGTATAAGAACAATCTTTACTAACTACTAATCATTATTTGACCAAATTGTTGAAATCAGCACCATATGCTTGGGAATGGCACAGTTCTATTTAGATGAGGTTTCACTGTCAGCTCAAAATAATTATTTTTGTCAGAACCCCAATAATAAACTATATTTTACAAATATCTCGTCATCACCTCGAACCAAAGGCACAAAGGTTGCATGTCATTGTTATCTCGTTACAGGGACTGATTCACACGTTACTTGTCTACGTAGGTAATAATAATAACTGTTCATTAAGAAACAATGAAAACTAGGAAAATAGGCTTTCTGTTTAGTGCCGTAAAGCTTAGTTTTGAAATAATATTTTCAACATAATGTCACATTGATTGATGAAATGATGAAACTTATGATAGTGTGATGGCTGGTATACCTATGTCGTTAAAATAATAAATAAAAATAAAATAAAATAAAATGCATTTATTTCGGATAACTTAAAAAAGATCCATAGGTTGTTAGTAGGTACTAGATGACTTATATAACTATGTTAGGCCTTAAACTTAAATGTAGGGAGGACCAGTGCCTCCGTAGGCTACGGTCCCATCTGTCGGCCACCACGTTCAGGAGACTGTGGCGGCTGGCGCGCACCCTGCGGAGCGTCACGGCGCAGCGCTTGCGCAGTGTCGCGTGGAAACCATCCACTTGAGTTGGTTAAAACCCCAATGAATTTCTTGGTGCACTGGACCAGTGACCCAACATGGGGTATTGGCCTGCGATGATTGGCGCCAACGCGTCCTGTTCTGTGCGCTCTTATGCCAGCTCTGCATGCGGGCTACGGAGATTTTATTCCACTTCATCATCGGCAATTAGGGCTACCAGCCGGTTGTCAACCCCTGGGTCGGTCAAATAGGCCCCTTTCATTCAACTAGAGTAGTTACTAGACCTTAGCTAAACATTTTATTATAATGCTGCTTCAATATGGCAAATCCTGATTTACAACATGACATTGATTAACGTGATCATTGGATCATAGATTTCCGTTTATTTGTAGTATTAGTAATTACATATTACGACAACAATATTCCTTTGCTATTCCGCTAAAAAAACGTGCTGGTCGATCAGCGGAGATCAAATGCAACTATTTGCGTATAAATATGCAAATAATAAATACGCAAATAGGTAGTTGCATTTGATCTCCGCTGATCGACCAGCACGATTTTTAGCGGAATAACAAAGGAATATTGTTCTTGTAATATATCATGGACTTCCGCAAAGTAACGCCTGATTCAATAAATTATTAGTAATTACGTTGTGCGCTGCGAACTTTTCCTACCGCTTTTCCAGCTACGTGCAATGTTTATATTATTATGTATCTCCTGTTTAAATTCACGGGACAAAGCCCGGTCCTTTGGAAGGCGTGCGTGGGGATATAGATCCAACACGTAGAGGCCCTTTGGAGACGAAGTTTAATGTAATGTAATACACCTGCTAGAACCCATTCACTGGTACATCGGTAGATACCCGTGAACCGGTTCCAACAGGCGTTGGGACTATTGTGGGTTATATGGATAGAGAATGGGTTCTATGGTGATGAGATTTGGGTGGATTATGAAACTGGGCTATTGCAAAAAGGTCCGGACACCTGCCATAACATTGTTATACACAAAGTTATCGAGGCAGGCGGTGACTAGCCGCTCATTAGATGGGCCCCTGAAAGCGTCGTCGTACAGACGGCCAGGAGCAACACCGGGTGAGCGGCTCAGGGGTGTCGAGAGGTGGTGCTGCGCTTTCTCCGAAGTTACTCGCGGCGTTATGCCCTTTAACACTTCCACCCCTGGAGCATATAGCTCTGACGACTCCTCTCTGGACGGCCAATGAAGGCAAGCCAGAGCTGAGAGTCCTGCGGGCCCCCTTAGGGTTCCACTCCGACCGACGAAGACACGCCGGAGACGGAGGCCCTGACCGACTCTCGGGAGCACTCGGGTCCGTGGGGTCGTTACTCCCCAACAGCTCGCCACAAGCTGCCCTGCGGGTATTATTATTTTTTTTTTTTTTTTATTCTCTCTTTAAGGCTTATAGCTAAATTTACATAGGTACAATTAATCTGCCAAACCACAATATTATATATATATAATATTATATTAGATGTAGCTGTGTAATAAATAGACATAGACAGTGATAATCCCTCTTATATTATATACCCAATAAGTCAATAACCTTCGACGCGATCGTGTTCATATTCAACGTAAAAGAGGATTACCTCACCTCATCATATCAGCCAAAAGACGTCCACTGCTCGATATAGACTGTTCGCCCAAAGAGTGCCACAATGACCGGCCCTACGCCACCCGAATCCAGTGCACTCCCAGGTTATCAGTCTTGTGGGGGGGTCTACTTATCCACGCTGCGTCTTCCGGTACGTGGTCGCCACTCGAACCTTCCCGCCCCAACGTCCATCGGTTTTACGTGCAATGTGCAAATGTATTCAAGATGGTTTAAAAAATACTAGTGTCCGACCGAAGGTTCGGTTTCGGTATCGGCCAGTTTCGGCCAAAAAATCATGTTTCGGCCGTAGTTTCGGTTTCGGCTAAAAAACGGCCGAACCCTTACGAAACGGTACTTCGGGTCGCGTTCGGCTAACTTCGGGTGCGCTCGTGCCAAGTTGCCAACCGGCAATATGACGTAGCACGCCGGCCACCGGCTCAGTGAAGTGACACTTTGTGTGCTTGTTCCCGGAATTATGGTAACTTGTAGTAAACCTTGTTTTATTTTATACAACCTTCATCAGTGTTACGTTGTTAATATGTGTATAAAAGCGGTTTTAAATCATTTTTCATCGATTTTAACAAGTCTACAAAAGGTTCGGTTTCGGTTTCGGCCGAAACTAGAGCCAAAGCCGAACCTTCGGTTTCGGCAAAAAAACATGTTTCGGTCGGACACTAAAAATACTCACACAAACATTCCTAGCATAAACAGTAAAAATAAGACATCGCTTCGCTCATCATCATCATATCACCCGAAAGACGTCCACTGCTGGACATAGGCCTCCCCCAAAGAGTGCCAAAGTGATCGTTCCTGCGCCACCCGCATCCAGCGGACTCCCGCGACCTTTACCAGGTCATCAGTCCACCGTCGCGTCGCTCGGTCGAAAGTAATTACTGAATTTCTACTGAATTCTTATTTCCGCAAAGGAAACCATTTTACTTGAAATGCATTTTTTGATGTTTTGAAAAAAAATCTCAGAAAAAAATATTACATTCACAAACGAAATGTTGGCAAATGAATGATATAATTAGGAGGAACGAAAAATCGGACCATTAATAGGTTCCCGAAAATTTATATGACGAAACTCGAAACGCAACCAGAACGAATAACGCAAACCACTTGTCGTGTGTGTCTCTGTCGCACATGACCAAACAGAAAGAGATAACGACATTCACGCCATCCCGCCTAGGCTTAGTTTATGGTTGACATTATTTAATGTGGTCGAGTTTTTATAAAACTGTCGTTAGAATTTTAATCTTCTACCTTGGACGGTAGAGTTGCTTTTTGAATGAACTAGGTAGGTACTTTGATGCTATCTCAAGTATACTAAAATTAACGCTTGTTCCAGAGGAGATGGTGCTTAAAGAAGGCATCCACATAGACGAAGTACCGTCTGAGTACCTCAGCCACAAGGAGAAATACGAGCTGGCAGTCAAGAAAGCGTGTTATCTGTTCAAGATGATCCGTCGGCTGCAGGAAGAGGAGAACACTGGCATGGAGAACTACCAGTAAGTATTAAGCTGCGTACGAACTTGAGCTCAGCCTGAGGCATGCTCGCCCCGCGCGGCGAGCTGCTCGCTAGCCAAATAGTTGCACATAAAAATGCGCGGGCGAGGCAGCGTGCTGGCGGCGAGCCAATATTGTTCAAAATGGCGGCGACACAATGGCAGCTGATTGATTTCGGGTCCCACAACACCTTTTGCTTTTCATGTATTTGTATCAATAATTGTTCCAAATTTACTAACAAACGATTACACACGCACGGCTCAGCCACTTGCTCAAATTCATACGCGCCTCACGCACAAACAAGTTCAGTCTTGTCGCTCTGTCCGCGGCATTCTCAGATACACGTACAAATTGCGCGAGGCACGCACACTGAGGCGCCTTTGAGCACGGTCAAAAGACCGACTCTGGGCGGCTCGCCTGCTCGCGCACAGCGCGTGAGCGCGTACGAATTAGATCAAAACAGAGGTGAGCCGTGCGTGCCTCAACCCGAGGCTGCTCTAATTCGTACGCAGCTTTATATTACAGTACAGACCGCCTGTTACGTGAGTATCCACTAGACCTGTGTGAGGTAGCGGAGTGCGAGGAAATGCTGTTGGGGGATTTTTCTATAAGAGCTTTTTCATCAGCCGTGTCTTCACGACGCACGCCTCGCCCTAGCGTGCGCGCTCAGTGTAAACGTGTCTCGGCGAGGCGTGCGGCCGAGCATGCGTCCGGTGTAAACACGGCTGTTGAGTTCATAACTAGATGGTATTGTGCAACGGTCTTATTGCCATACGAAATTTGCGGTACAGAGACCTCTTTTTAGTGAAACTAGCTCAAGCTGGCTCATCATTTTAAAGGAACGTGACTTTACGTGATGTATATTGTATATCATATCATAGCCATTGACAGTCTTTATAAGTCTGCTTTTGCATAGGTTTAATAGTTTCTGTGGTTTGGTCTCCTATACGGTATTCCCCATTTTCAATATTTTATATACATATCATCAACATCATCCTCCTAGCGTTATTCCCGGTTGTGCCCCTAAAGGAGCCCGGGGTCCGCTTTGACACCTAATCCCAAGATTTGGCATAGGCACTAGTTTTACGAAAGCGACTGCCATCTGACCTTCCAACCCAGAGGCAAAACTAGACCTTATCGGGATTAAGACCGGTTTCCTCACGATGTTTTCCTTCACCGAAAATCTAACGGTAAATATTCCGTACCTACATGAGTTCCGAAAAACTCATTGGTACGAGCCGGGATTCGAACCCACGACCGCCGCTTGACAGCCGCATGCCTGAACCACTAGGCTACCGTAGCTTCCACTTCCATTTTATATACATATCATCAACACAAATATACAGGCCGCAAAAATTATAATCGCAATGTTTTCGCTGAATCCTTTGTCTTAATTAAGATTTATTAACGCAGTCCCAGCGTTCAGATATCAGTGTTGACGAACTATATTGATAGCAAACAATCTCGGAATAGTAATTAATACTGCCCTTATCAATTAAGACCTCGTTTCCATGTTGTTAATGAAACATATCTTTATGTTTGTAGATTTTGTACTTTCACACATTATACTTAAGATCTAGTATTCATAATCACTAAAGTCGTAGAAATGTGTGAAGGAGACAGTGGACGGTACGAGTATGTGTGAATAATTTCGGAAATTGACAACATAGAAACGGGGATGATTGTCTAACATCTTAAATATATGAAGCGTTCATAGCCCAGCGGCACCTGCACCCTTAGCGTGGGATTGAAGTGAGTCGCGTCTACTATCGACGCTACCGCCTATCGTCAAGATTTAGTATGAAAAGTCTATACACCGCCCCTGGTGGTCACTCATAGAACTAAAAATCCAAACTGTAACGTGAGTCACTTATACATTACTTAATTCGCGATCGACTTCACGTTCGTTCACGATTTTCCAATATTCAACCTTATATCACTAGCATTTATCGTTTTAATTTAAATGTTTGCCGGTTATGACATTACAGAATACGCGCATCGCGACGTCGACAGTGTCGACTGTCGATACAATATGGCGGCGCGGGGGCCATTTATTTGCATTTTTAAATACAAAATACGCGACAATCCGAATTTTGCGGATAAGTATATGTTGTCAATTCAAAACCCTTATTTTTATAAGTTCTTTAATTTGAGATAAATTTCGATCGGATCTACGGTAACTCTTGACGGAATAATACGATATCACGGGCCATTTTGCAAGTGAAATAGTAAAATACAGTCGCGACGGTATTCTTCGATTCGAAATGTCTCACACTACCGATTGGTAGTACGAATCGAACGTTAAATTACGCATCGAAAACTAAACGCAAAGTGCCTAACGTTTTGAAGTTGGTTTCGTAGTCCAACGGCAGTGTGTGTTACAAGTTTGACGGGTCGAATCGAAGAATACCGTAGCGAGATCGAAATCTATTCGAAGCGCGTTTATTCGATCTCGTATTAGTTACGTAACGTTAGGTTACGATTGTATCTCACAATAAGGGTACTGCGAGTCGGAAACGATAACGCAGGTAAAGCGACGATGGCAGCGGTCAGTCTTGGGATGGGTGACCGCCTGTTTGAGTGGTTACTATAAATGAGCGCTTCCGTGCTTTGGAAGGCACGCTAAGCAGTTGATCCCGGCTGCTGTCTATGACAGTAGTGGTTAAGCCGAGTTAGAGGCCTTCGGGCGGCTTAAGAACCCTCTAACAGTCGAGTTGCCCACTCACTTGACAAAGGGGGGGCAACTGTCACTTGCGTCCGCAGGAGCTACCTACCACAACCCTGCACGTGTCCCCTGGGTGGTACTAAAAAGTGACAAACTCAAAGGCCAAATCATGTATGCCATACGATTAAATAAAATATATGCAGCATTGATACAGGGTCCCTTAGCAAGAATGGTTTTTACAACCAGTAAAAAACAAAGTCCAACTTTAGACAGAATTGACTGGGTTCGATTCCCGGTCGCGTATGATTGATACGGTGATCGTCTATAATTTTACAAGTTTTTATTTGACTTGCAATGTACAGTCACCGGCATCCATATATAAAGGCCGCAAAAATATCTGACACGCTCTTACGGCTCCTAGGAATTATGCCGGTGACTGTACGAGTATGTTCGGGTGGAATCTTGCAACTCAATTTTGAAGCAGATATCTTCTTCTTTTGGGTTTAAGTATAGTTTGGACCAAAGCGCCATTTACGGAAGACTCGACCTAGACCATCCTATGCATATACTTACAATGACCAGGGCCAGCTATACTGCACACAATGTGACCGGACATTTAAGACTAAGTTCGGCTTTGCGAGCCATATTCGTGCTCACCAGAGGAAATTGTAAGGGTCGCCGTCGTCGGATACGACAAGGAGGACTATAAAAGTTTGGATGACAATTCAATATTATGGTACCAAGGTACCATCGAGCTGATCTGATGATGGAGACAGGAGGTAGCCATGGGAATTCAAGACTTAACCGACGTAACCCCATTGAGTTTGTGCTCGTTCAAATCGTCACAACGAGTAGTTGATATACCGTTATCAACTTATGAAATTTTTGACAGAAATTTGTTTTCGAAAATGGGCTTCGTGACTCGTAAGAACGAATTTCCGTATCTCTTATAGTTTCAAATTTTCGCTTATTGCCCCATTTGAATAATACACCGCGCAAAGCGACCCACTGAGCTACCTAAAAATAATAAACAATGTTTTATAGAATTGTTCAATATTCTATATATAATAAACAATGTTTTATAGAATTGTTCAAAATGCTCTGCGCATCCAATTTAATAATGCCTTCAGGGCGCTGTTGCGGCTGCCGCGCTTCTGCAGTGCGTCTTTTACTTATGTTTGCCGAGGCGCGTACAGACGGTTTTGACGCCGTTTTGCGCAAAAAGTCTGCTTCTCTCCTGAATAGAGTGCGCGGGAGCAGCAACAGTATCCTGAAAATGATAGCTGGTAAGTTTGATTGTCCCTTGACAAAAATACTTACTGAACGTACCAAATCCCTTTTTACCATTAAGTACTAACCTAGACTAAGAATAAATAACACTAGTGGACCTCATAGTTGTCTTGTAATTAATAAATAAATAAAATACAGTCGATGTAAAAACAAGACCTCATATCACGTGTCATTGACCTTATGTTTTGTCAACAGAGAAGTGCTCGGCGGTACGCTAGGATCCGCCATATTGGGTGACGGGTCACCGCTCACGTTGCACTATGTGATGTTCATCCCCACGATCATGGGGCAGGCGACGGTGGAACAACAGGTGCTGTGGATCGGCAGGGCCTTCAACTGCGACATCATTGGGACTTATGCTCAGGTATGCTCAGATAAATTGTGATATGCCCAATGTTGTGTATGGAGATTTCAACAAATATAGACCTTATGCCTTTGTGATAAGGTTGCAAGCGGATTTTACACTGATTGCCACTTCAATAGGTTACCATTTTAGATACATAGTCTAAGTGTACTCATAGCTCAGCGGTAAGCGATTGGTACGATGATCTTAAGGAAGGAGGTTCGAGTCCTGTCCTGGGCAAGCTTTTTCTATTTTATTGTGTTAAAGATTTCGTATTTAAGAATAATAAATTATGGCCACCATAAAAATAGACTGTTTTGTTAGAACAAATTTCTTATCTGTGAAAATGTTATTATTGCTAAATAATAACATCGATTTCGATAATATTATTTCATTCAAATTTCGAACGTCTCTGAAATCAAAGAAATTTGATTTGACCTCTATTCTAATATCAGTCGAGATGACGTTTAGTTCGAAATGAATTGTCAATTTGCATACAAATTTGACAAATGTCGCACGTAAGTAAGATATCCAAGCCTCTAAGGTTAAAATAGGTAGCAGAGACGTATACCTGTCCCCTACTTTCGTACGACGTACTAACGCGTCAGAAAGAGATGTATATGCATTTGTTATTCCTTAATTTGGAAGGTTGTCACAAGTTTGTTCTTGCGCTGGGGATGTACAGTGTCGACTGTTTATATCGATAAATTACTCAACCAAATTATAAATTTAGACGACCGCTTTAGCCTAGTTGTTAGTGACCCTGCCTACGAAGCAAGAGGTCCTGGGTTCGAATCCCGGTAAGGGCATTTATTTGTGTGATGAGCACGAATATTTGTTCCTGAGTCATGGATGTTTTCTATGTATTTAAGTATGTATTTCCCTATATAAGTATCTATATCGTCGTCTAGTACCCATAGTACAAGCTTTGCTTAGTTTGGGACTAGGTTGATTTGTGTAAGATTGTCCGCAAATATTAATTTATTTTTTTATTTATTTATTTTAATAATTCACATTCAATGTGTGAAAAAAATATGTTTATGGAGAAGGTAAAAAGAAAAGTAGTCTAACTAACCCGGCATTATTAAAAACTAGAAAATCCCGGAATTTTGGAATGTTTGGATTAGTGGATTGAATAGATATGTCATAACTAATAAAAAGAGAGCAAGCGTCTAGCTAGCTAGAGAAGTAAAGGCCGGTGAAGGAGGTGCCGGATTAATCGACATAGCCGGCTATTGGAATGACGGACTGAAGAGACTCTACTGTAGTAGCAAAAAACAAAGTAGCTTTTGTCAACCTGGATGCGTGGCGTCCTGCAAAACCAAGGTCATTCATATCCCTGTCACAATCTATCTTATAATATCGCACTCATTTGCAGTACGTCATGCAGGACGGCCTGGACGTACTACTTATGGGAAATGAAAGAATAATTTTGTATTAAGACCATTTTTTATTTAGTCAAACTTAATCCGCCTTCAATAAAATAGTTATGGCTAATTGTTATTTTTCTTAAGGCACACGTTTCTATTCAATTTTGTGAAAGATCTGTCTGCTTCCAGTCGCTTCCATTTAAAATTACAAATGGTACAAATAATCTGGTGACGTGTTTGAAATAAAAATGAGTGCTTTTCCATGTCAGATTCTCCTTCTTACACGTGTGGTATCCATTCCTTTTAACATAGGTATTCGTCATTTGGAAATCTAAAATCATATTACGTCGATAAGTTATTGTGCCGAGGTCGATAAAAAAAACTACATCACTATGGGAAAAACATAACCTCTTATACTTATACGAAAAAGTCTTATTTTCATGCACAATCTGGTTTTAATTGAACAGATAATGATATTAACATAAATTACCAATTACTATTATTAATTTTAGGTGAGCTCCTTCCATTAATAAAATCAAAATCTATAGAAACTAACCGATAGAAGCAAACTGCTCCATGGTTCATTTATGTCCCTCTTGTATGGGATTTACAGCCTTCAATGGCACAATACATTTTATCACAGGAAACAGTCAAGTCTCGCAAACATGAACAATACATTTTTTCAAACATTCTCGGTGGAATAACACCATCATCATTTCCTTGCCCTTATCCCATTTACTTGGGCTCGGTGGAATAACACCAAAATAAATAATTTTCACACAGGAGCCGCGATGTTTTGGAAGTAATATGATACGACCAAGTCAAGTTGTAGTGACACCTCCTACCAAACAATGATGACATATTGCATTTTGCTGGATTAAATTACATCCAATTACATCCATTTGACATTTTCCCGAGTTGATTTTAGTGACAACCTACGAAAATGTGAAACTGAATAGGGATTGTAGTCTCATTCCCTCTTAGGCCAACTATAGATTTACGCAAGTGAATAAGATAGCTGTTACCAAGCTCTTATTTTAACGTGGTTTCTATGCTTTAGTACAATTTCTTTGAAGATATCGAACGATATGACAGTTGGATCCGACTCTAGTTCTCGCGATGCCGGTCATAATATGCGGCTCCTGAATGCATCGTGGAGGCTTATGATATGTGGATAGATAAAGTAGTGTATGTAACCGTACATAATTAGGCATTAAGACACTCGTGTGATGTTATTATGAAACTCGCCTTCGGCTCGTTTCATAAACCCACACTCGTGTTTAATGCCCTTCACTATATACAGTCACATAAACTACTATTGCGGGTGTCAGAAAAATAAAATCACTTGAGCTTGTACCGGCAAATAATGCAGACATCCTCCACTACTATCAACATTTCTGGCAGAATTTGGACATCCGACTAGTGGCTGTAATTTTATTGTTTATTGTTTTTGCGCGCCGTTCATACTACAAAAAGGGGTAAGTGTTTGTAGTGTTAAGGAAAGTTAAAAAACCTATTTATTACATACTTCCATGTAGACCGTTAGCAATCTACTACATTGGTTAGGCAGAATATATCCAGTCGAACATCTGACGAAAATTCTCCTGGCGCCCACTTATTTATAAGCTAGGTTTAGTTATTAGATAAATAAACACCATAAACTGTGTATGACGTGCCCGTTATTTTAACACCCAGGACAACCCATAACAAAATAAATAAACTAACTTCAATAGCCGTGCCGACCAGACGCATGCCTTGGCCGATCACATGTCGCCCGAGCGTGCGCGCTCAGTGTAGTCGTGCCTCGCTCTAGCGTGCGCGCTCGGTGTAGACGTGCCTCGCCCTAGCGTGCGCGCTCAGTGTCGACGTGCCTCGGCGAGCCACGCCTCGCCCAAGCGTGCGCGCTCAGCGTAGACGTGCCTCGCTCTAGCGTGCGCGCTCGGTGTAGACGTGCCTCGCCCTAGCGTGCGCGCTCAGTGTCGACGTGCCTCGGCGAGCCACGCCTCGCCCGAGCGTGGGCGCTCATTGTAGACGTGCTTCGCTCTAGCGTGCGCGCTCGGTGTAGACGTGCCTCGCCCTAGCGTGCGCGCTCAGTGTCGCGTGCCTCGGCGAGCCACGCCTCGCCCAAGCGTGCGCGCTCAGCGTAGACGTGACTCGACGAGCCACGCCTCGCTAATGGCTGACCGACCCAAAGCGAGTCTTGGCCTCCGACATGAGTTGTCGCAATTTGTTCCCATCTTGCCAGAGAATGATGATGATGACGTCGTCCTAGTTTTTTTTCGGTTGTACCTACCCTAAAGGCGTAGGAACTAGTTTTATGAAAGCGACTGCCTTCCGACCTTCCAACCAGAGATATGAATGGGTGATTTATTTGAAAAAACACAACCACAACATTAAATGACACACAACAAATGTAGTGCTGGTATAGACAAAATCACAACAAAATCGATTCAATGTATGAAACAATATTTAGTGCCAAATCTAACAGAATGTATTAATTACAGTTTGAGGACTGGTTCTTTCCCGGACTCGCTTAAAGTAGCAAAAGTGACACCAATTTTTAAATCTGGTTGCAAAACGGACCCGGGAAATTACCGGCCAGTCTCCGTGTTGCCAATATTTTCAAAAATTTTTGAAAAGATTATTTACTGCCGGCTTTTCAACTATCTTACACAAATTGATTTCCTTTTTAATAAACAATACGGTTTTCGCCCAGAATCCAGTACACTATCCGCAACGATTGACTTAGTCAGTATGATAAAATCAAATATAGATAATAAAAAAATAACTCTCGGTATCTTTATCGATCTAAAAAAGGCGTTCGATACTGTAAGTCATGCACTCTTACTATCAAAACTAATGAGTATAGGAATTTCGGGCGCAGCATATGCAATTTTAGAATCATACTTAAAAAATCGTTTTCAGATTGTCAAGATAGGCAATGAACAAAGTTCTCCTCAACGGATTACCTATGGCGTTCCTCAGGGCTCCATACTTGGCCCACTTCTATTTTTAATATATATCAACAGTATTAACCAAGTATCATTAAGAGGAGAACTTAGTGTGTATGCAGATGACACTTGCGTATTTTATTTTGGGCAATCGATAGATGAAATAAAAAAAAAAGCGCAAAATGATCTCGATCAACTACACGAATGGTTTCAAAATAATCTACTCACAATAAATGTAGCAAAAACCAGTTATGTTATATTTAAGGCCAAAAATAAGAAAATAAATGATGAAACTCCACTTACAATTAACTCGATAAAAATAAAAAAAACATCTGAAGAAAAATATTTGGGACTAATACTAGACAGCGAACTATCATGGAAGCCACACATAAACAGAATAAAATCAAAACTATCATCACTTCGAGGGTGTCTTTTTAATATTGTACACTGCTTCCCTCGCAAAGTGTTATACACAATTTATAATTCGTTAGTAAAATCACATCTGAACTATCTCGTAGAGATATGGGGTAGCGCCAATAAATCCACACTTAAAAGTCTACAGATTGCCCAAAATAAAATCATAAAAACACTTTTTCGTTACGACTTTCTCACACCCAGCGTTAAAATTTATTCAGAAACTAAAATTATGAATCTTAACCAGTTATACTTTAACAATACTTGCCTCCTAATAAGAAAAATACTCGGAAAAAAAATCCATTCACATATATCTTTTAAAACTAAAACAGAGGCAGGATTACGTCCTCTACGTAATGCCAACAATCTATGTCTCCAGCCAGCGCGTACTAAATTTGGACAAAAAAGCATAGAATATGAAGGGGCAAAGTTCTATAACAAAATACCTAAACACATCAAAGATTGTAAAAAATTTTATATGTTTAAACGGAAATTAAAAGACTTCGTTATTAAAAATATCTAAATCCGGCCCTGTCAGTGACAAGTCGTAAACAAAGAAGTATCGTGTTACTATTCAACTAATCCCCGTATAATTATTCTCGACCTAATATGCATTGCATTAAGGCATAAAATGTAATCGAATCCAATGTTATAAGTGAACTGTTTTCTGACTGTATTCAACTAATCCCTCCCTACCCTCAGTGTGCGAATTATTCGCGCAATTTTGTATTATTTGTATTACACTTTCTTACTTCTAGGAACAAAATTTGTTCAACAAATACCTTTGTTAATATTTTGTATTAGATACTACATATTACAGGCTTAGACCTATTATAATTTAAACTGGATAGCGTATTTCGATTTAGTGAATATTTTAATAGATTTTATAAATTTTGTTACATAACTACCTACCTATTGTGTGTACTACTGTAATTTATAATCTATTTTGTGTAATATGCTTAGAGTGTTAAGCACCTTGTGGTGCTTACCTACCGATAAAGTTTAGTAAAATTAGTTTAAGTTTCTCATAAGTGAAATGTATAATTTCTTAGAGAAAAATAAAGTTCTTTAAACCTAAATACAAATGCTTAAATGTAGGAAAAACTCAGCATGTGTCGGAGCATAGAAAGCCACGACGCTGATTTTCAGTGAATTCATTTTACACAAATAACATGACACAAATAAAAGCAGATCTAAATACAAATACGCAGAAAGTGTAGTGTATGTACAGCTTGATTTTAATAAACATGATAAAACATAATAGTAAAACATCAAAATGAATGCGTAAGAAGTATGTTCGACATATAATATATAAAAGTAGGTATATAAATATGCTTAAATATGTTAAAGAAATGCTCAAATGTGTCAGAAACATGTTCAGGCGTGACAAGGATAGGTGCTAAGTATCGTAGCGCTAAGGATCGGACCGACATGCTCAAATTGCTTGCGTACATGAAATGCCATACTAGGGACTACACTATATTATACGGAAAAAAAAAACCACTTCTAAACAACGCCACATATTATGTTGGGACTTCCGACGCGAGCGACGTTTCGAATCTCGAATTTCGTATAACTCCGTCTCTGTCGCTCGAGTACCATAAACCATACAGACGTTTGAATATGGTGCGCTCCGCGCCGTGACCTTGGTCTGCTCCGGACAATATTCGATGGTATGTTCAGCGGTCCGCCGCACATTATTATTATTATTGACGGTGTGCTCGGTTCGATGATTCTCCCACAGGATTTGGTGCGGTCCGCACCAAGTTCGCTCATGTGTACGGGCCACCGCACTGTTCAAGTGTTCAGAGTTTTAGTCGCGGTTCTACCACCGAGCGAGACACACGTTACAATGTCGCCAGACCAAGAAGCCGTGAATATTACGGAAAAAAGATTAATTGTGGAAGTATTAGAACTTTACAAAGATTTTCCTTGTTTGTGGGACTCAACTCACGACCTTTACTGCAACAAAGATGTCCCCCAGTCAAGCGCTGGAAATAATTTTAGAAAAATGGAAAACGGGTTACCAGCATGACACCATAGAGGAAGTAAAAAAAAATTGAAAATCTTAAAGCTGCATATATTATTGGATAAAGTTGGAGGCATGTCGACGTGATCACTGTACTGTAGCTCGAAAAGCACTGGACCAAAGACTACAATATACATACTGAGATAGACAGGCAACTCGACCAAATTGAGAAGGCATTTAATGCTTGCGTATACAGGCGCCATCTCTTCTGCGGTAGTTACAACTTTTCTTTGAATGTACAAAACATACAAAAAGTGCGTCGGTCGTAGGGATTGAACCCCGGATCATCGACTCCATATACCACCGTCTGTACCCCTAGGCTACTGATGCCTTATGACAATACGGCGAATTTTGAAATACCTTGACAGCCTAGCCTAGCAATCGCTAGAGCTTCAGAGAGTTCGCCAGCTATCAAGAAGGTGGCACTGTTTTCAATAAGAAACTGGATTTGCATTAAGTTCTAAGTTCGCATAGCATGCACTGGACCGTCTTTGTACGGTGCGGTGGTGTGGCGTGTCGAGCGCACCGCACCGGTCCGTCGGTTCGACGCACCATATTCGAAAGTCTGTTAATACTTTTATGTTCAGATTGCTTAGGCACGGTCGAGAAAATTGAATGTTTATCACTTTTGGACTCTATAAAATGGCATTAAGGTCCAAAAATGATAAACATTCAATTTCCTCGACTGTACATGAAATGCCATTCTAGGGTTGCATTGTATTAGGTATATGAATAAAACTTTTGACATGATACTGTCGCTTCTAATAATCTCAGGTGTTGTGTAGTAAAATCTTCGCCACTGTTCCAAACTGCAAAATAAATGTAATTTTTATTGTTTAGCAGTTATTAGACACTTCTTTATGAAGTTAATATGAATACTTAATGAAACTAAAAGTAGGTATAGCCAAAGGTCATGTATATACCCAAGGTTGCAAAAATATGTACCTATGCAATAACCTTATTTCCTTAGTAATAAAGTCTGTATTATACATATTTCTGTAAGTTTACACCACATATTGGCGACCTTGACTGTACAAAGTCGCTGGGCTAGATGATCTAGACACAACCGTTACTTCCGGCCGGGCGGTATAATTTTATATACTGATTTGACACATACTATATTGCATTTAATGAATAAATATCTATATCTTGATTACCACCACCACGACTTTAAAACGCTTCAAACATGCTACATAGTCATTGCCTTTCAATCTAAATCGGATTGTTATGGTTTTGGTTCTTTACCAATTGTCATTTAGACAATATGACTAATGTCGTCTACAATAACATAAAATAAGCGTCATCCAGTGTATGCAGTTAAACGCTGTATTTTGTAAACATACGAATATTAATGTATATGTGCGGCGCACCTGTACCTACTTGTAGAGAAGGTAAAACGGAATGTCGTCTTGCTCATATTTGGAGCTCCCAAAGGGTGCTTGTGTATTCTGTACCCTTATTGTCAGATACAATCGTAACCTAACGTTACGTAACTACTTACGAGATCGAGTAAACGCGCTTCGAATAGATTTCGATCTCGCTTCGGTATTCTTCGATTCGACCCGTCAAACTTGTAACTCACACTGCCGTTGGACTACGAAACCAACTGCAAAACGTTAGGCACTTTGCGTTTAGTTTTCGATGCGTAATTTAACGTTCGATTCGTACTACCAATCGGTAGAGTGAGACATTTCGAATCGAAGAATACCGTCGCGACTGTAGTTTACTATTTCACTTGCAAAATGGCCCGTGATATCGTATTATTCCGTCAAGAGTTACCGTAGATCCGATCGAAATTTATCTCAAATTAAAGAACTTATAAAAATAAGGGTTTTGAATTGACAACATATATCCGCAAAATTCGGAGTGTCGCGTATTTTGTTTGTATTTAAAAATGCAAATAAATGGACCCTGCGCCGCCATATTGTATCGACAGTCGACACTGTCGACGTCGCGATGCGCGTATTCTGTAATGTCATAACCGACAAACATTTAAATTGAAACGATAAATGCTAGTGATATAAGGTTGAATATTGGAAAATCGATTAAACTATACGAACGAACGTGAAGTCGATCGTGAATTAAGTAATGTATAAGTGACTCACGTTACAGTTTGGATTTTTAGTTCTATGAGTGACCACCAGGGGCGGTGTATAGACTTTTCATACTAAACCTTGACGATAGGCGGTAGCGTCGATAGTAAACGCGACTCACTTCAGTCCCACGCTAAGGGTGCTGGAGTCGCAAGCGTCCAAGCTACGGTGTCGGCATCACGAGTGTCGGGTTACCATAAGGTCGGTCGTATACATGTTTGCCACCGTTGTAGTACTATAACTGCAACTTAGAAAAGTTGAAAAAGTTCCGACATTTTCATTCCAAAGTTCAATATTTCAAAAACGGCTGAACCGATTTTGTTGAAACGCAGCTTAGAACCATCTCGATCACGTCAGCTTTCGGATAAAAAAAACCGCATTCAAATCGGTCCGTTCGTTTAGTAGCTACGATGGTAGCATGGATGAATGGTGGATGGATGGTGTTATAAGTTTGATGTGTCTGTGTGTCTGTGTGTGTGTCTGTCTGTAGAGACAGACAGAAACACAGACACGTCAAACTTATAACACCCCTCTTTTTCCGTCGGGGGTTAAAAAGAACCGAAGACGTGAGTATCTAAATGTTTTTTAGACGGAGCTGGGCCACGGCACTTTCATCCGCGGGCTGGAGACGACGGCCACGTACGACGCCGCCACCAAGGAGTTCGTGCTGCACAGCCCCACGCTCACCTCCTACAAGTGGTGGCCCGGCGGACGTGAGTACCCACAACACTACAGTCTGATCAGCCAAACGTGGCGGTACAAGTCGACGGCCACGTACGGCACCGCCACCAAGGAGTTCGTGCTGCACAGCCCCACGCTCACCTCCTACAAGTGGTGGCCCGGCGGACGTGAGTACCCACAACACTACAGTCTGATCAGCCAAACGTGGCGGTACAAGTCGACGGCCACGTACGGCACCGCCACCAAGGAGTTCGTGCTGCACAGCCCCACGCTCACCTCCTACAAGTGGTGGCCCGGCGGACGTGAGTACCCACAACACTACAGTCTGATCAGCCAAACGTGGCGGTACAAGTCGACGGCCACGTACGGCACCGCCACCAAGGAGTTCGTGCTGCACAGCCCCACGCTCACCTCCTACAAGTGGTGGCCCGGCGGACGTGAGTACCCACAACACTACAGTCTGATCAGCCAAACGTGGCGGTACAAGTCGACGGCCACGTACGGCACCGCCACCAAGGAGTTCGTGCTGCACAGCCCCACGCTCACCTCCTACAAGTGGTGGCCCGGCGGACGTGAGTACCCACAACACTACAGTCTGATCAGCCAAACGTGGCGGTACAAGTCGACGGCCACGTACGGCACCGCCACCAAGGAGTTCGTGCTGCACAGCCCCACGCTCACCTCCTACAAGTGGTGGCCCGGCGGACGTGAGTACCCACAACACTACAGTCTGATCAGCCAAACGTGGCGGTACAAGTCGACGGCCACGTACGGCACCGCCACCAAGGAGTTCGTGCTGCACAGCCCCACGCTCACCTCCTACAAGTGGTGGCCCGGCGGACGTGAGTACCCACAACACTACAGTCTGATCAGCCAAACGTGGCGGTACAAGTCGACGGCCACGTACGGCACCGCCACCAAGGAGTTCGTGCTGCACAGCCCCACGCTCACCTCCTACAAGTGGTGGCCCGGCGGACGTGAGTACCCACAACACTACAGTCTGATCAGCCAAACGTGGCGGTACAAGTCGACGGCCACGTACGGCACCGCCACCAAGGAGTTCGTGCTGCACAGCCCCACGCTCACCTCCTACAAGTGGTGGCCCGGCGGACGTGAGTACCCACAACACTACAGTCTGATCAGCCAAACGTGGCGGTACAAGTCGACGGCCACGTACGGCACCGCCACCAAGGAGTTCGTGCTGCACAGCCCCACGCTCACCTCCTACAAGTGGTGGCCCGGCGGACGTGAGTACCCACAACACTACAGTCTGATCAGCCAAACGTGGCGGTACAAGTCGACGGCCACGTACGGCACCGCCACCAAGGAGTTCGTGCTGCACAGCCCCACGCTCACCTCCTACAAGTGGTGGCCCGGCGGACGTGAGTACCCACAACACTACAGTCTGATCAGCCAAACGTGGCGGTACAAGTCGACGGCCACGTACGGCACCGCCACCAAGGAGTTCGTGCTGCACAGCCCCACGCTCACCTCCTACAAGTGGTGGCCCGGCGGACGTGAGTACCCACAACACTACAGTCTGATCAGCCAAACGTGGCGGTACAAGTCGACGGCCACGTACGGCACCGCCACCAAGGAGTTCGTGCTGCACAGCCCCACGCTCACCTCCTACAAGTGGTGGCCCGGCGGACGTGAGTACCCACAACACTACAGTCTGATCAGCCAAACGTGGCGGTACAAGTCGACGGCCACGTACGGCACCGCCACCAAGGAGTTCGTGCTGCACAGCCCCACGCTCACCTCCTACAAGTGGTGGCCCGGCGGACGTGAGTACCCACAACACTACAGTCTGATCAGCCAAACGTGGCGGTACAAGTCGACGGCCACGTACGGCACCGCCACCAAGGAGTTCGTGCTGCACAGCCCCACGCTCACCTCCTACAAGTGGTGGCCCGGCGAACGTGAGTACCCACAACACTACAGTCTGATCAGCCAAACGTGGCGGTACAAGTCGACGGCCACGTACGGCACCGCCACCAAGGAGTTCGTGCTGCACAGCCCCACGCTCACCTCCTACAAGTGGTGGCCCGGCGGACGTGAGTACCCACAACACTACAGTCTGATCAGCCAAACGTGGCGGTACAAGTCGACGGCCACGTACGGCACCGCCACCAAGGAGTTCGTGCTGCACAGCCCCACGCTCACCTCCTACAAGTGGTGGCCCGGCGGACGTGAGTACCCACAACACTACAGTCTGATCAGCCAAACGTGGCGGTACAAGTCGACGGCCACGTACGGCACCGCCACCAAGGAGTTCGTGCTGCACAGCCCCACGCTCACCTCCTACAAGTGGTGGCCCGGCGGACGTGAGTACCCACAACACTACAGTCTGATCAGCCAAACGTGGCGGTACAAGTCGACGGCCACGTACGGCACCGCCACCAAGGAGTTCGTGCTGCACAGCCCCACGCTCACCTCCTACAAGTGGTGGCCCGGCGGACGTGAGTACCCACAACACTACAGTCTGATCAGCCAAACGTGGCGGTACAAGTCGACGGCCACGTACGACGCCGCCACCAAGGAGTTCGTGCTGCACAGCCCCACGCTCACCTCCTACAAGTGGTGGCCCGGCGGACGTGAGTACCCACAACACTACAGTCTGATCAGCCAAACGTGGCGGTACAAGTCGACGGCCACGTACGGCACCGCCACCAAGGAGTTCGTGCTGCACAGCCCCACGCTCACCTCCTACAAGTGGTGGCCCGGCGGACGTGAGTACCCACAACACTACAGTCTGATCAGCCAAACGTGGCGGTACAAGTCGACGGCCACGTACGGCACCGCCACCAAGGAGTTCGTGCTGCACAGCCCCACGCTCACCTCCTACAAGTGGTGGCCCGGCGGACGTGAGTACCCACAACACTACAGTCTGATCAGCCAAACGTGGCGGTACAAGTCGACGGCCACGTACGGCACCGCCACCAAGGAGTTCGTGCTGCACAGCCCCACGCTCACCTCCTACAAGTGGTGGCCCGGCGGACGTGAGTACCCACAACACTACAGTCTGATCAGCCAAACGTGGCGGTACAAGTCGACGGCCACGTACGACGCCGCCACCAAGGAGTTCGTGCTGCACAGCCCCACGCTCACCTCCTACAAGTGGTGGCCCGGCGGACGTGAGTACCCACAACACTACAGTCTGATCAGCCAAACGTGGCGGTACAAGTCGACGGCCACGTACGGCACCGCCACCAAGGAGTTCGTGCTGCACAGCCCCACGCTCACCTCCTACAAGTGGTGGCCCGGCGGACGTGAGTACCCACAACACTACAGTCTGATCAGCCAAACGTGGCGGTACAAGTCGACGGCCACGTACGGCACCGCCACCAAGGAGTTCGTGCTGCACAGCCCCACGCTCACCTCCTACAAGTGGTGGCCCGGCGGACGTGAGTACCCACAACACTACAGTCTGATCAGCCAAACGTGGCGGTACAAGTCGACGGCCACGTACGGCACCGCCACCAAGGAGTTCGTGCTGCACAGCCCCACGCTCACCTCCTACAAGTGGTGGCCCGGCGGACGTGAGTACCCACAACACTACAGTCTGATCAGCCAAACGTGGCGGTACAAGTCGACGGCCACGTACGGCACCGCCACCAAGGAGTTCGTGCTGCACAGCCCCACGCTCACCTCCTACAAGTGGTGGCCCGGCGGACGTGAGTACCCACAACACTACAGTCTGATCAGCCAAACGTGGCGGTACAAGTCGACGGCCACGTACGGCACCGCCACCAAGGAGTTCGTGCTGCACAGCCCCACGCTCACCTCCTACAAGTGGTGGCCCGGCGGACGTGAGTACCCACAACACTACAGTCTGATCAGCCAAACGTGGCGGTACAAGTCGACGGCCACGTACGGCACCGCCACCAAGGAGTTCGTGCTGCACAGCCCCACGCTCACCTCCTACAAGTGGTGGCCCGGCGGACGTGAGTACCCACAACACTACAGTCTGATCAGCCAAACGTGGCGGTACAAGTCGACGGCCACGTACGACGCCGCCACCAAGGAGTTCGTGCTGCACAGCCCCACGCTCACCTCCTACAAGTGGTGGCCCGGCGGACGTGAGTACCCACAACACTACAGTCTGATCAGCCAAACGTGGCGGTACAAGTCGACGGCCACGTACGGCACCGCCACCAAGGAGTTCGTGCTGCACAGCCCCACGCTCACCTCCTACAAGTGGTGGCCCGGCGGACGTGAGTACCCACAACACTACAGTCTGATCAGCCAAACGTGGCGGTACAAGTCGACGGCCACGTACGGCACCGCCACCAAGGAGTTCGTGCTGCACAGCCCCACGCTCACCTCCTACAAGTGGTGGCCCGGCGGACGTGAGTACCCACAACACTACAGTCTGATCAGCCAAACGTGGCGGTACAAGTCGACGGCCACGTACGGCACCGCCACCAAGGAGTTCGTGCTGCACAGCCCCACGCTCACCTCCTACAAGTGGTGGCCCGGCGGACGTGAGTACCCACAACACTACAGTCTGATCAGCCAAACGTGGCGGTACAAGTCGACGGCCACGTACGGCACCGCCACCAAGGAGTTCGTGCTGCACAGCCCCACGCTCACCTCCTACAAGTGGTGGCCCGGCGGACGTGAGTACCCACAACACTACAGTCTGATCAGCCAAACGTGGCGGTACAAGTCGACGGCCACGTACGGCACCGCCACCAAGGAGTTCGTGCTGCACAGCCCCACGCTCACCTCCTACAAGTGGTGGCCCGGCGGACGTGAGTACCCACAACACTACAGTCTGATCAGCCAAACGTGGCGGTACAAGTCGACGGCCACGTACGGCACCGCCACCAAGGAGTTCGTGCTGCACAGCCCCACGCTCACCTCCTACAAGTGGTGGCCCGGCGGACGTGAGTACCCACAACACTACAGTCTGATCAGCCAAACGTGGCGGTACAAGTCGACGGCCACGTACGGCACCGCCACCAAGGAGTTCGTGCTGCACAGCCCCACGCTCACCTCCTACAAGTGGTGGCCCGGCGGACGTGAGTACCCACAACACTACAGTCTGATCAGCCAAACGTGGCGGTACAAGTCGACGGCCACGTACGGCACCGCCACCAAGGAGTTCGTGCTGCACAGCCCCACGCTCACCTCCTACAAGTGGTGGCCCGGCGGACGTGAGTACCCACAACACTACAGTCTGATCAGCCAAACGTGGCGGTACAAGTCGACGGCCACGTACGGCACCGCCACCAAGGAGTTCGTGCTGCACAGCCCCACGCTCACCTCCTACAAGTGGTGGCCCGGCGGACGTGAGTACCCACAACACTACAGTCTGATCAGCCAAACGTGGCGGTACAAGTCGACGGCCACGTACGGCACCGCCACCAAGGAGTTCGTGCTGCACAGCCCCACGCTCACCTCCTACAAGTGGTGGCCCGGCGGACGTGAGTACCCACAACACTACAGTCTGATCAGCCAAACGTGGCGGTACAAGTCGACGGCCACGTACGGCACCGCCACCAAGGAGTTCGTGCTGCACAGCCCCACGCTCACCTCCTACAAGTGGTGGCCCGGCGGACGTGAGTACCCACAACACTACAGTCTGATCAGCCAAACGTGGCGGTACAAGTCGACGGCCACGTACGGCACCGCCACCAAGGAGTTCGTGCTGCACAGCCCCACGCTCACCTCCTACAAGTGGTGGCCCGGCGGACGTGAGTACCCACAACACTACAGTCTGATCAGCCAAACGTGGCGGTACAAGTCGACGGCCACGTACGGCACCGCCACCAAGGAGTTCGTGCTGCACAGCCCCACGCTCACCTCCTACAAGTGGTGGCCCGGCGGACGTGAGTACCCACAACACTACAGTCTGATCAGCCAAACGTGGCGGTACAAGTCGACGGCCACGTACGGCACCGCCACCAAGGAGTTCGTGCTGCACAGCCCCACGCTCACCTCCTACAAGTGGTGGCCCGGCGGACGTGAGTACCCACAACACTACAGTCTGATCAGCCAAACGTGGCGGTACAAGTCGACGGCCACGTACGGCACCGCCACCAAGGAGTTCGTGCTGCACAGCCCCACGCTCACCTCCTACAAGTGGTGGCCCGGCGGACGTGAGTACCCACAACACTACAGTCTGATCAGCCAAACGTGGCGGTACAAGTCGACGGCCACGTACGGCACCGCCACCAAGGAGTTCGTGCTGCACAGCCCCACGCTCACCTCCTACAAGTGGTGGCCCGGCGGACGTGAGTACCCACAACACTACAGTCTGATCAGCCAAACGTGGCGGTACAAGTCGACGGCCACGTACGGCACCGCCACCAAGGAGTTCGTGCTGCACAGCCCCACGCTCACCTCCTACAAGTGGTGGCCCGGCGGACGTGAGTACCCACAACACTACAGTCTGATCAGCCAAACGTGGCGGTACAAGTCGACGGCCACGTACGGCACCGCCACCAAGGAGTTCGTGCTGCACAGCCCCACGCTCACCTCCTACAAGTGGTGGCCCGGCGGACGTGAGTACCCACAACACTACAGTCTGATCAGCCAAACGTGGCGGTACAAGTCGACGGCCACGTACGGCACCGCCACCAAGGAGTTCGTGCTGCACAGCCCCACGCTCACCTCCTACAAGTGGTGGCCCGGCGGACGTGAGTACCCACAACACTACAGTCTGATCAGCCAAACGTGGCGGTACAAGTCGACGGCCACGTACGGCACCGCCACCAAGGAGTTCGTGCTGCACAGCCCCACGCTCACCTCCTACAAGTGGTGGCCCGGCGGACGTGAGTACCCACAACACTACAGTCTGATCAGCCAAACGTGGCGGTACAAGTCGACGGCCACGTACGGCACCGCCACCAAGGAGTTCGTGCTGCACAGCCCCACGCTCACCTCCTACAAGTGGTGGCCCGGCGGACGTGAGTACCCACAACACTACAGTCTGATCAGCCAAACGTGGCGGTACAAGTCGACGGCCACGTACGGCACCGCCACCAAGGAGTTCGTGCTGCACAGCCCCACGCTCACCTCCTACAAGTGGTGGCCCGGCGGACGTGAGTACCCACAACACTACAGTCTGATCAGCCAAACGTGGCGGTACAAGTCGACGGCCACGTACGGCACCGCCACCAAGGAGTTCGTGCTGCACAGCCCCACGCTCACCTCCTACAAGTGGTGGCCCGGCGGACGTGAGTACCCACAACACTACAGTCTGATCAGCCAAACGTGGCGGTACAAGTCGACGGCCACGTACGGCACCGCCACCAAGGAGTTCGTGCTGCACAGCCCCACGCTCACCTCCTACAAGTGGTGGCCCGGCGGACGTGAGTACCCACAACACTACAGTCTGATCAGCCAAACGTGGCGGTACAAGTCGACGGCCACGTACGGCACCGCCACCAAGGAGTTCGTGCTGCACAGCCCCACGCTCACCTCCTACAAGTGGTGGCCCGGCGGACGTGAGTACCCACAACACTACAGTCTGATCAGCCAAACGTGGCGGTACAAGTCGACGGCCACGTACGGCACCGCCACCAAGGAGTTCGTGCTGCACAGCCCCACGCTCACCTCCTACAAGTGGTGGCCCGGCGGACGTGAGTACCCACAACACTACAGTCTGATCAGCCAAACGTGGCGGTACAAGTCGACGGCCACGTACGGCACCGCCACCAAGGAGTTCGTGCTGCACAGCCCCACGCTCACCTCCTACAAGTGGTGGCCCGGCGGACGTGAGTACCCACAACACTACAGTCTGATCAGCCAAACGTGGCGGTACAAGTCGACGGCCACGTACGGCACCGCCACCAAGGAGTTCGTGCTGCACAGCCCCACGCTCACCTCCTACAAGTGGTGGCCCGGCGGACGTGAGTACCCACAACACTACAGTCTGATCAGCCAAACGTGGCGGTACAAGTCGACGGCCACGTACGGCACCGCCACCAAGGAGTTCGTGCTGCACAGCCCCACGCTCACCTCCTACAAGTGGTGGCCCGGCGGACGTGAGTACCCACAACACTACAGTCTGATCAGCCAAACGTGGCGGTACAAGTCGACGGCCACGTACGGCACCGCCACCAAGGAGTTCGTGCTGCACAGCCCCACGCTCACCTCCTACAAGTGGTGGCCCGGCGGACGTGAGTACCCACAACACTACAGTCTGATCAGCCAAACGTGGCGGTACAAGTCGACGGCCACGTACGGCACCGCCACCAAGGAGTTCGTGCTGCACAGCCCCACGCTCACCTCCTACAAGTGGTGGCCCGGCGGACGTGAGTACCCACAACACTACAGTCTGATCAGCCAAACGTGGCGGTACAAGTCGACGGCCACGTACGGCACCGCCACCAAGGAGTTCGTGCTGCACAGCCCCACGCTCACCTCCTACAAGTGGTGGCCCGGCGGACGTGAGTACCCACAACACTACAGTCTGATCAGCCAAACGTGGCGGTACAAGTCGACGGCCACGTACGGCACCGCCACCAAGGAGTTCGTGCTGCACAGCCCCACGCTCACCTCCTACAAGTGGTGGCCCGGCGGACGTGAGTACCCACAACACTACAGTCTGATCAGCCAAACGTGGCGGTACAAGTCGACGGCCACGTACGGCACCGCCACCAAGGAGTTCGTGCTGCACAGCCCCACGCTCACCTCCTACAAGTGGTGGCCCGGCGGACGTGAGTACCCACAACACTACAGTCTGATCAGCCAAACGTGGCGGTACAAGTCGACGGCCACGTACGGCACCGCCACCAAGGAGTTCGTGCTGCACAGCCCCACGCTCACCTCCTACAAGTGGTGGCCCGGCGGACGTGAGTACCCACAACACTACAGTCTGATCAGCCAAACGTGGCGGTACAAGTCGACGGCCACGTACGGCACCGCCACCAAGGAGTTCGTGCTGCACAGCCCCACGCTCACCTCCTACAAGTGGTGGCCCGGCGGACGTGAGTACCCACAACACTACAGTCTGATCAGCCAAACGTGGCGGTACAAGTCGACGGCCACGTACGGCACCGCCACCAAGGAGTTCGTGCTGCACAGCCCCACGCTCACCTCCTACAAGTGGTGGCCCGGCGGACGTGAGTACCCACAACACTACAGTCTGATCAGCCAAACGTGGCGGTACAAGTCGACGGCCACGTACGGCACCGCCACCAAGGAGTTCGTGCTGCACAGCCCCACGCTCACCTCCTACAAGTGGTGGCCCGGCGGACGTGAGTACCCACAACACTACAGTCTGATCAGCCAAACGTGGCGGTACAAGTCGACGGCCACGTACGGCACCGCCACCAAGGAGTTCGTGCTGCACAGCCCCACGCTCACCTCCTACAAGTGGTGGCCCGGCGGACGTGAGTACCCACAACACTACAGTCTGATCAGCCAAACGTGGCGGTACAAGTCGACGGCCACGTACGGCACCGCCACCAAGGAGTTCGTGCTGCACAGCCCCACGCTCACCTCCTACAAGTGGTGGCCCGGCGGACGTGAGTACCCACAACACTACAGTCTGATCAGCCAAACGTGGCGGTACAAGTCGACGGCCACGTACGGCACCGCCACCAAGGAGTTCGTGCTGCACAGCCCCACGCTCACCTCCTACAAGTGGTGGCCCGGCGGACGTGAGTACCCACAACACTACAGTCTGATCAGCCAAACGTGGCGGTACAAGTCGACGGCCACGTACGGCACCGCCACCAAGGAGTTCGTGCTGCACAGCCCCACGCTCACCTCCTACAAGTGGTGGCCCGGCGGACGTGAGTACCCACAACACTACAGTCTGATCAGCCAAACGTGGCGGTACAAGTCGACGGCCACGTACGGCACCGCCACCAAGGAGTTCGTGCTGCACAGCCCCACGCTCACCTCCTACAAGTGGTGGCCCGGCGGACGTGAGTACCCACAACACTACAGTCTGATCAGCCAAACGTGGCGGTACAAGTCGACGGCCACGTACGGCACCGCCACCAAGGAGTTCGTGCTGCACAGCCCCACGCTCACCTCCTACAAGTGGTGGCCCGGCGGACGTGAGTACCCACAACACTACAGTCTGATCAGCCAAACGTGGCGGTACAAGTCGACGGCCACGTACGGCACCGCCACCAAGGAGTTCGTGCTGCACAGCCCCACGCTCACCTCCTACAAGTGGTGGCCCGGCGGACGTGAGTACCCACAACACTACAGTCTGATCAGCCAAACGTGGCGGTACAAGTCGACGGCCACGTACGGCACCGCCACCAAGGAGTTCGTGCTGCACAGCCCCACGCTCACCTCCTACAAGTGGTGGCCCGGCGGACGTGAGTACCCACAACACTACAGTCTGATCAGCCAAACGTGGCGGTACAAGTCGACGGCCACGTACGGCACCGCCACCAAGGAGTTCGTGCTGCACAGCCCCACGCTCACCTCCTACAAGTGGTGGCCCGGCGGACGTGAGTACCCACAACACTACAGTCTGATCAGCCAAACGTGGCGGTACAAGTCGACGGCCACGTACGGCACCGCCACCAAGGAGTTCGTGCTGCACAGCCCCACGCTCACCTCCTACAAGTGGTGGCCCGGCGGACGTGAGTACCCACAACACTACAGTCTGATCAGCCAAACGTGGCGGTACAAGTCGACGGCCACGTACGGCACCGCCACCAAGGAGTTCGTGCTGCACAGCCCCACGCTCACCTCCTACAAGTGGTGGCCCGGCGGACGTGAGTACCCACAACACTACAGTCTGATCAGCCAAACGTGGCGGTACAAGTCGACGGCCACGTACGGCACCGCCACCAAGGAGTTCGTGCTGCACAGCCCCACGCTCACCTCCTACAAGTGGTGGCCCGGCGGACGTGAGTACCCACAACACTACAGTCTGATCAGCCAAACGTGGCGGTACAAGTCGACGGCCACGTACGGCACCGCCACCAAGGAGTTCGTGCTGCACAGCCCCACGCTCACCTCCTACAAGTGGTGGCCCGGCGGACGTGAGTACCCACAACACTACAGTCTGATCAGCCAAACGTGGCGGTACAAGTCGACGGCCACGTACGGCACCGCCACCAAGGAGTTCGTGCTGCACAGCCCCACGCTCACCTCCTACAAGTGGTGGCCCGGCGGACGTGAGTACCCACAACACTACAGTCTGATCAGCCAAACGTGGCGGTACAAGTCGACGGCCACGTACGGCACCGCCACCAAGGAGTTCGTGCTGCACAGCCCCACGCTCACCTCCTACAAGTGGTGGCCCGGCGGACGTGAGTACCCACAACACTACAGTCTGATCAGCCAAACGTGGCGGTACAAGTCGACGGCCACGTACGGCACCGCCACCAAGGAGTTCGTGCTGCACAGCCCCACGCTCACCTCCTACAAGTGGTGGCCCGGCGGACGTGAGTACCCACAACACTACAGTCTGATCAGCCAAACGTGGCGGTACAAGTCGACGGCCACGTACGGCACCGCCACCAAGGAGTTCGTGCTGCACAGCCCCACGCTCACCTCCTACAAGTGGTGGCCCGGCGGACGTGAGTACCCACAACACTACAGTCTGATCAGCCAAACGTGGCGGTACAAGTCGACGGCCACGTACGGCACCGCCACCAAGGAGTTCGTGCTGCACAGCCCCACGCTCACCTCCTACAAGTGGTGGCCCGGCGGACGTGAGTACCCACAACACTACAGTCTGATCAGCCAAACGTGGCGGTACAAGTCGACGGCCACGTACGGCACCGCCACCAAGGAGTTCGTGCTGCACAGCCCCACGCTCACCTCCTACAAGTGGTGGCCCGGCGGACGTGAGTACCCACAACACTACAGTCTGATCAGCCAAACGTGGCGGTACAAGTCGACGGCCACGTACGGCACCGCCACCAAGGAGTTCGTGCTGCACAGCCCCACGCTCACCTCCTACAAGTGGTGGCCCGGCGGACGTGAGTACCCACAACACTACAGTCTGATCAGCCAAACGTGGCGGTACAAGTCGACGGCCACGTACGGCACCGCCACCAAGGAGTTCGTGCTGCACAGCCCCACGCTCACCTCCTACAAGTGGTGGCCCGGCGGACGTGAGTACCCACAACACTACAGTCTGATCAGCCAAACGTGGCGGTACAAGTCGACGGCCACGTACGGCACCGCCACCAAGGAGTTCGTGCTGCACAGCCCCACGCTCACCTCCTACAAGTGGTGGCCCGGCGGACGTGAGTACCCACAACACTACAGTCTGATCAGCCAAACGTGGCGGTACAAGTCGACGGCCACGTACGGCACCGCCACCAAGGAGTTCGTGCTGCACAGCCCCACGCTCACCTCCTACAAGTGGTGGCCCGGCGGACGTGAGTACCCACAACACTACAGTCTGATCAGCCAAACGTGGCGGTACAAGTCGACGGCCACGTACGGCACCGCCACCAAGGAGTTCGTGCTGCACAGCCCCACGCTCACCTCCTACAAGTGGTGGCCCGGCGGACGTGAGTACCCACAACACTACAGTCTGATCAGCCAAACGTGGCGGTACAAGTCGACGGCCACGTACGGCACCGCCACCAAGGAGTTCGTGCTGCACAGCCCCACGCTCACCTCCTACAAGTGGTGGCCCGGCGGACGTGAGTACCCACAACACTACAGTCTGATCAGCCAAACGTGGCGGTACAAGTCGACGGCCACGTACGGCACCGCCACCAAGGAGTTCGTGCTGCACAGCCCCACGCTCACCTCCTACAAGTGGTGGCCCGGCGGACGTGAGTACCCACAACACTACAGTCTGATCAGCCAAACGTGGCGGTACAAGTCGACGGCCACGTACGGCACCGCCACCAAGGAGTTCGTGCTGCACAGCCCCACGCTCACCTCCTACAAGTGGTGGCCCGGCGGACGTGAGTACCCACAACACTACAGTCTGATCAGCCAAACGTGGCGGTACAAGTCGACGGCCACGTACGGCACCGCCACCAAGGAGTTCGTGCTGCACAGCCCCACGCTCACCTCCTACAAGTGGTGGCCCGGCGGACGTGAGTACCCACAACACTACAGTCTGATCAGCCAAACGTGGCGGTACAAGTCGACGGCCACGTACGGCACCGCCACCAAGGAGTTCGTGCTGCACAGCCCCACGCTCACCTCCTACAAGTGGTGGCCCGGCGGACGTGAGTACCCACAACACTACAGTCTGATCAGCCAAACGTGGCGGTACAAGTCGACGGCCACGTACGGCACCGCCACCAAGGAGTTCGTGCTGCACAGCCCCACGCTCACCTCCTACAAGTGGTGGCCCGGCGGACGTGAGTACCCACAACACTACAGTCTGATCAGCCAAACGTGGCGGTACAAGTCGACGGCCACGTACGGCACCGCCACCAAGGAGTTCGTGCTGCACAGCCCCACGCTCACCTCCTACAAGTGGTGGCCCGGCGGACGTGAGTACCCACAACACTACAGTCTGATCAGCCAAACGTGGCGGTACAAGTCGACGGCCACGTACGGCACCGCCACCAAGGAGTTCGTGCTGCACAGCCCCACGCTCACCTCCTACAAGTGGTGGCCCGGCGGACGTGAGTACCCACAACATTACAGTCTGATCAGCCAAACGTGGCGGTACAAGTCGACGGCCACGTACGGCACCGCCACCAAGGAGTTCGTGCTGCACAGCCCCACGCTCACCTCCTACAAGTGGTGGCCCGGCGGACGTGAGTACCCACAACACTACAGTCTGATCAGCCAAACGTGGCGGTACAAGTCGACGGCCACGTACGGCACCGCCACCAAGGAGTTCGTGCTGCACAGCCCCACGCTCACCTCCTACAAGTGGTGGCCCGGCGGACGTGAGTACCCACAACACTACAGTCTGATCAGCCAAACGTGGCGGTACAAGTCGACGGCCACGTACGGCACCGCCACCAAGGAGTTCGTGCTGCACAGCCCCACGCTCACCTCCTACAAGTGGTGGCCCGGCGGACGTGAGTACCCACAACACTACAGTCTGATCAGCCAAACGTGGCGGTACAAGTCGACGGCCACGTACGGCACCGCCACCAAGGAGTTCGTGCTGCACAGCCCCACGCTCACCTCCTACAAGTGGTGGCCCGGCGGACGTGAGTACCCACAACACTACAGTCTGATCAGCCAAACGTGGCGGTACAAGTCGACGGCCACGTACGGCACCGCCACCAAGGAGTTCGTGCTGCACAGCCCCACGCTCACCTCCTACAAGTGGTGGCCCGGCGGACGTGAGTACCCACAACACTACAGTCTGATCAGCCAAACGTGGCGGTACAAGTCGACGGCCACGTACGGCACCGCCACCAAGGAGTTCGTGCTGCACAGCCCCACGCTCACCTCCTACAAGTGGTGGCCCGGCGGACGTGAGTACCCACAACACTACAGTCTGATCAGCCAAACGTGGCGGTACAAGTCGACGGCCACGTACGGCACCGCCACCAAGGAGTTCGTGCTGCACAGCCCCACGCTCACCTCCTACAAGTGGTGGCCCGGCGGACGTGAGTACCCACAACACTACAGTCTGATCAGCCAAACGTGGCGGTACAAGTCGACGGCCACGTACGGCACCGCCACCAAGGAGTTCGTGCTGCACAGCCCCACGCTCACCTCCTACAAGTGGTGGCCCGGCGGACGTGAGTACCCACAACACTACAGTCTGATCAGCCAAACGTGGCGGTACAAGTCGACGGCCACGTACGGCACCGCCACCAAGGAGTTCGTGCTGCACAGCCCCACGCTCACCTCCTACAAGTGGTGGCCCGGCGGACGTGAGTACCCACAACACTACAGTCTGATCAGCCAAACGTGGCGGTACAAGTCGACGGCCACGTACGGCACCGCCACCAAGGAGTTCGTGCTGCACAGCCCCACGCTCACCTCCTACAAGTGGTGGCCCGGCGGACGTGAGTACCCACAACACTACAGTCTGATCAGCCAAACGTGGCGGTACAAGTCGACGGCCACGTACGGCACCGCCACCAAGGAGTTCGTGCTGCACAGCCCCACGCTCACCTCCTACAAGTGGTGGCCCGGCGGACGTGAGTACCCACAACACTACAGTCTGATCAGCCAAACGTGGCGGTACAAGTCGACGGCCACGTACGGCACCGCCACCAAGGAGTTCGTGCTGCACAGCCCCACGCTCACCTCCTACAAGTGGTGGCCCGGCGGACGTGAGTACCCACAACACTACAGTCTGATCAGCCAAACGTGGCGGTACAAGTCGACGGCCACGTACGGCACCGCCACCAAGGAGTTCGTGCTGCACAGCCCCACGCTCACCTCCTACAAGTGGTGGCCCGGCGGACGTGAGTACCCACAACACTACAGTCTGATCAGCCAAACGTGGCGGTACAAGTCGACGGCCACGTACGGCACCGCCACCAAGGAGTTCGTGCTGCACAGCCCCACGCTCACCTCCTACAAGTGGTGGCCCGGCGGACGTGAGTACCCACAACACTACAGTCTGATCAGCCAAACGTGGCGGTACAAGTCGACGGCCACGTACGGCACCGCCACCAAGGAGTTCGTGCTGCACAGCTCCACGCTCACCTCCTACAAGTGGTGGCCCGGCATCTTTCAATCATATTCGGCGCCGCTATTAGTAGCTACACTAGCGACCTCTCTGTATTGCCTTGAAAGGCTCACAGTTAGGACCCCTCTAATGGGCAAGCTTGCGCTCGACTCATTCTAATCGAACCACATTAGGTAGTTTCACATTAATGAACGAGATGGCGCTTATGTATATTAAACTTCTCAGCGTTAAGGAGATTGTCATTAGCTGTCAAATTTACCTACTATTGACCGCCACCGCAGCCAGTGTGATTCAGGTCTCACTACAGTCTGGCCAGCCGAGAGTGTCAAAGCCTAAAGCCGGCCTGCTTCTCTTGCCGCTTGGTTAAACTTACTCGTATCTCTCGTACATCTCCGAGGTGTTTATATATCCGATGGCGCTAGGAACGAAAGAGCACGGGCGATGGGCGGCTCGCGCGAGTGGGATGCCATTATTCAAATTTTCTTGTTGTCGAACCGGTTTTGGTAGATCGAGAACTTTCTCTATGAAATGGTATGAAAGCACTCACTTGACAATATTTGATTGTTGCCAGAATTTGATTTCCATTGTTTGCTGGGACATAATTGTCACAATTCATACATACGTCACTTTTGTAGATCATCGGTCAGTAATGTCATTGTAAAAACCTACGCCAATGGTTTAAATTTTCCAAAATAGCACCGTTTCACTATTTTGAGCTGTATAAATGTAAACATGGGAACGCAAGAATAAGAACAGCCTTATCATTTTCAATCACCCACTTTTGAATTGAATATTTTTATTTTCTTCCGCAGTGGCCCACACAGCAAACTACTGCATAGTAGTAGCCCAACTCTACACAAAGGGGCAATGCCACGGCATCCACCCGTTCATAGTCCAGCTACGCGACGAAGAAACTCACATGCCGCTAGCCGGTATTAAGGTCGGCGAGATTGGCGCCAAGCTTGGCATGAATGGGACCAATAATGGGTTCCTTGGCTTCGACCAAGTGAGGATTCCGAGGGAGCATATGTTGATGAAGAACGCTAAGGTTTTGGAGGTGAGTTCTGTTTAGTATAAGAGACAAGGTTAGTAAGATTGACGCCAACCTTGGTATGAGTGGGACCAATAACGGGTTCCTTGGCTTCTACCAAGTGAGGATTCCGAGCGACCATATGTTGATGAAGAACGCTAAGGTTTTCGAGGTTAGTTGTGTTTAGTATGAGAGACAAGGCTAGTTAAATTAAAGCCAAGCTTGGCATGAATGGGACCAATAATGGGTTCCTTGGCTTCGACCAAGTGAGGATTCCGAGGGAGCATATGTTGATGAAGAATGCTAAGGTTTTGGAGGTCAGTTGTCTAAGACTGTATCGGTATTAATCTTAAATTATTTCACCATTATTATTGGATATATACTACATATGTTTTATCACGCGGGGCCATAACACATACATACATAAATATTACTTTAATTTTTAAGTAACAACTAACATTAGAATATAAGTCTAACTAACACCTAGGGATTCCGTCTGAAATAAAAGAGTATTATAGAATACCTGTAACATACAAACTTACAAACGTTGCCTTTGTATAATATTAGTATAGATTAAATTAAATAATGATAAATAAATAAATATTAGGGGACAATCTTACACAAATTGAACTATTCCCACAGTGAGCTCAATAAGGCTTATGTTATGGGTACTAGACGACGATATATTTAATAGATATAAATACATAGAAAACATCTAAGACTCGGAAACAAATATTCATGTTCATCAAACAAATATTTGCCCTTGCCGGGATTCAAACCCAAGGCCTACAGCTTCGTAGGCAGGGTCACTTCCCACTAGGCTAACCGGCTGTCAGATTGCGATGAAATTTAGCGCATAGGCATCTATAGAGGTCGGTGGGGGCTGTAGTGACTAATTTGTGACTTTAGGCATAGTTGGCGCTGAAACTGCGAACGTGATGGAAGCCATAATATTGTTACTAAGTCATTCTTATACAATCATTATCAATATTATCATCATAACATAAGCGATATTTTATAGTAATTTTACTATTATGTAAATGTGAAAATGTAGAGTTATCATTTTAAAACAACCAATTTGTGAGATACACTCGATTCATCATTGATAGTGTTATTTTTGTTGTGATAACAGTAAATAATCAGATAGACACGGGGCCTCGCATTCATGTATGTGTTAATTTAAAGATATGTTTATAATTATCTATTTTTAACGCAACTAAATCTGTGATATAAAACAGTGTACAAATCATATTTAAGTATTTCTTTAAATAGTCACGCAATATTTGAATTGTAACGAAAACACTGTTTTTATTTAAGATTCTTTAATTTTGTTATTGAATCATACATAAAGTATAGGTGAGATTATTTAAGCTGCCCAACTTTTTTTTTATAAAACTGTCATTGGAGTTTGAATATTTTAGTTTGGATGGTAGAGTTGTTTTTGAATAACTAACTATACACTGTATAAGTATAGTTAAACTGATTTCAACTGAGCTCATGAATGGCCTTTGTTCTGAGCTTATGAAAAGACATTGTATACAGACACGTGCCAAATTTTGCAAAAAAAAATGTCATCTCCACGTAAAATGTTCATTGAATAATGAACGCTTTCTTCTTCTACAATAGATTCCAAATTAGCTACGAGATAAAATACTACACACAGTGCCTTATACCTGGCTCGCTGGAAGCGAGTTTTTTATCTTTTATTCCATTTTGAATCTATTGAACAAGACGATAGAGTTCATTATACAATGAACATTTTATGTGGCGCTAACCTTTATCTTGCAAAAATAGCACGCGTTCGACCACACAGTCGTATTGTTAGACTTGAATGCTATTGTTCTGAAGATGAGAAGATCAGTCCAGTTCAGAAAATCTCAACAATATATGTATGGAGCAGCACATGGGGCAAATGGCTTCCACGGCTTTTCTGGGACGTACCTACGCACTCTTTGTTGAAATTTTCCTTGATTTGACTTGTATGCAAAAGTTACTGAATTTTGTTGATGCAGCGTTGAATGGCTTCAATGCTTACAACTTAGGCAGGCGTATTCACGCAAAATAGGCACACTGGATGTCGACTTTCGGGAAATGCCTAGTAAAACTAACTAACTAACTAGGGAGGCGTGTAATGTAAGAGAGAACTGATTGAAAGATTCGTTCACCGAGAAATTGGCTCCGAGAATGCCAGAAGGTTGCAGGTCCGAATTCTGCTATATGATATTTATCATTTTCGTTTTCTGATTAACACATATATGTTTAATTGATTGTTTATTTCAGGACGGCACATACGTCCGAGCGCCGAGTTCTAAACTAACATACGGCACAATGATGTTCGTCCGCGTCGTATTAGTAAACGATATGTGCAGCTACATGGCCAAGGCCGTCACCATAGCGACGCGATACAGCGCGGTCCGACACCAGTCGCAGCCCAAACCGAAGTCAGTACAAGTCTACTCCATTAGGCTCAATATGGTCATGATGTTCGCCCGCGTCGCGTTAGTGAACGATATGTGCAGCTACATGGCCAAGGCCGTCACCATAGCGACGCGATACAGCGCGGTCCGACACCAGTCGCAGCCCAAACCGAAGTCAGTACAAGTCTACTCCATTAGGCTCAATATGGTCATGATGTTCGCCCGCGTCGCGTTAGTGAACGATATGTGCAGCTACATGGCCAAGGCCGTCACCATAGCGACGCGATACAGCGCGGTCCGACACCAGTCGCAGCCCAAACCGAAGTCAGTACAAGTCTACTCCATTAGGCTCAATATGGTCATGATGTTCGCCCGCGTCGCGTTAGTGAACGATATGTGCAGCTACATGGCCAAGGCCGTCACCATAGCGACGCGATACAGCGCGGTCCGACACCAGTCGCAGCCCAAACCGAAGTCAGTACAAGTCTACTCCATTAGGCTCAATATGGTCATGATGTTCGCCCGCGTCGCGTTAGTGATTGATATGTGCCGCTACATGGCCAAGTCCGTCACCATAGCGACGCGACACAGCGCGGTCCGACACCAGTCGCAGCCCAAACCGAAGTCAGTACAAGTCTACTCCATTAGGCTCAATATGGTCATGATGTTCGCCCGCGTCGCGTTAGTGAACGATATGTGCAGCTACATGGCCAAGGCCGTCACCATAGCGACGCGACACAGCGCGGTCCGACACCAGTCGCAGCCCAAACCGAAGTCAGTACAAGTCTACTCCATTAGGCTCAATATGGTCATGATGTTCGCACGCGTCGCGTTAGTGAACGATATGTGCAGCTACATGGCCAAGGCCGTCACCATAGCGACGCGACACAGCGCGGTCCGACACCAGTCGCAGCCCAAACCCAAGTCAGTACAAGTCTACTCCATTAGGCTCAATATGGTCATGATGTTCGCCCACGTCGCGTTAGTGAACGATATGTGCAGCTACATGGCCAAGGCCGTCACCATAGCGACGCGACACAGCGCGGTCCGACACCAGTCGCAGCCCAAACCGAAGTCAGTACAAGTCTACTCCATTAGGCTCAATATGGTCGTGATGTTCGCCCGCGTCGCGTTAGTGAACGATATGTGCAGCTACATGGCCAAGGCCGTCACCATAGCGACGCGACACAGCGCGGTCCGACACCAGTCGCAGCCCAAACCGAAGTCAGTACAAGTCTACTCCATTAGGCTCAATATGGTCATGATGTTCGCCCGCGTCGCTTTAGTGAACGATATGTGCAGCTACATGGCCAAGGCCGTCACCATAGCGACGCGACACAGCGCGGTCCGACACCAGTCGCAGCCCAAACCGAAGTCAGTACAAGTCTACTCCATTAGGCTCAATATGGTCATGATGTTCGCCCGCGTCGCGTTAGTGAACGATATGTGCAGCTACATGGCCAAGGCCGTCACCATAGCGACGCGACACAGCGCGGTCCGACACCAGTCGCAGCCCAAACCCAAGTCAGTACAAGTCTACTCCATTAGGCTCAATATGGTCATGATGTTCGCCCACGTCGCGTTAGTGAACGATATGTGCAGCTACATGGCCAAGGCCGTCACCATAGCGACGCGACACAGCGCGGTCCGACACCAGTCGCAGCCCAAACCGAAGTCAGTACAAGTCTACTCCATTAGGCTCAATATGGTCATGATGTTCGCCCGCGTCGCTTTAGTGAACGATATGTGCAGCTACATGGCCAAGGCCGTCACCATAGCGACGCGACACAGCGCGGTCCGACACCAGTCGCAGCCCAAACCGAAGTCAGTACAAGTCTACTCCATTAGGCTCAATATGGTCATGATGTTCGCCCGGGTTCGTTAGTGAACGATATGTGCAGCTACATGGCCAAGGCCATCACCATAGCGACGCGACACAGCGCGGTCCGACACCAGTCGCAGCCCAAACCCAAGTAAGTACAAGTCTACTCCATTAGGCTCAATATGGTCATGATGTTCGCCCACGTCGCGTTAGTGAACGATATGTGCAGCTACATGGCCAAGGCCGTCACCATAGCGACGCGACACAGCGCGGTCCGACACCAGTCGCAGCCCAAACCGAAGTCAGTACAAGTCTACTCCATTAGGCTCAATATGGTCGTGATGTTCGCCCGCGTCGCGTTAGTGAACGATATGTGCAGCTACATGGCCAAGGCCGTCACCATGGCGTCGCGATACAGCGCGGTCCGACACCAGTCGCAGCCCAAACCGAAGTCAGTACAAGTCTACTCCATTAGGCTCAATATGGTCGTGATGTTCGCCCGCGTCGCGTTAGTGAACGATATGTGCAGCTACATGGCCAAGGCCGTCACCATAGCGACGCGACACAGCGCGGTCCGACACCAGTCGCAGCCCAAACCCAAGTCAGTACAAGTCTACTCCATTAGGCTCAATATGGTCATGATGTTCGCCCACGTCGCGTTAGTGAACGATATGTGCAGCTACATGGCCAAGGCCGTCACCATAGCGACGCGACACAGCGCGGTCCGACACCAGTCGCAGCCCAAACCGAAGTCAGTACAAGTCTACTCCATTAGGCTCAATATGGTCATGATGTTCGCCCACGTCGCGTTAGTGAACGATATGTGCAGCTACATGGCCAAGGCCGTCACCATAGCGACGCGACACAGCGCGGTCCGACACCAGTCGCAGCCCAAACCGAAGTCAGTACAAGTCTACTCCACTAGGCTATTGAGCCATGATGGTCATGATGTTCGTCCGTGTCGCGTTGGTCAATGATGTGTGCAGCTACATGGCCAAGGCCGTCACCATGGCGACGCAGTATGGCCAAGGACGCTGAAGTCCTTTGTCACCATATCATTCACTAGTTGCCCGCGCGCTATCACAAATAGCGGAAGCCCTTAACCCGCTTTATATTTGGATATAGCTTATGTATGTACTCGTACATCCCGAAGGTATCTTTGCCTATTACCGCCGGGCCACGGTCACATTTCGGTGCATTCTGCTCCCCTAACCAGTGTATGTCCTCGGTCACTTTGTAGGTATCTACAGTCGCCAGCATAAATTTCTGACACTACTATTCCTGGCACCGTTAGGACGTGCCCGCTTAATGCACTTGGGTAACGTACACTTTTAATTACATCCCATCATATTACAACCTTTAATTATCTCCCTACAGCGAACCCGAGCCTCAGATCCTGGAGTACGTAACCCAACAGCACAAGCTAGTGATCTCCATAGCGACCGTGCACGCGCTCCGTCTGAGCGCCTCCTGGCTGTGGAACATGTACAACAACGTCACTGCTGAACTCGACGCGGGGGACATGGAGCGGCTGCCTGAGGTATGATCAGGCAGAGGTATACAAGACCTCCTCTGTTCTATGTAATAGCTTCTCTCCGTCTTATTATTGTAATTGTATCACGTCTAGAGAACTAGATAAACACATTTTGAAATATATAAAAAAAATAGCAGAATAGCCTATTGTTTTTTTTACAGTTGCACGCTCTATCCTGCTGTCTCAAAGCCGTAAGTACGGCTGACGCGTCAGAATGCGTGGAGCGCTGCCGGCTGTCTTGCGGCGGCCACGGGTACATGCTGTCATCCTCGTTCCCGCTCATGTACGGGATGGTCACCGCCGCCTCCACATACGAGGGCGAGAACACTGTCATGCTGCTACAGACTGCCAGGTCTGTCTCGTTCACACACCCGAGGGTCCTATCTTTGTATCTTACGTAGGGTTGCCATACGTCAGGATTTGTCCTGACATGTCAGGATTTTTGACCCTTTGCCAGGATTGCGGCCGAACTTGGCAAGTGTCAGGATTTTTAGAAAAATGAAAATGAAAAATGATTTATTCGAAATCTTAAAAACTTTACAGATATGCAGGCTGGTGCCTCTTTTTAGGCAATCAAGATGCCTGTGGCAAGATACACCGCTCTTCCTTAGAGTTTAACATGATACAATAACAAACATAGGTTATTTAGATAAGTGAACAGTGGAGTGGATAGAGCATAGGGCTGGGCTTATATCCAGTAGTGGACGTATTTCGGCTGATATGATGATGATGATGCATGCGATAAAGTTTTTCTATGATTTACCGAATATTTTTATTTTAATGTAATAAATATAGAGGCCTCAGCAGAGAGTACAGCTTTGTACCCTTTGGCGTCGAGACCCACTGTCCGTGGGGTCCCAGTGCACATAAGTTATTTGCGGAAATCGCGAAACGTCTGGTTGATGTAACTGGTGACCGAAGAGCTGGCGGCTTTCTTGCGCAACGCATCAGCATTGCAATTCAACGAGGAAATGCCGCCGGCATCCTCGGTACACTGCGTCGAGGGCTTTTTTAGATTTAACGTAGTTTTAATTTAATTTAGTTAATGTTAATTATCATTTTGTATTTACTTTAGAAAATAAATGTTTCTATTATTATAATTTATTAATACCTAATGCCAAATGTACCTTTGCCAATGACTGTTTGTACGCCTCATGGCCAGCACATAGCGTACAAACGGTCAAGGACTTGAATGTTGAGCCATTTAGGTATAAACTAATTTCATCCAGTCCAGTACAAAGTGAGCTCTAAATGGCTCAACAATTAAAGTCTGTGACTGTTCCTATGGTATACAAACAAATAAATGAATAGAATTTGTTATCAGATACCTGGTGAAGGCGTGGCAGCAAGCCAAGGGCGGCAACCCACTAACGCCCACCGTGGAATACATCGCCAAAGTGAGCGCGGGCCGCCGCTCGCCGCCGTGGGAGAACACTGTCGAAGGGATCGTACGCGGCTTCCAGCAAGTGGCTGCCGGGTAAGCCAGTTCCGATGCATAGCAGAATACATCGCCAAAGTGAGCGCGGGCCGCCGCTCGCCGCCGTGGGAGAACACTGTCGAAGGGATCGTACGCGGCTTCCAGCAAGTGGCTGCCGGGTAAGCCAGTTCCGATGCATAGCAGAATACATCGCCAAAGTGAGCGCGGGCCGCCGCTCGCCGCCGTGGGAGAACACTGTCGAAGGGATCGTACGCGGCTTCCAGCAAGTGGCTGCCGGGTAAGCCAGTTCCGATGCATAGCAGAATACATCGCCAAAGTGAGCGCGGGCCGCCGCTCGCCGCCGTGGGAGAACACTGTCGAAGGGATCGTACGCGGCTTCCAGCAAGTGGCTGCCGGGTAAGCCAGTTCCGATGCATAGCAGAATACATCGCCAAAGTGAGCGCGGGCCGCCGCTCGCCGCCGTGGGAGAACACTGTCGAAGGGATCGTACGCGGCTTCCAGCAAGTGGCTGCCGGGTAAGCCAGTTCCGATGCATAGCAGAATACATCGCCAAAGTGAGCGCGGGCCGCCGCTCGCCGCCGTGGGAGAACACTGTCGAAGGGATCGTACGCGGCTTCCAGCAAGTGGCTGCCGGGTAAGCCAGTTCCGATGCATAGCAGAATGTGCAAGTCGCTAAATGTGTAGTGGACCAAATCGCAAAAAGTGCAGATCGCAAAATGTGCGAATCGCAAAAAGTGCAGATGGCAAAATTTGCGAATCGCAAAAAGTACACATTTAGCGACATGCACATTCTGCTATGCATCCTTGCGAAGTAAGCAATATGAAAGTAGTCGTTTTGGGAAATGGCCCTTCTGGGAAGTGGTCAATGTGGGAATCGGTCTTTATAAGAATCATGAATGGTCATTATGGGAAGTGGTCTTCCAGACATATGGTCGTTTTGGGAAGTGGCCATTTTGGGAAACAGCCATTATAGGAATGTGGTCAATTTGGGAAGTAGGCGACTTGAGAATTGGTTGTATTGGGAAATGGCCCATCTGGGAATCGGTCTTTATAGGAATGGTGATTATGGGAAGTGGTTTTCCGGACATGTAGTCGCCATTACGGGACGAAACCGGAGGAATCTAGCGTTGCTTCAAAAAAAGAGTCCACTAAGCATGATTTTCAGTGGATCCGATAAACTATAACGTATCAACTATCTCAGAGTAAATATGTAATTTTTGACAGAATTTTATTTGTTTGCAGTAAGATAGGGCAGTGCGTGGGAAATATCGAGAAACGCCAGCGCACCGGCATGTGTTATGAGGACGCGTGGAACATGACCTCCGTGCAGCTCACCAGCGCTTCCGAGGTTCGTGCATACCTACTATAGGAACAGAGCGGGTACCTCGAAACATCGGTTAGGGCGCATAACGTCCCACTCGCAGAATGTCCCTTTCGCGAAACGTCCCTTTCCTAAATGACCCTTACGCAAAACGACCCTTCTGCAAAAGGTCCCGTTCGCAACAAGTCCCTTTCGCAAAATGACCCGTTCGCAACACGTCCCTTTCGCAAAATGACCTGGTATTGGCCATGTCTTATCCCATGAGAAGAGTCCTAGTCTCTACTTAAACAAGCTTTTTCCAGACGGGACATTTTGCGAATGGGTAATTTCGCAGACGGGACGTTTTGCGAAAGAGGCGATATAGTTAGTAGAGATTTTCAGCGAAAGGGGCTTTCTCAGAAGGGATGTTTTGCGAAAGGGGTGGGACTTTTTGAGAAAGGGACGTTTTGCGAATGGGGTATTTTACATTAAGGGACTATTTGCAGAGAAGATGTTTTGCGAATGGGACGTAATTTTGGTGGTGGTCGTTTTGCGAGTGGGACGTTATGCGCCCAAACCAAAACATCAACATCGCTCATTTTTTTAATACCACGTCGGTGGCAAACAAGCGTCCTACCCACCTTGTGGTAAACAGTCGCCGTAACCTATGGACGAGCGACAGAGAGGGAGATGTACGATGTTAGTGTTTTGCGGTAGCCGCTATATACAGTTGACTACAGGAATTACACTGATGGCAAATTCAGACACATTTAACAATTTTCCTAACCCATAAAACATTTTCGCAAAGGCAATATGCATTTACCGGGATTCAATTTTGGCGTAGTCTGTTAAGATTGCTTATTTCTTGAAAGTGCATCGTTTTTGGAAGACTCCCATGAGTTTCAAACAAATAAGAATATAATAAGACGGGTCGATCAAATCACGCAGTGTTCACCGAGAATTCACGAGCAATATTCGACTTTAATGGCGTGAGTGACACAACACAATCAGTGGTACAATCCCTTATTAGCAACCCCAAAAAAATCTAACCCAATCTCCTTTCCAGGCCCACTGCCGTGCGTTCATCCTGACCACCTACTACAACGAGACAGAAAACCAGATAAAGGGCGTGTCCCCCGCGCTGAGGACCGCGCTGCTACAGCTGGTCGACCTGTACGTCGTGTACTGGGCGTTGCAGCGCGTCGGAGACCTGCTTAGAGTGAGTAAAACCAGATAAAGGGCGTGTCCCCCGCGCTGAGGACCGCGCTGCTACAGCTAGTCGACCTGTACGTCGTGTACTGGGCGTTGCAGCGCGTCGGAGACCTGCTTAGAGTGAGTAAAACCAGATAAAGGGCGTGTCCCCCGCGCTGAGGACCGCGCTGCTACAGCTGGTCGACCTGTACGTCGTGTACTGGGCGTTGCAGCGCGTCGGAGACCTGCTTAGAGTGAGTAAAACCAGATAAAGGGCGTGTCCCCCGCGCTGAGGACCGCGCTGCTACAGCTAGTCGACCTGTACGTCGTGTACTGGGCGTTGCAGCGCGTCGGAGACCTGCTTAGAGTGAGTAAAACCAGATAAAGGGCGTGTCCCCCGCGCTGAGGACCGCGCTGCTACAGCTGGTCGACCTGTACGTCGTGTACTGGGCGTGGCAGCGCGTCGGAGACCTGCTTAGAGTGAGTAAAACCAGATAAAGGGCGTGTCCCCCGCGCTGAGGACCGCGCTGCTACAGCTGGTCGACCTGTACGTCGTGTACTGGGCGTTGCAGCGCGTCGGAGACCTGCTTAGAGTGAGTAAAACCAGATAAAGGGCGTGTCCCCCGCGCTGAGGACCGCGCTGCTACAGCTGGTCGACCTGTACGTCGTGTACTGGGCGTTGCAGCGCGTCGGAGACCTGCTTAGAGTGAGTAAAACCAGATAAAGGGCGTGTCCCCCGCGCTGAGGACCGCGCTGCTACAGCTGGTCGACCTGTACGTCGTGTACTGGGCGTTGCAGCGCGTCGGAGACCTGCTTAGAGTGAGTAAAACCAGATAAAGGGCGTGTCCCCCGCGCTGAGGACCGCGCTGCTACAGCTGGTCGACCTGTACGTCGTGTACTGGGCGTTGCAGCGCGTCGGAGACCTGCTTAGAGTGAGTAAAACCAGATAAAGGGCGTGTCCCCCGCGCTGAGGACCGCGCTGCTACAGCTGGTCGACCTGTACGTCGTGTACTGGGCGTTGCAGCGCGTCGGAGACCTGCTTAGAGTGAGTAAAACCAGATAAAGGGCGTGTCCCCCGCGCTGAGGACCGCGCTGCTACAGCTAGTCGACCTGTACGTCGTGTACTGGGCGTTGCAGCGCGTCGGAGACCTGCTTAGAGTGAGTAAAACCAGATAAAGGGCGTGTCCCCCGCGCTGAGGACCGCGCTGCTACAGCTGGTCGACCTGTACGTCGTGTACTGGGCGTGGCAGCGCGTCGGAGACCTGCTTAGAGTGAGTAAAACCAGATAAAGGGCGTGTCCCCCGCGCTGAGGACCGCGCTGCTACAGCTGGTCGACCTGTACGTCGTGTACTGGGCGTTGCAGCGCGTCGGAGACCTGCTTAGAGTGAGTAAAACCAGATAAAGGGCGTGTCCCCCGCGCTGAGGACCGCGCTGCTACAGCTGGTCGACCTGTACGTCGTGTACTGGGCGTTGCAGCGCGTCGGAGACCTGCTTAGAGTGAGTAAAACCAGATAAAGGGCGTGTCCCCCGCGCTGAGGACCGCGCTGCTACAGCTGGTCGACCTGTACGTCGTGTACTGGGCGTTGCAGCGCGTCGGAGACCTGCTTAGAGTGAGTAAAACCAGATAAAGGGCGTGTCCCCCGCGCTGAGGACCGCGCTGCTACAGCTGGTCGACCTGTACGTCGTGTACTGGGCGTTGCAGCGCGTCGGAGACCTGCTTAGAGTGAGTAAAACCAGATAAAGGGCGTGTCCCCCGCGCTGAGAACCGCGCTGCTACAGCTGGTCGACCTGTACGTCGTGTACTGGGCGTTGCAGCGCGTCGGAGACCTGCTTAGAGTGAGTAAAACCAGTTAAAGGGCGTGTCCCCCGCGCTGAGGACCGCGCTGCTACAGCTGGTCGACCTGTACGTCGTGTACTGGGCGCTGCAACGCGTCGGAGACCTGCTTAGAATGAGTAAAACCAGATAAAGGGTGTGTCTCCCGCGCTGAGGACCGCGCTGCTGCAGCTGGTCGACGTGTACGTCGTGTACTGGGCGCTGCAGTGCGTCGGGGACCTGCTTAGAGTGAGTAAAACCAGATAAAGGGCGTGTCCCCCGCGCTGAGGACCGCGCTGCTACAGCTGGTCGACCTGTACGTCGTGTACTGGGCGCTGCAGCGCGTCGGAGACCTGCTTAGAGTGAGTAAAACCAGATAAAGGGCGTGTCCCCCGCGCTGAGGACCGCGCTGCTGCAGCTGGTCGACCTGTACATCGTGTACTGGGCGCTGCAGCGCGTCGGAGACCTGCTTAGAGTGAGTAAAACCAGATAAAGGGCGTGTCCCCCGCGCTGAGGACCGCGCTGCTGCAGCTGGTCGACCTGTACATCGTGTACTGGGCGCTGCAGCGCGTCGGAGACCTGCTTAGAGTGAGTAAAACCAGATAAAGGGCGTGTCCCCCGCGCTGAGGACCGCGCTGCTACAGCTAGTCGACCTGTACGTCGTGTACTGGGCGCTGCAACGCGTCGGAGACCTGCTTAGAGTGAGTAAAACCAGATAAAGGGTGTGTCCCCCGCGCTGAGGACCGCGCTGCTGCAGCTGGTCGACCTGTACGTCGTGTACTGGGCGCTGCAGCGCGTCGGGGACCTGCTTAGAGTGAGTAAAACCAGTTAAAGGGCGTGTCCCCCGCGCTGAGAACCGCGCTGCTACAGCTGGTCGACCTGTACGTCGTGTACTGGGCGCTGCAGCGCGTCGGGGACCTGCTTAGAGTGAGTAAAACCAGATAAAGGGCGTGTCCCCCGCGCTGATGACCGCGCTGCTACAGCTGGTCGACCTGTACGTCGTGTACTGGGCGCTGCAGCGCGTCGGAGACCTGCTTAGAGTGAGTAAAACCAGATAAAGGGCGTGTCCCCCGCGCTGAGGACCGCGCTGCTACAGCTAGTCGACCTGTACGTCGTGTACTGGGCGCTGCAACGCGTCGGAGACCTGCTTAGAGTGAGTAAAACCAGATAAAGGGTGTGTCCCCCGCGCTGAGGACCGCGCTGCTGCAGCTGGTCGACCTGTACGTCGTGTACTGGGCGCTGCAGCGCGTCGGGGACCTGCTTAGAGTGAGTAAAACCAGTTAAAGGGCGTGTCCCCCGCGCTGAGGACCGCGCTGCTACAGCTGGTCGACCTGTACGTCGTGTACTGGGCGCTGCAGCGCGTCGGGGACCTGCTTAGAGTGAGTAAAACCAGATAAAGGGCGTGTCCCCCGCGCTGATGACCGCGCTGCTACAGCTGGTCGACCTGTACGTCGTGTACTGGGCGCTGCAGCGCGTCGGAGACCTGCTTAGAGTGAGTAAAACCAGATAAAGGGCGTGTCCCCCGCGCTGAGGACCGCGCTGCTACAGCTAGTCGACCTGTACGTCGTGTACTGGGCGCTGCAACGCGTCGGAGACCTGCTTAGAGTGAGTAAAACCAGATAAAGGGTGTGTCCCCCGCGCTGAGGACCGCGCTGCTGCAGCTGGTCGACCTGTACGTCGTGTACTGGGCGCTGCAGCGCGTCGGGGACCTGCTTAGAGTGAGTAAAACCAGTTAAAGGGCGTGTCCCCCGCGCTGAGGACCGCGCTGCTACAGCTGGTCGACCTGTACGTCGTGTACTGGGCGCTGCAGCGCGTCGGGGACCTGCTTAGAGTGAGTAAAACCAGATAAAGGGCGTGTCCCCCGCGCTGATGACCGCGCTGCTACAGCTGGTCGACCTGTACGTCGTGTACTGGGCGCTGCAGCGCGTCGGAGACCTGCTTAGAGTGAGTAAAACCAGATAAAGGGCGTGTCCCCCGCGCTGAGGACCGCGCTGCTGCAGCTGGTCGACCTGTACATCGTGTACTGGGCGCTGCAGCGCGTCGGAGACCTGCTTAGAGTGAGTAAAACCAGATAAAGGGCGTGTCCCCCGCGCTGAGGACCGCGCTGCTGCAGCTGGTCGACCTGTACATCGTGTACTGGGCGCTGCAGCGCGTCGGAGACCTGCTTAGAGTGAGTAAAACCAGATAAAGGGCGTGTCCCCCGCGCTGAGGACCGCGCTGCTACAGCTAGTCGACCTGTACGTCGTGTACTGGGCGCTGCAACGCGTCGGAGACCTGCTTAGAGTGAGTAAAACCAGATAAAGGGTGTGTCCCCCGCGCTGAGGACCGCGCTGCTGCAGCTGGTCGACCTGTACGTCGTGTACTGGGCGCTGCAGCGCGTCGGGGACCTGCTTAGAGTGAGTAAAACCAGTTAAAGGGCGTGTCCCCCGCGCTGAGGACCGCGCTGCTACAGCTGGTCGACCTGTACGTCGTGTACTGGGCGCTGCAACGCGTCGGGGACCTGCTTAGAGTGAGTAAAACCAGATAAAGGGCGTGTCCCCCGCGCTGATGACCGCGCTGCTACAGCTGGTCGACCTGTACGTCGTGTACTGGGCGCTGCAGCGCGTCGGGGACCTGCTTAGAGTGAGTCAAACGAGATAAAGGGCGTGGCCCCCGCGCTGAGGACCGCGCTGCTACAGCTGGTCGACCTGTACGTCGTGTACTGGGCGCTGCAGCGCGTCGGAGACCTGCTTAGAGTGAGTAAAACCAGATAAAGGGCGTGGCCCCCGCGCTGAGGACCGCGCTGCTGCAGCTGGTCGACCTGTACGTCGTGTACTGGGCGCTGCAGCGCGTCGGGGACCTGCTTAGAGTGAGTCAAACGAGATAAAGGGCGTGGCCCCCGCGCTGAGGACCGCGCTGCTGCAGCTGGTCGACCTGTACGTCGTGTACTGGGCGCTGCAGCGCGTCGGAGACCTGCTTAGAGTGAGTAAAACCAGATAAAGGGCGTGTCCCCCGCGCTGAGGACCGCGCTGCTGCAGCTGGTCGACCTGTACGTCGTGTACTGACTGGTATAACTACTACAAGTATAATACCACTATACTTGTTTGGGTTCTCCCTTGTTAGACCTAACAACCCTAAAGACTTCTATTTGATGATATTCAAAGGAAATCCGAAAAGTTCACTGTTTCGAAGGAAAATGCATTAGGTCTAGTGAAACATGTTGTTAGGTCTAGGAGACCCTTAATTTGTATTATAATCGACCGTGGAGGATCGTTTTCAAGTTTACACAAAACTACAGCCAATTATTAATTTGACCGTAAAAACCAACGTCAATATTTGTGAACAGTTCACATCGATCTCGGAGCGGGACATCGAGCAGCTGCAGAGCTGGTACGAGGACCTGCTGGTCAAACTGCGGGTCAACGCCGTAGGACTCGTGGATGCCTTCGATATCAGGGACGAGGTCAGTAAAATACTTCATCCTTCAATAGGGGTGTAGACTCAAAATTTATTATTACTTCAAAAGAAAAAAGGCAAAAAAATATGCCTAATGACGAAAATCCCATTCGAATATCGTTATTTACTAATAAAACTAACGCAATTACGAAGCTACAACCGTTTTAATGTTGCTTGTTAGAGAGAGAAAGCGCTCCGGGATCGTGACGTCACGTCGTTTCATATGAAGGTGCGTTTTGCGGAAAAGGGACAGAACATACCCCCTCTTAAAACTTTGGACGTTTATATATTTGTGATTATTTAACTTTTTGCGTTGCTTTTTTCTCCATTTGACTACATTTTTAATCCTTTTTCGAGAAAATGCAACATTATTGATTATTTTATTTAGTGTCCCTTATTGGGTTGGGAACTTGGGACTTCAATTTCGAATAAATTGCACTCAATTGATGCGGATGTGGCGCAGGACCGGTCACTTTGGAACTCTTTGGGGGAGGCCTATGTCCAGCAGTGGACGTCTTTCGGCTGATATGATGATGATGATGCGGATATATATGTTGTGACGTCATAGCATAAGCCAGTTTAACCTCTGAAATATGTCCCCACTCCCCTCCAGTGTGGGAGGCCCCGCATGTACCGCGCGTACTCGAGTGTCAGGTAGCAACACGCTTGACTCAACGTTATCGCTCGTATGACTGAAGTGTTTATACTTAGGAATGTAAATGTTTACATTAAATGACCTACATTGTGTTTGTATTAATATATCATATTAACATATTACAATGTAGAAAACCATGGATCTTTCATAGGAAGGAAAAATAATTGTCACTCTCCAAAGATACGCTAAGATATAAAGATATGGAGTTGTAACTATAAGTTATTTTATTTATTCTAATTCTTCAAGATATAGGGCATCAACCGTAGTAAATTACTAGAAGACTTACCTGTAAAAATATTATATTATTTGCATTCAAAAAACCGTAAGCACCCAATTTTTTTTTCACTCATCAAGGTCGCAATTTTAACTTATTTTTGTGAAATTATTATTAGACCTAAAAACTGATATATATATGACAATCGTTTCATATGAAGGTGCATTTTGCGGAAAAGGGACAGAACATACCCCCTCTTAAAACTTTGGATACTTATAACTTTGTGATTATTTAACCGTGCGTTGTTTTTTCTCCATTTGGCTACATTTTTAATACTTTTTCGAGAAAATGCAACATTATTGATTATTTTATTTAGTGTCTACACCCCTATTTATAACCAAGTTTCGAAAGATATATATAATATAAATATAAAATATTGATGGGTTTAAAAATAAGTTATTTAATATTCTAGTTGAAAGCCTATACTGTTAACGAATTCCTGACAGATTGTAATTAATGGAATTGAGCGAGAAAAACCTGGCTCCATTAACAGCTCAAAAATGTGTATGTCTAACAACCAGACATGGTAATTCCACTAATTGTATATTTAGATATGTGTACCTACCTGTGTTGAATAAATAAATGCATTATTCTTATTCACACCAGTAGATCTATTTTGTGATTTAATCAAATGAACGTTCCCCAGATCCTTCACTCGGCGCTGGGCGCGTACGACGGGCGCGTGTACGAGCGACTCATGGACGAGGCCCTCAAGAGCCCGCTCAACGCCGAACCCGTCAACGAGAGCTTCCACAAATACCTGAAGCCCTTCATGCAGGGGAAACTGTGATTGTTATCTGTGAAAATCGACTGCATTAGGGGCTAAAATAGCTTAAGAGCCCGCTCAACGCTGAGCCTGTCAGCGATAGTTTCCACAAATACCTAAGCCATTCTTGCAGGGGAAACTGTGCTTTTAATCTTTGAGAATCGAGTGCATTAAGGGCTAAAATAGCTTGAGGTGGTTCGACGACCATACAAAACGTCTTTTGACATTCGCAGGCTAACGGCGTAATATTTTAAGAAACTTTTGTAACAATCTTTCATAAATTGGCTTTCCATTTGCGCTTAATTCCCCATTTCCTAGAATAAACTTGTATAAACTTGAATAATTTGAGAATAACCGTTTTTCCAAAGTATCACCTGACAAACTAATTAAGGGGAAATTTCGCGCAAATGGAAAGCCAATTTATGAAAGTTAGTTACAAGGGTTACTTAAAATATCACGCCCTTAGCCTGCGAATGTCAAAAAACGTTTTGTATGGTCGTCGAACCACCTTAAGAGCCCGCTCAACGCAGAGCCTATCAGCGATAGTTTCCACAAATACCTGAGGCCATTCTTGCAGGGGAAACTGTGATTGTAATCTTTGAGAGTCGAGTGCATTAGGGGCTAAAATAGCTTGGTCGAGTAACTACAGGCGTCTTAACTACTACGTCCAAAGTGACAGACAGCTGTTTGCAGCAAAATGTCATACTACAGCGGTCGGTGCCGACCAAGGTCGCTCGGTTGGAGGGGCGTGTTGGACCGTCCAGCAGACGTTTAACTGAGCTTTCCGCTGTAGCTGCCTGGTACAGGTGGGGTGACAGGTGAAAACGGGCGCAAGACTCGTTTCTAACTTTACATATACGCCTCCCGTACCACACAGCTACCGTAAGTACCGACTCAGTTAAACGGTAGGCTTCTGAACAAAGAAGCTTTATCCCAGATGATATTCGAACGCGTCTTATTTGATGTAGGTAGGTATCAGTGGCGGCGCGTAAAATTTTTCGATGGGCAACCCGGAACATAAAAGTAATGAAAGAGTTTAGAGTATATAACTATAGGCTTGCCTAAAAATAAATTTTAGGCATTATAATTATAGCCGATGGGAATCGGCTTGTATTTGCGCTCCGCCACTGGTATTACTGGTATTAGGTATTGTATAAATCCTGAAAGTGAGAATCGAACATACATAGATTATATTTTAGTTTAGACAGTTTAGAGGAATAAGGGTTACACTATCAGAGTTTTATAAGAAAGTTGAACTGAATCGGTATATAGATATATTTATTTATAGGTAAGTACAGTCAGCGTCAAAATCTTCTAATTCTACGCGCTCAAAATTGTAGGCAATTTGTAATGACAGTAGAATAAGATACTTTTGCATGTTAGTAGTTTAGATATTTTTGCAACTGACTGTACCTACGAGGTGGTGGATGTTGGACATTCCATAAGTGACTCCTATGATTAGTAGTAGTAGACAATGGGGAATGGATAAAAATTTTAGAAACGCCTGATTTTTTTTTGGTGATTATTATTATTATTATTCTGGTAGTGGCTTTCGGGCTGTCAAAGCCTTTATATCACTGCGACCATCGCTGATCTATTGTGATCGCCACTTACTACAATTCTTGGTCAAGTCCTGCAAACTCGAAGAATTGCTGAGGCAAGGGCAATCGGTTAGGATGTGTGTAGGCGTCTCCTCTGCTTCAAAGCAAAATCTGCACTGCCTTGTGTCACACAGTCCTATCGTTTGCATGTGCTTATTTAGGCGGCAGTGCCCAGTAAGCACCCTGACCAGCATGCGTAGGCGGTTCCTACTTAGCGCCAAGGCGTCAGAAGACGCCTTTTTGCTAAAGACTCTAATAAGTGCCTTGGAATGTTTCAGTCCTGGGTTAGCTCTCCAGGCTTGAATGGTCTTGTAGAAACAATAGGCTTTTAGAGTGAGACTTTTCAGATGCGTCAATTATTTTTGAAAAATATAAACAGTTTCCTCACTTACGTTTTATGGTTAGGACGGCAAATGAGACAATTTCCTTGATCCGTCTCATATTCATATTACATAAAAATATCATAAAAATCCGTGGTAAACTGAAACTGGCAATGATATTGACAGCTGCAGCAGCTATATTGGTCATTGCCAGGGTCAGATATTTTAAATATTTTTTGTAATATGAGACGGATCAAGGAAAGTGCCTCATTCGCCGTCCTAACCACAAAACGTAAGTGAGGAAACTGTTTATATTTTTCAAAAATAATTGACGCAGCTGACAAGTTTGCAACTTTTTTTCTGGTGCTAAGGAAGGTTATTCCTATCACCAAAAAAATAATCAGGCATTTCTAAAATTTTTATCCATTCCCCATTATACACTAAAACATTGTAATCTAGGCAGTCACTTGATAAGACAAGTTAAGAGATTGTATCATGAGATTTTTTAAATTTCAATATTACCTGTTAAATGAAATAAATTTTATATTATTTTCATAGTGTTTTGTTTAATTTTAAAATTACTCAAACAAATATTAACCTCTATTAGCTTCGAGTCACGGAAAATACATACTTGCAGACGAACATAATAGCCTATCTTGCATTTTTGAAGGCTGTTAAAACATCAAAGTGTAAGGTGCATTCGGGTAACTCCGAAAATCGGGTAATTCCGATAATTTCTACCAATCCAATGGTATTTTTTAGGAAGGTAACTCCGAATTAAAAAGGAATATGTACATTGTGTCAGAACTATATCAGACTCACTTTTGTAGATCATTCGGAATAACCCGAATGCACCTTATAACAAATTGTTGACAATACAACAAAACTTGGTGACAATGGGACCACATCAGAAGTATATTCTTTCGAATAAAAAATGTCATGCTCCCTTGCACTTGCAACCCCACTCTCTATTTTGGTGTTTCAAAGTATGTGAAAAAAATGTAGGTACCCAAATTGTACAGTCGACTACAAATACATGTATCCATACATACACCCACAAACACTTACCACAAAGACTTTACTGCCATAGTAATAAGGTATACATACATCATTTTGTAACATTAAAAAACATGCATCTCTTTGTAGTCGACTGTACTGAATTATATGGTAGAAAGCCTAGAGCGAAACGAGACTCGTAAACTTTAAGCGTAGGCAGGTCCGATGTCAGTAATGCGCGCTCGGCACACCGCGCTTTAACCTCCGAAACCGTACAGAGGGCCTACCGCGAACGGCATTCGAAGTTTTGCCTCTCTGTCGCACTTATGTACGAACTCGCAAGTATGACAGAGAGGGAAAACTTCGAATGCCTTTCGCGGTAGGCCCTCAGATTACGGCCCAGAGCTATAACCACGAACTTCGAATCTCGAACTTCGTATATCTCTGTCTCTATCGCTCTTATGGTTTATGGTACTCGAGCGACAGAGACGGAGATATACGAAGTTCGTGAAAAATATGTACCCAAATTGTACTGAATTATATGGTAGAAAGACTAGAGCGAAACGAGACTGTAAAACTTAAACGTAGGCAGGTCCGATGTCAGCAATGCGCGCTCGGCACAACGCGCTTTAACCTCCGAAACCATACAGATTACGGCCCTGGCGCTTCAGAGCGTAGACGACGTCCATGGCGGTGACAGTCTTCCTCTTGGCGTGCTCGGTGTAGGTGACGGCGTCACGGATCACGTTCTCGAGGAACACCTTCAGCACACTGCGGGTCTCGTCGTAGATCTGACCGGAGATACGCTTCACGCCGCCTCTGCGGGCGAGACGGCGGATGGCCGGCTTGGTGATGCCCTGGATGTTGTCACGAAGTACCTTCCTGTGACGCTTGGCTCCTCCTTTCCCCAGGCCTTTTCCTCCCTTAGCGCGACCGGTCATTGTGGTTGATTATTTAGGTTTTGGTTGCTAGCACACGTAACGAAATCGACAACGGCTGACAGCGCGCGTCGAAGTTTTTTTTTCTTTTTTTGCCCTGTTTGGCCTTCAGCGCGGCCAGTTACAGATCTGCTTTGAGATAGTATTATACTTAGAGGTCAATTGGAAAAAAGTCGTCAAACAACGAAGTTAGTTTGACTTGTTTTGACTGAAGAGGCGCATAGCTACAAGTGGTATCGTTGGATTCATTGAGGTCTCCCGAGTATGACAAGTGCTGTTGTCGCTCTCTAAAGTGGTGGAGGGGATAACTAAGACGTCACAAAGATGGCGGCATATGGTATCCTATCCTATACTATTAAACGAGCAATATTTGTATATATATATATATATTTGCAATCACGTTTTCGGAAACGGCTCTAACGATTTCGATGAAATTTGGAATACGGGGGTTTAAGGGGGCGAGAAATCGATCTAGATAGAAAATAGAAACATAGTTTTCTCCGTATTTTCTCTATTTTCATCCGAGCAGAGCTCGGTCGCCCAGGGACTTAATTTTAATTACCATAATGATAATAATTAACTCAATAATTACCCAACCGATTTCGACAAATGAGGGTTCATATGAAAGATAATTAAATGACAAACAAAACATGTCTGACAATATGATACGTAGGTATAGGTAAATTAAATATATTTTTTATAACAAAAACTAAAGATATATTTTCAAAAATTACACTTTTTTGAAGTCTAAAAAATTCTTTCGAAAATATTGTAAAAATGCTGGTATCTGGGCACTATAAAGTATCTGGGCACCCCGTGATAGCGGAGTGCCTCCTTGATAGTTGCCCAGGGCAAGGTGTTAAACGCGTTGGCGATGTCAAGAGACACCGCCAACACCGTTTCACCCCGAGCCACCGCCTCCTGTGCCAGGTTTTTAACCCGCAGGATCGCATCCACTGTGAAGCGACCGCTGCGGAAGCCGAATTGGTTATCGACCAGATCGGGGCCCACTTCTCTCATGTGCCTGACGAGCCGGGCTGCTATTATGCGCTCAAATAGTTTGCCCACCTCATCCAGCAAAACAATCGGCCGATATGCTGACGGTGAATCTGTCGGGCGCTCATCTTTCCTTAGGAGCACGAGCCGGCCCGTTTTCCACTCACATGGAAAGCTGCCCTGTTCCACACATATCGAAAACAGCTCACGGAGCCTGGGCTCTAGGGCATCCATGGCCAGCACCAGACGATTTCAGAGCACAGAATATATATTTTACGCGCTTTCAGTGGTAGTGCTTCTGAAAGCGAGACAAAATGTTTCAGTTTGCGGCAAGATGGCGTCTAACCTAGTGATTTATTCCAAAACACACCTATGCATGAGAAATATTCGAGGCACTTCCTCATACTGGCACAGGGCATATTCTGAGCTAACGGCAATGGTGCGTAACCTTGGCCCAGCACACTGGTACGTTACTCTGTCATGCAATGACCTGAATTGGCCAGATATCCTACACGTACTATTAGTGGCGGATGGAAGACCGTGCGGAAGATCTGTTTTGATGAAAAAGTACAGTTAGTATTAGTAGGGTAGTAAAGTACAGTCGTATCCTGTTACTTTATCGCGGCAATTCATGTTCCGGTTCAATGCTCTTCTAAGAGTTCTGAAAACCCCATCAGCTAATTGTCCTCTGTAAATTTGATAGTATTTTTTTTATAATATAAATATCTATAACATTTGTATGTAAACAGCTTTGTAATATAAATATCAAGACTGTAAGATGATTAAACAGGAAAAATATGAAATAAATCTTCAATTAAAATAAAATAAATCTGGACGTAAATTGATGCAAATTAGCTCTAGTATAACCCTTTTCAAGGAAAAGTCATCCTGTATAATTTACCCCATTGTTACCCTCACATATCACGAATACTTTTTAAATCAAATAGGATTTCAAAAAATAATACCTGACTACAGAAGAGCTATCTGAAAAGTATAAAATAAAATAAAATTTATTGTGTATTAAAAATGATAAGTCGACGCTAATTGGGGAACAAAGTTTATTGGTATTATTGTTATTTGAGTCTTATAAACACTGGCTGGAAAACAACGACAAAACACTGCACTAATAGTTAACTCTATCTTTAAACATGGAAAACTGTAATACCCCGGCTATTGGATCAGTCTGAAATAGGTAACTAATTAGGATAACAAATTAATAGTTAAAATGTATGCACGTCGATACAAACTCAGCGGTGGAGTGATTTGCGGAAGATGGCCGCCGCGCGAATTTGGGCGCGTGCCGCGCGAATGTGGACCTTGTGGCTCTAGGGCGCGAAGTTTGTATAACGGCCGAGTGGCCGGTTGGCGCGCGTGGGTCGGAGTGTACTCCAGGCAAAATACGGTTTTGAAAAACATTAATTTATAATAGCGTTTTTTTTCTTTATATCATTTTAAAACATTGATCTATGATGCTTTATTCAAGAATCCAACAAACTTTCCATCCGGAAGTATTTATATAGATTTAAAAAAAGAATGAATTGTTTTTTTTTAATTATTTATTTTGAATATTATAGAGCAAATGTAAATGAACCAAAATAAAGATAAAACCATTTATTAATATTTTTTCTGACTTTTCAGAAGCTAGTTAAATTATCATTTTTTTGATGTCTGAAATTTTGTTGGATTTTGTCACTAAGTAACTATTTAATTGATAATATATCCATTACATTAAAAAAATCTGCTATTATAAATTATTTCCAAATTTGACATATTTTCCATACAAGCTGTCAGTTCATTGCCTGGACTAGTGTAGGAGAACTAGGAGAAGTATTTACGATAAATTTCAAAAAATAATACCCAACTCCGGACATGCGATCTGAAAAGTATTAAATAAGAAAACAATTTACTTCTGAAATCAAAACCTGACATTCAACTCTCTCATATTTGGATGAGGCCATGGTCGCATGCCTATGGAGCCTGAATATATTATGTTGATGCATGCGACCACTCATCATCAGAGAGTTGAATGTCAGGTTTTGATTTCAGAAGTAAATTGTTTTCTTATTTAATACTTTTCAGATCGCATGTCCGGAGTCGGATATTATTTTTTGAAATTTTATTTTATTTATTTATTCTGAAACCTCGATTTTAGACCATGCTCTGCAACTAGCATTTGGTTTTATGTTAGCTTTCAATTCCAACTGCTCACATCGAGAACTTTACATAGGTACTTTTTACGTTTTCAGAAAAACGCGTAAAGTTGATCTTGTGGGCAACAAGTACACTACGTAAAATGTGAATATGAAAATTAGTTTGACCCAGACTTACTTATCTTATGCTTTAAAATGGAGGAGAAAGGGTTCAGGGAGGGGTTCTGTCTAAAATCTCACGTAAGTTTGTAAGGTTTTAAGAATGATGGAAAAAAGATACAGTGAATCACGTCCGTGTTTTTGATTGGCTAAAAAAGTGCAAAATCTCTGAAGAAACTAGCATTTGTGTAATATGGCTTTAAGCATTTAAATCAGTATTGAATGAGCTGTCAAACCATATATAGCATTAAATAAAAACATTTTTGGTATTATTTACTATGTGGCAAAACATTTGTGACAGAACTTAATTCATATATAATATAATTCAGGTTTTGTTCGAAAATACCTAGTCGGTCCAGGTATTTTCGAACAAAACCTGAATTTCTTACGAATGGAGTACATTTCCCAAGATTTCGGCCGTTCTACAAGATGCTGACCCGGGGACTTTTGGCAGACGAAAACAGGACTTTCAACGAACATTCGTACCAAATTTCATCAAACTCCCCGAAATTTCGAGGTTGAACAATATCGACTGTATTATAGGCCCGTTCTACGATTCCGACATACAACTTTCCTTTGATTTACATTCTCCCATGAAATCTTTGGAAAAAAGAATAATACAATTACAGGAAGGTATGAACACCTTAGTAAACTAAAACATAACAGGTACTTTAAATCGTAAATTATTCAATTCCAACAAGAACAGCTTAATCTTACTTATGATATTTTTTCACATGTTGTGATAAAAGTCCTCTAGTGGCACCCCTGTAACTGCAAGTGTCACAACTGTACGGCTTTTGGCCCGAGTGCCTGCTCATTAAATGCGTCTTCAGAGTACTTGACTGATTAGTCTTGTACTCGCATATGTTGCACTCAAATGGCTTCTCTCCAGTGTGTGTCCTCAGGTGTTTTTGTAAATTACCGCTCAGGGCAAACGCGGAGCTACACTGGGTACATTTAAATGGCCGCTCTCCAGTGTGTGTTCTCAGGTGACTTTTGAAATCACCGCTCTGGGCAAACGCGGAGCTACACTGGGTACATTTGAATGGCCGCTCTCCAGTGTGAATCCTCAAATGCTTCTGTAAATCTCCTTTATAACTAGTCATATACTCACATTCCGAGCAAGTGAAATATACCTGGGCATGCCGGCTCTTCGCATGCTGCACTAGAAGCAGTTTAGTCTCAAATGTACAACTGCATTTCTTGCACGTGAAATCCTTGCTGGCTTTTAGACCCTTACTCTTTTTCATCAGCTCGTGTGTTTGTATGTGTTTCTTTAAGTTCGACTTTATATCGAAACCCTTGCCACACAGGTCGCATTTGAAGTTAGTAGCATTCGAGTCCGTATTGACGGCGGGTTTTTTAGGAGGAACCTCTTGTATGTCCGTGTTCATTGGTGACTCCACTTGAAGGGATGTAGGTGGTACGTTAAGTTTTTCTACTGGACTACGTTTTTCTCTACTTTCTTTCTTCTCTTGACCTCGCGCTTGGCGTTTGTTTGTTTTCGGTGGTTCATTTTTATAAGCTAGTGGAGCTTGGTCTGAAATGAGAATAAATGAAATTTAAAATAGTTGTCAATTTAATTGTAACTTGATACTAAGGGTGGGGCTTTTAAGGTGATTTTCCATCAGCCATGCAAGGCGCAGACTGAATTGAATGTCTTGCGAAAGACGATAAAATGTGATAAAAGCAATGATTTTCAATCAATCATCGCCTCGCCCGTGGAAAAGCATTGGTTTCTTACAAATTTAGTTTGTTTAAATCAGAGTTGGGCACTCACGAATAAAATCATTATTTTAATTAGAATTCGCAAGAATAAAATCAAATTGATTTTATTTCCGTCAAAACAATTGAAATAATTTCGTGAGAATAATTCTTATAAAAGGTTTTCTTACATACAATAGGCACGACTCAAGAGTCTTCTAGTGCCTCTATACTGATACCAAATGCAACTAGTTTACCTCCGAGTATCCTCCTAGCTTAAAACAATTTTTTTTTAAGAGGCTGACAAGACCAAATTTGTTGAAATTGATATTATTTGAGCAGTTGTAAAAGAAAAACTATTTGTTCTAGCACATCAAAAAAAATACAAGTTAATATTCATCATATTTCCAAGACCGTAGACGGACTCGAAACATAATAGGCTTGTTGCGTGGTGTTAAAATTGATAACTTCGTGTTGCTAAATGGATAGTTAACCATTACATTTTTGTAATAAAGTATAAATTACAAAATATAATTCAAATCATAAAAAGATATGAACCTTGAAAGTTTAGAAAAAAAAGTTTTTTTATTTATTGTCCAAGAGTAAATTTAAAGGTACCAATAGAATCCTTACGCTTTTATAGAAACAAATTAGTATAACAACTATGGACCTAAACGCAGTATTTCGCGACCGAAACAGCAATTTACTTAATTTTCCATGCAACGGTTAGTACAAATTGCACGGTGTGACGTCATACTTTAAAGCCAATCAGTATGAAGCGTTTCGGCTGCTGTCAGCGAGGTTCGTCTTTAACTCGATTTTTTGGGTATTAATGTCCTTTAAATGTAGTTGCGTCTATACCAACATTTGTTCATCTACAAAAACTGGTTCGAATGGCATCGTAAACAAATTTAAGGTTACAAGCCCATTGGATGAAATCGGCTCGATAGAAAATAATTGCAAAGATTGATCTTAAAATCATCTTAAACGGTTCTATGTCCTTATTTTTTTGACGTATGGGTCTGCAATTAAAAACACGAAGTCCACATATTCATACCTAAACCGTAGACGAACCATATTTCACAAATAATCCACACTTTTTTTTATTTCAATGGGTATTTATTCATTATTTTCGTCTAAAAGACTTTTACGTCTAAATAAATGACTTTTACTTTTTTTACTTTTTTTTTTTTTACTTTAAAACCTGGCCGCTCAAGTAACACTCGCTCTCGCTTACTCCGATACAAATAGACAGTGTGCGCGTTTTTGGTGTTGACAGCGCCTTAACAGTACTAATTAAGAACCCTACTACTAACTGTTCTACCATCGTGGAATCGAATACTCCATTACTTGTTTATAATTGAAGCAAAAGTAGACAACACTTGGTTGTTGTAGTAGTTGTTAGCTTGGTTGGTAACATAGTCTGCTCCCGAACAGTCCCGCTGGGTCGCGATCTTTTTTCATTTGTGAAACGCGTTAGCTTCTCTTGCTTGAATAATATACATCTGTTTGCTGAAATTGTACATTTTTCAGCTTATCTATGGGCATATTCATTAATTTATGTCCCTTAAACGCCTACGTTTAGTAACAAAACCGACAGGTTACACGTGACTTAAACATCGTTTTAGCTAACCTGAAGAAGCTGCCATATTTTTTGATACTCCACCTATGTTATGTTATAGCCTTTGATCGTAACATCCAAATGTTGTAGTTTCTTCTTTGATTATTAGTTTGGTTTGTTTATTTATTTTGGGTGTCCGCTTGCCAGTTAGGACAAACTCATTATCTGGTAACAGTAATCATGTCATTATAGTTCTCTCATGCAAACTGATCATGATTAAAATTCACACACACCCTAGTGCTCACACACATACAGATTACATATAAATACATACATATATACATAGACTTACATACTCTATCATTTTATTCATATTAATTTCATTCATTTATTATGGTGCTCGCTGGCTTATATTTTTAGCATTTGTCATCATTTTTTTTTCTTGTGTTTCCTTTTCTTATTCTTATGTACTTAATTTGAATTGCTGCTATATTTGTCCATCTTGTGAGCTTAGACATCGGAGGAATCACTGGCTCCCGAGTCACAGGCGCAAGCCTAGTTTGGGAGACAGAGGCTCACCCCCTGTTAACTTGTCACAAACCTGAACACGTGTTTCTTATTATTAATAATATTGAAATGTAATGTTAGGTTTAAACAATAGAGAGAAAATAAAGATTATTATAACTGCATTAACAAATGGACTTAACAGTCTAGATATGCTCAGAATAAAGACTTATTGATGCATTTGACATGTTTTTAGGGTTATGTACTCAAAGAGTAAAACGGGACCCTATTACAAATAATGGATTAACAAATAATGGATCTTTGTAATCTGAATAAATAAACGAATTGAATTGAATTACTAAGACTTCGCTGTCCGTCCGTCTGTCTGTCACCAGGCTGTATCTCAAGAACTGTGATAGCTAGAGTTGAAATTTTCACAGATTATGTAGGGTCATTTCGCCGGTTACGCGACCACCTTCGGTTGGCGACCACTTGAAGAACATGGTTTTTTTCAATTGAAGATAACATCAATTCTACAGAGCCTATTGAAACAGTCAGTCGTATGCCTTATTGTTTGTAGTTATGGAATAGGAATTTACAAAAAAAACTAGAAAATATGCTTTCAGTTCACCAAGTCAGCTAAGTGGTTGCTAACCGGCACATGAAATTAGGTGGTCGCCAACCGGCGAAATGACCCTATTTCTGTTGCCGTTATAAGTTATAACAACAAATACTAAAAACAAAATAAAATAATAGTACATTATTGCAGAGGCCGGAAAATTGCAATTCGTGGATAAGTTGATTTTGTCGGATGAAGCGAAGCTCTGTATAGCTCAAGAAAATTAGCTGAAAATTTGGCAAAATTAATGGAGAACTTTTATCTATCAGGATATGTAGGTCATAGAGCAAATTTAAATTTTATCTACTCTCCCCTCCCCTCCCCTCCGGGGCGAGCTTCACCCCCACGCCCCCGAGCGCGGTATTTTCCATTTTAAAAGAAAACCGTACATGATAAATAAAAAGTGTGTAAAAACGAAATAACCCTTGAAAATTTTACTATAAACCTTTTGTACATACAAAAGCGATATCACTTATAGTTTTAGCGCAATCTGCCACCAAATACGAACGTTTTTATTAATTTTTATACTTTTTCAGCTGTATGTTTAGTTTTCTCAAAAACTTCACACTTTATCGCAAAGATATGTATGACTGAAGTAAATAATACAAAATGCTCTTTTAGAAAAGGTGTAATTTATTTCTAAACTCTTTCATTTACTGTTACTAATTGCTATGCTTTTTATTTATTTAAATCATTTTCATTCTTCATTTTCATTCGTTTACGTAAATAGAAGCTGATATGATTTTTTTACTGAAGCGCGGCGGCGTGTAGCTTTGAATGCCAACCCTGCCTACCCTCCAGGGGGTGGTGGATGGCTACCGGGCTAAATTAGCTTAGCTTTACGAATATGACATCTGTGCCAAGTGAATTCATCCGATACCAAAATTTGCACCTCCCATACATTGGGTGACACAACTGCCCATACTGTTATGAATAGTGTGCGGAGTATCAGTGGCAAATTTCACACAGAGGGAGATGGAGTCGCCTGAGTATTTTTATGATTAAACGAATAACTATTAAATGATTAATTTTGCATAATACTTCCTATAAATCATCTTGCAAGGTTTGTGAAATGGTAATATGTTTTTTTTATCAAAATATTAGTCACATTTTTTATTCAAATAAAATTATTAGACTAAGAAGAATTTACCTGCCATACCTGCATACTATTTTTTAGTCCATTGAAGTACATAACAATTGGTGACTGGAAGTAAGTGTTCAAGGTCCTCCTCACTGTCTTCAGTTAACTGCGTATCCATGTTATAAAATGAATGGACTATGGCCACTTGTTCCTGGTTTTTCGGAGTAAATAGGTTTTTTAATTTATTGAATATCCATTTATGAGTGGAAAATGATCACTCTACATCTACAGATGTCATGGTAGCATGTAAAACTTGTCTTTTTAGGACTAGTCTATAAAAACAACCCAAAATATTTACGACATAACATTTGGGTGTTCCTGTAATCGTTTTAAGTGCTTGAAATTTACGAGTACTTAATTAATGTCATACTAAGTACGTTAGGTAAATGAATAATTTATTCATTCAGTCTTAAAAAGTTTATCATAAAAACGACTCCTATACTCTCGGTGTGAAATTTGCCAACAATACTCCGCACACTAGTTATGAAGATCGCAAAAAAAATTTTTTTATAATTTTGAAGTAATTTAAGGAAATAGGCGAAAATTGACCATTTCCTCCCCCCACTCCCTTATCTCCTAAAAATACTGGGCCTAAAAATTTGGAAAAAATACAGAAAATAGTTCTTTACCTATAGGTAGCAGGAAAACCTATAAAAGTCCATGGTATTTAAAGTAACACTGTTTAACCAGTACGAATATTTATAGTGCACTGAATGGCCTAATAATTTAAATTTAAAAAAAAGCATAGCATTAGTAGATAAAATTTAACTTTGTTCTATAACCTACATATCTTGATAGATAAAAGTTCTCCATTAATTTTGCCAAATTTTCCATATATTTGAATCTAGTTTTCTTGAACTATTAGTTGACCAAGTATGTATAGCATTGGTCAACTAATAGAGATTTTATCCTATTTTTATCCCAACTAATATAGATGAATTTATTTTAAGAAACAACCAAATATTACATATCAACGGCGAAGTACCATGAACTCCTAACTAACATTTTGACGACATTTTAAAAACTATACGATAATATTAGGAAGTAAACTGTAAAATTTGGTTTTCGTATATAGAAGTTCATGGTACTTCGCCGTCGATATTAGAATCTGTGTAACATAACCAGAAATGTAACAAATTGACTTGTAAAATGATGTAATTTTACCAATAAAATATATGAATATGAATGTATGTGTGTGCCACCTTAATGTCAAATGGCCTTTACTTCTGGCTAATCAGAATGTCAAATATAAACATCAAAAATTATATTATTGAAAAGGCTTAACTTTGAAAGCGAAGCAACTGACCTGGAACTGAGTAGAGGACACTAGGCCGGTGAAAGTCCACGGGGCCCAGCACGAGCTCGTCCTTGACCTGGTGGCCCGCGTACAGCTCGCACAAGGCTGATCGGTCCTCACACTCCAACTCCTGCTTTACATGTGCCCCGGCCTCATCGTCGACATCGTCACATATATCAGCGTTCTGTTTCACACACACCTCCTCTGCCTCAGACTTCACACACAATGTTTCTAGCGACATGGTATTTTGTTGATCAACTCTTAATAGCTACAGTGCCTGTTCAACACCTTTTTTATTTATCGTATGGCGGTTGCACACTGGAACAATTCATCAACAAACAACAAATCTGACAAGTTCTGACAAGTGACATATTTTCTGTCTGTGCTTTTGCTATGGCGGACTCATGCTATCTCCTACTTCCGTACTTTCTCTTTCTGTCATTTTGTCATGGTGACTTTGGCCGGTTACCATGGATATTATAACTTCACTAAAAAACATGTGTGTCAAACAAACAATGCTTTTGACGAAATGTATTTATCTTAAATAAAACACGTAATTACCCATAACGAAATATCAAGCGCCAATATTGATTTACTTATGAAAAACAACGGACTTGTATAAAACCTGCAAGCGGGAGGTTTCTTAGTACGAGAAGAATTAATTGCGACCCCATTCTAACAAAAAAGATGTGTAGTTGGTGATTTTTTGTAAATATACTATGATTTGGAAATAAGTGAACAAACTGTATGAAATATTTGTTCTCCTTTTATTATTTCAAAAATCGGATTAGTGTCAGATTTTGTAAAGCAATTTTCTGTCCATGCAGTGGACCGAACGACGTTCTAATAATTATCGATAACGTTAAGTACTACAACCCTACTATCGTCCTCGTTCGTTAGGTTGGTAAGTCTACTTCCGCTTTAGACGTTTATTTTTATTTGTATGGTGGTATTTCAAAATAGCTAAAGTATGAATGAGTTGTCATGTCAAAATCAAATGACAATGTCACTGTCATCCAAAACCTGTGAGCTGGCCGAGCGTCAGCCGCGTGTGCTCTTCAGATAATTTACCTTGGAGCACAGTTTGCAGGTGAGCTGGCCGAGCGTCAGCCGCGTGTGCTCGCAGTCGTTGTGCCGCTTCAGATAATTTACCTTGGAGCACAGTTTGCAGGTGAGCTGGCCGAGCGTCAGCCGCGTGTGCTCGCAGTCGTTGTGCCGCTTCAGATAATTTACCTTGGAGCACAGTTTGCAGGTGAGCTGGCCGAGCGTCAGCCGCGTGTGCTCGCAGTCGTTGTGCCGCTTCAGATAATTTACCTTGGAGCACAGTTTGCAGGTGAGCTGGTCGAGCGTCAGCCGCGTGTGCTCGCAGTCGTTGTGCCGCTTCAGATAATTTACCTTGGAGCACAGTTTGCAGGTGAGCTGGCCGAGCGTCAGCCGCGTGTGCTCGCAGTCGTTGTGCCGCTTCAGATAATTTACCTTGGAGCACAGTTTGCAGGTGAGCTGGCCGAGCGTCAGCCGCGTGTGCTCGCAGTCGTTGTGCCGCTTCAGATAATTTACCTTGGAGCACAGTTTGCAGGTGAGCTGGTCGAGCGTCAGCCGCGTGTGCTCGCAGTCGTTGTGCCGCTTCAGCCCGCCCCAGGTTGAAAAGGTCTTGTTGCATGGTGCGCAATATATTGCAGTCTGAAATACATAAATGTTACATAACATTAGACTAAATATATATTTTATTACTGTTCATCAGAAAATTGAGATGAGATGTTTTTGTCCAAAATAGATTTTTATTTACATTTAGGGTTTGTTCATATTTGAGATTTAGAGTCCGTTATAAAATACTTTTTAGTATCTATTACGCACATAGTAAGGGACCAAGTTTCAGTCCCATATGTCATCACTGGCAACACACACTGGTCAAAGATTCTCGTCTTGAGACACTGCGGAATATTGGACGAAAAGATGTGCCGTAGCTTCCCGAACGCTACCCTGCGCTTACTATGGGCCTCAAAAGAAGGCTCAAAGTCACCCAGTGGGAAACTCCCAACATAGCCCTCTCCATTGTCATGGAGAGGGCTATGTTGGGAGTTTCCCTGCATGATCGCATCAGAAATGAGGCTATCCGCAGCAGAACCAAGGTAACCGATGTAGCCCTCCGAATCGCTAACCTTAAGTGGCAGTGGGCGGGGCACATTGCACTTAGAACCGATGGCCGTTGGGGCGGAAAGGTTCTCGAAGGGCGACCACGTATTGGAAGGCGCGGCGTGTGTAGGCCCCCCACAAGGTGGACTGATGACCTGGTAAAGGTCGCGGGAGTCCGCTGGATGCGGGTGGCGCAGGATCGGTCATTTCGGCACTCATTGGGGGAGGCCTATGTCCAGCAGTGGACGTCTTTCGGCTGATATGATGATCATGAATTATTATTATTATTTATTTAGAGACAACATAATGGTCCAAACACTATTAGTATTTACTTAATCTTGTTAGTCCAAATTTACTAACAATTTTTCCCTCATGCTCCAACTTGTGTGCTTCAAAGCGTTCTCTGTAGCCAAACTTTTTGTAACACAATTCACAGGTAAATTTGAACTTTCGTCTGGTCTTCTTCAACTTTGACACAGGTTTTGCATATTTCTTCCTAGTTTCTGAATTGTGCACCCTGAAATTTATTAAAGTGATAAGAATATTTGTGAACTTCTAAAAAATGCTTGAATTAATTGTATTTTCTGTTTCTTTACTTTGTGATACGATTGTAGATTTTTGTGCCTTTTTCTTCGTAAATATCATCACAAACATTTGTATCTAAATCATCTGAAACAAAAATTATGTTCAACAGATTAAATTAAATAATGTCCTTGAAAAAAACACAGGCAAGTACTTATTATACATTAAAATACAATATGACTGAGTAGGTCAGGCAACCAATGCTCAAAAAAAGGTATAGAGGGAAATGCTTGGAACACAATTTTCAACTGACGAAAAAAACGGAGGAGGTTCTCAAGTCTACGCGTATATATATATATATTTTTTTTATGTATGACCACGCATAACTTTTTACAGAGTAGTTCGCTTTTGATAATTCTTTTTTTATTGGAAAGGGTATACCTCGAAGTTGGTCCCATATAAATTTGGAAAAGAAAAACCAACCTTAAGGGTAGGAAAATAGGGGATGATTGATTTTTCGTTGGTTAAAACTTTGTTTTCAGAGTAAATTATTATTGACTTCATAACTTTGTTTGAACCAGTTAGGAGATGAAGATATCAAAAGTCCCTTCCCGTAGACCTTGAGGTGGGGGGAGGGAGGGGTTTGAAGGTTCCATTTTTTATTCCATCAAGTTTTTCGATATCTTGTATTATTTTCGAGATATCTGCTCTTGAAAGTCTCTAGTCTTGGAAAACAACATCTACCTTCTTCGTCTTTGACTGCTATTCCTCGTCAACCTCAAGCACGAAAGCAAGAAGTAGCAGAGCATCAAAGGTGATATTGACTCAGCAAGTTTGTTGACCTCCATTTCACCGAAGACACCGAGATAAATGTCAAACAAAATCATCTTGTTTAGCGTTTATCTCGGTGTCTTTGGTGAAATGTATGTCAACAGACTCGATAGCGCCTTTCATGCTCTGCTACTTTCGTGCTTGAGGTGAATAAAACTTAGCAAATTTAATCAGCTTTCATTTTGTATAGAGTAGTCATGTCGCTAGGACGCATAGTTTCCTAGATATAAGGGGACTTTTGATATGTTGATCTCCTAACTAGTCCAAACAAAGTTACGAAGTAAAAAAATTGTGTTCCAAGCATTTCCCTCTACACCTTTTCGTTCCCTGCCCTAAAGATAACAAATAACATTTACCAATATCAGCCAAATGTTCAGTTTTCACCACTGTATTGTTTTCAAAATTTTCTTCAAATACATTATCCCCAAGTTCTGATTTTAAATTCAGACAGTTTTTGTTTTCAGCCTCAAAGTTCTTTAAAATATTATACAATATATTTTCTGATTGTATACATAGTTTTTTAAATTCTGAAAATTGTGTAAGTAACCCATAGCAACCGTTGCAAAGAGATTTCGGAAGGGCATCTTCCTTCACCTAAAATAAAACATTGTTAAGTTAAATAAAACGAGGAAGAATTAAACTTTATTACGTTAAATAATACGGTATATATATATATATAATATCATAAAAAGAAGAGGAATCTAATGTTCTATGATGGGTATTCCACAGCCGTCTTTGCATCCAAATCTTTCTATTTTTCTTCTTGTTCCTCTACTTCTCATAGAGACTGCGCCTAATGATTGATATTTGTATTTTGACTTTGATCCAGCTTATTATTTGTGAGAATGGTTTGGACCATTTTTCACATAGCTTTAGAGATGTTATCAGTCAGTCCAGTTTTTACTTTTTGTAGTAGTTAGTCGGTTTTATCGTTTATGGGTTGTGATTTTACTTTGATTCCTAATTTATAGAATTTTTGTTTGGCAATTTCTGTGAGGCCTTCTTTTACTATTAGATAACTCTTTGTTGGCTCAGGGAAATAGTCGTATCTGGGTCCTTCTGTCATTAGTAGGTTGAACCATTCTAGTATTTCATCAAATTTACCTAAGCATGAAGAGTCATCTGCATACCAGTTCTGAATGTATTTATTCTTGTTTTTGCATGATTTTATTAGTGGTAATATTCTAATCGCATACATTTGCATTGCTAATGCCTTGGGTTGTTCCTTCTTTACTTAATATGTATTTATTAGTATTTCTAAATTATATGACTGCGTGTCCTCTAGGTATTATTATCTTTTCTTGTTAAGTTAATTACAATTAATGAAATATTAAGTAAGTATAAAGTGTTGATTGCGCCAGAACAAAATAAACAGATCTACGTATGAATATCGAAATCAGTGCCGTTCTTTTGAATAATATTTTGGCAATTTTGGTATAAATTACCTATACAAATTACGAAAAACATACGAACCTCAAGAGAAGTACAAAACCAAAACTCTTCGGGAGATATATTTTCATGCAAGAAGTACATAAAAGATTCCGATGTAGACAGACACGCACGGCAGCTAATAGTCCATTTATCCATATTCAATTACACAACTCCTTATTAGTTGGGAGATTTAATATTTAAATAAATAAACTCAAAACCTAACCAAACTCAATGCAAACAAACCAAAAATTGTCATTTGCATTTGACAAGCAACTGCAAGACACAAGACAAGACATTCGATGATTCGGTGAATGACAACGAATAGAATAACGAATGAATGGAATGAATGAATTTAAGGAGTGTTGTCAACCTACTTCTAAATTACCGGTTTTTAAGCAAGCGTGAGTCGATGGTCCTTGGTTTTTTTGTATGTTCGTACATATTCCTTTAAGCCGCAGCCAGACGGTTTTGAATTGCAGTCCCACAATAATATAGTGCGAGAAAATTAAGGTCATTTCATCTCCCTTTCTCGCTCTGCCAAATAGTTCGCATCCCGCAGTGGACTGCCTGGTTGCGCCTAAAGATATATAACCACTACGTTCTAAGAGACGGGACTTCGAACTAGGTTTTGGATGACAGTGACATTGTCATTTGATTTTGACATGACAACTCATTCATACTTTAGCTATTTTGAAATACCACCATACAAATAAAAATAAACGTCTAAAGCGGAAGTAGACTTACCAACCTAACGAACGAGGACGATAGTAGGGTTGTAGTACTTAACGTTATCGATAATTATTAGAACGTCGTTCGGTCCACTGCATGGACAGAAAATTGCTTTACAAAATCTGACACTAATCCGATTTTTGAAATAATAAAAGGAGAACAAATATTTCATACAGTTTGTTCACTTATTTCCAAATCATAGTATATTTACAAAAAATCACCAACTACACATCTTTTTTGTTAGAATGGGGTCGCAATTAATTCTTCTCGTACTAAGAAACCTCCCGCTTGCAGGTTTTATACAAGTCCGTTGTTTTTCATAAGTAAATCAATATCAAGCGCCAATATTGATTTACTTATGAAAAACAACGGACTTGTATAAAACCTGCAAGCGGGAGGTTTCTTAGTACGAGAAGAATTAATTGCGACCCCATTCTAACAAAAAAGATGTGTAGTTGGTGATTTTTTGTAAATATACTATGATTTGGAAATAAGTGAACAAACTGTATGAAATATTTGTTCTCCTTTTATTATTTCAAAAATCGGATTAGTGTCAGATTTTGTAAAGCAATTTTCTGTCCATGCAGTGGACCGAACGACGTTCTAATAATTATCGATAACGTTAAGTACTACAACCCTACTATCGTCCTCGTTCGTTAGGTTGGTAAGTCTACTTCCGCTTTAGACGTTTATTTTTATTTGTATGGTGGTATTTCAAAATAGCTAAAGTATGAATGAGTTGTCATGTCAAAATCAAATGACAATGTCACTGTCATCCAAAACCTAGTTCGAAGTCCCGTCTCTTAGAACGTAGTGGTTATATATCTTTAGGCGCAACCAGGCAGTCCACTGCGGGATGCGAACTATTTGGCAGAGCGAGAAAGGGAGATGAAATGACCTTAATTTTCTCGCACTATATTATTGTGGGACTGCAATTCAAAACCGTCTGGCTGCGGCTTAAAGGAATATGTACGAACATACAAAAAAACCAAGGACCATCGACTCACGCTTGCTTAAAAACCGGTAATTTAGAAGTAGGTTGACAACACTCCTTAAATTCATTCATTCCATTCATTCGTTATTCTATTCGTTGTCATTCACCGAATCATCGAATGTCTTGTCTTGTGTCTTGCAGTTGCTTGTCAAATGCAAATGACAATTTTTGGTTTGTTTGCATTGAGTTTGGTTAGGTTTTGAGTTTATTTATTTAAATATTAAATCTCCCAACTAATAAGGAGTTGTGTAATTGAATATGGATAAATGGACTATTAGCTGCCGTGCGTGTCTGTCTACATCGGAATCTTTTATGTACTTCTTGCATGAAAATATATCTCCCGAAGAGTTTTGGTTTTGTACTTCTCTTGAGGTTCGTATGTTTTTCGTAATTTGTATAGGTAATTTATACCAAAATTGCCAAAATATTATTCAAAAGAACGGCACTGATTTCGATATTCATACGTAGATCTGTTTATTTTGTTCTGGCGCAATCAACACTTTATACTTACTTAATATTTCATTAATTGTAATTAACTTAACAAGAAAAGATAATAATACCTAGAGGACACGCAGTCATATAATTTAGAAATACTAATAAATACATATTAAGTAAAGAAGGAACAACCCAAGGCATTAGCAATGCAAATGTATGCGATTAGAATATTACCACTAATAAAATCATGCAAAAACAAGAATAAATACATTCAGAACTGGTATGCAGATGACTCTTCATGCTTAGGTAAATTTGATGAAATACTAGAATGGTTCAACCTACTAATGACAGAAGGACCCAGATACGACTATTTCCCTGAGCCAACAAAGAGTTATCTAATAGTAAAAGAAGGCCTCACAGAAATTGCCAAACAAAAATTCTATAAATTAGGAATCAAAGTAAAATCACAACCCATAAACGATAAAACCGACTAACTACTACAAAAAGTAAAAACTGGACTGACTGATAACATCTCTAAAGCTATGTGAAAAATGGTCCAAACCATTCTCACAAATAATAAGCTGGATCAAAGTCAAAATACAAATATCAATCATTAGGCGCAGTCTCTATGAGAAGTAGAGGAACAAGAAGAAAAATAGAAAGATTTGGATGCAAAGACGGCTGTGGAATACCCATCATAGAACATTAGATTCCTCTTCTTTTTATGATATTATATATATATATATACCGTATTATTTAACGTAATAAAGTTTAATTCTTCCTCGTTTTATTTAACTTAACAATGTTTTATTTTAGGTGAAGGAAGATGCCCTTCCGAAATCTCTTTGCAACGGTTGCTATGGGTTACTTACACAATTTTCAGAATTTAAAAAACTATGTATACAATCAGAAAATATATTGTATAATATTTTAAAGAACTTTGAGGCTGAAAACAAAAACTGTCTGAATTTAAAATCAGAACTTGGGGATAATGTATTTGAAGAAAATTTTGAAAACAATACAGTGGTGAAAACTGAACATTTGGCTGATATTGGTAAATGTTATTTGTTATCTTTAGGGCAGGGAACGAAAAGGTGTAGAGGGAAATGCTTGGAACACAATTTTTTTACTTCGTAACTTTGTTTGGACTAGTTAGGAGATCAACATATCAAAAGTCCCCTTATATCTAGGAAACTATGCGTCCTAGCGACATGACTACTCTATACAAAATGAAAGCTGATTAAATTTGCTAAGTTTTATTCACCTCAAGCACGAAAGTAGCAGAGCATGAAAGGCGCTATCGAGTCTGTTGACATACATTTCACCAAAGACACCGAGATAAACGCTAAACAAGATGATTTTGTTTGACATTTATCTCGGTGTCTTCGGTGAAATGGAGGTCAACAAACTTGCTGAGTCAATATCACCTTTGATGCTCTGCTACTTCTTGCTTTCGTGCTTGAGGTTGACGAGGAATAGCAGTCAAAGACGAAGAAGGTAGATGTTGTTTTCCAAGACTAGAGACTTTCAAGAGCAGATATCTCGAAAATAATACAAGATATCGAAAAACTTGATGGAATAAAAAATGGAACCTTCAAACCCCTCCCTCCCCCCACCTCAAGGTCTACGGGAAGGGACTTTTGATATCTTCATCTCCTAACTGGTTCAAACAAAGTTATGAAGTCAATAATAATTTACTCTGAAAACAAAGTTTTAACCAACGAAAAATCAATCATCCCCTATTTTCCTACCCTTAAGGTTGGTTTTTCTTTTCCAAATTTATATGGGACCAACTTCGAGGTATACCCTTTCCAATAAAAAAAGAATTATCAAAAGCGAACTACTCTGTAAAAAGTTATGCGTGGTCATACATAAAAAAAATATATATATATATACGCGTAGACTTGAGAACCTCCTCCGTTTTTTTCGTCAGTTGAAAATTGTGTTCCAAGCATTTCCCTCTATACCTTTTTTTGAGCATTGGTTGCCTGACCTACTCAGTCATATTGTATTTTAATGTATAATAAGTACTTGCCTGTGTTTTTTTCAAGGACATTATTTAATTTAATCTGTTGAACATAATTTTTGTTTCAGATGATTTAGATACAAATGTTTGTGATGATATTTACGAAGAAAAAGGCACAAAAATCTACAATCGTATCACAAAGTAAAGAAACAGAAAATACAATTAATTCAAGCATTTTTTAGAAGTTCACAAATATTCTTATCACTTTAATAAATTTCAGGGTGCACAATTCAGAAACTAGGAAGAAATATGCAAAACCTGTGTCAAAGTTGAAGAAGACCAGACGAAAGTTCAAATTTACCTGTGAATTGTGTTACAAAAAGTTTGGCTACAGAGAACGCTTTGAAGCACACAAGTTGGAGCATGAGGGAAAAATTGTTAGTAAATTTGGACTAACAAGATTAAGTAAATACTAATAGTGTTTGGACCATTATGTTGTCTCTAAATAAATAATAATAATAATTCATGATCATCATATCAGCCGAAAGACGTCCACTGCTGGACATAGGCCTCCCCCAATGAGTGCCGAAATGACCGATCCTGCGCCACCCGCATCCAGCGGACTCCCGCGACCTTTACCAGGTCATCAGTCCACCTTGTGGGGGGCCTACACACGCCGCGCCTTCCAATACGTGGTCGCCCTTCGAGAACCTTTCCGCCCCAACGGCCATCGGTTCTAAGTGCAATGTGCCCCGCCCACTGCCACTTAAGGTTAGCGATTCGGAGGGCTACATCGGTTACCTTGGTTCTGCTGCGGATAGCCTCATTTCTGATGCGATCATGCAGGGAAACTCCCAACATAGCCCTCTCCATGACAATGGAGAGGGCTATGTTGGGAGTTTCCCACTGGGTGACTTTGAGCCTTCTTTTGAGGCCCATAGTAAGCGCAGGGTAGCGTTCGGGAAGCTACGGCACATCTTTTCGTCCAATATTCCGCAGTGTCTCAAGACGAGAATCTTTGACCAGTGTGTGTTGCCAGTGATGACATATGGGACTGAAACTTGGTCCCTTACTATGTGCGTAATAGATACTAAAAAGTATTTTATAACGGACTCTAAATCTCAAATATGAACAAACCCTAAATGTAAATAAAAATCTATTTTGGACAAAAACATCTCATCTCAATTTTCTGATGAACAGTAATAAAATATATATTTAGTCTAATGTTATGTAACATTTATGTATTTCAGACTGCAATATATTGCGCACCATGCAACAAGACCTTTTCAACCTGGGGCGGGCTGAAGCGGCACAACGACTGCGAGCACACGCGGCTGACGCTCGACCAGCTCACCTGCAAACTGTGCTCCAAGGTAAATTATCTGAAGCGGCACAACGACTGCGAGCACACGCGGCTGACGCTCGGCCAGCTCACCTGCAAACTGTGCTCCAAGGTAAATTATCTGAAGCGGCACAACGACTGCGAGCACACGCGGCTGACGCTCGGCCAGCTCACCTGCAAACTGTGCTCCAAGGTAAATTATCTGAAGCGGCACAACGACTGCGAGCACACGCGGCTGACGCTCGACCAGCTCACCTGCAAACTGTGCTCCAAGGTAAATTATCTGAAGCGGCACAACGACTGCGAGCACACGCGGCTGACGCTCGGCCAGCTCACCTGCAAACTGTGCTCCAAGGTAAATTATCTGAAGCGGCACAACGACTGCGAGCACACGCGGCTGACGCTCGGCCAGCTCACCTGCAAACTGTGCTCCAAGGTAAATTATCTGAAGCGGCACAACGACTGCGAGCACACGCGGCTGACGCTCGGCCAGCTCACCTGCAAACTGTGCTCCAAGGTAAATTATCTGAAGAGCACACGCGGCTGACGCTCGGCCAGCTCACCCGCAAACTGTGCTCCAAGGTAAATTATCTGAAGAGCACACGCGGCTGACGCTCGGCCAGCTCACCCGCGAACTGTGCTCCAAGGTAAATTATCTGAAGCGGCACAACGACTGCGAGCACACGCGGCTGACGCTCGGCCAGCTCACCTGCAAACTGTGCTCCAAGGTAAATTATCTGAAGAGCACACGCGGCTGACGCTCGGCCAGCTCACCCGCAAACTGTGCTCCAAGGTAAATTATCTGGTGATTAGCGGCTACTACGAAACGCTTCGTTCGTTGGTTTGTCTATCTCTGTCGCACTTGCATATTCAAGCGTCAGAAAGGGAGATATTTCGAGTGTTTTCTATTCCGCTGGCATGCCGCGAAAAAATGGCGCCGAAAGTGTTTATACGGTGCCTTTTTTAGGCGCCGTAATTAAGGCGGCTGTAAATAGTCTTCGTCTTAATCGACCTTTAGCTGTTGTGGGGATCCTGCCTATGAAGCTAGTGGTCCCGGTTTGGGAAAATAAGGGTGAATATTTCTGTATAATCTTAAATGATTTTTATGTATTCAAATATAAATAAGTGCTGTGAATAAATATTGTAATTTGTACCCATCAAATAAACTTGGTTTACTTAGTCCATCTGCTTCGTAGGCAGTCACTGCCCACTATACTTACTAGTTCAATTTATTTATTAGGTGTTCAAGAGCCCGCGAACGCTGAGCATACACCGCAGCACCCACGGAGAAAGGAAACTGAGGATATGCGACGTCTGCGGGAAGGGATGCAAAAGTGATCTGACTTTGAAGGTAAGATAATGTCGGTCTATGAATTGTTGAATTGGTTTATTTAACACTGCCCGCGCGGCTTTGCCCACGTATTATATAGAATACTGACGAACCAAGACCCTAAAGGTGCGTACGAATTAGGGCAGCCTCGGGTTGAGGCACGCACGGCTCACCTATTTTGCTCAAATTCGTACGCGCTCACGAGCTGTGCGCGAGAGTCGGTCTTTTGACCGTGCTCAAAGGCGCCTCAGTGTGCGTGCCTCGCGTAATTTAGACGTGTATCCGAGCGTGCCCTCCCCACTTGTCTGTGGGCGACGTGCGTACAAATTTGTTCAAGTTGCTGAGCCGTGCGTGTTTTTATAAGTAAATTTATTAAAATAAAACCGTGGCAATTCAAAATTGTTAATAATTCGGTGTATAAACGCAGCCGCTGCTGTCACCACCGTGTCCGACGCCATTTTGAATAACGCACAATGTCGGCTCACCGCGAGCGCGAACAAATTACAACAAATTGCTTGCGAGCAGCTCGCCGCGCATGCCTCAGGCTGAGCCGCTCAAATTCGTACCCACCTCTATATACTGGTGTTTTTTTTATTTTATTAGGTGAGGGTTATGCATTTTGCCCCCTTCATACAAACTGATATCCGGTATTCATACACTGAATTGGTCTAAATATTTTAACAACTGATAGTGTCCGGAGTCTCTCAGCCGGTGAGGCTTCTTGTTGTGTTAGGTGTTTTTGTTTTATTAATATTTATATTTATGATCTGAATACTTGCCATTTGATCAAGCAGCATCCACACGTTCCTTCATGGTCGCCCTGCAGGCTATAAGATAGAGGGAGAAAAGCAAGGTCATTCTTCTCCCTAATTCGCTCTATCTTATAGCTTGCAAGACCGTCTAAATGCGCCTCTACCTCGACAAACTCTTACTTACAGGCTCACCTAGAGACGCACATAGAAAACCGCGAGCGCCGCTACACCTGCCCCCACTGCGGTAAGAAGTTCCTCAGCAAAAAGACGTGCGCCTCCCACACTTCCCGGCGACACAGCGACCGACGCTACATCTGTCACCATTGCGACTATCCCTTCACCGACAAGAGCAACCTCGCCAAACACATCATGATACACGAAGGCAAACAACCAGTACACAAATGTGACCTGTGTCTTAAAACATTCGCCGCACAATCCTCCTTAGTCATACACAAGAGAACGCACACTGGGGAAAGACCGTTCGGATGCAGTTACTGCTCGAAAAGTTTTTCCAATAAACGGATGTTGGTGGACCACCACAGGATCCATACGGGGGAAAAGCCGCATAAGTGTGCGGTGTGTGAGCAGAGCTTTACGCAGCGTGGGACCATGAAGCGGCATATGAAGGTGCATGATAGAATATGTACGTAACATTAAATAGGGGTGTAGACACTAAATAAAATAATCAATAATGTTGCATTTTCTCGAAAAAGTATTAAAAATATAGTCAAATGGAGAAAAACGGCGATTGTCATTTACTATGACGCTAGAGGATCGTAATGTCACGATCCCCTAGCGTTTTCTCTCCCTAGCAAGCAACAAAAATGGTTGTATTTTCGTAATTTTTTGAGATATTTGAATGGGATTTTCGTCATTAGGCATGATTTTTTGCCTTCTTTCTTTTGAAGTAATAATAATTTTTGAGTCTTCACCCCTATTTGTGTAGAAAGAATATGATACGTTCACGTTGACGTCATGGTGTTGAACAGACAAGTGTTGAAAAATCTGGCCCCTCAACACGGCGATTTAAAATGTAACTCCAAACTTTATGTTACAAAAGCGTGATTATTACCTAGTGTCCGACCAAAACACGATTTTCAGCCGAAACCGAATTTTGTCCTTTACACTATACAAGGTTGAAGGAGTAAATACATTAATTTTTATCTTAAGTTTGATGCCCACCATGTATCCACTTATCAATTAGTTGATCTTATGGAAATAAAAAAACGTTTAATGAGATACGTGTTTTTTTTTTAATTTTGAAGGAATTATTTCCACCAACTCCACCCTGGAAGAAGTATCCTAAATCCTGTACCGGCCTCAAACTCATACTCCAGTTTCTCTCTATCTGAATCGGTTCAGAGCTTTAAGCGCGAAACGGAAATACAGCAGTGGACGTCTTTCGGCTAATATGATCATCATCACTACATAGTATAAAACAAAGTCTGTCTGTCCCTATGTAGATATGCTTAGATCTTTAAAGCTACGCAACGGATTTTGATGCGGTTTTTTTTTAATAGATAAGAGTGATTCAAGAGGAAGGTTTATATGTATTGTATTGGTGCGAAGCCGGGGCAGGTCGCTGGTAGAGTATAATGAATGAGTCCCTGGGCGAAATACGGATAAACGAATTTTCCCAGACATGAGACCTAGCTAGATCGATTTCTCGCCCCCGTAAACCCTTACATTCCAAATTTCATCGAAATCGTTAGAGACGTTTTTGAGAGAACGTGATTGCAAATATATACAAATATTGCTCGTTTAATAGGATAGGATATATTGCTCGTAGTATTAATATAGGATAGGATATAGGAAAATGATGATTGAATGAATACACGTATCTTACGTCCATGGAATACACAGTATTTTGCTATTCATCCAAATCGAATGATTTGAACTCATTCGTCTGTTTGCGGCTTTGCGCATCCCTAGCTGTCAAACTAATGTCATTGTCAAAATTTTGTACAATTTGTTTTCTTGTTTCCTATCCTATTCGGTATTCCTATACTTTATAACTTCGTTTTTTTTAGCATTAGAGAGACCTTTGCAGAACGAGATAAAAGGTTTTTTATCGGGCACACTCTGCGGATCAAACAGTGAATACGAGTTAATAAATAATATCACGTATTTATAATTATGTTTTAGTAATACATACATTACTCAGTGTTGTGAACAGATAAGAAACATAATATTAGTTAATTTATATTCTAAGATGAAAAGATAAGAATTTTAATAAATAGCGTTAGCAATTTTTCATGGAAAGGTTGTACATTAAAAAACCTAAAGAGGCAGAGTTCTCACACAATGGTCTATTTTTAAACGTCACTGTCACTGTATTTCACTCATGTGGGTTTTTCATTCGAGTTCATATTGTTGTCGGTTGAGTCGGTTGTGATTTCTATTGCTGTAAGCTTACTTAAAGATTGTTGTTATCGTTTTTGTTGAATTTTGTTATTAGTTGTTGATCTATTTAGATATTTTGTTCGTTGGTGCACATTTACAATGTATGAAGCCGAGGCTGGCCCGAGTGGGCTACAGAAGTCGCAACTGGTTCCGGCTAATGTTTTTTCATCTCCAAAGAAGAAAAGGCAAAAGCAGAATCCTCTGACTGCCAGTTAAAAGCGGAAGTGGGTGGTGAATATTTACAAATTAGTGTCAGAAATGTGCCATAGAAAGGAGTATCTCACTAAATCAGACAGTGTGAAAAAGACTGCCGAGACTGCTGGCATATCGTTGGCTACGGTATATAACATTTTAAAAGAAAATATATGCGTTCAGCTATCGGTAAACATCAAATGATATGTACTCGTATATGTAGGTACATAAGTTCCGGGAAATTCAGTGGTCGAAATCGAAGAAGGAAGGTTTACGACCACTGCTTCTGTGTTTACCCGTTTGACAGATAATTCTAATCTTAAAAAAAACGAAGTTATAGTAATCTTATTTCTATATATTATATTATTACTGATCGTGTTAGTAATTTATGAATAATAATTCGGAATATAAACAATCCTAGTTGCAATATGGATGAATGGAGTAATTCTTGCCGTTCATGTTTGAAAAAAGCAGTGCTTTTTTCACATTTTATTTACGAACATATAAGTGCCCAACAGTACTTTTATTGCACATCCGTCGAGGTTTGTTATATTTATAAGTGATGTAATATAAAGCGTAATTAACGGCTTAATTATATAATATACGGCCTTATAATATTATAGGTAAAACGGGACGATGAATTTCCAAAGGCTGTATGCGGTGATTGCTACAACCTAATAAACAAGTTTATAGCGTTCAAAACGAGATGTATTCAATCTGAGAACAAATTACTAGGACTTTCAAAAGGCGCGCTAGTAAAAGATGAACCCAGTTCAGACATCAAAGTTAAGAATGAAATTGTAGTGGAAGATACATGGGACGAGAAGAGTGAAGATGAGAAAAGAACAGAATCATGTTCCTTGTTAGAAATTAAAATAGAAGCAGCAAAAAAGGATGTAGCGGAAGAAGTAATAATGATAAGTGATATTGATGATGTCACTGATACAGGTACTTAATAATTTAACATTCATATATTTATAAACTCACTAGCAAATCCAGAGGTTCTCAGAGGCAAGGGGGCTCAAACTGTCTTTAATAAAACTGAGCCTCAGCTGGGCCTACCCCTCCCCTTCACAAACCAAATCTGGTACTGCATAAACTCACACCTGTATCGCCAAAAGAGCACATGAAAATTGTAGTTTAAAAGATGGAAAAAATGAGATATTGCAGTAATAGGTGGCCAGCCCGTCACCCACTTCAACATTATTCCTATACTCCCAATTGCACCACACACGAAAAATTATTTGAAGAATGTAAATGTATAAAAAATCTTTTATTTTGAAACATACCACTGACACACACTTATCATTATTATTAATGTCAGTGTGTTTACTTAACATAATCTTCCCACCCACATATTCACTGCCGGCCTTCACTCAACAACAATGATAACTACAACTTAGAAAAGTTGAAAACCCTGGACATTTTAATTTCAAAGTTCAATATCTCAAAAATGGCTGAACCAATTTTGTTGAAACATAGCTAAGAACCATCACGATCATGTCAGCTTTCAGATAAAAAAACCACATTCAAATCGGTCCATTCATTTAGGAGCTACGGTGCCACAGACAAGACACACACAGACAGATGACACGTCAAACTTATAACACCCCTCTTTCTCCGTTGGGGGTTAAAAACAGCTTAGCTTGATCATATTTATGTTGGACATATTTAAAGCAGTTGTGACAGAATACTAGCAAGCATGTAAGTGTGAGAGGGACAAATTGTTTAAGTCCAACATAAATGTGATCATGCTAGCTAGGCAGGTACACTTTATATTTGACCTGTTTTCATTGCTTTTAAGTGCAATTTGGTAGTGTCAAATGGGGCAATTGGGTATTTGACAACAGTGAGATTAATAGTTATTTGTTATTCAAGGGTGCAAAGTTGTATTTTACCCGCGAGTGTGGAATTGAAACATGAGCAAGCGAAAGGATTCTATAGTTGAATTCTAAAATAGAATCCTGAGCGTAGCGAGTGTTTCAACACACGAGAAGTAAAATACATTTGCACCCGTGTGTAACACAAAACTTTTCATCTCACTGTAGCGAGGAAAGTGCAACATGCAAAACAACTGTATTTAATTTAAAATAATAAATTTGCACCCTTGTAAAAAATATAACAAATAACTATTTTTTTTTTGTCAAGTGCGAGTCGGATTTTAGTTTTCCCATACATTTTGAGACCCAGTGCCTGATGAAGGCAACAAGCAATTCTGAAACGTTTTTTTGTATGGGAGCGCCCTTAAATATGTATTTTATTCTGTTTTTTAGTATTTGTTGTTATAGCGGCAACAGAAATACATCATCTGTGAAAATTTCAACTGTCTAACTATCACGGTTCATGAGATACGCTCCAAGGTCAAATTACTTTGCCCACTAGTGGATAAAAATGTTTGTTATTTTAAGATTTTTAAATTCGTAAAAACGAACAATAAGGACGTTGTTTTGATTGTGACGTCACGATCAAGTAATCCCTACAAATTCCATACTAACGGAGCGTTTTTGACGTTTCATAAAAAGAAGCTGATTTGACTTTTGTCAAAATACCGAATTCTGTAAGAGATGTAATTTATATTTAACTAATATCTGTGGTATCCAATCCTATCTTATTGGATTGGACAGATTAAGGGCGTTGCCCAATTTATTATTTAAGAATATTTTTATACTTACTTGCTGTTACTAACCAATTTTGTATTAAGTCACATGTTACTAACACACTATGGATCACTAGGTCTGAAATAACCCGTGTAGACTCGGGCAAGAATAGGTCTACGGTCTCCCCCGCCTGTCTTAAAAGGCGACTTAAGGGGTTCAACGGGGTCGCCAGTGATTTTTTGTGGCGGGGGCCACAGCACTCGGCCACCCCAGAGAAGGCGGCGACCTCCCCCGAGAGCTGGGTACCTGGTTCGCAGGTTTTCTCCAAGAAAAAAAAAAAAAAAAAAAAAAACTGAAATAAAGTATTTTTATTATTTATTATTATTATATGTATTAAGGTATTTAACTTCTCTTGTTGATGTACTGTTGGAGTGTCTAATAATAAATAAATATACATATGTGTACAGTACGCGACACAAAAGTTTGCGTGTCTGAAGTTAGCCTCGAGTCGCCTCCCGCATACCCGTCCGACCCCTCTGACACCTTTGCGGCGCTACAAGTAGCTAACATCAGACGCGCATACTTTTGTGCCGCTTACTGTAGCTACTTCTGCTGCTGACTGTATCAATAAATTTGATAAAAAGAGAAAATGGTTCATTAGTGCAATTTGGATTGTTTGCTATTTTTCAGATGGCCCAGTAACAGATTTGGGAGGAGAGGACTTTGAAGACCATATAGAGGCAACAAAAGTGAGGTAAAAATATGGGTTTTTTTTTAGGTATCATTAACTTGTGATTCTTTTACATTCATTCACAAGCGTTCATAGACTACAGTGTCTGCTTACCAGCCGACAAGCCGTATGCCAGTTTGCTACCATCATAGTATTAAATATAGACCAGCGGCTGAACAAAAATAGGTTTTGATAACATTAAAGTTTTTTCTTTTTTGATATGTCATTGGAGGCATGTTAAATAATAATTATACAAAAAGTTAGAAGTTTTTAGGTTCGGCTTTCGGTTATATTGAAATATTTTATTTTTAGCCAAGAACTATGTAAATATAGAATTAGAGTTACAAAAAACTGTAACATATCCAATAACACTTTAGTTTCTTTAAAATAATCTGTTTTTAGAAGTCTGGAACATCTGCATTTTGGTGAACAAAAAAATGCAAATAATTTTGCAAATAAAGAATTAGAGTAGCTGATATTGTAAAATTATGATGTAATCTATCCACTTAATATACTGGAAAAAAGTTAGATGTGTAGACAATTGGCTTGTGTAGATATTTATTTCTGGTTAAGCAGTATAACCAATATTGAATTAGAGTTTGTAGAGGTAATAATAAACGGTCTTGACAATGATCTCAGTTACCAAACAAAAGTTTAGAAATATAGAATCACGGCGACACTAAATACTGATATGTATAGGTAAGCATTCCGTGCCTATATTACTACGTTTCAAACGCGCTGTATTGTATGCGCGCGCCGTGCTGTGCGCTGTGGCGCTGTGGTACCAGGCAGCGATCAGCGGTGGCGGGGCAGCGGGGTGCCCTTAACTCATCCATAAAAAAAACCGCAAAGCATGTTTTAAACTAATATCAATGGAAAATTTTTATTTTGTTTTAAGTACGCTAATGGAAATACAAAGACGAAACTTACCCTTATTTATTACTATACTAGGAATTGCCCGCGGTTTCGTCGGCGTTAAGTCCATTATAAAGTAGGTTTTTACTTATAGTTTTATGTTAAAGTAAGTATTGGTGGCTTACACAATGGTAACAAATAACAAAAATACAACTTTTTACAACAAAATTATAATTGCAACATTTGCAAATCATTCATATTTGTAATTTATTTATTTAATCGTATGGCAATTATTATTTTGGCCTTTGAGTTTGTCACTCTTTAGTACCACCCAGGGGACACGTCCATTTGTAATTGTGGGTATATACATAATAACTAGGGTACGGACAAGTGGTGGCAGATTTCACACAGAAGGTAGTAGAGTCGCCTAGATATTTTTATGACTAAACAAATACTGATTGAATGATTTATTTCTCTTAATTTATTTTTATTCTCTTGCGACTAAATATTAAGTTTTTGAAATGAAAATGTACATGTATTTACATTTTATGTTTAAAGAACTTTATTTTTCATAAAGAATCAACATATTTCACTTACATGAGAAAAGTTATAAGTTAATACTTTAGTATTATCTAAGTTTAGTATTATTTAAGTTATTTAGATTTATCTAAGCATACAGTGTTAACAATTGTACAAAAATCATAGTGGGTAGACATGCATTATAATACAGGGTATATTATTCAAACGGGGCAGTGAGGGAATATCCGAAACTATAAGATATACGGAAATTTGCTCTAAGGAGTTACGAGACCGATTTTAGAAAAAATCAAAACTACATTCAAAGATTTTCAAAAAAGCCAAAAGCCTCATACACAGCCGGGAATCGAACCCGGTCAAATCTGTCTAAAAATCAGAGTGCCTTATTTTGCGTAAATTAATAGTGTAATGTAAGGAAGAATTGGTGCTAAGGAACCCTGTATCTAAAATCCCAGGAAGATGCTGAATTTCATAGTTTAATGTACTTAAATGGATCTCCCCGCACAAACAGTGTACCTACCTACAATGAGTAAGTATGGGAATTATATTTTTTTTACAGCTTTGAAAAGACTGGTGTAAATAATGAAAATAAATTTAAAAAAACCACGAATTTACCAATTTTGTCTAGCTTCAGACGCGACAGTTATTCTTCCCATACTTACTAAGGAGCTTAGTATGGGGAAATCCATTTTCGTACATCAAACTATGAAATTAGGCATTTTCCTGTGATTGTAGATACAGGGTTCCTTAGCAACAATTTTCCCTTACAATTCCGGACTTTCGAAATTCCGGAATCTCGGGCAATGTTTCCGATATTACAATTCCGGAATTGGTACACTCAGAATATCGGAAATTCCTGAACTGGATTTTATGTATTTCCAGAATTCATGACTGTTTATTTTCATAGTTTACCATAAACTGGATAAGTCTCGTGACTTTTCGTATCTCTTATAGTTTCGGATTTTGATCGTTTGAATAATACAACCTGTATAAAACGCTAAAGTTCGGCCGCCTTGTTGCGCCGATAACGGCGATTTTTGTTTAAGTTATCTTTCCACAAAAATTTCAATCTTTCGTCTACTACAGACTACAGATGCCATTGTGTTGGCATTTACGACTTTGTACGCTTACAAATATGCCCTTCTTATTGCAAACGCAGTACTTGCAAAATGGTGGTTTCGAGATAAACGCGGTAAACATATTTTTTGGTATATATACAACAAATCTATGTTATACAACTTTTGAAGTGTACTGAAAAATTGTTAAAAAAATAAATCTTTAGATTGAAATATTTTTTACTTTACTGCCTTATTTAGATAAAATACGCAGTACTGCATTTTCATCAACTATATGGGTTTGCAGTTAAACCTATGTCCAGCAGTGGACGTCTTTCGGCTGATATGATGATCTGGGTTTGCAGGTATTACAGTATCACTAAGGCTTAATGCAGTATTTGTGTTTATTACTGCAAAATCACCTAGCACGTGTTAAATACTGTGTTTCTAGTTCGCAATCATGCTCTATTTTCATACCTAGTAATAAATAAGTGTTGGTAAGATTTAACTTCAGACAAATATTGAAGTGACGAAGAGATGAAATAAAATTGAGTTTAGGTAGGTACTAGAAAAAATGAATATTTTTCTTATCAGCGTATCAAATTATTATTTTTAATAGTCTACAAAATGTGTTTCAGGAACATTTTTATATTAGAGTCTATTAATATAAAACACCTCCACTCATCAAGCCATCAATCACTCTTTTGAATTATACAAGGTGTAACCAAATCAAGTGCGAATATTTCACTCTGATTTGCTAGCACGAAATGCTGCACTGTACCTACCGTGTGGCTTCGGTGCATGCGTAGCTTTATGTTACTCTCGAATACCTCTCGATACTCTTAAGCGCAGCACTGTGGAATAAGTACTGAGTTTAAGTACTTTTAGCAAGGCAAGAGTAGCTCTTTGGTTTTCTCGCTAAACTCAAACGCAGTAATTTTGAATACTGCGTTTGGCTTTAGTTAGTATTCGTTGCAAAAAAGTTATATGCCTAATGAATCTGCAGTAAACGCAGCAAGTACTTCACAACCTTCTAGCACATGCTGAATGCTGTAGATCTTGTTAGCATAAATAAGTAATATTTTGTGAAAGTACTGCGTTTTTGGTTAGATAAGAAACATGTTTGAAATATAAAAAAAAACCTGAAATTTTTTTTTAGGCTTGTGATGTCATTTTTGCAGAAAAGTGAAAATCTCAAAAATGACTACTGCAAGTACAATTATCAGGGCCTTTGGCCACATTATCAACTGTTTCGTGTACTGCAACTACTGCAAGCCATAAATTGCAATAAAATATAGTTTTTCTACTCCTGTACCATTATCTGTCATTTATATAGGCTGTAGCTCAAATACAATGACACCACTAATAAGTCGTGGAAATCTCTATGCTCTATGGCCCAAAAACGCACTATTTAGCGTACTTTTTTGGTTCATACATTTTTTATAAAAGCACTTAACTTTTTTTTTAATCGGCCGCTATATTGCAGTGATGCCAACTTCATAAACAAATATTTCGAAATAAAAGTATTTATTTACGATTTAACATTTGTACATTATGAATTATTTACTATAATAATAATAAATCATCATCTATTGTGTGTTAAATTACATGTTTTATAAATTCTTGGTATTATTTATAAAAATAAACAGTTCGAATTCGGTCCGGGTCCGGATTCAGTTTGGTTCGGATAGCCAGTGCAAACAAATTAAAAACAAAACAAACCATAAACAAGAGCTGTCACATTTCCAATTTCCCACCAAAATGTTCAAAATACAGTTCAAAATGAAAAAACGAAAGATAATAAACTATTAGTCCTAAACTATTTAGATTGTATTCGTGTTTTTGAAGACAAAAGTGTACGTTCCTTTTAAAATGGTCGAAGAAATTAATAACTGCACTCCTGAAGAAATTGCGTGAGTAGCAAAAGTACGAATAGAAAACTTGCTGCCTGAAAAAGATAACTATTCTGTAGTCTGCTATCACAGATAACCTCCGTTATCTATGTCTGCTATTTATTTAAAATTTGTCGTAGAAAAAGTATTGTATGCAACGGTTTATAACTGGTCTAAAAACGCTCGTGGCGTCTAAAATTGCGACCCACGAACCCACGCCACTCGTCTTTTAAGACTCTTCTTATACAACAGTTGCATAAAATACTATAGAATACTTAATATAATTTGGATATATTTTTATTTTTGATATCCAAATTACGTTATAGTTTAATACTCTAAAAATATAAATTAAATAAATAATGTATTCATTCAACCGTAAAAAGTAAATAAAAAGCAACAACTCCATTTTACTCCCTGTGCGAAATTTGCCACCACTTTTGTCTGGACGCTACTAATAACAATTTTAAATTAACTTCTGTAACTTCACATTATTCCATGCAGATTTTTTCATAAAAAAACAGTATCTGTAATTTTTTATTGTACATAATAAAATTAAAAATAGGTAAACTAATGTTACATCTTATAGGTTTTGACAAAGCTATAATAAAAAATCTTCCTTTTCACCCACTTTTCCAAACATTGAATATCTCCGAATCATAAAACCGCCTTATGGTACCTTTACCCGTGGACCATCACTAATATTGTAACAGTGCTGTAGAACGTATTTTCCTGAAGGAAGGTTTTCAAAAACTATTTTGGTTAGTTTTTTGAAAGAGCTGTTTAAATAGGCGATTTTTATAACATATTTTTTTCATTTGAATCTGGCCACTTTAATTTTTTTCTACATATGTTTTACTATGCTCGAATCTGGGTTTTGCCCCCAAAAAAATCTCATAAACTATACATAAAAAGTTTTTGCGCCTTCCCTATTTTAAACATATAAATACGAAAAATGTTTTTTTTTTTAAATGCGGCAGAACGGGGGCGCGCGGGCGGGGCGAGGGATACCTAGCAAGCGATAGCTCGCAAGGTCGACTAAGATCTGCTCCGCCGTAGCTACAACTTGTAGCGCGGCTTGGTTTTCGCGCCTTTTTTTAATAATATGCGTTTATGATGCAAACTATACACAGAAATTTCTTACTTTCCATAATATGGCTGCATATATTCTTTTATAGTATTAGACTTATTTTTATAGACTCTAATTCAATATTAGATCTTACAGGACAAAAAATGCGTATTAATTTTAAAGCTTTTATCTTATTCCTCTAAACTTTTGGCTTTGTCTATTAACTTAAGAATTTAGAGATATTGTTGTGGATTTTTAAAACTCTAATTCAATATCGACTAAATAATAAGCTAATTCTGGTTTGACAGAGTCGCGGGTGTTTTTTTTTCTAAAAACTTAACAGTATAAAGCGTCATACATATTATAAACGATGAAGCTTAAGCTTTGCACTTTAATTCAATATTCACAAATCATCAATAAAAATAAATAAATACCTAATTTATATCTAACCCTCGTTCTAACTTTTCTTCATATAATACAAATATGCTTGAAAATAAGTCATATGCCATATAAGCATAACTTTTCCGACTTTAGAATTATCAAAACTTCTAGGGCCAAAATCCGGTTCCACTACTGAGCTAATAAGTTTCTTTCAAAAATTAAATTGTTGGTACGAGGGCTGCCTTTTAAGTTCTGTCGTTTGCAAACCTCCCGTGATTGCATAAAAAAGAACTAGTGTCATCTTAAAATATTTGAATTTAGAATTCGAAAACAAAAGAATGACTTGAAATCGGCCCAACCGTTTTAGTACAGCCTTCGTTCAAAGTTGACAAGTCAGTTGTGAAAATGGAAATTTCGATGGAAAATTTACGTGCGATAATTTTTTACAACTTCAAAGGGGGATTAACGCGACTTCAGTGCTTCGAAGAGTTGACTACGGTTTTCAATGATAAAGCACCATGCCTCCGGACTGTGGAACGCTGGTATTTAGAATTTTAACGTGGTTGCTCTAGTCTTGGTGATAGACATCGTGAAGGTCGACCAAAAACAGCCGTAACCCAGGAGAACATTGATGCTGTACGGCAACTGATCGTCGAAGATCGCCATGCGACATACCGTGAGATAGAAGCTTCCTTAAGTATTTCAGGGACCAGTGTTCACAGTATTTTGCATGATCACTTAGGCGTAAAAAAGTTGATCTCACGCTGGATACCACATTTACTCAGTGAAGACCAAAAAACGGCTCGCGTTCGATGGTGTCGCAAAACTCTGCGGCAATTCAACCGAGGAAACTCGAAACATGTTTACGACATTATCAGTGGTGACGAATCTTGGATATATGCCTACGATCCTGATTCTAAACAGCAGTCGACTGTTTGGGGTGTTCCAAGATGAGCTAAAACCGACCAAAGTAATACGCTCACGGAGCACTTCGAAAAAAATGGTCGCCACGTTTGTGGCGAAAAGTGGACACGTTGCCACCATCGTGCTCGAGGATCGTAAAACGGTTAATGCTGACTGGTATACCACTGTCTGTTTACCAGAAGTCATCGGCGAGTTTCGAAAAAATAACCCAAGACGTCGTATAAGACTGCACCACGATAATGCGAGCTCGCACACCGCCCGGCAAACAATTGCGTTTTTAAAAGAGCAAAAGTCGAAATTCTGGAACACTCGCCGTACAGTCCAGACTTAAGCCCTAACGATTTTTTTACTTTTCCAAAAATCAAGCAACGACTTCGTGTTCAACGGTACCAGACGCCTGAAGAAGCGGTTGAGGGGACTGGAATAAGTGTTTCGAAAACTGGTTCGATCGAAAGGAAAAGTGTATTTACATATCACGGTGATTACTTTGAAAAACAATAAATACCATTTAACACTTAAATTGTCTTTAGTTTTTCCAAACGACACAACTTAAAAGGCAGCCCTCGTACAAGCTTTTATTGTAGACTTTTCTGTATACCGTCGTCAACTACTCATTGAGACAATTCTAACGAGCCCAAACTCAACGGGGTTACGTCGGTTAAGTACGAGTAGGTACTGAATTCCCGTGGCCACTTTCTGTCTCCATTATCAGATCAGCTAGATGGGACCATAATATTGAATTGTCATCCAAACCTTTACCCAGTTTCAGCTCAATTGGTTGAAGATATCTGCTTCAAAATCAGTTACATACTACCCAAACAAACATAGTTACATAATATTAACAAACATTGCAAGTTAATAGAAACCTTGTAAAAACTACAATAGCAGAGGCTTATCTCAAATAATTTCAACATTAAAATTTTATTTCAGCGCGACCGAAGGAGCAAAGCCAACATATGTAACAGCAAGAAACATGCTGCCTAAAAACTTCAAGTGTGAGCAATGCAATAGAAAGTTTGCCTTCAAGGAACGATTGGAGGGCCACATGTTAAGACATGAGGGGAAAACAGTAAGTACAAACAATATTTACAAAGTTTTTTAATAGCATGACGGTGGTAAAGAAGCTTGCGTTCCATTTTATCGTAGCGCGCTCTGTAGTGTAACTCTAGCTTTCATGTATAGCCGTGTCCACACCTGATGCATGGCTCGGCCGAACACGCCTCGCCCTAGTGTGCGCGCTCAGTGTCGATGTGGCTGGGCGAGCCATGGCTCGCCTCGCCCGAGCCGAGCGTTGTCGGCTTTTTGGCCGAGATCAATGGGGCCGCGGCCCATGTGGACGGTTGTTTTGTTCGGCCGCTCGTCTCGCCCAGCGTTGTCGGCTTTTTGGCCGAGATCAATGGGGCCGCGGCCCATGTGGACGGTTGTTTTGTTCGGCCGCTCGTCTCGCCCAGCGTTGTCGGCTTTTTGGCCGAGATCAATGGGGCCGCGGCCCATGTGGACGGTTGTTTTGTTCGGCCGCTCGTCTCGCCCAGCGTTGTCGGCTTTTTGGCCGAGATCAATGGGGCCGCGGCCCATGTGGACGGTTGTTTTGTTCGGCCGCTCGTCTCGCCCAGCGTTGTCGGCTTTTTGGCAGAGATCAATGGGGCCGCGGCCCATGTGGACGGTTGTTTTGTTCGGCCGCTCGTCTCGCCCAGCGTTGTCGGCTTTTTGGCCGAGATCAATGGGGCCGCGGCCCATGTGGACGGTTGTTTTGTTCGGCCGCTCGTCTCGCCCAGCGTTGTCGGCTTTTTGGCCGAGATCAATGGGGCCGCGGCCCATGTGGACGGTTGTTTTGTTCGGCCGCTCGTCTCGCCCAGCGTTGTCGGCTTTTTGGCCGAGATCAATGGGGCCGCGGCCCATGTGGACGGTTGTTTTGTTCGGCCGCTCGTCTCGCCCAGCGTTGTCGGCTTTTTGGCCGAGATCAATGGGGCCGCGGCCCATGTGGACGGTTGTTTTGTTCGGCCGCTCGTCTCGCCCAGCGTTGTCGGCTTTTTGGCCGAGATCAATGGGGCCGCGGCCCATGTGGACGGTTGTTTTGTTCGGCCGCTCGTCTCGCCCAGCGTTGTCGGCTTTTTGGCCGAGATCAATGGGGCCGCGGCCCATGTGGACGGTTGTTTTGTTCGGCCGCTCGTCTCGCCCAGCGTTGTCGGCTTTTTGGCCGAGATCAATGGGGCCGCGGCCCATGTGGACGGTTGTTTTGTTCGGCCGCTCGTCTCGCCCAGCGTTGTCGGCTTTTTGGCCGAGATCAATGGGGCCGCGGCCCATGTGGACGGTTGTTTTGTTCGGCCGCTCGTCTCGCCCAGCGTTGTCGGCTTTTTGGCCGAGATCAATGGGGCCGCGGCCCATGTGGACGGTTGTTTTGTTCGGCCGCTCGTCTCGCCCAGCGTTGTCGGCTTTTTGGCCGAGATCAATGGGGCCGCGGCCCATGTGGACGGTTGTTTTGTTCGGCCGCTCGTCTCGCCCAGCGTTGTCGGCTTTTTGGCCGAGATCAATGGGGCCGCGGCCCATGTGGACGGTTGTTTTGTTCGGCCGCTCGTCTCGCCCAGCGTTGTCGGCTTTTTGACCGAGATCAACCGGACATACGAAAGCATTTTTCCCTATAAATATCGAACTCGCTCATAAAATTTCACGAAAATCGGTAGAGAGATGCGACCTATAGAGAGAACAAGCGCTTCCGCTACTGCCGAAGTCGTAGCCGTGCCGTAACGCTGACAAGTCCAAGAGTACACCATAAAGTAATAAGTCACGCCACCGCGAAAGGAAAATCGCTAGGGAACCCCACACTACACATGTGTGACGAGCTTCCGTTGTCTAACAACCAAGACATCAATAAGACTAGTTACATATAGTATTTTTTTTTGTATGTAGTCTGTATTTTTTTTTCGTTACCGTACACGTTATTATGCCATAGTAAACGAGATCTCCCGAAGTCTGCCACGTATATAAGTATGGAAAAAATTGTAAAGCAAATAGTCGAGAGCCAGAGCTTGAAATCAAGGGTTTTGTATGATTTTTTTTATTTATTTTTTATACAACGACGGTGGCATACAAGCTTACGGCCTGCCTGATGTTAAGCAGGTACCGTCGCCTATGGACACTTGTGACTCCAGAAGAATCACAAGCGCGTTGCCGACCCTTTATTCACTTGAGGATTGGCAGATAGAGACAAGCAGGTCCCTCACTCCCAAAACAGCGTATCCTAGGGAGCTCTGGCGACACATATAGCAACACTAAAAAGCAGTGGTGCTATTATGGCTGCGGTCTTCTGTAAGGTGGAGGCACTTCCCCAGTTGGGCTGCTCCACATTCCGCTGTGCCCTACCTCTCTTGAAATGGAATACCAGCCATAATTTCCTTTCAAGACCATTCAATTGTATCATTATACGGCATTTACATGTTGGGCCAATCACTGCGGAACTCTATTATACGTTATACGATATAATGGAATGGATACATGCGTCTAACGCAAGGAGATCGCGCAGAATTGCCTCATCTTACCTCAGCCAACACTACATTTAATAAAAACCCTTCACAGGTCCCAATACAGTGTAAGGAGTGCAACAAAACCTTTACAGCCTGGGAAACTCTGCGCCGGCACATCGAGTCGTGCCACACGCTACTGTCTTTCAAGGACCTGACTTGCCAAGTCTGCTCCAAAGTCTGCAAGACTCCTGACACGCTGAGGGTCCATTTGAGAACGCATAAAGAGCGGCTGGGGAGAGTGTGTGACGAGTGTGGAAAAACTTTTAAAAACAACGTCACTTTTAAGGTAAGAGTTATGCTGGAAAATTGTACTATTCACCTTCATGGACGTGAGTTGCCAAGTCTGCTCCAAAATCTGCAAGGCTCCTTTTTTTAAACTCCTGACACGCTTAGGAATCACCTAAGGACTAAGGAGCATCTGGAGCGAGTGTAGTGTAGGAAGACTTAAGCGATGTCACTTTTAAGGTAAGAGTTATGCTGGCAAATTGTACTATTCACCTTCATGGACGTGAGTTGCCAAGTCTGCTCCAAAGTCTGCAAGACTCCTGACATGCTTAGGAATCACCTAAGGAGCATCTGGAGCGAGTGTAGGAAGACTTAAGCGATGTCACTTTTAAGGTAAGAGTTATGCTGGCAAATTGTCCTATTCACCTTTGAGGACGTGAGTTGCCAAGTCTGCTCCAAAGTCTGCAAGACTCCTGACACGCTTAGGAATCACCTAAGGACTAAGGAGCATCTGGAGCGAGTGTAGGAAGACTTAAGCGATGTCACTTTTAAGGTAAGAGTTATGCTGGCAAATTGTACTATTCACCTTCATGGACGTGAGTTGCCAAGTCTGCTCCAAAGTCTGCAAGACTCCTGACACGCTTAGGAATCACCTAAGGACTAAGAAGCATCTGGAGCGAGTGTAGGAAGACTTAAGCGATGTCACTTTTAAGGTAAGAGTTATGCTGGCAAATTGTACTATTCACCTTCATGGACGTGAGTTGCCAAGTCTGCTCCAAAGTCTGCAAGACTCCTGACACGCTTAGGAATCACCTAAGGACTAAGGAGCATCTGGAGCGAGTGTAGGAAGACTTAAGCGATGTCACTTTTAAGGTAAGAGTTATGCTGGCAAATTGTACTATTCACCTTCATGGACGTGAGTTGCCAAGTCTGCTCCAAAGTCTGCAAGACTCCTGACATGCTTAGGAATCACCTAAGGAGCATCTGGAGCGAGTGTAGGAAGACTTAAGCGATGTCACTTTTAAGGTAAGAGTTATGCTGGCAAATTGTCCTATTCACCTTCGAGGACATGAGTTACCAAGTCTGCAAGACTCCAGACACGTTGAAGGTTCATTTAGGAACGCATAAAGAGCGACGCATAAGAGTGTGCGGCGGTAGAATGAGTTTTAAAAGCGATTTAAAAGTCAACGTTATGTATTCTTCAATTCAGGCATATTAAATGCACTTACGAATGTTGCCTTTTTCCCAAATTATTCAAGCAATCTAGATAAGATAATAAACCGAGGTAACGCCGTTATACATGGAGTGATACTTTTTTAAAGTAAGATTAATGTAGATGATTAATGCATTCTTAAAATCGGTTGTTCGGAAATTTGGTTACAAAATGTCTGTTTCATCCGCAGGCCCACTTACAAACTCACACTCCACGCGAACGCAAGCTGCCATGCGTGCACTGCGGTAAAAAATATATCACCAAGACAGTCCTAGCCAACCACATACATCGGAAACATTCAGACCGGCAGCTAATATGCGACCACTGCAGTCTTCTCTTTACTAATAAAGGTTCTCTTATTAAGCACATGAAGCTACATTCCGACCATACGAAGTACAAATGCTTCTTATGTCCAAGTTCGTTCCACAGTCGGTCTTTCCTCGCCCGCCACAGAAGGACTCACGGTGAGAAGCCGTTCTCTTGTAGCCTGTGCCCTAAAAGCTATACGCATAAATTCGAATTAAAGATACATGGGAGGGTGCATACAGGGGAAAGACCGTATAAATGTTCGTTATGCGAGATGACCTTTCCACGGCGTACGGCTTATACGAGGCATGTGCGGCGGCATAATAAAACGTAATTTTTAGGGTTCCGTACCCAAAGGGTAAAACGGGACCCTATTACTAAGACTACGCTGTCCGTCCGTCTGTCACCAGGCTGTATCTCATGAACCGTGATAGTTGGACAGTTGAAATTTTCACAGATGATGAAATACTAAAGACAGAATAAAACAAACGAGATTTTTTTGCCGTTTTTATAGATAATGGTACGGAACCCTTGGTGCGCGAGTCCGACTCGCACTTGGCCGGTTTTTAGAACACGAATCGTTTTGAAAATACATATTACCGGGACGCCTACCGAGGGTAGAATTGGATGGAGATTTCATAACCCGTTCAACGCCAATGGCTGGATGAAAGTTTTAGAAGTGCCTGATTATTTTTTTGGTGATAGGAATTAGGAATAACCTTCCTTAGCACCAGAAAAAAGTAGCACACTTTGCAGCAGCGTCAATTATTTTTGGAAAATACATCTACAGTACCGGCCAATAATATATCACCATTGCGTTTTATTGTATGAACGTGTATAGAGTAAACAATTTAAGTTTGTTGAAACATCTCATATTTTACTAGTTACTCGTACATATTTTATAAAAAAAATTGACGACAACTGCAATGCAATACTGTATTTACGAGTAACTAGTAATAAGTGGTGAACAATGTTGGCCACACATATTGTATTTATTTATAAGGCTAATAATTTAAGAGTCCCTTGTAGTGGCTGTTTGTTTACCTAAATATAAAAAAAAAAAAAAAAAGAAATAAGATGTTTCAACAAACCTAAATTGTTTACACTGGTATAAACAGTTTCCTCACTTACGTTTTGGGTTTACGACGGAATGAGACACTTTCCTTGATCCGTCTCATATAACAATTTTTTTTTAAATATCAGCCAGTGTCAGTTTACCACGGATTTTAAAGATATTTTTTTGTAAACAAGACGGATCAAGCAAAGTGTCTTATTCGCCGTCCTAAACCCAAAACGTAAGTGAGGAAATTGTTTATATTTTTCAAAAATAATTGACACAGATGAAAAGTCTGCAACTTTTTTCTGGTGCTAAGGTAGGTTATTCCTATCACTCAGCAGCCAAAACATCGCTCAGCTGCGCCGACCGCAGAGAGTGATGGCTCTGAGGGCAATCAGAGGGTATCGCACCGTAAGCGCGGAAGCCGCGTGTGTGCTAGCCGGAACCATGCCCTGGGACCTGGACGCGAGGGCCCTCGCGGACCTGTATCTGTGGCGCGAGGAGGCGCGAGACCGGGGGGACCTGCTAGCTCCACAGGAAATAAGGAAGCGGCGAACCGAGCTGCTGCAGGAGGCGATGGACGTATGGGAGCAGCGGCTGGAACAGCCGAGCGCCGGCTCCCGCACCATAGACGCGGTTCACCCAGTCCTCCATGACTGGGTTGAAAGGCATTTCGGGGTTCTCACCTTCCGGCTGACGCAGGTGCTGTCGGGACACGGTTGTTTCGGCACCTTCCTGCACAAAATCGCACAGAGAGAGCCGACCCCGGAATGCCACCAGTGCGGAGCCGGCATAGACTCGGTGCAACACACGTTGGCCGAGTGTCTGGTTTGGAGTGCAGAAAGACAGGAGTTGGTCGCCCGAATAGGGCAAGATCTGTTGCTGCCAGCCGTAGTGCGGGCTATGGTGTCCAGCAAAGCAGCCTGGAAGGCGATGCTGGACTTTAGCGAGCACGTTATGGCCGAGAAGGAGGCGGCAGAGCGCGAGCGGGAAGCCCGGGCTGAGGCTGACCCAATGCGCCGCCGTAGGATCGGACGCAGGCGCGCCGCGCACAACCAGCGATTGCCGCCTTAACGAAGACCTCCGGGTGGCAGTCACGGGGGCGACTGCCTCCCATAGAGAAGAGGTCCTCGAGCTGAAGGGCGTGTCGGGTGTTCGGGCACGCCCCTTAAAATGTTATTCTGGGGACATGTATCTATCTCCTCCCCTCTCGCGACGGGTCTCACATGGGGACAGCTGCTGGCGGAGTCGCGGAAGTGTGCGTGAGCGTTCCCGTGGCTCCGCCATAAAGCAGTGCGCAGAGCACCGTGGGGTTTTAGACTGTAGTCTAGGCGGTTCCCGGGAGTCCGTCATACCCGTCCTGGTTCCCCAGCCAGGCGGGATGTGTAAATGCATTTTCCCCACGGAAAAAAAAAAAAAAAAAAAAAAAAAAAAAAAAAAAAAAAAAAAAAAAGGTTATTCCCATCACCAAAAAAAAACAGGCACTTCTAAAATTTTCACCCATTCCCAATTATGAGATTATGACACATGCGTCGGATCGGAGCGCTACGTGGAGTCCTCGAAGCTGCTACGGACTACGGCGTAGTGCTACGAGCGTAGCGTGGCGGTGAATGTAATGCGAGTTAGATGACAAGAAGCACAGTTTTGTGAATGAGGCTATCTGTATGAGATATGTAACGGAGCGCATAAAGGCGACAGTTCGTGGAAAAGTGGCGAAAACATTTTTCCCTTAGAATTTAATTACCAAGAGTAGCAGGCTTCGGTTAGCTAAAATGTGTTTTGTTCCTTTTTCACATAAGTAGGTACATGTCAGTGTCAGAGGCTCTAGTATAAGTTTTATTGATACAATACGTTTTCGAACGCGTTTGCGTTTAGTGTTAATTTGTATGGCAACGCAAAAAGCGCCTCTGGTGGTAACTATTAGGAACTACGCGTTGCCATACAAATTGAAACTAAACGCAAACGCGTTCGAAAACGTATATGTATCGATAAAACTTATACTAGAGCTACTGATCAGATAAGCACAAACGAATTTCGACATTTTTTTACTGAAAACGGGTTGATGCACGTGAATGTAAAATTGTTAAACTGCCAGTACCTATGTTCCCATTACAGAAGTAACTGTATGTGTAACAGTTAATTATATACGTAAATAAATGATAAAACAAAGCTTACTGTTATTTCATTTTGCCCAAGCCCCAAAATCAATTTTCTATTGAATAACAATTCGAATGTCGCATTTAAAGTTAAGGTGTCTCTCTCTCTCGTCATGGACCTTGATATGTCAAAGACGGAGGACATCTATTAATGACGTCTACAAACGAAGTCTTGTTCCAACGCTTAATTGATACATCAATTATCACCCTTACCCGTCAAAATTTAAAGAAGAAAAAGACGATTCTAATGTTTTTTTTGTCTTGATAAAACAATACCGACAACATCAACCAGTAACCTCATCAATACTAAAGCCAACCCTCTTTCCACAGAACCACTCAGAGACCCACAAGAACCGCACACGAAACTACTCATGCCCACACTGCGGCAAGAAGTACATCAACAAGAAAACCCGCCATACACACATATCCCGACGGCACACCAACAAACAATTCATATGCAGTTACTGCGCCTACGTTTTCACCGACAAGGCTAACCTCATCAGACACATCATGATACATGAAAACCGACACCCCAAGTATAAATGCGATGTATGCTCCAGGTCACTGACCTCGCAAGCCTCGCTGACAGTCCATAAGAGGATGCACACTGGTGAAAAGCCCTTCAGTTGCTCCCATTGTTCGAAGAGGTTCTCTGATAGGGCGTGGTTGGTGGAGCATGAGAGGAACCACACTGGGGAGAAGCCGTTTCAGTGTGCGGTTTGTGAGTTGAGGTTCTCGCGGCGAGGGTCGATGAGGCGGCATATGAAGGTGCATATGTGGGCGGGGTGTAAGAGGATGAGTCGGGGCGGTCCGTGATATAAAGGCCTGAATATAGGTTTTGGAAGGTTGGAGGCTGTTGGCGAATTTACTCTTTCGGCGCTGCTATATGGCGAATTCGAAGAAACGTCGGCATCGGGGGTCTACAAAGCGCCTCTGAGTCCCTTGGAGCTCCATAGGCTACGCTGGCGTTTGTAAGGAAGTACGTAGAAAACCCGCGAGAGACACATTAACAAGGCTAACCTCATCCGACACATCATGCATGATACATGAAAACCGACATCCTAAGTATAAATGCGACTTAGTCGTATGCACCAGGTTACTGCCCTCCCAACCCTCGCTGACAGTCCATAAGAGGATGCATACTGGTGAAAAGCCTTTCAGTTGCTCCCATTGTTCGAAGAGGTTCTCTGAGAGGGCGTGGTTGGTGGAGCATGAGAGGAACCACACTGGGGAGAAGCCGTTTCAGTGTGCGGTTTGTGAGTTGAGGTTCTCGCGGCGAGAGTCGATGAGGCGGCATATGAAGGTGCATATATGTGGGAGGGGTGTAAGAGGAAGAGTCGGGGCGGTAAGTGATAAATAAATAAATATTACGGGACAATCTTACACAAATCAACCTAGGCCCACGGCACGGTAAGCTCAATAAGGCTTGTGTTGTGGGTACTAGGCGACGATATATATAATAGATAAATACATATAGATACTTATATACATATATAACATCCATAACTCAGGAACAAATATTCGTGATAAACACACCAATAAAAGCCCTGACCGGGATTTGAACCCGGGACCTCCAGCTTCAGCTTCTCAGCAACTGGGCTACGGAGGCCGTTAAATAAACCCGATTAAGCCTCTGGACGAGAAAATCACCTGAAGGACGCCTGTTGCGTTTTGTGGTGCCCACGGCGCCAAAAACGACTTTAGCTAAGTACACACCAGTGCACTTTCCGTTCAACATGGGCATGCGTCAAGCCCAAGGCCCAACATACGACACAAAATGACATTGAAATTTGAATCAACTGATGTTGAAATAGAGTTGAATTTCGTTTGTTTCAATAGAAGACCAAAATAAAACAAATGCTACTCTATTCCAACCCAAAATGGTTTAAATTCCTTTAAGATAATAAGTCCTTCCAGTAGGCCCATGGGCATTAGGAGGATTGAGGTGTCACGCTCAGTCTAAGTAAGAATACGTGTGACAGCAATATGACACATGTCGGGCTGTAGGCTTGTTTTCCACCGATGAAGTATTTTTTTGAAGTTGTCAAAGGTTGAAGAGAAAAATGCCACATAACGAGATATTATATTTATTTACATGTTAGATTTACAAGAATAAATATCAATTCTTCATCTGTAATTTTGTAAATATATAAATTAAGAAAAGAATACTTATCACAAACAAAATGTTTAGAACAATTGTTTTAAGAAATAACAATGTTTTGCACCTAATATATTTTTATTTTGTACAAACTCAATATAAAAAATATCCATTTTGATGTAGCGAGCCGTTCTTCGATAACTAAAACCAGAGATAAGTATTCAAGTGAAATTAAGTTTCGCAAAAAAATATTTTAATATGGTTCTTAGGGTCAAAATTTACGGATAATGTACTAGTCATCAAAAAGTACAATGTCCAATACGTTTTACGCAAAAACAATATCTATCATGAATACAGCTGGAATGTCATACTTATAACAACTAATTCATACCCACCGATGACATATTTCGTTACTATAGGTATACGAGCCACAATACCACATTCGAGTGACAACCTCGCCACTTAATACTTCAAAGTAAAGTTACCACATTATACCACTGTTCAATTCACTAGGGCCACTTTAGGAGAAAAAATGGCCGTAGCCAGACCTTACTAACAATAGCAGGCGCCCTTAAAATGACACCCACATGTTAAACTAAACCAAATACTGAAAATGAGAAAATACTGTTCACTATTATTTGCACAATTTATTACAGGTCGTGGACAGAGATTGGTTACGGGTACCTAGTACCTCTGAGGCCCTAGCACACTAGGTTTTATCGCCACGTTTTACGGCGAAAATGTACTGAAACGTCACATAAAACTATAGGGAAGAGTGGCGTTCTCTTGTGTCAGAAGTCAAGATCCTCTTTGGGTAGTTTGGAGCCAGCGTAGTAAGTATAGCGTTATGAAAATGTTGGGCGCCATTTTGTACCCACTATTTCGACACTGGCGTCACTGTGTCACAAAAGGCCTACTTCCCTGTGTCAGAGGCCAAGATCTTCTTTGGGTCATCGAGCCCAGCGTAGTAAGTATAGCGTTATGAAAATGTCGGGCGCCATTTTGTACCCACTATTTCTACACTGTGTCACAAAAGGCCTAGTTCCCCAAGGCCCAAGCGGCCCCCTATCTCCACAATCACGAGTCATGCCGCCACTCGAAGCCCGCGGGCTCGGGCGGCCGCTCGTCCCGCATGTGGCCCTTCATGTGCCGGTTGAGCGCGCACTTCTGGATGAAGGCCTGGCTGCACAGCTGGCACTTGTGGGGCTTCTCGCCGGTGTGGATCATGCGGTGGTTCCGGAGGTCCTTGCGGGCCATGAATTTCTTGGGACATAAGTCGCAGGCGTATGGGCGCTCACCTGAAAATGTACATGGAATTTGAACATATGCTTTAGGCAGTTTACTAACTGGTAAAGGCCTCGGGAGTCCGCTGGTTGCGTGCCGATCATTGTGGCGCTCTTTGAGGGAGGCCTATGTCTCCAACAGTGGATGTCTTTAGGCTGTTATGATGATGATAATGACTTAACTTACAGTACGTATCCAGGTAAGCAGTGAAATTAATGAAACCGAATGTTAAGGTTGGCGTACGGCGCGCCAAGCATGCTCTCACGAAGGGGCGTCTTCGACGAATTAAATAGGATGAGGTCCGCCGCAGGAACACATGGAGCTCGTTACGCGATCTCGATAACGTGACTCCATCGGCGCCCTATACACTACTATTTTGCTCAAGTGAGTTATAATCTCTTTGATTTAGCTAAACTGGTGCAAGTAACTCTCCTACTGAGCTATCTATATCTATTGCTGCATTCACGGCAATAGGAAACATCACTGCAATGTTCTGCCGAAAGAGTGCAGCACTAGCACAAACCGTAAACCAGTAGAGGAAGATGCACAATTGATTGTCAAATGAGTGAATGCATAGACAATACAGCAAGTGGGAACGAGATACAATGCCAACTCTGCTAGTGTAGGGGGCGACGACGCGGAGTTTTGCGTAATGTTCCCTATTCTTTCAAGTGCTTGCAATGTAGAACCAATAAAGGATGTCTATAGTAGCGGATCCAGGATTTTGGTTTGTTTGTGGTTTGACCCTGCTGAGGTCAGGTTTTGGCACGATTCTGGTAAGGACTCGATGCTTTTTGCTTAATACATACATATATTCACGCCTTTATTCCCAAAAGGGGTAGGCAGAGCAAATGAAACTAATGTGCCAGCGCCACTTTTAGCATACATGTGGGTATAAAAGATCGACAAAATGTGATGTCGCAGTGATAGGTTGCTAGCCCATCGCCCACAACACACTTCAACCCTGTTCCCTTAGTCGACTCTTACGACACTCACGGGAAGAAAGGGGGTGGCACTATTTTAACCCGATACCACATGGGGGACACAAAACACGTTAAGTTAGTTTATTTGTTATAAGTTAAGTTATACAGTTACCTGTATGTGTCCTCATATGTATGGCCATGAAGCTCCTGCTCTTGAAGGTCTTGTCGCATAGCTGGCACGAGAACGGCTTGTCGGTAGAGTGAGAGCGCATGTGCTTCACCAGGTCCGCCTGCATATAAAAATCCATGTTGGTTTTATCATCCGTTTTTCAAATCCAAATGATCTCTCACGCACGTCTTATCGCCACTATCTTGTTTTCAAAGAAGGAGCCTTCGAAAAAGGAGCATTTACCATGCCACATGCAGGGCCGGCATTTTGAGGTCTTCAGGACCTGTAGGCCAGTCATATTTGACCAGTAAAATTGCAAGCTAACGGCTAGATCTGCTTTTTTGGGGTATCGTTGAATAGGAGTTTCAAAATCATTATTAGGTTTCTTTGTTTGATTTATATCGATTTAAAGTTGACTTGACAAAATTTTTTTGGAGAGCTGTATCTCGTTAAGTATAACCTACAGAGCTGGTTCTGGTCACAAAATGTAGCGATTTTAGAACACTTTAAAAAACGTGTAGATTTTTATTAAAAAAAACTGCAAAGTTTAGGACTTATATGGACAATACCAAAAAAAGTGCCAAAATTTCGTGGTTTTTCGAGTGCCGCAAAGTTAGCACAGGTCTTTCGAAGCTGCAAACTTGAATATACTGTAGTGTTAGTGGTCCTAACAACATATTCAAAAAGCAGAACTAGCCGTTAGCTTGCGATTTTAGCGATTTTTCTGGTCAAATATGACTGGCCTACTGGGGCAACAAAGGAGCGGAGAGAGAGGAGCCCCGGGGCACCAGCCCCGCTTGCTCTCCCCCAAACCCGGCTCTGGCAACTCCTGCGTCATCGCCATACCAATTACTATATCTGTAGGTATATACTACGCGGCAGCAACAACGGCCTTCTAAGGGCGTTAGTTGAGCGCCTCGACTGTCCTCTCACAAAGTATTTTTATTTTATTTTTGTATGCCTTAGCTTATATCACTAACATAGTTCTTAAGGTTTTTCTGTACTAACAACATATGGATCTAGATCTGGTCTGAAATAAACGATTTTTATTTATTTTATTTATATAGCATTTATATTTTATTTATAATGCGCTATTCGGCGGCAATAACCTTGACAATTTCGAGACTTATAAAACCATCCTATGTAAACGTAATTTCGCGCCAAAATGCCATAGGGATGCCTGTCTACGCCATTATGCATTTGCATAATGGCGTAGACGTGCATATGCACGCGTTATGGCATTTGCGGAGAGGTTTGACTGTGAGTATGTGAATCATTGTCATATTATTCACATACTGACAGTCAAGCCCTACTAAGTACTGTCCTTATTTTATATGTATTAGGTTATAGTATTTACTAACTTTAGGCTAAGAACCTGTAACTAACTTTATCTATGATCCCAGTTGGTCGAAATAAATGTCTTGAATTGAATTGAATTATACCTTGATGTAGAACTTCATGGCGCACAGCGTGCACGCGTAGTTCTTGATGCCGGTGTGTCGGATGAGGTGGATCTTGAGGTTGCCGGGCTGCGCGAATTTCTTACCGCACTGGTAGCAGCCGTAGTTACGCTCGTTGTTGTGAGTTTCGATGTGCATCTGTGGACATTTCAGTGAGTATTATTATTTATTGCAGAATAAATAATTGATTTTGATTTTTGATTTTGATTAGTTTTCTTAACCCCGACGAAAAAGATGGGTGTTAAAGTTTAACTCTTTAGGGTTCCGTACTCAAATAGTAAAACGGGACCCTATTACTAAGACTCCGCTGTCTGTCAGTCTGTCTGTCTGTCCGTCTGTCACCAGGCTGTATCTCAATAACCGTGATCGACAGTTGACATTTTCACAGATACTAAAAAACAGAATTAAATAAATATTTATAGATAATGGTACGAAACCCTTCGTGCGCGAGTCCGACTCGCACTTGGCTGATTTTTTTAAATATTTTACACTGATGCGCTTTTTGTATTTTCTTTATGCAGAATTGTTTTGCTCTACAAGGCGCGAACGAGGCTTGAACTGAAAAAGGGTTAAGATGTGTGTCTGGCTGTATATATATATCGTATGGCTTTTATACAGTTGAAATTAATACTAACAATGAGTACAAGTTTAAAAGATTACAATTTAATATCTAAGTTGAGTAGCCAGTCCCTTGCTGCAGGGGTCAGCGCCAATAGCTCATCCATACCTCCCGTGAATAGTCTTCTGGGGCATTCCTCAACAATGTGTAGGACGGTTTGTGTTGGCGCACCACAGTCACAGTCAGCTTCTGTTGATATGCCCCACTTGTGTAGGTTGTGATTGCAGCACCCAACGCCCGTCCGGATGCGGTTCAGAGTGACCCAGGTCTTGCGGTGTTCGTTAAAGCCCGTTGGAGTTCTAGTGGGGTCTATGTTAGGGGCTCCATCCTGTTCCTGCCACTGCTTCCTCCACTCCAAATGGATACTGAAGGGCTCCGAGCCCTGTAGCTTGCAGTCGGACCATATGGGTTTGCGGGACGGTAGACGAGGGTGAGGCAGGTGATGGAGTGTCTCTCTAATTGGCAGCGCTTGCGTTGTTGCCTTAGTCCACTCCCGCGCCGCAGCATGTGTTCTTCTTATATCCGGCGGAGCAATATGCGACAGCATGGGGAGCCATCTGGTGGGAGTTGGCTTCAAGCTTCCGGATATAGTTCGCATAACTCGGTTCAGTTGAACGTCGATCTTACTCGTATGCGCGCTTCTATACCATGCTGGAGCACAATACTCCGCCGGCGAATATACGAGTGCGATGGAGGAAGAGCGCAAGACGTCAGCCCGAGCTCCCCATGATGTTCCTGCTAGCCGGTTTATGAGATTAACACGTGTTTTCACTTTTTGGGCCAGGTTTTCCAAGTGTACCTTATAGGTAAGTGACCGGTCTAGCATGACACCCAGGTATTTCGGCTTCGAATTGTGACGCAGTTTTTGGCCGCAAAAAGTTATATCCACCTCTCTGTTTGCAAGACTGTTAGAAAGGTGAAAAGCCGCAACCTCAGTCTTAGAGGGGTTCGGGCAGAGTCTCCACTTGACGTAATACCGGTCCAAAATGTCGAGGTCTTGCTTGAGCACAGATTCACCCGCTTCAAACTTCTTTGTCTGGGTTGTCAGCGCAATGTCATCGGCGTATAGAAACTTGCGGCATTCTGTAGCGGGCATATCACTGGTGTATATATTGAACAGGAGGGGAGCCAAGACCGAGCCCTGTGGAAGTCCGTTTTTCAAGAGCCTGTATTTGCTAACTTTGTCATCCAGCAGAACAGTTATCTTACGTGGTCCCATCATGTTGCCCAGGAGACGGAGTATTTTTGCAGAGGGAATAATTTTGCCTGCTTTATAGATCAAGCCTTTTATCCACACAGTATCATACGCTGCCCTCAGATCCACGAAAGCAGCTAAAGTCTTCTGACCTCGTTGAAAACCGGCTTCTATGTAACTACTGAGTGCCAGGACTTGATCGCTGCAGCTTCTACCAGCGCGGAAGCCCGCTTGCTCAACAGGAATCCTCTTGTCCACGATATCCCTAATCCTGTTGTATAGTAGGCGCTCAAGCAGTTTAAATGTAACACTCAGCAAAGATATGGGCCTAAAATTAGCTGGATCATCGGGAGTTTTTCCTGGCTTTAGTATGGCTATCACCTTAGACTTCATGAACATGGTGGGAGGTATGCCAGTTTCGAAGATGTTGTTGTAGAAATCTGTTAGCCACCGTAAGGCTCGCTTACCCATATGTGTAAGAAATTCCGGGTAAATGTTATCTATACCGGCGGCTTTTCGACACTTAATCTGTTTGAGGGCTAAGCGAACCTCTTCCACGGCAAAAGGAGAATCAAGAGCCTCACATCGATTTTGATCCCCGAGTAAAATCCTGGTTGCACCTTTGATGGCTTTGGCAAATCCTTTGTCGACTGAAGCGCTCTTTGTGATGTTCTTAAGGCGTTCTGCTACTTCGTCTGGATGGATAGTTGCCTGCTTTCTATCGGGCTGTGAAGCGCCGCCTAGTTTTCGTAGTAACTCCCAACTTTTCCTGCTCGAGTGCGTAAAGCTCATACCCTCGGGGTGGTGATTGGTCAGAATCTACCTCCGTGTGGTCCACCCCGGGCAACGGCTTCACTTCGAAGACGGCTGAAAGATTCCGACTGTTCCTGGCAAGCTGAACCTGCTCCATCAGAGCCTCTCAGCTAATCTTGTGTTTTAAATTGAAATTGATAATGTTCTCAACAAATTGCGGTCCCTCCAAGGGGCCTCTGACAAAAAGTTTGGGACCTTCTGTCCTAATACTTCAAATTAATGTCTGTCTGGCTGTGTCATTGTAACTCCCAAACGGATGACAGTTCATCAAAAACTAGATAGAGATGTGAAACTAAAGACACACTCCTCAGCATCAGGGATTCACTAAAAAGGCCAAAGTGACATGTCACTTCTCATCATGTCTTGATGCCGGTGTGGATCAGCTCGTGGTTCTTGAGTACCTTGAGGTACGCGAAGTCCTTGCACTGGTAATACCTCACGAGGAGTGTGTCATGTCTTGAAACAAGCCTAGCCTACCTTCAAATTGTGCGCTTGCACAAACTTGGCATCACACAGATGGCACGCATGCTTCTTGATGCCGGCGTGGATCAGCTCGTGGTTCTTGAGTACGTTGAGGTACGCGAAGTCCTTGCCGCAGGTGAGGCACTGGTACTTCCTCACGCCGGAGTGGGTGCGAGAGTGGCTGGACAGGCTCCGGAATGTGAGGAATGTTTTGTCGCATTCGCTGCATTTTATGTCAGGCTGGAAAGTTTAAGTAAGGCTGCAGTACACTTTTTAACATAGCAAATTGTATGCTAGGTAAAAAATCGCTCTGATGCTGAAGGCTGGGTGGTCTAGATGTAAGGATGCTGCTCCGGTAAAGCAGAGGGTGCAGGTTCGATTCCCGCCTAAGGCTACAATCGATCATGGTTAATTTCTTCTTTGTTGTCTTTGTATTTGATACTACTGAATTAGAATTTGCAGTAGATGTTTTTTGGTATGACAAACTGAGGAAGTGTAAATTAAATCGGTGGCCTATTTCAAATAGTTTCAAGTTACAATGTTTCTAGTAAAATTGTAGAATTTACCAATTTGATCCGTCGTTATTGGTCAAGCCCCTCTGTTTACCCTGTTTAGATTTGTAAAATTGTAACATGCAGCTTTCCAACTTTGGGCCGCCGATAACTTATATTTGGGCATATGTAAAACCTAACTTGAATGCATACTTTGTCTGATTGTCTGGCAGACTCATAAGCAATTAACTGTTTCATTGTGAATTTGAAATAGTGTTAAGATGTGGTTATGATGCATAAATGAAAGATATGCCTATGCTGGGAAATTATAAATACAGACTAGATTGAAAGATCAAAATGAAAAAACCTTGTCCCATACAATGTCAACAGAATGTACGGTCGCCATCACATACATAGCTACCTACACTATAGGTGTTCAAAAATATCGGCACATGCACCCTAATGCCTTGAAAACAGAGGTGTGTTCCGATGTTTGTGAGCTGCTTGTTTGCTCCGATGTATGTGATGGCGACTGTACAGTCACCGGCATCAATATATGATGAATCAAAGGCCGCAAAAATATCTGACACGCTCTTACAGCTCTAGGAATAGAGTTGTCATCAGATATTTTTGCGGCCTTTGTTCCATCATATATTTATGCCGGTGACTGTGCATTATACGAGTATTTCAATGGAAATTAAACCTTTTATAAGACACATAAAGTCGCGTTTCTCTTGTTTCATTTAATGTTAAAGCAAAGGAACCAGTCGTATTTTGTAAATAGCTTGATTTAAATTCCACTAACAAAAACATTGTGTGTATAAACATTTTACCTTCTTTCCAAAGTGGCTCCGCATGTGGGCTTCTAAAGTTTCATACTTTTGAAACCTCTTGTCGCATTTAACACACTTCATACGGTCCCTCTTCTTTGCTTGTTCTGTACTTTTTCTATATACCCTTTTTTTTCTCCTGAAATCAAGAAAAATATATCTGTAATGGCTAAAACTTATATTTTATCTGAACAAAACCACCCTTTGTTATATTTATACTTTCAGGAGGCGAAAAAGTTTTAAGTACCATGTTAGATGTGAATCTAATAATTCTAATTTGGTTTTAAAATCATTGGTAATAAGGATCTTGTCTTAGCTTAGTGCTTTGTGTTGGTTATTGGCTGTGTATAAATAGTCCATAGAATGAATGAGAAGAGAAACTAACATTTTTTTAGGAGCTTCCTCATAAGGGTCGCTGGATTCAGGGCTGGAGGAAGAGTCCTCCTGCAGGCCCTGCGCTGCTAATTCATCAATAACATTATTTTCTATTGACTGCCCTTCATCCTCCACCTGCAAATTAGAGTTTAAATTTATTGTAACCTTCCACACAAACTGATCTAAATTTACATTTGTACAATCTATGTTTTTAATGTAACTGCTATAATGCTGCTGCAACATGGACGAATAATACTCTGGACAGGCTATACGTGATGCCACAACGAGGGATGGAAATGCCTATGCAGCTAAATTAGAAACTGGTCTTGAAATGGCTGATGGCTTACCATAAACATCCTACTTAATTGGGACGGGTAATGGTTTGTTGGGCACAACTTCATACTGAATCAGTTGTGCCCAACAAAAAAAAGTGGAACTATGACAAGGACAACAAACGATATTTCTCTTTCTGTCACACTTATGGAGATTTGTATGCTACCATCTCCTTCGCATGTGGTATTATTATTAACATAGCTTGTCCTGAGTATTATACATCCTAACTGCACAAGTGCACAGCAGTTTTAACAAATAGATAATTAAATGTCTTTCATGTCATAAAAAAACTTTCAGTGGAGGATCCCGTATTTTGTATTAGGGGCCCAGGATTTTGACTGGGTTACTTGACAGTTGACTTGGCACCTACTGAGAACATTGAATTTAGTCAAAAATGTAAGATTTGTCATGGGAGCACTCAGATGCTGCTACTTGAATTTTGTAAGTTAAAACATCCAGGGATTTCACATTAGTAAAATAGAAAATATAATCTAAGAACTGCGCAGTGTGGGGGGCTGCAAAATATTATCTTACTGTTGGTTGCGCCATGAAAAAGGTTGAAAAACACTGCTCTAGATAATACAGGTTTGTTTGAGCTTGACTTAATGGTCAAATAACTATTGAATAGGTGCATCCACACCAAACGCACGCTCAGGCGAGCGGCTCGCCCGAGCCCTCCGCACGCTCACCCAAGCCGCTCAGGCGAGCGTACGGAGGGCTCGGGTGAGCGTGCATTCAGTGTGGACGCTATTTTTCACGTGATTCATTTGAAAACGATCGGGTGAGCGTGTGGCCACACAAAACATCCATCCACACCAGCTCGGCTCTGGTGAGCCGCTCGCCCGAGCGTGCGGAGGCTCGGGCGAGCTGCTCAGGCGCGCCGATCGCCGTCCACACTTAGCGCGCACGCTAGGGCGAGCCGCGCTCGGGTGAGCGTGCGTTTGGTGTGGACGTACCTAATAAATATTGCTTTACAGTCTTGTCAAATGAATTAACTTATAAGTACCAAAATATATTTCTAATAAGTCAGGTTTATAGAGACAACTATTTTATTACCTTCAATTGTTGCCTTAGTATAGAATTGGACCTGGAGACTACTTGTTTGAAGTAGTATAACTGGTTTAATAAATCTAGACACGACTGACATATTAGTTTCGGCAAGGGGTCGCTTTCTGAAATCTGAAACCAACACGTTATTTATTAACATTCCGTTAGCAATATGGGCGGTGTTAGTAAATCAAATTAAACGTTATACTCTTGTAGCTGTAAAGGGTACATAAACACGACTTGTACAAAGAATAATAAATTAAAAATGTATTTCCGTACCTCAACAGACGTACAATACTTGAATACTTCGGAGGTACAGACAGAAAACAACTCTTTCAAAGGTTCTCCATTCGCTAAGCAAGCTCGGCAAACGTTCTGCAAGTCTAGCGTTTCTTCCATCTCCATGAAGAACTATAACTAAAATGTAGGAAATTACATACTCTTTGACTAAAATGCCCAATAAATAGACAGGAATTTGTTTAAATAACCATAAATTATTTAATTGGAAACAACAAACAACTTCAACTTTAGCCAGCTATTTATATCTGTCAAAAGTGTCAAACAAAACGGGAGCCAATAATGTACGGCCCGATAAAACGCGTCTACTTTTAGTGGATTTGAATTATTGGGTCGTACATTATCAGGGCGGACAGACAAAAATGGCTTTCAATTATTACCCCGGACCAAGTTTGCTGCCAGTCAAAAGCGAACTCTGCTTTAGATTGGTTAGTTCACTTGTGTCCCTCAGACCGGAAATAGCCACCCCACGAAGCGGGATAGCGTCGTGCCACTGGAGACTTTTTAATGGACGCCAATTATTGGGCTGTACGTTATCAGGTCGTACAAAATTGGCTTCCAATTATTGCCCCGTACCGAATTTGCTCAGGGTGATAATGCACGGCCCAATAATGTACGGCCCGATAATACGCGTCCAATGGATGCGTATTGTTGGGCTTTACATTATCATGGCCGTACATTAACCGGCACCAAACAAAACAATACGAACATGTATCATAATCATAATCATAATCGTTTATTGCACCATGGTAAAATAAAAGTTCTTACAATATGTATGTGTCTCATGGACCCTGGACGGGTATAGCAAACTTAAATTATTAAATTGTTACCTACATTTGCTAGTGTGTAGGCAGAATTAGGAAAAGCTAAATTTACAAAGCAAAAACACACTATAGCTTATATAAATCTAAATTCAATTCAATATAGTATACATCATAAAATCAAAACAAAAAAAATACTTTCGCTCTTATTATTTATCACTAAAATAATCTTCTACTGTGTAATATGTTTTGTTTGCTAGATATGATTTTAACTTTTTTGCGTAAGTCTTCAGTCTTCAGTCTTAGTCATGCTTAAAAACACCGTAAGAGAATAATTAGAGTTAACAAAAAAACATGAGGCAATAAGCATTTATTTTTTCCGCATGAATTGATCTTATAGGTTAAACAGTTTAATCAAATATAAACCTAACATTCGTTTTATATTTTGTCTTAGGGTAATCCACTCGTCCAAGACCTTTGTCCAATGTGCATGGCGTCTCACTCACTCTCTCTTCAAGCAAAATGTGAGAAACAAATACACATTGGACAAAGATCTAGGACGAGTGGAATACCACCCTTAAACGTCTGCTAGACGGTCGCCAACACGCCCCACCGACCGAGCGACCTTGGTCGGCACCGACCGACCACTGTAGTATTGTATTATGGTCGCACCACACTTGGGGGTTCGTCGTTCGTAGGTAGGAAGGTTGCCGAGGCGCAAACAGACTGCTTTTTTGCCATCATGAGGAAGCGATGCGCGTCACTCCTCACCCGCAGCCGTGGCAGCACTAAGACTAACAGTATCCTAAGTACGTTGGCTCAGCGGTGAGACTCGCCTCTGGTAGACAGGTACGTGCAACTACACGCACTTGTGGCCGTACAGCCGCGAAAGTTTTAATGTAAATGTTGTGTAATGTTTTGTTGTGTCTCATTAATTGTAGTACTAACAATAGATATATAAGTTATTGTATTACCTAACCCTATGGACTAAAAGTCTGAAATAAATTAATATAATAATAATAATTAGGGGACAACGATTACTCGCGTCCGTAGGAAGATAACCTTATATAACCTTTTTTTTTTACGTGTGGAAATGCCTTTGCGCATCTCGCCCGGCCGGGGAAACCAGGGCGGGTATGTCGGACTCCCGGGAACCGCCCGGACTACGGACTAAAACCCCACGGTGTTCCATCTCGTCACCAAGGTGCCGGGTTACGGGCACGCCGAAGCACTCTTCCGCGACCCGACGGTGACTGGCCTTTTTAGGGGCCCCAAACTCAGGTGGTAACCTGCGCCAATGCAACGAGTGGCGCACGGGAACACAGTTAGTGACGCGGCCGACAGACTTCCCCAACCTTTTAGATACCCTACACGTGTCCCCTGGGTGCTGCTAAAGATTAATCAACTTTGGCTGCTGCACTACATTCTTCATGAGAGCCTAGCAGCAATTAAACAGAACCATTAATACAGGGTGTGGCCTGTAATAGGAGCAATAAATTAAACGGTAGATTATGAAACTTGTGAATTTCCACTTGGTTTTATTTAAAAAAGCATATTTTTTTAATATTTTTTTTCTTTAAAATAAGTTTACTTGTATTGTTTTACTTTACTGGAGTGCTATAAGTAACTTTTGATTTTAAAAACACAAAAAAAAAGAAATAAAAATTAAAAAAACACAAAAATATCTTTTGAAAACAAAAATGTTAAAACTATTATGACTCATTACATGATGTTACCTAAAAATCTGCATTGACTGCTGTGCTATGATGTCGTGGTGCCAAGATACATTACTTGGAGTTCATAACTTTCGATCAAAATTTCTCCGAATCCAAAAATAAATAAAATTAATGGGACACAAGGGGTTACTTAAAATGCTCTAAGGAAGCGTCCTTTTGAATATTTGCTCCTATTATAGGCCACACCCTGTATATTATGTTTCTGTTCTTTTCAATGCCATACGATTCAATAAAATAAACTGTAGTATGAAATTTTGCTGCAAACAACTGTCTACACGGTCGGTGTGGACCAATGTCGGAGGGGCGTGTTGGCGACCGTCTAGCAGACACTTTAAGCGTGCTCAAAATTGGCGGCCAAACAATGGCTCTTTGGGTTTGGACGGAATGTGGTGGAAGGATGAAACTTGGATGAAACTATCTATAAAAACCATTTGAACATAAATAATCGTAGGTTCGTAGGTACTTGGTTTTAATGTAATAATTTTTTGTTGAATGTATTGGGTGGGAATATTGGTTATTAACTATATTATGTTTTTATAGTTTCGTAATTCGTACTATAATGATTAGACTATACTTACTTTACTCTTTGGATTAGACCTACCCATAGAGGTAGAAGGACCCACCCAACCAATGACATTTTTTGACATTTTGAGTATTTTGACAGTACCTAGTGCAAAAGATATTGACAAAAAGAGATACACAGCGTGTTTCAGTTTCGTACATTTAATTGGCCTAATTAATAATACCTATATAAACTATTATAACTTCCTAATTAAGTTCCATGTTGTTTTTATATTTTGACAAGGTTTTATAATTAATAATATTATGCATTAATTATATGTGAATACAAATAGTTTATTTCCAGAAAATAAAACGCACAGTACCTACATAAAAAATATATAATAAAAATAAAATGTAGATAACCTGGATTTATCAAACTAGATGTCTCGGTAAGGTTGAACTGAAAAAAATGATTTACATAGGTGTTTTACATAGTAAATAATCAAACGAGCGAGCGAAGCGAACGAAGTTTTCCGTTTCAACTCGAGTTCTACAGCTCACAGAGCCACTAGTGGGTACTTGGTTGAGCACTTTCCGTGGCTTATTAAAGCATTCAGTAACGAGTATTGAGTCCACCACTTGTCCATTCAAAGAAAATATATTTATAGGTACCTATTGTATTGTTTAAACTTAAATATAAAATAAGTACTACAGTCGCCATCACATACATCGGTACACTATAGGTGTTCAAAAATATCGGCACATGCACCCTAATGCCTTGAAAATATTGATATTTTATTTTAATATTTAAATCTCAAAAACTACTGGACGAATTTTTATGAAACTTTCCAGTAATTTACCTTATATAGCAGAAAATTTAATCACTTTTAGGGACGAAAAAGGGGATGAAACTTTGTATGGAAACCATTTTATGTTGCGAGAGCGGCGTGATTATTACCATGGTAACGTCATCAAATTAGAAAATGGTTCTAGAAAGAGTTAGTGGAATGAAGATTCTATGCGTAAGGAAATTGATTTATCCTACTAATAAGGTAGGTAGGTGCATACTTGCATAGTGCCTGCCTTGGCTAATATTAGCAGTTCACCTCCGGTGGCGAGGCAGCTAGGCAGTTGGTGATGGCCTGAAGGGCTGTGATAGGATTTATCGCTGCGAGAGGGTGCGTCTGTGTTTGTGCGAGCACGTACGCACCATAATATATCCTGCGCAACGGACTGTTTCTGGATTTTGGTAACGTGATCATAAAAGCCCTGTGGCGATGGACCGAGGTCTGACTTTGCAAGTCGGGCTTTGTCTAAGATCTGCACACAGGCGGTTCGGAGAGAGTGGTCGTTTTCGCACTGCACTGTAACACCAGCGCGAGCTACTAAGGTATATATCTATCTATCTATCTATACATATAATAAATATAAAAAATAAATAAATAAATATTATGGGACAATCTTACACAAATCAACCTAGGCCCACGGTAAGCTCAATAAGGCTTGTGTTGTGGGTACTAGGCGATGATATATATAAAATTCAGTGATCGGAATTTACGGTGCAACACGGCGGGATATCGAGTAGAAGTATTAAAATGGATAAGACAAAATCCCGGCATCTTGTTTAAAAAGATGCTAGTGAGAATTATGGTATTTGTAATTAGGCCGCTTCGGCTGCCCCATGTCAAAACCAAATAGGGTTGTTTTTTTTTTAAATAGTATCGTAACATATTTTTGCCTAGTCCTCACCAATTTACGGAGACACCAGCTTAAAAATCATCATAATTACCCAGATTTTAATACCTTGAAACCTAGCAAGTGCCATTAGAACTATCACTTTACCAGTTTTAAACATAGTAACTCACCTTAGCCGTTACAAACCTAGTAAGTGTTTGAGACTTGCTAGGTTTTGGCGTGGTATAAAAGCCTTACTAGGTTTTTGAATTGGGAATCGTCGAGCAATGGGCTGGGGTATGACACGGTGTAAACCTATAAATATAACCTAGTAAGTAATGGGGAGTATTCATGACCTCTTTCATCCCTGAAATTATCACTAGGAACGATTCTTATTTATTGATTCTTATTCATATATTTTATTTCATGCAATATGATCCGAATCACTGTCCTCCAAATACGGAGCGGAGCATATCCATATTAAGAGTGCTCTTCAAAAAAGCGCTCGCTCAGAATTCGGTATTTTGACACGCGTAGTGCGTTTGTGTGTGTAAATACTACTACCACCCACACAAACGTACCTAACCCCCACATGCACAGCGAGATCGCACCAGCCGCGGGTGCCGTCCCTTTCTAGCTATATGTAAGTGCGATCGGGATAGAACTAACCGCGGAGCTTGCCGATGCAAATATCTGTATAGCGCACCGTTGGAATTCACTCCGTGACCGATATTGATACTTGCACTAAAAAGTGGTAAGTATTACTTCGCTAACATGATGTTCTAGAACATCATGTTAGCGAAGTTAGATAACTTGAATAAAGTAAGTATTTAATTTTTGAGCACAAGTTTTCTATTTGTATTAAAATACTATGATATGACAAAGTATTTTTAGTTTCGTTTTTTTAGTATAAAATAAACTAACGAGTTTTAAAGTTGTCAGTAATAAGAATAATAATTTGTTTTACGGATATTAATAGTTTGCATGTTATCTGAGTCTTATTTATATATAGTATTGTAGTGAAATTATACCAGTAGACCCACTACTAGGAAATTACTGGGTACTTACGTATTCATTTCTTGAAGAAATTTTTTTTGTTATGGACAGTATAAAAAAACTGCCCTTCATAGAAATTACTATGTCCGTTTCTTACCAAAGGAACTGAAAATTATAAATTATACAAACACAGCTTTTTATCTAGAATACAATTAATTAATGCGTGATTTTATTCAAAAACCTAAAACCTCAGATGATAAAAAGGAATAGATATGAAACGGGGGCTTGGCGCGTGTCGGTGCGACATGGCCAAATGGGCATGTCACTGCCCACCGCATGTTAGTCGCAATTTGCCGTGAATCTGAAATGTTTTTCCACGTTTACTCAAAATGCCGAATTGTAGCGTGGTTACATGCAAAAATAGGAATGAAACTAAAACCTACATGAATGGTGGAGTCACGCACCACATGTGAGTATTAGTATTTTCACTTAAGTCAGTAAAAACTAATATTTTAATAAATAAACGCAACGCCGCATCATTTCTCGGGATCGAACTAACATATCGAACGAAAAAGCATATTTTTGTTCTATGCGTTGTACATTGAACGTTCAATACAGTAAATCACGGCGCAATGTATTAAACCACTATGGATATGGACGATGCTTGATTTTTTTAGTGGTACGGCCGCTGCTTGGCGTCGCAAACTAGAGCGGTGCCAAAGTGCAGTTACAATTTACGCGTAATCGATAAAATAGAAGTACGATATCATACTAGTTATTTTATTTCGACTACTTTCGCTGTTTTATTTTATTTAATTACTTGTTTTGGTTGGGTGCCTATCTTAAAGGTAACTAATAACATACTAATAAGATTAAAAGGCACAAAATGTTTACGGTACCTACTAATAAGATTTTCACTAAGTTGCAGTATGAACGGTAAATAGACATATTAAAATTGTATGTACAAGTATATAATTTAGTTGCAAATGGCTTCAGAACAACTTTAAATGTGATATTATTACCAATTATTTATTTTAAATGAGTATTTTTTACTTTCATTTGAAATGTGATAATTGAAGAAGAAATCTCGGTTTCTTATTACAGTTTTCCAAAGAATCCGAGTAGGTACTAAAAAAATGGATAGATGCTACTGGCAGAGGTCCTAACTGGTTTCCTGTACAGAGAAGAGTTAATGTGTTCGTAACATTTTCAAGAAAAATGTTTCCAACCACTTAATAAGAGCCGTACACTTTTCGAATATTTGACACCTCGCTTGCTTGAAACCTAGGTGTAAAATGTATGGTAACACATCTTCGCACATCTTTGGTGGATACTCGCCCTTAGCCTTAAATCTCGTAATATGAGTAATGGACATATTATTTCGCGCCAAAATGCGAGTCGGATCGGCCTGGTACCTACAGGTCAAAAATATCGATGTGACCAGAGTTTTAAATGTATGTGAACACGAACTTATAAAAAGCCGTTTATGTTACTCCTGTAGGTATTCGTCAATATTTTTTACTTTTGCGATTTATGGTAAGTTAACAACCCGTTTTATTTAAACTTGTAGCTAGAAGTTTAAATACCACCACATAAACTTACCATGTCGTCGAAGTTGTTACCCATCAATATCTTAACATAATATTAATTTTAATATCAATGTCGATAAAACATAATTTTAACGTTTGTCGCCCCCCTAGTGTAGTGCGTTTAAGCCAATCACAGCCCTTGTTTGCATGTTGCCGTAGACTCACTGGCAACGCCCGAGTCTTTGTTTTTACACGGTTCAATGTGTGTGCCTGTGGGCGCTGCGGTGGGAGAAAACTGGGGACATCGGTTTTGGTTGAAATTAAGCAGTACGGCACTTCTCCCTTTTTTTATGTTCTGAGCATAAAACCTATGTCACTTTTTAGGATTCCGTACTCAAAGAGTAAAACGGGACCCTATTACTAAGACTCCACTGTCCGTCTGTCTGTCCGTCTGTCACCAGGCTGTATCTCATGAACCGTGATAGATAGAGATTTGAAATGTGATGTATTTCTGTTGTCGCTATTTATAACAAAAAATACTAAAAAACAGAATACATCATTTTATTTTTATTTTAGTTTTTATCTGTTTCTTTTTCTTTTACAATCTTACACAAATCGACCTTGCCCCAAACTAAGCAAAGCTTGTACTATGGGTACTAGACAACGATAAACATACTTACATAGATAAATAAATACTTAAATACATAGAAAACATCCATGACTCAGGAACAAATATTTGTGCTCATCACACAAATAAATGCCCTTACCGGGATTCAAACCCGGGACCTCCAGCTTCGTAGGCAGAGTCACTACCAAGTTACTAACTAGGCTACAGGGGGTTCCTATACAACAATTTTTTTGCCGTTTAAAGATATAGATAATGGTACGGTACCCTTCGTGCGCGAGTCCGACTCGCACTTGGCCGGTTTTTAAAACATTTATTTCGAAATAAAGAGTGATACTCGGAAATGTCAAAGGGAAGGTCAATCGTCGAATCCGACTCGGCTGGGCAGCATTCGGGAAGCTACGGCACATCTTTTCGTCCAATATTCCGCAGTGTCTCAAGACGAGAGTCTTTGACCAGTGTGTGTTGCCAGTGATGACATATGGCACGGAAACGTGGTCGCTTACTAAAGGCCACATAAGAAGGCTCAAAGTCACTCAAAGGGCAATGGCTCTCCATTGCCCTTTGAGTGACTTTGAGCCTATGCTATGCTATGCTGGGAGTTTCTCTGCGCGATCGCATCAGAAATGAGGCTATCCGCAGCAGAACAAAGGTAACTGATAAAGCCCTCCGAATTGCTTAACTTAAGTGGCAGTGGGCGGGGCACATTGCACGTAGAACCGATGGCCGTTGGGGCGGAAAGGTTCTCGAGTGGCAACCACGTACCGGAAGGCACAGCGTGGGTAGGCCCCCCGCAAGGTGGACTGATGACCTGGTAAAGGTCGCGGGAGTCCGCTGGATGAGGGTGGCGCAGGACCGGCCATTGTGGCACTCTTTGGGGGAGGCCTATGTCCAGCAGTGAACGTCTTTCTGCTGATATGATGATGATGATGACTCGGAAATGTAATAAAACCACGTAAAATCTTCCTTTCCAGTGTAAACCCCCGGTGTGTGTTATTATTATATATAAACGAAAATCATTACTAAATGCAAGGTAGGATCGTGCTGTACTTAACAAACGCCATATAAGCTTGTTTTTTGAAAAGTTTTTTATTCATCTTGTTATTTTCAATAACCCTGCATATTATGTCGCTGGTTCGTGGGTACTTGTACAGACAAATCACACAAACCCAAACAAGATAGGTCTATCTATTTTAGTTAAGGAGTTCCCATGACCACCTTCCATCATCAGATCCTGGAAATCATCCATCACCAAAGTGTTTACCATGACAAAACAGATGAGCTCAAACTAGATGGGTTTATCTAGTTTAGTTTAGGAGTTCCATGACCACCTTATAGCTCCATCATCAGACTCTGGAAATCATCCAGCACCAAAGTCTTGCCGTGCCATGACCAAATAAATGAGCCCAAATTCGATGGCTTTATCTTGTTGAGTTTAGGAGTTGCTATGGCCACCTTCCGACTCCATCATCAGACCAGCTCTATGATATTATGTCACCGAAGATACGCAATTGTACCTAATTTGAAGATTTCACCCAAACTCCCATACATACATACATACTAACAAGGTGGACTGATAGTAACAAGTAAATAAATTAAATCTATCAAGTATCACGATCACTCGTACAATAATAATTGACTATAGAACGCGTAGTTTAGACAAAAGGATCCAACCCACAAGACATCACCATTGAAATTTATGACTTTTGTTTTAGGTAGAAGGTTCAATTTTAAATGTTACGTATCCGGTGGGTTTGAGCCTTTTCGCTACACTACGTCATATATGGCAGCTATGCAATTCATAACTTGTCTCGATTAGCCTCACGAATGTATCCCCAGTATAGTTTGACCCCGAGGTTGGTAACAACTATGCCTAGTCGGAGATCAAAATAATATTATTTTATCTGAAGAGTGGCCGGTTAGCTTCGTGAATAGCCACAAATAAACACACTACACGTCTGTATCGGAGGGCTATTCAGCCGGTACTGAGATATATTCCCGCGCGACGGTAAATTTATACTAGTTTTGAATAATTATTTATAAATATAAATTTTGACATAAGTTATATTTTTTGGACTGGATCTTGTTGGTACAAGCATGAACTTTAATGTTGTGTAAGATTCAATACAAAAATTATTCAACAATAATGAGAAAATCCTTGAGTTTTCAGTACGATTTTGTTGACAAATATGGTGTAATTGAGAACAGTTTACATATATATACGTGCAGAATAAGGAAAATTCGAGGCGGCTAGGCGCAATGGCAACATATTACGCTAGTGAAAATAGAAAAAAACAAGTAGGTTCTCATATAACATCATGGAGTATTAGGGGCTCAAACTTATGACTCTGCGCTCTCTTCAGAAAACTACTGTCGGTAATCGGGTATTTTCGGTTAAAGTATTCAGTTCTTCGTAAATTAGAGGCGGCTAGGACCAATATGAGGAGTTTACCTATGCAAATAAGTAATCAGGATCTAGAAAAAGCTCTCCGTTTCTTAGAATTACAACGTCAAAAATCCGTCATTCTCGCTTATTCCTGACCAAAAAACGAGCGCCCTCTTAACATAAAGTTTGGGGTCATTCAACCCGTGTTGCAACGAGAAATCCGATCATTGTATATAATAGATAAATACATATAGATACTTATATACATATATAACATCCATAACTCAGGAACAAATATTCGTGATAATCACACAAATAAATGCACTGACCGGGATTCGAACCCGGGACCTCCAGCTTCGTAGGCAGAGTCGCCCTCATCACCCACTGGGCTACGGAGGCCGTTAAATAAGCTGAAGAGGGTCGAAAGTCTGTACATGGAATGGATTCGAAAAAAAATTGGCTAGGGATACTTAGAAACAACAACAGAACACATTCCAACAGTTTTTAGAATTTGTGTCTGTTTGTCTGTTTATATGACCGCGCATCACGTGAAAACGGCTAAACCGATTTAGATGAAATTTGGTATAGATATAGTTTGAGACCTAAGAAAGGACATAGGATAGTTTTTATCCCCGAAATCATCCTCAAAGGGGATGAAATTGGGGGTGGAAATTTGTATGGATCTACTTAAACCGCTGCACTTATTTGGATGAAAATTGGTATATAAATAGTTTGAGTCCCGAGGAAGGACATAGGATAGGTTTTATGGAGGGGGTGAAAATTTGGATATATTTGATGAAATTTGGTTTAGAGATAGATTAAGTCCTGGGAAAGGACATAAGATAGTTTTTATCCCGTTAATTTGAACACAATTTGGTATAGATATAGTAGATATAGTAGTCTTGGGAACGGACATAGGATAGTTTTAATTCTGGAAATCACTCCCTAAGGGGGTAAAATGGGGGGGTGAAAATGTGGATGGGACCGGTTTAGATGAAATTTGGTATGGAGATAGTTTCAGTCCCGGAGAATACAAAGGATAGTTTTAATCCCGAAAATCATCTCCTGAGGGGGTGAAATTAGGGCTAAAAATTTGGATGGAACCCATTTGATGAAATTTGGTATACAGATAGGTTGAGCCGCGGGGAAGGACAGCGGATGGCTTTTATCCCTAAAACTATCCCCTAAGGGGATGAAATAGGAGGTGAAAATTTGGATGTAACCCATTCAGATGAAATTTGGTAAAGAGATATCAGGAGTCCCAGGGAAGGAAAATGCATAGTTTTTATCCTGAAAATAATCTCCTGAGGAAGTGAAATTAGGTGTGAAAATGTGGATGGGACCGGTTTAGATGAAATTTGGTATGGAGATAGTTTCAGTCCCGGAGAATACAAAGGATAGTTTTAATCCCGAAAATCATCTCCTGAGGGGGTGAAATTAGGGCTAAAAATTTGGATGGAACCCATTTGATGAAATTTGGTATACAGATAGGTTGAGCCGCGGGGAAGGGCAGCGGATGGCTTTTATCCCTAAAACTATCCCCTAAGGGGATGAAATAGGAGGTGAAAATTTGGATGTAACCCATTTAGATGAAATTTGGTAAAGAGATATCAGGAGTCCCAGGGAAGGAAAATGCATAGTTTTTATCCTGAAAATAATCTCCTGAGGAAGTGAAATTAGGGGTGCAAATTTGGATGGTATCCATTTAAATAAGATTTGGTATAGAGTTAGTTTGAGCCGCGAGGAAGGACAGCGGATGGCTTTTATCCCTAAAATAATCCCCTAAGGGGAAAAAATAGGGGGTGAAAATTTGGATGGAACAAATTTACGGTATAGTGTTATCCCGAAAATTATTCCCTAAGGGGGTGAAAATTTGGATGTAACCTATTTAGATGAAATTTGGTATGGAGATAGTTTGATCCCTGGGAAAGGATATAGGATAGTTTTTATTTCGGTAATCATACCCAAAGGGGGTGAAATGGGGGTGAAAATTAGAATGGAACCCATTTAGATGAAATTTGGTAAGAGAGAGAAGGACAGCGAAAGGCTTTCATCCCTACAATAATCCCCTAAGGGGATGAAATAGGAGGTTAAAATTTTGATGGAACACATTTACGGTATAGCGATAGTTGGAGTCCAGGGGAAGGACATAGGTTAGTGTTATCCCGAAAATTATCCCCTAAGGGGGTGAAAATTTGGATAAAACCCATTTAGATGAAATTTGGTTTAGAGATAGTTTGAGTTCCGGGAAAGGACATGGGATAGTTTTTATCCCGGAAATCATCTCTTAAGGGGATGAAATGGGAGGTGAACATTTGTATGGAGCTACTATACAACAGCTGCACCCGTTTAGATAAAATTGTCTCGGGGAAGCACAAAGGATAGTTTTTATCCCGGAAATCAATTCCTAAAGGGGAAATGGAGGGTGAAAGTTTGTATCGAGCTACGATATAAACGAGTTCTACGCGGACGAAGTCGCGGGCAGAAGCTAGTATATATATATTATTATAAAGGTACTTAAGTTGACTATCGCTCTCTGCGATTAAACGGATGTTGGGCAATAAATGTTTAAATAAAAATCATTTCATTTGCTGATAACATTTAATTACTGACTGAATCGTTATATTGTAAACAGTAGAAACCTAGGAACTTGGAATGAAATAAATATAACAGATTTTGAGCAGTCTGCTATCCAAGTAGGTACCTACGTATTTTACGATGCCTCTGAAAACCTTGTAATCAATTTAATTGATCATTGTAATTGGTACTTATGATGTCCTTAATACTGTTAATGCTAGTAATCTAGTTCTATTGTTATGAAAGGTACTTTTGATAACGATGCAATTGATTATTTACTAAATAAATGGAAAAATACCATCATAAGTGACTGCGGGCTGGTTGATACTTACGAAGGTACATTTTTATTAGTTGTAGGTAATTACGTACCATCCAGTTTAATCGGTTCAGTCGTTTTTCTCAATATTGATTCAGTTAAGTACATACCTACTGCTTCAATTATTTAAAGTATTTTTTTAAGTCATTTAAATATGTGTTGTTCATTGATATACCTACTCAATACAGGGCCGTAGTCAGAGTTGAATTTAAGATAGGTCAGCCGTAATTACAGGTAGGGCGCAAGTCAAAATTTAACTCGATCTAATCTGTGTGAGGCAGTTTCTTAAGATAGGGCAATGGTATTTTAAGGTAGGGCCCATAATGCCCTCCCCTAGCTACGGCCCTGACTCAATAGTACCTATACCGTTTAAATTGTATGTTTTATTTTGCAGAGGAACTAAAATAGATTTAGGTACGGAAAAATACATTAAATACTACTAGATTTTTACTTATTTATAGTTAGGTAATGTTAATTTTGGTGAATGTGTATGTAAATTAATATTCACATATGCCTTTAGGCAAAAACGAATACTAGTTTTGATAACATGTTTACTTTCCTAACTGTAAATTCGACTCGCATCATCGGCCGAGAAAGAAGCGCAAGCAAGCAAACGATGACGATACGTCACCCTTAAATAGCATAGTTTTAGGTTATGTTCCTGTATGTTTATATTGTAAATTGTCTTCATTGAACGGTATTAAAATTGCATCATGTATAAGTGTTTACGAATCATGAAACATCAATTATTCGTTGCGGTATGCCTTTTGTCGAGGGGAACAAAAATTGTTATTGTTTCATGAATACTGAGAAAACCTTGCAGTGAACAAACGAACGCGACGCGACGTCCCAATAACATTATGATTGTGTACGTGTAACAAAGTGAAGTGTGTAGTTAAATGGCATAAAATCCCATTGCTGATAAACGATATTTTCAGTTATATCAAAACGGCGCTGCAGTACGGTCGCTTATAACAAGTGTTAATTGATGTTAGCGGAAATGGAAAGTGAAATGAAGAGTGATACAGTACCAATCGCTATCACACCTAGTGATGAAAGAATAGATCGTTTATCACTTTTATTTGAAGAAGAATTCGGAAGTATGCCGTCATTTTACGTAAGAGTACCGGGACGTGTAAATATTATTGGTGAACATATTGATTATTGTGGCTATCCAGTGTTGCCCATGGCATTACAACAAGATATTTTAATTGCGGCAAGTTTAGTACAAGAACCGGAACTTTTTCTACGAAATGCCAACAGTAAATACAAAAGTTTTGATATAAAAATTAAAAGTTTTGAAGACATTGAGATAACACCGGATGTCAACGGAAAACCATTTTGGTATAACTACGTGTTGTGTGGCATTAAAGGAGCTTTAGAGCATTTGGACAATAAAATGGAAAATGGGTTAAAACTTTACATTGACGGAAATATCCCACCAGCTTCTGGCCTTTCCAGCTCATCTGCACTTGTGAGTGCGGCTTGTTTGTCATTTTTATACGCTCAAAATAAAACTTTGAGCAAAACGGAAATAGCGTCTTTGTGCGCTAAAAGTGAAAGATACATCGGGACACAAGGAGGAGGCATGGATCAAGCTATTGCTTTTCTGGCTGAAAAATATTGTGCACAGTATATCACATTCCAACCTCTCCAAGCTACATCGGTGAGTCTACCCGAAGATGCTGTATTCGTTGTAGCACACAGTTTAGCTGAAGCCAATAAAGCAGCGACAAATGATTTTAACAGACGGGTGATAGAGTGTAGACTAGCCGCACAAATTTTGCTTACTCTGCAAGGAATACCCACCGATAAAAAAATTATAACACTAAGTGAAGCCCAAAGAAAAATCGGGAACATTTTGACAGAAATGATTCAGTTGGTGCATAAAAAATTACCAAAAGACGTTTATACAAAGACTGAAGTTTGCGCCATTTTGAACATGGATGAAAAGGAAATGGAAGATCTGTATCTCACAGCAAACACGAAGCACGTAACTGAATTTAAATTAAAGCAAAGAGCCCTTCATGTTTACGAAGAAGCGATGAGAGTAGAAGAATTCCGCAATATATGTAAGCAATCATCAGGCAACGGCAAAGTTAATGGTTCAAATGGTCACGCCACTAATGGCGAATTTCAACATGAATTTGAAGATACCTTGTCTATTCTTGGGAAATTAATGTTAGAGAGTCACGATAGCCTAAAGAATCTATATGAGTGCTCCCATGAAAATCTGGATCGTATTGTTGAAATATCACAAAAAATGGGAATACATTCACGATTAACAGGTGCGGGATGGGGAGGATGCGTTGTAGCCCTCTGTCCAAAGGAACAGTTAGAAGATTATATTGATATATTAAAAGAGGAATTTTACGATAAACATTGCAATATAGATAAGGTGGATGCGCATTTGTATGTTTTTGCCACCACTCCAAACCACGGTGCTGTAATTTATGCTAATCAAGGTTCAATCTAGTAAACAAATGTGGTATATAGTAAAGAGTAGTTATAATCCTAGCATTTATTACCTATACCATCGAATGCATTTATAGTGCCAATTTTTATTTGTTAAGCTGTCAATTTATGAAGTATTACATTTATTTAACTGTAACGAAATATCAGTCACTTCATTTTTACTTTGTAGGTATACTGTATTTTAAGAATAGTTACCTAATGTAAAAACAATATTAATTATATCACATTGTTACCCCAGTAGATAGATATCTACTGGGGTAACGCCTAGGAAGCCATTAGAAACTCGACGCAGTTTTATTTACCTATACATCGCTGTAATCTATTTAAAAAAAATATCTACACTGCGTATTTATAGTACCTACACATAAAATAAAAATTACTAGTTAGTAAATATATATCTTCAACTATGTTGTTTTATTTTTGGGCGATTGTAGTGTATCTGTGCTTATCTAGTGCGCATACGTCACGATGACAGCAGTCATGGCCAGACCGTTGCCGGGAGTGGTGGCCTGTGGTGGTGCGTTGGCTAGCCAAGCTATACAGATATACCTTTAGAATCGGCAAATAAGTGAATACTACATGTGGCGACGAGGATACAAGTAAGTACTAAAAGTACTTTTACTAAAAAAAAAAGAAAAAGGGTATGGGGATATTATAGGTTGTTGTTGGTTCGAAATGCACTCCTATATCAAAAGGGAAATGAAAATAACCCATTAAAGTCACAAGTATCTACTTAAAAAGGGACAAGCATAATTATAATTATGCATTACGTCAATAAATTCCAGACTCGTCATGCAGTTTAATATACGAGTTTAGTTTATTTAAAGTACACCGTACAGCGATTTACAGAGCTGATAATGAATATTTAAACCGGTACTCTTAACGGTCTTACATTGCTCCTTGTCCAAGTCGTTAGATTTAGGCTAACATCGGCAATGATTGTTACCAACCGAATGTGTTAAATAATGATAATAATATAATTTGTTTGCAGAAAAAGGCTAACGTTACATGCCTTAGAGTAAAAATACTATTGTTCCACGTTCTCTCAGCTGGCCCTGTAGCATGGATGGCCTTATCACGCGATAAGTGATAGGATAGAGTTGCCGTCCCTGGCTGACACCGTTCGATAGAATGAGACGACGCGCTTATCCTATCACTTATCGCGTGATAACGCCATCCATGCTACGGGGCCTGTTCTCAACAGCATGCAAATACATAAGACTTATGTTTATTATAGTGGTTGTTAATTATGTTTAATAACATTTACAACCAACTAATTGAATATTTAACTAATTAACACTTTAAATTGTAACATTTTATTATACCAGAATTCAAATAAAATTTGGTAAACAGGAAAAGTGAATACTAAGTACCAACTTAAATAATTTGGCGTATAACGCCTTATCTAACTAATTTGTTCAACTACATCTGATTGACCCTAAAGATAATGCATCAGTGCTATTATTGAATGCGTGATTGATCCATACGGTGTACTCCCTAATCAGGCTCACGGATTATATCACCGTGAGCACCCCGATTAGGGAGTTGTAGGATGTTCACAAATTGGAACGTCGAAGTTTTGTATGTTACCTATGCGTATGCCAGGTATGTAACTAAACTGTACGGCAACAGCAGGAATGGCTTCAGCAGGAAAATTACCTGTAAACATTATAATAGCAGGGTACCTGGTCATTGAATTGGCAAGATTGGATATTTAGCAGTGTTTAAACTGGTCATTTAATTGATAATGTGGCAAGATTTTATTATTATGTATGTTTGCCACCCAAGATAATTAAATGTTTATCGAGGCATAACTTATTATTCAGTGTACTTATCTAAGTGTTGTTGTAGCCTAATTCAACATAATAATCGAGTGCTAAAATACGTAAGTAACTATTTAAATGCGCTGCCTCTTTTATAATAAGAAAATATTCGATCATTAAATTGAACTGAGCAGATTACTGAATCTGGACATTAAATTGACACGTGTTTGTATATTAATGGTGGAATAAAAAACCTGATTACTAAATCAATAAAAGCAGATAAACTTATCTGGTCATTAAATTGGCATATATGTACAGAATTGCAGATCATCAAGTAAAGAGCAGCAGATTGAATGTGGACATTAAATTTTCACGTGTTAATTACTTTTGAATTAACAAAACCTGATTACTGAATCAGTAAAAGCAGATAAACTTATCTGGTCATTAAATTGACATAACAGACTAATTCTGAAAGAAGCAGATTACCGAATCTGGACATTAAATTGTCACGTGTTAATTACTTTTGAATTAACAAAACCTGATCACTGAATCAGTAAAAGCAGATAAACTTATCTGGTCATTAAATTGACATAACAGACTAATTCTGAAAGAAGCAGATTACCGAATCTGGACATTAAATTGTCACGTGTTAGTTACTTTTGAATGAACAAAACCTGATTACTGAATCAGTAAAAGCAGATTAACTTATCTGGTCATTAAATTGACATAACGGGCTTATTTTGAAAGTAGCAGATAACCGAATCTGGCAGACAAATATTCCGCTTAGTAAATCCATTTGAGCAGAATACCTGACAATTAAATTATCATAAACAGATGGCTCTTAAGTTATCTGATTATTAAATGAATTGATTCACCCCAAAACATGTCACATCAAATAGCACAAGGTGCAAATAAAAAAAATAAAAAAAAAATGTGGTGGGTCGATGCACACCAAATTGCACAAGGTGCAAGTGAGCACAAATGTGGTGCTTAAATGCACACCCAATTGCACGAGGTGTGAGTGGGCATAAATGTGGTGCTTAAGGTGGTTCGATTGCTATACAAAACGTTATTTGACATTCGTAGGCTAACGGCGTGATATTTTAAGAAACTTATGTAACAAAATTTCATAAATTGGCTTCCCATTTGCGCCAAATTTCCCCTTTCCTAGAATAAACTTGTATAAACAAGATTAATTTGAGAAATTGGTTTGTCACGTGATATTTTGGGAAAACTATTTTTCTCAAATTAATCTTGTTTATACAAGTTTATTCTAGGAAAGGGGGAATTTGGCGCAAATGGGAAGCCAATTGATGAAAGTTTGTTACATAAGTTTCTTAAAATATCACGCCGTTAGCCTGCGAATGTCAAATAACGCTTTGTATGGCAATCGAACCACCCTAAATGCACACCCAATTGCACAAGGTGCAAGTTAGCACAAATGTGATGCTTAAATGCACATCAAAGACTAATTAGACAAAGTGACAGAGAGCACAGTGTTTCAAATATGCCATGGAGCATATAAAGTGCCAAGTACATGAAAATATGCCAAAGTGCATTAAGTGATAAAACATATAATTACACGAATAATTTTCTGTTCCGTGTCTGTGGGGTAATGACCCAAGACGGGGACATAAATATGGAATATAGGTGTTACATTAACGTTACCTACATACTATAAAGTAACATCTATTTGCAATAGTTATTGTTATTGATATCTTTATGGATTTTAATTAAAACCCAGAATAATAGAAATTGAATTTGAAAATTTAATCGTATGATAATTTAAATGTTGCTTATTTAATTTACTTAAAAAAACTGACGATCACAAAACAGGCTCCTAAAAATTACTATGTGTAATTTTGAATGATTCGTTTATTGTGAATAGATGAATAAATTATAATTAGCTAAATAGTCATTCTGCCCACATATCAAGTAAGCACTACATTTCCGGTTATTCATTGATTAGTGATAATGCATATACGAATATATTTCTCAACTATTGGACATAAATTACCTATAATTATATGCGACGCGACACAGAGATCACATTCGTTGTGCTAGCTGCTGGATGGTGTAACGCAGTTGAGTTGCCCTGAATATACGTTCGAAGAGTAAAAGCGATGACCTTTCGGTTCACAAAGTGAGGTCTTGGAACTACTTGCATTACAAAACTGATATGGTCACTACGTATAGGGTTAAACATAATATAACATATGGTGGTCAACACTTTATAAAAGGAACATTATCAAGTGCAAGTAATACTTGTGATGACTAATTAATTAATAACTTGGTGTTACGTTACATACAAAACATACCTTTCACATTATCAAGGAAGTTATTATGGCATTTACAATGAGGAAGAGTAGTTCTGTGTTGTACATGTGTCGTCCGAGTAATTGAGGGATTCTATCACAAAGTACGGATGTTAATTCGGAAAGTAGTATAGTATTACAAACAAGTTACGAGATTGGGAAGTAACGGATATATCTGGACTAAGCATCCACGTAAGGTTTCTGAATCAGCGTGTGACTTCACAATGTAGCACTATACCTAAACATATTATGTATCAAAGTAATTTGATCATGTAGATGATCACGATTTTCATCCAGTTTTGCCGTACTGATGTGGAACTTTGCAAGTATCTATGTATAAATTAGATGATAGTAAAATGATAAAGTAAGTAGTTACCTACATAGTATGTAGTTCTTGAAGGTGGGCAATTAAATAAAGTATCCTGGTTATGAAGTTTAATAAATAGTGAAACGAGTGTTCCATTGGTGGGCGGAGAAGTGGCACATATTTGAAAAGAAATATGCCAAGCATGGACAAGAATTAAATAACACTTCCTAATAGATTGTGGATCCCCAAGCGGGAAAAAAGGGAACTGATGTAATGGATACCTGAAGCGTATTTAATGTAACATGAAGATAAAAAAAAATTATACATCGGGAACCCTTTATCAATTTATACCTTTAATAAATTTGCACAAAAAATAAAAATAGATAAAAAAGAATTGCAGGGACGGTAAAAGCGATTGTAGCTTATTGAGATAAATACAATATCAATAGTAGCAGTCAACGTATTTAATTAATATGGCTATCCAAATTGCGAATACTGATGATGTTTATTTTGGCTGTTATAGAATGGGGAACATGCTAAAGTAAGTCATGTGTCTTTATATTTCAGTAACATATCTGGATACTTCATTGCGTCAACGTTATGTGCCAATTAAATGTGGCAATAATTGATGAGAATATGTTAATAAATACCAAGTCCACAAATTACTATTAGTTGAATACGAAAATGTAATAAACAACTTTTATAATCAATATTGATTATTGCCTTACCATCCTAGCTGGTAGTTAACTGATACTGTGCCTAGTTTAAAATATATTTTACAGGAAAAGTCATTATTTAAATGAATATGCTGGGTATTTAGGGCAGTCTTTATCTTTCGAAAAGGATAAGGAAGAATTACTATCAGACAGCGTAAAATTGGCACAAAGCCAAATCTGGAAACTGATAACAGACTGGTGTCAGAGTCGATAAGTAGAGTCGAAATGTAGTCGATATGTAGAGTCGATATGTAGAGTCGATATGTAGAGACTATATGTAGAGTCTATATGTAGAGTCAATTGTAGAGTCGATATGTATAGTCGATACGTATACTTAGTCGATATGTAGAGTCGATATGTAGAGTCTGATATATGTAGAGTCTCCAAACCACGAGTTTAAATTTAACCAGTACACAAGTGTGCCTAATTCAGTCATGTATGGCATTGTGTTGTTCAATTTATGTTGATACGTGTATAGAACAGAGGCTAAGTATAAATACCTACTATGTTCGTTGCGCCTTCCTTCGAAGCGCTAACGGAATCTACTTTATGTAACGATGTGTAAAAAAAGGTGTACCTCTGTAAGATAAAAGTAAAAGGTGTACAAACTGCTCAAAATTGGAAATGGAAAATAATATTTACATCAAATATCCCAGGTAAAACTCTGGTGGCGGCGTAATTGATTCCCCTAATTAAAACTTTCCTGCATACTATTGGGGGTAATATTAAATCGGACATTGAAATACATCATGTTAGCATTATTGATGTTTTATGACTTCTATGAGTTAGGTTAGGTTAGGTTAGGATGATATGAATGTTAGGGCCAGTGGGTTGGGGGCCCACATTGCACATGGCCCTACACGTCTGGGGGGAAGGTCAAGCGTCTCTGACCTTCCCCTCCCTTGGCGCGGGTGTCCTGGCGTAGCAGCCAGGGCCGCCGGGGGTCGTCGTGGTAAGAAATGCTGCATCCCATGACGGTCCCCTTAACGGCAGGAGAGGATGACGCCGCTGGGGTTTTAGTGGGTAGGCTCCTCCCCTCCCTCCATCTTATGCGGAGGGGGTTGCGGAAGGAGAGATCCCCACATAACCCCCCACTATGGCCTTTCCCGGGCCGGGGGGTATGTGCAAACACATTTCCCCAGCGTCAAAAAAAAAAAAAAAAAAAAAAAAGGATGATATGAATGTACATTAAAATACATGTGTGATCTAGCGGGAAAAGTAAACAAACAGGTGTTCCTCAGTAGGACTGTAATTTTATAATATCGGAATAATGTCATTTATAAATTTTATAATAAACCGACACACAGTTTCTTACGCCGGGTTTTTTCGTGGCTGAGGTTCATATTTAGAAACAGTGGTAATTACAGGTGTATAAGTGCATAATATTATTAATCTTGGGTTGAAAAAAAATGAACAAATAAAACAAGCTTAGGTTGGACTAAGTACGAGATAGGCACTCACACTATTGAAAAGAGAAAAGATACTGGTGATTTCGAAGTCTGTAATGATAGTACTGGACAAATATATCGGAGAAATGTCCTGTCTGTGAAAAAGGTCAATGGAAAGTTTGTAATCAAGAGACTAGAGAGCGAGAGGATTCAAATATGCAGGAATAAAGTAAAATTCGTTCACTAGTAAAATTCATAAATACGTAATAAATAAACATGATTCTATACTTAAATAGATAATTTAATTTACATAAATAGGTTTCATTTTCATTAAAACAAGAAAGGGATGTAGTGTATCTGTGCTTATCTAGTGCGCATGCGTCACGATGACAGTAGTCATGGCCCGACCGTTGCCGGGAGTGGTGGCCTGTGGTGGTGCGTTGGCTACCCAAGCTATACAGATATACCTTTAGAATCGGCAAATAAGTAAATACTACAGGCGATTATTCGAGCGTTTCAGACGCTTGACTTCGGTGGCCACATTTTTAGATCCGGTAGACTTATATGCTTACCAGAAACGAAATCGAAATATGCCGCCACTTCTTCAAAAATGTGGCCACCGAAGTCAAGCGTTTGAAACGCTCGAATAATCGCCCTTTTGTGGTACGGTCGATTAAACACAAGGAAGACCTCGTATGAATTTAAATACTTATTGCAAGGTACTAGCGCGAATGGATTGAAGGAATAAATGAAGGAAAAAATGTTCATCTGTGTACATGTAACAAAATCATGCTGAAGTGGTCATGTGCAGATTCTATTTAATCTTTTTTTATTTTTATTTATTTATTAAGAAACAAACGGTCACATACATAATTTTTTTACACACTATTATTCAGAATAAAACCAGACCTACAGTTTCCTTAATTATTTCACTAGTGCTAAATAAACATTAGACATTAATAACATTTTACTAAAAATAAGTATTTTCATGGAACTTGGCAAGTAAGCTTAGTACCTACTTAGGTGTAAAGATGAATGCATAATACATGCCAGTACCTATTGATAAATAAAGTTAATTCAATTACACAATGCAATAATATTAATCTAGAGGTTAATGTTTGCTAAACATGGAAAAGGTTTTCTTCAAAGAACTTATACTGCAATTAAAAATATCAACATTTGTTAATTTTACACAATCATTAAAAAGTCTGCAGGCACGTCTAATAAACATATTACGAGCATAACATAATCTGATAGACAGACACAGTAATAAATGTCCAACGTTCCATTGGCGCCAGCCTTTGTGGTTTTTCTCTATACTATACTTGAAACATTCATTCGTTATTACGATAAGACATAACACATTCTTAGTTTATACAGAATTAACTAATAACATTATTTAGGTACCCCTAGTTAAACGAACATATCCTACTATTATGTTCTCAGCCACATTCTCCACTAAAGTTCTCCACGTATGCTGTTGTAAATGTGAAAAATCCAGGTTAAGTATACTTCGATTTAAAAAAAGGAAGTACAAAATAATATGCTGTACTAGAAATATGTTAGTTACTTAGCATCTTAAACATTAGAGTTAGCTGCATTTGTTAATGCATCACGCTGTATAATGTGTAGTTACTTACCTGCATATATAGAAAAATACTCTGTGCTTACCTGGCCGAAATTGCTACAATCGTTTTTTTTATAAAAAAATGTAAATTTGAACGCAGCAGTATATATTGTCAAAGTCATCCTTGACGTTTAAATTTGACTTTGACGTTTCTCTGGATACATCGTAATCGTACAGCAATTTTCATATGAAACTATTTGCAATATTTTACTGACTAAGGAATTTGCTGTAGAAACTAAATGCACGTTTTATTCAGCTCGGAATCTGATATCTTTATATTTCAGGACTCTAGTTGCAGCTGGTGTTAGCCATACATAACTCCTAAAGAGAGGTTAGTAGTGGAAGTATTTTTTTTTTCTATTTTCCACGACTATTCTTAAGCTTCTGTGTGATTTTTTCTCATGTTGACTTGTTTTATAGCTTACCAAGGACTTGCAGCTATGATTTTGTCCAAGGTATAATATCAATATTGCTATGATGTGTCACTGTATTTGAGGTTATGGAATGCAACCTTTGTATTTTTTCCTATTGTCTTTATTTATTTTTAATCATCCCTAAAAATATCCGTGCCCGAACTGGTAACTTTCTGGAAATTTCCTTGCCTATCTTTAAAATTTATCTCGGAGTTGTAAATAGTTTCATAACTCCTCTCTTTTAATTTTTGAATGTATCCATTATCAATTTATCACTTTATGTAGTTTATGTATGTTCCAAGTTACATTCAATCAAAATCAATTATTTATTCTGCAAATAGGCCACAAGGGCACTTTTACATGTCAAATGGTATTCTACAATATAATATTAATAATCTTACACAATAATCATTTTATAATTGCAGATTTTAACCAATTAGTACCTAAATGGTTAACAAACTAAATGTCACTAAATGAAAACTAAAAAAATCTAAAATTGTAAAATATTATCAAATACATTCGATATAAGGTCTGTATCAGAATTAACAATAAGTTTATGATATTAATTTAGTACCCCAGAGATGTATTGTTTAATGTTGACTATAAATACCCTATAATTTTTGTGAATTTGCATGGTTATAACTTTTAACTATTTGATGATCCCAATTCTTAACTTATTTATTTTATTTTAACTCCTTTCATTAGTATTCTTTGTATTGAAAACCCTAAATATTAACAAATATTCTAGTAATTGCACATTCTGTATTAGAAATTGCATAATGAACTAAGATGTTGCATTATTATTACATCACATAAGCTGAGGCCCTAGCACACTAGGTTTAATCGCCATGTTTTACGGCGAAAATGAACTGATATGTCACGTAAAACTCGACACAAAACCTAGTGTGCTAGGGTCTCTGTTATTGATAAATTTAGTATGAGTGGTTTGCTGTAGAATACATAAGTTTAAGTCGAGACATGGTTAATAACAAATATTTCAATAAGTGTACATACTTTGTTCTATTTGCAATTCATACTCTACTCTAAAAGTTATTTTATTTCAACAATAGGTTTAAGAAAAGGTAAACAATTAGGTGCGTCCACACTGAATGCACGCTCACCCGAGCGGCTCGCTCGAGCCCTCCGCACGCTCACCCTGCGCTGCGCTCGGGTGAGCGTGCGTTTGGTGTCGACGCACCTATTATTAAAACGGTGTTTTGTCTATTTATATTATAGGTCAACTCCGAAAACAGCCCAGACGAAACTTCTCCAGACTTAAGCACAGCACAGAAAAGACGGATCCGGCGCAAACGGCTTCAAGCTGCCCGCACAGCAAACCCTGTCACCACCCATAAGACCATCAATATTATTGACAGCATCCGCAGAGACATCTCATTCCTACAGGCCACCAACAGTTCTCTTGTTCTAGAAATTGACCCTTTACCGATAAAATCTAAGTGTAAAAGTTATGATATAGAAAAGCTTATACGGCCTGTGAAAGAAGTTCTGAAAACGGAAGCAGTTAAAATGTCTTCTACAGATAAATCAAGAGATGAAGTTAAGGCTGCTAGAGAAGCTAAGAAATTGGCAAAGCAGAAAAAGAAAGATGGAGATCAAAGTAAGTCGGGACAAGAAACAAAAGTAGTTAAAGATTTAACTGTCACAGGAAAAGAAACTGTTAAAAAAGCTGCTCCAGTTAAAGGTAAAGATGAAGTTGACAGGGCTGTCGTACAGCAAGGCAAATCTATAGCTAAAGATAAAATTGTAGCAGTTAAAGAAGAAATCAGTAAAGTTAAAGATACTACACTGGTTCAAAAACCAGTAGTTGAAGCAGTAAAGTCAGATTCTGCTGATGATGCATCTAAAGAGCAAATTAAAACAGAAAGAGCAGCTAAGAAAGCAGCGAAACAGGCAAAGAAGAAGGGATCGGAAGGTGATGCTCCGAAAATTGAAGAGATGACTGTTAAGGATGTTGTTAACACATTGAAGGATATTGCCAATGTGGCTAAGGAAGTGCAAGATGTGACTGCTAAAGTGCAGGCAATACATTTGGAACCGCAAAAGGTAAAATATAAATGTTATTGAACTTTTTTAATAGTATATGATTGTAGTGTCACTGAACCTTACATGAAATCAGAGAATAAAATTGATATCATAACTATCGTCTAAACTAAGCAATGCTTGTACTATGGGTACTAGGCGACAATATACATACTTCAATACATAGTATTAAACAAAGTTGCTATTAAGCAAAGTTTTGTGTGTGTCTTCGTGTGCGTGCGTGCGTGCGTGCGTGCGTGCGTGCGTGCGTGCGTGCGTGCGTGCGTGCGTGCGTGCGTGCGTGCGTGCGTGCGTGCGTGTGCGTGTGCGTGCGCGTGCGTGTGCGTGTGTGTGTGTGTGAATATAGATATAAATATTTAAATACATAGAAAACATCCATGAATTAGGAACCAATATTCATGCTCATCACAGGGACACTACCAATACTAACTAGGCTACAGAGGACTTTTGGTCAAATCACAAAGAAACATTGATTTTTTTCTGTAAGCAATGTATTTTACATGACAATTAACCAAAAAAAAGTAGCTCTTGCACTCGCATACTATCTTCACTGCCGACGATTTGCGAAACATGCTAAAAACCGTATGTAGAAGATAGGGCTAGCGAGCAGAGAGCGAAAGATAAAGAATTTGTTTACACATCATCATCATATCAGCCGAAAGACGTCCACTGCTGGACATAGGCCTCCCCCAATGAGTGCCACAATGGCCGGTCCTATACACATATTTTAAGGTAACTTATCGCAATCACTACCTAAATCACATGCACCACTAATATGTGACATGTAATATTTATATAATATTATGAATAAATGAGTATGAGTAAATTTAATTTCCCAACTGTATCATTTGTCCAAATTTTCATTTCGTCAAAAAGCCAATTATCTCGAAAACCCAAAAGCTTTTAATTTTTTTTTTAATAAGTACTTATCGTGTAGAACCCATTAGGTTAGGTTAGGTTTGTTATACAGGGTGTTTGGTCTGGTTGGTTTTGAACGCCGGAAATGATAGCAAATGACCCAAGCTACCTGCCGTTTTAATTTGGCAAACGATGGCCCAAACACCCTGTATAATCATCCTGAAAATGTCATGGCATCAGAGAAAAACGGGTTTTAGGACAAATGAAAATTCGGTCAAACTACAGTTGGGAAACCATTATTAGTGATTCAGATAGGTAAGCATATTTTAATCCTATTTTTGAATATTCAGCCCGAGGAATCAGGCAAGAGCAAAGCGGAGCTGAAGGCCGAGCGGCGCGCGAAGCAGGAGGCCCAACGAATGGCCAAGCAAGCCAGTACCCCTAAACCAGCGTCTAAGACCGCGGACAAGCCTAAAGAGGCATTGCCCCCTGAGAGGGCTATTGATAAGGTTGGATACTATGATATTTCATTTTTAAATAAAAGGATGTTATCGGGTCTCTTATGCCAATGCCTGTTCAGAGGAAGGGATTTGGACGCGCCATACAGAAGACCGCATATATTATGTACTAGCTCTGTAGGTTTGTGGTATTCGTTTATTCATGCCATCACATAGAAGGTTATACTACCTACAGTAACATACAGTAGTATGATGATGATGGCTTAAAAGCTTGTAAATCTTGTAATCATAGTAAGTTTCTGCTGCGGCCGGGGTATCATGTTACTGTAGGTAGTATAACTTGTATGTGATGGCATGAATAAACGAATACGAACATTAGACCACAAACCTACAGAGCTTACTATGAATTTAATAAAAAAAAGGAAACTATACAAGTTAAGCTGAGAAAAAGTCATCCAAGGTATAGAACATTTTTCGAGTAGGATTTTTTTTAATCGGTTGGTAAACATTCTCTCGCTTTTTTCCTTTTTTTAGTGTTCCGTACTCAAAGAGTAAAACGAGGCCCTATTACTAAGACTCCGCTGTCCGTCCGTCCGTCCGTCTGTCTGTCACCAGGCTGTATCTCACTGATACCATGATAGTTCCAGTTGAAATTTTCACAGATGATGTATTTCTGTTGCCGCTATAACAACAAATACTAAAAACAGAATAAAATAAATATTTTTATTGATAATGGTACGGAACCCTTCGTGCGCGAGTCCGACTCGCACTTGGCCGGTTTTTTTTATACTGTTGTCGATTTTATTATAATAAATTTTGATTGACATCGCGTGTGGACTTGTGAATCTTAGTTTGGAGCCCGATTCTGCAACTAGGTCATTTTTAGGGTTCCGTAGCCAAATGGCAAAAAACGGAACCCTTATAGATTCGTCATGTCTGTCTGTCTGTCCGTCCGTATGTCACAACCACTATTTTCCGAAACTATAAAAGCTATACTTATACTGGTTATACTGGTGATTAGGTTTCAACCTACTAAATCGTTGAAACTTGGTAAGCAGACGTATTCTGTAAACCGCATTAAGATTTTCACACAAAAATCGAAAAAAAAACAAGTTTTAGGGGTTCCCCCCCATACACAGAACTGAAACTTAAAAACATTTTTTTCATCAAACCCATACGTGTGGGGTATCTATGGATAGGTTTTTAAAAATTATATTTAGGTTTCTAATATAATTTTTTTCTAAACTGAACAGTTTACGCGAGAGACACTTCCAAAGTGGTAAAATGTGTGTCCCCCCCCTGTACCTTCTAAAATAAGAGAATGATAATACTAAAAAATATATATGTTGTACATTACCATGCAAACTTCCACCGAAAATTGGTTTGAACGAGATCTAGTAAGTAGTTTTTTTTTAATACGTTATAAATCATAAACCGCAATTTATTTTACGGAACCCTTCATGTGCGAGTCCGACTCGCACTTGGCCGCTTTTAAACCTGTATTCGTAACGCCGTGGTTAGAATCTTATGGATTTATTATGGATTAAACCTATTCCTGTATGTTCCTGGTTGTGAGTAGGGTTGCCACTGTTGCCAGAGCCCCTGCTGTGTTGAAACTCCGAGATGTGATTTCTGTGGTGTTACAAGTGTACGTAGGTTACAGTTTTCGCTTACCATAACTCATAAGACGAAGTACGGCCGTTCATATGCTTGTTTAGCATTTTTTTTCTGGTACTATTTCCACAGTTAATATTGTGTCTTTCAGGAAAAATCCCCCAAACCCAAGACATTGGAGAAAGCCAAATCGAAGCCCGCAGTGGTGCAGCGGGTGAACTGGTTCCAGCACCTGAGTGTGGACTCTGACAAGCCGCAAAAGATCTCCATCAACTCCAAGTAAGTTATCTTTTCCTATTAGGTATTAGAGTATTCAATCAATCAATCAATCATTTATTACAGATAACGAAGATCCATACATTACAAGAAAAAATAAAATCATTAATGTGTTAGTTCAAGTAACTTAAAAACTTATGTTAGTAGGTATAAAATTTACATAACATGCAGTTGGTCCCAGTGCTTCATTATGGGACAGTCCAGCCTATTTGCTATAATTGCTAGGCGGCTGTTGGGGCTGTCCCTTACACGGCGCTTCATGCCGGCGACCCGTTTTCGCAAGATTGCGTGGAAACCGTCTACTCGTGTCACGGCAAACATTCCCGAAGCGCTACAGTGTCTAGGAAGACCCAACAGCAACCTTAGCGTATTATTATACTGAACGCGCAAGACGTTGATTGCCCGTTGAGTGTAGCTGACCCACAGGCCGCACGTGTAAAAGGATTGGCAGTAAGACTTGAAAAGGGTTAACTTAACTTCCTGCGTACATCGTGCAAACCTGCGAGCCAACATATTCCCCCGCACAGCCAACGCCCTGCGCTCCCTCTCAATGTCAGGATCGTCTGAGAGGTACTCCGTGACCCAGTGACCCAGGTATTTAAATTATCTATATCTAGAGATTACAGCCCATAGTATTCATCAATGGTGAATGGATGAAAATTTTAGAAGTGTGTGATTTTTTTGTTGTTGATAGGAATAACCTTCCTTAGCGCCAGAAAAAGTTGCAGACTTTTCAGCTGCATCATTTATTTTTGAAAAATATAAACAGTTTCCTCACTTATGTTTTGGGTTTAGGTCGGCGATTGAGACACTTTCCTTGATCCGTATCATATTGCAAAAATATTTTGAATATCTGACCCTGGCAATGACAAATATAGCTGCTGCAGCTGTCAATATCATTGCCAGTGTCAGTTTACCACGGATTTTTAAGATTTTTTTTTGTAATATGAGACGGATCAAGCAAAATCTCTTATTCGCCATCCTAACCCCAAAACCTAAGTGAGTGAGTAACCAAAAATGCGGCCAAGTGCGAGTCGGACTCGCACATGAAGGGATCCGTGAAATAAATTGCGGTTTACGATTTATGACGCATTAAAAAAAACTACTTACTAGATCTCGTTCAAACCAATTTTCGGTGGAAGTTTGCATGGTAATGTACGGTCAACCAATTTGATTCCTAGGCCACCCTAGAACCCTGTCATTTTAACTGCTACATAGCGAGGCAACCCGTATTGACATAGCTATTACAACGGCAAGGTTCTATGATGGCCTAGGAATCAAATTGGTTGACTATACATCATATATTTTTTTTAGTTTTCTCATTCTCTTATTTTAGAAGTTACAGGGGGGGGGGGACACATTTTACCACTTTGGAAGTGTCTCTCGCGCAAACTATTCAGTTTAGAAAAAAAATATATTAGAAACCTCAATATCATTTTTGAAGACCTATCCATAGATACTCCTCACGTATGGGTTTATGAATTATTTTTTTTAACCCCTAAAACTTAATGTTTTTTTTTCGATTTTTGTGTGAAAATCTTAATGCTGTTCACAGAATACATCTACTTACCAAGTTTCAACAGTATGCTCTTATAGTTTCGGAAAAAAAAAGGCTGTGACATACGGACCGACAGACAGACATGACGAATCGATAAGGGTTCCGTTTTTTGCCATTTGGCTACGGAACCCTAAAAAAATAATCAGGCACTTCTGAAATTTTCATCCATTCCCAATTAACTTATTGGACGTTCGGCGGTTAAAAGGTTAATGATTATTTGTTACAGTCTCCACCCAGCCATTATCAAATTGGGCGTGCAACTCTCATCGCGGGTGGTTTCGGGGTCTAACGCTAGATGCATAGCGTTACTCGACGCACTGAAAAAGGTATATCTTTTAATTCTAATTATTATTATTTATAACTTTATTTCAGGTCGTTAGACTTATTATGATGTGTTAGTGACAATGATTACTTATGATATGAATCTTATGATAGATTAGTAGATATACCTAAATATTAGAAATTGTAAGGTAATGATGCTTTTATTTGACATATTTGACTGCCATAATTATGTAATGTAGGTAAAACGTAAATCCCTTATCAAGTTTCAATATACATTAATTGTTGATTATGATTATGACAGTTTTGGCATCGTGAAGAATGAATTTCAGTGTATTTTCTGGAGTATGTAAGCAAATTGCTATTATGTTCCACCTTTCCACTATATTCAACTGTTAATCGGTGGTTTACTAATGTTTTATATAATATTTTTTTGAAAATGAATCATCCCGCCTAAGTTTCATTTCGAGTATCTTATTTTTCCCTAGAACCATATATATTTCATAATTGTTATAAACAAACTCAACCTAACTCGTAAATGATTTATTTATAGACCAGCACGGCTATCACAAGACGGCCGCGACATACTCTCTCGCACTATCCGTCTCTTTCTAAGTGGTCTAATAAAAGAGAGACGCATAGTGCGAGAGAGCTCGAGATTATGTCGCGGCCGTCTTGTGATAGCCGTGCTGGGAAGTCAAAACTTTCATCATTCTCCAAATGAAATTAATGCGAAAAATACGAGTAGTTCGCGATATAACAAAAACGCTGCTAACCATATAGGTAAGGCTCGGATAGCCGAGCCCGTGACAAACAGGTGGGCAAACAGGCCATGTAAGGAAATATCGCGCCGCGCGCCCGCGACGGGTGCAGTCTGTCCGAGCCTAGATGGTATTGACTAAGGCAGAAAAAAAAATTTTTTTTTGTTACATATCATCAGATGGTATCAGACTACACACTCCCCGCCCGTACCGAATACGCGCGCGGCCTCGAAACCCATCTGAAGGAGAGCCTCGCGTATCTGTGGGGCATGCGGCAGCCGACGGCGTCGCAAGTGAACGCCGTCAAGTTCTTCAGGCACCATCTGACGCAGTTGCCGCACAATGTGGACGAGTTTGACGTGAGTAACTGCGGCACACTACACAGAGTGAAACCCATCTGAAGGAGAGCCTCGCGTATCTGTGGGGCATGCGGCAGCCGACGGCGTCGCAAGTGAACGCCGTCAAGTTCTTCAGGCACCATCTGACGCAGTTGCCGCACAATGTGGACGAGTTTGACGTGAGTAACTGCGGCACACTACACAGAGTGAAACCCATCTGAAGGAGAGCCTCGCGTATCTGTGGGGCATGCGGCAGCCGACGGCGTCGCAAGTGAACGCCGTCAAGTTCTTCAGGCACCATCTGACGCAGTTGCCGCACAATGTGGACGAGTTTGACGTGAGTAACTGCGGCACACTACACAGAGTGAAACCCATCTGAAGGAGAGCCTCGCGTATCTGTGGGGCATGCGGCAGCCGACGGCGTCGCAAGTGAACGCCGTCAAGTTCTTCAGGCACCATCTGACGCAGTTGCCGCACAATGTGGACGAGTTTGACGTGAGTAACTGCGGCACACTACACAGAGTGAAACCCATCTGAAGGAGAGCCTCGCGTATCTGTGGGGCATGCGGCAGCCGACGGCGTCGCAAGTGAACGCCGTCAAGTTCTTCAGGCACCATCTGACGCAGTTGCCGCACAATGTGGACGAGTTTGACGTGAGTAACTGCGGCACACTACACAGAGTGAAACCCATCTGAAGGAGAGCCTCGCGTATCTGTGGGGCATGCGGCAGCCGACGGCGTCGCAAGTGAACGCCGTCAAGTTCTTCAGGCACCATCTGACGCAGTTGCCGCACAATGTGGACGAGTTTGACGTGAGTAACTGCGGCACACTACACAGAGTGAAACCCATCTGAAGGAGAGCCTCGCGTATCTGTGGGGCATGCGGCAGCCGACGGCGTCGCAAGTGAACGCCGTCAAGTTCTTCAGGCACCATCTGACGCAGTTGCCGCACAATGTGGACGAGTTTGACGTGAGTAACTGCGGCACACTACACAGAGTGAAACCCATCTGAAGGAGAGCCTCGCGTATCTGTGGGGCATGCGGCAGCCGACGGCGTCGCAAGTGAACGCCGTCAAGTTCTTCAGGCACCATCTGACGCAGTTGCCGCACAATGTGGACGAGTTTGACGTGAGTAACTGCGGCACACTACACAGAGTGAAACCCATCTGAAGGAGAGCCTCGCGTATCTGTGGGGCATGCGGCAGCCGACGGCGTCGCAAGTGAACGCCGTCAAGTTCTTCAGGCACCATCTGACGCAGTTGCCGCACAATGTGGACGAGTTTGACGTGAGTAACTGCGGCACACTACACAGAGTGAAACAACACTAAAAACGCTACATAGACAGGTAGACAGGCGGAACTTGTTGCAAACGGGGAAACGTGCTGCAAAAATTGCCCAACTTGACTAACTTACTTTGCCAAAATTTTCAGTCTCTGTCAGTAGCAGTCTTAATTAGTATCGTAAGCCATCTAAATAAGAGCCTAGTAAATATGCACCTCCTGTGCAAACTCCCTAACATGACTGCACCAAAATCGCTTAGTATAACCTACATTTTACCAATTTATGTCGCCCAAGATAGCTTTAATGTCTTATGTAGTTACGCACAGGAGCTAGAAAAAGCACCTAACGAAGAAGTGATTACGGTTCTAGGAGAACCCTGGATGAGACTAACATAAACACAATCTAACCTAGATATTGTTGCAGGCGAAGAAAATCCTGCACGAAGAAATAGACCGGTACATTCGCGAGCAGATCGACATGGCGGGAGAGGCTATAAGCATCGCGGTGCGCAGCAAGATCTCAACCGGGGACAAGATACTCACATATGGATGGTGAGCTGGTTAAGGCGATGCCTCGATTCGAGCCAATAGGGATGGGGACGCCAAATAAAATAATCAATAATGTTGCATTTTCTCGAAAAAGGATTAAGGCGACGTAGGCTCACGGTCTTCTCTCCCTCTCACTGAGCATAAGCGTGAGCGAGATGGAAGTGCGTGTTCGGAAGCGCGGATATAATGTTTTTTTAATTTTAATTTTTTGTGCGTTTAAATAAATAAATAAAGTAATAGCTAAGTTCCTTCAAACATGATATTGCTGACTGGGGACAAGATACTCACATATGGATGGTGAGCTGGTTAAGCCTTGATTCGAGCCAATTTGTGAAAACCATGATATATATGCATAGCCAATGACAAAACTCCCTTGAAAATTATACAGTATTAGGTCTGAGTGTGGACATAAACTTGATTATTCTGTTTGTATAGTTATTATCAGGGTTCACAAGGTAGTCGTCTCACACAGCCTCTTGGCTGTGGAGGTAGCCATTACAGGGCGTTGGCCCTCTGGTGGCGGATGTCTACTCAGCCCGTAATAACGGGTCGGTCTTCGGGGGCCTTTTTAGGCGGATTCGTTGGCCAGTCATGGCTTGGTGGTCCGTTGGCCTTTTACAGCTTTGGGGTCACGTTGGCCAGTCTTTGAGGTTACCTGGGCGTATCAGGGGTCATCGGATTTTGGGGCGAGCTCTCTCTGCAGAGGGCGCGAGCGTCAATCCGGGGGGCGCGCGTGGAGCGGAACGATTTCTTGTAGTAGCGGGAAGCTGGAGTTATCGGCACGGTCGAACATGACGCGAGCGAGGCGGCTGATGAAGACGTCCAGTGTCTCCCACCGAAGGTCCTTCTGGATCACCTCGTTTCTCACGAAACGAGGGGCAGCGGTGATTGTGCGCAGGGCCTGGTTCTCCTGCGCACTTAGCTTCTTCTTATTGGATGCCAACACAAGCGCGTACCATGCGGATGCCGCATACGTGAGGCGGGACCGCAGGTAGATCCCCAGCTTGGTCGGCATGGGGAGACTGCTGGATAGGACCGGTCTTAACAAAGTTCTCGCGACTTTTGTTCGCCGTGCCGTTTCCTCTACGTGTTTCTTCATCGTCAGCCCTCTGTCGATTGTGACGCCCAGGTACTTCACGGTACTGGACCAGGAGATTTCCTGTCCCTGTAGACGGAGTGGCGGAGGCAGCTTTCTTGTTTGACCCGTGAGGAGGACCTGGGTTTTGCCCACATTCACCGAAAGTCTCCATCGGGTGAGCCATTCGGGCAGGGCGTCCAGGGTCCAGGGCAGCATGAGCGGGCTTGTAGGACGAGACGTAGTACGCTGCGTCATCCGCATAAAGTCCGAGCTGTACGTCGCCGAGCACCGGGATGTCATCGGTGTATCGCGCGTAGCAGCCCGGAGACAAGCAGCTGCCTTGTGGAACGCCTGCCGCTATCGGGCGTTCGGTTGAAACGGCGTCTTCTACCGCCACCTGGTATCGTCGCTGGTCCAGGAACGACGCGAGGACACGGACGATTCGGCGGGGTGCTGAGGAGGTGGAGACCTTGTATAGCAGGCCCTCATGCCATACGCGGTCAAACGCCTTCTCCATGTCGAGGAGTACTGCGATTGTGGCTTCCTTTTTGTTCAAGTACCCTCGTCAGCTGCAGCGTTGTCGAGTGTCCGCTCCGGAATCCGAATTGTTCCGGTCTGGGCTCGATGTGGGGCTGGAGCTCAGCAGGAGTCTCTCGAACGCCTTGGAGATGTTGCTGAGAAGAGTGATCGGGCGATAGCTCTCCGGCTTCTTCGGGTCTTTACCCGGCTTGTGCAGCATGATGACTCGGCCAAGTTTCCATGCTGTGGGGTAGTGTCCCGAGCGCATTATCCCGTTGAACAGGCGGGTCACCGCCGCAATAGAGCGGTGCGGCAGGTGACGCAGGGCCATGTTGGGGATCTGGTCGGCGCCCGGGGCCTTTCTTGGCTTCGTCCTCGAGAGCGTCCGCTGCACTTGGCCGGGTGTGAAGAAGATGGGGTCCTCTTCTGCCTCGATCGGTGCAGCTAGGTAGCTCTCATCGTCCGTCGGATTCGGTCTGAATTGCTTCTCGAGACACTCGGCGAAGATCTCCGCCCTGTCATTCGCTTGGTATCTCGGGCAGCCGTCTTTATCCACTAGGGGGCGTATAGTGGTGGGTGTCAGTCCTAGTTGACGGCATAGACGGTGAACTGAGGGCATGTCACCGTCTACGGATGCCATGTGGGCCTCCCATGACTCCGCTCTGTATGCATCAAGCTCCCTTCTCACCCTCTCCGCCAGGGCGTTGAGTGAGGTCTTGATGGTTGGACATCTGGTGCGTTGCCACTCTATCCTTGTCCGGCGCTTGCGCTCTATAAGTGCCTGGATCCGAGCCGGCAGTGGCTTTCGCCTCTCGCTGGTCGGAACAGTGTGAGCGGCGGTGTCGAGCGCCTTTTGAATATCTGTGGTGATGGCGTCTGCGGCTAGTTCCACTTCTTCTGCCGTGGAGATTGGAATGGTCCGCCATTTCTGCGGATTAGGTCTCCCAGCAGATGCGTCTTCCTGGCTTCCTCGCTGGTGTCTTGACCGGCATGTCCTTCACGACCAGCAGGACTGGGCGATGGTCGGACGGCAGGTCAGGCAGGACTTCTTGCGTCATGGCAGCGTTGACGTCTTTGTGGACGACAAAGTCTATGACGTCCTCGGACCCGTGCGCGTCGTCACAGTGCGTCGGCTCCTCGGGCCCCGAGACGTCAAAGTTGTGGATTAGGGCGGCTGCTATGATCCGTGCACCCACAGGGCAGGTGCGGGAGGAGTGCCAGCTGAGGTGCTTAGCGTTGAAGTCCCCCGCCAGGATGATCGGCATTGGGGACTGCAGGAGCTGCACGAGGTTGGCGTCTATGTGGCCGGGCGCTCCCGGCGGTCTGTAGATGGCGAAGAGGCGCAAGTCATGGCCCGATACGCGCAGGTCGACGCCCAAGGCAGACATGGAGTCGAGTTGTTGCTCGTCGACTGGCTGATGGACTATGTTCCTCTTCACTGCCACCAGGAGGCCTCTGTAGGGTACGCCGAGGTCGGAGATCTCGTCTCTTCTGTAGACGGCGTAGCCACTGAGTTTGTAGCGGTCGCTGGGTCGGAGCCAGGTCTCGTTGACCAGAAGGACATCGACGTCCTGCTCCCTGAGGAAGTGCTGGAGTAGGGCGCGCTTCCTGTTCAGCGACCGGCCATTCCAATACACGACCCTCAGACCCCTAGAGAAGAGGAGGGCGAGGCCGGAGGGTTTTGGCTGCATTTAAGACCTCACTGATTGTAGCTTGGTCTTGGCCTTGGGCCATCGCTAGCAGCTGCTGTATGAGAGCAAGCATTTTCGCGGCGGCGTTGGGGGCTTTCTGTTGGTCTCCGGCTGCGGCAGGGGCTGCCGGCTTCTTCTGCTCGTTGGTGGGCTCAGCAGATGTTGGAGCCTTCTTCGGTTTCTTCTTCTTGGCAGGCGCAGGTGCTGGCCTCGATCCTCCCGAAGTCCCCCTTTGCGTTTGCTTGCGCCATCAGACTTTCTGGCGCAGACTCTTCCACCGTGGGCTTGGGGATCGTGGCTCGCGTCTCTGGGCCCCCGCGAGAGGGCGTCGTGAGTGCGTAGGGGCCGGCCTTTTTGTTCCTGACCTCTTTCAGGAACACTGGGCATCGCGCATAGTTTGCTGGATGCGGGCCCTGGCAATTGCAGCACTTCGCTGGTTGGTCGCGAGGCAGCGGGCAGTCTTTGGCGAAGTGTCCTTCCCCACATCGGACACATCGGATAGGGCGGTGATACCCGTGGGACGAGTGGCACTGGGCGGGCCCCCTCTTACTCCGCCAGGCCTCGATCTTGACGCCCGGCATGTGAAGGAGCTCGCTGACTCCATAGATTTCTTTGTATTCGCCTGCGGACCTCCCCAGCTGCGCAAAGTACACGACGCCGGGTCTGCCGCTGCGAGCGAGAATGGGCTTTATGTATTCCGCCTCATAGCACATATCTTCAAGCGCCTGACAAATTTCGTCGGGGTCCGTCTCCATAAGTAGGCCCCGGATCGCAATCTTCATCTTCTGGTCCTTCCTCAGGCTGTACATGTGGAAGGGGCATTCTTTTTCGCTGACCTCTTTCTGGAGCTCTACTAGATACGACTGTATCACGCGGAACTCCTCCGGCGATTTCGGTGTGAATCGCACGCCCACCCCGGAGGGCGTGGCCGAGTCGCTTCGCCAACTCGGCGAAGTGTTTCGTCCATTGCGGCATCTTGTCGACCACTACTGGGGGGTAGCGGTCCTGGCGCGGCTGGTCTGCGGCAGGCGCGGCGGTCTTCTCAATATAATTTTACTAATAAACTTCTCGGGATTTCCTGGAATACCAAAAAATAGGATTACATATGTAAACACATACGTATTAAAGTATTTAAATAAACTATTTTAGTTGTTCCTATTCACAAAATTTTATTTAGTTCATGTGTGTTTCATTTGACTAACATTACCTACAGTATTAGTTAAGTAACATCAAACTAAAATTGTATTGTTACTTTTATTTAATCGTTGGCATGAAGATCACATTTAAATTAACCGAAATACATTTATCAGGTATGTCACCAATGAATATCCAAGGATTCTATTCAGCCGCGTCAGTTGTGAAGGAGATCAGGTCTTTCCGGGCTTCCATGGTAGCTAGGCGAGTCAGTCCAGCTACAAAGATTTGATGCTTTAGGTATTCAATCCCGGAATCCAGGAGCTTAAATAATTACAATATTATTTTTTAGAAGCCGACTCCATACTTGTATCGCGATAGGTATAAAAGCCCCCCAATTTCCGAACCCTGGTTATTATGCAATCTGTGTCAAAAAAGGTAAATGGACAGTAATATAAAGGATTTTATTCATATTTCATTAAGTGTGATTTTAGATGAGGCAAAATACCATGGTATAAACTTAATTGTGTCATAAAATAATGTACCGTTTGAGCAAAAAAAACCCAACCTTGTTTTTTTTTCTATCGACTCAATTTTAAGTAATCGTGTGTCGATTAAATCAGACTATCAATCATATAGTCAAGAATCATACATCAGAAAATCAGTCCTAATTGTGTCTTAATCTAGTCAGAACGGCGTTTCAAAGAACGCGATAATTTCCAATGCACGCCCTTAAACTGAAAGGCTTTCAAAAGAGCAGGAACAATAAAAAAGTGAATAATTTCGAATGTTCTAGAAATAATATTAAAAATATAAACGGAGAGTAACACAAGAGAATAATAATCACAGTTATTAAGTTGTACAGTTTTGAGAGGGGGCATATTCTGTTCACTTTTCCCCAAAACGTACCTTGATATGGAACGAGTGTCATTTACTATGACGCTAGAGGTTCGTCATGTGCTCGTAGGCGCTTGCCTGTAAAAAGCAGAAAACCTGCCATATCGGCTACCAGCGTAGCGCTACGAAATATTTACAAAATACAAAATCATTTATTAACCAATAAAGTAACCCATAATGAAGACTTATCTATCAGACTCCAAACTAGGCTGAGCCTGTGTCTTGGACATCTGCGAGAGCGATTGACACCATAATTAACAATACCTAAAAATTTGATCATAGTGGAAACTCGACAGGCAAATTAGTTAATTAATTGAAATGAATTTACTTAAAAATTCCTTACTTAAGCTAAATTTACATTTTAAAAGAAAGAAAAATTAGATTAGGCTTATATCATTGTTAGAGTGTGTGTTATGGGTGGATTGCAAAAAAATTGTACATAATTAAGGACCTAATAATCTATGCTTTAACTTTTTTCTATTGTGTAACGAAAGTTACCCATATAAAATGTATGGGTAATTGCCGTTACACAATGGAAAAAAGTTAAAGCGTAGATTAGATTAAGGCTCTTAACTATGTACATATTTTTTGCAATCCACCCTTATGTGCGTATGTGTGTGTGCAGATGGGATGTCCAGTCAGCGTCATATAGTTAGTATGTTGTACCGAACTATTTTTTTATTTTTTTTTATTGATTTATTCAGAAACAATACAAATATTGTGTTTGAAATACATTAAAATTATAATTACTTAAATGTTCATAGTCACAGGTACATTAAAATTAAATTATTATACATAAAATTCAGTAAAACTATACTATTAATTAAATAACTAGAATTTTTTACATTTCATTTAACTTATTACATGTTATGTTTTTAATTCCTAGGTATCACGCACAAAAATATCGTCAATACTGTAGAAGCACCCTCTCAATAAAAATGCTTTCAATTTTCTATGAAATACCTTATAATTTGTGATAATTTTTAGGTCAGGGGGCAGTTAGTTAAAAATTTTGACAGCCTGATGTTTTATGCTGTGCTGTGCTACTTTGAGCTTCGGGAAAAAACATTGTGTTACGTTTTTAGTTCGTGTTTGTAGGCGCAAATCTTGTTATTCAATAGACTCTTTTGGCCACTTTGACTGCTACTAACTATAATGACGCTGTAAAGCCATTTTATTACGAGATTTTTTACCTTTTGGCACTGAATGTTATCATCCGTCCACAGCTCATCCCTAATCGAGCGCATATTCCGTGAGGCGTGGGAGGCGGGCGTCAAATTTGAAGCCGTTGTCGTCGGCAACAGGATACACCCGCAGGGCCGCGAGATGCTGCGTCGACTGGTCAAGTGTGGCGTGCCTTGCACGTACCTGGATATCACCGCTGTTAGCTATATCATGCAGAAGGTAAATCCTCAAATTAATATAGGGTCGGCAACGTGCTTGTGATTCTTCTGGAGTCGTAAGCGTCCATAGAGGAAAATGTCTGCTAACCACCAGGCAGTTCTTAGAATAATATTTTTAGTATGAGTTCTATCGGACAAGTAACAGTAATGTTCAAAATGGCGGCCACTGTAATTTTCAATTTTCCTAATTTTAAAGTATATGTGGGTATTACGTTAGTATCGCAAGTATTTGAATATTGTTGCGATTAATGATCATATAAATAAAGCGGCCAGTAACAAAAATGTTCAAAATGGCGGCGGTAATGCCGAAAGCAAGTCCAGAATCTACAGAGATAACAGAATAGAAGATCTATAAAGTCCTCCAAGGTTGGGAAATGTTTCGCTGTTAGCTACATCATGCAGAAGGTACGTTATCTATAAATTAATATAGGGTTCGGCAACGCGCTTGTGATTCTCCTGGAGTCATAAGCGTCCATAGGCGATGATAACTAATTACCACCAGACATGCCTTAGAATAATATTCTTGGTATAAGTTCTTTATGCTATCGGACAAGTAACAGTAATGTTCAAAATGGCGGCCACTTTGTAATTTTCAATTTTTCTAATTTTAAAGAATCTGTGGGTATTACGTTAGTATCGCAAGTGTTTGAATATTGTCGCGATTAATGATCATATAAATAAAGCGGCCAGTAACAAACATGTTCAAAATGGCGGCGGTAATGCCGAAAGCAAGTCCAGAATCTACAAAGATAACATAATAGAAGATCTATAAAGTCCTCCAAAACTACTGTACAGATAACCAAAGTACTTAGTCGTAAATGCGCAAGCCCTGTTCAAGGTCTGCCTGAGGCTTTTGTCCACGTTCCATTGCAATTGGTTTTCCTCACAAATAAACAAAGTAGTCGATGGTGCTCAAGCGCTCCTCATAAATATTTACACCCGCTTTAGACAGCAAACCTTCATCTATCATGACTACCGGTGCCCTATTACAGAGCGTCGGTGGACACCTTTTCAAAATATTTCCTATTCTTGGCCAGTCTTGCGAGGTGGCCGCTTCCTTGATAAGAGACAGCACACCTGTTCCACAGTTAACAACATCTGACTATAAAAGTGTCCTTACTATTTCACTCAGTTATGAATTATGGTCTCGAATTGTGGGGTACGGCTGCAGTGTGGCAACGTGTATTCGTAACTACAAAAGCGTGCCGTACGTATTATCTCATTTGTCCCTCCACGCGAGTGCGTGAAGAGAGAAAAAAGAGATTTTGGGCTGGAGTCAGCTCAAAATCTCTTTTTGACACTTCCCCGCAAAAATATAACTCGCACAAGGCAGGGGTCCATGAACCAGCTCCTTACACAAACCACTTCACTGACCAAGTTAACTAGATGGTTTTAGTGTAGAAAAAATACTTATTACATTAAAAAAACTTAGTGTTTTCTTTTCAAATTTTCCCCGAAAAGCGTTAATAGGGGGTTAAAAGTTTGTATGCAGACTTAAAAACTATCCGCTGTCATTCTCCGAGAATCAAACTATCTCTATACCAAATTTCATCTAAACGGGTTCCATCAAAAGTTTCATCCTCCATTTCACTCCTTTAGGGGGTGATTTCCGGAAATAAAACTATCCTATGTCCTTTCCCAGGACTTAAACTATATCTAAACTAAATTTCATCTAAATGAGTTCATCCAAATTTTCACCCTTTTCACCCGCTTAGGGGATGATTTCCAAAATAAAATGTATCCTATGTCCTACCCCAGGGCTCTAACTATCTCTATACCAAATTTCATCTAAATGGGTTCCATCAAAATTTTCACCCCTAATTTTACCCCCTCAGGAGATGATTTTCGGGATAAAAACTATGCGTTGTATTTCCCTATGACGCCTACTATCTCTATACCAAATTTCATCTCCATGGGTTTTATCCAAATTTTCACCCCCTATTTCATCCCCTTAGGGAATGATTACGTACCGGAAGGCGCGGCGGGGGTAGGCCCCCCGCAAGGTGGACTGATGACCTGGTAAAGGTCGCGGGAGTCCGCTGGATGCGGGTGGCGCAGGACCGGCCATTGTGGCACTCTTTGGGGGAGGCCTATGTCCAGCAGTGCACGTCTTTCGGCTGATATGATGTTGATGATGAGGGAATGATTTTCGGGATAGAAACTATCAATTGTCATTCTCCGGGAATCAAACTATCTCTATACCAAATTTCATCCAAACGGGTTCCATCCAAATGGGTTCACACCCTTAGGGGTGATTTCCGGAATTAAAACTGTCCTATGTTTCATGAAAACGGTGCAGCGGTTTATGTAGCTCCATACAAATTTTCACCCCCATTTTCATCCTCATAGGGGTGGATTTCCGGGATAAAAACTACCCTATATGTCCTTTCCCAGGACTCAAACTATATATATATATATATATATATATATATACCAAATTCTATTCAAATGGGTTCCATCCGAATTTTCACCCTTAATTTCACCCACTTAGGGATGATTTCCGGAATAAAAACTATCCTATGTCCTTTCCCAGGACTTAAAATATCTCTAAACCAAATTTCATCAAAATTGGTTACATCTAAATTTTCACCCCCTTAAGGGTTGATTTCCGGGATCAAACGTATCCTCTGTCCTTCCCCGGGACTCGAACTATTTATATACCAAATTACATCCAAATCGGTGCAGCGGTTTAAGAAACTCCATCCGAATTTTCACCCTTAATTTCACCCACTTAGGGATGATTTCCGGGATAAAAACTGTCCTATGTCCTTTCCCAGGACTTAAACTACCTCTGAACCAAATTTCATCAAAATTGGTTACATTTAAATTTTCACCCCCTCATTTTACCCCCTTAAGGGTTGATTTTCGGGATCAAACTTATCGTCTGTCCTTCCCCGGGACTCGAACTATTTATATACCAAATTACATCCAAATCGGTGCAGCGGTTTAAGAAACTCCATACAAACTTTCACCCCCAATTTCATCCCCTTAGGGGTGGATTTCCGGGATAAAAACTACCATTTGTCCTTTCCCAGGGCTCAAACTATCACTATACCAAATTGTATTCAAATGGGTTCCATCCGAATTTTCATCCCTCATTTCTCCCCCTTAGAGGATGATTTTCACGATAAAAACTATCCTATGTCCTTTCTTAGGATTTAAACTATCTCTAAAGTAAATTTAATCAAAATTGGATACCTCTAAATTTTCACCCCCTCATTTCACCCCCTCAGGGGGTTTAGGCGTGAAGAGGTAACAGACAGACAGACAGACACACTTTCGCATTATTATATATAAAAATATAATATATATATATATAGTATATATATATATATATATTATATATAGTATAGTATGGATTAATAAATAACTTATGACTGGCATCCACAGATAAGCAAAGTGCTTGTAGGCGCGCAAGCTCTCCTAGCCGACGGCTCCGTCCGCGGGGCGCTCGGCACGGCGCAGCTCGCGCTCCTGGCGCGCGCGCGCAACGTGCCCGTACTAGTGGCTGCGGAGACACACAAGGTGTCCTCGCGAGTGCAGGCCGCGCCCTCGGACTATAACGAACTGGGTAACTATAGCCTGGAAGCGGGGCGCTCGGCACGGCGCAGCTCGCGCTCCTGGCGCGCGCGCGCAACGTGCCCGTACTAGTGGCTGCGGAGACACACAAGGTGTCCTCGCGAGTGCAGGCCGCGCCCTCGGACTATAACGAACTGGGTAACTATAGCCTGGAAGCGGGGCGCTCGGCACGGCGCAGCTCGCGCTCCTGGCGCGCGCGCGCAACGTGCCCGTACTAGTGGCTGCGGAGACACACAAGGTGTCCTCGCGAGTGCAGGCCGCGCCCTCGGACTATAACGAACTGGGTAACTATAGCCTGGAAGCGGGGCGCTCGGCACGGCGCAGCTCGCGCTCCTGGCGCGCGCGCGCAACGTGCCCGTACTAGTGGCTGCGGAGACACACAAGGTGTCCTCGCGAGTGCAGGCCGCGCCCTCGGACTATAACGAACTGGGTAACTATAGCCTGGAAGCGGGGCGCTCGGCACGGCGCAGCTCGCGCTCCTGGCGCGCGCGCGCAACGTGCCCGTACTAGTGGCTGCGGAGACACACAAGGTGTCCTCGCGAGTGCAGGCCGCGCCCTCGGACTATAACGAACTGGGTAACTATAGCCTGGAAGCGGGGCGCTCGGCACGGCGCAGCTCGCGCTCCTGGCGCGCGCGCGCAACGTGCCCGTACTAGTGGCTGCGGAGACACACAAGGTGTCCTCGCGAGTGCAGGCCGCGCCCTCGGACTATAACGAACTGGGTAACTATAGCCTGGAAGCGGGGCGCTCGGCACGGCGCAGCTCGCGCTCCTGGCGCGCGCGCGCAACGTGCCCGTACTAGTGGCTGCGGAGACACACAAGGTGTCCTCGCGAGTGCAGGCCGCGCCCTCGGACTATAACGAACTGGGTAACTATAGCCTGGAAGCGGGGCGCTCGGCACGGCGCAGCTCGCGCTCCTGGCGCGCGCGCGCAACGTGCCCGTACTAGTGGCTGCGGAGACACACAAGGTGTCCTCGCGAGTGCAGGCCGCGCCCTCGGACTATAACGAACTGGGTAACTATAGCCTGGAAGCGGGGCGCTCGGCACGGCGCAGCTCGCGCTCCTGGCGCGCGCGCGCAACGTGCCCGTACTAGTGGCTGCGGAGACACACAAGGTGTCCTCGCGAGTGCAGGCCGCGCCCTCGGACTATAACGAACTGGGTAACTATAGCCTGGAAGCGGGGCGCTCGGCACGGCGCAGCTCGCGCTCCTGGCGCGCGCGCGCAACGTGCCCGTACTAGTGGCTGCGGAGACACACAAGGTGTCCTCGCGAGTGCAGGCCGCGCCCTCGGACTATAACGAACTGGGTAACTATAGCCTGGAAGCGGGGCGCTCGGCACGGCGCAGCTCGCGCTCCTGGCGCGCGCGCGCAACGTGCCCGTACTAGTGGCTGCGGAGACACACAAGGTGTCCTCGCGAGTGCAGGCCGCGCCCTCGGACTATAACGAACTAGGTAACTATAGCCTGGAAGCGGGGCGCTCGGCACGGCGCAGCTCGCGCTCCTGGCGCGCGCGCGCAACGTGCCCGTACTAGTGGCTGCGGAGACACACAAGGTGTCCTCGCGAGTGCAGGCCGCGCCCTCGGACTATAACGAACTGGGTAACTATAGCCTGGAAGCGGGGCGCTCGGCACGGCGCAGCTCGCGCTCCTGGCGCGCGCGCGCAACGTGCCCGTACTAGTGGCTGCGGAGACACACAAGGTGTCCTCGCGAGTGCAGGCCGCGCCCTCGGACTATAACGAACTGGGTAACTATAGCCTGGAAGCGGGGCGCTCGGCACGGCGCAGCTCGCGCTCCTGGCGCGCGCGCGCAACGTGCCCGTACTAGTGGCTGCGGAGACACACAAGGTGTCCTCGCGAGTGCAGGCCGCGCCCTCGGACTATAACGAACTGGGTAACTATAGCCTGGAAGCGGGGCGCTCGGCACGGCGCAGCTCGCGCTCCTGGCGCGCGCGCGCAACGTGCCCGTACTAGTGGCTGCGGAGACACACAAGGTGTCCTCGCGAGTGCAGGCCGCGCCCTCGGACTATAACGAACTGGGTAACTATAGCCTGGAAGCGGGGCGCTCGGCACGGCGCAGCTCGCGCTCCTGGCGCGCGCGCGCAACGTGCCCGTACTAGTGGCTGCGGAGACACACAAGGTGTCCTCGCGAGTGCAGGCCGCGCCCTCGGACTATAACGAACTAGGTAACTATAGCCTGGAAGCGGGGCGCTCGGCACGGCGCAGCTCGCGCTCCTGGCGCGCGCGCGCAACGTGCCCGTACTAGTGGCTGCGGAGACACACAAGGTGTCCTCGCGAGTGCAGGCCGCGCCCTCGGACTATAACGAACTGGGTAACTATAGCCTGGAAGCGGGGCGCTCGGCACGGCGCAGCTCGCGCTCCTGGCGCGCGCGCGCTACGTGCCCGTACTAGTGGCTGCGGAGACACACAAGGTGTCCTCGCGAGTGCAGGCCGCGCCCTCGGACTATAACGAACTGGGTAACTATAGCCTGGAAGCGGGGCGCTCGGCACGGCGCAGCTCGCGCTCCTGGCGCGCGCGCGCAACGTGCCCGTACTAGTGGCTGCGGAGACACACAAGGTGTCCTCGCGAGTGCAGGCCGCGCCCTCGGACTATAACGAACTGGGTAACTATAGCCTGGAAGCGGGGCGCTCGGCACGGCGCAGCTCGCGCTCCTGGCGCGCGCGCGCAACGTGCCCGTACTAGTGGCTGCGGAGACACACAAGGTGTCCTCGCGAGTGCAGGCCGCGCCCTCGGACTATAACGAACTGGGTAACTATAGCCTGGAAGCGGGGCGCTCGGCACGGCGCAAGTCGCGCTCCTGGCGCGCGCGCGCAACGTGCCCGTACTAGTGGCTGCGGAGACACACAAGGTGTCCTCGCGAGTGCAGGCCGCGCCCTCGGACTATAACGAACTGGGTAACTATAGCCTGGAAGCGGGGCGCTCGGCACGGCGCAGCTCGCGCTCCTGGCGCGCGCGCGCAACGTGCCCGTACTAGTGGCTGCGGAGACACACAAGGTGTCCTCGCGAGTGCAGGCCGCGCCCTCGGACTATAACGAACTGGGTAACTATAGCCTGGAAGCGGGGCGCTCGGCACGGCGCAGCTCGCGCTCCTGGCGCGCGCGCGCAACGTGCCCGTACTAGTGGCTGCGGAGACACACAAGGTGTCCTCGCGAGTGCAGGCCGCGCCCTCGGACTATAACGAACTGGGTAACTATAGCCTGGAATGTGTCCTTGTAACTGGGTGAGTAGAGACAGGAAAAAAATAAAAAAGCAGCAAAAAGACAAACTGCTAGTGGTATATAAATGTTTAAAATGGCGGCTGCAGTATTCAATAGGGAACATTACTGCAATGTTCTGCCGCCAGAGGCAGCACTACCACAAATAGTAAACCAGTATAGAAATATAGGGATTCACACACACATGCACAATTTATTGTCAAATGAGTGACAAGGATGCTTGCATAGACAATACCGCAAGTGGGAACGAGATACAATGTCAACGCTGCTAGTGTCGCCACCTACGAAGAGTTTTGCGTAATGTTCCCTATTGTGTACTTTCCTGGGTAAAAAATATACAATTTTATTTAGTCTGTCAGTTAGATTATCAAAAAATAATGGACACGTATTTTTTATTTTGTCATTTAAACAAAAAATGTTGACCCAATTGTTTATTTGTTTTGAAGGTGACCCCGACGACCTGATCGACAAGTCGGACCCCGACTCGCCGCTGAAGGAGTGGCGCTCCAACCCCAACCTGACCCCCCTCAACCTGATGTATGACGTCACACCGCCGAGCCTCGTCACCGCCGTGGTCACGGAACTGGCCATCCTGCCTTGCACCAGCGCCCCTGTAGTCCTCAGGTTCAAACTATCCGAATATGGCGTATAAATTAAAGAGAACATTTAATTCGTTTTATTTATTCCTTTACTGAGAGCACAGTAGATGTAAGCTAAAGCGACTCAACTATAGGTATAGCTAACTATAGGTACCTAATACCAGATAGCAATACAATACAAATCTATATTTATATTACTCGAGGACGATTTTTGTACATGCCGTCAGATCCACAATTATGGGCCGATTTTGATAAATAATATGTCATTCGATTCGTCTCATGCTGCAATAAGCTCTCAGTTGTTTAATATTTTATCGAAAAAGGACTAAAATTTTATTTTAATAGATTTACTGTGACCTACCCTGACCACCTGACTTTGGCTGAGTGACGTCACGTAACGTAACTCCTTGATAATAGGGAACATTACGCAAAACTTCGTATATGGCGACATTAGCAGCGTTGACATTGTATCTCGTTCCCACTTGCGGTATTGTCTATGCAAGCATCCTTGTCATTCATTTGACAATCAATTGTGCATGTATGTGTGAATTCCTATACTAGTTTACTATTAGTGGTAGTGCTGCCTCTGGCGGCAGAACATTGCAGTAATGTTCCCTATTGTGACAATGTAAAATCAATTTTAAGAATTGAAGTCAAAGCTGTAGTAACCTCTTCAGCATAAGAAAAGTCTAAAGGTTGAGTCGGCCACATGGATCACTATTTGGATGCTATATTTACAATCATCTACGGCCATGACATATGTCCGTGAACGCAATATGATGCCAGTTTTTAGTGTTTGTTACCGAGTTTTAGACATGGGTCTTTCCACTTAAAATATGAAATCAGATCAATTACATTTCATTACACAAAATGTGCTTTAGAAAAATGTTCATGTTGGTTGATATGTAATAGAATATAATATCCGGTTCGAACAACCAAAGGACTGAGGAAAGGAATGTCAAGTGAATATAATGCTAAACTAGAAGTGAATAGAATGCCAAACTTGGCTGTGTGGTGCTACTGTACGTGGGCACTCATTTACGCCCAGTGTACTTGTTTGGGGACAGTTAACCATACATTTTGCTTAATCTGGGGCATTAATGGGTTAAGAAATATTAGAAAGGATTCCAAACAGTTTACTGACTAAATTATACTCATGAAATATTTTTATTCTCTCAATAGATAGTATTCATTATTAAGAATAAGGGGTTAAGAATATTTTTAGTTTTTTCTTTAAGCTTGCTGTATCTATTATTATTTATAATAATTTATAGCTGTTTTATTATGTAGATTTTTCTGTTTAGTCATTGTTATGGTGGACTAGTTGTTCCTGATTTGTAAATAGTAATTTCTTTTGAGTTCGCTCAAATATGTATTTATATAACTATAAATGCTGTTAATTTCATGTAGTTGCTCTAGTTTATCTGTCTTGTATATTGTAGGAATACTGTATTTATATTATTTGCAGCTGTATAACTACACATATTTCTTAAAATTATAATCTATAAATTTGTACCTAAACAGACAAAATAAAACAATTTAATATAAAAACATCTTTATTTTAATGTATTTCACACAATCAAAAATGCAAGTGAACTAGATGCATTCAAATTATAAATTAGTGACACAACATAACTTGACATATTGGTAATTATTCCTTATGAGGATGTTCAGACTTATGGATAGAGAAATCTAATCTTACATAAATAATGACACATAGGAATAACATGTAGAGGAATCCAACTACAAGCAGGGGCTCCTGGAACATGAGGAGACGCGGGAATGTGTACCGAAGTTGGAAGTCTTGGATGTGGTTCTCAACAACATTCTTCTTTGTGAACGAGATTACTGGACGACCCTTGGTGTCCAAATAAGTGAAGTGGAGGGTGTCTGGTAGCCGAGTCACGGAGTATGGAATGTTAACCTTAATGCTAGTGGAACCTTCCGGCAATATAATCTTTGTGACAACCTCTTCAACCTGCATGTCATCGAAAATGTGATCAACTACTCTCATCTTCAACAAATAATCATTACCGTATTGGTACAAATATTCGTAGCTAGGTACATTGTAACCTAGCGTGTAGTGACTCCTCCAGCCACCAAAGAGAGGGTATCTTGGTCTCAGATCTAATTCTACGGAATCCTTCTTGACTTTCATGTTGGAGGTAGAGATGTTGCCATTGGTATCACGGTAGTAGACATCGGAGGCTGAGGCAGGGAGGAGGGTCTTGTAGGAGCGCACGCTGGCTGGGCCACTGTGGTGGTCCTGCTGGTAGTCATAGCGGGAGAAAGGACCCTTCAGCAAGGCTCCGGTGTGTTCAACCTCAATGACTTCTTCAACAGCAATGTTGCCCCAGTGGGACACCTCGAGAAGACGCTCGACGCGCGTCACAGTCAGGAAAGGAGAGTTGTTCTTGTAATGAATGCTCAATTCCTTCTCACTGAACACAGCAGCGTTAGTGTAGGGCCCGTAGACAATGTTGCCGTCCTGCTGCAGGAAAGGCTTCACCTTCGTGAACGACTCCACGCTCTTCGTGTTCAGTATAACAGTGGTTTTCTGTGTCGCGACGGTGTAGGGCGAGTAGAAGTGTAAGTTACCATGGTACTTGACTAGTTGATCTTCGGCTTGAGTGATGGCGGTTGGGTAAGGGAGCAGGGCCTTTGTGAGCACAACTTCACTGTTAATCACTGCGGTTGAGCCGGCATTGATGGCCTCCTTGAGCTCTACACGCCAGAACTTAACGTTATCATAACCTTTCACAGCAGTCTCCGTTAGCCGAAGTTCTTTGTTACTGTTATCCTTGGCACCGTTAAATGCTAGATTATTCTTGACCGATCCTTCAACTGCGAGCAGAAACTGTTTTACCGGCGAAGACCCAGCATTCTCTAAAGTTATTTTAGACGATATTTTCACGAGTTGCGATGTGATGTCTATAGTTCTGTCGACATTCTTGATTTTTATCTCGTTGGAGATTGTATCCACTGCGGCGCTTTCACATTTGATGAAAACGTAGATCAAAAATATAAAGCAAAACTGTATTTTAGCCATCGCCGGTAACATTTTTCTCACTGTCCACTGACAATGTTTGACAATTCAGCGGAAGGACACGCCACCACTTCAGAGGAAATACGTTGTAACATTTGGTGTTGCCACCAATCAGAAAATCGATTTCATGTTGTATGTGTTCGGAATCGATTAGACGGTACAAAAACCGGAATTGGTTAACTGTGGAAGCACATCACTAACAATAAAGTGACATTGTGATGATGATTATTCATTCATTCTTTTCTGAAAACGTCAATTGTCAATTTGTCATTCACGAAGAGTCGTTCAATTTAGTCAATTCAGAAGTTTTCGGTGGATTGGACGGTTGTTTTTTTCTGATTCTGAAGTTCGGTGCAAGTTTCCTGTAACCCGTTCTAAGGAGGTGTTCTTGAGAATTGTGAATGAAGATTTTTACATTGTGTCGTTGTTGAACTTGCTACTATCACAGGCTGTAATATTAATACTACTGTGTAAATTCTACCTGGGCAAGGCAGGAAATTGATGCCCGTATCGTAATCATCATGAGTTTGTTCCTTCGCGTCACGCTACTGCTACTCGGTAAGTAGTCCATGCAGCTATGAACATCTAAATCTGAATCATGTTTACGGTTTATTTTATAGTTTCTATAATCTACCTATTTGTTTTAGCATTGAATGTGCTATCATCATGGGCGTATGATGGCTACTCCGGGAAATATGTTGGAGGTGAACCTGTGAAGAACCCTATTACGCAGGGCACCTCTGCCGGCGTCCCGGGGCAGGCAGCGCGCCGCCGCCTCGGCATCTCCGCCTGGGGCTTCGTCGTAATTATCATGGCTATAATACTCGGAGGGATGGGTCTCTACTACTTCTCTATATGCTACCCAATCCTGTGCAAAAAGCAGAGAAAATACGCCAGCATGCAACCCCCGCATGTACACATAAATACTGTATAAGAAGTCAAATGTATTTTTAATGGAATATCAAATCATATCCTCATCAGCAACAACTGTTTGTGCTAATGAAGTTAACTGACACTATGTAAACTATATTTATTATGTTTCTGAGAACATACCAACTGTGTTATTGTACTGTTTGAAGAATATTAATATACCTGTTGAAGGTAGAGGTACAAAATATGTATCATCCATTTATGGATCAGCAAAGATTATTAGAAGACTGGTACTGTATAAGAGAAAATATTGTATAATTTGTAAAAAGGTTTGTGAACATGCAGAAAATTGTTATACTCTTTTTCAGAGTGAGTCATTATGGAAACTGCCGTAGATCAATAAGTAGTCCTATGACTAAGAAATAAGATAACTCCTTGACTTCCTTAAGTTTTCCCAACCCTCATATAGGTCAAGAAATAAATTGTGTTCATCCTTAATGTATAACTTAGCTTAATTATATGAAAACCATATTTATAAGGCTTTTGCCATTTTTCTTGAAATAGGTGCCATAAATACATTTCACTAAGATTTAACAATACCTACTACTCACTAACATAATTTTCTATACTATTCATTTAATTTAGGGCTTCTAATCCTGAAACGTTTAGTGTGTTCAATCACTGGGATCCCATGATTGCCTATACTTAAAATCTCAATATTAGAAGCTTAAATTTATTCCTTACTACTGTAAGTAATAATATATTTAAAATGTAGGTTATACTTAGATAGGAAACTTCTTGGAACTGATTTACTGAGTTTGAACAGTTATCTGTTAAATTTGTCAAAATTTTCCTTGTCCTAATTGGTTCAGTATTATCTTGTGTAATGTTAGCTTAGATTAATGACCTATAAACAAAGTACCTATACAAGACTGTATCTTCAACTTTTATTGTGTATTCTAGGTTAAGATCTTATCTTTAGTGAAGTGCTCAAATAAATTATACTTTATACCAACCTTTTGCGTATTTTATCACTGAGATGTTTATCTTCATTCTTACCTAAATCCACAGATGTGTCGTAATAATATTTTGCAATGTATGTTTTCTATAAAACTTATAAAATATGAGACAATAGCCAATTTATAGTTATATTTTAAAACCTCCTTGTGAAGGTCTCGTTTGGGCAGCCGAACAGAGCGGTCGTTGCCTGAGAGCCTTTCTCGTCCTTTCCTATCGCCATAAAATTTAACAAAAGCCCATGAGACAATAGGTCGGTCAGTTGCAGATGTTGCTTGCGCCCGCGCCTTTCACAAGTTGACAAGGCCAACAAATAATACGCGCGAGTTGCACATTGATTGCTGCGATTTTTTGAAATTGTGTTTTGCCGGGTTAATCGTAGTGTGTTATATATTCGAGGTCTAAACAGTGAGTGCAATAAAAGTACGTGCAACACGAATCTCCGCGAATCGCAGCAATAGCAAGCCCGTACCCGTCGCCACCGCCGTCACAGTAAAAACCGGTGAGGTCCTTCCATTACAGTTGTATCTTGCCTTTTTTTTTAATTCCAGGTCCCTTTTCTGAAGCCTAAACGACGGTTATATCTACGAGAACCCTTGTTCTCGGGAAAAGCTAGTTTACCTGCTTCTAACGTATCCTATTTTCAAGCTAGATCGAATTTTCAACAGTTGGATAACTAGCAACATAAAAATATTTTTACGCCCCTAGCACAAAGGCCTCAAACTTAATATTGTGTAGGTAGAATATACAATGTACAGTCAGGATCAAAAGTAGCTACGCAATCGAAGACGTCAAAAGTTCTTATTCCCTTTTAATAAAGACTTGACGACTTCGCTTGCGTCGCTAATTTTGATGCTGACTATACAACACCCTGCCATCTCGCGTACCTACTTATCACTTCTTCCTAATAATCAATGGCCAAGAACATCTGCATTGATCCACGCCTAGGGACGCAGAGAAGCTATAATTGCACCTCTGCTGTTAATTAGTTATTTACCTAGTTAGGGTTAGTTAGGCCAATGGTAGCATTGCATGGAGTAGATGTCAGTCGTATAGTTCATTTTATCGATAGTTAAACTAGAAATAACTAGATACTAATGCAGGTAGGAGATTATGTCACATAGTTAATTAATCAATGGTTATTATTCTGGTAGTGGCTTTCGGGCTGTCAAAGCCCTTAATTAAAATTATAATCAACTGCGACCATCGCTGATCTATTGTGTAATCGATGGTTAAACTAGAAATACACATCTGAATACCTTAGAATTCAAGGGGACACGGTTCTGATGTCTAGAGTCTTATCTATAGTTATTTGTTATACAAGGGTGCAAAGTTGTATTTTAACCGCGAGTGTGGAATTCAAACACGAGCTAGCGAATGGATTCTAGGGTTGAACCACGAGCTAGCGAGTGGTTCAAAAATAGAATCCTGAGCGAAGCGAGTGGTTTAAAAATAGAATCCTGAGCGTAGCGAGTGTTGCAACACACGAGACGTCAAAATAACTTGCACCCGTGTGTAACACAAATCTTTTCACCTCACTAAAGCAAGGAAAAAAAAATAAAAAAAACACGAACATTAAAATGAGAAAAAAAACCAAAAAAAACAACATTACAAAATTGAAAAAAGATCAAATAAGAGGAAAAGAGAAAATCATTGAAAAAAAAACTAAAAAAAGAAAAAAAAACAACATATATTAATAGAAAAAAAAACATCATAAAAAGACAAAAAACTAAAAAAAACATGGAAAAAAGAAAAAAAGCATTGAAAAAACTAAAATAGAGACAAGAACAGAAAAAAGAAGAAAAGTAAAAAAAAACATTAAAAAAGCACAAAAAAAAACATTTAAAAAAGAAAAAGACTAAAAAAAAAACATTTAAAAAATACATACAAATCAATCAAATTTAAAAAACATTAACATTTAGAGAAAAACGATCAAAAAAAGAGAAAAAAAAAACGTAAAAAAACATGGAGAAAAGAAAAAACATTGAAAAACTAAAAAAGATAAACAAAGCAATAAAAGATAGACAAAAACATTTAAAAAAAAATCAAAAAACATTAAAATAAGAAAAAAAAAATGTATGTAAAAGTGAAAAACTACCAAAAAAACCATTAATAAAGATAAAAAAACAAAGAAAAAACATTCAAAAAGAAACGAAACATTAAAAAAATAACATTTACAAAAAGGAAAAAATATTAAAAACATTTAAAAACAAAAAAAAACTTTAAAAAGGAAAAAAAACAATTTCAAAAAGCATTAAAAAAAGAATAAAACATTAAAAATAGAAAAAAACATTTAATAAAGAAAAAGAAACATTTTAAAAAAGGTTAAAAAAAGGAAAAACATGATAAAAATTAAAAAAAACCGGCCAAGTGCGAGTCGGACTTGCGCACGAAGGGTTCCGTACCATTATCTATAAAAAACCATTTTATTCTTTGTTTTTAGTATTTGTTGTTATAGCGGCAACATAAATACATCATCTGTGATAATTTCAGCTGGAACTATCACGGTATCAGTGAGATACAGCCTGGTGACAGACAGACGGACGGACGGACAGCGGAGTCTTAGTAACAGGGTCCCGTTTTACTCTTTGAGTACGGAACCCTAAAAAACATCCAAAATGGACAAAAACATTAAAAAAAAGAATGATAACAACAAAGAAAAAAAACATTAAAATATTAAAAAGAAAAACATTCAAAAAACGTAGGTACCTAAATAAAATAAAATAAAAATTCTGCCTCGCGTTATACGTGACGTTTCAGTACATTTTCGCCGACATAAAACCTAGTGTGCTATAGCTGAGTCATTGTCAGATTTAGGTTCGCGTCTTTTCGGTGGACATTGCCAAAGTTAAGGGCTATAAAGCCTAATTTTTGGTTGAACTCTTAATCCGCATAAACAGCGTTGTCTCTTCTATAATTATATGTGTTAAAAACATAGTACCTATATATAAACACAAGCCCGTAACTATGACCACCTATTATTAATTATAGAAAGAAAATGTCAACGACCACTGCAGCCTTAAGAATTTTTGACTGCATTATTACTGGATTAGACGAGAAACAAAAGATGGGTGGTATCTTCTGCGATTTGTCAAAGGCGTTTGATGTCATTAATCACGAGCTCCTTCTGACCTAATTAAAACAATATGGTATCATAAATAACGCTCATAAGTTGGTCACATCATTCTTGACGGATAGAAAACAAGTTGTAAAGTTGTCGGCAAACGGCAAAAGATACGACTCAGATGTTGGCTCCGTTAATATTGGCATTCCTCAGGGATCTGCCCTTGGCAACACATTATTCTTAGTTTATGTGATAATGATCTTCCATCAGCCATTTCAACTGGTCTATCTGTGTTGTTTCCGGACGACACCACAGTTGTGGTTAGCGCCAGGACATACGAACAGCTGAGTGTTAAAGTACATGAGACATGCGAACAACTTCAGCGGTGGTTCTCATCAAATGGCCTGCTTTTGAATGTTTCAAAATCAAATGTTATGATATTTTCGGGACGTAATATTGCTGTTCCTACATGTTTAAATAATACCCTGATGAAGACATGCAACGAATGTAGGTTTCTGGGTTTCACGGTGGATTCGAGCCTAAATTGGAAACTCCAGCACGTTGATAGACTCTGCGACAGACTGAGCGGTGCAGCTTTTGCCCTGCGAAAACTAAAACCCCTTATATCAAATGATGCACTATAGTCTGTTTACTATGCTCATTTTCACTCTTTGATGTCGTACGGTGTAATAATATGGGGAAACTCGACAGATGCGAAACGAGTACTAGTACTACAAAAACGAGCAAATACGTACTCTGGTCGGAGCAAAACCAAGGCACTCGTGTAGAGACCACTTCGTGGCGCAGCGCATCATGACCCATTACTCCCTCTATATATATGAAGTGATAATGTTTGTTAGAAGTAATCTTTCGCAGTTCAGTCGGGTAAATGTTACGGGCATACACATTCGCTCAACGGGACGGCTGCTACCAGTTCCCCGTCGAATGACCCTAGCAGAAAAAAACCCACGCGTCATAGGCCCCACGTTTTATGAACATCTTCCTGCCGAAATACGAAATGATCTATGTGACCAAACATTCAAACACCGATTGAGATTTTTTTTGTTGAATAAGCCATTCTATTCTGTAAGCGAATTTATGGATCACAAACCTGGAATTTAGTAATTAAAACTTTGTGACTTTAGTACCTATTTGACGATCCACTGCCGGTGATAATATTTCTGACATGATTATGAGTATTGCTCTTAAATTTAAAATGTACCTGTTCTTGACTATTCAAATAATTTTATTGACATATCTATCATTCTATACTACTCAAAAGAATTAATGATGTCCGGCCTCCTTCAGTATCCAACCTCTTTAATACTGGTGTTTAAGTCTTACAGCTGGCCAGAAATAGAAGCAAATAAAAAAAACGAGTTTCAGGTCAAATTCCTTTCAGATGGAATCACAATTTTATTCTGTTAAAAAACTATTTCTGTCCATCTTTTGCTTCTTTTAACATCTTTTGTTAATAATGCCACGTCAACGAAGGCATATGGATACCATTACTGCCACCAGAGCCGTTACATTGATTGCTGAAGGTCATTCACAGCGGTCTGTAGCTTTTTCGTTGGGTTTCTCTCGCCGAGCCATCCAAAATGTGTGGGATCGGTTCCAAGAGACTGGCAGTGTTGCAAGAAGGCCTGGATCGGGCAGGGTGCGAGCGACTACGGCACAAGAGGATCGCTACATCCGATTGAGTGCCCGTCGAGAGCGCTCTGTGACGGCAAGTAAGTTACAAAATCGCCTACGGTTGACAACGGGGACTCGTGTTAGTGACCAAACGATACGTAATCGACTGCATGAAGACCAGCAAAGGTCCAGACGCCGAGTAGTACGAATTCCTTTATCTAGGGTTCAACGTGGAAATCGTTTAAGTTTTTGCCGCGAACATTCAGAGTGGAGCATGAATCAATGTGGTATGGTGCTCTTCACAGATGAGTGTAAAGTGAAGCTTTGTAGTGATGATCGGCGGATTAGAGTATGGAGACGACAGGGTGAGAGATTTTCCGATGCCTGCATCAAGGAAATTGACCGCTTTGTAGGTCCTAGTGTGATGGTTTGGGCTGGGATTAGCTTACAAGGCAAAACTGAGCTGGTTTTCTTAAATCAAGGCACAGTAACTGCACAACGGTACATCGATGAAGTCATCAGGCCTCATGTGATTCCATTCTCACAGAGAGTGGGGCCAGGGTTCTGGTTAATGCATGACAATGCCCGCCCACACACAGCTCGGGCCACTCAGACTGTACTGGATGACTCCCATATTCGTGTACTACCATGGCCAGCGTATAGTCCGGATTTAAATCCAATAGAGCATATGTGGGACCAATTAAAACGAAGGGTTAGGGAGCATGAGCAAGAGGTTCACAACCAGCAACAGCTTATGGATGCTCTGAAACGTGCGTGGGAAGAGATACCTGATGAAAACATCAGAACTTAATCGAGAGTATGCATTCAAGGCTCCATGAGTGTGAAAACAGGAGAGGAGGACACACCCGTTACTAAACCATTAAAAAAAACAGCTTGTGTCAGTTTTTGTTTTGTTTTGCAAAGAGTTTCTGTTTAGTTTCTGCTGTTGAAAATGGACTAATTTCATGTTAATTGAAATAAGTGAAACAATTGACTACACAATTAAATGGTTATTAGCATAAGTTAAAACAAAAGCCTTGTTATATGTTATTTTAATAAATATACATTACTGTTTACTATATTTTTCACGTAGCAATCAAAATACTTAGTGGCCCCTATTTTCTTTTGAGTAGTACCTATATTTTGCTTTTTGACGATCATAATAATGACTTCATGTAAATTAACATACTAATTTAATTTACAATGTAATCTTACTATGAAATAAATGAATCTAATCTAATCTAATCTAATCACCGGGAAGATGATTTTTGTTTTTGTGACTGACAATATGTCCCAGCTAGGCAGATGGGCGAAAAATGTCCTGTCTGGACTGGCCTTTACATGTTTTTATGTTTAAAAAGTAACTATTCACGTTCGGATTTCAAATATTCTTTGCACTCTTGTGGATAAAATGCAGTTTTGCTATCTGTTTTTAAAGAATAAAAATGGGATTTCCGAGCTAGTGAGGTGAAAAATCCTTTTTTGGTCCAATATTTACATGTACCTACTCTTTGCACATTTAGGTGTATGCCCACAGGCTTAATACCTACACTCTACAGGTCACCAATAAAACCCGTGGAAATACATAGGAACATCGATCAACCCGACAAGATTTGACTAGTCCAAATTTCCCACGTTAGACAAAAACATTGTAACAAAACAACATGTCACAAAAGCACGTAGCTTTTCAAAGAATTCAACCAACATCTGTCAGGTAGTCAAAAAAACACCACCCGGGTAATTTCCTTAGAAATAAAATAAAACATTGTAACTATTACATAGTTACTTTACCTACTCTTTCGAAAAAAAAACAATTGGCGTGGCTTGTTCACAATGCTACGTAATTTACCTAACGGACAACTTTAAGTCAGCAAAGGCGTGGACGTCAATAAAAGGGTCGAACACGTACAAAGCGGTGACTCAGTTATCAAACAATTGAAATCAAAAGATTTTTCGAAAAACCCAACTGCTTTTTTGCAAATATTATAGCCTAAATGTCACTCCCACGATTATGAGGAATCCAATTTAACGACACCTCATAAGTCGAAATCCGTCAAACGGTTTAGGCTGCAGGGCGTGTCAAAGAATAAGACATACATACATACGCTCGAAAAACATAACCCTCCTCTCCTTCGGCAGTTGGGTAACAAGAGACTATGCTTTCGGCGCTCTAGAGTGCAACCTGCACAACTTACTGTAGTGCTAGCTCAAGCAAGACCGGTTACAATGAAAATACCTATGCCTAATACCCGAAGATGGCAATTGCGAGCTTATAGCGGACACTCAATCGCAGTCGCTTTGGCTGAGTACGAGTATGATATGGATGCACGCATGCCAGCAGTCGGGGAGCATCTCTGTGACAAAAATCAATCATGGGGAAGAAATACGCAAGAATAACTATAAAATGTTTACGACAGTGCTTTCTTGAACACACCATATATACCAGATAGATATAGATACCAGAAGGCTCGTCTACTAGAAGCTGTACCGGTACGTCCGCTACATGACAATAAAACAAGAAGCTAGCCGACACATGTAATGGTTTACATAGGAAACTCGTTGTTGCGAGTCATATCATATGACGTCATGACATACAACCACAGAAGCACGCAACTATAGAGAACTTCAACAATACTGCACGAGAAATCAACGCAAGGGAATAAACTGACTGCTAATCAAAGGAAAAGGTAGAATGATCTCGAAATAGCAAGCTGGAACTGCCCCCCTATTCTGTAACTTGTTTTAAGCTCACCTCAACGCTCACTCACAATAGGTAGAGGTCTAGTTTCGTAACGGGTGACCGGCGGGGTGAGCCGGATTAACGCGTAGCGAATAACACCCGATCTCAGACAACACAAGAAGACTTAATACGAAGGGAGGTAGCGTTTTATACTGTCGCATTACTTATTATGTGCTGTCGCGCGGGAGGGATACCTGCGGGGCTAGCACAACTGACACAACAAACGCGACGCGAGTCGAGATAATCTACCCGCCTCTTTTTAATTTGCACAATACGAGTAAGACAGGAGTAGCTGAGTCGCGCGCGACACGACTTAGCAGCAAGTTGTGCTAGACGTACTCTGGTCCGCTTCCTTGCGCCTCATTAAGCGTGGTAATTACAGCGTATTTACCCGCGCCTCGTGTTGATTATGGCGTGGTGTTTAGCGCGCGCAGCTGGCAAGGATCTTTAACCTTTATTGTTAAAATATCTTAAACTATTACAACCTAAAACTATTACAATTAATTATTTAAATCCGAACACCTGCCTACCCTCCTGCACAGGTACTTAGCCTCCATAATAATAAAAAATGTTGGTTAACACTCAGGATTAACCCAAAACGTGTCTAAACTGCATTGACAGTTTCCTTTCCTCTTCATACACTACCTAGAAAGAGTTCCTGATGTACCATGAAATGCAATAACTGCTATAATCCTTGGGCCTGCAAAACCTTGAACCGTCAGATTTTCGTCTACAAAAACCAAACTGGAATTGTAAAACCAATTAAACCTTTTAAGGAATCATTAGTCCGTAGAGCGATGGTTGTGCAGCCGGCCGTCACGGGCGCGGCCTCCGCTAAACGGTCATGGTAATGAGCCATTTGTTTTGGCCGAGATTGCTATTACGGCTACGAGTACTTTTCCTTAAAACAATCATAGTAACTTGCATAAGCATAGTAATCATATGATTCCTTTAGTTCGTTTTCATAATTGGCCATGAAAGAAGAATATTTTTTCCCTGTTTCGTAATTGATTATCAAACAAAAAGAAGCGGGTTAAGTTTAAGTGGATACTTCTTTTTTGGCTATGGAACCCTAGTATATTATCTGAATTAATTCACTAAAATCTGTATAAGTACAGCATAATCATTTCAGCATTATTTTCATGTCCGCCACATAAACTAAATAATATTTTGTGATTAACAACTAATGGCAAATAAAGAAGGATTAAAACAATACATGTACTTAACAAACAAATATTTAAAATCAGATTAGGCTTCTCTACAAAAAGTTATTCCGGAAGACACGTGATAGATTTTGAACTATACCCCTATACAAGAACGCGAGCAAAGAAGTATCCACTTCAAAATTTATTTGTCGTTTAATAATCGAGTTATTTTTCTTCTTTCGTAGTTAATTACTAAACACATTACTTTTTCTGTGTTCGTAATTGAACAATGAATTTATTGAAGAACTCCTTGGTGAGCTACTTACTGTATAGAGGTTCTATTCTACCTTCTTCCTTTTTCATACATATTAGACAAGATGTAGAATTTGTTTATCGGGGCTGGTAGAGTTATTAGGCCGTGTAGAGTAGCTAGGAGGCTTAGCGCTACTTGCGATCTGATAACTTTTTAATGCTGAAAACTATATGAGCTAGGGTGTCTTAGCAAACACTTTACATGAACTCTTTTTTGTGGGTACCCTTTTTCGGAAAACGAAGACTAGAAATTAAGTCAATGGTTCTTTTTTCGTAGTTGATTACGGAACTCAATTACAAAAACATCAAATAAATTCTTGTTACATAATCAATTACGAAACATAATAACTTTCATAGCCAATTATGAAAACGAAATTACGAAAACGGACTAAAGGATATGATTGTGGGGTATAAAATAAATAGAGCAAATAATTGATCTTTACTTACAATAAAAGTGTTTTAGAGCTTTATTTAAGAGAGGTAGGGCACAGCGGAATGTCATCTCGCTCGTATGTGGAGCAGCCCAACTGGGGAAGTACCTTACAGAAGACCGCAGCCATAATAGCACCACTGCTTTGTAGTGTTGCTATATGTATGCATGCTATGAAGTATGTGGTGTTGTGTTCCTGGTGGTGAGTAAGGTCGCCAGAGCTCCCTAGGATGCGCTGTGTTGGGAGTGAGGGACCTGCGTGTCTCTATCTGACAACACAGCGAATCCTCAAGTGAATAAAGGGTCGGCAACGCGCTTGTGATTCTTCTGGAGTCACAAGTGTCCATAGGCGACGGTACCAGCTTAACATCAGGCAGGCCGTAAGCTTGTTTGCGACCGTCGTAGTATAAAAAAATATATATATTTCACGCGATTATTAGCCATCAATTTGCATTTAGTTATTGAACGAGCGAGCGAAGCGAACAGAGTTCTCTGCTTCAGCTTGGGACAACATTATTTCGTATGTCCGGCTGTTCTCCTCTACAGTTCGCATTTTTCAACCGATTCTAGTGAAATATTGTGAGCAGGTTCGATAATTATACAGATTTTTTTGTCAATTTCATTGTTTATAAAAAAAAAATATTTTTAACCCCCGACGGAAAAAAAGAGGGGTGTTATTACAGTCCCCCGCGGCATGCCCGCGGCTATGAATCCTGACACATTGCGCAACTATGAAGTTTCTGAATAATGACAATGTCAACATTGTCAACCATAGGAAAAAATTACATCCCTAGAGGCACGTCTCAGGATTGACTTCATAGCCGCGGGGTACTATAAGTTTGACGTGTCTGTGTATATCTGTGGCATCGTAGCTCCTAAACGAATGGACCGATTTGAATGTGGTTTTTTTATCCGAAAGCTGACGTGATCGAGATGGTATGTAAAGCCGAATACTTCCAGATTCCTGTTTCGCCGGATTCTTGTTTCGACGAATTCTTGATTCGTCCTAATTTTTCAATTACAGAAAACTATGTAAAATCCGACGAAAAATTAATCCGGCGAATCAGGAACTAATCGTAAATTCGACTATAAAGATAAGTATGTTTTTTAATGTTACAAAATGATGTATGTCTACATTATTACTATGGTAGTAAAGTCTATGTATACTAGTGTTGTAAAAGACTCGAGTTCTAGAGTCCTGATTGAGACTCGACTCAAATATACGGGACTCGGGGAACTCGAAGACTCCCGAGTCTAGAGTCCAGTCGAGCGTGAGTCATCTGTCCGACGACTTGAGTCTCTAAAACCACTCGAGACTTCAAACAAACTCGAGTCCATGAGTTTCCAAATTGAATACAGAGTTAAGTTAGCAATACAATACGAACGAATCCGAAGTCAGAATCGGAAAAAATAGGCGCCATATTGTTTTCTTACACGCTTTTATTTAACTTGCACTGTTCGTATGTATGTAAATACGAGTATGTAAGTTGTCCGTCAAAATTTGCAATCCATTTTTCAGTCACTTTCCGTTATCCGATTGAGCTGAAATTTAGAATATTTAGGTATGTTTGTTTGGTGACAATGCAATACTTTGTCACCATTTAGCTGATCTGATGCTGAAACCGGAAGATGGTCACTGGAACTCTATGATAGAAATTGTTATGATATTCGTGGTTGGGCTTGTTTGTTTTGTTTTCGTCAGCACTTACCATTGCAAATGATGGCGAGGGTCTCATGATGGAGCCGGAAGATGGCCAATGGAACTCTATGACAGAAAGTGCTATGATAATCGAGTTTGGGCTCGTTTGTTTTTTTTCGTCAGCACTTACAATTGCACATGTTGGCGAGAGTCTCATGATGGAGCCGGAGATGGCCACTGGAACTCTATGATAGAAAGTGCTATGATAGTCGAGTTTGGGCTTGTTTGTTTTGTTTTCGTCAACACTTACCATTGCACATGATGGCGAGGGTCTCATGATGGAGCCAGAAGATGGCCACTGGAACTCTACGATAGAAAGTGCTATGATAGTCGAGTTTGGGCTTGTTTGTTTTGTTTTCGGCAGCACTTACCATTGCACATGATGGCGAGGGTCTCATGATGGAGCCAGAAGATGGCCACTGGAACTCTATGACGGAAAGTGCTATGATAGTCGAGTGTGTTGTGTGTAATTATAGGAATCTGCACCCTCAAATACCCTAAAAGTGACATCTGTTTTAGTAGTTTTAGATTCCAAAATGGACATCAGTTTTGGATTCTGCTCCCTCGAATACCCAGAAAGTGACACCCATGACGACTTTTAGGAAAAAAGCCATGTCCGCCATTTTGGATTCCAAAATGGACATCATTTTTGGAATCTACACCCTCGAATACCCAAAAAGTGCCACGCATGACGATTTTTCGGAAAAAAACCATGTCCGCCATTTTGGATTCCAAAATGGACATCATTTTTGGAATCTACACCCTCGAATACCCGAAAAGTGACACTCATGACGATTTTTCGGAAAAAAGCCATGTCCGCCATTTTGGATTCCAAAATGGACATCATTTTTGGAATCTATACCCTCGAATACCCGGAAAGTGACACCCATGACGATTTTTCGGAAAAAAGCCATGTCCGCCATTTTGGATTCCAAAATGGACATCATTTTTGGAATCTACACCCTTGAATACCCGGAAAGTGACACCCATGACGACTTTTAGGAAAAAAGCCGTGTCCGCCATTTTGGATTCCAAAATGGACATCATTTTTGGAATCTACACCCTTGACTACCCAGAAAGTGACACCATGAAGACTTTTAGGAAAAAAGCCATGTCCACCAGTTTGGATTCCAAAATGGACATCAGTTTTGGAATCTGCACCCTCGGCATCCCCGACACATGACGATTGGTGTGACCCATGAGTTTGATTCAGACCTTAAGCCTCTTACAGATGGGCGCGGCCTACGGTGGCGGTCAATAGTAATTCAAATTATTAATAGAGTAGTATGCAAGTATTGCATACTATTACTTATCTCTAAACCGTGAAACAACTAGGTATCGTGGAACTCGGAGCTCAGTCCAAAAAAGGACTCAGCCGCGAAAAGAGACTCGAGTCTTGATGTCACGCTCGTTTAGTTCGCTAGACTCACTCAGCAAGAAGTCTTGCAAAATGTGGAGTCTTGAAATATTGAGCCGAGTTTCGTTTTTGGACTCCGAGTCTTATTATGAAGACTCTGAGAACTCTAGTCTTTTACAACACTAATGTATACATATGTTTGTAACATCGTATGGATACATCTATTTGTAGTCGACGTACTTAGTTGCGTTTCAACAAAATCGGTTTCGGCCGTTTTTGAGATATTGAACTTTGAAATTAAAATGTCGGGGGGGTTTTCTACTTTTTTAAGTTGTAGTTCTATTGCTCCAGCTTACAAAGCCACTAAGTATATGAATATATGGTTAAATTAAATAAATAAAACAAAATGTATAGTATAAATTTATTAGGAAAGAATTCATTTATAATTTCATAAAATTATCTAAATTTCACTGTACTGTTATAATTTCGTTACATTTATGGAAGAATATTATTACAAATCTCATTTTTTCTGAGACATGAAAAGTGACTCACAATAAATAACGGAAAAACGGCACCTTGGAATTATGACAAATTTCTGAATATGAGATAAAACATTTATATTCCTAAAAAAAAATTATAACACTCTTATCTTATCACATTCACACATTCACCACTGCACTGAATAAATGCACGGTAATATTACCAAGTTGTGATTTAATGTAGTTACGGTTGATAGTGGATTACATAATTATTTCTTAATGGACAGGAAGCCTGAAGATCGAGATCTAAAACTGAATCTTATGTATGACTACTGGCTCCTGATTTTCTGTTCTTCATATTTTTTCAGCAAATCTAAAAAACTATAAAGAACAGAAAAACAGTAGTCACAAGACCGTTTGTGCTACTTATATAAAATTTCTTTTATACACTTCTGCTAAGTAATTTTGCCATTTGAAAAGGTTAAGGTTTGAATTGCGATATTGAACGACACACCCTTTAACCGCCAAACATCAAAAGAAATGCTCGCAATTTTCATCTTCGTCATTATAATTCAAGGTGTCATTTAAGCCGGGTCCGCTGCACCAATGTTTTCCATGCTTTTAAACATCTAACATGTTTTCCGTCAGGTTCGGCAAACAAATATGGTATTGTTTTGATTGGCAAAACATGTTTGACGTTTAAAAACCACAAAAATATGGTGCTGCGGACCCGGATTTATACTGTAACTTTGTCTGATATATCAGACGGTGGCGGTTAAAGGGTTAAGTGTTGTATGTGGGTTTTTTTACTTATTAATTCTAACAGATTACGTTGCGTTTCCGCTGTGGATATGCTCAATATCTAATTCACGACGCATTTACGATTAATGATTCTACTAGTACTTCTTTTAGTTTCAATGCCTTCTTTTACTGGTTTTGGTTGATATGTGTCATATCCACAAGGTACGATACAAACTGCCATATTTTTTTAAATCGCCGATGTTTCAATCTTCAGGGATGTTAGATATTTATGGCAAGATCAGTGATATCGGTTCCCTCCACAAAATTTCACTCACATCAGTTCTCAAATTCCCCCAAAAGTGGGAAAAATGATGTATTGTAAACTAAGTAATAGACAATTTGTAAAGTACATTCACTTCTACTTGTATTTGGTGAACAAATGTCTAACCTCAAAATGTGTTTTAATAAAATCGTTCATTTTATATTGGGGTGCTAAGATTTCTTTATTATTAAAGTTAAAATTTTGAGAGTCAAGTTAGAACTACAAGAGATACATTGTAAAAATTCAGTACGAAACAAGGGAAGCCAATATTATACAGATCATTTTTACCCGACTGCCTCAAAAGGAGGGTTGTTTTTCGAGCGCATGTGGACAAGAAAATTATATTTAACGGGCTTGATGTATTTTGACATATGAGGTGTTGTTCATTTTTCATAATCGGGTGAATGACATAGGCTATAATATTTGAATTAATTTGTTCAAAAATACGATTGCTCCGAATTTACTTGCACCTTAAGGTTACATTGTCTTTACCAACGACAAGTCAAAATGAACGTACTTTATACAGTTGCACAGCAATTGCATAACTTTCCATCGAAACGCGCGCGACTGCAACCTCTAATGCCAAATGTCATATCATATACACTGCCCAAAAGTGTTTAGGTACGTTTTAGAGTATTGCTACAATTGAGGTTTGTTTTATTCTGGACAATCAAACTTTAAATGCTTCGGTATTGCTATTATCGTCACGGTTGGAAGGGTTGGTATTACAACGATTGTAGTGTGAAAAAAAACTTTACTTGATCTCCAGACGTTTGCAGAGGCACCGATGGATTTGCAGCAAATATGCGGCCGCAAACGGTGGCTTTTCTGATTATTTATTTGTTTTATTTTATTTATTGGAGAAACAACAGAAGCAAATGTACAACAATACACTACTAGGACGAGGAGAAGCCCAAACATCATTTCGAAAATGATTGCTGATCATGTTTGTTGCCCCATATTGGCGTACATAGTTACTCTAGTTAAATCCAATTTAGTTTCTAAGTTTTATTGTTTCCAGTGCACACTAACAATAATGTCCTTGTTATCTTGAATAAATGAAATTTAATCGAATAGACACTTTGGGGCAGTGTAGTTTCCAAGTGACACCGTTTGTGCATCAGATTGATCAGTAGCGCAATCACCCGCCTGTCACACCCGTGTGTGTGTGTGTGTGTGTGTGTACTGTCTATAGCTCGTCCTTCTCCAGGTCGATATCGGAGAGGTCGATGTCCTCCTCCGGCGGCAGCTCGCCGTCCTGCCCGTCCCACGGCTCGGCGGCCGCGGCCGCGGGGAGCGCCGCGCCGCGCACCGGGGCCGTCTGCCCGCGACCGAAGGACAGGTCCCTGCAATTATTCAACAATCATTACAGCACACTCTATAAACCAATACAGTCACTCGACGAAGCCGTCTAGACAGGGCAATCGTGCGAAGGGCGTATAGGGCGAGCCCCAGCTGCATAAACGTAGCTTGGGACATGACGCTGTCAAACCCGATAACGCCAAGGGCGTCGGTCCACTGTTACTCTTTACACTGTGATTATAGACAGCAGTCATGAATGTGGAAATGGTAGTCATTTCAAAATAGGGCAGGGGGGTCTAACCATTGGATGACGGTAGTCATTTTATTAGGCGGGGAGGGACCATTTAAGGAATTACAATAGGAGAAGAGGAAGGGGGGGGGGGGGTCAAAAAACGATGACGTTATATATGGACAATTTGAATCATATTTTTATACCACAATGTTTGTAAAAAAAATATACTGTTTGCCGGATGGTGAAGCGGATACCATGGTACGAAATTTTATGTCTGATACTAGCTTATGCCCGCGTTTCACCCCGTTAATGTTTGATTTCCAGGATAATAACTATCCTATGTTTAGCAGTCCTTGAGTCTCAAACTATATCCATGCCAAATTTCCTCTGAATCGGTACAGCGCTTTAAACGAGAAAAGGTAAAAAGCAGTCTTTTTACGCATTTATAATATTAGTATGACTCTTGATAGTTGTGAAAGGGAGTTCTGTTCGAACAGCCGTTGCGAGCGGACGTCGTTCTTTGAGCATTACCCGACCTCTCGTTACACCATAAAATTACACAATAAGTCTCCCAAAACAATAGCGAACATCACAGATGTGCGAGCGCCGCGCCCCGTAGTCCGAGCTATTCACCCCGTCTGAGCTCGCGAAGTGCCGGTTTAGCCATATTCATATATGTTTATTGCATATTCCATCGTTTCATAAGTGCCGGTTTATAGAAACGTGCAGTGTGTTCACATATCATAAGGTCCTAATAGTGAGTGCAATCAGTGTCGGGCAATCCGAAACCCCGCCAACCGCGGTTACGACCACACCTTACGCGTGGCGGCAACCGCCCGCAGCCCGCAACCGTCGTCGAGGCGAAGCCGGTGAGATTATTCCATTTTTATGGTGGGGGCTCAAGTTGTAATTCTCTAGGCCCTTACTCTAAGGGCTACAAATACGAGACCTATATCTTACCCTTAACCCACATTATACCCAATCAAACAACAAGTACTACAACTAGCCTCACAGTCTCGGGAATCCCCCAGCCCGTCTAGACCATCCACTCTTATCTCTTACGCCGACTTAACTATACTAGGCCAGCTAGCTTTGTCCACCTTCGCCAAATATTCTGCACCTGTAGGACAAGGCCTGATCCTCAAGTGACACAACACCTCTGGGAACTGTGATATGTGACCACTGCACGCGCACACGTCCTGTACGTAGTTCCTCGCTAAATAATCGACTCATATTTATTTATGTCCTACCAACTTTAATATATATATAATTCTATCCGGCTACCACCATAATTAGTGATAAGCCCTCATAAGCAAAAAGAGCGAGGTTCAAGCTCCGTCGCGATACTGTTTCCTCTAATACAAACGCCTCATCAAGAAAATCACTAAAATATTGCTATATAACGGCCCTATCCCTAGGTTAGGTATTGACCGAAGTAACGAACAAAACCTCAAAATTACCAAGCCCCTAAAACTCTGAAATCAATAGCGCGATACCTCCCCAATCTACGGCTCTCACAAAACAGGTATAAACAAACTGTTAACCAAAAGCCGTCATCATACAGAAAAACCCCAAATCAAATTCATCTCATAGAACATATCACGAGCAACCAAAACGATTGCATTACTTTAGCTCCTAAACTAAGTAACATTCAAACAATAATGCCATATGGTACCTACCCAAAGCTTTCAGGTTTCTCCGGAATAGACACCATAAAACAAAATAAAGGCATTGTCCTTGGTTTAAAAAAAATCAAATGGCGTCAAAACCCCCATCATAAAATCTTGTGTTTTAAATTCGACAAACCAACTAAAATAAATCTCACACAATACGTAAGAGTTCCAGTGGCCCAACATCTGGCTGGCCATTACCCACCCTCACAACGCAATTTAGAAACCCCGCATAGTTAGCCACGGCCTACCTACAATAGATCATGCCGTAACAATAGTGCCGCACGCATATCCTTACCTCAAAACTTAGGCTTACTTAGCTTAGACTTAAAAATAAGGCCCTTCTGGCCTGGCACAGCCAAGTGCTGCAGGGCTCGTGTATGCCCACAATAATTCCGTTGTCCCGCATTGCCAGCGAACGATTGTGAACACAGAAGCCTTAGCCTAGTTCAACTGATTATTAGGGTCCCGGGGGCCTACCACATTAATGTTATAAGGCACCACTAATTAATTACCGCTCAAGAGTCTAACACCGCCTCCTCTAGCGACAGTCGGCCTGAAAGAGTTGTAGCCCAAACTATTCATACCCAATTTAAGGCGTTTTCACTTTTATCTAGACCACCCTTGCTAAGCGATAAAGTACATTGCTAGCGCAACGTCTTAGTCGGCCCCCGACAACAATCATTATAGTTGGACGAGGGCTCCCACGGCAGGACGTCACCACGCATAGTTACTTACATTTAGTCAGAGCCGACAACTGTAGTTACTTTAGAATTTAGTTAAATATCAAACGCCGAAAACGACATAACCTAGCATACACCATTGTCAGAAACGATTGAGCCAAGTCAAGTCGGTCCCCACGCGTCCTTAATACAGCTTGGTCAACGAGTTAATTACTATCTCACCAACACCCAATCGCCCCGTATCGGACCAATCGTCTACTAAGGCCAATTACAGGCCAACTTAGATTAGTCGCTAATATAACAATAGATTGTAAGCCCTTTCCACAGCCCACCACCAATACTCAACAAAGGACTAAACATGGATAGCGACAACCCTATCGTCAATATACCAGGAGATGGAAACTGTCTATACCGCGCGATAGCGTATCAAATTAACGACTTATATGATCTTACGTTTGACCACCATGCAATCCGTCGGGACCTTGCCCGTTACGTTGACGAAAACCAAAACGACAAGAATATGCGCCTTGCTATTAAAAGTAACCTTGACGTGATAGCCCAAGACAGCGAAATCCAAAATTACATACAATCACAATACCATGACGGTACATGGGGCGGCACCGACATTCTGATAGCGGCGGCGGAATATTATGGCATTAATGTAAAAGTATTCCAAAGAGCCCCTTTACGAGAAACAGCATGTTTTACCCCTATGGTACCCAGCGACGCGGTGGGCTGTATAGGCCTCATTTTCAGCATTAACCACTACGATTGTTTCGAAACCCATTTGGGAACACTCACGACAAATGCCACCCAAGACGAAACGAACATGAGTGCAGGCAGCCCAGAAGAGCTACCAGACGATACGGGATATAGACTAACCATACCAAGGCCACATCTCACTGAACAAAACCTCATCAATAATATCAATATTGCCACATGGAACATAAGAGGCGCCGCCACACAGGGGAAAAAAAACGACATTGATTTATATCTAGAATCGAAATCAATACACATTGCATGTTTACAAGAAACTCACTTAAAAACCGGAACGTACGAATCCAAACACTACACATGGAATCTAAGTGGAAATAACAGCAGAAGAGGTCTAGCCATCCTTATAAGAAAAAACAGCGGACTCACGCTAAACTGGACAAAGGCAAACACAAATAATATGGCAGCCTCTATTGAAATAGGCGAGAAAATAGACATATTCGTTATCACAACTCACTGGTCCAACACTGCGTCAGCAGCAACAAACGACGTAACGCGCCTGCTACAACTATTAAAAGAGAAGCCAAAGAAGTCCGCTACAATAATTTTAGGAGATTTCAATGCGCACATTGGCTACAAAGAATCGGGCAAGAGCCATCAGAAAAACCAAATAGGTAACAATCTTTTCCACCCAAAAACCAACTATAATGGAGAAATCGTATTAGATCTGATTTCAAGAGAAAAACTCCGATTAGAAACGTCGCACGGCCGAAGAAGTTGCAAAGTCACCTGGAGAGCTGGCAATAAAACCTCCCAGATTGACCACTTTATGACACAGGCTAATGGCAAACCACTATTCAATTACATCAAAGGCGAACACTCAAACCTGTCAGATCACAAACTCGTATGGGGCAAACTAAAACCCCTAGGAACCATATCTAATAAGACGGTCCCCACTCGATCACTTAAAAACAAAAACAAAACAACACACTCATTTAACTACAAAACTCTAAACTACGAACAACTGCAAAACACCACCACAGTAAAAGAATACCGAAAGTCTTTAAGTGAACTGATCAGAGAGAACAGAAAACCAGAGAACGAAAAAATGCCATTGCCATGGGAAACGATAATAGGCATTATGAAAAATGCGGCCCACAAAGTGCTCAAGTATCAGCCGAATTACTTTAAGGAACGGAGAATTGCATTAGCGAACCTGCAAAAAGCAAAATTCCAACAGAAACGCCGACCGCTAGACCAATCTACCAAAAACAAGTTAAAGGAATGCAGACGCCTTTTACACAACCTCGAATCAGCGGAGGACCAACAAGAATGCCGCGCCTTTTTTAGAGGCCTAGCAAAAACCCATCCGTCAATGAGAATGAAGATTACCTACGACTTTTACAGAAGACACAGGCAAAAGGAAAGGCGACGGATCAAAAACACCTTTATCCCCATGTCTAAATGGGAAGAAGAATTGGACAAAACAGAAGGGCCTTGGGTCGATATATTAAGTGATGAGGACCCGAGCAAGCTGGGACAGCCTCCTTCAATGGACGACATCGAGAAAATCACGAGTCAAATGCGCAACGGCACGGCGCCTGGAATAGATCAAGTCGTCACGGAACTTTACAAAGCCAACACGCAAGAATTAAAAGCCGAAATTCTTGAACATATGAGAAAAGCCTGGACAAAAAATATTTTACCGCCCAACTGGACACAATCAATCCAAGTACCTCTGCCAAAAACGGCTAATCCGAAGGGTGTCAACGATTACAGACGCATCTCTATATGCAGCACAGCTTACCGAATATATGCCAACTTCCTCCTCCTTAGGCTGGACGAAATGACCGAAGAATTAGGAAACTACCAGGCAGCATTCCTACAAAACCGGTCGACGGATGACCATATGTTTACCCTGCGACGAATTCTTGACGAGCAATGGAGAGCGGGCGAGAAAACATATGTCCTAGCAGTGGACTTAGAAAAAGCCTTTGACACGGTGGACCTAAATGCCCTGAGAGATATAATACTATCGAGAACTAACAGAGCTATGACGAATCGGATAGTCAAAGCCACAATGAACGAATCTACCTGTATTAAATGGTGGGGGCAACAAACAAAATGGATTAAAAAAGGCAAAGGAGTCAAACAGGGCTGCCCACTTTCACCACGACTGTTCACCATACTGATGGACGATGTTTTTCAAACCCTCGAGGATGAACTTCCTTTTGTTAAACTAAAGCAGGATGACCAAATACAACTACCACTAATTTTGACCTTTGCGGACGACGTAATTATAGTGTCCAACTGCCTTCAACAGATGAACGCAATTTACTCAAAGGCCAACGCCTTATTCGCCACTGTAGGACTAAAAGTTAATGAAACGAAGACTAAAGTATTAGTTCGCGACCCAATACATAAGAGTCATAGGAACTTCATTACACTCGATGGCACAACGGTTATCCCTACCACTGAAATCAAATACTTAGGAACGTATATTACCTCCTCACTAAGCAGAACAGACACCGTAAATTCGCGTTGCAAACAGGGTGTTAAAAATGCAAAATCTCTTACGAACTTTATTAAAGAATCACGTATGCAGTGGCAAATCACAAGGTTACTATACAAAATGGTTATAGAACCAACCATGACGTACGGGCTTAAATGCGCAGCCCTCACCAAGGTCAATAGACGAAAACTGAGGAGGTACGAGCGAATAATACTGAGAGACATGATCAACAACTCAGGCACATCACCCAGCCCTGGCAAAATACGCGACATATTGGACGGAAAAACGATAACTAAGAGGATAAAATGCCTTCGAATGTGCTATTTTGGACACATCCTCAGACGCCCTAATGCACACCTCTTAAATGCAGCATACAGATACAAGGCAAAGAAACTAAAGGTAGGTCGACCCATATTTACATGGGAAGATTCCCTGACACAGGACATGATGTACTACCCCATTAGCCCCAACGAATGGCCTAACATGGCATCGGACAAGGATACAATCAATAAAGCTGCCCGCGGTATTTACGAGATGCAAGAGACTGATAGTGAATCAGAAGAGGAGGAGGAATCATTCCGAAATAACGAGTCTGACGTAACAGCCTCCTAGAAAAGCCACCTCCAACACAAGAAGAAGGAGCTTACAGCAACGTACACCAACACTCATCTTTTAACAACATCTCCAGCCTCTCCTCATTTCCAATATTGGCTACAGGTTGAATGATCTCGAAATAGCGAGCTGGACCTGATCCCCAAGGACACCTTCAACATGAGAAGACTTTATACGAAGCAACGTGCATCATTTCACCAACGCTCATCCCCCGACGAAGTATCCTTTCTCTCCTCTTTTCCAATATTGGCTAAAGGCTGCATAGCCGGTTGATTGTGGCCGACTGGTTGCGGCTGGTCGGTCTTCCCCTCCCATCCCAGAGCGTGTCACTCCTAATAAACTTGTGCCCCCTGGTATATCCGGCTCGTCCGGGTCAGGCTTGCTTCCTGGCTGGGTGCGGTACCTATGTTCATGTTCATGTTGACTCTTGATAGTTGTGAAAGCATTAAATGCTGTCAGTCAGGTTGAAGTTTCGCTTTGAACGCCAATAGCCGTGTCTACACCGAACGCGTGGCTCGCTGAGGCACGTCCACACTGAGCGCGCACGCTAATGACGCATATCGCATGGGTCGCCCATGACCAATTGGTGGCTCTTAGGTAACGGGGCCCGACTATAGTGGTCTACTCCGCGTAAAGTACGTTTGTAAAAGACCACTGTCATCCGCGTCAGACTGATTAATTTGTAAGGACTCCCACGAGTGCTAGAAATAGTACTAAATAAGTCCAAAATGTACCTGAGGAACTCGTTGATGCCGGTCTCTGAGAAGGAGCCGCGCAGCGTGGAGAACTTGAGTTTCTTGGCGTTGACGACGGCCATGGCGGGGTACCCGAAGCCGCCGAGCTCAAGCGCCTCTTCGAGAGAACTCTGCGCACCCGCCTCGGCCCACACCCAACTGAAAAACATTATTAATGGTCATGAATGTAATTTTATTGTTAATTTTATTATGTATAATTTTATTGTCTTATCGTGCGATACAAACTCCGATGTCTGTTGATGACTAAATCAAGGAATTGTTTTTAGCAATGTAGTGCAGTTGAATCACTAAAAACTGTTCTATTGCGCTTCTAATTATTAGAATTTGATGGCTGCAAGAATCGTATTTAAATGCATTAGTCACATCTTTGAAAGAGGAAATATAACCAAAACATTTATTTGCAATGAATGCAAGATGAAATGTAAAGAACAAAGAACATCCCTTTTTTTGACATGCCATTTCGAATCGTGTCGTTTCGCACGAACGCACTGCTTCATTCCCTATTTCGTGTGTGTGTTGGAAATCTAAAAATATTTTTTTTTTATAGTTAGAAAGTCATCGATAAAAACTAAAAAATATTGATAAGATATTCAATGGTTAAAATAGAAACCAACTTATTAAAAAAAGTAATGATGTCTGTTGGCATAATACCATCCCTATACAAAATGTGATCATCACAATAAAATCAAAATAATATGTTTATCGCTGTATTAACTTGTGAAAAGTGATTCCATCTTTTTTGGTGTGCTTGTCCGAACGACTCACACACCATTTTACGGCACAACAATGCATATTTATTGAAGCCGAACGTTTGGTTTATTTAACAGTTTGACACGGTGGCCATGTTCGAACTGAAAGGGCTGCCAGGCATCCTTTTTAATCCCCGCCTATAAGTGCATCCTTTTTGTGGGGCCACTTTTCGGCGCTAGTTAGACTTCTAGATATTATCGTTCACTGGTCTAGGTGTAAAGACATAGATATAGATATAGTGCCTCAGCCACGACCTCCAGCGTGCACAGGATGGTATTCGAGCTGGCGCGCCACCGTCTCAGTAGCGAGCAACACCGCTTCCTGATAATAGCGTGGAAGCCGTGGAGCCGCCCCTCCGCGAACATGCCCGAGGCGCTGCAGTGTCGCGGCCCCGAACACCACCCTGTACGCGTTGTTGTATTGTACCCGCAGAGCGCTGTAGCGCCCGCTGCGTATAACTGATCCATAGGCGGCACGTGTAAAAGTTGCGACTGTACAGTGTACACTCACCCCCACATCTTGCTCTTGTACTTGTCGCCGAGTGTACGCAGCACGGAGATGTACTGGTTGCGGCACGCGGCGTTGCAGTCCAGGATGTGCGGCAACACCGACACCACGCACAGAGGCTTCTCGGCGCACTGGTTCATCGTGTCTGAGGATACGATCTGAAAATTGTTTTTTATTTTATTAGACCAAAACAAAGATTACACTAAAATTACGGTAAAATTTACGCCAAACTGCATAACAGTTTGTTGGTGAACAGCACTCATTAACTTCCTCAATGTGTAATAGTACATTACTATAGAGGCCGGTAAACGAAGGGTTGCAGGCCAAGTAGATAAAGACATAATACGCGCGGATAGGGATACGCGGCCGGCAACCCCGTTTCTCGCCGAGATTAGTATAGTGAGTGTGCTTTTCTCAAACTTGCAATGAAATAAAAAGTAGTCAATTTGTTTTATTAGTACGAGTAGGTTAAGGCAACTAAATAATACGTTTCTGAACAAAACATCATAACCAGTGTCACAATTTGACGTTTATAAACAAAAAACGGTTGCTTTACAGGCCTACGTGTGTAAAGCTGTATGAAATTCCTTTACATATCATCTTCACTCATCGCACCGGATACGTAGTATTTCCGGACCTAATTTGAAGTACCTAAGTCATGTCAACATTTCATTGCAAGTTTGAGAAAAAATACTTATCTTATCTGTTATTGACAACCGGTAAGCCTAGTGGGTAGTAACGCTGCCTATGAAGCTGAAGGTCCCGGGTTCGAGTCCCGGTAAGGGCAAATATTTATGTGATGAGCATGAATATTTATTTCCGAGTCTTGGATGTTTTTTCTATGTATTTAAGTATTTATATCCATTAAATATAAATACTTAAATATTAGGTCCTTACCTATGAAATTGGCGGTTTTTTCACAGATATTATTTTGTACGTAATTTATTCATTTCTATTGCAACTTCCAAATTATTTTTTAATTTCATTATAAGACTATGTAACAAAGGTTTTAGATACAAAAAATAGGTTTGAATTTTTTATTTAGTGTTTCAAATTAAAGCTTGAAAACCGCCCTTTTCATGTGCTGCCGGTTAAAGTGTTTCAATTACGTATAGTTTTATGATGCGAACTATTTTTAAGGAATGAAGATATGTGTTAAGTAGCTTAAGGTGAAGCAGCTTCAGAAAAGTACCAAAATGGGCTTGGAAATTCCTACTTCATTACGCGAAAACTACATAAAATGTAACGGTTTCTTATTTAAATGCTATTTGAAGATATTTGCTACAATTATATAATGCCCAACACACGATTTGATTAATTTGCCTCGATGGATTAGGCTCGCAAAGTTAGCTCTGATTGCGCGTTTTTCGGTAGGTCGAGTTGACTAAAAACCAGAACCATTTTTTTGCTAGTCAATGTTCAGTATTTATTTTTGTATCCTTTTATTCCTTATTATATATTTGACAACGTAGTAGGCTCATTTTATTTTTAATTAACGTAAATTAGTAACATTAAGCACATAAATATAAAATCTCGCTCAAAACGGATGCGCGTAAGTCATTCGTTTGAATTTTAGTAGGCAGATGGCCAAGGGGCCTCGGGCTGGACGGACGTCTGTCGCGATTTTTTGCATTTTGACAACTGTAAAATTCGCTAGTTTAAGGTGGTTCGATTGCCATACAAAACGTTATTTGACATTCGCAGGCTAACGGCGTGATATTTTAAGAAACTTATGTAAAAAACTTTCATCAATTGGCTTCCCATTTGCGCCAAATTCCCCCTTTCCTAGAATAAACTTGTTTAAACTAGATTAATTTGAGAAAAATGGTTTTACCAAAATATCACGTCCCAAACCAATTTCTCAAATTAATCTAGTTTATACAAGTTTATTCTAGGAAAGAAGAAATTTGGCGCAAATGGGAAGCCAATTCATGAAAGTTTGTTACATAAGTTTCTTAAAATATCACGCCGTTAGCCTGCGAATGTCAAATAACGTTTTGTATGGCAATCGAACCACCTTAATACCAGCTGTTAGAAAATAATACGTTTTCAGGGAGAATTAATAGGGTGTCATGTGGGTGGATAAACGTTTAAAATAGATTTTCGGTCATTTTTACAATTTGTTCTAATTTAAAACACAAAAGTTCGTTCACAAACCCTACCATTACAACCCGATTTTTCATATTTCTCATCTTAAGAGCCCGTTATTAATGAAAGAAGTTCGAATACGTTTCTTTAGTATGTGGAATATTTTTTTATCACACAGGTCACATTGTCTAGTCCAGTGTATGTCGTAACATCTCGCTGCCCCAATATTATAGGGTCCTATGTTACATTGTCGGGGTACTTCAATTTAGACCTAGTATCACTCTGACAAACTTCAAATTTCAAGTTGATAAAAGTGCAACTTAGAACCCTTTAATATTGGGGCAGCGATCTGTCATATAGAAAGATTTGACATTTGGCATTTACGCTGTCTTAGGACTTAGATATTATATCGTTTTCAATAAAATAATCATCATCATCATTTCCTTGCCCTTATCCCATAAAATAATAATATATTAAATACAATGAAAATCGTATAGTGTACAAACTATAACGATTATGATAGTATATTGTGATCCGCTGTTATAATGACGCCATCCAGTTAAATCCCCTGCAGTTCCAACCAATTGAATGTGGAAAGAGATTGTCAGAATATTTATACCTACTCGGAATCTGCAAGCATGATGTAATTTGTGTTTATTGTAATCAAATCAAGACGGATTATTGTCACCCAATTGGATACAGTTCTTCAAGATACCTCCTAACTACACTTCAACTCCAAGTTTTTAACACATTCACTGCCCAGAATCTACGCACTACGCTCCTTGCCGATGGCTACGGCGTATATAGGCGCCCGCTAAGCGGGTTCATGGCAGACCAGGCACCGTAGCATGGATGGTGTTATCATATATCATTCTTATCACTTATCGCGTGATAAGGCCATCCATGCTACGGGTCTTGAGTGAGAGTTTGAAAGTCAAGTGAAGAAGAAGTATTAAATAATTGTAACAATTTATATGCCTAAACAGTAAAGTATTCCATTGCATATATAGACTTGCATATTTTTGTTGCCTATCATATTTTTTTACCTACAAATAATGAAGTAGGATGATTTCATTGTATGATGTAATTTACATTGAATGATATACTTTTTATTCTTGTGGTATAAAACATTCCTACTAATGAAGAATTTGTTTCATTTTCTTTACCTACTCTGAGGCTAAGGAATTCACTAGAACAGACATATTTAGATTAAGTATGCTGTAGTAAACAACGTATGCTCGCTTTAAAGCTTTATGGGAAGGATATAATGATGTGACGGATCTTGCCAATGAGAATACAATTAGGTAGCTAAAATCGACTTCCGAGCTATGTTTACAATTTGGCACCTTATTCCTTTGTGATAAGGCGAAAAAGGAAAATATTCTATATATCAGCATCATTATCATATCAGCCGAAAGACGTCCACTGCTGGACATATGCCTCCCCAAAAGAGTGCCAAAATGACCGGTCCTGCACCACCCATTCTATATATAGTAGTATAGAATATATATTTTTTTCGCCTTACCAGCTAAGTCTCATATCTGGGAAATTCTTTTTCTCTATTTTCACCCAAGCAGAGCTCAGGTTTATATGTATGTATGTGATACATACATAATATATAGTATAAAATGGCATATCATTTGTAATCCTATGTGTACAAAAGAAATATGAGTAAATAAAATACATTACTTACAAGCAGGAATCGCAATCGAGGGGCCATCCAGGAAGCACGGCAGTCAGTACAATTACCAAAGAATTATTATTAGTACCATTTTTTTATACCATGTATTTTGCAAACAAACACACAGTATGCGAGATATCGAAGCCTATGGACGCTAGCTACTAAAGAGGATTCACCACCGTGATAATAGTTGACAACTCTTTATTGATTTGAAGATTTGGAGAATGCTTAGGGTTCATTTGAATTAACTCACAGATATTCACGAGTTTACGATATAATATTGCTTACCTATATTATTCTTTGTAGATATAGGTCAGTAGAAATCGACACAAAATAGGCTTAAATCGCAAGGCATGGTTTTTCGGTATATTGAACCGATATATAGTTAGGATAGTGTGAACACGAAATTTTGGTTTAAAAGTCATAAACTATGCTACTTTTACCATCAAGATGTAGTACACTTTAAAAGATAGATAAATTTAAAACAATTTGAGTTAAGCCACAGGTCTATAAACTCAAGCGATGGGGCCCTTCAAATATAGTATATTTTCCCGAAGATTGTCAATTTTAAGTCATGGTCCCGTCCGGATCAAAATATTGGCAAAATCCCTCGTCCAATGAGAAAAATTGTTGGATATAAAGTTTTGTTGATATGTAATTTTCATTCATACAAACCCTCTATAAATTCTGTATAACTACACGCACAATCTTGACAATACGAAAAAAGGTAAAAATGGCTTTTTTGAAGAATTGAGTGCAAAAGGCCTTCGAGAGACCTATAGTTTGTGTGGAAGTAGCCAAGTATCAATGGAAAAAGCAATAAATAATCATCATCATATCAGCCGAAAGACGTCAACTGCTGTACACAGGCCTCCCTCAAAGATTGCCACAATGACCGGTTCTGCGCCACCCGCATCCAGCAGACTCCCGCGACCTTCACCAGGTCATCAGTCCGGTCCCCACTCGAGAACCTTTCTGCCCCAACGGCCATCGGTTCGACGTGATTTAGGTTGAAATGTAATTGAGTTTAACTTTATTACTAATATTTTTTCTCATAGCGCGAGGGATTTATGATTATGTTTTTGTCCAGACAGGGCAATTTAAAATCGACGAAGTTCGGAAAAAATATATAATTTTAAGGGAACTTGCATCTTTTTATTTTATTGCGAAAATCAAATGTATAATTTAGCATAAAAACAACTGTAGCACTAAAATTTTCTTATGATTTATTTTTCTGATTTTATATGCATTTGAAATCTGCACGCGCCGGCACCCCCCAAAAACGCTCTATATTAAACTGGCTTATGCTATGACGTCACAACATATATTCACGGCGCGTTTACTATGGAGTAAGTCATTAATTTGCAATTATCTCCACAACATTTGCGTTTAAGTCTATACTTGTCATACAAAATATCATTTTCTGTGCCAATTCAATATTCTGTGTAACTGTTATGTTATTTTATCGAAACAATAATAATTTTTTTTCGTCATTTTAACGTGAGATAAAACTAATACAATCGTTTTGTTTTCTTCTGTATGATATTTCTACGTATATAAATAAATAAATAATAAATAAATAAATATTACGGGACAATCTTACACAAATCAACCTAGGCCCACGGTAAGCTCAGTAAGGCTTGTGTTGTGGGTACTAGGCGATGATATATATAATAGATACATACATATAGATACTTATATACATAACATACATAACTCAGGAACAAATATTCGTGATAAATACACAAATAAATGCCCTGACCGGGATTCGAACCCGGGACCTCCAGCTTCGTAGGCAGAGTCACTACCCACTGGGCTACAGAGGCCGTTATATCCGCATCAATTGAGTGCAATTTATTCGAAATTGAAGTCCCATGCAAGTTCCCATTTTAATCAACTTTAAAATTCAGGCGTAAAAGGCGTGTCGCGCAACTGGCACAAGCTTTTCGAAGTCGCAAATTTGTGTCTACACTACCCTAACTGATCCATAAAACAAAACCAAATAAGTTACTGACAAAATTAACCTACATACAAACAGGTGAAGTTAATATAAAGCTTGTAAAAACCAGAACTACATCGTGCTTTGCGATTTTAATGACGAATTCTATAGTCCTAACAACGCATCGCTTTGAACCAGGTTCATTGGATGTGGTACTGGAGAGCACCGAAGAGTTTTTATGATCTTCATGAATATACAAATGACTTCCACATAGCACTAACAAATTACTATAATTATGTTATTAGTGTCTACCCTTTGATGTAGGTATCACCATCACCTGCGACTACATTATTTACTTTCGGTTTGCTGACGACACTACTTACCGTACATCACAATCATAGAGGCACCAGGGGGTGTCAGTGACAGTGATTAAAGAGTACTAAATATTTATTAATATATGTAGGTACGAGTTTATTAGGTCTATTTAGTATAATTATATTCTGGCCTGATATTGGTTTACGGGTATACCTAATACATTGGTGTTACACTTTCATAATAACACTTACAGCAGCAGCAAAAACCGAATGTATAATTATGTTTTAGGACGGTATTTTATACTTAGTATTATTTGTAGTACCTATTTTTTTGCATTCTCACACTATAAAACTAAGGAGCAAAATAAGGATTACCTAATATAGATACCTACCCAGTAACGTACAAATAGGTACGTACCAACAAGGCTCGATCATTCTGACTGACGTGATCGCTTAATGGCCCCTCTATTGGGATAAGTTGAGAATTAAATTGAATTATCAAATTTAATTATCCATCCAGGCTCAAGCCCCCCAAAAACCCCTTTTGTCAAGCAATGTTCATAAATTTTCGCTTGCTTATTTTCATGAAATTTTGCACCTTAGCGAAGACCGAATAGAGTTGCTATGACATTGCCAATCTAAAGACTAATCTATTGACTTATCAATAGTACATATTTCATATACCAAAATGTACCTAAGAAACATACGCAGAATCATCGGAGAATAAAAAATGTCAACAAGTCTGACATTATTCAATAAGATGTTTTGACAATTTCACTTTCTGTATGGAGGTTGGTGACTGATTTAAATGTATAATATCACGAAAGCAAAAAAATACCGAGGTCAGTGACCTGTCACAGTAAAGTGAGATAGTGTGCGTGAAATGTAGCGGTGTGTGTTTCTGGGGAGAATTACGATAATGTTGCGCCGCCTAGTAGGTTTTTAGTGTCGCGTATGTAGCTTCACCCGAGATGCTTCACCTTAAAAGTTTTCTATATTCCTACCAAAATTTAGTTTGCTTTGAATTTGACATTGCTGAATAATCCGCAAAATTCAATGTATGAAAATCACAGTTTTCATAAAATTCTCCATACACACCGCCTATTTCATAGGTAAAGGACCTAATACAAGCCTCATTGACCTTACTATGGGACTAGTGCGATCTGTGTAAGATTATCCCTTAATATTTATTTATTTATTATTAATTATAACTAGTACAATACCTATCTATTAATAAATTAGCGCCGAGACGCTCAATAACAATAATGTTAAATTGTTAGTGTAGTTCTAGAGTTTTTTTCTAATTTATGAGGAACAACTATATTTCACATTTTAATCACACTTCTAATTTGACTACGAAATAAAGACAAGATGATATTTAGGGTGGGTTGCACCAGACCTTCTGTAATCGTAAGCGGTGTTCATTAAAATCCGAATGTAAAGCATGACATGTTTTTATGGAGTGACAGCTGCCGGCTCCATATTTAACGTTGATGGGTCTGTTACCGTATATTAATGCAACCCGCCCTTAACTAATTTAATCACAACATTTTCTTTAACTCTGGAAATTGAACAACCATAGCGGTGTAACTTTTACACAAAAAAACGAATTTCCGTGCTGGCCCACAAGACCGCACAGGATGGATGACCTGAAACGAAGGCCCACAAGTCCGCACAGAACGGATGACCAGCAGAAACGAATCTATTACTAATCGCCGGTGAGGTAAAAAGAAGTTGAACCAAGATTTCCACTCTTTGATCTATATAATATACCAAGTACATATGTTCAAATCAACCAATCAATCATTTTATTGCATTGAATGTGCAGTGCAAATCATTTAAATTTTACGACTAATATTCCATCTATCTCGGAAACCTTACAATCTGGATCATATTTTTTACTTACACACGCCAACTTGGATCTGATTTCCTGATAATTTTTACGATATTATGTGTAACAAGCTACTTTCGAAGCAATTTCATGCTCCAGTCGTAATATCGTTATTGAACGGTATAAACAGCAAAAACTACTGAGTTTTTATTTAAATCCTAAAAGGTTTCCGAATGTGTTAAAGCAATTCAATGAATTCTGAGGTAAGATCTCTATAAACAAAAGTTTTATATGTATAGAAAAAACTCCCGTGAGTTTGAGAAATATTAATAATATATATAAAACGGGTTACTCTGTTTTTGATGGAATATACGCTCGACATGTTTTGAGCGGAGCGATGCGAGTACTAAACAAGCTAGTATGTCACTGCTGGCGCGGCCGTTGTAGACCTCAGTCATGGTGGGGTAATCTTGCCCGTGGGGCATGTCCATACCTGGAGCACTTCAGGGGCAGGAACATTCACTGCCAGCTTCTCAAGCGCCCAGGTGACGATGTCACTGCTCCTCCGAGTCGCTAATCTTGCCCAAGGGGCCATTGATGGTGGGCAATGTTGCCCGTGGGGCATGTTCATACCTGGAGCACTTCAGGGACAGGAACATTGGCTTGTAGTCCTCCGCCGAGTCGCTGCTCTTCTTGCCCGAGGGGAACATCTTGATGGTGGGGTAATGTTGCCCGCGGGGCATGTACATACCTGGAGCACTTCAGGGGCAGGAACATTGGCTGCCAGCTTCTCGAGCGCCCAGGTGACGATGCCGCTGCTGGTGCGGCCTCCGTTGTAATCCTCCGCAGAATCGCTGCTCTTCTTGCCCGAGGGGAACATCTTGATGGTGGGGTAATGTTGCCCGCGGGGCATGTACATACCTGGAGCACTTCAGGGGCAGGAACATTGGCTGCCAGCTTCTCGAGCGCCCAGGTGACGATGCCGCTGCTGGTGCGGCCTCCGTTGTAATCCTCCGCAGAATCGCTGCTCTTCTTGCCCGAGGGGAACATCTTGATGGTGGGGTAATGTTGCCCGCGGGGCATGTACATACCTGGAGCACTTCAGGGGCAGGAACATTGGCTGCCAGCTTCTCGAGCGCCCAGGTGACGATGCCGCTGCTGGTGCGGCCTCCGTTGTAATCCTCCGCAGAATCGCTGCTCTTCTTGCCCGAGGGGAACATCTTGATGGTGGGGTAATGTTGCCCGCGGGGCATGTACATACCTGGAGCACTTCAGGGGCAGGAACATTGGCTGCCAGCTTCTCGAGCGCCCAGGTGACAATGTCGCTGCTGGTGCGGCCTCCGTTGTAATCCTCCGCAGAGTCGCTGCTCTTCTTGCCCGAGGGGAACATCTTGATGGTGGGGTAATGTTGCCCGCGGGGCATGTACATACCTGGAGCACTTCAGGGGCAGGAACATTGGCTGCCAGCTTCTCGAGCGCCCAGGTGACGATGTCGCTGCTGGTGCGGCCTCCGTTGTAATCCTCCGCCGAGTCGCTGCTCTTCTTGCCCGAGGGGAACATCTTGATGGTGGGGTAATGTTGCCCGCGGGGCATGTACATACCTGGAGCACTTCAGGGGCAGGAACATTGGCTGCCAGCTTCTCGAGCGCCCAGGTGACGATGTCGCTGCTGGTGCGGCCTCCGTTGTAATCCTCCGCAGAGTCGCTGCTCTTCTTGCCCGAGGGGAACATCTTGATGGTGGGGTAATGTTGCCCGCGGGGCACGTACATACCTGGAGCACTTCAGGGGCAGGAACATTGGCTGCCAGCTTCTCGAGCGCCCAGGTGACGATGTCGCTGCTGGTGCGGCCTCCGTTGTAATCCTCCGCAGAGTCGCTGCTCTTCTTGCCCGAGGGGAACATCTTGATGGTGGGGTAATGTTGCCCGCGGGGCATGTACATACCTGGAGCACTTCAGGGGCAGGAACATTGGCTGCCAGCTTCTCGAGCGCCCAGGTGACAATGTCGCTGCTGGTGCGGCCTCCGTTGTAATCCTCCGCAGAGTCGCTGCTCTTCTTGCCCGAGGGGAACATCTTGATGGTGGGGTAATGTTGCCCGCGGGGCATGTACATACCTGGAGCACTTCAGGGGCAGGAACATTGGCTGCCAGCTTCTCGAGCGCCCAGGTGACGATGTCGCTGCTGGTGCGGCCTCCGTTGTAATCCTCCGCCGAGTCGCTGCTCTTCTTGCCCGAGGGGAACATCTTGATGGTGGGGTAATGTTGCCCGCGGGGCATGTACATACCTGGAGCACTTCAGGGGCAGGAACATTGGCTGCCAGCTTCTCGAGCGCCCAGGTGACGATGTCGCTGCTGGTGCGGCCTCCGTTGTAATCCTCCGCAGAGTCGCTGCTCTTCTTGCCCGAGGGGAACATCTTGATGGTGGGGTAATGTTGCCCGCGGGGCATGTACATACCTGGAGCACTTCAGGGGCAGGAACATTGGCTGCCAGCTTCTCGAGCGCCCAGGTGACGATGCCGCTGCTGGTGCGGCCTCCGTTGTAATCCTCCGCAGAATCGCTGCTCTTCTTGCCCGAGGGGAACATCTTGATGGTGGGGTAATGTTGCCCGCGGGGCATGTACATACCTGGAGCACTTCAGGGGCAGGAACATTGGCTGCCAGCTTCTCGAGCGCCCAGGTGACGATGTCGCTGCTGGTGCGGCCTCCGTTGTAATCCTCCGCAGAGTCGCTGCTCTTCTTGCCCGAGGGGAACATCTTGATGGTGGGGTAATGTTGCCCGCGGGGCATGTACATACCTGGAGCACTTCAGGGGCAGGAACATTGGCTGCCAGCTTCTCGAGCGCCCAGGTGACAATGTCGCTGCTGGTGCGGCCTCCGTTGTAATCCTCCGCAGAGTCGCTGCTCTTCTTGCCCGAGGGGAACATCTTGATGGTGGGGTAATGTTGCCCGCGGGGCATGTACATACCTGGAGCACTTCAGGGGCAGGAACATTGGCTGCCAGCTTCTCGAGCGCCCAGGTGACGATGTCGCTGCTGGTGCGGCCTCCGTTGTAGTCCTCCGCCGAGTCGCTGCTCTTCTTGCCCGAGGGGAACATCTTGATGGTGGGGTAATGTTGCCCGCGGGGCATGTACATACCTGGAGCACTTCAGGGGCAGGAACATTGGCTGCCAGCTTCTCGAGCGCCCAGGTGACAATGTCGCTGCTGGTGCGGCCTCCGTTGTAATCCTCCGCAGAGTCGCTGCTCTTCTTGCCCGAGGGGAACATCTTGATGGTGGGGTAGCCCTGCACTTGGTAGCGGCCGGCCATGGATTGGTGGACTGTGGCATCGAGGGCGCCGAGTTTCACCTGGAAATCGTGCGTGGGATTAGAAGGGCTTTGAAAATTTCGAATTTTATTATTTATAATACGTTACCAGATGCTGCTTAATACAATTTAATTTAGTTGACCCCCCTGAAGCATCATATTGTATATTATCCTGTATATGTTTTGTCTGACAGGATGTAGTAGTTTAGAGGCCTGCTGGGGCTGGCATCGTCAATTTAATGGACAGATAAAAAAGGAATATCTTGTCTGAAAATATCGCGCCATTATTCATATTCTTAGCGTTATGCTATAGCTAAAAACTATGACTTTGAGCCGTCTAGTTCAACTGATATTATTGAGAAATGAGTGTTTAATTAATATTAACATTATTATTACTCTTCATAACTGCCTACTTCAAAGTTCAGGAAACCCACTGAAAAGTCACTGTTTTGAAACTTCAGGGCATCCAATAACGTCGAAAACTAAGGGTACGTAAGTAGCAATGCCAGATTTATGACTATTTTACCTAGTCATAATATTCCAAATGTAAACGCATTGAATTGATTGCCATTGGGTATAGCAAATATAAAACACTACTTTGTTCTAAACGACTGACTGACATGGTTAAGTTAGTTTACAATTACATAAATATTTAAAATGTGTTCGTTCATTCTTTTAACATACTTTACAAATTCTAAAGAAGTCACGACATTCGATTCCCAGTAAAAAAATATTTTGAGAAGCAGTGCTGCTTTGAATCGAGTCATTCGACGCGCGAGTCGTTCCATCTCGCTTTCATAGATTGAAAAGAGCGAGGCAGAAATGCAGGAATCGAATACCGTTTCCAATTTCATTTCTCACTGAAAACCACATGAGTTTCTTAAGAGCAGTAGACGACAACGTTCGTGACTATTGGTAATTAAAAAAAAACTTGTTTCTTTAACTTCTCACGCAAACAGAGGTGCTACTATTTTAATGTGTATTTGGGATTATCTGTGGCACAGCTCCTAAACTGATGGACTAATTTTGATTTAATGTGTATCAGTGATTATCTGTGGCATAGCTCCCTAAAGTCTAAACTGATAAACTAATTTTGTTTTTGTTTTATTTGTTTTAAAGGTAAATGGACTATCATTTATTTCGTAGGTTTTCACAAGCTTTATATTGACTTCACCCGTAGTAATTATGTATGTAACAACGTATTATTTAAAATTTATAGGGACAATCATATTTTCGAGTGTAACATGACATATGTTGAAACGATAAGAGCAACCGCGAGTGTGTTTACAATTTTAGTTTATGTAAATAAACAGGTAATATTTTGGTTGCCACTAAACATTAAAATATTAACCTTCTAAGGCCCATTTGATTCAAATTTCGATGTCAGTTTGTGTCGTATGGTGGGCCTTAGGAGGTTAATACCTAGTCGGTCCTTAAATTCTGTCACAAATGTTTTGCCGCATAGTATGTAATACCAAGAATATTTTTATTTAATGCTATAATATATGGTTTGAAAGCTCATTAAATACTGATAAATTAGAACGATTATTGGATTTCAATGCTTAAAGCCATATTACACAAATGCTAGTTTCTTCAGAGATTTTGCACTTTTTTAGGCAATCAAAAACACGGACGTGATTCACTGTATCTTTTTTCCATCATTCTTAAAACCTTACAAACTTACGTGAGATTTTAGTCAGAACCCCTCCCTGAACCCTCCCTCCTCCATTTTGAAGCATAATATAAGTAAGTTTGGATAAAACTCATTGCTGAAAAAGTTTATTGCTGAGTTTTATCTATCAAAAACCTTGTGACAGAACTTAAGGACCGACTAGGTAGATACTTATTGCTGGGTTAATTAATTGTGCCTTAATTTCAATTCAAGTTACGTCTTAGTTTTTTTTTAAACCATTTTGGTACGGCCACTAATATACACCAATATATTGATATATTTGTTTGTAAATCTCTCGAAAACGGCGTTAACGATTTCGATCAGATTTGCAAAAAGGAGGCGAAAAATCAATCTAGGGTCTCAATTCGGGAACAATCTTTTTGTCCTGGTTTTCACTCACGACGTAGCCCGGTCTCCCACGTACTAATTTGTGATATATAATAATCATCATCATCATCATCATCATATCAGCCGAAAGACGTCCACTGCTGGACATAGGCCTCCCCCAAAGAGTTCCAAAGTTCCGGTCCTGCGTCACCCGCATCCAGCGGACTCCCGCGACCTTTACCAGGTCATCAGTCCACCTTGTGGGAGGCCTACCGACGCCGCGCCTTCCGGTACGTGGTCGCCATTCGAGAACCTTTCCGCCCCAACGGCATCAGTTCTACGTGCAATGTGCCCGCCCACTGCCACTTAAGTTTAGCGATTCGGAGGGCTATATCGGTTACCTTAGTTCTGCTGCGGATAGCCTAACCATTGCCCTTGGTGACTATGTGATATTGGGATATATAATAATAACTAATGTGATTATTACAGGCATGCCTTATGACGCATATAACTGCAGTTTTAATCCCGCACGCGCCGTGAACTCATCCAACCGTGTATTACACAAATCGATTTGTTCCAAACATTGATTGACAGCGTCGAATCGAACCGATTACGGAAATACTGACGTGAAATTATTAAGAGCAGGTTGTTCCAAACCGTCGGTAATTGTAAGTTATGGTTGAAATTATATATGGCTGACTATTTATAAAGCTGGCATTGCAATTGGAACCTTAAACCTTGGACAGTTAGCGTTGATTTTTGAATGGACTACTTTGATGCAATCCAACTCAAATATTGTCAAGTATACGTCCGTTTGTATCGCAAGTTAAGGCGAGGCCGGTTCACGATCTGCCGAAAAGAAATAATGAAGAATTCTACTACAGAAAAATTACTGTAGACTGAAAAAGAAACAAAGAAACACATTAACCGAACATAATATAAAAAATGGCATGGTAACTCTGTAAAAAAATCTTATATACTCGTATCACCATAAAAATTAACTTTAATGTTCGAGATCTCGTAATTTTCAACGACAATCTGTTTTTTTATAAAAGGATAGCTTTTTTATTGTTCTAACACAATAACCGAATAGATTTTCAATAAATTATCCAGTATTCCAAAAATCAATGAATATGAACTAAAAAGTGATGTTACACAATTCCGAACACGCACTTCCATCTCGCTCACGCTTATGCTCAGTGAGAGGGAGAGAAGATCGTGAACCGGCCTTTTCTTTCTGATTAGAAAACTTAGAAAATGACGGGTAGTGCGGGTAGCGCGAGGTGCATTTAGAAAATGACGGGTAGTGCGGGTAGCGCGAGGTGCATTTTGCTTGCCGTGTCGTACTATTTATAACCTCTGTATGGTTTGTTACAGTTTAGATGACGAAAAGTACTTAAAACCAACCATTACCGGCCTCTATTGTTTATTGTTATCTTTAAGGTGGTTCGATTGCCATACAAAGCGTTATTTGACATTCGCAGGCTAACGGCGTGGTATTTTAAGAAACTTATGTAACAAACTTTCGTCAATTGGCTTCCCATTTGCGCCAAATTCCCCCTTTCCTAGAATAAACTTGTATAAACTAGATTAATTTGAGAAAAATAGTTTTCCCAAAATATCACGTCCCATACCAATTTCTCAATGAAAGTTTGTTACATAATTTTCTTAAAATATCACGCCGTTGGCCGGCGAATGTCAAATAATTAAATAATTTGTATGGCAATCGAACCACCTTAAGTAGAGTTGTACAACAATTACACATAAACATCAGAACAAACAGTAGCACTACACTAACTACACGTGCCACACTTCGGTCAGTTTTAATATGACGTCTTTTTGTTATCTTTCCCTTTCATATTTAGCAACTAAAGAAATTTTAAAGTCCCACGTTAAGTGCATTTTCGTAATTTTAAACGAAACAAACTATCCCAAGCCTATAATTTTAATCCAAACATTGAAAACGGCGGCTAATATTTTCTACCTGTCACATACAAATACAAAACCTTTGCTATATGATAGGAGGAAACACTCAGTTTGACATCCAGGCACTAACATTATGTTTGCGGAAATTGTAATTATAGAAAGTCATACATCATCTGCCCCATACCATCATTATAAAGAAGAACTTATTGCTAAAAAAAACAATTTTCATACATACAACCCTTTAAGTTACACCTATTTTAATATCACGTGTTTATCGAACCTACATATGCATAGCTTAATCAATTACATGTCAATCGAACTACTGAAAATCGATTTACAATTTTCCATTACATGGTTAGTTTTATTGAAATTAATAATATAAACAAGCATAAGAAATTCAAGCAGGAAAACTAACTGATAAAAATATATATAAACCTATAGGAAAGGGGGAATTTCGCGCAAATGGATAGCCAATTTATGAAAGATTGTTACATAAGTTTCTTAAAATATCACGCCGTTAGACTGCTAATGTCAAATGACGTTTTGCATGGAAATCGAACCACCTCAAGAAGTCATTAAAGCCTTGGTCAGACACACGGCGCGACGCAGCGCCGCGGTCGCGCGGCGCGACCGCTGCACATGCTAACAGGTAAGCGACGTCAAACAGACTGCGTCCCGCCGGCATCGCGCCCCGCTTCTGTCGCGCCCCGCGCCGCGCGGCCCCTTGCGTTCACGCGGCGCGGGCGCAGCGCTGCGCGGCGCGGACGCAGCGGCACGCTGCGCCGCGCTGGGTCACACACATCAGTCGGACGTTAGGCAGCACGCAGTGCTTAGTGCGAGCGTAGCATAGTTATTAGTTATTTTGTAATAAGGTATGGATATAGAAAAATTAATGTTTCCGGTATCCTGTATCCGGGCGCGAATCACGCCCGCATCGCGCCGCGGTCGCGCCGCGTTCGCGCGCGCGATGAGGGCGTGTTGAGAGCGCGAGGCCGGCGCGATCCGCGCGCGCCCTGTTTGAACAGGGATCGCGTCGGCATCACGCGGCGCGACCGCGGCGCTGCGTCGCGCCGTGTGTCTGACCAAGGCTTAAAGCTTGGCGTAGTGACAATTACGAAATGTGAACCGAATTATTGGTCGTGATTGCCAGTATTTCGCTTGACCGTGGCTGCAATAACACAAAAGGCGCGTCCGTACGGAAATTGCAAAATGTTGTTTCTAAAAAGCCTTATTGAGCCTACTGTGGGACTAGATCTGTTAGTTTTATATCAAGCAGCGCCATCTGGTGACACTAATGTTAATACTGTCACATTCAAATATAGAACTTTGTTTACAGTTGTCATGTCTGTCTAAAACAAGAATACAGTCTCTCATTCGGATAGCTTACAATCTGGTGGTTTTATTATAAGATCGATGTGTGTAAAATTGTCCCCTAATATTTATTTTATGTTTACCTGAAACTTTATTGCCTTTATTCACGTACCGGAAGGCGCAGCGTGGATAGGCACCCCACAAGGTGGACTGAAGACCTGGTAAAGGTCGCGGGAGTCCGCTGGATGCGGGTGGCGAAGGACTGGTCATTTTGGCACTCTTTGGGGGAGGCCTATGTCCAGCAGTTATCTTTCGGCTGATATGATGATGACACTTTATTTGCTCCAGACCGAACGAGTGGAAGTCAAGGGGGAGGTCTTAGCCCAGCTCTGCGACAATACAGGCTAAATAAAAAGCTAAGTGGCGGCCTAGGCCCAGTGGGGCTCCAAGTTCTTGCAGTGGCCGTACCAAGGCGCGTAGAACTCCACCATCCATAGGCTTTCGCTGTCCAGAACGAGCTCCTTAAACTTGCTGTGCCTCAGCATGATCACGTCAGATTAAGAGTCCCCGGCAAGCTAGGCCGAATTTCACCTTCCCATACAAACGGATTTTCGTTCTCATTGTAAAACTACGTGTTGGATTGTAACGAAACTTTGCATGTACAATGACATGAGGTATATCTAGGTCTATATTTAGTTTATACGGCTCCAGTTTATAAAACAAACGAAATACAGCAAAAACAAGTTTTGTATGAAAAACTTAAATTCACTGTATTTTTTTTACTATGATATCTGAAGCTACATAAAGTAATTACAGACCTGGATATACCTTATAAAACTTATTCTAAGTAGAAAGTTTCAGAGCAAACTAGCTGGTCGTTTTAAAATGAGAACGTAACTACGTTTGTATAGAGATCCGAGCTTGCCGGGGTCTCTTAATAATAAATAAATAAATATTTGCGGACAATCTTACACAAATCAACCTAGTCCCAAACTAAGCAAAGCTTGTACTATGGGTACTAGACGACGATATAGATACTTATATAGATAAATAAATACTTAAATGTCTTAAATACATAGAAAACATCCATGACTCAGGAACAAATATTCGTGCTCATCACACAAATAAATGTCCCTTACCGGGATTCGAACCCAGGACCTCTTGCTTCGTAGGCAGGGTCACTACCAACTAGGCTAGAGCAGTCGTAAATAATATTTGTTTATTTTATGTTTACCTTGCCCTTGAGCTCTGAGGCAGCCTTGGCCCATTGGGGCTCCAAGCTCTTGCAGTGGCCGCACCACGGCGCGTAGAACTCCACCAGCCAGAGGTCATCGCTGTCCAGCACCAGCTCCTTGAAGTTGCTGTCCGTCAGGGTGATCACGTCCGACTGGAAAAGAAGATGCTTGTGAGAGAGGAACCTAATATACCAAATTGGCAGCGTAAGAATAGAATAGAATAGATTTATTTATTTCAGACATTTTTTTTTTTTTTGTACATCCATATATTGTTAAGGTGGTAGCCATTTTTATCATTTATCGTCGTGGATGTCAGATCGTGACGGGTGTCTTGGGAGTGACAGATGTCGTGTCTGGGTCATTCTTGAGAATTGTGTCTGCGGTTAAGTCTAATTACCGCGACGTTTTACTAACATTTTATATGGAGTCGCGTCAATTAGACGACCCATCTACATTTCCACAACGATAAGAAGTGCTAAAATGGTTACCACCACTGGCACCACCATGAAGAGCATATATGTGTTTTTAGGGTTCCGTACACAAAGAGTAAAACGGGACCCTATTACGAAGACTCCGCTGTCCGTCCGTCCGTCCGTCCGTCCATCTGTCTGTCACCAGGCTGTATCTCACTGATACCGTGATAGTTCCAGCTGAAATTTTTACAGATGATGTATTTCTGTTGCCGCTATAACAACAAATACTAAAAACACAGAATAAAATAGTTTTTTATAGATAATGGTACGGAACCATTCGTGCGCGAGTCCGACTCGCACTTGGCCGGTTTTTTTTTTTAAATTAACGCCTGGTCTGTGATTGGCACTAGATGCTGGTGATAGAAAGTGACAACAAAACCAAACATGTCTTGATATTTGAGAAAGTATTGTAAACAATCAAACCCATTTTAGTCATACTTTTCTTCCTCCAATGTATTTAACAGTAACAGGTCTACTATGTACTGGTCGGTAGTTACCACGAATTCCAAAGGATCATAATTTATAAGAATAATAATCTTTATTTCAAGCATTGCCCATATTAAATAGATGAATTACAGGATACAATTAAATTATATTAAATTAAATTCACAACTCAAACAATAAAATAAATTAAAAACATTATACAAAATACCAAATTTAAATAATCATTAATTAATTTAATTTATGCAAGTAAGATAGAGATAGAAATTCAAACTACGATTTTATGTTCAAACTATGATTATGTTTTGGTTTTAGATATCTTCTGTGCCTCTTTTCTACAATTAATTAATAGTACATTACTTACCTAGGGCGGTTAAACAAAGAATGTCTCAGATCGCAGGTATTTGACGCCCGAGCCGAAGGCAAGGGCGATAAATATGCGCTCTGAGGCTTTCTTTATTACCGCCCGTGGTGAGTACAAAATTTTACGTCTCTATCTGGCCAGGAAGTGGGGTTTTACGCACGCATAGCGTGCGGTAATTCCTACTTTATGGCCAGGTATGACGTAAATATATGTTTCAGGGTGCTATTTAGGTAATGATTTCGATTGTTTTGGTGGCAACGAAGCATACAGCCTGTCCGATGACTAGCAGACACCATAGCCTAAGGAGGCTTACGATAGATCATTGCCTGCTGCACAATTCCACGGGGACTAAGATTGCAGATGTCTGCATCCCACTCCTACTGATTTATGTATGAGTGGAACCACGTCATTAGCAACCCCAGCAACAAGACAATTTTAGAAACTTTAATTGTGTTGTACATGTATTTATATTACATATTTTTCTTATTTAAATAAAAGCGCAGATATATTTAAGGTAATAAAATTTTAAAAACATTATTCCCGATTATTATATCCTGACTGTCTGATATCGGTATGATAGGTGAGTCTTTGAACAGACATTGTAAAACTAAGAGTAGAGTAGGAGTAATCTACTCGAGGTAATTTAATTTCAATCAAAATCTGTCAACAGAGCGTGAAAGATTTTGATATAGGTGGATCCAGGATTTTGATTAGAATAATGGATATATTTCCTTTATAACTTGTCTGTACTTAAGCTTTCAAAACACTGTGAAAGTATTAACAGAGGATTGAAGGGTCCGGGGCGAAACGAGGACACAACTATCTGAAAGAATGGGAGATTATAGACAGTTCTCATTCCAACCGTACCCGCGTCCTTTATTCCGCGGGACCGTTCGATTGTCTGTATGCACTATTAATTTTGCGATGAGTTGGCCATCTGCCAAATCCATATAAGGATTGTATCAGCTTACGTGATTCTGCATAGGCCGTCTAAAAGTGAGAGTGGACGTGGGCGGTGACATCGTGGGCGCAAATCGGATAAGTGGGTGCCACTAGACAATCTCTATTGCAAAGAGGGAACATTCTAGAATAGTTAAGCCTTGGTCAGACACACGGCGCGACGCAGCGCCGCTGTCGCGCGGCCTGTTTGACCACGCTAGCGGTTTGTAAGGAGATATCGCGCCGCGCCGTGTGTCTGACCAAGGCTTTAGGAGACACTTTGCACTCCTACAATACGCATGATGCCTCATATTAAAATTGATAACGTAGTGTTGCTAAATGGATAGTAAACCATCAAATTATTGTAATAAATTATAAAATATAATTAAAATCATAAAAAGATATGGACCTTGAAAGTTTAGAAAAAATACGCTTTTTTTACTGTCCAAGTGTAAATTTATAGCTACAAATATATATATATAGAATCCTTACGCTTTTATAGAAACAAAATTGTATGACAACTATGTACAGTCGACTACAAAGATAAGTATGTTTTTTAATGTTACAAATATATGTATGTATATCTTATTACTATGGTAGTAAAGTCTATGTATACACATTATTGTAACATCGTTGGATGCATCTCTTTATAGTGGACTGTACCTAAACGCTGTATTAGGCGAAACAGCAATTAATTAATTTTCCATACAAAAAATAGTACAAATAACAGGTGTGACGTCATCCCTGTGTGTCAATTAGTATGAAGCGTTTACGGCTGCCACCAGCGAGTTGTCACTAATTTTTGGGTATTTATGTTCTTTAATTGTAGTTGCTCCCATACAAGTATTTATTCCTATCCAAAAACTGGTTCGAATGGTATCATAAAAAAATCTTAGTCATCATCCCTAATATATAAATTGCATCAGTTATTCATAATATAATATCTTGTTTAACTGACGAATACTTGAATGCACGTTTTGCGTGTGTTACTGTTTTAATAGAAATTGTACAGTCAGCTACAGAGAAGCGGAACCCCCTGCATTAGAACTTGGAAGTTTGTAAATTACTCCAAAGGTAAAGGAGTTATTACCTGTCGAGTGTTACTCTATCGCTACATGAGGGAAGCAATCCATGTTCCAGTCAAGGTAAATGTTTTTCAAGGAAGTAAAAAACATAAAAATAATTTATGTTAGGTATATACGAAATCCATTGTGGGCGTCGGCAACACGATGTTTTATGGTCTATTAGCAGGAGCATAAGAACGATTTTTCCGAGCATGTTTGGGAAAATGTTATTTAACTGGTATGCGTGTTAGAAGTTTCGAGAACATTGCTCTTTTTACTATAATAAACAATTATAAGGCGGTTAATTTATTAACATAGAGTCCATAGAGATAAGATAAGATAAAAGTCATCGCTCCCGCTCTGACGCTATCTGAGAGTTAACGGATGTTGTTTAATTGTCAATATAGGAGAGCCTATATTGAAAATATCTTATAAACTCATACAAAGAAGTATGTTATTTCGCTAGTCTTTACGTAAACCGCATGTTACATATGTATTATGTAGCCTAAATTTATAAAAATCATGTAATTGTTAGGTAATATTACATCATACGAATTAATAAAATGTTTATGAAAAGCAATAGGTTTATTTCATTCCAAATCTACTCCTACAAACACCTCACGTCGGAGACTAGTTTAATTTCTAATATGAATAGCAGATGTAAAGTGGATAATGAAATTAAAGATAAAAAATGTAAACAAATGTGTTGCCACTGCAATAAAATCAGTCCCAAGAAGTGGAAACTAAAAATTCGTTAAATACGCGAGATAAAAAATAATGCGACTAATTTATATGTAAAACAATGCCTGGAAAATATTCGTAAATATTTAAATAAGCAAAATGAAAACGTAATTATTTTATATTCATAAATATGTGCAGTTTATGTTTACGCCACTGGCAATGGTTAGGAATTGTAAACCTTTGGTTCGTAATTTAATTAATATACCTGGATATTCCTATTCCTTATTCTTAATGTTCGAAGAAGGTTTAAAATTGGTGACGCCTCAAAGATGGAGTGATTGTGTGGCTCATGTAATAAAAGGAGAGGATAACTTGTGCCAACTTGACCACCTAATATACAATGTAACAGAGACATTAATAATAAATGTAACTGAGGAGGATTCGACATCTTCCTCAGAAAGGGAGAGTGGAAGTGAATAAATAAAAATTTAAAAATTTAGTGTTATTTTTCTTTGTGTTTTCCCGTCCTAATAAGACATATAATATGGCACGTCTTGCTTCCCTCGCTTGGTGTGGTTCTAGTGGCTGCAGGCAATAGGCTTTTGCTGTATATCGTACCCGGACTATCGTCACCTACTAAGTACCTATTCATACCAACCTACGACATTAAAATTATCAAAGTAAAATATAAGATTGTTTTAAAAGTAGTGACGATATATTTATTAGTTAAAACCAAAACCTGGTTGATTTCCCCTGAGACGTCACTTCGACGTTGACAGTTCTTTGTTTACATTTTTTATCTTTAATTTCATTATCCACTTTAGGTCCTTATTATTTGATTTTAGATATGCAGGAATATTCATATTTTATTTGTTTGAGGGTTGATTTTCAAAATATTTATTTTTCTGCCTTGTCTTGGCTAGAACTCTGTTCCCTAATCGTTTTGGTATATTTTTCTGCCTTCCTGGACGCTTCAGCTTCAATGGCAGATTATGGTTTCTCAAAATAAGTTTTCATTGCCTCTGGGCACGATCATCAACATTACTACGAAACAGTACAAGATTGCCCAAGTTGAACTCAGTAACAGCAACTTGTGGCACCATAGACTGGGTTTGTAGTTTTTGAACTTGAGGTTTGCGGGACACTTTTCGCAGTTTCTGATCTTGAGGTTCACGGTTTTGTTGGGTATTACTACGGAATAGTTGGTGGTGTAGATTGTTCAATTTGAACTTGTTAACAGTAACTGGCACTTGAGGTTTGAGTCGGTTTAACTTCTTCTGAGTGTGAGGCTTAAGGCTTGACAATTTCTGGACTTGCGGTTTACGGGATATTTTCAGAGATGATGTGGCCTGTTTCCCAACTTGAGGTGTATGGTGTTGATTGCCGAGTCGTGCTACAGCGCGCTTAATCTTTTTCCATGGTATATTGTGCCCATAACCTTGACGCTAGTGGGTAATAAGTTAAACTTTATTTGTATAGTTAGAGAACACTACAAAGCAGTAACAGTTAGTTACAAGAGATACAAGTATCGGAAATAGGATCCTATCTCCTTAAATCATGTAAAAATAATTTAATAATTTCCAGTATTAAAGAGAACTACGAATTTGTTATATATTAAAGGGAATGGAAGGTGGAATATAATATGGAGTAATATGCTTTGATCCTTAACCAAACTAGGAATCTAAAATTCAATGCACTGTGACCTAAAATTAAATGGGTCTAAAATATTGTATCTTGATGGAGAATACAGTTAGAACTGTTTCTTATATATATTACATCTCAACTTAATGTAGGACTAGTCAATTATTCCATCTTTTACTATTGCTTTTGTTCCTATGCAAATGGCGTTTTACGCCAATTATGGTGACAAGATCCTATAAAATGCACAATCTATAAACTACTACATACTCATAAATACTTCATAAATTGTGCAAGTTATAGAGACAGAGTGGAGTTGTCATAACGTGGCTATCAATTCGCCTGGTATAGTTTGTTTTACTTAAAATTAAGTAAAGTACCTACTTAAAACCAACCATTACTGACATCTTTTGTTTAATTGTTATCTTCAAGTAGGGTTGTAAAATAATTACGCATAAACAATAGAACAAACAGTAGCTACCCCAGTACACCGAGTACACGTGCCACACTTCAGTCAGTTTTATGACATCTCTTTGTAATCTTTTCCTGTCATATTTAGCAACAAAACATTAAGTGCATTTTCGTAATTTTAAGTAAAATAAACTATAAACCAGTAAATGTGTCCAATGAATATGTCAGCTATATTATGACATAGTTATCATAAATTGTCCCTGCTATAGTTATTTACGAATTTGGTACAAATCTTAGTTAAATAGGCACTATTTCAGGTAGCTTTATTTTATTTGCTCACCTAATCTACAAGACATCAAACACAAAGGCCTTTACAGATTATTTTTGTACTGTTCTAGTAACGTTTCCAACATCTTCATTAACTGTACCTTGTCTCCGGAGCCGCCTGTCTTCTTGCCCAGGTTGTCGTAGGCTCGCTCCTTTGCTGCCTTGATACCCGCATCAACAAACGCATCCGCGGACCTTTGGCCCTGGTACGGTGTGTGCTTCGAGCCCGTGAAAATCTTGATAGTGGGGAAACCGGTGACTCCATATTTGCCTGATAAGCTTTTGTGCTGGTCTGCATCAACTGCACCCACTTTTATGATGCCCTGAGAATAAAGTTTTCTTTTATTTATGCCTGTCCAAAAGCACTCAACATTACAGCCAAAAAAAATGTCAAGAGGGCTAATTTATAGGAACAGTTTTCACAGTCTATCACAATACTGGGCATACCCAGTGTTGAAGGCCTTATCTAGGTTTTTTTCCTGGGAGGTTCCAGCCCGGCAGGTTTTTATTGAACCCAGGATCCTGGGATGGCCACCAGACCCTTTAGGTAGCCCATGATCTGGGATGTAAATATAATAGGGAATTTCAAAATTGGATTTAGCTTCAATATCCATATGATACTGTTTCAATATTGAGGGTTAAAAAAAAAGAACTGTGTAATTGATGCCATAATAATATCAGTGTGTGATAAAGAAAAATACATAGGCTAACTAGGCGAATCTATATTTCTATAGTTCTAGGCAGATAAGAGTTTTTTTCTCTCTGTGTGGGTGAACAGGTTACGTACGCGTACCGTACCATATAAAAAAATATTTGATGAATTACAAACCCAATGATTACTTACTTTCAATGCTTTAGCGGCTTTCTTATACTCGGGCACGAGGTTTTTACAATGTCCGCACCATGGGGCGTAAAATTCTACAATCCATATTTCCTCTGAATTTGTGACTAGGCGGTCGAAATTATTGGGCGTCAGGTCCACCACCTCAGAAGACGAGTCGTAGAGAGCCTGAGACCCCGCCACGCACAGCAAAACCCCTGAAATAATCAGTAAAATTAGAAACACCGATCATGTTATTAAAACCTTACGCACCGTGAACTATTTCACCCTTCATTGTAATATTATGAAAACATACCCAAGCATAACGTATGAAACATTTTCACTAATTTAACGCTACTATAACTTATGAGCTAACGAAACACCGGCTTTGTTCTGCAATTTTTACGAGTTTGAGAGAGTCATCGCCTAAACAACGGTTGAAATAAATACACGTCAATTCTTTCCGAGTGTCAAGGCACCGGATTGTCAATGGATTTCGTGGTCGCGCTTGATTGGTAGATATGATTTGAGCGCCAATGACCAAATTTTTGAAGTTATTGCAAAGTATTCGTGAACAACTGAACATGCTGCAAGAGTATTTGAGTTTTTGTATTGTGAACCTATATAGTTTTTTTTATTTTAGGACGATGGAATTCACTTTCTAACATACGTAACATAGTACACGTTGGTTGATTTAGATTTGCAGGGCTATCTGTTTCTTAAAGACAATGGTGCAAATACTATGACGAATTATTTTGTTAGTACCCATATTCCGGCACAGCTTTAATTTATAATTCGTAGACGCTATCACTGCCATTAAACATGATGCAAATTTAATTTACCAATGTATGTAATATATATATATATATCGTCCTAGCGTTATTCCCGATTGAGCCCCTAAAGGAGCCCGGGGTCCGACACCTAATCCCAAGATTTGGCATAGGTTTTTACGAAAGCGACTGCCATCTGACCTTCCAACCCAGAGGGAAAACTAGACCTTATTGGGATTAGACCGTTTCCTCACGATGTTTTCCTGCACCGAAAATCTAACGGTAAATATTCCGTGCATAAGTTTAAAATTTGTAGAGAGACTAATTACAATAAATTCAATAATATTTTAAATAGATAACTTCAAAATTATCTGCCAGAAAACTAGGCTGATCATAAATTCTTTCCATGGTCAAATTGTGTTGGTTGTCCACATGCATACAATTTGTCAATACAACTCGTTTGACACTTTTGACGGTTGCATCAGCAGCGCAACATGCCTCCAGACGATAGCAATTAGTGAGATTCTGATAAATTGGGGCTGACAAATCATTACATGTATATGTCACCGTTAGATTGTGAAAACCGTCAGTTTATAATCTTACCCGTTATATTGTAAACTGACGGAATATTGTGAACTGCCAAAATAATTCATAATTTTACGCATTCATTTTCGTTAGTTTATAAACTAACAATGTCATATCGTCAAATTGTGAACTGAATCAAATTTTCCTGATTCGGAACGCAACCTGTGCGCTGTTTGGTGGAGCGCATTATTCCACTTGCATTAGTTTCCACTTACGTCAGAACATGATTGTTTTTTTTGTTATTCAGACAATTTCTTCCATTTATTTAGGCATCCAGCAGTGTCGACGGAGCCCCGCTGAGCGGGGCTCCTATTTCTGGGCGCTTTGCCCTTCGGGCAACTGAAGATACCTAACTAACCTAACCTACCTAGTCTTTGTGTACGTTCCGTAGCAAGCCGATTTGATCTCAGTTCACAATTTGACGCTTCGACATTGAAAGTTTATAAACTAACGAAAAATATTGCGTTAAATTGTGAACGGTTTTGGCAGTTCACAATATTCCGTCAGTTTACAATATAACCGGTAAGATTATAAACTGACGGTGTTCACAATATAACGGTGACATATATACCCCATCACATCCCATTGGTGTTGAATTATTCTACCATAGACTATACGACCAATGCCGCTGGCTATGGCGGCCTCTACACGGTGATTAAATACTGACAATCCACCATAGCAGTCTCTTTCTATAACATGCAATAGAAAGAGACAGCTATGGTGGATTGTCGTGTAGAGGCCGTGTAGAGGCCGCCTATGCGATAGCTTCTGCTGTCGGTGCTGGTTAATGTACGGCCATGATAATGTACAGCCCAATAATACGCGTCCATCGGACGCGTATTATCAGGCCGTACATTATTGGGCCGTGCATTATTAACGGCCTCCGTAGCCCAGTTGGTAGTGACTCTGCCTACGAAGCTGGAGGTCCCGGGTTCGAATCCCGGTCAGGGCATTTAGTTGTGTGTCTATCACGAATATTTGTTCCTGAGTTATAATAATAATAAATAAATTAGGTATTAACCCATAAAATTACATTGGTTACATTAAAAATTAAAAATATACAATTAGGATGCAATTAAAATAAAATTTAAATTAATTTCCAATCACAGAAAAAGTGTCGTTGACATCTTACTCGTTAGGTAGCATGTTGTGCACACTACCTTAAGAGGGCACTCGTTTTTTGGTCAGGAATAAGCGAGAATGACGGATTTTTGACGTTGTAATTCTAAGAAACGGAGAGCTTTTTCTAGATCCTGATTACTTATTTGCATAGGTAAACTCCTCATATTGGTCCTAGCCGCCTCTAATTTACGAATTACTGAATACTTTAACCGAAAATACCCGATTACCGACAGTAGTTTTCTGAAGAGAGCGCAGAGTCATAAGTTTGAGCCCCTAATACTCTATGATGTTATATGAGAACCTACTTGTTTTATTCTATTTTCACTAGCGTAATATGTTGCCATTGCGCCTAGCCGCCTCGAATTTTCCTTATTCTGCACGTATATATATGTAAACTGTTCTCAATTACACCATATTTGTCAACAAAATCTTACTGAAAACTCAAGGATTTTCTCATTATTGTTGAATTATTTGTGTATTGAATCTTACACAACATTGAAGTTTATGCTTGTACCAACAAGATCCAGTCCAAAAAATATAACTTTAGTCAAAATTTATATTTATAAATAATTATTCAAAACTAGTATAAATTTACCGTCGCGCGGGAATATATCTCAGTACCGGCTGAATAGCCCTCCGAGACAGATGTGTACTGTGTTTATTTGTGGCTATTCACGAAGCTAACTGGCCACTCTTTAGATAAAATAATATTATTTTGATCTCCGACTAGGCATAGTTGTTACCAACCTCGGGGTCAAACTATACTGGGGATACATTCGTGAGGCTAATCGAGACAAGTTATGAATTGCATAGCTGACAGATAAGACGTAGTGTAGCGAAAAGGCTCAAACCCCCAGTATACGTAACATTTAAAATTGAACCTTCTACCTAAAACAAAAGTCATACATTTCAATGGTGATGTCTTGTGGGTTGGATCCTTTTGTCTAAACTACGCGTTCTATAGTCAATTATTATTGTACGAGTGATCGTGATACTTGATAGATTTAATTTATTTACTTGTTACTATCAGTCCACCTTGTGGAGGGTCCGCTGCTGTTTCCGGTACGTAGTCGCCTCTCGAGAACCTCCCCGCCCCAACGGCCATTATGATTAGTTAGTATGTATGTATGTATGTTAATTTGGGCGAAATCTTCAAATTAGGTACTATTATCTTCTTATATTAAGTATCTTCGGTGACAATGCCATAATATCATAGAGCTGGTCTGATGATGGAGTCGGAAGGTGGCCATAGCAACTCCTAAACTCAACAAGATAAAGCTATCGAATTTTGGCTCATTTATTTGGTCATGGCACGGCAAGACTTGGATGCTGGATGATTTCCAGAGTCTGATGATGGAGCTGGAAGGTGGTCATGGAACTCCTAAACTAAACTAGATAAACCCATCTAGTTTGGGCTCATCTGTTTTGTCTTGGTAAACACTTTGGTGATGGATGATTTCCAGGATCTGATGATGGAAGGTGGTCATGGGAACTCCTAAACTAAAATAGATAGACCTATCTTGTTTGGGTTTGTGTGATTTGTCTGTACAAGTACCCACGAACCAGCGACATAATATGCAGGGTTATTGAAAATAACAAGATGAATAAAAAACTTTTTAAAAAATAAGCTTATATGGCGTTTGTTAAGTACAGCACGATCCTACCTTGCATTTAGTTATTATTTTCGTTTATATATAATAATAACACACACCGGGGGTTTACACTGGAAAGGGAGATTTTTACGTGGTTTTATTACATTTCCGAGTCATCATCATCATCATCATCATATCAGCCGAAAGACGTCCACTGCTGGACATAGGCCACCCCCAAAGAGTGCCACAATGGCCGTTCCTGCGCCACCCGCATCCAGCGGACTCCCGCGACCTTTACCAGGTCATCAGTCCACCTTGCGGGGGGCCTACCCACACTGCGCCTTCCGGTACGTGGTTGCCCTCAAGAACCTTTCCACCCCAACGGCCATCGGTTCTACGTGCAATGTGCCCCGCCCACTGCCACTTAAGTTTAGCAATTCGGAGGGATATATCGGTTACCTTGGTTCTGCTGCGGATAGCCTCATTTCTGATGCGATCGCGCAGAGAAACTCCCAGCATAGCCCTCTCCATTGCCCTTTGAGTGACTTTGAGCCTTCTTATGAGGCCTATAGTAAGCGACCACGTTTCCGTGCCATATGTCATCACTGGCAACGCACACTGGTCAAAGACTCTCGTCTTGAGACACTGCGGAATATTGGACGAAAAGATGTGCCGTAGCTTCCCGAATGCTGCCCAGCCGAGTCGGATTCGACGATTGACCTTCCCTTCGACATTTCCGAGTATCACTCTTTATTTCGAAATAAATGTTAAAAAAACCGGCCAAGTGCGAGTCGGACTCGCGCACGAAGGGTTCCGTACCATTATCTATACTATATCTAAAAACGCCAAAATATCTATATCTAAAATCACGTTTGTTGTATAGGAGCCCCCTGTAGCCTAGTTAGTAACTTGGAAGTGACTCTGCCTACGAAGCTGGAGGTCCCGGGTTCGAATCCCGGTAAGGGCATTTATTTGTGTGATGACCACAAATATTTGTTCCTGAGTCATGGATGTTTTATATGTATTTAAGTATTTATTTATCTATATAAGTATGTTTATCGTCGTCTAGTACCCATAGTACAAGCTTTGCTTAGTTTGGGGCAAGGTCGATTTGTGTAAGATTGTAAAAGAAAAAGAAACAAATAAAAACTAAAATAAAAATAAAAAGATGTATTCTGTTTTTAATTTAGTATTTTTTGTTATAAATAGCGACAACAGAAATACATCATCTATGAAAATCTCTATCTATCACGGTTCATGAGATACAGCCTGGTGACAGAAGGACAGACAGACATTCAGACAGACAGACGGACAGCGGAGTCTTAGTAATAGGGTCCCGTTTTACTCTTTGAGTACGGAATCCTAATAAGTGACATAGGTTTTAGGCTCAGAACATAAAAAAAGGGAGAAGTGCCGTACTGCTTAATTTCAACCAAAACCGATGTCCCCAGTTTTCTCCCACCGCAGTGCCCACAGGCACACACATTGAACCGTGTAAAAACAAAGACTCGGGCGTTGCCAGTGAGTCTACGGCAACATGCAAACAAGGGCTGTGATTGGCTTAAACGCACTACACTAGGGGGGCGACAAACGTTAAAATTATGTTTTATCGACATTGATATTAAAATTAATATTATGTTATGATATTGATGGGTAACAACTTCAACAACATGGTAAGTTTATGTGGTGGTATTTAAACTTCTAGCTACAAGTTTAAATAACACGTGTTGTTAACTTACCAAAAATCGCAAAAGTAAAAAATATTGACGAATACCTACAGAGTAACATAAACGGCTTTTTATAAGTTCGTGTTCACATACATTTAAAACTCTGGTCACATCGATATTTTTGACCTGTAGGTACCAGGCCGATCCGACTCGCATTTTGGCGCGAAATAATATGTCAATTATTCATATTACGAGATTTAAGGCTAAGGGCGAGTATCCACCAAAGATGTGCGAAGATGTGTTACCATACATTTTACACCTAGGTTTCAAGCAAGCGAGGTGTCAAATATTCGAAAAGTGTACGGCTCTTATTAAGTGGTTGGAAACATTTTTCTTGAAAATGTTACGAACACATTAACTCTTCTCTGTACAGGAAACCAGTTAGGACCTCTGCCAGTAGCATCTATCCATTTTTTTAGAACCTAATCGGATTCTTTGGAAAACTGTAATAAGAAACCGAGATTTCTTCTTCAATTATCACATTTGAAATGAAAGTAAAAAATACTCATTTAAAAAAAATTATTGGTAATAATATCACATTTTAAGTTGTTCTGAAGCCATTTGCAACTAAATTATATACTTGTATATACAATTTTAATATGTCTATTTACCGTTCATACTGCAACTTAGTGAAAATCTTATTAGTAGGTACCGTAAACATTTTGTGCCTTTTAATATTATTAGTTACCTTTAAGATAGGCACCCAACCAAAACAAGTAATTAAATAAAATAAAACAGCGAAAGTAGTCGAAATAAAATAACTAGTATAAAAAAAAAAAAAAAATATTTACGCGTAAATTGTAACTGCACTTTGGCACCGCTCTAGTTTGCGACGCCAAGCAGCGGCCGTACCACTAAAAAATTCAAGCGTCGTCCGTATCCATAGTGGTTTAATACATTGCGCCGTGGTTTACTGTATTGAACGATCAATGTACAACGCATAGAACAAAAATATGCTTTTTCGTTCGATATGTTAGTTCGATCCCGAGAAATGATGCGGCGTTGCGTTTATTTATTAAAATATTAGTTTTTACTGACTTAAGTGAAAATACTAATACTCACATGTGGTGCGTGACACCACCATTCATGTAGGTTTTAGTTTCATTCCTATTTTTGCATGTAACCACGCTACAATTCGGCATTTTGAGTAAACGTGGAATAACATTTCAGATTCACGGCAAATTGCGACTAACATGCGGTGGGCAGTGACATGCCCATTTGGCCATGTCGCACCGACACGCGCCAAGCCCCCGTTTCATATCTATTCCTTTTTATCATCTGAGGTTTTAGGCTTTTGAATAAAATCACGCATTAATTAATTGCATTCTAGATAAAAAGCTGTGTTTGTATAATTTATAATATTCAGTTCCTTTGGTAAGAAACGGACATAGCAATTTCTATGAAGGGCAGTTTTTTTTTACTGTCCATAACAAAAAAAAATTCTTCAAGAAATGAATACGTAAGTACCCAGTAATTTCCTAGTAGTGGGTCTACTGGTATAATTTCATTACATTACTATATATAAATAAGACTCAGATAACATGCAAACTATTAATATCCGTAAAACAAATTATTATTCTTATTACTGACAACTTTAAAACTCGTTAGTTTATTTTATACTAAAAAAATGAAACTAAATATACTTTGTCATATCATAGTATTTTAATACAAATAGAAAACTTGTGCTCAAAAATCAAATACTTACTTTATTCAAGTTATCTAACTTCGCTAACATGATGTTCTAGAACATCATGTTAGCGAAGTAATACTTACCACTTTTTAGTGCAAGTATCAATATCGGTCACGGAGTGAATTCCAACGGTGCGCTATACAGCTATTTGCATCGGCAAGCTCCGCGGTTAGTTCTATCCCGATCGCACTTACATATAGCTAGAAAGGGACGGCACCCGCGGCTGGTGCGATCTCGCTGTGCATGTGGGGGTTAGGTACGTTTGTGTGGGTGGTAGTAGTATTTACACACACAAACGCACTACGCGTGTCAAAATACCGAATTCTGAGCGAGCGCTTTTTTGAAGAGCACTCTTAACAATACTGTTTGTCTTAACAGTACTGTTATGGATGTTACATATGTATATAAGTATCTATATGTATTTATCTATTATATATATCGTCGCCTAGTACCCACAACACAAGCCTTATTGAGCTTACCGTGGGGCTGGGTTGATTTGTGTAAGATTGTCCCGTAATATTTATTTATTATCACTTTATTATCACCCTGAGCAAATTCGGTACGGCGCAATAATTGGAAGCCAATCTTGTATGACCTGATAATGTACAGCCGAATAATTGGCGTCCATCAAAAAGTCTCCAGCGGGTCGACGCCACCCCGCTTCGCGGGGTGGCTATTTCCGGTCTGAGGGACACAAGTGAACCCTAACCTAACCTACCTAAGGCAGAGTTTGCTTTTGACAGGCAGCAAACTTGGTCCACTTATATAAAGCTGCAATATGACTGATTTCTCCTGATATAATTGATCTCCGGGAAGGAGTCATGGTGGGGGTTAGGTTTGATTGGGTTGTATAGAGGCCGGTGAGTCTACCACTAGAAAAATCTGACTTCTTGAGATTAGGCTCTGAGTAAAAAATTGCTCAACGGCCCGGCTAAGCGGTAACAGCTAGGTTAGGGGTGCTCCACCAAATGTCATAGGGAACCACGTGCGTTTTTGATGCTGGATTTTTTTAAAAAGAAACATAGTTTAGGTGATTACCTACGTGGCACTATGAATGATAGGCAGTAAGTTCTTAAAGCTGTTTATTATTAGTTCTCAGTTAGTGGTTAATGTTTAGTTAAAGCACACACAGCAAACACAGTAACACAGTCACACCGATTAGGTTTTAGTTATCGTAATTCACTCATATACAGGCACGGATACAATATAATCACGTTAGAGTTAGTCGTAAGTTGTACGTAAATGAATTGCGTCCGCGCGGGTTCGTGCCGTAGGGATCACTGCTGGTCGAGGCGCGGGCGGCGCACGCTGTTGCCACCTCGTGCGCGCGGCCGCGACGTTGCCAGTTCGGTAAGCGCGAGCGTCGCGTTGTATTCCACGCGAAGAAGGTTGTACTCGTATTAGGGCTTTCTATTAAGTACTAGATGTGGAGTAGGCCACAATAGTATTTTTTTATTTTTTTTTCAAAATGGTCCTAGAGCGCTGAAATTTGGCTAGCGGAATGATATAAGTCTCTAGATTCTGAAAATATATATATATTATTAGCTATAAAAAAAAAATTGCATGGGGAATTTTTTCGATTTTTTTTTCCGGCCAAACCGCTCGACTTTTTAATAGTGACACCGACCAAATGTCATAAAAGTTCCCAAGGAGATTACAAATGCATTTTTTTTTGGCCGAAAAAAACCTTTTTTTTTTTGAAATTTCAAATTGGTCCGAGCGCGCCGAAATTTGGCATGCGGGGACCTTAAGGGCCCAAGTATTATAAATTGAAAAAAAAAATTGGAAAAAATCCAAAATGGCGGACGGTATCGGAAAAACAAATTTGAGAGGCCGTAGGCCGAGCTGCGGGAGCTCAAGGTTTTGCTACTATTCCTTGCCCCCGAGTGCGTGTAATGTACGACCCGAGTGTGTGTAATATGCGCGTCCACTTTTTGTGGCTTCGTATTATTGGGCTGTACATTATTGGGCCGTGCATTATCACCAGTGATCGGTTTTTTGGATTCGACATGGGGTGAACGACCTCAATCATTATTAGTATGGATATGCCCCGGGAATCCGGGCTTTATGTTGTTAGAAAAGGCAAAAAAATATTAGTATGTAACACTGCCTTACGGTCTAGTATTCCCCGAGAATATTCCAATCATACGCGAATCAAAAGTTCAATTAGAGTACGAGTAAGCCATAGTTGTCGTAAAAGATAATCTCAGAAACAAGTCGATGAAATGAGAATTGAACCTTAAATCATAGTGTGCGTGGATACTTATTTATTGGATCGCCTTTGAGCTATAAAATCTATGTATTTGCACTTATACGATAACCTGTGACCTAATATTATAGTATAAATTATACAGCTTGTACCTATTTATTTATGCAATCCTTAGAAGCAAATAATTAGAACTGTAGGTCGATCACGTAACGCATTGTACGAACGTCGGGTAGGTCTAAATGTCACTTTTTATATGGAAAATTGACAATTAAATTGTACCGACGCGCGTTCGGAACGTTACGTGTTTGCCCCCCTGAAATCCAGAGAAAATAATGAAATGTCAATGTCAAGATTTTGAAGTATTTTTTCCATCATGACAGATATATAAGAATAAGAATTATTTATTGCATAACTGTGTATGGTATGGATAACATGTATACAAATAGTTTCAACAGGTGCCCATACGGGCTTAAGCTAATACTTTGTGGAGGTTTTAATATATTTTGCTTAAAATAAAGTGTAGAGATTAGGAAAAGAATAGAAATTTTTGTCTCAACTGGTTGCCATGTAAGAGTAAAAAATTCCTTAGAAATAATTTAAATTGTTTTATTTTTGTACGGTTTGTTCGGTATCGTGGGAAACTGTCGTATCTATATTAACTTTTCTACTTGATATCCCGCACGGGCTGATAATGTACGGCCTGATAATACGCGTCCACTAAAAGTAGACGCATGTTATCGGGCTGTACATTATTTGTCTCGCCTTCTGTCTTCTTTACTTTTTAAGCAAAATGTGAGACCCAAATACACATTGGACAAAGATCTTGGACAAGTGGAAGCGAGCAATTTTTATTTTGCAAAAAAAACAATTTTATTAAGTTACAGTTACCACAAATCAATCATTGTCTTTTATTTGCAGGTTTTCCGCTACAATATGAGAAGTGTAAAAGAGATAAATCAATACATTTTATTTGCCATTTCGGCATCTTATTTTATCTGAATATCTTTATTTTGCATGAAATGGAACGTGACGTCCACAAAATTAAAAGGGTGCCGGTGAATGTACGGCCATGATAATGTACAGCCCAATAATACGCGTCCAATGTACGCGTATTATCGGCCCGTACATTATCACCCTGAGCAAATTCGGTACGGGGCAATAATTGAAAGCCAATTTTGTAAGACCTGATAATGTACGGCCCAATAATTGGCGTCCATTAAAAAATCTCCAGTGGGTCGACGCCATCCGGTGTCTATTTCCGGTCTGGGGGACACAAGTGAACCCTAACCTAACCGACCTGAGGCAGAGTCCGTTTTTGACAGGCAGCAAACTTGGTCCGGGGCAATAATTGAAAGCCATTTTTGTCCGCCCTGATAATGCACGACCCAATAATTCGAGTCCACAAAAAGTAGACGCGTATTTTCGGGCCGTACATTATTGGCTCCCACGCAAAAAAAAAAAGCACACATTCTAGTGAAGAATCTTAAGGCTTGTTTACACGTTGTGAAGTAGCAAGTGCAGGTGAGAAGTGATTAGTTAACATGTTTTTATGGTGATAAGTGTTAAGTGTTAAGAAATCGTTTACACATTGCTCAGTGCAGGTGAGAAGTAGAAGAAGATAACGTTTTTAAGTCATATAGTTTATTTAATTACATACAAATGCAGGTAGTTCTTAAAACCGTGTTAAAAAATACTTACCAAATTACTAGAAGTTTCTCTACACTCGCCTGTGCTGCTCATCGATGTCAAAGCATCATACAATATTGAAAACCATTTAACGTTTGGTTTATAAATGTCGCTGGTTCCAGCTCCAGATCTTTGCGAGTTTTTTACTCGTTTTAATTCTTGTGAGTATGTCGATTTTAAACTTCTTATTTTTAAATATACCTCCTTAGGGCCAAAGTCTGGGATATGCATGGTTTTACTAATTTGTAACAAAGCTGCGTCTCTCAGTTGTTTATTTCTATATTCAGCACAATTTATGTTACAAAGGCACTCGTACTTTATGTATTCCATTACGAATTTCAACGTTTGCTCCTCAGTCCACCTCATTTTTATACCATACTATGCACTTAACAAGCAGATACTGTTTACACGGTGAAATAGAGGATGAGACTGCGAGTGCGGGGAGTACGCGGGTGTGCGGGGGCAACAACTTAACAGGCAAAAATAGAACGAGCGTCTATTCACTTTACTTCACACTCGCACTTCACACTCGCACTTGCCACTTAACAGCGTGACCGTTTACACGTTGTTTTTACTAATCACTTTACACGCACTTCTCACCTGCACTTGCTACTTCACAACGTGTAAACAAGCCTTTAGTAGTCTTAACTTAACGTAGTGTTTATATTCTCTTTGGTAGTCTGTGTCAAGTCGTGGTCAAGTCTGTGTGAAGAACATATGTAGGTATCTTGAAATGTAGTGTTTTTCCCAGTGTTATGTGAATTTCTCACATTAAAAATGCCAGAAATTGTTGTTGATATTGTGAAATTACTATGTTAAGACGGTACATCAGTTCGCTATGCTATAAAGGTAATTTATAAATATGAAAGGTTATGTCTGCATTGTTTTGATGCTTTTGATTGGATTGAAATTTTGGGACATAGACAAAACTCTGTCATTGGCAAGAAATTCGACAGGAGCAGAGGCGGGCAAATTACATTAGATTAGGCGGGAAACGGCCAAGATAGCGTCTGGTCAAGTGCAAGTGCACCATTACCATTTGATTGTTGTATTTTACAGCTCAAAGACGCTACTACAAAATGACTACTGCCAATACAAAACCGTTCACGGTATTCGTGGAAGGTAATATTGGTAGTGGCAAAACTACTTTCCTTGAACATTTTCGCCAGTTTGAAGATATTACGCTTCTAACCGAGCCTGTGGAGGAATGGCGTAATCTCCGAGGATGGAACCTCTTGGTATGTCATTTTTAGTTTGCTGTGCTATTCTAAATAGCATTAAACGTGGTGTAGTAAGGTTACATTTTGTAGTTCTAAATTTAGTGAAGTCATCTTAAAAATACCTACCTCCAGTTGGTTGACCTGATGACCTCAAATGAATACTACCTATTCATTATATTTTCATAATTACTCATAACATTTGATGGATAAAAAAAGATCCCAATCTGCGTTCCTGGGTCATACAGAGTAAAAAAACAAGTGTGGTGAAATACTCACAACAGTTTTTGTACATGTAAGTTATGGTTTAAACACATAGATAAGAGGTGAAACTGTTTATGCGGATTATGGGTCCAACCAAAAATTTGGCGTCCTTAACTTTGGCTGACCACAAGAAAGATAGGAATAGGAACCTAAATCTGTGTATATTTTAAAAATGTTCAAGCTTTTAATAACTATTTCTAGGATCTCATGTACAAAGACCCATCAAAATGGGCAATGGCTTTCCAAGCATACGTGTCTCTCACCATGTTGGACATGCACCGGAGAGAAACTGCGACACCAGTGAAGCTCATGGAGCGCTCCCTATACAGTGCGAGGTACTGCTTTGTGGAGCACATGCATAGGAGTGGCACACTGCACCCTGCGCAGTTCTCAGTACTGGACGAGTGGTTCCGGTTTATACATAATGAAATTCCTATCAAAGCTGATCTTATCGGTAAGTGGTAAACAACATGTAAGATATGACAATTAAATGTAAATAAACCTGAACCCGGGGACGCAGACACCAAGAGCTTGTAGTTTTGCATGTTAGAGATTAAACCTGGATGGATTCGGAACAAAGCAGCCAAAGGGTTACATTTTTCTCGCACAAACTGGGAATAGTCTTAAGAGGGGCACTAGCATGTATACCTAAACCTTTTGTTTTTTATTATTATTTTGATTTGTGGGCTTAATATGCCACTTCGACCAGCAAGTGATCTATTGTGGCAGCCCTTTCTTTAGAGTTCACCATTAAGGCCCCTTGCCTCCAGGAAATTCCAGATTCTTTGGTCCTGATATGTTGTACCTCTTCTGGGTGCACGATGATGAGGTAGGTATGTACTTCTTTTGTGCATGAGTGGTAGAAACCTTTTGTTTAGAATAGACTCTTTTTCGAGCCTTTGTGGTGTTTTTCTGGTTATTTCACATAATGTATGTAATCAAAATGTTTGAAAGGAAAGTACATCTGGGTGCTTGCCCTCAATGTGACTTAATAGCAAGAGATGATATCAGTAAAATTGAATGAATTGGAGAAGTAGGTTCTAACCTCATTTAAATAATTATCAAGATGTGTTTGGAATTGGGTCATTTGCTACATACCTAAAATGTTGATCTAGTTTATTTTACGAACAGCCTTGAACTATGTAAATTGTTGGTGCTTGAAAACGGCTGCTGCAAGGCCTAGACTCCCGAGCTGACCTATATATGGGTCAGTTTCATACAATATTACCATAAGGAGTGGGGGGATGGGACAATCCATTTCAGTCATATATAGGTCGCTGGGAGAGGCAGGGTCAATACATTCCAAATAAATATAGATATGGTATAACTCTTGTGAAATTTTACCCTGTCTTGGGCTGTTTTCCAAATTGGTATTTATTCACTTTACAGTATACTTGAGAACAAACCCAGTGATTGCCCATGAGAGGATCAAGACGCGAGCCCGCTCAGAGGAACAGTGTGTTCCGCTGTCTTATTTAGAGGAACTACATACTTTGCATGAGGACTGGCTGGTCAATCGGACCCATGCTGAGTGCCCTGCCCCAGTGAGTATCATTAGAGGCTTTTCACATCGCCTGACATCTGTGTCAGAGCAAATAATGGTAAAATGTATAAATTCACATTCATTTGTGACAAACAATTATGCACAGATGATAAAAGAATTAAGACTAAGGCTTTGTCACGAAATGGACCCAGTTCAGTATGATGCTAGCTTTACAGCCAATGCTGCAGGATATGCAGGGGTTGAAGATATATGTACGAGTATGTGTATAGGTTTTGCAAAAAGGCAGACAAGTTTATACAGGTTGGATTGTTATCTTTGTTGAGTGTTTTACGTTATCAAGTCACTGTCTAACAAATCAGATTAGTTATTTACGATTGTATATTACGATCGTCGGTATTAATTAATTGTGCAAGCCTGCACGTTCTCATAAGAGTTCATCACCTGGTGCCCCATCTCCATAAACAGGGGTTTGAAGCGTCCCTAATCGTAATAAGAATTTTAGACTCGTTTGTCTTATAAAGTGCGAGCTGCCCGCGTTTCACAACGAACGCAGGCAAACCCCCGGATAAGATAATAGCCTATGTCCATCCAGGAAGTCCATTCTATCTTGTGGCTGTCCATATAAGTCACAGATGAAAGAATAGGGGACACCAAATAATGACGAATGTTCTCGAAAAAGGATTAAAAAAATTGTCAATTGGAGAAAAAAGTTAAGGCGACGTGAGCTCCGAAAACGGATTTAAAAAAAAACGTAGCTCTTGTTTGGATTATAATACGGCTGCCCTAAATTTAATTAGCAATCTTGAGGCCTTTCTCGAGGGCAATCAGCTATTCGAATCGTGAGTTTTTGACTTTCGCTCGATAGAAAAAAATCACGAACATAAGTCTAAAATACACTTAAAAAAATCGTAACAAATTATGCACAACAGCTAAACATACTACAATTGGTTCTAAAAATCGTTTGAGGGAAATCAGCTATTACTTTTTTATTTATTAACACGCACAAATAAATAAAATTAAAAAACATGATATCTTCCAAACACGCACTTCCATCTCGCTCACGCTTATGCTCAGTGAGAGGGAGAGAAGACCACGAACCCACGTCCCCTTAAGCAGGGGATTAAATAAGAGTGTCAAAAATTTTGAGAGGGGGTTTATTCTGTCTCTTTTCCGCAAAACGCACCTTCATATGAAACGATTGTCATTTACTATGACGCTCGTGGATCGTGACGTCACGATCCACGAGCGTTGTCTCTCTTTAACAAGCAATATTAAAACGGTTGTAGCTTCGTGATTTTTTGACATATATGAATGGGATTTTCGTCACTAGGCATATTTTTTTGCCTTCTTTCTTTAGGAGTGATAATAAATTTTGAGTCTACACTCCTATTACCGGTATGTAGGGGTTAAACCGGAATTTTCGTTACTAGGCATATTTTTTTGCCTTTCTTTAGGAGTAATAATAAATTTGAGTCTACACTCCTAATACCGGTATGTGGGGGTTAAACCGGGATTTTCGTTACTAGGCATATTTTTTTGCCTTCTTTCTTTAGGAGTGATAATAAACTTTGAGTCTACACTCCTATTACCGGTATCTAGGGGTTACACCGCTACAATATCACAACAGGCTTTCCTAAATCTGCTATTTAACAATTCCATGAAACTTTCAGGTACTGGTCATAGACGCAGATTTGGACCTATCTCAAATAACCGAAGAATACAAGAGAAGCGAGCACCAGATCCTGAGGAAGGCTGTGGACGTGGTGATGCGGTCTCCCAACAAGCTCAGCCCCAAGAAACCCATCACTAGTTCGCCTATCAAGATTGTTCCACAAATTAGACTGTAACATAGACTATGGCCGCATTTAGCGATGCGGATGTGCTCGATGGGAGGCCTCATGAATGAAGTTGACTAAGCCATTACAGCTGATAGGAAATGGCGTCAAAATCACACTGTGCGGCTTGAGAAATGGCGTGACAATATTTCTGCGTGTGTCGCGGTTTTCTCGCTTCTGGCGCTGCACGGCTATCACAAGACGGCCGCGACATACTCTCGAGCTCTCTCGCACTATCCGTCTCTCTTATTAGACCACTTAGAAAGAGATGGATAGTGCGAGAGAGCTAGAGAGTATGTCGCGGCCGGTTTGTGATAGCCGTGCTGGCCCCGTAGCGTGGATCCGTCCCTGGCTGACACAATTCGATAGAATGAGACGACGCTGTTATCTTGTCACTTATCGCGTGATAAGGCCATCCATGCTACGGGGCCTGGTCACTTGCAACTTGGCTGGCAACTTGGAGCTTCCTGCGTGCGGATTGCTCAGTGGTTTCACGAAGTTAAAGTTACCATTTTCCAAATCTAAACCAGCTACACAGATGCTATTGACCCAATAACTGACTGGCCATTTGACAATTGCCTGTTTAGGTTTGTAAAATTGTAAGTAGTGAAACGGACCACTGAACGTGCCAAAAATAATTAAAAAGAGCGCGGAAAAAATATTTAAAAAGCTACTTAAATATTTTTTGCCCGTCCGCTGCGTATGTCCGCATGGGTCTGTCGCACTGAATCAAACCTTAACCTTGCTAAGGTTGCTTTAATTTTTTCTATTGATTTTAATTGTGTGTTCTTGATACCTAAGTTTATACTTTGGTAAAATTAGTTTAATCTGTTTCTATAAGGATTTGACATTTACTTGTGTTTTCATGGGTACAGAAAACAATGAAAATCCTAATTGTTATTGTCACTATTTTCTCGTACTTTACTACTTAGTCGTATTTCGGTTTATTAATTAATAGTAGAGCTATGTAGTTTGAGGTTATTGCTGATAGCCATACACTAGTCGCTTCAGACAGTTGTGAATGACATGATTCTATTATATTATACACTGTATGTTAGGGCATCACGGGTCCTATGTGAGCATGGCGAGAGTAACCACGTTTTAAAATGCGTGTGTGACAAATATCGTGCAAGGCTGTTTCAGTCCCAGTTGAACACAATCCTAAACGCTGTCTCTAAAGACTCGGCCACGACATTGCGCGGCGGCGGCAGCGGTTTTTCAAATTCATTGTGTCTGATCCCAAGTAACCACAGTGCGTTGCGCGTCTCGACCGCGCAATGAACAGAAAAACGCTTGCAGCGCCGCAATTCGTGCAATGACGTGGCCGGGCCGTTACAGCGGCGGCAGCGCAGGTGTGAGCGTGGTTGTAGGCTTGTAGCTACTACCGCCGTAGCCAAGCCCTAAGCTTTTCACCGCCATTGACTTGATACGAAGTCCGCACATTTCGTGCCCCACACGCCAACGACTTGATATCAAGCATGCTATGCGAACTTAGAACTTAATGCAAATCCAGTTTCTTATTGAAAACAGTGCCACCTTCTTGATAGCTGGCGAACTCTCTGAAGCTCTAGCGATTGCTAGGCTAGGCTGTCAAGGTATTTCAAAATTCGCCGTATTGTCACAAGGCATCAGTAGCCTAGGGGTACAGACGGTGGTATTTGGAATCGATGATCTGAGGTTCAAATCCTACGACAGACGCACTTTTTGTATGTTTTGTACATTCAAAGAAAAGTTGTAACTACCGCAGAAGAGATGGCGCCTGTATACGCAAGCATTAAATGCCTTCTCAATTTGGTCGAGGTGCCTGTCTATCTCAGTATGTATATTGTAGTCTTTGATATCAAGTCACAAAATTCAAAATATTATGCACCTTTTTGACAATACAAAGTTGACAGTTGTTTACGTGCAATTTGTTGCTTGGCGTGGGTGACACGCTATTTATTTTTTGACGTCGCGGCGAATAGGCTAACTAACCAGGTATAAGTAGCAAGAGTCATGTCTAATATGTTGCATCGCCTTGCCAAAAGTTTCCGTCGATTGCCCGTCAATTTAGGTGCGGAGCGTGGCCATTCTGGTAGCACTGGTACATATACGGTGTAAGGGTATCATATTCATTATATTGACATACATAACTGCTGGAGAAATGACAATGTGATGGTGAAAAGGCATATCCTCAGATATAAAGTCTTAGATATTATTCAAATGATATGCAGTGGCGGCGCGTTAGAACTTTCACTGGACAAAAAAAGGGCTGTGTTTTGATGACTTACCAGCTCGGTAATATATAGCAAGTAATTTTAGGCAAGCCAGTCGAAATCTGCTTTTATGGGCGCTCCGCCACTGATGACTAGTGTGACCTCGAGCCTGTTAGTATTATATATTTAGAATGTAAGTATTATAAAGTATAATGAGTAACATTATGACTTGTGTACATTGACTGTACATATTTCCACTAATTGATTTGTAAGTTATACAATGGGGGACGGATGAAAATTTTAGAAGTGCCTGATTTTTTTTTGGCGATAGGAATAACCTTTAGCACTAGAAAAAAGTTGCAGACTTTTCAGCTGCTTCAATTATTTTTGAAAAATATTAATAGTTTCCGCACTTAAGTTGTGGGTTAAGGACGGCGAATAAGACACTTTTCTTAATTTGTCTCGTATTACAAAAAATATTTTAAATATCTGACGATATTTTCTTGTAATATTAGACTGATCAAGGAAAGTGTCTTATTCGCCGTCCTAAACCCAAAACGTAAGTGAGGAGAATATTTATATTTTTCAAAAATAATTGACGCAGTTGAAAAGTCTGTAATTATTTTCTGGTGCTAAGGAAGGTTATTCCTATCTTTTTTTTATGAGCCTATTGTGTGTCCCACTGCTGAGCAAAGGCCTCTCCCCGTGATCTCCATGCGTTCCTACTAGATGCCTCTTCCGCCCAATTGCTAAGGAATACATCCAGGTCGTCCCGCCATCTCCGTCTAGGTCGGCCCCATCTGCGTCGCCCGTAATGTGGCATAGTGTATTCCTATCATCAAAAAAAATCGGGCACTTCTATAATTTTCATAATCCAATTCCTTAACGTATTGCATTTAAATGTCCATTTAACTCTTTCGTCTTGAAACAATATATCTGTTAAAAATAATGGAAATGGTAGTATTGATAACCTAAGGAAATACCTATGGGTATTAAGATCACAAATAGCATAATTGAGTTTTGCCAAATATGCAATGACTATATTTATGTAATTTAAATAAATTAATTTCTACTGACCATTCTACATTAATTTTCAGTTAAACCCTAACAATTTATTTATCTTAACTTATTATGGTTAGGTATTTTTTTCCTCACGTCTAATGCTTCATAATTCAGTTGCAAGATTCCACCCGAACAAACATAGTTACGTACATAATAGTTATGTACATACGTTGCAAGTTAATAATAACCCTATCTCCTTCGGCAGTCGGGTAAAATACGTATGGGGGGCCGTTTATCATAAGCGTGTACTTAATACAAGCGGAAGTCTCTTTTCAACTTCTCTCATTAGAAAGAGACTTCCGATTGTATTACAAGCTTTTGATAAGTGGGGCCCATTGGCGAGGATGATACACCTATTTGCGTATTTTTAGGGTTCTGTATTTTTACATGCACCCAGGTTAATGAGCCCAGGCTATCACAAGACGGCCGCGACATACTCTCGAGCTCTCTCGCACTATCCGTCTCCTTCCAAGTGGTCTAATTAGAGAGAGACGGATAGTGCGAGAGAGCTCGAGAGTAAGTCGCGGCCGTCTTGTGATACCCGTGCAGCGCCCACCAAACACCTGATGGGCTCTACAAACCATACAATTATCACTTCTGATTTGTCGCATCCAATTTCTGACAAATTGTGGCAATTTAGAGATACCATTTCGTAAAAATAATATTGCTATAACAAAGCACTGTGTCATGATTGTGTTATTACTTATTTTTCCTAAGGTATCGCTATTCGCAGTAAGATGCTAACGTGATGATAAAAAAATATAAAGGTATCAAAGCGTGGCACAAATCAACTGTAAAATGTGTTTTTATAGCGGTATAACACATATAAAATACAAACTTTATAATAAATGCCTGTAAAATTTGTAGAAAGACTAATTACAATAAATTCAATAATATTTTAAATAGTTTACTTCAAAATGATCTGCCAGAAAACTTGGCTGATCATAAATTCTTTCCATGGTCAAATTGTGTTGGTTGTCCACATGCATACAACTTGTCAGTACAACTCGTTTGACAGTTGCATCAGCAGCGCAACATGCCTCCAGACGATAGCAATTAGTCATTCTGATTATGACAAATCATTATATGATGATGCCTCGTAGAGAGAGCTACAGATTATATGATTTCACCACAATTTGTCAGTACAACATGTCGAAGTCTTAATTGGGCGTGTCGTACAGATGTAACAACCCGACATGCATGCAATGTCACACACTGGCGCGGTCTGGCCGCGGCGGACAATAGAAAACTTAGTCACAAATAATAGGGAACATTACGCAAAACTCTTCGTAAGTGGCGACACTAGCAGCGTTGCAGCATTGTATCTCGTTCCCACTTGCGGTATTGTCTATGCAAGCATCCTTGTCACTCATTTGACAATCAATTGTGCATGTGTGTGTGAATCCCTATATTCCTATACTGGTTTACTATTAGTGGTAGTGCTGCCTCTGGCGGCAGAACATTGTAGTAATGTTCCCTATTAAGAAGTGCGGACCGTGTATTTTTTTTAGCTCCTACGAGGGGCGGCTGATAAGTTCTAAGCCTGAGGCATAAAATGAAAGAAACGTCGAAGTTCAAAGTATAGTACACATTCAGTTACATTCTGGGGAATTTAACGGTTACCACCACATTAATATAATACCATTATATTATTATATACAGGCAAGAAAAGGTCACCATGTCTGCCAAATTCGGGTATTTCGGCATTTTTCAATTCCGCTCATAAAGGTAACCTCTTGTTAGAAAGAGAATAACCCCTACAGTGAAACTTGAAGAGTTGATTCATATTCTGCAGTCTACCATCTTTTTGCACGCTATTTAAAAATTATAAGTCCGCTTTATTTAAAAAGGACATTAGCGCCATAATGTCAATCCCCGCTCAGGGCGATCTCTGGTGGTGGTGTCTGGGAAAATGTAAAAAAATTAAAAAATATGTTCAGTCTTATAAAAATCTAAGAATGTAGCAGGTAGCAAAAATGCTAAAAATTCGTAAGAAATAGACAAAATAAACTTTACACGGATATACATAGAACGTAATAAACATCCTTGAACTGTGTGCTACACAAATGGCCAGGGCGCTCAATAAAGAATCTTGACTATAAAGTTGGGACATTCATTAGAATTAGGCAATAGCAATTCTAATGAAGTTTTCTATTATATCGTCTCCGTAGATTTAATTTACGCATGCCGTATGACCCGATTATAAAAAAAATCTAAATGATGCGATTTAAAAAAATTAAATGTTTACCGAAGAATTCCAATAATAAAAGTCGTCTAAAAGAGTTCTATAATCGTGTCTACGTTCGATGAAGGTATTTTAGTAAATATATACTTGTCAATAGGGTCGACAGGGACTTGTCATTATTGCACAAAGCTGTTGAGGCCAGTACGCAAAGCCAGTTTTCAGGAACGACGTGGTAAACTCGTATCCAAAGTGATATTTTCATAGGACACCACGTCTGTTCACTTGTCATGAGTTGCCAGGCAGATCATCAAATTGATGCGCTAATATTAATCGACTACCCGACCATAGGGACCTGGTTTCGGGTTACAATATTCGGTTAACTAATTTGAAAAACGAGTTACGCTTCCAAAGATAAGACGAAAAAAAGCTGACATAGTAGTTTTGTAGGGCTATTTTAAGGAAAAACTAAAAAATTTTTTTTTGGGGATATGAAGTACTATATGCTTGATGTGTTAAGTGTATTTTACTCGAGGATAGATATATATTTCAATAAAAAAATTGGCTCTGACCTTTCTTTCAATTTATGTCTTAGGCTTAGAACTTATCAGACGCCCCTCGTATATGGCCCTTGGTTGCTAAAAAGTTGCCGACCCCTGGTCTGGAGGCATGTTGCGCTGCTGCCTAGCTAGCACACTAGGTTTTATGTCGGAGAAAATGTACTGAAACGTCACGTAAAACGCGACATAAAGCCTAATGTGCTAGCCCCCCTGATGCAACTGTCAAACGAGTTGTACTGAGAAATTGCACTATCCATCTCTTTCTAAGTGGTCTAATAAGAGAGAGACGGATAGTGCGAGCGAGCTCGAGAGTATGTCGCGGCCGTCTTGTGATAGACGCCTAATTATGACTTCGACATGTTGTAATGACAAATTGTGGTAAAATCACATAATCTGTAGAACCGCGCGAATACGCGTTTCTACGAGGAAACGAGAGTTCATTTTAAAATGGCACCCTCCTGACATCCCATAGAGGGCATAGAGACAAAGACATAATTATGACTCTCCCAAAAGATTTTTAACAAACTTAACATTCGTTTAATAGTCGCACAACACTTGGGCCACTGGGTTGCGTTTTCGCGTTACGTCGTTGCCTTTCTTTCATTTGCCGTAAGAAGGAAAAAGATGCAATACGAATATTTGGGCAAACACCGCTTAACAAATGCCACCATAAAATGAATTTAACTTTATTTATGGCCCATACAATGATCTACAATCTCCCGATTCTATTGTTTTTTAGATCAGGCAGCACTGAAAAATATGCCAAACATATGCCAAAATTTGTGGTGAGAAGTGTTTTTCTTTACATTTCATTACGAATAAATTTCCCTGATCTTAATGGCCAATCCGCATTGAGATCAAAGTAAAATGGCTTCACCATTGGCCCGGCATGGCTTAAAATGACAATTATGTCATGACATTTCATGTTCATGATAGAAAAATACAGGTGTTTACTTATTGCTGCCGAATGATATTTAGGTCATAAATCATATCAATAAATTAAATTAGTTAATTATTTCTAGTCTAGTATAACCTATTCTTTAAATAGATTTTATGTAGTTAAATTGTGATGAGTTCTTGTTGCGGTAACGAGTTAGTTTTTAATTCGGCGCTTCACAAAGTGCTAGCTTCTAATTACGAGCTAGTTGCAAATTTATTTGATTTTGAAATCAATTCGTGGGTTATTCTTATAAGTTTTATTGTTATTGGTTTATCGACGATTGTGGTGATCCGAAAGTCTGTCCGGAGTTCGCGTTAAGGAACTATTAGACAATCATTGAAAGTAAAAGTGTTGTAATGTAATCGGCTCGTCGTTGAAGTTCTCGTGAGGTGTCTGCGTTAGAGGTAACAGGTAAGCAAATACTTTATTCTTTATTCATTTTTAAATGATGTGTAACTTACCACAGTGTTCAAGTAAGTACCTAAATATTACGGGACAATTTTACATAAATCAAAGTAGCCCATTAAGTTCAATAAGGCTTGTGTTATGGGTAGTAAACGACCATATATTAGGTACTTTGCCAGATGGTTGTTGGTGGTTGAGGATAGTGTCCACTGCCTGGCAATAATTAATATGTTGATGGGGGAGTAGACAGGGTGAGTGTGGACTTCACCCCAGAGGGGTTTATGGCAGTCCACACTCAGAGAGAGACTCTGAAGTACTGTCAACACAATAGTAGTTCTTTATTCATTAACTCACACGGTATATATACGAGTAGCTACATGTATTATCATTCGCACATCTCACACATACTAAATCTACGGCACGTATTATACAATATCTAATCGCTAATTTAGAATGTGCCTTGTCGGCATAGGTACTAAAATACAAAGCAAATATTCGATATTCTGAAACAATTATTCATGCTGATCACACAAATAATTGAAACTATTTAAAATGCATATGGCAAAATGGAAATTGTGTTTAAATGAAGTTATGAAATAAAAATATTTAAATTAAGCCTAATTTTAATAGACCAATTATATTTTTCATTAGCCTAGTAAACAATAATTAGGACCATTTACAAACCCACAATGTATGCAGCATTATTTACCAATAAATTATCTATTTGGTCATTAAAAGTTCATATTTGTAACTGAGCTTTAAGCATGTTAATGTGTTTTTAATGACTATGGGAAGTAGGTCGTTTGGTTTAAAAGATAATATAATACTCTAATAAATAAATAACTCTAAGATATTTCCAAATTCCACAAACTTATTGTAAAGATTGTTGGATTTGATTATGATTGTATGATTTTTAGGAGAAGTACAATTATTATGCCACATTACCAATTAAGGTGGTGGTGGTAAATACAAATACAAATAAGTGGATATTATTTCGAGTTGGTTTTTAATCAATAATTGAAGTTCAGCTACAATTTAATGAATTAATGAATGATATATGTTTATTTCGGAGTAAAGGGTACATCCATATATTATGTTAGTAACAATTTTTACTCAGGCCTATGTTATTTCTCATAGCTCACAAGTGACAAGTATTTAAATAAGTTTCTGTGAAAAATTTAATTTTTGGTACAAGCTTTTATTGCCGACTTTACTTTTCTGCATACCATCATCAACTACTCATTGAGACGTTTCTAATGAGCCCAAACTCGACGGGGTTGTGTCTTCTTCTATAACTTCCTGTTCCAGCATCAGATCAGCTCCAAGTCATCATAATATTTCATTGTCATACGATATGCATATGCTTGCAAAATTTTAGCTCAATTGGATAACGGGAAGTGACTGAAAAATGGATTACAAATTTTGACGGACAACTTACATACTTACGTATTTATTTACATACATACGAATAGTGCAAGTTAACATAAAGCTTGTAAAAAAGTAGGCCGCTACACACTGTATTTTGTATTTACCTTATGAATACATCAAACTAGTTTTTACGTTGCTGGATTCGTACATTTTTTAGGGTTCCGTAGCCAAATGGCAAAAAACGGAACCCTAATAGATTCGTCATGTCCGTCCGTCTGTCTGTCTGTCCGTTTGTCACAGCCACATTTTTCCTAAACTATAAGAGCTATACTGTTGAAACTTGGTAAGTAGATGTATTATGTGAACCGCATTAAGATTTTCACACAAAAATCGAAAAAAAAACATTAAATTTTAGGGGTCCCCATACTCAGAACTGAAACTCAAAAAAAATTTTTTCATCAAACCCATGCGATCTATGGATAGGTCTTCAAAAATGATATTGAGGTTTCTAATATATTTTTTTTCTAAACTGAATAGTTTGCGCGAGAGACACTTCCAAAGTGGTAAAATGTGTGTCCCCCCCTGTAACTTCTAAAATAAGAGAATGATAAAACTAAAAAAAATATATGATGTACATTACCATGCAAACTTCCACCGAAAATTGGTTTGAACGAGATCTAGTAAGTAGTTTTTTTTTAATACGTCATAAATTGTAAACCGCAATTTATTTCACGGAACCCTTCATGTGCGAGTCCGACTCGCACTTGGCCGCTTTTTTAAAATATCTATAGTTAAATTTAAATAATCTCAATTATTTACCAGTGGCGCTAGTGAGCACGTAAACAGGCTCTTAAGTCAGAAAAAGGCAAATAAATCTCGCGTTAGACCCATGTAAAACAATAAATTACTGTTAAGAACAAGTTTAGTTTAAGGAGCTCTTCTGAATTGTCTGGTGCCTAAGCTTTTTTATGGTAGATGTTTTCTTGTGGAAAATATTGGTGGTCTAGAGTTCTAGACAATGTAGATCTAGACTCTACATACATTCAAAAAATTTTCTAAAATGTGGAATTCAAAAATTTACCATTACCTTGTTTTTTTTTTACAACTAGAAACAAACAGGAAAATAATTTTCTAGTTCCTTACTTCAGGGATTGTTAAGTTAATCAGGATTTCTAATTTCGGCATGTTTCTCGCCAGGGAAAACCCGCAAACCTGATATTTACTGGGTCATATCTTTCCATTACTGTTGCCATAGGCCTGCCACGGATTCTGTTAACTCGTTGATTATATTATCTTGTACGCTAGACTGGTTGTCAGCCAACGAAAGTGAGTGCGGCCGGCGCACGGAGCTAGTTTATCACTAATATTACCTCACTGCTCGCCCACTTTTTCACTTTCCTACGAGCAGAAAGCGTGAAGTGTGAACCTGTCCTCGCCTTTTTATTGACACTTGCTTCTCAATTAATTATTTTTACTGCCGTATACCTTACTTTGGGTACCTACTTATGGGAAGCGTGGCAACCCAGTGAAGCGGAGAAACGAGTGTTAAATTTCAAATTTAAGGCGCTGTATGCAGCTGCGCATCGAAAAAGTGCCTTTTCCAAACCGATTATTAGTATACTTGTACTATTGCTAGAGATCCAAATTTTTGATATGTATATCTTCAGTTCATTGGCTATGTTCGTACTTCGTAAAATCACGATTGCTTACAAAAACCTCGATAGATTTTGCCTTTCAAAACAGTGCTTTTTTACCACCAAACTCGAAATATCTCAAAAGTTATTTGGAATATTACAATGAAATTTGTTATGATAGGTAGCTTTTTGGTAGATCTATCTACCGGCTTCTTAGAATTTCAATATGTTTGATAATTCAATACATTTGGTCATTTGTCTGAAAAACCGGGTGTCCGCGTCATGCATGCGCGGTGGCGAGTACAATTTAGTACGCCCGTGGCCACTGCCGACGACGGACCTGTGAATGTTTACCTGGCACGCAAATACGCCTTTTTGCAGCAATTATTTCGAGTTATCAAGGTAAATAAAAATATATAAAGGAATAGGAAACGCTAATACATGCTGGAGAACACATTCGAAATGATAGAATAACAAATATAAGGTATGAGATATTTACTACATTAAAGCGTTTCTACATCCGCACCTAAAACGTATTAATAGGTAGCTGGAGCATATTGACAAGATGTCAATAAAAATCTTCAGTTATCCTGAATACGTATTTAGAACTGTTAGGTAGTAAGTAGTCGGGTGTAAATCGGATTCGGACACGAGCACATGGTTGGGGGGGTAATGGTACCAATTATGGACTGTACGAATAATAGATTTATTTATTCATACAGAAATATATCAAAAGCATTTAGGGCTATTGCGCCGGATAGCGACTACCTAGACTAAAGTCCTAAACGAGTTGGTGAACTGAAGTATATTTACTTGCTGTTAGTAGATTCTATTAAAAACGAGTGCGGAAAAAGACCCTGCCACTCCACCAGCAGCAGGCCACGGCCCTTCCTCATCTTCGTCATAGACATACATGCATACATACGCTACGGCACATCTTTTCGTCCAATATTCCGCAGTGTCTCAAGACGAGAGTCTTTGACCAGTGTGTGTTGCCAGTGATGACATATGGAACGGAAACGTGGTCGCTTACTATAGGCCTCATAAGAAGGCTCAAAGTCACTCAAAGGGCGATGGAGATGGCTATGCTGGGAGTTTCTCTGCGCGATCGCTTTAGAAATGAGGCTATCCGCAGCAGAATCACGGTAGAATCACGTAGAACCGATGGCCGTTGGGGCGGAAAGGTTCTCGAGTGGCAACCACGTACCGGAAGGCGTGGCGTGGTTAGGCCCCCCACAAGGTGGACTAATGACCTGGTAAAGGTCGCGGGAGTCCGCTGGATGCGGGTGGCGCAGGACCGGCTATTGTGGCACTCTTTGGGGGAGGCCTATGTCCAGCAGTGGACGTCTTTCGGCTGATATGATGATACATACACTCGAAAAACATAAACTTCCTTCTGAGGCAGTCGGGTACAAAGTACTACAGGGTGTTCCCCTATACAGCTGCAAAACTTTGCCAGCTGTTTGTGCACATGATACCCATCACAAAACACTAAAGTATGCCGTTTCACATCTCGAACTCACTCTGCCACCGCTGTTTCTCCAAATAACTACCAAGAAAGCCTCCCCCGCCACGCCCCTTTAAAAATAAGCCCACTAAAGCAAATAAATGTGACATTATCTAAGTGAACATACCTTTTGTCGGTATGGAGTTATTGATATGACTCACTCACTCACTCACTCATCAACGCACAGCCGAAACTACTAAGACTAGAGAATTGAAATTTACACCAGAACTACCTTTTACAACGTAGGCAACGCTAAGAAGGATTTATGGAAATTCCACCCCTAAAGGGGGTAAATAGGGGTGCAAAGTTTGTATGGGGGAAACTTTATTTTTAGAGCTAGAGACTTAAATTTTTGCATAAAAATTACTTATTAGAATACAAATTAAGTACTTTCAATTCAATTACATTTATTTTGTTAAGCATAGGTTACAACTTGTATTGTTTGTATATAAAATATAAGACTTCTGTGCATTACCCACAATGTAGGTTTACAAAATATTTCAGCCAGCTAATATATTTATAAAAATTAAAAAAAAAAATGTCAATACAGTGATTGGTGTTAAATACTTCAAATACATGTCAAAAACTCTCAAAAAATACTATAACTAAAGAATATTATAACTAAGGAATGTCTGGAATGGAATCATGTTATGTCGTAGGGTCGTTTAAGTAATCTTTAATGGTATAATAACACTTTTCAATCAAATATTGATCTATTGATTGAAATGATTGATCCAATAATGTCATCACATAGATACATTATACAGTAAGTTAGCAAGAGGGATCTATGCTCTAAGACAGTTAAGACCACTTGTGTCAGAAAGTTGCTTAAAAGAGCTGTATTATGCGTACTCTCAACTTTCATACGGGATAATGCTTTGTGGCAACAGTACGGATTATGAGCGCATCCTAAAGATCCAGAAACGTGCAATTAGAGTACTTCCCTATGCAAAGGACAGATACACGTGTCGCGAACATTTAAGAAAACTTAGTATCTTAACATCAGTTTCAACTTATATATTGGAAGTTTTGATGTATGTTAAACGTTATCCAAATGAATTTCAAAGGAGAGGTGAAAATAGTTCGAGATCAATGAGAAATGCGAATAACTTAAAAAGAAGCGGGTTGTGTCCGAGATACAACCGTTAATTAAGTTTAAGTGGATACTTATTTGTTGGTTGTCCCCGTAAAATATATATCTGCATTAATTCACTAAAATCTGTATAAGCACAGATAAATCGGTATATATAGCAACATTGACTGACGTAGCTCGTTTGACTCGCGAGGCATTGAAAATGGCGGTCATTTCAGCATAGTTTTCATGCCCGTCACATAAACTAAATAACATTTTGTGATTAACAACTAATAGCAAATAAAGAAGGATTAAAACATGTAACAAATAATTATTTGAAATCAGATTAGGCTTCTCTACAAAAAGTTAATCCGGAAGTTACGTGATACATTTTGAACTGTACCTTTATACAAGAACGCGAGCAAAGAAGTATCCACTTCAAAACAACCTCGCCCAGACTTAGAATAGGCACAAAACTTCCGAAGTTAATAGGACAAATACTTTTTAACCAGCTACCTTCAAACCTTAAAACCATAACGAACGACAACTCTTTTCGCTTCCATGTAAAACAACTATTGCTTGAAAAAACACTGTATATACAAGAATTTCTTTCAAATGACTAAATAACAAGATCTTAAAAGCTTGAAGTTAATATTTGTATTATGTTTTCTTTCTCTATTTTATGTAATAGCATTATGCTATGAGTATGAGTATTATTAAACTATTTACAAATAATAACAATTCTGTACACAACTGTACACATCTATTGTATTTTATTGTAACTGACAAGTTATAATTTTAACACATTTTTATCTGTATATTCATTGTACTATGATTTCAATTGTAAAATTATGATAATAAACAAATCTGAATCTGAATCTGAAGTCAATTGTCTTTTAAATTTATTAATATCCAGTGTTTAATTCGGTCTGGAATTTTATTGAAAATGTTTGGTGCCATTCCCAAGATTCCGCCTCTGATTAGCGCTGTGTTGTTGCTACCCTGCAAAGTTTTCAATTTTTGTTTGTATTGTTTACGTGTCGGAAATCTGCGGCCTTCTGAAACGTTACTGAACATGCTTGGATTGGTCTTGACAAAAATACCTACTTCTAGGATATACAGTTCTTCTAGTTTGTATGGAGAGCAAGACATTTTTAAAGTAAGGGATTTGTAACTTCGGTTTTAGACTGTTTACTTAAAGACTAGGTACAGTCAGCGTCATATAGTTAGTAGCAGCCAAAGTAGGTCAAATATATCGTAACACATCCTTACACCTATAGTAACAAAGACGTGTTGCGATATATTTGGTTACCTAGGCTGCTACTAACTATCTGATGCTGACTGTACAAAACTAATTTCAATGTTTTTTTTTATTAAACAAACATTTAAATTTCTTAAACAAACATTTAGACTATAACATGTTATACGTGGACGAAATCGCGGGCAACAGCTAGTTTATATATATATATTTATTTTAGCTTTATTTATTCCATATTGTTTGTGTTAGTACATATTTACTAAATCTAAAAGATTTATGCCATTTTTTCTTTCTTATATGGACCCCATTCGGGTAAAAGCCATATATCGCCAGATATTAGGAGAAAAAAAGGGCACTGGAAGCAACAAACTGGTCAGGGCCGAAAGGCAAAAGAAGGAAAGGTAGACGACGAAGACGTTGGACCAATGAAATAACTGAGGTCGCCGGACCTAGCTGGATGCAGTTGGCTAAAGACCGAAAAAATGGCATGAGATCGAGGAGGCTTTTACCTAAATTTACATTTGCTTTAAAAAATTCAATGTAAATCAAACAAAAAAAGACAATTAAAGCTTAATTTATATTTATATAATTACTTCCGGTTGGAAAATTTGTTGGATTCTTGTGTAAAGCATCTTAGAATAACGATTAAAAATGAAATATACAAAAAAACGCTATTATAAATTAATGATTTTCGAAACCGTATTTTGCCTGGAGTATAGAGCCAGGTATAAGTCCAATCTTGTTGGCTTGTTGAGAGTATCAAGGTCCATCGCGGTGTGGCCGCTGGTCGAGGTAGCATGGTAGGCAGCACGCGCCGCGCGAGCGCAGTGACATAACACTTTTAGGTATTTAAGAGACAAATTGAATTTGTTATTTTTATATGATGTTTGGTCAAATTACATTTTTTAATAGACATAGTCATGTACTGAAGAACTTGCTGGTCTTAAAATAACCACCTTGTATAATAAAATGCTCTTCTGACTAACAGTGGTCTAATTATCCAGTTTTTGATCAGTCAGTCATACTTATGTAACAAAGGTAATAATTATGGTAATAATACTCCTTGCATTTCATTAAATTGTCAAAAGGGCCTCTACGTGTTGGCTCCGTTGGTACTTTGTAGGTACCTAGCCCCACGCATGCCTCCCAAAGGTCCGGGACATCATTGTCCCGTGAGCGGGAAAGACATACATGGTAATAATATAATTTGCCAGGAGATAAATAGATGAACATAGCTATTTGTTTATTATTTTTGATGGTTTCTTAAGCGGGTGTGAACCGGCGCTATAACTTTACCTATAGAAGTAATCGATTTTATTTCGGTTTAAAAAACCTGTAATATATTAGTACAATCCATAATTGGTGACGTTCACCCTTAGGAAGTGAAGATGTACTATTATTTTATCAGTTCTACGTATTTGGAAAACGGAAGCACCCACATAGGAACTGGGAAAACGATATGTGGATTGATGATGAAGAAATCTGTACTAACATATCTTTGGAAAGTAAGTGTCCATAATTGATGTCATCATACTACGATGTACTTAAGAACTGTAACTACCTATTATTCCTTATTTTCTTAAAAAAAATAGATTTAAATAAATAAATAAACAATAAATATTTGGGGACAATCTTACACAAATCAACCAAGATTTGAAAAATAAAACAATTATTCAAGAAGACAAACATTTGATCGTATGATCCGCAAAAACGAGCCGAATACGGATGCCAACAGAATAAGGCCGTTAGCGGGGTGCGCGGGACGCGCGTCTCCCGCTCCGTCTGCCTCACCTCCGCAAATACCTAAATATCGTCTAATAAGAGCGCCTTAAATCTTTCAACGCAAATAACACCTCAAGGTGTAGACAGTTTGTCGAGCCCACGGCGCCAAGAACGACTATTTGTGATGTTGGCAAAGTAACCTTCAAACGTATTGTTTATTTTAGCTCCCTTGTTGAGATTGACGTGTGGTTTGTATGTAACGAATGGTTGTTAAAATGGGATCTTTTGAACGATCACAGAGGCAGAAGATATGGAGGAAGACTTAAGAAATGCTGGCTTGATGACGGATTACAGGGAGTAAAAGGTCCTGCAAGGAGGGAGTGAAAATTACGGAATGCGGAACCGAAGCTCCGAAGCAGTAGAATACGATTCAACCAGAATTAACGAAAAGATGAGGGAGAGAAAGAGATCTAAGCTTATCATCCATGTCACGTCTCTCCTCCTACACGTATCATACCAGTGTATCTGGGATGCCGGCTGTACACACTCGTGGAGACACCTCGAGACAGACCAAGAACGAGTGTGTACCTACACTGTACAGCCGGCATAACGCACACACGTTCTCGGGGTGTCTCGACGAGTGTGACAGCCGGCAGGATAGGAGAGGAGCCCACGAGGCTGAAAAAATGACATTTCAAAACAAGAGGTCGCCGTTACGTTCATTAATATTTCAACCACAAGCAATATTAATGGGATAACAAACTATGTCCGGAGAAAAAACCTTACCATAGGTGACATTTTTAGTTTCTCCCATGCTTTTGTAAGGCTTCAGTATTGTATTTCAGGTCGAACATTTCTTCTTGTGCTTGGAGGTACTGCTACTGCGGAATGTCATCTAGTTTCGCTCTACTGAGCAGCCCGTATTGAAAACTAACAAAACAAGGTTTTTATCATAAATTATCAGGTCACCAACTTATAATTTTCATTCGTTATGTAATTACTGAAAAAAATTGAGATCATTGACTCCAAAATTACCAATGCGTCCTCTTAATCGAATACATTTTCGATTAAACAATCATTTCAATCGTCACAAAATTAATCGCGATTAATTTAATCAAGATTAAATTAATCATCGCAGAGTTCGATTGCCGATTGATCAATCGTCATTTTAATCGACTAAATTTCACGATTAAATCTCGATTAAAAATTGGAACACTCACGTTACCAAAATTCAATACGTCTTGTCATGTTAACCAACCCAACCCAACAAAATAGCAATATTGCCAACTCTTACAAAAAATCAATCGAGAGAAGATTAATCTGAAATCAATTGATTAAAGATTTAGTCGCTCGTATTTAATCGACGGTTAATTTAATCGTGACTAAATTAGTCAAAACTCATACGACTAAGATCATATGGATCGACGACCAATGATCTGAAATAAAGATATATATATATTTTTTAATTGATTAATCTGCATTTTTAGTCGTGAGTCGCGATTAAGTAAATTAATCTTTATCGTTAGTCGATTACATTTTGCCCATCACTGCTGGGGAGCTCTGTCTTATACAAGACCGCAGCTATAATACTATTTTAAATACTTCTTGCCCTGTGTGTGTGTAACGTAGTCTTGTGGCGATAAGATCGTCAAAGCTTGTCCCACCAACGGCGAGTAGCGAGTACTCTCATAGTAATTCTTACTCGCGCGAGTAAAAGCGAGTACGAATTACTATGAGAATACTCGCTACTCGCCGGCGGTGGGACAAGTGCCTAAGGGTCCGTTGTGTTGCGTAAGGCAAGCAGAACATATATATATAAAGGAAATCCCTTAAGGTATACGATTTCGAAGCTGACTAGACGACATACAACGGCAGCAGGGGACTTATCTTCTACACAGCTTCTATTGGATTGGACACCCATTGTAACTGGAAGGAACATATAGATACGATATGCAAGAAACTGAATAAATTCCTTTTCGTACTTTGGCGCCTCAAACAGACAGTGTCATTGAATACTGCTTTATTAACCTACCATACTAAGTTATAGTTACATTATGTCAATCCTAAGATATTGTATAATTATGTGGGGCAACTCGGTCGACGCTGATCGTGCGTTTGTTGCCCAAAAAAATGCATAAGTACTCTTTGTGGAGTACATAGACGAGAATCCTGTAAGCCTTTAGTCATAATACATAATTGGCTATCCTTGCCTTGTCTATACATATACGAAATAGCCATATTTGTAAAACTCCATTCGGAATTTTTTACCTTTCTCGAAGAAAAGAAAACAACTAGGTCACATAGACGGCACAGGCTCGCATTACCAAGATTACCAACTAGTCACAAGCTGGTACTCAGGAGTATAAGTTTCTGTCAAAAATTTCATTTTCGGTACAACCTTTTACTGCCCACTGTACTTTTCTGCATACCATCATCAAGTACCTACTCATTGAGACGATTCTAACGAGCCCAAACTCGAGGGGGTTGTGTCGTTTTATTGCGGAGTTCCTATGGCCACCTTCCAGCTCCAATTCATCATAATATTGCATTGTCATGCGATATACATATGCTTGCAAAATTTCAGCTCAATTGGATAACGGGAAGTGACTGAAAAATGGATTGCAAATTTTGACGGACAACTTACATACTTACATATTTACATACATACGAACAGTGCAAGTTAATATAAAGCTTGTAAAAAGTACTCGTGATATGTGCGTAAGTATCTTTACGTCATACCTGGCCATAAAGTAGGAATTACCGCACGCTATGCGTGCGGAAAACCCCACTTCCTGGCCAGATAGAGACGTAAAATGTTGTACTCACCACGGGCGGTAATAAAGAAAGCCTCAGAGCGCATATTTATCGCCCTTGCCTTCGGCTCGGGTGTCAAATACCTGCGATCTGAGACATTCTTTGTTTAACCGCCCTAGGTAAGTAATGTACTATTAATAAACTACCTGCCACACTTAGAATACTACCTGTTTATGAATTTAAAACAAAATTGCACAAAATGTTGGCTGAAAAATGTTTCTATAGGTAGTATTAAGGAATTTTTAAATTATAGATTTGACGAAGTATGTGACATATAGTTATTTGTTATACAAGGAGGGAAAGTTGTATTTTACCTGCGAGTGTTCATTTGAAACACGAGCTAGCGAAAGGAATGTATGATTGACCACGAGCGAAGCGAGTGGTTCAAATTCAAACAGAATCCGGAGCGTAGCGAGTGTTTCAACACACGAGACGTAAAATAACTTTTCACCCGTGTATAACACAAAACTTTTCATCTCACTACAGCGAGGAATATAAAAAAGGGTAAAAAATAAAAAAAAGGCAAAAGAAAGGAAAAAAAAAGGTAAAATATATATCTCATAAAATATGTCAGGAAAATAAACATTTAACGTTCTACGTCGTAGTACTTTTAACGTTCTACGTCTACTTTCTTCACATGTGGATAAAAAGCGATTTTCTCAATAGATATTAAACATACAAAAAGGGCTTTCCGAGCTCGTGAAGTGAAAAGAATGATATTTGACTGTTATTATTATTTTATTAGAATTCTATCAATGTTATTTAAATAAATCAATGTGATTTAGTGTAGCCGATGATGCATGCGATGACATAATGTTTAATATTTACTTTTAGATCACTGGTAGGTATGCTATACTTATAATATGATGTACCTACTTAATGACTTAATTTAAAAATAATTTTATCCCTATCTATAGACAGAGTGATCAAATCACTGACCTAAGTTTTGATATGCCTAGCTGAATATATTATGGGAAGAAACATGTATGTATATTTAAGATCTTATGTACCATATATTCATAGTGAATAAACCATTCATTCATTCATTCTAACCATTATTTATTAATTCATTCTATGAAATACCTTTCGTAGCGACACGTCGCCGTCATAGAAATACTTATAGGAACTAGTAGTGTCGCGGCGACATCTCGCCTGCGGCCCTAGCATAACTAAGCGAAGCGACAGCGAGAACGACTCGAGATAGCAAACTCGCAGCTGTCAGATTTCTCGCTCGCGCCAGAATTCTGTAGCATAACTTCGGACTGCGACTATAAAGTTAATTTCATTATTAAGTTACTCGTAGTTTGTTGATTGCCAAAAATGCTAACCGTTTTTTTACACATGGAAAAAGTTTGTTTATTACTGATTTAATTTTACTGTTACTTGTTATACACAAAGTATTATTATATTGTAACTGTGCTCTGATTTATCTCAAAAGTTTAATTATTATAATGCAAAGTAATACTGGTTGATTTGAAGAAATTACCACAAATGTTCTATATTTTTAAATTTTATTAGAGTCGGATATTTTATCATAACATAACTACTAAGGTAAACGTCCGAGTGCTCGACGCTGTAGTAGTATATATTATGGCATGGGCACTCTATGTCAAAATGACATGGCTTAAATTCGAAGGAAGAACAAACCTATTAGTTCTAATTTAACCCATACTGCTTTGACATAGAGTGCCCATGCCATATACTGCTACAGCGTCGAGCACTCGGACGTTTACCTTAAAATAAGTTTGTTTTGTTAGTTATACTTAGTTTAGTACCTGATGATTTTTAGAAAATTTTAATTTTGTTGCCCGCGTTTCTCGCGAAATAGTCATATCATTGTAACAATACAACCTACACGGAAAAAGTGCTCCTTATTGATTTGTTTTTACTTTAATTTATAATAAAGAAAGTAAAATTGTATTGTAACAGCTGTGATTATTTTTGAAATTATTATTTTAGAAGTTTAATTGTTATCATGGATGATATAGTTGTTATTTTCTAAGCCGTCCGTTCCGCACTAAAGAACGCCGCACTGCAGAACGGACGGCTTAGAAAATAACAACTATAAATGATAATATTTTTGAATTGTAACAACAATTACACAACTTGAATCATTATTTTGTTTTATTTAAAAAATTATTCGTTTTATTCGAAATATTCGAATATTGTGAATCGAAGTAGGTATTCGTATTATTCGAATACTGAAATTGTACGAATAATGCAAACCCTACTTGTTGACTATGGAACCATAAAAAGCGGATTTGTAGAGCTTGAGGGAATTTCCTTCACGAAAGCTATTTCCATAACTATACTTAATATTAGTGAACAAAAACGCAAATTATAAAAATTTCAAGTCTAATTAAAGTGTCGTTCTATAATATTGCGTCGTTTTAGCAGAGCCGCATTGTAGAGAGCTACGTTGGCTTGCGGTTCCGGTGGCACATCATTGTCGTCTTGATTCAGGCCTTCTTGGACTTCATCCATTTCCACCCTAATAACAATGAAAATAAAACATTTAGCACGAAAATTCATATGTGTCACTAACAACACTTGGAAGGCAAATAATATGTGTCACTAACAACACTTGGAAGGCAAATAATATGTGTCACTAACAACACTTGGAAGGCAAATAATATGTGTCACTAACAACACTTGGAAGGCAAATAATATGTGTCACTAACAACACTTGGAAGGCAAATAATATGTGTCACTAACAACACTTGGAAGGCAAATAATATGTGTCACTAACAACACTTGGAAGGCAAATAATATGTGTCACTAACAACACTTGGAAGGCAAATAATATGTGTCACTAACAACACTTGGAAGGCAAATAATATGTGTCACTAACAACACTTGGAAGGCAAATAATATGTGTCACTAACAACACTTGGAAGGCAAATAATATGTGTCACTAACAACACTTGGAAGGCAAATAATATGTGTCACTAACAACACTTGGAAGGCAAATAATATGTGTCACTAACAACACTTGGAAGGCAAATAATATGTGTCACTAACAACACTTGGAAGGCAAATAATATGTGTCACTAACAACACTTGGAAGGCAAATAATATGTGTCACTAACAACACTTGGAAGGCAAATAATATGTGTCACTAACAACACTTGGAAGGCAAATAATATGTGTCACTAACAACACTTGGAAGGCAAATAATATGTGTCACTAACAACACTTGGAAGGCAAATAATATGTGTCACTAACAACACTTGGAAGGCAAATAATATGTGTCACTAACAACACTTGGAAGGCAAATAATATGTGTCACTAACAACACTTGGAAGGCAAATAATATGTGTCACTAACAACACTTGGAAGGCAAATAATATGTGTCACTAACAACACTTGGAAGGCAAATAATATGTGTCACTAACAACACTTGGAAGGCAAATAATATGTGTCACTAACAACACTTGGAAGGCAAATAATATGTGTCACTAACAACACTTGGAAGGCAAATAATATGTGTCACTAACAACACTTGGAAGGCAAATAATATGTGTCACTAACAACACTTGGAAGGCAAATAATATGTGTCACTAACAACACTTGGAAGGCAAATAATATGTGTCACTAACAACACTTGGAAGGCAAATAATATGTGTCACTAACAACACTTGGAAGGCAAATAATATGTGTCACTAACAACACTTGGAAGGCAAATAATATGTGTCACTAACAACACTTGGAAGGCAAATAATATGTGTCACTAACAACACTTGGAAGGCAAATAATATGAGTAAACTCAGTTATCTTGTCGCACTTACGTTAGGGGTTGAATGTTTAAAAAGGTGCCCATAGTTTCGTCCGCGTAACCTTTTTTTTTTGCCGTAGTCGGGTTAAATGTATCCTATAACCATCTCTGGATGCCCGCAGCTATCCCAGTACCAAAATTGGTTCAAATCCGTCCGACCGTTTTGGCGTGATCAAAAGAAATAAAATTTCTGATCAACAGGTGGCATTGTACGAAAAATAGGCCACCCTGCCCCACGCTAAGTATTAAGATTTTTCCTAAAATCACTACCCCTCTCCATAGATAACTGATTTAATAATTATAACATAAGTATTTCTCTTGTTAGGAAAAACATCGAAAATAACGATACACTATCGAGATAATAATATTAGGTCCTTACCTATGAAATTTTAACCAATTTTTTCTATTTAAAACCTTACATAGTCTAATAATGAAATTAAAAAAAAATAATTTGGAAGTTGCAATAGAAATGAATAAATTACGTACAAAATAATATCTGTGAAAAAAACGCCAATTTCATAGGTAAGGACCCAATATCTTGTTCTGAACAGAGAATTATTTATCATTACTAACGTTACTTAACGTTTGGAAACCACAAACATACAAACCTGAAGTGCTTCATTATATTGTATATAGTGCAGCATGCGTAGACTATGCTGCACGACATCTCCGGGGTATAATGCAATGACCTATCAAGCCCGAGACACCTCAACGACCCTTTGAGGTAGCCGTTCGTACGCTCAATGGTGTTTCGAGCCTGACAGTGCCAACGCGTATACCTGTCCTCAGGTGAGCGAGGTTCCGCATTGAGGATAGGAGTCATGACCCATGGCTCCAACCCGTAACCAGAGTCTCCTGAAATTATATCAATAATATAATTTAAAAAAATACTAGTACTTATGTATGTACTATCGACAAAATTGAATGCTGACCCAGCATGGAATCTTGTTACAATTAACTGACGTTTGAATGTCATATGATCGTGCGTATGTTTGTTAATTGTAACAAGGTTCTATGGTGGGTCATGATTCAGTTGGCTCGATTGTACCTACTTGAGGGCCACCTCGTCCGCCTGAAACGTTTTTTTACCGTAGTCGGAAATAAGTATTCTATAACCATCTTTGGATGAACAGCTATCCCCGTACCAAAATCTGTCCAGCCATTTTATAGCGCGACGATAGGATAAAGAAATTCAGAAGGCGCCAGACGACCGCGCGCCCATGCAAACGAAATGACGTTTATATATTTTTTTTCTGAAATTATGACACTTATCCATCGAAAACTGATTTTCAACACAAATGTAGAATTTTATACTAGTATGAAGTAGTGAGAAGTAGTATAGATTTAAATGTAAGTACCCAGAAGATAGTATGATCCAATCCTTTGATCATACAGTCTCCGCATTTCTTGTTTAATCACCGAGTGATTAAATATAAATTGATCGTGGACTCGTCCCGGATACTGCGCGTTCACGTGCAGAATTCTGCAGTCTACATCGGCAATCTAAAAATATAGAACGCGATTCAACAATAATAGCTAACTAAGTCTTTTACTGTAACTAGAGCGACATAATGTGAAATGGGTCAATTGTATGTTGAATACGTATAACTTGTAAAAAGATAAGATGTAGGTGAATGAAACTCCTATTATAGTCTCACTTTCAGGACGTTGAACAAAATTATGAAACAAAAGTATTTTTTTAATGAATACTTACCAACTGTACGTTAATTGTGTGTATTCCTTTCCGATTTTTATATTGGATACCGTATGGACGAGGAGGAGGGAAAATGGCAACGTGGGTGCAGTCTAGTGTGCCCAGTATATCGGGCAAACCAAACTTGTCTGCAAACCCGAACGCCACATTCCTTCTGGCTTGCTCGGTACCCGGGAAGATTATCCACCTTGGTTTCAATCTGAAGTTAAACAATAAATATGTTGCTCGGTAAACGATATTAAAAGTAACTTAAGTACCTACTTACTGGTTTTAAATTAGTTACTTGCTAATACTAGTATTACTAATGGCTCTATGAGCTGTAGACCTCGCTTTAATTCGAAAAGGCAGAATTTTTTTTTTCGGTTTCAACCTTCGTATCCCCCCCCATTTTGAAAAATTTCGAAAAACGGACAAAAAAAAAAGTCTATATAATTATCGAACCTACTCACAAAATTTCATGAGAAATGGTTGAGAAATGAGACCGCAGGTGTGAACAGCCAATAACCCGAACATCCAAACATGCGATTTTTTTTGGGCCAAGCTGCAATGGAGGCGCTTTGCTCATTTTGCTCGTTCGGTCAATAAAACGAATTTTAATAAAATATTCTTCTCATACAACAGCGAATCAATAAGGACAGGCGGTACCATGGGTAAAATTACTACTATATACTGTATTTTGAACAAAATAAACAATCTATGTTAACTGTAAAACATCAGAGATTTCCAGGCTCAGAGTCAGGTACTTATTAATTGATTATATAGTAGTATATGTAGAGGTTTTAAATACACTTTCGAAGTCATTGTTGATGTATTGTGTGAAAACGCCATCAACATCTTGAAAAGTGCTTATATAGCTAAATGGAAAATCTAGGAATAAGTCGCCTAGTGCCTGCTATACTGTCTTAAATAAATAAATAATAATAATAATAATTACATTTGGTTTATGGCAGGAACAACTTGGTTCAAGTATTGGGAAGCTGTCCTCTGCCCAATACAAATGTTATGGTCCTGTCCAACTTCCCTTTGGTAGCTCCCTCCGGCCATAAATTTGATTGCTGTCAGTACCTGCAATTCACTTTTGTGTTCATAACAATTCAAATGTAATGATCGAATTGCAATTTTAAATTAGGTATCTTATGTTACATACATAAGATACCTAATTTAAAATTGCGGTACAAAGTCAAGCCATCATTATATTTTCTAAATTATTATTTGATGGGGATCCTTGGATCTTAATAGATCCAAGGATCCCCATAATCAATATTCATAATCAAAACATTTGATAAATATATATACAGTCACCATCACATACATCGGTACACTATAGGGTGTTCAAAAATATTGGCACATGCACCCTAATGCCTTGAAAATAGAGGTGTGTTCCGATGTTTGTGACGTGCTTGTTTGCTCCGATGTATGTGATGGCGACTGTACAATGAGCTGAAATTGGTCAAATTATTACTATTAGGACTTGGAAAAAATTTGATAATGTTGGCATAGGTACAAAACTTGCCATTAGGTATTTAGGTAGGTATATCACGCTTACACATTTGGTAGATAATACAAACACACAGCCCAATGATCTCATTGTTTGTATTCTTGTGTATTTTTGGCATGTAATTAAAAGTGTTTCTTGTTATGGTAGGTCATTTGTTTTCTCAAGCTGAAATGTCTTACCTATATATCAAGAGATTCTAGAGTGATAAAAGGTGATGAATGTGTAACCATACTTAACTTAAAAGATTATTGAATAATTACAATACCTTTATGTGAACGGGATAACCGTTTTGCTGTTGGGGGGCCAACGCGCCTTCCAGCTCTTGGCACAAATATAAGGCCATGGGTTTGTTGATGCGATAGTTGTGGTGGAACTCTTGGTCCGAAAGCTCGAAGGGATTTGCTGAGTCCCTTATCCTCGTCCTTTGGATGCGCCGTGCGCGCCTTTCCTCGTTTATAATAAAGAACAATGCCATTCTGAAAACCGTTAATCGTATTAATTATGGTAGATATATGTGTTTATATTGGTGACAATAACACAGAAAAATGGTCGTAGAACGTTTAATAAGGTGTTGTTTTAACTTACGTTTATTTTTCTTCCAAAATAATACACAAAGTTGCAAGCCAATGTCTTGTCGCCACTTACTCGCAAGCTCAATAGCTCGAAGACAAATATCTCTTCAATTGATGTAAAGACGCGTGAACTTTTGTCGCGAAACGGGCAGTTACGCTACCAATTTCGTTTCAAAGTCGCGAGTTGCTGTCATTTTGACGTCATGACATTTGAAGGAGAGTCCAAGTCGTTTCGCCTTGTATCTCGCGCCAAGTTATGCTATCGATGAGCGACAAAGCTCCAAGTCGCGCCGATTTGTCTACTCGCTCGTGACTCGCGGTAAGACGTGCTAGCCCCGCTGCTCCCCTATTCTGTAACTTGTTTTAAGCTCACCTCAACGCTCACCCACAATTATACCTTGACACCGCGATGCGTAGTAATTAAGCGTAAGTAGAGGTCTAGTTTCGTAACGGGTGACCGGCGGGGTGAGCCGCATTAACGCGTAGCGAATAACAGCCCTGTATAGTTATTCGGAACGCGTTAATACGTCTCACCTCACGCGTTACGCCTAAAGAAACGAGACCACTGAATCGCGGCGTCAAGATATATTTGTCGGTGAACGGTGAGGTGAGGTTAAAACTGGTTACAGCATAGCATATATATATATAATAATTCTGCTGCCTCAGTTGGCTACGAACTCATACCTTTAAACTGCCAACACACCGAATCCCCATGTACCCTATTATCTTCTATAGGTACCCTAACTTCATATAGGGTATTTTAAAGGGTCGACAACAGTTATTAATTTGCCCCTATCGTGGTAAAAAAAACTACATCTACTAAGTCTCGCACCTCAGCAGCTCTACCACGAAAATCGAATCGTTTGTGAGTACCTACCACAAAAGCATAAATTACTTGTAGTTCACCGCGTCGCATTTCACCGCGGCAGAACAAAATCTCAATAGAGTTATATTATACCTGAAGCTATTTTTCGCATGGCTTTTCACATTAGAATACTTAATTTGCAGCATTCCATTTTTCGTGTAGCATTTTATTCTAGTCGTATTTCGCCGCGATCGATGTTTATTTGGTACTCTAATTAATTTGACATTTTAATTGATGTTGGCACTAAAATACTGTATTTTTTTAAAACCTGTTTTGTACCTGTAGTTTCATACCTTAAGTGCTCTCAAATCTGTCTCAAACTCATTGAAATATTATCTTTGCGACTAAAAATATTGTCTTAATACTAAAATAAACGATTTGGATACAAAGCGACAATCAAGGTGAAATGCGACAATTTATAACGACTAAAAAAAAGTATCGAATCTCGAAGTTCATTCTCATCTCTGTCGCTCGAGTATCGAGTACCATAAGTGCGATAGAGACAGGATATCCGGACTTTATTCGTGGTTATAGCTCAGGCTCCAATTTACCACAAATCATGTGTATACCTGTTAGTGACGTTTTTATGAACGAGTCAAGTGTAATACATACATTAACCTGGTAACCCAATACAGGATTTAAAACTTTCTAAAATTTTGTTTCCGTGGGCTGTCGACGCTGTCGTCGATGTTTTTCCAATATTTTATTCTGAATGGGCCGCTTGGTTAGGTTAAAATTACCAATGCCCATAACCTATAGATTTTCGCAAGTTAACTACACTCAAGAGCAAAAGTTTCGGGTCGATGAAATACCGTCATATTTCCTAAAATAGTCCAAATGTTGTACCGTTTTTTAATCCTTTCATGATCTTTATTATATTTTACATCTAAACTGCAGAAATAACAGTAAAAAAGAAACACGTTAGGAGGTTTAAATCGGACTCTTAAAAACCCATGAAAAAAACAACGTTTAACGGAGCGAGATATCGCAAAAATCGTAATTTTTGGATGTTGATATTTTTATGATAGGTTCCGGAAATTGCTACTACATTTGGGTATTACGAAGACTAGTATATTATGTAAATAAGACTAGTGTAAAATATTTAAAAAAACCTATTTCGGTTATTTAATTTTGGGTGACCCGAAACTTTTGCTCTTGAGTGTATAACACGAAAAAAAAACTAAAGAAGTAAAATCCTTTATTCAAAATGTATTGTCAAGTCGTCTTAACTGATTCGGTTTGCAGGTAACACATTCGTTAGCCACTTCCATGTAATTCATAATCTTTTTACCGACAGCCTCAGAAGGAGGGTTATGTCATTAGTAGTATTTTAGACATATCTGATGAAAGTTTAAATTCGAGGGTTATGTAGGTAGGTATGTATGTATATATGACAAGAAAATTAAATTTCACAGGCTACAGTCCAAACGGCTTGATGTATTTTCACATATGAGGTGTCGTTGGATTCAGTGTTGGGCCAAGAGTGCTTCTGAACAGGAAAAACAAAATGGTAAAGTAAAAGTCGCACATTTAAGTGAAAACGCCCGTTCTGATTGGAACATGTAAATCTGTAAAGTTACACATTTTGTCATTGACATAGCAACACGTAAGGGCACGTAAATAAATTAAGACATTAATATCTGCGCCTTTATGACATTGAAAATAGAGTCCTGTTCAGATATTTATGTCCTTATTTATTTATGTAATACCCCTGACTACATTCTTTAACTTATAGGTATGCCTTAAACCTGTGTTTCATCATCTAACTAAGATGTCGCAGTTAGATGCTGGAAAATGTAAGGGTCCCCAGGACTCTCAACTCTCCATACAAACTTAGTTTCGTTCTCATTTTAAAACGACATGCTAGAATAACATGAAACTTTGCATGCACAATGGTTTCCGCCATATCTAGATCGGGAACTAGTTTTTGTTGCTAGAAATTAAAATAAAAGTTTCTGTCAAAAATTAAATTTTTGGTACAAGCTTTTATTACCGAGTGTACTTTTCTGTATACCGTCATCAACTACTCATTGAGACAATCTCACGAGTCCGAACTCGATGGGGTTGTGTCGTTTTGTTGCGGAGTTCCTATGGCCACCTTCCAGCTCCAGCATCAAATAAGCTCCATGACATCATAATATTGCATTGTCATGCGATATACATATGCATGCCAAATTTCAGCTCAATCGGAAACCGGGAAGTGGGTCAAATTTAACTTGCAAGATTTGATTACATACAACGGGACAGGTGAAACTAAATAAAAGCTTGTAATAAAACAAATACTTAGAGCGAGTAGAGCGTTTTTCATACAAAGTCCCTATAATCGCTTCATTTATATCTGTATCTAGTGACCCGCCCCGGCTACGCACGGGTTTATATGTACAAATTATACATGCATGTATTATATGTACATATAAACCTTCCTCTTGAATCACTCTATCTATTTAAAAAAACCGCATCAAAATCCGTTGCGTAGTTTTAAAGATCTACGCATGCATAGGGACAGACAGGCAGACAGACAGACCGCGGGAAGCGACTTTGTTTTATACTATGTATTGATAAGTTATAGCAACAGCGGCGCTACCACGAACTTCGAATCTCGAACTTCGTATATCTCCGTCTCTACCGCACTTATGGTTTATGGCACTCGAGCGACAGAGACGGAGATATACGAAGTTCGAGATTCGAAGTTCGTGGTAGCGCCGCGGAAACTAGTTTCTGACCTAGATATGTCGGATCCCATTGTGTATAAAGTTTCACGTTATTCCAGTATGCCGTTTTTAAAATGAGAACAAAACTACGTTTGTAATGGAGAGTCGAATTGAGTCGACCGCGCTGAGGACTCTTATGCTCGATTTACACGTATTAAGTTGTTAAGTCATTTAGTAATAGATAATAAGACTTATTTATTTATCGTATGGCGGTTACACACTGGTACATAGTTACGAGTATATGTATTCGTATTGATGTCGCTGATAGAGTTCCAGTGTGCGCTGCGAGGTTCAGAAGGAACAGTGCAGCTGCCAAGTTTGTTGTTCTTTTAGCACCACCCGGAGGTCACGTGTAGGGTTTCTAGGGTTATTCCTACGGACGTAGAACAACAACGACCTCCAATAATAATAAGACTAATAAGTTACAACTAGATAAATTGATTGTTTACACACATTTAGTTAAAATTTAGTTTTTTTTTTTTTTTTTTTTAATTTAGTTAGTTACAGTGAAAATAATAACAGTTACAGCAGGAAATCGTGAAATTATGAAAAAGTTAAAAAAACACTGCAGGAAGAGCAAAGCAAGAAGACTCAATAAGCATTTATTGATCATTCCAACGCTCTTATAAATTGTCGAGTTAAACGAAAAAACACTTCTTCCAATCAACTTCAATATGGACGATTGAATAGCGGCAACTTTGCGAAAAGGGTGATCATTAGTTCGTCATTTGCAATTTGTATAATGTCAATCTATATCAATATTACCAATCGGGCCAGTTGATCTGATTGAACTTTGGCTGCACTATTTTCGAATGTTCTTGGAACGGAGTAGGTAGATATACTAAGCATTTAGCAGAAGTTGCGTTCGTTAAATCTAAATTCCTGATGTTTACGGATTATAAATCTCCTTATCAGATGTAAAGTTTTTGTGCGATTTAATTAATCTGTGCCAAAATTTTGGTTAAGAGAAAATATAAAACGAAACAGAGAACGGTGCCGCAAGGACTCATATAATTCGGACTTTTAACTCAATTACCGATCTCTCTTAGCAGGGCCGATCAAAACACGACATCCTTACCGTTAGATGTAAATAAAAGTAGTAAAGACCGACGGGTCCGATTCGATCTCCATGTTGCCAGCTTGCCGCCATTGCGGTGCGAGTGAGAATCGATCGCCGACCGAATCGCGACCCTCGCGACACGACCGCGTTGCCGGGCCGCGCGCCGCGCCGCAGTCCGCTCTAAACGCTCCTCGACGAAACCTCAAAATGTTCAACGAGAAATTAGACCTGAAGCTCATAGGCTTAGTTAAAGACAATACGGTGCTCTACGACCACAATAACCCCCAGTACATGGACTTCAATGCGCGGGAGGTCGTGTGGCAGAAGATAGGCGACGAACTCAAACGTCCCGGTGAGTATACGATTTGTGTTGAATTCGTTTACAATTTACGACGCACACCGGTTTTACGCGCTTGTTTTTTCTAGCGGCCGAGTGCAAGGCGCGATGGATCAACATCAGAGACATAAACAGGCGCATATTGAGAAAGACTCTAAGCAGCTCCGGGAAACGGGTGAAGCTTTATAAATACGACAACGAATTGTCTTTTATGAGGCCGTTTTATAGAGACATTTTGATACAAAACGGTGAGTTTTCATGGGACGAAAGGAACCAGAATTGCGAGGTCGAAGACGCCCCGGACGTCCCAGGTGGCAGCGAGGATTCTAATGATGAGAAACCGATAAGGACATTGAAGGGTAAAAAATCTGGTATAAAGAAAAAGAGGAAGAAAAGGAAATTCGAGGAAGTTGAGATGGTGCCTTCTGCCAGCGTAGGAGAGCCTAGTACGACAGGGCTTTCGGAATTCGATGTTTGTGACCCTGTGGACTCCTTCCTTTTAAGTATCGGGGCGACATTGAAGACTTTCTCACCGTATCACCTGAATGTAGCCAAGAGTAAAATTTTCGCTGTTGTTCAGGAACACGACTTGCAGCAGATTGTGCAGAAGAAAAGCGGGATGGAAGATAAGACCCCTATGAACATGATCTAAGTTTTAAGTTTATTTAATTCAAACCTAGTTCGTGATTGTGATGTGAAGATTATGTGATGTGCCATTTTAATGGAAACGAATCTATTAAATCTCTACAATGTTAGTGTATTTATGTCATTGTTTTATTTAGGTGCCTAGTTTTTCTTTAAACGATAAGTTAAAATCTATTGCTAAAATCCAATTAAGTAACAAACCAAAATCTTCCTGAAAAATATTTTAGTCTGCAAGTATGCTAGAAGAGCACTTTTTCATGTCATTAAACATGAAAATACATAGCATCGTTCACACAAAAGGCAAATACCTGAGCACACATTTGGGTCATTGTCAGATTTAGGTTCGCGTCTCTTCGGTGGAAATTGCCAAAGTTAAGGGCTATAAAGCCTAATTTTTGGTTGTACTCTGAATCCGCATAAACGGCGTTGCCCCTTCTATAATTCTATGTGATAAAAACATATTATATGTAAACGTAAGCCCTTAACTATTGACCACCGGAAAGATGATTTTTGTTTTTGTGACTGACAATGACCCATTTAGTCGAGATATGTATATTTATTTAGTCACTGGGTCCAATAACAATATATTTATTACAATATTATATTTATATTTTTTACTATAACTTACAATATTTTTTTTTCTAATTTAAGTTTTACCCTGGTAAAGGTCGCGGGAGTACGCTGGATGAGGGTTGCGCAGGACCGGTCACTTTGGCACTCCTTGATCATCTCTGAGCAAACGGCTGTGGCAAACGCACGGGTAGGTCGGATAGGTACCGAGGTGATTTCCATAAAGTGCCTGCTAGGCGGTCCCCACACGCCCCTCCGACCGAGCGACCTTGGTCCGCACCGACCCTGTAGACAGTTGTTTGCAGCAAAATTTCATACTACAGCGGTCGGTGCCGACCAAGGCCGCTCGGTCGGAGGGGCGTGTTGGCGACCGTCTAGCAGACACTTAAGTGGACGTAGGTTCGTGGTCTTCTCTCCCTCTCACTGAGCATAAGCGTGAGCGAGATGGAAGTGCGTGTTTGGAAGCGCGGATATAATGTTTTTAGGGTTCCGTAGCCAAATGGCAAAAAACGGAACCCTTATAGATTCGTCATGTCTTTCTGTCCGTCCGTATGTCACAGCCACTTTTTTCCGAAACTATAAGAGCTATACTGTTGAAACTCGGTAAGTGGATGTATTCTGTAAACCGCATTAGGATTTTCACAGAAAAATAGAAAAAAAAACAATAAATTTTGGGGTTCCCCATACTTAGAACTGAAACTAAAAAAAAAAATATCATCAAACCCATACGTGTGGGGTATCTATGGATAGGTCTTCAAAAATGATATTGAGGTTACTAACATCATTTTATTCTAAACTGAATAGTTTGTGCGAGAGACACTTCCAAAGTGGTAAAATGTGACCCCCCCCCCCCCTGTAACTTCTAAAATAAGAGAATGATAAAACTAAAAAAAATATATGATGTACATTACCATGCAAACTTCCAACGAAAATTGGTTTGAACGAGATCTAGTTAGTAGTTTTTTTTAACACGTCATAAATCGTAAAAAGCAATTTATTTAACGGAACCCTTCATGTGCGAGTCCAACTCGCACTTGGCCGATTTTGAATTTTAATTTTTTGTGCGTTTTAATAAATAAAAAAGTAATAGCTGATTTCCCTCAAACATGGCAATGCCGATTTTTAGAACCAATTTTAATATGTTTAGCTGTTGTGCATAATTTATTACGATTTTTTAAGCGTATTTTAGACCTATGTTCGTGATTTTTTTCTATGAGCCAAAGTCAAAAACTCATGATTTGAATAGCTGATTTCCCCCGAGAAAGGCCTCAAAATTGCTAATTAAATTTAGGGCAGCCGTATTATAATCCAAACAAGAGCTACGACTTTTTAAAAATCAGTTCTTGGAGCTCACGTCGCCTTAAGTGCTCCGTTTTTACCAACATTAGTACGAAACACTAAAAAACTAAACCAGGTGGATTGATACCCAGTAAAGCTAGAAATCAGACCTTGCACGTCAATAAAACCGCATCAAGGCCTACTTAGACCCCTCGGATACGGTTTATTCAGCACCCATATGCCGACACTGATCGGACGATATACAAAAGCTACGGTAGCCTAGTGGTTCAGGCATGCGGCTGTCAAGCGGCGGTCGTGGGTTCGAATCCCGGCTCGTACCAATGAATTTTTCGGAACTTATGTACGGAATATTTACCGTTAGCTTTTCGGTGAAGGAAAACATCGTGAGGAAACCGGTCGTATCCCAATAAGGTCTAGTTTTACCTCTGGGTTGGAAGGTCAGATGGCAGCCGCTTTCGTAAAATTAGTGCCAATTCTAAATCTTGGGATTAGGTGTCAAAGCGGACCCCGGGCTCCTTTATAGGCACAACCGGGAATAATAACGCTAGGAGGATGATTGATGACTGATCGGACGATATACACACAAACATGTCGAGCAAGAGCGCCCTATAGGCAAGCACCTCAACGGCGCGGCGCGGCGCCCTTCTAGCGGCCATAGATTAAATAAGTTTCTGTCAAAATTTTAATATTTGGTGCAAGCTTTTATTGCTGACTGTACTTCTGTATACCGTATCAACTACCCATCGAGACGATTCTAACGAGCCCAAACTCAACGGGGTTACGTCGGTAAAGCATTGAATTCCCATAGCCACCTTCTGTCTCCGTCATCAGATCAGCTCGATGGTACCATAATATTGAATTATCATCCAAACTATACCATTACCCAAAATTTCAGCTCAATCGGTTGCAAATATCTGCTTCAAAATTGAGTTGCAAGATTCCACCCGAACAAAAAGTTACGTAACATGTATTGCAAGTTAATGAAAAGCTTGTAAAATTATCTTCTTCTCTTATTTTAGAGCTAGGCTCTTGTCGGTGTAGCTCAAAGTAGGCCCTCCATCTACTCCGATCCCACGCAATCTCTTTGACCTCACGATATGACCCAACATCAACTCTCTTTTTGAGTTGTTCCATAAAATTATACCTAACGAAAAATATTTTTGCGCCTATTTGGAACCCCGCGCCCCTGGGCACGCGTCTAGTTTGCCTATTTGGAATGAAATAATGAATGGGTATGGACTATGGATATTACCACAGATGTATGAATATAAGGAGATCGGACATGGCGGCCGAATTGTATAGAGTGAGCCTGTCGCAAGTACATTAACCCACACAACGCCCAAGTAATTGACAAGACAAAGCACGCACACATCTAAAACACACACACTTGTATACCTACACGCTTATTTGACAATAAACGCGCATCATATCAGGCATTTTGGGTAAAAACGTAATATTCTCTGCGATCAGCACGCGTGCACAGTATGGCAGTGTATGCCCATTGAGCATACAGCTGCGACACGGCCGCCGGCGGCTTGTCCTCTCTCTAGTATTCTATGCTCTGAGGATATTACAGTGGCGGAGCGCCCATATAAGCCGATTTCCACCGGCTTGCCTAAAATTTCTTTATACTCTTTCATAACTTTTTACGTTCCGGGTTGCCCATCGAAAATGTTCACGCGCCGCCACTGGGATATTACCTCTGCACACAAAAACTGTGTTTTATATGCCACATTAATATTAACTGGGCGAGACTGCGTCACGAAAAATTTAACTAACATGACTCTTATGACTTTCATAAGGACATCGGGATTTGAAATTCATTTCGGTTCTGTTGCTTACTTCGCTTACGTGATTCAGTTGCCTTGAACACAATGGGTAAAGAAAATATCGACATTTCAAAGAATTTGGGACGTTGGCTTAAGGTTTAATTTTTTACCGACTTTAAAAAAGGAGGTTCTTAATATTTTTTTGTGTGTTTGGTACGCGATAACTCCGTAATTTATGAACCGATTTGAAAAATTTATTTCTTTGTTTGAAATCATATATATACTTCCAGATTGGTCCTGTTGTCACTAAAATCCAATTCTGATGATGGGATCCTGGAGTAATCGAGGGAACTCTACAAATGCCATAGGCAAACTTGAAGCAATTTGGCTACTGATTTGAAGTCGGTTAAAACTTTGTTTTTAACTGTGTTTATTGAACGATCAAGCGAAGCAAACGAACTTCTCCGTTTCAGCTTGGACCAAAACTCTTTCGTATGTCCGATTGCCCAGATGTCCGGCTGTTCTCTACAGGCCCCATTTCTCACCCGATTCTCGTGAAATGTTGGGAGCAAGTTTAATATTAATATCGTTTTTTTACAAGGTTTCTATTAACTTGCAATGCATGTGCCTAACTACACTGGCCTGCAAAAGAAGGTATAATACTCATATACGTTACGATAACTAAAACTGTTATTTATACCTTCTTTTGCAGGCCAGTGTAGTATGTATGCTATTGTAACCACAGATGTATGAATATAAGGAGATCGGACATGGCGGCCGATTTGTATAGAGTGAGCCTGTCGCAAGTACATTAACCCACACAACGCCCAAGTAATTGACAAGACAAAGCACGCACACATCTAAAACACACACACTTGTATACCTACACGCTTATTTGACAATAAACGCGCATCATATCAGGCATTTTGGGAAAAAACGTAATATTCTCTGCGATCAGCACGCGTGCACAGTATGGCAGAGTATGCCCATTGAGCATACAGCTGCGACACGGCCGCCGGCGGCTTGTCCTCTCTCTCTAGTATTCTATGCTCTGAGTATGTAACTATGTTTGTTCGGGTGGAATCTTGCAAATCAATTTTGAAGCAGATATCTTCAACTGATTGAACTAAATTATGTTTTGGGTAAAGGTATAGTTTGGATGACAATTCAATATTATGGTACCATCGAGCTGTTCTGATGATGGAGGCAGAAGGTGGCCATGTGAATTCAGTACTTAACCGAACGTAACCCAGTTGAGTTAGAATCGTCTCAATTGATGGTGGTATACAGAAAAGTACAGTCGGCAATAAAAGCTTGAATTTTTTTTGACAGAAACTAATTTTTTCGAAATAAAGCATTTTGAAAAAAGACCAGCACGGCTATCACAAGACGGTCGCGACATACTCTCGAGCGCTCTCGCACTATCCGTCTCTCACTTATTAGACCACTTAGAAAGGGACGGATAGTGCGAGAGAGCTCGAGAGTATGTCGCGGCCGTCTTGTGTTAGCGTGCAGGCTCGAAAGTTCTACACCTCACACTAGTTATTTTTGGTACTACTTTACTTGGGCTAAAAGGTTTCCTATTCGTGATATACCTTATACTTAGGTATTGAGTGAAATGCGTGAAGACAGACAGACATACTATAACTATAAGGGTTCCGTTTTTGTCAATTTGGCTACGGAGTACGGAGCCCTAAAAATAAACTGTCATAATTATCCCATGTCGTGTTTTTTAGGCTTCCGTACTCAAAGAGTAAAACGGGACCCTATTACTAAGACTTCGCTGTCCGTCCGTCCGTCCGTCTGTCTGTCACCAGGCTGTATCTCAAGAACCGTGATAGCTAGACAGTTGAAATTTTCACAGATTATGTATCTCTGTTGCCGCTATAACAACAAATACTAAAAACAAAATAAAATATTTTTTTAAGGGGGGCTCCCATACAACAAACATGATTTTTTTGCCGTTTTTATAGATATTAATGGTACGGAACCCTTCGTGCGCGAGTCCAACTCGCACTTGGACGGTTATTCTGGCATACTGAACTATTCAGGAGTTATAACAAATACAAAATATGTTGTTGATTTAAAACACGTAGTGGTTTACAAACTGGGCAAGGTTGAGGGCTCTCATTAGGTATATATGTACGTACCTGTGTTGAGAAGTCTCGCTCTTCCAAACATAGTACAATCAGCATCAAAAGTAGCTACGCAAACGAAGACTTCAAAAGTCTTTATTAAAAGGAATAAGAACATTTGACGTCTTCGATTGCGTAGTTACTTTTGATGCTGACTGTACATTGTAATGATCCACAATTTAGAAAATTTAAGTTTAAGTATAGATAATTGTACCTACCTATAATTATTATACTAACGTAATCTAATTTTACGTTCTTCCCACATCATCGTATTTGGATAGGCTTTCATAATAATCGTAAAAACTAAACTGTTTCGGAAAAATGCAAATAAGTTTCTGTCAAAAATTTAATTTTTGGTACAAGCTTTTATTGCCGACTGTACTTTTCTGCATACCATCATCAACTACTCATTGAGACGATTCTAACGAGCCCAAACTCGATGGAGTTGTGTCGTTTTATTGCGGAGTTCCTATGGCCACCTTCCAGCTCCAGCATCAGATCAGCTCCATGTCATCATAATATTGCATTGTCATGCGATATATGTATGCATGCAAAATTTCAGCGCAATTGGATAACGGGAGATGACTGAAAAATGGATTAGGTACAAATTTTGACGGACAACTTACATACTTACATATTTACATATATACGAACAGTGCAAGTTAATATAAAGCTTGTAAAAAGGAAAAAACACGAAATGAAAACTGAAAAGGTTCGAAAAATAATATCGCAAGCGACAGCAAATTAATTTTACAATACTTCCGGGACACGATTCGGCAATGCTTATTTGCAGCTCTTGACATCGCCCATCTGGTGACATGCCTACATTACATGGTTGACATTCCACCGGCTTGGCCGGTATTCCATCCACATTATTTGACAGAAGTGGACAAGTCCCCACTTTCATGTCTCAGTGTTACAAAATCAGAACTACTTGGAATTATGCATTAAGTGTAAAATTGAGTGTTCAATCAAATACTGGTTACCGATATATATTTCCTGTACTATTTCCTAATAAATCACCGTAACGTAATTGCAATTATCTACATAGCAGCAGCTAATGAAAAACGAACACATTACCAATTAACTTTATGCAACTAAAGTTGATGTAAAAATAAATAATAATAAATAATAATAATAATAAATCATTTATTCACAGGCAAAAAGTTACCCAAAATATAAATACAAGTTAGTCAAGATCCTTAATTAATTAATTTAAATTAAAATTAAAATATATATATATGTAAACTAAACATCAAAAATGATCATCGTCATTTCCGATTCTCGTCTCGATGCACAGATATCCAATATCGGAAAATAGGGCTCTCCAGGTCGTTGTAGATGACCTTGAGGATCTCATTCTCAGAGCGCCCCAGCCTGTCCCAGAAAGCGGCAACTCTCGCCCTCATTACTGCGAAGAAATCTGGCACCCGTGCCTCAGCGAAAAAATAAATTTTTGGTATATTAATGTTGCTTTGCCTTTTTCATCGGGTTTACACATACCTCATTCACTTCGTAATCAGGTTCTCCGTTTCAGCTTTGGCCAATATTCTTTCGTATATCCGGATGTCCAGATGTCCGGCTGTTCTCCTCTACCGGTCGCATTTCTCAACCAATTCTCGTGAAATTTTGTGAGCAGGTTCAATAACTACGATTTTGGTCGATTCATCATCATCATGATCAATAATATATATCAGCCTATAATAGGTACAGTCAGCATCAAAAGTAGCTACGCAATCGAAAACGTCAAAAGTTCCTATTCCCTTATGATATGGTATTTTTCACAATCGTGTTATAATAGTGAGCTTTTTAGTCGAGTACCGTGTTTAGGCCACGAAGCTTGCTGAGTGGCCTAAGTAAGGTACGAGATTAAAAAGCTTGATTATAACACTATTGTGAACAATACTTTTTGTACGAGTTCATTAAAATTTATTTTCTACGAGTCAACTGAACTAATTAAACAAACTCGATACTGTTGAAACGAAGTGCAGCCTATCGCTCGTAAGCTCGTTTATATCTTAAGGCGCTATAGTATCATGGTCTTCTCTCCCTCTCGCTGAGCATAAGCGTGAGCGAGATGGAAGTGCGTGTTTGGAAGCGCGGATATCATGTTTTTTAATTTTAATTAATTGTGCGTTTAAATAAATAAAAAAGTAATCACTGAGTTCCCTCAAACATGATATTGCCGATTTTTAGAACCAATGTTAATATGTTTAGCTATTGTGCATAATTTGCTACGAATGTTTTAAGTGAATTTTAATATGTTTTAGACCTATGTTCGTGATTTTTTTCTATCGAGCGAAAATTGCTTAATCGTGTTTCGAATCACTGATTTCCCTGCAGAAAAGCCTCAAGATTACTATTCGTATTTTTTTGAAACCATATTATTATAAACAGAAGCATTATATTGTTTCAAAAACTATGTTCGCTTCACTTCGCTGAACCTATAGCGCCTTAAAAGACATGAACGAGCGTACGACATCAACGAGTAAACTCAATAATCAAAGCGATTCTATTGGTCCAATTCATTACAGTTCGGTAAAGCAGCCACGTGATTGGTCGAATTTATTTTAGTTCTATTTTCAAATTTTTTTCGGTTGTCTGGAGCGTATCGAAACAGTTATTTCGATTGTTTCGACAGTAACATGAACTACAACTATGAAAAGAGTGACGTTGCAGTATTCTCTATGAAATCTTAAGTAATACACAGATTTTAATCGACGAGTACAAAAAAGACTTTTGACGTCTACGTCTTCGTTTGCGTAGCTACTTTTGATGCTGACTGTACGTCCCTCTGCTAGGCATAGGCCTCCTGTCATTGATAAATATAAATAATAATAAATATTAGGGAAACAATCATACACAAATCACAAATAGACCCATAGTAAGCTCATGGATAAGTTGCATGGGAGTTTGCAGATTCAGTTCATCGAAATTAAAAAAAAAAAGATCTTAAGAAAAGACAAAAGAAGAGTGTCTATCTGCCAACACAGCGAATCCTCAAGTGAATAAAGGGTCGGCAAGTTGTAATTCTTCTGGAGTCACAAGTGTCCATAGGCTACGGTACCTGCTTAACATCGGGCAGGCCGTAAGCTTGTTCGCCACAGTCGTCGTTGTATAAAAAAAAATAACCGCCCAAGTGTGAGTTGGACTCGCGCACGAACGTTTCCGTACCATTCTATAAAAACGGCAAAAAAATCACGTTTGTTGTATGGGAGCCCTCCTTAAAAAAATATATATTTTGTTTTTAGTATTTGTTGTTATAACGGCAACAGAAGTACATAATCTGTGAAAATTTCAACTCTCTAGCTATCACGGTTCTTGAGATACAGCCTAATGACAGACAGACGGACGGACGGACGGACAGCGAAGTCTTAGTAATACTTAGGGTCCCGTTTTACTCTTTGAGTACGGAACCCTAAAAAAACAGGTTCGCGTGTTTTACAGCTCACATAGCCACTAGTATAAAATTAGTGCCTGTGCCTACACCAAGATTTGGGGTAGGCACTAAGTTTACGAAAGCGGCAGCTTTCCAGGGACCGGAGCTGGTTTCCCTTATTAAGGATTTCCATAGGGTTATTTTAGAAGTTTTTTTTAAAACCCTATCCATAATGCTGGTAACCTTACTGATACGGTAACCCTATGGATGTGGTAACCATAAAATAACCCTATTGAGATAGGGTTTTTACAAGCTTTATATTAACTTGCACTGTTCGTATGTATGTAAATATGTAAGTATGTAAGTTGTCCGTCAAAATTTGCAATCCATTTTTCAGTCACTTCCCGTTATCCAATTGAGCTGAAATTTTGCAAGCATATGTATATTGCATGACAACGCAATATTATGATGATTTGAAGCTGATCTGATGCTGGAGCTGGAAGGTGGCCATAGGAACTCCGCAATAAAACGACACATCCCCATCGAGTTTGGGCTCGTTAGAATCGTCTCAATGAGTACTTGATGATGGTATGCAGAAAAGTACAGTCTGCAGTAAAAACTTGTACCAAAAATGAAATTTTTGACAGAAACTTATTTTTAGGATTAACTTACCACAAGGTTACCAAATGTATAGGGTTAACAAATCGATAGGCTTAAGCCTGAAAAGGGGGTTTCCGGTCCTTGCAGCTATCTGACCTTCCAGCCTAGAGGGTAAACAAGGAGCACAAATTTACTGCAGGATTCCTTATATTGTGATCGGTACAACAATGTACTACTAAAATAAGAACTACGTAAGAACACGGACGCTATAAATATGTGCTGAGTAACTCTAACTCACGTATGTAAACTTATTCGGAATCAATACTGTCCGGCCCACGCAGTCTTAAATTAATTATATTTTTAGCTTCTAGGGCAATAGGGTTTTTATAGCAATAGCATTATAATATAGATATTATAGATGATGCATGAGTATAGTGACGAAGGAAGGAATCGCTAAATTACGATAAGTGTTATCTGTCCAATGATGCATCATTATTCATTATCAAGACACATAGGTACGAAGTGTTCGAACATACGTATACAGACTGAAAAAAAAAACGGTTTTTACCGTGTCTAAAAGAAAGACTAATTTTGATCTTTGATTTATAAAGATTTGAGGCATAAGTAATAACAGTTCCGACGTACTTAAAATTCGGTATTTGACGAAAGTCAAATCAGCTTCTTTTTATGAAACGTCAATAATGCTCCGTTAGTATGAAATTTGTAGGGATTACTGTGTTGTGACCAGGGATCGGAACCGGTTAATTGCTAAAACCTCGGTTTACCACAAATCTCGAACTATTTTATACTTCACATGTAGGACTCAGTTGTGTTTTGAGGTAACGAGTGCGTATTATTAGATTGCCCAATTAGAAATGAAATTATTATCAAAAGAACGAAAAAGAACCGTTTTTGTTCCCATACAAACAATACCGGTTTCCGATCCCTGGTTGTGACGTCACAATCAAACAACGTCCTTATTGTTAGTTTTTATGAATTTAAAAATCTTAAAATAGCAAACATAAATGAAAGGTTTCCGGGTATTTTCATAATGTTTATGTGTTGCTAATGAAAAAACAAATTCACTTAAAAAATTGTGACGTAATTTAAATATAGCCTTTATTGCGATGTAGATACAATGTACATGCATACAAATTTTCTTCCTATTTTACAAGCATTTATTTAGTTTCACCTGTCCCGTTGTCTGTCTGTAATCATCAAATCTTGCAAGTTAAATTTGACCCACTTCCTGGTTTCCGATTGAGCTGAAATTTTGCATGCATATGTATATCGGATGACAATACAATATTATGATGACATGGAGCTGATCTGATGCTGCAGCTGGAAGGTGGCCATAGGAACTCCGCAATAAAACGACACAACCCCATCGAATTTGGGCTCGTTAGAATCGTCTCAATGAATAGTTGATGATGGTATGCAGAAAAGTACAGTCAGCAATAAAAGCTTGTACCAAAATATTTTTTTTAACAGAAACTTGTTCAATTTATCTATTAATTACATTTGATCTAAATACTTGCATTAATCGTATAGATGCCGAGATTTCTTTGAGAATTCCTGGCAATTACTTCGATGCAATCATGTTGGACTTCCATAGGTCGTTAGCACAAAGTTTATGTACACCTACACAGGTTCTACAACTTTAGCTATTTGAAGTAATTACGCATTATAACTAAGTACGCATTATATACCGCAGTCCCTATTTGTTAGCGTTCTTATCTTTGTTTTAAAAACGTCATAGGTAGAAATAGAACTATGGAAAAAGAATGCAAAGCCGTACCATAGATAGCAGTGGACGGTTCGTGTTGCTGCTGATTTTAAAAGTTAATTGGAACCTCACTTACTGCGATAGCAAAGCAAGCCAGTTTTATCTCCAGCCGAAGACAATTAGTCCAGTTTTTGCTGCAACCAATATGCGAGTACGAGTCGGATCGGCCAATAACACTCAATACTCGAGTTTAAAAAAACAGACATAAAGCAAGAAAAGTACGTCTGTTTATGCCCTTCTTTACAAGAACAGCGGAGCCGTAGATTTATACATATTTATATGGGCAAGAGGCCTGAGCAAAAAGCGGTTTACTATGCGAGCCGCCTGAAATATCCAGCCTAATACCCGCTGCATGACCATAATTCTGTCGGAGCCGTATCATAAATACGTTTGATTATATTTCGTTCTATGCCATTTGAAGTAGGATATCGTAGCCAATAAAAGGAATAATAAAATCGCCTTGTTGCGTGTGCCCCGTGTAGGAATTATGATTTACGACCTCAGACATAAAGCTTAAGAGGAATGTTTATGCGTCGGAAACTTTGAGAAACATTTTTATCACTATTCCCTCGTTTTATTTGCGTTTATGATTACAATGTATGCATGCATTAAGTTGCGGTGAAACGGGTCACTAGTTCAGAACTAGTTGAGATAGAGTTATCGGAGAGTAATTGCAACATAGAAGGCTGTTATCATTGTATAGCCGGCGACAGATCTGGCGGCGTGCGTTAATGACGTAAGTGAGCGGGCTAAGTTTTCGGGGCCCCCACCAGTTTGTTTACAAGAGCGACGCCCGAGCGCCGGCACTCCGCCGCCGGCACTCGGCCTCCTCGCGTCGCGACCCGGACCCGGCGAACACCGGCTCGGCAACTAGTGAACAAACTATACTAACACGCCTGAACAACCACTCAATTGCAGCAATAACAGAACTATTCTAGCAGACTATCAATTTCGATTACAAAACATAAACTGAAGTTTCAAGTGTGCATGTGCGCAATCTGCATTTCGGACTTCGCTTAAAGGTGAGTTTTCAGGACTTTTCTATTTGTCTTCTCAAAGAATATAATAGTATCATCATTCATCCATGTCATCATAGGCGCGGTCGCTTACACCTGTGTTGAAAATCGATTGTTTTGATGGAAACGTCGTCGATATTTCGATGATTTTATTAGTGCTCGTATTGAGGCACTTGGTATAAGTGAGGCTGTTAATTTTTATGCCACTTGCGTTCCTTTTCGAAACTAAACCGGTTGGGATGTTTTAAAGCTGGTGTAATAAAATGCTTGTATCTTCGGCTCGATCAGTACTCACGTGGTTAGGAAGTCCCTGTTTGGTTTACTCAAGAACCCAAATTCTAATGTGTGCGGTGTGGCAATCGTTTTATCTTCTGTTCAAATAAACCTAATTCTTAAATTACGACATCCTATCAATGTGTCAATATGATACCCCATTTATTTACTAAACGGTCTCTGCAAAACTTGGTTCCGTGATAATGATAAGTACCTACCTAATATACGATCGATGGACCATTAAGTATTTTCCTACAGCAAATACCCCGAGATATGAACTTGGCAAACCTCTTTATCAGGACACGGTGACAATTATTTGTTTGATGTTGAAATGCACTCTAACAAAGATATTTGCATTTTGTTTTTTTTATGTCGCGCATTTTTTTAAACATGCAGTTGAATGCAATTGCTCAATATCATCAACGGAATTTAATTCCTTTTCATGTTTACGTTATACTTATCTTACTTTAGCGGTATTGATAACGATAAAGTTTCTATATATGTCAACTCCTATGTAACGCTGTAATATAGGTTAGTGGGTGTATATTGGAATCAATATTGGTGACTGTCAATTTCAATCTAGACTGTTGTTTTAAAGCGATTTGCAACTACGAGCTACGTTCTCTTTTACCAGACTGCCAAAAAGGGTAATGTTTTGTGTTGCTACGTGTTAGTACGCCATTTCAAATAATATATTAATTTTGGTGTGTTTTGGTGGAAGTGCATGGGAGCAAAGGTTTTCCAGATATTGAGCATACAGTGTTTCAGTTGCAGATTCTTTAATATTGACGATATACATTGCGCGATCTAATTAGCAATTCCTTCAGTCGGTATTTGATGATAGAATAACTTTAAAGGCAATTATTTCAATTAGGTCCTCAAATATCACCTTGAACTAATTTCGCATAACGGAAACTTTTCACGAATGACCATTATCTATTATCTCCATAGATCTTTTCTAGCTCTATATGACATGAATAAACTCTTAAGCGTTGGATTTCTTAATATTTTTTTAATATCCTTATTTATTACAAAACAGCCATTCGGCTGATTTATTCTGATTTCTTTGGATGTACCGCAGAGTAAATGCCTACGCCTACAACTATTCCTCCCTCCTTCCCTGTTGACCTCTAGACATTCGACCTCGTGTAATGGCTTCTTATTAGCTGTTTCCATTATTTCGTCAAATTTTCTACGTGGCAGGCAACATAATAATGTTACACACGTGGGTACACACAAAAGGCCTTATTGTTGTAGTTGTAGGAATTGGTTCCTAAGAAAGTTGGTAAAGCGCCCTGGCCCTATATCTTTTCTATGGTTTAATGGACCGTGTATGTAAATGGCACATTCAGAATAAAATAATTTGAGTAAGTAGGTGAGTTTTAAAAAACTTTATAATTAACTCATGAACATTATTCTAATAAGACAAAAACAGGTTAGCTAACACACCGCTAACCTATCATTTTTGACATTCATTCTCGTATGTGTATGTTATGATACGAATTAATGACACGCACATTTATAGTTTGCACATTTACTAATGATATGCTGTGAAGCAATGACATGTCAAATTCAGAAATATAAAATAAAAATTGTGTGTATATAAAAATCTATTTAGATTCTTGATACCTTATTGGTGCACACGTTATTGCTTATCAGTATCCATTTATCAAACGGAGTTAATATTGTCTAGTGTTACTGGACCCTTTACCTTTAATCTAACCATCACATATTTGACAAAACATTAGGTACCTACCTAAAAGTTGTTGTTGGCATTGGGTAAGTTTGTTTGAAAATAATAGTCTTTTTTGAGCATCCACGAGTTGTTTGCTTATAAAAGTGTAAAGGGCCTTTGAATAAACATAGGTATATAAATAATCGATATATAATTTAAGGCGTTTTATAGTATGGTACTCGAGATATTACGTGTTAAAGTTATCGACTTTACCATGGAAAAACAATACATTTCAAATATTTTCGTCCGATTTACTTCAGGGTGTTATAGCATATCAGACCAAATTTCGTCTAATAATTCTAATAGTCTCCCCCATACAAACTTTGCACCCCTATTTAACCTGCTTAGGGGTGGGTTTATCTAAAACCCTAAAATTAATGGTAATTATTGGTTTAAATTAATACTTTTCTTATAATTATATTAAGATTATAAATTTACTAACAATATGGACCTGGTTCTGAAATAAACGTATTAATTAATTAATTCATTAATTGTAATGAGGAGTCCATACACAAAGTTTCAAGTCTCTCACTTAAAATTTTACTCCGTCCCCATACAAACTTTCAACTCCCTTTTTACCCCCTTGAGGGGGGAATTTTCATAAACTCCTTCGTAGTGGATACTTACGTTATTGTATAAACTACCTATTGTGAAAAAATCGGCTTTCTAGGTTCAACGGTTTGGGCTGGGCGTTGATTTAAGTGAGTGAGTGAGTCAGTCAGGACTTTTACGTTTATATATATATAGATAGATTTTAACTTTAACCATGACAACATTTTAGCCCAAAGCATTTACGATGATAAAGTAATTGTTTTATGTTGAATGGAGAACCAAATACCGATAAGGTTATTTTTTATAACAGCACCACTGAATAGAAGTTATCAATTAAAAGTATTAAAACTCGAGTTGTTAGTCCTTGCTACAGATAACTGGTGCTTGAGACGCTATCGGTCACTGATCCGGCACTCGCAGTATTATCTCAGTTAATTGCTAGAATCGTGGGAATGAAATATTAATCATCAGTGCCGATCTTTAATTAAAACACGTACTTGAACTTTTGCTGCATGTGTTTGTGTAGCGTTTAGTTACCTATATAATACAGGAATGTGGTTATTTTAATGATTAACTCATCGGTGGCTCGCATTTGTGGCTCATTTATTTGTCGAACTGCGCATTGCATTTCTGATTCATAAAAAGCGGAAATATATCATCGTGCGTTGCCTACAATCATACCTACAGCTCATACACCTATAGCTTGACTAGTAGATAAAGTTATATGGCACTTTGTGTGCTTATTGTATTTCAGTTATTTATGTTCAAAGAAGTTAAAAATGAATACCGCAAGGAACGGTTGTGTGACCTATTGTTTAAAGAGTACTCTCAAGTAGTAGTCTATTAGAGTTTGTTTAAATTCAATTTGCAGGTATTCTACGGTTGACCCAAAATTTTATTGCACGACCAATATGACCATCGTAAATATTAACTACTTTTGAAGAGAACTGTCAGACTCTCTTAATATGCTTACTTCGATGTCGGTCAGTTTATATTTAGCGGATAGCGGGTTTCCGAACCGATATGAAAGTAACTAGAGAAGCTACGTTCTTCCTTGTAACCAGTTTGCGTCGGTCGCTGACTGTACCTGATTGTTTTTTATTATTTTACATCGTGCAGATTTGTTTGCATTTGTTGTTTTTTTGTCTTGACTGTACATACTTGATACCCGGCGTTTAATATAAAGTTATAAATAATTGTTACAATATGTATTATTAACAATGCGGTTTTAATTTACGCTACTATATTTATTATTGAAACATTATCAAACATGATTTCAATGTAACATATCTATAATAATTAACAGCTACTGCAACGTGTCCATACAATTCCCAAGAAAGTGTCTTTATATACTTGGGTACACACAAGAAAAAACATTAAAACAAAGTATAACTGTATATACAACCTTTTGTTGATGCCGATGCAATCTTAATTAATTTATCTACAAATGCTTTCAGAGCGAAGGTAAAAGTTAGCTTTCGGCATCACAAACAAATGAAAGTAATCTGCTAAGCAAGTCACTAGTCCATATTAATTACGCTCTCGGCTGATTCCACTTCACTCGTATTCTTTGGAATACCGGGCTCATATTGTCTGATATGGGTATAGTTTTAGTTTTTTGTGCACAGAATTTGTAGGGAGGTGGCTGATTGAGAATGGATGAAAATTTTAAAAGTGCCTGATTACTTTTTTGGTGATAGGAATAGCCTTCCTTAGCACCAGAACAAAGTTGCAAACTTTTCAGATGCGTCAATTATTTCTGAAAAAAAAAATCTTAAAAATACGTGGTAAACTGAAACTGGCAATTATATTGACAGCTGCAGCAGCTATATTTGTCATTGCCAAGGTCAGATATTTAAAATATTTTTTGTAATATGAGACGGATCAAGCAAAGTGTCTAATTCGCCGTCCTAAACCCAAAACGTAAGTGAGGAAACTGTTTATAGTTATTTTTCAAAATGAATTGATGCAGCTGAAAGTCTGCAACTTTTTTCTGGTGCTAAGGAAGGTTCATTATTCCTATCACCAAACAAATATCGGGCACTTCTAAAGTTTTCATCCATTCCCCATTAATTGTTCTGATTCCTCTCCTATTAAACCTTATGATATACCTATTCGACAATATAAAATCGTAAGACGCGCAGCAAGTTCATAAATATGAAAGAGTGATAGTTGGCTGTTGCTGGCGATTTCTGTATCAATTACTATGTAAGTTGTTGACTTGAATTCAGATTCGATGCAACATTGATATCGTTAATGAATTCATTGCCTGTCGTTTATGAATGTAAATACGATGATTTTATGTATACTCGGTTAAGTGCGGTTGGAAATTATGTTGGAACATAGATAATAACTATATCTTAAAGCTGTTAACATCTTGAACCGCAGAGTTCTAACTAAAACTATAAACTAAATAACGTTCGTACTGAACATAGTATGGTATTCTCAATTGAGCCAACCAAAAGATTTCGGGTTTTAACGCTTAACATCAATTCTGAAACCAAACTGATGAATAAATGCAAATAAACTAAATAGACATGCTCTTTCTTCTACATCTCTAAATATTTGTAGCATTCCGGATTTTAAGAATACTCCAAAACTTCAGTTGCGAGTTCTCTAAACCTATGAATAACATTTGACCTAGTAACACAATAAAAGTTTACGATTTCCTTTTCCTCCAAATCAGTATTACTTTAATATTCTGAAGTGCGAAAAAAGCGAAATTGAACCAAATGTGTATGCGTACGAGAGAGAAAGTTATACGCTGCGCATGCGTCTGACGGATTTACATGATGATGACGCGCTCGTTGCGAAAACATGCGCAAAAAGTGCAACTAACAGAGCCATTGATACTACACGATAATCGCATGCATTGAGTAATAGAGGTAATTCGCGCATGTTTCCTTTGGTATCTTGGTAGTCGCCGAAGGCGTATTCGGCACTTCCATTACTAAATCCTCATACATATCAATCTCAGGTTCAATTACATTGGAATTACTTATTGAGTGTCTACTCATTCCTTGTTCCATGTCGACATTGTGTTCTCTCTTGGGTACAGTGCGTATCTACAGCTGTGTAGTGTTCTAAAAATATACTTCAGGTTTAAAAGATTAATGATCTAAAGCACACAGCCGACTACCTCAAAATAAATGCGGGTCAAATCGTAAAGTAGGCTTTAACATTGTGATTAATCTATGTACTAGTTACGATTTTGCTTAATTTGTCAGCGTTAAATATCCATCAGTCATCTTGGCGACGAAAATGTTGAAGTATTTCAATGTTTAGATAATGTTCTTGTATTGAAGGCCAGTTGGACGGCGTTGTGTCGTATAGATAAATAGTCCACCTGGCATTGATCTTGGTGTTGGCGATCCACGGCCAAAGCCAAAAAGCTCAAGCTGAAATTGAAAGAGAAATTGGTGTCATCGCAGAATTCGCCCAGCGCAGAGCGCTGGACCGTACGCCCGGTCGAAGTAAAAGTGTTCCAAAAATGTACGCGAAATTACATTGCGTTTTCGCCTTAACCAGGTTATGGATGTGGGTCGAGTAACAGCTATCTGTTAGAGTTGATACCTTTTTTGTTCTGACATCCGGCTTTGTCATCTGAGTTCAGGGTCACTGAAATTCGGTTTTTGAGCTCGACTAGCAGTCAGTGGAGGTTTGTCGCGTGTAACTCGGAGCATGACGCCATTAACTTGGTTTGTCTCTTGGTAGGAGTATCTGTTCAAAGATGTATTTTTACAAACAAGTCGTTTATCTCTCTTAATTATTATTATTATTAAGAATAGTTTTTATCGGACACTAAACAACATTGGTATGTAAGACTCGTGTGAGCAAACCCGATAGCGTTGCCATTGACCCTGCCAGTGAAATGTCTGCTCGAGGACTCGTCGACCGACCCCCAGATAACCCTGCCGTCGTGGCAATGGAAAGTATATGAAATTCTGTCATGGGCGGATAACCCCCGACTTTTGGAGAGTTAAGACAACTATTACAGTTCATTAAAAAAAAGATAATTATTTACCTTTGACTCTTGACCATTTGATATAATTCGGCCTTGTTATTTAAAACAGATCGGACGAAGTCCAACATAACCGTTATCCCATTTACTTTACTCCTAGAACAATGTCCTTGACATGTGGATCTAGGCTGCGTAACTAGGTTATAGGAATTACGGTTAGGAAGAAATTAAACTGTTGTACCATCGACATGCATCAACTGTCACTGAATCATAATCATTTTGAGTCGTATCATGCACCTTATCACCAAGATTCGCATTTTGTTGATAAGGAGGTTTGTTTGTAACTTAGTTTAGTTTTATTTTCTGAAATGGTTTTACCTGCAGTGACCTTACATGTCCTTTTATTATCTATCACGTGTCAGGTCTACTGCACTTGTTTTCTTTTGCTTTTGTTACTTGTGTGTGTCTACTTAAAGATTTATATGCACTGGAACAGTATTGTAATTAGAATAAAACAGATCGAGAACAATACTGTGCGACTGCTAGGTCAGAAACACGTGAACGGCCATGATTTATTGTAATTAATTAATTAGCAGAGTGAGAATACATTTTGAAAGTTAAAGGATACGCTCGAAATATTTATTATGTTCTTTTAGGTATATCAATAACATGCACGTTTAGTTAAATTTAAGTTGTTCATTTATAATTAATAACTTTAAACAAGACACTACAAGGCATGTTCTTATAATAATAATTGAAAGCATCAAAGGATGTTTCGCTTCATCCGTTCACACGAGGGTACATGCTCGGTCCTCCGCCTGTCACTTTTCCCTTGATTGACCCCTGTTGCTTGCAACTTACATCACTCTCTCTTTTGTTTCCTTTCCAAGACTGACGCCGTCTTCAGAGTTGCGCATAACTAATTTATCTTCTATTGTTTCATTACTGCTTGTTTATTTACAGGATAAGAAAATATTGAAATGAGCTATTTTTGTCATCGGCTAAATGTTCTGGTTTCATTCATTGGCTTGTCAACTGCTTGAACTGTAAAACAACATATAATAAATAAATAAATAATAAATATTATAACTAGTCTCAGAATTAGCATGTACAATTAAAAAAGCCGTATTTTTTGCTGCTACACGGATAACCTATGACTGCTCTTAGTATTGGCTTATTGTTTAGTACTTGGAAAAGCTGATTCTACTTTATACACTATAAGACATATCTTACTGTCGAAATCGGCCACCTGTAAAAAAAAACACCAACAAACTCATTTCCAGAAGTTTCGGTTCCCTTTTGAGAAACTTAAAGCCTCCTGTTTGGTTTTCATTTTGAGTGTTTGTTGTTTTGTTGCGAGTGCGTCGGACGGAAGTGGCCGGTGAGTTGTTTGCGAAGGACGGCGCCTTATTTGTGGAGCTTAGTGCACCGTGTGCAGGACGAGATGCACACGCTTAATCATGGCGTGTTGAAACTCGAAACGGTTTTGTTTTGACGTGATAAGATCTTATAAATCGATGAACCACCGGCAGCACGCACGAAAAAGTATGACTCATTGTCCCGTTCCGCCTGAGCCGAGCGTTCGGCTTTATGACGTTATCACGTAAAATTATCGTCGACTTTATAGACAACCTATTTTTTTACAGCACGCACGAAAAAGTATGACTCATTGTCCCGTTCCGCCTGAGCCGAGCGTTCGGCTTTATGACGTTATCACGTAAAATTATCGTCGACTTTATAGACAACCAATTTTTTTTAACTGAGAATTTGATCCGATTCAGAAGACGAGTTTTCCAAGCTAGACTCTCTACTTTACCAATCACGTCACTAATGCTCAAACTTATTTTACTGTTCGAAATAAACTCTCGTAAAATTAACTTAGTTTATCTACAGCCTAATGTACTTGCTTGCTAACTCTCAAAAAACAAAATGAAGGAGAACTGACGTACTGCTTCATTTCAACGAAAACCGATGTCACCAAAATTTTCTTACCGCACCAGCATTGATTTCTCTTTTTTTCTCCAATTTTAAGCTCAGCTCAGATATACAAAGAAATTAATCGTGTGTGGACTTAAAAATCGTTCAAGTAATTCATTTTCGGTGTTAAATTCTTATTGAAAGAGAGAATTTAGTTCTTACGCATGTTTGTGCACCAACACCCATCCATTATACAAGAATTATGACGAAAATTTAGTTACTTAGTTTTATGTTTGCTGTTAGGCGATTAAATTAATGTGTCTGTGATTTTAATTTCGTGAATAGTGTCCTCGTGTGTATCGAACGATCGATGTTTATTGATATTAAATTTTACCTTTTTCGACATTCGTTGCTTATATTGAAGTGGTCTTGCATTTCGTTCATTTTCAATAGAGACCAGTCTGTTCTACTTTCTGCTGTGAAACACGTGAATAAACTAACGTCATTGATTTAGCTTTGACGTTAGCACCTGTTTCTATAATATCTGCAGCATAAACAAAAGGTGCAAGAAATCATTTTACTGATGTGCCGCTAATGTCAAATAAATATGTGATATGATATGATGATTTAACTATTTTAGAGCTAATATTTACCTTGTCTCAACGGTACCAACAATTGGCATTGGAAACCCTGATTTTACAGCGTTCTTCACAATCACAACTTTTATTGGGTTTCCAATTTGGTTAATGGCACATTACTTTCATCGGTTGACGTCATACATGTGCAAAATAAAATGCAATAAAATTAATGCTCCACTTCGCGTATCGTTGCTAAATAATGGGATCTGCACTGCCGAAAATCATGTTTTAACGAAGGTACGTCGACATCCAAGTACGTAACTTACAAAAATCAGTTATTTATACAATGCGGACAATCTGATTTTTATAAGAAAAGTATTTAATTTATGCATAATTTAAACAATGGTAAGAGCAGAACGTATATTTATAGTTACTGTGATTCCGTATTGGTTGTAGCTTTTTTATATAAAAAATATGTAACAATTATTATTATTTGAATTATTATTTATTTCATTGCTGTGCTCTCACAGGGTTCATGTAGAACTGTAACATGTAATTTAAGAACTGTATACTAACATGAGTGCAATAAATGATTTGAGTTTGAGTATTATTGGCGCTAGTACACGCTTTATGTTTTTACGAACAATATGTCATAAAACGCATGTAATGTTTAAAATCCTTTGTGTTTATGGAAAAATTTGGCAAGGGATCCTTTTTTAAAGATTACAAGATGCTTCGAAACCACATGAGCTATTTATATGCAAAACAGTGATATCCATTTGGCAGGCTCTTGTTGTAGTGAAATTTTACCGTTCATGATCTAATTGCTGTCTCTCTCTCTCTAACATTATGTTGAATCATCTAGTTAGCATTTTTTCACGAGGACATTTTCCATTTTCGCTCATTTGTTTTGATTCATTCGTAGGTACCATTGTATTTTTGACTCATCAATTCTTAATTGGTTACACTAGCTAGGCTAAACCATGCATCTCTCTGCAACATTTGAATTTTGAAACTGTTATTATTTAGTGGTCTTAGTCAGTTATTAGTGTTATTACACTTTCCTCTTCATTATTTTATGTGCTTTCATTGATATCATTTTAAAAGTTTGCCTTACAAAGATCTTGACTTTTTTCTTCATTATCACCTTATTAGTTATTGTATGTATAAACATGTGTAACGCTATGATACCTTCAAGTTCGTCACGTTTCATCATTACTCTCTCGTTAAACGGGTACAGGGTGCTCTCCATTTACACGTTCCACTTCGTCCAATGAGCAGAGGTGACTGATGTCAAATTGGTGGTAGTAGTGTACTGATTTGTTGACAGCGACCTTGGCCGACACGATGAGTTTTCAAACCGTGTCTATTAGAATATATTTGCGACGTAACTGTGTAAATGTCGCGCCGGTTTGCCTAGAGACAGGTATATTATGAATAGTGTTTCGGAGTGTATCCTTGTTAAAGCTATTATTATTCTAGACTCTCGACGGCCATGTTACCTGTGCTTTGGCACGAGCCGACGTATGAGATCAACAATGTCAAGGATCTATTGCGCAATTCCACTGGACATAACCCTACTATGAATAGACAAATCTATACTGATGATTAATATTCATGCTTATAGACGAAGGTGACCAACATTTGGAAATACCCAAACACTTTTTGTTTCAATGATCTTATCCGTCCTATGAATAAATTAAAAATATCATCTATGTTTTGGTGTTTAGTTAATTAATTATGATTGCCTATTTAATTGCGCAAGTAAAAGTTCGCATATGGATAATTCATATGAATTACTTAAAGACAATACAGCCATTGTTTTTTTAATTACAGATTTTTCATGTTTGATAACATGATAACAGTAAGTTGTAAAGTATTTATCAAAATTTGTATCTAAGACTGAGATTAGTTTGAACAATTACGACAAATATAAAAAAGATATATCTCAAAATCCTTAACAATCAAGAATGCAATTGCGTGTTCATTGCGAGACTCACAGAAGACGCAGCCTGGATATTCAATGCATTATAGCAATTTAAATGTCACATTCACAATTGGGTTAAAAGAAGCTCGGATTGCAAATGCAATGTCCTTTTAATTCGAGTCGTCAATATTAAAAGACGTTTAATTTTCCGTGGAAGCGCAGTAAGTCTTGTGCCCTCGTATCTCGCGCCGCGGGGTCCCTACTCGCCAATGTTTTATTTATGCAGACACACCTTCTCGGAAGATTTGTTTGACACGACCGCCTTTTTGCGTGAATTATTGCCGTTAATCAGACTTTTGTTTTAATTTTGTCTTCTTTTCGTTTCATTACATTATAGATTTTGCTTTATTGGTCGCCAGTTTTTTTAGAACCCTTTAGCTTTGCTGTTTTAATTTTTATTGTTGGGCCTCAGTATTTACTTCGTGTTTATCTTTTCGTTTTGTTACCAAGAGATGGCTGGTGGGTTTTTTACCGCCGGTGTACTTATTTATTGTAATGGTTTGTATGTTCTTGATATGATTATTAAATAGCAATTGTTTTTTGATATCCGATATCATGGCATCAGGCATCGTTAAGTGTTCATTCAGATGTCAGTATAATTGGCGTAGATTTTACAATCATTCCTCGATCGCCTGCATATTTGCGTCAGTGTCAACAAACTTAATTATAAAGTTAATCGGTGTAATCTGGCTAGGGTTTTGCATAAATGCCTGTTTTATCAATTCGGATAAATCATTTGTATTCGACTCACAGCTGCTGTTGAAAATATACGCACTGAAGGCACTTAGCGAACAAGGTGGCTGTTGCAACCACACCTTCCTTCCTTCCTTTTTAGGGTTCCGTAGCCAAATGGCAAAAAACGGAACCCTTATAGATTCGTCATGTCTGTCTGTCTGTCTGTCTGTCTGTCTGTCCGTCCGTATGTCACAGCCACTTTTTTCCGAAACTATAAGAGCTATACTGTTGAAACTTGGTAAGTAGATGTATTCTGTAAACCGCATTAAGAATTTCACACAAAAATAGAAAAAAAACAATAAATTTTGGGGTTCCCCATACTAACTGAAACTCAAAATTTTTTTTTTCATCATACCCATATGTGTAGGGTATCTATGGATAGGTCTTCAAAAATGATATTGAAATTTCTAATGTCATTTTATTCTAAACTGAATAGTTTGCGCGAGAGACACTTCCAAAGTGATAAAATGTGTGTCCCCCCCCCCCCTGTAACTTCTAAAATAAGAGAATGATAAAACTAAAACATATAAATGGTGTACATTACCATGCAAACTTCCAACGAAAATTGGTTTGAACGAGATCTAGTAAGTAGTTTTTTTTAATACGTCATAAATCTTAAAAAGCAATTTATTTAACGGAACCCTTCATGTGCGAATCCGACTCGCACTTGGCCGCTTTTTAAAATCTGTTATTACCGAGTAAGCATTCTTAGCCATAATTGAATCGAAAATGATGCATTGACTGTTTTTGATAAATAATTGTTTTGAGTTATTATACTTTTATTACAATAGTCGTAATAAAATAACAGACTAAATTAAAGAATAGTTATATATACTTAAGTAATATTTTTACCTAAAACTTGCAGTTTGCTTCGAATACTACCGTTTTCTGCGTTTTTGCCCGAACCACAAACGGTTCATTATCCAGATGTACAATACACGGTATTGTATTGCACTTTATTGCATTTATTCCGATAATTATGCATTCGTTCACCACAGCACGTACTCTATGCCTAGTATTTTGCCAGTTCTGAAAGGCAATGCAAAGAAATATAGGCCTTAAGGTATTTTGAGTTTTACTCAATCGGTATGAGATTTGCATGGGAGGAATGTCGATAATGATGTATGCGCCTTTGGCGTCAAGGGCCTATTCGGCTGTTGCCACGCATGTGGTCAATTAACATGACTGGATCTACTCCTGTGTACTGGAATCCACGCAGCCTCTGAGCCGTTTTAAATGCTAATCGATTCTTAATTAAAACATCGTATCGATACATGCGATACTAATAATATTCAAAACGATAATAATCTGTATTTATAATAGACTCTACAAAACTTTGTATATGGTTAAGTAAATATCTGTAGTAAGTAGGTTCGAGGTAAAGTGTTTGCGCGGGAGGCTTTATAACGGACTACATGATTACGAGTACCTATATTACTGGATCATACAGAGTGACTAACACAAAAGTTGTCTTTTTTGTGGTCAAAATTGAAGATCCTTTGCACACGTGATTTGATTTAATCACGTAGATTTATATTAGAGGTGTCGCCGTTTATGCAGATTATAAGTGCAATCAGAAATTAAGCGTTACACGAAGCGACGACGTTAAAGTAGACTTAGACTACGAAGCCCTTAAATTTGGCTATATCCACCCACAGGAAAGACGCGCACCGAATAGGTAGCGGTGTGCTACTGTCATCTTTTAAACAATGAACATTAATCTTTTCGGTAATAAATTATACGTCAAACATTTTTTATAAACTGTGATATCCTGTCACATTTTGATTGCGGAAACATGTGAAGATTTGGCAACCCTACAATAAATTCAAACACGAAATTGAAAAATTATGAGTCTCATTTTTTTGGAGATAAAATGGCACAGGACATTGTATGTCAGTGTTCTCTATCACCAAATATTACTTAAGTTGTATACTAAGACAGTGGCAAACAAGTATACGACCTACTTGATGGTAAGCAGACACCGTAACCAATGGACGCTTGGAGTCCAGAAAAATAAAGAGCATTTTCCTTCCTACCCTTTAGTGATTTAAGGATTCGTTGTGTTGACGGAGATAAATTCACTCACTCACTCTCAACCCAGCGCATCCTCGGAAGCTCTGGTGACCATACTTGCCACCATGAACGCAATGCACACACGAAGCAAGTAGGGGTGTTATGGAATGCAGCTATTTCCCCAGTTCGGCTGCTCCAAATATGAGCGAGATGACATTCCGCTGTATCCTCAAAGATTACTATTTACTTCTTTCAGACACTCTTTTCAGATCTCCTTTGTCTAACAGTTATACGCCTTCATAGTTAGCTACTAGGTACTACCACAGAGCAGACGATGAGAAAACCAAAGCTTGTTTTTGAACATTGTTAACCTTAATTCCCTCCAAGAAAGATAAGCAGTTTCTGATTACTGATGATAGAACATATGTTTATGTAACCCTCTTCTGACATAAAACAGCTGCAGAAATGGTTCAACTATATATAAATCGCCAGATAATATCTCACGGTTCACAGTTACATAACCTGTGACGTAAACGATTACCTATTTACTAAAGGACCAGTTTCTAGAATCCGGTCCTAGGACCAGAATGTATATCCATTCAGCTTAGGACTAACGATTGTCTTGATTACTTAGCGTATTTACATTTCTAATTAGGAGGTGGTTTATGACTCTGGTCCCCGTTAGGTCTACCTGATCTGTCAATGCATTAGTGTGTGAATTACCACATTTTTAAAGGAATCAGTGAAAACATTTACTCTTTGTTCTCAAAGTTCGATCTCACATCTCACGTTACGTTACGTTCGTTCAAATTCGTGCTCCCTTCAATCTTACACGCCTTTTTTATTATTTTTGTTATCTACATCGTCGTCATGACTTATTATAATTCATTAATGATCATATGATAAATATTACAATTTTCAGTTGTATCGGCCTGACTAAATAAAACAAAATGATCTAACTCCATTAGGAGATCTTGGTTCGGTTCGGTCTTAACGGCGAAAATATCAAGTTTCGAAATGTGTCTTCCCGTACAAATCATTAGCTTTTGGAAATAGAAGGGACTCCAAATGTCATTACTGTCATTAGATAAGATACGAAATAATATCAAGTCAGCCAACAATTCAGAACTAATGCGTCACATCCCCAAAGTGTCGTAAAGCTCTATTCAATTACAGTGCATGTTGAGTTAGAGTAAGATCGATATAAAACTCAGTTTTTAGCCACTTAATACAATTGTGTACGTCAGCAACGTAAGTTATTTTGGTAGTTGGTCATCGATCTAGTGTTCGGATTTGGGGACCTTCGAATCAGCTGCCTTAATAGTTTCAATTCAATTCGACTCCGTTTTGAAACTAGGTACATTCTGGTTATTACTGTACGTTGAGTACAACATCAACAGGATCATTTCATTCGCACATAAGAATAACCACGGTTAACTATCAATCACTAAGTTATCTATAGGTATTAAACAGGGTTAGGGTAAATAGCAGTTGGTGGTGTTGGTACTACTTAGTATTTAATATGACTCTGTTGCATATAATTGCATTCAATAGTTTTACTGTTTACTGGTTCACTATTAAAGATATGGAGTAGGTATCTACGGACTAAGAATTTTATGACTTTGTTTTGACCGGCTATATCTCTCTTATAAGAGTTATGATTATAACTCTCGCGACAAAAACAACGATCGAGATAGTCAATATACAATACAAGTAAACTCATACAAAATTTTCGTCTTTTTTTTTTATACTTGACGGCTCAAATTAAGTTTTAATCTGCATCTTAATATACCAACATTTCATGTAAAAGATACTATTTTAGTCTGTAACCTCGTTAAACTAAGTAAAATTGCTTTGATGCTTGTTAAATTAATTTTTAACATCATTATACATTCGTTGCGCAGTAACATATCTTTTTATGCCATAATTAGAACACAAGGACCGAATTGCCATGCAAAGAAAACCTTGGATATGACGAGAATAGTAAAAAAACGACGTCTATTTTTAGCGTGCCGTACACAGACACTTTGCTTTGGCTTAAGAAAAATGTTCTTTATTAGTATTACTCGGACGTTTACAGTGTCACCTCTTTATATAAAGTACGTCACAAATTTAGCACAGTTTCACCAGACACAAACGCCAATTTCAATGTCACTGGTCAAATTAATCGGTCGAACGCAATAATGAGTAAATGAAGTATGAATGTTTACAACGAATCACTGCGTTGCATATACGAGAATCTAGAATTGTGTGACGGCTTTGCCTACAAGAGCGTTTAGTGTATCCGCCTAAGTTTTGCATTTTCTACAAATAAAAGCACCCTATTGCTGGTCCACTAGTTATGTCATGCAAATATCAATCACGTCAATTAGTTGCGTTCTTTTAAATACGTGCGGAAACATGGATTTTCTAATATTTTATTACATTATGTAGGGGTATAGATAAAAGTGGCAACTAAGCCATGCGTTCAGCTTACGTTCTCTGTGACCTTAGACTTGTTGACTTTCAGTTTTTCTACCATTCGAGCTTATTTCTAGATCCTTTATCCAGTGCCCAATGGTATAACTGAGCGTAAGCATTACTTCCTTACCCTTAATTGAACCTTCACTGCTTATGTTCTTTCACTCATAGAATGAGTGTTGAAGACCTGAAGACAGCTGGTGTATATATATCGTTTGTTCAACCCACGACCAAGAGCCCTGACTCGACCCACCTTATGGACAAACGCACGCAATGAGTAGTAGGGCGCTTACGCGTGGATTGAAGGATATATCCGAGTGCAAGCAAAATTGCTCACTTTTACCCATCCTTGAATCGAAGTGTTGTCGTGGTGTCGTCGGCACGGCAGGTGCCTGCTCACTGACCTTGACCGCTTATATCCTCTCAGCCACTCACTCATAGACTAAGCGTTATAGACGTCGCTCTTGCAGACACCAGCATTTTCATATATCGAGCCCGATCCTACCTACGCTATGCTATGAGCAAAGGTGAGCTTCCTTGTGTGCAAGCATAATTGGGAGCGGATGAAATTTTTAGAAGTGCCTGATTAGTTTTTTGGTGATAGGAATAACCTTCCTTAGCACCAGAAAAAAGCTGCAGACTTTTCAGCAGCGTCAATTATTTTTGAAAAATATAAACATTTTTTTCACTTACGTTTTGGGTTTAGGACGGCGAATAAGACACTTTCATTGATCCGTCTCATATTAAATAAATAAATATTTGCGGACAATCTTACACAAATCAACCTAGGCCCAAACTAAGCAAAACTTGTACTATGGATCCTAGACGACGATATAGATACTTATATAGAGAAATAAATACTTAAATACATATAGAAAACATCCATGACTCAGGAACAAATATTCGTGCTCATCACACAAATAAATGGATTCTTACCGGGATTCGAACCCAGGACCTCTTGCTTCGTGTATTAAAAGAAAATATCTTAAATATCCGTGGTAAACTGACACTGGCAATGATATTGACGGTGTCAGTTTACAGTTGATATTGACGGCAGCTATATTTGCCATTGCCAAGGGTGAGATATTTAAATATTTTTTTGCAATATGAGACGGATCAACCCGAAACGTAAATGTAAGTGATGAATCTGTTTATATTTAAAAAATAAATATTGTCGCAGCTGAAAGGCTGCAATTTATTTCTGGTGCTAACGAAGGTTATTCCTATCACCAAAAAAATTATCAGGCACTTCTGAAATTTTCATCCATTCCCAATTGGGCAATTGCCCACTTTAGCCAGCCCTGAATGGTGTTGCCAGTTGGGGTGTCGTCGACGCGGCAGGTGCCTTGCTCACTCGCCTTGACCGCTAGTCCTCTCACTCACAGACTGCACGTTGGAGACGAACTCGCACCTGGGCTAGTTTTCACACTGACTGAATAAATATAATGACTGACCATTTTTTTCTGTGGGCTTTTCCTACTCAGATGCTCCCAATTTTCCATCCCCTTTTCTGGTTTCTACTTACAAAATGTACGAAAGTCACACAGTATAACAAAACATTAGGATTAGGAATCATGATTATAAGAGGAAAAGTAAAATCACATTTACACAATTCTGAAAAAAGGGATACGGCAAACTTGGTTTTAGAACGCCTAATCTTGTAATATACTTTCAATCGAATGATAATTTCTTACCTCTTTGAACATATTTAATAGCTTGCTTCCATCCCGTAAGTTTGAGAGCGCAAAGAGTATCTGATTACAATTTCATGCCGGTGATACAGTAACAAATACGTATATAATGGTAATAAATTGTTATCCATCACATTTAATATTTGTTTTTTTCATTTATATCGTCTTGTCTTGATATTTGTGTTCTCCCCTTCGTATAGTGACGTCTGCCACAACTCATATGAATTACAAAGTGTATGTATGAGAGCTTAAGGTTGCCGAAAACACAGTGTATAACTTGTATAAGATTTATCTTATCATACAGGGTGAAGTCGTCAAAAAGGGAAGTCTGAATCCACGCATGACAGACTCCTAAGAAATAAAAATAGAAACCCCGAGTGCCGAATCTCACCGAGCTGATCTGATGCAGTCGGAAAGTAGCCTTATCAGCTCCAAAACTACACATGATAAACCAGTCGTATTAGGGCTCATTGGAACACTCTTTTGATGGCCGTGCAAAAAATGCAATATAGTCGGCATTCATCATATCAGCCGAAAGACGTCCACTGCTGGACATAGACCTCCCCCAAAGAGTGCCAAAATGACCGGTCCTGCGCCACCCGCATCCAGCGGACTCCCGCGACCGTCGACTGATGCAGTCGGCATTATAAATAAATAAATAAATATTAGGGGACAATCTTACACAAATCGACCTAGTCCCAAAATAAGCAAAACTTGTACTAATGGGTACTAGACTATGATATACATACTTATATAGATAAATATATACTTAAATACATAGAAGAAAACATCCATGACTCAGAAACAAATATTCGTGCTCAACACACAAATAAATGCCCTTACCGGGATTCGAACCCGGGACCTCCAGCTTCGTAGCTTCTAGGCTACAGAGGTCGTCAAAAAAATATACAGAGGTCATTAAAAGCTTGTACCAAAAATGTTTGACAGAAACGTAGGTATTCTTCTCGTGACGATGGATTCCCCGAAATATATATCCCACTCTGTATATCGCTCTTTTGACGTTTCGAGAGGTTGGACATGGGTTGACGTTGATTTAATGTTTCTTTTTGGTAATTCCACAGCTCTGCAAGACCACTTCGTTCAGACATGAGGTTTAGGTACATTTATTTCTATTTACATACTTGCTTGAGCCTCTCCTTTTTATGTGTTTGGAAATAGATAGTTTATTCAATTTATTCCAATAGATCGCAATATAAAATTGATTTTGAGTGAATCGGATCAAATAAACCGTCTTATTGTAGCTGTGTTATGGAGTTAATGTACCTACTACCGAACGTACAGTTAAGTAACCAGATGTGAGCCTTAATTAAACGATATAGGGTCTACTCGTGGTCAGTTTGGTTCGAGTCAGCAATAGGTCGGGTTTCATACGTCGGTTGCAACACGATTGGATGTGAGATCAATTTGCTGTGATGAGATCGAGATCGATTACGCCGAGGCTTGTTATTATGTGTTCAGTCTTACTTTCTGGACGGTAAAATGAAAAGTTACCGACGTCATAAATAAGAGTAGACAAGCCCTAAACGATGGGTCTATAATTATAAACAATCAAATGATTGTTATTGTAGGTATACGAGTAGAACACGACTACTACTACGAGAGTACAGACAGACTAAACATTTAATGAGTGTCGTTATTTTACTCAAAAACAAATCGCACAATTTTGGCAGATCATCAAACAGTTTTTTTTGGCAAGACTGACGACTGTTTTGAGAACTATGTCCAGTTCGCGTCGCGCGGGTCATGCCGAGTCGTGATAAATGTCTAGCTGCGCTCAGTCGGTGGTAGCAACAACCTGCCACACGAGTCTATGCCGTCCCGTTATCACTGGAGCGATAGCGACCCGATAATCCCAGCGTTGCACAACTTTTGTGCATCTCGGAATGCAGTTACCAATGCGCTTCATTAAACGTCGGTCGTAAAAAAACGCTACAATATTGCTCTGCTTTTTGTGCTACTAATTAATTAGTATCATAGACTCGGCTCAGTGCTTAACCCGGTGTCGCTAGTGGTCATCGGCCCCCTGGTGAGTTTCGCAAGTCCAGTTATCTGTATGACTCGTTTCACATTAATATTCCACAGGAGCCGTTAATGCGAACCTAGCTAACTCTACGCCCGCGCAGGCCGTCAATGAAATTGTATTCGGCGACAGTTACAATTCCAATTTAGCCCACCCGAGATATCCGTAACGTGACGCGACACGTGATGCTTCGAGTCTCACCTCGTTAAAACAAAAAAACGCCCCTCAACTTTTCTAATTCACTCTACGTGTAAATTGTAAAACGTGATACGGGCTTAAAAAGCTTTTTAGAGGGACAAAGACATTCCGTAGTGTCGAGCGAGACGAGAGGGAATCTTTCACGGAGGGCGGCGCGCAGACGGCTTTCATCGTATGTAAATACGTGTCCCGCAAAAAACGTATGGACGACCAATAAAAATCCCGTGTGGGGAGTACCGAGGGGCGGCCGGGCGTCGCGGGCGCAGTGGCTCCGCAGTCGCTCTCGGTCGCGCCGACGCGCGCACGCAGCCTCCACCCTCGCCCCCGGCACTATGCGCATGCCCTCACCACCCACGATTCCAGTTTTTGTCTTACGATTCCGTTAAACATCAGCTTCGCGTGCGATCCGTTTCCGCTCCGCCGATCACTGCGGCTTAGATTAAGGGTTGCGGACCACTCAATTGTGTCAGTCGCTATTGCGCTGTGATTATGAAGTGAGTTAGCTCAACAAAGTGGAGATGATGATGTCTCGGTTACTTACTATCATAATTGGGATCTGTGTTGCTTTTGAGCTCATTCTGATTTGTTCTTTTGTCGTAGGGCGAACGCGGTCGCTCCAGTACCAGCGGGCGGAGAGGCGAACCCCGCGGGCCCGCCGGCCGAAGACGCCATGAGGGGCGTCGAAGGGACACCAGAGGAACAGGAAAAGTTAGCGACAGGAAACAACAATGGCTCCCTGGACTGCAAACTGCCGGCGTCTCAGCAGGCCGTCCCTCGCACCGCATTCCACTCCACACGGGTGTTTATGCTCGTCTTCCTCTCCGGTTGGGTGCTGCAGGGCATGTTCCTCACGTATTTCGTGAGCGTGACGACTACTGTAGAGAAGTTGTTTAAAATCGAGTCAAGGACGACGGGTACGTTGCTGGCGGCGACGGAGATCGGTCAGATATGTACAGCGTTGTTTCTGACGTATCTGGCGGGGCGAGGCCACCGGCCGCGGTGGATCGCGTGCATGATGCTGGTGTTAGCGGTGGGAGTGATCGGATGTGTGCTGCCTCATATGAAGTACGGGACGGAGCTGTTGGATGTCCACCTGGATTCCCACAGGGGTGGGGCGGCTCCGATCTGCTCGAACGGAACGTCTAACAACAGTTCCTGTGACGCGGCGTACGTGAAGAGTACGGAGGCGCGCTCGTCGATGACGGCGGTGGTGATCCCGTGGCTGTTCGTGTGCCTCCTGGTGGTGGGCGCGGGGCAGACCGGCATCGCCACGCTGGGGATACCCTACGTCGACGACAATGTCGGCAGCCGGCAGTCGCCTCTTTACATGGGTGAGTGCAACTACCATAATCGTCAAACTATTTTTAGTATTGACATTATCTCTGTCAGAGGTATACGGGTAGGTATGTAGCACTATGTCAAATATCAAAATGACATAACTTTTTTATTTAACTTATACAATACTTCGAAAATCAAGACTACTGTATGCATCTCTCGAAAGCTCATATTTACGAAAACCTAAATTCCTATACGTACAAAATGCATAAAAATACTCCTATAGTAATAAAAGACGTGTTGCGATATATTTGGCTACCTTGGCTGCTACTAACTATCTGATGCTGACTGTACCTTGTCTTTTTCACTGGTTTGACAACTTCATACAAATGGCAGTTTAACATGACGTTTAATGCGACACGGTACATAGGTGGTAAGCCCCTTGTGAGGCTGACCGTACATTCTAACTTATTTAATTCTAATGATTGTCTCACGATGTAAAAATAACATATTATAATTTCTGCCTAAAAACAACGGCTTGGGTACTAGGAAAAATCTACACCTAATTACCCAACTTCCGAAGGAGAGGAGGGTTATGTTTTTCGAGCGTATGTATGTAAGTATGTATGTGTGTATGTATTATTCTTTGACACGCCCTGCAGCCTAAATAGACCGTTTGACGGATTTCGACATATGAGGTCTCATTGGATTCCTCATAATCGTGGTAGTGACATAGGCTATAATAATATTTGCAAAAAAACATTTGGGTTTTTCGAAACATCTTTTCATATCACTTGTTAAAGCATAATGCCTCGCCGCATAACGTGAGTTATACAAAGCAAATGATACTTATTGTAAACCCGTGCTATCTAAATCAATTCCACAACACCACCAAATTTCCATAACCATAAATAAAATCAATTCGCCCGCACCGGCGAGATGCATCATAATTTCATAATGAATTGTTAACTGCAATTGAGATCCATTGGTCCGCTTCGCACGAAAGCTTCAGAGCGTTGCACTCGCGCGGGAATCGATTAAGATAGTTTACATCGATTGTTGCCAATGAAAATCGCGCATAAAGGTGAATAAATCAGGCGCGCGCGCCGCCCACGCCGCCCGCCCTCCGACTTGCGTAATTAGACGACTATGTACCTACTCGATTAATGTTCTGTTGTGATTGTTTATAAGCGTAGAATACAGCTGCGTGTGTAGCCGAGTGTCTCTTAAAGTCACATCAACAGTTAATTACTTGATCCTTCTGGCACAGATGAAAAGTCGACGCCATGATTTGTACTACCTAATACATGTTATGATTTACTAAGAGTGGAAGAAAGCGCAAAAGTGTGAATATATCTGTGACGCAGACCGTATCTGCATAATGATCTTATAAGAATTTTAATGCTTTTGTTACGGGTAAGCATAGGAAATCAGTAAATAATCTTTGATGAGTATACTCATCAAAACCATGTCTAAAATTTACAATGCAAACACGTCAACTACATATAATAAATAAATAATAAATATTACGGGACAATCTTACACAAATCAACCTAGGCCCACGGTAAGCTCAATAAGGCTTGTGTTGTGGGTACTAGGCGACGATATATATAATAGATAAATACATATAGATACTTATATACATATATAACATCCATAACTCAGGAACAAATATTCGTGATAAACACACAAATAAATGCCCTGACCGGGATTCGAACCCGGGACCTCCAGCTTCGTAGGCAGAGTCACTACCAACTGGGCTACGGAGGCCGTTAAATACATATAGTTGACGAGCGATTACTTTGAAAAACCGACTCTAAAAATCAATTGACAGAGATTTTTGTTCTAGATAGTTACTTATAAATATACTTGATTTGACCAAACTGGAATACAGAATGAAACCGAGAATAAACGTCAAAATTGTATTGTAAACATTATTGGATTAAACTTTATTGCCATTTGATCGTAGCCATAGGTACTAAGATATGTTTTCGTGTAAGCCGCGGAGGTGTTACCTGGGTGTTCGCGGCCGTTTGTTATGTCTGCGTCTGCGCCACAGACCATGCTAAAGCGCACGCGAGCGACGACTGTAAGCATTTCGACTAGACGTATACACACATTTCAGTGCAGTTCTGTAAACTACGCCCTTAAAGTACACCAAATTTTTATCATAGGTACTGCGATTTCTGGAGTCAAATTACGTGCAGAAATGTTTCTTGACTTTTATAGTAGATTGTTAACCAAGGGTTGAAAGTGACCCATAGCACCCGAGATATTTCTCGAACGAAGTGAGAGCGCCAATAGTTCGAGGGTGAAATGGGTAATTTCACCCGAGTTAAACACACTACTTTTCATTTCGACTGCGAGGAAAGTAAAATACTGCACGTACATTTTATAAAACAGGTACCTATATTAAGAGTAATCAGTTAAAATACACATACTGCCAAATTCTATAAATACATGTATAGAATTATTTGCTTGATATGAAATAAATAAATTATTCGATTTTAGATATACCTAAGTAAAAAAATTAAAACTATATCCAACCTCTAACCTCTTTGCACTGGCCACTTGCCACGGCCTACTCGATTGTAATCGAGTAGGCCGCGACGCAACTAATCTAGACGGCCATGCCGAAACGTGAAAAAAAAAGTTTCATAGCATTATGGCGGGCGGCCGATATTTACAGAAATGATTTTGAATGTTGATTTTCTGTAATTAGGAAGAAAAATACGGATTTTTATCAACATCGTCGTAATGAACCCGTCGCTTAATGTTTAGCTGAGTTTCGATATATGTAAAGCTTTTATTTTAATAATATGTAGTAACTCAATTATCTTCGACCCCGTGGCTGACCGTAACAATTAAAAAAAAATTACTTTCCACTCTAGGGGAGAAAACGCTATTTTCCACCCGGCTATATGCCCATGAAAAGTCAACTTTCAGAACAGGAGAGATGAAAAGGTTTTTTAATTTTAATGTCTTTAATTTGATAGCGGCGTGTAACATATTGCTAAATGAAGAATAAGGAAGATTTAACAGTAACTACCCAATTACCATCATCATATAATCATTTTTCACCGTGATAATTTAGTGAAGTGCGAAACCGGGCAGTATGAAAATCGCACATAACCAATATTCAGCTTTACTGCCACCGAAAACTGAATAAAGCGAAATTCTTTGAAGACACATCCTTTGAATTAACTTCACACGCAAACAGGTTATTCTCTCAAGATATCTCGAGAAATACGTCTTTAATGGTTTCACATTTACCCCTTATTAAATTAATCCGACATCACCAGATTCCTCGGTAATAACTAGTTATTAACCTTGGTCAAATAATATGGTTACTGCTCAAGGACTGTAGTTTGCTCCTTCCAGATGATGCAGGTAGTGACGACATGGTATACCAACAAATATCAAATTTAATCAGTTTTTCTGCGTGTTTTAAATTTTACCTTATCATAAATCATAAAATCATTTATTTGCTTAAAAAAGTACCCTATACATTTTGATTCCCTTGAGAATGTCAAAATATACGTTATTTCGGCATAAACGGCCGTATTTTCTTTTTACGTTAACTTAGAGTTTTGAATTTTTCACTGATATATATTATGGTTTTAACTCGATATCTCCACGCGTTCCCGAGATAAAGGGCACACGAGACAGACAGACAGACAGGCGTACAACAAAGTGATCCTATAAGGGTTCCGTATTTTCCTTTTGAGGTACGGAACCCTAAAAACGACACCTTCGAAATTACACAGGGATACGAGGGCTGCATTTTAAGTTCTGTCGTTTGCAAACCTCCCGTGATTGCATAAAAAAGAACTAAGTGTCATCTTAAAATATTTGAATTTAGAATTCGAAAACAAAAGAATGACTCGAAATCGGCCCAACCGTTTTAGTACAGCGTTCGTTCAACGTTGACAAGTCAGTTGTGAAAATGGAAATCTCGAAGGAAAATTTACGTGCGATAATTTTTACAACTTCAAAACGGGCTTAACGCGACTTCAGTGCTTCGAAGTTTCTTCAGTGATCGTGCTCGAGGATCGTAAAACGGTTAATGCTGACTGGTATACCACTGTCTGTTTACCAGAAGTCATCGGCGAGTTTCGAAAAAATAACCCAAGACGTCGTATAAGACTGCACCACGATAATGCGAGCTCGCACACCGCCCGGCAAACAATTGCGTTTTTAAAAGAGCAAAACGTCGAAATTCTGGAATACCCGCCGTACAGTCCAGACATTAGCCCTAATGATTTTTTTACTTTTCCAAAAATCAAGCAACGACTTCGTGGTCCACGGTACCAGACGCCTGAAGAAGCGGTTGAGGCATACAAAACGGCCATTTTGGAGACCCCGACTTCGGACTGGAATAAGTGTTTCGAAAACTGGTTCGATCGAATGAAAAAGTGTATTTACATATCACGGTGATTACTTTGAAAAACAATAAATACCATTTAACACTTAAACTGTCTTTAGTTTTTCCAAACGACACAACTTATAATTTACTTTGAAAACAAAGTTTTAACCGACGAAAAATCAATCATCCCCTATTTTCGTACCCTTAGGGTTGGTTTTTTTTCCAAATTTATATGGGACCAACTTCGGGTTATACCCTTTCCAATAAAAAAAGAATTATCAAAATCGAACTACTCTGTAAAAAGTTATGCGTGGTCATACATAAAAAAAATATATATATACGCGTCGAATTGAGAACCTCCTCCGTTTTTTTCGTCGGTTGAAAAGGCAGCCCTCGTATAGGTAGGTACTTTCATGTCTCTTGTCTTGCACAATCATATCATAACATCAATGTGATATCTTTTTATATCATGTCTGTCATTCTGATTTCGAAAGACAGCCATACAAGTGGGAATATCCCTAATCATCTCTTCTCTCTGCTGTTGAGAACTAACTTGACTTGACCGTTTCGTTCATCTCTCTGCTGATAACGAACTTATAAAACAGAATGCTACTGTTTTTATGCGCCTGACCCGCCCTTGCACCATTTGATAAAGTTCAGGATATCGGTGCATTGATAACTGAGTGCACTCTTTCATTTGGTAGTAGGTTAATGTCTGAACTGATCCAATTTGACTCAGTATGAGCTAAGTGTGCACTTGTGCAATTAATATAATTATGTTTCATCATTTGGACTTGTTAAACAATTCACCGGATATAAAATATATTGACATAATTAATTTCTCATTACTTGGCAGTTTTTGCGACATCTACTGAAAACCTGAAGAGACAAATCCTCAAAGGAGACTTGGACCATTCAAGTCAAATTTGTTCTCAGTATACAAATACTGTTGTCACGGTACTCCTATAATACGAGACTGTCAGTAATTGTGGAATATACTCTCGCTTTTTGCTTTCTCCAAGCACTGCTTCTGCTTTCTTCAGTCAAACTATGATTAGTATACGTACCTAACTCTATTCCAATACTACTAATTTCACCCTGGGTGACTAAACATAACGATTCCCTCTCTCTCGAAACTAAATTGAATTTCTTTGCGCTTTTTGTAGCAATGTCGTACAGTAGAATGTAGATTGGACCATTGGCTTGTTTAAAAATTCTCTTAACCTTATTTTGCTAATGAAAAGCATTTGTAAATCCACAAAGGGCAATTGGAAAACATATATGTCCAAAGTATCCGTTAAACATATTGTAATCTTCTATTGCACAAGTTTGCTCTCGATCGCTAACTCGAAAATCAATTTGTGGTAACGATTGCTGACCTGAATTGGGGCTAACCGGACGTCCCTGATAGGCTCGTTATATCACAGAATTCAGGTCAAATGCACTATCCGTCAGTCGCCATTAGAAAGATAAACAGGAAAAACCTATCAGAAAATTATTCGCGACATTGAAAAGTTGATGCTAGCTTACTTAGGTTTGCACGTTTGGTCAAACTGCAGTACAAATCTGAGATTAAAAGTAAAAAAGCGGCCAAGTGCGAGTCGGACTCGCACATGAAGGGTTCCGTGAAATAAATTGCGGTTTACGATTTATGACATATTAAAAAAAAACTACTTATTAGATCTCGTTCAAACCAATTTTCGGTGGAAGTTTACATGGTAATGTACATCATATATTTTTTTAGTTTTATCATTCTCTTATTTTAGAAGTTATAGGGGGAGGGGACACACATTTTACCACTTTGGAAGTGTCTCTCGCGCAAACTAATTAGTTTAGAAAAAAATTATGTTAGAAACCTCAATATCATTTTTGAAGACCTATCCAAAGATACCCCATACGTATGGGTTTGATGAAAAAATTTTTTTGAGTTTCAGTTCTGAGTATGGGGACCCCTAAAACTTAATGTTTTTTTTCGATACGGACGGACGGCCAGACAAACGGACAGACGGACGGACATGACGAATCTATAAGGGTTCCGTTTTTTGCCATTTGGCTACGGAAACCTAAAAAGGACGTCAGGATTTTACCCCTGTGAACCTAAAACCTTAGTATCAGTGCGCTAAAAAGGAGTTATCTAATGATTATTTCACATATTATTAACAATAATGCCTATGTTCGCGACCAGTGTCTAAATTGTCATTCTCGTCACGAATAGTTAAGGAAGATTGCATCACAGGAAATAGGACGGCACCAACTGCACCAAGCCGCGTGCTCCATCCAATTGAGATACAATAAAATTAAGAAGTAAAAGGTGCAGCTAGCTCTATTTCAGTAGCGCATCTGTGCCACTGGGCCGAGGCGTCTGACAATTTGAGCTCGTTGACGCAGTTGCGGCTGCAACGTTAACCGTGCCGTCGTCAGGACAGCCACTCGTAGGGAACTGTCGGGAGTCCTTAAGGGAATTGGTAGTTCCAATTTTGAATAGTCGAATGTTTATGTTTGTCGCAACGTTCTAAAGTTGCCGATGCGTTTGGAGAGATAGACTTATTGTGGAAGGGAACTAACATTACTTACTGTCATCGTATTTTAGTTTTAATTTCAATTAATTTCACTTTGATCTTGGCAACAATTCTCTTCTTCCCTTTTTTCAAATATTCACCATTAACCATGATCCTACCTCATGAATACTCGTATATAATAAAACGCGTAGTTTGCGCAACATTATTTCAATTTATAGGCATTATATGACAAAGATAACTAGAATTCTTGCTTTATCCACCTCTTTCTCAAATCCCGACGGAAACTTTAACATTCTTGACGCATTTCAAGAGCGACCTGTTATGTTGAACCAAATATCCCAGTTTCCGTATATCGGCCAGTGGGCCGGATTTCTTAATTCGGTCCCGCCACGTGTGACAGGACGTGGCATCTTCGTGCTTGTTAGTAGGCAGCGGGTTTATATACATCACTACTCGTTTCCTTGATCAAGTCAAGATCTTTCTACCGCTTGGTTGTAACGCTTAATTTTGGCCTTTGTTTCATTTTATAGTTTTGTTTATTAGTAACCAGCTATCTGATCAGTTAGTGCTAATCTGACGTCAGGTTAAATTTTTTGTATCATTAGTACCACGTTGTCACCTATGAACTTGGTAGCATTTTAAGTTTCGTTACGCTTACTTTTGGCCTAATATTTTATCGTATCGTTTAGTAACTTACACCTGCACTTCAAACGTTTAATCTGACACACCCGTTAATTCTACTCTGACTTCAGTCTTCGCGCCATTGGTTTCCATTTTCTAACCCTAATACGTGCTATTTTCATAACATCATATATTCCTCAGTGCGCTACTCTACGTGCGCATGCCACGTTTTGCAATGCCTACTAGCTATCATGTTGCATCGCTATCATTAGTTGCCATAGGTCAGTTTCGCTACACGATTAGATTTCAATCGAATCGCCGATTAAACAAATAACGAACCGATCGATTTGTACTTATCACGCGTGAGTGATAATTTTTGCACAGCTCATTTTTATTACCTTTAACTTTGAATTTTAGCTGGACGTAATTAAGTTGCTTTTGCAATAGTGTAACAAAATGGTAATGTTATAAGCATACTGTTCACGTTCACACTCCTACTATTCAGGTCGTATTTGCATTAGAAGGATAATGGTGACGATTGCGAAAATTCTAATGTTGTGACCCGTGTTGAACCCAAAAAGTCAAATAACATTACTCATTAAATGCGCACTCTTCAGTGAATTAAGTATGAATATGCGTTTAGCGACCGCAATTTAGGACGTCGGACCGATTCACGAGAATTGATAAAATCTGGACAGCACAAGGAAAATGTTGATTTTAATTCTAGTTTCACATTCACATCTAATCAAATTGTAGAAGGCTTTGATTAGTTTACCAAAAAATAGAGTTAAATGGAAAGACGAAGGAATAATTATAATATATATAAAAGAAATACGGGCAAGTGGACGATTTCAAGTAGAGGAACATAATTAGCCATACTGTAGGTAGATATAAAAGAGAAAGATTAAAGAAAGTCGCTTCGATAGGAGAAATGACATAAAAAGATAACATAGAACTCTACTTAAGGTCGCTCTATGTAGTTGAAGTTTTCTTGGTTCTTTTGCGATTGCTCCATAGAGCCCTTGTTGTTATTTGAATTAGTTTGCGGGTCTTTGGCAACGCTTTGTAAACATCCTCTGGCCATTCAAAGATTTAAATGCACTCGATTATTTGTTGACACGATTTTCAAGATGTTTCTGCCTCATCAACTTTAAGGCGTCACCACAATTGTTTTACATAATATGTCTGTGTCACACATTCGCTTATTCAGGTGATCCGCTCGTTTCCGCGGTATTACTGGTATTAGTCACGCCCCCTAACGTGCAGTTCATTGAACCTAATACTTATACTCTGATACTGAAATGATATATTGTGTACTGTCTTGAAAAAAATGTACTTTCAAAACAAAGTATTTCAAAAGTAAGTAAAGTAACCGACTTCAAATCCGTAGCCAAATTGCTTCAAGTTTGCCTATAAAATTTGAAGAGTTCCCTCGATTTCTCCTGGATCCCATCATCAGAACTGGATTTTGGTGACAACGGGACCAATCTGGAAGTATATGCTTTCAAACAAAGAAAAAAAATTCAAATCGGTTCATAAATTACCGAGATATCGCGTAACATACACAAATAAAAAAATAAAAAAAAATACAGACGAATTGAGAACCTCCTCCTTTTTTGAAGTCGGTTAAAAGTGATACCTCGCCGAGTTTTTTTACGCCGGTTCTTCTCGAGGCAGAGGTTTTCCTTCCGAACCGGTGGTAGTTTATCGACATTCATAGGTGCATGCATGTAATATGCCTAAATGGGCATTTTTAGGAATTTGAGTACCTTCAAGCATACAAATTATGTGAAAATTTACTTGTTTCACATTTAAGTAACGTGTTTTTATGTATTTCATTTATAAATTGAAAAGAAAAAAATATTTTTTATACAAACTGAATAGGTACGTATTGGTCGTCATAAAACTGACACTGAGTAAATTTTTATTATTTAACAACTCACGCTAATAGGGTACAAGAATTTTTTAAATGCCCAAATTGAAGAATAAAAAAAAAACAAAAAAAAAACCGTCGATTAAGATTTATGTCGCATTATAATAGTAGTTTATGTGACTGTACATAATGCCTAATTATGTACAGTTACATACACTACTTTATCTATCCCCATATCATAAGCCTCCATTATGCATCCAGGAGCCGCATATTATGACCGGCATCGCGGCGTTGTTTTCTGGCAGCTGTCATAGTATTTTTTTAATTCAGAGACAAACTAGAGTCGGCGCCAACTGTCGTATCCTTCGATATTTTACTTACGTGCGACATTTGTCAAATTTGTATGCAAATTGACAATTCATTTCGAACTAAACGTCATCTCGACTGATATTAGAATAGATGTCAAATCAAATTGCTTTGTTTTTCAGAGGTGTTCGAAATTTGAATGTAATAATATTATCGAATTCGATGTTATTATTTAGCAATAATAACATTTTCACAGATAAGAAATTTGTTCTAACAAAACAGTCTGTTTTTATGGTGGTCATAATGTGCGGTTCTTGAACGCATCATGGAGGGTTTATGATATTTGGATAGATAAATAACAATAAAGAACAGCGGTTGGCTAACGAACTCAATAAAAGAAAAACTTCTGTTTTGACAAGTGGATTTTTAATTATTTAGGCAATTACCTGATCTTAGCGAAATTGATTTTAGGCGCCGTATATCATAAATGATAATATTCCTTTTAAAAGGAAGGAAGAGTTTTATGTATGAATGATTATCATTCTAATTATAACATCGAAATGGGATTGCAGCAATGCGATGACCTTATTTATCGTCGAGAACGGGCAAGGTTATCTGCACTGAAAGGCAGGGCTCGCCTTTCGTATCGGCTTTGTATTTTAATGTATTTTTCTACAGCGCATTTCATTAATGAAATGTCCGATGCATTCGTATAAGTAATTTTCCGTCGGTGGTCCGATTCGTAAAAAAAATAAACCCTTAAATTGCGTAATTCGTCAATTTTGACAATCGACGAGCGTTAATTCGAGACAACATCGGTTAATGATGCCGTGGAACCGGTATGGAAGTACAGTCGGCGGCAAAGGAAAACTCTCTAAATTCCTGGCGATAAACGGCTCTATCCCGAGGTCTGTACGACCCTTGTTAGTGTACTATTAACGCTGGTTGTACCAGGTCGTCATAAAAAGTTGCTGCAAGCCTGAGTTGCGCCCGTCTTGAAAAACGATCCTGACGAGGTCATTATTTATTACAAAGGCGCATGATGATAGGTCGGTGTATTTTATTTTCCCCTGAGCACGCGAGCGGTGGTTTTTTGGCAACCGGCGATTTCTGAGAAAGATTACATTTGGAACCTAAAGTACTTAGGTACCTGATTGTTTTTCGGTCAATCACCTTTATGTGCCGTTTTATTATTTTATTGCTGTAACTTTTAATTTTCTTTTCGATCGCGATAATTGTTGAATAATTATTACCCGGAATTTGGATATCATCCATCATTACAATATAGGTACTTTATCCGACGTTTTTGGTTTTGTATGTTTTAATAAGTTGAATGACATCATGTGTTTGTATGTTGCCCGGAAAGTTTATGAAATAGGCCTTCGTTACGTTAGGAAAAGAGCGAGCCCTTCTAGACAACCTTTGGGCGGAAATAAAACATAAAAACTACTATATAAATAGGGGGAGCAAAAATGAAAAATAAACAACTTACATTGAAAAACCCTCGACATTTTCATTTCAAAAATCAATATCTCAAAAACGGCTAAACCGATTTTGATGAAACGTAGCTAAAAACCATCTCGATCACGTCAGTTTTCGGATAAAAAAACCGCATTGAAATCGGTCCATTCCTTTAGGAGCTACGATGCCACAGACAGACACACAGACATACAGACACACAGACACGTCAAACTTATAACAACGCTCTTTTTGCGTCGGGGGTTAAAAACAAATACACATACATTTTTTTGACTTTTATATTTAAAAATAGGTATGTTCGGACTTGTAGGTAAACTACGCCAATAGTTTTTTTCCAAAGCTTTTCCAGTAAACGGCCCATTTAACGTCACATCTCCATCGACTCTAAACATGTATAAAACAATGTACTACACATGCCAACAAGTGCAACGCCTCACGTGAGGGCAATTTGTCGGCGGGTTGAATGCACGCCAATTATCCCTAGCCTTATTAGATAAACTAGACTAGGGTTAACAGACGACCGGAATTTTCTAGACTTGTCAGGAATTTTGACCAGTGGACTAGCACAACGGACGCTGCGTGACGCGAAGATCTAAGTACCCTTTCTCTCTAATTTGCACTGTGTGAGTGTGGGAGAAGCAGGAGTCGCGCGCGACGCGTCTTTTTGTGAGCAAGTTACAGCCAACTTTATTTACAGAACATTTGATTCTCCGAAAAGAAGGTTTTCTTTTGAATGATATTTTGGGAACGAAAACTCGCGAAAATCTGTCGAGGAATATTATTGTCAAATGAGTTATTACACTAAATTTTCACAGATTATGTATTTCTGTTGCCGCTATAACAACAAATACTAAAAACAAAATAAAATAAAAATACAACAAACGTGATTTTTTTACCGTTTTTATAGATAATGGTACGGAACTCTTCGTGCGCGAGTCCGACTCGCACTTGGCCGGTTTTTTAAGAATTAATGAATACTGAAATAATGAAGGTTTTAATGCTCTCTGCAAACATTTTAAGACCCTTAAGCCTGACAAATAATTTAAAAGTGAATAGAGTTACACTCGTTTACACCAAAGTTTTTGATAACATCACTCATTCTGCCATAGTTACCGCTCTTCAGAACCAACACATTGATCCCTTTTATATTAGTTTAATAAACACCATTTACAACAATAGCACAGCAGACGTTAAGCTCCATGCAGTCATCCGGTCCGTCGTTACCTCAGAGCATAGAATACTAGAGAGAGGACAAGCCGCCGGCGGCCGTGTCGCTGCTCAATGGGCATACTGTGCACGCGTGCTGATCGCAGAGAATATTACGTTTTTTCCCAAAATGCCTGATATGATGCGCGTTTATTGTCAAATAAGCGTGTAGGTATACAAGTGTGTGTGTTTTAGATGTGTGCGTGCTTTGTCTTGTCAATTACTTGGGCGTTGTGTGGGTTAATGTACTTGCGACAGGCTCACTCTATACAAATCGGCCGCCATGTCCGATCTCCTTATATTCATACATCTGTGGTCGTTACGCATACAGCGAGGTGTGACACAGGGTGACCCGCTGTCACCGAAACTATTCACGACCACGCTTGAAGAAGTCTCCAAGAGCCTGGCGGTTTCTTGGGAGGAGATGGGAATAGTCGTCGGCGGTAAGAGGTTATCAAACCTTCGCTTCGCCGATGACATTGTTCTTTTCGCCTCTTCTGCAACAGAACTTCAGCTCATGCTCGAAGGTTTGAGCTTGGCAAGCCTTCAAATTGGACTAAAAATCGGTCATACATTATGTCGACGTGTCGACGAGTACATTTACTTGGGCCAGCTAGTCTCTTTCAGCAAGAGGCAAGACAAGGAAGTCGATCGCCGGGTTTAAAACGCCTGGAAGAGCTACTTGTCCATGAAGGAGCTAATGAAGGGCCACTTTCCTCTGACACTAAAGCGGGAACTCGTCGACATGTGTCCTTTACTTTTTTTTAATTTATTTTTTTAACGTTGGGGAATGCTTTGACGCACCGTCCGCCCGGTCAGGGGGGACCGGACGGGTGTGTGGGACTCCCGGACAGAAGACCCAAACTACCCACTAAACCCCCAACGATTGTCCAACCATGTCGCTGCCAAAGAGAGCCAAAGGTTAGCTTGACGCATTCTACTTTCACCCTCGCGACTGGCCCGTTTGCGCGGACACGACCAGGGAGAGCGCACCGGGACAATTTCGGGGCGCTGCCATCCCGTGGGCTTATTGGACGGCTAGGGTCCCCCGACCCTGCCATCCAGACCACTACGGCGGGGGGAGCAAGTGCGCATAGCGGCGGCGTTTTCCCGCTCTCTCTCCGCTGCCTCCTTCTGTGCCATTACGGACTTGCAGAAGGAGGCCATAGCTTCCCAGAACCTCTCACTGTCGAGTATTATCGATACAAAGGTCGGCAGCGAGAGGTCGTTACCCACTATAGTATTGTGCCGCTGTGGCCCCCACGCCAAGCATACCTCCAGTGTGTGGCGCACGTCATCTACTGCTGCGCCACACCCATGGCAGCGGGGCTTTCCTCTCAACCGGCGACTCGGTGCAGATACTCCCCAAAGCAACCATGCCCTGTGAGTACCTGCACCAGGTGGAAGTTTAGTTCACCGCGTTTGCGGCCGATCCACCTCTCAAGGTGGGGCAAGATTGCCCCTATTGTTATTTTGCCGGCCGTGCTCACTTCCAGATGTGTGCTAAAGCACCTAACCTAACCTGTCTTAACCTACGGTGCCCAAAACATGGTCACTCACTGAGAGCCAGAAGTCCAAATTGAAGGGTTGCCAACGCGCTATGGAGCGCAGTATTCTAGGTGTCAAAAGGACGGATCGGGTCCGAAACACTACACTGCGCTCCAAAACACGCATAGCTGATGTGGGTGTAAAAACTGCCAGGCTCAAGTGGGACTGGGCCGGCCACGTCTGTCGCATGCATCCAGATAGGTGGGCTACTAGCATAGCTAACAAGTGGGTGCCACATGACGGGCGACGCAGACGGGGCTGATCTAGACGGAGATGATGGCTGGACGACCTGGATGTATTCCTCAGCAATTGGGCGGAAGAGGCATCTAGTAGGAACGCATGGAGATCACGGGGAGAGGCCTTTGCCCAGGAGTGGGACACACAATACGCTCATCAAAAAAAAATAACAAAATTGAGTTACACGCAATGTGTACGCATATCTTACGAGTCAAGTCAACAACAATTCTCCCAATCGTCAGGGTTTCCACATTCGGTTCTAACCCTAGACTAGACTACCCCGGCGGCAGCAATTCCGACAGCATTCCCTCCCGCACTAAACAAGATAGGAACGGCTATGATTAAACCACGCTAGCACCTCAAAGGTTACTTTACATAATTACTATCCTTAAAATTTACTACACCAACTACCGATTATGGCTTCCTTGAATCCAAGGCAGTTTAACCCGCGTTTATTCGAGTTTTTTATATGGACGTCGTTATATCTCCCCTTATAAGGTGCGTAGTTATTAGGTCTTAAACGTTATGAGAGGACATCTGCAGACCGTGAGACTAAAGGGTTCTTTGAGTTCAGTTGTTCCCGCTGTCGATCACTGACTTATCTGGCCAGCCAAGCGTGTCGTAGCAAAAATTCGCTCATTATTTTCTTAGGGTTATAATGCGAGTGTAAGAAAAGAACAAGCAGTATTACATCAACTACTCTGTAGCTAACGCAGTTCGCTGGGCAGACTGTCTCTGAAATTCATAGACTTTTGAACAACTCAAGGCTTGAAATTGACAAAGCTGCCGACCAGACTTCTGACTGCCAATAACATTATAATGAATAGGTACTAATCTGGGGTCAAAATATACGTACTAGGGACGAGTTTTCAGACGAGTAGAAAAAGCTGTATTGATGTGACGTATGCGCATGTATTGGCGTTTTTGCACCCGAACGATTAATCCAAGAGCGTGTTCATCGAAGTTGATGCGTACGCGTCGCGATAATCGCTATCACGTAATGTGATTCAATATCTATGAGAACAGAATTCGCGCATGTGATCGTTGTTTAACCTTAAAATATCTTAGGCAGGCCTGATGCAGATTGCATCTATCGTATTTGTACGATCCAAGCATCGCACATTTCACGTGTCAGCGTTAAATATAATGAAGTTGTATTAATTACTGTATCGGCGATTACGCCACTTATGAATCAGTCTACGTTTATACGTGCTCCTAGCTAGTACCTATACATTTACCTTGGTTATCAATAAAATCATTCAACTAGATCAGTGTTTCCATCAAGTCTACAATCAACTATCAAGAATCAAATCATCTCAGTTGTACAACCCGTACATCTTATGGTCCTTCGAACTTAAGCAGGTATTTGGTGTTTTTGTACTTATATTGTGATAGTGAATCGGTTTGCTGGCTTCCCACAAGCGGGTTCCACCAGTAAATTGAGAAGGCACATATATCGCATATAGAGTGCAGGAGCACTGTTTACCTGTCAGCAAGCAAGCGACTATCAAGTAAATGTGAGAGTTACGAGTAACAAGTACTCGAACCGGATCCTCAGTGACAGAGTAACATGAATTTTCGTCCAAACGGCCTCCCACAAGCGGGTCTCACCGTGCGGAGTGAAAAAGCGCAGTAAGTCACACCGAATCCAAACACATACTTCTCAGAAGAGGACATCATCAGTTCCACATCATGATATCAAGAGACGTCTACTAAATCACATCAGGGGAAGCTTCCTGGCACTTGAAGCTCCTCATTGTCATTAGCTGCAGCGACAACTATCATCAGTTATAAATCAATAAACCAAGGGTAATTTTATCAACATCAAACAATATCAGTGGCCACAGCTCTATCAATCAATTTCATCAATAAATAAATTAAGATATCTACCGCCATCAATAACTCAAGATGAGTTTGAACAAGGAGATAGAGATGATTATCAATGATCAAAACCAGCTTATGTCAAACATGAACAGGCTGTATGAGAATTACAAAAAAGATGGGCAAAATCGTCGAACTGTGTCTAATATAACTAATAAGCTGAGAGGCCTCGACGGATTCTGGCATGAATTTCAAATCAATCATGAAAGGTTACTGGCATACCAAAATGAGGATTACACTTGTTTTGCCGAGGAAAGCTATGAAAAAACCAAAGCCTTTTACGAATCATCTCGGTCCGTCTTGGAGACTCATTTGGAGATAGCGAAGCGGGGTCCTTTATCTCCCAGGTCAGCATCACCGAAGCCAGCCGAACGTTTGACCATCCCTACAACATCAGATGGAGCGCCCAACTGGGCGTCGGACGCGACCGAAGACTTTAAAATTCAAGAGGAGCAACCTGAAACTCCAACTCATAGTAAAATAGAGGTCAGTAAACCGAGCCTTTCGACTCATCAAGAAAACGAAAGTGCCCCTAAATCCGAATCTCAAGACAATCAGGAAAAGATCAACATCCCGCGGGCTCCTATTAATCCCGGGTTCGCAATTCCACCGATCTTCGATACCTTAAATAAATCCAGCGTGGATACAAACAAATTATCAGAAAAAATGAGAAAACAACAAAGCAACTTCAAGGCGTTTGCACGCACTATATACTACATCGATCTTCCCGTCGTCAATGAGAAATGGGAGTTGGAAGATTTACTCAAGTCGGTTCAATCTCGCTGGACAACTATCGACGCTCTTCACTGGGACATCGACAGTGAACTCCTTGAAGACAATGAAGTTTATAATCAAACTTTCTACAAATATGAGAAGAAGTTCCAGGATACTAAAAGGTCAATCAATACCAAAATATGGTCTATGACTCATCGGGAGAAATCAACCCCGGTCATGGATATACCACCGTTTAGTGGAAACTATCAACAATGGACTTCTTTTAAAGATTTATTTAATGAAGCCATACATTATAACCATTCGATGTCGAAAGCTCAGAAGATGCAATTTTTGAAGAACAAGGTCAGAGGAGAAGCAGAAAAACTCATTCAACATCTCAACATCAGCTCCGAAAACTATGAAACCTGTTGGGAAATCTTAAACCACAGGTACAATAACACAAAACTCATTTTCACGGCCCACCTCAATAACCTCTTCTCTCTGCCATCAATGCAGCAACAATCATACCCACTGATCAAGCGTCTACATGATACCACCAACGAGTGTTTGAATGCCATCAGGAACCTCGGCGTGGACATCAAGTCATGGGACCCACTCATAGTCCATATTTTATCACAAAGAATGGATACCGAGAGTCATACTGAATATGTTGAATCTCTAAAGAACCCTCGAGACTTGCCAACCCTAAAGGAATTTTTGGAATTCCTGGAAATGAAGTTCACGTCATTTGAGGCGAGCCGCCGAAAGTTAGACACACCGAAGCAACATCATCAACCTGAAACATCAAAAAACCCATTTTACAAGTCATTCGGAGGCACAAAAGAATCAGGCATATCATCAGGCATATCACCAGCCAAATCAAACGATTTTAAATCAAGTCATTTACAAAGAAAACAATGCGCCGTGTGTAATAGAAGCCACGGAATATTTCATTGCGAAACATTTCAAAGGGCAGCGCCCGAAAGCAAACGCAACATTATTGCAAAATTAAATTTATGCAAAAATTGCCTCTACAATCACTACGATAAAGAATGTTTTTCTACAAGTCGATGCCGCACGTGTAACGAAAGACACAACACTTTAGTGCATGATGCCTACACAATGCAACAGGACACTTCCGCTCTATATAGCAAGCGGAAAAATATTGCAAATGTTACGCAAGAATCAAATAATATCATGGATGTTTTATTAGCAACTGCTCTTATCAAGATTAAAGCAGCAGATGGAAGTTATCATATCATGAGATCAATTATAGATCAGGGATCACAAATGAGCTTGATTTCTCAGAACGCCGCGCAACTGTTACAACTGCCGCGGCAACGATGCAACGATATTGTTTACGGCATTGGCGCCAAAGGAATAACTTGCAAAGGTGTAATCAACGTCACCGCTTCATCACTGCATTCCGATTATCAATTTGATGCCAACCTGTATGTCATGAACACATTGATAAATCACCTGCCGAACAAGACGTTCCCTAAGCCTGAATGGTCTTACCTGGAAGGCGTTCCACTTGCAGACCCTGAATTCCACGTCAGGCGCCCTATTGATCTATTATTAGGAGCCGACGTTTACACCAAAATCATTCAAGATGGTATTATCAATGTAAACGAAGCCCTGCCACTTGCACAGAAGACACACCTTGGGTGGATACTTTGTGGAAACGTGCCATCATATCAATGCAACATTGTCATCAACCACATAGATGATCTCACGCGCTTCTGGACCATAGAAGATATCAATGACTCTTCGACCTTGTCCTTAGAAGATCAATACTGCCTTGACCTTTATCATGAAACTACATTTCGCCAGAAGGATGGAAGATATGTCGTACGCCTACCGTTCAAGCCTGAGATGGAAAACTCTTTGGGATACTCAAAAAATATCGCCATTGCTCAATTCAAACAACTTGAAAACAAGTTTAAAAAGAACGAAAGCATCGAAAGGGATTACAAGAACTTCATACAAGAGTACATCGATTTGGGTCACATGCGGGATTGCACTGACGAATCAGAAGGTCAACGCAATTCAACCGAAGAATGCTATTTAGCTCACCACTGTATCGAGCGACCGGACTCAACAACAACTTCTCTTAGAGTGGTCTTCAATGCTGCTGCTAAGACCTCAAATGGGATCAGTCTTAACGACACCATGTACACCGGACCGAATTTACAAAGGGACTTGATGTCACTCATTATTAAGTGGCGACAATATAAAGTCGGAATGATCTCAGATATCGAAAAAATGTTCAGGCAAATCATGGTGAACATTCAAGACCAAAAATATCAAAAAATCATTTGGAGACAGGACCCACATCAACCTCTACGTGAATACGCACTAACTACCATTAGTTATGGTACCCGGGCCGCCCCGTTTCTGGCGATGATGACGCTAAAGAAGCTAGCAAGTGATGAACGCAAGAACTATCCCGAAGCAGCTAGCGTCATAGAAGAGAGTTTTTACATGGACGACCTCTTACACGGTAGTCACGACATTGAATCAGCGAAGAAATTGCAGGCAGATCTTATCAACTTACTGAAATCAGGGGGCTTCAACCTTCGTAAGTGGGCATCAAATAGGCCGGAGCTACTACAAGAAGTCAACAAGTCTCAAAAATTACATCAAACTTTCGAGTTCAAAGATCAGGAAACAACCAAAACATTGGGACTACGCTGGCACCCATGGGAAGATCATTTTACTTTCCAACTTAAGATTGAACCGCCCTCCATAAGTAAGACAATGACAAAAAGAGACCTGCTGTCGAATATAGCAAAAGTATTCGACCCTCTTGGGTGGCTGTCACCTGTTACAACAAAGCTAAAGCTACTGTTTCAAAACGTCGTATCAAATGACATCGGATGGAACGATCAAGTACCAGACAACATCAAAAAAGAATGGCACACAATCTATCAAGATCTACAACATATCAAGGATATCAAGGTACCACGATGGCTAAATAGCAGCAAAAATCAAAATATTGAACTGCATGGGTACTGTGACGCATCCACGAAAGCGTATGCATGCGCTATTTATTGTCGAGTCATCCTCCCAGGTGTCGATCAAAATATATCTTCGCCGCCGCCGGTATTGGTAGCAGCTAAAACAAGACTAGTGCCAACGAAAAAAGATGTCAGTTTGCCCCGGCTGGAACTCTGCTCAGCTCAACTTTTATCTACGTTGATGAAAAAGGTGACGCAATCGCTATCAGATAACAACATAAAAGTCATCTGTTGGTCCGACTCGACCGCAGTTTTAGGTTGGCTAAACGGGGAACCTAGCAAGTGGAAACCCTTCGTAGCCCATCGAGTTGCCAAGACCACCAAAATCATACCACCGGCCTGCTGGAACTACATTAAATCAGAAGAAAACCCAGCGGATTGCGCGAGTCGCGGAATCACGGCTCAAAATTTATTGAAACATCCACTGTGGTGGAATGGTCCCAAATGGCTAACATCATACAGCCCAAATCAAGAGAAACTAACTTTCACTACAGATCAAGAAATAAAATCATCAAAACAATGTCACCTGGCAACGTCTAATCAAACAAACGACGTTATCAATGACATAATATGCAAGCATAGCAACATGACACGCTGCACGCGAATACTCGCGTGGATACTACGCCTCGCCTCGCGTGCACACCTACGCTCAAATTACTTAACAGCTGACGAGTTAAGTAGAGCTAAAAATAAAATCATTGAGTACATCCAAGAAGAAGAATTCTCAAATGAAATCAGAGATTTGAAATCAAACCAATCAATGGACTCAAAAAGTAACATATTGAAATTAAGACCGTTCCTAGATCAAAATGGACTGTTACGAGTTCGCGGCCGACTTCATAACGCGCACATCAGCTGGGAAATGAAACATCCACTCATCATCCCTCACGACAGTCGCCTAACAGATCTGCTTATCGACCAGGCACACGAAGCTGTTCTACACGGGAGTTTTAAACTCACTCACTCCAGGCTACGAGAATCATACTGGATTGTGGGTGGAAACAGAGCTGTCAAAAAACGCCTACGACGTTGCATAACGTGCCTTAAGCAGAAGCCGCTAAAGTTAAATCAAATAATGGGCGACTTACCTGAAGCAAGATCAGATGTTCACTCGGGGAAGGACGGCTTCGTACGCGTCGCATCAGTTAAGACAAAAAATGGAGTCATCAAAAGACCCATTATCAAATTATCCGTCCTACCTGTAACAGAAAACGATGAACCCTCCAAAAATCAAGCAGGAGAACAGAAACAGGATCCGAAGGTCAAATACAATCAGAGAACACCTTCAAAGGGCAAACTCATCACTATGGCCTTCATGCTATTTATGTTATTTATATCACCTGCGCAATGCACTCACAACATATCAAGTTTCAAAGATGGACAAGGCATTTACTTCGACAAAATAACAAACATGAAACTGGCCCGGGATGAGTGGAAAATCGTGGTGTACTACGACACCGATCCCTATTGGAAAGGATCTGAACTGTTTTCAAAATACATCAATCATTTGGAAACGATATGTCGCGCTATAGAAAACCAACATCAATGTTATATAGTATTGACACAGCTACGTCACGCCTTCTCGGAATTAAAATACTACGACAACATGTTACTGGGTCAACGCCCCGAACAACTTAGAAAAAGAAGAGGCCTTATCAATGGCTTCGGTTACATTGCTCACGACTTATTCGGTATCCTGGACGAACATTTCGCAGAACAATATCGAAAGGATATCGACTTGACCAGAACCAATGAGAAACACTTGGCTCAATTATGGAGAAATCAAACTTCCGTTATTGAAGCCGAATTTAACCTACTCAAAAGAATCGAACTCTCAGTACAACATCAACATAAAACATTCAATGAACACATAAACAACCTTGAGAAAAGTATAAACAAACAAGGTAGCCAAATTCAAGAAACAACACAGATAAATGAATTTACTGTGTCATCGATTATCGCAAACAGTATACTAGTCAACTTAAAAGGAATTCAAGACACTTTATTAGACACTATCACTAACGTTATTTACGGGAAATTCAACGTGCATCTATTAACACCACAACAATTGAAAGATGAGCTTAATATCATAGCCGGGCAACTGCCAAACGACTTAACCCTTCCATGCGAAAATATCAACAATGACATACCCAAGTTATATCAACTAATGAAGGTGCGAACCAAAATGACCCGTCAGTACCTACTCTTTGAGATCCGAATACCCTTAGTGTTTCGCGATAGCTACGAACTCTTCAGATTGATATCAATCCCAGTACACAATGAAAAAAGTATGATCAAAATACGACCTATAGCAAATCAAGTAGCTATAAATATCAAAAAGGAATCATTTATACCCATGCTGGATGAAACAGTTCAAAAATGTACTCACTACGACGCTAAGACTCTTATTTGCACGCTACAGGGTCCAATTTATCAACTGAAGTCGGACACTCACCTCTGTATAGCGGATCAAGTTACAAATAAGTGCTCAGTGCACTCTGACGCATGCCGGAACATATGGACGGAACTAAGTGCTACTAATACATACCTGTACTTTTGTTGTGACGTATGTACTGCAAGAATCATATGCGGACAGGACGTAACGGCAGAGTATCTTAAGAAGGCCGGGATCATAACGTTACAAACAGACTGCGTACTGAACGGAGATGCTTTTACTATCTTTCCTCAAAAGAAACTTTCCAGCGAGATCAAGACTCAAGCAGACGTCGTTAGGTTCAACGTACCATCAATAAATAATGTTATCAATCTCACGGTACCAGTCCTGCAAGGAGAATCAAGAGACTCCGAAGAGAACAACACAGTTCTGAAGGTCATCAAGGACCAGATCGATCACATGAAGAACGAGGGCGCATTATCAGATGGAATCAACTATCACGACGTTCATCACTACACGGCGATCTACGCGGTCATGGGCGTAGTAGCCGTGATAGCAGCGCTGTATGTCCGCCGCTGCGTTCCGCGACGAAGACTCCTCGCGCGACTCAACCCTCCGCTAGCGGCTCCTGCGGACAGCGGACGTAGGCTTACGTCGATGTCCATCACATCGCGCAGCTCCATTCCGTCGGCAGACCAGCCGGGCAACGACGGACAACAACTGGAGAGACCAAATCACCGCGCCGCGGCAACTGTTCTTAACTATCAAACTACTTCCACAATGTTCAGAGGATTTACCTCCATCAAATAATGTATTCACTATAATGTCTAAAATAATGTCCTAGCTGTTTGGTTTGTGTAAAAATAATTTGCATCTCCCATCAATTCTCATCTCGTGGCCGGGAATATGTACGATCCAAGCATCGCACATTTCACGTGTCAGCGTTAAATATAATGAAGTTGTATTAATTACTGTATCGGCGATTACGCCACTTATGAATCAGTCTACGTTTATACGTGCTCCTAGCTAGTACCTATACATTTACCTTGGTTATCAATAAAATCATTCAACTAGATCAGTGTTTCCATCAAGTCTACAATCAACTATCAAGAATCAAATCATCTCAGTTGTACAACCCGTACAGTATTACTTATGAGTAAATAACCTTTTGATTTTGAAGTTATTACCTATACCTATTACACTACACGGTATTTGGAGGTATCCTCTTTCTAAGATAGTGTTACAAAAAGAACGACGCCAAATCCTTAAAAAAAAACATAGTCAAACTATCGGGCAGACGTTATGAGAGGTATTTTCAAATAAAGTGTACCCTAGTTAAGGTAAAGTTAAGAAACGTTAATTTTGTCAGGTGAGTCACGAAAATTTGCCATACATTTATGCTGCTAATTTTCGTGCCTCACCTGACAAAGTTAACGTATCTTAATTTTACCTTAACTAGGGTAAACTTTATTTGAAAATATCTCATCAACGTGTAGCTCAATAACGGTGAGTTGCACCAGTCATTCTGTAATCGTAAGCAGTGTTCGTTTAAATTGGAATGTATGGAAAGTTTGACAAGTTTCTATGGAGTGACAGCTGCCGGCGCCATATTTAATGCTACGTTTACACTATGCCGAAGTGAGCAGGGAAGTGGGCTGGGACGTGGGCAGCGCGAGTATGTAAACACCCACTCGAGCTACCCACTTCTCATGCCGCTGCCACTGCCCTACGCTCCCTTTTTTGGCGGTTTTTGTGGTGGAAGTCAAAGGACTGGCAGCGGCAGCGCGAGTGAGTGTTTACATACTGTCGTCACACTCACTCCTTCGTCAACCGTCACCACGTTATCAACGTTTGTGTAGCCGTGCTAGTTAGTGTACAAATGTGATCATGTTGTTATCAGTGTTCTGTTGCGATGGATTTTCAGCATCCACCATCTCCTGGTACGACGACGGCGTTTTCGCCGTCGAAATACTTTTCATAACATTAAAATAGTTAGACAAACTCAGGAGGCAAAGCGCAGAAGGTATGAGTAAGGCGTCCTCCATTCCACAATAATCTAAATTTAGCTGACGTCTGTCGTCCTCCACTGCCCGAGGCCCAACACAAAAGAAGTATGGAGTGGCAATGTAAACACTCACTGCCCTTCACAGAAGTATTACGGCAGGAAGCAGGGCAGCGTTAACGGCAGTGGCAGTGGCATAGTGTAAACTTAGCATTACGTCGATCGGGCTGTAGTCGTAAGTTGGTGCAACCCACACTGAAGTTAAGTCCAAGTCTCCTATGTCTAATAAAGTAATTACGTTTGACGCTTGTATTTACGTTGTATGTTGTTTGTCCTCAGCGATCACCATTGGCATCAGAGTAATCGGGCCGGCTCTGGGCTTCCTCCTCGGAGCCCTATGCACCCGCGTCTACGTGAACCCCCTCACCGACCCCGGATACGACTCGAGCGACCCGCGATGGGTCGGCGCCTGGTGGCTTGGTAAGTTCTGCTTCATTTCTTCTTATTTAATGAATCGTATGACATACAAATACCAAAGTCGCTATAATTTCTTCTAAAAGCGGTGATGTAATGTGACAAGTGACTTGTTTATGTTCTCTGCATTTGGCAGAAATAGATTGTCTCATTTATTTCTTGATTTCTATATTGGCCTGAGAATCATTATCTAAGATCGCGTCCTAATCACCGACAACCTGCTGAAAGTAGGTCTATATATACGCATAGACATGATTGAACCCATACCTTCGGCTCGGGCGTAAAATACCTGTGATCACTGTGATCAGAGACATAATTTTTTAACGTCCTAATTAGGTATGGTAAGATGATACCCGCTAACATTCGTGTTTGTGGTAGGACCCATCTGCATATATAGTGCTCCAATGAGCAGCAATGATAATCAGGTGCAAGCATTGGAGCATGCAGGTCGTAAATAACGCAATTCCACACGAGTACATCCAAATCCCATTAATTACGAGTGTTATTACGAAAACCGACGATCCGGTTAATGCTTCAAACCAATCCATAATTAAATCTTCACTTGTGTGTTTAAATAGGTAGGTACAGTCACGGACTTTAATTGTTGAGCCATTTAAGTGTCAACTAATTTTGGTTTTCATAGTAAGCTTTGCATTGTAAGCTACGGTAGCCTAGTGGTTCAGGCATGCGGCTGTCAAGCGGCGGTCGTGGGTTCGAATCCCGGCTCGTACCAATGAGTTTTTCGGAACTTATGTACGGAATATTTACCGTTAGCTTTTCGGTGAAGGAAAACATCGTGAGGAAACCGGTCTAATCCCAATAAGGTCTAGTTTTCCCTCTGGGTTGGAAGGTCAGATGGCAGTCGCTTTCGTAAAATTAGTGCCTATGCCAAATCTTGGGATTAGGTGTCAAAGCGGACCCCGGGCTCCTTTAGGGGCACAACCGGGAATAATAACGCTAGGAGGATGATGATGATAGTAAGCTTTGAATTGTCCAGTGAGCTCTAAATGGCTCAACAATTAAAGTCCGTGAGTGTAGTACTTACGTGTAAGAGCGCCCGCACATTACAGCCACTAGTGGCCTCTACTAGACGCGGTACGCAGCCACTATTAAACGTCTGCTAGACGGTCGCCAACACGCCCCTCCGACCGAGCGACCTTCGTCGGTACCGACCGCTGCAGTATGAAAAACAACTGTCTCCACGGTCGCTCGGTCGGAGGGGCTTGTTGGCGACTAGCAGACGTTTTAGCGAGCGCGAGCCACTCCCACAGCTTGTAGCTCAGCACGGCTATCACAAGACGGCGCGCGAGCTCTCTCGATTTTTCTCGCACTATCCGTCTCATTCTTATTAGAACGCTTGGAAAGAGAGGTATAGAGCGAGAAAAATCGAGAGAGCTCGCGGGCCGTCTTGTGATACCCGTGCTGACGCGGCCATCCAAAAGCTTCCACACATTGGCCGCGGTTGCGGCGCAAACGCGGGTCGGTCGCGGGCCCGCGCAAGTTGTAAAGCATTGAAATTTCACTTCAGACACACATCGAACGCGGGCCCGCGCAAGTTGTAAAGCATTGAAATTTCACTTCAGACACACATCGATCGCGGGCCCGCGCAAGTTGTAAAGCATTGAAATTTCACTTCAGACACACATCGAACGCGGGCCCGCGCAAGTTGTAAAGCATTGAAATTTCACTTCAGACACACATCGATCGCGGGCCCGCGCAAGTTGTAAAGCATTGAAATTTCACTTCAGACACACATCGATCGCGGGCCCGCGCAAGTTGTAAAGCATTGAAATTTCACTTCAGACACACATCGAACGCGGGCCCGCGCAAGTTGTAAAGCATTGAAATTTCACTTCAGACACACATCGAACGCGGGCCCGCGCAAGTTGTAAAGCATTGAAATTTCACTTCAGACACACATCGAACGCGGGCCCGCGCAAGTTGTAAAGCATTGAAATTTCACTTCAGACACACATCGATCGCGGGCCCGCGCAAGTTGTAAAGCATTGAAATTTCACTTCAGACACACATCGATCGCGGGCCCGCGCAAGTTGTAAAGCATTGAAATTTCACTTCAGACACACATCGAACGCGGGCCCGCGCAAGTTGTAAAGCATTGAAATTTCACTTCAGACACACATCGATCGCGGGCCCGCGCAAGTTGTAAAGCATTGAAATTTCACTTCAGACACACATCGAACGCGGGCCCGCGCAAGTTGTAAAGCATTGAAATTTCACTTCAGACACACATCGATCGCGGGCCCGCGCAAGTTGTAAAGCATTGAAATTTCACTTCAGACACACATCGATCGCGGGCCCGCGCAAGTTGTAAAGCATTGAAATTTCACTTCAGACACACATCGAACGCGGGCCCGCGCAAGTTGTAAAGCATTGAAATTTCACTTCAGACACACATCGAACGCGGGCCCGCGCAAGTTGTAAAGCATTGAAATTTCACTTCAGACACACATCGAACGCGGGCCCGCGCAAGTTGTAAAGCATTGAAATTTCACTTCAGACACACATCGATCGCGGGCCCGCGCAAGTTGTAAAGCATTGAAATTTCACTTCAGACACACATCGATCGCGGGCCCGCGCAAGTTGTAAAGCATTGAAATTTCACTTCAGACACACATCGAACGCGGGCCCGCGCAAGTTGTAAAGCATTGAAATTTCACTTCAGACACACATCGATCGCGGGCCCGCGCAAGTTGTAAAGCATTGAAATTTCACTTCAGACACACATCGAACGCGGGCCCGCGCAAGTTGTAAAGCATTGAAATTTCACTTCAGACACACATCGAACGCGGGCCCGCGCAAGTTGTAAAGCATTGAAATTTCACTTCAGCGGCGCTACCACGAACTTCGAATCTCGAACTTCGTATATCTCCGTTTCGGTCGCTCGAGTATCATAAACCATAAGTGCGATAGAGACGGAGATATACGAAGTTCGAGATTCGAAGTTCGTGGTAGCGCCGCAGACACACATCGAACGCGGGCCCGCGCAAGTTGTAAATCATTGAAATTTCACTTCAGACACACATCGAACGCGGGCCCGCGCTCGCGCCGCGTTGCTACCGCGGCGCTAAATTACAACTCGGCCAGTGCGGCCGCGGGTCGGTCGCGGGCCCGCGCAAGTTGTAAAGCATTGAAACTACACTTTAAAACCACAGAACACTAAATACTATAGCGCGCGATTTCCACCGGGACCGGTGTCGCCACCTCGTCGTCTCCTCTCCACCAAGCCTACAACAACACGGCGATCGGGTGACGTTGGTGAGAAAGCTTGAGCGGTAGGGTTGCTACCGCGTTAGACACGCGCGCGACGCGCCCCGCCCACCTGCGGTGTGAATATAACCGCGTCAACCGCGCCGCGCCCGACCCGCGCCGCGAACGCCCCGCGCCGCGAACGCCGCGCCCCTGTGTGGAGGCTTTAAACGCCCGGCTTGCGCCGATGCTATATAAAATCTAATGAAAGATCGCGCCCTCAACTTGTAGCGGCCACTGGTGGATTTGTGGTGGCTCTCTAATACGAGCATAAATTATCTTAAATTAATAGTATTCTTAATCAGTGCTATACTGCATAAGTTGCATTACAACTGATTAAGTGGTTACTCTAATTAAACTGTCTTTCCAAGTCAGCTCCATAATTCCCTGCATCACGCTAACGCATCAATAATTTCAATGCTTATTAAATTGTACAGTCGACTACAAATACATGTATCCATACATACACCCACAAACACTTATACATAGACTTTACTGCCATAGTAATAAGGTATACATACATCATTTTGTAACATTAAAAAACATACATATCTTTGTAGTCGACTGTACAATTGAAATACCAACTTTATTATGTACACGGTAAAGTTCACATTGTTATAACACTCTAGTAGAGAGATGCGTTCGAGATAGCAGGAGATTGATTTACCCCGATAATGTTTGATCATACGATGTAACGCTGAGGATGGCATATGAAGTGCTTTCTTGGTTGAGCTAGGTTCCTATCAACTTCGGGGGGCGTCGTGGTGACATGTTCGCGATCCCATGGCGCTCCCATTAACGGCAGAGACGGAAACGCCGGAGTGGTTTTAGTGGGTATACTCCCTCCCCCTTGTAATAGAGATGGCTGGAGGGTGTGAGTCCCACATACCCCCCATTATAGCTCCCCGGCTGGGGGGATGTGTACGTGCATTTCCACTCCGTCAAAAAAAATAGGTTTCTCTCCACTTATCCGGCGTAAAAGGCGACAGTGCCGCACGGCATTTGGCTAAAGATCCTACTAGAACTAGAACTAGCATATGATGACAACACGGACCTTAACTCAGTCTCCCCTGTAACCTGGGTTCCGTTTGCTCGGAAAAGGGGTCTCGCTTGTTACGTGTCTTGTTCTAGCTGCCTAGAGTGCCTAGTTCTCCTTTGGACCAGTTAAGTCAGTGGTACTCGTATATACCGTTATCATGCGATACCTCTATTTCCTAATTAATTATCTCATACAAATATACCTAGTATTCAATATCGCAATAAAACCGAGAGAAAAATTCCATCTAGTGCAAAATTAAATTTACCTATTCAGAACTTGTATTTTGGGTAACAGTAGATGTTTAGTGGGAACTATGTCAATGAATTAGATCAATGCTTTAATTCTAATCCAGAAAGAGCCAAGTGATTACTGATTAGGTACCTTACCTACCACACGGTAAGCGTGGTCATATATATACCATACAAAGTTCACTATGGCCAATGGCTTAAAAATAGACAAACGCTCACTCCTGAATAAGAATATCTAGGTCCAAGTCCCCGCAAGTATGAGCCACGGCATTCCATCGCGGAACTGCCATCTACCGTTACAGCGTCGCTTGCGCAGATTTTGCGCGCAAAATCCACGAAGAAAGCACGCGCGTGACCCGTTTGCCAAGCCGATGCGTGCGCGCCGCGCTAAAAACTCACACGTGACATCACCCGGTATGTCTTTTTGTTTAGAAAACAAAGGTCACAATCGTTTAACAAACATTTTGAAAAGCGCAATTTAATCTTTGTGGGGTGTTAGAAAACTGTATTCGTGCCGGGACTGGCAATAAAGTGAATTCGCGAATACGCATTGAATGCTTTCTGAGTATTTCCTTATTGTTCTATTTCGCTAGGTGAGTTCATGAATGGAGAGTTGAATTCTGATTAGTTTTTTTAACGATCACACAAAGTGGCACTACTTAGTAGTAAATAGTGTTAGTAAAGACTCGAGTTTTTGAAGCCTAAATTGCAAGAACTCGAACCAAATTTTCGGGACTAACTATGAGCTTAAAATACTTCAGAGTCTTTTAAGTCGTGAGTCCGAGTCTGTCTTATCGAGTTCTGTAGTCACAACTCAGGCTTTAAAAATACTAAAGACGATGGATCTTTTATAGTCTTATTTCAACATTATATTAATATTTTCTGGGTTGTGATAAAGTAAGGAAACCATATTAACAGACATAATTAAAAGCCAAAAAATATACTGATTGCTACACTACTTTACTGAGTAAGTTGCGTAATCTCAAGTGTTCCTACAAGTCCACTGAGTTCTAATAATAACTCAATTAATCCAAAAGCCTGGTATAGACGAAGCCAGCACTCGCTGGCTTGTTATTGTATGTAAAGCACTGGCTGCCAGCGCTGGCTTGTTATTGTATGTAAAGCACTGGCTGCCAGCGCTGGCTTGTTATTGTATGTAAAGCACTGGCTGCCAGCGCTGGCTTGTTATTGTATGTAAAGCACTGGCTGCCAGCGCTGGCTTGTTATTGTATGTAAAGCACTGGCTGCCAGCGCTGGCTTGTTATTGTATGTAAAGCACTGGCTGCCAGCACTGGCGGGAATAGAGCGCCGGCCTATTTTGCAAGCCAGTGAGCCACCACTGGCTTCGTCTAAACCTAGATTAAGCGTTAACAAAACACTCTAGTCTGTATAGATGACTCGAGTCTCTATAGAAGATTGCAGAAGACTCAATTCCCCCCCAAGTTAAAAAAAAACTTGATCTTTGATTCAATGTCTAGAATCTAAAAAACTGAGTCCAGTCTTAGAAATGAAGACTCTAAGGAAAAGAAAAGAAAGGAAGGCTGAGGCTTACCAACACTTACTAGTAAACCCAAAAGCACGAGTCCTTTCCAAAATCATAGCCAAAATCTAACCAGCAGGGTCAAGAAAGGTGTCAAGTCCTCTCGATCCGACCTTGCAAAGTGGCTCGCCCTATTATGTGTAATTTGAATAAAAATCTTTAGACACATAAAAAGGTCGAGCCTCTAGTAAATCGTTTGAGCGGGTAGCCTCAAGTGCTTTGCATAGTCCCTTATCTAATCGCTAGTAAATTATTTCCCCCAACCTATATCAAGTTTTCAAGTGCAAGGTTATTTTTTATCTGATTACCTACTTTTACGTTATCTAAAAAACATTATCTGGAAAATGACTTTCTTGGAATGTTATGGACAATTTTTAAAAAGTGGTCGGAAGACCACCTGAAAGAACCTAAGAAATGAGCACAAAATAAAAATCGAATTTGAATATGAATTAAATTCTTAGTGATGCTCTCACTTTCGCTTACACGTGTCCAGATGTGTAAGAGCGAGCATTTCCATTCCATTGCAAATTCAAATTCAATTGTTTAAACAAAATGTATCCACTATCATTTATTGTATAATCTGACCTGAGAAAGAATAATTGATTTTGTCATAGAATTGTTCAGCGACATGTACCTACTCTTCTCTTCTTCTTGTCTATCGTTTCGCTCTTGGCAGAACGGTCGTGGTCATTTCGAGGCATCCACGTCAGCAGTAGAGGCGGACACAGCTCTCCGCACGATCTCCCGCCATGTTCTGTTGGCGGACTGTACTGTCTGGCGCAATCAGATAAGCGGTTTCCTACTACTGTACAATAAAAAGCCTGAGGCCGGATTCGTCCAAACAGGAGTAAGACGATCTGACGTCAAAAGTGTAGGGACAAACCTGAGGATAACTCTTCGTGTTTGGCCGAATGGACGCCAACTTTACCCGTACGTTATTGAATATGTAGACTGTTTCGCAACGCAATCGACCGCTGCTTATACCCTCGCTTCAATCACATCCAATTGCAGTAATTGCTTCTGCGAAAGGGCTGGCCGGGGCAGTCTGACTCTTTGTTCGGGTTGCATCACTTATTGACAATTACTCGTATATACGTAAGTGTTTTTTGGTGTGTTTTACGAACAGCAACTGGGCTGGCCATTTATAGAGCTTTAATCAGCAAACTTTAAGATAGTTGCAATCAGTTTAGCTTTGGTTGAGCAGCAAAATAACTCATCACTATTTGATGTAATGCAGTTTTCCATTAAACCATAGTTGTTGTTTTAAATAAAGGAATCTTAACCATGCCCTGAGTAGGACGAGTAGGTACATTATACTTAATAAGTTTCTGTCAAAAAAAATATTTTTGGTTCAAGCTTTTATTGGCGACTGTACTTTTCTGCATACCATCATCAACTACTCATTGATACGATTCTAACGAGCCCAAACTCGATGGGGTTGTGTCGTTTTATTGCGGAGTTCCTATGGCCACCTTACAGCTCCAGCATCAGATCAGCTCCATGTCATCACAATATTGCATTGTCATGCTATATACATATGCATGCAAAATTTCAGCTCAATCGGAAACCGGGAAGTGGGTGAAATTTCAATTACTAAATTTGACCCAAAAAAAAAAAACAAACGGGGTGAGCTAAATAAAAGCTTGTAAAAAAACTTGTATTATGGATCAAATGATTCGCATGCTTCTTGTACGATTCAGTCTCACTCATCACATTGGATAAGACCGAATCCTACAAAAAGAATGCACATCTTATTGATATAGCAATGTTGGTACCTACCAATACCGCAGGGTAGTCTAAGAACCCGACCGGTTAATGTTAAATAAAGCGCCAGCCCATAGAGAAGTATCAAACTTTGGAAGTTTGCCGACCGTAATGTACACTTAAATTTTAAACAGCCGGCCCTAAGTAGCCGTTGCGTATCGCAGTCGACGGAACCGCAACTCGCAAGGCCCCCAGCATCGACCTGCCACGTTTTCCCGGAGCGCTGCATTTCCACGAGACTTTCGCTTTTTCCCGTGACGGCGACACGCTTGTTATGAAATGCTCGCACCGCTTACATCACGCCACGTCACCTAAAATAACTAGCGGTCACGGCCAAGGCCTCACGATTGCCCAGCCGTGGCAAGCCGAGGAACGAACGACCAAATGGTTCGTCGCCATACCCACTTTTACTTTTAAACCGGTCTTGAGTCAGGGGTTAACCTTTCTAAGTTCATAAATGTGGATGTGACGCTGGTTGGCGCTGATTAACGAAAACAATATATAACTAGTATAGTGTAGTACTAGTATGTCTGAACGCCCTTGACTCGCCGGCGACCGGGCGACCTTGTGTGCGCGAATGTTTTCTGTTTGTATGGCTCGGTTAGGCGTATTTTGGCGTTTTCAATAAAACGTGTACCTTACGTTTAAAACGTCCATATGCTCCAAATAGTGATCAAACTGTAGTTGAATTTAACAGTATTTTCGCGCATAAAATACAATAGTTATTGTTATTTGTTATGCAAGGGGGAAAGTTGTATTTTACCTGCGAGTGTTCATTTGAAACACGAGCTAGTGAAAGGATTCTATGATTGACCACGAGCGAAGCGAGTGATTCAAAAATAGAATCCTGAGCGCAGCGATTGTTTCAACACACGACACGTAAAATAACTTTTCAGCCGTGTATAACACAAAACTTTTCACCTCACTACAGCGAGGAAAATAAGAAAAAGGGTAAGACAAAAAAAAATATGTCATATAAAATATATCAAGAAAATAAAAACTTAAACGAGCCAAATATTTAGTACTTTTAACGTTCTACGTTTTGTTAGCTGTCACATGTCACTTAAGCTGCGTTTAAATGTCAAAACTCTTTCTTCACATGTGGATAAATAGCGATTTTCTCAATAGGTATCAAACATACAAAAAGGGCTTTCCGAGCTAGTGAGGTGAAAAATATAATCTTGAATTTCTAATAGGAAATTTGGCAAAAAACTGACATAAAAAGCCACTCTTTAACAAAGGTACACTTTTTAAGCCTCGACGCAAAAAAGGGGTGCTATAAGTTTGACGTGTCTGTGTATCTGCGTGTCTGTGTGTCTGTCTGTCGTATCGTAGCTTCTAAACGAATGGACTGATTATAAAGCTATTTTTGTCCGAAAGCTGACGTGATCGAGAGCCATCTCTTAGCTACTTTTCAACAAAATCAAAACTGAACTTTTAAATGAAAATGTTGGGTGGGTTTTTCAACTTTTCTAATAAGTTGTTAATTATACTCAAGGCTCCGCACGTTAATGGTCTTCTCTCCCTCTCACTGAGCATACGCGTGAGCGAGATGGAAGTGCGTGTTCGAAAGCGCGAATATCATGTTTTTCGGAATATTTCAGAAAACGAAAAGAAAATAAAGTTATTGTTCATTACTTTACTTTACATATTAGAAGATTATAAAATTTCATTTTTTTTGATAAAAAATGGAGCAGTAAAATGGTTACAAGTGAAATAATAAGGTTCATTTTAATTTTTTTCTCTATATACTTTCTTTTGTATAAATGGATTTCTACGAAAACTATGTTACTTCTCATATCTTGCAGATTATGATATATATTTTCCGACGTAAAAATTGTTACTTCATAATGTATGTCCCAGTTCTGTCCACTAGATATATAAGTCTATCGGAGCTATTTCGTACATACGGATTAGCGCAATTCGTCTCGGTTTGCGGCGTCTCGCGGACCGTGAACTGATGTCTCGAGGGCTGGTACTCTCTAGGTTCGAATAAGTTTCTGTCAAAAATTTCATTTTTGGTATAAGTTTTTGTTGCCGCCTGTACTTTTCTGTATACCGTCATCAACTACACATTGAGAAGATTCTAACGAGCCCAAACTCAACGGCGTTACATCGTTTAAGTAGGTACTGAATTCCCATGGCCACCTTCTGTCTCCATTATCAGATCAGCTCGATGGTACCATAATATTGAATTTCATCCAAACTATATCTTTACACAACATTTCAGATCAGTCGGTTGAAGATATCTGCTTCAAAATTGAGTTGCAAGATTCCACCCGATCAAACATTAGTTACATAGTTAGGTTAGGTTAAATTAAATAAAAGTATATACGATTTTAGTGTCAAATTTGCAGGCACTAACTTTCTACCGATATAATTGAATATGAGTGGTCAATACCACTCGCTTTTCAATTTTCTATCGCTATTTCAAAAGAGCATTTCGTAATTTTTGTCAGTTTTCGAGTCAAAGATTCGAGCGCTCGAAAATTAAATAAAAGTAAATACTATTAAAGTCTCAAAATTGCAGTCACTTACTTTCTACCGATAGAATTGAATACGAGTGGTCAATACCACTCGTTTTTAAATTTTCCATCGCTGTTTCAGAATAGCATTTCATCATTTTTGACAGTTTTCGAGTGAAAGAGTCGAGCGCTCGAAAGTCAAAAATCGGTCCCCTGGTCGACTCTGGCTTTGGCCGATGGTACATACATTGCAAGTTAATATAAAGCATGTAAAAAACTTAAACCTTCTATCAACGCCAAATCAAAAATATGCTCCTAAAGGTCTTGTTTACATCGAGTCGTTAGTTCAATAGTCGACGCGCCGTAACAAAACCATAGCGCCGTTTGACTGACAGCACCTATAAATCTGTGCAATATAAATTTAAATGCCTTTACAATAAAATTGGTTGCTGGATATGGAGTACAAGATTTGAGTAGAGTATGATTCGATTTTGTTGAACGAGCGAGCGAAGCGAACAAGGCTTTCCCTAAAAAAAAAAATCTCGTATGCCCGGCGTTTGTTCGGCTGTTCTCCTCTACAGTGCCCTATTTCTCAAAAGCTTGTAGCTTGTAATACGTCTCTTTCTAATGAGAGAAGTTGAAAAGAGGCTTCCGCTTGTAATGCAAGTTACTTTCGAGTGCTCGAATATTAAATAAAAGTACCTATTTAATTGTGATGTGGTGTTATTTTGGCTGGCAATAAACTCATTTCTTTCTTTCTTTCTATATTAATATATAAGATTATAGTGTAAAAATTGCAGGCACTTACTTTCTACCGATTGAATTGAATACGAGTACACTACCACCACCACCACCACAACTCGCCACTCCACCACTCGTTTTTCAATTTTCTATTGCTGTTTTAAAATAGCATTTCATCATTTTTGACAGTTTTCGAGTGAAAGAGGCGAGCGCTCGAAAGTCAAAAATCAGTCCCCAGGTCGCATTTCTCAGCTGATTCTCTTGAAATTTTGTGAGTAGGTTCTATGATAATATGTAAAGATTTTTTGGTCGAGTCTTCTGTTCACAGGAGGCACTAGTTTTAACTGGTTTAGTTGGCAACCCTAACCGTAACCTTGCCGGGCCCCTGACCAGCAACGAATTAGTCTACGTTTTGGATAGCCTGTTTCGCACATCTAGCGATAATTGGCATAATTAGATATGCCTCAGCTCTTGATAATTTCCACGACGCACTATGATTCCTTTACATGGAATTTAACTCCTTTGTACCTATCTATTTACTCGACAGTTTAGCAGTGTTTTCGCAAATTTTGATTTCCTGCGCTTGCCATGTTTGATCTGTAGTACCCAAGTTTATAGAGATGTGAAAATTTGCAATATTAACATGGGCTTCTTAATGGAAGGTTATGTTAGGCCATGATTTCTGTAGCATACATATTTACCGTAAAGTTGAACAATCTCTATAGCAAATGGGCTGATAAATATGGCATGATAGTTAAGAGTTTTCCTCCGCAAATAATATCACAAACTTTATGTTTAATAAATCGTTTGGAAATCTGAACATCTTCTAAAATGAATCAGTGATTTTGAATAGTCTATTTCCAAATTAATTATTTAGAACAGTCGTCTTCCTATGTGGACGCAGGCTTGGATCTTTCAAACAAACTGCCAAAAAGGTGCAGTCAACGAAAAATGTATGCAAATCTACACGAGTCTAGACTGTACATCCGGTACTTACTCGGCTAAATCATAAGTACGTTAAACCAACATCACCAAGACGGAGCTATTTTTGGAATGGAGAATATTCGAGCTACCTACTTAACTTTGTCTATGACTAAATGAAATCCTCATCTTTAGCCTATTATACTGAGTATTTTTATATTCTTCAATGGGACATAACTAGTCATTGTGGCACTCTTTGGGGGAGGCCTATGTCCAGCAGTGGACGTCTTACGGCTGATATGATATTGACTAGATTTGTATATTAACCCATTCAGCGCCCATGACGACACACATGCGTCAGAGCGCTACGGGCGCTTTTTGCTACATACGGAGTTTAAGCTGCTACGGACTACGGCGTAGCGCTACGAGCGTAGCGTGGCCGTAAATGGGTTAACGCATTTGAGGCAACGGAATGCTACGTGTGCTACGCCGTAGCGCGTAGCAGCATTTTCCATTTTGTAGCGGAAATCCCACGTAGACGAATGACTCAAATGTGAGTCATTGACCTTGAATGGCTTAAGGTTCAAAATTTTGTGGAGCGCATTCTTGGCTTACTGTAACTGTACAGTAAGCCAAGAATGTGCTCCACAAAATTTTGAACCTTAATTATTATTATTCTGGTTGAAGCGTTCATAGCCCGGCGGCGCTTGCGTATCGGAAGCGATAACGCAGGTCAAGCAAAGACGGCAGGGGTCAGTTTTTGGATGGGTGACCGCCTGTTTGAGTGGTTACTATAAATGAGCGCTTCCGTGCTTTGGAAGGCACGCTAAGAAGTTGATCCCGGTTGCTGTCTATGACAGTATTCGTTAAGCCGAGTTAGAGGCCTTCGGGCGGCTTAAGAACCTCTAACAGTCGAGTTGCCCACTCACTTGACAAAGGGGGGACAACTGTCACTCGCGTCCGCAGGAGCTATACCTACCACAACCCTGCACGTGTCCCCTGGGTGGTACTAAAGTGTGACAAACTCAAAAAAAGGCCAAAAATAATATATGCCATACGATTAAATAAATTATTCTGGTAGTGGCTTCCGGGCTGTCAAAGCCCTTGTATCACTGCGACCATCGCTGATCTATTGTGATCGCCACTTACTAAAATTCTTGGTCAAGTCCTGCAAACTCAAAGAATTGCAGGATTTTGTTGATCTCAACAAATTTGATCTCCTCCGGGCACATGATGTGTTTGGCCAAGAAGGAGTTACGACTGCGCATGAGGCAAGGGCAATCGGTTAGGATGTGTGTAGGCGTCTCCTCTGCTTTAAAGCAGAATCTGCACTGCCTTGTGCCACACAGTGTAAACAATACACAAGATGTTCTTCTGATGATTATGATGATGGTTGTCTGTTCCAGGCATGGTGTTCATAGCGGGCTTCATCGTGATCCTGTCGGCGCTGATGTTCTTCTTCCCAAAGCAGATCCGGCAGGAGCCCGTGCCCGTCATCAGGAAGGTCAAGGGGAAGAATCAGCCTTTCTTCAAAGGTAGCTTCCATAAACATCATCAATTCATCAATTTCATAATACATACCACATACTCCACAAAGAATCTGGAAGTTCCCGGAAGCAACTACCCTTAGGGCCTATGCCTATGCAGACTGCGTTTTTTCCCCGCCGTCGACGCGCGTTCCCCTACTACCATCCGCTAGGTAGTACTTAGCAGTGCAATTTGAAAGGCTGTTAGAATAAGTGACTCTCAGGCCCCGTAGCATGGATGGAAGATAAGAGCGGCGTCTCGTTCTATCGAACGGTGTCAGCCAGGGACGGATGCTCTATTTTATCACTTATCGCGTGATAAGAGACCGTCCATGCTACGGGGCCTGGTTGAAGCGGCATATAAAAGGTCAACGAAAAATAAAAATAGAAAATAATTCAGAGTTAAGAGCTCGAGATAGAACAATATTCTTATAAGCCAAAAACTGACCTATATGTTCACGTTCTGTAATATTAGACTAGCTATAAATTGGGTGCTACGAATCTACTTACTGACGGATAACGTCCGTCTTGATAAAAGGAGGAGAGAATCTATGAAAAGAAGAAATCACCGGACCTACTTATAACATCATTGCTCGTCTTAATCTCTGCATCATCTCATGTTAGTCCAACCCCATGTTTTTCTCAGACATTATACTGAACTCCCACCATTAATTTTCAGATTTTTTCGCCACGATAAAACGGCAGGTGACAAACGACATCCTAATGTGGCGGACGGCGTCCTCAGTGCTCCATCTGATGCCGATCTCAGGCGTGTACAGTTTCCTGCCCAAGTATCTGGAGAAGCAGTTCCGGCTGCCAACGCACGACGCCAACCTTGTCTCGGGTGAGGTACTATGACGAACATGACTGCTGAGACGACAAAAAAGATGGCTACTAAACTAACTACAATAAGGTTGAAAGTAGCGGTCGTTGGGGAAAAATGCTGACTAGGTCACCTCCGCTCAGTCTGGGTAGAAGGGGCGTCGCCAGATGTCATGAGTTGCGTGTTAATCGTGCGAAGTAAGAGATAATGTTTATGACGAATACTATTCGTCGTTCTTTCGCGGAGAGAGACCATTACTGCTATAAAGATATGAAGTTGCTTGGAGATTCTTGTACGTAAATAGTTAAGAAGAGTTTAATGAAAGCCATCTGTTTGTGGAGTCCGGTCTGTTCATGCTTGCAAGGGTTAACTACCTAAATACTAGTGTTATTATCATTATTTTGACGAGATACATCATTCTGTTCTTGACACGATTTATTGATATTGACCCTGTACATCTCTGACAATATTACATCAATGATCCTTTTTTTCGGTTTTAACGCTTAGAGACAGTATACATCTCTATAAGAACATTAGAATAATTATTAATTGTATTTGGACGCTCTGAGACCTTATACTTCTCTGGGGTACTAAATTAATATCATAAACTTATTGTTAATTCTGATACAGACTATCGAATGTAATTGATAATATTTTACACTTTTGGATTTTTTTTAGTTTTCATTTAGTGACATTTACTTTGTTAACCGTTTAGGTACTAACTGGTTAAAATCTGCAATTTTTTTATGATTATTGTGTAAGATCATTAATATTATATTGTAGAATACCATTTGACATGTAAAACTGCCCTTGTGGCCTATTTGCAGAATAAATAATTGATTTTGATTTTGATTTTTTGATCAAGCGTTATATTAAGAATAAAGCATTCGAAGAATTTTTGTATTTTCTGAATATATAGTTCAGTATATTTGGTTGTTCCATTTGAATGTAAGTACCATAACTTTATTTGACGGCCTCCGTAGCCCAGTGGGTAGTGACTCTGCCTACGAAGCTGGAGGTCCTGGGTTCGAATCCCGGTCAGGGCATTCATTTGTGTGTTTATCACGAATATTTGTTCCTGAGTTATGGATGTTATATATGTAAATAAGTATCTATATGTATTTATCTATTATATATATCATCGCCTAGTACCCATAACACAAGCCTTATTGAGCTTACCGTGGGCCTAGGTTGATTTGTGTAAGATTGTCCCATAATATATTATTATATTATTAAATGTCACCCAACTCACCCAGTGTGATAATGGCTAACAATTTTCTAGCCTACTGGCATTATTACATACAATTGAACGGAAAATGAAGGTTGGTTAACTGTCAAGTTAAATTGTGCCGTAATGTGGCCTGAAAATAACTACTCTGATGACCTTATAACAGTATTGATACAATCAAAGTATCTAGTTGTGAACCGTACCTACCGAATCAAAAATTTTGCTCAGGTACTTTTATCGCTTTGTGTGGCTTCGATGTGGATAATAGTATAAAATTATAAATAGGTAAATAGCGACGCAGTGCGGTGGCGATAACAGCCGTGAAATTGAATTTGCAAATTCTCAGGGCGGGGAAGGCGGTGCTCTATGTGACCTATCTCATAAGAATGGGCTTGTGATTTTAAATTTGTTTACGATGCCATTCGAACCAGTTTTTGTAGATGAACAAATGTTTGTATGGAAGCAACTACATTTAAAGGTCATTAATACCCAAAAAATCGATTTAAAGACGGACCTCGCTGACAGCAGCCGAAACGCTTCATACTGATTGGCTTTAAAGTATGACGTCACACCGTGCAATTTGTACTAACCGTTGCATGGAAAATGAAGTAAATTGCTGTTTCGGTCGCGAAATACTGCGTTTAGGTCCATAGTTGTCATACAAAATTGTTTCTATAAAAGCGTAAGGATTCTATTGGTACCTTTAAATTTACTCTTGGACAATAAATAAAAAAAACTTTTTTTTCGAAACTTTCAAGGTTCATATCTTTTTATGATTTGAATTATATTTTGTAATTTATACTTTATGACAATCATTTGATGGTTTACTATCCATTTAGCAACACGACGTTATCAATTTTAACACCACGCAACAAGCCTATTTCGAATAGTACGGTCAGTCTCACAAGGGGCTTACCACCTTTGTACCGTGTCTCATTAAACTTCATGTTAAACTGCCATATGAAATTGTCAAACGAGTGAAAACGACAAGGTACTTAGGTGTTCAGCGACTTATGAGGCCGACTCTACAAACATTACCACCACAGAGCTTTAGGGTGGGTTGCACCAAAACAGTCTGTAATCGTAAACGGTGTTCGTCAAAATCGAAATACAGGGTGCTCCCGGGAATTTCCGTTAACTTTGGCATAGTGCAGAGTAAATTCACAGAAACAAATTAGCATAATTATAAAAAAAAAAAAAAAAAAATTTTTTTACAAAATAATTTAATGTAGCATTCACGGATATTGTCTTATTATTGTACAAGGGCCTTGAAACACATGAAATAAAATATATGAATGTAAAAAAATATGTAATATCGACGGAACTCACTTTGTAAACCTTCTTGTAGTGTATAGGAGCCTTACAAAATTTAAAGGCTCTTAACTGTGACGTCATATGTCACAGTTAAGAGCCATTAACACTGGTTAAATCTGCAAAACTGATTAAATTAAACATTGAATATCTTGATAACAGTAGGAGTTAAGATACTGCTGTCTTGGAGAAATTAACTTTATTTGATCTAAACTATGCCCCCTTGCAATTAACGGAAATTCCCGGGAACACGTTGTATATAAAAGTAAAAGTAATAAAAGTATGGAAAGTTTGACAGCTTTCTATGGAGTGACAGCTGCCGGCGCCATATTTAACGTTGATCGGTCTGTTACCGTAAATTAGTGCAACCTGCCCTTATAATATATTTCGGATTGGAAGGGTCCGGTGACAGCTGTCATCTCAGTCCAGTTTGTCATCTTTGACGTTTCATGACATAAACCGTACTGAGGCGAAAGCTGTCTCCTGACTCTTCCAATCTATAATATAATAATTTATAGTGGTGTAAAGACGGTCTTACTAATGTGCCGACGGAAAGTTTCCTATATTGCGAAATGTTTCTGCAATTTAACATAGGAATATTTCGGAAATTCCCCTCATTTTTGTATAGGACTTGAAACTTTCCATTCCCAACATGGAAATTTACGTCCTGAGAAGCATAAAACTGTAACTCTTATTTATACATAGTGTATAAGAGTTACAGTTTTATGCTTCTCAGTACGTAAATTTCTTTAATTCCTTATGAAACTTTCTAGAAATTTTCGAGAACTTTTCCAACTTTTTGGAAACTTTCCGCAATTTGCACATCACTAGACGGTCTTAAGTATTTTTTTATTTATTTATTTGCGTCAGGCAACAAGGCCCGATATTATTATATCAATATACAACACTTATAATGTAACACAATAATTCGTTAAGACGGCGATGCGCGGCGCCTACCGTCAAATAACAGTGATATTGTCAAATACATACCCGTAACATTAAGCGATGTTCCAGGTTTGGGCGGCATTCTAGTCATGGGTCTCGGCATCATCACGTCGGGAGTGGTGATCCTGAAGCTGGTGCCGACGGCGAGACAAGTCGCAGCCTGGACCGCGGCCACCGCCGCCATCTATAGCGCTGGTGAGTTCTATTTCCAAACATACAGGGCTCAGTTTGGCACTCTTTAGGGTTCCGTACCTCAAAAGGAAAAAAACGGAACCCTTATAGATTCGTCATGCCTGTCTGTCTGTCCGTCCGTATGTCACAACCATTTTTTTCCGAAACTATAAGACCTATACTGTTGAAAATTGGTAAGTAGATGTATTCTGTGAACCGCATTAAGTTTTTCACACAAAAATAGAAAAAAAAACATTAAGTTTTGGGGGTTCCCCATACTCAGGACTGCAACTCAAAAAAATAATTTTCATCAAACCGATACGTGTGGGGTATCTTTGGATAGGTGTTCAAAAATGATATTGAGGTTTGTAATATATTTTTTTTCTAAACTGAATAGTTTGCGCGAGAGACACTTCCAAAGTGGTAAAATGTGTGTAACTTCTAAAATAAGAGAGCGATAAAACTAAAAAAAATATATGATGTACATTACCATGCAAACTTCCAATGAAAATTAGTTTGAACGAGATCTAGTAAGTAGTTTTTTTTAATACGTCATAAATCGTAAACGTAAATTTATTTTACGGAACCCTTCATGTGCGAGTGATTTGACCGCGTCGTGACATGGTTGGCACATCGACCGGTTACTATACCAGATAATGTGTCCAATCTATTTGGCAATTACGTCATGTCATCCTTTAAAATCACACCTAGTATTACCTTCGCCTAGTATTTGTGTAATGGACGTGGTTCGGTCTTTCATTCTATGTCTCTTGCACTTACTTACAGAAACAAAGAGGCGATACATGAAAGACTTTATTGAATTCTTCGAATTTGAACTGTGTTGAAAAGGATTATTGTTTTCCAGGCATGGTGGTCCTGATGTTCGTGAGCTGTCCGGAGGAGAGCTACCGCGCACTTAGCTTGAGTGGCGGGAGCGGCGCGGCTGGACTTAACTGCAGCTCGGCCTGCGGCTGCGACAGTGTGCCCTACAGTCCTGTGTGTGGCCAGGTGGGCATTTTTTTTTCAAAGTGTACCATTTTATTGAATAGGCGTCATTCCATTACTTAAGAGGGCTACTTTACCATACAAATAGTAACGGAATGGACGTAACGGAACGAATACTTCGCAGATTCACGTGTTTAATATACTGTTTTTACAAGGTTTCTTTTAACTTGCACTGTTCGTACGAGTATGTATGTAAATATGTAAGTATGTAAGTTGTCCGTCAAAATTTGCAATCCGATTTTCAGTCACTTCCCGTCATCCAATTGAGCTGAAATTTTGCAAGCGTATGTATATCGCATGACAATGCAATATTATGATGTCATGGAGCTGATCTGATGCTGGAGCTGGAAGGTGGCCATAGGAACTCCGCAATAAAACGACACAACCCCATCGACTTTGGGCTCGTTAGAATCGTCTCAATGAGTAGTTGATGATGGTATGTAGAAGAGTACAGTCGGCAATAAAAACTTGTACCAAATATGAAATTTTTGACAGAAACTTATTAACAATTGTAATAGTATTTTACTGAAATCATGGTTAATGATAATGACAGATTAAGATAATTGAGTCACATTAGCAGAAAAATTATAGGAACCTTCGTAATCTCGTAACGGAACCAGGACACTAGTTTTTGGGTCCACCACTCCACGCACCGTTCGCGCGCGATTTCTAGCCACTACTCACAGTTTGTAAACAAAACGAATGATGTTACGTAACGGTATGTGATGCTTGATGAAAATAAACACCTAATTTGGTAATAAAAATACCTTGTTCCCACAAAATCATCGTAACAGAATGTGGACATGTCCACTTTTCCAAAATCACTGGACAAGATTAATTGTAGTTTATTATGTAAAAAATACTTTAGCGAGATAAATATAAGGTTGATTTAAGAAAATTCATGTTTTCCACTATCAGAAACAAGTATTTCCAGGCACAATATACAAGTCCTAATACTTCGAATCGATACTTGAAGTTGGCTTTCCGCAGGTGGACAGGCAAAAATCGAGGGTCGGCAGCCAGAAAAACCAAGAAAATGTGCTAAATTTAATGCTAAATGATAGGTTTTTTGGGTTATTATACGATTTAGATATATTATTGACGTTTTAAAATTGCTACAAGTACAATTTTTCAACGTGTTTCGTATTTGTAGGATGTCAAAGGCACTGGACACGCCAAAAACATCAAGGTACAAGAAAAATAAAAAATGCCCAGGTACAGCTCATATACATATATTCACACTTTAAATATATCCAATTATATGCCCAGTCTAACTGAATCACCTCGAGAGCACTAGCCAGACCTGTCTCTCATACCCCTTCGGTAAATGCTCGTTCGCACTAAGACCGAAAAAGCACGTGCTGTGCGGCGAACGGGATGCCATGATTTGAATTCTCTAGCAAGCTGTTACACATCGGTGTTGTAAGATATATGATCTCCTGTACGTGAGTACTATTATTTATAATTTACTCTGTTGTAGTGTGCGCAACACGCACACACTCTCAGTATAGCTAGTATATAAGCCCATGTATAATAATAATAAATAATAAATATTACGGGACAATCTTACACAAATCAACCTAGGACCACGGTAAGCTCAATAAGGCTTGTGTTGTGGGTACTAGGCGACGATATATATAATAGATAAATACATATAGATACTTATATACATATATAACATCCATAACTCAGGAACAAATATTCGTGATAAACACACAAATAAATGCCCTGACCGGGATTCGAACCCGGGACCTCCAGCTTCGTAGGCAGTGTCACTACCAGCTGGGCTACGGAGGCCGTTAAACCATATTTAGACGTTGTTTCAATACGCCCATCCTTACATGGCGACCTTGCCAGTGCGGCCTTGTGCCGTACTGGCGGCACGCTGTGCCAGCCAGAAAGGAACTTAAGCGACCTTGGTGAAATAGAACCATTTTCCATTGAACATTTATTTTATCACCGTATTAGAATTTATACAGAAATATATGAGTGAATTATTAATTCAATCCAAGCTGAGTGACAAGGACCTTTTAATGTGAAACATTGTAATAAAAATCAGGACTGAAAGTGCAATTGAAAGGGAAAATTAAAGTGGACTTAAACAACTTGGTTTCAACAAAATATACAGTTAAAAACCAGTGGCAAAATAAATAAAACTAAAGTTAAACGAACTTAACTTCAAAAAAGTTTTCTCGTGAACAAGAAAATTACTTGTACCAAGCTTTTAAGCAAATATTCCGGGGATTGTGACGTTGGTCCAGCTGGGTGTTGTTCGTGACCACAACGACATACAGGATGGCGAAAATCGGGAGTTTCACACACCCGCACAGCACACACTATTACACTGTGTCTCTTAGCGACGCGTGCCGCCCGATTCGAACTTAAGTTCAGTCTCACTAGGCACCTTTGAGCACATGACGGTACCAGCAGATACATGTGAAAGATTCATGGTGCGGGCGCGGGTAAACGTAGTAGGAGCATTTTCTTCGCGAAGCTATTTGGTGTGTCTCAAAACTAAATGAATATTCGATACGGAGAATTATCAGCATCATCATATCAGCCGAAAGACGTCCACTGCTGGATAAGGCCTCCTCCAAAGAGCGCGACAATGACCCTTCCTGCACCACTCGCATCCAGCGAACTCCCGCGACTTCTACCAGGTCATCAGTCCACCTTGTGGGATAAAACTCAAACATCTTACGACCCAATTCCTTCTGTGACGCTGTCAGACTTTAAATCTTAACTGATTTGTTTCAGGACGCCTACACATACACTTCACCGTGCCAGGCGGGCTGCGTGGGCAGCGTGCAGGTGGACAACAGCACGTGGCTCTACCACGGCTGCGGCTGCATAGCCAACAACGGGACTGGACTGAAGGCGATCACCGCGTAAGTACTATACTGGTGGCTACACATACACTTCACCGTGCCAGGCGGGCTGCGTGGGCAGCGTGCAGGTGGACAACAGCACGTGGCTCTACCACGGCTGCGGCTGCATAGCCAACAACGGGACTGGACTGAAGGCGATCACCGCGTAAGTACTATACTGGTGGCTACACATACACTTCACCGTGCCAGGCGGGCTGCGTGGGCAGCGTGCAGGTGGACAACAGCACGTGGCTCTACCACGGCTGCGGCTGCATAGCCAACAACGGGACTGGACTGAAGGCGATCACCGCGTAAGTACTATACTGGTGGCTACACATACACTTCACCGTGCCAGGCGGGCTGCGTGGGCAGCGTGCAGGTGGACAACAGCACGTGGCTCTACCACGGCTGCGGCTGCATAGCCAACAACGGGACTGGACTGAAGGCGATCACCGCGTAAGTACTATACTGGTGGCTACACATACACTTCACCGTGCCAGGCGGGCTGCGTGGGCAGCGTGCAGGTGGACAACAGCACGTGGCTCTACCACGGCTGCGGCTGCATAGCCAACAACGGGACTGGACTGAAGGCGATCACCGCGTAAGTACTGTAATGGTGGCTACACATACACTTCACCGTGCCAGGCGGGCTGCGTGGGCAGCGTGCAGGTGGACAACAGCACGTGGCTCTACCACGGCTGCGGCTGCATAGCCAACAACGGGACTGGACTGAAGGCGATCACCGCGTAAGTACTGTAATGGTGGCTACACATACACTTCACCGTGCCAGGCGGGCTGCGTGGGCAGCGTGCAGGTGGACAACAGCACGTGGCGCTACCACGGCTGCGGCTGCATAGCCAACAACGGGACTGGACTGAAGGCGATCACCGCGTAAGTACTGTAATGGTGGCTACACATACACTTCACCGTGCCAGGCGGGCTGCGTGGGCAGCGTGCAGGTGGACAACAGCACGTGGCTCTACCACGGCTGCGGCTGCATAGCCAACAACGGGACTGGACTGAAGGCGATCACCGCGTAAGTACTGTAATGGTGGCTACACATACACTTCACCGTGCCAGGCGGGCTGCGTGGGCAGCGTGCAGGTGGACAACAGCACGTGGCTCTACCACGGCTGCGGCTGCATAGCCAACAACGGGACTGGACTGAAGGCGATCACCGCGTAAGTACTATACTGGTGGCTACACATACACTTCACCGTGCCAGGCGGGCTGCGTGGGCAGCGTGCAGGTGGACAACAGCACGTGGCTCTACCACGGCTGCGGCTGCATAGCCAACAACGGGACTGGACTGAAGGCGATCACCGCGTAAGTACTATACTGGTGGCTACACATACACTTCACCGTGCCAGGCGGGCTGCGTGGGCAGCGTGCAGGTGGACAACAGCACGTGGCTCTACCACGGCTGCGGCTGCATAGCCAACAACGGGACTGGACTGAAGGCGATCACCGCGTAAGTACTATACTGGTGGCTACACATACACTTCACCGTGCCAGGCGGGCTGCGTGGGCAGCGTGCAGGTGGACAACAGCACGTGGCTCTACCACGGCTGCGGCTGCATAGCCAACAACGGGACTGGACTGAAGGCGATCACCGCGTAAGTACTGTAATGGTGGCTACACATACACTTCACCGTGCCAGGCGGGCTGCGTGGGCAGCGTGCAGGTGGACAACAGCACGTGGCGCTACCACGGCTGCGGCTGCATAGCCAACAACGGGACTGGACTGAAGGCGATCACCGCGTAAGTACTGTAATGGTGGCTACACATACACTTCACCGTGCCAGGCGGGCTGCGTGGGCAGCGTGCAGGTGGACAACAGCACGTGGCTCTACCACGGCTGCGGCTGCATAGCCAACAACGGGACTGGACTGAAGGCGATCACCGCGTAAGTACTGTAATGGTGGCTACACATACACTTCACCGTGCCAGGCGGGCTGCGTGGGCAGCGTGCAGGTGGACAACAGCACGTGGCTCTACCACGGCTGCGGCTGCATAGCCAACAACGGGACTGGACTGAAGGCGATCACCGCGTAAGTACTATACTGGTGGCTACACATACACTTCACCGTGCCAGGCGGGCTGCGTGGGCAGCGTGCAGGTGGACAACAGCACGTGGCTCTACCACGGCTGCGGCTGCATAGCCAACAACGGGACTGGACTGAAGGCGATCACCGCGTAAGTACTATACTGGTGGCTACACATACACTTCACCGTGCCAGGCGGGCTGCGTGGGCAGCGTGCAGGTGGACAACAGCACGTGGCTCTACCACGGCTGCGGCTGCATAGCCAACAACGGGACTGGACTGAAGGCGATCACCGCGTAAGTACTATACTGGTGGCTACACATACACTTCACCGTGCCAGGCGGGCTGCGTGGGCAGCGTGCAGGTGGACAACAGCACGTGGCTCTACCACGGCTGCGGCTGCATAGCCAACAACGGGACTGGACTGAAGGCGATCACCGCGTAAGTACTATACTGGTGGCTACACATACACTTCACCGTGCCAGGCGGGCTGCGTGGGCAGCGTGCAGGTGGACAACAGCACGTGGCTCTACCACGGCTGCGGCTGCATAGCCAACAACGGGACTGGACTGAAGGCGATCACCGCGTAAGTACTATACTGGTGGCTACACATACACTTCACCGTGCCAGGCGGGCTGCGTGGGCAGCGTGCAGGTGGACAACAGCACGTGGCTCTACCACGGCTGCGGCTGCATAGCCAACAACGGGACTGGACTGAAGGCGATCACCGCGTAAGTACTGTAATGGTGGCTACACATACACTTCACCGTGCCAGGCGGGCTGCGTGGGCAGCGTGCAGGTGGACAACAGCACGTGGCTCTACCACGGCTGCGGCTGCATAGCCAACAACGGGACTGGACTGAAGGCGATCACCGCGTAAGTACTATACTGGTGGCTACACATACACTTCACCGTGCCAGGCGGGCTGCGTGGGCAGCGTGCAGGTGGACAACAGCACGTGGCTCTACCACGGCTGCGGCTGCATAGCCAACAACGGGACTGGACTGAAGGCGATCACCGCGTAAGTACTATACTGGTGGCTACACATACACTTCACCGTGCCAGGCGGGCTGCGTGGGCAGCGTGCAGGTGGACAACAGCACGTGGCTCTACCACGGCTGCGGCTGCATAGCCAACAACGGGACTGGACTGAAGGCGATCACCGCGTAAGTACTATACTGGTGGCTACACATACACTTCACCGTGCCAGGCGGGCTGCGTGGGCAGCGTGCAGGTGGACAACAGCACGTGGCTCTACCACGGCTGCGGCTGCATAGCCAACAACGGGACTGGACTGAAGGCGATCACCGCGTAAGTACTATACTGGTGGCTACACATACACTTCACCGTGCCAGGCGGGCTGCGTGGGCAGCGTGCAGGTGGACAACAGCACGTGGCTCTACCACGGCTGCGGCTGCATAGCCAACAACGGGACTGGACTGAAGGCGATCACCGCGTAAGTACTGTAATGGTGGCTACACATACACTTCACCGTGCCAGGCGGGCTGCGTGGGCAGCGTGCAGGTGGACAACAGCACGTGGCGCTACCACGGCTGCGGCTGCATAGCCAACAACGGGACTGGACTGAAGGCGATCACCGCGTAAGTACTGTAATGGTGGCTACACATACACTTCACCGTGCCAGGCGGGCTGCGTGGGCAGCGTGCAGGTGGACAACAGCACGTGGCTCTACCACGGCTGCGGCTGCATAGCCAACAACGGGACTGGACTGAAGGCGATCACCGCGTAAGTACTATACTGGTGGCTACACATACACTTCACCGTGCCAGGCGGGCTGCGTGGGCAGCGTGCAGGTGGACAACAGCACGTGGCTCTACCACGGCTGCGGCTGCATAGCCAACAACGGGACTGGACTGAAGGCGATCACCGCGTAAGTACTATACTGGTGGCTACACATACACTTCACCGTGCCAGGCGGGCTGCGTGGGCAGCGTGCAGGTGGACAACAGCACGTGGCTCTACCACGGCTGCGGCTGCATAGCCAACAACGGGACTGGACTGAAGGCGATCACCGCGTAAGTACTGTAATGGTGGCTACACATACACTTCACCGTGCCAGGCGGGCTGCGTGGGCAGCGTGCAGGTGGACAACAGCACGTGGCTCTACCACGGCTGCGGCTGCATAGCCAACAACGGGACTGGACTGAAGGCGATCACCGCGTAAGTACTATACTGGTGGCTACACATACACTTCACCGTGCCAGGCGGGCTGCGTGGGCAGCGTGCAGGTGGACAACAGCACGTGGCTCTACCACGGCTGCGGCTGCATAGCCAACAACGGGACTGGACTGAAGGCGATCACCGCGTAAGTACTATACTGGTGGCTACACATACACTTCACCGTGCCAGGCGGGCTGCGTGGGCAGCGTGCAGGTGGACAACAGCACGTGGCTCTACCACGGCTGTGGCTGCATAGCCAACAACGGGACTGGACTGAAGGCGATCACCGCGTAAGTACTATACTGGTGGCTACACATACACTTCACCGTGCCAGGCGGGCTGCGTGGGCAGCGTGCAGGTGGACAACAGCACGTGGCTCTACCACGGCTGCGGCTGCATAGCCAACAACGGGACTGGACTGAAGGCGATCACCGCGTAAGTACTGTAATGGTGGCTACACATACACTTCACCGTGCCAGGCGGGCTGCGTGGGCAGCGTGCAGGTGGACAACAGCACGTGGCTCTACCACGGCTGCGGCTGCATAGCCAACAACGGGACTGGACTGAAGGCGATCACCGCGTAAGTACTATACTGGTGGCTACACATACACTTCACCGTGCCAGGCGGGCTGCGTGGGCAGCGTGCAGGTGGACAACAGCACGTGGCTCTACCACGGCTGCGGCTGCATAGCCAACAACGGGACTGGACTGAAGGCGATCACCGCGTAAGTACTGTAATGGTGGCTACACATACACTTCACCGTGCCAGGCGGGCTGCGTGGGCAGCGTGCAGGTGGACAACAGCACGTGGCTCTACCACGGCTGCGGCTGCATAGCCAACAACGGGACTGGACTGAAGGCGATCACCGCGTAAGTACTGTAATGGTGGCTACACATACACTTCACCGTGCCAGGCGGGCTGCGTGGGCAGCGTGCAGGTGGACAACAGCACGTGGCTCTACCACGGCTGCGGCTGCATAGCCAACAACGGGACTGGACTGAAGGCGATCACCGCGTAAGTACTATACTGGTGGCTACACATACACTTCACCGTGCCAGGCGGGCTGCGTGGGCAGCGTGCAGGTGGACAACAGCACGTGGCTCTACCACGGCTGCGGCTGCATAGCCAACAACGGGACTGGACTGAAGGCGATCACCGCGTAAGTACTGTAATGGTGGCTACACATACACTTCACCGTGCCAGGCGGGCTGCGTGGGCAGCGTGCAGGTGGACAACAGCACGTGGCTCTACCACGGCTGCGGCTGCATAGCCAACAACGGGACTGGACTGAAGGCGATCACCGCGTAAGTACTATACTGGTGGCTACACATACACTTCACCGTGCCAGGCGGGCTGCGTGGGCAGCGTGCAGGTGGACAACAGCACGTGGCTCTACCACGGCTGCGGCTGCATAGCCAACAACGGGACTGGACTGAAGGCGATCACCGCGTAAGTACTGTAATGGTGGCTACACATACACTTCACCGTGCCAGGCGGGCTGCGTGGGCAGCGTGCAGGTGGACAACAGCACGTGGCTCTACCACGGCTGCGGCTGCATAGCCAACAACGGGACTGGACTGAAGGCGATCACCGCGTAAGTACTATACTGGTGGCTACACATACACTTCACCGTGCCAGGCGGGCTGCGTGGGCAGCGTGCAGGTGGACAACAGCACGTGGCTCTACCACGGCTGCGGCTGCATAGCCAACAACGGGACTGGACTGAAGGCGATCACCGCGTAAGTACTATACTGGTGGCTACACATACACTTCACCGTGCCAGGCGGGCTGCGTGGGCAGCGTGCAGGTGGACAACATCACGTGGCTCTACCACGGCTGCGGCTGCATAGCCAACAACGGGACTGGACTGAAGGCGATCACCGCGTAAGTACTGTAATGGTGGCTACACATACACTTCACCGTGCCAGGCGGGCTGCGTGGGCAGCGTGCAGGTGGACAACAGCACGTGGCTCTACCACGGCTGCGGCTGCATAGCCAACAACGGGACTGGACTGAAGGCGATCACCGCGTAAGTACTATACTGGTGGCTACACATACACTTCACCGTGCCAGGCGGGCTGCGTGGGCAGCGTGCAGGTGGACAACATCACGTGGCTCTACCACGGCTGCGGCTGCATAGCCAACAACGGGACTGGACTGAAGGCGATCACCGCGTAAGTACTGTAATGGTGGCTACACATACACTTCACCGTGCCAGGCGGGCTGCGTGGGCAGCGTGCAGGTGGACAACAGCACGTGGCTCTACCACGGCTGCGGCTGCATAGCCAACAACGGGACTGGACTGAAGGCGATCACCGCGTAAGTACTATACTGGTGGCTACACATACACTTCACCGTGCCAGGCGGGCTGCGTGGGCAGCGTGCAGGTGGACAACAGCACGTGGCTCTACCACGGCTGCGGCTGCATAGCCAACAACGGGACTGGACTGAAGGCGATCACCGCGTAAGTACTGTAATGGTGGCTACACATACACTTCACCGTGCCAGGCGGGCTGCGTGGGCAGCGTGCAGGTGGACAACAGCACGTGGCTCTACCACGGCTGCGGCTGCATAGCCAACAACGGGACTGGACTGAAGGCGATCACCGCGTAAGTACTATACTGGTGGCTACACATACACTTCACCGTGCCAGGCGGGCTGCGTGGGCAGCGTGCAGGTGGACAACAGCACGTGGCTCTACCACGGCTGCGGCTGCATAGCCAACAACGGGACTGGACTGAAGGCGATCACCGCGTAAGTACTATACTGGTGGCTACACATACACTTCACCGTGCCAGGCGGGCTGCGTGGGCAGCGTGCAGGTGGACAACATCACGTGGCTCTACCACGGCTGCGGCTGCATAGCCAACAACGGGACTGGACTGAAGGCGATCACCGCGTAAGTACTGTAATGGTGGCTACACATACACTTCACCGTGCCAGGCGGGCTGCGTGGGCAGCGTGCAGGTGGACAACAGCACGTGGCTCTACCACGGCTGCGGCTGCATAGCCAACAACGGGACTGGACTGAAGGCGATCACCGCGTAAGTACTATACTGGTGGCTACACATACACTTCACCGTGCCAGGCGGGCTGCGTGGGCAGCGTGCAGGTGGACAACAGCACGTGGCTCTACCACGGCTGCGGCTGCATAGCCAACAACGGGACTGGACTGAAGGCGATCACCGCGTAAGTACTATACTGGTGGCTACACATACACTTCACCGTGCCAGGCGGGCTGCGTGGGCAGCGTGCAGGTGGACAACAGCACGTGGCTCTACCACGGCTGCGGCTGCATAGCCAACAACGGGACTGGACTGAAGGCGATCACCGCGTAAGTACTATACTGGTGGCTACACATACACTTCACCGTGCCAGGCGGGCTGCGTGGGCAGCGTGCAGGTGGACAACAGCACGTGGCTCTACCACGGCTGCGGCTGCATAGCCAACAACGGGACTGGACTGAAGGCGATCACCGCGTAAGTACTATACTGGTGGCTACACATACACTTCACCGTGCCAGGCGGGCTGCGTGGGCAGCGTGCAGGTGGACAACAGCACGTGGCTCTACCACGGCTGCGGCTGCATAGCCAACAACGGGACTGGACTGAAGGCGATCACCGCGTAAGTACTATACTGGTGGCTACACATACACTTCACCGTGCCAGGCGGGCTGCGTGGGCAGCGTGCAGGTGGACAACAGCACGTGGCTCTACCACGGCTGCGGCTGCATAGCCAACAACGGGACTGGACTGAAGGCGATCACCGCGTAAGTACTATACTGGTGGCTACACATACACTTCACCGTGCCAGGCGGGCTGCGTGGGCAGCGTGCAGGTGGACAACAGCACGTGGCTCTACCACGGCTGCGGCTGCATAGCCAACAACGGGACTGGACTGAAGGCGATCACCGCGTAAGTACTGTAATGGTGGCTACACATACACTTCACCGTGCCAGGCGGGCTGCGTGGGCAGCGTGCAGGTGGACAACAGCACGTGGCTCTACCACGGCTGCGGCTGCATAGCCAACAACGGGACTGGACTGAAGGCGATCACCGCGTAAGTACTGTAATGGTGGTGAAGCTGAGCGGTGGAATAACGAAAGCACAATAGGCTTTTAAGGCGATGCCTTGATTCGAGTCGATTTGCGAAGACCACGCCCCCTACATTCAGTAAAGCTCGAGGCTGCGCGGGCCAACGATGGGGTCAAACGAGTTTGCGCTAACTATTCTGAAGGGCTGTCAAGTTTAACATTATAAAACTGACTTTTAAAAGGTACGGTTAAAATGAGTTTTCGGTTTTTTTTAAATAATTTCGCTTCAATTCGGTTCTAAATCGATATATGAGGGCACGTCTTTTAATATTTATCCGTGGAAAAATAAAAAAGGCCGCCATCTTGAAATTCTTTAAATACGGACCGATTTCGTTCAAATTCGAGATATCTGAAGATCGAGGGGCTTCTTAATACGAATCCAAGCTTGGATTTTAGAAAAGGGTCATTTTCTTGAAATTCTTTAAATACGGTCTGAATTTGTTCAAAATCGATACTTATATTAAAGTCAGAGGGCCTCTTAACACGAATGGATTTCAAAAAAAAGGCCGCCATCTTGAAATATTTATAAATACCAAATTTTTTATCCAAGCTGTCATGTTGCCCCCTCGGACCCTAAGATATCGATTTTGAACAAAATCGGACCATATTTGGAGAATTAAAAGATGGCGGCCTCTTTTTGAAAATCCAGCCTCGGATTCATTTTAAGAAGCCCCTCGGACCCTCAGATATCGATTTTGAACAAAATCGGACCGTATTTAAGGGATTCCAGGATGGCGGCCCCTTTTTAGGGTTCCGTACTCAAAGAGTAAAACGGGACCCTATTACTAAGACTTCGCTGTCCGTCCGTCCGTCCGTCCGTCCGTCCGTCCGTCCGTCTGTCTGTCGCCAGGCTGTATCTCAAGAACCGTGATAGCTAGAGAGTTGAAATTTTTACAGATTATGTATTTCTATTGCCGCTATAACAGCAAATACTAAAAACAAAAGTACTATACTGGTGGCTACACATACACTTCACCGTGCCAGGCGGGCTGCGTGGGCAGCGTGCAGGTGGACAACAGCACGTGGCTCTACCACGGCTGCGGCTGCATAGCCAACAACGGGACTGGACTGAAGGCGATCACCGCGTAAGTACTATACTGGTGGCTACACATACACTTCACCGTGCCAGGCGGGCTGCGTGGGCAGCGTGCAGGTGGACAACAGCACGTGGCTCTACCACGGCTGCGGCTGCATAGCCAACAACGGGACTGGACTGAAGGCGATCACCGCGTAAGTACTGTAATGGTGGCTACACATACACTTCACCGTGCCAGGCGGGCTGCGTGGGCAGCGTGCAGGTGGACAACAGCACGTGGCGCTACCACGGCTGCGGCTGCATAGCCAACAACGGGACTGGACTGAAGGCGATCACCGCGTAAGTACTGTAATGGTGGCTACACATACACTTCACCGTGCCAGGCGGGCTGCGTGGGCAGCGTGCAGGTGGACAACAGCACGTGGCTCTACCACGGCTGCGGCTGCATAGCCAACAACGGGACTGGACTGAAGGCGATCACCGCGTAAGTACTGTAATGGTGGCTACACATACACTTCACCGTGCCAGGCGGGCTGCGTGGGCAGCGTGCAGGTGGACAACAGCACGTGGCTCTACCACGGCTGCGGCTGCATAGCCAACAACGGGACTGGACTGAAGGCGATCACCGCGTAAGTACTATACTGGTGGCTACACATACACTTCACCGTGCCAGGCGGGCTGCGTGGGCAGCGTGCAGGTGGACAACAGCACGTGGCTCTACCACGGCTGCGGCTGCATAGCCAACAACGGGACTGGACTGAAGGCGATCACCGCGTAAGTACTATACTGGTGGCTACACATACACTTCACCGTGCCAGGCGGGCTGCGTGGGCAGCGTGCAGGTGGACAACAGCACGTGGCTCTACCACGGCTGCGGCTGCATAGCCAACAACGGGACTGGACTGAAGGCGATCACCGCGTAAGTACTATACTGGTGGCTACACATACACTTCACCGTGCCAGGCGGGCTGCGTGGGCAGCGTGCAGGTGGACAACAGCACGTGGCTCTACCACGGCTGCGGCTGCATAGCCAACAACGGGACTGGACTGAAGGCGATCACCGCGTAAGTACTATACTGGTGGCTACACATACACTTCACCGTGCCAGGCGGGCTGCGTGGGCAGCGTGCAGGTGGACAACAGCACGTGGCTCTACCACGGCTGCGGCTGCATAGCCAACAACGGGACTGGACTGAAGGCGATCACCGCGTAAGTACTATACTGGTGGCTACACATACACTTCACCGTGCCAGGCGGGCTGCGTGGGCAGCGTGCAGGTGGACAACAGCACGTGGCTCTACCACGGCTGCGGCTGCATAGCCAACAACGGGACTGGACTGAAGGCGATCACCGCGTAAGTACTATACTGGTGGCTACACATACACTTCACCGTGCCAGGCGGGCTGCGTGGGCAGCGTGCAGGTGGACAACAGCACGTGGCTCTACCACGGCTGCGGCTGCATAGCCAACAACGGGACTGGACTGAAGGCGATCACCGCGTAAGTACTATACTGGTGGCTACACATACACTTCACCGTGCCAGGCGGGCTGCGTGGGCAGCGTGCAGGTGGACAACAGCACGTGGCTCTACCACGGCTGCGGCTGCATAGCCAACAACGGGACTGGACTGAAGGCGATCACCGCGTAAGTACTATACTGGTGGCTACACATACACTTCACCGTGCCAGGCGGGCTGCGTGGGCAGCGTGCAGGTGGACAACAGCACGTGGCTCTACCACGGCTGCGGCTGCATAGCCAACAACGGGACTGGACTGAAGGCGATCACCGCGTAAGTACTATACTGGTGGCTACACATACACTTCACCGTGCCAGGCGGGCTGCGTGGGCAGCGTGCAGGTGGACAACAGCACGTGGCTCTACCACGGCTGCGGCTGCATAGCCAACAACGGGACTGGACTGAAGGCGATCACCGCGTAAGTACTGTAATGGTGGCTACACATACACTTCACCGTGCCAGGCGGGCTGCGTGGGCAGCGTGCAGGTGGACAACAGCACGTGGCGCTACCACGGCTGCGGCTGCATAGCCAACAACGGGACTGGACTGAAGGCGATCACCGCGTAAGTACTGTAATGGTGGCTACACATACACTTCACCGTGCCAGGCGGGCTGCGTGGGCAGCGTGCAGGTGGACAACAGCACGTGGCTCTACCACGGCTGCGGCTGCATAGCCAACAACGGGACTGGACTGAAGGCGATCACCGCGTAAGTACTATACTGGTGGCTACACATACACTTCACCGTGCCAGGCGGGCTGCGTGGGCAGCGTGCAGGTGGACAACAGCACGTGGCTCTACCACGGCTGCGGCTGCATAGCCAACAACGGGACTGGACTGAAGGCGATCACCGCGTAAGTACTATACTGGTGGCTACACATACACTTCACCGTGCCAGGCGGGCTGCGTGGGCAGCGTGCAGGTGGACAACAGCACGTGGCTCTACCACGGCTGCGGCTGCATAGCCAACAACGGGACTGGACTGAAGGCGATCACCGCGTAAGTACTGTAATGGTGGCTACACATACACTTCACCGTGCCAGGCGGGCTGCGTGGGCAGCGTGCAGGTGGACAACAGCACGTGGCTCTACCACGGCTGCGGCTGCATAGCCAACAACGGGACTGGACTGAAGGCGATCACCGCGTAAGTACTATACTGGTGGCTACACATACACTTCACCGTGCCAGGCGGGCTGCGTGGGCAGCGTGCAGGTGGACAACAGCACGTGGCTCTACCACGGCTGCGGCTGCATAGCCAACAACGGGACTGGACTGAAGGCGATCACCGCGTAAGTACTATACTGGTGGCTACACATACACTTCACCGTGCCAGGCGGGCTGCGTGGGCAGCGTGCAGGTGGACAACAGCACGTGGCTCTACCACGGCTGCGGCTGCATAGCCAACAACGGGACTGGACTGAAGGCGATCACCGCGTAAGTACTATACTGGTGGCTACACATACACTTCACCGTGCCAGGCGGGCTGCGTGGGCAGCGTGCAGGTGGACAACAGCACGTGGCTCTACCACGGCTGCGGCTGCATAGCCAACAACGGGACTGGACTGAAGGCGATCACCGCGTAAGTACTATACTGGTGGCTACACATACACTTCACCGTGCCAGGCGGGCTGCGTGGGCAGCGTGCAGGTGGACAACAGCACGTGGCTCTACCACGGCTGCGGCTGCATAGCCAACAACGGGACTGGACTGAAGGCGATCACCGCGTAAGTACTGTAATGGTGGCTACACATACACTTCACCGTGCCAGGCGGGCTGCGTGGGCAGCGTGCAGGTGGACAACAGCACGTGGCTCTACCACGGCTGCGGCTGCATAGCCAACAACGGGACTGGACTGAAGGCGATCACCGCGTAAGTACTATACTGGTGGCTACACATACACTTCACCGTGCCAGGCGGGCTGCGTGGGCAGCGTGCAGGTGGACAACAGCACGTGGCTCTACCACGGCTGCGGCTGCATAGCCAACAACGGGACTGGACTGAAGGCGATCACCGCGTAAGTACTGTAATGGTGGCTACACATACACTTCACCGTGCCAGGCGGGCTGCGTGGGCAGCGTGCAGGTGGACAACAGCACGTGGCTCTACCACGGCTGCGGCTGCATAGCCAACAACGGGACTGGACTGAAGGCGATCACCGCGTAAGTACTGTAATGGTGGCTACACATACACTTCACCGTGCCAGGCGGGCTGCGTGGGCAGCGTGCAGGTGGACAACAGCACGTGGCTCTACCACGGCTGCGGCTGCATAGCCAACAACGGGACTGGACTGAAGGCGATCACCGCGTAAGTACTATACTGGTGGCTACACATACACTTCACCGTGCCAGGCGGGCTGCGTGGGCAGCGTGCAGGTGGACAACAGCACGTGGCTCTACCACGGCTGCGGCTGCATAGCCAACAACGGGACTGGACTGAAGGCGATCACCGCGTAAGTACTGTAATGGTGGCTACACATACACTTCACCGTGCCAGGCGGGCTGCGTGGGCAGCGTGCAGGTGGACAACAGCACGTGGCTCTACCACGGCTGCGGCTGCATAGCCAACAACGGGACTGGACTGAAGGCGATCACCGCGTAAGTACTATACTGGTGGCTACACATACACTTCACCGTGCCAGGCGGGCTGCGTGGGCAGCGTGCAGGTGGACAACAGCACGTGGCTCTACCACGGCTGCGGCTGCATAGCCAACAACGGGACTGGACTGAAGGCGATCACCGCGTAAGTACTGTAATGGTGGCTACACATACACTTCACCGTGCCAGGCGGGCTGCGTGGGCAGCGTGCAGGTGGACAACAGCACGTGGCTCTACCACGGCTGCGGCTGCATAGCCAACAACGGGACTGGACTGAAGGCGATCACCGCGTAAGTACTATACTGGTGGCTACACATACACTTCACCGTGCCAGGCGGGCTGCGTGGGCAGCGTGCAGGTGGACAACAGCACGTGGCTCTACCACGGCTGCGGCTGCATAGCCAACAACGGGACTGGACTGAAGGCGATCACCGCGTAAGTACTATACTGGTGGCTACACATACACTTCACCGTGCCAGGCGGGCTGCGTGGGCAGCGTGCAGGTGGACAACATCACGTGGCTCTACCACGGCTGCGGCTGCATAGCCAACAACGGGACTGGACTGAAGGCGATCACCGCGTAAGTACTGTAATGGTGGCTACACATACACTTCACCGTGCCAGGCGGGCTGCGTGGGCAGCGTGCAGGTGGACAACAGCACGTGGCTCTACCACGGCTGCGGCTGCATAGCCAACAACGGGACTGGACTGAAGGCGATCACCGCGTAAGTACTATACTGGTGGCTACACATACACTTCACCGTGCCAGGCGGGCTGCGTGGGCAGCGTGCAGGTGGACAACATCACGTGGCTCTACCACGGCTGCGGCTGCATAGCCAACAACGGGACTGGACTGAAGGCGATCACCGCGTAAGTACTGTAATGGTGGCTACACATACACTTCACCGTGCCAGGCGGGCTGCGTGGGCAGCGTGCAGGTGGACAACAGCACGTGGCTCTACCACGGCTGCGGCTGCATAGCCAACAACGGGACTGGACTGAAGGCGATCACCGCGTAAGTACTATACTGGTGGCTACACATACACTTCACCGTGCCAGGCGGGCTGCGTGGGCAGCGTGCAGGTGGACAACAGCACGTGGCTCTACCACGGCTGCGGCTGCATAGCCAACAACGGGACTGGACTGAAGGCGATCACCGCGTAAGTACTGTAATGGTGGCTACACATACACTTCACCGTGCCAGGCGGGCTGCGTGGGCAGCGTGCAGGTGGACAACAGCACGTGGCTCTACCACGGCTGCGGCTGCATAGCCAACAACGGGACTGGACTGAAGGCGATCACCGCGTAAGTACTATACTGGTGGCTACACATACACTTCACCGTGCCAGGCGGGCTGCGTGGGCAGCGTGCAGGTGGACAACAGCACGTGGCTCTACCACGGCTGCGGCTGCATAGCCAACAACGGGACTGGACTGAAGGCGATCACCGCGTAAGTACTATACTGGTGGCTACACATACACTTCACCGTGCCAGGCGGGCTGCGTGGGCAGCGTGCAGGTGGACAACATCACGTGGCTCTACCACGGCTGCGGCTGCATAGCCAACAACGGGACTGGACTGAAGGCGATCACCGCGTAAGTACTGTAATGGTGGCTACACATACACTTCACCGTGCCAGGCGGGCTGCGTGGGCAGCGTGCAGGTGGACAACAGCACGTGGCTCTACCACGGCTGCGGCTGCATAGCCAACAACGGGACTGGACTGAAGGCGATCACCGCGTAAGTACTATACTGGTGGCTACACATACACTTCACCGTGCCAGGCGGGCTGCGTGGGCAGCGTGCAGGTGGACAACAGCACGTGGCTCTACCACGGCTGCGGCTGCATAGCCAACAACGGGACTGGACTGAAGGCGATCACCGCGTAAGTACTATACTGGTGGCTACACATACACTTCACCGTGCCAGGCGGGCTGCGTGGGCAGCGTGCAGGTGGACAACAGCACGTGGCTCTACCACGGCTGCGGCTGCATAGCCAACAACGGGACTGGACTGAAGGCGATCACCGCGTAAGTACTATACTGGTGGCTACACATACACTTCACCGTGCCAGGCGGGCTGCGTGGGCAGCGTGCAGGTGGACAACAGCACGTGGCTCTACCACGGCTGCGGCTGCATAGCCAACAACGGGACTGGACTGAAGGCGATCACCGCGTAAGTACTATACTGGTGGCTACACATACACTTCACCGTGCCAGGCGGGCTGCGTGGGCAGCGTGCAGGTGGACAACAGCACGTGGCTCTACCACGGCTGCGGCTGCATAGCCAACAACGGGACTGGACTGAAGGCGATCACCGCGTAAGTACTATACTGGTGGCTACACATACACTTCACCGTGCCAGGCGGGCTGCGTGGGCAGCGTGCAGGTGGACAACAGCACGTGGCTCTACCACGGCTGCGGCTGCATAGCCAACAACGGGACTGGACTGAAGGCGATCACCGCGTAAGTACTATACTGGTGGCTACACATACACTTCACCGTGCCAGGCGGGCTGCGTGGGCAGCGTGCAGGTGGACAACAGCACGTGGCTCTACCACGGCTGCGGCTGCATAGCCAACAACGGGACTGGACTGAAGGCGATCACCGCGTAAGTACTATACTGGTGGCTACACATACACTTCACCGTGCCAGGCGGGCTGCGTGGGCAGCGTGCAGGTGGACAACAGCACGTGGCTCTACCACGGCTGCGGCTGCATAGCCAACAACGGGACTGGACTGAAGGCGATCACCGCGTAAGTACTATACTGGTGGCTACACATACACTTCACCGTGCCAGGCGGGCTGCGTGGGCAGCGTGCAGGTGGACAACAGCACGTGGCTCTACCACGGCTGCGGCTGCATAGCCAACAACGGGACTGGACTGAAGGCGATCACCGCGTAAGTACTATACTGGTGGCTACACATACACTTCACCGTGCCAGGCGGGCTGCGTGGGCAGCGTGCAGGTGGACAACAGCACGTGGCTCTACCACGGCTGCGGCTGCATAGCCAACAACGGGACTGGACTGAAGGCGATCACCGCGTAAGTACTATACTGGTGGCTACACATACACTTCACCGTGCCAGGCGGGCTGCGTGGGCAGCGTGCAGGTGGACAACAGCACGTGGCTCTACCACGGCTGCGGCTGCATAGCCAACAACGGGACTGGACTGAAGGCGATCACCGCGTAAGTACTGTAATGGTGGCTACACATACACTTCACCGTGCCAGGCGGGCTGCGTGGGCAGCGTGCAGGTGGACAACAGCACGTGGCTCTACCACGGCTGCGGCTGCATAGCCAACAACGGGACTGGACTGAAGGCGATCACCGCGTAAGTACTATACTGGTGGCTACACATACACTTCACCGTGCCAGGCGGGCTGCGTGGGCAGCGTGCAGGTGGACAACAGCACGTGGCTCTACCACGGCTGCGGCTGCATAGCCAACAACGGGACTGGACTGAAGGCGATCACCGCGTAAGTACTATACTGGTGGCTACACATACACTTCACCGTGCCAGGCGGGCTGCGTGGGCAGCGTGCAGGTGGACAACAGCACGTGGCTCTACCACGGCTGCGGCTGCATAGCCAACAACGGGACTGGACTGAAGGCGATCACCGCGTAAGTACTATACTGGTGGCTACACATACACTTCACCGTGCCAGGCGGGCTGCGTGGGCAGCGTGCAGGTGGACAACAGCACGTGGCTCTACCACGGCTGCGGCTGCATAGCCAACAACGGGACTGGACTGAAGGCGATCACCGCGTAAGTACTATACTGGTGGCTACACATACACTTCACCGTGCCAGGCGGGCTGCGTGGGCAGCGTGCAGGTGGACAACAGCACGTGGCTCTACCACGGCTGCGGCTGCATAGCCAACAACGGGACTGGACTGAAGGCGATCACCGCGTAAGTACTATACTGGTGGCTACACATACACTTCACCGTGCCAGGCGGGCTGCGTGGGCAGCGTGCAGGTGGACAACAGCACGTGGCTCTACCACGGCTGCGGCTGCATAGCCAACAACGGGACTGGACTGAAGGCGATCACCGCGTAAGTACTATACTGGTGGCTACACATACACTTCACCGTGCCAGGCGGGCTGCGTGGGCAGCGTGCAGGTGGACAACAGCACGTGGCTCTACCACGGCTGCGGCTGCATAGCCAACAACGGGACTGGACTGAAGGCGATCACCGCGTAAGTACTATACTGGTGGCTACACATACACTTCACCGTGCCAGGCGGGCTGCGTGGGCAGCGTGCAGGTGGACAACAGCACGTGGCTCTACCACGGCTGCGGCTGCATAGCCAACAACGGGACTGGACTGAAGGCGATCACCGCGTAAGTACTATACTGGTGGCTACACATACACTTCACCGTGCCAGGCGGGCTGCGTGGGCAGCGTGCAGGTGGACAACAGCACGTGGCTCTACCACGGCTGCGGCTGCATAGCCAACAACGGGACTGGACTGAAGGCGATCACCGCGTAAGTACTATACTGGTGGCTACACATACACTTCACCGTGCCAGGCGGGCTGCGTGGGCAGCGTGCAGGTGGACAACAGCACGTGGCTCTACCACGGCTGCGGCTGCATAGCCAACAACGGGACTGGACTGAAGGCGATCACCGCGTAAGTACTGTAATGGTGGCTACACATACACTTCACCGTGCCAGGCGGGCTGCGTGGGCAGCGTGCAGGTGGACAACAGCACGTGGCTCTACCACGGCTGCGGCTGCATAGCCAACAACGGGACTGGACTGAAGGCGATCACCGCGTAAGTACTATACTGGTGGCTACACATACACTTCACCGTGCCAGGCGGGCTGCGTGGGCAGCGTGCAGGTGGACAACAGCACGTGGCTCTACCACGGCTGCGGCTGCATAGCCAACAACGGGACTGGACTGAAGGCGATCACCGCGTAAGTACTGTAATGGTGGCTACACATACACTTCACCGTGCCAGGCGGGCTGCGTGGGCAGCGTGCAGGTGGACAACAGCACGTGGCTCTACCACGGCTGCGGCTGCATAGCCAACAACGGGACTGGACTGAAGGCGATCACCGCGTAAGTACTGTAATGGTGGCTACACATACACTTCACCGTGCCAGGCGGGCTGCGTGGGCAGCGTGCAGGTGGACAACAGCACGTGGCTCTACCACGGCTGCGGCTGCATAGCCAACAACGGGACTGGACTGAAGGCGATCACCGCGTAAGTACTGTAATGGTGGTGAAGCTGAGCGGTGGAATAACGAAAGCACAATAGGCTTTTAAGGCGATGCCTTGATTCGAGTCGATTTGCGAAGACCACGCCCCCTACATTCAGTAAAGCTCGAGGCTGCGCGGGCCAACGATGGGGTCAAACGAGTTTGCGCTAACTATTCTGAAGGGCTGTCAAGTTTAACATTATAAAACTGACTTTTAAAAGGTACGGTTAAAATGAGTTTTCGGTTTTTTTTAAATAATTTCGCTTCAATTCGGTTCTAAATCGATATATGAGGGCACGTCTTTTAATATTTATCCGTGGAAAAATAAAAAAGGCCGCCATCTTGAAATTCTTTAAATACGGACCGATTTCGTTCAAATTCGAGATATCTGAAGATCGAGGGGCTTCTTAATACGAATCCAAGCTTGGATTTTAGAAAAGGGTCATTTTCTTGAAATTCTTTAAATACGGTCTGAATTTGTTCAAAATCGATACTTATATTAAAGTCAGAGGGCCTCTTAACACGAATGGATTTCAAAAAAAAGGCCGCCATCTTGAAATATTTATAAATACCAAATTTTTTATCCAAGCTGTCATGTTGCCCCCTCGGACCCTAAGATATCGATTTTGAACAAAATCGGACCATATTTGGAGAATTAAAAGATGGCGGCCTCTTTTTGAAAATCCAGCCTCGGATTCATTTTAAGAAGCCCCTCGGACCCTCAGATATCGATTTTGAACAAAATCGGACCGTATTTAAGGGATTCCAGGATGGCGGCCCCTTTTTAGGGTTCCGTACTCAAAGAGTAAAACGGGACCCTATTACTAAGACTTCGCTGTCCGTCCGTCCGTCCGTCCGTCCGTCCGTCCGTCCGTCTGTCTGTCGCCAGGCTGTATCTCAAGAACCGTGATAGCTAGAGAGTTGAAATTTTTACAGATTATGTATTTCTATTGCCGCTATAACAGCAAATACTAAAAACAAAATATAATAATTTTTTAAGGGGGGCTCCCATACAACAAACGAAATTTTTTTGCCGTTTTTATAGATAATGGTACGGAACCCTTCGTGCGCGAGTCCAACTCGCACTTGGCCGGTTTTTTAAAATCAAATCTCGTATTCGTCTCAATATGCCCCTCGAACCCTCAGATATCGATTTTGAACGAAATAGGACTGTATTTAAAGAATTTCAAGATGGCGGCCACTTTCCAAAATCCAACCTTGGATTCATATTAAGAAGCCCCTTGGACCCTCAGATATCGGTTTTAAACAGAATCTGGCCGTATTTAAAGAATTTCAAGATGGCGGGCCCTTTTATGAAACTGGACATGGGTTCGCGTTAAGAGGCCACTCGTAGTCTCATATATCAATTTTGAACGAAATCAGACCGTATTTAAAGAATTTCAAGATGGCGGCCACTTTTTGAAAATTCAACCTCGGATTCGTATTAAAAAGCCCCTCGGACCCTCAGATATCGACTTTGAACGAAAATAAAAATATGGCCGCTATTACTAAATTTATTTATTTGTGTGAGAGAGTGTTTCTAAAATAACTACATAGACATCATGTCATGAAATGGTTGAAAATTCAACAAGTAATTATAAGAAAATGAATATCTCTCCAAACATATATTGACAACCCTGACTCTTGAGCGGTTACGCTAAGCGGGTGCGTAAATTCTAAAGATGAATGAAGCTTGCCTACTGGTTGTAGTTCTTTATACTGTGCTTAATGCCTTCCGCGCACGAGAAAAGAGATGCAACACTCTTTGGGAATGGCTTTTTTGGACAAATTTCGATTAATAATCAACTTAGTGAAGTTTTATTCATATTTTATTAAGTGAGATTCTAGATGAGGTAAAATACAATCGTATAAACTTGATTGTGTCATAAAATCATGTATTCTTTGAGTAGGCCGAGGTAAAAAAAGACAAATAAAGACCCAACTTGGGATTTATTTTCTATAGAGGAAATTTTAAGCAATCGTTTATCGGTTAAATCCGATACATAATCATGTAGTCAATAATCATATATCTGAAAATCATTCCTTATTGTTTCTTAATCTAGTCAGAACGGCGTTTCAAAGAACACGATAATTTCCAATAAACGCCCTTAACTTGTTTATTTTACTGTATAACGAGAGGAACGCGAGTTGTACGGCCCGGAGGCCAAAGCCTTAAAAGTTAAATAAAAGCTTGTAATAATGCTGTTCGTATGCATGTAAGTAAGTTGTCCGTCAAAATTTGCAATCCATTTTTCAGTCGCTTGCAAATTTGGAATACTTACGTATGACAATGCAATATTATGGTACCATCGGGCTGATCTGATGATGGAAACAGAAGGTGGCCATGGGAATTCAGTACTTAACCGACGTAACCCCGTTGAGTCTGGGCTCGTTAGAATCGTCTCAATGAGTAGTTGATGACGGTATACAGAAAAGTACGGAAATAAAAGCTTGTACCGAAAATGATGTTTTGACAGAAACTTATTATTTTTACAGTTTTGAGCGCCTCAACGCTTCATCGGACTTTGTTCACGAGATCCAATCGGACTCGTACCTCAGCGGGTACGCGGTCACGGGCGAGTGCGGCGGGCCCTGCAAGCAGATATACGCGTTCATCGCCATCTTTGCCGCGCTCATGTTCGTGCATGCCAGCGGGGAGGTCGGCGCTGTGTTACTTATTATACGGTGTACGGATAAACACGGTAAGAATCGTTTATTTACAAATATTCCAAAATCAAAATCAAACATTTATTCTGCAAAATTCTATTTCTTGGTGAAGCTATTGCCGATCGCTGGAACCGACCCCTATTCTGTAATAATGGGCTGGTTAAGGTCAAAAATTATAATAGCCATAATCCGAGCCATAAGCATGTGCATTCGCGGCACCCGGCACAGATTCAGATCCGTAAACCATTTTTTCGGCCTGAACGATGAGGCAGCTCTACCCAACACCGTCCCCTAACCCCTCTCTACTCTCCACATACAACCGTCCGTTCTTTTTAGGGTTCCGTACTCAAAGAGTAAAACGGAACCCTATTACTAAGACTCTGCTGTTCGTCCGTCCGTCCGTCTGTCTGTCACCATCACCAGGCTATATCTCACTGATACCGTGATAGTTCCAGCTGAAATTTTCACAGATGATGTATTTCTGTGGCCGCTATAACAACACATACTAAAAATACAAAATAAAATAGTTTTTTTATAGATAATGGTACGGAACCCTTCGTGCGCGACTCCGACTCGCACTTGGCCGGTTTTTTTTATATATGTTGTGAATATTTTTTTGCTTTAAAAAAAATTGAGATAGTGAGAATGAGTATTTATTCTGCAAATAGGCCACAAGGGCACTTTCACATGTCAATCAATAATTTGCAATAAAAAAATATATAAATCTTACAACAATAGTTATTTGGAAGTTGCAGTTTGACAGAACTAAATGTCATTAAATGAAAACAGCATTACAAAAAAAATATCCATTACATTAGATACAAGATCTCTATCAGAACTAACAAGAAGTTTGTGATATCATTTTATATCCCAGAGATGTATAAGGTCTCTGAGCGTCCAGATACAATTAATAATTATTATTCTAATAATCTTAGAGATCAGAGATGGGCAAAATTTATTCGAATACGAATAACGAATAAGAATAAATATAATTATTCGCGAATGACGAATAAATGTTTCGAAATATTATTCGCCAATATTTATTCGCGAATAAATTATTTGACGAATAAATATTTCGAAATATTATTCGTCAATATTTATTCGCGAATAAATTATTTCAGGAATAATTTATTCGCGAATAAATTATTTCAGGAATAATTTATTCGCGTTATCATTCGTTATGCTTTTCGGGAATAATATCTAACGAATATTGTAGGGATGATATTTAGCCATGTGCGCAGATTATGAGCAAATTATAGGATATATCTCAAAAACGTAATATTTTCCTACAGACAGAACAGTGATACCTAGTTTTAAAATTTGTTAGAAAGAGGTGAACGCTTCATCAAGGGTACCAATTAACTTCGCCGCGCAAGGTGAAACAGTAATTGTAATTATTTCACCTGTTTTCTATTTTGTATTTAACACGAGTGACAAAAAAAGCATTTTTTTAAAAGGGTATTTTCATATTTGTCACAGATATAATACCTATAACCATACGTCGGACTATAGGGGGCAGTTTGAGGGCAAGGTAAGGTGTACAAAAAAATCTTAACTTACGAGTATTATAATGTATTATTTGTAACATGGTTAATTAAATTAGTTACCCGTTATCATTTATTCATCTTTAATGTGTAAATACTCTTTGAAGTGATGACTGATAGCCCACTGAAGTGGCCACTTAAAAAACAAATAAATAGCTGACATGCGTCATTATGACTGTTCTTCATACTTATATTTGTTGGTAGAGTGCCGTCTAATCAATAGAAAGATTTGCTTTATTTGTTAATTTGCATATCTATGTATTGCAATGGATACGATACTACGACAGACCTTAAGTCACAGAAAGGTCACATTATTGGAATTTCACATTATAAATACTAGGTACCAAATACTAAGTACAAATACTCGAAAGTGAATTGATTGATTTGCGAACCATACCTATCATTCTGACATGCCACGAAAATGCCCGCTGGAGTCCGACGTTTGCCTATAACATGATTAAGTACATACAATGTACAATTATAGGTATATAATTAAACAATATTACATGCGTAATCGCCTCTAATAACATGACATTGATGCAATTACACACTGGGGGTGTCCATATATTACGTCATTTCAAAATAGGGGGGCCGGGGGACTTCTGACCATTGGATGACGGTAGTAATTTTAGTAGGCGGGTAGGCTCCATTTAAGGAATTAACCGGATGATGACGGGGGGGCTCAAGAATCGACAACCCCACACACATGACATAATAAAAAGAATCAAACCTACTAAAAATATACGTAACGCAAATATAACGCATAGTGCCTGCAATACGGCCATAACTCAAAATTAAAACACATTTGAGATGTGTCTGTATTGCACTGTGCAATAGAGCCACATCTCAAATGCGTTTTAATTTTGAGATGTGGCCGTATTGCAGGCACTAGGCGATAATATGGCTACTTTAAATCTGGTACAATTTAAAATTACAACTATATAAAATCAAACTTTGTCATTTAAACATTCGTCTAACGCAACGCAAAAATTGATAAGTTATTTAAAATGAAATCAACAGTAAATCAAATGTAGGTACTCCAAGTTAAATTATCTAAAAAAAACTAACAGTACGTCCTGTCCTGTACAATTGTAACTTTTTGTATTAGTTGCATTTAAAAAATTACAGATACTAAAATCAAATTAAACTTAAATTCATTTATCTGCGCATATATCATTAGTGCTCCTGCTCTAAAATGCGTTCAGAAACCGTCGGAAATGACCAGCATTATTACAACCAATTTTACTATGACAACTTTCTTGTCTGTTGTAGTAGGTAAAATCTGTACTGTAATGTTATTACAGTACAGATTTTTGTATCGTTATGAGTTTAAATTTGGAACAGCTGTCAAAACTCAAGTGGGTCTCTATTTTAGTATCTATATAATATATTAATTAAAACAGTTATCGATACGAAACGTCAATTCATTATGTTTTTTTAATTTAAACCTCACGACATTTGATCTCGAGTGGCATGAGCATACTTCATTCGTTTACTCTATGATTAAAAAAAAAACATTGACGGAGGATCGATTTGCCGCTATTAGGTAGGTACTGTTGTAATTTGTTTGTACGTTTTTTGTTGTTACGAAAGTAGACTTGTGAAAAGTTGTTTGTAATTTACATTTTAGTTGAACATATGAGTAGTAGTGACTCCGAGAACGATATGAATACTCCGCCGGATATCGTAAATGCAGCCAAGATTGCAACAAAGATATTTTACAGGTAGCACTAGTAGCAATGCAGGTAATTTCCGTACGACTTCTGAACCCATCTTAGGGTGATATGTGTTTAGATAAAGTAGTGTATATAATTAGGCCTTAAAACACTCGTGTGATCCTATTATGAAACTCGCTGATGCTCGTTTCATAAAACCACGCTCGTATTTTAAGGCCTCTCATTATGTATCAGTAGCAACTCTTTCTTCAAATAATGGTCTGAAAGCCTAACGAATATGTTGTAACGAGCAACCGCATTCTTAAATATTATTCGTGGATTATTCGAGGATTTATTCTTGGATTTATTCGAATGAAATGAGACTAAGTCATTCGTCATTTGAAAGTGTAGACGAATAAATTAGTGACGAATAAATGTTTATTCAAATAAAGAATCATTCGAATAATACCCATCTCTGTTAGCGATGTATACAGTCTCTAAGCGTCAAAACACAAAAACAGGTACATTATTAATATTGTCGGAGATGTATAGGGTCAATAACAATAAAACCAGTCAAGAACAGGATGATGCCTTTCGTCATTGCAAAATAAAAATAACACTAGTATTTAAGTAGTTACTATACCCATGCAAGCATGAACAGACCGGACTCCACAAACAGCACCATGTAAGGACCTTTTAAACAACGATGATCAGTCTACTAGAATAGAATCTATCCAGTGCAAAATATGACATCGTACACATAAAATCGTATTAAATAGTTTTGCACAAAAATACAAACTGCACACACTCGGTCGTTTTTAGGGTTCCGTACTCAAAGAGTAAAACGGGACCCTATTACTAAGACTTCGCTGTCCGTCCGTCCGTCCGTCTGCCTGTCACCAGGCTGTATCTCAAGAACCGTGATAGCTAGAGAGTTAAAATTTTCACAGATCTGGGGGCACTCAGTGCCCCCGCCAAGTCGAGCAAAACAAAGAGGCTCGGCCGTACCATCCTTTTCTCGAAGCCATTCAGGCCATTTTCAACATCCTGTAATTTTGTGCTGGCTAAAGCTAGAACCCTGAATTTTCAGAAACATGTAGGGCATAATATGGCTAACATATACTATCAATAACATTCAATTTGAACTTTTAGTTTAAGAACTATCGTCCGTCAAAGTTCGTTAGTTTTGTCACTAACATACTCACTTATATACTGATAATGATCACGCTAATTCTAAGGTACCTCTAGCAGACCCACAAGCTCCAAATTTCAAACGTAATTAGTTTTTGCCTAATAACTCATAGAAAACCTAAAAATATTGCAATTTCAGTCACGTTTCAGACATATACAAACTGCCTAAGTAAGTTTGTAATCCTATACAAATACATGCGATTACAAAGTTACTTTTGCAGTTCCTTCCTGCAAAACTATACAAACGTTATTTGCGGTTGGTAAAATAACATTCCCATACAAAGTCTACAAAAAGAAATGAGATCCCATAAAAAACATTCCATGTAAAAAATAGGCCAAGTCTCGAAACTCTTTCACAGTAAAAAGTGGTGAGCCAAGTCAGGCATTCTTATTAATCTTTATTGGCTTTCTAAATAAAATTTTGTGACTTGGCAATCACACTTACATAGTTTTAGGTACCTATGCAAAATTTATTAAATGCAGTAAAGTTGTGTGATTCCCAAGTTGCAGTATTTTATTTAGCAAGCAAATAAAGATTAATAAGAATGCCTGACTTGGCTCTACGAAATATCTCACCACTTTTTACTGTAAAAGAGTTTCGAGACTTGGCCTATTTTTTACATGAAATGTTTTTTATGGGATTATGTATTTCTGTTGCCGCTATAACAACAAGTACTAAAAACAAAATACAATATATTTTTAAGGGGGCTCCCATACAAAAAACGTGACTTTTTTGCCGTTTTTATAGATAATGGTACGGAACCCTTCGTGCGCGAGTTCAACTCGCACTTGGCCGGTTTTTAATTTCCTTTCTCCCCACAGATAAGGCGATGGCAATGGGCGTGATCCAGTTCGCGATCGGAGTATTCGGCAACGTGCCGTGCCCCATAGTGTTTGGGGCTGCCATAGACGCGGCCTGCCGCGCGCGCGACGCGTTGTGCGGGGCGTTAGGCGCGTGCAACAGCTACGACAACGACAGTCTGAGGCATCTGTTCCTAGGTAAGATAAGATAAGATCATTTATTGATAAAACATAATGTACACCAGAATTTATTATAGACTAGGAGCTTACTATTAGAGGCAAATAACACGTGTCTAGGCAAGAAAGAACTAACAATTGAATTTTAAATATAATACAATTTCATTCTTATTGATTACTCTACTGTTTTACTATTCTAGTTGAATTTATCTGAGTTGTGTTATCCTTTCCCAGGGTTGTCAGCGGGGCTGATGTTCCTCGCATTCATAATGGACGTGTTAGTGTGGGGCCGCGCGGGCCGCATCGACATGAACCCGGGCGACGCCCCGCACGACGCGCCGCTCGACGCGCCGCGCGCCCTCTCATCGCCGCCGGAGAGCCAACTCTGACACCTGTACGAGTCACACTTTTAAACTGGTGACAACCCTGGGCTTTTGACAACCCTACACGTCGACGAGATACGTGATGACCCTATTTCATGTAGACCTAAGTGTCTCACATAAAACACGACGTTTTGACATGATAACATATTGTTAATTTGTGTACTTTTGTTGTCTAATAATTGTTTAACGATGCTTTTCCAATGGTATTCAACTACCGATGCTAAATTAAACACTAAATTTTATTATGCCTAAGACTAGGTCTTTGACCTAAATAATTGAAATCGACCTAAACCATTCGAGGCGAAATGGTGTATTGTTATTGTAACGAATGATGAGCAAAATATGAGTGTATGTAACAATTTTTTTTCTACTGGCATCACTGAGACCAGTTTTAAGGTTATGAACTTAGGTCAAATTTTAATAAAATATGTTTGCATTTTCTGTTATATTTATGCGTTTTATACACTAGTTACATTTTATGAAATAAGTATTTCTGCTCAATTTTATATGAGAAATGGATGATGAATCGAGCATAATAATTTTCAACTGTAAATATATGTAATAATCTAATAATTAAATAAACTGGGATCAAATATAAGCTTAAAACAATATTTGTACATATTAATAATAGATAATTGCATATTTTTTGAGATGACAGATCTCTGAGGGCTTTTCGAAGCCGGATAATCATAAGTGCTGTGCAATGTACACTCATCGGCTTAAATATATGATGGAAAAAAGGCCGCAAAAATATCTGATGATAACTCTATTCCTAGAGCCATAAGAGCGTGTCAGATATTTTTGCGGTCTTTGATTCATCATATATTGATGCCGGTGACTGTACGCGACAAATTTATCGTGACCGCGTAGATAAATTTCAAGGTACCAACTTAAGAACTTACATAAAGTTTTGCGGAAATGTTCTTCAAGAAAACATTGTAGTGTAGCGTTTGAAATCAATTCAAATACGACACATCGATATTCTGATTGTAATAAAACTTGTATTGCTGTTTTTTGAGTGTTATAAACTTTGACATATTTCGCGGTACGGGTAAATATGTCGCCCCATAATTCAGCTTCTACATCACCATATATTTACGCTGTGTTTTTAGCTATCACAAATATCTAGGACTGAGTTTGATGTAAAGCTGCGCTCATACTATCGTCTTATATTATTTAACTGTTTTTGATGGCATGCAATAATGAACTGTGAGCATAAAACAATGGAATGCCATAGTATGACTGCAGCTTTATTTTATTATCGATTATTGCGAATTACATGGCTAGTGATTAGACTTTATATTAGTTAAGTGCAAGTTTTTTTTTACAAATTACTTATAAATTGTACATATATCAATTGAACAATTATAATCACATAATAATAATATTAGCTTAAATATAAGTTATATGTTTAAGTCTGTTGTCTATTTTAAATCTACTATAACTTAATTCTACTTATTTTATTGTATTATAATGAACTTTTTTATTTTTACAACGGTTTTGGGGAGCTATGGTGCATGAAAGTATGTCTAGATCCAACCCATCGTGTTCTATGTAATCCTTAATTAAAAAAAGTCTCGTAGTATTTGGATCCTGTCGAAATATAGGGAAAGTTCGTATTATATGGTGATTCGGCTTAATCTTGCCCCGTCTTTTTGTTGTCACTTTAGAAATGTTGGTTTTTTTCGCCTAATAATTTGCTCGAAACGTGAACCATGACATATGACGAGTTTTTCAGTTTCTTTGAGTTCTGTTGACTTTTGGAACAACTAGCCAAAAAAGCATTTTGTGTTTAGAATGTGACGTAGATGAGAACAGATACAGCATGAACGTATCGTCGGGTGACAAGCAAAAGTCACTACCATAACTGTCACTACTCTTCAAAACCTCATATCTCGGTACGTAGTCGATATCGAGATACGACTTTTAATTTAAGTAGGTATTTGTTACTTAGTGAGTTTAGCTTGTCACCCGACGGTATATTCATACTGGTATTAATCATACATTGTCAATTGGGTACATTACAAATAAATTAAAATCAAAAAACGAAAATACTGGGTTACAAATGTTACAATGTACTATGAAAAAATTAAAAAAAATATTTTATATAATGTCATTCAATAAGAATAGTTTACAATGTTAAGGTTAGGTTAGTAAATAGTAGATTGAATATAGTGTAGCTCAATGGGATTAGATCAGATGGTTAAATTGTTTCAGCTTTCATAATAAGTAGTTGAGATTATTTAACACGACCGACTTTTTTTTTTACTTTCATCGGAATTTGAGTCTTTTACCATGGATGGTAGGGTTGCATTTCGATTACTTTGATGCAATTCGGTCAGCTTAAATAATCTCTAGTACACCATAGTTCCCCAGCAATAATTATATATTTTTAAAAAGGCTGGGTCGTGTGTAACTTTTTAATAAATTAGGATAGCTGATGGACTTGAGTTAGGCTCGGAGTGTATCCCCTCGATGACGTCAGGAACTTTTAGATCTGTGATCGTTTGAATCATAATAAATCGTCTACCTTTTTTCGTGTGTACACATTTTCACTCGCTCCGTCTCGGGATTAATTTGCATGTGCAATATGTAGGCGTTTTTATGTTAGGCTAAGGTATGTCGGGACTGTCTTAATAAACAATGTTTGTAGGAAACTTATAGTGCGCAATTCACATTGTTATCTTTGTATATTTTTACGGTATCTACTAAAATATTATTAACGATGGTCCATGCCAAGTCGTATGTCTGAAGTAGAATGATTTCCAACATCACATATTAGGTTAATAAATAAAATTGTTGTTGAATTGAATGTTTGTTCTACCCTAATGGGAAAATTGTCAAACTAACTTCCTGTCCTATGTGAACCATTATGTTGGTGCAATTATGCTAAATATTTGTAGTTGAATTTGTAGAAATGCGCATTTAGTGTATATTATCAAGATCTACTTAGCAGCTTTATAAATGTAGTTAAATGTTGTCTGTACATTATTATTATATTTTAATTGCCATACTATAATAAAACGGATATCAATACATAGTATAAAACAAAATCGCTTCCCGCTGTCTGTCTGTCTGTCCCTATGTATGCGTAGATCTTTAAAACTACGCAACGGATTTTGATGCGGTTTTTTTTAAATAGATAGAGTGATTCAAGAGGAAGGTTTATATGTATAATACAAACCATACATGCATGTATTATAGACATAAACCCGTGCGAAGCAGGGGCGGGTCGCTAGTATAATATAAACAGTTATCAGGCCAGTTCCAAAGACAATATTTATTTTTCAATACATTTGTGAAACTTAATTGTCACTAATATTATCTCATTTGCTTTAAATTGAAATTGAAAAACATTTATTTCAGGCAGAGCCCATAAAGTGTTAGTAGTACATTAATTAGACATAACTTACAAACATTATTCAAAACACGGACTGGATCTATCTAGAAGCAAAATAAATTGTCTATTGCCCAACGTACAAAAATACGGTAAAATTTGACTGCACCAATGATTGTTTTAGAGTTTAGAATTGACTTGTCCTTTATTGAGAGAAAAAAGCAAATGCAACTGCGGTCCTTTTGATTAAATTTTTTTTATAGGCATTATATAAGATAATTAAAATATTAATAAAATATTTATAAATAACCTACTTTTTGTACACATTAGACTTGACCGCGATTTTTATAGAGAATGTATCACAATATGTATAGTTACATGGACAAACCAACTTTAATCGTTTCTATTGTCTTTTAAGGCACCAGTGATAAAATATAATAATTATACTAACATGTTAGGAATAGCCCACAAAAATGGGCTTATAGAACTCAGGTAACATGTTTCTTGCTTATGTATCTTTGAAAATACATGTTAAATAAGAAAATAAAAATATTTGCTCTATATAAAAAGAAGCGTATTAAAGAAAAATAACCAAGATAACCATTGCCTACGTAACAGAAAAAGCTGGCTAATCCACTTAACAGGTAAAGTAAAAAAAAAACAATTCCACAGACCAGATGAAACTCAATCTTAGTGTCAATGGCATAAACTTTGAATGGAAATAACTTTTCACCTCACTTGCTCGGAAAGGCCTTTTTGTATGTTTGATATCTATTGAGAAAATCGCTTTTTATCCACATGTGAAGAAAGTAGACGTAGAACGTTAAATGTACTATGACGTAGAACGTTAAATGTTTATTTTTGGTTTTTTGTATTATTTATGTGACATATTTTTTTTTTCTTTTTTTTAACTTTTTTTTAAACTTTTTTTTACCCTTCTTATTTTCCTCGCTGTAGTGAGGTGAAAAGATTTGTGTTATACACGGGTGAAAAGTTATTTTACGTCTCGTGTGTTGAAACACTCGCTACGCTCAGGATTCTATTTTTGAACCACTCGCTTCGCTCGTGGTCAATCATAGACTCCTTTCGCTAGCTCGTGTTTCAAATGAACACTCGCAGGTAAAATACAACTTTCCCCCCTTGTATAACAAATAACTATTTCTTACTTTATTTGTGCAAACAGCAACTAGCTAGCGTTGCAAAATGTCCGTAGCGAAGGTTCCTAGTCTACCTGTAGTTTTAGTTATTAATACCTCGATTGTAACAAACTTTTCATATATAAGAACTACCAATCTCAACAGCTTCACTAGATGGCGTTGTTTAAGGGCATCTATAGGGCCATGCAAAATACACATACATTCATAAAATATCATGATCATAGCCTATATATGTCCCACTGCTGGGCACATGGCTCCTCTCATAACATGTGGTAGATTACTTAATGTGGCCCTTGCCAGACAAAGAATGAACTATTTTGGTAAAGCTACCCGCAACCAAAGGAATTCAAGGTGCTCCCGGCGAACTGCATCATCCGTTTTGTGGAAATGATGGAGCACGCCTGGGAGCAGGCATAAAGGAGAGGGCAAATGCACAAAAGATCCCACTGGGTCGAAGTGCATCCGAAAGGGCCCTCACCTAGATAAGATAAGATAATGTGGCCCACTTATTGTTTACTATTTTGTTCATACATGGAATGGCCGTTGGGGCGGAAAGGTTCTCGAGTGGCGACCACGTACCGGAAGGCGCGGCGTTGGTAGGCCCCCCACAAGGTGCCTACCTTGGACGCTAGAATTGCTTTTTAACCCCTGACGCAGAAAGAGGGGTGTTATATATATAAGTTTGACGTGTCTGTGTCTGTGTGTCTGTCTGTCTGTATGTGTGTGTGTCTGTGGCATCGTAGCTCCTAAACGAATATACCGATTTGAATGCGGTTTTTTTTAATTCGAAAGCTGGTGTGATCGAGATGGTACTTAGCTACGTTTCAACATAATCGGCTCAGCTGTTTTTGATATATTGAACTTTGAAATGAAAATATCGGGGGTTTGGCAACTTATCTAAGCTGTATTTATTGACTACTCAAATAACCCACGCCTGGATTAACAAAACGGGTAGGCAGAGCACATGACACTTAATTTTGAGTGTTAATTCTAATTCTGGCAATTGTAGGTTTAAAGATGGAGACATTCTGACACGCTTACAATCTTGTTCCCAAGGCAAAGGAGACCGACACTACATACATTAGTGAAACACTTGACTTTGGCAGTTTAGGATATTTAGGATATTTATAGCGAACTTTGGTATATATCTTTGAGCGAAATGTTTATAGTTAAATCTAGTGCAAATGTTTCGACATACACAACACTGTTAAGAGTGCTACCTGACTACCTGTATCTACTTAAATATAGATATGTTGTTGGAGCAAGACTTCTTTTCATTTTGTGGCTCCACCAAATAAACCATCTATACAGTATTTAACACATTGATAGGCAAACAGTTAACCCTTTAAAATTTAGGCCGAAAAGGGTGTTATGGCGAGTATCATGTTAATATCGCAGTACCTAATTAAATTTTAAGGATAATATTTCCGTACATAAATGTCTGCTAGACGGTCGCCAACACGCCCCTCCGACCGAGCGACCTTGGTCCGCACCGACCGTGTAGACAGCTGTTTGCAGCAAAATTTCATACTACAGTGGTCGGTGCCGACCAAGGTCGCTCGGTCGGAGGGGCGTGTTGGCGACCGTCTAGCAGACACTTTACGATTTCGCCGCGAGCGCGTCACGATTTGACCGCGAGTGCGTAACGATTTCGCCGCGAGCGCACAGCGAGTTCGCCGCGTCTAGAGTTGGGATTTTCCCGTGAGTAAGCGGCGAAATTTCTACGTGCTCGCAGCGAACTCGCTGCGCGCTCGCCACGCTTTCAACTCGCTCGCAAATAGCAAGTGTGATAAGGCCCTTAAATCAGTAGAGGGTGATGTGATGCAGTGAAGGGACGCCTGGCCGGAAACAGGCGGGCAGTCGACCGCTCGTCGCGGTCATCATCATCATATCAGCCGAAAGACGTCCACTGCTGGACATAGGCCTCCCCCAAAGAGTGCCAAAATGGCCGGTCCTGCGCCACCCGCATCCAGCGGTCCTCGCGGTCATTCAGCCCAATTCCCTTTGGGCTCAAGGCAGCGCTCCCACATCAAATTCTTCCATTCCTCTTGTTTTCCTGCAGAACAGAAGGACTGCCGACCAGTAGAGGGTCGGCAGCGCGCTTGTGATTCTTCTAGTGTCGGAAGCGTCTATAGGCGACGGTGTCTGCTTACCCAGGCGTGCCAATGATTGTTTGACATCGTTGTAGTATTTAATAAAAAGTTGTATGTTCTAACCATTGAGGTATAATGTACTAACGTAGGTACTAGAGAAAGACAACCCGAACATTATCTGTGCGCCGGCCGGCAGCGCACGGCGCATGCGGGGGGAGGGTAACTTGTCATAGAATACACAGAGACGGTGCGGCCCATGGACCGCAACGCGTAGCGCAAACTTCTTGTTCAGCGTGTCATCTCTACTACGTTAGTACTTTACATTATACCTCAATCGTTCTAACGCGTCCTCGTGTTACCCTGCCCAAGGTTCCAGAGGGGTGTTTAAATAAAAATGTCCGTCTGATGATCCGGTACTGTTTTACGTAATAATATATTGTATTTAGGTAACTACAGATTTGTTACAGTGACGGCTGTCACGTATTTTTTAATTATTTGTAAATAAAAAAATATTGAACAAGTTTCGTTGTTTTTCTTCGTAATACCTATTACACTAGAAAATAATGTTCAATAGAAGTTACCAAACATTATCATCATCTTCATCATATCAGCCGAAAGACGTCCACTGCTGGACATAGGTCTCCCCCAAAGAGTGCCACAATGGCCGGTCCTGCGCCACCCGGATCCAGCGGACTGCCGCGACTTTTACCAGGTCATCAGTCCACCTTTTCGGTACGTGGTCGCCATGAGAGAACCTTTCCGCCCCAACCGCCATCGGTTCTACATGGTTCTACGTAAACAAACGTACCTACGCCAAACATGTATGGTTGGTAATGTGGCAGACATTTTATAAAACTGTCATTGGAATTGCAATCTTCTACTTTCGACGGTAGTGTTGATTCTCTGAATGGACTGCTTTGATGACATTCGGCAAATTCAAATAATCTCAAGTAGTTAGGTACAAATCAATTTCAATAAAGTTCAGTCACCAGCATCAATATCTGCCACGAAATAGCGCGCTTAATAGGTTGGTAAACCTGTAATTTTTCATACAAAAAGCGATAACGTTTTTCACCCCGTAAACATTGTTCGATTTTTATAAGGAATATTGCTTGCGTTAAAAGTTATTAGCATCTAAAAATCGATATTTTTGACTTAAAAAAAAACGATAGACACAGTTTTTAATAAAAACTGTGTCTATCGTTTTTTTTTTTAATTAATCTTAACTGATTTACTGAAAAAGGACGTACGTAAAGAACGTACGTACGTAGGTACATAGATTAAAGTGTACTGAATCCAATAATACCAAAATTATTTCATTTAATAAAGGTTTAGGGGGGTAAAAACGTTATCACCCGAAACAATATTTCAACAAGGAAATGCCTACATTTCCTTTTTGAAATATTGATAAGCGCGTCGTCTCATTCTATCGAACGGTGTCAGCCAGGGACGGCAGCTCTATCCTATCACTTATCGCGTGATAACGCCATCCATGCTACGGGGCCTGGAGGCAATTGCCTACATTTCCTTGTTGAAATATTGTTTCGGGTGATAACGTTTTTACCCCCCTAAACCTTCCATGCTACGGGGCCTGGACTTGCTACTCTCTCTATCGCACGATACGAGTGAGGCACAGAGCGGTGTGAAACAGATAGAATTTTTTAAAATACCTACTCGCGCCGCGTATCGGCACTTCACAATCCTCTTAAATATCTGATACGACTATTGCTAGAGCCGTTCGGATGTGCCAGATATTTTTTACCAGCTTTAAGGTAGGAAGGGTCGCAATCACTTATAGAACATATTCACTTCTTAGGCTGGACGTAAACGTTCGCTTTGCGCGTACGGTTTCTGGATTCGGTTTTCGACTTATAGCGCTCGCAGGCGTTTACAGAACAATCGGTCTAGAGGGCTGTAAGTCGAAAACCGAATCCGGAAACCGAACGTTTGCGCCCAGCCTAAGTGTAACCGCTAATTATTTACGTTGTATCTACTAAGTATGCTGCAACTAATTATAAAAAGTTTTTAATACCGATACCTATTCGTTTTAACTTGAACCTTGCTACTTTAACTATAGAGTCACTATTCGTGTAACATGGCACGTGGATGAATAATGGTACCTATTGTTTTGTTGTACCGATGGGTTTTAAGATAAGATCCGGTCTAGAAAAGCGATTCGAACTATTGTATGCGTCATAATAAAGGCAGATATATTATAATTGCCGATGACTGTACCAATTTTTTGCTAGAGACTAATTTTGGTGGGAGAAACCACGGCTTACTGAACCTGAAATTACAATGAATTCTCACATCAGCAAAGAGTCTTCTGGATTCAGCGTCCATGAGCAACGGTGTGTACTTTACCAACAGGCAGGGCGTAGGTACAGTCAAGTGTAAAAATATGGGCGCATAATTATAGGGTTACCAGACACACATTTCAAAACTCCTGACAAAATTCCTGATTTTCGGCCAAAACTCCTGACACGAGCTTGACGCAGATAAGATAATTATGATTATTTATAAGTTACAATTTATGAAACTCCAAAGTACCTACTTGTGTTATTGTGATTAAAATATTAAGTTTACAGTGTATACGATTTTATTGTTTCATTTATTGGCCGACAATTCCTGGCATTTCCCTTTTCCAGCCGCATTCCTGACATATGTCTGAAATTCCTGACATGTCAGGAAAATTCCTGACATCTGGTCACCCTAGGCGCATACAACTTACTCATAAATATCGCTCTTGTGCCAGAGGATTAAGGTTTCGGTAGGTACATATTTATGAGAGGATTAAATCGATACATATTTTTGCACTTGACTGTACTTGTTTGCCACCGTAAGTAGTGGTATAAAAATACATGTTTACCAACGACGACAACGGCGATTTGTGTAAAATTTAAAGTTAGTCGGAATCCCAAAAACTGCTGGGTACGAGAGTCGTGACCACGGCAGTTTAGAGTCCGTCCACGCTAATAATTTAATACATAAAATTATTGTCATTTAAAGATTGGTGTTGCCAAATTATTTGTTGCAAAGTTAACGTGTAGGCACGCGCTCTTCGAGCGCTAACGTTTCTACTTACAGAAATGCCTTTTTTGCTGCGTTGTTTTTGCAACTGCCTCGTGGGGCGGCCCCTGTATCCACTATAATAATATTTCCCATCCTCTTTTCCTGTTTGCAATGCCAACCGAAACTAACTCATTGATTTCCACCGTGACACCGGCTCCATTGTGAGATTGAAGCGTGTCTCATTCAGAGCGACCTTTGATCGTCGGTGAACATAAAAATGAAGTTAAATACTTTAATTTTGAGATATCCTCAGTTTTGGGTAAATCTTTCCAATGCATATCCATCTCTATCGCACTTGCCATATTCAAGTGATAGAGATATATATGTAACTGTCATTTTCGGGCACACCAGCTCCATTGTGAGATTGAAGCGTGTCTCATTCAGAGCGACCTTTGCGAGCGCCTGTATTTTGGTGGAGCCCAACTTTTGTTGGCCTATGAAATAAGCGATGCTCGTCGGTGAACATAATAATGAAGTTAAATATTTTAATTTTGAGATATCCTCAGTTTTGGGTAAATCTTTCAAATGCAAATCTATCTCTATCGCACTTGCCATATTCAAGTGATTAGAGATAGGTACCTGAGAGATGTACGAACTGTCATTTTCGGGCACACGTGGTATACCTAGTAGCTCGGGGCCCAACTGGAGGACTCCACCCAATAGTCCACATTAGGGTATATTATGCATCCTGCAGCTCGGCTTGCGCGGGCGGAGCAGCTGCAGCTTGTATAATAAAATACGAAACTGATTCCAAATCAATACGTTGCTCATATCACGTGTAGGAATGTAAAAATCTCTTTAAGACAAATAAATAAAACAAGTAAATAGAGAATTTCAAGAAATGTAAGTGTAAGATTTACTTCACGTAGCCGTCTTAAAATAGTTATTTGTTATACAAGGGGGGAAAGTCGTATTTTACCTGCGAGTGTTTATTTGAAACACGAGCTAGCGAAAGGACTCTATGATTGACCACGAGCGAAGCGAGTGGTTCAAAAATTGAATCCTGAGCGTAGTGAGTGTTTCAACACACGAGACGTAAAATAACTTTTCACCCGTGTATAACACAAAACTTTTCACCTCACTACAGCGAGGAAAACAAGAAAAAGGGTAAGACAAAAAAACTCATACTATCTCACACTATCAGACTATCACACACTATCTCACACTATCTCACAGTATCTCACACTATTTCTCACACTATCTCACACTATCTCTCACACTGTCTCTCACACTATCTCATACTATCACAAAAAAAAGTAAAAAAAAGGTAAAAAAAAAGTAACAAAAAAATATGTCTGGAAAATAAACATTTAACGTTCTACGTCTTAGTATTTACTTTTAACGTTCTACGTCTACTTTCTTCACATGTTCGAATGTAGCTCGTACATCGAAGAGAAAAATAGTACTTAAGTACTCCTTTAGTCTAGTTTTAAAAATGGGAAGAGACGTGCTAAGCGTTTAATTTCAGTAGGCAAAGAATTCCACAATTAAACAGCTCGGAAAATAAATGAATGATTGATGTCTATACTAAATCTGTCCAAATTTATATAATAGATGTCCGTTTGCGGATCCCCAACGGATGCTGAGCAAAAAAGGGATGACTTGTATTTTCACAAATTTCGCGTAAACAACACCGATTACTTGACAGTTTCGTGCGATATAAAATGGGTGTAGCGGAGGGCTTGGTCACAGTCCATCCAGTGTCCATCCAGTGTCCACAGAAAATCGAGAAGCATGTCAAAGATTACGCTCATCATTTGTTTAACAATCCTGGCTTGTGTAGTCGCCGCGCCGGGTAAGTTTAAAGATTGTAATAATTATATTATTCATTTATTAACACCCATTTTATAAACTTTTAATCAACTTGATGTTCGTATAGTAAGATTTTTCAGTATCTTGCCGGTATCCAATTGAGTTGAAAGGCATAGTTATCTATTACTTACACAAATTCGGTTACATTGCAATATTATGGCACCACCGCACCGAGCTGATCTGATGAGACAGAAGGTGCAAGGCCATGGTAACTTCTAAAGTTTACACAAGATAAACCCCTCGTGCTTGGGCTCAATGGAACCCCTGTGGTAGTTGATGAAAGCGCAAAAAAAGTACAGTCGGCAATAAAAGCCGGTACCAAAATTTCAATTTAGTCAGAAATGTATTTTACAACAGTCAGCCCTATGGTCAACAGAGAGCCCGCTGATTAACGCTCAATACCTAGTCTACCTAGGTTTCTATAGATACTTCTAGTTCTCTAAATCTGATGCGAATACTAGTATTTAGGTATAGGTATTTCACTCATCAATCACCACCATCTTGATTTGGACTTTGGTCCATTCATAGTCGTAACTCCAGACTGCAGTTCCGGAACGCGCTGCTCACGTGGATATTGAGATTAATTAGATTGGAATTAGCTAACGGTGCTCTCGATAAAATAAAACTACCCTAAAATCTTCTTTAATCAAGGATATATAATTAAAAATCATTATATTTTATCCTATTTATACCAACGAACTCATCGTGATTCGGTGAAGTAGTCACGGAGTCAATCCTAATAATGATTACCCGGTAAACCTACCAATAACTCATATTGACTAAATCCAGATCGTACGAGAAGATACCTCGATCACGGTCTCAACCTAGCGCACGGCGGCGGCGGCGGCGGCGGCGGCGGTGGCGGCTTCGGCGGCTACGGACATGGCGGGCACGGCGGGCTTGGATACGGCGGCGTGCAGCCGCAGCAGACCTTCTCCAAGTCTTCGGCTAGCGCTAGCTCCGTGTCCGGCGGCGTGGCGTTGGGATGAGAATGTAAGTTGTGTTAATGGATCGGCGGTAAGGGGTCTGGGTTAGGTCGGGTTGGCACTGGCGGCACACAGAGCTTATCCAGTCCTCGGCAACCACTAGCTCTGTAGTATCCGGTGGTGTGGCGTTGGGATAAGAATGTTAAGGCCTCCACACACCGGTCGCGGGCGCGGGTCGGGCGCGGGCCCGCGCATGTTGTAAAACATTGAAACTACACTTCAAACACACACCCAACGCGGGCCCGCCGCGGGCCCGCGGGCCCGTGTTCGATGTGTGTTTTTTTCTTTATTTTTTTAATTTTTTTATTTAAAGTTTCAAATAATTCATACTTATCGCAGAGTTTCATAATTAGGTGCTAAAGCCATTAGTGGCTTATTTACAGCTATAGTACGGTCTAACTATTTACTATTTAAGTAGGTATGTTTGTTTACATCAATATATGTACTTACATATCGTTTACTGTATCACTGATGAACAATAACTTGGTTGGTTACAAGGCGTAATCATAGTTGTTGCTTGACATATAATACGTGTTTACATCTTTAGCTGATATAGGGTTGGATAGGTATAAATCTTGTTTGTGTTTTGGGAGACTATTTATTATTTTTGGAAACATGTAATGATTGGTTCTCATGCCGTAAACGTTTTTCATTGCTGGTAATAAAAATCTGTGTGCATTAGATAAACTCCTTAGCCTATTGTAACGGTGGTATTCATTCAAGTTGGTAATGTATTTATATTCTTCCTTGAGTATGGAAAGTTTGACCATGTTTTGCACGGGAAGTACCTTACAATATTGGAAAAGGTGAGAGTAGTTATTACTGTAAGTTATTTTTACATTTTTTGGTATAATATTTTTTAGTATACTTTTCTGTAGATTAAATATTTTGGCTAGATTGGTTTTGTACGATCTTCCATAGCTGCTGAGACCGTATCGTATAACCGAATCTGCTAAAGCTAGATATAACATTCTTAAGGTGTTGTATGGGATCTTATATTTCAGGATATTTAAGTGTAGTTTCAATGTTTTACAACTTGCGCGGGCCCGCGCCCGACCCGCGCCTGCGACCGGTGTGTGGAGGCCTTAAGTTGTGTTCACATAGTCACCTACGGCGAGGTTTCGGCGATTATGCTTGGCTTGGCTATAGCGGGGTCGTGCCTGCCACACAGACCTTTTCCAAGTCCTCGGCTAGTGCTAGCTCCGTGTACGGCGGAGAGGCGTTGGGATGAGAATGTAAGATATGTTCACATACTCATCTCCAAATACGCAGCAACAGCTTTTCTAGGATGGAGCCTGACTCCGAATAATTAATTAGCGGAGTACCGATCCCGGGCTTAAATCCCGGAGAGGGAAAATATTTGTGTAATATCGGCTGCACATCAGTCAATTGCTTTTTAAAGAGAGTCTATTTCACTCATGTACCTACATCAATAAATAGTATCCATTAATTTCAAGGTACGTCTGTAAAGTACCTAGTGTAGTATATTATGCACCTCTGAATAGAAGTTTCTAATCGAAGCTTGTAATATAGATATATATAATATAAGTTTTTTATTGTTACAGATGGAAACTAGACGACGTGCTGCTAACTCTATTAACGTGGATCATGTCTAGGAATTATTTATTTAATTTTGATTAAACATTTATTAAAATAAGTATTATATCTTCAATTAAATATTGGTACTTACTTCAAATAAATCGAAAGACGCAAGTGTTTAAAATAACTAAATTAAATGTTTAATTCACTTTGTATCACACGTATTTGTTATATTTTAGATTTAATGATATTTAATTTAATAATTATTTTAGTTTTATACTTAAGTAGGTATCAATAAGTAAAAATAAGATTTAATTAGAAAGGGCATAAAAACACATTATCTTACAAATATTGTTTTATTTAAATTATTTTAACTGCAGTCTTATATGTAGGTATAGGTATTTATATCTGCTATAGGTAGGTAATTATTGGTAACTTCTGACGGACCATCGCGCGTCGTTATATTTAATAGAGACCAAATAGAGACTAACTATACTTTACTCCAAGAACCCTACAATTTTGATCTGTATCTCGGAGGGGTCAATCACTTAACGTTCCGAACGCGCGTCGGTACAATTTAACTGTCAATTTTCCATATAAAAAGTGACATTTAGACCTATTTGACGCACGTAGAATGTAGAATGCGTTACGTGATCGACCTGCGGATTAAGTTCTTGATCAAATTTGGTACAACTGGGCTTACGTACTTATTTATTACTAGCTGTTGCCCGCGACTTTGTCCGCGTAGAACTTATACTTAGAAAATATAATGCAAACAAACTTCTACTTACCATCTTAAGGGATGATTTCCGAGGCAAAAACTATTCTATATCCTTCGAAGGGTCTCAAATTATCTCTATACCAAATTTCATCTAGGTACATGGATTTTATCCAAACTTTCACCCCCTATTTCATACCCTTAGGGAATGATTTTCGGGATAAAAACTATCTAATGTCATTCTTTGGGACTCAAACGACCTTTATACCAAATTTCATCTAAACGGGATTCATCCAAATTTTCACCCCCATTTCACCCCCTTAGGGAGTGATTTCCGGAATTAAAACTATCCTATGTCCTTTTCCAGGACTCAAGCTATTTCTTTACCAAATTGTATTAAAATGGGTTCCATCCGAATTTTTACCCCTAATTTCACCCCCTTAGGGGATGATTTCTGGGGTAAAAACTATCCAATGTCCTTTCCCAGGACTTAACCTATATCTACACCAAATTTCATCAAAATAGATTACATCCAAATCCCCCCCCTTTTCACCCCCTTAGGGGATGATTTCCGAGATAAAACCTATTATATGTCCTTCCCTGGGACTCAAACTATTTATATACCAAATTTCATCTAAATCGGTGCAGCGGTTTAAGTAGCTCCATACAAATTTCCACCCCCAATTTCAGCCCCTCAGATATAAAAACTACCCTTTATCCTTCCCCGGGGCTCAAACTATTTGTATACCAAATTTCATCTAAATCGGTTCAGCGGTTTAGGCGTGAAGAGGTAACAGACAGACAGACACACTTTCGCATTTATAATATTAATATGGAAGTATGGATTATTAGTATGGATAGTATGGGTTCTTTCCGCTTGTCTTCCAAATAGAGGTGTAGCTGTAGACTCACTTCAAAAGAAAGAAGAAACGAAAAACTCATTCAAATATCTCAAAAAATTACGAAGCTACAACCGTTTTGTTAGAGTGAGAAAACGATCAGGGACCGTGACGTCACGATCCTCGAGCGTCATAGTAAAAAACAATCGTTTCATTATAAAGGTGCGTTTTGCGGAAAAGAGACGCAACAAACCCCCTCCTGAAACTTTATACACTTATAACTTAGTGATTACCTATACGAGTATAGCCTCTTGCGTTGTTTTTTTTCGAGATAATACAACATTATGATTATTTTGTTTAGTGTCTACATCCCTATTTTCGATAAGATAAGATAAAATAAGATTTCTTTATTGTCAGAACTGTGTACATTTAGTTGTTTTGGGTAAAATAAAGTCCAACAGCTTGCCCATTTCGGACGTACAATATTAAACTTAAAGCTAGTCAAATATACTAAAACAATAACAACAATATTATTTCCAAATAATTTTAACCATATTCACACATAACATATTAATTTAGATCTATCCGACATCCGTATTTTCTTTTAAACCACGAACTTCGAAATTCGAAAATATTCGGGTATCTCTATCTCTATCGCACTAACAAATGACAGGAATGCAGATATACGAACTTCGAGTTTCGGTTTTTCGTGGTTTGGCTGTATTCAGCGCAAAGAGCGCGCGCGCGCGTGCCATTCAAAAAAGCCAAGTTTATATTGTTCGAATTTGTTGTTACATTTGTACAAATTACGCCTTAATTCGACATTTGCGCATATAAGTTCGCATATCAAAATCGATTAATTTTATATTTGCTTTTGGTACCTATCTGTCTCGTCAATGTATATCGTAGACGGGATTAAAATTATTAATAGGCGAAAGAAAGGCAAAGAAATTCCGCCATTTTGTCCGTAGTATTTCTTATTAGTCTGTGATTTTGACGTTTCTTTTAGCTGACAGATGTGGCGGCGATATACTTTAAGAATAATAAATGAAAAATTAAATGAAGTCGTATATTACGGAAAATAAATTAATTGTCGCAGTCGGATAAAAACTATCCTAAGTTGCAGCTGGAATAATAATGTACCTATATAAAATGTTTCATATTTTTCCGTCCATGGGATGCTGAGAACATTCGTACCACAGAAAGCTTAGTTTCAAACTGGCTGATTCTTTTTTTAATTTAGAGATTTATTATAAGTGTAGATAAGTGTAGATTAGATATTATACGATGTAAGTAAGAGTGTGAGGTTGTACCTACTTTTTGAAAATCTTTAAGTTCACAATCACCAAGACAACTTCGGCTATCGAATGAATTTTACCGTGTTTTGTTCTCTCTTTTCACTTTATTTAGGTAAACAAACAGCCACTTATGCTATCTTATTTTATTATTATTACTTATGCTCACATGTTACTTATGCTATCTTATTGTAATAATGGTTATAATATATGTGACCAACACAGTTTACCACTTATTAGAAATGTCGCAATGTTCTATACAATAGGCCTAGTATTTGGCAGAGAAGAGATAGGAGCGTGCGCCGCAGCGGCTATCTGTGTCTGCGAGGTGCGCCCGCGTCGGTCTTTGGGCACTTCCCGCTTGTTGATGATGTATCCCAGTTCGATGCTCTCACTGCTGGAATATTGTTGAATTCAATGAGTTATTTAAAAGTTTATCTAGGTAACTGGAAGCCCTAGAATTTAATGAGTTACAATTAGTTAATAAATCGTAAAAATTTAAATTTTAAAAGTGGATACTTATAAAATTGGTCCAAATAATGGGTGATTTCGGGGTCGTGATCGGCCCCGTAGCATGGATGGGCGTTATCACGCGATAAGTGACAGGATAAGCGCGTCGTCTCGTTCTATCGAACGGTGTCAGCCAGGGTCGGAAGCTCTATCCGGTCACTTATCGCGTGATAAACGCCATCCATGCTACGGGGCCAGGAATGACAATAAGTGAAGATGGTGTACGGAACCACTTTTCCCAAGCCCGCTAGCGCCACTGGTAAATAATTGTGATTACTTAAATTTAACGATAGATATTTAAAAAAGCTGGCCACTACACACTATTTTGTATTTAAGTACCTTGTGAACTACTCGTAGTTTGTTGCTGGATTCGTCGACCTATGAACTCAAAACAAATAACGGCCCTTTTAACTTTGGATATATAGATTGACGAATCCAGCAACGTTAAAACTATTATGATGTATTCAAATGATACTCAAATAAAAAATACGAGTACAGTGTGTAGTGGCCTGCTTTTTAAAATATCTATCGTTAAATTTAAATAGTCACAATTATTTACCAGTGGCGCTAGTGAGCACGTTAACGGGCCCTAAATTAGCTCTTATTTTTCCGCGATTTCGTGGATTGGTCCCGTGGGAAAAGTTGTTCAGTATGACCAATATGACCATCTTTTTCACATTTTATCATCCCGGATTGATCACAAAGTCCAAAATACCTGTCATCGTCACTGCAGTCCGCCCCGACACCGATGTGGTCACCAGCGACGCTCGCGTCCTCGGTATCGAACAAGTATTCGTTCACATCGCTCCGTCGAACCCTGGAGCCTGAGGGGGGACATTTTTGAGTCTCGCCAAAAAGTTGTTCATTAAGTATGTACCTAATTCAAAAGGTATATTTTCTACTATGATTTTCAGAAAATCCATATTATTTCAGATTCTTTTTAAACAGGGTGGGCAGGCAGGAGTATACCCACAGATTTTAACCATGGATTCCTGAGGTCATTAGGTGTAAAAAATAAATATGAAAGCAAGTCAAATTCAGCAAGAAAATAAATTAAAAACTAGTTTGGTCGATTTTTACAAATACAAATGAGATAAAATTTGAATAAAACAGTAACGTTCATATAATTTTTTTTGCTCCTAATGACCTACTCAGGGGTGGGCAGGTATACTCCTGCCCACCCTGTGTAATAAAATGTTGGGGATAGTTTCTTCGACCTAGACCCAAATTAAGCGTAGAAATATATATATATAAATATACATATAAATACATAGAAAACATCCAAGACTCAATTCGAACCCAGTAGGGTCATTTCGCCGGTTACGCGACCACCTTCGGTTAGCGACCACTTGAAGAACATGGTTTTTTCAATTGAAGATAACATCAATTCTACAGAGCCTATTGAAACAGTCAGCCGTATGCCTTATTGTTTGTAGTTATGGAATAGGAATTTACAAAAAAAAACTAGAAAATATGCTTTCAGTTCACCAAGTCAGCTAAGTGGTCGCTAACCGGCACATGAAATTAGGTGGTCGCCAACCGGCGAAATGAACCTATCTCTAGCTTCGTATAGGCTGCGTCACTACCGACTAGTCTAAAGTGGTCGTCGTTTACCATGTAACAACCTAATTAAGTATAGGTATGTCGTTTAATTACCTTCCTATATAATAAACTATTTGTACGCCACAAAATTATACGTAACTAATGTCCACGCATAATTTTGGGCAGGTGCAAATGGATGGCAGTGCGTATAACTTTTTACTAAATAAATAAAAACGAATGACTTACTTTGAACGACCACAGCAACGAAAATTACAGCGATGACACTTGTGCTTGCACTGGCCATTATGTAAACTACACATGTATGGCAATTGTTTTGTCTTTTATGTAGATAGTTGGCCCAATTTTGGCCGGACGTATGGTATTAATGCTGACAGGGTCGAGCTCAATGTCATATTCGGGGAACGATTTGACAGAACAAAAGGCAACCTTTTGTTAATTTGTGATATGTTATGGTCGAAGTTATTTTTATTATCTACAGGCTACAGGGCACTTCGGTACAGTTACGAATGTCCGACTGGACAAGACGTGCAAAAATATCTGTACTTCCTATTTGTAGCGCCAAGTCCTAATTAGGAACAAAAAATTGATGCGTTTTTCCTCTAGACAATATGTAGGCAGTTAAAAGTTTAGGCACATCAAAATTGTCTGCTTTGAAAATGAAATGAAATGATAATGATATGAAAATAATTTAATCCAGAACAAGTCCATATTAGCGAGTACATTAGAATAAACAAAAGAAATTAAATATACCTATAGGTTGACTGGTAGAGAATGCTCACAGCATTAAGCGCGCCTTATGTACGATAAGTTATTCTTTTGTGAAATATAGATTAAATTCATTAAATACTACTTCTATTTTTCAATACTGTGTTCTTTCTATATTAGACCAATCAAATTAGCTAAGACCGGACATAATTCGATAACTGTAATTTTCTTTTTCTATGATGTAAAGTATTGTTAGTTATAGTTAAAATAAAAATAATTAAACATTTTAGGGTTCCGCGTCATTGTAAAAAAACCAAAAATCTAAATTTTTAACAAATTCTGATTTCATAAGTGCAGCATAATATGTAACTTTGTAAAAGTGCCTCTATTATGATATGACGCTTGCATTCCAGTTAAAGAAATCAAAATTAATCTAATTAATCAACCGGGACTATCAATAAAAAAGAAAGTTCAGTAAGTTACACATTTTCTGGATTATCTTACCAGAAATTATAGATAACTGCAATTTAACAAATTATTCTGAATAGTATATTATGTGTGTTAATAAATTATTAAAAATTAAACAGATTCTCTTTGCGGATTTCTAAAATCACAAATATTGTCAGTTTTTGGAAAACCAAAATACATAACTACTTGGAAAGTGTTTGATTTATGCTGTCAACATATTATTAGTACTATAAGAAACAAACTAAACAAAAAATATCCACGATTATTAATTAATTCATATTTTTTCGTACTAAAGTTTTAATATGAACCTTATCTCTTGCAGAATAAGGCCGTCATTGCTTTACGTCTCAACTACCGACCGTGCTGTCGCGAGTCGCAGGCATTCAAGGCCGAAACGCACTGACAGCGGTGGCGAAGCGGCGCGGGGTGGCGCGGAGGCGGTACTTGTAATGTTCGAGCTAATATGAAAGGATCCGAGCGCTTTTTCCCGGCTTTATTAGATCGAACATTACAGCCGGTACCACCTCTACACTGCGCCGCGCCGCCGCTTCGCCACCGCTGTCAATGCGTTTCGGCCTTCATTTATTATGGATAGGTCAATGATTGTCAAACATTTATAAAGACGAACGTGGCGTTTACCACGGTTCGGCTATGGTGGAGATTTATTGAAATATTGTGTTCATTAGATCGATAATAACTAAATTGTTCAGCATGAGACATAATTGTCGTGGAATGTCGATTACCTATTTATAAGCGCTCAGTCTTCTGTATAGAATTATTTAAATAAAATATGTTACTTGTGTGGGTGCAGAAAGGGGCATTGTTGGAATGATTCTTATTCGAATAATTATTCGAATAAACATTTATTCGCGAATAATTTATTCGTCTACACTTTCGAATGACGAATGATTTATTCTCATTTCATTCCAATAAATCCACGAATAATATTTAAGGACGCGGTTGCTCGTTGTAACACATACACGAATTTAACATGATCACTACAAGTGTACCTATTTTCAAGTATTAATACCCTTTTCTACTAATTAACAATATTTTTGTGAGTTAAATGTGTCGCTTCATGGGGCATTTAACAGGTTTGTTTCAATATTTCATGTGTGTGGGCTTGTCCATATATTACGTCATCGTTTTTAGGGTTCCGTACTCAAAGAGTAAAACGGGACCCTATTACTAAGATTCCGCTGTCCGTCAGTCTGTCTGTCTGTCTGTCCGTCTGTCACCAGGCTGTATCTCACGAACCGTGATAGGTAGACAGTTGAAATTCTCACAGGTGATGTATTTCTGTTGCCGCTATAACAACAAATACTAAAAAACAGATTTTTTATTTTCTTTTTTTTTCTTATACAATCTTACAAAAATCGATCTAGTCCCAAACTAAGCAAACTACTATGGGTACTAGACGACGATAAACATACTTATATAGATAAATAAATACATAAATACATAGAAAACATCCATGACTCAGGAGCACATATTTGAGCTCATCACACAAATAAATGCCCTTACCGGGATTCGAACCCGGGACCTCCGGCTACGCAGGCAGGGTCACTACGAGGGTCAAACTGAAAGTTTCGGGAATATAAAAAAATATGCAGTTACATTGGTTTAAGTATTTTTATTGTTTTTCAAAGTATTCTCTTTTATATTGTATGCACCTTTCCATGCGTTCAAACCAGTCGTTAAACATTTTAAAAGCCTCCACTGCTTCTGCCGGCCGCCGAAACACCGCGCCCACCACGCAACTTATCCTTGATTTTGGGGAATGTGAAAAAGTCGTTGGGACTTAGGTCAGGGCTGTATGGAGGATGGTCCAGTAGTTCGACTTTTTCACCTTCCAGGTACTCATCTGTTTTACGAGCGGTGTGAGGGCTGGCATTGTCGTGGTGAACGATGATGCGGCGACTAGGCCTTTTTTCCTAAGTTCAGCAAAGACAATCGGCAAACAAATACTTGTATACCAATCGGCTTTGACCGTTCTACGATCTTCAAGTGGAATAGTAGCCACGTGACCCGATTTGGAGACAAACATAGCCACCATCTTCTTGGCCTTGCTGCGAGAGCGAATAACTTTTGTTGGCTTGAAGCTCGTCTTCGTACTCGAGATTGGTTTATAGTTTCAGGCTCATATGCGTATATCTACGACTCGTCACCTGATACGACACTAAAAACTGCATTTGAGCTTCCTCCGTTGAATTTATTCAACGTTTTCTGCTCGTCAGACAATAAGTGCGGGATCCAACGGGAAAACAACTTTCGCACGCCTAATTCTTCCTGTAAAATAATTTGTATCTGACTCATTCCAATCCGCAAAGACTCCTGAATTTCCCGATATGTCACATGCCTGTCTTCTTTTATCAGCTGACTCACAAGGTGGACATTTTCTTGCGTAACTGCCGATTTTGGTCGACCTTCACGCGCGTCGTCCGTGAGGGATACTCGGCCACGTTGAAATTCTGAATACCACCAAGCAGCAATCATCCGGTCTCCACATTGTTTTTGTGTTAATCCACTTTGAAAGTCGTAATATTTTTTACGGGACAATTCCATCTTCAGCGGCGACTCAACAACTCGAAAAAACAATTGAAACTGAACCATTGTTTTTTTAGGGTTCCGTACTCAAGGAGTAAAACGGGACACTATTACTAAGACTCCGCTGTCCGTCTGTCTGTCTGTCTGTCAGTCTGTCTGTCAGTCTGTCTGTCTGTCACCAGGCTGTGTCTCAACAACAGTGATAGTTTGACAGCTGAAAATTTCACAGATGATGTATTTCTGTTGCCGCTATAACAACAAATACTAAAAACCAGTTTTTTTTTTCTTTTACAATCTTACACAAATTGACTTAGTCCCAAACTAAGCAAAGCTTGTATTATGGGTACTAGACGAACGATAAACATACTTATATAGATAAATAAATACTTAAATACACAGAAAACATCCATGACTCAGGACTTGGCCGGTTGTTTTTTGTCAATTCTTGACCCCCCCTCCTATCATCATCCTGTTAATTCCTAAATGGACACTACCTGCCTCATAAAATGACTACCGTCATCCAATAGACACCCCCCCCCCCCAGTTTTGAAATGACGTAATTTATGGAAAGCCACTGTCTGTAATTGGATCAATGTATGTTATTAGAGGCGATTACGCATGTAAGATTGTTCAACTATATACCTGTAATTGTACATTGTATGTACTTAATCATGTTATATTCTGATCTGTGTGTTTTTAGGGTTCCGTGCCTCGAAATGGAAAAACGGAACCCTTATAGGATCACTTTGTTGTCCGTCCGTCCGTCTGTTAATACCCTTTTTCTCAGGAACGCGTGGAGGTATCAATCATTTAAAGTTTGAATTCCTGTGCATAGTGTGTGCATGCATTATTTTAGAATGAATATTTTTTATATTAATGTTGCTGTGCCCTGACAGGGTTATGCTGGAACTGTATTTATATGTAACATCTTGTGAGACCCATACTGCAACAAATAAATGAATTAAGCTGAAATTTATATCAAATACTCAGGTTTACTGTCTCTTGGAGCTGTGAAAAAATCAAATTCTAAGCCAACACAATCAAAAGATGCAGCCGTTTATGCCGCAAATTTCCGCAAGTTTTCGAAACCCGCAAGGGAATCAAAACCTACTTCCCGTGAACTCAGAAACTTGAAATTTAGAAACTAGGTATCACTGTTCTGTCTGTAGGAAATTATTACGTTTTTGAGATATATTCCATTAAAAAGCATTCCTATAATATTCGTTCAAAATATTATTCCCGAAAAGCATTACGAATGATTATGCGAATGAAGAAGTTATTCGCGAATAAATATTGGCGAATAATTATTCGAAATATTTATTCGTCATTCGCGAATAATCCTATTTATTCTCAAACGTTATTCGTATTCGAATAAATTTATCCCATTTCTGGGTGGATAAGCATATCTTCTCTTTTTTTTTGGCGTTCTGGCCAACTGTGTCGGCTCAATTTTGCCAATAAGGATATCGACTGCCGTAGGCTCAAAGGGCGTAAGGGACGAAATGCCCATGCCCATATCCCGTGAACTCTGAATCTTGAAATTTGGTACGAAGTATTTATAGCACAAATAAAGGAAAAATTGTGAAAACCGTAAATTTTTAGTTACATCACTGAACATTTGATGTCCAGTATAAACTGACACGCACTAAGTATGTAAATACATACTTAGTGAGTGTCAGTTTATAGTGGACCTGTTTCTATTGTACGGGGTAGTCCGGAACCCTCGGTGTGCGAGTCTGACTCGCACTTGACCGGTTTTTTTTTATGCTAACCACGATCATGGCATCATCTCTTTCATTTACTTAACAGTTAAGAGTTTACTTATGTTTTCGATGATAAAAGCAAATCAATCGTTCCTTACGCCCTTTGGACCAGAGTTTTCAAAGGGCGTAAGGGACAAACTGTGATTTTTCATTAGAGCTAAAAATCCTACAATTAGGATATTCCGTTATATTTGTTTTATTTGTACACGGCGCGGTCGGTGCAAAACACGTAATTGAAATAAACTCGTTAAGACGGGTTTGCCGTGCGCTCGCCCGCTGGCGCCCCATCTCTCCCCGCCTCGCACCCACCGCATGCATCTGTCTCCACGACAAGGTCGCGAGTATTTTCAATTAAATGTTCAATTTCTTAAGCGTGAAATTAACATGCTTAATTTTGATGAAAACATGATTATCGTACACAAAAGGCTATTAGTAAACAAAAAATTCATAGTTACTATTTATAATTACTGAGAAATACATTATTATTAAAACGTTAAAAATAAATGTTTAATTATTGTCTTAAATGTCTAAAAAGACACAATATACCTTAAACAGATAAAAACATCATAGTTACCATTTTGGCTTGTCTAGATAATGAGATCAGAGGAAAACTGTGAAAAAATACGTATATGCGAATTTGATATCAGTTTAATTTTGCTATTAAGTGATCGAATTTGAATGCACCTCAAAGTTATACTAACAAGGTACTTGGTTACCTTTTTTACTTTTAGGAAAAAGTTAGGTAGTGTACGTTAACTCGTGTTTTTTTAACTACGGTTACGATCGCGGATTTTTTACTTAATATATTTCATTAATATTTGATACTGAATAGTAAAATCCGATAAAACAATAAAAACAACGAGTTTACGAATTATGTCCAGGGTAAGCTAATTTGATCGGTCTATATATAAAACTAACTTATGTTGTTAGCAAGTTAGTACGTAAGAAAATTGCAATGCCCTAACAGGGTATCATGTACCTATACAGTATAACCTATCTTAAGATCTACTGTATGGACAATGAACTTGATCGCAATAAATGAATATGAATAAATAAATGTATATGATCCGTTTATGCAAGTCATATCATAAGTCGCAAATATACTTTGGATACCTATGCCGTGTGCCTACATATTGAAAGTACATATCGATGATGCTCTTACTTCTATTGACAGATTTATTGCTCATTCTACATTAGTTGAATAAAGCCTCTGCTAATAGACGGTCGCCACGCCCCTCCGACCGAGCGACCTTGGTCGGCACCGACCGCTGTAGTATGACATTTTCCTGCAAACAACTGTCTACACGGTCGGTGCGGACCAAGGTCGCTCGGTCGGAGGGGCGTGTTGGCGATCGTCTAGCAGAGGATTTAACTAGTGATTTTGACGTTTTACCTTGGACTAAAGTTCTTATTTCAGTGTGGACGAACCTTTTTATTTAGCAGAGCATTGTGATTATATTCTTATATTTAAAAGATAGATAGAATCCTTAAGGGGATCCCATACGCCAATGACCTTCGATCTGAATCCCTTAGTTTTCTAATGTTTTTTTTAACTTATCATATTAACAAACTTTAAACATCACTGTACAGGTATTCTGGCCATAATTTTTGTGTTAATTAGTTTAAAACGAAAACCGTACACACGTTTATAGAGACATCAGAGACGAACCCAAATATGTAGATTTTGTATATGTTAGATCTTTAACAGCAATTTTATAACAAAAAAGGTGTTTATTTAGACAATGTTTGAAAAAATCATAAAGAAATAACTATCCATTTCTTTCAAAATATGGTACACCAAAGTGGAGATTAAAGATTGAATAATCGATAGCCGCTTGCTTTATAATTCTATCTGTAGTGCAAAAGTATTTGTATCGATTCGAAGCTAGTCAAAAATCGATGAAAACCTCGGGTAGCCCCTTAACTCAAAAAATCTTTTAAATTTAAGATTAGTAGTTAAGATTGTAATAACCCTTAAGTAATTTTTTATTGAAATAAACAGTTCAATTTAAATTGGTACGAGGTAGGTATACCTTCATATTACATACATATAACAATAAGGGTTTAAACTTTTTTCAGATTTTTCGGGAAAATACCAAAGAGAAATAAACCACACTACATTCTACATGCGAACTAAAAGGATTCGACCACACTGTAATAACAACATAATATGTAGAATGCCGCGCCTTCCGGTACGTGGTCGCCATTCGAGAACCTTTCCTCCCTAACGGCCATCGGTGCTACGTGCAATGTGCCCCGCCCACTGCCACTTAAGTTTAGCGATTCGGAGGGCTATATCGGTCGCGGGAGTCCGCTGGATGCGGGTGGCGCAGGACCGGTGACTTTGGCACTCCTTGGGGGAAGCAGTGGACATCTTTCGGCTGATATGATGATGATGTAGAATGAGCCACAAATCTTTCAACAGAAGTAAGTGCATTATCATATCATTTATCAATATGTAGATGCATAATGGCATACATATCCAACAAAAACAAATAAAACATGCTGTATGTAATTTTGATTTTATTTTCCTGATGGCCAGGAATCTGAAATATAATGTGAAGTTTCTCTCCAGTGTTTCCCTTCAGGGACCAGGAAAATTTATCTGTTTCTGTTTCTATTTTTCTGTTTCTGTCGGGCTCCGTCAGAACACTTCTGGAATAAGGAATAACAATTAGTTATAGGTACCTACTCATGTTACGACGGAAAGTTTCCTATATTGCGAAATTTTCCTGCAATTTAACATAAGAAAATTTCGGAAATTTTTATTTTTATAGGAATTGAAACTTTCCATTTCCAACATGGAAATTCCGTACCTGAGAAGCATAAAACTGTAACTCTTATACACTTACTATGTATAAGAGTTACAGTTTACGTAGGTAGTACGTAAATTTCCTTAATTCCTTGTGAAACTTTCAAGAATTTTCCGAGAGCTTTTCCATCTTTTTGGAAACTTTCCATAATTTGCACAACAGTAGTTAAAGTTATAGGTACCTTATTTCACAACATTTTTCTGCGTACCTAAAGACGATATACAGGATCATCACCATCAGCCTGCCATCGCGCAGAGCCAATTCAAAATTTTGCATTTCGAGCCAAATATTCCTAATTAAGTGAATTTAAATTATCTAACGTAGTAATAAAGAGTATAACTATGCTTCTGTTTAGGACAGAATATGCCTTAAACCGTTTGACACTTATAACTATGGAATTATTTATTTTTTTGTCGTTAAAACCTACTTATGTCACTTGCACTTGAATCATGTTCTCCATTGTCTAATCTCGAACTAGCACCAGTGCTGGCTACATTACTGTCACCTATGTGACTGTCTTCACTATGACTACTGTTATTCTTATGACCACTGATATTTCTACTGTTTCCGTGACTTCTGTGTCCGAGGGAAGATTGATCGCCATTTGTGATAAACCGCCAGATTCTACTGCTCTTTCTACTAGAGTCTCGCTGGAAACTATTTCGTCTGTGCTTATTGCTTTCGACTCGGTTTTCATGACTATTTTTTCTTTCTCCATGGTCATCATGGTTATTGTGTCCATCGCTGGAGTTTCTGTGATATCCAAGATGTCGAATGCTGCTCATTTCGTGCTTTTCAAGGCTATTCCTTTTATTTATATTCTTATCGTTGTCACCAATTTTACTGTCTTTTCCTTTACTACTGCTATTTCTTTCATCTTTATTGTCGATGCTCCTTTGGATTTGATTGTCGTTTCTTTCTCCGTGGTGACCTTTACTGATATTAGTATCTTTGTCACTATGATCGCTTTCAAAACTACCGTGAGGATGATCGTAAGCACCATGGTCACCACGACTATCATGACTGTCTTTGCTGTCGCCTTTGAGACCAATGCTTTCATAGCTGCCGTGACTACTAGTATTATTGATAGTGGAATTTACTTTAATACTAATACAGCCACTACAGTGAGCACACTTACCACAGTGATCACCATTACTGTTAAAATGGTTGGTAATGTGATCGTTACGAACATTCAATCCCATCCTATCCTTTTTGCCCATCCATACAGCGGCACCACCTTTTCTAACACCGCTACTGCTGCCGCCTTTGACATGATCTTTGCCATCCACGGCTTCTATCATTCCATGCATGTCTTCGCTATAACCTGTTAGGAGTATAGAGTGTATTAGTATATTGGATTTCCACGCTGCATAAAATAACAATTTTAGCATTAAGTCGAAACAGGGTGGTGGCCGGTGGGTAAGCATAAGCACCAGCATACTTACCACGCACGCGCGCATATTACAATACAACATAGCGTCGGGTGACAAGCAAAAGTCACTACCAAAACTGTCACTGCTCTTCAAAACCTCGTATCTCGGTACGTAGTCGATATCGAGATACGACATTTGATTTAAGTAGGTATTTGTTACTTAGTGAGTTTTGCTTGTCACCCGACGATAGGTACTTAGTAAGGAAAAGAAAAGAAAATGTATTATGCACTATCAAATTATACAAAGTTCGGTTACTTTCAATGCAAACTCATAATGAGTGTTTACAATAGAATATACGTTTCTTAACTTACAAAGGTAAATTGTTTGCTTTTGCTCGCAATGTTAAGAAATAATTAAGCTACGCAGTGCCTAAAGAGTATATTAATCGTGAAACCGAAGACAATCTTACTTATACAGTTATGTACTTAGGTATCCGAGAACAATAATACTACAATCGAACTATAGGTAGTTTATGATATCCCACTATAAATCAATCTTTGTTTTAGGTACATAAAACAAAGATTGATCGTACGATTACGATAATTAGATGGCATAAAATCACGATACGCCAATTTCAAAATTCGTACCTAATTTACTAAGCTAACAGGAAAATCTATGTGGTTTTTCAGTGTAATTTGCCTCTACTTAAGATCGCAGTTTTGAAAACAAACCAAAAACAAGAACTTGGAGCGAAGGAATTTCATTTATATCTTACTAGCTTCTGCCCGCGACTTCGTACGCGTACTACCTATAAATTATAGCTTACATGTTATTTTTACCCACGACGGAACGTAGAAGGTATATATGCGTTTAGGGTGAGAGGTTGTTTGTTTATTTGTTTGTTTGTGTACACGAATGTTCCCATTTATCGCCAAAACGGCTTAAGCTTACCAATTAATTGATAAGATGCGGTTTTCAGAAATGGATTTGTGATTTATCTGGGGTGTTTCTTAGATATGCGTCATGATCTTTATTCACCAGGGGGCGCTGTAGTAAACGTTTTAAATTAATTTTCACAGTTATCTCAAATACGGCTTGACCGATTTCGACGCGATTTTCAGAGATTAGTTTGTGGTTTATCAGGGATGGTTCTTACATTAGTGAATATTTTACACCAATGATTCCAATTAAGTATCTGGAAAACGGCTTGAACGATTTATGCCATGTTTGGCTTCTTTTGACACTGTTTCGTAGTGAAATTCCAGAAGGCGTATATCTATATTATGTACTGTGTTTTCGTTCTTCCCCAAACGCATTAGTTCCGCGTAGCAGAATTTCTATTCGCGTTTTTCCCCACTCATTATTTTTCTTAGTCGATTTAATTCATATACGCAAGTGTTGTCAAACGGATTGGTTTCTAGTCGCGTTTTTCCCCAACTGATTATTTTTCTAGACGATATAGTTCATATTCCCACGTCGTATTAGATTGATTGTTTTCCAGACGCGTTTTTTCTGCCTAAGCTACATAATCAAGCCTCGCAAATTCGCGAAACACTAGGTAGGTTAGGTTTGTAAGGTATCTTCAGATGCCCGAAGGGCAAACCGCCCAAAAATAGGAGCCCCGCTGCGCGGGTCTCCGTCGAATCTTTTGGTCCACGGACAAAATGGCGAAATGAGTATGCCGGTAAATGTAATTTAGTTATATTTGGAGAACAAGGGAAAAAAACGCGTCTTATGACTCTTGTAATATTCGCGAATGATAAACAAAAGGATCGGACAAGTACGCTATTAGGAAATTATGATTCTGGTAATATCTGTTCGCGTATTGATAAACAAAAGGATCGGATAAGTACGCTAGTACGCATTATTAAACTGGCATTAACTATTTATGAATGATAAAAAAGGAGAATAATAAAAGTTAGAGTGGGGAAAAATGCAAATAGAAAGTTTGCTACGCGGAATTAACGATTTCGCGGAAGAGATCTAATCACTCGTTTGTTACAGTCAGTCGGTTTTAGGGTTCCGGACCAAAAATGTAAAAACGGAACCCTTATGGTGCGACTCCGTCTGTCTGTCTGTCTGTCTGTCACAAAGTTAAATATCTCAGGAACTACTAATGCTATCAGTTTGAAATTTGGAACAGTTGTAAACAAAGCTAATCCACGTGTATAGAAAATGAAAAATTCTAGAAAGACTAAAAGACTAGCTGCCCTAAGGCACAGAGGACACCAGCACGAGTCGACACATCCTCCGCACTGACAGATCGTCGCCACCAACCGCTCATGGAGCCACATCGGTTCTGTCAGCATTCGCGTATCGCATACATAATTAACTTCATCTTCGGTTGTAGGTAGGTAATAACTCACCAGGTAATTAAGGCAGTGCAGACGAGCAGCCCCAAGGCACAGGACACCAGCACGAGTTGACACATCCTTCTCACGTACTGCCTGTCCTTGACACATCGCCGCCACCAACCGTTCATGGAGCCACATCGGTTCTGTCAGCATTCGCGTATCGCATGCATCATTAACTTCATCTTCGGTTGTAATAACTCACCTGGTATGAGGGCGGTGCAGACTAGCAGCCCCAAGGCACAGGACACCAGCACGAGTCGACACATCCTCCGCACTGACAGCCTGTCCTTCACACATCGTCGCCACCAACCGTTCATGGAGCTGTACTGTTGTTTTTACTCATGAAGCGGTTCTGTCTGGCATTCGCGTATGACATGCATAATTAAGTTTTCAGTTACATTTTAATTAAGATAAGCGCAGTGCCTTGCAATGTTTTGCGCTTGACGAAATCAGTATATAGCTTAATACTTACTTAGTACAATACAAGGATTACAATCTTGCAAAAAAGATGATGTTAATTATGAGATCTTTTACCTATCAACATTCCTTTGCATAATTTGCTCCACATCCCCAATCAATTTCAAATCCCATTTAAAATAAACGTTTTTGTATATGAATTACTCACTGCAGGTATCGAATAACTAATAAGTTCCTTTTTTCGGCAGTTTATCGTTGAATGTTTATCTACTTATATTATACACTATATTTCTAGAGCGAGCCCCGCCTCGTACCACTGGGTTTTTTCATTAATTTATGTACGAAATATCATTTGATATTTAACAGTGGCTTTTCGGTGAAGGAAAACATCGTGAGGAAACCGGTCTAATCCCAATAAGGTGTAGTTTTCCCTCTGGGCTGGAAGGTCAGTCGCTTTCGTAAAACTAGTGCCTATGCCAAATCTTGGGATTAGGTGCCAAAACGGGCCGCGGGGTCCTTTTTAGGCAGAACCGGGAATAAAGCTATTAGGAGGATGATGATGTACCTACCTAATAATTATTAATGTTGGTGACTGTGTAGGTACCTAGCAGAGGCGGAGCGCCCAATACAAGCCGATTCCCAGCGGCTTGCCTAACATTTCTTGTTATATATTGCCAAACTTTGTCACGTTACGTGGACTACCAAGATATTGATAGCCCACGGAACAGCTACAAAAGTACTACTGAAGAAAGAAAAGAGAAGATTTAGGTCGGGGTTATATCTTTTATTTTTGACAGAGGTGGGGTTACAATGGCACACCGTACAGGATTTAGAGGTTGTGGCGTAAAAGAGAGGTAAAAAAGGTGAGGTAGGTCGTGTGCAGATAGGGCGCGCAATCCAAGGGCGCATGCAGGTAGGGCGCGCAAAACAAGGGCGCGTGCAGGTAGGGCGCGCAATCCAAGGGCGCCTGCAGGTAGGGCGCGCAATCCAAGGGCGCCTGCAGATAGGGCGCGCAATCCAAGGGCGCGTTAAGGTAGGGCGCGTTCAGGGAGGGCGCACAACCAAGGGCGCGTACTGGTAGAGCGCACAACCAAGGGCGCGTTCAGGTAGGGCTCGCAACCAAGGGTGCGTGTAGGTAGGGAGCGCAAAACAAGGGCTCGTGCAGGTAGGGCGCGCAATCCAAGGGCGCCTGCAGGTAGGGCGCGCAATCCAAGGGCGCGTTCAGGTAAACTGACGTGATCAGCGCGCAGCCAAAATTCAGAGGAGAGACCTTCTTGAAGTGCGGGGCCAACTGTGACCCCGCACAGGTCAATTTAGAAGTCTTCCTGGTTTGGAAGTCGACGTAAAACTGATCGTTCCGCCCGTTGTATGGGCTTATATACCCCACCAGACCAAGAATTCTAGAATTTCTAGTTCTAAATTTACAATTCAAAAATTTACAAGGTATTAGGATCACATAATAACGAAAAGTGAATACAACCTTAGACTAAAAGTATTCAACCTAAACTGCATGGTGATGTGGTTAACATAACTTGACATAATATCGTTGTTATGACAGATTGTCAAACATAATCAAACAATTATTTATTGCAGAAATTGTTAATATTAGCACTAAAACAGTATTTAAAATACTGCTAAAACCACAGAAAAACAGGTAAAAAGAATGTGCCAAAACGCACGTTAACATTAGCAGCGTACAGACGTCCTTTGCTGTTACAGAGACAGAATGAAAAGCCTGCTAGATGTCCCGTAATGTGAGAATCCTCAAACATGGCACAGTATCACGATTGAGGCATGGCACGCGCATTTGCGTCCCTTAAAAGGATGAAGACCGCACTCGCTCGTAACCAGGTAAATGTTACAACTTTTGATCCGGGTTTTCCAGTGAAAATTCTCACGCGCCGCCACTGGTACGGTCATAAGGACTTTAATTGTTGAGCCAATTAGGTGTCAACTAATTTTGTTTTTTTAATAGTTAAGCTATGAAATGTCGGGTTGGGCTCATTCCACCTAATTTCCATAACGCCTAATACACTAATTACACTAAAGTTCAAATTTCCGTAGGTTCATAATACCTAAATATCCAATTGTCTTAATTGCTACAATGAACAAATTTCATAATAACTTTGAACTAAAACGTCTCATGACCATAATACCTAAATATTAAAATGTACATTTATTTCAAACTAGCTGTTGCCCGCGACTTCGTCCGCGTAGAACTTTTTATCGTCTTAGAAAATGATTTCTCTCAATACAAAATTTGAACCCTCTTTTAGGGGATAATTAAAAAAAAGTTGATGTTCATTTTCTAGTTTGTGAACAAACAGTCTAAAACCAAAGTTAAAAATCTCATACTTTAAAAATGCCTTGAAATACTCAAACTTTGAACCAATTTTAACACTCTTAGGGGATGAATTTGGAAAAACTCTGAAATCAGTTTTGTAGTCTTTTAACGTACAGAATAAGACCGAAGTTAAAAATCTCTTACTCACACTTTAACATTTTATTGCTCGCCATTTAAAATTTGAACCCCCTTTTAAACCCCCTTAGAGGTTGAATTTTTCTAATCGCTGAAAGAACTTTTTTCGTAAACTTTTTTAAGTCTCTAGCTCAAAAAAAGTGTTGCCCATACAAAGCTTTCTTAACCCCCTTAGGGGTGGAATTTTCTAAAACTCTGAAAGTACTTTATTATTAATTTTAATAAGTAACATTTTGAATAGTTTTAAGTCTAGTAAAAAAAAAAGTTTTTCCCACACAACACTGGCTACCCTTCTTAAGGATCTTAAGGATCCCCTTAGGGATGGAGTTTTCTAAAACGCTGAAAGTTATTTTTTAGTATTCTAATAAGTAATCTTTTTGCAAAGTTTTAAGTCTAACTCAAAAAAAAGTGTTGCCCATGCAAAGCTTGCTCTCCTTTTTAACCCTATTAGGGGTGGAATTTTCTAAAACGATTTGTGTTCTTTTTTTGTATTTTAATAAGTAATCTTTCTACAAAGTTTCAAGTCTCTAACTCAAAAACATAAACTTTCCCTGATAAAAACTTTGCACCCCTTTTTATCCCCCTTAGGGATAGATTTTTTCAAAACGCTGAAAGTCTTTTTTTTTGTATTTTTATAAGTAATCTTTCTACAAAGTTTTAAGTGTCTAGCTCAGAAAAAGTGTTCCCCATACAAACCTTGCACCCTTTTTTAACCCCCTTAGGGAATGATTTTTGTAAAACGCCGAATGTAGTATTTTTCATGTTCTAATAAGTAATTTTTCGTCAAAATTTTAAGTCTCTATTAAAAAAAAATATGTTTTTCCCATACAAACTTTGCACCCTATTTTACCCCCTTAGGGGTGAAATTTTCCAAAACGCTACTTTCTTTGTATTTAAATAATCTTTCTACAAAGTTTTAGGACTCTAGCTAAAAAAAATTGTTTCCCACATACAAACTTTGCACCCCTATTTTAGCCCCCTATTTTTAGGGGTAGAATTTTCTAAAACGCTGAAAGTACTTAATTTGTATTCTGATGACTAATCTTTCTACAAAGTTTTAAGTCTCTATTTAAAAAAAATATTGTTTCCCCCATACAAAATTTGCACCCCTATTTTACCCCCTTAGGGGTAGATTTTTTTAAAACACTGAATTTAGGTACTTTATTTGTATTCTAATGAATAATTTCTCTACAAAGTTTTAAGTCTCTATTTAAAAAAAATTAGTTTTTCCCATACAAACTTTGCACTCTATTTTACCCCTTTAGGGGTAGAATTTTCTAAAACCCTGAAAGTTCTTTATTTGTATTCTAATGACTGATCTTTCTACAAAGTTTTAAGTCTCTAGTTAAAAAAAAAATGTTTCCCCCATACAAACCTTGCACCCCTATTTTACCCCCGTAGGGGTGGAATTTTCCAAAACGCTGAAAGTGTTTCATTTGTATTCTAATAACTAATTTTCTACAAAGTTTAAGTCTATAGCTCAAAAAAAAAAGGTTCTCCCATACAAACTTTGCACCCCCATTTTACCCCCTTAGGGGTAGAATTTTCAAAAATCCCTTTTTATCCCTAGCCTACGTTATAAAAGCAACATACTGTGCAAAAATCAACTCTCTAAGATTAGTAGTTTCGGCTGTGCGTTGATGAGTGAGTGAGTGAGTGAGTGAGTGAATAAGTCAGTCAGGACATAGGCATTTATTATGTACTAGCTGTTGCCCGCGACTTCGTCCGCGTAGAACTTTTTATCGTCTTAGAAAATGATTTCTCTCAATACAAAATTTGAACCTTCTTTTAGGGGATAATTAAAAAAAAAGTTGATGTTCATTTTCTAGTTTGTGAACAAACAGTCTAAAACCAAAGTTATAAATCTCATACTTTAAAAATGCCTTGAAATACTCGAACTTTGAACCAATTATAACACTCTTAGGGGATGAATTTGGAAAAACTCTGAAATCAGTTTTGTAGTCTTTTAACGTACAGAATAAGACCGAAGTTAAAAATCTCTTACTCACACTTTAAAATTTTATTGCTCGCCATTTAAAATTTGAACCCCCTTTTAAACCCCCTTAGAGGTTGAATTTTTCTAATCGCTGAAAGAACTTTTTTCGTAAACTTTTAAGTCTCTAGCTCAAAAAAAGTGTTGCCCATACAAAGCTTTCTTAACCCCCTAGGGGTGGAATTTTCTAAAACTCTGAAAGTACTTTATTATTAATTTTAATAAGTAACATTTTCAATAGTTTTAAGTCTAGTAAAAAAAAAAGTTTTTCCCACACAACACTGGCTACCCTTCTTAAGGATCTTAAGGATCCCCTTAGGGATGGAGTTTTCTAAAACGCTGAAAGTTCTTTTTCAGTATTCTAATAAGTAATCTTTTTGCAAAGTTTTAAGTCTAACTCAAAAAAAAGTGTTGCCCATGCAAAGCTTGCTCTCCTTTTTAACCCTATTAGGGGTGGAATTTTCTAAAACGGTTTGTGTTCTTTTTTTGTATTTTAATAAGTAATCTTTCTACAAAGTTTCAAGTCTCTAACTCAAAAACATAAACTTTCCCTGATAAAAACTTTGCACCCTTTTTATCCCCCTTAGGGATAGATTTTTTCAAAACGCTGAAAGTCTTTTTTTTTGTATTTTTATAAGTAATCTTTCTACAAAGTTTTAAGTGTCTAGCTCAGAAAAAGTGTTCCCCATACAAACCTTGCACCCTTTTTTAACCCCCTTAGGGAATGATTTTTGTAAAACGCCGAATGTAGTATTTTTCATGTTCTAATAAGTAATATTTCGTCAAAATTTTAAGTCTCTATTAAAAAAAAATATGTTTTTCCCATACAAACTTTGCACCCTATTTTACCCCCTTAGGGGTGAAATTTTCCAAAACGCTGAAAGTACTTTCTTTGTATTTAAATAATCTTTCTACAAAGTTTTAGGACTCTAGCTAAAAAAAACAGTTTCCCACATACAAACTTTGCACCCCTATTTTAGCCCCCTATTTTTAGGGATAGAATTTTCTAAAACGCTGAAAGTACTTAATTTGTATTCTGATGACTAATCTTTCTACAAAGTTTTAAGTCTCTATTTAAAAAAAATATTGTTTCCCCCATACAAAATTTGCACCCCTATTTTACCCCCTTAGGGGTAGATTTTTTTAAAACACTGAATCTAGGTACTTTATTTGTATTCTAATGAATAATTTCTCTACAAAGTTTTAAGTCTCTATTTAAAAAAAAGTAGTTTTTCCCATACAAACTTTGCACTCTATTTTACCCCTTTAGGGGTAGAATTTTCTAAAACCCTGAAAGTTCTTTATTTGTATTCTAATGACTGATCTTTCTACAAAGTTTTAAGTCTCTATTTAAAAAAAAAATGTTTCCCCCATACAAACCTTGCACCCCTATTTTACCCCCGTAGGGGTGGAATTTTCCAAAACGCTGAAAGTGTTTCATTTGTATTCTAATAACTAATTTTTCTACAAAGTTTAAGTCTATAGCTCAAAAAAAAAGGTTCTCCCATACAAACTTTGCACCCCCATTTTACCCCCTTAGGGGTAGAATTTTCAAAAATCCCTTTTTATCCCTAGCCCACGTTATAAAAGCAACATACTGTGCAAAAATCAACTCTCTAAGATTAGTAGTTTTTATTATGTATAAATAGATAGAAGATAATGAAACTCCCATTCAAATATATCAAAAAATTATGAAGCTATATCCGTTTTAATGTCGCTTGTTAGAGTGAGAAAACGATGAGGGACTGTGACGTCAATATACTCGAGCGTCATAGTAAAAAACAATCGTTTCATATGAAGGTGCGTTTTGCGGAAAAGGGACAGAACATACCCCCTCTTAAAACTTTGGACTCTTATAACTTAATCATTACCTATATAACCTCTTGCTTTGTTTTTTTCTCCATTTGACTATATTTATTTTAAATTCTTTTTCGAGAAAATACATTATGATTATTTACCATATTTTCGATTCCTGAGCTATAACCACGAACTTCGGAATTCGAAAATATTCGGGTATCTCTATCTCTATCGCACTAACCATACTCGAGTGACAGGGATGCAAATATATGAACATTGAGTATCGGTTTTCGTGGTAGCGCCGCAGGTACTTTGGCTGAATGCGCCGAGCGCGTGCCATTGTCATTCAAAAAAAACAAATTCGTGTTAATTATATTGTTCAAATTTGTTGATTTCATTTATTGAAATTACGACATAAAACGACATTTGCGCATATAAGTTCTCATATCAGAATCGAATATTTTTTTATGGTTTATATTTTAGCATTTGTCTCGTAAAGGTCTATCGTAGACGGGATTTAAATTATTAATAAGTGAAAGGCAAAGCAATTCCGCCATTTTGACGAAAATTTGACGGTTCTTATAGCTGACAGTTGGAGCAGCGTTTGATTTCAATAAAAATAAATGAAAAATTAAATGAAGTCGTATATTTCGGAAAATTAATTAACTGTCGCAGTCGGATAAAAACTATCCTAAGTTGCAGCTAGAATAATAATGTACCTATATAAAATGTTTCATATTTTTCCGTTCATGGGATGCTGAGAACATTCGAACCGCGCAAAGCTTAGTTTCAAACTGGCTGATTCTTTTTTTAATTTAGAGATTTATTATAAGTGGAGATAAATAGATAGAAGATAATAAAACTCCCATTCAAATATCTCAAAAAATTATGAAGCTACATCCGTTTTAATGTCGCTTGTTAGAGTGAGAAAACGATGAGGGACTGTGACGTCAATATACTCGAGCGTCATAGTAAAAAACAATCGTTTCATATGAAGGTGCGTTTTGCGGAAAAGGGACAGAACATACCCCCTCTTAAAACTTTGGACTCTTATAACTTAATCATTACCTATATAACCTCTTGCTTTGTTTTTTTCTCCATTTGACTATATTTATTTTAAATTCTTTTTCGAGAAAATACATTATGATTATTTACCATATTTTCGATTCCTGAGCTATAACCACGAACTTCGGAATTCGAAAATATTCGGGTATCTCTATCTCTATCGCACTAACCATACTCGAGTGACAGGGATGCAAATATATGAACATTGAGTATCGGTTTTCGTGGTAGCGCCGCAGGTACTTTGGCTGAATGCGCCGAGCGCGTGCCATTGTCATTCAAAAAAAACAAATTCGTGTTAATTATATTGTTCAAATTTGTTGATTTCATTTATTGAAATTACGACATAAAACGACATTTGCGCATATAAGTTCTCATATCAGAATCGAATATTTTTTATGGTTTATATTTTAGCATTTGTCTCGTAAAGGTCTATCGTAGACGGGATTTAAATTATTAATAAGTGAAAGGCAAAGCAATTCCGCCATTTTGACGGTTCTTATAGCTGACAGTTGGAGCAGCGTTTGATTTCAATAAAAATAAATGAAAAATTAAATGAAGTCGTATATTTCGGAAAATTAATTAACTGTCGCAGTCGGATAAAAACTATCCTAAGTTGCAGCTAGAATAATAATGTACCTATATAAAATGTTTCATATTTTTCCGTTCATGGGATGCTGAGAACATTCGAACCGCGCAAAGCTTAGTTTCAAACTGGCTGATTCTTTTTTTAATTTAGAGATTTATTATAAGTGGAGATAAATAGATAGAAGATAATAAAACTCCCATTCAAATATCTCAAAAAATTATGAAGCTACATCCGTTTTAATGTCGCTTGTTAGAGTGAGAAAACGATGAGGGACTGTGACGTCAATATACTCGAGCGTCATAGTAAAAAACAATCGTTTCATATGAAGGTGCGTTTTGCGGAAAAGGGACAGAACATACCCCCTCTTAAAACTTTGGACTCTTATAACTTAATCATTACCTATATAACCTCTTTCTTTGTTTTTTTCTCCATTTGACTATATTTATTTTAAATTCTTTTTCGAGAAAATACATTATGATTATTTACCATATTTTCGATTCCTGAGCTATAACCACGAACTTCGGAATTCGAAAATATTCGGGTATCTCTATCTCTATCGCACTAACCATACTCGAGTGACAGGGATGCAAATATATGAACATTGAGTATCGGTTTTCGTGGTAGCGCCGCAGGTACTTTGGCTGAATGCGCCGAGCGCGTGCCATTGTCATTCAAAAAAAACAAATTCGTGTTAATTATATTGTTCAAATTTGTTGATTTCATTTATTGAAATTACGACATAAAACGACATTTGCGCATATAAGTTCTCATATCAGAATCGAATATTTTTTTATGGTTTATATTTTAGCATTTGTCTCGTAAAGGTCTATCGTAGACGGGATTTAAATTATTAATAAGTGAAAGGCAAAGCAATTCCGCCATTTTGACGGTTCTTATAGCTGACAGTTGGAGCAGCGTTTGATTTCAATAAAAATAAATGAAAAATTAAATGAAGTCGTATATTTCGGAAAATTAATTAACTGTCGCAGTCGGATAAAAACTATCCTAAGTTGCAGCTAGAATAATAATGTACCTATATAAAATGTTTCATATTTTTCCGTTCATGGGATGCTGAGAACATTCGAACCGCGCAAAGCTTAGTTTCAAACTGGCTGATTCTTTTTTTAATTTAGAGATTTATTATAAGTGGAGATATCGAATCACAGATACGACAAATTTTTAAAAGAACCTAAGCTGAAAACTCCAGAACATTAAAATGTCATAGTTTCAAAATGCCTAAATTGTTGCAGTCTATGGAGCTAGCTACAGTAACAAGTTGTTTAAAATTATTTTTGAAATGTAGGTATTCTGGTACTTGGTTGTTTTGAACATAGTATGTTTTGCGACTATGGTATTGTGCAGTTTGCCCATTATGAAACTTAGAAATTGTAAAATCTAGCCATATTGCGAACAAGGTATTGTGAAAAAAAAGTTAGGTGATCTGTAATTTAGGTATTTTGACACTAAGGCCTTTTGAGATCTCGGACTATTGAAAAAGAGGTAAAATGAAATTTAGATGGAATGAGCCCAACCCGAAATGTCCAGTATAAAGTGAGCTCTAAATGGCTCAACAATTAAAGTCCGTGGCTGTACTTAGAGCTGTTACTACCTTGGGATAAAGGGATCAGATATTGTCGAAACGTGATCGACCTGCTGTTGTCATTTTCAACTCCTGAAAATGACAAGAGCAGGTCGATCACGTTTGACAATATCTGATCCCTTTATTTGAAGAGCCTTACTAAGTAGAGTCAGTCGGACTTTTTGAAGAGCTTTGCTAGCATATTTGTGACTGTACTTTGTATGTACCTACGAGTATGCATGTAAGCACTTTATTGTACACAATAGGAGTGTAGACACTAAATAAAATAATCAATAATGTTGCATTTTCTCGAAAAAGGATTAAAAATGTAGTCAAATGGAGAAAACAGCAACACAAGAGGTCAAATAATCACAAAGTTATAAGCGTCCAAAATTTTAAGAGGGGGTATGTTCTGTCACTTTTCCGCAAAACGCACTTTCATATGAAACGATTGTTATTTACTATGACGCTAGACGCTAGACTATCGTGACATCGTGACGTCACGATCCCGGAGGGTTTTCTCACTACACACACTCTCTAACAAGCAACATTAAAACGGTTGTAGCTTCGTAATTTTTTGAGATATTCGAATGGGATTTTCGTCATTAGGCATTTTTGCCTTCTTTCTTTTGAAGTAATAATAAATTATGAGTCTACACACCTATAATAGGTTAAAACACAAACATTACACGTTGATCGAAGTACAAAGGTGAACTTATACCTATCTCGATCTCTTCCAGCTAACCTTAGAGAAATTGTGGAAGGCAGGTAGGACGAAATAGACAAACTTGCATACTTTGTCATTTTGAAATAAGAATTTTGTTTCAGTGTCAATATTTAAGCTTTACAGCACATTAAGTGCTTAACATTTTCTTTGGCACGTAACTATATGAGTCATCCTCATCCTCCTAGCGTTATTCCCGGTTGTGCCCCTAAAGGTGCCCGGGGTCCGCTTTGACACCTAATCCCAAGATTTGGCATAGGCACTAGTTTTACGAAAGCGACTGCCATCTGACCTTCCAACCCAGAGGGATAACTAGACCTTATTGGGATTAGACCGGTTTCCTCACGATGTTTTCCTTCACCGAAAAGCTAACGGTAAATATTCCGTACATAAGTTCCGAAAAACTCATTGGTACGAGCCGGGATTCGAACCCACGACCGCCGCTCAGCAGCCGCATGCCTGAACCACTAGGCTACCGTAGCTTCGTAACGTAACTATATGAGTATAACTACTTATATCTTAGGTTTGTTCCGTTTGTAGAAAAAAAATGGTAAAGGTATTTGTGTAATGAGATTGGTAATCTATAATAATGGAAAATTGTCAATATGTTTGGAATTTCAAATGTATGTGCTTAAAGTTTATTTGTTATACTAAAGTTCACGCGGTATTGTGTATTTGTATTTATAGAAACATACGATATATTTTATACATATCTACAGAATTATGGCAAACGTTAATCTATGTATCACATTGGGGTTCTTGAATCTCTTCATTCTCTTCTGCCGGGCGCCAGGCATCTTAACGGCTGCAACAAAATAAAAACAATGTCAATTATTTTAATTATCCTTTATACATAACACACGTATATCTAGTTACATAGTCACGAGTATGCCTTGTTATAGTTATTATGATTATTAAGTGGGAACAGGATTATCGTTTTTTTATCATGTAATCTCTGTGATCGGCCTTCCGAGCGGCTACCGCAAAATGCCAACTGCGTTTGTTCGAAAGCCTTTAAGCGGGTGTATTGGAAATTATCGTGTGATTTGACACGCCCTTCTGATTAGATTAAGAAACAATAAGGTCTGATTTTTAGATATATGATTCTTGACTATATGATTGTTTATCTGATTTAACCGATACATGATTGTTTAAAATATCCTCTATAGAAAAAAAAAACCAAAGTTGGGTCTTCATTTAACTTTTTTTAGTCAGCCTACTCAAACAATACATTATTTTACGACACAGTCAAGTTAATACTATAGTATTTTAGCTCATCTAAAATCTCACTTAATGAAATATGAATAAAACTTCACTAAGTTATGTATTTATCGAAATTTGTCCAAAAAAGCGATTCCCGAAGAGTGTTCCATTTCGTGTGCACGGAAGGCGTAATAAGCGTGTCTCTGTCACAGGGGTTTTAGACAATCGACTCGAATCAAGGCATCCCCTTAAAAAAGTATCCACATCTTCAATGAAAAAAAAACAATGAATATCATTCTATATTGTAACAGAGTTTGTATTTGGTCTGAGAGTTTGGACCTATATTTAAAATGTCTTACTAGATGTTAAAATGGTCTTAACTCTCTTCCAGGCCGGCAATTGAAAAATGACAATCAAATGTCAGTCTTATTCATTGATATTAAGATACACGTTTGACAGTCTGTATGTGGTCGATATAACGCCTCTGCCTGGAAAAGGAATAGTGATTTATCTAAATAGAAAGCATATGCTTTAAAAATCCTTAACTCACCCGTATCCACCGGAGCTGGCGCTGGCACTGGCCTGGGCGCTGGCTCTAGCACTGCTGCCTCCATATCCACCTCCGTTTCCACCGCCTCCGTTGCCGCCTCGGCCGCAGCCTCCGCCTAGGCCGCCGCCACCACCGCCTCCGAATCCACCGCCGCCGCCACTGCTTTTCTTGCCGAAGCCTGCAACAATAATAATAATTTACTTTACTCCACTAGTCATATCCTGCGATGGAGCCCTTAGAACTGAGTATAACAGTTTCTTAAAAAAAGGCCGCATCAAGATTGAATGAAAAATGGGGAAAAGCATATTCAGAAATAATTTATTGGCTTAAAGTAAAATTACAAATTTCAGTCCTAAGAGCTGTCTCGATAAGGATCAGAGGCACAAGACGACAAATCTGACCTTTCGAATGCGAAGATGGTGCCGGCATCTTCTAGATAATTGTTCATCAAAGAGACCTATGAAAAAGCTACAATTTATTACGATGCTGTTTAATATGTACTTGTTGTTTTTTAGGATTGCTTACTCAAAGAGTAAAACGGGACCCTATTACTAAGACTCTGCTGTCATGCCATGTGTGTGGGCTTGTCCATATATTGCGTCATCGTTTTTTGGGTTCCGTACTCAAAGAGTAAAACGGGACCCTATTACTAAGACTCTGCTGTCATGCCATGTGTGTGGGCTTGTCCATATATTGCGTCATCGTTTTTTGGGTTCCGTACTCAAAGAGTAAAACGGGACCCTATTACTAAGACTCTGCTGTCATGCCATGTGTGTGGGCTTGTCCGTATATTGCGTCATCGTTTTTTGGGTTCCGTACTCAAAGTGTAAAACGGGACCCTATTACTAAGACTCTGCTGTCATGCCATGTGTGTGGGCTTGTCCGTATATTGCGTCATCGTTTTTTGGGTTCCGTACTCAAAGTGTAAAACGGGATCCTATTACTAAGACTCTGCTGTCATGCCATGTGTGTGGGCTTGTCCATATATTGCGTCATCGTTTTTTGGGTTCCGTACTCAAAGAGTAAAACGGGACCCTATTACTAAGACTCTGCTGTCATGCCATGTGTGTGGGCTTGTCCGTATATTGCGTCATCGTTTTTTGGGTTCCGTACTCAAAGTGTAAAACGGGACCCTATTACTAAGACTCTGCTGTCATGCCATGTGTGTGGGCTTGTCCGTATATTGCGTCATCGTTTTTTGGGTTCCGTACTCAAAGTGTAAAACGGGATCCTATTACTAAGACTCTGCTGTCATGCCATGTGTGTGGGCTTGTCCATATATTGCGTCATCGTTTTTTGGGTTCCGTACTCAAAGAGTAAAACGGGACCCTATTACTAAGACTCCGCTGTCATGCCATGTGTGTGGGCTTGTCCATATATTGCGTCATCGTTTTTTGGGTTCCGTACTCAAAGAGTAAAACGGGACCCTATTACTAAGACTCTGCTGTCATGCCATGTGTGTGGGCTTGTCCGTATATTGCGTCATCGTTTTTTGGGTTCCGTACTCAAAGTGTAAAACGGGACCCTATTACTAAGACTCCGCTGTCATGCCATGTGTGTGGGCTTGTCCATATATTGCGTCATCGTTTTTTGGGTTCCGTACTCAAAGAGTAAAACGGGACCCTATTACTAAGACTCTGCTGTCATGCCATGTGTGTGGGCTTGTCCGTATATTGCGTCATCGTTTTTTGGGTTCCGTACTCAAAGAGTAAAACGGGACCCTATTACTAAGACTCTGCTGTCATGCCATGTGTGTGGGCTTGTCCATATATTGCGTCATCGTTTTTTGGGTTCCGTACTCAAAGAGTAAAACGGGACCCTATTACTAAGACTCTGCTGTCATGCCATGTGTGTGGGCTTGTCCGTATATTGCGTCATCGTTTTTTGGGTTCCGTACTCAAAGAGTAAAACGGGACCCTATTACTAAGACTCTGCTGTCATGCCATGTGTGTGGGCTTGTCCATATATTGCGTCATCGTTTTTTGGGTTCCGTACTCAAAGAGTAAAACGGGACCCTATTACTAAGACTCCGCTGTCATGCCATGTGTGTGGGCTTGTCCATATATTGCGTCATCGTTTTTTGGGTTCCGTACTCAAAGAGTAAAACGGGACCCTATTACTAAGACTCCGCTGTCATGCCATGTGTGTGGGCTTGTCCATATATTGCGTCATCGTTTTTTGGGTTCCGTACTCAAAGAGTAAAACGGGACCCTATTACTAAGACTCCGCTGTCATGCCATGTGTGTGGGCTTGTCCATATATTGCGTCATCGTTTTTTGGGTTCCGTACTCAAAGAGTAAAACGGGACCCTATCACTAAGACTCTGCTGTCATGCCATGTGTGTGGGCTTGTCCGTATATTGCGTCATCGTTTTTTGGGTTCCGTACTCAAAGAGTAAAACGGGACCCTATTACTAAGACTCTGCTGTCATGCCATGTGTGTGGGCTTGTCCATATATTGCGTCATCGTTTTTTGGGTTCCGTACTCAAAGAGTAAAACGGGACCCTATTACTAAGACTCCGCTGTCATGCCATGTGTGTGGGCTTGTCCATATATTGCGTCATCGTTTTTTGGGTTCCGTACTCAAAGAGTAAAACGGGACCCTATTACTAAGACTCCGCTGTCATGCCATGTGTGTGGGCTTGTCCATATATTGCGTCATCGTTTTTTGGGTTCCGTACTCAAAGAGTAAAACGGGACCCTATTACTAAGACTCCGCTGTCATGCCATGTGTGTGGGCTTGTCCATATATTGCGTCATCGTTTTTTGGGTTCCGTACTCAAAGAGTAAAACGGGACCCTATTACTAAGACTGCGCTGTCCGTCCGTCTGTCTGTCACCAGGCTGTATCATACCGTGATAGTTCCAGCTGAAATTTTCACAGATGATGTATTTCTCTTGCCGCTATAACAACAAATACTAAAAACACAGAATAAAATAGTTTTTTATACGGAACCCTTCGTGCGCGAGTCCGACTCGCACTTGGCCGGTTTTATATATTTATTGATTAGTCTTATGACAAATAAATTACATGTGTACATGTATAATAATAATTTTGGATTATTACATACGTCCGTTAAGTCACAATTGTCACAAATAACGGACGTTATAATAATTCCTCCTATCTTTCCCGATACGTTTGTTGAGTGATCATTCAAAATATGTGCAATAACCGAAAGAGGTAACCAAGATCCTGGTAGTTACAAGTATAAGTTGTTCTGGGGTAACTGGTTTTTGAACCTAATTAAGACTCCGCAGTAAGATCGATTCTCCATACAAACGTAGTTACGCTCTCATTTTAAAACGACTAGCTAGTTTGCTCTGAAACTTTGTACTTAGAATAAGTTAAGGTAGGTATATCCAGGTCTGTATTTAGTTTATTATGTAGCTTCATATACCATAGTAAAAAAAAATAGTTTTTCATACAAAACTTGTTTTTGCTGTATTTCGTTTGTTTTATAAACTGGAGCCATATAAAGTAATTACAAACCTCTGGTGCAAAGGTTAGCCATAGCTGTTCAGCGCGGCAATGCGGCCAGTGTGATGGGAACCTTTGCACCTGGAGTGGCTCGGGGTGGGTTGTTTGATGTTTAGTTTTAGGATTAGGAATAGGTTTAGGTTACTTAGTAATACGTTTAAGTTTGTTATTGTACTCTGTCTTATGTGAATAATAAATAATTGTTTAGTCATAATATTACAAACCTAGATATACTTCATGTCATAGTACGAGTTATAGTCCAAAATTTCGTTACAATCCAACACGTAGTTTTAAAATACTCCGTTTGTAAGGGAAGGTGAAAATCGGCCAAGCTTACTGCGGACTCTTAAATACATTTTAAACATATTCAATGCTCCGAAACACACATAATTTATTTATTTTGATCAGCGTTTCAAGGATTAAATTGGCCTGAAGTTGAAGAGTATTTTAAAATTGCTTTGAAATGGTGGATAAACAAAGTCATATACTTTGGTTGTCTACGAACAAGATTATCCATTATTTGCACACAATTCCTGAAATTCTTATTTAACATCACAGATGGCTTAAGGGTTTCAGGTCGGTCTTCTATCAGATGACAGGTAGGTACAATCAAAGAATTGTAGTATGGTAATTGACTGATTTAGATTTTAACAGTACTTAACTTTATAGTTTAGACGCATACTGCTTGTACATATCAGCGCAACTTAACGTGTAAGTATATAGATAGGTATTATAAAAAAAATATAAGTAGCATTCTAAAGCTACGGTAGCCTAGTGGTTTAGGCATGCGGCTGCTAAGCGGCGGTCGTGGGATCGAATCCCGGCTCGTTTTTCGGAACTTATGTACGGAATATTTACCGTTAGCTTTTCGGTGAAGGAAAACATCGTAAGGAAACCGGTCTAATCTCAATAAGGTCTAGTTTTCCCTCTGGGTTGGAAGGTCAGATGGCAGTCGCTTTCGTAAAACTAGTGCCTACGAGTATGCCAAATCTTGGGATTAGGTGTCAAAGCTGACCCCGGGCTCCTTTAGGGGCACAACCGGGAATAACGCTAGGAGGATGATGGTAGGATTCTAAAAGACACTCTTCACCCTGCTACTCATTGGCCATGTGCCATACCCTCCCCATATCAGTACGTTCAGTACCTACAAACTCTTCCAATCTAATTTCCTCCAAGAGAGGCGATATGCACCACTCCCTTCCGGCCGTTTTCACAACTGTGATTCGCAACCAGGTGTGAATAAAGAATGTTTATTTTTTGTTCACAACCAGTTGAGAACCAAGAGAACTTTTTCTTTTATCGGAACTTGGTTGCGAACAAGGCATCCTTCAGACCGTTTTCACAACTGCAGTTCGCAACCAGGTGCGGCAAAGGAATTACTCTTCTTTGTTCGCATCAATCTTCGTTATCTATTTGCTGACAGTCTGTTTATTCGAAGTGCATACATACTTTTCAAGAGGATATTGGCCTTTACAATAATATCCAATGACAATTGTATTGATAATGATATAACGCTCACTCATTGCACTCCAGCCGCAGAATTCGTTATTTTGAGGGCATGCGAGAATTTAACCGGATGTATCTTTCACGGTTGCCCCAACACATCCTTGATGTCAATTCCAGACATAGTTCGAGTGAAGATACTACTCGTATGTGACATGCATTTTTACATCCTACAGCGGACACGCGTTGAACATTTAGCTGCAGGTACTTGGGATGGAATATTAGAAGCACCAAATAATCGCCAGGACTTCAACCAAGTATACGCTCAAGAAATTGTTCGCATTATGCGAGAAGCTATTTTGTCTATACATTCTAAAGTGTCTTCTGTACTCTTTTTACATGAATAGATAAAGACTATTTTACCGTATATACTTTTTTTTTAATTCTATAATATGTGATTAATAAAGATTATTTGATAGATTCTTTCTTCTGTCGCAATTGGTTACGAATAAGACGCTTTTCTCCCATTACAACTTCATAAGTTTAAAAAGTTCTTATTCGCAACCAAGTTCCGATAAAAGATAAAGTTATCTTGGTTCTCAACTGGTTGTGAACAAAAAATAAACATTCTTTATTCACACCTGGTTGCGAATCGCAGTTGTGAAAACGGCCGGAAGGCACCACTCAGTGCACGATCCTCAGAAATTAAAAACAAGACCAGAAAAATTATAATAAAGATAAATTCAAAATAAAAGTTTGTTTACCTGGGGCCGCGTAGGCGCAGATGAGGAGCCCTAGGAGGCAAGTAGCCAGCACGAGTCGAGCCATGTTAGTGTACTGTGCAGGACGCCGGCCGAACTATCTTTTATACACCCACGCTTATGTCAGAACTAGCTTTTGTCCGCGACTGCGTCCGCGTGAACTTTAAGTAGTATTAACTTCCATTTCCAATTTTATCAACTTCCCTTAGGTAATAAATGTAATAATTCCTAAAATAGTACCTATTCAATGTCTTAATGCAAAATATAAACAATTTACCTGCGGGGTAAGAGTCACCTAAAACTGTTCTACCGTTATAAGGGTGTCTGAGTAGGTAATCATCCAAACGTTTGCAAATATAAATTGTGAGTCCTAGGTATACTATTAAACGAGCAATATTTGTATATATATATTTGCAATCACGTTCTCGGAAACGGCTCTAACGATTTCGATGAAATTTGGAATACCGGGGTTTACGGGGCGAGAAATCGATCTAGATAAGTGTCATGTCCGGGAAAATTCGTTTTCTCCGTATTTTCTCCATTTCACCCGAGCAGAGCTCGGTTATTGTTTTCAATACTTACTGGTGTAAATGTTTTTCTTGTAAAGTGTACAAATTTATTACCTACTATTCTTATAAACCATCCAATTTAGTTCCGTTTGCATCACTTTGAGGACTGAATTACGAAAGTGACAACTACCTAATCACACTTACTGAAATATCCCAAAGGTAGTCTGGAAGAGATCGCTCTTTAGCAATAATACCGTCTGTTATTTTATCTCCAAAAAAGTGTTGCCCATGCAAAGCTTGCTCGCCTTTTTAACCCGCTTAGGCGTGGAATTTTCTAAAACGCTTTAAGTATGTTCTTTTTTTATTTTAATAAGTAATCTTTCTACAAAGTTTCAAGTCTCTAACTCAAAAACATAATTTTTCCCTCATACAAACTTTGCACCCCTTTTCATCCCCCTTAGGAATGGTCTTTTCCAAAACGCTGAAAGTACTTTTTTTGTATTTCCATAAGTAATTTTTCTACAAAGTTTCAAGTGTCTAACTCAGAAAAAGTATTCCCCATACAAACCTTGCACCCCTTTTTAACCCCCTTAGGGAATGATTTTTGTAAAATGCAAAATGTAATTTTTTCATGTTCTAATAAGTAATCTTTCTACAACGTCTTAAGTATCTATTTAAAAAAAAAGTAGTTTTTCCCATACAAACTTTGCACTCTATTTTACCCCCTTAGGGGTGAAATTTTCATAACGTTGAAAGCACTTTATTTGTATTCTAATAAATAATCTTTTTACAAAGTTTTAGGTCTCTAGCTCAAAAATAAATTTTCCCTCATACAAACTTTGCACCCTTTTTTTACTATTTTGGTAACTTTATTGGTATTCTAATGACTAATCTTTTTACAAAGTTTTAAGTCTCTATTAAAAAAAAAATGTTTACCCTATACAAACTTTGCACCCTTATTATACCCCCTTAGGGGCGGAATTTTTCAAAACGCTGAAATCACTTTATTTGTATTTTGATAAATAATCTTTCTACAAAGTTTTAAGTCTCTAGCTCAAAAAAAGGCACTCTTATACAAACTTTGCACCCCTATTTTACCCCTTTAGGGGTAGAACTTTCAAATATCCCTTCTTATCCCTAGCCCACGTTATAAAAGCAACCTACTGTGCAAAAATGAACTCTCTAAGATTAGTAGTTTCGGCTGTGCGTTGATGAGTGAGTGAGTGAGTGAATAAGTCAGTCAGGACACAGGCATTTATATGTATAGATGACTAGCTGTTGCCCGCGACTTCGTCCGCGTAGAACATGTTATCGTGTAAATGTTTGTTTAAGGAATGAATTTTTAAAAACATTGAAGTTAGTTTTGTAGTCTTTTAGTATAGTCTAAAACCAAAGTTACAAATCTCTTACTTTCAAAATGTCTTGCTCTCTATACAAACTTCGAAGCCCCTTTTAACCTTCTTAGGCGATGAATTAAAAAAAACGCTGATATTAGATTTGTAGTCTTTTAGCAAACAGTCTAAAACCGAAGTTACAAATCCCTTACTTTAAAAATGTCTTGCTCTCCATACAAACTTTGAACACCCTTATAATCCCCCTTAGGGGATGAATTTCAAAAAACGCTGAAATGAGTTTTGTAGTCTTTTAACAAACAGGCTAAGATCGAAGTTACAAATCTCATACTTTAAAATTTTCTTGCTCTGCATACAAACTTTGAACCCCCTTCGATTAACGCTTTTCGGGCAAATATTTAAAAGAAAACACTAAGTTTTTTTATTGTAATAAGTATTTTTTTTACAAACTATCAAGTTTCTAGCTCAAAAAAAGTGTTTCCCATACGAACCTTGCACCCCTTTTTAACCCCTTAAGAGCTGGAATTTTCCAAAACGCTGGCAGTACTTTTTTGTATTTTAATCAGTAACCTTTCTACAAAGTTTTAAGTTAAGTTTCTACCTAAAAAAAAGTTTCCCCTACACAAACAGTGCACTTCTTTTTCCCCCTCTTAGGGGTGGAATTTTCCAAACCACTGAAAGTAATTTACGTATATTTGTATTCTAATAAATAATCTTTCTACACTATTTCAAGTCTCTAGCTCAAAAAAAAAGTTTCCTCCATATAAACTGACCCCTTTTTTTCCTCCTTAGGGTCGAATTTTCCAAAGCGCTGAAAGTAATTTATTTGTATTTTTAAACCCCTAAGGGTCGAAGTTTCTAAAATGCTGAAAGTATCTAATTTTAATAAGTAAGCATTCTACAAAATTGTAAGTCGGCAAAAAAAATGTTTCCTCCATACAAATGTTGCTGCACCCACTGTTAACCCACTTAGGGGTGGAATTTACTAAAACGCTGAATATACTTTTTTTGTATTTCAATAAGTAATCTTTCTACAAACTTTTAAGCTTCTATTTCAAAAAAGAATTTGCCCTTTATAAACTTTGCAACCTTTTTAACCTTCTTAGGGGTGGAATTTACTAAAACGCTGAATATACTTTTTTTGTATTTCAATAAGAAATCTTTCTACAAATAAGCTTCTATCTCAAAAAAGAATTTGCCCTTTATAACATTTGCAACCTTTTTAACCTTCTTAGGGGTGGAATTTACTAAAACGCTGAATATACTTTTTTTGTATTTCAATAAGTAATCTTTCTACAAACTTTTAAGCTTCTATCTCAAAAAAGAATTTGCCCCATATAAACTTTGCAACCCTTTTTAACCCTCTTAGGGGTGGAATTTCCCAAAACGCTAAAAGCACTTTATTTGTATTTTGATAAGTAATCTTTTTAAAAATTTTAAATCTTCTATCTCAAAAAAGAGTTTCCCTCATACAAACTTTGCAACCCTTTTGGTAAAAAAGGGTTGCAAAGTTTGTATGAGGAGCCTTAGGGGTGGACTTTTCCAAAACGCTGAAAGTACTTTATTTTTATTCTAATAAGTAATCTTTTTACAAAGTTGTAAGTCTCTAGCTCAAAAAAAAAGTTTTCCCAATACAAACGTTGCACCTCTTTTTTACCACCTTAGGGGTGAAATTTTCCAAAACGCTGAAAGTACTTTTTTTGTATTTTAATAAATAATCTTTCTACAAAGTTGTAAGTCTCTAGTTCAAAAACAAAAGGTTCTCCATACAAACTGTACACCCCTATTTTACCCCCTTAGGGGTGGAGTTTTCAAAATATTTTACACATATAAACCTGCCTCTTGAACCACACTATCCATTAAAAAAACCGCATCAAAATTCGTTGGGCAGTTTTAATGATCTAAGCATACATAGGGACAGACAGACTTTGTTTCATACTATGTCATCATCCTCCTAGCGTTATTATTCCCGGTTGTGCCCCTAAAGGGGTCCGGGGTCCGCTTTGACACCTAATCCCATGATTTGGCATAGGCACTAGTTTTACGAAAGCGACTGCTATCTGACCTTTCAACCCAGAGGGAAAACTAGACCTTATTGGGATTAGACCGGTTTCCTCACGATGTTTTCCTTCACCGAAAAGCTAACGGTAAATATTCCGTACATAAGTTGCGAAAAACTCATTGGTACGAGCCAGGATTCGAACCCACGACCGCCACTTGACAGCCGCATGCCTGAACCACTAAGACCACTCTATTAAAAAAACCGGATCAAAATTCCTTGCGCAGTTTTAAAGATCTAAGCATACACAGGGACAGACAGACTTTGTTTTATACTACATAAATGTCGTAGTGATGATAATCTCGGAAAGCAGTTCATGTGGTAAAGTGGAAAGTGAAAATGTTCATTTATGTGGCTTGGCGAAATACAGAATGGAAGTTGGTTAAAACTTTGTGTTTAAAGTAAATTATCTTTTATAGGTATGTACCTATTATTGGGCATGAGATCTAATCAGCCATTCACTATTTTCATGTTGCATGGAATCACTGTTGTTAGATAATTAATTAACTACTCTCCGAGATTTGTAACAGCACTAACAGAAACGAATAAAGATCTAAAAGCTAGTTTTCAAAATCGATTCGTCCAGCATACATTGTTAGTTAATCTCCAATTTCAAAGTATTTCTTCTCGGGTCAGAAAGAAACTGACTCTTATTTTATTCGCTCGCTACTAAACTGAACCTTTTCATTTTATCATGAATTTTAATAGTTTCAATAATTTTAGAAAGCTGTATTCTCTTTAAATTTTATAAGCAGATAATATACCTATATACTTACTGTGTGTTACCGGCATGCGGACATTTATTAAAACTGCAAATAATATATTTTATTAGCAATTGTTTACGTGTATTAGCAAATCATAATTATGTAAATTAACTGCACAATTAAATTTCCAAAATCCGAACCTTGAATGTACTACGTGCATGACGTACTTGTCAATTTACTTTGATGTACATTGCTGGCAATTTAAATTTTCTCAGAAAGTTGAAAAGTCTGGATTTTAGTTTATTGATTAAATTAAAGACATGGTTACGTTGAAGAAACATGTTATTTTACTCTACTTTTAAAAAAGCCCGCATGCCGGTAACACACTGTGTATGCGCGCTATTAAGGGCTAAAGAAAACTATGTTTTAAACTTCTACGTTTATGTAGGAAAAATTATGTATAGGTACAAAAATATAAGACGCGAGCGTTGTGATCGCCGCCGTCTGAGCTAGTGTCCGGTGGAAGGGATCCCGCGCCCCGCGCGCCCGCACACCGACCGCTGGAGCCTGTCGCGTTGTCGTAGACATGCTGGGGGCCCGTTGGAGGTAGCTGAAGAACTGGCAGTGCTGGCTGGAGCTGAAGCTGCCTGCAACTCTTCCTCGTCATCATCAGGGAGGGGGCACACCTTATTGAGTGCACGGCGTTCGATCCCTCTGATCGTTTTAAAATCGGCTACCCGGCTAACTCCGTCCTTGCCAGGGTAAAGACAATGTACTCGTGCTAGCTTCCATCGCATGGGAGGAAAATTCTCTTCTTTAAAAACTACTAATGCGCCTTCCTTAATGTCTTTGTAGGGATGTCTCCACTTTGTCCTTTTTTGCAATTCTGAGAGGTACTCCTGATGCCATCTCTTCCAGAAACTGTCTCGAAGCGCTTCAATCAGTTGGTAGCGCGTCTTTATTCCTTTTTCTAATGTAGTGGGTGGAGCTGCCATAGATGTCAGCGGACGACCCACGAGAAAGTGCCCTGGGGACAAGGGAGAAAGGTCGCTGGGATTACATGAAAGAGGAGTAAGGGGTCGGGAGTTGAGGACTGCTTCGACTTCTGTGCAAAGAGTACTCAACTCCTCGTACGTTAAACTAGAATTACCTATTGTTCGTTTTAAGTGAAACTTTAGGCATTTAACATTGGCCTCCCACAAACCACCGAAAGTGGGGGAATAGGGGGGACTACATATGAATTGAATGCGCTCTTCAGCTGTGTACTTATATATGGAACTCATGCCTGCCTTTAATGCTCGACCTAATTCATTGTTTGCCCATCATGAAGTTTTTTGTCAAAGCAAAACTCCGTAGGTATTATTGAGCCGACCACCTAGGCGCAGCACGCCGCGATCGTCGAGGAAAGGTGACAACTGCAACATATGCGACGAGGTAAGTTTTTTATTATTTTTTATTAGGTTAAGTTCTTTGTAAAATTACTCTGTCTCTGCAATTTTAATAAGGTAAGTAAGTGATTGATTAAGTTCATTTTCTTTTAAGGGGCCATATGATCTATTATTCTCTTTTACTTGACAATTATTTATGAATCTGTATATGAACGCCAATATTCTTTAGAGCTTTAATGAACTAGAATAGTCTTTTATGTTTATTATTTCATTAGTTTTATCATCCTCATTAATGTTAGTTTTTAAGACTTTTATTTCAGGTAACGTTATATCTCGTGTTTCAGGTGGCTCTTTCAGATGCATTAAGACTGAAAATGTGCCATCTGATAAACGATGCGTATGCTTTTTAAAGTGTTCTTCACAAAATTCTTCATCAGCTGACATGGGCATTTTAGTTTGTGGAAGTTCTTCAAGGTTCGAGAACTGCGTCAACTGATCACTGATGTCCTTCGTGAAGTTACAATGGATAGTTTGGGAGGGTTCAGAACAATGAGTTGGACTTAAAGGGCCGGCTACAATCCAGCCAAGTTGAGTGTTTTGAAGGATTGGCATTTTTGAACCCAAACGTATTTTATTAGGGAATAATATATCGAAAAATATGTCTGCACCTAACAGCATATCAATTTCAGCAGGGTGATAAAACTTAGGATCCGCGAGCTGAATTGATTCAGGTAAGTTTAGCTGAGTAATGTTTACAGCCATATTAGGCAACTGACCTGTTATTTTAGGAATTACTAAACAATTTAATGTTGTTTTGAACTTGTTTGACAAGGAGCTGATAGTTACGTCGCACCTGTCGGAAATGGTAAGTTGAATGTTGTTAATGCCCGATATTTTTAAAGAATCGGGATCACGATTAACTAATCCAAGTTTATTTTTCAGGTCTTCCGTCATGAAAGAAGATTGGCTGCCTGCATCTAGAAGAATACGAGCAACCTGGTAAGTATTTGTTTCAGGATTGGATACCTTAACTAAAGCGGTACCAAGGAGAACTTGCCCACAAGACTGGACTGACAATGTCCTGCGAGGTGGGTTGACTACTTCAAGGTCAACAGACGTCCCAGCTATTGGTGACGTCACAGGTGATGTTGTAGTTATGTTTATGTTACTGTCTTTATGTAGTAACGTATTATGCTTCTTATGACATAATCTGCAAACACCTAGTCTGCAATTGTTTGCTTCATGACCACGTCGTAAGCAATTGGTGCAAAGTTTTAACTTCAAGGCTTCGCTCCACTTGCTTTCGAGAGGTAAGCATTTAAATGATTCACAATCAATTATTCTATGACTTTGGCTACACATCGGACACAATAAAGTGCCTACCGGTTTGGGTGCGTTATTAGAAGTAACAAAACTCTTCGAAAATGTGTTATGTGTAAACGGACCTTTAGGTTCATGTTTTTGGTTATCTTTATGATAATGTGGGACGCTTTTTTCATGTCTATTCGCTAACGTGGTTTCCAAAATGTCTGCTCTGTTACGAAGAAACTCGATGAATTCATCCAAGAGTGGGAGGTCGGAGAGGTTACTTCTATGCTCTTCCCATTTTCCACTCGTGACTGAATCCAATTTACTTGAAACCATAAATATTACAAGCGTATCCCAATGGTCCACTGGCTGTCCGAGTGTAGTCAAAGCTCTTAGGTTTTTAGTCACAACGTCTATTAGGTAACGTAATGATTTATGAGATTCTCTCGTTATGGGCTCGATTCTAAAGAGAGCCTTTAAGTGATTATTAATTAGGATTTTTTTATTATTATATCTCTGACATAACAAATCCCATGCGACCTTATAGTTCTGAGATGAGAATTCAATAGATTTGATAACAAGTGCCGCGCTCCCTTCTAATGAGGATCGTAAATAATGAAATTTGTTTATGTCGGGGATAGTTTCATTTGAGTGTATTAATGACTCGAATGTATCTCGGAATTCTAACCATAAAAAGTAGTTTCCGTCATAAACCGGTAATTTGATAACTGGAAGTTTGACGTTAATGTTTTCCTGACGCACACAACTACTATATGAACTGTGTTTATCTTCAAGGTTTGAAGGTTGTAACTTCAGTAACGATTGAGCACTAGAAATGCTACTGTAAAATCTGGTTTCAGTTGCCTCCCTTTCCTGGACCTGATCATCCGGGTTAGGACAGGCTAGTTCTATTTGAATTTGACACTTTTCAAATTCAGAAAATAATGCTTCTATTTTCAAGTTTCGCAAATTCAGTTCATTATATTGCGCTTCTGTAATTTCGTCAATATTTGTCCCTTTTAATTCTTTAATAAAGTTTTCAAACGTAGTCAGTCGACCCCTAATCGACGCACGCTGTTTAATCAATTCTTTAAGTTTAATTTCATTTTCAAGTGCCCTTATGTCGATATCACCTTGCTGTGGTTGCGTTGTCGTTGGTGCCATGATTTAAAGTTAAATGGGGTTGACACTACAATTAAAAAAGACAAGTAATGACTGTACACATGTACACAATATGTATAGGTACTTAAGGTGAAGAGCAATCAACAAATTAGGCTAAGTAAACTGTGCATCAAACCAGACAGGAGCTCCAGGCGCGCTGATATGCCGCGCGAAGCAAGGTCAAGGCTCGCACAAACAGCTGATGGCGAGTAGGTAGGTACGGCAGCGCGATGCTAATCCAGCCGACGCGCGCGCAGTCCCTGGAAATGTCGGCCCGGTACGAAATGAGCAATATGTAATAACAAATAGCTAATAATTAGGACCTTTGGGGAATAAACACTACTTTAGAGTGAAAGAAAACACTTATTATGACTTTTATATATGTAGCTAAGCGAAATAATGTTTATGGACGCTTATTATCAAGAAAGCGTGAACAAAGGCATGTTCAATAAACAAAGCACCGTAAATATTAGGTAAAACAACTAGTTCTAAGATTATAATTACGATTTAAAACAGTGCAAGGACAAGATGCAATGGAATTAAGCACTTAATGACTTATGAATTGGGTTGACTAGCTCGGGCAGGCCAATGAAAGTATGCTCTTTTATGCTTAAAATAATGTTTCACTCGTATTTAAGTGATATTAATGCAATATTTTTAACAATGCGAATAGCATGATAGGCATTAAAGGTAAGCAACGTATCCCGATTAGCGAGATCATGCACTTTAATGCTTTAAATTATGTTTTTGGATTTTAATAAATTATGATTTTAAATTACGTATGCGAAATAAAGTACACTTGCACACAAATCAAAACTAGGAAAGGTAAGAAAGGCAAAGGAATAGAAACGGGCACTCCCCTTGTTACATCGCTGCGAAGCCACGTCGCCGCCTGGGTCCAAAGGTTGCTCGCCGTTAGTTTCTTTGTTTGCGCTTCGAGAATGTTCTTCCCTCCATGTCGATTAGTACGCAATGTACAAATGTATTTAATGTAATGTAATGTCACGGTCGCCACTTTGTATGCGCGCTATTAAGGGCTAAAGAAAACTATGTTTTAAACTTCTACGTTTATGTAGGAAAAATTATGTATAGGTACAAAAATATAAGACGCGAGCGTTGTGATCGCCGCCGTCTGAGCTAGTGTCCGGTGGAAGGGATCCCGTGCCCCGCGCGCCCGCACACCGACCGCTGGAGCCTGTCGCGTTGTCGTAGACACACTGTATAATACGTTGGAATCATTCCGATTCATGGGCCCATCTTCAACCTCCGATTTTATCCCTCTGAGAGATGTTTTTAATGTAAATTGGCTATAACGTGTATAAATTAACACTACAGCAGAGATCAGTGAATACGCTAGTTGTTTCGTGGTCTGTTTATTTTCAGCAAGTGACAATACAAAGGAACGTAAACAAACGGTTTCTAAGTATATTTGAATCATGACAGGCATGTCGTAATAATGATTATACATATGGCCAGTAGACACATATGCGACCTCCAATACGCCCTCTTAATCTATTACGTACATGCGTGAACACTTTTGTACTTGTCGGTACTCGGTACATAAAATATAAGAAATCATAACACTTTTGTGTCTGACTGTACAAACTCGTACACTATTTTTATTTATTTTTTTTTTATTTCATTTATTTCAGGATAAAAATTACAATATAAATTTGCATAAATGTCAAAATTACAAGAATTTCTACCATGATCGTCAATATAATTGAAATGTAAAAATAAAGTATAATTCTATCTCCCAAAAAGGATCGTCATTTGTTATACAGTAGGTATAATAATAAAATTTAAAAAATATTCATGTCAACATAATAAAAACGAAATATATAAAAAAAAATATCAAAACATAATTCTCTCAATAAATACTATCACTAAAACTTAAAACAGAATATTATAATACTTAATAACACTTAATAACATTTGATACAATTAAAAGCAATCATCAGGCGGCAATGTCAATTTATTAGGTACATCATTTAAAAAGTAAGTTCCATGGTACTCGTTCACGGAGTACAGAGGGTTGATCAACAAAAGATTTCTCAGCTTGCGCCGAAATGTTTCGTCAGATTGTTCATTTCTGATATCGGCGGGTAATCGTTCATAGTATGTGGGGCCGATGACGCGGGGGTTCTTTGTTGAAAGCGCCATGCGACGAGGAACCGTTCTCAGCCGCCCTGTAGAACGAAGCTGTTTCCCTGGAAAGTCCACGCGTTGGAACTGAGAAATGTTCATTCTTACAAATATTAAACAGTCGAATAAGTATTGTGAGTAGTGTGTCATAATGCGTTGAGATTTGAAAAGTTCTCTACAGGGGTGCCTATGCTTTACTCCAACAAGTGTACGAATTGCTCGTTTCTGCACAATTAACACTCTCTTTGCGTCTGTAGAGTTTCCCCAGAGGATTGTGCCGTAAGAAATAACTGAGTGGAAATAAGCAAAGTACACCTGTTTCAATGCCTCCCGGGAGATCAATGGTTTCAATTTTCTCAAGGCAAAGACGGCACTACCCAACCTATCACACAAACTGTCTACATGGCGCTTCCAATTCAAATTCGAGTCAACTATGAACCCAAGGAACTTGCTCTCGTTACATAGTGGCATAGGACTACTGGCCATACACGGCGGAAGCGAAATCTTTCGGCCAGAGAATAGCATTATGTTAGATTTTGAACAATTTAATAGAAGCCCATTTGCCGAGAACCAGTTCCTTAATTGACTACAAGCCTCACCAATCGTACGGCTTAGCTGGTCATAAGAGTTTGCACTAACTAGCACAGTTGTGTCATCGGCAAACAATACAGACAAACCAGCCACAATGTTCGACGGAAGGTCATTTATAAACAATAAAAATAATGTATTTCCTAGGGCAGAACCCTGAGGAATACCAATATTTATGTCCCCTGCATCGGATTGTAGTGATTTGCCGTCAGTGAGTAATTTCACGACTTGTTTTCGGCCTGACAAAAATGAGGTGAATAGATTGTAGGCATTGTTTTGGATTCCATATCGATTTAGTTTATTCAGAAGTAATTCATGGTTAATAACGTCAAAAGCCTTTGACAAATCACATAATATTCCTGCCATCTTGCTCCTATCGTCCAGCCCAGTCATGATACAGTCGAACATCCTGTACGCCGCGGTGGTTGTCGACTTTTTTTGTCGGTACGCAAATTGATTGTCCGTTAACAGGTTATTCGACTCCAGATGACGCATTAGCTGAGACGATAAGATAGATTCCACTAGTTTGGAAATAGTGGGTACTATTGTGATTGGCCTATAGTTGTTAACGTCGCACCCGTTACCCTTCCCTTTGAATATTGGACACACCCTTGTATTTTTTAAAACATCAGGATATGTACCAGTTTCAAACATAAGGTTTATAAGGACAACAAGTACGTCGACAACAAGTGGCCATATCCAAAGAAGAATATTAGGTGATATCTCCACTTATAATAAATCTCTAAATTAAAAAAAGAATCAGCCAGTTTGAAACTAAGCTTTGCGCGGTTCGAATGTTCTCAGCATCCCATGAACGGAAAAATATGAAACATTTTATATAGGTACATTATTATTCTAGCTGCAACTTAGGATAGTTTTTATCCGACTGCGACAGTTAATTAATTTTCCGAAATATACGACTTCATTTAATTTTTCATTTATTTTTATTGAAATCAAACGCTGCTCCAACTGTCAGCTATAAGAACCGTCAAATTTTCGTCAAAATGGCGGAATTGCTTTGCCTTTCACTTATTAATAATTTAAATCCCGTCTACGATAGACCTTTACGAGACAAATGCTAAAATATAAACCATAAAAAAATATTCGATTCTGATATGAGAACTTATATGCGCAAATGTCGTTTTATGTCGTAATTTCAATAAATGAAATCAACAAATTTGAACAATATAATTAACACGAATTTGTTTTTTTTGAATGACAATGGCACGCGCTCGGCGCATTCAGCCAAAGTACCTGCGGCGCTACCACGAAAACCGATACTCAATGTTCATATATTTGCATCCCTGTCACTCGAGTATGGTTAGTGCGATAGAGATAGAGATACCCGAATATTTTCGAATTCCGAAGTTCGTGGTTATAGCTCAGGAATCGAAAATATGGTAAATAATCATAATGTATTTTCTCGAAAAAGAATTTAAAATAAATATAGTCAAATGGAGAAAAAAACAAAGCAAGAGGTTATATAGGTAATGATTAAGTTATAATTATATATTAATTTTTGAGATATTTGAATGGGAGTTTCATTATCTTCTATCTATTTATACATAATAAATGCCTATGTCCTGACTGACTTATTCACTCACTCACTCACTCACTCACTCATCAACGCACAGCCGAAACTACTAATCTTAGAGAGTTGATTTTTGCACAGTATGTTGCTTTTATAACGTGGGCTAGGGATAAAAAGGGATTTTTGAAAATTCTACCCCTAAGGGGGTAAAATGGGGGTGCAAAGTTTGTATGGGAGAACCTTTTTTTTTGAGCTATAGACTTAAACTTTGTAGAAAAATTAGTTATTAGAATACAAATGAAACACTTTCAGCGTTTTGGAAAATTCCACCCCTACGGGGGTAAAATAGGGGTGCAAGGTTTGTATGGGGGAAACATTTTTTTTTTAAATAGAGACTTAAAACTTTGTAGAAAGATCAGTCATTAGAATACAAATAAAGAACTTTCAAGGTTTTAGAAAATTCTACCCCTAAAGGGGTAAAATAGAGTGCAAAGTTTGTATGGGAAAAACTACTTTTTTTTAAATAGAGACTTAAAACTTTGTAGAGAAATTATTCATTAGAATACAAATAAAGTACCTAGATTCAGTGTTTTAAAAAAATCTACCCCTAAGGGGGTAAAATAGGGGTGCAAATTTTGTATGGGGGAAACAATATTTTTTTAAATAGAGACTTAAAACTTTGTAGAAAGATTAGTCATCAGAATACAAATTAAGTACTTTCAGCGTTTTAGAAAATTATACCCCTAAAAATAGGGGGCTAAAATAGGGGTGCAAAGTTTGTATGTGGGAAACTATTTTTTTTAGCTAGAGTCCTAAAACTTTGTAGAAAGATTATTTAAATACAAAGAAAGTACTTTCAGCGTTTTGGAAAATTTCACCCCTAAGGGGGTAAAATAGGGTGCAAAGTTTGTATGGGAAAAACATATTTTTTTTTAATAGAGACTTAAAATTTTGACGAAAAATTACTTATTAGAACATGAAAAATACTACATTCGGCGTTTTACAAAAATCATTCCCTAAGGGGGTTAAAAAAGGGTGCAAGGTTTGTATGGGGAACACTTTTTCTGAGCTAGACACTTAAAACTTTGTAGAAAGATTACTTATAAAAATACAAAAAAAAAGACTTTCAGCGTTTTGAAAAAATCTATCCCTAAGGGGGATAAAAAGGGGTGCAAAGTTTTTATCAGGGAAAGTTTATGTTTTTGAGTTAGAGACTTGAAAGTTTGTAGAAAGATTACTTATTAAAATACAAAAAAAGAACACAAATCGTTTTAGAAAATTCCACCCCTAATAGGGTTAAAAAGGAGAGCAAGCTTTGCATGGGCAACACTTTTTTTTGAGTTAGACTTAAAACTTTGCAAAAAGATTACTTATTAGAATACTAAAAAAGAACTTTCAGCGTTTTAGAAAACTCCATCCCTAAGGGGATCCTTAAGATCCTTAAGAAGGGTAGCCAGTGTTGTGTGGGAAAAACTTTTTTTTTTACTAGACTTAAAACTATTCAAAATGTTACTTATTAAAATTAATAATAAAGAACTTTCAGAGTTTTAGAAAATTCCACCCCTAAGGGGGTTAAGAAAGCTTTGTATGGGCAACACTTTTTTTGAGCTAGAGACTTAAAAGTTTACGAAAAAAGTTCTTTCAGCGATTAGAAAAATTCAACCTCTAAGGGGGTTTAAAAGGGGGTTCAAATTTTAAATGGCGAGCAATAAAAATTTAAAGTGTGAGTAAGAGATTTTTAACTTCGGTCTTATTCTCTACGTTAAAAGACTACAAAACTGATTTCAGAGTTTTTCCAAATTCATCCCCTAAGAGTGTTAAAATTGGTTCAAAGTTTGAGTATTTCAAGGCATTTTTAAAGTATGAGATTTTTAACTTTGGTTTTAGACTGTTTGTTCACAAACTAGAAAATGAACATCAACTTTTTTTTTAATTATCCCCTAAAAGAGGGTTCAAATTTTGTATTGAGAGAAATCATTTTCTAAGACGATAAAAAGTTCTACGCGGACGAAGTCGCGGGCAACAGCTAGTGTCAAATATATCAATAGTGCTACTTTTCTTCAGCATGGGGCGAAAAGCCGTATCAAGCATATCGGGAGTGACGAGTGGTAGGGTAAAAACGGGCACGTCTGACGCTGCCAGGTGCCTATGAAGGAACTGCGTGGATTTTAGCATGTCGCTCTGTATAGCGTATTTAGATGCCACTCCGAGAAAATGAGAGTTCAAAGTATTTGGTATGTCCTTCTTCTGTACTTCTAGGTTTGTTGTGGAATTACGGAGGCAAATACTTTGAGATCTCGCCTTCACTCCCACCTCCTCGTTTACCACCTTCCAAATTTCTTTCGGTTTATTGCCGCTCGCCGCTAGTCTATTTTCAGTGTATGTACGACGGGTATCAATTGTCGTGGACTTTATTAGCGCAGCATAGTGCTCGATACACTCGGTAAGTATGGGGTTGTTGGGATACTGGCGCCGCAAGTCATGGAGATCACTGTGCTTACGCATCAGTTCTACCAATTCGTCACTCAACCAGGACACTGTGGCATTGTTTTTACATTTAATTAATTTTATCGGAAAGTGTATGTCAATGTTATACCTTAAAATATTAAATAACTTATTAAATTTGTCGTTAATGTCAAAATTATTATCATACACAAAATTAAAATCATAATTAGAAATGTCCATATAAAATAATTTAATTGACTCGTCGTTAAATACCCGGCGCTCAACTAACCTATGTGTTTTATTTTGCGGCTCATTTTGCGTAGACAATTCATAACGTTGCGCGTTATGATCGCTTATCGCGGTGTCAAGTGGTGCCACAGTAAGCAAGTCACTCGTGCAGTTAGACAGCCCGCAGTCAATGGACGATGCACAGTCTACGGTCTCGCGAGTGGGGAATGATACTGTGTTACGACACCCGTATGATCCTAACACATCATTTATACGGCGTTTCATGCTATTGTCAGATAGATAATCCACATTATGGTCGCCAACGATGAGAAACCTTTTGTTTTCGTCAGTTAGCTTTTTTAATAACAATTCCAAATTCTCTAAATAAATGTCAAAGTCACCGTTACCAGTCCTATACAATGCTACAATAATCAATTTTATTCGAATAATTTCTATAGCCGAAAATTCGAAATGATATTGCACGGTGAGGGTATGCAGGTCATTTCGCTGACGATATTCTACACCGTCCCGCACGTACAGCGCAGTACCGCCATGAGCGATGCTAGTTCGACAGTAATAATTTGCCAGCGCATACCCGCTTAACCTCACTCGCGCAATTTCATTTTTTCGGCTCCAAATTTCGCTAAATCCTAATACATGAGGTAGTTCTTTACTGATTAATAATTCTAAAAGTGATGTTTTTCCACATATTGACCGGACATTTTGGTGTATAACAACAAACTTACAATCTACTTTTTTATCGTTGTGATCCGGTTTTCTGGCAAGTTTTTTGCCTGTACAACATTAAATAATCGAACCGATACACCAGCTGGCCAATTTCTTGTATCCCGAACGATCTTTTGTTTGTCAGTCGGCACATCCAGGCGGAACGATGCATAATTACCGCGAGTGACCACCAGCTGTTCGCACACGGGCTTCGGGATCCCCATACGAGTCTGCAGGTGCTGGATCACGTCGTCTGGTGTAGTGTCCTCGCTGAGGTTGAACACATGCAGGCTTGTGACACGGGGACCTGCAGCGCGAAGGCCCATGGTACCTCGCTCACTCAAATATCGAGTGGGATATTCAGTGGGTGCTGGTGATGCAACTGTTAGTGTCACTGGTGCCACCGGTGGGGGTGACGCCGTTTGTTGCACTGGGGGCACCTCTGGCATCTGTAGACGTGGAGCCTCAGGTCGGATGACTACCAACCTGGATGTTTGTCCTGCTTCAGCTGTTCCAGTGAGTGGGCTACAGTTTGTGTTGGTGGCGTCAAGAATACGTCGTGCCTCGGGCTCAGGCTCAGGAGCCGCGGGAACCGCGGGCAACAGGGGTACAGTTGGCGACGGCGGTATACCGGTGCCGGTGCTTAGGTGGCATTGCTCTTCATCCAGAAAGACAATACCTTGTGGGCCTGACTCATCCAGTGTGACGTGCTGGAAGACGTGTGATTTGTGTAGCAGTTCTGGCCGATTATTTGTACCTTGGATCACTCTCAAGATCGCCTGAATGTTCGTGTTCTGACTGGTGAGTAGTTTTTGCTGCTCCATAATTGTACAATTGCAGCATTCTATTTTGTCTTTCATTTCGACTATTTCAGTTTTGAGATTCGAAACAATTTCCACCAACCTGTTAACCGCCGCCGTGTTTGGTGTAACTTTAGTCTTCACCGGTGCCATATCTTCTTATTTATAATTATTATCTTGTGAAATTGGATGTCAATGAGTTATAATTGTTGCAAAATGTCACTTAAAACGATGTATAAATAATTAAAATCAAATATAAATACGGAGAGCCGTTTGAATTTGACTGTTAGCGATAACAGCGCCCTCTGATTATACACTAATATGATTAACACTAATATGTTTAACACAAAACCTTTGTACTTTTGTATTAGACTGTACAAACCTGTACACACATATTGTTATCGACTAAACAAGAAATCGAATGTCCAGCTAAATTAAATATGCATAACGAAAAAGAATAATAAAATTAGTCTATTACTCTCCTACACAAAGCACTTAAAAATATATATAACACCTTATCAAAACATCTAACACTAATCCGCCCTCTTAAAAGAATAATTTTATAGCGATAAATCCTTCAAAAAATCTTTTAATTTCGGGCCATTAACACTCTTTGTTAAGATGTCCGCTATCATTTTATCGGTTGGCATGTACTTTATTTCAACTTTATTTGCCAGTACACACTCACGAATAAAATGATACTTTATATCTATATGCTTTGTCCTATTATGCATCATCTTATTAGCAGCTATTTTATGTGCCGACTGATTGTCATTAAAAATTATGACAGGTTTACCGTCCACAGCAGTCAAACTATTAAGTAAGCTTCGTAAGTAAAGTGCTTCCTTTGAAGCCTGACTCAGTCCTACGTATTCCGATTCTGTAGAGCTCAAGCTAACGGTTGCTTGCTTCTTGCTCTCCCAGGAAACTATATTTTTGCCCAATTTAAAAATTAAACCCGTGAATGATTTCCTATCAAGCGCCCCACCCCAATCTGCGTCGACATAGCCACGTAATTCTAAATCACCTGACTTCCGAAAAGTAAGACACAGATTTGACGTACCTTTCAAATACCTTAAGACCCGTTTCGCGCTCTTAAAGTGTATTTCACCGTAGCAGGAATTAAACTGGGAAAGTACACTTACCGCGTGAGATATGTCAGGTCGCGTATTACAGGCTAAATAATTTAGACAACCTACCAAACTTTGATACGGCAGCTGACAGTGAGAACTTGTCGACCTCTCTAATTTCATTCCCACTTCCATCGGGGTAGTAACCGGCTTAGCGTCTGTCATGTTAAAGTCATTCAAAATGTCCAGAATAAACTGCTCCTGATCGAGATGAATAACTCCTTTCTCTCGTCTCAGTCTCATGCCTAAAACATGCCTAGCCGCGCCTAAATCCTTCACCTTAAACTTGTCAAGCAAGTTTGTTTTTAATTTCTGCTTTTCAAGTTCACAGTTTCCAAATACAAAAATATCATCAACGTAAATGACTACAATTAACTTCTTACCATCTTTAAGCTGTTTTTGGTACAAACACGGTTCTATTTTTGATTGTATAAAACCTAAAATCAACATCTCTTTATCTAACTCTTTGAACCAAGCATTTGATGCTTGTTTCAAACCATACAGAGATCGCTGCAGCTTACATACCTTGGTTTCTTGACCTTTGGCGACTGCTCCTTTCGGTTGAAGCATATAAATGTCCTCTTTTATCTTCCCGTACAAAAACGCAGTCGTAACATCCCATTGGTCAATAAACCAATCGTATTCAGCAGCCAACGAGAACAACAATCGCAGAGTAGAACTTCTAACTACTGGAGAATAAGTCTCAGTATAATCTACACCACATACCTGTGTAAACCCTTTCGCTACAAGTCTAGCCTTATACTTCGTTACCTTGCCGTCGCTGTCTTTCTTGATTTTGAATACCCATTTGCACTGAATAGGTTTCTTATCAGCTGGAAGGTCGACTAAGGTCCAAGTCTGGTTCTCCTTTAATGACATGAGCTCTTCGTCTATCGCTTTTTGCCATAAATCACCATCGGGTCGCGCCAAAGCTTCTCCAATAGTCACAGGATCGCCGTCATTGTTACCTTCCGTGGCATACATAACGTTACAACCGTACCGATCAACTGCTCTGCGTTCTCTTTGAGGATACCGTCTTTCTTCTAGGTCCGGTATGATCACATCTTCTGTGAACATCTCATTCGGTACTGGCTGTTGAATATCAGGTTCAGGATTGCTTACGATGTTCTCGTCGTCAACAGCATCGCGGCACACATCGTGACTCTCCAATGTTTCAGGTTGTGGTTCGCTGGACTGGTCACAGTCTGTGTTAAGGTTGATCATAACCTCTGACCGCTTCTCGTTTTCTTTGTGTAGAAAAGAATGTTCTAAAAATATCACATTTCTTGCAGTGATAACTTCATGTGTCTTCGGATTCATCAAACGATAGCCCTTTTGATTGTCTGGGTATCCGATGAATATCATTGGTTCTGTCTTCATATCCAATTTCCGACGCTTTGCTTTGGGTATAAGTCGATATCCCAAACAACCGAAGATTCGTAGATGCCTGACATCTACCTTCTTGCCTGTCCAAACCTCTTCAGGTACTGCCCCTTTCACAGCTTTTGTTGGGCTTCTATTTTTCAAATACACCACGGTATTTACAGCTTCTGCCCAATATTGTTTGGGGAGCTTCGCCTCCGACAATAAGGTCCGAGCTTTCTCGATAATCGTCCTATGAGATCTCTCTGCGACAGAGTTCTGTTCCGGTGTGTAAGGTACCGTCGTCTGATGTTTTATTCCTGCGGACTTCAAAAAATCTTTGAATTTTCCATTACAGTACTCTCCTCCTCCGTCACTTCTCAAAACTCGTATAGATTTACTCGTCTCGTTCTCGACTTCCGCCTTATATTCACGAAACTTATCGAACGTCTCATGCTTATGTTTCAAAAAGTAAACATGCGTTTTTCGAGTAAAATCATCAATGAAAAGGAGAACAAACCTCGCACCTCCGAACGAAGGTTCCTCAACTGGTCCGCAAATATCGCTGTGTACGATTTGTAGGATCTCGTTCGCTCTCGTACCTTTGTTCTTAAAAGGACTCTTGCATGTCTTTCCTTCAATACACGGAATGCACGGTTCGCACAAATCGGAACTCTTAAATTCCATACCGGTTACTATTTTCTGCATTTCGGCCATATAATTTCGGCTTAAATGGCCTAAACGTTTATGCCAAATGTTCGTAATGTTTACATTTTGCCCATTTTGATTTGACAGTGTCACATTTACGACGTTGTTTTTCTTTTCTGTCAACTCGTAAATTCCGTCAACTTCTTGACAGCTTGCAATAATTCTGTTCTTGTTTTGAATCGTGCAACCTTCTTTGTCAAAATTAATCGAACAATTCTTCTTGGTTAAGTCGCTAACCGATATTAAATTCATCGAAAGGTCGGGAACATGTAAAACATTTTCCAAAATCAATTTTTCGTTTTCGCCGACTTGAGGTTCAGCGTTCCCTCGACCTTTGACCAATAACTTCTCGCCATTCGCAACAGAGATTTTCATGCTGCCTTTTTCAGGTCTATAAGACACCAACTTGCTCCGGTCATGAGTCATGGAATTAGAGCACCCGCTGTCAAGATACCATTTGTCGTTGTTGATCGCCTCCTTGGTGTTCAGGCAGACATTCGCGGTCTTGACTCGCTCTTTACATTCAGATGCCTTATGTCCTGGCTTATGGCACTTGAAACACTTATATACGAACTTCTGCTTACGATCGTTCGTTTTGCTTGTAGATCTGGCATCGTTCTGTCCTTTACGTGTCACCAAAGCTTGCTCGTAGTCTGTGTCCATCTTGCTCTGTCTACTTCCTTCTTGCAACAACTTCATCTTAATTTGCTCTAATGTGATTTCTTGGCCACTGTTATCTACAGCCATTATGAGAGGGCTGTACTCAGGAGTCAATCCACCAAGCAAAATCGATATAAGCCAATCCTCAGGGATTCCAGCGTCAATATCATGTAATTGTTGAGCAAAGAATGTGACTTTCGATATATAGCTCTCCATAGAATTGAAATTCTCTAACTTACAGTTGAAAAGCTCTCGCTGGATGTGAATGCGTCTTCCCCAGCCTTTGTCTTCGTAGGCTCTCTGTAGACTGTTCCAGGCTTCCTTCGCAGTTTTCGCATTGTAGACGTGAGTAAAACACTCTGGCTCCAGCAACAAGCATATGGTTGTTCGTGCCTGCCTGTCTACATCAGCATTAACGACGTCTTTTGAAATTACCTCCCACCAGTTTTTATTCTCCAGGTAATTCCGCACCAGGAACTTCCAGTTTGGGTAGTCTGACGATCCCCTCAGCTTCTTTATACCACTTATGCCGCCTCCTTCCGACATAATTCCGCAAGATAAAAATCAGAACCACTCAATTTATTAATAAATTAAACTAGCACTATCAGTGCGTGAGGCCCATGACCTAATGTAAATTGGCTATAACGTGTATAAATTAACACTACAGCAGAGATCAGTGAATACGCTACTTGTTTCGTGGTCTGTTTATTTTCAGCAAGTGACAATACAAAGGAACGTAAACAAACGGTTTCTAAGTATATTTGAATCATGACAGGCATGTCGTAATAATGATTATACATATGGCCAGTAGACACATATGCGACCTCCAATAGTTTTCCAGGATAAAAAGTATGATGTATGTTAATCTAGAGTATGAACTCTTTGTATACCAAAATATGTCTTAATCCGTTCTGCCGTTTTTGCGTGATTGAGTAACAAACATCTAAACATCCAAACTTTCGCATTTATAATATTAGTATCGTATTTAGGGGTTTGGGTAATAATGTTGTAATTTTTTAGGTGATGTAATACTCTAAAATGCACCGGAGTTGAGATATATGCAATATGTATTTCCGCAGGTTATACTGAAAAGTTATAAACAAAACTTAAAACATATATATATCTCGGCTCCAATATTGTTTAACGCGTTTAATTTTATATCCAATTTTTATACTCAACATAAAACTTAGAGACAAAAAGAGATGCTCAGAAATAAGAAATATAACTAAAGTCATAAATGCACTCGACCACTCAAGATCTTTAAAATGGAAGTGGGCAGGCCACTTAGCCAGACTAGAATTCGTAAATACGAACACATTCAATTTGGGATTTCAACTGTAGGTACTGTACGTACGTGCAGTTTATTTATTATATGATATTGTTGTATTTAGGGTTCGTAATATAATAAAATATGATTTTTATAGAAACATACTGCATATTATACATATCTACAGAATTATGGCAAACGTTAATCTATATGTATCACATAAGGGTTCTGGAATCTCTTCTGCTGGGCGTCAGGAATCTTAACGGCTGCAACAAATTAAAAACAATGTCATTTATTATGATTCTCCATTATACATAAGAAACGTAGGAATATCTAGTTACATAGGGATTGTGTTGGCATATTACGTAACGTACGTTTTTGACACCCCCCCCCCCCCCCCTTATCATCATCCTGTTAATTCCTTGAATGGACCCTCCCCGCCTAGTAAAATGACTACCGTCCGTCGGTAGGCAGTCTGTGCGGCAGATTTGAGCTCCACTGCACACGTATGCACATTATTGCCATATAATATTATGCTGTTTACAGCGACACTACCTCAGGGTCAAATAGCGGCTTGTCGGGCTGTAAGTAGGTATTACGTGACTTTCACCAGACAGGGCAAGCTAAACCCGTTAACACATTATCTAAATGAAGTCAGAACAAGACGAAAGCTATTCGTGATCATCATAAACCAATGTAGTCAATTAGGCTATTAAATAAAATCCTGGTCCTGGTACCAAAATGTAACTGTACCTATTAGATTGTAAGCTGTATGTTTTATTTACCCTCTAGCCGCCTAAAGGATGACTCACGATAGAACGGGCCGTGTCCGGCCCGGGGCGTTTTCTAAGAAATGCGACAGCGTTTTTGCGTGGCCTAGGCATACCCAAGCCCGGCCGAGCCACGGCCGAGACTCGGAAGCGGCCCCGTGTCGGCACGGCCCGGCCGTGGCTCAGCCAGGCTTTGCTATGGCTCGGCCGCTTAAAAACGCAGTCGTTTTTCTAAGAAAACGGCCCGGACCGGACACGGCCCGTTCTAGCATGCGTCATCCTTTAAGGCCTTTAAAAAAGTATTTTTTATCTGGGCTGGAGTTCGGCCCAACATTAACGTCTAGTAATGTCTTACTAGATGTTAAAATGGTCTTAATAGTGATTTATTTAAATAGAAAGCGTAATGCTTTAAAACCCTTATCTTACCCGTATCCGCCGCTCTTGTATCCGCCGCCGCCACCGGAGCTGGCGCTGGCACTGGCCTGGGCGCTGGCGCTAGCACTGCTGCCTCCATATCCACCGCCTCCGTGGCCGCCGCTACCGCCACCGCTGTTTCCTCCAAATCCACTGGATCCACCGCCCCCGTGACCGCCACTGCCGCCACCGTGACCACCACTGCCGCCACCGCCGGATCCGCCTCCTTGTCCGCCGCCTAATCCGCCTCCTTGACCACCGCCATGGCCGCCTCCATTTCCACCGAAGCCGCTAGAACCGCCGTGGCCGCTAGAGCCTCCGCCTAGACCGCCGCCGCCGCCAGAGCCTCCGCCTAGACCGCTGCCACCGCCCGCGCCTTTTCCACCACCGCCGCCGAAGCCACCACCGCCGCCGAAGCCACCGCCGCCACCGCTGCCACCACCGCCACCGCCTCCAAAACCACCGCCACCACTGCTTCCCCCGCCATAATCTGCAACCATAATTAACGAAACAAATTATTTTAATAAATATTTCTGTTTCGTGTTAATTCAACGTGGAAGTAACCAAGATCAAATTTTAAACGATATGATACAGAGAACGAATAAAATGGAAAAATAAACCATCATCGTCTGAAGCCCTAGACTGGATTTTTGACTTTCGAGCGCTCGAAAATAAAATAAAATAATATTATTATTATTATTATTGTTTATTTATTTCAGGCCAGGAGCCCATAAAGTTGTTAGTACAGTACATCATTAAACTATGTTAGTATGAATTATTACATTAGAAATTGTATTATATATTAAATGATATTAAATAAAATTGAATTAAATTTATATTTATATGCCAAGCATTATCTGCCTCCACTTATTATAAATGGAGCAGTCAAATTTATTTGTCAACATTATCAGGATGCTGTTGCTGCTGCTCCGAGCGCGCCAGAGCAGGGAGGCCACTTTCTTGCGGATGATCGCGTGGAACCCATCCGTGCGCTCCTCCGCAAACATTCCTGACGCACTACAAAAGCGGGGCAGCTGCATCAACATCCTAAAAATGTTGTTGTATTGGACTCGCAGCGCACTGACAGCCTTACGAGTATATTTCACCCACAGACTGCTCGCATAAAATGATTGGCAAAAGGCTTTGAAAAGTGCCACCTTAACTGGTTTCGAGCACCGAGCAAATCTGCGAGCAATCATGTTCCCCCTAACTGCCAGTGCCCTGCGCTCCCTTTCTATATCACCGTCGTCATTGAGGTCTTCAGTAACTATGTGACCCAAGTATTTAAACTTTGTCACTACCCGAAGAGATGTGCCATGTAGCCTAATAGGCGGAACATTTATCGGCTTCTCTTTGCCACTCTTAAAAACAAGTATTTCACTTTTACTACAGTTGTAGCTAAGCCCGTGTTCTGTCGCATATGCTTCACAAATAGCCACCAGTTTCCTGATTGACCCCACTGACGGCCCCAGCAACACCATATCATCAGCATAGCTGATATTGTTCACACATGTGTTATCAATATGACAGCCTATATGTGTGTTGCTGAGCTCGACGATGAGATCATTAACATAAGCGTTGAAAAGCAGCGGAGTCGTCTTGGATATATGAATTTAGTGTCAAAATTGCATGCACTAACTTTCTACCGATAGAATTGAATACGAGTGGTCAGTACCAGTCGTTTTTAAAATTTATATTGCTATTTTAAAGTAGCATTTCATAATTTTTGACAGTTTTCGAGTAAAAGAGTCGAGCGCTCGAAAGTCAAAAATCGGTCCCGTCTAAAGATGGTTTATTTTTCCATTATATTCGTTCTCTGTATCATTCCTTTAATAACAATAGTTTCACGGAATCGGAATAGTATTTTTTACCGTTTAAACCCCTAAGAGACCGTCTCCCTTTAATCGCCTCGAGTTGACTCGTTTCTTCCTCACAAATATTTATTTGCAAGTATTTACACACCCTTCCTGAAATTCTTATTGAAGATCACAGATGGCATAAGGGTTTGAAGTCGGTCTTCTATCAGATGACCGAATCAAATAACTGTAGTATGATAATTGACTGACTTAGAGTTTAACAGTAACTTTATAGTTTCTGTTAAACATAGACGCATACATTGCTTGTACATATCAGCGCAACCTAACGTGTAGGTATAAATAGATAGGTATTATATTAAAGATAGGATTCTAAAAGTCACTCTTCACCCTGCTACTCATATGCCATGTGTCACACCCTCCCCAAGTCCCTATATCAGTACGTTTAGTACCTACAAATACAAACTCTTCAAGTCTAATTTCTTCCAAGAGAGGCGATATGCAACACTCAACACACGATCCTCAGAAATTAAAATACGAAAACGGAAAAATCATAATAAAGATAAATTCAAAATAACAGTTTGTTTACCTGGGGCCGCGTGGGCGCAGATGAGGAGCCCTAGGGCGCAAGTAGCCAGCACGAGTCGAGCCATGTTGGTGAACTGTGCCAGGACGCCGGCCGACCTACCTTTTATACAACCACGCTTATGTCATACACTCAACGTGCACTGTTTGCGATCTTCAGTTTTTACGAGAATTTTTTGCTGTAAGTAGTACCTAGTAGTGTTTGGGGTTCTGGGTGATATTGTTATGCTGGTATGATTGGGTGCAAAATGTGTGCGTTGCCAGCCGAATTGCGGATTTTATGACAAGTTTCTTCCGCCTAAATCACAGGCCTAAATCGTAGAACATGACAAACCAGCATTTATTTGGTATACCTAATCTATCCCGGTGTCTGTCAATGATTCAATATACTTCTTCCCATCCAGTTTGGGCTCTTATTTATAAGAAGAACAAAAATATATTAGGAGATAATAAATTGAAAAACTCTCACAAATAATTAGCGAAAGAAAACAATTTATCAAATTTGGCCTAAGGATTCTCAATATGGCTGTCGTGGACCGTTCGTTTTTGTAATTTTCTTCATGTGAAACTATAAACTGAGATCCTGATGCTGGATCTACGAGTATTTATTATTATTGACGATCTTGGTAGGAATTTTTATAATCTTGAAATTAATGCAAACTTATATTGCAATTTTTTCGTGAAATAAATGAATAGAATTGTATTGATCCAGGCGATAGAACCCAAAAGCACGTGGGCCTTCTATAGCAATTTGTTTTTTTTTTAGTATTTTATTTTTATGTTTCATAGGAAATATCATAAAGGCTTTGCCCACAAACTATCAGTCTGAGGGCTCATGGAGGATGCCAATAATGCTTTTAAAATTGCTTGCCCGGGAAAAGATTTTCTGGACAACCCAAAATCATAAAAGAGCTGGGACGATGTCTATTGCAATTTAACGTACAAATCTAATCTGAACCGCAGTTCAGGTCCAGATCGCGCAAGTCATTTTGCGGTCGGAGCCAGATAGGTCGGCCACTGGCTACATGCCCATCCCTCTCCCAATACCGGTACCTTCCTGGATCCGATCTCCCTTCGTCTGGCGACTGGTCTGCGGCTTGGGGTGACGGCATGCACATATGCCCTTGTGGCACGGACGTGGACCTCCTCTGGGTCACGACGAACTATGTTGTCACTTGTGTTGTGACCTGTGACACATAATGATATAATCCGCCGGTCTCTCGCCACTGTTGCTCTTCTAGAGCCGACTGGCATTGTCAGAGATGATGCCAAAATCACTGAAGGTGCATGTGTCTTTGGTTCCGTGGAGTTTGGGACGGATGCTTGTATGGGACGCGTGTAGAGTTGTAGACACACTGGCACCGTCCCAGCTCTAATGGACTACTTCTAAAGCGGCAGAGAGTACAACTTTGTACCCTTTGGCATCGAGAAATCGAGATCCTCGGTCCGTGGGGTTATTTGCCTAGCCCAGTAAAACGGCCTCCGTAGCCCAGTGGGTAGTGACTCTGCCTACGAAGCTGGAGGTCCCGGGTTCGAATCCCGGTCAGGGCATTTATTTGTGTATTTATCACGAATATTTGCTCCTGAGTTATGAGTTATGGATGTTATTATTAGTATCTATATGTATGTATCTATTATATATATCATCGCCTAGTACCCACAACACAAGCCTTAATGAGCTTACCGTGGGCCTAGGTTGATTTGTGTAAGATTGTCCCGTAATATTTATTTATTTATTTTTATTTTATTTGCAGAAATCGCGGAACGTCTGGTTGATTTAACTGGTAACCAAAGAGTTGGCGTCTTTCTCGCGAAATCATACATTTGCATTCAAAAAGCATAATTTTCATCTCCGGGGCAGATCGGATTGATATAAACTATAGCTTAACACTTGCTATAGTAAACTATCATAAAACACTTGACGAAAAAGAGGGGTGTTATAAGTTTAACATGTGAATCACTGCATTTGTGTACATATTATATATGGATGTCTGCCTGTAGTATCGTAGCTCCCTGACGGAACAACCGATTTGAGTGTGGTTTTTTAATTAAGCGGTTTCGGATCGCGCTGCGGAGATCGGAGCGGGATCGGCTGTCAAGCGGCGGTCGTGGGTTCGAATCCCGGCTCGTATGTACAATCGACGCCATAAATATGTTTACAGTTTTCGCCTTATTACAATGGAATAAGGTGCAAAAGTGTAAACATATTTTTGGCGTCCACTGTACCAATGAGTTTTTCGGAACTTATGTACGGAATATTTACCGTTAGCTTTTCGGTGAAGGAAAACATCGTGAGGAAGCCGGTCTAATCCCAATAAGGTCTAGTTTTCCCTCTGGGTTGGAAGGTCAGATGGCAGTCGCTTTCTTAAAAACTAGTGCCTATGCCAAATTTTGGGATCAGGTGTCAAAGCGGACCCCGGGCTCGTTTAGGGGCACAACCGGTAATTAACGCTAGGCTAGGAGGATGATGAGGTAATATTTCTACAAAGTTTTAAGACTCTAGCTCAGAAATAAAGTTTCCCCCATACAAACTTTGCACCCCTATTTAACCCATTTAGGGGTAGAATTTCGAAAAATTCTTCCTTAGCCCACGATTTAAAAGTATAACCTACTGTGTAAAAATCAACTCATTAATATTAGTCGTTTCGGCTGTGCCTTGATGAGTCAGACAGTCAGTCAGTCAAGACTTCTTCTTTTATAAATAGATACCGTAAAGTAGTGCACATTCTTATTACTTTTACATTTGGATGTTGCCTCGCTTGGATTTATCGTGAAATTAATTAGCCGAGCAAATGTAATATCACTTTGTAGTTCAGTTTGCCTTGCCGACCTGTAAATTTGCTTCCTTTTAAAAGCGACATTTTCACCCACCCATCATTCTTGTAACTCCGTCTGACTATGACACAGCACATCACCTCACATTCACTTTCTAAGCCTTTCTTCCTTGCTTTGCTTGAAGCTGGTCATAGTCAGTGGAAGGATAACGACGGGATTAATTTGACACTGGACGTGAAAATTCCAGGGTGCAAGATTACGGCTGCAGACGACGAAGGAAGCTTCCAGAACGCCACGTCATCGTTCATGACGTCACACATTCCGAGCTGAGCCGTCTGCACTTTATGGCCGTGTCCTCCAGCTGCGTGCCACCGACCTTCATAGCCAGGGGAGTGTGCTAATCACGCTCCAGCATTACAATTTAACGGTTTTTTTTAAATAACGTTTTTTTTTGTAACGTTATTTATATTTTAATTAACGAACGTTATATCGTTTGGGAGATCAGACTGGCCTTTAAGAACCCACGACTATAAATAACTAGTAGTAGTTCACCGGGAGATTGTGTGCCGAGAATACATTTTTATTATTCCTCGCAAGTCTATGTTTCATTATAACCTTACCCGCTACAATATTAGTAGATTATTTATATTGTTTTTTTTTTTTCAAAATGACAGTAGGTATGTTTAAATCTCTCTTTCGAGAATATTAAGAGTAGTTAGGCGATTACCCTGCTGCAATAATATGGACACAACCATGCGTTCAACAATATCTGAGGGTGATTCTACGAGCGTTCCAACCGCCGTCAGTCCGCTGCTCGCATTATTGTCAAAGTTCTTGCAGATTTGAATCCCCTTTCCCAATACATTGGTAGTAGTCCTGGACTTTATTTCGAATACCTGAAGATGCCATGCCAGTTTGCCGGTACATTGACAATAATGCGAGCAGCGGACTGACGGCGGTTGGAACGCTCTCGTAGAATAACTTTATTTGGAGAGTCTTATTAGAGTTAGTCGGACATTTTGAAGAGGTTTGTTAGCACATTTGTGAATGTACTTTGTCAATTAGAATTTTGTTTCAGTGTCACATAAGGGCTCAATATTTTCATTGGCACGTAACTATTATAGGTACAACCGTTTGTACAAAAAGGTAGTATTTGTGTAAAGAGATCACTAACCTAATAATGGAAAATCAAATCGATAATACAGGGTGTCAGGTAGAAGATTTAAGTTTAGAAAGAGTTTTTTGGATTTGTAATAAACCCTCGCAGGGTATGCCGTATGGTATGGAAATGGGTGTTTTGGTATTTTAAACATTGCGATTTTTTTTTCACTATCAAGTTAAACGTGAATCAGAAGTGCTTTTACGCTATTAATGATTAATGTGAGTTAAGTAGTGGAATTTAGTAAGTGGCATCTACTTATTAAAAAAAAATACCCCAGTTTCATTTCTACCGTTATTGACATTAATATAAGTCGTTACGGGATCTTGACAATTCCAGTATAATGCATGCGATCCTATTACATAGCCCAAAAACTAACTTGTGGGGTGCAATTTTAGAGAAGTTCATTAATTGAACCTATTTCTTCAAGTGTAGCGGGTTGTCATCGATTATGAAATTTTTAGACAACATGTTTAAGATGACTTTTTCTTTAATCAAAACACATGGTATCAATAAGATGATACTACTTTTCACACAGTGGAACCATTATTGATTGTCAGGGCATTTATGAAAAATCCCAAATCCTCATCTCGACGCATATGGCGTTTTTTATAGAGCAGTTACATTGAATACGTCTAAAAAAATTTGGATGTGAATACCGATATCCGATTTCAAGCACCTACCCTACACGTGATTTTTAGATCGGAGTTTAACAAAATACTTAATTAAAAGTTTTAGGCATGCGTACAAAAGTGTGTTTAACATTTAGAAAAAGTAATTATTATAAAAAATAATCCGCGTTTGCCCTCCTCGTTTAATCGTGATAAATATTTTTTTCCATACCTCATAGTTGTTTTTAATTTAATAATAATAAATCAGCCTATATACGTCCCACTGCTGGGCACAGGCCTCCCTTCATGGATGAGAGGGAACGGGCAGTAGTCCCCACGCTGGCCCAGTGCGACTTAATTATAAAAAAAAATATCTTGCAAAACCTGTATGCTTGAGATTTCAACTGTACACGTACAGTTTGTTTGTTATATGATATTGTTGTATTTTAGCGTTCGTAATATAATAAAACATGATTTTTATAGAAACATACAATATATTTTATACATATCTACATAATTATGGCAAACGTTAACCTATGTATCACATTGGGGTTCTTGAATCTCTTTTGCTGGACGCCACGAATCTTAACGGCTGCAACAAAATAAAAACAATGTCATTTATTATAATTATCCATTATACATAACAAACGTTTATCTAGTTACATAGTCACGAGTATGTCTTGTTATATTAAATGGGAACAGGATTATCGTTTTTTTTATCAAGTATTCTCTGTGACCGGCCTTCCGAGCGGCTACCGCAAAACGCCAACTGCGTTTGATCTCTATCGTACTAGTGTGATCGAGATAGAGATACACCACAGATAAGGAGGTTATCTGTGAGATACACCCACAGACTAATTAGAGATACACCAACGAACGACGTTTGCGTTTCGCGGTAGGCAGTCTGTGTGGCAGATTTTAGCTCCACTGGTTCTTAAGCACCGTGATTGAGAAAACTCTGATTAAATATTACGTTGGCTTTCATCAGAACAAGACGAGAGCTAATCATGAATATGGCTAATGCGCGTGGCTAATGTAGTCAATTAGGCTACTAAAAAGAATCCTGGTCATAGTTCCAAAATGTAACTGTAACTATTAGATTGTATTAAGCTTTATATTTAATTTAATTTCTAGCTACCCAAAGACTTGAAAAAATAAATAAATTGTAAAACAGAAACAGAGTTTGTATTTTGGCTAGAGGGTGAACTTATATTAAAATGTCTTACTAGACGTTAAAATGGTCCCAACATTGATTTATCTAAGTAGAAAGTGCATGCTTTAAAAAACCCTTATCTCACCCGTATCCGCCGCTCTTGTATCCGCCGCCGCCACCGGAGCTGGCGCTGGCACTGGCCTGGGCGCTGGCTTTAGCACTGCTGCCTCCATATCCACCTCCGTTTCCACCGCCTCCGTGCCCGCCGCTACCTCCGCCGCTGTTGCCTCCAAATGCACTGGATCCACCGCCCCCGTGACCGCCACTGCCGCCACCGTGACCATCACTGCCGCCACCGCCGAATCCGCCTCCTTGTCCGCCGCCTAACCCGCCTCCTTGACCGCCGCCATGGCCGCCTCCATTTCCACCGCCGTGACCGCTAGAGCCTCCGCCTAGACCGCCGCCGCCAGAACCACCATGGCCACCAGAGCCTCCACCAAGACCGCCGCCGCCGCCAGAGCCTCCTCCTAGGCCGCCACCGCCGCCGCCTCCTTTGCCGCCTCCGAAGCCACCACCGGCACCGCCGCCAAAGCCACCGCCGCCACCACCGCCTCCGCCGCCACCGCCTCCGTAACCACCGCCGCCACTGCTACCCCCGCCGTAGCCTGCAACGATAACAAAATTTGCATTTATTACGAGCGTTATTACTACACTAGCTGTTGCTCGCGACTTCGTACGCGTATTACCATGTCATCGTCTAAATGTATGTTTAAGGAATGAATAAAAAAAAAAAATGAAATTAGTTTTGTACCTAGTCTTTTAGTAAATGAATGGAATTTGAATGGAAAGGGATGAAGATGAAGAAGTAAACACTTAAACAGTCTAAAACCGAAGTTACAAATCTCTTACTTCCAAAAATTCGAACCCCTTATTCTTAGCCGAAGAATTAAAAAAAACGCTGAAATAAGTTTTGTAGTAGTTTAGCAAACAGTCTAAAACCGAAGTTACAAATCCCTTACTTTAAAAATGTCTTGCTCTCCATACAAACTTTGAACACCCTTATAATCCCCTTTAGGGGATGAATTTCAAAAAACGCTAAAATAAGTTTTGTAGTCTAAACAGGCTAACATCGAAGTTACTACTTTCTTGCTCTCCATACAAACTTTGAACGCTTTTCAAGGAAAAATTTAAAATAAAACACTAAGTTTTTTATTGTAATAGGCAAGTATTTTTTCTACAAACTATTAAGTCTCTAGCTAAAAAAAGTGTTTCTCATACGAACTTTGCACCCCTTTATAACCCCTTAAGGCGTGAAATTTTATTTACTAAGGTAAAAACTTAAAACTCTGGCAGTACTTTTTTTGTATTTTAATAAGTAGGCAAGTACTTAATCTTTCTACAGAGTTTTAAGTTTCTACCTTAGTAAAAAGTTTCCCCCATACAAACATTTGCACCTCTTTATCCCCCTCTTAGCGGGTGGAATTTTCCAAACCACTGAAAGTAATTTATCTATACAGGGTGTGTCAGAAATCGACGTCAAGCCGTAAACGGATGATATACCAGTCATATCATAAAAATACAAAATAAAATCCAACAACGTGTTGGTTTTTTTTTAATTTATTCATTAATTAGTCAATCGTCGTAAATTTTCAATTTTTAAAGTGACCATAATTTTAAAGGAACATGAGTTGGTTTTTTTTTGTATTTTTCTGATAACTGTTATGACTCGGTCTATCATCCGTTTTCGGCTTGACGTCGATTTCTGGGACACCCTGTATATTTGTATTCTAATAAATAATCTTTCTACACAATTACAAGTCTCTAGCCCAAAAAAAAAGTTTCCTCCATACAAATTTTCACCCCTTTTGATCACCCTTAGGGGTGGATTTTTCAAAAACGCTGAAAGTTTTGAGTGACACGTTTTTAGCGGAATAGCAAAGGAATATTGTTCTCGTAATATATCATGGACTTCCGCAAAGTAACGCCTGATTCAATAAAGTTTTGAGTAAGTAATCTTTCAACAAAGGTCGCTCGCTAAAAAATATATTTACAAACGTTGCACTCTTTTTGATACCTATGCTAAATTTCCGGACTTGGTTCAGTCTTATTTTTTAATAAAATTATGAAGATATTATCTATAAAACATAAAATATTTTTTGATTATAAGATGTTTCATCATATTAAATAAATGAAAAGCTCCTAACTTTAAACATAAAAAAACTGACATCATATGATTTAGGCATATTTTTAATGAACTAATGTGTAGTTCCTAATGATACTAAATTCCTACGGGTAATTAATAATATGAAGCGAGCAGAACCTTATACTGACTTATGACAGTAAGTGTAAGGCCTGAGTGGACGCTCCGCTACGAGCGGGGCGTCGAGCGTCCATATAAATTGCATTTGTTTTATATGGACGCTGCACGCCCCGCTCGTAGCGGAGCGTCCACTCAGGCCTTACACTAAGCCTTACTTGTTTTTTCTTAGAATCCTATATAAAAAAAATATATCTCAAACTTAAAAGATGACGTCACGACTGGGATACACGATAGTTACTATAGAGTCACAAACACTAACACCGAGGTGACGTCCAGGAGTCGTGCATATTTTTTGTATATAAACACCGTGGTGGCGTCTGTGAGACGTCGATCGCTCCGTAACCGACTCGTGCGCACTCGCCGCGGTTACGGTCTTGGCTGCGGCTAGAGGACCCCAAAAAAGGAAGCTAGCGGAAAGGATAGCTTCAGACGCCACACATACGCAAAAATATTTTCGAAATAAAAGTGCTGACTTCTGTGAGACGTATACCACGGTATTTAAAGGTTAATACCCTGGATTATGAGCCCAAAAGCGGCACAATAAGAGGCACGTTACGAGCAAATGTGTTGAAATAGTACATTATTGCCGTGGCCGGGAAGGAGGCAATTGCAGGCTGAGTACTTTGTTTAAACGGACGAGCTTGCGAGTCCGTTTAATTATAATACGAAGCTTGCAATTGCCATTCCGGCTGAGGCTAATATAGTGCTTTTCTCAAAAATGGGGGAATAAAAAAGACTAAATTGAAATCAAACGTTAGGTACTACAAATCACATAAAACTAAAACGTCATAATATTTTTTTTTTAAACAGAATCGCAAGTGTATTTTTCCACCGAAAAACGCAATCTTTTAATGACACACACAAAAATGTCGCGTTTGCAACAGAAAAATTCGACTTGATTTGGCTGAATACGACCTGTGCCGTCTTTTATATGCCAGTTTCTACTTTTTAAAAAGTTTGGTACTCGACAAATAAAGGAATTTATATGTAACATTCCAGGCGGCCTGCAATGTTTTTTATTTTTTAATTTTGATCTGGCCTTAAACTATACACTTTACCTTCCAATATGTAGCAAGTTATGTCCACTTTGCGGGCCATTTTTGAGAAAAGGTCTATTGTAGACTGGATTTAAATTATTAATAAGTGAAAGGCAAAGCAATTCCGCCATTTTTGACGTTTCTTATACACCCTTATATTATGTAATTAGATTCCATCAAAGTTACCACTGTGTTGCCATTAAAATAAAACATTCAATAAATAGAAAAGAAAAATGAGAAATAATGGACGTATATACATAATTTATTGGTAATTTTAATTATTGTGTACTCAGTTTAAATATGCTTGAATGGTAAAATTTTAATAGTCACGAAATTTCATTATCGCACAGTATACGGGAATGTTGGCCTGAAATCCATTCCCGCACGGGCAGGTCCCGCCCGGCGACGCCATGCCGGCACTTCCCGTGTTTATGTTCAAGTTCAACCATATAAAGGGGCACATTCATAGCAAGTGCATTGTAAAAATACTATTCGATTCGGCGATATCTGATTCTTATAATCGATGATGTTCATATAGGTTTTTTCTACTCGTCGACTTTAATCTTTGAATTAAGATTTCGTACACGAAACTAAGATCACATACTTTTTAATCCTGGAGCTCCACGAGCTCGTCACGAACTCGTATGGTTTCATAAGATAACCGCCAGCAGTCATCTTATGAATCCAGGAGCTGTATAAGATAACTGTGAAGACATCAACGCGCAAAATTACTAAGCTGCGGCGCTTCATTTCAGCAGGGCGATTTTCAATAGATACCAAGTTTGTTTAATAAATTATTATTTCCGTTGACTCGTAGAAAAAGTGTTGTATACAATAGTTATATAATTAGCTTTTTAAGTCTCGTACCTTAAACGTGGTACTCGACTTAAAAAGCATCCATTATATAACGATTGCATAAACTACTAATAGACAACCTGATATAAGTACAGATGTAGTGAATAATCATTTTCCATCGTATTTTCTCGGAAATGCCCTTTATATAGTTCAACATAAACACGGGAAGTGGTCCATGCCGGGACGGCGGCGCCGGGCGGGACCTACCCGTGCGGGAATGGATATCAGGCCAAAATTCCCGCATACTGTGCGATAATGAAATTTCGTGACTATTAAAATTTTACCATTTAAGCATATTTTTTATTTCCTGGCATGATGCATTGTAAAATGTTGTATGATACACGTGCGGATAGGTAATTCCCAAAATTACCTACTTTCCGCACTTGTATCATATATAACTATTACAGTTTAAACCCCAAAGAGACCATCGCCCTTTAAGCCTGCATCACACTGGCGCGGCCTGCGGTGGCGGTCCATAGTAAATGGGACAGCTGACAATGTCAAGTTTACTATTGACCGCCGCGGCCACTCCTTTGAGAGACCACACATGATGCGACCAGTTTGAAACGCAAAAAAACAGGTTTCAAAATTTTTGGGCCTACCTATGTACTCTCGTCCCGAAACACTTATTATTTATTTATTCAACTTCATATTAAAGATCAAAGGTGGCATAAGTACCTAATGATATTCCTATGAGGTGAACCGTACAACCATGAAAATCTTCCTTCAAAATTTCTCCCAAGAGAGGCAAGTTCCACCTAACCTACACACTTCACTCCAAGTGCTACAACTCGGCTACCACTCCTCCTCCTCCGCTACAACTCGACCTAGCTAAGAATGCACCTCGCGTCGAACAAGTTACACTGAGCGAAGTGCTTAGCTTGGAAGAGTTGTAAGGAACGACAAGAAAAAAAATACTACTTACTACTGCCCGTTCCCTCTCATACATGAGAGAAGGCCTGTGCTCAGAGGTGGGACGTACATAACTAGGCTGATTTATTATTATGTATTAAGAGAAAAATGACAATGAAGATAAATTCAAAATAACAGATTGTTTACCTGGGGCCGCGTGGGCACAGACGAGGAGCCCTAGGGCGCAAGTAGCCAGCACGAATCGAGCCATGTTGGTGAACTGTGCCAGGACGCCGGCCGACCTACCTTTTATACAACCACGCTTATGTCATACACTCAACGTGCACTGTTTGCGATCTTCAGTTTTTACGAGATTTTTTTGCTGTAAGTAGTACCTAGTAGTGTTTGGGGTTCTAGTGATATTGTTATGCTGGTTTGATTGGGTGCGAAATGTATATGTTGCTAGCGGAATTATGGATTCTATGACAAGTTTCTTGCGCCTAAATCGTAGAACGTAACAAACCAGCATTTATTTGGTGTAATCCAAGTATCCAATCCACCCCGGTGCGTGTCAGTGATTCAATATATACCTATTCATATATTTCCCCAGCCAGTTTGGACTCGTAATAATATTAGTTGGTTGTTATATATATCTTTAGCAACTTGTTCCAAAGGATTCTCAATTTAAATAATAATAAAATAAAATGACATTTATTTCAGGCAAAAAACCCATATCATCCTCATCCTACTACATGTAAAAATATAATTAAAAGTGTAAAAATAAAAGTTACAGAAGGAAGAAGTATGATTTAAAAATAAAAGTACAGTATAGATAAAATGTAAAAAGAGAAACAGTAAAAATTGGAATCATATAAACTAAAACTATTTACGGTTCGCATCCCGGTGCAGAGACAGCCAAAACCTACTAATTGGACTATTTAAGTCTTCACCAATCATGGCAAGAATCGAGTTCTTAGAGGCACGCAACGACGCAACCCGTGTCCTGATGACGGCAAAGAAATCAGGGACACGAGCTTCAGCAAACATACTTGACGCACTACACCATCTTGGCAACTTCATTAGGATTCTGAAGGCATCGTTGTACTGAACCCTTAAGGTGTTAATTGCTTTCCTGGTGAAGTTGGTCCAGAGCTGTCCAGTGTAGAAGTTCTGGCAATATGCTCTAAAGAGCGTCACCTTGACCTCATCAGAACATCTGCCAAACTTGCGCGCAAGCATGTTGCACCTCACCGAAAGATCCCTCCTTTCCCTCTCTATATCTTTGTCGTCCTTCAGGTTCTCAGTAAGAACGTGTCCGAGGTATTTAAACTGCTGCACCCTACGGACAGGCAGCCCATTCAAAAATACGTCTAGTACTCTCTCCGGTCCCTTTCCAGCCCTAAATACGAGGACTTCTGTTTTTGTAGCATTACACTTCATTCCGTGAGAAATTGCATATTTCTCACAGAAATGAAGCAACCGCCTTAGCCCCTCGGCTGAAGGGCTGAGGAGCACCATATCATCCGCATAGCTTAGGCTATTTATTTTGACTGCATATGTGGTTCTATCGTACATTTGCACTCAAAGAGAATCTCCGAATCAGATCGGATTGATTGAAACTATAGCTTAACCCTGACGAAAAAGAGGGATATTATAAGTTTAAGTGTACATAATGGACGCCTGCCTATAGCACCGTAGCTCCCTTACGAACTTACTTAATTGTGGTTGTTAGTATGTAATTGGATAGCCTAGTGGGTAGTGACGCTGCTAACGAAGCTGAAGGTCTTGGGTTCGAATCCCGGTAAAGGCAAATATTTGTGTGATGAGCATGAATATTTGTTTCTGAGTCTTGGATGTATTCTATGTATTTAAGTATTTATACCCATGAAATATATCGTCGGCTAGTACCCATAACACAAGCCTTATTGAGCTTACTATATGGGGTTACTTCGATTCGATTTATTTATTATTATATAATTCTATGAATACCAAGGATTCGACCAAACTGGAATACTTGAGGTCTTTTGAGGATAAATTCTACTCATTCTTAATGGTCTAATTGACACAAAAAGACAAAGAGAATATCAAAAAGACCACACTATTCGAGTTTGTGCGCTCCTTCAAAAAGTTTGTCAAGTACGTCGTACTTTGTGGGAACATTTATATTATATCCGGTCAGTCCATATTCAAATGTCACTCAGAATTCTCGTCTGTGGTAATTTTTTTGTGGATACCATGGCTAAACTCATTAAAGGTACCTACCATTCGTACATTCATTACCAACATTTTTTTTGCGTCATATAGCGCCTAGTGGCCGTCAATGTACTACTCGTAGTTACAGAACATTTTCAAAATGACAGGAATATTCTGAGAAGTTTCTGGAACCTTTGAAGAAAACTTTGGAGATATTCTAAAATGACCGAGAAGATTCCATTTAAAATGTTTCGCAACTTTGCTAATTTTCGTCGATGCATCGCTAAGTAAATAGTTGTGGTTGTAGCTGGAGTCAAAGCAAATAGGACATTTGTTGAATTTGGCTCGTCTGTATTGTATTACAAAAAAAGCAAACAAAGCCACGGTATAGAATATCCACCCCGAAGGCCTATTCTAAATACTGGTAAAAGAATTTGATGAAATCGGCTTAGCAGCTCTGGAGATTACCTACTACACACAAACTTAAGAATCTACAACACACAAACTTTACCTATTCATAATATGAGTAATTGAGTATAGAAGTATAGATATATACTTATTACACTTTGCAATGCTAAGGAACCCTCTAATTGCAAATGGATATGATAATCTTAACTTAATCAACAATCTGTGAGAGCCGCTCGATATTTTTTTGATTTCAACTTAACCAAGCGTTATGATTGTTTTTTGTCGGCACTTCACAAAAAGTTCATCTCAAGCTTCGGTCTAGGAGCCTACGTTAAGTTTGCCTTTGTGCCTCATTCCGAGTAGAGTTATGATCATTATGTTATCAAACATTAAGTTGCCTACTTCAATAAATTAGACTGTACCTACATTTAAATATGGAGCTATCTAAAATATTTTGTTAAATAATATAACCTACCTGATAACATTGGTGTTCAGATGGAATTTTCCTCTTAACAATACTTACTGCAGTATCTCAACGACCCTCAGTGGGTCTTGGCCTCCGCCACCAATGAGCACCATTTTTTTCTGTCTAATAGAGCTACATTACCGTACCAGAAGGCGCGGCGTGGGTAGGCCCCCCCACAAGGTGGACTGATGACCTGGTAAAGGTCGCGGGAGTCCGCTGGATGCGGGTGGCGCAGGAGCGGCCATTGTTGCACTCTTTGGGGGACGCCTATGTCCACCAGTGGACGTCTTTCGGCTGATATGATGATGATGAGAGCTACATTGCACCATTAAGATCGTAGAAGCTGCATCTTTCTGTCCAAATCTTCAATGGTAAGTGTACCTGGCTCTGGGTCGTTGACTGTCAACACAGCACGATTGTACGTAACCCTTTCCACATGCCCTAGCCAGCGTATTATATCCGATTAATAACATTAGGTGCCAAAGCGGAGCCCGGGCTCCTTTAGGGCACAACCGGGAATAACGCTAGGAGGATGATGAGTTATCAAATGTCGATATCTAAATGAATTGCCGGAGTCTGATATTTAATAATAATATAGCCACCAACACGACTAAATTACTTAATTTCTTTATTCAGACAATAAGATCCCCCAGTTTGTTAGTAGTTTTCTTAATCCTATGTTATCCTATGCTAGTAAATATATGTAGCTAAAGATATGGTGTTTTTAATTAAGTGTTGCAGTATTGAGCACTCACTCCTAATGGCTACAGTTTTTAGGAGGCTGTTTGAGCTGCCATGTATTCTGGCTAAAAGTGATGCCATCTTTTTCCGCAACACAGCCCCAAAGCTGTCCACTCGCGGTTCAGCGAACATGGTGGACGCGATGCAGAACCGTGGCAACATGGTGGACGCGCTGCAGAACCGTGGCAAACCCAATAGCGCCCTGCCTGAGGGGTAATCACGTAACGTTCCGAACCGCGTCGTCGGTACAATGTAATGTAACTGACAATTTTCCATATAAAGACATTGAGATCTACATAACGTGCGTACCTCAGAGCATAGAATACTAGAGAGAGGACAAGCCGCCGGTGGCCGTGTCGCAGCTGTATGCTCAATGGGCATACACTGCCATACTGTGCACGCGTGCTGATCGCAGAGAATATTACGTTTTTTCCCAAAATGCCTGATATGATGCGCGTTTATTGTCAAGTGTGTGTGTTTTAGATGTGTGCGTGCTTTGTCTTGTCAATTACTTGGGCGTTGTGTGGGTTAATGTACTTGCGACAGGCTCACTCTATACAAATCGGCCGCCATGTCCGATCTCCTTATATTCATACATCTGTGGTGCGTACAATGCGTTACGTGATCGACCTGCTGAAGGCGTTTTGTTGTTGTAAATGACAGTCAAAGTTTATGTATGGGATGTTTTATGGGTCTAAAGTGTCAATTTAGTTTTATGCGTTCGTGTAGGTTAGGGCGTAGCAAAGGGTACACAGGTCTTAAAACTTTTTTCGTCGGTGGGACATCCTTATGACACTTATTTTACATACAGGGTGTGGCCTGTAATAGGAGCAAAAAGTTAAACGGTAGATTATTAAGCTTGTGAACAATTATTTCCACATGGTTACACTTGAAAAATAAAATCTTTTTTTTGATTTTTTTTTCTTGTTTAGTTGTATTTTTTTACTCTTCTAGAGTGCTATCAGTAACTTTTTATTTTAAAGACACTAAAAAAAATGAACTAAAATACAAAAATTCACAAAAATATGTTTTGAAAACAAAAATGCAAAAACTATTATGACTCGTTACATGATGTTACCTCAAAATCCGCATTGACTGCTGTGCTATGATGTCGTGGTGCCAAGATACATTACTTGGAGGTCATAACTTTAGATCAAAATATCTCCGAATCAAAAAAATAATAAAATGAGTGGGACACAAGGGGTTACTACAAATGCTCTAAGGAAGCGTCCCTTTGAATATTTGCTCCTATTACAGGCCACACCCTGTATATGGTTCTATCGTTGAGAATAGGTACCGTACGGTTTTAGAGAAATTTCCTCCCTCGGACGCTCAGCTTGTGGAATGAGCTCCCTGCCGAGGTTTTCCCAAGGGACTACAGTATGGGGTTCTTCAAAAAAGAAGTGTATAAATTCCTAAAGGGTCGGCAACGCTCATGTAACACCCCTGGAGTTGCAAGCGTCCATAGGCTACGGTAACCACTCACCATCAGGTGCGGCGTAAGCTTATTTGCCACAGACGTGGTATAAAAAAAAGGTACCCCAAAAGAAACATGTTTTATTTGAAAGAATAGCTGAGATAATATTGAACCCAAATTAGACCCATCGCATTCGCCAAGCACTCGATAGGTTAGGCTCGTTAGGTAGCTCCAGATACCCGAAGGGCAAACTGCCTAGAAAAAGGAACCCCCGCCGTCGAAACTATTATGAGTTACGAAAAAAATGTTAGATAGTTATTTGGACTTTTGTTCAGTTTATTTTCTAAGTCCTTTCTTGCGTACCTTTTTGGACACCCCAACCGGGCGCGGTTTTAAGAACAGAAGGCCCGAAAACAGCATCTAGCGCTTCAATACTACTCGTTTGGACTCATTGGAACCCACTCACACGAGTAATCTAGGTACTCGTAGGTTGTGCAAAGAAATAAAAGCCTGTACCACAAATTAAACTATTGACTGAAATTTATTATTGACTGTCGTTGGCCTTTGCTTCCTCTACACTACATAAACAATGAAACAATAACACTATCGAGAATATCGAGCGAGATTAAGAACATAAGAACGCTGGATTCCCCGAACAGACGGCAGCATTTTCCTCAAACAAATTCGCGAAACATACCTAAGTGCTAATTAACATTGAGTACTGAGCAAGGTTAGTTCGTAATACCTATCCATTTTAGTAAAAACATATGATAAACAGGAATTTCAGTAAACTTGTTGCACAGGGTGAACAAGGATTATTATTGAGTAACTGAAGGGACATCAGAATAGGTATAAATTTTAGAATAAATAAAAACTGCATTCAAAGTTATTTAAGAAATCTGTTTTGAAACCGGAAGTCGTTTTGTTACGTAAATTGGCAGTATAGGCTTGAAGAATAAACGGGTCCGTAATATTTCATATCCCGTAAAAAACATTCCATGTAAAAAATAGGCCAAGTCTCGAAACTATTTCACAGTAAAAATTTGTGAGATATTTCGTAGAGCCAAGTCAGGCATTCTTATTAATCTTTATTTGCTTGCTAAATAAAATTCTGCAACTTGGGAATCACACACAACTTTACTGCATTTACTAATTTTTGCATAGGTACCTAAAATATGTAAGTGTGATTGCCAAGTCACAAAATTTTATTTAGCAAGCAAATAAAGATTAATAAGAATGCCTGACTTGGCTCTACGACATACCTCACCACTTTTTACTGTGAAATAGTTTCGAGACTTGGCCTATTTTTTACATGGAATGTTTTTTACGGGATCTCATTTCTTTTTGTAGACTTTGTATGGGAATGTTATTTTACCAACCGCAAATAACGTTTGTATAGTTTTGCAGGAAGGAACTACAAAAGTAACTTTGTAATCGCATGTATTTGTATAAGATTACAAACTTACTTATGCAGTTTGTATATCTCTGAAACGTAACTGAAATTGCAATATTTCTAGGTTTTTTATGAATTATTAGGCTAAAAACTAATTAAGTTTGAAATTTGGAGCTTGTGGCTCCGCTAGAAGTACCTTAGAATCAGCGTGATCATTATCAGTATACAGGGTGTGGCCTGTAATAGGAGCAAATATTCAAAGGGACGCTTCCTTAGAGCATTTGCAGTAACCCCTTGTGTCCCATTAATTTCTTTTTTTTTGATACGGAGATATTTTGATCTAAAGTTATGACCTCCAAGTAATGTATCTTGGCACCACGACTCAATAGCACAGCAGTCACAGTTTATTTCATTTCTTTTAGTTTTTTTAAATAAAAAGTTACTGATAGCACTCCAGAAGAGTAAAACAATACAAGTAAACATATTTTGAAGAAAAAAAAAATTATTCATTTTTTCCAATAAAACCATGTGGAAATAATTTTTCACAAGGTTAATTATCTACGGTTTAATTTTTTGCTCCTATTACAGGCCACACCCTGTATAAGTGAGTATGTCAGTGACAAAACTAACGAACTTTGACGGACAATAAATAGTTCTTAAACTAAAAGTTCAAATTGAATGTTATTGATATTATATGTTAGCCATATTATGCCTTACATGTTCCTGAATGAATGATGCTGAAAATGGCCTGAATGGCTTCGAGAAAAGGATGGTACGGCAGTGCCTCTTTGTTTTGCTCGACTTGGCGGGGGCACTGCCGTGCCCCCAGATAATGTCAGAAAAACTAACATACACTTGATACCTATACAATAACTAGACATAAAGTTACTTAATATAATGTAACTTTTGATATTATGGTTTTTTGCTATATTTTGCTTTACTCTAATTATCGATTGATATAATAGGCAAAATTACATAATTTACAATAGGTATAATTATGTTTTCGTATAACGTATTGATGACATAAATATGTTTAACATACATATATTATTTGAAATAATTGCGTTTTCATATAACGCATTAATAGCTCAAGAAAATAGCTGAAAATTTGGCAAAATTAATGGAGAACTTTTATCTATCAGGATATGTAGGGTATAGAGCAAAGTTAATTTTTTTTTATACACTCAAGACCAAGAGCAAAAGTTTCGGGTCACCCCAAATTAAATAACCGCAATAGGTTTTTATAAATATTTTACACTAGTCTTACTCGTATTTACATAATATATTATTCTTCGTAATATCCAAATGTATTAGCCATTTCCGGGATCCTATCATAAAAATATCAACATCCAAAAATGGCGATTTTTGAGATATCTCGCTCCGTTAACGCTGTTTTTTTTCATGGGTTTTTACGAGTTCTATTTAAACCTGGTATAATGGTTTTCTTTGAACTAGTTTTGCAGTTAAGATGTGAAATTAAATAAAGATCATGACAGGATTAAAAAAACTGTACAGCCTTGCACTATTTTAGGTTATATGACGGTATTTCACCGACCCGAAACTTATATCTTCTGAAATTTATAGCATTGACGAATTATGCCAAGCAATTCATTATAATAAACACGTTTTATACCATGTAATAAATATAGTAAATGTATATTGTCATCATTATCATCATATCAACCGAAAGACGTCCACTGCTGGACATAGGCCTCCCCCAAAGAGTTCCAAATTGACCGGTCCTGCGCCACCCGCATCCAGCGGACTCCCGCGACCTTTACCAGGTCATCAGTCCACCTTGTTGGCTTGTTGGCCTACCAACGCCGCGCCTTCTGGTACGTGGTCGCCACTCGAGAACCTTTCCACCCCAACGGCCATCAGTTCTACGTGCAATGTGCCCCGCCCAATGCAATTCCTATTGTACTAAATGTAATTATAGCCTTAAATCATTATATCACTTGTTACTTTAGATAATTTGAAAATTATCTGAAATAATATTATATCATCCGTTACATTATACAAAGCAATGGTATATCAAACCAAAATAGCTAAGTGAAATTATATAAAACGTCGCGTAACCAGAATAAACGTGTCCATGGAACCCTGTATCTGCGATTATCGGAAAAGGCTGTAATAGGCAGTGAACGAATATACATACATAGAACACGAGCTCCTTACAAATTTCTACCCAAACTCGTGCCGAAAACCCGGTATGCGCATAGCATAGTCAACTGCGTATCAAAACACAGCTACCCAAAATGTCAGCCTATTTTCAATTACCCAACACAAATGGATGCGATTGGTCAATTTAGGAATGCATTGCTGTGATTAGCCATCGTGCGTCACGTCGGACTACAGCCATGTGACAGTGACAACGAAAACGGTTAATTGTTGAATGGTTACATGCAACAAGAACAACAACAACAACAACAAACAACGTTTATTAAAGTAATACGTGTACATAGTTATGCTTACATTTTAATATTAATACAAGAAGGTAACTAAGTATGAGCCAAGTAAGCTTCAACTGATCCCCGTACTAGTGTGAACTGTATAACGGTGGATCAGGATTCACTGTCCTTAACTATTAGTACCCATAAAAACATATCTATTTAAATGGTAACAAACTTGTTAAATGTAGGTACATTTACAAAAGATTGGTGAACAATAGCCTAGCAACGCCTCCTAAGCGAGCGCTGTGTCGAGGCGAGAAGTAAACAAGTAGTATATTTAAAAACTTAACATAATTTTACACTGTAATAACGTATCGGGGTTTAAATAATGTTGTACAACCGTAGTAATATAGTTTATATATGGATGCGTGTGTGTGAGTATGCGTGTGTATGTATGCGCGTGTGTGTGTGTATATGTGTGGATGTGTGTAATTTGCGTGTGTGTGTATGTTTATGTGTGTGTGTTACACCATGTGTTTAAGTAGTTGTTCAGTATTTTCATAACTCAAATTCTGTTAATTCCTGCAAAAAAACGGTGGAACAGTATATACTGTTCCACCGTTTTTTTGCAGGAATGCAGATTAAGTGACCGTAGGTGAATTTGTTTGCTTAGTTTGTTGTATAACGTTGGGCCAAGTACACTTATGATTTTTTTTTGAAAACGTGGTTTTGTGAGTCGGAATATACCTAATATACCAGATCATTTCTTCTCTTGGTCGCAGGGTAATTAGGAATGCATTTGTATTGTCTTAGTAATAATAACTTAATAAATAATTGCCTAACCGTGAGTACCATGGTTTCACGGTAAAGTAGGTGTGTAGGAAATCTAAATTTGTTGAATGCCATAATCTTAAGTACCGACCTTTTGAGCTCTCTCTAGTGTAATCATCAATGTTTTAGAGGCACCTCCCCAGGCTGTGATAACAACAAGAAGCAACTTAGTTTATAATAACGTTTGCGTGATTTTTTTGTTTAAGAAGTTGGGCTGAGTGGTTCGTAGGGGCTGAGTCGCCAGGTAAAATACCAAATTATTAATTATTTATTTTTATTTACAATATAATACAAGTAGGCTACACACTGTAGAGCTCCTTATAGAAAAATATCAGCAATTTCAGAGGCCGCTCTACATTGCCTTTATAGATCACACACACTTATCTGGGAGTCACTAAAAGCACAACACGTAGAGCCCCAGTATATCAATATTCTAGAATACTTAAACGAAAATAGCACAAGTATAGTACAATTAGAAACTGTTCTATTGCGCTTTTAATTAATAGAATTTGATGGCTGCAAGAATCGTTTTTAAATTAATCAGTCACATCTTTGAATGAGGAAATATAACCAAAACATTTATTTGCAATGAATGCAAGATGAAACGTAAAGAACAAAGAACATCCCTTTTTTTGGCATGCCATTTCGAATCGTGTCGTTTTAATTCAAACTAACTGCTTCATTCCATATTTCGTTTCTAATTGGATGAGTTGGAAATCTAAAAACATTTTTTTTTTCATTTTATAGATAGCAATAGCACAGTATTTTTTTTTTTTTTTTTTTTTGAACCTGACTGTTGCTATGATAGGACGAACCCAATATAGCAGTCGAACTGCGTGGTTGGAGGGTAGCTTGGGGAAAATCCAAGGGGAGCCTCCGGCACGACCACGCGGGAAGGGGTAAACACTGGAATACTCTAAAAGTTTGCGCTCCAGTGAGATTGGTTGAACGGTTTCAACCGAATCTGAGGTGTGAGTGGTGATGAACTACTGAATAGCACAGTATAAAGAACTACAACCAGTAGGCAAGCTTCATTCATCAACGAATTTACGCACGCGCTTAGCGTAACCGCTCAAGAGTCAGGGTTGTCAAAAATATGTTTGGAGAGATATTAATTTATTTATAATTACTTGATTCATTTTCAATCAGTTCAAAAGTAGGTACCTATTCACGCAGATCTTTAAATATAAATATATAAGTTTAGAAAAGGCAGCCATTTTTTTTCGTTTTCAAAATCGTTATTGGTTCCGAGGGGCTTTTAAATAAGAATCCAATATTGGATTTTCAAAAAGTGGCCGCAATCTTTAAATTCTTCAAATACTGCCCGATTTGGTTCAAAACCGATATCTGAGGGTTCGCGGGGCCTCTTAATATGAATCCGAGCTTGGATTGTAAGTAAGTTGCCGCCATCTTAAAATTCTTTAAATTCAGTCCGATTTGGTCCAAAATCGATATCTGAGGGTCCGCGGGGCCTCTTAATATGAATTCGAGCCTGGATTGAAAATAAGTTGCCGCCATCTTGAAATTCTTGAAATACAGTCCGAGAGTAGTAACAGAAGTAAGGCTACATGGCAAATTATCAAACAAAATACAACTCAAGTGAATAAGATAAAACATACGATAGAATCTATAAAAAAAGATAACATTGATATTAAAAATCCATTTGACATTGCGAATACTATGAACGACTTCTTCATTAACCAAAATAATGTACAAACCACAAACGATACGCATGTCAGGCATGTAACACAACCCACCTTGAATAGTATATTTATGACCCCAGTTACCATCCAAGAAATAATAAATATAGTCAGAGAGTTAAAAAACAAGAAAAGTACTGGATTCGATGAAATACCATTAATAGTGATAAAATCAAGCATTGAGTATATAGCAGCACCATTGGCTCATATTATTAACCTAACAATAGAAAGTGGTATTTTCCCTGACGAATTAAAAAAGGCATTAATCAAGCCTCTACACAAAAAAGGTTCGAGGCAAGACATAACCAATTATAGACCGATTGCATTGTTGCCAAATTTTTCTAAAATATTTGAAAAGATAATATTAAATCGCTTTACATCGTTTTTTAATAAAAATAACATTTTAAACGCGAACCAATTTGGGTTCCAAAAAGGGAAAAATACTACACTAGCTATATTTAAAATTTTGCAGCAAATGTGGACAGACATACATAAAAAAAAGGTAGCCATTGGATTGTTTATAGATTTATCTAAGGCATTCGACTGCGTTTCTCACAAAATGCTTTTAAAGAAGCTTGAGCATGTCGGAATTCGTGGTATTCCCTTGAAATTGATTGAATCTTACCTTACAAATAGAATCCAAGCTACAACTCTAACCTCATATGACAAGATTACAAAAACAGTAACAAATATACAGTCAAGCTATGAGAAAAATATTCAAGGCGTACCCCAAGGAAGTGTGCTGGGACCATTATTGTTTTTGGTATACGTAAACGAGTTTCCTCTAGTGGTTAACCACCTGTGTGTGATGTTTGCTGATGATGCCACCATATTTGTAAGTGAGGACAAAGATATTGATATTACTAATGTATTATATAACACCTTAAAAACTGTAACTGATTGGTTGTCATCCTTAAAATTATGTGTTAATTTAGACAAAACAAAAATAGTACAATTTACTAATTATAAGCAGATACCGCAGAATTTAAGCATAACAATTGAGGATACACAAATTGAACAAGTTACAAACACAAACTTCTTAGGAGTCACAATAGACAGCAATTTGAACTGGAAATCTCACACTAATAAAATAAACAATAGACTAGCTAAAAGTTGTTATGCCTTATCTATACTGACCAAAATAACGTCAATAGAAGTTTCAAAAAAGGCATATTATGGAAACGTTTATCCTATACTCAAATACGGCATAATTTTTTGGGGTAATTCAGTAAATGTTCAGTCAGTATTTATTCTACAAAAGAAAAGCCTACGAATAATATTTAAACTTAAGAATGGGGAATCCTTAAGAGACATATTTAGAAGCAATAAAATTTTAACGCTGACATGTATCTACATACTGGAAATTTGTTTATTTGTTAAGGAACGGCACGATATTTTTAATAGGAAAAGTGACTCTAAATTAAAAATTAGATCGCAATATAAATATGATATGTGTACAGTTAGGCCTTCTAGTTACATAATTAGCAAGAGTACCTATGCTACTGGAATCAAAATCTTTAATAACTTACCTGTATATATTAAGTCATTAGATAATAATAATAAGTTCAACAAGGAGCTGAAGAAATGGCTAGCAGATAAATGCTTTTACAATCTGAATGAATATTTCGTTTAAGTACCTAGGTCTACAAATTATTAAGTTTAATTTTAAGTTCAATAACATTGTACGCTCGAAAAGGGCAAACTGTTGATACCTTCCAATGTCTAAAATGAGATCTTATGTACACAGTTTTAACAATAAATGACATCTATCTATCTATCTATCTATGGTTCAAAATCGATATCTGAGGGTCCGCGGGGCCTCCTAATATGAATCCGAGCTTGGATTGTAAAAAAGTGGCCGCTATCTTGAAATTCTTGAAATACAGTCCGATTTGGTTCAAAATCGATATCTGAGGGTCCGCGGGGCCTCTTAATATGAATTCGAGCCTGGATTGAAAATAAGTTGCCACCATCTTGAAATTCTTGAAATACAGTCCGATATGGTTCAAAATCGATATCTGAGGGTCCGCGGGGCCTCTTAATATGAATCCGAGCTTGGATTGTAAATAAGTTGCCGCCATCTTAAAAATCTTTAATATACATTCCGATTTGGTTCAAAATCGATGTCTGAGGGTCCGCGGGGCCTCTTAATATGAATCCGAGCTTGGATTGTAAATAAGTCCCGCCATCTTGAAATTCTTTAAATACAGCCTGATTTAGTTCATAATCGATATCTGAGGGTCCGGGGGGCCTCTTAATATGAATCCGAGCTTGGATTGTAAAAAAGTTCCCGCCATCTTGAAATTCTTGAAATACAGTCCGATTTGGTTCAAAATCGATATCTGAGCGTTTGCGGGGCGTATTAATATGAATCCGAGTATTAATATGAATGGCAAATTATTTACAATCCAAGCTGGGATTCATATTGAGAGGGCCCGCGGACCCTCAGATATCGATTTTGAACCAAATCGGACTTTATTTGAACAATTTCAAGATGGCGGCATTTTTTTTACAATCCAAGCTCGGATTCATATTAAGAGGCCCCGCGGACCCTCAGATATCGATTTTGAACCAAATCGGACTTTATTTAAAGAATTTCAAGATGGCGGCAACTTTTTTACAATCCAAGCTCGGATTCATATTAAGAGGCCCCGCGGACGCTCAGAAATCGATTTTAAATCAAATCGGAGTGTTTTTCAAGAATTTCAAGATGGCGGCCACTTTTTTACAATCCAAGCTCGGATTCATATTAAGAGGCCCCGCGGACCCCCAGATATCGATTTTGAACCAAATCGGACTTTATTTAAAGAATTTCAAGATGGCGGCAACTTTTTTACAATCCAAGCTCGGATTCATATTAAGAGCCCCCGCGGGCCTCAGATATCGATTTTGAACCAAATCGGACAGTATTTCAAGAATTTCAAGATGGCGGCAATTCAATTTGAACGAAATGAGACTGTATTTAAAGAACTTCGACTTATAATAAAAGACCTCGGGCCCTCAGATATCAATTTGGAACACAATTTAAGTGACATCATAAAAAAAACACCTAAACCTTACCGATATTTAAAGTCGGTTTTATAAAAAGTCAAACTTGACAACCCTTCAGAATAGTTAGCGCAAACTCAATGAGTTTGCGCTAAACTTCCTCGTCTCCCGCTTCCCCGCGTTCCTCCCCTCTCGTAAACCCGCGTGGCCCTGAGCTTGCAGACTGTATGTAGTTAGACTGTGGCAATAGATAGAAAGGCATCGATAAAAACTACAAAATATTGATAAGACATTCAATGGTTAAAATAGAAACCAACCTATTAAAATAGTATTTTTCACAATCGTGTTATAATAGAGAGCTTTTTAGTCGAGTACCGTGTTTAGGCCACGAAGCTTGCTGAGTGGCCTAAGTAAGGTAAGAGATTAAAAAGCTTGATTATAACACTATTGTGAACAATACTTTTTGTACGAGTTCATTAATAGTACATTACTTACCTAGGGCGGTTAAACAAAGAATGTCTCAGATCGCAGGTATTTGACGCCCGAGCCGAAGGCAAGGGCGATAAATATGCGCTCTGAGGCTTTCTTTATTACCGCCCGTGGTGAGTACAAAATTTTACGTCTCTATCTGGCCAGGAAGTGGGGTTTTCCGCACGCATAGCGTGCGGTAATTCCTACTTTATGGCCAGGTATGACGTAAAATTAATTTTCTACGAGTCAACTGAACTAATTAAACAAACTCGATACTGTTGAAACGAAGTGCAGCCTATCGCTCGTACGCTCGTTGATATCTTAAAAGACATCAACGAGCGTACGACATCAACGAGTAAACTCAATAATCAAAGCGATTCTGTTGGTCCAATTCATTATAGTTCGGAAAAGCAGCCACGTGATTGGTTGAATTTATTTTACTTCTATTTTAAATTTTTTTTCGCTTGTCTGAAGCGTATCGAAACAGTTATTTCGATTGTTTCGACAGTAACATGGACTACAACTATGAAAAGAGTGACGTTGCAGTATTCGCTATGAAATCTTAATACACAGATTTTAATCGACGAGTACAAAAAAAGTTATGATGTCTGTTGGCATAATACCATCCCGATACAAAATGTGGTCATAACAATAAAATCTAAATATAATTTTTATCGCTGTATTAACTTGTGAAAAGTGATTCCATCTCTTTTGTTGTGCTTGTCCGAACGACTCACACACCATTTTACGGCACAACAAGGCATATTTATTGAAGCCCAACAATTGGTTTATTTAACAGTTTGACACGGTGTCCATGTTCAAACTGAACGGCTGCCAGGCATCCTTTTTAATCCCCGCCTATAAGTGCATCCTTTTTGCGGGGCCACTTTTCGGCGCTAGTTAGACTTCTATGTATATTCGTTCACTGCCTATTCGTCATATTTTTAATTGAAAATAAAATCCCAGACTTACTCCAGATGATATAATGATAAAATGGACTACAATACCCTTTACACCGAGAGCACAGAATTCAGAGGGAGTGAAACGCTCGCAAAATATGCCTTTAAATGGCTCATCCTGCTGTATTATGAGTTCTTCTATCGCAGTAAGCACTCTATAGGTTTTCATACCATAAAATTAACCGTTCCGATTGACTTTTCATTTTCAACATAGGTATCCTGCGTGTATGATGATCTTCAACATTTAGAAGCGGGTCGTGCTTACTTTTGTTTGTTAGCGTCATGGTAGGTACAAAAATACTTAAGTACTTGTGTAGTTTATTGCTACAGAAAGCCTATCTTGCCGTCTTCATGTAGGTATTTCAATATGGGAATATTTTAATGGCTTACCCTATTTGACTTGCACACTATTTTAACTGTGAAAATCTGTATTTTTTTAAATTGTAAGGTTTTTTTTGAAGCGCCTTTAATATATTAGATTAGATTATTTATTTCATGATAAAAAATTACATTACAAATGTGCATACCTAATGTCAAAGAAATAAGATTTTTAATTTTTTTGTTTTTTTTAATATTCTGAAGATTTAGGTACTTAATAGGAATATTAACTTTAATTCCCTTATGCCCTCCTCGTCATTATAGCATCATCCCAGTCCAGTTGCATCCTGGCCCCGTAGCATGGATGGGCTTATCACGCGACAAGTGACAGGATAGAGCATCCGTCCCTGGCTGACACCGTTCGATAGAACGAGACGACGCGCTTATCCTATCACTTATCGCGTGATAACGCCATCCATGCTACGGGGCCTGCAATACAAAATACCCTACACTTTTGAGGGAAAACGCCCCCTTGTCATTTCATCACTTGATGTAACTGTAGGTGTAGTTACAAACTCTCACGGTAAATTTAAATAAAACGATGCAATGAAACACACATTTATTTAGATTATTAACTTTGTTTGGTATTTACATTGCATTGCAGGTACAGCCTCCGGCATCAATATATGATGGATCAAAGGCCGCAAAAAAAAACTGACATCAGATATTTTTGCGGCCTTTGTTCCATTATATGTTGATGCCGGTGACTGTACCTACCTACCTGTAAAACATTAGGTAGGTGCAGCTCTAAATTGGAATCTGAGAGCCCAAATGAAATATGTTAAGCCGATGTGAGTTCAGAAAACGGATTTTTAAAAAGTCGTAGCTCTTGTTTGGATTATGTTAAGGCTGCCCTAAATTTAATTGCACATTGCACGTAGAACTGATGGCCGTTGGGGCGGAAAGGCTCTCGAGTGGCGACCACGTACCGGAAGGCGCGGCGTTGGTAGACCTCCCACAAGGTGGACTGATGACCTGGTAAAGGTCGCGGGAGTCCGCTGGATGCGGGTGGCGCAGGACCGGTCACTTTGGAACTCTTTGGGGGGGGGGGGGGGGGGGGGGGGCTATGTCCAGCAGTGGACGTCTTTCGGCTTATATGATGATGATGAAATTTAATTAGCAATCTTGATGCCTTTTTGGAGGGACTAACAGCAATTCGACTCCTGAGTATTTGACTTTCACTCGACAAAAAAAAATCACGAACATAGATCTAAAATACACTGAAAAAATTCGTAACAAATTATGCACAACAGCTAAACATATTAAAATTGGTTCTAAAAATCGGCTATTTCTTTTTTATTTATTAAAACGCACAAAAAATAAAATTAACACGCACTTCCATCTCGCTCACGCGCTATGCTCAGAGAGAGGGAGAGAAGACCACGAGCCTACGTCGCCTAAGCTCTTATTTGGATATTATATAAATAAGAAAAATATGAATAAAGGTTTAATTTCGCCTGATCAGTTTCAAAATCGTTCATTTGTTGTCTGCACTTGCTTGTTGCTGCGCGGTTTCATTGGACGCCTGCAACAAATATAAAGTTATAGTTTATGGTCCATGTTTATCACCGAATTATTTCCTTTAGGAGCAAAATAGAAGTTGCTTAATAAATTACGGACAATGCGTTTAAAACACGAAATGTAAACCATTCTTTCCGATTTATTCTATCACCTATATAATGTACAACCAAAACATAGGTACTTCATGAGTTTTTTTTTCTCTATTTCAGCCATCCGTCCCTACTTCAGTATGGTGGATCCTAGCCTAGGGGATCCTAGCCGCCTAAGATAGGAAGGTAGGGGATACCACACTGAAGTAGGGACAGATGGCAAGGGGATCCTAGCCGCCTAAGATAGACAGGTAGGGGATACCATACTGAAGTAGGGACAGATGGCTAGGGGATCCTAGCCGCCTAAGATAGGCAGGTAGGGGATACCATACTGAAGTAGGGACAGATGGCTAGGGGATCCTAGCCGCCTAAGGTAGGCAGGTAGGGGATACCATATACTGAAGTAGGGACAGATGGCTGAAATAGAGAAAAAAAGCTTATGCTGCAAGAAATAATGACACTTTAGAATATTTTTAATCTATCATACTGTGAAAGTCTAAATAGCGGGTTGAAACGTTGAAAGTGACGTATGTCGCCCCTAGGGCTGAACAAACGAGTTGAAAATGGCTTTTACGGATCTGACTTCTTTAGAAAATGATGAAGCATTTTGTTTTTCATTTTGTTTCCTCGTATTCGAAATGAAAAGTAGAGTGTTTACCTCGGGGAAAGCCGCCCATTTTAGTGACTTTCAACCCTCGGTTAACAATCTACAATTGAATCAACCATAATAAAAAATGGAGTACTTAGAGTTTGTTTTGTTTTAAAATCGAACGCAACAAAACAAATTTTCATCTCTCCTGTTCTGAAAGTTGATATTTCATGGGCATATAGCCGGGTGGAAAATAGCGTTTTCTCCCCTAGGGTGGAAAGTAATTTTTTTTTAATTTTTACGGTCAGCCACGGAGTCGAAGATAATTGAGTTACTTCATATTATTAAAATAAAAGCTTTACATATATCGAAACTAAGCTATACATTAAGCGACGGGTTCATTACGACGATGTTGATAAAAAATCATTTTACTGATGGTATTTTTCTTCCTAATCACAGAAAATCAACATTCAAAACCCTTTCTGTAAATATCGGCTGCCTGAAATAATGCTATAAAACTTTTTTTTTCACGTTTCGTCATGGCCCTCTAGATTAGTAGCGTCGTCGCGGCCTACTCGATTACAATCGATTACAATCGAGTAGGCCGTGGCAAGTGGCCAGTGCAAAGAGGTTAGAGGTTGGATATAGTTTTAATTATTTTACTTAGGTATATCTAAAATCGAATAATTAATTTATTTCATATCAAGCAAATCATTCTATACATTTATTTATAGAATTATATAAATACAAGAAATAAGATTAAATCTATTAGATCAGATACGTTTTTTAAACTTTTCTAAAGTTGGCAGTATGTGTATTTTAACTGATTATTCTTAATATACCTGTTTTATAAAATGTACGTGCAGTATTTTACTTTCTTCACAGTCGAAATGAAAAGTAGAGTGTTTAACTCGGGTGAAATTACCCATTTTACCCTCGAACTATTGGCGCTCTCACTTCGTTCGAGCGCCAGAAATATCTCGGGTACTATGGGTCACTTTCAACCCTTGGTTAACAATCTACTATAAACTATGTCCCAATTTAAGAGGCGGGTGCCTTTTGAAAGGCTACTGGGGGCTAGAGAATATAATTCGTCTTTTTTAGGGTTCCGTACCTCAAAAGGAAAAAACGGAACCAGTATAGGATCACTTTGTTGTCCGTCTGTCTGTCAAGACCCATCATCTCGGGAACGCGTGGAGGTATCGAGTTGAAATATATACTCAGGTCTACAGTCCCTTGAGGCTGTGAAAAAATCAAACTTCTAAGCTAACGTAAAATAAAAGCGGCCAAGTGCGAGTCGGACTCGCACATGAAGGGTTCCGTGAAATAAATTGCGGTTTACGATTTATGACGTATTAAAAAAAAACTACTTACTAGATCTCGTTCAAACCAATTTTCGGTGGAAGTTTGCATGGTAATGTACATCATATATTTTTTTTAGTTTTATCATTCTCTTATTTTAGAAGTTACAGGGGGGGGGGGGACACACATTTTACCACTTTGGAAGTGTCTCTCGCGCAAACCCCTAAAACTTAATGTTTTTTTTCGATTTATGTGTAAAAATCTTAATGCGGTTCACAGAATACATCTACTTACCAAGTTTCAACAGTATAGCTCTTATAGTTTAGGAAAAAAGTGGCTGTGACATACGGACGGACAGACAGACAGACAGACAGACAGACAGACGGACGGACATGACGAATCTATAAGGGTTCCGTTTTTTGCCATTTGGCTACGGCACCCTAAAAAGATACGTATATTTCGACACTCTCAAGGGAATCAAAATTTATAGGGTACTTTCGGTTGACCTAGAACTATGAAATTTGGCAAGTAGGTAATATCGTCTTACGGGGAAAATTCTGAAACTTTTGTAATTTTTGTAATTGTCCGGTTTTTCTAATTAGAATAGCATTGTGATTTCTTGGAAAACAATTTCCAAATTGCAACACGTCTCGTGCTTTCTTTATCAAATAACTTAATTAACCATCGAGTAAAAGCTTTATTATTTTCCTCTGATATCCTGGATACACGAAGAAACATTACAACCTACTTCATCCTAGCCGAATTTGATCGTTTAAATAGAAATCTGAAAAGAAAACCGGTAAAGTGGGAGTCGAACTTGCGCACCGAGAGGTTCCGTACAAACTTGTAGTAGGTAGCTATGTAAATAGCCTTATATTTTAACTTCGGAGATAAACGCGGGAAGTGTCCGATATCGTTATTCGACAATAGTTATTTGTTATACAAGGGGGGAAAGTTGTATTTTACCTGCGAGTGATCATTTGAAACACGAGCTAGCGAAAAGATCCTATGATTGACCACGAGCGAAGCGAGTGGTTCAAAAATAGAATCCTGAGCGTAGCGAGTGTTTCAACACACGAGACGTAAAAAAACTTTTCACTTGTGTATAACACAAATCTTTTCACCTCACTACAGCGAGGAAAAGAAGAAAAAGGGTAAAAAAAAGTAATAAAAATGTAAAAAAAAAGTCTAAAAAAGTTAAAAAATTAATAAAAAAAGTTTTAAAAAAAGTTAAAAAAAGTATTTTAAAAATTAAAAATAAAGTTGAAACAAAGTTGAAAAAAAATATGTCATAAAATATACAAAACACAAAATTAAACATATAACGTTCTACGTCATAGTACTTTTAACGTTCTACGTCTACTTTCTTCACATGTGGATAAAAAGCGATTTTCTCAATAGACATCAAACAAACAAAAATGCCTTTCCGAGCTAGTGAGGTGAAAATATGTTAACACGCTCATCTGAGAGCAAGCGGTTCATAATGTTACTTTTATAGATCTTTTATTTTATCCACTGAGACCCTTTTTTTTATACGGAGTTGAAATGCTCTTACGCACCCCCCCAGCCTGGGTAAGCTATAATGGGGGGTATGTGGGACTCTCACCCTCCAGCCAACTCTATTTAAAGAGAAAGGGGAGGGAGTCTACCCACTAAAACCACTCCGGCGTTTCCGTCCCTGCCATTAATGGGGGCGCAGTGGCATCGCGAGCATTCTACCACGACGCCCCCCGACCCACTGAGACCCTAAATATAATAGAGAATAGATCAACTCACGTGTTACTTTCCATAGTAACCCTTCTTTATTATTATTATTTTGCCGCCTCTGTAACCCCCGCCGTGACCGCCGTAGCCTCCATGTCCTCTTCCGTAGCCACCTCCGTATCCACCTCCATAACCACCCCCGTAACCTCCGCCAAAGCCACCGCCGCCTCCGCCTCCAAATCCGCCGCCGCCTCCGCCTCCAAATCCGCCGCCGCCTCCAAATCCACCGCCGCCTCCAAATCCACCGCCACCTCCAAATCCACCGCCGCCTCCAAATCCACCGCCACCTCCAGATCCACCTCCGTATCCACCCACTCTTTTGAAACCACGACGAACTCTAATGCTTTTGTCTGAAATAAAAACATGCTCAATAAAAAAAAACCCTACAGCTACCCTACCCCATCACTAACATGAACGACTAAGAGGAAACTAACGATACCTCACATATTAAAAATCCATCAAGCCGCCTTTTCGTATGTCAGTCGATTGTTCTCCTCTACAGAGGGGACCGATTTTTGACTTTCGAGCGCTCGAACCTTACACTCGAAAACGGTCAAAAATTATGAAATGCTGTTTTGAAATAGCAATTGAAAATTGAAAAACGATTGGTATTGACCACTCGTATTCAATTCTATCGGTACAAAGTAAGTGCCTGCAGTTTTGACACTACGATCGTATTTACTTTTATTTAATTTTCGAGCGCTCGAAAGTCAAAAATCGGCCCCCAGGTATGATAATTAATTGTTCCTTTTCGTCGATTTAGTTTTTTGGTATTAAAAATATTTTTAACTTCTGAGTCTGAAGTTCAGACTCACGAGATGTAGGTACCTACAGCTCACTGAGCTACTTATTCTAATTTTACAATAGGTATACAAAAAAATATACAATTAAAAGTTTATTTATTATAAAAAGATTAATATTTGGCAGAGGCTTAACGCACTATACGTAGGTACGTTTCAATAATATCTATTTCAAGTACAGGGTGTTTGAAAGGGTAACTTCAGTCGCTCCCTTGACGAGAATATAAGTTACTTTACAAGTCTTCCAAATTATGCTCTAATCGCCGTAATGATGTCACGGGCGTTAGGTGCACATCTTTTGACTGCTCTATATAAATACAAAGGTACAAACCTGAGTTTAGGGCAGCACTCTCGCAAAGACATATCGTCAATGCAAACACAAGCACTAGAGACAGAGACACCACCAGCCGCTTCATTTTTGGAAACCACATTGTAGTCCGCAGGTGAGGCGCTCCTTTTTTATACAACTCCAATCATAAATCACAATTTGATGTAATACTATACAAAGTGGTGTTAGGGTATCGTGGTCAGCGATCAATTCGCTCCTGTGGTCTCCATGCAAAATTACAGAATCTAAGTAACTACCTGTTTAGTGCGAGGTATACATATATTTAACTTAACCGCGCTTTGTTTCATTTTTTTTAAACGGCCCTAAGCCAAATGCCGCGGCCGTCCAAGCCAACGGACATTCGTTTTAAAAAGTATGTGACTATCATTTATTGGCAATCCAATTTAATAAGGTAAGTACAGGAACGTTTTGACGTGAGTAATCTAATAGACCTCCATCACCTCTGTGCCCGCTAAATATGACATGTGTTTACTTACAAATTGCACGTTTGCATTGCTATTCACGACAGATTGAAGTACTCTCCAACCGAAATGTCTGGTAGCTATTTGCATTCGGTTATTGAAAGACTTACCTACCTATAATATAAATTATTTGCGTTGGTAGGTTTGTTAAACCTTGTCCAAGTATTGTCTACAGGTACCTATAGGGTTGCCAGATGGTCGGGATTTGGCGGGATTCTCCCGAATTTTTATATGGCCTCCCGACTCGGGAGTAAAAAATCTCCCGAAAAAACAACTTCATTGAATAAAATAAAAATACCTATCAAGTTCCGAATTTACGTCAAGCGAAGAAATGTTGTTGATTTTAAGATTTTTAATACAGTTCCTTTAATTTTATTTCCCCGACCAATCCCCAAAATCCCGAAAAAAAAACTCCCTATATTAGGGTCATTCGATCTGGCAAGCCTAGGTACCTAACCAAAGCAGGTAACTAAGTTATAAAATTACTTCTATTTCTATGCAAACGCAATTGGAAATTCACGGAATCCTGGGCTAATAATAATTTAATTTTAATCCGACGTTGTTTTTTGCAGGCAAAACCCACCGGGGTTCGTGGCGCGGTCGAGAGCTTCAAGTGTTTTTGTCTGCTGATATATACCTATTACCTTCGTCATGCGCAATAAGTATAATTTTTACTAAAGCGCAATTTGGAGTGACTAATCGAATTTAATACTTAGATATGTACTTGAATAATTTCATGCGCGACAGCCCCTCAGATCAACGAATGTGTATCTATATTTTTCAATGTATCTCAGAATTGTGAACTTTTCTCAATATTCATGAAGGTACCTACTGTTTTTTTTCGAAGCCGTTAGTGTGTCCAAACGGCAAAGGTCTACCATCTCGATTTCCACTCGTCCGGGCTCTGATACTCTAGAGTCTAGGGCCTTTTTCGGGTTCCGTACTCAAATAGTAGGGAACCCTATTACTAAGACTCCGCTGTCCATCTGATTGTCTGTCTGTATGTCTGTCTGTCCGTCTGTCACCAGGCTATATGTCAACAACCGTGATAGTTAGACAGTTGAAATTTTCACAGATGATGTATTTCTGTTGCCGCTATAACAAAAAATACTAAAAAACAGAATAAATACCTAAATGTTTATATATACACACCGTGCCCGTGAATAACCCGAAAGATTTAAGCTAACGATACTAGAGCCTAATTAGAGTAATAAATGTAATATGAGTTTAGGTCAATTCTGCAAAAAAATAATTTTTTTTTGTTTTGTTTTTCGATGTTTTGAATGTATTTGTACATGAAAAGTAAATGTTATTGGTAAACATGTCACTTAAAATGGTTTTTTTTTTTCGTAAAACCTAGTTTTTAAAAAGTGTTACTTGTCACTTTTTGACATCTATCAATAAGGATATTTAGACTACATCCCATAGTGGCAACATCGCCATCAAAAATGCGTCTTGCACTATGTAATAGTAAAAACTTGTTTTTTTTTAATTGGTATTAACTCTGAAACTAGGCGAATTACAAAAACGTTTATACGACATGTTTAACCTCAAATATGGTCAGGAATATGCTGTTAAGTTCTCTCGCAATACTCACGGGCACGGTGTACGTATTTTTTTTTCTTTTACAATCTTACACAAATCGGCTTAGTCCCAAACTAAGCAAAGCTTGTACTATGGGTACTAGACGACGATAAACATACTTATATACATAAATAAATACTTAAATACATAGAAAACATTCATGACTCAGGAACAAATTATATTTGTGCTCATCACACAAATAAATGCCCTTACCAGGATTCGAACCCGGGACCTCCGGCTTCGTAGGCAGGGTCACTACCAACTAGGCTACAGGAGGCTCCCATACAACAAACGTGATTTTTTGGCCGTTTTTATAGACAATGGTATGGAATACCTACCCTTCCCTTCGTGCGCGAGTCCGACTCGCACTATACAGGGTGACTGGTAATTCGACCTATTCCTTGAAAGGGGTTATACTAGAGCTAATTTGCAACAATTTATGTCCAGTCAACCAGGGGTCGAAACTCGCTGGTTTCCGAGATATTCGAGTTTTTAGTTTGTATGAAAAAAGATCTCCTTGCTGCCTTAAGCTGGTGATTGTGACAAAAGTACTTCCATTTGGATGGTAAAAAAACATTTTTGTCACAATCAGCACTTTAAGGCTGAAAGGCGATTTTTTTTCAAACAAACTAAAAATTCGAAAAATTAAAAAAAAATCGTGTTTTGACCCCTGGTTGACTGGACATAAATTGTTGCAAATTAGCTCTAGTATAACCCCTTTCAAGGAATAGGTCGAATTACCAGTCACCCTGTATTTTTTTTTTCGTGCACGAAACCTGCGAACCAGTTACCCAATCATCAGGGGATTACTGGGTTAAGTATGTGGTATTTCTATCCACTAAAAACTCCACGGCGCGGCGGCCGGCATCTGCGCCTCATGCGGAGGACTCCAGGATCTCATTCTGATCACCCGTGGGGAAGGCTGCATTACTGTGGGTTACACATGGTTACACATGGTTACACGTAGCGTCTAATACAGTGTTGTCTGACCTAACCTATTGATCTTGCTACCCCTAAAGATGTTCTTTAAGGCAAAGTTTTTCTTGTTTAAGTATGTGTTATAAGTCATAAGTTGGGTAACTATACTAATGTGCATCATCATCATCATCATATCAGCCGAAAGACGTCCACTTCTGGACAAAGGCCTCCCCCAAAGAGTGCCAAAGTGACCGGTCCTGCACCACCCGCGTCCAGCGGACTCCCGCGACCTTTACCAGGTCATCAGTCCACCTTGTGGGAGGCCTACCCACGCCGCGCCTTCCGGTACGTGGTCGCCACTCGAGAAACTTTCCGCCCTTACGGCCGTAGGTTCTACGTGCAATGAGATACTAATGTTAACAACTTATAATTAATACCTCTCATAAATGATAAAAATATGCATCCACCGCATCCACAAACCGCATAACACGAAGGAATGGTGGTGATTTTCCTATTATATGGATCCGGCCATTAATCGAGTGTTGCGTGGCGTCACGCTTATAATATAACACTTAACACATAATTGAGCTCCGTTGAAAACAAATACATAGATTTAATTTATTACATTAGGTACTTTACTAACGTCAATTTGCAATCAATACGACCTTTACTTTACCTTTACTTTGCCTAGTTGGTAACGCTGCCTACGACGCTGGAGGTCCTGGGTTCGAATCCCGGTAAGGGAAAATATTTGCGTGATATGAACATGAATATTTGTTTTTGAGTCTTGGATATTTTCTATGTATTTAATAATTTATATCTATTACACATATCGTCGTTAAGTACCCATAACATAAGCCTGATAGAACTTGCTATGAGGCTAGTTCGATTTGTGTAAGGTAAGAAGTCTCTTAATATACGATTCCCGTTAAAAACGTTCAGGGCAATAGACCCGCAGAAAAAAACTTCTAAAACTTATTATTACCTTACTTTTGCACAGTCATAGTCATTTCATTAACTACTCTTTGAAGGTTCTAAGAAGATCTAGAGCATGGACCTATAATACTCAGGACATTACAAGCTATGGTAATAATAATACCACATCCGAGCGAGATGGTAGCATACAAATCTCGATAAATGTGACAGAAAGGGAAATATCATTCGTTGTCCTTGTCATACCTTTTAAGGGTTCCGTACTTAAAGAGTAAAACGGGACCCTATTACTAAGATTCTGCTGTCTGTCAGTCTGTCTGTCTCTCTGTCCGTCTGTCACCAGGCTGTATCATGAACCGTGATCGTTAGACAGTTGAAATTTTCACAGATGATGTATTTCTGTGGCCGCTATAACAACAAATACTAAAAATTAGAATAAAATATATATTTTAATATTTATTCCTAGAGATGCGCCGAATATGGGTTTTACCGAATACGAATATTCGGCCGAATTTTCGGTCCAGCTTTTGCCGAACCGAATATTCGGCCGAATAATTCGGTTCAAAGGAATGCCTTATGCCTTAATCAGCTGTTCCAAAACATACTCATTTTTCAGTGGTAAAAATCTTGTTGATTTTTAAGTGAAACATTTATACTAAAGGTAGTTAAATAACATTAAAAATCCGTTTTAGAATAATAATTTCACAGGACAATGACTATGTTACATTCTTACAACTTGCAGACAAAAAACCTGCAAAATTATTCGGTAAATTTGAACCGAATAATTCGGCCGAAAAACGTGCCGAATATGCCGAATACCGAATATTTACCGAATATTCGGCGCATCTCTATATTATTCCCATACAACAAACGTGATTTTAATGCCGTTTTTATAGATAATGGTACTAACGGAACCCTTCTGGTGTGAGTCCGACTCGCACTTGGCCGGTTATTTTATTTTTATTTGCCGCAAATGATTTAGTATGAAGTTGCGGCAAATAAACCATTACCCGCCCAAATTAAGTAGGTTGTTCATGGTAAGCCATCAGTAAATTTAAGACCAGTTCTTAATTTAGCTGCAAGGACCCTTTCCGTCCTTCATTGTGGCAACACTATACTGCCGTCGTATCGTAAGCAAAAAGGACGCATCTGACTACGCGTCTCCTTAAAAATGACGCATTTGACTACACGTCTCCTTAAAAAAGGACGCATCTGACTGTATTAAGTACTCATAGACATATGCGTCCTTTTTGAATGAGACTCATAGTCAGATGCGTCCTTTTTGCTTACGATACGACGGCAGTATAGTGTTGCCACAATGAGGGACGGAAAGGGAAGAGTATAGCTTGTCCTGGGTATTACGATTCCAATGAGCCGAAACACGTCTGGTTTATCTTGTGTAGTCTGGGAGTTGCTACCTTCTGTTTCCATCAGCAGATCAGCTCGGTGCCATATTATTGCGTTATCAGTATCACCGATCTTTCAATTTGAATTCAATATTTATTACAGCATGCAGCTTACCTACATAAGTGTGCACGGACAAGCTCTATCGGTTTGGGTTTACAGGTTTAAAATTCAGTTGTAAGATTTCACCCGCACATATGTATATCAGCTGCAGAGAAAATGGACCCTGCATACAAAATTTGTAAATATGCAAGGGGGGTACTTTTTCTCCGCAGCTGACCTATAACGGACGAATTATCAAAAGGCAGGTTAATATAATAAAGAGGAAATATCTGTAAAATGTATGTAGCTTTGTAAGTTTGTATGCAAGGGGTAATATCCGAAACTACGCATATAGGATGTCCCAAAAAGAACGCAAGATTTTCCATACATAATGTAGGGAAAATCTTGCGTTCTTTATGGGACATCCTTTACCTACGATTTAAAAAAAAACCTTTCGTCTGTTGATCTTCGGGATGGACACATGCTATATTTTATCCTGTAGTTTTGCCTGGGTTATCTGCAATGATGCAATATAATAGTAGATAGGTTATAAGCGCTCCATAAATGCTACACTAAAATTGAGTCAATTGCACCAACTTGCCTCAGTTTCAAGTCGTCAATGAAAAAAGTAAACGTGTCTCAGCTGTCCTTAGAGCTACATCAGCTGTCAGATGTGCCTGGCCATTTTTAAATAGGGAATTTAGACAGCATATCTACCTCTTCTACATCATTGGTTATCTGTAAAGACCCTCAGACTCCAGTCCCGAAACCCCCCCGCATTAAAGTTTCACGATCCAGTGCCAACTGAAAACTCACTTTCTTCGTGGATTAAAGAATGGGAAGCCAGGTCATTTCCTGGGGACATGTTTGAGCCTGATGCTGGGGCCCGGCCTGTGGGTTTTGAGGAAATCTCGACGGGCCTGGTGTCTACTACTAAACCAGATCAGGACAATGGTCGGATCTCTTTGGTGCAACTGGGGATGGTGCGAGTCAGCGGAGTGCCGGTGTGGCTGCCCAGATCAGACGGTACATCATATGATCTTTGAGTGTCTCATCACCAAATTTAGCGGGAATTCGGCTGATTTCAAGACTCTCTCGACGGATGCAGTTGCTTACCTTAATATCATAAACATTTAAGTAGAGGTATTTTATGCCATACGATAAATAAATGTAATACGCGGGGGAGCCATGCGGATAGCTGGGTGGAATATTTCAACGCATTAAGCCTCCGTTATATTAGAGCCACGCCGCGTGTCGCAACGCGTACTTTGTATTGAACGTGGCGACACGCGGGACTGAGCTAATGTAACCACGATCATACAAAATGACGGCGTGGCTTTAATATAACCCCGGCTTTACTAATTAGTCCCTGGGCGACCGAGCTCTGCTTGGGTGAAAATATGGAGAAAACTTATTTTACCAGACATGAGTGAGACCCAGCTAGATCGATTTTTCGACCCCGTAAACCCTTATACTTATTCCAAATTTCATGAAATCGTTAGAACCGTTTTCGACAACGTTATTACAAATATATATATATATACAAATATTGCTCGTTTAATAGTATAGCATTATTTTCATACAAACTCGTTTGAGGCAGCGTTGATATATCATTTGTTGTCGGAAATAATTACAGAGTCAAAAGGTTGCAAAAAACCTAGATCTAAGCGATGACGCCACGCGCCAGTGCATAAAAAATTATGGTCTTTGCCACGAGACGGGTGGATTAATTAATTTAATGACGGTCTCACAGAGCGTCTTTAGTACTACTAATAGATGCTAAACTCATGTAGAGGTTACCCGGTGATTTTTTGCACTGATACAAAGCGTACTTGCGCTTGTCACTGAGCCGCTATTCTGTAACTTGTCTTAAGCTCTCCTCAACGCTCATCTACAAATATGTCGTGACGCCGCGATTCGATATAGTCAAACGAAAAAAAAAACAACGCAAGAGGTTAAATAATCACAAAGTTATACGCGTCCAAAGTTTTAAGAGGGGTTATGTTCTGTCCCTTTTTTGCAATACGCACCTTCATATGAAACGATTGTCATTTACTACAGGGCCGTAGCTAAGGGGGGGCATTATGGGGCAAGAGGCAAACCTTAAAATACTGCTTAAGAAACTGACTCACACAGATTAGATCAAGTTAAATAAATACGGCTGCCCTATCTTAAATTCAACTCTGGCTACGGCCCTGATTTACTATGATCCCGGAGCGTTTTCTCTCTCTAACAAGCAACATTAAAACGGTTGTAACTTCGTAATTTTTTGAGATATTTGAATGGGATTTTCGTCATTAGGCATATTTTTTTGCCTTCTTTCTTTTGAAGTAATAATAAATTTCTACACCCCTATAGCTCAAAGGTTAGCTAGAAAAGATCCCTTATAGAGATGGTTCGCCTTTGTACTTAGATCTTGTGTGATATGTATAATGCTTTATCAGGATAAAGCATAAACATATTACATAAGATACAATAACGGGTTATTGTATACACATACAATAAAGTGCTTACATATGTACCTGCACACATATGTACAATTCTTACCGACAACGGTGTAAGGGCCTATGCACACTGCGTTTAATAAGTGCGCCGGCGACGCTAAATAAAATTTTGCGACTTGGCAATCACACTTACATAGTTTTAGGTACCTATGCAAAAATTAGTAAATGCAGTAAAGTTGTGTGATTCCCAAGTTGCAGAATTTTATTTAGCAAGCAAATAAAGATTAATAAGAATGCCTGACTTGGCTCTACGAAATATCTCACCACTTTTTATTGTGGAAGAGTTTCGACACTTGGCCAATTTTTTACATGGAATGTTTTTTATGGTAAATTTTATCGATATATATATGTTTTCAAACGCGTTTGCGTATAGTGTCAATTTGTATGGCAACGCGTAGTTCCTAATAGTTACCACCAGAGGCGCTGTTCGCGTTGCCATACAAACCGTAATGTTCCCTTTACGCAAAACTCTTCGTAGGTGGCGACACTAGCAGCGTTGACATTGTATCTCGTTCCCACTTGCGGTATTGTCTATGCAAGCATCCTTGTCACTCATTTGACAATCGATTGTGCATGTGTGTGTGAATCCCTATATTCCTATACTGGTTTACTATTAGTGGTAGTGCTGCCTCTGGCGGCAGAACATTGCAGTAATGTTCCCTATTGAAACTAGCAAACGCGGTTGAAAACGTGTATCGATAAAACTTATACTAGAGCTACTAAGGTCTTGTTTCGGGTTTGGCTCAGTATGTAAACGCTGACGCCTGTTCGTAATCACTCCTTAAGCAACGCCATACTGTCTACACGTAACTAACATTTTTGACGTTTATAGATGCAGAAAAAAAAACGAATAGCTTGCCACGCTTCCTGTAAAATTGTATTTTTGTTACTCAGACGGTATTCATTCTTAAGCGTCGATAAGTATACCTAATTATGTTTGTATACGCGCACTGACGCACTAGCGAAATAATAAAAAATCATATTGTCAAAACGAATGATTATTTCGGTACATCAAACGGTCTGATTTGAGGTATATCTAGTCAGGGTATAGTTGAGATTATTTAAGTTGACCGACTTTTTTATATCTGTAATTGGAATTTAAATCTTGTTCCTTGGACGACAGAGCTGCTTTTTGAATTGCCTACTTTGATGCTATTTATTCTACTTAAATAAAACTTACTATATATTAGGTAGGTAGGTATAGTAAGGTAAACGTCCTAGTACTTGACGCAGTAGTATATGGCATGTGCACTTCATGGCAAAGTGACATGGCTTAAATTCGAAATAAGAAAGAATAAAATCCTCTTAGTTCGAATTTAACCCATATTGATTTGCATATAAAGTGCCCATGGGCATAGGTACACTCAGCGTCAAATACTCTGTAGCAACCAAAGTAGTCAAACAGTTCGGTACACCATATATTTAGTATGGTGTACCGAACTATTTGGCCACTTTGACTGGTACAGTGTATTTGACGCTGAGTGTACCCAGTGCAACGTCCAGTACTTACTTAGGACTTTAACCTTACAATTTTTTTATTACCTTTAAAATATAACTTTTGATTTATAAGCAAATCTAGCAAGTTTTAAATATAAAACAGCCTCATTTCAAGATTTTTGACATATTCCTTATTTAATGTTCTACAAGAAATTAAAACTTTCAGATATATCAATAAATCATCTGGCGTTACTATCAGTAGATATAGTCCCTTTAGATCGGCTAGAAGCAACATCCTGCTACTGCTGCTTAAAAATATGCGTAGGTGCTGGCAAAATAAGATGGTTGGATAAAAATAAACGAACATTGAAAAAATATAAATACTTTAATCACATTTTAACTTTATACTTATAACATCACAGTCTTTCTAAACTTTTCGCTTATTTACAAATTACTTTCACCTATTTTCCGTAGCCATAGCTGCCAGAGCTAGCGGAAGCTGAAGCTTTCGCGCTGGCGGAGGCATGAGCACCCGACCCTGAACCACCAGAACCGCATGAGGAGGAACCACAACCACCCCCGCTGTTGCCTCCATAACCACCACTGCCGCCATGCCCGCCGCTACCACCGGATCCGCCACCCAGCCCACCGCCACCGCCGCCGCCGCCTCCGTAACCGCCTGCACCACCAGAGCCTCCGCCGAGACCACCTCCATGTACACCATCGCTACCATGGCCGCCGTGGCTTCCACCATCACCGGAGCCACCGCCAATGCCACCTCCGAAGCCGCCTCCTTGTCCCCCGTAGCCGCCGCTGCCTCCATTACTAGTGTACGCGGCTTTACCACCGGAGCCACTACCGCTATCACCATGTCCACCGCTCGATCCACCGGCTCCTCCAAAACCACCGCCACCGCCAAAACCACCGCCGCCACCTAAACCGCCCCCGCCTCCAAATGAGATTGCATCTGAACCTGCGCCGTGGCCGCCAGAGCCGTCATGGCTTCCTCCATAACCACCGCTTCCACCTCCACTATGTCCTCCGCCACCGCCGCTGCTTCCTCCGAAACCACCACTACCGCCTCCGCCACTGCTTCCTCCAAAACCACCACTGCCACCAGCGTCACCTTGGCCGCCTCCCCCGGAGCCACCGTGTCCACTATGGCCTCCGCCGCCTCCACTGCTTCCTCCAAAACCACCGCCGCCTCCAAATCCGCCGCCACCTCCATATCCTCCTCCAGAGCCACCTCCGTTTGAACTTCCGCCATGACCTCCGCTGGAACCGCCCCCGTTAGAGCCCCCGCCACTGTAACCACCACCGCCCCCGCCGTATCCGCCGTTTCCGAACATCCCTGTGAAGGCAAAGCCGCCGGATTTGCCGTCGTCGGATTTCGTATAAATCACTTTCTCGTTGCCTCCGTGGCCGCCGGCGCCCCCAGAGCTGCCACCGTTGCCACCTCCACCCCCAGAGCTGCCACCGAAACCGCCTCCCACGCTTCCGCCCAAGCCGCCACCTCCGCCATGGGCGCCGCCAGCTGCTTTTCCCAAGTGTTCGAAGCCGGATTTCACTTTCTCTATTATTTTATCAACGCCGCCTTTGATTCCTTCGAGGCCGAAGCCGCCGCTAAATTCCGCTCCTCCGCTACCTCCGCCGAATCCACCGCCTCCACCGTAACCCCCTCCTCCTCCATAGCCACCGCCTCCTCCATAGCCGCCGCCGCCACTGCTACCACCGCCACCGTAGCTGCCACCGCCATAACCTCCTATAACAACACAAAACATCCTCAGTATTTGCTGTAAGTACATTTACTTAAGACCCTACGGCACGCATCGTCTTCCTGTTTATTTCATCATTAATAATTAACAGAATTAATATTTTGACAGCAACGAAGTAATGATTTTTTGTATATACCTAAGCAACTCATTTAAACGGTCAAGTCAAGATCAACATACAAAGTTAAGTAATTTGCCTAATTTGCGATGACACTTAATGGTTTCAACTTGAAACAATCTGCATTAATCACAGCCAAAGTCAAAGTTTATTATTCTTCGTTCATTCTTCAATTTAGGCATATCACATGCACCTGTGAATGTGGATAAACTACCACCGGTTCGGAAAGAAAACCTCTGCCTCGAGAAGAACCGGCGTAAAAAACTCGCCGAGGTATCACTTTTTGAAAACAGTAGGTATACAATATATAATTTCAGTAACAGAGTATTTATTGTAAAATTACATTGCTACAGCAGAAAGCCTTATTTATTTATTTTTCAACACATTTGGTCGTAACGTGCCTCTTTTGGGCCTATCAGTTATATTATATTCATTTGGCGATTACATAATATTTCACGATTGGCGCAAAAACTATTATATTTCACTTATCCTTGAATGCCACTTTTTACCGACTGAGGTACATGAATCACAAAAATAATGATCATTTTAATTTTATTAGAACCTACCTGCGTTCGCGAGCGCGAAAACGCACGCCGTCACCACACAAGCTGCGAAGCGCATGGCTGTCTCTATACTACACTACATCACCCAGCATCCTTTTATATAACTCCTTATAATTCATGCAGATGCGTTAGACTACGGGGAAAACATAAACACTTCGTTTTTTCCGCTTAGTTAAACACTTACTCGAAACTGGTTGTGTTTTTGTTGATTCGACTTGGCCGGTTGTTATAGGGAGTCGAACCGCGGGAGGTCTAGAGTAACCTTGGCAACTTTGACCCGTGGGGTTTTTGTACTTTATTGATAGTCGTGTAACTTATGTTTGACTATCTAAGAACTTGGATACGGATATTGGAGCTTTAGGATCAACATCTGCTTTTACATACCTAGTTGTACAACTAAGTAGGTAGTAAACATCTATTAACCATAAGACCTCGTATACCCCTAGGTGCGATGATCCTTAATGTTTGCGGGGTAGGTCACTTTATATTTACTATATAGTTTGTTATTTTAGTGCCAATGTCCGTAAAACACGTATGTAGAGGAACGCGCCTACGAGCAGAACACCCACCCACCTAGCGGGTTCCCGGCATTGAACGTGTTAAAGTTGAAAGCTTAGAATGCGGAATGTAAGTGTCATTGAGCCCCAGGACAGGGCAGGTAGATGTAGCTGAAGTGCTGAAGTAATTCATTTGGTGTTTTTAAGTGGCTCTAATGTTATATTATCCTCAATTTATTAAACTACTAGCTGTTGCCCGCGACTTCGTCCGCGTAGAACTTTTTATCGTCTTAGAAAATGATTTCTCTCAATACAAAATTTGAACCCTCTTTTAGGGGATAATTTAAAAAAAAAGTTGATGTTCATTTTCTAGTTTTTGAACAAACAGTCTAAAACCAAAGTTAAAAATCTCATACTTTAAAAATGCCTTGAAATACTCAAACTTTGAACCAATTTTAACACTCTTAGGGGATGAATTTGGAAAAACTCTGAAATCAGTTTTGTAGTCTTTTAACGTACAGAATAAGACCGAAGTTAAAAATCTCTAACTCACACTTTAAAATTTTATTGCTCGCCATTTAAAATTTGAACCCCCTTTTAAACCCCCTTAGAGGTTGAATTTTTCTAATCGCTGAAAGAACTTTTTTCGTAAACTTTTAAGTCTCTAGCTCAAAAAAAGTGTTGCCCATACAAAGCTTTCTTAACCCCCTTAGGGGTGGAATTTTCTAAAACTCTGAAAGTTCTTTATTATTAATTTTAATAAGTAACATTTTGAATAATTTTAAGTCTAGTAAAAAAAAAAGTTCACACAACACTGGCTACCCTTCTTAAGGATCTTAAGGATCCCCTTAGGGATGGAGTTTTCTAAAACGCTGAAAGTTCTTTTTTAGTATTCTAATAAGTAATCTTTTTGCAAAGTTTTAAGTCTAACTCAAAAAAAAGTGTTGCCCTTGCAAAGCTTGCTCTCCTTTTTAACCCTATTAGGGGTGGAATTTTCTAAAACGATTTGTGTTCTTTTTTTGTATTTTAATAAGTAATCTTTCTACAAAGTTTCAAGTCTCTAACTCAAAAACATAAACTTTCCCTGATAAAAACTTTGCACCCCTTTTTATCCCCCTTAGGGATAGATTTATTCAAAACGCTGAAAGTCTTTTTTTTGTATTTTTATAAGTAATTTTTCTACAAAGTTTTAAGTGTCTAGCTCAGAAAAAGTGTTCCCCATACAAACCTTGCACCCTTTTTTAACCCCCTTAGGGAATGATTTTTGTAAAACGCCGAATGTAGTATTTTTCATGTTCTAATAAGTAATTATTCGTCAAAATTTAAAGTCTCTATTAAAAAAAAATATGTTTTTCCCATACAAACTTTGCACCCTATTTTACCCCCTTAGGGGTGAAATTTTCCAAAACGCTGAAAGTACTTTCTTTGTATTTAAATAATCTTTCTACAAAGTTTTAGGACTCTAGCTAAAAAAAATAGTTTCCCATATACAAACTTTGCACCCCTATTTTAGCCCCCTATTTTTAGGGGTAGAATTTTCTAAAACGCTGAAAGTACTTAATTTGTATTCTGATGACTAATCTTTCTACAAAGTTTTAAGTCTCTATTTAAAAAAAATATTGTTTCCCCATACAAAATTTGCACCCCTATTTTACCCCCTTAGGGGTAGATTTTTTAAAACACTGAATCTAGGTACTTTATTTGTATTCTAATGAATAATTTCTCTACAAAGTTTTAAGTCTCTATTTAAAAAAAAGTAGTTTTTCCCATACAAACTTTGCACTCTATTTTACCCCTTTAGGGGTAGAATTTTCTAAAACCCTGAAAGTTCTTTATTTGTATTCTAATGACTGATCTTTCTACAAAGTTTTAAGTCTCTATTTAAAAAAAAATGTTTCCCCCATACAAACCTTGCACCCCTATTTTACCCCCGTAGGGGTGGAATTTTCCAAAACGCTGAAATTGTTTCATTTGTATTCTAATAACTAATTTTTCTACAAAGTTTAAGTCTATAGCTCAAAAAAAAAAGGTTCTCCCATACAAACTTTGCACCCCCATTTTACCCCCTCAGGGGTAGAATTTTCAAAAATCCCTTTTTATCCCTAGCCCACGTTATAAAAGCAACATACTGTGCAAAAATCAACTCTCTAAGATTAGTAGTTTCGGCTGTGCGTTGATGAGTGAGTGAGTGAGTGATTGAGTGAATAAGTCAGTCAGGACATAGGCATTTATTATGTATAAATAGATAGAAGATAATGAAACTCCCATTCAAATATCTCAAAAAATTATGAAGCTACATCCGTTTTAATGTCGCTTGTTAGAGTGAGAAAACGATGAGGGACTGTGACGTCAATATACTCGAGCGTCATAGTAAAAAACAATCGTTTCATATGAAGGTGCGTTTTGCGGAAAAGGGACAGAACATACCCCCTCTTAAAACTTTGGGCTCTTATAACTTAATCATTACCTATATAACCTCTTGCTTTGTTTTTTTCTCCATTTGACTATATTTATTTTAAATTCTTTTTCGAGAAAATACATTATGATTATTTACCATATTTTCGATTCCTGAGCTATAACCACGAACTTCGGAATTCGAAAATATTCGGGTATCTCTATCTCTATCGCACTAACCATACTCGAGTGACAGGGATGCAAATATATGAACATTGAGTATCGGTTTTCGTGGTAGCGCCGCAGGTACTTTGGCTGAATGCGCCGAGCGCGTGCCATTGTCATTCAAAAAAAACAAATTCGTGTTAATTATATTGTTCAAATTTGTTGATTTCATTTATTGAAATTACGACATAAAACGACATTTGCGCATATAAGTTCTCATATCAGAATCGAATATTTTTTTATGGTTTATATTTTAGCATTTGTCTCGTAAAGGTCTATCGTAGACGGGATTTAAATTATTAATAAGTGAAAGGCAAAGCAATTCCGCCATTTTGACGAAAATTTGACGGTTCTTATAGCTGACAGTTGGAGCAGCGTTTGATTTCAATAAAAATAAATGAAAAATTAAATGAAGTCGTATATTTCGGAAAATTAATTAACTGTCGCAGTCGGATAAAAACTATCCTAAGTTGCAGCTAGAATAATAATGTACCTATATAAAATGTTTCATATTTTTCCGTTCATGGGATGCTGAGAACATTCGAACCGCGCAAAGCTTAGTTTCAAACTGGCTGATTCTTTTTTTAATTTAGAGATTTATTATAAGTGGAGATTATAAGTGGAGATAATTACTCGTTCTGATAAATTCTTACAAAAGCTCGCGAGCATACTTCGAAGCGATGTAGCCGATCACGAAGTACTAATGGCTATTTAACCAGCATCTCTGATACCAATCTAAGTCTATTCTGTCTAATTGCATTAATTATCACGAATAAGTACCTACTATACAACTAAGTATACGGGGTGGGCCTAGGGTTGCCAACAAATTTTGGGCGAGATATACCTAGTATTTTCCAGAAAAAAACGACAAAATATAGTACACTGTAAAAAAATATAGTACATCATAATTCATAATTAATTTATTGCGTATCATGTACTTTGCTAGCCAGCATGTTGCTATTTAGCAGTGCCGGTGCGCGAAATTATTCTATGGGCAATTCGAAACAAAAAAGTTATGAAATAGTTTAGAATATATAACTATAGGCTTCGCAATCGGCTTGTATGGGCGCTCCGCCACTGTTTAGTAAAACCTCGGCAATTTGAAGCACTTCGTAAGGTCCCCCAAAATATAGTATTTTCGCGTACTATATATTTCTTCAGCAGTATATAGTAGAAAGAGTCAAAATATAGTACAATAATATATAATATAGTACGGTTGGCAACCCTATGGGCCCTGTAACAGGAGCAAATATTCAAAAGGACGCTTTTTTAGACAATCTGCGGACCCCTTGTGTCCCATTTATTTTCATTTTTTTAGCGGCAATCCGCCGTATTTACATTACAGCTAGCTTTGTGTTGCGGCGGGTTGACGATTAGCGGGATTGTCAAAGGCCTCCGTCAGGTATAACGACGAGCGAAGCTCCTAGCTTCGCTACTCCTCAGGAGTGTTAGGTTAGGCTGATTAAAACATGTTCGGTTCTGGCGCGTGCGTAATTAGCTCCTTGCTTCGCTCGTCGTCGTACCTAACAGAGGCTTAGACAATCCAGAGGATTTTCATTCAGCGGTATTCAATCCGCCTAATCGTCAACCCGCCGTATAACAAAACAACGCTGTTTTGTAAAACAGCTACTTAGCTGGCCCCGTAGCATGGATGGATGGAAAGATAGATCCGTTCCTGGCTGACACCGTTCGATAGAACGAGACGACGCTCTTATCTTGTCACTTATCGCGTAATAAGGCCAACCATGCTACGGGGCCTGTAATGTAAAACGGCGGATTAATACTATATCCCTGCGACATATATAAGTATCTCGATCCCGCCGTCTGTCTGTTAAGACGAAGTAATCCTTAAATGTTTGTCTCGCTCGCTGTAAGGTGCCTGCACGGCTATCACAAGACGGCGCGCGAGCTCTCTCGATTTTTCTCGCACTATCCGTCTCTCTCTTATTAGAACACTTAGAAAGAGAGGTATAGAGCGAGAAAAATCGAGATAGCTCGCGCGCCGTCTTGTGATAGCCGTGCTGTACGCACAGTGAAAATCGGTAAAAATATTTTTTGACGAATTGGAAGACGCTTTAATTTTTAGACCTATTCGAATATATATATATATATCAAATAGCAAGCACTTAATCTTGTTAAAATAAACTATCATCGATATAGAAATAATATTATATTCTGTGTCTATCTATGCCGATTTCATATTTGCAAAATCCCGCGACCACATCCGGGTATATGGATACTTTACATTAAATTGCTCTTATTAAATGAGTGCCAGGCATGATAAAATCACCATGTATATGCATATTTACCATTTATAGTCTAGCTTTATCGCCGGTCAAGAGATGATACTTCTGATTTTATGGTATGCTCAATGCTAGTACGGATCTTATTGCGCATTAGCTGATTCGGCCGCGTATTACCCTGAGAACTTTACGGTTTCGCTCTATGAAAACACAACAATATATCGATATCAGCCATATTTTTACACCAAAAAATAGGTTGGGTAATTTGACTAAATATTCATTAATAATCCACCTAAATTTAATACCGATACGGTAAAAAATAATGAAAAGTAATCTTCATAAAATCCGTAAAAATCAGCCGAAAATGGTATAAACTTTCTTTACTTTATAATTGACTACGTGTATATATGTTCTTTGGGATACCCGCATAATCCACTTATTGTTGTTAATGAATAAACCTTTCTATAGGCCAGATGAAATTCAATATTATCTCAAGGCCGTAAAATATTTAATTAAAATAACGTTATTTCCTGATGCATATATTTTTGGATTCAGGGAGTATGTCTCCAAATTTGTGTACTCAAACATGTTTTCATTATAAAAATACTGATAGCATTTTTGCTTGCGGGTTATTTTTTTTTCCTAACTTCCGGTCAATAGAATTATTGATTTCAATAGTAAAATAACATATAAAAGCCGTGTACAAATAATTAGCCTGATATTGAATTATTTCCAAAAAAACCGTAATCAAAAAAAGACAGACAGCAGACAAACCCGCGCGATAGAATATGGCCTACGTCCATCTAGAAAGTTCAGTTCTATATACGAACTCCCCTAAGTATATACAAACTTAAGAGTACGCACTAAGCTCGACTCTCCATACAAACGTACGTAGCTACGCTCACATTTTAAAACGACTAGCTAGTTTGCTCTGAAACTTTGCACTTAGAATAAATTAAGTACCATCCAGGTCTGTAATTAGTTATTTATTTATTTATTTATCGTATGGCGCTTACAAACTAGTACATATACAACGTGTCCCAAAACTCAACGATAAGCCGGCACCAGAGGATGGAGCTACTTATGATTAGTCGAGAAAAAATAAGGAAAAAAATATATCTCAATTATTTTAGAAATTACAGAAAAAAATGAAATTCATCGAAAATCGACATCCCTAATGAATGAATGAATGAATGAATGAATGTTTCTTTATTTCAGGCAATAAACCCATTACTACATTACAATATATATGATACAAAGAAATAAAATAAAATAAAAATAAAATCCTTAACAAATACGTACAATTATTTGCGATTCGGGTGCCGATGCGCAGATAACCAATGCAGGAAGATTGCATTTCGGTACAAGTTGTTACTGACCGTCTCAATTAGCACATTATTAGAAATGCGTATTCTTTGCCAGAACGACGCTATTCGATTTCTAATAATGGCATAGAAATCGGGTACCCTGGCGTCAGCAAACATTGCCGATGCACTACAGAATCGAGGCTGTTTGGTGATAATACGTAATGCATCATTGTATTGTACTCTAAGGGTGCTGTAAGCCTTCCGTGTATATTTTGCCCACAGTTGACAGGTATAAAAACTTTGACAATATGATCTAAACAGGACAAGCTTAACATCCTTAGAGCACTTTGCGAATCTGCGTGCCAGCATATTGCTGCGTATAGCCAGGGCCCTACGTTCACGCTCGATATCCAGGTCGTCTTGCATGCTCTCACATAGTATGTGACCTAAGTACTTAAACTGCTTTACAACCCGAACTGACTCACCGTTTAGAAACACCGGCGGCACCCTCTCCGGACCTTTACCATACTTAAAAATAACCATTTCAGTCTTAGCGATATTGTACTTCATGCCATTTTTTAAGGCGAAGTTCTCACAAACCGCCAAGAGTTCACGTAAGGCACTAATCGATGGACTGAGGAGAACCATGTCATCCGCATAACTTAAGTTATTATAACAGACGCCATCAATATGGCAGCCGACACGAGTTCTCCTCAGTTCATCGATCAGATCGTTGATATAGATGTTGAATAGGTCCGGAGAGGTGAGCCCTCCTTGACGGACTCCACACTCTAGTCTATATTCACTAGACTGTGAGTCGCCCCATCTTACTGTATTTTTATATTAATGGTATTTTTAACGACCATATCTACAAATATTCAAATATTACTGTTTTTTTTTGTTTTTGGAAACTTAAGTAGCCCTGCTATCTAACACAGTTCTTAAAAATACCATAATACATGTAGTTTTTACACAAAAAATAATCAAAATCGATTTTGTCCCTACAATTTTGAAAGATTTTTTCTTACAGTCCACTTTCAATCATCATGGTGTAAAAAAATTGTATTGACACCACAATGGCAATTATTTTCAAAAGTTGACGCAACTAACCAAAATTCCAAAATGGTATAATACTTTAGGAAACCTAGTCACAAAAAAAAACAACGAATTTTTAAACAAGAATCGACATTATTTAATGTTGGCGGTAATCACTTTTACTGTACCCAAAAAAGGATATTTGTTGTTGAAAAATGTTGAATAAATGCAAAGAAATGGTACAATTTTTTTTAATTTTTTTAAATTCATTTACTACATTATTAATACTACAGTAAATGTTCAAATTGCCTGCCACCGGCATTAATACAGACATGACATCGCCTTAGAAATGATCGTTTTATCCGTCGTGCATATCTTCTACCATTGATATGATCCGCAGCTTGTGTGAAGTCGTAGTTACAAGGAAACCTTAATGGTGATGGCTATTTGAACTTTTTACAAAACGACTTGCCTGAATTATTAGAAGACGTGCCTTTACGTGATTTACAAAACATGTGGTTTCAAAATGATGGTTGCCCAGCTCACTATGCCCGTGCAGTGCGAGAATACTTAAACCAAGAGTATCCAGGGCGTGGATCGGGCGACTTGGTCCTATCTTGTGGCCACCCCGTTCGCCCGACCTGAACCCCCTGGACTTCTTCTACTGGGGCTGTCTTAAAGACAAAGTCTACTCAAAACCCATAGCAACATTGGACGAGCTTCGCCAAAAAATCACACAAGCTGCGGATCATATCAATGGTAGAAGATATGCACGACGGATAAAACGATCATTTCTAAGGCGATGTCATGTCTGTATTAATGCCGGTGGCAGGCAATTTGAACATTTACTGTAGTATTAATAATGTAGTAAATGAATTTAAAAAAATGAAAAAAAATTGTACCATTTCTTTGCATTTATTCAACATTTTTCAACAACAAAAATCCTTTTTTGGGTACAGTAAAAGTGATTACCGCCAACATTAAATAATGTCGATTCTTGTTTAAAAATTCGTTGTTTTTTTTTGTGACTAGGTTTCCTAAAGTATTATACCATTTTGGAATCTTGGTTAGTTGCGTCAACTTTTGAAAATAATTGCCATTGTGGTGTCAATACAATTTTTTTACACCATGATGATTGAAAGTGGACTGTAAGAAAAAATCTTTCAAAATTGTAGGCACAAAATCGATTTTGATTATTTTTTGTGTAAAAACTACATGTATTATGGTATTTTTAAGAACTGTGTTAGATAGCAGGGCTACTTAAGTTTCCAAAAACAAAAAAAAAACAGTAATATTTGAATATTTGTAGACATGGTCGTTAAAAATACCATTAGGGATGTCGATTTTCGATGAATTTCATTTTTTTTCTGTAATTTCTAAAATAATTGAGATATATTTTTTTCCTTATTTTTTCTCGACTAATCATAAGTAGCTCCATCCTCTGGTGCCGGCTTATCGTTGAGTTTTGGGACACGTATGTATTCGTATCGATGTCGCTGATAGAGTTCCAGTTATGCTCTTATTAGACGATATTTAGGTATTTGCGGAGGTGAGGCAGACGGAGCGGGAGACGCGCGTCCCGCGCACCCCGCTAACGGCCTTATTCTGTTGGCATCCGTATTCGGCTCGTTTTTGCGGATCATACGATCAAATGTTTGTCTTCTTGAATAATTGTTTTATTTTTCAAATCTTGGTTGATTTGTGTAAGATTGTCCCCAAATATTTATTGTTTATTTATTTATTTAAATCTATTTTTTTTAAGAAAATAAGGAATAATAGGTAGTTACAGTTCTTAAGTACATCGTAGTATGATGACATCAATTATGGACACTTACTTTCCAATGATGTGTTAGTACAGATTTCTTCATCATCAATCCACCTATCGTTTTCCCAGTTCCTATGTGGGTGCTTCCGTTTTCCAAATACGTAGAACTGATAAAATAATAGTACATCTTCACTTCCGAAGGGTGAACGTCACCAATTATGGATTGTACTAATATATTACCGGTTTTTTAAACCGAAATAAAATCGATTACTTCTATAGGTAAAGTTATAGCGCCGGTTAACACCCGCTTAAGAAACCATCAAAAATAATAAACAAATAGCTATGTTCATCTATTTATTTCCTGGCAAATTATATTATTACCATGTATGTCTTTCCCGCTCACGGGACAATGATGTCCCGGACCTTTGGGAGGCATGCGTGGGGCTAGGTACCTACAAAGTACCAACGGAGCCAACACGTAGAGGCCCTTTTGACCATTTAATGAAATGCAAGGAGTATTATTACCATAATTATTACCTTTGTTACATAAGTATGACTGACTGATCAAAAACTGGATAATTAGACCACTGTTAGTCAGAAGAGCATTTTATTATACAGGGTGGTTATTTTAAGACCAGCAAGTTCTTCAGTACATGACTATGTCTATTAAAAAATGTAATTTGACCAAACATCATATAAAAATAACAAATTCAATTTGTCTCTTAAATACCTAAAAGTGTTATGTCACTGCGCTCGCGCGGCGCGTGCTGCCTACCATGCTACCTCGTCCAGCGGCCACACCGCGATGGACCTTGATACTCTCAACAAGCCAACAAGATTGGACTTATACTTGGCTCTATACTCCAGGCAAAATACGGTTTCGAAAATCATTAATTTATAATAGCATTTTTTTGTATATTTCATTTTTAATCGTTATTCTAAGATGCTTTACACAAGAATCCAACAAATTTTCCAACCGGAAGTAATTATATAAATATAAATTAAGCTTTAATTGTCTTTTTTTGTTTGATTTATATTGAATTTTTTAAAGCAAATGTAAATTTAGGTAAAAGCCTCCTCGATCTCATGCCATTTTTTTCGGTCTTTAGCCAACTGCATCCAGCTAGGTCCGGCGACCTCAGTGATGTCATTGGTCCAACGTCTTCGTCGTCTACCTTTCCTTCTTTTGCCTTTCGGCCCTGACCAGTTTGTTGCTTCCAGTGCCCTTCTTTTCTCCTAATATCTGGCGATATATGGCTTTTACCCGAATGGGGTCCATATAAGAAAGAAAAAATGGCATAAATCTTTTAGATTTAGTAAATATGTACTAACACAAACAATATGGAATAAATAAAGCTTAAATAAATATATATATATATATAAACTAGCTGTTGCCCGTGACTTCGTCTACGTATAACATGTTATCGTCTAAATGTTTGTTTAATAAAAAAAAACATTGAAATTAGTTTTGTACAGTCAGCATCAGATAGTTAGTAGCAGCCTAGGTAACCAAATATATCGCAACACGTCTTTGTTACTATAGGTGTAAGGATGTGTTACGATATATTTGGCTACTTTGGCTGCTACTAACTATATGACGCTGACTGTACCTAGTCTTTAAGTAAACAGTCTAAAACCGAAGTTACAAATCCCTTACTTTAAAAATGTCTTGCTCTCCATACAAACTAGAAGAACTGTATATCCTAGAAGTAGGTATTTTTATCAAGACCAATCCAAGCATGTTCAGTAACGTTTCAGAAGGCCGCAGATTTCCGACACGTAAACAATACAAACAAAAATTGAAAACTTTGCAGGGTAGCAACGACACAGCGCTAATCAGAGGCGGAATCTTGGGAATGGCACCAAACATTTTCAATAAAATTCCAGACCGAATTAAACACTGGATATTAATAAATTTAAAAGACAATTGACTTCAGATTCAGATTCAGATTTGTTTATTATCATAATTTTACAATTGAAATCATAGAACAATGAATATACAGATAAAAATGTGTTAAAATTATAACTTGTCAGTTACAATAAAATACAATAGATGTGTACAGTTGTGTACAGAATTGTTATTATTTGTAAATAGTTTAATAATACTCATAGCATAATGCTATTACATAAAATAGAGAAAGAAAACATAATACAAATATTAACTTCAAGCTTTTAAGATCTTGTTATTTAGTCATTTGAAAGAAATTCTTGTAAACTATACAGTGTTTTTTCAAGCAATAGTTGTTTTACATGGAAGCGAAAAGAGTTGTCGTTCGTTATGGTTTTAAGGTTTGAAGGTAGCCGGTTAAAAAGTATTTGTCCTATTAACTTCGGAAGTTTTGTGCCTATTCTAAGTCTGGGCGAGGTTGTTTTGAAGTGGATACTTCTTTGCTCGCGTTCTTGTATAGGGGTACAGTTCAAAATGTATCACGTAACTTCCGGATTAACTTTTTGTAGAGAAGCCTAATCTGATTTCAAATAATTGTTTGTTACATGTTTTAATCCTTCTTTATTTGCTATTAGTTGTTAATCACAAAATGTTATTTAGTTTATGTGACGGGCATGAAAACTATGCTGAAATGACCGCCATTTTCAATGCCTCGCGAGTCAAACGAGCTACGTCAGTCAATGTTGCTATATATACCGATTTATCTGTGCTTATACAGATTTTAGTGAATTAATGCAGATATATATTTTACGGGGACAACCAACAAATAAGTATCCACTTAAACTTAATTAACGGTTGTATCTCGGACACAACCCGCTTCTTTTTAAGTTATTCGCATTTCTCATTGATCTCGAACTATTTTCACCTCTCCTTTGAAATTCATTTGGATAACGTTTAACATACATCAAAACTTCCAATATATAAGTTGAAACTGATGTTAAGATACTAAGTTTTCTTAAATGTTCGCGACACGTGTATCTGTCCTTTGCATAGGGAAGTACTCTAATTGCACGTTTCTGGATCTTTAGGATGCGCTCATAATCCGTACTGTTGCCCCAAAGCATTATCCCGTATGAAAGTTGAGAGTATATGTACGCATAATACAGCTCTTTTAAGCAACTTTCTGACACAAGTGGTCTTAACTGTCTTAGAGCATAGATCCCTCTTGCTAACTTACTGTATAATGTATCTATGTGATCTTTCCATGACGTTATTGGATCAATCATTTCAATCAATAGATCAATATTTGATTGAAAAGTGTTATTATACCATTAAAGATTACTTAAACGACCCTACGACATAACATGATTCCAATTCAGACATTCCTTAGTTATAATATTCTTTAGTTATAGTATTTTTTGAGAGTTTTTGACATGTATTTGAAGTATTTAACACCAATCACTGTATTGACATTTTTTTTTTAATTTTTATAAATATATTAGCTGGCTGAAATATTTTGTAAACCTACATTGTGGGTAATGCACAGAAGTCTTATATTTTGTATACCAACAATACTTGTAAAAGTTGTAACCTATGTTTAACAAAATAAATGTAATTGAATTGAAAGTACTTAATTTGTATTCTAATAAGTAATCTTTATGCAAAAATTTAAGTCTCTAGCTCTAAAAATAAAGTTTCCCCCATACAAACTTTGCACCCCTATTTACCCCCTTTAGGGGTGGAATTTCCAAAAATCCTTCTTAGTGTTGCCTACGTTGTAAAAGGTAGTTCTGGTGTAAATTTCAACTCTCTAGTCTTAGTAGTTTCGGCTGTGCGTTGATGAGTGAGTGAGTGAGTGAGTCATATCAATAACTCCATACCGACAAAAGGTATGTTTACTTAGATAATAAATAAATAAATAAAAAAGCTTTATTTAAATTCCATTACAGCATTAATTATTAAAACATTCAAATAAATTAAAAAGATTGCTGAATGGACCCCTCGCGGGTAAAAGCCTCCTCCAAGGCTTGCCAAGTCGGTCTGTCTCGTGCGGTTTTTAACCAATTTTTTCCTGCGACTGATGCCATTTCGTCTTGCCATCTATTATTAGGTCTTCCTCGCTTCCTTGAACCACACGGCCCCTTCCATTTCGTGGTGTTCAAGGTCCACCTGTCATCGGTATATCTCGATACATGGATAACGGATTACTTAGATAACGTCACATTTATTTGCTTTAGTGGGCTTATTTTAAAGGGGCGTGGCGGGGGAGGCTTTCTTGGTAGTTATTTGGAGAAACAGCGGTGGCAGAGTGAGTTCGAGATGTGAAACGGCATACTTTAGTGTTTTGTGATGGGTATCATGTGCACAAACAGCTGGCAAAGTTTTGCAGCTGTATAGGGGAACACCCTGTAGTACTTTGTACCCGACTGCCTCAGAAGGAAGTTTATGTTTTTCGAGCGTATGTATCATCATATCAGCCGAAAGACGTCCACTGCTGGACATAGGCCTCCCCCAAAGAGTGCCACAATAGCCGGTCCTGCGCCACCCGCATCCAGCGGACTCCCGCGACCTTTACCAGGTCATTAGTCCACCTTGTGGGGGTCCTAACCACGCCGCGCCTTCCGGTACGTGGTTGCCACTCGAGAACCTTTCCGCTCCAACGGCCATTGTCACGTAGATAGGGAGCCCTAACTTGGGGTACCTATCTAGGAGCAAAATTATAGATGATAGAACAGTTAAGAATTTATTGTTAAGATTAAGGGGCGGTTCGATCGCCTAGGTCGGGCTATGGCTAGATGCCAGGTCTGTTTGAGGGGTGGTCGGTCCTTCCGGGTACCCTCACTCCCCTCGCGGTACGCAGCTGGATGGCAGGAGACGATGGTGGTCCGAGGTGGTCGGTGGACGCGCTGGTAGTAAGTGCCGGGAGAGCTTCACACGCCAGGGGCCTCCAACTTGTTTACTCCCTGGGGGAGCGTCTGCCTCGGCTTCAAATGTAAGCGTAGTTCCTGCAACGCGTCCACGTTTACGGTAAATAAGGGGTCCACATTCTCGACCTGGACTGCAGAACCATGTGCTCACGCAAGGGGGTGGGGCAAGTTATAGAAAGGAGCATTCAAGAATGATGGCGGTGCAGTCCAGGTACAAAATAAGCAAAGCAGGGCGGCGAGAATCATATGTTAAGCGTGAGTCGGCAATTTCCGAAAGAGAAATAAGATTATTTATCAATTAATTATTAAATTAATTGATAACTAATCGAACCAAAACGATTGAAAGGTGCACGGCAATAGTTTACAGTCTATTTGAATAAATTTAGAGGTTATGTATATTTCTAAGTAATAAATAAATTCATCAAAATTAATAAGCAAGAAGGAAAATGCAAAAGCAAGGCCAGCGTAGTGCAGTTGTTTAGCGTGGTGCGTTAGCATAGGATTCTCGGATGATTTCAGTACATTTATGATTCGGAAATTATATACCGTGGACATTTTCCATTGTATATTAAAGTAGTAAGCCTTTTCTGACTTATTTAAAATATGATTAAGCATAAGAAATGTAAACCAAAGCTTAAAACAATGCCACGCAGGCAAAAACACATGGCGTGAAATAACGGAAATACCTAATTTCCGCATAGGAAATTACAGCGATGACATTAAATTTGTTAACCATTAATAGTACACTAGATCACACAGTACAGCACTGAATAAAATAAGATATTTAGGTAACACATGGATGTAGCATGTACCTAGTCTAACCTAGAATTAACAAGTACGCAATCGCTTAGAGCGTGGAAAAACCTACACGTGATTAAGCTGGTAGTATATTCGTAAAGTATACAGTTCAAATTAATGTTCAAATTCGTCGTACTAATAACTTAAGGACGAGACACGCGGGCGTGGCGTGTTCGGCGTCCAAGACAAAATAATTTAATCCCGATGGAAGTAATCACCAGCTAAACCACGATTTACATAACTACATTCATTTAAATAAGGAGCAATTGTGCAACACTTACCCAATTACGGGAAACTACACTCACTTCACGGATTGAGAAATTAGGTACGTCCGCTTAATAGCGGCGTCTTTATTTAATAAAGGTGCGCAGCGGCTTGTCCGCGTCGCAGCTGGGTGGCAATTGAACGACCCATCGCGCTCGAGCTCGCGGTCTCGGCTGCAGAGGCAAAACATAATAGCGGAAGGTCGACCTACGTCACAGATCTAGAATGTTCCGAACTCCCGCGCCTAGACAGTATTATGAGTAGAGGTTTTCTATGTTTTTAAGGCAAAATTAAATAGGCTACGCAACGAGATAAATTAAGAAATAGAACTTGTTTATTAAAACCTATTTCTGGTAAGATGTTACAGTAGGTATTTATGTTTAACGTTATACGTTACACCATCGGTTCTACGTGCAATGTACCCCGCCCACTGATACTTAAGTTTAGCGATTCGGAGGGCTATATCGGTTACCGTGATTCTGCTGCGGATAGCCTCATTTCTGATGCGATCGCGCGGAAAAACTCCCAGCATAGCCATCTCCATCGCCCTTTGAGTGACTTTGAGCCTTCTTATGAGGCCTATAGTAAGCGACCACGTTTCCGTTCCATATGTCATCACTGGCAACACACACTGGTCAAAGACTCTCGTCTTGAGACACTGCGGAATATTGGACGAAAAGATGTGCCGTAGCGTATGCATGTATGTATGTCTATGACGAAGATGAGGAAGGGCCGTGGCCTGCTGCTGGTGGAGTGGCAGGGTCTTTTTCCGCACTCGTTTTTAATAGAATCTACTAAACAGCAAGTAAATATACTTCAGTTCACCAACTCGTTTAGGACTTTAGTCTAGGTAGTCGCTATCCGGCGCAATAGCCCTAAATGCTTTTGATATATTTCTGTATGAATAAATAAATCTATTATTCGTACAGTCCATAATTGGTACCATTACCCCCCCCAACCATGTGCTCGTGTCCGAATCCGATTTACACCCGACTACTTACTACCTAACAGTTCTAAATACGTATTCAGGATAACTGAAGATTTTTATTGACATCTTGTCAATATGCTCCAGCTACCTATTAATACGTTTTAGGTGCGGATGTAGAAACGCTTTAATGTAGTAAATATCGCATACCTTATATTTGTTATTCTATCATTTCGAATGTGTTCTCCAGCATGTATTAGCGTTTCCTATTCCTTTATATATTTTTATTTACCTTGATAACTCGAAATAATTGCTGCAAAAAGGCGTATTTGCGTGCCAGGTAAGCATTCACAGGTCCGTCGTCGGCAGTGGCCACGGGCGTACTAAATTGTACTCGCCACCGCGCATGCATGACGTGGACACCCGGTTTTTCAGACAAATGACCAAATGTATTGAATTATCAAACATATTGAAATTCTAAGAAGCCGGTAGATAGATCTACCAAATAGCTACCTATCATAACAAATTTCATTGTAATATTCCAAATAATTTTTGAGATATTTCGAGTTTGGTGGTAAAAAAGCACTGTTTTGAAAGGCAAACTCTATCAAGGTTTTTGTAAGCAATCGTGATTTTACGAAGTACGAACATAGCCAATGAACTGAAGATATACATATCAAAAATTTGGATCTCTAGCAATAGTACAAGTATACTAATAATCGGTTTGGAAAAGGCACTTTTTCGATGCGCAGCTGCATACAGCGCCTTAAAGAGTCAAAGGTGATCGCGCTTTTGAAACCAGGCAAAAAAGAGGGAGAAGCTTCCAGTTACCGCCCAATTGCGCTGCTTAGCAACTGCTACAAACTAATGGAGAGACTCATATACAAAAGGATAGCGCCGCTCATAGATCGAGTGGTACCAGTGGAACAGGCAGGTTTCAGAACCGGGCGGAGCTGCACGGACCAGGCCCTAGCTCTGACCACGCACATTGAAAACGGCTTCCAAACAGGGCTGAAGTCCGGTGCTGTGTTTGTGGACCTGACGGCAGCTTACGACACTGTATGGAGAGAAGGATTGCTTTGCAAACTGCTAGCGACTGTGCCTAGCTTGACCATCGTAAAGCTGTTATCGAACATGCTCTCCCAGCGGCGATTTAGCGTACACTTGGGCTCAAAGGTCAGCAATACCAGAATGCTGAGTAACGGTCTGCCCCAAGGATCCGTGTTGGCGCCCATTCTGTTCAACTTGTATATTCACGACCTCCCTGATACTGCTGCCAGGAAATTTATCTACGCCGATGATATATGTCTCGTTACTCAGGGCAAGGAGTTCCAAAACCTGGAAGCAACGTTATCAGGCGATATGGAGCTATTGGCCAAGTATTTTCGAATATGGCGACTTACACCCAGCGCAAGTAAGACAGAAGCGTGCTGTTTCCACCTGCATAACCAGTGCGCCACGCAGGAGCTAAAGGTCAATGTACAGGGTACAACATTGACACATAACTTCTTCCCAAAATACCTCGGCGTCACTCTAGACCGCTCCCTGACCTTCAAACAGCACCTTACTGGTATGGCTCGCAAACTCCAGACCCGAAATAACATCATTCAGAAACTGAGCGGAACCTCATGGGGAGCAAGCGCAGACGTGTTGCGAACCTCGGCGCTATCTCTGGTTTACTCGACTGCCGAATACTGCGCACCAGTCTGGCTGGGTAGCGTCCACACCACCAGAGTTGACGTCGAGCTGAAAAAGGCCATGCGACTTATCTCCGGCACGCTCCAATCTACTCCTTGCCACTGGCTTCCAGTACTGTCAAGAATCGCCCCACCGGATTTACGTAGGAATGTCGCCCTGTTACGAGAAGTAGCAAAGATCCAGAAGAACCCGAGCCTTCCAATGCATGCGGAGTTTATGAATCCCGCTACTGTACGCCTAAAGTCCAGAAACGCCCCGTGCAGCATTTCCAGAAAACTGTCAGCCCAAAATTTCGATCTGAAGCTAGAGTGGTCGCAGTCGTGGAACTCCAAGATGGTAGGAAAACTGGGATCCACTATTGCACCGGGCTCCTGTATAGAAGGGTTCGATCTCCCAAGGCGGGACTGGTGTAACATCAACCGACTCCGTACTGGCCACGGTCGCTGCGCTCACTATAAACACCGTTGCGGATGGGTGGAATCCCCAACTTGCTCGTGCGGTGCCGAGGAACAAACGATTCGCCATATAATCGAGGATTGCCCCATAACGCGCTACGCCGACGGACCCCCAGAAGACCTGATCACCCTTGGCGACAAGGCCATCAAGTGGCTGACAAACCTTAGAATTAATTTATAGTTATTATGTTTCTGTTTTAAATGCCATACGATTAAATAAATAAATAGAGTTCCAGTGTGCGCTGCGAGGTTCAGAAGGAAGAGTGCAGCTGCCGAGTTTGTTGTTCTTTTAGCACCACCCGGAGGTCACGTGTAGGGTTTCTAGGGTTATTCCTACGGACGTAGAACAACAACGACCTCCTTGTAATTAGTTTATATAGCTTCAGATACCATAGTAAAAAATACAGCTTTAAGTTTTTCTATACAAAACTTGTTTCTTCTGTATTTTTTTTTATAAACTGGAGCCATATAGATATACCTCATGTCATTGTATATGCAAAGTTTTGTTACAATTCAACACGTAGTTTTAAAATGAGAACGGAACTCCGTTTGTATGGGAAGGTGAAATTCGGCCGAGCTTACTGCGGACTCTTAAGCTACAAACTCACAGACTTTTCGTCTTTATATTAACTTACCCTCTTCAATAAGCACATGCAAACGATAGGACTGTGTGACACAAGGCAGTGCAGATTCTGCTTTGAAGCAGAGGAGACGCCTACACACATCCTAACCGATTGCCCTTGCCTCATGCGCAGTCGTAACTCCTTCCTGGGCAAACACATCATGTGCCTGGAGGAGATCAAATTTCTTGAGTTCAACAAGATCCTGCAATTCTTCGAGTTTGCAGGACTTGACCAAGAATTGTAGTAAGTGGCGATCACAATAGATCAGCGATGGTCGCAGTGATATAAGGGCTTTGACAGCCCGAAATCCACTACCAGAATAATAATAATAACTTACCCTCTTCCATGCTGATACAATATCATACTCATACTAATTTATTAATAAGTCCCTGTAGACCGATCAAATTAGCTTACCCTGGACATAATTCGTAAACTCGTTGTTTTTATTGTTTTATCGGATTTTACTATTCAGTATCAAATATTAATGAAATATATTAAGTAAAAAATCCGCGATCGTAACCGTAGTTAAAAAAACACGAGTTAACGTACACTACCTAACTTTTTCCTAAAAGTAAAAAAGGTAACCAAGTACCTTGTTAGTATAACTTTGAGGTGCATTCAAATTCGATCACTTAATAGCAAAATTAAACTGATATCAAATTCGCATATACGTATTTTTTCACAGTTTTCCTCTGATCTCATTATCTAGACAAGCCAAAATGGTAACTATGATGTTTTTATCTGTTTAAGGTATATTGTGTCTTTTTAGACATTTAAGACAATAATTAAACATTTATTTTTAACGTTTTAATAATAATGTATTTCTCAGTAATTATAAATAGTAACTATGAATTTTTTGTTTACTAATAGCCTTTTGTGTACGATAATCATGTTTTCATCAAAATTAAGCATGTTAATTTCACGCTTAAGAAATTGAACATTTAATTGAAAATACTCGCGACCTTGTCGTGGAGACAGATGCATGCGGTGGGTGCGAGGCGGGGAGAGATGGGGCGCCAGCGGGCGAGCGCACGGCAAACCCGTCTTAACGAGTTTATTTCAATTACGTGTTTTGCACCGACCGCGCCGTGTACAAATAAAACAAATATAACGGAATATCCTAATTGTAGGATTTTTAGCTCTAATGAAAAATCACAGTTTGTCCCTTACGCCCTTTGAAAACTCTGGTCCAAAGGGCGTAAGGAACGATTGATTTGCTTTTATCATCGAAAACATAAGTAAACTCTTAACTGTTAAGTAAATGAAAGAGATGATGCCATGATCGTGGTTAGCATAAAAAAAAACCGGTCAAGTGCGAGTCAGACTCGCACACCGAGGGTTCCGGACTACCCCGTACAATAGAAACAGGTCCACTATAAACTGACACTCACTAAGTATGTATTTACATACTTAGTGCGTGTCAGTTTATACTGGACATCAAATGTTCAGTGATGTAACTAAAAATTTACGGTTTTCACAATTTTTCCTTTATTTGTGCTATAAATACTTCGTACCAAATTTCAAGATTCAGAGTTCACGGGATATGGGCATGGGCATTTCGTCCCTTACGCCCTTTGAGCCTACGGCAGTCGATATCCTTATTGGCAAAATTGAGCCGACACAGTTGGCCAGAACGCCAAAAAAAAAGAGAAGATATGCTTATCCACCCAGAAATGGGATAAATTTATTCGAATACGAATAACGTTTGAGAATAAATAGGATTATTCGCGAATGACGAATAAATATTTCGAATAATTATTCGCCAATATTTATTCGCGAATAACTTCTTCATTCGCATAATCATTCGTAATGCTTTTCGGGAATAATATTTTGAACGAATATTATAGGAATGCTTTTTAATGGAATATATCTCAAAAACGTAATAATTTCCTACAGACAGAACAGTGATACCTAGTTTCTAAATTTCAAGTTTCTGAGTTCACGGGAAGTAGGTTTTGATTCCCTTGCGGGTTTCGAAAACTTGCGGAAATTTGCGGCATAAACGGCTGCATCTTTTGATTGTGTTGGCTTAGAATTTGATTTTTTCACAGCTCCAAGAGACAGTAAACCTGAGTATTTGATATAAATTTCAGCTTAATTCATTTATTTGTTGCAGTATGGGTCTCACAAGATGTTACATATAAATACAGTTCCAGCATAACCCTGTCAGGGCACAGCAACATTAATATAAAAAATATTAATTCTAAAATAATGCATGCACACACTATGCACAGGAATTCAAACTTTAAATGATTGATACCTCCACGCGTTCCTGAGAAAAAGGGTATTAACAGACGGACGGACGGACAACAAAGTGATCCTATAAGGGTTCCGTTTTTCCATTTCGAGGCACGGAACCCTAAAAACACACAGATCAGAATATAACATGATTAAGTACATACAATGTACAATTACAGGTATATAGTTGAACAATCTTACATGCGTAATCGCCTCTAATAACATACATTGATCCAATTACAGACAGTGGCTTTCCATAAATTACGTCATTTCAAAACTGGGGGGGGGGGTGTCTATTGGATGACGGTAGTCATTTTATGAGGCAGGTAGTGTCCATTTAGGAATTAACAGGATGATGATAGGAGGGGGGGTCAAGAATTGACAAAAAACAACCGGCCAAGTCCTGAGTCATGGATGTTTTCTGTGTATTTAAGTATTTATTTATCTATATAAGTATGTTTATCGTTCGTCTAGTACCCATAATACAAGCTTTGCTTAGTTTGGGACTAAGTCAATTTGTGTAAGATTGTAAAAGAAAAAAAAAACTGGTTTTTAGTATTTGTTGTTATAGCGGCAACAGAAATACATCATCTGTGAAATTTTCAGCTGTCAAACTATCACTGTTGTTGAGACACAGCCTGGTGACAGACAGACAGACTGACAGACAGACTGACAGACAGACAGACAGACGGACAGCGGAGTCTTAGTAATAGTGTCCCGTTTTACTCCTTGAGTACGGAACCCTAAAAAAACAATGGTTCAGTTTCAATTGTTTTTTCGAGTTGTTGAGTCGCCGCTGAAGATGGAATTGTCCCGTAAAAAATATTACGACTTTCAAAGTGGATTAACACAAAAACAATGTGGAGACCGGATGATTGCTGCTTGGTGGTATTCAGAATTTCAACGTGGCCGAGTATCCCTCACGGACGACGCGCGTGAAGGTCGACCAAAATCGGCAGTTACGCAAGAAAATGTCCACCTTGTGAGTCAGCTGATAAAAGAAGACAGGCATGTGACATATCGGGAAATTCAGGAGTCTTTGCGGATTGGAATGAGTCAGATACAAATTATTTTACAGGAAGAATTAGGCGTGCGAAAGTTGTTTTCCCGTTGGATCCCGCACTTATTGTCTGACGAGCAGAAAACGTTGAATAAATTCAACGGAGGAAGCTCAAATGCAGTTTTTAGTGTCGTATCAGGTGACGAGTCGTAGATATACGCATATGAGCCTGAAACTATAAACCAATCTCGAGTACGAAGACGAGCTTCAAGCCAACAAAAGTTATTCGCTCTCGCAGCAAGGCCAAGAAGATGGTGGCTATGTTTGTCTCCAAATCGGGTCACGTGGCTACTATTCCACTTGAAGATCGTAGAACGGTCAAAGCCGATTGGTATACAAGTATTTGTTTGCCGATTGTCTTTGCTGAACTTAGGAAAAAAGGCCTAGTCGCCGCATCATCGTTCACCACGACAATGCCAGCCCTCACACCGCTCGTAAAACAGATGAGTACCTGGAAGGTGAAAAAGTCGAACTACTGGACCATCCTCCATACAGCCCTGACCTAAGTCCCAACGACTTTTTCACATTCCCCAAAATCAAGGATAAGTTGCGTGGTGGGCGCGGTGTTTCGGCGGCCGGCAGAAGCAGTGGAGGCTTTTAAAATGTTTAACGACTGGTTTGAACGCATGGAAAGGTGCATACAATATAAAAGAGAATACTTTGAAAAACAATAAAAATACTTAAACCAATGTAACTGCATATTTTTTTATATTCCCGAAACTTTCAGTTTGACCCTCGTAGTGACCCTGCCTGCGTAGCCGGAGGTCCCGGGTTCGAATCCCGGTAAGGGCATTTATTTGTGTGATGAGCTCAAATATGTGCTCCTGAGTCATGGATGTTTTCTATGTATTTATGTATTTATTTATCTATATAAGTATGTTTATCGTCGTCTAGTACCCATAGTAGTTTGCTTAGTTTGGGACTAGATCGATTTTTGTAAGATTGTATAAGAAAAAAAAAGAAAATAAAAAATCTGTTTTTTAGTATTTGTTGTTATAGCGGCAACAGAAATACATCACCTGTGAGAATTTCAACTGTCTACCTATCACGGTTCGTGAGATACAGCCTGGTGACAGACGGACAGACAGACAGACAGACTGACGGACAGCGGAATCTTAGTAATAGGGTCCCGTTTTACTCTTTGAGTACGGAACCCTAAAAACGATGACGTAATATATGGACAAGCCCACACACATGAAATATTGAAACAAACCTGTTAAATGCCCCATGAAGCGACACATTTAACTCACAAAAATATTGTTAATTAGTAGAAAAGGGTATTAATACTTGAAAATAGGTACACTTGTAGTGATCATGTTAAATTCGTGTATGTGTTACAACGAGCAACCGCGTCCTTAAATATTATTCGTGGATTTATTGGAATGAAATGAGAATAAATCATTCGTCATTCGAAAGTGTAGACGAATAAATTATTCGCGAATAAATGTTTATTCGAATAATTATTCGAATAAGAATCATTCCAACAATGCCCCTTTCTGCACCCACACAAGTAACATATTTTATTTAAATAATTCTATACAGAAGACTGAGCGCTTATAAATAGGTAATCGACATTCCACGACAATTATGTCTCATGCTGAACAATTTAGTTATTATCGATCTAATGAACACAATATTTCAATAAATCTCCACCATAGCCGAACCGTGGTAAACGCCACGTTCGTCTTTATAAATGTTTGACAATCATTGACCTATCCATAATAAATGAAGGCCGAAACGCATTGACAGCGGTGGCGAAGCGGCGGCGCGGCGCAGTGTAGAGGTGGTACCGGCTGTAATGTTCGATCTAATAAAGCCGGGAAAAAGCGCTCGGATCCTTTCATATTAGCTCGAACATTACAAGTACCGCCTCCGCGCCACCCCGCGCCGCTTCGCCACCGCTGTCAGTGCGTTTCGGCCTTGAATGCCTGCGACTCGCGACAGCACGGTCGGTAGTTGAGACGTAAAGCAATGACGGCCTTATTCTGCAAGAGATAAGGTTCATATTAAAACTTTAGTACGAAAAAATATGAATTAATTAATAATCGTGGATATTTTTTGTTTAGTTTGTTTCTTATAGTACTAATAATATGTTGACAGCATAAATCAAACACTTTCCAAGTAGTTATGTATTTTGGTTTTCCAAAAACTAACAATATTTGTGATTTTAGAAATCCGCAAAGAGAATCTGTTTAATTTTTAATAATTTATTAACACACATAATATACTATTCAGAATAATTTGTTAAATTGCAGTTATCTATAATTTCTGGTAAGATAATCCAGAAAATGTGTAACTTACTGAACTTTCTTTTTTATTGATAGTCCCGGTTGATTAATTAGATTAATTTTGATTTCTTTAACTGGAATGCAAGCGTCATATCATAATAGAGGCACTTTTACAAAGTTACATATTATGCTGCACTTATGAAATCAGAATTTGTTAAAAATTTAGATTTTTGGTTTTTTTACAATGACGCGGAACCCTAAAATGTTTAATTATTTTTATTTTAACTATAACTAACAATACTTTACATCATAGAAAAAGAAAATTACAGTTATCGAATTATGTCCGGTCTTAGCTAATTTGATTGGTCTACTGGGCGACCGAGGACTCTGCTCGGTAGAAAATACGGAGATGATGAGATAGGAGATACATGAGACCCCCCCCAGCTGGATCGATTTTTTGCCCCCGTAAACCTACAATTCAAATTTCATTGAAATCGTTAGAGCCGTTATCGAGAACGTGATTTCAAATATATACTTATAGGTATATACAGGGTGTGGCCTGTAATAGGAGCAATAAATTAAACGGTAGAGCTTGTGAACAAATATTTCCACGTGGATTTAATAAAAAAAAAAAAATCCAAATTAAGTTTAATTGTATTGCTTTACTCTTCTGGAGTGCTATAAGTAACTTTTTATTTTAAAAATACTAATAAAAATTAAATAAGTTTTAAAGAATCATTAAAATGTCTTATGAAAACAAAAATGCAAAAACTATTAACGTGATGGCACCAGTAATGGATACTTTAAGGAGGTTGCGTATTTTAATTAACAATAAAATAATAATGTTTATACTTGAAACAATAATTATGAGTAAAACCTATAAAATATATCCGTAAGAAATGAAATATTTGCTTTTTGCTAATTGAAGCGACATAGATTAAGAGAAAAATTGGAATAAGCAAAAATATGTCAAAGCCGTAGTTATGGTTACCCAATCTCCAGTAATGGATACTTCTCGAGACCCAGTAATGGATAGACCCCAGTAATGGATACCCGAGTAATGGGCACTAGGATAACGCAATGTTTTCGTATAGCTCGTTTTTTATTCTGGCTTTTATTTCACGAGACAAGACAGGATACGAAGATATCGTGTATTTTTACAATTACAAGCTTTTATTTACTTTCACCTGTCCCGTTGTCTGTCTGTAATCAAATCTTGCAAGTTAAATTTGACCCACTTGCCGGTTTCCGATTGAGCTGAAATTTTGCATGCATACGTATATTGCATGACAATGCAATATTATGATGACATAGAGCTGATCTGATGCTGGAGCTGGAAGGTGGCCATAGGAACTCCGCAATAAAACGACACAACCCCATCGAGTTGGGGCTCGTTAGAATCGTCTCAATGAGTAGTTGATGATGGTATGCAGAAAAGTACAGTCTTCAATTAAAGCTTATGTACCAAAAATGTTGGGCGGTTATTACAACGAGATACGATGGCCCATCATACAGGACAGGACGCAACTAGGCGTTAAAGGGAGAAATACATATGTACTTTCATCTCATTCCACCGCCTATTGTGTAGTGCTAGCTTATATGCACGTCCTGGCCCCGTAGCATGGATGGCGTTATCACGCGACAAGTGACAGGATAAGCGCGTCGTCTCATTCTATCGAACGGTGTCAGCCAGGGACGGATGCTCTATCCTGTCACTTATCGCGTGATAAGGCCATCCATGCTACGGGGCCTGAAAGGCTAGCACAAGACCGCGTGCCGGCTGTTTCGCGCCGAGGTAGTCTATCCGTTTTTTTCTAAGTGTTCTATTTAGAAACAGACGGATAGATCTCGATCTTGTGCCAGCTGTGCGAGCACGGAAGACAACGCAGCGTCCAGAGCTATAACCACGAACTTCGAATCTCGAACTTCGTATATCCCCGTCTCTATCGCACTTATGGTTTATGGTACTCGAGCGACAGAGACGGAGATATACGAAGTTCGAGATTCGAAGTTCGTGGTAGCGCCGCAAACGTCTGAGCGCGGCGTACTGAATACGATATAAGATAGAGCGAGATAGAGAATATAATGTTTCCTGTCTCGCTCTATCTTATTGCTTTTGCCCCGTATACAGTCAGCCGCGCTCGGACGAATAGACTCGCTTTTTGTTATAATGTACAGTTAAAAATCATAGTTATCGATAAGTATCCATTATTGAAGAAACGCAACTTTTGCGGATCCAATGATGGATACTGTCTATTTCTAATAAATTAACCTAAACTCATATTGTTCAATTACAACATTATTTGAAAGGTATTTATAGCAATCCATAAAATTAACTGAAATTCAAACAGCTTTCATAGTAATTAAATAATTGGCAAAAATCTACACTCACTTCCTTAAGGTGGTTCGATTGCCATACAAAGCGTTATTTGACATTCGCAGGCTAACGGCGTGATATTTTAAGAAACTTATGTAACAAACTTTCATCAATTGGCTTCCCATTTGCGCCAAATTCCCCCTTTCCTAGAATAAACTTGTATAAACTAGATTAATTTGAGAAAAATAGTTTTCCCAAAATATCACGTGACAAACCAATTTCTCAAATTAATCTAGTTTAAACAAGTTTATTCTAGGAAAGGGGGAATTTGGCGCAAATGGGAAGCCAATTTATGAAAGTTTGTTACATAAGTTTCTTAAAATATCACGCCGTTAGCCTACGAATGTCAAAGAACGTTTTGTATGGCAATCGAACCACCTTAAGCATTCGGTTAAGAAATCATGATTTGTTCACAGAAGCACTGACCCCACTTGATTTTTAATTCACCATCTTTAAACAAAACGACCTGTCTCAATGATATTGTGCTGGATGAAAGTAGGATAGACACTGTATATGATTCAGTGTTGCCATATATTAGAAAAAATAGTTTCTAGTCTTTAATTTCAACGGTTAAAGAAAAAAAGTAACCATTAGTGGCTCCATTCCATTACTGGTGCTACCACGTTATGACCTTATGACCTTATGACTCATTACATGATGTTACCTCAAAATTTGCATTGACTGCTGTGCTATTATGTCGTGGTGCCAAGATACATTAGGTACTTGGAGGTCATAACTTTAGATCAACATTTTTCCGAATCCAAAGAAAATTAAAATTATTGATTTGCTGCAAATGCTCTAAGGAAACGTCTTTTTGAATATTTGCTCTTATTACAAGCCACACCCTGTATACATATAATATATGTATTTGTATACAAATATTGCTCGTCAAATAGAATAGGATATACAAAATATTACAATTAATCATGTAATTCATGTATCTTAATTTAATTTAGGTTTATAATTTCATTCATTATTTACATTCAACTCGTGAAATTCACAAATCTCGTAAAAGACATTTTGTACAAGCCATTTTTTTACTCTCTGTTAATGAAAATTTATCTGAACAATTTGACTGGGTACCTACTTAATATATACAGGGTGTGCCCTGTAATAGGAGCAAAAAATTAAACAATGGATTATTAAGCCAATCAGCAATCAGTTCCAAATGGTATAACAAAAAAAAGAAAAAATAACTTTTATTTTGAAGTAAGCATGCCTGGATTCTTTTACTTAACTGGAATACTATCAATATACACCCCCATAAATTGATGGAAAACATAGACTCTATTAATCACTATAACACGTGCCCAGTGTTCTACCAATATATTTAATGAGTTACATGCTACTATATCGTGATGTCAAATTTCATTAGGTACTTAAGTCATCATCATCCTCCTAGCGTTATTATTCCCGGTTGTGCCCCTAAAGGAGCCCGGGGTCCGCTTTGACACCTAATCCCAAGTTTTGGCAAGTATGTAGTCTTAAGTATGGATCACAAATACAATTGATTTTGGTATAAAGATAGATTGAGTCCCGGGGAAGGACATAGGATAGTTTTATTTATATAAGGGGGTGAAATGGGGGGTGAAAGTTGGTATGGAGCTACGAGATAAACGTCGCGGGCGGAAGCTAGTTTAATATAAAACTATTTAGGAATATCAACATAAGTAATAACGAGAGAATGATCATATCCGAGAATCTGTGTCAAATATCCTTTATGCTCTAATTTCGTAGAATACAGTCAGCATCGTATAGTTAGGAGTAGCCAAATATATCGTAACACACCCTTACTCTTAATACAGTAATAAAGGCGTGTACCGAAATTTGGCAACTTTGGCGGCTAAAACTATGTGATACTGACTGTACAGTGGCGGACTGTGTCAGATATGTTTACGCACCTAGTCTGGTTATAGTAGAGGACTGTGTCAGATATGTTTACGCACCTAGTCTGGTTATAGTAGAGGACTGTGTCAGATATGTTTACGCACCTAGTATGGTTATTAGTAGAGGACTGTGTCAGATATGTTTACGCACCTAGTCTGGTTATAGTAGAGGACTGTGTCAGATATGTTTACGCACCTAGTCTGGTTATAGTAAAGGACTGTGTCAGATATGTTTACGCACTTAGTTTGGTTATAGTAGAGGACTGTGTCAGATATGTTTACGCACCTAGTCTGGTTATAGTAGAGGACTGTGTCAGATATGTTTACGCACCTAGTCTGGTTATAGTAGAGGACTGTGTCAGATATGTTTACGCACCTAGTCTGGTTATAGTAAAGGACTGTGTCAGATATGTTTACGCACCTAGTCTGGTTATAGTAAAGGACTGTGTCAGATATGTTTACGCACCTAGTCTGGTTATATTTTAGTGCAGGAGATTGTACCCCATTTCATTAATGGCCAAAACGAACGTTGAACCGACGATTGCTATAGCGTGGAAAATGGGAATTCGCCTAAAATGTGCGTCATGACGGAAACCCACTAGTTAATACTGATTTTCCCATATTCGTCATGAAAATTAATTTCCGTAATGCTTCGCCTTGAACTACAAAAAATCTTACAAAATGAGTTAGTAATCCAAAGAGGAAAAACGGGCAGCCTTCTGGACACCATAGCCAATGATGAGTACCTGGGAGGCATCTTCTTACGTCTAGTTTACTTACCTACAAAACGTTACCAACGTTTTGTAGGTAAGTAAGTACCTATAGGTTTATTTATCTAATCTTGGGATTGACATGACATTGCATGGATTGGGTGCACCCGGAGTAAATCTAAGACGAGAAAGAGGGTTACCACTTAAACATTATTATAACCTACTGGTTTTTTGACTAAGTTAATTTATTAGTAACAAACTAAGCGCTCCACTTATTGAGGACTCAACCGCAATCTTAAAGATCCTACTTAAAAGCTATGGGCAAATTTATATATAATCCTGTGCTCGCTCTATGAATTATAGGCGCTTGCGCAACTGTAGTCTGACAAACTATTCGTGTCACTATAGTCCATACCCTCTATAGTGGCGTCTGTACACGACATAAAAGTGCAATATAGATACGGCGTTTGATGATTAAAAGGTGTCCTTTGGCAGAGTGAATCCCCTGAACCCCCAGACCGTTTTAAGAAGGGGAGCCATCTTGATTTTTGATGCAGGAAGATCGGGGGGGGGGGGGGGGGGGGGGGGGTCCGTTATCAATAATGTGTTAATATTATAACAGCTTGTGTTTGGGCTATTGCATTAAACTTGGTGTCGGTTTCGAATAAACGAAAGATGACAAATTCATTTATGGAATAACATTTACACCGTTTCATATTAAAAACTTGAGATAATAGAAAGTAATTTTCTTTTAAAAACTGTTAAAAATCTGTGGCATAAGGAAGCGTTGCGCACGACCACAAACAGCATCCTGAACGTGTTTGCTGACAGGTGGAACACTCCCGTGACGAAGAGGTGCTGTTGGCCCTTCACGGTCCAACGTTCAGTTAATTCTTTTAGTTATGTTTATTATTTTTAAATTCAAAATATACTTATTTATTATTTTGCTGATAATGCTTCTACTTTATGTATACCTATGGATGAATGTCTGAAATAAATTGCTATTTAATTAAATTTAAAAATTTTTTTTTGGTACAAGCTTTTATTGACGACTGTACTTTTCTGTATAACATCATCAACTACTCATTGAGACGATTCTAACGAGCCCAAACTCAAAAAAAAAAACTCCTGTCGTATACATACTTATGTACATAAGAACTGGTCAAGTTAATATAAAGCTTGTAAAAAGGAAAATTCATTGTAGTATTTTGTGAGCAAGCATGCTTCCATTTCAAACCACATCGTAGTGTGTGGTCGAACACAAGGCTTTGCTTTTATTGTGAGCTTGGTTCGGTTGCTAGTAATTCTTTTTACATGCACATTAAATACTCAAATCAACTAATTATATTGGTACTTATAACATCGTGCAACTATACGCAAATTGGCAAATTAAATATCAGGAATAAATTTGGCATCCTTAGTTTATACGAAAATGATACCAAACTTGTCATAATAGCTAAATGCATTTATTGTGATTTTGGTTCCGTGGAAAGTAACAATTTGTTTACACGCACAATACTCAGACTAAAAAATCATATGGGTAATTTTTAAAATTTTTAACTATATCCAAATATGTCTATTGTTTTTTTCTTAAAATGTAAATAAAAAAGTTATAATGATATTTTAAGAAAACAAGACAATGTAAATTTTCATTTCCTTAATTTTTTTCCTTTTTACGTTGAAAAAAGTTCAAATTAAATATCAGGAATGAATTCGGCGTCTTTGATTTATACGAAAATGATACCAAGTTTGCTCTTATAGCTTAATAAATATCGCCAGGTAATTCGGGGTAGCCCCCCCCCCCCCCCCCCCTCCCAAAATTTACATCTGAAATTTTGATCAGGGACTGATTTCGGTTACGGTTATACTGGTATGAAACCGGTATTCCATTACGGTACCGTTATGTCGTAAAGGTTATGCGCGCCGCGCGAACATAACGGTACCGTAACCGTTTTGCAATAACGGTTAGCGGTACCAGTTTAAAACAATATCGTAACCTTTATAATACCGGTATTATAAAGGTTATCGAGAAAAGTAAGCGAGCTGGCACTCTACAGAGGAAGCATTGGCTACTAAACATTTAAAGACTAAAAGACAAAGCAGCAGAGCCTTTGCCGGCGGTTTGGCAACAACTCCAGGCCAATGTCGATATATCGGTACCTTTAAATAGCGGTTACGGTACCGGAAAAAATAAAGGTACCTTTATATTTTGGTAGCGAAATATAAAGGTTCCGCTACCGAAACCGCTATTTGACAACCGATATGACGTCATACCGTTAAAATAGAATACCGGTATTTTTCGGTTATGCAGTCCCTGATTTTGATGGCTCCCTTTCTTAAATCCGTCTTTGAGTCGCAAGGACCAACTCAGCAAAAGGAAATCTCTTAATCACAAATCGCCGTATAATGAAGCCAACACCAGCAACTACTAGGCCGTGGTTAAATAAATGAAACAAAAATGAACTAAAAACCAAAATCCTTTATTCTATATCTATTGATTTACATACTACATGGCATTATATATTTCAAAACAATATGTTTTTCAACACACCTGCTCGTAAAGTAGGTCTTATTACAGCGTATTTACACTGATAATGCAGAATATTACCCATGCCGTGCCTTTTACATTACATTATCGCACTAGTGCCTTTTCATTACATATCTTTTTAAATATTAGCAAAATAATGCAGAATATTACCCATGCCGTGACTTTTACATTACATTATCGCACTAGTGCCTTTTCATTACATATCTTTTAACATTTTAATTTTTTATTTTATTTTTTTTTTCCTCGCAAATGTGTTGAAAAACGTCGTATGAAACACGTGAGCATTGGTCATTACACTTCTCGTCTCCATTAAGCCTTCGCCTTCGGCTCAGGCTTAAAAACCGACTCGAGTGTAATGACCAACTTAGCACACTTGTATCATAATGTACTATTACAGATCTGTGTATTTATAACAACAAATATAAAACTGCTACATAATACTGCACAGGCAACTTAGAAACAATATATTTCTAGCCGTACCTTTTTTGTACGGGTGACGAATTTTTTGGACTGTCCAGTGTTATCTAGCGGTCGAAATCTAAGCTAACCTACAGTTTCAACTGTTTCAAGTTCTCTGGTCTAGGCGCGCCATAGGCGGTGGCATGGCTGCTGGCAACTCCACCGCGACCAGTGCTGTAGGCGTTGGCAACTGCCGTCGCTCCTCCGGGCATGCCTCCCGAACCAGACCGACCTCCATAACCGAAGAACATTGGGAAGAATGCAGCAGCCGGCATCTTGGGCATATCGTAACCATCATCCTCTTCTTCATCATCAACTGGCCGTTTCACTTGCTTCTTCTTCTGAACCCTCTTCTTGGGTTTCTGTACGGGCTCTTCAACTTCTTCGATTTCAGGTTCGACTATTTCTGGGACGTTTTTGGCGGTGGTTGGGAGTTCGGTTCTCTCTGTTGGCTCGAGTTCGGTTGTTTCGGTGGCGGGTTTGTCAGGCTGGGGGAAGAAGACCTCGTTTTGCTGGGGGGGTAGGTAGGTGAGTTCCGGTTGGGTCTGGCGGCGGCGGTCGGGAAGGTAGTACTGGCTTTGCTGGGGCTGCTCTTCAGGCTGTCGGAACATGAAGGCGGCCATGCCTCCACCGGCGCGCTGTGTGTAGTACGGGTTGTAGTACCGGCTCATGGCCATACCGCCGCGGTTGCTGTCGCTTGCGCCGAATGATACTGTGGGCAGAATGAAGTTGTGAAAGAACTAATCTAAAAATTAATCTCTTGAGTTTGGTCTGCGGGGTTTAGTGATAAATGTAGTTTTGTAAATTATTCGCTTGATAAACATCATGGTGTTCCCAAAACTTAAGGATAGGTACTAGTGGGGCTAGTGCTCCAGATACAAGTATATAGTTTTGGCCTGTATCAAAATTATGAACTGTTTGTGCTTCTAAATATAAATAAGTATTAAGAATAGGAAAGACAAATGAAAACCTAAATTAAACAAAAACCGTAAGTATATTGAGTCAGAATATAGACTACGGAAAATAGGTTATCGGATTCTACTTAATGTGCTTTTTTTTTGTAGTAACTTTGAATACGCACAATTTAATTAGAATCGGAGCGCTACATAAATACTTCAAAGAATAAAATAAGCTTCTAGCATCCTTAAAATTTAAGAACATTTTTTGGGCTCCTTATTTATCAGTCAGTATGAACACTACCTATATGAACTGATTACCCGGGACAGAATCCATAAAGCACATGAACACATGTCTGCCCTGTTAAATAACTTTTTTAGTTTTTAAGGTATATACTTGCTCAAAAGTTGACTACAACTGTAATTTCTGCAGATATTTTAGACATAAAAATAAAGGCTTTACCACACTTTCAAAATAAAATAAACTTACACGAATCCACGTTGCCGTAATACGGATAGTACGGGTAGGACTCCACCGTCCACATCGCGCAGCCGAGCACCAAAAATGACAGGACCTTCATGGCGACACTGATCAACTGCTGAGTCTAGAAGCCGATAGGCTAGTGGTGTCTCCAGCCAACAGCCGAGTTATATATCCGAGGCGACAGGACTCATTGGGATGCGAGCCGCGTCGCGCGCTCGACGCTGTCATTTTACACAGTTCGGCAGACTTTGAATCCTACCGTTATTGGGAATCTGGAGATCCTAGTGAGTTCATCGCGAAAATGCAACACGTATCGGACCGTTCGGATAATGGTAGTTTGTCAAGTTTGGTGAGTCAGTGTTTATGTATAGTAACGGTGAACTCATCATGTGCGATCCCGTATTTATTCTGACCCGACTCCCATTTCTATGAGAGGATCGACTATTGGTCGACCAGAAAGTCAAACACTGATTTGATATCCGCTGCAGAATTACTTATTTTACTTGGTTAATATCGGTGTATGACTAGTAAGGCTTGTGCTAGCAAGTAAAAGTTCCTCAGTAGAAAATATCTATGAGACCATTTAAATTCAAAAACATTTTATGTTGTCACGTGTTTACCCTGTCATGCGGACTGTCCTACCAGTCTTATCGTATTTTACTTGGGCTTGGATTTTGGACGTATGACTTGTAAGGCTAACGCTAATACTAAAAGTTCCTTATTAGGAATATCTACATATAAGACCACGCCACACGTACAGTTCAGTCTTATCTTATTTTACTTGGGTTTGGTGTTTAGCTAAACGTATGTCTACTAAAGCAACGCGGGCAGTCCGACCAGTCTTATCGTTATATTTTACAAAAACATCTCAGAAGAACAATATATTTTTGAGGATTGAGAAAATATCTTTAGCTTTTAATTATGGGTAGGATCAGGAATTTAGGACGCATGAATTTGCTCATATGACAAAATGTATTTTAGCAAAGTCAGTGGTGGTAGAGGATGTAACAACTGTTGGTCCTTTCTCGCTAGCGGTTTATGCTCCAGGCCCCGTAGCATGGATGGCGTTATCACGCGATAAGTGACAGGATAAGCGCGTCGTCTCGTTCTATCGAACGGTGTCAGCCAGGGACGGATGCTCTATCCTGTCACTTATCGCGTGATAAGGACATCCATGCTACGGGGCCAGCTCTAGATAACTGAAAAAGCTCTGCCTACTTTTTTTGTACATCTTCTATCAATTAAGTTTCGTCAATTTGTAACATAATTTGTAACAAAAGGATCAAACATTTTGAACCCTGAAACACGCATTCCAGTTCGCCTTCACGGTTTTGTTAGATCCACCGCTGATATTGAAATTCACACTTAAATCTAATACGATAATATCTGAACTGGACATAAACCACGAACATTCCTGCATTATCTTGACACAAGTGTATCACTCAGAGCAAGGACAATACTTGTTCCTTTAACATATTGAACAAAACTGAATCTTACTCGTTGCGCAGAGAGTGTGAAATATTTATGAAAGTCATATGTTTAAACGTCAGTTTGCCCTGTGCTCACAAGGTGATGATAATTTTCCAATAATCGTGTGAACTTTGGAGACAAAGTGCTATAAATAAGGGAGTATGCGCGGCATACGTGTGGACGTGCGTGTCAAGCATTTTAACACACGTTCAACCTGCCTAATACCAAAAGACGAATCTCTGTACGACATATGAGGCGCTTAGGTCCTTTTGTAAACTAGGTATGAAGCTGAACCATTCATGGCAATTTATAACACTAGTGTTTACTCGAAGTTCGGTTCTTGGAAAGGTGTTTACGGATATTGGAAATGTTAGATTTATGCTGAGGAAGATCTCAAGCGTTTTTTTTTGTCTATATTATTTCGTGTTGTAATACATTAACATTTTCAAACTATTTAATATCTCTATGGATATAGTGTTTTCGATATTTTTAGTTTGGGGACCTACAGATTTGCAGGAGAAGCTGCCCTTCCATTTTGTTAAGGTGGCACATGGTTATAGAGAGACTTCGAAATGGCTATACTAGCAGGCTGGTTAAGTGATTATGGGAAAGGGGTGGATGCAACAGAAGACCAGGGTAAAACCCACTACACTAGTACTACTACTATCATTGGCTAAACTAGCCAATGATGTTTGACAATAAAACCTATTAGAAAACCTTCATCAAATCACACAGAACATCACAGCCGAGTTTGTGAATGAAATTTATGCCCTTGTTTTCAATACACGCACGTCCCTATCTCGTGCAGGCATCTCTCGTACCAGTTTAGCGAGATAGTATCGCGATCGCGACCACGGTATCGTCTCCCTAAATACTCATAAACGTCAGGAACTGTATTCTACAGCGTTTTTACCTGAGTGGACGCTCGAATCGGGCGTGCGGGGGAGCAGGGCGTGCGGCGTGCATGTTAAACAAATGAAACTCATACTGGCCCCGTAGCATGGATGGCCTTATCACGCGATAAGTGACAAGATAACAGCGTCGTCTCGTTCTATCGAACGGTGTCAGCCAGGGACGGATGCACTATCATGTCACTTATCGCGCGATATGGCATCCATGCTACGGGGCCTGGTGTCATGAGTAGACGTAGCACAAAGCGAATGCACGCTCGCCCGCCCCACTGCACGCCCCACCGAACGCTCCGCTCCGAGCGTCCACTCAGACCTTACACGATATACTCTTAAGCCTCAGGTGAGGCACGATTTGACTTTCAAAATGAGACACGTCCCCAACATGTCAAAGGGGATCCTTAGCGTAGGTACACCTTTTGAAATGAGAATACCAGAGATAAGAAACTGGGGACGCGTTATATTTTGTAAGTTGAATACTGACCCAGGTTCGGTAAGGAGTAAGTTAAGAAGTACATGGCGCCTGAAAATGCACCTAGCGATTTCGAATCACAACGCTCAAACAACGCGGTAAGAAGGCTAAGAAGCATTAGATGCTGCTTTCAGGGCCCCTAAAGACAAAACCGTGTCGGAGAAACGGATTCGAGAGCGTAAAGTCCTTGAGCCAAAGAAAGGAAATTTGTCATATCATACGTTTTATTAATCGATCGATATTTTAATGACAAACGCCGCCGACATACAGTGGCCATGTCATGTGTGTCGTTGAAACGTTGTCGAATACTGCTCCAGATGAACAGGGTACTAAATGCGTTGAAGTTTACGGACATACGTTGGCATTTGTATGATCGGCCGAACTTTGTGATTCACAAATACGTACCTACGTACCTTAATATGTGCTGTTGAGCATAAATTGGCATATTTGGCTGAATATGTATGAGGTGTTTCATAAGGATGAATCTTGTAGACGATAATTTATGTTTTATTCATATTGGGACATGTCGATTTCGATGATGGGTTTCATTTGTTTTGTTATATTGATATTGATATTTATTTATCTCATAATATTACATTGCATTATAATCTACATTAATGTCAATCTATAAGAATTAATACTATGATCGTCAAGGGTACAATAGTTGATAATTAATAATTTAAAAATACAAAAAACACCTCACGAACTCCTCAACCTTACGGCTGCATGAATTCGTCCATGTAATATATTGTATTTTCTAAAAGTAGTTTTTTTTAATTGGGACTGGAATTCCGATACACTGACCACGTCTTTCAAACTCTTCGGTAATTTTTCATATAGGGTAGGCCCCATTACTTCAGGGTCTTTGTCACACAACGCTAGCCTTTTTCGAATTTTTATGAGCCGATGTGCATTTCGAGAGTTGAAGTTATGAACTTCATCGCCTCGTTTAAAAGTTTTTAAATTTCGTTTTACATGCATCACTGTGTCGTGTAGGTACAATGAGCTTACAGTTAATATTTTTTTGGATCTAAATAAGGCTCAACAAGATGTCTTCCTTGACACTCCCGTTAAAATGCGAAGAGCTCTCTTTTGGAGAATTAAAACTCTTCTACTATCCGTTGAGTTTCCCCAAAGGACAACACCGTAGGATATGATAGAATGTATATAGGCGTAATACACTTGCAGGAGGGTTTCCGACGACACTAGTTTGCTCAGCTCACGCAGTGCGTATATCGAGGTAGCCAACTTGTTGCACACCAGTTCAACGTGCGGTTTCCATGATAGTGTGTTGTTAAGTTGGAAGCCTAAGAGCCTAAGAAGAAGATGTATTTCATTACATCATTCACTAACTAACTGTTTTGGCTCAGTGATTCAAAAAGGGTATTGGCCTCTGAAAATAGAGCACGCCACTTATCTATTCACTTATCCCGATCCTGCGCCACTTCCTGCCAGCTTTCAGCTTAAAGCAGCTTGAAGATCCTCCTGTACGCTATCCTCCCAGTGATACCTGGGCTGCCCTAATTGGTGGCGACTAGTCGGTCGGCCCAAGTACGCTCTCTTGATTGCCCGATCTTCTCCCATTCGCAGTAGATGACCGAACCAGCGAAGTCGCTGAAGTCTGTGGGATTTCGTTTCGCCGATGATGTTTGGCTCGGCCACCAACTCCTCGATCTCGACATTTTTCCGGATCCTCCATGTCCCATCACCTCTCTTGACAGAACCCAAGATCTTCCGGAAAACTTTACTCTCCGTTAACAGGAGCAGATTTCCCCCTTTTTGTGTTTGTGGAGGGCTCTACTGCATCACAGTGTGTTTTGGATATATATTAATCTCCTACTCCCTGGTGTTACTGTCGGTTATGGCGCATTACATAGGGATCTCATAACTCACTGTTTGTATGAATAAAATGTGACGAAGAGCGTTTAATGAAAAAGCATTACCTATTTTCTATTGATTTATTGATATTCTAATAGAAACCGTTGTGAATAGAGCACGGTGAGGCAGCGTCTAGGTCGTTTTCTCCACGGCACCGCTCCAACGATGTCACTTAGTGAAAATTTGGAACAGCTCCATATGGTGTCTATAATTCATTCCATTCAACGGCATCTTAAAAGGCGATACAACGGCGATATATTAAAAAAAAACACTCATACAGTCAGCAGCAGCAGCAGTTACGCGGGAGAAGTGCTCAAAATGATCGACAGGTCTTATTACCTAATAATAAAGACGACTGTAGATAATTTTAACCTCTTGGAATGCGCTTCTGCTGCTGAACAGTCGCCATCACATACATCGGAGCAAACAAGCAGCTCACAAACATCGGAACACACCTCTATTTTCAAGGCATTAGGGTGCATGTGCCGATATTTTTGAACACCTATAGTGATGGCGACTGTACGCTGCCCACATCGAGCAAGGGAGCATCGTTTTTGCATGGTAGCCACCCACCCCTACCTGTCCTTGTATCCAGGACATTACTTATTGCCTCGCTTTTCGAAAGTTGGCCATGGGTATCACACCCACATTTGATCATTGAGGTTGTAGGCCACGTGACAGATTGTAGATATGCAAAGATACTTTTAAAGATAGCTCGATAAAGCTGCAGACACGGTGCAAGGACCTCCGAAATTTAAATGTGATACGGTTAGCCGCGAAATTCTAGTAATGCTATAACCTGACCAAGCGAAGATGGTCAACTGGCTCGGAGGAAAAGTCTTGTCTAGTTGGCTTCGTCGGTCAGGTGATTCTCACCCAAATAAGAACTCCAGATGACTGTTCAGAATCGGTTCGAACTCGTCGATGACCGTGTGTGCTACCGTGTTTTTGGAAATAGTACATTACTGCAGACGCCGGGAAAGAAGGGCTTGCCGGGTGAGTAGGTATAGACGAGCCCTTTTCACGGCCAGTCATGTATAGTGCTTTTCTCAAAAATGCAATGAAATAAATAAATAAAAACTCCTCAACTCAAACTACTTTTTATGGCTAAATATGATGCTGTGCCACAAATAGTGGAATGAAAATTAAAAAAAAAGATACTTCCCGCCCTAGGCCTTTAATTTCGTATGAAATTCCTTTACAGTTCTCTCAAGTTGATCCGCCCGCAAAACTTGATACTTTGAAGCCTAACTTATAACCCACCACGTAATGCCGACATTTAATTGCATGTTTGAGAAAAAAATATTAAGTAGGTGCGTAGGGCAGATGCCCCGGTTCTGGCCACTAGGCCGGTTTTGGCCACTTTCAACTTTAAATTGAGTGTACTAAGGTACAGAAAACTGAATGGCCAATCAGTCTTAATGTGGCCACAACTGGGCCATCTGCCCTATCTACCTATTCTGGTCTAACATTTGTTGGGAAGCCATTCAGCCCAGTAGTTTAAATTTTTTTCTTGACGTGTAGGTATTTTATTATATTTTTCTACTCCTGTACCGTTATCTGTCATTTATATAGGCTGTAGCTCAAATACAATGACACCACTAATAAGTCATCGCAAAACTCTATGCTCTATGGCCCAAAAACGCACTGTTTAGCGTACTTTTTTGGTTCATACATTTTTCATAAAAGCACTGTTTAACTTTTTTTTAAATCGGCCGCTAATGCCGCTATATTACAGTGGTGCCAACTTCATAAACAAATATTTCGAAATAAAAGTATTTATTTACGATTTAACATTTGTATATTATAAATTATTTACTACAATAATAATAAATCATCATCTATTGTGTGTTAAATTGCATGTTTTATAAATTCTTGGTATTATTTATAAAAATAAACAGTTCGTGTTCGGTCCGGGTCCGGATTCGGTTTGGTTCGGATGGCAAGTGCAAACAAATTAAAAAAAAACAAACCATAAGCAAGAGCTGTCACATTTCCGATTTCCCACCAAAATACAGTTCAAAATGAAAAGACGAAAGATGATAAACTATTAATCCTAAACTATTAAGATTTTATTCGTGTTCGTGAAGACAAAAGTGTGCGTTCCTTTTAACATGGTCGAAGTAATTAATAACTGCACTCCTGAAGAAATTGCGTGAGTAGCAAAAGTACGAATAGAAAACTTGCTGCCTGAAAAGTTTAACTATTCTGTAGTCTGCTATTTATTTAAAATTTGTCGTAGAAAAAGTATTGTATGCAACGGTGAATAACTGGTCTAAAAACGCTCGTGGCGTCTTTAATTGCGATGCTCGCCAAGGCTCGCATCGCAACCCACGCCACTCGCCTTTTAAGACCCTTCTTATACAACAGTTGCATAAAATACTATTACTGGAGGAAGAAGAATACTCTACGGTAAAACAGTGCTAAAACTGCCGAGGTTGTTGGTCTTTAGATAATAATTAATAACAACGGATCGGAGTAAGTTGAACGACAATCCAAAACCTTAAAAACCGGCCAAGTGCGTTTCGGGGCACGCGCAGTGTAGGGTTCCGTAGTTGCCTTGTTACATCGACATGCGCACGCCAACTAATTCGTGCGGTTGCATCGGCCGAATTTGTACGAAAGTTGGCATTAAGTATACATTAAGTTGGTCGATTATTACTCGGTAACTAGTTATGCCTACTTCTCTAAGTAGGCATAACTAGTTAGTAGGCAATACTTAGCCATGATAGTTTTCCTTTTAAATTTATTATATGTATACTAAGTACACGAATTTTTTCACATTCTCAGGAGTAGCCAGCATTTGGCCGGCAGGGGCGGAGGGGACACTTGACTCGAACAAAAATGAGGGCTTTAAAGCCCAATATCACACAAACGAATCACCGAGTTGAAAAATAGTTTTACCAATAATATTTTTGAACAAGCTGCTACCGAAGAAAAATATTTTTTTTTCAAGATCTTATTACAATGTTTATTGTTAATGTATAGCTTCCAGCTAATTAATTTGTATATTTTAAGACCGTTTGTTTCTAAATAAAAAAAAATGTTTTGTCGACGTGATTGATTTATATATGTCACCGTTAGATTGTGAACACCGTCTGTTTATAATCTAACTCGCGATATTATAAACTGACGAAAAATTGTGAACTGTCAAAACCGTTCACAATTTAACGCATTATTTTTCGTTAGTTTATAAACTATCAATGTCGAATCGTCAAATTGTGAACTGATATCAAATAGGCGTGCTACGGAACGTACACAAAGACTAGGTAGGTTAGGTTAGTTAGGTATCTTCATTTGCCCGAAGGGCAAATCGCCCAGAAATAGGAGCCCCGCTGCGCGGGGCTCCGTCGACACTGCTGGATGCCGAAATAAATGGAATAAAATGTCTGAATAACAGAAAAAACAATCATGTTCAGACGTAAGTGGAAACTGATGCAAGTGGAATAAATTCGCTCAACCAAACAGCGCACAGGTTGCGTTCCGCATCAGGCAAATTTGATTCAGTTCACAATTTGACGATATGACATTGTTAGTTTATAAACTAACGAAATTGAATACGTAAAATTATGAATTATTTTGGCAGTTCACAATATTCCGTCAGTTTACAATATAACGGGTAAGATTATAAACTGACGGTTTTCACAATCTAACGGTGACATATACATATACCCACGCCGAATTCCAGCTTTCTTGTAGTAAGGGTCACTGAGCTAAGCCGCAGACGGACAGACGGACAGACAGACATGGCGAAACTATAAGGCCTTGTCGACTAATCTTATCATCATTTTGATCAGGCGTGCCCGTCTCAGACAGCCCGTGACTCGGAGATTGTGAGATCACCTGTCGCATTCTGGGAAGCCTCGTTCCTACTCCACAGGTGAGGATATTTAGGTATGCAGTTATGCGAAGCGCAGCGCAAGACGCGCTGTCTGCAGTTTTCGAATTCGTGGACGAAAACAATTGTGGCGCCTGGGAATTTTGGAAGGGATTAAGTTTTTTGTGAACAGTGTATGAAGCAACATTATTTAATTTATCCATAACTAGCGACCCGCCCCGGCTTCGCACGGGTTTATATGTATGAAAATAATAATAACGTGCATGTTATATACCTACATATAAACCTTCCTCTTGAATCACTCTATCTATTAATCAATCAAAATCCGCTGCGTAGTTTTAAAGATCTAAGCATACATAGGGACAGACAGACAGACAGACAGCGGGAAGCGACTTTGTTTTATACTATGTAGTGATTTACAGCGACGCGAACTGGGACAATTCATGAGGAGTTCTGGGACTTCCACGGGTGGTGGGTAACCGTTATTAATTTGTCCAATCGATACGACACGTCACGAGTTATGTCACTGAATTTCTCAAAATGTCCCAAACCGAGGACTCATCATAAATTGTTTTTAGCTTAAATTTTAATGTTAAGGTTAGACTTAGGTTAGGTTAAGTTACATTGTAACTAAAAAGCAAGAAGGTAATGGATAAAAGGAGCAACTTCCAATTATACATTTTCCTGACACTCAAAGTCAATAAACTCCAATACACACGGAAGAGCCAATAAATAAGACACAGTTTCCTAAATACAAGGAAAACAGCTGAACACGCCGATATGCATCTCGGACGAGTAAATCAAACAGACTTTGCAAATGTGGTCACGTCCCATCGATGCGAATGCACTAGCAATAAAACAGGAAAATATTCTATCGCACTGACGTCAATCGAGAGGTATACTCTTGCTCGTCGCTTCACCTCCTAAGCGTATTTAAGGCGAGGCTGGTTCACGATCTTCTCTCCCTCTTACTGAGCATAAGCGTGAGCGAGATGGAAGTGCGTGTTCGGAAGTGTTTATCACTATTTAGTACATATTAATTTATTTTTGGAATACTGGATAATTTATTAAAAAAACATCCTTTTTATTAAAAAACACATAGATTGCCGTTGAAAATTACGAAATCTCGAACATTCAAGTTTATTTTTATGGTGAAATTTAAGATTTTTTTACAGAGTTACCAAGGCATTTTTTAATATTATGTTCGGTTATTGTCTTTCTTTGTTTCTTTTTCAGTCTACAGTATTTTTTCTGTAGTAGAATTCTTTATTATTTCTTCACACTGAAAGCTCAAAAATCAATCTATACGTCAGATCGTGAACCAGCCTCGCCTTCACACACACAATATTCACACAATAATAATACAATGCAAGCTTACAGTTTACACCAAATCGCTTACACGCTAAAATAAACAAAAAAGATAAACATGCACAAGTAAAAATGTCAAGAATCATAATTATAATGTCATTCCATTAATTAAGTGCCAATTCAAAAATATCCTAGCAATGTGGCACAAGTATGTCAAACGATCAGCGAACATGTCAGCGTCTTCGCGCTGAGTGAGCATTAGATACAGCCATATCAAAGCACGTGCGGTAGGTGCGTGGCTCGCGTAGCGCGTGCGAGCGGACGGCCGGCCGCTGCAGCAGGCGCGGCCGGCGGCGCGGCGCCACCGCCCCCCCGTCCGCGTCACTGGGTATCCGCGTCGGAACTATCAACCCGATCTGAGCCAACACCTCTGCACTATCCACTCGGTGATGGACAACTGATAGATAGTGGACTAGCAGCAAATAACCTTCTTCTCAGTGCCAGCGTATCTAGTCCGACCATGCCCGAGACAAAGATGGAGGGATAGAGGTACGGGTAGTAACCGTAAGCTTTTTTATACAGCCAGCGAGCAAATTTGCGCTGTAACTTCTCAATCATGAGAGAATATTTGCTCTCGTACGGATCCCAAACAACAGCACCATATTCCAACTTGCTCCTTACAAATGCGCCAAAGAGAATCTTAGCCACTCCGAAATGAAATTGTTTTGCAATCCTCATCACAAATCCCAAGGTCCTGCTAGCCTGCTTACAAATACTAGTTACTTGCTTATGGAAGTCAAACTTATCATCTAATAGCAAACCTAGGTCACGAATTTCACTTACTCTTTCCAGAGTATCGTCAGCTAAATGGTACTTAGTTTGAAGTGGGGAGCGCTTGCGTGAAAAAGTGATCACCTTACATTTATTGACGTTAAAAGGCAGCCCATTTAAAATACTCCACTCAGCTGCCGCGTCAATGTCAGCCTGTAACGCTGCACTGTCGGCCGTACTACCGATGCCTCGGAACAGCTTCAGATCATCCGCAAAAAGCAAACTCTCGGCGGTGCGAGTCGCATCAGGCAAGTCGTTAATCATCAGGAGAAACAGCGTAGGCCCTAGAGTACTGCCCTGACTCACTCCTGATAGCGTGGAGTAATGGTTTGACTCATAACCACCCACCCTGACATACTGCTGGCGGTCAGACATGTAACTAGCGAAAAACTTTAGAAGCTTTGGCGTGAAGCCCGCTAATGCTAGTTTTTCCAGCAAGATGTCGTTGTCGACCAGGTCAAATGCTTTCCTGAAGTCGAAATATGCAGCATCGACCTGGCGGCCCGCATCCATCTCCTTACATACGTAGTCAGCGAGGGCAACGAGGTTTGTAGTGGTCGATCGGGATTTTCGAAAGCCGTGCTGACTGGGGTGCAACCGGTCAGCTACCTGCAGACTGATGCAGCGGTTAACGATCATCTCAAAGACTTTTCCAAACACAGGAAGAACTGCAATCGGCCTAAAAGAAGTGATGATGAGTGAGTGAAGTGACAGGCTAGCAGCAAACGCTGAGCCCCGAGCCTATTGTCGCATCATTTATTTTCTGCATTGTGTTGTTTTATATAAGTATCTACATCAGTGTTCGATTTTGTGATTTTGTGTTTTTTTTTGTGTTTTTTTGCGACAATAAATCTTTTTTTATTTATTTATTTAGTTTTATATCAGTATCAGGCCTGCCCTTAGGAACCGGCGTCACGTCGCCTTAACGTACTTAGCTCTCGCTCCCACGTACGCGGAGCTTACAAGCACGCGAACACATTGAAATAAGATTAGGATACCAATTGGATGAATCGAAGTGAACCAAGTGTGCGTGGCCAGACCTTTCCCAGACGACTATGCTGGTGTCTGTAGTTATTCAATTGTCATTAGGCGTGGGATCATAGCCACTTTTCCTTGTAGATCGTTATTTATAAACAATAATGATATGGTAAATATGTCTGAGAGTCTAGACGTCTCATTGTTTATCATAAATCGGTAGAGCAGCAGATATAATTCCATTCACTCTATAGTTCTTTAACGCGTTGCTCATCATCCCCATCCTTACATAGCTATACACATATTTAAACTGATTGATTACTATAATAATTTTTGCTGTAAGGAGGTAGTGAAGTTTTATAAAAAAAAAATCACTTCTCATGCTCGCAAAGTTCGCCTTTGTGCTGGATGTATGCTGCACAAAATGCCACTTTCATGCTCTAGTGCACAAAGTAAAATTGTTTTAAAGACTAAGATAATCGGGCCTAACAGCCACACGCACAATAAAACTTCGTAGAATAAACTTGTCATTTGATTTGATTTGCTTTAATAAATTTCACATCCGTGTTTCCATTGCTAAATTAATAAAACCAGATAAAATAGGAGTCAATTATTATTTTAAAACATATTGAACCATTAAATGGTTTGGCAGTATGAAGTACCTCGTGTCGAAAATTAAACATAAGATCTTTAAAAAGTTAAGTGACAGGAATGAGCTATTATTTTATTTAATTTTGCAATTATTTGTTATTTTCTCGCAATCGAAGTGAAAAGCAGTGTGTATATCTCGGGCATAAATTAGCCATTTAACCTCTCGACTAAGTAACTATATAAACGTCTCAGGTTAAAGTTAAATGGCTCGTTTTATTCACTTGTTGTACAATCTAATACAAATAGTAGTAGGGTAGACTGGGTACGGTTAAAACAGAGGTCGGTTGAAACAACGTAAATATCTCGCAAACTGTTGGCGAGACGGCGAGGTGTCCAAGGAGGGAAAGAAGCGGACGATCGGCTTGTACACGAAAAACATCGCGACGTTGCTTCCCGCGCGCGTAATTTGTTTTTAGAATACCCTATTGTATTTTGATCCCCAAAAGTAAGTATTTTCACTCGTAGAGCTTTTCAATTATTCTGGTTTCTATTTAAGTGAGAGTATTGAGTGTGTGTTTATGTCAGCGTAATCTAGTTTTACTGTATCATTATTCTCATTATTACTACAACGGCTTTTTTCCGAAAGTAGGAGGTGGGGACGGTTGAAACGGGACGGTTGCAACAGAGTGATTTGCTTGTATTTTTTTGGCATTGACTAATGAAAGTCAAAGTAAGTTTTCTTTTAGTTTATTTTCATGTATTTTTAACGTTTAAAATGCAAACAGTTTATTTTTGTTTTGGTTTAGGTAACTTACTTAAATAGGGTGACAAATGACTGATAATATACGTAGATTTTAACTTGTAAGCGCAAAAACACAAGCTGATTAAAACAGTTCCTACATTACGTAATCTCATAAAAAATACGAGTAAAACACATAAAGGTATAATATTTTGTCACTGTTTCAACCACCCCTGGGATGGGTACAGTTGAAACAAATCTTTTTTTTTTCAATTTGAATTACTGCTAAAACTAGAACACCTGGACCCAACAATCTATTGCCGTTTAGTAGATAATAACACGCTCTTTCATTAGATATATTTTCTTCATCTCACAGATTATAAAAAACAAAACTACGGACGATGTACGAAAAATTGGTTCAATCGTACCCTAGGAATCATACTAAAGTAACAATATAAGTAAGTAATACATTTGTGGCTGGCGCCTTTCGGTTAGTTTATCAATAGGTAAGTACTTGTGTTGAGAGACTCCGGTCTTCCTCTACTTATTACCTACAGTTTAGTAGAAATAATTTCACAAATTACCATCGAGATTTTTGTATGTGTGTGATATTCTTGAAAAGGTCTTCCTTGTACTTTACTGTATTATAGGATGATATACATTTAGATCACCTTTCAAGAGTCTAAGACACCTCACACCCATTGTGCATTTGCTATGGGAAATGGGACAATGCAGCCGCCGTCGTCCTTGTCCAAAAAACTGGACGATATTAAAATCGAAGCGCCCGTGAGACTGAATGCGCGTGTTGCGTCACGTCAGCCCATTGTGGCAGTGATGACGCACTTACATCCAGATACCATCGGGTTATTTATCATCCATTAGTCATGGAACAAACTGCTTACCTAAAAAGGCTCCGTGGAAACTGCACACACTTGATTCCAGGTAAATATTCTTGAAATTATTAGGAAGATGTTAAATCCTCGAATGAGGCGGAATTATCTTGAGTCAAGAATTTTTCTCTGGGTTCGAGAGACACTTCTTAGTTCAAGACGATATTTGTTTCATTCATGGTATACGGCGGTTTTCCTAAAAGTTCCTAGTACTTATTTTTGTTTCTGTGAACGGAGATCTGCCACGCCAGCCAGCATTCGTTCAGCCGTTGGAAAAACCTACGGAAACCCTATTAACATTCGGACCAAGTTCACCATATTTAATTTACAACCTCATCGATACTCTGGTTAAAAATTTAAAATGCGTGCAGCATACAGCGTAGCGAATTTTTATTGTTCGCCGATGAAATAAATTCTTATAAGAACGGCCGCAAATAATAGTTCTGGCAGATTGTAAATCCTAGCCAAGGATATTGCATAGTTTTTAGAAAAAAAAACGCAAATCTCTTTGTCGGGTTTGGGCGATAAATTTTCGCGGAGACAATGGAGTACAAAATGGCAATTAATTAAATGAATGTCTCATTTTTTTTTTGCAAATGTATTCGTATGACGTGTATAGTTAGGAGCACCTGCATTTTTAAGTGTTTTGTATTGTCTCAAATGGGTCATGCTTTAAATACTTAATTTTGTTTTTAGACACAATCCAACTAAAATTAGAAACAGTATAAATATGCAAATCTACGATATGATCGCGTTCAGTCGCAATAAGTTTGTAGTTTGCATGTTTAAGTAGTACCTAATACCTATCAACTACATGACAGGTACCAAAAAAACCTGCTTTATAATATAAAACTATACGCGGTGACATTAATTTATTTAATTTTAGCGGTGGATCGGTGGAGGATAGACTGGGTGGAGTGAAATGAGTAGGTATCTTATCTTCATGCAATCTTGTAATGCTTCATACAGGACGTTTTTCAGCCATCCGGATAGACCGATGTTTGACTAGATGGAGTCCATGGTTTTTGGAATGATATACATAGTTGCAAAATGAACACACTGATTATCTCTCCATACAATCTGGTAAAGCCTGCAGGATGTGTGGCGATTCGGCTAGCTTCTCAGAACAATCGGTTTTCGGCCATCTGGATATTGTTGTTTGGCTAGATGAAGTGATAAAGTCAGTTGCAAAATGAAGACCCTGTTTATCTCTCCATGCAATCTTGGTAAAGCCTGCAGGACGTGTGGCGATTCGGCTAGCTTCTCAGAACCGCGGCTAACCGTATTCAGCCGCCGCGCCGAAATATTATTATTATTATTATTTTGTGGGCCTTAATATGCCGCTTCGACCAGCAAGTGATCTATTGTGGCAGCCTTTGTTTTAGAGTTCACCGTTAAGTCCCGTTGCCTCCAGGAAATTCCAGATTCTTTGGGCGGTGATATGTTGTACTTCTTGTGGGTGCATTATGTGCCGCCCTAGGTAGGTACTTCTTTTATGCATGAGTGGTCCGCAGGAGCAGAGAATGTGCATTGCAGTCTCCTCTGTCTCCTGGCAGAACCTGCAAGTTGTGTCCTGCTTCATACCCATTTGAAACAGGTGTTTGTTCAATTTGCAATGTCCTGTCAGGATTCTTGTCACTGCGCAGGTTTTGTGCCTTTTGAATTGTAATAACTCTTTAGACAGCTTACTATTGAACCCTTCGATCAGGGCTTTAGCTTGTTTTTGTCCTTTGGTGAACTTCCACAGCTTGATTGCCTCTGATTTTTCCGCGTTGTTTAGCAGAGAATATGCTTTCCGTTTTGTGATGCCACAGAACGGTTCCGGGCCGACTAGGGCCGTGTCTGCGCCCTGCCTTGCAAGTTCATCTGCTCTTTCGTTTCCTACAATGTCGGAGTGCCCTGGTACCCATCTAAGTATGACTTTGTTGGAGTTCGCCAGGGTGTTTAGATTATTTTTACAATTCTGGACTAGTTTAGAGTAGGACTCTAGTGATTCTAGTGCCAGCAGAGCAGCTTGGCTGTCCGAGTTGATGTAGATATGTTGGTTCCTTAGGTTTCTTTCAAGATTTATCTCCACGCATTTATTTAATGCGAAGAGTTCAGCCTGAAAGATTGAGGCCTCCTTCCCCATGCTGACGCTAGCTTTGAACTTTGGCCTCTCACCGTAGATACCACATCCAACATCATCACCTTTTTTTGATCCATCTGTATACCAAATGTGGCTTCCCTCCTTGAAGTCCATTTGGTCATTTGTCCATTTGTCTCTCGGAGGTATTTCCACTGTATACAGTCTAGTGAATTTGCATTCCACGTATGTGTCGTCAGTGGGCATGCTTAGGTTTTTGTTATCAAAAACAAGGGCCTCAAGTTTGCTTAGCGCTTGAGAGCGCCATTTTGGCCTTGTTAGTGTGCATATCCTGTAGATGCACTGCTTCGCCTCCTTTTGCACTTGCAGGTGGAGTGGCGTTAGATCGAGCAGTGCATCCAAGGCTGCCCCCGGTGTTGAGCATAAAGCTCCTGTTGCTGTTAAGCAAGCTGTACGCTGAAGACTGCTTAACTTTGTGATGGCTGTCTTTTGGTGGACTTTGTTACACCAGACTGCAGAGGCGTATGTGATTATCGGCCTCACTACGGCTGTGTAAAGCCACAAAGCAATTTTGGGTCTTATGCCCCATCTTGCTCCTGCCATTCGGCAGCAAGTCCACATGGCCATTTTTGCCTTTTGTATTGTGTTATTCAAATGAGCGTTCCAAGTTAGCCTTTGGTCAAAGGTAACTCCTAGGTACTTGACCTCATTTGAATAGGGTATTTCCTGTCCATTCAGTTTTAATTTGGCAAGCTTATCTAGTTTCCTTTTCCTAGTAAAAGGAACTAGTACTGTTTTGCTCGCATTGATGGACAGGTCATTTTCTTTGCACCATTTGTTTATGGTGTTGAGCGCTCCTTGCATTAGGTTCGAAGTTGTGTGGAGGCAGGGACCTTTGATTATGACTACAAGGTCGTCGGCATATCCTTGCGTGTCATAGTCTAGGTCCTTCATAGTTGCTAGGAGTTGGTCCACTGCCAGGGTCCATAGTAGTGGGGATAGTACGCCTCCTTGAGGACATCCTCTTGTGGTGTAAAATGTAAACTCAATTGCATTGAGGGTCAGAGTGACTATTCTATTTGATAGCATGCTCTGGATCCATCTGATGGTGTTTTCGTCCACACCCTTTGATGCCAATCCCTTAAGGATAGTCTCTGTGGGTGTGTTGTCGAAAGCTCCCTCGACGTCAAGGAATGCACATAGAGCTGTTTGCTTATCCTCTAGGGTTTTTTGCACTTGCGCCGAAATAAGTAATTACCGATATGTGGTGCGTGCGGCGTAACGGCGTGCGGGAGTGGCTGATTGTATTCAAATATCAGAGAACATACAGCGTGTTCAAATATCATCTGTTAGCATTTTATATTATTTTCTGCATTTTGTCATTATTGTTAAATATAAATTCGATTATTTAATTAGTTAAGAGTTATTGATGTTGACAATGTTCCTAAATCCCAGCGCTCCTTTTGGTTGACATCTGGGGTGGCGCCACTAGTAGTTTGTTGCTATTAGTTCCTTTGATTAAGTGGCGCCACCGCAGCAGTTATTATGGTTGAAGTGATCGCCGAGTCGATTCATTCGAGCACGATCACTTGAACAGAGCGCAAGTTTTGGTTAATGTAATCGCATTTGGGTACGAATAAAACATAGAAAGTTTATCCTGATACCTGCCATTTTGATTTCAAGACTGTGACCCGTCAACCCCAGAAGCTTCGTGGCAAGGAAGGTTTTACAAATTTCAGAAGCAGGGATAATTAAACGCTCACAAGGTATGAATATCTGTTTTAAATTTACTTAAACGCCGTATTCTGCTATGGCATCTTGTTAAAATTTATGTACATTGATCAGTTTTAATGCTAAGGAAGCACAGCGAAAATTACGGGTTCGATTCCCGTTCAAACCGTTTCTTATTTAAATATTTCTCGTTTAAAATTAATATTGAAGCAATACTTCCAATATTAAACTAAAAGTGTATTGTTAATTTGTTAATGTGCGTCAATTTCGTACTGACTTGTTGCTTTTGTGAATTCTTCTACATCTGCCTATTGTGATTGCGTAGATGTCGGGCATGGAACATGCGTAATTTACCAGTAAATTTGGAAGTTTGAGAAGGGCGAGTGCTTTGTGTTAGGTGACATTCGTGTGCTTAACTGTATTTATCGTTACGGAATTATTCCGGAGGTTCATACGGTTAGTCTAGCATGTTCATCTTGCTAGGGCACTCCCTAGAGATGGACATGCTAGATAAACGAATAGTTAGAATATTTTTAGGATTAAACTGTATTTATCGTTACGGAATTATTCCGGAGGTTCATACGGTTAGTCTAGCATGTTCATCTTGCTAGGGCACTCCCTAGAGATGGACATGCTAGATAAACGAATAGTTAGAATATTTTTAGGATTAAACTGTATTTATCGTTACGGAATTATTTCGGAGGTTCATACGGTTAGTCTAGCATGTTCATCTTGCTAGGGCACTCCCTAGAGAGGGACATGGTAGATAAACGAATAGTTAGAATATTTTTAGGATTAAACTGTATTTATCGTTACGGAATTATTCCGGAGGTTCATACGGTTAGTCTAGCATGTTTGTCTTGCTAGGGCACTCCCTAGAGTGTTCGACACATAGAGTGTTGCACATGTTCGACGGTCCAGTAGAGCCGATATGTAGAGCCGATATGTAGAGCCGATATGTAGAGCCGATATGTAGAGCCGATATGTAGAGCCGATATGAAGAGCCGATATGTAGAGCCGATATGTAGAGCCGATATGTAGAGCCGATATGTAGAGCCGATATGTAGAGCCGATATGTAGCGCCGATATGTATAGCCGATATGTAGAGCCGATGCAAGAAAACACTTTTAACTGTGTCGGTATCTACTTTATGGAACTTCTCATCGGCTCGGATTTCACTAATTTTCAGCACAGTGAAGGAAGACTCACGCTCAAGATCTCGGCACTCACGTGGCAGCCCAGTACTCCCATGTGGCGGCGGTGGCAGGGAACCTCGCAAACGTGGCAGAGAACAAGGGCGACGGCAGCGGCGGACCCCGGAACCAGCACGAGGCAGCGGCATAAGCAGGCAACGGCAGTTGCGGACGCCGGAACCAGCACGCCGCAGCGGCACAGGCGGTAGCGGTCGCCCAGCATCAAGAAGACGCAGCCAAGGTAGCCCTACATCCTTCCTAGTAGACGATCATGACGAATCAAACAATATTCAAAATCAGAGCCGTAGTAGAGTTTGTCTTAGAGCACGTAGTAGGACTAGTAGGGCGCCCAGATCGCAGTATGAGCCGGTGCATCGCGGTAGCGGTGGCCCAGCATCAAGAAGACGCAGCCAAGGTAGCCCTACATCCTTCCTAGTAGACAATCATGACGAATCAAACAATATTCAAAATCGGAGCCGTAGTAGAGTTTGTCTTAGAGCACGTAGTAGGGTGCCGAGATCGCAGTATGAGCCGGTGCATCGCAACACGGGTGCACGTCTCGCGTAGTCACGAACGATCAGGCAGTCAGACAGCACACGACCACTATAGGGAACGTCGCAGGGACTATCGCTCACACAGCAGAATTAGAGATCTTTCTAGACGCAGCAGAATTAGAGATCGTTCTAGTGGCGATCATAATAGGGAGTTAGTTTTAAAATTCGCGGACATGATTGAGAATCTTACTAGTAGTAGTAAAAATAAAAAATAAACATTTTCGAATACCAACGTGGTTCCTGAATTTGATCCCTCGTTAAAGAACCAAACCGTTGACAAATGGCTCTTAAAGGTGAATGAAAGCGCGATTTTGTATGAGTGGACGGAAAGGCAAACTATTCACTACGCTATGCCGAAACTTGTAGGTATTGCTAAAAAATGGTATGAGGGTTTACCGTCCCTTTTATTAAGTTGGGCTGACTGGCAACGTAAACTGAGGAGTGCATTTCCGGCTAACGAGAATTATGGTCAAATGATGTCAGAGATGCTTAATCGAAGGGCGAAATTTGGTGACTCATTAGAAACATGTTTATGACAAAGTTAATTTGATTAATCGACTAGAGGTAGTTACTGGTAGGAGGGCAGTAGAATGTATCTTACATGGCATAGACGATAGATCAGTACGAATGGGTGCGGAAGCTGCACAATTTGATGATTGTGACAAATTGTTAGCGTATCTACGTAAAGTTCAAAAGTCAGATCAAAGTAACGTTAAAAGGGCTAATACAAACAATAAGCCTTTCTACAGACCCGAAAATATAGGTAAACCGTTAATAAGGTGTTACAACTGTAAAGAGGAAGGTCACCCTGTTTCAAAATGTCCCAAACCTATAAAAAAATGTAACAAGTGTTCAGCGGTTGGCCACGTAGAATCCGAATGTTCCGTCCGGTAAATAAATTGAATAATAATGGAAATAAATCAATGATGGTCATAAAATCATCTACAGATAAAAGTAAGTCGGATAAATACGTTCAAAGTGTATTTGTTAATAATAAACCAGTAGATGCTTTTATTGACATGGGCAGTGAATTGACTTTGATATGCAAGAGTGCGGCGAGGGACATTTTCGAAAAATGGGACACTTCAGTAACTTATCCTATGTTAGGGTTTGGTGGAGCATTAGTCGAGTCAATAGGGTCATGTGTAGCCGAGGTAAAAATACAAGATGTTAAATGTAGAGTTAATTGTGTTGTGGTACCTGATCTGTTTTTGAAACACCCTGTTCTTATTGGTCAGACGTTCACAGAACAGCCCCACGTGAGAATAATAAAAACGAATGATGAGCTGCTCTTTGAAAGTTCAGTTGAACAAATTGACAAGCAAAAATTGGAACTAAAAGTTTGTGAGAACACGACTTTACAAGAAACTGGTGTCGTTAATGTGTACTGTGATACTGGTTATACCGGATTGTCTTATGTAGGTGGAGGCTATAGGGGGCAAATAGGCAGAGAATACCTCTTAGGGGAGGGTGTATATAGGTTAGTTCAAGGTAAAGGCGCTATTCTTGTGAATCCTATATCAAAACCAGTAAACTTTAAGTTAAACGAACTAATAGTACGGGCGGAAGTTGTATTAGAATCTTATGGTTTTCACAAAATTAATAAATTAAAAAAGGCGGACAAACGACTAGAACCGTTTACACTGGACGAAGTGAATGTTGGAGACGTACCAGAGAAAGATAAGGTTAGGCTTCTTAAGTTGGTCAATTCATATCGCGATTGTTTTGCCACCTGTTTGCAGGAATTAGGTTGTACAGATATAGGAAGGATATAGGAAGGATATAGGAAGGATATAGGAAGGATAATGGAAGGATATCGGGAGGATTTGGAAGGATATTGGGGTGGGTATGGGAATGATATCTAAAGGATATCGGAAGGATATTGGAAGGATATTGGAAGGATATTGGAAGGATATTGGAAGGATATTGGAAGGATATTGGAAGGATATTGGAAGGATATTGGAAGGATATTGGAAGGATATTGGAAGGATATTGGAAGGATATTGGAAGGATATTGGAAGGATATTGGAAGGATATTGGAAGGATATTGGAAGGATATTGGAAGGATATTGGAAGGATATTGGAAGGATTTTCTAGAATAAGGACTTATTATAATTAAAACTTGTTAAATTTCAAGAATGTATGTAATTGTTCCTTGTGGCAAGGAAGGTTTTACACTTCAGATTAGCGACGTTATTCGTAAATGGCTGTTGAACTCTCCAAAGTTGCTTACAGAAGATAAACATAAGAATTTCGTGATATTCTTTTATTTATTGCGCTCCACCGCGCTGTGACGCTGAGTTCATGGACAGATGACGCGTGCGGAGGCGTAGGCCACGCGTCGGAAGTCGTCCAAACACAGACATATAGCATAATGACCAGCAATATGACGTGTTTAGGTGACGATGGTGATGATGAGTCTCATTTATTATTATTACAAGCTTTAAACTTGCACTGTTCGTATGTATGTAAATGTGTAAATATGTAAGTATGCAAGTTGTCCGTCAAAATTTGCAATTCATTTTTCAGTCACTTCCCGTTATTCAATTGAGCTGACATTTTGCAAGCATATGTATATCGCATGACAATGCAATATTATGATGACTTGGAGCTGATCTGATGCTGGAGCTGGAAGGTGGCCGTAGGAACTCCGCAATAAAACGGCACAACCTCATCGAGTTTGGGCTCGTTAGAATCGTCTCAATTCTAACGAGCTCAAACTCGATGGGGTTGTGCCGTTATGAGTAGTTGATGATGGTATGCAGAAAAGTACAGTCAGCAATAAAAGCTTGTACAAAAAATTAAGGTTTTAACAGAAACTTATTTACTTGATTATGTTATAACATTCTCTCCACCCCGTATGTGGCAGTGCACAGCCGTACGTTATGCGCCGCGCGTGCGTCTCATTGTCATGTCGGCGGCGCGGCTGCGCATATTATTAATACTATTACCGATCCAGCACTTTTTCATCTGCGATAAACGAACCGACCCCGGGCCGCGGCTTGTGTGCGTAATCTACTAATCCTGGGTTGGACGTCGTATGAGATAGTTTGATTTAGATTAGCTTAGTAAGAACGAAAAAAAATATAATTCCTACCTATCGTGCGTGGCACTCGTGGCGAAGAATTATGAAAGTACTCCACTACTTCAAGTTTTATCAAGTGATTCTCAAAAGCTTATCCAACTTCCCTTAAAGATTCCCTACTGACAAAAAACTAGTTTGTGTTTCACTCTACTTTTTTTGCACCGTAAAAGATGACTCGCACTAGAACGGGCCGTGTCCGGCCCGGGGCGTTTTCTAAGAAAAACGACGGCGTTTTTGTGCGACCGAGGCCTCAGCTGAGGCTCGGAAGCGGCTCCGTGTCGGCACGACCTGGCCGTGGCTCAGCCGGGCTTTGGTATGGCTCGGCCACACAAAAACGCCGTCGTTTTTCTTAGAAAACGCCCCGGGCCGGACACGGCCCGTTCTAGCGTGAGTCATCCTTCACTCACCAGCTCATTGAGATCCAATGAGTCCAAACGCGGTGGGTTTATCTAAGTATAGGGGTATAGGAGATGTTATGTTACTTCAAGTTTTATCAAGTGATTCTCAAAAGCTTATCCAACTTCCCTTAAAGCAACTTAAAGATAAGTTTCTGACAGGAATTTAATTTGTACAGCTTTCACTCTACTTTTTTTGCACCGTCACCTACCAACTCATTGCGATCCAATGAGTCCAAACGCGGCGGGTTTATCTTCTTTTGTATGGGAGATGCTATGTTCCCATCATCAGCTGGCTGCTGCCATGATATTCCGTTATCATGTAACCGAACTGGCCCCGTAGCATGGTTGGCCTTATCACGCGATAAGTGACAAGATAGAGCATCCGTCCCTGGCTGACACCGTTCGATAGAACGAGACGACGCTCTTATCTTGTACCTTATCGCGTGATAAGGCCAACCATGCTACGGGGCCAGAACACCGGAAAGTGGCTGATAAATACCTACATACTTAAGCCAATTATTTCACTTATTAAGTGCATGGGGAACTCCAAATGTAGTTATGAAGATAAGATAAATATCTTGGCGTCACAAAAGTAGAATACAAATTCAATTCGAATTTAGCATGGCCTAGGCCGACCTCGACCGAGCTCGACTCGTTTTAGCCGACTGATATCGGCTCCACAAATAATCGGTACTTTCAGTCTACAAAGACCGAACCGACCGAGGGTCGTACCTGGCGCCGCAATACCTCTCCAATCGGACACTCTGTCCAATAAATCCGACCCAATCGAATAAATTGACTGTTCGTGAATAATCGCGAACTGATGCGGCACACTCTTGACTGCTTTATGCACCATTAAACACTTAGGAATTGTGCCAATATGGTAATAGAGCATGCTTTTGTGGGATTTAAATATGTTTAATACTGGGTAGTCGTTTAAGGGATTCGTAATTCTGTGGGCATTAAAACAAGACACGAGCTTCTCGGAACTTATGTCAGATGCAGTGCAAAATGGCATCTGTGAAAATTAAAACCTGTGTACTTAATACATAAAATGCGAAAAAAAATGTAAGTGTTAGTCAAACTGGGCCTCTCTGCAAGACTTATGCGTGAAAAAGGGGGTAGCGCCCATCTAACCCAGCTCCTCCACCAAGTTTATTTACGCCTTGACATTGTTTACCACATCGTGTGTTTGGAAACCCAGGTGTTTAATTACAGGTTTATGTGAAGTATCCAACCCGCACTGAACCAGTGTGTGTACGTAGGCTTTTCTTGGGCTTGGGGGGATTTCTGCACTCCCCTCCCCCCTGCACGTCTCAGTTATTAATAGGTTAACTGCACATTACAGTTAATTACTTAGTCAGGTGATGGGATAACCGTAACCCACATTTTTATTTCTGGTTTAAAGGAACATCACCGACTTTCGTAATTACATTGTTTACAAGGCGTTCAATACGGTTGTAACAGTATATAAAGTACGTATGAAGACACGCTAGTTCTTAGGGGCCTGGTAAAGGGTTAACCCTTTACCAGGCGAAGGGATATATTCTTCCCATATCTTATATCGATTACCGTAGTCAGGTTTTAACTCCAAACCTCCTACAAAATATTTTGTCAATCCCTGAAAATAGTATTTTATGATCTTCATTCACAACACGCTTCTAAATCGCGTAATATATCTTTGGCAGTCGTTTAAATTCACTTGAACTCTAATTTCAGTAAACTACAGAGAAATTCGAACAATTTTCTTAATTTCTATGAAACAGAAGTACATAGGTCGAACAATTTTTTGATATTTTGTAGATTTTGAGTGTTAAAAGGTAATGTAATCGTAAACATTGCTAAATATTCATGCATTATTGTGTATGACCAGAATTAGGATGTGGGTTGACATTATCCGAAGGCCTTATTAGAGTTTAACTGTGCTGTTGTTGTGTTCAACCTAGACCGAATTCATGTTTCGTTGTAGATTTGGAGTTAAACATTTCGAGTTAAACCTTGACTATGATAACCGATTATAAAACAACATAGCATGCTACACTACAGCGTTGACGAATTTGTTGAGACGTGCACTGGCCCTAAGTATTAGGAGCACCTACATAACCTTACAGTTAAGGCATCACTATTTAGTAACTAATATTTTTGAATTGAAACTTCCTGTATCACTCAGACATATAAAGCTATATGCGACCTTATTTGACATCCGATGTAATTAATAAATAATACTACTTATTATATACATACCTGACTTGTAAAACATTGACTTTTATGAATAAATATCTTGTATCTTGTATAAGATGTGGGAGGAATATATCCCTTCGCCTTCTCAAGAATATAATAAGACAAAATCGAGTATGACAGTTAAGTACTTAGACAGGCGATGGGATAACCGTAACCCACATTTTTATTTCTGGTTTAAAGGAACATTTCCGACTTTCGTAAATACATTTATAACAAGGCGTTCAATACGGTTGTAACAGTATATAAAGTACGTATGAAGACACGCTAGTTCTTAGGGGCCTGGTAAAGGGTTAAGTGAATTATGTACAAAATATTTCACCATTGTAACATTCATATGAAATATGACAATATCGTCACTCCGTTCAACCTGCGTTTATGCCTATCATAGGACTCTTGGGCTCCAATGTGCCAAGGGCTCTTTGAAATAATGGGGAGATTTGAGGATGGATGACTCACGTTACACCGGGCTGTATCCGGCCCGGGCCGTTTTCTAAGAAAAACGACGCGCGCAAAAACGAGCTTTACTTACCCTACCCAAGCCCGGCCGAGCCACACGGCTGGGCCGTGCCGGCACCGAGCCGCTTCCGAGCCTCGGCCGTGGCTCAGACGGGCTTGGGTATGGGTCGGCCACGCAAAAACGCCGTCGTTTTTCTTAGAAAACGGCCCGGGCCGGACACGGCCCGTTCTAGCGTGAGTCATCCTTTATGCGCCGATTTAATTGAAACCACTTTAAATTAGTTATAATATTTATTACATTATTACTTACAACATTAACATATATCTAAGTACCTATTAATTAGTATATTTATTACGAGTGGCCCGCTGAGAGGGGGCCTGCAGGTCGATCACGTAACGCATTGTACGCGCTTCAGGTAGATCTAAATGTCAATTTTAGTATGGGAAAATGACAGTTAAATTGTTGCGTTCGAAACGTTACGTGATTACCCCTGTGGGACGTACATATGCTGATGATGATGATAATGTTGATGATGATTATGATTGCCGTGGACGTTAGTGGTAGTGGAGTGGTAGTGGTGGAGTCAGCATCAAAAGTAACAACGCAATCGAAGATGTCAAAAGTTCTTATTCCCTTTTAATAAAGCCTTTTGACGTCTTCGTTTGCGTAGCTACTTTTGATGCTGACTGTACCTGTGCAGTGTGGATTACTAACTTGCTTCCCTTCTTCAACATATGGTAACGCATGAGATGTGAGAATGTCGTTAGCAACCAACACACACGATGTTGGCACTTGTAGATTTTTGCTCCATGTGTGTCGAAATGTTGTCATGTCGACCTAAACTCGTAAGGCAACTTTTTTTAATGTAGCACAGCACACACGGGTCACTTGCGTAACTTGTACCTAATTAACTTACCAAATACGTACAATTAGCAGCGGACGCAGACGAAGTGCTCTGAATGATCTATACAAACTCTTATTTCCATATTCTATCATATAATATATTTAATGTTTATTGTCAAAACACAGACATGTACAAAGAGCGAGCTTAAAGCTTCTTTTCTACCTGATGCCAACAAATTGGGCTAAACAGAAATAAATAAAGAGAGGAAAATATTTATAATAAGATAAGAAGAAGAAATTGATAGTTACTTCGGCTGCTGACTGTACTTAATTAAGAAAAGTGTTGCATTCGTAAAAGTGTATTTAACAATTGAAATGCAAAATGTAAGTGTCAGATTGATCCGTTATTGTTAAATATGTAGTTAGTATTTCATAGAAGTAATATAAACAAAGTTGGCTCTAACAAATGTCCTGACTTTGAAATTAGATTGTAAAGTGATCTAAACGAAATAGGTAACTTACTTATCTAGCGTCTATGTTAGTTGACTAAATTCAGTGAACAATAATTATTACATTGTTTAAATACCTATAGGTATGCAAAGTATAATAATGTTTCCGGCTCTTTTTACTCTTACACTATTATTTTCGATCTTCGAAACGTTACTGCTTTTCCAGAGATAAACTGTAGAATAATATTTGCCAAGCTAAGCTATTTAAGTACTATGCTGTGAGTTCACAGGTTCACACATTTTCATGCGCAGTTGTGTCTAGTTACCATGCCCCTTAATGGACATTTAGGAGTCGTGGCAATTAGGCTATAATCTGGAGAATGGCCGTTGTACGTCAGTTGTATGGACAGGACACATACATCCCCGAGTCCAGTTAGTTCTTCTCGGCGACCTTGGAGCCTTGTATCAGGTCTGTCTTGGTGTTGGTGCGCGCCTGCCGCCCGGCGGCCGGACGCACGTTCAGAACTGACTCCACCACTACTTCCTCTATGAACAGCTGGCTGTCATTTTCTGAAACATTAATTAGCATTTTAGGTACAGAATAGAGACTCTGTAGCCAAGTGGTAAGGCACACGAATTTCAATCCGAAAGTCGTAGGTTCGAAGATTCGACTTTTTCAAAAATACTCATTGATCATTTGATAACGTCAGCTTTTCGTTGAAGTAAAACATCGCGAGGAAGACAGTAATCTCAACAGGCTTATAGTTTTCCTTCTGGGTTGGAAGTGTCAGCTAGATGGCAGTCGCTTTCGTTAAACTAGTGCCTTCGCCAAATGTTGGGGTTAGGTGTCAAAGCGGACCCCGGGCTCCTTTAGGGAACAACCGGGAAAAACGTTAAGGGGATGATTTAGACGAGAACAGAAAGGTGCTTGTAAAGCCGGGGTTATATTAGAGCCACGCTGCGTGTCGCAACGCAATCGGTTACATACATTTTGTATGATCGTGGTTACATTAGCTCAGTCCCGCGTATCGCCACGTTCAATACAAAGTACGCGTTGCGACACGCGGCCTGGCTCTAATGTAACCCCCGGCTTAAGAGATGTCAATAGGTACATACTCTATGATACATCTGCCAAGTCGCTGGATTGACATGGAGCAGAGTAGCCCAAGACAGAAACGACCGGAGAAGGCTGGAGGAGGCCTTTGCCGACTGACAAACATATATTCCCAAAAAAATCAAAAAGAGAAATAATAGAGTCGATATAACCAATAATAGAATGTATGTCTGATAATAAAGGCTAATAATAATAATAATACGCAGCGTTTTACTCAATCCACAAAATTTATTTTGGATCTCGTTGCTACTTATCTATGTTATTATTATTAAAAGGTATGGTATAAACAAAATGTAGAAGCATCATGAGGAAAATACACCCTATTTAACATTTACGAGTACCTAATACCTACGAGTATATTAACATTACTAAGAAATCGGCAATATAGTTACAATAACAAAGTGACGTATATACCTACGATAACTAGCGAGGTCAGGGGCAAACAGTCTTCCGTCTCACTTTACTGGTTAAGTAGATAATTATCATAACTGGGAGTTTTTCTCATAACATAACTAAGACAAAAAATCTTCTTGTGTCTCGTTTATATCGTAGCTCTATTACTCCAGGCAAAATACGGTTTTGAAAAACATTAATTTATAATAGCGTTTTTTTTGTTTATTTCATTTTAAAACATTATTCTAAGTTTTATTCAAGAATCCAACAAACTTTCTATCCCGAAGTATTTATATCGATTTAAATAAAGCATGAATTGTTTTTTTTTTATTATTTATATTGAATTTTATAGAGCAAATGTAAATGAACCAAAATAAAGATAAAACTATTTATTTATATTTTTGCTGACTTTTCAGAAGTAAGTTAAGTTAAAATTTTTTTGATGTCCGAAATTTTGTTGGTTTTTTCGCTAGGTAACCATTTAATTGATAATATATCCATTACATACAAAAAATCTGCTATTATAAATTATTTCCAAATCTATCATTTTTTCCATACAAGCTGTCAGTTCATTGCCTAGACTATATACAAAATGTCACCCCCTTAGGGGATGATTTCCGGGATAAAAACTATCCAATGTCCTTCCCCGGGACTCAAACTATCTCTATACTAAATTTCATTTAAATCGGTTCGCGTACAAATTTAGACAGATAGACATACCTTCTGATCAAGTACTTAAGTATGAATAAAAGTTGATTATTTCAGACCAAAGTGATCCATAAAAAGTTAGTTACAATATGGCTCAAAAAACTATGTCAATAAATAATAATAAATACGAGACTAATTATCATATTTGTATGATAGGAGCAAGTAGTCAATATTTTACTAACTACTTAGCCCTGCGAACAAATAGTTGTATTGGGGTAATGTTTACGTTATAACTGTTATAAGACGCATCTGCAGTGGACAGTAGACTAAATAAGAGTTACTTAGTAAAAAAGTTGCTTACCAGTGGGCCCTGCTTGCAAAGTAGACTTCTGTGGTGCAGCCGCCACGGCCGCCAACACCACCAACAAAATCAACAAGAATCTCATGGCTCTATGTTTTTTTATTATAATTTGGCAGCGCACTCTCTATTTGTATCAGTGGCCAGTGCGTTTGTTTGATTTTATAATGGCCAGGACGTTCTTTATTTTTTTTTTTTTTATGTGGCCAGTGCGTTTTAGCTAAAGTGACAAGTTCGAGTGCCGCTTGCGCACTGCGTGTGAGATGTCGCCGAGTACGGAGTAGGTCGTCGACGCCGGAGGTCTATTCTGCAACAGTGCTCAATTTAATAATAATTATTATTGTTTATTTATTTCAGGCCAGGGGCCCATAAAGTTGTTAGTACAGTACAATTACTTATCATAAAACTATGTTAGTATGAATTATTACATTAAATTATATTAAATAAAATTATAACTTTGTAGTATATGCCACAGGGGCCATTTTTAGATATATTTTAGTTTTATTTAGATGTATTTTAGATTTAGTTTTGTTTAATTATAGTGCTGTATTTATTAAATGAAATAAAATGTATGTCAATCAGTGTAAAAAAAATAAAAAATTGGACTATAGTTGGGTGACCTGGACTATAGGTGTGTGATTTTTTTATTCATTAACAATATTACAACAAAACAATTATTACAATAAAATACATAGGTAAAAATAAGCCGAAAATGTATAAAGTAAAACTACATCCCGCTCCGCGTCATGCCCGAACCAAAGGTCCCCAAAATGCTTGCGGCATTGCCCGCTGAACAGCAAAATAAAATGAAATTAAATTTATATTTATATGCCAAGCATTAATCTGCCTCCACTTATTATAGATGGAGCAGTCAAATTTATTTGACAATATTATCAGGATGCTGTTGGTGCTGCTCCGAGCGCGACAGAGCAGACAGGGCCACGGGCCACTTTCTTGCGGATGATCGCGTGGAACCCATCCGTGCGCTCCGCCGCAAACATTCCCGACGCGCTACAAAAGCGGGACAGCTGCATCAACATCCTAAAAATGTTGTTGTATTGGACTCGCAGCGCACTGAATGTGGGATGGGAAAGGGGGATGGGCGCTTTGTTAAATTAAGACAATTGTATGATATCGTAATGTAGGTAACTAATATTTTTTGAGCTAACACCCATTAAAGTAGATACGTCCGTGTGTACACGTCTATCTTTTTGTTTCTAGTCTCCACTCAATTGCTAAAAGGTTAACTGGAAGAGGTCTCTTACAGGGATAAGTGCACCTTTGTACCGATTTAACCTATTTTTAACCGACTTCAAAAAAGGAGCAGGTTCTCAATTCGTCTGTTTTTTTTTGTGTGTTTCTTACGAGATAACTCGGTAATTTATGAACCGATTTGAAATCTAATTTAAAAAAGATTCAAATTTTATAGGCAAACTTGAAGCAATTTGGCTACTGATTTGAAGTCGGTTAAAATTTAAAACTTTGTTTTTAAAGTAAATTATTGTCTGTATCTTGTACCTGTGTCTTGTGTACAATAAAGTTATTTACATACATACATAAAGAGAACTTCGAGTAAGACTGATAAATCAGGTTATTAATTAATATTTAACCATTCTAATCACAACACAACTTTATTTGAATAAGAAATTAGTTACGCTACTGGTTTTTTTTCTAAATTAAGACATTTGTAGGTTCATGACACAATTCTTAACATTCATTAACGGCCTCCGTAGCCCAGTGGGTAGTGACTCTGCCTACGAAGCTGGAGGTCCCGGGTTCGAATCCCGGTCAGGGCATTTATTTGTGTGTTTATCACGAATATTTGTTCCTGAGTTATGGATGTTATATATGTATATAAGTATCTATATGTATTTATCTATTATATATATCATCGCCTAGTACCCACAACACAAGCCTTACTGAGCTTACCGTGGGCCTAGGTTGATTTGTGTAAGATTGTCCCATAATATTTATTTATTTATTTATTATGACAATCATGACTAGTAATCTCATTACATATAGGTACTCTCGAGGTACGTTTTTTTCTAAATGTGTTAAAATATAATTTAATGTAAAATAAGAGTTTTGTCTCTAAAGTTTTTCCTATGCATATATTTGTAGACTGGCCGCCGTGTTGCATAAGCGAGTGGGCGATTTCCAATCCACTCGCGTGCAGCCTACGCGACCCGACCCGCGAATACTGCACCTTAGTACTCATAACGCTCACTGACAGCTCCTCAGAGACTAGTGTAAGTCTGGTCTACGAATACGCGTAGTTACTAGGAAACTCGAGGTTAATATATGCTCTGGGTGAATGGTGAGGTGAGCAGAAACGGGTTGTGAATTGTACTACAATATTGGTAATAAAAAGAGCGTCGGCTGTCTACCAGCTCGATGGGTGGACGATATTAGGAAGATTGCGGATCACTCTTGGATAAGACTAGCTCAGGATCGAGACGGGTGGCGTACTCGAAGAGAGGCCTATGCTCAGCAGTAGGTGATAACGGGCTGAAAATGATGATGACGATGAGGATATCTGCAGCAGAGCCAAAGTAACCGACATAGCCCTCCGAATCGCTAAACTTATGTGGCAGTGGGCGGGGCACATTGCACGTAGAACCGATGGCGCGGCTTGGGTAGGCCCCCCCACAAGGTGACGATGACCTGGTAAAGGTCGCGGGAACCCGCTGGATGCGGGTGGCGCAGAGCCGGTCACTTTGGCACTCTTTGGGGGAGGCCTATGTCCAGCAGTGGACGTCTTTTGGCGTCTTTCAAAAATTTATGAAATTTCTAAAGTGTTACAATTTATTTTCTCACTCAGGTTGTTTGTATGGTTATATGGTTGGGTTTAGTCCGCTTCTCTTAGCACGCACTAATAAATGACACAATGGTATTGCATAATGTGGTCAATCAAGATGGCTACGTTATTAAATACTTACCCAGCAACCGCACGCCGACAACCTTCAGAGAAGTAAAGATGTGTTAACCAGATCACCATGATTATGTAGTAAAACGATGTATGCAAATACTTTGAATTGGTGGCTGGATAACAGAAAAATACGACATTTCGATTTCAATGACAATATATTATAAGTAAGTACGAAAAAAAAAATCAAACATAGATCCTCGCATATAGATTTGCAAAAAGATATAATTTAGTTAAGTACTTTAGTTATGTGAAATAAAAAGATTTATTTTTTTATTTTTAATTAGAATGGCCTAATAATCTGCATGCGTCGTGACATCATGTTGATTTCCTTATTGTATTATAAATTAAATTGAACTAATCATAACATAACTTACATGTACATTTGTATCTGTTAAACTATACACCAAAAAGACGTCATTTGCTGTTTTGTTTTCACTCTCCACGACCCAATATCCTTTACACCTCTTCGTTTAAGTAATTCGATCATTATCCAAATCTCCTCACGAAAAATTTGAAAACAGGATGTTCTCCTCTAATAATTTAGCATTTTTATGTGACAATATTGCTCTAAATGGTCATAAAGTGTATAAAAATAAAATAAAAAGTCCTGAGAACACGCAAATGGTCTATATAACGGCATGACAATACGTGATGCGCAGACAAACGCCAAAATTCACAGAAATCTGTGCATTTGTTCAAATGCGTTTATCCGGTTCGGAGGACCAATAAAAATCCACTAACACTTACATGATTTGTCGTTTTAAATTCTTGAAACAATCATAGCATTGTTGGTATTATTAAGCAACTATATGTGGTTAGGTAGGTACGAGTGCCAACTTGTAGGTTAGGATGTGACAAAATATTGCCCTATATTATGGTAAGTTGGGTGTGAATGTGAACCGGGCTGGCATTCAGTGACAACCAATCAAATTCGTATCTAATTTTAATTTAATTTTAATATCAGTAAGTACGAGTGCTTCGCAAATTTTTCTAGCTAATCACAATTCGAGATTTACAATAGGCCTAGCTTACACTCACAGGTGAAAGATGGGTATTGTCTGATATAACGAAGAAAAGATTTCGCTTATTTAACACAATAAAACCCAAAAATTAAAAGTAAACTAATTTAACCATCGTCAAAAGTTAAAAAACGGATTGAAACTAGGATACATCCATTGCCGCCTCACACTAGTTTGCGGCAACTCCAATTTAACCCTGTTTGCCCAAGGATCCGTGTAAAACTGGCTCTGAGCTGGCCACCACTGTCTTGGCCAGTCCATTGGCCAGTTTAACCCCGGGTCTATGTAACCCGCTTGAGCGGATGAAGACACAGCGCCTGGGTGAATTTGGACGATACCAGACGCGTATTTGCCGTCGATTGCTTTGGTGTACGTGACAGGACTGTAGTAGTCATGGCTGACACCGGGTGCTGGGTAGAAGTGGACGCCTCCCGAGGACGATATTCGACCGTTTCTGGAGGTGATACGAGCGACGGAGGACACGCCGAATATGTTTGGGTCGTCTGATTGCCGCTCTTGTCTGTAGTTTGCAGATGTTTCATCTGCGAATAGAAAAAAAAATACTTTTTCATCTCTCCTGCTCTGAAAGTTGATTTTTCATGGGCATATAGCCGGGTGGAAAATAGCTTTTTCTCCCCTAGGGTGGAAAGTATTTTTTTTTTATTGTTACGGTCAGCCACGGAGTCGAAGATAATAGAGTTACGTCAAATCATTAAAATAAAAACTTTTCACAAATCGACACTCAGCTATAACAGCATTAACGAGTTGTTTATTACGATAATAGGTTGATATTAAATTATTTTTCCTCACAGTCGAAATGAAAAGTAGAGTGTTTAACTCGGGTGAAATTACCCATTTAACCCTCGAACAATTGGCGCTCTCACTTCGTTCGAGCGCCAGAAATATCTCGCGTTAAATGGGTCACTTTCAACCCTTGGTTAACAATCTACTATTTCACTCCTCATGCTCGAAAAGTGTGTCATATTAGGCTTAGAAAGCGGGGCTAAAGTAGTACATTTAGCCCCTAGGGAGAATATGTATACATATTTATGATTTTGAAACATTTTAATTTGACCAATCAAAACATTTCACCGTATTAACTCCATCAATCACAACCCTTTAAAAAAAACATTTCTATTTGCTATCGACCAATCAGGAAACAGAATTAATTTCAAACAACAGGCGTTTTTTATTCCCTAACTCACAATCATGCCGTTTGGACGCGCCTTTAAACGGTCAGAGGCGTTTATTTTTGGTGTCAATATTTTGTATCTGTGTCAAAGCAGATCATTAAAAAAAACATGCCGCCAAATTGGACAATCTTTTCGCCGTGAAATTTATTATTGATTGTGGATGAATAATCTTTGTTTTTACGATTGTCTCGCAGTCGAAGTGAAAAGTAGAGTGTATAACTCTGGTTTAAAAGCCATACTCGTATCACTCAAACAATTTTAACTTTTTATGTAACTTGGATATCTTGTAACCGTTCAGTAGATCGTATTATAAATGTAAGCGTTTACCCAATTAATTGTATCCATAATACTTAACATCTGGAAAATGTGTTTTTTCTCCTTTTTCACAAAAACAAATAGGCTTTATGGATGTTTATATTATAAGTAATGACATTAATTTATGTAGGTTAGTGAAAAACAATCAACGTGTGTCTCATTAACCTATACGGGAGTCCCACAATTCCCACAAAACCACTCAGGTGACCCCCTGCGCCCCGGGTACCTAGTGTACCTACGTACGGGGTACTAAAACAGCCGGAGATCCGGATATACGAAAGAACGGAGGAACGGAGAACTTTGTTCGCTTCGCTCGCTCGTTCAATGAATGAATAAATGAATGATCATTCATTCATTTATTAATTCATTAATGAAATATTTTATTTCAGGTCTTCACCGGCCCATATAAGAGGTGTTTTACTAACATTTTAATGATAAGGTTAGGTTACACAATACAAAGCTTACATACAGTTAACAAGCACCATTTTAATTAATTAATTAATTAAGTTAACCTCAGTGAAATGTATGACTAAACGACAGTTCATTTGTTTTAATTCAGACGAGAACGTGCATTTGATTTGAACTGAAATCGGCTTTGTATTTTGTCGAGCGATGGTACGTACAGTCACCTACATAACATGTGACACAGCAAACGGCTAATCATATCTAAAATGGTTTGGCTACAGAGCAGCCTCAATAAAAAATGTATTAGCGATAAAGTACCTATAATCAGTCGCTTTCGTAAAACTAGTGCATATGCCAAATCTTGGGATTAGGTGTCAAAGCGGACCCCGGGCTCCTTTAGGGGCACAACCGGGAATAACGCTAGGAGGACGACGAAAGTATAATCAGTGCAATTTCATTGTCAACATACCTGCCCGAGCCGCAACGAAAACAAATGTAGCTAATGTGAGGAACCACGCAAGTCTCGCCATCTTGACAAACCACCGTCAAATGCAACCAAACCACCGCATCCCCAATTTATATATATCCCAGATAAAATTACAAGTTTTCTTTAATAACATTTAAAACGGTTCTTAATAAATATTGATGGAGCGCGTTGGCAGATCAATTTCCTATTCAAGCGTGAGATGCCTATAATTTCTCCGTCATTACAGTTTTGACGTGAGACATTAACCAATATAACAGCTTTGTAAAAATAGTAATAGCGTTTTAATACCAGCAATTGTTTAAAGTAATTATTTGGACTATTGATTGGTGTGAAGATCAATAAATTGAGGTAACTGTACTTGGAGATTGAAGATTCTGCGGCAAAAAGTCGCCCACGTGTGTCTGGGTTGCTAGGTCGAAGTAATATTAGGTACTAGCTTTTGCCCGCGAATTCGTCACAAAATCTAATATCAAATATGCTATTATACTTCCCACAGGCGCAGCATCAATTATCGCACTACCAAAGAAACTTCCACCCCCATTTTCACACCTTTTAAGGATTATTTCCGGATTTTTTGGGTTAAAAACTATCCTATGTCCTTTCCAAGGTCTCAAACTAACTCTTGACTTCGACCACATAATTCCCGTACAAATTTCCACAATCCATTCACTCCCTTAGTTGATGATTTCCGGGATATAAAGTATCCTAATATGTTCTTTACTGACCTAAATGTATCCTCATCTAAGGCCGACGCGTGCGGCGGCGCGACACGCGAGATGTCAGCACTATAGAAACGCTCACGCCTATACAAAGTATTACTTAGGTGCTTTGTGTTAGAAAAAGGAACTTAAATTAATTCTTATTATCATTTATACAATATGTATCGAGCCTTACAAAGTAATTCATGTTTGTAATTGTTAATAAAGTAGTAAATAGTACGGCAAATGACAGGATCTTAGCGGTAGTACTTTTCAATAGAAACTTCCGGTCCGGCCTAATTCATAGATTTTGCAAATACAAGTATTAGAAAAGAGATCAAGTGTTTAATAATTGTTTGTTGTTCTAATAAGATTATTTAAGTAAATATTGACCGTGTCAAACGTAATACTAATTGTAAAAGTTGTTAAAATACCGAGTGATAATGTTTTGGGCCGTCTCAAGATGGCGGCGGAGGGGACGAGTCCTTGTGTTGTGTTGTGGTTAGATTGGGAGTTATTAAATTGTACTTCGTATATTTGGGGTCTTTACTTTCATTTGTATCCCACCAAAAACATAAAAGTAAAAAAGGAGAGCCAAGTTCAATACAAAAATTATGCTTTGCTGTGGGCTTCGCCGCAAAAAGAATGGAGATCTAAATGAGTGCCAAGTTGTATGCAAAATCCAAATATGTATTTATAGGAACAAAATAACATCATGGACAAGTATTAAACTCTATGTCTTTGCTTTATTGGATACCTATAACAATTGCTGTTATTTAAAAATGTGAGATCTTAAAGTAGGTTAGATTTGACTTGGCCAGTTTTCATTACATTTCAGTCATTTTATAAAGTTATTCAACATATACATTTTTTTAATTCTGATAAAAACTGGCCAAGTCAAATCTAACTTACTGTTCCTGCGACCAAGTTGGAACAATCAGTCTCACCTCTCAAAGTCTGACGGCATCTCATAGGTGCGTCGGCGTCGACGCGACGGCACATAGACTCGACTCGGCTGAAGTGGAATAAGGACTGAATCAGAGGATTTTTTTATTGACTGATCTGGGAATACACTCAATTCTCGTCGGCTCGACAGCAACAGAACAATATTAACAACAGGTTCCATACATTTAGCACGATTAGATTCAGTGATGCGCTCTGACGTGACGGCTCCGGTTGTGTCAGGCGTCAGACACACGTCAGACTCGTCATAGCTCATCCGAGAGCGTCACGTCAGATACCTGTAAATTGTATGGTATGGTATATGGCTTTTGTGTTAATGAGCGAATATTGAATTGTAGTAGTAGTTTTTTTTACTTCACCTGTACCTACCACTGATAGAGTTCCTTTTGTCATACAAACAAACAGACATGATTATATTATTATATTGATTACTTCCTCAAATAATACATTCCTGTTGAACCATTTGGCACAGGAACCACAAAAATTACGAACTTTGCATATTTTTAAATTTTAATTATATTCTAGACATGTTTATGGAGCTTAGAGAGTAGATAGGTATTTAAATTAGGTGTCGAAGAAGGAATTATCGTTTGGGGCTGCTTACCTAATTGCAATTTATAGCAAGACCGCCAAGGCCTAGGGGCATATTTCATACTAGACTTTCACACTTTCATTGTGTTCTTACCGGCACTGTTTTAAAGCCTGGTCGTATCTACGAGGTGCGGCCATTTGACGGAAGATTTTTACTTCATCATAGGCCTTTCAGTCTATTACAGACTATAAAAACAGTGTTAAGGGGAGAGACAACGTCTCTTATGGCTATACGAGTATAAGCCGATACGGGAGCGGCACGCAAGTCATGCAAATGAAACAGCACCAATAATTGGTTACCGTAAAATGGGGTGAGAAGGGATTGGCGGGGCAGATGGGACGCGAATATTTTCAGTTGCTACTTTGATTTTCTGTCTCAGGTAGCCCTAAAAGTAATTTTATTATACGTTTAGGCATATTTTCTTATCTTTGAACGCGGAGTAGCCAACTGTGGATTCTAGAAGCGAGAGGTGAAAGATGATGCCTGGAGTGGAACCAGGGTTGTGGGGAGCGATCATGCGGGAGAGGAGCGATAAATTCATATTTATAGTTTCCGAGATAAAACCTATCAAAGTTTATTATTTTTCGGACTTCACAACACTAGCAAACTCCTTTGGGGGTACTTGGAACTTCATACCGCTTGTTCCTTCGATTAAAGCTCAATTTTGTGTGAGGGAGCGGAGTTACAGAAAAACACATGTTGTTTCGATGCTGGTGTAATTTCAACTAAAATGTTAACAAGCTACCTAGGTTAGATATGTTTGCATAGATGTATTAGACACCGCTAGAGTTGTTCGAGTGACGTCTAAAATATTGCAAAAAATTGCGAAGTAGGAAAAAATTATGAACTTTGAAAAGCTTTATCTCGTAAAACTATTAGGTCTACAGAGACAATTCTAGTCTCATATTGTAGCAAATTTAGTCTACTTTAAAAACGTCATTAAAAGGTTCTATCACAAACGAGCCCTTTAGGTATTTCGGGGTATTTTCGATTTTTGACATAGTTGCGTTCGGCGCTCGAGGTCACAAACTTGGATTATTAATTGGGCCAACATCATCAATACCAAAAACGTCCTGGTTGTCACTCTGGGTCTCCGTGACCCAGTGACCCAGGTACTTGTGGAACGTGTGCCTTAAATACCAGCAACACACTCTTGGAAGTATTATACCTGAGCCCATGGGACACCGCATACTCTTCGCAGACCCTGAGCAGCTTGTTAAGGGTATTGACTGATGGGCCCAACAACACCATGTCATCTGCATAACTAATGTTATTCACAAATGTGCCATCCACTGAGCATCCAGTCATAGTGTTGTTGAGCTCATCAATCAACCGATTCACATACAGACTGAAAAGTTTGGGCGATGACAAACCCCGCACTCCAGCCTGTACGAATCAGAAAGCGAGTTGAACCATCTGACAACATTTTTCTGGTGACCGTACCAGTACCTGAACAATTCAGTCAACTCACTGGGCAAGCTGGTATCCTCGTACAGTTTCTGCCACAGTTTATCATAGCGCACCAAGTCGAAGGCTTTCGACAAATCAAGGAAACACGCGTACACAGGTGTTTCCCTGTCTGTGTAGTACCGGACAGTGTGCTTGAGACAAAGAACTGCAGTCTCCGTGGAGAATCCGGACCTTAAACCGAACTGTGCATCATTAAGAGTCAGGTGTTTCCTCAGTTCCCTGTCCAACACACTGTCCAGCACTTTGGCCACAATAGTAGCCAACGAAATGGGTCTATAATTATTTATGTCAGCGTTGTCTCCTGTCTTGTTCTTAACAATGGGCACTACCACGGTCCTCATCATGTCATCTGGTAAATACGAATGGCCGACACAGAAGGTGAAGAGTAAGGCGAGTACTCTTGGCAAGTGCACTCCGGCGTTACTAAGAGAGTCGTAGCCAGGTGATTTTCCGCGTTTCATGCTCTTCACCACCGTGTCCACCTCCTTCGCAGTGACCCGCATATAGGGCCCACCAGACTGCCGCTCTACCTGCGGGACCTACCCTCCCGTACCCGTTCGAGACTCGACTTTAAAGTGTGTCCTGAATTGTTCAGCAATTTGGTACGGCTCGCTAATACTCGTACCCCCGACACTCACAGGAAGACTCGACCTCGGGCTCAATTTGCGTGTATTTTTCCAGAAACTAGGAAAGTCCTTTTTTGAGTGATGCATCGCTATAATGTTCATCTTAATTTGTTCAGAGTTATCTTGGCACCACTTAAGCTTACGTTTAAAAACCTTCCTAGATCTAACATTTCATTGTGCAAAGATCCTCCATTCGGCTTACCACACAAAATCCAATTTTGAAATGCAAGTCGAGCTTCCGAGTGGGCCTGTCGTACATGCTTGTTCCAGCCAACAACATGTTTTTTTATGTTTAAAACGCTTTTTTATAGAGAAACTTACGGTGGCGGCCTCACTTAAAATATTTATAATTTTTGCATGTAAATAGCTTGTCAATAACTAACCTAGAGTCTGACCAGCCAGCGAGTCGTGACAGTAGCATTTTTATCAAATTATTTATATGGCAGCAATTTTACCTATGAATTAAACTGTCAGTTATAAGTACTTATGACGGCTCCATACATTTCGTGTTACCAGCATGCGTTTTTTTTAAATTTGCCGCCATTTTTCACTGTCACGACTCGCTGGTCAGACTCTATGATCTAAATTATTACATTGCTTGTCACTACACTCTCTGAAATCGTCCGGAAAATAAATAAATCTAAGCTTTTCATCATTTTTTAAAACATGTCAACTGTTCAGATGTCCTTTCCCCCCAAATATTTGAACTTAATGTTGAACTATTTACTAACCTTATTAATCCCAAATTACATTTTATTTCTAGCGGGTGATGATCAGACCAATACACATCGCAGTGAACTTTAACGTCTACGACTGTTAAATGGCTTTACCGTTTACCGGTAACATTGGCCATGTAAGTAGGTATGCATAAACTCCACAAAAAAAGTTTTCACTGCTTTTATTGTAGTTTGTATTGTGTTGTAAGGCAAATTACAAATAGAAATAGTCCATATCCCACATCTCGAAAACTACAAGAATTTGCATAGGAGCATGTGTGGGTCAAATAAGCCAAGATGACCTCCTCCATACGGTACCATCCTTGAAGTTTTTGCACCTAACTAAAACACCTTGTATTTTATCTGGTCAGAATGTTTCTTGATTTGATAAGGCACACGACGCTGCTTCGATGTAGATATTTATAGTGTCTTTAGATACTTACCCATTTAAGGTGCCGTAGGTTCAGCGAAGTTAAGCGAACAGAGTTTTTTAAACAATATAATACGTCTGTTTATAATAATACTTATAGTTTAAAAAATAGGAATAGTAATCTTGAGGCTTTTCTTCAGCGAGATCAGTGATTTTTCACTCGATAGAAAAAAAATCACGAACGTAGGTCTAAAATACACTTTAAACATCCGTGACAAATTATGCACAAAAGCTAAACATACCTATCAGAATTGGTTCTAAATATCGGCAATATCATGTTTGAGGGAACTTAGTGATTACTTTTTTATTTATTTAAAACATAAAAAAATTAAATTAAAAAACATGATATCCGCGGTTCCGAACACGCACTTCCATCTCGCTCACGCGTATGCTCACATTGCTCAGTGAGAGGGAGAGAAGACGATGAACCTACGGCGCCTTAATCCTTTTTTTCCAGCTATAAGAATGTGAGCGTAACCATGGCAAGCGCCCCAATACGCGTCGAATTCGATACCTTTCATTAAATGTACCTATAATACACCGTTGTAGGTTTTATCTTGTGTAGGTAGTTTAGGAATTGCCATGGCCACCTTGTCTCCATCATCAGATTACTCCGCCATAATATTTTTCGTTGTCACCAAACGTACAATAAGTATGCCAACTTGCTAAGTTTCAGCTTAATCGGTACAGGCAAGTTGCACAAAAATGGTTTAAGTACAAATTTTGAAGGATAATTTAACTACGTATTTCTTTACATACATAGAACACTGCAAGTTAATGTAAATATTGTAAAGAGAACCTCATAAGCACATAGGTACGCTTCGTACTTGTAGGTATCTAAAGTGTAAAGCTTCTCACAGACTTGAGCGGCTTGCGGTAGCGGTCGATAGTAAATTTGACATTATCAAGTTTATTATCAATGACCGCCACCGCAGGCAGGGAATTATGATTTATGAGGCTGTGCTTGGGCTATTGACTGCTGCGTGGCGAAGACTACTGAGAGAGAATCATACTCGTACTTAGGCTCAAATCTATGATTGCCACTGTGCCGCTACACCTTCTAAGTATTATTAAGTATTTTTAAATATTTACTGATGTATTACAGTTCATTGACCTCTACATCAATATATATACTCGTATGTTGTAAATATTCTGCAGCGTCGTCGGACTTCCTAATCACTCAAGTTCAGTCCACCGAACGGTGTTTATTTTTATTGCCCCTTACAGTTATTCGCCTACGTACACATAGATATTCGTAATTATCATGATAGTAGGGCTAACATAGTCATTTTCGCCAGCATGTAAGTACCTTTACCGGGTAGGCTATTTTGAATCTTTTTGATTTAACCTCGAGGTCGATTTTAGATTGTAAGTATATATTTTTTTGTTAATTCTTGAATATTTTTTCTTAATAGGCATTTCTTCTGATGGTTCATTGCCTGTCTCAACTCATAATTAACATTAACGTATATAAGACGGTGAAATCAGTTAAGACCTCATATCGGTGTGTGCTAGGAAGGCTAGAACATTTGCAGTCATGTCTGGACTTAAGTTGTTGTTTTTTGTGATTGGTTTTTCTGTTGCAGCGGCTGCTCCTATTGTTTTAAAAGGTTTGAAGATATCATTTTGTTTTTGAGGCATCCTTACCTAACATTTGATGTAATTTCTAATTGAGCACGAGTAATATGATGATAACGTTAATTTTCATTACTTAAGTACCTATCCCTTTACAACCGACTTGATACGATTTTTTTTTACATTGGATTGTCCATTTTTTGACAGTTGTCAATAAAGTTCATTTTTGACTTGGCAAATCACGATTTCTCGGTTGTAAAGGGTTATATATGTGGTATTCGAATGTAGCTCAATTATCTCCATCTCACTCGCACCTGTATTTCCGGCCCTCTCACTCACCGGCGTTTAAAATGGCCGAACCTTTTGTATAGTGCTTATATTAAATAAACGTAATTAATTAATTTACGTGTTTAATTGAAGATACAACAGATTGGCGACGAGGATGGGATCGAACCCACGCGTGCAAAGCATTTATACGTATTTCTAATGCCAGAGACTCGATCATGCTACAAACTTACTTTTTCATCATCATACACATCAAACGCTACAATATATTTATGAATTGTTTATGTCAAGTTGATGGCAAAAATGTCAGCCCACCTGATGGTCAGCGGTCAGCCGGTCATCGTAACCTATGGACGCTTGCAAGTCCAATTACCTGTTACAAATGCACGTTGCCCGCCCTATTACTCAAAGTCATCAATATTATTTATTTGCAGGGTCATCACCATCGGGAGAAACAGTAATCGCTATATCATCATCAGACCCTAACGTCGAAAGATATATTTCATTCAATTTCCCCAAGAACGAAGCTACTGAAGACACGAACGGCAACCCCGCAGATCCGTTCCAGGGAACCTTTAGTACTGCTATAGCTGGCACCAATACATCCACTGGAAGGGGCTTTGGGGCCTTCAATCCGTTCTTTCTACCTTTTTTCAATTTCCCAAGTTTTGAGGGCTTTGGTCTGAACTTTGGGCCTTGGATGAGAGGAATTGAGAGCCAGGGTCCAATGGGAAATGGGGAGGCGAACACAGTTACAGCCATCAATGACAATGGCCATGTGTATGGCAAAGTCAAAACAGTTACTTTTGACAATGCCAGAGAACACTGAATAAACTAGCCCTAAGTATGTATGTAGATTTTAAGAATTTTAATAAGTTAGATGGATGTTGGCATGACATTTGCAAACTCGAACTCATTTCCGTGATATTTTATGTAAGTCGATAGGAAAAAATGTCAAGGAGGAATAGATAAGTCGCAATAAAATATATTTGTGTAAGAACTAGAATTTTATTAACACCCATCTGAAAGACATTGAGACAAGTATAACAGTCGTCTCAGTGTCTTTCGACAATGAAATACTTTTTAGTAGAAACCATTGTTGACTGCGTGTGATTGCGCAGCCTGAAGTCCTGGGGCGTTGATGCTGGAAGCTCCACTGTGTTGGATGGCACCTCCGTGCTGTTGCATAGCCTGGGCAGTGCTAGCTCTGTAACCACCGTTATTCTGAGCAGCGGACACAGCAGACCCAAAGTTACCCATACCGTTATGAGTCTGTGCAGCGGACATCGCAGATCCATAGTTCCCACCGTGCTCCGAAGCGGCCACGGCAGATCCGAAATCTGAATGAGCATCATAACCCAAGCCCCTCACGTTCTGACCGGACGACACAGCCGACTGGTAACGTGGGTTGTTCTGGACGGCGGAAGTCGCCGATCCGTATTGGAGACCGTTCTGGGTGTGGGCGGAGGATACTGCAGAACCGAGACCGCCGTAGTTCTGGGCTGAGGAAACGGCAGAGCCGTATGTGTTGCGCCCGTAGGCGGGGGCTTGTTGGTAGACGGGGTAGGAGGGTGCGGCGCTGGCCATGCCGACGCCACTGGCGTAGTTGCCGTTAGAGCCCATGCCAGCGCCATAGGCCTGGGCGTCACCGCTCTGGAAGGAGGCTCCCATGCCCGTGGAGTGGCTGATGCCACCGATGTTGCTGCTGAAGCCGCTGCCGAAGCCGAAGGCCATGTTGGGAGAGCGGCCGATGCGCATCACTACTCCGGGCACGTATTCGTCTGGGAGAATAGATATCTTAAGTACAAGTAGCATTTGCAAGTGAAACCTTATACATAAACCCAGGCTTTGTTTATGAAAAGCGACGCGGCTCTTTCTCCAAAACACATTAAGAGTTTTAATACCTACCACTTTTACTAAAATAGCTCTGACAGACTAGCTAATACTGGGCATATTATAATGAACATCTGTAGAACTCAAATAAATAACATTTAGGTACTATTGAAAACTACTGCAAAAGAGAGCCGTACGAGCGATTGCACAGTTAGGCCAAAGAGTCTCCGCAAGACCTTACTTCCAGTCCCTCGGGATACTCACGTTACCTTCCATCGTTATATTTCAGGTGGCTACATACCTACGTGCGATGTCATTTACACGAATACGCGATACACGGTCGTAACCTGCGTAACGCTATCAAACTTGTTGGTGTTAAACATAGACTGGCGAAGTCTGGCAAACTAACACATGTCATGGGACCAATGGTGTACAACCAATTACCGGCACATATCACAGATGCACCATCACTGGCCAGCTTCAAATCACGGCTCAAATTATGGCTTATCGAGCACACTTTTTGTAGATTTAGCGACTTTAGTACGAAATAGGTCGCACTTTGTGTAATGTGTACAACTATGTATATACAATTCGTTGTATCTAAATATGCTTTAATTTTATTTTTATGATTATTTATTATTTTTACAATTATGATTGTTGACATATAATATGAATTATTATGAATAAATATGATTGTGAATATTGTGATTATGATTACTTATATACAAACACTGGCAGGAAACTAACAAGTGCATCTCTTTACCTACGTCTTTTGTAACATAATGCAATCTAGAGCGAGAGCGCGTTAGATTTCCGACAAATGAGTTTACGAAACTGCCTTGTCTAAAAAGTCATCTAGAGCACTGAGCCATTTCAGTTTGGACTGGAAGAATGCTGTAGGACTAATTTTATTTTTAAAACTGTGTTATACACTTTTTCAAAATAAAATTATTTTTACATAAAAAATAAATCCTTACCATCAATAATAACAGGCACGGCACTGCAAGCCGCCAACGCCGCGACGAAAACAACAACAACAACCTTAGCCACCATTTCTAAATCTCGCTGATTGCTTCTCGAGGAAACCTTTCTCCGACACTGGATGATCATCACTCACATCCCCAGCCTTTTATACAAAGAAAGTTCCCCACTCTCTGACCCGGTGAGACATCGTGAATAAAACGGTAAAATTAGATAGGTTTGCATTGATTTTTATCGTAAATTTTGAGTACCACTTAATTGGCCGAGCTGGCGAAACAGGGGTCAGCAGTTTGAGAGTGATTTGGAGTGTGCCAATTTCTTTCGTGCCCATAAATATAATCATTGTTGTGGGTGTACTTAGCTAACAATTATAAAAAAATCTAAAAACAGGTACCCGACTACGGAAAAGTAACTGAAAATAAAGTGTTTTGTTTTTTATAAAACGTAAGTGTATGTGGGGGGTAATCACGTAACGTTCCGAACGCGCGTCGGTTCAATTTAACCGTCAATTTTCCATATAAAAAGTGACATTTAAACCTACCCGACGTTCGTACAATGCGTTACGTGTACGTGTCATACAGGACGGAGCATACTTTCAAATCGTTTGACACCTCACCGCTACGATGGAACACACGTAAATACAAAAATAGATTCATGAAGACTTAGAGTGAAGAATATGTTCCTTCGGACTTCAGGAAGATGAAAACATCGAGGATTTCCTGAAGTTCTAGTACAGTCGACGTGAAAGATGTATACATTTTTCGCCTTTCAGGCCCTAGCCCTGTGAGCACAAAATTTCACGAAAATCGGTCGAGGAATGCAACCTGTAGACTTGTAGAGGAGGACAGCCGGACAGACGCCGGACATACGAAATGATTTTAGCCCAAACTGAAACGGAGAACTTCGGTCGCTTCGCTCGCTCGTACAATTAAGGTGCAAAAGTGTAAACATGTATTTGACGTCCACTGTACCTTAAATATACTTTTAACCGGTAATGTAGGTCTTGCGACTTTGCGACCTCAGAATTTCAAAGATGCTAAGTTTTTCAACTGACAAAAAAAACGGAGGAGGTTCTCAAGTCGACGCGTATATTTTTTTTTTATGTATGACCACGCATAACTTTTTACAGAGTAGTTCGATTTGGATAATTCTTCCCATATAAATTTGGAAAAAAAACCAACCTGAAGGGTAGGAAAACCGGGGATGATTGATTTTTCGTCGGTTAAAACTTTGTTTTTAAAGTTAATTATATTCTTTGTCTTTTTTCTTCCTCCCAAATACAAGTTCAGTATGTAAGATCATGGATATTATTCGTAGATACATGACTAGTATTGGAATCGTACGTCAAATATTTCAAAAACAATATTCAGTCGAAGTGAAAACCATTTGTTTCCGGGGTCCACTGACTCCGATATTACCTAGTCGTTGATTATAGGTAGGAGTGACTCTTACTTGTTTCTTACTGCCACAATTGTCAGGTAATTAGGTATGTCACTTTTGGAAAGTTTTCTTTTCGAATACGTACAGTCAACCAATTTGATTCCTAGGCCACCGTAGAACCATGTCGTTTTAACTGCTACATAGCGACGCAATAATCCTAGTAACCCGGTTTGACATGGCATTTACAAAGGCAAGGTTCTATGCTGGCCTAGGAATCAAATTGGTTGACCGTACGTACCTGATCATCTGCAATTTATTTATTAAATAAATAAATAAATGTAAAATAGTGACTTATATGGCAAAATGAAAATCAACAGTACAATTAACGAGAAACCGTTTTATTTTATCACCTTTACAAACAATAGTTAGGTGTAAGAAATAACTTTATGTTGTTAAACTATAACGTTAACTAAAAGTTAAGTTGTCATGGTAAAAATTCTTTTATCACAGTTGCCTTAAAATTGAGTATTATTCACTCCTAATTTCTATTAAATAAATATCCATACTTAAACACTCGGGTAATTTCACTAAAGCCTAGTTGTTTTTGCGACCGGCAAAAGCAAAGGAACCGGAAACAGCATAGTCCTGGCCGTGTCCGTAAGTTCCTTCAGGTCCGTGAGGTCCTTGAGGTCCCTGTCCGTGAGGTCCTTGAGGTCCCTGTCCGTGAGGTCCTTGAGGTCCCTGTCCGTGAGGTCCTTGAGGTCCCTGGCTGTGAGGTTCTTGAGATCCCTGGCTGTGAGGCTCGCTGTGATCACCAAAGAGCGCTTGATCATTCTGCTCTTGCTGGCTGAGGTCATTATGATCATCATACGCAGGGTCATCATTATTCTGTGCCTCATCATGGTATCCACCCTGGAACGGACCCGGGAAGCCGTAACCATTGCCAGCGCCAGGGCCGTAGTAGTTCCCGTTAAATTGGTTATTGTAGCCTCCTTGCCCGTTGCTGAAGCCAGGTCGAGGCAATCCTTGGTTCGGTTGACCTCCGAAACCTTGGTAGCCACCGTAACCAGGTTGCGGACCGTAACCAGGTTGCGGACCGTAACCAGGTTGCGGACCGTAACCAGGTTGCGGACCGTAACCAGGTTGCGGACCGTAACCAGGTTGCGGACCGTTGAACTGGTTATTATTAGGGTAGTATCCATTACTGTAACCGCCTCCACCCGCTGCTGCTGAGGACTGGGACTGGCTAATACCAATGTTAATAGCCGGTGGATATCCCTGCTGGTACCCCTGTTGGAACCCTTGTTGCCCCCCGAAACCCTGATTCCCGCAGATCCCATACTTTCTGCACAACCTCTTTCTATGTCCACGTGGTTCTCTCACCAGCGCCGGTCCACTTTCAGCATCTGCAATTTAAAAAGTGTTACACTAAATGTCCTATTATGGACAATAAAATAACGGTGCCAATGTCTATCGTTGAGCGAAATTTATCGCAAAGTCATGACAGGTAGATATTATCGAACAAGTTTATTATAGTGTAGCATCGAGAATTGCTACAGGCAAAAGTGGAACATGGAGTAATCACAGGGTATTTTTTTTAAACTGCTAAGTAAAGTTTGGCAGGTCAGTAAAGTGTAACCTTGAGTTAGGGCCGCGCCGAAGCACACAAGGGCGATGGCAAAAAGTATTCTCAGAGCGGTCATTTTGCTCCGTTACGTGTTTTGTTGTTGTGTTAGTTTTTTGCGGGAGCATATAGTTTTTATAGGTCGTCGCGAGGCCGCCCCCACACGAATCAGTGCGAGTTCCCACGGATTCGGAAGTTATTATCGCGAATTTGTAAACAATGCTTTTCGGAAGCGTTCTTCTTTTAGAGGTTTGGTTGATGTATGTGTATCGCCTCGCCAGACAATGGGCTCAGTAGATGATCGTAAATGGAGATTAAGTTTTAGAGCGAAATGTTTTTGGAATTGGTTCCTTTGGTATATCTCCAATATCTCGATGTAGTCTTTCTATGCAGATGCACGCATCTCTTGGATACAATTTTTTTGCATTTCATTTAAAGAACTGTAAGTAGTAGTAGGTAGCTGTAAATATAGTAACTGCATCTAGAGCATTTTTGCTATATAGGTGATTAAGGCTGGAACCCACGATTTTTTTAAGGCCTTTAATTAGATTAGATTGTTTTTTCTTCATAATATTACAATATAAATTAAAGCTAGCTTAATCTATATGAATTTATATTATGATCGTCAAATAGAATATGAATTTTGATAAAATTTACAATTCACTAATATTAAGCTAAGTATTATTTTATTACTAACAATAATGTAATGATCCATGTTGGTCCCTGAATTAATGAATTGATTGAAATGAATTAATTGAAAAATGTCACAATTAATTAATGACTTGGCAAAAATAAAATAAATATACGGCTAACTTAGAACAGTTAGAACTCTTCACTGGCCATATACATTTTATTGCGTCGTTTATTGAAATTGATAGCTTTTTTATTATATACTTACAACAACAACTTACTTTGGTCGAGTTTTTATATTTTATCACTAAGCATACCTACAACATATCGTACCTAAGTTATATACGTAACCATCATGCTCATAAAAATTATGACTAGTAACGATAAAGTTCATAGGTCACAAATGTCACAATATCCTTCATCATCTCACCAGTACCTACTTACAAGATATTTCCAAGGGGAAACCATCGCAAACCTGCAAGGTCAATTCTCACAACCACAATGTTATCAACAGCCCGGAAGTGTCCATTTCCTATTTACTAATAAGTTTTAATTCGTTTATTAGCATAAACTGCGAATTTACTATAAAAGAGCCGGCAAGGCGGCGCGTGGGTGGCGGGTGACCCTGCCAGATGCGCAGTGACAGCTACGCGGAGCTATAAACTGTAGCATTGTATGGCCTGGTCACTTGGATAGGTATACCTTTATGATACTCGTACTGATATGAGTCACCCGTATTATATCTCTGTTTTCTTGAATATAATGCAGGTATGTGGTGTAATGGTGTTGTGTTCCTTGGTGAGTAAGGTCGGTGTGATTCTTCTGGAATCGTGAGGGTCCGTAAGGCTACGGTGTCTACTTAGATCAGACAGACCGTATGCTTTTTTGCCACAGTCGTAGTTTAAAACAAAAGTAGTCCAAACGTACGAAAAGATGTCTCAAAGGTGCATTTTTCTCTCAACATGCACAATTTTCTGAAACTCTTGTTGATTGTTATAAAACAAACGTAACCAAAATTACTCTACAGTAAGCTTCTTCCGCATTTAGTGCGGAATCGGTGCGGTATCAGTAAACTGTCAGTTGTGAGTAGTCAGTACAGATTATTTACTGAGCATCTGCTTGGTTGGCGCTGGATGCGCGCCCCACCCCGTTCACGAAGAATATCGACAGTAGGTATGTCGACAAGTAAAGGGATCTAGGAGAAATGGGGAACTTGCATGGGACTTCAATTTCGAATAAATTGCACTCAATCGATGCCGACATACGTAGAGATACCATACAAAAAAAATAAACGATTGTACTTATTGGTTTTATATCGAGTTAAAATGATGAAAAAATATATATTATTTTTTCGATAAAATAACATAACAGTTACACAGAATATTGAATAAGAAATGATATTTTGTACAACAAGTATAGACTTAAACGCAAATTTTGTGGAGATAATTGCGAATTAATATTATACTAATTATACTCCATCCATAGTAAACGCGCCGAGAATATAAGTTGTGACGTCATCTCCACTTATAATAAATCTCTAAATTAAAAAAAGAATCAGCCAGTTTGAAACTAAGCTTTGCGCGGTTCGAATGTTCTCAGCATCCCATGAACGGAAAAATATGAAACATTTTATATAGGTACATTATTATTCTAGCTGCAACTTAGGATAGTTTTTATCCGACTGCGACAGTTAATTAATTTTCCGAAATATACGACTTCATTTAATTTTTCATTTATTTTTATTGAAATCAAACGCTGCTCCAACTGTCAGCTATAAGAACCGTCAAATTTTCGTCAAAATGGCGGAATTGCTTTGCCTTTCACTTATTAATAATTTAAATCCCGTCTACGATAGACCTTTACGAGACAAATGCTAAAATATAAACCATAAAAAAATATTCGATTCTGATATGAGAACTTATATGCGCAAATGTCGTTTTATGTCGTAATTTCTATAAATGAAATCAACAAATTTGAACAATATAATTAACACGAATTTGTTTTTTTTGAATGACAATGGCACGCGCTCGGCGCATTCAGCCAAAGTACCTGCGGCGCTACCACGAAAACGGATACTCAATGTTCATATATTTGCATCCCTGTCACTCGAGTATGGTTAGTGCGATAGAGATAGAGATACCCGAATATTTTCGAATTCCGAAGTTCGTGGTTATAGCTCAGGAATTGAAAATATGGTAAATAATCATAATGTATTTTCTCGAAAAAGAATTTAAAATAAATATAGTCAAATGGAGAAAAAAACAAAGCAAGAGGTTATATAGGTAATGATTAAGTTATAAGAGTCCAAAGTTTTAAGAGTGGGTATGTTCTGTCCCTTTTCCGCAAAAGGCACCTTCATATGAAACGATTGTTTTTTACTATGACGCTCGAGTATATTGACGTCACAGTCCCTCATCGTTTTCTCACTCTAACAAGCGACATTAAAACGGATGTAGCTTCATAATTTTTTGAGATATTTGAATGGGAGTTTCATTATCTTCTATCTATTTATACATAATAAATGCCTATGTCCTGACTGACGTATTCACTCAATCACTCACTCACTCATCAACGCACAGCCGAAACTACTAATCTTAGAGAGTTGATTTTTGCACAGTATGTTGCTTTTATAACGTGGGCTAGGGATAAAAAGGGATTTTTGAAAATTCTACCCCTAAGGGGGTAAAATGGGGGTGCAAAGTTTGTATGGGAGAACCTTTTTTTTTGAGCTATAGACTTAAACTTTGTAGAAAAATTAGTTATTCGAATACAAATGAAACACTTTCAGCGTTTTGGAAAATTCCACCCCTACGGGGGTAAAATAGGGGTGCAAGGTTTGTATGGGGGAAACATTTTTTTTTTTAATAGAGACTTAAAACTTTGTAGAAAGATCAGTCATTAGAATACAAATAAAGAACTTTCAGGGTTTTAGAAAATTCTACCCCTAAAGGGGTAAAATAGAGTGCAAAGTTTGTTTGGGAAAAACTACTTTTTTTTAAATAGAGACTTAAAACTTTGTAGAGAAATTATTCATTAGAATACAAATAAAGTACCTAGATTCAGTGTTTTAAAAAAATCTACCCCTAAGGGGGTAAAATAGGGGTGCAAATTTTGTATGGGGGAAACAATATTTTTTTTAAATAGAGACTTAAAACTTTGTAGAAAGATTAGTCATCAGAATACAAATTAAGTACTTTCAGCGTTTTAGAAAATTCTACCCCTAAAAATAGGGGGCTAAAATAGGGGTGCAAAGTTTGTATGTGGGAAACTATTTTTTTTAGCTAGAGTCCTAAAACTTTGTAGGAAGATTATTTAAATACAAAGAAAGTACTTTCAGCGTTTTGGAAAATTTCACCCCGGGGGGGGGTAAAATAGGGTGCAAAGTTTGTATGGGAAAAACATATTTTTTTTTAATAGAGACTTAAAATTTTGACGAAAAATTACTTATTAGAACATGAAAAATACTACATTCGGCGTTTTACAAAAATCATTCCCTAAGGGGGTTAAAAAAGGGTGCAAGGTTTGTATGGGGAACACTTTTTCTGAGCTAGACACTTAAAACTTTGTAGAAAGATTACTTATAAAAATACAAAAAAAAAGACTTTCAGCGTTTTGAAAAAATATATCCCTAAGGGGGATAAAAAGGGGTGCAAAGTTTTTATCAGGGAAAGTTTATGTTTTTGAGTTAGAGACTTGAAACTTTGTAGAAAGATTACTTATTAAAATACAAAAAAAGAACACAAATCGTTTTAGAAAATTCCACCCCTAATAGGGTTAAAAAGGAGAGCAAGCTTTGCATGGGCAACACTTTTTTTTGAGTTAGACTTAAAACTTTGCAAAAAGATTACTTATTAGAATACTAAAAAAGAACTTTCAGCGTTTTAGAAAACTCCATCCCTAAGGGGATCCTTAAGATCCTTAAGAAGGGTAGCCAGTGTTGTGTGGGAAAAACTTTTTTTTTTACTAGGCTTAAAACTATTCAAAATGTTACTTATTAAAATTAATAATAAAGTACTTTCAGAGTTTTAGAAAATTCCACCCCTAAGGGGGTTAAGAAAGCTTTGTATGGGCAACACTTTTTTTGAGCTAGAGACTTAAAAGTTTACGAAAAAAGTTCTTTCAGCGATTAGAAAAATTCAACCTCTAAGGGGGTTTAAAAGGGGGTTCAAATTTTAAATGGCGAGCAATAAAATTTTAAAGTGTGAGTAAGAGATTTTTAACTTTGGTCTTATTCTGTACGTTAAAAGACTACAAAACTGATTTCAGAGTTTTTCCAAATTCATCCCCTAAGAGTGTTAAAATTGGTTCAAAGTTTGAGTATTTCAAGGCATTTTTAAAGTATGAGATTTTTAACTTTGGTTTTAGACTGTTTGTTCACAAACTAGAAAATGAACATCAACTTTTTTTTTAATTATCCCCTAAAAGAGGGTTCAAATTTTGTATTGAGAGAAATCATTTTCTAAGACGATAAAAAGTTCTACGCGGACGAAGTCGCGGGCAACAGCTAGTATATTATAAGCACGTTCAATATAGTGCGTTTTCGGGGGCTGCCAGCGCGTGCAGATTTCAAAAGAATATAACATCAGAAAAAGAAATCATAAGAAAGTTTTAATGTTACAGTTGTTTTAATGTTGGATTATACTTTTGATTTTGGTAATAAAATAAAAATATGCAAGTTCCCTGTTCGTAAGATCTCGGTAAAGTATCTACAACTTACCGCATATGTACCGATTCTGGCCAGCCAAATGCTGAGTGATTTTAATTGCACACTTAAAGGTCCTAAAAAGCTGACTATTACAGAAAAAAATACATGTCGGGGAATAAAACGTGTGGAACATGAATCAGTTCGGGAAGCATTTTTACCAAAAAGAAAAACGATAAGTACTACAATATACATAAGTTAGTATCAAGTGGCCTTCCGCACACCCGTCGAACCCCACTGACACCTCTGCAACGCAGTCGGACTCGCACATGAAGGGTTCCGTTAAATAAATAGCTTTTTACGATTTATGACGTATTAAAAAAAACTACTTACTAGATCTCGTTCAAATCAATTTTCGTTGGAAGATTGCATGGTAATGTACATCATATATTTTTTTTAGTTTTATCATTCTCTTATTTTAGAAGTTACAGGGGGGTTTCAGTTCTAAGTATGAGGAACCCCAAATTTTTTTTTTCTATTTTTGTGTGAAAATCTTAATGCGGTTTACAGAATACATCTACTTACCAAGTTTCAACAGTATAGCTCTTATAGTTTCGGAAAAAAGTGGCTGTGACATACGGACGGACAGACAGACAGACATGACGAATCTATAAGGGTTCCGTTTTTTTGCCATTTGGCTACGTAACCCTAAAAACACAGACACAAACTTTTGTGACGCATAACTGTTGTACCTACGTAGTGTGGATATGGATTTCTATTCATTCGATATGCCAGTTGAAGCCTTTTGGTAGACTCGCTCGCAATGGAAAACGGGCTCTACTAAATCGTAGCCTTGAACGAGCGAACTTGAACTCGCTAAAGACCTCAATGCGAGGTATCGAGATAGGGGGGGCGTGATTAGATCGGTCGTAAAAATGATTTGCAACCGGCACGATTGGCCGACAATTTCCAATTGTACTGGTTTTAGAGATTTCTATTCAGCCGACTTCCAAAAAAGAGGTTTTTGATATTGCTACGGAACCTATTATTTAAAAAGATTAACGAAATTGGTAAGCAGTATTAATATATTTGCCATAATAATGCAGGCAAAAATATCCGATAGGTACGTCCTAACTGGCGTGGCCCTAGAAAAAGAGTCGTGGTAGATATAAACAAATATAAACTACAATGTACAGTACAGACCCCAGCATACATTTATGCGTTCCATGTTGTGGTAGATATTGATCGTAGTTCCTAGCGTAGAAATGCTACACATTAGCGTATCTACTTATTTAGTGCCTTTAGTTCTGCTACTGGATTCTTTTGTAATCTTCTGTTCTGTGTTTCTTCTGTGTTAAGTATACCTATACGCGTGACGTGAATTATGTCGAACTAGGTTAACTAAACAACGTCAGCGAAATATATTAAATAATAGGCATTTTTTGGGGTTATATACCTACATTTTTATAGTTGGCTAACAGATTTCAATATACTAGTATTGTAAGTCGCTGAGATTGTCAAATAATAACTTCATAATTACTGCAATTTCGACGGCGTGGTTTTTTTCTTTGAATTTGGTGCTAAATCTCAGTCCGAATCGAAACAGTTAAACAACTTATTGGTATCTATCTACCTAGTAACGGGCCAGAATCTAGACAAGAACTAATCAGGAAGTAATAAATAATCCTTAGACGTACTAATAATGAGCTAGACCTCATCGGATGAAAGTGATGAGTGATGGTAGGTGAATAACTGACATGAGAGACTGAATGAGATAGATAGCTAGGTAGTTACAGTCATTACGAATTGAACGAGCGAGTGAAGTGAACAAAGTTCTATGCTTTAGCATGGGCCGAAAATCGTTCGTATGTCCGGTGTCACGTATGTCACTCTATCACGCTGTCCGCCTGTCCGTCTGTTCTCCTCTACAGGTTGCATTTCTCAACCGATTCTCGTGAAATTTTGTGATCAGCGGCGCTACCACGAACTTCGAATCTCGAACTTCGTATATATCCGTCTCTATCGCACTTATGGTTTATGGTACTCGAGCGTCAGAGACGGAGATATACGAATTTCGAGATTCGAAGTTCGTGGTAGCGCCGCGCCGCAAGTTCTTTAATTACCCAACTGACGAAAGAGAGGAGGGTTATGTTTTTCGAGCGTATGTATGTTTGTATGTGTGTATGTATGTCTTATTCTTTGACACGCCCTGCAGCCTAAACCGTTTGACGGATTTCGACATATGAGGTGTCATTGGATTCCTCATAATCATGGGAGTGACAAAGGGCATAAAACAAAAAAAAAATTACGCTTTGTGATTGGCGAGTAGTATGCCAATAACAGAACAGTACTGCAACATTACGGACGCGGGTGGTGTGATATAGCACTTACGATTTTTAGTTTTCTTATATGTACTCGTATGGAATGACTTAAATTATAATTTTTTATGAACTCGTACAAAAAGTATTGTTCACAATAGTGTCATAATCAAGCTTTTCAATCTCGTACCTTACTTAGGCCACTCAGCAAGCTTCGTGGCCTAAACACGGTGCTCGACTAAAAAGCAAAAAAGCAGTTTTTAATTAAAAGTATATGCTTCCAGGTTGGTCCCATTGTTTTCAAAACTCCAGTTGAATGATGGGAGCCATGAGGAATTGAGGGAACTCCTCAAATATATATATAGGTAAGGCACGCGTGTAGTAATTTCGGTGTTTTCTATTATAACTCGTGTATTTACATCCGGAAATCATAAATTTGGTGAAGTCGAAGTGATGATGAAGACCACAGATGGCTTGTGGAACTTGTCAATAATGTACTTCAAACTATAAAAGTAGGTACGTCACCGATTCTGATATCATTCCGTTGATATAGCAAACAAAGAAGTGCCAAAGGTGATTCTGAGATCCTTGAGGAATTGACGGAAGTCCTCAAATATTATCGGCCCACATACAGCGATTTGGTTATTTTCTCTAATAATCAACGTATTTGCTCTCAGAAATCGGTTCATGTGGTAAATTGGAAAATAAATGTGGAAATGTGCATGTGGCTTGGCGGAGTACTGAATTGAAGTCGGTTAAAACTTTGTTTTTAAAGTAAATTATCACAAGTACATATGCAAGAACATGCAAATTTGGAAATCATTTATTCTGCAGCAGTTTTTTTCTGTGTACCATCAATACATAGTATAAAACAAAGTCACTTCCCGCTGTCTGTCTGTCTGTCTGTCCCTATGTATGCGTAGATCTTTAAAACTACGTAACGGATTTTGATGCGGTTTTTTTTAATAGATAGAGTGATTCAAGAGGAAGGTTTATATTTATAATACAAACCATACATGTATGTATTATACACATAAACCCGTGCGAAGCAGGGGCGGGTCGCTAGTCGGATATAATCATTATTTAAATAATTAAATAGGGACAAAATTCTACAAAATGTCAGATGTCAAAAAAAATGTAATTCCTGAAAGTTCGGAAAAAAATAGATTCTTATTTTAATCTAATTTATAGTTGCTCTATAATATTTAATATAAATCATACAAAAAATAGATGTTTCATTTATAAAATTACCTCCGGCTGGAAATATTGTAGGATTCTTGAATAACTTTTTAAAATTAACTAAGTAAGTTTAATAAACAAAAAACACATTATTATAAATGTATGTTTTACAAAACCGTATTTTTAGTTTTTTAGAGTACTTAATATCCGCTATTTGTATAAAGAAAGGGGATTGAGTTTAACAATCAGTAAAACGCCCAAAACTACCATTATTTTTTTTATTAAAAACATAACTTTTTCATTATACGCCTAAGCATAACGCCTACAAAAGGCATTCTCACAATTCTCAGGTACTTATTAGATTACACACTATACTCGAAAATCTAATTCAAGACCAAAAAAACCTACGACAGATATGTCACTTTCATAAGACTCATAAGTGTCAAAGTCACTTATGTCATTGTCAACTGAAAATTTCAGATATAGCCAACCTTTTTGCATTGATAATCATTGTAATTATTTGTAGATACGGCCAACATTTTCAATACCGTAAACCCGTCTATGAATTTGAACAGGGTCAAATCAAATCACCTTATTTTTAGTCTCAGGTAACTCATGTTGTTGATTTTTTATGTGACATTGTTATGATTTTCATGCGGACCAAAGTAACGCTCCATGGGGTCAAAGTTACCCGAGATTACTAACAAAAAAGTTACATTTAACAATCGGGAATATGCATTTTTAAAAAGTAAATGTTTTTCTACCTTCAAAAACATAAAAATATCCATTAATAAACATTATAATAGAATACAAAAAAAAATCTGCATACATTTTTATACTAGCCACATAGCAGGTGACTGGCCTGTTATTTTGTCGAATAGCTAAAATGCATGTACATGATTAACCCTTTCAAATCGGGAAAACAGGACGGAGTTAATGTAAAATGAACTATACTGACATGTTTTTGATTTGACAATTAGTAGTAATCAATCCGCACCAGGTGAGAAAGGGCTATTATTTAAATTGCATCTAACGTTGTTCACGACTATTGTTTATAAATCGTACCAAATGTTATGAATACCTGAAGTACCGCATTAATAATCAAGTTAATTGCACTTACACTAAAACTAGATGCCCTGTTAAATATTTAACCATAGAAGATTTTTGGTAGCAAAACTGTTATTGCACTTGTAGCAATAACAGTTTTGCTACGAAAAATCTTCTATGGTTAAATATTTAACAGGGCATCTAGTTTTAGTGTAAGTGCAATTAACTTGTTTATTTAAATCGTTTCTTAATGCGGTCTTTTAAAAAGTGAAAATATACCTACCACCGTAAACATATTTTATTTTAGTGGCAACCAACATGGTCTTGAATTAGATTTTCGAGTTTTAGACTTTTACTCGGATTTAAACCAATACATTTTTTTCTTAGGCAGTTAATTATTCCGATCTTTATTTAAAATCCAAGTTTAGTTTAGAAAATACTGCATCAGATGAAACAGTTTTATTCAATACTTATTGAGGTCTAGCCTTAGCACTAGCAATAGCAACGGCGATAGCTTGTCCGGAGTCACTCTGCGCGTTACTGACAGCATTGTTCGACGTAGACTGACATGTAGTACAAGGCTGGCTATCTGGCTGAGTGTACGCTTGAGGTCTATCTTCTTTCTGCTCATGGACGTAGATAACTTCTTGCCTCGGCGGTGGCGGTGGGGGAGGCGGTGGCCAGAATGGCGGCGGCGGTGGCGGTGGCGGTGGCGGCCAGAATGGGGGATGTGGGTGGTGGTGATGGTAGTAGTCGGGCGGGCAGTCTGGGTTATATTCGTAGTATGGCGACCGCTTAAGTCGCTCAACGGATTTTATAGCTCCTTCGCCATCTGAAATGTATAATAAAATGTTCGCATGATAGTAGGTAATAATGGTAATATATGGGTTCATAAAACTTAAAATATCTTAAAACTAACATAAATACAATCACTAAAAGTTGAAAAAAATAATAAATAAAACTACTTATAACTAAACTAAGGGCATCTCCCCGCGGCATGGTGCCGAAGATGCTGGCAGCATTTCCCCGCTGTATCGTAAACTAATGCGTTGAGCGAGGAAGCTGCCAGCTCTTCGGTCCCCGGTGGCTTTTTTGAGAGTTCATTGAAAATATTGAGGGCGCTGGGACCCTACGGACCAAGTGTCTCGACGCTGAAAGGAACAATATTTTGTTTTTATTTATTACTAGCTTTTGTCCGCGACTTCATCCGCGTAGAATTCGTTTCACTACACAAATTGTTGTTATTGTACCCCCTCTAGAGATTATTTTCTTTTTCACGCTATTTATAATTAAAACTAAAAAAAATACTTTGCTTACCTAGTATATTGTCAGACAATAAAGCACCTGAGCGAAAAGCTTACAAAAATACTGAAACTAAAAAAATAAGTTGGCCGCTTCGCCGCTGCTACTTATTCCAATATACTTCTATAAACTATATTGTATGATTTATTTCGTTCTGCTAAAACATGTAGATTTTTAGATTTAGACACACGTGAGCAAGCTATATACATACAACTGCCCGTGGGAAAAACATGGCGTGCCTAAATGTAATCCCGCTACTTTTAAGGTTTGACCCTGCGATTTGTTAATTGTCATTGAAAACGCTACTTAGGGAACTGTAGTCGTTTAAAGTTAAATGGCAAGTTATTAGGTATATTTAATTGGAATACGGGGTATGAGTATATCTTCTCCTTTCGCTTCACCAGTTAAGATTGTGCCCTTGACTATGTATTTTCCAAATTCAGTGACCCGTAATCTTGTTCCATTGCACAATTTTGGTGCATCTAAGTTGCGCATTAACATTACGGGTACGCCTACTTTTAATTCGAGTTTGTGGGAAGGTACCCCGGATAGCTCCAGAGAGTGTAAGAACTCAACCGGGTAACTGTTGCTGTCGTCGGATGTCATTACTGTATCTATGGAGTTGTACACTGTTGTTTCGGTTGATATTTTTTCCAAGATTTTTTTATTTATTTTTGATACTGTTTAATTTTTTGGTGCCAGTATGGTTCTTTCACACAACCAATTTTCATCCAGAATATTTTGTTGCAGATTCGGAAAAACTTGAGCAATAAGTTCGTCTTCCGAATCCACAACATGACAAAATTGGTTGGTGAATAGAATCATACCTTCATCTTCATCATCAGTTTTTAATCGACCGTCGCCTATCTCGAGCAATTTTTGAGCATACGCACCCGACTCTACATCATCAAACAGCTGGACTCCGCATGTTTGTCGTGAGATGGAACTTTTCCACCTTGGTCCACACGCGTGATGCTTTCAGACATGCGTTTATTTCGTCTGCTGGAGTGCCTCGCTCGATAACAGGCAATGTCTGCCTAAAGTCACCAGCCAGAAACACAACCACACCGCCCATTAACGTTCGATTGCTATGCATATCTTGCAGACAACGATCGAGTGCCTCAATAGCTCGCTTATGAGACATCGTACATTCGTCCCATACAATCAGTTTGCACTGTTGCAATAGGGCGCCGCGGGCGCTACTCTTGCTAATATTGCAAGTTGGATTTTCTTCGCTTGCTAAATTAAGAGGTAACTTGAAAACTGAGTGTGCTGTTCGGCCACCACTTAATAATGTTGCAGCGATTGCAGAGAAAGCCACAGCTAATGCAACATGTTTGTCTTTGCGAATTTTTGCGAGGAGCAAATTAAGCAAAAAAGTCTTGCCTGTGCCGCCCGGCGCATCAAGAAAGAAAATACCACTTTTCCCTCGTTGTAAAACTTTATGATATATCTCCTTTTGCTCGGGTAGTAGACGTGACTCAGTTTCTCTTACGTAAGTGTCCAATATATTGGTATCGTAGCTGAGCTCTCTAATCAAAACATTTGACAGCCCTTTTCTACGCTCTGGCGTGGGCATACCAAAGTCGGAAAGTTTATTTCCGGATATTGATAATATTTTGTCTTCTATAAGGGCCAGCGCTTCATTTAAACAGAGATCTTTGTTGACCTGTCCCATTCTTTCGAATCGGAAGAATTTACCTACTACGGCTAGAATATGCCTGGAAATGTGTGACGCGCTGCATCGCAGTATTGAAGTTTTTAACGTTAGTTGTATAAATACAATTTCAATTTCCGTCGATGTTATTTTATTATGTTTCTTTGACCACATGGATTTCCATATAGATACTGATTCACATTTATAATATTAGTGTGATAGTGTGATTATTTACAAGCTTTTATTTAGCTCACTCCGTTTGTTTTATTCCTGGGTTAAATTTAGTAATTGAAATTTAACCCTCTTCCTGGCAACCGATTGATCTGAAATTTTGTATGCATATGTAGGTACCTATATCGCATGGCAATGCAATATTACGATGACATGGAGTTGATCTGATGCTAGAGCTTGGAAGGTGGCCATATGAACTCCGCAATAAAACGACACAACCCCATTGAGTTTGGGCTCGTTAGAATCGTTTCAACGGTAGTTGATGATGGTATGCAGAAAAGTACAGTTGGCAATAAAAGCTTGTACCAAAATTTTTTTTTTTTTACAGAAACTTAATTAGACTGAGTTGAAGGGAGGGTATCTAATTTATTTATAACTTGAATGCTCGTTTTAAATAAAAATAAAAATTCGCCAGAGATCTCGAGGTTGTGTTGTGTTGAGAGGTGAGGGACCCTCATCCGTCTCTAGCTATCAACACAATGAATCCTCGAATCAATAAAGGATTGGCAACGCGCTTGTGATTCTTCTGGCGTCGCAAACGTCCGAAGGTAACGGTGGCTCCTTACGTACGCAGACCGTATGCTTATTTGCCACCGTCCTAACATAAAAAATATACAGACAAATAGATATAGGTGAAATAAATAAAAATCATCTCATAACCGCTACGAGTAAGTATAGCAAAATCATTATAATATCATCATATGAATTAAGTTGTGTTTATTTTTTCCCTATTTTTAGTAGCATAAAATACTAAAATTAAATTAAATACTTACATTGAACATCAGCCAAGGAAACCCCGGCTAAGATAAAAATCAAAGGCACGACTCCTCTCCACATGTTGCCGATCCAATTTGCTACTTTATCCGGCAATGCTACATTTTTATACACGTCAAATATAAACATCAAACAAAATACCCAGCAGTTCCTTGTCACTTCGGTGACCATTCTTTAACCACAATATTAGAATCATGCGATTTTTCCCCTTAATACAATGGTATAGGGTCTCTGTATGTTGTTGTGCGCTTTACTGGGTTGGCATTCACAACGCAACTACTCGCCTCAGGCGTGCTATTGTAAGTTTGTCCTCCGGTTACGCATAGTTGTTAAAGTCTCCGGCACGAAAGTAGACTCAACATGTTGACTATCCCGCAGCGTAGGTTCACTAGTGCACATCTTGGAGCCTTCCTCAGGACTACGTAGAGATACAATACTTAGTTTATTTATTTATCTCCTAAGGGTGTGAAATGGGCGAGGCGGACTGCAATGGCAGGACCATTTTGAGAGCGAAAGACAAAGATGTAACCTTGGTATCATGTCCCTATCCCGCTCTATGTTACTCTTTGCAGGACTGCGTCGGCTTCGCAGGGTTGTTTGGATGCACCTTTAGTGCATTCAGAAGATATTAGGGTTTTAATGAATGCCCATTGCTCAGATAGCAAGCGCGGGGCCCCACGCCGCCCCGTTGCTATGAACACGCGCCCCCCACCTCATATCACCTCAGATACATCATATCATAAGTAATAGCACCTGCATAGATATTTGCATAGGTAGGTAGGTTGTAGGTACTCACTGTGCATACGCACAGAAGTCACACTGTCGAACTAAACTGATGACAGCTAGAAAACTCAAATTATGCCATCCAAACGTTCTCTTTATTCTAGTTTCCGTCGTCACGTTTTCGCGTCGTCGTCACAATGCCAGCTGCGTGATAATGAGTGTCACTGTCAATCACAATCAAATGAAATATCACAAATGTGCGAGAACCGAGTTTAGGCAATGCGACCCGTGACAGGCCTGGTCAAGATCATGTTATCCTAGTGACGCGAGGTGAGGCGATTCGAGGCAGATTGTAAATCACATGGTGCTAATGAAAAGCGCATGCGCGAAACCGTGTTTATCGTCTAAGTATGAATTTTCGGGTGAATCCCACATTTTTGATTTATATCACACATGAGGCAATGTTGTCTATGCCATAATATTTGTTTGTCATGTTTGCTGGAGTTTATTGACAGTCAACCGCGAGTGCGGATGAGAAATGGGTTTTCCAAGGTATTTTCCATTAAATATACTATAGACGCCCCTTTCCGTACCTCGGCTGCATTACACTACGAAGGCAGAGGAAGTAGTAGAGTATGGGCGCGTGAAGACCAGATCTTCATCATGAGGGTCATGAGGTGGGAATCTCGCCATGACGTGAATTTCAATTTATTTGTGGTGAGAGTTCCAACATCCATCGACCTAAGGAAGATGAAGAAGAAGACCCATCTATTCACTAAGAAAGAATTTTGGAAGGGAGTCAAGTTCCTTTCGCGGTCGGTTACCAGACACCACGAAGTTGCGTAACACATCGCAGTTATAGTGTGTTCTTATTGTATTTAAGTTTATATTTAATGTATATGTTAGTCTGTAAGGTATTTGTTGCCCGATTCAAATAGATAAATAAAGAAATAAAATCAAAACGGTTGAATAAGACGCCCATACACAAACATAATATGGCGTTGCCAATGAAGCGTGAGTCTTTCCGTAATTCACCTTTATCCTTACATTGTCATCATCAATGGTTTATAATATAAGTCTATTACGGACTAGATATAAGCAGTGTCAAGAAGGGAGACAACCTCTTCTATCTAGGGTTGCCAGATGGTCGGGATTTGGCGGGATTCTCCCGAATTTTTATATGGCCTCCCGACTCCCGACAAAGTAAAAAATCTCCCGAAAAAACAACTTCATTTCATTGTATAAAAGAAAAATATTAAGTTCCTTCCAAATTGACGTCAACCGAAGAAATGTTATTGATTTTCCCGACCAAAGTCCCAAAATCCCGAAAAAAAAAATTTCTCCCGATATTACCCAACTATCACACTAGCGTTAAAATAACCCTTATACGAGTATCATTCATGGATACTCTGAGTATAAGGTACGCCACCCTAGTCGACACACTCTCGATCTTCACCACGTTGCTCACGAGGGACTTGTGGACGAATGAACCCGATACCTCCCTGGGACTGTTGGTCGCCCTCCCGGAAATAGAGCAAGTTGCCGGATTTTCGTGTCCTCCCCCTCTCTTCGGACTTCAGAAAACCCTATGACGTCCCACGGTAACTTGCTCAATCCTTCCTCCAGTTCCGCTATCTTTTCGTCGGTCCGCAGTGTGCGCGTGTTGTATGTTTCCAGGGCCAGGGGTCGTACATGGTGGATCTTTGTCGGAGATTCTTAGCACCCCTGACCCCGCTAGTACCCTGGCCGCTACCATAACCAGGGTACCGGGGGTGGCCGGAAGATCAGGGCCGTTGCTTAGTTGTGTTCTGCATTTGGGGGTTACCTATATGCCATAATCGCCACGCTTGGCATGTGGGTTGGCGATCGCAGTATTTCCACCGTAGGGGAGAGTGGGGTTCAGTGGAGCACTTTTTTTTGAGACTGGTGTTGTTACGGTGTAATTTCGGCATCGACACATTAACTTTCAGACTCACAGCGCCATCTATTGCAGAACGGCGCAAGCGACGATTCCGACATCTGTTGACCAACGGAGGAACTGCGCCAGAGCGTTTATCATCTCGTTCAAGGCAACGATATAAGTCTTTTTTTTGTGTTGTCAAAGCGCTAGGAATAATCCTTAACTTTTAACAAGCTATTAGAAAATATGATCATATTTGATTTTTGATAAATAATTTGTCGTCATGCATCCAAGGCATAACTACAGGTCTATACCTCTATGGTATTTGAACAGAATATGGGGATTGTCTATGGTAGCTTCTTTTTTTTTTTTCGGCTGTCAAAAGCAATGAGAAGTTCTTCTTCGAAAATGCGTTGAGCGAAAAGGTCGCAATTTTTGAGAAGTGCTCGCTTCGGCCGGGAGGCCATTTGTTTAACTTAAATGTAGCAGCATACATCCAGTGACACAGAGATGCTTTGACGCTTTGGAAATGTCGGTGAGTGAAATGAAATTGTCGCCGATCTAGCGGAAGAAATATTTATCGTGTTCAAGCGGCGGTTTTTTAGAGGAGGGACATTGCTTTGTTTCAGATGTAACACACTACTTCTTAAAGAAGATATCTGGGAGGCGGAAAATCACCAACGCTTAGCTTTGAACTCTTGCCAGGTAAAGCTAGTTCTAGTAATTTCTGTCGAAATGTGGTCGGAGAGAAAGTGATAGTTGTTTGTTCGTTCAAGTCTTAAATGTTGATTGTGATTTACAGCGACAACGTGCTGGCTGCCTTGCGGGGGCTCCAGTTGCGGACAGGCAATTGAGCGGGCGCAGGAATTCGCGTGCGGTGATACGCCCCTTTTGTACTTCACATGCGGATGCCGACACGAGCAGTTTCTCATCTGGGAGCCTGGGTAGACGCAGTGGACCGCAGCGGGACGTCACGCACGTGTAGCGGGTTTCTAGAGGTGACCTCCCTCCATTTTTTTTGGTGTCATTCATGGAATCTGCCATGAGATATTAATGTTGTAATTTAATAATGCAAACGAGCCTCACACAGACCTAAGCGTAATAATAAAGCCTACTTATATATAAAGATTTAACTTTAGAGTCAAACTTCGTCCTCGGTCAGGGACCTATATTTTAATCTCATCTGAGAGAGCCACGCCGCTATCCCTACAGTAGAGTTAAGGTTTAGTAAATATTTAAAACGATTGTGAGAACTGTAATAAACTTGCTTTCTGTAATTGAATCTTTGTTCATATTTCTATGTGGCTAGCTACTAAATAGGTCTCCTGCATACAACTCTTTTGCATTTTAGAGTATAAATTGAAATGCATGGCGCCCTCTTTAGAAAGCACTAATTGCTCCTATGACCGTGAACCCAAAGCATACCCACCTCTGTGAGAAATCTATCTGACTGACTAGCGCGGTGCATAAAATCAAGTGTGGACGACTCTTCGAGTTCGTCAGGTTGCTGTTACACACATAGGTAAGTGATAGCCGTCTACGCATACCATCAAACACGGTTTATCTCGTTACATTTTGTCGGCCCAACGTGATGCTTTGGGGTTGAGGTTTCAACGGTTATCGGTGCATGGTGTTTTTTTTTTGATAGTAGGAATTACCTGTATTAGATGCGGTCTGAGTGGGGTTGTGTGAGGCTTATCTTTTGTTAAGTTACATAGTCTTTATCAAATATCTATATCTACTGTTCATGTGTCAAAGCATTTTACTATTTGTGTCAACGGGTGTAATTTTTTTTCTCATCACTCTGTAGAGTGAAATATAAATTTTGGTGTTCCAACTGGACACAATATAAGGTACTGTTTGTAACTATTATAAATTAACTGTCAAACTTGACATTTCAATTCTCCTGAACTAAACTTTGAATAATTTTTCACTGCTTTGTGTGAAAGTCGATTAATATTACTAAATAGGTATCAAACCTATCCTATATTACCTAAATCAGAAAGACAAGTATCAATAATTGAAATCAGCTGGTTTTACTTGTCTGTTTGATTTTCTTAATAAGTGTTAAGCACTACTTTACTTGTCAAACATGGCGTTACAGATTGAAGTAGATAACCTGACCAAAGATGAACTGTTATTTGAATTGCAAGCGAAAGGCTTAGAGGTAGATCCTGCTGGCACTGTAGATGAGCTCAAACAACAATTTAAATCTGCTAAAGGCACTGCGCTGGATACCATAAAGGCGAACTCTTTTATCTCAGGCTTGTCCATTGATGACGAATTTCAGGTCTGCGAAGGAAAGCTGGATGCAGTGTTGAGGGCCGATCACACATCCTCGTCGTGTCGAAGGAGATGCTTGTCGAAGCTGTCTCATCTCATCTTAAGGTTAGAAAAATTGAGTTTGTTAGGTGCTGATCAGCGACTCAGGAAGATAGCGCTAGTTACTAAGGCGTTTAATGCCATAGAAAATTTAAAATGTACTCAAACTAGCACATCTTCTCGGGATACTGATCACAGAGTTGTTGAGTCTTCTCCTCCTGTGGTATGTCAAGGGCACACTTCTCAGGTGCTTAAGTGGGGTCTTATATATGATGGTAGGGGTCCAGTCCATGAGTTTGTCTTCCGTTTGCAAGAGCTTAAGTATTCATCGGGGGTTTCGGACTCTGAATTGTTGAGGAACGCGGTTCACCTTTTTTCTGGGGAAGCTTTGATGTGGTTTCGCACGAATAAGTCACATGTGAACCATTTTGAAGATCTTGTCGAGTCACTTAAAGAGGAATTCCAGCCGGTAGAATATGAACGATGTCTATTGAACCAGATTAAGGCTAGGTTACAGGACAAGAATGAGTCAATTAGGTCGTATGTCAACATAATGGAAAGTTTGTTTTTACGTTTGACTGTACCTATAACGAGTGCAGAACAACTAGAAATCATAATGACTAACATGAACCCTTACTTCATTTCGCGTCTGGCTTTAACTGAAGTACGTACCGTGCGGGAGCTTAAGAATATTTGTGAGCGTTTAGAAGTGTCAAAGTTTAAATGCGAAAACCGCGGATTTTTGAACACCGGTCGGGAGTTAGTTATACCCAGCTTCTGTAATGGGATCGCGAACCCCATTCCTTCAACCTCTGATGCTAGACCTCGTAACGTTGGCCAAGGACAGAATAGGAATATAGCTTCTTGTGGAAAGTGTGGTGGTAATCATCATCATTCTCGGTGTGACGCATATCCAACGATTATCTGCTTTAGGTGTAGGAGGCCCGGAGTCCTCACTGGGAACTGCCCTTGTTCAAAAAACTAGGTGGCAGGTCAGAGACTTGTTACGGTAATAATAATAATAGTTCTAGAGTTTCGCAAGTCTCTGACCAGTCTACACAAACGCAAGTAGGTGCGTCTGACTCGCTTAAAGAGAACGCATATCGCCCTCTATTTAAAGAAGTTGTGGGTGATCGTAGACCATTCCTATCTGTAGGTATTTTAGGTTTAGAGTGTAACGCCTTGGCGGATACGGGAGCTGCTGTCTCCATTATGAGTGAATCCGCATATTTACTATTACAGAGTGAAGGCCTGCAATTTCCACTGCAGACATGTGCGAAAGACTTAGCAGTAGGAAACGGTGCGCGCTTGACGGTCTTAGGAAAAATGGAAATACCTATCTCTTATAAACATAACTTACACTATGTCACATTCTTTGTGTGTAGAGATGTGAACACACCTCTCATATTGGGCGTAGATTTTCTAGCTAGATTTGACCTTTGCTCGGACATTTTGAAAACTAATCGTTTTGGCATAATGTCTTCTAAGATAAACTTGTTGAAAGACTCTGATATACATTTGCATGATCGGGAGGATCTAAGTGACCTGCAGAAGGCTCAATTAGACAGAATTGTATCCGATTTTAAATGCATCGCGGCTACTAAGGACCGGTTGGGTTGTACCCCGTTGGAGGAACATGTCATAGATACAGGCAACCATCTGCCGGTGAAGCAAAAATATTATCCAATTCCATATCACCACCGGGAATATGTTCGAAAGGAAATCGATGACATGTTGCGCATGGGCATTATAGAAAAAAGCAATTCAGCATGGAGTAGTCCAATTTTGTTAGTACCGAAGGCAAACGGTGAACTTAGAATGTGCTTAGATAGTCGAAAACTCAACAGCTTAACTAAAGTAGACACGTATCCTATGCCCAGGGTTCAAGAAATATTGGATTCCCTCAATAATGCCAAGTATATGAGTTCTTTGGATTTGAAGTCTGCTTTCTTTCAAATTATGTTAGCAAAGGAATCAAGAGAGAAGACTTGTTTCTCCTTGCCAGGATTAGGTAGCTTCCATTTCCGTAGACTCCCATTCGGTTTGGTAAATTCTAGTGCCCGAATGATGAGACTTATGGACAAGGTCTTCGGACCAGAATTTGCTCATAATATCTTTTACTATGTCGATGACATAATATTAATTTCTGAGACCTTTGAAGATCACATGACTTTGCTAAGGAAGGCTTGTGAAAAGTTGAGACAAGCCGGACTCACTATTAATCTGGAAAAATCTGCTTTCTGTCGCTCCTCTTTGAAATTCCTAGGATATGTTGTAGATCGCAGGGGCTTGCGTACTGATAGTGACAAGGTGCGTGCCATAGTAGATTTTCCTATACCTACTTCACAAAAGGAACTTAGACGTTTTCTGGGGATGGTGTCTTGGTACCGACGGTTTATAAAAGCTTATTCTTCTGTTTGTGCTCCATTAAATAAACTGACTAGAAAACTTCCGAAAGGAACTTCTTTCCAGTTCACGTCTGAAGCTCATAAGGCATTTAAAATAGTTAAGGAACTCTTAGTAACGGCACCAATCCTGTCCATTCCTAAGTTTGATAGACCTTTCATTATTACTACTGATGCTTCTGATGTCGGCTTGGGCTGCGCCCTTTCCCAGTTAGATGATGATGGTCATGAACATGCCGTTGCTTATGCAAGTAGGACCCTTACTCGCACAGAAAGGAATCACTCTGTCTGTGAGAAGGAGCTAAACGCCCTTATTTTTGCATTAGAAAAATATAGAGGTTATATAGAAGGTTCTCCTTTCCAAACAAAGGTTTACACCGACCACAGCAGTCTGCAGTGGCTGGTCAGTCTAAAGTCACCAACTGGACGTTTGGCTAGGTGGGCTCTCAGACTATCTCAATTTAACTTTGATGTACAGTACAAAAAAGGAACTGAAAATAAACTAGCAGACGCACTCTCTAGAGCTCCAGTATCGTCTGAAGCAGTCGAACTCATCTGTCCGATAAATAACGTAACTGATGCGTGGTATACTAATACATACAATCGGGTTGAGAAAGCTCCTCAGAAATTTCCTGATTTTAAAATCATTAATGATGGCTTCTACAAGCGCATTAGAAACAAAAATCCGTTATCTGGGGACTCGGAGTGGAAGAGAGTAGTGCCCAGTGATTTAAGGCAGGATATACTTAAGCAATGTCATGACAGACCGGACGCTGCACACTTAGGTATTTTTAAAACTTTAAAACGGGTAGCACAGACTTATTTTTGGCCTAAAATGCTAAGTGATATTAAAAAGTATGTAAAAAGTTGCCAGGTTTGTTTAGCTTACAAGAGCACTAATGAAGCACCTGCGGGGCTAATGGAGAATCCTAAGAAGGTTCAACGACCCTGGCAAGTAGTATGTACCGATATCCTCGGACCTCTGCCTAGAAGTTATAAAGGTTTCAAATTCATTCTAATAGTCTGTGATTGTTTCACGAAGTATACCTGTATTTTTCCGATGAGAAACTCATTAGCGAAAACTGTCGTAGGCTTAATTGAAAATAATGTTATATTGAAGTATGGTGTCCCTCAGTGCATTATCTCGGACAATGGCCCGCAGTATGTGTCTCACCACATGCAGTCACTGAAGGAAAAATACAAAATACCTAAACTCTTTTATAACTGTAGATTTACACCGCAGAACAACCCGGCTGAACGGTCACTGAAAGTTATAGGCACCGCGGTCGCATCTTATGTAGGTACAGATCATCGCACTTGGGATCAACAGGTCAGTGCGATTGAGTTTGCTATAAACACAGCTGTTCACGAGGTTACTGGTTATAGCCCTTATTTTCTGAATAGTGGGCGAGAGGCCATTCTTTCTGGCGAATGGTACCCTTCAGGACCTCTTAGTGGCAATGATTTGCAATTTACAAATAGAGACCTATATTCATCGTTGCGGTCACATCTTAAGCCTATTTTTGAAAAGGTCAATGAACGTTTACAGAAGGCTTATCAGCGTGGCCGAGTGTACTATAATAGAGGTAGGAGACGCTTAGAATATGACCTGGGTCAAGTGGTTTGGAAAAGAGAATTTCCTCTCTCCGACGCAAGTAAATTCTTCGCTCGCAAACTAGCTCCGAAGTTCAAGAAATGCATTGTCCTTAGGAAAGTATCTCCAGTGACATATGAACTTCGCAATTTTAGTACTCAGAGGTCTCTAGGTATTTGGCATGTTAAAGACATTGTAAAGTCACAACCAGACTGATACAGTCAGACAGAATGCTATTCGAATAAATCATTAGAGTTACTATGAGGTTAATGATAATGACCTTGACCTATTTGTTAGGTAGACTCATGTTTTATTTTCAAGCTTATTTTGGATAACCACTGATTGGTGAAGAATTCATGTAGGTATATTAGGTAATAAACGAACCGTAAGTAGCCATTACGTCTGTCAATGTGAAACCAGACATGGATTTTTTTTACAGTTTGAGTAACCCTTATTCGTTGAGTCAGATATAGGAACGTAGTATTTCCTAGGTAAATGCCTGTAGGTAATTATTATGCACTCAAATCGAAATTCCCGGAATGTACAGTTGACCTCGATATTAGGATACACCTTCGAGTTGGCCATCGATTGTGTTAGGTAACAATATAGGATAAATATCAAACACACTAGTGCATGCTTTAAGTGTGGTTTGTTAGGTAAATAAATAGGTAAGTAACGTAGCGTAGAACTAGCGCATCGTATAGATAGCTAGGTTTGTAGTTAAGTTCATAGAAGTGGGGACGCCCGCATAGCATAGCATAGCATAGCATAGCATAGCATAGCATAGGCATACGCATACGCATACGTATGGCATAAGTCGCATGATAGGAACGCGCGTGTTAGTTTAGGTAAATAACTGTCGACGTTAGGCTTAAGCTACTTGGAACTTCTGTATCCACTTGATATTATTCTACTGCTGAACGAAATAATTCGGTACTTCTCTAAAAGGACAATAAGTCTTCTTATCTCTGCTTCTGTCATATGGACATATCTAGTATAACTTTTAAGATCTACTACTTAAAGATTTCTGTGTGAAAAAGGGGTTGTTATTTTTTAGTCTGTTACGATTTCTACTTGGTGCATTAAAGTGAGTAGGTATATATCACGGGTATATGTCTTATCAACATATGCAAGCGCTGGTTTTAATCATAGACAGTACTTTCTAAAACTTTACGTTAGTGTTGCTTTGTTATGGTAATTGAAATATTTCAGAACGTTATGGGCAGCAAGCTGGAAGCTTCACGAGCAGTCAGCGGCATTTTATCGTTTTGAACTTTTCAAACTTTTGAAAGCTAGTTTTAGCTTCTAACGAGACGCTATGACACCTGTCATATCGCCACGTACATCTTTGGATTTATTTTGCTCCTGAAGGAGGAACTCTTGTGTAGGTCAGGGGTCGATGACCTTTCGTATGCGGCATGGTCGTACTATAGGCTGAGCTGCGTATGATGTATAGTGAAGGCAGTGCGCTTTCTTAGTGGGATGGTTGGACAAGGAGTTATGTATATCCTCTCTCTCTACAGGTTTATATTGACATAGAATTTTGAAAAAAAAAAAAAAAAAAAAAAAAAAAAAAAATTTTTTTTTGAAAAAAAAAAAAAATTTTTTTTATCTAACTGAAGCGGTAATGTTACGGTGTAATTTCGGCATCGACACATTAACTTTCAGACTCACAGCGCCATCTATTGCAGAACGGCGCAAGCGACGATTCCGACATCTGTTGACCAACGGAGGAACTGCGCCAGAGCGTTTATCATCTCGTTCAAGGCAACGATATAAGTCTTTTTTTTGTGTTGTCAAAGCGCTAGGAATAATCCTTAACTTTTAACAAGCTATTAGAAAATATGATCATATTTGATTTTTGATAAATAATTTGTCGTCATGCATCCAAGGCATAACTACAGGTCTATACCTCTATGGTATTTGAACAGAATATGGGGATTGTCTATGGTAGCTTCTTTTTTTTTTTTCGGCTGTCAAAAGCAATGAGAAGTTCTTCTTCGAAAATGCGTTGAGCGAAAAGGTCGCAATTTTTGAGAAGTGCTCGCTTCGGCCGGGAGGCCATTTGTTTAACTTAAATGTAGCAGCATACATCCAGTGACACAGAGATGCTTTGACGCTTTGGAAATGTCGGTGAGTGAAATGAAATTGTCGCCGATCTAGCGGAAGAAATATTTATCGTGTTCAAGCGGCGGTTTTTTAGAGGAGGGACATTGCTTTGTTTCAGATGTAACACACTACTTCTTAAAGAAGATATCTGGGAGGCGGAAAATCACCAACGCTTAGCTTTGAACTCTTGCCAGGTAAAGCTAGTTCTAGTAATTTCTGTCGAAATGTGGTCGGAGAGAAAGTGATAGTTGTTTGTTCGTTCAAGTCTTAAATGTTGATTGTGATTTACAGCGACAACGTGCTGGCTGCCTTGCGGGGGCTCCAGTTGCGGACAGGCAATTGAGCGGGCGCAGGAATTCGCGTGCGGTGATACGCCCCTTTTGTACTTCACATGCGGATGCCGACACGAGCAGTTTCTCATCTGGGAGCCTGGGTAGACGCAGTGGACCGCAGCGGGACGTCACGCACGTGTAGCGGGTTTCTAGAGGTGACCTCCCTCCATTTTTTTTGGTGTCATTCATGGAATCTGCCATGAGATATTAATGTTGTAATTTAATAATGCAAACGAGCCTCACACAGACCTAAGCGTAATAATAAAGCCTACTTATATATAAAGATTTAACTTTAGAGTCAAACTTCGTCCTCGGTCAGGGACCTATATTTTAATCTCATCTGAGAGAGCCACGCCGCTATCCCTACAGTAGAGTTAAGGTTTAGTAAATATTTAAAACGATTGTGAGAACTGTAATAAACTTGCTTTCTGTAATTGAATCTTTGTTCATATTTCTATGTGGCTAGCTACTAAATAGGTCTCCTGCATACAACTCTTTTGCATTTTAGAGTATAAATTGAAATGCATGGCGCCCTCTTTAGAAAGCACTAATTGCTCCTATGACCGTGAACCCAAAGCATACCCACCTCTGTGAGAAATCTATCTGACTGACTAGCGCGGTGCATAAAATCAAGTGTGGACGACTCTTCGAGTTCGTCAGGTTGCTGTTACACACATAGGTAAGTGATAGCCGTCTACGCATACCATCAAACACGGTTTATCTCGTTACAGTGTAGCGGCCCCACTTTCACTTAAAAAGGGCTAGTTTCTTAATAAAACCCTAGAACACTTATCAAGTTATATAAACATATGACAAAAATGGCTGTTTTGTGTTACAAAAACCAAAAAAACTCCCTTAATAAAAGGGATGTTGATCCACTAATGGGTTACACTGGGTTGAGAAGTATTTGGGGTACTGTGGATCATATGGGGCTCACTTGATCATGAGTATAAAATGTATTAAAACAACAAAATACAATAAATGTCTTAATTATAAAACTTAGCTTGCTTCAATAAAGTGTTGTTAGAACAAAAAAAAACAATCAAAATATATGGATCAATGTTTTAAATATTCATGGTTTACACTGGATCATGATCCTCTGAAACCCATTCCTAATTAATGCCCTGTACCCCTTATTTTATTAAAAAACCGGCCAAGTGCGAGTCAGACTCGCGCACGAAGGGTACCGTACCATTATCTATAAAAATATTTATTTTATTCTGATTTTAGTATTTGTTGTTAAAGCGGCAACAGAAATACATCATCTGTGAAAATTTCAACTGTCTAGCGAAGACGGTTCATGAGATACAGCCTGGCTACAGACGGACGAAGTCTTAGTAATAGGGTCCCGTTTTACTATTGGAGTACGGAACCCTAAAAAAACAATAAATAATATTGAGTTAGTTTGGCATTACCATTGAACCATTCACATTATTTTTCATATATTAGAGAACATCTAAATTTAACAGAACTATTGCAGTATCAATCCAATAAGACACTAAACGTTTTTGAAAAACACGAAAATAAATACTTTGTCACTTATTTTGTGACGGGGCCTCCGCGTCGTGACTTCCCGCTCAGACACTGCGCGGCTCACAGGTTCGGTCGATGCGGGCATGCCAGAGCGGCAATGTCGCGAGCGCTTATGCGTGAGCGTGCAATACATGCAAAGCTATAAGTAGCAAACGATTCACTGAGACCCATGATCCACCGCACCCCAATCTCCCCTACTCCAGGGATGCTGCTGCCCATCCCCCGGTGGTCTTGGTCGTAGTTTTAGGATATACTCGGATCCAGGACATACCCGGGTCCCGGGTCCTTTACCTGCTAGAAAACAATACGACCCTAACTGCTAAGTATTTGCAAAATAACGATCTATCTTCAAATAAACACGAATTGTAATAAAACATCTTAAAACCCTTAGCAATTTTCAAAGTCAACTTAATCTCATCCAAATTACTCGCGGAGAACGTTACCGAGAATTCTTCATCATTCTCCATTATAGTCCTACTTGTTATGGCGATTTTTTGCCCGAATGCTGCACTTTGTGAAGAAAGCAAGCCGCTTTGCACAATGATAGTCGGGACCAAACTGAGTGATTTGACCCGCAGCAGCGGAAGTTTCACCCCTTAGGAACAGAGATGGCGCCACTTCTTTAAAAAATATTTCAAAAAATTGTACAAGCTAAACTAATGGGCCAATTTATATGTATAATACCTCAAATGAAAGATCATTATATATATTAGTAACAAAAAAATATAAAAAAAATATAGTCAGAAAACTTTTGGCATAAACCAGCATGTTAAGTTTTTTTTTCTTACTTGATTGGTAGTTTTTTCTTGATTTCATAAAAAAAATGTATCCAACATGAATGGTGTAATGCATATATATATTACGGAGTGAATAACAAGTATTATAAAAAAAAACTTGACACCAATACCTTTCTTACTTCACGAAATATTAAAGATTAAATGTGAGCGCCATTTCTTTAAAAAATATTTAAAAAAAATGTACAAGTTAAACGAATGAACAAATTTTAATGCGTAATACCTCAAATGAAAGCTCATTATATATATTAGTTAAAAAAAAATAAAGATAAAAAATATTCAGAAAAAAATTGGCAAAAACTGGCATGTTAAGTTTTTTTTTCTTACTTGATTGGTAGTTTTTACTTGATTTCATTAAAAAAAATAGTCTAACATGAATGGTTCAGGGCATATATATATTATTGAGTAAATAAAAAGTATTATAAAAATAAACTTGACACCAATACCTTTATTACTTCACGAAATATTAAAGATTAAATGTGAGCGCCATTTCTTTAAAAAAAAAAAAAAAATCACAAGCTAAACTAATGGGCCAATTTTAATTTATAATACCTCAAATGAAAGCTCATTTTATATATTAGTTACATAAAAAAAAGAAAAAAAATATTCAGATTTTTTTTGGCAAAAACCGGCATGAGAAGTTTATTTTTTTACTTTATTTGTATTTTTTACTTGATTTCATTAATGTTTTAATGCATATGTATACTACTGGGTTAATAAAAAGTATTAAAAAACTAAACATTATCTTTCATAGTTCACGAAATAATTAAATTTATATGTGCGTACAAATAAATTTTAAAAAATCTTCAAGCGCAACTAGCGCTGTTTGCTGATTTGAATGTTACATTTTTATTTAAAGTGACTCTATTTGTAATTTTGTACACTAAAAATAAAAACTACATATATCGTCCGCGGCATAGTTGGTTTCTAGATATATCATATATTATGTTGCTTAGTAGTTGGCGAATTTATGTACAATTTTTAGCTTTAAATCTGATAGGACTACTACTCACGTTGAAAAGTTATGTTCAATTAGATAGGTATGTCACGTTTTGAAATAAAAGACTATTTATTTTTAGTTTTACATAAGTGAACTAACGTAATCATTCACAAATACAAATCTAAAATAACTTAAACAAGAATAACAAGAAAATAAAACTAAACTAAATAAAAAGGAAGTAAAAATGCATAAGTATTATAAAAAGAACACCGTCGAGGATATCCTCTTGCGGCATTGCCCACATGACGCTGGCTGCGTTACCTCTCTGTATCGCGAGGGCGATTCTTTGAGAGAGGTAAGCGCCAGCCCTGGGGTCGCCTGAGGTGTTGATGAGCCGCCTCGACAAAGCTCTCATGAACGACCTCATGTCAGCTGAGCAGCGACCCAATGTCAAAGACTATTTACATATATGTTTATCAAATATTTTTATTAAAATGTGAATTTCCTCTTTGGGTTCACCGGTAGATGTAGAACTGAAAAGGAAAAGTCGTTTTGAAGTACTCGTACCATTCCAATACTACAAAATCACTGATATTTTATATAAGGTCTATAAGGACTGGGTAAACGCTCTGAAAACAGAAGTTTCCATACCATGTCCATCTTCTTGGAGATAGACCAAGGCAAAAGAGAGTTGGACTCCAGAATGGTCGGCAGTTACGGCGATTTGGTCGCAACTAAGCCTCTTGGACCATTGTGGCTGCAAATCTGACTGTGAGCTGGGATGCGTTAATTGTGGGTGTCGTCACGTCAGCTTACCATGTACTGCCTGCCCACTGTAAATCCTGCAAAGGTGGCTGTACAAATCAAAAGTAAGTTAATATAATTTTCAATGCAGAGTTATTTTGTATGCTGACCACTGATTTCCACTGGCTGGCACAAAATTTAAGGTCTAATGGTAATCAACTTGGCACAACAATAATTCTACAGTAATCTACAGCAACCATTCCATTTTGTGGTAAGTATTTGAATGGTACGAGTACTTCAAAATCGCTTTTCCTTTTCAGTTCTACGTCTACCGGTGAACCCGAAGAGGAAATTTACATTTTAATACAAATATTTAATAAAACATATAATAATTATTTCAAAACGTTATATACCTATCTAAGTAAACATAACTTTTCAATGTGAGTAGGTAGTCCTATCAGATTTAAAACTAAAAATTGTACATAAATTCTCTAACTACTAAACGATATATAATACATCTAGGAACCAACTATGCCGCGGACGATATATGTAGTTTTTATTTTTTGTGTACAAATAGAGTCACTTTAAATAAAAATAATTACCTAGTAATTTTAAAGTAAGTAATTATATTTTTTCGTAATTCAGCACCAGGAAAAAACTCTTTATTCAAGTTTTATTATTTAATAAAATAAATTAGGTTTTCTTTTCATATGACACATTCAACATTAAAATGAGAGCGCTCGTTGCGCTTGAAGATTTCTTTAAATTTATTTGTAAGTAGACTGCGCACTATTAAACTTAAATATTTCGTGAACTATGAAAGATGTATATGTATTTTTTTAATACTTTATACTTTTTATTAACCCAGTGCATAAAAACATTCATGTTGCATGAATTTTTTTTTATGAAATCAAGTAAAAACTACAAACAAAGTAAATAAAACTGAATAGGCCGTTTTTTGCCAGAAGATTTTGGTATATCTTTTTATTTAATTTAATTATAAACAATTATACAATGCGCTTTCATTTGAGACATTAAACATTGAAATTAATCCATTTCTTTAGCTTGTATACATTTATAATTTTTTTTTAAAGATGTGGCGCTCTCATTTAAACTTTAATATTTCGTGAAGTATGAAAGGTATTGGTGTCGATTTTTTTTATAATACTGGTTATTTACTCAGTAATATATATATATCCATTCATGTTCGTTACGTTTTTTAATGAAATCAAGTAAAAACTACCAATCAAGTAAGAAAAAAAAAGTTAACATGCCGGTTTTTACTAAATTTTTTCTGAATATATTTTTTTTATATTTTTATATAACCAATATATAAAATAAGCTTTCATTTGAGGTATTACACATAAAAATTTGTTGATTCGTTTAACTTGTACAATTTTGTGAAATATTTTTTAAAGAAATGGCGCTCACATTTAATTTTTAATATTTCGTGAACTAAGAAAGGTATTGGTGCCAAGTTTTTTTTTATAATACTTTTTATTTACTCAGTAATATATATATGCATTAAACCATTCATGTTAGATACATTTTTTTTAAGAAATCAAGTAAAAACTACCAATCAAGTAAGAAAAAGAAATTTAACATGCTGGTTTTTGCCAAAAGTTTTCTGAATATATTTTTTTATTATTTTTTTGTAACTAACATATATAATAAGCTTTCATTTGAGGTATTATACTTTAAAATTGGTCCATTCGTTTAGCTTGTAGCATTTTTTGAAATATTTTTTAAAGAAGTGGCGCCATCTCTGTTCCTAAGGGGTGAAACTTCCGCTGCTGCGGGTCAAATCACTCAGTTTGGTCCCGACTATCACTGTGCAAAGCGGCTTGCTTTCTTCACAAAGTGCAGCATTTTGTTCATAACAAGTAGGACTATTACAGTAATTTTACGCAAAGAGAATTACCGTAAGGACGTAATTTCTCCGCGGCACATCACTAGTTTTGATACTAAAAATATTTTTATCAACATCGTCGTCATGAACCCGTCGCTTAATGTATAGCTGAGTTTCGATATTATGTAAAGCTTTTATTTTAATAATATTATGAAGTAACTCAATTATCTTCGACTCTGTGGCTGACCGTAACAATAAAAAAATTAAAAAAATTCCACCCTAGGGGAGAAAACGCAATTTTCCACCCGGCTATATGCCCATGAAAAGTCAACTTTCAGAACAGGATAGATAAAAAAATCCTTTTACTGTTGGTATTTTTCTTCCTAATTACAGAAAATCTACATTAAAAATCATTTCTGTAAATATCGGCTGCCTGCCATAATGCTATGAAACTTTTTTTTTCACGTTTCGGCATGGCCCTCTAGATTAGTTGCATCGCGGCCTACTCGATTACAACAACAATCTACCTATAGAAATTGTATTTAATTTTATTATAACGTAACAATTATAATCACTTATTAACGTATAAATTACTTAATCTAATAATAATATGTTAATGTTAATCTTAATTTTTATGCTAAATGTACCAAACTCCATTTCTTAATCAATAATAATGATGTGTTCACCTGTAATTGGGGTACATAAGTGCCCAAATAGAAAATGTACCTATTTATTGTAATATAATCTTATGTACTCTGTTGGTGTAACGAATAATAATAAAAAAAATTGCAGGATCAACACGCTCGTCGTTCATATATACCTAGACATTTTCGGCCAAGATATTTTTATATGAAGTTACTACTGACCAGTCACTTCACAGGTTTCTTCTTATTATTGGTTTTCTCTAAGTAACTACTAACGTTTATTTATATTTTCCAGAACTTCTAGTTTATCCGTTTCTATGTACACATTCCTGTTTATGAGATTCAGGTACTAATATATTCACGTACCTAATCAAAGTTATAGGCAAATGTTAGAACTAGTAGGCACATAAAGTATCAACCTACTAAGCCCCCCCCCCCCCCCCCCACACTACCGACGTCGTGTGAGAACGCTCACACGACGCCGGTAGTGTAGAAGGGCCCTAAGTTGTTTACGACATGTAAATATTGCAGTTTTTCGTTCTACTACGCTTTACGTCGGGTTCTCACATTGTCGTAATTATTTACGAGATTAAACATTAGTTTGCGGACCTTACTCGGTAGTCATGTACTCGGTACTCATTTTTAATATCAAGTTAATATTATTTAAAATAAAACGTAAACCGCAAACCATTTGAATTAATGACATAAATTGATAACTGACTGTTTGTTTTTTTTTACCATAGACAATTGGTGATACCACAAGGACATTATTATCTGTCAACAAAATTTGGTTAGCCAGACTCTAGGACTATGTATGATGGTGACTGATGAGTGATGATTCATTACCATCCAGCAAAAGTAAGAGAACTACTTTTCCCTAAAGGCGACTAATGTGTTATCTGAATACATACAGCCTATATTACATCATTTTACTGCCTGCTTACTGCAGTTTTCTTTTGCTGACGGTCCTAGGTTAAAATTTCCTTTTACAAAAATATTTGTTTCTGAATCTTGGGTGTTTTGAGTGTTCTATCTAAATAGATAAAAAAAATTGCTAATTAAATTGTTCTATCTAAATAGATAAAAAAACTTAAATAAGTGTGTTACTATATCTGGTTATTTCGATCCGTGTAAGATTAAAATAATTATTTATTATTTTACTGGCATAATATTTAGGTTTTATTATTCATATAACGGCAATAATCAAAAATAAAAAAAATTGCAAACAATGACTTTATTGATTCACAGAAAACAATGTATTTCTTTACGATTAACATATTAAAAACATAAAAACAATCAGGTACGAATTCTAGCCGCCAATAGACAGTGCGATAGCGTTACCGCTATGGCTCTTAGCGTTGCTCAGAGCATAGCTGGACTTTCCACAAGTGCTGCATCCTGCACCTGTCTGAAGACCCTGTGAAGCGAGGTTCAGCGCTCCGTTCAAGGCCGATTGGCCGTCATCAAAGGAGGCTGATCCAGAAGCACCAAGAGAGGCACCACCTTGCGCTGAGGCACTTCCCGAACCTACATCCTTTTGCCAGCCGGACTGAGCTTGTTGCTGGTTTCCTGAATACTCGACTTGATTACCGTGCTCACCATTGCCCTGACCAGAGAATGCGCCGCTTTGGGCATTGGAGCTAGATCTGGAGACGTACTTTCCCTTGTTAAATGAGGCTTGTTGTTGCTGTTCATTGCCAGAGAAGCCTCTTCCTTGATTTCCATGCTGTTGACCATTGCCAGAGAAGCCTCCTCCTTCATTTCCATGCTGTTGACCATTGCCAGAGAAGCCTCCTCCTTGATTTCCATGCTGTTGACCGTTGCCAGAGAAGCCTCCTTCTTGATTTCCATGCTGCTGACCATTGCCAGAGAAGCCTTGACCTTGAGAACCTGCATGCTGCTGATTTGCTGAGAAGCCTTGTTCAAGATTCGCATGCTGTTGCTGATTGTCTGAGAAGCCTTGTCCCTGGCTTGAGAATGCCTCACTCTGTGATTGGCTGCCTCTGTTTACATTAAAGGAACTGCTTTGTTGTTGCTGTTCGTTTCCAGAGAACCCTTGGTTTCCGGATGCGCCTGAACTAACGTAGGATCCACTTCGGGCATTCGATCCTCCTTGTGAGTCAATATCTCCCCTTTGAGCAGATTTAGAGTTGCCTTCTTCGCCAAAGTGTCGTCCGCCACTATGGGATGAGTAATGGGATTCTTTGTAATTGCTGGATTGGAAGTTTCCTCCATTGAAACCGTTAGTTTGAGTTTGGCCATTGTCTGCTCCCAAACCACCCTTAGCTCCTGCTCCTGATCCGTAGCTGCCACTGTTACCGGCTTCTCCCACTCCTGAATTGTCGGCAGCCGATGCAATGGAGAAAGCCTGACTGCCAGTTTGTGTACCAAGATCAGCCGCTGCTGCCGCGCCGCTGTACACACCATGGGCTGCACCGTCAGCGCTCCTGGCAAAGCCGCTCCAATTCTGCGAGCGGAACCTTGGTGGCGGCGGTGGAGGTCCGAACGGAGGTGGTGGAGGACCGAATGGAGGCGGCGGGGGAGGAGGGCCAGGAAGGCCTCCACATTCCTCACATGGAGATCGCGCTACCCTTTTGAGTAGCGTGTCTGGAAAGAAAACACATTTTTAAATATGGACATAATAATTTATACCTACTGTAAAAATATGGACGGAATAGTATTCACATAAGGTAAACGTCCCAGTGCTTGATTTCTTAATGCCCAATATTTGGCACCTATTGTACATCTCTGTTGTTTTGACCTCCTTACCAGCGCAGAGGTTTTGAGGATGGTAAGAGAAAGACGATGCTTGTTAAAAACAATACAAAAAAGAAGAGGCCAGAGAGCTTCCTTTTAAATATCTTGGAGCCAGCCAAATAAAAGAGAAGTTGCTGTCGAGTCGTGCGAAGACATCAATAGGTTGGCACAGGACACAAATCTGTTGCGACTACTTCACCGACAAGAGCCTAGCTCTGAAATAATGATGAGGGTTGTTTCGAAATAAGATTGAAAGTTTCAAGTATTAGGCCGGTGTTAACCTTAACCTTAATATACCTTAGAACATCGGCTCCGAACCTGGGAGTAAAACAGCTGGTTTTTGGGGGTATCAGAGTCGGTGCCTAAAATGGATGAGTAAATAGTGTTGGCGGTTATTTAAATTGAATTGCGGGTAAAATCACTTCGCCTAGTAGGTCACAGGGTTGAAAAGGAACCACGGCAAGGAAGAAGTTCTAAAACAATTATGAATCCGTGATTAACAATTACCTTCTTTCTTCAGTACAGCGCTGTTTACCGCCAAAGCTGAGAGAGCTAGGAAGACAATACAAGACTTCGCCATGTTCAATTCTCGAAGTGTTCTGAATAATCAAACTATCGGACTTCTAATATATACTAAAGTGAACGATGATAAACAGTTTTCCAAGAATAGCTAGATCAAGTCACTGTAAATCAGTAATGCAAATATTGGTTATGTCGCAATTATATCAGGAAATTCACATGATGGTTATACTTTTAGTGCATATAACATTTATCAAAAAGTGTACGTAAGTAGATGATGTCATATTTGTGGTCGGGGATTTTGGTCCTAATTTTTATTTACTTTTAACTTTGGTTGAATAGCCCAGCCCATAAAGGAGATGAAAAACGACAAACTATTCGCTCTGAGGCTCTATAATTCCTCTCCTCCTATTGGATTGAGATAAGAATAGTAATAAATACAGTCATATACTTAGTCTAGATGACTAAAGAAAACAAATTTAGTATTGACAACAAACACAAATTTAATTTTTTTAAATGATAAGAGTGGATTACAGTGGTAGAGAAATTTCCATTCACACATTCGCAGCAGAACCAAGGTAACTGATGTAGCCCTCCAAATCGCTAAACTTAAGTGGCAGTGGGCGAGGGCACATTGCACGTAGAACCGATGGTCGTTGGGGCGGAAAGGTTCTCGAGTGGCGACAACCGGCTGGCGCAGCGTGGCGTGGACATCGGTAAGTCTATTCATTATACCTGCGGGCGTAGCATGGTTGCCATTTTATTACAGTTTATCGCTGTGGATAAGTCGTCCGTCACGTTCTGACAAGTATGCGAGTGCGAAAGTGACGGATGTATTATCCACAACAATACATAGGTACAATAAGTGCTACGCCCCACTGGTAAAGGTCGCGGGCTTCGAGCAACACGGAAGGGAGCAGGCATTCGCACCATTTCCTCTCTGCCAAAGTATAAGCCCAAGTGGGCATGCTTCGTACACATATAAATGTATGAAAGTGTGCAAGTTTTTTTAATCGACTTCAAAAAAAGAAGGAGGTTCTCAATATGATGATGATGATTTTGTTTGCAGATGACAGCACAACTATTTTAAAATATAAAAATTTTCTTGACTATGAACATGACATCAATATTGAAATAACTGACATAATAATGTGGTTGAACAATAATAATCTAGTAATTAATTTGACTAAAACCAATGTTATGCACTTTTATCAACGAACTAAAGTAAAAGATGTTAGTATTAATTATGAAGGGAATAATATAGCCAATGTAGGAGTGGCAAAATTCTTGGGATTACTTATTGACAGTCAGCTGACGTGGAAATACCATGTACAAGACCTGTGTAAAAAAATAAATAAATCTGCATTTGCTCTTTACAAACTTTCCAAATTAGTTAATAATGATGCTCTACTAGCTGCTTATCATGGTCTTGTTGCGTCAGTATTAAGATACGGAATCATTTTTTGGGGCAATTCAGTTGATAAGGAGTCGGTATTCAAGGCTCAAAAAAGGTGCGTCCGAGCTATGTGTGGATTAAAAATGACAGATAGTTGCATTCCATATTTCAAACAATTAAAAATCTTGACATTTTGTATGTATATTTTAGAAGTAGCAATTTTTGTAAAATGTAATCCCCACCTATATAATAAAATTTCCGACACACGAAAGCTCCCTACAAGACCACAGTATGAAAATATGTTGCGTCACAAAGCATGTAAAACTGCTATTGTGAGTAAGAGTGTACTGGGAATGGCACCTCAAATATATAATAAAATTCCAAGCATCATAAAAGATTTACAAATTGGACCCTTTAAGAAAAAGTTAACGCTATTATTAAAACAAAAATTAAATTCCGGCTCTTACCTGGTCCAACAAATATCGGTGGCAGTTCAGCGGGGCAATGCAGCCAGTATTTATGGCACCTTTGGATCAGATGGAAGCCGGACGTAAAAAATATATGTATTTCATTTTCTTTATTTTAACCTTGTTTTTTTAGTTTTAGTTTAGTTTTGTTATTATTCTCTTTCTGTTTAATCGTAGTTTTTATATATATTTCTTTATATGTACCTACTTTATCTGTAAATAAAATTTCCTTCTCATCATTAAAACAAAAATGTTATTACAATACTCAACAATTTTTAAATGACATTGATTTATAATTGACTTAAATATTGCAAAAAATTTATTACTTCCAATTTGACATAAATATTATAATTATATTTAAGTTTATTTTGACATTATTCCATTGTATAATTATTTTGCGCTGTAATTTCTATTTTTTGATTTTGTTATTAAAATTGCATGAAAAAAAAAAAAACATTATAAAATATTTGTACGCCAACCGGCAAAACATAGTGGTTCGCTTTATGCTTTAATTTTAAGATCTATACATGTACCTATGTTTTACAAATAAATACTCAATAATTCATTCATTCATTAATAGGGAACATTACTGCAATGTTCTGCCGCCAGAGTGCAGCACTATCACAATTAGTAAACAGTATTTTTGACATCTTTGACAAGTCCTTCAAAGCTCTGGATCAAATAGGGATGAAAATATTTCAATAAATAAAATGCATCAGTGCTGCGTAATTAGATGCAAGAATGAAGGGCATCATCCATTTCCTAAGGAAACGATGATACGAAAACTATGGGAAGCGGCAATACGTCGTAAAGAAAAAAAAGCCCTCATCCACCGTTAAATAGGTATAGGATGCCATTTTAATATCACAGTACAGGTATTTTACACACGAATGATAATAAAACGATTGTAGTTTAACGCGTTTTCATCAATTATTTGTTATTGTTTGTTAGGTAAATAAATATGACATTGTACGTCATGGCGGTTTGTTTACGGGTTGTGTTAGTGTCGCCCCCTACGTAGAGCTTTGCGTAATGTTCCCTATTCGTCTGTATTTTTTTTCAGTGTATTTGTTACGCGATAACTCGGTAATTTATGAATCAGATTGGTCCCGTTGTCGCCAAAATCCAGTTCTGATGATGGGATCCTGGAGAATTCGAGGGAACTCTTCAAATTTTACAGGCATTTTATAAACTTGAAGCAATTTGGCTACTGATTCGGTTAAAACTTTGTATTGGAAAGTAAATTATCGGTGTATTGTTTTATTTTTGATTGATGTAGTAGTGTCATCGTTACAGCAAATCCCCAGCAAGTCTATCTGCCAACACAGCGAATCCTCAAGTGAATGAAAGGTCGGCAACGCGCTTGTGATTCTTCTGGAGTCACAAGTGTCCATAGGCTACGGTACCTAACTGCTTAACATCAGGCAGGCCGTAAGCTTGAAAAAAAAGAAATTGAAACGCAATTGTAAGTCAATTTGTAACGTGGACGCAATTAGGCCGAAAGAGAGACGGAGAATGAAAGCGCACCAATCGAACCAATTCCATTTCTCTCTAGGCTCTAGTATAAGTTTTATTCATAAAATACATTATCGAACGCGTTTGCGTTTAGTCTCAACTTGTATGGCAACGCGAACAGCGCCTCTGGTGGTAACTATTAGGAACTACGCGTTGCCATACAAATTGAAACTAAACGCAAACGCGTTCGAAAACGTATAGATATCGATAAAACTTATACTAGAGCTTTGTTAGTAGGTAAGTATAAGTAAGTACGGTGAGCCTCACAAGGGGCTTAACACCTTTGTACCGTGTCACATTAAACGTCATGTTAAACTGCCATATGAAGTTGTCAAACGAGTGAAAACGACAAGGTACTTAGGTGTTTAGCGACTTATGAGGCCGACTGTACATTATCATAGCGACGAATTTTCTAGTCAAATGAAAGAATTAGATGATATGCTTTTCTTCGAACTTGCTTTATTCAGACCTTTTACAACCTATATCAGATCAGTATAGTCAAGTATACACTATACATGTACAGTGATAGTGTTAGGAAGTTGCCCAAGAAAAAACCAAGTAAAACTCCTCGGCTACATACAAGATTTTCTACACTGGGCATATTTTTTTTCTTTACCACTATATTTAGTTGTTGTAGAGTATAACAGGGGGGTAATCACGTAACGTTCCGAACGCGCGTCGGTATATACATTTAACTGTCAATTCTCCATATAAAAGTGACATTTAGACCTTCCCGACGTTCTTACAATGCGTTACGTGATCGACCTACAGGTTTTGCTCTACTAGTAGTTATCGGGATTCGGGAAGCCGTTACTTAGACATCGGTTACACGCTAATACTGGCTTCAGTTCAGTCCATCATTCTGGCCAGACTGACGAGAGGATTATCGTGTAACCTTTGTAATTGACAGAAAACTGACAGGAGACTGACCATCAGTCCGTCAGTCCGAGGGTTACACGATAATACTCTCGTTAGTCAGACCAGAATGATGGACTGAACTGAAGCCAGAGTTAGCGTGCAACCGATGTCTAAAATATTACACTAGTAGTGACACATCTCATTCTGTTGTTGACTGACTGCGCGCTGCGCAAATTCATTGATACATAGAAGACCAATTATACCGCAGACGACCTAACCTAACTTACACGATATAAATCAAAGAAAAGGCATGATATAAGTCGTTGCTACATCTGACAGTGCTTCTGGGGCCGCGTTTATGTACAAAATGGGCGTTCGGCGCGGAGCAGCAGCCGCGTTGGTAGTCGTCCAATAATTTACTTTAAAAACAAAGTCTGATTCGACTTCAATTCAGTACGTGTACTCCTCCAAGCCACATATAAACGTTTCCACTTTTCCTTTCCACTTTACCACATGAACTACCTACTTTCCGACGGCAAATATGCGTTGAGTTATTACAGAAAAATACCGAATTCCGTCGATTCCTCAAGGATCTCAGAATCACTTTTGGCACTTCAAAAGTTGTTGTCTCAACGGAATCACATCTGTGACGTAGTTTTATAGTTTTAAGTACCTACATCATTGAGGAGTTCTATAAGTCATCGGTGTTCATCATCGTCAGTTCCACTTCACCAAATTTGTGAGTTCCGGTTGTAGTTACACGAGTTATAATATAATATAAAGTACTTATCGAAAGTTTGGATGAAATTTGGCACGAATGTTCGTTGTAGGTTTTTCGTCTCTCAAAAATCCCTGAAACTAGGACCTTGTAGAACGGCCGCCATCTTGGAAAATGTACTACATTCGTTAGAAATTCGCGTTTTAAGCGAAAACTACGTATGTACCTACGCCCTAGAGCCCCTAGACCATATTTTCATAGAGTAGACCTGCTCTATGAAAATATGGTCTACGGCAACATCAAAGCTTAATGAATTTTGCACAAGCCTGTAGTACACAACTTTAACAGGAAAATATGCCTTTAAGGAGACAAAAGCATCCACATGTTAGATTTTCCCTTAATGTCCTTGCAGGGGAGATTCTCTGAATGTAAAGCTTGGGGGAAATTGAAACTTTGATTCGTACAAGAGGATATGGCATGCCACTGGGAATAAACCAAAAAGAACTAGGTACCAGTGCCGGCGCGTGAAAATTTTCCCCGGCACAAAAAAGTTATGAAAGAGTTTAGAGTATATATATAACTACAGGCTTGCCTAAAAACTCGTCCACTGGTAGGTACCCTTCTTAAATTACCGTGGATTTAGCTAATCGATAGGCTTCGGTTACACGCTAATTCTGGCGTCAGTTCAGTACATCAGTATGATCTGTCTGTATCTGTCATTCACAACAGTTACACTATCATGCTCTCATAATACTGATGGACTGAACTGACGCCAGAATTAGCGTGTAACCCTTCGGTACCCCTTATGAAATGATAGTTCGCTTAGTATGTACGAGTATACCACCTCGAGGCCAAGATCCAATCCAACTGAACGGAATCCAACAAGTGAGGTGTGTGAGGTGAGGTGTGTGGAGCTTGGTCGTAATCCAGACTAGTGTACCTACCTATGTGTTTATGCTTATTGCGAATATAAAAATCTGATATAGCGAACGTGAGATATTTAGTGTAAATGGGAAATTGAACCTGTTTTCTAGCTCTTAAATTATAAAGCGTGTCACACACTAAGCAGATACGATAAGATATCTGTATCTGAACACATATCTGTCAATATCGCTCCCTATACAATTCAATGAGCTAACACACACAGCGCAGATAACTTATATTTTATCGTGAAGTATCTGTGGGCACCGACATATATCGAAAGATGGCAAAGATAATATCTGCCGATATAAATATGGTATAGTATTTTATCTGCAGATAGATACAGGTTGATGTGATTTGTATATTATCGTATCTTCGTAGTGTGTGATAGTTTCAGATCATTAAGTTACTAGGTATACGCAGATAAAATAAATAATGTTATGAAAGTGAGTGAAGCGAAAGTGGTTTTTCAGGATCGTAGCAAATGGAGATCCGTGATCTCTGCCTACCCCTCTGGGAAAGAGGCGTGATTATATGTATGTATGTAAAATATTATCGTATCTGCGTAGTGTGTGACACGCTTAAACGTGACTTCGAAGATCATTTAGTAAATCAGCGAAGAACCAGATTTCTACAAAAATGCTCGTTTTTGGCATAGGTACGTATGATATTTATTCAAGGCCTCCACACACCAGTCGCGGGCGCGGGTCGTGCGCGGGTCGGGCGCAGGCCCGCGCAAGTTGTAAAACATCGAAACTACACTTCAAACACACATCGAACGCGAGTCCGCGGGCCCGCGGCGGGCCCGCGTTCGATGTGTATTTGAAGTCTAGTATCAATGTTTTACCACTTGCGCGGGCCCGCGCCTGACCCGCGCCCGCGACCGGTGTGTGGAGGCCTTCAGTATTTAAAACTTTATTGCACAAAATGCAAAAAAATGTACAAATGGCGAGCTTTATTAATATAACTAGCCGCAGTGGTGATTTACTTACATGTAACTTTTTGTAAAAAAAATGATGAGCTTTCGTTTCATCATACATTGACATCCATGACTTCAAGTACAGTAAGCAATTTTTTGTCAGAAACTTATTTAATAAACAGACGTACTAAGTAAATCAGCATTTATCTAACTAAATTAGCGTTGAAACCTCTACCAAGATTTATACTAACTAATATTAACGCCAATTATAAATAAGTTTAGTGCTTCCACAAATAAAACTATCGCTGTTAAATTAAAAAAATATTTATTATAAAAAAACGAATGGCTACTTATTATTGTAGACATTATAAAAGTACGTCATTCTACTACTTATTACTATCATTGTCATATTTTTTCAATTTACCTATGATACATTGTGATACAAGTGAGCTATGTTGATCAATACATCAGAGGCGGAATTGTCACGCGAACCGCAGCTGAGCGTGATAAGAGAGCCGATGATGTAATTATCAAAGCTAACGCGTGTCATACGACGTTTTTCAACACATTTGCGAGGAAAAAATCCTTTTCATAAAATTAAAATGTTGCAGGCTCCTAAGTTGTTTCCTTTAGTTATTGATGACAACAGGTTTTTAGTCACATTTTTGTACATCTCCAAGAATGTACAGTGGCGTCAATTCTATTTATCACTTTTCTATTCACCACGAGTCAACATTTTTAATAATAACCAAACACGACATCAATGTTTACAAATATTTGTAAAATTACTTATAACGGCGCGCAACTATTTTTTTCGTGATGTTTGCGCAGTGCGCCCACAGCGAGGCTTAGATGAAATCTTTAAACAGCCAATACAAAATAAAATAAATATTTTCTTATTCAATATAAATTCATGTAAAATGTTATAAAATTAAATAGTTTTACTAAATGAAACGTTTCTATACCATATCCAAGAAGAAATAATCAATTAATTCACAAGAAGGATTTAATTTGTTTAGTCGAGTAAGAATCCATTTCCCGAGAAATTAAAAACAAACCTGTATAACCCGGCCAATTTAAGAATGCGCCGAGTCCATACATACACCTTGCTGCAAGGTGCCAACGTGTCTTAATCGAGATATAAACATAACTACACGAGTGTCGTAATGTTATTAAACACGCGTATAAGAGGCACGTTACGAGCAAATTTATTGAAAAATAAATTATCCACCCCACTCATACATAGGACATAGGACATGCATGAAAGATTTTTACAAAGGCCAGAGAATAAAGTGATAGAGATAAAAAAAACATGGTGCAAATGACGGTTTATTGACTTTAGCACCCTAGATAGATACGAATATGGTTACAATACATGCGCACCGAGCTTACGTGTCAGAACCATTGAGGTACGTTAGTACGGTATTACGTGCTCAATGGTCAAAACGAGTGCACGCACAGTATGGCAAACAATATTGGTGTTATGCCATATGTCGAGTCAGATTGACCTCCTTATTCTCTGTAGCTATCGAATCACATAATCTTAATTTCTTTAGATCAGGGTTCTTCAAGACACGCACTCAGGTTTAATTCCCGCCAAAAAGAAGCTTAAGTATCCGCGTCGAAAAAAGACGCGGGGAAAACCTAGGCCAGTGATAGTACGAGTAAAGTATAAATTATTATGCTTCACGGGCCGTGCCCACAGAGCAAAAAAACCTTTAAAAAAGTAAAAGCTTGTTTGCTTTGTTGAAGGCCTGATCCACTCTAGATCATCTGTGTTCACTTCCCAACAGAACCCGCTTGCGAGCTAGACTGCGCTACACCTCCACCACCTCTGCTAATGCTGATGCTCTTCGATATACTGATGCTGCCTCCTCCGTTGTTTAAGCCACGGCCACCGAAGCCAGGGCCACCGAAGCCAGGGCCACCGAAACCAGAGCCACCGAAACCGGGTCGATTAGGCCCCTGGAAGCCGGGTCTGTAAGGGCCTTGGAAACCGGGCCCGTAGCCTCCGCCGAAAGAGCCGGCTTGAGCGTTCGCTTGGCTGAATGAGCCACCGAATTGGGGAGCTGGAAGGGGAGAAGTTTTGAATTAGTCGTGAATAGAACCAATATCTACTTTAGGTCGCCAGAGCTCGCGAGGACGCACTATGTTGAGAGTACACCTGCATTTTTAACCGACTTCAAAAAAGGAGGAGGTTCTCAATTCGACTGTATTTTTTTTTGGGTGTTTGTTACGCGACAACTCGGTAATTTATAAACCGATTTGAAAAAATCTTGTTTTGTTTGAAAAACATATACTTCCAGATTGGTCCCGTTGTCACCAAAATCCAGTTCTGATGATGGGATCCTGGAGAAGTCGAGGGAACTCTTCAAATTTTATTGGCAAACTTGAAGCAATTTGGCTACTGATTTGAAGTCGGTTAAAACTTTCTTTCAAAGTAAATTATGTCACTTAGAAAAGTTAGAAAACCCCCGACATGTTTATTTCTAAGTTCAATATCTCAAAAACCGCTGAACCGATTTTGTTGAAACGTAGCTAAGAACCATCTCGATCACGTCAGCTTTCGGACAAAAAACCGCATTAAAATCGGTCTTACTCGTTTGGGAGCTACGATGCCAAAGGCGTCTGCCCAGACACACAGATACACAGACACGTCAAACTTAATATAACACCTCTCTTTTTGCGTCAGTGTTTAATAAAGTTAATTGTGTGTATCAATTTACCAAATGAACGAAAATAAGTTTCGCAAAAAATCTATCGATCAGGATTTGCACTCACGATCTCCCCGTTTATCCGCATGATTATGACTAAACGGGTGACTAATAGCTGCTGCCATTATTATCAATCTAAACTAACCTGAATATACTCCCACCAGACAGACAACCAAAGCCACGAAAACTGCCACACGAGCCATTGTAAGCGTGTTCAAGCACTGACTCCTACTCCTGAAATCGGCCATATATACTAACTGATTCCCACCGAGATGATAAATACGGCTTTTAGCACCGGTTCCGTCGAGACTTTAACAGATTCTACCTTAATTCAATGATATAAAGCTTAGAGTCGCTTGCTGTCGGTTTGGGGGATTTCTACGCGAGATTTTCATCACAGCTATTGTTCAAATATTGGTTTTCCATTGCTGGTTGACCGCAAGCGAGCACACCGTTTATGGAGTGACAAATGACAAATCGATATTTTAGTTCTTGTTTGTGAATTGTGATTGGTTCAAGATCAAGCCTAAGTAAGGTAAATGACCCAATGCTCGACACCTCAATGCCTAATAGTTGACATTGACACCTATTGTTCACCTCTATTGTTTTGACATAAGATTGAAGGTGTCATGTATTAGCCCAGTGACGGGCATTGAAACGACTTAGCCAGACATGAACTCACGCATGTATTGTGTACCTACGCAATTTTCAGTGTCAATTCTAGGAATTATTGTAGGTTTCGAGACGGAGAAAAGGGTATATCATCCACAGCATACTTTAACCCTATTCCCATAGTCGTCTCTTTCGACACCCATTGGAAAGGTTTGGTGCTATTCTATCCCGCCATGCGGGATTATGGGATTTCGAGGTCAGACATTGTAGAAAAAGTAATTACGAGAAGTAGCGAAGATCCAGAAGAACCCGAGCCTTCCAATTTATGCGGAGTATATGAATCCCGCTGCTGAACGCCTTAAGTCCAGGAACGCCCCGTGCAGCATTTCCAGAAGCCTGGTCAGCTCAAATTTTCGATCTAGAGTGGTCTCAGTCATGGAACTCTTAGATGGCAGGAAACAAACATTACGCAAAGCTCTGCGTAATAGGGGGCGACACTAACACAACCCGTAAACAAACCGCCATGACGTACAATGTCATATTTATTTACCTAACAAACAATAACGAATAATTGATGAAAACGCGTTAAACTACAATCGTTTTATTATCATTCGTGTGTAAAATACCTGTACTGTTATATTAAAATGGCATCCTATAGCTATTTAAAGGTGGATGAGGGCTTTTTTTTGCTTTACGACGTATTGCCGCTTCCCATAGTTTTCGTATCATCGTTTCCTTAGGAAATTAATAATGCCCTTCATTCTTGCATCTAATTACGCAGCACTGATGCATTTTATTTATTGAAATATTTTCATCCCTATTTGATCCAGAGCTTTGAAGGACTTGTCAAAGTTGTCAAAAAAACTGTTTACTAATTGTGTTAGTGCTGCACTCTGGCGGCAGAACATTGCAGTAATGTTCCCTATTGGGATCCACATTTACACCAGGCTCCTGTATAGAAGGGTTCGATCTCCCAAGACGGGACTGGTGTAACATCAACCGACTCCGTGCTGACCACGGTCGCTGCGCTCACTATAAACACCGTTGCGGATGGGTGGAATCCCCAACTTGCTCGTGCGGTGCCGAAGAACAAACGATTCGCCATATAATCGAGGATTGCCCCATAACGCGCTACGCCGACGGACCTCCTGAAGACCACCCTTGGCGACAAGGCCATCGAGTGGCTGATAGACCTTAGAATTAATTTATAAGTAGTTATACCTACTTATTATGTTTATGTTTTCAATGCCATACGATTAAAATAAAATAAATTGTAGAATAAAATAAGAATGAACGTTAACTTGCTTAGATATTGTAGGCAATTGGCACCATAGCATAGGTTATACGTTCAGAGGCCCTAGCACGATAGGTTTTTCGTCACATTTTACGTGACGTTTCAGTATATTTTCGCCGTAAAACGTGACAATAAAACCTATCTTGCCCCTGGCCTCAGGTGTTTGTTTGTTTATCGTCACAATCACGCAACTTCCCAATATGTCGTAGGTAGGAAAATGGCCAATGACTTTGGTCAAGCCATCTCCGTTCTTAGAAGTCTACAGTTTTGTTAACCTTAGGATTTCAAGTTTACTTAATGACTTACTAGACAAATGTCATAGACATATAGGCTCAGCGAGTTTACGAACGGTTCGGTGTTTACCGAGGCGGTCGCGTTATTGACCAAAGGATGATCACCATATGATCATGATCACTACCAAAATCTTCCATAATGAATCACTATACACTGTATAAAAAAAAATACATTGCAAACACAAACATATAAAGGTACCTATAGGTTTGCGAGCGATATGTTGTCATTGGACAGACGTTGATAGTTGTCACCAAAGGTTGTCACTCTGGTGACAAGTGTCAGTATTTGTCTTTAAACGATGGATTATTGTGATGTTGAAAATTGTGTTAAATAATACAAAGACTCCTCAATGGTTGCTATGGAAAAAGCTAATAAGATTTATCGTATAAAGTTCTTGAAGCACTTGAAGTTATTAATATGGAAAAGCTACGTACAGCGAGTGTACGTACATTTTATATGCGCATTCATTCAACTAGTTGAAACTTACAGCCAAATATCTTCCAATTTACAATACTTTTTTCCTATCATCTGTGAGCTCGTCCCGGATATTATCATAAAACTAGCTTTCGCCCGCGACTCCGTCCGCGTGAGACTCGGTTAAATATCGTAGCTCTATACAAACTTTCACCCCCCCCCCCCCCCCCCCATTTCACCCCCTTAGGGGATGATTTCCGGGATAAAAAATATTATATGTCCTTCCCTTTCACTCTCACTATCTCTATACCTACCAAATTTCATCTAAATCGGTTCTGCGGTTTAAGCGTGAAGAGGTAACAGACAGACAGACAGATACACTTTCGCATTTATAATATTAGTAAGGATTTTACTCTCCCACTGAACAATGTTTGAAAAGCATTTATTAACTTACACTGAGCTAGTCTGTTGATGGAGATAGAAGGCGCTGCTTTACAATATATATATATGTTTACATTCATTGATGTAGTGATCGGAAATTCGGGAGATTGTATACCTACTTCTAGCAAAATCCCGGCAAAAGCTAAGCAAGCATGGAGTCGGCTTCTTAAAAATAATATTTTAAATATTTAAGTTCTGGGATTCCGGGACTTTATAAAGCATAATGAATCACTTGATTTTTGTCAACTTACGCGTTGGTAAACAGTTTTAACGACATACAGAGTGTAATAAAAAATAGTGGTGGTACGTTTAAGGGCGTAATAGGTAGGTAGGTATTGTGTTTTGATTACGGAATATTAGGAAAAACCATTTTTCAACGTGAATATTTTCTTTATATGGAGCAGGGTGCCCGCCAACGGCGCCAACGCTCCATACAAATGTAAAAAAAATCTTTTAGTTTTTTTCTTATCAGAACCGTTATGCCCTTGTTCACCACTATTTTTGATACACCTTCGCAGTTTAAAAAAAGTCGTTAATTTATAAAAATATCTCGAACAGTGTTGCCAGGTTCCAAATATTTTTTATGTGGGTGGTTAAGAAATAAACAATAAATAACATATATTGTTCTGTCAAAATCTTAAATAAAAAACAGCAACTTTCATTTTATGACATCAACAACAACTGACTTCTTCAACACAACAACTGCCACTTTTAAGCACTAATATTCTATATATATATATATAGGTGTCTACAATACATGCATATAATCGAGCCCGTTTCTCGTAGGGGTAGGCAGAGCTCACGGGTTTACGACCGCTACGATCTCGAGTAATCTCGACTAACCTTTTTTGCTTCATTCACTTTCATGGCTTTCTTCATACATGCTCGTCGGTTTGGGTTGCTCTTGCCCTGACCTTTCTTTAGGATATCTCCAATTAGGTCAAAAAAAGGTGGCCGCGGTCTCCCCCTCCAGCTGTATCCACTTTTCCCCCATGCACGGTCTTTGTTAATCTTCTAACTTCTCATGTTACCTCATATTGGTTTCCCAGGAGACGATGGCAGATCGTAGCAGCCCAAACCGTGGTCGCTGGCATATTGTTTCTCATGGCCGTGTCGGCGGCCAACCCTGTGTTCCTGACGCCGCTTCAGGCCAACTCCAGCGCCGTGCTCACATACGATGACATCATGATGACTCTCAGCCACAAAACACAGGTACTATGTCAATTTTCCGTTACACGCATTCTACTCCGACCTCGACGCCGCACGCTATTTACTGTTCCGACGGCGCGGACCCAATTAAGCCCTGTTCCACTCACCGCTGCATCGGGCGTTGGCTCTTCTGAATGACATCCTGAACAGCGATAGCAAGCTGGACATATTTTCAAAATAAGGAATCCTGTTTCTTGACACTCAGCAGCCGGTTCCTAGAGTCTATAACCGCTCCAAACTCCATCCATGCATGCAGCTTAGATCCAAGGCCATTTTTGGACCAATGGATGTAGCTTGGATTCACTCCATTTATTCGTTTTATGTTTATTCATTTGTATTGTTTCTTGTATATTTACCATTGTTGTACCTAAATATGTATTTAATTCATGTCCTGTTAACACGTGTAGCTAGTCATTGATACGATTCTAACGAACCCAAATTCAACGGGGTTACTTCGGTTAAGTACTGAATTCCCATGGCCACCGTCTGTCTCCATCATCAGATCAGCTCGATGGTACCAAAACTATACCTTTACCCAAAATTTCAGCTCAATGGGTTGAAGATATCTGCTTCAAATTTGAATTGCAAGATTCCACCCGAAAAAACATAGAAAACTTGTAAAAAGACATAACATAACATAGCGCAATGAGCTTGTAAAAAAGACATAACATAACATAGCACACTGAGCTTGTAAAAAAGACATAACATAACATAGCACACTGAGCTTGTAAAAAAGACATAACATAACATAGCACACTGAGCTTGTAAAAAAGACATAACATAACATATCACACTGAGCTTGTAAAAAAGACATAACATAACATAGCACACTGAGCGTTTAGTGGCCCTGCGGTAGACCCATGGAGACTAGCGTGATTTAGCGCTCGGCTGAGCTTTGAAGCCTCAAGACTAGCGTTAGGAAATTCTGAGTGTGACATATTTGTGTCGCATGTGTGCAGGGAGCAATACTGACTCCCCAAGAGATTTACGATGCCGACACAGAGTGAAAAATAATTATAATTTTCCCAGCAAACGTAACGTGTCATTAGTTAGCATAAAATTTAGAAACTTTAAAAAAACCCGAATTAAAGTATTTGAATTGAATTGAATTCAATAAATACTCAGCCCTGTCTTTCCGGTAGTTGGTCAGACTAACGTATGTCAAATCAAATAAAGGTATAGGAGTATTACATACTGGCTTCGATTAACATTTTTGTCTGTTTTAACTCAGCTCGGCTTCGCGCCTTACGAGGACCCATACATCTCTATCATGGCGAAAGTTGCTAAAAAACTAGATAAAGGTAAGAAAGACATTTCGTCGTGTTGTGATTTAGCGCGAGTAGGTACTGAGACGACTCGAGTTAAGGCGGAATTTTAATTTAAGAACATTATTAAAACGCCACGCGAGTCACGCGACCCGATGAAATGCGACGCGTGTTGAGTCGAATCAAATAGGGAACATTACGCAAAACTCTTCGTAGGTGGCGACACTAGCAGCGTTTACATTGTATCTCGTTCCCACTTGCGGTATTTTCTATCCAAGCATCCTTGTCACTCATTTGACAATCAATTGTGCATGTGCGTGTGAATCCCTATATTCCTATACTGGTTTACTATTAGTTGTAGTGTTGCCTCTGGCGGCAGAACATTGCAGTAATGTTCCCTATTGTATTGTTTTTAACCGACTTCGTTTATGATTATGACCAATATCACAGTATGAACATATCCGACGTTCTAAGTGTTCTAACTCTGCCCTCGAAATTATCATGCTTTCGTGCTACTAAAGATCATGTGTAACAGTAGCTTTACTTTAGTGTCTTCGGGCGTTTTCACTCAAATGTGCGACATTTACTTTTTTTCACAGATTTTTTTTTTTTGTTTTTCCTGTTCAGAATCATGAGCACTCTTGATCCCGATAAAGAAAAAAAACGTCCCCAGTTTTTTATTCCACAATGTAACGTTTTTTTTTTCCATTAATACTGTATTGACCGTCGCATAGTGGAATCCTAAAAAGCGGCCAAGTGCGAGTCGGACTCGCACATGAAGGGTTCCGTTAAATAAATTGCTTTCTACGATTTATGATATGACGTATTAAAAAAAAATTACTTACTAGATCTCGTTCAAACCAATTTTCGGTGGAAGTTTGCATGTGTGCAATGTACATCATATATTTTTTGTAGTTTTATCATTCTCTTATTTTAGGAGTTACAGGGGGGGGGACACACATTTTACCACTTTGGAAGTGTCCCTCGCGCAAACTATCCAGTTTAGAAAAAAATGATATTAGAAACCTCAATATCATTTTTAAAGACCTATCCATAGATACCCCACACGTATGGGTTTGATGAAAAAAAATTGTTGAATTTCAGTTCTGAGTATGGAGAACCCCCAAAACTTAATGTTTTTTTTCGATTTTTGTGTCAAAATCTTAATGCCGTTCACAGAATACATCTACTTACCAAGTTTCAGCAGTATAGCTCTTATAGTTTCGGAATAAAGTGGCTGTGACATACGGACGGACAGACAGACAGACAGACAGATAGACAGACATGACGAATCTATAAGGGTTCCGTTCTTTGCCATTTGGCTTCGGAACCCTAAAAAGGTATGGTAAATTGGGTTTTTTTTTTACTTTATCGGGATCACGATTGCTCATGATTCTGAACAAGAAAAACCAAAAAAAACTAAATTCTAGGAAGAAAAGTAAAAGTCGCACATTTGAGTGAAAACTCCCCTTCGGCCTTAGTACCTAGTTGGTATAGGTAGGTACTACCTACCTATACCAACTTAAGATTATTTGAGTTAGCCGAATTGCGTTAAAGTAGTTCATTCAAAAACCAACTCTACTGTCCAAAGTACTGAACAACATTCTAATTCCAATAAGGATTTTATAAAAAGTTTATAACAACGAATTTGTGATTGTTTTTGTTTCAGTTTTCATGACGGGATCCTCTGAACAAGACCTGAATGAGGCACTTTATGAAAAATCCAAGGGTCAAGTGTTGAAACACCAAGTCATTTGGGTGGTGTGGAAAAAAAAGGTGGGTAGATTAGCAAACTGAAACCATTGAAACCGTAGATAAAGGATATCATTATCCTATATCCTATATATATACAGGGTGACTGGTAATTCGACCTATTCCTTGAAAGGGGTTATACTAGAGCTAATTTGCAACAATTTATGTCCAGTCAACCAGGGGTCGAAACTCGCTGGTTTCCGAAATATTCGAGTTTTTAGTTTGTATGAAAAAAAATCTCCTTGCAGCCTTAAGCTGGTGATTGTGACAAAAGTACTTCCATTTGGATGGTAAAAAAACATTTTTGTCACAATCAGCACTTTAAGGCTGCAAGGCGATTTTTTTTCAAACAAACTAAAAACTCGAAAAATTAAAAATAAATCGTGTTTTGACCCCTGGTTGACTGGACATAAATTGTTGCAAATTAGCTCTAGTATAACCCCTTTCAAGGAATAGGTCGAATTACCAGTCACCCTGTATATATATCCTATTCTATTATAAATGTGAAAGTTTGGAAGCTTGGATGTCTGGATGTTTGTTACTCAATCACGCTTAAACGGCTGTACCGATTTGGAAGACATTTTGCACGAAGATAGTTTACAGCCTGGATTAAAATATAGGATGGTTTTTATCCCGGGTTTACGCAGACGAAGTCGCGGGTGGAAACTAGTACCTACTATTATAAATGTGAAAGTTTGGATGTTTGGATGTCTGGATGTCTGGATGTTTGTTACTCAATCACGCTTAAACGGCTCAACCGATTTGGATGAAATTTTGCACGAAGATAGTTTATAGCCTGGATTAAAATATAGGATAGTTCTTATCCCGGGTTTACGCAGACGAAGTCGTAGGTGGGAACTAGTAATTAATAATTATATTCTACCTCTATGTATGAAACATGTTATGTTGCTCAAGAAAAACGCCTATGGGTTTTTACGAGCAAAATCGGAGAAAAACGCTGGAGATAACATCAAAGTGATGATAGGTTTTGTATCTATATATAAGTACCGTACATTTGTTAAAACCGAAAGTTTATAATTTATAATATTACACATACCTAAGATTATATAATTTACTTTCAAAACAAAGTTTTAACCGACTTCAATTCAGTACTCCGCCAAGCCACATGAACATTTCCACATTTTTTTTTCCAATTTACCACATAAACTGATTTCCGAGAGCAGATGCGTTGATTTTTAGACCAATAAACCAAATCGCTGTATGTGGGCCGATAATATTTGAGGACTTCCGTCGATTCCTCAAGGATCTCAGAATTACCTTTGGCACTTCATTGTTTGCTATTTGAACGGAATCATATCAGAATCTGTGACGTACTTATATAGTTTGAAGTACATCATTGAGAAGTTCCACAAGCCATCTGTGGTCTTCATCATCACTTCCACCATCACCAAATTTATGATTTCCGGGTGTAAATACACGAGATATAATAGAAAATACCGAAATTACTACACGAGTGCCTAATATATTTGAGGAGTTCCCTCAATTCCTCATGGTTCCCACCATCTAACTGGGGTTTTGAAAACAATGGGACCGATCTGGAAGCATATACTTTCAATTAAAAAAAGAATTGTACGAATCGGTTCATTAATGACGGAGTTCTGAGGTACCTAACAAACATTAAAAAAAAAAAAAAAAAAAAATTAAAAAAAATACATCCGAATTGAGAACCTCCTCCTTTTTTTTGAAGTCGGTTAAAAATGACAGTTCGGTTAGTTTATATAATCTTACGCGGTCCTAATTTCAAGGCTACAAATCAAATCCTAATGAAATCCTTTAGGTATTGCTGCCTAACCAACTCTGCATTGAATTTGAGGCAAATCTAGTGGTGACAATTTCTTACGCAACTAACAACTGCGGCGCTACCACGAACTTCGAATCTCGAACTTCGTATATCTCCGTCTCTGTCGCTCAAGTACCATAAACCATAAGTGCGATAGAGACGGAGATATACGAAGTTCGACATTCGAAGTTCGTGGTAGCGCCGCAGGCTTTTCGGTAGGTACAGTCACCGGCATCAATATAAGTAGGTACAGGTTGGGCCATAAATTTTTGCAAATAGCAACACTGAATATCTTGTAGAATAATAAATTATATGGTTTTTGAGTGGAGGGAAATTTTACATTACTTTATGCAGTTTTATTTGCAAACGAGCTTTTTGTGTAAAACAGTTTTATAAAAGCAACAATTTGTATGTAACCGTTCGCCGCCAATTTAGGAGGAAGCCCGGATCTCACTCCCGCCGATTTTTTCGTACGGGGATATTTATAAAGTCGAGTTCTAAGTTAAAAAAACCGAAGACAATATCCAAACTCAAGCAAAACATCCGCGATGAGACAGCCGAGATACCTCGCAGCATGTCTCAGCGAGTTTCCTAAAATCTGCGTAGCCGTTTGCAACTTTGCAGGAGTGCCAGCGACGTAATGTTTGGGGGTCATCTCAAAGATATTATTTTCAAAAAATAAATTGCATTAGATGGTAGTTACAAAAATTAAATGATCAGGAAATTAACTTTCATGGTTTTATTTTCATCAAAGTTTCAAAAGTGCAAGAATTTTTGGCCCACCCTGTACAAGTGTGATGAATCAAAGGCCGCAAAAATATCTGACACGCTCTTATGGCTCTAGGTCATCAGATTTTTTTGCGGCCTTTGTGCCATCATATATTTATGCCGGTGACTGTACAGTCGCGGAATGAAAAGGTTGACAACCTTAAGATCCTCTTTTGCTTGCTCAGTATAAGTTATCGGCATCTGCTTTATCGACCGAGTATGAAACATTCCGTCATAATGAATGTCATTTCGCTACATGGGCCACAGATATGTGACATTGACAGGAACTATTATTCAAATTTATAGTTTTAATCATTATTTAAGCGAAAAGGATTTAATCATTAGATGTATCAAACTTGACACGACGTAATGGCAAGATCAAACTTATAAAAAGGTTCAACTATTAATATTAATCAAGGAACATTCGTCTAAGTAAATTTAAACTTAGTTGTCAAACAGTGAAACATAATTTTCAATACAACATTCTCATCTGTAATGCGTAAATGAATTCATCTGAAAACTGGTCAACCTTTCCATTCCGCGACTGTACCTATACAACGTTTTATGTTAATCTAACATGCTGTTTTAAAATTGACTCAGTAACTCATTATATCCATGCTCATCACAGGGTTTATCCATGTTAAAATTCAGGAGAACAACGTGTGGAGGTTCAGCATACGGTCGACGGCGCTAGCTCACCTCGCCACCAACGACACAGTGATGGCTCATGCCTCGTGCCACAACAGGCACCTCCGCGTCGGGTTTCTCGCCGTGCAACTTGCCGTGTCGGAGGTGTTGTTGGAGACAGACAGCAGGCAGACGATGCGACACAAGGTAACTAAGTACATAAGCCTATAGGCATGGGCAGCAAGCGGCAGGTCTTATAGACCTCACTGCACAACAGCCGTGTCGGAGGCGTTGTTGGAGACAGACAGCAGGCCGACGATGCGACACAAGGTAACTAAGTACATAAGCCTATAGGCATGGGCAGCAAGCGGCAGGTCTTATAGACCTCACTGCACAACAGCCGTGTCGGAGGCGTTGTTGGAGACAGACAGCAGGCCGACGATGCGACACAAGGTAACTAAGTACATAAGCCTATAGGCATGGGCAGCAAGCGGCAGGTCTTATAGACCTCACTGCACAACAGCCGTGTCGGAGGCGTTGTTGGAGACAGACAGCAGGCAGACGATGAGACACAAGGTAACTAAGTACATAAGCCTATAGGCATGGGCAGCAAGCGGCAGGTCTTATAGACCTCACTGCACAACAGCTGTGTCGGAGGCGTTGTTGGAGACAGACAGCAGGCAGACGATGCGACACAGGGTAACTAAGTACATAAGCCTATAGGCATGGGCAGAAAGCGGCAGGTCTTATAGACCTCACTGCACAACAGCCGTGTCGGAGGCGTTGTTGGAGACAGACAGCAGGCAGACGATGAGACACAAGGTAACTAAGTACATAAGCCTATAGGCATGGGCAGAAAGCGGCAGGTCTTATAGACCTCACTGCACAACAGCCGTGTCGGAGGCGTTGTTGGAGACAGACAGCAGGCAGACGATGAGACACAAGGTAACTAAGTAAATAAGCCATAGGCATGGGCAGCAAGCGGCAGGTCTTATAGACCTCACTGCACAACAGCCGTGTCGGAGGCGTTGTTGGAGACAGACAGCAGGCCGACGATGCGACACAAGGTAACTAAGTACATAAGCCTATAGGCATGGGCAGCAAGCGGCAGGTCTTATAGACCTCACTGCACAACAGCCGTGTCGGAGGCGTTGTTGGAGACAGACAGCAGGCAGACGATGAGACACAAGGTAACTAAGTACATAAGCCTATAGGCATGGGCAGCAAGCGGCAGGTCTTATAGACCTCACTGCACAACAGCCGTGTCGGAGGCGTTGTTGGAGACAGACAGCAGGCCGACGATGCGACACAAGGTAACTAAGTACATAAGCCTATAGGCATGGGCAGCAAGCGGCAGGTCTTATAGACCTCACTGCACAACAGCCGTGTCGGAGGCGTTGTTGGAGACAGACAGCAGGCAGACGATGAGACACAAGGTAACTAAGTACATAAGCCTATAGGCATGGGCAGCAAGCGGCAGGTCTTATAGACCTCACTGCACAACAGCTGTGTCGGAGGCGTTGTTGGAGACAGACAGCAGGCAGACGATGCGACACAGGGTAACTAAGTACATAAGCCTATAGGCATGGGCAGAAAGCGGCAGGTCTTATAGACCTCACTGCACAACAGCCGTGTCGGAGGCGTTGTTGGAGACAGACAGCAGGCAGACGATGAGACACAAGGTAACTAAGTAAATAAGCCATAGGCATGGGCAGCAAGCGGCAGGTGTTATAGACCTCACTGCACAACAGCCGTGTCGGAGGCGTTGTTGGAGACAGACAGCAGGCAGACGATGCGACACAAGGTAACTAAGTACATAAGCCTATAGGCATGGGCAGCAAGCGGCAGGTCTTATAGACCTCACTGCACAACAGCCGTGTCGGAGGCGTTGTTGGAGATTGACAGCAGGCAGACGATGAGACACAAGGTAACTAAGTACATAAGCCTATAGGCATGGGCAGCAAGCGGCAGGTCTTATAGACCTCACTGCACAACAGCCGTGTCGGAGGCGTTGTTGGAGACAGACAGCAGGCAGACGATGCGACACAGGGTAACTAAGTACATAAGCCTATAGGCATGGGCAGCAAGCGGCAGGTCTTATAGACCTCACTGCACAACAGCCGTGTCGGAGGCGTTGTTGGAGACAGACAGCAGGCAGACGATGAGACACAAGGTAACTAAGTAAATAAGCCATAGGCATGGGCAGCAAGCGGCAGGTCTTATAGACCTCACTGCACAACAGCCGTGTCGGAGGCGTTGTTGGAGACAGACAGCAGGCAGACGATGCGACACAAGGTAACTAAGTACATAAGCCTATAGGCATGGGCAGCAAGCGGCAGGTCTTATAGACCTCACTGCACAACAGCCGTGTCGGAGGCGTTGTTGGAGATAGACAGCAGGCAGACGATGAGACACAAGGTAACTAAGTACATAAGCCTATAGGCATGGGCAGCAAGCGGCAGGTCTTATAGACCTCACTGCACAACAGCCGTGTCGGAGGCGTTGTTGGAGACAGACAGCAGGCAGACGATGAGACACAAGGTAACTACATAAGCCGTGGGTTCAGGGGCGTCTTTACCAAATAGTGCAATTCACGGGGCGCCACTCGCCGGGCGGCTACCGGGCGCTAGGGGGGGTGCTCCATGGGCTAGAGAGAGACGACTCTGCGTGGGTTAGTAAATAGAACGGTTACCTTCTATTATACATATCGATACCTGCAGACTCAAAGGGCGTAACAGCCTGTTGTTGTAATGGCTGTTACGCCTTTTGAGTCTGCAGGTACGAACTGCTACTGCTACCAGAAAAGTGCGTAAGGTTAGAACTGTGATCCGCTACATAAACGTTATTGCTACATATAAGTAAATCCCTAACTGTTTTCTTTCGGTCCTCACGACACAGGCTAAACCTAGTGTGAGGGCCACTGATAATGTATTTATTGTTTTGCTGTTTTGGTAAATAAATAATTTTGTATTTGTATTTTGTAAGTAGGTACTTATCTGTTGTTGAAAACGTGTGCTATTTAGTGTCTGATCTCTGTTATGTATATTGGATAATTTAAGTAAACACTAACTAGGTAGTTATCGTAAATTATTTCAAACTTTGTAATGATGCCTAATTCGAAAACCATTTCGGTAATTATGTTACCAGGCCCCGTAGCATGGATGGCGTTATCACGCGACAAGTGACAGGATAGAGCGTCCGTCCCTGGCTGACACCGTTCGATAGAACGAGACGACGCGCTTATCCTGTCACTTGTCGCGTGATAACGCCATCCATGCTACGGGGCCTGAACGTAATAAAATACTTTTCAGATTTCATTTCTCACCCATTTTTAAGAAAATCGCGAAATTGTATTTATAAATGTGGTTTAAGCCGTGCGTGCCCATACAGAGCCGTAACGTTGACGTCATAATTTAGTTACGACCTTCTGGACTTCGCTACTTTTCAATTTGATATTTCTGAATAAAAATTACAATTTAGGGAAACATAAAAAAACACAAGCCGCTTAAAAAAACATCTTCTAGCGAAACAATCATAAATTGGCCCACTTGAAAAAATTAAATGTTGTCAATGGGGGCGAAAGTTTGTATGGAGCCGCGATATAAACGAGATCCACGCGGGCAGAAGTTAGTATAATACTATCATAAATGCGTTTTATTTTATAACTGTTATCACCCGTTTGAAAGAAAGAAAGATACTTACATTTATTCACTAACACACACCGACACATATTAAACAAAAAAAAACAGTAAAAACACATAAAACATGTAACAAGTGTGTCTCTGCGGCAGTGAACCGGACACTGGCTCAGCATTATGCTGAAGTGTCAGTCAGACACCTACAGCGCTGATTTTCAGCCAGCACCGTTGGTGACTCACGGAAACGTCATACAATTATAATTATATAAACTACTATATTATTGTGAAAGGCAAGAGTTTGCGGCTTGACGTTGACTTTTGGGATAACCTGTATTATGTAGGTACGTTCTGTTATTTCCCGATGTACGTTAAAGTGTACTTCTTTTGTGTAGGTAGACCAAAATTGGCCGACATCGGCGTTGACAATTTTGCTCTTTTACGGTACTTAAAACGTTCCTCATTTGCGTTTGTCGGCCAAATGTACAACTCAATACAATAAAATACAAGTACCTAGGTATTATTTATTGCTCATAAAAAATACACAAATGGAAAACAAATTTAAATTATTATCAATATTATCATGTAAGTAGTTATTTTTTCACAAAGATCAGATTTAGAGTAAGTACTAAGTAGAGATGTCAAAGGCAAAACGGCGGTGTCAATCTAAATGTTGTTGTACCCATTTAACATAATCTCAAAAAAAAGTAAAAACAAAATATCATTTGAATAAAATCTTATAACAAAAAAAAACATCAACACGAAAATTTCCGCTTCACTGAAACATTTAAAATCTGGTCAATGCTCTGTTGAATAATTATCACCGCTGAAAAAAAGCAAAAAGATGAACTGCCGAAACCAGGGATCGAACCAGGGACCTTTAGATCTTCAGTCTAACGCTCTCCCAACTGAGCTATTTCGGCTGGTGAGTAGGCGAGCGAAATTGTCATACAAGTTAAGATAGTCAGTTTACCGCTAACGTCATTTCATTACACAAGATTTGCAGGTGTTGATTATGTGTTGTGTTATCTATGTTGTAGGATATCATTGTTTGTTAAGGTAAAATAGAATAAAATGTTAGTAAAATAATACCTACAAAATATTAATAAATGTACTTAAGTATTATTTAGTAGTAGGTAGGTACATTTAGTCCAAATAAATCAAAACTTCAAATTCATTTTGTGGTAAGTAAATTTTCATGTGACAAATTTATTTTTGGATAATTTACTTTTAAGTTACAGAAAACATGCCCACGCGAATAATTATACATTTAGGAAGGAAAATTGTTGCATACAAATGTTCCCATTTAAGTATCTCAATATTCTCAATGTAAAGTTCCTATCAAGTCACTATCCTATACCGTTAAAAAAGGTCTTATCTTCATAAGAAACTCACGGCACTTACATCCTTTTTCTTGAGGAAGGCAGTTTTTCATGATTATATATATTTTTTTGACCTTCTATTAGGTACGTGTATGGAGTGCCCCTTGAACGTTCTTGTAGATATTTAGACTCTTTTATTAATACGTCCAACAAGTGAGCCATCGTTGGATATTTCTTCCCGATAAACCTGTCTTCTATGTTGTTGGTAGTTCTAATTTGCTTGCCATGGTAAGGTTTGTTATTTGGGTGTAAATGGTGTTATACTTACAAAAGAGCTAGTTAGTTAAGTCTAATCTTCAACTCAGGCATATATCGATTAAGACAGTTTCAAAATTAAACATTTTACAACCAAGACCACCAAGACCTGATGAAATTAAGTTGGTTTTGCTTACATAGTCGTTATCCTTACTACCTTGATCCGGTAAGTCCTGCAAAAGGGCGAAGGACGGTACGGGTCGTATTAAGAAAATTAATTCTTACTATGTACCTAACTGGTTACGAACCATTTGACGAAAGATGGTGACTGATTACGTACGAAAAAATAACCCTTCGGCCGCGTACGAAACTGCAAGTTCGTAACCAGTTACGATCGAAGAATTTGTATTCGTTGTTCGAAACCAGTTGCGATCGAAGATTTTTTATTCTTTGTACGAAACCAATTGCGACATTTTTTTTGGTATTTCGACAGTTTTAATGGAGCCCCGCTTTGCGGAGCTCCTATTTCGGGTCTGTTTGCCCTTCGGGCATCTGAAGATGCCTAACGGACCTACCCTAGTGTTTTGCGATCGTAACAGGTTTCCAACAAGGAAGATAATTTTTTCGATCGCAACTAGTTATAATAATAATTCTTCGATCGTAACTGGTTAAGTACGAACTTGCAGTCTCAGGTTTTTTTTCACAGCCGAAGGGGTTTTAAAATGAGAACCAATACTACGTTTGTATTGAGACTCGAGCGTCCTAGATACCCTTAATGGCACCAACGTCTCAAATTACATTGGGAAATCGTTAGTAACGCTAACGATGCGCCACCCGCCACCCCAGATTAAATGTTTTTTTTTAGCTTTTTAATATTTTCCAGATCAAATTTAAGGCTATGCCGGTATCCCCGCTCATGCAGAAGGAAGCAGTTCGACAGGCCATGGTGTGGATCCTACTGTGTTTCACACTGGCCTTCATTCCTCCTGTCATGGAGGTATCCGAGCTGTCTGTGCATGAAACTACCAACGAGTACAAGGTGCAGCCACATATCAGTACTCGCAAGTTACAGGAGTCGCTCTAAAAACATGTTGTTGATAACTAGGTACCTTTTTCCAAGCATGTGGGTGTTCCATTGCTGGGCAAAGGTCTCTTCCCTGTGGTTGCCATAACTCCCTTTAGATGATTATTGTTTAAAGGTCCATTTGTGTTATCCTTTAAAGCGGAAAGTGTTCACAGCCTCGCGGCATCTATATAATACCTAATATGTAATTTCTTACTCGGCGTAGCAACTGCTTTGGGTGCTTTACGTAAGTGAGCGCTTCAGTCCAGTTCAGTCCAAGAAAAACACGTTTAGCGTCAATCTCTGTTGTTGTCTAGGATAGCAGTTGTTATGCAGAGTAAGAAATTACATATGTAGATGCCACCAGACTGAGAAAGCTTTCCGCGTTAAGAGGATTGTGAAGTGCCGATATGTGGCGCGAGAAGGTATTTTAAAAAATTATATCTGTTTCACACCGCTCTGTGCCTCATCCGTATCGTGCGATAGAGATAGTAGCAAGTCCTGGAGGCAATTGCCTACATTTCCTTGTTGAAATGTTGTTTCGGGTGATAACGTTTTTACCCCCCTAAACCTTTATGAAATGAATTAATTTTGGTATTATTGGATTCAGTACACTTTAATCTATGTCCGTACGTTTTCCTTTTTCAGTAAATCAGTTAAGATTAATATAAAAAAAAACGATAGTTAAAGTTTTTAAGTCAAAAATATCGATTTTTAGATGCTAATAACTTTTAACGCAAGCAATAGTCCTTAAAAATCAAAACGTACAGACTTAGTTTTTCATTATATCTACAACATGTCCAAAAATTATAAAAATCGAACAATGTTTACGGGGTGAAAAACGTTATCGCTTTTTGTATGAAAAATTACAGGTTCACAATCCTCTTAAAGGATAACAAAATTACTATTACTTGCTATTACTATTACTGTGTCTTATATATATATAATCTTTATAATTTCAGCGCGGCCTATGCATGCGTAACGTGGGCCCAGCATGCATCTACCTGGGCTGGCTGGCGTACCTACTCATCTCGGCTCTCCCCATACTCATACTCGCCACGTTAGCTCTCATACTCATCTTCAGATGGGTGTTGCTCTTCGTGGCTTTCGTGTTCCTGACCATCTACGTTACGGTGATGACTATGACCGCCTTCATAGTTTGCATGTTTCTGAAGAAATGTAAGTTTTATTACTGGTTGACTCAATTTTCTCCTTCTTACGCTGTCGATCGATGCTGTGCATCCCCTCGGAATCGGCAGACGCCTGTCGGCCACTGCCTTCCCGTTACTTTTGTCGTCTCCCCGTCTCGTAGCTACCTACCATCTCAGATGCGGTTTATTAAATTATTTTATGTATATTTATTTATTTCAGTCAGTCAACAAAAGCCCATATTACACATACCATACAGACTAGCATACAAATCAATATAAACTTAATTGAAAACTACAAAAACACACTATTACTACGAGGTGTTATGCAACTTACGCAATGTCGTGATGTCAGGTAACCGTCCGCGAAAACGCCGGAACTTGACTCCCTTCGGCCAAAATTCTTCCTTACTGAAGGTCGATAGCTGGTCTGTTGGAACTCCCACCACAAAGGAATTAAAATCCACATTATGACCTATGGTTTACCTATAAGTAGCAGTCCAGCAAATCGCAGCAGTTGATGAAATTGAATTAACCCAGGATTTTAGTTTTGGGGACTTGGCTTTGCTGAGTTCAGATTTCAATTAAGATCAGATGTTTTATTTCATGAGCGGAGAATCCACTTGTTGTACCAAAATTAAGTTACAGTTTTATAATGGATAAATATCAAAACTGGGAAGTAACTGTTTACTATTCTGCTGATTTGTCTCACGATGTCACGACTGAGGTTCCAGAGAAGTGAAACTTACTCGATTCCTTAGACAGGTTCACGTGGGCGACGTCTTCGTCAGTTACCCTGCATTTAAAATAGTCTACGAAACATAGACTGCGTTTTGGATTGCGACGAGAACAAAATGAAGAGTAGCTTTTTGCTACGACATTAATTCATTGGGCACTTTATGCTTTTACCAGCTCCACTTCGGAACATCATACTGGACCAAATTGATAGCATGCGCACCTGGAACAAAGACGGATTTCGGACGGACACATTGGAGCTGATGGAGGGGCATTGCGATTGGTCACAATCCGTTGTCAGGAAAAGACTTACCTAGATCTCGTTTTTTTTTAATATAAAAACCGCCAAAAGTCCTCTTGGGAACTACAGTTGCCACAATCGATTTGGGGGTGTGCAAAGATGGCAATTCTGGTTGCCAGAATCGAGTGAGTGGTTAGTTTTGGAGTCGATCGAGGGGCATAGTGATTGGTCACACTCATTCGTCTTGAGGAAACGAAGGTCTCGACTTTACTGAATGGTTTTGTTTCCAGCCCACATAGCGGCCATCTGGTCGGCGCTGTTCACGCTCCTTCAACTGTTCCTGGCGGACCTGCTAGTGCACCACGGGTTCGACGGCACGACCAGCTTCACCATTCTGCTCATCATACTGCTGCCGCCGCTGGGGCTCGTGCATGGGTTCAACGAGTTCGCTCTACTACAGACTGGCCGTGAGTGAGACTTCTCTCTTAAGGCTTCTCTTCACAATGGGCCACCGTGGCCCATCATAGAGGACGCAACTATGGATTAAAGGGAGAAAGACCTACTTTTTATCTCATTTCACCGCATGACTACGTCCCGTCCTGTCCTACGGCGACGATCGATGGCCCATTTTTTAGAGGAGCGTTTAAGCCAGCTCCACAACCCATGATGGCTGTTTACAGGAATACAGACACGCGCGATTGTGTGGAGGATGTAATCATCTGTGAGCCATCATTGCCTAAATATTAGGGAACTTGCACCCAGTGAACGAAACCGCTCTATATTAAACAGGCGTATGCTATGACGTCACAACTTATATTCTCGGCCCGTTTACTATGGAGTAAGTCATTAATTTGCAATTATCTCCACAAAATTTGCGTTTAAGTCTATACTTGTCATACAAAATAACATTTCAAATTCAATATTCTGTCTAACTGTTGTTATTTTATAGAATTTTTTTTTGTCATATTAACGTGAGATAAAACTAATACAATAGTTTTTTTTTATTTATTTTTTCTTTTGTATGATATTTCTACAATTTTCTACGTATATCCGCATCGATTGAGTGCAATTTATTCGAAATGGAAAACCCATGCAAGTTCCCTATTGTCGGTAGATCAACCTCAATTAGGACCGTGCGCGCGACCACACACTCCACCATTATTAGGGTGTATCCGCTAGAGCTATGCGATTCCTCGCATTGCCAGCCAAGCTCACATTCCTATTGATGAGCTTTTCCCACGCACACCGCTCCGTTAACTTGCACAGCCCTAGTGGATTCACCCTTAGTCAGTCGCACAGGAACGTCTTTGGGGTGCTGGTTTACACGTGATAAGGAATTCTGAAGTTTGCTGGTTTACAGGTGAAGGCCTACAAAACACGGAAATGTACGAGAACCACACACTAATTATCTGGATCGTGATGATCGTCATCTACTTCCTGGTGCTGATGATGATGCAGAGGACCATAGGGAACGACCGCGCCATTGGCGGCCAAGTGTCTTGGCGGTCCATCATATTCAAGGAGGCTGAGGTAAGATGTCCAGCAAGCTATTTAAGTGTCAAGAGTGTCAACATCATCATCCGCCGAAGGACGTCCGCTGGTGGACATAGGCTTCCCCCAGATGGTATCCCATTTTATAGTGCCCTGCCCTCTCGACTAGTGCCTTGATCACTCGTACCGAGCAAACGGGCGAGACAGTAAAATGTTTCTCGGCCGAGCCGACAACATTATTTAGTATGGATGTAGTAGTTTGAAGCCGCGTCTGATGCGCCATGTTTTTGTGGTTTTTAAACGTTGAAACATGTGTTGCTAGCAAAATTTGTTGGCTAAAACCGGATGATGCTATCATCCGATGTCAGATGATTAAAATCACTAAACAGATTGACGCAGCGTCGTCCACCTTTAGAGGGACAAAGTTGAGTTGGGATGTTTGTTTTACAGGATCAGAATACGCTACACGCGGTTCAGAACCCCATTGGGAACGAGCGAGACAAACTGCAAGAAGTCGACGAACTTCTCGCAAAGGCGATCAGCTTCGATAATGTATCTAAGGTATGCTAAGGCCTGTATCCAGTCAGCATGAAATATTAGCAGCGAACGTAGCCAAATATATCAGCATGACGGAGAGGGTTCAGGATGGGCGTTACCGTCAGGCATCGTTGGGGCTCCCCTCCCCCCCTGACCGTATTACACTAACTTTACGCTTTCAGAGTACCATGGGCGTGCCGCTGCTAAAGAGAGTCACACTCGACATATACCGCGGAGAGTACACGCAGTTGTTTGCAGAGAGGATACAAGAACGAATGCTCAAAAGGCTTGAGGACCTGATTACTGGTAAAAAGGACTAAAATTTAATAAATACGAGAGATATTCCAAATATTTAGGGTGACCCACACTTAAATTGCAAATAGTGTAGATAGATAGTATGTCTACGGGGAGGCGTAGTCGTTAATATGGTACCGGTTTGATACCAGTCTACTGTGGCCATTAGTTTGACTTGACTGTATGGTACAGTCGGCCCATGAAAATGTTGAGCACTTTAGGACTTTGTCAAATTAAATCACGATAAGGGAGAGTGACGCGCGTGATGGTTAGATGTCAACCATTTAAATTTAGAACCCATTGTTATGACATGCATGCAAAAGAGTGTAGACTTGTCATTGCATATCTCTGTCTCTGTTCTGCGATGTTGACAGACTGCAGTTAAATAAATTAGGAAGAATAGATGTTTCACGACCAATGTCAAACTTGCAAGCCACAAATAAGGAGGTTGATTTCGACTAATAAAGTATGACTCCTCGTGGCGTTGTCAGTAATCGAGGTCCCGGGTTATAATCCCACACAACGATTCTTTTTGTTTATTTTATTATAAGTTTAGTACCTAATTGGTTTGGTATTAGAAAAAGGTGCAAACACATATTTAAGCAACTTACATGTTGGTAAAGTATTATTTAAAATCGGATTATAAGTTTCGGAGATTAAATATAGGTATGTAGCAGTGGCGGAGCGCCCATACAAGCCGATTCCCACCGGCTAAACCGGCTTGCCTAACATTTCTTGCTATATGGTAACAAACACGTAAATCCTCAAAAACAGCCCTTTTTTATGCTCCGGGTTGTCCAGTGACAACTCTCACGTGCCGCCACTGGTATTTAGAAAATCTACAACTTAGAAAAGTTGAAAAATCCCCGACTTTTTCATCAAAAAGTTGAATATCTCAAAAACGGCTGAACCGATTTTGTTGAAACGTGGCATCGTAGTGCCTAAACGAATGGACCGATTTGAATGCGCTTTTTTATCCGAAAGCCGACGTGATCGAGATGGTTCTTAGCTACGTTTTATCAAAATCGGTATAGGCGTTTTTGAGATATTGAACTTTTAAATAAAAATGTCGGGGGTTTTCAACTTTTCTAAGTTGTTAGTTATTATACGACCATAGATTAAACCTTAGTCTGAGCTCAATTATTGAATACAAATCTACAAAATTTATAATGAGGACTAATCTTTTTTCTTGCGTGGTTGCCATCATGTCATCTAAAACATCTTCATTAGGTGATCTAATGAAATAAAACCGAGATTTATCCAGGAATTTTCTTTATTACAAAGGAAAATATAAAAATGAAAGTTATTGCAGAATCTGTAGTGCAAACTAGTGATAACAAATAATATATTATCACTCGGAGACGAGTCCCTAGGTCTGTTCAGTTATATTTGTTGTAGGAAAATGCGTTTTCTTCATTAATATTCCACAGATGTTAGACCTGATCGTCGACGATTGCCACGAATCTTTCCTTCGACAGCATATCTCCTTACCCATTCACGGTTCTTTAGTCACGGTATTACGCTGGAAATAATGAATAGTCAGTATACTGTTCCAATACAGTAACATACAATAGATACGTTGAAAACTAAGACAACAGGAAACCACCGGGAAGACTCAGAATAATATCAATAAGTTTGGAAATAAATGCTTACAGTTGCTCTCTTGATACTGAGTCATAATTTCAACACTCCGTTTCAGATAATATAGCAGTAATATTAATTTATTTTAAATACTATCATTTCTTTGATAATTTTAGCTCTTGAATTAAATGTCACCGATGAAAGTGACGTTCAGTGGCATTTGTAGATGTTTTAATACCAAATCGGAGGAGGTTTAAAATGTAGGTAAATGACATTTCAGTTTCAACGAAGTTGTTTGCAATTTGATGCGACAAGGTTCTAAGTATGCTCAACATTTTCATGGGCCGACTGTACATGACACATTACTAGGTAACTATATATGCACTCTTCAGGGTGCTCAAAAATACCTTAACACAGTTCGCTCCATCTCTTAAACCTCTCGTAGACTGGCGCGGTCTGCGGTGGCGGTCAGTAGTAAACTATACAACGTACAATAATTGGTGGCTCTAAGGCGACTGTAAAAGAAGTGACCATAACATATTTTCTGTCAAGGTTTAAGACTTAAAATCAGCGACATCGATCGCATTTTGCATTTTTTTAAACTAGCTTTCTGGTAAATTCCAGGTTTGACCCTCCCAGATGAAGGCTCAGTGAACATTCTTGGCCAAGACATGGCCGCCCTGAGCAAGACGGGCAAGCGGATTATGGCCATGCCCGGAATGCTCGGTTATTGTCACCGCCCGGGCTTCCTGGTTGACGAGTTATCCGTTGAGGAGACACTACAGTTCTTTATTCAGGTCAGAATGAGGAATAAAATAAGAAAGTTTAAAAGAACACTTATTAACGCGTCCTCAACGCGAAACAAGGCTTAGTCCGATTGAGGTTGGGTCTAGCTAGCTGAGTATCTTGCTGGAATCTTCTCAGCTACGAGTAGGGTGGTTTTATAAAACTAGCGATAAAACTCTTAGTAGTTCGATTCCAATCACGGCCTAGATTCGGTTGAATCCGCCTCAACCAATGTCACTGAAGCGTAAACTCATCTAGAGTCAACCCGCGTGGTCGTGCCGGAGGTTTTTCCTGGATTTCCCCAGGCTATCTTAGCCGAAGTGACAAAAGAGATAGGCGTGCTAGAAGTACAGTTGGCCTCATAAGTTGCTGAACACCTAAGTACCTTGTCGTTTTCACTCGTTTGACAACTTCATATGGCAATTTAACATGACGTTTAATGCGACACGGTAAAGGTGTTAAACTAGGGTGTTAGTAATAAAATATAGGAACATATATTTTTCGGGGCAAGATTAGAACAAAAATCTAGTTCAATTGTGTTTTCTTACAGCTGTATCTATGGGACCATAGTGAGTCGGAGGCGGAGAGCTACATGCTGATCCACGTGCCGAGGTTGTTGCAGGACTGCGACTTGCAGGAGGTGCGCGGCATCTACGTGAGGAACTTGGGGCACTACTATAAGGCACAGCTGTGCTGGGCCATCGCTATGATTCTGGAGCCACGGGTCAGTTTTCTTTCTTCAGACCAGACCTAAGTTGGTAGCCATTTTATCACTTATCGTATCGTATAAAATGACAACCATCGACTGTTTAACATCTACTGTGAGTATTTTAAGAGCGTAGATTGCAATTGGTACCTACAGTTTAGTTGATGTGGGACCGATATGGATCTGTTGATCTGAGGTGGACTGATGACCTGGCAAAGGTCGCGGGAGTCCGCTGGATGCGGGTGGCGCAGGCTCCTTGGGGGAGGCATATGTCCAGCAGTGGACGTCTTTCAGCTGATATGATGATGATGAGTTGATCTGGGGCCCTAGTCCTACTAAGTATACGGCACGACTGTGCTGGGCCAGCGCAATGATTCTAGAACCACGGGTAGGTTTTCTTTCAGCTCGTCTGATGGGAACATTTATACTAATTTCTGACGAGGACCTGAATGACGTTTTCTTAAGTGGTCAGCAATTCGGGGGATTTTCCCGATATATTCTTGGAACTTCAAAGGGTAGCGAAAGGCCCAAGAAATGACGGCTTTACGTCGCCCTTTGGATGCTTCGAAGGTCTCCGTCCGCATTCCGGCTTTTTCTTCTCCACTTCGCACAATACATGTCACCAGACCAGGAAAATTCGGAAAGCGGACTCTCGGATGAGAGCGAGAAATATCTCGGAACAATATGTCTTGGAAATACGTTATAAGACTCATACTCGTAGTTGTGTGACTTACGGTTTTATACCTAATTTTATATATTATTTACAGATCGTTTTCATACAACCTTACGTTGACGGCCAAAAGTACGTGTCAGTGATCAATGATAAAATTGTGGTAAGTGCCTTTTTTTTGTAATGTTTTGTCAGGAGTACGGACAGACAATTCTGATGTTCTCCCACTCGCGTCCTACAGGTGCCACACCTGCGTCCCACCTGCACGGCTATCACAATACGGCGCGCGAGCTCTCTCGATTTTTCTCGCACTATACCTCTCTTTCTAAGTTTTCTTATAAGAGAGAGACGGATAATGCGAGCAAAATCGAGAGAGCTCGCGCGCTGTCTTGTGATAGCCGTGCTGAAGGAGAGAATAAAGCATCATGGCCGCATGTATTTCTCCCTCTAACGCATAGTTGCGTCCTGTATGATGGGCCATGATGGTCATCGAGTGGACCTCACGTCGTCAACGAGTGGACGTCGCGTGGTCAACGAGACCCCCCCTCCCGGTGCCAGGTGGCTGTAATGAGCTGTGACCTTTACCTTCCTTCACTAGCGGATCCACGGTCTAAGGGACTTAAGACTGGGCAGGCAGGCCGTAACCTTGTTTGCCACCGTCTATTAATAAAATTATGTAAAACGTCGTAGTATAAAAAGTTTGAGAAAAGACCGCTCACCAACTAGATGGTCGGACCGACTCAAGAAACCAGACACACCAAAATTGCACACTGTCGCTAACATCTTGCAACCTACCATTGACCACGATCTTTAAGCAAGAGCAAGAGATAAAAAGTTACCCTACGCTACCCTACCCTACCCTATTAAGTTTACCATATTCCAGAAATACAGAACGCACTTGACTATTGTGAAGATTTCGTTAGCTACATCACTGCTGGAGCACGCTGATCGTGTGTTTTTGTTCGATCGAAAAATCGTCGTGTTTGGCGGGAGTCCGGCTTACATGTTCTTTAAATACGGTGAGTAGAGCCAGTGAGAAATGTATACATCTAACTTATATTCCGTAAGCCCGCTCTCAATATACCTACGTATCATGAAAACACGATAAAATGCATGGCACACGGTCGAGAAAGTTGTGCTCAGCAAGAATCAGAACATTATCGCACCTAAAATTGGCCGAGTTTGAAAAATCCTTCACTTCCGGTCAAAAAGTGGCCTACTTCCGGCCGTTTCAGGGCTGACAGACTTAGGTTTACTCTCTCTACGATTAAAGGGCTAAAATGATGCCAAATGTCTCATACTATTGGCACATGACGTAAATATACCTCCTCTTAAAAAAATACCGGAAGTGAAAGATTTTTCAAACTTTCGGCCAATTTCAGGTGTGATAATCTTCTGATTCTTGCTCAGCACAACATTCTCGACCGTGCCGTGTGCCATGCATTTTATCGTATTGTCATGAGACGTAGATACTCGTATATTGGTAGCGGGCTTACGGACTATTAGGTACCTACTAACTTCAAAGGCTTAGCGACCTAAAGCCAGTTGTCGCCACTTGTCTCAATCTTGTACCATTTCCCGCCAGGGCTTGAGGATCGCATTCAGAAACCATGTTCGCATGCTTGGTTAACGTATCACGTCACGATCGATACGGAATCATCATCAGGCCCCATAGCATGGATGGCGTTATCACGCTATATAAGTGACAGGATAAGCACGTCGTCTCGTTCTATCGAACGGTGTCAGCCAGGGACGGATACTCTATCTTGTCACTTATCGCGTGATAAGGCCATCCATGCTACGGGGCCAGCTCGTGTCAAGCGATATCGACCATACGAGGGCTCGGTCCGATTCGACGACGTCGACGTCGTTGGAACGATCGTTCCAACGATAACTGGGACGTCCGACATGTCGCCGCCCTACTTGATAAATACATATGTACCTATTCCTTCATTCTTGATCCCAGTTCACCATAGGAAAGAAACATTTTGCAAAAATAAAATGATTATAATGTCGAACCTCATACAATGTTGTTATCAAGAAGAATTTAAAAGACATAAGTATAAATTGGCAACAAAAACTGGATTCGCGCGCAATTTTAGGTAAGTAGCATGCAGCGATGATCCCTGCAAGTTGAGTAACTAAGGGATCTTAGGCTTCGGTTACACGCTAATTCTGGCGTCAGTTCAGTCCACCAGTATGATCTGTCTGTCTCTGTCATTCACAACGGTTACACTATCATTCTCTCATTAAGGGGGTTCGATTGCCATACAAAACGTTATTTGACATTTGTAGGCTAACGGCGTGATATTTTAAGAAACTTATGTAACAAACTTTTATAAATTGGCTTCCCATTTGCGCCAAATTCCCCCTTTCCTAGAATAAACTTACATAAACTAGATTAATTTGAGAAATTGGTTTGTCACGTGATATTTTGGGAAACCTATTTTTCTCAAATTAATCTAGTTTATACAAGTTTATTCTAGGAAAAGGGGAATTTGGCGCAAATGGGAAGCCAATTGATGAAAGTTTGTTACATAAGTTTCTTAAAATATCACGCCGTTAGCCTGCGAATGTCAAATAACGCTTTGTATGGCAATCGAACCACCTTAATACTGATGGACTGAGCTGACGCCAGAATTAGCGTGTAACCGATGTCTTAGAGAAGGTTAATAGAAGTCTACCAGGCTGTTTCGAAATTTCTGGTCCTGGTTCATTTCCTGACTCAAAAGTACCTAGATAAAACGCACGTGGCGACTTCTTGCACCGACACAGCGCGCCAACGCGAATGCGCATCAAAAAGTTGCATCCAAATCATGACGCTAGTCGCTAGTTCTATGTAATTTACGTGTAACGGTTACCAGGTCGGGAGTATCGTGTGCGCATGACGTTCCGAGCCCGAGACAGCCTCGACAACCCACATGTGGAGGGGCTAATCGACCAAGCGCTTGAAATTGGAGGCGAGGTAAGGGCTCGCCCACATGTCTACGGCACGGCGGCGGCGTCGTCACCGTTAAAGCCGGGTCCGCTGCACCATTTTTTCGACAAACAAATAGGGTATTGTTTTGATTGGCAAAACATGTTTGACGTTTAAAAACCACGAAAACAATGCGCAGCGGACGTGGCTTAACAAGGCGCGACGCGGCACCATAAAAACTCACGTTGCGGTGCCATCGAAATCCACGGTGGTTTCCAGTCCAAGACGCGGCGCGCGCCGTAAGGTAATCTAATGTGTACGTTTCACCGAATCTGTCTATCTGAAAGAGTGACCTGTTTCATTATATTTTAATATGTCTGAGATCACAATAAATATGATGAAACGGTCACTCTCGTCTTTGAGGTCGAATATCGCTCGGCATGTTTCCTTAACCCGTTTGCATCGATTTAAAATCGATGCCCATTTGTTATATTTTAATATGCGCAATTTCTTACCTAAGTATTTCCTTAAGGAGTCCCACACAAAGCGGCTACGGTCTATTAAGGGGACGTAGGTTCGTGGTCTTCTCTCCCTCTCACTAAGCATAAGCGTGAGCGAGATGGAAGTGCGTGTTTGGAAGCGCGGATATCATGTTTTTTAATTTTATTTCTTTGTGCGTTTTAATAAATAAAAAAGTAGTAGCTGATTTCCCTGAAACATGACATTGCCGATTTTTAGAACTAATTGGAATATGTTTAGCTGTTGTGCATAATTTGTTACGATTTTTTAAAGTGTATTTTAGACCTATGTTCGTGATTTTCTTCTATCGAGCAAAAGTCAAAAACTCAGAATTTGAATAGCTGATTTCCCTCGAAAAAGGCCTCAAGATTGCTAATTAAATTTAGGGCAGTCGTATTATAATCCAAACAAGAGCTACGATTTTTTAAAAATCCGTTTTTGGAGCTCACGCCGCCTTAATGGTTGCGTCCCAACTGAGACACGAAATGACCGTCCAAGGGCCCGATTTTTGACTTTCGAGCGCTCAAAAATTAAACAAAAGTAAATACGATTATGGTCTCAAAATTGCAGGCACTTACTTTCTACCGATATAATTGAATTGAATATGAGTGGTCAATCGTTCTTAAATTTTCAAGTCGTTTTTAAATTTTCTATAGCTATTTCAAAATAGCATTTTATTATTTTTTACAGTTTTCGAGTGAAAGAGTCGAGCGCTTGAAAGTCAAAAATCGGTCCCATGGTCAATGGTCATGACTCATGGCCGCCGAGTGGAAGATATCTACTAACAGTAAAAGAAAATTGCATTTCAATATCAGCTATAGTATTCACCTATACTATATGACAGACAGATTCGGTGAAACGTACAGTCAACTAATTTGATTCCTAGGCCACCGTAGAACCCTGTCAGTTTAACTGCTACATAGCGACGCCATAATCCTATAGCCACAATTCTCATATTACTTGCCCAGGTGTATTTTCATGGGTGAACTTAATGACCGGCAATATAATATAATATAATAACACAAATTTAAATAAATACGTACCTATAAAATCACTAAGTAATACGATATCGGTATTGATAGAAACGAATAAGTTTACTTTTGGGGGGTAGTGGACTATAGTTGTGTGTGGTGTGTGTTGTGTGTGTTATGGTAACCCGTTTCGCGAAGTTACAAGTTACAATTTTACAAGTGTACACAGGCAACAGCACCACACTTAAGCGCTCGACCAATAACGACTGCCCATTTAGACTTGAACTTTTTTAACTTTTAGCTTCTGGCCTAATTTCCCCTTTGGATCGGAGGGTCAATTCCGTAGAAAAGCTAATGCTCACGCAAACCAATAAGCATGCTTGGGTTTGCCCCCCCCCCCCCGTTTGGATTTGTATGGCCACTCCCGAAATTCCCGGGAAATTATTTTTTAACCCTCGACGGAAAAAGACGGGTGTTATAAGTTTGACGTGTCTGTGTGTCTGTCTGTCTGTGTGTGTGTGTGTGTGTGTGTGTCTGACTGTGGCATCGTAGCTCCTAAACCAATGGACCGATTTGAATGCGGTTTTTTTATCCAAAGGCTGACGTGATCGAGATGGTTCTTAGCTACGTTTCAACAAAATCGGTTCAGCCATTTTTGAGATATAAATAAATAAATAAATATTTGCGGACAATCTTACACAAATCAACCTAGTCCCAAACTAAGCAAAGCTTGTACTATGGGTACTAGGCGACGATATAGATACTTATATAGAGAAATAAATACTTAAATACATAGAAAACATCCATGACTCAGGAACAAATATTTGTGCTCATCACACAAATAAATGCCATAACCGGGATTCGAACCCAGGACCTCTTGCTTCGTAGGCAGGTTCACTACCAACTTAGGCTAAAGCGGTCGTCAATTAAACTTTGAAATGAAAGTGTCGGGGGTTTTTCAACTTTTCTAAGTTGTAGTTATGTATTAACGTTTGTAGTTATGTATTAACGTTATCTATTAACGTTTGTAGTTATGTATTAACGTTATGTATTAACGTTTGTAGTTATGTATTAACGTTATTAGTTATGTATTAGCGTTATGTATTAACGTTTGTAGTTATGTATTAACGTTTTGTATTAACGTTTGTAGTTATGTATTAACGTTATGTATTAACGTTTGTAGTTATGTATTAACGTTATTAGTTATGTATTAGCGTTGTGTATTAACGTTTGTAGTTATGTATTAACGTTATGTATTAACGTTTGTAGTTATGTATTAACGTTATGTATTAACGTTTGTAGTTATGTATTAACGTTATGTATTAACGTTTGTAGTTATTTATTAACGTTATGTATTAACGTTTGTAGTTATGTATTAACGTTATGTATTAACGTTTGTAGTTATGTATTAACGTTATGTATTAACGTTTGTAGTTATGTTAGTATACATTTCAAATTAAAGGAAATTTAAAAAAAGTTTACCTACCTGTGATCACAGGCCCGTTCCTACTAACCAACTCCCCAGTTGGTTAGTAGCCAGTGGTTGGTTGGTTGGTGTCTCCCTTGTTAGACCTAACAACTTTCATTATACCTAATGTATTGTAATGTATTGTTTGATTAGACCTAATGTTTCACTAGACCAAATGCATTTTCCTTCGAAACAGTGAATTTATCGGGTTTTCTTTGAATATCATAACATTAAATAGAAGTCATTAGGTTAGGTTTGGTTTGTTTTGCAATAATCCTACTTATAAAGTTTACTAAGTATTTAAGAAAAAATGCATTAGGTCTAGTGAAACATTAGGTCTACTGAAACATTAAGGCTAAAGTTGTTAGGTCTAACAAGGGAAAATCAACCAACTGTGCTATCGAAACAATACGTCTTGGTCACAAATTTTTTTTTTTTTTTAATCTTTATTTATTATGAAAAGGGGTTTTGTCACGCAGTGACTATGCCACCCCCATGGGCGAGATCAATGTACATTATAATTATATGTTAGAGGTAGGTACTTATTCTAAATTGGTAAGTTTATATTTATAACAATGCTTTAGAGTATAATTTGCATAGCATTCTGGCCTCGTCTGACAACGGCGAAGCCAGAATGCTATTACAATAGCCTATATTCCTTAATACTAGAAATGTCATCTGATGTCGTTGAGCCTCATTGCGAACACATTCCATCAACACATGTTGTACGTCTTCCACTACATCGCACTCATGGCAGTTAGGTGAGTCCGTGACGCGCATCAAAAATTTTAATTTGTTTGTCGGAATGTGTCCGGAGCGAAGCCTGAGGAGAGTTACTACCTCTTTCCTACAAAGTTGTTTATCAAACCATGGGACTCGAGGTGGCTGACACTGAATTGTTCGATACCATATTCCTTTTGTGCGGGACCGCTCATCAAAATATTCCCTCCAAACGTGTCTGCACTTTATTTTAACTTTGCATAGTATCTCGCTGTGTAAAGGTAAACAATGATATGGAATACCATCGGTTATCGCAAGCCTCGCCGCAACGAGGCCCATGATCCCAACATGAGACGGTATCCATTGGATATTCACCTCTCTGTTTAGTGCTTGAAGTTTACAGATAGATTGAAGGATACTGTAGGCTATCGGATGCCCTCGACCAGTCGATGGTAACCGAGCCCAATGTGAAAGGGCACTTTTAGCATCTGAAATATTTCATATCTATTCCCTCCAACGCCTCGTTAGGGAGGCGTGTGGCGACAGGCCATGTAAGAGGAATTTGAAATTTATAAATCCTTCTCCTAGCTACTAACTACGCTTGAAAAATATACATCCTTACAAACTAGTCTGCATGAGAAGGAGGGCGAATCCTCGCGAATGCAACTATCTATACCAACCTCCTTCTGCTCTCGCCGTGTATGTATGGCGAAGGCAACTCCGTCGAATTCTTAAATAAGAAAACTGAGTTCCTAAGTAGGAATATGGAACGCTCTGTTGTGGCTCGCAAATTCAAACTTTGTTTTGAAGAAGCAGTTACACGGTTCGAAATGGGGCTATTCAGCTAAGTTGTAGTAGATCTTTGACATGATGAACATCTCCTGGTCAGACCGTGTCAGGAACACGGAAGTTCTACGCCGTGCAAATGTCAGCGGCATTGCAGCCAGAACGGCAAGCGAAAACAAGGCAGCCAGCTTCTGCGCTATAAAGATGTTCTGAAGCGCCACATGCGGAGATGTCATATTGAACCATTGCGCTGGGAGACTTTGGCTCAAGATCGGTCAAAGTGGAGGCATACAGTGAAGGTTATTGTACAAGCCTACGAAGAACGAAGACGTAACGAACTCGACGCTAAGCGCGAGGAGTTAAAGGCTCGACCACCTGCGGCCGTCCACTACATTTTTTTCGGAGGAGTGCTGACCTGTAGGGAATGTGGTCGCACATTCTCTGCAAAGATAGGCTACGTCAGTCACCTGAGAGCTCACGAACGACGCTCCAATTAGCCATTTTTCCAGTCACCGTGGTCGAAATCGGCCAGGATGATGGTGAAGAGTAGATCTTTACAAGCGGCTACATATAAGGCGCATATTATGGCCACTATTCGCCGAAATAATAATTCACGATGCCAACGGACAGTACCGAAGGGAAATGAACACACTGGTGGCGACTAGGGGCCGTAATGTGCGTCCGCTCTTCAAGCGCAACCAAGTCTACTCCATTGTCCTCAGTCAGGTGACACGGAAAAATCTAATCTAGGTGATGTCTGACTCAGGTCCGTGCCCACTTCGGCACACTGCTAATACTCAGACTGCCGACCAGTCCCACAGACAAGACCGCCAATTTCATTAAGCAGATCACCGAACACTCCGACCTGTATGGGATCACGTCGCTAAACATCAGCCTGCCGGATAGCGAGGAGATATTCAAAAGGTACTTACTTGGCTGAATTTAATGCACTGTAGCAGAGTGGTAAGGCAAGTGATTTTCAAGGTCGTGGGTTTGAACTTTTGAAGCCCGCTTCCTATCACTGGGTTATTATTTATTAGCTTTTATTTAGCTCACCCCGTTTGTTTTCTTGGGTCAAATTTAGTAATTGAAATTTCACCCTCTTTCTGTCAACCGATTGATCTGAAATTCTGCATGACAATGCAAAATTATGATGACATGGATCTGATCTGATGCTGGAGCTGGAAGGTGGCCATAGGAACTCCGCAATAAAACGAACACAACCCCATCGAGTTTGGCTCGTTAGAATCGTCTCAATGAGTAGTTGATGATGGTATGCAGAAAAGTACAGTCGGCAATAAAAGACTTCATCATTATCAGTGGTTCCCTCAATGGTGAGGATCGTGAATTCGTGACATCATGACCTATTCTTGTAGACCAGACTTCTCCATAGGCTCCAGAGACAGGCGGACGAATTCGGCAGCGGAATTCTGTCTGGCAGAACTATATCTACATTTTATATGTAGCAGCTGCGGGCGAAATCAGCCGGCTGAATTCAGCGGGAATTTGGCGGCGGAATTCTGTCCGTGGCAGGGCCATACATACCACAATATACATAACCTGTTCTTTCAACAGGGCTATGAACGAATCAAGAAGACTAATAAATATAACTCCAACCAACGAATTAACTCTCAAAGCTCTCAGAAATTTATCAAGTGAGTACTCGTAAAATCAATCAGATGCGCCCGTGGGACGGGGTAAGCAGAGCACATTAAATTTAGTTTTAAGTGGCACTTCTAGCAACTGTGGGTTGTGGGTCTAAAGACGGAGAAATTGTGATATTGCAGTGACAGATTGCTAGCCTATCGCCTACTACATCGACCCACCCGATGGCGTACTCGAATTTTACGACACCGACGGGAAGAAAGGGGGTAGTGCTATTCTAACCTGCTGACACCACACGGGAACCTATCTGAATTAAATAAATAAAAATGTACATGTATTATGTATGGATATGTTAACACAGACATACAATAGGTAGTAACATTAACCTCAAATTATGTAAAAGGATACGAAAGACTGAATGTGGGAGTCCGGTTAACAGTCCCCGGCAAACTCGGCCGAATTCCACCTTCCCATACGAACGGAGTTTCGTTCTCATTTTAAAACGACGTCTTGGATTGTAACGAAACTTTGCATATACAATGACATGAGGTATATCTAGGTCTGTAATTCATTTATATGGCTCCAGTTTATAAAACAAACGAAATGCAGCAAAAACAAGTTTTGTATGAAAAACTTAAATTCGCTGTATTTTTTACCATGGTATCTGAAGTATGGTATAAACTAATTACAGACCAGGGGCCCATTGCATAACAATTTACAACTTATAATACAAGCGGAAGTCTCTTTCTAATGCGAGGAGTTGAAAAGAGGTTTCCGCTTGTAATATAAGTTACAAGTTGTTATGCAATAGGCCCCTGGTCATACCTTAACTTATTCTAAGTACAAAGTTTCAGGGCAAACTAGCTTAGTCGTTTTAAAATGAAAGCGTACCTACGTTTGTATGGAGAGCCGAGCTTGCCGGGGACTCTTAAAGAGCGTCCACGCTAACTAATATTTAGCAACACTTTTACATATTTCTAAGGAATTTTCGATGGCTAAGGAGATGGTGTTGCCAAAAAAATTAATGCTGACTCTAGTTTTTAGGGTTCCGTACCAAAAAGGTAAAAAAGGAACCCTTATTTTTTGTTTACAGTACCGAAGCAATGGAAACGGGAGACATCCTTGTGCCTCAACGTAACGCTATTGAAACAGACTTTGTGGAAATATGTCTCTTTCTACATCCATTACAGACTATTTTTAATTATTACGGTAAGAATATCTTATTTATCTATGCGAATAAATTTTTGTTCGTGTTTACCTACACTCGAAAGTTCAATTCCTATGTACTTTTGTAACTTCGACTGATGGAATAAGATGTTCCAACTCGCAACAGAAACGGGGATCAAAGGAAGGAAGAAGCTTTTCCAGTTAAAATAAGGCTTTTGTGAAAACCCTTTTCAAAATAGGTATGTCCAGCTAGGGTTGCAATATGGAAGAATGAAATGTCCTGATAAAAAAACCTGACATCACCCTAAAAATCCTGACATTTCTTGTAACAGAGATTTGGCGTAGCTTGAACGACGCCCCGGCGGCGCGATAAAGAACTATTTTGACTACCTGTTGTATTGTGCAATTTGATTAATAATTGAACTCAAATAGCAAATGTAGGTACATTGTAACTAGAGTTTTAAGCAAAAAATTATTGAGATCTCTTTAGCTGTAATTTTCTTATTTAAAATTATTTTGAAAGAAATATTATTGTTTTTGTTGATTACTTACTTTTCTTCTTCTTCTTCTTCTGTTCTGTGCCTGTTCCCACGTTAGGTGGGGTCAGCTTTCCTAATTAATCGGCGCCAAGTCGCTCGGTCTTGGGTTGTCGGGTCTGGTAATTGTTCCTTTTTCAAAAGCCGGGTCATGCTGGTCCACCATGTAGAAGGGGGGCGGCCTCTGCCTCTTTTACGTTCCGGGATGTTTAAGGCCTTTTTGACAACGTACTTACTACTTTGATGTATTATTTCATTCATTAAAACTGTGTAAACTTTGTTATAAATATACCCCATATACTTTTTTTTATCATTCCTAAAAATCCTGACACTTGCCAAGTCCGGCCGCAATCCGGACAAAGGGTCAAAAATCCTGACATTTCCGGATAAATCCTGACGTATGGCAACCATATGTCCAGCAGTCCGTTTCACGAAACTAATTCTACTGGACTGCAAGCAGGTAGAAGTATACAGAATAAAGCACCTAGGTTCTCCAAACACACTATGGGACGCAGTCAGCAACACCAAGGCACTCACCAACTTTCTAGACGAGCTGGGGTGGTGAGAGTAGCGCCACACCGCCGTTTCACGCATAATAGGCACAATGGATGCCGACTTGCGGAAAAACGCCCAGCAGGCAACTCAGGTCAAAGCCAGTCGTTATTAGTCAAGCACCTCTGTTGTATGGTTTAGACTTGTAGCTTTCTAAAACGGGCCCCAGATGTCTGACTATCACCAGTCCATCTGTAATAGTAATGAATCATATACTAGCCCAGATGCATATGTTTTCGTCTAGTCAGAGCAGTTTTGTAGGTTCTCCCATTTGTAAGGAAATAATGTTTTCGATAAAAATTCGTTGTATAATAGTTCCATTATTTATGAAAACATTCCACAATAACACAATTAAAATATAAGGATACCACTTTTATGAGCAGAAGAAATTTTGCGTTTTTTTTTCTTCAAACTATTTCGGTAACGAATTCAATAGGCGAAAAAAGGGCCATTACTAGGGAAAGCGACACGGCAAAACTATATGCTGACGGTTCTGCTTCGAGCCCATGAGTCAAGAAGTGCAGCTGGAGAATGGAGACCACAATTTGAATTGGACAATAGTTTTTAAGTGCCCTTTTTTCTACAATAAAACCCTTTTAGGGTTTCTGTTTGACAATGAAAATAAACTATTACATTAAACATTACTAATATTTTTCCTATTACTTAGTTAGTCGTTTGATCTAAGCATGTAATAAATATCAAAATAAATGTGATAGTTGTTAATTACTGGACGAACTCTTCTGCATCGGGGCTAGTACATCTGATACATAACAGATTTTTAGAAAGCAACAAATCTACAACGGTAGATATCTACCATCTGCCTATCGGTTCTCTATCCATCACCTATCATCAAAAATTAGAAAGAGTTAGATTTCTACTGTTTTTGGCGGACCTCGCCAAAACTTTCAGCTACAGCATGATTACCCTCCCTTTCAGATGGTGTCAGCAATAGTGACGGGCGCGATAATCGGGGTGTTCCTGTCGTACCAACTGAACGCGATGGGAGACAGCATGTTGATGTCCAAGATGTATGGAGAGGTTATGACGGTGGAGGCGCTGCAACAGAGCACCACACTGGTGCTCAGGGTGTACAACACGCCGGACGCCATGTCGATAGCCACTAGGTAACTAATGTTATTATTCATAGACGTCCATCCAACCTAGGGTAAAAAGCCACCCCCAAAAGCCACTACGCAAAAATAATAATAATAATAAATAATGGCGTAGGGATGTGACGGCCCCATCGCCCACCAGATTTCTGGTGCAATCAGTCAACGTAAGGCAGCTTGTGGCGGGCTGTTAGGGAGTAGTGACCCTACGTACCTGAGTGCTCCTGGGGGTGTCCTGTGGTCAGGCTGAGCCGATCGGGTGGATGGTTGGACAGGCCCCCCACCTCTGGCTTGCATTAACTGGCTGTCCAGAGTGGAGTCGCAAGAGCTGTTGCTCGAGGGTAGATGTGGACACCTAAGTGGCGAGTTGGCTATATGTTTAAAGTCCAGTGCCACCTCTCTACCCCCCCAGCCTCTTTGACTGGTGTTGCCCTTAGGCCATTTTTTAATCTCGCTATTAATAGGGGCCCATCTAGCAGGTGGCGAGTCACCGTCTGCCAGAGATAAAAAATGAGACAGTTTATTAGGCAGGCGTCCGATGTTTCACCCAATAGCACAGCCACTAGTCTATCATTTTCACCCAATAACCGGTTTTCTTTAGATTCCATCAACCAGCAATAGTCACTATATACACCCCAGCAGGTGCTGTCTCTGTGTGCGTCCCATGACACGGGCAGGGACAGCATCCGCTCGGTGTACTCCTTGCATTTCATTAAATTGTCAAAAGGGCCTCTACGTGTTGGCTCAGTTGGTACTTTGTAGGTACCTGGCGCCACGCACGCCTCCCAAAGGTCCGGGACATCATTGTCCCGTGAGCGGGAAAAAATCATAATAATAATAATAAATAAATAAATATTTGCGGACAATCATACACAAATCAACCTATTCCCAAACTAAGCAAAGCTTGTACTATGGGTACTAGACGACGATATATATACTTATATATAGAAATAAATACTTAAATACATAGAAGACATCCATGACTCAGGAACAAATATTCGTGCTCATCACACAAATAAATGCCCTTACCGGGATTCGAACCCAGGACCTTTTGCTTCGTAGGCAGGTTCACTACCAACTAGGCTAAAGCGGTCGTCGAATATGTAGAAAGCAAAGAATCTGTTATAATTTTAGAGCAAAATATAAAACTGGATATTGAAGATTTTAATTTGGAATAATGAATAAAATACGTTAGAATTTGCTCTTGCGACCTTCCCACCAGAAACACGACACCACACCTACAAAGAGAGTAGTGGTGTCAATATGGCTGCGGTCTTCTGTGACGTGGAGTGCATCCTTTATTTTGAAAATACGACTGAGGTGACATTCCGTTGTACCGACTTGTAGCCTACAGCAGAATGTGGTCTCATTATAAATGTAGCTCTAAAATTCTCATCCATTATCCTGCTGACACACATTATATTATAGCCAATTTCCTACTTAATTCATTCACATTCGCAATATCGTCCACATTCCCATTGATGTAACATTTCTCACTTTTCTAGTAAGGCATTTAATTAACTCCTCGTAAAAAGCTGCCATCGTTGTGTACCTACTCCTTAATATTGTCACACTAAGGTCGGGACTGGATGAGTCGCCCACAAGATCGTAAAGAGTGGAAGAAGAGGGATACGCTCCAAGATTGCATAACCAAAAGTACACCATGGTGATAATGATGAATGTTTTCACACTCCCCACACTTACAATCAACCTAGGCACTAAGGCCACATTTACGCGCAGACGTTATTTCAAGCGACACTCCGCGTGACCTTTCAGGCGTCTATGGCTAGCAGCAGTGTAAGTATTAGGAACCCAGCAGTCGCCTGGCAGCTCATCCGGCATTACGCCTGTTTACGTATCTTGCTCAGGCTACTGTGCGTAAACGCGGCCTAACACTGGTAATTTCTTTTGTTTCAGCTATGCCATGTCTGCTACAAATGCCAAATATTGGCAAACGTACAGAATGGCGTACACCGCCTTACCGTACTCTGAGGTAAATAAATAAAAACAAAAATTGTAAACTGGCGATTACACTGCTTCGGTCGCCGAACTTGTTTCAAACTACTTCGGCCACTGCGGTCTTAGTGACAGTAACAGTCGGTCACCGAATGCGGCCGACTAACGTCTTCCTGCGGCGACTGATTTAATGTCGTTTTGTCAATTTACTTGTGTTTAGTGAACGGGCTAGTTACTGTTAATTAAGTTTTTTTTTCTGTTGGTGCAGAGTTTGACGGAGTATCTGATGCTGCGAGCGATCGACTCCCCGCAACACTACGTGTATATGTACGCCTACGGCATGGAATTGAAAGACGAGATGAGAGTTCTTGGTGTTGGTATCTCTTGTTTTCTTGTGAATCGATGCATAACAAAGCGGAATGACATTTCACTCATATTTGGAGCAGACCAACTGGGGCCTTGCAAAAGACTACCACTACTTGCTTTGTAGGTATTTGGTGATTTTGGTGTTGTGTTCCTGGTTGGTCGTGAGTAAGGCCGCTATATCTCCTGAGGATGCACTGTGTTGAGAGTGTGGGACCTGCATATGATATGTCCCTAGCTGTCAACGCAACAAATCCTCAAATCAATAAAGGGTTGGCAGCGCGCTTCTGATTCTTCTGGTATCGCAAGCAATAGGCCAAGGTGTCTGTAACTTTTGTCCCTTATCGTGTTACACTAGATTTTTTTTTGTTTATTATTGCTGGATTTTGTTATCCACCGTGGAACCACTCGATGGTTCTATCGGAAGATCAGCGCTGGCAGTTATGCCAGCACTATGCTGAGATAGAACCCTTCTTGTAATGTGTCTTTCTTTCGTTCTTTCTTTCTTTCTGCTTACCATCAGGCCGGCCGTATGCTTGATTGTCATCGCTGCATTATAGAAAAAAAAAACCCAATTCCAGATCCAAGTGTTATACAGCCCAATTCACCACGACACGGCAGCGTTGTCACGCTCCCTGGCCCGCACTTATATGTCGCTGTTGCGGTTCTACACCGGTGTTAAGGACGCGGATATTGAGGTCACTGACGACCCACTCGTGCTGGACTCCTCACCGGTAGGTTACATACCTATAAAGGCATCGGAGTTTTTGTCGCATGGTAAGACTAATAGCAAGCTATGGAGTCGACATTTGCCATAAATGTAAACTCTTATTCATACTCGTACTCAATTATTTAATTTATCTTAAAATGCCTTTAGGGCGCTCGGCCGTGTATACTTAGTTAATAATTGGGCGTTTTTCAAAAAAAGTGTACATAACTTCTTTTTTTTTCAGAATTCGAAATTTTTTGGTTTTTCTTACTCAAAATCGTTGATACTATCGATCCTCATACAAGAAAAAAAGTTTCCCAGATTTTACTATGTAATTTTTTTCTTCCAGTGCGTCACGACCATATAAATAAAAAAAGACTGCATACAAAATGTGACGATCTGGAATGGAATATTTAGGACACTTTTTTTCTTGTATGAGGATCGATAGTATCAAAGATTCTGAGCAAGAAAAACAAAAATAATGAATTTTGAAAAAAAAGTTGTTTTGTACACTTTATTTTGAAAAACGCTCAATTATCTTAAACGAATTATATAAAAAAATATTTTTCTATTAAATTATGAATTCATAACTTCAACTATTTTTATATACATATTTTTTACGTAATTTAATGTATGTTTTGTTTGTTTATGATTTTTTGTAATTAAATCAGTATAAAAATGGTAATTATTTTTTATTGTAATATTTATTATCCAAAGATAACATTAAATAATCGTTTCTAAATTCGTCAAGGTTGTTGTCCTTGATTATAAAAAAAAGACCTAACTATAATTAAATAAATGAGTATGAATAAGACTTTACATTTTATGGCAAATGTCGACTCCATACTTTGCTATTAGTCTTAACATGCGACAAAAACTCCGATGCCTACATATAACACTCGCCACATAAGTACAGGCTGGATTTTTCAACCGAGTTCCGTTGGATTCCGTCTACTACTCCAAATAAATTATATGGCCCTGCATACCGCCTGTCATTGGACAGGCGGTAAATTCCGTCGCGGAATACCTAGCTGCAGTCGGAATCAGCGCAGCGGAGTTTAGCCTGTAGGTATGTGGCGGGCTGGCGAGCCCTTGACTGAAGATTTCCATTCCTGACTATCGAAAAAATGGAATACTGGATGTAGGCGAAAGCACAGAATGACCTCAAATTTGAAGCAACATATCAGAGAAAGTACCCCTTATGGAAGATCACTGCCATAATAAAGCCGTGTAGTGTTGACTGTGGTAATTACGTTTCACAAAGTTCCTGAGGATTAGTGTTGTTGGCAGCACCACACCTTTTATGGTCAGCAGAGCGATATGATCTGTAAGCTATATGTTACCGCTTAGGTCCATGTAAGTATCAGTTAAGCCGTAAGCTTGTTTCCACTCATTTATCATATTATAGTGAAAGAGGTCTTCTCTTTCCGCCACTTTGATCCGCCAAAAATTGGTAGATTGTCTTGTTTCAGGCTCAGAAGAACTTACATGTGCCGCCGCTGGTAATACATTTCATGTTGATTGTAACCATCGCACACATAACCTTGCTGCCTACCATGGAACATGGTCTTGTAAGACATATGCAGGTAGGTCACATATGTCTCCGTTCTATTTACATATAAATCACAGATGCCAGGGTTTGAGAGATTGTAACGAAACTTTACATATACAATGACATGAGGTATATCTATGTCTGTAATTAGTTTATATGGCTCCAGTTTTTGAAACAAACGAAATACAGCAAAAACAAGTTTTGTATGACAAACTTAAATTTGCTGTTTTTTTTACTATTGTATCTGAAGCTCCATAAACTAATGACAGACCTGGATGGTACTTAACTTATTCTAAGTACAAAGTTTCAGAGCAAACTGGCTATAGTCGTTTTAAAATGAGAGCGTAACTACGTTTGTATGGAGAATCGAGCTTACTGCGGACTCTTAAACCAGAGGACCTACAGTAGGTACCTACATACTACCTATTACTTATTCTGGGCCTCATGCTTATTTGCATATACCTACTCCTTGCTCTTCTCATTTTGCAGGTTTTCTTTTATTGAAAAGCCAGACCGATTTATGTAGGTACTTCAGTACTTCTGTTATATAATTGGCGCACTTGCTTAATTAAACTGTTGGTCTTTCTGTACAACCTTCAATGGCGTCAATTCTCATTGACACACTTTTACTTTTGGGGAATTTCTAGAAAAGTGCTAGTGCAATGACTTCATTTGTTTCCAAACAATTAACCCAAAGACACATTGAACCTAACATCATCATCATAATCATCCGAAAGACGTCCACTGCTGGACCTAGGCCTCCCCCAAGGAGTGCCAAAGTGACCGGTTCTGCGCCACCCGCATCCAGCGGACTCCCACGACCTATCAAGTATCCAGGTCATCAGTCCACCTTGTGGGGGGCCTGCCCAAGCCGCGCCTTCCGGTACGTGGTCGCCACTCGAGCATGTATGACTGTATGAATAGCATAGTCCTCACCAAATAACTTCTACGAAAGTCGTCTTCCATTTGCCAGATGCACGCCATAAACTTCTCCCCCGCCCGCTACTGGTTCTCCCTGTTCTGCTGCGACATCCTCCTCTACTGGACCCTGGTCTTCATCATCACTACTGTCCTCTTCTGCGTCATGTACTGGGTCGCGCCGGTCCATTTCTTGCACAGGGACTTGAGTAAGTGCAAGTACATCGGCCATTATAATTTCTTTAATTACGTGGGTTCCCACGCCGTTGGCATACGGCCTGCCTGGTGGTTAGCAGACATGGTTACCTATGGACGCTTGCGACACCAGAATAATTACAATAAGCGCGCTGCTGACCCTATATTGATTTGAGGATTTTTTGTGTTGACAGTTAGAGACAAATCCAGGTCCCACACTCTCAGAATCCACGGGAGCTATGGCAGGAACACAACATCAAATAGCCACAAAGCAACAGGGGTGTAGACTCAAAATTTATTATTACCTACACCAAAAGAAAGCGGGCAAAAAAATATGCCTAGTTGCGAAAATCCCAATCAGATATCTCAAAAAAATACGAAGCTACAACCGTTTTAATATTGCTTGTTAGAGAGAGAAAACGCAAGGGGATCGTGATCGAGACGTGACGGATTCAAGATCGAGCGTCGGAGTTAATGACAATCGTTACATATGAAGGTGCGTTTTGCGGAAAAGGGACTAAATATAGCACCTCTTAACATTTTGGACACTTATAGCATTGTGATTAATTTAATCCCCCCCCCCCCCCTTGCTTTACTTTTTTCTCCATTTGACAATATTTTAAATCCTTTTTCGAGAAAATGTATCATTATTGGTAATTTTATTTGGTGTCTATGTCTACACCCCGATTAGTGGTATTATTATGGCTGCGGTATTCTGTAAGGTAGAGGTAGGGGAAATACGTACAAAATGACATATAAGTTTGTACAAAACGACACAAGCGGATAATTTTGAAGTTGGCGGACTGTAACGCGAAACTGACAGTGACACCACGTAGCCAGAACGACCTTGTATAATCTGTCAAGTTTTGAACGCAACCATTTCATTCGGCTCGGTGTCATGGCCGACGACAGGTAAGTATTCACACGTTATGAGGTTTTTTCATACCGACAAAGTTTTGGATTAAATAGTAAGTTTTTTGCCATCTTACCTATTTAAATACCTAGCATGTGTTTCATTCCTTAAACATTTATCTGCGAATTAAATAACTTATTTTTAGAAAAAGAGTCCTTGTTATATTTATTTTCATATTTTACTTTCTAAAACGATGTACGGCCAAAACGACATACATATATAACGGACAACATGACATAGGTCAATAGCTTGTGACATTCATCTTGATCATTCAACGGACAAAATGACATAGGTAGGTAGGGTCGTTTCGCCGGTTAGCGACCACTTAGCCGAGTTGCTCACTTTAGATTAGTAAAAATATACCTATTCAATTTACACACATAATAGATGGTATTCGTAAAGGCTCTGAGTATAGTCAAGTTTTGAAACCTACAATAAAATATAGCACTTTCATCCATAGATTAGGAAAAAATATAGAAAAGGTTACAAAATAGCGAATTCGCTAGATAGCGACCGCTTTAGTCGGTTTGCGACCACCTGTTAGCTAGTTGGCGACCACTCTTGCAAATAGTGTTTGAGTAGTTAATAAAACGATCCTTAAACATTTATCTGCGAATTAAATAACTTATTTTTAGAAAAAGAGTCCTTGTTATATTTATTTTCATATTTTACTTTCTAAAACGATGTACGGCCAAAACGACATACATATATAACGGACAATATGACATAGGTCAATAGCTTGTGACATTCATCTTGATCATTCAACGGACAATATGACATAGGTCAATAGCTTGTGACATTCATCTTGATCATTCAACGGACAAAATGACATAGGTCAATAGCTTGTGACATTCATCTTGATCATTCAACGGACAAAATGACATAGGTAGGTAGGTATGTCATTTTATCCATAGCTTTTGACAATGTGGTTGCAGTGCGTAAAATGTTAGCATTGGGCTCACGCTTCTTGCGCAGATATTCCAAGAATAACTAAGCGTTTCATTTGCGAACTATGCCTATAATTATACAGCTTTTATGTATATGTCATTTTGTCCGAAGCATATGGACAAAATGGATTATGGGTGATGAACTGAGAATCATTTTTGTTTTTTTTTCTGTTGATTTTTTGCTAAAAATGTTTTTTTGTTTCGATAATCTAAGGACCAAAGATGATTGATGTAAACTATAGCCGTGTTGTGTACAATCAATAAAAATGTATGACACAAAAACAAAACTATATGTCATTTTGTATGTACTTCCCCTACTTCCCCAGTTGGGCTGCTCCAAATATGAGCGAAATGACATTCCGCCGCTATGCCCCTACCTATCTTATATTTAATTATTTGATGAATGCGGTTTCATTTATTTTATTATTGGTAATATGCAAGGAAGCTGTCCGTAAAAAATCACGATCCATTTTTCAGCCACTTACAGGTGTCCGATTGAGCTGAAATTCGGCATAGGTACGTAAGTTCGGTGACCACGCCGTATTGTATTATAACCGAGCTGATCTGATGGTGGAGACAGAATGTGGCCATAGTAATTTATAAACTAAGATATAAGAGAAACCCGTGAAAAGTAGTGCTTGGGCCCATTGGAACCCTTTTTATAACGAGTAGTTGATGACCGTGCAAAAGAAGTAAGTACATTTGGCAGTAAAAGCTTGTACAGTAGACGGCAAACTTCATGCGCAAATGACCTTGCCTGCGCAAAGGCGAATTGTACGTGCAAGCTGCCCCCCCACTTCCCCTCATTTGCGCACGAAGTTTGCCGTCTACTGTATCTAAATTGGAGTGTTGTGTTAAGGTGGTTCGATTGCCATACAAACCGTTTTTTGACATTCGCAGGCTAACGGCGCGATATTTTAAGAAACTTATGTAACAAACTTTATTCAATTGGTTTCCCATTTGCGCCAAATTCCCCCTGTCCTAGAATATTTTTTTATAAACTAGATTAATTTGAGAAAAATAGTTTTCCCAAAATATCACGTCCCAAATCAATTTCTCAAATTAATCTACTTTATACAAGTTTATTCTTGGAAAGGGGGAATTTGGCGCAAATGGGAAGCCAATTTATGAAAGTTTGTTACATAAGTTTCTTAAAATATCACGCCGTTAGCCTGCGAATGTCAAATAACGTTTTGTATGGCAATCGAACCACCTTAAAACACATAATCTTACAGTTAAGGCATCACAATTTAGTAACTAAGAAATATTTTTGAATTGAAACTTCCTGTATCACTCAGACATGTAAAGCTATATGCGACCTTATTTGACATCCGATGTAATCTCCACTTATAATAAATCTCTAAATTAAAAAAAGAATCAGCCAGTTTGAAACTAAGCTTTGTGTGGTACGAATGTTCTCAGCATCCCATGAACGGAAAAATATGAAACATTTTATATAGGTACATTATTATTCTAGCTGCAACTTAGGATAGTTTTTATCCGACTGCGACAATTAATTAATTTTCCGAAATATACGACTTCATTTAATTTTTCATTTATTTTTATTGAAATCAAACGTTGCTCCAACTGTCAGCTATAAGAAACGTCAAATTTTCGTCAAAATGGCGGAATTCCTTTGCCTTTCACTTATTAATAATTTAAATCCAGTCTACGATAGACCTTTACGATACACATGCCAAAAGTTAAACCATAAAAAAATATTCGATTGTGATATGAGAACTTATATGCGCAAATGTCGCATTATGGCGTAATTTCGAAAAATGTATTAACAAATTTGAACAATATAATTAACACGAATTTGTTTTTTTTGAATGGCAATGGCACGCGTTCTTTGCGCATTCTGCCAAAGTGCCTACGGCGCTACCACGAAAACCGAAACTCGAAGTTCGTATAACTGCATCCCTGTCACTCGAGTGTTGTTAGTGCGATAGAGATAGAGATACCCGAATATTTTCGAATTCTGAAGTTCGTGGTTATAGCTCAGGAATCGAAACTACACCCCGTAAGCCGCGTCCGCTGCGCCATGTTTTCGTGGTTTTTAAACGTCAAACATGTTTTGCCAATCAAAACAAAACCCTATTTGTTTGCCGAACCTGACTGAAAACATGTTAGATGTTTAAAAACATGGAAAACATTAGTGCAGCGGACCCGGCTGTAGGTAGACACTAAATAAAATAATCATAATGTATTTTCTCGAAAAAAGGATAATAGAGAAGAAATCAACGCAAGAGGTTAGGTACATAAATAGGTAATCACTAAGTTCTAAAGTTTTATGTTCTGTCCCTTTTTCACAAAACGCACCTTCAAATGAAACGATTGTTTTTTACTATGACGCTCGAGGATCTTGACGTCACAGTCCCCGATCGTTTTCTCACTCTAACAAGCGACATTAAAACGGTTTTGAGATATTTGAATGGGATTTTCGTCATCTTCTATCTATCTATACCTACATATAAATGCCCTGACTGACTCACCCACTCACTCATCAACGCACAGCCGAAACTACTGGGGCTAGAGAGTTGAAATTTACACCAGAACTACCTTATACAACATAGGCAACGGATAAGAAGAGATTTTTGGAAATTCTACCCCTAATAAAGGGGTCAATTAGGGGTGCAAAGTTTGTATGGGGGAAACTTTATTTTTTATAGCTAGAGACTTAAAATTTTGTATAAATATTACTTATTAGAATACAAATAAAATACTTTCAACGTTTAGGAAAATTCTGCCCCTAAGGGGGTAAACAAGGGGTGCAAATTTTGTATGGGGGAAACTTTATTATTTTAGCAAGAGACTCAATACGTTGTAGAAAGCTTACTTATTAGAATACAAATAAAGTACTGCCAGCGTTTTGGAAAATTCAGCCTCTTAGGGGGTTAAAAAGGGTTGCAAAGTTTGTATGAGCGAAACTTCTTTTTGAGATAGAAGCTTAAAAGTTTGTAGAAAGATTACTTATTACAATACAAATAAAAAAAAACAGCGTTTTGGAAAATTCCACCCCTAAGGGTATGAAAAAGGGGTACAATGTTGGTAAAGGGGATTTCTTTGAGCTCGAATCTCAAACCTTTTTAAAAAGATCGCAAGCGACAAACCTTTGCTGAAAGATTACTTATTACAATACAAATAAAGAACTTTCAGCGTTTTGGAAAATTCCACCCCTAAGGGTGATTAAAACAGGTGAAAATTTGTATGGGGGAAACTTTTTTTTTGAGCTTAGAGACTTGAAATTGTGTAGAAAGATTATTTATTAGAATACAAATATATAGGTAAATTACTTTCAGTGGTTTGAAAATTTCCACCCGCTAAGAGGGAGATAAAGAGGTGCAATGTTTGTGTAGGAAAATTTTTTTTTAGGTAGAAACTTAAAACTCTGTAGAAAGATTAAGTACCTACTTATTAAAATACAAAAAAATACCTACTGCCTGCGTTTTGGAAAATTTCACCCCTTAAGGGGTTAAAAAGGGGTGCAAGGTTCGTATGGGAAACACTTTTTTTTAGCTAGAGACTAGATAGTTTGTATAAAAAATACTTACCTATTACAATAAAAAAACCGAGTGTTTTATTTTTAATTTTTCCCTGAAAAGCGTTCAAAGTTTGTATGGAGAGCAAGAAAATTTTAAAGTATGATATTTGTAACTGCGATCTTAGCCTGTTTAGACTACAAAACTTATTTCAGCGTTTTTTTAATTCATCGCCTAAGAAGGTTAAAAGGGGGTTCGAACTTTGTATAGAGAGCAAGACATTTTTAAAGTAAGAAATTTGTAACTACGGTTTCAGACTGTTTACTATGAGGGTTCAGAGAGGGTTCTTAGTTTGTATAGAGAGCAAGAGATTTTGAAAGTAAGAGATTGGTAACTTTGGTTTTAGATTGTTTTCCGATAACATGTTATACGCAGACGAAGTCGCGGGCAACAGCTAGTTAATAAATAATACTACTTATGTACATACCTGACTTGTAAAACATTGACTTTTATGAATAAATATATTGTATCTTGTAAAACTTATTGGTATAAATTCCGCCGCGGAATTCGTCTGTCTGTCTATATGAGCTTTACTCTCAACTCAACCACTGTTACATGTGGCCATTTCGGATCCCGAAACCGCACGTGAGCTCGTATGACTAAGGGCGGGTTGCACCAACTAACGATTACAGACCGATCAACGTTAAATATGGCGCCGGCTGCTCCTGTCATCCCACAGCAACTAGTCAAACTTTCCATACATTCAGATTTTAACGAACACCGCTTACGATTACAGACGGTTTGGTGCAACTCTACGGCCCGTTCTTCATATACCTAACCCTCGGATGCACAGATAAAGATATCATCATCATCATCATCACGTCCCACAGGATAAAAATACATATCTAATTTACTTAATTTCTTTTCAGTCGTTATTCCATTCATGCTCGTAATGTATGGCATAAGCTGCATACCGCAAGCCTATCTCTTCAGCCTTGGTCCCAGTGCTCCCTTGAATTCTATGTCGTTTGTCATATTCAACATAATTTTCGGTAAGCTGTGTTTTTTTACTTGTATCTGGGTCGTTGAGCCTTTTCCATTAGCAACTTTGGGCAAGTGTCCATCGCCCCTTATTGGGCTCCATGGGGTTCCTAGCACCTTTTAATTAATCATCCTAAAATGCCCAGAGCTGTCATAGGTTAAAGACGTCCCTGGTTGCGAGCGCCGGTTTTTGCACATACATGCTGCATGGAGCACTACTGAACGCTACCTGATCGTTTTTGCACATAGTGCGATATTGCCAGAGTGACTACCTCATGCCGTGCATTAAGCACTGCTACCTACATGCTGAACGCTACCTGATTGTTTTTTATTACGTACATAAAGCATACATGCTGCTGCGATTGATCACTAAAAAACGTGTGCGTAAAAGCGCACCAAGCGGAATTAGGAATATCTGAAGGGACAACGTACAACAGGTGTTCGTTCTACAATAGAATAAGTATACTGCTGAATTTCAGGGGAAGCCTCAGTAATTAGCCAGTTCATCCACGGCCAAGCCTTTAGCTACGCCGAGCGCGGCCTCAGCCTCTCGCCGCAGTACAACGTGGCGAACGCCTTCCTCCGCATCACGCGGATCTTCGTCTACAACAGCGAGTGCGTCATATTCAACAACAAGAAGCTCTGCCACTCCAATGTGCTGCATAAGTGTTGCAGTGAGTAGATGATCATCATTAGCTTGCCCTTATTCCATTCGCTTGGGGTCGGCGCAGCATGTCTTTTTCTTCCATACTTCTCTGTCACCCGTCATCTCGTCACTCACTTCCTTTCTCTTCATATCGTTTCACACAGTCCATAAGTCATTTATTTATCCTATACTACTTATTATAAATGTGAAAGTTTGGATGTCTGGATGTTTGTTACTCAATCACGCTTAAACGGCAACACCGATTTGGATAAAATTTTGCACGAAGATAGTTTATAGCCTGGATTAAAATATAGGATAGTTTTTATCCCGGGTTTACGCAGACGAAGTCGCGGGTGGAAACTAGTAATATTATAAATATTACACTTCATCATTATGTAAATTCAATTTAATTAAAGTATATATTAGGTATGTTTACATATATTCTTCTTGTGTGGTATATATATAGTTACCTTTTCTTTGGCCTACCGGCTACCTCATCTCTTACATCCCTCCATGTTCATATCTAATACACTTTGGGTCACTTTGAGTAAGTAGAAATAGGACTGTTTTTATATGTTGGGTTGTCGGACATAATTGATCGCAGACAGCGGCATTCGCTTGACACCCCAATGTCAATTAGTCATAATGTTACACAGATACGAATGTCAGTTTCTCACTAGTTTTCCTATCCAGTATCCATCATTACGACTTCTCGCTGCTCAGGTTTTAGAAAGGTTCGTTTAGTTACGTTTCAGTTATTATTTTCATCGCCGTCTAGCTATTACCTACAAAGTTAAATAGTAAGTTAAAATTACGGTATTTACCGAAATAGCGTAATTTTTGGTACCTACGCAACGACTCCGTTAACGCGTCGGTATCGGTAAAATTTGGGCAAAACCAGGGTTTTATTAAAAAAAAATCAAATTGAAGAAATTGCTTAGCCACAATTTATTATAAATAGTTTGACAAATGCCCAAAGCCTCGGAATAATTTCACCCGAATAAATTTTCATCTTACAATTCTCGTTTTTCTTTCCAGAAAAATGCGGTATAATGCAAGCCTGCTTCCAGCGCATATCTTACCTATCAGAAGAGGGCATCCTCGACGAAATCCTGTGGACAGTATACCACTCCATAATATTCAGCACTCTCCTTATCACATGGGAGTACAAAGTTGTGCAGCGCTTATGGTACTGCGCGCGAAACCGGTGGTGGTCACGAGAGATACCTCTTATGATGATGGAACAGCCTGGCATGACCCAGGAAAGGGAGCACATTGCCACGAAAACCATACAAATGAAGCAAAAATATAAAGGTGTGTTTAAAGTCATAGGGAGATCCTATCGAAGTGAGTGGAAATGTAAACAAGTTTTTTGTCATTGAGGGTAGGAAAGGCTGAGGCTCCGTAGGTAATTATGATGAAATACTTGTTTACATGTTTACATCACTTGCTATTCCTTGTTACCGCTAATAATAAGCATTAAAAATAAAATCATATGTAGATTGTACACATAATATAGATGCCAAAACATAATTATAAAGAGTGTATATTCGCTAACAAACTGTTATGCAGTTTGGCGAGGATTTAGATTAAGTTTATCGTAATTTTTGTTGAGTAAGAAATAAATTAAAAAAAAAAAAAAAGGTACAAGTTGGTAGCCGACCGCAGACAGCAGCAGCAGACGACGTGTCGCGACGACACGACTGGTTTCTATGTATTTCTATGAAATACGTTTCGTAGCTAGCGACACGTCGCCGTGATAGAAATACATATAAACCAGTCGTGTCGTCGCGACACGTCGTCTGCTGCTGCTGTCTGCGGTCGGCTACCAACTTGTACCTTTAAGGCCTCCACACACCGGTCGCGTACGTGGGCCCGCGCAAGTTGTAAAACATTGAAAATAAACATCAAACACACATCGAACGCGAGCTCGAACGCATATCTTACCTATCAGAAGAGGGCATCCTCGACGAAATCCTGTGGACAGTATACCACTCCATAATATTCAGCACTCTCCTTATCACATGGGAGTACAAAGTTGTGCAGCGCTTATGGTACTGCGCGCGAAACCGGTGGTGGTCACGAGAGATACCTCTTATGATGATGGAACAGCCTGGCATGACCCAGGAAAGGGAGCACATTGCCACGAAAACCATACAAATGAAGCAAAAATATAAAGGTGTGTTTAAAGTCATAGGGAGATCCTATCGAAGTGAGTGGAAATGTAAACAAGTTTTTTGTCATTGAGGGTAGGAAAGGCTGAGGCTCCGTAGGTAATTATGATGAAATACTTGTTTACATGTTTACATCACTTGCTATTCCTTGTTACCGCTAATAATAAGCATTAAAAATAAAATCATATGTAGATTGTACACATAATATAGATGCCAAAACATAATTATAAAGAGTGTATATTCGCTAACAAACTGTTATGCAGTTTGGCGAGGATTTAGATTAAGTTTATCGTAATTTTTGTTGAGTAAGAAATAAATTAAAAAAAAAAAAAAAGGTACAAGTTGGTAGCCGACCGCAGACAGCAGCAGCAGACGACGTGTCGCGACGACACGACTGGTTTCTATGTATTTCTATGAAATACGTTTCGTAGCTAGCGACACGTCGCCGTGATAGAAATACATATAAACCAGTCGTGTCGTCGCGACACGTCGTCTGCTGCTGCTGTCTGCGGTCGGCTACCAACTTGTACCTTTAAGGCCTCCACACACCGGTCGCGTACGTGGGCCCGCGCAAGTTGTAAAACATTGAAAATAAACATCAAACACACATCGAACGCGAGCTCGAACGCGATGAAATGTAATTTCAATGTTTTACAACTTGCGCGCGGGCCCGCGCACGCGACCGGTGTGTGGAGGCCTTTAGTTTAACACAGCGGTCGGCAACAGGCGGCCCGCATGCGGCCCGCAAGGCCCTTGCTTGCGGCCCGCGAGCCTCCCTGGCTGTTTTGTATGTAAAGGTCGTTGAAACCAGAATTTCGGAATTGCCTGATAAACTCACAAATAATTAAGAAGTGCGGCCCGCGTAATTTTTGTTAGCCCCTATTTGGCCCTTGGTTGCTAAAAGGTTGCCGACCCCTGGTTTAACAGATCCATACCTACGGGATATAACATCGCTTCATCATATGAGCTGTAAGCCGTTCACTGCTTTGGATACCTTCCTTCAAAAGTAACCAGTTCCTCGTTTTCATAAAACAGAATCTAGTAGCCTTAGTGGCGGTTCATTTTGTGGAAAGTGGTCTTCACTTTATGAGTCCACTCATCATCCTCCTAGCGTTATTCCCGGTTGTGCCCCTAATGGAGACCGGCACTAGTTTTACGAAAGCGACTGCCATCTGACCTTCCAACCCAGAGGGAAAATTAGACCTTATTGGGATTTGACCGGTTTCCTCACGATGTTTTCCTTCACCGAAAAGCTAACTGTAAATATTCCGTACATATATTCCGAAAAACTCATTGGTACGAGCCGGGATTCGAACCCACGACCGTCGCTTGACAGCCGCATGCCTGGACCACTATAGGTGACTAGGCTACCGTAGCTGCTGGATCCACTCTGAAGGAAATTCTTAAAAAAACGCTATGAAGCCTATGAACACTTACTTATGTAAGTAATACTAATACACAGCCATCTCTCTGTAACGACTTCAGTTACCTACAAATAACGACATCGACAGTCCAAAACTGTTTCTTTCTCTACGTCCAGACATCTTTACAGAGCGGCATTATTCTCCGTTGTCATATTAATTTCCACATCATCAGGTGTAAAAAACACCTTCGGCGAATACCTCCTCGTGGACAGTCTCACGGCTAGAAGCAGTGCCGGCGCTGCCAGGCTCTCGCGCGTGTCGTTCGGTATCGGCAAGGGCGAGGCGTTAGCGATCGTCGGACAATCTGCCTTCAGCAGCCGACTGCTGCTCTGCGAGATACTTGCCGGATTCAAAATGCCGACGTCGGGCTGTGCTACTGCCATGTCGAGTTGGTCACTCACTGCCGATCCGCATAAAGTAAGCTCATAACATAGTATAAAGAGGGCAAGTATGTTATCTTCCTACAAACGCACCGCGCGCGACTTGCATGTGTGCGCTATACTATCTAGCCGTCGCCGCACGCACACTCAAACAAAATCTCGACCCGTTTCTCAGTGCGAAACGGGTATAACATACTTTTCAACACACCTGCTCGTAAAGTAGGTCTTATTACAGCGTATTTACACTGATAATGCAGAATATTACCCATGCCGTGCCTTTTACATTACATTATCGCACTAGTGCCTTTTCATTACATATCTTTTTAAATATTAGCAAAATAATGCAGAATATTACCCATGCCGTGACTTTTACATTACATTATCGCACTAGTGCCTTTTCATTACATATCTTTTAACATTTTCATTTTTTATTTTATATTTTTTTCCTCGCAAATGTGTTGAAAAACGTCGTATGAAACATGTGAGCATTGGTCATTACACTCCTCGTCTCCATTAAGCCTTCGCCTTCGGCTCAGGCTTAAAAACCGACTCGAGTGTAATGACCAACATAGCACACTTGTATCATAATGTACTATTGCCCTCTTTATTACTATGCTCATAATGATCATATCCCTAGCTCACAGATGTATGAATATAAGGAGATCGGACATGGCGGCCGATTTGTATAGAGTACGCCTGTCGCAGGTTCATTAACCCACACAACGCCCAAGTAATTGACAAGACAAAGCACGCACGCATCTAAAACACACACACTTGTATACCTACACGCTTATTTGACAATAAACGCGCATCATATCAGGCATTTTGGGAAAAAACGTAATATTCTCTGCGATCAGCACGCGTGCACAGTATGGCAGTGTATGCCCATTGAGCATACAGCTGCGACACGGCCTCCGGCGGCTTGTCCTCTCTCTAGTATTCTATGCTCTGAGCCCTAGCTCATCAACGTCAGTAGTTTAATTTTAATAAGAAGATGTCGAGTATATTTTATAAACTAAAAGAATCGGAGTTGTAACTTGCCGATACCAATTGTGCTGGCAGCTGTCATTCCATACATGTAGCGGGTCTTAAACGTAACTGACAACTATTAAGGCTCGCCATTAATTTATCCGCTTCCGCCTGTCTGTGGTAGGGCCATATATATTATGTTGTGTCTAACAGCTGCGGTCGTAACCAGCTCAGCGGAATTCGGTCTGTATGTGACGGCTCCAATGGCTGTTTGATACCACCACAATGGTGATGGGGGCATCATCTCAACTCGTATTCTTCTTACCTATATAAAATCTTGTGCGTAGTACTCCCGGAACGTGGCGTTCAGTTGCTTCGAGCACTCGCTGCTGCCTCCGTGGATGACGGTGTATGACGCCATGTGGATGATCGCGGTGTTGCGAGGCGTGCCATTGAGGCACGTCAACAAAGAGATCACCAATCTCTTGGATGCTTTAGGTAAATGCATATATCTACCTGTATAGCTAGCAGGATCGCAAACATAGGTACGTCCCCCAATTACTTAGCTAGTTCGAAAGCGCGATTATCATGGAATTATTGGCCACTGGACCCTGCACACGTGTAGTGTAAGGTAAGGTGGCCTTTTCTGCCCGTTAGAGGCTAGCCTGACTTGCGTTTTTGGCCGAACCTGGCTCTTCAGCAATTCCATATAAAATCGAACGCGGTGTTCGATAACGTGCCGATGTGCGCAGGCTCTACGATGGAATCCTCCAGGCTACGTAGGTACTAATCTTCCCCGTGACATGTCCGTCTTGGTTCATTTTCGATACTGGCGGACAGAACTCATAGCGCGAGGTACTAGGCGGTTTACATGTATATACCCCTTTGTAGACCGAAGATTTTTATCTTTATTTATTTGGAAGTTTTTGTCAATACCGTGGTTAGCAGAATTAAAATTCGATTCAATTTCCCCAGACCTCGGCGACAAAACCGAAGTGAACGTGTTCCGCCTCCATCAGAACGAGCAGACCCGTTTAAACTTCGCGGTGGCAGTGATTGGCGCGCCACCAGTGCTCATTTTAGACGAGTTTACCGCTTACCAGCACTATACGGTCATCCGCGCCATGTTCTATATACTGTATCATCTGAGGAAGCAGGGGAATGCGGTTTTAGTTAGCTCTGCTAGGTGAGTTTCCGTTGAATCTCTAAAGCCGCGTTTATGCCTACTCAGCCCACGCTGTGTCTCGCCAGTATTCCTTCGTGTGCCCGAATTTCATTTGCCGTCATATTCACAGGGCATAATTTTGTTTACCATAATTTCATGTACCATAACTGTTATTTACCATAATATTCATAAGACAGAATGGGTATTTTCCATGGTATCATAGGTATGCCATAATATAATTTCCCAGAAACTTTATAATCCATAATATTCATATGCAATGAAACAATTTGCCATACCTACCTTTCAAAAGCCATACTACATGTGAACACCACCTTTAGATGTTGTAAACAACTCACAATCCCTATTTGTATCCATGATTAGTGATTACTCAATAATACACTGACTAGCAAACCACTGCAAATCATAAAAATAGTTGGGCCATGCATGAATCAATAGAAATATACCCATGTATGTACAGTCGACGCCAAAAATATGTTTACAGTTTTCGCCTTATTACAATGGAATAAGGTACAAAAGTGTTAACATATTTTTGGCGTCGACTGTACATTTTGTTAGTAAACAGACTATTAACGCCTGGTGAAATAGTAAGAGCAAGAGAGCTTCGTTAAAAGGCAGTTGGAAAAAACTAGGGGTCTCAATGGTGGCAGAGTGTTTCAATACTTTCAATCATACATTGTCACGTTCCTTTAATTAAAATAACGAGCATACTGTAGCTAAATAAATAGTCATCTGTACCATTCATTTCATATGGCACTGGGACCTTTGTTTAACACAACAGCGCCATCTTTTTCATTGAGTTCAGACTTATCTTTCCAATTCTCCTCTAACAACTTCGTATTATCCCCTCAGCGTGGAAAACCACATGGCAGTGACCAACCGAGTGGGAATCCTGCTGAACGGACAACTAGTAGACGTGGACCATGTGGACAGCCTGGTGGCGCGCTACAGCCCTCGGGGGTACACCGTGGTCGTGCATCTCAAGGACGACGTGGATGTCGAAGCCATGTTTGGCGGCCATTTTGAAAATTTCAGCATCAATGACATGACTGAAGTGAGTAAATATCGTACCTTAATTGCCTGTAGGTGTGGGTCCGAACGCGGGGGACTGCATACGGTGCATAAGGGCGGGCTATGCAGTCCGCCACGCGCCATTTGATTAGAATTTAGTGCGAGTTAATAAAATAGGAACGTGTCCTAATTTATTGCGAGTAAGTATAGCTTTTGTATGGACTCGCATTGAAGTTTCTTCCTCTCCTTTCTTGTGTGTCCATTTGCCTACCTCTTTTCGTTTCTACTCTCATCTACTCATAGGTTAACTGGAAGAGATCCCTCAAAGGGATGTTCGCCTTTGTGCAGAACGTATATTTTTGTTAATTGTATATCTATACTGTGTTTCTCCCCCTTCTATGGACTCTTGCAGTGGATGAGTTACTGCATAACATGGTGGAACTACGCATCGACACCCAGGGGTAAGCAGACTGACCGTTTCGATGACCTTGGCCACCATTCAGTAACCCGTTTTGTCCCCATCTCCCATCGTTTCTCCTCACCAAGTGTCCCACCCACCCCCACTTTAAGTGTGTTATTCGTTTGCCGACGTCCGCTACTTTCGTTCGGCGCCGGATTCCAGTGTTAGGGACACGATCTACAAGGGAGATGCCTAACATGGCTCGCACCATGGCTCTCTGCGCCACATTCATTTTGTGCAGTACTCCCTTGGCGAGTGCCCAAGATTCCGTTCCGTAAGTAAGGGTAGGCAAGACACATTGATTAAATACCTTTGTCTTAAGGCACTGTGGGATTTTGGACTTTAGGACATCCGCCAGGTTACTGAACGCAGCCCATCCTAGCTGGATTCGTCGAGCGACCTCTTTCCCTGGCTCTCTTGGCCAAAAGATAAACATTGTCCAAGATATATGTAATCATCCACAAGTTCCACGTGAGAACCACCAACAGTAACATTTGCCATGATCTTGGTCTTGGACATGTTCATCTTGAGGCCCACATTTAGAGATGCTACATGGAGATCGTTGAGCATCTCTTAGGTCTGCAACGTTCTCAGCTAGGAGGATGAGATCATCTGCGAACCTCAAGTGCGATAATTTCGTATATTGATACCCCTTTCACTCCAGTTTAGAGTCCTCGTCATATCTTCTAAGACGCTTGTGAAGTGCTTGGGTGAAAGGGTACCTCCTTGGCGCACCCCCCGATTTAAAGGCACGGGGTTAGTGAGTTCATACGGGCACATTTTGTATTCATTTAATTGTTTAATCACGGTGATTCTTATTTCGAATTACAGTCTTGTCAGCAGCGCCGCAGAATGAATACCTAATAGTACTTTTCTTACCTTACTTAGTTGTTTTCCAGGTATTGGCAAACGTGCAAGTCGAAGACCCTCTAAACTACGCCGAGATCTTCGCCAAAATGGAGGAGCTTCTTCAAGCAAACGACACCGTCTACTCCTACATCATAACCGTCACGGCCATGGACTACATATACAACGACATCATAGACAAGGCATCCAAGGTCCCGTTTATACCCGACGAGTATCAGTTCTGGCCGTGTTTAAAGTTCCTCGGAAGGAAGAAGAAAACAGTGAGCATGGCAACTCTGCTGCGATTAAAGAAGTGTGAAAAGAGATATGATATAGTGTCGCTGAAAGAGCTGCCTTGGTCGGTGATCTTCAGAAGATGATTTGCTGTCCTTGTTGGTAATTTTTCGTGCCATCCTATAGCCGGTCAAATCAAAGGCTTATAAAAGGCGTCTTCCTTGAAGGGAATTTTTATCATCCTAATTAGGAACAGAGTTGCATTAGTTTTAATTGAATTTCAACTTTTGTGTCATGTTTAAAATTATCCCTCGTTCGCCGTTCATAACTAAGATAGATTACCGGGCACATATCCCTTTCGCCATTTTCTTCGAATTTCGAAAGGTTCGAGGGAGCCCCGCACAATTTCTGGGTGGCTTGTCCTTCGGGCACCTGAAGCTAAAACCTACCTAACAAACCTACGTAAGTACCTGTGTTTCGCGAATTTGCGAGTGCTGGCTATGTAGTACATAGGTACCTATGTAACTTGGTACGGGGAATAAGGTACAATTTTACTAATAGGTACGACTTAATAACAATTAAACTCGCGTATTGGTTGCTGCTTCGGGTGTTCTTCAGGATCAGTTCTCGTAGCTGTATTTCACCACACATAGTGCAATACACTTTGTAGTGACAAATACGTGAGATTAAGGTGGTTCGATTGCCATACAAAACGTTATTTGACATTCGCAGGCTAACGGCGTGATATTTTAAGAAACTTATGTAACAAACTTTCATAAATTGGCTTCCCATATGCGCCAAATTCCCCCTTTCCTAGAATAAACTTGTATAAACTAGATTAATTTGAGAAATTGGTTTGTCACGTGATATTTTGGGAAAACTATTTTTCTCTAATTAATCTAGTTTATACAAGTTTATTCTAGGAAAGGGGGAATTTGGCGCAAATGGGAAGCCAATTGAAGAAAGTTTGTTACATAAGTTTCTTAAAATATCACGCCGTTAGCCTGCGAATGTCAAATAACGCTTTGTATGGCAATCGAACCACCTTAAACTTTTAGTATTATGTTATGGTTGCTTTGATATTTGATTCTCCAATATAAAGCAACTTGCTCGCATGTTTGTATTATGCCTTTAGTGATTTATATTCGTTATTTCCACATATTTATTATGTACCTATGCTGTGGTGTGCCAACATTTAAACTTATCTTATAGGTAGGTACCTAATTTTTGTTTACGTTAAGTCTTCATCAGCCCAGCTAGCGCGATACGTTATATCGTTATGTTTTACGTGACGTCTCAGTACATTTTCGTTGTAAAACTTGACGATAAAACCTATCGCGCTAGGGCCTCAGAGCAGCTAACATGATAGGTTTTATGGTCATGTTTTACGTGACGTTTGAGCCATAAAATGTCACCATTATTTGACTAATCGTGCTAGCTGGGCTATGCGGTTGAAACCTAATTATATTACGTAGATAAGTCTATTTAATTTAGTGCTAGAATAGAAATGTTTTGTGATAAGCATATCCCAAACTTTTACGTTATTTCCGTTGGCATATATTTCCAAAAATTCCACGAAAGATATTTTTCTCCCGTTATCTTTAGGTTTAGTAGTCTCCTATGAACTTTAGGGTCGGAAATTTTTGGATATCTATGCCTCTTATATTATTTCTGGGTGTTAGTGCATGCAAATAAAAGCGTTATTGTGTTACACATATTGTTTACTTTCTCTTGGTTAGTGTATACAGAAAGCAAAAAGTATTATAAGCACACCCATTAACGACATAATTCGAAGATTTAGCTATGGTCAGCTAAGCCGGCTCGGTGGGCGCTCTTGCAACGGATATCACAAGACGGCGGGCGCGCTCTATCGTTTTTTCCCGCACTATACGTCTCTTTCTAAGTCTTCTAATAAGAGAGAGAGGGATAGTGCGAGGAAAATCGAGAGAGCTCGCCCGCCGTCTTGTGATAGCCGTGCTGCTCGTAGGCGCTTTTCTCTACAAACGTTTTTTTTTTTGCTGGCAGTGAATGTGTTAAGCCGCATCCACTCCATCTTGTATGGCAGCCCTGCAAGCTATAAGACAGCGAAAAAACTAAGGACATTCAGCTATGTCATGCAGGACCGTATGGATGCGCCTTTAGATGTGTGCAGGATAACCCTTAGGTTCGGTTACAATGGTTACATAAAGCTTATGAAAAAGTCGGTCAATTCGCGACATTTCTTTGATAGGTACTTTGAAATTGTATTTAGGTTATTTTAAGAACGAAACGAATGTTTTTTTAGTACGGGGCGACAGAGGCTTGACTAAGATTTTACTAATCAGATGGTTGAGTCTAGAGATGCGCCGAATATGTTACGGGTTTTGCCGAATACAAATATTCTAAGAAAAAAATCTACGGTTCAACGTAATGCCTTCATCAGCTGTTTCAAAACAGACTCATTCTGTGGTAAAAATCTTTTTGGTTTTTACAGTAAAATATTTACGAAAAACACCTCTTAAAGTATTCGGTAGGTACCTATTCGGAATTTGAACCGAATAACTCGGCCGAGTAAGGAACATTGAAAAATATGCTGAATACGCCGAATACCGAATAATTACCGAATATTCGGCGCATCTCTAGTTGAGTCCTTTAACACGCTTCCTGTCCCATCGTCGCCTGTGTCAAAAAGACCCATTCAGATGGTCCTGCGTGGCCGACTGCCATATCCCTGATAATGAACCAAAGGTCATTCATTTCTCTATCTCACTCTTGCGAGACTATTAAAACCACTCCATCCTGCTAATATTATAAATGCGAAAGTTTGGATGTTTTTTACTCAATCACGCTTAAATGGCTTAACCGATTTGGATGAAATTTTGCACGAAGATAGTTTATAGCCTGGATTCAAATATAGGATAGTTTTTATCCCGGGACCACGCAGACAAAGTCGCGGGTGGAAGCTAGTACCTAATTAATACATAGAGAACTGACATAGCCCAAGAAAAATGACTAGATGGCACTGAGAGTTTTGTTAAACATTGATTCAACTAAATAAAATATAGCTTCAATGCAGTGTTGTATGAGACCTATGCAACTCAGCCGTGGATCCCCTGGCCTGTGCCATCATATTTTCTATCCGGTTAGTGGTCTCCCTAACCATAGAGAACTCGGAAAGATCTGGAAGGTCCAACACAATGTGCGCAGAGAGACGTTTGTAAACAGAACTGGAATCCTTTTTATTTCTCCTACCCTCCTCATATTTTAATTGTTGTTTTAAAAATATAGACTGTTTCAGCATTTCCTGTATGTTTGTAAAGCTGGTTACTGCGCTGTCCATGGATTTTACGGCACTGGAATGGAAATAATGTACAATTAATAACAAGCTTTTATTTAACTTGCAGCATGTGCAGGTATGTATGTTTGTGGGTCTTGCAACTGAATTGTAAAGCAGGTATCCTCAACCGATTGAGCTGATATTTTGCATAGTCATGTGAGTTCAGTGACAATGCAATATTATTGCAAGACCTTGTTGTGAAGTTGATCTGATAGTTACAGAATGTGGTCATAGCAAAGAAACTCCTAAAATACAAATGATAAATCCATTGTGTTTGGTCTCATTGGAACTCTCTCAACAAGTAGTAAAAAAAGTATGGTACAAGTACAAATGCTTGTATTGTATAGTCAAGCAATGAAAAGGTTATTTGACAGAAACTTATCATTCTTAAATTGGACATGAAGTTCTCAACATTACTAGTGTCAAAAAATTATACTTAGAAAAATTAAAAACTATAGTTAATGCAACTAGGCAATGGCAAATAAATCTCACCTCAATGCATACTCCACGTCATAGCATCGCCCCTGCAGTTCATGCTGTAGTTTCGTAACCTCAACTCTCCGCTCCACCATTGGCGGCAGGGCCTTTCTCACGTGCTCTTGTAGCCTATACAGCGCCAATGAGGGCTCGTTGGCCACAATGTGCATGTTCTCTGAGATGCGCTCGGCAGCTGAAATTTGAAACATACACCAAACTTAACACCCATTTCCACTTTCACAAATAGTCACTAAATATGGCCGATTACACGTTTTACTACAGTTTTACTCATTGCCACTGTTATAATACAGATATAATTGCCGAAATTAGGGAGAACACGTGTTCATGAACACCTGACATAACCAGACTGGTTTGTTGTAGGAGTATCCTCATTTACCAAGACACTACAAAAACTAAATGGACCGGTTACTTTGGGACTCTTTGGGGGAGGCCTATGTCCAGCAGTGGATGTCTTTCGGCTGATATGATGATGATGATGATGACTAAATAGAATCAGACTCCTGTCTTAACCTTTTATGTTTTATGCTGTGTCGATACAAACCAGATTTAAGGACACTTTTATATTTAACTAAATGTATTTTCTTTTATAAATAAATGTAATTAATAAAATATAAAAATTATTATGGAAACTCTTGCCGGAGGCTAAGACTTTATTGAAGCTTAGAATCCTTATACATCTCTAGCTCTAACTTACCTTTAGTCGTGTCAAACGTCTATAATGAAATTAATTAATAATTATATTATAAATATTTATAGGTATACATTTAGGTTTTGACTCATAAGAGTGGCCTTGTGGCCTGTTTGCGGTATAAATATTTAGTTTTTGGATTTATTGGAGTTTAATTACTGTACCTTTCTTAGCTTTCGCTTCCAAATCAGGATCTCCTTGATAAACAAACGTCATATTAATAGGTAAACGTAACTATGAATTCCTGTGTTAGTTATTATATCACTTGTACCACTAGGTTTATTGCACAGGTATCATTTTATAGCATAACAATTTAATATTATTTCGTTTTGATCAGGATTTATTATTTATTTATGTTTATGACTAGCCACTTATAGAGAAATATATGTAGCCACTCATAGAGAAATATATATATACTGAGATAGAGTAATCACTCGTCGTCACCTTATAGCGCCATCTAGATAGAATAGCTCGAACTAAGCGTAAAGCGCCCTGTAGACATGGCTCAATTTAGCCACGTGTATAGCGGCTTTAACAGATGTATGGGTACGGATAGCTGCGCTAGTATAATCGGTATATGAGTGGATTGCAAGAAAATTGTACATAGTTGACGAAAGTTGCGCAGCATTAATAAAGCGCCGATTAAATTAAGGCCTCAACTATGTACAATTTTATTGCAATCCACCCATATATCCAATATTTATAAGTTATTTTCAGCATTTGTGTTTATAATTCCGCCATTCGTTCAGTAGGTAGGTAAAGGTTACATATTTATAGTATCACAATAACGACAAAATAATAAATACCTAGTAGGTATTCTAATAAAAGTCATAAATAAGTACATGTAATTTTACAATTATATACCGAACTCATGACAGAAATTGGGAATACACGGTTAATTGCTTTTTGGGCATGATGAAACCAAATACACAAACGTTATAAAGGAAAGCCATTCATAAAATTTATAATTGTTTATTTGAGGATAAAAATTAGAGAATAAAAAGGGTCATTATTTTACTTGCATAGTACTTTTCCAAAGGGGATGCAAAACTATTAAATAAAATATTTTGAATTCTTAGAGATCTCTAGCCACATCTTTTTCAACATCTACTAATTTATATTCTATAAGACTTCAGTATTGATAACGCATTGTTTAAAATATACCTACGTTAATGATGAAAATTATAATCTAGACATGCGGCAGCGTGTCCAGCCAAGTTCAAAGCCAAAAGGAACTCGCTGGAACTGATTGACATCTTTCTCGAAGTTAGTCCTGCCTAACTGGACAGTCTGATACATAATCGTCTACTACATCAAGCGTACAGTGTCCGTTTGTACCTATGCGTAATGGGATTTAAGTAATACATGAGCATTTATCATGATCTTCATATTTACAATGTTCATCTTTAGAACTCGCTTAGAGGCTTTACTGAGGTCATCGAGCATCGTACCTACTCAAGTCCTCCATGGTTTCAGCCAATACTTATCGTCAGTATCGAAGGAACCATCAACGGCGATTGATGTACTCGCCGTTGATGTTGATGCCTAAATAGCCGTCTCCAGTCCAGAGTCTTGAAAACATCCTCCAGTGTAGGGATATAATAGTTTTGGACAAAACAACATTTCCTTGCCTGACTCCCTGCTGCAGTGCAGTGGTGGTTTCGAGTTCCGGACTTGGAGTCGGAATGACATAGTGACAATTGACTATATAAAAATAATATAACAAAGCAATGAAAATAACCCAATTTTTTTAGGACTACCTAATAAATTAAAATAAATGTCATCAGCAGAGACATTCTTTGTAACACTTTTTCGTGGACCTTGTTTGGAGTAGGTATGAGAATATTAATATTAACTAATGAAAACATTAATAATACAGTCTATCTGCTATTTCTTAATACAGCAGTTCACGTCCGTCACATGGAATATGTGTGGGGTGCATATTGTAATCCTGAGCCGTAGGCCCGTCGCCTGCACTCGAGGGAGGTCGGATCCAGGAAGGTACGTGTATAGGTATGTGGCGAGGGATGGGCATGTAGCCAGTGACCAGCCTCTCTGGCTCCAACCGTCAAATCCTTGTGCTAAGTACCTGGACTTGTACTGCGGCTCGGAATATATTTGTACGTCAAATCACAGTAAATATAGTCCCTGATTCTTTGAGCTTTTGGATTCTCTAGGAAACTTTCTTTCGTGATGTTCAGTTTAAATCTGAAAACAAGAAAAACATTGTAAGGTACGAGAGTATTCACGAGATGCCGGGGCAGGCCTATAAGTATTAAAGGTATCAGTGGCAGCAATGTATAGAGCCATTATAGAGCACTCTGCACTTTTGTCACTGGCGACGCCGCTTGGCACGATTGTTCCTTGGCGTCCTAGCCACGTGATCAACCTCTGGCTAGTACCCAAAACAAGGGGGAGGGAGAGAGAAGGCCATCTCCTGAGTTCTGGTCTCTGCTATATTTCTGCCTACCTCTAGGTCAAGTTTGGTATCATGTTCGTATAATTTAGGAATGCGCGCATTCATTAATATATTTAACTTTTTCTGCTGGTCATACAAAAAATCAGAAATATGCAAGTTTTGAAAATTATCAAAAAAGTTTGTCCTTTTATCTACTATGATCGTACTTTAAGGGTTTTGTAGAATAAAAAAATACTGTAATAGTATAATATTATAAATAATAGGTAGTTGTCATTATAAAAAGTAACACTTGAATAGTAAGTCTTAACTAAAAACTCTCTGAAATGGTGATGGGATAAAAAAAACTATCGCGCGAAGTAACGATGGATGTAGGTGGCATACTTAATTAGGACCGGTCATTTGTGGCACTGTGTGCCCCTTTTGTCTGAGCCGACGGCCTATGTCGTGCATAAGTAGCTTCGCGTCCACCGAAACCCCAAATGTTTCCACCCCCTTTGCTTTGGGGAGCATATTTTTGCCGCTTCATCGTTGCTTGAGTCTCGGCAGCAGCTTCAGCCGCGCGTGTAGTGCGACTAATATGGGTGGCGGCGAATGTGCTGACACATGTAGCATCCCACACCAAACACCCTCTCATATAATATAATAATATTCAGTGTAAATGTGTTATTATTTTCGATTCGTTTGTAAAATTCTTTGCAAATCAAGAGTTGCCAACCTGATTTTATCTATACCTACTAATATTATAAACCGAAAAAGTATGTGAGATTCGTAAGTTCGTGTGTAACGGGCAATCTCCGGAACCACTGGACCCATTTCCAAAATTCTTTCACCTGCGTACCTATTGTTGGACTTTTTGAAAGGATACATAGGTAATGTTTTATCCTGCGGGTTTGCCTGCGTTTTTTGCAACACGCGGGCGAAGCCGCGCTCTTGTGTCAGTGGTTTCAGCTTTATACCTATTGATGAGCAAACTCGAAATCATCATCATCATCATCATCATATCAGACGAAAGAAGTCCACTGCTGGTCATATGCCTCCCCCGAAGAGTGCCAAAGTGACCGGTCCTAAGCCACCCGCATCCAGCGAACTACCACGATCTTCACCAGGTCATGCAGGGCTGTTATTCGGAACGCGCTAATGCTCATCACTTCACCCGTTACGCCTCACGAAACTAGACCTCTAGCTACACTAAGACAAGTAACCTACTACAACTCGCGGCGGCAAGATATAAGGACTTGTAGGTGAACGGTGAGGTGAGGTTAAAACAAGCTACATAACAGCGGGGCAGTCCACATTGTTGGGGATCTACCCGCCGCGCCGCGCTGCGCCTTCCGGTATGTGGCCGCCAACTCGCCACTCGAGAGCTTTTCCACCCTAACAGCCATCGTGCATCAGTTCTACGTGCAGAGAGCCCCGTTCACTGCCACTTAAGTTGAGAGATTCAGAGGGAACCGTGGTAAACCGACTGCGGATACCGTACCTGCTTTTGCGCTGGTAGGTACTGGGAAGTGATTGTTTTCTTCAGTGGCTTGCAAAACACCGGAAACTTAAGCTCGAACCTGAAAATCAACAATAGTTACAGCTTTGCATGAGAATAAATTGATTACCTGGTGTAAGGGTGTTTGTTCTTCTAATAACACTTAAGAATAATTTTAATAAAAAGGGACCACGGACCACGTACTATCTTTTTACATTTTCCTCCTTTTTTGTGACACGGGGCTAGTCAAACCACGGAATAAATAATAGTACTAAGTACGTACAGAAAGTTCTCTGTTAAGAAACCCCCTGTTTAGGTATGCCGAACGAGCCTAAACGTGGCCATCCCTTTCTATCGCATTCAATGCGCTGCGATAGAACACGTGCGTGACGTAGCAGGCGGCGCTAACATACCGGCCGGGGCCGGTAAGCCCAGGGGTCGGATACCGGTATTTTCACCATACAAAAATACCGGTATTATTCGTTATTTGGTTCATAATATCATTTTTAATCGGGCAGTCTAATAATACAAAAATATTACGCAAATACATGATAGAGTAGGACTTAAGAACCTTAAATAATGCAAAATATTACACTACTTCAGAGATTTTTTATAAAACCGGTTAAGCCTCATGTAAAGTACATGAGGCTTACCTTAGCGGCGCAACGAAATCACGGAGTGAACCGCCCCTGATCAAACTAGATTTTTAATTTCTAACAAAAAAAAATTTTTTGGTATACCTAAGCTTTTATCGCCGGCTGCACTTTTTTTGCACAGTCATTAACTAAACTACTCGTCGAGAGGGTTCCAATGAGCCAAAAAATCGCATCAGGCTTAACTTGTGTACGTAGTTTAGGAGTTCCTGTGGACACCTTCCGAATCCATCGTCAGACCAGCTCTACGGTACCCGGGGGCGTACCGAGGGTACTTGGCGCCCGGGGAAAACGCCAAAATTGCACCCCCTTTATAGGTTCCATACAAACCAAAACTTAAAATTAACCGACCAGCGACCTAGTGAGCGTCGGACCAATAAGTATAAGTATAGAATAGTATATTACAGAATAATTTTAATAGTTTTCGTTGAAAATATAGTATGAGTATTACCTATTAAATACCTGTCACAGACGGAGATAATGAAACTGTAAGAGTTCTGTTTTTGCCATTTTGGCTACGGAACCCTAAAAAGGAAATATTGGCGCAAGTACAAAAATATATATTACCTATATAATGCCGGCACCACACTTCGCTATGCGCTATTCGTTATTCGGCTTATGCGCCTGTATTCGACGAAGTGTGGACGGTTTATTCGTCTATGTTTGCCTTATTCGCACGCATAACGCATAAACGCGAATAGCGAATATGCCTATCCGTCGACTTGTCGGTTTTTTGGTACAGATCAAAGGAGGCGAATAAGCCGAATAGCGCGTCGTCTGCCCACACTTCGTTCACTGTTCACTCACTAATTTAGTAAATCTGTGGCTAGTGGCAGTCATGTCTCGCGACGGGATTGAAAACTTAAATATGGAGTGGACTAACGAGAAAGTTATGCGATTTCTTGAATTGTACCAGATGCAGCCCCCAACGCAAACAACACACATATTTGGCATGTTCGGCACACCGGCACGAAGTGTGGTGGGCATGTTTGTTCATTGTTGTTAACAACAAATATTTTCGCAAATACGGCGCAGTCACATAACGAATAGCGCATAGCGAAGTGTGGTGCCGGCATCAGGCACAACAATAAGTTTGTATTTTCATATTATTTTTTGCCGTCAGAAAATTCTGATGTTCAGAAAATAATATTGTAATATAAAAAAAAAACACTTTACACGTACTACTTACTCCTCTGGTGCAACGACCCGAAGTGTGTCTTGGCCTCCAATACGAGTGCACGCCTGATCCCGTCCCTTGAGTGGTTTCTCGCCAATCGCCAGCTTGGAGCTCGCGAGGACCCGCATCCACCACATCAACCCACCGATATCTGGGGAGACCCGATAAAAAAACTACCATAATATTTCAATTAGGTACACTAACTAGTCTTCACTATCAAACGAATTTAGTGTACGTAAAAAGTAAGTTCGGGAAAGTAAAGCGTACCTATGTCCATCCGGAAAGTTCATTCTATGGGTATTAGGTAGGTACAGATGAAAGATTTTCTGAAATCAGATACTTAAGTGGTTTCGGAGAGTACCTACCCGGCAACATACAAATGCTCCAATCTCAATTTTCCTATCTATATTATATAACTAGCTGCCCGCACGACGAGTAAAACAGAGAACGCAGGCAACCCCGCGGGATAAAACATAGCCTATGCCCATCCAGAAAATCCATTCTATACCTACACAGGAGTAAGAATTTTTTAAATCGGTTGATTGGTTCCGTAGAATACTACGTACAAACATACAACGCTACGTTCTCACAGACTTTTCCTCTCTATCCAAGTCAGGCATTCTTATTCATCTTTATTGGCTTACTAAATAAAATTTTGTGACTTGGCAATCACACTTACATAGTTTTAGGTAGGTACTTATGCAAAAATTAGTAAATGCAGTAAAGTTGTGTGATTCCCGATTTGCAGAATTTTATTTAGCAGGTAAATAAAGATTAATAAGAAGTCTGACTTGGCTCTATGAAATATCTCACCACTTTATACTGTGGAAGAGTTTAGAGACTAGGCCTATTTTTTACAAAGAAAGAAAGAAAGAAATGTTTATTTGCAAGAATACGTGTACAAAGGTACGTATTTTGGTACATATTTTTGGTACATATTTTGAACATGGTTCCAGTATTCAGCCAAAGCAGCATGCAATGTTTAAGAAAACAATGAATTACATACATTTTGAGTCTACCTTACATAATATTTATTTGTCATAGTCGTGCCTACATATATTCCTTCACAGAGTAAAAACAATGTTCTTGAAGCCATTTTGAAAGTTTCCTCTTAAATTCTAGATCATGCAACAACTTAATGTTATCGGGAAGTTTATTAAAAATTTGTATACAACTGTTGCAGGCGTTCCGTTTATAAATATCCGCACGGCAAGGAGGTTGATATAGAAGATTCCTGTACTGTGCTCTTTGTGTTCCTTTGCGCTCCTTTTACATGGAATGTTTTTTTATGGGATTTAGAATTTTCCAATTGAATACTTTGCGTCCCCCTACCCCCCGTTAGATACGCCACAGACGGCAGGTACCATTACCTATACTTATACCTACGCAAGTATTAGGATACTAAATTTAAATTAGAAAATTAGAAAACCAGGAAGTGGTCGAAATATGGTTTGCAAGATTTGTAGCGGACAACATACCTACATACGGACATTGCAATTTAAATAAAAGCTGATATATCTTAGGTATTTAAGTCTACTCATCAGTCCACCATCAAAATGTGTTTATCTACTTACTTCCATAGTATGGCTGTCTTCTATAAATAGGTACTCATATATAGGTGTATAGTTAAATGTATACAAAAATTAACAAAATTTAAGCTACACACGCTTTCTTAACTTCACTTTATATTCATTAACAACTTTGAAAAGTTAAAAAAAACCCCGACATTTTCACTTCAAAGTTAAAACGTAGCTAAGAACCATCTCGATTACGTCAGCTTTCGGACAAAAAGATCCCATTAAAATTGGAGGAGGTACGATGCCATAGCCATAGACACAGGTACGCAGATACACAGACACGTCAAACTTATACTTAACACCCCTCTAGGTATTTGCGTCGGGGGTTAAAAAGATCTAAGCCGGATCCTCTCCATCGGTATACACAGCCCCGGATATACATATTACAGCTCAATACAAATTGTTTTTGAATAAATGTAATGAAATGAAATGAAATGAGTCACTCTTGTTTTGAATGCACCTAGATCATTACATAATTGTTAGGAGATAGGAATTTCATACTTTTTAGGGTTCCGTACTCAAAGAGTAAAACGGGACCCTATTACTAAGACTTCGCTGTCCGTCCGTCCTGTCTGTCACCAGGCTGTATCTCAAGAACCGTGATAGCTAGAGAGTTAAAATTTTCACAGATTATGTATTTCTGTTGCCGCTATAACAACAAATACTAAAAACAAAATAAAATAAATATCTTTATTGATAATGGTACGGAACCCTTCGTGCGCGAGTCCGACTCGCACTTAGCCGGTTTTTTTATAAGCTTTATATTAACTTGCACTGTTCGTATGTAGGTATGTAAATATGTAAGTAATTATATGTAAGTTGTCCGTCAAAATTTGTAATCCATTTTTCAATCACTTTCCGTTATCCAATTGAGCTGAAATTTTGTGCATGTATTATGCAAACATGCATATGTATACATATGGTATGACAATGCAATATTATGATGACTTAGCAGGAAGTTGGCCATAGGAACACCGCAATAAAACGACACAACCCTCTTGTCTCAATGAGTAGTTGATGATGGTATGCAGAAAAGTACAGTCGGCAATAAAAGCTTGTACCAAAAATTAAAATTTTGACAGAAACTTATTATGTAATCCAGTGACCAAAAATGCCATACGATAAATAAAATAACCCTAATGTTATCGCCAAAACGTTTGCCAACGCTGAAAATTTGGCCCTTAATCTCAACTTAACTTAAAATCAACATTACACAAGTTACACTACTCAGCCACAGAGTGTAGCGAGCGAGCGAAGCTAACAAAGTTCTCTGCTTCAGCTTGGTCCAAAATTCTTTCGTTTGTCCGGCTGTCCATCTGTTCTCTTCTACAGGTCGTGTTTCTCAACCGATTCTCATGAAAATTTGTGACTCTATGCGAAACTGTAAGAGTAAATTCTGTCAAACGAAAACGCAAGCAAACAACACACTCTACGGCCTATAAATTAAACCACAGTAAAAAGTTAAGTACACTTGTAGCTCGTCCGTAGACTCATATGGCTCTAAAGGTTTTACGAACTTTTTGGCCAACCAAAAATCATACCAATATTCAACACCGTCTCACCCGTGATTAACTCAGCTACGGGTAAATAGATTAGTGTTGTCAGCAATAAGTTTAACTTTCATCCTCATCATAAAATAATAATCCATCTGCAACCATTTTTCACAACTGACCAGTTTTATTAAAAAGCGGCCAAGTGCGTGTCGGACCACGCACAACGAAGGGTTCCGTGCCTACTACTATACACTACTACATTACGACTAGTGGATCTCCCCAAACTGTGCACGTCTTGACTAATTTGATAAAATATTGTTATCTTATTCACTCGCCCAACAGATTTCGTACCGAACCGTGTATCAGCTAAGAAATATGTATACATACATACATTCGTACAAATGTCGGATTGTATTTCGATTTTGTTAGCGTCGTCATGTAATCAGTAATTCCGCTGCACAGAGCAGATCAGGTTTTAATGTGTTTCTCCTCGCGTGGTAACACAGAGGGTCGCAGAAAAGCTGTTTATCCAGAATTTCGCATAAATACATCTAAACAACTATTACGAAGATAGTCTTCGTTAATATCTCCAAAAACTAGAGTCTATTAACGTTTCGAAGGCGCATTTGGGAGACCTATAATTTGCAAATAAGCTTGTATTATTATATTTAAGAGAAACTGCTTCAACATGTCCAGCTATGTTGCTTGCTTGCTCATAATAATTTCTAGGACAATGTCTAAGACTTGTTATTGCCCATGCTAAGACTCCATATCCTGGATTCGAAGATGCGTGTTCAGAAGTTGTTCTTACTACTTCTACAAAACCAGGTAAGTTAAAGGAGTCAATGCAGCTACTCTAAGTTTCTACTATAAAATAGATATCAGAGGCTAATATTTGTGAATCACTTGTGGCCCCATCGGTAAGATGTTTTTTTAAGGACTGTGAATTATGGAATACGATTAAACGATCCTCTATAACCTAGGTATCTCCTTGGTAAATAATTTCTGGAGTAGTATTCTACGTCTCAAGATGCACCCAAATCGCACGGCAAAAGTTGAAGACCAAGGCCTGACTGAGAACCTCTTCATCACCTATATTTCAGTGATTTGATATGAGACCGAAGGTGTACTGCAGGGTCCTACCGTAACTAATTAATAACTAATTGAAAATTCACTTCTTATCCAATATATTGCCGACGTAGGTGAATCGTTAATAAAACTTTTCTTACCTACAAACTACTTATTTAAGCTGTTTGTTTATTGGGCAGTTTCCGTTTTAGTTTAAGTAACGAATCATCTATTGACTATTTTCATGTGGCATAGAAATAAAGAACTTCGAGCTGATTAACAACAATTAATGATTAGAGGTTAAAATGCCGGTTTCAAAATTTGATCTTCGATTTCAAACCGTTTCTGCGGTTAAATATGAAACAATTTGTCAATATTGATCGTTACCCGTTTTTCTGCAGCAAATTGTTTTTATTCTACGTACATTTTTTTAAATTATAACTAAACAAACTTTTAGCCGCGACTTCGTCCGCGTATACCTGTTAGTCACATTAAACGTATTCGGGGCATTCCACGAGCTGTCCCGTACAAAAGCGTGTATATTTCTGTCTATAGAGTTATCTTCGCAATTTTTAATTGGAGTATTATAATTCTGACCAAGATTTGACTCTATTGTCGCAAAAAAATAAACTCCAAGACTTACCAATTTTCTGAAAAATCGTGTTCTTACGGGACAACGGTGGACTTGCCCGTGGAATGCTCCGTTTAATGTTGAACGCCTAAAAAATCTAAAAGCAAAAATATGCTATTACTGCTATTAGACATGAGCATGACAGCCGGCACAGGCGCCGCATCTATTATCGACTATAGCACTTAATTCCATAATACCTCTGTTCATCCCTTTAACAGATGACTTCCACGATGAAAAAAAAACTATCCTATGTCCTTCTCAGGCTCTCAAAACTACCTCCATACCAAATTTCATTGAAAAGGTACAACAGACAGACAGTAGGTAACTTTCGCATTTATAATATGATAATATATTAAGTATTGAGATGGATTTATGTTTTGTAATCGAAATACGCCAGTGATAATCAGTACCTAATGCTTGTAATTAATAGTCGTAATTATGCATATCAGTGAACGACATTGTATTATATTAAAAAGGTCGTATCGTCATATAAACCTTACGGCACTTACATCCTTTTCTATAGGGAAAGCAGTTTTTCAGCAATTACTCGAAAACCTTTAAACCGATCTTTTTCTAAATACTTTTCGGTGAAAGTATTTAATAAGCACTATGTCCATGATTTTTTTTAATTGTTCACTTCCACCGTTCGAAAGTCAGAGGGGGGGGGGGGGTCACAATTTTTGTGCCTGTCGTGGCGATTATCTCCGAGTATATTCACATAATAAAGAAAAGTGCTGAGTAACCTTATAGTTATTTTAAAAGACCTAACGTTTCATGTGCCACATATGTACCTAGAGTGAAAAAAAATTTTTTGACATAAAGTTACAAGTATGGAAGTGCCCCTGTAAAAAATATTTTTTAGTAATTTCATTGCATAACTATATAGCGGTTATCAAAATACACCTTCACTCCAAATTTCATTAAAATACAACTTATAGTTTTCGAGTAAAATGCCTGTGACATACGGACAGACGGACAGACGGACAGACGGACATGACGAAACTATAAGGGTTCCGTTTTTGCCATTTTGGCTACGGAACCCTAAAAATGTGAGGTGGTGGGCAAAGCTATGTTCAATGATCAAAGTTGCCAGGTTTGACGGTATTATTAACACAAACATCACATGGAAGATACTTATGTAAGTGGATCGCATTTCCTAATTATTGTTATTAACTCTCCATGGCGATGCCATGACTGTGACAAAGTGTGAAAGAAAGACATAATATTATTAAGAACAACAGGTAAACGAGAGAGTCTTTGCCGCCCACAAGGTGGACTGATGACCTGGTAAAGGTCGAGGGAGTCCGCTGGATGCGGGTGGCGCAGAACCCGGTCATTGTGGCACTCTTTGGGGGAGGCCAATGTCCAGCAGAGGACGTCTTTCGGATGATATGATGATGATGATAATGATACTAACCTTTCAACTGAAGTGTTGGCACTGCAATTATTACTCAGCATTTTACCGCCGAGCCAGTATTGTTTTCCAAAGTGCACGTATGTAATAGACACGACGGTAATTATACTAATTATTCACATTTTCAAGGACCAAAATGTTTCCCCTTGGCAAATCGCAAGGTCCATATGTCCGAAATCTGTTCGGGTCCTTCCTTGGGTTTGGAAACTTGTGAAGGGTTACAATTGTCTTCACCTATAAAATAATATATATATTATATACGCTATACCTTTATTGTATACCTAGTACCTACTACCGGAAATCTTTTTTTTTATACAACGACGGTGGCAAACAAGCTTACGGCCTGTCTGATGTTAAGATATGTGTTCTTCCCGGTATTGCCCTAAACCACTGAATACCTAAGTAATATAGTACCTACTTAGTGTTGCATATTAAGTATCTAGATATGCAATCACATGGAACATGGTTTTAAATAAAAGACTCACTTAGTATGTTCTTGTGTATTCGACGCCATGTCCAATCTGTCCGGCCCCCCGCTACCACAGCGTATGCAACATATGTCACATCCCCCGCTTAAGAAATAAAGTTATTATTATTTTAATCTAACACTAGCTTAAATCAAAATCTCTTAAATAGGCAGGTTTCCTCACCAACCTCCCTGTCCTGGTTGCCATGGGTACATCAACTGGCTCTGGGTTAGCTACAGGTGCAAGAGCGCTTGGTGCTGAAGATACTGGTGCATCTTGCCTTAAATAATTCCCTACTCTATCCCTGATTTGCTTCAACTCAGAGGAGTCCAGCATATTATAACTTTTAACAGTAAACTTATTTCTACTAGGTCTAATATGTCTTTCATTTCTTCTAACTAAATTGCCTTTATCATTTTTAACAATGAATGATCTAGGTCCACTGGCCTCTTCTACAATTTTACCTGAATACCAACATTTGCTCTTATTTACATCTTGAATAATGACCTCCTCCCCTTTCTGAAATGACTTTTTAGGTTTGGAAGTTTTATTATAATTGATCCTAGATTTTTCATTGTTAATTGACATTTGTTCTTTGACATTTACACATAACTTAGGTTTTAACATTTCTTTTGAACAAGGTAAGTTTGTTCTTAATAATCTACTCATTAACAACTCTGAAGGACTATAATCCAAGTTTGCTACCGGAGTTGTTCTATAATGTAACATCGCTAAGTCAAAATTATCACCACTTTCTCTACATTTTTTCATCATATTTTTAACAATTCCCACAGCTTTTTCTGATAATCCATTCGATTGTGCATAATGTGGACTTGACTTAACCAATTCTATTCCCTGCTGTCTTGCAAATTGCTCAAATTCACAGCTACCAAATGGCATATTGTCACTGACTATTTGTCTAGGAATTCCATGGATGCTAAACATTTTTATCAACTCAAAAATGATATTGGCGGCAGATTTGTTATTTAACTTTGCAACTTCAATCCACTTTGAAAAATAGTCTACAACCACTAAGAAATCTTCTCCTGCATAATGTCCCACATCCATACCTACTTTACTATAAGGAAGTTCAGGAATGTCATGAGATATAATAGGCTGTTTGCAATTGGATACCCTGTACTTTTCACATGCTTTACAAGCTAAGACATGATCCTCTATATCTCTTGACATTCCAGGCCAATACAGTATTTTTCGTGCTCTCTTTTTACATTTTACCACACCTGCATGCCCCGAGTGCAGTATATCCAGCATTTCCTGTCTTAGTACTCTAGGCACAAGTACCATATTTCCAAAGTATACAACATTATCTTTAACCATTAACTCATTTCTCAACTTGTATAACTTTTTTAATTCTCTACCCTGTATATTTCTGTCATTTTTTGGCCACTCTGAATTATGCCATAACTTTATTTGTTGCAAATTACCATCTTTATTTGTTTCATCCTGAATATATTTCAACTTATTTTCTGATATTTGTAAGTCATTATCTAACCCATACACTGTTTCTACTTCCACACAATGCACTAACTCTTTAAGTGTAGGCTCTACTTTCCCATTTGTTGAATTATAATGTCTAGACAAATAGTCTGCAACATACATTTGAGATCCTGGTATATACCTAATATCAAATTCATATTTTAAGAGTTTAAGAACCATTCTTTGCAGTCTGGCTGAAATTTTATTTATGTCTTTATTCATTATCGCCACTAACGGCTTATGGTCCGTTTCAACTATAATTTTGCGACCATACACAAACTGATGATATTTTTCCATGGCTAAACAGACAGCAAAGAGCTCTTTTTCAATCGGAGCCCATCTCTGTTGACATTCTGTATAACATCTTGAGTAAAATGATATTGGTTTGCCCTTTTGTAACAAACAAGCACCCATTCCACTTTTTGAACTATCTGTTTGTAATGTTACTAAACCTTCTTTTTTTAGAATATCCAAAGTTGGGGCACTACTCATTTTCATTTTTATTTCTTCAAATGCTTGCTTTTGAGCTACATCCCAGTTCCACAATACATCTTTTTTTAAGAGATCTCTGAGTTTTTCTGTTGTTTTTGAGTATTGTGGTACAAACTTACTCAAATAATTACACATACCCAGAAACTTTTGTAGTTCTTTGACATTTTTTGGTTCCTCCAAGTCCACAATAGCCTTTACATGTTCAGGATCAGGTTTAATGCCCGATTCAGATACCACCAAGCCCACATATTTGACAAAATCACTCCTGTACTGAACCTTATTTGGATTAAACTTTACATTGAATTTTCTTGCCCTTTCTATTACTGCACTTAATATTTTATCATGATCCTCTAAGTTATCCCCAGCAACAATTATGTCATCGTAGTACACATTAACCCCTTGTATATCACTAAATATAGCTGTGTTTATTCTTTGCATTACCTCTGGGGCCGAGCAGATTCCAAACGGCAAGCGCTTGAAAAAATATCTTCCATAAGGGCTACCGAAGGTGCAGAGCTTTTGTTCATCCTCCAAACCGACTTGGAAAAACCCATCCTTCAAGTCTAGTACTGTGAAGACACTTTTACCTGCAAGTGAATTATATATTTCTTCAGGTGATGGGATTTGATAATTTTCTCTAAGAATTGCTTTATTTAATTCTTTGGGATCTAAGCACAACCTAAGTGACTTATCTGGTTTCTCTACAATAACCAGATTATTGCACCATGCTGTAGGGCCCTCTACTTTTTCTATTATACCTCTACTCTCATAATTATTCAATGTATCTTTAAGTCTCTCCTTAATAGTCTGTGGTACTCTTCTAATAGGTTTAATTACTGGCTCTGAATTTTCTTTCAACTTTATTCTATATGTGCCGATGTTACCTAACCCTGTGAACACATCCTGATTTATTTGTATAAATTTATTCTTATCTTCGGTCACTAAGACATCTACTTTCTTAATTAAATCAAGATTGACACAATCTGGTAAGCCTAACACTGGCTGAATGGGCATATCCACAACACAAAATCTAATACAGCATTTTTTTCCTTTTACTATACAATTCAAATCAATACTTCCTACGGTTTTGAATTTTTGTCCATTATACACTACCAACACCGTAGGTTCACCTAGTTTGCCTTTATCCAACTTTAGCTTATTGAATAAGTTTAATGGTATTGTATTACAGTCAGCACCTGAATCTAGTTTGAAATTGATTTCAACCCCTTCAACATTTATTACTTGATACCATTGTAATCTATTGCAACTACTTACTGAGTCCACCACAAATTCATCTGAACTATCGCTGTCGTTTGTAGACTCCTTAATGCCATCCACTTTTTTATTAAATCTTTGCTGCTGATGTGGTCTCTCTTCTTTCTTTTTGTGCCTACACATAACTGCAAAATGATTATAAATGTTGCATACTGCACATCTTCTTCCATACGCTGGGCATCTTCTTGGATCATGCTGTTTTCCACATTTATTGCAACTGTAACTCATTGTTTCTTTTCTGTAACGCGGACTTTCCTTAACCAGATCCACCGTCTGTATTTTTTCTTCCAACTCCCTCATATTTTTCTTACTATACTCAGCTGCTTTGCATAAGTCCAACGCTATGTCTAAAGTCAAATCCCGTTCTCTTAACAACCTCTCTTTTACATTTCCGTCTCTCAATCCAATTACCAGCATGTCTCTTACCATCCGGTTTTCCTCCTTAAAATTACACATTTTAGCTGCATTTTTCAATCTCAATACAAACCGTTCTACTGGTTCATCCTGTTCCTGTTTTATATTGTAAAATCTGTAACTATTTACTACCGTGTTTGTTTGGCTATTAAAATGGGCATCAATTTTTTCCAATAACTCTGACCATTTTAATGACGAACTGTCTGTCATTCCATTATAAATCTCCAAAATCTCTTCTCCCGCGCACGTTAGGAAAATGGCCACCTTTTTCTCATCTTTTTCCTTTTCTAACTCTGTCGCTTGTATGTACAAATTGAAAAGCTGCTTGTACCTTCTCCACGCCTCTGTGTCATCTATTTTAAAGCCTTTGGGAGGCTGTAGCTGTAACCCCCAGTTACTATTTTCTGACATTTTGTTTTTGTACTGTTATCCATCCACAAAGGTATTTTCTTAAGTGTTTATGTTCTTTTCCCACCTGACACCATGTTGCATATTAAGTATCTATATATGCAATCACATGGAACATGGTTTTAAATAAAAGACTCACTTAGTATGTTCTTGTGTATTCGACGCCATGTCCAATCTGTCCGGCCCCCCGCTACCACAGCGTATGCAACATATGTCACACTTAGTACCTAAACGTAGGTACATAATCGATTACAAAAAAAAAAACCCCAGTGTATATTACCTAGATTGGACTTGCTGGATGAAAATAGTTAAGGCGAAAGAAAGTGATTTTAGCGGTCTGTTTGTATTAACGTGTGTTTCAAGTTCAACGTAGCGTTTAAGATACTGAACCGATTTTTGATGAATGAGGTACCAATCGATCCGAAATTATGCTGCGGGTGACGTTTTGTACGAAAATAAAAAAAAATATTCACTTAGATTTCCGTAGTTGGGTTGGGATTGGGATACAGTTTTTAGCGTTCCGTAGTGAACAAGGAACCCTTATAGTTTCGCCATGTCCGTCTGTCCGTCTGCTCAGGTGATCCCTACCTACTATTAGAAAGATGTAATTAGGTAAATAGAAAACAAAAATATTTTTTCGATATTGTAGGTACAGTCAGCGTCAAAAGTAGCTACGCAATCGAATACGTCAAAAGTTCTTATTCCCTTTTAATAAAGACTTGACGTCTTCGTTTGCATAGCTACTTTTAATGGTGACTCTATCCTTCACTTAAAGTGGGGATGAAATCTTTTTTCTTATGAAGTCCATGGTGTGGGGTATCGTTATCTACACAGGCTGTTCAATAATATAATGAGTAGGTAAAAATATTTTACAATGCACTTGCTCTGAATGTGCCCCCTTTATATGGTTGAACATAAACACGGGAAGTGGTCGATGCCAGCACGGCGTCGTCGGGCGGACCGCGCCCGTGCGGAATGGATTTCATTACAATATTCCCGCACACTATGCGGGAAATAGATTTCGTGAGTTCGTGACATTTAAAATTTCACCTTTTATGCATATTTTTTTTATTTCCTCGCATGATGCATTGTAAAATGTTGTATGATACACGTGCGGATAGGTAATTCCCAACTCGTGTCGATCAAAAACAGTCCCTGACGGTCGTGTTTTTGGTCATCGCCACTCGTTGGGAATTACCTACTTTCCGCACTTGTACCTATCATAAATAACTATTTCAATTTCGTGATCTCGATCTGTTTGCGTGATATTGGGGTTTCAAGCCCTAATTTTTGTTTCAGTCAATTGTGGAATGAAGTTATGCACATGAACTGGGACGCTACCGGGAAACGAAAACAAAATTCGTTCGTGTATGTCCCGCTCGGTCGCTCGAATAAGCAACGTGAGACAAAGAGGGAGATACACGAACGAACTTCGTTTCCGTTTCGCGGGGAGGCCTCTGACCGGGCTCCACAAAACAGCACCCGTTCACGAGTATGACGCCTATCTCAGCCATTGCCTCCCCCGACGAAGTGAAGCAAAGACCTTTAGGCAAGCATGACATATTCAAGCAGCGGGGTATCCTGTAAGTTGTTTTAATTAATCTCACCTCACCTCACCCGTCACCCAATATATCTTGACGCCGCGATTCCCGGCCACGACATTGGGCGAATTGCGTCGCGGCATGCGTTTTATCTGTACATTGCGCGATCGAGACGCGCAACGCACTGTGGTTAGTTGGGATCACACGCAATGAATTAGAAAAACAGCTGCCACTGCCGCTTCCGCGCAACGTCATGGCCGGGCCGTAACGGGTGAGGTGAAGCTCATGAGCGCGTTCAGAATAACAGCCCTGGACCTTTATTTATACAGAATAAAGAAAGAATCTTAAGAACACCTTATATAATTTACTTTAAAAACATAGTTTGAACCGACTTCAATTCAGTACTTTTCTAAGCCACATATGCCAACAGTCTCGCATTTCCTTTCGACTTTATCACATGAACTGCTTTCTGAGAGCATTATGCATTGATTATTACAGAAAAAACCCGTTCGTACCGTTCATGCCGTTCTCTGCGCTGGACCGTGGGGATGCTGCTGCTTAAATGATCTGCTTCTGCTATAATTGCGGTACCTACAGTCGGTTTATGTAATAAATTGCAACAGTTTTTGAGTTTACAGTAAAGTTGTTTACCTATCATCATCATAATATCAGCCGAAAGACGTTCACTGCTGGATATATGCTTCCCCCAAAGAGTGCCAAAGTGACCGGTCCTGTGCCACCGCATCCAGTACGTGGTCGCCACCCAAGAACCTTTCCGCCACAACGGCCATTGGTTCTACGTGCAATATATGTACCCCGCCCACAGCCACTTAAGTTTATAGCGATTCGGAGGGCTATACATCGGATACCTTGGTTCTGCTGCGGACACTGCTTGTTTACCTATACACTATATTTTTTAAAGTACTTACCTACCTATTATAGCCAAGTGCCATGCCCTTGATAATGAGAGAAATCCGACGACACCGCATATAATATGTCAAAATCCGTCAAACCGTTAGGACTGTAGCCCGTGAAATAGAATTGTCATGTCCACATACATATGTATGTAGGTACTTATACATGCATCCATACATACATTACATACATACATACCTACATACATTCATATATACCTATCTACAAGCATACATACATACATACGCTCGAAAAACAAAATCCTCCTTCTGAGGCAGTAGGGGGTAACAAGTGAAATCAAAAGATTTTTCGAAAAACCCAACTGCTTTTTATAAATATTATAGCCTGTCAGTTGTCACTCCTACGATTAAGAGGAATCCAACGGCACCTCATAATATATGTCGAAAGCCTGCAGGGCGTTCCAAACAATAAGACATACACACACATACGTACATACGCTCGAAAAACATAGCCCTCCTTCGGCAGTCGGGTTAAAAACAAGCTTAAAAGTTTTCGCGTTCTGCACGGCTATCACAGCACGGCCCGCCGCCGCGACACAGCTCGCAGGCCGTCGAATGATTCTCAAACAATGGGTGTCCGAATGTCGAAAGCGTAATTATATACTTACGTGACAATGGCGACGGTATTTGCTTACCATCAGGCAGGCCGTATGCCTGTTTGCCATCGGCGCAGAACCTATATATATATTCCCTTTGACCTTCGTCGACAGTCCTCGGATTTCTATCGTCTGGCGGCACGAGCGGTACGAAGGTATAAGTACCTAAGTACACTAAACTTTTTATTTTTATCCTATAGTAAGAAAAGACATCAAAACAAAGTCGAGCAAAACAAAGAGGCACGGCCGTACCATCCTTTTCTCGAAGCCATTTAGGCCATTTTCAACATCCTGTAATTTTGTGCTGGCTAAAGCTAGAACCCTGAATTTTCAGGAACATGTAGAGCATAATATGGCTAATATATAACATCAATAACATTCAATTTGAACTTTTAGTTTAAGAACTATTGTCCGTCAAATTTCGTTAGTTTTGTCACTGACATACTCACTGATAATGATCACGCTAATTCTAAGGTGCTTCTAGCAGACCCACAAGCTCCAAATTTCAAAAATAATTAGTATTTTGCCTAGTAATTCATAAAAAACCTAAAAATATTGCAATTTCTGTCATGTTTCAGAGATATACAAACTGATAAATAAGTTTGTAATCCTATACAAATACATGCGATTACAAAGTTACGTTTGCAGTTCCTTCCTGCAAAACTATACAAACGTTAATTGCGGTTGGTAAAATAACATTCCCATACAAAGTCTACAAAAAGAAATGAGATCCCATAAAAAAACATTCCATGTAAAAATAGGCCAAGTCTCTAAACTCGTTAACAGTAAAAAGTGGTGAGATATTGCGTAGAGCCAAGTCAGGCATTCTTATTAATCTTTATTTGCTTGCTTAATAAAATTTTGTGACTTGGCAATCACACTTACATAGTTTTAGGTACACCTATGCAAAAATTTGTAAATGCAGTAGTGTGATTCCCAAGTTGCAGAATTTTATTAAGCAAGCAAATAAAGACTAATAAGAATGCCTGACTTGGCTCTACGAAATATCTCACCACTTTTTACTGTTAAAGAGTTTCGAGACTTGGCCTATTTTTTAGATGGAATGTTTTTTATGGGATAACATGCAGTCTACTCAAAGTTTTCAATTAAGATCACGGCATATAGCCGATTATTGCTTCAAGTATTACACTATTTTTAAATGCATATGTAACGGCACCTTGGGCCCTAGCTCGATAGGTTTTATCGTCACGTTTTACGGCAACAATGTACTGAGATGTTACGTAAAACAAAACGATAAAACGTATCGTGCTAGCTAGGCTTATCCGGCAATATTCTCTGCCATTACTCACCTTCCCTACCATTTTATCATAACGTCTTGCAATAATTGGAATGGCATGGATTACAGTAAGTAATTAGGCGATATTGTTATCACAAATACCTACTCACATTATAGTTTATTATTAACTTGTCATAAAAACCCTACTTATATTATATATTCGGAAGTATTGATGTTTGTTACTAAATCACGCAAAATCGGAAACGGATTAAGATGGATTAACTTACGAGGATTGTGCGGCGCGAGTATTAGGCATTTAAAAAAATGCTATCTATTTCACATCGCTCTGCCTCCCGAGCCGTATCGAGCGATAGAGAAAGTTGCAAGTCCTGCACGGCTATCACAAGACGGCCGCGACATACTCTCGAGCTCTCTCGCACTATCCGTCTCTCTCTTATTAGACCACTTTGAAAGAGACGGATAGTGCGAGAGAGCTCGAGAGTATGTCGCGGCCGTCTTGTGATAGCCGCGCAGGAGGCAATTGCCTAGATTTCCTTTTTGAAATATTGTTTCGGGTGATAACGTTTTTACCCCCCTAAAGCGTTATGAAATGAAACAATTTTGGTATTATTCGATTAAGTACACTTTACTCTGTCTGTATGTTTTCCTTTTTTAGTAAAAAAATTTAGATTAATTTAAAAAACACAACGATATACACAGTTTTAGTCAAAAATATAGATTTTTAGATGCTAATAACTTTTAATGTCCCTAAGCAATACTTCTTAAAACTCAAAACGTACAGAACTAGTTTTTTATTATATCTAAAACATCTATTACTTATAACCAAAAATTATAAAAATCGAACTAAGTTTACGGGGTGAAAAACGTTATCGCTTTTTGTATGAAAATTTACAGGTTCACAATCCTCTTAAATATAATACTTTTTATCCCAGTAAAAGTCCAACAAAGGGAAGTCAACGCGAACGAAGTCGCGGGAATAAGCTAATAGTATTGCAATAATATCTACTATGTTTGTAATACCTGCCAATGAGGTAGCAAGCAATACAGGCGCGTTCAGACGAGCAGCTTTCGCAGAGCTGCATGAAGTCTGCCGCGTGATTTCGGTCCGTCTGGATAAGTGTAGGAAGCACGGCGACGGCTAAACCAAGATATCTCCATACTACATTCCTTTTGACCTTTCTCGTCAGCTTGTCGCGCTCGAACGACTCTATGCAGCCTAAAGTTTAATTTTAAAGTGTGGAATTCACTACAAAGCCGCGAAGAAGACGATTAGACATAAGAAGACGTTACACCTACGAATTTGTCGGACGGCCAAGCAAGGTCACAGAAAATCTAGTATCGATGGAGTGACCTTGATTTAGCCGAATGCCGTCCGGCCGATATTGGCCTGCGTAGTGTCTCCTATAGACACATACGATACGAGCGATTTCTCGCATTCATACAATAGGGCTCGTCGACTCGTCCGCGAGCCGTTCGCGAGGCGTTAGCTTAGCGCAGAGACATTAAGAGGTTAGGATTTGTCCACAGACTTCCAGCGACAAATCTGATGTGTGAATGTCGGGCTTAAGCCCGCCTCTGGGATGAGGGTATAATAATTACTAAAGGTTCTCTACACAATGGGCCATCATACATGACGCAACTATGCGTTAGGGGAGAAAGACGTACTTTGCGTCAGGGCGCAGGTCCTGCCCTGCGACCTTGGCCTAGCTTGGAGGTGAGCAAAGCAGGATGGAGCCTGTAGTTACAGTAAAATAGGGTAATGAATCTTAAAGGATAAAAACTTAAAAATAACTAAAATGTTACTAACGTTGTTTCCCATAACTTCAAATAGGTACATCATATTCTTTCTGTAGCCATGATAATTATAGGTGAGCCTCTTCATTAGGCAATAGACTTATTAAAATAATAGGTTCTGTATTACTTTTATACAATAAAAATCAAGAACATTTAAAACTTCAGTTTGCTGTCATATTAAAACAGAGCGAAAATTCATGATTGACGTTCGTTTAAAAATTGATAACGCTGCCCTCTAACTACTAATGTACTAACTATCTCCACGAGCGTTTTTCCTATGAAGATAGAAATGTTCTGAGTGAAGCGCCCGTGTAGCCACTGACTGACTCGTAAGTTTTTTGACCTCCTTTGACGTTTAAAAGGTTTGAAATTGCCAGTTGAAAAATATATTTATAATTTATAGACTACGTTCAAAAACCAATCTGGAAGTGTAACTAATTAAATTTCTTATTATAATCTCTCTGTTTAATCCTAGTTTATCATTTTAATTTAATACAGACATTTTGTCATTTAATTTCTTAAGGTCGCACCACAATTGTTGGCTTTACGTCGTTGCCTCTCTTTCATTTGCCGTAGGAGGGAAAAAGATGAAACACGAATATTTGGGCACCGCCAAATTTGGTGCGACCATTATGATACATGTATTTTTGATGTAATATCCTTCCCAGCACTGATTATTATACTCAACGCCTCCGAGATACGATACAACAAATGATAATATTGCAATTAAATATAAACCAAAATAATGTGACTTACCAAAAACCTTTGAGTTTCATTCAGGTATAACACTGCGTTTTGGAACAGCCCCTATGATTATTCCTGGTCCTGTCAATGTCATTTAATTTATCTGTCAATTCGGCATATTTGTATAGAAAAGTACTCTGTGGCATTTCCCTTCCTTTCCTTGCCCCCTAATCAAAATAAAAATGTTCTTGAACATTTTTTATCAAACCTTACCGTTATCAACTTATCAGTTTTGTTTGGTTTATCAAATTATAATTTAAGTGAGTTTAGTTCCGTTTCGCAACTGACTTGACAGGAAGTATTATACCATACCAAAAATAAACATTGCAAGAACTAGTAAAGGTGTGTGAAATAAAACTTTGAATTAGTTAAGTATAATTGATACAAATAGTGTCATATAGTATAGTAAAGATTCCTCGTACGTTAAAAAGCCTCTACAGAAATGGTAAGTCGTGTCAAATATTTCTTTCATAAATTTGTTTAATTCAGATTGTTACAAAACTTACTCTGCGATGACTCTGCCTCGTAAGCCCAAGATAGATTTTGGCGATTTCGAATAAGGAACCTTCGTAATGAGTTCAAAAACTCGTTTTGAATTTGTACTTGTACAAGTATGCGGGGACTTACGAGGCTATGTAAAGTGAATAGCTACCTACCCACATTTTTATGTTTTATTAATGCTATGCGCGTTGCCATCAGGATTGTTTTGACATGTTGCTTAAGAGCAACATAACAACCATAAGTGGCGAAACATATTATTTTCTACAAAATCAAATACTTCGTGAACAACAGAGGGATCAGAACAAACTCCCAGAAGATATAGAATCTGCTCATAATGAATAAATGTCCTCAATTCAAGAACTACTTGTCAACTCAACAATGATAATTAGAGGTCACAGGATACAGGCATCATCAGTTGTTTCAAATGCTTCATACATAAAATCTTGAATAAATATAAATCAAATGTAGTCCAGAATCTGAGTTGTATAGTCCTAGCCCTATATTTATTACTTTAATTCTTAGTTTTCTCTTTTGTCTGTTTTCAGGAAAACCGTCAACTAGACACAATATTCGGGATAATCCTGAACATATTGTTCCCCATTAAAATCCTTCTCCGGGTGTACTCTCTGTGCATCCTGATGGTGGATGTGGTGTGGGTGGTGATGAACGCAGCACTTGCCATCATGCAGGCTACATATCAGCTCTTCCGACCACCTCCTATGAAGTCATTAAATATGGAGACTGCTTTAGTAAGTTTATATATTTCTTTAATAATGCCATGGTACACATTTACAATCGCAATAATAATAAAAAAATGCAATTGCAACATTATTTGCACTATTATTAAATTATTATATTATTATTTACAATGCAGACTTAAAGTTTAATATTTAGTTTCAAAATTGTCTAAATAGCCGAGTAGAAATTGCAGTCCAACAATTAAATAGAGTACAAATCATCATCATCATCAATCATCATCATATCACATACATACACATAGGCCTCCCCCAAAGAGTGCCAAAATGATCGGTCCTGCGCCACCCGCATCCAGCGGACTCCCGTACAAATACTTAAACAAATCTAAAAACGCAAAACATTATGGAGCAGTATGAACTTATCATATACTTACAAAAAAAATCTGGTATGTTGAATATTCAACTGACTACAAATTATTTAAATCAGTAAAGTGTACGTAATTACTAAACACATACATAGTTTAATAAAATAAAATACAGATTGAATGATTAACTTGTTGATTTGTATACTTCTTGCATTTAACAAAGGCGAGTGGAATAGACAAAATTTTACTTTAACATCATAAATAATCATTACAATAGGAAGGCGCCCACTCATCTTCCTGAAATTAAACAACAGTAAAGAGTGAGATTCACTACATGAGGGACAAGCCACACTCTACCTACTGAGAAAATCCGTTGTTGCCCATAGACACACAAGCAATCTTTCGCACCCCTACAATAGAGTTCGCCGATTTGTCCTCAAACTTTTTATAGATGTATAGGGCCAATGATGATGATGATGATTGGCGTAGACACACGCTAATGTGTCTACGGACCCGTCGCCAGCGACAAATCTGCAGTGTGATTGTTGGACGTTACCCTCAATTTACAGGTTATAGGCTCCGGCCGAGGTGTAGGCCGGGAGTTAGCCATCCAGCTCGCCGACCAAGGCGCCATAGTGCTATGCGTAGACAAGAACGGCTCCAACAACAAGGAAACCCTGGAAGCCATCAAGCGGAACGGTGGCTCAGCTCTCAGCTTCAGCTGTGACGTCACGAAGAAGGAGAATGTGGAAGACTTGGCAGTACAAGTCAAGAAGGAGATAGGCTTTGTCAGGTTAATTTTTAATATTTTGATACCTAAATGAGTGAAATGGATTGTTTCTGCTTCTCTATAGATTTTATCTTGGAGACTATGTTTCTCTTTGACATTAGTCAGTTGAAATTTCTTTTGATAGAGGATATCTTGTCTAGCGATGTGCCGTTCATGGGAAAACAGGAATATTGAAATTGTGTGTGTTTATTGATTTGGGATTTTTGGGCCCGTGATTTTTTTACCAAGATGTTAACCAGTAGGAAATTATTTAAAATACTGTTCTATACGGGTCTTACACTATATTTATTTACCTTTACCAGGACTCGTATAAAACAGTATTTTAAATATGTGTACAAAGCGCGAGTTTAAAGTGTTGCAGTACAAATTTATTCTCAAAAGTAAATCCCCTATGTTCATGGGAATATTCCCGGGAACAATGGAAATATTTCCGGGAACAATGGGAATATTCCCATAATTACTTAAGATCTAATTGTAACATATTCCAGCAAATAAATATTTCTATTTCTAATTACTGGGAATATTTCCCCTAGCCGAAAAAAATAATTTTTACAAAAGTACTTCTATAAGTAACAAAAACGATACAAAATAACACAAGTTAATTTAAAAATTGCTAAATAATATGCAGGAATACAAAATATGAAAATATTCACATATTAAATGGTAATTGAGATAAAAAGTCAGAATTAGTACAAAAATGCAATTTTGGGCGAATGGCATTTTATTTGTCGGGCACAATTCATTTGAATTACTTTTATTAGAATTTGTATTTCAATACTTCCCTGTTTGGGGAATATTCCCGGGAACAAAGGAATATTCCCCAGCACATCACTAATCATGTCTGTGCGTTTCGACCTTAAGCGTCAGCTTAAAGGCTATTTGTTGATGCTCCAGAAATCCCAATCCTAACCCATCCAGCACTTTCCTATCCCAACCGTGTCGCGTTTTTTGCTTTGTGTTTTTTTTCTATGCCATTATTTATTGATTATTTATTATGTGTATACAATAATTATGTGTGTCTTATGTTGCGTTGCGTTCCGTGGGTCACGTACGGTGCTGTCTGAGAATCAGCGCTGTAGGTGTCTGTCTGACACCTTGGCTAATGCTGAGACAGCGACCGATTCACTGCCGCGAAGACACACACAATATGTGTTAAATTGTAATGTATGTCTACTCCCTCTGTCTCTGTGTGTCTTTTGTGTAGTAAATAAATGCCTTCTTTCTTTTCTTTGTAACTGCAAATTTTACAGTTTTTTTTTTGTTTTTTTTTTTTTGCTATCATGATTACTTTTAAAAATGTATACACTTGAAGAACCCCATACTGTAGTCCTTCGGAAAACCCTCTGCGGGGTTTGGTTTACGTACAGACTTAAGTGCTGAATTATCTTCCAGCATGCTGTTCTACTGCTGCGGCATCCCGAGCCCGAGGTCTCTGCTGACACAACCACCGCAGGACATACACGAGACTTTGGATCTCACGCTGACATCCTACTTCTGGGTAACTTGAGCATGTTACATCCTGCTTACAAAGACGAATTATGTTCCGTTCTCAGGCAAGAAGGGACCTTATGGTCGTTGGCACTTTTACCATTATTAACGATCATAACGATGTGTTACTAATACAAATGAAAGAAAGGAAGAAAGAAAAAGAAAGAAATGAATTTATTGCCAGCCGAACACACATAAACACACCACACCACACCACATATGCAATGATTCACGGTGCAATAATGGCATGGGCGCTATCGACAATAATTTCCCTTTTCTCTGACACATATACAAGATGCATTTATGAGAGGGATGTTTCTATTTAAGAAAATATTGACGACTTAAAAAAAAACATTTTTATGACGTCTGACATCTTTTCTATTGTACAAAAAAAAACGGGTTCGTCAATGATCTAAAAAGATAAAGTTCCTGTCTACGATCTGAGGCCGAAATACAAGTATTGTGTAAGAAAACCCTGTGTGTTATGAGAATTCCAATTTTCCGTCATAAAACATGGATAAGTTATCAAGGGTAATGATTACATTTTTATTTGTTGATTTCAGCTGATAGACCAATTCATACCAGCTATGAAGGCGAAAAATCACGGTCATATCGTGGCTCTCACTTCGGTGGCCGGCCTCAGCTATATCAAGGACCAGATGCCGTTGAGTGTGGCGCAGTTTGCCGTACAAGGTATTGCAATTGCTACACCGGTTGATACAAGTTAAGTCCTCGGACACATCGTAGTTCTCACTTCGGTGGCCGGCCTCAGCTATATCAAGGACCAGATGCCGTTGAGTGTGGCGCAGTTTGCCGTACAAGGTATTGCAATTGCTACACCGGTTGATACAAGTTAAGTCCTCGGACACATCGTAGTTCTCACTTCGGTGGCCGGCCTCAGCTATATCAAGGACCAGATGCCGTTGAGTGTGGCGCAGTTTGCCGTACAAGGTATTGCAATTGCTACACCGGTTGATACAAGTTAAGTCCTCGGACACATCGTAGTTCTCACTTCGGTGGCCGGCCTCAGCTATATCAAGGACCAGATGCCGTTGAGTGTGGCGCAGTTTGCCGTACAAGGTATTGCAATTGCTACACCGGTTGATACAAGTTAAGTCCTCGGACACATCGTAGTTCTCACTTCGGTGGCCGGCCTCAGCTATATCAAGGACCAGATGCCGTTGAGTGTGGCGCAGTTTGCCGTACAAGGTATTGCAATTGCTACACCGGTTGATACAAGTTAAGTCCTCGGACACATCGTAGTTCTCACTTCGGTGGCCGGCATCAGCCACATCAACGACCAGATGCCTTCTTTTTTTTTTTTTTTTTTTTTTTTTTTTTTTTTTTTTTTTTATTTCAGACTCATAGAATCCATAAGTTTGTTAGTACATAAATTTTTTTTAAAGCTAAATGTTAGTAGGCAAAACAGAAAAGAAAAGAAAAGTATAATTTGTACGCTGAGAGGCACTGTGTCGTTCAGGGCAAAACTCAGAGTTATTTTACCCTCCCCGTCACAATGCCAACCCAGTGCCCTAACATAGGGCAATCCCAACGTCCTTCCAATATCCTCAGAATGCTGTTCTCACTTCCTCGCACTCGTCTCAGCAGCGAGGCGACCCTCTTGCGTATGATGGCATGGAAGCCATCAGTGTGCGCTTCGGCAAACATGCCTGACGCACTGCAGTGACGAGGCAGCTTGAACAGCATCCTGAAGATATTGTTGAATTGCACACGTAACGCATTGTAGGCTCGCTTTGTATGCCTCATCCATAGACTGCACGTGTAAAAAGACGTACAATAGGCTTTAAAGAGTGTCAGCTTGACTTCCCTTGTACACCGTGCAAATCTACGGATGAGCATGTTGCCCCTGATTGCTAAGGCTCTTCTCTCCCTTTCGATATCCAGGTCATCATTCATATTCTCGGTTACTATATGACCCAGATATTTAAACTTACTGGATACTTTTAGGGCCTCACCGTTCAACATGACCGGAGGTACACTTTGCGGATTATACTTACGGGCTTTAAAGATCATCATCTCACTTTTATTTGAATTGTACCTAAGACCATGTCGTTCAGCGTAGCTCTCACACCTTGCAATCAGTTGCCTTATGGAGTTGATTGAGGGACCAAGCAGCACCATGTCATCAGCATAGCCTTGCGTGAAGTTCGCCGTGCAAGTTGAAAGTCATTGGACTTTGTTGTGTAATATCTGTGACAAAACACGGAACATTTCCGTGACGAATGTGTTAATCTTAGCAAGGCTTAAAATATCTTAGTACCTACGGTCGCCAAAATGTAGATTTTCGTACACGAGCTCTGAACATATTCTTATAGCAAACGCACAATACAGTTACATAAATTAATTACTTGGACGTGTGCGACAGTGACACATAGTACAGTTGATTATTGATCAACCCAAAGGGTAAAACGGGACCCTATTACTAAGACTCCGTTGTCCGTCTGTCTGTCCGTCTGTCACCAGGCTGTATCTCATGAACCGTGATAGTTGAAAATTTTCTCAGATGATGTATTTTGTTGCCGTCATAACAACAAATACTAAAATACAGAATAAAATAAATATTTAAGGGCTCCCATACAACAAACGTGATTTTTTTGCCGTTTTTATAGATAATGGTACGGAACTATTCGTGCGCGAGTCCGACTCGCACTTGGCCGGTTTTATTATTTATTTAACCTACATAACTCACATTTCGTTCCAGGTTTGGCAGAATCCCTCATGGAGAACCTCAGGGTAAACAAGATAGACGGGGTTTATGTGACCTTGAGCCACATATATCCCTTCATCGTAGGAGAAGACAGCCCGGATTTGAGATTCAGGTAAAACAGAGTATCTTTGTGTGTGTGAGCATAGCACGCCTAGCACAAGGTCCCGCGCGAAATAAATTACCCCTCCTGTCTAAGTGTTCTAATTAGAAAGATACGGATAGTCTACCTCGTGCGCGTGACAGCTCGCCGGGCTCAAGAGAACTGAACCTTCACACACACAGACACACACACACACATACACATGATGTAATGTGTATGTATACATTATATTGATTATTTAGGGCTCCGGAGTCAAAAAAGAACCCTTATATTTAGTTTCGCAATGTCCGTCTGTTTTAACACGTTTACTGTCCCCAATCCCAATACAAAATTATCTGACAAAATCACACGTTCAAGTGTGGTTCCAGTTGGAAGCTGTGAACCCATTGTGGAAACATGGACTCCTGAAAACAGGTAATGATTCAACATTGGGGGCACTTGGACAGGGGAACGTGTTTATAAGTATGTGTTGAAAGAAAATGCAAGTATTGAAGCGTGATAGATAGCTGTCGTTATCTTCGATTGGCGCATTTTAGTAATTCGCAAAAATGTTATCTTAAACCTAGAGATTTACTTTCAAGGTGGAGTCAAGTTCAAGGATAATTTTATAATAATAATTATGTTTATTTGAAAAGATATTGACTATAAGTAGTTTCTTGTTCAAGTCACTTCAATGAAATCTGACACTATAACCCGCGGAAAAATATCTGAAGCGCCCCTAACGGCTCTAGAAATAAAATAGTGTCAGAGAATTTTGTACACTTTGTTTTATCAAACATTATACTAAAACGTCGAAAGTATAGAATCATGCCGAAATAAATAATAAATAAGTTAAATATTAAGAGCCCCTTAACGTGCTCACTAGCGCCAGCGCCACTGGTAAATACCATTGGTTATTTAAGAATGAGAATACTTTATTGCACTCATGTCAGGTCTTATAGTACATTATGATACAAGTGTGCTAAGTTGGTCATTACACTCGAGTCGGTTTTTAAGCCTGAGCCGAAGGCGAAGGCTTAATGGAGACGAGAAGTGTAATGACCAATGCTCACGTGTTTCATACGACGTTTTTCAACACATTTGCGAGGAAAAAAAAATAAAAATAAAAAATGAAAATGTTAAAAGATATGTAATGAAAAGGCACTAGTGCGATAATGTAATGTAAAAGTCACGGCATGGGTAATATTCTGCATTATTTTGCTAATATTTAAAAAGATATGTAATGAAAAGGCACTAGTGCGATAATGTAATGTAAAAGGCACGGCATGGGTAATATTCTGCATTATCAGTGTAAATACGCTGTAATAAGACCTACTTTACGAGCAGGTGTGTTGAAAAATATCTTACAGTCTATAGTAGGTACAACATGACACCCTGTAAGGGTATTGCAAATCCTTCGTCTTAAAACGTAGGTACACATTACAAATTAAAAATTATAGTACTTAAGGTGGTTCGATTGCCATACAAAGCGTTATTTGACATTCGCAGGCTAACGGCGTGATATTTTAAGAAACTTATGTACCAAACTTTCATCAATTGGCTTCCCATTTGCGCCAAATTCCCCCTTTCCTAGAATAAACTTGTATGAACTAGATTAATTTGAGAAAAATAGTTTTCCCAAAATATCACGTGACAAACCAATTTCTCAAATTAATCTAGTTTATGTAAGTTTATTCTAGGAAAGGGGGAATTTGGCGCAAATGGGAAGCCAATTTATGAAAGTTTGTTACATAAGTTTCTTAAAATATCACGCCGTTAGCCTGCGAATGTCAAATAACGTTTTGTATGGCAATCGAACCCCCTTAAACTAAGATTTACATGTAGGTAGGTATCAATATCTAGGATAACATTTGCGAAGACTATCTATGGTAACTATTTACATTGAAGAAGTCTTTCAGTGAATAAAAACTGTTTTCTATTAAATATGATTTTAACTTTTGAACTAATTTAGTATATTTGACCTCATCAGCTATTTCTTTAGGTAGGCTGTTGTAAATGCGTATTGTTGTCATATGGGGGCTTTTATTTCTCATTTGTAAGTTACTTGTTGGGAGGGCTATTTTATCTCTATGTCTTAGATTTAGGGTGCAAGTGTGACGGTCTTTGGCTTGAGTGTATAAATTTTGATGCTTCCGTTTTAAATTGAACGATAAATATTAAAAAAAAGTAGGCTACTATACACACTGTATTTTGTATTTAAGGGGCTCCCAGCTCCCAATGACCTTCGATCTGTAACTGCCCGTTTATTCGTGTTTTTTATGGCTTATCGTATTACAACAACGAGGTTTACCGAAATTATATCCCATGTTTACTACAAAACTTACCGTTTTCGAGATATATGGCACCGAACTTTGGCAATTTTAGGCCAAAAAACTAGTTTTTGGGACGTAACTTTTGTGAAAATGAGTTAAAAATAAAAAAACGCTAATCAAAATTATAGTTAAGTTCACTATGTATGAGTAGGTACGAGTTTCGGTAGTATAAAAGTTTTAATGAGGATGAAGTGTCGCGTTTTGTATTTTAACAGACCTTTCCTTAAAAAATTATAATTAATTCTGTATTAACATTTTTCAAGTTATTCTAAATCAATAATGTTAAACAAGAATCAAACTTTCCCATATCTGCACCTGGAAAGCTAGCTTTAATAAACCGAGGACGAGTGTCGAAATGAAAACTACTAAATTTCGTCGATTTTTGACGGGATGATTTTTTAAGTACCTTGTGAATACATCAAACTAGTTTTTATGTTGCTGGATTCGTCGATCTATGAACTCGACAAAAACGGCCGTTTTAACTTTGGACGCATAGATTGACGAATCCAGCAACGTAATAGTACATTACTTACCCAGGGCGGTTAAACAAAGAATGTCTCAGATCGCAGGTATTTGACGCCCGAGCCGAAGGCAAGGGCGATAAATATGCGCTCTGAGGCTTTCTTTATTACCGCCCGTGGTAAGTACAACATTTTACGTCTCTATCTGGCCAGGAAGTGGGGTTTTACGCACGTAGCGTGCGGTAATTCCTACTTTATGGCCAGGTATGACGTAAAAACTATTATGATGTACTATTAAGATACTATAGGACACATCCGCGCCCAAATCCCTTCGTAAATCTTAGGCGCGCTTACAGATAGCCATCTCTTTTCTTCTCGGTCGCGTCTCGCTTGCTCGAAGCTCTTGCGCCGCGTCAGCCCGCTACACCGCTCGTGACTCGCCGCCCACGTTTATTTTCGTAGAGTTAAAAAGTTTGTTATTGTTCTTCAATATAGTAACTTAAAGTACAGTGCTTTTCATTAAAACACCACACCGCCGTCACCTAAAACTATAATACTTAAATACAAAATACAGTGTGTTGTGGCCTACTTTTTAAAATATCTAGCGTTAAATTTTAATATAGCCAATATATACCGATATAGCCGTCCGAATCGCTAAACTAAAGTGGCACTGGGCGGGGCACATTGTACGTAGAATTGATGGCCGTTAGGGCGGAAAGGTTCTCTAGTGGCGACCACGTACCTAAGGTGGACTGATGACCTGGTAAAGGTCGCGAGAGTCCGCTAGATGCGGGTGGCATAGGACGGGGATTCGGGGGAGGCCTGTGTCCAGCAGTGGACGTCTTTCGGCTGATATGATGATGATGAAATTTAAATAATCACAATGATTTACCAGCGGCGCTAGTGAGCACGTTAACGGGCGCTTGACGCAAGTCTGTCTGTACACAAACCCTATTATGTTTTAGGATACCAAGCTACTTCGGCACGCTGACCCCCAAAGACGCCGCCAACAGTATCCTGGAGAGCGTTCGTCGGAACTACCCAGAAGCCTCCGTGCCGAAACACTTACTTTTCCTCGGACACATCCTTAGGATACTTCCTAGAAAAGCCACCGTTCTGATACGAGACCTGTTAGATACTGGGGTGGACTTCGCGTAACATAATTTAAATACTGGAACACTATCCAGAAGGCTCCGTGCCAAAACACTTACTTTAACCTAAAGATTCGCCAAACTGCGAATTGGATACATCCTTAGGATACTTCCCAGAAAAGCCACCGTTATGATAAGAGACCTGCTGGTTACTGGCGTGTACTTCGCGTAACATAATTTTAATGCTGGCAACACAGACTTTTTTATCTATGGCTATGGTGGTCACCTCATTAGAGCTTTGGGATGAAACCAAAACCGAATTTGTGATTTGCTCAATACATTGCCTTAGTGATAAGATCAATTAGTTAAATTGTATAATTGTGGCTCCGCTACATTGCTCCGATCACCTTAGGTTATGGCACAGATACCTTAAAGCAGTAAAACAATGACGTATGTACAAACGTACAGTCGCCATCACATACATAGGTACACTATAGGTGTTCAAAAATATCGGCACATGCACCCTAATGCCTTGAAAATAGAGGTGTGTTCCGATGTTTGTGAGCTGATTGTTTGCTTCGATGTATGTGGTGGCGACTGTACGACACACGCATCGCTTCAATAAACTTAAGTTTAGTTCGGCGTAATCGTGGATATGTCACATCGAATGGGTCGATAACTGATTTGATCTACAACCTGCTATAGTTGGAATGAGACAGCATACATACCTACCTATAATTCTAAAGAGCAAAATACACATGCAAGAAATTGCATGCAAGTTTAACTACATTGCGGGGTTTGATAGATCAATTGAACTCAGCATAACTCGGTAACCAGCAGTGTAATGAAACTTGCATGCAATTTCTTGCATGTGTAAGTTGCGCTTAACTACAGCAAGTTGGTGTGGCAAATTGCATCGTTTCTAGTGTGATATCATATTTCCAGCAAGTCACTGACTGCGGCTCAAGAATATGGCGGCTTTTGATGTTTCAGTGACGACAGATGTAACAGTCTGTCAGGCCCCGTAACATGGATGGCCTTATCACGCGATAAGTGACAAGATAATAGTCTGACGAGTCGTCTCGTTCTATCGAACTTATCGCGTGATAAGGCCATCCATGCTACGGGGCCTGACATGGACCACCAACTGACGTTTTGGGCCGCGACTCGCATAGAGACGTCAAGTTATATGGCAGTGTAGTTGGATCACAACTGTCTAGTTAGTATGATCGCGTATGTGTCGGCCATAGAGCGTCCCTTACCAGCTAGATTGTGAGTGCGATGAAAATATCATGCTTTATGTTTTATGTCCGACATATAAATGAGATCATGCTAGCCAGGCGGTCAAATAGTTACCTCTGTTTGTAGATACCTTGTTATTTGGTTGGTAGACTGATGTTATCTTATGATTGTCGGATTGCAAGCGATGGTCAGAATAATGTAATGTAAATTTACATCATGGCACTGAAATTAGATAATATTATATTATTTTACAATTTTCAAAAAGCTATTAATGTACGTTAATTTTTTATACTTTATAGTCTATGTCCAAAATGTTGTAATTAGTAGGTAAATTGAAAAATGTAACATTTCATAATAGTGTTGTTTTTCTGAATAGACAATGTTGGTGAATGGTGACACAGTGTTTTTAAAAGAGTAAGAATATAAAAATCGTTCGTAAATTTAGTGTTTTTCTTATACTTGTCACTGTTATGTAACTGAATGAAAAATAATCAATGATAATGGTAAACTGCAGACTCCACTGTGGTGTTAAAATGTCGTTGCTGTTGAACTGGTGGCCGACTATAAAATTGCAGTAAAAAAAAAGTGACTGCAGAAAAAAATCTATGTAATTAACGAACCTACTCAAAAAATTTCAAGAGAATCAGTTGAGAAATGCGATCTGTAGAGTAGAACATCGGGACAGACACCGGACCAACGATTATCGGCCCAAGCTGAAGCATAGAACTTCGTTCGCTTCGCTCGCTCGTTCGATAAGTCATCCTATTTTATATAAGTAAGAATATAAAAATCGTTCGTAAATCAAGTGTTTTTCTTATTCTTGTCACTGTTATGTAACTGAATGCCTGAAAGTAGTCAATGATAATGGTAAACTGTGAACATTCTCTTACGAATGAATGCAGTTTTTGATTTTGAATATTATCGCTGGCAACACAGCACAAAATGTCATTTACGAATAGCTCAGTGGCGCCATCGCTCGCTGCCCGTTCGAGTTGTGTTTCGTTTGCAATCGCGTTTTCGGGGTTTGTGAAAAAAATAGCAATTAAATTCGCAATTGGAATAAGTGCGATGTGTATTTGTTTATAAGTGCATCATTTGGACTGAGACTTTTTTTTTCAAGACTGTTGAGGCTTTGATCCAGCGAAGTTATTGGTACGTATTATGCTGTCCGTTGAAAACCGATCGATATTAGAGAAAACTACTGTTTTATCGGGACATTTTACTTGGTATTTATCAATATTCTTCTAGTTTTACGTATAAGCTACCTTTATACTCGTCTAAAATGCATTGACCCATTTATGAAATGTACTTGTGTGTACAACTTTCTACAGTAACAATAAAATACGGCCATGTAGTGTAGTACAGTAGACGTCTGTCTTCAAAACAAGTTTCGTAACAGTATACATATAATTGAATTGCTTGATATTAATATCACAGACATCGGAAAATGCAACACACATTTGTCACCTTGTCCAAGTGTCGTGACCTATTATTTATTCTACACAGAATTATTACGTTCCGTGATTTGAATAAATTGATTATGAGATTTATGAGACACAATATGTCTTTACAGCTGTATGAGAATTTACCTATAAACAAATGAATGTTGCATTGACTGTTGACTGGCAATTTTGTGTAAGTTTTGGGTTATAAATCCAATCATGGTTTGCTCTAAAGCAGGGGTAGGCAACCTTTTAGCAACCAGGGGGCACATAGGAGCTAACAAAATTACGCGGGCCGCACTTGGTAATTATTTGTGACTTTAAAGGCAAATTCTGAATTCAACAACCTTTACATACAAAACAGCCAGGGAGGCTAGCGGGCCACAAGCAAGGGTCTCGCGGGCCCCCTGTTGCTGACCCCTGCTCTAAAGCACAGCAAACTTCATCCAAATAAGCCTAGAATGGGAGCTTTCGAAATTTCTGTTTTGATATTGGTGTGGAATTATAATAATCATGAAGATAAAACCTTAATTCCATATTGGTTAAGAAACAATTTAATTCTTAAATGATGATATTGATGATAGAAAACAATAAACTTAAGATGGTGTTAATTTGCACCCTACACCACTGGTAAATAATTGTGATTATTTTAATTAAAATTTAAAAAAAAATATTTGTATGAATACAGAAATACTATGGTCTTAAGATGAAGTACTTGTATTCAGCATGCAAGCATGCATACAAAAATTATATTTAAAGAAGCTAAGATAAAGATATAATGTCAATTAGGTGTTAATTCAATATTGTAATAATTTCATATGTCAAAGATTTTTATAATTTAAATAGTCCTTGACGCTGTAAAAACATTGTTCTAGTAACCATTTAGTCAACTTTCACTTAAATATTTGTCCCAGCAGTGCTCGTAATTCATTTGGTAAATTATTATATAAAACTATGCTTATATTTAAAATATTCCTTTTGTACATAGATATATAGATATTATATATTAACAATAGATATTTAAAAAAGGAGGCCGCTTTGCACTGCATTTTGTATTTAACTTTGAATACATCATAATAGTTTTGACGTTGCTGGATTCGTCAATATGGATTAACAAACCCGCTCACAAAATTTCATGAAAATCGGATGAGAGATCAGACGGACATCTGGCCCCGTAGCATGGATGTCCTTATCACGCGATAAGTGATAGGATAGAGCTGCCGTCCCTGGCTGACACCGTTCGATAGAATGAGACGACGCGCTTATCCTATCACTTGTCGCGTGATAACGCCCGCCATCCATGCTACGGGGCCTGGACAGACACCGGACATGCAAACTATTTTCGGCCCAAGCTGAAGTATAGAACTTTGTTACCTGCTCTCCCTCGTTTCATGATGTATTCCAAGCTGTTTAACACATTCGGTGACATTACGAGTATGTCGACAGGTGGGCCTGTATGCTTAACAACACTTCATTGATGGTACTGTCAACGAAAGTATTAATGTATTGTTATAAGCAAATTGACTAGTACTCCAGGCAAAATACGGTTTTGAAAAACATTAATTTATAATAGCGTTTTTTTTTTTTTATTTCATTTTAAAACATTGATCTAAGATGCTTTATTCAAGAATCCAACAAACTTTCCATCCGGAAGTATTTATATAGATTTAAAGAAAGAATAAATTGTTTTTTTTTTAAATTATTTATCTTGAATATTATAGAGCAAATGTAAATGAACCAAAATAAAGATAAAACCATTTATTAATATTTTTTGTGACTTTTCAGAAGCTAGTTAAGTTATAATTTTTTTGATATCTGAAATTTTGTTGGATTTTGTCACTAAGTAACTATTTAATTGATAATATATCCATTACATAAAAAAAATCTGCTATTATAAAATGTTTCCAAATTTGACATATTTTCCATACGAGCTGTCAGTTCATTGCCTGGACTATAGGTAGGACCCTATTTCATGAAAATATTAGTCTGATATAATGAAATGTTTCCATATAAAAGTCCAAATATTATTAGAGCTAATGATTATTTGAAACTAATTGAAACAAGCTCTTGGGGATTGGGGAGTATCATAAAGAAACACTGTCAACTACAAAGAGATTGATACAGCCAAAGGTTAAGGTTGTGTGTCGTGTATACAACGTGTTTTTATACATTTGCTTTAATTTTAAGGGCAGATTCTTCACATCTTATGTGGATATTATCTTAAAGAAACGTATGTCCTAACTCGCACCGTTTTCAAAATATTTCAAATCGAAATTTAATCACTAACTTAAGTTACAGCAAGACCTAAGTAATAAGGCGCGCGGATTAAGCAATAATAGCCTTTCGGTCAACGAATTAAGCGCTTTGACGCGCGCCTTATTACTTGGGTCTAGCTGTAAACCAGTGTACAATCTTCTTTTGCTGGGTTTGAACCCCGTACCTTGTATGTAATAAGCAATTGCACTACCTAAAACATAATTTTTTTTTTTTCCAATATCTTTAAACCAATATACAGGATAACTTATATAAATGTACCAAGCACTGTGTCGAAGTTAAAGCAAATGAATAAAAACAACCTGTATGTATATTTTTGTAACTTTGGCCGTAGTCGAGTGTACTGCAAATAAATTAATGCAAATTAAGCTCCATTTTCTCATTTGTTTTGAAGGCAAAACTTCACCAAAAATGTACCGTAACTATACAGAAAGCAAACAGCAAATTTTCTGTCAAAGTAACTTAGTTAACTTCATATCATTGGTAGAACTTTTTGTATTTAAAATAGGGTTGCTTTCCAGAAAACTACAGCCAGTTTGTGCCTACGCTACTTAAGATTAGGCTCTCAACCCTGATTCAAATACAAGGTTTGGAACAGGGACCGGAACCGGTTTCCCTTATTAGGGTTTTCCATAGGGTTATTTTAGAAGTTGTTTTTAAAACCCTAGCCATAATGGTAATCTTAACCTAAACAAAACCCTATCTCAATAGGGTTAACTTATGGTTACCTTATGGTTTACGATGCGGTATCTGGGCATCATCCTGGACAGTCGGTGGTCATTTGAGGCTCACTTCGAGCGGGTGACCCCAAAGTTGTTGGGCGCGGCTGCTGCGCTCGGGCGGCTGCTCCCGAACCTTGGGGGGCCGAAAGCGTCGTGCCGACGCCTATACTCGGGCGTCATACGCTCCATAGCCTTGTACGGAGCCCCAGTGTGGGCCAATGATCTTAGCGCCAAGAACGTCACCCAACTGCGTCAAGCGCAACGGGTGATGGCGATAAGGTCAGTACGGGGCTATCGGACAATCTCCGGAGAGGCGGCATGCGTGCTGGCCGGATCCCTGCCATGGGACTTGGACGCGAGGACTCTTGCGTCAGTCTTCTTCTGGCGCGAGGAGGCGCGAGCTAGGGATTTTTGGCCAGCACCGCGAGAGATTGAGGCCAAGCGAGAGGAGCTCTCCCGCGAGGCAGTTGCCGAGTGGGTGGTCCGGCTGGAGCGGCCGAGTGCGGGCGCCCGGACAATTGAGGCGATCCGGCCAGTCTTGTGGCAGTGGCTGGAGCGGACACATGGAGCTCTAACCTTCCGGCTCGTGCAGGTTCTCTCGGGACACGGGTGTTTCGGGAGATACCTGCACAAAGTTGCCGGCAGAGAACCGACGGAGGAGTGTCACGATTGCGGCGCGGCGATCGACACGTCGCAGCACACGCTGGAGGAGTGTCCAGTGTGGGGGCCAGAGCGCAGCGACCTGATGGCCATAGTGGGGCCGGATCTGTCACTCCCAGCCGTGATCAAGTCCATGGTTGACAGTGACAGGTCTTGGCAAGCAGTTAAGGCCTTCTGCGAAAGTATAGTTCAGCAGAAGGAAATGGCGGAACGGGCCAGGGAGGACGACCCATTGGCCGACCCACGGCGCCGCAGGCGTGCTAGACGAAGGCGAGCAGCACAGGATCGCCGCCTGCCTCCGTAGAGTGACCAGGGGGTGACAGGCATGGGGACGCCTGCCATCCCTCACGCACCAGGTCACTGAGTGGGTGCCTGTAGTGGCACAAAACGAACGAGGTCAACAAGGACCTCCGGAGGCGGTGTTCCGAAAATCGGAGCGGCGCTGGTGGTGCTGAAGAAGTAAAGCGCAAGCGTTCCTTCAGCCCACCGCTAAGGCATAAAGACGGCAGACGGAGAGGTTTTTAGTGGGTAGACTCGGGGCCTCATTAGCCCACAACGAGGAGTCCCACATATCCACCCGGGTCCTTCCCCACACCCGGGAGGAATGCGTAAAGCATTTTCCTCTCAAAAAAAAAAAAAAAAAAATGGTTACCTTATGGTTACCACATCCGATATGGTTACCCTATCAGTAAAGCGTAAACCAAACAGAGACGGCATACGGCGAGGGCGAGGCGCAGGCAGGCATAAGGCAGGCATAAGGCGCAGCGCGCTTCAACCTATTGTAGACCTTTAATACTCGTACAATGAAATAAGGTCCATTGGTGAATTGCACCGCGGTGCCTGCGCCGCGCCGCTTCTGTGTAATTTAAAAAACGTCTCTTTAGTACATTTTGTATACAAATGTTTTGAAGCGGCATCCAAGCGGCATCGCGCCCGCGCCGCGCCCTCGCCACGCCGTCTCTGTGTGGTTCACGCCTAAGGTTACCAAATTGATAGGGTTACCAAATCGACAGGCTTAAGCCTGAAAAGGGGTTTTCGAAGGATAAGAAGATGAACCTATATCATCATTTAACTGAGTAGGTATAGGCCTCTCATTTAACAGTTTTTTTAAGAGGCTGTAACTTTACAGTAGGTTTTGGAAAAAAACAAATATAACCTGACCTAATGTGTTCTATATGAGGTTCCAGTAACTTGGGAGTCTTAAGTGGTCTTAGGGTTTCCTCAACTAAACATTTCTTCATTAGTAATCTAGAAAAATACATGAAAATGAGTAAGATATGTCCCATCTATTCAAAAAACCGGCCAAGTGCGAGTCGGACTCGCGCACGAAGGGTTCCGTACCATTATCTATAAAAAACCATTTTATTCTCTGTTTTTAGTATTTGTTGTTATAGCGGCAACATCATCTGTGAAAATTTCAGCTGCAACTATCACGGTATCGGTGAGATACAACCTGGTGACAGACAGACGGACGGACGGACAGCAGAGTCTTAGTAATAGGGTCCCGTTTTACTCTTTGAGTACGGAACCCTAAAAAAAGGTCTGGCCCTCTACTCTACTGTTTCCTTCTCCAACATTCAACCTATTTAAACTACTTTTCTTAAGCCCGCATCACACTGGCGCGGCCTGGCCGCGGCGTTCATTAGTAAACATGTCATTTGCTGTCAAATTTACAATTGACCGCCACCGCAGGCCGCTCCAGTCTGTGAGAGGCTTAAGCAGAATAATGAAGAGTTTATTTGCGCTTATCTGTTGCTTTTATTGATGAGCTATTTAAGAGATTCAATAGGTATACAAAAAAAAATTGAACCAGTCAAAAGATACCTGAAAAAAATCCAAAAGCTATTAGTTACCTCTTACTGCAAGTGTTAAAGTCGTAAGGAAGTTTCAAAGTTTATAGTCGACTGTAAAAAAAACAAATTTATTGCGAAAACTTCCAATAAATACCAATTAAAACTTTACGCACATGCCGCATACGACTTTTACTTCCTCCGGTTTAGCGTCGCACTTCGTAGCGAAGCTGCGCCTTTAACCCATTCACTGCCACGTTACGCTCATAGAGCTACGCCGTAGTCCGTAGCAGCTTAACACATTCACTGCCAAGAATCGCTACGCTCACTGCCAAGAATCGCTACGCACTACGCTCACTGCCAAGAAGCGCTACGCACACTGCCAGCGATTATAAATTAGTTTCTGTCTTGTTTCTAAATCGGTGCTATGATGACGCAACGGTCGCGGCGCTATTGTACTTGCGACGCTTTTACCATGTTTGAACGCGTCAAAATTTATGCTCCTTTCATCGCAATCGTAATAATCACCAAATTCGCCTGAATCAAGCAATAATATATAGGTACCTACCGGATACTTAACCGCCTAACGATGTTTATCGGCGCCTCCTTATTTTTGGGACTTTCATTTCTCTCGATTTGATTAATTGCTTTGTAATGGCACTGGGCATTAGGGCGTAATTTATCGTTAATTCTATAGGAAAATGCGAGGAATTGATCCTTTATAACGGATTGTAACGCGAACTGGCCGGCTGACGCCCGTTAATCAATTCGGATTTATTATGATTTGTGAGTTAAATAGTGCCCAATTGTGGTTGATCGAAATTTCTATTTTGTATCGAAATGTCTAAATTAGATCGGTGATTTATCATCAGACGTCGGAACAGGGGACCGATTTTTGACTTTCGAGCGCTCGACTCTTTCACTCGAAAACTGTCAAAAATGATAAAATGCTATTTGGAAATAGAGATAGAAAATTTAAAAACGAGTGGTATCGACCACTCGTATTCAATTCTATCGGTAGAAATTAAATGCCTGCAATTTTGAGACCATAATCGTATTCACTTTTATTTAATTTTCGAGCGCTCGAAAATCAAAAATCGGTCCCCTGGGATGTTGACTGCGCCGAGTCAGTCAGTCAAGTCGGCAACTTTAAGTATTATGAAAAGTCAAAAACGCTGTTAGTAAAAGAGCCTATATTATGAGTTATAAGTAGGTATGTACACTACTACTACATAAGGTAAACGTCCTAGTGCTCGATGCTGTACTAGTGTAGGTATATGGCATGGGCACTCTATGTCAAAAGTGACATGGCTTAAATTCGAATGAAGAAAAATCCTTTTAGTTCGAATTTAAGGCGCTCTTATTAGACGATATTTAGGTATTTGCGGAGGTGAGGCAGACGGAGCGGGAGACGCGCGTCCCGCGCACCCCGCTAACGGCCTTATTCTGTTGGCATCCGTATTCGGCTCGTTTTTGCGGATCATACGATCAAATGTTTGTCTTCTTGAATAATTGTTATATTTTTCAAATCTTGGTTGATTTGTGTAAGATTGTCCCCAAATATTTATTGTTTATTTATTTATTTAAATCTATTTTTTTTAAGAAAATAAGGAATAATAGGTAGTTACAGTTCTTAAGTACATCGTAGTATGATGACATCAATTATGGACACTTACTTTCCAAAGATATGTTAGTACAAATTTCTTCATCATCAATCCACCTATCGTTTTCCCAGTTCCTATGTGGGTGCTTCCGTTTTCCAAATACGTAGAACTGATAAAATAATAGTACATCTTCACTTCCTAAGGGTGAACGTCACCAATTATGGATTGTACTAATATATTACAGGTTTTTTAAACCGAAATAAAATCGATTACTTCTATAGGTAAAGTTATAGCGCCGGTTAACACCCGCTTAAGAAACCATCAAAAATAATAAACAAATAGCTATGTTCATCTATTTATCTCCTGGCAAATTATATTATTACCATGTATGTCTTTCCCGCTCACGGGACAATGATGTCCCGGACCTTTGGGAGGCATGCGTGGGCCTAGGTACCTACAAAGTACCAACGGAGCCAACACGTAGAGGCCCTTTTGACAATTTAATGAAATGCAAGGAGTATTATTACCATAATTATTACCTTTGTTACATAAGTATGACTGACTAATCAAAATCTGGATAATTAGACCACTGTTAGTCAGAAGAGCATTTTATTATACAGGGTGGTTATTTTAAGACCAGCAAGTTCTTCAGTACATGACTATGTCTATTAAAAAATGTAATTTGACCAAACATCATATAAAAATAACAAATTCAATTTGTCTCTTAAATACCTAAAAGTGTTATGTCACTGCGCTCGCGCGGCGCGTGCTGCCTACCATGCTACCTCGACCAGCGGCCACACCGCGATGGACCTTGATACTCTCAACAAGCCAACAAGATTAGGCTTATACTTGGCTCTATACTCCAGGCAAAATACGGTTTCGAAAATCATTAATTTATAATAGCGTTTTTTTGTATATTTCATTTTTAATCGTTATTCTAAGATGCTTTACACAAGAATCCAACAAATTTTCCAACCGGAAGTAATTATATAAATATAAATTAAGCTTTAATTGTCTTTTTTTGTTTGATTTATATTGAATTTTTTAAAGCAAATGTAAATTTAGGTAAAAGCCTCCTCGATCTCATGCCATTTTTTTCGGTCTTTAGCCAACTGCATCCAGCTAGGTACGGCGACCTCAGTTATGTCATTGGTCCAACGTCTTCGTCGTCTACCTTTCCTTCTTTTGCCTTTCGGCCCTGACCAGTTTGTTGCTTCCAGTGCCCTTCTTTTCTCCTAATATCTGGCGATATATGGCTTTTACCCGAATGGGGTCCATATAAGAAAGAAAAAATGGCATAAATCTTTTAGATTTAGTAAATATGTACTAACACAAACAATATGGAATAAATAAAGTTTAAATAAATATATATATATATATAAACTAGCTGTTGCCCGCGACTTCGTCCACGTATAACATGTTATCGTCTAAATGTTTGTTTAAGAAATTTAAATGTTTGTTTAATAAAAAAAAACATTGAAATTAGTTTTGTACAGTCAGCATCAGATAGTTAGTAGCAGCCTAGGTAACCAAATATATCGCAACACGTCTTTGTTACTATAGGTGTAAGGATGTGTTACGATATATTTGGCTACTTTGGCTGCTACTAACTATATGACGCTGACTGTACCTAGTCTTTAAGTAAACAGTCTAAAACCGAAGTTACAAATCCCTTACTTTAAAAATGTCTTGCTCTCCATACAAACTAGAAGAACTGTATATCCTAGAAGTAGGTATTTTTGTCAAGACCAATCCAAGCATGTTCAGTAACGTTTCAGAAGGCCGCAGATTTCCGACACGTAAACAATACAAACAAAAATTGAAAACTTTGCAGGGTAGCAACAACACAGCGCTAATCAGAGGCGGAATCTTGGGAATGGCACCAAACATTTTCAATAAAATTCCAGACCGAATTAAATTCAAATTCAAATTCAAATTCAAAATCATTTATTTGTAAACATTGGTATATGGATGGTCAAAAAACTTAAAATTATGTACCACTATGTTTTGCCATATAGCATACAAATACTTATGAGAAGATGGAGCAGCATGCATCTAATTTAGAGTAAGTATTATATTCTTATAGTTCACAATCCGTAAAATATTCATTCAGTGAATAATAGGCTTTTTTTACTAAAAGGGTAAACAGGCTTTTTTTGAATTCTATCAAATCTTCTACTTTGCATAGATTTTTTGGCAATTTGTTATAGATTTTCGGTGCCATTCCGAAAACACTTTTAGCAAGAAGACCCGTTTTTATTGATTCCGTAAATATTTTATGACATTGGCGAGTACTGTTAAAAACAGAAAACTGATGCATATTGTTTTTAACGTAAACTGCGGTCTCGAATATGTAGAGGCACGGTAGTGGAAGTATGCTAAGTCTGATAAAATGCGGTTTACAAGATTCCGTTGATGGTATTTTACATACTGATCGTAAACATCGTTTCTGTGCTTTAAAGGCCATCTGTCTGTCTGTGGAATTGCCCCAGAACATGACACCGTATCTTAAAGTCGAAGTAACATACGCGTGATAGGCGGTTAGAACAGCTGGTTGACTTACTATTTTACTAAGATTATATAATGCATATGAGAATTTGTAAAGTTTTTTACATATAATGTCAATCTGATCTTTCCATGTCAACTTATTATCTAAACTTAATCCTAAAAACTTAGTAAGGTCTGATTCGTCAATTTGGTGGTTTTTGTATGTCACGGTGAGATTTGGTATTCTATCAACTCTTTGCTTGAATTTCATTATCTTTGTTTTATTTAAATTAATGCATAAATTATTCATATTCAACCATGTAATTACTGTGTCAACTGCTTTGTTAATTTCAATCTGTATTGTTTGTGTATTATTTCCAGTAAATATTATTGTACTATCATCGGCGAACATGATCATTGAGTGCTCAATGATCATGAAAAACACTGGATATTAATAAATTTAAAAGACAATTGACTTCAGATTCAGATTCAGATTTGTTTATTATCATAATTTTACAATTGAAATCATAGTACAATGAATATACAGATAAAAATGTGTTAAAATTATAACTTGTCAGTTACTATAAAATACAATAGATGTGTACAGTTGTGTACAGAATTGTTATTATTTGTAAATAGTTTAATAATACTCATAGCATAATGCTATTACATAAAATAGAGAAAGAAAACATAATACAAATATTAACGTCAAGCTTTTAAGATCTTGTTATTTAGTCATTTGAAAGAAATTCTTGTAAACTATACAGTGTTTTTTCAAGCAATAGTTGTTTTACATGGAAGCGAAAAGAGTTGTCGTTCGTTATGGTTTTAAGGTTTGAAGGTAGCCGGTTAAAAAGTATTTGTCCTATTAACTTCGGAAGTTTTGTGCCTATTCTAAGTCTGGGCGAGGTTGTTTTGAAGTGGATACTTCTTTGCTCGCGTTCTTGTATAGGGGTGCAGTTCAAAATGTATCACGTAACTTCCGGATTAACTTTTTGTAGAGAAGCCTAATCTGATTTCAAATAATTGTTTGTTACATGTTTTAATCCTTCTTTATTTGCTATTAGTTGTTAATCACAAAATGTTATTTAGTTTATGTGACGGGCATGAAAACTATGCTGAAATGACCGCCATTTTCAATGCCTCGCGAGTCAAACGAGCTACGTCAGTCAATGTTGCTATATATACCGATTTATCTGTGCTTATACAGATTTTAGTGAATTAATGCAGATATATATTTTACGGGGACAACCAACAAATAAGTATCCACTTAAACTTAATTAACGGTTGTATCTCGGACACAACCCGCTTCTTTTTAAGTTATTCGCATTTCTCATTGATCTCGAACTATTTTCACCTCTCCTTTGAAATTCATTTGGATAACGTTTAACATACATCAAAACTTCCAATATATAAGTTGAAACTGATGTTAAGATACTAAGTTTTCTTAAATGTTCGCGACACGTGTATCTGTCCTTTGCATAGGGAAGTACTCTAATTGCACGTTTCTGGATCTTTAGGATGCGCTCATAATCCGTACTGTTGTCCCAAAGCATTATCCCGTATGAAAGTTGAGAGTATATGTACGCATAATACAGCTCTTTTAAGCAACTTTCTGACACAAGTGGTCTTAACTGTCTTAGAGCATAGATCCCTCTTGCTAAGTTACTGTATAATGTATCTATGTGATCTTTCCATGACATTATTGGATCAATCATTTCAATCAATAGATCAATATTTGATTGAAAAGTGTTATTATACCATTAAAGATTACTTAAACGACCCTACGACATAACATGATTCCATTCCAGACATTCCTTAGTTATAATATTCTTTAGTTATAGTATTTTTTTGAGAGTTTTTGACATGTATTTGAAGTATTTAACACCAATCACTGTATTGACATTTTTTTTTAATTTTTATAAATATATTAGCTGGCTGAAATATTTTGTAAACCTACATTGTGGGTAATGCACAGAAGTCTTATATTTTGTATACCAACAATACTTGTAAAAGTTGTAACCTATGTTTAACAAAATAAATGTAATTGATTTGAAAGTACTTAGATTGTATTCTAATAAGTAATCTTTATGCAAAAATTTAAGTCTCTAGCTCTAAAAATAAAGTTTCCCCCATACAAACTTTGCACCCCTATTTACCCCCTTTAGGGGTGGAATTTCCAAAAATCCTTCTTAGCGTTGCCTACGTTGTAAAAGGTAGTTCTGGTGTAAATTTCAACTCTCTAGTCTTAGTAGTTTCGGCTGTGCGTTGATGAGTGAGTGAGTGAGTCATATCAATAACTTCATACCGACAAAAGGTATGTTCACTTAGATAACGTCACATTTATTTGTTTTAGTGGGCTTATTTTTAAAGGGGCGTGGCGGGGAGGCTTTCTTGGTAGTTATTTGGAGAAACAGCGGTGGCAGAGTGAGTTCGAGATGTGAAACGGCATACTTTAGTGTTTTGTGATGGGTATCATGTGCACAAACAGCTGGCAAAGTTTTGCAGCTGTATAGGGGAACACCCTGTAGTACTTTGTACCCGGCTGCCTCAGAAGGAAGTTTATATTTTTCGAGCGTATGTATCATCATATCAGCCGAAAGACGTCCACTGCTGGACATAGGCCTCCCCCAAAGAGTGCCACAATAGCCGGTCCTGCGCCACCCGCATCCAGCGGACTCCCGCGACCTTTACCAGGTCATTAGTCCACCTTGTGGGGGGCCTAACCACGCCGCGCCTTCCGGTACGTGGTTGCCACTCGAGAACCTTTCCGCCCCAACGGCCATCGGTTCTACGTGCAATGTACCCCGCCCACTGATACTTAAGTTTAGCGATTCGGAGGGCTATATCGGTTACCGTGATTCTGCTGCGGATAGCCTCATTTCTGATGCGATTGCGCAGAGAAACTCCCAGCATAGCCATCTCCATCGCCCTTTGAGTGACTTTGAGCCTTCTTATGAGGCCTATAGTAAGCGACCACGTTTCCGTTCCATATGTCATCACTGGCAACACACACTGGTCAAAGACTCTCGTCTTGAGACACTGCGGAATATTGGACGAAAAGATGTGCCGTAGCGTATGTATGCATGTATGTCTATGACGAAGATGAGGAAGGGCCGTGGCCTGCTGCTGGTGGAGTGGCAGGGTCTTTTTCCGCACTCGTTTTTAATAGAATCTACTAAACAGCAAGTAAATATACTTCAGTTCACCAACTCGTTTAGGACTTGTAGTCGCTATCCGGCGCAATAGCCCTAAATGCTTTTGATATATTTCTGTATGAATAAATAAATCTATTATTCGTACAGTCCATAATTGGTACCATTACCCCCCCCCCCCAACCATGTGCTCGTGTCCGAATCCGATTTACACCCGACTACCTAACAGTTCTAAATACGTATTCAGGATAACTGAAGATTTTTATTGACATCTTGTCAATATGCTCCAGCTACCTATTAATACGTTTTAGGTGCGGATGTAGAAACGCTTTAATGTAGTAAATATCGCATACCTTATATTTGTTATTCTATCATTTCGAATGTGTTCTCCAGCATGTATTAGCGTTTCCTATTCCTTTATATATTTTTATTTACCTTGATAACTCGAAATAATTGCTGCAAAAAGGCGTATTTGCGTGCCAGGTAAACATTCACAGGTCCGTCGTCGGCAGTGGCCACGGGCGTACTAAATTGTACTCGCCACCACGCATGCATGACGCGGCCACCCGGTTTTTCAGACAAATGACCAAATGTATTGAATTATCAAACATATTGAAATTCTAAGAAGCCGGTAGATAGATCTACCAAAAATCTACCTATCATAACAAATTTCATTGTAATATTCCAAATAACTTTTGAGATATTTCGAGTTTGGTGGTAAAAAAGCACTGTTTTGAAAGGCAAAATCTATCGAGGTTTTTGTAAGCAATCTTGATTTTACGAAGTACGAACATAGCCAATGAACTGAAGATATACATATCAAAAATTTGGATCTCTAGCAATAGTACAAGTATACTAACAATCGGTTTGGAAAAGGCACTTTTTCGATGCGCAGCTGCATACAGCGCCTTAACCCATACTGATTTGACACAAAGTGCCCATGCAATATACTAGTACTCGGATGTTTACCTTATCCGTCTCAAACTTTCCGCCCTCTTAGATTCCTAAAAATATGTTTATTCACCCTTTAAATTTTTTATCACATTGATTATGCAAAGAACATTATATAAACATGCAAAATTAAAAATGATCTATGACGCCTATTATACTTGCGATATGGAGTGTATAGGTAAAGCAATCAAACTATAAGCCATTTTCTCCATAAACCCGCTATCATATTGCACTTGGGTAGATTTAGTTATCAATAAAAGCAAACAGGCCGTGGATGCACGCGCGTGATCGCATGAGATATTTTTCCATTACAGAGCAAATAGTCGCCTCGATATTGATTCCATAATAAAGTTGGATCGCACGTATATTTACTCGGTAGGTGCAAAGACCGGGCAAAAGGTAAGGTTAGTTCTCAAGTTAATTAATTGTCTACAGTTATTACATAGCTGGTGTACGGGCTTAAATATTCCTGGACAATTTTAGGACTTGTTTGTATGTTTGAGTTGCGCAGATTTGCATTGAGGCTTCGTTCGTTCCCTCAATCTTAATGGTACGGTATATTTCATTTAAACTAACAATTTCCCAAGTTTCCAGATCCCTACATATCACTAGATTTCATTCAAGGCAAATGGAAAATTCCATGCGTTTTGTTGCAATTGTTGCTTTCATGCCTATTCGTCCTTATGCGTCTAATTAAAGGGATATTTCACAGACACGATTTTTTTTTTAAGAAAGTTTAGCAAATCTCCAAAAAAAAATTTGTTACGTATTTGTGTAAATTTAATTCGTGCTTATTTTGAAAACTATTTTATTTTGACCTAGTGTTAAGAACATGTTCGGTATGCATTTTTGCCTTGTAATTGTTAATAAAATAAAATCTTTGATTTGATAGGCAACATAATGATGACACACCGTACTATATAACTTAGAATTAAATACAGAAAAAACAAAAGTCATGACAAATAGCATACTAACACCTATAAACGTAAACAGTATACAGCTAGAATATGTTCAGGAGTATATATACTTGGGAAAACAAATGTCATTCCGTAAATCCAGACATCGAGACGAATTAAATAGACGAGTCAAAACAACATGGAACAAGTTTTGGAGTTATAAAGAAGCACTGAAATCAAATATGCCTATAAATATGAAAAAGAAAATTTTGGACTCATGCTTACTGCCCTGCCTTTCATACGGATGCCAAACTTGGATATTTAATAAGTACACAAAAACACAACTAAATACGTGCAGAGAAGTATGGAACGCAGCATACTCAACATAAAACGGAAAGACAGGAAAAAGAACGTTGATATAAGAAAAACAACAAACGTTCTGGATGCCTGAGGCTCTAGTATAAGTTTTATCAATACAATACGTTTTCGAACGTGTTTTCGTTTCGTTTTAATTTGTATTGCAACAAGAACAGCGCCTCTGGTGGTAACTATTAAGAACTACGCGTTGCCATACAAATTGAAACTAAACGTAAACGCGTTCGAAAACGTATATATATCGATAAAACTTATACTAGAGCCTCTTATCTCACTGCCAAAAATTAAAATGGTCGTCGGCTGGTCACGTAGGGCGCATGCACAAGGAAAAGTGGACTTATAGAGTAACGAAGTGGGCCGGACCATCAGGGAAACGGAAAAGAGGCAGACCGATGGAAAGATGGTCCGATGAAATAGTCTAGTACCCATAGTACAAGCTTTGCTTAGTTTGGGACTAGGTTGATTTGTGTAAGATTGTCCGCAAATATTTATTTATTTATTTATTATTTATAATAGTAAAAGCAGCGGGAAAAAACTGGATACAAATCGCTCAAAATAGGAAATCATGGATGGAGATGGAGGAGGCCTATACTCGAAGAGAGGTCCTTAATAAAGAATAACTTAAATCTATATACCAAACATTTAAATATATTTTGAAATGTATAACTTTAAATTAATTGAAAAATCATGCATGTTAAATAATTTATTAAGGAATTAAATGGCTATAATAATAATGACACAAAGAGAAATTACGTTTGCTAACAATATCCAGATATACCTACATATACTCATCACAAATTTAAGACTCTATCTAGGGCCGCTTCCTTGACCTCTTTATACGACGTGACTGCTACTTTTTCTTTTACTTGGTTCATGTAACTTATCCTTGGTCTTCCCCTTCTTCGCTTGCCTTCTACCTTTCCTTCCATGATGTTATTAATAAAAGCGTCATGTCGTACGAGTATAAGGTGACCAATCATTTTCCCTCTCCTATTCTCTATTGTTTTTATCAGTTTCCTTGTCTCTCCCCTCTTCTCAGCACTTCTTCATTTGTGATTTTTTCTGTCCAGCTAATTTTCTCCATTCTACGCCAACACCACATTTCCAATGCTTCCAAATATTCTTTATCTCTTTGAGTCATGGTCCACGCTTCACACCCATATACATACATACATATACTACGAAGCAATAAAAAAGTCTCCAGCCCTTAACTAGAGGGAACATTCGCCATATTTTTTGTTGCATCGTGCGACCTATTTCGCGAATTCACGTTCATGTATTTCATACCATAAAGCTTTACGTAGTAAATTTTAATATCAGTTTCCATGTTTTATTTCGTGTCTTGAGGTTTGATGAGATTTGCCGCAGTATGATACTAAAAGTGCTGTTTTTAGGTTTTTACGAGGTCGTCGTAGGTTTGGCGAAAATATAGATACTAAGTATGGAATAGTAATCCTATGGTAAGGATGACAGTCGTCATTATATCAGCCGAAAGATGTCCACTGCTGGATATAGGCATAGGGCATAGGTCTATAGCTATATATGTGTTACTTCTTTTTAAGTGTATATCGACCAAATTAAGTAAGATCTGTTAAGTTTTCATGTGATGTTTTCTGCATTAGTATTTGTCTTAGATGTTTAATATGTATTTATATTAAATATATCGTCGGCTTATAACAATAACACAGGCCTCGTTGAACTTACAATGAGGAATATTCGAAAAATTTAAATTATCAAGAAAATTAAAATCGGGTCACTAAAAGATGGACATATCTTCAACAGTTGCAAAACCTCGTAATAACAGCACGTAGAACTCATTAAAAACCATCCCTCGTGTCGTCACGTGTTCGCCGGGGGCACGCAAACTCATGATACTGTTTTTATTATAACCAACCGTGTAATGAGAATTAAATTACCGCAAATTTTATTGCCGTCCGTTATTTCGGTTTCACAAATTCGTTGTTTTCGCATTAATATTCTTGTGGGGTAGCGCGATTGAGAGAATAGAAGGTATGTATGTAAAATCATACATGTGGATAATTGGGGATTCATTTTTTTGTTCTGTTTTCGTTCTCGTCATGTTTATATAATCTGTGGTCATGTTTACGACAATGTATTCTTATTATATACAAATATACAGCATGGAACGGAACAACGACTCTACAGCTAACAATGACGCTACATACAGCGTGGAACGGAACGATGGACTTTCCCGCAAGAGGGGGATTATTAAACGTTAGTACGTAAAATTTTTCAGATAAACTATGTTAATATTTCCAACCGGTTTCAAGTTAAAGCTCATCAAACTTTTGTGCAAAAAGCTGCTTATTACAACCCTAACGGCCCTTTGATGCTCGCCGCCCAGCGCGGCCGCCGCCGCTAGCCGCGAAATCGTGGCCAGGCCGTTAGGGTTGTAAATGTTGTAATATGCAGCTTATAGCACAAAAGTTTGATAAGCTTTGAAAACGGTTGGAAATATTAACATAGTTTATCTGGAAATGTTTACATACTAACGCTTAATAATCCCCCTCTTGCGGGAAAGTCCATCGTTCCGTTCCACGCTGTATGTAGCGTCATTGTTAGCTGTAGAGTCGTTGAGTACCTATACCTAGATGTGAAAGTGTGGTGTTGTGTTCCTGGTGGCGTGTTGGCAGAGCACCCCTGGTTGCGCTGTTTTGAGAAACCTGCATTCGTCTCTAGTTGTCAACACAACGTATCCTCGAATCAATAATGGGTCGGCAACGACCTTGTGATTCTTCTGGAGCCTGTGCGCCTGTTTTTTTTTAAATTAATTGTTATATACATTTACACTACACATACAATACATACATGATCACTTGATCAGTTTAAATTTCGCCAAACTGTAGAAGTCCTGTCCAGTTAAAAATTAATAAAACAAATAGAAAAATTACTTTTTATACATCATCATCATCATCAACAGCCGAAAGACATCCACTGCTTGACATGTGCCTCCCCCAAATAGTGCCACAATGACGTCCTGCGCCACCCGCATCCAGCGGACTCCCGCGACCTTTACCAGGTCATCATGTCCACCTTGTGGGAGGGCTAGGGCTACCCACAAGTTATACGTATGTACCTAAATCTATAACAAGTGACCAGCAGGTCGATCACGTAACGCATACGCACGTCAGGTAGATCCAAATGTTAATTTTTATATGGAACAATGACGGTTAAAATTTCCAAACGCGCGTTCGAAACGTTAGGTATGCCTTGAACACACGTACCGAGCAAGCGGGCGAGACAGTGCTCTCGGCCGAGTACTCGGTGCGTATAACATAGCGAGTGACTGTTTATACGCACCGAGTATAGCGAGTGACTGTTTATACGCACCGAGTATAGCGGGTGACTGTTTATACGCACCGAGTAGGTACCTACTCGACCGAGAGCACTGTCTCGCCCGTTTGATCGGTACGTGTGATCAAGTTAACTCATAAAATCTTTAATATTTAAGATTAGTAGTTAAGCTCAAAATAATGTGTATATAAAAACGCAATAAACAGTTCAAATGTTTTTTTTAAGGCATTATTACTAGTTAACACTACCTCTATTGAACTACACTGTGACGCTCGCGTTTATATACGCTTCGGTGTCTGCGTTCTATGAGAGAGGGCTGTATGCTCGTTTGCGACCGAGGTAGTATAAAAAATGTGTTGCTGTGAAGAATTGAGAGGAGATGCTAGGAGCGCATTTTTGTAGACCGGTCGCTTTGGCACTCTTTGGGGGAGGCCTATGTCCAGCAGTGGACGTCTTTCGACTGATATGATTGTTTGTAGAACTATTCCAACGTTTACAAGTCCTGCGTTTCTTTTAACACATTCACTGCTATGCTACGCTTGCATATTACCTACATTAAATATCTGACCCTGGCAATGACAAATATAGCTGCTGCAGCTGTCAATATCATTGCCAGTGTCAGTTTACCACGGATTATTAGGATATTTTTTTGTAATAGGTGACGGATCAAGCGAAGTGTCTTATTCGCCGTCCTAAACCCAAAACGTAAGTGAGGAAACTGTTTATATTTTTGGAAAATATTTGACGCAGCTCAAAAGTCTGTAACTTTTTTCTGGTGCTAAGGAAAGTTATTCCTATCACCAAAAAAATAGTCAGGCACTAAAATTTTCATCTATTCCCCATTATTTCCTAAGTATATAGAACATATCTTCAGGGTGGACAAAAGCTTTATTTTATCCCGTCGCTCCGCCTGGGTTATCTGTAATACGGGCAGCATATTTTGGTAAAAAGTTATAGTGCGTCTACATTATCAAGTAGGTACCTACAGACTACAAAAAAAATATCCATTTTTCATCTTATTTATTGTATTGTAATAACGTGAAAAAATAGATACATATTTTTGTAGTGGACTGTACCGTACCGTATTTCGTACCCAGACATATTGGAATACTTGGAATGTTGCCCGTAACAGAAAAGTTTTTCAAGCGCCGCTCCTTGAAATGTTCTATGAAAAAGATTTGCATCTACACTGGAGAGCAATGGAAAAGGGTCAACTTGTAAGGAAATTCGATACAAATTGTACCCATTTTCATTGCTTGCGACCATATTTTACAAGAATTCTAAAAGTTTATTGGGTAGCTTTGACCACGTCGGATATGTATAGTCAAGTAAATTAAAATACGAACCTTTTTCTTGTCACGATCACGCTTTAGGGAAGCTGGGATTATCCCGCAGTGGGACAATAGCACTTATATACGTATTTGTTTCCATACGAATCTACCTACTTTTTGGGCAACTGTATTATAGATGTACGATATGAAACTGCCTTTCACACCCAATCTTCAGGTGGTTTAACATAGCTCACATATACAGAGTTTGAATTTTTTTAATAAATTACCCATGGATCTTAAATGTATATTATCACAAACTGTAGCCATTTCAATTTAAGCCTCCGAGACTTTCTCCTTAAGGGGTGTTATTATAACATAGATGAAATAATACTAAATTAGGTAGAATAAAAATAAAATAAAAACTATGTAGTAGGTAGGCTAAATAGGTAGGTACGTAATTATTATTGTAAATAATTCAATGTTAATGATTAATTACTTATTTACGTGATATGTGATAAATTCAAACACAGTTAATGTTGCACCAACTTACGATAACATACCGATCAACGTTAAATATGGCGCCGGCAGCTGTCATTTCATTACATAGAAACTTGTCAAACTTCGCATACCTACACTCAGATTTTAACGAACACTGAGCCCCTAGCACCAAAGGTTTTTCATCACGTTTTACGGCGAAAATGTACTGAAACGTCACGTAAAACATAACGGTACGGTACCTATAACGTATCGTGCTAGCTGGGCTGGTTACGATTACAAGCAGTTTGGTGCAACCCACCCAAATATAGTGAAAAAAAACCAGCCAAGTGCGAGTCGGACTCGCGCAAGAAGGGTTCCGTACCATTATCTATAAAAACGGCAAAAAAGATCACGTTTGTTGTATGGGAGCCTCCTGTAGCCTAGTTGGTAGTGCCTACGAAGCCGGGGGTCCCGGGTTCGATTTGTGTAAGATTGTAAAAGAAAAAATATAAAGAAAAAAATATTTATTTATTGTTTTTTTAGTATTTGTTGTTATAGCGGCAACAGAAATCGTCTGTGAAAATTTCAGCTGTCTAGCTATCACTGTTGTTGAGATACAGCCTGGTGACAGACAGACAGACATACATACAGACAGACAGACATACAGACAGACAGACGGACAGCGGAGTCTTAGTAATAGGGTCCCGTTTTACTCTTTGAGTACGGAACCCTAAAAAGGCACAAAATAGTTTTTGGCCAGAAAGTTCTACCTACCTAATTTGAATGTTTTCTTTGCATGGTGGATTTTAGCTATATCTCCTTAAGGATCCCTAGGCCCTACCCTACTATACAAAATAACGTCTGAAGGCTTGACGCAGGTGTGTTCGCCCGATCGTATTCCAAACTGCGGTTTTTGCATTAAATTTGAATAAGCCATTACTTGGCGTTCTTGTTATTGTACGAGTGTACTTAAATCCAATTCATTTCTTCCAAGCTCTGTCTTGAATGTGTACTTAAATCCAATTCATTTCTTCCAAGCTCTGTCTTGAATGTGTATGTCTTAGCACCTTGCGAACATTGAAATGAGAGCCAGGTCCAGAGTTAATTCAACCGGGATTTTTTTTATGGCAACTGACAAACTATAAAATATAGAAGTAGAAGGAAAAGTTGATTAACAAAATTTAATAATAAAGAAATAGTGCCTTATAGCCTAGTCTTGTTCTTTTTTTAATTGTGTAATTTTGTGTCGTTAAATAAATGTATTTTCTTTCTTTCTAATAACCGATTAGCAAGATAACATTTTAATTGGAATTTATTTGTGAGTATATATGATACCAACCAAACAAAATAAAATGGTGCGATCCTAAAAAAAATATATACCTTCATTCCACGATAACGCACGTTCAAAACCAATTATAATTTCGTGGTCCGTCCTATAGATATCGCCCAATCGGACCAATCTTGAGAAGAATAAATCAATACAGTTTTCTTTTTATTAGGGTTCCGTAGTCAAAGAGTAAAACGGGACCCTATTACTAAGACTTCGCTGTCCGTCCGTCCGTCCGTCCGTCTGTCTGTCACCAGGCTGTATCTCAAGAACCGTGATAGCTAGAGAGTTGAAATTTTCACAGATTATGTATTTCTGCTGCTGCTATAACAACAAATACTCTAAAAACAAAATAAAATATGTTTTTAAGGGGGGCTCCCATACAACAAACGTAATTTTTTTTGCCGTTTTTATAGATAATGGTAAGGAACCCTTCGTGCGCGAGTCCAACTCGCACTTGGCCGGTTTTTTGTATAACGTTTCCGGCCAGCAATCCTATCCAACCAGGCAACAAATTTCATCAAAAAGTTTCCTCCGCCACAACACCACAATTCAATACCAATTTGTTTAAAAATAAATCGTGGACAGGCTTTATTTACTAAAGAGCTTATTTCTGTTGCTCTTTTAAATTCCCCTGTAATGGGATATAAAGTGGGACTAATTGAGAGGCCATGAGCTGGAACATTGTCCATTTGATTAACTCCAAAAGCCCTGACTAAAACAGCACCACAAGTCTCCACTTTCCGTCCGCGGATATAATTTAATCAGATTTTTCTTTTAAGAATTTCGTTTTTGGCCTTTATTTTTAATAGAAGGTTAACTGGCATATTGTTACCCTTTGGACAGCGTCTTTTGTTTTAAATTGTCCTTTGTTCGCTTTGTGGTTTGAGTTGGGGATTGGTATAGTTAATTACGAGGAGATATATGGCTCGATTTTTTTATGAATACCTTTAGTGGCTTCGCATTAGATATGAATCTTATAAGAGTTGACAAGTTGTTCATTTAATTTAAGACTCTCACAGACTGGCGCGGCCTGGCCGCGGCGGTCAATAGTAAACTTGTAATTAGCTGTCAAATTTACTATGGACATAGTGAACCGGCCTCGCCTTAAAAAAACCTACCATAATGTGTGATATTGTTGTCAAACAGAACATATTTAGGTAGATAGTGAAAATCAGTGGCAGTAAAGACATTAACTGCCTTAACCATATTCTGAGAAAGTATCGTATTAACCAGGAAATCCCAAAGAGGAAAATCTCTCGGATACTTAATTATGGATTAACGCCGACCAGTAAACTCATTAACGTACTGCATGATAAACTAAGCCACTATTATCCAGCAGTTTTGATGGTATACTGTATAGCATCCTTAAACCAAACTAACGAAGGCGTAGTACTATCTCACTCACACGTGCTATGATCATGCAAGTGTGAAAGAGAGCTTTTTACTTTTGCGGCTATAGGTACCTTAGTTGAACGCGATTTCAGAACGCAACCCCGCTTTGGAAACTTTAATTACACACACATGACTCGTCGAAACGCTTTGTACGGTTTTTGAACGTACAAGTAGGTTAGGCTTTAGTGGTTATGAATGAAATATTGCGTAGTAATTTTAGTTAGTTTTGGGCACGTAATTGTGAACAGGGCTTTTGCTTGAGTCGTTTTGTAACACCGCTCCGCTCAGAACAATGGTATAGCCGTATTTAGACGGGTCTATATTGCGTCAAGTGGAAAACGGAACAGGGCAGGGTCTTGCCAATTTATACGGTGTAGGTACTTAGTACGGGTATAGAATGTTGTTTTGGTAAAAGGTTAGACTGAAGTGTTCTTTTCAGCGTCTTTGTTACACGTGGCGTTATAATCGAATTTAAACATTCGTCAAGCATGTCTAAAATACTACTAATAAATCCACGGTAAAACTCACGTATTAAATTATGATTAAATGTCACTACCGGCGACAAAGATGTGGGTAATATAAAAAACCGGCCAAGTGCGGGTCGGACTCGCGCACGAAGGGTTCCGTACCATTATCTATAAAAACGGCAAAAAAATCATGTTTTTTGTATGGGAGGCCCCTGTAGCCTAGTTGGTAGTGTCTATGAAGCCGGAGGTCCCTGGTTAGTGTGTCATTTGTGGAGTGCTACCTATCTACCTCTTTTTTATCCGTTCAACACAACATATTATACCTACTTACCTAATTGTCTCCAAGAAACCATAAGACCAATAACACAAAATCCGTTGTCATCATAAGGACCAATCATTTGTCTCTGAATTTAGCTGAGTATCATTGTTTAGACCCACTTAATCTCGCGTACAATTTGATAAGACCACGGCAACGGGCCCTGGCCCTGTTATAAATTGTTTCGGAACATCTACAAGATTAATAGTTGCCAAGTCCCCGTGTTAAGTGAAAGAGCCTCTGAAGTCCGGAGGAATTTTAGGTGTTTGTGTATTAAGTTTTTAGAGAGGCGAGCTCCTTAACGTGCTTACTAGATCACTTTTAAACTACTCACTTAGTTCCTGTCGTAGGAAGATTTATAAATGATGCTGTGCAGCGAGTAAGCGACTTCGAAAAAACGAATAGAGTTTGTAGAAAATCCAAAGTTTTCGTAATTTGTTGTGAAATTGAATAAAAGTTTAGGTGTTCTTATATATACAGTGTGTTACCGGCATGTATAGTGCGTTCAATATAAGATGGCGTGATTCCACTTGAGACCGTCATTAGCAATAACAATAGGCTTAAGTCGCGGCGAGCCCATTTTTTGTAAACACTTGCTAAACACGTGCGGCTGGCGGTGCTTCAAAATATCTTGATACTTTTCCTGTTACCTTTCCGTTTAGCAAACTTAACACAGTTCAGTTGTTGTTTGAACTTCGAATTGGTCATTTTCGATATGTATCGTCCTTGGGTGAAATCACCTACCCCTGTGCCACCTGAAAATAATGCAGATAATTCGAATGTGTTTAAAAAGCATCTAAGTCATGATGCTCAAATAATTATTTTGAACGTTTATTTCAATTTAATTGGCATTGTGAGTGAGAAGGGAGCCGTTAAAGAAACTTCCCGTCTGACAAAAGTACCAGGCAGAACGATACAAAGAATTATTTCAAATGGTCCAGTCAGTTTTTAAATTATTATTGATAATATTTAAAAGTATCAAGACTTGTTCGTCTGCACCAAAACAGGTAAAACCGAACCCGCCCTTTTAAAATGTTTATGGCTTCTACGAGTGTTTGGTTTATTGCCTATATTGTTTGCGTTCAAGTGGAATCACGCCATCTTATATTGAACGCACTATACTTACAATCACTGCTGGGAGCGATCAGTTATTTGGATGTCATTTATCAATTCATTAACTATATAGTGTTTTTGTGTGCTATACGGTGTTGAATTATTTAACCATGACCTTAATTTAATGAATTAACTAAGATTCCGACTTCATAAACATTCTAACCAAATCGAAATTGCAAGCAATGCACAGCAAAGTAAATTAACAAGTTAGTGTAAATGACAGCTCTTCATATAGGTCAGTCCGTAGAGTATTTCTTTGTTGCAAAAGGTGGTGTAGAAGTTTTTTTTTTTTTATATTGTTTATATCGATACAACCGAGCAAATATCAAAAATGATTACACGAGATATCTTGGGACAACTTTTGGCAGCCACAAATCCTCGAATCGTTTTGGTTTCTCACTCGTAGCTTCTATACGGTGCATCCTAGCGAAAAGTTACTCACTAGGAAATTAAAGAACATGAAATTATGCGTCTAATGAGTACCAAAACATATTTTTTCGGTTTAGCGACATAGTAGAAAACCATGGATTTTCTTCCAAATCGAAATTGCTTGCAATTTCGATTTGGTTAGAATGTTTATGAAGTCGGAATCTTAGTTAATTCATTAAATTAAGGTCATGGTTAAATAATTCAACACCGTATAGCACACAAAAACACTGTATAGTTAATAAATTGATAAATGACATCTAAATAACTGATCGCTCCCAGCAGTGATTGTAAGTATAGTGCGTTCAATATAAGATGGCGTGATTCCACTTGAACGCAAACAATATAGGCAATAAACCAAACACTCATAGAAGCCATAAACATTTTAAAAGGGCGGGTTCGGTTTTACCTGTTTTGGTGCAGACGAACAAGTCTTGATACTTTTAAATATTATCAATAATAATTTAAAAACAGCTACGTTCAGGTATGTTAAATAAAATACAATAATAAGTTGCACACAAATTATTTATTTATAAATGACGAAATTAAAATACGTGGTTTTTCAGTTATGATCTTATGATGATATTTCTTCTGTTTCTGAATTATCTTCGGTACTTTCAGTGTCAGAGTCACTTCCGACATTGATTATAAAGGCGGAACTTTATAATCAAAATCCTTCTTCAATTTTTTTACAGTGATTGCAAGAATTCTTCCACAGAATCGGATCCGAAGTATTAATAATGTCACGAATTTTAGTTATGACACTATCTCCAATGGTCGGTGTGACGTTTTCTCTTCGTATTGTGTTTCTGACCAATTCGAAGTTCAAACAACAACTGAACTGTGTTAATTTTGCTAAACGGAAAGGTAACAGGAAAAGTATCAAGATCTTTTGAAGCACCGACAGCCGCACGTGTTTAGCAAGTGTTTACAAAAAATGGGCTCGCCGCGACTTAAGCCTATTGTTATTGCTAATGACGGTCTCAAGTGGAATCACGCCATCTTATATTGAACGCACTATAGTAAAGTGTTGTAGTGAGCTCCAGTTGAACTGACGGAAATAAACGTGGGATATTACCGCTTCTTTTGTTGAAAAGATAAATAACAAAGAGACGTCATAAAACTGACCGAAGTGTGCACGTGTACTGAAGTAGCTACTGCTTGTTCTGTTAATTATGCGCAATTGTTTTACAACCCTACTTGAAGATTAAACAATATATGTCGGTAATGGTTGGTTTGAAGTGCTTTTCGTCATCTAAACTGGAACAAACTATAATTGTGAGTATGACATTGAAAAAGCAGCCGCTTATAGATAACAAGACTATTTGCAAAATCTTTAGAGCCTATGCAGACTGCGTTTTTTAAGCGCGCCTCATTTGTGTCAAATCACCAGTAGGTAACGTAAACGCGCGTCGTCATACACATTTAATTCAACAGTTTGTACTACTCGTTCATAGCCTTACTCGAACGTATGAGCCCCAGGTGTTACATGGAAAGGAGGTTTATATTAAAACATTGCCTTGGCTTTTTCGAGTCGTTTTTTCTCAAAGAACCTCGAATTTATCTTCAATGTTATATTGCTCTCCAGCCCTCCAATTACTTCTGTACAAAATGTCACGTTCTACCGACCCTCCGTCACGACGCGATGGTAAGACAAATAAACAGACCCATTTCTTTCATAATATTAGGGATTTCAATAACGTGCAAGACAGCAATGTCTGTTGCTGTTTAACTTTCGATGTTTATTAGTACGTGCTACGATCGACGTACGACGATGTAAACGAAAAAAAATTGTACTATAATTTGCTTTAAATATAAATTTTAATTTAGTTTAATTTAATACTCAATAAAATAATTTCCCTTTGCTTTTAGACATTAAAAGCCATATCATATAATTTGTGTACCTACCTATTTAAAATCAATCTCTCATAAATAGTTATAGCTATCTTGTTCTGTAAAACGATGTGTTCATTTGTAATTGGGGTACATAAGCCGCTACATATTTTATGCCAAAGACAACTGTAACCTTATCTTATGTACTCTGTTGGTGTCCCTTGTAATGTAATGAAATTAAAAAAAAACTGAAGCGGTCCATTCGTCTTCGAGTAATGGTCCATCCAGGAAATTATCAGGATGATGATGATGTGCCAAAAACGATGAGGTAATAAATGGACAAGCCCTTTGCTATGATCCTGACAAACTTCTTTCCCTCAATTGCGAGTAGTTCTGAGGCGAGATTTTTTCCCCGGAAGATAAGGGCTTGTGCACAAATCACGCGAGGTTTTTTCGGCTACTTTTTGACCCTCACGAATCACCAAGGAGGAGGCCCTTGGTGATATTTCGTGAGGTTCTTCGCCACCCCCCCCCTCCCCCACATAACCTCACGTATATTTTTTTCATTCGAGCTAATTGTAAGATAAATAGTATTATACATAGTAAATCATGTTTATTTTTCTATCTTAGTAAAATATAATCACTATTTTGAAGTGCTAAGTAAAGATTTATGTTTAACGACCCCAAGAAAAAGTATTTACTCGTGTGGTAGATATTTTTTCTTAGTTTCGTTCACTGTAAAAAATACACGTGAGGTCTCCTTATATCCCACCCCTCCCCCAACGTGATCTGTCGTGATTTTTTCCTGACCCCTCCCCCCTCCCCCCCCCCCCCCCCCCCCCATTGAACCTCGCGTGATTTGTGCACAAGCCCTAATAAGTTAGATCCGTTTCTAAAAATATATTATTATTTAGTTTATTTCTAGTTGAAAAGCATACGAGAGGTACCACTTTCAAATTGTACTCTACCCATTTATTTATCATGTTGAAATTATACTATTGCCATAAAAGTAAATTTTTAAATTATATCGCTATAATCGACCGCATTAAGTATATTTTAATGGCATTTGAACAGCAAAAGAAATTACTCGGGCGCACAGAGAGACGTTAAAAGCTTTCACGTTTTCCGGCCAGCAGTCGGGCAACTCTTCGCATAAATTATCTGTATTGCTCGCAACAATTGCTAGCGATAAGTACAAGTTGAAACGTTACGTATTAACATAAAGTATTCACAACTTTGTAAACAAAGTAGAACAAAAGATTTATGCTGAAATAATGATCGTAGCAATATCGATGTAATTGTTCTGTTCCGAGGCTTTAGGTACTCTTACATGTAGCGGGCCTGCGTGTCTACATATTTATGTACTACTTAAGACATACTGCAGCAAAACTAGGTGTAAAATAAAAACACTTGCAAATACACCACGATTATAATTTATTTAACTTCTCAAACACTTTCGAAATTATTTAAATTCATAATCACAGATCATTAGAAATAAAACGTAAACAACCTAAATGGGTACTCTGACTAGAAAGATTTATCACTTAGTATTTTCCACAGGATATACATAGGATTTCCCCCCAATTAGTGGCCTATAATAAACCCCTTAAGACGCCAAACAGACCAAGGAAAACATTTACAGCATCGTACGGCTAGATGTGACGTAACAAATTAAGTGTTGGACAAGAACAGTATCCTAAATGCAATATTAGGTAAGGGGTATCAAGCCGCCAATACACTTGTTCGTAGACCGCGAGCACGGAACACCACGTAAATTTAAGCACACAGATTTTCTTAAACAGATGTGAGGGATGAATTCATGAGGAATGTGTGGTATGAGCGATGGGTGAATGAATCTGGATGATGGAGGAAAAAAAATCTAAGGCGTATATCGAAAGCAAAAAGACGGTGGCGAGCAAAATGCCTTTCTAAATTTTGGGAATGGTAAGTCCGGAAAACTATTCAGTGGCGGGATACGGAAGCACGGCGCGTTAGCAGGTTGCCCCCAAGGTCGACAAAATGTACGTGTCACAGAGACCGCGCTATGAACTTATTGTTAATGCTAACTACTCTACTCAAGCAAATACTGTTCAGGTCGATCGTGGATCCGGGTCCGATGAACACGAGGACTCGATGGGGAAATGATGAGTAGGCCGCGGCAGGCCTGCACACCACGGAACTCGTTGATCTGCCCAACTCCTACTCCGCAATATGGCTCACACCTTCCAGCAGGGTGCCACGTGAAGCCGTAGCGTCTTAGAGCGCGTAGACCACCGGCAGCCTCTTTGACGCCCGTACCCGACGGCTAACAACAAATAGGGGAAATCAACATCACGCACAACGGTTAAGACAGGTAAATCAACGGAACCTAACGGATTAAATACTCACCCGAACACTCCTCGGTCCGGCCTTCCAAAATTAGAGCCTGCGGTACCTCACAAGCGACCGCTGAGCCGTAGCTCAATCTGAAATATTCACTATGAATATGCAACTCGCGTCACTAACAAAAATTACGTCGCAACTCAACGATGAAAACTTGTTACAAAAATGGGGATCACCACCTTACACCACTTGTTTAACCAGACAAAATAACATGGCACGCAGTCGAAGGTCTGAGACTGGTAAAATCCAACAAGTTTGGTGAGAAAATCAATGACCTTTTCGCCAAAATTTCAGGGCCAGAATGAATTCACCCTCAATTTGTTTTCCAAATTTGACAAGGTTCTGGAAAGATCTTCTACGAAATTCAAGTTTTGAATAATATAAAAAGTAAAAGCCAAAAATCAGCCAGACCCTCAAAACGATGCGAAACAAAGATATTTAATTCAGGGCAAAAAATATTAGATGAACCAAATAAAAACGCCATCTACGAGAAAAACCTGACATCACATAGACAACTGGGAATGGATCTAAATACAACAGACGCATGAAGTGGACAATCAAACGAACTACACTCAAGAGCAAAAGTTTCGGGTCGATGAAATACCATCATATTTCCTAAAATAGTGCAAGGTTGTATAGTTTTTTTACCCTGTCATGATCTGTATTAAATTTTACATCTAATCTGCAGAATAAACAGTAAAAAAAAGGTTTCAATCGGACTCGTAAAAACCCATGAAAAAAACAACGTTAACGGAGCGAGATATCGCAAAAATCGTAATTTTTGGATGTTGATATTTTTATGATAGGATCCCGGAAATTGCTAATACATTTGGGTATTACGAAGTTTATTATGTCAATAAGACTAGAGTAAAATATTAAAAAAATTATATTGCGGTTATTTAATTTAGGGTGACCCGAAACTTTTGCTCTTGAGTGTAACTCCCAAAAAGGAATTCAGATGGCGCAACAAGCCTGAAGCGAATTTTTCGCCGCAATACATACGACGGCTGAATTACGAGGCATCTATAGACCATAATTGGTGTCGCCGAGCGTGTTTTCTTTTGTAAATGAGCGTATATTGTTCCGTAAGTTTCCCAAACATTCCTCCATCCTATAATTAATATGAATGACCTTTCAGGACTCAAACAAAGCCATTTCGTTATTTAATTAGGAAATTTCCATTCAAAGGCTCGCTTGGAATTAATTCAGCTTAAAGAAAATTGTAAGGAATAGGAGCAGGTAGCCCATGGGAGCTGGAAACGATAAATTACGTATACGTAAACCTTACAGCTTGTACCGAATAATTATTCGCTAGAGACAAGTCTCGAGTTAAAAATCCAGTTTGTATCCAGTTCCCACACCGGGATATTTGTTTAAACATTTAATTTTTATGGCGTCATTTGTTTTATTAACCAAGCGCCCCGCGGAATGTTGGAAGTTTGTTCGTTTGATTAACGACGACGGGGTACCTACAATGCAAAGGGGATTACGCGGCTTTTTGATTTCCCGTCGACAGTGGCAGATGGATGTACTTAGTTTGCGAACGTGCATCAACAGAATTGCTCAAATCTGTGCGATTGGGTGGAGTGTTGTTCGACATGGGGAGCCTAGTTTGTAAACTGAATAACTAATAGGTTAATTGCAAACGGAACCGGTTAATTGCAAAAACCTCTGTTTACCACAAATCTCGAACTATTTTATACTTCACATGTAGGACTCAGTTGTGTTTTGAGGTAACGAGTGCGTATTATTAGATTGCCCAATTAGAAATGAAATTATTATCAAAAGAACGAAAAAATAACGTTTTTGTTCCCATACAAACAATACCGGTTTCCGATCCCTGGTCTAAGCAATCGTCTTGTGCCTGGTATAGGCGCACCAACACGATTGCTTTCGCCCTTGATTTTTCCATCTGATCATTAACTTCGTGATTTCCCCGATTGTGTGATGAGCCTAAGTTTTGGCAGTTTTGGCACCTAATCCCAAGATTTGGCGTACGCACTTTAATTTTACAAAAGCTACTGGCATCTGACCTTTCAAACCAGATAAAAAACTAGATTACCTACTTGGGATTGTAGAAGATACGACAATAGAGAGATCTTTCAGGGACCGAAGTCCAATCGGATGTTATATTTATGCAACTGATTTAAGAAACTTCGATAGTGCGATGCAGAACTCGTCAGATTTGACAGGAGTGACGCCACATCAGCCCCCATTTGAGACGTAGGGGTCAAGGATGTATGAAGAGTAGAGTGCAGCTTGCCAGTGCTCAGAGCCAGCGTGGCGAGCGAGCGCTCAGAGCCAGGGTGGCGAGCGGAGAGAGAGAGAGAGAGAGAGAGAGAGAGTGAGAGAGAGTCTGGCTTGCTGAGATGAGAGTCGGGCGTCAGTCAGATTCAGAGTTGCGCTTATGTCCATTGTCGGGGGTCACCAATGTAGAAGTTATGGCATAGAGAGATCTCTCAGGGACCGAAGTCCGATGAGAGTAGTTTGGATGTTATATTTATGCAAGTGATTTAAGAAACTTCGATAGTGCGATGCAGAACTCGTCAGATTTGACAGGAGTGACGCCACAGGATAATCCCAATGGGATTACTTAGACCGGTTTCCTCAAGATGGTTTCTTTTACAGGAAACTACTGATAAATATCAAATATTATTGAGTGCATAAGATTTTTTTTATGTACTCAATAATATACGCTACGTTAGCCTAGTGGTTCAGGCATGTGGCTGTCAAGCGGCGGTCGTGGGTTCGAATCCCGGCTCGTACCAATGAGTTTTTCGGAACTTATGTACGGAATATTTACCATTAGCTTTTCGGTGAAGGAAAACATCGTGGGGAAACCGGTCTAATCCCAATAAGGTCTAGTTTTCCCTCTGGGTTGGAAGGTCAGATGGCGGTCGCTTTCGTAAAACTAGTGCCTATGCCAAATCTTGGGATTAGGTGTCAAAACGGACCCCGGGCTCCTTTAGGGGCACAACCGGAAATAACGCTAGGAGGATGATGATAAGATTTTTTTTTAAACCTAGTGGTACGAGTCGGCCCTCGAAGTTTGAACGCTCGATTTCCAGTGGCTCTTTTAATCTTTTCGATCTTTCTCCTTTTGGAATTCGGTCGATAAGCCAAAAAGTAAATAAAAAGGTTATATACATATTATAACATACTCCCTAAGAACGTCCTCATCCAAGTATTTTATTATACTTATATTATTCCCGCTCGCTCTGAATACTAAATATATCTTCTGGAGTTCATATTCACAAGATTTTGATCACGTACTGAAATAATGGCGGGGAGGATCAACTATGGCTTTTCATTTCACAAAATTTTCGTCCTTAAACAGCACGAATATCCGCGAAATGAGGGGAGAAACTAGGTTGTCTAGATGTGATGTATTTTGTAGAAGGAAATGAGGCTTCCGCTTTGTAGATGAGAGTTAGATTACATGTGCTATTGTATGTATGTATGGAAATTCTTTTTTATACTTACATGAAACAGAACACAGCAATAGAATAAGAATTACAAGAACAGGTAGCATATGTACAAAGGCGAGCTTTTCCCGATGAGCCGAGCTTATCCTTTGTTTTTAGGGTTCCGTACTCAAAGAGTAACACGGGACCCTATTACTAAGACTTCGCTGTCCGTCCGTCCGTCCGTCCGTCCGTCTGTCTGTCACCAGGCTGTATCTCAAGAACCGTGATAGCTAGAGAGTTGAAATTTTCACAGATTATGTATTTCTGTTGCCGCTATAACAACAAATACTAAAAACAAAATAATAATATTTTTTTAAGGGGGGCTCCCATACAACAAACGTGATTTTTTTGCCGTTTTTATAGATAATGGCACGGAACCCTTCGTGCGCGAGTCCAACTCGCACTTGGGCGCTTTTTAGTATTTCAGTAATCCTATTCCTGCCTACAAAGCTGAAGGTCCTGGGTTCGAATCCCAGCAAGGGCAAATATTTGTGTGATGAGCATGAATATTTGGTGCTGAGTCTTGTCTGTTTTCTATGTATTTCTATTAAGTATTCATATATATGAATTAAATATATAGTCTTGTACCTACAACGATGGCCGTTGGGGCGGAAAGGTTCTTGAGTGGCGACCACTTACCGGAAGGCGCGGCGTTGGTAGGCCCCCCACAAGGTGGACTGATGACCTGGTAAAGGTCGCGGGAGTCCGCTGGATGCGGGTGGCGCAGGACCGGCCATTGTTGCACTCTTTGGGGGAGGCCTATGTCCAGCAGTGGATGTCTTTCGGCTGATATGATGATGATGATGATGTAGGTACAACAAAATCCTTATTGAGATTACTATAGGGCTTGTTCGAATTGTGTAAGATTGTTAATACCTAATTTAAAGGGTTGCACCAATTAAATATTTATCAAATATGCACCTCTGAGCTTTAATGGAATGCTTACTTTCCTGTTTTCCCAAGTGTAGGTACAGTCAGCATCAAATAGCCAGTAGCAGCCAAAGTAGCCAAATATACAGAGTGTTTTTTTTTAAATGGGACAGTATGGGGAAATCCGAATCTAAAGGAGATAGAGGAAAAGTGTCCAAGGAGACATTAGGTGTTTTTTTATGTAAACAAATTTGGCTCATAAAAATTTTTGGTCAAGCGTGAGTTCTTAAAAAAATATAAAGTTGGTCAATTTTTTTTTTGACGCGGGTCGGCTCTGTTTCATGTAAGGATTATTTCATTGTATGGAAAGAAAAAAATGTGAACAGCAGAAGTTGGTCAAATTTAATGAAAACTAATCTTCATACAATTGCAGTATTCGCCTTTTAATAGTGTTACAAGTGCCTAGGCGTGTAAAAAATATTTAAAATTATTCCATTTTTAAATTTCGATAATCGATAAGAGCTCCAGATGATTCAAGAGAAGAACATTTTTTTTAATCTTCGTAAATATCATGGCACGCGATAGTCTTGAAATTATAAAAAAAAGAATTCAAATTTGGAACGTAAGTTATTTCTGCAGCAAAGAATTCAAATTTGGAACGTAAGTTATTTCTGCAGCTGTGATTTTGTTTCCAATCAGTTCATGCTTGTAATTTTATTCGTCATGGCGTTAACTAATTCACATTAAGTTGATTTGATTGAGGCGTATTTTCTTAATTATCGCAGTAGAGATAAAACCGGTATTCCATTACGGTACCGTTATGTCGTAAAGGTTATGCGAGCCGTGCGAACATAACGGTACCGTAACCGTTTTGAAATAACGGTTAGCGGTATTAGTTTTAAATGATACCGAAACCTTTATAATACCGGTAAAGGTAACCGAAAAAAATAAGCGAGCTGGCACTCTACAGAGGAAGCGTTGGCGACTAAACATTTAAAGAGAAAAAGACAAAACGGCAGTGCGGCTGCCGGCGGTTTGGCAACAACGCCAGGCCAAAGTCGATATATCGGTTACCTTTAAAAAACTGTTACGATACCAGAAAAATAAAGGTACCTTTATATTTCGATAGGTTATAAAGGTTCCGCTATTTGACAAATGATATGACGTCATACCGTTAAAATAGAATACCGGTATTTTACGGTTATGCAGTCCCTGTTTATTACTGTAAGAACAAGGATGTGTTACGATGTATTTGCCTGCTACTAACTAATACGGTGCTGAGATGCTGTACTCTGCTAACATTTTTATTTTGAGAGGATGAAAACCATCCGTTCGCTTCTGAAGTACTAACAATAGGTACTTACTTCTTATTCCCCAGCCATTGCTACATGCATTGAAATGTGCACACACATGGGAAATGCTGTACAGAGGCAATAACAGAACAAGGGAAAAAAATTCTCAGCATAGTGGAATTTCTGATAAATCATCATCGATCTATGCGACCCACTGCTGTGCCGAGGCCTCCTATTCATCATCATCATCATATCAGCCGAAAGACGTCCAGTGCTGGACAAAAGCCTCCCCCAAGGAGTGCCAAAGTGACCGGTCCTGCGCCACCCGCATCCAGCGGACACCCGCGACCTTTACCAGAACATCAGGCCTACCCACGCCGCGCCTTCCGGTACTTGGTCGCCATTCGAGAACCTTTCCGCCCCAACGGCCATCGGTTCTACGTGCAATGTGCCACGCCCACTGCCACTTAAGTTAAACGATTCGGAGGGCTATATCGGTTACCTTGGTTCTGCTGCGGATAGCCTCATTTCTGATGCGACCACGCAGAGAAACTCCCAACATAGCCCTCTCCAATGCCCTTTGGGTGACTTTGAGCCTTCTTATGAGGCTCATAATAGTAAGCTCCTATTAACAAGAGGTATTCACTTTAGTCCCAGTGCGTATTGTGACCTGTGAACTTTATGAGCTCTTCTGCAGCTCAGAGGAACGTGACTTCTTGCTTACAAACTTATATGCTGAGATTAAATTGTGAACGGTTTTAACAGTTTTCGATAGTGTATAATGGGCCAATCAACTTTTGGACCCACACTATTTTGTCCGGTAACGCAAGATACAGAACTGTAATGTTTGTTAGAGAAACTGCTCTAAACCAGGTACTCAATTGTGTATAATGATGGTTTACACCAGCAGTTGCGATATGCCTCAGATTTTAATTGGATTGATAGACACAGGTTTGAAATAGATTGCTTTGAAAGTTCGTAAAAAGTAACACAGGAGACAGAAAAAGTGTGGGTGAAAAAGTTGATTGACCCTAATATCGCGAGTAAGGTTTTAAAACTGACGGTGTTCAAAATCTTAAGGTGACATTTTTATTGTTCAAATTAGCAATACATCTAAAAATTCGCTCATCGCAAAGAAATAAAAATGTCAAGTCGAAACGTATTAATCATCCTTTAGTGAGTGCAAAGCCTTGTCTCGAAGCGCACTTTAACTACAGGCCGACAACTTGCGGCTGGTGTTACCTACTGACGTTCCAGTGTAAGTGAGATCTCCGAATACGCGCAGCTTTTCCTAAACTCAGTGTCGAGATATACTGGTGAGCGATGAGACGAGATGCAACAGTTTGCGAATCGCGTCGTAATACTACACTAATGTCACGTTACATCGGCTGATATTATGACTGTGTTCTGATGTGGAATTTCATCAGTGTACTATTTCTAAAGAGTTATTTAATACTGGCATCGAGGTTATTGGGTACTGGGAATTTGGGCAACATTACAAGTTGATAGAATGAAAATGGTATGTAGACATTGTACTCTTTGTGTTTGTGCTGAACCTTTCATTTTAACGTAAAACGAACACAAATGAGTAGTGAATGTAAATATGTATATACTCGTACAAATACATAGAAAAAGTGTGTTTGTGTTGCTAGTATAAGTAAAAAGTATTAAGAAATATCCTCTTGTACGTAGTAGGTGGTGAAGTGTTGGAGTAGACAATGTAAGTTAAACTCATTAGTTATACTAAACTCTTGAACTATAATATGAATTAGCATGAAGAAAACTATAGGTACGTGCAATAGCGGCCTTAATCAAGTTTTACCTAACTTTAGTCACTTCGCGATAAAACTAAAGCTTAAAAGCCAGCTGTGTCTTCCTGGGTTTCCTAGGTTTTCAAATTATTTTTACATAATTTCTCAATCTCACACTTAACGAGAATCGACAATTCGACTAACGATTACCATCTTAAAATCATCAATTCCGTCGTACAAAGCGTTCGCAATCGACACCGCAAAACGAGGATTCAACACAACAACGTATTGAATGCTGTGCTTTGTGTACCGCTCGATTATAATCGATTTCAATTCCAGCATCCATTATACTTAAATTCACGTTCGGAAATCGAAAATTGTGTAACAATAGCCGGGATAATGGGCTTGTGACCTTAAATTTGTTTACGATGCCATTCGAACCAGTTTTTGTAGATGAACAAATGTTTGTATGGAAGCAACTACATTTAAAGGACATTATTACCCAAAAAATCGAGTTAAAGACGGACCTCGCTGACAGCAGACGAAACGCTTCATACTGATTGGCTTTAAAGTATGACGTCACACCGTGCAATTTGTACTAACCGTTGCATGGAAAATGAAGTAAATTGCTGTTTCGGTCGCGAAATACTGCGTTTAGGTCCATAGTTGTCATACAAATTTGTTTCTATAAAAGCGTAAGGATTCTATTGGTACCTTTGGATTTACTCTAGGACAATAAATAAAAAACTTTTTTTCCTAAACTTTCAAGGTTCATATTTTTTTATGATTTAAATAATATTTTGTAATTTGTACTTTATTACAATCATTTGATGGTTTACTATCCATTTAGCAACACGACGATATCAATTTTAACACCACGCAACAAGCCCATTATATTTGAAACGCGTCGTGTTGTTTTAACTTTGTCCAGTTAATAATTTACTATATGAATTGTTAGGTCTCCGTACTAATAAATAAATAAATATTATAGAGGACAATCTTACACAAATTGAACTAGTTACATAGTAAGCTCAATAATGCTTGTGTTATGGGTACTACATGACTATATATTTAATAGATATAAATACTTAAATACATAGAAAACATCCAAGACTCAGATACAAATATTAATGTTCATCGCACAAATATTTGCCCTTACCGGGATTCGAACCCAGGTCCTTCAGCTTCGTAGGCAGCGTCGCTACCCACTCGCTAACCGGTTGAAAAACCGATAAAATTAAAGATTGCAGAGATCGTTGGCACCTGGCCGTTTCAAAGACTCAAATGGCTCCGTAAAAAGCTCCTTCGAATTTGAATTTAGGCAAATGAAAGCCACTCTTTCAAAGCAACCTGCAGGCTTTGCTAGATCCGATCTCGTCAAAGGAACGCCGTCCTGATAACAACATACTTATGTTGCCAAGCCGTGGACGTGGGTTTGAAAATAAACTACTTTTTGTGATGGCTGGTGATTAAATAGGTTTTGCTGTCTATGGGACTATTCTAGGCATTACACAAAAGCGTTTTTCTAACTACGGTTCAGCGAATTCACTCACTTACTAAACTCAAAAAAAAAAACAGTAGGTCCCACCGCCTAAATGATGACGTTATAGCTGTAATTTTTTTGCAATAGACAATATACAGTGACTTCAGTGACATATGGTTGTTAACGTGTTAACTGAACATCCAAAATGATAACTATTTTATTTCCCATGTTTGTAATAAAAATAAAAAATTAATAAAAAAAAACAAAAATATTTATTGGTATAAAACTAAAGTACCTAGGTAAAAGTACATTCGTGGCTGGCGTCTCCCGGTAAGTATGGCAATACTTGTGTTGGGAGTTGGGAGGCTCTGCTCTTCGTTCACAAGGACCATGGTTATACTCGTAATATAATATAGTTTAGTAGATACGATTTTAATTACATTCATTGATTCGTTTACATTTTACATTTACTACAAACTGAAAACAATTTTTTTTAAATTTAGGTTAGTGTGTGTTGTGTGACTTGTGTGTGTATGTGTTTGTTTATGTGTGTGTGTGTGCGTGTTTGTTTATTATTTTAAGCGTTAAAACATCAAGCGAAATGATCATCAAATTTTGAAAATAATGATATGATTACAAAATAATATAATGGCCGGGAAGTCAGGATTAAGTAAAAAAATAATTGAATGCAGGTTAAGTTTTTCAAAACACTTTATATTTTGCAATGGGATTAAAATTCGTGTAACGGTGTGCGATTTTTTTAATTATGTTGTTAGTGTTACTACATAAAACGGAACGTATATATGCAACGTCTTTGTGTGCGATACGCTGAACAGCCCTTGCTAGACCTCCACAGGAGGTTACCATAGGCAAACTTCGTTTCGCGCCAAACTGACTGTGGGATAGGCTAGGCCTGCCTCAGCGGAAACCCCCAACCAAACTTCATAACCCCACATTTACGAGTCGGGCAATTAGGTACTCAATTGAAAGTTCAAGATGGTAGGTGTCTACCTGGAAGAAAGAACGCCGCTTCATGTGCCAACTAATCAAGTTAGCCAACTTACAGGATCCAACTCGCGCATAACTCGATTCAACGCGGAAACTGGTTCACTACTTTCCGTCAACAATGCGCTTTAATTTCCGAACTTGGCTGGGACGCTTCACCTGCACAACTTACGCGTGAAATGTAGTTAAGAAACTATAATTATCGAGGTTGTTTAGTGACTTAGAGAAAGACACTTAGAGGTGTTTTCGTAGTGTTTTTCTCGGACTTATCCCTTTTTTTTATTGAATCAAAACAAGTATTACCTACACAGTATAGTTTACAGTAAAATTTGCGCCAAACTGCATAACAGTTCGTTGGCGAACATCACTCATATATTAACTTCCTTATCTCCACTTATAATAAATCTCTAAATTAAAAAAAGAATCAGCCAGTTTGAAACTAAGCTTTGCGCGGTTCGAATGTTCTCAGCATCCCATGACCGGAAAAATATGAAACATTTTATATAGGTACATTATTATTCTAGCTGCAACTTAGGATAGTTTTTATCCGACTGCGACAGTTAATTAATTTTCCGAAATATACGACTTCATTTAATTTTTCATTTATTTTTATTGAAATCAAACGCTGCTCCAACTGTCAGCTATAAGAACCGTCAAATTTTCGTCAAAATGGCGGAATTGCTTTGCCTTTCACTTATTAATAATTTAAATCCCGTCTACGATAGACCTTTACGAGACAAATGCTAAAATATAAACCATAAAAAAATATTCGATTCTGATATGAGAACTTATATGCGCAAATGTCGTTTTATGTCGTTATTTCAATAAATGAAATCAACAAATTTGAACAATATAATTAACACGAATTTGTTTTTTTTGAATGACAATGGCACGCGCTAGGCGCATTCAGCCAAAGTACCTGCGGCGCTACCACGAAAACCGATACTCAATGTTCATATATTTGCATCCCTGTCACTCGAGTATGGTTAGTGCGATAGAGATAGAGATACCCGAATATTTTCGAATTCCGAAGTTCGTGGTTATAGCTCAGGAATCGAAAATATGGTAAATAATCATAATGTATTTTCTCGAAAAAGAATTTAAAATAAATATAGTCAAATGGAGAAAAAAACAAAGCAAGAGGTTATATAGGTAATGATTAAGTTATAAGAGTCCAAAGTTTTAAGAGGGGGTATGTTCTGTCCCTTTTCCGCAAAACGCACCTTCATATGAAACGATTGTTTTTTACTATGACGCTCGAGTATATTGACGTCACAGTCCTTCATCGTTTTCTCACTCTAACAAGCGACATTAAAACGGATGTAGCTTCATAATTTTTTGAGATATTTGAATGGGAGTTTCATTATCTTCTATCTATTTATACATAATAAATGCCTATGTCCTGACTGACTTATTCACTCACTCACTCACTCACTCACTCATCAACGCACAGCCGAAACTACTAATCTTAGAGAGTTGATTTTTGCACAGTATGTTGCTTTTATAACGTGGGCTAGGGATAAAAAGGGATTTTTGAAAATTCTACCCCTAAGGGGGTAAAATGGGGGTGCAAAGTTTGTATGGGAGAACCTTTTTTTTTGAGCTATAGACTTAAACTTTGTAGAAAAATTAGTTATTAGAATACAAATGAAACACTTTCAGCGTTTTGGAAAATTCCACCCCTACGGGGGTAAAATAGGGGTGCAAGGTTTGTATGGGGGAAACATTTTTTTTTTAAATAGAGACTTAAAACTTTGTAGAAAGATCAGTCATTAGAATACAAATAAAGAACTTTCAGGGTTTTAGAAAATTCTACCCCTAAAAGGGTAAAATAGAGTGCAGAGTTTGTATGGGAAAAACTACTTTTTTTTAAATAGAGACTTAAAACTTTGTAGAGAAATTATTCATTAGAATACAAATAAAGTACCTAGATTCAGTGTTTTAAAAAAATTTACCCCTAAGGGGGTAAAATAGGGGTGCAAATTTTGTATGGGGGAAACAATATTTTTTTTAAATAGAGACTTTAACTTTGTAGAAAGATTAGTCATCAGAATACAAATTAAGTACTTTCAGCGTTTTAGAAAATTCTACCCCTAAAAATAGGGGGCTAAAATAGGGGTGCAAAGTTTGTATGTGGGAAACAATTTTTTTAGCTAGAGTCCTAAAACTTTGTAGAAAGATTATTTAAATACAAAGAAAGTACTTTCAGCGTTTTGGAAAATGTCACCCCTAAGGGGGTAAAATAGGGTGCAAAGTTTGTATGGGAAAAACATATTTTTTTTTAATAGAGACTTAAAATTTTGACGAAAAATTACTTATTAGAACATGAAAAATACTACATTCGGCGTTTTACAAAAATCATTCCCTAAGGGGGTTAAAAAAGGGTGCAAGGTTTGTATGGGGAACACTTTTTCTGAGCTAGACACTTAAAACTTTGTAGAAAGATTACTTATAAAAATACAAAAAAAAAGACTTTCAGCGTTTTGAAAAAATCTATCCCTAAGGGGGATAAAAAGGGGTGCAAAGTTTTTATCAGGGAAAGTTTATGTTTTTGAGTTAGAGACTTGAAACTTTGTAGAAAGATTACTTATTAAAATACAAAAAAAGAACACAAATCGTTTTAGAACATTCCACCCCTAATAGGGTTAAAAAGGAGAGCAAGCTTTGCATGGGCAACACTTTTTTTTGAGTTAGACTTAAAACTTTGCAAAAAGATTACTTTTTAGAATACAAAAAAGAACTTTCAGCGTTTTAGAAAACTCCATCCCTAAGGGGATCCTTAAGATCCTTAAGAAGGGTAGCCAGTGTTGTGTGGGAAAAACTTTTTTTGTTACTAGACTTAAAACTATTCAAAATGTTACTTATTAAAATTAATAATAAAGTACTTTCAGAGTTTTAGAAAATTCCACCCCTAAGGGGGTTAAGAAAGCTTTGTATGGGCAACACTTTTTTTGAGCTAGAGAATTAAAAGTTTACGAAAAAGTTCTTTCAGCGATTAGAAAAATGCAACCTATAAGGGGGTTTAAAAGGGGGTTCAAATTTTAAATGGCGAGCAATAAAATTTTAAAGTGTGAGTAAGAGATTTTTAACTTCGGTCTTATTCTGTACGTTAAAAGACTACAAAACTGATTTCTAAGTTTTTCCAAATTCATCCCCTAAGAGTGTTAAAATTGGTTCAAAGTTTGAGTATTTCAAGGCATTTTTAAAGTATGAGATTTTTAACTTTGGTTTTAGACTGTTTGTTCACAAACTAGAAAATGAACATCAACTTTTTTTTTAATTATCCCCTAAAAGAGGGTTCAAATTTTGTATTGAGAGAAATCATTTTCTAAGACGATAAAAAGTTCTACGCGGACGAAGTCGCGGGCAACAGCTAGTCTACTATAATTTACTTTAAAAACAAAGTTTTAACCGACCAAAAATCAATCATCCCCTATTTTCCTACCCTTAAGGTTGGTTTTTTTTCCAAACTTATATGGGACCTACTTCGGGGTATAGGTATGGGTAATTCCAATAAAAAAAATATTATCAAAATCGAACTACTCTGTAAAAAGTTATGCGTGGTCGGTCATACATAAAAAGAAAATATATATACGCGTCGACTTGAGAATCTCCTCCGTTTTTTTCATCGGTTGAAAAGTAAAGGAGCTCGGGGGCCGCTTTCGCACCTTATCCCAAGACTTGGCGCAGGCACTAGTTTTACGAAAGCGACTGCCATCAGACCTTTCAACCTAGTGGGAAAATTAGACCTTATTAGGATTAGACCGGTTTCCTCACGATGTTTTCATTCACCGAAAAGCTAGTGTGAAAATATCGAAAGGGATTTTTAGTTCTACGAAAGCGACTGCCATCAGACCTTTCAACCTAGTGGGAAAACTAGACCTTATTGGGATTAGACCGGTTCCCTCACGATGTTTTCATTCACCGAAAAGCTAGTGTGAAAATATCGAAAGGGATTTTTAGTTTTACGAAAGCGACTGCCATCAGACCTTTCAACCTAGTGGGAAAACTAGACCTTATTGGGATTAGACCGGTTTCCTCACGATGTTTTCATTCACCGAAAAGCTAGTGTGAAAATATCGAAAGGGATTTTTAGTTTTACGAAAGTGACTGCCATCAGACCTTTCAACCTAGTGGGAAAACAAGACCTTATTGGAATTAGACCGGTTTCCTCAAGATGTTTTCATTCACCGAAAAGCTAGTGTGAAAATATTGAAAGGGATTTTTAGTTTTACGAAAGCGACTGCAATCAGACCTTTCAACCTAGTGGGGAAACTAGACCTTATTGGGATTAGACCGGTTTCCTCACGATGTTTTCATTCACCGAAAAGCTAGTGTGAAAATATCGAAAGGGATTTTTAGTTTTACGAAAGCGACTGCCATCAGACCTTTCAACCTAGTGGGGAAACTAGACCTTATTGGGATTAAACCGGTTTCCTCACGATGTTTAAATATAAAGCTAGTGTGAAAATATCGAAAGGGATTTTTCGTACATAGGTTTTTTTGATGGTGCGAGCTGGGATGCGGACCCACGACAGCACGGCTATCTCAAGACGGCGCGCGAGCTCTCTCGGTTTTTCTCGCGCTATCCGTCTCTCTCTTATTAGAAAAGTTAGAAAGAGAGGTATAGTGCGAGAAAAAGAAGCCGTGCAGATCGAGTCGCGTGTTGCCGCTCGGCTACAGTGGCTTCAAGTTTAGTGACAGTCATTTTTTTTTATTCGACATGAATTGTTACATTTTTACCTCAGTCTAAATACGCTGCAGTTGCACTGACGACTCACTATTTTCTTAACGCAAACGAACTATACAGCGCAATTTACACATGCTGAGTTCAATTGAGCTATCAAACCCCGCTCTGATTTTTAAGTCCGGTGTCAAAATTTAGAAGATGGTTGAGGTTGCAGTCTGAGTTCATAATATCTATCTAATAAACTCGGCGTTATATCCATGGTATATGGGTAGAATATTGTATCTTCCGTCTCATTTCACCTCTCTCCCATATCTTCCTACGGTTTCTGTAATAATGAATAAAGCAATTGAGGTAAGCGTGATGAAAATAAGTATAGGATGTAATGTATCTGAGTATAAGTAGTAAAAATATGCGGTACTCCATGCGGACCACGCCGCGTCCGTTATATAAAACTAATGCACTAACTAAAGCGTAAAAGTAAACATTACCGCATACCTACTCCGCCCCGCATATACGCTTAGGCTCGTAAGGGACTGTTCTCTCCACCATTTGCCGCCCGACGCGATCACAAATCAGAATCAATTTTGTACCCAATCCGTCACGGCCAATGTTGTCGGCACGTCACTAATCTGCATTGGTGCTCAGTTGCCTACACAACTACATTAATTACACTGGAACTGGAAATTGACACGTCACTTGAACGATCTATGGCAGATTATTTAGTGATCTGAGGATGCCAGATAGTCAGAGTTGATTGCAATTAGGCCGGTCAAGTTGCAACGTACAAGTTTTCTTAATTACACATCAAGTTCAGAGTACAGTGTCGGTCAATCAGTTTGTCTGCAATAAGGACGAATGTGGCCCACAAATGGTCTTGCCGGAAGACTGAGCTAGCATTATGCTGAGGCGAGACCATTTCGTGACAAACTGCTTAGTAGGTATAGAGATCATATAGTAATTTAAGTTTTATTTTAATTGAATAGTTTTATATATATATGTCACCGTTAGATTGTGAAAACCGTCAGTTTATAATCTAACTCGTTATATTGTAAACTGACGGAATATTGTGAACTGCCAAAATAATTTCAGTTTCATTCTAGTTTAAGATGTATCGAATGTCACTAACTCCCAATTTATATGTTGTAAAGTCACATAAAAGTTCTTACTGACTAGTACTTACTAAAATTGGGTTGTGAGTGACATGCGAAGGCCTATCCACTCGCTGCGAAGCACAGATAAATTATTAGTTAATTGGTATTATGATTGAAGTTATTAAAAGGTGACCGACATTTTATAAAAGTGTCATTAGAATTTTAATTGAATAGTTTGGATTTTACAGTTTTACATATTTAATTGAACAGTTCGGTCAGCGCACCCGCGACGTACGCATCGATAATTAGCTGCGCGCGAGCAATAACTTACGATTGTGACCTAAGATACCGGTTTTGCTCAAAAATGGTTAAGTGTTCGAAATGTAGCAAAAACGTCACCAAGAAAATACCTGGACTGCAGTGTGGGAAGTGTAACAAGTGGTTGCATGCTTCATGTATCCCAATAACGACCGAGCAACTTAGTGCATTATGCGGCACGGAGGCGGTAGAATGGAAATGCAAAGCGTGTAACCCGCAGTACAGAAACAAACGGATTTCTGCAATCCTTCCCGATCCAGAGGACGACGACAACACCGACACAGAACAGGTGATCATGATAAAAGACAGGTGTAGTGATGAATTCCTGAGAGAACTACGCAACGATATACGCAACGCAATTAAAGACGAGATGCAGCGTACCCTCCAGTTCTACTCTGATAAAATTGATGACTTCCAAAAAAGAATTGAAGATTACGAAACTAAGATGAAAAGCATCGAGAACCAAAACAAGGATTTGCAAAACAAATACGCTAATATGCAACTTAAGTACAGTTACATGGAACAAAAAACTAATTCAATTGAACAAAACCAATTAGACAGTAAAATTGAAATTTGTGGGGTAGAGAAGAAGGAAAAAGAAAATACCATAGAAATTGTTAAAAAAGTAGCACAAGCGATTCAAGTCAATTCTGAAGACGTCATCAGCGCCTATAGAAAGGAACGCCGAGCAGCGGCTGCACAGCAGCGAGTAGCCTCGTCCATCATCGTGACCCTGAAGACGGGCCAGCGCGACAACTGGCTCACAGCCGCCAAAACCAGAACCATCACGGGCCAGGACGTTGGACACCCAGAGGACTCCAGGATCTTCCTGCGGGAGGCGCTTACCCCGGCAACGGCGTTTCTTCTATGGAAAACAAAGAACGAACTCAAAAAGGACGATCTCTTTAAATATGTGTGGTGTAAAGGAGGCAATATACTGGTAAGAAAGCATGACCAAGCCAGGATTCAAACCATAAGAAGCGAATATGACATTGAAAAATTGTTGAAGGCCGTGGGATGAAACTGGTATGTCGGCTTTTCTATGATATCTTTATTTGGAACTGCTATAGGAAGTTACTAGATACTAAATATTGATTAAAATTAGTATACCTAAAATAACCACAACCTTGTCTTGATGTCCGACGAAAATATTATAATCGAAAGTAACTACAAAACCTGGGATGAGTATATTCACTCACTTACACCCTTTCAAAATTTAGTTATTACTCTACACGTTAATATACGATCCTTAATTTTAAACTTCGCGTTCGTTGAATATTTAATATGTAACAGTAAACGTAATATTGATGTATTAATATTAACAGAAGTAAATATTAATTCTGATTGTATCTCCTTGTATAATGTTCCTAATTACACCATGTACTCAAAGCTAAGATGTAATAGAAGAGGTGGGGGTATAGTCCTGTATGTGCATAATAATTATCATTTTGAACAACAATGCACAAACACACACTTCTTTGAATCAATCGTTGGTTGTCTGCACGTAAATCCCGACCATAAAATAAATATTTGTGCTGCATATAGACCTCCAGACACTGATAAGACTTGTTTTGTACGGGAATTGCATACCTTGTTGGAAGGATTCGACAAAAAGACCGATTTATTATTGATGGGTGACATTAACATTAACTTAAAATTACGGAATAGTATTTGTACCATCTATTTAAACAAAATGAGTGAACTATGAATGGTATGTGGTATCACGCAATATACGCGGGTAGAAAAGAAAGGAAATCATATATGTAGCTCATGTTTAGACCATCTATTTATGCGCAGTATGAGCGGGGCTCAGGCGCTATCAGGGGTTATACATACTGCACCAGCTGATCATTACATCATAGGCTGCGCGTGTTTGCGCGAGCCGCCTTGCACTTCATCGGGGCAGGAGCGGCGCACGCACACATCCATAGACAATAGGCGCGTGCTATCACTCATTAAAACTGTTGACTGGAAAGAAGGACTTGTTTACGAATGCCCGGAACAAGTAGTCGATTTTATTATTAAGCAATTTCAACGTATTTATAAAGAGTGTAAAATAGTAATCAAATCGAAACGCGGTTATGTAAGAAAAACATGTGAATGGGCAAATAATAAAGTTAATTTCATGAGCAACAGGCGAAACGAACTTTTCGAAATTTGGAAATCTAACCCTAACAACTTAAATAATAGAATAATATATAATAAATACCGAAATAACACCAATAAATATATAAATAAAATTAAAAATCGATATTATTTTAATAAAATAAAGGACAACTTTAAAAACACTAGAGTGGTATGGGGCATTGTTAACTCGTTATGCGGCAATGTCAGCAAGTCTATAGAGGAGACGGTATTACGTGCCTTCAAATGTCAGGAAAAGGAACTAGCATGTAATTTTGCGACGGCATTCCAGCGTAATGTGGATTCTATTACACAAACTTGCAATACGTCGATGCTAATCGAATCCACATACTGCAATGAGCCAAAAATAGTTATGCGATTAGGGAAAATAACAAACGACATGACAAATAAAATAATAAATAAACTAAACAAAAACAAAAGCCCGGGCTACGACGGAGTTCGCGCCTCGGACTTGCAACATATCGCAAATGAAATCACTCCCTTGATTACCCATTTAATAAATACATCCTTAGCCTCGTGCACGTACCCGGATATATTAAAAATAGGTACAATTCGGCCAATATATAAGAAGGGCCCAAAAAATGATTATAATAACTATAGACCCATCACAATACTTTCGTGCATTGACAAAATAGTTGAGCGTTACATAGGAGATAAAATCAATTCTTTCTTACAACAACACAACATTATTAATAATAAACAAATTGGCTTCCAAAAAAATAAAAGTACCACGCAGCTGCTAGGTAAATTCTGTGATGAGATTAATGGGTATTTAAACAAACAAGAGCACATAATAGTAATTTACATAGATTTTAGTAAAGCTTTCGATACCCTAGTGTACAGTACTCTATACAAAAAACTAGAACAGAACGGAATTCAGGGCCCCCTACTAAAATGGCTTGCTAGCTACCACAGCAACAGATTTACCGCAGTTAAACTAGGGAATTACTTTAGTGACATGACAAAAACATCAAAAGGTACAGCACAGGGATCCATAATTGGTCCGACCGAATATCTTTTGTATGTCAACGATATGTGCAATACAGTTGGAGAAGAATATGTATATCAGTTTGCCGACGACACCTGCATAGTGGTAGCGGATAGGGACATAAAGACTGTCGAACGAAAAATACAGGATATATTCGACACCCTATGTAGATGGTCACATGATGTTGGTCTCATACTAAACGCTGATAAAACTAAAGCTATGCACATACATTCCTCACACAATAAGTCATCTTACATTCCGGTAATTAAAGCTCATGCCCACAGTTGCCTCCATTTACCACGCAATAACTGCGACTGCCCTGCTATCGATTTTGTAAAGGAACATATGTACATAGGCTTATTGATTGACTTTAGATTTAACTGGCAACCGCACACTGAATATGTATGCAATAAACTTAGATCATTCCTAGGAAGATTAAATATCCTGAAATATAAGATCCCATACAACACCTTAAGAATGTTATATCTAGCTTTAGCAGATTCGGTTATACGATACGGTCTCAGCAGCTACGGAAGATCGTACAAAACCAATCTAGCCAAAATATTTAATCTACAGAAAAGTATACTAAAAAATATTATACCAAAAAATTTAAAAATAACTTACAGTAATAACTACTCTCACCTTTTCCAATATTGTAAGGTACTTCCCGTGCAAAACATGGTCAAACTTTCCATACTCAAGGAAGAATATAAATACATTACCAACTTGAATGAATACCACCGTTACAATAGGCTAAGGAGTTTATCTAATGCACACAGATTTTTATTACCAGCAATGAAAAACGTTTACGGCATGAGAACCAATCATTACATGCTTCCAAAAATAATAAATAGTCTCCCAAAACACATACAAGATTTATACCTATCCAACCCTATATCAACTAAAGATGTAAACAAGTATTATATGTCAAGCAACAACTATGATTACGCCTAGTAACCAACCAAGTTATTGTTCATCAGTGATACAGTAAACGGAATGTAAGTACATATATTGATGTAAACTAACATACCTACTTAAATAGTAAATAGTTAGACCGTACTATAGCTGTAAATAAGCCACTAATGGCTTTAGCACCTAATTATGAAACTCTGCGATAATTATGAATTATTTGGAACTTTAAATAAAAAAAAAAAAAAAAATTCATAATTCTACGCATTAATTTTCGTTAGTTTATAAACTAACAATGTCATATCGTCAAATTGTGAACTGAATAAAATTTGCCTGATTCGGAACGCAACCTGTGCGCTGTTTGGTTGAACGAATTATTCCATTTGCATCAGTTTCCATCACTTACGTCAGAACATGATTGTTTTTTTTGTTATTCAGACATTTTATTCCATTTATTTCGGCATCCAGCAGTGTCGACGGAGCCCCGCTGCGCGGGGCACCTATTTCTGGGCGCTTTGCCCTTCGGGCAATTGAAGATACCTAACTAACCTAACCTACCTAGTCTTTGTGTACGTTCCGTAGCAAGCCGATTTGATCTCAGTTTACAATTTGACGATTCGACATTGAAAGTTTATAAACTAACGAAAAATATTGCGTTAAATTGTGAACGGTTTTGACAGTTCACAATTTTTCGTCAGTTTATAATATCGCGAGTAAGATTATAAACTGAAGGTGTTCACAATCTAACGGTGACATATACACATGTTTCATTTTCAAGTAGACAAAAATATCTGACACGTCCTAACGGCCCTAGAAATAGTCGTGTCTGATGTTTCTACGCCTTTTGTTGTATCAGATATTAATGCTGGTGATTGTACATCTACTTAATCGTAGCTACTGTGAAGTAAAAGACTACTTAATATAGACGTCGATTCCATTAAGTTGCACCCCTTAGACTTTGTGGGACACGATGCGAACGAGGTTCAAACCAAGCGTTTCATTAAACATTATACTTACATTACTTACCTACTTAAAAGCTCGCTCAACGTAAGAGGCCATAGATTATGAGAACGGGATACCTCTGTTGCGCTCTCTATCACGCCAATCATGGTAATTGGTAGGTAAGTGCAACAGAAGTGTCGCGTTCCCACATATTCATTCATATAGGAGTTTGAACTAAACGTTATCAAAAGAATAGGTTTTACAAATAGAACGCAGGGCAACTAGTTCCTATTGAGACAAATACACACTGAAAAAATATCGCCTACTTACGTCTATTGGTTCAAAGCGTGAGCCTGTGTAGTGTACCTGTCATGATCTAGGTTAAAACCTTGTCATATGCCATGATCTTCAGAATATCTCATTACCTCTGACATAATCATCGAAGCGTTTGATACAATGTCATCACCCACTCACGTAATCATGTGGTCTCGATGCTTTAATCATGTCGAGGATTGCCAACTTAGTATGCAGCGCGTTCTTCATGCGAGACGAACACAGCTCGCATGACGCCATCGGCATCGGTAGTTTATCTGTTTTGACCGAAGCTTGTTTCGGAATTTGATGATGAATTGCCGTTTAGAAATTAGGAATCATCGCTGAAGTTTTTTTTAAGTTTATCTGAGCAATGGCATTGTGCGCGACAGAACACACCTTCCATGCCACCTGCGAGTGGCCGACGTGAGAGGGAGATGTATGCCTAAGAATAAGAGGGACAGAGCATCCCAATTTATTATGGTAATAATAAATAAGTAATACCTAATAGTATTTTGAATACCCTATTTAAAGTTAGAATGCGATAACGCAATAGTTCAGCTCATAAAGCTTACCGCTAATTTGGAAAGCGAGTAATTTGTTTTAAAACCATGTACCGACAGTACATTTATATTGAATAGCCCATAGGGAGGCTAAAGGTACGAAGTACCCATTGTAATAATTGCATAAATATCGCTCTGCGGAGAGCCGCCCGTCTCCGAGGGAGAGACGCGGGCAAATGAGCTTAGGAACCGGCAACTCGAGACTATATCTATAGCGAGTCCGTGAACAAGTCACATCTGTGACTAGCATACCTAAATTCACTCAAGCCAATAGAGGCAGCAATGATTACACAAGTAGCGTAACGCGAATTGCGCTGCTTGTGTAAGCTTATTTGTGAATATTAATAATAAATAGGACCCCAGAACATGCCTGGGCATATAGGAAACCTCATTTTAGGAGGAAAGATGTAATGTAAATTAATAAGCCCGAGTATATCAGGAAGGCATTACCATAGCGTGAGCCTTTAACGTATTGGTCAAGTTCGAGTCAGATTTCCTGATTGGTTAATATTATTGTATGGAAGAATTGCAAAGTGACAGGTCGTCATGGTGAAATGCGCCTATTGTGCTCGGCTTAAACAGGCATAATTATATAACCGTTTAAGCTAGAATAGTGAATGATACGTCAAATTAAAGCGCATGTGACGCGCCGTACTTTAAAAGAAGTACTATAACAATTTATATGTAAATTCAGTAATTAGAGCCGAAGAGAGCCTATTATATGTAGAAAGGTCTGCCTAAAATAAATGTAGAAATAATTCCTGTAAATTGAAATAACACGTCAGGAGGCTGAAAGCAGCAGCATTATATAAGGCTACGGCCATAGCTCCCTCCTGAAAGTCGAATTGTTCCAACAAGGCTTTCTTATTGGAATGTAGAATGTTTAATTGGTTTTTTTATAATGAAAGTAGGCGAGGCCTTAATTTATGCCATAAATTAGGAATTATTTAATTGGCCTAAACCAACAAAATATTGCGTGCCTAAGCTCCCTCGACTTGGATCGAGTTAGGGGTATAAAAGAGGCTCCAGGGCTCAGTACAAATCGTGTCCCGCTAGCTCCAACAAGTAGAGCTCCTATTTAGTAAATTGTAAACTCGTGTATCAGTGAAAATTATATCTTTATTATCAAATCCTTTTGCCTTTTATCATCACCCCACCCACCATCAGCGCAGCAGAGCTACGGGGATTGACACTCCCAAAAGAGTTGTTGGTCGTTCGGCGAGCGGTTCAAACGCCGCGGTTCACCCGCGCGGTTTGAACGCCGCGTTTTTAAAAACGCCCATTGTTAGGTGGCTGGCGATTTGCCCGTCTCAGCGCAGCAAGGCGGACGGGGCATCGTTCACAGTCGTTTTGGTCCTTCGAGCCGGATCTGTGGATCCGAAAAAAGTGAAAGTGAATACAAGTGTGGGTACTCAAATAAACTGGCTTGGGGGTTGTAAAGGCAACGGTGATAGTACGAGCAGTGTATCTCGAAATTTGGTGCTATAGTGCGACCGTGAATAGTGAAAAAACGGAATATTGTATACGTATGTGTGTCAGTGCGTCGTGATATCATAGACCAAAAGCAATACGTGCGGTATATTGCAGAAACGCCCTTTCATGCTTGTAGGGTAGCTTGCCGAACGCGCAACCGCAAGCATTCGAATAGAAGGAGCATTGAATTACTGAAAATAGCAGACACCGAGATGTCAGGAAATAAGAAAAGGATAACAAGATCCACAACTTCGGCCCAAGAAAATGAAGAAAGAGCAAGATTCTTGGAACGAGGAGCTGACGCCGCGCAGGAACACGCACGAGGAAGATCGGCTGATCGGCGCGACAAGCCGACTAAAAGTGGCGCATATGCCAAGCACACCCTCAAAGCTGCTCGGAAGATGCAGCCGCCAACCAAGGCCCAGGATGTAGTCTTGGAACCTGAACAAAGAACGGAGACACCAGCCCCAAGGGGTGCAGATGATACTATCGTAGCCGGACTCCAAGGAGGGACAGCCCCGGCACGTCTAATAAATATGGGTCAACCCCAATCTCCGTCCGTGGATACCACAACACTGTGGCGAAAGGACTTAGAGAAGCGGCTGCAGCGCCAGCCTACGAACATTCCGCTAGATGCCCCCGGCGGTAGGGTCATCAGTGTTCCCCCAGCAGGGGAGGGACGTCATGATAAAACCTTGACTGAAAAGGAAGTAACGTTCGCAGAAACGTCTACACCACATCGACCGACGTCTATACGGTCCAACGAAAGTCGTTTATCAGCAACCAGACTATTAGAGCTGGAATTAGAGGAGAGAGATCAATTAGATATGTTACGACGTAAGGAGATAGAGCTACAGCGAGAAGAAATAAATTTAGAACGCGAATCAGTTAAACGACGCGCCCTGTTAAAGCGAACGAGGGAAGAGTCAGAGTGCTCGGAACGGGACGAGCAATCAACTACAGGTTCCGTGGCTAGATGGATAGATGAGAGCAAAGAAAAGGCACGTGAGGCCACTCTCAGACGAGGGGAAGTACCTCTAGGATTACCCCCCACTAGACCACTCGGAACGCGCTCGCCGCCGCGAGCTTATGAGCGGAGAGAAAGATCGCCGCCATACGAACCGCAGACGCCACAGACGAGGTACACAAACGAAACCTCGCCCGAAGTGATGGTTCAGTTGTTTGAACGGATGCAGATGGCAGCCAGACCGGCGCCGAAAGAGGTTTACGAGCTACCACCATTCTACGGGGATATTTCGGAATGGCGAAGCTTCATGAATGTTTATGAAGAATCGAATCGCAGATTCAAATTTGGAGACTATGAAAACGTAGCAAGACTACGCGCAGCGTTGAGAGGTGACGCGAAAACATGTGTGAAACACATATTGTCGACGGCAGTGAGGCCGGAGTTAATCATGAAGGTATTGAATAAGCAATACGGAAGGAGCGATTTCCTAGTCGATAAAGCACTAGAGGACCTGAAGAGAATGCCTACAGTAGGCGATAGTGCTCACGACCTCAACCAATTCGCCATTAAAATTGTAAATATCGCTAGCACGGTGACAGATTTAAATCAGCGATGTTATGCAGAAAACCCCATGTTAGTTAGAGAGGTCACTGATAGACTGAGCCCGCACCTAAGAAGCAGGTGGTGTGAATACGCTCGCAGATATGAGCATGAAGGAAAGACAGAAATAGAAAGGCTGTCCGATTTCCTTATGGAGGAATCAGAGATGCAGATGTCCTTCACTCACCCTCGTGCGCCTATGCAACGACCACGAGCGGATTTCCCGAGCGACAGCGCTCGGGCGGGGCCTCCGCGCGCCTCTAACCCATGGCCCAATAGAGCGCGCGGACCGCAACGACCCCAAGAGTGGGGCGGGCGGCAACCACGCCCCCAGGAAAGGCAAGAATACGAAAATAAGCCTGCAAACGCTTACACACGCGTTACGTACGCCACCCAAAACGCCGACGAGCCGCCCAGAGAACCTAAGCAGGAAAATCCGCCTAGGTGGGAACATCCGCCGAAGATAAATTGGAGGGAAGAATCTCCTCGCGCTTCGAGCAACGCCGAAGAAAATAGCTACGTATCAACATCAAGTACAACGCAAGTACTCTTAAAAGTAATGCCAGTAGTGTTATCCGGACCTAAGGGGAAAGTTAGGGTGTACGCACTGCTGGACGAAGCATCTACGGTCAGCATGATAGAAGAAAATGTCGCTGACCAAATAGGGGCCACTGGCCCGGAAGAAACATTAGAAGTAAAAGGAATTGGCGCAATATGCCATACGACAAAAAGCCAAACAGTACACGTATCAATCCGAGCGAAATTAGGAGGGGACACACACCCGATGACGCTACGAACGGTACCGGGATTAAAAATAAAGGGTCAAAGAGTAAGTAGGCAACTCATAGAACTATATGACCATTTAGAAGACGCGCATAGCGCTTGTTTTGAAGTAGGAGTACCCCAAATATTAATCGGAGCCGACCACTGGGAATTAATGGTACCCGAGGAAATAAGAGTGGGCCCTAAGGGCGCGCCAGTGGCGGTAAAGTGCGCCATAGGATGGGCAATATATGGCCCCGCGCCAAGGTATATGGATACTTGCGATCGCACCAAGTATTACGAACAACAAAGTGAAAACGCGAAATAGTGAATAGTGCAAATATATTCGACAACACAAGCGCCAAGGCGGCGCTCATGGTGCCAAATAGCACCAAGACCGACCCGCGGTCGCCCGCGGTTGGTCGCAGCGGCCGACACCTCGACTCCCGGACCAGCGGGGTCAATTTCAACCACGGCGCCCGAGAGCGTCGCGATCTCCAATCCTGCAAGGACGAGCCCGTCCTACAATACCGGCACTACACGCCGCGGGACGACGGTGGCGGCTTGCGGCAAACGACGCCCCACCGACCCAGCCGGTTATCCGGCCCGCCACACGAATGGTGGCGCGAGCCATAAAAATGGCCACTACTAAGTGAGTTAAAGTGAAATAAAAACAGTGAGTGAACTAGAAAGTGCGAATCAATGACAGTGAGTGAACTAGATAGTGCGAATCAATAAGTACGACAAAGTACCACGGTACAAACATTAAGTGAAATGCGATTAGGGCATTGGTGTGTGCTGTTGCTTAGCGATACCGTCTTTAGTATGAGTCTTCAACTCATACTGAGGGGGAGGATTGTGCGCGACAGAACACACCTTCCATGCCACCTGCGAGTGGCCGACGTGAGAGGGAGATGTATGCCTAAGAATAAGAGGGACAGAGCATCCCAATTTATTATGGTAATAATAAATAAGTAATACCTAATAGTATATTGAATACCCTATTTAAAGTTAGAATGCGATAACGCAATAGTTCAGCTCATAAAGCGTACCGCTAATTTGGAAAGCGAGTAATTTGTTTTAAAACCATGTACCGACAGTACATTTATATTGAATAGCCCATAGGGAGGCTAAAGGTACGAAGTACCCATTGTAATAATTGCATAAATATCGCTCTGCGGAGAGCCGCCCGTCTCCGAGGGAGAGACGCGGGCAAATGAGCTTAGGTTTTTTTTTTTTTTTTTTTTTTTTTTTTTTTTTTTTTTTTTTTTTTTTTTTTTTGAACCTGACTGTTGCTATGATAGGACGAACCCAATATAGCAGTCGAACTGCGTGGTTGGAGGGTAGCTTGGGGAAAATCCAAGGGGAACCTCCGGCACGACCACGCGGGAAGGGGTAAACACTGGAATACTCTAAAAGTTTGCGCTCCAGTGAGATTGGTTGAACGGTTTCAACCGAATCTGAGGTGTGAGTGGTGATGAACTACTGGGATTGCTGGTTCGCTAAAACCTACCCTAGCTGAGAAGAGTCCAGCAAGAAACTCAGCTAGGCCCGACATCGGTCGGGTTTGTCGGACTGACTCTACCCGGTATGCGGCGGTACCGGGACGAATATGGACTATAAGTGTCTGTGTTGTCGCGATCACGCGGTGGACGTCCCCGCCGGCGGGAACGCTGTAGTGTACGCGCTGAGTTGGACGCCGAAAGCGCAGCCTTCCATCTTTCGATGGACTCTGTGATTTCGTCGTCCGGATCCGTGAGTGTGTGCCTAGGACGCCGGACCGTGCGGCCCCTAATCAGTGAACGCCGAGTGACGACAGAGGGGGGAGGGACGGGAACGTAGTCAGCAGCCTTCCTAATTAACGGATTCCTATGGTGGGGAGCGTTGTCAAAATAACGTCTGGCAGCCTGCTTAAAGAAACCATACATGGTGCTAATCCCCATGTCGTGGTGCAGGCTGAGGTTCGATTGGTACCACGGGGCACCAGTCGCCCTACGGAGGAAACGATTCTGAATGACCTGAAGCGGTTTGAGCGATGACATAGGCACGTGAGCAAATACTACACTTGCATATGTCATGATAGGACGAACACAAGTTTTGTAGAGTGTCTGCTTATTTCTAAGTGACATTTTACTAAACTTGTTGATCATCGGCCCAAGCCTTCCTAACACGAACAACGCATGGTTGCGTACCCTACGGATGTGGCTACGGAAAGTCAGTTTCCTGTCGAGGGTTACTCCAAGATATTTGGCCTCGTTGACCCAGGGGATGGGTCGGTCAAACATCTGGATCGGAGCCACTCGTCTTTCTGTGCTAATGCAGTCAGACGGGTGGAAGACTATTGCAGTGCTTTTTTCCGGGTTGACTTCGATACGCCAAAGACGAAACCAGCGACCTAGGTCGGTGGTTGCCTCTTGGAGGTATCGCCGGATAGTAGCGTACTTACAATGAGTCGTAAAGAGCGCGGTGTCGTCCGCAAACAACCCCAGTTGCACATTAGGGTGCCTGGGAATGTCGTTCGTGAACAACGAGTACAAAGTGGGAGAGAGCACAGAGCCTTGCGGGACTCCGGCCCGGATGGAGTGTGGGATCGAGTACGTTCCCTCTAGTCGGTAACGAAAGCTTCGGTCCTTGAGATAATCTCGTATGGTGAGTACGAGTCTGTCCGGTATACCGAGCAGGTATAACTTGTATACCAGCCCGTTATGCCAGACCTTATCGAAGGCTTTCGCTACGTCGAGAAAGATCGCACCGGTCTTGAGCCCCTGGAAGCGAGAGAAACCGTCCAGCACGTGCTCCGTGACGCGGTGCACCTGTTGGACGCACAAGTGTCTGGATCTAAAGCCGAACTGCTCGTCAATGAGGAGGTTATTCTCAGCCGTAAATTTGAGAATTCTCGTGAGTAGGATCCGCTCGTATAGCTTTCCAAGGGAGCTAAGTAAGCTGATCGGCCTGTAAGAGGCGGGCTCGGTCCGGGGTTTACCGGGCTTCGCTATCCCTATGACCGTTGCACATTTCCACGCGGCTGGAAAGTGAGCATTGGTCAGTGCGGCATTGAAGATGCCAACCAAAAGGAGGAGGAGGGTTTCGGGGAGAAGTCTCAGAATGCGATTGGATATACCATCCGCACCCGGAGCTTTCCTAATACGAAGACGCCTGACAAGGTCACTGACTTCCTTAACCGACACCGGTGAAATGGTTGAAGTTACAGGGAGACGCGATCTCCTGTCCACCTCGGAATCGACCCACCTAATGTGGACTTCGTCGGTGTTGAGGAGGTTAGGCGAACATTGGGACTCTAAGCTGCTCGCAAGGCATTCGGCTTTATCACTATCCTCCTCCGCGGGGGTTTGGTGATTCGGTCGATTCAAGGGAGGGATGGTCCAACAGGCATCTGATTTGAGAGATCTCGCTAGTTTCCAGTAAGCCAGATGACTAGGCGTTATCTCCCCCATCAGATCCCTGAACGAGTTCTCCCGAAATTCGGCAATTCTCTGTTTGGACTCGTTTGACAAGTCCCTCAGGATTTGACGATTTTCGGCAGAAGGGTGATTTGAGTAGGTACGGATGGCGCGATTTTTCCTTGTCACCAACTCTCTCAATTCCCTAGGTAGGGGTCGGTTTTGGATATCCTCCGCCGACACCTCCCTTGAGGCCTCGCTTCGTACAGCGTTGAGATAGTTGGTGAAAGAATCGATCGCTTGGTCAGTCTGTTCGGTAGTGGTTATATTGTCAGGAATGTCTCTAAGCAGGGGGGGGTCTGTCTGTAGGAGACCTGATTGCACCTTGTCCCAGTCCACGAGTGTCCTGGTCCGTGGCGTACTATTGGGGTGAGGTCCTAGTCTCAAAAGGACTGGCCTATGATCCGAGTCAAGTTCGTGTATCACTTCTATAGAACGCAGAGATAACGCTACGTTCTTTAGTAATGCTATGTCGAGTATGTCAGGTCGGTGCTCTACGTTATGGGGAAAGTGAGTCGGTTCTAAGGGAGCGATGAGGTCGAAAGGGAGGCTCTCGATTAGGAGGTGATGAAGCCGATTGCCGTTGGGATTGGTTGCTACGCAACCCCAGCTGATATGCTTACTGTTTAGGTCCCCGGCCACGATGACCGAAGGACCTAAGGAGGCTAAAGAGTTGAGGTCAGTCAAAAGTAAGTCTCGTTGAGGTGAAAGGTAGGTTGACGCAATCGATATTGGGGGGTGACCCTCCATCGATATGCGACAGACCGACACTTCCATATTCGTCAGGGGCGGGGGATCGAGTCTTATGCAATGGAAGTGACTTCTATAGAAAATGAGCGTGCCCCCGAATGGCCTACCATCTTGCCTATCATCTCTAATCTGAACGTATCCAGGGACGCGAAAAGCTCTAGTGCTGGGTCGATAAAAGGTCTCTTGGACCAGGAGTAAATCTACTGAGTGATCGCGAAGGAAGTTCGTCACCTCGTCCTTCATACCTCTAAAGCCATTGGCATTGTAAATGCCAATGGTGATCGAAGCAGGTTTAAGCTTTAGGGATGTACTATACATACTAGTAGGCAGCGTGAACCTGGCTGCCGCTTGGTGCGGCGAGATACTGTGTCGTTGTTGCGAATAGGCGGGCAGTCAGGCCGCTCGCCACCTGCGGTGGGAGTACCTGAATTACCTGCATAAGCGCAGCGAGGGGATCAAAAGCAGGCCGGCCTGCTTGACTGGCGGCGGGCCCCCATGCAGGGGGGCTCGCCTGAGAGTGGGGCACAGAAGGCGCCGGGTGGGGACCTACGGCCGCAGAGGGCGGCAGGTTCCTAGGGGCACCTAATCCTACGGCCTGAAGGGCGGGGTAGTTTTGCGGAGTGCTATGGGGAGCAGCCCGGCTCGCCATTTGCTTGCTTCCCGAGGGGGGTGAGGACTTCGACTTTGCTCCGGTGTCACGACTCTTTGGGCGGCAAGGACAACCCCCATAGTTGGCAGTATGCCCATGGGGGAGCTTGCGGACCAAACAGTTGCAGCACCGTATGCCGTTCGGGTCCCTACAACCCTTTGGACGCTCGCAATCGCGAGTCGGGTGGTCACCAGCGCACTTGACGCAACGGGGGGGAGAGTGACAGCCACGGGCGCCGTGGCCGTATCTCTGGCAGTTATGACACTGGGAGAGATGAGTCCTCTTGTTAGGAGTCTCAGCCCTCACAGGCATTTTAAGGACCTCCTTAAGGGAATGGATTGCTTTGCGCTGGTCCGGGTCGGTGACTACTAGTACCATATCGTACTTCCCTTTCTGCTTATTGTAGAGGCGATGAACCTCCCTGACGGCGATCCCCTTGCGTTTGAGATCCTCAGCTACCTCGTCCTCCGGGATGTCCTTGTGGATGCCCCGGAGGACGGCCCTATAACCTTTCTCTTCGACGGTCAGCCTCCGGTTGTAAGCCATTGACTGCTCGTTGAAGAGACGGGTCAGGGCACGGTAGTCTTCGGGTCCCTGGACCGTAATTCGCACCCCTTCCAAGGGCGGCTTCAAAATCTCCGAACCGACCACACGGATCCCACGCTGACTGGCTATGGCCATGGCAGTGTGGTACCTATGTGTGTCGATCAAGACACATGAGTCCGGCTTGTCCGGGTTGCCTATCGGAGTCGAGCTGGGGGCCGAAGACCCGCCGTCCGTTGCCGGAGCGGCACTAATGGCCGGAGGGGCCTGCGCAGAAGGCGCGGGGGGGGCGGCGGGAGTCCGATGGGCTTTCTTCGCCGGCGAATCGGCCCTAGGAGACTTCGGCAGCGTACGTTTTCCCTTACGGCTGCTGCCTACGAGTTCCCACTTTGTCGTGTCCATGTCATGGTCAGAGTAGAGCAAAGCGAGATTCTGTGCGTCGGTCAGTATCTCTGTCGAGGGACTGCGGGGGAGGGTGGGGGCGGAGCGGCGACGTGGGGCAAAATCGCGTTCCTCCGGTGAGGAGCGAGAGCGCGATTGCCTCACGTCTGCGTCCGCTGCGGGGGGGGCCTGAAGGGCCGGAGAGTTGACTTGGGCAGACGCGGCTGCCTTTACAGGCTTGTTTTTACCCTTTTTGGGTGGTTTGGCCTTAGGGGCCTGGGGCGGGGGAGCAGGCATCGCTACTGCCCCCGGCATCGGCGGTGGCAGTGGCGGTCCCATGGTGGCCTGAGGGGCCTGGGCGGCCAGAGTGGCAGCCGGAGTGGCCGGAGGGGCCTGGTGATGCGAGTCAGCGATTGCGGGGCTGAAGGGTTTCATGGGAGTCGCCTGGGCCGAGCCGGTGACCCCACCACTGAGAGCCAACTTGAGTTGTTGGTTCTCAGTGGCGAGGCGGTCGATTTCGGCCTGCATGACCCTCATGACTTCTTCCATCCTCGCGATCCTGTCTTGCATTTCCATCCTAACTCTTGTCGGTCACCGCCTACTTAAACGCCTAGTGGGAACCGGAAGGTTATCCTAATGTCGGTGTTGAGTCTTGTCCACTTGTCCGCCGTGTTAGTGTCAACTATGTGTCCTACACACGATGGGAAAGAGTCGGACTGACCGCAGTAATGGGCTTCGTGGTGGTATCCACCCCACACAGTGACTTCGTTGGCACAGTTAGTATCCGTCACTGTGCAGCCACTGCGAGCGTGGTCTTTCAAAGGGACTGAGACCCGGGTCTGACTTGCGAAAGTCTTAACTAGCGGATAGCCACTGATGGTGTCTAGCCCACAGCACAATGACTGCGACCACTACGAGCGTGGATTTCCAGAGGGGCTGAGACACGCGGGTCGACTGGGGACTTAGAAAGTCTGAACTACACACCCGATGCTTCCACGTGGTGATTGATTGACGATAATCACCTCGTGGGGGAGCGATAAGAGCGCGCAGGTAGTCGGAACTATAATCGGGTTACAGACAACAATAGGACCAGAGCGCACTTAAAAGCACGACCTCACTCTACCGCTGCCGCAACCAGAATGAATGAATGATGAGCTTAGGAACCGGCAACTCGAGACTATATCTATAGCGAGTCCGTGAACAAGTCACATCTGTGACTAGCATACCTAAATTCACTCAAGCCAATAGAGGCAGCAATGATTACACAAGTAGCGTAACGCGAATTGCGCTGCTTGTGTAAGCTTATTTGTGAATATTAATAATAAATAGGACCCCAGAACATGCCTGGGCATATAGGAAACCTCATTTTAGGAGGAAAGATGTAATGTAAATTAATAAGCCCGAGTATATCAGGAAGGCATTACCATAGCGTGAGCCTTTAACGTATTGGTCAAGTTCGAGTCAGATTTCCTGATTGGTTAATATTATTGTATGGAAGAATTGCAAAGTGACAGGTCGTCATGGTGAAATGCGCCTATTGTGCTCGGCTTAAACAGGCATAATTATATAACCGTTTAAGCTAGAATAGTGAATGATACGTCAAATTAAAGCGCATGTGACGCGCCGTACTTTAAAAGAAGTACTATAACAATTTATATGTAAATTCAGTAATTAGAGCCGAAGAGAGCCTATTATATGTAGAAAGGTCTGCCTAAAATAAATGTAGAAATAATTCCTGTAAATTGAAATAACACGTCAGGAGGCTGAAAGCAGCAGCATTATATAAGGCTACGGCCATAGCTCCCTCCTGAAAGTAGAATTGTTCCAACAAGGCTTTCTTATTGGAATGTAGAATGTTTAATTGGTTTTTTTATAATGAAAGTAGGCGAGGCCTTAATTTATGCCATAAATTAGGAATTATTTAATTGGCCTAAACCAACAAAATATTGCGTGCCTAAGCTCCCTCGACTTGGATCGAGTTAGGGGTATAAAAGAGGCTCCAGGGCTCAGTACAAATCGTGTCCCGCTAGCTCCAACAAGTAGAGCTCCTATTTAGTAAATTGTAAACTCGTGTATCAGTGAAAATTATATCTTTATTATCAAATCCTTTTGCCTTTTATCATCACCCCACCCACCATCAGCGCAGCAGAGCTACGGGGATTGACACTCCCAAAAGTGTTGTTGGTCGTTCGGCGAGCGGTTCAAACGCCGCGGTTCACCCGCGCGGTTTGAACGCCGCGTTTTTAAAAACGCCCATTGTTAGGTGGCTGGCGATTTGCCCGTCTCAGCGCAGCAAGGCGGACGGGGCATCGTTCACAGGCATGTTTGACTCGTCAATGGCAGGATCTCTTGAAACGAACCATAATACCCAATGTCTTATGTTTTTAACTCCTTTACCTAATCGTAACCCAGCTTCCCTAGATTCAATATGCCTATAGGTACTTGTAAACCAATACATTCTACTATTATGTCTATTTCTAATATTACCTGTGATTTTGCTAATCGAAACGGAGAAACACAGAAACAAAGCGGATTTGTTTCCATCTTTCATGTCAGAAGTAAACGGTATGTGATGTTGTGACACTTGTGATTGTGACTGACTGAGCGTAAGTTAAATCCCGATATTAGTAAAGAGATACCTGTACAGGTGTATTGACTGAGTACTAGTTTTATTAGATACTCACCTACTTATACCAATTGAGACAGTTTAAATTAGTCCTAATACGTAGGCAGAAGCTAAGGCGCGAGTTTATTGTACAAAATTGTATCTTCCTTAATTTTTGCCTCAGACTTGCTCACACAAAAATAAGCTCAAGCGTTGCTGGTGCCTCCATCTATTCAATAAAGTGTTTCCATGCATACCAACTAGCAACTGATGATGTTAAGCTCCCTATCACCTACATAATCGTATCGCAAACAAGCCATACTCCTACCGCCTTTGAGGGCTGGCTCGGTTATAATATAACCTGAATTAACTGGTACAGGCATACCACTTGCCGCAAATTGGTACGTAAGGTACCGTTGGGTAATGTGAAATATTAGGTAGTTACAGGGATCGCTTGGGAGAAGTTACCCAATTGATAGATTGACAGAATGGTTTTCCTTGAACCTACCTCTCTTTTAAAGATTGTCATTACAATCGATTTCTTTGTCCCTATCCTAAATTGGGTTTTGCATATTATAATTTGTTATGTTATTTCCTTTTTAGGGTTCCGTACTCAAAGAGTAAAACGGGACCCTATTACTAAGACTCCGCTGTCCGTCCGTCCGTCCGTCCGTCTATCTGTCACCAGGCTGTATTTCACTGATACCGTGATAGTTCCAGCTGAAATTTTCACAGATGATGTATTTCTGTTGCCGCTATAACAACAAATACTAACAACAAATACTAAAAACACAGAATAAAATAGTTTTTATAGATAATGGTACGGAACCCTTCGTGCGCGAGTCCGACTCGCACTTGGCCGGTTTTTTATGTTAGTTAAGGCCGCAGCAGCATAAAATATCCTCAACTTTCACAGAACGAAAGCTACAATCAGCAGATCGATCACGTAACGCATTTTACGAACGTCGGGTAGGTCTAAATGTCACTTTTTATCTGGAAAATTGACAGTTAAATTGTACCGACGCGCGTTCGGAACGTTACGTGTTTACCCCCCAGGGCGCTATATATGCGGAAATACCTCAAAGCTTAACATGATTAGCTCTAACATTTACCACCTTTTCACTAGGTGTTAAATAAAGGTTCTTCTTCTAAAGGCCTTCCAGCTAAGGCTTTTTTAAATCGTATTGCATTATTCCTGAGTCAGCGAGTCTACGTGTTCACAAATGAATATCTAAGTTCTTCACCCATTTTGCTGCGTTTCCACCTAATTATATTAACAGAGGATCTCCAGTGTACTTCCTTTTTGGGCACTCGTGGATAATGTGATTGGTTGGCTGTATAGATGCCCCACAGTCACACTTCGGCTAAGGTCATTCACCGTCACAAATTAGATACCAGAAAGCACAATTGCCTTGTATCTCCTCTGAAATCAAAACGTCCGCATATCGCCAGTTCGCCAAATAAGCGCCTGTCCGCTCTTTGAAACGCATCACGCAACGCTCATGTTAGTCATGTTGCATGGAATGAGCCGGTGCATTGAGAATTGAGATTAAGTTCGCTAGTTCTGTGCTAATTGGAATTGAGTTGAGGCTGTTATTTATAAAATTAAGCGCAATAAAATTGGATGGTGCAATACTCGTACATTGCAATTTATTTTAGTTCTAACACAACCTTGTATTGTTCATGAATAAAACTGCATGACTATGACGTCTAATAAACCTTTGTTCTCACTTTCCTTCCTTTCTTATGTCTTCTGACTATCTGACGGGGGGAAATTTCTAATGTGAATGGAAAAGATCGATGCTGTGTCGGGACGTGTAAGGCCGTCTTATGTAGATGCAGGTATAAAAGATGATATAAGTCAGTTTTTTAATGTGGTTCAAAGTGTACTTAACAATATGGTTAAGAGACTGAAAAAGATACAATACCTACAATTCTTTTTATAGCTACGCTTTAATTAATTTCACAAATTAACTGCATTCGAGCCACAAAGAGGTCACTTAGCGATATTAAACGCGGCACACTGTTGCTACGCCTAAAATAGGTCACAGCCTCGAAATCGCAGCTAGTGAAAAACTAACCCACAATTTACTCCCAACATAGCCTTAATTAAGTGGAGTTCATGTTCCTGGAACGTTTCCGCGTGTTCTCGTGAAGGTATGAACTCGGAAGTAGTGTCGAGGGGCCCTCGCTTTGTGGACGTGCTGCAAAACGACTTTAAAATCCCGTGGGCGGAAAATTTATGCATAAAGACCCGGAGTGCACGAATTTGTGAGTGTTTGTGAGAAGCTTGGTTTTAATTAACTTTTTTGATGCCTTATCTTATTCAAGGCCAATTATTCACATATGAGTCATGTCGCAGAAAAATGCGGAAAAATGCTGCTACGCGCTACGGCGTATCACATGTAGCGTTGATTGGCTTCGAATGGGTTAATACGAAGGCTTTGGAAGGAACAAAAAAAAAGTTTACTATTGAAACATTATTGCTTTTAATTAATTTCACAAATTAACTGCATTCGAGCCACAAAGAGGTCACTTAGCGATATTAAACGCGGCACACTGTTGCTACGCCTAAAATAGGTCACAGCCTCGAAATCGCAGCTAGTGAAAAACTAACCCACAATTTACTCCCAACATAGCCTTAATTAAGTGGAGTTCATGTTCCTGGAACGTTTCCGCGTGTTCTCGTGAAGGTATGAACTCGGAAGTACACTCGCGAGCAAAAAAATCGACTCAACATTTTTTTGAATTTCAATGTGCAATATCTCTAAAACTAATATAGGTATTCGTAGCATAGTAGCATTTTCTGAAAGCTGGAAATGTAAGCTTTCAGAAAATATCAAATGCAAGTCATATTTTTTTCAGGTTCTGAAAAAAAACGTGATTTTTCACAAAGTGGGGGAAAACTGGTTAATTTCATAACCACAACATTGAAAGAAAACAAATTTTATGGAGGAAAAACCGTTTATTTTTCATTTTAATACCGCGTATTGCCACCATAGGCGTTTCTTACACACTCGATACGGTTCCTCATGGATCTTATCAGCTTTCTGATGGTGTCCTGCGGGCAAACGTCCCATTCCTCGACCAAAGCAGCTTGAAGGGCCAAAATCGTCTCCGGGGCTGGATCCCGCGCTCGAACCTTCCTCTTCAGGTAATCCCACATGTGCTCGATGGGATTCAAGTCCGGACTCAGCGGTGGCCAGGTAAGGGTGGGAATGCCGACCGCCGCCAGGTACGCTTTGGTCACTCCAGCGGTGTGACAAGGGGCGTTATCTTGCATCAAATGAAACCCCTCGTCAAAAAAACCTGCGTATGGGACAACATGGTCCTGCAGGATGTCAGTGATGTACCTATCCGCGGTCAATCCACCTCCTCAGCCGCCACCAGGGATGAAAACCAGCTCAGTCCTCGCCTCCATTGAAATGCCCGCCCACATCATGACGGAGCCGCCGCCGTAGGCGACTGTTTCTGAGAAGCAGCATTGTGCAAACCGCTCTTCAGGTCTTCGGTACACCCGTCCTCTTCTGTCGCTGCCATGGAGACAAACTCTGCAGTCATCAGTGAAGAGTACCCGGCTCCATTGCTCGTAGCTCCAATTTTCGTAGCGTGCTACGAAATCCTTGCGTAGGTCCCGATGTCTCTGCGTCAATTTGGGCCCCGTAGCTGGCCTTCTTGGGGTGAGGTTTGCTTGCTTAAGTCTTCGGCGAACTGTCCAAGAGCTCACGGGCACCTCACGGGTCCGCATCAGCTGCTGCTGGACGTCAACGCCGGTCAGGTGGCGATTCCGAAGACTGGTCGTCACGATGAAATGGTCCTCTCTCTCGGATGTGCATCTTCGACGGCCGGATCCCGGTCTCCGAGTAAGGGTTCCGGTCTCAGCAAATCGACGATAAACCCTGGAGACAGCAGACTGACTTAAATTCAGCTGTTCGGCAACTGAACGCTGAGAAAGTCCTTGATTCAGCAAGGCGACGACTTGGGCGGCTTCATTTTCGGTGGTGTCCATTTTTTCCAGGTGGTTTCAGTGGTCCAATTGCGAGAGATGTACACAGGTCAACTTGTGATAAGCGACTGATAAGAAAAACAGGTTAACACCTGTTTTTATGCATCCTGAAGGCGCTCAACTCGTGGGTAGTTCAAGGCGGTTAAATTTCAATTCCCGTTCAAACGAGCATATCCTGAAAGTTATGCGTCTGATTTTCATGATTGTTGCGTTTTTTAAAGCTGAATAAATTTATAACAACGTGGTATACTCATTTTTCCTGTAACATTTCCCAGTTGCGAAAAATTTGCCCTAAACCAAAAAATGTGGCGTGAGTCGATTTTTTTGCTCGCGAGTGTAGTGTCGAGGGGCCCTCGCTTTGTGGACGTGCTGCAAAACGACTTTAAAATCCCGTGGGCGGAAAATTTATGCATAAAGACCCGGAGTGCACGAATTTGTGAGTGTTTGTGAGAAGCTTGGTTTTAATTAACTTTTTTGATGCCTTATCTTATTCAAGGCCAATTATTCACTTATGAGTCATGTCGCAGAAAAATGCGGAAAAATGCTGCTACGCGCTACGGCGTATCACATGTAGCGTTGATTGGCTTCGAATGGGTTAATACGAAGGCTTTGGAAGGAACAAAAAAAAAGTTTACTATTGAAACATTATTGCTTTGCTATCCACCACTAAAGGTCGCGGGAATCCGCTGGATGCGGGTGGCGCAGGACCGGTCACTTTGGCACTCTTTGGGGGAGGGCCATGTCCAGCAGTGGACGTCTTTCGGCTGATATGGTGATGATGATGATCCACTACAGATCTCGGGCTACCAAACGAAAAAAGGAACGCCTCTCCGCCATTACAGATAAATACAAAGAGATAGTTGCTATATGCTGATGACTTGGTAAAGGCCGCGGGAGTCCGCTGGATGCGGGTGGCGCAGGACCGGTCACTTTGAAACTCTTTGGGGTGTGGACGTCTTTCGGCTGATATGATGATGATGATGAGTTGCTATATTTCTCCCATGGACTCATCGTGGGTTGGAATGGGTGTCGTTCAAAATACTAGTAGGCCTACTAGTCTAGTCAAGCGAATCAGTCTGCCAGAAATATCAAGACGGTACTCGAATTTCATTGAAACCTTGGGGCCATGGGGGCCAAGTGCGCGTCGGCTGTACAAGGATTTTGCGACGCGCCTAATAGAGGCATCGGGTGACCAGAGGGCTGGCCACTATTTCGCACAGCGTATTAGTATCGCTATACAGCGAGGAAATACGGCCAACCTTGCCTGTTGACGGCGACTTAGGCCATTTTTTTTACCTTTAGGTTAAGTTTTATATTATTGTTTTTATTAATTGCCTTGTTATACAATTAAATACATTTAGTTATTTGTATTAATAATTTATTCATTACAACAACACATAAATGTAGGTACACATATCAGCATATAACAACAACAAATAGTGCCATGAAAGTAATTCCTTGTATGGACATGCAGGGTATAACATTAAACTAACAAAAAGAACCGCTCCGGATTGAAATTGTGGCTGGGTGACTCTAAATTTTTCTGTAAAATTGACTATGCCGACCACCGAAGAATTCATGATCAACGCAAGCAGATTGTCTTCTGTCACCATTGTCGAAATGAAACAGGGCCACGATTCCATTCACATTGGTGGCCCAAAAGTTCCCATGACACTGGCAGCGTTGCCACGCTTGATGGCCAACGAAATCTGTTTCATTTTACTGTCAAATGTGAGAGAATTTTCTCGAGGTCGTTCAAGCGGAATAGCGCATCTCCTTTGTGGGTGTTTATGGGGACCGTGCTCTTGAGTTTTACTGCGCCCGCAATATTCTTTGAGCCCCTAGAGAGTAATGGCTGTGGATGCACTCTCGAATTAATGATCTTAAATACAGAGCTCAATGCATCATCGCAATGCAAGGCACTACTACATACGATATTGACAAAAATATACGAACTCTTCAACGACGTTTAGCGACGTTGTTTAGGTTGTTTTACATATTTCGTGCTCCGCTAGATAAGTTTTATCAGAAAAATCTAGCTATATCGTAAGATATGTTCTGAACGTGAATTTTGAAGTGACTCTTGAGTTCTGTGAGTTTCTTCACAACTAAATATTAAATACATAGAAGACTTAACACAAGTTATAATTTTCAACCCAAGTAAAAATAAGTTTCGGTCAAAAAATTCTTTTTTGGTACAAGCTTTTATTGCCGACTGTACTTTTCTGCATACCATCATCAACTACTCATTGAGACGATTCTAACGAGCCCTAATTCGATTGGGTTGTATCGTTTTATTGCGGAGTTTCTATGGCCACCTTCCAGCTCCAGCATCAGATCAGCTCCAAGTCATCATAATATTGCATTGTCATGCGATGTACATATGCTTGCAAAATTTCAGCTCAAAGGGATAACGGGAAGTGACTGAAAAAAGGATTGCAAATGTTGACGGACAACTTACATATTTACATACATACGAACAGTGCAAGTTAATATAAAGCTTGTAAAAATATCGTGAAGAGCGAAATTTCAATCTGCATCCTTTGCATTCCTTGCACTACTCTTGCCAACTGTGCTATCGATCGTGAGTCGAACTCGTAGAAAAGAGTTTCTCAATAATTTCACTCACCTAATTACGCCTTAAGGAGTCTCATACCGCCATCTACCGAGAGGTACACGGAATGCAAAAGTCGCGTGGAGTTTAACTTTCCACTTTGATCGAAAATTGTAATTTCGTTTCCACTCGACCAAATACATAGCAGATCGACCAATATGTTATGTGATCGTGTCATTTTCCATCCTTTATACCAATAGGGAACATTACTGCAAGGTTCTACCGCCAGAGGCAGCACTACCACTAATAGTAAAACAGTTTAGGAATATAGGGATTCACACACATGCACAATTGATTGTCAAATGAGTGACATGGATGCTTGCATAGACAATACCGCAAGTGGGAACGAGATACAATGTCAACGCTGCTAGTGTCGCCACCTACGAAGAGTTTTGCGTAATGTTCCCTATTGGAAACTTTTAAAGCGAACCCTCGTATTTATTCGGCGGCCGATATCAGTCATAGTTGAGTGAATCGACCACATGCCACCGCAAACAAAAGACTGTCGTCATTATACGACAGTGCACGTTCGAGGTCGTTTCAATCAATACCTTTTAGTACCTAATACTAGGTATCTGTGTAATAATATAATAAAGAGGAAAATTTTATGTGAGGTTGTAAGTTTGTATGAAGGGGGTAATCGCCGGAGCTAGTCAACCGATTTCAAAAAATCTTGCATCTTTATATAAAAAGGACCTTTGAGATGGACATAGGCAAAATTTGATGCCGCGGCTACGCTACGCTGGGGGCGTCTGTAATAATAATCATAATAATTCATTTAATTCAAGAAGGCACATATAATAAATACCTAAAAGATTAACATAGGTACATTAGGTACATACAATTATAACAAATTTTAAAGATATAATTTAGGCGACATCACGGTGTGGCTCCGCTGCGTCGTCAGCTCCGATGTATCTAGAATTCCGTACGTTGCCCCGGAACCGCCGAAACAACACCCTGCGATTGCGAACTGCTGTTTTTGAAACGCAGGTTCTTAAATGAGCTGGTAAATAAATGTAAAAAAGTTAAGTTTAGTTGCGATTTGATGCTTTGTAAAAAATCGTCTTCGAAAGCTAATGATCACACTACACATTCTTTCATCCATCATCATCATCATCATCATCATCATCATTTTCAGCCTGTAATCGCCCACTGCTGAGCATAAGCCTCTCTTCGCGTACGCCACTTATCCCGGTCCCGTGCTAGTCTCATCCAGAAATGACCCGCGGTCTTTCATCCATACTTGAGTTAAATACTAATTTAATCTAAAAGCACATTTTGATATTACTCATGAACCTAGACTTACGCAAGTTCCCACACGATTAATTATTTATGGTAGATATTCTCACAACTGAACTTAGACTCCTCGAAAGTGCTCCAAGCTCCGACCGCGTGTATTCTGACCTATAAATTAACCCGCGTGTGGGTTATAGTGTAACAATATTGCCTAACCACACAGAAAGCCAGCTGGCGATGTCATAAAGGAGATACTCGTATAACGAGCTAAGTGGGAAAGATGTGACATTATTGTTTGACTTGGACTATGGTGTTATCAATAAAAAATTGTATTGTATTGTTTGTAACAAACTTATATGAGAAAAAATTGTCTTTCTACAGGCTTTTATTTAACTTGCAATTAATACATGTATGCACTTATTTTTGTTCATGTCAAATCTTGGTGGTAAAATTTTACCAAGATCCAGAAGTCGAAGAAGAAATGTCAATATAAAGCTGGTCTCAACTCCTCAATTACCCGAGAAAAACCCGTCGTGTTAGACCTCATTAAAATCATTTCAATGAGTAGAAATGAGTCAAACTTCATATTTACATAGTCACAGAATAAGTAATAGTACAAGTACAGAAGTTGCACTCCCTAGCAAAAACGTCGTTTAGGCATAAGAAACATGCCTACTCTCTCCTTCTCTGTCTATCGAATAACTTGTATTCATTCACGCACGGCACGTGTAGCGCTAGGGCTGTCACGCCAAGAAAACAGCAATGAGGGCCAAAATTTGTGATTGAGAAAGAAGTTTATTAACATTTGGTTTGTACCTACACATTACAAGCCCCATAGTAGGTACATATATATACGAGCGTTTTTCGACGACGTAAGCATTTTTCCCTGTCACACTTGCCTGCTGGCAAAAAAGTAATGAAGCCCTGCACCGACTTACCTATATGCATATGTATGTATTGTTGTATTTTGTTATAAGCACGTTCTCATTTAATTAAAATAGGACAGGACAACCATTATACCTAGCTAAGTAAAATACATTTTCAAACCCGTGCTTCATTTTGAAGAAAATTACCGTAGGTATCCCGTTAAAAGTAATAAGTAAGTAAGTACCTAACCAGCCGGTTCGTATTGTAACATGTATTTACGTATTGTTGTTGTACATTGTAGGTATCTTGCAACTTCATAATATTAAGTACCTAAGTTATACTAAATAAGTACTTACTTATTAAATAAATAATAAAAAACCGGCCAAGTGCGCGTTGGACTCGCGCACGAAGGGTTCCGTACCATTATCTATAAAAACGGCAAAAAAAATCAAGTTTGTTGTATGAGAGCCCCCCTTAAAAAAATACTTTATTTTGTTTTTAGTATTTGTTGTTATAGCAGCAACAGAAATATATAATCTGTGAAAATTTCAACTCTCTAGATATCACGTTTCTTGAGATACAGCCTGGTGACAGACAGACGGACGGACGGACAGCGAAGTCTTAGTAATAGGGTCCCGTTTTACTTTTTGTGTACGGAACCCTAAAAAGAAACTTACCGTTCACAATTTGTCGGCAGGTAAAAAAAAGATAAACCATTGTTCCTTTGGGTATTTAAACATCCATATACAGAACACCAGCGGCTGTTATTAGTTTTCATCGTGGCCATCGAACTCCGTAAAAAGTAACAGAACAATTAATAATAAATACGCGCGGTTCGTCGCGTTCACTGACTGGCTCCTCGAGGTTTCGCGAGCGCTAGGTATTTAACGCGACGCGCTCCACCCACTGCAAGCCCCTTGACATAGTGTACCTATACAGACAGAGCGTTCTAGACGTTTCATAAAAAGTGGGTGATTTGTCAATCAAAAGTCAACATCCCTACCCTATTCATTAATCAATACATCATTAGGCTAGTTTTTATCGCCTAACCTCTCATTACCTTAGCTTAACATGACAGCTTTTATCTAACACTCCTACGTCAGAGTATAGCCAGATTAATCCAGATAATGTGTTATCTGTAGTACCGTTAAATATAGGGTGAATTTCGAGTGGTTATATGTCGCGACAGCATATTGCTTCCGATGCGGAGTGCTGATATAAAAGCCAACAATTTATGCGCCTGTAATTGACGCGGGTGATAGTCGACGTAACTGCCCTTATTTAGCCAGTTAGTTCATCATTTTTTTAAGAGCTGGGCTCTTGTAGGTGCAGCTTGATGAATTAAGGTCATTTCGCCGGTTGGCGACCACGTAATTTCATGTACTGGTTAGCGACCACTTAGCTGACTTGGTGAACTGAAAGCATATTTTCTCGTTTTTTTTGTAAATTCCCATTCCATAACTACAAACAATAAGGCATACGGCTGACTGTTTCAATAGGCTCTGTAGAATTGATGTTATCTTCAATTGAAAAAACCATGTTCTTCAAGTGGTCGCTAACCGAAGGTGGTCGCGTAACCGGCGAAATGACCCTAAATGAAATTAGCTTTCTATTTACTCATCTTTGCTGCGAGGGTAAAGGGAGTATAGTGATCGCATCAGAAATGAGGCTATCCGCAGCAGAACCAAGGTAACCGATATAGCCCTCTGAATCGCTAAACTAAAGTGGCAGTGGGCGGGGCACATTGCACGTAGAACCAATGGCCGTTGGGAAGGAAAGGTTCTCGAGTGGCGCCCACGTACCGGAAGGCGCGGCGTGGGTAGACCTCCCACAAGGTGGACTGATGACCTGGTCATGTCGCGGGAGTCCGCTGGATGCGGGTGGCGCAGGACCGGTCACTTTGGCACTCCTTGGGGGAGGCATATGTCCAGCAGTGGATGTCTTTCAGCTGATATGATGAAGATGATGATGGGTAAGTTAAGTAATATCCTTCCTTATCCTTGCTAATAGTATGAATACGAAAGTGAGTTCATTGGTTTGTCCTTCCTTGGTGTTCGAATGGGTTAATACGAAGGCTTTCGACGATACCAACCAATCAACAAAAAATGTTTATTTTTTTTGTTGATTGGTAGGTATCGCTATCCACCACTAAAGGTCGCGGGAGTCCGCTGGATGAGGGTGGCGCAGGACGAATCACTTTGGCACTCTTTAGAGGAAGAGCTTATGTCCAGCAGATATAAACACGCCTGTATTCACAAAAAGGATACGCAGAGCACGCGAAGTACACTTTCAGTGCCACTAGAAATTGTAGGTAAAGATGAAGAAAATTTGATAATGCAGTGATAGCTAGCCTATCCCACACACAAAATGAGATAATAGTATTTTTCACAATCGTGTTATAATAGAGAGCTTTTTAGTCGAGTACCGTGTTTAGGCCACGAAGCTTGCTGAGTGGCCTAAGTAAGGTACGAGATTAAAAAGCTTGATTATAACTTTATAACACTATTGTGAACAATACTTTTTGTACGAGTTCATTAAAATTAATTTTCTACGAGACAACTGAACTAATTAAACAAACTCGATACTGTTGAAACGAAGTGCAGCCTGTCTTTTAAGATATCAACGAGCGTACGACATCAACGAGTAAACTCAATAATCAAAGCGATTCTATTGGTCCAATTCATTGCAGTTCGGTAAAGCAGCCACGTGATTGGTCGAATTTATTTTAGTTCTATTTTCAAAAATTTTTCGGTTGTCTAGAGCGTATCGAAACAGTTATTTCGGTTGTTTTGGAAGTAACAGACTATTCAACGATGAAAAGAGTGACGTTGCAGTATTCTCTATGAAATCTCAATACACATATTTTAATCGTCGAGTACAAAAAAACTCATAATAACACGTAAAAACTAATAAGTTTTTACGTGTTATTATGAGTTTTTGTCCGCGGGTCTCTGTCCGATCGTTTTCGCTTGACACTTCGCCCGTTAAACTGTCAGCTGGACAAAAGAGACCGTCGTAAGTCTCATAATAGACTCCGACCCAAATTCCGAACGAATAAGTACTTCTGAACGGGCCTTAACTTTTAATGCATGATTTTTCTTCGTGACTTTCCAGCATTAGGATTATTGGAAAGGTTTCAAAGCGGAAAGTCGATACAGCTGCCCTTTGACGATTACGTTTGACAACGTTGTGAAAGGTTTTACTTAGAAAAGACGTAGGTTTAAATGGTTGGCTGGTGCCTTGTTATACAGAACGCGGCACAAAAGTTTGCGTGTCTGAAGTTAGTCTCGAGTCGCCTCCCGCATACCCGTCCGACCCCTCTGACACCTTTGCGGCGCTACCAGTAGCTAACATCAGAATCGTTAACTGCTTTTAATCGTACTTATTGTACAATAATAGTTGCCCGCGCGGCTTCGCCCGCGTATTGCGAAGATGCAGGCAAACCCGCGGGATATATAAACTGGGGTCGATGCGGGGAACTATCTGTCGGTGTTCTTGGAGCTGAGCGCTGGTTTACCGGAGACTTCCAAGTGAGTTATGCGAGCCTAGTACCTACTTTTGAGTTTCGTGGCTAGACTACTTACAATGTAGGTAGGAATGTGTATTCCAATCCGCTGCACCTGAATGGTCTCTATGCCTGCTCTGGCCATATAACAATCCAGAAAGTGCATTCTACACGCAGGAGAAATAATTTTCTAAATCTGATGAGCGGTTCCGGAGATTAGCATATACAAACTTATAAACTTACAAAGCTACAATCTCGCAGACTTTTCCTCTTTATAATATTTGTATAGATATAGATAGGATAAGGGCTTGTGGTCCACAATCCGCAGTGTAGGTACCCTAATTGCCGCCGGACATTGACCCGTTTCACGAAAATACAAGTTTAAAAAAAAACAAGGCAACAACTGGCAACACAGGTCAAGTGGCTACTTGTTATCAAGTCAAGCGCTTCAGTGTTGCGAATTTAGACTTGAAAAGTTGAAGGTAGTATTGGGGCATCTGTTTCCCTCAGAACTTGCAGATGATGACACGCATAACTACAAAAGTATAATATAGAAGAAACTATTCGTAAAACCATTTCTTTATTTCGTCATTAATAATAATAAAGTACTGACCCCTGTGTAACGTCCCTAAGTATAATTAAGTCATCATACAGGGGACCGATTTTTGACTTTCGAGCGCTCGAATCTTTCACTCGAAAACCGACAAAAATTACGAAATGCTCTTTTGAAATGGCGATAGAAAATATAAAAGCGAGTGGTATTTACCACTCGTATTTAATTATATCGGTAGAAAAGTGCCTGCAATTTTGACACTAAAATCGTAATTACTTTTTCAACACACCTGCTCGTAAAGTAGGTCTTATTACAGCGTATTTACACTGATAATGCAGAATATTACCCATGCCGTGCCTTTTACATTACATTATCGCACTAGTGCCTTTTCATTACATATCTTTTTAAATATTAGCAAAATAATGCAGAATATTACCCATGCCGTGACTTTTACATTACATTATCGCACTAGTGCCTTTTCATTACATATCTTTTAACATTTTCATTTTTTATTTTTATTTTTTTTTCCTCGCAAATGTGTTGAAAAACGTCGTATGAATTCGTCGTCGTGAGCATTGGTCATTACACTTCTCGTCTCCATTAAGCCTTCGCCTTCGGCTCAGGCTTAAAAACCGACTCGAGTGTAATGACCAACATAGCACACTTGTATCATAATGTACTATTATTTAATTTTCGAGCGCTCGAAAGTCAAAAATCGGCCCCCTGGTCGTATTTTATTCCCAGAAAGTTCTTATTTCGACATAAAAACAAGCTAGATATATTTCATTGTATATAAAAACACCGAACTGGCTGGAAAGGCAACCGTTATCTTTATGTTAGGGAAACACATCCGTCCCTTTCAAGGATCGAGCACAGGTACAGAAAACACAGGAAAATAACCCTTATTACCAGCTGGTAAGGATGATAACTTGTGTCGTTCACCGTACGCCTCTGGGGACTTATCAGACGACTCTAAACACGGTTGATTGTGGAAATGAATTTCGCTTGAATAGCTTATTATGACATTAAAAGTGTGAGTTTGTTTTTTAATTCGGCTGTTATTTATAAAGGTTATGGCGATTTTATAACTGAATGTGATATTAAATTATGCAAAATTTAAAGAGGCTTGACATAATTGCACGTTGCAAACTGTCAACATTGAAGTGCAAATATTTCAGGTCCTGCCTGTTTCAGTTTTTTAACTTCTTTTTTTAGGGTTCCGTACTCAAAGAGTAAAACGGGACCCTATTACTAAGACTGCTGTTCGTCCGTCCGTCCGTCCGTCCGTCCGTCCGTCTGTCTGTCACCAGACTGTATCTCACTGATACCGTGATAGTTCCAGCTGAAATTTTCACAGATGATGTATTTCTGTTGCCGCTATAACAACAAATACTAAAAACACAGAATAAAATAGTATAGATAATGGTACGGAACCCATCGTGCGCGAGTCCGACTCGCACTTGGCCGGTTTTTTTTTAATTCATTAGCTCACTTTAAATTTACCTAGTTACTTACTAGATAGTAATATCGTATTGTTTAAGTGCATTTTTGTGAAGCTCATGCAGAGATTTGTTTTTATACAAATCTAATGTAATAAACACATAACTTATATGCACATAAGCCGTCGACTATTGAACACAGGAAAATAGTTATTTGTTATGCAAGGCTGCAAAGTTGTTGTTTGGCGCAAGTGCTTGTATTGAAAGCCGAGCTAGCGAAGGACTGTCAGATTGAACCATGAGCGAAGCGAATGGTTCAAAAGTACAATCCTGAGGCATTGTTTTAAGGATGGTAAATGAGAAAAGATACGGCACGACAGTTTCTTCCTAAAAATCCTGGAGGGTAAAATTGAAGAAAGAATAAGTATTATTAATTTAATTTTATCAAAATAATAATATTGAAATATTAGCATAACACCATACGTTTCTGAACGCAGGATAATGACCTCTAATTCCTATAGAAAAAAGTTGGATCTCGCGATAGAGCACCACGTTCGAAATTCAAAACTCTTTCCACGCTAGCGGATATAATGAACTTTTGCGCGCTGATTTTGAGCGACAAAGCAAGCCTTTTCGAGCCGGTGAGGTGAAAACACCTTTTGTTTTTTTAACCCATCTATTGTAATGAGATGCTTTGTTATGTGAATCAAAGGTTTAATAATGTTATGTTTGTTTCAGATTACGGACGTGATTCGACTCCGTTTCCCGCCCCAGTACAACACACGTAAGTATTATTTTAAAATGTTCTCTTGAATAATCGGAATTTTGCCCCACAACTCAAAACGAAGACGTGGTAGACCTCTAGATGGCGGGATAACTTAAGAATGTAAGAATACGAATAATTTTATTTACCATAACTTAAAATAACCCCCAAAAAGCCAGATATTGCTCAAGACCACGAAGTATGGAAAAAGAGGGGGAAGGCCTTTGCTCAGCAGTTGTACATATAACGGGCTTGGTATAATAGGAATTTTGATTCATATAATTTTCTGATTATGGTCCTTTAATTAATATTTTTTCTGACAGGACACGGTAGAAGCAATTCAACTAACTCATACTCACAATGTTGTTTCAGACCTCGAATACCTCCTCCCATCCAATCCTTATCCTGATGGCCCGTATGAAATCTTGTGAAGACTAGAAAAATGCTTTATTATGTATAAACGTCCATTATTATTAGATGCACACGTACACTTGTATTTTGACTTTCTAGCGCTCGAAAATTAAAAAAAGTAAATACGATTGTAGTGATAAAATTGCAGGCACTTACTTTCAACCGATATAATAAAATACGTGTGGTCAATGCCACTCGTTTTGAATTTTCCTATCACTTTATTTCAAAATAGCTATTCATAATTTTTGACAGATTTTGAGTGAAAAAGTCGAGCGCTCGAAAGTCTAAAATCGGTCCCACATCAAAATTACCTAAATTAACACAATCACTGCCAAGAATCGCTACGCGCTACGCTCGTAGCCGATCTCGTAGCGGAAAGCGACTACGGCGTAGACTCTGCGTCTACTCGCAGTGAAAGTGCTGAAGTAAAGTCAGCTTTTTTAGCCTCCATGTTTTTATCGACTTTTGGAGGGTAGTGAAATATTGTAAACCCCTATCTCTGTTGACAACTTGCTGGTACGACAGTTATCTGCGACCATGACCAGAGGGGTAATCACGTAACGTTCCGAACGCGCGTCGGTCCAATTTAATTGTCAATTTTCCATATAAAAAGTGACATTTAGACCTACCCGCCGTTCGTACAATGCGTTGCGTGATCGACCTACTGCAACCTGTGTCGAAACGTCAGAAATAAAGGTAAATAAATATCTCGTTAGACCCGGATAAAACAGTATTTAAATATAAAGTCAGCTTCACCAAAGACAGCTCAAAATTATTTTTCTTCATAATGAAGATATATGCGGATCATGTCGTTTATTTGTTCATTACGTCCGCGGGCTACTTCTGCTAATAACTAGTCAGGGTTGAGAAATTTATTGCACTTATCAGAGAATGTTATGTTAAGTATTAGGTTATACATAGATTTAATAAAGATGATATAATATTACAAGCTTTCTATTAATTTGCAAATATTGCAATGTATGTAAGGAGTGTGTAATGTTTCATATAAAAACAAATAGCATATTTTTATTTTGCATAACAACGAATACCATAATTTCGACTTGTATATAAGTGGGAAAATTGCATAAAAATAAAATGCATAAAAACTATCTGCATAATTTCATCGATTATAATTATCAATTTTAATGTGTTGGTGATAAATGAGAATTATGTTAATTAAACATTATGACCAATAAAAATATGCATTTTGTTATTATGATAATAGTTTGTTATGATTTCCGGACGTATGCTACTTGAAATTATGCATTTAGTTTGTATGACCACTGAACGGCACTCGTATGTAAGTTATGTAACTAACTTTACTACGTATATCTGTAATTGTTTGCTCGGGTGGAATCTGGCAACTTAATTTAATTTAATTTAGTTTGGATTAAATATTATGGTACTATCGAGGTGATCTGATGATGGAAACAGAACGTGGCAATGGAAATTCAGTCCTTAACCGACGTAACCCCGTTGAGTTTGGGCTCATTAGAATCGTCTCAATGAGTAGCTGATGACGGTATACAGAAAAGTACAGTCGGCAATAAAAGCTTGTACCAAAAATGATATTTTTGACAGAAACTTATGTTACTTTATTTTAGAAAGTAATTAGTAGGTATTTCTTCTTTAAATCTCAGGAGCAAAAGGGTAATTTTTAGGGTTCCGTAGCCGAATGGCAAAAAACGGAACCCTTATAGATTCGTCATGTCTGTCTGTCTGTCTGTCTGTCTGTCCGTCCGTATGTCACAGCCACTTTTTTCCGAAACTATAAGAGCTATACTGTTGAAACTTGGTAAGTAGATGAATTCTGTGAACCGCATTAAGATTTTCACACAAAAATCGAAAAAAAACATTAAGTTTTAGGGGTCCCCATACTCAGAACTGAAACTCAAAAAAAAAAAAAAATCAAACCCATACGATCTATGGATAGGTCTTGAAAAATGATATTGAGGTATCTAACAACATTTTTTTCTAAACTGAATAGTTTGCGCGAGAGACACTTCCAAAGTGGTAAAATGTGTGCCCCCCCCCCCCCCTGTAACTTCTAAACTAAGAGAAAGATAAAACTAAAAAAAATACATGATGTACATTACCTTGCAAACTTGGCGCAAAATAGGCGCATTTATGACGTCGAGTTGCGGAAACCCAGCCCGCGTACAACCTATACCTTGCAAACTTCCGAAAATTGGTTTAAACGAGATCTAGTAAGTAGTTTTTTTTTAATACGTCATAAATCGTCGTAAACAGCAATTTATTTCACGGAACCCTTCATGTGCGAGTCCGACTTTTTTGTTGTTACACCCGGCAAGTCGAGGGGAATTATAAGTTTAACATATCATCTGTTTGTGTGTCTATGCCCTATGGCATCACGGCTCCCAATTTCCCAAACGAAAAAAACCGAAAAGAGTGCGGTTCTTTAAATCGAAAGTCGGGTATGTCAGAATTGTTCTTACCTATGTCTGTTATGTTGTATTTTTTTATTCTTACTCATTTCTAAAACTATCCACAAACTCTCAGCAACACTGGTTGAGTCTATCGCAGATTTGAGTCGTCAGGCGATCCAGCAATCAGCTTCTAAGTAGCGATTAAACGCGTTCGCTGTGGGAATTAGTTCCTCTTCTATTTTCGTCTGGACCTTCTGACGATTGTTTGTGACGGGTACCTAGTCAAGGACTCTAGATTTAGAGATCCCTGATTCTTAATTGAAGAAGACAATAAGGCGATAGTTTTTTTTTTAATTTTTCATTCCACTGCAGAAGAGTTATGCTCGACTAGCTGTTGCCCGCGACTTCGTCCGCGTAGAACTTTTTATCGTCTTAGATAATGATTTCTCTCAATACAAACTTTGAACCCTCTTTTAGGGGATAAATAAAAAAAAAATTATGTTCATTTTCTAGTTTGTGAACAAACAGTGTAACACCAAAGTTAAACATCTCATACTTAAAAAAAAAAAATGTCTTGAAATACACAAACTTTGAACTCCCTTTTAACACTCTTAGAGGATGAATTTGGAAAAACTCTGAAATTAGTTTTGTAGTCTTTTAACGTACATAATAAGACCGAAGTTACAGATCTCTTACTCACTGTAAAACTTTCTTGCTCTATATTTAAAATTGGAACCCCCTTTTAAACCCCCTTAGGGGTTTAATTTTTCTAATCGCTGAACTTTTTTCGTATTGTAGTAAGTAATCTTACTCCTAACTTTTAAGTCTCTAGCTCAAAAAAGGGTTTACCATACAAAGCTTGCCCTCTTCTTAACCCGGGTTAGGGGTGGAATTTTCTAAAACTCTAAAAGTACATTTTTTTTATTTTAATAAGTAATCTTTTTAATAGTTGTAGGTCTAGTTCAAAAAAAAGTGTATCCCACACAACACTGGATCCCCTTCTTAATCCTCTTAGGGGTGGACTGTTCTAAAACGCTGAAAGTTCTTTTTTAATATTCTAATAAGAAATGTTTTTGCAAAGTTTAAGTCCCTATCTCAAAAAAAGTGTTGCCCATGCAAAGCTTGCTCCCTTATTTAACCTCCTTAGGGGTGGAATTTTCTTAAACGCTTTATGTTCTTTTTTTGTATTTTAATAAGTAATCTTTCTACAAAGTTTTTAGTCTCTAACTAAAAAACAGAAACTTTCCCTCATAAAAACTTTGCACCCCTTTTTATCCCCCTTAAGGATGGTTTTTTCCAAAACGCTGAAAGTACTTTTTTGTATTTTTATAAGTACTAATCTTTCTACAAAGTTTCAAGTGTCTAGCTCAGAAAAAGTGTTCCCCATACAAACCTTGCACCCCTTTTTAACCCTCTTAGGGAATGATTTTTGTAAAACGCTGAATGTAGTTTTTTTCATGTTCTAGTAAGTAATCTTTCTACAAAGTTTCAAGGTCTAGCTCAGAAAAAGTGTTCCCCATACAAACCTTGCACCCCTTTTTACCCCCTTAGGGAATGATATTTGTGAAACGCTGAATGTAGTTTTTTTCATTTTCTAATAAGTAATCTTTCTACAAAGTTTTAAGTCTCTATTTAAAAAAAAGTAGTTTTTCCCGTACAAACTTTACACCCTATTTTACCCCCTTAGGGGTGAAATTTTCCAAAACGCTGAAAGTACTTTCTTTGTATTCTAATAACTAATCTTTCTACAAAGTTTAAAGTCTCTAGCTCAAAAAAAAAAGGTTCTCCTATACAAACTTTGCACCCCTATTTTACCCCCTTAGGGGTAGAATTTTCTAAAACGCTGAAATTTCTTTATTTGTGTTCTAATGATTAATCTTTCTACAAAGTTTTAAGTCTCTATTTAACCTTTAACTACCGTGGTATACGTCTCACAGACGTCAGCACTTTTATTTCGAAAATATTTTTGCATATGTGTGGCGTCGGTCGGTGGCGGGCTAGGGCCGCGTTATGTCACGTTACGTGGACTACCAAGATATTGATAGCCCACGGAACAGTTAGAAAAGCTAGTCTACAGAAAGGAAAAAAGGTATACGGGTCGGGGTTGTATATTTATTTTTTAGTTTTGACAAGTGCAGGGGTTACAATGGCACACCATACAGAATTTAGAGGTTGAGCGTAAAAAAGGTAAAGAAAACGTGAGGTAGGTCGTGCGCAGATAGTGCGCGCCGTCCAAGGCGTGTACAGATAGGGTGCGCAATCCAAGGGGGCGTGCGGATAGGGCGCGCAAAACAAGGGCGCGTACAGGTAGAGCGCGCAGTCCAAGGGCGCGTACAGGTAGAGCGCGCAGTCCAAGGGCACGTACAGGTAGAGCGCGCAGTCCAAGCGCGTAATCCAAGGGCGGCTGCAGATAGGGCGCGCAACCCAGGAGCGCGTGCAGGTAGGGCGTACAGACGCCAAAGAGGGGCGCGTACAGATAGGGCGCGCAACCCAGGAGCGCGTGCAGGTAGGGCGTACAGACGCCAAAGAGGGGCGCGTACTGGCGTCCACAAGGAGCACGTGCAGATAAAGGACGTGGTTCGTCAACGCGCTGCCAGAACTCGTAGGAGGGACCTTCTTGAGGTGCGGGGCCAACTGTGACCCCGCACAGGTCAATTTAGAAGTCTTCCTGGTTTGGAAGTCGACGTAAAACTCATCGTTCCGCCCATTGTATGGGCTTATATACCCCAACAGACCAAGAATTCTAGAATTTCTAGTTCTAAATTTACAATTCAAAAATTTACAAGGTACCAGGATCACATAATAACGAAAAGTGAATACAACCTTAGACTAAAAGTATTCAACCTAAACTTCATGGTGACGCGGTTAACATAACTTGACATAATATCGTTGTTATGACAGATTGTCAAACGATAATCTTTTATTACAGGAAATGTTAATATTAGCACTAAAACAGTATTTAAAATACTGCTAAAACCACAGAAAAACAGGTAAAAAGAGTGTGCCAAAACGCACGTTAACATTAGCAGCGTACAGACGTCCTTTGCTGTTACAGAGACAGAATGAAAAGCCTGCTAGATGTCCCGTAATGTGAGAATCCTCAAACATGGCACAGTATCACGACTGAGGCATGGGACGTGCATTTGCGTCCCTTAGAATGATGAGGACTGCAACCGTTCTTAATAAGGTAAATGTTACTGTGCAAAAATTAACTCTCTAAGATTAGTAGTTTCGGCTGTGCGTTGATGAGTGAGTGATTTATATGTATAGATGTGCAACAGATATTATACAGGTTTCTTTGATTAAGTAATTCTGAAACAGTAGTAAGTATATCTTCAATGGATTTTCTGGACTGAATCGAAAGTTAAACGTTATGTAGGTAACATCATAACTAAGCAAGCTTTAGTTTAAAACGTGTTTAAAACAAATGATCATGATTGATATTGAGCAACTAATTATTGAGTTAACTAGCGCTTAACTTCGCTTATTTCCTACTTAGAGCACAAAGTCCTTTGTTCCCGTCAACTCTTGTACTTACCTGCTTAACGAGGAACAATGCTAAACAAACTTCTTAACTTCTAACTTTTCCTTTTTTTGAAAGAATTTGTGAAGATTATGCCTGCTTCAATGGATGCATGTATATTTAAGTAGGTACGGCAAATTGAGACCGATTCCTATTCTTGTGATGTCAGTAACAAGAGCAAGAAACATTAAGTTCTTACTTAGGTATTCGTATTAGTCTATTATGGTAAAAGTCCTCTTGGTCTAGACGTTGCGCTAGTGTACCTATGACATGGACACTTTATGTCAAAGTGACGTGGCTTGAATACGAATGTAGAAAATTCCTCTTAGTTCGAATTTATCCCATATATGCTTTCACATAAAGTGTCCATGTCATACACTAGTGCAACGTCGAGGAGTCGAGGATTACGGCGCTTAGGTACCTTATTTATCTAGCAACTAGTGCCCGCGACTTCATCCGCATGAACTCCTATATCAACTTTCATCCCCAATTTCGTTCCTTTAGGGGTTGAGTTTTGGGGTAATAATAAATAAATAAATATTTGCGGACAATCTTACACAAATCAACCTAGTCCCAAACTAAGCAAAGCTTGTACTATGGGTACTAGACGACGATACTTAAATAGAGAAATAAATACTTAAATACATAGAAAACATCCATGACTCAGGAACAAATATTCGTGCTCATCACACAAATAAATGCCCTTACCGGGATTCGAACCCAGGACCTCTTGCTTCGTAGGCAGGTTCACTACCAACTAAGGCTAAAGCGGTGTCCCCTGTCCCGTGAGGGAAATAGGTACTACAGTTAACGGCTACTGGTAACAATATAAATAAACTTTAGCATTTTAAGTATTATATAAGAATGCGCTCTTTAAAAAAAAACATTTCGATAACAAAAAAAACATTAGTAACTCCTTTAATCCAAGTGCCAAATTTCAACTTAATCCGTTTCGCCGTTTTTGCGTGATTGCGCGTTTTGCTTTGCAACCCCGTCAGCCTAGAACCTAGAATATCTGCAATCTGAGTCTATTAGTAATTAGTATCTACAATTTAAAAGCTTATCATAAGTCCTGTCACATACTGGCGCGGCCTGGCCGCGGCGGTCGATAGTCAACTTGTCATTAGCCGTCAAATTTACTATTGACCGCCACCGCAAGCCGTGCCAGTGTGATTCAGGCCTTACAAAACCCCTCTAAAAACGCCTCATGGTTGCGAAATCTCGTAAAGAGTAGAGTAAAACGTCTAAACGTGTTAGTGAAGTAGGTACACCCGTAGATATAGGATATATAGATGGCGTCCAAGCGTATACCCAAAAGGGACAATAGTAAATTAACCATACTAAATTAAGAAGTGTCAGAAGCTAATAACTACACACTTGTAAGGTTCGATTCATTTTACGGTACATTTATGAAGACTAGCTAAGTTTTTAAGGCTGGCAACACAATAAAAGAGGGGTATTTGGGTTTTTTTTAGAAATAAAAAGCGGGTATGCGAAAGAAAAAAAAAAAGAACGTAAGGGGGAAGTCAGTTAAACCAGTGAGAGGTGACGATTGTAACGGGGATTGCTTGGCCAGAAGTTGGTGCCCGGGTGGGCATTCTGGTGCTGATCGTAAACGGTGTAAGGTGTCATCATCATTATAAAGAGTATTTCAATAAAATCATAAAGCATTGTTAGAGTTTTCTTCAAAGTGCTGCTTCCTCCTGACTATAGTTTACACACTTGATACACTCTTGACGTCTAATGTCATTTATAATTTAGTCGTATTATATCGGTGACGTCATGGTGGTGTCAGTTTCAGTACAAATTTTGACAGGTGTGGTGGCAAACAAGCTAATGGCAAACAAAAAATCCGTATACGCGATGAGGGACAAAACCAAACACCTGTCAAAATTTGTACTGAAACTGACCATCCATCTCCATGACGACATCGACACCGATACCTATAACACGACTAAATTATATCCTCTATCTACGAGGTACACTAACGAGCGTTTGAGCGGCAAACAAACGCACGGAATACAGACATTTGCGTTTTGGTTCGCATTGATTTTCTGCAGGAACTGCCGAGGGAATGTTTTGCGCTTCGTGAATTGTGTTTACTATGTAATTAAATATTAACGGATTACTAGAACATATACGATTGTTTTCATAGAAATGTTTGAAATAGATGCAATTAAGGAACTTTAAAAAAGTTAGTGGAATGGAACGGAAAACAAGTCTAATCGTCTGTACTTTATGCCCTAGGTTACCAGTAATGATAAATTACTATAATAATTAATGACATTTCCTAATAACGTGTTATTGTGTTTTTATTATGTACCTATTCATTTATAAATGTAATAAGAATTTAAAATCAGGTCTAATCTTAATAATACTAATCACACACACTTATGTGCATATCAACCCTTTTCGCATACGGACACACTTTCACGCAAACACACACACACACACACACACACACACACACACACACACACACACACACACACACACACAAACGACCACCCACACACACACACACACCCACGCCCACCCACACACGGGCCGCATACAAATTTATTTTTTATCAACTTAGCTACGTTACGAAGATATGCAGGCCAGTTGAAGTTAAATAATAGTTTGTAAAAATGTAACATTAGTTCGAAAAGTTAAGAAAAGTGTCGCAAAAATTTTGCACAATCATTACCCCTTTCCAGCAGTGGACGTCTTTCGGCTGATATGATGATGATGATTATCCCTTTTTCCTCGAAATTCGGAAAATTTAACAACCCAAGTATAAATAGCTGGAACCAATATTCCAACAACAGTTTCGTTCAGGGGACCGATTTTTGACTTTCGAGCGCTCGAAAATTAAATCAAAGTGAATACGAGGGTCAAACTGAAAGTTCTTAGAAAATCAAAAACTGAGCAATCAAGCAACTTATTACTTTTATTATATCTTTTCAAAATAGCCTCCCTTCACATCAATACATCGCTGCATTCGATAGAACCACTGAGAAAAGCACTTTGCCCACTCGTCCTTAGGGGTCTCTTCGACGGCCTTTTGAAACGCAGCCACTGCTTCGTCGGCGTCCATAAAACGTTTTCCTCGAAGTTTTTCTTTAATTTTTGGGAATAAATAAAAATCACAAGGTGCAAGGTCGGGGCTATAAGGTGGGTGACCCAGTAATTCCACGTTTGCCGTCGCCAAATAGTCGATCGTTTGCTTGGCGGTGTGCGATGAGGCGTTGTCGTGGTGAAGCAGGATCCTACTGCGAGGCCGTTTTTCTCGAACTTTTTCCAAGACAAGTGGTAAACAATTGTTAGTGTACCACTTCGCAGTAACTGTTTTTTGATCCTCTAAAATAATTGTTGCGTAATGACCAGTCCTTCTGAAGAACGAGGCCACCATCTTTTTTCCCACACTTCGACCTCTCTTCACTTTAGTAGGCAACTCCTCGGAAGGAAACACCCACTCAGCAGACTGTCTTTTAGTTTCAGGATCATAACAGTAAATCCAGCTTTCGTCACCCGTAACTACGTCGAACACAGCATTTGAGTCACCTCCGTTGAATCTTTGACCCATTTCACGGCACCAATCAACACGACGGACTTTTTGGGCTTCTGTCAAATTATGAGGTATCCACCGGGCACAAAGCTTCCTCACCGCTAAATGTTCATGGAGGATTTTGTGGACTTGACTCATACCAATGGCTAAGCTTGTACGAATCTGCTGATAGGTTACTCTTTTGTCAGTCTCTATCATACGCCGCACAACACTGATGTTATCTTCAGTAGTCGCCGTAGAAGGCCGGCCCTCACGCAGATCATCAGTGAGATCAGTGCGGCCACGTTTAAATTCATTAAACCAGTTGTAAATAGTAGCACGAGATGGGGCTTCATCGTGAAAGGCCAATCGAAGTCTATCATAACTTTCTTGTTGACTTAAATTACATCGAAAGTCGTAAAAAATCATTGCTCGAAAATTTTCTCGCGTTAAATTCATGCTCACGTAGTACACACAATTTTCAATTTGCCGCCAAATCGTAAAACAAATGACAATCGAGTGGAATTCGTACACAAAAATATTAAGAAAGAGTTCCATTTTCAAATTTTGAACTTATTTTTTTATTATATTTATTACAAGTGGCCAGTTCTAAAGACTTTCAGTGTCGCCCTCGTACGATTGTAGTTTCAAAATTGCTTGCACTTACTTTCTACCGATAGATTTGAATACGAGTGGTCAATACCACTCGTTTTGAAATTTTCTATCGCTATTTCAAAATAGCATTACATCATTTTTGACAGTTTTCGAATGGAAGAGTCGAGCGCTCGAAAGTCAAAAATCGGTCCCCTGTTCCCAAACAATCAGATAACGTCACGTGACACGCACGCCAGTAATTATTCCCCTTTTAGGCCCCAATCGATACTCGAATTTCTTCACGGTCCGCTGATTTCTTTGACAAATCTGTAATTACGTGATTGAAATTAAATGGTATTAAGGCGTATTGTGAGGAGTAATTATGATTTTCGGCTTTTGAGTACTTCCTTCCGGGCCTTTCTCTCAATAGTCTTTGCGTCCGGTTAGATTATTACTTTACGAATTATCTAAAGTTAGATGTAGGTAGGTACTAATTTTTTTTTATATTAGCTGTGATGTTTCTGATTTAGTTCTCTCGATGTACAAAGAGACATTAAGTTAGTGAAGATGCATTGCAAAATAATGATATGTTTAATACTGTCTGAATTAGGGAACAAAATGGATTATTTCGGATATGCTGATGTATCTTGGATAGGTCGTCTCTATATATATAGATATTGGAGAACTCGTCTGTACAAGATTCTATGTTAGCTGTGAAGTATTTAAAGGGTCTAGCAGGCTAAGCTAACAAGATTGCCCCCCGCAAGGGATTTGGTTGTAATTTGAGTTGCAGTAGTGGCAGGGCCTAAGAACATTGTATGCGTAATATCAGCCTTCGATCTTCTTTTGTTTCAGACTTATTCACGAAAATGTCAAAAAATCAAGGTAAATTTTAAACTGTTATTTTAGCTAAACCAAGCAACCGAGAGTAACCAAATAAATTCAGAATTAGGGAGCATAAAATGGGGTTCATAATGCATATTTTTACAGACGTTCATATCCATGAACTTGGATGAAAAAAAATTGTTTTTTTTTTGCTTAATTTTTTTGCCACTTCTTGCGGAGACACAACTATCAAAAAAAATATTTAATAAGCCACAATTATCAACTACGTAATCATTTAAAAACAATTTCGAGGAAAAAGGGATAATCATCATCATCATATCAGCCGAAAGACGTCCACTGCTGGAAAGGGGTAATGATTGTGCAAAATTTTTGCGACACTTTTCTTAACTTTTCGAACTAATGTTACATTTTTACAAACTATTATTTAACTTCAACTGGCCTGCATATCTTCGTAACGTAGCTAAGTTGATAAAAAATAAATTTGTATGCGGCCCGTGTGTGGGTGGGCGTGGGTGTATGTGTGTGTGTGGGTGGTCGTGTGTGTGTGTGTGTGTGTGTGTGTGTGTGTTTGCGTGAAAGTGTGTCCGTATGCGAAATGGGTTGATATGCACATAAGTGTGTGTGATTAGTATTATTAAGATTAGACCTGATTTTAAATTCTTATTACATTTATAAATGAATAGGTACATAATAAAAACACAATAACACGTTATTAGGAAATGTCATTAATTATTATAGTAATTTATCATTACTGGTAACCTAGGGCATAAAGTACAGACGATTAGACTTGTTTTCCGTTCCATTCCACTAACTTTTTTAAAGTTCCTTAATTGCATCTATTTCAAACATTTCTATGAAAACAATCGTATATGTTCTAGTAATCCGTTAACATTTACCAAGGAACATAATTATGTTTTTATTTAAAAAGAATAGCCCTAATAGTAACATGTGCAAATATTGTGTGCATTAACAACATAATAGGTACAATTCGGTGCAGAGGAACGCAGAGGAGTGGCAGTGCATTGTATATAGAAAAGTACTCTGTGCTGCATTGTTTGTTTTCATTTCATTCGAATGACGGATAATTTTCCAACTGCGGACTTCATGGCCTTTTTAAAGTTTTTCCTACGACTTGGCTGTGTTTTATGGATACTGGTAAATCTGCTCTACGTTTTTGACCCTCGCGCTAACTTGGATTCCGACGAAAGAGTTTTTTGCGTTTCGACCCCGGCTTTGTTTTATGGACCTCGAGTGGCTCGATTTAAAATCATGGCTGCAGTAAAAATGCTGTTTCAACCTGTGGTAAGCATGTGTCCTAATTATGTATGTCGTTTTATGTTAAAAGTAGAAGATATAAATAGTAGTTTATGTGACTGTACATAATGAAGGGCATTAAACACGAGTGTGGTTTTATGAAACGAGCCGAAGGCGAGTTTCATAATAACATCACACGAGTGTTTTAATGCCTAATTATGTACAGTTACATACACTACTTTATCTATCCACATATCATAAGCCTCCATGATGCATTCAGGAGCCGCTAATTATGACCGGCATCGCGGCGTTGTTTTCTGGCAGCTGTCATAGTTTTTCTTTTTAATCATATACAAACTAGAGTCGGATCCAACTGATCCGACTATCATATCGTTCGATATCTTACTTACGTGCGACATTTGTCAAATTTGTATGCAAATTGACAATTCATTTCGAACTAAACGTCATCTCGACTGATATTAGAAATACTAGAATAGAGGTTAAATCAAATTTCTTTGTTTTTCAGAGAAGTTCGAAATTTGAATGAAATAATATAATCGAAATCGATGATATTATTTAGCAATTTCACATACATACATTTTCACAGATAAGAAATTTGTTCTAACAAAACAGTCTATTTTTATGGTGGTCATAATGTGCGGTTCTTGAACGCATCATGGAGGGTTTATGATATTTGGATAGATAAAATAAATAATTGATTATATCACTGTGTCTTCTTTAACCTTAAGTTTTGTTAAGCGTGAGGTCAGAAATTTATTTTTATTTTATTTTATTTTATTTATTTCCACACTTACAACTATCTTTACAGGTACTAAACCTAAGACAATATAAATATTCTACTTACGCTAATCGGAAATATTATGATCTCGCGCTTTTTATTATTTTGTATATACCCAATCAGTAACAGAATGTTAATCCGAATCCTATTGTACCCATTGTATTTTAAGGCCCCGTATCCGCCAGAGATGTGCGAAGCTGTATTTCCATTATACTGCTCTTTAATAGCTAAATCAATCCTATGGAAACACAGCTTCGCATATCTCCGGTGGCAAAGTAGCCCACAAGCACTGAATATACACTCTTGCACTGAACGTACAATGCTATGCATATATATACACCGTGGCCGTGAGTAACCCGAAAGATTTAAGCTAACGATACTAGAGCCTAATTAGAGTATATAAAGTTATGTAACATATAGTCCAAAAACTCATAATTAAGGAGATATTAATTATTTGAAACAAATCAAAAGTTAAAAAATCTCCAGTCTAACACACCCTAAAGGCTTGAGCATAACTTGACACTTCTTGTCATGGAACACAAGTCACGGCATTCGCCGTTCGTCGTATGATTTCGGAGCGATTCGTGAAGTGTTGTTCACAAAGAAGCGGGCAATTAATAAGATTTAATTTGTACTGAAATAGTAATTTAATTAAGACACATAATTAGACCCATGTTGATACAACATTATTTACTCGTACTGTCGTCAAAAATACGTGGTTTAAATCTTTCGGGTTATTCACGGCCACGGTGTATATATATCCCCCTCCATACTTATATATATACACATGATTCAGATAACTCGAGCATTAGTCAATAGATGGCGCTAGTACATGGAGGAAGCTGATGACTCTATCTCAGTATATAATAATTTCCTCTATAGATACCTTCCTCCTGTCGCCATTGTGATTTATACTCGTAACTCAGTCCACATAGCACGTATAGGCGTCTTCAATATAGAGCAAACTTCTAGAGAGGTCAATGACCGGATCAGCTGCGTGTGGAATGGCGGGTTTTGTTACCGGTTTTAATGAACAGTTTAAATGCAATAAAATGCAAAATCACGCATTAACTTGCACAATTTATAATGGTATAACTGGTACTGCCGCGCGAGCCTGTTTAGTATTATGATCTTTAATTAGGTACTTAATTTTGATTTAAAATTATAATTATTTGCAATTTCCTCGCAGTAGATATATCGTCGTGATAAGCACTTCGGCCGAAAAAGTACAATAGATGGACTCGTACTCTCGAACTAACTCGTCTATCAATTGCTTACTTTCTAGCCACTACAACAATGTACTATTTCGCACCAGCTGTTCAGAAAAGAGTCATTGTTACCCTCAAATGAGGGATTAAAGTTGTACTTTTCTTCCCTCATCCTGCTGCTATTTAGTAAAGAGATGTCAATTGTTGCACAAATCGGGCGTTCCAATTTTCCTCATAGAAAGTGTAAAAACCAGTATGTGTCACTCGGTAGCAAAATTAAGTTCGTCTTGGGCGTAAACACTTGAATCCCTCGTTACGCTCAAGATTCTACGTTAGAATCCCTCGTTACGCTCAGGATTCTATAGTAGAATCTTTCGCTTCACTCAGGAATAATTTTTTTGCACCCTTGAGACACAATCTACTATTTCCACATGGTGAAATTTAATGTCATCTCAATGTCACAGAAAGACTTTTGTCACTGTAACTGTACTTCATACATCGAATCATACTCATTTATTACGAGTCATCATCCTCCTAATAGCCGTTATTCCCGGTAGTGCTCTACGGGGTCTGCTTTGGAACCTAATTCCAACATTTGGTGTAGGCACTAGTTTTTACGAAAGTGACTGCCATCTAACCTTCCAACCCAGAGGGAAAACTAGATTTATTTGGGATTATGATACTAATTATAACCCTGGTGACATGATTTAATCCCACTACCATCATTTCATTACCTTCCATTCTGACTTATTATTGCCTCGACTTTTATGTTAACGTACATCAATTATACATTAAACAAATTATTAATGTAAAACAGTTAATTTATGGGCGACTACAGAGTTTGAATAGCACTAAAAAGCAACGGCTGGAAGCATTTAATTTAAGAGTGGGTTTATTTTGCGAGAACCGTGTTTCCGGGGTTTTCAAATAGTTCTTTCATTACGTGGAGAATTTTAACAGTTTTCAGGCCGGCTTAAATGCTGTTGGGAATTCTAGCCCATTGTGGATCGCGGATGAACGGTTTTGCAAACAGTTTTTAAGGACTTTTCATGGAGATAGGAGAGTGAACATTTGTACGTTTTAGTACTTAGCCGTTTTTGTGTGGATGGATGTAAGAGACGAGGTAGGCCAAGGAAAAGGTGGATGGACTGTGTGAGAGACGATATGAAGAGAAAAGAAGTGAGTGATGAGATGGCGGCTGACAGAGAAGTTTGGAAGAAAAAGACATGCTGCGCCAACCCCAAGTTAAAGGGATAAGGGCAAGGAAAGGTGTCCCCTTATTTCACTGACAAACGATTCACCGAATGCATCAATCGCCGTTAGGGGATGCAGTACCGGTACGACTCCAAGAACCGGGACTGAGATTTCCGGTACTGAGTCAGTACCGGGAATTCCCGGTTCTTCGGTACTGAGTATTTTTTGTAATAAAATGTTAAATTCTTGAACTAAAATGCCAATTTTAATTCAATTATGTAATTCTGAATAAACATAACCGGAAAACATATAAAGTTTACAACATAATTTTATAAATATCATATCAGGTGCAAAATTTAGCTGAACTCTTATTTATCTTGTATGTATCTTGTAACTTTTTGGCAATACTAATACGTTGGGCTAGGTATGTCCCAGCTTTCTGGTCACCAGAAGCGTCGACAAGGTGCTTAGAAAGTATTTTATAGAGTGTTAAAGCGCTGGTGCCCCATGGCAAGCCACTGTCAATGCCAGCACATTTGAGCCTTTTGTGTGACTCGGCTGAGTTAGCAGATGCACCAGCCCTAGTTGAGGTTCCAGGAAGGTGGGACGGTGCAAGGGTATAGACGCAGGTAGCGTCCCATACCCGTGGCTGTCCCAACTTCCCAAGCTCCAGGGCACGACCGTCATGCCGTCGGGCCTCTTGACCTTGCAAGACCAGTAGGCTCTAAGACACCCGGAGCTCCGGCACTAGCGAGAGCCCGGCGGATGAGGTCGTTCAGGCTGGCGTGTTGCGGGATGCGGCCTGTGCTCCTGTGGCAGGAGAGGCCATGGCGCATGCAACTGCAGTGACACTGATGTAGAACGACGCATGCCACTTCAAGACGCAGTGACACGGCAACCCTAAAAGTTTTGTTATCTAAATTTGTGCCTAAGTTGTGTGAAGGGAGTGCCTAGAGCCAACCGCCGGGTTCCCATCTAGCAGTGCAGACGGGTGCGATCTGCGGAGCTGGAAGACGTTTCATAAAGGTTATCCCGTACCACCTCACACAGCGGCCCGTCCCATTGCCTCTGCGAATGGGGTTTCTTTGGTAGGTCTGCAGATGGACATAGATCTTTCCAACGGCACTCGGCTTCAGCGAGAAAAGGAATTTCAACATTATTGTGGGGAGGTTTTAGAATTAGACTAATTCATTTTTGGGTGCCGTGTGCTGACGAGAGAAACGCTTCAAATTTTACGAATCCCAATGCCGCCATGCCAAATTGGCAAAGAAGCTTGGGTCCATTGGATTTCATTCAGATCGATGTTAGCGACTGATGAGATGGTGTTTTTATTGATATCGTCAAGGGGTGCCAGAAGGTGAGGGAGTTTCTAAAAATGACTACATCGAAGCATATAGGTGAACTGTGGAACATATGAATGATTTCATTTAAAAAAAATTGTATCTATCATTATAAAACAAAGTCGGATTAGTTACACCATTTATAACTCAAGAACGGTTTGTAAGTTTGATTTTTAGGATTATTGTCTGTTCCGAAAAGCAGAATAACAATTAAGTACAACATGGAACATTTTACGAATAATACATTTTGTATGGCGGGGACATACAACGTGTCCCAAAACTCAACGATAAGCCGGCACCAGAGGATGGAGCTACTTATGATAAGTCGAGAAAAAATAAAGAAAAAAATATATCTCAATTATTTTAGAAATTACAGAAAAAAAATGAAATTCATCGAAAATCGACATCCCTAAGTGTATTTTTAACGACCATGTCTACAAATATTCAAATATTACTGTTTTTTTTTTGTTTTTGGAAACTTAAGTAGCCCTGCTATCTAACACAGTTCTTAAAAATACCATAATACATGTAGTTTTTACACAAAAAATAATCAAAATCGATTTTGTCCCTACAATTTTGAAAGATTTTTTCTTACAGTCCACTTTCAATCATCATGGTGTAAAAAAATTGTATTGACACCACAATGGCAATTATTTTCAAAAGTTGACGCAACTAACCAAGATTCCAAAATGGTATAATACTTTAGGAAACCTAGTCACAAAAAAAACAACGAGTTTTTAAACAAGAATCGACATTATTTAATGTTGGCGGTAATCACTTTTACTGTACCCAAAAAAGGATTTTTGTTGTTGAAAAATGTTGAATAAATGCAAAGAAATGGTACAATTTTTTTTAATTTTTTTAAATTCATTTACTACATTATTAATACTACAGTAAATGTTCAAATTGCCTGCCACCGGCATTAATACAGACATGACATCGCCTTAGAAATGATCGTTTTATCCGTCGTGCATATCTTCTACCATTGATATGATCCGCAGCTTGTGTGATTTTTTGGCGAAGCTCGTCCAATGTTGCTATGGGTTTTGAGTAGACTTTGTCTTTAAGACAGCCCCAGTAGAAGAAGTCCAGGGGGTTCAGGTCGGGCGAACGGGGTGGCCACAAGATAGGACCAAGTCGCCCGATCCAACGCCCTGGATACTCTTGGTTTAAGTATTCTCGCACTGCACGGGCATAGTGAGCTGGGCAACCATCATTTTGAAACCACATGTTTTGTAAATCACGTAAAGGCACGTCTTCTAATAATTCAGGCAAGTCGTAGTTACAAGGAAACCTTAATGGTGATGGCTATTTGAACTTTTTACAAAACGACTTGCCTGAATTATTAGAAGACGTGCCTTTACGTGATTTACAAAACATGTGGTTTCAAAATGATGGTTGCCCAGCTCACTATGCCCGTGCAGTGCGAGAATACTTAAACCAAGAGTATCCAGGGCGTTGGATCGGGCGACTTGGTCCTATCTTGTGGCCACCCCGTTCGCCCGACCTGAACCCCCTGGACTTCTTCTACTGGGGCTGTCTTAAAGACAAAGTCTACTCAAAACCCATAGCAACATTGGACGAGCTTCGCCAAAAAATCACACAAGCTGCGGATCATATCAATGGTAGAAGATATGCACGACGGATAAAACGATCATTTCTAAGGCGATGTCATGTCTGTATTAATGCCGGTGGCAGGCAATTTGAACATTTACTGTAGTATTAATAATGTAGTAAATGAATTTAAAAAAATTAAAAAAAATTGTACCATTTCTTTGCATTTATTCAACATTTTTCAACGACAAAAATCCTTTTTTGGGTACAGTAAAAGTGATTACCGCCAACATTAAATAATGTCGATTCTTGTTTAAAAATTCATTGTTTTTTTTTGTGACTAGGTTTCCTAAAGTATTATACCATTTTGGAATCTTGGTTAGTTGCGTCAACTTTTGAAAATAATTGCCATTGTGGTGTCAATACAATTTTTTTACACCATGATGATTGAAAGTGGACTGTAAGAAAAAATCTTTCAAAATTGTAGGGACAAAATCGATTTTGATTATTTTTTGTGTAAAAACTACATGTATTATGGTATTTTTAAGAACTGTGTTAGATAGCAGGGCTACTTAAGTTTCCAAAAACAAAAAAAAAACAGTAATATTTGAATATTTGTAGACATGGTCGTTAAAAATACCATTAGGGATGTAGATTTTCGATGAATTTCATTTTTTTTCTGTAATTTCTAAAATAATTGAGATATATTTTTTTCCTTATTTTTTCTCGACTAATCATAAGTAGCTCCATCCTCTGGTGCCGGCTTATCGTTGAGTTTTGGGACACGTTGTATAAAAGAAATATTGTTTCTTCTACTTGATGAATACTTGCATAACCATTATTCAAATAAGCAATTGATGAAAACTATCGTGGTATGCTTTTTGTATGACCCTACCACATTACACTCCACACCCTTTAGTAGGTATGTACAAGATTTTATTAAACAACTATAACAATAACAAGTTATCTTATTCGCCTAATCTTGCAACTAATTTGATTATTATAGGTCTTAAACAAAATATCTTGTGGTACCTGGTTGATTCGGTTACTTTTCCCGATTGTGTTTATTCAGAATTATATAATTATAATATAAATAATAAATATTTGCGGACAATCTTACACAAATCAACCTAGTCCCAAACTAAGCAAAGCTTGTACTATGGGTACTAGACGATGATATAGATACTTATATAGATAAATAAATACTTAAATACATAGAAAACATCCATGACTCAGGAACAAATATTCGTGCTCATCACACAAATAAATGCCCTTACCGGGATTCGAACCCAGGACGTCTTGCTTTGTGGGCAGGGTCACTACCAACTAGGCTAAAGCGGTCGTCAATTGAAATAAAATTGGCGTTTTATTTCAACAATTTGTCATTTAAATACAAAACATACTTAGTACCGAAAAGTACCGAAGTACCGGGATTTTCACCCGCCAGAACCGATACTGAATATTTTGAAAGATCCCGGGAATTCCCGGTACTTCTGGTACCGGGAAATCCCGTAGCATGCCCTAATCGCCGTATTTACATTTCATCAAAGTTTTGTTACTAACCGTTAACTTTTTAGGTACAGCTATTAGGTCATTCAGTAGAACCCATTAGGTTAGGTTAGTTTTATAACAATCCTGAAAAGTTTACTGATTCTGAAAAAAATGGTTTGCGATGAAATGAGAATTCTGCGAAACATACATTAGAACATCTGTTGGTAGGTATAAAACAAGGTTTAGGACAAGATTTTCGGGACGCAATGTCCTCTCCCGCGATTTAAACTATCTGTGTACCAGATTTCATCTAAATCGTTTCATCGGTTTAAGTGCTAAAAGGTAACAAACAAAACTCCCCTTTATGTTATTTGATCTGCGTATCACATAAAGGGGGGGTGGGGGTAGTGAGTATTCCACTTAAGCACATATACCTAATAATCATTATGGTAAAAACATGAAGGTTTCCTGAGTCAAAATTTAAGTAACAAACAGACAGAGATTATTCGCATTTATGATATTTATATGGATCTTTCCTTCCAATGCCAAACATAGATATTCCAGCTTGGAATGAAAATCTCAAACAGCGGGCAATAAAATCCCAGGTTCCCTTTTGAGCTGCTCTGCTCCCGATTCGATTTTCCTGGAATTAGATCCGTAGCTACACCGAGTAGTTGAAATCCATTTATTCCCTGTGATTGACTCCAGGTGTCACTAATGTATCTTGGAAGTGCCGATACCGTATTTTCCGCACTAGAGGTAAAAATAGAGGATTGAAAAGAATTTTAAATGATCGGAAGGACGTTAGTTATAGATGTGAAGGCTAAATACGAGTATTCTTCTCCATTAGAACTATCAGTGCCTAACGGATTCGACCAAAATTCTAAGGTGAATTTTCTGCTTTCTCAAGGGCTATTTTACAGTTCTGACTCTACTTGTGCTTCGAAGAGTATTGAGAGTATATTTCGTGAGAAGCGATGCGGGAACATCACCAGTTAGGTATTTTTTTCATTATTCGAGATATCTCGTTTTACTGACAGATGTAGATATAGTTGGGTCTACATTGCTTTACAAATAGGTATAAATTAACGCATTTGAAGATTTCGGACCCGGGTTTGTGTTGCAATTGATTAGATGTCGTGTCAATGTAACCAGTCTTCACCATGAAAAATACTTTGAACAGCAGTTTTATAAAAAAAAAAGAAGCGGGTTGTGTCGGAGATACAACCGTTAATTAAGTTTAAGTGGATACTTCTTTGTTGGCTATGGAACCCTAAATATCTGAATTAATTCACTAACATCTGTATAAGTACAGATAAATCGGTATATAAAAATAAATAAAACAAATAAATATTAGTGGACAATCTTACACACATCAACCTAGTCCCAAACAAAGCAAAGCTTGTACTATGGGTACTAGACGACGATATATATACTTATATAGAGAAATAAATACTTAAATAGATAGAAAAACATCCATGACTCAGGAACAAATATTCGTGCTCATCACACAAATAAATGCCCTTACCGGGATTCGAACCCAGGACCTCTTGCTTCGTAGGCAGGGTCACTACCAACTAGGCTAAAGCGGTCGTCAAAATATGGCAACATTGACTGACGTAGCTCATTTGACTCGCGATACATTGAAAATGGCGGTCATTTCAGCATTATTTTCATGTCCCCAAATAAACTAAATAACATTTTATGATTAACAACTAATTGTTCTTAACCAGCTTAAATAGCGAACGATTTTAAACCTTTATGATTTCGGTTGATTCGCACCTCTTTAGACAAATGGTGTCCGAAATGAGCTTCGAATTGATGGTCACTTTTTAATTTTATCGGCTCTGATCATCTATCAGTGACTGACTGCGGCATCAAAGTTCCGAATCTTTTTAAAATTAAATTTCGCGAAGGTTTGTGGTAGGGGCCGTAACCCGGTTGATGTCACTCGATTTTGTCCCACCGTATCTAATAAAAATGTGATCAGAATTCATTTTGTACAGCGAACGCTCGTGGTGTAGTAAGTATAGCCCTTTGAATCTAATTTTCGTCTTCAATTTTTGTTTTGTGCGATATTTATTCGCTTTCCAATCTTCTTCTCTTTATTGTTCTGGAGTCATCAACGGTCCAAGTGTTGTTTTGGTAAATTACGTTTTGTTTTGCGTAATTGTTTTCTGGGATGCTTTGATTTGGACAAATATGGCGTCTGCAGATCGTGTTGTTTTTGAAGGAAACGGTCTTAATTATGTGCATCCTTGTTTATTTATTTATCTACTTTATTTATTTGTACGTACGTTCAAAACAAAATTTGGTTTTGCAAGTCACACTCGAGCCCATGCACGTAAAGTTTCCCAATCTTAGATTTTGTCAGGATGTCGCCGTCGACGGATACGTCTGGGAGGACATCATCATCATCATCATCATCATTTATTTATCTATACTCTATTGCACACGGTACCTACATAAAAAATACAAATGGTGGACTTGTTGCCCCTAAGGGCAGCTTTGACCATTCAGCCACTGAGCTAATCAGAAACTTTTGGAATCTTGTTCCTGCCCTTAGGTCAAGCGCTGTGATATGACTAGCTATTACGGCGTTGGGTTCCTCAAGAGCGTCAAGCGGAAGCGAGTAAATAGGCCACTGTAAGAGGTCGGCTACGTATTAAGTCAGGTATAGCGTTTATTTCTCAATCAATATTTTTTCCCGCGACTTCTTCAGTCTAGAACTCGTTAAGCACTCCTATTTCAAATTTCCAAGCCCCATTTCACATTAGAATGAAATTATCCCATTGACCTCCGAGATAATTGAGATAAAAATATTGGGAATCTATCTAAATAAGTTTAGCTGTCCAAATCAGACGGTCAGGGCTGGTAATCTCATCTGCTACATTTGACAGCAGGGGATTATCACTAACTTTGACGTCTCTATCATTCTGATTTAACAAGACAGAGGCATGCAAAATGTACTCTTCTGTTAAATATGGCCAGGATGATTTAGGCATTTATTATTTTCTTTTCACTCAAAAAAATACAAAATATAATACAGAATCCACGTTACTATTTCTAAAGGCTTCTCCGTACAAATACGCTATAAATATACCTACTGCCCTGTCCCTTAAATAAATAATTGTTGGAGTTATTTAGTTTTATGCTTTCTCGTTAGTTTTATCGTGTGTTTAAAGTGCTAATGTCTAGTCTAGACGCGGAGGGTTGCTGGTCTGAGTCAATATTGGTTTTCAAACTCCCATTGATTCAACCATTAGGGGATTTCAGCGAATGGTAGGTATATAAAGCCTATTTAAAAAGGTACTATATTAAGTGTTTACTTAATCCTAATGTTTTTTGATTTTGGGATGTACAGTAGGTACCTACTGAACTATTTTGGAACAACTCAATCAATTAATTGTTATGCGTTTTGATGAAAAGGTCTTTTGGATTTTAAAGTTACGCATTCGTTCTGGAATTATTTTAGGAGCGCTGATCCACTTAATGAGCTTTTAATTATAAATGTCTCTACGTTATACTTAAAAAGGTACGTAGATGAATATTTTTGAGTAAGTATGTTTTTTCCTGGTAAAGGTCGCGGGAGTCCGCTGGATGCGGGTGGCGCAGGACCGGTCACTTTGGAACTCTTTGGGAGAGGCATATGTCCAGCAGTGGACGTCTTTCGGCTGATATGATGATGATGGTGATGTTTTTTCGAAAAAGCTAACGGTTTGAAAAGGTGAAAGAGCAGTTGCCAAAAATCTTGCAAATAAACAGTCGCTGTGACCACACGCAAAAAGTATTCAATTTTGAAACCATCCAACATAGAACCTTATAGCTATCGGAAGGCCTTTCTATAAGGCTCTAGAATTAAGAGTACCAGCCCTCTTGATATCTATTATAGTTATTGTACCTCTGTACCTGGTACCTAATTACGAGTACATCAAAACGATCTCTCGGCCAACCGTCTTCACTTTACAACGAAAGGAGAATAATTTCCCAAGCTAATAGTAGGAAGTAATCTAGTTACAGGCAGGGCGATGTCCGCTCCCCGTCGTTTCCCGGTACCTACTTATCTACCCTCCTAACTACATTTGCAATGCATTTTATGGCATACTGTCTAGTTATTAAAGTACAATTCAGGTTGTCTGGTAAGTCAAGCACTGTTTGGTGGAGTGCTCTTTATTCCGCTATTGACCGCTGTTTTACAAACTTTTACGAGAGTTTGCGCTAAGTTTCCGTCTAGTTCTCTCGATTTAAGGATGGAATTGTACTGGCGCTCGTCTCTTTATTGGGTTTCATAGAAGTACTATAGAACAGAACTAGTAGTACCAAAGGTATTTCGTTATTCAGATACTTGCTCCGTTCTACCGTGTCATTTAACAGTGTTGTAGCACGAATGGAGGAATTAGCTTGATTATTCTATATACAGTGTGTTACCGGCTTGCGGGCTTTTTTTAAATAGGGTAATATAACGTACCTACTTCTTTAACTTAACCATGACCTTAATTAAATGAAATAACTAAAATTTTCTTAAATATTCTAACAAAATTTAAATTGCCAGCAATGTACAGCGAAGTAAATTGACAAGTTAGTCTTAGTGTAAATGACAGCTCTTCATACTTTGTTTAGTACGACGTCATACACCTAGTACATTGAAGGTTCGGATTTTGGGAATTTAATTGTGCAGTTAATTTACATAGTTATGATTTGCTAATTTGTGCAAACGATTGTTAACGAAGCATATTATGATCAGTCTTAATAAAAGCCCGGGTCGTAGACAAGACACACACTGTATATGAAATAGTTGTAGGTAAGTACAAGTTTGTATAGGTATATTAATTTACGGTTGTCTCAAGAAAAGTAACGAAATTCGTTAGCACTTAATTTAATATACATTGTCCAGCCTCAAAATTTTGAAATAACATTGGTATGATGTGATGACGATGACAATTACCTTGTCTTGAGTGGCCGTTATATTTATGTTCCGTGCCTTTCGTCAGATAACAATCGATTATTAGAAATTAATATCTATTTTGCAGAAGCATCATGTATAAGATTCAAATATAGTCCTAAATTGTAAAGCAATAAAGGTAATTTTTGCGGGTGGCGCAGGACCGGTCATTTTGGCACTCTTTGGGGGAGGCCTATGTCCAGCAGTGGACGTCTTTCGGCTGATATGATGATGAAAGGTAATTGACTTAAACACTAAATAATCGTTAAAAGAAACCAATTAAACATTCATTACGAATCGATAGACCTAATTCTACTCATTGTTACTGAAATACAAAGGCCTTGGGTGAATAATCTAGACGCACTGGACCCTGTGGAAGGCCGTTTGATAAAGTCTGAATGTTAGTTTACGCTGGCAACACATTCCAGCTCGCTTACGTGGCAATAATTTAGATTGGGCCGTTGGTAATTTAATTTTAGTTTCTGTTTTCAAACGTGTTGGATACAAAACCGGTGGAATTGAATGCTAGTTACGAGTATTTCAATTGTACATATTGATCAGAATTGTTGAGCTTCATTGGGCTATTGATGTAATGCAATACTTAGATATACATGGAATGCGTAAATGCAACTCAAATGTCTTTGTTTAAAATGTAGTAGTAGAATTTCTAACTGTCCAACAGCCTAAACCAAAAATTAAAAACCACTAGATTCGTAAACAGATGTCCTTAATAAGTATGAGATTTTTTTTCTTAAAACTTCAGATATAGAAGTCGGGATCAGTTGCTGAATTCAGCATCTGGGGGCACGGTGACGAGCCAAGCGACGCGCAAGGGCACTACACTTTTAGCCAAGATGTAGAATTTGTAGAGCGCGGCTGGTAGTGGTAGAGTTAAGCCGTTTGGAGTAGGAAGCTTGGCGCTACTTTTGATTTAATATATTTTTAACGCTGTAAGCTACATGAGGTAAGGAGTCTTGGCAATCACTTTTACATGTAATGCTTTTGGGGGGATCTGAACTACTCCAGAGCAAAATTCTGCACAAAGTATGTATACCGTTTCATATGCTCTTGAGTAAATACTTATTATTTTTATACCTACTGTATAAAAAATGACGATCCTTTTTGGGAGATAGAATTATATTTTATTTTTACATTTCAATTATATTGACGCAACTTGACATTTATGCAAATTTATTTTGTAATTTTTATCCTGAAATAAATGAAAATGAAATGAGTCTAATCAGATTATGATCCAGTGACTGAATTCCGTTCAGTCTGAGGCCAGCCTAAGGCCACGTTTAGGGACAATCGGAGTGTTCGGCGGCGCGGGCTCCGTGTCGGAAGCAGCCCGAACACGATAAGGCGTTGCTTAGGAGTGTTTAGGTACGGTCGGCCGAGAAAGTGGTCTACCAGTTTTGACAAAAGTTTCTGTGAGATCTGATTGTCACTAAGGTTACGGTCATAATATTATTGTAAGTGGAAATCGACCTTGTTGTTTCATGACGATCAAATGAACCTCGACCGTATAGGGTGGTAGACCACATTTTTGGCTGGCTGTACTCGCCTGTCCGAAAATAATGCCTATTAAGTATAAGTATGCAGACCCTCGGCGAAGGGGCAACGTTTGCGCAGATACAGCCAATAGGGCCAAATAAAATATCTAATAACGATGAATTTTCTCGAAAAAGGATAAAAAATATTGTCAAATGGAGAAAAAACCGGCCAAGTGCGAGTCGGACTCACGCACGAAGGGTTCCGTTCCGTACCATTATCTATAAAATCGGCAAAAAAATCACGTGTGTTGTATGGGAGCCCCCTTAAATATTAATTTTATTGTGTTTTTTAGTATTTGTTGTTATAGCGGCAACAGAAATACATCATCTGTGAAAATTTCAACTGTCTATCACGGTTCATATATGTATAAGATACACCCTGGTGACAGACGGACAGACAGACAGACGGACGGACAGCGGAGTCTTAGTAATAGGGTCCCGTTTTACCCTTTGGGTACGGAACCTTAAAAAGTAAAGCAGGGGATTAAATAATCACAAAAGTTGTAAGTTTCCAAAGTTTTAAGACGGGGTATATTCTGTCCTTTTTCCGCAAAACACACCTTCATATGTAACGATTGTCATTTACTATGACGCTCGGGGATCGTGACGTCACGATCCACGAACTTTGTCTCTCTAACAAGCAATATTAAAACGGTTGTAGCTTCGTAATTTTTTGAGATATCTGAATGGGATTTTCGTGTGTAGGCATATTTTTTTGCCTTCTTTCTTTTGGAGTAATAATACATTTTGAGTCTACACCCCTATTGTTTATATTACGCAACTGAGTCATCCTCCTTCGCGGTTGTGACCATAATGAGCCCAAGATCCGCTTTCCGCTTGAACACCTAATTCCAAGAATGGGTGTAGTGTAAGCTATAGGTTTACGGTTACCATATGACCTTCCGACCCAGAGGGAAAAGTAGACCTTATGTGTGATTACGATTTCTTCACAATGTTCACCGAAAAGGTCAGTATCAAAGGATATTTCGTAAAAAAAACTAAATTACTGTAGTCGCATTCGAACCCACGACCTCCAGAGTCCAGAGGGGTAATCACGTAACGTTTCGAACGCGCGTTAGGACAATTTAACTGCAATTTTTCAATATAAAAAGTGACATTTAGATCTACTGACGCGCGTACAAGGAGTTACGTGATCGACCATCGACCTACAGATTGAAAGTAGCGTGTTTACCGCTCGGCTATAGAGCCAATTGTATAGCGCAACTCAATAAACAAGTAAATTAAATGTACTCCATTTACATTCGTGGTCTAATTATTTTATCGATTGCATCGGCATCAAACCGGTCCACAAGCCGTGCGTTCAGAACAACGCAATATCATACAAAGTTCACTGACTTGTGTCTTTATTCCTCTAAATATATGGTAACTACTTATAAGTGAGATTAGTATTACTTAATGTGGCTGACATTTTGTAAACTGTCACTGTAATTGGAATCTTTTGCCTTGCACGGTAGAGTTGATTTTTGAATGGACTTCTTTGATGCAATTCGGCCAACTGAAACCATCTCAAGTATGTATTCATATTGGTGCCGATGTTTCCGCCTCTTATTCTTCGCATTTAGTCGTGATCGCTTAGTATTCAGGGCCAGTGCTTTAATTATAATTAAAATTAAGTTAATTCCTTTATTTGGACCTAGTGGATGAATTATTGAAAATGTGTGGTCACGTACAGTGATAACTAGTTCACTTCGGATTGTATTTTTAACCGAATTCAAAAAAGGACGAGGTTCTCAATTCGTCTGTTTTTTGTATGTGTTTGTTACGCGATAACTCGGTAATTTATGAACCGATTTGAATTTTTTTTCTTTGTTTGAAAGCATATACTTCCAGATTGGTCCCGTTGTCACCAAAATCCAGTTCTAATGATGGGATCCTGGAGAAATCGAGGGAACTCTTCAAATTTTAAAGGCAAATTTGAAGCAATTTGGCTACTGATTTGAAGTCAGTTAAAACGTTGTTTTCAAAGTATACAATTATGGTGGACGTCTTTCGGTTGATATGATGTGACGATGATGATGCTGAATACTAAAGTAAGTCCCTAACTTATTATTTAGTTGCACTACATTCTTCATTACGAGTATCATGTATCACAACGCGGAAAAATCAGAGGCAATCAAGCTGTGGAAGTTCACCAAAGGACAAAAACAAGCTAAAGCCCTGATCGAAGGGTTCAATAGTAAGCTGTCTAAAGAGTTATTACAATTCAAAAGGCACAAAACCTGCGCAGTGACAAGAATCCTGACAGGACATTGCAAATTGAACAAACACCTGTTTCAAATGGGTATGAAGCAGGACACAACTTGCAGGTTCTGCCAGGAGACAGAGGAGACTGCAATGCACATTCTCTGCTCCTGCGGACCACTCATGCATAAAAGAAGTACCTACCTAGGGCGGCACATAATGCACCCACAAGAAGTACAACATATCACCGCCCAAAGAATCTGGAATTTCCTGGAGGCAACGGGACTTAACGGTGAACTCTAAAACAAGGGCTGCCACAATAGATCACTTGCTGGTCGAAGCGGCATATTAAGGCCCACAAACAAAATAATAATAATAATCATGTATCACAGATAGGGGTTGTCCGTGTCATGTATTAAAGAGCCAATACCGCCTGTCCGTGGAGTAATCGCCATTCAGGTCCTACTACGACATCGACGTTCTCTTTGGTTTGATACATACGCACGTAAACACATAAAAAATTTACTCAGTTGATTGAGGTTGAGTGGGTGTAGTCTAATACCTTAACGGTCACAGAATGCACTAGTTTATGCCACAGGTGATGTATCTTTTATATCCAACTGTATTATTAACAAAATGCATATACCGTTTCGTCGTGGATAAATGATATATAAAGAAACAAACACGTGCCATAGACAATCCAAAAGACACAAAGTATATCCAGCATAAGCTCAAACGCCTCGCATCCGCAGTTTTTGTTTGGCGAAGCGTCTACTCGAGCGTGTCTCTAAATCGGATCGCACATCTGGCTGCCCGCGATAACTCCACGGTGTTGCTAGATGGGAAAATGAAAAACCGCTCAAAAATCCCCGTCCGGCTTTGCGAACGTTTGGGGAAGTTATACCCATTGATCTAAAGCCTTTGGAGCGGAATTTTAATAGTGTATTCCTGAGGCCTTAAGGGGTAGTAAGCTGAGTTCGGCTCACTAATTTTTTTAATGTTTATAAATTCTGGGCAAGTAAAATTTGTAATGTATTTACCGAACTCAGCTTTCTTTATGCGACATTTTTTCTTCTTAGGGCTTCAAAAACACGTGTTTAAGATTATTTGGAATCCTCCCGAGGCACCTTGTATAAGCTTTTATTCAACTTGCACTATTTATATTCGTAATATATATGCAAAATATCATTATAAGTGTAAAATATCCTGACGTAAGTATTCAAAGGATCAGGATAATACCGCCCGCTAAACAGCAATATTTAAACGTTATTATCGCGACTGGCAACACTAAACCTTTTCCAAAGCTCGAAAGACTCGCGTTGCTTCAATTCATTTGTGTAAATGAGACGATACCGAGACAAATTCGTGTCGTGATAATATTGAAGATTGTCAAGGAGAAGTAATGAAATGTAAACAGCTTTAGGGAGCTGATATGTAAATTCGGAGACACTGGATTATTTAGGTACAGATTGTTTGAAAACAAACGTCTGTTAGTGAGGTATAGTTACTTGAATAATTTTCTGAGAAATTTGTTATAATCATAATCATACAAGATCCGTCAAACGGAATTCAGATTGATTGACTGCTTCCCCTTTGGCTGCCTGGCCAGCTACTGTTTCAAATGGACTGGCTGCCCTCGCGGGATATAAGGAATATAGATAGCTTATGTTCATCTTAGAATGGTCTAATATACCCGTTGTCCCGTAATATTTATTTATTTTATTTATAATATACAGTGTGTATTTTTAATATTACCTCAAATTGTACTCGTAACCAGAGGTAGGTGTTAGGGCTATGTACCGATATTGCAAAAATTTTTTTCTTAACTTCTTACTTTTTTTTCCTTATAAAATAATTCAGCGCGCAATGTATCACTACATTGTCTCACTGACGTCACAACTGTCACAAGTAACCCGCTTCTTCCATGTGTCAAATGAGTGTAAGCATTACATTGCTGCTTGATACATTTTCAAAAATGTATTACGCTTTGGTAGTTAAGACTAACTTACAATATCGGCTCATAGTGCAAAAAGCTATGCATAGTTACAATTTGAGGTAATATTAAACAGACAGGCTGTATGGGTGTGTGTGGCCTGTAATAGGAGCAAAAAACCAGCCAAGTGCGAGTCGGACTCGCGCACGAAGGGTTCCGTACCATTATCTATAAATAGTTATTTTATTTGTTATACAAGGGGAAAGTTGTATTTTACCTGCGAGTGTTTCAACACACGAGACGTACAATAACTTTTCACCCGTGTATAACACAAATCTTTTCACCTCACTACAGCGAGAAAAATAAGAAGGGTAAAAATGTAAAAAAAATGTCAAAAAAAAATATCACATACTTAAAATATACAAAAAACCAAAAGTAAACATTTAACGTTCTACGTCGTAGTACTTTTAACGTTCTACGTCTACTTTCTTCACATGTGGATAAAAAGCGATTTTCTCAATAGATATCAAACGTACAAAAAGGCCTTTCCGAGCAAGTGAGGTGAAAAATATTTATTTTATTCTGTTTTTAGTTTTTGTTGTTATAGCGGCAACAAAAATACATCATCTGTGAAATTTTCAACTGGAACTATCACGGTATCAGTGAGATACAGCCTGGTGACAGACAGACAAACAGACAGACAGACACCGGAGTCGTAGTAATAGGATCCCATTTTACTCTTTGAGTACGGAACCATAAAAATTAAACGATGGATAAGCCAATCAGCAATCAGTTCCAAGTGGTTAAAAAAATAACACCTTTTTTATGTACATGCCTGGTTTATTTTACTTAACTGGAATACTATAAACTAAAAAAGAAATATAAAATAAATGTAATAATACTAAAAAAGAATATATACAAAAAACAAGCAAAATGTTTAAAACAATCAAAAATTGATTGATAACAAAGACACTATTAATCAATATGACATAAGTGCCTAGTACCAAGATATTTAATGAGTGATTACACTGATTACTTATGGATCAAAACTGCAAATATCATTCTATCAAAATTCAATAATTTCGAAACACTGGGACCGATATATAATACTCGTATATCTACTACGCAGATATTCTATGGAGTCATCCAATAAATCTTTCACGCCACTGCTCGGAAATATGGCCAAAGATGGATTGAAATGAGAGTAGAAAGTAGTTCTTAGTAGTACAATTCAAAAACAGTCAAACAATGTAGATTTGCAAAGTGAAATGTAGTGTTTAGCGGCCTTTTTTACTTTCAACTCTGCTATTGGTCGATTATTTTGGACATTAGTAACTCGTTCAGAAAATAAAAAAATTATTAGAGCAACATTACATTTGTGCGTTTAATTAAAAAATTAAAACGTCAAATTCGCACAATGAATGTGTACTTTTACGATTGTAAGCGTTTTTTATTTAAGTATGTGAAAAACGCCTTTGCATGCTTAAAAAAAGTATAAATAAAAAATGTTAAAAGGCGGGAAGGAAAATTTCTTCTGTCTGTTCTTTAGATCGGAAACAAACATTCAGATAATTGTGTATAATTATGTACGATTTGAAATAAAAATAAATAACAATGAGTGACACGAGTACGGACATGGATCTTACACCGCCGGAAATTAAAAACACTGCAAAGTCAGTGATTCGAAATTGAATGCCCATTAAATCCCGAAATAAATATAAGAAAGTGTATGAAAATTTCAAGACATGGCAAATAAATAAAAAAACATACTCTTTCTCTGAAAGTGTAATGCTGACGTATTTTGATGAACTCTCGAAAAAATATATATAAATGTTCCGGGAAAAAACATTTCCTTGTCATTCCACAACTGCCCTAATGCGAATATCAATATTACTTTTAATTAAACTGTGTATTATACTGTGTACTCAACCTGTTTTATTTCCTTACATTAGGCGTGAAAAGCACATAGTAAATGCCTCGGTAGAAAGTGCAATAGATGGACCGACTCGCATCTTCGCGGGCCTCACCTGCGGCTCGGCCCGCGAACTAACTCGTCCATCTATTGCTTACTTTCTATACCTGGGCAACAATGTACTATTTTGCTCCTATTGGTGTATACCGGGTGTGGCTAGTAATAGGAGCAATGGAGATCTATGATTTTTTTTAAATCGAATGAGTAGTTCTGCGATTACCCCTACCTACATACAAACTTACACTCCCACAAACTTTACCTCTTTATAAAATTAGTATAGATGAATCAAAAATATCTGCATAGGAATGTTATCATAAGCAGGCTTAAAGGTAACTAACTAACTATAGATATATTTAAAGGTAGGTATAGATATATTCTTGAATATTGTTCTGTACATTCATTAATATAGGTTGGGAATGCCTTGAGGCATAAGCCCGCCTTTTATTCTTATTTGTTTTATGCAATAAAGTTTAAATAAATAAATGTGACTGACTGTACTGTACCTCCATTTGGCACGAATTCCATCCCCAGCAAAGATAAAGATTCTGTTGAAACTTGGTATTTAGTAAAACTTGTACTCGTCGTTCTCTGTTAGCGACGTAATTTGTTCCTAGACTTATTGAATTAGTATGCGCCGAGCCGAATCATGTTACAACTTGCATGCAATTAGCAACTTACTGCCGTTGCGAAATGGAAATTGCAATCTTAGAGCGCTGGTTATTTTCTGATATTTGATTTATTTAAAGAACGTCCTTGGGCCGCAGCATGAAATATAACCTGTGCCCATCTAGACAAGTGAGTTCGGGAGATTTTTCCCTAAATACAAACTTTCAAAGCTACAATCACAAAGAATTTTCCTATATTAGTATCTTAAAAGGGCTCATCCATTAACTACGTCACAAACATTTCATGACTTATTGAACCCTCCCCCCTCCTTGTCACACGTAGTCAAATTTGGCTACCCCCTCCCCCCTGGTGTGACGTCATTTAGCAATTTTCAATTTAGAAAAGTAAAAATCAGACCAGTAGGTTTTTTAATTTGTATAAAATTAACAAAGAGAAATTTAACACAATAAAAAGAAATGCTACCTACGCTAATTTAGCAAGTAGCTTCAAAAGATGGCCTGTGTAGTCCGAATTCAAAATGACAACCACCAAACAACCACCAACCACCGTATAACACTTAGTAAATTATTTAAACTTGTGTTTTTTTTGTGTGAGATGAATGATGTTAATAATACGGTAGGTATTTGACAAAAGTCAAATCAGCTTCTTTTTATGAAACGTCAAAAACGCTCCGTTAGTATGGAATTTGTAGGGATTACTTGGTTGTGACTTCACAATCAAACAACGTCCTTATTGTTAGTTTTTATGAATTTAAAAATCTTAAAATAGCAAACATAAATGAAGGCTTGATACTTTCCGAGTATTTTCGTAATGTTTATCTGTTGTCTATGAAAAAACAATTTATTTTCACTGTTGTCAAATACCCAATTGTGCAATACGGATAGGAAATATAAAGTTCAGTTTCCCCCCCGTGTGTGATGTAATTAATGGATCAGCCCAAATATACCTTTTTGTGGTGTTTTAATTCCTTTTGATTTGCAAATCTATGTTTTTTACTCTACTATAAGTAAACAACGAAGATGGAATTCTCATTTTTAGGGTTCCGTAGCCAAATGGCAAAAAACGGAACCCTTATAGATTCCTCATGTCCGTCCGTCTGTCTGTCCGTCCGTATGTCACAGCCACTTTTTTCCGAAACTATAAGAGCTATACTGTTGAAACTTGGTAAGTAGATGTATTCTGTGAACCGCATTAAGATTTTCACACTAAAATAAAAAAAAAAACATTAAGTTTTAGGGATCCCCATACTCAGAACTGTAACTCAAAAAATTTTTTTTTATCAAACCCATACGTGTGGGGTATCTATGGATAGGTCTTCAAAAATGGTATTGAGGTTACTAACATATTTTTTTTCTAAACTGAATAGTTTGCGCGAGAGACACTTCCAAAGTGGTAAAATGTGTGCCCCCCCCCTGTAACTTCTAAAATAAGAGAATGATAAAACTAAAAAAAATATATGATGTACATTACCATGTAAACTTCTACCGAAAATTGGTTTGAACGAGATCTAATAAGCAGTTTTTTTTAATACGTCATAAATCGTAAACCGCAATTTATTTCACGGAACCCTTCATGTGCGAGTCCGACTCGCACTTGGCCGCTTTTTTTATTTGCCCATAAGAGTGTTAAAACAATATTTCAGGAAAGACAGTATATTTTAAAGGCTTCCATGATTATTCCATACACTTTTACGTCTAACCTGTAACCCCAGGTTAACTTCTAAACTACTTGTGTGCCTATGTAGCAAATAAATGATTCATGATCTATCTCATTCCTGTTTGGTCGAATCCAGCCTTTATCAAATGAATGACTCGCCGGTCACATCAGAGTTCTTATCCCACGTATCATTTGAATATAGGTACAGTCACCGGCATAAATATATGATGGAACAAAGGCCGCAAAAATATCTGACGACAACTCTATTCCTAGAGCCGTAAGAGCGTGTCAGATATTTTTGCGGCCTTTGTTTCATCATAATATTGATGCCGGTGACTGTACGAACTGTCAGCAATAACTCAAGCGGACGTCTAAACTGAGCCGGCGCTAACTTTTCCCGCGCTCCAGGGTTGCCACACACGATACAGTGTTGCCACTCTTAATGACCGTAATAACGGGATGAGAGCGACTGCTAGACTATATGAATTCAAATTAAGGGTATCAGCATTTATGCGAGTTGCGAAACTTTTCACATGATAAAGACGCCATATTTGTGCGTTTACTGTTTGTGAATCTGTCAGACGGATGGCGGCTGGCTTTGTGACGAAAAATATTTGTTTACAGAGTGTGTTTGCTTTGGGAGCTTGTTATTGCTGTTATTTTAGTGGAATATTGATATTGATGTTTGTCGTTAAAGCTGCCGATTATTTAGTATGGATATTATTAGTTGGTTAAGAAGAAAGGAAATTATATGCATGTATCCCACTGGTATCTTACCCACAATTCTGCCACCACTGCACTAAGCAATGTCGCTGCCGTATAAGCTTACAAAGCCACTTTAAACAGTATCCTAATGAGCATTTACAAGGCAATACTTGAAACGTTTAAAGGATGACTCATGCTAGAACGGGCCGTTTCCGGCCCGGGCCGTTTTCTAAGAAAAACGTCGGCGTTTTTGCGCGGCCGAACCAATACCGAGCCCGGCCGAGCCACAGCCGGATCGTGACGACATTGGGCCACTTCCGAGCCTCAGCCGTGGCTCGGCCGGGCTTGGTAATGGCTCGGCCGCGCAAAACCGCCGTCGTTTTTCTTAGAAAACGGCCCAGGCCGGATACGGCCCGTACTAGCGTGAGTCATCCTTAACTGACTCTAAACTTGTCAAAACATAAAAAAATCGTGCGTTCAATCAAGCCTCGGTTGTTTGGTATAGATAGAGCGTTCTAAAAAAACATGTATGACTATTCGTTCAACAGGGCGACTAAGGACAGTCCCACGTCGCATGGCACTAGCAGAAAAAAACCCGCGCGTCATAGGTCCAACTTATTATGAACGTTTACCCGCCGAAGTACGAATGGAAACATCAGTAACAATATTCAAGCGTCGATTAAGAAACTTTCTATTGGAAAATCCATTGTATTCTATAAGTGAATTTTTTGACATAACCGCATAATTCTGATTTATTGTTTTTGTTATTATTAAATTGTGGTTATATGTAATGACGATCCTTCTAGGTGAACTCTGATATCTATGACATTATACATTTAAATTATTTGAGTGGACATAGTTATATTTAAATTGTTATTATTCTTAAATTTTTATTTTATTGAATGTTCTTGACGATCACAATAGGGATTCTTGTAAATTGAGATGTAATTTATAATGTAATCTTTTATTGTGAATAAATAAATCTGAATCTGAATCATGCAAAAAGGTGACTAAAAAATGTATGCATTTAAGAAAATTAAAAGAAACACTGCCAAGTTTAGGGTATGGACAGGTTGATGATGAACAAGAAAATACTGTTTATACACATTGAAGTTGTTTTACAAATATTCACAATAGATTACTCCGATACGAATAGTTGCTGGGAAACATTTCACGAAGCTCAAAGTTGCTAAGTCTAAACTGGCAACACTGAGGCTCTTGACCAATAACGACTAGCCTTTTGATCAGTTTAACCCTCTCACAGTCACAGACTGGCGCGGCCTGCCGCTACCACGAACTTCGAATCTCGAACTTCGTATATCTCCCTTTCGGTCGCTCGAGTAACATAAACCATAAGTGCGATAGAGACGGAGATATACGAAGTTCGAGATTCGAAGTTCGTGGTAGCGCCGCAGACCTTAAACTTGTCAAATTGACTATTGACCGCGACCGCTGGCCGCGCAAGTGTGATTCAGGCCTTAAAGTTTTAACATTGTAGCTGGCAGCTTCGTGCAATTTTCCACAGACATAGAATCGAACATTATTGTGTAAGCATAAATAATAATAATAAATAATAAAAATCATTTATTTCAGACTAGAGTCCATATATGGTTAGTAAACAATGAAATCTTATTGCTAGTGTTAGTATAACATAAAAAGAGGGACATAACATAATTAAACAATGACTGCATGCAGTCTCTGCCAGCGGGCCGTACTATTTATTCTTTTGAGGTAAATTCGCGCCATGGTGGCAGACTGTTGATTAGATGCGATAATGCCACCATTCGCGCCTTGCACAACATCATCATCATCATATCAGCCGAAAGACGTCCACGGCCTCCCCCAAAGAGTGCCAAACTGACCGGTCCTGCGCCATCCGCATCCATCGGACTCCCGCGACCTTTACCAGTTCATCAGTCCATCTTGTGGAAGGCCTACCCACGCTGCGTTACACAACGTATCACCCATCTATTCCATCAACACGTTGCTATACCTACAAGGGTATCACGAGTCAGCCTTGACCCAATATCGCCCAAAAGTCATTCGCCAGGTAATTGAACAGCTATCCGTTTTCACACTCCATAGCCGCTTTGATCTCACGATTTACTCCAAACAAAGATACAGTACCTATACACGAGTTTCCAGGGAGCTGCGTGGTTTATGTCTTCGATAGATTGTAGGACCACAGTAAATATAAACCTTTAAGCAGTAAAACAACTCCGAACAAACGCCCGAGGTGTTGCACTCATACTGATACGCGTCACTACAAAGGTACATCAGTCCGCCTGCTGCGCATTTGATTCGTAGAACTGCTTGTTGATTACGTAACGCTATATAAACTATTACTTACTCGTACTTCAGCCCGGCTAGCACGATAGGTTTATATAAAATAAAAATGGTTTATTTTCAGATTTCTTAGATCCATAGCATTACAAAACATAACACAAAAACACAAAACACTTATATAACTATATTAGTAAAATTATAGCCACATGAATTAATTTTATTTTATTTTTTTTAGGATGTGTAGGTCGGTGTATCGGCGGAGTATGTCCGAGTCCCACCTCTCTGCTATCATTTTCAGGATGCTATTTGAGCTTCCCCTCGTCTGCATCACCACAGACGCCGTCTTCTTCCGTATTATGGCATAAAAGTCATCTACGCTAGCATCGACAAACATCCCAGAGGCGCTGCAGAATCGGGAAAGCCCAAACAGCCTCCTGAAAATGTTGTTGTATTGGATACGCAGGGCGCTATATGACTTCAGCCTGAAACTAGCCCACAGGCCACACGTATAGAAACTTTGACAATAAGCTCTAAATAAAGTCAGCTTCACTTGGGCACTACAACGTGCGAACCTGTGCGCCAGCATCCCGCCTCGGACTGACAACGCCCTGCGCTCCCGCTCAATATCGAAATCGTCTTTCAGGTCCTCGGTCACTATATGACCCAGGTATTTGAAATGAGTAACACGATTCAGAGGAACTCCGTTCAACATTATTTTGGGCGAGTAGCCTGGACACTTAATTTTACCCCTGAACATCATGAACTCACTTTTGCCCGCGTTGTATTTCAAACCGTGCTGTTGCGCATACATCTCACATGTATCGATTAGCTTCTTTAGCCCTGACACTGATGGGCTCAGCAGCACCATGTCGTCTGCATAACTGATATTATTTACACAAACATTATCAATTCTACATCCGGCACGTATACTGCTGAGCCCCTCAATCAGTTCATTAACATACATGTTAAACAATCTAGGCGAGGTTAGCCCCCCCTGCCTCACCCCACATTTTAGCACATATGGATCTGAATACTCTGTTGCCCATTTTACCACGTTTATCTGGTTGCTATACCAGTGAGACATGATTTCTGTCACAGCCGGATTTAAGCCTGTCTCCTTCAACTTTGACCACAGTTTATCATACGACACGGTATCGAAAGCCTTTGAAAGATCTAAGAAACAGGCATAAATAGGCGTATTTCTCTTAACATAATAGCTTACTGTATGTTTTAAGGCTAATATTGCACTTTCCGTAGATAGTCCTTCACGAAAACCGAATTGCGCATCATGTAATTTAACATGTAGGTTCAAACAATTGTCAAGAAACCTATCTAGTACCTTTGCGATGACTGTAGTTTATGGTCACGTTTTACGGCTTAAATGTACTGAAACGTCACGTAAAACGTAACCATAAAACATATCATGCTACTAGGCCTGGTAGATTTCAATGTCATTTCTTACATGGGAAAACGACAGTTGATTTGTCCTACTGCTCGTACGCAAGATACGTAAAAACTCCTCTGGATTTCAATGGAGCGCAAATGTAATAAGTTTCAGTCAAATTTTTTTTTTGGTACAAGCTTTTATTGCCGACTGTACTTTTCTGCATAACATTATCAACTACTCATTGAGACGATTCTAACGAGCCCAAACTCGATGGGGTTGTGTCGTTTTATTGCGGAGTTCCTATGGCCACCTTCCTGCTCCAGCATCAGATCAGCTAACAAATAACTATAATAACTAATAAGCTCTAAGTCATCATAATATTGCATTGTCATGCGATATACATATGCATGCAAAATTTCAGCTCAAATGGATAACGGGAAGTGACTGAAAAATTGATCACAAATTTTGACGGACAACTTACATACTTACATATTTACATACATACGTACAGTGCAAGTTAATAAAAAGCTTGTAAAAAGGTCTTAAGAGACTAGTTGAGATACTGTTTCAGACTTTACTGTGCCCGGACGCCGTCCGGCAAGACGAATGTACTGCTTCTTTATTGACTAGCGTTGAAATACGGGGGTATGGAAATGTTATGGGGGATTCGACGGATTGTTCCGTATATTGTGATTGATTGGGCGCGGGGTTTATTGGTTTATAACGCGTTTCATGTGTTTAGAACGTGTATCAAAGTGTTTCTTTTGGCACGACGGTAGTATATTATACATCGTGGACCTATGATTGTCGCTTATTTGTTGTTAGTGGTTTATCGTTGTGGATGGTGGATAAGACGGCTGTCACTCGCACATGCTTGTCACCCACGGTAAACGATAACTATCCTTTCAGCCGTCATGGTTAGGGTAATCATCCTAGTAACTACTCGATACTATCCCAATAGTTGGCACCTTTAATTGACAAACAAGGTCAATTGAGATATCAAACTTTGGATTTGGCATGCGTCGCTCTCATCGAACCAGGCCTCCTGACGGCAATATTGTCACCAAGTGTTTGGGAGGCATAGACTAATATTAATATACAATTTACTTAGGCATCCCTTGTGACTAAAATACTGGTATCATAGACTGACTGACTGACTGGTATCAGAGCATATAAGCAGTATTTTCGTCACACGCAATAGTCTTTGTCTAGGGTATATTAGTCTCTCTCTGAAACTACAATGGTTGCGGCAAGCGTGGATACCTCTAACCATTACCCTAATAAAGCAATTAAACTACCTACTCCAGAGTTCGGTATAAATTCCGATAAACACACAGCAAACATATAGGCAGTATTTTGTCCAGGGTAGCGATGGTTGTCTATTAGGGTATATTAGTCTCTCTCTGCAACAGCAATGGTTGCGGCAAGAGTGGATACCTCTAACCATTACCCTAATAAAGCAATTGAACTACCTACTCCAGAGTACGGTATAAATTCCGATAAACAAACAACAAACATCTACACCTGCAAATTTATAACCCCGTATTAGTTTGTAAAAGAGCATCGTTCCACTGCATAATGAAAGTGGCTTCTCGGTAAGGGTTTAATCGCCGGTTATTGCGGTGCATGCGACCACACTATTGTGCACTGCAGGGGGCTGAAAGCTACACAAACGCAACGTTGTATAGCGCCATGCTTAGCTTAGGCTTGATGATAAAGTGCAAATATTATGTAGTAGAGTCTGGCAAGCTGCACAAGCATTTTTTTTTCAAATTGTTTATATGGAAAGAAAGAAAAATAAAGAAAGAATACATTTATTCGCGAGAAAAAAAGACTCTAACAGGGAAGGCTCTTAGAAAGCCAGTGAATTAAAGTTACCTACTATAAAGGTTGCATAATCATCACATTTACTGGAGCCTTGTCCTTTGCATTGTTACCTTTACTATCATTGAAGTAAGCAGAAGAAATCTGTTGATAAAGAAAGACATACGTGGATCACAACACAACACCTCAGCTAGGCATAAGACATTTAAAGAACTGCCAATGTATTTAACAGTTTGCGACTACAACTATAAGCTTGTTAAGAAGTTTACTATCAAAGCGTATAACTTGAACATATCTATTTATTCCCTCGTGCGATGTTCAAATATTGCTGAAATCGAAGACAACATTGATCCTCAGCGCTCTCACCGATGCCAAGTGTTCCTTTGAGACTATAAATGTCTACAAGACAGTGTCAAGAGCAATAAACAGATTGCAGAATTCTTGTACGTATCTTGCTGTTTGAACAGAGGAATAATTAAAGAACTAAACCATGTTTTCTGTAAAAGCGTCGTCGGATGCCTTTTGTACCTGCAAATATGTTGGTTTGCAGACTTTTGTCTTCTCGCCAGTGCATTAACTGAATAATTAATTAAGAGCGTCCTTAAGCTTGCCATTATAACTTCCATTAAGTATAATAAAGGGTTGCAGGACAAAAGAGTTGCTCATTATTCTGAAATATTACAGTAATTATGTCTTGTTGTAAAGTACGTTTTAAGTACCCGCGAGTTTACGTATTTAAAATGCTATCCAAAGATACCCAGGTAAATCAAGACAGTATTTTCTTTTAAGGATTCTGTTAAACTGATTCACTAACAAGTGGTAACTGATATACATACTGGGATTTCACTGTAAGCCGATTACGAAAAGCAAGTTCAATTTACATAAAAATATGATTCCACCCTGGTACTAGTAATCCACTCGCTATACATACAGTTATAGCACTCGCCATTTTTGTTAAAAAAAATGTATCATTCCCTTTAGCTTTAAAACTCCGCGCCGAATTTAAATACTGAAATTATATGTTTTAATTGGAAGAGTAATTATTTCGATTAACCGCGTTGATTGACAATAATGACTGTCTCAAATTATACAGGACTCGAACGACTGTTTTGCATTCATGATTGCAAATTTATATTTCCAAGCGAACAGTATTAACGCGACAAATTCGGAGAAAAATAAAATTAAGTAGGCGTAGGCGCCCAACGCTAGGCAGGAAAAAATAAAAAAGTATAGTATATATAAAAGTAAGTATAGTGTAGTATAGTATGTATAGTATTTGTATAAACCAAAAGCGTTCTGGCTTCTTAAGCCACATCCTCATATAACTATTTCCCGTTCAAACCGCTTGGCGTAGTTCCTTCTGAATATATGTTATTTTATCAAGCAACTTTTACAAACAGTATATTTAGCCACCAGTAGGTATAGCCCCTAGAAGTGACCCTGCCTAAAAATGCTACCTGATCCTTTGTTCGAATCCCGGTAAGGACAAATATTTGTGTGATGAGAGAATATCTGTTTCTGAGTCTTGGAAGTTTTCTACTCGTTTGAGTATTTACGAGTATATCTATTAAATATACCGTTGCCTGAGTACCCCATAACCTGGGCTGCTCGTGGATTGTTCAATTAATGTGAGATTGACCTCTAAATATTAAAGTGGCGCCCAACGTGGGGCTATAGAGAAATTGTTCACATAATTTAAAATGCGCTTGTAGATATTTTCCAATCTGTTCTGGATTGTCGGTTTGCTGATTACTCTGAAAACCTATTGGGACGCGTTGGATCTCAGGCCATTGTCGACGCCTCGCTTCGGAGGCTCGAGCTCGAAGCATCAGGCATTAGAGTTTAATATAGACCGCTCTGAGCTCCTTGGTGAGATATTAGAAGCTTTTGATTGGAGACGGGAAGATTTTGATTGGGACTTGATATAATTCACGATCGTTTCCATTCATCCTAAACGGAAGAGGAGCGTTCACGGAACAACTCTATGGTAGGTATTCATTGAGATGAGTGTTGAATGTATGGACACGTTGTATTTTTAAGAATTAAATGTTATTGTATTCTGAGTAAATACAATTCCTTGAAAGCGAAAAGTTCATAATGCGCAATTAAATGGGGGTAAAAATAAATAAATAAGGGTTCCGTACTCAAAGAGTATAACGGGACCCTATTACTAAGACTCCGCTGTCCGTCTGTCTGTCTGTCACCAGGCTGTATCTCATGAACCATGACAGAAAATACAGTTGAAATATTCACAGGTGATGTATTTCTGTTGCCGCTATAACAACAAATACTAAAAACAGAATAGAATAAATATTTTTATAGATAAAGGTACGGAACCCTTCGTGCGCGAGTCCGACTCGCACTTCCTTGTTCCTTCTCATATTACAAAAAATATTTAAAATATCTGACCCAGGCAATGACAAATATAGCTAACAGCTGTCAATATCATTGCCAGTGTCAGTTTACCAGGGATTTTTAAAATATTCTTTTTTAATATGAGACGAATCAGGGGGCCGATTTTTGACTTTCGAGCGCTCGAAAATTAAATAAAAGTAAGTAAATACGATTTTAGTGTCAAAATGGCAGGCACTTACTTTCTACCGATAGAATTGAATACGAGTGGTCAATACCACTCGTTTTCCCATTTTTTATCGCTATTTCAAAACAGCATTTCGTAAATTTTTACCGTTTTCGAGTGAAAAAGTCGAGCGCTCGGAAGTCAAAAATCGGTCCCCAAGCAAAGTTTCTTATTCGCCGTCCTAAACCCAAAACGTAAGTGAAGAAACTGTTTATATTTTTCAAAAACAATTGACGCAGCTGAAAAGTCTGCAATTTTTTTCTGGTGCTAAGACTGCTAAGGAAGCTTATTCCTATCACCAAAAAAATTATCACGTACTTCTAAAATTATCCATTCCCAATTCTTCTTCTTCTTAGTCGTGCACCCTTGACAGAGTGGTAGTGGTCATGCCACGGTCGATTTTTGCATCACCGCTCTTGCAATGCGTCGCCATGTGGCTGTTTTTTGCATCACCGCTCTTGCAATGCGTCGCCATGTGGCTGTTTTTTGCATCACCGCTCTTGCAATGCGTCGCTATGTGGCTGTTTTTTGCATCACCGCTCTTGCAATGCGTCGCCATGTGGCTGTTTTTTGGATCACCGCTCTTGCAATGCGTCGCTATGTGGCTGTTTTTTGCATCACCGCTCTTGCAATGCGTCGCCATGTGGCTGTTTTTTGCATCACCGCTCTTGCAATGCGTCGCCATGTGGCTTTTTTTTGCATCACCGCTCTTGCAATGCGTCTACATGTGGCTAGTTTTTTGCATAACCGCTCTTGCAATGCGTCGCCATGTGGCTGTTTTTTTTTTATTAATATTCAAATTACCTCTTAAAAACATTTATATTTTGGTGGAGTGAGCGAGTGAGAGCCACCATTGATTGTGTCTGCTGTGACCGCTTTGATGAGGTATGTCCATCGTGTTGGAGAGCACCCACGAGATCTTTTGCCCTCGACTTTCCCTTGCACCACCAAACGTTCCATAGAGTCCTCGTTACGGGTGCAATTAAGCCAACGCAAAAATAAAGTTTTCTTTTTGGCAGTTTGGCGCACGAGACTCGTTTGCTAAATGTAGTAAAATATGCAGGTGAATGCCACAGTAGCGCTAATAGCATATGTCGTTACGAACGTTTAACTTCCAAAGCGTTCAGGTTTCGTCTATTTTGTTTGTCTAGCTTTTAGCGTTTAGCTAAACTGCTTTTTCCCTTGCGAGAGCAAAAATTTGTGGATACACGCAAAACTAAGCGTCAGAATGGGCCGACGAATTTTAAAATATCTGTCTCATTATTTATAGAACTTAGCAGACCTGTGTAAAAAGCTCAGAGGAAGAATTTCATAGAGAAGAGAATAAGAGACGGAAAGCTCCTATGCAGCTAAATTGATAACCTGTTTTAAAATGGCTGACAGTTTACCATACATACATACATCATCGTCAGCCTGATACGTCCCACTGTTGGGCACAGGCCTCACAAACATAAATATATAATAAACATAGGTACATAAAACTTGCTTTATTTGGGCTTAAATTGTTTCTGGTTAAGAAAAAATTGCGAAAATATTCATGACAGAGACAACAAATTATATATCCCTCTGTCACACTTATTAAGAATTGTATACGACCGTCTCGTATTAGTATTATTAATTACGGTGGTAAGTCTTAAGTCTATGCTATAAAGTAGTATAAAAGGCTACCCACCCGACCCCGCTAGTCGTTCACCCCCATAACATGGCAAATGGTATATTACTCAGGCAACTTTTATTCCCCCCACATCACGCGGCGACATTCCCGGTCGACGCCAAAAAACGTCGTATCTCACCGAAATTACCTCGGACTTACCTCGTTCCGCCTAGCCCTGTCTATAAATTGTATTGTAGCCATAAATCCAGCCAGCCAATACCGGAGCGTAAAACTCCCAGCGTAATGCCCTTAATGAAAGTTTCTGGAAACTTGTGTGGATTAAAGTGATGGGGTATTAGAGTTAACGATGGATTAATGTTGGATTTTAATTGCTCAGGCGGGTTTTTAAGTCTTGTTTACAATATACTATCCTTTGAATAATTTCTAGAGGTACAGTCAAGGAACTTAATTCCCTACCCATTTCTTTAAAATGTCGTTAGACATTCGCAATGCAATAAGGTCGAGATTTATATTTTGTAATAGTATTGAAATGTCAATACGTATTATTTGTCACTTCACATTACAGATAACCTCTTTGCGAAAAGTTCACATTAGCTTTTTTTCTAATACATTTGTCATTGTGTCAGTGTCAATCGAGACAATTGTAAAATAAAATTCACTTTATTCATTTGAAAAATAAAATGCTTTCCGCTAACCGCAAACTATTAAGAGCTCAAATAGTGGAGTTACACCAGGAAAGAATAGGAATTCATGAGATAACACGTTCAAAAGTTCAGTTCACCACAGTTCACCATGTCAACGTAGTTAATCTGCTGCCTAGTTACTAACAAAACACAATATATGTGATATGTCAAAGTAACGCCGCCGTACTCTAGCTAGAGCTCTTATGGTGACGGGTTGCTATACGATATTGAACCTTAGGTGGGTTGGAAATTAAATTCCTTGACTGTACATACCTATTCTTAGTTTAGTTTAATTTATCTTGGTCCCTTGTAAATAATGCCGCTATCGTCGACTGCTGATTATTGGGGTCAATGAACTTATTTATGTCACTAGTGGACAAGGTTACGTCTGCAATGCTATGGATAATGGATTGTAATACTTGTAATCTACCAAATATTTTCCAAGGGTTTTCTTATCATGCTCAACCTGTATGGAGTCCGTCTTCTAAGCATATTGGTCCTTTTTATAACAATTATTCTGAGAAACTCTGTAAATTTTTCTCCTGGCAAACGAGCCAATCCTTCTAAGTTCAGTTAGGCAGTTCTCCCTGTAAGATTCGGTGGTCTGGGCGTTCGCGCCTCTTCCAGTGTGGCACTGCCAGCTTTCCTGTCTTCTGCGTACAGTTCGCTGTCTCTCGTCGGTATTATTTTAAACAATCAACAGATACCCGTCGTAGAGATCGCGAACTTAGTGGAGGCAGAGAGGGCCTGGTGCGACTCGTGCCCGGGAGCGGACGCCCCTGGCATGAAACACATCCAGAAGGTATGGGACACTTCTCGGCTCAAATCCATTCATACGCTTCTTTACTTGAAAATAGTCCAAACGACTTAGAACGCGCCCGACTCTTGGCTGTCTCCTCATTTGAATATGTGTTCCCTACACCTGTGCCTGCGGCAAAGGTGTAGATCAGCTGGGTAGACATGGCCTTTCATGCACAGTAGCGTCGGCCGCATGTACCGCCACCGCCACGGTACAATAAACGACCTGCTGCGTCGGGCGCTCGCCACTGCCTCTATACCTTCGTCATTAGAACCTCCTGGAATGATGAGAAACGATGACAAGCGCCCGGACGGAGTTACTTTGGTACCGTGGAAACTCGGTAGGGCCCTGGTCTGGGACGCGACGTGCGTCGATACGTTCGCACTGTCCCACATTCAGGCAACACGGTCTCAGGCCGGCGCTGCGGCTGATCAGGCCCAATTACTTAAGAAAGAAAGAAAGAAATTTATTTGCTAGAGACATGGTACAACAATAGATGGAACAGTGTTTTAGTCATGATCAGCACATCTCGCCAAAATTTTTGGTCATGCAAATTTTTTTTGAAACTTAATATTTAAATATTATTTGTCATTCCCCATACAAAATTACAATTAGCATACTTAAAGAATAAATATAATTAAATGACATCAATATTAAATAATAATTAGGTTCTAAAATAATCCTGCACTGAATAAAAACATTTTTCTAGTAACCAATTGTATAATTGTGCAGTGAAAGGTTTGAGAGAAAGTTGTCTTATGTCACTTGGTAAATGATTAAGCGCCGCAAATACTCTTCTCTAGTACAGGACTACGAGTTTGCGGCGCTTGCAGTTGAAACGATGGGACCCTGGTCAGCCGACATGAAGGCCTTCATGAGGACCCTGTCGTCACGGCTGGTCCACGCCTCAGGCGACCCCAGAGCTGGCGCATACCTTTCCTAAAGGATCGCTCTTGCGCTCCAATGGGGAAATGCCGCCAGCGTCATGGGGTCCTTGCCGCAGGCAGAACTTTCGGACGGGTTTTTTTTTGTAATTAGTTTTTAATTTTTCTATTTCTTGTAGTATTTGTTTGTTTTTAATTTAAGTGTGATGGATTACATAATTTAGTTTATAATTGAATCAATAATATTTCTGGATTGTGTTTATTCAGGATATTTCCCCATGTTAATTATCATTTTATCATCTTGTATATAAATACTTCGGAAAATAAATGCTTCACTTAGAAAATCCTTCTTCCTTTCAAATATTTGACCGACCTAAATTTGAGTTAAAGTGGTGTGACGGTCCATCTCTCCCAGTCTCAAGGAAAAGGTTAATATTTCAATTTATTTATTTCGAGATAAAATTACATTAAAAATTGCATACAATGTCAAAATTATAATAATCCTTATCACGATCGTCAATAATAAGAAATAAAATTAGAATAATATTAAACATGTTAATACACAAAGTGGAAATAGTATCTTCAATTACGAATTGTCATTTAACAACGAATTGACAAACTATTAAACAAAAATAAACAATAAAAATGTTTTCTTAAACATTTAAAGCAAGACCGGATAAACGCAAATACGCCGCAGAAAAGCAAAATCATATTATAACACGAAGCCGTGGTAAGAAGCAGTGTAAAATATTTCAATTCTCAGCTCAACACCGAGAGCTTTCCAAGAAAACTAGATTTTACCGGTGCCATATTCAAGGCAATTCCTTGCAGTAATACAGCGCCGTGCCAAATGGGTGGCGTGGCGTCCGTTGGTAGCCTGCGAGTGACAGATACGAGTATCGTAGACAAAATATAGGTCGGGACCTACGTCACGGTGTTGCCAGTGGCAGACTTGGATTTACGGTTGTTGCTGGCAGTTGAACGGGTCATGTTTAATAATTACCTTACGGTTTGATATTGTTTGTGACGTGCCAAAATTCAGCTTGGTTCACGAGTTAGGGTCAATGCGCCGGGTACTAGAACAGCTTCAGTTGCTGACCGAGTGAACAAGGTTTCTTCAATAGGGATGTTGAAACCAAATAAAATAATGAATAATTATTAAAATTGAGGAAATAGTAAGTCAAGTATAAGTATAAGTTTCCACAGTTTTAAGAGGGGTATATTCTGTCCCTGTTCCGCAAAACGCACTTTGATGTTAAACTATTCTTTTCTATGGAGGTCCGTGATATCACGGACCTCGAACGTTTTTTCACTCTAACAAGCAACATTGAAATGGTTGTGGCTTCGTAGTTTAAAAAAATAGTCCCTGGGCGACCGAGCTTTGCTCGGGTGAAATTAGCGGTGAAAACTAATTTTCCCAGACATGAGACCTAGCTAGATCGGTTTCTCGTCCCCGTAAACCCTTATATTAAAAATTTCATCGATATCGTTAGAGCCGTTTCCGAGAACGTGATTGCAAATATATATACAAATATTGCTCGTTTAATAGTATAGGATTCGAATGAGAATTCTTCATTGTCATTACTCATTAGGCATATTATTAAGCCGTGAGGTGTGCAATAAAGAGTATTTGTATTGTATTTTATTATTTTCTTGCGTAGTAGTAATAAAATTTGAGTCAACCTATTAAAAGATACTAACATTTCTCCGTTCAGGATTATTACGGCTGACATAGCTTCGCTTATGGCTGTATAATTCAATAACGGCACCACATTTCTAGGCGCATGTGTCGTATGTAAATTTCGGATCAGGAAGTGAACCATGCCAGGTAGATATCCTAAATATTGGAACACATCAGCACCCTTAGCGTGAGATTGAAGTGAGTCGCGTTTACTATCGACGCTACCGCCTATCGTCAAGATTTAGTATGAAAAGTCTATACACCGCCCCTGGTGGTCACTCATAGAACTAAAAATCCAAACTGTAACGTGAGTCACTTATACATTACTTAATTCGCGATCGACTTCACGTTCGTTCGTATAGTTTAATCGATTTTCCAATATTCAACCTTATATCACTAGCATTTATCGTTTTAATTTAAATGTTTGTCGGATTACAGAATACGCGCATCGCGACGTCGACAGTGTTTACTGTCGATACAATATGGCGGCGCGGGGGCCATTTATTTGCATTTTTAAATACAAAATACGCGACAATCCGAATTTTGCGGATATATGTTGTCAATTCAAAACCCTTATTTTTATAAGTTCTTTAATTTGAGATAAATTTCGATCGGATCTACGGTAACTCTTGACGGAATAATACGATATCACGGGCCATTTTGCAAGTGAAATAGTAAACTACAGTCGCGACGGTATTCTTCGATTCGAAATGTCTCACACTACCGATTGGTAGTACGAATCGAACGTTAAATTACGCATCGAAAACTAAAAGCAAAGTGCCTAACGTTTTGCAGTTGGTTTCGTAGTCCAACGGCAGTGTGAGTTACAAGTTTGACGGGTCGAATCGAAGAATACCAAAGCGAGATCGAAATCTATTCGAAGCGCGTTTATTCGATCTCGATAAGGTTACGATTGAAACTCGCGTTAGCCGTACTGGTTTATGTTCGATGTTACTCACAACTGTTATAGCGTTCCCGAAAAGGTTATAGGGTCATTTCGCCGGTTACGCGACCACCTTCGGTTAGCGACCACTTGAAGAACATGGTTTTTTCAATTGAAGATAACATCAACAGTCAGCCGTATGCCTTATTGTTTATAGTTATGGAATAGGAATTTACAAAAAAAACGAGAAAATATGCTTTCAGTTCACCAAGTCAGCTAAGTGGTCGCTAACCGGCACATGAAATTAGGTGGTCTCCAACCGGCGAAATGACCCTAACATAGAATAAACTTGTCCCTAGAGATACAATTTGTATTGAGTTTAGACACAGTGAACTTGGTTAATGCGTTCTCTTGCGTTATCGGAAAGCCAATTGTGCGTGAGCGCGACACATAATATAGAATACTTACCTACACGTTTCTTTAGGGCTGAATAATGGAAACGTCGTTAAGTTTTGATACCTACAATAAACAGTTTTGAACAATGCGCTCCTTGTGTTAGCGTATAAAATGTAAGTTACCGAATGGAGGCCAAGATCCTAGAAATAGATGAGACGCTGTCCCTTCGTGAAAAAATCGTTTTTACTCGAACTACACCCTTCCTTGGGTACTTTATTTCTGATCGATATTGGTATACCAGTTTCCTTTATGTTAGAAAGGTCGTACAACTCATGACGAAGCCTGGTTTAGAATTCTCGCGAATAAGCGAGGCAAGAGCACATAATAAGTAATACCTAGTACTCCAAGAGGCACCAGCATAGTGTGCACCTGTTCCCCGCGAGCAAGTTTCACTTGCATGACTTGCGGTCGTGCGTGCCGCTCCTGTATCGGCTTGTATACTCTAACATTAACACTGTTTTTATAGTCCGTAATAGACGGAAAGGTCTTTGATGATGTGCTTCTTTTACAAGCCTTCCACTAAACTGAGGATTGATGACGGGAAACGTAGTTCGAGGTTTGCGCCCTCCCGCACTGCGCAGCTACCGTTTGAGTTTGAGAATCGGTTGAGAAATGCGACCTGTAGAATAGATCAGCCGTAGAGAGAGACAGACGCCGGGCATAGGACAATGAACTTTTTAAACTACCTAATGATATGCCCTATTGTTGACTGGTAGAGAATACCTTGTGGCATTAAGTCCGCCTTTATTACTTTTTTTATTTGTGTAATAAAGTTTAAATAAATAAATAAAATAAATAGGTAATACTTCCCTAACCTAACCTAATACTTCCATATAAATTTTTGATAGATAAAATCGTTTCCGTCTCTACGTTTAAATAAGGATATCAAAGATAGATATATATTGTACTACCTTATTTCGATCATTAATTACTTTTCTATTAAAACACAAAAAAAATTGTACATTCGCATGAAGATAACGCACGACTATTCTAATCTCATATGGAAGAAGGTACCTGTAGTATATTAGTAATATTTATTGGTTATGTCATGTCATGATTTACTTCGTATCTGCCGGGGCCCATGCATTACAATGATAATATCGGCGTAAATCAAATGATTTAATGGCAGCTGCAACATCCAATCAATACAATGATGACTTAATACGTCAGTTACAGACGCTGGTATCAGTTAGTTTACTGGCGTGACGTCCGAGGCATTTGGCAGTAGTTACGAGCTGGGTAAGAATATTAATTACACCGATCTCAATTTGTATCCTACTAAGTTCTACTCAATTGCCCATGACCTTTGTTTCCATATCAGTCACAGTGATGCACTGGCAATAATCTTCAATCAATCAATCAATCAATCATTTATTTTACATAAAAATATGGTGTACAAAAAGGCATTACAGTAATAACAAAAGTCTCACAATTCTCACATGTTTTGCTGCTAGTGCAACACGTAAAATATAAGGTAATATTAAGAGGATTTATAATACCTACTTCATGCTAATAATTCTATTACACTGGAATATGAGTATGAATAGACATAATTGAAATATTCATTGACCGAATAGGAGAATTTTTGCACTAGCCATCTTTTGAGTTGCCTTCTAAACATATTTAAGGGGAATTTTCTTGAACATATTCAGGGGCATTTTTCTTGCACCCGGTGGTAATCATCACTTGTATCATCTTCTGCGCTTGGAGATGGTATCCGCTACGTGTATCCCTCACTTTTAGGTTTTAGATAAATTGGTCTTAAATGGCCTGTGCGCGCTCGGTTGACTTCGGCTGAGAGCTCGGTTGACTTCGGGAGGCATGCATGGGCCTCCCAAAGGCACAGAACCTAATGGTCCCGATATGTGGAAAGACATCAAATCATGCAATACTATTCCAATATCGGCAGCAGATATACCGTACTTCTATACTTCTATAGGTACTTAATATTATATATTTAGAGGAAAAGTCTGTGAGATTGTATGTTTGTAAGTTTATAAGTTTGTATGAAATTGGTAATCTCCGGAACCGCTTATGCGATCCCGAAAATTATTTAACCTTCGTGTATAATGGACTTTCTGGATGGTAATAGGCTATACTTTATCCCCCGGGTTTGCCTGCATTCTTTGCAATACGCGGGCGAAGCCGCATGGGCAACTTAGTAAGATATTTAAATCTTATTAATATTATATGCCACAGAACTTCTTCCAATCGCACATACTGTTTAGTGTTGGGTTTTCATTACTTTACATACGATAGGATACGGTATATTATAGGTAACGAATCTTACTAATCTTCTTCTGGAAGAATAACTTTGGCCTTAGAATGGTAGGCTTAGGTGGTTGTATATTTTTGGCAAAATATGTTTAGTTTAGTTTAGTTTAGTTTTATTAATCTCATTATACAAGGTTCACATAATACATTTCAGATCATATTACTTGTCGTACAGTGATCGTTGCTACAAAATAATAATATATAATAAGGTTGCATACGTGCAAGTAGCAAAATAATAAAATAATGCAAGTAAAGAGTTAAAGCATGTCAAATCGTGTTATATGAGAAATTTGAAAAAATGAACTAAAAATGATTAATTACTTTTGTACCTATAGGTACACAAATTAAATATAAAATGTCAATAAAATAAAACCAAGTCAAATTAATGAATAATTATGCAAATGGCACGCGCCAACTACAAACAATGGCCATTCATGTGCTCAGTTGAAAAAAAATAGACTATACATCAGTGGCGGCGCGTGAAAATTATCGATGGGCAACCCGGAACAATTTTTTTTAAAGAGTTCATATAACATATAACTATATTTAGGCAAGCCGGTGGGAATGGGCTTGTATGAGCGCTCCGTTACTGCTATAACATACACCGACTATATTAGAAGAGGCTCCAAGGCACTGCATAAAGCATATTGCATAAAGTGAATACGCGAATGCCACAATACTGTACAATGTACATATAGGGGACAGATTACTCCGCGCCGCCTGCACCGATATTGGGCCAAGCTGCGAGTATAATTGATCGGACATTTGCATATTATCGCAGCCAGATTAAACTAATAGCTGTCCGCGCAGATACCAGTGTTGCCAGAATATACTGGGATATAATAGTCAGTGTGGACGAGTGCGTTGATTTACTGGTTCAACGCCCATCGTTCATGGACTGACCAACGTGAATTATGACAGTAATGTTGGAGGTGACTCTATAAAAAGTTGTACCGTCGTCCTGGCATTTTTAAATGTAGTGAAGCAATGACAACTTTTTGACCTAGCAGAGGCCCATTTTGACTACTGTAACTACTTGATTCGATGTGTATTTCGTTTATTATAAACTTATTATTGTTGTATTATATATAGAGCCTGATGTGTTCCACTGCTGGGCAATTACATCTAAATATATAAAAGAAGAAACTGACTGACTGACTGATTAACAACGCAGAGCTCAAACCGCTGGTTCTAAAGATTCCAAATTTGGCACGTAGGTTCCTTATAAGGTCTAGGGGTGCACTAAGAAAGGATTTTTCAAAATTCATCCTCTAAGGGGGTGAAATGGGGGTCCAAAGTTTGTATGGGGAAACAAGATTAGTCAGACTATTTTATTCGAAACTTCACACGAGTATTCCTAACGATAAATGAGTAAATACGTGTTTCAGGATTTTTGAGAATTCAACCCCTAAAAGGGGTAAATGTGGTGACAAAATCTAAAAATCTGACTCGAAACATAATTGGATGAAATCGGCCCGATAGAAAATAATCATCTTAAACGGTTCTATGTCCTTTTTTTTGACGTATGGGTCTGCAATTAAAAACAGAAGTCCACATATACCTAAACCGCTGACGAGCCATATTTCACAAAAAATCCACACTTTTTTTTATTTTAATATTTATTCGTTCTTTTCGTCTAAAAACACTCGCTCTCGTTTACTCCGATACAAATAGACAGTGTGCGCGTTTTTGGTGTTGACATCGCCTTAAATAAGTAATCGTAACAACAGGCGGTCTTATCGCTTTAGAGCGATCTCTTCCAGACAGCCTTTGGATAGCAGGAATTTCTGTATTTTTTTCTGTAATGTTTAATGTGCGATTTTATTTGTTCAATGTGGGTTCAGCACTGTGAATTTGCACATGATTTTAATTAAGTAAATAAATGACCTAATTTCAGGCTATGAGAAATGCCTTGAACTATTTGCCGTCGAAATGAGATATTTCTGAAATGGGTGGCTTCCCTTGATTAACAATCTACTACGCCACAAATCAAAACCAATGAAATGCCACAAATTATCTATATTCAATTCAGTTTCGTAGTTAATATAGTTAGGTGATCATATAGGTGGTAATATTTTCTGTATTGTTTGTCACGAAGAAATGTATGAATTTGGTGCGAAAGATTGCAAGAAAAATCATATAATATTAATATCTTCCGCCCGCGACTTCGTCTGCGTGGACCCGGGATAAAAAATATCCAATATTTTAATCCAGGCTATAAACTATCTTCGTGCAATATTTCATCCAAATCGGTTGAGCCATTTAAGCGTGATTGAGTAACAAACATCTAAACATCCAGATTTATAATATTAGTAGGATAGTAGGATCAAACAGTCGCTGCGCGCGGTTCCTTAAAGCGCCATAGGTTCATGGTCTTCTCTCCCTCTCGCTGAGCATAAGCGTGAGCGAGATGGAAGTGCGTGTTTGGAAGCGCGGATATCATGTTTTTTTAATTAAGTTTTCTTAAATAAATAAAAAAGTAATCACTAAGTTCCCTCAAACATGATATTGCCGATTTTTAGACCCAATCTTAATATGTTTAGCTATTCTGCATAATTTGCTATAAATATTTTGTGAATTTTAATATGTTTCAGACCTATGTTCATGATTTTTTTCTATCTAGCGATAATTGCTTAATCGTGTTTCGAATCACTCATTGGTATTTTTTTAAAACCATATTATTATAAACAGACAGAGATATTCTTTCAAAAACTATGTTCGCTTCACTTCGCTGAACCTATAGCGCCTTAAAATGTGGGACTCCACTGTTGTGCTCTCTATCGCACCACTCCTAGCAGGTAAGTGCAACATGTCGAACGACGATTGACTCTCTTTGACGTTCTTTTGCGACGATTATTCTATAGCCCGAAACAATTACCAAAGCTCAAAGACGCCAACCCCTGTCAAATCTATTTTAAGCTCTACGCAACTGGACATTAGTTTTGATTTCGCTTGAAAGTATAATCAGGCGGACTGACGTTCCCAAACGAAGGCAATCAAATGGATCATGATCACGATTTAGAAATTTTTATATCACATCGTTTCTGAGATTCAAATTCGGTCGGATGGTGTCCAGATTTTGGTGGAATATTTTAAATTTACTGTTAAACCTCTTCTTCAGTTAATTTTACGAGGATGTGGGTAAAGTTTGAATAACCGAAGAGATCAAATACGATACTGAATACAAACTTCGGCAGAGGGGTCAAGTTTCTCTGAGGTTGACTATACAAATATATTATTTACATATGCAAAATGTTGGTTTTTGAAGCGTTCCAAAATGAGCCGGGGAAAACATCTGAAAAAATATCTTTATTCTTCTATATTTATTTCATTATCAATCTGAACGTTGAACAAACGCACCCTGAATACTATAAGTATTACTCCGTGTAAACGACCACCTAAAACAGTATTCCTGACGTCTTCCATCAGGCGCCATCTTGGACCCGCATAGAGAAATAAATAAATAATAAATATTTTGGGGAGAATCTCACACATATCGACCTAGTCCCTTAGCTAAGCGAAGCTTGTACTATGGGTACTAGGCGACGATATACTTAGGTACTTATATCGATAAATAAAGAATTAAATACACAGAAAACATCCATGACTCAGGAACAAATATTTGTGCTCAATACCCTGGAAATTATTTTCCACAATTTGTCCTCATACCTGTTGAAAAGGGCTCATTGATATTGAATACCACATCACAGTTTACCAATTAATCGCTCGTTGCAGCAATAACTGAGCAATTCGTGCGAAGATACATCCATTACAACGTTATAGAATATGTAGTCTTGTAAAATTCTACTCAGAAAACTTGTTGTATTTCAAAGTTTCTTAGAGCTGAGCTTACCGCCCCGTCTAGCGTTCTAATGAGTCTGTAACTTTACTTCAGAAATTATAAAATTGTATCATGAAATATTGTTCTCGGGTGATCTATGTAGAAACTAGAAAATAAGGTCAGCTTCGGTATGATGAATTGATCTAAAATGCTAATATTAAAAAATAATATTTGTGAAATATAAGTTTGTATGTAGGGGTAATCTTCGAAACTGCTCACCGGATTTCTAAGATTAAACGTCAGACAACATGTTTCTCCACAATAGCTTTCTTCCTCAACCTCTGAAAAGAGCGTTTTCCTAAGAAAAGGTATACCTACCCACAAGCAAATGTAGTTTGAGACTCAATTTCACCGTTGTTAGCATTTCATAGGGCTGACAGCTGACAGGCGCGATTGTCGAAAGAATCCGCAATAAACACTCGACAGTGACACGCGACGTAATTTGACAGAATGGGATTTATATACAGTGTGTGACTTCCATAACAACATATATTTTAAGGGCTGAAAGTGTAAGCGTAAACGTAAACTGGTATATACATCATCGTCCTCCTAGCGTTAATTCCCGGTTGTGCCCCTAAAGGAGCACGGGGTACGCTTTGACACCTAATCCCACTGGTATATAGCGTGTATTTTTAATATTACCTCAAATTGTAACCAGACGTAGGTGTTAGGGATATGAACCGATTCTGCAAGAAAATTTTCATAACGTATCAAATTTTTTTTCCATACAAAATAATTCAGCACGCAATGTATCACTACTGTGTCTTACTGACGTGACGTCACAAATGTCACAAGTGACCCACTTCTTCCATGTGTCAAAGGAGTGTACGCAATACATTTCCGCTTAATAAATTTTCAAAAATTAGTTGTACTTTGTTCAATAAGCTAACTTAATTTTTTCTTGCAATATCGGTTCATAAGCCTTATTCTGGTTACATCTACATCTGGTTACAGTTTCAGATAATATTTATAATACAGGCTGTATATAGTTAAAAAAAACAGTTTTTTTTTCATACATGACAGTAACATTTGAAACTAGCACTGCCTCTTTGAAACGTCAAATAAGTGTTACAATACGATTAAAATCAGTTAACGATTCTGATGTTAGCTACTAGTAGCGGCGCCGCAAAGGTGTCAGAGGGGTCGGACGGGTATGCGGGAGGCGACTCGAGGCTAACTTCAGACACGCAAACTTTTGTGACGCGTTCTGTAGCAGTACATTGCTGCTCGAGAATATTTAAAAATGAATAACTCTCCATTACGGTTCACAGCACTAAATGCTATCGTTACTTAAAATGTATGTTCTAGTGGATGTCACTCGCTGTACCTAACAGGTTGACCGCTTAACTCAGTCATCCACTTTTAACCCGACTGCCTCATGGTTTTCGAGCATATCGGCCGCACCCACGGCCTGCGGTGGCGGACCATAGTAAATTTGACAGCTTTACTATTGACCGCCGGAGCCAGGCCGCGCCAGTCTATGAGAGGCCTAATGTCAATCGATCAATACGTCTTGTGGAGTTGATAAAAATATATCGTGTTGCAAACTTGCAAATAGCTGGTGCTTTTATTGACTAACAACCATGTATCATCTGGCATGTTGCCAATAAATGTGTGTTTAGTGTACTCCATGTCATACATGTTATACTAATTTAAATATTTGACTTTTTTTGTTTGACTGTTTATTGTAATTTAATTCTTTGACTACCTACTTACTGTAATTTTATTGTTTGACATTTTATTATAATCTTATACTACTTAATTTAAATATTTGACTTTTTATTGTAATTTTTTTGTTTGACTGTTTATTGTAATTTAATTCTTTGACTATCTACTTATTGTAATTTTATTGTTTGACATTATATTATATTTTAATTCTTAATTGTAATTGAATTGTTCCACTATTTATTGTAATTTAATTGTTCGACTTATGTTTTACTAATTATTCAAACACAATGAAAATTGTTAATGAATTAAATAAATGAAAAATGAAATGAAATTCTTTAGCACCTGCTAGACGGTCGCCAACACGCCCCACAGACCTAGCAACCTTGGTCCGCACCGACCGTGTAGACAGTTGTTTGCAGCAAAATTTCATACTACAGCGGTCGGTGCCGACCAAGGTCGCTCGGTCGGAGGGGCGTGTTGGTGACCGTCTAGCAGACACTTTTGCCTGCATGCTCTCGAATGCTCTGAATCTTCGTGTTCTAAATTCTCAGTAGCGAGTAAACTATGGCTGGCTAGCGACCACGGCTGTTCACAGCGCTTATCGACTTCGCCGCGGGCGTCCATTGAGTCTGACCTCTGCGGCTTATATCACGAAGATTAGAGTATTAGAGTAACAATTGTACAGGCCTAAACTGGCATCAATGAAAAGCTTGAACAATGAGAGACGTTTTTTTAGCCAATGTTGGCAGTTTATATTTCTTCTTTCCTTCTTTCTTTGTTGCGGACAATCTTACACATATCGACCTAGTCCCAAACTAAGCAAAGCTTGTACTATAGGGGTACTAGACGACGATATACATACTTATATAGAGAAATACATACTTAAATACATAGAAAACATCCATGACTCAGGAACAAATATTCGTGCTCATCACACAAATAAATGCCCTTACCGGGATTCGAACCCAAGACCTCTAGCTTCGTAGGCAGGGTCACTACCAACTAGGCTAAAGCGGTCGTCTAAATTACACAACAACAAACAATTTAAAACAATTGTAACTTTCTGTAACCCAAGGTTAAGCAATGCTACGTGAACTACGCCTTAGGGCGTAGCAACATTGTTTCGCTTTGTTCTATATTAACACTTCAGTGCCAGGGTCCGCTACTTAGCAGATAAACCACGGGATCGGCTACGTGTGCAGCGCGATTCTTGGCAATGAATCATTTAATAAGGCAATAGTTAAGATAGCGACGTAAGATTTAAATAACAACATAGGTAGGTACATTAAAAATATCCCCGACACAACAAATAAATAAATAAATAAATATAAATAAATATTTGCGGACAATCTTACACAAATCAACCTAGTCCCAAACTAAGCAAAGCTTGTATAGTTGTTATTTTCTAAGCCGTCCGTTCTGCAGTGCGGCGTTCTTTAGTGCGGAACGGACGGCTTAGAAAATAACAACTATACTATGGGTACTAGACGACGATATAGATACTTATATAGAGAAATACATACTTAAATACATAGAAAACATCCATGACTCAGGAACAAATATTCGTGCTCATCACACAAATAAATGCCCTTACCGGGATTCGAACCCAGGACCTCTTGCTTCGTAGGCAGGGTCACTACCAACTTAACTAGGCTAAAGCGGTCGTCCGAAATATAAGTAGCTAAGAACCATCTGGTCAGACAAGACTTTCGATTGAAAAACCGCAATCTAATCGGTTAACCCCTTTAAGAGCTACGATGCCGCAGATATGTACATGTTAAATTAATAACTTCTTAACCAGGGACTGATTTCGGTTACGGTTATACCGGTATGAAACCGGTATTCCATTACGGTACCGTTATGTCGTAAAGGTTATGCGCGCCGCGCGAACATAACGGTACCGTAATGGAATACAGAATCAGTTTTAAATGATACCGTTACCTTTTTAATACCGGTATTATAAAGATTATCGAGAAAAGTAAGCGCTGGCACTCTACAGAGGAAGCATTGGCTACTAAACATTTAAAGACAAAAAGACAAAACGGCAGTGCCTTTGCTGGCGGTTTGGCAATAACGCCAGGCCAAAGTCGATATATCGGTACCTTTAAAAAACGGTTACGGTACCGGAAAAAATAAAGGTACCTTTTTATTTCGATAGCGAAATATAAAGGTTCCGCTACCGAAACCGCTATTTGACAACCGATATGACGTCATACCGTTAAAATATAATACCGGTATTTTTCGGTTATGCAGTCCCTGTTCTTAACAACCTCTTATTGCGACGGGGGTTAAAAAAGAGAGCTACGAGTATCTTTAGCAGATTACGGCGCCGGGATGAAATTAGTGACAGTAGATACTGACAGTGCTATGCCATGCATGACTCCTGGCTCGTAGCATATGAAGCTCACAGTTGTGCTTTGTGAATATACCTGGCCTACATTTTACGAGCGCTGTACCCTAGTGCCTCCCCACGGTTACCGCGAGGACTCGGTTTTGTTGGGGTTGTGCTTTTTGTGGCTTCCAGATGCTAGGAAATAGAACCTAGGTTTTTGGTTAATTTTGTACTATAGGTTGCTGCTGTCCTAATTGGAGTACCTACGGTGGGAATGCCGACAATATTGACGTGTTTTGTCAGACACTCATGTTTAGATGTATAGGTTAGAATAACTATTTATTATTTATCGTATGGCGGTTACACTGGTTACACACTGGTACATATATGTCGCTGATAGAGTTCCAGTGTGTGCTGCGAGGTTCAGAAGGAACAGTGCAGCTGCCGAGTTTTTAGGGTTCCATACTCAAGGAGTAAAACGGGACCCTATTACTAAGACTTCGCTGTCCGTCCGTCTGTCTGTCACCAGGCTGCTGTTTTCAGTGAAATTTTCACAGATTATGTATTTTCTGTTGCCGCTATAACAACTAAAAACAAAATATTTTTTTTAAGGGGGGCTCCCATACAACAAACGTAATTCTTTTACCGTTTTTATAGATAATGGTACGGAACCCTTCGTCCAACTCGCACTTGGCCGGTTTTTTTTCTTTCAGCACCACCCGGAGGTCACGCGTAGGGTTTGTAGGGTTATTCCTACGGACATATAACAACAACGACCTTCAATAGAATAACTGACTCAAGCTTATTCGTTTGAAAAATAAAAGTTTTAACTCTACATATTCTAGTATTTAGATATGGTTTATTTTAGTCGTTTATTAAAGACCCCGCACAAAACAATTTCGACTCAATTTATCTCAACTCTTACTTACCTCCCTTGTTCATATTTACGAAGTAAACAAGTAAGTGTTAAAAACAACTGGAAAAATAAGTATTTAGCATATTTCATGCAAACCTAAGTAACCCAAAGGCCTTAAAACTTTAGAGTTCGACGAACGGCTCGCAACGTGTCTGTTTAAGAATTTAGGAATTCTTTTCTAAATTTGAAATTACAAAGAAGACCGTTGGATCCCCTTGACATTCGTGTTTTAAATTCCGCCCGCGTTGTTGGCGGAATCGTAGGGGCAAGCATTGCAGGCTACTGAATTAAAGTTGTTTCTAGAATCTATGGAGTGAGGTGAAACTTTTTAAATGCATCTTTAACCGACTTCTAATCTTTTGTTTATTCTTGAAATTAAGGCGACGTAGGTTCGTGTCTTCTCTCCCTCTCATTGAGCATATGCGTGAGCGAGATGGAAGTGCGTGTTCGGAAGAGCGGATATCATGTTTTTTTTTATTTAAATTTTTTGTGCGTTTAAATAAATAAAAAAGTAATAGATGAGTTCCCTCAATCACGATATTGCAGATTTTTAGAACCAATTTTAATATGTTTAGCTTTTGTGAATAATTAGTTACTAATTTTAAGTGCATTATGACCTATGTTTGTGATTTTTTTCTATCGAGCGAAAGTCAAAACACAGGATTTGAATAGCTGTTGTCCCTCGAGACCTTTCTCGAGGGACAACAGCTATTCGAATTCTGAGTTTTCTAGATTGCTAATTAAATTTAGGGCAGCCGTATTATGATCCAAACAAGCGCTACGACAAGCGCTATTTTTATTTTTCGAGTTAATGCTGAAGGATTCTTTGAACTTAAATCTTCTTTTCTTTTTACAGATTCTGGCAACACTGATGTTTTAAGAAAAATCTACAACTCTAAATAAAGGTCAGTACGAGGTCAGTACTTTTTATTGAAATCGATTTAGCAGTTTTCTACACCGATTGGCAAGTCGAGTAGGTCGCTGATAGTATTATCCATTAGATTTTTTATCTTAACATATTTTACTCGTAGGTAAAGAAGGTAGAAAATAAATACTGTCTATGAAACTGGTCCGGTTCCGGTGTTCTCAAGTGACACACGTATTTACAATCGCTCCGTACTTATTTAAACAATCTCGTGGAAAAAGTGCATAAACCAACCATATATTGTGATCAAAAGCTAAATAAACTATCAAAAAGTGATTCAAACAACCGAAAATCTTAGGTTGAACGTGCAATTGTGTTATTTTTGCTCAAGAAAATCTACACAAACATTTGAGGTTATAACCAACTGTCAAGAATTCACTGTTCGACCATCCGACCAAAGACAACATACCAACATAACCAAACTAATAAGTTGCGTTCGGTTATCGATCGAAGTTTAGTTTCGGCACAAGATGAGCATGACCCCCGAGATGGCGTTACTGTTTTCTAACCTGAAAATAGAACTCGAAAACCAGACGAAAACAATAACAGAAAATGTCACTGCGAGTGTTTCATCCAGGTTAGAGGAAAAACTAGAACCATTAATGGAAGAGAATAAAATACTGAAATCCGAGATCGAAATATTGAAAAGAAAAGTAGAAAAGTACGAATTTAATGAGAAACGAAACAACATTATTATACACGGAGTGAAAGAAACAGAGAAAAATACACTTGGTTTAATTAAAACTACAATGGAAACATTGCAAGACATCGATGTGAACATACAAGATTTCGAAATAGCAAAAGTTTACCGCATAGGAAAGAAAGATGAGGGGAAAACAAGACCAATTTTACTTTCCACCACCAACATAAACAGGAAAATAGAAATACTTGGAAAAAAGAAAAAAATGGCTAATAACACATACATAACTCAAGATTACACAAAAGAAAAACTGGAAGAAAGGAAATTATTGCGGGCACAGTTAAAGCAAGAAATAGAAAAAGGCAACAATGCATACATCCGGCGAAATCAACTCATAATCGAAGAAAACCGATCAAGTGAAAATGAGAAGAGAAGACGCTCGGAATCTGACTCGCCAGACGCACAAACAGGAGGAAAGGAAAAAGGAAAAGAACAAAACGCAAAAATCCACAGGGCGAATGCATTCGACTACATGAAAGCTCGGGCATATTCGATGTCAGAAAAGAACACATACTTAGATGCATAGGATACGGAACCGGCCGGGAACTTTTACAAACGGAAAGCAACAACAACAGAAAAATACATATTCCCCAACCCGGCTGGTCCCCGTGGGGAAGTCGACCAACACCCTCCAATTAGGAAACAGAAACAAAAACAGTTCAATAAAAACAACATAGATCCACCTCTACCCGAACAAAAAACAACTCATGAACCTCCAATTAACAAACGAGCACAACCGATACATATTGCTACACTAAATGTACTAACATTGAGATCAGAAGAAAACCTAGAGGAATTGTCACATGCACTAAAAAACCTAAACTGGGATATTCTTGGCCTGAGCGAGGTAAGAAGAATAAGCGAAAAAATTGTTGCATACCCAAACTTTATATTCTACCACATAGGTGAGACCCCGGGCAAGCATGGAGTTGGTTTTCTGGTCAATAAACACTTAACAAAACATATAGATGGATTTTACGGCATATCAGAGCGCATAGCATTATTGAATTTAAAACTACCAGGCTACAAAGACCCATGGACCATCATGCAAATCTACTCACCCACAGAACAAGCAGAGACCGATACAATCAACAAATTTTACCACAACTTGAATGAAGCTCTACAGAAACACGCTCATAAAAATATAATAGTGATGGGCGACTTCAATGGACAAATCGGGGAAAGACAACTGGATGAAGATACAATCTTAGGACCACATACATACAGCCCAAAAAATAGAAGCAGGAATGGAAAATTAATGATCGACTTTGCAATGGAAAATAATCTAACTATCCTAAACTCTATGTTTAAAAAAAAAGAAAAATAGAATGTGGACATGGACATCACCTGATGGCAAAACTAAAAACCAAATAGACTTTATAATGACCAACAAGTCTAAATGGTTCACAAACATTAATGTCCTTAATAATTTAAACTTCAACACCAACCATCGCATGGTTAGAGCTGAATTGAAGTCATCGCAACCCAAGAACACAAGACCAAAAATAAATGCAGAGTACATAAAATCCAACAACCGTTTAATAGACCAAATAGCTACCTCATTAGACTCCAAACTTAAAGAATATTATAGAGAAACAAAAGATGCCTGCTTACAAGAAAAATATAACTGGCTGGAAAGCACAATCACAGACACCACCAAGCAATATGCCGCCAAGGAAAATCATTCAAACAAATGGATGACAACAAATACCATCAACCTTCTAGAACAAAGAGCAGCTTTAATAAACTCCAAACCTACAAACAACAATCGAAGACAAATTACAAAAATTAATAAAGAAATAAAAGAAAATATAAGGAAAGACAGAAGACAACGTCGAATGGAAACGATAGAGAAGCATATTAAACAAACAGGAGGAATAAAGAAGGCATACAGAGAACTTACTAACAATAAAGAATGGATTGTGAAAATGGGAAACAAAAGCGGGACTAAAAAAAGTGACAGAAAAGAAATACTAAAGATTGCAACAGCCTACTACACTGAATTATACCAAAACAACATAATAGAAAGTGATGTAAACCTGTCAAATAAAACAACAGTACCTTCAATCATGCAAGAAGAAGTTGCAAGAGCTATTGACACCCAAAAAACAGATAAAGCACCTGGTCCAGACGGCATATGTAATGAAATTTTGAAACAAACCAAACCAGCAATAGTACCTGTACTTACAGAAATGTTTAATACCGTTATCAACACTGAAATTATCCCAAAACAATGGACTGAATCGAATATAATCCTTCTTTTCAAAAAAGGGAACCACTGTGATATAGGAAACTACCGACCCATTAGTTTGCTCTCCAACATATATAAAACCTTTGCAAAGATTCTACTGAAACGAATAGAAAAAAAACTAGGCGAACAACAGCCAATAGAACAGGCAGGATTCCGCAAAGACTTTTCTGTACTAGACCACATCCATACCGTGAGGCAAATAATAGAAAAATACGCTGAATATCAATTAACATATTACATGGCATTTATTGACTACAGCAAAGCGTTTGACTCTTTAATACACACAAGAATCTGGGAAGCATTAAGAGATCAGGGAATAGAACATAAATACATAAGGATTATAAAAAATATATACAAACACGGCTCAGCACGTATCCAACTAGAAAAGGTAGGCAATAAGTTTCCAGTACAAAAAGGCGTGAGACAGGGAGATCCGCTCTCACCAACACTCTTCCTAGCTGTATTAGAGCAGGTCTTCAGGAACCTTGAATGGGAAAATTTGGGCATAACTATTGATGGTCGCACACTGACACATTTGCGATTTGCAGATGATATTGTATTATTTGCAGCAACACCTGACGATCTAAACAAGATGATTAACGATCTAACATCAGAAAGTGCAAAGGCAGGGTTGAAGCTAAACCCCGATAAAACCAAAGTTATGACCAATGGCAACAAATACCCAATATCAGCGGAACAGACTCGGATTGACTATGTTGAAGAATACATTTATCTTGGGCAACTGATGTCTCCAAAAGACAATATAAGTAAAGAAACTGAAAGAAGAATTGCGAACAGTTGGAAAAAATATTGGGGACTGAAGGAGATAATGAAGGACAAAAACTTACACATATCAACCAAAAGCAAACTATTCAATACATGCATCTTACCAATACTAGTATATGGAAGTGAAACATGGACTCTGACAAGAAATATAACAAATAAACTATCCATATGCCAACGAGCAATGGAAAGAAGTATGGTTGGGATTAAAAGAACAGACAAAGTAAGGAATAGCAGCATCAGATACAAGACGAGAGTCCAGGATATAACCCAAAAAATAAGAAGACAAAAATGGAAATGGGCAGGACACACGATTCGAGGGAAAGACAAATGGAGTAAAATAATCACCCAATGGTACCCAAGGAATGGAAAAAGAAAGAGAGGCAGACCACAAAGAAGATGGGATGACGATTTACGACAGGTAGCCGGTATAACATGGGGTAGAGTGGCCACAGAAAGGCAGGAATGGAGAAGATTGGAGGAGGCCTTTGCCAACTGGCAAACGGACACTCAAAAATGGAAGAAAAAAGAGATATATGAATGAAACGTAAAGAAAGAAAACCCATAATTTATATAATATCAAATTTTATTGTCTGAATAAAAGGCTATAATAATAATAATAAAATGAAACTGTACCGGAAATATAAACAGAATACAGCAGTTGTTCTTTGTTTTGTAAAACACTTTTGAGTTTGCATAAAATGATTATATCAAGATTTCAACACATCATTCTAATGAAAATTTAAACTCTAACCCAAAACGTGCTTTGGTTACTTCGTTATTTATTTAAAACTGGCAACATTTAATTCCAAGAAAGCGCGTTAGGTTGGCGAACGTGTATGATTGTAATTTATGTTCGTTCCGAGACTTTCCCCCGCGTCTGGGTCGTTGACCCTGATTCCACCACTAGTCGTGGTGAAAAAGGGAACTACATTTTCCACGTACAAAATAAACTTATGCCCTTACATACAGCGCCACCGGGTTGCGTTCGGATATATTTGTACCATAATGAAATGATCCCCGGAATATTTGCCGAGTTCCCGTATGATATTAACTCGTTATTCCGCTCGTTGCAGAATGTTTGTAAATAATTATTAGCAGGGTATTTCATTCAGCTTGAAATAAAGATGTGAACGATGTAGAAATAATGAGTTCCTGTTGGTATTAACGGAGAGCATTTCATAAAGGTGGATATTTCTTTTTTATCTGACTTCCTAATAATTTAGTACCACCTACTGCCGCGTATTAGTTACAACCATTCGCGTCATTTGTAAATCGTGTCTATGTCGGCGGCCGATCTTAAAATCCGGCAGATCACGAAATTCCTAGGCATATCGTGAAACACCGCCATTACATGATTTGGCTAAATGACATCCGCCGTATCGGTCAAAACTTAACGTTTAACGATTTGTCTAATGACGTTTAGGCAGATTATGAAATTCCTAGGCATATCATGAAAGGCCGCCATTTCATGATCTGGCTAAGTAACACCCAGTGGAGTTACGTTTAGGCAGATCATGAAATTCCTAGACATATCATAAAACGCCGCCATATCGTTCAATATTCGCCGTTATACGTAAATAAGTTTTTCCGCTCTTTTATAAAAATAAAAAACCTCGAGTCTTCTAACCTATCCGCGATCCGAGTCGGTTTTGCCACTAAATCGATCTGCCGTATTTCTTAACAGGCACATCATGATAGGCCTGGTCAACTTTTAGCCAAATCATGAAATGCCGGCGTTTCACGATATGCCTAGGAATTTCGTGATCTGCCTGATTTTTACGATGTGCCCGGTATAGAACTAGGAATATCGACGAATGCGGTGCTCTAATCGATCTGCCGTATTTTTTATTAGGCACATCATGATATGCCTGGTGAACTATTAGCCAAATCATGAAATGGCGGCGTTTCATGATATGCTTAGGAATTTCGTGATCTGCCGGATTTTACGATCGGCCGCCGACATCTATACTAAATGTTTCCTTGAATTCCATTTGATTGCAAAAGCTTTCGTAGAATCAATGACTCAACAGATGAGAGGGGCGGTTTGAGGGAAAGTGTGACGTCATAGTTCATATTGTACGTGCCCGGGTGGGGAAATATGTTAGTCATGCGATAAAAATTTGATACCTACTCTTTCTTTGATTGTATTGAAGAATAGTGTGGCTGATACTTGTTGTAATCAGAGATGGGCAAAATGTAATCGATTAACAATTAAAATTACAAGAACTAATTGCGACTGACGATTGATCAATCTTAATTGTATAGAGTGCAACTAATTTAGTTGCCGATTGATTTCGGACAACTAAATTTTGTAATCGACTAATTAACTAGTTAGACTATTTTCTCGCGACTATAGGTTATAGGTTATAGGTTGTACGCGGGCTGGGTTTCCGCAACTCGACGTCATAAATGCGCCTATTTTGCGTAGGGGTTTTGGCACTACTGTTATTCGTGCCAACCCAGTTCCACCAGGAAGCCTAGCAGACCCTTTACGTTGCCGACGGCCTCCGGTAGTGACCCCGGTGTTCCGAGGTACTTTGCCCTGTAGTCCGCCACTCCAGGACATGTCAGGATGACGTGGGCGGCTGTCTCGTCCTCTTCCATGCAGGCTCTGCAGAGAGGACTGTCTGTAACACCTAAAGTAAAAAGGTGTTTGTTTAGTAGTGCATGACCAGTTATAGCTCCTGTCAGAAGACGGAGTGCCGGCCTCTTTAGCTGCTTTAGCTTCCTTGACAATCCGGGGTTGATTGTCGGGAGGGCCTCCCTGGTTTGCCTGCAGGTTCCTAGGGTGTTCCAATGTTTTTGGTGTTCTACCTTGGTGTTTAGTCGCAGTGTGCTCCGCAGCCATGCAGAGGGTAGAGGAATTGTGGGTTCCGGTCCTACAGCTCTTGACTCTGAACCCTCTCTAGCCAGTGCATCCGCTGCATCGTTACCGCGTGAATTACTGTGCCCTTTGATCCATTGCAGGGTTATGTCGCTGTTATTACATACCTCTGATAGGATTTTGTGGCACTCGTGTATCAGCCCAGAAGTTGTTGCGTGACCTTGCAGGGCTTGCAGTACGGATCGACTATCGGAAAGTATGCGGATGGGATATCCCCTTACCTCCCTGGAGGCGATTGCGTGAGCAGCCATTATTATGCCCATACACTCTGCCTGGAAGACGGTGTTGTGGGTCCCTAATGGTGTCGAAATGCGTATGTTTAGGTCCTCCGAGAATACTCCTGATCCGGTGCCTGACCTTGTCTTGGACCCGTCCGTGAAGATTCTTAGCTCTCTGGGGTTAAGTCCTTCCTGGGGGGTTTCGTATAGTTCAACTTTGTACTTTTTGTCAAAGACGAACTGTCTGGGAATGATGTCTGAAGTTGCCTCTATAAGGGGCTCCCTACCTACAGCCTCGTAGAGTATTTCGGTGTGTGGAACCCTGGGCGGTCTCCAGAGATGTTGTCTTTTGAGCCTTATGGCTGCTGCCAGAGCCTCTTGCCTGATGAAAATGTGAAGCGGCGGAATGTCCATGATGGCTTCCAGGGCTGCAGTCGGTGTAGTCCTCATGCAGCCACTAGCCGCCATGCAGGCCAGTCTCTGGAGGCGTTGTAGTTTAGCTTCGATCGTGGTTAGCGTGGTACGAGGCCACCACACTATGGCACCGTAGCTTACTATTGGTCGGATTACTGTCTGGTACAGCCATAGAGTGATCTTGGGGTTTAGTCCCCAGGTCCTACCTATCATTCTACGGCACTGCCAGAAGACGACTGTAGCTTTTTGGATTTTATTGTGTAGATGACTGCTCCAATTAAGTTTGGCATCGAGTATTACACCTAAGTACTTTACCTCTGTTGACAATTGGAGTTGTGTATTGAACAGTCTGGGCAGGCGGTAGGTCCCCAGATTTCGTTTGTTGGTGAACATTACCAGCTCGGTCTTCCTTGGGTTGACTGTTAGTTCATTGTCATTGCACCAGCGTTCCACTATGGCGAGTGCGGAGCGGGTGACATCGCACACTGTACCTGCATGTATGCCGCTGGTGAGTATCGTTATGTCGTCAGCATACCCGATGGTGTAGTGATAACTGTTGTTTAGCTTGGTGATTAGGTCGTTAACCACCATGTTCCAGAGTAGTGGTGAGAGGACGCCTCCCTGGGGGCATCCCTTCGCTACTTGTGCTTGTTTTGTTTGGTCTTCCCCGAGTCTAATGACCCTTTGACTTAACATGTTGTGTATCCATTTAATCATAACCGCATTCTCGCGACTAATGTTAGAAGCAAATTGAATAGAAAACCTCGGTATGGCTATGTTGACAGACTCATTAGGACATCTTAACGGAGGTTTAAAAATAAAATAGTCATGACTACTTACGATATTTTGACCATTTCTAAGGAGTGAGATCACTGTTCTAAGTATTATTTTGCTACTAAATGAGTGCATGTCTCTGAAATTGGATTAAATTTCTCTTATCTAAGGGTAAATAAGAACTGGGTACTTTGTGCATTAGTAAAATAACACTTAAAAAAATACAATTATGTAAGGTTGGTTACTTTCTTCGTAAGGAAACAACGACAATACGCAAGATAAAGTGTATTTAAAACATATACAGTAGGTAAAATACTTTATTTTAACTAGAACTGTCCCACAATAGGCGTTTCGTTGAGACACCGTACTGCGTTCCAGGTTCCCTATAGCAAGGATTGCAATGGAAGGTGTTCAATTTACTTGAATGCAGCCAACCAAGTACATACTTGCGCCTAACAAAAGACATCGAATGATTTTTTACATATCGAGCCTAAGGATTCTATGTCGACATTCCGTTAGTGCGATCTATCTCGACGCCAGCGCCATCTCTCGGTGAATTGGTGCACTACACTCCCCCCCATTTGTTCCCGAGATGTCCCAGCGAGGGTTGGATTATTGCTTCTTCGGTCTGCCGCGGCCTCGAGCAGGTTGGGGTTGTACTTTACGCGGTCTGCCTCGTTTCTTCAAAGGTTGGACTGGGTTAGGTAGCTCTTCTGTCGATCCGATATAGGGAGTCAATGCCGAGGCATGGTAGATTCCAAGGCATAAGTCAGGATTCGATGGGTCCGCTACCGCATATGAAGATGGTCCGTGTTGCTTTGTAATCTGGTACGGTCCATCTCTTCGTGGAGCAAACTTAGCACTGATGCCCTTACTGGCGTAACTCAGTGGGTGTAGTGATACCATAACCATGTCCCCTTCGTTGTATTCTGGTCTAGCCCGTCGATGTTGATCCGTTACTTCTTTTCTCTTTTCCTCTTCCAACTCATGCACCTCTTGCGCTCTCTCCAGCGTGTTAGCCAGTTGCAGCAATTTTGGAGTTATTTCCGGTATAAAGTTTTCCGAGAGCAAAATTTGACGAAAATTATGGTAATTGTCATCGATAGTCTTCAGTTCGCGACCGAATGTCAGGAAAGCAGGAGTATGGGTAGTGGTTTTGCAAACAGCCGTGTTCATAGCGAACCGGATGCTCGGTAGGTGTTCTGGCCACTCCCGATGGTTCTGACCAACGAGGATTGCTAATTGCGTCTTCAGATCCCGGTTCTTTCTTTCTACGGGATTTGCCTCGGGATGGTATACTGGCGTGTAGGCATGTTTAATTTTACAGCAGAAGGCAACTTGTTGCATGATGGCGCTGACAAACTGAGGTCCGTTGTCACTGATCATTCTCCGAGGAAACCCGTACCGCAGGAATATTTCGTTTATCAGTACTGAGGAGCAACGTTCCGCAGTAGCATCTTGTAGTGCGAAAAGTTCTACCCAACGGGAGTTTATATCTTCTACGATCAGGATCCAGGTCTTGCCATCAGGAGAGGGCGGTAGGGGCCCGAAAAGGTCGAACGAAATTACTTCAAAGCGCTGACTTAATGCCTGGGTTTGTAGAAGCCCCGCAGGCTTTTGGTTGGAGGGTTTGTAACGTTGACACTTGATGCAGAGTTTAACGTAGCTCTCAATGTACTTTCGCATGCCGTTCCAATAGTATCTACGAGATATGGCCTGAAATGTCTTATCAGCACCATAGTGCCCCGCTCTGGGGTCATCATGATATACTGCTAATACGTTGGCCCATTCATGCTCAGGTACCGCTAATTGGGCTCCATCTGGGTCTGATTCTGATTTGTGACGATACAGCAGGCCGTCGTTCATGAGGTACCCCTTGCTAGACCAGTATACAGCGTTTTCTTTGTCGTGGGTATCCTCTAGTGCATGGATTATCTTCTTCAATTTCTCATCTTTGAGCTGCTCCGACCTAATTTCTGCCGGACTGCGTTGGCGCACGTCTACTGTTACCATACACACGCCGCATTCCATATGGGTGCTCTCTGTGCATGGTGGCCTCGACAGAGTGTCTGCCACGACATTTATTCGTCCAGGTATGTATTTTACCTTAACCTCGTAAGCTTGCAACTGTAGAGCCCACCTAGCGAGTCTTCCGGTTGGGGATTTCAATTTCATAAGCCATTGTAGGGCCTGGTGGTCTGTAACGACGGTAACAGGCGAACCTTCGATATACCCTGCGAATTTATTTATGGCCCACAGCACAGCAAGTGCTTCTCGTTCGCTGGTTGAGTAGTTGCGTTCCGCTGGTGTGAGGAGTCTACTTGCGTACTCAATCGGGTGTTCTTCTTCCCCTTCACCTTGCACGAGTACTGCCCCCAGAGCGTAATTACTTGCATCTGTTTTGATACTATAGGCTCTGGTATAGTCTGCTTGCTTGAGAATTGGAGTAGACGTGAGATGGGTTTTCAATGCTTGATACGCTTTCTCTTGTTCGGAACCCCAGACCCACGCAGCTTTCTTCCTGGTTAGCTTAGTCAATGGTTCAGCGATGTCGGAGAAGTTCTTTATGAATCGCCGGTACCAAGAACAAGTCTGTAGGAATGATAGCAAATGTTTCACATTCGACGGAGGAGGACGATCAATGATAGCCGAAATCTTTTCCGGGTCAACTTGTAGACCCTCCGGCGTTATTAAGTGGCCCAAATATCTGATGCTGGTACACCCAAATCGACATTTGTCTTTGTTGACGACGAAGTTATATTCTCTCATCTTGGTAAACACATCCCTCAGGTCGGAGAGGTGCTGTTGAAGTGTCGTGGAGAAGATTATCAGGTCATCTAGATAAGCCAATAGTTTGATATGGCTTAGGCTAACCCGAAATCTGTCTATCAACCTCTGGAAGGTCGAGGGGGCGTTCCGGAGCCCGAACGGCATTCTCTGGAATTTATAGATCCCGAAAGGCGTGATGAATCCCGTTTTCTCTTGGTCACATTCCCGTACACGTATTTGCCAATATCCGGCCTTCAAGTCTAACGTGGACATGTACGTGGTGGATTTGGCCTCATGCAGTAGGTCATCGATGCGAGGGATTGGGTACACATCAGGCACTGTGATGGAGTTCAGTCTCCGATAATCTACGCAGATTCTTACTTTACCGTTTGGTTTCGGTACCATTACCACTGGCGCGGCCCATGGAGACGTGCAGGGTACGATAACACCGTCCGTCAACATCTGCTGGATTTCAGTCTTAAGTATTTCTTTTCTTGCCGGGGACATCCTATACGGTGGGACTGCTATAGGAGGGTGGTCACGTGTCTCAATCACATGTTCGACTCCATTTACTGGCTTGTCATTTGGTTCAAATATGTCCTTGAACTCGCTTACCAGTTCGTCCAGCCCTGCCTTGTCCATCCCGGCAGAAACATCCAAGGCGTATATGCCTATGTCATCGAAGAGGGTAACTTCGTGCTGCGACAGTGTATTTTCAGCTTCTTCGATGTTGCGCATAGCATCCCGCATCATAAATTCCATCCGAGGTGAGTGGCCGTCGAATAGAAGTTTGTCGTTCTGGCAGTGAATTTTGGGAGGTAAAGCAGCTAACTCTGTCCTCGATCTGGCTATTTCCACTGTGGGTGCTCCTTTTGCAAGCCTCTTCCTTCGTTCCAGGTCTATGGGTGCAACACCTATTCTAGGAGTGACTTTCGAGTCTGGTTGCTGAAACATGACGAACCTCTCTTGATACAGTTCAAACTCCTGTTGTGGTTGTTGTATGTAGCTCCATGTGAATTGAGCTATATTCAAGATAATACCAGCTTTTTGTAGGAAGTCAATGCCAAGCAACGTTCGGTTGTCTTCGGATTGTGACAATACTATGAACGCGGTATTAAAACGTCGACCACAAAGGTTTACTTCAGCCTCGAATGTTAATACCTTCTGGAGTCTTGAGTGCCCATCCGCCAAAGTCACAGTAGCCATTTCTTCATAGAATGTTTGTCCTTGAGCCTTCAACATCTGGTACAGTTCGTTCGATGCAACGCTAATTTTGGCACAAGTGTCCACGTAAGCTTTCCCTTTTATGCCGTTGACCTGGACAAACACCATGGGACGAGATTGTTTGTCCAACTGTACATTCATGGCACAGAAACCCAAGTTGCCTCTCTTCTCAGGTATCTCAGTAGGTTTGTTGGCACATAGTTTGCAATTACTGCGATAAACTCCCGGTGTGCCGCAGCCGTAACAGGAGAACTTGACGTCGGAGGATGATGAAGGAGTCGGACCCGTTTGTTCCTTTTCGCCTTCCATTGTTTTCTTCCGTTTCCGACATTCTTCAAGAACGTGACCCAATTTTTTGCAAAAATTGCACCTTGATACCTTCTTGGTCCGTGTCTGTGTGACAGGACCCGATGTCGGGATTGCTGTCGGTTTCTCGTGTCTGTCTTCCCTTTCTTCCCTTCCTGCTTTCTCTTTAAGAAGGGCTTCCGTACTGCGCGCTTGTTTGAGTAGGTCATCAAAATCCTTAAGCTTCTCTACGGGGACTTTCTCTCTGATTTTTAGGCTCAGAAGACCGTAGGTTATATGTAACTGCTGTTTGGGGTTCAGTTGTTCATCGCGGGGCAACTCGGAGAATAACATTCTTTTCCTCGTTACGAAATCGTCCGTCGAAACGCCTGGCGCTTGTTTGGTCCCACAGGCCTCTAAATAAATTTCATATACGGGTTTCTTCGGTGCGAACGTATTGCGCAGCGCGTCCTCAAAACTTTCCCATGTAGCAATGGTGTTTTTGATGCCTTGCCACCATACTGCAGCATCGTCCCGTAAAATTAACGGTAATGCCGCCAGCGCGTCGCCTTCGCTAATATTCTCCAGCTTCTTGAAAACTTGCACTGCAGTTAAGAAAGCTTCCACGGTCTCCCTGTCCTTGCGACCGTTGTAGGTAGCCGTGCATGACGTCATACTACCCTTCCGACTACTGCCCACGCTGGCCAGTAGTTGTTGAAACTGATCCTGAGTCAAGTTGACACTCATCTTGTCCTGACCCTTCTTTTGGCTAGTTTTAAGCGGATACGTCGTCTTCCGACCGAATCGGGTAACCAAATATTTGGGTTCGTTTGAGCCTGAGTTGGACGCCACTGTAAGGTTGGTTACTTTCTTCGTAAGGAAACAACGACAATACGCAAGATAAAGTGTATTTAAAACATATACAGTAGGTAAAATACTTTATTTTAACTAGAACTGTCCCACAATAGGCGTTTCGTTGAGACACCGTACTGCGTTCCAGGTTCCCTATAGCAAGGATTGCAATGGAAGGTGTTCAATTTACTTGAATGCAGCCAACCAAGTACATACTTGCGCCTAACAAAAGACATCGAATGATTTTTTACATATCGAGCCTAAGGATTCTATGTCGACATTCCGTTAGTGCGATCTATCTCGACGCCAGCGCCATCTCTCGGTGAATTGGTGCACTACAATTATATAAATCCAACTTTGTATAATAAATTAGTTAACGCTGAGAGTTCTTTACATAGAGGTTTAAATATTTTTAATGACCACACGTTAAAAATAAAATAGACCGCGTAGATAATAAACAACATGCAGATATGTGTCATTCAATAGAACGTGTTATATTTAGAAGATGCGTCGGCACTTGCACCAAAATGCAACAAACAACTTCCAGGTAAGTAGGATTATCCCAATGTTTTGTCACCGCGTGGCACTAAAAAGAGTTTTACTATTGACAGAGACAGCAAAATATTGATAATTTCTATGTCTAAGATTTACTCAGTATCGTATAATTCAAAGTATTAATAATGCACCAAACCAACCTACTTTATTGTTTGCGACTTGTGACACTGCAGTTTTTCGCTATTTGTCGTTACCAATATATCGTTATAATAATATTATGGCCCATAAGATTGCATTGTCATTCAAGCATTTCAAATTAAACGTGTTTAGGTACATACTTTTAGGTTTTAGCTCAATCGGTTGAAGATCTCTGCTTCAAAATAACTCGCAAAATTCTACCCAAACTAAGTTACAAGTCTTACATTACAACATACGAGTACCTCCAATGTTACATACATACATACCTACTTGTAGTTACATATTGCAAGATAAAAAATGCAAAAACGGGCGACTACGTAGTTTTAATATAGATTTAATCGTGAAATTTAGTCGATTGAAACGAAAACTAATTTAGTTGGTAGTCGAACATTCTCACAACTACTCACAACTAATTCAATCGCGACTAAATTAATCGCTATTAAAAAATGACGATTGATATTTTTAATCGATTGATTAGTTGACTAAAAAATTAATCGATTAATGCCCATCTCTGGTTGTAATACGACATCTTTTATAATCTTGAGTATGCCTAAGGAGGGTTATGTACGGTTTTTCGAGCGTATGTATGAATCATGTGGACAAGAAAATTCTATTTCACGGGCTACAAGCCAAACTGCATGATATAGATTTTGGCATATGAGGTGTCGTTGGAATCCTCATAAATAATAGGTTAATATTTGAAAAAAGCAGCTGGGATTTTTGAAAAATCTTTTGTTTTCGTACGAATCTCAACATGCACGCATGCATCGCCTAGCAACGTTTGCGCAAACACAGTTATGACTGTTTTTAACCCCCGACGGAAAAAGAGGGGTGTTATAAGTTTGACGTGTCTGTGTGTCTGTCTATCTGTGTGTCTGTCTGTGGCATCGTAGCTCCTAAACGAATGGACCGATTTGAATGCGGTTTTTTTTAATCCGAAAGCTGACGTGATCGAGATGGTCCTTAGCTACGCTTCAACAAAATCGGTTCAGCCGTTTTTGAGATATTCAACTTTGAAATGAAAATATCGGGGGTTTTTCAACGTTTCTAAGTTGTAGTTATTTTAATACTATGACGGTGGCCAACTTGCATATGATCTGCCTGATGGTAAGCTGCAAATACCGCAGCCTATGGACGCTTTCTAGAAGAATCACAACCGCGTTACCGACCTTTTATTAATTTGAGGATTCGTTGTGTTGATAGCTAGACGAAAGCGGTGCTGGAGAAAGGAAACTATTGATACTGGATAGATATGGAATCGATTGACATAAAAAAATACATGTAAAAAATACTTTTTTCATTTTCATACAAATTGTATGGGGAAAGTTTGTCTCGATTTATGGCTTTTCTAGCCGGAAATTTCTTTTTGGTCCAATACAAGCTTTTGATCCTGGATAGGAATGGGATCGATTGGCATCAAAAAAAAAGTTAGTCAAAAATTACCATTTTCTCGCAACCTGTATGTTTTTTCCAAAATCTGTACATGTCAATCTTCATTAATTTGAAATCGAAGGCAGGTCTCCTAAGACCATTTTCGCCTAGCAACACGTGACCTGGTAGCTGCCCTCACTGACCCAAAATCTATTTCCACCCTGTATATATATTTGCAATCACGTTCTCGGAAACGGCTCTAACGATTTCGATGAAATTTGGAATACCGGGGTTCACGGGGGCGAGAAACCGATATATATAGGTGTCATATCCGGGAAAATTTGTTTTCTCCGTATTTTCTCCATTTTCACCCGAGCAGAGCTCGGTCGCCCAGGGACTAATAATCCAATTGAAATAAATGCGAATTCAATAATACGATTGAAATAAATGTACAATACTCACTTACAGGTAAGCTATAAATTCGTATGCCACTTTATAAGTCACCTAACCGAACGTATAATTTGTCACTGCACGAAGATTCATCATATGGCTAAGCCGAGCGAACCTTTTCATTAACTCGTGTTACCTTCCTTCCTATTCTCAACATGTCTCATCTTACTACACTCATTCCTAGTCTGACTTGACCCTTTTGATTCCTCATAACCATACATCATCGCAGGCCAGACTTACATTGGTTTCTCTGAGACGAGTCGCTAAGCATTGTGAACCAGCCGTCATAATGTGGTCGACCTGAAAAGGCCGAGATATGTACTGTAATCTGTATTTAGAACGCTTCGCGTAAGGTTCAAATTTGCTCAAATGTTCTGCCCAGTTATCAACTTAATCCCGCCGAATAAAAGACGGGTTTCGGTAATAAAATTAGGGCGCTTACGTCGTTTAGTTAGAAGACATGGAACTCGCAATACGGGAGGAATTTTATTGAAATCTCCAGCCATGTTTGCCGAGGTGCGATAACGAACACGTGTAAAGGGTCTGTGTGTAAACTTAAACGTTCTTGTGCAGTCGACGAGACATACGATAAGATGTGCTATGGATTATGGAACCTTAACGATGGTTTAGTACCTAATCGACTGGCCAGGTGCGAGTAAGACGTTCAAGCAAGTTACAATTTTATAAGTCTAGCTAGACTGACAACACCGCGGCATCCGCTAAGGTCACCTGACCCGATTACGGACGAATTGGACAAATATGTCTTATGAGCTCACCCAGGTGATCCTATTGTACGCCATATCCAGCATGAATCCCTGTGTGATTTTATCCATTAGGATAACTCAGAAAGTAATATTACTTTGCAAGTGATTCTAGTTGACGAACTTATCCAGTAAGATCACCCAGGTGATTGTGCTGGACCATATGTCTATCACGATGCGCGGGTCAGGTGTTACTTTGCTTTGCTGTTAGGCCCTGATTATGTTCCATGGAATCGTCATAGTCGCCCGAAGTGTCACCGAATTGGTATTCCGTTCATAAAGGGCTCGGCCACGACTTGAAGCGGCGTCAAAAAACAGTTTGTCAACGAAGCCGTCTAGACAGGGCAATCGTACGGGGCGTGAGGGGCGAGGGGCGTATAGAGCGAGCCCAAGCTGCATACATGTCGCTTGGGACATGACGTTAAACCCGCAAACGTCAAAGGCGTCGGTCGACTGTTACTCTTTACACTGTGGCCATACGTAGAACGTGTGAGCGGAGCGCAGCCTCTAGTGCGAGCCGTTAGAACGAGGGCGCGCAACAAATGTTACCAATACGTCAGTCCAACCAGGCCCCACGGTAGCGATATGCAAAGGGGTTGAAGGTTGCGTGCCTTGAATCGATGGGGCGGCGCCGCTCGGACGACGACCTGACCGCAACCAGCATTTACAACAACCACAGATGTATGAATATAAGGAGATCGGACATGCCGGCCGATTTGTATTGAGTACGCCTGTCGCAAGATCACTAACCCACACAAAGCACAAGTAATTGACAAGACAAAGCACGCACACATCTAAATCACACTTGTATACCTACGCTCTTATTGGACAATACACGCGCATCATATCAGGCATTTTGGGACGAAACGTAATATTCTCTGCGATCAGCACGCGTGCACACTCGGTAACAACGGACGGTGAACTAGCGGCAGAGTATGCCCATTGAGCTAACAACTGCAATGCGGCCGCCGGCGGCTAGTCCTCTCTCTAGTATTCTATGCTCTGAGACAAAAACCAACCAGTTTAAAGGCTTGGGCAGAAATACAGCGAGCGGTGAAGTGACGTCGTCACCGCTGTAATGTACTAGTTCATGTAGACAACGTCAAACAGCGCCGTCGCGCTACCGTGGTTGACGTCTATATTAACTAGTACCGTCGTCGTCCCGTCCCAGCTCGCGGTCTGCCCAAGCCTTCAATCTGACCTCCGAACACAAGTAGCTGTTACGTGTCCCGGGGTCAACTTAAACTGGATAGGTGGGTAGTGAATTGTATACTGCCGTACATAAGCTAAAAGGCCGCTAAAGGCTGTTACGACGTTTTGGAGTTAATGTCACAGCGCAATACAGTAAACAAATATCTATCTACCTATCTAGGTTTCATAGCTCTAAGTTGAAAAACCGCAAAGTTACACCGGTCCTGTGAGCGGCTAAATACGCTTTTTTGCCACTATTACTAGTAAAAAGGCAGTTTATCATTAGATAACTAACTAGAAGGCCGTTAAGAGCTTTTAACTGCTCCATTCTATTTGAGAGCGGGCATATCTTACAACTCTAAAAAGCAGTTATAACAACTTCCATAACTAAAAAGTGGCTACTGTACTTTAACTGCTTTCTAGTGTACAAATAGTACGCTCTAAGGAGGATTACTCCCAAACTAAAAAGCAGTTACGCTTTGAATACATATTTAAAAAGCCGTTAAAGTCACTTAGCCGCTTTTTTATTCGTTTAGATGAATAAATATGGACGCAAAAGCATGGCTATAAAGCCGTCACGGCTTTATAGTTTGGCAATGGTAGAACAAATAGTGAACAGTTCCATAACTATATCGTGGTAACTGGGCATTCCATATCTATAAGGCGGCTACTTGATCCTCGCTCGAAGGAACGAAATCAGTTGCGCGGGCGATCCCGTCGAGCGAGGGTGTGGACACGGAAGGCTTTGGCGCAGTTTCCCGCCAATTCTAATATGCAGCCGCGCAAACTCACTAGGTAAGATATTTTTTAAAGTGTTTTCTTATTCATTTGCGATAAGTATTATGTCCCGTTACGTAAACCCGCCTTTTTTTGTTAACACACCCGTCAGGTGTTGCCGCGTTTTAATTTCTTTAGTCACGTTTAGTACCTACTTAATTTAGATTTAACTTCATGATTTTCAATTCAATTGGGTTCTGAGTTGTATGTACCTATATTTGCTATACTTTGTGACGATATGATAAGCATGATACTATGAAGCTTGCCTGCTAATGGAGACATAAAATGGATATGTGGGTCTCTGTCTCTTATCTTGCTAAAATGGTCGCGCGCGCAACTATGTACCTACGGTCAAGAAAATTGATTAACGTACCTTTTTCACTCTTGTCACAATGACAATACAGGTCAAAAAGGTACGTAAATCAATTACCTTGACTGTACCTACTTAGTAAGACTAACCTGAACCGCACGCGCTGTGTGTTTACTGTTTAAATTTTGGTAATCTGAGGCTGCACTCGTATATTGGGTGATCTGTGCGCAACGTCTAATAACTAATATCCTACTAATATAACTAATATTTAATAGTGTTGTGTATGCATGTTTGTTACTCTTCCACCCTTAAACCGCTGAACCAATTTGGATGAAATTTGGTATGTAGTATGTAGAGAGTTTGTGTCTCAGAATAACACATTAGATAGTTTACATCATCATCATCATCATCTACGCAGGCGAAGTCGCGGGCAGAATCTGGACACATATTTTGTTGGCAATACTGTGACTGTAAGGTTGACTTATTTCATAATATGCTATGAAATGAAATACCTATCACTGTTAAAATAAGGTAAGCACCTGTAAATAATATAAATACCATTAATTGCTTCAGGTATGAACCGAAGACCTCTCGGTTAAAAACAATTTTAGAGAGATGTCAAAGTCCATCAAACCAAAGCCGAAACATTGAAGACATCAATTTGGTCAATTGCCATAACATCCAGTTGCCTGATAACTATGTAGAACCAACGTCATCACACGAAAATCCTTTGGAAAAAGGCTTACCTAAACATTGTGTTCAGGAGATGGTAAATGAAGTCAATCGCAGGGATTATTCACTTACATCTGATGTGTTTAATAATTTTAATGAGTACGCAACCACACAATCTGAATCCTCAAATTTTTTGTCGAATGCTGTAGATTTGCTTCAACAAGCGTTCCCAGAAATCAATACTGAAGAACAATTTGATTTAAGATGTAATGAAAATCTAAGCATAAGCAGCAAAAGTTCTTCATCGTCAGATGATGACTTTTCATCCGATGATACCGTACGCGACAAAAATTATATTCCAGAAACGAGTAGCGACGATTCTGAAAATGAAATTGCGGCCCCAGTATTAAATAATCATCAGAATAAGCGCTCCTATGTGTCTTTGTTTAATACAACTAATGTTATCAAGCGAAGAAATACCATTGACGTAGAAATCATATCCGATACCCAAATTAATAAAACCAGTGGAAGAGTACAAAAAAGAAGGAATACAACAGAGTTACATTTTATACATACGAGTGCAGTCAACAATAACGAAGAGATAAGTATTGATTTACCAGAGAGAAATGATCAAAGTGTACCTGCACCTAAGCGAAAAAAATACGATATAAGTCTGAGTGAAAGAAACGCTGATAAAAGAGAAGACAAGCGAATGGAATATCTGGTTAAGCCAGGATGTAATTCGAAATGTCAGAAAAAATGCACTGCCTTATTGACAGATGAAGAGAGACAGGACATTAATGACAGTTACTGGAATTTAACATGGAGAGAAAGAAGATTATTCATACAAAATAATGTGCCTGTAGTTGTACCTGAGAGACAAAAGACTGGACCACATGTCCGAGCGCCAAGGAGAACGTTTTTCCTGAAAAAACGTGATGATACAAAAGTGTCAGTTTGTAAGGTTTTTTTTTTAACTACACTTGGCTTCAATAAAAATAATGACAAGGTTTTGTACAACTCCGTAACTGATGATGATTTGACCGACTCACGTGGAAAACATACCAAAACATTAGCTTACGATCGTGAAATACTTAAAGAACACGTCGAATCGTTCCATCCTTTAGAGCCACATTATCGAAGATTACATGCTCCTAACCGTAGATATTTGCCGAGCGACGTAACTATCACTTTCATGCATGACCACTTTTGTAAAAAATATCCTCAAGATCCAGTTTCATACGAGTTATATAGGCAGATTGTTAAAGATATGAACATATCTTTTACCCTTTTAGGAAATGAGGAATGTGAGATGTGCGAAAGCTACCAAATACATAAAAAAGAAAGTTCTCATGATATTGTAGACAATATCCCAGCTAACTGCGAGGACTGCACATCATTCGAAATTCATCATAACAAGTATGTTGCAGCAAGACAACTGTACGAAGAACACAAAACTAAACAAGACCCGGATAATATATATTTTAGTGCTGATTTGCAAAAAGTTATAATGCTTCCAAGACTCGACACATTTAAGAAAATTATATTTTGTTTACGCCTTTCCACCTACAATCAAACCTTTGCACCAGTTGGAAATATAACACCGAGTAATAAACCTTACGCTGTTCTTTGGCACGACGCTACAGCTGGAAGGAAGCAAGAGGATATTATGAGTGCATTTTTTTCATTCTTAATGCAATATCGTGACGCTAAACATGTAAATATTTGGCTAGATAACTGTAGCGCCCAGAACAAGAACTGGCTTTTATATTTCATGCTAGCTCATATGGTTAACAGTGATTATATAGGCACAGAATCCATAACCTTATACTACTTCGAACCTGGCCACACCTTCATGAGCTGTGACCAGTTTCATCACCAAGTCGAGTTGTCCATGAAACGGAAAGGCAAAATTTACGACTTTGCAGATTTTACGGAATCAGTGGGATCGGCAAACAAGGGAAAAGTTACAGTGAAATCCATGGTACCTGAAGATTTCATAAACGTCCCTAACTGCATTTCAGATCGTAGAATTCAAAATTCAAATCCTCGTGCTTACCTTCGTAACATCACACAAGCATGTTTTACCAGAGGGTGTTATGATCTATCATACAAAACCGATTTTAAAAATGATTACCAGCAACTCCGCTTTCTAAATGACAAATACTTAAAGAATCCCAGCGCTATTACTTTCCCGAAGCGTGTCGAGCCCAAAGGTACCGATGTTGGTAGAAAAACGGACATAATAAACAAATGCTCACAAGTAATACCCTCACATAAGTTAAAATTTTGGCGTGATTTGCCAGAGTCGCGGTAGTATGTTGCTACAGTTATCTAAGTACCTAATGAATATGCTATTAAGTACCCTAGCTTAGTACTTCCTACTTGTAAGTATCGGTAAATTTGGGCATGTATTAGGTATGTCTCTACTCACTACGAGTATTCATATAAACAATGTAGATCACGGACTTAATAGTTACATTTAATTTTTAAGTAGTAATAAAGTTGATTGATCTCCATAAGTACAAATAATATTGCTTTTGTTATCTACTTCTTTAAGGAACCGTGATAATTATTATTAGCTGTATTAGATTTGTGACTGATATTACGTTTAAGTTAAAAAATATTCTGGATATTTCTGTGAGATGAGTAATAATGATAACTAAAAGTACTGATTTAGTAGAAATAAGTCGTAAGAAAATTGTAAGGGCTTATTTTCTTTAAATATTTTTTTTATTTCTCGTACCTATTTAAGACTGAGGTGTGTCTTTTCGTTAAATAAGAATTACATTGATTTGACGTAATGTGTCATAAGAATTTAATTATTAATAAATTAAACTGTGATTTTTAACATGTAAAAAGATCGCAAAGCGATTATAATTTAAGTGTGCTAACCTTGTTCTACATTAATAAATTATGATTAGCGGAGTTTAATGCTGAACTTCGAATTAATATTGTTATTGAGAATTATAAAAACACTAATTTCTTTGATTACACTTTATTTTTCAGTATAATTATGCTTTTTATTTGATTCCCTTTTGAACTTTTTACTGTAACTTCTTAGATTTGTTTCAAAAAAATTGAGCTATTTGTTAACTAAAAAGCAGTTATTAAATTTTGACCTGAACTTAACTGCCTTTTAATCTAGCTGAACTCACAAAAAATTATTATTGTTACAAATACTAATGGTTTTGTTAGATTAAAAGGCGTTTAAAGACTTTTTGCCACCTTTTACTCATGCATGTATTAAAAGTGTTGACTTATTATTCATACCTAAAAGGCGGCTTTGTCTGCTAGCCCCCTTTTAGCTAGGCTTTACCATTTAACTTCATGTGACTGGTACCACCTATTATACTTTAACCAAAATTACTAAGTTAAAAGGCCGCTAAACATACTTTAGCGGCCTTTTAGTTGTGTAAATTACGTCATTTGCTTTCACTTGTACAAAGCAAAAAAGGAAAATTTACGAATTTATGGTCTTGTTAACAGTTAATATTGAATTGAATATACTTATTACATAGTACTAATCAAAGACTATAATGTACCTTTTAAAATAATAGGTGTATATTGTACTGATTCCAAGAAAAATTAATTCGCGCGTTTTTCGTCATTTCTCAAAATAGTGCTTTTGCATTTAGCGGCCTTTTAGCTTATGTACGGCAGTATAGCTGCAGTACGGAAGCGCGGTTTGATAGTATGATGAATGAACACGTTGGCGTGATAAGTTTTGTTTAATTATGGCAATTTATCCTGGGTTTGGAAACTAGGTAAGCTGCTATAATGAATACGTGATAAAAGGCGCTACTGACGTGTTGATTGTTAGAATCATTTTCACACACTTGTGCTCTTGCTTTTCTAAGTGCATATTGAAATTTGATACAAAGTTGTGGGAATAATGGGGAAGAAAGAAACTGACAGCACCAACAATGGTCCTTAAAAAAGATAAATTTGTATGGCGGGATTTAGTTTTTATTAATTTTTGCGAAAATGATTTAATGTTTTGTCCCGAATTGCTCCGAAGTGGGAATCCACCGTTATCCGAAAAAGGCTAAAAATAAAAGATTGTGGATTAAAGCTATGGGGAAGATTTTTGCCTAAGAACTGTATATAGTTTCCGTGCATAGCAGTGGCGGAGCGCCCGTACAAGCCGATTCCCACCGGCTTGTCTAAAATTTCCTTTTAGGCAACCCCACAGGTAGGTATAGATAAATTAACGGGAGCATGGAATTGCATATGTATTAGTATTGTATGTTTACAGGCATTAAATATTTGAATTTTCAATTTTCTCGTACTATCAGCATAAAAAGAGGTTTGTTATATATTGAAGAAGTAAATACCAAAATAATGTCAGTGTCAAATTGTGAAGAAAAATTAAGAGAAAATTATTCTCCTTTTGTTGCAAACGGTACAACCACTACAAATGCAATTCCATGTTCTCGATAATTCATCTATATTATTATAAATACTCGTACTCTAAACTCTTTTATAACTTTCTTTGTCCCGGGTTGCCCTTCGAAAATTTTCACGCAGTGCCACTGATAGTTAGGTACCATCGATCTTCTGTCTCGCTCTTATCATATGGAATCTAGAAGAGCGCCATATACAATTAGCTTTCACCGGCCTTCCCCAGTCTGTGTTAATTATGGCCGTTATTAGTACTTATGGGCCGTTTTGGCTATATTTGGACTCTTATTATTACCTTTTATTGTGCATTAAAGCACAACCAATTCTAAGTATGGTTTTCCACCAGCGAGGCCGCTCGTCGTTGCGTGCCCAGATTGTGCACTTGTGTTAGATTTATATAATTTTCCACAGTGTGCCATTAAGTGTATACCTAACAAGAAAAAAAAAAAAAAAAGAAAAAACTAAATACACCCTTACTCCCACAGCCGTTTTAAACCGACTTTGGCGTAAAGTATGTATAACCGGCATGGTATCGCAGTGGCAGCTAAGCAGCGGAATTTATTTCCGCCCTACTTGCATGCTCTGAAACAATTGCGCTGTTACTCAGGCTTTTTACGATATTGCCGATTGTGACCTGCTTTTCGAAAAGATTAAGGGAAAAATAGGACTTTTCCGCTTCACGGTTTTAATAGTACATTACTTACCTAGGACTAGTGTGGTGGTAAAATAAAGATTGTCTCAGTAGCTCTAGTATAAGTTTTATCGTTACATATATGTTTTCGAGTGGCGACTACGTACCGGAAGGCGAGGCGTGGGTAAGGCCCCCCACGAGGTGGACTGATGACCTGGTAAAGGTCGCGGGAGTCCGCTGGATGCGGGTGGCGCAGGACCGGCCATTGTGGCACTCTTTAGGGAGGCCTATGTCCAGCAGTGGACGTCTTTCGGCTGATATGATGATGATGATATACGTTTTCGAACGCGTTTGCGTTTATTTTCAATTTGTATGGCAACGCGTAGTTCCTAATCCTAATAGTTACCATCAGAGGCGCTGTTCGCGTTGCCATACAAATTGAAACTAAACGCAAACGCGTTCGAATACGTATTGTATCGATAAAACTTATACTAGAGCTACAGATCGAAAGTATTTGACGCACGAGCCGAAGGCAAGGCGTGGCGTGGCGCGACAGAATGATATTGGTTTCAAACATGTATGGTGGGTTGCGTCAAACCGTCTGTAATCGTAAACGGTGTTGGTTAAAATGTCAATGTATGGAATGTTTGACAAGTTTCTATGGAATGATAGCTGGCAGCGCCATATTTAACGTTGATCGGTCTGTCACCCACAAATATACACATGAGTGACAAAGATGTATGCATAGCAAAAAAAGCGAGTTCCTGGTACAAATATTGCTCGTTTAATAGTATAGGATGACGCCTACAGATCCATCTAGTTCCACTAGTATCAAATTTTGTTCATTTCCGACAGTCTACACTCAAGAGCAAAAGTTTCGGGTCGGTGAAATACCGTCATATTTCCTAAAATAGTGCAAGGTTGTACAGTTTTTTAATCCTGTCATGATCTTTATCAAATTTTACATCTAAACTGCAGAAACAACAGAAAAAAAACCGGACTCGTAAAAACCCATGAAAAAAACAACGTTAACGGAGCGAGATATCGCAAAAATCGACAAGTGTTGATATTTTTATGATAGGATTCCGGAAATTGCTAATACATTTGGGTATTACGAATAATGGTGTTTATGTAAATAAGACTAGTGTAAAATATATAAAAAAACCTATTGCGGTTATTTAATTTAGGGTGACCCGAAACTTTTGCTCTTGAGTGTATTATAATTTGTCCATGGTAGACTTTAGTCTAGCCATGCATATTTTGCGAACTATAGCTATCTTTGTCTATAGACATACGGCGGACTGCGACAAAACACCGATACACGGTAACCGCGACGACCGCGACGGCAAACTTTTAAGTGGCGAACCTTCTGTATCTAAGGCTTATAGTGTCTGAAGCCTTTGTTCACGCCATTCTAGGACTTAAGCTTCAAGCAATTAGAGCTAGATTTGCTTGGAAATTAAATTGATCAGGATCAGTCTGGTTCTGGTCCAGAAAGTGTACTCATCGAAGACTTCTTCGTTCAGGGAAACGTAGGTTAAGGAATTCAGCATACGAAATTACAACCTGTTTTACATGTGTTTGGTTCTAAGAGTAAAGTCAAAAGATATAGGAAATCCTGCTGGGGCGAAAACAGCAAGGACGGCTCGGTTTATTTAAACTCCTGGCATATGTTGTCATTTTTAGGGTTCCCTATCCAAAGGGTAAAACGGGACCCTGTTACTAAGACTCCGCTGCCCGTCCGTCGGTATGTCTGTAAGTGACAAATGGACCGTCTAGTTAATGCAAGCCATGAAATATGCATCTTCGCAGATGCGCTGCATCTACTGTGTTTAATTATTTGTTCTTTTACCGGCTGCGGGCAGCAACAGTTGTTTTAACAATAAGAATACTTGGTATCCAAATATGAATGTTTTTAATTGAGTTAACTTTTGTGAATATTAATGATTTGAGACCACTTTAGGACATTTTATAGGAGATAGATTTATTAGAATTAAATGTAGGTTCTGTTCATTTCAAGACACGTCTAATCTGTGCTTTACATAGTAATAAATGTATAAGGAACAATCATGTCTATATGTTATTTATGTTTTTAGATAGGTCACGAAATATGTCCTTTTTCATCAAAGTTAATCATAATTAGTATTTGTCAAAATTTCGTTTTTGGTACAAACTTTTATTGCTAACTCTACTTTTCTGTATACCGTCATCAATTACTCATTGAGACGATTCTAACGAGCCCAAACTCAACGGGATTACGTCGGTTAAGTACTGAATTCCCATGGCCACCTTTTGTCTCCATCATCATCAGATCAGCCCAATGGTACCATAATATTGAATTGTCATCCAAACTATACTTATACCCAAAATTTCAGCTCAATCGGTTGAAGTTAACTGGTTCAAAATTTAGTTTCAGGATTTGTCCCTCACTAACAAACGAAGAGCTCAAGTAAAAAAACCGGCCAAGTGCGAGTTGGACTCGCGCACGAAGGGTTCCGGACCATTATCTTTAAAATCACGTTTGTTGTATGGGACCCCCCTTAAAAAAATATTTTATTTTGTTTTTAGTATTTGTTGTTATAGCGGCAGCAGAAATACATATTCTGTGAAAATTTCAACTCTCTAGGTATCACGGTTCTTGAGATACAGCCTGGTGACAGATTGTCTATAAAAACGGCAAAAAAAATACGTTTTTTGTATGGGAGCCCCCCATAAAAAAATATTTTATTTTGTTTTTAGTATTTGTTGTTATAGCGGCAGCAGAAATACATAATCTGTGAAAATTTCAACTCTCTAGCTATCACGGTTCTTGAGATACAGCCTGGTGACAGACAGACGGACGGACGGACGGACGGACAGCGAAGTCTTAGTAATAGGGTCCCGTTTTACTCTTTGAGTACGGAACCCTAAAAAGAATAAAAGTTTGTAATAAACATACTAGGTACAGTCGCCATCACATACACCGGAGCAAACAAGCACGTCACAAACATCGGAACACACCTCTATTTTCAAGGCATTAGGGTGCATGTGCCGATATTTTTGAACACCTATAGTGTACCTTATATCCCACCAAAAACATGAATGTAAAAAAGGAGAGCCAAGTTCAATACAATAATTATGCTTGGCTGTGGGCTTCGCCGCAAAAAGAATGGAGATCTAAATGAGTGACTCTGTTCGGTACCAGTCCTTATCGCTGGTAGCACTCGTTTTGATACTCTGTGTAAAAAACGCCTCACTGTTTTGACGTTTGACGTGTTGGGTTTTTCTAACCAAAAAAAAAGGTGGTTTTTAGTTTGCTTGAACGGCGTGACCCATTTTTTGAGTGTATTTTGTTTTGAGAAAGAATTCACGATATTGTTATATGTTTATTGGAATCAGTTCATAAGTGAGGCCAGGCACTCCTATCAAGGAGTTTTGTTTTATGCCGGCAAGTGAAGGTTAACTTGGTGACGTGAGTTTGATTCGCCTACGAGGCGGATGCCCAGGAGACGAGAGCGTTCCCCGGGACTCGGCGGCGTCATCACATACGGTTACACAAACACACAGTTACACATACAGAGTCCCCCCGTCGGGACGCCGGCCTACAGACAGCGGATGAAACATCCATCAAAGGTACCAACGTTTGAGTACAAAAAATTGATACCGCACACATCTTCGGTATGCCACGCTTCTTGGAAGCTATAGCTTAGCGGGGTTATACCGGGCGATCTAATCCGGACCCTTATTCGAGTTCAGTTCACTCATTTTGGGCCCAGCGGCTGAAGCCTCTAACAGGGTGTGTTAGCCCGGGTTAGTAGCTAACATTTTGGTAGCAAGAGCGTGGTTCTTTGAAACGCCTCTGGCTGTGTCAATAGGTATCTTTGACTGGTTCACAGTATTATTTTGATATTTGTGGGAAAAACGTTTTGAGGCTACCCGTTGAGGGAACTAGTTGTAACTACTTTGGTTGAAATAGCAAAATATTACTGAATTGGTTTGTAGTGATATAATAGCACACATTGCTAATTGTTTTGATAGTTGATTTGATATTATTTGGTGAATTTCTTGGTCACTGAAAGCCATATGGCATTTTTATAGGTTAAAATTCCCTTGTTGAAATTAAATAGCAATCTCAAATTCAATTCTTAGGTATATACTAAACACATAGGAAATTGTTATTGCTTGTTTATATAATAATTGTTACTGTTTGGTTTTTGTTTGTTTGGCTTAGTTTAGCAGTTATAAATTAGAGTTCACTCAGAGAATAAGTAATATTCTGAGGGGTTCCTTGGTAAGCCATATAATTTGGTAATTAAAAAATAATTTGCATTGACTAAAATTATTTGGATTAATTGTTTTGTGTGTTGGGAACCTACAGGTTTGGAATATTTTGGGGTTCCCTGAGAAGTGAATATTGCCCAGAAACGTTCTGTGTTGACCGGTGTGTTGCGATTTGAAAATAAATTATACTTGTTAAAATAAATTAATGCTCATTATAAATATTACTTGATTTAGGGTTCAACAAGTAACATTTTGCAGGGTTCCTTGTGCCAAATAATTTTAGTTTATATTGTTTTTGTTTTGCATTGTTGAACATTTTAATTAGAAGTCGATTGGACTTGCGTTTGTTTGTGAGTGTTTGTTGTTGCTGGTTACAGCCATGGCAAGGTTGACAGCCAAGATTAAGGCGGAGCTGAGATGGCTGTCCTCTGCGGTGCAATTGATAAGTAGACCCGACCGGACCGACGCTTTGCTGGCGCGATCGGCTGAGCTGCCGGACCGAGGTGCGGTAGTTCAGAGTGCTTATGCAGAGCTTTTGGCGTTGGACGAAAAGATTGATGATTTGGTGGAGGCAGACATCACACAATTTTATGACTTGCATGATGCGCTGGTTCAGGCTGCGCACAAGGTGCAGCGGGGTCCTTTGATGGCGGAGACGCGATCACCGCCACCCCTGGCTCTCCTAGGGCGTTTGCCAACCCTGGATTTGCCCCATTTTGACGGGGACTTAAAACTCTGGACCGCCTACCACGACTTGTTTTCAAGTCTGGTGGACGCCAGGACAGACTTGGCACCGAGCCAAAAGTTGGCATATCTTTTCTCCACCTTGAATGGAGAGGCACTGGAATTAGTCTCGCATCTTGCGGTCACCGACCAAAATTACCCCACAGCCAAGGAGCTTTTGGAGAAACGATATGCCAACATTAGGCGTTTGGCAGACACCCATGTGGCACAAATTTTGGCGCTCCCTCACATTTATGGGGTTGCCACGTTGCGGAGGGATTTGGTGAATCCCGTGATGGTGGCCTTGAATGCTCTACGACGGCTTGGCCTGCCGGTGGATGAATGGTCGTTCATGCTCTTGCATATAGTTTTGTCACGGTTGCCCACGGACTTGAAGCTCCGTTTTGAGTACAAGCACGGTGGGGATAGTGCCACACAATTGCCGCGTTTTGCGGACCTTGTCGTGTTTCTGGAGGAGGAGTGTCGGTTGGTGGACAACGCCGGGATTGAAGGCCCCTCGGGACCCTCGGCGGGACCTCCACGGGAACAGCGGCGTGTGGCTGCTCGCCCCCCTAAGCCAGAGGTGGTAGAGCCACGCCGCCCGCCCCTCCGATACGCGACGGCCCACGCGCCCCCAAGGTGCGTGTATTGCACGGATGATGGCCATTTGGTTGCAGCGTGCCCCAGGTTCCTGCACAAGAGGGTGAAGGATCGGCGCGGTATCGCGAATGAACGCCGGTGGTGCTACTCCTGTTTGGGGCAGCATTTGCAGCGGGATTGCCCACGGCCTGAACCGTGCCCGCAGTGCCAGGGGAAACACCACCTGGTGTTGTGCGCCAACCAAAATGGTGGTAATCGGTTGGATGGTGCGGGACGTTCCCCCACGGGCGGGGGCCCGCTTCCCCATTACCCCCAAAGGGAGTCTCGTCGGGGCTCGCCGTCCACGGGCGGGGGCACCCCTCCCCCATCTCCTCGTCCACAGCCCAGGTTTGCTGCTGCTCAGCGCAGCTCCCCGCCTCCGAGCTTCTCACCACCGCTGTGCGAACGACCGCGGTTGGAACGCCGCCCGCCCCAATTTGGACGCCGCTCCGCGTACTACGCGTCAACCTGGGTGCGCCCGGGTCGCTGCCCTGAGGTTCCGGTGGACCAGTACCTGGTGCGGTCCAATTGGGCGGGGCCAGCCCAGCAGGACGGCGCCTATGAGGGTTGTTGGCGGCCCGATGAGGGTCGCCCCCAATAGGTAGCTGCCGCCCGCTCCTCCACCACAGCCGCCAACCCTGAAACAGTACTCTTGCCAACTGTTTGTGTCAGGGTCTGGGGCCCGACGGGTAAGTCCTTGTTAGTTCGTGCCCTTTTGGATTCGGGTGCCCAGGGCTGTCTTGCGTCGTCTTATTTGGTGGAGAGATTGGGCCTCCCATGTAGACCCCGCCCCTCCGTCATCCACGGAATAGGTGGCCTTCAGGTGCAGGGTTCCATGGGGGAAATTAATGTTTGTTTTTCAACTGTCAATTGTGGGCCAACCATTGTGGCCAAAGCGGTTGTGTTGAACGATATTTTGGGCAGCAACCCGCAGGTGGTTATCTCCCCTACCGCGGTGAAATTGACGTCAGAGTTGACCCCCGCTGACCCCCAATGGTTTGTTCCAGGACCTATAGACCTGCTCTTGGGTGTTGATGTTTTAGGTTTGATCTTGTCCGGGGACAAGCGGGTTTTACAACCCTGCGGTTTGATGGCTTTGCAAACCATTTTTGGTTACACCTTTTTTGGACCCGTGTTGAGGGGCTTGGTCCCACGGGTTGAAAATGAAATTGTTACCGTAGGGCTCTCGCTCTCGGACGCCGTCCAGCGTTTCTGGGAGGTCGAGGAGCCCCCCAAGGCTCCCAGAGTCGATCCAGCGGAACAAGAATGCGAATTGTCGTATCAGAATAATACGGGTCGCCTCGCTGATGGTCGTTTTGTTACTCGGTTGCCTTTTAGGGCTGCACGCCCCCCTCTCGGTCAGTCTCATGCCCTAGCGGAAAAAAGGTTGTTGTCCATGGAGCGCCGAATGAAGAGGGATTCAGATCTCCGTGCTAAGTACATTGAGTTTATGCGCGAGTATGAGGCTTTGGGACATATGTCACGCTCGACTATTGATTGGCGTGCGCTCGAGCACTATTTTTTGCCCCACCATGCGGTTTTGAAGACGCCTGGGGGCAAAATTCGGGTGGTTTTTGACGGTTCGGCCCCTACGTCAAATGGGGTTTTTCTTTGAACCAGTGTTTGCACTCCGGTCCCAAACTGCACCGGGACATTTCGGATATCCTCACCAATTTCCGCCGTCATCAAATTGTCTTTGTGGCTGACATCCGAATGATGTTCCGCCAATCGGTTGTTCACCGAGATGACCGGCGTTATCAGATGATTTTGTGGCGTGAGCGACCTTGTGATCCTATGCGAGTGTACGAGTTGAACACTACCACGTACGGACTTACCTCCAGCCCGTATATTGCCATCCGGACTTTGTTAGAGTTGGCTCATCGGGAGCGATTGAACTATCCCCGTGCAGCGGCCATCTTGGAAGATTCAGTATATGTTGATGATGTTTGCACTGGGGCTTCCACTGCTACGGAGGCTTTGATTTTACGGGATGAGTTGATTGCGATCCTGAAGTCAGGTGGGTACGAACTGCGTAAGTGGTTGTCAAATTGCCCTGATTTGTTGCGAGATCTTCCGGTGGAACATCAGCAGGATCCTCTCTTGTTCGAAGATGCGGACAACCCTAACTTGATTGCGGTACTTGGCATACAGTACCAGCCCGTCCAGGATGTCTTCACTTATCGGGTTAAGTTGGACCCCCCTAAGACCTGGACGAAGTGTTCGGTCTTGTCGACTGTTGCTCGGACCTTCGATCCTAATGGATGGATCACACCTGTCATTTTTCTGGCTAAGTGTTTTTTGCAGAAGCTGTGGATTGCGGAAGTTACGAAGGACGAACCTCTTCAGGGAGACTTGCTAACCGAATGGTGTTCGATTGTTTACTCACTTCCGGACGTGAACCGGATTTCCTTGCCCAGACTCTTTCTGCCATTCGGCAAGTGTAAAGTTAGCCTCCACGGGTTTTGTGACGCGTCTGAACGAGGGTACGCGGCCGTGGTATTTTTGCGGACTATTAGCCTATCCGGTCATGTTGGACTACATTTGATAATGGCCAAGAGTAAGGTGGCTCCTATCAGGACTAGGTTAACTATTCCTAAGTTGGAATTGTCGGGAGCAGCCCTCCTTACGAGGCTCCTCAATCATGTTTGTGATACTTTGGGTCGTACCGTGGAGATTTCAGATGTTTTTGCGTGGACTGATAGTGAGATCGTTCTTTGTTGGCTTCGCACCTCCGTGCATAATTTAGAGGTTTTTGTTGCGAATCGGATTTCACAGATCCAGAGCTCAGCGACCCCGCTGATTTGGCGACATGTTCCAGGGGAACTGAACCCCGCTGACTGCGCTTCGCGAGGCTGCGAGGCTCCGGTACTTGTAAACCATTCCCTGTGGTGGGGACCAGATTGGTTGTCGCATCCTGCGGCATCTTGGCCCCAGAATCGGTTCTCTTCTCCAGAGGCGTTGCCAGGTTTACGTGTTGGCGTTATGGAAACGCAACCTGTCTACGACTTGAATCCTCTGTTGGAGCGGTACAGCTCTCTGTCGAAATTGATTGGGGTTACCGCGCGGATCCGACGCTTCTTGCTCCACGCACGGAACCCAGCTCAGAGGGCATTGACCACGGAATTGGCCTTGTCGCCCTTGGAACGCCAAGAGGCCCTGCTATTTTGGGTTCGTGTGGTGCAAGTGGAGCACTTCGAACCGATTATTGACGCGCTTAAAGGAGGATCGAGAATTAAGGGTTCGATCGCTCGTCTGAATCCATTTCTAGACGCATCGGGTTTGCTTCGAGTCGGCGGACGACTTCGAAACTCAAACTTGCCCTATGGAGCTCGCCATCCTTTGTTGCTCCCCAAAGGGGGGACTTTGGTCAGTTTGTTGGTGTCTGATCGACACGTTGCTAACGCTCACGCAGGCTGCAATGCCCTTGTAGCCATTTTGCAGCGTGAATTTTGGATTTTGTCTGCCAGACGCACTATTCGCGGCATTATCTTCAGATGTATGCCGTGCTATCGTTTGACGGCCACCCCCACGCAGCCCATGATGGGGGATCTGCCCTCCGACAGAGTCTCGGAGAGTCGACCATTTGCTTGTGTGGGCACGGACTATGCCGGCCCCTTTTTGGTAAAGACCTCGCAGCTTCGCAACGCTCGATCTGTCAAAGCGTACTTGTGTGTGTTTGTCTGTCTGGCCTCCAAGGCAGTTCACTTGGAACTGGTAAGTGCCCTCAGCACGGAAGCGTTTCTTGCGACGCTAGATAGATTTGTATCCCGCCGGGGACTGCCATCTCTGATCCGCTCTGATAACGGCACCAATTATAAAGGCACTGACCGTTACTTGAATGAAATTTGTAATTATTTGAATAGTGATAAGGATAATTTAAGATTTGCAATGTCTCGAATGGGCATTAAGTGGCAATTTGATCCCCCCGTTTGCCCACATTGGGGTGGTATTTTTGAGGCTGTTGTAAAAGTTACAAAAACGCATCTCCGCCGAGTTATTGGTGAAACGATTTTAACGTTCGAGGAACTTGCTACGGTATTTTGTAAAATTGAGGCTGTCCTCAACTCGCGCCCTCTCTGCCCTGTCTCGTCGGACCCAAATGACCTAGAAGCATTGACTCCTGGTCATTTTTTGATTGGCCAGCCCCTTACCGCGCTGCCGGAGTACCCCTTCGGGGAGATAAAATCATCACGCTTAAGTCGGTTTGAGTTGCTACAGCAGATGACCCAAAGCTTCTGGCATCGTTGGTCGCTAGAATATTTGCACATCTTGCAGCAGCGCGTTAAGTGGACTGACAAAACTGATCCTCCTCACGTTGGAGATCTTGTACTAGTTAAGGAATCTAATTTGTTACCTTTGTATTGGCGTCGTGGACGCATTGTAAATTTGTGGTATGGGTCTGACGGGGTCCCCAGGGTTGCGGAGGTTATGGTCGGAGATTCGGTTTTGAAGCGAGCTGTAGCGAGCTTAGCCCGCCTGCCCATTTATTAGCAGACAGAGCTCCTCTGCCTGGAGCGGGGGATTGTTCGGTACCAGTCCTTATCGCTGGTAGCACTCGTTTTGATACTCTGTGTAAAAAACGCCTCACTGTTTTGACGTTTGACGTGTTGGGTTTTTCTAACCAAAAAAAAAGGTGGTTTTTAGTTTGCTTGAACGGCGTGACCCATTTTTTGAGTGTATTTTGTTTTGAGAAAGAATTCACGATATTGTTATATGTTTATTGGAATCAGTTCATAAGTGAGGCCAGGCACTCCTATCAAGGAGTTTTGTTTTATGCCGGCAAGTGAAGGTTAACTTGGTGACGTGAGTTTGATTCGCCTACGAGGCGGATGCCCAGGAGACGAGAGCGTTCCCCGGGACTCGGCGGCGTCATCACATACGGTTACACAAACACACAGTTACACATACAGAGTCCCCCCGTCGGGACGCCGGCCTACAGACAGCGGATGAAACATCCATCAAAGGTACCAACGTTTGAGTACAAAAAATTGATACCGCACACATCTTCGGTATGCCACGCTTCTTGGAAGCTATAGCTTAGCGGGGTTATACCGGGCGATCTAATCCGGACCCTTATTCGAGTTCAGTTCACTTATTTTGGGCCCAGCGGCTGAAGCCTCTAACAGGGTGTGTTAGCCCGGGTTAGTAGCTAACAGACTATTTCTTTGCTTTATTGAATACCTATAATAATTGTTGTTTTTTAAAAATGTGATATTATAAAGGACTTCTGATGGACTGTATAGCTGGAGTGATTATTTATAGGAAATATATTAAAACCAAGCCGACTCAATCTGTTTTCGACAGCAATATATTGACAACTGATAAAACAAAATAAAACATTCCAAAAGTATAAAAATAATAGACAAAAAAAGGTACAAAATAGGTTGCATCCGCAACATCCCACCCCCTAGTGTGCGAAAGCACACGAAGCTAGCCGGGCCAGCCAATAAGGAGCCCTACGCGTCTAGCCTGACCAACTTTTTGGAGGGCCGACGAAGAAGGCCTCCCTGTGTGGCTACGTCCACCACCCTGACTACACCATCTCGGCCAGGGAAGGTTGCAGTGATGCGGCCTCTTGGCCAAGTTCCTCTTGGAAGATTTTCGTCCACGATGAGTACCAGGTCACCGATGTTTAAGTCGCGTTCCCTGTTTTCGCCTGTCTGTCGTGGTTGCATTGTAGGTAGAATCTCTTTCACCCAACGGTTCCAAAAATGGTCGGCTAACCTCAAGGCCTTCCTCCAGTCTGCTCTACGAAGAAGGTCTCGGTCGTCAAGGGTTGCAGGTAGGACTTGATTCGAGGATGTGCCAATTAGAAAGTGGAAAGGTGTCAGCGTCTCCTGGTCATCTTGACTCACAGAAACGTGACTTAGGGGCCGGGAGTTGACAATGGCCTCAGCTTCCATCAGGAGGGTCACGAGTACTTCTGCGTTAGGTGCCCTTTCGCGTAGGGTGGCGTTCAGTGCAACTTTGACGGTGCGAACTAGCCGTTCCCAGCATCCACCAAAGAAAGGAGCAGCGGGAGGAATAAAGCTCCAATTGATTCCTCGGCTGGCAGCAAAATCGTTGACATCTGTCTGATAAAACTCCCGTAATATTCGGTCACCACCAACAAAACAAGTTCCGTTGTCAGAGAATATTGTTTCGGGAGCACCTCTCCTTGCAATAAATCGACGTAAACTCATTATCGCTGAATCAGCCGTCAGGGAGTGCACAAGTTCCAAATGGACGGCTCTGGAAGTCAAGCAGGTAAATAGGGCTACGTATCGTTTTTCCTGTTTGCGTCCGATTGTGGAGTTAATCGGGCCAAAATAATCAAGTCCAGTGAAATTAAATGGGCGGCGATGGTGGGCAAGCCGCTGCGGAGGAAGGTTTCCAGTCATTGGATTCATCGGTTTTGACTTCCTGATCCGACAATACAAACATTTGCTGGCGACGCTTCGTATGGTGCTGCGCAAGGGAAGAAGCCAGTATCTCTGTCTCAGCTCATTGACGACCATCTCATTATTCGCATGTCCAGCCTTGCGATGGTAAAAGAGAACCAAAAGGCGCACGACTGGGTGATGACCATCTAACAGTATGGGCGATTTGACTTCGGTACCGACGTCTTCTACAGCCTCAATTCTGCCGACCAAACGTAGCAAATTGTCCGTTCCCATCTTGGGTGATAACTTTGCTAAGCGACTGCTCTTGGGCAATAACTCTCCTCGTTCAATCCGCAGAATTTCTTCTCCAAATGTCTCGGACTGTACTTTCTGCAGGACGTGCCTTTCTGCGGCTTGCATCAATTCCGCTGTCAGGGGTAATAGAGCGGTGGACGTAGGCGCGTTTGTACGTTGACGAACCCTAAAATCGGTGCTAGGATCAGTGTGATCAATGTGTCTAACGCGGTCCAAAAGTGAGCGAAATTTAGAAGCCGCCTGCAAAACGCGAGCAGTGGCGCGCAGTAAGCGCAACCAGTCACTAAAACGACTGAAATCCGCGGTGATAACCAGATGCCCAACCACAAGTGTAGGAGTATGCTTAAACTCTTCATGAACTGGAGGCTGGCCAGCTGGTTCCACAGGCCAATTTTCCGGAGAAGCCAGAAGAAATGAGGGGCCGGTGAACCATCGGTGGTTAGGGTTGATATGGAGAGGTTTGATTCGCGTGGCATCATCCGCGACGTTCAAGTCAGTTGGGACCCATCTCCAGTCTTGAACGCATGAATTTTCAGTTATTTCGCCGATCCGATGGGCCACAAAGGGCTTGAACGTTCGTGCGTCACTTCTTAGCCAGCTAAGGACAGTTCTCGAATCTGTCCAAAAAAACGTCCGAATAGGCTTTTTCTTGTGAAATTCCTTGATGGTCATAGCAAGGCGTGAAGCTATTAAAGCACCCTGCAATTCTAGGCGTGGAATTGAAGTGGGCTTCAATGGCGATACTCTTGCTTTACTGGATATGAGAGCAAGCTTGACTGTACCGTCTGCGTACAAAAAACGCCAATAAGCGACAGTCGCATAGGCAAGCTCGCTCGCATCCGCAAAAACGTGTAGCTCCCTGTGCAGAGGCTCGCCGTTTACCTTAGCGTACCAACGTGGAACTCTAATATTAGATATATCTGACAGTTCTTTAAACCATTCGTTCCACCTTAATACCTGTGAAGGTGGAAAAACCGTGTCCCAGTCAATGTTGGATCTCCATGCCTCCTGAAGGAGTATACGGCCCTTGACCACTATAGGGCCAAGCAATCCTAGTGGGTCGTACACTTTCATGAGGTGGGACAAAACTTTACGCTTAGTAAAAACACCATGTAACTTGAGCCCTTCTAAACCAGTCCTAAAACCAATGGTATCCGATATAGGATCCCAAGAGACACCTAAGGCTCTGACGTTAGTTGATTCACTACCAAGAGACACTTCAGTAGGCTGTGCAGCGTGCAATTCAGTTGGAACAAGACGCAACGCTTCCTGGCTGTTAGAAATCCAACTACACATTTCAAAACAGGCGTTACGGTGGATAGTCACCACATCGGATGCCAGCTGCGCAGCTTCAGTTACCTCATCAAGACTGTCCAAAAAATCATCCATATAGGAACTGTGAATGCTTGCATTGGCTGCGTTGGGATACAAATCCTGATGTGACATTGCATTTTTATTTTTGATATACAGCGCAGTAAATGGACTGGATGACGCCCCGAAAACAACCGCTGTCATTCGATACTCTTTTATGGGAGTTGTGTTCTTTGACCTAACGTCGCGCCATAAAAAACGTAATGCGTCCCTATCTTGATCACGGATCCGTATTTGGGGAAACATCTCCTTAATATCCGCTGTCATTGCGACAGCGCCCTCTCTAAAACGCCAAAGTATGCCTAATAAGTTTTCTAAGAGATCTGGTCCTTGAAGAAGCAACGAATTTAAGGAAACGCCTTGATTCATTGCGGCTGCATCATGGACGACACGGATTTTACGCTTTTGTGGGTGATACACCCCAAAATGAGGCAAATACCACCTTATTTCGGTATTGGTTTCACTTTGAGTTGTATCAGAAGATTCAGAAGTCGTTTTTAAGTTTATTTTATCCATGTCTGTGGTTGACATGTAGTCATGACATTTTGGTTGCACTTTATTCGGACTGACTGTACCATATTGAATGTAACCTGACGAAGTGTTATTTTTATTTGGACATTCCACTAAATTGTGTTTACTGTTGATAACATTGGTACCGTTCCTATTACTGACAGAATGACCATAATAAGTGACAGGATCACATTCTTCAGCATAACCTTTGGCAATCATATTGTCAATAAACCTTTTGTACGCTTCAGCAAAATCGGACTCTCGAAACATACGTCTTTCTAAACTTAAGAAGCGAGATAGGGCTTGCGGATAACTGTCGGGAACGCACTGAATATTATCCCGCCATGGAAGTCCTACCTCATACCTACCAGTTGGCAAACGTGTGGTAGTATTGTGTAAGATCTCAACAGCTCGAGCATCCAGTTTACTATGAAGTTTCTCATGTTTGGTAATACCCAGTGAGTCCAATTTGTACTGCTCCTTTATTAGCAGTTCTAAACGTTCATGTTCAGTAAGCTCAATACGGTCTAGGTGACAGTGGTTGACAAACTCAACCGGTTTCGTTTTACTAGAAGCCACTCCATACAATGTCCAACCAAGCCAGGTGTGACAAGCTACCGGCTCATTACGACTACCAGCGCGGATATCACGAGATATTGACAGATGCCAGTGCTCGGCACCAATCAGCACGGTTGGCATAGCGTCAGTGTACGTCAAATAATCGGTTAAATCACTCAAATAATCGTAAGACTGTGCGGTGTGTTTGGACAATGTTTGCGTGCTCAAGCTGAGTAAGGGCATGGCCCTGGCACGATTGACTAAAAACCTGTCAGATTCGTGTTTACCCTGTATGTAAAAGTCCACATAAGAAATCTTAGTAGTTTTGTGTAAGCCACCTACAGCATTGACAGTAATAACCTCCTCTGGCCCTGACACCCCGATACGGGCAGCCACTTTAGAATCAATTAACGACGCTGTACTGCCATCGTCTAGGAGTGCGAAGGTTTCGTAACTGCCAGCTGGTCCAGACACAATAACTGGTACCACTTTTAATAATGCGCTGTGTGGTTGTGTTTTGGTTGTCGTTCCAACATGTTGACTTAAAATACCTGTATTAGAAACCATGACGTTTTCTTTTGACAACTCCTGTGTAGTCTTGGAACAGCACGGCGTGTGTTTGGCATCCCTTTCAGACAAATTCGCATACCCAATATTATTGAACGCAGTACACTCAGTTTTGTTTAGCGGTGCCGTACACCCCGTATTGTTCATATTGTTTAGTTCTGTTTCACACTCATGGTTGAGCGCAGCTGTACACACTGTATTATGGAACGCCTGTGTATGGTGTGTTTGCGGTGATGTAAATGTATCCTGCCTGCCGTGTAAAAGTGGATGGTGTCGGAAAGTACAACCGTCGACACCACAAGGGTTCACTTTACATAACTTCCACTGATGTGATTTACTCTTTAGACATTTGTAGCATATTTTGTGTTCACGCAACCAACACCACCTGTTTTCAACTGATAACCTTGTGAATTCGGAACAGTTTTTTATATCATGGCACTTTTTACAATAAATGCATTCGGTTTTGTCACCTGTTTTAATATTGTCATGTGTCACAGCGTGAATATTTTCACGTTTGAATTGTTTATTGACAGGCACAATGATGTTTTGTTGTGTAGCAATAAAACCTATTTCAGGAGATAATGCGAATTTAATATAACGCTCGTGTTCACGAGTTAGAAAATCAGATAAAAGTTCTAACTTTGACATGAGAGGGTTTGACATTTCTGACGCATAGTCAGACCACCTCATCTTCATTAAAGGGTTAAATTTGCCCAAAATACTATGAAATAGCTCAGGTGAATGTAAATATTCTCGTAGACCGAGTAATTTCATAGTAGAAAGGCTGTTTCGTACCTTGTTGGCAAAAATACCAATCTCCTTAAGCTCGGCGCCAAGCCGCGGCAGCGTTTTCAACACTTGTACCTCACCAAAGACGACCATTTCCGGGCACGCAAATGTTCGCTCGAGTGCGTGCATGATCTCCTCGGGGGCAGCTGCCGTGTGGAGCAGCGAAGCGACCGCCTCACGCGCGGGTCCGCGAAGCGCGTTCTGTAAACGCGCAACGTTCTCTGCGGGGGAATGAGAAGACTCAGTACTACTAAATTGACGTTTAAATTGTAGCCATTGGGAACCATTCCCGAAGAATGTAGGGAGTTCTATGTTGGCTCTACGACCTGAAGCCAAAGCTTTTGCTGCAGCTGCAGTGTCAGCAATCGCTTTGAGTATAATTCCATCGTTTCCTGTATTGCGATGCAATTCGACAGTTGGCTCATTCGTCATGCGTAGGCAGCTACCCTGGTTTATATCGCGAACCCAAGATGCCGTCCGGGAATGAACATTACTGGCCGACTTTGCGGAACGTTCTTCGGCTTCTTGAGCGGCCAGAGCAGCTTCCATTTCTAATTGTTCTACTTGTTTTACCTGCTCAAGTAGTTTTCTTTGTCGAGCAATCTCAATTTCTTGCTCACGAATCATCAATTCTTGCTCTCGCTCCATACTTCTGCGGGCCAACTCGGCCTCCGCAGAAAGCCTCCGTGCTTTTATAGTAGCTGATGACCGCGAAGACCCTGATACGTGCGACCTGCAACTAGGAGAAACGTCAAAATGTTCGGCTGCAACAGCGGAGCCGCAGCCGCCGGTGGTGGTAGTTGCGGGACACGCGCGAACAATATCGAGAGCTGCGGGTGTTTCTGTGGCATCAGTCTTCGTGAGGCCCTGACTTTTGGACCGACCGACCCCACCCACAGCGGGTGCACCTGGTTCTGAACGTGTCGCCTTACGACTTTTAGCCGGCGTTGCCAGCTGCTTGGTTCTACTTCGCATATTCATTATAAGACGGGAGAAGGATCAAATATAAAGGACTTCTGATGGACTGTATAGCTGGAGTGATTATTTATAGGAAATATATTAAAACCAAGCCGACTCAATCTGTTTTCGACAGCAATATATTGACAACTGATAAAACAAAATAAAACATTCCAAAAGTATAAAAATAATAGACAAAAAAAGGTACAAAATAGGTTGCATCCGCAACAGATATCTTAAAGTAGTTTAGATTTCACTTGGCCAGTTTTCATTAAATCAGTTATTTTATAAAGTTATTCAACATATATTTTTTAATTCTGATAAAAACTGGCCAAGTCAAATCTAACCTTCTTTAAGATATCACATTTTTAAATAACAACAATTATTATAGGTATTCAATAAAGCAAAGAAATAGAGTTTAATATTTGTTCATAATGTTATTTTGTTCCTATAAATACATATTTGGATTTTGCATATAACTTGGCACTCATTTAGATCTCCATTCTTTTTGCGGCGAAGCCCACAGCCAAGCATAATTTTTGTATTGAACTTGGCTCTCCTTTTTTACATTTATGTTTTTGGTGGGATATCATTACTTTTTGTAAAGAAAACTAGGCAGGTATTGAGATTTAAAGTTTTTTCTTGCGTTTCCGCTGCATGGTTTTATTTTTTAAGAATTATGTGGTGCCGCGCGCCGCCGACGTCACGCCGTTTGTTTAGCGCGTATTTAAGTTATTTGTATGGGTACACCACTTATTTTTGACTTAACTTTATTTTTATATTTCTGTTATATAGCAAATATAATACATACACATATTGGGATAGTTTCAAATATCTGCTTGTAAGGGTTCCAACGCTACAATAAAAATAAAAAAATTGTATGGGGATCCCCCCTTTTTTTATTTTTAGACTTTTTCCTACGTTTACATACAATTACTGAGCTGGATTCCAAATGTCATCCTTCTAGGTCATCTGGAAGTAAGTTAGGTTTAGGTACTACATACTTATGTCAGTCAGTCAGTCAGTGCTAAAATTTTAGACTTTTTGACCTTCATATCTTTATAACCGTTTGAGCTAGCTTCATGAAATTTGGGCTCCTAGATGTCCTTATGGATATAATTAAACACACGTTTTATGTGTTTACGTTAAAGAGGTTTTGAGTTATAGAAGGGTCAAAAGTGGCACCAAGTGGTTCGTGTAATATTACACTCGGCGCTGGCTAGCCAGTTCCTTTGCTTGAACTTGGCTTGACACGCTGCCGCGTGTCTAGATGTATGTGATGGCGACGTTAACTAGCTTATTTTAATTTTGAAGTATCATCATCATCATCATATCAGCCGGAAGACGTCCACTGCTGGACATAGGCCTCCCCCAAAGAGTTCCAAAGTGACCGGTCCTGCGCCACCCGCATCCAGCGGACTCCCGCGACCTTTACCAGGTCATCAGTCCACCTTGTGGGGGGCCTACCAACGCCGCGCCTTCCGGTACGTGGTCGCCACTCGAGAACCTTTCCGCCCCGACGGCCATCAGTTCTACGTGCAATGTGCCCCGTATGAAGTATCATGACGTAGTATTAGGCCGAATTAAAGTTCTGCATATGTCATATGGTAATTAACGAGAAGATATTAATATTACAAAATCCACGAATACGTCACTGCTACGAACACGAAATAAGTTGCTCTATTTTCACAAAGAATTTTCCGCAGAATGTTTCAATACCACATGATATTTAAATAGGTAAGTATTTTCTCCATGAAAACATTATGCTTCGCTGCTCGGTCTCTCATGATAACTAATTGTAGTACGTCTCCCGTGCGACTATTAACCACATTTCAGAGCTCAAGGATCCCAAAACGCGAAAAACACCGGTTTCCGAACGGACCCTGGGGCCCCCCGCACCCCGCGCTCAACTGTCAATCATTAGTCTTTTTTGTGCGAAGAAGACCACATCGTAAAACATTATTTTGGAGTTAAAATTAGATTGAATGTAAAATAGAAATCAAGAAAGTAGGCGGTGTCGTTCTGTTGAACGGTTGGAAGAAAGAATATGAAGATTTAAATGGAAACTCAAAAGTTCACTTTCGTCTAATAGAGTTGAGAGACGCCGGCGACGCCATTGCTATCACGTTCATGAACAGGCATGTTAGCTGGCAAAAGGACGCATTTGAGGACTGCATAATGATATTTTTTAGTTACCAAGACTATTATGGATTCCGCGGGGCATGAACGATCGAAATAAGGCTATTGTGTCAGACGAAAGTCGAAAGCCGCGTAAGTATGTATCATGTTGGTACGTATTATCCTGGAATCTTCAGATTGCAGTGTGCTGATTATGCTTACCCGATTGATCCTCGCTGGGCACTGTGGAATGTTATTTTGGACATTCTCTTTGCAGGCTGCATTGACAAATTGTTGTTATCTTTGTCGCGGCATTCGGTTACTGTGGTGTATTGAAATGGATACGCTCGTTAACCAACAGCACTAAGGGATGCTACTGCTACTAAGATTATGGTTACCTGATTGAATAATCCGTGCTAGGCACTGTGGAATGTTATCATGGACATTCTCTTTGCCGGCTGCTTATGACAAAATTGTGGTGTACTATTTTGTGGGTGCACTCTTTGTCGCAGCCTGTGGTAACTGTGGCATATTACAATGGATATGCTCGTTTACCAACAGCATTGGATGAGGCAGCTGCTAGACATATCATTGCCCACTGCGCCTGGTAAGTATGAAGCACTACGCTGGGTCCATTTAATTATCGCAGGATTTGGAAACCGTTGCATATTGCATATGTTGGCTTGCTCTCCTACCTTGTACCCTTGGCAGTGTACTGCTCTAACAAGTTATCTAAAATTACAGCAGTGTTCTATGGCCCATGTATGAATACTCATTGAATCCGGACCAAAGGGGTATGACCAGATTTACTGGTATAAGTCACCAGCAAATTATGCTGGATGCATTGAGTTTTTTGGGGTGTGGCTACCCAGGGCCATTCATAACTCTCAAATGATCAAAGTGGTATGATCATTACAAGGCCTGTTCTTTCTTATCTTGTTTCCCTTTGGAAGGTGTTTATATGTGTTTGTCTAATTGCAGTGGGTGAAGAATTCGCTTGGTGAAGTACCAGCAGAGGTCACTGAACTATTCTAGTTCTTTCTGGAATCATGTTCCATTATCCTTGTTTTGGTGCAGAACCTTAAAAGGAGGAGTGACAAGAAGGATGAGAGAGATAATATACCGATGAGATCTTCCTTGAAAGAAGATAAAGTTCATTTTATTGTGTTTTTTGCACTTATAGGTCTAGCCAGGAGCCGACTATGTATTTTTTTCTGGAAATGAAGATATGTTAATGCTAAGAGAATCTGCTTGTCAATTGTGTGACTCAGCGGGAATCTCAATTGAGAGAGACGTTATAATATCCAGGCTTGACAGCAGGGAAACTTGAAATGCCTAAATGAAATGCACCATTGCCCCTAAGCATGACCATGAGATCCAAGGACCTAAGGATGGATCTGGTTTAACCCTAAAATTGACATTGTATCTAATAATGCACACATTTTTTGGTCATCTTTTTCCATTTTTTTCTAGAACAATTTTTTGCGCTCTATACAGCGCAAACGAGACTTGAACGCACGTTTTTGTTTTATTTTGCCAAGTTTAGGGTTAATACTGACCAGTAAAATTAAACAATGGCCGGTCAAAAAACATGTCACAGGAAACGAGGTAACTTTTTTGAAACTATGTCACACTTAGTGACATTGTGGCCGTCATTGCTGTGGTCATCTTTCTATAACAGTGGCACCATGTTGCCCATGAAAGCTAAATGTTGTTGTTGTACCATGTTGCAAGGCTGCAATTATTAAATATATGCCATGTAAATGCTAATTCCAATTAGTGCCTAACATAGGTATTATTTATGTAACTGTCATGGGACCAATGTGTCCAGCTACAATTTGGAGTTTAATAGTGTCAAAGATTATGTTAACAACTATTTCTTATTGTTATTCTGTCCCGTTTGTCAGGAGACGATTTGACAGTTTCTTAGAAAAATCTTGACAGTATGGACTTTAACCTTGCTTAAAAGTAGGCCATACAAAAGAGGGGTTGAACGTGATAAGAAAACCCTACATTTGGTGAAACCCATAAAATCGCAGTTGTAAAAAGTGACCCAGGGGACGTAACCAAGGCAACTAGTGACAAAAATTTGTCGATCCACCCTCCAATATCTAATTGCACTAATTATAAGAATTACCTATGACTTATGGGAACACTGAAATATTGAGCTTTTCCAATTTTAATTTTTATTTTCCTACCATTAAGCTTGAGCTTAATGCTTTGCCATATGTATATGCAAAGAATTCTTATAGATCTAGCGGTCATATAATATTTAATCACATAAATGACTTAACATAGGTTATTGCAAATAAAAGCAACCTTGATACCTAAAAAGATCACTCAAAGGTCACTGAATCTATTAGATTCAAGAATAATACAGTCATTAGCTTTTCTGGTCTGATAAGGAAGTAAATAAGACTTTATATTGTCTTTAAATTGCTAATGTGTGGAATTAAAGATTTTCATTCATCCGGATTACTTGTACCCATTTGCCCGGACACTGAATATGGTTGAAAAAAGCAATGTATGGTATCTTATAAATTATGATTGCAATAAGCTAGGTAAGAATTAGCCCACTGTGATTGAGCTGTATGTGAATCAGAATGTAGTAAATTTTGAAAACAAATTTAAAGTGACAATTCAATGGAAAAGATGGATAATAAATATTTTCTTGAATTAATGGTTGCTTCTTACCTTTAATTCTTTTAATCTGATAGATTATTTTCTACAGCTATCACATACACATAATGTTAAATCTAAACATAATATGGATGCTGATAGAGAGCCTAGGTAGGCTCGTTCAGAAGTTGACTATGAATTAAATGGTTTTAAAATATTTTTGGATTACAACAAATTTTGATAATGTGCATGATATCTGCACATGAAAGGTGGCCATGGTGTTTTTCAGATATAAACTGTCACGTTTTTATGGACACCTTATATTATACATGCTTTCTCTCTGTTTGTACTAATTTCAAAGGTAGAATATTATTTTGGAGAAACTGGAAGGCACTGTTTATCTCCCCATTATGAATGTGGCAGGTGAAAATCTTCCGATCTCATGAGGTAACTCTGGTTCCGATAAAACTAATTTAAAGTTTATTTCGGTATTCAACAGTTTAAGAATGTCTTTCCCTAGTTGCTGTGGTGTTATCCTGAAAGGTTTTTCACTGAAAAGTGTTCTATCACTTATTAGCTGCGGCTGGCATAAGGCTGGAGTCGCTTACGCCGCTGCTATCCTTGACGCTGACTTTTTGCGGGCATCGGTTCCTGTTTTGTATACTACTTAAATATTTTTTAAAGGAAAATATATATTGAACAAGGGTGCTAGTCATGAGTGTTACTAGCTGTGAATCAGCATCTAATTACTATTAGGCCCTTCAATATCTCAATTGATGAGAGAATAAATTGCCTTATGAAAAGTGTGTTAATCCTTAAATTTTAGAAATATATTCCCAACATGAATGAACTTTATTTCTATGTAATAGAAATCAAATATATAGAAAACCGGGTGACTTTATGCCGTTGAAGGGTTACTCCCTCCTTCATTTTTTCAGTAGATTGCCACCTCTGGTGCAACACCAATGACTGATTAATATTTCAAGAAGTACAGTGCGATAGCAACCTTATTGCTTGGACATAGGGTTTAACTCTGCATCAAGTGTTATGTTGATTGTATGGTGGACAACTTATCTCTTTGAGAGAGTATTGAAGTAGTTAACAGGGTGCATATTTAGCAGGATAATTTTGGAATATTTTGACCCTCAGTTTGTACTGATTTTTGTTATCTCAAATTAAAAGGAAAGACTGAACTTAATTATAGCTTATGGGATCTCACAAGCCGTTTACCTCCCAAATTATTAGCAGGTTATTGCACTCTATCTGTGTTAGACTGTATCTGACATTTTATACCTACTTAACGCTATCTTATCTTTTCACGCGTTTGTTTTCAGTGACACATATTTCTTCTTATGTAACTAAATGTAGAAGAGTGTATACTGATGTAAACTACCTATATGTTTTTTCTCTTATCTTGAGAATGAATGAATAGCGGAAATATTTGACTATGACTCAGTATGGGCATTTCTATATAGAAGTATAATGGGCACCAAACATACTGGTAAATAAATAAGAGCTGAAACGAAAATGCGCTGGTTGCTCTTCTAAATTCTAAAGTGATTGATTAATCTTACAATAGGACGCTTGCGCTGTCCACTGATTTTGGTGATTCATTAACAACCCCATCATATAAGTTAATGATTAGAATAGATAAAATCATAATGTTGTTGAGATATTTTATATCAGATAGCTAGCGCCATCTATGAAGAATAGATAAAATCATTATGTAGTTGAGATATTTTATATCAGATAGCTAGCGCCATCTTTTGGTCTATTTGATTTATAGGTAGTTACTAAGATTCAAGGCTTATGGATGTTTGGATAAAATCTTATAGATGTTGACACATTTTACAAGAATAGGTGCAAGTAGACCTAGCACTAGGCGCGCGCGGCTAGTATTAGCGCCATCTGGTGATCTCGCTGGTTTACTACTTTACTAGTAAATTACTGAAGTTTAATTGTAACATTCGTAATTGTTTCTGTTATAACAGGAACGATATTTCATTTTGTGTTCGACCTGGCTAGGTTAGATTATTGGCAAATGATATTTGGCTAAAATATAAAAACTAAGTAACAACTATGTTTTGATTGTTTACAAAAGCCAGATATAAACTTTGATAATATACTCTGAACATCTACAATTAGTTATCATGAGAGACCGAGCAGCGAAGCATAATTAGAAATTAAACGAACTTACCTGTAAGTGAAGTTCTATTCTAATTATGTGAGCTGCTCGGTCTCGAAATGATAATCCCACCCGCCTCATACCCATTTTGTATGGATACAAGTCGCGATTACACGAGACTGTGTAGGGAAGTGGATCAAAGTTTCTTTTAGACAATTCTTATGCGCTTCGCTTGGCTCGTTTTGGCCGGGGCACGAAGTGCCCTCAGATCTGGACCTGACTTTGCTGGTATCAGGTCATGGTCATACGGGACAGGTTTTTTGTGAAGGTGTGCTTTTATTTGCTACTCTAAACTAAATGATTGACAGTTGAGCGCGGGGTGCGGGGGGCCCCAGGGTCCGTTCGGAAACCGGTGTTTTTCGCGTTTTGGGATCCTTGAGCTCTGAAATGTGGTTAATAGTCGCACGGGAGACGTACTACAATTAGTTATCATTTCGAGACCGAGCAGCTCACATAATTAGAATAGAACTTCACTTACAGGTAAGTTCGTTTAATTTCTAATTATAAAGCAATGCGGTGTTAACGGTATCTAGCAGTTACAGGCGGCCGGAGGGATTAACTCGAACTAAAACATACCTTCATAACAACCTTCACTGTCATACAAAAGACGTATGTAGTAGTAAATCTACGGCACTTACGGCACGGCTTCTTTGCATAGAGTATTTGTATTAAACGTGGTTCACGAAAAGCTATCTTCTGTCCATATTTTTAAAGTATAAAATCCAGTGGGGAGAATACTCGTTCAGGGTGGGCCCTGTAACAGGAGCAAAAAATGTAACTGTAGATTATTAATCTTGTGAACAATTAAGTATTTCCAAGTGGTTTTTCGTGAAAAAAAAATCATTAAAATAAGTTAACTTGTATTTTTTTACTCTTCTGGAGTGCTATGAGTAACTTTTTATTTTAAAAACAAAAAAAAAATCAATAAATATTAAAAAATCATAAAAATATATTTTGAAAACAAAAATGCTAAAACTATTATTACATGATGTTACCTCAAAATGTGCATTGACTTCCGTGATATGATCTCGTGGTGCCAAGATACATTACTTGGAGGTCATAACTTTAGATCAAAACTCTGAAACCAAAAATTTTGAAAGTGAATACACAAGGGGTTACTGCAAATGCTCTAAGGAAACGTCCTTTAATATTTGCTCCTGTTACTGGAGGGGCCATCCTGTATATGAGCATGCGAAGGTAATCTCCCTGTAAACAAAAGACGGGTGTTGTACGGAAATATGTGGCGTTTCAGACGTTCTTTGCAAAGCGTCGGTGCTGATTACGTTTTTGAAAATCCTATCTTGTGTACATGTGATTAAAGTAGAAAATCTTGTAGATAGAATTTATGAGCTTGCGAAGGTTATTTTTCTTTTGTATTTCTAATGCTGCGTTTTAATATGTAAAGTATAGCTTTCAAAAAGGTACACTTCGCCTGCCGAGTGCAGATGTCGCTCGCAGCGTTTTATATTTATTTACCTTGAAGGCTTTGTTATAAAATGGTAAAGACTGGCATAAGTAGGTCAAACAAAAGTAGGGGTTGGAAACCTGACCTCCGCTTTTCACATAAATTGACATAATTATTTGATAGTATATTTCAAGACCCCAAAGACAAACCAAAATCCAAGATCCACCTCTGCTCATTGCCCTTTCTGATCAGAATGCGATATGTATTAGTTAGGGTAAGTGTTTAATTTTACTCTTTCCAAGTTCAAGCGAGATCTTATTTGCGCAGATGGAATCCATTTTTTCTGTCACTTGTTGCCATTTTTTAAGTACGTCTCTCTTTAAAACGGTAATAACGGTGATATTTTTTTAACCTGATAATGTGTACAGTCGAGTTCTTCAATATCTATACAAACAGCTTTTCAAAAATATCTACACATGAGTCTTATGTCAGTAACAATAAAGACTGTGTATAGATTTTTGAACGGTTGTCTGTACAGATATTAGAGAACTCGACTGTACAATAAAATGCTTACATATAATTACCAAAATAAAACCATGTTTTTATATTTTTTGATGGAAGTCCAAACTGTAACATTGTATATTGTCTCATGGTTAACGGGACACAATAACAGCAAGAAATAGTTATTTAACCCAGATAGTCTATAAAAAGCCTTTTTGTCGCCTGCCAAGCCCAAGCCATAGAAAGGTTAACGAAATGTTACAGAAAATGTATAGCGCGACTTAAAATGCTATCTCAACACTGAACTCAAAGTGCATTTCAACTGTTCAAGGGTTCCATTTTCCAGGCGACTGCACCCACTCAGAAAAAAAACGACCTAAACGCCTATAGTTTTCATATGTTTTACTATCTTTTGTTCCGTGCAATGAGCGGCGGGCAATGGCTTATTGCAGCTGGCGAAATTACAGAACACTTTACAAGTGCCGTATAAACAGGGGGGTAGGTGTGCCAAATTGGTGTACACAGCAATTTGCGAGCTGCATTATTAAGTTTGTAGAGCTTTGTGGGAGGCTTGGGAAATAAGTTGATCTTATAATTTGGGGCATGGAAGCCGCAACGAATAATATTTAATTTTGCTGTTACTGTTCCGATGTTTTAATTAGATGTTTACTAGCTCCTGTTAACCCAATTAAGGCGAGACATGCCTCTTCGAGTTATTTCCGCTTCAAGACGGAAAAAAATTTGCAACACGCTACAATGCAGCTGTTTGGCGTCGAATGGATTAACTCGTTAATTACACATTCCGTACTTTCATCCCCATTTCTCTCTCTCTCTCCCTCTCTCTTCCCAGCTATATATCCCACATGGTGGTGGGGTCAGCTTTCCTCGTCTTACTTCTTCACTTCGCTCTGTCCTCGACATCGGTTTCGGATAACTTGCTCTCTCTTATATCTTTTAGCACTACATCCTTCCATCTTGTTCTGGGTCTGCCCCTGGATCTTCGACCAGAGACGGAAAGTTGTAGTGCCAAATTACCAACATAGTTTGGTGGCCTCCTCTTCACATGACCATACCATACCATTTCATTTCATAAATTCTCAAAACCGTGATTTTAAAAGTTTAAATGTGAAAAGAAAAAAGTATTCCGTGAAAGAAAACAAGCAGATAAACAAGCTTATCAAGATTTAAAAAACTAAAAACGATTCGTATCGTGGGCAGGGAAATTAGTGTCAGATTCAAGTTGAATTTTCACCTGCAATACTGAGGCCTATAGTTAGTTAGTTTTAACTCTACTTTAGACTGTATTGTAAAGGTGGCTCGTAACGTCTAATACAAGCCGAAATAGGATAAGTTTAGAAAGTAATACACAACGTCTGTACCATTACGGGCTCCAGATAGGGGGACTTTCCCCGTCCCTAGGGCCCCAGGGGCCCTCAGCCCCTCACTAACCAAAACTCACGGATGCGGTGTTTAATTCTTACCAACTTCGCTTTTATAAAATATCTTCGACATCCCTTATAATGTTTGTGGGCGCAGTCGGCTACAGAAAAATAAAATACGCAATCAAAAATGTTTAGAAATTGATTATTGGTTTAGTTAGATGCATGTAACACCCTCGACCCGACCTCATCATCACTTACCACTGGGTGAGATAGTGGTCAAATGCGTACCTATACGTAATAAAAAAAAAGATTTTAGAAAGATTCTTAAATCTGTTTGTCAGTATATTTAGAGGTTGGCCGAGCCTCGAACACTCGCGTCGTTAAGATTATTAACGTTGTGACGTTCTGAGAGGATTCAGGTTAGCTCCTGACAGCTCTTCGGAGAAGAAAACAGTCGAGAATGAAATGATTTTTGCGTTTTTCACTTAAGATTTTCGTCGCTGCAACTGTCCTTATCGCCCTAGCGCGTGGTCGCCTACGTCAGCGTGACAGAAATACTAATCTAGAATTCTTAAATCTGAATAAGGGCTAAGGTAATGTTCCATCTTAAGGGTCGGTTGCACTCCATCTCACAACACTTGTTAGGTAGCTTGAACTTCTAAGGACTATGGTCAAACTATTTAGAAAACACCCATAAAGGGATGATAAAAAATCTCTTGTTTATGTTGACATGATACGACAACGTGTGCTGTCGCCCCGAGGTGACACTCCCGAAGTTCCAAACGGGTTGTCACCGGAACGAAAAGAAAGGGTAATATTTAAGTTCCATGTCAAACAGCTAATGTCAATAGAATTTCGAAAATATATTAAGTTAGATGAAAACACACATTGTTATCCAATCATTCCCGCAAAACCTCGCATCCCCGTAAAACCTCGGATTTAAGAATTGTCAAGTGAGTTGGCAACTTGATTGTTGTTAATCCTTATTCACCTATATTTTATGTTAATATATTGTATGGTAATCGTATTTAAATCACTAGGCCCGCTAGGGCGAGATGTTGCGTAAGTCGAGTGGGGCATTATTATTCGGCTGGCTTCAGCAAGGTCGTTCAGAAATAGATTTCCTGCGACGAACTTAATTTCTGTCGCTTACGTAGTTCGGGCTTACTGTAGAAGCCTTCCGAGAAAATTGTGTTCTAGATAAAATCCAAGCCTGTACGAAGTTCTTATTTGTTAAAAGAAAGTAAGCTATATAGGGGACACATACTTTTAGCGTTTTTCCCGGTTGTGGACAGGAGCCCGGGGTCCGTTTTGGCACCGAATCCCAAGATATGGCGGCGTAGACACAAATTCTAGGAAAGCAACTGCCAATGACATCCCCATAGAAAAAACTATATATAATAGATATTGTAGAGATTAGACCGGTTTCCGCCCCGTGTTCCAGTTCTGTCCAAGTACTGATGTGGTATTTAAGCCGATGTCAAAATTGTCCAAACAAATAACTTTGAGATGTAAAACGGTAGAAAGAAAGAAAGATACATTTATTCACTAACACACAGAACACGTTTAGGTTCAAATGCTTAGCACGGATCTATATCATATGATGCATATGATGGGTAAAATTCCAATTTTTCCAAAGTAGCCTTGCTCAGACACGAACCTAACTAAACGAAACCTAATGTCCCACATCCCAATAAAATTAAGGCCGCTGAGTATCAATCTGTGCTGTAGAAAGTAGTTGTAACCTATTGCACAATCCCCTCAACCAATTAAGAGCTGTACACTGACACGAGCCTAACTATTAAAATCATGGTGGTCCTAAATGAAATAATAAAAATAATCTTACAAAAATTTAACCAGCCCCATTTGGCTTGTGTTATGGGCACTAGACTAAGTACGATATAATTTAGTAGATCTAAATATTATACGACAATAGAGCAAGTTCAGAAATTTAAATAGTTGAGAGTATCATTACCGTCACTGGTAATTTACCAGTGACTCTAGGTGTATGCACCCCTGACATCATACAGAGGATTGCTATGGCCAAAAAGGCATTTACTTAAAAGCACGCATATCAAAAACAGCTAAAAAGCGGCTGATCAAAGTTTACATTTGCATTATATGGAAGCGAGTCGTGGACGCTAACCCAGAGATACAGAGAACGACTGGAGGCCTTCGAAATGTGGTGCTGGCGAAGGATGGAAAGGATTAGCTGGACGGAGAGAAAGACAAACGAAGAAGTTTTAAGGATGGTAGATGAGAAAAGATGTTTGCTAGGATGTATAAGAAATAGGAGAGGCAAAATGGTGGGTCACCTGATACGGCACGACAGTTTCTTCCTAAACATCCTGGAGGGTAAAATTAAAGGCAAGAGAGGCAGAGGAAGGCCTAGGCTAACATATTCTAGCCAAATAAAACATAAAGCTGATGTCGAGTCATATGAGGAAGTCAAGAGGCTGGTAACGGACAGAGAAAAGTGGCGGTTACTCCACCGACAAGAGGAAGGCTCTTAAGTAATGGTGATGATGAAATATTTAAATACATACAAAACATCCAAGACTAGGAAGCAACTATTCATGCTCATCACACAAATATTTGCCCTTACCGGGATTCGAACCCAGGACCTTCAGCTTTGTAAGCAGCGTCCCCACTAGACTAACCAGTCATCTAGTAATCCTCATAAAGTGTAAACTTCTGATTAAACTGAACACGCTTAATCTACGCTCTCTTTAGAAAAAGTGTATAAAACTATTAATCAAGTACGAGGGAGATAAATGGCGCAGACTCCCGAGCCGAGTCAGTGTCGGTGACATGAAAAAACTTGTTGGGAAATACATGGGTTGTGGCTCGTTTAAGGTAATACAATCTCGGACATGTTCGAGAGATCTATTCCATTAAAAGGGTGAAGAAGAATTGGTTTCCTAATTATATATATTAGGGGATAATATTACACAAATGGTACTAGTATACTAAGATCAACGAGGCTTATGTTATGGGTAACCGTGCGATGTAGGAGCGGAGGGGCAGAAAATAATTTACGTCATACCTGGCCATAAAGTAGGAATTACCGCACGCTATGCGTGCGGAAAACTCCACTTCCTGGCCAGATACAGACGTAAAATTTTGTACTAACCACGGGTGGTAATAAAGAAAGCCTCAGAGCGCATATTTATCGCCCTTGTCTTCGGCTCGGGCGTCAAATACCTGCGATCTGAGACATTCTTTGTTTAACCGCCCTAGGTAAGTAATGTACTACTAACTAATATATTATGAGGCAATTGAGGTGTTCCTTGGTCCGTTATTTATTTAAGAATAGCTACAACTTAGAAAAGTTGAAAAACCTCCGACATTTTCATTTCAAAGTTCAATATCTCAAAAACGGCTGAACCGATTTTGTTGAAACGTAGCTAAGAGCCATCTCGATTACGTCAGCTTTCGGACAAAAAAGCCGCATTAAAATCGGTCCGTTAGTTAAGGAGCTACGATGCCACAGACAGACACACAGACAGACAGACAGACACACAGACACGTCAAATTTATAACACCCCTTTTTTGCGTCGGGGGTTAAAACCCACCAATAGGTATATTTAGACACGTGAATGAGACTATAAGCAATACTAATTGTGGATATTTTCTACGCTCTGAGGTATGATCACATAACAATTCGAACGTACGTTAGGACAATTCAATTTTCATTTTCCCGTGCAAAAAGTAACATTCAGATCTGCCTGACGCGCGTACAGTCGGCCTAATAAGTTGCTGAACACCTAAGTACCTTGTCGTTTTCACTCGTTTGACAACTTCATATGGCAGTTTAACATGACGTTTAATGCGACACGGTACATAGGTGTTAAGCCCCTTGTGAGGCTGACCGTACAATGCGTTACGCAATCGACCGGCAGTACTAACTCACACAGAAGCATCCTCTGGAGAATAGGCTTGTTGCGTGGTGTTAAAATTGATAACGTCGTGTTGCTAAATTGATAGTAAACCATCAAATGATTGCAATAAAGTATAAATTACAAAATATAATTCAAATCATAAAAAGATATGAACCTTGAAAGTTTACAAAAAAAAGTTTTTTTATTTATTGCCCAAGAGTAAATTTAAAGCTACCAATAGAATCCTTACGCTTTTATAGAAACAGATTTGTATGACAATTATGGACCTAAACGCAGTATTTCGCGACCGAAACAGCAATTTACTTCATTTTCCATGCAACGGTTAGTACAAATTGCACGGTGTGACGTCATACTTTAAAGCCAATCAGTATGAAGCGTTTCGGCTGCTGTCAGCGAGGTCCGTCTTTAACTCGATTTTTTGGGTATAAATGTCCTTTAAATGTAGTTGCTTCCATACAAACATTTGTTCATCTACAAAAACTGGTTCGAATGGCATCGTAAACAAATTTAAGGTCACAAGCCCATACTCACATACTCACGCTTACCGGGATTTGAACCGATAATCGTCAAATTCACAGGCATGGCCTAAACCGATCGTAATTTGTGGCGCTCGTAGCTTCACACGCCTGAAATGTAAGAAGGATATTATGTATCGTTATAACGTCACTGTCGCTACCTGAATGTAGTCTAGAATTGATAGTTTTTCAACGGTAAAGCTGCATGGTTGATTATATGGTAATCTCCTAGCAATCAGACACTGAAAACCATAAAACGTTGCACCTACATATAATGATGGTGTTGTAAATTTGCTATACCAATATACGACCTACATTGAACTCCAATTACCAAGTATTGCACTTTAGTATTCCATTATTCCTTTTCATATAATATTAATTGCAAACTTTTCCGCTCCTGGAACTGTCAGTGTCCTATTGAAACAGTCCGCAAAATAGCCCATTATCTGTCGAGTAGTTGTTTTTCCGAACATGGAAACCGAAAAACTGACACGGTGCGAATCCATCCTTACGCAGGGCGTCGCGCAGGCGCGTAGCGGCCGCGCCGCGCCGCAGTCGCCCTCCGCGCGTCACCCGCTACGCACGTAGCGCACGTAGCACTTGTGGTGCTACGCCGCGTAGCCGCAGTGACGTGTAGTGTAGTGTTGTGAACGGATTTCATTTTGACGTGTGACGTGTAATGTTAGTGTAATGTTTGGCTTCAGCTTAGGTATGTTTTATTTGAACGTGTAATAGTGGTTTTAATTCTGTTTTTTTTTTGTTACTTACTGTGAAACCTATTAGAATCTTGAGTGTTTTTCAATAATTAATAGCCCTCTTTGTACTTTTAGTAGCACTTTTTGTTATAATTATAATACGTTAATTATACTTTGAAATCATCGGTTTTTGCAAAACGATAAATATATATATATATTTTAATTATTTTAAATAATAAATAAAAGTTATGGTTATGGAACGTATTTTTATTGTATTTAATACAAACAAAAGATTTTGGTTAAAAAAACGAGCACTTTACCACAGTCATTAATCTTAATGAATGACAGAAAAAATATCTGGTTTACACAAATGTAAAATTACATAACATGTTTTTTCTACTTTGTTACATAATAATCGTCGTCTCGTATTTGGTTGCAATTGATAATAAAGGCATCTTATTAAACAGGCGTAATGTCAATTGTCAAATGACCAACGGTGTAGTTATGTTTATGATACTACTTAAAATAGTATGCAATGATTTTCCATGTATTATATAGGTAGTATAATCATGTATATTTTTTGATTATACCTACTTACTGATTTTAAAGAACTGAACTATGCTAAACTGAATTATGTCTTGACTATCCCATATAGAATTTTGTACACCATTAAATGTCGTAGCGTCTGTGTACACTCAAAAAATCAAAATCAAAAATATTTTTTCATGAACTACAACATGTTTAACAGTATCAAGGATGATGCCTCTTTTTAACCGACTTCATAAAAGTAGGAGGTTATATGTATTTTTTTAAGTATTCAAGATACCTGTGTTAAGAGACAACACTCCCGCACGTGCACCGCTTGAACATTATAACATTGATATTGTTTGAAAATTATAATTTATTATAAATAATTTAATTAAAAATAAAATTTAATTTGATATATTTAATAATTTTACTCTATGTATAGTGTAGCATGTGCGTTCTCTTTGTGCTCTCATAGGCCAGGGGTCAATTAGAGATGTCGAATCGCATCAGTGTGTTTCGCGCGCTCGCCTCTTCTCGTGCCCAGCTGACATGTCAGAACTAGCGTGCGAAATACATTAACATCAAATTGGAATGCGAAACATACGACTCCGATCGATCCTCTGGCTTAACACTTTGAGTGCCCACCCGCTAGGCGGGCGCTTTCCTCTGCAGAAGGGTTTTCGCATCTAATCGAATCTGTTTTTTATTTTTATTTAATTTGTGTGTCCTGAATGTTAGTGAATAAATGTATCTTTCTTTCTCTCTTTTTTTCTTTCTTTTAATCGGCTACGTACTACGTAGCGTTACGAAATAGTTGGCAGTGAATGTGTTTTTTAATTCGTATCAGATCGATAGTATCATTTCTCTGGACTCTTATTTTGTTTATATTAGCATCTTCCCTGGACCCTACGGTTAACCGTGTCTATCTCCGACGTGTCAGATGATCGAGTTTCCTGTTTAGCGCCGGTTTCCTGGCTCAATTTCCGTAAATATCGACACCCGGACTAATTGACGCCGGGTATGCGGATATTTTCCGGGAATTCCGGATGGTCTTTTAACGGCTGCTGATCGATTGGGCCTTAGCTTAAATGTCGGATATCTAGTATGTTAACCTTTTGAATGCTAAATTGCTAATAATGGATGTGGCACCACAGGTAGTCGGTTTAATCGGTCAAGTCAGGTCACTTCATGATTTAGTGTAAGGTTGGAAGCCGGATTTCATTTTACGGTGCGAGTGACAACTGTCGTATTTATCATAGCGCGGATAGGTTAAATAGTATATCGCTATAATAATAGGTTTAATAATCACTTTCTGCAAAAGGTTTTTGATGGAGAGAGATTCTTTTGCGACATAACCTAATTTAAAAGCGTAATGTAGAAGCGTAGTGAAGACTAATATAGTAACCAAGGATCGGACAAACGCCCGTCATTTTCAAAACATAACCCTGTTCCGTACAGCAGAGACTTCCTTAGGTATATTGTTTGTAAAAAAGACTATTAGGTATTTTATAGATTTATTATACTATAATGTATATGTATTCAACGACAATTTTATTAATGATTTACATTTCGGTGTCTGTGTTCGAGAAAAAATCACTTTCGCCAATAAAAAAGAATGACCAAATTTTTTTCCAACTACACTTACTAGATATTTTGTTTGAACATGTTAATAAATAAATAGTGTAAAATATAATATCGTAACATCATAATGAAATCTCTGCTGTACGGAACATGGTTATGTTTTATCCTTGTTAGTAACATTTAGACGCGTGTTTGACTGTTTGTGTCGTTTTCTAGTAACGAGTTCAACATTGTGGGACTTCACAAACGCCCACAGACGATTTTAATTAAATTTGTACAACTTCAAAAAAATTGTTTGATTGATTAGTGATTACTGACAAAATGACACCTTTTGCCAAAACTGCACATTTGTCAAATCTATCCATTTATTTTAATCGTATGGCATACATAATTTGGCCTTTGAGTGTGTCACTCTTTAGTACCACCCAGATGACACGTGCAGGGTTGTGGTAGGTAGCTCCTGCGGACGCGAGTGACAGTTGTCCCCCCTTTGTCCATCCATGAGATTCATTAACACGACACAATTTTTCCAACGGAACGTCGCTGCCTCAGGGAAAATAAAAACGTAAAATTCAAAAATTGAATCTTAAAATCTAATGCAAGTCAAAAGTAAACTTTTACGTGTACCTACACAAAGCGTTCAAAATCCAACGGCGACGATCAAAACAATTGTGTCTAAAATAACGCAAAGGTTTAGTATTTCAGCGGCCGTCAATCGAGTGTTTCGTTAGCCGGCGCCGTAAGCTCTTTTTAGCTATTTTAGCTCTTTGCTCTAGCCTGTGAGGATAGGTAGTGAAAACTGCTCGGGGTAAACATTAGGAAGGGAGAGAATGTAGGTACATGCCCTCGTGTGTTTTGATTTTTGTTCTTTGTATGGGGATTCAACACATAATTTTAAATGACTTGAAAATCATGTCAAAGTAGTTTTTTGTCAACTGGGCCCCAGTTACCACTAAGTTTTTTTTCAAAATTGTTCATTCTTTCCTTTTTGTGTATTTTTATTATTAAGTGTGTATTTTAGTTATTAATAGTTAATTTTTATATATATTTTTTTATGATATTGCATGTGTATCTGTTGTTGTTGCCCACCGTGTTCTCACCGAATGGACCCTGCGGAAGACCAGGGGACCGATTTTTGACTTTCGAGCGCTCGAAAATTAAATAAAAGTAAATACGATTTCAGTGTCAAAATTGCAGGCACTAATTTTCTACCGATGGAATTGAATACGAGTGCTCAATACCACTCGCTTTTCAATTTTCTATCGCTATTTCAAAAGAGCATTTCGTATTTTTTGTCAGTTTTCGAGTGAAAGATTCGAGCGCTCGAAAGCCAAAAATCGGTCCCCAGCGCTGGCTGCAAAGCTAGCAACATGCTGAGCAGGGTCCATTTCGTGACATAATGTGTATTATATTATTTCTTTTGTATGTGTAAATTGTGTGTCACGAATAAATATTTGAATTTGAATTTAATGTAAAATATTCATATTCATTTATTCATTGTTATGTAATGCATAAAACTTATAATTATAATACAAGTGGAAGTCTTTTTGTACCTATAGTGCTTTTCAAATTTCTTGGTGGCATATTATTATGTGACATTTTGTAACCTCATACAGGAATGACAGTTAAATGATAGGTGTCACCGTAACCGTACCCAAGCTATCTGAAAAGCACTACATAAATCGGACCTTTAAAGACTTTATATTGGATGAAAAAAGCTGTTATTTATCGAAATTTTATATAATACTGAACCAAAATCATGTCAATAGCTCTTGGTCAGTTTTTAACTGCCATCATTTTCCTGTTATAACCAGAGTAACAACACGCCAATTAAAAATAATGCGTGCATAAAATGTAACTTTTCCCGCACGGGGTGTAACGCTTCCATGAATCATACTTGTAATGTGATATTTGTTATGCCGACAATGTTAAAGCAACCTGTGCAGTAAAATTATTTAAATCCTTCAATATTATAACAATGAATATGTAATACAACTATAAAAAAAAACATTGTAATAACATTGCTGTGCCCAATAGTGGGACACTCGATAGACTCGGAAAAAATGTCGTATTTTGTATTGTATTTATTTGCTGATGGGTTTGGCCCACAGTTTGGACTTTCACTTAAAGGATCACGCACACCAGAAGTAATACGGAGCAAAGCCCCATACCAACATACCAGACACATCAATAGTTATTATTCATACACGCCAACTAGGTCAAACTTGAACTGCAAAACCTTTTAACACATTCAGTGCCAAGAGCCGCGCTACCCTCTTAGCCAATCCAGTGGTTTTCCTCTTATGTAGCGGAAATCGCCTACGGCGTAGGCACCCGATAGTCGGGTCCCCGGCACTGAATGTGTTAATGAGGTAATTTTCCAAGTTAACTTGCTAAACTAACATGTAATACCTTTTGAGCCAAAGGGACACATTACCAGGCACTAAACCAGCGTTTCCCGTCTTTTATTCCATCGTTCAGAGTTCAGATACCCCAATAAAAAGCCTGAAGAAGATCATGTGTGATAAGTAAAATAATAGAAAATAAATAAATAAATACTGTTATGCGAACACTTATATTATATAAATAAGTTAAGTTATATAGATTAAACTTAGAAATGTGATAGATATTAGCTAAGCTTAGCAAATAATCTCAAAAAATTGAGATTGCGTTAAGCAATTAGTAGACATACTTGTTACAATTAAATTAATGCAATAAACAGTTTAAATTTTAAATTTATTTATTTTTTTAGAATCGGGCCTTCAAGTAACATCTGACTAACTTTTCGACCCGTGGTATCGTCGTTAAAACTGGATGGAAAACTATCCAATTAACGACATTTATAACAAAAGCTATTTGGCACCTAAAATCTACTCTTAGACGTTTATCTTTCGTCCACTGTCACTGCGAAATAAAACGTTATCCCCCAACAGGGGGCGATGATTCACGGGTCCCCCGCTCGTGCGATTTGATAATTATTCTTAATAATCCTCGACAGGGGGAATTATACGGTCCTTGCGTTTATCATTGAGATATAGAGCCACTAGATACCGAGAGGTATAAATGGCTGTGCTATTGTTGTAGGATTGCCACTCTCCTCTCAGCATATTGAATGAGATAATCTAACGATACGAGTATCTGTATGAATGGTATATGTATGTGTATTTATATATCTATGTATCACAGATGTATGAATATAAGGAGATCGGACATGGCGGCCGATTTGTATAGAGTGAGCCTGTCGCAAGTACATTAACCCACACAACGCCCAAGTAATTGACAAGACAAAGCACGCACACATCTAAAACACACACACTTGTATACCTACACGCTTATTTGACAATAATCGCGCATCATATCAGGCATTTTGGGAAAAAACGTAATATTCTTTGCGATCAGCACGCGTGCACAGTATGACAGTGTATGCCCATTGAGCATACAGCTGCGACACGGCCGCCGGCGGCTTGTCCTCTCTCTAGTATTCCATGCTCTGAGGTATGTATATTATGTGTATACTTATATATTTTTGTTAGTTTTTGTTGCACCCCTTATTAGTTATGTATTTTCTCTCCGCTACCCAAAGGTAGAAGAGAAATCTGGAAGAGATCGCTCATTAGCGATAAGAACGCCTGTTGTTTTCTGTACAACAGTTCTGTATTACTACTGAGATGTGCAATAAAAAATATTTATATTGTATTGTCTTGTATCTTGAGTTTTTGGAACGATTATTTATTGCACGAAGTCGAAACAAGCCTTCGACCTAAAAGCCGAGACAAAGACTTTGACCATTACGACTCGCTATTTAAGCAAAAATAAAAGTGTGGTGGTACGCACATGTCGTGATTGATTTAAACACTGTTTGAGTCAAATTATAGCCATTAATTAAATCTCACCGAAATAATTAATCCGAATCAAATTGACACACCACCAAGCATTATCAAATAAATACGCATTAAACGTCAATTTCAGCATACCATCCGATTAAACCGATTCTGTGCAAAATTACCGGCAATTGAAATTGATCGCCGATCAATATCAATTAAAGAGTCAATTTGTTCATTGTCGCATCCATTCTCATATGTCAGTAGTACGGTGATTGTGTGCAAACGTGCGTGAACACATGAATACGTTTGTGTTGTGTTGTGTGTGTGGGGATGGATTTCCTAATCAATTATTGGCGAGGTCGGATGACATTTTCGACGAGAAACGAGAAATGGTTGAGGTTTCTCTGACTTTAGGGAATGTACCTAATTGGATTTTGTTTAGTGATACGGTATTCTATAGCAGTAATTGGCTGTTGTATCGTTATCTCCTTTGTTCCATTTTTCTCTCAGGTTAGGCGTTTACAATAACAATAAAACGATACATTTTTTTCCGAAGCCTATTAGAGTTTCCCTCTGCTGAGTAAAGGATGACTCACGCTAGAACGGGCCGCGTCCGGTCCGGGCCGTTTTCTCAGAAAAACGACCGCGTTTTTGCGCGGCCGAGCCATACCCAAGCCCGGCCGAGGCTCAAAAGCGGCTCGGTGTCGGCACGGCCCGGCCGTGGCTCGGCCGGGCTTGGGTATGGCTCGGCCGCGCAAAAATGCCGTCGTTTTTCTGAGAAAACGGCCCAGGCCGGACACGGCCCGTTCTAGCGTGAGTCATCCTTAAATGCCTCCTCTCTCGACTTCCACTCGTCCTGGATTTGAAGAATCTCTGAGCAATCGTGACAAAATTCGTCCAGGAGGTAATCAAGTAACTTTCCGAACACGCGTTAGAACTGTCAGTTTTCCATATAAAAATGAACATTTATATCTATCTAACGCATTGTACGAACGTTGGGTAGGTCTAAGTGTCACTTTTTATATGGAAAATTGACAGTTAAATTGTACCGACGCGCGTTCGGAACGTTACGTGATTAGCCCTCTGGTCGTCCCGCCACGCCATATCCGTCTCGGCCTGCCAAGTCGTCGCTGCCCATCGTGTAGCACCCACTCCGTGCCTATTTTGGCCCAACTCTGTGGGTGCATGCGGTAGACGTGGCCACCCCATTTCCCATTTCAGCTTGGTAGTCTTAACTCCAACGTCGGCAATGCGGGTTTTTGAGCGCAGCGTTGAGTTTCGGACATGGTTGATCCGTTTCACTCCCAAATATGCTACGCTTCATAACCCGTTGGCAAACCTTCAATCTGGTCTATTGTACCTCGGTGAGTGACGATGTTTGGGCACCGTAGGTTAGGATGTGGAGAATACACATATACATACAAAACATAAAATCATTATAAAAACCTAACAAACCTAATTTGACATGTAAAAGTGCCCTTGTGGCCTATTTGCAGAATAAATAATTGATTTTGATTTAACTTAGGATGCCGCCTATGGCGAGGCGGGGCCTAAGCTACCGGTGGTCAGGGCGACAGAGACCGGAACCTCCTGACTATCCGCGCAGTATCCAGGAGTACTGCCTTCTGTATCTGACCCTTGACCCAGCCATCTAGCGAGAGTCTCTTAAGGTATTGGTCGAGACTCTTCGCTATTAAACCTTTCGCCGAAACGACTATCGGGACAATGATCGTCGAATCAGCATTATTAGCGTTGTGGCTGTTAGGAAAGAAGTTTTGAGTATTGTGGGCACAGTTGAATTTTGTATCACTTATATTTGGAGCAGCTTAAAGGATTACTCACGCTAGAACTGGCCAGAAAAACGACCAGGTTTTTGCGCGGCCGACCCATACCCAAGCCCGGCTGAGCAACGGTCGGGCCGCGCCGAGACGTGCCGGGCTTAGGTATGGCTCGGCCGCGCAAAAACGTTGTCGTTTTTCTTAGAAAACGGCTCGGGCCGGACACAAGCACCTCTACCTGAAGAAGACCAAAGTCATAATAACACTACTGCGTGATGCTCTGTAGGTATGCGGTGTTGTGTACCTGGTGATGAGTATGGTCGCCAGTGCTTCTAAGGTTGCGCTGGTGACTCTTCTCAAGTCGCAAGCATCTATATGCTAGATATCTTGCTTACCATCTGCCAGGCAAAATCCCTGTTTCCCTGCATGTGTACGTGACGTTTCAGTACATTTTCGCCGACATGAAACCTAGTGTGCTAGGGCCTCTGCAGGTTGTATTATATGGTTCCTTCTTCGTTGTTTTCTCTCTTGCCAGAGTGGTCGTGGTCATCATGTCAGGTGTTGGTAGCATGCTTCACACCACGCCGCCATTCCTCTCTGAGAGTCGCCTTCCTTATGCTTGCGAGTAGTGATGCATCTACTGCAGCTTTACTCTGGTCCTTCGAGCAACACGGAAGGGAGCAGGCATTCGAACCATTTCCCCTTTGTCAAAGTACAAGCCCAAGGGCCCATGGTTCGTACACAAAAATTGATGAAGGTGTGCTAGTTTTTTCGGTATATTGTGTCATTGTTGATGTATTAGTGTAATCATTACAGGTTGGTTTTTTGGGTTCCGAAGCCAAATGGCAAAGAACGGAACCCTTATAGATTCGTCATGTCTGTCTGTCTGTCTGTCCGTCCGTATGTCACAGCCACTTTTTTCCGAAACTATAAGAGTTATACTGCTGAAACTTGGTAAGTGGATGTATTCTGTGAACGGCATTAAGATTTTGACACAAAAATCGAAAAAAAACATTAAGTTTTGGGGGTTCTCCATACTCAGAACTGAAATACAAAAATTTTTTTTCATCAAACCCAAATAATATTGAGGTTTCTAATATCATTTTTTTCTAAACTGAATAGTTTGCGCGAGAGACATTTCCAAAATGGTAAAATGTGTGTCCCCCCCCTGTAACTTCTAAAATAAGAGAATGATAAAACTACAAAAAATATATGATGTACATTACCATGCAAACTTCCACCGAAAATTGGTTTGAACGAGATCTAGTAAGTAGTTTTTTTTTAATACGTCATAAATCGTAAAACTCAATTTGTTTTACGGAACCCTTCATGTGCGAGTCCGACTCGCACTTGGCCGCTTTTGTATTTGTGTGCAAATCCCCCCTGACCTGCAAGAAATGACAGAAGTATTTGACTGTAATATTCATAGCTAAGGCGACTTCCTTCCGCTAGGACGGCTGTATTGCTCGAAGTTCTGGTCTGTCCATGTCCATCTCATTATTGGTCCTAGATGTATCATTAAATCTATCAGCGATGCCACATCTTTTATTCATACATCGATAGCGTTCAATATAAATAAAAGTTGTATGTCACCGACGAAAGGCACGTTCTTTTTTGCCATTTTCCGTATGCCCTCTCATCACGTGTCCTCCCCGGTTGTGCGTAATTACATCCTCTGTCCTCGTTGTTTCGTGCTCATGTAACGTTCCGGATTCACGTCGAAATGACGTACATATTTATTTGGTCTGTAGAATGTTCCAAAAATGTAAACAAGCATTAACGTTAAAAAGACTTTTAGCTTTCTGTATTCTAAAATTCTTTGTGTGTTGTAAAACATTAAACGGTAGATTATTAAGCTTGTGGACAATTATTTCCAGGTACTTAGTTTTAATTAAAAAAAAATATATATGTTGATGTATCTTTTTTAAGCTTCTGGCGTGATATAAGTAACTTATATTCCAAAAACAATTAAAATAATTAAATATAAATTTAAAAGCAGCCAAGTGCGAGTCGGACTCGCACATGAAGGGTTCCGTAAAATAAATTGCGGTTTACGATTTATGACGTATTAAAAAAAAACTACGTACTAGATCTCGTTCAAACCAATTTTCGGTGGAAGTTTGCATGAATGTACATCATGTATTTTTTTTAGTTTTATCATTCTCTTATTTTAAAAGTTACAGGGGGGGGGGGGACACACATTTTACCACTTTGGAAGTGTCTCTCGCGCAAACTATTCAGTTTAGAAAAAAATGATATTAGAAACCTTAATATCATTTTTGATTGATGAAAAAATTTTTTTTGAGTTTCAGTTCTGTGTATAGGGACCCCTAAAACTTAATGTTTTTTTTCGATTTTTGTGTAAAAATCTTAATGCGGTTCACAGAATACATCTACATACCAAGTTTCAACAGTATAGCTCTTATGGTTTCGGAAAAAAATGGCTGTGACATACGGACGGACAGACAGACAGACAGACATGACGAATCTATAAGGGTTCCGTGTTTTGCCATTTGGCTACGGAACCCTAAAAATCACAAAAATATCTTTTGAAAACAAAAATGCGAAAACTATTATGACTCATTACATGATGTTACCTCAAAATCTGCATTGACTGCTGTGCTATGATCTCGTGGTGCCAAGATACATTACTTGGAGGTCATAACATAACTTTAGATAAACAATTCTCCGAATTTAAATAAAAAAATTGGACACAAGGGGTTACTGCAGATGCTCTAAGGAAGCGTCCTTTTGTGCCAAAATTATTAACAACTAAGTTATTTCAGTGTCAGGTAGTTTTGAAGAGAGCGTTAATTAAGATAATTTATTGAAGACTAGCAGCCCGCGCGGCTTTGCTTGCGTCTTCTAGTGAACTCAAGCTGATCCACGTAATAAAATATAGCCTATGATACCCTGAAGGTCCATTATATATCATCATTTTCATCATCATCAGCCTATATACTCACTCATGGGTGAGAGGAAATTTCACCATACTGAAATGGGGTAGTTCCGGGTCCCTCCCTACATACAAACTTTACCGCTTTATAATATTGGTATAGACTACACTATAAATGATTACTGATTACTGATAACATAATAAAATAAAGAAATATAACTTAACTAAAACTATGTATATCATAAACTAAAACTATAAAAAGTAAATGCCCCCAGGTCGCCGTCGTTGGCTATGGTGCCCAGAAGGCTGGCAGCGTTACCTCTTTGGATTGCTAGGCTAATCCTTTGGCCAAAATAGCTGCCAGCCCTCTGGTCTCCGGATGTTTGGATGAGCCGCTCTGAAGGTTCCTTATACAGGGCCTTCGCGCCCGGTCCCCACGGCCCCAGGGTTTCCACTCCAAACGGCGCAAACATGTAGCCCTCGCCGAGGACAGCATATTTGCGTCGCTTGTGTTGCTCTGCCATGGTGGCCGCAGCTCCGGCTTTAGAGGAAGTCGCTTGGAGATGGGACGGGGCTAGCGTATCTACGCACGTAGCGTCCCACACAAGAGTCCTCCCCAGCCTCCATGGAATGAGCGTCATGCCGTCGGGACGCTTGCCATCGTCACGTGCGATACCGTTCGGCTCTAAAATGGCCGGCACGCTAACGGAGGCAAGAGCCCTACGGATGACGTCATTCAAGGAGGCGTGGCGGAAGATGCGGCCAGCACTATTCTGGCATGACAGGCCATGGTGACCTATGGAGTCGACGTTGGCCCCACAGCGGCAGCGGTGCGGCTCATTCGTTTTACAGACTACACTTGATTATGAAGTATGTGTGATTTTAAAGTTCTTGTCTCTTGAGATGGTTCTTAGCTATGTTGTTGTGTTGGGAGAGACACTACTAAGTTTTTTTTATTGATGTATTTATAGACTTACTTTTGTTGTGTCAACTAAAATTAAAGTTTTTTTTAAATTTTTGGCATTTTCGTATGACACTTCCTTTGAGAGTGTAAAGTTGCTTACGTCCTTTAGTAGATATCGTGTGGTAACGGGAGCGTATTTTTGACGCATTAATTGCTTCCTGCTGTTTATGATCGAGCATTTCACGTGTTTGCTTATTGATTTTTCGGAGGGCGGAGGTTTATTTGCGGTTACGGCCATGTATTTAATAGTTTTTTTTTCCCACAGGGCGTTTTCATTTTTACGTGTAATGTTAAATCAAAATTAAACGTTATGTTTTTATAATTAGGTCATAAGTCAGAAGGCTTTTCTTATTGATAAATGAAGATAAAAAAGAATACCCATTTTAAAAATGTTACCTGTTTTCATAGTTTTTTTTTGTCACAAAACTGAAAGTGTCCCGAACTTTAGTGTAACTACAATTTTCTAGTATTAATTGTAGTTACACTAAAGTTCGGGACACTATTTTATCCGAATCAATAGTACTCATAATTCTGATGAAGAATAATCAAAAGAAATATTTATGTAAAAAGTGAAACCGAGCGCGACGCACTGGCAATCGGATGAGTTTCAAATAGATTTAATTGAAATTGTAAATTGTAGGTGGTTTAGTTTACTCTATCGCTCGTGTATCTGGGGAAGTTTGTACTGAAATGTTGCGGTTGTCTGCAAACGGCTCGTGTGTTTATCTTGCTGTTTCGACGTATGTAGCACTGGCACCTAAAGTGGGGACCTAGTTGCAGCGCCCGAACTTGTTTTATAATTTGCTTTACAAGATGAAACAGCAAAAACAACCCACGAAAATACTCCGAAATCATCACGCTTCAATTTGTTTCAGCGATTTTAGACACGTACACGTACAATAAAAAAACGTGACATTACTTCGTCCTACTTCCGTACAAACTTCATGCTGACAGAAAAAAAAATACGTTTCATAAAAGCTAGATTTGACTATCAATCAACAACATCCGTTATTTAAGTTCTTGTTTGAATGCCATCAGATTACTTCATGACAGTAACCAGATGCAAATAAAGATCTGGTCATGACAAAGTTAAGGTATATTAGAAGTATTTATACTTATATATTTTATGGCAGCTGTACAAACGTCCCTTTTCCCTCATACTTATCCTTTATAACTATAGCCTCAGAATGCCCCGTCTCCCTCTATTAGGCACAGTGCAAGGGAGACGTGACAAGGGGCATCATATATGTATTGGCCACTAATCTTCAGATTGTCATTTCCTGACGACTAACCCAACTTTAACCTCTCCAAAATTGCGTGAATCTTTTCCTTTCTTCAGTTACCCGCAATTTGACGTTTTTCTAACCCATCCGGACCTTTAACGTGCTACCAACCTAAAGGACTTATGTGATCGAAGAATTCTTTAGAAATAAGCCGTTAGTGTAAGTAAGGGTAGTGTGACATGGGACTAATATTGGGCACAATATTTAGGCATGCTGTCATTTGCACGGCATCTCAGTGCCTTTTCGCTTCAAGGTTTTTGAAGTGGATACTTCTTTGCTCGCGTTCTTGTATATGGGTACAGTTCAAAATGTATCACGTGACTTCCGGAATAAGATTTTGTAGAGAAGCCTAATCTGATTTCAAATAATTGTTTGTTACATGTTTTAATCCTTCTTTATTTGCTATTAGTTGTTAATCACCAAATGTAATTTAGTTTATGTGGCGGATATAATGTTGGCTACCCATCCCTACATAGTATAAAACAAAGTCGCTTCCCGCTGTCTGTGTTTCTGTCCCTATGTATGCTTAGATCTTTAAAACTACGCAACGGATTTGGGTGCGGTTTTTTTTAATAGATAGAGTGATTCAAGAGGAAGATTTCTATGTATAATACATGCATGCATAAACCCGTGCGTAGCCGGGGCGGGTCGCTAGTCTATATATAAATATATACTTTAAATAAGAGACCGAAATTACATACCTACACTATTATTAGCTACAATTCTTCAAAAACTATTATAAGAGTCACTTCGTTTGTCAATCGCGCAAACAATAGAGTGTTGCCCTTTACCAGGCTTATAATAACGTGCCCTACAGACGCCCTCGTCCAAGCAAAGGGTTGTAAAGGGCACTGGCATGCTACCATCCATCCCAATTCAAGTCAAGTGCTTCGATAGCGCACCCATCCTTACCCATTCGCTTCATAGTAAGCTACTAATACTAAATTCTCTAACACAAAATACCATTGATGCACGAATATGAGTCATTCTTTGTTGAAAAACCATACTCAATTCAAATTTTTGCATCTAATACAAAGATTAATTTAATAGTAAAAACACTTAACAAAGTTCGTCCGCCTGGCAACTGCTAGGTTAGACACACCAAAAATTATTTTAAAAGAATCTAATAAATGGCTGAAATAAATGTTTTATTATTATTATTACTTACATTTACAAGGTCATATCATATGTAGGTACTGCTCCAGCGAATTTTGATGTGTCGCGGGTTTGGAACAATTTAGGTTATTTAACAGCGATTACCTATCACGATGCTTGCATATCGACTGGATAATTAACCAATTAATATGACAACCACGTCATGGCGGCTTACAACTTACATAATTTATTCTAGTGTTAAATTGTGTAAGTTATAAGCTGATCCAGCGTACACGTAACCTATGCGGTGACGTCACCCGCGGCGACTGGCTGCCGGGTCGAATGCACCCCTTGCATTAATGAAGCCCCAGTTATTAACGACTTATTCAACGGGTTACGGGGTAGTGGGCCGCCCTACATGTTTGCAAGTACAACACATCGGGCTTACATGGTAGTAAATAAATGTAGCGTTTATATTTCCGGCAATATACATATATTATTCGGTTTTTAAAGTAAAAAACCGGTCAAGTGCGAGTGTGACTCGCGCATCGAGCACCCCGTACAATAGAAACAAGGCCACTATAAACTGACACTCACTAAGTATGTATTCACATACTTTGTGCGTGTCAGTTTATACTGGGCGTTAAATTTTCAGTGATGTAACTAAAAATTTACGGTTTTCGCAATTTTCCCTTTATCTGTGCTATAAGACGTTGCTTCGTACCAAATTTCAAGATTCTGAGTTCACGGAAAGTATCCTGTAGGTTTTGATTCCCTTGCGACTTTCGAAAATTTGCAGAAATTTGCGGCGTAATCGGCTGTATCTTTTGATTGCGTTGCCTTAGAAGTTTGATTTTTTCACAGCTCCAAGGGACAGTAGATTTGAGTAATTGATATTAATTTCAGCTTGATACCTCCACGCATTCCTGACAAAAAGGATCTTGACAGACGGACGGACGGACGGACAACAAAGTGATCCTATAAGGGTTCTGGTTTTTCCTTTCGAGGTGCGGAGCCCTAAAAAGCAACTTAGATTATACTTACATTTGCGTAGATACTTAAGTCAAATGCAAGTTTGCGTTTCCTGTGAACATAGACACACTACATGGTGAAAAATTAATGACATCCGCTCCTATTAAATCTATCTGATTACTAAATGCTCGTAAATACATTTCAATCTTTGTGACCCACACGGGCAAGTTATTCGAACCAATTTATAGGTACTACACTCGTTTAGTACACTAGTTTGAATGTGGGGGTAAACTTAAAACCCCACACACGCTTTCAAAAAATGTAGAATCTGAGATAAATTGTTAAACTTAATTTCAGTGTCGTAAATTGCCGTACAGGAAAAACATTTAGCCACATTGACATTTCATATTTCTCGTAGCAAATTACTGCCGCATTTATTATATTCTGATCCAGAAACGTTATTAAGTAACTCAAGCGTACCTTGGTTTTACTCCAACATAAAATATTCGGCAGGAAGAAAATCGGAGTAAATTATAATTTAACAGACTTTATGCCATATCGCCTTCTCTACCTACCTGTGGCAAAATTATTTTTTCACTTGTCATGCTCGCAAAGTTCGCCTTTGTGCTGGATGTATGCTGCACAAAATGCCACTTTTATGCTCTAGTGCACAAAGTAAAATTGTTTTAAAGACTAAGATAATCGGGCCTTCATTTGATTTGATTTGCTTTAATAAATTTCAAATCCGTGTTTTCCATTACTAAATTAATAAAACTAGATAAAATAGGAGGCAATTATTATTTTAAAACGTATTGAACGATTAAATAACTAGGTACCTAAAGTCTAATATCACCTGTAGAAAATTAAACAAAAAAACTTTAAAAAGTTAAGTGACGGGAATGAACTATTATTTAATTTAATTTTGCTATTATTTGTTATTTTCTCGCCATCGAAGTGGAAAGCAGTGTGTATAACTCGTGCATAAATTAGCCATTTAACCCCTCGACTTCACTATCCACCCTCGCCGGTGGCTCGGGTGGATATAAACGTCTCAGGTTAAGTGGCTCGTTTTATGCGCTTATTGTCAATCTACTATCTACTGCAGATTTTCCTGTGAATAATATTTTCAAGCATGTTAGGAACCCGCTAGATGGGTGTTCTGCTCTTAGGGGCTTTCCTCTACAAACGGGTTTTCCCATGCTATCGGCTACGAACGTAGCGCTACGAAATCATTGTCAGTGAATGTGTTAATTTACTCTTTCACTGCCAGGAGCCCGCTCAGCGGGTGCTTACGCTGTAGTCGCTTTCCGCTACATACGAGGAAAACCACGGGATTGGCTACGAGCGTAGCGATTCTTAGCAATGAATGTGTTAAGCGATTTAAGAGGGCGTTCATGTGCACACTAGCGCCACTAGTAAATAATTATGATTATTTAAATTTAACGATAGATACTTAAAAAAGGAGGCCGCTATACATTGTATTTAAGTACATGGTAAATACATCAAACTAGTTTTTATGTAGCTGGATTCGTCGATCTATGAACTCAAAAGAAAAACGACCGTTTTACGTTTGGACGTATAGATTGACTTATGATTGTTATGATGTATTCAAAAGATACTTAAGGGCATTTTCAATAATTCGTGCACCCAATTAGCATAATTTGTTAAACAAAAAATAACTCAGTGTCAGTTTTGTAACGACAATTAAGTATTTAGTTTGTATAAAAATTTACTTTTTCTTTTCAATGTATTAATCATATGCATATATACCTTATTTAAATGCGAAAAAAGTTCAGTTTGACATCATTTGTATGCTTAATTTTCGTTACAAAACTGACACTGAGTTAATTTTTATTTAACAACACACGCTAATTGGGTGCACGAATTTTTAAAAATGCCCTTAAATACAAAATACAGTGCATAGTGGCCTCCTTTTTAAAATTTCTATCGTTAAATTTAAATAATCACAATAATTTACCAGTGGCGATAGTGTGCTCATGAACGCCCTAACATACACTACACACACATAATTCACCTTCCAACTTTTAAACCTCGCTCGAGCATAATCGAATAGCATGCGGTTAACTTCACCAACTAAAACACTCAAAGCCAAACAATTGTGAACCTTATTACAATAGGCCTAAGATCTACGAACGGTCACTTAAGTGTGTCTTGTCGTCGGAGGATCGATATGAGTCAGCTGTACGTGCACTAGCAAGGTCAGTGACCTCAAGGCTCGGCTTCGATTTTTGCTCTTTATTGGTAGTTAGGGCGGTATGTTTCAATCGGTGTTATATATGCATATATTCACGCAAGTGTTCCGTTGGGGTAGGCAGAAGCAGCCGAATGCCAGATATAAAGAGCTTTATCCACTTGAAACAAATGAATTACATTTCTTATTAAGAATTCGTCGGCTGCGGAATAACTTTGTCAACAATTCAAATTCACACCTATTTATGCTACCAATAGACCACGAGGACCCTATATCCTATATATACTATTATAAATGTGAAAGTATGGATGTCTGGATGTTTGTTACTCAATCACGCTTAAACGGCTGAACCGATTTGGATGAAATTTTGCACGACGATAGTTTATAGCCTGGATTAAAATATAGGATAGTTTTTATCCCGGGTTTACGCAGACGAAGTCGCGGGTGGAAACTAGTATTTATATATTTTTGAGTTAGTTATGTATACGAGTATCAAGCAATTTTCTGTTTTGAAAAGTATACGACAGCGGCATTAAATCATCTCAGGCCTCTAAAAACAGCTTTACTAGCAAAAAGTGCTTTCGGCATGGCACCGAACCGAAACTATGCAATAAGTTACCGGAATTTATAAGAGAAAAACAGTAATTGATAATAAAATAATAATAATAATCTTACAAAAACAATGGGCTTGTGACCTTGAATTTGTTTACGATGCCATTCGAACCAGTTTTTGTAGATGAACAAATGTTTGTATGGAAGCAATTACATTTAAATGACATTAATACCCGAAACATCGAGTTAAAGATGGACCTCGCTGACAGCAGCCGAAACGCTTCATACTGATTGGTTTTAAAGTATGACGTCACACCGTGCAATTTGTACTAACCGTTGCATGGAAAATGAAGTAAATTGCTGTTTCAGTCGCGAAATACTGCGTTTAGGTCCATAGTTGTAATACAAATTTGTTTCTATAAAAGCGTAAGGATTCTATTGGTACCTTTAAATTCACTCTTGGACAATAAATATAAAAACTTTTTTTTCTAAACTTACAAGGTTCATATCTTTTTATGATTTGAATTATATTTTGTAATTTATACTTTATTACAATCATTTGATGGTTTACTATCCATTTAGCAACACGACGTTATCAATTTTAACACCACGCAACAAGCCTATTATTTAAAAGTTGCAGATTAACAAAACTAAATACATTTACGTCATACCTGGCCATAAAGTAGGAATTACCGCACGCTATGCGTGCGGAAAACCCCACTTCCTGGCCAGATAGAGACGTAAAATTTTGTACTCACCACGGGCGGTAATAAAGAAAGCCTCAGAGCGCATATTTATTGCCCTTGCCTTCGGCTCGGGCGACAAATACCTGCGATCTGAGACATTCTTTGTTTAACCGCCCTAGGTAAGTAATGTACTATTATGTACATAGAGGTAAGTACATAAACAATACTGAACAATTTATTCAGTCTATTTCTTCATACCTAAGTAAACTGAACCACACCTTGAATGTGGCAGAATCTCGAGAAATCCCTGAAAAAGCCCCATTTTGACGACAGGCGCCAACAAGACACAGATTACAGCCTCCTTCAATTACAAAATGGCGCACGCAATAAATTCCTCGACGCACATGTGAACTCGGTAATAGAGTGGGAATCCCTTTATTACTGCCGGGATATAGGAGATGCGGAAATGATATATTTTGTGCTTTTCTGCCCGTATTCTTGTAGGTTTTGCTGCGATCTATTCTTTGGATTATTCATCGCGTTCCATTTTACTGTCAAGGTCACAGTAGCGAACATTTTGTAGCATAGCCTTTATAATATACAGGGTGGAAAGATAAGTCGGGCCCTGGAGGGAAACTACCTTAAATCCTTAAGCTGGCTCATTTTACTTAAAGGAGACATTCCTTTGTTTTTAAAAAGAAACAAAACAGCATTCAAAGATTTTCAAAAAAGCCTTACACACGGCCGGGAATCGAACCCGGTCGAATCTGTCTAAAAATCTGAGTTCATTTTTTTGCGTAACTTAATAGTTCTAGGTGTAAGGAACCATTGTTGCTAAGGAACTCTGTATCTGCAATCACAGGAAAATGCTGAATTTCATAGTTTAATGTACGGAAATGGACCTCCCCATACTTACCCGCTTAGTATGTCTGTATGCAAGTATGGGGAGATGTGACATCTGAAACTAGACGAAATTGGTAAATTCGTAGTTTTATTTATTTATTTTAATTATTTACACCAATCTTTTCAAAACTGTAATAAAATATCATTCCCATACTTAGGTACCTACTGTTTGTACAAGGAGATTCATTTCCGTATTTAAACTGTGAAGTTCGGCATTTTCTTGTGATTGTAGATACAGGGTTTAGTAGCAACAAGTGTTTCATACATCCGGAACTATTTATTTACTCAAAAAAAAGAACTCGGATTTTTTAGACAGACTCGGCCGGGTTCGAATCCCGGCCGTGTGTGAGGCTTTTTTGAAAATCTTTGAATGCAGTCTTGTTTCTTTTTAAAAATAAAGGAATGTCTCCTTTAAGTAAAATGAGCCAAATTAAGGATTTAAGGTAGTTTCCCTCCAGGGCCCGACTTATCTTTCCACCCTGTATATATATAATTCAACGAGAGAGAGTCTTTGAAATCTCGCCAATCAGTAAATAAACAGAAATCCCGTGTGTTGCAGGGCGTTTTCACTTTGAAGTGTATAATTAACTTCTTGTTTTAGAATGAGGTACTTTTGGGTCCTTTATGGCTTTTTTTTCTTTATAATATATTTTTTTGATTTGAAGCAGCAGTGAGTATTTATAATCCAGAAAAAACTAAAATGTCCGATTTATAAAAAAAATGGTTACACTATAAAGTTAAACCGGAAGGTTGTTTTCACTTAATAGTGTACCTAACCTTTTATTTATATATAATTTATTTACTCTACATATCTCGTTATAGGTCAGTTTTCATTCACTTTCTGCACAAGACATGATCACTAAAAATCTGTTATTATTTCCTATAAAACTCCGCCTTACAAAAACCCCCGACGACTCGACCAAAAGTTAATTCCACTTTGAAACCCGACACGCGGTTTATCAAAGAAGATGAGATTCGCGTAATACCCTCCAGATTTAAAAAAATAAATGACTCCGTAGAGAAATGGACGGGATTATGTTTTTGTCTTTTTTCTTTCGCCTTGTAGTGAGAAGGACGGGAAGCTTTCGCCGGGAGTAAGACGGAAGCTTAGGTTTCGGAATATTGTGGTTTATTTGAAAGAAAAATGTGTTTGTAAGCGAATAATGGATTATGTTCTCATCTGAGCACTCAGGTTTAATACTCTGGCCGCGTTTACGCATAGGCGTAATGTTGAGCGTTGCCCACCTCCGCCGCCCATAGGCGCCTAACATTTCGCGCGTCCTATCACGCCACATTCGCCTATGCCTACACGGCCTAACTAATGAGTCGTCATCTTGTTCGGCCCGGCCACGACATTGCATGAATTGCGGCGCGGCAAGCGTCTTATCTGTTCATTGCGCGGTTGAGACGTGCAACGCACTGTGTTTAGTTGGGATCATACGCAATGAATTAGAGAAACTGCGCTGCCATCGCCGCGCAATGTCGTGGCCGGGCCGTTAGCCGTTAGCACTAGTAGAGCGATTAGCGACGCGATGGCGATCTTCATAAATACATCAAGTCGCCCAACTTGTACTGAAATAGGGAACATTACTGCAATGTTCTGCCGGCAGAGGCAGCACTAACACTAATAGTAAACCAGTATAGAAATATAGGGATTCACACACACATGCAAAATTGATTGTCAAATGAGTGACAAGGATGCTTGCATAGACAATACCGCAAGTGCGAACGAGATACAATGTCAACGCTGCTAGTGTCGCCACCTACGAAGAGTTTTGCGTAATGTTCCCTATTAAATGTACGGTCGTGTCGCCAATCGCGCACCAGTGCGGCCTTAGAGTACCTAGTCGATCGATGTCGTATAACTTAAGGCCTTAAAACCTCTAAATTAACTGAAGCGGTAGCGGAGTTGCAAAAATCATACTAACGTTCACACTAGAAGACTCAATAGTTATTTGTTATACAAGGGTACAAAGTCGTATTTTACCCGCGAGTGTGGAATTGAAACACGAGCAAGCGAAAGGATTTTATAGTTGAACCACGAGCGAAGCGAGTGGTTCTAAAATAGAAGCCTGAGCGTAGCGAGTGTTTCAACACACGAGAAGTGAAATACATTTGCACATGTGTGTAACACAAAACTTTTCACCTCACTGTAGCGAGGAAAGTGCAAACATGCAAAACAACTTTATTTAATTCAAATAATAAATTTGCATCCTTGTATAAAAAATATAACAAATGACAGTTTTTTTTTTATTTTGGTCAAGTGCGAGTCGGATTTTAGTTTTCCAATACATTTTGAGACTTTGCGCCTGATGAAGGTAACCAGCAATTCTGAAAAGTTTTTTTTGTATGGGAGCCCCCTTAAATATTTATTTTATTCTGTTTTTTAGTATTTGTTGTTATAGCGACAACAGAAATACATCATCTGTCTAACTATCACGGTTCATGAGATACATGAGATACGCTCCAAGGTCAAATTAATTTGCCCACTAAGTGGATAAAATGCGATTTTGCTCACTGGTTTTAAAGGATAAAAGACGGGTTTCCGAGGCAGTGAGAGGAAAAATGTATTACCTATAAGCATTATAAGTTTTCATACACTTCAAAATAGTCAAACCCTTAAGCCTAGCAAAGCTGCTTATTGTTTGATTCTGTTACAACGTTGCGGTTTTCAATACACGGAATACTTGAATCATAAAGCTTTTAGTGAAGGGTTAAACCGTTCCCGGCGGTTAACTGATGCGGGATTGAAAATGATTTAATCGGTCTAGTTTGGGAAAGGTTTTATGGATCGTAGCCTCAAGGTTTTTCATCTCAAAGGAAAACGAAATGATAGAGTTTCATGTTGGAACGAATATGTCTGTAGGCTTCTTATACAATACAAGATACACTGGCCCCACAAGGAGGACTGATGACCTGGTAGGTAAAGGTCGCAGGAGTCCGCTGGATGCGAGTGGCGCAGGACTGGTCACTTTGGCACTCTTCGGTGTACACAGGAGTGGACGTCTTTCGGCTGATATGATGATGATGTTGATGAGCTTAAAGTGAATATGGGCATTTTCAATCGTTCGTGTACCCAATTAGCGTGAGCTGTTAAATAAAAATTAAGTCAGTGTCTGTTTTGTGACGAAAGTTGAGCATACAAATGATGTGAAAATTAACTTGTTTCACATTTAAATAACGTGTATATGCATATATTTTATACATTGAAAAGAAAAAGTAATTTTTTTATAAAAATGTAATACTTAATTGTCGTAAAAACGGACACTGAGTTAATTTTTGTTAAACAACTCACGCTAATTGGGTACACGAATTATTGAAAATGCCCCAATACGTCAATCACGAAACACATGCTTCAGAGCGCTACGCGCGCTTTTCTCTGCATATGGACAATCAGCTACTTCGGCGTAGCGCTACTTCCCCTTGCACAATTTAAGCCTCTCAATGACTGGTGCGGCCTGCGGTGGCGGTCAATATTAACAAGTTTACTATTAACCTCCACCGCAGGCCGCGCCAGTGTGGATCCTTTATAATGGGTCGTGTTTTTGGATCCTCTGGAGAAGATATTTTACTGTAATATGTACAATATGGTATTTTCATCTTTCAAAATTAAATGATCAAAGTATTTTGTTTACTATAGTTTTTACCATCAATACATAGTATAAAACAAAGTCGCTTCCCGTTGTCTGTCTGTCTGTCTCTCTGTCCCTATGTATGCGTAGATCTTTAAAACTACGCAACGGATTTTGATGCGGATTTTTTTATATAGATAGAGTGATTCAAGAGAAAGGTTTATACGTAATACAAACCATACAAGCATGTATTATGCACATAAACCCTTGCGAAGCAGGGGCGAGTCGCTAGTAAGAAATACGAATAGAACACTATTTTGTTATAAAAACATAAGATTTATATTTATAATTAAAATCGTAGTTTTATTATCTGTATGTTACGTGACCGAAAACGCCGACCGCCATTTTGTCTTCTGTGACGCCAGAGCAGCAAATCCAAAAATCAGAAGGGGTCGATAAGAAGGACGCGCACATTTGACGTTTCTATTTCTGCACATAGTATCTTCTTAGTAGTCTGTGAACGTTCAAATCCCAACCATTATTTATTTGCATAAAGCGATATTATTTTGAGGAAATAAAAATACCAGTTCACTATCGCATCTATACCTACGAACATTTTAATAGTATTTTATGCAACTGTTCTATAAGAAGGGTCTTAAAACGCGAGTGGCGTGGGTTGCGATGCGAGCCTTGGCGAGCATCGCAATTAAAGACGCCACGAGTGTTTTTAGACCAGTTATACACAGTTGCATACAATACTTTTTCTACGACAAATTTAAAATAAATAGCAGACTACAGAAGAGTTAAACTTTTCAGGCGGCAAGTTTTCTATTCGTACTTTTGCTACCTACTCGCGCAATTACTTCAGTAGGTGGAGTGGAGAGTGGAAAGGAACGTACACTTTTGTCTTCACAAACACGAATAAAATCCTAATAGTTTAGGACTAATAGTTTATCATCTTTTGTCTTTTCATTTTGAACTGTATTTTGGTGGGAAATCGGAAATGTGACAGCCGTTGCTTATGGTTTGTTTTGTTTTTAATTTGTTTGCGCTTGCCATCCGAACCAAACCGAATCCGGACACGGACCGAATTAGAACTGTTTATTTTTATAAATAATACCAAGAATTTATAGAACATGTAATTTAACACACAATAGATGATGATGTATTATTATTGTAGTAAAAAAATATAATATACAAATGTTAAATCGTAAATAAATACTTTTATTTCGAAATATTTGTTCATGAAGTTGGCATCACTGCAATATAGCGGCCGAATTAAAAAAAGTTAAACAGTGCTTTTATGAAAAATGTATGAACCAAAAAAGTACGCTAAACAGTGCGTTTTTGGGCCATAGAGCATAGAGTTTTTCGACGACTTATTAGTGGTGTCATTGTATTTGAGCTACAGCCTATATAAATGACAGATAACGGTTCATGAGTAGAAAAAATATATTAAAGAAATGGTAGAATAGCCTATTTCCCTTCGATTACAGGCTTCTTTACTTTTAATTCAAGAAATTGTTTTAGACATTGATATGACGTGTTTTTTTTATTTTTATATTTATTCACTGTTGGTCCTTTTGTGTGTGTCACAAATAAATGTTTTTCTATTTCTATTACGCCAGCATTTAGTTGCGTTTCGGAATATCGTTTATTTTCGTAAAAATAATATTTGTGTACATGATCCTCTCTGTTTTGTCTAATCTGAATTTATACAGATAGTCATGACATGGGCGTCACATCGATTGGAATCATTCTGACTTATTAAAGCGTATCACAGACTGGCGCGGCCTGGCCGCGGCGGACAATAGAAAACTTGTCATTAGCTGTCAAATTTACTATGGTCCGCCACCGCAGGCCGTGTTAGTGTGATGCAGGCTTAACCAGTCGAAGTGACAGCCAATGGTAAGCGGCGTTTTCACGGTCGGTTACCTGACACCACGAAATTACGTGAAGTTTGTAAGTAAATACCTACTCGCAAACGACGTCAAAAATTTGTATAGTCTAACAGCAAGAATTTTTTGCTACTTATGTATATTAAGCATCTCTAGAATAGCAAAATAAGTTGAAGCGTGATGTTTTCCGAGTGTAGAGGAAGAGATTGGGAGTTTTATTTATTGGTAATATAAGTTTTTTTTTTACTGTCAACAAATACCGTAACAAAAAATACACAACTTCGTATCTTGCTTTACGTTTATGGCTCCCTCGTTCTATGAAACGGTCGAAATTTCATTACTTTCCCCACAAAACAAACAGGCCGTCTTAGGGGAAGGGAGGTGCTAATAGAGAACCCCGGTTCGAACCCGGGTGAACTAGGGAAGAGTGGCTAATGGCAATGTGCTGCGTTGCGTTATAAATGTTACGTCGTCTATACTTTGGAGTTTTCTTTTAAGTCGACGTAGGCTCAGAAACAAATCCACACCAGCCAAATAAAGGAGAAAGTTGGTGTTTAGTCGTACATAGACGTCAAGAGGCTGGCAGAGGACAAGAATCAGTGGCGGTTACTCCACCCACAAGAGCCTAGCTCTTAAATAGTGATGATGATGATGAGGCTCAGAAAACGGATTTTTAAAAAGTCGTAGTGCTTGTTTGGATCATGCGAGGTAATACGGCTGCCCTTTTAATTAGCAATCTTGAGGCCTTTCTCGAAGGAAAGGTTTTGGTTCTAAAAATCGGCAATATCATGTTTGAGGGAACTTAGCTATTACTTTTTTATTTATATATTCAAATACGCACAAAAAAATTTAATTAAAAAACATGATATCCGCGCTTCCGAACATGCGCTTCCATCTCGCTCACGCTTATGCTCAGTGAGAGGGAGAGAAGACCGTGAGCCTTCGTCGCCCTAACTCACATTCACTGTCAAGAATTGCTTAGCTGATCCCGTGGTATTCCTCGTGTGTTGTAGCGGAAAGCGACTACGGCGTAGGCGCCCGCTAGGCTGGTTCCTGGCAGTGAAAGCGTTAATTAACATTAAAAGTCATCATTATCAATAATCATCATCATATCAGCCGAAAGACTTCCACTGATGGACATAGGCCGCCCCCAAAGAGTGCCAAAGTGACCGGTCCCGTGCCACCAGCGGACTCCAGCGACCTTTACCAGGTCATCAGTCTACCTTGTGGGGGGCCTACCCACGCCGCGCCTTCCGGTACGTGGTTGCCACTCGAGTAGGTACCTTACCGCCCCAACGGCCATCGGTTCTACGTGCAATGTGCCCCGCCCACTGCCACTTAAGTTAACATTAAAAGTTCAATTAGAAGTAAAAAGAACATGGAAAACGTAGAACGAACGTCGGACATGTTCTGCGATAATAGGTACTGATTAGTTATGTTTTAGCACACAAAACATGACTACTTTTAATTGTGTTCGTGTGTTGGTCCAAGACGTCTTATCATTCTTGACTTGTAGTAGACGCATCGTGTCGCCATCATCACGTGTATACAAAGCTTAATAAAAATTTAAACGTTTCTTACGTCGTCTGGAACGCGCCCAATACCACCTGTCATTCGACTTCTTCGTGCGCGCCGAAAAATCACGGATTTATTAAATTTCTAATAAGAAGCATAAAATACAAGTTAATTACAAGGTTTTTTCCATCATCGTCATCATGGGAAAACATAAGAAGAGAAAAAATGAAGATGAGGAGTTATTCTCGTTATTTAAAAAGTTTACCAAGAAAATGAAAAAACGACACAGGACGCCGACAACAAGCGAGAGTGACACCGAAAACAATGCTGAAGGTAAATATAATAGGTTTTATGGTATACAAATACAAATTAGTCTCATTCAGTAACGTAAAATACCTTGGTTTTTTTTCACACTCCGTTCATTTCATGACACATGAAAATAATGGTAACGGAAAAACGAATTCGAATCATTTTCAAGCATAGTAATTACACTTATAGCTTAAATATCGTATGTTGAATTATACGTTTTGTGGATCTACTCGTGTGGTAACACTGCGAGTGTTATTCGTGAGGTTTATCCCAAATCACAAATAGCAATGAGGTTATGTTCGTGAGGTGGTACTGCGCGAGTCCCATTCGTGTGACATATTCCCGTTATAATATTATAAGGTCTGTGGATTCACTCATGTGGTGGTATTAAAAGTACTATTCGTGTGGTTTATCTCTTACCTGATGATATAAGAGCATTAAAATTATTTTTTCATTGTAGCACCATTAAATGGTCAAGAGGCTCTAATAGAAGAACCAGAGATATCTGAGGCTGACCCTGTTCCAGTAGAGCTTGGTGCAGAGATATATGAGCCTGATTTGGTTCCAGAAGTGCTTTGTGCAGAAAAATCTGAGGAAATAGATGAGGAGATTTTGAATCTATTAGGGTAGGACCCAAATAAAAAGTCCTACTCTGAGGCCATACACAAAGACATTGCCACCAGGTGGCAACATATTACTGGTAACGGGATAGAAAAAGAAACAAAAACCGAATTGTATAAATTACACCCGCTACCAGAAAACTGCCTTTTTCTTGAGGCCCCTCAGCTTAATGCTGAGATTAAAGCAGCTGTATCCGATCAAGTTCTGAAAAGAGATAAGGCAATGGAGCAACAACAGAACTCACTAGGCCAAGCAACAGCTTGTATCGGAAAAGCCCTTGATATTCTAATAAAATCCAAAGAATGCAAGGAGGCAACAAAAATCCTTAGTGATGCTGGGCGCATGATGTGTGATCTGTATCATACAGAATCAATGTCACGCAGATATCTTTTACAATTTGCCTTGAATAAGAGCACAAAAATATTGTTACCCAAACAAAAGTTGGAAAATATCTCTTTGGTGAAAGTTTGCATGAGGATCTCAAAGCTGGAAAGGCTATTAATAAAACTGGTTCAGAAATCAAATACAATAATACTCAAGCTAATAAGCAAACAAAGCCAGCTACTTTAAACTCACGGGGCCCGCCTCGAAGATACCGACCACAATACACTCCGAGTGCGGGCAATCAATTCAACAACAGACCTCAAACAGCATATCAGAGGTGGCCAGCACCCCAACGAGGTCCAGCACCCCAGCGATGGCCAGCTCCCCAGAAGAGATACTGCCCTCCGCAAAAGAAAATCGAGAGGTAAAAAGACTGTCATCTTACTATTATAACTGGTTGTCCATTACTAATGACAAGACTGTTTTATCCTGGGTTGAAGGATATAGAATACCATTTGTACATACACCGCAACAAATAATATTACCTGAAAATAACTTGAAAGGTACGCAGGCTGAAGACATGCAATGCTCTATTTCCCATCTACAAGACATTGGTGCTATAATTGAATGCCAACCATGTAAGGATCAGTTTCTTTCTCACATTTTTTTGACCCCAAAACCAAACGGTGATAAGCGGTTTATTTTAAACTTAAAAAATCTTAACAAGTTTGTAGATACATCTCATTTTAAACTTGAAGATATTAGGACTGCCACTAAACTACTCTCAACTAATTCGTTGATGGCAAAAATTGATCTTAAAGAGGCATATTTCTCAGTAAGTGTTCATAAACTATATAGAAGGTATTTAAGATTTAAATTTCAGAACAAAATATATGAATTCCAAGTGCTTCCATTCGGATTATCCACAGCACCCTATATCTTTACAAAAATGATGAAGCCGGTTATTGAGCACTTACGAAAACAGGGCATTGTGTGTACAGTTTACTTAGATGATATACTTTTCTTTTTTGATAGTGTTTCAGAGGCAGGGAAAGGTATAGTTAAAGCTTGTGGTTTATTAAAACACCTTGGTTTTACCATAAATTATGATAAGAGTATGCTTGTTCCTAAGCAAAAATGTAAATTTTTAGGATTTGTGCTAAACTCAATAGACATGACTCTAGAATTGCCCCCTGAAAAATGTTTAAAAGTTGAACAGGAATTATTATCCTTTTATACTAAAGATAAATGCAAAATAAGGGAATTCGCACACTTGCTTGGGTTACTAACTTCAATATGTCCAGCAGTTAAATATGGCTGGGTCTATACAAAAGCCTTTGAAAGACTTAAATATCTAAATCTACTTAATAATGACAATTACAACAAAATTATGAAGTTGCCTAAGTTCTTAAAATCAGACTTTGACTGGTGGCTGAAAAATATAAAGGCACCCTGTAACAATATTAGGTGTGACCATTATGAAATAGAAATTTATTCAGACTCTTCACCAAAAATGTCAGATACTTCTGCGAATAGATAATACAACCGCTATATCTTACATAAATCGCATGGGAGGAGTGCAATTCCAGCATTTGAATATTCTAGCTAAAGAAATTTGGCAATGGTGCGAAACTAGGAATATTTTCGTGTTTGCGTCCTACATCCAGTCTAAAAAAAATTGTATCGCAGATGCAGAGTCTAGAAAAACTCAAACAAACATAGAATTTGAATTAGCTGATTATGCATTCCAGCAGATAGTAAAAGTATTTGGCAGACCTGACATAGACCTATTCGCTTCCAGAAGTAATAAAAAATGTGACAGGTACATATCCTGGAAAAGGGATCCGGATGCTTTTTCTATTGATGCTTTTACCACTTCCTGGTCTGAATATTTTTTTTTACGCCTTTCCACCATTCTCACTTCTATTAAAAACACTCAGAAAAATTATCAATGATAAAGCTATTGGTATTGTCGTTGCACCCCACTGGCCAACCCAACCTTGGTTAGGTTCGAAATATATTGGTTTTGAACACAATAATTTTTTGAACAAGGGGTCTTGTTCAAAAAATTATTGTGTTCAAAACCAATATATTTCGAACCTAACAAGTCATTATTAATTTCTATCAACAGCACGCCCCACCCGCTTCACGAGCGCCTTACCCTGGTTGCAGGAGCCTTGTCAGGAAAGCATTAGAAAAACGTGGCGTTCCTGATATGTCGATCGAAATTATGCTAGCTTCTCTAGCAGAGAACACTATAACACAATACAACACATGTTTAAAGATATGGTGGTCATACTGTACAGACAACAAAATAGATTGTTATAGTGCTGGGATCCCAGATATATTAAAATGTTTAACTATGATGCACAATAAGGGCTCGAAATATGGGTCTCTTAATTCCTTTCGTTCGGCAATTTCGTTAATAGTTGGACAACATGTTGGTTCAAATGAACTGATAAAAAGATTCTTTAAAGGAGTCTTTCGGCTAAGGCCGAGTAACCCAAAATATGACATTACCTGGGATACCAACACGGTGTTGACTTATTTAGGTGGCCTTTACCCTAACAATAAAATATCATTAGAAATGTTATCAAAGAAACTGGTAACCTCCCTGGCCTTAATAACAGCACACAGGGTACAGACTTTAAGCCTCATCAAATTAGAAAACATCAGTTGTTCAAAGGAAAAAATTATAATTAAAATCACTGACCTTATCAAAACATCAAGAGTAGGTGCAACTCAACCTGCCTTAGTCATTCCTTTTTTTCTCGAAAAACCAGAAATCTGCCCTGCACAGTCATTGGTTGACTACATTAAAATGACTGAAAGATTGCGTTCTAATAAATCAGGACAATTATTCGTAAGTTTCAAAAAACCATACGGGAGTATAGGATCACAAACTATTAGCCGCTGGATCAAGGATATAATGACCAAGAGTGGCATAGACACTACTAAGTTTACTTCCCATAGCACACGCCATGCGTCTTGCTCCAAGGCAAAGGCTTTGGGTCTTAACATTGACGTGATTCGAAAAACGGCAGGTTGGGGTGAAACCTCGTCAGTGTTTGCGAAGTTTTATAACAGACCGATTGTTCAACATACATTTGCAGAAACTATTCTAAATTCAAGTCTCACATAAATTTGGAGAGGTACAATTATATTATAGTATACTAATTACAACCGTAAATTTATATTAATAATTTTATTAAATTGAGTACAAGAAGAAATGAGTACATGTTATGTTATAATAATATAAATTTATATTATTAATTTGAGCACAAGAAGAAATTGAGTACATATTATGTTAATTCATTTTAATTTTTGTACAACGTTAAAATGTTAAATAATATACGAAGTATATAAAAATGTGTGTTATATTTCACGACTCTTTAAACATCCTACAAGTCAAGAATGATAAGACGTCTTGGACCAACACACGAACACAATTAGAAATCAAACGAACTTACCAAGTGAAGTTCGATGTTAATTGTGTGAGGGTGTTGGTCCAAGACGTCTAGACTCCCGCCCATGCCCCTAATTATACTAATTCGTTCCCTAGCCTTACAGGTCGTGAAATAAAAACTTTAAACTAAATGACAGGTGGTATTGGGCGCGTTCCAGACGACGTAAGAAACGTTTAAATTTTTATTAAGCTTTGTATACACGTGATGATGGCGACACGATGCGTCTACTACAAGTCAAGAATGATAAGACGTCTTGGACCAACACCCTCACACAATTAACATCGAACTTCACTTGGTAAGTTCGTTTGATTTCTAATTATGATTACATCTAAATTGATTACAGAATTCAATGCTCACTTAACTCATATTGAATACTAAGTGAGTCTTCATCGACAAACGTAATTTATTTTAATATCTATTCGTACCACATGTACGTGACTAAACTGCCACAACATAGACCCAGTTCCATTTTCAAATCACGTTCCATATGTGACCACATTAAGGTACAGTCATAAAACGCCGAATTTACTACTCATAGTGAACCATAGCTACATGTAACGAATGACCATGCTCGTATTTTATGAGTGCTTAGCTGAAATAGTTCTTATCACTTCCACATAAGGTGGTATTTATCAGTGTGATAAACATTTCATGTCTGATGCTTTTCTTTTCTTGTCAGTGTAAGGATTCGTAGTACAAAGTTATTATGCGGTCGGAAAATGCGCTACGGGGAGGAAGGTGCTTGATGTTGTGAGTTTGAGAGCGACTTGATAAGTTTGTCGGGCTGTGACATAAAGTTGGTGTGTGGAATTACTTGTTGCGGCTTGTTATGTTAGGTGTGTATCGAATTTTATTATTTCCAAACAAGAAATCAATTCAGGTTTTTGATGCTTTCGTTACAGCCATATTTCAGCTAACATCGCTGAGAAAAGTAAGCTTCCAATGCTACCATGCTATCTGACTATAACCTATTCAAGTTTGGTGACAAGGTGACAACGCATTATTATCGCACCAGTGACCACTGAGCTGATCTGATGATGGAGAGCAGGTGGCTGTCGCAAAAACTACACAAAACGTGTTTGGGCTCAAAAAAACCCTTTCAACGAGTAGTTATGAGTGTCCAAAAAAATACAGTCGGCAATAAAAGCTTTACCAAGAATATTTTTTTTGACAGAAACTTTCACATGAGAGTATTTTTAGGGTTCCGTACTCAAAGAGTAAAACGGGACCCTATTACTAAGACTCCGCTGCCCGTCTGTCTGTCTGTCTGTCTGTCACCATGCTGTATCTCACTGATACCGTGATAGTTCCAGTTGAAATTTTCACAGATGATGTATTTCGGTTGCCGCTATAACAACAAATACTAAAAACAGCATAAAATAAATATTTTTATAGATAATGGTACGGAACCTTTCGTGCGCGAGTCCGACTCGCACTTGGCCGGTTTTTTATGATATGGCGTAGGCGAGTACAATGCCATCATCATCATATCAGCCGAAAGACATCTACTGCTGGACATAGGCCTCCCCCAAAGAGTACAATGTCAGCTGTGTGTGTACTGGCTCCGACAACCATGAACAATTGAACATCGCCATGTATTTTAGATTTTCGACAAAGTTGCGTTCGGCGCTCGAGGTCACAAACTTGGATTATTCATTGGGCCAACATCATAAACAAGTCTGCAAAAAATCAGAACTACCGGATTTGACGCAAACTACCCCGTACTTTCAGGCGACAAGGTTACTGGATTACAAAATATAAAGCACTGAAAGATTGCCCTACGTGTTGATATCTACTGAATAGTCTTCTGATAAATGATCTCCCATCAAATGGAAGAGCCTTAGTAATACTATATGGACCATTTTGAAAGATGCGCGCCATTTTCTTGAGATATCTTTAGCTTTCACGGCTTTTGTGAGATTCGGGTGGAACCACTTTGACCTAGTTGGTAGTGACCCTGCATACGAAATTGATCCATGTCTTTAGCGAAACGAACCGCAAGTGCTTGTATACATATTTGTAATCACGTTCTCTGAAACGGATCTAACAATCGATGAATTTGCTAACTATATAGGCATTTAGGGGAGCGAAAAATCGATCTAGTCCTACGACTAGGTATATCTGGGAAAATTCGTATTCTCTATTTTCACCCGCTTATGTGGCAGTGGGCGGGGCACATTGCACATAGAACCGATGGCCGTTGGGGCAGAAAAGTTCTCAAGTGGCGACCACGTACTGGCAGGCGCAGCGTGGGTAGACCCCCCATGCAAAAGGTGGACTGAGGATCTAGTAAAGGTCGCTGGATGCGAGTGGTGCAGGAGCGGTCATTGTGGCACTCTTTGGGGGAGGCCTATGCCCATATTTCGGATGATGATTTTCACCGGAGCAGAGCTCTTTGCCCATGTATCAACCATTAGTAGCGATCAGTATCCCGACTGCGAGTTCTAGGACGAAAAAGTGCACTAAAACAGCTTGACACGTGACCCACTTTAGAGTTCGCGTGTTTCTGTGATCCGTGGAAGACTGCCACACGATACATTTGGGAGGTCGCGAATTTAGTTGTCTGACAAATTGGGTTTATGTATAGCTTAGCTGCCCGCGCGGCCCCGCCCGCGAATTATCGAGAACACAGGCGGATAAATCATAACCTATTTCCATCTTGAAGGTCCATTCTTTAAACCCGAATTCTGCCCCTGCCATGCATACTGATACACCAAGTGTATGCAAGCCTTGGTCAGTTCTAACGCGAGAGCACGAACTCAAGATATCCTTTACGGAGCAACAAGCATGAAAACAGGCTGGTGGCGGAGTGCCATAGACTAGCGAAGTCAGCGAAGTCGGTCTATATCCTTGGACCTTCCGTTTACAATCGTCTGCCAGATAGCATTAGAAATGCACCTTCCACTGCAGGATTTAAATCCAGATAAAATAGTGGCTTTTCGAAAATACATTTTATCAATATGACGAATTTTTCAACATAGGTACCATTGGCCATATGACATTGTTATCGCTGGGGGCAATAACACGCGACGTGAGCTGAATGAGATGGAGAATGGGAGTGAGAAATGGGAACTGGCTTACTTGAATATGTAGGTAAGGTTGTTCTGTGTACTGGGCCGCGACGACTTAAGCGGCTTGCCGTGCTGATATGATGGATGGGCTGAGTAGGAGTCTTCTTCTGGTTTCGAGCCGACCTTGAGCTGATGAAAGTCTTCACGCACACTGAGGGTTATAATTCACTCGCGCGCCTAGTTTTGAGCTGATGAGCCACGTAACGTCACAGTCACTACAATAAGGGTACCGGCCGGTATAATCACGACACTTTCGTAGGTTCAGGTGAGCACGGAACGCTGGGATTGAGATACACGTCAGTGCGCGACGGCGGTCAAATGGCTACTCTCGCGGCGCGTCGCTTGCGTCGGCACGTCAACGAGTGAATCGATGAATGATTGAACGAGTTACCTATATCGTCGCGCCGATGGCGCGAACATCCTGGGGGGCCCGTAGTAGAGCCTCTTCCTGAGCTGAATCCAATGGAAACCTGGCTATCTTTAGCACAGGTCTGCGCAGATGTCCACTGGCGGTGTCCAGATCCACAACTCGGATCACTCCATCCTTGCCAGGTATTGTGCGGGTAATTCGACCCAGTCTCCATTGCAGCGGTGGCAAGTTATCTTCCTTGATGAGCACGAGTTCGCCAACTTGAGGAGGCGATGAAGGGGAAAGCCATTTTGAGCGGGTTTGGAGAGTATGGAGGTAAGATCTAGTCCACAGAGTCCAAAAGCGTTGAGAGAGAGCTTGTATGAGCTGAAAGCGTTTAAGAGCAGATAACGGCCTGTCATCAAAGGACGGCTCGGGCAGAGTAGTGAGTGGACGGCCTATGATAAAATGTCCAGCGGTTAAGGGTTCAATGTCCGTAGGGTCGGATGAAAGTGGGCAGAGAGGTCTAGAGTTGAGTACAGCCTCGATTCGTGTCAGGAGTGTGGAGAATTCCTCAAAAGTAAGGTGCTGTTCACCAACTACACGATAGAACAACTGTTTCGTAGATTTGACGTTAATTTCATGTAAGGCACCGAACCAAGGCCCCTTGGGGGGGTTCAGCAACCAGGTTACCTGCTGGTTGGCGAGCTGGTGTGTGATTGCATCATTATTTTCAGCGAGGAAGTTTTGAACTTCTTTGAGATGATTTCTAGCGCCTACATAATTCGTGCCGCAATCCGATCTAATTAGAACTGGTGTACCGCGACGCGAGACAAATCTTTGCAACGCTGCAAGAAAGGCTTCCGTGGTAAGAGCGGAGACTGCCTCCAAATGAACTGCCTTCGTTGAAAGGCACACAAATATACAAAAGTACGCCTTTAACAGTTTAGCGTTCCGTAACGTGCTAGACTTAACGAGAAATGGGCCGGCAAAGTCAGTCGTGACTTGGCTAAATACAGGTTGTGGGTTAACCCTATCTGCTGGAAGGTCAGCCATAAACGGGGCTGCTGGTTGAGCGCGAGTTCGGAAACATCTAATACATTTGAACACACGGTGTCGGATCGCACGGCGAGCGGATAGTATCCAGTATTGCTGGCGGAGCATTGCGTGTAGAGTGTCAGCGCCAGGATGGCAGTGCACTCTGTGGTAATGGTCAATGATGAGGTCAACGAGCGGGCTTGAGCTGGGAAGAATGAGTGGGTGTTGAGCGTTGTACCTAAGTGACGCATGAGAGAGACGACCACCGACTCTCAAGAGCCCATCTTTCAAGAATGGGGAGAGACGCTGGAGTCGATTGCTGCAGAGTTTATTAGTGTGGAGACGATGAATGTCTTCTGCAAACTCATTCCGCTGAACAGAGCGGACCCAGAATAACAGAGCTTCTCTCCGTTCACAGGCTGTCAACGGTCCAGAGCGACGTACATCTGGGCCGTGCTTACAATTATAAATGAAGCGCTTGATACAAGCCGTCACTCCGACGAGCTTGTCAAAAGAGCTGAAGCGGGTAAGCAGATCATGATCCAGATCAGGAACTGCTATATGAGCTGGCACACTTTTTGGCTTAAGGCCTGGTAAAGCGTGATGACCCAGAGCGGCTGGCATCTGGGGCCAGGTATGAGGAGGCTCTTTGAGCCAGCTGGGAGACCACCAGAGGTCATGGGTTGATAGAGATTGGGCTGACATACCCCTGCTTGCACAGTCTGCAGGGTTGAGGTTCGTAGGGACATGCCTCCACCTAGGGCTGATCGGGCTAGACGTTATTTTAGCCACTCGGTTGGCTTCAAATGTCTGGAGTCGGTGAGGGGGCGTGTTGAGCCATGCTAACACTATTGTGCTATCTGACCAACAGGTATGTTGTTCTATAGCAATGTGAGCTGACAATTTAGCTGACAGTCGTGTCATGAGCTGTGATAAAAGAGCTGCAGCTGAGAGTTCCATTTTGGGAATTGAGAGGCGATTCTTGATAGGAGCGACCTTCGACTTGGCAATGACCAGATGCACATTGACAAGTCCATTGGCATCGAGCTCGTGCAGATAAGTGACAGCACCATAACCGGCTTCTGAGGCGTCCGCGAACCCGTGAAGTGAGTAAGTGGACGTGGGCTTGTATTTGCAGATGTGCCGAGGTAAGCGGAGATTTGAGAGTTGAGGAAGGTCTTGTGAGATGTGCTGCCATTCTGTGTGAACTTCATCGGGGGTGGGCTCGTCCCATCCCAGTTTCAGAAGCCATAACTTCTGTAAAAGTAGCTTTGCGCGGAGTATGACGGGTGTAACCCAACCATTGGGGTCGTACAGCGAAGCTACTGTGCTGAGGATTGAGCGTTTTGTGACTTGGGTCAGTGAGGGGAGAGAGATGCAATAAGTGAACTCATCCGATTGAGGAATCCATTGTATACCTAATACTTTAATGGAATTCGATTCTGGGCTGATGTCGAAGTCTTTAGGCATGTCACATTGGTCATCTGGGAACCGATTAAGGAGCTGAGAAGAGTTGGAGGTCCATTTACTGAGCTGAAAACTACCTAGGGCCAGTAAGTTAATCAACTCTGTTTGGAGCGCTTGAGCAGACTCCACAGAGTCATGACCACAGAGTATATCATCGACGAAAACTGAATTGCGTAGGACCTGAGCAGCGTGCGGGTAGTGATGACCTTCGTCATCCGCCAATTGGAGCAGAGTACGGAGGGCGTGGTACGGGCTTGAGCGTAATCCATAGGAGACGGTATTTAGTGCGTAAGTGAGCAGGGGCTGGTCCGGTGAAGACCGCCAGAGAATGAGCTGATACTGTCGTTGGTCTGGGTGGATGAGTATGTTTCTGAACATCATTCTGATGTCAGTACTGAAAACTATGGGGTGTATCCTGAAAGACATGATAATGTCAACTATATCTTGCTGGAGAGCTGGACCTGTGTGCAGGCAATCATTAAGACTGACGCCATTTGAGCTTTTACTGGACCCATCAAAGACAGTGCGTAACTTGTCGGATCCCGATTTGAAGATGCCGTGATGAGGAATGTAGAAATGAGGCTTGTTCGCGAAGGTACTTGGGTGGCATGGTGACATGTGTCCTAGGTTGAGATAGTCGCTCATAAATTCAACATATTTAGAGCGTAGGGGCGGATTTGCTTGTAGTTTCCTTTCCAGTGTAAGAAACCTGCGTAGTGCAATGGCATGAGTGTTGCCTAAGGCCGGCGCATTTGGTAGAAACGGCAGTGTTACCATATAGCGGCCTGATGGATCTCGGGTGGTTGTAGTACGGAAAATTTCCTCGCACTGCTCTTGTAATGGGCTGGTCTGTACATGAGGTTGTGGTTCTTCTGTCTCCCAGAACCTCTCAAGGTTCTTGTAAATGTCATGTGTGGGTACGTCAGATTCTGGCTGAGAGCTGGTAATATGAGCTGAGTTGGCCTGGTTTGCAGGTGTTGCATATAAGTCCTCAATGGGTCCTATCAATGCGAAGTCGAAAATCGTGCCGAAGGCTATGGGCTTCCCTCGGCCTAAGGAGACCTTAGTCCCGTCCAGAACTTGGCCGAGAACATCAGAACCTAACAAGAGATCGATTGGAGCGGGTGTGTTATATCCTTGATCTGCTAAGGGAATATTTGGCTGGCCTCTCACTTGTGCTATGTGTGGGACCTTTTGTAACGGTAGATAACCGGTAACGTGTTTTAAAATATGCGCAGTAGCCGTAATCGTGGGTGTGTCATGATGTGTAGGTCGACAGATTATTGTGATTGATGCCTTTGATTCCTGTGTGTGGTGGTTGCCCACTCCTGTGATTTTGAGTGATGTTGAGTTTTGTGGTAACTTTAAATTACGAGCCATGCGCTGAGTGATAAGTGTGAGCATACTACCGCAATCTAGCAGGGCTCGTGCTGTGTGAAACTGGCCATTTACGTCTGCTATTTTTAGCGTGACGGTAGGCAATAATATGGGCTGATTGATTGCGTGCTCATCCTGTCGTGGGTAATCACAAGAGGAATGATTCGCTGTTGGTGGAGCTGATCGCGGTGAGCGAGCTTGAGATGTCTGGGTATGGGCTGAGTGTGTGTGGTCTGCGTGTGAGTGTGTGTGTTCTGGGTGTGAGTGTGTGTGCTGATTGTCTTCCTCTTCACAGTGTTCAGTTATTGTAGGTAGTCACGATTGACCACCTGCTCGGGACGTACTGGGCGAGCGAGGGTGGTCCTGAGACGTGGGTTTCGCCTGTGAGGCGTGTGCCGAGAACGGTTGGTACTCATTAGCTGGACGCGTCCTGGGCTGTTCTCTCAGATGTGGAGGTAGGAGATGAGCGGACGAATGAGTTGGAGAAGAAGCACCGGGGCGGTGAAGAGATGTGTGGTGTCTGTCATTCCCACACTCTTTGCAAGCCTTCGTGGACTTGCACTCATTCTCATAATGGGGGCCTAGGCAGCGTCGGCAGCGGTTGCGGGCCTGAACAAAGTCCCAACGGCCTTGTATTGGTTGGTCGTTGTACCGTGGGCAGGCGATGAGCTTGTGCCCTCTTTCTCCGCAGTATGGGCAGGGCATGGTGTTGGTGGTGTTTGCGTCTTGAGGTGACGGTTGAGCTGAGTAAGTCGGCCTGTGCTGAGCTGAATAGTCTGACCGGCTCCTAACCGGGGTCATGGGACGTGATTCATGATACGCAGGCTGTCGGGGCGGGCCTCGAGGAAAGTTTACGGGAGACTGCCTGCGGTACTGAGCTGGTTGTGGCGAATGCTGAGTGAGTTGGGAGGTGCTGGGCTTGGGTGAGCTGGACCATTCGGTCTCTACACAACGCGCGTGCTCTTCCAAGAAGGTGATCAGGTTCTTGAGGGTGGGCAGAGACTGGCGTGATCCGTACTTTCGTTCAAAAAGTGTCCGAAGTTCACCTTTAAGTTTTCGCACTACTATAGACACAAAAACATAGTCACTTTCTTGCATGGGCAGATCGAGGTTATTGAGGGCGCATTGCGCGGAAATGAGCGGAGTTAAAAAGAGCGTGCGTATATCGGAGCGCACGTGAATGTTGGGCAGTTCAATGATGATATCTACAAACCGGTCGATCAAGACCCGACGATTTTCATAGCGCCGAGTTAGAATATTCATCGCTACGGCGAAATTGTCGTTGGTGAGCTGGAGGTGGGATACCATACTGCGTGCCTCGCCTGTCAGGCACGAGAGCAGGTAGTGGAGCTTTACGGCATCCGAAATGATGGTCATGTCGTCCGTTAAGCTCCTGAAGATGGTAATGAAGGACGGCCAGTCTTCAACCTTTGAGCTGAACTTTGGGAGCGTGATTTTGGGTAGCACAGTTGTAGGCGTGGCAGACGTGGAGGGGTGAGAAGTCTCTGGGAGGGCCGCAGTCACGCTCAATTTGTCGAACGCGACTAGGATGTAATTGTAGTCCGTTACCGCGGTGTCATAATGTTTTGTGTAGACGGCTTCGGTCTCGTCAGTGAGTTCCTCGTCGTCTAGTATTTCATAATAGACGTCCTCTAGCTTGGATTTATAGAGGTCTACTTTTGTGTACCGAGCCGTGAAATCCGACAATGTATATTTTTTCGTATCCTTTGCTAGTGCTGCCTCCGCAATCTCCTTGAGCAGAGTAATTGCCTTTGTTGCCTCTCGGAAGATGGCTGCTTGCGATTTGGACGGCATGGTGTTGTTTATGTGTACTTAAATGAGTTGAGAGACAAAAAAAATAAAAAAAAAAAAATAATAATAATTTAAAAAATATGACACCCTGTATGATGACTTGTGATGAGCTGACTAACAATTGACTGTTACACCAATGTGAATTTGTCAACAAAAGATAAAAAACCAAAAAAAATTGTTGCACAAAAAAAAAATTCTCCCTGGACACCCTGTGTTTCACGATGTAAGTTACCTAATGAGTAGGTACTAATTTGAGTGAGGGAAATAAGAAACTATATTAACCACTAACCAATGTGGAGTGTTACCAAGTTGTGGCTTGTCTCTAATAGGTACTTGTCATCGGGCAGATATTATACGGTTATTGAATTTTGAGCCTTATCCTCTGAGCAGTAAAGTTGCTTTTTAATGTATTATTTTAGATCTGCGAGCTGTTCAATTGTTTACAAAAATTAAACGTTTATTTATGCCTAGTTATATGTATCTGTTACATGTATGAGCTGGAGAATGAATTTAGTACCTATGAGGTATTCGTAATTATGACGGCGCTTTAAAAATTTTGCTTTAGAATAATGATGCAATCAAACGTGTCTTTTTGAAATGAGCGGTTTCGTAAGTTATATCTATAGGTTATTCTACACACTGTCTGATTACGTTTCGAGAATGTTTGCTTTTAGAAAATAGCTTATAAAGGGCTGAAGACCGCTGTAAGTGATCGGTAACTCAGGGTAGCTACCTACAGAACGGACGGAATGTTCTCGAATGTGCAGAATTTCGTAGGCAAATAAATGAGATGTGGTACTTTTTGGTAATGTACCTTTGTTTGAAATGGGCTGAGTTTACATGTAATGTTATATATTACGTTATGAGTTGAATAATTTGGGCGAAAGAATTAATTTTTTTTTTTTGAAATGTGGGTGGATTTTTTACCTAACTGGGTGTGCTTTTTCGAGCAAAAGAAAGACTGCTTATCCAAAGGGCTGGTGTGGGTGGGGTTTTTCGAAGGACCAAAGAATCCGGTTCGAAGGACCAAAGAATGTTATCGCTGGGGGCAATAACACGCGACGTGAGCTGAATGAGATGGAGAATGGGAGTGAGAAATGGGAACTGGCTTACTTGAATATGTAGGTAAGGTTGTTCTGTGTACTGGGCCGCGACGACTTAAGCGGCTTGCCGTGCTGATATGATGGATGGGCTGAGTAGGAGTCTTCTTCTGGTTTCGAGCCGACCTTGAGCTGATGAAAGTCTTCACGCACACTGAGGGTTATAATTCACTCGCGCGCCTAGTTTTGAGCTGATGAGCCACGTAACGTCACAGTCACTACAATAAGGGTACCGGCCGGTATAATCACGACACTTTCGTAGGTTCAGGTGAGCACGGAACGCTGGGATTGAGATACACGTCAGTGCGCGACGGCGGTCAAATGGCTACTCTCGCGGCGCGTCGCTTGCGTCGGCACGTCAACGAGTGAATCGATGAATGATTGAACGAGTTACCTATATCGTCGCGCCGATGGCGCGAACAGACATTTATATAATTTATTAAGATAAATAGAACAATGTATAATAAATAACAACCATTATGAAAAAATGTAAGTACCTAAACCTAATTAGGTATTTATAATTAGAGCATACCTACTTTAAAATGACCTATAACAATTGTTATCAATAAAATTTTCATTTCATTAAACTAGTGAAATAATTTTGAAATTGGATGTGTAGTTCCGTAGATTACCCCCTAGATACAAAGGTACAACCTCACAGGTTTTTGCTCTATAATATTAGTATACAATATTAGACGATTTAGACGACCGGTTAGCCTAGTTAGTGACGCTGCCTACGAAGCTGAAGGTCCTGGGTTCGGATCCTGGTAAGGGCAAATATTTGTGTGATGAGTGATGAGCATGAATATTAGTTTCAGAGTCTTGATGTTTTCTATGTATTTAAGTATTTATATCTATTAAATATATCATCGTCTAGTTAGTGTTTGTGTTATGGGTATAACACAAGCCTTATTGAGCTTACTGTGAGACTAGTTCGATTTGTGTAAGATTGACCCCTTATACAGCGTGGAACGGATCTATGGACTTTCCCGCAAGAGGGGGATTATTAAGCGTTAGTTTAGTACGTAAAATTTTCCAGATAAACTATGTTAATATTTCCAACTTTCAAGTTAGAGATCATCAAACTTTTGTGCAAAAAGCTGCATATTACAACCCCAACGGCCCTTCAATTCTCGCCGCTCACCGCGGTCGCCGCCGCTAATAGTCGCGCGAAGTCGTGGCCAGGCCGTTAGGGTTGTAATATGCAGCTTTCTGCACAAAAGTTTGATGAGCTCTAACTTGAAAACGGTTGGAAATATTTATCTGGAAAATTTAACGTACTAACGCTTAATACGTAATCCCCCTCTTGCGGGTAAGTCCATCGTTCCGTTCCACGCTGTATACATATATCTTAAGCTTTTGTATCGGAACCCTGAAGGGTCCCATCAACGCTCATCATATCAGCCGTTTCGTCCACTGCTGGACATAGGCCTCCCCCAAAGAGTTCCAAAGTGACCGGTCCTGCGCCACCCGCATCCAGCGGACTCACCGGACTTTATCAGGTCATCAGTCCACCTTGTGGGAGGCCTACCAACGCCGCGCCTTCCGGTACGTGGTCGCCACTCGAGAACCTTTCCGCCGCATCGGCCATCAGTTCTACGTGCAATCTGCCCCGCCCACTGCCACTTAAGTTTAGCGATTCGGAGGGCTATATCGGTTACCTTGGTTCTGCTCAACGTACTCAACCCATCAACGCTCAACGTACTGTATTTCCACATAGTTTTCCCATTATAAACACTTTCTCTCGACTTTTCAATTTCGACTTGAACCCACGTAAATAGAAATAAGTTTCCCGTCTCTTTCATCGTAAATCAATTCATTACGTTTTCTCATTTTCTTTTTGTGAAGTTGCTTTACGAGACTCTGGGGGCAAATATTTGGAATCGGAGTACCTAAAACTGCCATGTACATTGTACGTAGTCAATGGAAGTTTTTTCGAATGAAGTCGTTTATTACTTAGTTGTTTGTTTTTGTAAGCTTTATATACAGCGTGTATTTTTAATATTACCTCAAATTGTAACCAGAGGTAGGTGTTAGGGCTATGAACCGATATTGCAAGATTTTTTTTCTCAACTACTAACTTTTTTTTCCCATACAAAATAATTCAGCGCGCAATGTATCACTACATTGTCTTACTGATGTGACGTCACAGCTGTCACAAGTAACCCGCTTCTTCCATGTGTCAAATGATTGTAAGCATTACATTGCTGCTCGATAAATTTTCAAAAATTAATTACGCTTTGTTAGTTAAGACTAACATGAAATTTTGTTACAATATCGGTTCATAGTACTAAAAGCTACGTATGGTTAAAATTTGAGGTAATATCATACAGGCTTTATATTAACTTGCACTGTTCTTATTGAACAAGCTTGGGCAAAAAATATTTTTCCGGCGTCTGCCAGGTCGCATTTCAACCGATTCTCGTCAAATTTTGTGAGCAGGTTCAATAATTATGTAGAATTTTGTGAGCAGGTTCAATAATTATGTAGAATTATGTGAGCAGGTTCAACAATTATGTAGAATTTTGTGAGCAGGTTCAACAATTATGTAGAATTTTATGGTTGATTCAGTTTTAGAAAATTTTCGCGAGTTCTACAGCTTATATAGCCACAAGTTTAAGTAAATACATAAGTAGGTTGTGTTAAAATTTCATATTACAGCCACTTGCTGCACGTGCATACTTATGTAAGTTCGGTGACAATGCAATAATATGGCGCCACTGAGCTGATCTGATGAAGAAGACGGAAGGTCATAGCAATCCAAAGCTACACAGGATAAACCCGTCGTGTTTAAATTCATCATCATCATCATGTCAATGTCAGCCTAAAGACGTACACTGGTGGACATAGGGCCCCAAAGAGTGCCAAAATTACCGGTCCGGCGCCGCCCGCATCCAGCGGACTCCCGCGACCTTTACCAGGTCATCAATCCAAAAAGGGTTCTTACGGTTTCTTTATAAGAAAAAATATGGATATTATCTATTTTATATCCACAAAATTTATATTGGGCGTATTAGGTTTTAATTCACTTGAGGTGAGGCGTAACTGTGTGTTACTAACGAGCACTTGCAAAATGTTTAGAGGATGTTCAGACTGTCCAGAGCTGGTGGGTCAGGTGGCGCGTCTGCTAGTCCCCTCACTGCCGAAGTACAATTATCGCCTGCGTAACCGACTTCTGCTAGCTGCTCCAGAGGCACGCACCGTAGCGCGCAAAAACTCTCCGTTTGTCATGGCAGACTTAATGCCATGAGGAATTCTTTACCAGTAAACCACTGGGTTAAACAGAAACATTCTGTGTTCTTTGCATTTAGTATTTTTTTTAAGTTCAAAGTGTTTATTGCCAGAACATCTATTTGTATACAAAAGATTTCAAACAACACATTTATTTATTTAAGCCTTATATTTTATTTCCTTAATAATTAATAAAAAAACAATACATATAAAAACGAAAACAAATTAAGAAACTACTTAAATACATTTTTACAGAACCTTAAAACTAAATTTTCTCAAACTTGCAATGAAATGTTGACATGAATTACTTCAAATTAGGTCCGGAAATACTACGTATCCGGTGCGACTAGTGAAGATGATATGTAAAGGAATTTCATACAACTTTACACACCTAGGCCTGCAAAGCAACCGTCTTTTGTTTATAAACGTCAAATTGTGACAGAACGTCTTGGCATTCAATCACCAAAAAAAAAAAAGATTAGGACTAATGTTAATGTCACCGGATAAAACTTTGCTTCAAACAGGTTAAAAAAAAGTTTGGCGCGTAAATTGAAAAAAAAAATATTTTCTTGTTGGCCGGATTTGTCAATAGTTCGTAATTATTTTGAAACTTTCTAATAAAAGCCATCGATTTCGAAATGAGTTCGGACGAAAATGATATGGAATTGAACTGTACGCGTCCGGAATTGCGAGCAGAAAGAAGTAGCCATGAATAATTTACTGCCCCCGAAATCAAAAGTTATAGGTACATGACGGCGTATGAAAATTTCATAAAAATTTAAGTGTTTTCTTTGTTGTAGTGCCTCGTCTATATAAGTAGTTAGATATAAGTTCATGTACCTATAAAGTAATACTTAATTTAGGGAATAAGCGGAATATTTGTTAGTAAGAAATGTGGGACACAATTATAGGTTATGATGTGACAGCACTGACAGCTATCAGAAACGTATTATTTAGTTGTACGAATAAAACAAATTAACTACTTTTTATTTCATTGCAAGTTTGAGAAAAGTACTATACAAATCGCGGCGAGAAACGGGGTTGCCGGCCGCGTATCCCTATGCGCGTAGTCTATGGCGTCTATATGTACTTGGCCTGCAACCCTTCGTTTCCCGGCCTCTATAGTAATGTACTATTAATTTAATAACTAACATTAATTTTCTTACAATATTATCAAGATTCCAACATTATTAGCCTACATTATATTGAATGTAGGCTAATAATGAAACTATGAATTTACTTTTTTACAATGTCCAGTTATTGTTATATTTTTTGCCAATTGATGTTAATTAATCCTAATGAAATTATGTTTATATTTATTTAAGTAAGTAGTCATTTATAGAGTAAAAACATTTACTTAATAGTCAGTTTGTGATATTTTTTTTTAAATTGGCCATTTGAGCAGTTTTTAATATCCCCTAGAACAAAATTAGTATTGCCACACAAAACCCATTTTTCTTACAAATTTGTGTTTTCGAAAGAGGAAAATGTAGTTTTAGCCTATTTCGTGTAAACCGTGAAAAAACCTCTGCTTCAAATAGCGAGACACAGTACACAAGCAAGGAAAAGACTCTAGTAGATGGGTCATTCTCAAATAGTTAAGAATTTCCCAAAAGTAAAATATTGTAATATTTATTTATATAATAGCTGTCCTTATCAACCTGTTGGTCCGTATATAAAAAAAGAACAATTAAGTATTAGTAGCGTTAACTTTTGCTCATGGTTGTGACTAGTTAATCACATTATTTGAGAAATACCCAGATTGGAACAGCGGCTTACATACATGGTTTCAGGTAATGGGTGTTACATACCGCCCTAATACACTTTTTTGTACAAGGAAAGCTGTTATCATATCCACAGGGTTGCCCCAGATTAGTAACCCATATCTCAAGATAGACGACATATAGCATATATATTAATATAACTCAGTCCAGTAAACAAAAATTCAAAACGATACTTTGCCTAATTTGGGCACAATCTTTAATACGAATTAACCCCACCATAAAGCCCTTAAAAGGGGAGGTAATTTTATGAAGGCACTTTCGTTTATAAATGTCGGAAAGTAAACAGTGTAACGAATCGCCCTTTTTATTCTACCTTGTTCGGTTTTATTTTTGCGGAAAAGGGTAGCATTTATAAGATTAAGTTTCGGTCATTTAGAATTATTATTAAGCAATCGTCTTAAGTGTGCTTTTCTTGAAATATTGAAGGAACTGCTGATGTTTAATGTATTGTGAGGGGGTTTGAGCTTTGAGGCTTGATTTTAGCTGATGCTGCTGTGCTTCTTAAAGTGACACGCTCATGATGATTGGCAGACGGCAATTTAATTTTTGTTGATATGAAATATTTAATCCAGGGGAATGAAAACGAATCTATAGATTTTGTATAATTCAAATCTTGCTTGACTTTTGGGATTTTCTATATAATAACAATACAATTCTTTATTTCGGACAGTACAAATCCATAGCTTGTTAGTAAAGTTCAAAATTGCGCTACACTTTTTTATTTGCCCTACCCAAAACTTAATAATAGGGCCATACCTTTCTGCAACCGCATTCAGGATGCTGTTGGAGCAGTGAGGCGATATTTTTGCGGATTATAGCGTGGAATCCGTCTGTTCGGGCATCCGCAAACATACCCGACGCACTACACCACCTAGGCAACCCAATCAGCATCCTGAATGCGTTGTTATAATGTATGCGTAGGGCATTATAAGCACGCTGCGTATACCTGGTCCACAGGCTACCCGAGTAAAAGGATTGGCAATATATCAAATGTCGTTTTTATTGATTTTGACTGTATCCATACTAATATTATAAAGGTGTGTCTTCCTGTTTGTCTGCCTTTGTGTCTGTCTGTCTGTCTGTAACCTATTCACGCTTAAACCGCTGAACCGATTTAGATGAAATTTGGTATAGAGATAGTTTGAGCCCGGGGAAGGACATAGGATAGTTTTTATTTTGTCCCGGAAATCATCCCCTAAGGAGATGAAATGGGGGGTGAAAGTTTGTATGGAGCTACGATATAAACGAGTTCCACGCGGACGGAGTCGCGGGCAGAAGCTAGTGTGGTTATAACTCGAGTTTTCGATGTTACGTCAACAATCGATCGATTAATTCCGTAGTCGCCCGATCGAATGTTTCAGTACTTATCATAAACATTTAATAAGACTAGGAATAGTAGGAATGACTGGTCTAGTCAAATCTCGAGTTAGGTTGTGAATAGAAAATGCCAAATTACTAGAACCTCCTCCTCTCCCATGCATGATGATGTACTCTTATATCTATGATACAAAGTGAGTCAGAATATAGTTGGCAATGTTCCGAGCAATAAACCGCCGCTAGGCAGCATCCCGGTCAAGGGGCTGGGTCAAGGGCCGGCTTGTTCATAAGCTGAACGGTTTTGTGTTACTCGGCCCTGCTGAGCAGAAGTGACATTTACTTCATGTCTTTGGCATGGAATGGTTGATACAAGCCTCCTTAAGAGCAATGCCTAGCTGAGCAACTTTTGAAATCTCAAATTTTTGACGCAATGTTTCTGTCGCACTGTTTTGGGCGGCGGGAACTGTCTATGCAATAAGGACAACTGCAGCTCGAACTCAAATTCCCACGCAACAAACTCAAAAATCTAGGTTTCGCTCTCGACTATTTCCTCCTCCAAAACGCAACCAATCATCATAAAATTTTAGCCTACGCCGCTGTGTTTTGATTTTATGGATATTTTTGTTATACCCATTTGTATACTGCGCCTTTTTTGCAGCCATTTCAATTAAGCCGTTTTTGCGATTTTTGAGGTGCTGTATGTTTCTTTAAAATAAAAAGATCCAAAAAAGCGAAACATAGCGGCATAGATATTGATGATATTGACCTTATTTGAAGAGATCATTTCTCTAGGTTCAAAAACTAGGGAGGAAACAGTCGAGAGCGTTTTTTATGGGAAAATCGCAGATAGGCATTCCTCTTAATCACGCATGGTATAACACATTATTATTACTGCGGAATATGACACAGGCTTATAAGGTAAACGTGCTATTGCACACGTATGACATGGGCACTTTACCACCCGACAACATTCGTCTTAAGGCGACGTAGGTTCACGGTCTTCTCTCCCTCTCACTGAGCATACACGTGAGCGAGATGGAAGTGCGTGTTCGGAAGCGCGAATATCATGATTTTTAATGTTAATTTTGTGTGCGTTTAAATAAATAAAAAAGTATTAGTTAAGTTCCCTCAAACATGATATTGCCGATTTTTAGAACCAATTTTGCGCATAATTTGTTACGAATTTTTTAAGTGTATTTTAGACCTGTGTTCGTGATTTTTGTCTATCGAGTGAAGTCAAAAACTCAGGATTCGAATAGCTATAGTCCCTCGAGAAAGGCCTCAAGATTGCTAATTAAATTTAGGGTAGCCGTATTTTATGGATATTTTTGTTATACCCATTTGTATACTGCGCCTTTTTTGCAGCCATTTCAATTTTTGAGGTGCTGTATGTTTCTTTAAAATAAAAAGATCCAAAAAAGCGAAACATAGCGGCATAGATATTGACCTTATTTGAAGAGACCTTATCCAAACAAGCGCTACGACTTTTTTTAAATCCGTTATCTGAGGCTACGTCGCCTAATACTGAATGCAAAAAGCTCACTGTCCTAGTCCTTCTTGACTTTAGTAGTGCATTCAATACAGTAGACTTTGATATACTTCTTAGCATACTCCACAGACTCAATGCCAGTCAAAATTATCTCTCATGGTTTCGTGACTACCTCTATGGTAGGCACCAGCGCGTTAGGATCGATGACAAGATGTCCGAATGGTGAGAACTTTACGCTGGTGTCCCGCAGGGAGGAGTGCTTTCGCCGCTTCTATTTTAAATTTTTATTAACGGTACTACCGAGTCTCTTAGTTCCTCTTACCATCTATACGCGGATGACCTTCAGATCTATGCAGCGGCTAGTTTATTGATCCATCCTTAATTTGTCAAATTAATAGCGATTTAGAATGTACATACGTCGTTGGGCGTGTAACTACGTTCTGCAAGTAAATGCTAAGAAATCGCAAGCAATTGTCATTGGTAGTCCTTACTATGTAAGTAAACTCTCTCTCATTTTTATTGGGACTGTCATCCCTTCACCTCTACCGTCAGGGATCTGCTGGGCAAAGGTCTCCTTCTCTTCCTTCGGCGTGTTTCTTGCTACTACTGTTCTACTCTTATAAATCTTTAAACTCACAGGGGTGCATCTAAAAAGAGCTCAGAAAATGTTGTTGAGTGAATGGGGGTTTTAAATTCCTATTTGTAATACCAAAAGTTTATACTACTTAGTGAAATATATTTCAAAGTTTATCATGAGCACGCTCTATAGGTAGTATACCGTCTAAAATTCAGCTACTAAACTTAAAACCGAGTGCAATCTGTGTTGACGAAACGCCAATATTTGGCGCCAGGTTAAACTAACATGGTGCACTTGGATTTGTACCGTATTCACCGGACTTAGAGTTCAAAATTCAATTCAGTTTGCAGTCGAGTGCACTAATGGTAGTTGCGAAATCAAGTTAGTACTTCGTGCTTTTGCTTGCATGTTCAGTTACTACATAGTAGATAGATACCGTTAATACGTAGCGACGGAGCGTTGCTTAGTAGAAGCTCGGGTGGAATCTATCCAAATACAAATACGTTTAAAGGATGACTCACGCTAGAACGGGCCGTGTCCAGCCCGGGCTGTTTTCTAAGAAAAACGACGGCGTTTTTGCGCGGCCGAGCCATACCCAAGCCGACACCGAGCCGCTTTCAAGCCTCGGCCGTGGCTCGGCCGGGCTTGAAGTTGGCTCGGCCGCTGTCGCGAAGCCACTTCTGGTCACTCTCATGGCCGCGAATGAGAACCTATAGCACTCAAGCTAAGACACCTGTATTAGCATATATGCAACTATAAACATACCCTTACAATACCACCATTGATACTGTCCCAATTCACACGCTATTATTCCAGTTACCCGGGTGCACCCTTGACTGATGATGATATGGCCTGAAGCCGAGACTACCGAACTACCCTGTTGTTACACTTGTAACTAATCCTCTAACACTAAAGAACTACACAACTAAGAACTGTGTTGTGTGTCCTACAGGTCACGTACATGCGCGACCTGTAGGAAAACCTTATTCATCTACATGATATACCAATACGCCTCCCAAAGAGAATGAGACCTGTGGACGCACAAATACATCGCATCATAAACAATCATCGTCCGATCTGTGTAAGCACATGAACACACGTGTAAATAATACCAAATCGTTACAATATCATAGGATGCATCGAAAGTGATTATGGAAAGAACTCACCCTGGTTTTCCTGCAAATCAACCACTACAAAACCACACTTAACTGTTCGTTCCCAATATAGCCGTTAGGAACTCTGACAACCCGCCTACCCGTCAACATTGTTATAGAAATGATTCCTTGTAGGTGTTGCTACATAAGATAAATCGGCTGTTTGAGACATAGTTATAAACACCAATGTAAATACTATCGTGAATCATGACTATTCACGACAGCCGCCCAAAAACGCCGTCGTTTTTCTTAGAAAACGGCCCGGGCCAGACACGGCCCGTTCTAGCGTGAGTCATCCTTAAGACTCATCACAGCTCTGCTCCGGTGAAAATCATCATCCAAAATACGGGCACGGGCAAGATACGGGACCGCTCCTGCACCACTCGCATCCAGCGACCTTTACCAGATCCTCAGTCCACCTTTTACATGGGGGGTCTACCCACGCCGCGCCTTCCGGTACGTGGCATAGGCCTCCCCCAAAGAGTGCCACAATGACCGCTCCTGCACCACTCGCATCCAGCGACCTTTACCAGATCCTCAGTCTACCTTTTGCATGGGGGGTCTACCCACGCCGCGCCTTCCGGTACGTGGTCGCCACTCGAGAACCTTTCCGCCCCAGCGGCCATCGGTTCTACGTGCAATGTGCCCCGCCCACTGCCACTTAACTTTAGCGATTCGGATGGCTATATCGGTTACCTACCTTGGTTATGTTGCGGATAGCCTCATTTCTGATGCGATCACGCAGAGAAACTCCCAACATAGCCCTCTCCATTGCCCTTTGGGTGACTTTGAGCCTTCTTATGAGGCCCATTGTAAGCGACCACGTTTCAGTGCCATATGTCATCACTGGCAACACACACTGCACGGCTATCACAAGACGGCCGCGACATAGTCTCGAGCACTCTCGCACTATCCGTCTCTTTCTAAGTGGTCTAATAAGAGAGAGACAGATAGTGCGAGAGAGCTCGAGAGTATGTCGCGGCCGTCTTGTGATAACCGTGCAGGTCAAAGACTCTCGTCTTGAGACACTGCGGAATATTGGACGAAAAGATGTGCTGTAGCTTCCCGAACGCTGCCCAGCCGAGTCGGATTTTCGTGTATACCTAATAAGTATTTTTAGAAAACCCCGACCGGTTCGAACCCATGATTTCCAGCAAGTCGATCACGTAACGCATTGTACGTACGTTAAGGTTGATCTAAATGTATATGGAAAAATTACAGTTGAATTGTCCTAACGCGCGTTCGGATCGTTAGGAAGGTACATGATTACCCCTCAGATCGAAAGTCGCGAACTCTTTACCTGTCGGTTACAGTACTTACAGTTGGCTTTGTTTAAAACTAATAATACAAAATACATATGTATAGGTAACCGAAATCTACCTATGAGCCTATGACCCAAATAATTTTAATTTCCGTTGACCCTCGGAACAAAGAGCTTTAACCAAGTGTGCATAATGCATGTATTTGCTCATTCAATCAGTTGATTATAATAATGGCTGTGAAGTTTCATGCCGGAATTAACAGGTATTACCACGGAAAATGCAAATTTGATGACGTCACGCTTGTAGCCAGCAAAATGGCCTTTACAATTGAGTTTTAAATTAAATTTCAATTTCCTAATTATTTATGTGTTTTAAAATGTAAAATAATATATTTCAATAAATGTACTTATGGAGAGTAAGTAGTCTACAGGTTTTTAAAGGGCCGCCAACGTGCATGCGGCATGCAAAAAATACATACCCACCTTTTATACCACGAGTCACAACGATGCGTGCGGTGGTAAGATAATTTTAAACTTCACGATTCTCAAATTATTTTTACTAAACGTATTTTCTTACAAGGTTTTGAATCACTTATTTTTTTATTTCTGTGACCTTAAATTGGTTTACGATGCCATTCGAACCAGTTTGGAAGCAACTGAAGCAAGTACATTTAAAGGACATTAATACCCAAAAAATCGAGTTAAAGACGGACCTCGCTGACAGCAGCCGAAACGCTTCATACTGATTGGCTTTAAAGTATGACGTCACACCGTGCAATTTGTACTAACCGTTGCATGGAAAATTAAGTAAATTGGTGTTTCGGTCGCGAAATACTGCGTTTAGGTCCATAGTTGTCATACAAATTTGTTTCTATAAAAGCGTAAGGATTCTATTGGTACCTTTAAATTTACTCTTGGACAATAAATAAAAAAAACTTTTTTTTCTTAACTTTCAAGGTTCATATCTTTTTATGATTTGAATTTTATTTTGTAATTTATACTTTATTACAACCATTTGATGGTTTACTATCCATTTATCAACACGACGTTATCAATTTTAACACCACGCAACAAGCCTATTTACTAGCGACCCGCTCCGGCTTCGCACGGGTAATTATGTATAATACATGCACGTATTATACATATGAACCTTTCTCTTGAATCACTCTATCTATTAAAAAAACCGCATCAAAATCCGTTGCGTAGTTTTAAAGATCTAAGCACATAGGGACAGACAGACAGCGGGAAGCGACTATGTTTTATATAGTGATGAAGCAACAGAAACTAGGTTTCGACCTAGATTATGACGGACCCCATTGTATATAAAGTTTTTAGGCAAGCCGGTGGGGATCAACTTGTATGGGCGCTTCGCCACTGATTCCGATATATATGTAGTACCTGTCAAGCGTCAATATAAATAATATTACAGACTTTTAATATATATACCGTTTACTAATAAATTGCATATGTTGTTTCAGGTAATGACTTCGATATGCGGATATAGTACCAGTTATCAGGTAGTCCGATAGTTCTGATAGCGCATCTCCTGCCGCGGATTAGGACTGTATTCGCTGAAGATTAACTATTCAACCATGCTAAAGTAACATAGCTATGGTGAAGATTATTTAATGTGGCTGAATTTCATAAAACTGTCATTGGAATTGCAACCTTCCACCTTGCACGGTAGAGTTGCCTTTTGAATGGATTACTTTGATGCCATTCGGCTAACTTAAATAATGTGAAGTATACATAACGTAATGCACCGACCCCACACCCCGCTGCATCGGGCGTTTATCCGACAATGATGCGATCACACGGCCAGTTAGTAGCTCGCTACACCCACACGAACACAGCCTGTATATACACCGGTCAACTAAGTCTTGTATATATGTATACAGTTTTAAACACACACATATGCAGCTGGGTTATCCTCTCACGTAATTAACTTAACACGCCAAAGGCACATATGTATTAACGTGGTGGTTTAAATGTTTACGTAAACGATCGGTGGTTTCTGCACCCTTAGCGTGGGATTGAAGTGAGTCGCGTCTACTATCGACGCTACCGCCTATCGTCAAGATTTAGTATGAAAAGTCTATACACCGCCCCTGGTGGTCACTCATAGAACTAAAAATCCAAACTGTAACGTGAGGCACTTATACATTACTTAATTCGCGATCGACTTCACGTTCGTTCACGATTTTCCAATATTCAACCTTATATCACTAGCATTTATCGTTTTAATTTAATCGTTTGTCGGTTATGACATTACAGAATACGCGCATCGCGACGTCGACAGTGTCGACTGTCGATACAATATGGCGGCGCGGGGGCCATTTATTTGCATTTTAAATACAAAATACGCGACAATCCGAATTTTGCGGATATATGTTGTCAATTCAAAACCCTTATTTTTATAAGTTCTTTAATTTGAGATAAATTTCGATCGGATCTACGGTAACTCTTGACGGAATAATACGATATCACGGGCCATTTTGCAAGTGAAATAGTAAACTACAGTCGCGACGGTATTCTTCGATTCGAAATGTCTCACACTACCGATTGGTAGTACGAATCGAACGTTAAATTACGCATCGAAAACTAAACGCAAAGTGCCTAACGTTTTGCAGTTGGTTTCGTAGTCCAACGGCAGTGTGAGTTACAAGTTTGACGGGTCGAATCAAAGAATACCGTAGCGAGATCGAAATCTATTCGAAGCGCGTTTATTCGATCTCGTATTAGTTACGTAACGTTAGGTTACGATTGTATCTCACAATAAGGGTAGTGGTCTTTAATCTTTATTATGTGGACGAGTGATGTAATTGAATAGCCAATCGGTCAAATTTTTGAATTATCATAAACAAAGTTATACATTGAGTGTTTGTTGAAAGTTTATCTATATCCTTCTACCTAACAATATAACTAGAAAGACTAATTCACGTGACTACAAATAGATTGACGTAAGGACATAAGGGCAGTTCCAACGCGCTCTTACGCCTCACCTCTCTACGTTACATAAGATTTTTTAACAAGAGAAAACGACTCGACTAATCGACATGCAACATGATTTTATGCACTAATCAGTTTTCCAATAACCAACTTGTTTTAAAGATTATCACTGAACTCGGAACGACCAATGGAGCCATGGCAAAGGGTCTCACCCGTCCGATCGCCCATATAAGTTAGGGTGAGAGGTGAGTTGACGAGCGAGCGACTCCGTCACGTTATTTAAATGTCAAGCCGCGTTAGCGAATAAGGTACAACTGTCAAATCATCTCACCCCTAGTGGTGTTCTTGTTATCGATACCACATCGACGGAAAGCATGTGTCAACGGTATTTTAATTTAAGCAGTTTAAGCGGCTAATAATCAAACAAAAATTAACAAATCAAAGTTACAATAAACTTTTGCTAATCTTGTGTGAGAAATATCAAGTATAAAGCCCATATTTTGTCAAATTAAAGACATGTGACGTGTCGGGGTAAGATTATCTTGGCTGTCACATTAGGCGTGAGGCGTGAGGTGACAGGTGAGGTGAGAGGTGAGGTGAGCTGTGAGGTGAATGAAAGGTCTTATGACGCCGTCTCGAAAAATATTAAAATTTTAGCGAATTTCACTCCTGATTACCTACGCTTTGTTACTTCGAACCGCAGCGTCAAGATATATTTGTGGTTGAACGGTTAGGTAAGGTTAAAACAAAACCCAGAATAGTGGGGAACGTTTCCAGGATGGAGAAGGCACGTAGAGAAGTTATTCACTTAATTTATATTAATCTTAACTTAACTGACTAGCCCAAAAATTCAATTACAAAATCAAAGAGTTTGTAAAGATTATAGGAAGCTGATTGGATTTGTCAACAAGTACTTACCCTATTGTCAGACACGACTGAATTTAACCTCATTTCCATTGAATTGCTAAATATTCCCGATAATCCTCCATTGAGCTAATAAACCCGATTGAACGATGCCTCGGAATCACTTTTAAACTTTATCTCCGAGAGCATTTATCTCGATTCTGCACTCACTGATATTGGACGTTTTCTTTGTGATCGTGATGAAAGTGTACTTTGCTAAGCATGTCGCAATATCGCCATATGGCTTGCTGTTATGGGGTAGTGTGAGTAGTTGGATTCTTGTTTCTATTTGTGTTTTAGAAATCAGGGGTAATTGAATTGTAATTCTAGAAGATTACTCTTGAAATAGCACAACTAGCACAAGTTATATTTTGTCGAAACCTTAAGTTTCCACGTATGTTGCCCATGGATTACTGAGTAGTAATAATACCCGAAGGAACATTGTCTTAAGTACATTACACTCATCTCGAATGTAATAGTTTTTTTTAATAACGTCATAAATAAAACATGGTTGACCGGAATGCGCTGAAGCTACTGAGACATTATAAGGAAACAAAAATACACATAACATAAAAAAATATACTTCTCGAACATTCGTTGCCAATTTTGTTATTTCCATTGATGTTTGCTTAACTTATGAGGAAATACGAGATAGCGTTTTGTCTACAAAAAAAACGTCGATGTTCTCCTCCAGCGTTGGACCTAAATAAATATAATGTAACCTCATTTCTAATGAGGACCCTATCGTTTACAATGGGTACAGGATGAAATAAATGAAGTATAGTTATTTAACCCTTTTTAGTAGTTTTGTTTTAATACGTCATAAATCGTAAACTGCAATTTATTTAACGGAACCCTTCATGTGCGAGTCCGACTCGCACTTGGCCGCTTTTTTATTGATTTTACTCGATACTTTTTTTATTTTTGCATGCTCTTATATATAGATTCTTACGTTGACTGTAGTTATTCCTAAAACGAGTATTAAATATGTCGACAAAGAGTAAAACATCTGCAAATAAGTACGAGTAGGTACTTTACTGTCTCCGAATTCGCCATTTCTAAAGAAGTGAAGCTTTTGGTAACTGCAACAGCCGCCATGAAGCATGACAAATCTTAAAATCAATCTCATTTCGTTTTCTTGGGCAGGGTTTCACTGTATTTATTGGCTCCTTATTTTTAAGTGTAATAAGGGTACTAGCACAACGCAGGGCCTCCAAAAACAATCATAGACAGGCCTCGTTAATGGTGGATTTATTCATAAGGGTGCAGACGGGACTTACGTATGGGTCCCTTACCCCAATCAATAAGGAGAATTTTTATTTGGCAACCCTTATTTGCTTGCTCCTGGTAATACAGCTGGATAAATTAGAGACATTCTGGAAAAAATAGAATAGTGAGATTAAGTGACAAGTTTACACAACATGCGTTGTTTCATAAATATGTGTAATGGAACATTCCTAAAAAGTAAATAAAGGACAGTAAAGTCGCCTTTTTGCGCTTCAATATTTATTGTTATTTTCACATACCCTATTTTATTCGTTTTTCGTACCATGGTAGGTATACCGCAGGCCTTGCGAAATAAATTTTTTTGACTGTCATAAATACTTTACATGTTCTTGTTACTTTTCTTAATAAATGAACATTATATGACAATCTTACGCAAATCGACTACATACCTATAACTAGCTCAATAGAAAGCTCAATAATGCTTGTGTTATGGGTACTAGACGACGATATATCTACACTTATAATAAATCTCTAAATTAAAAAAAGAATCAACCAGTAACATTTCGAACTTTTTTTGTCACGAATGATCTCAGTTTCCTATGAACGGAAGAACATGATTTTTTTATAGGTAGACTATTATCCTGACTGCGACTTAGGATAGTTTTTATCCGACTGCGACAATTAATAAATTTTTCGTAACATTTGACCTCATTAAATATTTATTTTTTTTTTCTTGAGGGAAATATGCCGCCACATCTGTCAGCTTTATAAACGTCAAAATGGCGGAATTGCTTTTCCTTAATTTCACCTATTAATCATTTAAATCCCGTCTACGATAGACCTTCAAGTGACACATACCAAGAATTAAAGCAGAAATTAATCGATTCTGATATGAGAACTTATATGCGCAAATGTCGTATTAAGGCGTAATTTCAATAATTGTTTCAACAAATTCGAACAATATACGTAACACAAATTTGTTTAATGGCACGCGCGCGCGCTCTTTGCGCATTCAGCCAAACCATGAAAACCGAAACTCGAAGATTCTATAACTGCATTCTTCTCACTCGAGTAATGTTAGTGCGATAGAGATAGAGATACCCGAATATTTTCAAATTATGAAGTTCGTGGTTTAAAAGAAAATACGGATGTCGGATAGATCGAAAATAGGGGTGTAGACACTAAACAAAATAATCATTATGTTGTATTTTCTCGAAAAAAGACTTAAAATGAAGTCAAATGGAGAAAAAAAAACGCAACAGGTTTTATAAGTAATCAATAAGTTATAAGACGTGTCCAAAGTTGTAAGAGGGGGTATGTTCTGTCCCTTTTCCGCAAAACGCACCTTCATATGAAACGAATGTTTTTTATGGTCGCACTACACTAAGGGGTGTATGCCCAAATATTCGTGTTGCATCTTTTTCCTTCCTACGGCAAATGAAAGAGAGGCAACGTCGCAACGCGAACACGAACCCCCAAGTGTGGTGACCATTACTATGGCTCGAGGATCGTGACGTCACGGTCCCCGATCGTTTTCTCACTCTAACAAGCGATATTAAAACGGTTGTAGCTTAGTAATTTTTTGAGATATTTTAATGGGTTTTTCGTTTCTTCTTTCTTTTGAAGCAATAATAAATGTTGAGTCTACTCTCTCTATTTGGAAGACAAGCGGAAAAAGTAATCTATATATTAAAGATGAGTCATGTGAAGAAATAGATACCTACAGGAAAAATAACTGTACGGATTGACAGCAAAAAGCATACTAATTAACTATATTATGGAAACAAAAATATAAATGCCTATGTCCTGACTCACTCACTCACTCATCAACGCACAGCCGAAACTACTGGGGCTAGAGAGTTGAAAATTACACCAGAACTATTTTTTTAGCGTAAGAAGGTATTTTTGGAAATTCCACCCCTAAATGGGTTAAATAGGGGTGCAAAGTTTGTATGGGGGAAAGTTTATTTTATGAGCTAGAGATTTAAAACTTTGTATAAAGATTACTTATTAGAATATAAATAAAGTACTTTCAACGTTTACGAAAATTCTGCCGCTAAGAGGGTTAAAAAGGGGTGCAGATTTTGTATGGGGGAAACTTAATTTTTGTATCAAGAGACTTAAAACTTTGTAGAAAGATTACTTATTAAAATACAAATAAAGTACTTTCAGCGTTTTGAAAAATTCCACCCCTAAGGGTGTTAAAAAGGGTTGCAAAATTTGTATGAGGGAAACTCCTTTTTGAGATAGAAGCTTAAAAGTTTTTGGAAAGATTACTTATTACGATACAAATAAAGTATTTTTAGCGTTTTGGAAAATTACACCCCTAAGGGGATGAAAAAGGGGTGCAATCTTGGTAAAGGGGATTTTATTGAGCTAGAATCTCAAAACTTTTTAGGAAGATTACATTATATAAATAAACATTAAAACACTTTCAGCGTTTTAAAAAATGTGTATAAGGGGGTGCAACGTTTGTATTGAGGATTTTTTTTAATGAGTGACTTATAGCTTTTTTGAAAGATTACTTATTACAATACAAATAAAGTACTTTCAGCGTTTTGGAAAATTCCACCCCTAAGGGTGATAATGAATAAATTTGTATGGAGGGAACTTTTTTTTTGAGCTAGAGACTTGAAATTGTTTAGAAAGATTATTTATTAGAATACAAATATAGGTAAATTACTTTCAGTGGTTTGGAAAGTTGCACCCGCTAAGAGGGGGATAAAGAGGTGCAATGTTTGTATGGGGGAAACTTTTTTTAGGTAGAAACTTAAAACTCTGTAGAAAGATTAAGTACTTATTAAAATACAAAAAAGTACTGCCCGCGTTTTTTTATTTTTCCCTGAAAAGCGTTAATATTGGGTTCAAAGTTTGTATGGAGAGCAAGAAAATTTTAAAGATATGATATTTGTAACTTCGATCTTAGGCTGTTTAGACTACCAAAATTATTTCAGCGTTTTTTTTTAATTCATCCCTTAACGGGGATTATAACGGCGCTCAAAATTTGTATAGAGGGCAATACAATTTTTAAAGTAAGGGATTTGTAACTTCGGTTTTAGACAAAACAAACATGCTAAAATACAACAAAACTTATTTCAGCGTTTTTTTTAATTCATCGCCTAAGAAGGTTAAAAGGAGTAAGAAATTTGTAACTTACGATTTCAGACTGTTTACTATGAGGGTTCAAAGGGGGTTCTAAGTTTGTATATAGAGCAACACATTTTTAAAGTAAGAGATTTGTAACTTCGGTTTTAGACTGTTTACAAAGACTAGGTACAAAACTAATTTCAATGTTTTTTTTTATTCATTCCTTAAACAAACATTTAGACGATAACATGTTACACGCGGACGAAGTCGCGGGCAACAGCTAGTTTAATATAGATAAATACTTAAATACATAGAAAACATCGAAACAAATATAACACAAATCACACAAATATTTGCCCTTACCGGGATACGAACCCAGGATCTTCAGCTTCGTAGGCAGCGTCACTACCCACTAGGCTAACTGGGCGTCAACTTCGAAGTTACATACTTTTAAAAGCACGTTAATACGATTTCTAATTTGATGTTATTAGACTTATTAGGCGAATGCCAACCATATTCACAAATGTTTAATGATTTTACTTGTCCCTTTTCATATCGAAAAATGACCTAAAGGGCGCGTTCAAAATATACAGCTTGTATTTTTAATATTACCTCAAATTGTAACCAGATGTAGGTAATAGGGCTATGAACCGATATTGCAAGAAAATTTTAAGTTAGTCTTAACTAACAAAGTATAATTAATTTTTGAAAATTTATGGACCAGCAATGTATTGCGTACACTCCTTTGACACATGGAAGAAGCGGGTCGCTTGTGACATTTGTGACGTCACGTCAGTAAGACAAAGTAGTGATACATTGCGTGCTGAATTATTTTATAAGGAAAAAAAAAGTTGGTAGTTAAGAAAATTTTCTTGCAAAATCGGTTCATATCCCTAACACCTACGTCTGGTTACAATTTGAGGTAATATTAAAAATACACGCTGTATTGTTGCAAAATTATTGTTAAGGTCAACTACCTCATTGATTAGGGTACTCGCTATTTACATAATAGAGCAGCAGCTTAAAACTGTCATATTTAGTGAAAGGGACAACGCTGTACTGTTAAAGTACATGGTACTCTTAAATCATTTTAGCTATACTTCATACCAACATATGTATATAGCTAAAATTATCAAAGAATACCATTTACTTTAACATTACATTTTGATAATATTAGCAGGATTAAAAACGAGAAAATGAAAATTCTAATCCTGAACTTGAACGTTATTTTATAGAACCTTTGTTTATGAATGACGTCATTGTATACTTACTAAAATATTATTTGAGTTTACCGAGATTGAGATGCATCATAGTAATCCGTTGAAAAAGCGACTCTATTACCTTCCTAGCTATTAGATTCAAATTCCAATGATAGTTTTATAAAATGTACGTCACCTTAAATGGTTTCAACCATAACTGCCTTCTCTGTCAAACCTTGGTAGTACCTACCGATCTGCTGGACTTAGTGTTGTGGATAACGCTCATTTTGAGTCTTAAAGACTCGAACCCTAAAGACTCCCGAGGCTTAAAGACTCAAGTGACGAAAATACAATATTTTGCATTCATATGCGTAAAATAAACCAACACGGTTCTTAAACAGCATCGAGTCTTTAAGCCTCGGGAGTCTTTAAGGCTCGAGTCTATAAGCCTCGAAATGAGCGTTATCCACAACACTAGCTGGACTGCCACGGCTGGACCGGGCGGGACCTGCCCGTGCGGGAATGGATTTCAGGCCAAAATTCCCGCATACTATGCGATTAATTAACTTTATACTCGTATGTTGGGTCCCAATTGAAAAGCCTGTAGCTACGCCATTATTTGTGATCTTTCAATTGTTTTCACAGTTACGCATAGTTTCGGATCTCTATAAGTATCGTATCTTGATTATCTTGCCCACCTCCACCACACTTTTCCGAAGTGACAGCTCATTACCATCCGTCGAAAAAGGGGCTTAACCGTCAAGCATTTCCAACATAGTTACATCCTTTTACACCATGCCTACCCTTTTGTGAGATTCAGGTACCTCGCCCTCGCTTGCCCTTTCTTGTCTGATATTATCGGAAATTTGTTAAGCTTCCGCCTGATTGAGACCACTTCAGTTTATGCATATTAAATTCAGGCTTTTAGTAGGCCCGGTTTTTGGCGGTATATCGGGGATCATAAAAGCATTATGATACGTACTCCGTATCGGAGTATACTGGTGAAAGTCCCTAGATAATATGAATTGGCGGATATACCTAAAGTATTTATCGTATATTATTAATCTGGAAATATATTTGTACTCGTATATGCTACGGTAATTTTAATACTTAAGCATGAGTTTATATTAGTCATAAATCAGCAATAAAGGCTTATATAAATAAAATAAATAAATAAATATGCTACGGTAGCCTAGTGGTTCAAGCATGCGGCTGTCAAGCGGTGGTCGTAGGTTCGAATTCACCAATGAGTTTTTCGGAACTGATGTACGGAACATTTACCGTCAGCTTTTCGGTGAAGGAAAACATCGTGAGGAAACCGGTCTAATCCCAGTAAGGTCTAGTTTTCCGTCTAGGTTGGAAGGTCAGATGGCAGAGGTTTAGCCTAGTGGGTACATTCAGCATCAAAAGTAACTACGCAATCGAACACGTCAAAAGTTTTTATTCCCTTCTAATAAAGACTTTTGAGGTCTTTGTTTGCGTAGCTACTTTTGATGCTGACTGTACCTAGTGACCCTGCCTACTCTGTTGACGGTCCTGATTTCAAATCCCGGTAACTATGGTGCTCAGTAACCGCTAGCCAGACTATTTGGGACTCACTGCCTACCCTATTATAATATTTATAATAGATCAGCCCTAGTACCGAACTCATATTATACGATCGAAATCTAATAGCAAATGTGCTATCAGACTTCTCACAGGCGCAGAATCAATTATCGTACTCTTATAGAAACTTCCACTTCCGTTTTCATGTCTCCAAGGGACGATTTCCGAGATAACAATCAGCCTGTCCTTCCCGGGCTCGCAAACTCTCTCAATAACAAATTTCACTTAAATCGCTTTTTCTTTTTTTAGGGTTCCGTACTCAAAGAGTAAAACGGGACCCTATTACTAAGACTCCGCTGTCCGTCTGTCTGTCACCAGGCTGTATCTCACTGATACCGTGATAGTTCCAGCTGAAATTTTCACAGATGATGTATTTCTGTTGCCGCTGTAACAACACATACTAAAAGCACAGAATAAAATCGTTTTTATAGATAATGGTACGGAACCCTTCGTGCGCGAGTCTGACTCGCACTTGGCCGGTTTATTTATCTACTATCAAACACACCCTGTTGGCACGGTCCCTCAATTACAGCGCCGGTATTGAGAACAGTGGCTTCGGCTTAATGCGATGTTTGTTCAACAAACAAGTCTATGTACGCGTTTAATTTGCCAGTTATTACAGGCTAGACTATAATTATCTGGATTCTCGGATCCCACTAAAATGTTGCGTGAAATTTTATTGTTATTTGGTAATCTTCCTACTTTTCGAGATTTAGATGGGTTTAAAGTTATGTTTTATACAACGTACGCACGAAAATAATTTCACAAATTATTGATTTGATCTGTCTCTTACCTCACTAATCACCATACTTTGGTGTTGTGTCAGCCTTAACACGATTGCTACTTAATGAATGATTTTCTTTTTTTTCAAGAGCCAAGGTAAGGTCTTAAAGTTTGCTTACGTCTTACCGTACTATAAAATTAGACGACCGCTTTAGCCTAGTTGGTAGTGACCCTGCCTACGAAGCAAGAGGTCCCGGGTTCGAATCCCGGTAAGGGCATTTATTTGTGTGATGAGCACGAATATTTGTTCCTGAGTCATGGATGTTTTCTATGTATTTAAGTATTTATTCATGCATATAAGTATATTTTTCTTCGTCTAGTACCCTTAGTACAAGCTTTGCTTAGTTTGGGACTAGGACGATTTGTGTTAGATTGTCCGCAAATATTTGTTATTTATTTATTTAAATGTCAATTTCGGTCTACCTACCTGCCTCTCAATTGCTCAAACGTTAGCTGGAAGAGATCCCTTACATCAATAAGTTCGCCTTTGTACTTTGATCTTATGTGACATGTATTTGCATAACTCTGTTATTGTGTACAACAAAGGGCATACAGTAAACCTATTTCACTAATATGACAATTCATTTACCTGGCGACCATTCAAAGTACGTTGCTGGCTCGATAAGCAACAATGCTAATATCCAGCAACCAACTTTACTAGTCGACCGAGTAATGTAAGTCGAATCTTCAGCCCCGCTATTCTGTAACTTGTTTTAACCTCACCTCACCGTTCACCCACAAATATATCTTGCCGTAGTAACTAAGCGTAATCGGAGTTCTAGTTTCGTTATGCGTGATGGGTGAAGTGAGGCGCATTAGCGCATTCCGAATAACAGCCCTGTACCCCTATTCTGTAAATTGTTTTAAGCTCACCTCAACGCTCACCCACAAATATACCTTGACACCGCGATGCGTAGTAATTAAGCGTAGGTAGAGGTCTAGTTTCGTAACGGGTGACCGGCGGGGTGAGCCGCATTAACGCTTAGCAAATAACAGCCCAGGTGACGATTCTTATGTTGGTAAAATATGGGCCTTAATATAAGCTAGCAATGACACCCGAATTGTCATCGTCACGACGTCGGAAACAATCCACCTACATTCCAACTCAAGTTTAATGACGTCATAACCATAAAGCCCGCTTAACAACGAGGTTTAAACCTGAGGACGGAACTTCGCCCAAATATTGGAACAGGGCACACAGAACTCGCTAAAAACAGGCCGCCTAATGAGGCTGCCTTAATTATGACGTTACAACGCGCCAATGTTTGCACGGGCTGTTTTCCAACTATGCACGGTGCACAGTGCACACAGGATTTAGGTATAGCTGTGGTGCGGTGGCAAACATGTCTCACTTTCATCGCAGACGCACACACAGTAAGAACCTCACAAAGACAAGAGACAATCCTGAAGAGCATTTTAAACCCCGACGGATCAACCGATTTGAATGCAGTTTCTTTAATAGAAAATCATGTCTGTCGAGATGATTCTAAAGCCTCCACTACACGTCCGCAGATGTATCCGCGGACGTCGGTAAATGCATCCGCAGACGAATCTCCACCAACCGACCACACGTCTGTAGATCGTTCAGTCTAATTCCTCCTAATCCTTTGATCCGTGCCACAAAAACCGACAACAAACGGATCGGTAGCAGATGCGTCTGCGGACGTCAAATACCTACCACAGATGACCAAATTACCCCCACTACACGTCCGCGGATGCATCCGGAGATGACGTCCTCGGACGCATCTGCGTACGTGTAGTGGAGGCATTAGCATTAGAATGGACAGTCGCCATCACATACATCGGTACACTATAGGTGTTCAAAAATATCGGCACATGCACCCTAATGCCTTGAAAATAGACGATGTGTTCCGATGTTTGTGACGTACATGTTTGCTCCGATGTACTATGTGATGGCGACTGGACATGCACACACAAGAAAGTATAATTTTTGAGGTTATGAGATTTTTAACCGACTTCAAAAACGGAGGAGGTTCTCAATTCGTCTGTATGTCTGTTTTTTTTTTTTTTTAATGTGTATATGTTACACGATAACTCCGTAATTTATGAACCGATTTGAAAAATTCTTTCTTTGTTTGAAAGCATATACTTCCAGATTGGTCCCGTTGTCACCAAAATCCAGTTCTGATGATAGGATCCTGGAGAAATCGAGGGAACTCTTCAAATTTTATATACAAACTTGAAGCTATTTGGCTACTGATTTGAAGTCGGTTAAAACTTTGTTTTGAAAGTCAATTATTATAACTGCGTACGTAAGTCCTGAAAATACTACAAAGTATTTTAGTTTCAAGTAGGTATTGTTGACGAAAGGTGACGAAAGATAAGTTTGCACCGATTCACCATACAAGTCGTGTGTAGAGGAATGGTAAAATAGCTTCCAATTTTCTGCTAGTGAACACTTATTTATGAATACCATACCTACATACATATACCTACATAAATATCGTTGATTGATGAAGATCCCCAAATACGGGGTTGCTAAGAATATAGCCCGCCTGGAATATACGTCGTGATCGTGAATGACAAATTTATATTCAGGCTCCGTTTGTGCTGAAGATATTTATTTTATTTTGCTATCATAATATGGGTCGCCATTTATACGCTGGGAAAATACATAAGTTATGAGGTCAACGATATTTTCCACGGACTTTATACATCTGTAAGAACGCGCTAGTGCTCAGTATATGTATACTGTATGTAAATACTTTATTGTACACAAGACACAGGTAAAAAATACAGACAGAAATTGGTAAAATCAGTACAAAGGCGAACTTGCCCCTGCAAGGGATCTCTTCCAGTTAACCTTAGAGCAATGGGGAATGGATGAAAACATTAGAAATGCCTGAGTATTTTTTTGGTGATAGGAATAACCTTCCTTAGCACCAGAAAAAAAATTGCAGACTTGTCAGCTGCGTCAATAATTTTTGAAAAATATAAACAGTTTCCTCACTTACGTTTTGTGGTTAGAACGGCGAATGAGACACTTTACTTGATCCGTCTCATATTACAAAAAAAAATTTAAATATCTGACCCTGGCAATGACCAATATAGCTGCTGCAGCTGTCAATATCATTGCCAGTGTCAGTTTACCACGGATTTTTATGATATTTTTATGTAATATGTGACGGATCATGGAAATTGTCTCATTCGCCGTCCTAACCACAAAACGTAAGTGAGGAAACTGTTTATATTTTTCAAAAATAATTGACGCATCTGAAAAGTCTGCAACTTTTTTCTGGTGCTAAGGAAGGTTATTCCTATCACCAAAAAAAAATCAGGCTTTTCTAAAATTTTCATCCATTCCGCATTGAGTGAAGGTCAAGAACAAAAAGATAGACAAACTCACGAAGACGATTTATAAACCGACTAACTAAACCGCATAAAGCCAAATATGTAATTAAGAAAGCCATACTGAGTGTAAAAAATAATGATAATTCTTAACTTAACTAACAATAACTAACAAATACTTACTAACAATAATTTAAATTTAAATGTCAATGATATGATATATAACTAACTAAACTTAGCTAATAATCTTTAAAATTTAAGATTGGGTTAAGTTGTACCTCAATAATATTTTTTGTTGTCTACTATTGAAATAAACAGTTAAATTTTTTTTTTATTTTTTTTTTTAACTAATGACAACCCAAAATGAGTGTTGGCTTCCAACACAAGAGCACGCCACTTTGCTCAATCCTGCGCAATATCTTGCCAGCTAGCGCCGGCTCCGATTTTTTTTTCCTGTTTGGCAAGCAATGCGGCCAGTAACGGATTTGTTACGGCAAGTCCTCACTGGGGGCCTGAAGGGCCTCTCAGAGGGATTGCCGGCTCCGAGTTTGCGCAGATCCGCTTCCACCATATCCTTCCAGCGATATTTGGGACGACCGGCAGATCGTCGACCAGCCGGGGTCGGCCCAAGTAATGTATACAGGAGAAGACACCAGCGGCGCTACCACGAACTTCGAATCTTGAACTTCGTATATCTCCGTCTATGTCGTTCGAGTACCATAAACCATAAGTGCTATAGAGACGGAGATACGAAGTTCGAGATTCGAAGTTCGTGGTCATAGCTCTGTCGAACTTCTCCTACCCTGCCGAGGTGGCCAAGCCAGCGAAAACTATGCGCTTTGGTCTCTGATGTTTGGTTCGGCTACCAGGTCTTCTATTTCGGCACTTTTTAGGATCCTCCAACTCCCATCGTCTCTTTTGACTGATCCCAGGATTTTTCGGAACACCTTAGGTTCTGCCACTAACAGGCTATGCTCCTCCTTAAGGCGCTGTCAACACCAAAAACGCGCACACTGTCTATTTGTATCGGAGTAAACGAGAGCGAGTGTTACTTGGGCGGCCAGGTTTTAGAAGAAAATAATGAATACATATTAAAATAAAAAAAAAGTGCGGGTTATTTGTGAAATATGGCTCGTTAGCCGTTTAGGTATGAATATGTGGACTTCATGTTTTTAATTGCAGACCCATACGTCAAAAAAATAAGGAAATAGAACCGTTTAAGATGATTTTAAGACCAATTTTTGCATTTTTTTCTATCGAGCCGATTTTGTCCAATTATGTTTCGAGTCCGTCTACGGTCTTGGAAATATGTAGAATATTAACTTATATTTTTTTTGATGTCCTAGAACCAATAGTTTTAAAAAAAAACAGCTTAAATAACATCAATTTCAACAATTTGGTCTTGTCAGTCTCTTAAGGGGCAACGTCCAAGCCACGTTGGACGTTTATAAAAGGTTTTATTTTTATTAAACAATATGTGTATGATCTGTTTAGTACTAGTATATCAGATGCCCTGTTACTATATTTTGTAGGTTAGTATGTCACGCAAATGAAATCCTTTACAAAAAGCACACATTGCACCGAATTCTCAACAGATGGCGCTGCGCTTTGCCGTACCAAAAACGCTTCCTTTGTTTATGCTCGTATTGTGTTACGTAGGTTTTAAAAAGGTTCGCTGACCCGTTTTTGCTTTCATGCACTAGAATAGAAAGTCCTTTGGAGTGTTAGTTGGAATTTTTGCAGGTTAGTGTGCAAGGGTTTCTGGTTTGTTTTTAGAATTTTACGCCGCTAGCTTTGGCTTACTCTTCTTTGTTTTCAATATTTTTAATTAGTTAATGTACAGACAGACACTTCCGCCTTATTCATAAAACTTAAAATGCCTCTGCTAAATAAAATGTGCTGTCTCTTTCTTACGAATACAAATGTCAAATTGACAGATAAGGACAAACGAGATTTGTTTTTTTTTCTGTAATTTAACAAGCGAACGAAGTTCTATGCTTCAGCTTGGGCCAAAATTCGTTTGTGTCCGGATGTCCCGCTGTCCGGCTGTTCTCGTTAACAAGTCGCGTTTCTCAACCGTCGTGAAATTGTGTGAGCAGGTTCGTTAATTATATAGAACTTTTTTGTCTAGTCATCATCATCATCATCATCGTTATATCAGCCGAAAGACGTCCACTGCTGGACATAGGCCTCCCCCAAAGAGTTCCAAAGTGACCGGTCCTGCTCAACCCGCATCCAGCGGACTCCCGCGACCTTTACCAGGTCATCAGTCCACCTTGTGGGGGGGGGGGGGGGGGGGGCTACCAACGAGCAACGCCGCGCCTTCCGGTTGTCTACTCATTGTATAGAAATTTAAAAAAAAATCAAGAGAGGCCCGCTTACGCTCCAAAAATTACCAAACACATTGAATCAGAGTAACAAACACAGCACATTAACATCAGAGTAACATGTATACCTACCTAAGCTACATTTTAAGTCACATGCACAATCCAATGGAAGTGACATTGAGATTGAAATATCCAATATTAAATAACTGACTAATATTTAAAAGCTGTTCCCACGTTCTCATTTAAAAACCGCTACTCCTCAAATTTTAACGAAAGTTGTCGGATATCATCACGGGGATTCTCGTATGCAAATTGGGTGCGTATTTTCAAATTAGCACGTTAACACGTCGTAAATATAAATTGCCGTCGTTTGGTTGGCATAGGTCGCGAAAGGTTCTGTTTCTGTACTGTTAACATCCTTTTTCATGTTCGACGAGGGAGTGACAGGACGATTGTCGTGTGGAATTGTCGTTGTCATTTGTTGGCTGTACCTACGAGCAAATAAGTGCAAAGTATGATTGAGTCTGACCAGCGAATCGTCTTACAGCCCAGCGTCCCAACTGCAATGCACTAACATGCAACTAGCGCTTCTAATTTCTCGAGTTTCGAAAATTCTCGAGGCCAATTTCTCGAGCTTTGTCGAGTCTTTTTATTTATTTATTTATTTAAAATAATTACACAGCATAACAGTTGAAAACTAAACTAGTCACTGTAAATTGCAAATTAGATTATATACATTTTAATAAATGACAGATGAATTACATCTATCCATCACGTCACAGTACCTTAAGCATTCACGATACACCATTCCCCAACTACTTCCAAAGACGTCCACATCCGGTGCTGATGCAAGAAGCGCATTGAGGCTGTGTAGAGCTCGGACAAACGGAGACTTTTTGCGCGCTACAGTGCGCGCGTCTGGAGCAGCTAGCAAAAGTTGGTTACGCGGACGAAAATTGTACTTATGCAACGTATGGTTGAGATTATTTAATGTGGTCGAATTTTTATAAAACTGGTCACTGGAATTGCAATCTTGTACATGGGATGGTAGAGTTGCTTTTCTGAATGGACTACTTTGGTGCAATTCGGCCAACTCGAATTATCTCAAGTATAACAGGTTTTTCTTAAGAGGATTGTGAACCTGTAAATTTTCATACAAAAAGCGATAACGTTTTTCACCCCGTGAACATAGTATTATTTTTATAAGTTTTGGATATGTTGTAGATATAATAAAAAACTAGGTCTGTACGTTTTGCTTTTTAAGAAATTTTGCTTACGTTAAAAGTTATTAGCGTCTAAAAATCTTTATTTTTGACTTAAAAACTTTGTCTATCTTTTTTTTTTATTAATCTTAACTGATTTGCTAAAAAAGGAAAACGTGCATACATAGATTAAAGTGTACTAAATCCAATAATACCAAAATTGTATCATCATCAGAATCTTTTTAGGGAACTTAAAATACTAACCTTACCAAGTGTGTACGTTCTAGAGGCTTGCACATTTGTGAGACGTAATATGGGCTCGTTCATGACGCGCGCGCAAGGCCACGCGCCCGGCATGATGTCCACGCGCGCCCAGCACCTGCTGCTCGTGCCGCACCGAAGGCTAGCCAAGACTCGGAAATCACTCAGCGTGCTAGGCCCTAAAATCTATAACGTCCTACCGCCTGACGTTATTAACGCCGTAACTGATGCAGCACTCAAAAACAAGCTCAAACAGCTCCTCATAAAAATGGCTTGCTACAGCATAGACGACTTTATGACCAATATATCATTGACCCACTCATAAATCAACAACACTTTCAAAATTGTTCAATAACGATAGGTATATAACATCTAAGACAATAAGAAATTTTAAAATATATTTGACATGCATGATATTGACCTGTAAAATATGACATTTTATCAATAAAGTTCTGAATCTGAATCTGAATCTGAATTTCATAAAGGTTTAGGGGGGTAAAATCGTTTATCACCCGAAACAATATTTCAACAAGAAAATGTAGGCAATTGTCTCCAGGACTTGCTACTCTCTCTATCGCACGATACGGGTGAGGCACAGAGCGGTGTGAAACAGATAGCATTTTTTTTAATACCTTCTCGCACCGTGTATCGGTACTTCACAATCCTCTTAAGGCGCAAGCTTATTTGATTGCCGATAGGTGAAATTGTTGCTTTTTTATCTGCACCCTTCAGTTCCTATCTAAACATTTTACTCTGAGAGTTGCGTTTCGGGTCATCATCCCACAGTCTTAGAATAATAACGCATAGAAGGATAGTTTCATACGGCCGACGCGCCAAGCGTGAGGCATAAAATTGATTCATGTTTGACGACCGCTTTAGCCTAGTTGGTAGTGACCCTGCCTACGAAGCAAGAGGTCCTGGGTTCGAATCCCGGTAAGGGCATTTATTTGTGTGATGAGCATGAATATTTGTTCCTGAGTCATGGATGTTTTCTGTGTATTTAAGTATGTATTTCTCTATATAAGTATCTATATCGTCGTCTAGTACCCATAGTACAAGCTTTGCTTAGTTTGGGACTAGGTTGATTTGTGTAAGATTGTCCGCAAATATTTATTTATTTATTTATTTATGTAGTAGTGATCAACTCGTATTCACACGCGCCAATACGCACACAAACGCACCAATTTTGTTCCACCGATCGGCGTACTGGGCCATTTATGGCCGAGTTTTAGTGGCCTCACCGTTGCGCGTGAACTGCGTTTCTAGGCGTTATTATTCTAAGCCCACAGTCTAAACGTAGGTAATAATGTCATAAAACGTTTGTAATGAGTTGTGGGGCCGCAAATTGCAAATGGCTGACACATTTCCCCCGCGCGACGAACAAGAACAAACGTCGTAAATAAACATTGCGAATGTGCACAGAGAGCGCAGCTTCCGTACTGTGAAAAGACAGGACGTTTTAATAGACATCTAGGGCGGTAATACAATGAATGTGTCAGATCGCAGAGGTATCTGAGTTGAGCACCTTGCAGGGAATCGGGGCAAGCCCTGCTAGGGAAGGTTTCACAGGAGTGTGGGCGCGCTGGTGCATTGCATCTTTGACCCTCCCTCCCCCTTGGTGATATTTGGTGAGGTTCTTGGCTACCCCCCCCCCCCCCTCCCCCACATAACCTCACGTATATTTTTTTCATTCGACCTAATTGTAAGATCAATAGTATATTACATAGTAAATCTTGTTTATATTTCTATCTTAGTAAAAAAGAAGATTTATGTTTAACGAAGCCGAGAAAAAGTATCTACTCGTGTGGTAGATATTTTTTCTTAGTTTCGTTCTCTGTAGAAAAATACACGTGAGGTATCCCCCCCTCCCCCAACGTGATCTTTCGTGATTTTTTCCTGACTCCTCCCTCCCCTATCGAACCTCGCGTGATTTGTGCACAAGCCCTTACCTTTTCTTTTGGCATTTAGGCCTGGTAAAGGTCGCGGGAGTCCGCTGGATGCGGGTGGCGCAGGACCGGTCATTTTGGCACTCTTTGGGGGAGGTATATAATAAATAATAAAATAAAATAAAATCTTATTACCGCCCGTGATGAGTACAAGGTTTTTTCGTTCCTCCCTGGCTAGGAAGTGGAATTTTGTGTAGCGGGTGGTGGTGGCACTTTGTGGCCAAGTGTGACGTAAAAGATTCCACGGTGTGCACAAAAACAATAATTGAACGAGCGAGCGAAGCGAACGAAGTTCTCCGTTTCGGCTTGGACAATTATTCTTTCGTATGTCCGGCTGTTCTCCTCTGCAGGTCGCATTTCTCAACCGATTGTCGTAAAAAAATAGTACTCCGGGCAAAATACGGTTTTGAGAAATATTAATTTATAATAGCGTTTTTTTTTCTTTACATCATTTTAAAACATTATTCTAAGATGTTTTATTCAAGAATCCAACAAACTTTCCATTCTGAAGTATTTAAGTATATAGATTTAAATATAACATGAATTGTTTTTTTTTAATTGTTTATCTTGAATATTATAAAGCAAATGTAAATGAACCAAATTAAAGATAAAACCGTTTATTCATATTTTTTCTGACTTTTCAGAAGCTAGTTGAGTTATCATTTTTATGATGTCTGAAATTTTGTTGGATTTTGTCGCTAGGTACCTAACTATTTAATTGATAATGTATCTATTACAAAGAAAAAATCAGCTATTATAAATTTTTCCAAATTTGACATTTTTTCCATACAAGTTGTCAGTTCATTGCCTGGACTATCTTATCTTATCTTATCTAGGTGAGGGCCCTTTCGTATGCACTTCGACCCAGTGGGATCTTTTGCGGTGTGGGATGTTTTTGCCCTCTTCTTTATACCTGCTCCCAGGCTTGCTCCATCATTTCCACAAAGCGGATGATGCAGTTCGCCGGGAGCACCTTGAATTCCTTTGGTTGCGGGTAACCGTTACCAAAGTAGTTCATTATTTGTCTGGCAAGGGCATGACATTCACACAATAAGTGTTCCATAGTCTCGTCCTCCTCGCCACACATTCTACAGTCTAAACTATCCGATAGTCCCATCTTGGCCAAGAGATCCTTGACCCCGAAGTGACCTGTGAACACCCCAGATATAATTCTGAGTTGCTTCCTACTGGATTTCCAGAGCTATAGTGAGCTGGTTGAACGAAAGTGAAAATGAAAATATATTTATTGTAAAATCAGTACATCAGGCCCCGTAGCATGGATTGGCCTTATCACGCGATAAGTGACAAGATAACAGCTTCGTCTCGTTCCATCGCCAGGGACGGATGCTCTATCATGTCACTTATCGCGTGATCCATGCTACGGGGCCAGCTTACATAATGTTAATGATACATACCTACAAAGTGGAACGGTGTCCTGTGCCCTAAACTATACTTCGATTTTTTTAGCATTAGAAAGACCTTTACAGAAGTAAGTGTAAGGTTTTTTATAGAACACGTTTTACGATACCTACCGTAAATGCGGCGGAATAAGTGGAAAACTATGAAAACATTTTTTAAAGCATTTTGCATTATTATTAGACGATAGCAAATTGTGTAATTTGCATTAACTTAAAAGGATTATTTAATAATATAGCATTAATATGTTATTTGTGTTATTTTTAATGTATCGCAAAAAAATTGCATGATAAAAAACCCAGAGAAGCAGAGGTTTCAAACAAACGGAACGTTTTAAACGCATAAATTGCGACTAAATTGAAGAGATCGTGTCCCACATCAATAAGAGTTTAGCGTTTTGACATTTGCATTCGGTCGGATAAAATGTCCGCCATTACATTGTTCATCTTTGTTTTTAAACGTCACTCTCATCTCGTATGTCATGCGAATGCAGGTGCGATACTTTGTCATTATCCCAGAATCTAGTTGTTTTGAGTTTTTTAAGTTTCATTGTTTTCCGTTAAAGTTATTTGTTATTGTTGTTGTTATTGTTATTATCTTTCGTTGATAGTGCGGTTCACCGCCGATGGATCTATCCGAAGCCGGCCCGAGTGGTACACAATAATTTAATATTTTATTATTAACTTCTGAAGAAACAGGTTTACGACACCTGCTTCTTTGTTTATCGAATTTCTAATGCTAAAAAAATCGAAGTATAGGTGAACCTGTCTTATAGGGAGGGGTGTATACTAATGCTCATTCTGACTAATTAACTAGAATATTTTAGTCGATTCAGTTTGTTATTAAAAACATATATTCAAAACAAATCGACAAGCTCGCGAGTTCTACAGCTCACAGAGAGCCGCTAGTGTAGTAGAGTTGACTTCTCCCTATTATTTAGTAACTCTATAAAAAACGCGCTCTTAATTAAAAATGAAAAGGTTGCACCAAGTACTTAACATGAGCGATCTCCTTTAACTGCTTCATTTAGGTATGTGAAGGGTTAACAGTTAAAAGCAGATAAGTGCTTTTGCCTTTCCTTATTTACGCTCATGCACATGTTTGGTTTGTTTAAAGGCCTATTCACGACCGAGAATTCGCCTTGGTTGATCCAGTTTTAAGTCAACCTTTTATTTTTGATATGGTTTGGTTGCGAAATGAGGAAAATAATTGGGGTGAAAATAGGGTTATCAAAACAAGTGCAGACCTGTTTGTAGGTACTTGTACTAGCACCATTTGAACAGTAGGCACGGTCAGCCTCATAAGGGGCTTAACACCTTTGTACCGTGTCACATTAAACGTCATGTTAAACTGCCATATGAAGTTGTCAAACGAGTGAAAACGACAAGGTACTTAGGTGTTCAGCAACTTATAAGTCCGTACATATTCCGCTATTTCTGATATATAGGTAAGTGGCGTGACATATTTATTAGAGAGCTGAAGAAGAAGAATAAGAAAAAAACCGGCCAAGTGCGAGTCGGACTCGCGCACGAAGGGTTCCGTACCAGGGACTGCATAACCGAAAAATACCGGTATTCTATTTTAACGGTATGACGTCGTATCGGTTGTCAAATAGCGGTTTCGGTAGCGGAACCTTTATATTTCACTACCGAAATATAAAGGTACCTTATTTTTTTCCGGTACCGTAACCGCTATTTAAAGGTACCGATATATCGACTTTGGCCTGGAGTTGTTGCCAAACCGCCGGCAAAGGCTCTGCTGCTTTGTCTTTTAGTCTTTAAATGTTTAGTAGCCAATGCTTCCTCTGTAGAGTGCCAGCTCGCTTACTTTTCTCGATAACCTTTATAATACCGGTATTATAAAGGTTACGGTATCGTTTTAAACTGGTACCGCTAACCGTTATTTCAAAACGGTTACGGTACCGTTATGTTCGCGCGGCGCGCATAACCTTTACGACATAACGGTACCGTAATGGAATACCGGTTTCATACCGGTATAACCGTAACCGAAATCAGTCCCTGTTCCGTACCATTATCTATAAAAATATTTATTTTGTTGTTATAGCGGCAACAGAAATACATCATCTGTGAACATTTCAACTGGAACTATCACGGTATCAGTGAGATACAGCCTGGTGACAGACAGACGGACAGCGGAGTCTTACTCTTAGTAATAAAAATTAAAACTTATTATATGTAAGGGTCTGACTGAAAATCAGCGTTGCAGTGTAGGTACTCAGTAGGTACTCACTGCAACAGTATGCTGAGTCTAGCCCCTTTTTGGCATCACAAAATGTAAATGCCTCGTACGATATTGTTTAAGTGTGTTTGTCTATTCCTAAGTCTAATTTGTACACTGTTCCTTTTGTATAAAATGTGATGTTAAATAAAGTTTTTCTATGTCTATGTCTATGTAATAGGGTCCCGTTTTACTCTTTGAGTACGGAACCCTAAAAAAAGCTTCAAATAATAGCATCTGCTATGTACATTCACATACAACACAACACAGTCCCGTACTCGAGGCGTTGATTTTGAGGCATCTCGATCAATGATCTTTGATGGCTTACTTTATTATCATGAAATAGTTATTTGTTATACAAGGGGGGAAAATTGTATTTTACCTGCGAGTGTTAATTTGAAACACGAGCAAGCGAAAGGACTCTATGATTGACCACGAGCGAAGCGAGTGGTTCAAAAATAGAATCCTGAGCGTAGCGAGTGTTTCAACACACGAGGCGTAAAATAACTTTTCACCCGAGTATAACACAAAACTTTTCACCTCACTACAGCGAGGAAAATAAGAAAAAGGGTAAGATAAAAAAATATATAAAAGTACATCACATAGGGAAACTTAAACGAGCCAAACATATAGTACTTTTAACGTTCTACGTTTTGTTAGCTGTCACATATCACTTAAGCTGCGTTTAAATGTCAAAACTCTTTCTTCACATGTGGATAAATAGCGATTTTCTCAATAGGTATCAAACATACAAAAAGGGCTTTCCGAGCTAGTGAGGTGAAAACGTCAATGTTTATATCTGTCCACGAAAGTAAAACCGGGTGGAAGACTTTTATTCCTTCGTCAATGTTTTAAATGATTGTCAAAGAGTATACTACAGAGAATTAATATGTACACAGAAAGATGGCTCATAAAAATGCACACGTACACATTTACCACATCCAAGGACTTAGTAGATCTTTTTGGAATCTTCGTCCATGTATTCACCCATATATCTGCTCCCTGCACTACTTGTAATAAACTGACTACATCTCAGAGCATAGAATACTAGAGAGAGGACAAGCCGCCGGCGGCCGTGTCGCAGCTGTATGCTCCATGGGCATACACTGCCATACTGTGCACGCGTGCTGATCGCAGAGAATATTACGTTTTTTCCCAAAATGCCTGATATTCGCGTTTATTGTCAAATAAGCGTGTAGGTATTCAAGTGTGTGTGTTTTAGATGTGTGCGTGCTTTGTCTTGTCAATTACTTGGGCGTTGTGTGGGTTAATGTACTTGCGACAGGCTCACTCTATACCCCCCCCGACGTGCTGTCACCTTGTTGTGGTGGGGGGGCTTGCGTGTTCCTAGGATCCCCGAGGCTATACCGGATAGGGCCACCCATACCGGGAAGGCAAGGGGGGAGGGACCAGACGAAGAACAGCACACGAGAAGGCGCTCTAGTTCCTCTGTTACAGCAGAGGGTACTCCAGAGATGACCAAGGAGAGAGGGACCCCATATAGGGGATGAAGAGCAAGGAGGGTAGTTCTAGCCGAACTACCAATAGGGGAGCCTACGCCAGCTCCCCTCGAATCCCGGAGCCCGCAGCACTCTCCCAACGACCCCCATCAGTGGCGGTATGGGGTACGGGAGGTGCCAGCATTTTGCACGCGGACCGGAGGGCTTGCCTTAATTGGCCGGCCCGCGGGAAGGAAAACCCTATAAAACCCGACAGTAAAGTCGTTAAAAACCTCTGGATACCGGGCGACCTTCAGAGTATATAGTCACACCCGCGGAATGGGCGTCACCCGGGGGTGTAGCATAAATCGACCCTACTCGTGGGATAAAAAATGTCAAATAATAATAAAAAAAAATCAGAAACTGGGATGGCTCAAAACGACAACAACGGCGAAGTAATCATGGACACTGATATGCATAGCGGGGAAATGGTAGAGGTGGACGCCACGTTGGCGTGCACCGAAACACCAACCAAGGTAGGGAAACGGACCGGACTAAGGAGTCAGGGATCGATATCGGACGTGCGGGGGGATCTCACCCGTTGCGACCAGGAGCAGTTATCTCGAGCGCCAACACCGACGAGCAGCAGGAAGGCGTCAGAGTCGGAAGACAACGACAGCCTGGCCACTGTGCGTTCGCGCTCGTTGTCACCACTGGGGCGCTTATGGCAGTCAAATGAATCTGACAAGAAACGAAGAAAGCTATTAGTGGCTGGATCTGGCAGTGAAGATGAGCAGGTGGAGATGGTAGATCCCGTGTCTCCTTCAGTACAGAGACCGAGAGCAACACCGCGAACCAAGGCGGATTTTATGAGCAGAGCAGCTGCGCAGGCGCAATACAACGCCGAACTGCGCGAGACGGCAAAGTTGAAGGCGGAGGAAGAGGTCGACAAAATGACCATCCAAACCCGCCAATCTCTTGGCTATATTTCAGGAGACGAAGTGGAAGCAGTGCCTGCTGCTGTGCTCCGCAAGCAGGTGATGGACAGCCTGGCTGTTATCGAAAAGGTGCAGAAGACGTCTGGTAACCTCAAAGGTGGTCACCAACGCAAGTTGAAGGATTCTTGTGGAGCCCTCAAGGATATTTTTGGTATCCTGGAGAAGCGCACGTCAACGGAGGAGGTCAGGCACCTGGAAGCGTGCAACTCACGGCTGCAAGCGGAAGTGGCCGAAATGAAGGAAAAACTGGACCGGCTTGAGATAGAAATAAGAGCAGTGCCTAAGGCACCCTCTCAGGACGAGGCCCAGCCAAGTGCGCTCCCGCGTGTGGATCATACGGAGCCACCATCGGACCGGGCAACAATCGTTGCTCTGATGAATGCCCGATTCGAAGCGCTGGAGATGGAAGGGCGGCTGTTGCCTGCTAAGAACCTGCGGCCTCGACTGAAGGCTGATGGAAGGCGGGTGAATGATGAAACTACACAGCTGCCCGAAAAGGCGCAAGCAGCAGAACCAGCACCAGATGGAAGTAAGACGCCTCCCACGGCCACGGCAAAAGGTGCCCAACCCGGGGGCAAAAAGAAACCCAGAAGAAATAAGGGCAAAATGAGCTCTCAGGCTGCTGCGGCTGCTGCGGCAGCTTCGGCAGCTACAGAGCCGCGACCACTGCCTCCTGCGCCGGCGGCGATGACTCAGCAGTGGAACAAGGTTGCTGGCTCCGGGGCAAAGGGTGAAGCTGCAACGCAACTCCACGCGCAGCCCCTACCCAAGGCGAAAGCACGCCCTAAATCGGAGCGTCGCAAGCTCCGCCCTCCAAGGTCTGCGGCAGTGGTGCTGACGCTGCAACCAGAGGCGGAAGCTAAAGGAGTAACATATGCCAAGGTGCTCGAAGAGGCCAAGAACAAGGTTAACCTCGCTGACCTCGGCATCGTGAACCTCCGTTTTAGGCGTGCAGTGACGGGTGCGCGAGTCCTGGAGTTGCCGGGAGCCACCAGTGGTGAAAAGGCTGACAAGCTGGCAAAAGAGCTGGCCGAAAAGCTAGGGGAGGGAGTCAGGGTCTCCAGGCCAACAAAATGCGCGGAGCTGCGCTTATCTAATCTGGATGACTCCGTAACTCCCGCTGAGGTGGTCGCCGCCGTCGCGCGAGCTGGTGGCTGTGCGGAGGACCAGGTGAAGACCGGTGAGATTCGTTCAGATTACACTGGCCTCGGCACTCTTTGGGTGCGCTGCCCGGTCACGGCGGCGAAGAAGGTGGCCGAAAACTGTCGTTTCTTGGTGGGGTGGTCTTCGGCTCAGGTCAAAATACTTGAGTCAAGAACAATGCGATGCTTCCGGTGCCTGGAGAGCGGGCACGTCAAAGCGCAATGCCAGTCCCTGACGGACCGCAGTGAACTGTGCTACCGTTGCGGTCAGCCAGGCCACAAGTCGGCACAGTGCACGGCCGCGCCTCTTTGTGTGCTGTGCAAAGCTGCGGGCAAATCGGCGGATCACGTCCTGGGCTCAAAATTGTGCTCTGCACCACGCCCGAGAAGGATAAAGAGCGTTGGCGATGGCCCCCGGGTCTCCTCGCAGCGTTCTCAGCCAGCCTCAACAACACCGGAGGCTCGCAACGAGGTGGCGGAGGAAATGGCCCTAGATTAATGGCCACCCAATTTCTGCAGGCAAACATCAACCATTCGGCCAGGGCCCAAGACTTGTTGACTCAAAGCCTGGCGGAGTGGTTGATTGGAGTGGGCATTGTCGCCGAGCCATATTCTGTTCCTCCCAGGGACAACTGGGTTGGTGACCTGGACGGCCTAGTGGCCATTGTCACCGGATCATACGCTGGTTCCCCGCTGCCCCAAAGAGTGGAAAAGGGCCACGGCTACGTTGCGGCGTGGATAGGTGACACTATGGTGGTTGGGGCGTATTTCTCGCCGAACCGATGTTTGGCTGAATTCGAGCAGTTTTTGGTGGAGATCGGAGCCATGATCGGCAGAAGTCGTCCTGGCATGGTACTCGTGGCCGGTGATCTCAACGCCAAGTGTACGGCGTGGGGGTCACCGGCAACGGACGCCCGCGGGATGGAGCTGGAGGAGTGGGCGGTTGCTACCGGGCTGGCTGTGCTCAACCGTGGGTCTACCAACACATGCGTTCGGCAACAGGGCGGCTCCATTGTGGACGTCACGTTCGCTAACGCTGCCCTGGCGCGCCGTGTTCGAGGCTGGAAGGTACTGGAGGATGTGGAAACGTTGTCGGACCACCGATATATTCGGTTCGAGGATTCCACTCTTCCGGACAACCAGAGTGGCCTAAGTCAGCCTTTGCGAAGAGATGGCCCGCGTTGGGCACTTAAGCGCTTGGACCGGGATGCGTTGGTGGAAGCAGCCTTGGTGCAGGCCTGGCTGCCAGCATTCGACGGTCCGATGGATGTCAACGCGGAGGCCGAGAGGATGGGGAGTGCCATGGTGGAGGTATGCGACGCAGCCATGCCGCGGGTTGGCTCCGTTCCCCCGAGGCGCAGAGTGTACTGGTGGTCCGAGGAGCTCGCGCAGCTACGCGAGTCCTGCGTTGCAGCGAGACGTCCGTACACTCACAGCCGGAGGCGTCGAATACGTGACGTGCCAGAAGAGGAGCGGCTGTACGCTGCATACAGGGAGGCCGTCAAGTTGCTGCAGGGGGCAATAGGCAGGGCCAAGGACCTGGCCGAGAAGGAGATGCTGGAGACTCTCAACAGCGACCCGTGGGGAAGGCCGTACAGGATGGTGAGGCGCAAGCTCCGCCCCTGGGCACCCCCACTCACGCAAAGCCTCCCGCCACAGCTCCTCGACCGGGTGGTCGATGGCCTGTTCCCGACGAGAGAGGAGCACACACCTCCACCCATGCTACCCCCTAGAGGGAGGCCAGTTGACGTAGGTGATGCGCCGGAGGTAACGGAGGGTGAACTGGGAGCAGCGGTGCTACGGCTCCGAGCCAAAAACACTGCTCCCGGCCCCGACGGAGTTCCCGGCCGGGCCTGGGTTCTGGCCCTGGGTCCGCTGGAAGCGCGGTTGAGGGCGCTATTTGGCACATGTCTAACGCAGGGACAGTTTCCCCGTGTGTGGAAGTCGGGGAAACTGGTCCTTTTGCGTAAGGAGGGGCGACTACCGGACTCACCTTCGGCCTATAGACCAATTGTGTTGCTGGACGAGGCCAGCAAACTGTTTGAGCGGGTAGTGGCTGCCCGTCTCAACCAGCATCTGGAGGGGACAGGTCCAAATCTTAGCGACCACCAGTTTGGATTCCGCCGGGGCAAGTCCACTATCGACGCTATTGCGCGAGTGAAAGCCCTGGCGGATGAAGCAGTTTCCCACGGGCAGGTAGTATTGGCGGTGTCTCTTGACATCGCCAACGCGTTCAACTCCCTGCCCTGGGCCTGCATCACGGCTGCATTGAAGCGTCACGCGGTGCCTGAGTACCTGCGGAAGACGGTTGACTACCTCACCGATAGAGCCGTCAGGTATCCAGCGCAGGGAGATTGGAAGGAGAAGAGACTGTCGTGCGGTGTCCCACAGGGGTCGGTTCTTGGCCCACTCCTGTGGAACATTGGGTACGACTGGGTGCTGAGGGCGGGCAATCTGCCAGGGGTCAAGGTGACATGTTACGCCGACGACACCTTGGTGACAGCCCGCGGTAGCTCGTACCGGGAGGCGGTGATTCGGGCCACGGCAGGCGTGGCAACAGTGGTGGCCCGAATCAGAAGGTTGGGGCTGGAGGTGGCCCTTAACAAATCCGAGGCCCTGTGTTTTCATGGGCCCCGGAAGGCCCCTCCGGCAGGTTCCAACCTAGTAGTGGGAGGAGCGTCCATCGGTGTCAAGTCGACAATGCGGTACCTAGGCATAATCCTTGACAGCCGTTGGACGTTCAAAGAGCACTTTAGGTGCCTAGCTCCTAAATTAGTAGGAGCGGCGTCGGCACTCAGCCGGCTGCTACCAAACGTGGGCGGGCCAAACGCAAGCTGCCGCAGACTGTACGCGGGAGTGGTGCGGTCAATGGCTTTGTACGGAGCGCCCATTTGGGCCGGATCCCTGAGCGCCCAAAATCAAGCCCAGCTGCGAAGGCCGCAGCGGGTCATGGCGGTCAGGATGGCGAGAGCATACCGCACCGTCTCGCACGAGGCGGCTTGCGTGCTGGCGGGGACTCCGCCCTGGGACCTCGACGCCTTGGTTCTGGCCGATGTATATTGGCGTGTCACCGAGGCGCAACAGGACAGGGGTGTGCAACCACTCCTGGAGGAGATCAGGCGGTGGAGATCTGACTCCCGCCGTGTCCTCCTTCAGAAGTGGAAAGAAAGGCTGGAGGTGCCAAGTGCTGGCCACTGGACCATCGGAGCAATCCGGCCCGTCCTGGAAAGATGGGTCGGAAGGAAGGGGGGGTTTCTCTCATTTCACCTTGCGCAGATTCTCTCGGGGCATGGCTGTTTCGGGAGATATCTGTGCAGGGTGGCGGGACGGGAACCGACAGCGGAATGCCATGAGTGCGGCGACGCCGAAGATACGGCGCAGCACACGCTGGCGGTGTGCCCAGCTTGGGCAGAGCAGCGGGCCACACTCGTGGCCGTGGTGGGGCATGACCTCTCCCTGCCCGCCGTGGTGGAAGCCATGGTGGGGAGCGACAGGTCGTGGAAGGCGGCGGCTTCCTTCTGCGAGGACGTGATGACGCAGAAGGAGGCAGCGGAGCGTATGAGGGAGGACAATCCGGCCTCCCAACCGATGCGCCGCAAACGCGTGGGGCGACGGCGGTTGGCCTACGACCGCCGATTTCCCCCATAAGGGTACCTGTGGGCGACGGGCACGGGGATGTCTGTCGCCTACACAAAGGTCCCTGAGTGGTGGGCGTGCCGTCTCTCGGTGCGCACCTTTGCAGAGGTAGGGGGAAATTGCTTCCCCGGAGTTGTGTCCGCAGTGCGGACAGCCGCTGGCAAGGTTGCGGAAGTGTGCCCAGGGCGTTCCCGTGGCCTCGCTTTCTAGCGTAGAGGCGGCAAATAGAGGGGTTTTTAGTGGGTAAACCATAGGCCTCATCAGCCGTCATGGGAGTCCCACATAACCACCAGGGTCCACCCCCACACCCTGGTGGTATGCGAAAAGCATTTTCCCCGCTTAAAAAAAAAAAAAAAAAAAAAAAAAAAAAAAAAAAAAAAAAAAAAAAAAAAAAAAAAAAAAAAAAGGCTCACTCTATACAAATCGGCCGGCATGTCCGATCTCCTTATATTCATACATCTGTGGACTACATAAACACAACCTCCCTCTCATAAAAAGATACGCGAACCAACCCTATGCTAAATATTATTTTTATTTATTCAGCTCCCCGCAGGCTCCGCAAAGTTGGGCCTTCATTACCACCCCTTTATCTGTAATGTTGTTATTATCAAGAAACAAGTCCCAAACAATCGCAAGCCCTTAAATTGTGAATAAGGGAAGATTTTTGGCTTGTTTTTCCTCAAATCAACTCTTATTTTTATCATTTATGGCAATTTATGGTTACTGAATTTGCAAGATTACCGTTCGTTCGTAACGCATTTAAAGTGGTTAAGTTAACACATTGAAAAATAATTAATACCTATTAAGTTTTCTTGTAAATAGAGACCTAGATGTTCGCTTATTTTTTATTTTATAATCTAATAGTAATCTATATACACTCAAATATATTGTAGGTACTTACTTACTCAAGAATTTTATATTTGATCTGGGTACACTTTTAACTTAAGAACCTGTAGGTCGATCACGTAACGCACTGTACGCGCGTCAGTTAGGTCTAAATGTCACTTTTTATATGGAAAATTGACAGTTAAATTGTACCGACGCGCGTTCGGAACGTTACGTGATTACCCCTCTGGCTACATTAATATTTAGTGTTTGCTGACGCACTTGACCTACTTAAACAAAAGAAAGATAATTTTTCTTTCATTGTTTGAGAATATAACAGTGACAGAAAAATCCGTGCGGGAAACAAAAGACTACTCCTCGGATTGCGTGCGAGTGCGTTCGGAAATCACCGTAGCACACCTAAGGTGGATAATGAAATTAAAGATAAAAAATGTAAACAAAGAACTGTCAACGTCAAAGTGACGTCTCAGGGGCAATCAACCAGGTTTTGGTTTTAACTATTTAAGTGTTTTCGGTCGTATGAGTCCACACAAACAACAAAATAAAACAAAAACGTAACAACAAACAAAAATTCAACAACAGAGTGCATAAGCGGAAAGGAAAACATTCGATCACGACAAACGTCAGAAAACGAATGCGATTCAGAGCTATAACCACGAACTTCGAATCTCGAACTTCGTATATCTCCGTCTCTATCGCACTTATGGTTTATGGTACTCGAGCGACCGAAAAGGAGATATACGAAGTTCGAGATTCGAAGTTCGTGGTAGCGCCGCAGGTATATTAATTAAATTACGAACCAAAGGTTTACAATTCCTAACCATTGCCAGTGGCGTAAATATAAACTGCACATATTTATGAATATAAAATAAATACGTTTTCATTTTGCTTATTTAAATATTTACGAATATTTTCCAGGCATTATTTTAAGTGAAAATTTGTCGCATTATTTTTTATCTCGCGTATTTAACGAATTTTTAGTTTCCACTTCTTGGGATTGATTTTATTGCAGTGGCAACACATTTGTTTACATTTTTTATCTTTAATTTCATTATCCACTTTAGTCTGGGATTGTTGAGCCACCTTGTTGAGCCTTTAGTTATACCGGGCGTTTTCCGGAAATCAACATCCATTGTGCCTATTTGGCGTGAAACGGCGGTGTGGCAACCCCAGCTCGTCTAGAAAATTGGTGAGTGCCTTGGTGTTGCTGACTGCGTCCCGTAGTGTGTCTGGAGAACCTAGGTGCTTTATTCTGTACACCTCTACCTGCTTGCATTCCAGTAGAATATGTTTAGTCGTTTCTTCTGATGCCTCCATGCACGCTCTGCACATGGGGCTGTCACACTGAAAAAAATGGTTTGTTGGATTTACCAAATTAGCTAAGGTTGGCTGAATTACATGGAAACTAAGATAAATATAACAAAACCTCGCTATTGGACTTACAAAACTAAAAAGGTTGAAGTCGCTACCAGACTTCTGGTGTAAATCAACAAAGAGTATTTTACATTTTACAAAACAAATCTCAACAATTTGGTTTGGTTGATTATATCATAAAAATATAATAAATATAACAAGGCCTCGCGGTTGAACTTACAAAACTAAAAAGGTTGACGTCAAAATATAGTCCTTACCAGAGTTCATGGTGTATATTAACAAAGAATCTTGTACATTTTACCAAACAAATCTCTACAATTGGGTTTGGTAGATTTTATTATAAAAATATGATAAATATAACAAGACGTCGCGGTTGAACTTACAGAACTAAAAAAGGTTGTGGTCAAAATACAGTCACTACCAGAGTTCATTGTGTTAATTAACAAAGAATATTGTACATTTTACCAAACAAATCCCTACAAATCGGTTTGGTAGATTTTATAAATAAAAATATGATAAATGTAACAAGACATCGCGGTTGAACCTACAAAACTAAAAAATGTAGAGGCCAAAATATATTCCGTACCAGAGTTCATGGTGTATATTAATAAAGAATATTGTAAGCTTTACCAAACCAATCTCTACAATTTGGTTTGGTTGATTTTATCATAAAAGTATGTTAATTATAACAAGACCTCGCGGTTAAACTTACAAAACTAAAAATAGTTCATGCTGTTAATTAACAAGAATATTGTACATTTTACCAAACAAACCTCTACAATTCGGTTTGGTTAATTTTATATTGTAAATATGATAAATATAACAAGATTTCGCAGTTGAACTTACAAAACTAAAATGGTTGACCTCGAAATATAGTTCCTACCAGAGTTCATGCTGTTAATTAACAAAGAATATTGTACATTTTACCAAACAAATCTCTACAATTTGATTTGGTTTATTTTATAATTAAAATATGATAACTATAACAAGACCTCGCGGTTGAAATTACAAAACTAAAATGGTTAAGGTCAAAATATAGTCCCTACCAGAGTTCATGGTGTAAATTAACAAAGGATATTGTACATTTTTACCAAACAAATGTCAAGAATTTGGTTCGGTTGATTTTATGATAAACATATGATTAATATAACATGGCCCTGTGGTTGAACTTACAAAACTGAAAAGATTGAGGTCAAAATATAGTCCCTACCCAGAGTTCCTGGTGTAAATTAACGAAAAAAAATGAACATTTTACCAAACACGTCTCAACAATTTGGTTAGGTTCTATCAAAAAACTGGCCAAGTGCAAGTCGGACTCGCGCACGAAGGGTTCCGTACCATTATCTATAAACATATTATTTTATTCTGTTTTTAGTATTTGTCGTTATAGCGAAAACAATTATTAGTAATAATATTAATATTAAAGACAGACGGACAGCGGAGTCTTAGTAATAGGGCCCCATTTTACTCTTTGAGTACGGAACCCTAAAAACGAGTCATTTAGGGATTACGCGTTATTTTCGATTTTTGGTAAAGTGACGTTCGACGCTCGAGATCACAAACTTGTATTATTCATTGCGCCAACTTCATAAACAAGTCTGCAATATACTTAACACAAATATAATGCGGATTTCAGTAGCGTTGATATCTTTAGATATTCAAAGGCATCTTTTAAAATGCAAGTAATTAATAGTGTTAAGAATAAGCAGCATAAATAGTATTAGAAATAGGTAACTCACCTCTTATTATGTTTAAAAATGTTGTAGTATTATACTTAAGTTACTAAATCTATTTGATTCACTCTAAATATGGGATTTATACAATAATATTGTCATTAGGATAAACTATAGCAATATATTCTCATTTGCGGTAACCTATATAGATTTACATGCTTGGTTATGCTTTCATCTTCAAAACAAAAAAAAAACAATTACTCAAACTTAATTTAAAAAAAAATCATCTGTCTTTCACAAATGTTGTGATAGTCCGTTCAATTGTTTACATATCAAGTTATCTAGGTAAACTTGTAATTGGCCATACTACTGTGTATTATAGTATATGTTACGTACTTTGTATCGCTGTTGGTTTTCTGAATAAATAATAATAATAACTAATGCACTTGCTAGTTAGAGCAACAAAGAGAGAGATAAACGAACTTAGTTTGTTTTTGTTTCGCGGTAGCTCCTCAGACTACACTACGCTAAATGGAATAAGTAGGTACCTATTAGGTATATTGTGTAAATACGTAAATATGAAGTAAATTGAGTTTTCTTTAGATTTAAATTATATACATGTATATAAAAGATACTCTTGGTTTTATTAGTATATAGGTATACTAGTTAATGTAGTTAGCACAATTATTAGAATTACGCACGACTTAGTTTTGCTTCAATCATTATTAAAACGACATTACTTAAGTATCATAACCCATAAGGCATAGGTTACTGTAGGCAATTGTATGTAACATGTATTTAACCTAAACCTATTTACAAATTAGTAATTAATTAATTATTAACTCTGTACTTATTATGATGTTTATATTCACACAGATAAACTGTTCCGACAGTTTTGCGAGACCATTTTAGTTATTATGTACTCTGTGTATTAAATAAAATTAAATAATAATCTAGGCCGCCTTTCACGTTGTATGTAGGTACCTACCTAGCTAGACTATACCCAAATTAATAATTTGCAGAGCAATACCACAGATTGCCATACCTATTCCCAGACAAAAAAAGTAAAGTTGCGTAGGTACTTACTTAATGATTATCTATGTAGTAATTAGGCTTTAACGACGTTAAAGTTTTCGTGGCTTTTCCTTAATACGAGTAAGTAATATCCTTCCTTATCCTTACTAATAGTATGAATGTGAAAGTGTGTTAATTGGTTGGTCCTTCCTTGGTGTTTGTTTGGACGTCTTCATAAATAAGCAAAATACTTACGTTTGTCACGCGGGCCTAGCCGCTGACAAAACTAGTAAGTAGATACTACATGGTGTATCAGTCAGCAGCAGAAGTAGCAACACAAAATAACACGCTCGAAATTATCTAGAAAGTCCGTATCCTCTTGACATTAAAGCCATGTGTAGGTCATTTTGAGCACTTTGACCCGCGTAGCTACTTTTGCTGCTGGATGTACCTTTAACTTTATCATTGATTAATTGACGTCTTAAAATATACAATTGGTAAATTACCTAAATACCTAATCATTACATAGTATACAACAAAGTCGCTTACGTTTTTTTCAATAGATAGAGTGATTCAAGAGGAAGGTTTATATGTATAATTCATGCATGTATTATACGTATAAATCCGTGCGAAGCCGGGGCGGGTCGCTAGTTATAAGTATATAATCAAGTAATAAATCGTTTTGTCTTTACTTGATGGTCGTAGGAATGAGATTATATTGCTTTGTTATTTTGCAACCTTTCACGCCACACAAAATAGTATTAAGTACTTACCTAGTCTATGTTTTCCAACAACATTAACACGAAACATTTGGCGTTTAGTAGGTACATAGGTAACTATCTATTCGTACCTTTTGAGAAAGCGCTGCAGTCACTACCAGACCTATACCTTGTTAAAATTACCAAAGAGTTTGGTAATTTTAACTAGGTAAATGTCTGGTACATTTTACAAAACAATACCGCTGCATGCATAGTTCCATCCTACTCAATTTATAAACATAAGAGTGAGATGTGACTATTCCCCTCCCCGACTGCCCTGCGGAGGTGCGCCCCTTCCCCCGGCTACAGCATCTTGCGATGCGCGCGCGGCACGGCAGGCTTCATTGCGTTGAGGTAGTTCATTGTATATAGTCACTTTGTTTTGTTTGCGTTTTAATGAAATTTTCTTGGTGCGCCATTTCATTTCGGCTGGTGCGTGGTGGATTTAGTTTGCAAAGTGTAACCAACTATGGATAGTGATCTCGACGATGACTTAAGTGTGGGGGTGACTGAATATTTGAAGGAATGGGAATTATCTCAATCTACCATAACAAGTTTTGAAGGTAAGCATTAGAACGATATTACACTAAAAGTGCTAAATTGGCAACACTGATACCTTACTAATTAATTGTGAATAAGAATGATATTGTATGTGAATAACGTACTTATTCCATTGTTAGTTCTTTTTTGTCTGAAACACAAGGGTAACCTATAGTTGACACCGTATATGGATTCCCCACCCATACCTCCTTATTATTAATGATTAAATATAATAATTTTGTGATTATAGTTTAATATGAATAGGAAGCTTAACTCAGGCTTAGATATTGACCTAGAAATATTGGTTACGTATTACCTACCTAATTACTTTGATTAATTTACAAAACGAATTTCAGTAAAATTTACCAAATCGGTTTGGTTGGCCATCGTTGCGTTTGTATTTTGTCTGTATGTAACTAACTGAACAATAAATAATGAGTTTAAAGACTGATGAATTACATATATGTCTTATTTTTTAGAAAATCAGATTTCGTTAAATTTGCTCGACTCCATTCAAGAAATGAACTGAAGGACCTGATTCCCAGTTTAAAGGAAATAATATTATTCAAGCGGGGGTTGAACAAACTCCAAAACATTATTCATGTAAGTATTCCTGTCTGTTTTACATTTATTATCCATACTACATTTAAATGCGAAAGTGTGTCAGTCTGTCTGTTGCCTCTTAACGCTTAAACCGCTGAACCGATTTAGATGAAATTTGGTATCAAGATAGTTTGAGTCCCGGGGAAGGACATCAAATAGTTTAAGTCGGTGAAGTAGGTGGTAAAAAATTGTATGGAGCTACGATATAAACGAGTTCCACGCGGACGGAGTCGCGGGCAGAAGCTGGCAAGGAAAAACATAAAAAATCCGAAATTAAAAAGAGAAAATAATAAGAGCCCGTTCACGCGCTCACTAGGGCCACTGGTAAATTATTGAGATTATTTAAATTTAACGATAAATATTTTTAAAAAAAAGCCGCTTATAAAATCAAAAGAAAAACGGCCATCATAATTTTGGACGCATAGATTGACGGATCCAGCAACGTAAAAACTAGTACATCAAACTTATTCATAAATTTAAATAATCTCAAATATTTACCAGTGGCGCTAGTCAGTACGTGAACGGGCTCTTTTTAGATGAAATTTGGGATGTAGATATTTAGCTTGAGTCCCGGCAAAGGATGTAGGATACTTTCATCCCGGAAATCAGTCCGCGAGTCTGACTCTTGACCGCTTTTTTATTTATGGTAACACCCCCTGATAAATAATTTACATACTTGAATTTCTTATTATTCAATATTTGTTTTTGGCTGACCAAAGCCTGCATCTCGACAAAACGTGATGGATGAAGAACAAAATACCTAGGCATTTCGCACATTAAGTCAAATACATAAAATCGTTTTTTTTTTCAGATTAAATTGGATTTTGAAACCAAGTTTAAAGGATCAGAGCTCCTACTATTCAAGAAATGGCCAAACTTCTTAGAGAATGCGTTTAATCATTTGAAAACGATTAAAGCTGCTTCTGTCTACATTAAATTGATCGAAGAAAATCCAAGCAAAGGTTGGTTATCATAATATTTATTAAAAAATCACGAATATCACCCCAAAATCGAAACGTCGAGGAAATGGCAATTCATGGATTCGTATTTACTGACGGATTAAGCTACGCTTCGTCCGTCAAACTCTACCCATCCACGAATTGCTTTTTTCCGCCCTCTGCAATAATGTACTTTTACGTGATTGGTTATCATTATTCTGATGTTTAATTAGTGTTGAATAGGGTGTTGGCACTAAATAAAATAACCAATATTGTATAAACATAATGTTTGATCTAATTAAGTCAACAAATATGCATCATACATAACTAAATATTTATTTTTATTTTCCAGATATAAAATATAATAATAATTGGATATAAAATAGTTCCACCTGTGAGATTACACTACAAAGATACAGATGTTAAAAAAAAACCGTAAAGCCAAGCATTCAAGAAGCTATGAACAGTTTCATTCTTCATGCAAAGGTATAATTTCATTTTTAACACTATTGTGTGATGACGACTTTCCATACAAACGGCCATAAGGATTTAATATAAACTCCAATACAAATTTTCACTACCTATTTTACTTCCTTAGGGGATGATTTTCAGGATAAAACTATCCTAATCAGTTCTATCGGAAGACCAGCGCTGGCAGCAATGCCAGCATTATGCTGAGATAGAAACGTTTCGTGACAAACGCTGTGTGTTGTTTGTCTCGAATAAATGTTTCTTTCTTTCTTTCTATCTCCTTCCTCGGGACTCAAATTATCTCGATACCTACTAAATTTCATAACAGACATACAGATATACAGACAGACACACTTTCGCATTTTTAATACTAAAAGGTACGAAATTTGAAATAAATTATAGCCTGTCATATTCTGATATATACTCGTAAGGTACATAACTGGAAAGTTTCTTAAAAATTCGTCCAGTAGTTTTTGAGATTAATTGAAACGTACCATACATCCAAACTTTCGCATTTATAATATTAGTAGGATTAGTATGGATACGGTTAAAAGTAAACAATATATTTTAATTTCCAGAACGAAAGCGAAGTCCTCACCCAGCTGGACTATTGGATAAAAGCCCAAATGGCTAAGGGACTGCGGTGCCAACCCATCATCATTGCTGTCAGACCGACCATCGATGCCCTAAAGGACTTTTATGTTGCTTATGACGACATCCTTCATAATATCGACTCATTCCTGAAAGCGCTGGAAGTATGCTTCAAAACTTTTCACTGCCTGGACGCAGAATATGGTTGGCAACATTCGCTGCCCCAATATTATAAACTTCAAATTTCAAGTTGATAAAATTGCAACATGGAAGTCATGGAACCTTATAATATTGGGGCAGCGAATTCTGTTGATTGTATGTCTGGAATCTACACAAAGACGTCAGAATACGGTGCGCTATTTTTGCAAACGATACTCCACTGAGAGCCCAGTCTATAAGACTACTCAGCAAATTTTATCATGACTTGTAACTCAGCCTATAAGATTCACACTTACTACGTATACCGTGAACAGGGTATCTATCTCGTTAACTTAAAGTTAAGATATGTACAGCCAAGGAATTTGATTCACGTACGGTCAGCCGCAGAGAAAGAATGTGGGCCGCAACCTGGCAGCCTTTTGACTTTTATTATAAGAAAGGTATTGTACCCTACTGAGTCACTGACATAATTTTAAAATAAGTGATCTACAGTGTATTGTATCGATTCGTAAAATAAATTTTATTACATGTACCAAAATTCGGACTATTTTTTTTAAACCACCGTATTTATATAGCCCTTATAATATTAAATAAGGTTACTGGTAAATCGACGTTATTCCTTTTAACAGTGTTATCTATTTAAAAAAGGCAATTTGTAAATGTTCACTCTCTAGGAACTGCTGATTTTTGGATAGCCTTCATGACCATTTTAATTGAAAATGAGCTTTACTATATCTCCCTAAAAAGAAATACGTTGGTTACCAATAAGCCTGCATATTTTTGAAGTGTTTGTCTTTAGCTTTTTGTCATCTACAATATTTTTAGGGTGTGGCTACGAATAATCTTTAATCTACATAGAAAACTACGTAGTTTGAAAATCTAAACTGCAATATAATTTTACTCTCATACCATGTCAGCAATATTGCAAGTTTCTAATTTTCAATGATATCACACCCTATTTATACTCTGGAAATCAAAAATGTGTTTGGTGATATCTACCTAAAAAGATGTGTACATTGTACTAGTGTTAGTTTGATAAATTAACCAAACTAACACCATTAAACTGTACACTACTTATTTGGTACGTTTTACTAAACTAAGACCGGTACAATTAGCAGAACAAGCACTGATAAAATCTTGGTAGATATTACTAGTAAACATTTGGTAAAAACCACAGTACAAATCTGTTAGATATTACCAAACCAATTTTAGGAACAAATACGAAACACATGATCGATAATACTTAATTATATTTGATAAAATCTGCGATCCACTTATAGTAGATAATACAATATTATCTTTGATATAAAGCACGATCCAATCTGATAGATGATACTAGACTAATTTTGATGAAAACTGCGTTACATATCTGGTAGATATATCAAACACCTTTAGTAGTAACTAAAATATACATCTGGTAAATATTACCAAACTAAAGCTGACAAAATACACAGAACGTGATTAGTAAATACTACTTAACTTTGTTTGTTAGAGTTCACCAAATAAATTACATTATACTTACAAGTTAAGTTCAGCTCTTTCAATCAAAATGATTTAATACATTGTACCAATAGAAAGTGCTATATCTACCAAATTGTGTTGTAGATTTTACCAAATTACTTTTGCATTTTCTACTGACTAACTTCGGTAATTTGTACCAAAAAATAGTAACAGTAGAACATGGCAAAGGTATTTGGTAAAAAAAGACGAGTATGTTTGGTAAAATGAAAAATATCCGTTTGGTAGATTACACCAAACTACATTGAAAAAAATTATACTTAACTACTTTGATAAAAAGGTTACTAAAGTACTTTGTTTAAAAATGTACTAAAGTTCTTTGGTGAGAAACGTTACTAAAGTACTTTGGTAAAAAATATACTAAAGTACTTTGATGAGAAATGTTACTAAAGTACTTTTGTAAACAATTTTACTATTTACTACAAAATATAGGTGTAATCTACCAAATAAATTTGGTACAACACCAACTTATTTAGTTTGATAAAATCAACCAAAATTCGTGATAGGACCGAAATCAACCGCTAACTTTAGTAACATTTACACGGAATCTGGTAAATCCAACCTAACATTTTTTTCAGTGCAGTAATACCTAAATTATAGAGGTGTTTGTTCAACCACCTAGCCACCCTTGGTCACTTGGACTGTCAACATCGGCTCTGTGTTAATTAAGTATTTAAAATAGATTGTTTACGTTTACAAGACCAAAATGACGTTAAAAATGAGAGTGGGACCAAAATACACAGCATTATGTGAAGGTGTAAATAGAAATTAACTAAAACAGTGGAAATACGAGCAGAAACTATATAAGAGATTGAAGTGACTTTCTCGCGAATACTATTTGTTCTAAGTGCAGTGTTACGTTAAATTACTTCGTAGAACGCATTATAACAAAGACCGAAATATCCACAAGTGCCGAAAAACAATCAAAACAATAGTGTATAACCTAAAAATAAATAAGGACATTGGATTCATAACAGAAAAGTTGATTGCCTTCCCGACAGTAGGAAAAAGTAACTCCAACTATCCCAAGGTGGCGTTGTCGTCTACGTGAAACTTAGTTCTGCTAACAATCACCAAGTGTCACTGTTGACAAGAGTACCATCGCACAGATATATCAATTTTCCTACGATATTAGTTCCACCATCAACCACCAGGTGTCGCTGTTGACAACACGAAGTTTCACCACAGAAATAACTATATCGATACAAAATTCCACCACCTGCCGCATCTGTCGCTGCCGTCTATGCGACAGGGTGATTCAAGTGCCAAGCCCCTAAGCTGTAGCAATAAGTGTCAGAGTCGCTTAGCCTGCTACTTACTTTTTTGTTTTGATTTCGTCTCGTGTTTAGCTGTATAAAACATGTTGTGTTTAGCTTGCGATACAAATACTCAAAGGCTAGAGCGTCTATTTTGTGCCCAATGTAAAGGGTGCTACCATTACCAATGCGTAAATTTCACATCCGCATATTTTAGGGAGCATCACAAAGAGCTCGCGGCTTGGAAATGTCCTTCATGTGAGTTAATCACCCGCCGGCGGCGCAACGACTACACTCCGGCATCACCCTCTGTTATGAAACAGGTACAGGAGAGTCAGTCCGAATCCTCTAATAAGAAAGCTGAAAACACAGATATGTCTATAGGCAACATCACCCTTGAGGACACGAACTTGAGCGTGTTAAACGACACAACAGGCCCTGGAAGAGACTCGCGCAACCAACAAATAACTTTAGAACAAATCAGCAATCTCTTTGATACAAAGTTACAAAAAATTGAAAAATTAATAAAAAAAGAGATTAGCCTTGCCATCGACAAACTGAAACAAGATACAATAAAGAATAATAGCGCAATCATGACTGAACAAAATAATCAGGCACAGCAGTTAAAAAGCATAAATATGAAAATAGATACTCTTGAAAAAGAAAATAGAGTGCTCAAGTCGGAATTAAGTCAATTATACTCTCATCTAGACCAGAAATTGATTTCAGAGCTCAATATAAAGTCTCCTCAAGTCAACGATAACCATAAAAAATTCATAGTTTATGGCTTGGACGAAAACTACGGCGAAACTGAAGCGGAAATATGTCATCGCATCAATAATATGTTTAGTACCATACTGAACGTACAAATTAACGGATTTATCGAATCTGCAAAACGCATTGGAAAAAAAGGAAAACGCCGTCCATTACTAATCGAACTCATCAACAAGCGGATGAAAAAATATGTTATTGAAAATTCCCTATACTTCAGAAACACTGGATACGCCATAGCAGAAGTGTTAGATGTAGAAGCTCTACGGACCAGACAACAATTGCAACAGGTCCTTAAAAGTGCCCGAGAAAACGGGAAACACGCGGTCATCCGAAATAATATACTGTATATTAATGGAAAAAAATACACACCGGCGGCGTCAACGTCTCAAACTCAACTCCTGGAACCAGAACAAATTCACCGCGAAACATCAACCAGCTTTCAAGAACAAACAGCCGAACTGGTAGCAGAGGTAGCAGAAATTTCCGTTGAGGAAGATAGGAACCCGGACCAAAAAGAAGACGAGCCACAAGAACCACGCAAGAATACCTCTGATACTGAGCCGGCCACAGAACCAGAACCAAAAAAATTTTTTCGAAAGTAACCTTAACGTTCTCTACCAAAATATACGCAGCATCAGAAATAAACGCCACCTAATTGAAGCAGAAACGGATGAAAATTATAATTGGCACGCCCTCTGCATATCTGAAACTTGGATTTCTCCATCTAAACTTGATCTCTTAGGGATTCATGGGTATAAACTCGCTTCTTACTACTGTCGCCATAACGCAGAGGGAGGAGGAGTATGCATACTTGTAAAAGAAGATATGGATTGTTTAGATTGTAAGGAAATAGTAGATATGTCGATTGAGTCTTTATTTGAAGTATGCGCCGTTGAAATTCCAGCGCTTAATACAATCTTAGTTAATGTATACTGGCCGAACAGCCAAAGGATGCCTGATAGCTTTTTCGCGTCAATGGAACTACTCCTAAAACATTTACAAAAGAAATACGCCAAAAGAGATGTCACGATCGGCGGCGACTTTAACGTCAATGTACTTGAAAATACAAACTGTTCTAAAACTCTTCTAAAACTAATGTCTAGCTTTAATTACAAACAAAATGTCCAGGAACCGACAAGAGTAACAGATAAAAGTGCAACCTGTATTGACCTTGTGTTTACAAACCATTTAAGTAACATGACTGTAACTGTAAATGATTACGGATTTTCAGACCACAAAGGAGTTCTTGTTAGTATACCAACAATAAAAACAAATACGCGAAGTAGTTGGCATACACGAAAACGACATTATAGCAAGGATAATATAAAAAAATTCAAATCAGAGCTAGGAAAAATAGATTTTACCAACATGATGACAATAGGGAAAACTATAAATGAAAACTATACCACTCTACAAAAAATATTACTGCATTTATTGGAATTATACATTCCGAAAATAAAGACAAGAATGAAACTACATAACAATAACAAAAAATGGTTAACTTCCGGTATAAAAATATCTTGCAGGCACAAGCGGCTATTAAAAGCATTCACTACCCGAGTAAATAATCCCATCCTAAACCAAAATTATAAACAGTACGGAAAACTATTAAAAAGGTCAGTTGCCGTATCAAAAAAGCTACAAAATATCAAAAAGATGAGAACTTCTAATAACGTAGTAAAGTCAATGTGGCAAATTGTTAAAACACAAACCAATAAACTTCCAAAAAGTACTAGAACCAATATTAAACTTAATATAAACACACAACAGACGGAAGACCCAACAATAATTGCCAATTACTTTAATAACTATTTCTCATCGGTGGGCGCAGTTAGCACCGGTACCACACCACCGAAAGGACGGCCACCCATTACTCGCACAGAAACATCATTTTTCTTGAATCCCACTACTCCAAACGAAGTTTTTAAAATAATAAAAAGCTTGAAAAATAAGAGAAGTTGTGGCCATGATGAACTACCCCCTTTACTAATTAAAGAATGTGCTGAGGAGCTGGCCCTCCCACTAACGTACATAATAAACCAGTCCTTTGCCGAAGGCATATTCCCGGACTTATTGAAGATCTCCGTAATAAAACCAATACATAAAAAAGGTATACAAAGTGACTGCGCCAACTACCGGCCCATAGCTCTGTTATCAACTATTTCAAAAATATTTGAAACTGCAATGGCTAAGCGATTATATTCCTTCTGCGAGAAATATAACATATTTAGTGATGCACAAAACGGTTTCAGAAAACACCGGTCAACAACTTTAGCTGTTTTTAAATATATGCAAGACGTACTAAATATAATAAACAACAAGAAACACGCCATTGGAGTATTACTTGATATGAGTAAGGCTTACGATCGAGTTCTCTATGACATTTTACTACAAAAGGTACGCGGAATCGGTGTAAGAGGAATACCTTATGATTGGTTTGTTTCATATCTTTCAAATCGTACGCATTATGTAGAAATTGAATACCACAATCACATAACTGGTAACATTCATCAAATTAAATCACAAATGAGCAGGGTTACACAATCAATCCCTCAAGGCAGTGTTCTCGGATGCATCCTATTCCTAATATATATTAATGACTTGCCCAAAACGATAAAGTGCTCCTGCACTCTTTTCGCAGACGACATATCCCTAGTATTTCCGTGTGACAATAACCATATTCTAAAAAATCAATTAGACAAAACTATATCTAGCATCGTAACCTGGCTTCAAGACCACAACCTTAAAATTAACTTTTCCAAAACTAAACTTATCGAATTTAAACCTTACCAAAAACGCAGCTTGAACATAAATTACAGTTTCGATAAAACTAATTTAGAATGTGTAAATACCGCTCCACTCCTGGGTATTCACATAGACTCTTCTATAAATTGGAAAGAACACGTACATCAAACATCCCTTAAGTTAAGCCGATTCAGTTACGCTCTCTATGAGTTAAAAAAATGCACCGACATAAAAACTGCGACTTGTGCCTACTATGCTTACGCACACTCTTGGCTACAATACGGAATATTATTGTGGGGAAACAGTCCAGATGCAATACAACTGTTTAGACTCCAGAAACGTTGCCTAAGAATACTAGTTAACGTGGACAAGATGACAAGCTGCAAACATCATTTTATTGAACAAAAAATTCTAACTCTACCCTCCATGTACATTTTACAAGCCACTATATTTGTGAAAAACAACATGTCATTATTTCCACAATACTCACGTGCATCTTACTTACGACCCCGTAACAAACTGGCACTACCCGACACTAAAATGAAAATGATAAGCTCTGGCCCCTTTGCCATGGCAATAAAAATATTTAATAAAATCCCAAAAAAGTTTCAAGATATAACTAACACACATATATTGAAAATTGAACTTAAAACTTATTTGAGTAAGAAATCCTATTATTCCATACAAGAATTCCTGAATGACGCCGAGACCAAATTAAATTAAATTATAATGTAACTTACGAAATTTTATATAAGTAATGACGAATTCTACTGCAATAAAAATGTCATCTTATTATTATTTTAATGTAAACAAAACTATAATATAAATACAATTTACTTACTTTTTTTTAATATACCTACTTATTATTCGAATCTTTATTCTAACTATTGTTTGAAGCTTTTCCGTATTTTGACATTATAAATTTGTAGTCTTAAGAAATTGCTATGCTCAACCAGAGCTCATGTTAAAACTGTACCTAACTTTAAGATCTTATTATACTTACATGAAACGCAATAAACAATTGAATTGAATTGAATTGAATAGCCATTGCTACTGATCTTAATTTAGCCGCGTAGTGTAAATCGGGCTTTTTCGATACGAATATGGACAAATTCGCACTACACGGCTAAATACGGATGTCAAGTGACTGAACAATCCCGCTTCGCGACTGTAGATATGTCTCCATGATAGTTTTTTCTCTCGAAAATATGGTTATTAATGTAAAAAGGCCAGAAAACGTAGCATTCATAGAAATGTAACCAGCGCCAGACAATCGTTTTTGTATCTAGATTAGTGTAGATTGCAAAAAATATTATGAAGAAGTAAAAAAAGTCTGTGAGGGTGTCGCTTCGGGAGTGCGTGTGTTCGTTTGTAGGGCAATCTCCGAAACTACTCATCCTATTTAAAAAATGTGTAGTCTGTGCATAGAATAGACTTCTTGGATGGACACTAGTAATTTTTAGCCTCGTTTACTCGTGCGCTGAGGACATAAACGTGTCTGTTATACGGCTGCGTAGTTTACACGGATCGAAGCATACCCTTCATTCTTCATAAAATAAAAGGTTCAAAAAACGGTATCATAAGGAAAACGAACCGAAAAAAAAACAGTTTTTTTTTAAACAATAGATAGCCTATGTCACACGGAGCATAATTTCAAATCGATTGATACCTCATTCATCAATGTCGGTTCAGTATCTTAAACCCTACGGTGGAAGTGGAACACACGTAAATATAAACATAGACTTCTAAAACCATATCCCTTCCTTTCCGCTTTGCCGCAGTCGGGCAAAAAGCAACCACAAAGTTCGAGTGGTCATCCCCGAATGGAACATCTGGGTAAAACATGTTATCTTAATAGCTGAGTGCTGACAAATTATGTACATTAAAGAAACAGAAAATTCAAGACTACAGAAAACACTCCATAACAATAACATGTTACGAATACATATTCGCGTCTTTTGTGATGTTATCCAATATTTATGAACGCACAAATTCGACATTAAGTGGAGTGTAAAATCCAGCCAAATCTGCAAAGCGTACCGTATGAAAGAAATGCAAAGGCGTAAACAGAATACAAGATACGTTTTTATTCGTCTTCTTTTCACATGAGTGACATTTCTTTATTCTTGTTAACGTGATCAGTATTCCCTAGGGTTTTCTATATACTGTATTAGGGCCAAAAGCTTGTCAAACAATATGTACATATACCTTGAGTATAATGATAGATACTCTTTACTTGTTTAGCTTTATAGAAACCGGACAAGTGCGAGTCGGACTCGCCCACCGAGGGTTTCATACAAAATTACAAATGTATAGTTTTCAGATTTTTCCCCGTACTTGTAGTGTTTTTTTTCATAGCTTCAAGGGACTGTAGACCTACGTAGGTATATAGGTTTTAATTTCAACTCGATACCTCCACGCGTGCCCGATATAAAGGGTCTTGACAGACATACAGACGGACAACAAAGTGATCATATAAGGGTTCCATTTTTTCCTTTTGAGGTACGGAACCCTAAAAACAATATATGAGTAAAACTAAACGTACCTACACTACCTACAAGAATCACAAAAAAACACCCGTCATAACTGCATGTTTTAATAGAATAATAACTACATATAGCGTATTTGTCTCATTTATAATTGTTTCTTCTTAAGTTAGGTTTTTACAATGACCACATAAAAATATCACAAGTAAACAGAATAACATGTATTTTTATTATTGTTACAGGTGTAACGCAGAAGGAATGTTGAAAAAAGGTACGTAAACGCAGCAAGCTCAAATTCAGTTCAGCGTCAGAAAATCACAGTATGTAATGGATAAGAACCATGTCAACAGACAAGACGTTTTATTTGAAAAATCACACTCAAATCTGTTCACCCGTTTGAGAGCGTCAATGCACGATGCCACACACAGGCAGACACACAAATACAAAGATACACATGTGACATGTTAAACTAAGGCTGTGTCCTACGTAAGCGAATCAAAGCGAACAGAATTGCGAGGCGATCCGATGCAGCGACGCGCGTATTTTTTTTTTAAGAAATAATTATGCTAATTTGTTTCTGTGAATGTACTCTGCAATATGCCGAAGTTAACGGGAATTCCCGGGAACACCGTGTATAATATCACCGTTAAAATATCACAGCTAAAAGTTCACTTTACAAACTATAACCAAAAAAATACATTTCATTGAAAACAATTAAGTCCTAATTTCATTTAAACATTCTTTGTGAAGTTAAGTTGAAACGATGCTCGTCGAGGTGACCTTTCCATTTTTGACCTTTAAATGTGAACTTTGGCGAGCCACGGCAATTAGCTATAGGGTGACGGAAATAAGGGTGCTGTGCAAACATTCGTTGAGGGCGGGGAAGGCACTGAAAAAACAATAAAATGTGTTATAGCTAGTCGAACTGGGCCCCGTCCTAGAAAGCGCTTTTCAACCGACGAAAAAAACGGTGGAGGTTCTCAAGTCGACGCGTATATACGTATATATTTTTTTTTATCTATGACCACGCATAACTTGTTACAGAGTAGTTCGATTTTGATAATTCTTTTTTTATTAGAAAGGGTATACCCCGAAGTTGGTCCCATATAAATTTGGAAAAAAAAACAACCCTAAGGGTAGGAAAATAGGGGATGATTGATTTTTCGTCGGTTAAAACTTTGTTTTCAAAGTAAATTATAACACATTGACTGCCAAGAATCGCTACGCGCTACGCTTGTAGCCGATCCCGTGGTTTGTCCGCTGAGTAGCGGAAAGCGACTACGGCGTAGGCGCCCGCTAGGCGGGTTTCTGGCGGTGAAATTGTTAACCCACTCTCGCTGAGCTCGTGGCGCTACGCCGTAGTCCGTAGCAGCTTCACATGTGTGGCGCCCGTATCGCTGTGACGCACGTGTGTCGTGCGATTGGCGTTGAATCGGTTAAGCGTATTATTTGGTAAAACCGACTTGTGGAGGATTCTCACAGCGAGACAAAGTGACGCGGAAAAGGAAATCAATGATAGCGGAGGAAGTTATGCATCGCTCCCATACATAATCCATTTTTTTTCCTTGAGTAATTTTAAGCATTTCTAGTCCAGGAGGCAATAAGAAACGTGAGGCTAATCGGGAAGGGGGGGGGTGTAAAGATGGCCGCCAACAGTCGTCTTTAAAAAAAATCTATTCTCATCCCGGTGGTTACCGTAGTTGGAGTTGGTATAATTTTCGTATAAACCAAAGACGTAAAATTCATTGCTGATATTAGTTTTTTCCAGTTTCATAGTAATTCTACAAGAAAAACGTAAAAGAGTGAAAATGTTGGTAGAAGATTTTTGCTTTGGGAGCTAATAAGTTTTGTATAGTGACAAAAACTATCAAACAAAAAAAAGCAAATAAAGTAAATAGCTTAATAAAAAAAAATTGGGTAAACTTCATAACTGCCACCACTATGAACGCTGGTCTTCACCACATTCACTGCCAAGAATCGCTACGCGCTACGCCGATCCCGTATGTGGCGTGTGGGTTTTCCTCGTATGTGGCGGAAAGTGCCTACAGCGTAGGCACCCGATATCGGGTTCCCGGCACAATGTCTTAATTGTTTAAACATGTGTATGACAACTAAAAACGGATTACCAAAAGTTAGAATTAGGTACGTATTTTTTTCAAGCAAGTTTATAGTTATTTTCTACTGTTCAGTACCTAAATCTCTCTGATAAATTATTAGATGTTATGCAATGGTTATTTGCAGAAATTCTGCAACAGCTGTATAAAGTTCTTAGTATAGATCCCTTCACACCGAAGTCAATGTGTATCTACGAGTCTATCCACGATCTCGTACCTATTTTACAAGCATCTACTTAGAGATCTGTTTGATACGCTTTCGCATTCCAAATCATCCAGAACGTCCATTCTATGTTTATGAACAGGTGAAAGAATTTTTGACGTGGACAATAACGTCTTATAAATCGATGAACGCCGGCTGCACGCACGAAAAAGTGTGACTCATTGCCCCGTTCCGAAGACTCATGAAATATCAACGCACAGCCCAAACCGCTGGTTCTAGAGATTCCAAATTTGGCAAGTATGTTCCTTATAAGGTCTCTAGGGGTGCGCTAAGAAAGGATTTTTCAATATTCACCCTCTAAGGGGGTGAAATGGGGGTCCAAAGTTTGTATGGCTGCACAATGTTTTCTTATGATATTATCACTTTAAAATATCGTCCGTAAACCGACTTTAGAGTTTTAGAGACAGCCAATTTTTTAATCGACAAGTGGTTTCGGAACTTTCAGAATTTTAATTTAATCGTACTGTATTATTCTGGCCTTTTGAGTTTGTCACTCTTTAGTACCACCCAGGGGACACGTGCAGGGTTGTGGTAGGTAGCTCCTGCGGACGCGAGTGACAGTTGTCCCCCCTTTGTCAAGTGAGTGGGCAACTCGACTGTTAGAGGTTCTTAAGCCGCCCGAAGTCCTCTAACTCGGCTTAACGACTACTGTCTTAGACAGCAACCGGGATCAACTGCTTAGCGTGCCTTCCAAAGCACGGAAGCGCTCATTTATAGTAACCACTCAAACAGGCGGTCACCCATCCAAAGACTGACCCCTGCCGTCTTTGCTTGACCTGCGTTATCGTTTCCGATACGCAGGCGCCGCCGGGCTATGAACGCTTCAACTTTCAGAGATTACCCCGTATATATGTACACGTTAGCTCGGTGCATGTGGTGCCAAGAGCCAAACACATTGAAATCAAATTGGAAGACGAAATGTACGTGTGAAAATCGACCCCTCGGTGTCATGTCGCGTCATTAGAGCGTATTCCAGCGGCGCCTACTCGTCAACGCCATTCAAATTGGATCTCAGTAGAAAAACGACCCATATAACCGTGTAGGCGACATCTGGCAGTTTTTTATACTACCTACGACGGTGGTAATCAAGCATCGGCTGCCTTTTTAACCGACTTCAAAAAACAGGAGGAGGTTCTCAATTCGGATATATATTTTTTATTTTTTTATTTAAAAAAAAAAAAAAAAAAAAAAAAAAAAAAAATCATTTATGAACCGATTCGTACAATTCTTTTTTTAATTGAAAGTATATGCTTCCAGATTGGTCCCATTGTTTCCAAAGCCCCAGTTGGATGATGGGAACCATGAGGAATTGAGTAGTAGTAGTAATTTCGATATTTTCTATTATAACTCGTGTATTTACACCCGGAAATCATAAATTTGGTGAAGTGTAAGTGATGATGAAGACCACAGATGGCTTGTGGAACTTCTCAATGATGTACTTCAAACTATATAAGTACGTCACATATTCTGATATGATTCCGTTGAAATAGCAAACAATGAAGTGCCAAAGGTAATTCTGAGATCCTTGAGGAATCGATGGAAGTCTTCAAATAGTATCGGCCCACATACAGCGATTTGGTTTATTGGTCTAAAAATCAACGCATTTGCTCTCGGAAATCAGTTCATGTGGTAAATTGAAAAAAAATGTCGAAATGTTCATGTGGCTTGGCGGAGTACTGAATTAAAGTCGGTTAAAACTTTGTTTTGAAAGTAAATTATTTAGGGTTCCGTACCTCAAAAGGAAAAACGGAACGTCTGTCTGTTTGTCAATAAATATATGCCAGTTGTTGTTTCAAAATAAATTTATTATATTCTACACTCACAGCATCGTATAGTTAGTAGCACCCAAAGTAGCCAAATATATCGTAACACATCTTATACTTATCTCCTAATATTAAACGAGCAATATTTGTATATATATTTGCAATCACGTTCTCGGAAACGGCTCTAACGATCTCGATGAAATTTGGAATATATGTGGTTACGGGGGCGAGAAATCGATCTAGATAGGTCTCGTTTCCGAGAAAATTCGTTTTCTCGAGATTTTCTCGCATAAAGATTTGTTAGTGCAATATAGTACGTAATTTCACCGCAGCTGTCATCGCTTGATTAGACGAATGGTTATAACATTGGCTTACAACACCTTTGGTCGGGGGTTCAAATCCCAGCGAGGAAATGTTTCTTTTTGCTTTCTTTTTTATAGAGAATGATTTTTCGTAGTATTAAAGCCGGGAAAAGCATGGTCATACGTTTTTTTTTATTGTTTATATATCTTTTTGTTTTTAAATTATAATAAATATTAAAAACATGTTTTTTTATAGCACTGTGCCTTCTTTTTTCCATAAGGTTATTTAGGTTGAAAAAAGTTAGATTAGTCAAGTGAGTGGGCAACTCGACTGTTAGAGATTCTTAAGCCGCCCGAAGGCCTCTAACTCGGCTTAACGACTACTGTCATAGACAGCAGCCGGGATCAACTGCTTAGCGTGCCTTCCAAAGCACGGAAGCGCTCATTTTAGTAACCACTCAAACAGGCGGTCACCCATCCAAGGACTGACCGCTGCCATCTTTGCTTAACCTGCGTTATTGTTTCCGATTCGCAGGCGCCACTGGGCTAATAACGCTTCGCTAGATGGTGCTCATCATTATCTGAAACTTAATTCAGGCATTAATAATGCCTTTCTTTGAATTTGTGATTCTAAATGCTGAGTTAAGAATATTATTATTTATAATTTCTGGTTGTAATTTTTCCCTTTGTAGGTAAAAAAATGGTTTATAGAATCTCTATTTTATTATTTGAAAATCATATCCGTCGCAAGTTTTTTTTAAGTTGAATTATTTTTAAAGAGCTTTGTGTAATGCAATATCTACTCACCTAACTCTATCTAGAGAGTTCTACTCCATCATTTTTATTTTTTGTTGGACACTGAGCAATTCATACCTATACCTTTTTTTTCTTGGAGAAAACCTGCGAACCAGCCTGGTACCCAATCATCGGGGGATGACTGGGATCTGTGGTTTTTATATCCACTAAAAACCCCTTACAGAAATCCAAATCTTGATAGGTCAAGTCGTTTTGGAGATAATTTAGAATAGAAAACATCCAAGACTCAGAAACAAATATTCATGTCCATCACGCAAACATTTGCCCTTTTCCGGGATTCGAACGCGGCGACCCTCCAGCTTCGTAAGCAGTGTCACTACTCCTTAATAACTCTATTAATAACTTCCAAAAAAGGAGGATTCTTATGTTTAATGTTTGATTACCTCAGAACTCCGTCATATTTAATTTATGAACCGATTCGTATTTTTTATTTTAGTGAAAGTACGAGTATTTACTTCCAGATTGGTCCCATTGTTTTCAAAAAGCCAGTCAGATGATGGAATCCATGAGGAATTGAGGAAGGTCCTCAATTGTATTAAGCACGCGTCACAGAATAAGTAAACGCGTGTATAGATTTTGGTATTTTCTATTATAACTCGTGTAGGTATAAATTTAGCCTCGGAAACAACTTTGGTGAAATGGAACTGATTATGAAGACTCTCGTAGGGAACCATAATATCAGCCTTTAAAGCCTACGCCAAAACCAAACACCAACACGAGTGGAGTAATGAGGCTGGCTAAAGACACTCTAAGCTCTTCATAGAAGGAGTGGACTCGGGCTGGACCAGAAAACTCTGGAAATCCAGTAGGAAGCAACTCAGAATTATATCTGGGGTGTTCACAGGTCACTTCAGGGTCATGGATCTCTTGGCCAAGATGGGACTATCGGATAGTTAAGACTGTAGAATGTGTGGCGAGGAGGATGAGACTATGGAACACTTATTGTGTTAATATCATGCCCTTGCCAGACAAAGAATGAACTATTTTGGTAACGGCTACCCGCAACCAAAGGAATTCAAGGTGCTCTTGGTCATTGGTTGCTGCATCATCCGTTTTGTGGAAATGATGGAGCAAGCCTGGGAGCAGGTATAAAGGAGAGGACAAATGCACAAAAGATCCCACTGGGTCGAAGTGCATCCAAAAGGGCCCTCACCTAGATAAGATTATGAAGACTACAGACGTCACATATTCTGTGATTCCGTTAAAGTAGCAACTAATGAAGTGCCAAAGCTAATTCGGAGATCCTTGAGGAATCGACGGAACTCCTCAAATATTATCGGCCTACTTATAGCGAATGGGTGTTTTCTGTAATAATCAACGCATTTGCTCTCGGAAACCAGTTCATGCAGTAGGTATAGTGGGAAGGAAATGTTAATGTATGTTCCTTGGCGAAGTAATGAATTGAATTCGGTTTAAACTTTGTTTTTAAAGTAAATTGTGAATACCATTTGTTGGTATAACTTTTTGTATTAGTTGTTTCCTTTATAGTCGGGGGTTTAAATTTAATAATTTTCAATTCCAAGGCGAGTTTTTTAAGACCAATGAAAATAAGCATCTTTTAAAAATAAAATTAAAAAATATATAGGAAGTAAACTTACTCGTATTTTCACCCGAGCAGAGCTCGGTCGCCCAGATATTAGTAATAAAGACGCGTACCGAAATATTTGGCTGCTACTAACTATATGATGCTGGCTGTACGAGCATACGGCCCGTCTGATCGTACGCAGACACTATGCTAGCGCATTGCTGAATTTGCTGACCCTTATGCCTTGGTCACACGTACCGCGCAAACAGGCGTGACAGTGCTCTCGGCCGAGTACTCGGTGCGTATAAACAGTCACTCGCTATGTTATACGCACCGAGTAGGTACCTACTCGGTGCGTATAAACAGTCACTCGCTATGTTATACGCACCGAGTAGGTACCTACTCGGTGCGTATAAACAGTCACTCGCTATGTTATACGCACCGAGTACTCGGCCGAGAGCACTGTCTCGCCTGTTTGCTCGGTACGTGTGATCAAGGCATTAGTTGATTTGCGGATTCGTTGTGTCGACAGCTGAGGACAGCAGCCAGGCCCTTATCTCTCAAAACAGCGCGTCCACGGCGACCTTAACCCATTCAGCGCTAATCCCGACACACATGAGTCTACGTGTGATGTTCGCTCTACATATGGAGTTTAAGCTGCTTCGAACTATGGCATGTCGCTACGAGCGTACAGTACGCGGCACAAAAGTTTGCGTGTCTGAAGTTAGCCTCGAGTCGCCTCCCGCATACCAGTCCGACCCCTCTGACACCATTGCGGCGCTACTAGTAGCTAACATCAGAATCGTTAACTGATTTTAATCGTATTGTAGCTTAGCAGTGAATGAGTTAACAGTGTTAACTCATTCACTATGCCAAGAATCGCTATGCGCTACGCTCGTAGCCGATCGCGTGGTTTTCCTCGTACGTAGCAGAAAGCGCCTACGGCGTAGGCACCCGATAGTCGTGTTCCACAGTGGTCCCGCGCTCTAAGAGCGGCGGCCATAGGGTTTCGCGAAGGTAATGACTGTCGTTATTAATTCTAATTATTAATATTATGCTTTTTGTAACACTTTACGTTATAATAAAATGAAAAAAAGCAAATTAATGTAAAAAAATATTTTATTCGGTAAAATAATGCATTTATTGTACTTGATAAAATACAATACTAAAACACAAGAAAACAATTGTAACTTAATAACTACTAAACTTAAATATTTACTTTTTTATATTATTATACCTAACTACAAACACATAAAATGGACAAAAAATATTAGGATCTATATCTAAAATAATGTAAATTTTGTTTTTATTACATAACTATATACATTGTATTCTATAACGACAACAAATTCAATACCTCTTTTAAAAGAATAGACTTCTTCCGCCGCGGTAACTTTCTTAAACTAGAAATATAAGGATCCGAATTAAGAAGAAGTCTATGTATCAAGTCAGTGTTTGTGAGAACCCGGGACATTTTCCTCGTGTTGTCACGCCTAAACTGTTTAATTAACTTATTACAAGATTCGGCGGCCTCTTCCGAAAGCTCACCTATTGACAATAATGAGTGGTCAATTACTTCCGAGCCATGAATGAGGACCTTATGTACAGACGGGGGCAAGTTGTGCCAGTTATAGGTAGCAACAAGCTGACGTGCTGTGTCCAGAGAATACTCTTTGAAAGCCGCGATATTAATTTTGTATCCCGACGAAAGACACTGCAGCAGATTATGACATCTGTCAATAAGGTCTTTGTCTAATCCAGTAATTTCCGCTGAAATTGCTGAATAAAAAAAAAACCTTCTGGCAGTGTTTCCGTCGTTGGATGTGCCACTTCCTCCACTTCGCGGTTTGTCGACTATTAGACCAAGTCGCTGCCTAAACTGTTGCTGGACATGTTGTTTTTTCTGTGCAAGAAGAATCTTATCGTCTGATGAACGCGCCTGCCATTATTTGAAATCTAATCTATAGGAAAGGTGAATAAAATATTCAAAGAATCGGATATATGAGTGAAGAGGAGATAGCCCAAATTCATATTTACTACTGTCTACAGTTTTTCTAAGTGATTTATCAATATCATTCATCTCTTTTGGAGTTGAACCACAAATATAACACCTACTACAAGATGTATCACTCAGAGCACTGCACACTTTACCATCAACCATGGTTAATTGTAAAGAATGTTTGAAGAATGAAGAAACCTTTATTTCACATCCGTTGTGAGTGAAAGAAGATGGCTGTAAATTGTCAATTTTAGTCTTGATATAAGCTTCTTCTTGCACAGTAAGGTCTTTCGATTCTTTGGCAAATTGGAATCGAATAGGCCTACAGTACCAGATGGAGGAAGGACGCGGGTTTTTTCAAACTATCTGGTCTGGGTCGGAATTATTTGACTTACAAACTAATTGGAGAGGACAATATGAAGTGACAAACATACTGCTGTCATTGTCGATACTAGAATCTCCAAAACACTGTTTGTATTCGCTGTGCCCCGTACTCCCATCGAAACCCCATTTTCCAATCAAAACAAATTCTTTATTAAGGTCAATATTATCCAAAACGTTTTTTTGGGATTCTAGTATCCGGCATGGAGTAAGATCTAACAATGATTGCAATTCTACTTCAGCAGATGATTCCGTGATAAACTCTTGCGATGGATAACACCGCTTCTTAGCTTCCAACACTTTTGGATAATACGGTAATGCATTCGGTGACTTTGCATTAATGAAGCCTTTTACCATAAGATACCGATGTTTAGTCAGTTTAGTCTCATTTATGAGAGACAAGACTTCGTCAGTGCTGAAAGTTAAAGAAGCGGCGGCGGCGGCGTCAGATAGTCTTGAATCATCTAACAAAGAATTTATCGCGGAACTGTCTACTTTACTTAACTCTGCAACCCTGCGCCGTTTTGTTCTCTTGCTACACTCCTCGAAGTCCTTCCTGTGCTGGTGCTTTTGAGTGCTCGTCGAAGCCTCTGCTGCTGGCTGTTGATTGTCGTGGCTCCCTGCTGCTGAACAAGTTGCCAGAACGCAAACCTCAATTACGTTCAGCCAGTCTCCGTACTTAGATATCAAGCGAGAATGACTGCGAGATACTTGCTTCCAAATGGCTACGTATCTTTTACAAAGTTTAATAACTCTTTTTTCCAAGTCATCCAAAATTAAATTTTCTGCATCAGGCAACAACTGTATCAGGGCTTCAAAAACTCGACGCCACCGCTCCACTTCAGGTTTGCTGTCTTTAATAGACAGCCAAGTATCTAGTACAAGCACTCTTTTAAAAGAACACTCAATACTAGTACCTAAAACAAAACAAAAACAGTTAAATACGGATCAAAATACAATACATATTTCGTACCAAGTGCTACGCGCCCAGGCACGCGGGCGTCGACCCTGGCTGTAACTTACAAATGCAGCTAGACGCAAAAAAATAAATAATACATTTTAAGCTACATTTTATACCAAAATTAATGGTAGAAGTAGATAGAAACATAAGTTACAGCTTCAACATAAAAAACAAAACAGAAATAAATACGTAAAAATTGCTGGGGCGTAGCACTCTGTTTAAAAAAAAATTGTAGATTGAAAATGCAAAATAGTAAAGTAAATTAATAATACATACCTTTAACTTGAATGTCCATTGCAAAATAACAGGTCACAAACAAAACAAATAACAGGAAACAGCAGCGTTGCGTCTTGGACTAATTAGCACTGACATATACTTAGCACAATAACTTATACAAATAATTAGCACGGTTTATGACTCATTAGTTGTTTTCACTTCCGATGCCGAAAAAGGAATGTTGCAAACAATAAATTACAAAACCTTTTATACCCTCAGGTAGTCTGACAAATAGTGGGTAATTGAGAAAAATATCATGGCTTAGCTCAATCATTGCCATCCGAGCCCTATGACCTACTAACGATACCACTGTGTGTTCCCGTGAATGTGTCAATAAATCGCTACGCGCTACGCTCGTAGCCGATCCTGTGGTTGCCCCCGTATATGTAGCGGATAGCTACTACAGCGTATGCGCCCGCCAGTTCGGTTCATGGCAGTGGAAGTGTTAACTAACTGGCTATCGCCAAACTAGCGGGATATATCTCATTAGGCGTCCCGGCGGCCTATCTGTCAGCGCCATTCAAATGTGATTCATATTACTCATGACCTGATATGTCATAACAGTACCTTTGGCATCATAAAAACAACAATACAAACATACAAAAGTATGCTCTAATCTCTATTTTCTTCTTCTTGGATTAGACGATATATATTTCAAATATTGATAAACGATTCTTAGTACCAAGTTATGTGATATTTATCAATCACCAGATATATTTCCGCCATACTGCGGCATATACGTTGCATCTCATTAGTCGCGTTGTTTGTCAGAACATCAGCGCCATTCAATTGTGATAGCGGCTACTAATGACCTGGTACGTCACGGTGCCTTTGCATGTGTTAAATTTTAGTCCAGAAGATTTGATTCCAACTTTTCGAACAAGCGTTAGAGTTACGACAAATTAACTGTCATTTTCCTGTACGAAAAGTGATATTGAGATCTATTTACCAGCCCTATTTTTGTCGCAGCTATATTCATCGTTATGTTTTATGTGACGTTTCCGTACATTTTCAACGTAAAACGAGACAAGAGAGAGAGAGAGAATTAAACCTATCGTGCTAGAGCTTGTGGTCAGCTAGCCACAATAGGTTTTATGGTCAAGTTTTACGGCCCAAATGTACAAAACATCATGTAAAACGTGACCATAAAACCTAAATATTAAGTTAGCTGCGGACAGCTAATGTCACATATGTTTCGTCACAAAACTGATAGGTTAGACGTGACGACGACGACTTAAATATAACTTAAGTTACGCTTAACTGATGTACGGTTAATGGATTGTTACGTGGTCGTCGCAAAACGGACAACCAATGTCATAAACTTACGTTTCATCACAAAACTGACAGGTGGTTTAAATATAACTTAAGTTAGGCTTAACCGTATAGTACGTAGATCTTAAAATAGAAATTCCCAGGTAGGTAATAAAGTGTAACACACGCCAGACGTCGTTTCGCGAGGCTGCGATAGATGTGTCATAATCACATTAGGCGTTCCGGTAGCTTGTCATTACTCGTACCGTGCCTTCAATGGATCACATGGCGCTGTTTACCAATGTGATACTGAAATAAATGATGATACTTGAATCATGTGTTACGGATAGTTAAAAAACTGGAAACGAAAAAAATTGCTATAAACGCTCTTTTACGTGTTGACTCGCCATTTGCTTTATAAAGGTAGCTCCATTATAATGTATTTCTTAACGAAAAAAGAGCACGTCTTGAACAGCTGATATCAATACATCAATTAACTGCATCAATTAAGGCAATTAGGGTAATAATTTTGATGAACATCATTAGGTACTATTTTGATAATTAAAGTCTGGTTTACTTTCTATTAAGAAGAGCATCTCTAAAGAATCTCAAAAATTATTCAAATGGCCAAAAAAATTTGGTAACTATATGTAAAAATTAAAACATGCCTTAATTAACACATTTAATTTGTACAAGATAATTTTAAAATATTTTACTGTTGTTTTATCAAAAAAATCATTATACATTTTCTTAAGGTTAACTAAAAAACCCGATTTCCCTTCCCAGACCTAGAAGCTATTAAAACCTTCCCCGAAATTTAATCAACCCAACCAGTCTTCGTCACTCGTGAATTTCATTATCACCTCCTTTCACATTAAGAGCAATAGAAATGGACACTTAATTTGTACGCAGCAGGATCGAATTTCAATTAATGCGTGCTAATTGGTGCGACGAAGGTGTCAAGCCTTTGGTTCGTCAAATAGAGGTACTCGAAATCAGGGTTGTCACTACGGCTTTCTAAAAACACTTGACCAGCAGGTCGATCACGTAACGCATTGTACGCTCGTCAGGTAGATCTAAATGTCACTTTTTATATGGAAAAATGATAGTTTAATTGTCTTACGCGCGTTCGGAACGTTACGTGATTACCCATCAGAAGAAGCAAACGAAAAAGTAATAGAAAAAAAAATTTTTTTCATTGTCTATTATAATCATCATCATCATCAACGATAATAAATCATTTATTTCAGGCATGTAAGGCCTATGTACTCACGCCGCCGCCGCCCGGTGAAGGTAGCATATGTCACCCGAAGCATAATAGGGAACTTGCATCTTTTTATTTTATTACAAAAATCAAAAGTATAATCCAGCATTAAAACAACTGTAGCATTAAAACTTTCTTATAGTTAATTTTTCTGATGTTATTTGCATTTGATGTTATCTGCACGCGCCGGCACCCCCCGAAAACGCTCTATATTTAACTGGCTTACGCTATGACGTCACAGCATATATTCTCGGCGCGTTTACTATGGAGTAAGTCATTAATTTGCAATTATCTTCACAAAATTTGCGTTTAAGTCTATACTGTCATACACATTATTATTTCTAATTTAATATTCTGTGTAACTGTTGTTATTTTATCAAAAGAATTGAAAAAAAAATCGTCATTTTAACGTGAGATAAAACTAATACAATCGTTTTTTTTTCTTTTCTTTTTCTTTTGTATGATATTTCTACGTATATCCGCATCGATTGAGTGCAATTTATTCGAAATTGAAGTCCCATGCAAGTTCCCTATTTCGAATCGATTGACACCTCATTTATCAAAATCATTTCAGTACGCGACGGTGGAACACACGTAAAAATAAACATAGACTGCTAAAAAGATATACCTTCCTTTCGACTCTGCCGTAGTCGGGCAAAAAAGTAAGGCCAACACACACACACAAGCTTGACAAGTTTTGACAGTAGAAAAGTGACCGCGTGTCAGTAAACATCGATTTACAATCATCACTACATAGTATAAAACAAAGTCGCTTCCCGCTGTCTGTCTGTCCCTATGTATGCTTAGATCTTTAAAACTACACGACGGATTTTGATGCGGTTTTTTTTAATAGATAGAGTGATTCAAGAGGAAGGTTTATATGTATAACTCATGCATGTAGTATACATATAAACCCGTGCGAAGCCGGGGCGGGTCGCTAGTCTTATATAATACCTACTAGACCTCTGAAGTCATGTTGAAACGTATTAATTGTCACTGAGGACATCTGAGTAAGCGCATAACCAAATGTGTTTGAGCGCGACGCAGCCCACGGAAACTGCAATGGGGTGGAACCTGCGGTATAAAATATACCCTTTGTCAATCCAGAAATGTAATTCTATGGATATGTCACCGTTAGATTGTGAAAACCGTCAGTTTATAATCTTACCCGTTATATTGTAAACTGACGGAATATTGTGAACTGCCAAAATAATTCATAATTTTACGCATTCATTTTCGTTAGTTTATAAACTAACAATGTCATATCGTCAAATTGTGAACTGAATCAAATTTGCCTGATTCGGAACGCAACCTGTGCGCTGTTTGGTTGAGCGAATTATTCCACTGGCATCAGTTTCCACTTACGTCAGAACATGATTGTTTTTTTTTGTTATTCAGACATTTTATTCCATTTATTTCGGCATCCAGCAGTGTCGACGGAACCCCGCTGCGCGGGGCTCCTATTTATGGGCGCTTTGCCCTTCGGGCAACTGAAGAAACCTAACTAACCTAACCTACCTAGTCTTTGTGTACGTTCCGTAGCAAGCCAATTTGATCTCAGTTGACAATTTGACGATTCGACATTGATAGTTTATAAACTAACGAAAAATAATGCGTTAAATTGTGAACGGTTTTGACAGTTCACAATTTTTCGTCAGTTTATAATATCGCGAGTTAGATTATAAACTGACGGTGTTCGCAATCTAACGGTGACATATACATAAAGAGAGATAAGAATACGAGAGAGAAATTCACTTCATCTTTCTTTCTTCTTCTTTGTAGAGTGGAATTCACTTCCGGCAAACCTTTTCCCAGGTACGTATAACTTGGATCTTTTCAAGAAGAGAGTGAATAGGCATTATCTAGGTATGCATGTAACACCTTCGACCAGGTGAGATAGTGGTTAAATGCGTACATACATAGAAAAAAATAATACGCAAGCGAAAGAATTCTTGAAATCGGATAGATGGTCCGAAAGATTTACATAACTTACTTATTTAACTTACAAAGCATCTCACCTACTTTTCCTCTTTATTATATTAGTATAGATTTTAATCTGCTGGCAGCCCTTCAACCTTCACTTAGTTAACGTATTTTGAAAGATAGTCGACAACTCTTGCAGTAATTACGTTGCCATTTACAGAGTAGACGCTCATTGCTCACTAAATGGAAAATTACATTATTCCCAACAGAAACAAAAACGCAACGCCGGTTTTTTTCTTTTTAATTAAATATTAGAGTCGGAGAAACGTTTGGCCAGTAATAAATTATGTTAAAAGGTTAGGCCTATGAAAATAATTTGGTTACGTTCGAAAATGGGATTTGGCTCTAATGCGATTGGTGTCTCTGTGTAGCGTAGCTTTTGTTTTACTAATTCAGTTTTTGTTTATCATTTTTTAGGTAGGTATTCATATCAAGTTGTGACGTGTTTTGCTTTTTTATTTCAATGCGAGAATAATGGAATGCTTTTTAGAAACTTTTTATATTATTTATGTACTCACTCAACCACAATTAATGACTAAGTGACAGAAAATATAAATAGTATTTTTCACAATCGTGTTATAATAGAGAGCTTTTTAGTCGCGTACCGTGTTTAGGCCACGAACCTTGCTGAGTGGCCTAAGTAAGGTACGAGATTAAAAAGCTTGATTATAACACTATTGTGAACAATACTTTTTGTACGAGTTCATTAAAATTTATTTTCTACGAGTCAACTGAACTAATTAAACAAACTCGATACTGTTGAAACGAAGTGCAGCTCATCGCTCGTACGCTTGTTGATATCTTAAAAGACATCAACGAGCGTACGACATCAAAGCGATTCTATTGGTCCAATTCATTACAGTTCAGTAAAAGCAGCCACGTGATTGGTCGAATTTATTTTAGTTGTCTGGAGCGTATCGAAAAGTAGTTATTTCGATTGTTTCGACGTTAACATGGACTACAACTATGAAAAGAGTGACGTTGCAGTATTCTCTATGAAATCTTAATACACATATTTTAATCGTCGAGTACAAAAATAGATTTTAAGGCTCGACAGTCAACAGGGGCAGCGTTTTCGAGTTTTTCAAAACAATCTCAGACGTAGAAAATAGGGTTTAAAAATCTAAAAAAAAGATACGTATTACTTAAGGATCTAATCTAGTCAAAGTCGCATTCAGTTACGCGATCTAATGAACTTCACTCGATAGAAAAAAATCCCAAAGTTACCTCTTTTTGTAAAGTTTATTCAATATTATGACTAAACTATAGATATTTTAAATTAAATTTTTGTACTCAAATAAAGTTATTAAATATTTATAGACAAATTCGCAGAGTTTATATAGATAAAATGATTATCTTAATTACAATATTCAAATACGTACAATCCCGATCAGTCGCGCGCTGGCCCATACGAACGACGACTCAAGGACGTTAGCGGGTGTATAAGCCTTAACAGCATTTGAACGAAAATATATTTGATGACTGTTTATAACACAAGACAATTTAAGGGCATTAGCTGTCACATACAAAAGGATCGCTGCATGACACTCCAAGAGTTGCAATCGTCCATAGATTACGATGACCGCTTACCATCAAGATATTTATAAAATACATACTTATAGAGTGAAATCAAAAGATTTTTCAAAAAGCCTAACTTTTTTACAAATAGATACAGCCTATGACTCCCACGATTAAGAGGATTTCAACGGCACCTCATATTATGTCAAAATCCATCAAACCGTTTATTGGACTGTAGCCCGTGAAAAAGAATTGACTTGTACTTACATACTTACGATTATATACAAACGCTCGAAAAATATAGCCCTCCTTCTGAGCGAGCCGGGTAATCAACAATAATTCGGAATGAAAAGAACATAGACAGTTCGTTAGCTTTAGAATTGCTCCTATTTTTTTGGGGACAGCCGGTATGAAACATATTTCCGCCATAACTGGAGCGTTTGGTTAGTATCGCCGCGATAAAATTGCCTCGAATAAATCATATTTTACCGCTTTAGCCTAGTTGGTAGTGACCCTTCCTACGAAGCAAGAGGTCCTGGGTTCGAATCCCGGTAAGGGCATTTATTTGGTTGATGAGCACTAATATTTGTTCCTGAGTCATGGATGTTTTCTATGTATTTATCGGGCCGTACATTAACCGGCACCATTTTTTTTTTTATTATATATTAGGATATCTCTAGCCGCGCGATAGCCTTAGCTGTGGGGCCATTAAAAACGCGACTTTTTCATATTTGGAAGGATTTCGATCTCGATTTAAGGACGATAACCACTCGTAGCATGGCTTGGCCTCGAATGATTTATCTCTCATTCAGGTCAATCGATTTTTCTCGTTCACATTCTAATTGCATTCATTTGCCACTTTTTAGGGTTCCGTACTCAAAGAGTAAAACTGGACCCTATTACTAAGACTCCGCTGTCCGTCCGTCCGTTCGTCTGTCTGTCACCAGGCTGTATCTCACTCATACCGTGATAGTTCCAGTTGAAATTTTCACAGATGATGTATATCTGTTGCCGCTATAACAACAAATACTAAAAACAGGATAAAATAAATATTTTTATTGATACTGGTACGGAGCCCTTCGTGGAGTCCGACTCGCACTTGGCCGGTTTTTTACAAGCTTTATATTAACGTCACTTGATTCGATTGAGCTGAAATGTTGGGTATTAGTATAGTTTGGATGACAATTCAATATTATGGTACCCTCGAGCTGATCTGATGATGGAGACAGAAGATGGCCATGGGAATTCAGTATTTAACCGACGTAACCCCGTTGACTTTGAGATCGTTAGAATCGTCTCAATGAGTAGTTGATGATGGTATACAGAAAAGTACAGTCGGGAATAAAAGCTTGTACCAAAAATTAAATTTTTGACAGAAACTTATTACTATTCTAAACCATCACCATATTTCTCGGTTCTGGCATTATGCTGGGTGGTATCCATTTGTGGCCACTGTAGCATGCACCACTACCGAAATTGTGATATGGTGTAATTTTGGTTTGCAATAAATTAGCTTCTATTCTTTCTAAGTTCTAGCAAGCAAGCAAGTAGATGAAAAATTCTCGTAGCGGCCTTACAAAAGATTCCTGTTAAAGTCCCAATAATTGGCGAAGGCACTAGTTTGAAGAAACGGCTGACACCTGACCTTTCCCAGACACAAGACCTCACCATGTATTGTCAACGTCATAGATGGTCTTTCAGGTCGACTCAAGTAAAACGCCGGTTTTCGTGGGCCGACAGCGGGGTATCGACCGCGTAGTTTGGCAGCGACACCGTGCTCGCCACGAGACGGAACCGGCTGCGGGTTATCAGCGTTTTTGTATGATGCTGACTAATGTATTGTCAACGTCATAGATGGTCTTTCAGTTAACGTATTAAGGTCGAGTCAAGTACCTAAAACGCCGGTTTTCGTGGGCCGACAGCGGGGTATCGACCGCGTAGTTTGGCAGCGACACCGTGCTCGCCACGAGACGGAACCGGCTGCGGGTTATCAGCGTTTTTGTATGATGCTGACTAATGTATTGTCAACGTCATAGATGGTCTTTCAGTTAACGTATTAAGGTCGAGTCAAGTACCTAAAACGCCGGTTTTCGTGGGCCGACAGCGGGGTATCGACCGCGTAGTTTGGCAGCGACACCGTGCTCGCCACGAGACGGAACCGGCTGCGGGTTATCAGCGTTTTTGTATGATGCTGACTAATGTATTGTCAACGTCATAGATGGTCTTTCAGTTAACGTATTAAGGTCGAGTCAAGTACCTAAAACGCCGGTTTTCGTGGGCCGACAGCGGGGTATCGACCGCGTAGTTTGGCAGCGACACCGTGCTCGCCACGAGACGGAACCGGCTGCGGGTTATCAGCGTTTTTGTATGATGCTGACTAATGTATTGTCAACGTCATAGATGGTCTTTCAGTTAACGTATTAAGGTCGAGTCAAGTACCTAAAACGCCGGTTTTCGTGGGCCGACAGCGGGGTATCGACCGCGTAGTTTGGCAGCGACACCGTGCTCGCCACGAGACGGAACCGGCTGCGGGTTATCAGCGTTTTTGTATGATGCTGACTAATGTATTGTCAACGTCATAGATGGTCTTTCAGTTAACGTATTAAGGTCGAGTCAAGTACCTAAAACGCCGGTTTTCGTGGGCCGACAGCGGGGTATCGACCGCGTAGTTTGGCAGCGACACCGTGCTCGCCACGAGACGGAACCGGCTGCGGGTTATCAGCGTTTTTGTATGATGCTGACTAATGTATTGTCAACGTCATAGATGGTCTTTCAGTTAACGTATTAAGGTCGAGTCAAGTACCTAAAACGCCGGTTTTCGTGGGCCGACAGCGGGGTATCGACCGCGTAGTTTGGCAGCGACACCGTGCTCGCCACGAGACGGAACCGGCTGCGGGTTATCAGCGTTTTTGTATGATGCTGACTAATGTATTGTCAACGTCATAGATGGTCTTTCAGTTAACGTATTAAGGTCGAGTCAAGTACCTAAAACGCCGGTTTTCGTGGGCCGACAGCGGGGTATCGACCGCGTAGTTTGGCAGCGACACCGTGCTCGCCACGAGACGGAACCGGCTGCGGGTTATCAGCGTTTTTGTATGATGCTGACTAATGTATTGTCAACGTCATAGATGGTCTTTCAGTTAACGTATTAAGGTCGAGTCAAGTACCTAAAACGCCGGTTTTCGTGGGCCGACAGCGGGGTATCGACCGCGTAGTTTGGCAGCGACACCGTGCTCGCCACGAGACGGAACCGGCTGCGGGTTATCAGCGTTTTTGTATGATGCTGACTAATGTATTGTCAACGTCATAGATGGTCTTTCAGTTAACGTATTAAGGTCGAGTCAAGTACCTAAAACGCCGGTTTTCGTGGGCCGACAGCGGGGTATCGACCGCGTAGTTTGGCAGCGACACCGTGCTCGCCACGAGACGGAACCGGCTGCGGGTTATCAGCGTTTTTGTATGATGCTGACTAATGTATTGTCAACGTCATAGATGGTCTTTCAGTTAACGTATTAAGGTCGAGTCAAGTACCTAAAACGCCGGTTTTCGTGGGCCGACAGCGGGGTATCGACCGCGTAGTTTGGCAGCGACACCGTGCTCGCCACGAGACGGAACCGGCTGCGGGTTATCAGCGTTTTTGTATGATGCTGACTAATGTATTGTCAACGTCATAGATGGTCTTTCAGTTAACGTATTAAGGTCGAGTCAAGTACCTAAAACGCCGGTTTTCGTGGGCCGACAGCGGGGTATCGACCGCGTAGTTTGGCAGCGACACCGTGCTCGCCACGAGACGGAACCGGCTGCGGGTTATCAGCGTTTTTGTATGATGCTGACTAATGTATTGTCAACGTCATAGATGGTCTTTCAGTTAACGTATTAAGGTCGAGTCAAGTACCTAAAACGCCGGTTTTCGTGGGCCGACAGCGGGGTATCGACCGCGTAGTTTGGCAGCGACACCGTGCTCGCCACGAGACGGAACCGGCTGCGGGTTATCAGCGTTTTTGTATGATGCTGACTAATGTATTGTCAACGTCATAGATGGTCTTTCAGTTAACGTATTAAGGTCGAGTCAAGTACCTAAAACGCCGGTTTTCGTGGGCCGACAGCGGGGTATCGACCGCGTAGTTTGGCAGCGACACCGTGCTCGCCACGAGACGGAACCGGCTGCGGGTTATCAGCGTTTTTGTATGATGCTGACTAATGTATTGTCAACGTCATAGATGGTCTTTCAGTTAACGTATTAAGGTCGAGTCAAGTACCTAAAACGCCGGTTTTCGTGGGCCGACAGCGGGGTATCGACCGCGTAGTTTGGCAGCGACACCGTGCTCGCCACGAGACGGAACCGGCTGCGGGTTATCAGCGTTTTTGTATGATGCTGACTAATGTATTGTCAACGTCATAGATGGTCTTTCAGTTAACGTATTAAGGTCGAGTCAAGTACCTAAAACGCCGGTTTTCGTGGGCCGACAGCGGGGTATCGACCGCGTAGTTTGGCAGCGACACCGTGCTCGCCACGAGACGGAACCGGCTGCGGGTTATCAGCGTTTTTGTATGATGCTGACTAATGTATTGTCAACGTCATAGATGGTCTTTCAGTTAACGTATTAAGGTCGAGTCAAGTACCTAAAACGCCGGTTTTCGTGGGCCGACAGCGGGGTATCGACCGCGTAGTTTGGCAGCGACACCGTGCTCGCCACGAGACGGAACCGGCTGCGGGTTATCAGCGTTTTTGTATGATGCTGACTAATGTATTGTCAACGTCATAGATGGTCTTTCAGTTAACGTATTAAGGTCGAGTCAAGTACCTAAAACGCCGGTTTTCGTGGGCCGACAGCGGGGTATCGACCGCGTAGTTTGGCAGCGACACCGTGCTCGCCACGAGACGGAACCGGCTGCGGGTTATCAGCGTTTTTGTATGATGCTGACTAATGTATTGTCAACGTCATAGATGGTCTTTCAGTTAACGTATTAAGGTCGAGTCAAGTACCTAAAACGCCGGTTTTCGTGGGCCGACAGCGGGGTATCGACCGCGTAGTTTGGCAGCGACACCGTGCTCGCCACGAGACGGAACCGGCTGCGGGTTATCAGCGTTTTTGTATGATGCTGACTAATGTATTGTCAACGTCATAGATGGTCTTTCAGTTAACGTATTAAGGTCGAGTCAAGTACCTAAAACGCCGGTTTTCGTGGGCCGACAGCGGGGTATCGACCGCGTAGTTTGGCAGCGACACCGTGCTCGCCACGAGACGGAACCGGCTGCGGGTTATCAGCGTTTTTGTATGATGCTGACTAATGTATTGTCAACGTCATAGATGGTCTTTCAGTTAACGTATTAAGGTCGAGTCAAGTACCTAAAACGCCGGTTTTCGTGGGCCGACAGCGGGGTATCGACCGCGTAGTTTGGCAGCGACACCGTGCTCGCCACGAGACGGAACCGGCTGCGGGTTATCAGCGTTTTTGTATGATGCTGACTAATGTATTGTCAACGTCATAGATGGTCTTTCAGTTAACGTATTAAGGTCGAGTCAAGTACCTAAAACGCCGGTTTTCGTGGGCCGACAGCGGGGTATCGACCGCGTAGTTTGGCAGCGACACCGTGCTCGCCACGAGACGGAACCGGCTGCGGGTTATCAGCGTTTTTGTATGATGCTGACTAATGTATTGTCAACGTCATAGATGGTCTTTCAGTTAACGTATTAAGGTCGAGTCAAGTACCTAAAACGCCGGTTTTCGTGGGCCGACAGCGGGGTATCGACCGCGTAGTTTGGCAGCGACACCGTGCTCGCCACGAGACGGAACCGGCTGCGGGTTATCAGCGTTTTTGTATGATGCTGACTAATGTATTGTCAACGTCATAGATGGTCTTTCAGTTAACGTATTAAGGTCGAGTCAAGTACCTAAAACGCCGGTTTTCGTGGGCCGACAGCGGGGTATCGACCGCGTAGTTTGGCAGCGACACCGTGCTCGCCACGAGACGGAACCGGCTGCGGGTTATCAGCGTTTTTGTATGATGCTGACTAATGTATTGTCAACGTCATAGATGGTCTTTCAGTTAACGTATTAAGGTCGAGTCAAGTACCTAAAACGCCGGTTTTCGTGGGCCGACAGCGGGGTATCGACCGCGTAGTTTGGCAGCGACACCGTGCTCGCCACGAGACGGAACCGGCTGCGGGTTATCAGCGTTTTTGTATGATGCTGACTAATGTATTGTCAACGTCATAGATGGTCTTTCAGTTAACGTATTAAGGTCGAGTCAAGTACCTAAAACGCCGGTTTTCGTGGGCCGACAGCGGGGTATCGACCGCGTAGTTTGGCAGCGACACCGTGCTCGCCACGAGACGGAACCGGCTGCGGGTTATCAGCGTTTTTGTATGATGCTGACTAATGTATTGTCAACGTCATAGATGGTCTTTCAGTTAACGTATTAAGGTCGAGTCAAGTACCTAAAACGCCGGTTTTCGTGGGCCGACAGCGGGGTATCGACCGCGTAGTTTGGCAGCGACACCGTGCTCGCCACGAGACGGAACCGGCTGCGGGTTATCAGCGTTTTTGTATGATGCTGACTAATGTATTGTCAACGTCATAGATGGTCTTTCAGTTAACGTATTAAGGTCGAGTCAAGTACCTAAAACGCCGGTTTTCGTGGGCCGACAGCGGGGTATCGACCGCGTAGTTTGGCAGCGACACCGTGCTCGCCACGAGACGGAACCGGCTGCGGGTTATCAGCGTTTTTGTATGATGCTGACTAATGTATTGTCAACGTCATAGATGGTCTTTCAGTTAACGTATTAAGGTCGAGTCAAGTACCTAAAACGCCGGTTTTCGTGGGCCGACAGCGGGGTATCGACCGCGTAGTTTGGCAGCGACACCGTGCTCGCCACGAGACGGAACCGGCTGCGGGTTATCAGCGTTTTTGTATGATGCTGACTAATGTATTGTCAACGTCATAGATGGTCTTTCAGTTAACGTATTAAGGTCGAGTCAAGTACCTAAAACGCCGGTTTTCGTGGGCCGACAGCGGGGTATCGACCGCGTAGTTTGGCAGCGACACCGTGCTCGCCACGAGACGGAACCGGCTGCGGGTTATCAGCGTTTTTGTATGATGCTGACTAATGTATTGTCAACGTCATAGATGGTCTTTCAGTTAACGTATTAAGGTCGAGTCAAGTACCTAAAACGCCGGTTTTCGTGGGCCGACAGCGGGGTATCGACCGCGTAGTTTGGCAGCGACACCGTGCTCGCCACGAGACGGAACCGGCTGCGGGTTATCAGCGTTTTTGTATGATGCTGACTAATGTATTGTCAACGTCATAGATGGTCTTTCAGTTAACGTATTAAGGTCGAGTCAAGTACCTAAAACGCCGGTTTTCGTGGGCCGACAGCGGGGTATCGACCGCGTAGTTTGGCAGCGACACCGTGCTCGCCACGAGACGGAACCGGCTGCGGGTTATCAGCGTTTTTGTATGATGCTGACTAATGTATTGTCAACGTCATAGATGGTCTTTCAGTTAACGTATTAAGGTCGAGTCAAGTACCTAAAACGCCGGTTTTCGTGGGCCGACAGCGGGGTATCGACCGCGTAGTTTGGCAGCGACACCGTGCTCGCCACGAGACGGAACCGGCTGCGGGTTATCAGCGTTTTTGTATGATGCTGACTAATGTATTGTCAACGTCATAGATGGTCTTTCAGTTAACGTATTAAGGTCGAGTCAAGTACCTAAAACGCCGGTTTTCGTGGGCCGACAGCGGGGTATCGACCGCGTAGTTTGGCAGCGACACCGTGCTCGCCACGAGACGGAACCGGCTGCGGGTTATCAGCGTTTTTGTATGATGCTGACTAATGTATTGTCAACGTCATAGATGGTCTTTCAGTTAACGTATTAAGGTCGAGTCAAGTACCTAAAACGCCGGTTTTCGTGGGCCGACAGCGGGGTATCGACCGCGTAGTTTGGCAGCGACACCGTGCTCGCCACGAGACGGAACCGGCTGCGGGTTATCAGCGTTTTTGTATGATGCTGACTAATGTATTGTCAACGTCATAGATGGTCTTTCAGTTAACGTATTAAGGTCGAGTCAAGTACCTAAAACGCCGGTTTTCGTGGGCCGACAGCGGGGTATCGACCGCGTAGTTTGGCAGCGACACCGTGCTCGCCACGAGACGGAACCGGCTGCGGGTTATCAGCGTTTTTGTATGATGCTGACTAATGTATTGTCAACGTCATAGATGGTCTTTCAGTTAACGTATTAAGGTCGAGTCAAGTACCTAAAACGCCGGTTTTCGTGGGCCGACAGCGGGGTATCGACCGCGTAGTTTGGCAGCGACACCGTGCTCGCCACGAGACGGAACCGGCTGCGGGTTATCAGCGTTTTTGTATGATGCTGACTAATGTATTGTCAACGTCATAGATGGTCTTTCAGTTAACGTATTAAGGTCGAGTCAAGTACCTAAAACGCCGGTTTTCGTGGGCCGACAGCGGGGTATCGACCGCGTAGTTTGGCAGCGACACCGTGCTCGCCACGAGACGGAACCGGCTGCGGGTTATCAGCGTTTTTGTATGATGCTGACTAATGTATTGTCAACGTCATAGATGGTCTTTCAGTTAACGTATTAAGGTCGAGTCAAGTACCTAAAACGCCGGTTTTCGTGGGCCGACAGCGGGGTATCGACCGCGTAGTTTGGCAGCGACACCGTGCTCGCCACGAGACGGAACCGGCTGCGGGTTATCAGCGTTTTTGTATGATGCTGACTAATGTATTGTCAACGTCATAGATGGTCTTTCAGTTAACGTATTAAGGTCGAGTCAAGTACCTAAAACGCCGGTTTTCGTGGGCCGACAGCGGGGTATCGACCGCGTAGTTTGGCAGCGACACCGTGCTCGCCACGAGACGGAACCGGCTGCGGGTTATCAGCGTTTTTGTATGATGCTGACTAATGTATTGTCAACGTCATAGATGGTCTTTCAGTTAACGTATTAAGGTCGAGTCAAGTACCTAAAACGCCGGTTTTCGTGGGCCGACAGCGGGGTATCGACCGCGTAGTTTGGCAGCGACACCGTGCTCGCCACGAGACGGAACCGGCTGCGGGTTATCAGCGTTTTTGTATGATGCTGACTAATGTATTGTCAACGTCATAGATGGTCTTTCAGTTAACGTATTAAGGTCGAGTCAAGTACCTAAAACGCCGGTTTTCGTGGGCCGACAGCGGGGTATCGACCGCGTAGTTTGGCAGCGACACCGTGCTCGCCACGAGACGGAACCGGCTGCGGGTTATCAGCGTTTTTGTATGATGCTGACTAATGTATTGTCAACGTCATAGATGGTCTTTCAGTTAACGTATTAAGGTCGAGTCAAGTACCTAAAACGCCGGTTTTCGTGGGCCGACAGCGGGGTATCGACCGCGTAGTTTGGCAGCGACACCGTGCTCGCCACGAGACGGAACCGGCTGCGGGTTATCAGCGTTTTTGTATGATGCTGACTAATGTATTGTCAACGTCATAGATGGTCTTTCAGTTAACGTATTAAGGTCGAGTCAAGTACCTAAAACGCCGGTTTTCGTGGGCCGACAGCGGGGTATCGACCGCGTAGTTTGGCAGCGACACCGTGCTCGCCACGAGACGGAACCGGCTGCGGGTTATCAGCGTTTTTGTATGATGCTGACTAATGTATTGTCAACGTCATAGATGGTCTTTCAGTTAACGTATTAAGGTCGAGTCAAGTACCTAAAACGCCGGTTTTCGTGGGCCGACAGCGGGGTATCGACCGCGTAGTTTGGCAGCGACACCGTGCTCGCCACGAGACGGAACCGGCTGCGGGTTATCAGCGTTTTTGTATGATGCTGACTAATGTATTGTCAACGTCATAGATGGTCTTTCAGTTAACGTATTAAGGTCGAGTCAAGTACCTAAAACGCCGGTTTTCGTGGGCCGACAGCGGGGTATCGACCGCGTAGTTTGGCAGCGACACCGTGCTCGCCACGAGACGGAACCGGCTGCGGGTTATCAGCGTTTTTGTATGATGCTGACTAATGTATTGTCAACGTCATAGATGGTCTTTCAGTTAACGTATTAAGGTCGAGTCAAGTACCTAAAACGCCGGTTTTCGTGGGCCGACAGCGGGGTATCGACCGCGTAGTTTGGCAGCGACACCGTGCTCGCCACGAGACGGAACCGGCTGCGGGTTATCAGCGTTTTTGTATGATGCTGACTAATGTATTGTCAACGTCATAGATGGTCTTTCAGTTAACGTATTAAGGTCGAGTCAAGTACCTAAAACGCCGGTTTTCGTGGGCCGACAGCGGGGTATCGACCGCGTAGTTTGGCAGCGACACCGTGCTCGCCACGAGACGGAACCGGCTGCGGGTTATCAGCGTTTTTGTATGATGCTGACTAATGTATTGTCAACGTCATAGATGGTCTTTCAGTTAACGTATTAAGGTCGAGTCAAGTACCTAAAACGCCGGTTTTCGTGGGCCGACAGCGGGGTATCGACCGCGTAGTTTGGCAGCGACACCGTGCTCGCCACGAGACGGAACCGGCTGCGGGTTATCAGCGTTTTTGTATGATGCTGACTAATGTATTGTCAACGTCATAGATGGTCTTTCAGTTAACGTATTAAGGTCGAGTCAAGTACCTAAAACGCCGGTTTTCGTGGGCCGACAGCGGGGTATCGACCGCGTAGTTTGGCAGCGACACCGTGCTCGCCACGAGACGGAACCGGCTGCGGGTTATCAGCGTTTTTGTATGATGCTGACTAATGTATTGTCAACGTCATAGATGGTCTTTCAGTTAACGTATTAAGGTCGAGTCAAGTACCTAAAACGCCGGTTTTCGTGGGCCGACAGCGGGGTATCGACCGCGTAGTTTGGCAGCGACACCGTGCTCGCCACGAGACGGAACCGGCTGCGGGTTATCAGCGTTTTTGTATGATGCTGACTAATGTATTGTCAACGTCATAGATGGTCTTTCAGTTAACGTATTAAGGTCGAGTCAAGTACCTAAAACGCCGGTTTTCGTGGGCCGACAGCGGGGTATCGACCGCGTAGTTTGGCAGCGACACCGTGCTCGCCACGAGACGGAACCGGCTGCGGGTTATCAGCGTTTTTGTATGATGCTGACTAATGTATTGTCAACGTCATAGATGGTCTTTCAGTTAACGTATTAAGGTCGAGTCAAGTACCTAAAACGCCGGTTTTCGTGGGCCGACAGCGGGGTATCGACCGCGTAGTTTGGCAGCGACACCGTGCTCGCCACGAGACGGAACCGGCTGCGGGTTATCAGCGTTTTTGTATGATGCTGACTAATGTACAGTTGACGTCATAGATATGGTCTTTCAGTTAACGTGTTGAGTTGGAATCGGTGAGATATATCCGTTCTGACTCGTGATCGATGCGAATGTGCGGGTGCCGCATGGCAATCGCCAATTTAACAAGCTATTATTTAACTTGCACTGTACGTATGTAAATATAGAAGTATGTTGTCGACCTCCAAAATTTGCAAACAATTTTTTAGCTACTTGCTGGTATCGGATTGAGTTGTCGGTGGAGTATGCCAAAGCATACTTACCTATGTATTTTCGGCGACAACTCGCTAAATTACACAAAATAAATCAGTCATGTCTCCTTGAAAACTTCTCAACGAGTAGGTATTTGACTATTGTGCAAAAAAGTACAGTCCGCAACAAAATCTTGTACCGAAAAATTTATTTTTTACAGAAACTACTTTATCGATGTAAACGCATATGGACTACATGCTATCTAGTGTTCAACCGGTCATTTGTAGCAGACCGGTTGCTACTAGTCGCTCTTCCCTTTCCACTTAAAAGCATCATACTCGCTACTAGTAAATAAAATGTTCGCTGTAATGTGCACCCTGCTGCACAGAATAAATAGTGGTGCTTAGGTACATATCGTAGGACCTCTGTCTAACAAAACCGATGTTCGACAGCTACAAAATTTCAATCCTGGCATCGCTCGCCGCAAAGCACGTGTTCTTTCGTTCCTATTAGTGCGATCGGTCGTATCTTCACCGTGAAGGTGCGTGAGAACTGAGATTGGCCGAAGAGTTATGAGGAAAACTACTGCTAGTAGTCTTCTTTCCACCTTTTGCCATCAGGCGAAAACGAGTAGCGTCGCTATTGAGACGGTTGAGAGGCAGCAGCAGTAGTCTTCTGAGGGTGTTGGCGGAGCGCCTCGACTGTCCACTCTCAAAATACTGGGTTCAGGTGGCTATCGGCAGGGCCAAATAAGCCTGAACCATTTATTCTTATTAAGTTGTTAAGTCATTTATCATTAATTTATTATCATTATTGTCACTAACGTAGTTCATAAGTCTCCACTGTTACTAACATCATATGGATCGAAAAGATCGAAAGGATAAAGGTCTGAAATAAATATATTTTATGTTATTTTTATTTATAACCGGCTCGTCCAGCTCACACTTACAGATACTTATGTTGATGTTGCTTGCAGCGCCAACGCGGGTGCAGGCGTGACCGTGGCGGCGACATGAGCGCGGCGCTCCGGGACGCCGGCGACTCCACGCCCGGCTCCGACGTCGGCGAGCGGATCACGCGCCTGTTCCCCAAGTGCCGGCCGAGGATGCAACACGAAAGGTACCTACCACAAACGCAAAGCCCAAACTCTGCAGATGGACCTACCCTACAACAAAACCCAAACTGTTATGACAATAGACCTAGACCTTACAAATAAACACAGCAAGTACCTTCAAGCCATGAGCTCGACGGGGTACGGTCATCTGTCACGGCTGTCACCTAGCTACACGACAGGTTAGTAGTACCTAGCACCAGAACCATCAGTATGAGTGAGCAAATCACTCGAGTCTTCCCCAAGTGCCAGCCGTGGAAGCAACATTTCAGGTATCACTTGACTAACATTACAGGCTCCGCCATCCGCCTCCAACACGACCGCTGGCCTCGACACGATAGTATACAGTCGCCATCACATACATTGGAGCAAACAAGCAGCTCACAAACATCGGAACACATCTCTATTTTCAAGGCATTAGGGTGCATGTGCCGATATTTTTGAACACCTATAGTGTACCTATGTATGTGATGGCGACTGTACCATCTGTATCATCAACACCGGTGGACAGCGTGACTACTCGGCTGGGCACGCGCTCGATGAGCTGAATTATTAATGCTGATTACGAGCACGATTATTACAGGACAGCTTGTTTATACGTTCATCGGGCACAGAGAGGTGTAGTGTTGTGGTGCGGATGAATCCTTTAACGGCCGTTACAATAACTGCTTTTCTGATACCATGTCTATCACTAATCATCATTATCATATCAGCCGAAAGACGTCCACTGCTGGACATACAGTCATGGCCAGATAATTAAGAACATGATTTTTTTCCCCATACAGTTGTATACAAATAAGACTTTGATGAAATTTTATTAGACTTTATAAATTTGATGATAATTTATATTGTGTTTGGCCAATTTTATTTCTGAGTACGAGTATATGGAGGTATCTGTGTATAAATAAGATTTAATTTAGTTCATATAAAAGTTCTGTATGAGTTGTGCTTAAAAAAATACGGATGGTCAAATGGCCAGTTTTTACAAGTTCATACTGTAATTAGGAACAATGTGTGAATGTAATTAGGAACGATATTTGATCGTCTGTATTTTTTAAAGTTTACATTTTACAGAAGCTGTATGTGCACTATATTAAATACTGTTTAAACACGGTTACATCCGTATAATCAGAAACAAATTTTATCAAACACATTTTAAATTATCATCAAATAAAAAAAAAAACATATTTGTATGCAACTGTATGGGAAAAAACTCGTGTTCTTAATTTTCTGGCCATGACCGTAGGTCTCCCCCAAAGAGTGCCAAGATGACCGGTCCTGCGCCACCCACATCCAGCGGACTCCCAGTCCCACTGATGCTTCCAAAAAACTAACAATCCTAACCAACTAACCGGCCATTTCAGGTTAAACTCCGGTCTGGAGGGCCGGGAGCACAGCATCAACAACGTGTCCTCCGACGAGGAGCGAGACAGCCAGCTCGTCATACTCAACGCCAAGGCGAGCGCCTACAAACTTAGAGACTCTAGGTAAGTCATGCATCCCTGGTACACAAGTCGTCAACGGTCTACCTTCTACTCGTAAAATGCAACCAAGCAGGCCCGGCGCTCTCGGCTGATGTCTCCACGACTAAACAAGGCAACCAGCTAATGCTCTTTTCGTCATCAGGCTGTTGTAGCAACCGGATTAAAATAGTGTCACCGCAGACAATCTATAGGTACTTTCTGAGATAGCAAGGAGTAAGGATTCCACCGCATGGTCTTCATAGATTACCTTCGAGTTTTCCGGGTAAAAACGAAATACAGGCTGTAACAAAAATGAGATGTGAACCGATCAAGGCCATATTGCGATTACAAAAATGCATTAGTTTTGTTCTTTTTTTTGTACGGAAAATTATTCTTACCATGTCTTTCTTAAGTTTAAAGGCGTCACGATAAATAAAAACATGGATGGTTCATATCGTCAGCTACTTTCTGGTGGCTATTTAATCGGCTAGCTAGACTAAAGTCCGATCTAAACCTTTGGTTGGAGGAACGTGGTCCTTGTAGGTATTTTCAGTTTAAAGGGAAGGACATTCAAACATTTATAAGTTAGAAAAGTATAAATACCAACTCTTACAACATAGAGGTAGGTAGTACTTACACATTGTGTAGCATAATCAAATTATGCTTTGAATAAATGTTTTTTAATAATAGGATAACCGGCAAATTTGACCGGCTTATGAAGGATCGGGTGTTAATGATTTTCCGAATGTTTGCTTGAGTAACTAGTAGACGCAGACGACGCACGAAATGTCATATCAGTCTCAGCAATTATTTATTAACAGTGTAGAAGCAATCACTACTAAAACCAGCCACTAATTCTAAATAGGAATAGCCGAGAATAATCATTCCAGAAATAGTTCTACTGATTTGAGTATAAAACGGAAGGTATCGGTTAACTTAATACGGCATGGCACTGTGCCCAAAAGTTAGCGACCTCTTAGACGGAAATTTGTTGCATTACGAATGGCAGTTCTAACTACTAAGTAAAACTTTGGGTAATTTTTGCAACGTCTGCGTACCAGATGTACTATGATTATAAATAGTTTTCTAGTTTATGTGCTTTTATTGTTTGAAACAACGCCAAATTAAGTGAATGATATTAGGACTACTAAACATGATTAAGACATTGTTGCTATTATCTTGTGTGATGTGCTAGTACCTGCTGATTTTGCATTATAAGACCTGCCAATATTACTCACATTTTGAATCACTTAGTAATAAACATTTATTTTTTTATTAATATTTCATATAATACTTTATTGTTCTCATATTGACATGTATGTTTCGTTAAACATTTAAATATTTTAGGTAGGTATTGAAATAAATTCAGTTTTACTTTTAAGCACATTAAATTAAACATTAAAAGGCCTTTTGTTTATAAATATTTTATATTCCTTACCAGGATAATAGAAATAGCAGGAGGCCGCGAGTTGTACTCACAAAGTCGAACCAAGGCCGTTCGGAAGCTCAGACACAGCAACACACACAAACACAACCTTCGGAACAAGGTGCGCTCCCTTGGGAAGGACACGCTCGACTACTCGGACAACCTTAGCAATGAGGTAAATATGTTATAATATAACGTTACTTATAGACTGATAACTTTAACTACTTAATATCCTACCTGACTGCGCCAGTAATCAAGTCTTGTATACGTTGGTATACTTGTTATGTCGTCTACTGAGAAAATTGCAGCAGCAATTTTATTACAATATGTCTGTGATATAGATACCGGCTATCTCTTAGTAGGCGATATAACTTGCTAACTTATATAATACTAGCTGTACCCGCGACTTCGTTTGCGTAGGATTAAATGTGTTCCTTCTCTTTGGACCATGGAGGACATAGGTACCTACTTATTGATTATTCATTAGGCCTGCCTAAAATAAGCGCGGCTTGTGGTGGCGGCCAGATGTATAGCTACTATGATAATCAAGGCCGCGTGTGTCTGAAACATTAATTATCATAGTAAACAATTGGCCGCCACCGCAGGTCGCGTTAGCTTGTGACAGGTTTTATAGTATTCCGACAATTCGACCGAAGTTCTGTATAAAATTTATACAGAACTTCGGTCGAATTGTCGGATTATGGCCAGCTCAGCATACAGGACGCAACTATGCGTTCAAGTTTTACTTAAATCCGTTATATCTAATGTCGGTGTAAATTTTAATAAGTCAATATTATTTTTACTTTACTTATTTACAGAAATTGACGGCTTTTAACGGATCTGTATAAAACTGAGTTTAACTATATGTGCCTATAAAAAATAGAACAATTTGTAAAAAAAGGTATAATCATTATAAAAGACATATCTACATCCTTATCTACAAATTATGGGTTTCGCATGCTATGATCTAATTTAAAAGTCGAATCAGCATTTTTAGATTTGAATTGTACAACGTAACAGTTTTTTATTACTTATTAGTATGAAAGACTGTATGTCTTCACATTAGTATTTAATCATGCCATGTACATGCAACCACGTGGTGGGTAGTGACACGTTTGCTTCTACTAAAACAATTAATTAAAAAATATAAAAATTATATAACATTTAGCAAGTAGGCAGTAGTGTCATCTACATAATGTCTTAGGTACACATATCTATCAATATACAGCCTAAAAATAAACGTGTTACTCTCAAATTTTTTTTTGTTTTAAGACACGGTTAACATATTGCTGTCCGAATATTTATTTACACAGTCATCAATTTCTCGCCGCAACATTGTAAGGAACATAAGTTTGGTTGGGAAACCGTATTATTCGTAGCATTATCAGATAGTTGTTATGAAAATCATCGATATCATGACCAGTAAAGCTTGTCGGTAAGTTACAATTTGATCAGTCCAAGCAACACTTTAAAAAGGCCACTAGTCATAAATATTGACTACACGACGGATTGACGTCTAAATAGACGTGTATTTTTTTTAAACTACCTTTTGTAGTTGTCTCTAAGGGTAAGGCCTCCCGTTTCCGTCATCAGACTAACTTTATATATATATATATATATATATATATATTAGGTATCATTAGTTAAAAAAATACTTCTGTAAGTTGATCATATTTGATGTACACAAATTAACATTATATATTACTTAGGTACTATAGATACCCTACCGTTTAACTCAGACGGCGCGTGGACGCTGCTGATGCTGCAAAGTAGCAGGGGTGACGTCAAAAAGTAAGGACTTGCCGCCCACTAACCGCCCTACACCCTTTGACGTCTCCCCGCTTGTGCCGCGCGCCGATCAGGGACCATCTGAGTTAAACGCTTGGTCTAAAGTGCAAGTTAAATAAAAGCTTGTAAAAATGCAGTCACTTGATGAATGATGAATTACATTGTTAGACATTGTTACGTTTTTTGGGAATAATTTATGCTTTTACTATTGAATGGCAAAACCGAAGCTTGCCACGTTTACCTACCTGACTACACATTTTTATATGGACCATACAGATAGATGATATCACATGTGTATCAGATCTACATGTTATTGTAATTACGAACATGATTCACGGCCCCTGTGGCGCCATCAACCCCTAATTACCGTGCATTTACACACGGGAAGTGTTCCGAAACATATATAATTTACATAATTTGACGGTACACTATTAATGACAATGATGAATCTGAGACGGTATGTTCGCTGAGTTACTTAGTAGGTACGGCATAAATTATTTAGTGCAAAACTTCTTGATAAACTATGTTAGAAGTTTTATTCTCCGGTGTGTAAACACATACATCAGCGGCATCGCTGACTCGAGAGAGAGCAACGTAGAGTTGACCGTGCGAGAAACAGCTGCTAGTGAGATCTATGCCTGCTTTGCGCAATGTCTGGCCCTGGGCCTTGTTGATGGTCATGGCAAAAGCAACACTAACAGGCAGTTGAATCCGTTTAAATTGAAATGGGTAATTATTGGGAATTATTGGAATGCGCGGAATAAAAACACATTCTCCTGCACCGCAACCGGTAAGTATTTCCGCTTCGATTACGTTCCTCTGTAACGCAACTACTTTTAAACGCGTTCCGTTGCATAATTTTGGGGGGCTTAAATTTCGCATTAAAATGATAGGTACGCCTATTTTGAGTTTGAGTTCATGCGCTGGGAGACCAGACGCTGATAATGAGTTTAAAAATTCTACCGGGTACGTTGTAGCCTCTTCTCGATCGATTACTCGGTTTATCGAGGTATAAGTGTGGAACTGCCCTTCAACTTTTTCCATTATGTTTGAGTTGATTGTTGTCGCCTGATCATTCCGAGGCGTAAGAATGGCTCGCTCGCAAAGCCAGCTGTTCTCCTGATTTATTATGTCATGTGGGTCGCCATACACCGACGAAATAAGTTCGTTGAGATTGGATACCAATTTACATATGTCGTTTGTTAAAGTTATTTTGCCTTCTACTACGGGATATCTGCCTTCGCCTATGCTTAGCAACAATTCGGAGAACTGTTGAGCATTTATATTTCCCCCCAGTAGAGCTCGCATATTGGTTGTTAAATTTAATTTGTTAACATATGGCCACAGATCAGATTTTTTAAAGCAAGCATTCACTTCATCCGCTCTCGTTCCACGGGTTACGACTGGTAATGTTTGGCGAAAATCTCCACAGAAGAGTACAGTAAGCCCGCCCATGAGTTGGTTATTTTGGCGTATGTCTTGAAGCGTTCTATTTACTGCTTCAATTGCTTTGCGATGCGCCATTGTGCACTCATCCCATACAATTAGTACACTGTCACGCAATACTTTAGCCTTTTCACAATTGCGCGAAATGTCGCAGACGGGAGTTTCAGTGACATCTAATTGTATGGGAATTTTTAGCATGGAATGTGCAGTTTTTCCTCCGGGCAGTAACGTGGCCGCAATTCCAGATGATGCCACAGCTAAGGCAATTTGACCTTGGATTCGAACTTGTGCAAGAATGAGTTTCGTCAAAAAAGTCTTTCCTGTGCCTCCCGGGGCATCCAAAAAATACAATCCTCCGGATGCATTTGAAACACTTTGGAATATTATATCAAAAACTCCTTTTTGTTCTGTTGTGAGGCTTGAAACCCCTTCAAGAGCAACAGTAAGTTCTGCGAAGTTATAATTAACTTCGGTTGCGTATTCTCTATGAGTGTCGGTTTCATTCAGGTCAGGCTCAGGCAGACCGTAGTGTGGTAACGGGTGGCCGCCAATTGAGATGACAATTTCTTGCAAGTCACACAAACAACAGTTTAATTTGATATTGCGCATGCGGTCATCGAGCTCGTGATGAGTTTCAGGACCTGATGTGCGTAAATAGTCCTCTGCCAAGTAGTTTTGGTATTTTAGCCACAGGTGATTGGCGTCGGAAATCCCGCAAAAAACTAACATCACGGCAAACAACTGTCGTAAACGATGTGGACTATCACCAAGTGATGCTTCTGATAGAGCTTCGTCCCAATGCTGGTCATCGTCCAATAGTCCGCGAGCCCGACAAGCTGCCTGGAAAGTCGGGTACTCGGTGCCATTGAAAATTTTTAAATCTGAAAAAGACGTCGGTCCTCTAACATTGTGCAAAAGCAACCGCACATAAAAACATTCTGCGTTATTGGGGTGCACGGTGTACACCCTTCCAATAACGTGTTCTCTCATGATGGAGGGAAAATTTTCAACAGGCGTTCCACGTCGCCGGCGTGTAAACAATCCGTGTTGTTTGTCATACGTATAGTACGATGGAACTTCGTCATAAAGCAATGTTTTTGCAAAATCGTCTGCCTCGCATAACGAAAAGAATGCCGTTAATGTTGTTTGCCTGGGATTCTCTAACTGTTCTGTTAAATTGTTTGTATTGAAATAAATACGTTGCCCACCTTCTACGTGAACGTTTAGGTGTATCACAGGCGGAAATCGTTCAAAAATCGGAAAACTGAATATCCGCCATGCTGCTTCCGAGGAACTAATGTAACGCCCCGTTTGGAATCTGGTTACTTCGTCACGGTCATTACTTGTAGCAAGCGTAGCCTGATCGGTTCCTTTATTTACATACTTGAAAATGTATTTAATCGATTTTATACTGTTACACAGTTCCACGTTTACATGACCCTGAAACGTTCTCGACAATACAGGTGAGAATGGTACAACCCACCGATTGTCTACTTCCAACAACCGTAGCATTGCAGTAAACCCTCCATGGTCTGGAGCACGTCGCCGGTATTTAGGATAACCATCTTCACCTGTAATTGTCTCTTGTAGTAGGCTTTTCGGAAATTTTTTAACACATCGTCCGTCCTGCATGCAAGGAGAGCTATTGTTTAAAGGGCCACAAGGTCCGTGAATCATGTGTTGCTTCACAATTGCGTGTAAAGCAGGATCTGAAATGGGATTTGGTATTTCTGCGCTTATTACTTTATCTACGTCATGGGGACGTATTTTTTCTTTAAGCCATAAAAGTATATGAGCGTGTGGTAGTCCTCGCTTTTGCCATTCAATGTTATATGTAAAGCACAAAGATGCGCCATACATTTTTTCTTTTGTGAGTAAATTAATTAATAATTTAAGTTTTAAATGAAAAACTCTACTTATTAAGTCGTGTCGGTCATACAGAACTTGACCTGGCAGCAGCTCTTGAGTTATTTCATTCCATTTAGGATTTGTAGTAGCAGTGATAAATAAGTCTGGCTTACCATATTTGCGAACATACGAAAGTGCGTCTTGCACTTGCTCGTGCATGTTACGTGGACTTCCGATGAAGCTTGAAGGTAAAATTACCAAGCGCCCCATGTTCTCGGAATTAGTATCATTTTGCAGTGCATCTTGGAGATCTGCATAATTCTCAGCTCGTAACTGCCTTTGATGAGTGCGGATATAAACTAAACGCTCAGTTTCGATTTTTGCGTACATGTCAACAATGAATTGAGAAAATAGACCGCGAAAACGTTGTAAATACGTAAATCTGTTTAGTCGGACCTGCAAAAGGTAGCAGTAAAATTGTAGCGCCGTGGCTTTTTTGTCGTTTCGTATTGCCCCAGTGGTAGGATCAAGTTGTCGTATTGCAAAGTTATAACCATCTTCACCGCGACAGTAAATAAGCGGATATTGTAATGAATCGTAAGAACGATGGGTTTCACTTATACGTTTCAGACGGTTATCTCGTGCACGTAAGACAATATCACGTTTGTCGCACTGTTGGTCTACCAGAACAACAGCTACTTCGTTGGTAGAAGGAGGGTTGTAGCGACCGCGGTGTTCTGTAGGAGGTCGTTTATCAGCACTTATAACAAATTTGTACTCCTCCTGCTGATCAGGAGGTATAGATTCCAATGCGGCCTTAAAATCGGACAAGTAATGGTTAGACTGATGAAGCATCTCCTGAAGATCAAATATGAGACCGGAGTTTAAATTTGTGAAGTGTTGGTTCCTGATATTAGCCTGCTCTTGGTAATCGGAAACAAAATAAATTTGCAAAAATTTAGGATTTTCTTCGGGCAATAAAGATCCTATTAGGTGATACACTTGTCCTTGCACTTTAAAGGTAGGCATAAATGTCCCGTGTATCACCTGTTTTGCACCAAAAGACGTCATTTGAAAAGCGGCATTATATGTACGAATATTGGCTAGAAATTGTTGTGATAATGGATGTTCTCCATTCAAAAGTGACTTTATAAGTTCAGGCGGATTTGAAAATAAATCAAAACGAACTTTGCCACCTGAACAACAGAATCCCATCGATTCTTTTGCCCACTTCAAAGCTTGACAATTACCGCAAACATTAACCATTCTCCCAACTGAGGCAAATTCTTGGTAATTAATATTAGGTAAGTAGGCAAAACCACTATTTTCTATTTGATCCCATCGAAGTTGTATGAGGTTTTCTTCTTCATTAAAATGTGCGGAGCTTGGTGTAAATGTCTGCGAAGCCCGTGACATGGCATCTTCATCGCCGCTTGCGGAGAAAGGCACCGGGCTCGGTGCAAATGTCTGCGAAACCTGTGACATGGCGACTACACCGCTGCCTGCGGACAAACGCGCCGAACTTGGTATAAATGTTTGCGAAGCTTGTGACATGGCGTCTTCACCGCTGCTTGCGAACAAACGCGCCGAGCTAGGTGTAAACGTTTGTGATATGATGTCTTCGTCTCTGCTTGTAGACAAAGGCGCCGAGCTTGGTGTAAATGTTTGCGAAGCTCGCGCCACAGCGTCTTCACTGCTGCTTATGGAGAAATGCACCGAACTTGGGGTAAATGTTTGCGAAGCTCGTGACGCAGCATCTTCATCTTCACCGTTGCTTGCGGAGAAATGCGCCGAGGTTGGTGTAAATGTTTGCGAAGCCTGCGCCACAGCGTCTTCACTGCTGCTTATGGAGAAATGCACCGAACTTGGGGTAAATGTTTGCGAAGCTCGTGACGCAGCATCTTCATCTTCACCGTTGCTTGCGGAGAAATGCGCCGAGGTTGGTGTAAATGTTTGCGAAGCCTGCGACACAGCGTCTTCACCGTTGCTTGCGAAGAAATGCGCCGAGCTTGGTGTAAATGTTTGCGAAGCTCGCGCCACAGCGTCTTCACTGCTGCTTATGAAGAAATGCACCGAACTTGGGGTAAATGTTTGCGAAGCTCGTGACGCAGCATCTTCATCTTCACCGTTGCTTGCGGAGAAATGCGCCGAGGTTGGTGTAAATGTTTGCGAAGCCTGCGACACAGCGTCTTCACCGTTGCTTGCGAAGAAATGCGCCGAGCTTGGTGTAAATGTTTGCGAAGCTTGTGCAACGGCGTCTTCACTGCTGCTTGCGGACAAACGCGCCAAGCTTGGTGTAAATGCTTGTAACGATTGTGATGTGGCAACTTCACTGCTGCTTGCGGACAAACGCGCCGAGCTTAGTGTGAATGTTTGTGAGGCCCGTGACATGGCGTCTTCACCGCTACTTGCGATCAAACGCGCCGACCTTGGTGTAAATGTTTGTGATGTGACATCTTCGTCTCTGCTTGTAGACAAATGCACCGAGCTTGATGTGAATGTTTGCGAAGCTCGCGCCACAGCGTCTTCACCGCTGCTTGTGGAGAAATGGACCGAGTTTGGTGTAAATGTTTGTGAGGGCCGTGACATGGCGCTTTCGCCGCTGCTTGCGGACAAACGCGCCGAGCTTGGTTTAAATGTTTGTGAAGGCCGTGACATGGCATCTTCACCGCTGCTTGCGGACAAACGCGCCGAATTTGGTGTAAATGTTTGTGAAGCCTGTGATATGACTTCATCGTCTCTGATTGCAGACAAACCTGCAGAATTTGGTATAAATCTCTGTGAAGTCCGTGACATGGCGTCTTCGTTTCCACTTGTAGACAAACCTGCAGAACTTGGTGTAAATGTTTGCGATGTCCGTGGCATGGCGTCTTTTTCTCTGGTAGCAGACAAACGCGCACAATTCGATGTAAATGTCTCTGAAGTCTGGGAGATAGCATCTTGTTCTAAGTCTGAAGTCGCTGAGCTTTGAGTAAGCTCCTCTGATATTCGAGCCTCTGCTTTGCGAACGCTCTCTCGTCTTCTCTTTATAGCGACCCGAGTGCGACGTGAAAGATTTGTCTTTCTGCGAACCATTTTATTCTTTATTGGGTCATGTCTCTAGTATAAGTAGTTACTTTCGAATGCTTTCTTGACTCAAAATCGGGAACCAAAATAAACGTTCTGTTCTTCCTGTAAACAATACAACAGTTAACGGTTTATACACCTATACATATGTATATAAATTATGTTCGATAAACTGCCACTGATAAGGAGTCATTTTTGTAGCTATTGTAACATCTGTGTGAACAGGCTATGTGGGTCGTCGGCCTACCTCAATTGGAATCCATATTCCTGATCAATTTTGCTACAAATATAGTCATACATTCACAGTCGTGAGGAAACATTATTTAGTAGGATTATATGTTTTGTCGCCACAGCACGGCTATCACAAGACGGCGCGCGAGCTCTCTCGATTTTTCTCCCACTATACATCTCTTTCTAAGTTTTCTAATAAGAGAGAGACAGATAGTGCGAGAAAAATCGAGAGAGCTCGCGTGCCGTCTTGTGATAGCCGTGCAGGTCCTAATAGCGCGATAGGTTTTAGTGTCAAGTTTTACGTGACGGTTCAGTACATTTTCGCCATAAAACTTGACGATAAAAGCTATCGTGCTAGCTGGGGCTCTCGGTCGTCGTGGCATGGTATGGCATGTACGTATTATCCATTGCAGTCGGTCATATAGCTACCCACAGGCAGAATTCCGTTGCGAAATTCTGCTTGGCAGGCCACATGTAAAGGTTCCTCTACTTAAATGACGACGAACACAAACTACCATCACGGCGGCAGTACTTATGCGGATGAGATAAAAGTAGGCCCTTTCTCCCTTTAACGCATAGTTGTATCCTGTATGATGGGTCATGAGGTATTGATGGCCCATTATCAAGAGCATGCCTAAGCGGAATGACGGCTACCGCCATGGTACCGCGTATGAAATCGGTGCTAGAGGCGCTAGAGTGTATGGAGCCAATTAACATAAATACTTATGTAATACACGGCCAGATAATGTACCACTTTTTTGGGCCGTGCATTATGAGCCCGAACAAAAGTGGCTTCCAATTATTGCCCCGGACCAAGATTGATGTGATGAATTCAATTCGGCCAGGTCAATAGTAAACTTGACAGCTATTGTCAAATTTACTATTGACTGCCACCGCGGGCCGCGCCAGTAAGGCGTGGCCTGCGGTAACGTCAGTAATAAACTATACGATTATTATTACCCGACTGCCGAAGGAGAGGAGGGTTATATAGTTTACTATTGACGGCCGCGCTAGTCTGTGAGAGGCTTGAAGCCTGAATCACACTGACGCGTCTTGTGTGATTCACTCTGAAAGTAAACTTGAAATTAGCAGTCAAGTTTTATATTGACGGCCACCGCAGGCCACGCTAAGCCATCGCTAATCGCTAAGGGTTAACTTATACCATATAGGTAAGTTATATGTAACTACACCTTAAGGATCAAGGCACGCATGTTTTGTACGAAGTACAACGTACCTAGTACCTACCTACCTATTTCACTCGCGAGGAAAACACATTACATTAGATTATAAGGTACCTACTTACGTTTTCGCTGACCATTCTTTGCAGCATTTAATATTTATATTAACCTACACTACACGAGTTAAGTATGATACCTATGATATGAAATGAATAAATAATGGCGCGAACTTTTTTTTGTACCTATATACCTACTTACTTTGATATTGAAATACCTATGCGCGCGCATGTAAGACAAAAAAGGCTCCAAACAGCCAATATAATATCAATTAATTCATAGTCAGTCAAATATTTTGTGGAAATTATTAAATAATATAATGAAACGTTACGAAGTATGTTTACATTGTATTATTATATTATATATTTCGATATTTTAATCATAGGTTTTAAAAAAGTAGTAAGTACAACTTGATTATTTAAAGGCGTATATAGACGGGCGACCACGGAGGACTCTGGTTTTGCCGGACACCGTGCAGCGTGTAATGGTTCGCGTTCGTTCTTTTGTTCAGTGTGTGCCCACCATAAGAGCTGTTAGGCCTGAATTACACTGGTGCGGGCTACGGTGGCGGACCATAGTAAATTTGACAGCATTAGACAACTCTTCTATTGTCCGCCGCGGTCAGGCCGCGCCAGTGTGTGACAGGGCTTAAGCCTGCACCACACTGGCGCGGCCTGCGGTGGCGGACAATAGTAAACTTGTCATTAGCTGTTAAATTTACTATTGACCGCCACCGCAGGCCACACCAGTGTGTGAGAGGCCTAAAGGAAACGCTACACCTACGAATTTTCCGGACGGCCAAGCAACGTCACAGAAAATCTAGTATGGAGTGACCTTGATTTGGCCGGCCGCCGTGCTTCCGACACGTATCCACACGGACTGAATCACGCGTCGGCTGGTGTGCAGTCCGGCCGATATCGGCCCGTGTAGCGTCTCCTTAAACGGTCTTGCATTGTTTCGACCATGGCGGCCATTACACAGTGAGTATTATCAGGCGACCCACTCATTTTACAATCCCAATCACAGGCATATTGACGTGTATTACAGGATTGAGATAATAGAGCAGAAAATCCGGATAATTTTAAAATCCACCCAAAGATAAGAAATAATCTATCAGCGACTAAAGCCACACCACACGATTCTGTTTGATGGATGGCGCCCATACACGGTGAAGTATTATCACGCGATCCATGCGCATTCTCTTTCTCAATTACTTGATTGACACTTGAGTATTTTAGCAATATTTTTATTATAATCATATTGTGATACTCGAAATTGTACGGTGATATATTTCTAGCTTCTCTATCTTTAATAGGTTATGACAGACAGCTAGAAAAATATCACGATGATAAAAGTGGGCGCACGTTATGGCGTTCTATATTATTTGTCGCACCAACTTGCTTTAGTAAGAGCCATGAAGTCTCTCACAGACTGGCGCGGCCTGGCCGCGGCGGTCAATAGTAAACTTGTCATTAGCTATCAAATTTACTATTAACCGCCACCGCAGGCCGGGCCAGTGTGACTCAGGCCTTACACGCCTAGCAAATTGACACAACCACTTACTATAGTTGGAATGGCGGCCAATACACGGTGATTAAATACTGATGATCCACCATAGCTGTCTCTTTCTACAAAATGCAATAGAAAGAGACAACTATGGTGGATCATCAGTATTTAATCATCGTGTATGGCCGTCTATGAGGAAACCGTATATATCTTTCATTCCAAGGCCTGAATCACACTGCCTGCGGTGGCGGTCAAAACTTGCCAAAACGGACCCGGGGCTACTTTAGGGCACAACCAGGAATAACGCTAGGAGGATGATGATTTTAAGGAGTTCTATACATCTAATGCCTAGTTTACACTATGCCGAAGTGAGCAGGGAAGTGTAGGCAGAATGGGCGTAAAATGCGGTATTACGCCCGTTCTGCCCACTTCCCTTCCAACTTCCCTGCTGACTTCGGCTTTGTAAACGTAGTATAACATTTTGTCACAACAACCGCCTTCAAACTGACTTTACAGCTGCGTCGGTAGATTGCTGTGACAAATTGCTAGTTGTATAATAGCCTTAACTACATCAAGTTGGTTTGACAAATTGCATATATTTGTGCTATATATCAAAAAATAAAATAATTTATTTCAGTAACTTAAATACATATACAAGTATCTGTGCTGGTGCCTCTTTTTAAGTATATAATATACTTGTGCTAAGAAGATCACCGCTCTTCCACATGTTGTGATTTAGGTGTAGGCATAAGTAACTTAAAATATAAATTAGAAAGTAAACATTTTATATTATACTATGTGGTAAGTGTGTGTGTGTGTGTTTGTGTGTGTGTGTGTTTGTGTGTGTGTATCACATTTAACATACATTACATTATACATTGTACTCATATTATTGGGCCGTGTATTATCACCCTGAGGAAACTCGGTACGGGGGGATGCCACATTAAAATTTGTCCGGGCTGATAATGCACGATCCAATCATTCACGTACATTGGACGCGAATTATTGGGCTGTACATTATCATGGCCGTGCATTATCATGGCCGTACATAACCGGCACCTACTCTACAAAGAGAATATAAACACTACGTTATACTCTACTCCGTGATTCCCGAATAAATTATAACCAACAATAAGGATACAATAGCGAAAACGCTGGACGTGGTGTTTGTGAAGTGAAGATCATTGATTTGTAAAGGCATTTACCAAAACCGAATCGTATTCTCAATCCTACAATCGAGTGGTTACAAAACAAACGCTGATGCCTCTCATAGGACAGCTTAACCTGTCCTACCCCACGACTCGCGCACTCATTAATGAGCATAAAACTAATAATAAGATTTGGTAAGTTATGATACTAATATGCTTTATTGATTTGGAGATTCGTTGCATTGACAGTGAGAGACTTACGTAGATTCCTCACAGTGGGTGACCTTACTAACCATCACAAACACAACACTGTCTTCTGGAAGGTAGAGGTTGTTCTCCAGTTGGGCTGCTCCAAATATGAGTGAGAAGACATACTGTGCTAGGGCACAGTATGTCTCAAGCTAGGGCTTGAGCTATAAGACAAACTCACTCTTTTGTGTACCTATTTAATGTAATACTACAGTTATAAACTTTTTTGTTGTAAAAACCTAATCTATATAATAATTTATTTTAGGTATGGATTTTCATGGGCCATGGATTTTCTCAACCAAGGAACATAATAATTATAATATGATGTGTAAAGACAAACCAAAAAAAATGGAATTGTGTTCAGTTGAGTATGCAGAATAAGAAAAGGAAGAAAAACCACTCAGCAATTGGAAAGCCAAAAATAATGAACGATTTACTAAATTTCAATTATTGTGCTTATTAAAATTGATGTTTGTTTTGTATCTAATTTTATTTTTCACTGGGCACATTATCATATTTGGCAGATGATTATTGCCGAATTATCTATCATCATCATCATCAGTCCTTCCCCCAATGCTGAGGATGGTGACTTCATGTCCTATTGTTGTTGACCAGATTACCCCATGGGCTCCTAACACCCACTTTATGCGTGGCCTCATGCAGATGTAGTTGCAAGGGTTCAGTGATTTGTATGCTCGATTTAGCAGGTGCTCTGCCGGTGTGCTGCATCATAATAATCCTCTCCAGGTTATCTGAAGAACATTGTCTATACTAATATTACAAAGAGGAAAACTTGAGATTGTAACTTTGTATGTAATGGTTGCCAAAGTAATGGGTAATCTCTGGAACCACCAAACCGATTTTAAAATTTCCTTTACCTGAGAAGAGTGACTCTAAGATAAAAGTTGATGGAGAAAGTTTAGAAATTCACAGTGCTGTCTTTGAATTGTTGTATAATATGTACTTGTAATATATGAAATTAAAAACTGCCAATACATCAGATAATTTAAGATTAACATCCTATACTAACCTTTCCTTTCATCACATTGACAGTTGTTATGTGGCAATGACAATTTGTTGTACATTGAGAGCTCTATATGTAAAGAAGATTGCCATAGAACAGCATCATTACTTATTATCTTGGCAATATTATGTCAATTTAAGGTTGTGAAATATCTCCTATCATCATCATCATATCAACGGAAAGACACCCACTGCTGGACATAGGCCTCTCCCAAAGCGTGCCACAATGGCCGGTCCTGCACCACCCACATCCAGCAGACTCCCGCATCCTTTACCAAGTCCACCTTGTCTATCTCCTATAAAATATCTATTTGCCCAGACATAAGTGGTGAACCTTTTCTTCAGACTGAACATTGCATTGCAAAGGATAGACCTACTGGGTGAAAGATATCATACACTTTGGTTAAATAATCTATATGTTTACTATATGTTTATTTTAAAGAAAATATTCACACAATTAAAATATATTAAATTTTACTAAAAGAAGATTGTAGCTTTACAATTTTGCATGTACCTACTTAATGGGTACCTACATAATATCCAGAACCACTTATTCATTTCACCTGCATGTTGAATGCAAAGGTTATAGGCTATATTTTATCCCGCGAGTTTGCCTGCATTCTTTGCAATACACGGGTAGCTAGTAGGTATACATCGTGTAAAATCAAATGATAGGGAAGTACAAGTAATACATTTTGATAATACAACCAAAATCAATGTTGAGAGTACATAGCTGTCCAGCAAATAACTAAATTACCTATACAAGTAATACTTGTCTCGGTGTTTCTTCATAATTCTTTTTACAATTAGGTACGTCCCAGTTATAAGTTAAAATTCTTGTTAGTTTTCAATGCTTAGATTGACTCAATTCCGTCTTTACGGATTTGTTATGTTGGCCGTCTCTCTTATCTGCAAGAACAGTATCACGCCTGTTTCTCATCTCGAATATTTAATTAAGTAGCATTAACATCAGAATCTCGATTCACTGTATTTTCACCTATACTTACTCAATTTTTCACCTATATTCAATTTTGACTGATATTTCCCATGGGCCTTTTAAATATAATTTCATGATGATCATAATCTTTTGAAACTTGTATAAAATTGCCGAGATATTTTTGGTTGACAAATTTTATAGTACACATCAAATATCAGTTATATCATTCATATCATAACCCGCCATGAATATTTTGACTTCGCAGTTCGCTGACAGCTCACCTGTCAGTGTCACCTGACAGTTGTAGCAGCGTTTGATTTCAATAAAAATAAATTAAAAATTAAATGAAGTCGTATATTACGGAAAATAAATTAATTGTCGCAGTCGGATAAAAACTATCCTAAGTTGCAGCTGGAATAATAATGTACCTATATAAAATGTTTCATATTTTTCCGTTCATGGGATGCTGAGAACATTCGAACCGCGCAAAGCTTAGTTTCAAACTGGCTGATTCTTTTTTTAATTTAGAGATTTATTATAAGTGGAGATTAATAATAACGCAGTAAAATTTTGTATTTCGTATCAGATTCCTTGGCAGTCATTTGAAACTATTTTCATGAATGGTTAATCCGCGGATGAATCATGTATCGATTCTGTACCTGATACGTATGGAATCCGTATCAAATGGAATCTTACACGAAAGAAAAAATATTTAGAGAATGTTTAAATAGAACTTCCCCAGCATTTTGAGTAGTCTTGTATTCATTGTCATCAGCCCATTTTGCACGTTGCCTGTCCTGAACTTTTTCCAATTCCAGGGTGAATCTAGGATCCAAGAATAGAAAGAATGCTACAAAAGTTTCCACAACTTTCCGTCATATCAATTACTATATTATAAGGAAAACATCCCAGTGCTCGACACTGACCTAATAGCTGACGAGCGTTTTTCAAAAAAAGTGTACAAAACAATTTTTTTTTTCAGAATTCATTTTTTTTTGTTTTTCTTACTCAGAATCTTTGATACTATCGATCCTCATACAAGAAAAAAAAAATCCTAAATATTCTATTCCAGATCGTCACATTTTTGTATGCAGTCTTTTTTTATTCATGGTCGTGACGCACTGGAAGAAAAAACTTACATAGTAAAATCTGGGACACTTTTTTTCTTGTATGAGGATCGATAGTATCAACGATTCTGAGTAAGAAAAATAAAAAAAAATCGAGGTCTGAACAAAAAAAATTATTGTACACCTTTTTTTGAAAAACGCCCTGACACTTTCGATCTTAATTCATGACAGTAGTGGTGAATAATATGTGTCAACTATTAGGAATTAAAGTGTCAAACACTGGGACTTTACTTCCTTTGGTTGGTGAATTCCAAGATTCGCCCATGGCTCCGTAATCTTTACTAACATTTTACCATTGGGCTGATGGTCTGCTATTTATTATGTTCTACAATTGAAGCTTGACGCTAGCGTAGTTACAGTAACTATTATAATGTATGTAAAGGACTTAACGTGTACCTGAAAATATGCAAGTTAAAATCAGGCGTTGAAGTAACAGCAATATTTTTGATCGAAGTAAAGAAACATCAATCCTTCTAACATTTTTCACAAGTCGTCAACATCGACAACATCCTCAGAATCTAAGATCAATATGCAACATTTAACACAGGACATCATCATTTCCTTGCACTTATCCCCTTTACTTGGGGTCGGCGCAGCATGTATTTTTCTTCCATACCTCTCGTCATCTCGTCACTCACTTACCTCTTCATATCGTCTCTCACACAGTCCATCCACCTTTTCCTTGGCCTACTCCGTCTCTTCCAACCCTCCACATTCATACCTAATACATTTACTACGGGACTTCTGACGCGGACGCAATAATTATCAAAGATGTCCAGCTTTTTATCAAGACAACCCTTCCAATTCCGAAATACGCTAGGGTCAAGCTTACCTTAAAACTAGAATTATTTCCAGATATCCTTGAACAGGCTAAACAATGAGCCTAAAAAAATGATATCACGTCACACATCACCCACATACACGAACGGGGACCGAGAGCCCATCATAGAAGAGACTATGGGGATACCAAAAAACAGTTCTCCAATATTGGACCCCCATAAAACTAATGATGTGAGCACAAAAAGTAGCCCCATAGCGGTCGTTGCCGACGGAGAAGTGGTCGTTTTTGACGACAACGAGGATTGGAAAGGTGATTATGGAACTTTCTTTGAACTGATGGGTTGCTTTGAGAATACAAGACAACGTAGTTTTAGAGCATACGAGTATATAGAGATGTTTGTACCAATTAACATTAAGTAAATACGTCAATTACGGCATACCTACTTTTAACTTTTGTTGGTACAAAACAGAAACTTAAATATCAAAAATAGTTATAGGTAGAGAGAGAAAATGCTCTTTAGTGATGTAATGAATAAGATGAATAACAAATTAATCTACTCTTAAGTGCTTATTTTTTGTTTATTTTCCTTCTTAAATTCAGCGAGTGCTATTATGCCTATTGAGTTACTAAATAATTAGTAGGTAGCTGTCTGCTATCATTATCTAATTAGATAATGATGTTTGTTTAAATTTGATGATACTTAAATGTAAACAAAATATCGTTTGCTAAATACGTACTGTTATTTTAACCCTTAATTACTTAAACACATCTACCGCCGTATTTATAAACGAATTTGCATTCCCAAAGTAACTTGTATCCCTTTACCAGTTTTTCCTTACGCTCAATTGCAGAAACGTTCATTGAATCTAATGGCATTTCCTATCGCGTAAGATATATTTATAAATACTTTCCAATACAATAATAAATACGGCATTCATTTGAATAAACGGTTCTGCAACAGGGCTATTAGTGCTCGTTCGAGAATAGTAACATGAAATGGCTAACCAGACTTTATAGATTCTAGATTCAATTCATTTAATCGTTCATCGTCGCGTATCTTTAGTAGATGCATTAATGTTTGTCCTAGATTCTAGTCTTTTGTTTTCCTTATCTTCAATTAACAAACTGTTTACTATTATTCTTCCTTTCCTATGTGTCCCACCTAATCCAAAATGATTCACGATTTTCTTTTCTCTCATTTCTTTTCAGTGATATTGAATTCTGTGTCCCTAGGTCTACGGAGAGACCCGGACGCTAGTGATAACGAGATTGATTTGAGTGTAAAAAGGACTTTAGACAATATGAAAAACGGTGATAGTGATGTGATGAACAATAAGAGTGAGTTGAGTGAGAGTGAGTCGAGTCCCGGGGAGGAGAGGAGTGACGCTAGCCCGTCGGGGGTGTGGATGTCGGGAGATGAAGATAAGGGAAGAGTTACGAGAGTTATTGGGGAGCTGCCTATAGCTGAATATGAGGGTTCGCCGCGGAGATATGGCATTGGGAGTCAGAAGGCACAAACGATCAGGTCGCCTCGCCCTGGGTTTCCGCAGGTCAGTTGATGATTTAAACCGGTTGCACACGGCGACATTTTGCAACGATACAAACGTGCCACTGTAGTGCTACACAAGCCATAGATCACCTGTCAAATTCACATCTGTGGCGTGGCGTGGGGGGAGTGCCCCCCCCCTCTCCGCATGGCCCCGGGTGACATAGGAAAGGGGGCGGCGGATAAGGAACATAACTTACATAGCGTTCGCCACTGTCATTTGTATCGCTGCAAGCAGTAGCCGTGAGTAATTGGTCGGCCGCTTTCTGAACGGCAGCGGACATCGGGGCAACGAGCGGGCATATATTGACCTTTATTAAGTGTATGAACTGCCTCGTCACCTCGCTGCCCGCTGGCGTATAGGCCGCAGACTTAGTTTTAATATTAGTCAGGAGATCTATAGTTTTATTCATTACGGATGTTATTTTCAATCTTATAACCCTATAAGCATACGGCACAAAGCATTTTGGGCACGGCATTAAGCACTCTTAGTTGATATGCAATTTAAAAAAACAATGAGTTGGAAAGAACAATTTTATTTGTATAACTGCCTCGTTATTTCCATACGGTCAGTCAGCAGCAAGGCAGTAGCTACGCGGGCGAAGTGTTCACAGTGATCTGCACAAGAGTTTTGACCATGAAGATCGATTTTCTAAGTTCGGATATCTCCGTCTCTATCGCACTTACTTTACTCGAGCAACAGAGATGGAGATATACCTACGAACTTCGAGATTCGATTTTCTTGGTAGCACCGTTGCAATTATTGTCCTAATAAAGGCGGGATCCCACAGCCCGTGTTATTACAGGCCAGGCCGGATCGTGCCACGCCTGTGGATGCCTGTGCCTGTGCTTAAGCCGGGGTCCCACGGCCTGCTTTCTCACAGATCATATCGCGCCAGGCCAGACCGACAGGCCATGGGAACGGTTCCCACCAGACCAGATTAGTTCGACTCCTTCATACGTGTAGGCAGGTCGTCAGGTACCATGCCTTTTTGATAAGGTTCCACCACGCGTCAGGACAAGTACCTATTGCAGAATGAAGACACCATCAAATTGGCACCCCTAATGTCCATCTATCTCTTTCCTTCCAGCGCATAGTGACAGAGAGCAGAGACGTGACGCCGCCATCCGGGTCGGCCGCGTTCGATTACCTCTACGAGTTCTCGGAGACGCGGAAGGTTCTCGAGGAGTTCTTCAGGTGTCCCGCCGTCGCGGGCCAGATGAATAGCAACGACGAGATTGTTAATTTTCAGGTTAGTGATATTATTCTAAAGGCCACGGCAACTTTGTATGGAACGTGGACCAAAACCCAACAGAGCTGAGAGTTATGTCATTCTATTTACAGCAAGTTGTTATCTACATTTTTTTTCACATTTTTTGTTTTTATTCTCTATGTTGTTCTTATGTTCTCCGCTACAGGTCGCATTTCTCAACCCATTCTCGTGAAATTTTGTGAGCAGGTTCAATAATTACATAAAACTTTTTGTCGAATCAGATTTGCGAAATTAAATAAAAACGCGAATTCTACAGCTCACAGAGCCACTAGTTCTAGGGTTCCACGTTTCACAGCAAAAAAAATCTCTTAAGAATGGCACTATACTATTAAATTCCGCAATAAAGCGAACTTCTTTTATTTTTTTTATTTTACCGAGTTCGTTTCTCAGCCGTGTGATGAGGCTTTTTTTTTTAATTCTAGATTGCAGGTTTTTATTAAATGACCTCGTGACTGCAAAAAAAAATATCCGTTTCAGATATCCCCTCACTGCCCCGTTTACACCCTGTATTTAATGGTGAACACAATTCTGGTCCACAGGAGCTAGACTACGAGCTCCGCCGTCAAACGCAAGAATGTCCGTCAGAGAACGGTGTGGAGGGCAGCGACGCCGAGTGGCCGCACACAGAAACATTGGACTCCCCACACACGGCACACAACCACACCAACTTCCTAGGACTACAGGTATACGTCAAACGCAAGAATGTCCGTCGGAGATCGGCGTGGAGGACAGCGACGCCGAGTGGCTGCACACAGAAACATTGGACTCCCCACACACGGCACACAACCACACCAACTTCCTAGGACTACAGGTATACGTGAAACGCAAGAATGTCCGTCGGAGAACGGTGTGGAGGGCAGCGACGCCGAGTGGCCGCACACAGAAACATTGGACTCCCCACACACGGCACATAACCACACCAACTTCCTAGGACTACAGGTATACGTCAAACGCAAGAATGTCCGTCGGAGATCGGCGTGGAGGACAGCGACGCCGAGTGGCCGCACACAGAAACATTGGACTCCCCACACACGGCACCCAACCACACCAACTTCCTAGGACTACAGGTATACGTCAAACGCAAGAATGTCCGTCGGAGAACGGCGTAGAGGGCAGCGACGCCGAGTGGCCGCACACAGAAACTTTGGACTCCCCACACAAGGCACACAACCACACCAACTTCCTAGGACTACAGGTATACGTCAAACGCAAGAATGTCCGTCGGAGAACGGCGTAGAGGGCACACAGTAACATTGGACTCCCCGCACACGGCACACAACCATACCAACTTCCTAGGACTACAGGTATACGCAATTAGCTTACGGCATCGGTTCCGAACCTAATTACTTATTACGGGGGTAATTACCTCCACGCCTGTCGCCATTTCATCACGGTCAATATCGCCATTACACTGTACGAGTGACCCGAGGTATCGGAAATCGGAGCAGGGGACCGATTTTTGACTTTCGAGCGCTCGACTCTTTCACTCGAAAACTGACAAAAATAATGAAATGCTATTTTAAAATAGCAATAGACAATTGAAAAACGAGTGGTAATGACCACTTGTGTTCAATTATATCGGTAGAAAGTAAGTGCTTGCAATTTTGACACTACAATCGTATTTACTTTTATTTAATTTTCGAGCGCTCGAAAGTCAAAAATCGGTCCCCAGATCGGCAGCGTTACGGCGTAAAATTGGAGACACCGCCGAAATCGCAAAACATGTGTTCAGTTTTTGATCTGCTGATTTTCAAGCCCACATTCTCCATTTTTTTCCGCCACTGCTCTAGTCTGCTCTCAACTCCTGGATGCCCGGCGACAGAGCGTCCATTATAAACAGGAAGAGGCCGAGCCCTGTTGTGGTGTACTGTTATTAATAGTACATTACTGCAGACGCCGGGAAAGAAGGGCTTGCCGGGTGAGTAGGTATAGACGTATTGTGATACGAAGCCGGCAAGCCCTTTTCACGGCCAGGCATGTTTAGCTTTTCTCAAACATGCAATGAAATAAATAAATAAAACTCCAAACTAATTTTCATGGCTGAACGCCGTGATGCTGTGCCACAAATTGTGGAATGAAAATAAAAATAAATTATTTCCCGGCCTAGTCTTTTAATTTTGTATGAAATTCCTCTACAGTTCTCTCGAGTTGTTCTGCAGACGCCGGGAAAGAAGGGCTTGCCGGGTGAGTAGGTATAGACGTATAGTGATACGAAGCCGGCAAGCCCTTTTCACGGCCAGGCATGTTTAGCTTTTCTCAAACATGCAATGAAATAAATAAATAAAACTCCAAACTAATTTTCATGGCTGAACGCCGTGATGCTGTGCCACAAATTGTGGAATGAAAATAAAAATAAATTATTTCCCGGCCTAGTCTTTTAATTTTGTATGAAATTCCTCTACAGTTCTCTCGAGTTGTTCCGCCCGAAACGTGATTCTTTGAAGCCTGGGGACCGATTTTTGACTTTCAGTTAAAAAACAGTCAAAGATGATGAGAAGCTATTTTGAAATAGCGATATAAAATTGAAAAAACCGGCCAAGTGCGAGTTGGACTCGCGCACGAAGGGTTCCGTACCATTATCTATAAAAACGGCAAAAAAATCACGTTTGTTGTATAGGAGCCCCCCTTAAAAAATATTTTACTTAGTTTTTAGTATTTGTTGTTATAGCGGCAACATAAATACATAATCTGTGAAAATTTCAACTCTCTAGCTATCACGGTTCTTGAGATACAGCCTGGTGACAGACAGACGGACGGACGGACGGACGGATGGACGGACAGCGAAGTCTTAGTAATAGGGTCCCGTTTTACTCTTTAAGTACGGAACTCTAAAAACGAGTGTTATTGATCACTCGTATTCAATTTTCTATCGGCAGAAAGTAAGTCCCTGCAACTATGACACTACAATCGTTTTAACTTTTATTTAATTTTCGAGCGCTTGTAAGTCAAAAATCGGCGCCTGTTATTATAACGCACATTTCATTGCATGTTTGAGGAGATATTATTAGGGTAAAAATAAAGCACTGCACATCCGTGCCGCCAACAGGTCGTAACTTTTACTAATACTATTACCTATTACCACAGTATAAAGAACTACAACAGGCTCTAGTATAAGTTTTATCCATACAATACGTTTTCGAACGCGTTTGCGTTTAGTCTCAATTTGTATGACAACGCGTAGTTCCTAATAGTTACCACCAGAGGCGCTGTTCGCGTTGCCATATAAAGACTAAACGCAAACGCGTTCGAAAACGTATTGTATGGATAAAACTTATACTAGAGCCTCAGTAGGCAAGCTTCATTCATCTTACGAATTTACGCACCCGCTTAGGGTAACCGCTCAAGAGTCAGGGTTGTCAAAAATATGTTTGGAGAGATATTCATTTATTTATAATTACTTGATTCATTTTGAAGCATTTCATAAGTAGGTATCACTCACTCAGAATATAAATATATAAGTTTAGAAAAGGCGGCAATTTTTTTTCGTTTTAAAATCGTTATTGGTTCCGAGGAGCTTTTTAATAAGAATCCAAGGTTGGATTATCAAGAAGTTGGATTATCATTAAGAGGCCCTGCGGACCCTCAGATATCGATTTTGAACCAAATAGGACTGTATTAAAAGAATTTCAAGATGGCAGCATCTTTTTACAATCCAAGCTCGGATTCATATTAAGAGGCCCCGCGGACCCTCAGATATCGATTTTGAACCATATCGGCCTGTATTTAATGAATTTCAAGATGGCGGCCCTTTTTTTAATCCAAGCTTGAATTCGTGTTAAGAGGCCCCTCGGACCCTTAGATATCGATTTTGAACGAAATGGGACTGTATTTAAAGAACTTCAAGATGGTTGGCCTTTTTACTTTCCCACAGATTTACATTAAAAGCCCTTTCGAGCCCTCAGATTACGGCCTTTTGGCTGGGTCGGTAGTGTAGTGTTTCGATGTACCGCGATAATATTATCTTTTTATTTAAGTGAGCGAATCGCCAACAAACTGCTTTGCAGTTTGGCGAATCTTTAGGTTAAGTTACTAAAATTGTATTTTTTTTTGATTCCAATAAAAAAAAAAAAAAAAAAAAAAAGATATCAATTTGGAACACAATTTAAGTGACATTATAAAAAAAACACCTAAACCTTACCGATATTTAAAGTCGGTTTTATAAAGTCAAACTTGACGCCCCTTCAGAAAATTTCCTCGTCTCCCGCTTCCCCGCGTACCCCACCAACGTTGGCCCGCGTGGCCCTGAGCTTGCAGACTGTATGTATATAGTAAAGTGTGCTATTACTATTAGCTATAATCCGCAGCAACAACGCGAATGCTACGGCTCGCCCAACGTGGCGGCGCTGCGCGTGGGCGCCGCGTGGAGCGGCTCGGCCTCCCCCGCCGCGCCGCCCCCGCGCCGGCCCCGCGCGCTCTCCGTCGACACCAGCGACGAGGGCTCCGACCTCTCGCTCATCATCATGGAGAACGAGCTGAGCGAGATGAAAGGTGGGATGTCAACTTTTTAAGTACCACCCGGCGTGGATAATAAATACTAAGAACAAATCTCAATAAGCAATAAATAAAGGGAAATATCATTCGTTTTTCTTGTCATAGTGCCACTTTTTAGGGTTCCGTACCCAAAGGGTAAAGCGGGATCCTGCTTACCCTGTCGCTCGAAGCAGTGCCCGAGCGGTCTTTCAAGACGAGAGTGTGTGACTCTTTTGGCAGTTAATGGGGAACTTGCATGGGACTTCAATTTTGAATAAATTGCACTCAATTGATGCGGATATACGTAGATATATCATACATATATATAGAAGAAAAAAAACGATTGTATTGGTTTTATCTCACTTTAAAATGACGAAAAAATGTTTTTTTTTGATAAAATAACAACATTTACACAGAATATTGATGATATTTTGTATGACAAGTACGCAAATGTTGTGGAGGTAATTGCAAATTAATGACTTACTCCATAGTAAACGCGCCGAGAATATATGCTGTGACGTCATAGCATAAGCCAGTTTAATATAGAGCGTCTTCGAGGGGTGCCGGCGCGTGCAGATTTCAAATGCATATAATATAACATCAGAAAAATAAATCATAAGAAAGTTTTAGTGCTACAGCTGTTTTAATGCTGAATTATACTTTTGATTTTCATAATGAAATAAAACGATGCAAGTTCCCTATTCTGCGTTCACTCTTGCCAATGACTAATTTGGGAATTGATGAAAATGTCTGACTGGTCTACTGTTTCTAGTGCAAATGGACACGAGTCGCGTGGTGGTGACGCACCTGCCCATCGTGGAGGATGGACTGTCGTCCGGCCACGCGTCCGACAACGACAACAACAATCAACCGACGCTACAACAGGTGTGATTGATTTTCTAAAGCACAACAACGAAACTTGATATCAATAGTTGGCTGTTGTATGTTGTATCTCGTCTCTTATTCGTGTGTCACACACGAAAGATAATAGGAGACTTTGTTAGGTTCCGTCGTCAACAAAGAATCCTTAAGAGTTTCGCCATATATGTCTATATGTCCGCCGTTTAACCTACTGTTAGAAAGCTGCAACTTGGCATGGGTATTCAACGCCGACGAGTGATAGAGAAAACCTTAATTACCTTTTTTTTGGGGTCTCACAAGGGGCTGAACATCTTTGTACCATGTCGCTTTAACGTCATGTTTAAACTGTCACACAAAGTCGTGCGACAAGGTATCAAGGTGTTCAGCTATTATGAATTTGACCCATCTCCACGTTACGTGGTAGATAAAAACTGGGTTTTCTACGATACCTGTGTTAAGTGTTAGTATTCATGATTAGCATTTTGTACCTACTAATAATCTGTTTGTCCGACAGGCGCACTCTTCGGTGATAATCGAGGAGATTGTTGAGAATGGGACGAGCGCGGAGCCTCATGTTCTCTCCGATGCCGACCTGCACTCGTTGGACCCTTTAGGTACTGGATTTGACTTGCTATTTTGTATCGTGGTGAAATTGCGCCCGCCCATGGTGAACCCGCAGCGAGCGCGCTGGAAAATTGCCCCTCCCGCCTAGGGTTGCCATACGTCCGGATTTGTCCGGACATGTCAGGATTTTTGACCCTTTGTCCGGATTGCGGCCGGACTTGGCAAGTGTCCGGATTTTTAAAAATGAATCAACGCGAAACATACGAGGCGACTAAACTACGCGAGCAGCTGCGATGCGGTTTGCGCTTCGCGCGCGGGCGCGGGTCACGCGTGCGCAGGGAGGGGGCTACGGGGTCGGGCGGAGGGAAAGAGAAAGGTATATCCACTATACAGTATACCGCAGAGCGTCAAGCTACGCCTAATCTCTGTTACAAGAAATGTCAGGATTTTTAGGGTGATGTCCGGATTTTTGTCAGGACATTTAATTCTTCCATATGGCAACCCTACTCCCGCCACTCACTCGAAAAGTCAAAAAAACTTGCTCACGTCAAAGGTCGCAAGGTGTACAATCATCGGCCAGCAGAAATAGTTGCTGCCCAAAACCTGTCGTTGTTTAGGACGAAACTTAAAAAATGGCTTGTTGAGCAGGCGTTCTACAGTTATAAGGAGTTATTCTGCAATGTATTAATAGTAGTTTATGTGACTGTACATAATGCCTAATTATGTACAGTTAACATACACTGCTTTATCTATACACATATCATAAGCCTCCACGATGCATTCAGGAGCCGCATATTCTGACCGGCATCGCAGCGTTGTTTTCTGGCAGCTGTCAAAGTTTTTTCTTAATTCAGAGACAAACTAGAGTCGGATCTAACTATCATATCGTTCGATATCTTACTTACGTGCGACATTTGTCAAATTTGTATGCAAATTGACAATTCATTTCGAACTAAACTTCATCTCGACTGATATTAGAATAGAGGTCAAATTAAATTTCTTTGATTTCAGGGATGTTCGAAATTTGAATGAAATAATATTATCGAAATCGATGTTATTATTTAGCAATAATAACATTTTCACAGATAAGAAATTTGTTCTAACAAAACAGTCTAATTTTTTGGTGGCCATAATGTGCGGTTCTTGAACGCATCATGGAGGGTTTATGATATTTGGATAGATAAAATAATTTTCAACACACCTGCTCGTAAAGTAGGTCTTATTACAGCGTATTTACACTGATAATGCAGAATATTACCCATGCCGTGCCTTTTACATTACATTATCGCACTAGTGCCTTTTCATTACATATCTTTTTAAATATTAGCAAAATAATGCAGAATATTACCCATGCCGTGACTTTTACATTACATTATCGCACTAGTGCCTTTTCATTACATATCTTTTAACATTTTCATTTTTTATTTTTATTTTTTTTTCCTCGCAAATGTGTTGAAAAACGTCGTATGAAACACGTGAGCATTGGTCATTACACTTCTCGTCTCCATTAAGCCTTCGCCTTCGGCTCAGGCTTAAAAACCGACTCGAGTGTAATGACCAACTTAGCACACTTGTATCATAATGTACTATTATTAGATACTTTTGTCTATGTATGAATCCATAATATGTGTACACATATTGTAAAATTTTTGACATGTAATTTATGACATTACCAATAAATATGATTATGATTATTATGATTGCATGTTTAGTTATGTTGTTGTGTTTAGAGGATTAAGTAAAGGTTAAATCTAAATACAATCCAAGAAGATTGGTTTTTAATTCGGTAAGATTTACTCCGACGGCTGCCCTGTCCAATGTCGTTTCTGTCCAGTTGACGGTCCGGAGTTTGTTCAGCAGAGGGGTAATCATGTAACGTTCCGAACGCGCGTTAGGACAATTTAACTGTCATTTTGCCATATAAAAGGTGACATTTAGATCTAACTGACGCGCGTACAATGCGTTACGTGATCGACCTGCTGTTCAATCAAGTAACTTATTTAGTCAAGTTTTTCGATATCTTGTATAGTTTTCGAGATATCTGCTCTTGAAAGTCTGTAATTTTGGAAAACAACAACTACCTTCTTCGTTTTTGACGGTTATTCCTCATCAACCTCAAGCACGAAAGTAGCAGAGCATCAAAGGCGCTCTCGACTCAACAAGTCTGTTGACATACATTTCACCGAAGACACCAAGATAAACGTTAAACAAGAAGGTTTTATTTTTTTGAGCATTCGTTGCCTGACCTAATATTGATTCAGGAAGGTTTAATAGGGGTGTAGACACTAAATAAAATAATCAATATAATTGCATTTTCTCGAAAAAGGATTGAAAATGTAGTCAAATGGAGAAAAAAGCAACACAAGAAGTTAAATAATCACAAAGTTAGAAGCATCCAAAGATTTAAGAGTCTGTTCCTTTTCCGCAAAACGCACCTTCATATGAAGCGATTGTCATACCTACTACTACAACGCTATACTATAACTATAACGCTAGACGATCGTGACGATCCCGGAGCGTTTTCTCTCTCTAACAAGCAACATTAAAACGGTTGTAGCTTCGTAGTTTTTTGAGATATTTGAATGGGATTTTCGTCATTAGGAATATTTTTTTGGCCTTCTTTCTTTTGAAGTAATAATAAATTTCGGTACACCCCTATTTAGAACGTCAAGTTTGTTGTTATACAGCGTGCAGCGAGGTGTCCCCGCCGCCGCCGGCGCCGGCGCCGCACCGGCCCGCCGACGAGCTGCCCCCGCACGCGCCGCACGCCGCGCACGCGCCGCATGCCGCGCATGTGCCGCATGCGGCGCATGATGATTATACTAACAGGTGATGACTAACTTATTCTAAAGGAAAATAGATAGATAATAACTTTATTCAGCCCCAACAAACAAGTATAGTGGTACAGTCAGAATCAAAAGTAGCTACGCAAACGAAGACTTCAAAAGTCTTTATTAAAAGGGAAGAAGAACATATGACGTCTTCGATTGCGTAGTTAGTTTTGATACATACAAACATTTAGAAACACATGTCAAATATTTTTTATATATGTAGAAAATTAAAACTAGTAAACTTGGTCGAGGGTTGTGTTTTTTTTTTTTTTTTTTTTTTTTTTTTATTTAGAAACAAACGGTCTTAAAATATACAAATTAATTAGCTGGAAGCTATACATTAACAATATCACTAGACCTATAGTTTCCTTATTGTTATTAAAATTAACATAACTATTTAAATCACTAAGTATAACCGATATCATTACATACAATATATATATTCATTTACATACAATATAAATACATATATTTTTTAACTCTTACCATTATCTAATGTTTTATATTTTTTATATTACACACTATACAAACATTATTTAAAAAAGGAATAAATTTGTTTTTTAAATGTTACTAGCGAACTGCCAAATATATCTGCATTCATACACTTTTTATTGTAAAGCTGGCATGCGCGTTTAATATATGAATTTTGTGCGTGATTCGTTCTGCTATATGCAATGCTGAACAATGCTTTACTGCGGCAACTACGTTCTGTTCTACGAGGCACACGAAAGTCTATATTGTATAACAATTCAGAGGCATCTATAAAGTTGTTGTGGTGGAATAGGCGCTGACTCAGCGTTACTGCTGCCGAGATCCGCAGCGCTGATCCTCCGCTAGAACCTTTTAATCTAAGATAAGAAAAGAAGATAGAAAATAGATATGTTGTACATTTTTAGCTAAGAATAACTTGATGTTATATTAAGTTCCACATCAATTTCCATTACTTTCATCGTCTTTCTAGCGTTATTCCCGGTTGTGCCCTAAAGGAGCAATTTCCAGTTGTTATTATTAAATCTAAGAATAATTGTTCTTTAAAGATCATGACAAAAAAAGAATTTTTAACATATTAAGATAAAATACATGTTTGTTCATGTATTCAAATATACATGAGGCAAACGACCCAATATTTAACACCTCCTACTTATACATTCATAGCAATAGAGATATTGATATGAAATGATGAAATAATACGAACTTTGTTTATAACAAAAGGATTTAGTTTATTAAAATAGAAAATACAGATTACTATGAACGTGCTACTGCGCTTACAAGGTCGAGAGTGAATACGTCTTTAAATAAAATATCGAGACAGTGGTCGTGCGTGTTTGCCCGCCTACATTTATCAGGCGCTGTAGTTATGCGTCCCAATTCCAACACCCTCCTCTGGACGCAAACCCATTGCCATTGCAAAGGTCAGATGCTTTGGCCGGTGCAATCCCTTTGTGAACACATCAGCCAACATGTCTTGAGTGCTCAGTTTTTTCTTTATCATCTTGACAGTTTCTTCATCATTATAGAAACATAGTAGATCATCAACATAGACTGTAAGGATCAGTATATTTTGTTCGTTGACTATGCGGTGATGTATACATGGATCTACTTTTGATCGTGACATTCCTATTTCTAGTAAAGCTGCATTGAGCTTTTTATTCCATTGCCTGCTTGCCTGTTTTAGACCATAAATGGATTTTTTTAACAAGCACACTTTATCGCCTTCCCCAAAATACGGTGGCTGCGACATGTAAATGTCTTCCTCAATGTCACCTTGCAAAAAAGCTGTTACTGCATCCATCTGGTGAATTTTCAAATTATATTTTACAGCCAAGCCAATCACATATCTTATGGAGGTATAGCGTACTACAGGGGCATAAATTTCATGATAATCTATACCTTTTTTTTGTTGGTAACCTTTCACGACAAGTCGTGCTTTCATTCTTGATACATTGCCATCTTCATCTGTTTTAGTTTTGTAAACCCACTTGCAAGGGATTACTTTTTTATTTTTCGGCATGTCAACTAATGTCCAGGTATTGTTAAGTAGTAATGATTTATATTCTTCCTCCATGGCATGTATCCACTGATCTGCCTTATTGCTCTCTAATGCTTCGGAAAGGCTTTGTGGATCCTTGTCCAAGATACTCATAGCTGATTCGCCATTCATACACATAAAAGATGCATTTTCTTGGGGAGGATTAGCTTCGTAAAATTCATTTCGACGACGTCTTGGACGAAGATTCATGTTAATTTCTGGAATATCAATGCTCTCTTCAGGATTGTAAGATTCATCGGCAGGATCTGAATCAACCGATGCTGGTGAAGAAAACGAATCGACATTTAGAGACGTTGTATTCAACTCGTCGATTATAACAGAGTCATTATCCTCTCCGATTTCATCTTTTTCGTCATTGGTATTTTCTTTATTAGCATTTCCGATATCATCTTTTTCTTCATTAGCATTTTCTTCAGAAAAAGGTAAGTAAACTATTTTAGATTCAGGTAAGTTCAATTCCTTTTTATTACAAGACATTACTTTACTATCTGATTCATGCGTACTGGTTTGTCTTTCATTAATACTTGTTTCTTCTTTTTCAGGTACATACTCATTATTAACAATATCTCTTTTTACAGTGTATACGTGTACTTTACGTGAAAAATCGTCGATGAAAGTGACAAAATACCTGGCACCTCCAAGTGATGCAGTTTGCATCGGTCCAAACACGTCGGAGTGGATGACTTCTAGCAACTCGGTTGCTCGGGAGCCCTCACTTGGAAATGGCTGTCTAGTCTGCTTTCCTTGGATACAACTTACGCATGTTTTATTTTGATTAGACGGAGATAATTTTACACCGGTAGTACAAGTTGGAATTTTATACATATCGCTGAAGTTCAGGTGGCCCATTCGTTGGTGCCATAAGTAAGTATCATTTTCAGTAACTGCGGGCATGGCTTGAGCTTTTTCATATGCTATGTTTAGCTTATACATATCATTTATTAAGTTGGCATCGGCTACTTTTTGACCATTTTTATTTGATATTTTACAGCCATTGTTTTTGAATTGGATATTGCAACCACTTTTTATCATTTTGCTTACTGAGATAAAATTTGTCGATAATTCTGGCACATAAATTACATTTCTTACCAGAATTTTATTGATATTGCCTCGTGTGTCTGGTACGCTTATAGTTACATTACCGCAACTTTCGACCCTGAGTATTTTATCGTTAGCAATTCTGATGCTTGTTACAGGTGGCGCAGTTTCGTCCTCGAGCCACTCCTTGTGTGACGTCATATGCATCGAGGCTCCTGAATCGACGTACCAGTTCAGCGCGTCATTCGATATGGTTGCTGAAAAAGCTGCAATAAAACCATTATCTTTATTATCTGTTTTATTTTTTTTATACCAACAGTTCTTACTCAAGTGCCCGTATTTGTTACAATGAAAGCATCTCGGTCCCTTTGATTTATTTTGCCCTTTTTCAATATTTTTATTATAATATTGCTTCTTGGAGTTTGAGTAAAATGCGGTTGTGTCCATTGTTTTTACTTCCTGTAATAACTTTGTTTTAATAGAATCGGCACAAATTTTCACTCCAGAACTCTCAATGGCCATGATCATGGGTTTATAGGCATCTGGTAAGCCAGCTAGCATTAATGTCCCAAGCCATTCATCATCCACTTGGAAACCAATATTTCGTAAGCGATGTGCGGATGACATTATTTTATTAACGTAATCTTCTATGCTTGAGCTATTTTCTAGCGTAGTGTTTATTAAATCCTTTAGCAGACCCACTTTTCTAGTTAAGCCTGAGTCTTCGAAAGCTCGCATTAAGTTATCCCAAACCTCTTTAGCTGATGTGGCCTCTCTTACATGCACATATATTATGGGGTCGATAAGTAAAATGAGTTTCGACTTAGCTTTAATGTCCTTTTTTGCATCTACAGCCTTGCCGGTTTCTGTTTCGATACATTCCCACAAATCTTCTAATTGCAAGTAGGCCTTCACTGCAAAACTCCAAGTGGCATAATTTTCTCTTCCAGATAACTTTTCTATACTCAGACCACTATTTGAAGTCATTATGATCACATATACTTGAAATTATGCTGAAACAAAACCTACGTGATGTCGCGAAATTTGAGGTTATAATGATTTGTACTTTTACTTTAAAAACACTTTAACTTTTACTTATTTTACTATTTAGGCATGGGGCGGCCCATAACCTGATGAAATAATACGAACTTTGTTTATAACAAAAGGATTTAGTTTATTAAAATAGAAAATACAGATTACTATGAACGTGCTACTGCGCTTACAAGGTCGAGAGTGAATACGTCTTTAAATAAAATATCGAGACAGTGGTCGTGCGTGTTTGCCCGCCTACATTTATCAGGCGCTGTAGTTATGCGTCCCAATTCCAACATGAAATAACATAGAAAGTAGATTCAGTATTCCGCGACCGACTTACCGAGCCTAGTTGGTAGTGACCCTGCCTACGAAGCAAGAGGTCCTGGGTTCGAATCCCGGTAAGGGCATTTATTTGTGTGATGAGCACGAATATTTGTTCCTGAGTCATGGATGTTTTCTATGTATTTAAGTATTTATTTCTCTATATAAGTATCTATATCGTCGTCTAGTACCCATAGTACAAGCTTTTGCTTAGTTTGGGACTAGGTTGATTTGTGTAAGATTGTCCGCAAAAAAGAAAAAAAATATATATATATTGAGCACTACCTAGGACCTTCGCCGTTGTAATATTCTGAGGCATGTTATGCTAATCATAATCATAATTTGTACACTTATAAACTAACTCATTAACTTTATTGTTATTTGTGAGCAGGAAAAGGCCGTCGTCAGCCCAAAGCACAGACTCCGTGGAAATCAAGCCCGCGAGTGGAGATGAAGGTAATTTAACTTTTACCTTTTCTTACACTACGACTGTGTACGGTAAACAAACACCGTAGCATATAAGGGGATATTCATTATTTTTGCACCCTTAAACGGACAGTTAAGGATAGTAACAAAACCGACAGTCAATGTCAATCGCCTACGTTTAGTAACAAAACCGACAGTCAATGTCAATCGCCTACGTTTAGTAACAAAACCGACAGTCAATGTCAATCGCCTACGTTTAGTAACAAAACCGACAATCAATGTCAATCGCCTACGTTTAGTAACAAAACCGACAGTCAATGTCAATCGCCTACGTTTAGTAACAAAACCGACAGTCAATGTCAATCGCCTACGTTTACTAACAAAACCGACAGTCAATGTCAATCGCCTACGTTTAGTAACAAAACCGACAGTCAATGTCAATCGCCTACGTTTAGTAACAAAACCGACAGTCAATGTCAATCGCCTACGTTTAGTAACAAAACCGACAGGTTAGACGTGACTTAAACATCACTTTGGTATTTTTTTTTTAAATTCCCCATAATTGCAATTGGGAATGAATGAAAATTTTAGAAGTAGCAGTTTTTTGAGCTGCGTCAATTATTTTTGAAAAATAATTATAAACAGTTTCCTCACTTACGTTTTGGGTTTAGGACGGCGAATAAGACACTTTGCTTGATCCGTCTCATATAAGATCCGTCGCAAGTGACTGAAAAATTGATTGCAAATTTTGACGGTCAACTTACTCACAAGAACAATTGTCACCTGACACTGACAATTCGCCATACATTGCTTGTTCTAGAAGTTAACGTTGTCGCTAGGTTACTCGTGGAACCAGCAATGTATTGAGAATAGGCTTGTGCGTGGTGTTAAAATTGATAACGTTGTGTTGCTAAATGGATAGCAAACCATCATAAAGTGTAAATTACAAAATATGATTAAAATCATAAAAAGATATGAACCTTGAAAGTTTAGAAAAAAAAGTATTTTTATTTATTGTCCAAGAGTAAATTTACAGGTACCAATATAATCCTTACGCTTTTCTAGAAACAAACTTGTATTATAACTATGGACCTAAACGCAGTATTTCGCGACCGAAACGGCAGTTTACTTCATTTTCCAACGGTTAGTACAAATTGCAATGTGTGACGTCATACTTTAAAGCCAATCAGTATGAAGCGTTTTGGCTGCTGTCACTGAGGTCCGTCTTTAACTCGAGTTTTTGGGTATTAATGTTCTTCAAATTTAGTTGCTTCTATACAAACATTTGTTCCTCTACAAAAACTGGTTCGAATGGCATCGTTAAAAAAAATTAAGGTCACAAGCTTTGTCGTTGTCAGGTCACAAAATAGTTATTTGTTATACAAGGGGGGAAAGTTGTATTTTACCTGCGAGTGTTCATTTGAAACACGAGCTAGCGAAAGGATTCTATGATTGACCACGAGCGAAGCGAGTGGTTCAAAAATAGAATCCTGAGCGTAGCGAGTGTTTCAACACACGAGACGTAAAATAACTTTTCACCCGTGTATAACACAAATCTTTTCACCTCACTACAGCGAGGAAAATAAGAAATAGGGTAAAAAAAGTAAAAAAATAAAAAAAAGTAAAAAAGCACGTTTTAAAAAAGAAAAAAAAAGTAAAAAAAGTAAGAAAAAGTTTTAAAGAAATATGTCACAAAATATACAAAAAACCAAAAATAAACATTTAACGTTCTACGTCTATTTTCTTCACATGTGGATAAAAAGCGATTTTCTCAATAGATATTAAACATACAAAAAGGCCTTTTCGAGCAAGTGAGGTGAAAAAGCATATAATGTGTCCCCGTTGTTTTCTTCTGTCAAAGTAAAGGTGTTGTTACAGACGAAGCGGACACGGATCTCGAGACGGACAGGTTACTGGGCCAGCAGAGAACAGACGACCAAGGATTCTTCGACGATAAAGTAAGTAAAACGCTCATTCTCAGTGCCTGTTTTAACCTCCTGGGTGACCTTCATTCGTTCGCGGAGGCGCGTACGGATGGCTTCCACGCTATCATGCGTAAGCGAGTCGCGTCCCTGATACACGAGTGTTCGCGGCAGCTCCAACGGACTCCTGAGTGCAGTTGAGGAAACACATGAAAGTCCTATATTCCGCCAATGGACGAAGTCTCATAGCTCACAACTGAGCTATGAGAAATAACATAGGCCTAAGTCAAAATTGTTACTAACATAATACATGGATGTACCCTTTACTCCGAAATAAACATATATTCATATTCATTTGTCAAAACGAATCACAACATAAATGTAAAACCGGCCAAGTACGTGTCGGACCACGCACAACGAAGGGTTCCGTGTCTAAAAAAGGTCGTATCGTCACAAAAATCTTATGGCACTTACGTCCTTTTCTATAGGGAAGGCAGTTCAAAAAATTTTTCGGTGAAAAAATTTAATAAAAGCACTATGTCCATGATTTTTTTTATAACACCGTTTGAAAATTAGAGGGGGAGGGGTAGAGGGGTAAAACGGGATCCTATGATAAGACTCCGCTGTCCGTCCGTCTGTATGTCTGTCTGTCTGTCCTACTGTCACCAGGCTGTATCTCATGAACCGTGATAGTTAGACAGTTCAAATGTTCACAGATGAAGTATTTCTGTTACCGCTATAACAACAAATACTAAACAACAGAATAAAATAAACTCTTCGTGCGCGGTTCCGACTCGCACTTGACCGGTTTTTCTAAAACCCATGACCCATCATAAATCATAATTGTGCGGGTTATAAAAACAACGGTGCAATTTTGCAGCAACGGTTGTGCCAATAATACCTATGACCTTTTGTTAACTTAAAAATCGCGTAGTGACATGGACAACCGAGATTGGCACCGGTAATAGAATCATCAGGAAATAGTACAAGGCAAGCTGCAAGCAACGAGTGACTAATATTTATTAGAGTAAGAAGAAACTTCCATTAGGCCAACCACTCTAGCGTACAGTAGACGGCACACTTCGTGCGCAAATTACCTTGCCTGCGCAAAGGCGAATTGTACGTGCAAGCTGCCCCCCCACTTCCCCTCATTTGCGCACGAAGTTTGCCGTCTACTGTAAACGCATTTACATATATTTGCATACACTGGTACAAACCTTCCTTTCATAAAAGGGCTTAAATTGGCAAAAATTGCTGTCACTTACGTAATTTTATCCGCTTAACGCAGTATAATACCGACGAAATAAAAAGTCATAAGTATCTATGAAACTTGTATGAAGATACGACTATTTCACTCAGCCCAGTAAAATTCGTCATTCTCTGATCTGAGAAGCTGGATCTTATGGCAGATGAAATAAGGTCTATTTTCTCAGAGAATAACACAATAGTCTTAATTATACGAGCTACCTACTGTGCGCGCATGAGGTCATGCGCAGCGAATGATTTAGATCAAGCGACCTTGCTACACTATTGCTGCGCCGAGTTTTGCTTGCGTGGGAGTGGAGTTTTGTGCCTATTAAGTTTTTTACTCTGTGAGAATGTTAGGTATTTATTTTGTTTGGAGAACTTATTCATTATTGAGTAAATAATATTATACTTACTAGGTAACTAGATATGATGTGGTCATATTGCACTTGGTACCTACTTAGCTAAGGTAAGTGTACCAAATTCCGTAAGTGAACATAATTCCGTTAAAATTGCGTGTAAACCCGTAAAAAACAAAATAAATATTTTATCAATCTATTTATTCAAATCTTCAAATAATATAGTTTACACATGTGGGTAAAATTGCTTAAAATCATTTATAACTATTTTATTCTATGGTTTTAAAAACGAATTCACGGGATTATGTTCACTCACGGAATATGGTACACTTACCTTAATACTTAATTACTTACTCGTATATTGATTATCTAATTGGTTTCTATACCGGGACGACCGGTTAGCCTAGTGGGTAGTAGTGACACTAATGACACTGCCTACGAAGCTGAAGGTCCTGGGTTCGAATCCCGGTAAGTGCAAATATTTGCGTGATGAGCATGAATATTCGTTTCTGAGTCTTGGATGTTTTCTATGTTTTTAAGTATTCATAGCTATTAAATAAATCGTCGCCTAGTCAGTAAAGTCAGGATATCAAACAATGTACAGACATGAGAACTTTGATAGAAAGTTAAAAGAATATTTCATTAATAGAAAATTTTATACAATTAAAGAATTTTTCGCCAATGCCCTTGACATCACAAATAACATCTATTAAATAATGTAACCAATAAAATCCAATGTAATGTGTCCTTTTATCAATGTGTATCTAGAAAAAGTAATTAATTTTAAAATGTATTATTATAACTATAATTGTATTATTGAGTGTACCTAAAATTGTATTAATTGTATTTGCATGTACTTGTACGAATAGCAAATAAATCATCTGAATCTGAATCTGAATCTAGTACCCATAATACAAGCCTTAAATAATGAGCTTACTCTGGGACTAGGTAAGTCGATTTGTGTAAGATTGTCCCATAATATTTATTTGTTTATACCTACACACTACACATGAGTATGTAGGTACCTAACAAGCGAGTAACTACCCGATACGTTTAGTCGCAAATACCTCATTATCCTATGACCTTAACGTAATGTCTACTTCAATACCTTCTACTGTCTTATAGGCATATTTTACAAAACTGTGATTCTTTAAAAATTGTGCGAGAGTTCAAAGTGATTCAATATATGTTACAGTAGACGGCAAACTTCGTGCGCAAATGACCTTGCCTGCGCAAAGGCGAATTGTACGTGCAAGCTGCCCCCCCACTTCCCCTCATTTGCGCACGAAGTTTGCCGTCTACTGTACTGTCTGTTTATCACTACTCTGTATGCCCACCCATGTGTTTACACATCATAACATACGGCGGCCAGTGCCAGCGCACCATGTGAGCCGTGCACATGTGTGCGTGTTTACTCACAGATACCGTATCTCCTACTGACCGCCTGATAACAACCCGATGCATTACTTCGGCGCGTAATCAATAAAATACCTCCTTCACCATGAGTGACGACGAAAAAGAACCTTGTCTAGAAACCAGCCAGTGTGCGAGTAAAGAGGTTGTTTATAGTGATAGCGAGAATAATAATATAGTTAAAAGTGTGACCGAGAAAGAACCTTGTTTAATTTCAAAGGATGCTGACCAGTGTGAAACGGATTGCAAGGAAAGTTCCAAGGTCGTTTATAGTGATAAAATTAGTGAGGCTAATGACGTAGCTAATGAAATTAGTGACACTTTAGAAAATGACCAAAGAACTGACCAGTTAGAAAATATTGAAAGTGTGTTAGAAGGAAAATGCATTGTGAATGAAGAAATAAGTGAGTCAATTGGTGACGAAATAAGTGTTTCAAAGAATGTTATCGAGTCAAACAATGAGGAAATACAGGATGCAACAAATTGTGATACTGAGGTTGGTTCATACATAATAGCGGCTTTAATAATGGTACCTACTTTCTACAGATGTATTTTTCCTCATAAATAATGTATGTACTTACAGTACACTCGGGTTCATACATTGTTAGGTACGTTAATTACTGCTATTAAAGTAAAACACGGTCTTACGACCTTAATAGGACGGTGTTGAGATGTTTTCGAATAGAACTTCGCTTTAGTGTGAAAGAAGTAGGATACAATATAAGAAAAACTATTAGACTTTGTGAAAAAAAAATGTTAATAGGTCTTTAAAGAATACCTACGTATTATCTAAAAATACATTGAGCGCGCTATTATGGCTAACCAATAACTTAACGACCATTGACGTAGGTACCTGATAAAGGATGATTCACGCTAGAACGGACCGTGTCCGGCCCGGGCCGTTTTCTAAGAAAAACGACGGCGTTTTTACGCGGCCGAGCCGTACCCAAGCCCGGCTGAGCCACAGTCGAGGCTCGGATGCAGCCCGGTGTCGGCGCGGCCCGTCCATGGCTCGGTCAGGCTTGGGTTTGGCTCGGCCGCGCAAAAACGACGTCGTTTTTCTTAGAAAACGGCCCGGGCCGGACACGGCCCGTTCTAGCGTGAGTCATCCTTAAGACGTAATTAAAATTATGAAATTATCAGGCTTTGACGAAATATTGCCCGGCTACTATAAAGTAAATCCGTTATTTATTATATACAATTATTTACACGATAATAAATAACGGATTTAAGCGACTTCCTGTTTTGTCGGTACGAAGGCGGTACGATATGAGTAAGTTGTCAACTGTCAGTCGAAATGAAATGAAATCTTATTTATTTGTGCTCAGTAGAGTTTCTAAGGACTAGATCGATTTATATACGATTGTCCCTTTCATTATATTTATTATTATTTTATCTCAAGTAGGTTATTGATGACTTAGGTACCGCTAGGTTCAAATAAGTTGGGGTCAATAAACAATAAACATATTGTACCCACCTACTTGTTTTGCTTACACTACATTAAAACAAAATATTGGTGGTTCACAGTCAGAAAAAAAACCGTAGATGCAAAGGCATAAGGCAGGCACATGCGTTGCACTGCATTGAGGGTTAAATAACCCTCTTTCTGCGTACGACCACGACCCGATAGATACCTCCAAAAATCGCTAAGACGAATCTGGAGTTTAGAAAACTGCCGGCTGAAGAGTCATTAATTTACCGAACAGTGGACTACTCGTGAAAGTCGTGCCGGGCTCGGCTTTACGTAGAGAACGTAGCTTAATGTTAAATGCATCATTAGGCTATGGTGCCCTGCCGTCAGGCGGACCAACATTGTGGTAGGTAGTAAAACAAAAACGAAATAAAGAAGTTAAATAAAACGCAAACCTGTCTATGATGGCGCAACGTTATTTCCAGGAGGGCAGACTCGTGGTCACACCATTTTGAATTTATTTTCCTTTTAGTCACACTGAATGGTGTGACGAATAGTAAGCTACCAAAACATGAGACTTGTATTCACACTACTACAGTACTGTAGTGCGGGAGAAATATTACATAATAATGTCACAGAGTACAAGTATTGTCGAGTATCAGGAAGTGAAATAAAACATGTTCGGTTCTGGCGCTTCGCCGGCCGCTGCCGCGGCACGCTCGCTTCGCTCGCTCGGCTCACGCGCTGTAGGGTCGCGGTTCTTCCTAACACTCCTCCTCGCTTCGCTCGTCATCGTACCTACGCCGACTGCCTTAAGCTGCGTACGGACAGCGCGTACATTGGCACGCGTAGTCGGTTACGCGTGTCCTGGAACACCATGTCCGTACTTGCAGCTACGCGTACACTCTAGGGGAACGCGTGCCTCGCGAACCGGCTCGTGCACGAGCCGCCGGCAGTGGATCGTGGCGGTCCGTCCAGATCCGATGTACGCGTAAACACACGCGTAACCGACTACGCGTAGCAGAGGGTACGGGCAGTCCGTACGCAGCTTTAGAGTAGAATAGGTAGGTAATCCACCTGTTATGTTAAAGTGTTGTGACCACGACTAAAATAAATTACTCGTCGTCGACAAAATGGTGTGACCACGAGACCGCCACTATTTCCAGGGGTGGCGCAAACCGAAGTCGCGCACGGTCGGTGATGGGTCCATTTTATTTACGTTAATGACCTACGGTCCAATAATTCGCGTTCACTATATCTCTGCCTTTTTTTAACCCATGCGTAAGAGGTAATCTATATTACCTCCTATGAGCGAGGTTCGGAATGCTATTGGGATTTTTTAGGGTTCCGTACTCAAAGAGTAAAATGGGACCCTATTACTAAGACTTCGCTGTCCGTCCGTCCGTCCGTCCGTCCGTCCGTCCGTCCGTCTGTCTGTCACCAGGCTGTATCTCACTGATACCGTGATAGTTCCAGCTCAAATTTTCACAGATTATGTATTTCTGTTGCCGCTATAAGTAACAACAAATACTAAACACAAAATAAAATTAATATTTTTATTGATAATGGTACGGAACCCTTCGTGCGCGAGTCCGACTCGCACTTGGCTGTTTTTTTTCCTTGTGCTCTCTCTCTCTCATCTCGCACAAGCGCTGGACGTTTTCATTGAGTTAACTTGAGACTCGAGCGCGTACTAACGTCATACGAACGAGGTATCAACTCAAGGCTTGCGGCTTATACGTTTAATGCGGCATAAACGGCCGTAAATATTTTTTTTTTACGTTTATTAGAAGTTTGATTTTTTCCCTGTTTCAAGGTACTGTAGACCTGAGTACGTATATGGTTTTAATTTCAACTTGATGCTTCCCGGCGTTCTCGATAAAGGGTCTTGAATGATCCTATATGGGTTCCGTTTTTTCCCTTTATGGTGCGGAACTCTAAAAAAAGCGGCCAAGTGCGACTCGGACTCGCACATGAAGGGTTCCGTGAAATTAATTGCGGTTAATGACGTATTAAAAAAAAACCACTTACTAGATCTCGTTCAAACCAATTTTCGGTGGAAGTTTGCATGATAATGTACATCATATATATTTTTTAGTTTTATCACTCATATTTTAGAAGTTACAGGGGGGGGACACATTTTACCACTTTGGAAGTGTCTCTCGCGCAAACTATTCAGTTAAGAAAAAATTATATTAGAAACCTCAATATGATTTTTGAAGACCTATCCATAGATACCCGACACGTATGGGTTTGATGCAAAAAAAATTTTTGAGTTTCAGTTCTCATTATGGGGACCCCTAAAACTTAACGTTTTTTTTTCGATTTATGTGTGAAAATCTTAATGCGGTTCACAGAATACATCTACTTACCAAGTTTCAACAGTATAGCTCTTATAGTTTCGGAAAAAAGTGGCTGTGGCATACGGACGGACAGACAGACAGACAGACAGACATGACGAATCTATAAGGGTTCCGTTTTTTGCCATTTGGCTACGGAACCCTAAAAAGCAAAACGCAGAGCTGTCAATGACGATGTAACGTTGTTTCCAGGGCTGGCGCAAACCGAAGTCCCGCACGGTGATGCCGACCGGCAGCGTGTCCGGCGGCGCGCGCTCCCCGCCGCACGATGCCGAAGACGAAACACACCACAACGGGAAGGTAAGCCTATGGAAATCATACATACATACATAGATTCACGCCTTTTTTCCCAAAAGGGGTAGTCAGCGCGGCTATCACAAGACGCCGCGCGAGCTCTCTCGCACTTTCCTTCGCTTTCTAAGTTGTCTAATAAGAGAGAGAAGGGTAGTGCGAGAGAGCTCGCGCGCTGTCTTGAGATAGCCGTGCAGAGCACATGAAACTTTTGTTCCAGTGCCACATTTGGCATAAATGTAGGTATAAAAAAATCGACAAAATATGATATCGCAGTGATAGGTTGGTAGCCCATTGCCCACATCACACTTCAGCCCTGCTCCCACGACACCCACGGGAAGAAAGGGGATAGTGAAGTTCTAACCCCACACCACACGGGGCAAACATATATAACGTAATATACAGGGTGTTTGGTCCATCGTTTGCCAAATTTAAACGGCAGGTTATACCTATAGACCTCCCACAGCTGCATTAAATTTATAACCCATCTATTTATTAACATGATTAATTTATGTCAGTCAACCTATTAATATTCTTGTGCCTTTCGGAGTAAAACATACAGATTTTATTAAAAATGCTGTTTTTTTTCAGGATAAAGATGGAAAAAAGAAAAGCAAAAACAAAGAAGGTGAGTTGATATGTATCCTCTGTTTTTGTAAACATACATTTTTATATAATGAATAATTTTCTTATGATATGCATTTATAAATTTACTAACTGAAACTTAATTTTCTGCCGCTTTTGGACTTCTGTCGGTGAGTTCTAAATTAAATAAACATTCATAATTACAGGTGCACTTTATTGATATTACCATTAACAGAATCCTTAAATATTCGCCAAATGGTTTATATTGAACGAACATACTGAAAATTAAATTTCATATTACGTGAAAAAAGCAAAAAATCAACTTCTGCCCTTCCAGTGGCAATCGCCAGGAACCCGGCGGTTGTCATTTCTCGTCTAGTGGCGCGGCCATTTTTGGTGAACTACCGTCTGGGGGCCATGGGCCATGCGGGGTGGTCATCGCAAATTCGGCGCATGTTAGAAATATGACCATTATTCAAAAAAACATTATGGATGGTATAATATAAGCTTATATCGTTCGATTCAGCATAAAATGGCCTTTATCCATTATATAATAACAGAGGCCGTTCCATGTATGTGAATTTGGCTAGCTTTGATCAAATATTGGATATCCGAATTTTATCCATTTTCTTGTATAAAAATAACTATAACTATGAAAAAACAGGTTATTGTAGAAAATTCAAGTTTATTCACAAGAATATACATTTATTTACAATTTTATATACTTTTATTATCTCTCGCCTCAGAATATTTGTACACTACGAGGTTTTCAAAGTGATCGCGTGGCAGCGGTTACGCAATGAGGGAATTTCTTTGTGGAATTTCTAACAAAATTTATTTGAAAGCGTTGTCGCGACTGTTATTATAAGCCATCCTTATCTATTCACGAACGCCTCTTGCAAGAAAGAACAAGACAGGTATAGAATTAGCAGCCCATGTTTTGAAATAAATGAGAAACTATGCTACCGCCACGTCCCCGGCGCTTGCCACTAGACGGGGTTTTGACAATCGCCGGGTGGCCGGCGATCGCGACCTGACGGAGAATAGCAATATGGCGGCTGCCACTGGAAGGGTTAACTACAAACAACTAGAATAAATTATTTTACGTAAAGTGGTATTAAATTCATCAATTCGCCAACAACTTTTTTATCAATCTAAATCCTAATTTTCCAGACATGCGTTCAGTTCTGATCGAAGGCGTATTATTCCGAGCGCGATACCTTGGTTCCACCCAACTGGCTTGCGAAGGGCAGCCCACAAAAGCCACGAGGATGCTCCAGGCCGAGGAGGCAGTCTCCAGAATCAAGGTAATATTGGATGTTTGACCATTCCAAGTCCTAACCTCATTCAAAAAGTTTTGGAGGGAAATGCACGCCATGTTAACCATAGACTATAAAGACACATGTCAAATTGAGTTTGACAGATTCGTTTAGTTTCTCCAGTAATAGCGTTTCGACTACATTTGAGTTTCAATTACTTAAAAACAAAGTTTTAACCGACGAAAGATCAATCATCCCCTATTTTACTACCCTTAAGGTTGTTTTTTTTTTTCAAATTTATATGGGACCATCTTCGCGGTATACCCTTTCCAATAAAAAAATATTATCACAATCGAACTACTCTGTAACAAGTTATGCGTGGTCATATACATAAAAAATATATATACACCTCGACTTGAGAACCTCCTCCGTTTTTTTCGTCGGTTGAAAATAATTGTTTACTTTATTACTGGGAAAATTAAGTAAAAATAAGTACGTAATAAATATGACTGATACTAATTTCCTTTTCCAATTTATTAGACAGGTTGCACAACATAAAAATACCTTACTATCTTTTCTATTTTCTTTTAAACTAATATGCATTCTCATAATAAAATTAATGTTCGTGGCAAGAACCACATTTGCCAGTGTGAATCGGTATAAATGTAAAATATTATTTTAGTAGACTTGCATTGGAAAGAGCATGGAATTACTTCTTCTGTATTTCACTGTTTCGTGCCTATATCATTTTGCACCGAACAAAAAACTACTCACTGGCTAAAAATGCTTCTTCTTGTCTTTGATTAGGTCTAAAAACTTTCTACTCAAACACAACACTATAAAAACAATTCGTATTACTTTTAAAAACATACACCTTCCTATTCAAAAATCGAACACTACCCTTTCTATGCTATAGGCACTTCCCTTCGCACGACCTGTCTAATCATGTCCTTGTATATACTTACGTAATTTCATGCTCATTAGGTTAGTGTTCTGGGAATGCTAGTGGGTTGTCCCGATTCCTTAGTACCTGAACTGAAGCGATACAGAGGTGCGTGGAAAAAGACTGTAACCGTTTAAAGACTGCCGACCGTTTTCGCTCTTATTGACATGGCACTAGAGTATTTTTTTCAGTGTGCTCCTCACCCCTCGACCCGACCCAGGAAGACTATAGTCATGGCCGGCTAACCTCCTCTGGATTTTTGTCGCTTGTCGCTTGTCGCTCTGCTTTGTAAACCTTTTTTTGCTCATGTTGAAGGTAAGATGCTGTGTGCTAGTTTTACTTTGGCATGCTCACGATTTTGGTGCTGGGACGATGACGCAAACAACACATGAAATGCCAAAAAAATCTATTGACAGATTTAATTGAAGCACGGCCGATTGCAGTATTTTTCTGACTTGACTTTTCTAGTGAGTCTTGAATAGAAACAAAGTATTTACTTACTCGTACCTAAGTGTCCCGGAACATTAGTAGGTATACGTACCTAAATAATATTATAATGACTACATGAATTAGTTCTTAAACGCCGAAAGTAAGGTTAATTTGCTAAAACATTGCGTTTCTATGTTTTAAAGATGAGCATTGAAAAAAGTGCACCTTTTATTTCGCGGACAGTGGACATTTTGGGGTTTTACTAGTTCTGATTCTGATAAAGAATAAACAAACCCATCCTTTATTATACTTGGTTTCTTTCTAATCTCAACAGAAAAGGGGTTAAAGTTTGAAACATACTACAAGCTACAAGTCTAAACCAGCAACACAGGTTCAGACCAATCGTTATTGGTCAAGATCCTCAGTGTTGCCACTTTATACTTGTTTAATTGCAACTTGTACCTTCTTAAAATCGGCCTCCGTTCACACACTCGTGTTTGCTGAGCCTCATTATAAACAACGAACAAACAAACGCCCCATTATAAACAAGACTAATGCTTGGTCCTTATTAGTTATAATATTTTGACGTCAAATTAATTCAAACCCGAGATTAGAGTATTATAGATTGCTAAAGTCGAAGGGCAAAGAGTTTGAATTTTACGATAGATACTTTAAAAATGAAGCCAATTATCTACTGTATTTTGTATTTAAGTATCTTTTGAATACATCTTAATAGTTTTTACGTTGCTGGATTCGGCAATCTTTGCGTCTAAAGTTAAAACGGTCGTTTTTCTTTTGGGTTCATAGATCGACGAATCCAGTAACAAAATAGCTAGTTTGATGTATTCACAAGGTACTCAAATAGAAAATACAGTGTGTAGAGGCCCACTTTTTTAAATATCTACCGTTAAATTTAAATAATCACAATTATTTACCAGTGGCGCTAGTGAGCACGTCAATAGGCTCTTAATTTCACTAGACCGCTGCTGTTGTGAGCTTGTATTTTTAATGGCACCTTTTTTTATTTGACTTTAACACTAAAGCAACTCTACTCACGGCCCGTCGGTATATCCGTAAGTTATAATCACGCAAGCGCCTAATCGACAGAGACTGCTATTAGTTAGAATGAGATAGTCATACATATGTATTCTAAGATATAGCTGCTCTACCGATTGGACACTTGCTTGTGTAACTTGCAGATATTAAAGGCAGACAGACACACAATGGGCCAACATGGCCCATCATGCAGGATGCAACTATGTTAAAGAAAGACTTCCTTTCATCTCATTCTACCGCATAAGTGCGTCCTGTAGCTCTAGTATAAGTTTTATCGATACATATACGTTTAAATTCGATTTGTATGGCAACTAGTGTTGTGGATAACGCTCATTTCGAGGCTTATAGACTCCCGAGGCTTAAAGACTCGATGCTGTTTAAGAACCGTGTTGGTTTATTTTACGCTTATGAATGCAAAATATTGTCTTTTCGTCACTTGAGTCTTTAAGCCTCGGGAGTCTTTAGGGTTCGAGTCTTTAAGCCTCGAAATGAGCGTTATCCACAACACTAATGGCAACGCGTATGGCATCGTAATGGCAACGTGTTCCTAATAGTTACCACCAGAGGCGCTGTTCCCGGTGCCATACAAATTGAAACTAAACGCAAACGCGTTCGAGAACGAATTGTATCGATTAAACTTATACTAGAGCCTCTGTCCTGCGGCCATGATAAGATTACCTATTGTGTAGAGGAGCCTTAAGGCAGCTACACACATATTTACGCGTCGCCCGCTTCACGCACGTTCCATTCTACGCACGTTGTTACCCGATTCACACCGGCTCACGTGGCCGACTCACGTCGAACGGAATGCACTCGAGAACTGGCTTCAACGCTCGCACAAAATCGAACCCTCTGTCTAACTAGTTAAGGTTGATTTCCGTTAGGACGCTTTCATACTAAACTGGGGCGCTCGCTTCTCACATCATTGTTGAGTGTTTTCGAGTTGTTTTGCTTGCTTTTGCGCAGTTGTGGAGTGTGTCGAGGTTTACTGGCGTATTGGGAATATTGAGGATTATGTATCAATTGTTATTACATAGGGAAACCAATTAAACACATGCCTACTTGAAGATATAGAAAAGAATTAACGAGAATTTTAAATGGCTATCCAATTTTGATTTTTTAAAAACTTCCGGACTCCGGATAACGTTTAGGTTAGATAGAAAATAAACAAAAATATCAAAAGAATCGAATTGTACATTTCTTAGAAACTTTTCTTCTTTTCGTTTGAAAATAATAATATAACATCAGAACAGAGTTACAATTCTGCTAGACTAAAAATAATGCATGGTTATCTATTTTTATTAAGAGATTAATACTCGTACATTTATCAATTGGCAGATAAATTGTTGTTGTCAGGGCTGTATTGTTAAATCCGATTCATGTAGGTCCAATCAATACAATACAATCAATAATTTTGGCTTCAATGTTCATAAAAAATAATAAATGGGTATATACTTAATGACGCATATGAAATAAAAGTTGGGAATAAAAAAATAACGTCCCTCTTTTACTATATTTAGATAGCAAGATCCTGTTGATGAAAACAGTAGCTAACTCTGATCATGAGAAAAGTTAAGGTAGAATAAAATTATTATTACATTTGGATCTAATTGTTAAACCGGAATACCCTCTATGGGTTAGATAAAAAAATATATCAGGTAGTATAGAAAGTTAAGTCTTGTCAAGTAAACCGTATTAGAAAATAGAAGAAATGATTAAACTGCAAAGCTTATAGTTATAAGACTTAAAATCAGTATGATAATAATAATACCTAATAACAGTAAAATTTCTTCTCTAAGTCTAAACTTGGGATAGTAAAAAAAAAACTCATTGGTAAGCCTTGGTCACGCTGTATGGAGCAAAATAAAATTTTCTTAAAATAAATGTAAAAAGCGGAACAAAATATAATTAATTTAAAGATACACTGCCGAGTATAGGGTGGCTTAATGGGAAAACTGTAATAAATAATAACAGTAAAATCTAGTTACAAAAAAAAGAGCATGCAACAATACTTAGAGCTTAAATAAAAGCTCAGAATAATAATAACAGCAAAATTGAATTAGAAAAAAAAGATTGGGCAACAACACTTGAAGCTTTAAAGATTAGGCAAGAATACTTAAAGCTTAAAAGATTAGGCAAGAATACTTAAAGCTTAAAAGATTAGGCAAGAATACTTAAAGCTTAAAAGATTAGGCAAGAATAGCTTAAAGCTTAAAAGATTAGGCAAGAATACTTAAAGCTTAAAAGATTAGGCAAGAATACTTAAAGCTTAATAGATTAGGCAAGAATACTTAAAGCTTAAAAGATTAGGCAAGAATAGCTTAAAGCTTAAAAGATTAGGCAAGAATACTTAAAGCTTAAAAGATTAGGCAAGAATAGCTTAAAAATTAGGCAAGAATACTTAAAAGCACTCAAAGTGAGAGCGAGCGTCTGAGGAGGCTAGCCGTCCACAGTGGGGCTGCGAGGGGCCGTATTCCGGCGTCTACGCAGCGCCGGCGGCCGTCTTCCGGCTCACCTTCCTGGGCTCGGTCGAGGTGGACGAGGACCGGCGCAGGCGCAAGCGCCTGAAGAAGAACATGGTTGAGGAAGCCGTCAATAAGATTAAGGTGTGCGCGGGGGCACTGTAAGGGAAAAAATAAAATAGCGCGGGGTTGTCTATGGTCCTTTTTTTGGCGCGCTCAAAGCGCGTTAAAATCATAGATTGAACTTGTCTATGTTTGTTACTTTTAAAAGAAAAAAACCCAGGGTTTGTAAAAATATTAAAAAAACTCTTGTTGGTTGTCTTTAGTCTTTTTTGAGTGAGGGTTTTTCAGACTGCATTATGTCACTAGGTGGCAATGGCAACACACCCCCCTCCCCCCGTTTCTCAAAAGCTTGTAATTAAAGCGGAATCCTCTTTTCAACTTCTCTCATTAGAAGAAGACTTCCGCTTGTATTACAAGCTATTGAGAAATAGGCCTCTGCAGGGTAATTGCGTTTTATAAAGTAACTATTACCAACTTTTAATAAGTAACGACTTGGTACAGTCGCCATCACATACGTAGGTACACTATAGGTGTTCAAAAATATCGGCACATGCACCCTAATGCCTTGAAAATAGAGGTGTGTTCCGATGTTTGTGCGCTGCTTGTTTGCTCCGATGTAATATATATGTGATGGCGACTGTACTTAGTTGCGATTGAGTACTGAACATTTTTATGTAGTTTTTGACAGCTTTAATAAACCTTACAGTGCTTTCGCCCGAAAACCCGAAAACTGTAGAACGATTTTGGTTTTTATTCACACACAAAAAAATTAAACAAATGAGATAATGATAATTCTTGAATTTGGAAAATATGATGATACAAATATGATGAATCGTATCGCTTTGCTTGCTTTCAAAATTACGTACGATATTCAAATTCCTAAGAATACACATTCATAAAGGTTTTGGTTAAAAATGCACTATCAATATTAAGTTAAATAGTAGGTATAGTCACTCAAATAGCGATTAGAATATACGTACATTTCTAATCTTGAGTTATAATCATAGGTAATTACCTAACTTAGTATCGATAATGCTCAATTGGTGCAAAAGTATGATCCTCCGGCTCCATTCAATGTAGAATTTGGTTTCAATCACATTTCGTAGCATGCACAAACTATTTACTAATAATGATTGTTTTCCCTTCGCCTACCATGGGGTACCATCAGGCTTTGGTAAGTTCTAAATTCTAAATTGAACACATCCTCGCATGGTCGTGTGTCATATAGCCCTTACCTCGATAAAAAAAATATTTGAAATAATCAGGAGTCAGATCAGTGTTACCAACATTAGCTGCAAATAAGGTGCCGTTCACACGCGACCATGTTAACATTTGTAATCTGTGTAAAGCTAAGATCGTTAATAATTCCTACATCACTCAGTTTCATGAATCAACATTAAATATCAACACACATTATCGTAATTTTTGAGTAAATGCATTTATACCCAACCACCGTTATACGAATCAATACAAAATTGCCTTTTAACACTATTTGAACTAGAGTTTTGGCTATTTACCGAGACGCACATTTTAGGGCACACTGAAAAACCTCTGTTATGACAAGTAGTTAAGAAGTTATTGCAAAATGCTCGTCCACAGAAGACTGTAGGTATATTACTCACGTGACACTCGAACCTGAAAATAAGCCTAAGACATAAACAAACTATCTAGGAATTACTATAAATCTTCTTACCTTCAATCTCATCTCAGTTCAAGTGATAGGTAAAGTCCTATCTTTAGACTGGTATAAAAATTATAGCGAAATGACATTCGGAGTTGTATGAATAAACAATAATATTAATTTGTTATTCGGATATGTTGAATAACGAATAAAGCTATCGCCGGCCAACCATGTTCGGCCATTTATGACGATTCCTCGGAAACTTAAACTTTTTAATTTTTCAGGCTCCCGAAGGCGAGAACCAGCCAAGCACAGAAGTAGACCTATTCATATCCACGGAGAAGATCATGGTGCTGAACACAGAACTGAAAGAGATCATGATGGACCACGCCCTAAGGACCATCTCGTATATCGCCGATATCGGGGACCTAGTGGTCCTTATGGCAAGAAGAAGGTTCGTGCCGCACGAGACGGACTCTGATCAACCGAAATTGAACCGAACGCCAAAGATGATATGTCACGTTTTTGAGAGTGAAGAGGTGAGTATTGCCTTTTGAATTTGTGAGGTAGTCGACCAAGTGAAGTAGACAAATGACATGGAAACATAATTTTGCTTGTCTATTTGGCTTGACCGGTACTATGAAATATTTTGTGATCCTTAGTTTAAATAAAATTTCACAATTTTTGAAAAGAGAAACACAAATTCTTTTTTAGGTTTAATTATAATACCGATAACTACTAGCCGCCCAAAGATGGATTAAGAGGCCTCTATACCATTCTAAATAGAACAGAGTCGCATTAGTTTTGTTTCGTTCAATTTGGAAACTAAACAAACTACTCTATTTCCTAATACAGTTAATTCACATTTCATCGTCAATTTTTCTTGTATGGTGGCTGGCTAGTGGTTAATGTCTCAATTATGCACCGAGACTAAAGACATCCTTCTTCGCGCATCTGATATATTTTTCATATTACAGGCGCAATTTATAGCTCAATCCATAGGCCAAGCATTCCAAGTGGCGTACATGGAATTCCTCAAAGCCAACGGCATCGAGGACCACAGCTTCGTCAAAGAGATGGACTACCAAGAGGTCCTAAACAGCCAGGAGATCTTCGGGGATGAACTTCAGATGTTCGCGAAGAAGGAGCTACAGAAGGAAGTGGTGGTGCCGAAGACGAAGGGGGAGATTCTGGGGGTAAATAAAATAAACCATGGACTTATAACTACGAACAACATTATTCTTGACGTCTTAATGTTATACCGACTCGAATCATTATTATGCTAGAGCTCTAGCTCAATTAAGTCATCGAACTTTATTCTTCAAGTAGGCGGCAATGGCACTTTTACAAGTCAGCATCTACCAGCCTTTCTGCAAAAGAAGATAGTCAGTATATTTTTTTGCCAAAAATGTTGGCATGTCAAAGGACGCCTAAAGACTATCTCGCGCCACCCTGATCCTGTTAGGGCCGGTGCTTAACAGTATGAATGTGTGTTGCAGGTGGTGGTGGTGGAGTCCGGCTGGGGCTCCATGCTGCCCACCGTGGTCATCGCGAACCTGGCGCCGGCGGGCGCGGCCGCGAGGTGTGGACAGCTCAACATAGGTATAACACATATTTGAGGAAGACTGATGTCCTGTTTCTGGTATTAAAATGTTACCTTAGTTCCCTTCTTGACGTAGGAAGTTAGCACTGAGTAGGTACATTTTAATAAAAAATTATAGCAAACATAAAACCATAAACCTCTAAAGTTAAGTTTTGTAGGTCGACAATGTACATTACTCAACTATAGCGGAAAAACAAAGAATTCTCAGATCGCAGGTATTGGTTGTTCCATTATAACGGCTACAAAATCATATTCAGCTTAGTCCCCGTATCGGGCATAGATCTCTCTTCAAGTGCACACCTGAGCTAGTTTGATCTAGAAACTCAACTCCTGACAAATATATCTAGGTACAATCAGAAATTTAACCTACCCGTAACCTATATATATTCGCAGGTGATCAAATAATCGCAATAAACGGCGTCAGCCTAGTCGGTCTGCCACTCTCTACGTGTCAGACCTACATCAAGAACTCCAAGAACCAAACGGTGGTGAAGTTGACAGTGGTGCCGTGCGCACCCGTCGTTGAGGTGAAGATAAAGCGGCCGGACACCAAGTATCAGCTCGGGTTCAGCGTGCAGAATGGAGTGGTGAGTCAACTATCCCACTATCTTCTTACGGGCCCCATTTTGAAAATATCCGAGCAAGAGTTCCTGATTGTGTGGCCTTCAAAGCGAACCTACTTGGTAAAGTCTGGTTAGGCCTTCTTTCTGCGTGTCACACCTACATCAAGAACTCCAAGAACCAAATGGTTGTGAAGCTGAGAGTGGTGCCGTCAAGCGGCCGGACACTAAGAATCACCTCGGGTTCAGCGTGCAGAATGGAGTGGTGAGTAACTACTGTCACTTATATGGGGACTTCGGGGATGTTCAGTCAAGATAGCTAATCGAGTGATCTTGAAAGCACACTTACTTGTTAATGTAAGTCAGGTCAGGTGTCTCTCTGCATGTCAGACCTGCATAAAGAACCCCAAGAATCTAATGGTTGTGAAGCTTTGGGAATTTTCGATCGAGATTTGCTGCTTGAGTGGCCTTCAAAACAAACGTTGGTAAAGTAAGTCTGGTCAGGACTCTCTAACTGTGTTAGAGCTACATCAAGAACTCCAAGAACCAAACGGTGGTGAAGCTGACGGTGGTGCCGTGCGCGCCCGTCGTTGAGGTGAAGATAAAGCGGCCGGACACCAAGTATCAGCTCGGGTACAGCGTGCAGAATGGAGTGGTGAGTAACTTCCGTTAAATGAGGACTTTGGGGAAGTAGATTGAAATGAGCCTTCAAAGCAAACTTACTTGGCAAACTAAATCTGGTCAGGCCTCTCTTGTCGGACCTACATTTGCCAGGCCGAATATCAGTTCAGTTTAGATGATAATCTAATGGGCATTTTAGTCAGCCAAGTTAAAAAGTCAAAGTACAAGAATAAGAATAACTTTATTGTTTTCATGTTGGCATACAGGTGGTCTTACAAAAATTACAGTACAACATGGGACCCTGTAAGGATATTGCAAGTCTTACAATCTAGACCTTAAAACTAAAGTAATACCTACTGGTACTAGTAGGAGGTAACAAAAGTGTTTAATCTAAAAATAATAAATACGCCTAGGTAACACAAGGTAAAACTCATTTAAACACTTAATAAATAAATAAATAAATATTACGGGACAATCTTACACAAATCAACCTAGGCTCACGGTAAGCTCAATAAGGCTTGTACACTTGAAGTATCAGATCAGTTTTGCATGCAGAATGGAGCGGTGAGTTTTTATATGTACGTTCCATGAAGTGTTGCTGATTCAGTGGGTCAAGAACATTAATGCATTGTTGGGTCTTGATAGAACCAAGGGACTCTGGGGAATTGGGCTTTAGGAATTTCCCGATCAAGAATCCTTAAAAATACTTTGCGGAACAAAACACCATAGTGAGCATTTCGGTCACGCAACGATTAATGTATCTTACGGAGTACATAAAAGTGGTTTTTTCGCCATGTTTGTTATTGTTGTCCTAAGGCATCAGGTGCAAATGGCCTTCGTTAGCTCTTAGTTTGGTAAAGAACAGTGTAATTTGTGTGCAGATCTGCAGTCTGCTCCGCGGCGGCATCGCGGAGCGCGGCGGCGTGCGCGTGGGACACCGCATCATCGAGATCAACTCGCAGAGCGTCGTGGCCGTCCCGCACGAGCGCATCGTCAACCTGCTCGCCACCTCCGTGGGCGAGGTATAGCTAGACATACTTGTGTGCAGATCTGCAGTCTGCTCCGCGGCGGCATCGCGGAGCGCGGCGGCCGAGGTATAGCAAGACCTCCGTGGGCGAGGTATAGCTAGACAAACTTGTGTGCAGATCTGCAGTCTGCTCCGCGGCGGCATCGCGGAGCGCGGCGGCCGAGGTATAGCTAGACCTCCGTGGGCGAGGTATAGCTAGACAAACTTGTGTGCAGATCTGCAGTCTGCTCCGCGGCGGCATCGCGGAGCGCGGCGGCCGAGGTATAGCTAGACCTCCGTGGGCGAGGTATAGCTAGACAAACTTGTGTGCAGATCTGCAGTCTGCTCCGCGGCGGCATCGCGGAGCGCGGCGGCCGAGGTATAGCTAGACCTCCGTGGGCGAGGTATAGCTAGACAAACTTGTGTGCAGATCTGCAGTCTGCTCCGCGGCGGCATCGCGGAGCGCGGCGGCCGAGGTATAGCTAGACATCCGTGGGCGAGGTATAGCTAGACAAACTTGTGTGCAGATCTGCAGTCTGCTCCGCGGCGGCATCGCGGAGCGCGGCGGCCGAGGTATAGCTAGACCTCCGTGGGCGAGGTATAGCTAGACAAACTTGTGTGCAGATCTGCAGTCTGCTCCGCGGCGGCATCGCGGAGCGCGGCGGCCGAGGTATAGCTAGACCTCCGTGGGCGAGGTATAGCTAGACAAACTTGTGTGCAGATCTGCAGTCTGCTCCGCGGCGGCATCGCGGAGCGCGGCGGCCGAGGTATAGCTAGACCTCCGTGGGCGAGGTATAGCTAGACAAACTTGTGTGCAGATCTGCAGTCTGCTCCGCGGCGGCATCGCGGAGCGCGGCGGCCGAGGTATAGCTAGACCTCCGTGGGCGAGGTATAGCTAGACAAACTTGTGTGCAGATCTGCAGTCTGCTCCGCGGCGGCATCGCGGAGCGCGGCGGCCGAGGTATAGCTAGACATCCGTGGGCGAGGTATAGCTAGACAAACTTGTGTGCAGATCTGCAGTCTGCTCCGCGGCGGCATCGCGGAGCGCGGCGGCCGAGGTATAGCTAGACCTCCGTGGGCGAGGTATAGCTAGACAAACTTGTGTGCAGATCTGCAGTCTGCTCCGCGGCGGCATCGCGGAGCGCGGCGGCCGAGGTAAAGCTAGACCAACTTCCATATTGCACACAACTGGGTACTTTAATGGGTAAAAAAAATATAATATTATTTAGTCCGTCAGTTAGATTATAAAAAAATTTGGACACGTATTTTTTATTATGTCAATCTTATAAAAAACGTTCAAGATAGCCCATTAAAGTCTAATATTTTTTTGATACCTAATCTAACTGAACAAATAAATATTTTTTTTTAGGAAAGTACTTTTTTTTTTTTTTTTTTTTTAAATAAATAATACTATCTGATTCTCGGCGACTTCAACGCCAAGATAGGGAAAAGGCAAAACTTGGATGATTCTAAAATTGTTGGGCCCTACGGTCATGGAGACCGGAACGCAAGGGGATCACGCCTCATCCAGTTTGCTTTTGGACAAAATATGCAAATTGCAAACAGTTATTTTTTCAAAAAAATCCACCGGAGATGGACCTGGATGTCCCCAAATTCCCAAACTAGAAACGAAATAGACTATGTTATTACATCCAATTGCCAAATCATCAAAAACGTCGAAACCATTAACAGTATTAAATTTAGCTCCGATCACAGACCACTCCGTGCGAAACTAGTGTTCAGTAACCAAATTTATCGCCAACAACTCATTTCAAAAAGCAAAATACAAAAACATAACAAAGAGGCACTTATAGTTCAGAAACATGAATTTAATATAGAAATAAATAACTACTTTGATGCGTTGGACCATTACAATGAATATAATGTAGATGACCAATATGGACATATTATCAGTAGTATTAGAAAAGCCAGCAGTAAAATAAAATCAATAAAACGAAAATATAAGAAATTAAGCGAAAACACAATAAAACTCCTAGAAGACAGACACGCATTAAACTTAGCAAAGGGTAGTGCAGAATATAGAACAATAGATATACAGGTAAAACGGAGCATTCGGGCAGACATTAGAAATTATAAAACGAAATTAGTCGAAATAGCATTAACAAAAAACAAATCCCTTAAGACCGCCAAAGAAGGTGCATCAATAGGGCAAAGCTGGATAACAAGCTTAAGGGACAGTAATGGAGCCAAACAGGGAGATAGAAATAAAATACTGAACGTAGCTACAGAGTATTATCGCGCTCTTTACTCTAACCCTCTCCAGAGTAATGATCAACTAACCGGAGACGAGAGTTTCAGCGCCATCCCACCAATAACAGAACACGAAGTGTACCTAGCACTTCAAAAAATGAAGTACAACAAGAGTTCTGGTGAGGATGACGTTACAACTGAAGCTTTAAGAGTGGGAGGGCCTTCACTAATTCCCCACATAAGCAGACTATTTAATAAAATCATAGAGACTTATACCTTCCCAGATAAAATGTGCCATTCAAACATAATACTGCTACACAAAAAAGGGGACAAGGCTGATATAGGAAACTATCGCCCTATCAGCCTTGTATCTCATTTGTACAAACTATTTATTAAAATTATAGAAAGTCGCATTTCGGGCCAACTTGATCTTCACCAGCCACCCGAACAAGCAGGATTCCGCCCTGGCCTGTCCACCACCGACCACTTACATGCTCTGAACCAAGTGATTGAAAAATGTCAGGAACATAATATCCCCATTTACCTGGCCTTTGTCGATTACTCGAAAGCTTTCGACAGTATATCGCACCAGTCCATCTTTGCAGCTCTACAACAGCATGAAATAGCACCAAACTACATTCAACTCATAAAAACTATTTACAAAAACAGTACAGCCGCCATAAAACTTCAATCTTCTGGTCAGTCTTTCGAAGTACAAAGAGGAGTCAAACAAGGAGATCCGCTCTCGCCGAAGCTATTCACTAGCACTTTAGAATACGTGTTCCACAAACTTACGCCACGTTGGGAAGAGAAGGGGTTAGTCGTCGGGGAAAGAAGGTTGACCAATCTTCGTTTCGCCGACGACATCGTCTTGTTTTCTTCAACCGCTTCCGAGCTTTGTCATATGCTTGACGATCTCAGCACCGCAAGCCTCGAGGTTGGCCTAAAGATGAACATGTCAAAGACCAAAGTCATGACCAATAGCACAGAACGTAGGGTAGAGATAAACGGAGAACATATAGCATATGTCCATGAGTATCTTTATTTGGGCCAATTAGTCTCTTTCCAGGCGCGACAAGAGAAAGAGGTCGATAGACGGACCGAAAACGCCTGGAGGAGCTATTGGTCCATGAAACACCTAATGAAGGGCGACCTACCTCTGTCACTTAAACGTAGGCTCATGGACATGTGCATACTTCCAGTTCTCACCTACGGTGCACAGACTTGGTCTTTGACGGAAGCGCAGAAGTCCAAACTTGGGGTTTGCCAGCGAGCTATGGAGCGCAGCATATTAGGTGTAAAGCTAATGGACCACATCCGGAACACCACGCTGCGCTCCAAAACCCAAATAGAAGATGTAGCTCGGAAGGCAGCCAAGTTAAAGTGGGACTGGGCTGGTCACGTCTACCGCATGCCGAATGAGCTGTGGGCCAAAGGGACCACGGAGTGGAAGCCCCAACACTCAAAACGGAGACGCGGTAGACCTCGTCGGCGATGGCGGGATAACTTGGACTCCTTTTTAAAAGACTGGCCAGTTATTGCTCAAGACCGCGATGAATGGAAGGGGAGAGGGGAGGCCTTTGCTCAGCAGTGGGACATAACGGGCTCGATATAATAATAATAATATAATAAATAAACTATGGTTTTATGATCCAAAGACCCCGCGAGGAATACGGGCGAACTTTGGTTCTTTTAACTATTATGACATATGAGACTAGTATATATGTAACTTTAAAATATATTGGTACTATGAAATATAGTTTACGTGTTATTGAATTTTTTAAGGCTGTCTATGATTTTGTTGATGAATTTGGTGAATGATTGAATTGAAGATTCTTTTTTAATTATACTTTTGATGTCGTATGGGTCTATAAATATAGACCCATACGACAATATAAATATAGATTTATATTGTTACACACGATTTCGTGGTCTATTCTACTCAGGTTAAATTTAGGGCATTGTCTAAGAAGATGGTCAATTGTTTGTGAAGTAGTGGTGTCACACGGGCACAGATCATCCGCAGTGATTTTGAACTTGTGCAGGTATGCTTTGTGGTACCCATGTCCGGTGAACACCTGTGTTAATTGGAAGCTGATTGGAATAGCGCCTCTTATGTTTCTTATGTCGCTAATTTTAGGCAAATGCTGTTTAAGGTGTGCTCCAGTTTCCGAATATAGGTATATAATTCCGTTCGTGAGCTAAATCAGTGTCCTTTCTTCTATGCAGTTTTTCGTATGAGATTGGGAAATATGCATAATCTGGTGCTTTGTGCAGATTTGCTGCTCTCTTCGCCTCCATATCCGCCATTTCGTTTCCCAGAATTTGATTGTGAGCTTTTACCCAGCAAAATACTATTGTTCCTGTGCCTCTTATTTGAATAGTAAGCCTGTGGATGTTGTGTATAGTGTGTTGGGTGCTATTACGATTAGTTAATTCCTGTAGGGCAGACATGGAGTCTGAAAAGACAGCGACGTCTTGTAAGCGTTCCTGTACGATTTTCTGGCAGGCCATTTCAATAGCAAGGCATTCAGCTTGGTAGACGGTGCAACTGTCATGTAGTTTGAGCCGTTTTGTAAATTGGCTGCCATCCGGGTACAGCATGACGTATGCAGCGCCGACCTTCCCGCCGAGTTTGCTCCCATCAGTTTACACCTGGACGGTATCGGCATTACAATGCGGTTTCATATCCCTACTGTCCTCGATTTTCGAGAATTCGATTACTGGACGTTCTGCTGGGTGGATCATTTTCTTAGTCGTGACCTTCTGCTCAAGCCTGAGGTCACCCGGTAGGTATGATGATGTGCCCCTGGATTTGGTCCTCTCAATCTCCATAACTTCCACAACCTTCAGGTCCAGAGGGGTGAAATCTGCCAACGCAATTGCAGCTGTAGTGGATATTGTGCGGAACCCTCTAACCGCTTTGATGGCGAAGCCCCTCTGCATGGATCTTAGTGTTCTCTGCACAGTTTTATATTTTATGGCCGCTTCACCCCATATTTCTGCGGCGTATGTAATTAGAGGCTCTATGACATGTTTATATATTATCTCCACATTGGTAGAGTGTATGCCCCAAGTAGGCCTTACGATTTTACACAGCTTTTTATAAATGTTTAATGCTTTTCTTACTGTTTCTTTAGCGTGGTGGATAAATCGAAACCGTTTGTCGATGTGCAGACCTAGTAATTTTATAGAATCACTGTAGTTAAGTCGTAGTTCGTTCATTTTAATGTTGGCGCTCTCGGCCCTTGGGGTGTTGGTTAGCATTTGCGTCTTTTCGGGTCCAAATTTAAGCTTATTATTATTTCCCCACTGTGCAATTATTTTTAATGCCTCATTGGCTCTATTTTCTAACTCTATTACTGTGCTGCCGGTGACGATTAATAGAACGTCGTCTGCGTACGCCTGCAAATGACAGCCATCAGGTAGTGTCGTGAATAGTAGATCGTCCATTATGATATTCCAAATAAGCGGCCCCAGTACAGAACCCTGAACACATCCTCGCGTAAGGGTTTTGGTGCTAGTTACATCACAATAATTAAATTCTATGGTTCGGTCTTTGATGTAATTTTTAATTATAGAGAATATGTTTTTCGGACATCTAATTTGTAGCAATCTATTCAGAAGAGCAGGCCACCAGGCATTATCAAACGCTCCTTTGATATCCAGAGAGACAGCTGTTACGAGTTTTTTGTTGTTTTTGGATTCCTTCATCCTGCTGATGGCCTCGTTCAGAGCGTTAGTTGTGTTCGACTGAGCTTTAAATCCATATTGTCTTGGGCTTTCGGATTTAGTTACTTGTAAGTAATAGGTGAGACGTGTTGCAATTAATTTTTCTAGTAACTTTCCGAAGACGTTAATTAATCCTATAGGCCTGTAAGCTGTGATTTCCGTGTGATCGGATTTTGTTGGTTTAGGGATGATTTTAATAAACGCTTTTTTCCAGGGTGTTGGAAAATGGGATATATGTAGGCAACGGTTTAATAATTTTGTGGTCAATGCTGGGTATGTTTCGATGAACTTTTGGCAGATGTCTGATGTTAGATGGTCGGGTCCTGGAGCCTTCTTTGGATGCATGCTCTTTATGCAGTCTAAAACTTCATGTATTAAAAAGTCTGGATCATCTTCGTTATAGTACTTAGCCAATTGTTCTGATTCATCAATTGTATCATAACTATCATAAGCCTACACCAGACGACCGAACGCAGCGGACAGCCGAGGAAAGTCAAAGAAAACCTAGTACGGAGTGATATCCACACGGGCCGAAGTCACGCGGCGAAAGCATGCAGTCCGCCGATTTCACTCGTCTGGCGGCGGCTATAGATTGTTCTATCCACAAAGAAGCGTCCGAATTTTTTTCTGAGTCCCAGGTCCCTATCCTTGTGCCGCCCACCATATAAACAATTGCTCAGGGAAATTTGAATCATGTCATGTTATATAAAACATAGAGATGAAAGAAATACTACTTTAAAAGTGTTATGAAAGGTCTACATTACATTGAAATCGAGCGTACATTCTGTGGCACAAGGCTATTGAACTAACAAAGTGGCACAATGGAATGAAAGTCGAATGTTAACGGAACAGAGTAGCATTTTTGTGTTTCGTTCTATTTTAGAAAAGAAATTTCAAAACAATTATAGCAAGTGTTTGGTTCAAATTCTGTTGTTTCTATTATAGTTGCGGTTTCAGAAGGATATGTTTCGTATTATTTTTTTTACTAACTATAATTCTATTATTCCAGATACTAATGAAAACAATGCCGACCTCCATGTTCCGCCTGCTGACCGGGCAGGAGAACCCCGTGTTCATATAAGCGCTGCCGCGCCACACAAGTGCCTGCTTACGATATTACACAGCGCTGATTTCATGTTGGCGGCCCTGTCTTCGCTTCACTTTTCATTAAAAAGTATAATAACGACATTGGTAAGCCGCACCTCACGCTCTCACGACGGGCGGCATACGGTAATGCATAAGATGGAGCGAGGTAGTTATATTTCTATCTCGAACTATCTTATAACTTCTTACCGCTGGAGCGTGGGGATGCTAAAACTACCGACACATATAAGAAGTAAAAGAAAGATGCGACAAATGACCACCGTAAAATACTTACTATAAGTTTTTATGTCGTACCTAAAATATTACGCATTTATTTAAATTAATATGTGCGAGAGTGAAATATATCAAATATACGCGCCCTTTGAAGATAGGACATAGCTGTTGTGAGTTTTAGATTAAAAAAGTGACATAGAGTAAATATCCTGAGAAAAAAAAGACGTTTTGGCGCGTATTCCGTATCATATTATAGCGTGAAAACTGAATAGATTAATTGAATTGTTTTTAAAACAATAAGAGAATCTCAAGAATTAACTTGTACTAAACTGTACGAGTATGTTATGTTTAACCTCATTTAATTCGATTTTTAATACATGAACAGTATCAAATTACAAAATACAACTCAAATCAACAAGTGTAGGTAGTAGGTACTTACAAAAATAATCCAGGGTATACCGTTGTTTGGCACACGAGATTCCTTTAATTGGCACAAAGTTTCCACTCGAAATGTGTCAATAACTGGACGAGTACCAACAATAGGTTATCCTAAACAAGTGGAACCGGTGACAGGGCCCAACGAACCTAGCTTAGCCTCAAAATACTCAGAATCCCGCGTGGAAATGTGATGCCGGATGAGGACGCTTCATAATGCTTATGTGGCTGAATAAGGAACTTAGGATAAGTTGTGTATCTCTCTAATAACACTTGCATTTACTAAGACAATTTCTAAGTGTTAATTAGAACGAGACAGATAGTCATAACGTGCGCGAGCACGCGCCGTCTTGTGCTATCCATCTTTATTACAGTAAAATCTAAAAGTTTTTTTTTTATTTACAAATGTGGCAGTTAAGGAATTTAAATAAAGAGTTTAATGATTCCGTATACAAAAACGTAATTTAAAAACAACAAAATCAATATATAGTGTTGCGGTAGAGTACCTACCTATAGTTAATTTTCGTAGTAAATGCAAGTGTCAGTTCTTTGATTGTCATGACAACGTGTATTTATACTAGTGTTATAAAAAGGCTCGGGTACTGAAATAAGGGACGTGCTATTCGGGCTACTCAAGTTCTAAAGTAATTCCCTTATCATGAACGTTCATTAAATATATATATTTTCCCGTATTGTGGCTTTTTGCTGCTTAGGCACTTTGCCAATGTCACTGTCTTAAATATATTTTAGCTAAAATGCCTATCTGTCACTTTGACATTTGTGGATTTGTGTTTGTGAGAAAGAGACTAAACACATTTTAGTTAACAGTTTGTTAAGTTTTATGAATAAGGGAGTAAGTCTAAAGTATTAATGTTTTAAGATCATGTCAAAGGAACACCTGAAATTAAGTATCTATTTGATTTTATAAATAGACTTAAAGGTGTTACCATCTCTGTTATTCTACATGTTTCTCTACTTAAACCCGCTCGCCAGATCAGTGTGATAAATTAAGTTGAAAATGTGTTTGTATCCAGTCGGCAGCTTAAATGTTTTTTTTTACTATTAGAACTACGGGTATAGTGTGACTAGAATCTCGACGCAGAAGTAACCTCGAGCCTTTTCATAACGCGAATTTATACTCCATTAAATGTACCTATAGATTGAATATCACGTACCCCGTTCATATCTGCTTAGTTTGTAATGTTTTTCAAATAAACGCCGAGAAATGTATACATTATTACCATACTTACATTAGTTTCCAAGTATGTAACATAGAAAATAATATTTATGCCATTTTGATCAGAGACTTTTGTGTTGCCATACATTGTCGAATATTTTTCTTAGTTGATATGTCTTAATTGAATCCCTGCCATTATTTTATAACTGCCATTATTTTTTATACGTTTTTAATTTCATCACCCCACGACTTATCATCGAGAGTAAATTACATAATTATTAATTATATTAGGTTCACAGAAAAATATATATTTCTATATTATTTATCTTGAATAGAGAGAACGCTCCAGTATTTTGAGAAAAAAATTATAGTATTTGAAAATCATATATGCAGCAGCATTGATAAAAAATATAAAAATGTGATTACGTTCAAATTTTGTGTTGAATTAGACTGTTGTACATTTGTAGAAACATGTGGTTTGAATCCATGAGAAAAACAAATTTTAACCAAGACATCTTTTTAACGTCTATCGATGTATTAAGACCATTCTACAATGATTATATTTAAAAATGAATTGATTAGTGGATATAGTAATGGATGGAAGCATTATTTCGTGTAGCATTTCAAAAGATATATCATATTTTGTAAATTTTATAGTGTCGCTATAGCATACTATGTAACCTATAATATAATGTATGTCCTATGTTCTTAGCTAGGCTTAGCGCTCTAAGGACGCATTCTATTTATTTATGTATAAATATTTACTAAATTGACTTAATCGTCATTGTAAGACCATTAGGACCCCCTAAAATCTTGCTTGTATTTTTCCTATGGTATATTTTGAACTTATCTATACTATCTCCAAACACGTTATTTTTTACCTCCTGCCGGGGTCTTTTACGCATTTCTTATCGCCATTTCTCTCACTCCCAAGCTTTCCGTTGTGTACATTTAAATTACCCCAGATTTTATTATCATTTCGGACGCTGGCAACACCATTCAAACATTATCGATGTTCAAGTTAATATTATATCATAGTCTGATGTAATTTTATATTGCTAGCTGTTGTGAATACAAATTATTTACATTGACACAGATAATAAGTATAGCTTTTATCGTGGGAGCTGGTATGGTAGGTACACTGTAACATGTGAAATAACTATTGTTGTTTTCATTTCTAAGAGTATTATTCTAGTCTGCATTAAAGTTAAGAATAAACTGAACAAACTGGTTGTTGTTGTTTTATTACCCGGTGTTGCTGAAAGTTGATCATTGTAGTTATATTATCAACTTTTTTGAATTGTTACTTCACTGACTGGACTATCAAGTAAACTTAAGTAAATAAATAAAAAGGAGCACAAGTACATCTTTAACCGAGAAACGTCTAATGTCACTTTTTATCCGACTACAACAAATGCAAAAGGAAGTGAGATCATTTAGGTCAATTGGTTATATTTAATTGTAATAGTTTGTATAGCCTCCTAGCGCCCATGGGCCTACTGGAAGAACTTATTCTCTCAAAGGAATTAAAACAATTTTGGGTTGTAATAGAGTGGCATTTGTTTTGTTTTGGTCTTCTTTTGAAACAAACGAAAATCAACTCTATTTCTTACATTAGTTTGATTTTTCAGCTCAAATATTTTTCCTTAATGAATAAGGAAAACCTATAAGTAGGTATGAAATGGATGTCCTTAATTAGATATTGCTCACTATATTACATATACCAAATGCTACTTACCTAATTCATTGTTTCTGTGTAGGTAGTGACAATCAAGGTCAAAAATGTGTGAACGTTACTAACGTGACAAAATATCTGAACGCTAAGAGCGCTCTGTGAAACGCTCTTACATAAGTTACTTACTTGACGTATTTTTGTCACTGTTCACTTGGCTTTGACTTTCACATACTCAGATACATAGTTAAGTATTACACACTATTATTTACCCGCATTAAGTAGTTAGGTATTTTATCCCTAGTGGCTTTACGCTGTGAGCTGTAGACCACGGGAGTCGGACCTAGACCTTGTTAATTTTTTAGGGTTCCGTACTCAAAGAGTAAAACGGGACCCTATTACTAAGACTTCGCTGTCCGTCCGTCCGTCCGTCCGTCTGTCACCAGGCTGTATCTCAAGAACCGTGATAGCTAGAGAGTTGATTTTTTTACAGATGATGTATTTCTGTTGCCGCTATAACATCAAATACTAAAAAAGCGGCTAAGTGCGAGTCGGACTCGCGCACGAAGGGTTCCGTACCATTATCAATACAAATATTTATTTTATTCTGGTTTTAGTATTTGTTGTTATAGCGGCAACAGAAATACATCATCTGTGAAAGTTTCAACTGTAACTATCACGGTATCACAGTTAGATACAGCCTGGTGACAGACAGACAGACGGACAGCGGAGTCTTAGTAATAGGGTCCCGTTTTACTCTTTGAGTACGGAACCCTAAAAACAGAATAAGTAAACATTTTTTTATACATGTTTTCTTTTTTTTTTTTACAATCTTACACAAATCGGCTTAGTCCCAAACTAAGCAAAGCTTGTACTATGGGTACTAGACGACGATAAACATACTTATATAGATAAATAAATACTTAAATACATAGAAAACATCCATGACACAGGAACAGATATTTGTGCTCATCACACAAATAAATGCCCTTACCAGGATTCGAACCCGGGACCGCAGGGTCACTACCAACTAGGCTACAGGAGGCTCCCATACAACAAACGTGATTTTTTTGCGTGCGCGAGTCCGAGTCGCACTTGGCCGATTTTCTTTCTATTGGACACCTCTAAGGCATTGTTTATGGACTGGTGACGCGTGCGGCGGCGCGATATGTGTGCTATCAGGCGAGTATGGAAATGCTCACTCCAAGGCTATTATTCGGAACGCGCTAATGCGCCTCACCTCACCCGTCTCTTCTATTAACGACCTCTGATAACGCTTAGTTGCTACACTTACTACGAATCGCGGCGTCATCAGATATATTTGTGTGTGAAAGATGAGGTGAGACGTCTAAAACAACATACAGAATAGCGGGGCTGTGCATAAAACACCCCTAAGCATAGCCATATGTTTGTGTTCGGGTGACTTTTGACGCCGGTAGGGTAGTAGGTACACACAGTAAGATAGACCCAAGTACCTAATAAGGCGCGCGTATTAAACAATAATAGCCTCTCGGTCCACTACTTACATATTACGCGCTCAGACGCGCGCCATATTACCTAATTGTGTTCTATATGTCTGCCTAACTAGCACAATCGCGTTTATTTGGGACATAAAAGCATTCGTCCCTTACCCCCTTATATACCTAGCAAGTATATAGTGACATAGTGAGTGCGAGTGGGACACATGCTTCATGTCCGACATACCTAAACACTATCATGCTAGCTAGGCTGATGTTGGCCGAATGTTCTGTTTTGATGCGTTCTTTGTGATGTCTTCAACATTATAGGTCATTGAATTCAGATTTTAGAATCGATCAAACGCTATCGGGTCAGATAGGCAAGGCCGTCGGTAAACGAACAAAATATTATGATGGAACCGGGATATAGGTATTCTTGATGCAAGGACATGGTGCAATAATAACTAAACAATTCCTTATTTATACTTAGTTGTTCTATATTTTATTGGAAAGGACAGATTTGATAAATAAATTAATTAAACAACAAAGTTTGGTATTTTTTTACAGTAACATTAGTTGGTAACCTACATAATCATGTTCCATTCTCCTCTCCTCCCCCGTCTTCCATTTAGTACCTCTACCTATATATATATTTTAATATTCAACTATCTCTACGAGGAAGCCGTCTGCTGGATTTTCCCGCCCTGCGAGGTCAGTGTTTTTTTAAACGTCGCTCATGACCACTGAGGCTCGAACCATCCCTGAATTGCCAATCCGAATAGTAATATAGTAGAGAATATAGGTAACAGAAATAGGTATATCAAAATCAAAACCTTTCTTCAAGCTTCATCAGTCTCGCCAAAAGCGATTGAGGGTCATTATTGGTGACAAGATTTGCCACATGCCACAATTCCATATCTGATAGTAGCCTCCATTGTTTTATAGGGTTCCGTACTCAAAGAGTAAAACGGGACCCTATTACTAAGACTCCGCTGTCCGTCCGTCCGTCCGTCCGTGGCGGCCTATACACGGTGAATAATTACTGTGATCCTGGTTTGTCAGTATTTGCAGCAATATTCAGTATGGAAGCAGTATTGAATGGCCCTTTAAACAGTTTAAACGCTAATTATTTATCGCGTCAGTATTAAGGGTGGCCAGACGGTAATTCTGGTTCTTTCATATTCTCATCTCGCTTTATCTTATAGCTGCGTACCACTCATTACCATCCACCAAGCGGAACGTGGGGTGAGCCTTTTATTGTAGTCGCTGAAAGTGACACTGCCTGTCGCGTCGACATAAATAAAATAAACGTCGAAGGTGCCTTCTACAATCTGGAGTTGCAATTTGAATTTATGCGTTTGGTTGAACAATATTATTAAGACATGTCTCTTTATTCTTTATTATCTGTGGGTGGATTTCAAAATTTCCGGATAATTCTGCAGTATATTGACAGTCCTGTGATACATGTGATCCATATTGTGATATGGGTGGATTGTCAGTATTTAATAACCGTGTACACCACCGAAAATAACAAGTGGATCGTTAGGTATCTGCAGATGCCCGAAGGGCTAACAGACCATAAATAAGGTTCCCAGCGGGGCTCCGTCGACTCTGCCAGATGGCGAAATAAATGCAATAAAATGTTCAGTAAAAAAAAAAAAAACAATGGATTGAATGTATGCCTGAATGTCCAGAGGGCCTACCGCGAACGGCATTCGAAGTTTTCCCTCTATGTCATACTTGTGAGTTCGTACGCAAGTGCGACAGAGAGGGAAAGCTTCGAAAGCCGTTCGCGGTAGACCCTCAGACAGTTTGGGTTCTTGTCACTATGCTATGTACGTAGGAAAAATATGCACTAGTCAATTTGTGCTTCATGAGATATAAGCTGTAGGCAAAAATCAAATGTAGTCAAATTGTGTGCTAGACGGTGTTAGCCAGGGACGGATGCTCTATCATGTCACTTATCGCGTGATAAGGCCATCCATGCTACGGGGCCAGTAATCCATACATAGGTGCTGCAGTTTTAAATTGGTATGTACCCTTCAACTATTCCCTCGACCACAACTGGAACACACTGACGATTCTAAGTGACAACCACTTTTGAGGACCATTTCGGCACTTAGACCTTTTGATAGACTGCCTCCGAAGCTGAAGATCCCGGGTTCGAATCCCGGTGACGGCATTTTATTAACTTTCCCAATCGAACCGAAGCAAAAGAAACTGTTTCAGAATTACGAAATGTTTTAATCTGTGTTTTTCACTAGCAATGTGGACGAGACGAACCATTATCTACAGTAGGCATCGTATATATCTATGTATAGGTAGTTGACATCAATAGAGAGGTCAGCGGGAGTTGATCCCCGTTAAAGTACAGTAAAAACCGCCGATACAACAAACGGATAAGAACCATCACAAGACTTTCGGTAAAAAAAACCCAAAAATCGGTTCAACCGATTCTTCACCAGACCAACCTTCGAGCCTTAACGAACATCAGTCTGAATCACACTGGGGCGGCCTGCGGTGGCGGTCAATAGGGACCTATAGTAATTAACGGTTCGTTGGTTTTTCTGGATTTTTTATCTATTAGTTGCATTGCATTAAAGAGAGGGGTGGTCATATTTGTCAGGTTAGTTAGATAGATTATCCACTTAGAATAATAACGCCTAGAAACGCAGTTCACGCGCAACGGTGAGGCCACCGAAACTCAGCCATAAATGGCGTAGTACGCCGATCGGTGGAACACTATACTGGTGTGTTTGTGTGCGTATTGCCGCGTGTGAATACTTACGAGTTGATCACAACTACATGAATCCATTTTATGCCTCACGCTTGGCGCGTATGAAACTATCATTCTAGGCGTTATTATTCTAAGATTATCCACTTTTATCTGTGTCGCAACAATGCGGTTGGCCGGTGAAAGCTAATTGTAGATGGCGCTCTTCTAGATTCCATACGATGAGAGAGAGAGACGGAAGACGGTTGTACCTAAGTACTATGTACGGAAACCATATACAGTTCTTAGGCAAAATTCTTCCCATAGCTTTAATCCACAACCTTTTATTTTCAGCCTTTTTCGGATAACGGTGGATACCCACTACGGAGCAATTCGGGACGATAAATAAAGCCATTCTCGCAAAAATAAATAAAAAGTACTTCCCGCCATACAAATTTAGCATTTTTAGGTACAACTATTGGAGCTGTCAGTTTGACAGTTACCTTCCCCATTGAGGAGGACTTCTGAGGTGAAAATAGGCCTGATTAGTACCTACTTATAGTAGAACCAAAACTACGAGTACGTAAATTCGGTCAAAAACGCAAGCAAAAAACTGCCTTATCAAGAAAGGATATAGTCGTTTTTTGCGTTCCTTTGAAAGAATTACTCCTGGAATTTGGTTTCGCTTTTCCAAAGATTCATTCGTAGATCATTAATAGATTACTTAATCGTTATAAGGTCCAAAATGAGCGTTGAGGTGTCGTGTAAGGTATTCGAGTAACTCCGAAAATCGGGTAATTCCGATAATTTCTATCAATCCAATAGTATTTTTGGGAGGGTAACTCCGAATAAAAAAGGAATATGTACATTGTGTCCGAACTATATAAGACTCACTTTTGTAGATCATTCGGAATAACCCGATTTTCGGAGTTACCCGAATACACCTTACCTATTTGTGCTATAACATACCCAGAATGCCATTGCATTTTAATGGTATGCTATAACACACCTATATTCAACCTCAATATCATCATCATCATCATCATATTCAACCTGCGGCCCGCCGAGCTTTTGCGAGTAGCCCGCCATCCGACATGCGATCCTAGTAAAATACCTGGGGCTCCATAAAATGTCTTTGCCTCTTAGAAAAACAGTTGAGTATGGCTGTAAAACACAAGAGCGCCGTAGTGACGTCATTAAACCACGTGCAGTTATTTTGATTAGTTAGGGCTCTTACAGACTAGCGACAGCAGCTAGCGACCGCCCGCGACAGCAATCGGCGACTGTCGCCGATGGTCGGCGACCATTGCTGTCGCTCGTCTGTAAGAGCCCTTACTGATACTTTAGCCTCTAAACAAGATTAGTATTTGTGTAGGAGTCCTAACATTACCTACTACCTAATTATGCAATTAAGATGTTACTTTGTTGTTTGAGAATGGTTAATATTTGACAAGTCCTACATATATGACAATGCCTCTTGTTGCTTCCAATGATGGCGCATATGATACAAATATTATGTTGCAGACTTCCAAGTAGTAAAATAGTAGATTATACACCAAGGGGATAAAGCACTGTTTTATGTCACGGGAGCGAATTGAATCCCGAACGTAACGAAGGACTCATAATTTAACTCCTGAGCGTAGCGAGGGAGTTATAAGTTAATTCCTGAGCGAAGCGAGGGAATTAAGACTGAGTCCTGAGTGCAGTGAGGGGTTCAACCGCCCAAGACTAAAACAGTCTTATCCCCGAGGTGTATACTCTACTTTTCGCATAAGGATGCGAGACAAAAAAACAGGCTCAGTAGATAAATAATGTTTATTTAGCAAATTAAAAGTACATAGTAACATTAGACACGTTAGTCCAATTATGGAAAGATAAGGTAATGTTTTTATTTGTCAAAATCGTTGTAGGCTTTTAGGTATTTTTCCTTTGACTTCTCTGGCAGCAGATTGTTGACAATGCCTATGGCATCTAATTTGATAAACTCAGGAGTCAAAACACTTTCATCACTCGACATTTTCAATATTATTTTTGAAATTAAATCTTCTATAGGCACCTACAAGAACTCGATTTGTTCGTCACGCGTGAACAAATGAAGGCGCGCGGCGTTCCAAATTCGAAAGCACAAGCCGTGGTCCTAGATTCGAAATTCGAATTTCGACCACCGCGCTCCTCCGGACCGGGGTGCACACGGAGGCAAACTTCATTTATTTTGTCAAATCAAGTAGGCCATGGCCTAGGACAAATTGTGTTTAGCAAAATTAAACTTTATGCATATAGTAATAAGAATTATGAAAAGTGAAATCATATTATTAACCAGCGGGTTATAATGAAATTCAGTACAACATTATAACCCGGCTAATACCAAGGGATTTAATGTCTTGCTTTCGGTAGGGTTTACATGACCTATAATTCGGCATTGTCGAGCATGTGCTTTGAAAAAGATCTTATTCTTACTAAAAATAAGGTTCCTTTTACCAATGAATGATACAGTAAGGGAAAAAAACTATACATTTACAAAATGAGGAAGTCTCTTGATAATTTCAATTGTTTTATTCTTAACCAATCATTCCTACTTTTATAAATATTCCATATCACAAATGAATAACCACTGGTATAACAGCCGGCAAACTTCTTGAGCTAGTGAAGGATGAGATGGAGGAAGGTTTGCCCATCCTACACTTACGATCAAAAAAAGGACCCCGCTTTTATGGAATGAATATTTTTTTGTGTAAGTGTCATTTTTAACTAATTTAACTACTTGCTTTGGAATGAAATAAAAATAATTTGCTCAAGTTGTTTGCCGTGTATTGTATAGCCGAGCTCTATAGAGTAAATTCTGACAAACATAACTAAAAAACCGGCCAAGTGTGAGTCGGACTCGCGCACGAAGGGTTCCGTACCATTATCAATAAAAATATTTTCAACACACCTGCTCGTAAAGTAGGTCTTATTACAGCGTATTTACACTGATAATGCAGAATATTACCCATGCCGTGCCTTTTACATTACATTATCGCACTAGTGCCTTTTCATTACATATCTTTTTAAATATTAGCAAAATAATGCAGAATATTACCCATGCCGTGACTTTTACATTACATTATCGCACTAGTGCCTTTTCATTACATATCTTTTAACATTTTAATTTTTTTTTTTTTTTTCCTCGCAAATGTGTTGAAAAACGTCGTATGAAACACGTGAGCATTGGTCATTACACTTCTCGTCTCCATTAAGCCTTCGCCTTCGGCTCAGGCTTAAAAACCGACTCGTGTGTAATGACCAACTTAGCACACTTGTATCATAATGTACTATTATTTTATTTTGTTTTAACTTCAACAAGTAAAATTTCAACTGGAACTATCACAGTATCAGTGACACACAGCCTGGTGACAGACAGACGGACGGACGGACGGACAGCGGAGTCTAAGTAATAGGGTCCCGTTTTACTATTTGAGTACGGAACCCTAAAAACGACTATTAGTCCGGTGGCCGACTGCAAGAAACCCTACGTGATAAAAAAATAGAAAATGCCTACACTGTAGGGGTAGCTGACTTTTAGTCACTTCAACTGCTCTTGGTCGGCCGCGGCTTAACTTGGCAAATTTTGCGCAAAAGTAGTACAAAAATTCATCGAAAAAAACGTCATCGAAAAATAGAATGAAACTTGTATAGTAGGATAGCTGCCATTGAGGTCAGTAAAAAAAAAGTGGTCGGCCAAATCCAGTGTTGGCAGGTTTCCGTGTCCGACCGAATTTGTGGTACCACGTGACTGCTGCATTTTACGTCATCAAAAAATGGAATGAAAAAAACGGATTATAATAGTTAAATTAAACCTGTTGATGTTGACGAATGTCTTGGTCGGCCTCACCTTAGCCTGGCAGTTTTATCAGGCCGACCACATTTATAAAAAAAATTTGCTTGTTTCAATTATTGAAAATATGGTTTCTTCATTGCTTAAACTGAAGTGTTTGCAAGATCCGCCAATATTTTGGATCCGGATATTTCGGATATTTAAATTCAACAGATCCGGATATCCGGATCTTTCGGATAATACGGATCCACAAGGTTTTTTTGGTATAAAGTAAGAATTGTAAGGTTAAACTAGGAAAAAACGGCTATACCACCGTATACCTGAAAGATTTTAAATAGGTACGCATTCCCGAGGTCATAAAGGGTTTAAAACTTTTTTTTTCAACTTTTTACTTACAACTACGAACTAACTGTCAAAGTAAGAGTTCCGTCACTGAAAGCTGTCACTTAATAACTACAACAGGGGTATAGGTTATAGGTTATAGGTTGTACGCGGGCTGGGTTTCCGTAACTCGACGTCATAAATGCGCCTATTTTGCGTAGGGGTTTTGGCACTATTGTTATTCGTGCCAACCCAGTTCCACCAGGAAGCCTAGCAGACCCTTTACGTTGCCGATGGCCTCCGGTAGTGACCCCGGTGTTCCGAGGTACTTTGCCCTGTAGTCCGCCACTCCAGGACATGTCAGGATGACGTGGGCGGCTGTCTCGTCCTCTTCCATGCAGGCTCTGCAGAGAGGACTGTCTGTAACACCTAAAGTAAAAAGGTGTTTGTTTAGTAGTGCATGACCAGTTATAGCTCCTGTCAGAAGACGGAGTGCCGGCCTCTTTAGCTGCTTTAGCTTCCTTGACAATCCGGGGTTGATTGTCGGGAGGGCCTCCCTGGTTTGCCTGCAGGTTCCTAGGGTGTTCCAATGTTTTTGGTGTTCTACCTTGGTGTTTAGTCGCAGTGTGCTCCGCAGCCATGCAGAGGGTAGAGGAATTGTGGGTTCCGGTCCTACAGCTCTTGACTCTGAACCCTCTCTAGCCAGTGCATCCGCTGCATCGTTACCGCGTGAATTACTGTGCCCTTTGATCCATTGCAGGGTTATGTCGCTGTTATTACATACCTCCGATAGGATTTTGTGGCACTCGTGTATCAGCCCAGAAGTTGTTGCGTGACCTTGCAGGGCTTGCAGTACGGATCGACTATCGGAAAGTATGCGGATGGGATATCCCCTTACCTCCCTGGAGGCGATTGCGTGAGCAGCCATTATTATGCCCATACACTCTACCTGGAAGACGGTGTTGTGGGTCCCTAATGTGTCGAAATGCGTATGTTTAGGTCCTCCGAGAATACTCCTGATCCGGTGCCTGACCTTGTCTTGGACCCGTCCGTGAAGATTCTTAGCTCTCTGGGGTTTCGTATAGTTCAACTTTGTACTTTTTGTCAAAGACGAACTGTCTGGGAATGATGTCTGAAGTTGCCTCTATAAGGGGCTCCCTACCTACAGCCTCGTAGAGTATTTCGGTGTGTGGAACCCTGGGCGGTCTCCAGAGGTGTTGTCTTTTGAGCCTTATGGCTGCTGCCAGAGCCTCTTGCCTGATGAAAATGTGAAGCGGCGGAATGTCCATGATGGCTTCCAGGGCTGCAGTCGGTGTAGTCCTCATGCAGCCACTAGCCGCCATGCAGGCCAGTCTCTGGAGGCGTTGTAGTTTAGCTTCGATCGTGGTTAGCGTGGTACGAGGCCACCACACTATGGCACCGTAGCTTACTATTGGTCGGATTACTGTCTGGTACAGCCATAGAGTGATCTTGGGGTTTAGTCCCCAGGTCCTACCTATCATTCTACGGCACTGCCAGAAGACGACTGTAGCTTTTTGGATTTTATTGTCTAGATGACTGCTCCAATTAAGTTTGGCATCGAGTATTACACCTAAGTACTTTACTCTGTTGACAATTGGAGTTCTGTATTGAACAGTCTGGGCAGGCGGTAGGTCCCCAGATTCCGTTTGTTGGTGAACATTACCAGCTCGGTCTTCCTTGGGTTGACTGTTAGTTCATTGTCATTGCACCAGCGTTCCACTATGGCGAGTGCGGAGCGGGTGACATCGCACACTGTACCTGCATGTATGCCGCTGGTGAGTATCGTTATGTCGTCAGCATACCCGTTGGTGTAGTGATGACTGTTGTTTAGCTTGGTGATTAGGTCGTTAACCACCATGTTCCAGAGTAGTGGTGAGAGGACGCCTCCCTGGGGGCATCCCTTCGCTACTTGTGCTTGTTTTGTTTGGTCTTCCCCGAGCCTAATGACCCTTTGACTTAACATGTTGTGTATCCATTTAATCATAACCGCATTCACTCCATGCCTTCCCAGTGCTGCGGTTATGCTGGTGAATTTAGTCTTGTCGAAGGCTCCCTCGATGTCAATGAAGGTGCCTAAACACATAGTCTTGTTTTTGATCGCGACTTCGGCCTTGGTAACCACTGCGTGAAGCGCGGATTCTGTTGATTTACCTGAATTGTAGGCATGTTGATTCTGATGCAGGGGCATCCGCACTAGCGCCCTCTCTCTCAGATGTCTGTCACACAGCCTTTCCAACGTCTTCAGCAAGAAGGAGGTTAGGCTTATTGGTCTAAAGGATTTGGGGTCCGTGTAATCTCCTTTACCTGGTTTTGGTATGAAGATAACCTTGACTTCTCTCCACTGCCTGGGCACAAACGTGTGTGCCAAGCAGGCACTCAGGATGATGGTGAGCCTGTGTGTTAGCGCCCTCCCGCCCCATTTCAGTAGGGCGGGGAAAATTCCATCTGGTCCTGGGGATTTGTAGGAGTCAAAGCTGTCAATGGCCCATTGAGTTCTTTGAGGGGTTATTACCTCGCTGGCCAGTCGCCACCCTTCCTCTGTTGGGGCGGTTTCCTCATCCAACCGTACCGTTGGACTCGCTATCTCGCAGTCCGGAAAGTGCGTCTGAACCAGGACGCACTCTGTTTCCTCCGGTGAGTTGGTGAGGGTGTCGTCAGGTTTACGCAGGGATCCTAGAGTTAAGGCTGTGTTGTTGGAGAGAACCTTCCTTACCGTGTTGGCCTGTGTAGTGGACTCAATGTTGGTACAGAAGTTACGCCATGAGCTTGTGCTCCTGTATCTGAGCCGTTTTTTGTACCTAGACTTGGTGATTTTATAATCATCCCAGTCCTGGTCTGCACCGGTGTTCATTGCCCTGTTTAGTTGTTTTCTCATTTTCTTCCTGAGTCTCTCCAGCTCAGGTCCCCACCAGTTGGCTTTGTTACCATTGCCTGTCGGCGGGGTTGTTAGAGGACATGTCTGGTGGTAACAGTCTATGATGGTATCTGTAAGGACACCTACCTGTTTGTCTATTTCTGCGGTGCCTGTTAGTTTAGGAGGAACCTCCGTACGTATGAGTGCCTGCCCTATTCGCTGTGCGTACTGGGCCCGGTTCGTTTTCCTGGGGTTCCTCCTGGGTGTTGCCGCAAGTGTATTTACCTGAATGTCAATTCATAAAAATGTATTCATAAAACTTAAAATGCCTCTGCTAAATAAAATGTGCTTTGTCCCTTTCTTACGAACACAAATGTCAAAGTGACAGATAAGGACAAACGAATTTTAACGCCATTTTAGTTAAAATAGGCTTGTAGAATATTTATGAATACGGGCGTAAGTCTTTGGTAGGTAGCTATAATAGTACCTATAGGGCTATAGGTAATATTGGATTTATATAATTACATTGTGTCTCTGCCTACGGTGAATTAGTGCATTTAAACCAACGCCAACTTTCGCCATTAAATTGCAGCTATTTTACTAGTTTGTAGTATGTAGGTTTAATTCGTTTTTGTGACTAATAAATTAAAAACAAAAATAATCTGGTCTGGGATAATGAAGTGGTGAATAAAGAGAGAGAGAGAAGAACAGAGATTGAGTTATCTACCATTCGGTTTTCAGCGTGGACTCGGTAAAACATCATTTTGTAGCCGTATTTTCGATTTTCATTGTTGTATTTTAAGGATCCGTAATATCCGAAAAATCCGGATCCAAGAGCCTGTCAGATCCGGATCCGAAATTTGGCGGATATCCGGATATTTCGGATATCCGGATATCCGGATTGCAAACCCTACTGAACTAATAATGTTTAATTTAATAAGACTATGGCAATATACTGCCGTGCTTTTTTTTAAAGCAGTCTTTTTCATACAATTTTATATAGGTAATTTCAATTTTTGACTACCTTTTTAAGAATCACGGCAATACTGCCTGACTGACTGACTATACAGTCATAAGTTATAACCATGCCGACCGACCGGTAATATCTGCGTACCGGCGTTCGGCTGCATCTAAGTACTTGGGGTCAGCTTCATCTACTTGGGGTCGGCTACATCTACTTGAGGTCAGCTACATCTACTTGGGGTCGGCTCCATTTATTTGAGGTCGGCTCCATCTACTTGAGGTCGATTACAACTACTTGTGGTCGGCTCCATCTACATGAAGTCGGCTACATCTACTTGGGGTCGGCTCCACCTACTTGAAGTCGGCTACATCTACTTGGGGTCTGCTCCATAACCTTGGGGTCAGCTTCATCTAATTGCGGTCGGCTACATCTATTTACTTGGGGTCGGGTACATCTACTGGAAGTCGGCTACATCTACTTGGGGTCGGCTCCATTTATTTGAGGTCGGCTCCGTTTACTTGAGGTCGGCTACAACTACTTGGGGTCGGCTCCATCTACTTAAAGTCGGCTGACACAGTGGCGTTTGTACGAAAACGCCACTATGTCAGTCCGACTCCAGGATGCGAACGCGAAACCTATTCTGCTGCAGCGGGGAGTCAATCAAGGAGATGTTATTTCCCCAAAACTGTTCACCGCTGCACTGGAGGATTTGTTCAAGACTCTGGACTGGAGAATGCAGACATCAACGACGAGTACATCACTCACCTTCGGATTTATGACAATTTAGTAGTCTTGGCTGAGACCGTGGATGACTTTAGTACGATGCTCGATGACCTCAGTAAAGCTTCCGAGCGAGTCCGTCTAAAGATGAACATGGATAAGACGAAGATCATGTCAAATACCCATGTAGTGCCAACTGCCATTACAATCGGACGCTTTACGCTCAGAGTTGTTGTCTAGTTCCAGTCCTCTCGGCTCGGTTTGACCAGTGTGTGTCCTGAAATGTAGTCGCTCACTATGGGCCTCAATAGAAGTCACCCAAAGGGCAATGAAGATGGCTATGTTGGGAGTTTATCAGCGTGAAATAAATGGAGCCGACCCCAAGTAGATGTAGCTGACCCCAAGTAGATGTAGCTGACCTCAAGTAGATGGAGCCGACCTCAAATAAATGGAGCCGACCCCAAATAGTTGTAACTGTCCTCAAGTAGATGGAGCCGACCTCAAATAAATGGAGCCGACCCCAAGTAGATGTAGCTGACCTCAAGTAGATGTAGCCAACCTCAAGTAAAGGAAATCAACCCCAAGTAGATGTAGCCGAGCGCAATTAGATGTAGCCGACCCCAAGGTTATGGAGCCAACCCCAAGTAGATGTAGCCGACTTCAAGTGGATGGAGCCGACCCCAAGTAGTTGTAACCGACCTCAAGTAGATGGAGCCGACCCCAAGTTGATGAAGCCGACTTCATGTAGATGGAGCCGACCACAAGTAGTTGTAACCGACCTCAAGTAGATGGAGCCGATCTCAAATAAATGGAGCCGACCCCAAGTAGATGTAGCACGGCATGGTTATGACTTATGACTATACTGCCGTGATTCTTAAAAAGGCAGGCAAATATTGAAAATTTTATGAAAAAGACTGCCTAAAAGGTACGGTAAAAAGCACGGTAGTATATTGCGATAGTTTTGTTAAATTAAACATTATTAGTTCAGTTTAAGCAATGAAGAAACCATATTTTCAATAATTGAAACAACCAAATTTTTTTTATAAATGTGGTCGGACTGCAAAAACTGCCAGGCTAAGGTGAGGCCGACCAAGACGTACGTCAACAGGGTTAATTTAGCTATAATAATCCGTTTTTAGGGTTCCGTAGCCAAATGGCAAAAAACGGAACCCTTATAGATTCGTCATGTCCGTCCGTCTGTCTGTCTGTCCGTCCGTATGTCACAGCCACTTTTTTCCGATACTATAAGAGCTATACTGTTGAAATTTGGTAAGTAGATGTATTCTGTGAACCGCATTAAGATTTTCACACAAAAATCGAAAAAAAACATTAAGTTTTAGGGGTCCCCATACTCAGAACTGAAACTCAAAAATTTTTTTTTCATCAAACCTATACGTGTGGGGTATCTGGATAGGTCTTTAAAAATGATATTGAGGTTTCTAATATCATTTTTTTCTAAACTGAAGAGTTTGCGCGAGAGACGCTTCCAAAGTGGTAAAATGTGTCCCCCCCCCCTGTAACTTCTAAAATAAGAGAATGATAAAACTAAAAAAAATATATGATGTACATTACCATGTAAACTTCCACCGAAAATTTGTTTGAACGAGATCTAGTAAGTAGTTTTTTTTTTAATACGTCATAAATCGTAAACCGCAATTTATTTCACGGAACCCTTCATGTGCGAGTCCGACTCGCACTTGGCCGCTTTTTTCATTCCATTTTTCGATGACGTAAAATGCAGCAGTCACGTGGTACCACAAATTCGGTCGGACACAGGAACCTGCCAACACTGGATTTGGCCGACCATTTTTTTTTTACTGACCTCAAAGCCAGCTATCCTACCATACAAGTTTCATTCTATTTTTCGATGAATTTTTGCACTACTTTTTTGCCATTTGCGCAAAATTTGCCAAGTTAAGCCGCGGCCGACCAAGAGCAGTTGAAGTGACTAAAAGTCAGCTACCCATACAGAGTAGGCATTTTCTATTTTTTTATCACGTAGGGTTTCATGCGGTCGGCCACCGGACTATATACACTCTGAGCATAAGGTAGTTTTTGGCTTGCATGTTGGTTACAGAATTTACTGATACAGTTTTATTCCCAATAAGTCTTATTCCCTTCAGATAATAAAGCTTATTTACTAAAAATAATTGATTTAACTTTCATAAATTTTCCACATTTACCTTTGTTGTTATTGTTATTTCTGATAAATGTTGATACAACTATGGCCTGGATATAATTCATTTATATGTGATTGTGTCCCACTTTGTTAGCTAAATAGTAATAATTTAACCTCTTGTATAAGGTCAAAATTTATATGTAAAACGAATAGGTTAAAATGTTTGATACCTAAGCATACAATGGGTTAGTAAGAATCCAATCTGTAGTCACCAGCATAAATATATGATGGAACAAAGGCCGCAAAAATATCTGATGACAACTCTTATTCCGAGAGCCGTAAGAGCATGTCAGATATTTTTGCGGCCTTTGATTCATCATTATATTGATTCCGGTGACTGTACAGGTTTAAAGTATTGATCATGAAGATATTAGACCATAAAAGGTTATATGGGCATATTATAATAAGACACAATATAAACTCAAATAAGGTGAAAGGAATGAATATAAATAAAATATTAATTAATTTTGTATATTATGTATTCTGAAGTTTGCTCACAAAGCTAAATTAATTACATAAATACACAATTTAATGATAACTTTTATACAAGATATAATAGTACACAAAAAATTCATATTGAAATCATGTTGATGGAGCGGTATCAGTGAAAATAATGCTTAAAATACTTCCGACACTGGAAGGGAAATGAAATATCAGTATCACTAGAGATCCAGTAGTTGCAGCTAACACAAATACAATGTATCAAGCTATTGCAGGTTGCACTCAGTGGCCATAGACAGGACGCTTACAAAGACATTCAACTTTGTGATGATACATGTACACTTCTTTGTATAAAATTAACCAAATTTGATAACCATGAAATATATACATTTAAGTCTCCAAGTACATTTTTGATATTCTCATTGATGACAGTAAAAAAATATGCGTACCTAGTATCATAACGAAGCTACGTGTGAGGGGCGCCCGCGGGGCTCCGCTCGGGACAAATAAGGGCGAGGCTACAGACATGCGAGAGGATAACCGGGGCGGCCACGGCCAAGCGCGGCCCTCCCACTAATAATAAAATTTCCACAATTGTCTCTTCACAAGTTACTCGGTCTAGGGTGTTTAACATAACTTGCACTCTTAAACCATGATATATTTGTTAGTTTCGTCCACCCGGGGCGTGTGGGAGGCACTGGCGGCTCAGTGTCCTCAGTTTTCCATGGCGTATCTCCGCGTCCACTCCTTGGCGTTCCGGATGGCCTCGCTCTCGTTCACCTTCCACAGCTCGGCGACGTCGTTGGCCAGCGGGTCGTCGGGGTTCGGCGCCGACAGCAGCGCCTGGATCGACAACAGCACCGTGCGGATCTGCAGCGCCGGCGACCACTTGTCCTTCAGTATGTCCAAGCATATGCGACCTAGCCGATCTATGTTCGGGTGATATATTTTCGTTATAAACCTAACCTTAGGCGCCGACATCGGGTAATCCTCCGGCAGAAATAACTCTAATTTAAACAGTCCACCTTCAAATGGAGAGTCCTCTGGACCTGTGACGATTACGTGAAAGTAGCGTGCGTTTGTGTCGCTGGGCACCGCACTGATCCCGGGCACGGGCTCCTGCATCAGTCGCTGTGTCTCTTTGATTATTCTACGTGGTAAAGCTGCCATTTTAAATATGCGGTCTAGCGCAATTTGTCAAATGAAAGCGAGTAATCATATAATTGTATAAAATATCTAATTTTCTTTCCACTGCACGTGTTTACGACGATTAATGAGGCACGTCTTTAGAATTTACCAATTATAACAGCATTTTAACCATGATATTGCTGAAAACGCGACTACAAAAGCGATACAGATACTTCAATTTTCTTATTGTAGACTATAGACTTTTTCCATAAAGAACACGTGCAATATAGAAATGGATGCGTTCAACATTAATTACACGTAGTGATTGACAACATTGAAAACCGGTAAATTTTTGGAACGGTTTCAACAAAATTTTAAAAACATGTTGCATATATCTAAGAAAGTTTTTGTATAAAGCGAATATCGGATAGGTGTTTGTTAGTGTGCTATACGACATCCGTGTATTTTTTTCTTTGTCGTGGGAACCGCAGGTCTGGAAGTGGAAAGGGCTTTCTCACATACACATTATTTTCTGTAATGCGCTGACAACGAAAAAGCAGTATTGGCCGATATGTCAAGGTGTAATTGGATGTCGGCTATCGGTGCCGACTAGTGTTGTGGATAACGCTCATTTCGAGGCTTATAGACTCGAGCCTTAAAGACTCGATTCTGTTTAAGAACCGTGTTGGTTTATTTTACGCATATGAATGCAAAATATTGAGTTTTCGTCACTTGAGTCTTTACGCCTCGGGAGTCTTTAGGGTTCGAGTCTTTAAGCCTCAAAATGAGCGTTATCCACAACACTAGTGCCGACGCCTACATACATCGATATCGTGCTGGGTAATGTGAATGAGTTCTGGGTTCAAATAGTGGTGTGCCTTTACGTGCCTTTACTTTGTGAATTGACTTGTCTTATCTGTCGGCGATGTCAAAAATACTTCACTTCACTTCAAGTCAGATTGTCAAACAAAGTAATATAATGTTTTTTTCAAATCACATGTAAAATAAGTAGCGTGACTTAATAATTATTTATCTTACTTAGTACTATATCTTTTTACAAAACTAAGGAATCCGGGAACCTAGTGTAACTGTCTTTTAGGAAAAGGAAAACAGGTAGGTAGTAATAACCTAGTTATCGTGTTTGTATTTAGGAAACACATTCATAATAACGGTTGAAATAGTCGATTATAGTAATGAAACGCTTTATAAATATAGAGACACATTATTTTATGATACAGAATTCACCAATTAAAGAAAGAAAATGTGTTGCAATCGTTTTGAAATCAAGACAACACTACACCACCATACTTACCGGTGTTTAATAAGTCGGGCCTGCAAGAAAAAGCGCGCACTATGCCTCGATTTTGAAAGTGTTTTTTTCGGTTATTATGTTGAGGTAATTGGATTTCACAATACTTCTACTCACCTTCTCTAATCTAACGCATACATATGGCCCTCCTGCCAACATACTGTCCACGAAACTTGTTTCATACTGTAGTCTTCATTTGTTGGTGTCAAAACTTAACAACAATAATTTGGCACAGTAATAAGGGAGTATAATACCTGAACTGATTTAGTATATTTAATTTATATAGCCAATACAAAGAGGAAGCTCCCATTTATGTTCATCGGCAAATTGACTTACTTATCTTTAATATTATGTCATACATTTATCATCATATTTAATTATTAATTCATATGAGTTTAGTTTATGATGATATAGATTTTTGGGTTACCATGCATGGAAGTTTTATTCAATTACTTTAATAATTTGGTTTTTGCATTGATACTGGTTATTTTTTTTCGAATTTCAATTTCTTATAACAGGTGCTAATATTAATGATAATTAAAAAGAGACTTTGCAATAGTTGCTGCAAAAACTTGACTGTGGGATGTTAAAACTATTTACAAGTCCACTCAACAATATAAAAATCTTGAGAACCTTTAGTTTAACTTTTCCTGTTACTTACACTATAATATGTAAATTTTATTATGGGTGAATAGCCTGAATCTGAAGTGCAATAATCAATTTTTGATTTTGATTGTCCTTCATTCAATATAAATCAATATTAAGGCAATGCAGGTTCACTGAGCATAAGCGTGAGCGATATGGAAGTGTGTAACATCACTTTTTAGTACATACTAGCTGAACCCGCGAACTTCGTACCGCCATACAAAATGTATGAAAATAAAAACTTATTATTTTCCATACATTATTAGTTATTACTTATTAGGTGCGTCCACACCAAACGCACGCTCACCCGAGCGGCTCGCCCGAGCCCTCTTACCCGAGCCGCTCGGGCGAGCCGCTCGGGTGAGCGTACGTTCAGTGTGGACGCACACCGCGAAAATAATTTTCACGTTATTCATTTGAAAACGATAAATAAATAAATAAGTACATTGCCAGTAGCATGGCGCCGTGGCCCCTTTGATTTCGCCCAAAAAGCCGACAATGCTCGGTGATCGTGCGGCCACACAAAACAACCGTCCACACCTGCTCAGGCGCGCCAATCGCCGTCCACACTTAGCGCGCACGCTAGGGCTAGCCGCGCTCGCGCTCGGGTGAGCGTGCGTTTGGTGTGGACGCACCTATTCTGCTATTCGGAGTGAAGACAAATTCAACAAATCAAACATCATAAAAATTGGTTCAGCCGTTGTCAAGTTAAAAATGGTGTAACTAACACAACTTAGTTTTATATATATATATATATGCATATATATATATATTAATTGATTTTTGGAATACTGGATAATTTATTAAAAATCTATCTGGTTATTGTGTTAGAACAATAAAAAGCTATCCTTTAAAAAAAAAAACATAGATTGTCGTTGAAAATTACGAAATCTTGAACATTAAAGTTTATTTTTATGGTGATATTTAAGATTTTTTACAGAGTTACCAAGCCATTTTTTTATATTATGTTCGGTTATTGTGTTTCATTGTTTCTTTTTCAGTCTACAGTAAATTTTCTGTAGTAATTCTTCATTATTTCTTCACACTGGAAGCTCAAAAATCAATCTTTTCGTCAGACCGTGAACAGGCCGCCTCGCCTTAATAATTTTATCTTGTCCTCATTATTTTCAAAGGTATGGCGAGTGTGTGTGAGGCGCCACGGGCCGAAAATATCCCCAGTGATGTAGCAACCGTTGGAGACTCTTCAAACACTGGTGACACAGCTAACACTAGTGACAATGCCAGCACTAGCGACAATGTCAACACTAGCGACACCTCTAGGACTAGCGACACTGGGGACAGTGCCGGTGTCACGTTGACCGCGGCGCAGCGCGCGCGTATCGAGCGGCAGCGGCAGCGCGCGCGCGTCCTACATGATGCGAGACTCATAAAGCTACATCCTGCGTGAGTATTAGTAATCGTAGCCAACTCTATAATTAGTGACACAGCTAAACACTAGTGACAATGCCAACACTAGCGAAACCTCTAGGACTAGCGATACTGGAGACAGTGCCGGTGTCACGTTGACCGCGGCGCAGCACGCGCGCATCGAGTGGCAGCGGCAGCGCGCGATGATGCGAGACTCGTAAAGCTGCATCCTGCGTGAGTATTTTGTCGTAGCTAACTGGCCAACTCTAGCAATATCACTAACACAGTGATACCTCTAGCACTAGTGATACAACGAACACTCCTAGTGACACTGCCAACACTAATGATACATCTAGAACTAGCGATACTGGGGACAGCGGTTCCATTGGGTCCAACTCTAGCAATACTTGTAATACTAGCTTCAACACTTATGCCTTGGCCACGACTTTGGTCTTAAGCGACCTGCGACCAGCGTTCTATCTGTTCATTGCGCGGTCGAGACGCGCAACGCACTGTGGTTAGTTGGGATCAGGGACTGATTTCGGTTACGGTTATACCGGTATGAAACCGGTATTCCATTACGGTACCGTTATGTCGTAAAGGTTATGCGCGCCGCACGAACATAACGGTACCGTAACCGTTTTGAAATAACGGTTAGCGATACCAGTTTAAAACGATACCGTAACCTTTATAATACCGGTATTATAAAGGTTATCCAGAAAAGTAAGCGAGCTGGCACTCTACAGAGGAAGCATTGGCTACTAAACATTTAAAGACTAAAAGACAAAGCAGCAGAGCCTTTGCCGGCGGTTTGGCAACAACTCCAGGCCAAAGTCGATATATCGGTACCTTTAAATAGCGGTTACGGTACCGGAAAAAAAAAAGGTACCTTTATATTTCGCTAGCGAAATATAAAGGTTCCGCTACCGAAACCGCTATTTGACAACCGATATGACGTCGTACCGTTAAAATAGAATACCGGTATTTTTCGGTTATGCAGTCCCTGGTTGGGATCACGCGCAATGAACAGATAAACGATGGTCGCAGGTCTCTTAAGACCAAAGTCGTGGCCGAGCGGTAACACTAGTGACATCTGTAGCACTATTGACACTAATAATATTAGTAATACTAGTAGCACCTCTAAAACTAGCGACACCACTAACACAGTGACAGTGCCAACACTAACGACACTAGTGACACAGCTAACACTAGTGATACAGCAGAGATGCCCAATTAATAAATGAATTATAAAATAAATAAAATATAAAAGCGTTGTATTTCTCACAGATTACAAAAAATTACATATTGTTTGTTAGTAGAAACTTAAACTTAAATGACGTTGATAAAAAAAGTCGTGAGTCGATAGTTTTTTTTTTCGATATATTGCTTTCTTGTGCTATAATCCTTTGGAGGGTTGTGGTCGTGATCTTCCACGGTGACCAGCCGTCTTGGAAGATGTTTATTGTGAGTTGCTTCTGACTTGCTTTTGTTATTAGTTTTGAGGGAAGGCCGCGCCGTTCGTTGCTATTGTGTATCGTTATCGTGTCTTGTTTAGGGCTGAATATTTAATTGTGATGGGCGTAGGTATTAAGTTGTTATATTTTGCGTCTTGGTCTTCTTAGGTATTTGTTTCGATTTATTCTCGTGGGTTGCGGTGTTTGCTGTCTCTTCATTCTCTATGGCGACAGGAGATTCGGATAGACAACGTTTGTTCGAGTTTTTTTCAGTTGGGGCTTGGTTTTCCGGTTTTTTTGTTTTTAATGTGATTATTTTATCGTTGCGTAAAGCTACCCTTTTCCATGACTCCCGCTGTCGTTTCAACTCGTCTTGCAGTTCTTTTCGTTTTTCTTGAATGGCTGGAGAATAGTCTTGTTTTATATATATTCCCGTGTTCTCCAACCTGTTTTTGCTTCTAAGAAGCTCTAATTTTCGGCCCATTGTTGTAATAGTTACGATTACGACCACTGGCCTTATCTTGCTGTTATACCTTCCTAGCCTGGAAATATTTTCAATTTCCCATACCTGACACATTATATTCAGTTTGTCATTTATTACGTTATGTATTATTTTTTATAGCCCCTCGTAGTTGCGCTCAATTTCATCGACAAAAAGAGTATATTTTTCTGCCTTATTTTTTTATCAAAATAATCAATAGATATTTGCTGATTTTCGATTTTTTCTTCTAGCTGCTTTGTTCTGGTATCAAAACCGCTTAATTTCTCATCTATACTATTGATAATGGCTTCTTTAATGTGTTTTTCCATTTCCTTCATGTCTTGTTTCTGTTTATCTATGTCGGCTTCGATTTTTTGTAACATTCTTATTTATTTATTTAATCGTATGGCATTTAAAACTGAAACATAATAACTATAAATTAATTCTAAGGTTTGTCAGCCACTTGATAGCCTTGTCGCCAAGGGTGATCAGGTCTTCTGGAGGTCTACTAAATTAACTTTCTTATAATATCTTTTTTTTTTTTTTTTTTTTTTTTTTTTTTATGGACTTTCGGGCGTGTGCCCATAGCCATTCTCAAGTGAATAAAGGGAAGGAAATAATAGTTCGGAACGGATATCGGATTATCGGAATTTGGAAAGGATGATCAAGGCAGAAAAAATGGAATGGAAATATACATAAATATAAATTATATTATAGTTTGATATTATTTTCACAGATAAACTTAGCCAGAATATTATAAATATCTAGGTTAATAAGCAAAGAGGAAATGTCAGTGGGAAAGGGAACATGTTTAGATTGAAGGGCTTCCCAGAAAACAGTACGATCGTATAACGGGCAAGACAACATAATATGATTGACGTCAGCTTCCTGAGCACCACAGTCACATTTAGGCTCACTTATAATATTAAATTTAGCCAGATGAGAAGGAGCACACGTGTGGCCCAATCTCATACGAGATAAGCACGATATTTCACGTCTATTGAAAGTTTTTTGATTAAAAAACCAAGGCTTCAAGGGGATATCACTTTGGATCCTATGGTAATAGGCCCCTGTTTCCAGGCTGCTCCAAAACCAGAAAAACTCCCATGACAACTGAAGATACCTTTTGGGAAGTAAGAGCAGATCATGGCAGTAATTTTTATATGGTGATACATCGCCAGAAACAACAGCATCCACAGCCAAACTATCAGCCCTTTCGTTACCAGAGATGCCACAATGGCTTGGCAACCAGACAAAATTCACAATGAACCCCTTTAATTTACATGGCTCGGATCTCATATAATAATGGATAATTATTAGTCATTCTAAAAGGTGATTTAATTAAAAGTTGCAGACTGCTTTTAGAATCTGAAAAAATTACAGAGTTTTTTAAATTGAACATATAAACATATTCCACCGCTTTGAAAATGCCAAATAATTCCCCAGTAAAGACTGAAGACTCTGGAGGGAGTTTAATTTTAAGTACAGCATTAAACTGTTGGTGGAATACACCAACCCCAACACAGCTCAATGCTGAACTTTTAGATGCATCTGAATATATGTGATGCCAATCAGACCAATTTTCACCAACCAAATTGTTAAATACTGGCTTTGCGCTTACTCTGTCTTTAACGACACCAGAATCCAGAAAAACTTGCGGAGCAATGGTCAATGCATCAAAATCTTTTTCATAGATGGGAAGAGAGAGATATGTGACAGTAGGTGAAGTTAAACTCTGGTACTTAAGGTAGCTATTTATTATGCAAGGAGGACTTCTATTACGCCAATACGAAGATTTCTGTATGTGATTGTGAAGTAAAGATAATTTACTGATTAGAGGGTGATTAGAGAATTGCATGGACCTAAAAATAAATCTATCAGCTAGAAATTGACGTCTTAAGTGAATAGGCGGATCCACACACTCCACTTGCATTGCATTGGCAGGACTGGTCCTCATCGCACCAAGAACTGTCCTGAGAGCCTTGTTTTGGATAACATTTAACATGTTAAAGGCATCTTCAGTACCAGGAGTAAGAAGGAAAGAGCCATAATCTAAAACGCTCCTTATGACAGCATTATAAATTAGTTTTAAATAGAATGGGTGGCTCCCCCACCAAACACCAGCCAAGCATCTCAATATATTTAATGAACGTTCGCATCTGTTCCTCACGTAATTACAATGATCTTTGGCTGAAAGTTTGTAGTCTAAAACAATTCCCAAATATTTAACTTCCTTGCAGAAAGAAATTGTAGATCCATCGTACGTTAAATTGACATCTACGGATTTTTTTCTAGGAGAAAATAAAATTGCTGAAGATTTTGGAACTGACAGATCCAAGCCATTCTTATCCAAATACATTTTCAAATGTTGTAAATTGCAGTTCATAATCTCACAGGCATTATGAATAGATTTATTATTACAATATAATACTATATCATCAGCATATTGAATAACGGATATAGAATCAGTCAAATGAGGAAGTAAGTCGTACGTGTAAACGTTAAAAAGTAAAGGACTAAGGACAGACCCTTGCGGTAGCCCTTTCCAAACTGTTCTATATAAAACTTCGGAATCTAAATTTAATCTGATAAAGCGTTCAGAGAACATAGCGGAAATCAAAACACACAAGCGACTTGGAACTCCCAATAACAACAGCTTATTAACTAAAATTGAAATATTTACATTATCATAAGCCGAATTGATATCTACAAAACAAGCCACCACAGACTCATGTTCGGAGAATGCCAGAAGTACATCAGCTACTAACAAACTAACACAATCTAAAGTGCTTCTGGACTTCCGAAAGCCATATTGAATATTTGGTAATAAGCGTTTACTTTCAATAAACCACTCCAATCGATTTTTAACCAAGTGTTCCATGACTTTGATTAAAACCGATGACAAAGCAATAGGACGATAGGAATTTGGATCAGAACGGGATTTATTTGGTTTAACAAGTGGTAACACTAATTGTATTTTCCATTTGGCAGGAATATCACCTGTCAAAAAGACAACATTGATAAGGTCCAGATAATAACCTAAAACATTATCACTGGCATGTACCAAAAACGAATATGGAATACCGTCGCACCCCGGTGCGGAATCTACGACATACATGAGCACACTCTTCAACTCTAGCATTGAGAACGGACTGTTAAATCGCTGTATATCATTGTTATCAAAATCGGAAAAGTTAAAAAATTCGACACTTATAGGAAAAGGCAATGGTACAAAAGGAGGAGCTAATTTATTTAAGAATTGTTCAGCTACGGAAGGATCAATTTGGCCACTGGTTTCAACAAAGGCCCCCCTAAACATCCGAATCTTTTTCCAAACTTCGGAAGGGTGAGTACTAGGGCATATAGATGCACAAAATGACCGCCAACCCTCAAGCTTCTTTTTCTTTAAAAATTGTTTTGTTTCCTTCATGACAGCTAATAGGCTATTAAAATTTTCCTCATTCATATTATCATTATACAATAACTCACTCAGTTTTCTTTTTTTAACAGCTTCTGTACATTCAGAATCCCACCAAGGCGGACTGAGGATATCAAACTGAGAGGACTTCTTTCTAGACGGAAATACTTCATCTGCTACTTCAATCAGAAGCTTAGCAAAAGCATCAGATGATTGCAAAACTTGATTTTGGGACACCTCGGGCAAATGTGCCAACTTTTCATCCAAATGTTCTCTAAAATGTTGCCATTTGTCTTCCTGGAGCTTATAACCCAAAAGCGGTGATCTTTTAATCAGTGGTTTGTTTTTGAAAGGGAAAGAGATTAAGATCGGAAAATGATCGCTACCATAAGAAAATGGAAGGACCTCCCAAAATACTGAGACTGCAATTGATGCACTACAAATTGACAAATCTATGGCACTAGGATTCTCATTTGGAGCAGATCGACGCGTGGGGGCTCCAGAGTTTAAGATACACAAATTAAAATGATGAACCATATCAATTATTTCTTCTCCTAAATTACTCGAATTGATGCATCCCCATGTAGGATGATGGCAATTAAAATCACCTAAAATTATGAAAGGGGAAGGAAGGGATGATATTATGCTTCTAATTTCTCTAAGAATGACTAATGAAGGATGAGGAATATACACTGAAACTATGCAGATGTTATTTACAATGGCTGAAATAATGGAATAATCATTACTATGTGATAATGAATGATATGAAAAATTAAATGATTTTTTAATAAGAATGGCTACACCACCATATCCATCCGATCTATCTTCACGGAGACATGAATAGCCAGGAATTCTGAAACATGACTCAGATCGGAGCCACGTTTCTGAAAGTGTAATAACAAATGGATCATATTTCCTAATTAAATGAAGTAAATCTGATTTCTTATTATTGATACTATGACAATTCCACTGGAGAACTTTGGATTTGTTCGCCATTATTGAAATTGAAGACTTTAGATAATAAACTAATTAACTGTGCAATGATGTTCGGTTCTGAATTCATATTACTATTACTATTGGAAAATATCTTAAGGATTTCTAGAATGATATCCTTAGTAGATTGTTCTTTTGGTTGACTTAATAATGCACTACCATTCCCTGAAGCTGATTGCATATTGTAGTCTTTTGACAAATTATGATGTGCCTGAGAGTCATAACCCTTTTGAGGCTTAGGTATATTTCTAGGTTTGAGAAAAACTGTCTTTTTATAAGACTGTGAAGCTGTGTGTGTCTGTGTGTGAGATGGACTATTTATTACAGTCTGGAAGGATGGAGGAGTAGCCATGACTACATCAGCATAAGGTTTAGTTACTGAAGGATGTAATTTTGATGCTTCTGCATAAGATATTGCACTTTGGGCCATAGTTAGTTTAATATTCTTTTGGCGTTCAAACTCGGGACAGCGTTTATTTATTGCAAAATGAAGACCAGAGCACAAGCAACAAGATGCACAATCCTCCTCAATGTTACATGAAGAGCCAGTGTGCCCTTGCCCACATTTATAACAGCGCGGCTTTGATCTGCATTGCATCTGCGTGTGTCCAAAACGGCAGCAATTGAAACATTGGATGGTGGGAAAGACATATAAATCTACAAGGAGAGAATTGTAACACATAAATATACGTTTCGGGAGAACCTGTCCATCAAATGTAAGAACTACAGATTGAGATGGCTTCCACACGGGGGAACCATCCACCATGACTTTATAATTAAGTCTTCTCAACTTTATAACATCACCACAACCGACAGGTACACTGATGTTTTCTTTAACCTCGTCTAAAGACCACTCTGCTGGTACGCCCTTTATTACTCCCATTCTTATCACATGAAATGATGGAATAAACGATTTGTATTTGTTGTCAGTAAGTCTTTTGTCATTGAGAAAATCGTTTGCATCCTGGTATTTCGTAAATGAAAGGGTGACTCTATTCCGTCCAATGCGTTTGACACTGCCATTAACAATGTTTTTAAAGTTAAGTTTTTTTAGTAGGTTCCCAAAAGCCATGGAGTGAATAGAAGCGCCATCATTGGGCGACTCTTGCTGTTTCTGGATATGAATTACATAAGGAGAACAATCCGAAGGAATGAACTGCTTCCTAAACATGTCTGTGGGCTGGGAAACTGTGTCTGTACCTGTAACTGGGAGCTGAGCCTGTACTGATGAAACTGGAGCTGACGCTGGAGGAGGGAGAGGGACTTGAATTTGAATGCTTTCCGGTTTAATGGAAGAATCCTGACAATTACAATCATCCCGGAGCGAATCTCTATCTCTATTTGTTTCTGCATTTTTGCTACGCTTCTTTTTATTACAATGACGGCATATTTTTCTAGTTACTGACTTACGTTTCCTAAAGCCAGAAGATTTGGAACTAGCATCAGTGTCCATACCATCAGATTTCTTATCATGGTCACTATAAATAGTGACCGTATGTGAAACATCAGGGACCAAGTGGCCTCCCCCTGGGTCAACAGGGGGATCCATGGTGAAAATATATACAAAAACTTACCAAATCTATGAAGTTATATACACAAATACATAAAAACTAACTACTGATAATATTTACAAATGAATTATCCTGCGTTGACCACTATAAATATAAAAAAATTTGTAACTCGAGAAAAACACGCGCGTTCACCTCGAAGTTTCCCGCCCTTTTTCCTTATAATATCTTCTATTATACTTCTACCGTACGCCAAAACATTTGGTCGAAGTACGAGCGAGCCTGACAGCTTGCCGCTAGTGCGCGCAGTACCGCAATTTGCCGCTAGGTGTCGTGTCAAGGGTCGATTGAATGACTGCTGATTATTGTAGTTATTCGAGGTTACTTTTATGACAATTATTCGAGTAAGCCCTTCTGGAATTTGTCAGTTGCATTAACTGACCTACGTTCTACTTAGATGTCAAGTATATATCGCTGTTTTCGCGAATACTTCTCCTTGTTCGCCTTTTGAATGAAATCCGTTGGAGACACTTTCTTCGAGATTTTAGTACTTATTACGAAGTTTCGGCGTACAATAACAGTTACATGTAGTAATCACCACTAGTTTCACGTATTAATAGCGCTCTTCAGAGTAATTGGAGTGATTTACTATTTTATTATTCGAAATTGTCACAGAGCCGATGTAAACAGTAGCACAGTGGCGCCATCTCAAATATATACCCTTTAATTATGAATTATTGATGTCCACAGAGTACAAGAAGCGTTGTCCTCAGTCGGAGCGACAACGCGGGCCCGCGACACGGGAGGCGGGTTCCTACTGGACGAGGAGGAGCCCGAGCCGCGTGTCCAGCGCGCGCAGGCGCCCGCCCCGCTCGTGCACGTCAGCGAGCAGCCGCACTGCCTCGAGTGCGAGAAACCGTTCCCCTTGTCGTATTTGTTCGACACATTCGATTACAGCGTGTGTGATGCGTGCAAGTAAGTTAGCTACTAATATATTTTTTTTAATTTTTTTTTGCGGACAATCATACACAAATCAACCTAGTCCCAAACTAAGCAAAGCTTGTACTATGGGTACTAGACGACGATATAGATACTTATATAGAGAAATAAATACTTAAACATCCATGACTCAGAAACAAATATTCGTGCTCATCACACAAATAAATGCCCTTACCGGGATTCGAACCCAGGACCTCTTGCTTCGTAGGCAGGTTCACTACCAACTAGGCTAAAGCGGTCGTCAATATGATCCCGCTTCTGATATTCCATTATAGGTTTGGGAATAGATTATCTGTCAATGTATACACACTTTGGCGTAATTAATATGGCAAAACTGTCTCCACCATGCACAGACTTCGCGTTGAGTAATATCTTTTCAGGGTTCAGACAGTAGGTAATTATAATTCCACTACCGAGGGCTGCTCGTATACAATCTCAATAAGTGGCCGAGAGAGAAACCTATATATTTGGTCTCTGTCCTAGTTTCACCATTTTTGTTTGGCGCAGGAACGAGGAATCCCACTCGCTGATAACCCGCACGGAAGCCAAGACAGAGTTCCTGCTGAAAGACTGCGACCTGGACAAGCGCGAGCCTCCCCTGCGCTGCATACGTCGCCGCAACCCGCACAAGGCTCACTATAGCGACATGCGCCTGTATCTGCGCCCGCAGGTATAACACCAAGTCCATTTGTAACCTTGCACAGGTTCCAGTTACCCTGCACACAGGACTTTACCCAGGCATAGGTTATCCTTCACAGGTATCTTTAAATAGGTGCATTTACCCAACACTAGTATGGTCACCCTGTGTAGCAAGAGGAGATTGATTGGTCATACGTCATACACCTACGACATGCCAATTCTACTTCTCATATCAGCCGAAAGACGTCTACTGTTGGACGTAGGGCTCCACCAAAGAGCCACTTCTCATATATAATACCTAAATAAGTTTTTTTCTTGGTCGTTGCCATGGTATCTCCTGTACAAATAGATGATTTATTTTTGTCACAATAGCAAACCCATTTTATGACACGGCATATCCTTAACATGCTAGTCCATATTATCACAACTAAGAAACTCACAGAATAACATCAGAACAAGTTGTTTGACCTGTGTTACTGTTAAGGCTTTACACAATGGGCTATCATCTCACTAAACTGCGTCCTGTGCTGAGGCCACGATGGCCCATTGTGCGGAAGACAGACCAAGCACAATCAAATCTCCAATCCCATTGTCTTAATGCCCCCCAATACGCAATAAAGTTTAAATAAATAAACCCTTCCTAGGCACAGGCAGTCACATCTCATCCATTAATCTTTTAACAGGTAGAGGCCCGTGCGCTTGAAGTATGGGGTACCGAAGAGGCCCTAGAAGAAGAGCGCGAAGCCCGCGTCCACCGGCGCGAGAAAGTACAAGAGACCAGCACGAAACGTCGTCTCCGCGAGTTGCGTATGGCGGCGCGCTCGTCGCTGTTCGAGGGCCGGCGCGCTGCGCACGCGCACGAGCACGAGTGGGCCGCCGAGACGTACGACGAGGACAGCGACAGTTATAGTAGGGTGTGCGACACGTGCGGACATACTGAGACTTATGAGAAGATGTAGTGACGTTATTGTGAAAGTGAGATTTTAACCGTGCAAAGTTGTCTAAGCTAGAATAAGGCAATAATTTTAGATACCTAATTATATATAGAAGATCAGATAACTCCGAAGCTAGATTTAGTGCGTTGCGGACGCCCTAACGTCAACATATCTAAAGGTGGGTACGAATTTGAACGACTCAGCCTGACATGCTCACCCCTGCGCGCGAGCAATTTGTTGTAGTTAAACATGCGCGGGCGAGGCAGCGTGCTCGCGGTGAGCTGTCATTGTGCGTCGTCCGAAATGGCGTCGGACACGGTGACAGCCGCGGTTTATCATAATTCACCGAATTATTAACAATTTTGAATTGACACAGTTTTATTTTAATAAATTTACTAATAAAAACACGCATTGGCTCAGCAACTTGAACAAATTTGTACGCGCCTCGCCCACAGACAAGTATAAACTTGTCATACTGCCCGCGGCACGCTCGGATACACGCCCAAATTACGCTCGGCACGCACACCGAGGCGCCTTTGAGCACGTGCGGTCAACGGACCGACTCTCGGCGGCTCGCCGCGCGCCGCTCGCGCACAGCGCGTGAGCGCGTACGAATTTGAGCAAAATAGGTGAGCCGTGCGTGCCTCAACCCGAGGCTGCTCTAATTCGCACAATCGCCACATTTTAACTGTGCAAAGTTGTCTAGAATATGGCATTCATTTAGATACCGCGAAACGCCAACTGCATTCGTTCATAGATGCATATCTCCGAGGCCCAGCTACATCGGACCGATATTAAGATAACATTGCAAACACATTGTCGACTCATATAACAAGTAGTCCAAAGGCGCCTCGTGTTATGTGCACGCTATACATGGAAAAGCAACACTTGTATTCGCATTTCGTTTCCATAAGACAAATTTTTAGCAATATGTGACGTCAAAGCAGATTTTTTTCGAATGTGTGAATTAGGTGTAATACTTTTAATTTATTGCCTTAAAATAAGTAGGTAGGTACTTTGAGATATAGTACTCATACCATTGCTACAATTTTGGTAACGAACCTTGTCAATGTTATATATAATTGTTTGATGTTAAATTAATTTAATGATATGTCTTATTTACAAACTCCAATAATCATACATTTCTATACATATATTTTTAACTTCTACCTCGTAGTTCTAAGCAATCATTTGTTTATTTGTATATGTGACCATTGTAGTATTTTACCTTTACAACGTCACGTGATTTTAAAAGTTGTCCAATCGCCATAAAATCGAAATTGAACGTCAAGTGCCCGCATGAAGATGGCTATTTGTTTTTCTCGCTGGCGAGATACACGTACAGAAGGCGAAAATTAATCGACTTTTGATTGACGTGTCCTTCGTCTTCATGATGCCGATTATCGCCAACATTATATCAAACATTTGTCCACAACTTGTTAGAAATGCTTGAAATAAATTAAGAATCTTCAAATTAAGAAACTCCTTACATCATAAGGCCGGCCACACACACACGGACACATATACAAAATTGTAAGGGGGGGGGGATCTGCTTATCCAGGCACGGGCTGGCTGTATTATGGTTTGCCACCGTCGTGTTATATAAAAAAAAAAACAGCCTAGTGCGAGTCGGACTCGCGCACGAAGGGTTCCGTACTATTATCAATAAAACTATTTAATTCTGTTTTTAGTATTTGTTGTTATAGCGGCAACAGAAATACATCATCTGTGAAAATTTCAACTGGAACTATCACGGTATCAATGAGATACAGCCTGGTGACAGACAGACGGACGTACAGCGCAGTCTTAGTAATAGGGTCCCGTTTTACTCTTTGAGTACGGAACCCTAAAAAGCACTATATAATTAGGTCCTGTGTGATATTTGAGAGCAACTCGTCGCCATAATTAATAATAACACCTACATATTTGGTGAAGACTAAAACTCCAAGAGAAGTGGGCCTAGCAATATATCGTATTGCCAACGTAAAGCATTTCTAGCAATGGGGAATGTGCATGGGACTTCAATTTCGAATAAATTGCACTCAATTGATGCGGATACACGTAGAAATATCACACCGAAGAAAAAAAAACGATTGTATTAGTTTTATCTCACGTTAAAATGACGAAAAATTTTTTTTGGATAAAATTACATAACAGTTACACAGAATATTGAATTAGAAGTGATATTTTGTAGGTATGACTGAAACGCAAATGTTGTGGAGATCATTGCAAATTAAAGACTTACTCCATAGAAAATGCGCCCAGGAATATTTGTTGTGACATCATAGCATAAGCCAGTTTAATATAGAGCGTTTTCGGGGGGTGCTGGCGCGTGCAGATTTCTAATGCATATAACATCAGAAAAATAAATCATAAGAAAATTTTCGTGCTACAGTTGTTTTAATGCTGGATTATACTTGTTTGATTTTCGTAATAAAATAAAAAGATGCACGTTCCCTATTAAAACGTGACGAATGAACGTGAGTAGGCGATAAGACGTACATAGAAACTAAGTTAAAATGTTATTGTAAGTCAATAAAAGTCTAATTTAAAAAAAGATTGTATAATTTATTCTAGCCGGGAGCTCGATGGGCCGTGGCTTGTCATGTACAATGTACAGATGCTTGTAAAATTATGGCCTAGGCCATTAATACACCTAGAAATTTCTCACAACAACCTAGAGACGCAGCTATTAGATGGAAACAGACAGCTAACATTCAATTCATGTGAAGGCGGTTGTTATGACAGATTGATGGGTGCATAGAACGCTTCCTCGTTTATGGACGAGCGGGCGATAAGCGGCGCGGCGCAGGCATGCGCGTTTTATGCATGCTTCGCGCGCCGCATGTCCATAAAGGAGGCCATAGGCGGATAACAGGTAGCGTTGCGCGTTTAGAAACTTGTATGACGCTATAGATGAAACGCGTGACCTTCACACGTCAATTGCACGCATTGCATGTGTAAAGGCAATTCGTTCACCCTAATTGATCATTTCTAAGCGTAGAAAAAAAATACTTTGCCCAATGTTAGATGACCAAGGGTTCCATAAAATGTACGTTTCAACAATCCGTGTCTTTCTCCGATGCATGAACGCGAGAAAGAGAGATACATGGATGTGGATTATTAGGCCGTACATTATATGGATTCCCAGCCTAGCTAGCATGATCGCGTATAGGTCAGACAGCATTTGTCGCTCTGGCACTTACATCTTACATACTTGCTAATAAGGGAGGAATGCTTTATTCGGACCAAGGATCGGACAAACGCCCGTCATTATCAAAACATAACCCTGTTCCTTACAGCAGAGACTTCCTTATGATGTTACGATACTATATTTTATATTATTTATTTATTACAAAATATGTGTACCTAGTTGGAAAAAAAATTGGTCTATATATTTTATTGGCGTAAGTGATTTTTTCTCGAACACAGACACCGGAATGTCAATCATTAATAAAATTGCCGTTGAATACATATAAATTATAGTACAATAAATCTCCGATTAGCCGATTTTTGTACACTCAGCGTCAAATACTCTGTAGCAGTCAAATTGGCCAAATAGTTCGGTACACCATACTAAATATATGGTACCGAACTATTTGGCTACTTTGGTTGCTACAAAGTATTTGACGCTGAGTATACATGCCATCAGATCTACAGTTATGGTCCGATTTTGATAAATGATATGTCATTCGATTCGTCTAATGCTGGAGATTTGCAATAAGGTTTCCGTATTTTTTTTTTATCGAAAAAGTACCTACTAAAATATAAATTTTAAGAAACTACTGTGCGTTGACCAGGGACTGATTTCGGTTACGGTTATACCGGTATTCCATTACGGTACCGTTATGTCGTAAAGGTTATGCGCGCCGCGCGAAAATGAAATGAAATGAAATGAAATATTTATTATTAACATATACAGACAGACATTCACAAACATAACTGTGGTCCCACACTAGGCTAGGCCTGTCCCGTGGAGACCAAGACAAATACTGCAAGACTTAGCATGAAAACAAGACAAAGTAAAAAGAGAAAAGAGAAAAAAAAAATACAATTAGAAACTAACAATTAATTAATTATATTAGGGTGCTTGTCTGCGGTGATGTATGTGTAGTGTGTAGTGTATGTATGTAATGTATGTGAGTGTATGTTATGATATTACATTAATGATTGTTTCCGATTGCTCGTAGTTCCAAGGTAACAATAGAGATTGGATTTTAATTTAAAATAACGGTACCGTAACCGTTTTGAAATAAAGGTTAGCGGTACCAGTTTTAAACGATACCGTAACCTTTATAATACCGGTATTATAAAGGTTATCGAGAAAAGTAAGCGAGCTGGCACTCTACAGAGGAAGCATTGGCTACTAAACATTTAAAGATAAAAAGACAAAGCAGCAGAGCCTATGCCGGCGGTTTGGCAACAACTCCAGGCCAAAGTCGATATATCGGTACCTTTAAATAGCGGTTACGGTACCGGAAAAAATAAAGGTACCTTTATATTTCGGTAGCGAAATATAAAGGTTCCGCTACCGAAACCGCTATGACGTCATACCGTTACAATAGAATACCGGTATTTTTCGGTTATGCAGTCCCTGGCGCTGACCACGAGACTGGCTGCGTGACTTCACGTGACGTAACTCCTGTTTTGACTCGAGATGACAATGTAAAATAATAAACAAGGATTGAACTCAAACCTTTACCTACTAAGTTCTTCAGCATGATATTACAATTACATCGCTAGGAAAATTAAGGAAATAAACGATCTTTTAAACAATATTTAACAGACGTATTGTGTCAAGTGTGGATTAATTTTTATTTGCCTTGGATTTTTTTACTTCATAAAAGTTTATATATGCTAGTCTCAGAAACTATACCCATCCTATTCTAAAAACCCTTTCTTCAGTAAGTTATATGTGTAGAATGGACCTACAGGATTATGTGCTATATTTTATCCCGTGGCTTCGCCTAGGTTCTTTGTATATGCGGCGGAGCCGCGCGGGCAGCTAGTATTTTTATTAACAATATACCTAAGGAAGTCTCTTCTGTACGGAACAGTTGTTTTGAAAATTTTGGGCTTTTGTCCGATCTTGATTCGGACACAAACACAATCATGCCGCTAGGCTGGACCCAGAGCTCGGCCATGACTGCGACCAGCGGTGCGCCATACGTTGGAGCGAGAGGCCGCATTCCAATCTCTCGCCCCCACGTATGGTGGCGTCAGCAGCTATAAGAAATCTGAGATCAAAGTATCTTGATCGCTGAAGTTGCACATCTTCACGAGTATGAACGGATTAGGTACGCCAAAAACGATGATTTACCAATCGTGTCATATAAAGATTCAACCGCGAAATGCCATGTTACCAGCCTCATAATAGGGTGCTGTAATGTCAAAAATCGCGCCGCAAAAATTGCATTTCATTGGCAATGTCAACCTTCAACACCATCTAGTGAGATTGCTATTTTAGCACACAAATTTTATAGATTTCGGCAGTTTATTATTAACTCCCGTTTTACTGGGAACAGTGAACGAAGTCTAGATGGTAACAAATATTTTTTTTACAAATCTTAAGAATTAAATAAGTGCTTTACAACTAAATGCAAGAAATGCAGTGTTAGATGGCCTTCAGGTCTTCGGGGAGCTCGTTCTTGGGGTGCTTGTTTTCAAAGTGCTGCTTGTAGGTCTTGGGGTCCGGCATCTGCGCCTGAGAATTGACAATACAGTGACATTAGCACATGTATTCTACTGAGAAAACAGGCCCATAAACTTTTTAGACCCACACAATTTTGTCTGAAGACACAAAACTGTCACGTTTTTTGGAGAACCTGCTCTAAGCTAAACATAATTTTTACGAAACAGGACTTAATCGTGTATAATTAATTCTATGTATTTAAGTACTTAATATTATTATGTATCTCCTGTTTAAATTCACGGGACAAAGCCCGGTCCTTTGGAAGGCGTGCGTGGGGATATAGATCCAACACGTAGAGGCCCTTTGGAGACGAAGTTTAATGTGATGTAATACACTAATATTATTATTATATTATACTATATACACTGGCACGCTGGTCAGACGATATAACAAAAGTGGTAGGGGCCAGCTGGTTGTGGAAGGCCCAAGACAGAGTGAAGTGGAAGATTCTGGAAGAGGCCTTTACCTCCTAAGGGTTCTGGTGTGATTTACTACAAAAATTTATATTTAAATCCTAGATTAAGTTATTGTAAAATTAGCTGTCATACCCAGAAATAAAAAGGATTTTTTAATTTTTATTTTTTTAATTTAAGTACTTATTTATCTATGTAAGTATGTTTATCGTAGTCTAGAACCCGTACAAGCTTTGCTTAGTTTGGGACTAGGTTAATTTGTGTAAGATTGTCCCCAAATATTTATTTCTTTATCCATGTTTAACGAACACCGCTTATGATTACAGACGGTTTGGTACAATCCAGCCTAATAAGTCCCGTTTATTCAAAATAATGTTGTTCAATTGTTTATAGTGATGGTTCAAGCCAGATGCATACTTCTTGGACTGAAGTGTTGTGAAGCAATAACAGTTTCCGTACAATTACATTCACATTCCTCTGAAATATATTAGTGACAGCTCTGGTTGTGTCAGGCGTCAGAGCCTATCAGGCCCCCATTTCACCAAATCGACAATTGTCGCCTGACAATGACACTTCGACTTACATGGCTGCGTCGACAGGTGAAGGTGGTTGCTGGACAGCTTATTGACCCAGCAATGTATGTGGAATTTTCATTGTCAGGTGACAATTGTCAAGATGGTGAAATAGGGCCCAGATAGCATCACGTCAGATAAGAATGAATCCGGATAAACACCAGCGGTTCTGAGAAGCTGATTAGTGGGGTTGGAAATAAATTAATTGGAAAGTTCATAAAAGTAACACATGCAACCTTTGAATATTACTTGATTGCTCTGCTCTATTATTTGACCTATAATTATGTTCCTTTAGACAAAGAGGAATTGCTTTGAAAGAAAATATTCAGAACTGTATATTTTTGGATCACCCTTCTGTTTACACGAAAATTTTCTCCCATCTTAGGTTTGGCACCAAAATTCTGACAACCCAACCCTTTAGAAGTGTAGTCTACTTATTACCATCCATATGCTTGTTTACTACGATTTAGGTATTGAAAGAACAGCTGTTGCTAGAATAATAAATACTGCTAGTGGCAATCAGGCACAGTCTGAACAAATATGATTATTTGTTGATATTTCAATACGTCATTTTAACAACACTCACTTTTATTCCATTGTTAGTGAAAATTGATAAAGCTTGTGCAAACTGGCAGTTGGTCAATATCAGTATTCACATACTAGGGCTAATGAATCATATTAAAAGAATAAACATGAGAGATTAAAAGATAAATGCCTTAATCTGAAACTGTGAAAGTGAATTATCACAATATTATTATCTCTTTAAGCCTGTCCACTGAGGACTTTGTTTCTGATTTAAAGTGTATGGTTGGCCAATCCATGTTTGCCTGCAAATTGTGCCTGTAATTTCGATCTACTGGTCAATGAAAGTCTTGATGATAATAAATGTTAGTTTTATCTAATTTTAAAGTTAGTTTCGTTTTGTTAATGTTAGTCTCAGACCTCATTTGATTGGACAATTTTAACATCTGCATATGAGGGGTTGAAGAAACTGCTCTTAACTAATTCTATTATTTATATTGATGGTTTACAGTTCCAGGGTGCTGTGGTTTTCAATTGGTTTTGTTGACATAGTATCAAAAATAAAAAGCTGTGACTGCGAAAAAAGACGCGACTAAAATGATTTGCTGATGCCAGTCATGCTGGTCTTGTACTACATGTTAGCTAGCACACATAGTAGCTAAGATACCTTGCAGAGCACGCAGACGTGGACGAGTGCCTTCTGGGCGGCCTTCTTCTGGTCGGTGGCGCTGTGCCCCTGCTGTTTCTTTAGCTTGGACTGCTTCTCCGCTGCCTTCGCCTGCGACTGCAGCTTCTGCTGTCCGCGAGCCATCTGTGCAACCAAACAAACTCTGCACAGCTTTCACCAGCTACGCGACGCTCGTGATGTCGTCTCGACTCCGCGCTTCGACTGACATCAGAAATTAAACATAGTTCACGCATTCTAACTAATTCCGTGCGTTCTACGTGTATTGCTACGTGACTACGTCTTTTTTACGACTTGATATGGTTAAAACGTGGTTACCTTCTTTAGGGAAAGCTCTGTCCGGTGGTAGAACTCGAACCGAAAACTAGTCTCGCACCTATTAGAAACTGGGTTAACTTTAGACCCTAGTTCAGTCTTGGCGTACGTAAATGTGATAGAATTGGGGGCAGAAAAATAATACTGGTGAATGGTGAAATGAATTTCTGAGATTACCTACAGTCACATCACAAAATTTAGACAATGGTGGATGACAGCATCGCCAGGCGACGAGTGCGTTTCGCTTATGCTTAAATCCTCCGAAACAACGCACAAACGGACGGACGAGCGGGGACGTCAAATAATTTGACTCAAACGGTATGACAAGATGACGCATGTGACAAATAGATTGTAAACAAATAAAACGCCTTAGAACTGTCAGTGACCGATGTGTATTTTCGTGCAAATATTTTACTGCGGTGAGTACGCTTTAATTAAAGCTTTTTAAAAAATATTAGTGCCTTCATTCATTGCAATAAACCACAATAACGATATTAAATCTCATCACCATTATTGCATCGGGTATACTTTTAGGTTAGGCCCGTACGAATGCTCTGTGCGAGGCGAGTATGGAGCCGCGCGGGCTCCCTTCACAGGGGGCTTGCGAGCGGCGGCGACAGTCCTTTAAAACGGTTACTGGACGGTGCGGCGACGTACGGTGAGCCGGCGACACAAGGCGAAGGAGAACTGCAGTGGGCGACCCAGCCTTACGCACGGCGCGGTCCTGAGCCGCCAGTGCGCCGCGAGGAGCCGGCTGATACGACAGTGCTGTTGTTCCCGGGGCAAGGCTCGCAGCACGTGGGCATGGGCCGCAAGCTGGCGCATTTACCCGCTGCTAGAGACCTGTACAAACTCGCTTCTAGCATATTGGGGTAAGCATTGCAAATTCAAATATAATTTTTAGTTGTTAGTGCATATTACCAAAATAGTGTCACATAAACTGAATAGTCATCAAGTGTTGCCAAAGTGCCTTTGAACACAGCTTCACACATCTCTGGCAAATATTCATCTCAATAGATTCAAAACTCTCAAACTAGCATTTATGGTCACATTCAGCACTCAAAAGCATTAATGATATATATAGATTTTAGAAAGAGAATATGAACCTTATGTAATGTACCTATGAAAGCAATAAATTACTGAATACTGAACAATAGTACATTACATCAGAGGCCGGAAAAACATGTTTTCACGCTGAGGCATATATAGTGCTTTTCTCAAACAAGCAATGAAATAAATAAATAAAAATCCTCAAATCAAACTAATTTTCATGGCTGAATGCCGTGATGCTGTGCCACAAATAGTGGAATGAAAATTAAAAAGTTACTTTGCAGGCCTAGGCCTGAAAACTTATATGAAATCCCATTTCAGGCCGCCTCGAGATGCTGCGCCCGAAAAAGGATACTCCCGAGTCTAATATAAGGAACGCAAAGAGAATATTTCGTTGCATGTTTGAGAAAATTTGGTTTATATTTAAAAATACCTCTACTTGTCAGTCATTCAGATGTACTCTTTGTCTTTGAGTAATTATTTTAAGGACTTTTGTTGTACTGTAACTAAGAAGAATAAATGACTATTGCCATTATTCATAAACATCCATTAAACCAATTTTAGCTAAAATGCTGTTTTAGTTCATTTGTCTCTATTGAATCTGTCACTTGCATGTTGGGTGAAATTTTGGTTTCTGAGAAAAGAACAAAACAAGTCGCTACGTGTCGGCCCTCAAACTAACTCATCCATCTATTGCTTACTTTCTAGCCTTTACAACAATGTACTATTGTTGTCTGATGAAACAATCAATTATTGCAGATACGACGTGTGGCGCGTGTGCACCGAAGGCCCAGCGGACGAGCTAAACGCGCGCTGCCAGCCCGCCATCGTCGTCACTTCCCTCGCCGCCATAGAGGCGCTCCGTGACACGCGCCCCTCTGCGCTAGAGCGCGCGCGGGCCGCGGCCGGGTTCTCTCTCGGCGAGATTACCGCGCTGGTGTTTGCGGGGGCGTTGCCCCTTGAACGGGCGTTAAGACTGGCTGAGCTTAGGCAGACGGCTATGGCGGCGGCGGCGAAGAATCGTCCTCAGGTACTTATCTGTAGCTGTACATACACCACCATGCTCTACAGTGCTCTGTAGAGCACGAGTTAACAATGCTTTGTTAAGGTGGTCCGATTGCCATACAAAACGTTATTTGACATTCGCAGGCTAACGGCGTGATTTTTTAAGAAACTTATGTAACAAACTTTCATAAATTGGCTTTCCATTTGCGCGAAATTCCCCCTTTCCTAGAATAAACTTCTATAAAGTAGAAAAAAATCTGAAATTGGTTTGGGACGTGATATTTTGAAAAACAATTTTTGTCAAATTAATCTAGTTTAGTTTCAAGTTTCTTTATTTGGCCAAGTAACAAAATAACGTTACATCTAGCAAGTCATGATACATAACACTTTTCTCTTAATTTAATCATGCACTTATACTTAACCTAGTCCTGCCCAGGCTTTAAATTCTTACTTGCTAAATATGCCCGCTGTCATTCCTAAAGGACAATATAAATTATAGCGTTCCTGCCCAGAACAATTTTCGCTTAAATTTACAACTTGCATATAAAATATTTTACTTTTTTTTTTTTTGGGATACAAAGGTACTGTACTTTACTGATTTTGGCGGGTTTTAAGACAATATCTTTTGTTCAGTTAAAAGGACACTGGGCAGAACTAGCAAAATCCTCTTAGTTCTATTTGTCATTTTATGAGAACATTGGGTACATTTAAATAAATAAAAAATAGTTATTTATAATCAAACTTTTATTCTTTACTTAATCTTAACGGAGATCAATCACACTACTGTCCATGGTAAACTTAAGTAACAGCCTTTTTCTTTAATTCTAATTAATCAGTCTTGCCCAGAAGGGACCTTGAGTAAAAATAATCAACATATTCAAATATCAAAATATTTAAATCCTTTAGTTACTAAGTAACGTATCAAGTAGTTTTTCTTACCCTTAATATCACATGATTGCCGTTGAAATCATTCATTGAAAAAACTATTATGAAGAAATATATCGTCCACGTGATCGTCCTCGAGAACCTCCACGAGATCGCCCACGAGAACGACGTGCAGCAACCCCTTGTTCTGCTCTTCCGCGGTTGCTTTCCCGTTGTTCAGTGGAGTTAATGGTTTCTCCTTCAGACTCTGAAGAATCACTGTCGCTTACCGATCGCGTTTCCCGTGTTGGATTATACTCTGGATCTCCACCGTCATCATCGGATTCAATGAGCTCACCGATGTCAGAATCACCGAGCAAATCTTCGATATCTATGTCCCTCAAACCTATAACAAAAACAAATATTATTCATCAAATATGCCCAATGTGCTATTAAGTATTTGGTTTATCAAACTATTAAATGTAAGATTTAAAACCTTTTTACTCACTTAGAATCTACGATTACATTGATAAAAATGGATTAAACTTACGTCTTCCCGAGCGTCGTGCCATCTTGGCCACGTGGACTGACACTGACGCAAAGTTTTTTGTCTATTGAATCCAAAATGGAGGCTCCGTCATTGACAACATTTTAACCAATCAGGTGCAACTAGTAAAATTGCCCAATGAAGGAAGTTGACAACACTAGGCGCGAAATTCGAATTTGTGATTTTTAATTGACACTGGGCAGAATCACGATCTCAATATTAAGCATGGGCAGGACGTGTGAAGTATATTTTGTCATTTTAAAAAGACAATGGGCAGGACGAGGTTAACATAGGATAACAATAATGAAATTTTACAAGTCAAATGTAATTGAATTATCTACGTAGGTACTACTATATGTATAACAATTATAAAATAACAACAAGTGGATGCAGTATATACAGATTTTGCAAAAGCTTTTGACAAAGTTTCTTATAATACGCTTCTGCTGAAACTTTGGGACCTTGGGATACATGGTGACCTCTTCCGGTGGATTAAGTCATATGTGGAAAATAGGTTCCAAGCTGTTGTACTGGGAGGCTTTTCATCTGATTATAAAAAAACAGATTCTGGTGTCCCACAGGGATCCCATTTGGGGCCTTTATTATTTATATTGTACATCAATGATCTAACGGAATGCCTAACTAACTCAAAGGCTCTATTATACGCCGATGACACCAAAATTTTTAGGGTTGTTAAAACACAAACTGATTGCATATTGCTACAAAATGACTTGCTCAGTTTCGGGAGTTACTGTGCACGGAATAATTTATTCTTAAATAATGACAAATGCTCAGTAATAACATTTACACGTAAAAAGCAACCCATTTTGTATAATTACAATTTATGTGGAGTAGTTCTAGCGCGACAGGACAACATACGTGATCTAGGTGTTACAATGGACACTAAATTTACTTTTAACGCTCACATCGATAACGTTTTAAATAAGGCGTACAAACAATTAGGCTTCATACTTCGCGTTGCAAAACCTTTTCGTCGGCCTTTAACATATAAGTTACTGTATAACAGCTATGTCCGTAGCCGTTTAGAATTCGCGTCGGTAGTCTGGAACCCCTGTTATGATGTACATAAAACTAGGATCGAAAGGCTGCAAAAAAAGTTTATTAGAGCACTTGAATTCCGAGTAGGCGGAAATTACGTTGATTATGCTTCCTCAGCTAAAAGATACAATTTTCAAGGGCTTTCAATCAGACGCTCGTGTGCTGATTTACTTTTCCTGTATAAAATAATCAACAACTTTATAGATGCCCCTGAATTGTTATACAATATAGACTTTCGTGTGCCTCGTAGAACAGAACGTAGTTGCCGCAGTAAAGCATTGTTCAGCTTTGCATATAGCAGAACGAATCACACACAAAATTCATATATTAAACGCGCATGCCAGCTTTACAATAAAAAGTGTATGAATGCAGATTTATTTGGCAGTTCGCTAGTAACATTTAAAAAACAAATTTATTCCTGTTTAAAATAATGTTAATATAGTGTGTAATATAAAACATTAGATAATGGTAAAAGTAAAAAAATATATATGTATATTGTATGTAAATAAATATATATATATTGTATGTAATGATATCGGTTATACCTAGTGATTTAAATAGTTATGTTAATTTTAATAACAATAAGGAAACTTTAGGTATATTGATATTGTTAATGTATAGCTTCCAGCTAATTAATTTGTATATTTTAAGACCGTTTGTTTCTAAATAAATAAATAAAAAAATAAAAAAAAAAAATGTATCTCTCTTGTTTATTTTTTTCTGTAAATTCTTTGATTGTGTAAAATGGGTTACATTGAAAGAAACATTTAAGCCTGTTCTTAAATTCTATAAATGGCATCTTTGTTATGTGAGAGGGTAGCAAATTATATAAAGTAATTTTGAGAGGTGTTTAAATGTTTTTACTAGTTTCGTTGGAGGTACACACAGTTTATTTTTATTGCGTGTATTATAATGAATGTCTTTCCTTTTGATAAAGCTTTCCTTCTCTATGTGGATTTCCAACAGACTATTAAATATAAATAACGAACGATATTACTGTCATTATTCGGCCTTTTACAAAGTATTCTCTAACCGAAGTGCCCTTGCGTAGACTAAACAGAATTCTAATGGCTCGTTTTTGAGATACAAGGATTCTATGAATGCCAACAGCATTGCCCCAGATGGTTAAAGCATAGTTAAGATGAGCGTGGATAAGAGAGTAGTAAGCCATAACTAGGGTTTTCTTGTTAATTAAAGGTTTATTACTAAGTTTCTTAAAATATCACACTGTTATTCTGCGAATGTCAAATAACGTTTTATATGGTAATCGAACCACCTTAACTACCGCCTAAACGATGGACAATGATCATTCCTAAGGAGAGAGGTGAAATGAGATACACGGCCATCATAGTCACCACACTTGCTGTCCGTGTATGTTCATCAGCTAGATATACATATAACAGCATTAACAGTGCCGTGCCGTTATGTCTGCAATGAAGATTATTGTATCTCTTTTTATCTCTGGTAAGGGTAATTATCGGCATTCCCAACAGGTAAGCCACACTGCCTTAATGGGGTAACCTTCCAAGGAAGAGAGGTGAAATGAGATTTCGTCATCATCACCTCCTTTGTCGGGCTAGACTTGCTTATTGCAAGATGCCTATGATTATAGTATTGATTAGCCATTTGATCCTCATGAAAACTCTGAATAAGTAATTTGGCATAACTTAATTAGCGACCATGCGGCCCTTGCGTGCCAGGGGTCGGCAACGTTTGGTTGAGATGTGAGCTGCTTCCAGGCCCTGGTTACCGTGTGGCTCGCCGCTGACGCCAACCTGCCGCACGCCATGCTGCGCGCCCGGGAGCACGCGGAGACACACGGCGTGGTGGGTCCGGTGTGCCAGGTTGCCAACTATCTCTACCCACACTGCAAGGTGCGTATTATACCCTGGTTACCGTGTGGCTCGCCGCTGACGCCAACCTGCCGCACGCCATGCTGCGCGCCCGGGAGCACGCGGAGACACACGGCGTGGTGGGTCCGGTGTGCCAGGTTGCCAACTATCTCTACCCACACTGCAAGGTGCGTATTATACCCTGGTTACCGTGTGGCTCGCCGCTGACGCCAACCTGCCGCACGCCATGCTGCGCGCCCGGGAGCACGCGGAGACACACGGCGTGGTGGGTCCGGTGTGCCAGGTTGCCAACTATCTCTACCCACACTGCAAGGTGCGTATTATACCCTGGTTACCGTGTGGCTCGCCGCTGACGCCAACCTGCCGCACGCCATGCTGCGCGCCCGGGAGCACGCGGAGACACACGGCGTGGTGGGTCCGGTGTGCCAGGTTGCCAACTATCTCTACCCACACTGCAAGGTGCGTATTATACCCTGGTTACCGTGTGGCTCGCCGCTGACGCCAACCTGCCGCACGCCATGCTGCGCGCCCGGGAGCACGCGGAGACACACGGCGTGGTGGGTCCGGTGTGCCAGGTTGCCAACTATCTCTACCCACACTGCAAGGTGCGTATTATACCCTGGTTACCGTGTGGCTCGCCGCTGACGCCAACCTGCCGCACGCCATGCTGCGCGCCCGGGAGCACGCGGAGACACACGGCGTGGTGGGTCCGGTGTGCCAGGTTGCCAACTATCTCTACCCACACTGCAAGGTGCGTATTATACCCTGGTTACCGTGTGGCTCGCCGCTGACGCCAACCTGCCGCACGCCATGCTGCGCGCCCGGGAGCACGCGGAGACACACGGCGTGGTGGGTCCGGTGTGCCAGGTTGCCAACTATCTCTACCCACACTGCAAGGTGCGTATTATACCCTGGTTACCGTGTGGCTCGCCGCTGACGCCAACCTGCCGCACGCCATGCTGCGCGCCCGGGAGCACGCGGAGACACACGGCGTGGTGGGTCCGGTGTGCCAGGTTGCCAACTATCTCTACCCACACTGCAAGGTGCGTATTTTTGTAAAGGGTTGGACCATATTTTTTTGTAAATGGCTGCACTGAATATCTTGTATAATAATAAATTATATAGTTTTTGAGTGAAGGGAAATTTGACATTAAGGTAAACGTCCGAGTGCTCGACGCTGCACGAGTATATGGCAGGGACACTCTATGTCAAAGTGACATGGTTTAAATTCGAATAGGTGCGTCCACACCAAACGCACGCTCACCCGAGCGGCTCGCCTGAGCCCTCCGCACGCTCACCCGAGCCGCTCAGGCGAGCGTGCGGAGGGCTCGGGCGAGCCGCTCGGGTGAACGTGCGGAGGGCTCGGGCGAGCCGCTCGGGTGAGCGTGCGGAGGGCTCGGGCGAGCCGCTCGGGTGAGCGTGCGGAGGGCTCGGGCGAGCCGCTCGGGTGAGCGTGCGGAGGGCTCGGGCGAGCCGCTCGGGTGAACGTGCGGAGGGCTCGGGCGAGCCGCTCGGGTGAGCGTGCGGAGGGCTCGGGCGAGCCGCTCGGGTGAGCGTGCGGAGGGCTCGGGCGAGCCGCTCGGGTGAGCGTGCGGAGGGCTCGGGCGAGCCGCTCGGGTGAACGTGCGGAGGGCTCGGGCGAGCCGCTCGGGTGAACGTGCGGAGGGCTCGGGCGAGCCGCTCGGGTGAGCGTGCGGAGGGCTCGGGCGAGCCGCTCGGGTGAGCGTGCGGAGGGCTCGGGCGAGCCGCTCGGGTGAGTGTGCGTTAGTGTGGACGCACACCGCGAAAATAATTTTCACGTTATTCATTTGAAAACGATAAATATAACCGTTTTTCCCCCGAAGGGATAAAAACGAATATTTCGAGTCCAGCCGAAGCTTGACCCACCTTGAGATTACGATCGGCTTTTCCCCAAACAATTTGTCCTACAAGCTCCCTGCAACCTATTTTTCGGCCATTTTGACTGGCAACACTGGCGTGACGTCACTACCGCACAGGCACCAACGTGTGCCGGCTAGCTACTAGCTTCAGTACCTTTATATGCCGGCAAGGCATTTAAATTTGGGTGGGTCAAGCTTCGGCTGGACTCGAAATATTCGTTTTTATCCCTTCGGGGGAAAAACGGTTATATTTAGAGGTCCGAGCCTTCGCTTGACCCACCTTGAGATGTGTTTGGTTTCTGCCGGCATTTTTCGATTGGTGTACTGTGAATGGTACTTTGGTATGCCGATTGATTGAATGATAATGGTAACACATAGTGAAACATTGTTAAACAACTTTATTTAAGTTTCTTATAATAATCAGTAAATAATCATGCTGATTATAGTAGACTAGACCACATTAAAATGGATTGAAGGTCTATCGTCGGTATCAATCAATTGTGAATGGCTGATTTGCCTATAGTAGTATCTAAAGAATGTGTCTTTTGATCTCCAGTTTCCCTTGGTCAGAACTTCTTCGATGTCTAGACCGCATAGGGCAAAGTTGTCACTTGCTACCGCTGCGCGGGTAGAGCCAGGTGGAGCATTAATGCCGATTTCCTTAAAGTAGTTTTTGATCCAACCGGCTATTATACATCTACTGGCTTCTCGTACTCTACCCCTAGTTGTTATAAAGAGGCTATTTAGAGAGTGTCTGGCTGATCGCCTGGTCATTGATATTTCTAATAACTTTCTGATCCAGTATATACAATTAAGATTTTTAATGTGGCTAATAAGCGCCCATCCTGATTGACTGTATTTTGCACAGTCTGTCTTCGACCCGAAATTCGGGTGAAGAATGATAGAATCTTCACTAATATTGCACTTGTCGGGTGATATGTCCAGTAATGTCAAATCGTGAATGCGTCTTCCTGAATGCAGTAATAATAGAAAGGCTACATGTCTGGATACTTCATATAAGCTTTCTTCTACTATTTCGTTTTGAATCAGCCAGTTTAAGACTTTTTCCAGGTTCCCGATGGGTTTCTTTGCCTTAGGTTTCGAAATCGTTATGGCCTTTTGTATGTTCCTCACTAGCGGGTGACCCGAAATTAACTGTGATCTGGTTGGATTGCCAAAGGTACATACAACTGATTTGTGAACTAATATGGTTGAAGCGGCTAGATGTTCTCTGTGATGAAGAAAACATAGATATTCTGCCACTTTTTCTGGAGGTGGGTTATTAATGGAGCATGCGTTTTCGGTTGCCCACTTTCTCTATCTAGTCCAAGCTGAATGATAAGTATCCTCCATAAGTATCCTAGTCTGTATCCCAAACCGGAAAACTTCAACTCTCATGCACACAACTTACGCCATCGCAATAAAATAATTCAAGCAGTTCCCGCCAAACTAACAATGTTCAGTAAAGGCCCTTACGCAATGTCTATTAGAATCTACAATAAAATCCCGCAGCTTATAAGAAACGAAGTTACATATAACACTTTTGTTAATAAACTTAAAACTTACCTCCTAACTGAATGCCCATACTCGCTGCAGGAGTTCATGGGGCAATAATTTTTTACAATTTAATAGATGGTGCAAATGCAATCAAGTAGGTATGTTGTTATCTAATGTGCAGATTTTATATAAATATAACAATATGTTGATTTTTTTAAAATATATGTATGTTTAGGTTAGTTTAGTATTTAAACATGTTGCTACACCCTAGTAGGGTCCATGTCTGTACTGATTAATTTTAAGAACATCCTGTAAATACCATGGTTGCAGCAAATAAATGAATATGAAATGAATAAGTCTTTAGCGAGCTTTTTCTCCAGGACTTTTCGAGGAGGTCTTTGTATTCCTGGGGCCAGGTGTTTATTTCGGGAGCCCACCCTGTACCCTCCAGACTTCCAATATTAAGTCGTTCACCTCTGGCGGAGGTTGGTTGGTCCTGCGATCCACTATGTTCGACTGGGGGTCTCGGATTGTGAATGGAGCTGCTGTGGCTCGTGATTTGATATCGGCTCTCCAATGAACTTTGTGCCACCTGGGGCAGGCAATCAGGTAAGTTCCTCTGGCTTTGTTTAGGTGACAAAGTATTCTCGGCATCAGACACGGTGGAGGGAACACCCATGCAAGGTTCCAGTTCCAGTGTCTCGAGAAAGCGTCCACGAATAGTGCCTTCTGATCTTGGGCATCCTCTGTTGCGTAATCTGGTACCACCTTCGACCGAGCTGACGCAAAAAGGTCGATCTCTGGTATGCCCCGCCCCGTCTTTTGAAAATCCTGTTCATGACTGAGTTCGACAGGGACCATTCCGGGAGTTGTTGGTGTCGAGAGAGACTGTCTGCTGTAGCATTGTATCGACCCGGAATGTATCTCGCTGTGAGCGTGACGTCTAGCTGACCCGCAAGGTGGAACAGTAGTCTCGCCATCCTCAGCAGGGCTAAAGATTTGGTGCCCCCTTGTTTCTGGATGTATGCCACGACAGTTTTGTTGTCCGATTGAACGAGGCATGTTTGTCCTTTCACCCTGTTCTTGTTCTTCTTCAGCACGATAAATACAGTCCACAATTCTTTCCTGTTGCAATGCCAAGCTTTCTGGTGGGTGTTCCAGTACCCTTTTTGATTTTTCCCGTTGATCGACGCACCCCAGCCGAGGTCTGATGCGTCTGTCGTAATGAAAAGCGTCGTTGGTTTCAGGAAGATTGGGGATTTGTCGGACACATGTTTCAGCCACCACTTGCAATCGGTTATTGTCTGTGGACAAGAGGTACTTCTTGCCTCTCGGGAATCTTTTCATTTTGTTGTTGTCCCTTTGCAGATAGCGGCAGTGTAGCCGTCCGTAAGGCACGACAAATGACGTGAAAGTTAAGCGTCCTAGCAGACGTTTTGCCTCCAACCAAGTGCATTTTTGTCCCGCAATCATTTTTCGCAGTTGATTTTTCGTTAGAGAGTTTTTCTCTTGGTCGATGCTCTTTGTATCTGCCTCCGTATCCCAAAGTATCCCGAGGTATTCTCTTTTTCGGGATGGTATTTGGCTGGTCTTGTCTAGGTTCAGTTGCCACCCCAGATACCTTAGGATTTGGCAGGCTTGTAATCCTTGCTTCTCTATCCGTGACTGGTCCTGCCCCGCTATGAGGAAATCGTCGAGGTATACCACAACCCGGATTCCTTCGCTTCTTAGGACACTTGCAATCTAGTTGGTCAGCTTGGCGAATACCTGGGGCGCTGTTGCGAGGCAAAAAGGTAGACACGTCATTTGGAAGAAGCTGTTTGCTATTTTGAGCATTAGAAACCTTCTGTGTTGCTCTATTATAGGCACGTGAAAATATGCTTTTGAGATATCTATTTTTAGTAGGAGATCTCCTGGCTGTAGGAAGTTCTGAACTTTTTGGGTGTTTATCAGTCTGAACTTTTTGGGTTTTAGAAATTTGTTCAGTGCCTTCAGATTGAAAATCTGCCGATAGGTGCCGTCGGGTTTCTTTTTCAGGAAAAGTGGAGACAGGAACCCCGTTCGAGCTGACGCCGGCTCGATCGCCCCCATTGTTTGTAGGCCCCGAATTTCTGCATCCATTGACAGGCTGGACTTAGTTTCCAGGGATTTGGTGTCTCGACTGGAGAGGAACATTAAGGGGGGTTTTTTGATCAAGGGGATCCTGTATCCTTTTATCACGTCTAGTAAAGACTGATCTGCACCCATTTTCGCCCATTGCTCTACCCTTAGGCGAAGCACCCCGGCTTGAAAACACTTGTCAATATTTTTTATTGTGTCCAGGTCGCGTAGAACGCTTTCTGGAATCCTGTTTGGTATTGGGTGCAACTTTCCCACGGGTCTTTCGATGGCCGGAAGACTTTCCTGGGCCTTGCACTCGTCTAGATTGATTCGAGCGATTGGGATTAAAGGCGGTGGTCGTTTTGGGTTGAACCTTGTTTCGGGAGATGTGTTTTTTCGGAGGAAAAAATTTGTCGTATCCACCATATTGCTTAAAAGCTTCAGTCAGCATGCCCTCATCGAACAGATGTGTCGTCGACGGCGGGATGTTCTGCATGACGGTATCACATCCTTTATCTGAGGACGAATAAAAGGCCCTTCTGGCAGAAATGATTTCCGCACGTCGGCCGCAGATGTATTGCAGCGCCTGGTCTGAGATGCGTGAATATTTGGACTCTTTTGAGAGCACGTTCTGGTGAATGGACGTTATAACTAGTGGGTCGCTCACTTCTTTAGCTACTTGCCGGAGGCCCTCCTCTAGCGCTTGTCTTTCTAGTAGAAAAGTATGTGTGAGGACTCCCAGAGTTTTGTCAATTTTCAGAAGTATCTCCGGGTTACACCATTTGGGGACAATGTTGCCCAGTTGTGGGTTAACCTTTAGTGCAGTGAATGCCGGTGTTCCATGCAGTGTTCTTTCCGCTTCTTTATAGCGTAAATTATTCCACGCGTCAGACCCCAGGCGCTGGCATTTGGCCCCTTTTGTTACCATGTCCGCAGAAGCTTCAGCTTCCGTTGTAATTGTGTCGAAGCAAAGGCTCGCAATGGCTTCTTCTCTGTCATCTTGTGCCAGTGTCGGTGAGTTCCTTATTTCTACGACCTGCTCCTCTATGCTCTCGTTCTCCGACTCTATCTCTATGTCCGAGTACGATGAGTCTGCCTCTGCTACACTGTAATTTGTATCTTGATCAATGGTTCCCTGGATAGGGTTCTCTTTCATTGAATTTACTGCCTGTATCACACGTTCGGCAGTATTGTTGGAGGCAGCCAACACATATCGCATTAAATTACCAAACATCTCTGTTTGCTTCTCGAGTGCTGCCGCTAAAGGGTCCCGTTGCGTACCCTGATCTGTAGATACAGATGTATTATCTGGACCCTTTGGTTTCTTTGGCCCGCTTGGGGCACGGCCCGCAGAACTTGCCGATCTTTTTGAGGCTTGGGACGGAGAGCGCCCTCTCAAGAGCCTATCTGTTTCCTCTCTGCCCCGAAGATGTGGTTTCATTGTTCTCAAAAAATCAAAAAATCAAAATCAAAAATATTTATTTGGTATCAAAACGTGGCTGACCCCTCCAGGTAAGTATGACAATACTTGTGTTAGGAGAAGCCGCCCCTCCCATCCGGAGTTATGCATAATTTGAATACACAAATCTTACATTAATTTTACATTTCTAGTTATACTGATAACATAGTTGTTATCAGAATTAAATTTAGTTTAAGAATTTAATTACATTGCATTAGTGAAAAAAATACTACAAAAAAAAGTGTGTGTGTGTGTGTGTGTGTGTGTGTGTGTGTGTGTGTGTGTGTGTGTGTGTGTGTGTGTGTGTGTGTGTGTGTGTGTGTGTGTGTGTGTGTGTGTGTGTGTGTGTGTGTGTGTGTGTGTGTGTGTGTGTGTGTGTGTGTGTGTGTGTGTGTGTGGGTGTGGGTGTTTATGAGAGGGATTGTCTGTAACTTATAAAATCTATGTATATTTAAGGAGTGATTCGGTGATTTTTGACCGCCACTGAGAATGGGGCATAGATCAAGGCTTTGGTGAGAGGCCACTCAAGCATTTTCAACTTTATATTTTTGTAGGTATTTTCTGCCAGGTCCTTTAAATCGAAGGCTGCTGCTATATCTGCCGTTGGGATGGCAAAGCGCAGCTCCCCTATAATCTCTTGGACGCTAACTTCTTTTATTTGCCAGTCTTTCCAGTCAGGCGGCATAAACGGCAGAACGGCATCGTGCATCTTGTCGATCACGTCCTTTGAGGATGACGCCGTGGTGGCCGTGAGTAGAAGGATCTCTCGAATGGTCGGCATATCCTAAAAAAAGGAATGTGCGGTTTGATAACTGCTTATAATTGGTCAGCCAATTACGACGGCCTCTAGCTGATGAGCTATTGGCCCGATCGAGTTAAGGAAAAGGTGGCCGCGCGGAGCGTCGGGCCATCCTTGTATTTACTGCCTCATGTGGGCCGTCGGGGCATTGATCTGACGTGTTCGATTGGCCCGTCGGCCCGATTTGGTCCGTCGGCTCGATTGGCCCGTCGGCCCGACGATTCGGCCCGTCGGCACGATTTGGCCCGTCGGCCCGACGATTCGGCCCGTCGGCCCGATTTGGCCCGTCGGCCCGACGATTCGGCCCGTCGGCCCGATTTGACCCGTCGGTTCGATCGGCCCGTCGGCTCGATTTGGACCGTCGGCCCGATTCGGCCCGATTTGGCCCGTCGGCTCGATTTGGCCCGTCGGCCCGATTCGGCCCGATTTGGCCCGTCGGCCCGCTTTGGCCCGTCGGCTCGATCGGCCCGTCGGCTCGATTGGCCCCTCGGCCCCATTGGGCGGTGTTGTAATGCACCGTCCGTCTGTCGTGAAAGCTGTTCACTTACACGTTTACGTTTTAATAACGTAATGTTACTCATTTGTTCCCGGGAGAGGAGCCGTTCCTCCGGGGAACAATTTCAAAGACGGATCTCTGATCCGTCTAGTTTCTGTTTTTCGTAGGTCCTAAAAGAGAAATAGACTTACCTTAGTCTTCCACTTGTAGAACTAAAACGTTATTTCACTAATTCAATACAACTCGCTTTGCGAACGAACGCACGTCGTTGTTTGGGGAAAAGTCAAAGCGTACTGAAGCTAGTAGCTAGCCGGCACACGTTGGTGCCTGTGCGGTAGTGACGTCATTGTGTTGTTGTGTTGCCAGTCAAAATGGCCGAAAAATAGGTTGCAGGGAGCTTGTAGGACAAATTGTTTGGGGAAAAGCCGATCGTAATCTCAAGGTGGGTCAAGCGAAGGCTCGGACCTCTAAATAAATAAATAAGTACATTGCTAGTAGCATGGCGCCGCGGCCCCTTTGATTTCGCCCAAAAAGCCGACAACGCTCGGGTGAGCGTGCGGCCACACAAAACAACCGTCCACACCGGCTCTGCTCGGGTGAGCCGCTCGCCCGAGCGTGCGGACGCGAGGGCGAGCGGCTCAGGCGCGCCGATCGCCGTCCACACTTAGCGCGCACGCTAGGGCGAGCCGCGCTCGGGTGAGCGTGCGTTTGGTGTGGCCGCACCTATTGAAGAAAAATCCTCTTAGTTCGAATTGAACCCATATTGCTTTTACATAGAGTGCCATATATTAGTACAGCGTCGAGCACTCGGACGTTTACCTTTATGCAGTTTTATTTGCAATGAATCGTTTTACTGATCAACAACGAGCTTTTTGTGTTAAACAGTTTTATAAAAGCAACAATTTGTATGTTTATTTGTACGCCTATTTAGGAGGAAGCCCGGATCTCACTCCCGCCGATTTTTTCGTGCGAGGATATTTATAAAGTCGAGTTCCAAGTTAAAAAACCGAAGACCATATCCAAACTCAAGCAAAACATCCGCGATGAGTTAGCCGAGATCCCTAGCAGCATGTGTCAGGGAGTTTCCCAAAATCTGCGTATTCGTTTGCAGGAGTGCTAGCGACGACATAGGGGTCATAACAAAGATTTTATTTTCAAAAAATAAATTGCTAGATGTTGTCACAAAGTTTAAGTAAATGATCAGGAAATTTACTTTCATGGTTTTATTTTCATCAAAGTTTCAAAAATACAAAAAAATATGGCCCACCCTGTAGTTATATACAAGAGTTATAAATCCGGATCACAATGTGTTTCCTATATGGACATAGTCCATACCTAATAAGAGTAATACAATTCAAATATCCATTACGTCACACCTGGCCATAAAGTGGCAAATTAGATTTTATTCTCACCACGGGCGGTAATAAAGAAACCGTTAGATCGCAGGTACATGCTTTCGAGACATTCTTTGTTTTACCGTCCGTAATCCCTACGTGAGTAATGTAATTTACTAAATATTATTGTTCACCAAAAACAATGTTGACAATAATCGGAAGAAGTATTATAAGTGAAGTATTGTCTCTTTGGGTTGCACTGAGAGGTCGTTTGGAAGCCGGTTACAAACTATAGCTACCAGACTGCCTTAAATTGTTTCTTTCTACTGTACTTAAGGCCTATTATCCACGTAAACCGCGTAAACGTCGCGTCAGCCGCTCGTCATGCGTTCGTTGCCGCTCCGTGGACACAGTTTTGAAGGTTTCTACGCAAGATGCAAGCGTTCGTCTTGCAATCGTCAATTGACGAAAGCGTGCGGTTTACGTGGACAATAGGCCTAATCTGTTATTATTGTACCAGGTGGTGGGCGGCGACGAGGAAGCCCTACGGTTCCTCGAAAGACGCGGCTCCGAGTTCGGCGTACGGCGCTCGGCGCGAGTATCCGGCGCGGCCGGCGCCTTCCACACACCTCTAATGGCGCCCGTCACGAGTATACTGCGGGAGGCGCTAGAGTCGTGCGAGGCGGACGCGCCGCGGGTGCGGGTGGTGTCGGCGGTGGACGCTAAGCCGTATGGAGACGCTAGAGCGGTGAGTATACTGCGGGAGGCGCTAGAGTCGTGCGAGGCGGACGCGCCGCGGGTGCGGGTGGTGTCGGCGGTGGACGCTAAGCCGTATGGAGACGCTAGAGCGGTGAGTATACTGCGGGAGGCGCTAGAGTCGTGCGAGGCGGACGCGCCGCGGGTGCGGGTGGTGTCGGCGGTGGACGCTAAGCCGTATGGAGACGCTAGAGCGGTGAGTATACTGCGGGAGGCGCTAGAGTCGTGCGAGGCGGACGCGCCGCGGGTGCGGGTGGTGTCGGCGGTGGACGCTAAGCCGTATGGAGACGCTAGAGCGGTGAGTATACTGCGGGAGGCGCTAGAGTCGTGCGAGGCGGACGCGCCGCGGGTGCGGGTGGTGTCGGCGGTGGACGCTAAGCCGTATGGAGACGCTAGAGCGGTGAGTATACTGCGGGAGGCGCTAGAGTCGTGCGAGGCGGACGCGCCGCGGGTGCGGGTGGTGTCGGCGGTGGACGCTAAGCCGTATGGAGACGCTAGAGCGGTGAGTATACTGCGGGAGGCGCTAGAGTCGTGCGAGGCGGACGCGCCGCGGGTGCGGGTGGTGTCGGCGGTGGACGCTAAGCCGTATGGAGACGCTAGAGCGGTGAGTATACTGCGGGAGGCGCTAGAGTCGTGCGAGGCGGACGCGCCGCGGGTGCGGGTGGTGTCGGCGGTGGACGCTAAGCCGTATGGAGACGCTAGAGCGGTGAGTATACTGCGGGAGGCGCTAGAGTCGTGCGAGGCGGACGCGCCGCGGGTGCGGGTGGTGTCGGCGGTGGACGCTAAGCCGTATGGAGACGCTAGAGCGGTGAGTATACTGCGGGAGGCGCTAGAGTCGTGCGAGGCGGACGCGCCGCGGGTGCGGGTGGTGTCGGCGGTGGACGCTAAGCCGTATGGAGACGCTAGAGCGGTGAGTATACTGCGGGAGGCGCTAGAGTCGTGCGAGGCGGACGCGCCGCGGGTGCGGGTGGTGTCGGCGGTGGACGCTAAGCCGTATGGAGACGCTAGAGCGGTGAGTATACTGCGGGAGGCGCTAGAGTCGTGCGAGGCGGACGCGCCGCGGGTGCGGGTGGTGTCGGCGGTGGACGCTAAGCCGTATGGAGACGCTAGAGCGGTGAGTATACTGCGGGAGGCGCTAGAGTCGTGCGAGGCGGACGCGCCGCGGGTGCGGGTGGTGTCGGCGGTGGACGCTAAGCCGTATGGAGACGCTAGAGCGGTGAGTTACGTATACTCCAGTGAGACTACGCTAATGGCGCCCATAACTACATAGTATAAAACAAAGTCGCTTCCCGCTGTCTGTCTGTCGCTATGTATGTTTAGATCTTCAAAACTACGTAACGGATTTTGATGCGGTTTTTTTTTTATAAATTCGATTCAATTTCTTTATTTCGGACATACATAGTATCCATAGTGTAAGTGAACATAAAAATACTTAATCTAGTGTTAGTATTGATAATTAGATTATTATATTTAACAAATGTCATACTTACACAAAAATCCATTTAAGCAAATTACTCAGCACGAAATCATAATTTTACACAATCTCTATTAAAAATTGCACTATGCTTTTAATTTGGTCGGACCAATGTTTTAATATCGGACAATCAAACCTGTCAATAAGTTCCTTTAGAATGCTGTTGGGACTATGCCTCACACGATTTAGTAATGTGAATATATAAAGTGATTATATGAGGAAGGTTTATATCTATAATACATACGAGTATATATTTAGTATCAGCATTGCACCCGTGCGAAGCCGGGGCGGGACGCTAGTGACTAATAATCTGAAAATACTGCGAAACACGTCATTTGGTCGCACCTGCGCTGCAATAATATGTTAAAACCTATAAGTGTCCCTTTCCACGAAAACGCGCTTGCCTCAATAAATATCGGTGCTAAGCTTGGGTCACGCTACGTACTTGGCTCTAAACGGTACTCTTGATTTGAATACTGCCTTGTAAAGTAGATTCACCAAATTTCAGATGCAGCGACCGCGAGGACCAAATGTCTCCCATCCCTCTCTCCCCTTAACTGAAACTTTAAGAAAAATGGGGTAACCAAATTACTTTTTCGCCACGTTACGAAGTTCTTCCCCGGCCCCTGTTCAGATTTATTCCTTGAGTAATGATTGCGATAACAATAAAATTATCCCTTAATTGCTCCCACCACCACCACCATTGTATTTTAATTTAAGCTAGTGTAATCTATGTATAGCCACATGCTAAGGCCGAGTACTTGGATTCTTAATGGACTGAATAATATGGAATGGAATAGTACTCAAGCGTTGCGTGTGCCTGTACAGCCGTTGTACGCTAGGGTGGGCAATGACAGCAAGGGATCCTACCAGCCTAAGTCCCTACTTCCCTAGCCCTAACTTATCCTAGTACAAGGATATCTGTCACCGGGAGACCTATCAGTGACAGATGGATTCCTACGGGTGAGGAATGAGGTAAGTGGATGGATACTTGTTGCCAATCACTCAGACTCAAGTGACCGATTAAGGCGAAGGGTGTCTGATGCCACAACAAGGGTACCTGTAAAATGAGGTGGATGGGATCCTCTACTCTCAGAGTGTTGCCCTGAGCAAGCAGAGGTGTTGGGTGTGGAGGTAGTGAAACACCAACGGACAATTGGTATCTGATTTATTTACAAATGCTCCTACTTTATATACAGTTATTCACCTATGGCACACATACGTAAAACCTAGTAAATTATCTTTGTATTCTATACATGTAAAGTGCAAGTAAGTAAAATATATTTGTGCAGGCTAATGAACTAGTTAAATTTGGAATGGTCAGCGGCGTCAGCGCGGTCGCGTCCGCGGTGACGAAATCTGTTGACTAAACATCCTGGCGTCTCACGACGACAGCAGGGATGACGATGAAGGTGTTCTATAGGGGCTGTATCGGGCGCAGCTCTATTTCATCGAATTGGCCGCTGGTGGTTGTTGAGTTTGTTCTGCGGCGCTCGGGTTTCGGCGGAGCCGACCTGGCGGGGGCGGCGCGCGTCGGAGCAGTCCTCTTGCTGGCTCCACAGGAGCGTATCCGTGACATGACCTGTGGACCATAACAAACTGTTAATATCATTAAAATAAATACTGCTAAAGAAGAGCCGAGACTAATTGCTACAGTGTTGCTTTGTATTTGTTTCCAAATTGTATTGTCTAATTCCTTTTTAAGTAACTTTTCATTATTAATGAGGTGTTTAAATATGTCTCTGGAGCTGTCAAGCACTTCTTCATCTCTTGTTATATCTTCTATTTGTTTTACTGTTTCGTTCGTGTTTAATGAAAAATTTGTTTGTCTCGAATATGTTGATAATACTGATATTGTGTTCGCTCTTCTTGCTGCTAAGATGTTGCTTTTCGTTTTAATTATGCAGTTTTCTGCTATGTGGATGACGGCTGTATTCTGAATCATTGTTTCTTCTCTTTCACCATCGCAAATGATTGACGTTCTTACGGATTTCGTTGTAACAACTAGCCATGTGTTTGGCATGTATAACTGTTTCCACACGGTTGTTGTCACATTTAGTTGTCTCGTATTGCAGTTGACCATCTCAGTTTTCTTAAATAACAGATCGATAACGCAGTTCTTGTTTGTCTGCATGTTTTTGACAGACGTCGGGTAGCATATGTACTCAGTGAGTCTTCTGCGACATGCTTTAAATTCCTCTTGTTCTAGTTCAAAAAAGTTTTCATTGTTGTAATCAATCGCCATTATGTTGTGGTATACTTCTAAACTGTACACTTTTCCTTTCTTATCTTTCTTTGGCACGGGTGTCACATGAATTAACGTGTATTTGGTTATGTCTTGTAATGCGAAATAACCATATACTTTAATATGCGTAGAGTCTTCAGTTACTTTCGTATCTATGAGGTGGTTTTGAACAATTCTTAACTTTGTTGGTAACTTACTGTTGGCTTCTGTTAGAATTTGTTTAACTTCTTTCAGTTCTAACACGTCGTAGATAGTTCCTTGATGCATATATGCCTCTTGAAGTCTGGAGTAATATTCTACCACTTCATCTATATAATTTGTTGCGAGTTGATACATATGCAGGATCTGAATATTTACACGGTTAAGGTCTATTCTTTTGTACCATGTGTTTACATTGTTCATATACTGGATTGCTTGATTCAGCTTGATCTGAAATTTTTCTAACTTTTTTGCTATTCTTTCCTCTGTTTGGTTGACTGTGGCGATGGTTGATATCATGAGCTTGGTTTGATGGTTTGCTGCTTCTATTAGTTTATTTTGGTTTCCTTGTCCTGTTGTATCTATGTCCTTGTAGACTTCATCATTAACTCCAAATATCGAGGTTAACATTTGGCCGAACAATCCTCTTCTTTTCCTAATTTGCCCGATGTTCATCACCAAAGTGTTGATTTTCTCTAATTTTTCTTGTCCTTCATATAAGTGGTGATACAGTTCGGTACAGTGTATTTCCGTATTGGTCTTTGATAATGTGTCACAGTAGTGTTTGAATTGCGCGGTTATTCCTCGTATATTTGAAACATCTTCTTCTATTTTACTTTTTTCGTAATTCGTTTGAATTCGGAATATCCCTCTGTCTATGGTTGCCGTTCCTATGTGTTCCACGTAAATTCCTTCATTTATGTTTTTTATTGTGTAATTTGCCTTTGTCGTATTAATTAAACAGGATATCAGGGTAACTAATAACATCCAAGAGTACTTGTTCCCGGTTCTTTTTTTTCTTTGTTGTCTATTTTTCTCTGTTGGGGTCGTATTTCTTCCTCTTGTCTCAATTGTTGTTGCATTGGCTGTCGTTAATTGTGTTACATTACTGGTTATATTAGCATGTTGAGTCCCTGTGGTATCATCTTCGTTGTTTGGTAACGGGATTATTTTATGGACTGCCCTTTTCAAGCAATTCCCGGGTGCTTTTTGTATTGTTACTACTCTCGTTATCCCGTCACTTCCTGGATGAGTTTTAATTATTCTTGCTAATGGCCATTTACTGGGTGTAACATTCTCGTCCTTTATTATTACCACGGTTCCTTTTGTAATATTTTCTTGGTTAAATTGCCACTTATACCTCTGCTGGAGTTGATGTAGATAATCTCTACTCCATGTCTTCCAAAAATCTTTTTTCATTTTCTGAATCAATTTCCATCGGTCTTGCAAGTTTACGCTAACATCATTAATTGGATCTGGGATACCCACTGCCTCTCTTCCAATAAGGAAATGGCTTGGTGTTAACACGGTATTGTCATTTATATCATCGCTCTGTGCGCAAAGCGGCCTTGAGTTCAAGCATGTCTCTACTTGACTTAATAATGTAGATAACTCTTCGTAGGTTAAGGTTGATTCTCCTATTACCCTTTTCAAATGGTACTTCATTGATTTCACTCCAGCCTCCCAAATACCGCCAAAATGGGGGGCGAGTGGTGGATTAAAATGCCATTGTGTTCCCATGTTAGCTATGGCATTTTGAACGTGCGGCGTTTGTGCGATCTCTAATAATTGGGTATGTAGCATCCTTGCTGCTCCTAGGAAGTTTCCTCCATTATCACTGTACATGTGTGATACATGTCCTCTTCTTGCTTTAAACCTAATAAATGCAGCAATGAAAGACTCCGTGGACAGATCTCCCACCAGCTCTAGGTGTATTGCTTTTGTTGCAAGGCATATAAATACTGCGATATAGCCCTTTGTGGCTTTATTTCCTCTGCCTTTCGTAGTCCTTACTTGAATTGGTCCTGCCATGTCGACACCAGTGTGATTGAACGTATGGGATGGGGATACCCTAGGTGCAGGTAATTGTCCCATCTTTTGCAATGCAGTGGCTGCCTTATATCGTATACATTTAACACAATGACGTGTGCTGGATTTTGTCATTTTCTTTAACCCCAATATCCAATACTTTTGTCTCACGAATGCCATTGTCAACTTCGTTCCACCGTGTAGTGTTTGTAGATGTGCTTGTTCAATCAGCATTCTCGAGACGTGGTGGTTGTGTGGTAGTAGGACTGGATGTCTTTGATTATAAGACAACTGTGAGTGGTGTAGTCGTCCACCCACCCTTACTAGTCCGTCGTCGTCTATGAACGGATCCAAACAACGTAGCTTGCTTCTCTTCTTTATTGGTTTCTTGTTTTCTAACAATTCGTATTCTTCCTCAAAAGCTTATTTTTGAACTAATTTTAGTATTTTGTCTGTTTCATTTCGATGCATGTTAACGTTTCACTTGATCGATATTTTTGGTTCATCCTGTAGCAATATGACAAAACCCTTATCATGTGTTGAAACCCTGAGAATCTTTCCCATATTCTCTTTTGATCCTTGTCTTCTGCTATCGTGACGTGGCTACTTTCTATTTCTTGGCATATTTCTAGTGTGGTTTTGGTACACGGTAACTCCTCTTCTTGTAACCAACTTGGCCCTTTCCACCATAACTTATGATTCTCCAATTTCTGTGGTTCTATTCCTCTTGAGAGTACATCTGCTGGGTTATCTGTCGTTTTCACGTGGTTCCAACATTTGCTAGGTGTCCTTTTCTGAATGTCTGATACTCTGTTTGCGACAAAGGTTTGCCATTTCCCGGCTTCCCCTTTTATCCAGCCTATCGTGATCATGGAATCTGTCCAACAGTGTATTGTTACGTTGTCGCAATTTAAACTCTCCTTAACTTTGATTATCAGTTTGGACAGCAGGTGCGTTGCACAAAGCTCGAGTCGGGGTAGTGTGCTTTTGTTCTTTTTTGGGGCTACCTTGGATTTCGCTTGTAATAACGAAATATGGTACTGGCCGTTCACCTTTACTCGGCTGTAAATAACTGCCCCGTAGGCTTTCTCTGACGCATCGCTAAATCCGTGTAACTCGATCATGGCGTTACTGTAATTTATCCAACGGGGTATTCTCACTGTTTCAACTGTTCTAATTTGTGTATAGAACTCATCCCATCTCTTCTTTATGGCTTCGTCTACAGGTGTATCCCACTCGACTCCATTAGTCCACAACTCTTGTATTAGCAATTTCATTTCTACTAAGATTGGTGCCAGCCACCCCATTGGATCGAATATCTTGGAAATTTCGGACAAAATGAATCTTTTTGTTAATTTTTCAGTATTGGCGATCTTTATCTGAAAGTGGAAGTTGTCCTCTGCTGGTGACCATATCACCCCTAGTGATTTTCTGGTCTCGTGCTGTGGCAATTTTATCATGTCATTCTCCTTGCTACCTTCTGGGATGTTGTTTAACAATTCCATCCTGTTAGATGACCATTTCCTTAGGTTAAATCCTCCTGTTTGCAGCATACTTATCAATTGGCCTTGTATCATCTTAGCTTCTTCGTTACTGTCTGCTCCTGACAAAACGTCGTCGACATAAAAATCTTCTAGAGTTGTTCTACTTGCTAAAGGATAGTTTTCTTGCTCGTCGCGAGCTAGCTGCTGTAGCGTTCTTACGGCCAAATAAGGTGCTGAAGCTGTTCCATATGTGACCGTGGTTAGCTCATATTCTTTAATTGACTCACTTGTGGACCATCTCCACAGTATTCTCTGATACATCATCATTCATATGTATAGCCACATGCTAAGGCCGAGTACTTGGATTCTTAATGGACTGAATAATATGGAATGGAATAGTACTCAAGCGTTGCGTGTGCCTGTACAGCCGTTGTACGCTAGGGTGGGCAATGACAGCAAGGGATCCTACCAGCCTAAGTCCCTACTTCCCTAGCCCTAACTTATCCTAGTACAAGGATATCTGTCACCGGGAGACCTATCAGTGACAGATGGATTCCTACGGGTGAGGAATGAGGTAAGTGGATGGATACTTGTTGCCAATCACTCAGACTCAAGTGACCGATTAAGGCGAAGGGTGTCTGATGCCACAACAAGGGTACCTGTAAAATGAGGTGGATGGGATCCTCTACTCTCAGAGTGTTGCCCTGAGCAAGCAGAGGTGTTGGGTGTGGAGGTAGTGAAACACCAACGGACAATTGGTATCTGATTTATTTACAAATGCTCCTACTTTATATACAGTTATTCACCTATGGCACACATACGTAAAACCTAGTAAATTATCTTTGTATTCTATACATGTAAAGTGCAAGTAAGTAAAATATATTTGTGCAGGCTAATGAACTAGTTAAATTTGGAATGGTCAGCGGCGTCAGCGCGGTCGCGTTCTAATCTGTTGACTAAACATCCTATAAGATAACTAACCTAGGATAAGTATATATTAACACCATTGTGGACCCCAGCTGTCTTAAATAAATAATAATAATATTAACTTAAATGACATTTGCTTCTAGGTTCGACGGACGCTAGCGAAACACGCAGCGGCGCCGCAGCGTTGGGAACAAACGCTGCACGCGTTATACGCGCGGCCGCAGGGCGAGCACTTCCCGCTCACGGTCGCGCTCGGGCCGGGCTCCGCGCTCCGCGCCACGCTAAAACAGGTCAACGCGAAGGCCTGGGACTGCTCCGTGCAGATCGATGTATGACTGACTTAGTATCAAGTAACTTGTAAATATGTAGTCGTAAGTGATGTTATATAACTATATAATAATAAAAGTTTGTTTAAAAATAATGTTTTATTTTTGACGCTACATTTGGCGCCCGTATTAATATTCTCGAGTGGCGACCACGTACCGGAAGGCGCGGCGTGTGTAGGCCCCCCACAAGGTGGACTGATGACCTGGTAAAGGCACTCTTTGGGGGACTGTCTCCCCCAAAGAGTGCTATGTCCAGCAGTGGACGTCTTTCAGCTGATATGATGATGATTAATATTCTATGCGACGATGATGTGACTTGTGAGCGTAGTACGTAGGAAATGTACGACCAAGGTTACAAAAATATGTATACACGACTTTATTGCGTTAACATTAAGGTCGTGTACACGCAATGAAACTCGCGGTGGTATTTTCAAGTAGGTTTCAAATAAAACAAAGAATTATACTTAAAATATACTATTCATAAATAAATATCTGTCGAAAATTTCACTATATAATGTATATTTACATGATTAGTTCATTCGGCAGCGACAATCGATACCCAGTTTCGGGAGGATCGATCGCCCATCCGACAATTTGTGCATTCGTACAATCGAAGTCACCCGAAAAACGGGTAAGTGTATTTATTGATTAGGCTATTATTCTAAGAGGTTTCGAGTTTCAAATCTCATCAAGCATGCATTCAAGACAGACTAAAGGTAAACTTGGACACATTTTAGCTTAAACTTGAATTCTTTTCTGTAACAGTTAAGGGCGTCTTTTGCACAGATTATTTAATTTAAGTAAGCCTTCGGGTTTTCTAGCACCTAAAAGCTTTTACCCCTTAGTCGCACCATTTAAGAAATATTGCCAATGCAATATTGGTGTCAATTATAATAGGAAATAAAGTAGATTTTGATTTGTTTTAAAATCGAGCGAATCAAATAATAGCAACTGTGTTTTAATTTCGAATCATCTAAATTCCTTTGAAGAGCATACTTTTTAAAAGGTCTTTAGGGGGCTAGAGATTATAGAGCTAGGACAATTGGTATAACATTGTATAAATTTGATTTGGTTCAGTAGCAAAGCGTCAAAGAGAATAAGTCGCTGATATTTTGGTCAACTTTGTGAACTGTATGTAGAACTGTATTGTTTCTTGTCAGATATTTCCTCGCTGCCAATAATCCGTACGGCAAGTTCTCTTTTCATAGCCAGTTAGGCTTCCCAAAACTCGGCAGTGTCTTAACTAGGCAAATCAGCGAGTAAGTTCTATAGACGCTACGCCACTCATAGGTAATTAGGTCATCTTAAATATCTATCAACTTTAACACTTGACTGCATCAACGAGCTATGTCCCTATACTCTCTATAGCTGGGAGCGTCACATAACATAATTATAATAACATTTGATATAAACGTAACGATTGACATAATGTTTTCTGAGCCGTACAATTAGGTCAGGTTTGTTTTAAAACAATCCTAAACAGTCAGTAGTTTCCGCAAAAGCGCGTCACATCAAACTTTATATTATCCAACCACGATTGGAGGTGGCAGTTTTGCCATATAACGTCAAAGTTTACATGAACTGTATTGTTTACTGTGAACATCTTTATACAAATAAAAAAAAAACCACTAATGGGGACCCATCATTTTTTAAGGGGTGCCAAATTAATTTTTAATTTTGCCTACAAATTCTTAGCTTCGGGTCAGAGAGCAGGGTGGGGGCAAATCCTGCTTGCTCTCTGGTAGTATTAAGTTACCACTTTGTTGGTTTATGATATAAGTAACTTGTAATCAATCTCAAGAAGTATTGTACCGTTTGTGCCCAAACAAACATACGTGACGTTAGGGCGTGTCCATATATTACCACCTCCACCTGTTGACTGCTTGAATGTACCCACTCCGCCTGATAAAATGACTACCGTCCAATGGTCAGACCCCCCCTATTTCGAAATGACTTAATATATGGACAGTCCCCTATCAAATGTTATATAAAATTTGGGTAGATCAACTATTTTCTGTCACTAGTTGCCATGGTTACGTCCCCTGAGTCACTTTTTAATTTTTGTATATCTTATAATCAAGTTTGAAATCCATATTGTAACAATTTTTCCAAGAAACTCCGTCAAATTGTCTCCTGGCTAACGGGACAGAATAACAACAAGGAATAGTTGATTAGGCCATTAGAATGACCCTCTACAGGTTAAGCGGGTTAACGCTCGGCTGTCCCTCGTGGTCGGCCACGGTCCGGCCGAGCGCCTCGAGCCGCGCGTACTGCTGCAGCGAGGAAGGATCCCTGGCCGCGCGCAGCAACGCGGGCACGCGGCCGAGCGCGTCGTGCGCCCAGGCCTCGGCCAGCCGGAGCTCGTGCGCGGCGGAGGGGAGGCCGAGCTTGGCGGCGCGGGACGCGCGGGAGAGCACCACGGCGGTGGTGTACACGTCGATGGCCGCCGACGCGAGACGGTTGAGGACGAACTGTCGATTAATAATAACTCATCATTATATCACCCGAAAAACGCACACTGCTGAACATAGGCCTCCCCCAAACAGTGCCACAATGACCTAAATTAGTAAATATTTTAATTTAGTTTATTTATTTGCGGAACAAACAGAAATGTATATACGAGTAATCATCATCATCATCATATCAGCCGAGAAACGTCCACTGCTGAACATAGGCGGAGGATATGATAGTGGTATTGGGGAGCCCAAAGATAAGATAAGATAAGATTCATTTATTGTCCAAAACTGTGTAAAAATAGATCACACCTTAAATAAAAAGTCCAACAGTTTGCCCATTTCGGGCAAGAAAGAATGTTACAATGGCCGGTCCTGCGCCACCCGCATCCAGCGGACTCCCGCGACCTTTACCAGGTCATCAGTCCACCTTGTGGGGGGCATGCGAGTAATAACAACTTAAAATCGAAATTACAAATCAACATGCGTTAATTATCTCTTAAGTTAATTAGCTCTTCAACAGTTTCCACTAAAACAATAAACTTTTTGAAACGCTAAGGGATAACTTTTTACAAATCGAAATAGCCTAATGAGGATTGTGTAATAAGTAGACGACGATATATTTAATCAATATAAATACATAGAGTTACTGACTCCGAAACAGATTAAATATTATGCTCATTCATTACACGAATACGGCCCATAACGGGTTTTAAACCCATGACTATCAGTATACCTTGAGAGAACTTATATCAGCGGTGGAGTGGAGGCCGACGGCGCAACCGGAGTGTTAGCCGGCCTCGCTGAAGACCCCGAGACAGCGAGGGTTGTCTATGTCCCACATACTCACATGTTCATCGACGACCTTTTTTCCATACTTCACCAGCATGGCTCCAATTGTCTGCTCACACCCATGCCACTTAACCAACTCTTTCGCCAGCCTCAACTCAACCACCAGAAACTGACACCTAAGTTCTACAGACTCACCTGTTCATCGACGACCTTCCTTCCATACTTGACTAGCGTGGCTTCGATGGTCTGCCCATACGCGTCCACACACTTGGCCAGTTCCCTCGCCGCCGGCCTCAGCTGGTCGGCGACGAGCGGGCTGATGTCGGCGGTGGAGTGGAGGCCGACGGCGCGGCCGGCGCGCTTGCCGGCCTCGCTGAAGATGAGGCCGAGGTGGGCGGTGGGGTTCTTGAAGGCGCGTTGGAGCTCTTGCAGGTGGGAGCCGGCGAATTGGATTCCTGCGGACGGATATTACATGTTCATTTTTGTAAGAGAAATAGCAATAAAGAAAACCAGGTTTTATTTGAGGAGGGAAAAGTGATGTCCTAGAAGCTTATTATGTCATTTTTGAATAGATTCTTCGATTCTAAATTGAAGGTTCGGAGCGCAGAGTTCTGATTAAAACTGACTTCTAAGATGACAGTTAATCTGATGCCAAACCCGGAAAATGACGGTTAAGATAGCGACCATCCTCACCACCAGGTACAGGACACTATGCGATATTGTTGTCGAGGTCTCCCAATTCAAAATTCAAATATTTATTCTGTAAGTAGGCCTCACTCAAGGGCTTACAGATACAATTGATTAACATTAAATGACTTGAATTGAATACATAACAACAATGGAAAAACAAAGACAATACCAGGGCACACATTAGCTGAGAGATGTATAGATTCTCCGGGTCAATTATATCACAATAATCTTATTCTATAATAAAATATCAAAATGAAACAAAAAAAAATATTAATAATGGAGATGTAGTCTCCAGCGTCAGATAAAATAAATTAACGGAGATGTAAAGAGTCCCTGGTCAAATAATCTAATGCTACAGAACTCCAAATTTCAAAAAAACAATGTTCTCCAAATTTCAAATACATGACAAGGAACTCTTCTAAAGGTACTATTCCTGTAGCCTCACCAGTAAGAGCGACGAAGAGGCGCAGGATGTCGTTGGTGCCCTCGAAGATGCGGAAGATGCGGAGGTCGCGCAGCACGCGCTCCAAGCCCGTGCCCTTCATGAAGCCCATGCCGCCGAGGATCTGGATGGCCTCGTCTACTACCATCCATGCTGTAAACGTGAACTTGTTGCCTCACCAGTGAGAGCGACGAAGAGGCGCAGGATGTCGTTGGTGCCCTCGAAGATGCGGAAGATGCGGAGGTCGCGCAGCACGCGCTCCAAGCCCGTGCCCTTCATGAAGCCCATGCCGCCGAGGATCTGGATGGCCTCGTCTACTACCATCCATGCTGTAAACGTGAACTTGTTGCCTCACCAGTGAGAGCGACGAAGAGGCGCAGGATGTCGTTGGTGCCCTCGAAGATGCGGAAGATGCGGAGGTCGCGCAGCACGCGCTCCAAGCCCGTGCCCTTCATGAAGCCCATGCCGCCGAGGATCTGGATGGTCTCGTCTACTACCATCCATGCTGTAAACGTGAACTTGTTGCCTCACCAGTGAGAGCGACGAAGAGGCGCAGGATGTCGTTGGTGCCCTCGAAGATGCGGAAGATGCGGAGGTCGCGCAGCACGCGCTCCAAGCCCGTGCCCTTCATGAAGCCCATGCCGCCGAGGATCTGGATGGCCTCGTCTACTACCATCCATGCTGTAAACGTGAACTTGTTGCCTCACCAGTGAGAGCGACGAAGAGGCGCAGGATGTCGTTGGTGCCCTCGAAGATGCGGAAGATGCGGAGGTCGCGCAGCACGCGCTCCAAGCCCGTGCCCTTCATGAAGCCCATGCCGCCGAGGATCTGGATGGTCTCGTCTACTACCATCCATGCTGTAAACGTGAACTTGTTGCCTCACCAGTGAGAGCGACGAAGAGGCGCAGGATGTCGTTGGTGCCCTCGAAGATGCGGAAGATGCGGAGGTCGCGCAGCACGCGCTCCAAGCCCGTGCCCTTCATGAAGCCCATGCCGCCGAGGATCTGGATGGCCTCGTCTACTACCATCCATGCTGTAAACGTGAACTTGTTGCCTCACCAGTGAGAGCGACGAAGAGGCGCAGGATGTCGTTGGTGCCCTCGAAGATGCGGAAGATGCGGAGGTCGCGCAGCACGCGCTCCAAGCCCGTGCCCTTCATGAAGCCCATGCCGCCGAGGATCTGGATGGCCTCGTCTACTACCATCCATGCTGTAAACGTGAACTTGTTGCCTCACCAGTGAGAGCGACGAAGAGGCGCAGGATGTCGTTGGTGCCCTCGAAGATGCGGAAGATGCGGAGGTCGCGCAGCACGCGCTCCAAGCCCGTGCCCTTCATGAAGCCCATGCCGCCGAGGATCTGGATGGTCTCGTCTACTACCATCCATGCTGTAAACGTGAACTTGTTGCCTCACCAGTGAGAGCGACGAAGAGGCGCAGGATGTCGTTGGTGCCCTCGAAGATGCGGAAGATGCGGAGGTCGCGCAGCACGCGCTCCAAGCCCGTGCCCTTCATGAAGCCCATGCCGCCGAGGATCTGGATGGCCTCGTCTACTACCATCCATGCTGTAAACGTGAACTTGTTGCCTCACCAGTGAGAGCGACGAAGAGGCGCAGGATGTCGTTGGTGCCCTCGAAGATGCGGAAGATGCGGAGGTCGCGCAGCACGCGCTCCAAGCCCGTGCCCTTCATGAAGCCCATGCCGCCGAGGATCTGGATGGTCTCGTCTACTACCATCCATGCTGTAAACGTGAACTTGTTGCCTCACCAGTGAGAGCGACGAAGAGGCGCAGGATGTCGTTGGTGCCCTCGAAGATGCGGAAGATGCGGAGGTCGCGCAGCACGCGCTCCAAGCCCGTGCCCTTCATGAAGCCCATGCCGCCGAGGATCTGGATGGCCTCGTCTACCACCATCCATGCTGCGTCCGATGCGAACACCTGGCAAACACATTTCATGTTTTATTCTGCACAACTGTTACCTAAGATGCTCCTACACCAAGGTAGGTAAACCGTACGGTAGTCTCGCTTTTACTTGCAGGCTACAGAAGGACGCCTGTCCTGGTGATGGGCAACAATTGCTCAAAAATTGGCCGTGTGCAGAGTTGGGCATTCAAGAATAAAGTCATGAATAGAATAAGAATAACGCGTGAATAAAATCACGTTGATTTTATCCCCGACAAAGTTATTCCAAATAAATTTCGTCGGGAATAATTCTTGAGAATGAAAATTGAATGAAGATAACTTATTTATATTCATATAAAACTAATCCTGATTTTTTATTTTAAATAACATTCCATGAATATAAATGTAGTTCGGTTCGGATTCGGATACTCGGGGCCCTTGGGGGTAAACACAGCGCATTTGGTATCGGTATAGAGGCACTCGGTTGATGTATAGAACTGGTGACGATGGTCTGATGATGGAGTCAGGAGGTGGATAGTGGAACTCCTCAACGGCTACTTGTATACCCTCGAGTTTGGGTTCGTTTGGTTTGTTTTGACGAATTCTATGCATAACACTTGGTCACGATGGTCTGATGATGGAGTCAGGAGGAGGATAGTGGAACTCCTCAATGGCTACTTGAATACCCCTCGAGTTTGGGTTCATTTGGTTTGTTTTGACCAGTTTTATGCATTATACTTGGTGACGATGGTCTAATGATGGAGTCAGGAAGTGGATAGTGGAACTCCTCAATGGCTACTTGTATACCCCTCGAGTTTGGGTTCGTTTGGTTTGTAATGACGAGTTCTATGCATAACACTTGGTCACGATGGTCTGATGATGGAGTCATACATCAGATGTCATAGATGGAGATCAGGTGGATAGTGGAACTCCTCAACGGCTACTTGTATACCCTCGAGTGTGGGCTCATTTGGTTTGTTTTAATGAGTTCTATACATAATACTTGGTGACGATGGTCTTAAGGATTCGGATAAACAGATTCGTATTAAGAGCCTCAGATATCGATTTTGAACGAAATCAGACCGTATTTAAAGAATTTCAAGATAGCGGCCACTTTTTTAAAATCCAACCTCAGATTGGTGTTCAGAGGCCCCTCGAACCCTCAGATATCTATTTTAAACGAAATCGGGCTGTATTTAAAGAATTCCAAGATGGCGGCCACTTTTTTACAATCCAAGCTCGGATTCATATTAAGAGGCCAAAGATAGATACCGATTTTGAACAAAATCGGGCCGTATAATAAGCCTCGGAACATTAGATAACGATTTTGAAAACGAAAAAAAAAATAGCCGCCTTTTCTAACTTTGGGGTCCCAGTGCGCATAAGTTCGCTTCTGGTTGATGTAACTGGTGACCGAAGAACTGGCGGCTTTCTTGCGCAACGCATCAGCATTGAAATTCAACGAGGAAATGCCGCCAGCATCTTCGGTACAATGCCTCGAGGGCCTTTTTTAAATAAGCGTAGTTTTAAATTTAGTTTATGTTAATCATCATCTTGTATTTACTTTAGAAAATAAATTATATATTATATGAACAAAAAAAAAAAAAAAACTTAAGTATATATTTATATTTAAAAATCTGAGTGAGTAAGAGTCTTTATAAAACTACATACCTACTTATGAAATGCTTTAAAATGAATCAAGTAATTATACATAAATTAATATGTCTCCAAACATATTTTTGACAACCCTGACTCTTGAGAGGTTACGCTAAGCGGGTGCGTAAATTCGTAATATCAATGAAGCTTGCCTACTGGTTGTAGTTCTTTATACAGTGTATATATATGTATACTCTAAGCTGTGATACAATACTAAAAAACATCAGTCACTTATAAAGTACGTAAATTATTTTACTCTTACCGAAAGGACATTTGCTCGCGAAGGCCTTTGACATTGGTGGCCGTACTGACAACTTTGTACCAAAGCGCTTAATATTTTTTGACTGCCGCTCTGACCTCGCTGAGGTCAGATTTTGGTAAAGAGTCCAAAACCGCGCACTTTTGGGGGCGTTTTGAGACCCTTGGCCCCCCTCTGACTGTGCGTGACCCCCGTAACCGGTATTCAACTCCACCCTGGCTCAACATTGGTACCTTGCTGATGGCGGCCTCAAGATGGTAGTCCTTCGCGCCCGTGTCCATATTTCCCGACACCATGTACGCGAGCGACTCCGTCACGTATTGCAGCATCGCCATACGCGCGAGTTTTTCCTGTAACCGAACAAACTCTTAGTGAAATCACATTGTAAGTATGTATCACAGTAGTTTGCAATAGGTCTCTCTAGGAACTTGAAGGTTTCCGAACACTTATTAACTCTGCAGTGTCGTAACGAAAACACTACGTTTCTCTCGTAAAAACAACGAGCACGCCGTCAGATAAGTTAGTGCCAAGTTAGGTAGTATGCTTTGAACGAGTGGCTAGTACTAAAGTAATAGAGAAAGTTACCTGAATGGTGCCGAACTCGATGAGTTTCTTCCCGAACTGTACGCGCGTGGCGGCGTGCTCGGCGGCCTGTTTGATGGCGGCGCGTTGAGTGCCCCCGAGCGCGGCGCCCATGCCGAAACGGCCGTTGTTCAGGATGTTCATCGCCACCTGACAATCATTCAGTTATTCGGTCATTGTCGGATTTAGTTTCGGTGGACATTGCCAAAGTTAAGGGCTATAAAGCCTAATTTTTGGTTGAACTCTGTATCAGCATAAACGGCGTTGCCTCTTCTATAATTATATGTGATAAAAACGTATTATATACACCGTGCCCGTGAGTATTGCGAGAGAATTTAACAGCATATTCATGAACATATTTGAGGTTAAAAATGTCGTATAAACTTTTTTGTAATTCGCCTAGTTTCAGAGTTAATACCAATTTAAAAAAAAAACAAGTTTTTACTATTACATAGTGCAAGACGCATTTTTGATGGCGATGTTGCCACTATGGGATATAGTCTAAATATCCTTATTGATAGATGTCAAAAAGTGACAAGTAACACTTTTTAAAAACTAGGTTTTACGAAAAAAAAGTAAAAATCCATTTTAAGTGACATGTTTACCAATAACATTTACTTTTCATGTACAAATAAATAAATAAATATTACGAGACAATCTTACACAAATCAAGCTAGGCCCACGGTAAGCTCAATAAGGCTTGTGTTGTGGGTACTAGGCGACTATATATACAATAGATACATACATATACATACTTATATACATATATAACATCCATAACTCAGGAACAAATATTCGTGATAAACACACAAATAAATGCCCTGACCGGGATTCGAACCCGGGACCTCCAGCTTCGTAGGCAGAGTCACTACCAACTAGGCTACGGAGGCCGTTACAAATACATTCAAAACATCGAAAAAACAAAACAAAAAAAAAATTTTTTTTTGCTGAATTGACCTAAACTCTTATTACATTTATTACTCTAATAAGGCTCTAGTATCATTAGGTTAAATATTTCGGGTTATTCACGGGCACGGTGTATAAACATAAGCCCTTAACGATTGACCACAGGAAAGATGATTTTTGTTTTTATGACTGACATCATTGTACGCAAGGTAAACCTTCAGGGCTACTCATATCCTCATCTTGTCGGTTGCATCCTGATGAAGCCTGAAAAACGCTTGATACTAATTTTTCGAAAAAAAGCGACTTGTAAACGTCACATTAAATCGATTAGTAGGGGTCCCGCCACAACGTGGATTACAATTAATTTGTGGTGAGTGTGTGGCACTCTCACCACAAATTAATTGAAATCCACGTTGTGGCGGGACCCCTACTAATCGATTTAATGTGACGTTTACAAGTCGCTTTTTTTCGAAAAATTAGTATCAAGTGCCAACTGATAAAAAAATAAAAGTAAAAAATGAAATAGAATCATTTATTTCGAGTAGGTATCATTGACCCATAATGATAAGTTATTGACTTTTAAGAAAGAGTTCTTGACGAAGGGTGTCCTTTTCCAAGGGTTTTCAGGATGATTATTTGACTGTTTTGACCAGGGACTGATTTCGGTTACGGTTATACCAGTATGAAACCGGTATTCCATTACGGTACCGTTATGTCGTAAAGGTTATGCGAGCCGCGCGAACATAACGGTACCGTAACCGTTTTGAAATAACGGTTAGCGGTATCAGTTTTAAATGATACCGAAACCTTTATAATACCGGTATTATAAAGGTTATCGAGAAAAGTAAGCGAGCTGGCACTCTACAGAGGAAGCATTGGCTACTAAACATATAGAGATAAAAAGACAAAACAGCATTGCCTTTGCCAGCGGTAACAAGGGTTTGACAACAACGCCAGGCCAAAGTCGATATATCGGTACCTTTAAAAAGCGGTTACGGTACCGGAAAAAATAAAGGTACCTTTATATTTCGATAGCGAAATATAAAGGTTCCGCTACCGAAACCGCTATTTCAGTCCCTGGTTTTGACTCCCAGAACTGACTCCCGCGCGTCACCGTCTTAATAGGTTATTAAAATAGTACATTACTGCAGACGCCTGGAAAAGGAGGCCGGATGGTGATACGAAGCCGGCAAGCCCTAAGTCACGGCCAGGCATGTACCTATAGTGCTTTTCTCAAACATGCAATGATATAAATAAATAAAACTCCAAGAAATCAAACTAATTTTCGTGGTTGAACGCCACAAATTGTGGAAGGAAAATTAAAAAAAATATAGTTCCCGGCCTAGGCCTTCAATTTTGTATGAAATTCCTTTACAGTTCTCTCGAGTTGTTCCAACCGAAACGTGATACTTTGAAGCCTGTTATAACGCACGTATAATGACGACATACGACATTTAATTGCATGTTTGAGAAAATAAATATAGACAGGCAATCTTACACAAATCGAACTAGCCTCATAGTAGCTAAGAAGGCTTGTGTTGTGTGATAACTATATATTTATTGAAATAGCTACCTAGAGAACATCCAAAACTCATATATAAATATTCATGTACATCACACAAATATTTACCGGGATTTGAACCCTGAACCGTGACCTTCGTAGGCAGGGTTACCTACTAAGCTCAAGCCGGCCGTAAATTATTGTGTTATTTGAGTTTTGTTTACGAAAATAATTTACACTAAAAACACAGTTTTAACCGACTTCAAATCAGTAGCCAAATTTCTTCAAGTTTGCCTATAAAATTTGAAGAGTTCCCTCGATTTCTCCAGGATCCCATCATCAGAACTGGATTTTGGTGACAACCAATCTGGAAGTATATGCTTTCAAAATTAATTTTTATTTTTTATTTATAAACAAAGAAATAATTTTTCAAATCGGTTCATAAATTACAGAAAAATCGCGTAACAAACACAAAAAAAAATACAGACAAATTGAGAACCTCCTCCTTTTGTGAAGTCGGTTAATAAGGGGCTTCTTGTAAATAAACGAATCATTAAACATAATTTTCTCAAAAATGGCCCGCAAAGTGAACATAACACGCTACATATGAGAAGGTAAAGTGTATAGTTTAAGGCCAGATCAAAATTAAAAAATAAAAAACATTGCAGGCCGCCTGGAATGTTACATATGAATTCCTTTATTTGTCGAGTACCAAACTTTTTAAAAAGTAGAAACTGGCATATAAAAGACGGCACAGGTCGTATTCAGCCAAATCAAGCTGTATTTTTTTGTTGCAAACGCGACATTTTTGTATGTGTCATAAAAAGATTGCGTTTTTCGGTGGAAAAATACACTTGCAATTATGTTTAAAAAAATATATGACGTTTAATTTTATGTAATTTGCAGTATCCTCAATTTGTATTTAATAATAACGCTTGATTTCAATTAAGTCTTTTTTATTCCCCCATTTTTGAGAAAAGCACTATATTAGCCTCAGCCGGAATGGCAATTGCAGGCTTCGTATTATAATTAAACGGACTCGCAAGCTCGTCCGTTTAAACAAAATACTCAGCCTGCAATTGCCTCCTTCCCGGCCACGGCAATAATGTACTATTACTAAACTTTGGCGAACCATTATCATCTTCATATCCGGAAGTTTGTGTACTTACTTGCAATGCGGTAGTATACTCGTAGGTATTATCGCATTAATATATTACGTAATAATTGGCAATAAGTCAACAACTGATTACACAACGATACCTATTCTTGTGTAATCTAAATTCCTATGTCAATTAAATTCAAATAAATCTTGATACGATTTAAAGATGGATTTTGAGGTTATGTGGGGGTGTGTGTAATATTAGTAGGATGTATCCTACTATAATATTATAAATGCGAAAGTTTGGATGTTTGTTAGTAACAAACATCATTGATTTAGTAAATCACGGAAAAACGGCTAAACGGATAGATGCATTTTAGTATACAAATAGAGTATAGCCTGGAGCCATAATACATTTTATCTCAGTAAAAGTCAAACAAAAGGAAGTCAACGCGAACGAAGCCGCGGGCAAAAGCTACTTCACTACATATTATAAAACAAAGTCGCTTCCCGCTGTCTGTCTGTCTGTCACTATGTATGCTTAGATCTATAAAACTACGCAACGGATTTTGATGCGGTTATTTTAAATAGATAGAGTGATGCATGTATTATACAAATAAACTTATATAAATTCATGCGAAGCCGGGGCGGGTCGCTAGTATAGATATAAAGTACATGGGTCAATCAACTATTTCTTGTTGCTATGGTTACGTCTCCTGGGTCACTCTTTAAAACTTTTATTTTATGGGGTTTAAATCCACTAAACACGTGCTTTTATTATATTGGTAAACCCATTCCATGGTGGGACATCTCCTTAGCATGATGGGAGTCCAGTTTATAGTATTTTTTCTAAGAAAGTCTGTTACTGTTGTCTCTTGGCTTGCCGGGACAGAATAACAACAAGAAAAAGTTGATTGACCCACATATCGCATTATTGAATTGCATGGCAGGTCACACGGACAAGAAGTAGACTATGTCTTATCTAATCGAGACTGCTTTGTCTACCATTCACGGAACTTTTAATCTTGGAAAATAATTACTCGTACCTAACAATATGGTAGTTGGCGACAGTAAAAAATAATTAATCTTACATAACATTACCATACAAAAAACATTGCTTCTACCTATTTTTGCTTTTTAGGGTTCCGTACCAAAAGGGTAAAACGGGACCCTATTACTAAGACTCCGCTGTCCGTCTGTCTGTCTGTCTGTCTGTCCGTATGTCACCAGGCTGTATCTCATCAACCGTGATAGTAAGACGGTTGAAATTTTCACAGATGATGTATTTCTGTAGCCGGTATAACAACAAATGTTAAAAAAAGTATTTTTTTTAGATAATGGTACAGAACCCCGACTCGCACTTAAAGATCATAAAAAAGACGCTGTTTGACCACAGAAAGTCGTGACGTCACTTATTCCTATTTGCTTACTAATTTAATTACTAACTGAGCGTGTTTAATGTTTCATAATAAGATGCCAATTTGAATATAGTACTTATATAAAGAAAATAATCTCATTTTTCCGTATCATTCGATGCGGTATTTGGGTTAGGTACGTTCTTAAAATGTCATTTTCAGTTACTTTATAAAACTTCTATGAATAGTAGCTATTCTTAAAATTAGTTAACCTCCTGCCGCCCAATGACCTATCAGAAGGTCTCCGCATGAGTAGTGGTTCCGGCCCAAGCGTAATGACAATTTTAACTTTTTAACGCCCGCATACCTTTTAAAAGGACTTCAAATTCATCTTGTCACAAAACTTAAAATTTACCGCGTATTGAATTCGAATGACTTCTGAACGAATACGTCACATTTGACGTTGACACTAGATGTCAAAATGTGAAACTTTATCTGTCAGTTTTGGCGTAACCTCCATTACAATGGCCCGGCGTCGAGGACAATGTAAGAAAATCTGTGAATTTCTTTGCTATCTTGGCAGATTTCGCATGTGTTTTTGTTGTGAGTGTTTCCGAAGATGTTCATCTTAGTTTTACCGTATTTATTTCATGCATTCAATCAATATTATTGTAAATATAACAACTAATAATCGGGAGACCTATTAAAAGGTCTGTGGGCGTATATATTGTTAAAGTTTTTAATAGGTCTACGGGCTACAACCGCTATGCTATTGTGGTTTGCAATAACAATTATTTGGGTTAATAATATATAGGTAGCTTGAGTAATGGATGGATAAACATGAGAAATTATTAATGGGTCAACATGAAAAAATCCATATACTAATATTACAAATGCGAAAAGTGTGTTTGTTTGTCTGTTTGTTTGTCCCTCTGTTTATTTTATTGCTTACACGCTTGATCGATAATAACTGATTTTGGTACTGATAAATCGGTTATTATTTCAACCCTGCATTTTAACCCCGCCACCAAAACTCCAATATCCGGTCATGAAACTATATAGTATTTTAAAAGGTCTACGGGCGGTTACCCCGTTTTAATAAATAAAAACGACATGGTCAACTTTGGTGCGTAATTGAAGGCTCATTTTCCATTTGATTAATATTCCAATGTATTATTGGTAATAAATATATACAGTAAACTTACAATCTAAACGCCATGGTTGAAAAATAATCAGAATGTGACCAGGATAAATGATAACATGTGGCAGACGCAGGCATAAAAAAAAAATAACAAAATATATGCAGAGTGTTCGATTTATTGCAATTTAACAAAATTATACTTTTGAAGCATAAAAAATTAACATATAGGCATATAATAAATTTAAATTAACTCATAAATAAACGTTTTAATATTTTTTCTTTTTTTTTGGTTGCGGCCCAGAGACCTAAAAAAAGGACATTCGATTTCGGAGTTTTTTCAGTCTCAAAGCCTTTTACACATATGCCTTATGGTACCATAAAAACCACACATTCTTACAACAATGCTTATCAAGTTATTGTCAGCCAAAGGTCTTGGGCCGGAACCATGTGAACCTATAAAAAGGACTCTGGGCTGCAATCTAGTGTTTGGGCAAAAAAATCTGGGCGGCAGGAGGTTATACCAGTTATTGTTGTTATAATTATTAGCATGTAAATAAGACGCTAAGCGCTTAACCACTTGTCAATTAATATAATGAGGGCAGATAATTATCTAATGGTATCATTGCCCTGCAGTGTCATCTCATCAGTACCTAATGATGTCTCACTAATCAATAGATGACTAACGAGTCTCTCGGAAACAGAATATCCAGGCAGTGGAAGCTAGCATGAGCACCAGGGAAGTACCACCGTAGTTATGGAGCAGAGGTCCGAGCCTGTAGCTCTAGTATAAGTTTTATCGATACATATAAGTTTTCGAACGCGTTTGCGTTTAGTTTCAATTTGTATGGCAACGCCTAGTTCCACCAGAGGCGCTGTTCGCGTTGCCATACATATTGAAACTAAACGCAAGCGCGTTCGAAAACGTATTGTATCGATAAAACTTATACTAGAGCCTCTGTTTGTTTATCGATTACTTACTAATTACCATACCTGTGCTAACTCGGGGTAAAAATTAAAAATAATAAATGGATAAAATATATCGATATTAATGTCAACATCTAAATGTTATTCAACATAAATAAATACATATTTTTTTCTCTTCATTTTAAAATAAAAACAATAAATAAATTAAAATGTGTAGGTATTTATTTGTTTATTTTAAAATAGTTTTTATAGTATATTATTTCCATATTTGCCGGTATTAAGATTGCCGTCTAGATGAAAGCATCCACTTTAATTTCCTAAACGTTCTCCCAATGTCCAGGTCCACAGTGGTTAACGGGCCATTCTTAAAATAATTATAATTTTAGAGTCAAAAACAGATATGATATGTGTTCAGATATGATATCGAACCTTTTTATAGTAATCGAGAATTTTCAATGAGCACTTGCATTCATATATATCGTCATTTTTTTTTATCGATATCAAATCCCTAGAATGTGCCCCGAGTTAGCACAGGTATGCTAATTAATTACCTTTTTCTACTCCTGTACCGTTATCTGTCATTTATATAGGCTGTAGCTCAAATACAATGACACCACTAATAAGTCGTCGAAAAACTCTATGCTCTATGGCCCAAAAACGAACTGTTTAGCGTACTTTTTTGGTTTATACATTTTTCATAAAAGCACTGTTTAAATTTTTTTTAATCGGCCGCTTTATTGCAGTGGTGCCAACTTCATAAACAAATATTTCGAAATAGAAGTATTTATTTACGATTTAACATTTGTATATTATAAATTATTTACTACAATAATAATGAACTATTGTGTGTTAAATTACATGTTTTATAAATTCTTGGTATTATTTATGAAAATAAACAGTTCGAATTCGGTCCGGGTCCGGATTCTGTTTGGTTCGGATGGCAAGTGCAAACAAATTAAAAACAAAACAAACCATAAGCAATAACTTTCACATTTCCGATTTCCCACCAAAATACAGTTCAAAATGAAAAGACGAAAGGTGATAAACTATTAGTCCTAAACTATTAAGATTTTATTCGTGTTTGTGAAGATAAAAGTGTACGTTCCTTTTAAAATGGTCGAAGAAATTAATAACTGCATTCCTGAAGAAATTGTGTGAGTAGCAAAAGTACGAATCGAAAACTTGCTGCCTGAAAAGTTTAACTATTCTGTAGTCTGCTATTTATTTAAAATTTGTCGTAGAAAAAGTATTGTATGCAACGGTGTATAACTGGTCTAAAAACGCTCGTGGTGTCTTTAATTGCGACCCACGCCACTCGTGTTTTAAGACCCTTCTTATACAACAGTTGCATAAAATACTATTAATGTCAATGGAATTGTAACTTTATAATTTGTGCACTATCATCCTAATTACACCACTCTCTTCCACCTAATTAGTAAGATTCTGAACTAGGTTGTTTATACAGGATGTACCAAAAATGGGGTGTGAACCGATTAAGGCCATATTCGGTAGAGCATTGCGATTCCAAAAATATATTTGATTTCTTTGTTTTTGTTTACATTAACGTTTTTGTCTTTGTTGACATTACTTGTATCATCCTCCTAGCGTTATTCCCGGGTGTGCCCTAAAGGAGTCCGGAGCCCGCTTTGACACCTAATCCCAAAATTTGGCATAGGCACTAGCTTTATCCCAAGATTTGACATTGCTTGTATATGGCAATAAAAACAGCACGTCACAACACAGTGAACATACACGGAGGTATACAACAACACGTCTTATCGCTAAAGATATATTACATTTATTCTTTGGAAGTTTATCCTGGTTGATGGATGAGAGTTTACCTACGGTTACAGAGTAAGTAAATAAAGATTAGGATTACCTTAAACCCGTTGCCGACTCCACCGAGCACGTTCTCGTTAGGAACGGGCACGTCCTCGTAGTACACCTCGGTGGTGTTGGAGCACTTGATGCCCATCTTGTTCTCCGGCGGGCCCGAGGACACGCCGCCGAACGAACGCTCCACGATGAACGCTGTCACCTGTTATTGTTATAACGTGTTATTAGTCATTCATCATTATTAACTAGGGGCGGTGTGAGGGGTAGACCTCGCCAGTTAATAATATATTTTTCTCCAATATGCTCGGAAATGTCCGCCTTACTGTAGCAAAAACAGTCCGTGAAATTCGTCGTTACTGCCGAGCGCAAATTTAAAAAGTTAGAAGTCATTATTGTACAGTTTCAGCGGCCAGGAAACTGTATGAAATTCCGTTACTATATGTTTTTTTTACCTTTTAACTATATGTTTTGACTAAGACAAATCACTGCAAACAGCCGAATGCTCGTATGTACGAAATGTTTCAAGGCCTAGCAATTTATCACAATAATAACTTGCTATTGTTAGAATGAAAGAAATGTATGGCTATCTCTTTCCAACTATTGCATGTTGGTGTGACAAATTGCGCCCGTTCGTATTGTGCTTACAGTTTTACCCGAGTTGTCTTTTATTTTTCAATTGTCATTGTCAAAACTCTTAATTGTTGAAAAGTTGCATGTGTCACTCAGGAGCAAAATTATCTTCGTCTTGGACGTTAACACTTGAATCCTCGCTACGCTCAGGATTCTATTGTAGGATCCCTCGCTACGCTCAGGATTCTATTGTAGGATCCCTCGCTACGTTCAGGATTCAATGCACCGCCCTCGCCCTTAATATACCATTTTGCTCTCTTGTGACACAAATAACAATTTTTTACCCAAAATAACGCGATATAATAGTACATTACTTACCTAGGGCGGTTAAACAAAGAATGTCTCAGATTGCAGAATGCAAGGGCGATAAATGCGCTCTGAGGCTTTCTTTATTACCGCCCGTGGTAAGTACAACATTTTACGTCTGTATCTGGCCAGGAAGTTGATGCGTGCGGTAATCCCTACTTTATGGCCAGGTATGACGTAATAGTACATTATGATACAAGTGTGCTAAGTTGGTCATTACACTCGAGTCGGTTTTTAAGCCTGAGCCGAAGGCGAAGGCTTAATGGAGACGAGAAGTGTAATGACCAATGCTCACGTGTTTCATACGACGTTTTTCAACACATTTGCGAGGAAAAAATAAAAAAATAAAAAATTAAAATGTTAAAAGATATGTAATGAAAAGGCACTAGTGCGATAATGTAATGTAAAAGTCACGGCATGGGTAATATTCTGCATTATTTTGCTAATATTTAAATAGTACATTTTACAACTAGTGTGAAAAGAATGTCTTTTTACCACTAGTACCGAGGTATCTTGCCACGAGCTGAAAGCGAGTGGCAAGACTCGGTACGAGTGGTAAAAGACATTTCACACGTGTTGTAAACGACGTTTTTTAATACAATTGCGAAAAAATAATAAATTAATATTCGTCATTTATATATTAATGAATTCTTTAAATAAATTTATATTATTGTACCTCGATCTCAACTGTTAGTGGCTGCATCGAAACTTCTGCTTGCGTATGCGCTCCTGGTACCTATAGGTGGACCGTTTAACTCGGTCCTCGCCTGCGCGGCGCGCGGGTGCAGGGGTATGACTATAACGGGCTGCGGGCGACGTGCGGAAGGCAAACCCCGGCGCCCGCACCCCGTTATCGTCATACCCCTCCACCCGCGCGCTGCGCAAGCGAGGAATGAGTTAAGCGGTCTACCTACAGATGCGTACATTTTCAGCTTCAAAACTTTTTCATACTAACGCGATCAAAAGTAAATACTCCTAGTATTCGTAAGCGTTTTTAATTTCATAATTTCCAAGTAAAAAATCTAATATAAAATTACTGCGTTTCGAAAGTATAGTTTGGAACTAAAAAGTAAAAAGCACTAGTGCGAGAAATTGAGCTTCTCGCACGCTACGCAGCCATAAAAAGTACCACTTTTTGAGCAACTGTATTAAAAAAGATATGTAATGAAAAGGCACTAGTGCGATAATGTAATGTAAAAGGCACGGCATGGGTAATATTCTGCATTATCAGTGTAAATACGCTGTAATAAGACCTACTTTACGAGCAGGTGTGTTGAAAAAATAATTATCGAACCTGCCCACAAAATTTCACGAGCATCGGTTGAGAAATGCCACTTGTAGAACAGAAAAGCCGGACATCCGGACCGACATACGAAAGCCGATGCTGAAACGGAGAACTTATGGTATTTGCATTCTGACAAGTTTTTTTTTTTTTTTTTTTTCCGTATTGTGGCTCTTTGCTGCTTAGGCACTATGCCAATGTCAAGTGGGGTTCTGACAAGTTGTCATCCCGGTACAATAAACGTCAATGATGACATAATTTGTACTGGGATGACAGCTGTGTCAGAATGCAAATACTCGTACTAAAGTTCGCTCATTCAAATATTCTCCTTTTATTAATCTATCATTCATTCATTCATCAGCCCTAAGTAGTTTTTCTCAGCAACTTTAAACTTTTCAGAATTGTTATAGTACAAACCTAACCTATTTATATGCAAAGTTTATTTAAATTGTCCTGAAAATATCTTCAGAAAATCACTTTTATGGCAAACACTATTGAATTGTCTATGAAATTATGGATATAATGTGGAAGGTATGTAACATACTGATGTATGTTACTACATATGTATGTCTGTGTGGACTAGATCAAGTTTTTTAAAGATTTTATTAAAGTTAACATTTGTTGAAAGTGTTTGTGCTAAAATAAGTTAGAGTTTGTTTTTTCATGATTTTATTTGCTTCTATAAAATGCACATATGTATAGGGTCGTTTCGCCGGTTAGCGACCACTTAGCCGAGTTGCTCACTTTAGATTAGTAAAAATATACCTATTCAATATACACACATAATAGATGGTATTCGTAAAGGCTCTAAGTATAGTCAAGTTTTGAAACCTACAATAAAATATAGCACTTTCATCCATAGATTAGGAAAAAATATAGAAAAGGTTACAAAATAGCGAATTCGCTAGATAGCGACCGCTTTAGTCGGTTTGCGACCACCTGTTAGCTAGTTGGCGACCACTCTTGCAAATAGTGTTTAAGTAGTTAATAAAACGATTAATCATCATCATCATCATATCAGTCGAAAGACGTCCACTGCTAGACATAGGCCTCCCCCAAAGAGTGCCACAATGACCGGTTTTGCGCCACCCGCATCCAGCGGATTCCTGCGATCTTTACTAGGTCATCAGTCCACCTTGTGGGGGTATATCCACTCTGCGCCTCCCGGTACGTGGTCGCCATTCGAGAACCTTTCCGCCCCAACGGCTATCGATTCTACGTGCAATATGCCCCGCCCACCGCCACTTAACTTTAGCGATTCGGATGGCTATATCGGTTACTTACCTTGGTTATGTTGCGGATAGCCTCATTTCTGATGCGATCACGCATAAAAACTCCCAGCATAGCCCTCTCCATTGCCCTTTGGGTGACTTTTAGCCTTCTTATGAGGCCCATAGTAAGCGACCACGTTCCAGTGCCATACGTCATCACTGGCAACACACACTGGTCAAAGACTCGCCATGAGACACTGCGAAATACTTATTGGACGAAAATATGTGCCATAGCGTAGCTTCCCGAACGCTACCCAGGCGAGTCGGATTCGACGATTGACCTCTTTCTCTCAAAGTTTGACCTACCTAACTGCCCTTATACCACTACAAATAGGAGTGTAGACTAACCATTTATTATTAATCCAAAAAAAGAAGGCAAAATGATAAGCCTAAGTGACGAAAATCCCATTCATATATCTCCAAAAATTACGAAGCTACAACCGTTTTAATATTGCTTGTTAGAGAGAGAAAACGCTAGTGGATCGTGACGTCACAATCCCCGAGCATCATAGTAAATGACAATCATTTCATATGAAGGTGCGTTTTGCGGAAAATGGATAGAATACACCCCCTCTAAAAACTTTGGATACTATAACTTTGTGATTACTTAATCCCCTGCTCTTTTTTTTCTCCATTTGACGTTACATTTAATCCTTTTTCGAGAAAATTCATCATTATAGGTCATTTTATTTAGTGTCTACACCCCTAAATTGTTACTCTTCTAAATCTACTTTACATTGCTGTGTCAATGAAGAATAGAATCGAAAAAAGCGCGACTTCTCGCTCACACCATAGTGCTTTTATATATATTGATATTACAGTCACACATGTCATTCATAGTAGGTATCTAAATGCCACCTTTTTATAAGCTTTTATTTAACTTTTAGATTATATTCTACTTACACTAGCGTCTGCCCACGACTCCGTCCGCGTGGAAATCGTTTATATCGTAGCTTTATACAAACTTTCACCCCCTTAGGGGATTATTTCGGGGATAAAAACTATCCTAGGTATGTCTCTTCCCGGGACTCAAACTATCTCCATACCAAATTTCATCAAAATCGGTCCATTGGTTTAAGCGTGAAGAGATAACAGACAGACAGACATAGACACTTTCGAATTTATAATATAATTATCTCATATAAATTATTTATTATTATATAATATAATATATAATTATATATTATTATTATATTATATATACTATGGACATAACATGGATTGGCGCGGCTTAAATACCGACTCAATTTGCTAGCCAAGCTAAATATCGCGGGTGCCGCATAAGAATCCATAAGGAAAGAAAAAGAAAACGATGTGGTCGCTATCCGACTTCTTTGGTAATTATGTATTTGGGTACGCGACCACCCCATTTTATTTAAATCCATTTTTAAATATGCCGAATTTCAACGAAATTATTACAACAGCTTAATCATTTAAACGATCAATTAACTAATTTCAGCATAATAATAAAATTAAGTGACGTAACTAAAGTTTTCGCGCCAACTGTCGCGTTATTTTTTTTACAGATTCACTGCACGTCAACACTTTTCGGAAGCAATGTGTGAAATGTGTGAATTGAGGTTATTTTTTCTTGCTTTGGATTAAGCTTTGGGTTTTAAAGTGTATTTATTCTTATTCTGACACTATTCAAGAATAGTTGATAACTAATTATTTTTCTGTTGGGTTTGTAGAAATGTTAATATCTTTAATTGAAGCAGCCTAGTCCGTCAAGTGGTCGCTAACCGAAGGTGGTCGCGTTACCGGCGAAACGACCCTACATAGTAGGCGGATATAAATCAACGAATTTACAGAAACAAATAACAAAGCCAACTTTTATACTTACCTACTTTAAACTAGGTATGTGACATAAATTAATTTAAATTTCTTTTAAAACCAGTCTTGACAATGACCTTGAACAAAACAAATCTAAAATAATGTTTCATCCGGGTCTAACGCGATATTTATTTACCTTTAGACCAGGATGAAACATTATTTTAAATATTTGTACAAAGCGCGAGAGTTTTAAGTGTTATAATTTACTTTAAAAACAAAGTTTTAACCGACGACAAATCAATCATCCCCTATTTTCCTACCCTTAAGATTGGTTTTTTTTTTCCAAATTTATATGGGACCAACTTCGGAGTATACCCTTTCCAATAAAAAAATAATTATCAAAATCGAACTACTCTGTCAAAAGTTATGCGTGGTCATACATAAAAAAATATATATATATACGCGTCTTGAGAACCTCCTCCGTTTTTTTCGTCGGTTGGTAAAACAAATCTAATCCAAAAAACGCGCAGATCGCACTATGTACAATTGTACATTGGACTTCTTGAATGGATGCCAATTTGTGAACCGGACGCAACCGATAAGATTATTATTAAACATTGAGTGTGTAAGGTCAAGTCTATTACAGTTATAGAATTGTGTATTAAGGAAGGTAAGAAAGGAACAGCAAAGTGTACAGTATCCCGCAAGAGTTAACTTGAGACTCGAGCGCGTAGGGTCATTTCGCCGGTTACGCGACCACCTTCGGTTAGCGACCACTTGAAGAACATGGTTTTTTCAATTGAAGATAACATCAACTCTACAGAGCCTATTGAAACAGTCAGCCGTATGCCTTATTGTTTGTAGTTATGGAATAGGAATTTACAAAAAAAACGAGAAAATATTCTTTCAGTTCACTAAGTCAGCTAAGTGGTCGCTAACCCGCACATGAAATTAGGTGGTCGCCAACCGGCGAAATGACCCTACTAACGTCATAAGAGAGAAGTACCCTGTATTAGCATTGTGGAGTGGAGCTAATGCGATCAGTAGAGCAGAACAGCCGGCCATGCGAAAGAAATTTAGAATACAACTATTTCATACACTTCGCTCATTTTAGACAGACGAAAATGTATGAACAGCCTGTTTTTTTTTTGCAAAACACAAAGTTGGTTCCATAGTAAAAGTTGTTCAGAATCATGGATAGATTCACATTTTGCTATTTTGTATCACGAATTAAGTAACACCCATGCTCTGCGATAAACATGTATACAATATTGATCCTTCTCTCACACATTAGAGACTAGAATAGCTTACCTTATCAACGGTCTTCCCGTCCTTCTGTACCGGTGTCTGTGCGAAGACAGTCATGACCTCGGCGACCCCACCGTTACTGATCCATATCTTGGAGCCGTTCAGCTTCCAGGAACCATCGGGTTGTTGGACGGCGCGTGTTCTGTACAAACAAGTCTGTTAGACCCTTGAGATATTAGGGGAGAAAGGTGCTGGAAACAGGTACACCACTGGAGAGAAAAAGGGATTGCTGGCCAAGTAGATATAGACAGAGGTCACAGATGGTGTAAAACAATAAAGGTAATACATGTACCCTGCAAGGGCATGGGTACTGCAAACATGAGAGGGCTAAAATTAATACTGTAAATTATTACAAGTTATTTTAAACAATAAGATAGTTACACTATCTATAAAAACGGCAAACAATCACGTTTGTTGTATGCGAGCCCCCCTTAAAAAAATATTTTATTTTGTTTTTAGTATTTGTTGTTATAGCGGCAACATATATACATCATCTGTGATAATTTCAACTCTCTGGCTATCACGGTTCTTGAGATACAGCCTGGTGACAGACAGACGGACGGACGGACGGACAGCGGAGTCTTAGTAATAGGGTCCCGTTTTACTCTTTGAGTACGGAACAATAAAAACTAAGATTATCAGTCATGACGTTGTGTCACAAATTGATAATAAAACAAAAAAAAGGTCACTTTGCAGGCCCAGACTAGTTCAGAGTTATGAAACTTATGACTTATGAACATAGGGGAAAGTCTAATAAATATTTTTAATTCTTTCATACTAATTCAAACTAGGTTTCTAAACAATTCAAAATTGCGGAAACTGACGATTTGGGGAAAAAGCCTTTTTCCTAGAAACAATATATAGAAAAGTAAGTGCTCTGAGCCTAGGAACACGATATTATGTAACCAAACTGATGTTGTCTGACACAGTCTAACCCCCTTATTCATAAAACTTAAAATGCCTCTGCTAAATAATATCTGCTTTGTCCCTTTCTTACGTACACAAATGTCAAAGTGACAGATAAGGACAAACGAATTTTAACGCCATTTTAGTTAAAATAGGCTTGTAGCACGTTTCTGAATACGTCCGTTAGACTGTACACATACTTGATGGAGCCGGCATCAGAGCCCGAGGAAGGCTCAGTCAGGCAGAACGCCGCGTACTCCCCGCCAGTGACCCGGGGTAGGTACTTCTGCTTCTGCTCCGGGGTGCCGAACAGCAGGATGCCCTTGAAGCCGATGGACTGGTGGGCGCCAAGGGTGATGCCAACGCCAAGGTCATGGGCTCCAACAATCTGGTTAAAAATTGTGTGATTAGTTGGGTTAGGGTTTCAGCTGTACTTAGCCTCAATTAATTGATAGATAAGCTAATGCTTTGTCCAAAATCAATTTGTGTAGGTTCATTTAAATTTTCCTGTTTTGTTACCTACAATTTTTTTTTCTGTCAACAATGTTTTGCGATTAGTTAGCATCAAGGAAGAATAAGTATAACAACAGTACCTTAATTATCAAAAATTGTTATAAAGTACATCAAAAATTACCAAAACAAATAGAAAACAAAAAAACTTGGTAGAAACTATGCTGGAAATGCCAAAAAATCTTTGAACGGATAAAGTAATACACGCATGTTTTCTATTGCTACTAAACTACCTACAAGAGATTATGTAACCGCGGCATGCGACTCAAGTTGCGGTCACTGACCTCACACTTGACACCGTACAGCTTTCAGCGGCTGTGGCAATATGTATGACTGGCATGCGTGCAATTTACGGGGATTGATATTAAAGTGAGCTCAATGAGTTCACTGTTCAATCTGAGATATTAGCCAATCAAACTCAGTTACAAACACTTTGTAGAATACTAACCTCAACAAGGCGCGCGTATTGAGTGTTGCTAAGGCCAAGGCCGCCGAGTTCGCAAGGCACTTGCAGCCCGAAGGCTCCCAGGTCCCAGAGACCAGCTAGTGTGTTTGGCTCGATCTGCGCGTCGTGGTCGTTCTTTGCGGGGTCATTCACCTATGACAAAAGATATTACTCTGATAAAATTAATATCGTAAATGTACTGGGTAGTAAAATGTTCTCTTGTTGCGATCTTCTACTGTGATAGTAAAAAAATACCTTTTCCACAGCCCATTGAAAAATGAATCTTTATGTCAATGCGATAAAGACTATCTATTCTCACTTTTATCTATGTGCGTGCGTATCTTAGAAGCAAATGTTGAACACTTTCGTTGTCATGGCATGGATGCGAATTGTGTGCTCTTGGCTTTAAATTGCGTCCAGTGTGCTACACTTTAATACAAGATAATTGTTATACCATCATGAGAGCCACATGACAATTACTTTGTCCTTAGGAAAGATTTTTCTTTTATCCCTGATTTATACCCTTACTCCTCAATACAATATAGAGGTTTATTCAATTTAAATATTTAAATTCTTGAAAGAAAAGTATAAATAAATTTTGCCAAAATGTCTCTTTTTTAGGGTTCCGAAACTTCCGTACCCAAAGGGTAAAACGGTACCCTATTACTAAGACTCCGCTGTCTGTCACCAGGCTGTATCTCATGAACCCTGATAGTTAGACAGTTGACATTTTCACACATGTTGTATTTTTGTTGCCGCTATAACAACAAATACTAAAAACCAGGATAAAATAAATATTTACGGGGGCTCCCATACAACAAAAGTGATTTTTTGCCGTTTTTATAGATAATGGTACGGAACCCTTCGTGCGCGAGTCCGACTCGTACTTGGCTGGTTTTTTTTCTCTACATTTCGACGGTTCCTTACTAACATTTTGACGATTTTGAAAGACTGTACTTATTAACCGTAATATTAGGTTGTAAACCAATGATAAGCGGTCCAAAAGTGGCACACTAAATTTTGGTCAAGTCGCACAGCTTGCCATTGTTTTGCGTCGTCAATGGAAACGAATGCTGTCAGAATTTGGCGGCCATTTTTAAACACGTAATGGGGAATGGATGAAAATTTTAGAAGTGCCTGATTTTTTTTTTGGTGTTAGGAATAACCTTCCTTAACACCAGAAAAAAAATTGCAGAATTTTCAGGTGCGTCATTTATTTTTTGAAAAATATAAACAATTTCCTCACTTACGTTTTGGGTTTAGGACGGCGAATGAGAAACTTTCCTTGATTCGTCTCATATTACTAAAAAATATTTTGAATATCTGACCCTGGCAATGACTAATATAGCTGATGCAGCTGTCAATATCATTGCTAGTGTCAGTTTACCACGGATTTTTAAGACATTTTTTGTAATGAGACGAATCAAGGAAAATGTCTCATTCGCCGTCCTAAACCCAAAATGTAAGTGAGGAAACTGTTTATATTTTTCAAAAATTATTGACGTACCTGATAAGTCTGCAATTTTTTTCTGGTGTTAAGGAAGGTTATTCCTAACACCAAAAAAAAAAACAGGCACTTCTAAAATTTTCATCCATTCCCCATTACGTATAGACAACATATCTACCTATTTTTATATTACATCATTGGTTGTAAACTGTAAAATTAGGTTTTCGTATATAGGAGTTCATGGTACTTCGCCGTCGATATGTTTTCTATAAGCATCACTGTACAGCAGTTGTAATGCTTAAAGTAAACTATAAAAAATGCCAAGTCAAATGTACCTCCTGGAAGAACTTGTCAACTGGCGGCACCAGCTCGGTCAACACCTGTCGCTGTTCCTCAGACAGCGGCTCGGGGTACGGGAACACGGTGGAGGTCTCCAGGGCGCCGCGGAACAGGTTCAGGGTGAACGAGTCGCTGGCACGCGGTCCGGGGCGCTCCTTCTTCGCTGCCGCTGTGGCTGCCGTGCGGCGACCGCCATCAGTGCTAGGGAAGGTTTTCGTTAATAAGAAAGAAATAAAGATACTTTTATTCACAAACACACAGGACACACATATTATTTATGTTCGCAGAGGCGCGAGTAGACTGTTTCTACACCACCATGCGTAAGAGATGCGCATCCATGGCTCGCCCTGCCTTCGCCGGCGCCAACATCGCCCTGAACATGATCACTAGCCGACTCGATTGCCCTTATATTTATGACAATGATGATGTACCTACTAACATTAATTGTAAGCATTTACTAACATCCAAGTTGGCCTTTGAATAAATAAATTTATAATTAAACAATAAAATAAACAACACACACAACATCATCCTCCTATCACTTTTTTCCCGGTTGTCCAGGGGTAGAGCTTGTGGTCTGCTTAGGAACCTAATCCCAGAAGTCTGTGGTCTGCACCTTATCCCAAGATGTGGGGTAGGCACTAGTTTTACGAAAGTGACTGCCATCTGCGCCTGGCCAACCCGAAGGGAAAACTAGAGAGTTGCCCTGGGTGAGATTAGACTTGTTTCCTCATAATGTTTTTTCCTTCATTGAAAAGCTATTTAATAAGTCTGACAGTGATACTGGCTACACTTCATTACTGAATACTTCAGGGCTTGGCTTTCTCAATGTCAGTTTCTAAAATGTACATTTGAGCTCAATTGTACCTGTTGTCTATGGGTCAAGATTATCATTGGCGGTTTCCAGTCCAAAACATTCTGCAATATCACTTTGAATGGCAAGATATAAAAAAAAATTGCCGAAAATCCTAGATTGAAGGTAGAAAAAATGGTGCTTTATAACATCAATTTGAGGTAAGTGTCAACAATTTTTAACCCCCTACGAAAAAAGAGGGGTGTTGACGTGTCTGTGTGTCTATGTGTGCGTCTGTCTGTGGCATAGTAGTTCCTAAACGAATGGACCGATTTGAATGCGGTTTTTTTATTGAAAGCTGATGTCATCGAGGTGGTTCTTAGCTTAGTGATGAAAACTTATTTTGTGTAATATTTAACATTATATTAAGAAATTTGTTACCAACAATATGGAACCTGGTTCTGAAATAAACTTATTCATTCATTAGCTACGTTTTAACAAAATTGGTTCAGCCGTTTTTGAGATATTGAACATTGAAATGAAAATGTCCGGGGTTTTTCAACTTTTGTTGTAGTTATTGTAACTGTCAATTGTTTGTTGAGTGCCAAATTATTTGCAAAGCTGCCAGTTATCTCCGTTTTTCCTATGTGGGAAGACTTGCCATGCTCTGATATTTTGGGTGGACTCCTTACAAAGCCAAGTGTTGAAACAAACATCTGAATGCTCCCAAAATTTTCCAGTATGGGACAGGACTGGCCTGGACAAATCCAGTCCCAATTGCACTCCCTAAATGTTACCAAGTACCCATTAACACTAGTATTTATATTTATTTACTTAATTATTTTAACTTTTTAATGATACTTCATTATTTTTGTTAACATTGTAGTACACTCCTCCACTGCCTCCCTAAATTGTCTGATATACATAACTATAATACGCGATCTAAACACAAATTGGTACTACCACAGTTGCGGCTTACAAAATGTCAAAAACAGGGTGCTTTTCTAAAGATAAAAATGTACAACAAATTACCTTTTGAAATAACATCATTGCCAATTCATAGTTTTAAGAAGAAAATATCACACTATTTCAGGAAACATGCCTTTTACTCCGTATCAGAATTTTTAACAAGCAATATTAGCTTACAAACATTTTGAACTGTATGTTATTAGCTATAAGTATCATTTTGATTTTATTGTAATTTATTTCTTTTATTTTTACAAATTGTTACTGACACACCATGTAATGCACATATTACTTTATGGTGAAATAAATAAATACAAATACACTTCACAACTCTGGGCATAATTCTATTTATATTTCTATTGAGTGTTGTTGAATATGTCTTGTTTTGACAAAAATTGGCAAACATTCTATTAATTGTAATATAAAAATTAACAAATAATATTATATTGAAACTAATGACACAGTTGAGTTGATTGAAAGGTTAAGTGGCTGCATCTGATGTTAGCACAGTGACATGTGGTGTATTTACAATCAATTTAGATGACCGCTTTAGCCTAGTTGGTAGTGACCCTGCCTATGCAGCAAGAGGTCCTGGGTTCGAATCCCGGTAAGGGCATTTATTTGTGTGATGAGCACGAATATTTGTTTCTGAGTCATGGAGGTTTTCTATGTATTTAAGTATTTATTTATCTATATATAAGTATGTTTATCTTCGTCTAGTACCCATAGTACAAGCTTTGCTTAGTTTGGGACTAGGTCGATTTGTGTAAGATTGTCCGCAAATATTTATTTATTTATATCTCATACAATAATTTACAAGGCTAACAGATTCTGAAGCTCCTAGCTTGAATTTTCTGTGATATTCTTACATTAATGAAAAAGAAAATATAGGCAGTGTTCACATGTTGTTACCTAAAACCTTGTTGGTGTTGATGTATTTTGTTTTCAGGTCATAAAGATTATTTTAATATCATGTCATCAACTCATCATGTGCCATAAATATTAACAAGAAAGCAATAAAAATAAATCCATTTGTTACAATTATTGTTTAATGTACACCAACAAGCTTCTTTAATTAGGACTAATTAGCTTCCTTGGAAACAGTTTTAATTTAAAACAAGTGAAAGTTAAACTGCAACTTAGCAATTCGTGAATGCGTAACATATGACGTACTGGCTGGCGACTGCAAAGGGCAATAGAGACAAATTCCAGAGTTGCGCTATCTATTTATGTCAGTATACGGATGCCAGCGGTGGTAATGGCATTGACTGGCCCTTTAATAAGGTCGTGGTCCAAAGTCCAAGGTTGGTAACGTACCGTAGGGAATACCAGCGTGGTACCTACCTGTAGCGGGGGCTGGGGCGAACATACGCGGGTGCTGCCGCAGCACAACGCCCTGCAGTACTCAGAAGCTTAGCTCCCTTCATCTTCGATCACTGAACACGAATGCTGGCTTTGAAAAACGATTGATTGGCTTCACCACTCCTATAAATTCGGAGTATCAACAAAAGTTTATAATTCACTTAACTACGCTTAATTAACTAATTTCTCTACAGGGAGGTTTTGACCTACTGAACTAAACGATAAATCATAACAAATAAAAGTCTAAAAGGAACTGCTCCGCGCCCACCACTTATCTTAGTGAGGGACTGGCACAGACTAGAGAAACTCTAAGAATTCCACATTCATTCCACGATTCCATCAAAAGTGTGACGTATTATCATTTCAACTACTTGTCGCGTCGTAATATGAATTATACCTCATTTACACGAGTAGAGAGTAGAGATGTTAAATGGCAACGAGAATATTTTTTAAAGCACACCACTAACGATGCAATTTGATGAAAACCATAAAATAATAATGTATTGCTGTCTCATTCTAATAAATCTATGTAGATAACGATATACAGAGTGTTTTTTTTAAACTCACAGCTGCAGAAATAACTTACGTTCCAAATTTGATATCTTTTTTTTATAATTTCAAGACTATCGCGTGCCATGATGTTTACGAAGATTAAAAAAAATGTTCTTCTCTTGAATCATCTGGAGCTCTTATCGATTATCGAAATTTAAAAATGGAATAATTTTAAATATTTTTTTACACGCCTAGGCACTTGTTACAATATTAAAAGGCGTATGAAGATTAGTTTTCATTAAATTTGACCAACTTCTGCTGTTCAGATTTTTTTCTTTCCATACAATGAAATAATCCTTACATGAAACAGAGCCGACCCGCGTCAAAAAAAAAATGACCAACTTTATAATTTTTTAAGAACAACTCACGCTTGACCAAAAATTTTAATGAGCCAAATTTGTTTACATAAAAAAACACCTAATGTCTCCTTGGACACTTTTCCTCTATCTCCTTTAGATTCGGATTTCCCCATACTGTCCCATTTAAAAAAAACACTGTATATATTGTTGGCTAATTTAAACTATAGCTGTATTTGTCAGTTATTGTAACAAATTGTATGGTGAGTAACGGCCTTAAGATTGACTAAATGAACTAACACGGTTCTTTTTATCGGCGCTGTTTTTAAAGAGTCTCGAACATGTTCAACCATGTTTTTGACATTTATTTTGATGACAGATGACAGTGACAGATTGACAAGTTCCGCAGTGTTTCGTATCACGGGCGCAGTGATATGAGTGATAGTGAATCACTCGTACTCGTAGCTATCAGATCAGTATTTATAATGGTTATTCGCATGATTAACTGACGTAGTGTTCCTTTTTATTTTGTGTTTATAATTTAAGAGCTGTGTATGCCGGCGGTATGTTGGGCGTGTTCATGTACATATTGGAATCAAGGAAGGAGCTGCTTGTGGGATTATCATTATCAGTATTGTACATAACCTATTATCTGGTGGAAGTAGTCAAGGTAACATCCATTATCTTAAGTGTTGAGCCCATCTTTTGCACCGTGTCGCGTGTATTGATTGAGCCTGCTAAAAGTATGGACAGTTAGAACTCCTCATAGAATCAGAAGTTAAGAGGTCATTCAGAACTGTTATGAACTTTGGTCTGATTGGTGAGTAGCTCGCTGTGTGGGCATGTTAGGATAAGCTATATCAATGCATTTAAATGCTCTATTGAAATATTTATCTGAACATGGGAAAGGCTGGAGAAGAATTATGTTTTTTTTATTGAGGTTTAAAATGTTAGATAATGTATTTTATATTTACTACGATTTTCAGAACTGAAATCAAATTTTCCTTCCCTATAAAATGAGGCAGAAGTTATTAATTTTAATTATTATTATTATAATCAAGGAAAAAATATGTGTTTGTTCCTATTAAAATGACTACTTGGTACTACATTAATGGCATGAATTTGGGTTATCTATGCAGTCCAAATACTAATCAAAAATAATATAACTTTGAATGAACTGAAGTTCTAAAAACATAATCCCAAAATACACTACAGTCACATGTTTCCAATACCATCATATCTGAAATATTGATGATGTAATAACTTGGACATATTTATAAACTTTTCAATGACACCAGGTTTACTAATAGATATTTAAGTATGTCACTGTTTGTACTGGTGACTGGTTGTGAGATTGGTTAATATCTCCAAGAATTAGCATGACAGTAACACTGTCCTTATCCAAAAACCATTTTATTTTTGGAATCTAGTAGAAGCAATTAGGCTTTTTTAAAAAAAAAAACAACAAACATCTATGCTATAACTATCTGAAAAATGCTCCACAAAGACACATCTGTCCATATTTGATATACTCTCCTAAGAAAAGTCAAATAACATTACTACATAAAAAAAAACACTACCAACTCAACAAACATAGGTAAGAACTATCTTGCTAGACAAAAATATCAATTAAAAAAACACACTGGAGCTACTGCCAGAGGCAGACACAGACATATAAATATGTTTTCTATTTGTTGTAAGTAACACCTACAGTTTGCAATATACCCTGAGAAAATTACGGTTTTTTTGGAAATAATTCAATAACAGGCTAATTATTTGTATACGGCTTTTATATGTTATTTGATACAACTTTTACTATTGAAATCAATAATTCTATGGACCGGAGGTTAGGAAAAAAAATTAACCCTCAAACAAAAATGCTATCAGTATTTTTATAATGAAAACATGTTTGAGTACACAAATTTGGAGACTTACTACCTGAATCTTTAATTAAATATTTACGACCTTGAGATAATATTGAATTTCATCTGGCCTATACAAAGGTTTATTCATTAACAAAAATAAGTGGATTATGCGCGTATCCCAAAGAACGTATATAGACATAGTCAATTATAAAGTAAAGAAAGTTTATACCATTTTCGTCTGATTTTTACGGAATTTATGAAGATTACTTTTCATTATTTTATACCGTATCGGTATTAAATTCAGGTGGATTATTAATGAATATTTAGTTAAATTACCCAACCTATTTTTTGGTGTAAAAATATGGCTGATATTGATATATTGTTGTGTTTTCATAGAGCGAAACTGTAAAGTTCTCAGGGTACTCATTACAACTGCCAGGTCTTCGTTTTCGGTGGCACTGTTATCCTTGAAATGTATTTAGTTATTTATTATCCACACTTACAACTATGTTTACAGGCATCAACCTAAGACAATAGTGTAATGTAATTATATTTAATATTATAACATTATTTTATTTACCTAGTACTCTTATAACATTTTACGAGCAATGCTGCCTTTGTGAATTCATTCAGTGAACATAAAAACAAATCAATAAAATGTTAAAGCCAGATTGATTCAGAAATCGTATTATAAAGTTTATAGTTATATGTTGGACAAAAATGTTTGGGATTTAGATTTAAGAATCGCAACACCTATTAAATAATTATTCAAGGGATAATTTGTAATTATAAATCTTATTGTATATTGTTGACGGACATAAGTGTATCTTGGCATATATATATGGAAAATAAATGAATTATGAATATTTTCCGCTATGAGACTGAGGGTACGCACTGCTCGCGTCATCGGTGCCCTACCAAGCAGGTTGGTGCGCCCGCGCGGCTCATAAAATGCTCATATCTAGGAAGCACAGCACCAACGCCATAGCTATAGTTTACATAAGATGACGAAATTGCATCAAAGTAGTCCATTCAAGAAGCATCTCTTCCTTCTTAAAAGATTCAAATTCCAAAAACATTTTTATAAAAAAGTTGTTCAGCCTAAATAATCTATACTAATATGCTAGTCCGACTGAAAAGCTTGCAAATAATTTTTGAGATAGAATGAGTGATTACATACAATATTAAAGTATTTAGCATCATAAAACCAATTAAGGTGTCTTTGATGTAGAGTGTATACTAGTGTCCGACCGAAACATGTTTTTTTGCCGAAACCTAAGGTTCGGCTTTGGCTCTAATTTCGGCCGAAACCGAACCTTTTGTAGACTTGTTGTAACCGTTGAAAAAATGACGTAAAACCGCTTTTATACACATATTAACCATGTAACACCTGAAACTCGTAAAGGTTGTATAAAATAAAACAAGGTTAACTACAAGTTACCATAATTCCGGGAACAAGCACACAAAGCGTCACTTCACTGAGCCGGTGGCCGGTGAGCTACGCCATATTGCCGGTTAGCACGAGCGCACCCGAAGTTAGCCGAACGCAACCCGAAGTACCTTTTCGTAAGTTTCGGCCTGGCCGAAAGGTTTGGCCGTTTTTTGGCTGAAACCGAAACTACGGCCGAAACATGACTTTTTGGCCGAAACCGAAACCGAACCTTCGGTCGGACTCTAGTGTAGACCAACTTTATGACCTTATTTTCAAACTTGGGTCCATAAAATAAAGGCGTCAGTAAGGCCAAATGGCATATAAGTAAATTGAAAAGTGCCTCTAGATAGAATATAGAAAGCAGCTCACACCTGTCCTCCCTGAAGTGGGATCTAAAATTTTTCGTCACCACATATCTCTGAAATATAAGGGATGCTGTAACTGTAACCATCTTTAATATTAGTAGTTGCGTTTCTGTTCACTATACTTGAGACGGCCAAGATAGCACAGATATAGGTCCTTAACCGTCGCAGGTCTTTGTACGGAGATAGACAGGTTCTTTAGCCGTCGCAGGGCCATTCTTTTCATGATTGTGTCCAATTAATGTTTAATGTGCAATTGACTGTGTATTGTGCAGAGACCTCTGCTAATATGCGGGCCGGGGGCGCTACGTGCGCTTCTCGAACGAGATGTGCCCCTGCTCCAAACGCACTACTGGCCGACGCCTTGGTGCGTCGAGGCTCGCCTGCAGACCGTACTAGGCTCTATTCTGCGATCGCTGCTGCTGCCACATGCACGCTACCGTCGTGAGGTACCTTTTTTATCAAAGACTGACCAGTGATTGGTCTAGTCTCACCTGCGGGCCGTGCGCTACTTGCGCTTCTCGAACGAGATGTGCCCCTGCTCCTAACGCACTAACTGGCCGACGCCTTGGTGCGTCGAGGCGCGCCTGCAGACCGTACTGGGCTCTATTCTGCGGTCACTGCTGCTGCCACATGCACGCTACCGTTGTGAGGTACCTTTTTTAATCAAAGACTGACCAGTGATTGATCTAGTCTCACCTGCGGGCCGGGGCGCTACGTGTGCTTCTCGAACGGGACGTCCCGCTGCTGCAAACGCACTACTGGCCGACGCAGTGGTGCGTCGAGGCGCGCCTGCAGAACGTACTGGGTGGGCTCTATTTATTCTGCGCTCGCTGTTGCTGCCACATGCACGCTACCGTGTCGTGAGGTACCTTTTTTAACCGACTTAAAAAAAAGGAAGAGGTATAACTTGGCTTGTGTAACTTCTCAATGATGTACTTCAGTCTTCAAATAATATAAAAGTACGTCACAGATTCTGATATGATTCCGTTGAAAAATCAAACAATGAAGTGCCAAAGGTAATTTTGAGATCCTTGAGGAATTGACGGAAGTCCTCAAATATTATCGGCCCACATACAGCGATTTGGTTTATTGGTCTAAAAATCAAAGCATTTGCTCTCGGAAATCAGTTCATGTGGTAAGTTGGAAATGTTCATGTGGCTTGGCGGAGTACTGAATTGAAGTCGGTTAAAACTTTGTTTTGAAAGTAATTATAAAAGACTGACCAGTGATTGACCCTAGTCTCCCCTGATGGTAAGTGAAAGATGAAGCACTCGGGTTTAGTAATAGCCTATCTTACATGCATCTACTTAAACCATTCCCCAAATCTAAACCCTAAATGATTTGTTTTCCCAAGAGTGCGAGGTCGTGTACCTATGCGTCACCATTTCTTATTCTCAGAGGTCTCTGTTTCCTGGAAGATCAATGTCTATGTTTTCGAAATCCTATTCGATCTGTTTCCCCAAATTCTACTTGATTTATTACTATGATATCGAAAACTCAGCCAAGGGGGGTTGTTAAATACTTGACTCATCATCATGTCAGCCGAAAGACGTCTACTGCTGGATGTAGGCCACCCCCAAAGATTGCCACAATGACCGCTCCTGCGACGCTCGCATCCGGCGGACTCTCGCGAAATTTTCCAGGTCATCATTCTACCTTGTGGGGAACCACACCCACGCTGAGTCTTCCGGTACGTGGTCGCCACTCGAGAACCTTTCCTAGGTACCTGCAATACCGGCTGCCACGACTAGTTTAACTGAAATGTTTGTCTGTAGGTTTTACGTTTAGCAGACGGCGGGCAAGTAGCGCTGGACTGGCTGGAAGGCTCGCTGGGCGCGGACGCGCCGGTGCTGCTCGTGCTGCCGGGGCTGACGGGCGGGTCGCAGGCGGACTACGTGCGGGCGCTGTGCGCGGCCGCGCGGCAGCTGGGGGCGCAGGCTGTCGTGTTCCACTACCGAGGGCTCGGCGGGATACCGCTCACGGTAACTGTATATCACAGAGTTCAATTAGATATAAAGAAAGAAAGAAGACATTTATTCACTACTCACTACACAAAAGGCACACAGAGACAAAGGGAGTAGACATACATTACAATTTGACACATATTGTGTGTGTCTTCGCGGCAGTGAATCGGTCGCTGTCTCAGCATTATGCCGAGGTGTCAGACATACACCTACAGCGCTGATTTTCAGACAGCACCGTACGTGACCCACGGAACGCAACAAAACATAATAAATAAATAATTAATGTAATACATTTGTAAAATATGTACCAGTAGCCAAATAGGAAAGAAAAAAAAAACATAGCAAAAAACGCGACACGGTTGGTATAGCAAAGAGCTGGATGAGGTAGGATTGGGATTTCTGGAGCGTCAACAAATAGCCTTTAAGCTGGCGCTTAAAGGTAGTACTTGCTAGACGCTCCTTGGATAGGTGGAGAGAGATCATTCCAACACTTGGACGCCGCGAACCTAAAATTACCGTTTTACTTTAGAGACAGGTTTATATGACAAGATCGGGGCGCCAAACAGGCATATCTGGGTCATCCAGCAGGGCAGTCTTTTTTAGATATGCCCGTTTTAACATTACAAGATCGGGTCGCCAAACGGGGATATCTGGGCTATCTAGTAGGGCGGCGGTCGGACGTCCCAGGTATTATACGTCGAATCAGTCTTGCGCGATCTTCAAGCCATGAAGGCGGGAAATGGCACAAGATCGCGACGAGTGGCGAAGACTCGTGTCGGAGGCCAAAACTCGCTTTGGGTCGGTGAGTCAATGAAGTTAGTTACACTTACCGGCCATGATTGTTGCGATAGAGAGTGCAACGGGACGTTCCCACGTTTTACGGCCCTGCGCGCAGCGAGCCTTTGGAGTTTGGACAGCCTTACCTTTGGTAGTAATAATAGTACAGCGTCTTTCCTGCGTTGATGATTATGGCTCATCATTGTTCACAGAACTCTAAATGTCTCCAATTATAAATCCGCGCTGAAGAGGTATAAGTTCTGCTTGACGAGACTGGCTTCTCTCTGCAGGTTTTACATGTTCTTTTTTTGTTCAGACACCGAAACTCTACTGCGCCGTCAGCCACGAGGACCTAGCCGAAGTGGTGGAGGCAGTAGCGGAGCGCGCTAACGGCGCTCCCGTGCTGGCGGTGGGGGTGTCACTGGGGGGCCTCATACTGGGGCAGTACCTGGCCGCGGCCGGAGAAAACGCGCGCGTGAACGCGGCGCTGGTGGTGTCGTCGCCGCTCGATGTGGAGCGAGGTGAGTGATGTCGCATTTTGTGAAGCTACAAGGACTTACTTAGCTGAAGTGGTGGAGGTGGTAGGTGTTAGCTGTGGGCGTGTCACTGGGGGGCCTCATACTGGGGCAGTACCTGGCCGCGGCCGGAGAAAACGCGCGCGTGAACGCGGCGCTGGTGGTGACGTCGCCGCTCGATGTGGAGCGAGGTGAGTGATGTCGCATTTTGTGAAGCTACAAGGACTTACTTAGCTGAAGTGGTGGAGGTGGTAGGTGTTAGCTGTGGGCGTGTCACTGGGGGGCCTCATACTGGGGCAGTACCTGGCCGCGGCCGGAGAAAACGCGCGCGTGAACGCGGCGCTGGTGGTGTCGTCGCCGCTCGATGTGGAGCGAGGTGAGTGATGTCGCATTTTGTGAAGCTACAAGGACTTACTTAGCTGAAGTGGTGGAGGTGGTAGGTGTTAGCTGTGGGCGTGTCACTGGGGGGCCTCATACTGGGGCAGTACCTGGCCGCGGCCGGAGAAAACGCGCGCGTGAACGCGGCGCTGGTGGTGTCGTCGCCGCTCGATGTGGAGCGAGGTGAGTGATGTCGCATTTTGTGAAGCTACAAGGACTTACTTAGCTGAAGTGGTGGAGGTGGTAGGTGTTAGCTGTAGGCGTGTCACTGGGGGGCCTCATACTGGGGCAGTACCTGGCCGCGGCCGGAGAAAACGCGCGCGTGAACGCGGCGCTGGTGGTGTCGTCGCCGCTCGATGTGGAGCGAGGTGAGTGATGTCGCATTTTGTGAAGCTACAAGGACTTACTTAGCTGAAGTGGTGGAGGTGGTAGGTGTTAGCTGTGGGCGTGTCACTGGGGGGCCTCATACTGGGGCAGTACCTGGCCGCGGCCGGAGAAAACGCGCGCGTGAACGCGGCGCTGGTGGTGTCGTCGCCGCTCGATGTGGAGCGAGGTGAGTGATGTCGCATTTTGTGAAGCTACAAGGACTTACTTAGCTGAAGTGGTGGAGGTGGTAGGTGTTAGCTGTGGGCGTGTCACTGGGGGGACTGATACTGGGGCAGTATACCTGACCGCGGCCGGAGAAAACGCGGCGCTGGTGGTGTCGTCGCCGCTCGATGTGGAGCGATGTGAGTGACGTGACATATTGTGAAGCTACAAGGACTTAGCTAAAATGGTGGAGGTGTTAACTGTGGGGGTGTCACTGGGGGGCCTCATACTGGGGCAGTACCTGCAAGTAAAAGTTGGTTATTGTGATTTGGATATTTTGATAACGATTCACCAATAATAGTACATCGTTTAACAAGGGGCTTATGAGGAATATTGCAAACGAGAGTCTATCAGAAGCCCGACGCCGTAAGGCGGAGGGCTTTTGATGACTCGAGTTTGCAATATTCTTACGCCCGTGTTATACACAATGTTTTTCATCACATTTGCGAAGAAATAAATAACTACAAAAGACAGAAAAATCTGTTTTATACAAGCGCACCAATCAAATGTTGATGAAATTGACAACTTCACTTCCAGATCAGTGCGAGTGGGGGGCGTAACTTCAATATTTCAACCAATCACAGAGCATGGAGCATGTGGTTCTTGCAGGGCATGGCCTGCTCGATTTTATTTTCCAACCAATCACAGAGCCAGAATTCTTGACGTACGCGGCCGTCAAGATTTGATTAACCAATCAGATCACACACAAACTCATTACTCCCTTGGGACCATTATTTCCTGCGGGAACAATTTAGGCCATTGTCCTTCTGTATACAGGCATGGAATAACACCATTTATGAGCAAGTGTGATAAAAACGTACCTAATTATCTACACCACATTTTAAATGCTCTGTTATCTTTTCCGGAACAATAGCCAAATAAATTTTAAGTGTCATTATGATTTCGATATCCGTATCGTAATGATTCATAGTGATACTGATAGCTATAATGCCATTATTTATGGTTTCAGAATAAGTAGAAGAGGATTTGTGGTTTAGATAAATGAGGGTAGGTAAATTTTGGTTAGGTCGGTTAAAATGATTTCTGTATCACTTTTTGCCGAGCTCTACATAATAGGATTAATTATACAAGCCAATTATCCTATTGGGTTTACGTCAATAAATGTTTGCTACGTTAATATTATGTATGTTTGACGTATATTTTTATGACGCAAAATGCTCAGTATTCAATGCCAACATTGCCCTATTGTTACTTCAATTGAATTCTTAGCTATTTGCGGTGTTATGATTGATTAGTAGACAATAACTTAAAAGTATAGGTAACGATCGGCTTTTGTTTATTCAGCTGGCTCTGTTTTTCTGCATTTTATGCTGTTCATATATATTGTAGGTAATATCAGATGATATTGATAACTCTTTGTGCGTTTGTGTTTTACCGATTCAAACTAAAACCGCTGATCGATTTGAATTTTGATTAGAAATCTTCTCCTAATGGGCTGAAAGTTTCACACTTAGAACTCGTACTCACATTAGTACGAGTTCTAGGTGGACAAATTTGCGGGAAAATTTAAATCCTCCTAGCGTTTCTCCCGGTTCAGCACAAGGTCCGCTAATGCGGGCAAATTCAAATGAATTGACAATAGTACATTGTTGTAGCGGCTAGAAAGTAAGCAATATATCGATCCAGCTATTGTCCTTGCGGCCGAGGCTGAACACAGTGCTTTACACGTCTACTGCGAGGAAATTGAAAATAATTATAATTTAAAATCAAAATGAAGTGCCTAATTAGTAATTAAAGATGATAATACTAAACAAAAAACAAAAGAGCGCGGCCCTGCTCGCCGGCGCGGCGGAGAGGAGGCCTGTGATTGTTCGAATCGCTGGTCTAACTGTCCAACAATAACATTGTTGGACAGTTTGAATCCATAGATGGCCTGTTCAAGCGACGTCCATCTAACCCCAGCTTTGAAGCCTGCATTCTGACAATCTTTTGCAACATTTCCAAGCAGTGGCGTGAAAAAAAATATCATTAAAAAAATCAAATGTATATGTGACGTCTCCAACCCGCATTAAGCCAGCGTGGGGACTGCTTATTCTCTCACATTCATAAGAGGTGGCATGTGCCCAGCAGTGGGGCATATATGGGCTAATGATCTTTATTTATTTAAACTTTATTGCACAAAACAATTTAGTAATACAAAGGGCGGGTATAATGCAACAAGGCATTCTCTATCAGTAAACCCCAAACAGTAACATAATGCAATAAGTGCAAAAAAGCGGCCAAGTGCGAGTCGGACTCGCATATGAAGGGTTCCGTTAAATACATTGCTTTTTACGATTTATGACGTATTAAAAAAAACTACTTACTAGATCTCGTTCAAACCAACTTTCGTTGAAAAATTGCATAGTAATGTACATCATATATTTTTTTTAGATTTATCATTCTCTTATTTTAGAAGTTACAGGGGGGGGGACACACATTTTACCACTTTGGAAGTGTCTCTCGCGCAAACTATTCAGTTTAGAAAAAAATGATGTTAGAAACCTCAATATCATTTTTGAAGACCTATCCATAGATACCTCACACGTATGGGTTTTATTAAAAAAAAAATTGAGTTTCAGTTCTTAGTATGGGGAACCCCAAAATTTATTGTTTTTTTTTATATTTTTGTGTAAAAACCTTAATGCGGTTTACAGAATACATCTACTTACCAAGTTTCAACAGTATAGCTCTTATAGTTGCGGAAAAAAGTGGCTGTGACATACGGACGGACAGACATACATACAGACAGACAGACATGACGAATCTATAAGGGTTCCGTTTTTTGCCATTTGGCTACGGAACCCTAAAAAGACGAGTATAACCGAATAATCGTATGTATACTACTTAATATACATACGATTATTTTTAACGGCCTCCGTAGCCCAGTGGGTAGTGACTCTGCCTACGAAGCTGGAGGTCCCGGGTTCGAATCCCGGTCAGGGCATTTATTTGTGTGTTTATCACGAATATTTGTTCCTGAGTTATGGATGTTATATATGTATATAAGTATCTATATAATAAATAATAAATAAATATTATGGGACAATCTTACACAAATCAACCTAGGCCCACGGTAAGCTCAGTAAGGCTTGTGTTGTGGGTACTAGGCGATGATATACATAATAGATAAATACATATAGATACTTATATACAATATAACATCCATAACTCAGGAACAAATATTCGTGATAAGCACACAAATAAATGCCCTGACCGGGATTCGAACCCGGGACCTCCAGCTTCGTAGGCAGAGTCACTACCCACTGGGCTACGGAGGCCGTTAAAAATAATCGTATGTATATTAAGTAGTATACATACGATTATTCGGTTATACTCGTCTTTTTAGGGTTCCTTTACTGTATTATATATATCATCGCCTAGTACCCACAACACAAGCCTTATTGAGCTTACCGTGGGCCTAGGTTGATTTGTGTAAGATTGTCCCGTAATATTTATTATTTATTTATTTATTTAATATCATCAGAATGCTAATATATGTTGGGACTGCAGTCCATTACTCCAATCTCCAATCCAATGGAACTAATAATGATGATGCTTGTATTGTTTTTCTCAGGCTCAGAATGCATGGAGCGCGGCCTAAACGCCCTCCTATCCCGACACATGGCCCGTAACCTCCGGCGCACCGTGTGTTCACACTCGCTAGTGACCGCTGGTAGCGACGAGCACGCAAGAGTGGAAAGCGCGACTTCAGTTCGAGCGTTTGACGCGGCGTTCACTACGGGGCATTTTGGATTCGGGAGCGTGGAGGCGTATTACCGCGCGGCGACGTTGACGGGCAAGCTAGGCGCGGTGAGGGTGCCGTTGCTGTGTTTATGTGCTGCCGATGATCCTTTCCAGGTATTATATTCATTTATAGAGTAACTTTTAACGTATGGTTTAGTGGGTGATCTTGTCTTAGAAGTTTAGAGAGGTAGGGCACAGTGGAATGTCATCTTGTTCGTATGTGGAGTAGCCCAACTGGGGAAGTCTTACAGAAGACCGCAGCCATAATAGCACCACTGCTTTGTAGTGTTGCTATATTATTGCATGCTATGAAGCACGTGGTGTTGTGTTCCTGGTGGTGAGTAAGGTCGCCAGAGCTCCCTAGGATGCGCTGTGTTGGGAGTGAGGCATGTCACTGTCTGCCAACACAGCGAATCCTCAGGTGAATAAAGGGTCGGCAACGCGCTGTGATTCTTCTGGAGTCACAAGTGTCCATAGGCGACGGTAACTGCTTAACATCAGGCAGGCCGTAAGCTTGTTTGCCAACGTCGTTGTGTAAAAAAAAAGAAGCTAGCGATCCCAAATCCAAGTTACGCTCACATTCAACCATGGCAGCGACGAGCACGCTAGAGTGAAAAGCGCGAATTCAGTTCGAGCGTTTGACGCGGCGTTCACTACGGGGCATTTTGGATTCGGGATCGGGAGCGTTGAGGTATATTACCGCGCGGCAATGTTGACGTAAGTATGTGCTGCTGATGATCATTCCAGGTATACTATGCATTTATAGTGGATAACTTAATTGATATTATGTTTAATCTAATTGGTTGGAATCTGCCTGAGGACCCGGCACTTACTATAGTTTTTATTTACCACTCTAATACCAAGTATACGTTTGTCAAGCAACGAGCGAAGTATCATGTCGAACATTCGTTTTACGTAATTACCTTAGATTAATTTCCTTCGATTACCTCATGTTTATGAAAGACTTGGCAATACATTGTTTTGCAGCTGGTTCATTTAATATGGAAAGATGCAGTTGTGTCGTCATTGTTCGTTTTCTTTAATCTTAAATAAATTCGGTTTCAAAATTCAATTTTTTTTTATGAGAATACAGTTATACATGGACTAAAGATATAGTGTTGAAGTCCTTGTATTCAGCATGCAAGCAAGCACACAAAAAATATATTAAAGAAGCTAAGATAACATGTCGGTGTGTCGGCTTTTATGAAGACCTTAGTAGTGCCAGTGCCCAAAAACAAGACCGGAGACCTGTCCAATATGGACAACTATCGACCCATCTCGCTGGCAACGACGGCTGCTAAGATACTCGACAGTATGCTGGACTCCATACTAGATGGGCACCTAAAGATTCATGATGCTCAGTTCGGTTTCCGAACTGGGCTGTCCACTGAAAGTGCCATTTTAAGTCTAAAGCATACTGTCGGGTACTATACGCGTAGGAAAACACCTGTTTATGCTTGTTTTCTCGACTTGTCGAAAGCCTTTGACAGAGTAGACTATGGCATCTTATGGCGAAAGTTAGAGAAAACAAGCATACCGAAAGAGTTGGTGCACATCCTGAAATATTGGTATTGCAGCCAGCTAAATCAGGTGAGATGGGCCGACAATCTGTCCTCCGAGTACAAACTCGAGTGTGGGGTACGACAGGGTGGGCTTACGTCGCCTAGGCTGTTTAATTTTTATGTAAATGAGTTGTTAGCTGGGCTCAGCAGCATGCATGTGGGGTGCTACATTGGTGGTTATTGTATGAATAACATCAGCTACGCCGATGACATGGTGCTGCTGAGTCCTTCTATCAGTGCACTTAGAAAACTGGTGACAGCATGTGAGGGGTTTGCTGAGAAGCACGGACTGCAGTATAACCCGAAGAAAAGTGTTGTCATGATTTTCAAGGCGGAGAAAGAGAAGCAGCCTACTTTTGTGGCTCCTGTTGTACTGCATGGGACCACCCTGTCGGTGGTTGAGGACTTTAAATATCTGGGGCACATCATAACACGTGATCTGAATGATGACCTGGATATAGAACGGGAGCGCAGGGCGTTGGCTGTCAGGGCTAACATGATTGCCCGCAGGTTTGCTCGATGTTCCACTGAAGTTAAAATCACACTGTTTAAAGCGTACTGCCAATCATTTTACTCGAGCAGCCTGTGGGTAAGGTACACTAAAAAAGCCTATAACGCCCTGCGTGTACAGTATAATAATGCGTTCAGGATGCTGTTGGGACTACCAAGGTGGTGTAGTGCCTCGCTCATGTTTGCGGAGGCCCGCACAGACAGTTTCCAGGCACTTATGCGAAAGAAAATCGCCTCGCTACTGAACAGGCTTAGAGGAAGCTCCAACAGCATCCTGGGGTTCATTGCTGACAAGTACGACTGCCCTATTTTAATATACTGGGTCAGCCAAGTGAAAGCAGTGGCTCAATTTAGAGTTAAGTAGAAATAAGTACCTACATTTAAATATGAGCATAACTAACCTAGATTAAGATTTATACTAACATTATATGGATATTGGAAATCTGAAATAAAAATATATTTAATTTAATTTAATAACTCTATATATATATTTCTATACAGTACTTCTGTATATACATATATATGTATATTCGATTTATAACACTCTATATATATTGTATCTATCCAGAAAAGATAAAAATGAACAAGTATCATACTTACCTAAACAAGTGTTTGTTTTGCACACCTGTCTACCCTCATTCTAGAAAATAATTTATTTTATTCTTCCAGCCGCTCGAAGTCCTACCCCTCGCGGAAGTAGCCGCCTCTAGCGCGGTAGCCCTCATAGTTCCCGCCCGCGGCGGCCATATTGGTTTCCTCGATGGCTGGTGGCCCGCACACCAAGACCAATACATCGCCCGAGCAGCCGTACAGTACTTCTCCGCTCTCCTCCGTCGACCAGACTTAATGCACACACCCCCGACCAAAACTCTGACGAAAACGCAGCCGCAGGCATGCTGACCGACCATGATAGAGGTTACACAGTATTAAGTACAAAGCCAGAGGTGTAATCACGTAACGTTCCGAACGCGCGTTAGACATTTGACATTTAGATCTACCTAACGTTCGTACAATGCGTTACGTGATCGACCGGCTGGGCGCGCCGCTTCGGTTACGGCACGTGAGATCCGTTTGCATAGTGTAAGTAATACTAGTTTTATTTTCAGAACAAGAAGGCAGAAATGTCCGTTTCACATTTACATTCTGGAAGATCCCTTTGCTGCAATATTGAAACACTAGATACAATTTATAGAATAATCGTTTTCACTATCCACAGTACTCGAACACTGTTTCTTTACGATATAAATGTTACGCTATTCGTTCCCCAAAGTAAAAAAGTCTGTCACTGCCTTGGTATTTGCTGACTGGCTCCTGTAATGTGTTAGGCTGGGACGAGTATTTTGGCCGAGCTGTAACTCGCATCACTACTAGAAGACCAAACGGCTATTTAATAGTTAAGAAACCGATCTCACGTGGCCACGCTTCGTCCGACGAGCTTCGCTCGAAGTGCCTTCGCTCATGTGATATTTTTTGCGCTAGGCGAAGGGGTCCTACCCCGGGCTTGTAGCGACAATCGGAAACGCTTCGTAGGTAAAATATCAATTAATTATACTAATTACTATAGGCGAGCAGAGTTATAATGGTCAAAGTCTAAAAGGCATCATCTCTTTAACCATTTGGACGCCAAAACACTCAATGGTACGGTTACTCGTAGAGCAAACTCAGACATCGGTTACACACTCATTCTGCCGTCAGTTTAGTCCATCATTCTGATCTGTCTGTCTCTGTCATTCACAACGGGTACACGTTTATTGTCTCATCTCAGTCTGATCAGAATGATGGGTTTATTGCCTCAGAGCATAGAATACTAGAGAGAGGACAAGCCGCCGGCGGCCGCGTCGCAGTTGTTAGCTCAACGGGCATATTCTGCCATACTGTGCACGCGTGCTGATCGCAGAGAATATTACGTTTCTTTCCAAAATGCCTGATATGATGCGCGTGTATTGTCCAATAAGAGCGTAGGGATACAAGTGTGTGTGTTTTAGATTTGTGCGTGGTTTGTCTTGTCAATTACTTGGGCTTTGTGTGGGTTAATGTACTTGCGACAGGCGTACTCAATACAAATCGGTCGGCATGTCCGATCTCCTTATATTCATACATCTGTGGGCTGAACTGACGCCAGAATGAGCGTGTAACCGATGTCTTATAGCCGTATTTATAAACATTCAACAAACCTCTTTTTAGCTGAAATGCCGTTAAAGTTCGCTTGTCGGTATGTGTCACTTTGACATTTGTGTTCGTAAGAAAGGGACAAAGCGAACGAGCGGGGCGGGGCCACTGATAAATAAAAATGTATCAGAGGCATTTTAAGTTTTAAGAATAATAAGGAATAAGAATAAAGCAACAGTAAGGGATCAAAACAATAATTACTCATAGAAAAAAGTTGGCATAAAGGTGACTTTCGCACAACGCAACACAGTTAACTGACCATCCTGTACTTATATTGAACCTTATTACAATGCCATAAAGTACACGCATGGTCATTAACTGTGTTTGCGATGGTACGTGAGGTATGGCGTCCAAACGGTTAAAAGTTTCACTGTTACTTATATTATATTATTATATTATATTATATTATATTACAAACCTCACTGTTACCTACTACTGGTGAACTAGTGAACATAAAAACAATGTTTTATCCAATCCAAACCGTTATTCGAGCTGTCAAAACAGCACTTTTAGCAGATAAGAATAATTATAGTTCCATACAAATATGGGCCTAACGCCATCTGGTGATGTTATATTATAACTCTACTCTGTTAATATACAACGACAAAGTTGTGAGCTAAAGTTTTAAGACCGGTGCTAAATTAGTGGCTTAGTAGATTGGACAGAAAACGTCACTAGACGTTGCACGCACTAGACTTTCTTCAAATCTTAACGTTTTCTGACTTATGTAGTACTTGACACTGAATTGTGTGGCCAGGCTATGAGAGCAATAGACCCTACACAGGGATGCAGCTATGTGATATAATGAGACAGTAATATGCAATATTACCTACTTAGAAATGATTTGCAATGACATATTACAATTGATTATTGCGTTTACGTAAAAAATAACGCAATAACGAGGTACGTTTTCAAATAACGCAATAACGAGTTATACATTTTGTGGTATACAAATCATTTATTTTCTAAAGTAAATACAATATGATAATTAACATTAACTAAATTAAATTAAAACTACGTTAAATCTAAAAAACGCCCTCGAGGCATTGTACCGAGGATGCTAGCGGCAATTCAATGCTGATGCGTTGCAATTGTTGCAATTCAACGAGGAAATGCCGCCAGCATCCTCGGTACAATACCTCGAGGGCGTTTTTTAGATTTAACGTTATTTTGAGGTCATATGTCAAATTAGTTAAGTCAATTCTATTCATCACATCACCAATAATGGTGATGAGTATAAACTCGTACCTTCAGCTCTCTTCTTACATATAGCTGCGTCTCTCTCGGCTATAAAAGGGATATACGATGGAAAAGCAAAAAACGCTGAGTTTGTTTATTAATGCATTTCATATAATTTAACATTAGTTCCTAAATATCACCTGAAAGCTTTACAAATACCCGTTTGCGGGCCGCTTATATTTACAAATTTAATGTGAGTTCAAATAGATATGTATTTATATATCGAACGGGTGATGTTGTTGTTGTGTTATGTAGTTTCAATTATCAAATGAATTTATATATTGTTGTTATGTGCATTTTAATTCCCAGATACTGAGATGAGAGGTCGAAATACCTGTTACTTGATAGTGTCGGCTCACGGGCGAAACATATGTATACATAATATAATTTAATGCTTGCCTTAATCTCATTAAGTGAAATGTTACATTTCTTCTGAAAAAAAAAAAAAGGTATTTAACCACAAAGGCACAAATGTCAGATGTAAAAGCTATTAAGGGTTCCTTGTTGACTATGGAACCCTAGAAATTATGACGCTATAGCAGTAGTGCCCTTAATGGGACGAGTCGAGATTTCTATATAAAAACTTTGTGCAAGTTTTTATTATTTTGTTTTTTTCTTACTTTAAATTTGTTGAACAGTATTGACAAAGGTACAGTCGTGATATCATTAAGAATTAAGAATTTTTATTAATTCACACTTAGGTTAACATTATTACACCAAATCACTTATGTGGTACCTACAAAATACATAACATAACTAAAGATATTTATACACACTTTATGCGAAATTTAAAACATACGGTAACGATATAAAACAATAAACATAAACTAAAATAAACTCATAAATAACTTCAACAAGAAACATGACAGTTTAAATCTAAACTCTGTTATGCGATAAGAATGTTAATACTTTTCTACAGAACACACCAATACTGTCAGCAAATATGTCTATACCGTCGGCTTCCTGTATTATATGGTTTAGAGCTGTGCGCGCTCTGGCAGTAGGAGCGTTCGCACCGCGCCTGACATCGCATCATGACAGGCTTTAATGCTTGACCTAGCTCATGTTCAGCTGTTCGTGAGAACATTGTTACCACCGTGCTATGTATGAAATAGCGACTGTACCTAATGTCATTTGTACCGTAAATAGCTATTAATATATCCTCCTTTACCAAATCTAATCTTGTCAATTTGACCGCATTTTGTGGTTAATATCAGTTGTAGGGATGTGCTTATATATTTTTTCTTACATGGCCTTCTAAGTCGGACCCCGAAGGGGCCCTAACGTAGTGATGTGCTACAACTACAACCGATCTATGAAATGTATAAAAATATCGCAACAGTTTTATTTTAGTATCTGGCAATTAAAAACGCACTCTAGTTGAATTTAGCGGGTTGACGAGAACAAACAGCAGAGATTAAAGTTGTGTTGATTTTATTGCAACCGAATAACATAGTTATAATTGGAGTAGGGTAATGTTAAGTTTTTATATTTACATTATTACATTAATATACATTAACATCACAATTAGGTGAAGCTTTATTAATAATGTAATGATATAGCGCTCGGGTTTGCGGGCCCGCGTCGATATCACACGGACATTGTATTTTAAGTGCCTAATACGTGAGGCATATGCCTATATAGTCCGACAGATAGAACAAAATGGTTAAAACTAATGGAAACAATTTACATTTGTTTAGCCTCATTCGATTTTAGAACAGATGAAAATTATAACTTTATCGGGACCAAATCGGGTTCAAATTAGATTTTTTTTTGTATGTGGTCTCAGGACTGCGCAGAACAGAAGTCTGCACACGCAACAATGTGTGCGTAAAGCTAAGTCCATACGAGTGCACTTTCACGTGCAACAAGGCATGCGTCATATTGGCACACTTATTCTTACTTAGACTGAGTGTGACAGCTCTATGACGCATGCCTTGTTGAACGTGAAAGCGCACTGGTGTGGACTTAGCTTAAGAGCAGGGTTGTCCAAGCACCACGTAATTTACCTTTCGTACCTGCAGTATTTTTCTTTACACACAGGCAGTAGATATACGAAGTGCCACATGACTGTCAATAGAATAAGAATTGTGTATGTTATTCTGCGCAACTACTTCTGTCGTGTTACATATTCCACGCTGTGACCACTCTGTTATTTTAAAACCATTGTGTTTCTCGACCGAATTAAGAGACATAAGTATCGAAATACCATTTAAAATACGACTCTACAGTATAAGCTAGAAGGTCCAAATTGTTATAACAAATGCAAAGTGTGTTATCAGCGCGAACCCGCCTCGCGGGCGACGCACATATCTGGCGTTTGTATCGTTTTTTACAATATACGCATACGACACGAACGAATGTTTTACTGTCCTTTTTGTTTACTTTCCCTCTTCCTTGTCAAAGCCCTATAATGTAAGGCCCAATAATCCGCGACCATGCATATCTCTCTCTTTATGCATGTGTTAAGAGGGCGCTCGTTTTTTGGTCAGGAATAAGCGAGAATGACGGATTTTTGACGTTGTAATTCTAAGAAACGGAGAGCTTTTTCTAGACCCTGATTACTTATTTGCATAGGTAAACTCCTCGTATTGGTCCTAGCCGCCTCCAATTTACGAAGAACTGAATACTTTAACCGAAAATACCCGATTACCGACAGTAGTTTTCTGAAGAGACCGCAGAGTCATAAGTTTGAGCCCCTAATACTCCATGATGTTATATGAGAACCTACTTGTTTTATTCTATTTTCACTAGCGTAATATGTTGCCATTGCGCCTAGCCGCCTCGAATTTTCCTTATTCTGCACGTATATATATGTAAACTGTTCTCAATTACACCATATTTGTCAACAAAATCGTACTGAAAACTCAAGGATTTTCTCATTATTGTAGAATTATTTGTGAATTGAATCTTACACAACAATAAAGTTCATGCTTGTACCAACAAGATCAAGTCCAAAAAATATAACTTTTGTCAAAATTTATATTTATAAATAATTATTCAAAACTAGTATAAATTTACCGTCGCGCGGGAATTTATCTCAGTACCGGCTGAATAGCCCTCCGAGACAGACGTGTACTCTGTTTATTTGTGGCTATTCACGAAGCTAACCGGCCACTCTTCAGATAAAATAATATTATTTTGATCTCCGACTAGGCATAGTTGTTACCAACCTCGGGGTCAAACTATACTGGGGATACATTCGTGAGGCTAATCGAGACAAGTTATGAATTGCATAGCTGCCAAATATGACGTAGTGTAGCGAAAAGGCTCAAACCCACAGGATACGTAACATTTAAAATTGAACCTTCTACCTAAAACAAAAGTCATGCATTTCAATGGTGATGTCTTGTGGGTTGGATCCTTTTGTCTAAACTACGCGTTCTATAGTCAATTATTATTGTACGAGTGATCGTGATACTTGATAGATTTAATTTATTTACTTGTTACTATCAGTCCACCTTGTGGAGGGTCCGCTGCAGTTTCCGGTACGTAGTCGCCTCTCGAGAACCTCCCCGCCCCAACGGCCATCACGATTAGTTAGTATGTATGTATGTATGTAAGTTTGGGCGAAATCTTCAAATTAGGTACAATTGCGTATCTTCGGTGACAATGTCATAATATCATAGAGCTGGTCTGATGATGGAGTCGGAAGGTGGTCATAGCAACTCCTAAACTCAACAAGATAAAGCCATCGAATTTGGGCTCATTTATTTTTTAATTATACATTAAAACTTTGGTGCTGGATGATTTCCAGAGTCTGATGATGGAGCTGGAAGGTGGTCATGGAACTCCTAAACTAAACTAGATAAACCCATCTAGTTTGGGCTCATCTGTTTTGTCTTGGTAAACACTTAGGTGATGGATGATTTCCAGGATCTGATGATGGAAGATGGTCATGGGAACTCCTAAACTAAAATAGATAAACCTATCTTGTTTGGGTTTGTGTGATTTGTCTGTACAAGTACCCACGAACCAGCGACATAATATGCAGGGTTATTGAAAATAACAAGATGAATAAAAAACTTTTTAAAAAACAAGCTTATATGGCGTTTGTTAAGTACAGCACGATCCTACCTTGCATTTAGTTATTATTTTCGTTTATATATAATAATAACACACACCGGGGGTTTACACTGGAAAGAAAGATTTTTACGTGGTTTTATTACATTTCCGAGCCATCATCATCATCATATCAGCCGAAAGACATCCACTGCTGGACAAAGGCCTCCCCCAAAGAGTGCCACAATGGCCGGTCCTGCGCCACCCGCATCCAGCGGACTCCCGCGACCTTTACTAGGTCATCTGTCCACCTTGCGGGGGGCCTACCCACGCTGCGCCTTCCTGCTGAGAACCTTTCCGCCCCAACGGCCATCGGTTCTACGTGCAATGTGCCCCGCCCACTGCCACTTAAGTTTAGCAATTCGGATGGCTATATCGGTTACCTTGGTTCTGCTGCGGATAGCCTCATTTCTGATGCGATCGCGCAGAGAAACTCCCAGCATAGCCCTCTCCATTGCCCTTTGAGTGACTTTAAAGCCTTCTTATGAGGCCTATAGTAAGCGACCACGTTTCCGTGCCATATTTCTCACTGGCAACACACACTGGTCAAAGACTCTCTTCTTGAGACACTGCGGAATATTGGACGAAAAGATGTGCCGTAGCTTCCCGAATGCTGCCTCGTCGAATCCGACTCGGCCGAGTCAGATTCGACGATTGACCTTCCCTTCAACATTTCCGAGTATCACTCTTTATTTCGAAATAAATGTAAAAAAAAAAAGTGCGAGTCGGACTCGCACACGAAGGATTTCGTACCATTATCTATATCTAAAAACGGCAAAAAATCACGTTTGTTGTATAGGAGCCCCCTGTAGCCTAGTACGGTACTTACGGCGGGGGATCATTTGACCTCCAGGGATCGTATTCCCTCACCTTCCCCTAAATAAGTCTCTGTCAAAAATAAAATTTTTGGTACAAGCTTTTAATACCGTCTGTACTTTTCTGCATACCGTCATCAACTACGCATTGAGACGATTCTAACGAGCCCAAACTCGATGGGGTTGTGTCGTTTTTCTTGAGGAGTTCCTAAGGCCACCTTCCAGCTCCAGCATCAGATTAGCTCCATGTCATCATAATATTGCATTACCATGCGATATACATATGCATGCAAATTTTCAGATCAATCGGTTGACAGGAAGAGGGTGAAATTTCAATTACTAAATTTGACCCAAGAAAGAATAAAACAAACGGGGTGAGCTAAATAAAAGCTTGTAAAAAACTCCACGGCGGTCACCATCTGCGGTCCCATGCGAATAACTCCAGGTTCTCACACTGGAGTTGCGTTTATTTGTTAAAATATTAGTTTTTACTGACTTAAGTGAAAATACTAATACTAACATGTGGTGCGTGACTCCACCATTCATGTAGGTTTTAGTTTCATTCCTATTTTTGCATGTAACCACGCTACAATTCGGCATTTTGAGTAAACGTGGAAAAACATTTCAAAAGAAAGAAAGAAAGAAAGAAAGAAAGAATTTATTTATTCAAATAGGATTCATCGAACCACTTTTGCATCGTCAGTCATCAGCTACAACACTAGAAACACTCAGGTTCTATTAAATATACTTAAGACTTAAAATTATTACAACATGTCAAGGGATTTTTACATACAATTTGTTTTTTAAAATACCTTAGATAATAAAATGGAGAAATAAATTCAGCTTCGTGTATGTGCATCGTCTATAGTTAAACTAACAATTATTACGTTAAGTAAATAGAAATTCACGGCAAATTGCGACTAACATGCGGTGGGCAGTGACATGCCCATTTGACCATGTCGCACCGACACGCGCCAAGCCCCCGTTTCATATCAATTCCTTTTTATCATCTGAGGTTTTAGGCTTTTGAATAAAGTCACGCATTAATTAATTGTATTCTAGATAAAAAGCTGTGTTTGCATAATTTATAATTTTCAGTTCCTTTGGTAAGAAACGGACATTTTTTTTTACTGTCCATAACAAAAAAAAATTTTTTCAAGAAATGAATACGTAAGTACCCAGTAATTTCCTAGTGGTGGGTCTACTGGTATAATTTCATTACATAACTATATATAAATAAGACTCAGATAACATGCAAACTATTAATATCCGTAAAACAAATTATTATTCTTATTACTGACAACTTTAAAACTCGTTAGTTTATTTTATACTAAAAAAACGAAACTAAATATACTTTGTAATATCATAGTATTTTAATACAAATAGAAAACTTTTGCTCAAAAATCAAATACTTACTTTATTCAAGTTATCTAACTTCGCTAACATGATGTTCTAGAACATCATGTTAGCGAAGTAATACTTACCACTTTTTAGTGCAAGTATTAATATCGGTCACGGAGTGAATTTCAACGGTGCGCTATACAGCTATTTGCATCGGCAAGCTCCGCGGTTAGTTCTATCCCGATCGCACTTACATATAGCTAGAAAGGGACGGCACCCGCGGCTGGTGCGATCTCGCTGTGCATGTGGGGGTTAGGTACGTTTGTGTGGGTGGTAGTAGTATTTACACACACAAACGCACTACGCGTGTCAAAATACCGAATTCTGAGCGAGCGCTTTTTTGAAGAGCACTCTTAACACGAGGCAGATATCGCGGATTATAGGGACCCCTTCTCGAGATTCGCATCATAAAAATAATTGCTGTTCAATATCACATTTTGGTCACTGAAAGTTAAGGTTAGGGCGCATAACGTCCCTCCACCAAAATTACGTGTCATTCGCAAAACGTCTTCTCTGCAAATGGTCCCTTATGTAAAATACCCCATTCGCAAAACGTCCCTTTCTCAAAAGGTCCCACCCCTTTCGCAAAACGTCCCTTCTGAGAAAGCCCCTTTCGCTGAAAGTCCCTACTGCATAACGCCCCTTTCGCAAAACGTCCCGTTTAAGTAGAGACTATGAGTGTTCTCATGGGATAAGAGATGGCCAATAACGGGTCATTTTGCGAAAAGGACGTGTTGCGAACGGGCCATTTTGCGAACGGGACTTTATTTATGTGAAGGGACGTTTTGCGAACGGGACCTTTTCAGAAGGGTCGTTTTGCGTAAGGGACATTTAGGAAAGGGACATTTCGCGAAAGGGACATTCTGCGAGTGGGACGTTACGTGCCCTAACCAAAGTTAATCCTTGTTTAGTTTCAGATGTAAAATGAGTTGCTTAACTTCAAACTCGGGTAAATCCAATTCTGTCATTTTGTAACATTTTGGTATGAAATAAAAGGGTAAAATAGTAGATTGTACAACAAGTGCATAAAACGCACCATTTTACTCGAGACGTTTATCCATCCGAGCGAGCTTGCGAGCGAGGATAGATATAAAGTCGAGTGTAAAATGGGTTTTATGGACGAGTTGTACACTCTACTTTTCACTTCGATTGCGAGGAAATGAAACAGCAACACGTAAAATAATAAATGAGACGAAATACAAATTATAAGTTTATTTCATGAAGTTTTATTGTGTACTTTGGCTGTTGGTATCTTCTTTCTCTTTAAAATAAAGAGGTTGTTGTATGAAGTTAAAGATGTTCGTGTGGCTGTTGCAGCGATTGCCTTGGTCTTCGACGAAGATTTTACTTTATGCTCTAGAGCATAAAAAGCGACTTTATGTCGCCTACGCACGACATAAAGACGAACTTTTAGAGCATGAGAAGTGAAAAACTAGTTTTGTTATAATTTAATCGGTTTAGTATAATTTTGTCTGGTTTTTGAGAAAAGTACATTTAAAATCATAATATTTTATCAAAATCAGATAAATCCATATGACAGTTTTTTTTCAAATGTATGTAAGTCCATCCAAGCCAATCAGCGAAAGAAGTTTGTTCAACATGGCTGACAATTTCTAATCGTATTTTTTTTTTATCTAGATAAATTCAGGTCTGTTAAATCAAAATTATACAAATCAACACTGAGTTTTTTCAAAGATAGATAAATTACAATCGATTATATCAAATGAAGGTAAATCCAATCTAAATTTGATTTTTTGTAAAGAATGGATGGTTTTAATGCTGAATTTGCCGAACAGGATGGTTTTATGTAAAACTTTAGCCATAATAAAAAAAAACTGCATTTCAAATCACCGAATTAAGCTTATTATCAGTTTTTTTCAATTATCTCGGAAGTGGTTATAGTGGATTTATCTGAGTTTGAAGTTAAGCGACACAAATGACAGTCAATGTCAGTTTTACTCAGGCTTTAATTTATGTTGAAATGTCTGTGGTTCATAACAAATAGCTTCTGCCCGCGACTTCGTCCGCGTGGAACTCGTTTATGTATATCGTAACGCCATACAAACTTTCACCCCATTTAGAGATAAAAATATCCTATGTTCCCCGGGACTCAAAGTATCTCTATTCCTCATCTAAATCGGTTTTGCGGTTTCAGCGTGAAGAGGAGACAGACAGACACACTTTATAATTTCAGTATATGGATATATTTACTAAGTTTATTATATACAATTTACATTTACACTCATAGGTATGTGGGTAATATATTAGGTCCTTACCTATGAAATTGGCGGTTTTTTCACAGATATTATTTTGTACGTAATTTAATCATTTCTATTGCAACTTCCAAATTATTTTTTAATTTCATTATTAGACTATGTAACAAAGGTTTTAAATACAAAAAATAGGTTTGAATTTTTTATTTAGTGTTTCAAATTAAAGCTTGAAAACCGCCCTTTTCATGTGCTGCCGGTTAAAGTGTTTCAATTACGTATAGTTTTATGATGCGAACTATTTTTAAGGAATGAAGATATGTGTAAAGTAGCTAAAAATTTTTCTATATTCCTACCAAAATTTAGTTTGCTTTGAATTTGACATTGTTGAATAATCCGCAAAATTCAATGTATGAAAATCACAGTTTTCATAAAATTCTCCATACACACCGCCAATTTCATAGGTAAGGACCTAATATTAATCTTAACACTTTCACTGCCAGGAAGCCGCCGTAGTCGTTTTCCGCTAAATGCAGGGAAAAGCACGGGAGTGGCTACGAGCGTAGCGACTCTTGGCAGTGAATGTGTCAATACGTCAAAACAAGACGTATACAGTACAGTAAAATACAAGGTTCTATGGAACTTTGAGTTCACTAGAAACCTTGGGCGGGCATGGCCTATAAATAGCGTTATTTTCGCATGGCGTTATCGTTTATATCGTTATTTTTCATTTACGCTTTTTAAAGCGTTATACTCAAAACGATATTTGACGCGCTGTATAGCGGTATCCATTATAACGTTATAAATCTAAACCAATATATAAAAGCGATACTTGTTTAAGCGATATAATAACGTTATAGGCTACTTTCTCGCATTCAGTTTCGCCTAATCCGTGCGATGTCTGCGCGGCTCGCATTTTAAAACGATATTATTACGTTATTCGACCGTATTTTATAATGTTATGATATTCATTGTGTAACGATATTTATATCGTTACGGAGAATACTGCTTGTTATAACGATATTTTTCAACATTTTATAACGTTTTTAAGGCCTGGGCCCAACCGACTTCTTCCTCATGACTCATGACGGTATAGAGCAGGGACTGCATAACCGAAAAATACCGGTATTCTATTTTAACGGTATGACGTCATATCGGTTGTCAAATAACGGTTTCGGTAGCGGAACCTTTATTTTTCGCTATCGAAATATAAAGGTACCTTTATTTTTTCCGGTACCGTAACCGCTTTTTAAAGGTAACCGATATATCGACTTAGGCCTGGCCTTGTTGCCAAACCGCCGGCAGCCACACTGCCGTTTTGTCTTTAAATGCTTCCTCTGTAGAGTGCTAGCTCTCATAATTTTTTCGGATACCTTTACGACATAACGGTACCGTAATTGAATACCGGTTTCATACCGGTATAACCGTAACCGAAATCAGTCCCTGGTATAGAGCGATATCTATATATCTCCTTCCCCATCCAAATCCAGATCGTGTCCCAACGCGCGACAAAACGCCACGACTAGCTGCTCGGCGTGCAGCCGGCGCGCGTCCCCCCCCCTCCCCCCCCGCGTCGCGCCGCGCGGGCAGCAGCGACAGCGCGTCCGCGAACTGTTCCGCGCGCGACACCGCGCCCGCCTCGTCGCAGCCCGTCCAAGAGCCCCAGGAAGATGAGGATGAGTTTGATGAGTCGTCTGCAACTATGAGTATAGACTGAGTTTACCAATATAACAAAAACAGATGTTTAGTGGTGTTTTTATCCCTATAAAGTCATAGTTTTAGACCGTAGCGTGTAGCGCCTCCCTGAGTCATAGACTCGCTCTATAGCCACATCATAGTATAAAGAGGGCAAAGTATGTTATCTTCATACAAACGCACCGCGCGCGGCTTGTATGTGTGCGCTATACTATCTATACGTCGCCGCACGCACACTCAAACAAAATCTCGACTTGTTTCGCACTGAGAAATTTTGTTTGAGTGTGCGTGCGGCGATGTATAGCTATAGATAGTATAGCGCACACATACAAGCCGCGCGCGGTGCGTTTGTATGAAGATAACATACTTTGCCCTCTTTATACTATGACCACATGTTCGCATGAGCTGGGACTTGTTAGATCGCTTTCCCAAATACAATAATTCTTTGTTGCAAATTTTTCTTTCGCCAATATCCTGAGTTGCATAATTTCCCATTCTTAATATTTACCTTCCTCAGTATTTTATGGTAGTGAAGTTTTTACTTGCATTAGTATTTTAACTTTCGTTTTATAAGTTAGCCTTTATTATACTTTCTTCGCATTTGACAGTTTCAACTGAACCCCGCTGCGCCGGGCTCCTATTTCTGGGCAGTTTGCCCTTCAGGCATCTGAAGCTATCTAACGAATCTAACCTACCTAGTATTTCGCGCGCAACGGGTTTCCTACAGGGAAGAAAAATTGAGACGTAACATACGATACGGGAGCAACACGACTGCGAAAGTAAGCTTCAGTGGAAAAAAGTGACTAGAATAATCGCGTTCGGGTAAAAACGGAAAAAGAAAATTAGCTACCAAGATAACTTGAGTTTGGGAAAGCTATCTAACAAACCCCAGCTCGTAGTGAGAACATGTGGCTAGAGCGAGTCTATGACTTCCTACAAAGGTGACGGTCTAATCGTTTAGTGGCAGCCTTAGAAATATTGCATGCCCAAACCCAAATCACTCTTACCATGTAGATCAGGTCCTGGTACTCTGACAGCACCCGCGCGCCGCATGCCAGGCCACGCGTGCGCATGCAGCGCCTCCCTCAGTCTCTCAATGCCCGTTGTCTCAGCGAACGGTTCCCCGTTGTCTTCAACAGGTGGTGCTAGGAGTGCCACTAGCTCGTAGTGCGAGGCGCGCGCCCATGAGGCTAGGGCGGGTGGTTCGTGGTCTGTGCGGGCTGCGATGAGGCGCACGGCGTGGCGTGATGCGTGGGCGGCGGTCGCGCGTCGGGCGCAGACTGTGTCGTCCGAGCACTGTGATAGGTCATTATATAAAATAAGGTTCATAGGAATGCAAGTGGTATGAGGATTCTGACATGAAGACTAATGGGTGAAACAAACACTGTAATAAAATTGTCAATGCACAATTGCAAAATTAAATTTAAAGTATGTTTACCATTATTTTGTTATTTTTTTATAAATGCTTTTAGTAACTAAATAACACTACTTTTGGTGCAATAAATAATAAATTATTTTTTATTTTTCTTTTGTATCACTCTATTGGTCTGTCAGATACAAAAAAATCTAACATTTGCCCATTCTAACATTTGCTCAAAAAAATCTAACATTTTACACAAAAATTATGGAATTTTTCATTATTAGAATGTTGGAAAATTGGATTGAGAAAATTCTAATAAAAGCTTTAACCATTTTTCTGACAAATTAAAAAAAGTGGGTTCAAGCCTTGTTTGCGGCTTTTAGAGCCTTATCTGGTCAACTAACCTCATCTTCCGTAAGATATATCACATGTGCCTGCACATCGTCATTTGTGTTGGGTGCTGCACAGTCTCCAAGGGTACACAGTCGCACAGATGCACTGTAGTACTTGTTATTAAGATGCCACACTGGTATCTGTGGTTGATCGTTACTATCATGTGACACTCCGTTACATTGAGGCTGGTTACTATCATTTATTAACTCTGCAAAGAAAATTATACATGTTTTTAAATATCTTGTGATATCTGAGGCAGGCCTTGGACAGTGTTGTAGCTATTGTATGGTGGTGAAGCTGATCTTAGAGATTACCTGAAAGGCGTACTGATCAAGAAAACATCACATGATCACGATCTTTCGTTATGTATATGGGAACAATTACAAAAAGTAGCTTATTTAAAATACAGTTTTAGGATTGTGTGTAGTATTTTGTGAGTGACCAATTATCTCCTTTCAGTTACCTTTAATTATCACTGATGCGGTAGCAGCGTCGACGGCGCTGACTAATATCACTGGCAAATTATCATCTGCAGACATGATAATTGATATTTATGAAACACTCCACGAAACGCTTGTAAATCTAAGGTTGTCAAAGCTCTATCACATTGATTGATTTTAACAGAGTGATTTTATTGTATAAGGTGTAGTAACAATTTTTCAGTTTCAACCGGTAAAGTAAAATAAGAGAGATAAATTACCAAAGTTGGAATTGAAATACAATTTATTTACAATGCAAATGCAATGTCAATGTCAAGTTCCACTTAGTGCAATGTACATTCAAAAACAATGCATATGCCTACAGACGATGATAATTTATTTCACTATATATCGTTTCAAATCGATTGCGATTGTTTAAATTAGTCAAACAACCAATGAATTATAAATTAACTGAAACATGATATTGTCACTGAGTTTATGTTATGAACTAATCTTTCATGGATAACATCAGATTAATATTAAGTAGTTATATTTCTGAACGCATCTTGTAAGTATTATGACCACAGATAAAGATTATTCCGATCTTTAACACACTATTTCAAAGACTGTCATTTCTCGGGTCTGTGTTTAAATTACTGAATATGGAAAGGATTTTTTTATTTAGATTGGCGGTAGAGTGTCGATAGCGTACGGACGTTAGATTAAAAATAATTTCGAATTTAGCGTTTCTATCGCTATTTTTCGGTGAAATCTTATAGAATTTAGTTACTATTCCTTTTCATGGTGGTGGGAGGTTTGGTAAGTTGATTGTGTCTGTGTTATAGAAGTAGTTTAGTTATTGTTGGTTTTTATGTAGTTTAGAGGGTAGGCTGGGTCAGTATTCTCATGAGTGAGGAGGCTGATTTGGTCGACCCAGGAGAAGGAGACTTCCGTCCAATATTACAAAATGTGAGTCTGTCCCATTATGAAATATTTGAAAACTCACAGTCGGAAATTTTCACTCCAGCCATGGGTAAGGCCAAAAAAGCAAAACGTAGCAGGGCACGCGAAAACCGCGAGCGTAGCCTTGATAATAAGCGATCCCGGTCAAAACACTCATCACCGGAGCGTAGTTTGGAAGAGCATAACACTACAGATGATAGTAGTCGGTCTCAGGAATTAGATTCGCAGATTCCCCCTGGGCAAAATATAATGACCCAGCCTCCGATCACCGTCACGCCCCCGGCACATTTGATCGCTGACACTCCTGATTTGACGCAAACCGGGTCGCCGGCTACTCTTTTTACGCCAGTAGGGCGCGAAAGGTACAACACAAATGACCAGGGTCCGTTTATTGTACATATTCAAAAAATCGAGACGACCCCTGACTCAGGGGTAACCCTTCATCCTGTAACTTTTGGATTATTCATACAAAAGAGAAAGCGGGAGTTCCAAAATGTCATAGAAGGCTCTGTCAAGAGAATAGGGCGAAACCGTGTGTCCTTAGGCTTTCACTCGGCTGAGGATGCTAATTCTTTCCTGGACTCCCCCACACTAATGCACAATAATTATAAGGCATTTGTGCCAACTTTCAATGTAACTAGAATGGGGCTAGTGCGTGGAGTCCCGGCAGAGTGGACACCTGAAGAGGTCCTTGAGCAGGTTCAGGTGCCGGTAAACTCGGGAGGCGCTCGCCCAATAAAAGCCAGACGTCTTAATTTTAAAAAAAGCAGACCGGACGGTACCTTTAGCTGGTTACCCTCCGAGTCGGTTGTAATAACTTTTGATGGACAAAGTTTACCAAAAAGGGTTTATTTGTGTCTGAATTCACTGCCGGTTGAAACGTATCAGTACCCAACGGTACAATGCTTTAAGTGTTGTCGATTTGGCCACACTAAGGAAAAGTGTCGGTCACTTCCTCGTTGCTTCCGATGCGGCGGTGCCCATGCCGGGGAATCGTGTCAGGTTGACGTAGAAACTCACGGATCATTATGCTGTAACTGCCCCCGAAGCGTGGCGGCAGGCCATTTCGCAAACAGTAAGTCCTGTCCCGAATATGTTAGACAAATAAATATTAAAAAAACCATGACAGATGAAAACATTTCATACATCGAGGCATCCAATCTCCATGCTAAAATCTCCCAGAGGTCTTATGCGAATGTAGCAGCTGCCCCCCTACATTCTCCACCAGTTGTGTCTTATAAGAAGACTGTTTTTCGTCAGCCTCGCTCGCCCCCTCAATTGGGTAAAGGATATGACAGAAGGGCCCATGAAGCTTTAACTAGGGACCCTGTTATCGAGTCTAGGCCAATATACCCCGAACAACGACAATCCAGAGAGAGTGTAATTAGCGAACTAATTAAAATGCTTTCATCTGTTGTTAAGGTACTTTCTCCATCTAGTCCCCTGTCTGACCCTGCTCTGCTGTCCCACGCTGCTTCTTTTATTTCCTCTTTCCTGTTTCCCTCTAATAATGGATCAAGTAGTTCTTCAGTGGAACACTCACAGTATCACCAATAAAAAACAAGATTTACTTTTTTTAATTAATAAATACAACCCGGTTATTTTAGCCATATCGGAGATATGGCTTAAGGATGGATCTAATTTCAAATTACCTAGTTATTCATCTCTAATGGACTGTCGAGCGGACGGTCGAGCGGGCTGTGCCCTCTTCATTAGAGATCATATTCCTTTTTTACCTGTTAACATTGTTCAAAACTACTCAAATTTTCACTTAACTTGTGCTCGAGTGGAAGGTATAACCTTTTTATCTCTTTACATCCCATATCCTTCTGCTATAATCCTAGATCAACTTAAAAAAATCATAGAAAGCCTGCAACACCCGGTCATAGTCCTTGGTGACCTTAACGTCCATCACGTTTTGTGGGGATGTGATAATAGTGACATTCTAGGTGACCAACTCCTAGAAATTTTAGACAAGTGTAACCTTTGTTTATTAAATTCAGGCCAAGCAACGCTACGCACTCTTCCTAATCAAGCAGCTAGTGCAGTTGATATATCCCTCTGCTCTCCTATACTCGCGTCTCAAATTACCTGGGAAGTGTTGGATAGTACATTTGGCAGTGATCACTTTCCTATTATACTTAGATCACCTTTCGTAGCTACAAAGAGACCTACTGTTACTAAGCCTTTGCTAGTGTATAACATTAATAGTGCTGATTGGGATAGCTATAGAAAACATCTGCAATATGAAGTCAAACATTTACCCCCTATTACTTCAGAATCTACACAAACATGCTCTGATGCTCTAGTTTCAGCTATGAAGATTTCAGCTGATAAGGTTTTCCCTCTTAAAAACACTGCTGTGGGTAAGGTGGCCTCTCCTCCTTGGTGGGACAAGGAGTGTACTGTAGCTGTTAAATCTAGAAAGAAAGCTGAACTCACTTATGCTGGGAACATGTCATCTGAGAACTTCCAGCTTCTCACCAAAACTATGGCAGAAACTAAAACGTTACTGAATTCTAAGAAGTCAGACGGATGGAAATCTTTCTGCACAACGTTGAGTCCTTCTACTCCAGACGCAATCGTGTGGAATAATATCCGAAAGTTTAGGAGATCATTTAATGATAGTAGATGCCCCTATCCGATGTCTTTACAATGGGCGGAATCCTTCCTAGATAGAATAGCACCTTCTTATGTTCCAGGAGTTCTTGACTCTACAATAGGGCTCTTAAATAATAACTCATCAGATCCTATGGATCAAGTGTTCACCATTTTGGAACTCACAAATGTTTTGAAATCAGTTAAAGATTCCGCTCCGGGACATGATGGAATCCCGTATTCATTTATAGCTAAAGCAGGTGACTCATTCCAAAAATATTTTCTTGAATTAATTAATTGTATTTTTATTACGGGACATCCACCTCGTACTTGGAAATCCCAACTGATAATGCCTATTCTAAAACCTGGTAAAGATCCTAATGACCCTCGTTCTTACCGACCAATAGCTTTGTCATCGGTTCTTACAAAGATACTAGAACATCTCATTAAGAATAGACTGGAATGGATTCTCGAAAGTCAAGAACTACTAGGTAAATTTCAATTTGGGTTCAGAAAGGGGAAAAGTACCATGGATAGTTTAGGAATTTTTACGTCAGATATTAGACTTGCTTTCTCTAACCGAGCCTCGGTAGTTGCAGTGTTTCTGGATGTGGAGGCTGCCTATGATAATGTCCAGCTCCCTCTTCTCAGGGAAAAATTCCGTAAGCTGAGAATCCCGGAGAGGCTGGCATGCTTCGTGGGTAATCTTCTTTCAGAAAGACAAGTTACTTTTCGAGGAAAGGATCCTAACATTGACCCATCGAGATTGGTCTGGCGTGGATTGCCTCAGGGTTCAGTCCTCAGCCCATTACTTTATAACATGTTTACGTACGACCTTGAGGGGTCGGTTACTGATTGTCAATTACTTCAATACGCTGATGATCTTTTAGTTTACTCTGCCAATAAAAGTATAATAACGGCTTGTGAAACTATTAACAAATCCCTTCAGTCTTTGAACACCTGGCTCACAAATAATGGTTTATCCCTTTCCCCATCTAAAAGCTGTGCCGTTGTTTTTACGCGTAAGCTAACTCTTCCTTCCATTAACATAACTATAAATAATAATAGTATCCCAGTTCGTACCTCCTATAAATTCTTAGGGATTATACTAGATTCTAAACTGAACGGCATTTCACATTTTGAATATTTGATTAAGAAAAGTGAACGGGGTCTCAATACGTTAAGATGTCTTTCGGGGGTGTGGTGGGGAGCTCACCCCACCTCTCTCAGATTAATTTATAACGCTACTATTCGTAGCATACTAGACTATGGATCCTTTTTATTGGTGCCAGCTAATAAGGAGGGTTTAGTTAAACTTGATCGTGTTCAATATAAGGCCTTGAGAATAATACTGGGAGCGATGAAGTCTAGCCCCACCAATGCCCTACAAGTAGAATGCGCAGAACCACCTTTGAAGCTACGCCGGCAATTTTTAGCAGATAGCTACCTCTACCGTGCTTTACAATTTTCTTATCATCCTATAATACATCGTCTATATGATCTTAAAGCGGCTTCCCGTTGGAACGAGGAAGACTTGCCTTGTCTTGTAAAGAGCCTAACGAAATTTCAATATATTAAAGATCCTGTGTTCCACTCCTCTCGGCTTCCGCTTTTTGAATTTAGTTATGAAATTGTAACTCATCAGCCCCGTATTATTCTCAATATGGACATTTGTCATGATGATCGTCATGCCGATGAATATCTCAGGCAGATTCTTACCCGTGAATGGCTTGGTTGGAACGAAATATACTGTGATGCATCCAAGTTAGCCCCAACTGGTTGTGTAAGGGTGGGGGTCTTCCACTCCCAATATGATATAGTGCAGAAGATTAAATGCCCTCCTGAAACCTCGGTTTTTACGGGAGAATGTATTGGAATATTGGAGAGCGTGAAATATATCTTAATATTCAATTTAAAAAAAACTATAATTTTCTCTGACTCCCGTAGTTGTTTACAAGCGCTTCTCTCTAACCCGTTTTCAGTAAGGTTCCATAATCCTATTATGTATCAAATTAAGGAGAATCTCATAAAATGTAGAAATCGAGGTTATGAGGTTGTCTTAGCCTGGGTCCCTGGTCATACAGGGGTAACAGGTAACGAAAGGGCTGATCAGGTAGCAAAGGAAGCGGTGGTCTGTGGTGATAAGACACCGTTCAGAAATTATTGTCACGATCTGGTCCCTTTGGCGGCTAGGTCTCTTATCCAGGCTTGGTCCGCTGACTGGAAAACATCTAGCAAAAAACGGGCACAGACTTATGCTCTCGTTCAACCCACGGTGTCGAGAAAACCGTGGTTCTCAAAGTTATTTCTCCCAAAACTATTTTGTTCCACTGTTATACGAATGAGGCTGGGTCATTGTTGTACTCCTGTTCACTTAAAAAAAATACACATCCGAGATTCCTCCTTGTGTGAATGCGGACTAGATGATGGGGACCTTAATCATATATTTTTCGCGTGTCCTCTATATAATCACAATTGTTTTTACGATGAACTTATAAGACTGAAGGTTCCTCTCCCAACTCACATTTTGGAACTCATTCAAATTAAGAATAAAGATATCTTGATGGCTTTGGGATCTTTTTGTCAACTAAACAATCTTAAGATATGAGTGTTATTATAGTTATATTCCTCAATATATGTATTATGTTTCCATGTTACTAAATTTTTTAGTTGTGTCTTGTTACTCATAACAGGGTAATATTGTATGTGGTTGTGGGCTTCTAATATTATTGTTTTTCAGGAATAGTAACTATTGCTTTGATCCCGTTTAGGAAAATATATATTTGTAAATCGACATGACACTGGCTAATAATTTGGCAGAGCCAAAACAAAAAAAATAAAAAAAAAAAAAAAAAAAAATATGGAAAGCAAACAAAGAGAACATTACAAAGTAAACGAGAAAATGGTAATGTAATATAACACTAAAATCTCGATTGTATAATACGCAAATATACGCACGTCCGTCAGGCGATGTAGCCTTTATCTTATCTGTGGCAAGGGTGCTCTGTCATGTCATTGTGGTGATTTAGCTGTCAGTTTCATCAGTTTGTTTCGCTAATTTACTCACCTTCGAAAACGTTGATTCCAAACTTCCGAAGCTTTCGGGGCTTCGTTGCGCCGCTAGACGTCCAGCGGTTTTCGGCGGGCTTCGGCCAAGTCTAGCGCCGAGCTGGCGCGCTGGGATGCAGCGAGGGATGGTAGTGCGATGAACAAGCTGGTGTCTTGGTCGGAGGAGGATGAGGCGGTGGCGGCGACCAACTCTGATGCGACGGAATGCAAGCGCGGAGCCGTGGAGCTGGGGTACTGGAGCGACCCGTACGTGCGGCTGTTCGCGCGCCCACGCTCCGAGCGCAGAGCGCCGGAGATACACCGCGGGTACTATGCGCGGGTGCGAGCTGTTGAGATCTTCATCCACCAGTTCCTTGAGGTACTATTATTTTTAAATAACTAAAAAATATAAAAATAATGTTAACGTAATATGAAATTAAAGTCAAACTTATGATTAAAATGAATGAATATGTATTTAATGCAAAAATGTTATTAATGTTGTTATCATATGCTTGTTAGTATTAAGTTTGGTGTGCCCTTACAGGGCGTCATGGTCTGACCTGAATACTGAATGTAATACCTCAATAGCAATGTACAGTCGAGGAAATTGAATGTGTATCCAGTGGCGTGCCTAGGGTTCCAGAATAGGGCAAGCCGAGATATATGTAGTTTTTACAGTTATTGTGAATAAATCCATCTTGTTGTGACATTACTGACCAATCTTCATTTCCATATATTATGCACTTGCTAGCGTGAATGAGCTCACCAAAGCACACTGAAGGCATGCTAAGTACTACTAGATTTAACAGACATATTAGCAATTGCATACGTTCGGTGGCCTTGAAAAAAGCCGTTTAGTAGTTTTGTTTGAGCGAATGAAATGAAGGTTCAACTTTTTATCTTAAAAACTTTGCTTGCCTAGACAGAAAAATAATAGGTACTTCAAATACCTATAAAATTACATATATATACGACATAGTTAAATTATTATTTATATGCTTGTTCAAATCACCTATCATTTTTAAGGAATGAGTTAATTAAGTCAGAGCAGAATGTTGGTGAACGTTTTAATTCTACCAACAACTGTTATTTCTATAGCTAGGTATCATTGATAACTCAGAGAGACGCTCTTGACCCTGTGTATTTCTCAGGTATGTATGGATATGCTTACGAGACGAATATACATGTTCCGCTGAAGGCGAAGAGATTGCTTCTGAGCAAAGTTTAAAGTGTTTACCTACCTTTCCCTCGCCAAGCAAAACTTGTACTAAGTAATTCACTTTAAATAATCACAATCACACAGCAGTGGCACTACTTCCTCCATTGTCAATCTCTCATTGGCAAACAAAATTGTCTTTAATGTGACCGCTCAAACAAAACAATTCATTAAACAAAAAATAATAGAAGTGAAGTCGGCCATGTCAACACATGCACGTGAGAATTTCGCATTTTACACTTGAGTACAACTTCATAGCATGCAGGGCTTCAAATCTCGTACTATTTGCTATATGAACCTACGAATAGTTACATCTCATTATTAGGCAGTCTTGATGGGCAAGAAAGAGATAAAGATAGCTAGAATAGAAGCCCGCTTGCAAGCCAACACGTGCGAGCGAGATGACTAGCCGTGTCTCAAGAGAGTCGGCTCGTTATCGCAACGACAGTGCTGCGAGCCACGCCACATTTAATTTTGTGTCCACAATGTAATAATGAATAATGTAAGTAATGAGAGCGCAAATTGAAATAGTTCATGCTCTCATTACCTTTGATTTTTGATTGATAGTTAGTTTTGTAAGGCAAGCTGGGCTTTTGGGCTTGTACCACCACTGTGTGTATCACTTTTGAACTCTTATGTAATGGCATTAAGGTCCAAAAGTGATAAACATTCAATTTCCTGGAATGGTCTGAAAGGGCTAAGCAGTTGAGCCTATAGTTTTAAATCTCAAGGTCATCTTTTCATTAGCTAATTTTCAGGATGTAAATACTTCTGATTTAAATTCCTCATTATTTTCTGCTTTGTTGCTTATTTGCTATATTTACTTACAAATTGAACTCTGAATTTTTTTTTTTTTTTTTTTTTTTTTTAATTTATTTATATATATAATTCTTTTACAATACATGGCCAGACAGCGGACAAAACCCAGCAGGGTTTAACTGCCACTGCATTCACTCAATTAATATTTAGTTTATACATAGGATAACAAGCTTATAAAAATAAAGCGCACACGGCGATTGCCTACACAAAATGCGACATTATGACGTGATATGCTGTGAAGCACTTGGGAGCACGCTGGAGACGTGCATACCGTTTCTTATCCTATTGCCGCGGCTTAGGGTCCAAAAACTGCATACACGTCTACGGCGGCAACAGTAATTTAGATTAGCTATTTCATTAATTATTACTATCAGGTTTGGGATATACAAGCAGATTTCATTATACGTTTACAATGTTGCGGTTTATCACATATATTTGTGAGTACATCAGATGGTAAGTCATTCAGGATACTAGGTAACAAATATTCCCATCTTCGTTTACCATAGACATTGGTACATTTTGGTAACACATATAGTGGTAGGTATACTAATTTTCTGAGTCTTAGTGGTCTAGTAGTTTTAGTTAATTTCTCTAAATTATCGAGTTCTTCAGCAATAATTAAAATTTTGAATCTATTGTATATACTAATGACATTGCAGTATCTCAATATTTCCTTATCTTGTTGGCTAAACTTTTTTCTAACTGACTTTGGTACTAATGCTTTCAATAGGCTTAACTGTAATTTGTAAATTTTATCAATATATGTGTGATAAGTTCTGCCGTAGCTAGTTAGTCCATAGTCAATAACAGACTGTGCTAGGGATAAATATAGCATTCTAAGAGTACTGTATGGAACTTTAAATTTTAACAATGATAGTTTCGAGAGTATGGACCTTAATTTGTTGCAGACATAAGTTATATGAGGTCCCCAATTAAATTTAGAGTCTATGATCAGGCCGAGGTAAGTATGTTCCGTGGCTAGTTCTAAGGGTTCACAATTGCATACAGTTTTTGTATTTTTATTATTATCATGCAAACATTGGTGACAATGCGCTAGAATGTTAGGGTTAGGGGTCTTCGTTAGGTGAGTAGAATGGATATGCATAAGTTTAGTTTTGGAGTAATTTATAACAAGGCCTACGTCATGGGCCCATTTACATAAAGAGTCGAAGTTTGATTGCATTAGGGTTGAAGCCTTTTGCACATCCTTGTCCGCCGCCAGGAGGCAGGTGTCATCTGCAAATTGATACACTGAGCCGCTGTCAAATATGTTACACATATCGTTTACGTACAATAAGTACTCGGTTGGACCGATTATAGAACCTTGGGCCGTGCCTTCCTCGGTTGGGAGCATGTCACTGAATGTATTATTTACTTTAACTGTTGTAAAACGATTTAGATGATAGTGTTTAAAAAGATCAAGGTTGGGGCCCCGTATACCACTTTGCAGGAGTTTAGAAAACAGTATGTCATATCTTAGAGTATCAAAAGCCTTACTGAAATCAATAAAAATAGCAAGTACGTGTTTTTTATCATTTAGGTATTGATTGACTTCGTTAGTGAATTTACTCAGTAGCTGGGAGGTGTTTTTTTCTCTTTGAAAGCCGTACTGCTTGTTATGAATTACATTGTTTTTAGTAAGGTATTTATTAATTTCAAGACCGAGGTATTTTTCTATTATTTTATCAATACATGGTAAAATTGTAATGGGCCTGTAATTGTTGACATCATTGTAAGGGCCTTTTTTATGAACGGGTCGAATTATTCCTATTTTTAATTTCTCGGGATAAATAGATTTGTTAATACATGTATTAATCAAATGTGTTAAAACAGGTGTTATTTCAGCGTTGACGTATTTGATATCAGACGGGCGAATTTTATCAACGCCTGGACTTTTTTTGTCATTGAGATGTTTAATTATGGAGGACACTACGTCATTTCTGGCCTTAGACCATCTCATTGACAAATCAATGTCCTGTGTATATGTTTTTTCGTCCAATAATTTATAGTTACAGTAAGTACATATATTTTTGACATTGTTTCGAAATCCTACAGCAAGGTTATTAGCAAGTTCTCCGGGTGATATCTTTTTAAAGCTAGAAGTAATAATATCGTCAATTGATTTTGTTATTTTACCGCATAGTCTATTAATAATTTGCCATATTTTTCTTGAGTTGTGAAAGCTATTAGTAATCTCAATTTTAATTGAGTTATTTTTTAGGTTAGTTATATAATTATTCGTTTTATTTCTATATTTATTGTATAATAAACGCTTATTGGCATCGCTCGGATTTTTGTACCAAGTTTTGAATAATTCGTCCCGTTTTGTACACATCCTTAAAACGTTATTATTAACCCAATTACATTGTTTTCTTTTGCTATACTTTTACTATAAACTGTCAGTAATGTGTGTAATGTGGCCCTTGGTTGATCAATGATCATGTCAGTTCAGTCTTCGAAATGCTCACAATCGCTCACAGTCGAAATGAAAAGTAGAGTGTTTAACCCGGGTGAAATTACCCATTTCACCCTCGAACTATTGGCGCTCTCACTTCGTTTGAGCGCCAGAAATATCTCGGGTGTAATGAGTCACTTTCAACCCTTGGTTAACAATCTACTATTTGAAAGTTGCTACAATGTCGAAAAATGTCTAGTTTTTTTGGTGTCTTGTCGTACTAAATCGGCAATTTTTTGAAAACGAAAAGCGATATTGAAAAAGTTTAAAAAAGCCCTCGGGGTATTGAGTTGGCCATTTTGTAAAAACAGAACCTCTCTACCTCGCGGTCTAGGCAGGAAGGTGCGCCCTTCATGTGGCGCAATTTCAGGGCGCACGCTCGTTTTGTTCTGCAATACGAGTGTCGTGTCGTTGAGTTGTAATTGGATTGTTTATTTGAGGTTTCAGTATTTATTTGTGATTATAATATAAGTCGACGCGCGAACAATATTTAAAACAAGTAATGAAATACCGATTTCTTCATGCAATTGTCTGTTAAATGCAAATAGTGTTATCTATAGGTACATCGGGCTTTGATTTTAATAAACTTTGGCAAAAAACAAAAGGAATGTTAGAGACCATCATAAGGTGGTGTTTTAGACAAATTGTTTGTGTCAAGTGGTTGTGAATGGCGACGGATACACTTGTGTCAGTCTCGCTGGATGAGAAAGGTAAACATACTAAATTAGGTACAGGGTTCAAATTATACTAATGTTAAATAGTATTAGGATAAAGAGTTTGAATATGTTATCTTAATGGCTACTGATTAACTCAAGCTAAATGTGACTATAAATTAAATATTTGTACAAAAACCGGCCAAGTGCGAGTCGGACTCGCGCACGAAGGGTTCCGTACCATTATCTATAAAAACGGCAAAAAAAATCACGTTTGTTGTATGGGAGCCTCCTGTAACCTAGTTGGTAGTGACCCTGCCTACGAAGCCAGAGGTCCCGAGTTCGAATCCTGGTAAGGGCATTTATTTGTGTGAAGAGCACAAATATTTGTTCTTGAGTCATGTATGTCTTCTATGTATTTAAGTATTTATTTATTTATATAAGTATGTTTATCGTCGTCTAGTTCCCATAGTACAAGCTTTGCTTAGTTTGGGACTAAGCCGATTTGTGTAAGATTGTAAAAGAAAAAAAAAAACTGTTTTTTAGTATTTGTTGTTATAGCGGCAACAGAAATACATGATCTGTAAAAATTTCAAGTGTCTAACTATCACGGTTGTTGAGATACAGCCTGGTGACAGACGGACAGACAGACAGACAGACAGTGGGACAGCGGAGTCTTAGTAATTGGGTCCCGTTTTACTGTTTGGGTACGGAACCCTAAAAACAAGCTAAACCAAACTAATCTTAAAAGCAATGAAAGGGTTGTAAAGACAATTGTTTCTCTGAGAATAGATTAGGAAGCGGTAGAGACTCATAAATTGCATGTCGCATAATATTGCATTGTCGTGCGATATACATATGCATGCAAAATTTCAGCTCAAATGGGAAGGGGGTCAAATTTAACTTGCAAATTTGATTACAGACAGACAGACATCGGGACAGGTGAAACTAAATAAAAGCTTGTTAAAATGGACTATGAAAAGGGTGGTACAGAGTCACACGTGTCACAGTTAAGCATAACGCAACCATTAAATTCATTTTCAATGTACCAGAAGGTCGTGAAAAGTACGAGATAAATCAGTTGATCAATATTATTGTCTGATTGGTAATTTATTATAATATATCTATCCATATGCTGTAGTTACTTGTGTGGGTAATTTAATTGGGCTAAGTTTGTTCTTTGAGAGATAGTTAAGTTCTATAAGTTAACCTGTAATTGGCTCTGTAATTTTATTGTAGTGAATATAAATATTTCACGCAGTTGGCTCTCCATGCATGTATATGCCTGGTGCTGCTGATAGTTCACAGGGCAAGTTTCCCGTCTTCAGTTCAGTTCTACTTAATTTTGGTTTTATAGAAGGTTTTAGAGCTTTCATAGAAGTTTGTTATTTATATCAATAACAATGTATGTAACTTATTTACTTAGCTTGAATTTCTTCTGGAGTAGCAAGCATCCATAGGCAATGGTATCTGCTACCAGGCAGAACAGTTGTTTACCACCATCAGAATGTAAAGAAAAAGTTAATAGGCCTGTTATTTTTACAAGAATACTTTTTTTTTTTTTTTTGAGAAACAAACAGTCTTAAAAAATACATAAGTAACTTAGCTATGGCTATGTGAGTAATGCTATAACATACCTATAGTTTCATATTTTTTTTACAAAGTTACAAGTTAAATAAAAAAATGTAAAATATGTTTAAATTAAGACCAAGTCATAAATATATATATATATATATATATATATATATATACATATGTGTGCTACTGCTGTAAATACACTTATGAAGACAGTACATTTACAACTTACACCATTATATTAACTTGCTCAACAAGTGCCTCTATTGCAGCGGTGCGACAACAAGTGCCAAGTGCTGAACCTGGGGTGCGGCTCCGACACGCTGTTCTGGCGGCTCCGTGACGTCACGCAGGCCGTCGGCAACTTCATCGAGCTCGATTTCCCCACTGTCACCGCCAAGAAGTGCCAGATCATCAAGCGGAATAAGCAGCTGCTTGAAAAGATCACCAATGAAGGTATGTAACTCTTTAAGGTGATCACAATAGATCAGCGATGGTCGCAGTGATGAAGGCTCTGCCAGCCGGGAAGCCACTACCAGAACAATAATGTAACTCTTTAGAAAATTATCATATCTTTTGTAGTATGAGTTTGAAATCTCAAAGGTGTGTCACTTTCCCCTATATATATAGACTACTCTACAATATACTAAGAATATATGTAGAGGTAACTTTTGTGAAATTTACGACCAAAACCAATGTCCTTTTGCTAGTTCGACTTTGACTCTCATTATTGTTTTTATTTTGTGGTCCAATTATAGTTGGTCCTATCCAAACATTTAATTCTCTTTAAAAACGGGTTTGAATTTGATCATGGAAAAAATAGGAAACTAGCCTCTTATCTGACTTTGGTGCCAACGTTGTCAAGGCAAACGCCATAACATCAACTCATAGCACCAACAGCATCCTAGCAATGTTTGCTGGCAGGTGGGATGGGGCTTACCTAAACCACTGCACTAAGCTCCATTCCATAATGGTTAAGTACTAACACTAGATGTAAAATAATGTTACTAACACCGATATATTATTCTAATTCTGACATGTTTTTATTTTTATTGATTATATTTTAATGGTTAATTATAATTTTTGTATATTGACACTTATGTTAGTCTGTAAGGTATTTGTAAATATGGGCCTTGTTGCCTGAGACAAATAAAATAATAATAATAATAAATAGCCGTCACAACTTCGACGTCCGCCATGCTAGCCTGTCCGGAACAGACTAAAGCACTCGCAAGCGTGTAAATGGCATCCAAGCGTTCGTAAAGGTTTGGAGTTGGTGGTCCCCAGACGGCGAGGTCGTCATCCGCGCGGGCGGCGCCGACCTGCACGCGGACGGGTACCACCTGTGCGGCGTGGACCTGCGTGACGAGCCTGGAGTACTGCGCGCGCTCGCGGCCGCCGGCGCGCGCGCCGACGCGCCCACGCTCGTGCTCGCCGAGTGCGTGCTCGTCTACCTGCGCGAGGACGCGGCCAACAGGTACAACCTGCACTATGTCGGACCTGCACGCGGACGGGTACCACCTGTGCGGCGTGGACCTGCGTGACGAGCCTGGAGTACTGCGCGCGCTCGCGGCCGCCGGCGCGCGCGCCGACGCGCCCACGCTCGTGCTCGCCGAGTGCGTGCTCGTCTACCTGCGCGAGGACGCGGCCAACAGGTACAACCTGCACTATGTCGGACCTGCACGCGGACGGGTACCACCTGTGCGGCGTGGACCTGCGTGACGAGCCTGGAGTACTGCGCGCGCTCGCGGCCGCCGGCGCGCGCGCCGACGCGCCCACGCTCGTGCTCGCCGAGTGCGTGCTCGTCTACCTGCGCGAGGACGCGGCCAACAGGTACAACCTGCACTATGTCGGACCTGCACGCGGACGGGTACCACCTGTGCGGCGTGGACCTGCGCGACGAGCCTGGAGTACTGCGCGCGCTCGCGGCCGCCGGCGCGCGCGCCGACGCGCCCACGCTCGTGCTCGCCGAGTGCGTGCTCGTCTACCTGCGCGAGGACGCGGCCAACAGGTACAACCTGCACTATGTCGGACCTGCACGCGGACGGGTACCACCTGTGCGGCGTGGACCTGCGCGACGAGCCTGGAGTACTGCGCGCGCTCGCGGCCGCCGGCGCGCGCGCCGACGCGCCCACGCTCGTGCTCGCCGAGTGCGTGCTCGTCTACCTGCGCGAGGACGCGGCCAACAGGTACAACCTGCACTATGTCGGACCTGCACGCGGACGGGTACCACCTGTGCGGCGTGGACCTGCGCGACGAGCCTGGAGTACTGCGCGCGCTCGCGGCCGCCGGCGCGCGCGCCGACGCGCCCACGCTCGTGCTCGCCGAGTGCGTGCTCGTCTACCTGCGCGAGGACGCGGCCAACAGGTACAACCTGCACTATGTCGGACCTGCACGCGGACGGGTACCACCTGTGCGGCGTGGACCTGCGCGACGAGCCTGGAGTACTGCGCGCGCTCGCGGTCGCCGGCGCGCGCGCCGACGCGCCCACGCTCGTGCTCGCCGAGTGCGTGCTCGTCTACCTTCGCGAGGACGCGGCCAACAGGTACAACCTGCACTATGTCGGACCTGCACGCGGACGGGTACCACCTGTGCGGCGTGGACCTGCGCGACGAGCCTGGAGTACTGCGCGCGCTCGCGGCCGCCGGCGCGCGCGCCGACGCGCCCACGCTCGTGCTCGCCGAGTGCGTGCTCGTCTACCTGCGCGAGGACGCGGCCAACAGGTACAACCTGCACTATGTCGGACCTGCACGCGGACGGGTACCACTGCGACGACCCAAACGCGCTCCCATTAGAGGAAAATCAGAAAAACAAAAAAAAAAAACAGTCCGTCAGTTGTGTAATTCTGTATTGGCACTGCGTAGTGGACGATCCTATGTCCAGCAGTGGACGTCTTTCGGCTGATATTATGATGACGATGAGTGGACGATGCGCACACTCATCGTCCATGATGACCATTGACGTACCATAAAGTAAATAGACTCGCAACGCCGAACAAAAATACCTAGAAATGTGCCCCAAAATGGCAATTCTAGCTATATTTCAGTAGTTGCTAATAGCGCTAACTTATAACCTGCATCAAGATATATGTTTCATAAAAAAAAGAACTCAGTTTTTTTGACTTTAAGCACCATATTAGCAAATCAACATCAACAGATGAAATACTTTTTAGTTTATTGAGATTTTATCATAATGTGACTTAACTGCTCACGTCAAAACTAAATAGCGAATGAATGGAGTCGCGTTATAAAATTATTTTAAAGACCAATATCACAAATAAATCAGGTTTCTTTATTTTACAAGTGAGGAATAAACAGTTTCAAATTTCCAAATGATGTTGAAATATTAAAAATCTTTTTTTTTAACTTAAATATAAAAGTTCAACGTAATTTTTTTTTTATAAAAAGTGCTCCATTATCTCCATAATATATACAAATTAAAAAAAAATCGGGCCGCTAGTTTAGTAGATAATAAATAAAAACGATTTTCCTTTTTTTTTAATTATCTCTAAAATCACGACGATTTTGGGGCTGATATTTGGTGAAATTACAACGTATATTATAAAGATAATTATCCGAGCAAAAGGAAAACCATTTTCTCGTCAAAGGCAGTTTCGCCATACAAACACGGCTATACCCTTTCGTTACGTTATCAAGAGAACTTACTGGAATAAATATATCCCATCTTTTTTTCTTGGTTTTTGTTGATATTTACGCAGTTTTTGACTGAACATTTAGACATATCTGACAACGAACAAGTCTCACGGTCGAAACCAGACTAAACGCAAAAGAGCCGGCCAATTCCATCAGCCGGTTCTTTTGGACTGCCATTTTTTTCGGCTGATTGTGTATCTAGTTACATATACTAAATCAATGATGATGACGTGATAAATTGCCTGCATTTTGGTTAATTTTATATTTTTTTGGCAGGTTACTGCGACTGCTGGCGCAGCAGTTCCCAAAACAGGTGCTCGTTGTGTATGAGCAGTGCAATCTCGACGACAAGGTGAGTGTTAAGTTGATCAAGAGCCCTAGTTACTTTATTTTTAAAGCCTCGCTTTATGTAGGGCTTGCTTTTAGACTCAGTAGTTACGTATCTATTGTATTTCAGTTCGGCGAAGTGATGATCCGCAACCTGGTGGCGCGCGGCTGCGGCGAGGTGGGCGCGCGGCACATGGACGCGCCCGGCGCCGCGGCCGCGCGCCTGCGCACCGCCGGGTACGAGAGTGCGCGCGGCTGGGACATGGACACGGTCAGTACTCGTGTAGTGAGGTGCAGTGTATACCGCAACCTGGTGGCGCGCGGCTGCGGCGAGGTGGGCGCGCGGCACATGGACGCGCCCGGCGCCGCGGCCGCGCGCCTGCGCACCGCCGGGTACGAGAGTGCGCGCGGCTGGGACATGGACACGGTCAGTACTCGTGTAGTGAGGTGCAGTGTATACCGCAACCTGGTGGCGCGCGGCTGCGGCGAGGTGGGCGCGCGGCACATGGACGCGCCCGGCGCCGCGGCCGCGCGCCTGCGCACCGCCGGGTACGAGAGTGCGCGCGGCTGGGACATGGACACGGTCAGTACTCGTGTAGTGAGGTGCAGTGTATACCGCAACCTGGTGGCGCGCGGCTGCGGCGAGGTGGGCGCGCGGCACATGGACGCGCCCGGCGCCGCGGCCGCGCGCCTGCGCACCGCCGGGTACGAGAGTGCGCGCGGCTGGGACATGGACACGGTCAGTACTCGTGTAGTGAGGTGCAGTGTATACCGCAACCTGGTGGCGCGCGGCTGCGGCGAGGTGGGCGCGCGGCACATGGACGCGCCCGGCGCCGCGGCCGCGCGCCTGCGCACCGCCGGGTACGAGAGTGCGCGCGGCTGGGACATGGACACGGTCAGTACTCGTGTAGTGAGGTGCAGTGTATACCGCAACCTGGTGGCGCGCGGCTGCGGCGAGGTGGGCGCGCGGCACATGGACGCGCCCGGCGCCGCGGCCGCGCGCCTGCGCACCGCCGGGTACGAGAGTGCGCGCGGCTGGGACATGGACACGGTCAGTACTCGTGTAGTGAGGTGCAGTGTATACCGCAACCTGGTGGCGCGCGGCTGCGGCGAGGTGGGCGCGCGGCACATGGACGCGCCCGGCGCCGCGGCCGCGCGCCTGCGCACCGCCGGGTACGAGAGTGCGCGCGGCTGGGACATGGACACGGTCAGTACTCGTGTAGTGAGGTGCAGTGTATACCGCAACCTGGTGGCGCGCGGCTGCGGCGAGGTGGGCGCGCGGCACATGGACGCGCCCGGCGCCGCGGCCGCGCGCCTGCGCACCGCCGGGTACGAGAGTGCGCGCGGCTGGGACATGGACACGGTCAGTACTCGTGTAGTGAGGTGCAGTGTATACCGCAACCTGGTGGCGCGCGGCTGCGGCGAGGTGGGCGCGCGGCACATGGACGCGCCCGGCGCCGCGGCCGCGCGCCTGCGCACCGCCGGGTACGAGAGTGCGCGCGGCTGGGACATGGACACGGTCAGTACTCGTGTAGTGAGGTGCAGTGTATACCGCAACCTGGTGGCGCGCGGCTGCGGCGAGGTGGGCGCGCGGCACATGGACGCGCCCGGCGCCGCGGCCGCGCGCCTGCGCACCGCCGGGTACGAGAGTGCGCGCGGCTGGGACATGGACACGGTCAGTACTCGTGTAGTGAGGTGCAGTGTATACCGCAACCTGGTGGCGCGCGGCTGCGGCGAGGTGGGCGCGCGGCACATGGACGCGCCCGGCGCCGCGGCCGCGCGCCTGCGCACCGCCGGGTACGAGAGTGCGCGCGGCTGGGACATGGACACGGTCAGTACTCGTGTAGTGAGGTGCAGTGTATACCGCAACCTGGTGGCGCGCGGCTGCGGCGAGGTGGGCGCGCGGCACATGGACGCGCCCGGCGCCGCGGCCGCGCGCCTGCGCACCGCCGGGTACGAGAGTGCGCGCGGCTGGGACATGGACACGGTCAGTACTCGTGTAGTGAGGTGCAGTGTATACCGCAACCTGGTGGCGCGCGGCTGCGGCGAGGTGGGCGCGCGGCACATGGACGCGCCCGGCGCCGCGGCCGCGCGCCTGCGCACCGCCGGGTACGAGAGTGCGCGCGGCTGGGACATGGACACGGTCAGTACTCGTGTAGTGAGGTGCAGTGTATACCGCAACCTGGTGGCGCGCGGCTGCGGCGAGGTGGGCGCGCGGCACATGGACGCGCCCGGCGCCGCGGCCGCGCGCCTGCGCACCGCCGGGTACGAGAGTGCGCGCGGCTGGGACATGGACACGGTCAGTACTCGTGTAGTGAGGTGCAGTGTATACCGCAACCTGGTGGCGCGCGGCTGCGGCGAGGTGGGCGCGCGGCACATGGACGCGCCCGGCGCCGCGGCCGCGCGCCTGCGCACCGCCGGGTACGAGAGTGCGCGCGGCTGGGACATGGACACGGTCAGTACTCGTGTAGTGTGTTTTTTCCAAGCGTGACATTAGAGTGCACGTTCCAATTCGACATCACTCTCCCGCGCGCTTTTCCCTTTTTATCCCATAGCATATTTTTCTATTTCGTCACTCTTATTCAATAAAAATAGAAGCACAACCACGGAGACGGAGCGCTCGCGCCCCGCGCACCGAACAAAATACTAGTTATATGTATTGTAGGTAATAATATATGTATATGTAACATGTGTATATGTGCAGGTGTGGCGCACAATAAGCGAAGAAGAACGCGCGCGCGTAGAAGCCCTAGAACCGCTGGACGAGGGCGAACTACTACAACAGCTGCACGCGCATTACGCGCTCACCGTGGCCACGCGTGGTGACCTGTTCGCCGACATCGACCTTAATGCGTAGACCTACAGCCGCCGTCGACTTAACGCGTAGACCTACAGCCGCCGTCGATATAACGCGTAGACCTACAACCGCCGTCGACTTAACGCGTAGACCTACAGCCGCCGTCGACATAACGCGTAGACCTACAACCGCCGTCGACTTAACGCGTAGACCTACAACCGCCGTCGACTTAACGCGTAGACCTACAACCGCGGTCGACTTAACGCGTAGACCTACAACCGCCGTCGACTTAACGCGTAGACCTAAAACCGCGGTCGACTTAACGCGTAGACCTACAACCGCCGTCGACTTAACGCGTAGACCTACAACCGCCGTCGACTTAACGCGTAGACCTACAACCGCCGTCGACTTAACGCGTAGACCTACAACCGCCGTCGACTTAACGCGTAGACCTACAACCGCCGTCGACTTAACGCGTAGACCTACAACCGCCGTCGACTTAACGCGTAGACCTACAACCGCCGTCGACTTAACGCGTAGACCTACAACCGCCGTCGACTTAACGCGTAGACCTACAACCGCCGTCGACTTAACGCGTAGACCTACAACCGCCGTCGACTTAACGCGTAGACCTGGAACCGCAGTGCATACGTAAACTTAGCCCTAGAATCCCACACCAATTATGACCGACGCTAAAGGACGCCGCATAGGCTCTGTTTTAAAAACATCGTAGTGGTTAGAGCTTACGTCAGTAAAGTAGGTACACATTGTCAAATAATTATGGACATACTTATATTTGATCTGACATAATGTCTAAAATATCATGTCTCTGATCTGTTTTTGTACCAAGTTTAGTTCCTAAGTCACATGGTGTTGTATCTGTTCGCAAACTTTAAATAAATACAATACCCCCTAGAGTAAGAATCCAAGCAGCCGCGACCCCCCTGGGGATCGCGACCCACAGGTTGAAAAACACTGCTCTATAGCATTGAGTCTTAGAGCGTATGCATGCACTATTCTCACTGACAAAATTCTAACCCGAAAAGGTACAGCGTAATAGTACACAACACGTACTATAGAGGCCGGGAAATGAAGGGTTGCAGGCCAAGTAGATATAGATACGCGGCCGGCAACCCCGTTTCTCGCCGAGATTTGTATTGTGCTTTTCTCAAACTTGCAATGAAATAAAAAGTACTCAATTTGTTTTATTCGTACAATTAAATAATACGTTTCTGATAGCTGTCAGTGCTGTCACATCATAACCTATAATTGTGTCCCAAATTTCTTACTAACAAATATTCCGCTTATTCCCTAAATTAAGTATTAGTTTATAGTTACATGAACTTGTATCTAACTATATAGACGAGGCACTACAACAAAGAAAACACTTGTAATTTTTATGAAATTTTCATACACCGTCATGTAGGTACTTACCTAACTTTTGATTTCGGGGGCAGTAAATTATTCATGGCTACTTCTGCTCGCAATTTCGGAGGCGTACAGTTCAATTCCATATCATTTTCGTCCGAACTCATTTCGAAATCGATGGCTTTTATTAGAAAGTTTCAAAATAATTACGAACTATTGACAAATCTGGCCAAAAAAAGAAAACTTTTTTCAATTTACGCGCCTAAAATTTTTTTTAACCTGTTTGAAGCAACGTTTTACCCGGTGACATTAACATTAGTCTTAATTTTTTTTTTTTTGGTGATTTAATGCCAAGACGTTCTGTCACAATTTGACGTTTATAAACAAAAGACGGTTGCTTTGCAGGCCTAGGTAGTATTTTTATTGCCCACAGGAGCTATACCACGAGCAATGCGAGTCGGTCTGCGTGATGTTCGCCTCGATCCCCAACTTCTCCTTGTTCTACGTGGAGCTCGAGGGGAACAATGAGGGCGTCGAGTGCCTCCGACTCCTCAATGTGTAAGGTTGTATGAAATTCCTTTTCATCTCTCCTGTTCTGAAAGTTGACTTTTCATGGGCATATAGCCGGGTGGAAAATAGCGTTTTCTCCCCTAGGGTGGAAAGTAATTTTTTTTAATTGTTATGGTCAGCCCCGTGGCTGACCATAACAATTAAGTCGAAGATAATTGAGTTACTTCATATTATTAAAATAAAAGCTTTACATATATCGAAACTCAGCTATACATTAAGCGACGGGTTCATTACGACGATGTTGATAAAAAATCATTTTACTGTTGGTATTTTTCTTCCTAATTACAGAAAATCAACATTCAAAACCCTTTCTGTAAATATCGGCTGCCCGAAATAATGCTATAAAACTTTTTTTTTCACGTTTCGTCATGGCCCTCTAGATTAGTAGCGTCGTCGCGGCCTACTCGATTACAATCGAGTAGGCCGTGGCAAGTGGCCAGTGCAAAGAGGTTAGAGGTTGGATATAGTTTTAATTATTTTACTTAGGTATATCTAAAATCGAATAATTAATTTATTTCATATCAAGCAAATCATTCTATACATTTATTTATAGAATTATATAAATACAAGAAATAAGATTAAAATTATTAGATCAGATACGTTTTTTAAACTTTTCTAAAGTTGGCAGTATGTGTATTTTAACTGATTATCTCCACTTATTCTCTAAATTAAAAAAAGAATCAGCCAGTTTGAAACTAAGCTTTCTGTGGTACGAATGTTCTCAGCATCCCATGGACGGAAAAATATGAAACATTTTATATAGGTACATTATTATTCCAGCTGCAACTTAGGATAGTTTTTATCCGACTGCGACAATTAATTTATTTTCCGTAATATACGACTTCATTTAATTTTTCATTTATTATTCTTAAAGTATATCGCCGCCACATCTGTCAGCTAAAAGAAACGTCAAAATCACAGTAATAAGAAATACTACGGACAAAATGGCGGAATTGCTTTGCCTTTCTTTCGCCTATTAATAATTTTAATTCCGTCTACGATATACATTGACGAGACACATAGGTACCAAAAGCAAATATAAAATTAATCGATTTTGATATGCGAACTTATATGCGCAAATGTCGAATTAAGTCGTAATTTGTACAAATGTAACAACAAATTCGAACAATATAAACTTGGTTTTTTTGAATGGCACGCGCGCGCGCTCTTTGCGTATTCAGCCAAACCACGAAAACTGAAACTCGAAGTTCGTATATCTGAGGGCCTACCGCGAACGGCATTCGAAGTTTTCCCTCTCTGTCGCACTTATGTACGAACTTGTAAGTATGACAGAGAGGGGAAACTTGGAATGCCTTTCGCGGTAGGCCCTCTGCATTCCTGTCATTTGTTAGTGCGATAGAGATAGAGATACCCGAATATTTTCGAATTCCGAAGTTCGTGGTTTAAAAGAAAATACGGATGTCGGATAGATCTAAATTAATATTTTATATGTGAATATGGTTAAAATTATTTGGAAATACTATTGTTGTTATTGTTTTAGTATATTTGACTAGCTTTAAGTTTAATATTGTACGTCCGAAATGGGCAAGCTGTTGGACTTTATTTTACCCAAAACAACTAAAACTACACAGTTCTGACAATAAAGAAATCTGATTTTATCTTATCTTATCGAACATAGGGATGTAGACACTAAACAAAATAATCATAATGTTGTATTATCTCGAAAAAAAAACAACGCAAGAGGCTATATAGGTAATCACTAAGTTATAAGTGTATAAAGTTTTAAGAGGGGGTTTGTTGCGTCTCTTTTCCGCAAAACGCACCTTTATAATGAAACGATTGTTTTTTACTATGACGCTCGAGGATCGTGACGTCACGGTCCCTGATCGTTTTCTCACTCTAACAAACGACATTAAAACGGTTGTAGCTTCGTAATTTTTTGAGATATTTGAATGAGTTTTTCGTTTCTTCTTTCTTTTGAAGTGAGTCTACAGCTACACCTCTATTTGGAAGACAAGCGGAAATAATCCATACTATCCATACTAATAATCCATACTTCCATACTAATATTATAAATGCGAAAGTGTGTCTGTCTGTTACCTCTTCACGCCTAAACCGCTGAACCGATTTAGATGAAATGAGCCCCGGGGAAGGACAAAGGGTAGTTTTTATATCTGAGGGGCTGAAATTGGGGGTGGAAATTTGTATGGAGCTACTTAAACCGCTGCACCGATTTAGATGAAATTTGGTATATAAATAGTTTGAGTCCCGGGGAAGGACATATAATAGGTTTTATCCCGGAAATCATCCCCTAAGGGGGTGAAATGGGGGGGGGGGGGGAATTTGGATGTCATCTATTTTGATGAAATTTGGTGTAGATATAGGTTAAGTCCTGGGAAAGGACATGGGATAGTTTTTACCCCAGAAATCATCCCCTAGGGGTGAAAATTCGGATGGAACCCATTTTAATACAATTTGGTATAGAGATAGCTTGAGTCCTGGGAAAGGACATAGGATAGTTGTAATTCCGGAAATCACTCCCTAAGGGGGTGAAAATTTGGATGAATCCCGTTTAGATGACATTTGGTATAAAGGTCGTTTGAGTCCCGAAGAATGACATTAGATAGTTTTTATCTCGAAAATCATTCCGTAAGGGTATGAAATAGGGGGTGAGAGTTTGGATAAAATCCATGTACCTAGATGAAATTTGGTATAGAGATAATTTGAGACCCTTCAAAGGATATAGAATAGTTTTTGCCTCGGAAATCATCCCTTAAGATGGTAGAAGTTTGTTTGCATTATATTTTCTAAGTATTAAGTTCTACGCGGATGAAGTCGCGGGCAACAGCTAGTTCTTAATATACCTGTTTTATAAAATGTACGTGCAGTATTTTACTTTCCTCACAGTCGAAATGAAAAGTAGAGTGTTTAACTCGGGTGAAATTACCCATTTTACCCTCGAACTATTGGCGCTCTCACTTCGTTCGAGCGCCAGAAATATCTCGGGTACTATGGGTCACTTTCAACCCTTGGTTAACAATCTACTATTACATATCATCTTCACTAGTCGCACCGGATACGTAGTATTTCCGGACCTAATTTGAAGTAAGTCATGTCAACATTTCATTGCAAGTTTGAGAAAAAGCACATTATGATTAACATTGATGTGAGATTGGATATGCACTCATGTGTCACAATTTTCAATGTTTATGTATATTTTGTAAATACCACATCCACACACCCTACATCCTTGTAAATATTTATATATATTGGTTTTTAAAATTGTCGGGTCTATGCTTCATCTGCACCCAAGGGTCATTGGTGTTCTGTGTGTAGCTCTAAATAAGGCGTTTTTTATTTTTATTTATTGAAGTTTACCGACTACGTAACCTCTACAGTTCGATTCCCGCCGGGCCGTGACAGAGCGAATTTTACAAAGGATTTTGAACCGTCTGTACACTATAGTATTTTTCACAATCGTGTTATAATAGAGAGTTTTTTAGTCGAGTACCGTGTTTAGGCCACGAAGCTTGCTGATGAGTGGCCTAAGTAAGGTACGAGATTAAAAAGCTTGATTATAACACTATTGTGAACAATACTTTTTGTACGAGTTCATTAAAATTAATTTTCTACGAGTCAACTGAACTAATTAAACAAACTCGATACTGTTGAAACGAAGTGCAGCTCATCGCTCGTACGCTTGTTGATATCTTAAAAGACATCAACGAGCGTACGACATCAAAGCGATTCTATTGGTCCAATTCATTACAGTTCAGTAAAGCAGCCACATGATTGGTCGAATTTATTTTAGTTGTCTGGAGCGTATCGAAAAGTAGTTATTTCGATTGTTTCGACAGTAACATGGAACATATGAAAAGAGTGACGTTGCAGTATTCTCTATGAAATTTTAATACACATATTTTAATCGTCGAGTACTAAAAATAAATTTCATCGTAAGACCCTGACTGATTTTCGCAATTTTGAATTTGGAACCCTGGTTAATTCTATTATAGTTCAAAACTATATTTTGAATTTGTACTTGTACAAGTACGCGGGGACTTACGAGGATATTTAAATGGAATCGTTCACCTGTAAATTCGATGGGAATTCCACGGAAATTTGAAATGTAACTTCTTAATAAACGGTTTAAATTCCTTTGCATCTAGTAAAACCGCGCTTGGTCAGGCCAGGTCAATGAGTATAGTACTTACATGGCTTCTATATTCTCCTGCATGACTATCTGACGGGATGAAGCTTACACAAATATCTGACACTAATTATGCCCTTATTCAGGAACGTCCATCCAATTTTAGCTAAAATTTATTTTGTCTTTATCTGTCACTTTGATATTCGTGTTTGTGAGACAGGGACGAAACACACTTTCGCAGAGGTGTGTTTAGAGTCCCCGGCAAGCTCGGCCGAATTTCACCTTCCCATACAAACGGAGTTTCGTTCTCGTTTTAAAACTACGAAACTCTGCATATACAATGACATGAGGTATATCTAGGTCTGTAATTAGTTTATATGGCTCGAGCCACTGGATCCAGTTTATAAAACAAACGAAATGCAGCAAAAACAAGTTTTGTTTGAAAAACTTAAATTAGCTGCATTTTTTTACAATGGTATTTGAAACTACATAAACTTATTATAAACCTGGATATATCTTAACTTATTCTAAGTACAAAGTTTCAGAGCAAACTAGCTAGTTATTTTAAAATGAAATTGTCTACGTTTGTCTGAGAACCGAGCTTGCCGGGGACTCTTAAGTTTTATGAATAAAGGTAAGTTAGTGTTTAGATCTTTTTGAGCACCTTGTCCTGCCAGATACTTATGAATGCATGTCACACGTACCTTTCAGGCGATGTCTATCTCGTTCTTTTAGTACAGTGTGAGAAAAATGGCCCGTTTTAATGTGTTTTTGTGTATCTCAATGTCCCTGCGCGATGTTATCGTCGTGTGATATTTTACCTCGTTTGATATTTAACAAATATATGTATTTTCCTACTTATTATAGATTACGCACGATTCGAGTGCCAATTCTGTCGGGTTGTCGATATGTTCTTTAACTGCAGAGTTTTAGGATCTTAAGACCACATAATGATCGCATTCATTGCACAATGTAATCTACATAGTTACGATCTTAAGATAGCTACGAAAGCGATAAACATAGCGCCTTTCTTGGAAATACAAGGTGAATGTGATTTATTTTCCCCATGCAATAATTGCTTAAACAAGTCCATTTTGTAGATAATATTGCGCAAAAATTGGATTGTGTTGGCCTGCCTGCCTATCAGTACTTAAACCCCCGAACGAATCGGCCCTGGAATCGGGCACTTTTAAAGTAATGCCTGACTAATAAGACTAAAAGTAATGAAAGACGCTGCTACAGAAAATAAGCGTTAGACGAATATCCATATCACAATTGTAATGTAATTCAGACTGTGGTTTTAGTTGGAGTTAATGGAAATGGCCATAGATGTAAACAATTTAGCACTAATACTCACGAATTCTATTATTATTATTATGGTGACCATCAGGTACGCCATGTGCTTGTTTCCAACCGTCATAGTATTAAAAAAACGTGACATTTAACCTTTTCCCTTGCACTGACTGTATGACATGACAAGAAAAAAAAATGTGTAGATAAACATTAGGAGCGCATTCATTAATATGTCCCGAGTGGTAGGTACTGGTCTGATGTAAGGAGGTATAGGTAAGTTCAGGAAAGCTGGTGTTTATGGAATGAGTGACAGAATGTATCTACGTGTGTATAAGTATACATAAGGTGGACCGATGTGATTTTCTACCCTACTTGAGTTGAGCACAACAATTCATACAACAATATATAGTATTATACACGGTGTAACATGAGGAAACCGAATAATTATAACAGCGTATTCCTGACCATATTTAAAGTTAAAAATTTCGCATAATGTTTGCTGGATTCAGCTTGGTTTTTGAGATATTAGCGTTTTTGTTTAAAAAATTTGTACTCAAATCTACAGTATTTATTTATTAATATTTATTTTATAATTTATATACAAGTAACATTTTTATTTCAAAGTTGAACCGATTTTGTTGAAACATAGTAGCAACCATCTCGATCACAAAAAACCGCTTCAAAAAATTCAAGTCGGTCCGGTCCATTCGTTTAGGAGCTATGATGCCACAGACACAGACACACAGACACGTCAAACTTATAACACCCCTCATTTTCCGTCGGGGGTTAAAAAGGGTACTATACACATTAATTCGATTCATTCATTCCATTCACGACAGCTCTCGTGAATTTACCTTGCTGTTGTAAGTTGAACCAAAGACTACGCAATTTCTTATATGCAAGTTAGGGGGAGTCTATTACTTAATTACATCAGGTATTTAGGGGGAAAGGGGTTGAGACAAATCTCATCTAATTTTTCTTGGGGGCAAATATCACGTACTTTTTTCCGCGAGAAAAAAAACAACCCACGAAATTTATGGATACTTAACCTCTCCCACCCCATAGAATCGTGAAATTTGACACTGTCGTCAGCCCGATGCGGATATATCCGCCAAATGTTTGACCAATCGTGTTTGTTGCTTTCCCACCACCCCATGCAACCCGTTCGGCCCCTCGACCAATCACGGTACACGTTTTGGCGACCCAATGACAAACAACGGGGAAATTTTTTTTTGACAGATATATCCGTATCGTAGAGGTAAAATATTTGATTGCCAGCGACTTAATCCAGATGTAAATAACTGATGGCAACATTTTGTCTCTTGGTGTTTCCACGTACATAATACTTACTGGTTCAACTTTCATCTTTCTAATTCAACATATTCTAACGTTATCAGTGTGATGTCGCAATGTTCTAACGACTGTAAGTATATGTGAAATGCAAAGGGTGATATGTGTCGCTATACGCGGCTAATGCAAATAGGGAACATTACTGCAATGTTCTGCCGCCAGAGTGCAGCACTAGCACAAACCGTAAACCAGTAGAGGAAGATAGGGACTCACACACACATGCATAATTGATTGTCAAATGAGTGACAAGGATGCATGCATAGACAATACCGCAAGTGGGAACGAGATACAATGCCAACTCTGCTAGTGTCGCCCCCTACGCGGAGTTTTGCGTAATGTTCCGTATTGTCGAATCTCCCCGCGAGTTGACTCCGTTGCTCATCCCGCTCTCGCTCTATGTATGTGAGTGTGATGGGTTGCTTTGATTCCGTCTATGTGGTGCTCAAGGCAACATTGTAGCGTAAGGTTGCAAATGTGTTCCAATGTCAGTCTTTATGGCGTTGATATAAGGTTGAATTTCATCTGACCTGTGGAGAAAGTTATTTCACAATACCTGTAATGTTTTGTTGCCTTGGATTTGAGTGGCTCGCGCGAGGGATTGATGTCACAACACTATTTTAGTTGATTTTATTACGTATTGTATAAGTGTTAAAATATTTATTTATGGTATAAATGCAAATATTAACGCAGCTGTTCGTTTTATTTCTTAGTTCCAAAGTACGTAGCTAAATTACTGTCGCATGGCACAGAATCAATAGTACAGTCGCCATCACATACATAGGTACACTATAGGTGTTCAAAAATATCGGCACATGCACCCTAATGCCATGAAAATAGAGATGTGTTCCGATGTTTGTGACGTGCTTGTTTGCTCCGATGTATGTGATGGCGACTGTACTAACTACCTACTAATAGTCCGCCACATGTCTGGTACTGTTGTCACATGACGTAAATATACCCTTAAAATTTTGACCAGGGGGGTAAATTTCGAACACGTAACGTTCCAAACGCGCGTTAGTACAATTTAACTGTCATTTTTCCATAGAAAGTGACATTTAAATCTACCTGACGCGCGTACAATGCGTTACGTGATCGACCAGCAGAAGTGAAGAACTTTTTAAACTTACGGCCAATTTTAGGTGCGATAAACTTCCGATTCTTGCTCAGCACAACTTTATCGACCGTGTGCCATGCATTTTATCGTGTTGTCATGAGACGAAGGTATATTGGGAGCGGGCTTACGGACTATAACGTAAAGATCCCCCGTCTCAAAAGTTGTTTGACAGCTAGAAAACTCAACCACTCTCACCGCATAGCACGTGCTACGTCGTCTAGTTAGGTTCGTCACGTTTGCGCGTTATAGCCGTGGCTCATGAATTGTCGGCTCGGAGGTGCGCGAGAGCCGACTTTAGCCGAAGCGGCGAGTGGGACAGGCCTGTCCAAAGCTCGTAGCAGAGCAAGTATCGTATGGTTAGGTAAATAAAATACAATTTATTTAGGGTTGTACACTTTATTCCACTTATTTTATCTTAATCTACTAATTACATTCATAGTGAATGGGATATTGCAAATGTTCGTCATTTAATGTTTGGCGAGTTGACGAATAATTACCCTGTTCGATCAACAAAAAATATTTATTTCTTTTTACCATTTACCGCCACAGAAAAAAATGCGAGATCACGTCCCTATACGCCACGCAAATCTTAAGTCTTTTTGGACTTTGCCTGAAGTCGGTGGCAGGTAGGTGGCAACGGTGACAAACTTGAGCTCAAGTCATTGGCGTCGAATGGGTTAATGTAGTCGTCATCTTCGTGCTTTCAACTAACTAAGGTTTACATTTAGCAGTACGCGTAGGTACTGGGGCCGCAGAGGGTTAGAGATAATTCAAACTAGCTCGGCAATTACCAGGGTGTCATGATGCGGTAAGTATACGGCCAGCCGCTGGTATTATCAGATCAAGGGTACAAAAAAAACATGTCAGTGAATGACTTTTCTTATAAACAATGTCGATCTTCAGCCGTAGTTTCAAGCGATACTAGGAGCGCAGGAGCTCGATAGAGGCGAGCGCCTTAGCTTGACCAGGAGCGCCGAAGGTTATTAGAGATGATTCAGACACGCGGCGAGCGCCTTCCTCAGCTTCAATCTTACGTGGGGCCTTGCGCGGGCCTCGCAGAACACGTGTGTGCTGCCTCGCTCGGCAACGACCAGGGTGTCATGACGCGGCAAGTGTACGGCGCGGCCGCCGCCCGCGGCGGGCTCCACGCGGGCCTCGCCGAGCCCTTCGCGGGCTAATTCACGGACTAGGCGTTCTACGTCTGAAACAAATGGTACACATAATGTGGCAGTCTTTATGGGTTCTACCTTGTTTTACCGACAAATGTTCCATCGAATGTATGTTTCGCAGAATTTTCATTTCATCGAAAACCATTTTTTTCCCAATCAGTAAACTTTTCAGGATTGTTATAAAACTTATAAAACAAACCTAACCTAACCCAATGCGTTCTACAGAATGACCTTTTAGCTGCACCTAAAAAGTTAACGGTTTCTGAGTAACAAAAATTCGATGAAATGAAAATGTCGGTGAAATAAGGGGACACCGTCTTTATGATATAGAATGAGGTTTGAATTTCATTTGGCTCGTGTGAAAGGTTCTTTAAGAAGCATGTGTGGAAATATCATCCTTATAGTTGATAGGGATAGCGTAGCGTAGCGACGCATTGAGACGATGGCAATGAATTTTCCTACTCATCAGAAAGGTAGTCCAACGTCGTAGAAGGTAGGTATGATATATCTAGTAAGCGCACAGAATACCAAGATAGACCATACTTATTACATTATTAGCAAAACGTAGACTTCCATGCTCAAAACGGTGGCTCTCGGCCTACCACTTGCAACGCCATCCACAACCCTTTAACTACCACGGCTGTACGGCTTGAGCTAGAGTACCGATGACGAGAATACTCCCTACAGGAGTCAAGTCAGATCAAGACTCATAAGAGCATAAACAGTACATACCCAAGTCTCCCCACTCCAGCCTCACGGGCTCCGGGGCCTCCCCTGAAGACCCCGGCAGCCTCGGTATCGGCTCCATAGGCTGCAGCTCCAGCCTGGAGTCCCGCAGCGCCAGCATGGCCTGCAGCGGCGCCGCCCTGAGCCCCGGGCGGAGCTGGCGCGGCTGCACGGCCTGGGCCAGGGCTCCGGCGAGGATGCCGCGCGCGGCGCGCCGGCGCAGGCCCACGGCGCACGCGCCGCCGCGTCGGAGCACGCAGGTGGGCACGTCAGCGCTGATGTGCGGTCTGACGAATAAAACAGTAAATGTCTCATTTATTTTTAAAGTTGACCCTAATTTTAAAGTTAATTACATTTTTTTTATAACAAACAATTTTCCCATTAATAAAAAAATTGGCTGTGACAGACGGACATCCTCCGAGTGATCGCATAAGTTTTCCGTTGGACCAATTTTGGTACGGAAGACTAAAAGGAACAATGAGGGCTAATAATAAATTATTAACTTAGTCAAAAAGCCCGCCCCGCGCCACCCCCGGTGGAAAGGAAAGGTGCCTGTTCTGTTCTCGCCTAATGCTAGGTACTGAGCGCGCCTCACGATCTCGTGGGTCTAAATTTGCCAGTAATGGCTATCAAAAGTGTCAAAATATGATTAATTTACTGGAGTCCCGGCGACACGATATTTGTCGATTCTGTCTAGTTTCCGTCAAGGTCCAGTCAAAGTCAAGTCTCCCAAGCTGGTCTCCGGGGCCGTGAATCGCCGTGGGGTTCCGCGGGATAAGGCTAGCAAGGCGCGGTCTGCCACAGTCACAAAATCACTTCTCCGGCACTGTTTTCACCAAAACGACTCGGGCCTTCAGGCCAACAAACACGAGTCTCCAAGTATTTTTACCAAAACACAAACAAAACACTCGGACACCCGTGTGTCTGCAAAGCGAGCGATATTACAACCAAAAAACGGTACACGTGGAACAACCGAACTCTGACGTGGCTTTTAATCAACAGACAAAACAAAATGTGACAGCTCAAATGTCACTTTCAAAACCAAAGACTAAAAGGGCGTACACACGAGAGGCATTTAAGGGGGCATGTGACATAGTGAATTACGTTAAAGAGAAGTCGAGATTAGATGTGAAACTGGAAAAAATTGTTATGAAACGAAATAAGGTAATCAAAAAATACTATAAATCGTACGAAAAAATATTGAAAAGATCGGTTATTACCTCCCGAAAATTATACTATGCGAATAAAATTAAAAAATCAAGTAATAAAGTAACAACAATGTGGAGTGTAATAAACAAACGGACGAACAAAAAACCCAGAAAAAAACAAAACCAATCTAGAACTACAGATCAACAAAAACTTAGTTTCCGAGCCAAGGCAAGTAGCTGAAAACTTTAATTCTTTCTTCGCATCTATAGGCGAATAACCCCAACTGTGCCGCTACCGGGCGGCCCGTGCTCGAACAAATTGAAAACTCTATGTTTCTGGCACCGGTTAATTATCAAGAAACAGCGAAAATTATAAAGAAATTGAAAAATAAAAACAGCCATGGTATTGACGAATTGCCATCATCTCTAATGCGCCACTGTGCTAATCAACTGGCCATACCTTTGTGTCTTCTAATTAATCAATCCTTCGAAGAAGGGTCCTTCCCGGAATTACTAAAAGTAGCAGTAATTAAACCAATACACAAAAAGAACACAAAAACAGATCCGAACAATTATCGGCCGATCGCTCTTCTGCCAACCGCTTCTAAAGTCTTTGAAAAAGCCATGTGCAATCGCATCTACGGTTTTTGCGAAAAATATACAATATTTAATGAATGTCAAAACGGTTTCCGGAAACAAAGGTCTACAGTTTTAGCAGTTTATAAGTATATCCAGGAGATACTAAATATTTTAAACTCAAAACAATATGCTATAGGTATACTCTTGGATATGACGAAAGCCTACGACAAGGTCCAACACAGTATACTATTACAAAAAATGTATGGAATAGGTATTCGCGGAAATGCCTTTAAATGGCTGTCATCGTACCTAAAAGATAGAAAACAGCTCGTGGAAATAGAACACTTCAATCATAAAACCGGAAAAATAACGCGTGCACAATCGGAAACAAAAATTTTTAATGCTTCCATACCGCAAGGTAGTGTTATAGGATGTTTGTTGTTCCTTATATACATCAACGACCTCCCAAAAGTAAAAAAAGAAACGTGTGTACTATTTGCCGATGATGTTTCGTTAATTACAGCTTGTCAAAATGACATCAACATCAATGAAAAGCTCAACTCCGTATTTAACGAAATAACTACATGGATGACAGATCATAACCTTGAAATAAACTTTTCAAAAACGAAAATCATGAGTTCATGACGTTTCACCCATACCAGAAAACTCCTCTAAGTATCAACTATGAACATAATAATATCCAACTTGAAACTGTACAAAACTTTACACTACTGGGCATTGATATAGATAGACATATTACGTGGAAATTCCACATAAACAAAATTAAAGCTAAACTGTCGAAATTCGTTTACGCGCTTCGGGAAGTTAAAAAATCCACAAACCTGGAAACCGCGCTATCTACTTACTATGCTTACGCTTACGCATGGGTCACATATGGAATTATGCTCTGGGGAAACAGCACAGACGCGCCTTCTGTCTTCACCATCCAGAAAAAACTAATCCGAATATTGGTCAATATCAAGCAAACTGACAGCTGCAAGCCTTACTTTATAAAACATAAATTACTAACTCTTTCTAGTATATACATATTTGAGACATGCAAGTTTGTACGGAAACATAAAGAGTTCTATGTAAAAAGCGAAGACATTCCCTCTTCACGACCTATCCGTAATAAGAACAGACTCGTTCCACCGCCCGCCAAACTAAACCTGCTATCCTCAGGCCCATTAATAATGTCTATTAAGATTTATAATAATTTACCTAACTCTATAAAAGAAGAAGAAGACGATACAATGTACATAAACAAAATAAAACAAACAACTACTACTAACTAAATCCTATTACACACTAAATGAATACTTAGAAGATACATTATAAATGATCAGTAATCCTCCTCTCCCTAACATTGCAGTGCCCAACAGGGTTCACAATGATCTGTTGTAGCTTTAAGTTAACATCTGTACCTACTTTTGTGATATTGCAATAAATGATTGAGTATTGAGTAAGGAGTATGACGCCTATAAAGTATTTGTACCCAAGCATAAAGTGGAAATATTTATGAATGATAATTTTTGGCCTGATGGAGTAGCGTACAGACGTTTCTTTAATCTTAATAATAAACGGGCTGTCGTCAAGAATAGTGGGGAATAATCTGAACCTTATGGCTAATACAATTAAAATAGTATCGTTCAACTGTAAGAATGTAGTTAGATCAGCTGACTGCGTGCGGAGGCTATGTGGAGATGCGGATCTGGTCCTCCTGCAAGAGACCTGGCTCTGCCCTGAGGATTTATCTTTTTTGGGAAGTCTAGATAACCGTTTTGCCTTTACTGGCAAATCGGCGGTGGACACCTCGGCCGGAATCCTGCGCGGGAGGCCGCACGGCGGTGTCGCCCTGCTTTGGTGGAAAGACTTGTTTACAGCGGTATCTGTGGTGCAGTGCAGTAGTGTGCGTTTAGCGGCTGTAAAAATAAATCTACGAAAAACAGCAATGCTTATTTTCTGTGTGTACATTGCCAACAGACTCGAGTGATAACTTAGTAGAATTTACAAACTGTCTTGCTGAGATCAGTGCAATAATCGAGGCCCAAGACATTGAATCGGTTTTTATAGTGGGGGATTTTAACGCCCATCCAGGCGAACATTTTGCAACCGAGTTGATGCAGTTCTGCGCGGAACAGACGTGGACGTGCGTTGACCTTGAACTATTACCGACTGATACGTACACTTTCGTGAGCGAAGCGCATGGCTGCCGGCGATAGCTCGACCATTTTGTTGTAAGCGGAGCCGCGAAAAAACTTGTTATCAGTGCTATTGTATTATATGACACGTATTGGTCCGACCACTATCCTATTCTGATATAGTGTAATATAGATCTAATTAGGCCTCAAATTCAGAGATCCTTTAGGAATGATTTATGGGGTGAACGTGACCCCGCCCAGATAGATATATATAATAATATATGTAATCAAAAATTAAAGGATATCGATTTTCCGGTCGAATTTACACATTGTGGTGACGGAATGTGTAACAATGTTAGTCATTGTCATCTGTTAGACGAGATGTATAATAGTATTTTTCACAATCGTGTTATAATAGAGAGTTTTTTACTCGAGTACCGTGTTTAGGCCACGAAGCTTGCTGAGTGGCCTAAGTAAGGTACGAGATTAAAAAGCTTGATTATGACACTATTGTGAACAATACTTTTTGTACGAGTTTTTTAAAATTAATAATGTAAGTCATTAATACGAGTTATATAAGAAAACTAAAAATCGTAAGTACTATATATCACATCACCGGCGTCCGGAATGTTGCAGTACTGTGCTGTAATTGGCATACTAGCCAATCACAAAGCGTAATATTTTAATTTTTTTATGCCCTGGATACAGCAGCAAGTTTAAGTAGATTATTGACAGATGACGCGACGCTGCTACGTTCCGAACCGCCATAGATTAGCAATTTTGTATGGGATCGCGTCTCCTCAAACAAGGACACAGATTATTGAAATACGAGGGCGACACTGAAAGTCTTTAGAACTGGCCACTTGTAATAAATATAATAAAAAAATAAGTTCAAAATTTGAAAATGGAACTCTTTCTTAATATTTTTGTGTACGAATTCCACTCGATTGTCATTTGTTTTACGATTTGGCGGCAAATTGAAAATTGTGTGTACTACGTGAGCATGAATTTAACGCGAGAAAATTTTCGAGCAATGATTTTTTACGACTTTCGATGTAATTTAAGTCAACAAGAAAGTTATGATAGACTTCGATTGGCCTTTCACGATGAAGCCCCATCTCGTGCTACTATTTACAACTGGTTTAATGAATTTAAACGTGGCCGCACTGATCTCACTGATGATCTGCGTGAGGGCCGGCCTTCTACGGCGACTACTGAAGATAACATCAGTGTTGTGCGGCGTATGATAGAGACTGACAAAAGAGTAACCTATCAGCAGATTCGTACAAGCTTAGCCATTGGTATGAGTCAAGTCCACAAAATCCTCCATGAACATTTAGCGGTGAGGAAGCTTTGTGCCCGGTGGATACCTCATAATTTGACAGAAGCCCAAAAAGTCCGTCGTGTTGATTGGTGCCGTGAAATGGGTCAAAGATTCAACGGAGGTGACTCAAATGCTGTGTTCGACGTAGTTACGGGTGACGAAAGCTGGATTTACTGTTATGATCCTGAAACTAAAAGACAGTCTGCTGAGTGGGTGTTTCCTTCCGAGGAGTTGCCTACTAAAGTGAAGAGAGGTCGAAGTGTGGGAAAAAAGATGGTGGCCTCGTTCTTCGGAAGGACTGGTCATTACGCAACAATTATTTTAGAGGATCAAAAAACAGTTACTGCGAAGTGGTACACTAACAATTGTTTACCACTTGTCTTGGAAAAAGTTCGAGAAAAACGGCCTCGCAGTAGGATCCTGCTTCACCACGACAACGCCTCATCGCACACCGCCAAGCAAACGATCGACTATTTGGCGACGGCAAACGTGGAATTACTGGGTCACCCACCTTATAGCCCCGACCTTGCACCTTGTGATTTTTATTTATTCCCAAAAATTAAAGAAAAACTTCGAGGAAAACGTTTTATGGACGCCGACGAAGCAGTGGCTGCGTTTCAAAAGGCCGTCGAAGAGACCCCTAAGGACGAGTGGGCAAAGTGCTTTTCTCAGTGGTTCTATCGAATGCAGCGATGTATTGATGTGAAGGGAGGCTATTTTGAAAAGATATAATAAAAGTAATAAGTTGCTTGATTGCTCAGTTTTTGATTTTCTAAGAACTTTCAGTTTGACCCTCGTACGAAGTTCTATTTTCAAATTTTTTTCGGTTGTCTGGAGCGTATCAATTCAATTTAAGACATTTATTTCGACCAACTGGGATCATAGATAAAGTTAGTTACAGTTTCTTAGCCTAAAGTTAGTAAGTACTATAACCTAATACATATAAAATAAGGACAGTACTTATTAGGGCTTGACACAGTCCACAGTCAGTATCGAAACAGTTATTTCGATTGTTTCGACAGTAACATGGACTACAACTATGAAAAGAGTGACGTTGCAGTATTCTCTATGAAATCTTAATACACAGATTTTAATCGACGAGTACAAAAAAATATTATATGTACTTTGACGATGGCGTCGGAAAGGAGTTGTAATGATGCTAATCGTAATTGTAATAAAAAACATAGTCAAGTGGCTGGTTGGAATAGACACGTCCGTAATGCGCACGTAGGGGCTAGGACATGTTTCCATCATTGGATCCAGTGTGGTAGACCTACAGTAGGTCTACCACATAACTCTAGGGAATATTTACCATGAAATGTACGAATCCAGAAAACTGTTCAAGGCCAAGTTGAAATGGTGCCAGAACAATGAGGAGCAAATAAAGAACGACTTGATTGCTCAACACCATCAAAACAAAAGTTTTGGACAGTTCTGGAAAGCCGTGGCTAAACGGAACCCTAGAGCGGGCCTTCCTGTGAGCGTTGCGGGCGCGCATAGCCCTGGGATATCCTAGCTAACCTTTTTCAACACCAATTCAGGGTACAATCAACGTTGAAAACTCAGCCGCAGGTGTTGGATGCTGGGCCGGTCGCGTCTGAGCGGATTGTTACGGTATCCACCAAGCAAGTTGCAATAATTATAAAAAATATGGTACGAGGCAAATCCCCCGGACGCGACGGACTTAGTATCGAGCACCTGCAGCATGCTGGCTTGCATCTTCCCAGGGTCCTTGCTATGTTTTTCACGCTCTGTAAAGGACACTCTTACCTGCCTTGTGACCTTATGCGCACTGTTATGGTCCCAGTTATAAAAAACAAGACTGGCGATACATCCGATCTAAATAATTACAGGCCGATCTCCTTGGGAAATATTGTAGCCAAGGTACTGGATTGTCTGCTTGACGGCCATTTGGAGGCTCACTTCAGTCTCAATGATGCAAAATTTGGCTTTAGGCCAGGATTATCGACTGAGAGTGCCATCTATTGCCTAAAGCAGACAGTCCAGTACTACACGTCTAGAAAAACGCCAGTCTTCGCTTGCTACCTAGATCTTTCGAAAGCATTCGACCTAGTATCATATAACATACTATGGAACAAAATTAAAACTGAGACTAGCTTACCGGGTGAAATTACTGCCATTTTTAAATACTGGTATGGTCACCAGAGGAATAATGTCAGATGAATTCAAGTTGGAGTGTGGGGTGAGGCAGGGGGGGGCTTACCTCACCACGGCTCTTCAACCTTTATTTGAACGGGCTCATTGATGAGCTCAGTAGTACCAATATCGGATGCTACATTGATGGAATATGTATGAATAATATAAGTTACGCTGATGATATGGTGCTGCTGAGCCCATCAATAGGTGCCTTACGTAAACTGGTGAGTATTTGTGAAAGTTATGCGGTGGCCTATGGACTCAAATATAATGGTAACAAAAGTGAGATTATGGTCTTCAAGGCCGGAAATAAGACCTACTCTGACGTGCCGCCTGTCTCACTCGCCGGAGTCACTCTAAAGAGAGTCACGCAATCTAAATATTTGGGTCACTGGGTCACCGATGACTTAAAAGACAATGTTGACATCGAGCGAGAGCGGAGATCGTTAGCCGTCCGGAGCAACATGTTAGCCCGCAGGTTCGTACGGTGTACGGGGGAAGTCAAACTTGCACTATTTAAAGCATATTGCGTTTCCTTGTACACTTGCGGCCTGTGGGTCGACTACACGCAGCGGGCGTATAATGGTATTCGAGTGCAGTACAACAATGCGTTCCGGGTGCTGACGGGGCTGCCGCGCTGGTGCAGTACTGTAGGCGCGCGCGGACGGCTTCGCGGCCGTTATCAGGAAGAGGTGCGCGTCGCTCTTCTCGCGTATGCGCGACAGCCCCAACCGCATTCTCAGCGCATTGGCGTGCCGACGGGATAGCCCTATGTTGGCCCGTTGGATAAGTGCGTGTTCGATTCTCGCCCGGTGCGAGAAGCCGAACGTGCCTCGCGGTCTCGCGGGTCCTATGGGGCCAATAATGGCAATCAAAAATGTTATCAAAATATGATTACTTACGGGATTGCCGGCGACACGATATTTTGTCAAGTCTTTCTGTTAGCCGTCAACGTCCAGTCAAAGTCAAGTTAAAAGGTCTCTTGTGGTCGCTGCGGGGGCTCCGCGGGACTTGCCAGCAATGCGCGGCTCCAATCACAATTACCAATTGACTGTTTTCACCAAATGTTAGACTCGGCCTCAATGGTAGGCTTCATCACGAATCTCAAAACACTTTCACCAAATATCCAACCAAAACTCGAACACTGTGTGTTGGCAAAGCGAGTTATTACAAATCATCCAAACAAAACTCCGACTCGGTGTCGACCAAAGTGAGGTTACGTGTCCCGTGCACAAATTCAACAAACACTCGGGCAGCCATGTGCCTCCAAGGCGAGCGATAATACCAATTATCCAAACAAATAAAGCCGGACTTATGTCTCCAAAGCGAGCTTTTCCAACAAAACCAAAAACCGACATTGGTGTCGGTGTGCAAAATTATGCGACCAGCAAAAATGTGACAGCTCAAATGTCACCTTCAAAACCACAGACTCAACGCCCTGGTACACACGAGCGGCGTTTACAGAATAAGGGGTCGGGCATGCATGCGGCCCGACCAGTGTGCATGCTCAATGAGCACTGAGGGCCGACGCTATAAGCACACATTTGTACGACTAACACTATATGGGTTCTATGCCTAAAATAAAAAATATATGTATATATATATTGAATAAAACCAACCTAACCTAATGGCTTCCACAGAATGACCTTTTAGCTGCACCTAAAAAGTTAACGGTTTAAATTCGGCGAAACAATTTATTCGGTGAAACGTCTGTCGGTGGAATAAGGGGACACCCTTATCGAGTGACAGTGAAACATACTGCTGGACTCGTTATTTTTTTTTAATACAACGAAGGTGGCAAACAAGCTAAAGCCTGATGTTAAGCTGGTACCGTAGCCTATGGAGACTTGTGACTCCAGAAGAATCACAAGCGCGTTGCCGACCTTTTATTCACTTGAGGATTCGCTGTGTTGGCAGATAGACACATGCAGGTCCCTCACTCCCAACACAGCGCATCCTAGGGAGCTCTGGCGACCTTACTCACCACCAGGAACACAACACCACATACTTCATAGCATGCAATAATATAGCAACACTACAAAGCAGTGGTGCTATCACGGCTGCGGTCTTCTGTAAGGTGGAGGTACTTCCCCAGTTGGGCTGGTCCACATACGAGCGAGATGACATTCCGCTGTGCCCTACCTCTCTACAAAGCTATGAGCCACACCTGGCTTCGCCTAGATTCCTGACTCACCTAGCAGGTCCCGACGTGGGCGCGGCGTACTGTTCAGGCAAAGCCAACTCTCGCGGCCGCAGCTCTCGAACCAGCTTGTTGGCCTGGCTGTAGTTGAGGGACGTGTCGATGGGGCAGTGGAACGCCTTCATAGATAGAGGCTGGAATGGCGCGAGCGCTTCTAGATACGGGAAGTCGGGTTCTGTGGACAAACAAGTGACACTATTTTATTTATTTATTTAAGGTTTCCCAACAGATACGACACCATGTGAATTAGGAACTAAACTTGGTACAAAACAAAGAATGTTTATCCAATTACAGGCAAACACAATATGCACGTTATCTTATCTTAAACAATGTGAAGCGACATAAGTAACTACTACAAATCAGATTATAAGTACTACAAATCAGAAAACAAAATTATGGAAAATATAAATACCTACTAAAAAAAATAGATAGCCAACTATTCTTATTGTTAAAATGTATAAGAATAAACAATAACAAAATTAAAACTACTTTGGGACATAGATAAAAATTAAACTCTGGTGGCTTAGAACAGCTATTTATAAAGATCAAGCAGTACAGTCCGTGCAAACTGTTTTCGGGTTAGGGTGAAATCGCTTTGGCTTATAAAAGCGAGAAAAATACAGACCGGAAGATTGACTATACATTATCTGTACGGTTTGTACAGTAATAAAATAAATAACTTGTCTTCGCCTTGTAGGTCTGAACAGGTTGGCTGTCAGTCGAGAACGTTCATGTCTCCACGGGGCGGTTGTGCACTGTTTTGTCCATCGTAGGCTATGTGTGTTCTGGTCGTTTGTGTTAATTCAAAATTCATTCCAGAATGCTCTGTCTAGTAGTCAGCCCGTCACTGTCTGTGCGGAGGTTAGGCGCCCCGACACTATAATATGGCTTGTCGCTTTACAGTCGCCCGTCGAGTTTTGACAAGCTTATAATGGTTGACTGTGTTAAAGACACGGGAAGGGGCAGAATACCTATGCAATGCACAGGTGGCATCAGCCTCTAAAGAAAAATCTAACTAGTGCAAAAAAGATGGGTTGGAAAGTGGTGATAAAGAAACGTGTTGTCGGCGACGATTCTCAGCCATTAGGAACCGACGGAGAAACTCTTTTCAGTATAATACCAGTGAATATAACAGCGTGCCAGTATCATACCGGTGAATATAACAGCGTGCATGGGGTTCTGCGCCCACAGCTCGACCAGATGCACGGCGGCCCCGAAGCGCAGGCTGGGGTGTCCGGCGAACACGACGCACGGCTGCCGGAAGTGTCTGTACGTCTGTCTGTGCGGAGGTCTAGCCCTGAGAGTATCATACCGGTGAATATAACAGCGTGCATGGGGTTCTGCGCCCACAGCTCGACCAGATGCACGGCGGCCCCGAAGCGCAGGCTGGGGTGTCCGGCGAACACGACGCACGGCTGCCGGAAGTGTCTGTACGTCTGTCTGTGCGGAGGTCTAGCCCTGAGAGTATCATACCGGTGAATATAACAGCGTGCATGGGGTTCTGCGCCCACAGCTCGACCAGATGCACGGCGGCCCCGAAGCGCAGGCTGGGGTGTCCGGCGAACACGACGCACGGCTGCCGGAAGTGTCTGTACGTCTGTCTGTGCGGAGGTCTAGCCCTGAGAGTATCATACCGGTGAATATAACAGCGTGCATGGGGTTCTGCGCCCACAGCTCGACCAGATGCACGGCGGCCCCGAAGCGCAGGCTGGGGTGTCCGGCGAACACGACGCACGGCTGCCGGAAGTGTCTGTACGTCTGTCTGTGCGGAGGTCTAGCCCTGAGAGTATCATACCGGTGAATATAACAGCGTGCATGGGGTTCTGCGCCCACAGCTCGACCAGATGCACGGCGGCCCCGAAGCGCAGGCTGGGGTGTCCGGCGAACACGACGCACGGCTGCCGGAAGTGTCTGTACGTCTGTCTGTGCGGAGGTCTAGCCCTGAGAGTATCATACCGGTGAATATAACAGCGTGCATGGGGTTCTGCGCCCACAGCTCGACCAGATGCACGGCGGCCCCGAAGCGCAGGCTGGGGTGTCCGGCGAACACGACGCACGGCTGCCGGAAGTGTCTGTACGTCTGTCTGTGCGGAGGTCTAGCCCTGAGAGTATCATACCGGTGAATATAACAGCGTGCATGGGGTTCTGCGCCCACAGCTCGACCAGATGCACGGCGGCCCCGAAGCGCAGGCTGGGGTGTCCGGCGAACACGACGCACGGCTGCCGGAAGTGTCTTTACGTCTGTCTGTGCGGAGGTCTAGCCCTGAGAGTATCATACCGGTGAATATAACAGCGTGCATGGGGTTCTGCGCCCACAGCTCGACCAGATGCACGGCGGCCCCGAAGCGCAGGCTGGGGTGTCCGGCGAACACGACGCACGGCTGCCGGAAGTGTCTGTACGTCTGTCTGTGCGGAGGTCTAGCCCTGAGAGTATCATACCGGTGAATATAACAGCGTGCATGGGGTTCTGCGCCCACAGCTCGACCAGATGCACGGCGGCCCCGAAGCGCAGGCTGGGGTGTCCGGCGAACACGACGCACGGCTGCCGGAAGTGTCTTTACGTCTGTCTGTGCGGAGGTCTAGCCCTGAGAGTATCATACCGGTGAATATAACAGCGTGCATGGGGTTCTGCGCCCACAGCTCGACCAGATGCACGGCGGCCCCGAAGCGCAGGCTGGGGTGTCCGGCGAACACGACGCACGGCTGCCGGAAGTGTCTGTACGTCTGTCTGTGCGGAGGTCTAGCCCTGAGAGTATCATACCGGTGAATATAACAGCGTGCATGGGGTTCTGCGCCCACAGCTCGACCAGATGCACGGCGGCCCCGAAGCGCAGGCTGGGGTGTCCGGCGAACACGACGCACGGCTGCCGGAAGTGTCTGTACGTCTGTCTGTGCGGAGGTCTAGCCCTGAGAGTATCATACCGGTGAATATAACAGCGTGCATGGGGTTCTGCGCCCACAGCTCGACCAGATGCACGGCGGCCCCGAAGCGCAGGCTGGGGTGTCCGGCGAACACGACGCACGGCTGCCGGAAGTGTCTGTACGTCTGTCTGTGCGGAGGTCTAGCCCTGAGAGTATCATACCGGTGAATATAACAGCGTGCATGGGGTTCTGCGCCCACAGCTCGACCAGATGCACGGCGGCCCCGAAGCGCAGGCTGGGGTGTCCGGCGAACACGACGCACGGCTGCCGGAAGTGTCTGTACGTCTGTCTGTGCGGAGGTCTAGCCCTGAGAGTATCATACCGGTGAATATAACAGCGTGCATGGGGTTCTGCGCCCACAGCTCGACCAGATGCACGGCGGCCCCGAAGCGCAGGCTGGGGTGTCCGGCGAACACGACGCACGGCTGCCGGAAGTGTCTGTACGTCTGTCTGTGCGGAGGTCTAGCCCTGAGAGTATCATACCGGTGAATATAACAGCGTGCATGGGGTTCTGCGCCCACAGCTCGACCAGATGCACGGCGGCCCCGAAGCGCAGGCTGGGGTGTCCGGCGAACACGACGCACGGCTGCCGGAAGTGTCTGTACGTCTGTCTGTGCGGAGGTCTAGCCCTGAGAGTATCATACCGGTGAATATAACAGCGTGCATGGGGTTCTGCGCCCACAGCTCGACCAGATGCACGGCGGCCCCGAAGCGCAGGCTGGGGTGTCCGGCGAACACGACGCACGGCTGCCGGAAGTGTCTGTACGTCTGTCTGTGCGGAGGTCTAGCCCTGAGAGTATCATACCGGTGAATATAACAGCGTGCATGGGGTTCTGCGCCCACAGCTCGACCAGATGCACGGCGGCCCCGAAGCGCAGGCTGGGGTGTCCGGCGAACACGACGCACGGCTGCCGGAAGTGTCTGTACGTCTGTCTGTGCGGAGGTCTAGCCCTGAGAGTATCATACCGGTGAATATAACAGCGTGCATGGGGTTCTGCGCCCACAGCTCGACCAGATGCACGGCGGCCCCGAAGCGCAGGCTGGGGTGTCCGGCGAACACGACGCACGGCTGCCGGAAGTGTCTGTACGTCTGTCTGTGCGGAGGTCTAGCCCTGAGAGTATCATACCGGTGAATATAACAGCGTGCATGGGGTTCTGCGCCCACAGCTCGACCAGATGCACGGCGGCCCCGAAGCGCAGGCTGGGGTGTCCGGCGAACACGACGCACGGCTGCCGGAAGTGTCTTTACGTCTGTCTGTGCGGAGGTCTAGCCCTGAGAGTATCATACCGGTGAATATAACAGCGTGCATGGGGTTCTGCGCCCACAGCTCGACCAGATGCACGGCGGCCCCGAAGCGCAGGCTGGGGTGTCCGGCGAACACGACGCACGGCTGCCGGAAGTGTCTGTACGTCTGTCTGTGCGGAGGTCTAGCCCTGAGAGTATCATACCGGTGAATATAACAGCGTGCATGGGGTTCTGCGCCCACAGCTCGACCAGATGCACGGCGGCCCCGAAGCGCAGGCTGGGGTGTCCGGCGAACACGACGCACGGCTGCCGGAAGTGTCTTTACGTCTGTCTGTGCGGAGGTCTAGCCCTGAGAGTATCATACCGGTGAATATAACAGCGTGCATGGGGTTCTGCGCCCACAGCTCGACCAGATGCACGGCGGCCCCGAAGCGCAGGCTGGGGTGTCCGGCGAACACGACGCACGGCTGCCGGAAGTGTCTGTACGTCTGTCTGTGCGGAGGTCTAGCCCTGAGAGTATCATACCGGTGAATATAACAGCGTGCATGGGGTTCTGCGCCCACAGCTCGACCAGATGCACGGCGGCCCCGAAGCGCAGGCTGGGGTGTCCGGCGAACACGACGCACGGCTGCCGGAAGTGTCTGTACGTCTGTCTGTGCGGAGGTCTAGCCCTGAGAGTATCATACCGGTGAATATAACAGCGTGCATGGGGTTCTGCGCCCACAGCTCGACCAGATGCACGGCGGCCCCGAAGCGCAGGCTGGGGTGTCCGGCGAACACGACGCACGGCTGCCGGAAGTGTCTGTACGTCTGTCTGTGCGGAGGTCTAGCCCTGAGAGTATCATACCGGTGAATATAACAGCGTGCATGGGGTTCTGCGCCCACAGCTCGACCAGATGCACGGCGGCCCCGAAGCGCAGGCTGGGGTGTCCGGCGAACACGACGCACGGCTGCCGGAAGTGTCTGTACGTCTGTCTGTGCGGAGGTCTAGCCCTGAGAGTATCATACCGGTGAATATAACAGCGTGCATGGGGTTCTGCGCCCACAGCTCGACCAGATGCACGGCGGCCCCGAAGCGCAGGCTGGGGTGTCCGGCGAACACGACGCACGGCTGCCGGAAGTGTCTGTACGTCTGTCTGTGCGGAGGTCTAGCCCTGAGAGTATCATACCGGTGAATATAACAGCGTGCATGGGGTTCTGCGCCCACAGCTCGACCAGATGCACGGCGGCCCCGAAGCGCAGGCTGGGGTGTCCGGCGAACACGACGCACGGCTGCCGGAAGTGTCTGTACGTCTGTCTGTGCGGAGGTCTAGCCCTGAGAGTATCATACCGGTGAATATAACAGCGTGCATGGGGTTCTGCGCCCACAGCTCGACCAGATGCACGGCGGCCCCGAAGCGCAGGCTGGGGTGTCCGGCGAACACGACGCACGGCTGCCGGAAGTGTCTGTACGTCTGTCTGTGCGGAGGTCTAGCCCTGAGAGTATCATACCGGTGAATATAACAGCGTGCATGGGGTTCTGCGCCCACAGCTCGACCAGATGCACGGCGGCCCCGAAGCGCAGGCTGGGGTGTCCGGCGAACACGACGCACGGCTGCCGGAAGTGTCTGTACGTCTGTCTGTGCGGAGGTCTAGCCCTGAGAGTATCATACCGGTGAATATAACAGCGTGCATGGGGTTCTGCGCCCACAGCTCGACCAGATGCACGGCGGCCCCGAAGCGCAGGCTGGGGTGTCCGGCGAACACGACGCACGGCTGCCGGAAGTGTCTGTACGTCTGTCTGTGCGGAGGTCTAGCCCTGAGAGTATCATACCGGTGAATATAACAGCGTGCATGGGGTTCTGCGCCCACAGCTCGACCAGATGCACGGCGGCCCCGAAGCGCAGGCTGGGGTGTCCGGCGAACACGACGCACGGCTGCCGGAAGTCGCGGCTGAAGGCGTCGTCGTGCAGCCGCCGCGCGTGCCGCAGGCGGCCCCCGCGCGCGAGTGCTGCGTGGGGGAACGGCTCTTCGGGGAGGTACACCTGGAATGACGAGACACTTTAAAATTGGTACACCTGGAATGAAGAGTCACTTTATAATTGGTACACCTGGAATGAAGTCGCTTTATAATTGGTACACCTGGAATGAAGAAACACTTCAAAGTTCGGGTCCGTTTATTAAAGAAAGAAAGAAAGAAGTCATTTATTTACTACACAAAAGACACACAGAGACAAAGTCATTATTATCATCATATCAACCGAAAGACGACTGCTGGACATAGGCCTCCCCCAAAGAGTACCACAATAACGGGTCCTGCGCCACCATTCAGCGGACTCCCACGACCTTTACGCCCGTTATTGTACGGCTCGGTAATCCAAGCCCACTTGATCTTTATATAGTTTTAACCTATGTGTCTAGAGAAAGATACGTGGACGCGAATTATTCGAACGCACATTAATTGGACCCCAACATTCATTCAATTCTGATGCTATTAACAGAGTGCTTGTAAAACACACGACACCCTGAAATTGCCACCAAAACTACCTTTCTACTCAAACAAGACCTGTAACGTGTCTCATAGTTACCTTGGCCTGCTTGGCTTGGCTGACCCACTCAGCCAGGATGTTGGAGTAAGCGAGCGAGGCATCAGCCACCTCGCTGAGCACGTAGAGTGGCACGTGAGACAACCCTGCTGCCTCCAGGTGCGCTCCGAGGCACTCCAGTAAGTCGTATAATACGCCAGATGGGTAGACGGGCAGGAGAACGCCGCCACCGCCGCGGAGGGTTGTCGCGCAGTGGACGCATAAGTCACCTGTATAACGGTTAATGATTAGGTCGAGGTCTATGTAAAAATTGGTTTAAAATGATGTATACTTTGGATAAGAGCGATCCTTTCCGGACAACCTTTGGTTACCAGAGACATTGGTAGAGGGGCGCGGGTGCGTGGTCAGTGTGGATGAGCCCACAGAACACTAAATACTATAGAAGGGGTATCAAGCGCGATTTCCATCGGGACCAGTGTCGCCACCCCGTCTCTTCAACGTCGCCTTGAGAGCCTCGCGCGCGTGCCACACCCACATCGACATTATATAGTATTAAGTGTTATGTGGACGAGCCGCTCACGTACGCGACCTTCTCGTGCGCCGAGCGGAGCACCCAGTTGTAGTTAATAAATCCGTCCTCTACCCTGACAGAACTCACCCAGCATGTTGTCCGGGTTGTGCGCGGGAGTCTGCGTGAGCGCGGCCAGCAGCAGCAGGTCCGCGCCGCGCAGCGCGGCCTGGTTGGCGGAGCACCCAGTTGTAGTTAATAAGTCCGTCCTCTACCCTGACAGAACTCACCCAGCATGTTGTCCGGGTTGTGCGCGGGAGTCTGCGTGAGCGCGGCCAGCAGCAGCAGGTCCGCGCCGCGCAGCGCGGCCTGGTTGGCGGAGCACCCAGTTGTAGTTAATAAGTCCGTCCTCTACCCTGACAGAACTCACCCAGCATGTTGTCCGGGTTGTGCGCGGGAGTCTGCGTGATCGCGGCCAGCAGCAGCAGGTCCGCGCCGCGCAGCGCGGCCTGGTTGGCGGAGCACCCAGTTGTAGTTAATAAATCCGTCCTCTACCCTGACAGAACTCACCCAGCATGTTGTCCGGGTTGTGCGCGGGAGTCTGCGTGATCGCGGCCAGCAGCAGCAGGTCCGCGCCGCGCAGCGCGGCCTGGTTGGCGGAGCACCCAGTTGTAGTTAATAAATCCGTCCTCTACCCTGACAGAACTCACCCAGCATGTTGTCCGGGTTGTGCGCGGGAGTCTGCGTGAGCGCGGCCAGCAGCAGCAGGTCCGCGCCGCGCAGCGCGGCCTGGTTGGCGGAGCACCCAGTTGTAGTTAATAAGTCCGTCCTCTACCCTGACAGAACTCACCCAGCATGTTGTCCGGGTTGTGCGCGGGAGTCTGCGTGAGCGCGGCCAGCAGCAGCAGGTCCGCGCCGCGCAGCGCGGCCTGGTTGGCGGAGCACCCAGTTGTAGTTAATAAGTCCGTCCTCTACCCTGACAGAACTCACCCAGCATGTTGTCCGGGTTGTGCGCGGGAGTCTGCGTGATCGCGGCCAGCAGCAGCAGGTCCGCGCCGCGCAGCGCGGCCTGGTTGGCGGAGCACCCAGTTGTAGTTAATAAGTCCGTCCTCTACCCTGACAGAACTCACCCAGCATGTTGTCCGGGTTGTGCGCGGGAGTCTGCGTGAGCGCGGCCAGCAGCAGCAGGTCCGCGCCGCGCAGCGCGGCCTGGTTGGCGGAGCACCCAGTTGTAGTTAATAAGTCCGTCCTCTACCCTGACAGAACTCACCCAGCATGTTGTCCGGGTTGTGCGCGGGAGTCTGCGTGAGCGCGGCCAGCAGCAGCAGGTCCGCGCCGCGCAGCGCGGCCTGGTTGGCGGAGCACCCAGTTGTAGTTAATAAGTCCGTCCTCTACCCTGACAGAACTCACCCAGCATGTTGTCCGGGTTGTGCGCGGGAGTCTGCGTGAGCGCGGCCAGCAGCAGCAGGTCCGCGCCGCGCAGCGCGGCCTGGTTGATGGGGCGCGGGTGCGTGGTCAGCGTGGACGAGCCGCTCACGTACGCGACCTTCTCGTGCGCCGAGCGGAGCACCCAGTTGTAGTTAATAAGTCCGTCCTCTACCCTGACAGAACTCACCCAGCATGTTGTCCGGGTTGTGCGCGGGAGTCTGCGTGAGCGCGGCCAGCAGCAGCAGGTCCGCGCCGCGCAGCGCGGCCTGGTTGGCGGAGCACCCAGTTGTAGTTAATAAGTCCGTCCTCTACCCTGACAGAACTCACCCAGCATGTTGTCCGGGTTGTGCGCGGGAGTCTGCGTGAGCGCGGCCAGCAGCAGCAGGTCCGCGCCGCGCAGCGCGGCCTGGTTGGCGGAGCACCCAGTTGTAGTTAATAAGTCCGTCCTCTACCCTGACAGAACTCACCCAGCATGTTGTCCGGGTTGTGCGCGGGAGTCTGCGTGATCGCGGCCAGCAGCAGCAGGTCCGCGCCGCGCAGCGCGGCCTGGTTGGCGGAGCACCCAGTTGTAGTTAATAAGTCCGTCCTCTACCCTGACAGAACTCACCCAGCATGTTGTCCGGGTTGTGCGCGGGAGTCTGCGTGAGCGCGGCCAGCAGCAGCAGGTCCGCGCCGCGCAGCGCGGCCTGGTTGGCGGAGCACCCAGTTGTAGTTAATAAGTCCGTCCTCTACCCTGACAGAACTCACCCAGCATGTTGTCCGGGTTGTGCGCGGGAGTCTGCGTGAGCGCGGCCAGCAGCAGCAGGTCCGCGCCGCGCAGCGCGGCCTGGTTGGCGGAGCACCCAGTTGTAGTTAATAAGTCCGTCCTCTACCCTGACAGAACTCACCCAGCATGTTGTCCGGGTTGTGCGCGGGAGTCTGCGTGAGCGCGGCCAGCAGCAGCAGGTCCGCGCCGCGCAGCGCGGCCTGGTTGATGGGGCGCGGGTGCGTGGTCAGCGTGGACGAGCCGCTCACGTACGCGACCTTCTCGTGCGCCGAGCGGAGCACCCAGTTGTAGTTAATAAGTCCGTCCTCTACCCTGACAGAACTCACCCAGCATGTTGTCCGGGTTGTGCGCGGGAGTCTGCGTGAGCGCGGCCAGCAGCAGCAGGTCCGCGCCGCGCAGCGCGGCCTGGTTGGCGGAGCACCCAGTTGTAGTTAATAAGTCCGTCCTCTACCCTGACAGAACTCACCCAGCATGTTGTCCGGGTTGTGCGCGGGAGTCTGCGTGAGCGCGGCCAGCAGCAGCAGGTCCGCGCCGCGCAGCGCGGCCTGGTTGGCGGAGCACCCAGTTGTAGTTAATAAGTCCGTCCTCTACCCTGACAGAACTCACCCAGCATGTTGTCCGGGTTGTGCGCGGGAGTCTGCGTGAGCGCGGCCAGCAGCAGCAGGTCCGCGCCGCGCAGCGCGGCCTGGTTGATGGGGCGCGGGTGCGTGGTCAGCGTGGACGAGCCGCTCACGTACGCGACCTTCTCGTGCGCCGAGCGGAGCACCCAGTTGTAGTTAATAAGTCCGTCCTCTACCCTGACAGAACTCACCCAGCATGTTGTCCGGGTTGTGCGCGGGAGTCTGCGTGAGCGCGGCCAGCAGCAGCAGGTCCGCGCCGCGCAGCGCGGCCTGGTTGGCGGAGCACCCAGTTGTAGTTAATAAGTCCGTCCTCTACCCTGACAGAACTCACCCAGCATGTTGTCCGGGTTGTGCGCGGGAGTCTGCGTGAGCGCGGCCAGCAGCAGCAGGTCCGCGCCGCGCAGCGCGGCCTGGTTGGCGGAGCACCCAGTTGTAGTTAATAAGTCCGTCCTCTACCCTGACAGAACTCACCCAGCATGTTGTCCGGGTTGTGCGCGGGAGTCTGCGTGAGCGCGGCCAGCAGCAGCAGGTCCGCGCCGCGCAGCGCGGCCTGGTTGATGGGGCGCGGGTGCGTGGTCAGCGTGGACGAGCCGCTCACGTACGCGACCTTCTCGTGCGCCGAGCGGAGCACCCAGTTGTAGTTAATAAGTCCGTCCTCTACCCTGACAGAACTCACCCAGCATGTTGTCCGGGTTGTGCACGGGAGTCTGCGTGAGCGCGGCCAGCAGCAGCAGGTCCGCGCCGCGCAGCGCGGCCTGGTTGGCGGAGCACCCAGTTGTAGTTAATAAGTCCGTCCTCTACCCTGACAGAACTCACCCAGCATGTTGTCCGGGTTGTGCGCGGGAGTCTGCGTGAGCGCGGCCAGCAGCAGCAGGTCCGCGCCGCGCAGCGCGGCCTGGTTGATGGGGCGCGGGTGCGTGGTCAGCGTGGACGAGCCGCTCACGTACGCGACCTTCTCGTGCGCCGAGCGGAGCACCCAGTTGTAGTTAATAAGTCCGTCCTCTACCCTGACAGAACTCACCCAGCATGTTGTCCGGGTTGTGCGCGGGAGTCTGCGTGAGCGCGGCCAGCAGCAGCAGGTCCGCGCCGCGCAGCGCGGCCTGGTTGGCGGAGCACCCAGTTGTAGTTAATAAGTCCGTCCTCTACCCTGACAGAACTCACCCAGCATGTTGTCCGGGTTGTGCGCGGGAGTCTGCGTGAGCGCGGCCAGCAGCAGCAGGTCCGCGCCGCGCAGCGCGGCCTGGTTGGCGGAGCACCCAGTTGTAGTTAATAAGTCCGTCCTCTACCCTGACAGAACTCACCCAGCATGTTGTCCGGGTTGTGCGCGGGAGTCTGCGTGAGCGCGGCCAGCAGCAGCAGGTCCGCGCCGCGCAGCGCGGCCTGGTTGATGGGGCGCGGGTGCGTGGTCAGCGTGGACGAGCCGCTCACGTACGCGACCTTCTCGTGCGCCGAGCGGAGCACCCAGTTGTAGTTAATAAGTCCGTCCTCTACCCTGACAGAACTCACCCAGCATGTTGTCCGGGTTGTGCGCGGGAGTCTGCGTGAGCGCGGCCAGCAGCAGCAGGTCCGCGCCGCGCAGCGCGGCCTGGTTGGCGGAGCACCCAGTTGTAGTTAATAAGTCCGTCCTCTACCCTGACAGAACTCACCCAGCATGTTGTCCGGGTTGTGCGCGGGAGTCTGCGTGAGCGCGGCCAGCAGCAGCAGGTCCGCGCCGCGCAGCGCGGCCTGGTTGGCGGAGCACCCAGTTGTAGTTAATAAGTCCGTCCTCTACCCTGACAGAACTCACCCAGCATGTTGTCCGGGTTGTGCGCGGGAGTCTGCGTGAGCGCGGCCAGCAGCAGCAGGTCCGCGCCGCGCAGCGCGGCCTGGTTGGCGGAGCACCCAGTTGTAGTTAATAAGTCCGTCCTCTACCCTGACAGAACTCACCCAGCATGTTGTCCGGGTTGTGCGCGGGAGTCTGCGTGAGCGCGGCCAGCAGCAGCAGGTCCGCGCCGCGCAGCGCGGCCTGGTTGGCGGAGCACCCAGTTGTAGTTAATAAGTCCGTCCTCTACCCTGACAGAACTCACCCAGCATGTTGTCCGGGTTGTGCGCGGGAGTCTGCGTGAGCGCGGCCAGCAGCAGCAGGTCCGCGCCGCGCAGCGCGGCCTGGTTGGCGGAGCACCCAGTTGTAGTTAATAAGTCCGTCCTCTACCCTGACAGAACTCACCCAGCATGTTGTCCGGGTTGTGCGCGGGAGTCTGCGTGAGCGCGGCCAGCAGCAGCAGGTCCGCGCCGCGCAGCGCGGCCTGGTTGGCGGAGCACCCAGTTGTAGTTAATAAGTCCGTCCTCTACCCTGACAGAACTCACCCAGCATGTTGTCCGGGTTGTGCGCGGGAGTCTGCGTGAGCGCGGCCAGCAGCAGCAGGTCCGCGCCGCGCAGCGCGGCCTGGTTGGCGGAGCACCCAGTTGTAGTTAATAAGTCCGTCCTCTACCCTGACAGAACTCACCCAGCATGTTGTCCGGGTTGTGCGCGGGAGTCTGCGTGAGCGCGGCCAGCAGCAGCAGGTCCGCGCCGCGCAGCGCGGCCTGGTTGGCGGAGCACCCAGTTGTAGTTAATAAGTCCGTCCTCTACCCTGACAGAACTCACCCAGCATGTTGTCCGGGTTGTGCGCGGGAGTCTGCGTGAGCGCGGCCAGCAGCAGCAGGTCCGCGCCGCGCAGCGCGGCCTGGTTGGCGGAGCACCCAGTTGTAGTTAATAAGTCCGTCCTCTACCCTGACAGAACTCACCCAGCATGTTGTCCGGGTTGTGCGCGGGAGTCTGCGTGAGCGCGGCCAGCAGCAGCAGGTCCGCGCCGCGCAGCGCGGCCTGGTTGGCGGAGCACCCAGTTGTAGTTAATAAGTCCGTCCTCTACCCTGACAGAACTCACCCAGCATGTTGTCCGGGTTGTGCGCGGGAGTCTGCGTGAGCGCGGCCAGCAGCAGCAGGTCCGCGCCGCGCAGCGCGGCCTGGTTGATGGGGCGCGGGTGCGTGGTCAGCGTGGACGAGCCGCTCACGTACGCGACCTTCTCGTGCGCCGAGCGGAGCACCCAGTTGGCGGACCCGAGGCAGAAACCGGACGAAACTACAACAAAATAAAAAATGTTTAAGATAAAAAACTATCATTCTAACAAAAGTAGCACAAAGGGTATATTTACCCGGTGTAGCATCCAACGCGCCGTAGATATCGACCCGCTCATCATAGCCCACGACCCGCACGCGGGCCAGCGCGCGTTGTAACGCCTCGGCCGAGTACAGCCGCCGCCACGCGCGCGGGCGGGACGCGTGCGCCAGCGGCGGTGGCAGCACGTGCAGGAGTTCCTTCCAGCGTTTCGCTGCGGCGCCCGTGCTGCAGTTGGACAGCCATTCGGAGAGCTCTTCGAGGTAGAATCTGGGAAATAGGCACGTCTTACGTTATGAGGATAGAGCAGTAGAATTGAGGCATTCAAAAGGCATCCTTGAAGTATATATGAAATGCCACACTATTGCGATTCTTGAAGCCAGGCAAGACATACCTAATAATATCAAACAAACAGTTCTGAAAAAACATTGATACGAAATTCCAAGCAATATAACATGTATAAGTGAATCAGACTGGTAATTAAAATATCGATCTTAGCAGAAAAGGATTTTTTTCTAGAATAAAATACAGAAACAAAATTATATACAAGTTCTCCAAATCTTTTAATAAATTCTCACAGGAATTACAGTAGTCTGTTAATTACAACTTCGCATATAATGATCTGACTAGATATATCTTTGTGAACAATGAAGCAAGAAGCTCATGTTAAGGTTTTAATACAAAGAACATCAGTTTGGTTTGAGCATTGTTCTGTTAGTCCAAAGCAATTTTATCAGTCCCTTGGCTGTTGCTATTGCCGCATTGTACAGTATTTGTTCAATGCGTTTATTAGTTACCTGCCAATCTGTAGTGTGGGCTCAGTAGCTAGCACCTGACCCTTGAACCCCGGTGTGTCCACGATAAAGGGTAGAGCCAGCATGCAGGTGTAGTTTGATACCAGCAGAACATCCAGCTGTGCGAAGTCCACCACCTTGTCTAGGGGAGGAGCCCATTCTGGTGCAGAGTCGACGAATACTCGCCCGCAGCATTCTTTCAGCTCCTGACATACACATATTGCAGATTAACATGCATCTGCCGATGTGGGCTATCCTGCCATCTATGACAGAATTTGCGCTAGGCATTTTGAAACTGTAGGGAAAAGGGTTCAAAGAGAGTAGGCTGGTCAGTTGATCTCCAACAGTATAGAAATCCTATTAAGAGCAACAAGTTCTATAAGGGCTTCATTAGAAGACGTCAGTTAAAACAATTCTATCTTTTTTTATATACATTTCTGTCCGTTTTGGTACAAGCTGTGATTGCTGACTGTACTTTTTTGCATAGTCTATCTCCACCATCACATCAGTTTGGCAGTGGCATAATATATTAAATACCACTGAACTGACATAAGAATGCTAAATTTCGGCTCCACCGGATGCTGCCAAATACAAACAGAGCAAGTTAAATAAAAGCTTGTAAAATAATTTAATTTTCAAAACAAAGTTTTAACCAACTTCAAATCAGTAGCCAAATTGCTTCAAGTTTGCCTATAAAATTTGAAGAGTTCCATCAATTTCTCCACGATCCCATCATCAGAACTAGATTTTGGTGACAAAGGGACCAATCTGGAAGTATATGCTTCCAAACAAAGAAAAAAAAATTACAAATTGGTTCATAAATTACCGAGTTATCGCGTAACAAACACACATAAAAAAATAAAAAAACAGACAAATTGAAAACCTCCTTTTTTGAAGACAGTTAAAAATGAATAAATGTCAAATAGTTACTTACCCCTTCCAGCAGCGGATCAGTAATATGGGGAGGTGTGTAGGAAGGCAGGCTGGCAAGCCTCGCAGATGGCACCGGAGGCAAGGGCAGGAAATTCAACACTGAGTGTGCTGACAGTCCACAGTCCAGCATGATCAACAGCTCCTTGAATGACAGCACAAAGCATGGCTTCGCTGCGTCACTGCTTAGGCAGTACTGTAATGTGTGAGTTTATACTCAGTATAAGTAGTAATAATAGGTTATTTTTTAATATTCTGTCATTAATGTATTGTTTCACAAATATTATATTGTCTCTATTCCAAAAAATATGGTAATTTTTTATGTTTAGTTATTAGTTAATATTATTTTTTATATTTATTTTCAATCTTCATGTTTCATATTAGCTTAAGAGTTATTTATGGAAATAAAGATAAGTAATAAGTAGTAATTAAATAGTCCATATGGACTTGAGTATCTGTAACTAGTTTTTATCTGTATTGTCTTGAAGAGAAGATCAATTTGATAGATAATCTTATGAAGATCTTGTCTGACATGTGGGAAAATGTATATAATGACTATAACTTCAAAAAATTAGCAAAGTGGAAAATTCAATCAATTATTTGATAACCATAAACTTCTTGGACTGCTTTAAGGCAAATATACAGTACTTGGGTAAAATGTCAAATTCTTTCAACTAATAAACAGTTTAAGGTACATTTCTTAAGAACCAGGAAGGTGCCAGATGGAAACTTACCAGCTTCATAATGTTATTGTATTTCTAACCTCAAAATACACTACAGTAACTCTCCGTCAGTTTCAGCAACACAATGATCAATGTGTTTTGTTAATCTTGATTCTGAATTCATTGTCAATCACATATATTCACAATTACACTTATTATTCTAGCAAAATGCACAATCAAAGTGCAACTGTCTCAGCCGGGAGCTACTTCTAAAAGACAATCGTATTTGTATCAGTATGGAGCGTCACTCATTATAATATACGATTAAAAAGCTAAAACGACGATCTTAATCCAAAAGCGAAACCAGGGATTTTATATTAGTAAAGGGCATAGCTTTTGTAATTTTTAACTATTTTATTTAAGCTTGATTTAAGCGTCTAGTCAGTGTTTGTTTGATTGTTTGAAATGTCATGTCAGTGATGTCAGGTGAGTCAGGTCAGTGTTGAGCAGTGTTGCCGATCATAAAAATCAAACTTCGGTATATATTATCAAAAAAATCGGTATATTTAAATAAAAATCGGTAAACTTCAAATAAATGTTTATTTTCTAAAAAAACAGTCTTACGTAAATCGTCGTCACATTCAATATTAAGTGTCAATACATTTTTGTCGCACAAATGTATAACCATCCGACCACATTTGTGCATGAAATTTATACAGCTCGTTTGACAGTTGGATCAGCAGCGCAACTTGCCTCCAGACGATAGCAATTAGTCAGCTTCTGACAAATCATGACATGTAGAGACCCCATTACACAATGCATGTTCGTAAATGTTACCATATTTTAAATAAATTTCAATGGAAGTGTGATTGCTACGGTATAATCGAACGTTTTAATAAAAAAATATAAAGCAAATAAAAATCGGTAGATTTTTGCTCGATTTGACCGACAATCGGTAGATCACTAAAAATCGATTAAAATACAGATTTTTCGGTAGCATTGGCAACACTGGTGTTGAGTGAGTTGACACTTGACAGTTCAGAGGAGTTTGTTCCCGGAACATTCCAATATTACCCCGGTAACATGCTAAATCACTTCATTCATCACCATTTTATGTGAATTCATTAGTCTTAATAACATTAGATTGTAGTTATTTCATTTTATGTTGGCAACTTAACAGTAAAATTACTTGCATTTTTTGTTCCGTGTTTTCTTATATAAAATCTTGCTACTGGTCAGATTCCCCGAATTCTGAATTTTTTTTTTGTATTTGCTACCTATATTATGTTAAACGAAACGTCAAACCAGATGTCAACCAAATCAAAACTGTCTTTGGCAAAGGCCCCTGAGGCTGCCACTTCACTTATAACTAACTAACGTGCTAAATGGCAGACTGATAAAGTCATCTCTTTTAGGGGATGAGATAATGGCCACGGCCACAAAGGGATGTCCACAAGGTGGGGTACTTTCACCAACTCTATGGAGTTTGGTGGTGAACTCACTCTTGATAGAACTCAATAAAGGTCCCATCCACACGGTAGGATATGCTGATGATTTAGTGATACTGGTTAATGGGAAATTCCCAAGTAAGGTATCAGAAATCATGAACAAGGCACTGAGGGAAGTGGAGAGATGGTGCGACAGTCACTAATTATCCATTAATCCAGGCAAAACTGTAGTAATACCCTTTACTAGGAAAAGGACCCTTCGCGGAATACAGCAGTTAAAGCTGTACGGAAGGGTACTAGAACTGTCCAATGACGTGAAATATCTAGGTGTCACACTGGATAAGGAACTGAACTGGAAGAAGCATACAGATCTCACCATTACAAAGGCCCTGAGGGTATTTGGAATGTGTAGATCAGCGTATGGCAAAACATGGGGACTGAACCCCAAGGTACTGAAGTGGATCTATACCATGATGGTGAGACCCATAATACTGTACGGTAGCCTGGTATGGTGTCCAAGGACTTTAATGAGCACATGCAGAGAGGCCCTGAGAAAGGTGCAGAGAACGGCATGCATGGCTATAACAGGGGCGTTTCGTACCACGCCTACAGCGGCGCTAGAAGTCCTACTGGACCTACCGCCACTTCACATGGTGATTAAGTCAGAGGCGCGCAAATCGCTCTACAGATTAAGAACTCTTGGACTGTGGAGCGATAGCAAGCCGAAAACTAAGCACACAAACATGGAGACTGGTGGTTTCTTAGACAGAATAACAAACATGGGAAGCGACAAAATGCTACCCAAGTATGTATTCCACAGGAACTACACAACAAAAGTTCCAACCAGGGCTGAGTGGGCCGAAGGTCTAGAACCACCAAAGTCTGGTATCGAAGACAGTATATGGTACACGGACGGATCAAAAATGGGATCCGGTACGGGAGCAGGCATTTATGCAAATGACTATAGTAGTAGTGTAAGCATGGGTAGTTTGGCAACTGTCTTCCAAGCGGAGACATACGCCATAATTGCTTGTGTACAGGAGAATATAGACAGGCGAACCAAAGGGCGGACTATCTATATACTCAGTGACAGTCAAGCGGCCCTTAAAGCGCTTACGGCGCCGAAAGTGGACTCTAGACTAATTTATAATGGCGTCCAAGCACTAAACAGACTTGGAAGGCACAATAAGGTGCAACTAGTTTGGATACCAGGGCACAAGGGCTTCATCGGCAACGAAAGAGCAGATGAGCTTGCAAGAGGGGGCTCTACAAATCACTTTGTAGGTCCAGAACCATTTGTGGGACTCTCGCAGGGGACCATAATATCGGCCTTTAAAGCCTACGCCAAAACCAAACACCAACACGAGTGGAGGAATGAGGCTGGCTTAAGGCACTCTAAGCTCTTCATAGAAGGAGTGGACTCGGGCTGGACCAGAAAACTCTGGAAATCCAGTAGTAAGCAACTCAGAATTATATCTGGGGTGTTCACAGGTCACTTCGGGGTCAAGGATCTCTTGGCCAAGATGGGACTATCTGATAGTTTAGACTGTAGAATGTGTGGCGAGGAGGATGAGACTATGGAACACTTACTGTGTGAATGTCATGCCCTTGCCAGACAAAGAATGAACTACTTTGGTAACGGTTACCCGCAACCAAAGGAATTCAAGGTGCTCCCGGCGAACTGCATCATCCGCTTTGTGGAAATGATGGAGCAAGCCTGGGAGCAGGTATAAAGGAGAGGGCAAATGCACAAAAGATCCCACTGGGTCGAAGTGCATCCGAAAGGGCCCTCACCTAGATAAGATAAGATAAGACCCCGGTAACGTAGAATCCGAACGCTCTCTAAAGGTATTTTTCCACCAATGAGGCCCAAATAGAAAATATGATCAAGAATAGGGAAGGGAACATTACGCAAAACTCCGCGCAGGGGGCGACACTAGCAGAGTTGGCATTGCATCTCGTTCCCAATTTTGATATTGTCTATGCATGCATCCTTGTCACTCATTTGACAATCAATAATAAAATTGTGCGTGTGTGTGAGTCCCTATCTTCCTCTATTGGTTTACGGTTTGTGCTATGCACTCTAGCGGCAGAACATTGCAGTAATATTCCCTATTCCTTACCACAGAATAAGTAATAGTAATTTTACGCATGCTAGCATAACAAACGGTTAAACGATGGTATTTTAAGGTGCCGTAGGGTCCTGGTCTTCTCTCCCTCTCACTGACCGAGATGGAAGTGCGTGTTCGGAAGCGCGGATATCATGTTTTTAAATTTAAATTTATTGTGCGTATAAATAAACAAAAAAGTACTTAATCACTAAGTTCCCTCAAATATGATATTGCCGATTTTTAGAACCAACTTTTAATATGTTTAGCTTTTGTGCATAATTCGTTACGAATGTTTTAAGTGTATTTTAGACCTATGTTCTTGTTTTTTTTTCTATCACTGATTTCCCAGCAGAAAAGCTTCAAGATTAATATTCGTATTTTTTAAAAACCATATCTTCATAAACAGACGCATTATATTGTTTGAAAAACTCTGTTCGCTGTACATATCTCAATAATTAACATTTACGATGTCTGTTGAAATATCACCGGTTGCATAGAGAAAACTACATGAAAAATCTAAGTCTCGCAGTGTCAGGTACACGTTTCCTGACATGGGGAGCAGGTAAAGCTTAATAAGTATTCTGTTTGACGAGATAGACGGCGTGTGTAGGTATAGTCAATAGCAGAAAAGCTGAAAAAGTACACGCATATTCTCGGTCTTTCACACGTCGGACAATACCACGGCATACTTAGATAAGATGGATGCGGCGTGTTAGCTAGTTACTTCGGAATCCTGCGTAGCCAGCCCAACACAATCAAAACTGTATTTGTACATGTAAACACTACTGCAAAACGCTTCTAATTGGTTAAAGCTTTTAATAGGGAACATTACTGCAATGTTCTGCCGTCAGAGGCAGCACTACCACTAATAGTAAACCAGTATAGGAATATAGGGATTCACACAAACATGATGCACAATTGAATGTCAAATGAGTGACAAGGATGCTTGCATAGACAATACCGCAAGTGAGAACGAGATACAATGTCAACGCTGCTAGTGTCGCCACCTACGAAGAGTTTTGCGTAATGTTCCCTATTCCATTACGATTTCACCAGTTGTAATTTTTAGGACGAAAAGTAACTCAAAACTGCATTACTTGCGGTCTAATTTACAATGCCAAAAAAATGTCACGTAAGTCTATTCATTAACATTATAGGAGCCAATTTCGAAAGGGGTTTTCAAATATGGAAATGATATGAGAATAGTCTTGATACCTGCTCTCCTTCTTGCATTAGAGCATAACTCGACGTGTGTGAGCGTGACGTACTTTTGACGGAAATTGACATTTACTTTTTGATTGCAAAATTGAGGCCCTGTTCAAATGAAGTTGACGTTTGATTATGTTCAAAACCAAAGGTCTTATGTTACTATAACACTCTATGGTGATACACCTATTTGAAAATTTAGATTACAAAATAGAGGTGAAACTAAGATCATGATTATCGAAATTTTACATTCTATATCGTTCATATAGGATATCATATATGTATGTATATAGTTAAATCAATTTTTAATGCCCTTATTTCTTAGAGTAAGAGCGTTCGCGTACTGCGGCCGATCCGAACCTGATTAAATATCAGTCCGAAGTAGCAGTATAGTGCTATTTTTGAGAAATTACATCCGAAGAAATCGGGTAAGTATTAACGAAAATTTGATCTTGTACGCGACCTCATACTCATACACGCAGTTCGCAAACGCTCTAAATGGAGATGGTGCTGAAAGCAACACTTCTTAATCAAAATACGTACAAGTATTCAATTAATTTTAATATTTACAAGGATACTAAGGACTCACAGAGTTGGTATGACATATCATTATAATAATATAATTGCAAATTTGAATTCCTTGATGTACCGTGTCATTTGTTTCAATAACAAATATAATTCAAACTAACACTTCACGCTAACATCAGAGAAATACTTCTTGTCTTTAGTGGGTCTACTAGCTTTTAACATAGAACCAAATAGATGTAATAGCTCAACTGGGTCTACTAGTCGATCTGAGTATTATTATTTTTAATCGGAATATTTAGGGTTTTTCCAGCAAGGTACTATAGGTAAATAGGCTTATTTTTAGACAACGATGACACTCAAGTTTTATGTATTACTGAACATTGGCTTAGACAAAAAAAGAAACACAAATATGAATCAAGAGCAGCACGAACTGCCAATCAACCGTCATGCAGTTTCGCAGTAGTTTTATTATGTAACCATTTAATGTGTCCTTTTAAGAAATAAACGATTTAATATTTATATTATCTCTTAGATAATTTTTGTCTTTGTGAATTTTAAATTAGTGTGTTTATCGATAAGTACATACACTAGGCATGGTACCACTCTAGTCATACTGGCAATCGCCCCGTTAAAATGTCAAACGCGAATAACGCGATACATTGCTGTGACATTACGGTAGTACCTTAATCTGCGGCTTTGGCTAGCAAGCAATGCAAAGCAATGGCGAATGTCATAATCAATTGCGTATTTATTCAAAAAAACTGTTTTAGTACTTACCGGTGATATAAAATTGCTCCCGGAGGAACCTTTGGGTCCTGGCTTGCCTGTCGGCACGACTAAATTGCAGAACGCGGCGTGTTTTTATTTTTAATACGGCAAAAATCCTCACCCACGGTCAACAGACAACTGATCTGCGTTTTGACTGCGTTTGACAGTGTTATGAGTGTTCACTCATAACATCGGCTACACGAACCCCGCCCATTACCGTTTCTATAGTATTTACTTGTTCTGTGGACATTACTGTAACTACGATAGAGTGGGACAACAACGTGGCAGTAGCAAAGTAGTTGACGTCATTCTAACCTGCGCCAAAACCTTATTTCTAGATACGTTATTTTGCATATGCTTTAGCATAAACCTTCTTGATATAGTCAGTAAAGAAAGTTAGTTGTCACGTTAGTGTTTTGTTAAACTTTGTACTTTAACACCGCGTGTGCAGTCTTCGCAGTTGTATTACTATATATTTTCCTCGTGCAAAAATTAGAAGATGCAACTCATATCATAACCATTCAGCAAACAGCAATAACTTGACCCTGTGATTAAAGCCTGAACCTAAGGTAAGGTCTACTACGATTATGTTATACTAAGACGATAACTTTAGAAAAAGGCGCGTCAGACCAGTTGTCCAGTTACCTAGTTAGTATAATATGAGTGTGTTAATTTTCATCGCTCACTAGCACGTTGGTGAGTGGAAGTGCGACGAATGTAACATAGAATAGAACATAGAAGCGATTCACGCGACCGTGCTACGGTGCAGTGTCCTCAGGCCGATCAGAGGCAGCAATATGTTTCTATCTCCTTCCCACCCCCTGCTAGATGCCACGATGACCTTGATATTACAAGGGTGTGATTAACAACAATCGAGGCATCCCCTTAAAGAAAGAGAAAGAGTTCAAACCCAGACAACCTCTAGATAGCTAGGCAAGCCTGTTCCTCGTGCCGGTTCGGTTAAACTGCTCTCACACGTCCTATAGTCGATTCTTATGTGGCACGGGCCACAAGTGAATTCACCAAGCTAAAATGTTGCATATCTAAACAGGCAACATAGAGACGCTTGACCAATAACAACTGGCTATTTGACCTAGATCGCGCCACATCGCGCTAGGAACGGAAGAACATGTGCCCTTCGGGCATTCGGCGAGCGCGCGCGAGCTGCCATGATTCCAATTTTCTAGCAGTCAACAGTGTTGCATTAAACCATAAACAAATTAAGCAATTGCTTAGGGCATCACGTCTTGGGGCACCAGCAAACGCACAAAAAAAATTGCTTATAGATAGGGGGGCCCACATGCGGGGATTGCTTAGGGCATCAAGTACCGTCCTAATCCGACACTGGTATAGTCAAACATAGTTTTTGTTAGACAGAGGACCTTCTGTACGTTACCAGCATTATTTCTGTGCCATAGGTAGAGTCTCCGTTAATGTTCAGTGTCTCGGTGCTCCGCCGTCGTCACGGATTTCCGCGTGAATTATTCAAAAGCACAATTTGTATCGTTGTTTATCCAGGTCGGTTTCATTTGGGAGATATTCGGTGTCATTGGGCCGGAGCGAGTGCTTTACGTTGAAATTGAAAGGTTGAAATGAAGCTCGGTTGTGCCTGCGAGTTTTTTTTTGCCCGCCATTCCTGAATCAAAGAATTCTCAACTTTAAAGAGTGATTGCAGCGCCGTTAGATGAGTTGGTAAACTGAAAGGATATTTCCTCGTTTTTTAATAAGTATTTCTATTCAAAATCAATATCAAATGAATATTGATCTCGCAAATAGGCCATGCTACGAGGGTACTTTTAAATACGATAAGTTGCCATAAATAAAAATCATTATAACCTATAATTTCAGAATTACAGATTTAATTAACAAAACTGTGTCGGTATATCCTAGTATTACCTATATACCATAATAACCTATACTATTAAACGACCAATATTTGTATGTATAATTGTATATATGTATTTGTATTCATATTGCTGTCTCATTCCAACGATGGCAATCGCTCACCGTCAGCGCTGCAGGTCGACGCTACCACGAACTTCGAATCTCGAACTTCGTATATCTCTGTCGCTCGAGTACCATAAACCATAAGTGCGATAGAGACGGAGATATACGAAGTTCGAGATTCGAAGTTCGTGGTTATAGCTCAGAGGGCTCGATGCGAAAACGAACTTCGTTCGGGTATCTCCGTCTCTGTCGCACTAGCTAGTCGAGCGACAGGGAGGGAGATACACGAATGAAGTTCGTTTGCTTTTCGCGGTAGCCCCCCTGGGGGCCTCACAGGTCATAAGTATCCGGGATCGTCCTAATACAACGCGACTACGCGATTATCGCAAGTTCGCATTAACGCGCGATCAAACATAGTAGACTCGAATAGGTGTCCTAATTGTCAATCCCGCAAAGCAGTCATTATCAATTAGGACATCTATTCGAATCCAATATGTCAGATCGCGCGTTCGCGCGAGTATAATTCTCCTCCCTCCTACTCTTTCGTACAGTCGCCATCACATACATAGGTACACTGTAGCCTGTAGGTGTTCAAAAATATCGGCACATGCACCCTAATGCCTTGAAAATAGAGGTGTGTGCCGATGTTTGTGACGTGCTTGTTTGCTCCAATGTATGTGATGGCGACTGTACCGCAAGTAGTGTTACCTACGCGTGAACGTACGGGAAATAAACGGCGCTTTATTAATAAAAAACTGCGGCGGAGGCGCCTCTGTCCCGGCGCACAAAACAAAGTTTGCAAATTGCAAATCGCAGTTCGGCAAAAATGTAAATGTATTCCGCGTCCCCAATAGAAAAACTCGATTAAGGCGAAAATGTCGCGCCGAGTTGTTAGCGCGCGGAAATGGCAGGCGCTCCTGGCCAGTTATTCATAAAGTTTTCCAACAACCTGCCTCACGATCCAGTATAAGTTTAACCTCCGACTACACATGACTTTTTCGAATCCCTGGATCAAGATATACTTGGTGTGAGAGTTGGGAATCGCAGCAATAGCTGGACAGTTAGTTCTTCACAACACGTGTAAATCGACCATCTCGCCATGGACGAAGCCGACGGACCTCTGATTGGAATAGTTGTTACGGATTTGGCGATCAAATTGTACCAAGGATGACTTTATAGTAGATTCATAGATTCACGCCTTTATTCCCAAAAGGGATAGGCAGAGCACATGAAACTTATGTTCCAGTGCCACTTATAGCATAAACGTGGGTATAAAAGATCGAAAAAAATGTGATATCGCAGTGATAGGTTGCTAGCCCATCGCCCACAACAAACTTCAACCCTGCTCCCTTAGTCGACTTTTACGACACCCACGGGACGAAAGGGGGTGGTGAAATTCTAACCCGACACCACACGGGTCTAACCCGACACCACACGGGTCTAACCCGACACCACACGGGTAGACGTACAATATACAAGCTATACATACCGTTTTTGTAAGGCTATGGGATAATTAACAAAATCGGCCTAATTTCATCTTTGCTGTACGTTGATACAACCCAGAAGGCCAGGGTGCGAAGCGAACGAAATTCTATGCTTCAGCTTCGGCCGAATATCGTTTGTTAGGTGGGCTTAATTAGCTACGGAGTGGGTGCCGCATGGTAGGAGGCGACGGCGTGGCAGGCCGAGAAGGAGATGGCGGGACGACCTAGACGTGTTTCGCAGCGATTGGCCGGAGATTTCTCGGAATCGGGACGAGTGGAAGTCAGGAGTGGAGGCCTTTGCCCAGCAGTGGGACACTATATAGGCTTCGAAAAAAAAAATATATTTATGTCCAGAAGCCCTAGCGCACTACGTTTTATGTCGCGTTTTACGTGACGTTCCAGTAAATTTTCGCCGACATAAAACCTAGTATTTATGCTAGGGCCTCAGATATCCACTATGTTCACGATGTTCTCCTCTGCAGGTCTTATTTCTTAACAGATTTTTGTGAAATTTTGTGAGCAGATACCTTAATTATATATTGATTTTTTTTTCGAGACACTTTTTTGAAATTAAAAAAAAAACGTAAAAAGAGGTTCGCGAGGTCTACAGCTCACAAAGCCACTAGTTGTAACACTTGTAACCCCTAGAACGGTAAAAGTTACTTGATTAGAAGTTTTTTCATCGAAAAGGAATCGAGATCGTTAACGGATAATAAGATGTTAGGTACTTAGCTTAGGTACTTACCAAATTATTTATAGGACGAATAGATACTGTCTGCATCTAGTTCACATACATTTTTATTGGACTGATACCTTTACTATAAGTTGACCCCCAAATCATTCCAGACACGCAGGTCACATTGTATGATATTATTATTATTACTTTATTTCAGGCATCACAACACAAACATACAACATTATATATATCACAATCATAAAGTAGGGGGGCCCAAAGCCGGTAGGTTAAGGACGACCGTTAAAAAAACTGCAATTTTGGTGCATTACTGTGACAAGTTTTATGTTATCGCATAGACAATTTATTGAACTTTCAATTAAACCATCGTTTAAAATCATTGTGTATCAATTTGTTTAGTAATATCAAAAATACAAAACCTCTCCAAAAACCCGCTTTGCCCACATATGGCCCAAAGCGGGTAGACGCCTTTGGGCAAACCGGGTAGGGACTGGGTAATACGGGTATAGGTATAATAATAAAACAAAAACTGTTATTATCAAGTCAACAATTTAATTATTAAATGTCAATAGCGTTAACGAACCTTACATTAAATCACAATTGGGCAATAAGGTACACGTTAAAACTTAGTTTTATGTACTTCTTATAGAGTATTAATTTAAATATATTTGTGTGGATAAATCTTTATCACGTTACTAAAACAATTTTCCCTTATTTTTTATATTTTGGTTTACATATATATTTTTCATAATTAGGACAAACCGTATTATAAATATCAGTCTCATAATCAGCCTTGAGATCTGTATGAATGAATGTATTTATTTGTATAACATAGGTACATGTACAGATCTTAAAATTAAAGCATATAGCGAAACACTATGTTTTGCCGGTTGGCGTACAAATATTGTATAATGTTTTTTTCATCCAATTGTCCTACTATATTAATAACAAAATCAAAAAATAGAAATTACAGCGCAAAATAATTATACAATGGAATAATGTCAAAATAAACTTAAATATAATAATAATAATATTTATGTCAAATTGGAAGTAATACAATTGCAATATTAAAGTCAATTATAAATCAATGTCATTTAAAAATTGTTGAGTATTGTAATAATATTTTTGTTTTAATAATAGCGTTAACTTTTTCTTAAAGGGTCCAATTGTAGTAATGATATTCTTGAGATCTGTCATATAGACATGCAGCAATATCAAAACTTTACTTTCGACTAAAATTCATCAACAAATTAGACTCTAGTATTATTGACAACTACAACTAATCTTGTAATTTTGAGTGAAAAATTAATAATTGTCACTCAACAATTTTTTTTATAATATTATTTTTCGTGGCACAAGTCGCAAAAATAGGAACCAATCAGCACAGTCCCCACATTAGATAAGTATCTTTCTTAGATCCAGTCTTCACCTGGTGGGTGCGTCCACGTAAGGATCACCACAAACGAGACAAAAATACCTTGCTGCGCCATCTGCGAATAATATAACGTTTCAATATCAAATTTGTGGTCCAGGCAAAGCGGGTAGCTACCCGCTTTGCCCTACCCACTTTGCCCAAACACACAATATTTCAATAGAAGTGGCCTGCCTTTAATCTTATTTAAAAGTACATTAGAGCTATAATGACATAGTATAATTAATAAATGGACAACTGCAAGTAATTTCGACTAATCACATGACACTTACCTTGTTATTTTTTAACAAAACCACCCAAAAACTTTTGTTGTACACTGCTAGATATTGCTTCCACAGAGGCGCCCGCGCGGAACTGGTCGAAACTCGTCAGCGTTCGGTTTAACACACGGCACACACACACTTGCTCTAGCAATTCATACAACAGCGTACTAAGCCCTACCCGCTTTAGGCAGGGTAACCGCTTTAGGCCCCCCTACCCTAATCATTAATTAATTAGCATTATAACTTAAATAACAATTTCAAACAATCACAGTATGTAAATTTAAATATTTATTAATAAAATAAAATAAAAATAAAAATGTCTAATAATAATAATGGATGATATTGATAAATAAACGTTAATAGTACATTATGATACAAGTGTGCTAAGTTGGTCATTACACTCGAGTCGGTTTTTAAGCCTGAGCCGAAGGCGAAGGCTTAATGGAGACGAGAAGTGTAATGACCAATGCTCACGTGTTTCATACGACGTTTTTCAACACATTTGCGAGGAAAAAAAAATAAAATAAAAAATTAAAATGTTAAAAGATATGTAATGAAAAGGCACTAGTGCGATAATGTAATGTAAAAGTCACGGCATGGGTAATATTCTGCATTATTTTGCTAATATTTAAAAAGATATGTAATGAAAAGGCACTAGTGCGATAATGTAATGTAAAAGGCACGGCATGGGTAATATTCTGCATTATCAGTGTAAATACGCTGTAATAAGACCTACTTTACGAGCAGGTGTGTTGAAAATTAGATTATTATGATTGTATATGGGAACTTATTGGAATGAAATCTACATTTAGGCAACGTACGATTATAAATGAGATTTAAATCCAGTACGTTGTCAGATAGACTCCCAAGCTAAGTTATTATGTGAAAAAATGAAGATCGCGTACTTAGGCATACTAGGTCCGCATAATAATGCGGAACGTGTGCCCACCGCACTTCGCGGCTTCTTCCGGCTCGGCTCAGAGAGTCGTAACTTACTCGCTATTGTTGTGATAACGCTAAGATTGGAGGCACTTCTTCAAATTATGCATGCGGTGTGCGAGAGATTAAAGCGTTACTTGGTTACTACAAAAGGTGCCCGAAATTTGACTGGGGTTCATGACTACAGTCACAGGCATCAATACTTACTGCGTGTTTTTGACAATTTCCGTTAATTGCAAGGGGGCATCATCATCATCATCAAATCAGCCGAAAGACGTCCACTGCTGGACATAGGCCTCCCCCAAAGAGTGCCACAATGGCCGGTCCTGCGCCACCCGCATCCAGCGGACTCCCGCGACCTTTACCAGGTCATCAGTCCACCTTGTGGGGGGCCTACCTTACAAGGGGGCATAGTTTAGATCAAATAAAGTTCATTTCTCCAATATATAGTAAGTAGTATCTTAACTCTTACTGTTATCAAGATATTGAATGTTTAATTTAATCAGTTTTGCAGATTTAACCAGTGTAAATGGCGCTTAACTGTGACGTCATAACAGCTTTTTAAATTTTGTAAGGTTCCTATATTCTACAAGACGGTTTACAAAGTGAGTTCGTTCGATATTAGGTACATATTTTTACGTACATATTTTTTATTTCATGTGTTTCAAGACCTTTGTACAATAAGACAATAACCGTTAATGCTACATTAAAACATTTTGTAGAAAAATCGAAAAAATAAATAAAAAAAACGTTTTTTTTTTCAAGAAATAATTATGCTAATTTGTTTTTGTGAATGTACTCTGCTGTTGACGGAAATTCCCGGAAACACAATATGATGAATCAAAGGCCGCAAAAAAATCTGACACGCTCTTACGACTCTAGGAATACAGTTGTCATTAGATATTTTTGCGGCCTTTGTTTTATCATATTTATATTTATGCCAGTGACTGTACGCACGTTAAATTTAACTCATTCATTGCTGCAATTCGAAAATCGTTCGTTAAATGAAAAGCTCCAACCGTAATAATGGTTAATCATCATGGAGTTATCTCAGAGACAAAGTAGGTAGGATTCTTTTTAGCAAGAAAGGTTTTTAAATTAGGTACTTAATTGTTCCGTAGACTGGACACTATAGCACCCAGAATAACGACGGACAAATGTCTATGTACCAAAATACGAGTAAATACGAGTAGGTATGTAATTTGATACCCAATTCCACACGAGTTTCTCTTAACGCGTCACAAATCTTAGCGCTAAACAACGGAAACCACTCAGTATTCCAACAATTCCTCGATTTGAAATACTCGCCACCGTCATGAAATTATGATCCCGCCGTGTCGGTGCACTTGAATGAGAATGTAATACTAATGGAGGCGCAAATTGTGGGAGCAGCGGAGATTTCCCGAGGGCGACGATACTCGCGATTTCGGCTGACATCTGATGCTCCCAGACAAATCGCGGCTGAGGGCTTAGGAGGTGGTAGCCCCAGCGCGTAATGTTTTTTACTCCTACGTTATACATGCCCTAAGGCTTGTAACGTGACTTAAATGTTTTATCAATCAACCAAAATCGCGTTAGTCTACATAAATTGGAAGATTAGAAATATGCAACCAACAATAGCTTAGTTACTTGACAAATCCTTGCCCAAAAGGATCTAAGTGACGTGGCGGTATTTTAGGGTGTTACCACACACCAATCGATCGATGCCATCGATCGATGATGGTCGACGTCGATCGACAGTTTCTACTATCAGCCAAACCTACCACACCAATCGATCGATATCGATTGGTGTGGTTTTACGCTTACGATTTTACAAGTCTAAACAGGCGAGTTCCAACACAGGTCAAATGGCCAGTCGTTCAAACGCCTCAGTGTTGGTAATTTAGACTTTTAAAATGATAAATTTTACCTTCGTTAAATGACCAGAGGGGTAAACAAATAACGTTTCGAACGAGCGTTAGGAGTGTTAGGACAATTCAACTATAATTTTCCCATATAAAAAATATATTTAGATCTGTCTGACGCGCGTACAATGAGTGACGTGATCGACAAGCAGTAGGTACCTATACGTGTCACGCGCGTTTATTATTCGGTAATAGACTGACGGCAATTCGGATGATATTTGTTGACACAGTTTTGTACGAGCATGTACGGTCGGCCAAGAAAGTTGTCTATCAGTTTTGACAAAAGTTTCTGTGAGATCTGATAGTCGCTAAGGTTACTGTCATAATATTATTGCAAGTGGAAATCCACCTTGTTGTTTCATGACATTCAAATGAACCTGGACCTGAGGGTGATAGACCCCATTTTTGGCCGACTGTACTTACTTCTACTACAATTGTGCTGAAGTACGATTCGCGTATTAGTCTTCATTGCACCCCCTTGCCTAGGGTGGGCCGATGCCTAACGATGTGCTCTGTCACCAGAGCGGCCGCGCTCCTTCCGCGCCATGAGCCGCGCGTTTAGGTGCTGGTACGAGTCTTGCGCGTTAGCGGAACACGTTTATCGGGTTATTCCCATTTGGCTCTTCTTTACAGTCGGTAGTCGTCTCATCCTCCATGACATACAGTTCGTTAGTGACTGCGGGGTGGGCCCAAAAAGGAAAACAAGTTAAAGCTCTTCTTAAATTTAAACAAAAATGCACTTTATTGTGATTAGGTGTTGTTAAGTGAATGAACGTTATTTTTTTAGGTCATGCAGGTTCTGTAACGAATTGATTTGAATTTTTACCCGACACAAACGAGGGTAATGTCCAACAGTCTATGTTTGTATGTATGTATGTATGATGATGATGTGTAAGTTTGTTCCCTTGTGGCACTCTAGACATTAAACGCGTGGGTCGATTTTAATGAATCATACGTCAATCGATTCGTTTTATTCTTGCGAGTATCACTGAAGACAAGACAGTACTCAAAAATTCAAAATGGCGGTCACCAGACGCTATATATCCAAAACCTTACGTACCTACAGTCCAAACAGCTTGATGAATTTTGGCATATGAGGTGTCGTTGGATCCTCATAATCGTGCGAGTGATTAGTGATAAATATTTGAAAAAATCTGTTGCGTTTTTTGAAAAGTCGTTTGATTTCACTTATATTCTGTACACTGATTAGGGTGAACAAACTTTATGGCTCCGCACGCAGCGAGCGTAATAAGTAGTAGTAGTAAATCTCTTTATTGTACACTTCACTAAAAGTAACATTTGCGAAGGCGAACTTATCCCTTTAAGGGATCTCTTCCAGTTAACCTTTGATATGAGAGGAAAAATTCACAGATTCAATATTACAGGCTTTCATGTTACATTTTCAGGGAACTCGATACCGAATTAATCTTTTTAAACCACGTTGTCTACCGTATTTGCGCGCGGTAAAAATGAAGTGACATCTAATTTCACCTTTTTATTTATAAATATAAACCTTTTTTTATAATACAAAAATTAATAGTTTCATATATCCCTTAAATACTTAAAAATATATAAGAGTAGGTAACTGATAAAGGCAAATGATACCTTCTTTTTTATATAATAATTTAGTAGCTCATTAGTCTAGTATATTTATATATATTTATATTTATTTATATTTAAGCTCAATACGAGTGGGCATTTCTCCGGAGTGGCATTTTTTCGTGTCCGGGGCCAAAAGTTCTTCAAATACTTTTTTATTATTTTTGAATAAAATCAGACATATAGTTCAGCATTTTTGATACCTGGAAAGCTATAAAGATATTCTGTAGATATTCGTATGAAAAAAAATATGTTCAGTGGGAGCGTCAGCTACCCAAGTTGGTTTAAACAAAAAAAATATTAAGTTTAGTTTATATTTTTATACCTGTTCACGTAATCAACATTAGTTTGATCCTTATTTAATTCATATTACAATAAATTATCAAATAAACTCACTGAATAAAGAAGTTTTTTTGACGCGTCCGAGAGTAACACGTGATATCAGTGGCATTTAGAAAATACGTTGAAATTACCACAAAAAATCCGCCAGGAACCTCGCACCGCACACGCATGTAGCTTCAGTCTCACCGCGTTTACCAACGAGAGCGGATGTCGGCTAGCGGCCTTTTTGTAAAAATGTTTCTTCGTCGTTCGGTGGCTTTGGTTACGTGATTTTTTGAATTCGGTGAAGTAGTTGAACTGTTTCATGTTTGTGTTTTGGATTCCGTATTGAAAATCTAATTCCTGTACTGTTTATACTTCTTCTGTAATTTGCAAATAACGTTTAATTTTGAATTCGGTGAGATTGTATTCTTTGATCACCAAAGTCAATAAAATTACCATTGCTATCAATCTTTATGTATAATGATATTTTCTTAAAGTATAAAAACTTATGTAACATTGACATCTTTCATTGTTGAAACATTTAGAAGTCAACATAAGTGTTTTTTGAAACAAAAGTCACTTGTTTTATTTCAATTGTGTTGAAGCATTTTTGAATTCGGTGCTACTATTTCAAGATTTTCGATACAAGTCACTATGTTGATTTCGGTGCAAGTAAAAACTCGATTATCTCGTGGAATTCAAGGTATGAACTGAAGAATGATGAAGATGAAGGCCTTTACCACCAATATTTTTAGGATTCCGTAGCCAAATGGCAAAAAACGGAACCCTTATAGATTCGTCATGTCCGTCTGTCTGTCTGTCCGTCCGTATGTCACAGCCACTTTTTTCCGAAACTATAAGAGCTATACTGTTGAAATTTGGTAAGTAGATGGATTCTGTGAACCGCATTAAGATTTTTACACAAAAATAGAAAAAAAACATTAAGTTTTAGGGGTCCCCATACTCAGAACTGAAACTCAAAACATTTTTTTTCATCAAACCCATACGTGTATCTATATTAGGATAGGTCTTCAAAAATGATATTTAGGTTTCTAATATATTTTTTTTCTAAACTGAAGAGTTTGCGCGAGAGACACTTCCAAAGTGGTAAAATGTGTGTCCCCCCCCATGTAACTTCTAAAATAAGAGAATGATAAAACTAAAAAAAATATATGATGTACATTACTATGTAAACTTCCACCGAAAATTGGTTTGAACGCTTTGAGTATTAAGCCCACTGGAGATGTCATACACAGGCGACCCCCTCCGGCAAAGTACATTGGTCAACTGGTCAACCACGTTATATAAAACTACTTAAAGTCGCTTCATCGCCATTTTGTATCGATCCGTGTCGCGTGATGTCTCTCTCGAAAAATGGTAAATTGTGCAGTATTATCATGTAAAAGGCGATCTGACAGCTCAAATTCGCAACAAGTTCGCGTTTCCTATCATAAGTAAGTTTTTTTACTAACTATTCAATGTGTATTGAAGTACAATCTCCATTTAAAGAAAATACCGTTTGCGATACGTAAACGACAGTAAATGTAATCCTAATCATGATACAGTGATACGGGGTCGAATCTGTCTTCAGGGATGCGATAAAGGTAAGAAAAGCGACTCAACATTTGAATGTATCATTCATTCATTCAATCACTGCAGTTTGTTTAATAGTCAGTTTTTTTTTAATTTAATACATATTGAATTAAAGAGTAGGTATAGATGTATTACATTTAAATCTTGTAAGGTGAATTAGATAAATTGATTTTCTCTGGACATACGATGTTGAAATTTAGTCTTAAAAAGAAAAGAATTGTTGGCAAAAAAATATCTAGGTAAAAGGAATACATTTAGTGCGGGACTATGAATGTATGTGTTATTCATATACTATTATTTATATACTTTATTTAATATAATTATATGTCCTTTTAGATTTCCAAAAGATCCAGGCGCAGGCCATAAAGGCGAAATAGAGAATATTTTGTAATAACGAACATTATTCTTGGAAACCTACACGTACAAGTGTTATCTGTTCGGAGCACTTTACTACGGAAAGCTACAAAAATGATACTAACAGAAAGACATTGATTGAAGGTGCAATACCTTCTTTGCGACTATGTCCTTGTTTGGTGCAAAAGCATCTGACACTTTCCTACTCATAATTATGTACGACCGAGCGTGTTATGATATATGCCTTGTACTTGCTTATTTATTGCGCGATAAACGCAACCATCTGCTGGATAATTGAATTGCTTATGGAGGTTTCTCAGTAACTAAATTTTTAGGCTCTTAATTCTCACTCATCAACGCTATCAGGATAACCTATTGAATGCCAGCTGGCGAAGTGATCCATACCACGCCATACCACGGACGCCACCGACGTCCACCAACGTCAAATGATGACCGTCTAAAAAACAATAAAAACCACTCCTAGAAGTATTTAATAATGTTTGGTATTCATAATCATCATCATCATAGCAGCCGAAAGACGTCCACTGCTGGACATAGGCCTCCACAAAATAGTTCCAATGTGACCGGTCCTGCGCCACCCGCATCCAGCGGACTCCCGCGACCTTTACCAGGTCATCAGTCCACCTTGGAGGCCTACCAACGCCGCGCCTTCCGGTACGTGGTCGCCACTCGAGAATTTTTCCGCCCCCAACGGCCATCAGTTCTACGTGCAATGTGCCCCGCCCACTGCCACTTAAGTTTAGCGATTCGGAGGGCTATATCGGTTACCTTGGTTCTGCGGCGGATAGCCTCATTTCTGATGCGGTCACGCAGAGAAACTCCCAACATAGCCCTCTCCATTGCCTTTTGGGTGACTTTGAGCCTTCTTATAAGGCCCATTGAAATAAATTAATTATTATAATATAATTTCATATACATACTTAAATAGGTTCTTGCAAATACCTCTCAAATCTATATTTTTATCTTTACCTCGGTATCAGCCCGGAAAAACCGCGGGCGACAGTTCATTCCACAGTTTATTTGTGCGAGAGGGCTAAGGACACAAGGGCACATAAATACATACAGACATACATACAAATAAACATTTTTTTTGGGTAATATCTTCAATGTACAGAATTTTCTCTTTTACAATTTTATAATAAATAGTATAAGATAATTCAGTTCATTCATCAAACTGCTTTGACTCATTCTTCAGATCTGTCCTTTGTGTCCCATCACTAACTTGTTCGTATGTATGCTGCACGGTTACTTGAAAACTCTGTCTGTGTGCGTGTAATTTTTGATGTGTTTAATTTTTTTGTAGTGTGCGTTTATCTCAACAGCTAAATTTGTGTCTGTTGATTTATTCATCTTTTGGTGGTGTGCTGTACGTGTTTACCTCACCCCCCGCTAAAAGTGGCGAAAAAATTTGTTCGTAGTGTTTACGTTATGACATCTCCAGTGGGCTTAATACTCAAAGTTTGAACGAGATCTAGTAAGTAGTTTTTTTTAATACGTCATAAATCGTAAACCGCAATTTATTTCACGGAACCCTTCATGTGCGAGTCCGACTCGCACTTGGCCGCTTTTTTTTATAATTAGACTTGATTTGAATAAAAAGTACTGTACTGAAAAAAAAATTGTTCACTGAAGTCACGCAAAATGGCTTGGCTCGGAGAATCGCCAGAGTAATGCAAATGTTCCCCTTGCAGTTAGCTATTAGGTGCGGGCTGAAAAACAGCGCTGTATAGCCGACAGGCTAGCAGGAAACGCTGAGCCCAGAGCATATGCAAACTCACTTATTTTCTGTTTGTTACCGTCAGATTATCAACACCGTTAGTTTATAAACTATCAATGACGGATCGTCAAATTGTGAACTAAATCAAATTGGTATGATTCGGAACGCACCATGTGCGCTGATTGGTTGAACGAATTATTCCTCTTAAGTATCAGCTTCCACTTAAGTCAGAACATGATTGTTTTTTTTTTCATCCAGACATTTTATTTCGTCATCCAGCAATGTCGACGGAGCTATTTCTGGGCGGTATGCCCTTCGGGCAACTGAAGCTACCTAACTAACCTAACCTACCTAGTCTTAGTCCTTAGATTTGATCTCAGTTGACAATTTGACGATTCAACATTGATAGTTTATAAACTAACGAAAAATAATGCGGTAAATTGTGAACGGTTTTGACAGTTCACAATTTTACGTTAGTTTATAATATCGCGAGTTAGATTATAAACTGACGGTGTTCACAATCTACCGGTGACATACAAGTACAGCCGATCGAAATCAGCGCCCGATTTAGTGGTTTTATGTTTTCTGTTTTTGTGCGACAGTAAATCTGTTTTTTTATTAAAAAAAAAATATCTTAATAATTTGAACCATGTAGTACCCACTAGCAAATCGCAGTTGTTGGCTCACTTTAGGAGCCCCTAAATAATCTTATATAAAAAAACCTTTATTGTTTATTTATTTCAATTGTACAGTAAAATAAAATCAGTATAAATTCGTCTGTGTAAAATATCACGTCCCAAACCAATTTCTCAAATTAATCTAGTTTATACAAGTTTATTCTAGGAAAGGGGGAATTTGGCGCAAATGGGAAGCCAATATATGAAAGTTTGTTACATAAGTTTCTTAAAATATCACGCCGTTAGCCTGCGAATGTCAAATAACGTTCAGGGGACCGATTTTTGACTTTCGAGCGCTCGAATCTTTCACTCGAAAACTGACAAAAATTACGAAATGCTCTTTTGAAATAGCGATAGAAAATTTAAAAGGGAGTGGTATTGACCACTCGTATTCAATTCTATCGGTAGAAAGTTAGTGCCTGCAATTTTGACACTAAAATCGTATTTAATTTTATTTCATTTTCGAGCGCTCGAAAGTCAAAAATCGGCCCCCTGTATGGCAATCGAACCACCTTAATCATCTAGTCATATTTAGTAATAGCGAACAGCGCGCGAACTCACTTCAACTCACCTTAGAGGCCACCTAACTAATCCCAATTTTTAAAACATAATAATTTCAATCGTTTTAAAATGTAGAATATAATCATATATCGAGGTATTTTTTGAATTTAAAAATATGAATTACCTTCAGACTTATGGGCATTCATGTGTCAAAGGATAGAGATTGTTTTCACTTTTCTTCAAATTACTTCAAAACGGACATTTTGACACTTAAAACACGTTTAAATACACCTGAAACTTACCTCTATGGCCCCTACCAGAGCGAGCGAATAAACATTTTCAATGTTAAAACCTTACCTTCGAGTATAAGGTAATCGTATAGATGTAGCCCGCTGCCGCTACCGCCTGTGCTACGCGCCCGCGCCGCCAATGCTGAGTTATGGCTCTCATTTACAACGCGATTTGTTATAAACGTCCAACTGACCGTTACCGCAGCACCGCTCTAGCTAACACAAGCTGTAACTGAATCAGCTTATAATACGATGACTATTGTAACATGGCACTAAGAGAGATAGGGCACAGCGCTGTCATCTCGCTCGTATGTGGAGCAGCCCAACTGGGGAAGTATATTATGGCTATGGTCTTCTGTGAGGTGCCTCCACCTTACAGAAGACCCCAGCCATAATAGCACCACTGCTTTGTAGTGTTGCTATATTATTGCATGCTAAGAAGCATGTGGTGTTGTGTTCCTGGTGGTGAGTAAGGTCGCCAGAGCTCCCTAGGATGCGCTGTGTTGGGAGTGAGGGACCTGCATGTCTCTATCTGCCAACACAGCGAATTCTCAAGTGAATAAAGGGTCGGCAACGTGCTTGAGATTCTACTGGAGTCATAAGTGTCCATAGGCTACGGTACCTGCTTAACATCAGGCAGGCCGTACGCTTGTTTGCCACGGTCGTTGTATAAAAAAATAAATGGGGAATGCCAGTTAAAGCTGATTGTAGATGGCGCTCTTCTAGATTCCATACGATGAGAGAGAGAAACAGAAGATCGATTGTACAGTCGACGCCAAAAATATGTTTACACTTTTGCACTTTATTTCATTGTAATAAGGCGAAAACTGTAAACATATTTTTGGCGTCGACTGTACCTAACTATGTACGGAAACCATATACAGTTCTCAGGCAAAAATCTTCTCCATAGCTAAAGCTTAAAATCCACAACCTTTTATTTTTCGGAAAACTGTGGATGTCCCACTTCGGAGCAATTCGGGACGAAACATAAAGCCATTTTCTCAAAAATAAATAAAAACTACTTCCCACCATACAAAAGCTTTTTAACCAGCTTCAAAAAAAAGTAGGTTCACAGTTTGACTAGTATGTTTGTATGTATGTATGTTTGTCCGCGATTATTTAAGTAAATTTATTGGTGCTGTCAGTTTGACAGTTGCTTTCCCCATTAGGTACTTTTTCAAGCAAGCTTCTAGCGATGCAAAGTTAAAGCTATTCGACTGGAAATGGCTAGTTATACCTTTGACCATTGACGTGTTTTTCGATGGCCATAGGACATAGGGCTCAGTCGCGTACCTAATAATATACAGGCAGCAAAAATGTAAATAAATTACTATACATGAATTAATAAAATTATTAAAATAATGACATGAAATTGACATGTACCTGATGTGAAACTTTTTTTGACTGTCAATGACTTGTAAATGACGATATTTACCAATAAATAATACAATGCAACAATACAATACATAGTTACCAATACTTAGATGGCTTGTAGGTACAGTCGCCATCACATACATCTGTACACTACAGGGTGTTCAAAAATATCGGAACATGCACCCTAATGCCTTGAAAATAGAGTTGTGTCCAGATGTTTGTGAGTACCTTCTTTGCTCCGATGTATGTGATGGCAACTGTACATAGAAACATTATTTTGCAAAATCGACTGCTAGGCATAGGAATTGTCGTGCATTGAATCGGTGCGACCGTGTTGCTTGGAGTTAATGGGTCATTGTCAGACACAAAAACAAAAAAGCGGCCAAGTGCGAGTCGGACTAGCACATGAAGGGTTCCGTGAAATAAATTGCGGTTTACGATTTATGACGTATTAAAAAAAAACTACTTATTAGATCTCATTCAAACCAATTTTCGGTGGAAGTTTACATGGTAATGTACATTATATATTTTTTTTCTTATTTTAGAAGTTACAGGGGGGCGACACACATTTTACCACTTTGGAAGTGTCTCTCGCGCAAACTATTAAGTTTAGAAAAAAATGATGTTAGAAACCTAAATATCATTTTTGAAGACCTATCCATATATACCCTACACGTATGGGTTTGATGAAAAAAATTTTTTTGAGTTTTAGTTCTGAGTATAGGGATCCCTAAAACTTAATGTTTATTTTCGATTTTTGTGTGAAAATCTTAATGCGGTTCACAGAATACATCTACTTACCAAGTTTCAACAGTATAGCTCTTATAGTTTCGGAAAAAAGTGGCTGTGACATACGGACGGACAGACAGACAGACGGACGGACATGACGAATCTATAAGGGTTCCGTTTTTGCCATTTGGCTACGGAACCCTAAAAATCATCTTTCCGGTGGTCAATAGTTAAGGGCTTACGCTCACACATAATATGTTTTTATCGCATAGAATTATAGAAGGGGCAACGCCGTTTATGCGGATTCAGAGATCAACCAAAAATTAGGCTTTATAGCCCTTAACTTTGGCAATGTCCACCGAAGAGATGCGAACCTAAATCTGACAATGACCCTAATAAGTTTTGTTGTGCCTCGCTTTTTTTTGATCGGTTAATACTGTTAATAGCCAGTAGCCATTGCGCTTTTAGCTGGGAATCTTGACTGTATGTGGGTGGACGCCACTATGAGGTCACCTGACATCGACCGCTTACCCGATTTAATTTTTTTTTTCATCTTCGTGTAGAATAGACTTTCTGGATGGCTATAGGCTATATTTTATCCCACGGGTTTGACTGCGTTCTTTGCAATACGCGGGTGAAGCCGCGCAGGCAGCTAGTCTGAATATAATCTGATTTCTATTCTATTCTATTATGTATTTATGTTGGGGCGGAAAGGTTCTCGAGTGGCGACCACGTACCGGAAGGCGCGGCGTGGGTAGGGTCCCCACAAGGTGGACTGATGACCTGGTTAAGGTCGCGGAAGTCCGCTGGATGCGGGTGGCGCAGGACTGGCCATTGTGGCACTCTTTGGGGGAGGCCTATGTCCAGCAGTGGACGTCTTTCGGCTGATATGATGATGTATTTATGTAAATCTATACATATAAATGCCTAAGTTCTGACTGACTTATTCACTCACTCACTCACTCATCAACGCACAGCCGAAACTACTAATATTAGAGAGTTGTTTTTTGCACAGTAGGTTGCTTTTATAACGTGGGCTAGGGGTGAGAAGGGATTTTTGAAAATTTTACTCCTAAGGGGGTAAAATAGGGGTGCAAAGTTTGTATGGGAGAACCTTTTTTTTTGAGCTAGAGACTTAAAATTTGTAGAAAATTTTGTTATTAGAATACAAATAAAAGTACTTTCAGCGTTTTGGAAAATTCTATCCCTAAGGCGGTAAAATAGGGGTGCAAAGTTTGTATGAGCGAAACAATTTTTTTTTAAATAGAGACTTAAAACTTCCTAGAAAAATTAGTTATTAAAATACAAATAAAGTACTTTCAGCGTTTTAGAAAATTCTACCCCTAAGGGGGTAAAATAGGGGTGCAAAGTTTGTATGTGGGAATTTTTTTTTTAGCTAGAGACCTAAAACTTTGTAGAAAGATTAGTGATTAGAATACAAAGAAAGTACTTTCAGTGTTTTGGAAAATTTCATCCCTAAGGGGGTAGAATAGGGTGCAAAGTTTGTATGGGAAAAACTACTTTTTTTGAAATAGAGACTTAAAACTTTGAAGAAAGATTAATCATTAGAATACATTAAAGTACTTTCAGTATTTTGGAAAATTCCACCCCTAAGGGGGTAAAATAGGGGTTCAAAGTTTGTGTATCAAGACATTTTTAAAGTATGATATTTTTAACTTTGGTTTTAGACTGTTTGTTCATAAACTAGAAAATGAACATCAACGTTTTTTTTTTAATTTATCCCCTAAAAGAGGGTTCAAAGTTTGTATTGAGAGAAATCATTTTCTAAGACGATAAAAAGTCATACGCGGACGAAGTCGCGGGCAACAGCTAGTTAACAATATAAATGCATTGCGTTACACTTTTAATAAATATCTAACATGGCTGTTGATTTTATCTCCGGCGAGACTTCGTGAAAGCATTTACTTGCAGTTCGATGTTATTGGGAATTTTCGAAATAACAGTAAGTTGGGATCTTGCTTGTTGCTGTTGTGTTTGAGGGGTGAGAGGGGGTGAAAGGGAGTTGAAGTGGGAGGTTAGGGGAGGCTGTTGAGCATTAATCACGCGTAATGAATTCACGGGAAGACGTTAATTTGGTATCCGGCTAATCAATTACTGAGACTGCAACTGGGATTGAATGCAGCAGTGTCTTTCAGTAGCAACAATGCTCGAATTGATGATTGATATGTACTGTTCGAATGATTTTTGCTCGTTTTTAAAAGGTATTCTAGAAATCCGGAATTGTTTGAGACGATAGATATTCGTAATAATTAGTCCACTATCTACATACTCCTTTTTTTGCTCTTTAAAAAACTGCCGTCAGTCCATAACGGCTATTATCAGTTTTGGTGATTGTCTTTGTATTACTCTGCATACTCCTAGTGAGAGTTTATTTATCCATCTTCTGTAATAACAGTATGTTTAGTAGTTAAACATATTACAAAGAAAAAGTCGATGTACCTGTGTCACGAAATGGATATGAATGGACATGGATGAATCAGCATGATGCTGGATTTACAACCAGCGCTGGTCTTCCGTTGTGTCTATCCAGTGAGGCCACAATGGCAGTGAGGTAACTTCGCTGGCTTGTGGAAAAGCACCTTTAACGAGCGTTAATGAACCTGTATCAATAGGTTCTTTAACGTTAGCTAAAGGCACTTTCTCATCAAGGTCAAAGCAACAAGAAGAAATTAAAATTGTACACCAGTGAGGCAGACCGGTGGTAGAGTTAAAGAAAAAGCATCTCATACAAAACGGCCAGATCTGAATACACGCGTGTATTCCATTCCTAACCACGAGGCTCTGTGAACATTCCACGAAACCACTGGCAGCTTTATTTGGCCAGGTTATATTGTTCGCTGTCGGCTCAGCTGAAGGTTGTTTAGACAGCGGACGTCATAACACGTAAAGGCATTCTTGGCGCGGCGGGCACGACAATACACGACACCTTTAGGCGTTCTTGGCGTTCAAAGGGTTATTCCTTTTTTATTTGCCACGAGTTGTTAATCACAAAATGTTATTTAGTTTATGTGGCGGATAATGCTGAAATGTCCGCTTTTTTCGATGTATCGCGAGTCAAATGAGCTACGTCAGTTAATGTTGCCATATATATACCGATTTATCTGTACTTATACAGATTTTTATTAAATTCATTCAGATATATTAGGGTTCCATAACCAACAAAGAAGTATCCATCATCATCATCATATCAGCCGAAAGACGTCCACTGCTGGACATAGGCCTCCCCCAAAGAGTTCCAAAGTGACCGGTCCTGCACCACCCGCATCCAGCGGACCCGGAAGAAGTAGCCACTTAAACTTAATTAACGGTTGTATCTTCGACACTAGCCGCTTCTTTTTTTTATTCAAAATATTCTGTAACTTGTTTTAAGCTCACCTCAATGCTCACCCAAAATTATACCTTAACACCGCGGTGCGTAGTAATTAAGCGTAGGTAGTTTCGTAACGGGTGACCGGCGGGGTGAGCCGCATTAACGCGTAGCGAATAACAGCCCTGCACGGCTATCACAAGACGGCGCTCGAGCTCTCTCGATTTTTCTCGCACTAAATATACGTGTTTCTAAGTTTTCTAATAATTTACTTTCAAAAAAAAGTTTTAACCGACTTCAATTCAGTACTCCGCCAAGCCACATGAACATTTCCATATTTTTTTTCTAATTTACCACATGAACTGATTTCGGAGAGCAAATGCGTTGATTTTTAGACCAATAAACCAAATCGCTGTATCATCATTTCCTTGCCCTTATCCCATTTACTTGGGGTCGGCGCAGCATGTCTTTTTCTTCCATACTTCTCTGTCAGCCGTCATCTCATCAATCACTTCTTTTCTCTTCATATCGTCTCTCACACTGTCCACCCACCTTTTCCTTGGCCTACCTCGTCGTTTACATCCATCCACATTCATACCTAATACTCTTTTGGTCACATGACTTTCATCCCTCCGCATTACGTGCCCATACCACGCAAGGCGATTGGCTCTCAATTTATCCGCGATAGGTGCTACTTTCAGGCTTCCCCTTACATACACATTTCTTATTCGGTCCATCCTCGTTACACCACACATCCATCTTAACATTATCATCTCCGTAACATGCAATCTCTTTTCATCCGTCACCTTTAAGGCCCAACATTCTGATCCATACATGACGACAGGTCTCACAATGGTCTTATAGATTTTGCCCTTTAGCCTAGGAGGCATTCTGCCATCGCATATTGTTCCGGAAACCTGTCGCCATTTCATCCACCCAGCGCTAATTCGGTTTTTGACATCACGGTCGATTTCACCATCACACTGTACAAGCGAACCGAGGTACTTAAAATCGGAGCAGACTGGGAGCGTAACGCCGTCTAGCTTTATGCCTGTCAAACTGGAGAGACCGCCGAAATCACAAAACATGTGCTCAGTTTTGGCCCTACTGATCCTCAGGCCAACATTCTCCAGTTTTTGTCGCCACTTCTCCAGTATGTGGGTCGATAATATTTGAGGACTTCCGTCGATTCCTCAAGGATCTCAGAATTACCTTTGGCACTTCATTGTTTGCTATTTCAACGGAATCATATCAGAATATGTGACGTACTTATATAGTTTGAAGTACATCATTGAGAAGTTCCACAAGCCATCTGTGGTCTTCATCATCACTTCCACTTCACCAAATTTATGATTTCTGGGTATAAATACACGAGTTATAATAGAAAATACCGAAATTACTACACGCGTGCCTAATATATTTGAGGAGTTCCCTCAATTTCTCATGGTTCCCATCATCCAACTGGGGCTTTGGAAACAATGGGACCAATCTGGAAGCATATACTTACAATTAAAAAAAGTTCTGAGGTAACAAACATAAAAAAAAAAACATCCAAATTGAGAACCTTTTTTTGGAGTCGGTTAAAAATAAAAGTACAATCATATTAAAATATTTGAGAATGTGCGAGGTTTTCCGTTATATATTCCAACATACTTATTGTTTTTTTACCAGCAAATTCTGACAGTCTTTGGTAGGTTTCTGCCTCTAAGTTATTGATAAGTGTTCGAACCACGGAATAAAGAATCCATTGGAAGTGGTGAGTAGGCGTACCCGTGTCGCCAAACATGAGCATAAATTAGCATACTTCTTGCACAGATTATTGTCAGTCACCTATCAACCGCGGGCGGCAAATGACATGAGTATGAAAAAAAATGTTTATTAAAGGAAAATGCTGTTAGAAGCTGCTCAAATAACAGTAGAATAAAAATGTGTCTCATGGAGGAATTTCATATCATCAGTACACATTATTTTAGAATAGGTCTTCAAAAATTATATTGAGGTTTCTAACATCATTTTTTTCAAAACTGAATAGTTTGCGCGAGAGACACTTCCAAAGTGGTAAAATGTGTGTCCCCCCCCTGTAACTTCTAAAATAAGAGAATGATAAATCTAAAAAAAATATATGATGTACATACATTACCATGCAAACTACCAACGAAAATTGGTTTGAACGATATCTAGCAAGTAGTTTTTTTTAATACGTCATAAATCGTAAAAAGCTATTTATTTAACGGAACCCTTCATGTGCGAGTCCGACTCGCACTTGGCCGCTTTTTTTAAATATTAGGTTCATAATCCTACGTATTTTTTCGCTATTCTGAACGTGAACTTTACGTTCAGAATAGCGCAAAAATACGTAGGATAAATACGTAGGATAAATACGTAGGATAAATACGTAGGATAAATACGTAGGATAAATACGTAGGATAAATACGTAGGATAAATACGTAGGATAAATACGTAGGATAAATACGTAGGATAAATACGTAGGACGTTCCGAGGTTTGCTACTCAAATGCTGAGGCTAAGGTCGATAATTGTTATCGATTAATTGAAAACTCAACATTTAATCGTTTTTAATTTTATGAACATAAGTAATATGTAAATAATATGTCATATAAAATGAAATAATTATCATAGTCTTCCCAACGACACAAATAATAAGGAAAACTATTTAATTGCAACTACATTCAGTAAACATAGTATATACCTACATTATTGCAGAGTAATATATTCTAAATAAATTCGTAAAGAGTACACAGGATGACTCATAAAGCTCGTTTTTGTCGAAATAATATTTTAAACAGAAAAACATCAAAAACCTTGATTGATTGAAGTTAATGGTTATGTTTTTCTATTTGAGAAATTTTAAATACGCCACTTCTGCCACTTGTACAGGCAAAGAGTTTAATCTATGGTAATTCAAAAAAATAAAGAAAACGTGGGAAAACTTAAAGCACTCTACAACGGATGCAATTTGTCACACCAACTTGCTATGGTTACAATAAAAGGTATGTAGTATTGCTGTAACAACAGCAAATGGACGCGCATCTGGCCGTTCGCAGTGACTTTGTCTTAGATATAAAACTTGTAATTAAATGGTAGAATTTCATACACTTTCTTGGCGCCTGCGACGATACAGTAATGATTTTTAACTTTTTAAATTATTGCTCGTCTGTCCGAGCATATTGGAGAGAAAATTATGAACTATAAATGGTATTTAGGTATTAGGAATTATATCAACAAGATTTTATTAGAAACAATGTGTAACGTAAGTCATTAGTATCACTTACTTCCTTCCTCTTCATATCCTCCAGATTTGTGTAAGATTGTAAAAAAAAAAAAAGCGGCCAAGTGCGAGTCGGACTCGCACATGAAGGGTTTCGTGAAATAAATTGCGGTTTACGATTTATGACGTATTAAAAAAAAACTACTTATTAGATCTCGTTCAAACCAATTTTCGGTGAAAGTTTACATGGTAATGTACAGTCGCCATCACATACATCGGAGCAAACAAGCACGTCACAAACATCGGAACACACCTCTATTTTCAATGCATTAGGGAGCATGAGCCGATATTTTTGAACACCTAGAGTGTACCTATGTATGTGATGGCGACTGTACATCATATATTTTTTTTAGTTTTATCATTCTCTTATTTTAGAAGTTTAGGGGGGGGGGGGGCACACATTTTACCACTTTGGAAGTGTCACTCGCGTAAACTATCCAGTTTAGAAAAAAATTATGTTAGAAACCTCAATATCATTTTTGAAGACCTATCCATAGATACGTACGATCCCATACACGTATGGGTTTGATGAAAAAAATTTTTTTGAGTTATAGTTCTGAGTATGGGTACCCCTAAAACTTAATGTTTTTTTTTCGATTTTTGTGTGAAAATCTTAATGCGGTTCACAGTATACATCTACTTACCAAGTTTCAACAGTATAGCTCTTATAGTTTCGGAAAAAAGTGGCTGTGACATACGGACGGACAGACAGACAGACAGACGGACGGACATGACGAATCTATAAGGGTTCCGTTTTTTGCCATTTGGCTACGGAACCCTAAAAAGGTCTTTATTTATTCTGTTTTTAGTATTTGTTGTAATAGCGGCAACAGAAATACATCATCTGTGAAAGTTTCAACTGTCTAAATATCACGGTTCATGAGATACAGCCTGTTGACAGACGGATAAACAGACAGACAGACGGACAGCCGACTCTAAGTAATATAGGGTCCCGTTTTACTCTTTGAGTACGGAACCTTAAAAAAGACGCTCACGTTATTATTTTGTTTCATATTTAAAAAAATTATAAAAACACATTTTTACAAACAAACCCTGGAGTGATCACTAGTATAATATAGAACAAGCATCGATAATTTAGTTGATCGATATATGAACTCCCTACCTGTCATAAAATGTTGCCCCCTGGATTCATGTCTGGAGATTATAATGCACCCTATATACTCATGCTAAGTCACGTCAAGCGGTAGGCGTTGTGTGTACACGCCCATCTCTTCCCAAGACCTCTCTTCGTAACAAAAGTCTCACGTTTTCACGGGTGCGGATTTAAGCCGTATTGTTTTGATTTAATTCGCGGGAGAAACGGGTATTGTTCTCACGTCGCCCGGTAACGCGGATCCACTCCGCTGGCAACAAAGACATCACCCCGGCCCATCTTCAACGTTTGACATCGAAATAATATCTTATGCCCGCGTTTCTATGCTTTATTTAGGCCGCGTATACTTACGTATTGTCGGCGTCAAAGTACTGTAATATATCGGGGGGTTATCAGTCGTTGCGAGTCCGATATAACCTCCGCGCTATCCCCGTGGTGCGGAGTTATCCATAACGGATTTTCCTCCCGATAAAAAAGGCCCTAGCCTGAGGCTACTTTTATTACGCACAGCCGACAGAAGCCTACCTCTGTGGAAGTGAGCGCGCGCGACAAAAGTCTCGATATCACTTCAAAATCCCCGTCCAATAAAATTATTTTTCGGTGACTAGCGCAAATTCATCTCTATGCGCAGTTTATGACGCATAACGCTGCATGAAACATAAGATTACAGCACGCTGGCAGTGAATAATAAATATTTCGGCGGAGCGGTCCCCGGGGCAACTGAATTTTCAGGATTGCTTAATATGAAAAGTGCCGTGACGGTTGTTCGCACTGCAGTGAGTACGAGTATTCACAAAGACTTACGTCATTGGGACTCGAACTGTCTCCTTTGGGTGGCGAAGTTCATCTGAAATCGTTGAGCGATTCATAACCACGGCAACGGAGCCACAAAGCCACGCTGTTTTGTCGGCTAAATATTTCGTTTATTTTATCTTATAATAGGCCTGATGCCTCATGTTAAAATTGATCCCACCAAAAACATAAATGTAAATAAGTTTCTGTCAAAAATTTCATTTTGGTACAAGCTTTTACTGCCAACTGTACTTTTCTGCATACCATCATCAAGTACTCATTGAGACGATTCTAACAAACCCAAACTCGATGGGGTTGTGTCGTTTTATTGCGGAGTTCCTATGGCCACCTTCCAGCTCCAGCATCAGATCAGCTCCAAGTCATCATAATATTGCATTGTCATGCATATGCTTGCATAATTTCAGCTCAATTGGATAACAGGAAGTGACTGAAAAATGGATTGCAAATTTTGACGGACAACTTACATATTTACATACTTACATACGAACAGCGCAAGTTAATATAAAGCTTGTAAAAAGGAGAGCCAAGTTCAATACAAAAATTATGCTTGGCTGTGGGCTTCGCCGCAAAAAGAATGGAGATCTAAATGAGTGCCAAGTTGTATGCAAAATCCAAATATGTATTTTTCTACTCCTGTACCGTTATCTGTCATTTATATAGGCTGTAGCTCAAATACAATGACACCACTAATAAGTCATCGCAAAACTCTATGCTCTATGGCCCAAAAACGCACTGTTTAGCGTACTTTTTTGGTTCATACATTTTTCATAAAAGCACTGTTTAACTTTTTTTTAAATCGGCCGCTATATTGCAGTGGTACCAACTTCATAAACAAATATTTCGAAATAAAAGTATTTATTTACGATTTAACATTTGTATATTATAAATTATTTACTACAATAATAATAAATTATCATCTATTGTGTGTTAAATTACATGTTTTATAAATTCTTGGTATTATTTATAAAAATAAACAGTTCGAATTCGGTCCGGGTCCGGATTTGGTTTGGTTCGGGTGGCAAGTGCAAACAAATAAAAAAAAAAACAAACCATAAGCAAGAGCTGTCACATTTCCGATTTCCCACCAAAATACAGTTCAAAATGAAAAGACGAAAGATGATAAACTATTAATACTAAACTATTAAGATTTTATTCGTGTTTGTGAAGACAAAAGTGTGCGTTCCTTTTAACATGGTCGAAGAAATTAATAACTGCACTCCTGAAGAAATTGCGTGAGTAGCAAAAGTACGAATAGAAAACTTGCTGCCTGAAAAGTTTAATTATTCTGTAGTCTGCTATTCATTTAAAATTTGTCGTAGAAAAAGTATTGTATGCAACGGTGTATAACTGGTCTAAAAACGCTCGTGGCGTCTTTAATTGCGATGCTCGCCAAGGCTCGCATCGCAACCCACGCCACTCGCCTTTTAAGACCCTTCTTATACAACAGTTGCATAAAATACTATTATAGGAACAAAATAACATCATGAACAAGTATTAAACTCTATGTATTTGCTTTATTGGATACCTATAACAATTGCTGTTATTTAAAAATGTGTGTGTCTTAAAGTAAGTTAGATTTGACTTGGCCAGTTTTTATCAGAATTAAAAAATGTATATGTTGAATAACTTTATAAAAAAGCAAAGGCAAAAGAAATACATAATCTGTGAAAATTTCAACTCTCTAGCTATCACGGTTCTTGAGAGACAGCCTGGTGACAGACAGACGGACAGACGGACGGACGGACAGCGAAGTCTTAGTAATAGGGTCCCGTTTTACTCTTAGAGTACGGAACCCTAAAAACGGACCTACGCTTTTTATCGAATTTCCGAACAAAATTAGTTAATTGCTTCAGAGTGCTGTTTTTTGTATTTTGTTAGTTTAGGCGTGCCTTAGTGTCAATTCAACCCTGTTCAACCAAACATGATTGGATTTTATACCTAGGTCAGTTCATATTTGACTTTTAGGGTTACCCTATCAATACCATTATGGATATATAGGGTTTTAAAAACCACTTCTAAAATAACCCTATGGAAATCCCTAATAACGGAAACCGGTGCCTGGTTAAAATAGCGTATTAATACTATTAAATCAGCCCACTTACGTCCCAATGCTGGGCATAGGCCTCCTCCCTTGGATGAGAGGGAACGGGCAGTAGTCCCCACGCGGGCCCAGTGCGGATTGGGGACTTCACGAACACCTTTAAATTTCGTCACAGATGTATGCAGATTTCCTCACAGTGTTTTTCCCTTGTTGTATAAAATTGTTTTTTAAATATAATATCATTAAACACTAGGTGTAATTACTGTTCCAACGTAATCCATAGTTGATTAACGTTGAATAATGTAATCCCGTTAATTAATATTATAATCCACTTTGGAAGCCATAATGTACGTGATTATAATATTATATGATGGATTAACTTTCTACTAATGAATATCTTGAAAGAGATTTCTAACAGTTTTCTACTAAGAATTGTATTCAAAATCTCCAACAAGTTGAAGAGAAAAGATCTTGTGGAAATGTCTTAGTTATTATACTAATCATTGTAATTAAGACACTCCCTAGGGTGCGCTGTGTTGGGAGTGAGGGACCGAATCTTCAAGTGAATAAAGGGTCGGCAACGCGCTTCTGATTCTTCTGGAGTCACAAGTGTCCATAGGCTACGGTAACTGCTTAACATCAGGCAGGCCGTAAGTTATATGAAAAAAAAAATATATATATAGGTTAATTTCAGAAAACTTGTTTGTATAAAATATATATTTTTCATTAATTAATGCAAAATATAGTCTTTTGTGAGGTGACCGTTCGTTTAGACGAAGAATTTTTATGCAATACTTCCCAGCCTACTTACTTACTGCACATCAAGTCATTTTGACCAGCCCAGGCATAGCGTAAAGATTAATTTCACTAGCATGAACAGTGCATGAGTCTAATTGCCGTACCTACTGCTAATACTTGGAATAGGGATGCATGAGAGAGAGATGCGGGTGCTCACAAGGCAGCCGGGGGGCATCGTGGTAGAATGCTAGCGATCCCATGATGCCCCCCTTAACGGCAGTGAGGGTCGACGCCGCAGAGTGGTTTAGTGGGTATTACCTCACAAGGGCGAGTCCCACATATCCCCTGGGTATTCCCCGGGTCCGGGGAGATGACTAAAGGAATTCCCTCTGCGTCAACAAAAAAAAAAGGGATGCATGAGACACTATAGAAAAACACTGTCGTTACGTGAAGTTTGACTGGTTGAGAATGCTTTAAGTATAGCATTATGTTCGCCTTATGTACTATAAGTTCTTCTTTTGTGCAATGCAATAGAGATTAAATTAATAACCCAAATCATACAATGAATTCATCGAGTGTTACCCGAGTTTAGAACTGATAAAAAAAAAACTAAAACTGACACCATCCAGGGAGTGAAGCTTCGAATCAAAAGATAATTGTGGAAATTGGTCTTCAATAACTACTTACTTACTTTGACGGTAATAATCTAATAATATATAAAATAAAAAAAACTCCGTATGCGAATTGAGAAACGCCCTTTTAAATAGGCTAATAAGAAACATTTGACGACCAAAACTCACTAGTAAATCTGTCACTACTCTTTGAAAGCTCGTAGCTCAATACTGAATCGATACTAAGATACGAGCTTTATTTTGATTAAGTGTTCGTTACTTTGTGAGTTTTGGTTGTCATCGAACAATTTTTTTCAATACCATTTCGGTGGCAAACTCTCATATATATGGCCCACCTGATGGTAAGCTGTCACCGTAGACTATGGACTCTTGCATCTCCTGGGGCAACATGCTCGTTAAATATACTATTGGCTCTGTGAACTGCAGTCTTTTTTTATCGACAAAAGATTCTACTTAAGGTGGTTCGATTGCCATACAAAACGTTATTTGACATTCGCAGGCTAACGGCGTGATATTTTAAGAAACTTATGTAACAAACTTTCATAAATTGGCTTCCCATTTGCACCAAATTCCCCCTTTCCTAGAATAAACTTGTATAAACTAGATTAATTTGAGAAATTGGTTTGGGACGTGATATTTTGGGAAAACCATTTTTCTCAAATTAATCTAGTTTAAACAAGTTTATTCTAGGAAAGGGGGTATTTGGCGCAAATGGGAAGCCAATTGATGAAAGTTTGTTACATAATGTTCTTAAAATATCACGCCGTTAGCCTGCGAATGTCAAATAACGTTTTGTATGGCAATCGAACCACCTTAATTATTGATCCTGCTTACAAAATTTCACAAGAATCGGTTGAGAAATGCGACCTGTATTAGAGGATTTAGAGGAGAACAGCCGGACAGACGCCGGACATACGAAATCATTTTTGCCCACCTGAAACGGAGAACTTTGCTCGCTCGTTTAATTAACAGCAGTGTTTAAGAGTCCCCGGCAAGCTCGGTTCTCCATACAAACGTAGTTACGCTCTAATTTTTAAACGACTGGCTAGTTTGCTCTGAAACTTTGTACTTAGAATAATTTAAGTATGGTACTTAGTTTATTTAGCTTCAGATACCATAGGAAAAATAATACAGCGAATTTAAGTTTCGTTTTTGCTGTATTTCGATTGTTTTATAAACTGGAGCCATATAAACTAACTACAGACCTAGATATACCTCATGTCACTGTATATGCAAAGTTTCGTTACAATCCAACACGTAGTTTTAAAATGAGAACGAAACTCGGTTTGTATTGAAGGTGAAATTCGGCTGAGCTTGCCGGAGATTCTTAAACACGTTGAATACGAATTTTCGTCACAATGGAGTACTATTATAGATTTCCGGTACGATTTAGTTTATTTCTACGATTAGGCAGAATTTGGGCGGGCACTGATGGTGGCGAGGTAAGTAATTTGGGTTCCATTATACACGTCAGCAGGAGTTGTTTGCCTTTGTGCTAATTCACCGATCGCTGACAGCGGCCCGTGCAATGCTTACGCCACCGAAGATAGTACACTAAACCACAGACCAGTTTATAGTATTAAACACACCGGTGAGGAACGGGGGCGGGGTGGGGGGGGGGGGGGGGGTCTCGTTGACCACGCTACGTCCACACGATGACCACGCGAGGTTCACTGGTGACAACGCGGCGTCCACCCGTGGACCACCTGTCGACAACGAATGGACGCCGAACGACGAGGCGGTGCTGGTCGGGTGTCGGGTAGCTGTAATGAGCTGTGACCTTAAACCAACGAGTATGTGTGAAGAATGTAATGCAAGCGAAATGAAGCAGGAAAGGTTTGTCAAGATCGCAGTAAGTGGAAATCCGTGATCGCTGCCTACCCCTCCGGAAAATAGGTGTGATTATATTTATGTACATCACATTCACTGCCAATAATCGCTAGGCGCAACGCTAGTAGCTGATCTAGTGGTTTTCCCCGGAAAGCACCTACGCCTATTTGAAAATGTTTTTTGAAATTGTTATTTGAAAATGGTTGATATTCTAGACATATTACAATGATTAAGGTCGGAATCTCAATGACGCGGCCTGCGGTGGCGGTCAAAAGTAAAATTGACATTAAATGTCAAAATTACTATTATACTCAAACACGACACGCTTTCTCTTCTAGATTTTTTCTTTTCCTAGGTCCACTTCTTTACAAAAGACTTAATGCACGGCTAGATTTATATCCCCTAAACTACATGAAATGTAAATCAACGCTACGAGAAGCCCTACATAATATGTCCTATGACGATACTGAGAAGTTATTTATCGTTTTAAAATAATTTTGTTCTATCTTCTATCTTTTTATACCTTTTTTATATATAGGTTATTAACTTACTAATTATTTTGTACAACCTAGTAAATAAGAATAATATTTTGCATGTGAATAACATATTCAATTGTTAGTTCTTTTTTGCCTGAAACACAGGGTATCCTAGTTCAGGCACGTGTTATTTGCCTCTAATATTAAGATCCTAGTCTATAGTAAACACTGATGTACATTATGTTTTATCAATAAATTATTATTATTATTATTATTATTATTACTATTGACCGCCACCGCAGGCCGCGCCAGTGTGTTGCAGACTTAAGGCCTGAATCACATTGGCGTAGCCTTCCGTGGCGGTCAATAATAAACTTGACAATGACTGTCAAATTTACTATTGACCGCCACCGCAGGCCGCGCCAGTCTGTGAGACTTTGACACTTTTGTCAGTTGACGTAGGTATCTGTCGTTGTTTTTTAGGGTTCCGTACTCAAAGAGTAAAACGGGACCCTATTACTAAGACTTCGCTGTCCGTCTGTCTGTCTGTCTGTCACCAGGCTGTATCTCACTGATACCGTGTTAGTTCCAGTTGAAATTTTCACAGATGATGTATTAGACAGAATAAAATAAACAATTTTAATTTTATACAAAATGGTAGCCCGACTCGCATTTGGCCGGTTTTTTTGGTTTGGTTTTGAATTAGCGAACGGCGAGGTTGAACTATGAAGAAAGATGTATGCATCTACAGAAGTGAACTCGCTGCACCACAGCGCTGCGCTCGACCCGGCTCGCTGAGGCGCGAGACGATAGCGAAAAACCCCGCGAACTGCTGCATCAGGAGCCTGATAAACGAAAACAATTCAAAAGGATTTATTTCCCGCCCTAATTACGCTCTAAAATTGGGGCCGTTGTCTCCCAGGTTTTTCCTTTCGGAGAAAACACCTTAATTAATGTTTGCCGGAGGGAATTGGGACTAATAATGTAAAGCCTGACCAGAAATATATGGCTTGCGGCTTTATTCTCGACCGAGATCCGCTGTAAGCACAATTATAACCTAGAAACCATATAACCTTGCTTTTCTTGCATCCGCCATTAGCCGTCGCCTTACTATATGGTACTACTACTATATACGGCTTACTATATACTCGGGTTGCGGAATTTATTGAGAAACTGCTCAGCCGAAAAACGCCCACTGCTGGACATATAGGCCTCGCCCAAAGAGTGCCAAAGTGACCAGTTCCTGCGCCACCCACATCCAGCGGACTCCCGCGACTTTTACCAGGTCATCAGTCCACCTTGTGGGGGCCTACCCACGCCGCGCCTTCCGGTTCGTGGTCGCCATTCGAGAACCTTTCCGCCCCAACGGCCATCGGTTCTACGTGCAATGTGCCCCCGCCCACTGCCACTTAAGTTTAGCGATTCGGGGGCCTCTTTATTATATTAGTAGGTATACATTTATTTTCATTGCGCTTTCCCGAGTTGGGCCCCAAATCTGAGTTAGAAAATCAATTAAAAATATTGAGCTTGATATCGTTTTGGAGTTGAATTTAAATCTTCAAGTCTTTCGTAGTTAAAACATCGGCGTAGTTTATTGCATTTATCAATAAAAATATACTTATCTGGGCGCGGTACATTTTAGACTACGTTATTACGGTATAATGTTTAAAGGATACTTTTTATTTTACGCGCAGTATCGCGTTTTATAGGGGGCGACGCTCATAAAATGTGACCTCGCAATAAATATCGATAAAATTCTGAAAATATGAATAGTATTCTAGATTTTATCGAGCTTACTATGTCCGTTTTATTCGTTGTTTGTCACTTGAGAAGGAAATGATAAGTTGCTTGTAAAAATCGTGACACAATAAAAGTTGGGTTAACGTTTGGAAATAAGGATTGTCAAGAAACATTGGGTAATAACCAATATATAGGTTAGTGGTTCTCGATAAGTCATAATAATAGCTTTGGTTATGAAAAGAACTTTCCTGATAAGGCAATTGTTCCTCTAATATAGTCTCTAGTATACTCTGATAAAGTCACTGGGGACCGATTTTTGACTTTCGAGCGCTCGACTCTTTCACTCGAAAACGGTCATAAATAATGGAATTCTAATTTGAAATAGCGATAGAAAATTAAAAAACGAGTGGTATTCACCACTCGTATTTAATTATACCGGTAGAAAGTAATAGCCTGCAATTTTGACACTATAATCGTATTTATTTTTATTTAATTTTCGAGCGCTCGAAAGTCAAAAATCGGTCCCCTGTAGTCGAATGACTTTCAATTTGGATGTCGTGGTTTCAAACTCCGGCTCGTACCACTGGATTTTTGCTGTCTATGACAAAATAAAACTACTCAAAATAGCAAGCCGAATCAGCCCGACGGAAATTTCAATTTGTTAGATTATTTCAGTTGAAATGTCCGGAGATAAATCTCATTTGTCGCGCCGATATAAACTTTTGCAGTTGTCGCAATTTTTTTAATAGGGAACATTACTGCAATGTTCTACCGCCAGAGGCAGTACTACCACTAATAGTAAAACACTATAGGAATATAGGGATTCACACACACATGCACAATTGATTGTCACATGAGTGACAAGGATGCTTGCATAAACAATACCGCAAGTGGGAACGAGATACAATGTCAACAATGCTAGTGTCGCCACCTACGAAGGGTTTTGCGTAATGTTCCCTATTACTGCTGCTGCTGTGAATGACAAAGGGCATTCGGTAAATAATGTTGTAATTTTTTTAGGTGAGTTGCCACTCGTAATGTATGAATTATGATAGATATATTCAAAACAAACATATTTTATTATGAAATGCCATACTCAATGCATCGGAGCCGAGATATTTGCAATATTTATATTTCCACAGCTCATATTGAAAAATTATGAAAAAAACTTGAAACTTAAATATCTCGGCTCCGATATTGTTAAATGCGTTTAATTTTATATATTATGTTTCTTTGCGTATTAAGAGGTCCTCTGAAACATTATAAGAAACACATCCTTGAAAGCTGCAAAAAAACGTTTTTTTTTATTAAAGATTTATTATTCGTTTTTACCAAATCAGGTGACATCCAATGGGCAAAGACACTGGCATGGCAGGCAATTATTTGCGTCCCATATTTCCGCTGGGCAGATTTCCCTGGAGCCTTACTTTACGACTCGGGGGTAATTTGAAGCTCCGAGTGGGGTAGGTCGTGACACAGCTTATCTGTAAAAAAAGGAAATTAAAAAATACGGAAAACGAGTCGTGAAATCCAAAACGCCAGTATAGCTCTGTACATAGAGGTACGTTTATGCCGAATGTAACCGTCAACATTTTGTCTCTACAATGACAGCTCGATAGGCTCTTAGCCCGTGCGCGTGCGAAAATCTGTAAAAAATAGATATTAGTCTAATCGGATCATTATTTCAAAAATGAAGAATGATGTTTAATAAATAAGCTACGGTAGCCTAGTGGTTCAGGCATGCGGCTTTCAAGCGGCGGTCGTGAATACGGAATATATACCTTTTATATTACCTATAAAATTGTATTATTTAATTGTATTTGCATGTACATGTACGAATAGCAAATAAATCATCTGAATCTGAACCACGTCAGGGGGGGGGGTCGTCCTCTTCCTTCCTTGCCTCCCGGTAGAGCCAGCGTTTTCTGAACGACGTGGTCATTGTTCCTCCGCATAACATGGTCGCGTTAGGCAGCGTTCCATTTTCTCTTATTGTTCTGTAAACATCCCAATATTTAATACCTTAGTCAACTATTAGGAGGTTGTTGTTGTTCTACGTCCGTAGGAATAACCCTTCAAACCCTACACGTGACCTCCGGGTGGTGCTCTAAGAACAACAAACTCGCCAGCTGCACTGCTCCTTCTGAACCTCGCAGCGCACACTGGAACTCTATCAGCGACATCGATACGAATACATATATGTACCAGTGTGTAACCGCCATACGATAAATAAATAAAACTATTAGGAGACTTATTGTTCACCTCTATTGTAATGATTATGAGTTAAGACTGATTGTCAAGTTTGAGGTCAGTGTCAAGCACTGGAATGATTATTTTAGCTTACTTGTGCTTGTGCAATGTGAATAGACAGAAGTTGTGTACCTCTTGGTTAAAAAGCGCTTCAAACCGACAACACCATTGACATCAAACTCTAAACTAGCACTCACCGCAAGCCACAATCGTAATAATTATACCATTATGTTAATGTTGATGGAACGCGTAATGTTGTAAGTTGTGTGTTGTTGCGATCGTGCCCGAACGCCGTTAGCCGGGTATCTCAGGAGACTAGAGCGATAAGGCGGTGGGCAGGTGTCCATTGTCACACGAGTTTGTTGACGGATAGCTAAGATAGGACAGAGACGATATGATTCCTTTGAAGCAGCTCATTAAAAGATCACTTCACACAAGTATAACTAACTATATATTTAATTACCTTTATTTTTGACGTTGCACCGGCCGTAGTCTCAGATGACTGACGTCACAGCAGGTAGTCAACGAAGATATGGGTTACACATCATTCAACTACCCTACAAAAGTCTATAAAAACGTGGAAGCCCTCGAAAAAATACGTTGTCTATCTATGTACTTCATTCTTATACAAATTTCTATAGATTTTTGACGGTTTTTGACTCAACAGACATATTATTATACATCTTAAGTAGGTAGTAGCTCGGGTTCCGTATGCTGATATTTCTTTGAATTAGCGTAGGTACTAGTTTTTAATTCATATCAATATGTATTGTGTGCTCGCTCGGACTTAGCTCAACAGTCTGAACAGGTAACACTCGTGAAATTGGCAACACTGAGGTTGCCAATTTAGACATGTCAAATTGTGACTTCTAGTTTCGTGAAATAGGCCCTAGTCTCCTAGTATTATCAAACCACGATTAGAATGGGCCTGGTGTCAGTTTTGCCATATAAATACGTCAAAGTTGACTGTCACTGTGTGAATAATCTCTCTCTTCTCAGTCGGGCACTATTGTCAGAGTGATCGTGGCTATGGGCCGTCTCCATCCATTTTGGTTGCGGCTTTTGCGATACTTCTCCACAATCTATTCGTGCTGAATATCTTCCGTGAATTGACGTGAGACAGTGCGCCCGCGCCGCGGGCTTAGTCGGCGCAACGCGAGAGGAACTCATTACGAATTAATTCGCGCGATAAATTTAAGTGCCGCGAACAAACAAACACGGCGTTTGTCATTGTACATGCTTTGGGCTCGACCCAGGGCGGTAGACAAGTCTTTTAGCACTTAACATAATAGTTTGTTGGTGAATTCATTAAAGTTGGCGCGAATGGATAAAAAAGATTATGTATTATGTACGTAAGCACTTTATCGTACACAATAATAGGTTCTTCTTCTTTTTCAGGCTTTATATACATATGACAATGTTAAAAAAGCCTACTATGGCTACTTTCACGCTATTCTAATTCTGGGTGCTGACCTGTGGGCAACAGCAGCGGACCGAGATAGACCATTTAAATTACAAAAACGTGCTATTCGTATAATTAGCGGAAAGTCATACGACCATCCTGCTAAAAATCTATTTAAGGAGCTTAAGATACTTACCCTTCCCAGTGTTTACATATTAACCGCTTGCAAGTATGTTAGGGCCAACGTGGACCAATACGCTACCCATTCGTCGGCTCGTTGGAACAACCGCTTATTTATCCCGCGGTGCAGGCTCGCAAAGACCCAGAAGTCACTTGGGGTCTTAGGCGCAAAATTGTATAACTTGCTACCAGAGGAGATAAAACTATCAAAAACTGAAAAAATGTTCGACAACAAACTTAAAACTATGTTAAACAACATAGCATGCTACAGCGTTGACGAATTTGTTGAGACGTGCACTGGCCCTAAGTATTAGGAGCACCTACATAACCTTACAGTTAAGGCATCACAATTTAGTAACTAATATTTTTGAATTGAAACTTCCTGTATCACTCAGACATATAAAGCTATATGCGACCTTATTTGACATCCGATGTAATTAATAAATAATACTACTTATTATGTACATACCTGACTTGTAAAACATTGACTTTTATGAATAAATATCTTGTATCTTATATATCCACTGCTGGATGTAGCCCTCTCCTAATCTTTTCCACTGCTACATTCCGTCTTCTTGAGCCAATACGGTACGGTATAAATAAATTAAAATCAAATCATATACATATCACACAAGATCAAAGTATACAGTCAAGCCCCGTAGGTATATAGTGGAGCTAGCCTCCAAAAAGAAATGTGAGAAAAAAAACAAAGCATAAAGGCAAATTTATCCCTATATGTCATCTCACTCAGCTAACCATTTAATGGTAGGTAAGCTTATTATTTGCATCAACAAAACTGGGTGAAAGGGGCTGTTTTCACAATGTGTTGATAAAGGTCGTGACATGATGGTGATGTATCTAATTTGTATAATAATTTGATATTTATTTCAGCTGCCAACGCGGCTCCGATCGCTTATATTACAAATAATGTAGGAATTAAGGGCCACAGGATAAAGTATTTCGAAGGGCCACTCTACATATACCGCTGAAAATTTTTTCGATAAACGCGAAAGCTACGAGCTCACAAACTTTACCTCTTTATGATTTTTGTACGAATTAATATTACCAACATGTCCAACATATTTTTATTTGTATTAATATTACCAACATGTCCAACCTATTTTTATTTGTATTAATATTACCAACATGTCCAACATATTTATTGCTCCTGGGCCCACCCTGTACATAATAATAACATATTTATATTTGTATTAATATTACCAACATGTCCAATATATTTTTATTTGTATTAATATTACCAACATGTCCAACATATTTTTATTTGTATTAATATTACCAACATGTCCAACATATTTTTATTTGTATTAGTCTAGACAAGCTTGAAAAGACAGTGTGTACTAATATCCCAAAAAAACCAAGGACTGTGCGACCTAGTTATTATACCGCCTTCATGTAAACGATCTGTCAAAATTAACCATTTTGATTGTTCATCCCTCAGTATTACTATGCGTTGTCTACCAAACTTTCACACGCCTATATCTACGCATACAATTCTCAACCCTCCTCCCCAGTCTTAACTCGCAAAACCGCATATCACGAGCTGTAGTGTATATTAACTGCGAACTATGTGAACTCCACAAGGAAACTAACGTATAACTGTTTGAATGATGCATGCCGGTGTCACCTGCGACGAGCGACTCGGCGACAATAATTAGCCGCCCTATGAATAGCAAACAAGACGGCGAAACGATTTAGGGCATAAGCGGCAAGCGGCGCGAGTTACTTGGCATAGTTTTTAGGGTTCCGTACTCAAGAGTAAAACGGGACCCTATTACTAAGACTTCGCTGTCCGTCCGTCCGTCCGTCCGTTCGTCCGTCTGTCAGTCTGTCCGTCCGTCCGTCCGTCCATCCGTCCGTCCGTCTGTCTGTCACCAGGCTGTATCTCAAGAACTGTGATAGCTAGAGAGTTAAAATTTTCACAGATTATGTATTTCTGTTGCCGCTATAACAACAAATACTAAAAACAAAATAAAATAATATTTTAAGGGGGGGCTCCCATACAACAAACGTGATTTTTTTGCCGTTTTTATAGATAATAGTACGACTCGCACTTGGCCGGTTTTTTTAACCCCCTACGCAAAAAGAGGAGTGTTATTATGTGTTAAGTTTGACGTGTCTTTGTGTCTGTCTGTGGCATCGTAGCTCCAAAACGAATTGACCGATTTGAATGCGGTTTTTTTTAATCCAAAAGCTGACGTGATCGACATGGTTCTACGGTACGACAAGTTTCAACAAAATCGGCTCACTCAAAGATTCACTCCTACCGTGATTTGAACGCCGAACCTTCAGTTTCGTATCTTGCTGCATCTTCTCTACCCACTAGGTAGCCTATATCGGTTCCTCGATAAGACTAGCTCAGAATCGGAACGGATGGCGTACTCGAAGGAGAGGCCTATCTATGCTCAGCAGTGGGCAATAGGGGTGTAGACACTAAGTAAAATAGTAAAATAATCAATACCTATTGTTGCATTTTCTCGAAAAAGGATTAAAAATGTAGTCAAATGGAGAAAAAAGCAAAGCAAGAGGTTAAATAATCACAAAGTCATATATAGTCAATAATCACAAACGGCCTCCGTAGCCCAGTGGGTAGTGACTCTGCCTACGAAGCTGGAGGTCCCGGGTTCGAATCCCGGTCAGGGCATTTATTTGTGTATTTATCACGAATATTTGTTCCTGGGTTATGGATGTTATATATGTATATAAGTATCTATATGTATTTATTTATTATATATATCGTCGCCTAGTACCCACAACACAAGCCTTACTGAGCTTACCGTGGGCCTAGGACCTAGGTTGATTTGTGTAAGATTGTCCTGTAATATTTATTTATTTATTATTTATTTATAAAGTTATAAGCGTCAAAAGTTTTAAGAGGGGGTATGTTCTGTCCCTTTTCCGCAAAACGCACTTTCATATGAAACGATTGTCATTTACTATGACGCTAGACGATCGTGACGTCACGATCCCGGAGCGTTTTCTCTCTCTAACAAGCAACATTAAATCGGTTGTAGCTTCGTAATTTTTTGAGATATTCGAATGGGATTTTCGTCATTCATTACTTCATTAGGCATATTTTTTTGCCTTCTTTCTTTTGAAGTAATACTAAGTTTTGAGTCTACACCCCTGTTACGGGCTAAAATTATGTTGATGATGAATGATAATTATTTTATTTTTATTTTTTAGGACCACCAACGGCTAATACATCTAAACAATACATTTGGCTTAAAAAAAAACAATTAAGATGCTTAGCCACTTATAGGTGACCACAGCTCACACAAGTGTAAAATCTAGAGTAACAAAAAAACTATCATATAAAATTACATTAATTAATAAATAAGTATTTACGCTTAATATATAATAATTGAAAGAGCGAGCGAAGCGAACGAAGTTCTCGGTTTCAGCTTTGACAAAAATTGTTTCGTATATCCGGCTTCTGTTCTCCTCTACAAATTTTGTGAGCAGGTTCAATAGTTATAATTTTTTTTTGTCGAATCAGTTTTACGAAATAAAAAATAAGTCATATGTCTTTTATTTATAATATTATTAATATTACATGTCATCGATTGTTTAGATTAAATTAAATTTATATACTAAGTGTGTTAACATATAACATTCTTATTCTGGTAACTCATAAATATCTTTAATGTCATAAAAAGAGTACGTGAGAAGCCACGATTTTAATTTTCTTAAAATTACCCGCGCATTTTACATTTACTGGTAGTTTGTTAAATACTTTTGGCCCCACGTGAGAGATGATTTTACTTGACTTGGTCAGTCGAGTGGTTTGTGTGAGGAGCTGGTTCAGGGACCCCTGTCTTGTGCGAGTTATTTTTTTGCGGGGAAACGTGTCAATGTTTTCTTTGACGAATTTAGCGACGTCATATATGTACTGCGAGGGCAGGGTGAGTATATTGTTTTCCCTAAAGAGATTTTGAGCTGAAGTGCGTGGAGGGACAAATGAGATGATACGTACGGCACGCTTTAATATTATATCAAATCAAAAGCAATAAAATATTATATCAAATCAAAAGACATAGGTACTCGCGAGTTCTATATACAGCTCACAGAGTCACTAGTCTCAATTGCTCAAATGTTAGCTGGAAGAGATCCTTTATAGGGATAAGTTTGCCTTTGCACTTTGATCTATTGTGTGACATGTATATTTATAACCTGTTATTGTGTACAAAAAGGTGCTTACATACATATATGAACACACTAGTTTTTTACTGTAAATTTATACTAAGCAGAAACGTCCGCTAACGAAATTCTAAGTTTCGATCAAAGGGGAGATTCGTTGCCACTAGCGGGATCCACGGTAGCTCAGTTGGATAAGAGCAATGGACGGATTCCAGAGGTCGCGGGTTCAAATTTCAAATCCCGCTCGTGGCGAATAATTTTTTAATTTTCCACTTTAATCTAAACCACTTTAATCGAAACCGCGATGAATGGAAGGGGATAGGGGAGGCCTTTGCCCAGCAGTGGGACATAACGGGCTCGATATAATAATAATAATCGAAACTTAGTTTTTAGGGTTCCGTACTCAAAGAGTAAAACAGGACCAGGATGACTAAGACTCCGCTGTCCTTCTGTGTGTCTGTCTGTCTGTCCGTGTCCTCATGAACCGTGATAGTTAAATAGTTGAAATTTTCACAGATGATGTACCTATTTCTGTTGCCGCTATAACAATAAATACTAAAAAAACAGAAAAAATATATATGTAAGGCAAAAACGTTCGCTGTATGGGAGCCCCATACAGCGAACGTGATTTTTTTGCCGTTTGTATATAGAAAATTGTACGGAACCCTTCGTGCGCGAGTCCGACTCTCACTTGGCCGGTTTTTTTTACTGCTACCAACTACCGTATTGTGTGAATCCTCCAGTCACTTTTCCTTTGTGTCCTTATTCATTAAAAAATTATGATGTTTACCGCGGGCGCCCTCGCGCGATACGCCACGAGATGTCGCCACCGTTAATATGGAGATTGAACTTTCTGCCTCTTTTAAATTGATTAAAACTTTCTTGTTATTGCGTTTCACTATAGGTTTATTTTATGCATTATTTTTAAAGGCCGAAACGCACTGAAAGCGGTGGCGGTGCGGCGCGGCGCGGTGCGGAGGCGGTACCGGTTGTAATGTTCGAGCTAATATGAAAAGGTCCGCACAGAATACCGCGCCGCGCCGCGTCCCGCCGCGGTACTATGTGCGGACCCTTTCGCATTAGTTCGAACATTACAACCGGTACCGCCTCCACACCGCGCCGCGCCGCACCGCCACCGCTGTCTGCGCGTTTCGACCTTTAAACTAAAGTAAGTATATTTATCGTTCAATTCACGAAGAACCTGTGTAATGGAAGATTGGACGACTATCACGTAGTGGTAGTAGTTTGATTTAATTTGTACTTATTGGTCGATGACCACATAATTTCAAAAATCTGTATCATCTAAACTAAAACTAATAAATCACGCGATAAGTGACAAGATAACAGCGTCGTCCGTTCTATCGAACGGTGTCAGCCAGGGACGGATGCTCTTTCTTGTCACTCAAAGCGTGATAAGGAGGCCATCCATGCTACGGGGCCTGGCCTAGAAGACCGCAGCCATAATAGCACCAGTGTTTTGTAGTGTTGCTATATTATTGCATGCTATGAAGCATGTGGTGTTGTATTCCTGGTGGTGAGTAAGGTAGCCAGAGCTCCCTAGGATGCGCTGTGTTGGGAGTGAGATACCTGCATGTCTCTATCTGCCAACACAGCGAATCCTCAAGTGAATAAACGGTCGGCAACGCGCTTGTGATTCTTCTGGAGTCACAAGTGTCCATAGGCTACGGTAACTGCTTAACATCAGGCAGGCCGTAAGCTTGTTTGCCACCGTCAACGTTAAATAAAAAAAAATTAAGCACCATACCGATCGGTCAGTACCTATATACCGTCAGTATTTTATTTGCGCAGTACCTAGTGCAGGAAAACTAGTGTAAATAAAACGAACACACACTTCTGCAAACCGATACGAACGTAATTTATTTTATTTTCCAAAACCGACAATACTTATAAGAAACGTTAACACAACACAATGTTAATTTAATTCATTCTCCCGAACAGAACTCGCTTGTAAGGAACGTTGTAGGATTTAACACTTAGTTAGCCTAGCCCGGGAATATTAATGGGATTTCCCCCTTTCGTTAGTAGCCTATGATAAAACCCTTAAAAAGCTAAACAGGTCAAAGTAAAACAATTACATCGTCTTACGGCTAGCTGTGACGTAAAACATTAGGAGTAGGACATATACAGAACCCTATATACAATAATAGGTAGGGGTTTCAAGCCGCCAATACGCTTGGTCGTAGACCGCGAGCGCGAAACACCACGTAGAATAGGCGCACAGGTTTTCTTTAAATAGGTGTGGAGGTTGAGTTTATGAGGAATGCGTGGAATGGATGAAGGATGAGTGAACCAGGATTATAAAAAAAAACCTAAGGCATATGACGAAAATAAATTAACGGTGGCGAGGGAAATGCCTTTTTAAATTTTGGGGAAAATGATAAGTCCGGAAAAATATTTACTGGCGGAATACGGTATCAGAGCGCGTTAGCGGGTTGTGGTCCTACGTTACAGGTGTAGTGCCTGTAGATACAATGCTATGCCGAAACGCTACGCAGAAATATTAAAAGGGAAAAACCTAATAAAAATTAAGGAGGGAGAAATATCCCTTCTTCTGGCGTCCCACGGCGGAGATCTGCACCCGAAGTGGAGAACGCGTGCGGTGCGGGTCCTCGCACACACGCACGCCGACGTGGATATTTTTCAGGTAAACGACCAGCGCACTACCCCGTCTCTGCTGTGCTCCGGCACTGGCAGTCACGAAGTCACACGCGGTGCACGACGTGGCAGAATAACTCGTGGCCCCGTTCCCGAAGACTACGAATAAAATACAGGCAAAGTAAGAACCCAGGCGCGGTTGACGTAACTACAAGCCAAAACCGTAAATACACGAGCTCAACTTACCCAGAACGCTACCAGCGTCTGGCCCTTTTAGGGAATAAATCCAATAAAACTGGCACAAATCAATAGCAAGCCTCTGGAGGCGTCCGAGAAGTAGCTGTGCATCCGGCGACTAGGGCTCAATTATAATAAATTGCCGCTGCAAAAATCACGATACAGCTCCTGTATCACGGACTGGATTAAATCACTTTGCTCGTAACTGTAAAAGGTGGGCTCCTTCTTAAACCAGGGAAAGCTTCTTCAACCAAAATACGAGCCAACACTTGGGCTTCTATATCAAGAATGACCCGTCACCAATTTGTTTACAAGATTGACAAGATTCGAGAAGAATCTTCTATGCATTTCAAATTTGAATCTTTAAAAATAATAGCCGAAAAATCAGCTAGTCCCTCAACACGACGTACAGCAAAGAGATTTGATTCTGCTAAAAAATAATGAACAAGATAAAACACAGAAAACGCAATAAAGCGAATGCAGGGAGTTATCACTGCACTAGGTAGTATCATATTGTGCGGAAGCTGGGCGGTACGCATGCAGTACTGCATTCGTGTTGCCCCGCTTCCCCACATCTCGCACCACATACTCGTATAGGCGCGTATTGCCACTGACAACTGAAAGCTTACTGTTATCGCACCGACTTCGCACCGGAAAAGATCGAACCAAACAGTAGACTTCTCGCGAAACCCTCTGCTGTATTTCTCGTACGTATCAAAGGAGCCCTTACAAAGTATCAACACGTCCCAAACTATATTCCCACTCACCTCGGCTTAACTAGTAAAACTGCAATATGTTTCAAGATAAATCCTAAGGGTGGCTTGGGGTAAAATCGCAGTAATAACTCGAGTGATACCTCGCCCCCTCGGGGCATGTACTTTGCTAGTTTATTACTGAACTAGCTCCCCGCGCAGCTCCGCTCGCGTATTACGAAACACAGGCAATCCCGCGGGATAAAATATATTCATATTCATTTATTTCATGCGTAATCAGATACATTAAATTACATAGAGGTTGGTTGCAGAGTAAGAGGCACTGATACCCCGGTAGGGCATTGCAAAGGTCCGTCAAACTAAATTCACATTTCATTTTTAATTTGGATGCAATAATGTCATAAAATATAGTCTATGTTCATCCAGAAAGTTGAAATCGGATAAGCTGTTCTGGAGAATTAAATACCCCCTACAAACTTACTAACATACAAAGCTACATACAATCTCACAAACTTTTCCTCTTTATAGTATAAATAGAGACTAGTTGCCCGAGCGGCTCTGATCGCTTATTAAAAAAACAACAGTAAAAAAAAAAGTGTCCCAACGGCTACACAAAATCGTTGGTCGTCTTTTTTATTTTTCCCTGACCAGAATCATTTGGAATATCCTGCGTTACCGAGGCTAGAACCTTCGTTGTTTTTGTCAAATTAAGGGTTTAAACCAAGTGAGGAATGCTGACATCCGACGTCGCACTAAGGTGCGCGACGTTGGAGATGCCATTACCAAACTCAAGTGGAGTTTGGCAGGACAGGACACCTTGCCAGGCAGAGTGATGGCAGGTCGGTCAAAATGGTGTCAGATTAGTGGCCACTTCTAGGTAAAAGCGTCGGCGGTCCACCAGCTCGATGGGTGGACGATATTAGGAAGATCCCGGGTTACTTCTGGATAAGACTAGCTTAGGATGGGGAAGGGTGGTGGGCGTTTACAGGCTGAAAATGATGATGATGATGATGAAGGGTTTAAGGTATATTCTTAAAATTTGATGGTTCCTGATATTATCCTACATACAAACATACTGAGCTACTCAACTTTACCTCATTATTATTTTAGTACTTATAGATGTAATAGGTATGCATTACTATGATAAATTCACATTTGATGTCTATTTCAGTTGGATACTCGTTGGAAGTATATTAATTCAATTTTAATATTCATGATAGTGCTTCAATTTAATTTACTTTCTAAGTCGACATCAGAGCTTTTCATTGGGATTTGCGACGTGGTAGGTAATGTAAATGTAAATGATTGCTTGACTTGACATTTCTGTAATAGAGTAGGTAAAGTTTGTGTTAGTTAAAATAATGAAAATGCACACATATAAATCTTAAGGATTTTTATTTGTCGGTCTCTTGCACCGACCTTTGCAAGTTTCTGTTAGGCCTAGTGGTTTACTGGTAGATAATGCCTTGGGCAATCTGCCATTCGTATATATTTATTTTTCAAAAAACAACATAACGGTAAGTGTATACGTTGTGTTTCGCCAAACTGAGGCCAGTTTTCTAACATTTATACATGGTTGTGTTAGACATTAAACTTACTAAATGACTTAATTTAATAACACTGAACTTAGTGTACTATTGACGGCACACACTCAACCGAACATCTGTGAACCTAGTTAGTTAGTTGTCTAGTGCAATAAAGTTTAAATTATATTTGTAAGTATATAGTTATAATGGCTTAGATAGTTAAAACGGAATCGAGAACCATGTAATTGAAGGTTTATTCATAATTTAACACATTTTACGGGTAAACTTTGAGTATGAATATTGAGTAATGCGGAGAGCCTCATCTCGCTGAGGTGTTAATAAATAATAACTAACTAACTAGTCCTAACTAGTTTGATGACAGTTATAATAGGGATGTTGACTGATAGTGAAATCAGCAACAATTTATGAAACATAACATAATTCTCGCGTTTTGTGCACATATTTTAAAATACTCTACACGAGTCTAACGCAATATTTATCTTATCTTATCTTATCTAGGTGAGGGCCCTTTCGGATGCACTTCGACCCAGTGGGATCTTTTGTGCATTTGCCCTCTCCTTTATACCTCCTCCCAGGCTTGCTCCATCATTTCCACAAAGCGGATGATGCAGTTCGCCGGGAGCACCTTGAATTCCTTTGGTTGCGGGTAACCGTTACCAAAGTAGTTCGTTCTTTGTCTGGCAAGGGAAGGGAAGAAATCAACGCAATATTTACTAGTGCTATAGTCGGTAAGCCGACACCCAATACGCGTACGTCTCATGACAACACGATAAAATGCATGGCAGCAGGTCAAGAAAGTACAATTTACAACTACCTTTGCAATTTTGACCGGAAGTGAAGGATTTTTCAGACTTTCGGCCAATTTTGGGTGCGATAATCTTCTTATTCTTGCTTACCACAACTTTCTCGACCTGCTGCCATGCACTTTATCTTGTTGTCATGATACGTAGGCGTATTGGGAGTGAGCTTACGAACTAGGTACTAGCCCAGTGTTCCAGTTGCGATATTTGACAAAAGACGACATGTCCCCACTTTCATGTGTATGTCTTTCAAAATCAGAATGAGAGACATCTCACTTCTGTCATACCGCCGATAGAATCCCGGCCCTGTTTTTTAAAGACATGAAAGTGCGGACGTGTGTCCTTCCATAAAGCCGTTGATGTAATTTAATACCTTTGTTTCACCACATTTTCAGCCTGGCAACACCGATTCAAACCAACTTTAAACACTTGTCTTAAATAAATAATTGAAGAACCAAACCCGCGCAGCAATTAATCATCGAACCAATAGGAAAGTAATTAAACAGAAATGAGACGGGTTCCGCGAGATTCAGTTTTTCACGAGCATTTCAAGTTTCCCTTCTATTTTGGGAGATTGTAATGCGGAAATTCTACTTGGAACAGTTTGGTATCAAGGCTGGCAGCTTTTAAAAACGATTAACAATAAGGTGAAGATCAATCTGAATTGACGTTTCACCACCAAGACCACATCTCTGAAGCGTCGATTTTTCTCAGTGACCGGGTTTCGGCTCCGTGTAAAAAGATTGGAAATATTAGACATGTCAGAGACAAATTTTTGTTGAATTTCCATACAAGACTGAATTAATATTAAAATAACAAAATGAATAACTTTGAACGACATTGTAGCGACAAACATGCTATAACCCGACAACATGAAACGTTATCACTTTGACTTTCACTCGAATTCGTGTCAAGCAAATTCTAGCAATTTGAGATCGGTCCCAGATAAACAAGTCGAAGTGAAGCATCCAACTTGTGTTTACCCAGGCTGGCTGGAAAAACAGTGCGATGTTCTATACCTAAAGACTTTTGACTGTTACGTATGTAGAAATCTAAAAATTGTTCATTAAGTTATTGCCACAATTTTAATACAAAGATAACTTACATCGTGTTTATTATTTTATTCAGTTGAGTTAAACACTATAAATTTTCATTCTAACAAAAGTTATAATTACTTATTGGAAAAAGTTCTCACACTCTATATTTAGTTAAGACCAGTGGGTCGATCACGTAACTTTTCTTACGCGCGTCTGTAAGGTCTAAATGTCAATTTTATATGGAAAAATGACAGTTAGATTGTGATTTTACTGTCAGACGCGCGTACAATGCGTTACGTGATTGACCTACAGCAGGACGATCACGTAACGCATTGTACGAACGTCGGGTAGGTCAAAATGTCACTTTTTATATGGAAAATTGACAATTAAAAATTAAATTGTACCGACGCGCGTTCAGAACGTTACTTGATTACCCCTCTCTCTCTGACCTACCCGACGCACGTTCGTACAATGCGTTACGTGATCGACCTACTGAGCACACCAGATGCATGTGCAGTACGTATAGCTATGCGTGTGCAGCATGTGCACCACTGCGTTGTAAAATATGAATCTCCATAAGACACACCGGATGCGTATGCGTGTGCACGGGCACGTGACATGTCTTATGAGGCTTTATACTTTACAACGCAGTGGTGCACGTGCTGCACACGCATGCGGTGTGGCATGGCCTTACTGAGACGGTGCCTGCGGCGAGACAGGGACGCGGGGGTGCCAATAAAGGAGGCTGCGAGCCCTGCCACCCACTACCATCCAGCGCCGTAGACGACTAAAGTCGGGAATACATATGCCAGTAAAACGTAACAATAGCGGGCATGCTAGTTAACGGCATGTACAAGTAACTGGCACATAGTGAATACATTTTCAAGTTGAACTTGCATGCAATTTCAAAGTTTACATGCAAACCGGCATGCCTGTAACTGTCACGTTCACACGTGCTAGTTTTGCAGCCCCCCCGCGACCCCTCTTCAAATTGCATGCTAGTAAATCAATTGCTTGCGATCTACTTGCTTGCCATCGACAGGCATGCCAGTTAGTGTATACACATGATAATAGCTGGCACGTGCAAGGAGCTGTTATGCAGTGTGCCAGGGTGTCTACGCCCTAACGCGAAATTAAAACGAGGTTCGTTGGTGTATCTCCCTCTCTGTCGCATATTCGACCTAGACATCCCCCGGTGGGGAAACAAACTTCATTTTCGTTTCGCGATAGCGCCCCTACTACTGTCCCAGTACCCTTCAAAATGTTTTTTCGCTCCGTCGTACGTAAAAGACGATTAGTTTGGAATGGACCAATCTTTTCCCCAAAAAGCCGCGAAATCGTGACTGAAGTTTTGAAACTATACAAATAAAATTACTGATGAATTAATCAAATTTATTAAGACGACCACAATATCAGTACGTACCTAATCAACGGTATCAAATAGCCGACTCTTATAATGAAATCGTACCCAAGGCTTACCCGTCCATTATCGAAATTATTTAGTAAGCCTATTGATCTGCATCTACATAACCATAGCAGTATTAAACTGTCATCTAATTTGAGAGTGCCCGCCTTGTGGAGAAAAAATTAAACTTGAGAACAATTTTTTATGAGACACAATTTTGATGATTTTCATCATCAATAGTACTAGTTTTTCTAATTTTTGTAGGGTTCCGTACTCTAAGAGTAAAACGAGACCCTATTACTAAGACTCTGCTGTCCGTCTGTCTGTCTGTCTGTCTGTCTGTCTGTCTGTCTGTCTGTCTGTCTGTATGTCTGTCACCAGGCTGTATCTCACTGATACCGTGATAGTTACAGTTGAAATTTTCACATAATATGATGTATTTTTGTTGCCGCTATAACAACAAATACTAAAAACAGAATAAAATAAATAATTTTATAGATAATGGTTTTTTCGATTAAATTACATAACAGTTACACGGAATATTGAATTAGAAATGATATTTTGTATGACAAGTATAGACTTAAACGCAAATGTTGTGGAGATAATAGCAAATTTATGACTTAATCTATTAGAAAACGCGCCGAGAATACCTATAAGTTGTGACGTCATGGCATAAGCCCGTTTAATATAGAGCGTATTCGGTGGGTGCTGGTGCGTGCAGATTTCAAATGCATATAACATCAGAAAAAGAAATCATAAGAAAGTTTTAATGCTAGTTACAGTTGATATTCCTCTGGATTATACTTTTGATTTTCGTAATTAAATAAGAAGATGCATGTTCCTTGATGATTCATGAACACGGTGACTGGAAAAAACAGTAACGAGACAGTTTGTGGCAAAATCAATAGATGTGTCTCTATGCTCTTAAGAAAATAAAGCAAAAAAAAACTTCCAGGATGGTTTACCATAGTTACGTCGGGTCTGCCTTGCGATATGGAATAATACTATGGGGTAACTCAACCGATGCGCATAAAGCTTTCATAGTGCAAAAAAGATGTATACTATATGGGGCCTTCGATCGAGAGATTCATGCAAGCCTATATTTAAATAAAATAAAATCTTAACGGGTCCATGTATACAGTACTGGAAGCATGCAAATTTGTGAGAAATAACATGGAACTCTTTATATAATATATTAGTAAAAGATAATCACAACAAGTGTACGATAACTCATAAACCTTTATGTTTACCAGTAACTAAACTGGCTATTTTTGAGAATAATGCGCTTTCTGCTCTTAGCAAAATTTATAACCACATTCCTAAATCAATTGAGACGTTGCCAACTGATGTTTTTATTAAGGAACTGAGCAAGTGGTTAACAGAAGAATGTTTTTAATCAGTCCAAGATATTTTAGAACACAAATGTGCGAATGTTGCCATGTGACGATATATTATAACTTCAATTGTAGACAGGTTAAGATACCACTCAGTGTTTGTTTCTTTTTTTAGATATTTTATTTTATTGTTGTGACTTATGTAATGATAAGGCTTAATTAATGATTATTTTGTTACATACTTAATTGCTTGCCTTGTTTTCTTATCTCTCCGTGTTCGGGCAGAGTTGTTGTATTTTCTTTTTTTTTATGACCACTACATAGATAGACTCATGTTCAAACCTAGATATAACTACTTACTTATACAAACATTTTGCATGTCACCGCGTGACGAGGTAGGTAGTTCATAAGTCATAAGTAATTTATTTATAATATTATAAATATTACATGTCATCATTATGTATTTTTTTTGTTTTTAATAGGTATTAATATTCATTATATTATACAAGTGCGACACATATTTAAATAAATAAAAAAAACAAGAAAACAACATGATAAATAAAATAAACTAACAAGCAAATAATATTCTTATTGTGGTACTTAACTCATAAAATCTTTAATGTCATAAAAAGAGTGGGTGAGAAGCCACAATTTTAATTTTCTTAAAGAAGTTGAGTTACTACCCGCGCATTTTACATTTACTGGTAGTTTGTTAAATACTTTTGGCCACACGTGAGAGATAATTTTACTTGACTTGGTCAGTCGAGTGGTTTGTTTAAGGAGCTGGTTAATGGACCCCTGTCTTGTGCGAGTTATCTTTTTGCGGGGAAAAGAGTCAATGTTTTCTATGATGAATTGGCAACGATATTTACCTATATAATGCGAGGGCAGGGTGAGTATATTGTTATCTCTAAAGAGATTTTGAATTGGAGTGCGTGGAGGCACAAATGAAATAATACGTACGGCACGCTTTTCTAGTATGAATACACGTTGCCACTCTGTAGCCGTACCCCACTCTCTATACATATATTATAACTAAGAACATCCTATTGTACTCTGTCTTATGCGAATAAAGACAAATAATAGTACATTGTGATACAAGTGAGCTATGTTGATCATTACATCAGAGGCGGAATTGTCACGCGAACCGCAGGTGAGCCTGATAATAGAGCCGAGGATGTAATTATCAAAGCTCACGCGTGTCATACGACGTTTTTCAACACATTTGCGAGGAAAAAATCCTTTTCATAAAATGAAAATGTTACAGGCTCCTAAGTTGTTTCCTTTAGTTATTGATGACAACAGGTTTTTACTCACATACATTTGTACATCTCCAAGAATGTACAGTGTCGTCAATTCTATTTATCACTTTTCTATTCAGTACGAGTCAACATTTTTAATAATATTTAACCAAACACGCATCATCAATGTTTACAAATATTTGTGAAATTACTTACTTACAATGGCGCGCAACAATTTTTTTTTTCGTGAAGTTCGCGCAGTGCGCCCGCAGCGAGGCTTAGATGAAATCTCTAAACAGCCAATACAAAATAAAATAAATATTTTCTTATTCAATATAAATTCATGTAAAATGTTATCAAAATTAAATAGTTTTACTAAATGAAACGTTTATATATCATATCTGTGGGCGACAGAATGTAGTTTGTGAAATGTAGGACCTACGGGCCACGAAGAGAAAGGGTGTTGTATAGTATGTGAACGATAAGGCCTACGGGCCACGAAGAGAGAGGATGTGTAATTATAATTCCTTCACATAAGGACGGCAATTGTGCCCAGATTAAGCTCCTAAAGCAAACGGCTCATATAAGAAGCGCGCAATTTATTTAGGACCTAAGTACCATAGGTACAGACGAAAAAAATAGCTTAAAGTAAAGATAAAGGTACCAGGTACCTCCAGTAATTATTTCATAAAGATCGATAGAGGGAGAACCCCTGATAATTGAGGGAGAGACAGCCAAATTATTTGTAAAGAAACCAACTTGAGACTATATCCCGATCTAGTCCGTCAACAAGGGACATCGGTAACTAGAGTTACATAAAATGTGAAATAAAAATGTACACTACGTATGCATAGAGTTTTATTGCATATTATGGTGCAAGAATGGTCAAGGTTCAGGTTGATTTCTCTGATTGGCTAAAAAGACGGGAGCAAAGTCAAACTTATGCTACCACGTTAATATAAATGTGAAAATTGACGGTCTCACCCGGCCATATCTTCGTAACCAGATAAGGTGCGAAAGCAATTAAGATATCATTAGAAAGGTAAGGTAAATGCCCTTACGTATGTATAATCACTTTTGATAATTAATGTTAATTAAAGCCACTAGGGCCTGGCAAAGCCATTTCATGTTACCAAAGTTGGTAATTTTACGTAAATATAGACTTTCCCAATTTAAACGGGAAAAGCAGGAAAACTAGTAGATATTGTAATGTATAGCTCAGAAATAGTTCTTTTGAAGGAAAATATGTAAAAACCCTTAAGGTTTCCCTGAAAACCAGGAAAACGTAAAAACTAGCTTTTCCATAGTAAAAGTGGGCGAGGTCTTCAAAATTATATCCCCACCACTTTTAATGCCTTAGGGGTATAAAAGAGGCTATAATCGCCGGATAGAATTGTGTTCGCTCAGCCCCACCAGTGGGAGCTCCCAGGAAGAAGAAGAAAGGAAGAAGTAGGGAAATTGTGATAGGAAGTAGGAAATTGTGATAGGGAAAGTTTAATCAGTAGTTTGTGTCTCATTATTTTATTATACCGTTTCATTTATTTTTCGCCAAGTATTATTTTATCGTCACCCACACCCCATCCTTCAACAGTGCAGCTCAGTCTGCGGGATTAGTGCTCCCCTAGAGCACCTGCGCTATCAGAGCGCGTTACGGCCGTTTAAAAACACGCTGAGCGGTTCAACCGCCGCGGTTCACCCGCCGCGGTTGAAACGCGCGGTTCGCCCGCCGCGGTTTTTAAACGCCCCTTGTTAGGTGACTGTGAGGTCGCGAAGGTCAAACCCAGGCCTGTCGCACATCGACCACGTCGTCGCCACGCGTCGTCCACAATATCCAAGAAGAAATAATCAATTAATTCACAAGAAGGATTTAATTTATTTAGTCGAGTAAGAATCCATTTGCCGAGAATTAAAAATAAACCTGTATAACCCGGTCAATTTAAGAATGCGCCGAGTCCATACATACACCTTGCTACAAGGTGCCAACGTGTCTTAATCGGGATATAAACATAACTACACGAGTGTCGTAATGTTATAAAACACGCGTGTTTAATACCCAGGATTAGTTATGAGACTAAAAGCGGCACAATAAAAGGCACGTTACGTGCAAATGTGTTGAAAATAAATAAACGGTATATCATTAAGTGACACGAATTACTCGTAATACCAACAATGAAACAATTAACAAATATAACACTTTAAACTCTCGCGCTTTGTACACATATTTAAATACTGTTTAATCCGGGTCTAACGCGATATTTTTAATTTTGGAGGGTAGTGAAATATTGTAAACCCATATCTCTGTTGACAACTTGCTGGGACGACAGTTATCTGCGACCATGACCGGTGCAACCCGTGTCGAAACGTCAGAAATAAAGGTAAATAAATATCGCGTTAGACCCGGATTAAACAGTATTTAAATAAACAAATACCTGGGTACACATTTGCCGAGCAATGTGTAGTTTCCGAGTCCATCGATACAATTAAATTTGCTTACTTGGAGATGTAAAGAGTCACCCTGGTCAACGAATTAGGTTTGGAGATGTAAAGAGTCCCTTTAGTCAACTAATTAGGTTGTCGGAGACCTTTTACATCATCATAAAGGTCTCCACATTCTAAAAAATAGAAATAAAATGAATTAAAAATAATTATAAATTATAGCTTTGTATGAATAAGAGAACGAGGATCGTAATCAATATCAAGTAGCAATACGATTTAAAACTTATTTTATTGGGTAAAATGAAGCCCTTGAGCTCCCTTTTTCGTGATTGAAGATTCAATTCAAATCTAACTTTTTGGCACGGGATCCCTTTTACAATTGGTTAAGCATGGGACCAAGCGAATGGGCCCGAATCCATTTTCTAGAAGACAAATTCACGTTGCAGTATTGGGTCCCTGTTTGTGTTTGAGCTCGAAGCAATAATATTATAGTTAAATTAAATTGCTAGTTATAAAATAGGGTAGGGCTAGTAACATTAAATATTAGGGATTTCTCATCTCATCATCCTCTTAGCGTTTGTCTCTTAAGCACCTAAACCCAAGATTTGGTGTAGGCACTAGTTTTACGAAAGTGACTGCCGTCTGACTCGGAAAACTAGACCTTGGTGGGATTAGACCGGTGATTTCCTCACGATGTTTTGCTTCGCTGATATTTCTTTCATATTTTTTTTTGTTAAACCCGGGGTTCGATCATAAGACCTTCAGATCGAAAGTGTCGTGCCTTACCGCTCAGCTACAGTGGCTGTATTACGGGATTTGTTCAGACTATGAACCAATAATCTATTTATGCAGCACATCAGGAACTCGTAAAAAATGTACCTTCCCCAAATCAGAATGCCTAAACACGTGCAAGAAAGGCCGTGCGCCCTTAGGCGACCCTCTAAACTAATATGTCACCGTAATGAGGGCTATTCGTGGGTAGTTGCACATCTGACCTTTGTAGTGTGTGGCCTTGAGGACTGTGACCTTTAGTAGTGATGGTAGTGACAATATTATACAGGTGGGTTGTATGGTATAAATACTGGATCTTAAGGAGTCCGATTTTTGTGGGCGATATAGGCTAGTAACCTGTCACTGCAATATATCATTTCCTTCTTAAAGACGAAGCCAACGACTCACAATTGCTAGAAGGCATTGCAAATTAGATTAAATGTGCTCTGCCTACCCCTGGGAATACGGGCGTGAATTTATGTATTTTATAATATATACAACCCCCTATGAGGATATTTTCCAGTAAAGTTGAATAATGTGTTTTGCATCACCCCTGATTTGTCGTATTCTGAAGTCCTTTCACTTATTTTTAGGACCCAATTAAAAAGCACAGAGTTGATACTCACTCCTGTACAATATAAGGCATTTTCCTGTTTGCAGCAATTTCATTAAAGGAGCCTGGCAAAATGTTGTCTAAAATCATACAATATATCCGTTTTCATTACTCTGGGGAATAGTCCTAAACTTTAAACAGCAAAACATTAAACCGCCAGCGATATTGTATAGACAGGACACATACCGGCCGTTTCCAACAGTCCAAAACTGTAATAAAGCGATAGCAATTACATTTAAAGCCCGGTATGCAAAATACTTCAAATTCGCTCCGCAAACAATCCCTACATCCTACATCACTTAATGCGCTGGACCCGGTAGCCCGTTCCAGTGAAATGGGACAATGGCGGTAAGGCGTAGGTGACAATGTCGCGTCGCCGGCCGAGACCGACCGCCGAGAGCCGGCCGCCGACGGCCGAACTGACCTGCGGTGACGTAATACTTACACATCCACTTCCCGCCCGCTCTGACCCCCCTTATTTACAAGGGAGGCACGATGGACCGATTTTCGAAAACCGACAGGACGCGTCAAAAGTTAAAATTGCGTGCTTACCCGCCCAAAAAACCGAAATTAAAAGTCACTCAAGCGTTTTTCAGTCGATCTGCCCCTGACAGAATCAAAGCTGATTACAGAGTAATAACATCCGATAGGATTGTGAAATTTTAAATTTACCTAGTAAGTGTAGTTGAAAGGGATTTTCAGGGGGCGGGAGCGGGGTACATGCGCGGTTGCTCCGGCAGTGAGCGCCAACCGCCCGCCGGGAGCGCGCGTCGTGAGTGTGTCCCTCGTCTTAGCCCACGGCACGGTAACCCCCATACGTTCAACGTGCATAAGTGCAGTGCTAGTGCCCTCAAGAATTGCCATGTGATGTGTTGAAAACAAAACCGATTTATCGCCATCGTGATTACGAAACTTAAATATAAATAACGACGAGTTTGCGTGATTTTGGAACCAATTAGGTTGGTATTATGTTTGGGTTCTGTTTATTGGGCCTGCCGGTGACTGGCACGGGAAGGAACCCAGGTGCCGGAAGTGGCTCGAGATGTCACGTGAGATTAACACTTAAGTGCTGCTCTTAAAACTGGTTTTATAGGTTTCCAGGCGCTCGAGCGAGCTGCGCATCTTCCAACATGTTACGGAACCTTCCTCCATTAAACCTTTTCCTGAATTGTTGACATTAAATAAGATTTTGCCTTATTCACATAAATATGTTTGCACTAAATCATACCCTAGAAGACACCGTCCACTTCTTACCCACTTCAAATATAGGACATTTGTGACAAAACCAACTGGAATAGACCCTTATTTTCAGGATTTCCGAATTAAGTATAAAGACGTTTTTTTTATAATTGAACCCTGTTGAAAAGCACAGTGTCATTTTATAAACGTCATCGTTTGACTGATTTGGGTATATTTTTCCGTAAATACGATTTGTAAAAGGCATGTTGACACGGGTTTTAAACGGGTTATTCAAGCTATATATTTTTGTGAGAGCACGAATAGTACCTATAGCACATTTTATTATATTAACTTAGTTATACGGCTTTATATAATGAATAGACATTATGTGTTGATAAATTTCTTAGGTAAGTATATATATTAAAAAAACTTTACTTACAGACATTGTGTTTATGTGTAGGTACGTGTAGTACTTCAAACGTATTTTTTTCTTGACAATCTTACACAAATCGACCACTAGGTGGTCGTCTAGTACCCATAGTACAAAGATAAGTATGTTTTTTAATGTTACAAATATATGTATATCTTATTACTATGGTAATAAAGTCTATATACATCTCTTTGTAGTCGACTGTACCATGGGTACTAGAAACGATATACTTACATACTTATGTATATAAATAAATACATAAAAAACATCAGACACTCAGGCAGGAACAAATATTCGTGCTCACCACACAAATAAATGCCCTTACCGGGATTCGAACCCGGCTTCGTAGGCGGGGTCTCTACCAACTAGGCTACAGAGGTCGTCACATGCCAGATAGACCGTCATCACCTTGCAAAAGACCGCACTCGTAATAATACCGCTGCCTGCTCTGCAGAGGTGGGCGTTATTTAGATAATTATTTCAAATAAAACCATTTCAAATAAATCTATTCGAAGATAAATTCAATCACAAATAGGTAGGTAGTGCGTTGACAACTTTTTTATTTTGAAAAATTATCTAGATGATGATAACCGACCTCGTTTGTTATTGAAGTAAGCTTATAATAATAAATGTATACAGAATGTCACGTCGGGTCAAACCGTCACACTGACATTCATCTTTTATTTAAAATCCCAACTAATTTATCTAGATAAAAATGAAACTGATCTAGATAAATTCAAAATAACAAATGACGGATTATTTAGTTACTTCAAATAAAAGATGAATTAGTTATCTTCCCGGTTTTTCGTAAATAGATAATTTTTGCCCAACTCTGCTGCTGGCCCCGTAGCATGGATGGCGGCGTTATCACGCGATAAGTGATAGAATAAGCGCGTCGTCTCGTTCTATCGAACGGTGTCAGCCAGGGACGGATGCTCTATCCATGCTACGGGGCCTGGTTGGTATGTGGTGTTCTGTTCCTGGTGGTGGCCACGGTCGCCAGAGCTCGCATGGATGCGCTGTGTTCAATGTAGGAACTTGCATTTGTCTCTAGAGACATCAATGTGTGGTAATGTCTCCTTCTATCAAATATTGCGGAATATCGGCCCTGCATTAAGGCTCGACATTTCAAATTTTCGTAAAAATTAGTTGTTTCGAAACCATTTTATACATTATTTATGACGTAACAATTTAAGGTCGGAAAAAATATATCATAATCTGCAAGAAATCCATTTTAACAAAAGAATGTAGAGAAAAAAAATCTAAAGTTAACCCTATTATTTCACTTGTAACCGGTTTACTGCTCCATTTTTTTATCAGATAACGATGAATTTCTGTAATCTTCTTCATAAAGTAATGAGCAATAACTTCATTTTCTTACTTACTTAAATTTCTTCTCGTTTTCTGAAATATTCCGAAAAACATAATATCCGCGCTTTCGAACACGCACTTCCATCTCGCTCACGCGTATGCTCAGTGAGAGGGAGAGAAGACCATGAACGTGCAGAGCCTTAAGATATACAATACCAAACCATTTTCAGATACGAACTAACTATACTTTTCATACATAATAATGTAATAAGCAGCTTAAAACGGCTTTTCTATAATTAAATAAGCGATATTGTTTGCCCACAACACGTGAGTATAATTGCAAATTGGTGAATCCAATTTGGAGCAGCAATAGTTGCCATTTAAAAGCAAATTCGCTTGGATAATTACATGAGCCTAACAAAATACGATACTTTAGGTATTTATCTATATCTACGAGTATGTAATGTATACCTAGTTTAAGCAAATTTAGTCCTAAGTAAATTTAGAAAATCTCAAGCTCCGACAACAAAGGAATCTGCCGCTGTTACAGTTTCTCCCTTCTCTTCCGTCACCTATTTTGAACTGTATGTAGTTGGTATAGGATCCAATTTCATAAGTACACGTTAAGTTTAAATATGAAACTTAAAAAGGTACATTTTGATTTTAATAGGAAATGGTGAAGTACCTACCTACCTTAACCTACTCATGACATAATAACATAGCACATTCAAAATACGTACAAATAATTATTATGTAAGTAGGCCTCGACGGCTCTTTCACATTTTTATTATTATTTATTTATTTAACATTCACATGTCAGAGCTTACAAATACAATTCATTAATAATGGTATCATTACATGACATGAGTACATAACAACAATGAAAACATAGACAATACAGGGCACACATTTGCCGAGAGATGTAGTCTCCGGTTCCATTAAATTACATCTTATTCATCGGTACCTAATGTCATAGACTATATTAGTCTGTTTATTGTTAACTAGCTGTTGCCCGCGACTTCGTCCGCGTAGAACTTATACTTAGAAAATATAATGCAAACAAACTTCTACTTACCATCTTAAGGGATGATTTCCGAGGCAAAAACTATTTTATATCCTTCGAAGGGTCTCAAATTATCTCTATACCAAATTTCATCTAGGTACATGGATTTTATCCAAACTTTCACCCCCTATTTCATACCCTTAGGGAATGATTTTCGGGATAAAAACTATCTAATGTCATTCTTTGGGACTCAAACGACCTTTATACCAAATTTCATCTAAACGGGATTCATCCAAATTTTCACCCCCATTTCACCCCCTTAGGGAGTGATTTCCGGAATTAAAACTATCCTATGTCCTTTCCCAGGACTCAAGCTATTTCTTTACCAAATTGTATTAAAATGGGTTCCATCCGAATTTTTACCCCTAATTTCACCCCCTTAGGGGATGATTTCTGGGGTAAAAACTATCCAATGTCCTTTCCTAGGACTTAACCTATATCTACACCAAATTTCATCAAAATAGATTACATCCAAATTCCCCCCCCCCCCTTTCACCCCCTTAGGGGATGATTTCCGGGATAAAACCTATTATATGTCCTTCCCCGGGACTCAAACTATTTATATACCAAATTTCATCTAAATCGGTGCAGCGGTTTAAGTAGCTCCATACAAATTTCCACCCCCAATTTCAGCCCCTCAGATATAAAAACTACCCTTTATCCTTCCCCGGGGCTCAAACTATCTGTATACCAAATTTCATCTAAATCGGTTCAGCGGTTTAGGCGTGAAGAGGTAACAGACAGACAGACACACTTTCGCATTTATAATATTAATATGGAAGTATGGATTATTAGTATGGATAGTATGGGTTCTTTCCGCTTGTCTTCCAAATAGAGGTGTAGCTGTAGACTCACTTCAAAAGAAAGAAGAAACGAAAAACTCATTCAAATATCTCAAAATATTACGAAGCTACAACCGTTTTAATGTCGCTTGTTAGAGTGAGAAAACGATCAGGGACCGTGACGTCACTATCCTCGAGCGTCATAGTAAAAAACAATCGTTTCATTATAAAGGTGCGTTTTGCGGAAAAGAGACGCAACAAACCCCCTCCTGAAACTTTATACACTTATAACTTAGTGATTACCTATACGAGTATAGCCTCTTGCGTTGTTTTTTTTCGAGATAATACAACATTATGATTATTTTGTTTAGTGTCTACATCCCTATTTTCGATAAGATAAGATAAAATAAGATTTCTTTATTGTCAGAACTGTGTACATTTAGTTGTTTTGGGTAAAATAAAGTCCAACAGCTTGCCCATTTCGGACGTACAATATTAAACTTAAAGCTAGTCAAATATACTAAAACAATAACAACAATATTATTTCCAAATAATTTTAACCATATTCACACATAAAATATTAATTTAGATCTATCCGACATCCGTATTTTCTTTTAAACCACGAACTTCGGAATTCGAAAATATTCGGGTATCTCTATCTCTATCGCACTAACAAATGACAGGAATGCAGATATACGAACTTCGAGTTTCGGTTTTTCGTGGTTTGGCTGAATACGCAAAGAGCGCGCGCGCGCGTGCCATTCAAAAAAACCAAGTTTATATTGTTCGAATTTGTTGTTACATTTGTACAAATTACGCCTTAATTCGACATTTGCGCATATAAGTGCGCATATCAAAATCGATTAATTTTATATTTGCTTTTGGTACCTATGTGTCTCGTCAATGTATATCGTAGACGGGATTAAAATTATTAATAGGCGAAAGGCAAAGAAATTCCGCCATTTTGTCCGTAGTATTTCTTATTAGTCTGTGATTTTGACGTTTCTTTTAGCTGACAGATGTGGCAGCGATATACTTTAAGAATAATAAATGAAAAATTAAATGAAGTCGTATATTACGGAAAATAAATTAATTGTCGCAGTCGGATAAAAACTATCCTAAGTTGCAGCTGGAATAATAATGTACCTATATAAAATGTTTCATATTTTTCCGTCCATGGGATGCTGAGAACATTCGTACCACAGAAAGCTTTGTTTCAAACTGGCTGATTCTTTTTTTAATTTAGAGATTTATTATAAGTGGAGATGATCATCATCATCATCATATCAGCCGAAATACGTCCACTGCTGGCCATAGGCCTCCCTCAGAGAGTGCCAAAGTGACCGGTCCTGCGCCACCCGCATCCAGCGGACTCCCGTGACCTTGTTAAATGATATTTTTACGTTTTTCGAGTTAGTTTGATTTTGGTAAGTAAGTCACATAGGTGCCATAGCTGACCCCGGGCTCATTTAGGATACAACAGGGAAAAATGCTAGGAAGGTGATGATGAATATTAAGCCACAACTCGTCACATTTACAATTTATTGGTAACTACCAATTTCGATTTTGCCAATATAAATTAAACTCTGTCATTCATATATCTGGATTATGGAACACTCTCTAATGTGTTCAGTTTTTTTAATCATTCAGTTTTTTTTGTTGAATTGTTAGTCGTAAGTGCAAAAATCCTCCTTCGTTTCTTTGGTCTAAAGCAGATATTATTGGTTGTACCATCGAAGACACACTTAACTGACCATTATACCTTATAGCTATGGCGAATAAGGGTGACATATGGTCAGTTTAGTGTGTTACTGTTTGCACAATATCGAATCGTTTCAAACATGTATAAATTGTGTGTGAAAGCTTGAATACATATATGTCATGAAGTGCTTGAACATTTTATATAGAAAACTACTTAGTTCTACACTGCTTCTAGGTTCAGACTACATATTTGCGGACAATCTTACACTAATCAACCTAGGCCCAAACTAAGTAAAGCTTGTACTATGGGTACTAGACGACGATATAGATACTTATATAGATAAATAAATACTTAAATACATAGAAAACATCCATGACTCAGGTACAAATATTCGTGCTCATCACACAAATAAATGATCTTACCGGGATTCGAACCCAGGACCTCTTGCTTCGTAGGCAGTAGGGTCACTACCTAAAGCAGTCGTCAAAAAACTCCCGTGAGACTAAGACATATTAAAAATATATTGAAAACGCGCCGGCAACGCGTGTGCTCATTGACTAGGAATATGACATGCTATAATTTATTCACCATATCGGTATAAAAATCAATAATCCGAAGGTTATCAATAATGCCTTCTTAATGTGGTGCTCAACGCTTTTTGCAACAATGGCGTCCTATATAATAATGACTCAGGGCGATATTTGATTTCGTCTTTTCAGCTCGTGAAGTTTGCGTTATGTAAAAAATCCAACTTTTTCATACACTTTGCTCATTTTAGACTCACGAAAATGTATGAACAGCTGGTTTTTTTAGTATAATAGAAAGTTGGTCCCATAGTAAAAGTTGATCAGAATCATGGATAGATTCACATTTTGCTATTTCTTTTCACGAATTTAGTTTCACCCTGTAGGTGTAGTCTTGGCCTGCGATTTTGTCCGTGTCAAGTACCAAGTCCCACTCCAACTTGTACCCCCAGATTCGTCTCTGTGGGGGATTATTTTCGGCTTGAAAAGTTTCCTATGGTTTAATTCAGGTGATAAACTATCCGAATATATAGAAATTTCGAATGACAATATCTTCTTTTCGTTCGTTTCGGAGGGTGATTTCATGGGTGACATTGCTGCTTCACAAAAGGGATTTTAGGCGAAGCCAGCGGAGCTATCAATGTCAAAGTATCAGCTCATACGAATTAATTAATTAAATTAGTTAATTAGTTAGTAAATGGTAGATATCTTATGATATTTTTTACTTTAAATAAGTGTAACAGTGCCAGATAACAACCAAGAGTGTTTGTGCGAAACAGTTTTGAGTTACATCACGTTTTTGTATATTTGAACCTCAGACCAAGAAAAAAGATAGACAAAGCAACCTAGTGAAGCCGGTTTTCAACCAAGCCAAATAATTTTAGTGCACACTCACGCACATATCTACAAACAAAATTGCACAAACTCTTCAGCAGGTGTCGCAATGCTGTCAAGATGATCTGTTTCGAGTTTTGTGAGTGAGTGAGTTCATTTGTTTATGTGTGCGTGAGCGTGTGCTAAACTTAATTGGCTTGGTTGGAAAACGGCTTCACTAGGTTGTTCGTCATGCTCCGTCTATCTTTTTTTCTTGGTTTGAGATTTGAACGAGCGACTGTCAAACTCAACGGACAAACATTTGATTTCGGGGAGAGTAATTTTATTTGTTTATTTTCTACTATTATGTGCATTGCGCCCAACTTAACATAAAATTAACATTTTGCTCATTTTTTCAGTAGCTTTTCTTATATAATTAAGTATCAAGCTCTAAGGAATCTCAAAGGTATAAGTAACTAATTGTTAGAGACGTCAAACACACAGACAAACACATGCGTATTATTAAATTTACGTAATACTGATAATCAGAAGCTACGTTTGACTTAGACATGTGTAATTGAAGTCGAACTAAATTAATTAACGAGGCAGATACATGCACGATTCATTAAGGCTTCACTATCACGGAATAATGTACAGAAGGCTCACTGCCTTAGTGATGATGGAGTGAGACTTTTTAAGGCAACAAGTTTAGAAAAGAAAGAAAGAAAGAAAATACGTTTATTTAGTATACTATGAAAAGAAAAAAACACAAAAATTACAGACATAATCATAGCATGATATAAGTGGCCAGTATTTTTGTGTCTCGCCATCAAATATTTTTTTGAAATAGATATGTGTGAGGAAAAATCTTAATTGGGGTAAATGTACATGCAGTTTAAATGCCATTAATAAGCACGAAAATTTCTCACTTCTCAGCTGTTAAATGCGATAAAATAACCCCCCTATAAACATGCTTAAGGAAATTCTTTAAACTTCACAAGTCTTCTAGGGTCTAAAAACGACTAAAAGCAATAGCTGGTAAATAGATTGCTTCTAAAACGTTTTATCTGTCCAATCGGTAAGGTGAACGCCAAACTTTGTACCATTGTCAGTCCAAGTCTGTAATTGAATTATTCTGTAGGCGCAAAGAACTTGTCTTTCTTAACTTTATGAAAATGTTTGGAAATTTCGATTCGGTTCCTTAAGTTGCCATCGCTTCGATATTTCTAGGCTTCAATTTGGTTCACCTCCACCATATCTCAATCACATTTTAAAGTTTCTCGCCCGTTCTGGCACGTTGGCTTGGCGCGAGAAGAAGCGAGAGCGCGAAACAGATTTGTGATTAGAATCGGAAGCGATGGATGAAAATATACCTTCTGGTAGGAAATAAAGTTATTCAGTGACAGCTCTAATTGGAACGATGCCTCTTGTAATATATTAACGAAGTTGTACCCTTTGTTCTAGGAGGATTAAGTATTGTTGAAGGCTATGCCCTTTTCAATCGATCCTTCTTACTTTACACGTTTACGATATATTCATCCATTTGGCAGATAATGCTTACAAGGTTCAATAAAAATGGGCCAGCCACCAATTTTGTAATTAGGGTAGTATAGTTAAAACTCATGGGAGTGGTGCCTCGACAACTATGATTAGGTACATGATTAGACAGCTACTGATTGATACGTAGCCGTTTAGAATTGTTGGCGGGGCTCACTCACATCAGTTTAGAATGGGGTAGAATATTTAGTTAACAAAGGAAACAAAGTATAATATGTACTTACTCGTATATTGTTTCAAACCTCACTTTAAACTTACACAGAGTACTTGCTAAGTATTTCCACTTCTGCACTGCTTCACGATCAAAGATGAACTGACCTAGTTGGCGCCATGATGATTAGTTTATAGTCAACAGAAATGGCGGCAACCGGAAGTTCATATTTGGTCTTGATTATTAACAAATCATAAGAAAAGATTTAAATGAGTAATTTGTGGAGTAAAAATCATACATATTTAAAAGGTGATTTATACAATTGTTAACAGTATGTTGATGATAATGTCTTCCTGGATGATGCAAAGGGCACAAAGGTTTCAGATGTGCAGAATAATGGTCGTATATACAACGACAGACCAGCCTAAGCCAGGTCCAGGGTTCAAATTTGTTAGGGTACGTAAAACGCTGGTATCAAAATTGGTCCAACGAAAAACTTATTAAATGGCTAATAAGACTCGTCTATTTTATGCTTCTGTTAGCTATTTTATAATCAACAAAGTTAAATAACGCTAGGAGTGTCAAAATACCGCTCTCTGGCGCCGCGAGTGGCATACGATCTGAGGGTTTAAAAAAGAAGAAGAGGGGCTGATAGAGAAAAGCACCGTTGTTGGCGGGGATGATTAATTGAACTTTAAAAGGCAATGATGTCATATAAAAAAGAGGTAGATACGTTGTCTATACGAAATTCCGTGTTTAAAAATGGCCACCAAATTCTGACAGCATTCGTTTCCATTGACGACGCGAAACTATGGCAAGCCGTGTCAGTTAACCAGGTTTTAGTGTGCCATTTTTGGACCGCTTATAACATATCTACCTATATTTTATATTACATCATTGGTAAAAGGAATGAATATTATAATACTAACTAACTACTAGTTGTTTTGTTATTACTCCTATGATCTACTTTTATATATAGGTACTCTTCTTTTATTTATTTAGAATTTTCCCAGCCTATTAGCCAGGTTATTAGACCGGGAAATTGTTATCAAGAACAAAGTCAAATAAAAACTCGACGAGGTAGAATTTTAATTAAATCATGTTCCGCAACATCTTATTTAACACGGTTGTGACAGATGTCTAAATGTGTACCGGCGTCATTTCACGCCGTGACAGCTGGCACTGTCAAGCCACGATAGTCAGTCAACGTGTTTATAATCACAAGTTAGAATTCATTCACGTCTTAGAAAATCACGTGTATATAGTAGTATTTATATATATATATATTGCATATATACATATCTATATTTAGCCTAATGCTACAAATATACGGTTTAACTCACGTATAAAATGTCAATACGGGCGACATGTTTCGAACCCTTCGGGAGTTCTTCTTCAGTATGAGTGTTCTCGCGACGGTGTCGCTTGAATCACTGCCCGCGCCCACACCCGCTCTGGGGGGCGATTTTTGACTTTCGAGCGCTCGAAAATTAAATAAAAGTAAATACGATCGTAGTGTCAAAACTGCAGGCACTTACTTTGTACCGATAGAATTGAATACGAGTGGTCAATACCAATCGTTTTTCAATTTTCAATCGCTATTTCAAAACAGCATTTCATAATTTTTGACCGTTTTCGAGTGTAAGATTCGAGCGCTCGAAAGTCAAAAATCGGTCCCCTGATTGCCGCGAGAACGAACTCCCGAAGGGTTCGAAACATGTCGCCCGTAGTGACATTTAATACATGAGTTAAACCGTATATCTGTACCATTATTTCAACATGTCTCACAAAAGTTGAGAGTAGGCTTCTTTATACGTAAATTTTCACAATATTTCTTAGGTTAACATGTTAGGATAACTTCAAGCTAATGGTCCCCTGATGGTACTTAAATGGTCACCGTAGCCTACGGGATGCTTGCAACTTCAGCGGGTGTCACGAAGCTTTAAAACTTGATAATAAACGGATATTGTTTCCTTAACCTTTAATTTTTTTTTAATTTATTTTTATAAATTATAAAGTAAGTGCCTTAAATTAAAGATTCGCCAAACTGCGAAGCATACGCTTTTTATGCGCTTTGTTCTATTTTATATTTTTGGAAATATATGTGTGGGTAAGTAATACTAAATTGACTCAAAATCAAAAAATCTAAACACAACATTTATTCTGCAAATAGGGCACTAAACTTATCAATCAATAATTTACAATTCAAAAAAAAGTCTTACAATAATTATTATTTGGAAGTTGCAGTTTAAGAGGATTGTGAAGTGTCGATACGCGGCGCGAGTAGGTATTTAAAAAAAATATATCTGTCTCGCACCGCTCTGCCTCCCGACCCGTATCGTGGGATAGAGAAAGCAAGTCCTGGAGGTAATTGCCTACATTTTCTTGTTGAAATGGTTTCGGGTGATAACGTTTTTACCCCCTAAACCTTAATGAAATTAAATAATTTTGGTATGATTGGATTAGGTACATTTTAATCTATGTCTGTACGTTTTCCTTTTTCAGTTAATCAGTTTAGATTACAATGTAACATTAGCAATAAGGTTTTTTCAATAAATTATTCCTTATTCCTTATTAATTAAAAATAAATAAAAAGATAGACAAAGTCAAAAATATAGATTTTTAGATGCTAATAACTTTTAACGTAAGCAATATTTCTTAAAAATCAAAACGAACAGACCTAGTATTTCACCATATCTACAACATGTCCAAAAATTATAAAAATCGAACGATGTTTACGGGGTGAAAAACGTTATCGCTATTTGTATGAAAATTTACAGGCTCACAATCCTCTTAACATAACTAAATCTCACTAAAAGGGTTTTTTTCTTTAAATGTTTCTTTCTTAAAGAAAACTATATAAAAAAATATCCATCAGGTACATTAGATACAAGGTCTCTATCAGAATTAACAGGAAGTTATGATATCGACTATAGTTAGTCCAGTGATAAAGTGCCAGAATAACGTACCTAATCCCAAACCAATTCCAGTTAAATTTCGACCTTTAGTTACGAGTAAATGGACTCTCAGCACGAGTAATAAACCTGATATTTAAATCAAGTGGCCAGCAATTTAGCAACTGAGTGAGTGGAAAGGACTCAGAAATGTTTAGTAGGTGAGTAGGTGAATTAATCGCCACTCCACTTAAATCCTAATTAGTTTTGAACAGACGCCTGGAAAATTGCTATCGGTTAAAATGCTACTATTGTTTCACAGTAACCAAATTAATTTCAGCTTCTTAAGGTATTTTCTATTTTCAAAGGGTTGAGCCGACGCTAAATGTTTTGTCGTGTTTATTTTTAGGTAGACTTGAATTTGTGGGACGTGGGTGTCTCTGATGACTGGTCATATTTTATTTAAGTCAAACTTGTTAGGAATATTGCACGTAGAACCGATGGCGTGGGACAAGTTGTCGAGTGGCGACCACGAACCGGAGGGCGCAGCGCGGGTAGACCCCACAAATTGGACTGATGACCTGGTAAAGGTCGCGGAAGTCCGCTGGATAGGGGTGGCACAGGACCGGTCATTGTGGCACTCGTTGGGGCAGGCCTATGTCCAGCAGTGGACGTTTTCGGCTGATACGATGCTGATGATGATGATGCCCAGAAGATATTGTTTAGCTCCTAACGTATACCAGGGATGTTACATACACAGTGCAAGTTATAAAACCTTGTAAAAATCACAATATTATAAATGCGAAAGTGTCGTCTGTCTGTCTGGCTGTTTGTTACCTCTTCACGCTTAAGCCGCTGAACCGATTGAGATGAAATATGGTATGAAAATAGTTTGAATCCTAGGAAAGGATATAGGATAGTGTTTCTCCCGGAAATCATCCCCTGAGGGGGTGAAATGGGGGATGAAAGTTTGTATGAAGCTACGATATAAACGAGTTCCGCGCGGACGGAGTCGCGGGCAGAAGCTAGCTATATATTTAGTCAGATTAGGAACAGTCCAATAACGTAATGGATCCTTACGTCATATAGGAGGGATGGGAAACTTTTTTATCATCTAATAGATATTTAATGACATTTTAATGGATTTTTACTCATCATTTTCTATTCATTTTAGGCACATTTACGAATGTATTACTATTTTTGGTATGCGGGAGGATTGCAAAAAAACTTTACATAGTAATTAATCCACCCATGTATTTCTTTCTTGCGGGAGTCCGCTGGATGCGGGTGGTGCAGCACCGGTCATTGTGGCACTATTTGGTGGAGACCTATGTTCAGCATTGCACGTCTTTTGTTTCTTGAGCCATTTCTTTAACAACCTGTACGACACGAAGTTTACTTTAATATGGTCCCTAAACATTCTTCTTGGCCTCTCTCTTTTCGTATCTCTTCTATTTTGTTTTCGTATCTCTTCTACTTTCCCTTCCACAATGGTTTTGATGTATCCGTCGCGTCGTAAAAGGTGGCTTTCGTCCTCTATTTTCAAAAGGTGTCAGCAGTTTTCTCTTTGTTTCACCATGTTAAGCACCTCTTCGTTAGATTATTACTCAGCGCAGCTAATCTTCTCCATCCACCGCCGGTACCTTGTTACAAAGGCTTCTAGCCTGTCTCTAATGAGAAGATTATTTCTATGAGTTCTAGTTCGTCGGTACACTCTTTTCAGAGTGGTCATGACCATTATGGGGGTTTTGGCGGCAGGAGACCAGTGAAACACGCAGCGATCGATATAATAATGAACATTTATTTACAAACGTAAACTCCTTATATACCTTTTCCCGCGAGCACAAAATGCATAGGACGGGTACATGAGAATACCAAGATTTCCATCCACCCGACGCGAAAATAAGTTGCACGAGAGCAGCGCGCGATATCTTGCCTCTCGCTCCAACCGCTGCGTAAATACCGACGCAGCGTTAGCGCGCGCCTCTAGTTCATCACCACTCACACCTCAGATTCGGTTGAAACCGTTCAACCAATCTCACTGGAGCGCAAACTTTTAGAGTATTCCAGTGTTTACCCCTTCCCGCGTGGTCGTGCCGGAGGTTCCCCTTGGATTTTCCCCAAGCTACCCTCCAACCACGCAGTTCGACTGCTATATTGGGTTCGTCCTATCATAGCAACAGTCAGGTTAAAAAAAAAAAAAAAAAAAAAAAAAAAAAAAAAAAAAAAAAAAAAAAAAAAAGCGCCTCAGTTGCCTCCGGCCGCCGATGCACGCGCATGTCCCATACCATTATGTAGATTTTTGAGTGACCCCGTTGTACGACACGCCGCCATTCTTCCAGAGCCGCTTTCCAAGAGCATTTGTTTAACGTACTAGCCGTCTTCGCTTTTATCTGGTCGGTCCGTTTCATTGGAGACCGTCGCCTAGCCTCTGGTGCTTTCTATTTTCCTTGCACAACAAGACGTTCTATAGACGCTCCGTCTCGCTCGTCTGGATACATATCCAAAGAAAGTAATGGCGTGAATTGGAAAATATCGCGTTTTTTGAAACGCCGTTCTGACTAGATTAGGAAAAAATAAGGACTGTTTTTCAGATATATGATTCTTGAGTATATGATTGTTTATCTGGTGCAGTCGATGCATGATGGCTTAAAATTTCTCCGGTAAAAAAACCAAAATTGGGTCTTTATTTTCCTTTTTAGGGTTCCGTACTCCAAGAGTAAAACGGGACCCTATTACTAAGACTTCGCTGTCCGTCCGTCCGTCCGTCCGTCCGTCCGTCTGTCTGTCACCAGGCTGTATCTCAAGAACCGTGATAGCTAGAGAGTTGAAATTTTCACAGATTATGTATTTTTGTTGCCGCTATAACAACAAATACTAAAAACAAAATAAAATATTTTTTTAAGGGGGGCTCCCATACAACAAACGTGATTTTTTTGCCGTTTTTATAGATAATGGTACGGAACCCTTCGTGCGCGAGTCTGACTCGTACTTGGCCGGTTTTATTTAACTCAGCCTACTCAAACAATACAATGTTTTAGGACACACTCAAGTTTATATGATGGTACTTTCCTTATCTAAAATCTCACTTAATGGAATATGAATAATACTTCTCTTAATGTATAAATTTATCGAAATTTGTCCAAAAAAGCATTTCCCGAAGATTGCACATCTTTTTTTCTCGTATGCGGATGGCATAAGCGTCTCTCACAAGGGGGCGTGCGTTTCGCTAATCGACTCGAATCAAGGCAAGAATATCTAGAGATTAGATAAGACAAGATATCTAGAATTTCTTAAGATATCTAGAGTATTCGTCTCCTTGCTTGAGGCCTGCTCGCAGAATAAATATTTGAATTTCGAAATTGTAACGTAACCTTGCTGAAACTAAACTTATCATAAACTTCACAACCCTTGCATCGTTTACCTTCGAGACTGGGATCAATCAAACTATCCAAATATACCGACTAGTTTCTCGCGTGATTACTCGCCTAATGAAACCTTCTACCCTATCATAATTACCATAGCCCTTATATCAACGATACAAGAACTATTTTCCAATACCTATAATATCTTGTTACTTTGAATGGGTAATAGGCGCAGTGTTGATCCAAAAAGTCGTATGTTCATTACGTAAAACTAATGCTAGGATAATGACTTTGTTACATAGACGTAAGGTTTAGTTTCGCCTGGCTTGTTTGAATAATTCTACTAGGTCTGAGTTTCATATTGACATATGGTCTTTTGGATTGAACACAATTATAAGCGTTTTCGTGTCGCTACGAATGTCTGCAATCGTAATCGGAATATCGGATACCTAATTGGTGACTTTTAGAGTTATTTATATACTTTGTAGGCTATTTTTACTTTGTTATGGTGTTTCAGTTGATATTATGCTATTGTTACTTTGTGGGTACCTACTTTGTTACCTACTTAGCTATAATTTTGGTATAGGTTCAATATTTTATTAAATCAATTTAACAAAAAAAAAATTACGACTAGTTCTAGACAATAGTAATGTTTAAACATTAATTAAACGATTGTTTTAAATAATTTATAACAGGCATTATTAGGCGACCGGGTACGGGTGCCTAAGATGTTTCACTAGCAACATTCTTTTTTAAATAGGTTTTTTTCTGTTCTAACGCAAATAACATTAAAGTTTTTTTAAATATTTCGTTTGTTAAATAAATCATTAGCAGTCCTATGAATGGCTTTTCTTCATTAATCATACTGTAATTATTTTACACAGCTTTGAAAATAAGGTGGGCCCTTATTAGGCGACGGTACCTTAGTACATGTGTTAGAAAGAAACAAAAGCCGATTTCAACTGACCGAGGCTTGTCGAGTTATATCACTAAGCGTATGAATGAGTATTATGAAAGCAGCCAATGGTTCGGAACATTTTTCATTCGCTCGATTTCGTTTTTTTTTTCGCTTGATTTAGTTTTTCCTTTGCTCTATTTATCACAAATATTTTCGCGTTTTTTCGTAGTTGGCGAGCAAGCATTTTCTAACATTCGTTTACAAACGAATGTTAGAAAATGCAAACATTAACTTTGTCAGGTGAGTCACGAAAATTAGCTGCATAAATGTATGGCAAATTTTCGTGACTCACCTGAAAAAGTTAACGTTTCTTAATTTTACCTTAAGGCGACGTGAGCTCCAAAAACTGATTTTTAAAAAATCGTAGCTCTTGTTTGGATTATAATACGGCTGTCTTAAATTTAATTAGCAATCATGAGGCCTTTTTCAAGGGAAATCAGCTATTCAAATCCTGAGTTTTTGACTTTCGGTCGATAGAAAAAAATCACGAACATAGGTCTAAAATACACTTTAAAAAATCATAACAAATTATGCACAACAGCTAAACATATTAAAATTGGTTCTAAAAATCGGCAATGTCATGTTTGAGGGAAATCAGCTATTACTTTTTTATTTATTAAAACGCACAAAAAATTAAAATGAAAAAGCATGATATCCGCGCTTCCAAACGCGCACTTCCATCTCGCTCACGCTTATGCTCAGTGAGAGGGAGAGAAGACCACGAACCTACGTCCCCTTAACTAGGGTACACTTTATTTGAAAACAACCCTTGTATACTTTGTATCTGTTTGTAAACAGCAAGGGGGGTTATTCAGACAACTTTTGCATTTCGACTGGATATATATATGCGTCACGCGCTCGGAGGTCATGACATTACATCTTGCCATTGGTCACAGCAACTGGCAATTTTTTTTCCTGCATTTCTTCTTATGTTGGTGGGGGGGGGGGGGGGGGTAACTAGTTACCAATAACTAATGGTATTGTACAGTACTTATTCATATCAACAGGTTGCTTAAAGTTTGACATATGTAATTAAAAAATAAAATAAAGAAAGCTCACTATTTTACGAATAAAATTTATGTATTTTAAAGGTCAAGAAAATATAGCATAAAATAATATTAAGGCTAGTCAGACACTTGAATAATAGAGTTACGAAGCAGACACGATATTTGTTAAATGTTATTTGAATAAAGTTACCAAGTTCGCAGACCTTAATTAAAATTAACATTTCACACCTGAACAAAACGCTTTCGTTAGTAAATAATAAATAAATCTAACAATGCAGTCAATGCAAATTAAACCCTATACTTACAATCACACGATACAATTTCCGTTTCATTAAATCAGTAAAAGAATTTACATAGCGTGCGTAGACCAATGACATACAGCAGAGTTTGAATATATTGAACTTTATTTATAAAGCCATAAGACGCGATTTGTTTAGCATTAAGGCTTCGTAGCGTGCGCGTATAAGCTCGTAGCACGGTTGTTGCTACGGCGTAGCAAATCTAAGGTTGTTGACGTGGCTACGACAATTGAGAACCTAATGAATACAAAGTTTGAAGTATTTGAACGTCTTAAGTTTGAAACGTATTTCTATTTGGGGAATTGGTTTCAATTTATTCGTTTGAAGTGATTTATACCATACGATTGTATTTTACTTGTAAGTACCTAAATGCTGAAAGAGAAACTTGCACATTTATTGCGCAAAGGTTTTTGTTTACAGTGTTTATAATGAGAGCGAACACACTCAAAGGGGGGAAGGGGGTTGCACCAAACCGTTTGTCAGCTGTCATTACAAAGTTTGACAAGTTTGGAATGACAGCTGCCTCCGCCATATTTAAGTAATCGTAAGTTGGTGCAACCCAGCCTAAATTGACAACATTTCATAATTTTAAGTCCATGATTTGACTAGCTCCTTGTATTCTACTCGAAAAGAGGAACAAAGCAAGGTGCCTATTCTGCAGTAGAATTGGATTTACTATGAATGCATTTTTAAAGAATCGTAAAAAATTGAAGATAAATAATACTGAAAATATAAAACTACCAGCGTGTTCCTTTTTTTGAGTAGAATACAATGAGTTAATCGAACTTAGGGATAAAATTTATGAAATGTTGTCAATTGGTTAAGTTTACTACATATAAGTCCTGTTAGAACAAATTGAATAAGCTTAAACTCAGTTCATTGACAGTTGAGGCGTGTAGAAGCGAGTGAACCTCAGAGCATAGAATACTAGAGAGAGGACAAGCCGCCGGCGGCCGTGTCGCAGTTGTTAGCTCAATTGGCATACTCTGCCATACGCGTGCTGATCGCAGAGAATATTACGTTTTTTCCCAAAATGTCTGATATGATGCGCGTTTATTGTCAAAAAAGCGTGTAGGTATACAAGTGTGTGTGTTTTAGATGTGTGCGTGCTTTGTCTTGTCATTTACTTGTGATTTGTGTGGGTTAATGAACTTGCGACAGGCGTACTCAATACAAATCGGCCAGCATGCCCGATCTCCTTATATTCATACATCTGTGGAGCGAACGAACCATATTTAAACATATACCGGCAAGCGGCCTTTTTTAATAGGGTAAATTAACTTATTTCTTTAACTTAACCATGACCTTAATGTACTGAATTAGCTTAAATTCTGACTTCATAAATATTCTAACAAAATTAAAATTGCAAGCAATGTACAGCAAAGTAAATTCACAAGACGTAAGAGTAAATGACAGCTCTTCATACTTTCTTTGTCTAAAATGAGGTCATACACCTAGTACATTGAAGGTTCGTATTTTGGAAATTTATTGTGCAGTTATTTTACATAATTATGATTTGCTAATACATGTAAACAATTGCTAATAGAACATATTATTATCAGTTTTAATAAATGCCCGCGTGCCAGTAACACACTGCATAAATAATAATTGATACCGAAAACGATGACCAAAAAGTAGAACCCAAAAACAATTACCACAGCCCTAATTACGTTCCATTTTTCGGAATTCTGTGTGCCACCATCAACTACTAATTAGTAATTAGTGGGAACGAACACACAATAGGTACTTACAGTCAGGGGTATTAATATACGTGCATAAATAAGGACATAAATATCTGTAAGTACACGCCTTTATGACATTGGCAACATCCTGTACATATATTTATGTCCTTATTTATGTACGTATTATAGGGGAGGTCAGTTTGGAATCAAACAAATATCACTCTCTATGTGTTTTATTATCCAATATCCATTATTTTCATTCATTATCCAGTAGTTGTACAATATTTATTAAATCTTTACAAATCATGTTGTAATTCCCATCAACGCCTTCTCCCCGCGCTTATCAACTCTGACATTGACAGTTTGAACTGTCAATCATTGCCTTTTTAAAAACGTCGCTCACAGCCAATGAGGCCCTAGCCGTCGCTTAACTGCCATTACGAATAATGCAAATAAATGAATATGTACTAATAAATAGTAATATTAGTAATTAAAAAGCCGTAATTATTAATAGAAATATAACGTAACCTAACAGTATATTACATTGTACCGTACCCCTGACTGTACTCGTACTTGTAAAGAAATGACTACGTCACGTTAAAATTGTTGCCGAATCCGAGAATTTTTCACTAAAGCTCAATTTCAACAATCTGCCGTTCGCTTAATTAACAAATTCATGAATCGTTATATTCTGATCGGGAATTTTGAGCGCTAGAATAACTAACTGCTAAATCGCTACTTAATTAAAAACTGTAATCCTCGGCTTCTTTGTAAAGCAAACACTCTTAATATAAAAACTCGTTTGATTTCGCGGCTGTTTTGAACGAGCGAACGAAGCGAACGAAATTGTCCGTTTCAGATTGGGCCAAAATTCTTTCGTATGTCCAGGTGTCCAGATGTCCCGCTTCCCGGCTGTTCTTCTCTACAGGTCGTCTTTGTCAACCGATTCTCTTGAAATTTTGTGAGCAGGTTTAATAATTATAGATATCTAGGTATATATATTTTTTGTCGATACAGTTTTTCGTTTTTTTTTAAAGATCGGTTTACATGTTTTACAGCTCACGGAACAACGTATTCATAATTTTATCTATCCAAATATCATAAACCCTCCATGATGCGTTCAAGAACCGCACATTATGGTCACCATAAAAATAGACTGTTTTGTTAGAACAAATTTCTTATCTGTGAAAATGTTAGTATTGCTAAATAATAACATCGATTTCGATAATATTATTTCATTCAAATTTCGAACGTCTCAAAAACAAAGAAATTTGATTTAACCTATATTCTAATATCAGTCGAGATGACGTTTAGTTCGAAATGAATTGTCAATTTGCATACAAATTTGACAAATGTCGCACGTAAGTAAGATATCGAACGATATGACAGTTGGATCCGACTCTAGTTTGTCTCTGAATTAAAAAAGAACTATGACAGCTGCCAGAAAACAACGCCGCGATGCCGGTCATAATATGCGGCTCCTGAATGCATCATGGAGGCTTATGATATGTGGATGGATAAAGTAGTGTATGTAACTATACATAATTAGGCATTAAGATACTCGTGTGATGTTATTAACCCACCCTCGTATTTAATGCCCTTCATTATGTACAGTCACATAAACTACTATAAAATAGTTACTAATATTAATCTAAGTATTATTACTAACAATAATGATCCATGTTGGTCCCTGAATAAATGAATTGAATTGAATTGAAAATACTCCCTACATAACAAACATATAGCTAAGAGCCAACTCGACAGACAAGACTTTAGATAAAAAAGAACCGGACAAGCGCGAGTCGGACTCGCCCACCGAGGGTTCCATACAAAATTACAAATGCATAGTTTCAGATTTTTCCCTGTACTTGAACTATAAGACGATATTACTTGCCAAATTTTATAGTTCTAGGTCAACGGGAAGTACCCTATAAATTTTGATTCCTTGAGTGTCAAAATATACTTTTTTTGCGGTATAAACTGCCGTACCTTTTTAGGGTTCCGTAGCCAAATGGCAAAAAACGGAACCCTTATAGATTCGTCATGTCCGTCTGTCTGTCCGTCCGTATGTCACAGCCACTTTTTTCCGAAACTATAAGAGCTATACTGTTGAAACTTGGTAAGTAGATGTATTCTGTGAACCGCATTAAGATTTTTACACAAAAATCGAAAAAAAAACATTAAGTTTTAGGGGTCCCCATACTCAGAACTGAAACTCAAAAAATTTTTTTTCATCAAACCCATACGTGTGGGGTATTTATGGATAGGTCTTCAAAAATTATATTGAGGTTTCTAACATCATTTTTTTCTAAACTGAATAGTTTGCGCGAGAGACACTTCCAAAGTGGTAAAATGTGTGTCCCCCCCCCCCTCTGTAACTTCTAAAATAAGAGAATGATAAAACTAAAAAAAATATATCATGTACATTACCATGCAAACTTCCACCGAACATTGGTTTGAACGAGATCTAATAAGTAGTTTTTTTTTAATACGTCATAAATCGTAAACAGCAATTTATTTCACGGAACCTTTCATGTGCGAGTCCGACTCGCACTTTGCCGCTTTTTTTACGTTAACTTAGAATTTTGATTTTTTTACAGCTTCAAGGGACTGAGTAGACCTGAGTATATGGTTAATTTCAACTCGATACCTCCGCGCGTTCCCTAGATAAAAGGCCGTGACAGACATACAGACGGACAACAAAAGGGTAGGGTAGGGGGTGCTGTTTTTATCCTTTTTAGGTACGGAACCCTAAAAACTGCACTCGTATTTGTTAAAGCATTTGATGATGAGAGCCAAGATACAATATACACCCTCTTTTTCGTCGGGGATTAATCAATTCTACATTTATAGTAGTTTATGTGACTGTACATAATGAAGGGCATGAAACACGAGTGTGGGTTTATGAAACGAGCCGAAGGCGAGTTTCATAATAACATCACACGAGTGTTTTAATGCCTAATTATGTACAGTTACATACACTATCTTTATCTATCCACATATCATACGCCTCCATGATGCATTCAGGAGCCGCATATTAAGACCGGCATGGCGGCGTTGTTTTCTGGCAGCTGTCATAGTTTTTTTTTAATTCAGAGACAAACTAGAGTCAGCTCAAATTATCATGCGACATTTGTCAAATTTGTATGCAACTTGACAATTCATTTCGAACTAAACGTCATTTCGACTAATATTAGAATAGAGGTCAAATCGAATTTCTTTGTTTTTCAGAGATGTTCGAAATTTAAATGAAATAATATTATCGAAATCGATGTTATTATTTAGCAATAATAACATTTTCACAGATAAGAAATTTGTTCTAACAAAACAGTCTGTTTTTATGGTGGTCATAATGTGCGGTTATTGAACGCATCATGGAGGGTTTACGATATTTGGATAGATAAAAATTTTAACATCACTAAATTAGCCAATGATTTTGCTCTAAGCGTTCACTTTAAAACCCTTATTCAGTTTCATTTCTATTCTCAAAACTAACATTTCCCCAATAAACTCCCAGGTATAAAGCTGAGCAATAAACCAGACAGCAATAAGCTAGAACTAGCGCAGGTTTAAACTGGTCTAGATTAAAAACCGACAGTGGCTCGCATGAGCTCAAATAAAATATGGCGCTATTGAATATTCAGACTGCCCGGACTTGGCCCATTTTTCACGAGCAGGAAATTAAATCTCGTTATTGTTTTAAAAGCGGCGGAGTTTGGGAGGTGGGTTTTTGGATCTAATGATATTAGAATGTTGGGATGAATGTTGGGATTATCTGGATAGGCTGTGACTTTGCCTGTTCGCACACGTTAATAATACGATTATTCATGGCCATTAAGGCTATTTTAAATATAATGGCGTTAAAGATCATTTTGTCTTTTTTTGTTTGTAGAAAAAAAAACACATTTGACATTTTTAACTTCCTGAACAGGAGTGAAAAAATAGTAGGACAATATTCTACAACACGGAAACTATAAAAACAATAATAGAAGGAAATATATAAGAAGAGAAACCGAGACGCACTTAAATTGAGTAAAAAGAAGCTTTTCTTCTCTTACGACGTTTTAGAGAAATAATAGAAATAGTCCGTAAGCCCGCTCCCAATATACCTACGTCTCAAGAAAAATTGGCCGGCCACCTTTGGCACAGTCAGCCAAGTACTTCCGGCCATTTCAGGACGGACAGACCCTGGTTCTCTCTACGATTAAAGGGCTAAATGATACCACATGTCTCCTACTGATGTCACATGACGCAAATATACATGTAAATTTTAAGTGCGATAAGCTTCCGATTCTTACTCAGCACAACTTTATCGACCGTGTGCCATGCATTTTATCGTGTTGTCACGAGACGTAGGTATATTGGGAGCGGGCTTACGGACTAAAAAGGCAGTGTGTAGAATAGGTTAGAAACTACTCCGCCGAGAAGAGCCTGGCTCTTAAATACATGATGATACATAAACTCATATTTACGACATGTTTCCAAAAAAACACACTCGCTCAACTTGACATGGGAACACCATACTCAATATGACACGTAAGAGATTTTCTTCTTTGGTTACGTTATTTTTTTGCTTTTCTAATTACCAACGTTCGACGCACGCACAAAAGTCATGTCAACCAATACCTACTTCAACTATATTACAGCAATGAGCCAATCAACTATTTTTAGTTGCTCGTTGCCATGGTTATGTCTTCGGGGTCACTCTTTAGAACCAAGATTTTATACATTTTATAAATATCAAAGCCACTCATCATCATATCAGCCGAAAGACGTCCACTGCTGGACATAGGCCTCCCCCAAGGAGTGCCAAAGTGACCGGTTCTACGCCACCCGCATCCAGCGGACTTCCGCGACCTTTACCAGGTCATCAGTCCACGTGTTTTTGTCATATTGGTCCATTCCATAGCATCTCCTAAGCATGTCAGGAGTCCAATATATAGTATTTTTTCTTAGACACTCTGTTACTATTGTCTCCTGACTTAACTGCGGTAGAATAACAACCAGAAAAAGTTTGGGCTTTGCTTAGTTTGTGACTAGGTTGATTTGTGTAAGATTGTCCAAAAATATATTACAAAAAATATTTTAAACGGCCTCCGTAACCCAGTGGGTAGTGACTCTGCCTACGAAGCTGGAGGTCCCGGGTTCGAATCCCGGTCAGGGCATTTATTTGTGTGTTTATCACGAATATTTGTTCCTGAGTTATGGATGTTATATATGTATATAAGTATCTATATGTATTTATCTATTATATATATCGTCGCCTAGTACCCACTACACAAGCCTTATTGAGCTTACCGTGGGCCTAGGTTGATTTGTGTAAGATTGTCCCGTAATATTTATTTATTATTTATTTATTTATATATTTTTTTTTATTCTATATTTGTGTCATCATTCTGACAAGTTTAATATAATAATATGAAAGTGTTCCAAATCCTGCCCCCATAAAAGCGGTTAAAGCCATAACAATTATCTCTTCAACCGCCAATAAATTATACAATACGTCCAACAGAACGCTAATTGCTGTTGCCGTGAAATTTACTTCGGGGACCCTATTCGACATTGCGTGAGAGATCTGTGAATAGAAAAATGCACACTAAGATTATAAATGTAAAAGTAAATACCTAACTTGGTATGTCTGTTAAATTGGCATGCAGACATCTTAAGCAGTAAGGATTTTTTTTTTGAAACAGGCAGAGGAAGGGGAATTGTAATAGACCGATCTGACGCTGGCAGAGTCAGGGGCATAGGTGATTAGGGAATATATACACCGTGGAAGTTAATAACCCGAAAGATTTTAACCACGCATTCCTTATGTCATTAGTTAGGAGCAAAAAATGTTATATGAAACCCCGTCAAATCCTGCTTAGTTTTGAAGATATTATAATTTTCATGTAAACTATTTTTTATGATTACCAAAGTGCAGTAAGCTCTTTTGATAAAGACGCCTACCGATGTTGCCAAGTTTCGCGTCGTTATTGACATATCTACTACTAAATTAATACCTATATATATATATAGGAATATGGCTTCTTTTATAAATGTGTTAGATTAATACCTAATTACGACCATTAAGGGCAAGTTGCACCACCAACTTAGGATTACAGCCGATCAATGTGAAATATGGCAAGGGCAGCTGTCATTCCATAGAAACTCGTCAAATCTTCCAAACATTAAGATTATAACGAACACTTACAGACGGTTTGGTGCCCATCCTAAGGCTTTGAGCATTATGCTATTCATGTCCACATTAAAACACGGCCCTTTAAAATCGCAATGCCAAACACAAATGGTTACCTCGGAGCGCCAATCAGCAAGCCATAAAATATTTCGTGACATTTATTCCAAATTTTGACGACTGTAAAGTTGGGGCATAAAAATTTTACGGCCACTGCTAATAGTAAATCACATTGAACAAATACAGAGGCGTCGGCTCAGAAAACTCTGATGCCCGGAAAAGGGTTGTCACGGAACAATGGTCACGGAAAGTGGATTTGGATTTTTCCACTGAAGCTCATCTCATCTACATAGATGTTATATGGAAACTATCATTACCCCGTTCAAAAAACCGAGAGAACGAGTTTTGATTTCAATCCATAACTTTTTTCTTTTCAGAGTAGATTGTTCACAAAATGGCGGATTGTCGAACCAGAGGAATGATGTTTTAGGTGTTAGATGAAGTGTTTAACTACTAAAAAAATATGTACTTATGGTCAATTATTTTATTTTTGCGGGTACTTTTTCCCTCTGGACGGTGAATATTGACCCTATACATATAGGCCAAACTAACCCTTTGATGCTGTGAAGTATTATGGACGAATTGCATTCGAATAGCTATCTAGTTAGTTCAAGCTATTTTGTCAGCAAGTGTCGCTGTAGGCTTACTACTGTCTCAAGTGTTATTTACTTACGCAGTGTTAGATTATTATGTAATTTGTGCGCTAAAATAAAATAAAGTTTATTATATTATCCTGACAGGTTGGTACTCCCTAATATGCGTATGAGAAGTAAAAGTTGTTACGCAATGTGCATTAAAATATTTAACCGACTGCCTGACGAGCTTAAAAAACTACCACTCAATAAATTTAAAAACAAACTGTTCTCTTTTCTTGTTGAAAAGCACACCATGAATGAGTTTTTAGATACGATAATAAATCAATAATTTCATAATAGGGAACATTTCACAAAACTCTTCGTAGGTGGCGACACTAGCAGCGTTGACATTGTATCTCGTTCCCACTTGCGGTATTGTCTATGCAAGCATCCTTGTCACTCATTTGACAATCAATTGTGCATGTGTGTGTGAATCCCTATATTCCTATACTGTTTTACTATTAGTGGTAGTGATGCCTCTGGCGGCAGAACATTGCAGTAATGTTCCCTATTGTTGCAATAGTCCACATTAATGGATTAACGACTTTGCAACACACTTCAAATGCATGTTAATTTTTAAAATAATTATTTTGATTAATCTTAATTTTAGTATAATGTCCATTTGCATGGCTTTTTAAGGTCTAAATGTGTATGGCTCTATAACTTATCTTGTAACACCACTTGTCTACCACATTTAATGGCAAATAAATATTTACATCTCTATTTCTATTATTATTTAGTTGTGTAGTGTAGCCTATTCAATGTAAGCGTAAAAGGACCCTTAGTTATACCTCAAGGTTTTTACTTATATGCTATGACCTATACATAATCTGTTGTAGTATCATCTTGAAAACGTGTTGAATATACCCTGACCTCAATCACACCGCCTGAAGCGTTCAAAGGACGCGTCACAGGCTAGGACACACAATCCGGGCTTCCTACGGCTGAACGCGGCCGCAGTTTTAAAAATTCAGGGCAAAACCGGCCTAGCGTCGCAAAAGTATAGATTGCGACCACATACCTACAATACATGCTGTATACAAATTGATAGGGTCGTCATACACAGTGTATAAAACAAAATTCGTCTCCCCTGTGGTCAAAGTTAAGAGCTTACGTGCATATAAATGATGTTTTTATCGCACAATAATAATATAAGAGAAGACACCGTTTAAGCGGATTAAGAGTCCGACCAAAATTAGGCTTTGTAGCTCTTAACTTCGACAATGTTCACAGGAAAGACGCGTCCGCCGCACCTCGCAGTTTGTCTCGGAAACAAATGAATGCATCCAAATGGATGGGTGTATTGTTTTGACTACATTCACGGGCAGGCAACGTCAGCTGTCATTGTGTCGTCATGCGTGTTGTTTCGACATTTACTAAATTGTAGCTGGTAGCGAATATGTAACCTAGTTCCTTTGCTTCAAGTCTCACATCTACTTGTACTAATCTGGTTACGGTTAATGTTATATGTTTGTGTTTGTCATCTGTTTTCAGGAATCACCCCTGTTTGTAAATTTTAGTAGCCTAGTATATGTCTACCCTCTTTCATCTGTATCATGCAAAGCTGGACACTTGATACTGGCAGAATTGTGCTTAGGTTGCACAGTATCCATAGCCAATAGAGTGAAGTGAACTAGCGCGGCATTTGTCTCGGCAAATGGATGCATCCAATTGGCTTGACGTGGTGTGTTTCAACGTGAGTTTTGGCATTCAAGTTCCATTCGGATTCGGAGTTGCCGCGCTGCTATGGCTACCCATCCGACTGGATATTGAACGGGCTGCACCGATCATGTTTAAACGCTACAGTTATGATATTAATGGACCGATTTCGGCGCGGTGCCGGTCCAATCGGATTATTGGAGCGGTCGTGAATGACCCGCTTTTATAAAAGAGGTTGTTGGGGAAACATTGTCACCATTCGCTTTCGCTTCACCCGACGTGAGACGCAATGGTTAGACATAAAACTCACAGTAGCACAGAATAAATACACTTATGTCCAATATACTAAAAACACTGTAAATTTTATTAGACTCCTCTGTTTCATATGAAATTGAAACTACGTTTTTATAAACTGCGCAAATTCAGAGCCGGTTTGCAAAAGCAATATTCCTCTTAACACTTCACAACACAAATTGAATTAAGTTTTTTTTGTTTAAAATTTTGAGCTCGTGTTTTTACACTGGAAGCTGTTTCGCCCACCGTATTTTCTTTTCAGTGCATTTTAACAACTTTTCTTTTACCAACTTAAGGCCTCTCACAGACTGGCGCGGCCTGGCCGCGGCGGGCAATAGTAAACTTGTTATTAGCTGTCAAATTTACTATTGCCCGCCACCGCAGGCCGCGTTAGTGTGAAGCATGCCTAAAAGTGACGAGACGTCTAAAATCTCGTTTAAAAATGAAAATTCTCTAGCCACCCAAAAGCAAATTTAAAGGTCCCTTCTTGGAACAATGTTGCATTTGGTCTGTTTTGTTCGATTTTAAAACAAAACAGTCTCTAGATACTCCAATTCCTATAACAGCTGATTCTTCATTGCCTATTAGTTTTGAACTAAGAATTTAATTCTCATTCTTAGTTAACCAATTAATTTCAGGGAAACAGTTAGAAGTTAAGTAGCAGTGGGCAGGACACATTGCCGTTGAGGCGGAAAGGTTCTCGAGTGGCGACCACATATTGGCGGGCGCAGCGTAGGCAGACCCCCCACAAGGTGGACTGATGACTTGGTAAAGGTCGCGGGAGTCCGCTGGATGTGGGTGGCGCATTTATTGGTCCGGCCTTTATCCAGCAGTGGACGTCTTTCGGCTGATATGATATGATGATGAGTTAGAAATCGCGCACTCCCCCAATGCGCCCTAAGTACTTCTTATTTCTCTGCAAGTAAGACACGTAGGTCTTTCTCCACTTCATTATTCCAGCAGTTCATGTTTATTGTATCAAGTTTGCAAGCTAAAACTACGAGTACCCACGAACAACTTTAATATAAAATCTACATCGAATACATGAAAGTTCCCGCTCCATCTGTTATTTTAACAATCTCCGGAAATTCCAATAAACTTGCCGTAGTTCAGTAAGAAGTGAGATTTGAATTTCAGATCCATCCGAAGCCGAGTTCAGTATAATTGACGGGGAGGCTTGAAGAAAGGATGTACACATATCTAATGCCTGTGTTTTGAATTATCTTTCGAATTCTCTCCTTACGACTTATTCTAGTCGGTAGTGACTGGGACCGGAATCGGTTACCCTAATCAGGGTTTTCCATAGGTTTTTTTTAGAAGTTGTTTTTAAAACCCAATCCATAATGGAAATCCTATGATAAGGTACCTAACCATACTTATAGGGTAACCTTATTGTTATGGTAAGCATATCGGATGTGGTAACCATAAGGTAACCATACGTTAACCCTAAACAAAACCCTATCTCAATAGGGTTAACTTAGGTTACCTTATGGTTACCACATCCGATATGCTTGCCATAACAATAGGGTTACCCTATAAGTATATGGTTAGGTACCTTATCATAGGATTTCCATTATGGATAGGGTTTTAGGGGTTGAAACACTATCACTTAGAAACAGGTCTTGTTCCACGATATGTAATAGGTATTGACAGAATGGTATCAAATGGATGCCGGTAGGCGAGGGTCCATGTTTAAATGGGATATTTGTGTTTTTTGGTCACTTTTACTTTACCGTTTAAACAATACTTAAACTTATCACGTAATGTTTTCATCTGTTAAATAACTGTTACACGGTGTGCGTGTGTTTCATACATTGTACAGTCAAGTCTAAAAATATGGGTGCCATTGCTCTTATTTCAGCGGAGTGAGGTTTCGGTACATATTTATGACTTATGAGAGGATTTAATCGATACATATTTTTGCACTTGCCTGTATACAGTGTGTGACTTCCATAAGAACTTATATTTTAAGGGCAGAAAATATGGGCCCTAATGAACGTAAAAGAAAACAGTTTTTTCTTATAAATTAATTCGGCACGCAATGTATCGTTAGCAAAACTGACAACTGACAGTAACATTTGAAACAAGCTCTGCCTCTCTGATACGTCAAATAAATTAGCTGTACATTGCTGCACGAGAAAAATTAAATAACTAATAACTCTCCATAAGAAAAGGTAATTGTTATAGTATCAAATAAGTAAAGACAACAAAAAAATCGACTTTGAAGATTACGTTACAAGGTAATAAATAGGTACCTTTTAAAAATTCCTTCCAAAAACGGATCCCTGCGGAACCCCACAGGGAATGTAGCTCCCGTCACTCGCTGGTATTCCAATATTCTACTGATAGTGCCCCCACCTCCCTTCCCGTTTAATAAATATCATACACAATGCCAAAGTGACTGTGTACCGGAAAAGTAGGCCTTTTTCCGGCCACCTAAAATATGCGAAAAGGCATTGTAAATATCTGCCAGTAAGGTTCATTCTTAAATGCAGGCAGGTCGCGTCAATTGTAAATGCCTGTTATTATCCGTTGGGAGGAAAGCTATATGCGTTTCTACTGTAATCACTAAGTTATTTCGTACTTTTTCCTGCTTTTAAGCTTTATTGTATTGAAATCAATTATTCAGTGGTCTTTCAAGATAAAATGACTTATAAGTACTACTTTACGTATTGAGTACTATTTGAATGTGTAACGTATTCCAATAATTCAATAATTTAATTTAAGCGTTTCTAACGAAAATGATTAAATATCGGCCATTATTTGCTCCCAAAAGGTCATTGACTTTCAGATAATTTATCTTCCCTCAACAAAGAGAATTTCGTTTAGGTAGAAAAGTGAGCTCAATGGTTTAATTTTATATGAGCTCGGATGCCTCGCTGTGTTTAAAAATACCCATTGATATGATGAAAAGCTTAATTTTGCTTTCTCACATTGGTAGTAAATTTAATAGCAATATACACGAGACACAATAATAAATGGTACAGGTATTATAATAATTTATGTTTTCATTGATATGTGAATTTATTTACACATCAATGATTGTCATGTTACTTGAACAATGACAATTGGATGTCAGTTTTACTCATACAAGTTAACACTGTCACTGCCCAGCGGGCGCCTACACCGTAGTCGATTTCCTCTACATACAGGGAAAGCCACGGGACCGGCGTAGCCCGTAGCGATTTTTGGAAGTGAATTTGGCCATTCAAGGCCCTTGACTTATGCCTCTACGAGCGTAGCGCTTAGCGATTCTTGACAGTGAATGTGGCCATTCAAGGCCCTCGACTTATGCCTCTACGAGCGTAACGCTTAGCGATTCTTGACAGTGAATGTGGCCATTCAAGGCCCTTGACTTATGCCTCTACGAGCGATTTCCGTTACAATGCTGCTACATGCTACGGCGTAGCACACGTAACATTGTATGGCCTTGAATCGGTTAAAAGCATCGTTGTGGGGGATTCAACGCCTCTACTTGAATAATTTACTTTAAAAACAAAGTTTTAACCGACTTCAATTCAGTACTCCGCCAAGCCACATGAACATTACCACATTTCTTTTGCAATTTACCACATAAACTGATTTTCGAGAGCAAATGCGTTGATTATTAGAGAAAAATACCAAATCACTGTATGTGAGCCGATAATATTTGAGGACTTCCGTCGATTCCTCAAGGATCTCAGAATTATACCCTTGGCACTTCATTGTTTGCTATTTCAACGAAATCTTATCAGAATCTGTGACGTATTTTTATAGTTTGAAGTACATCATTGAGAAGTTCCACAAACCATCTGTGGTCTTCATCATCACTTCCACCATCACCAAATTTATGATTTTCGGGTGTAAATACACGAGTTATAATATAAAATACCGAAATTACTACATGCGTGCCTAATATATTTGAGGAGTTCCCTCAATTCCTGCAGTGAAAACTCACTGCTGGCTATTATGTTTTTTTGCCATCTGTATTCCTTTTTGGTAGTTAATTCGTTTGATTGTCCACTTCATGCGTCTGTTGTATTAAGATGCATTCCCAGTTGTCTATGTGATGTCAGGTTTTTCTCGTAGATGGCGTTTTTATTTGATTATTTTAATATTTTTTTGCCCTGAATTAAATCTCTTTGTTTCGCGTCATTTTGAGACTCTGGCCGATTTTTGGCTTTTACTTTTTAAATTATTCAAAACTTGAATTTCGTACAAGATCCTTCTAGAACCTTGTCAGATTTGGTAAACAAATGTCAGACCGTTCATTCTGTTGGTGTATTTTGTCGCTTAAGCACGAGATTTTGCTGATTTCTTTGCTTCATCAGATTTGATTTTTTTTATTTTTCCGGCTAATACCAGTTCTTGCCATCGAAGTAAAACTAAAAACCTCCTCTCAATACCAAGCGGGAGTCGAGTTGCTGTTTTTACGCTGCGAACAAGGCAGTTCGCAGGTTCTCCTATACTGGATTTTTCTTTTCTGAAAGGCCAGACGCCTGATAGCGTGCTGGGTAAGTTTTGCTCGTTTTTGTTCAGATTTGGCTTGTGGTTATGTCAACTGAATAGTAGGTTTTACCATTTCTGTATTTACTTTGTAGCTTTCTGGTAAGGGCCACGAGTTCTACCACACCGTGAGCCGCGGTTGACTCTGCTACCGCCAGTGCCGGTGCACAGGAGTTTTTGACGTGCGCTAGCTGCTTTACTGAAATGAATCCCCGCGGTTGCGTCTGAGCGCAGGGACCCGCGCCTTGCGCATACTCCACTTCGGGAGCGGACCTCCGGCTGAGGAACTCCGGATGCTGTGACGTTTTTTTCACCTTATAAAATATCGAGTTTAATTAATTATCCGTAGTTAGGAAGGCCTAGGATTTAATTTTAAAACCTTTTATTTAATGAGTGCAACTAGATTTTTACCCTTAGCATTGTCTGTACGATTTACCTTACCTCAAGTGAACCTCAGTATGAAGGTCTCAACTCGTGACAGGTTTTTCATCAGTTGCACGCCACCAATTTTTCCCTAAATTCTGTAAGTAGTACGCCACCGTCTGTAGTTTTATTCGGCATTTCCTCTTGGTTATATCATTCACCCATTAATTCATTTATCCAACCATTTCATTCATCCCAATTCCGTTTTTTCACCATACCAGTTTTAAGACGCGACCCTTCAAAGTTGGTTCTGTTCGTCGGGTTCAGGATAGCGCGTGAGCCAGCGCATTTCTTTGCGGCATCTGAAGGTGTTCGGGAAATCTAGTTGTAAACTTTTGTGACAACCGTACCCTGTTTTAACGTTTTACTCAGCTTAGAAATAGTGTTATGTGGTTTCGTGTTACGTGCAAAAAGTGTTATTGTTGAAATAATTATATACCTAAATTACAATCGTGTATATTTGCAAGGGTGTTTAATTTTTATACTAGTTTTGCTGCATTCCTCATGGTTCCCATCATCCAACTGGGGTTTTGCAAACAATGGAACCAATCTGGAAGCATAATATACTTTCAATTAAAAAAAGTATGAATCGGCTCATAAATGACGGAGTTCTGAGGTGACAAAAAAAAACATTAAAAAAAAACATCCGAATTGAGAACCTCCTCCTTTTTTTGAAGTCGTTTAAAAAGGCTTTGACTAGCTAGGAAAATTGACAATTTTACCGCAAGGCCAATTCTTTGACAGTTCCAATAGGTAGGTATAACGAATACCTAGGTATAACGAATTTGTCACATTGTCCAAGTGACATAATTGCCAATATCACGAGTTGTCACTACCCCGGTGACGCTCCTGAACTTAGATTAAGGATGTAATAGATAAATTAGTAGGGGAAAATCGTCCCAGTCCCAAACTAAGCAAAACTTGTACTAAACAACGAAATACATATCTATATAAATACTTAAATAGGTATGTACATATAAAAACTTCCAAGACTCGGGAACAAATATTCGTGCTCATACCACAAATAAAAAGCTTTTCCGGGATTCGAACCCAAGGTTTGATGGGCCCCTGCCAACCAGGAAAAAGAGTGGTCGCCAACTTGTCTGTTAAATACATACGCGACTGCGTGTGTCCCTTTGAAAATTCTTCATTGATTCTTGTATCAACAAATACTATTTACCTTCCTCAAAAAACATAACAACAACTTTCCCTTTTTAATATTATTTCTCAACAGGAAAACGGAACAGATCCCTCCCAAACAGAACACACTGTACAGAAAAACAATCAACAAACCAACCAATTCCCATACTTTTACAAGCGTAAAGTTTCTTCCAATTCCCTTACAAAACTGTTTACCCTCATTAGGGGTAAATGGAACACCCCCCGCTGTACGGGGGAGGGGGGAAGGCACCTGCGCGGGTAATAAATAGCGGGGAAAAAAACTCGCTTTGTGTGGCCTCTATGAATACTATATGAGACCCCATGTGTTAGGTGGATGGATGTACAGAGATGTACAGTATTTTGCCTCGGTATGTTTGACAGGACGGAGAGTGTTCATTACTCTAATAAATAGGGCTGTTTTTTAGCTAGTGGATCCGGCGATTGGTTTTTATGTGACAGTTGGAACGAAAGGTCTTAATGGTTTGAATCGTATCTGTAAGTTTTTGTAAACACAAGTCTCTAGTTAATGGTTGTTTTTTTACAATAACATGATAAATTGTCTATGAATGTACCAAACAATATCCAAAAGATTGACTCATTGTTACGCCCGTAGACCACTCCCTACTGATAAAGGTCATACATTCATAAAATCTAGATGTGGTTATCATCTAATCCCATAAATGCATTTTCCTAAACTGCCTCATTTGATTCCAGATCCTCAGTAAAAAATATACAAACATACAGGTACATTGTATCGTACGTCCGAAGGTACAGCGACGAGGTAGGCCAAGGAAAAGGTGGATGGACAGTGTGAGCGTTGATATGAAGAGAAAAGAAGTGAGTAATGAGATTGCGGCTGACAGAGAAGACAGTATGAAAGACAAACAAATGCTGCGCCGACCCCAAATAAAAGGGATAAGGGCAAGGAAATGACGATGACTTGTTCTTATTTTCTTACAAGCATCATATTGACAGAGCGTTTTTGTCGTTTCAAGTTGCTGAATGTTATTAATCAGTCAACATCACTGTTATCAATTTAGCAGTATTTCAAAGACTATTAAAATATGCAAACGTAAATCCTAACCCCATTACCGTTTCTGAATATTTCATGTGTCGGAAATTGAAAATAGGTATGCTATTGAAGATAATCTGAAGGGTTTCTGATTTGACGAGCGATTATAATTATTGCGAAAATAATATTTCGCCAGATTCACAGTAATTCCACGAAGTCAAATAGATTCCCGTATCTTGTTAATTAATTTACTGTGTTTGTGTAAGTTGGTAATACATAAAGTGAGCTCCCTTGAAGTTTATGTATGTTTAAGTCGGGTTTATATACTATTGAATGGGTTGATATCACAGATAACCTCCTCTAGATAGAGCCTATGAACGATTCTGTTCGAATCTAAGGTCACCACAGTTAGAGGTAGGTGCGGGTTGCGGGGCGGTCGGTAACGGCGCTGCGATTGGCTGTATCGAAAATCGCGCGCTGGCGTCAGAAGCGTAGTGATGGGATGCGTTGGTCGTTTACGGTTTTTAGCGGTGCCGCAATTAATTGTTAGTAAACTGTTTTAGATGGCGTAACGCAGGTACCTGTTAACATGGTTTAAATTTTTGAACTGCTGTCACTGTCATATTATTATCATATTTCGTTCATTGACTATTTTGATCGCCTCGTAATATAAAAAAGTTTGTAAATCACAGTAGGCATTTTACAACATTTACTGCATTATCGTGTTTATGTCGGACTTATGCCTTCGTCCCGTTCGTATTTACATACTATCTAGGAAAGGACGAACGCTATGCTTATTCGACATTAAGAGCCCGTTCACGTGCTCACTAGCGCCACTGGTAAATAATTGAGATTATTTAAATTTAACAACATATATTTTCAAAAGTAGGCCGCTACACACTGTATTTTGTATTTAAGTACCTTGTGAATACATCAAACTAGTTTTTATGTTGCTGTATTCGTCAATCTATGCATCCTAAGTTAAAACGGCCGTTTTTCTTTTGAGTTCATAGGTCGACGCAACGGTCGTCCAGTGGCGCTAGTGAGCTCGTGAAGGGGTTTTAATGTGAATGTGCTAGCTAGGCTTATGTATGTTATGTTAAGATTGGTATACCTAGCTATGAATGAAAGACAAATAAAAACGATGTCATTAAAAAGTAGGTACATATATTTTTTCTGTATGATTTAATTATGTGGTTGATGATAATCCTCATCATTATTTAACAACTTATATCAAATTAAAATTAAAATAACATGTACATTCATTTCCTGAGCAAATGTCAAAATCGATTAGGTATAAATCATTTCAAGATGGCGGCAACTTTTTTACAATCCAAGCTCGGATTCATATTAAGAGGCCCCGCGGATCCTCAGATATCGATTTTGAACCAAATCGAACTGTATTTAAAGAATTTCAACATGGCGGCAACTTTTTTACAATCCAAGCTCGGATTAATATTAAGAGGCCCCGCGGACTCTCAGGTATCGATTTTGAACAAAATCGGGCTGTATTCAAAGAATTTCAAGATGGCGGCTAGTTTTCAAAAATCCAACCTTGGATTTATATTAAAAAGCCCCTCGGAACCAAAAACGATTTTGAAAAGGAAAAAAATGGCCGCGTTTTCTAAACTTATTTATTTCTATTTAAAGGTCTGAGTGAGTGAGAAAGTGTTTATAAAATAACAACATACCTACTTACTTATGAAATACTTGAAAATGAATCAAGTAATTATAAATTAATTAATATCTCTCCATCCACCAGGGGTGTGTGGATCTGTGGTTGATATTAACTGATTAGGTAGGGATGATGAGATATTATTGAAAGAAGCTAGGCAATTATAAAGGACAAGAATTGGTCGAAAAAAGCTAATAGTCATTTAATTATTTATTTGGCGTCAAGACGCAGTATATTCGATTCTTGACAACAGTTGGTATCATCCGTTTGTGTGTCATTTGTTTTTCGTCTCATTTTTCTTTGTCACTTTACTTCATACGCCTTATCTTTATCAATGATTTTGTCGTCATCCGTATCTGCCTTTTTATTTTCAGTCTCATTATACGCTATTCACCACGGTGCTTTGGGTCGTTTTTCCCTCCTCATCTTGAATGAGCCCAAAAACAGTTGCGAAAAGCAAGGGGCACGAATAGGGTTTGCGATCCGGATATCCGGATATCCGAAATATCCGGATATCCGCCGAATTTCGGATCCGGATCTTACAGGTTCTTGGATCCGGATCTTTCGGATATTACGGATCCTTAAAATACAACCATGAAAACCGAAAATACGGCTACAAAATGAAGTTTTTACCGAGTCCACGCTGAAAACCGAATGGTAGATAACTCAATCTCTGTTTTTATTCGCCACTTCATCATCCCAGACCAGATTATTTTTGTTTTTAATTTATTAGTCACAAAAACGAATGAAACCTACATACTACAAACTAGTAAAAATGCCGCAGTTTCATGGCGAAAGTTGGCGTTGGTTTAAATGCACTAATTCACCGTAGGCAAAGACACAAAGTAATTATTATACATCCAATGTTACCTATATAGCTACCTACTAAAGACTTACGCCCGTATTCATAAACTTTCAACAAGCCTATTTTAACCTTTAAGAGTGCCATTTTGGCATTGAAGCAGACCGTCAGGTACTACACTGACAGGCGAACAGCTATATACTCATGTTTCCTAGATCTATCCAAGGCATTTGACCTGGTTCACTATGACATCTTGTGGCAGAAGCTGGATGATCTGAAGATGCCAGCTGATATGAGTGATATATGATTTAAGTACTGGTACCATAATCAGGTCAATGTCGTGAGATGGTCGGGTGCATGCTCGCAACCATATGGGCTTGAGTGTGGCGTGAGGCAGGGGGGGTTGACGTCACCCAAGCTATTCAACCTCTATGTGAATGCGCTTATAGAGGAGCTCAGCAACACCCGTGTCGGTTGTCACATAGACGAAGTGTGCGTTAACAACTTAAGCTACGCTGACGACATGGTGTTGCTGAGTGCCTCTGCGTGTGGACTTGCCAAGCTTATTTCCATCTGCGAGCGGTATGCCGCGAGCCATGGTCTAATTTACAATGTGAACAAGAGCGAATGCGTCGTCTTTGGGGTCAAGGGCAAATGCACACCAATGTTTCCACCTGTTAAATTAAATAGTCAACCACTGCGTATAGTTGAGCAGTTTAAATATTTGGGGCATTTGGTGACCACAGACCTTAAAGATGACGCTGATATTGAGCGCGAGCGCAGAGCGCTGTCCGTTCGAGCGAATATGATAGCCCGCAGGTTTGCTAACTGCTCAAAAGAAGTAAAACTTTCTCTTTTTAAAGCTTACTGTACTACCTTCTATACAGGCAGCCTGTGGGCAGATTATACATATAAACGGTATAGCGCTCTGCGCGTGCAGTTTAATAATGCGTTCAGGGTGCTGATGGGGCTGCCCAGATTCTGTAGCGCATCAGGGATGTTTGCAGAAGCGCGGGTAGACTGCTTCTACGCCACTATGCGCAAGCGAGCTACATCCCTGGTGCGCAGAGTGCGGGCTAGCTCCAACAGCATTCTGAGCATGATAGCGGACAGGATCGATGGCCTGTACATGAACAACTGCTGCATGATACATGCACGCAGAAATAAATAATAATGATAATAATGATGTTAATAATATAATGTACTAACACTAGTTTAATAAGTAATACAATTGTTACTAACACCATGATCCCATGTTGGTCGTAAATAAAGTATTTATTATTATTAACTATTTAAAATGGCGTTAAATTTCGTTTGTCCTTATCTGTCACTTTGACATTTGTGTTCGTAAGAAGTGGACAAAGCACATTTTATTTAGCAGCCATTTTAAGTTTTATGAATAAGGGGATTAGTTTAGTTAAATAAACCTATAGAAATGATTAAGAAGTATAGTTGACCCAGGACGTAAAAAGTAAATGCAGCAACAATACCTACGTTTAATACTTGTAATATTTTTTTAAATTTTTAATATGATCTTGACCTATAATATGATCATGTAATATAATAAGCATGGTACGCTATATTAATGCCCGTTCATCGTTTTTGCCATATCCAGACACAGTCTTGCCTAAAGGAATGCCCCCTGCTAGACAAACACCTTTTCCCTCGTCCGGATCACATTGTCAATTTCTCCTCCTAGGTTTGATACCTAGTTACAACCCTATTGAATTAACTCCGGTACATAGAGCTCATTGAAATATATGTACGAGCACCAGGTACGGAGTTAACTCGACCTGCTGTGGTCAATCACGTAACGCATTGTACGCACGTAAGGTAGATAGATATACATGTCAAATTTTATGTGGGGAAAATGACAGTTCGATAGCTAACGCGCGTTTGGAACGTTACGTTGATTACCCCTGGTTGTTATTCAAGTGACAGCTTTCAGTGACGTAACTCTCACTTTGCCGGTTAGTTTGTAGTTGTAAATAAAAAGTTGAATAAATAAAAGAAGTTTATACTCTTTATGACCTCGGGAATGCGTACCTATTTAAAATAATTTAGGTATACGGTGGTGTAGCCGTTTTTCTTGATTATAACTTACAATTCCTACTTTATACCAAAAAAAACCTTGTGGATCCGTATTATCCGAAAGATCCGGATATCCGGATCTGTTGAATTGAAATATCCGAAATATCCGGATACAAAATATTGGCGGATCTTGCAAACCCTAGGCACGAATGACACACACAAAAATAAATTGATGAAAAACGAATGCAGAACTGACGCTACCAAGACTTAGTAAGAACTTTATTTCGTGAAATATAACCCGATTAAAGTGTTACTCACAGTCGTCACATACTCGTATTTAGCAGCTTAATTGTTGACATTCTGTTTCCCACTTATTTTAGACGGGTGTCATCGTTACCCGCCCAACTCCGGTACTGTTAAATACATGAAGATGTAGCTAACCGAGCGCATGCTGACGGTCAGGTCGCACACGGTACGGGGTAACGTGAGTCATCCTGAGGCTCTAGTATAAGTTTTATCCGTACAATACGTTTTCGAACGCGTTTGCGTTTAGTCTCAATTTGTATGGCAACGCGTAGTTCCTAATAGTTACCACCAGAGGCGCTGTTCGCGTTGCCATATAAATTGAGACTAAACGCAAACGCGTTCGAAAACGTATTGTATCGATAAAACTTATACTAGAGCCTCTGGTGACAAATCGACTAAGTAGAGTCGGACTACAAAAAACCACGTTTCTGTTACAGTTAGTCAGTGTAACATAATTGTTTTTTATTTTTATTTATTTACTTACAGCGCCCATAGTAATCCTATGACGGACCAACAGACGGACAGACAGCCTATGTAAATAGGGTCTCATTGCGACCCTTTGAGTACGGATCCCTAAATAGAATAGAATATAATAGATTTATTTATTTCAGTATTTTTTTTATTAGCCTCTAAGGATACAATCTATAGTTACTTAGATCTAAATTTTGCGACCCTTTTTTTTGACCGATCCAATGCGCCAACATACGGCAGTCGTATCTGTCGGCAATGACACTCAGAATGCTGTTGGAACTTTCCTTTAACCGGCTCAGCATCGAGACGATTTTCTTGCGTATAATCGCTTGAAAACCGTCCGTGTGGGCCTCGGCGAACATAAGCGAGGCGCTACACCACCGGGGTAGTCCCATCAGCACTCTGAATGCGTTGTTATATTGCACGCGCATGGCATTATAGGCTCTTTTGGTATATTTCACCCACAGGCTGCTCGAGTAGAAGGAGCATCAAGAAAACCTGCGGGCAAGCATATTTGAGCTTGCTAAAGACGATGTTAAAAGAGTTATGCTTCTGTAAAACATGTTTTCTAAATTACACGCAAATAAAAGTAATGGTACAACGTTTCGCACAATAAAGCGTTTCGTCTGAGCACCTCGCACATTACACCAGATTGCATTCGATATGAGTTTTAATGTCGCTTTAGCACGAAATAATACGAATGTTAAACGGCAAATAATAAAGCAGTTTTACGTTACATAGTAGCCAATAGCAGCTTTGCTGCAGATAGATGCAGCACAACTTTTGATTGCTCTCATTCCACCGACCGCAAACAGACGCGTTACCAGAATAAAACCAAAACATCTCCACCAATTCCAACCTTATGCGCACGCAGCAGAGTCGGGAATGACACAGCATTTTAACAAAACACATTTAACTATGCAAGTTGATAGCGACCTTATTGGGCTGCGAATAAAGTTCTTAATTGCTTTGCTGGGTGAAACAAAAGCGCGTTATTAATGGCGCTAGTTAATTGTGATTGCGAGGAAGCTCGAGTACCAGACAAAAATAGCAGCGGAGATGAGATGACATGATATGAAAATAAAGGAAGCATTAAAAATTATGCAGTTCTATTTAGAGAAAGTGAGCACTTCAGGCATCCAATGAAATGAAGCAGAGTACCTAAATGCGCCCACTTTGGCCTAGTTGGCAGTGACCTGGCTTACGAAGCGGCCCCGGGGTTGAATCCTGGGAAGGGTATACATTTGTGTGATGAACACGAAAATTTGTTCCTGAGTCTTGGATATTATACATGTACTAGCTGTTGCCGTCGTTTTTCTTAGAAAACGGCCCGGGCCGGACACGGATTTTATTTGACACCCAACACGCTATACACGATAGGCAAAAGATTTTTTCAAAGTCAGTCACTTATTTGTAAATATGTGACAGCCACCGTGTTTATAGTTTTTATACAAAAGGTAGCCTGTGCACCCGAAGCATCATTTCGAATCGATTGACATCCCATTTATCACAATCGCTTGAGTATTTTAAACACTACAGTGAACATACACAAAAACAAACATAGACTGCTAAAAACACATCCCTTCCTTTCGGCTGTGCCATAGTCGAGCATAAAATACAGAAAATATTTCAGTGCACCTACTATCTAGGGAGCAATCACCTAACGTTCCGAACGCGCGCTAGGACAATTTAACTGTCATTTTTCCCCATAAAAAGTGACATTTAGATCTACCTGACGTGCGCACAGTCGCCATCACATACATCGGAGCAAACAAGCACATCACAAACATCGGAACACACCTCTATTTTCAAGGCATTAGGGTGCATGTGCCGATATTTTTCCACACCTAAGTATAGTGTATATGTATGTGATGGCGACTGTACAATACATTACGTGATCGACCTGCTAGTTCATAGATCTCTTGCGTTAGATAAACGATGTTAGTAAATATTGGTAATGAAAGAAATAAAAACAATAAAAAGTCAAGTCTCGACCGTCACCTTAAGAGACTCTCGCTAGATGGCTGGGTCAAGGGTCAGATACAGCGCGGCGGTACTCCTGGATACTGCGCGGATAGTCAGGAGGTTCCTGTCTCTGTCGCCCTGACCACCGGTAGCTTAGGCCCCGCCTCGCTGCCGGCGGCACCCTAGGTTAAGTTTTTTTTAATGTGTTTTTTTTAATTTTGTATGTTTATTTTACTTTTATAATCATGAACTAGCTTCTGCCCGCGACTCCGTTCGCGTGGAACTCGTTTGTAGCTCTATACAAACTTTCACTCCTCCAATTTCGCCTCCTTAGGGGATGATTTTTGGGATGAAACCCAAAACAGACCCGTCGTCCCTACCTGAGGCTCGAGGTTGCGTTCATAGAGGATTATTTCTTGAAATGTCCAGTTTTTATGATTTTGTGAGGCCACGCCACGCCAGATGTGCATGAATGGACAAACAATATTATCCACGAACGGGATTAAAATGCTCCTCAAACTACAATCTACATAGTAAAAGAACATTAGAGCGAAAACCAACCTCGAATATAGGCTGGATGCAAAAAAAAAAAAGAAAAATCCGAAGCTCGAGCTCCAGCGGGGAAAAGAGGAAGAGAAAGCGTTGAATGTGCAAGGCTCAACGGATTGAGGGAGGGACCTTACGAAATAATAAGAGTTAAGCTGTTGAGACCATGAACACATACAATTATTGGCTGCCGGTCGACTCTCCGACAGTGTTGTGACACTGTCTGTCTATAGTTCGTTTATGTAAATAATTAAGGCCTCTCACAGACTGGCGCGGCCTGCCCGCTGCGATCAGTAGTAAACCTATCATTAGCGGTCGAGTTTACTATGGACCGCCGCCGCAGGCCGCGTCAGTGTGATGCTGATGCAGGCTTAGTGTGTCGATGTCAAGTGACAATGTTGTGACATTATATATGTCCTGTTGTGCTGTGCTAATATCTTGCAGGTCGATCACGTAACGCATTGTACGGACGTCGGGTGGGTCTAAATGTCACTTTTTATTTGGAAATTTGACAGTTAAATTGTACCGACGCGCGTTCGGAGCGTTACGTAATTTCCCCTTTGGTTGTATAAATAATTAATGTTGTGTCAAGTGTCAGTGTTTGTGCCATTTTCTGTATTGGTGTACTGTACTAATTTCTTGGTTATGCAAATAATTAATGTTGTGTCTGTGTTAACTAGTGTCAAGTGTACCGAGTGTGCTAATGTCTTGGTTGTATAAATACTTAATTAATGTTATGTCTGTGTCATGTGTCAGTGTTTGTGCCATTTTTGGTGTTGATGTGCTGTACTATTTTGTTGTTTGTGCAATTAGTGTCTGTGTTAACGAGTGTCAAGTGTACCGAGTGTGTAAATAGTACGCAGGCACAAAAGTGGTACCGCTGAAAGTAATAGATGACCTACTCGTGCAAACGTATACCTGAATAATCATACATCCCGGAAAATGCAAGTCTTGAACACTACGGGAAAAGATAAAGAAACGCACAAAGTACTTCTAAAAGGTCAAACCAACAAACGGAGTCAACCAAAGGAAAACGGCAAACGGAAACAGCAACACCGACCCCATAAAAGTCCGGATGGCTACAACATCGCAACATAACTTAAACGCAGTCTTTATCCCTTCTGTATATATTCAAACAATCATATATCTATACTTCCTTTCACTGGGCACGATGCAAGTATTCGGTCTGGTTTTCTTCCTTCGCTCCCCATCCTGACTGCAACAGCCCCACACTCCTGTCCTGTACTTATTGGCTCACTGGTGTCTCGGATAGGTGGGTCAGTTGACCATGCCAGGGCGGCAGATGACGAAGAGGAGTACAAGAGAGAGCCCGAGTGCACGCTCTGTCTCGGAACTGGTAGTTCCGGACAGGGACTGTTAAGGTTCCCATACACCCTTGGCTGTGTCTGCCCGTATCGTGCCAGCGCGTGCCCTCGAGCAATGTCGATGAGCCTCCTCGTCCCTCCCTCCCGGGCATGGCCAACGCCTTCCGCGTCCTTGCAGCAGAACTGCTGGCTGGCTGAGTCACCGGAACGGAACGGAACCTAAGGGGATGATTTTTGGGATAAAAACTGTCCTTTGTCCTTCCCTGGGATTCAAACTATGTTCATACCAAATTTCATCTCAATCGGTTCAGCGGTTTAAGCGTGAAGAGGTAATAGACAGACAGACAGACATACAGACAGACATACACACTTTCACATTTATATTATTATATAGTATAGTGTATAGTATATACAGTGTATAGCATGGATAGTATCGATTTGGAAGTATGGATGTCCTATTATTCTTTTGTTTAAGCTACATTACTGGAAAGTTTCATAAAAATATGTTTAGTAGTTTTTGCGTGATTGAGTAACAAACATCTAAACATCCAAACATTGACATATTTTACACCGATTGTAAAATGCCTAATCTAAGAATGAAAATATATGAAGAGTCTTCAAAGATGTCGCACTGCCTATAAACCTGAATTAGGTTTTGTCTTTCGAGTGCCTGAAAGCCTGCAGACCTTTAAGCGTACTCTTCATTACTTGACGATGTGACAACAGTAGGTACTTTATAGTCCAAGAGACTGGCATTATAAAATACTTGGTTTTAGCATTACAATAGCACTTGTGTAAGCTATTTAGTCAGTGGTTTTGCATCTTTTAGACTTATTTTTTTAATTCGGGTATCTTTATTTAGAGTTTTAGATATGGTTTACAATTTATTTTAGCATTAAATTTACGTTTCGTTGTGTGGTTACGTAAAGTTAACGAATAATAATACTTTGAGATATAGTGAATACATGTGTTTTGAGATACGACACTTATCCGGAGAAATTTCAGTAAATACTAATAGAAGTCAATCAACGACGGTTTTTCTTTGTGTAGACATTACATAACCTTTTAACGATTTTTTTATATAACACTTGAAACTGTCGCGCTTTGTACACATATTTAAATTATCATTTGACACGGGTCTAACGCGATATTTATTTACCGGTGCAACCCGTGTCGAAACGTCAGAATTAAAGGTTTTTTTTTAATATCACTTATCTCCATCTTTAAAACTCCAAGAAACATTCAATGGTAGGTACCATGAACTTATAAAGTACTAGCTTACCGCGCGGTAAGTAGTAAGCGGGTTTCGCCTGCGAACTGCAAAGAACGCAGGTAAACCCGCGGGATGACATATAGCCTATAACTATCCAGAAAGTTCAAGCAACAGTTTTGAAATCGGATAAGCGGTTCCGGAGATAAATAAATAAATATTACGGGACAATCTTACACAAATCAACCTAGGCCCACGGTAAGCTCAGTAAAGGCTTGTGTTGTGGGTACTAGGCGATGATATATATAATAGATACATATATATACTTATATACATATATAACATCCATAACTCAGGAAGAAATATTCGTGATAAATACACAAATAAATGCCCCGACCGGGATTCGAACCCCCACTACCCACTGGGCTACGGAGGCCGTTAACCAGATTACCCATTACATTTTGCTATGCTAAAATGCACAGAACTTCCTCTTTATATTTTTAGTATAGATTTTATGCGATCATTCACAAGTCCACCCACCCTATAACCACCCTATAAGCTTCACAACTTCAAAGCTGGCTCGCGCCGGGCACGGTGTATATAAATAGAAATGAGGCGCGAACCGAATGGCGAGAAATGCCGCGGCAACAGACAAGTTTATGTCGGTGTGTTTGGAGAATAATAACTATATTGTTCGCGTTCATAAACAGTATACTGTTTAGGATAGGTTGGGATTGCTTTTATTCAGTTTGTGGTAACAGTGACTTTGTGGTTAGATTTATAAAAACATTTTTGAGACCTTGGTAAATGTCAGCATCCTCCGAGCGTGTTCCCGTACCCATAGGTACAAATGCCAACACAGTTAACTGTCCATTCTTGGCCCTTATTACAATACACATAAAGTGCACGGATGGTCAGTTAACAGTGTTGGTAATGGTATATACGAGCTGGAATTCGAATCCACGACCAAACCGTGCTTTTATGTTTGGTAAACGTATCTATTTCAAATTATGACAGTTATTTGGTCTATAATTCAGTTCATGCTTGGCTTATCTCGATCGCATTTGAATAGTTATATTTCAACGAGCGATACTCGAACTTTTATGACGCGAGTGACCCGTTTCATTACAATCACATACTTGCCATGAGTTTTCTATTAAAATGTGTAGGTAATTGTTTGAGTGTACTGACCGTTGTGTGCTGCGCCCTGCGCCCGGCGCCCGCGCAAGTGCTCTTATATTTAGAATCATTAGGCTGGTTCACACGATCCGTTAGATTTACGCCGATTGTTTTGGCACTCGTCGGGAGCCATGTTGTATCCTTTGTTTACATTCCGATGGTTTCACTGTCGTTCAATGGACTGTTAATGTTTTGTTTTATTAGTCAGCTGTAGTTCACTGACATACGATTACAGACCGATTAACGTTAAATATGGTGCCGGCAGCAGTCATTCCATCCCCCTTCCCAAGTTCCCACGTGGTCGTGCCGGAGGTTCCCCTCGGATTTTCCCCAAGCTACCCTCCAACCACGCAATCCGACCGCTATATCGGGTTCGTCCTATTATGGCAACAGTCAGGCAAAAAAAAAAAAGTAATTCCATTGAAACTTGTCAAACTTATACATAGATTCAGATATTTCAAATTTAACGATCACCGCTTACTATTACAGATGGTTTGGTGCAACCCATCCTAAATGTGACAGTTATTAACCAACGCAATTGTAGTCATTTCGGTGGGCGAATTCCCGTGACAGTATTTTCAAGGATTCAAGTGTCGTAATTTCGGTGGTTGGATTTTCAACGATATTACCAGAAACCTTAAAGGATTGTTATCAAGTATATGAATCTGCTAATGACTGCTTTTTATCTTTTTATGTAAGTAATTATCATCTTTAGCGAGCTCTGAAAAAAAAACTTAATAAATATTATCTTTCGTAAATTTAGGTACGTACGTTGTTTCCGTAAATGAGATACCTATTTAAAATATCATGTTTTTCTATATCAAATAAAACAATTACAGTTTCTTAAGTAAATAATTCAACAACGTCATTTTACTTAGTTCATATTTTCATGTACATATTTGTCTCATATTAAATGATCATTTAAGTTTAAAAACCAAAAAAAAATGTTATATAACGAAAACCAAAAATACATGGAAATATCACGCTCAAGAAATAATAAGTTTGCAAAAAAATTGCCCTAGCTATTAATCTTATTTTTTGAACCCTAATCTAAACATACCGACATACAAACATGTGTGTCACCGACTTGTAAAAAACTCCCCTCCCACCCTAATTAAGAAATTTCTCGAATGCCGAGTGATTCAGCAGACGTAATTGCTCGGGGATGTCTCAGACATTTGTTAAGATCTTGTGGTATTAACATTAATATCATGCTTAGACTCGAGGGTGGCTATTACAGTTATATTGTTTTTTCCCGACTACGGCACAGCCGAAAGGATAGATATATTTTTAGCAGTTTATGTTTGTATTTGTGTATGTTCCACTGTAGCGTTTAAAATACTGAACCGATTTTGAAAAATGGGGTGTCAATAGATTCGAAATTATGCTCCGGCTGACATAGGCTACCTTTTGTATGAAAAATAAAACCATGGTGGCTGTCACATAGAGATAAGTGACTGACTTTGAAAAAAATCTTTTGCTATCATAGCGTTCAGCTATCACATTATAAGTAACTATAAATAAAAAATATTATTCAGAGTTACCTTTCCGCAGTCGGGATATAGTTTTTTTAACTTTTTATGCTTTTTCACAATGGGGAATGGATGAAAATTTTAGAAGTGCCTGATTTTTTTTTTGGTGTTAGGAATAACCTTTCTTAACACCAGAAAAAAATTGCAGATTTTTCAGGTCCGTCAATTATTTTTGAAAAATATAAACAATTTCCTCACTTACGTTTTGGGTTTAGGACGGCGAATGAGAAACTTTCCTTGATTCGTCTCATATTACAAAAAAATTTTTGGATATCTGACCCTGACAATGACAAATATAGCTGCTGCAGCTGTCAATATCATTGCCAGTGTCAGTTTACCACGGATTTTTATGATATTTTTATGTAATGTGAGACGGATCAAGGAAATTGTCTCATTCGCCGTCCTAACCACAAAACGTAAGTGAGGAAACTGTTTATATTTTTCAAAAATAATTGACGCCTCTGAAAAGTCTGCAACTTTTTTCTGGTGCTAAGGAAGGTTATTCCTATCACCAAAAAAAAATCAGGCACTTCTAAAATTTTCATCCATTCCCCATTGTCAGTTAATTGTCGGTTGTTGTGTTGTGTTGTTCTATGGTTTTGTCGGTTGTTGGTTGTGTCTAGTGGCTTTGTGGCTTAACTCGCGACTAAGTTTTTTTTTTAATTTCGATTAACTGAATGCACAAATATATTCTATATATTTTTTGAACCTGCTCACAAAATTTCCCGAGAATCGGTTGAGAAAAACGACCTTTAGAGGGGAACAGCCAGACGGACAGTCATACGAAAGAATTTTGGCCCAAGCTGAACCGGAGAACTTCATTTGCTCTGCTCGGTCGTTCAATAATAAATTAGGAGTTGTATAATATCATCTATCTATAGCCAAGTGTAATGCTGAGCTGAGTCCATTTCGTGACGCATGTCTTTTTTGTTGTTCGTCTACGTGTATTAGTTATATTGAGATCGAGTTAACACCTTGTATAAGTTTTCAGTAGGTACACATTGCCCCAGTTTAATTGTTATTGAGTGTTGCTATGGTAATGAGACCATAATGTGGTGAAAAGAAATTAAAGACGTAACAACACAACACAGAAAACAACTCCACAGTACTGACTTAAATAATACAAACATACAGACTGGTAAAACCGTAACCCTTCCCTTTGCCGTCATCGGGTAACAATAATCATCGTACATTAACTTATTTATTGGGCAAACTAAAATGCAAATGGTTATAATAATTATAAGTATTATATTTTCAAGTAAATATAATTATTATATTTTCAAGTAAGATTCTACTAATGTCGTTAACGCACACGCATTGACACTCCGACTGAAAGCGTCCTGAAACTGCTGTAACTACCATTAAGCCAGCTGTACCACCATCTTGTTAAAAAAACCCGTGTTCTACCATAAACATCCCACTCAGGAAACCTTGTTCTTGTGTGCTCATGGTTATGCTTCATGCTCACAACTTCACCCTAATATACACGCAGCTCACTAATTTCATCCGTAACTACTGGACGTTTTTCTCATCTAATTTAATATGGACCTTTCCATCTCGGCCCGGGTTGTGCATTTAAAATTTAAATTCAGCTAGATAAGGAGCGAAATGAAGCTAACTCGCTTAATTTCTACACGCGCCCGAGTTTAGACGAGAGCGCTTTCGGCGAAAAGGCGAAGTGTTGCATCAGTAGCTCTAGTATACGTTTTATCGATACATATACGTTTTCGAACGTGTTTGCGTTTAGCTTCAATTTGTATGGCAACGCGTAGTTCCTAATAGTTACCACTAGAGGCGCTGTTCGCGTTGCCATACACATTGAAACTATACGCAAACGCGTTCGAAAACGTATTGTATCGATAAAACTTATACTAGAGCCTCATAGACTGATTTAGAGGTAACACGTGAAGTCAAGTCGAAAAATGATGAATCTGAGGTTAATTTAATGAAGAGAAAATTACAGTTTTACTTGTCTAAATTAGAATTACTGAGGCGATTTGAAAAATGAGGAGTGACTTTTTTGACGAATGTTTGGCTACCTAAAATTGTAGCTTGTATTATAATATGGTTTAGATTTCTAAAATATATAATATAGGGCCCCTGAGACTTGAGAGGGCTGAGGAGATATTCAATAACTTAGATATAACGACCCTAGGATCTGATTTGGAAACGTATTATGTGACTCGTAATTGTTCACAAGTTCGAAACTTTCTTCCTTTATCGTACAGCCTATTGTGTAAATGAGTACAGTGCGAGGCGCTATACTTTGTGTTATTTATTGAAAGTGTGTTATTTGGAATAAGAATTACAAATATTTTTTAAATACAAAAAGAAATCGTTGCCGCCTTAGAAATAAGGCACGGAAATGAGATTTATTTTAAATAAAAAACACGACAATTATTGATGTAGTCGAATCGAAACTCTTAGCCGAAATTCTCAGCAATAACTTCGGCGAACTAAGCCATGTACACACAAACACTACTTAGTTCACATCACAATCCTTTGTTAGCATTTCGAAGCGAATTTACTTTAATTTAACCGAGTGCCTGGGAAATGTAACTAAACTAAGTACTGACACTGAATTTGTTTTTTGAATGCGGAATTTCTGTTTGCTTAAGCAAAGGGAGTAATAATTGGACCTAGCTTACTATATATTACCTTTACATATTTTGTAGTTGTAAGGCATAGTCAAGAGTTGTGTCATCTATAGATCATTAAATATACTAATATTACAAAGAGGTAGAGTCTGTGAGGTTGTAGCTTTGTAAGTTTGTTTGTACGGGGTAATAACCAGAACGAATCATCCGATTTCAACTGTTTTTTCACCAGTATATAGAATGGAGCTTCAGGATGGACATAGGCTATATTTTAATCCTGTAGCTCTGCCTGGGTTCTCTTATACGCAGGCGAAACAAATTTTATCCTAAATATAAAAAAAAAGTTTCTGTCAAAAATTTCATTTTTGGGACAAGCTTTACGTTTCTGCATACCATCATCAACTACTTATTGAGACGATTCTAACGAGCCCAAATTCAATGGGGTTGTGTCGTTCAATTGCGGAGTTCCTATGGCCACCTTCCAGCTCCAGCATCAGATAAGCTCCATGTCGTCATAATATTGCATTTTCATGCTGTATACATGTGCATGCAAAATTTCAGCTCACTCGGAAACCGGGAAGTGGGTCAAAACAACGGGATAGGTGAAACGAAATAAAAGCTTGTAAACAAATATCAACTAGGAACTATGTATCACCTTGGGGACTTAAACAATGAAATGCTTATATAAGTAATGCTCTTTGCTTAGCTCCATAAATCTTGCTTAGCTTTTTGCGGGCTTAGGTCGACTTTATACCGATATTCGAATTTCCGATCCCTAATAGGAACGATAGCAGTCACGTGTCAGTAACATGTAGGTACCTATTGTTGTTTTTTGTAACAAGGGATTTTAATAAATGTAGGTAGGTACGCCTGTTGTGTGTTTTTTCAATTGTTTCGCTCAAGTAACATAAAAGAGAATTTTCCTTATGAATCCTGTCAATTATATGAAATATAGAATGGTTGATTTAATCATTTCATTTCCGTTTCACTGCGAATAATTGATTGAAAATACCACGAAAGTTAGAATTACCTACTTACGTAAACTTTTAAAAGGAAAACTTGAAAATATCAATTATGCTTCTTAACTTTTTTATTGGAAACAAGTTTATAATAATTGACGTCAGGGGCATGTTTCTGTTACCTTATATTAGAAGTTTACGTTCACATTTTAATTAATTACGTAACGTATTATTTTAATACGTAATTTTATACTTGGACGTACACTTCAAAAGTCACGTAGGTAATTTGTTATACTATGTTTGTAATTTTGTACATATGTGTTCTTTTTAAATCGCAGACAAGACAAGATTCGCCGGAAAAATGAAACACAATATTTACAATTTAAACAGGCCGATACAAATATTGGATGCTTTATTTAAAACCCTCGAAGTTAAATAATAATGTTTTTTTTTACATATACTAATTTAATTGTCAATTTGAAAGTTATTATTAAAATATTCTCAAGTTGCATTAATTACTCCCGAAACTTCCTCGCAAAAAACTTGATGTATTGCTATTAAAAAATAAAACAAAAACACTTAGGTACCTATTTCAGGTTCAAATAATCCATATTTACGTTAAAGTACATTTGAATATTCATTCTCACATAAAATCCCCGATTCCTCATAGTATAAAGGTTAACACTCATTATCTGTGATCAAATCCCTGATTAACCTAAGTTTTCTCCCTAGGCACCAAAATGAAGTATCTCAATAAGAAATCCCAGTGACTTAAGACCTTCTGTTTGTTCTAGGATTTAACCCGGCACAGTTAAAAATAGTCGTCTTTATTGCTCCTTCGCGCTTAGCGTTTAATCACGGCTATTCCTGTCTCTGTCACGCGGTGATTTATTTGCCTCGTTACAAGCGCACGCGTCACTTTTGAGATCCGTGTCACAAACAAAAGAAATGCAGTAAGTTTTTGCGGTTTTGAGCTCTGTTCGGTGGTTTTAGGGATCAGAATTGAGTAGTTTAGTTATGCACATTCAGGAAAAGGACTAGATTAGTTCTGCAAATTATGAGGCTATTTTAACGGCGAGAATTCAAAACATGGGTACGCGATATGTGTCGTAAATATGTACCCATAACGCGCTATTTTCTGGTGTAGCGGATTTGAAGTTTACACCAACTGATGGTACACAACTTTCGCACTGATACAATTAAGAGCAAAAAAAAGATACAAAATGAGTTGCACCGGTTTTATTAGGTTAAGTGTAATTAGTCTGGATTGTAGATAGTATAAATCAGCCAAGTAGGTACGCGTCGCACTGCAACGTAGCAGATAAACACACACCTAAAAACACTGAAAATACATGTTTCGTTTCTTGTATTTCATTTTATTTGTATCAATTAGTCACACATTGTAAAATGTTGCAAGTGCTATTACGGTTTAAAATATGTAATTATGTCATAAGACATAAATAGAGCGTAGACACTGTACTGTTTGCACCGTTTGTGTGCGGTACCCTAAGAATGTCTTAGAAAAGTTCTTGGTTGCGTCAGGGGGAAAGCCATCCCTAATCCTTGCCACTTCGCCGCCATTCACGTTTGATTGACTTTTTATTAATCACGGAACTATGTCAGCGCGGTGATAACTCTGCCGGTCAAGCTAACAGTTACTTTTTCGTTTCAATTTGATTCTAGGTATTTTGTCTTTTCTGGTGTAGGGTAAGAATAGCACTCCCTTTCTTTCCGTGGATGTTGTAAGGGTCGTCTATTTGTTTGCCAGGCAGTGGTTGGTGGTTGATGATCGGGTTTACTTGCCTGGCAATATTACATGTTAATGGAGTGGCAGAGAGGAGGAGTCAAGTGTGGACTGCATTCCAAAGGGGTTTACGGAAGGAAGTCCACACTCATTGTTATATTTAGAAGTACTGTGGTATATCTGAACATTTTTTAGTCGCCTTATATACCTACTCGTAGCTACGTACCACGTACACGTACTATCAGCAAAAGCCAGGAATGGACATTTCGAAAACAGTTTCGCTTGCCAATCTTCTCTAGCCTCGCCCGCCCCTAATTTTGATTATCAATTGGCTTGTGACCTTAATTTTTGTTACGATGCCATTCGAACCAGTTTTTGTAGAGGAACAAATGTTTGTATGGAAGCAACATTAATACCCAAAAAATCAAGTTAAAGAAGGACCTCGCTGACAGCAGCCGAAACGCTTCATACTGATTGGCTTTAAAGTATTACGTCGCACGTTGCAATTTGTACCTACTAACCGTTGCATGGAAAATCAAGTATCGGTTTCGATCGTGAAATACTGCGTTCAGTGGGTCGATCACGTAACTTTTCTTACGTGCGTCTGTAAGGTCTAAATGTCAATTTTATATGGAAAAATGACAGATTGTGATTTTACTGTCAGACGCGCGTACAATGCGTTACGTGATTGACCTACAGGTCCATAGTTGTTGTAATTTTGTTTTTATAAAATCGTAAGGATTCTATTCGTACCTTTTAATTTATTCTTGGACAATAAATAAAAAACTTTTTTTTCTAAACTTTCAAGGTTCATATCTTTTTATTATTTGAATTATAGTTTGTAATTTATACTTTATTACAATCAGTTGATGGTTTACTATCCATTTAGCAACACGACGTTATCCATTTTAACACCACGCAACGACCTATTAGAAACAAAATGCATTTTTTACACTACTGCCCAAAAAATAAGCGTATTGCCCTTTCGACTTCCACGTGTTTTGTTGTGTCAGTCAGTTAATTCAAAAAATTGTATACTGTAGTATTACCTATTGTGTACATAATCATTCTATCATCTTGCACGCTCTAAATCTATGATTTATCTAAGCACGTTAGTAGAATATTTTATCAATTAATGAATAGAGTCTAAGTGTGCATCCTATCATGGCGAGATCACCTTTTCTACAACTTTAAATGTAAATTTTCTAGAAGCGGCACTGAAAAATCATGAGTTACTCCTTTTTGAAAAACAGGCGTGAGTTCATGTTAGCACCAAGCTAGCGGATAGAGAGAGCGCGAAACGCATCTAAACCAAATTGATGCGTAAAGAGCCTCTCAAATGAACTCCCTGGCCAAGTTGAGACATTTTTCCATCCCCGCCTAATGGAAGACTTAAGCTGGTTTAATTTAATTACCGCGACCCACTTGGCCAGAGTTCGGCCTTTGGAAGAAAAATGATCGGCCTTCGGATGAATGTGCCGGGCGCCGAAAGACGAGCGGATGTGTGAAGTTTTCTCTTCACGGCTGGTAATTAGGTCACTTCAGACGAGCTATTGAGTAACCTAAGTAAGGAAAAATTTACTGCCATTTTTCTTTACAAAAATGTTAGATATAAATACCTAACGTACGTGAAAGAAGCGGCCTGTTGAAGAAAATTGCAGTTTGACATCTCATAGCCCATTTGCAGAATTAATGTTTGATTTTTCAGACAAAAAGACCCCAAATCTGATCGTAAATGTTCATACTTCATTGTTAGGTACCTACCTGACAATGAAGAGAAAATCGCAATATTCACGAACAGTTCGGCTGCCCCATGCAGAAAACATGTAACTCACTTTTTTCTATTTTCGTATTTTTTGATATTTGGATAAAGGGCATGAAAACGCATCTACCTTCATCAAAAAAATTCTTCTAAGCCTTCTATTTTCCAAGTTATTAATAATTTTAAAATCCAAGTATCTTTTTTTGGGCACTAATTCTACGCTGAAAACAAGTATCTTGACGATTCTACGCTAAAAACAAGTAACTCAAGAGGAGATACTTGGAAATCAAATGGATTTGGAAGATACTTGGTCTCACCGTTGGTAAGATGTTAGGAAACAACGTTGAAATTTATCTAAAACCAAGTATCTGTTATTTAAAGTCATATATTGAGGGTATTCCCAAACGTACAATATAGAAACGAACTTATTTTATTTTAATTCTGCTGTGTAGTGGAACGACTGTGCAAGTTTTGCGAGTATTATTGTAGTGACAATGAATATTGCTTCATCATATCATCATAGTCAAAATTTGCCCTTCTTTATACACAGATCTTCCTTATACATGGTCGCAGTGATACAAGGGCTTTGACAGCCCGGAAGCCACTACCAGAATACACAGTCTGACTTTAGGGCGAAAATAATAATGAATATGTGTTCAAATGAAGATCGTAGGTAAGTTAAAACTAATAAACCCAAGTAAATAAAAAAAAAAAAAAATAAAAAAAAATATTACGGGACAATCTTACACAAATCAACCTAGGCCCACGGTAAGCTCAATAAGGCTTGTGTTGTGGGTACTAGGCGATGATATATATAATAGATAAATACATATAGATACTTATATACATATATAACATCCATAACTCAGGAACAAATATTCGTGATAAACACACAAATAAATGCCCTGACCGGGATTCGAACCCGGGACCTCCAGCTTCGTAGGCAGAGTCACTACCCACTGGGCTACGGAGGCCGTTAAAATGCTTAAGTAAAATGCTTGTAGAATACATATCATACTAAAAAATAATAACGTTACTTATTGAGGACGAAAATTTCGCATATACGAGTATAACCCACCCGCGCAGCTTAACCCGCGTATTACAAAGAACGCAGGCAAACCCGCGTGATTAAATATAGCTTATAACCATCTAAAAAGTCCAGTCTACACGCAGGTCAAATAATTTTTAAAATCGGATTTTACCCAATAACCGGAGATTACCCAAAACATACAAAATTCGTCGATAATAATACAATAATCCTCATACATTTTTAAAGACGTCCCCACGTAAAAAACAAGTTAGTCGAGAGATACTTGTTTTTACGTGGGGATTTCTTAAAAATTCGACGTCAGTTTTACGCAGAAAACATTTTCCCCCAATTCTGATTAAACTGAACATAAGAATATAAAAAAAATATGGCAAAGATCTAGTTTTACACTACCAAATGCCATTGCATCGTTTATTAATGCTATTTGGGTTTATTAGGTGACAAAAAATTCAAATTACGTTTTGTCGCTCTCCTGTAAAATTTGCCAAAAGTGAGTTACTTGTTTTCTCCTTTGGGCAGCTGAGTTCATCTCGTAAAAACCCTCATACACGTTCCGCATACGCTAAAACAACATTTGCGCTAATAAAAAGACAATAACGGCCGGGAACTAGTTTCAAACGGTTAGTGTGCCGTAACTCCGCCATATTGCAACACTTAAAATGCTATTTTGTGAATCTGTTTACCACGCAACGAGGGGTGTTATGTTTAACTTGAGTATCTGTGTGTGGCATCGTAGCTCCTAAACGGATAAAACGATTTGAGTGCGATATTTTCGAGTCTTGTCCAGTCTGTCGTGATGGTTCTTAGCTATGCTGGTCGTGTCGGCGGTAATTGAATTAAAAACCAGCCAAGTGCGAGTCGGACTCGCGCACGAAGGGTTCCGTACCATTATCAATAAAAATATATATTTTATTTTGTTTTTTGTATTTGTTGTTATAGCGGCAACAGAAATACATAATCTGTGAAAATTTCAACTCTCTAGCTATCACGGTTCTTGAGATACAGCCTGGTGACGGACGGACAGCGAAGTCTTAGTAATAGGGTCCCGTTTTACTCTTTGAGTACGGAACCCTAAAAAGAACAAAATATACCTATTCATTGGGTAACATTAGGTCTACGTTTCCGATAAACAGGTTGATGTTTCTTTTTAAGTACTGGGGTACCTGTGTCAAGACACCGCTCTTCACATGAAGGTAAGCGTAAATTATTTGCTTATTTAGATCATGTTCAGCCGAAATACATCTACTGCTGGACATAGGCCTCCCCCAAGGAGTGCCACAATGACCGATCATGTGCCACCCGCATTTAGCGAACTCTCGCGACCTTTAACAGGTCATCAGTCCACCTAGGGGGGGGGTTTAGCCTCGCTGCGCCTTAGACAACTCAACTGCACGCACTTGACTATATGAAGCTGAAATTTCATGAAAGACTACAAAAATATTCAATTCTGAATAAAGCTAAAAAATAATTAGTGATAAATATTGATGTTATTTAAGATATCAATAATAGCTGTTATGACAGAGAAAAGGTATTGTTTGCATGCAGGGGTAATCTCCATTAAATACTAGGTACATACGTAGGTAGCTGGATCATAAGTGATCCTATTAAAAAAAAATCGGTCAAGTGCAAGTCAGACTCGCGCACCGAGGGTTCCGGACCACCCCGTTCAATAGAAACAAGTCCACTATAAACGGACACTCACTAAGTATGTATTGACTTACTTATTTAGTGCGTGCCAGTTTATACTGGAGTTTCATTTTCAGTGTTGTGACTAAAAATTTACGGTTTTCGCAATTGTTCCTTTATTTGTGCTATAAGACGTTGCTTCGTACCAAATTTCAAGAATCTGAGTTCACGGGAAGTACTCTGTAGGTTTTGATTCCCTTGCGAGTTTCGAAAATTTGCGGCATAAACGGCTGTATCTTTTGATTGCGTTGGTTTAGAAGTTTGATTTTTTTACAGCTCCAAGGAACAGTAGACTTAAGTATTTGATATAAATTTCAGCTTGATACCTCCACGCGTCCTTAAGAAAAATGGTCTTGACAGACGGACGGACGGACGGACGGATAACAAAGTGGTCCTATAAGGGTTCCGCTTTTTCCTTTCGAGGATAGGAACCCTAAAAAAGCACCCGTAAATATCAGTATCTTCGGGATGGACTTAGCCTATATTGATTACAAATTAATAAAAAAAAATATTCGTTCAAACACAGTATCTATAACATAATGAGTCGCAGTACAATAACTCCGCAGTGCACCGCAGTGCATCGCGCTCATAACTCTGCCACGCCGCAACGGTATTGCTGAAATATTTACTCCGCTACGGAGATTATTGTAAGTTAGAGCGACGAGCGATTGTAAATTGCGTTCCTTTCAACTTTAGAAATTATACAAAGAGTTTTAAGTTGCGATATTATAGCAAGTTGTACTTATAAAGCTAACCCTTTTTCACTGACTTCGACCAACCAATAATATTGTTGAGAAGAATTTGGTCGCAATGTCGGGAACCGGTTGCTTGATGTACAGTCAATCAATTTGCTAGGCCACCGTAGCACCCTGCCATTTTAACTGCTACATAGCGACGCAATAATCCTAGTAACCCGTATTGACATAGCATTTACAACGGCAAGGTTCTATGATGGCCTAGAAATCAAATTGGTTGACCGTACTTAACCTTTTGAACTCCAAGAACCTATAAAGTGGTCGTGTGTCGTCGTGCCCACCACGCCAAGAACCCATATAGCGGTTATGACGTCGGCTGTCAAACCAACCTTCAGTCTTTCATATAAGCTTCATAATCACTCTGTTATGGAAAGAAGGTTGGCGTGTCAGTGCCACTTTAGTAAGTGAATCATAGCGTTGAAAAGGTTAAAGTCGGAAACAACCAGCATCAACATAAGTACGCCAAAACAAAGTGCGTAAATATGGATCTATTTCTAGGGCCGTTAGGATCTGTCAGATATTTTTGCGAGGTGTTATTGGGAATTAGAAATCGCGAGAATGTCTTTAAAAAAAAATATCTAAAAAGTAAATCGACAAAAAAAGTTTACGAACCTGCTCACAAAATTTACGAACCTGCTCACAAAATTTACGAACCGGCTCACAAAATTTACGAACCGACTCACAAAATTTACGAACCGGCTCACAAATTTTACGAACATGCGCACAAAATTTACGAACCTGCTCACAAAATTTACGAACCTGCTCACAAAATTTACGAACCGGCTCACAAAATTTCACGAGAATCGGTTGATAAATGCGACCTGTAGAGGAGAACAGCCGGACAGCGGGACAGACACCGGACACCGGACAAACAATTTTCGGCCCAAGCTAAAGCATAAAACTTCGTTCGCTTCGCTCCGTAGTTCGATAAATGCAGGCGGCACATGTACAGCCACCGGCATCAATATATGATGAATCAAAGGCCGCAAAAATATCTGACACGCTCTAACGGCTCTAGGAATAGAGTTGTCGTCAGATATTTTTGCGGCCTTTGTTCCATCAAATACTGATGCCGGCGACAGACCAATGATGACTCTTGACCCATCAATAGGTGTAGACACCAAAAATAAAATAACCAATAATGTGGATTTTTCTCGAAAAAGGATTAACAATATAGTCGAATCAGAGTCGAATGGAGAAAAAAGTGAAGCAGGGGATTAAATAATCACAAAGTTAAAATTGTTCACTGTTTTAGGAAGGGGTATACTCGGTCCATTGTACGCCAAACGCTGCTTCATATGAAACGATTGTCTCTCTAACAAGCACTATTAAAACGGTTGTAACTTCGTAATTTTTTGAGATGTTCGTCACTATCTAGGCATATTTTTTTGCCTTCTTTCTTTTGGAGTAATAATAATGCTTGAGTTTACACCCCTATTACGTGAAATTCCCGCAACAGTCTAAATAAAACATGTCTTCGATTAAATGTATATGTAGTACTTACTCGGAAACTTTTTGTAACTCAGAAAAAAACTTGATGCGAGGTATGTCTTCTTGAACCGATTTAATTAGGAAGATGGTAAATTTATTTGGAATGATACTAAATTATCTTGAACCAAGATTTTTTCCTGTTGGTTCGAGATAATCATCTGAATTCAAGAGGATATCTGTTTAATTTAAAATATTGACGGTCTTCCTAATTTATTTCTTGATTCAAAAAATATGTTTTCAAATCAAATCAAATAAAATCAAAATACATTTTTTACCAAAACACACAAAAAAAGAAAAAAACTGGAACTTATAACTAGATAGGTACAATATATTTATTTAAGTGCTAGGTAATAGGTACCAATTTCAGCGTATGCTAGGCATGCAGCCCAGCGCTGGTTTTCAGGTTGGTCCCTATGACAGGGTCGATCGCAACCATTGAGTTATATTACTAGAGTAGACATCACCTAGCAAAAGTTTGCGCATGTCACATACGCTCATGATCGTATTTTGGTTTAGTTTATGGCGAGCACTGATGGCGGTAGGTTCTGAGTGTAGTTGGACTTAAAACTTTAAAAAATGTCTTTTTGTGCATTGTGATATTGCACCAACCACAAACACAACAATAGTAAAAGCACGGGAATCACTTTTCATCGGTAAATTCAGGGTTTTTTTAATAACATTAATTTTTCTGTAATTTATAAGATGTATTGCCACAAAGGCGGCCATTATTTCAAAAATTAAAAAATGTAGACGTGACAATTTCCTAATACTATTTTGCCTTATTAGTGGAGCATTAAACTTAATAGTCTGACTATTTGAAGCTTTAAAGATCTTAATTTATGCGCCAAAATAGCAGCAACCATTTGCTTTTTTAAATTGAATTAATATTTTTGACAACGTTTAGTTGCTACTTATTTAGATCGATAGGTCTATCTACTCATTTAAATCTTAGGCGAGTTCTCTTATACCTATATATAAATAAATAATGAACGCGACGCGAGAAGGGTCTCCGAATATGAAAGAACCCATTACCAATTAAGAAGAATAATAAACATTAGCCGCCGTCCATTTTAATTTCCAATTTCTTTCAAAATCGATATCTGAGGATCCGCATGAACCTTAAATATGACTTCGACATCTGACACAAATAACAGTAAAATAAAAATAAAATAAAAAAATACAGATACCAGTACTTATAAAAAATTACAAACACCAAATGTAGTTTTGAATCACGCTGTCGCATCTACTGCACGTTTACATACTCTTTGTGTTTCCAAGATGGCCGCCTGATTGAAAGACGTCAAGAAAAATGTTCTGAGTTGCTAGTCTATACGTAGTAATAGTAAGTCAATGATCGCAACCCCTCGAGCATACAAAGACTTATATTATTACTAGCTGTTGCCCGCGACTTCGTCCGCGTAGAACTTTTTATCGTCTTAGAAAATGATTTCTCTCAATACAAAATTTGAACCCTCTTTTATATTCTATATATTATAATTAAAAAAAAAGTTGATGTTCATTTTCTAGTTTGTGAACAAACAGTCTAAAACCAAAGGTAAAAATCTCATACTTTAAAAATGCCTTGAAATACTCAAACTTTGAACCAATTCTCTCTTAGGGGATGAATTTGGAAAAACTCTGAAATCAGTTTTGTAGTATTTTAACGTACAGAATAAGACCGAAGTTAAAAATCTCTTACTCACACTTTAAAGTTTTATTGCTCGCCATTTAAAATTTGAACCCCCTTTTAAACCCCCTTAGAGGTTGAATTTTTCTAATCGCTGAAAGAACTTTTTTCGTAAACTTTTAAGTCTCTAGCTCAAAAAAAGTGTTGCCCATACAAAGCTTTCTTAACCCCCTTAGGGGTGGAATTTTCTAAAACTCTGAAAGTACTTTATTATTAATTTTAATAAGTAACATTTCGAATAGTTTTAAGTCTAGTAAAAATAAAAGTTTTCCCACATAACACTGGCTACCCTTCTTAAGGATCTTAAGGATCCCCTTAGGGATGGAGTTTTCTAAAACGCTGAAAGTTCTTTTTTAGTATTCTAATAAGTAATCTTTTTGCAAAGTTTTAAGTCTAACTCAAAAAAAGTGTTGCCCATGCAAAGCTTGCTCTCCTTTTTAACCCTATTAGGGGTGGAATTTTCTAAAACGATTTGTGTTCTTTTTTTGTATTTTAATAAGTAATCTTTCTACAAAGTTTCAAGTCTCTAACTCAAAAACATAAACTTTCCCTGATAAAAACTTTGCACCCCTTTTTATCCCCCTTAGGGATAGATTTTTTCAAAACGCTGAAAGTCTTTTTTTTTGTATTTTTATAAGTAATCTTTCTACAAAGTTTTAAGTGTCTAGCTCAGAAAAAGTGTTCCCCATACAAACCTTGCACTCTTTTTTAACCCCCTTAGGGAATGATTTTTGTAAAACGCCGAATGTAGTATTTTTCATGTTCTAATAAGTAAATTTTCGACAAAATTTTAAGTCTCTATTTAAAAAAATATGTTTTTCCCATACAAACTTTGCACCCTATTTTACCCCCTTAGGGGTGAAATTTTCCAAAACGCCGAAAGTACTTTCTTTGTATTTAAATAATCTTTCTACAAAGTTTTAGGACTCTAGCTAAAAAAAATAGTTTCCCACATACAAACTTTGCACCCCTATTTTAGCCCCCTATTTTTAGGGGTAGAATTTTCTAAAACGCTGAAAGTACTTAATTTGTATTCTGATGACTAATCTTTCTACAAAGTTTTAAGTCTCTATTTAAAAAAAATATTGTTTCCCCCATACAAAATTTGCACCCCTATTTTACCCCCTTAGGGGTAGATTTTTTTAAAACACTGAATCTAGGTACTTTATTTGTATTCTAATGAATAATTTCTCTACAAAGTTTTAAGTCTCTATTTAAAAAAAAGTAGTTTTTTCCATACAAACTTTGCACTCTATTTTACCGCCGTAGGGGTGGAATTTTCCAAAACGCTGAAAGTGTTTCATTTGTATTCTAATAACTAATTTTTCTACAAAGTTTAAGTCTATAGCTCAAAGAAAAAAGGTTCTCCCATACAAACTTTGCACCCCTATTTTACCTCCTTAGGGCTAGAATTTTCAAAAATCCCTTTTTATCCCTAGCCCACGTTATAAAAGCAACATACTGTGCAAAAATCAACTCTCTAAGATTAGTAGTTTCGGCTGTGCGTTGATGAGTGAGTGAGTGAGTGAGTGAGTGAATAAGTCAGTCACGACATAGGCATTTATTATGTATAAATAGATAGAAGATAATGAAACTCCCATTCAAATATCTCAAAAAATTATGAAGCTACATCCGTTTTAATGTCGCTTGTTAGAGTGAGAAAACGATGAGGGACTGTGACGTCAATATACTCGAGCGTCATAGTAAAAAACAATCGTTTCATATGAAGGTGCGTTTTGCGGAAAAGGGACAGAACATACCCCCTCTTAAAACTTTGGACTCTTATAACTTAATCATTACCTATATAACCTCTTGCTTTGTTTTTTTCTCCATTTGACTATATTTATTTTAAATTCTTTTTCGAGAAAATACATTATGATTATTTACCATATTTTCGATTCCTGAGCTATAACCACGAACTTCGGAATTCGAAAATATTCGGGTATCTCTATCTCTATCGCACTAACCATACTCGAGTGACAGGGATGCAAATATATGAACATTGAGTATCGGTTTTCTTGGTAGCGCCGCAGGTACTTTGGCTGAATGCGCCGAGCGCGTGCCATTGTCATTCAAAAAAAACAAATTCGTGTTAATTATATTGTTCAAATTTGTTGATTTCATTTATTGAAATTACGACATAAAACGACATTTGCGCATATAAGTTCTCATATCAGAATCGAATATTTTTTTATGGTTTATATTTTAGCATTTGTCTCGTAAAGGTCTATCGTAGACGGGATTTAAATTATTAATAAGTGAAAGGCAAAGCAATTCCGCCATTTTGACGAAAATTTGACGGTTCTTATAGCTGACAGTTGGAGCAGCGTTTGATTTCAATAAAAATAAATGAAAAATTAAATGAAGTCGTATATTTCGGAAAATTAATTAACTGTCGCAGTCGGATAAAAACTATCCTAAGTTGCAGCTAGAATAATAATGTACCTATATAAAATGTTTCATATTTTTCCGTTCATGGGATGCTGAGAACATTCGAACCGCGCAAAGCTTAGTTTCAAACTGGCTGATTCTTTTTTTAATTTAGAGATTTATTATAAGTGGAGATAAAAGCAAAGACAATACTTATTATAAAAAAAAAAGTGCGAGTCGGACTCGCGCACGAAGGGTTCCGTACCATTGCCTATAAAAACTATTTTATTCTGTGTTTTTAGTATTTGTTGTTATAGCGGCCACAGACTTACATCATCTGTGAAAATTTCAGCTGGAACTATCACGGTATCAGTGAGATACAGCCTGGTGACAGACAGACGGACGGACGGACGGACAGCGGAGTCTTAGTAATAGGGTCCCGTTTTACTCTTTGAGTACGGAACCCTAAAAAACCGGCCAAGTGCGAGTCGGACTCGCGCACGAAGGGTTCCGTACCATTAACAATAAAAATATTTATTTTATTATGTTTTTAGTATTTGTTGTTATAGCGGCAACAGAAATGCATCATCTGTAAAAATTTCAACTGGAACTATCACGGTATCAGTGAGATACAGGCTGGTGACAGACAGACAGACGGACGGACGGACGGACAGCGGAGTCTTAGTAATAGGGTCCCGTTTTACTCTTTGAGCACGGAACTCTAAAAAACAAAAGTAAGCGCTAAGTACAGTACATTTTAGACACATAAAAACATAAAAAGAAGCCATAACCTAATCATTAAAGTGGTGTTGTTGTTGAATATTACTTGTGTTTGTGCTTATGGCTATTGTCAATGTTTTTCTGTGTTTGGGTTGAATTGTGGTTGTTGTTGTTTTATGTAGCAGTTGGACCTGAAGAATTTCAAACGCAATACCAAAGAGTGCCTGTTAATGACGCTTCTTCACGTGTATATTTCGTATTATTTGATGATACTACCCACAATGAATAATTTACCCCGCACAGGGCCATCTTATTTGTAGATATCCCACGTTTCCCCGTAATCAAAACCGCCATAAACCTATATTTTTATGGAGTTCCTCGCTTTATGAGGGTGTTTATCCGTGGCTCGAGTGGCTCGACTCAACAGTTGGCGTGGCCTGAGCCGGGCTCGGCTTGTGCTCGAGCTCAGGCGGTATTGGCGGTTAACGCCGGATTGAACTGGTCTGGACTGGTTTACGTCAGTTTTATAGCTCGATACGGCTGTTTATTAAAATCGGAGGCGTAGTGATCGGATCCATGATGAAACCTTTTGTATTTGAGTTGACTATTGAAATAACAGTTGGCTCTCTATTCATTTCTTGTTCACATTTCAAACACGTTTTATTTGTTTCGTTTACTGCTTTTGATAATTTAGCATGGTGTGCGCGAGAAACAGATTGAAATGCGATTGAGATCATAAGCGACGAACACAATTACCTGACTACCTAGTGCTGACTAGGTAGTCAGAAAAAAATCAAAAAAGTCGAAAAAATCCCAAGTAGGAAAAAATCAAAAGGTCCCAGTGGCGGCGGGTGACACAGAAAGTTATGAAAATAAATTTAGGCAAGCCGGTTGGAATCGTTTTGTATGGGCGCTCCGCCACTGGTAGGTAGGTACTATTACTATAGGATGGTCCAAAAAAAAAAGTTTAAAAGTTTGGTTTTCCACATGCCTCTTTTTATTCCATATTGCCTCAGGAACACTTTAACCAATTTTCAGCCAAGACGAATAATATTTAGGGGTCGCGACGATTTGACACTTCTTAAGACGATGCGTGGGTGGCCATTTTTCCATACTAACGTAATCCCCCGTTTCCTCCCTGGATAATAACAAAAGAGAAAATATTTTGCATTCATATAATAAATACTGACCTGTGACATGTCACTATGTTTCGTTTTACCTGATTATTTGTTTATTTTAATAATTAGAGACCTTTTTAAACCACGAAATTCGCCACTTTTCGGTGCCATAAACACACGCTCAGTAAACTAATTTAACGAACACAAATGAAAAACAGAAAACCTAGAGACATAGCCAAAGCCCTCTTAATAATACAATTGAAAGAAAAACTAAAATTGGTGCAAAATCGGAAAGAAAATAAGATACTACGAAATAAGAAAATAGGGTACTACGAAACCCTGTTTTTGGTGGGTCAGATCGGTCCGAATCGGATCGGATCGGTTTCAAAATTAGAAAACTGGGGGCATTGCACGCACACGTTGATGATTTACGCACACATTCACAGAGGCACCTCTAATTAGCGCGAAACGCGACGGAAATAAGTTTTACAAAAATCAATTTTTCAAAAAGCTCGCTCACAATATTATGAAATAAATTAGACTTAGTTGCATTTTTTTATTGAAGTAAATAACTATCATACCTTTCCACCGGGGGTGGCTCGGGGCGGGCTTTTTGACTAAGTTAATAATTTATTATTTACACTCATTGTATTTTTTATTTATCATAAAATGTATTAGAATGTAATGAAATTATAAGCAATCTATATCTTCAATCATTATCTTCACAAAACATTGACATTATATTCGAATTTGAAGCCACAGGAAACTTTTTTCTGTTACGATCGAGCACACGCAAGAGAATTTGTTTCTGCTGTTCATCCAGCGTGATATTAGTAGGTATTGAATTTTTGGATCAATGCTATCCTACACTCTGCACTGTCATTAACGACCTTTATTTGGCGAGCTTTTTCCTACATCTGGACTGGATGTGAATTTCATCAGTGGGCCATTGTGATGGATCTTTTTTCAAAAAACCCATTGATGTCTCGCGTCTATTACGAATTAATAAGTCAAACAGGTCGCTGTCCGTTGTGAAAAGAAAGACTGGTTACGGCTGTTCTGGGTCTAAAGTTTTATCATCTAGTGAATTCTAGTAGTTTCAAAGCCTTCCGGTTAGGTGGTTTTTGCAAGTTTTGAACTATGTCTCTCTATACTAACTCTGGGATCAAATAAAGAGAGTCCTAACTATTAGATGTTCCGAAAAATAAAACAGATGGCGACAAAACGCTTGCAATGCAGGATTACTAATCTTTCGATTTGGGTATTTTTTTATTATTGCAAGAAGTTTTGCGTCATTCAAAGGAGCTCTTTCTGCCTTTGGGGCCTCGTTCCGAAATTGTCCATTAAACGAGACTTACAAACATACTTAATTCCGTCACGGATCGTTTTCCGCTGCAGTGAGAGTGAATGGATCTTGAAAAAGATTCATTTTCAGGCAGTAGATTACTTCGGCCATCCACCGAGCTTGGTGTAGGGCACCAGGAGCACGAAACTTAATTTCAGCGGCGGCGTCTGTCCGTCCAAGGATAATGTGGCAAAGATGAAACAATTCGAGGTAGTCGTATCTCAGCTGCTGAGTTTTGAATGCATTGTAGTACGAGTATGCCTTCATTTCTTGACGTAGTGTAAAGAGATATGGGGTATCAAATAAATTGTCGTCGGCATTAAAGAAAGAAAGAAAACATTTATTCGTGGACAAAACAATGGGTGTAAAAAAAAAAACACAGAACGTAAAAAATAGCAGGGTCCACGAAAAGGCCCATAACATAATTCCGTTGATTTATTTCTGGCCATTTATTTTGAAAACGTTTAAACTTTTTAACATCAGGTCCACTGCTTGGTCCAAACAATGCTTTAAAATCATCGGAGAGAATCACTTCGAAAATATGGTGCCTACAAGCAATACAAATAAGATCTTTATCCAGAGACTGTTGTCTCTAAACCTTAGATAAACTGAAAATGTTGTACCATTATTATAATAACACTTGAGCGACGAGCGACTTAAGGACTAGTTGGTATTTTTGTTATATATTTCAACGACCTCTAAACATGCTTGGAATAGTCAGATTTTTGGTACATACGTTATTTATAGTCATACGAACAAAAAGAGTCGTGTGGAGAGGAAAAAAACAAACACAATTTTTTTTTTCATACACTGGACCACCCTAGTAGGTACCTACCTACCAGCGCGTGAAGATTTTCGATGGGCAACCCGGAACATAAAAGTTATGAAATAGTTTAGAGTGTATAACTATAAGCTTGCCTAAAAAGAACTTTAAGGCAAGCCGGTGGGAATCGGCTTCTATGGGCGCTCCGCCACTGCTACCTACTTGGGGATTTTTTAATACTACGACGACGCTTGCCATAAGAATCACAAGCGCGTTGCCGACTCTTTATTGATTTGAGGATTCGCTGTGTTGACAGCTAGATACGAATGCAGGTCCAGCCTCTCAATAAAACACATCCTCGGGGGCTCTGGCGATCTTACCCGCCCGGAACACAACACTGTATACCATTAGGCACTGGTCCCACCGCCGACGATGAGCGAGAAGCGATTAGAGCTAGAAACTAGAAACGTGTTGGCGAGCAGCGATAAGCGAGTGTGTAGTTCCGATAGTTATGTCGCTTGGCTACAAGTGAGTGTTCGAGTGCGACGGGCGATTACTGGCACCGCTCGCTCGGGCGGGGCGGCCGCGCATGCGGTCCTGCCAAGCAAGCATCGCTGAGCGAGTTTTTTCTTTGATAGCTTTTATCGCTGTGGTCAACTAGTGAAGAGAGAGTCCTCGCCGTCAGTGTGAAGTGAACAGCCAGCGGTCAACTATAAATATATCTGTCTCTTTTACCGACACGGGATCTATATCTTTAGTCCGTTTCTTGAGCGACACATAGTCAATAGCTAATCGCTTCCTCACCGATTTCGCCCCGAAAAACGTGAAAGTTACCTAATATTACACGAAAAGCAAAAAAAATATACGTTTCATACACCCTATCACCTTGCCTGTGAATAAAGACAATAGATTTCTTTCCTCCCCAAGTGTTGTATACACAGTTTGCGTATGATACGTTGTTACTGCCAAAAAGTCTTATCTCCATAGGAGTTTCAAACCGATATACGACCGTTTCAGCTTAGACGTTATATTGGGTTACCTATAATGTTGAGGATAGACGAGAGTGATTGCCTGGAGGCTGATACATGAGACGATGGGGCGCAAAGTAAACACATACAGGGTGGCAAAATCTAACCTCACGGATGTTAACTTAACGACTGACTTAGCCAATAGGTACCCTATTCCGTAATATTCCGTATAAGATTAAAAAAATCGTGCGTTAATCGTCATGCGGTTTCAAGGAATACCAAATTGAAAAGCAAAAAAATAGTACTGTTAGGTTTGAAAAGCACTTAATGATCAAAATAAGTAAACTAGTGCAATATTTCCCTTTGATAGCTATCCTAAAGGCCGAAACGCACTGACAGCGGTGGTGGAGTGGCGCGGCGCGGCGCGGAGGCTGTACCGGTTGTAATGTTCGAGCTAGTCCGAAACCGAAAGGGTCCACACAGAATACCGCGCCGCGCCGCTCCGCCACCGCTGTCTGAGTGCGTTTCGGCCTGAAGAAACGTGCGTTTCGGCCTGAAGAAACGTAGACGCAATTGTCCGTTAAAATTCTAATGTTATATGGTATAGCGGGCTGTGAAGCTGACAGTAATATTTGTGTGACGAATATGAATATTTATTTCTATGTCTGGACATTTTCTATAATTTAGATAGAGGTACATATTTATATTTATCTTGTATATCCCCGTCAAATAGTAAGTACCTACCTTTTACGAGCGAATAATGATGAAACAGTACATATATGTACCCACATAAGGATGACTTCGTTTTATTTTGGAAAAATAATATTTATACTGGATGGAATTTTATAAATTTTCACACGTTTTAGGTACTGAAGTTCAGACTAAGTTGTTTTGAGTACCTAACATTTGCTTAGACAAGTGTGACAGGAAAAATAACTTTGAAGATTCGTAAATATATGGAGACATTAAGATACAATCTAAGTATTAGAGATTTCGACCACCATAAAGAGAAGATAAAATGGGTTTAAAGAAGGTGGCCTATTCGTAAAAACTACGCGTAATACTAGTTCATGCACATTCAAACATGTATCACTTATGACAAGACGCCACGCGAGCTATGCCGCGGCGAGAAAGACTATCTATCTCTGAACCTGAACTATGATGAAGTTGAGAAACTTTTGACTTAATGAAGATGAAAGTATCTCAGCTTTGTAACGCAGACTGTCTAGGTGATAATGTTGATTCTAGATGAGTTGTGGGATAGGCAGCGACAGTAAAAAGATTATTTTAGTGGATACAATGTATTGCGACCATGGAGGTTAGCACAAGAAGAACAAAGGGCCATCATGCCACAGATAACTAGAAAAAGTAGTAAAAATAGGTTAAGACTATTATTATTATTATTCTGGTAGTGGCTTCCGGGCTGTCAAAGCCCTTATATCACTGCGACCATCGCTGATCTATTGTGATCGCCACTTACTACAATTCTTGGTCAAGTCCTGCAAACTCGAAGAATTGCAGGATTTTGTTGAACTCAAGAAATTTGATCTCCTCCGGGCACATGATGTGTTTGCCCAGGAAGGAGTTACGACTGCGCATGAGGCAAGGGCAATCGGTTAGGATGTGTGTAGGCGTCTCCTCTGCTTCAAAGCAGAATCTGCACTGCCTTGTGTCACACAGTCCTATCGTTTGCATGTGCTTATTTAGGCGGCAGTGCCCAGTAAGCACCCTGACCAGCATGCGTAGACGGTTCCTACTTAGCGCCAAGGCGTCAGAAGACGCCTTTTCGCTAAAGGCTCTAATAAGTGCCTTGGAATGTTTCAGTCCTGGGTTAGCTCTCCAGGCTTGAATAGTCTTGTAGAAACAATAGGCTTTTAGAGTGAGCTTGAGCGAGAAAGACTATCTATCTCTGAACCTGAACTATGATGAAGTTGAGAAACTTTTGACTTAATGAAGATGAAAGTATCTCAGCTTTGTAACGCAGACTGTCTAGGTGATAATGTTGATTCTAGATGAGTTGTGGGATAGGCAGCGACAGTAAAAAGATTATTTTAGTGGATACAATGTATTGCGACCATGGAGGTTAGCACAAGAAGAACAAAGGGCCATCATGCCACAGATAACTAGAAAAAGTAGTAAAAATAGGTTAAGACTATTATTATTATTATTCTGGTAGTGGCTTCCGGGCTGTCAAAGCCCTTATATCACTGCGACCATCGCTGATCTATTGTGATCGCCACTTACTACAATTCTTGGTCAAGTCCTGCAAACTCGAAGAATTGCAGGATTTTGTTGAACTCAAGAAATTTGATCTCCTCCGGGCACATGATGTGTTTGCCCAGGAAGGAGTTACGACTGCGCATGAGGCAAGGGCAATCGGTTAGGATGTGTGTAGGCGTCTCCTCTGCTTCAAAGCAGAATCTGCACTGCCTTGTGTCACACAGTCCTATCGTTTGCATGTGCTTATTTAGGCGGCAGTGCCCAGTAAGCACCCTGACCAGCATGCGTAGACGGTTCCTACTTAGCGCCAAGGCGTCAGAAGACGCCTTTTCGCTAAAGGCTCTAATAAGTGCCTTGGAATGTTTCAGTCCTGGGTTAGCTCTCCAGGCTTGAATAGTCTTGTAGAAACAATAGGCTTTTAGAGTGAGCTTGAGCGAGAAAGACTATCTATCTCTGAACCTGAACTATGATGAAGTTGAGAAACTTTTGACTTAATGAAGATGAAAGTATCTCAGCTTTGTAACGCAGACTGTCTAGGTGATAATGTTGATTCTAGATGAGTTGTGGGATAGGCAGCGACAGTAAAAAGATTATTTTAGTGGATACAATGTATTGCGACCATGGAGGTTAGCACAAGAAGAACAAAGGGCCATCATGCCACAGATAACTAGAAAAAGTAGTAAAAATAGGTTAAGACTATTATTATTATTATTCTGGTAGTGGCTTCCGGGCTGTCAAAGCCCTTATATCACTGCGACCATCGCTGATCTATTGTGATCGCCACTTACTACAATTCTTGGTCAAGTCCTGCAAACTCGAAGAATTGCAGGATTTTGTTGAACTCAAGAAATTTGATCTCCTCCGGGCACATGATGTGTTTGCCCAGGAAGGAGTTACGACTGCGCATGAGGCAAGGGCAATCGGTTAGGATGTGTGTAGGCGTCTCCTCTGCTTCAAAGCAGAATCTGCACTGCCTTGTGTCACACAGTCCTATCGTTTGCATGTGCTTATTTAGGCGGCAGTGCCCAGTAAGCACCCTGACCAGCATGCGTAGACGGTTCCTACTTAGCGCCAAGGCGTCAGAAGACGCCTTTTCGCTAAAGGCTCTAATAAGTGCCTTGGAATGTTTCAGTCCTGGGTTAGCTCTCCAGGCTTGAATAGTCTTGTAGAAACAATAGGCTTTTAGAGTGAGCTTGAGCGAGAAAGACTATCTATCTCTGAACCTGAACTATGATGAAGTTGAGAAACTTTTGACTTAATGAAGATGAAAGTATCTCAGCTTTGTAACGCAGACTGTCTAGGTGATAATGTTGATTCTAGATGAGTTGTGGGATAGGCAGCGACAGTAAAAATATTATTTTAGTGGAAACAATGTATTGTGACCATGGAGGTTAGCACAAGAAGAACAAAGGGCCATCATGCCACAGATAACTAGAAAAAGTAGTAAAAATAGGTTAAGACTATGTTTAACATTTATATAAAACTAGCTGTTGCCCGCGACTTCGTCCGCGTAGAACTTAATACTTAGAAAATATAATGCAAACAAACTTCTACCATCTTAAGGGATGATTTCCGAGGCAAAAACTATTCTATATCCTTTGAAGGGTCTCAAATTATCTCTATACCAAATTTCATCTAGGTACATGGATTTTATCCAAACTTTCACCCCCTATTTCATACCCTTAAAAAATGATTTTCGGGATAAAAACTATCTTATGTCATTCTTCGGGACTCAAACGACCTTTATACCAAATTTCATCTAAACGGGATTAATCCAAATTTTCACCCCCCATTTCACCCCCTTAGGGAGTGATTTCCGGAATTACAACTATCCTATGTCCTTTCCCAGGACTCAAGCTATCTCTATACCAAATTGTATTAAAATGGGTTCCATCCGAATTTTCACCCCTAATTTCATCCCCTTAGGGGATGATTTTTGGGGTAAAAACTATCCCATGTCCTTTCCCAGGACTTAACCTATATCTACACCAAATTTCATCAAAATAGATTACATCCAAATGTTCACCCCCCCCCCCCCTCCCCCTTTTCACCCCCTTAGGGGATGATTTCCGGGATAAAACCTATTATATGTCCTTCCCCGGGACTCAAACTATTTATATGCCAAATTTCATCTAAATCGGTGCAGCGGGTTAAGTAGCTTCATACAAATTTCCACCCCCAATTTCAGCCCCTCAGATATAAAAAACTACCCTTTGTCCTTCCCCGGGGCTCATTTCATCTAAATCGGTTCAGCGGTTTAGGCGTGAAGAGGTAACAGACAGACACACTTTTGCATTTATAATATTAGTATGGAAGTATGGATAGTATATAGCCTCTTGCGTTGTTTTTTTTTCGAGACAATACAACATTATGATTATTTTGTTTAGTGTCTACATCCCTATTTTTGATAAGATAAGATAAAATAAGATTTCATTATTGTCAGAACTGTGTACATTTAGTTGTTTTGGGTAAAATAAAGTCCAACAGCTTGCCCATTTCGGACGTACAATATTAAACTTAAAGCTAGTCAAATATACTAAAACAATAACAACAATAGTATTTCCAAATAATTTTAACCATATTCACACATAAAATATTAATTTAGATCTATCCGACATCCGTATTTTCTTTTAAACCACGAACTTCGGAATTCGAAAATATTCGGGTATCTCTATCTCTATCGCACTAACAAATGACAGGAATGCAGAGGGCCTACCGCGAAAGGCATTCGAAGTTTCCCCTCTCTGTCATACTTACAAGTTCGTACATAAGTGCGACAGAGAGGGAAAACTTCGAATGCCGTTCGCGGTAGGCCCTCAGATATACGAACTTCGAGTTTCGGTTTTCGTGGGTTGGCTGAATACGCAAAGAGCGCGCGCGCGTGCCATTCAAAAAAACCAAGTTTATATTGTTCGAATTTGTTGTTACATTTGTACAAATTACGCCTTAATTCGACATTTGCGCATATAAGTTCGCATATCAAAATCGATTAATTTTATATTTGCTTTTGGTACCTATGTGTCTCGTCAATGTATATCGTAGACGGGATTAAAATTATTAATAGGCGAAAGAAAGGCAAAGCAATTCCGCCATTTTGTCCGTAGTATTTCTTATTACTGTGATTTTGACGTTTCTTTTAGCTGACAGATGTGGCGGCGATATACTTTAAGAATAATAAATGAAAAATTAAATGAAGTCGTATATTACGGAAAATAAATTAATTGTCGCAGTCGGATAAAAACTATCCTAAGTTGCAGCTGGAATAATAATGTACCTATATAAAATGTTTCATATTTTTCCGTCCATGGGATGCTGAGAACATTCGTACCACAGAAAGCTTAGTTTCAAACTGGCTGATTCTTTTTTTAATTTAGAGATTTATTATAAGTGGAGATAGGTAATACCAACTTAAGTACTGTTGGAGTCTCCAACAAGCTTGGTCTTAGTTATTGTATTAGTTAAGTTTATGTGTACAAACTCCCACACAAACACACACACACACACTCATTTATATATATTTTATTTTATTTATTTTTTAAATATAATAATAAGTTAAGAAGTAAAACACCTGGTCAGTCTAATTGCAGTAAAAGAGCGGGATCTTCCGACACAAGCATCTCTATGCTTACTGGAAAGTTCCAACCTTGCCTTTGTTTCAACATGTGTAAATAACCCAATAAACTATGTTTCATTTTTTATTTTTATCATTTTTCATCTCTTTCAAACTGTTCTAATTAGAAAGAGACGGCCTATCTCACCGCGATACAGCTCGCGCGCCGTCTTGTGATAACCGTGCAGTAAACATCGTGAATCGTAACCGTTTTTACAGCTGTGGTGGTACCACGAACTTCGAATCTCGAAATTCGTATATCTCCGTCTCTATCGCAATTATGGTTTATGGTACTCATGCGACCGAAACGGAGATATACGAAGTACGAGATTCGAAGTTCGTGGTAGCGCCGCCGAAGCCATTTCGTTAACTGATAGAAAGGGACTCTATACACAATAGATAAGCGCGTCTCCCTTATCCTTATGGGTCTCGTCACATAAAAACCGCGATTCATTTTCGCAAAACAAAAGTTTATTGGTAAAGTTGGAGATTCATTGCCCGTTCGAGAGATCCTGATGAGTTCTGAATCGGATTCGTTCAATATTGTAAAAGACAAGGGGATATTGGTTTTTCAAAATGGCGGCTGATTTTTTATTTCTTTCGCGATATCGAGAAGAGCAATGCTTAATGTTTTGGAAACGTTCAATTCTATTATACTGGGCATATTTTTGATACCATGTTTGTGGCAAAAAAGCAAACAGTTTGCCTGATGGTAAGTAAATCTAGAGACGTCTCGAGCTGTATATGCTTTGAGGATTCATTATGATAGTAAACTGCAAATGCACTCTCAACACATCTCAGCCTCAGGAGGCTTGGCGACCTTGGCGTCAAGGCGACATTGCTATAACAAATTGACGAAACTTTTTTAGTACCTATAAATTGTGCGGTTTTCTGGCTACAACTTATTGTAGTCCTAGCGTTATATTGATTGCATTCTAAAGTAGTATTCAGCTTGCTACGGAGTCCCAAATATTATCTTTCCAGTGTGGCCAATAGTTTTATCCCATTAAATTATGTTATGTCCAACCAAAAATTAAGTACTTTGGCAATGTCCTCGGAAAAACGCAAGCAGAATATTTTTTTTGGCGTGTGAAGACGATATTGATACTGGCTGTATCTACATACATACCTGTATACATATGTATATTTTGGATAGAGGCTGCAAGTACGTACCGTACAGAGCGATCCATTAGGCGGCGGAACCAACATCTCTGTAAACAGTGTTGCCATACCGAACAAACAACCTGTGTTGCCAGATGTAAGAGTATATCGACGACATGCTTATGTAAGCTATTAGCTACGGTGGCTTATGGTTTATTTAGCCTATTGTCGCGCTAATTTATTTTCTGTTGTGTGTTGTTTTATATAAGTACCTACAATACTATTTTGCTGTTCAATTTGTGTTTTTTTTTTTACATACTTATAGGGAACATTTTGGTTAAATCCAAATATTACTAAGGCTATTACTAAGCGAAATCGTTCTTAAATAAATCAGCCTATTTAGGTACGTCCCACTGTTGGCCACATGCCTCCTATCACTGATGAGACGGAACGAGCAGACCCACGTTGGCTCAGTGCGGGTTGGGGACTTCACATACACCTTTGAATCTCTTCGAATTAATACTAATTATTGGACGGTTGAACTCACGTATTACTCGTACGCGCGACATTTTTCGAACTTGTCGGGAGTTCTTCTTCAGGATGAGTGACACTGCACCGTTGCCAGTGAGTTCAACCGTTTAATTATTAGTATTAATTTGAATTTCTTCGTAGATGTACGCACGCAGGTTTCCTAACAATGTTTCTCCTTCACCGAAAAGCTAACGGTAAATATAAATTATGTTCCGTACAAAAGTTCCGAAAAACTCATTGGTACGAGCAGTGCTTCGAACCCACGACCGCCATTCGACAGCCGCATGCTTGAACCACTAGGCTAGTAGCTCCAAATAGTTCTCTTTCTTATTTGGCTAAAATGCAAATTTCTTATTCCTCTATTTACACTGGCTTTTATTTAAAGCGAAGCGGTCGAAAGATCGCCCTAAATTCATCTCCTTTGTGCTATTCCAGCTCTGTACTGCAAAGAAATAAACTTTTAATTTTCTCTTTCAAAGCGGCACTGGCCGGATCGCAGCACAAAGACCACCAAAATGTGGTCATTTTAACGGACTTTTGCGTGAATCAGTTTTCTATTTTGAGAATTCTGGGACCGTATTCTTGAATAGCTTTTAACACATTCACTGCCAACAATCGCTACGCGCTACGCTCGTAGCCGACCCCGTTCGTTTGCCTCGTACGTAGTAGCGGAAAGCGACTACGGCGTAGGCACCCGATAGTCGCGTTCCCGGCACTAAATGTGCCAAGGGCGTGAATTGGAAAATATGGCGTAATTTAATCGATACTCGTACATTCGATTGCATAAAATTTTCTCAGAAAAAAAAAGCAGTGTTAGTTCTTTATTTTCCTTTTTTTCACTCAGCGTACTCATTACATTACAATATTATATCAGTCATCTAAAATCTCACTGCAATATGAATTAAACTTCACGAAGTTAAATAAATAAATAAATAAATATTATGGGACAATCTTACACAAATCAACCTAGGCCCACGGTAAGCTCAGTAAGGCTTGTGTTGTGGGTACTAGGCGATGATATATATAATAGATAAATACATATAGATACTTATATACATATATAACATCCATAACTCAGGAACAAATATTCGTGATAAACACACAAATAAATGCCCTGACCGGGATTCGAACCCGGGACCTCCAGCTTCGTAGGCAGAGTCACTACCCACTGGGCTACGGAGGCCGTTAGGGGGATATATCGAAATTTGTCAAAAAAATCTTTCCCGAAGAACGTTGCATCTCTTTTTCTCGTGCGCGTAAGGCATAAGCGTGTCTCTCACAAGGGGGCGGGTTTTCGCGAATCGATTCGAAGCAAAGCATCCCCTTAACATGGCCTGTATAATTATGATTGAGGGCGATGACACGTCGACTATTATGACGCGATACCTCATATCACAATACGTATCACCTGCATATTGACGTTATTGAAGCAACTTATCTATACAATTTTGAGTAACGCAATACTATTGTCATTAAAGTATTGCAATAATATGCACTGTGTAATCCCTGCCATTCGTGATCTTTCAATAACTCTAGGGTCCAATTTCTCGAAGTTACTAGTTACAATTTTAGAAGTATAAACAGGTACTACAGAGCCACAGGCTTATTTCACGAATTAAAACTGTTCAAGTCTAAAATGGCAACACAAGTCAAAGGCCGCTTGTCATTAGTCACCTCAGTGTTGCTAGTTAAGTGATAAAATGTAATTTGTAGTTTTGTATAACATGAGCCAAGATAATATCACAAAATTACCCATACCTATTTATCATTCATTCATTTGTGAATGATTGCTGGAAGCACGTCCGGCGCATTCTTGCGCTGATCCAGCAACTTGACCTTTAATTGTTCGGTGGGTGGTATGGGTGGGTATTGTAATTACCATATTCTAGGAAATAAATCATTTTGACTTTGACTTTGGTGCTATGGCCACTATGTCATGTCATGAGCTGTCATATTACGTAGGTACCATTAAGCACCAGTCACGTCTAATATTACACTTACCGCACGACTCAACTGAAATATCAGAAAGTAATGTTTTTCTGGCGCTAAAAGTCTGATGTCAGTTTTATTCGCCATGTTATGTCACAACAGGGTTTGCAAGATCCGCCAATATTTTGGATCCGGATATTTCGGATATTTCAATTCAACAGATCCGGATATCCGGATCTTTCGGATAATACGGATCCACAAGGTTTTTTTGGTATAAAGTAGGAATTGTAAGTTTAAATCAACAAAAAACGGCTACACCACCGTATACCTGAAAGATTTTAAATAAGTACGCATTCCCGAGGTCATAAAGAGTATAAACTTCTTTTTTTTATTCAACTTTTTATTTACAACTACAAACTAACCGGGAAAGTGAGAGTTACGTCACTGAAAGCTGTCACTTGAATAACAACCAGGGGTAATCAACGTAACGTTCCAAACGCGCGTTAGCTATCGAACTGTCATTTTCCCACATAAAATTTGACATGTAGATCTACCTTACGTGCGTACAATGCGTTACGTGATTGACCACAGCAGGTCAAGTTAACTCCGTACCTGGTGCTCGTACATATATTTCAATGAGCTCTATGTACCGGAGTTAATTCAATAGGGTTGTAACTAGGTATCATATCTAGGAGGAGAAATTGACAATGTGATCCGGACTAGGGAAAAGGTGTTTGTCTAGCAGGGGGCATTCCTTTAGGCAAGACTGTGTCTGGATATGGCAAAAACGGTGAACGGGCATTAACATAGCATACCATGCTTATTATATTACATGATCATATTATAGGTCAAGATCATCATACTAAAAATAAAAATAAATATTACAAGTATTAAACGTAGGTATTGTTGCTGCATTTACTTTTTACTTCCTGGGTCAACTATACTTCTTAATTATTTCTATAGGTTTATTTAACTAAACTAATCCCCTTATTCATAAAACTTAAAATGGCTGCTAAATATAATGTGCTTTGTCCACTTCTTACGAACACAAATGTAAAAGTGACAGATAAGGACAAACGAATTTTAACGCCATTTTAAATAGTTAAAATAGGCTTTTTGAACGTTTATGAATACGGGCGTAAGTCTTTAGTAGGTAGTTATATAGGTAACATTGGATTTATAATAATTACTTTGTGTCTTTGCCTACGGTGAATTAGTGCATTTAAACCAACGCCAACTTTCGCCATGAAACTGCGGCATTTTTACTAGTTTGTAGTATGTAGGTTTAATTAGTTTTTGTGACTAATACATTAAAAACAAAAATAATCTGGTCTGGGATGATGAAGTGGCGAATAAAAACAGAGATTGAGTTATCTACCATTCGGTTTTCAGCGTGGACTCGGTAAAAACTTCATTTTGTAGCCGTATTTTCGGTTTTCATGGTTGTATTTTAAGGATCCGTAATATCCGAAAGATCCGGATCCAAGAGCCTGTAAGATCCGGATCCGAAATTCGGCGGATATCCGGATATTTCGGATATCCGGATATCCGGATTGCAAACCCTAGTCACAAGTCTTAAAGCCTAAGTGCCGCGAGAAAAATTACTAGGTTTGATGAAAATTGATGAGACTAGTGACATGGGTTTGGACGGTAGAACGCAGAGTTTGGTGGTAATTTTATTTTGACGTATACATTCAATCTTGCTGTCTTTAAAGGCCACCTCAAACACCTTGGAATTTGTCACAACAACCGACAGAGATGCAACTGTAGTTGGTATGAGCAATACATACCTGCTGAGGTAGGATCTTCTGTGGCTGGGAGTCCTTATTGAAACAGGATTTGGAGTTGTAATTAACATTTGCGCTAGGGTGCGCTGTGTTGGGAGTGAGGGACCTGCATGTCTCTATCTGCCAACACAGCGAATCCTCAAGTGAATGAAGGGTCGGCAACGCGCTTGTGATTCTTCTGGAGTCACAAGTGTCCATAGGTGACGGTACCAGCTTAACATCAGGCAGGCCGTAAGCTTGTTTGCCATCGTCGTAGTATAAAAAAAAAATTGAAATTTCGAGCTTATAAGTAGCTCAAGCCCATATATGAGATGCATGTGTGGACCTCTGTAACTCAGATGTGCCTACATATAGTATCCCTACAGTCACACATGACCTTATATATAAAACTATACAATCGATGTTAAAGACTCGCAGCACTGTAGATACATATGACATATTTTTAAACATAATCCTATGCATCTGGCCGGTTGTCTCGGACATTCCTGTTGTGTTGATAAACACTGTTTTTGAATTTGGTGTCTACCCTGGCGTGCTGAAAAGCACGAGAGTATGCCCAGTGTACAAATGAAAAGCGGAAAAGACTGACGTAGATAACTACAGGCCCATCACCATAGTACCGACCATCTCGAAAATTCTGGAGTCCATTCTGTCGTCTAGCCTGATGAACCATCTTGAAGCAAATGAGCTCCTCACCCCGAACCAGTTTGCTTATAGACAGAAAATATCAACTACCGCAGCGGCTCAAAAGATGGTTGATTGCATCCTCACAGGACTGGACAACAGAAACAAGATGGCTGGTATTATGTGTGATCTGTCAAAAGCTTTTGACGCGATCAACTATAAGTTGCATTTAAATAAATTGAAACATTATGGCGTAGTAAATGAGGCTCATCAGTTGTTTGCTTCTTTCTTGTCGGACCGAAGGCAGCGTGTAAAACTGTCCACAAATGGCAAATCACAGGCATCTGACTACGGTGATGTCAGCCAAGGAATTCCCCAAGGATCAGCCCTTGGAAATATACCCTATTTTTAGCCTACGTCAACGATCTTCCATCAACAATAACTACAGGCGCATCCGGACGGGCGTTGGGTGCTGCAATCACAACCTACACAAGTGGGGCATATCAACAGCAGCTGACTGTGACTGTGGTGCGCCAACACAAACCGTCCTACACATTGTTGAGGAATGCCCCAGAAGACTATTCACGGGAGGTATGGATGACCTATTGGCGCTGACCCCTGCAGCAAGGGACTGGCTACTCAACTTAGATATTAAATTGTAATCTTTTAAACTTGTACTCATTGTTAGTATTAATTTCAACTTTATAAAAGCCATATGATATAATAATAATAACTACAGGCCTGCCCGTGCTTTTTGCTGATGATACCACGGCCATAGTTAGTGCGCAAACATTCGAACAGCTTGGTGAAAATATAGGCGCTACATGTAGGCAGTTGCAACGGTGGTTTTGTTCAAATGGATTGCTACTAAATGTCACGAAATCTAACATCATGATTTTTTCAGGGCGGAAGATTTCAGTGCCCCCCTGTATATCCGGCTGTCCAATGCCACAATGCAACGAAACTAGGCTCCTTGGGTTTATGTTTGACTCAAACCTGAACTGGAAGTGCCATGTTGACAAGCTGTGTGATAGGTTAAGTAGTGCGGTCTTTGCGTTGCGAAAGTTAAAACCCCTAATTTCGAAGGTTTCACTAAATTCGGTTTATTATGCACATTTCCATTCGTTAATGACATACGGTGTACTAATTTGGGGAAACTCTACGGATGCCAATCGAGTCTTTATAATGCAAAAACGGGCATTACGAACACTAGCCGGTGTGAAACCAAGACACTCCTGTAGGGATCTAGTTGCAACGCATAAAATCATGACGCACTACTCCACATACTTATTTGAAATTCTATTATTTGTTAGACATAACCTATCCATGTTTGAACGTGTCGAGGTTGCGGGCATGACTCTCCGTTCCACAGGCCGACTAAGAACAGTCCCACGTCGCATGGCACTTGCAGAATAAATCCCGCGCGTTATATGTAGGTCCGACATACTATGAACGTTTGCCCGCTGAAATACGAACAGAAACATGTGATATAACATTTAAACGTCTGTTGAGAAACTTTCTGTTGGATAAACCATTATAATTCTGTAAGTGAATTTTTGACTTAATTGCATAAAGTACCTGCACTGTGACATTGTATTTGATATCGTAGTTTTGACATTCTAAGTATTTTAAATAATTATTATAGCTAATCTCGTGTTGTCGACATTGTATTTGAGATATTATTAAATCACTATTAAATACTTAACCTTAATATGATGACGATCCTTTTCGGTGACATTTTTGACATGCTATTTTAATGTATTTTTACATTTTGCCGTATTTGTCTTGTTTTTATAATTTTGTTGTATTTTATTTATCAAATGTATAGACGACCACAATAGGGATTATTTTAAATTGACATGAACGTAATTTATAATGAAGTCTGTATTGTGTAATAAATAAATCTAATCTAAATCTAATCTAATCTAATCATATTTAAAAAACATAAAACAATTTCTTCTAGTTTGGAACGGGGTGATTTAGGTTAACCCTACGCGCCCTACGTAAAAATATAACTCGCGTTAACAAACAACTATGTATAGGTATGCTGCCGCATTTTAATTATAGGCGTCTCTGTCAGTTGTTGTGATAAATTGCATAGTTTTAACTGTTGCAAAAAAAGTGTATATAAAATCTAAAAAAAATCGTGCAATTCCATAAAACTTTGGGCTGACTATATTAGTCTGGTTTTAGGTACTATGATCTACTTGCACGGATTTTTTTAGATTTTATTAAACACTTTCACCAACCAAATTTTTTAAGGGTTTTAGCGGGCTGCTGACGCGTACTGTTCCAATATTCTGCAGACTGACTATGTCCGCATAGTTTGTTAGTTGTCTTACTATCCACAGACAAATTTTCAGATTTTATAAAACAGTTGCGACGTAGGTGTTTTCTTAACAAGTTCGGAACCACCCCCACGCCAGTTGTCCCAAAAACTGGCTGACTGACGGCAGGCTATTGATATTCGAGCTATTTATGACATAATATTAAAATATCAGCCTTTATAAAACTGTTGCAGTTTTGGTCCCTCAGCTCTCCGTCTATAACCGTAACACTCTATTTTTAGCATTCCCAATTATAAACCAAACAAAATAATTACGTCATAATATTCAAATCGGGACGTATTTCCTACTTTTTAACTTCAGGGCACCAGGGAGGCGTTTTATTGGCCCTCGGGAATTCCAATATGGCCCCCGGTTTCAACTCGGCCGGCACTAATTATTTCTGCTTCACTTCCTGTTTATTTTGGGCAGTCTAATTATGTGATGTTCAAAAATCTGGTGGGAAAATCCTTGGAAATAAACCGATTTGTACGCTTGGCGGTTCTGAGGTATCAAGTGTCTCTTCAGTCGTTCACTCGTGACAGAGTTTTCGTGGTGGCATGATGATGTATGGATAAAGCAGCCCCCGCGATGTTCCTCCACTTGTTTAACTTGTGTCGGTCAGGAACTAGGAACTATTAGGAATAAATTCCCATCACTGAACGAAACGAACTAGTTCCTCAATCACCGTCTAAATCGGTCTTCGGTCTTTAGTTCAGCAGCAGAGCGAGAGTGGTACGGAAGGAGATGGTGGGTGACCGGGTAACATCGCGTAGGAGCGCAACGTCGCCGTCGCGTACTGAGGGCCTACCGCGAAAGGCACTCGAAGTTATCCCTCTCTGTCATACTTGCGAGTTCGTACGTAAGTGCGACAAAGAGAGAAAACTTCGAATGCCGTTCGCGGTAGGCCCTCTGAAAGTGAACGAAACGAACGAATGCGAGCTATGCGAAGCCCGGCAATGGCGCGCGCACAGGTGCGAGTGAGATAAACGGCAGTACGTTGCTCCGTCGTCGGTTTAGTTTGGTTCGTAATACGTAAAACTCAATGCTACTGCGCTATTTGACAGTTAAAGGCCATGAACCAATCTTAACTGACGGCCGCTCCCACACTGACCTAAAAGACCGAAGGAACTAAAAGACCGAACTAGTTCCTCAAACCGATTGAACGAGATCGGAGCGCTCCCGTTAAAGAACGAGCAGGCACAAGCCTAAGTTGTTACGGTCTTCAGCATCACGGGAAGACTGGACTATGGTTTTTTTTTTCCTATTTTGTTTCTTAAGTTGGGCCCCGATTGCCAATGAACTGGACTATGGTGAATTGTATCGCAGCTTTTATCGAATCCGTCCGGTAGAACGACCGCGTGATCGCTCTACCCGTTCCTAAACTGCGAGTCGTTCCACGCAGTTATTATTTCGAGTAATGTGCCCTAAGTATTTGAGGACCAGGTATCAAGTGTAAACCTACCTACTGATTAAAAGCGTACTTATTTGCTGTTGAATAACTACATATGACTTACACACATTATGATGGATCTGTCGGGGATACTTTGTGTGATTTAACAGTGATAATACGTGTCATACCAAAGTGTACAACATTTACTGGTTCATTATAACCAGTCGATGTAACCGTCACTGTTATTTCATTTATCGTATGGCGGTTACACACTGGTACATTTAAGTATTCGTATCGATGTTGCAGATAGTGTTCCAGTGTGCGCTGCGAGGTTCAGAAGGAACAGTGCAGCTGCCGAGTTTGTTGTTCTTTAAGCACCACCTGGAGGTCACGTGTAGGGTTTCTAGGGGTATTCCTACGGACGTAGAACAACAACGACCTCACTGTAGACGACGCGCTCACCGACCTCCGCGGTGCACCCGTGCTGGCAGGCTGGCCGGCGCGGCCGCCGCTGCCAGCGCGCGTCTTTTGTTTTTTCTATTGAATTTTCTCTCTTCTCGTGTGAAACTGTTGTTATTGATTTTATTAATTCTTTGCCCGTTTATGTTCTCAGTTTAAATTGTTACTCGTGTACGTACTGTTTTCTCCGTGTTTGTGAATAATATTGTACAATGAATAAACTGTAAATATTCAAACGTGTGTGTATTTTTCACCTTCGCGTCGGCGGCGCACTGCCTACGGCCAGGTTATGACAAGGTTCTGTGACAAGCGTGACAAGGCTATATCACCGTTAAATCTCCCAAAGTGTTGTAGGTACTAATAGTAGGTACTAGTCATAGGCCGTACTTACGGTGTAACGAGACATTCGACCGCGCTAGTCGCGGTCTGTCAGGCAAGTATGGAAGCGCTCACGACTGTATATAATTAAATTTAGGACGGCGAATAAGACACTTTCCTCAAACATGCAATGAAATATTCTCTTAACTTTCCTTATAATAGACTTGGAAGTATCCTTTTTCGGGCGCAGCATCTCGAGGCGGCCTGAAATGGGTTTTCATACAACTTTTCAGGCCCAGGCCTGCAAAGTAACTTTTTAAATTTCATTCCACTATTTGTGGCACAGCATCACGGCATTCAGCCATGAAAATTAGTTTGATTTGAGGATTTTTTTTATTTCTTTCATTGCATATTTGAGAAAAGCACTATACATGCCTCTGCGTGAAAACGGATTCCCGGCCTCGTATCTCTATCCTAAGTGTTTTCCTGGACTCTGATGTAATGTACTATTCCTTGATCCGTCTCATATTGCAAAAAAATATTTTAAATAGCTGACACATATTTAAGATATTTTCTTGTAATATGAGACTGATCAAGGTGGACGAAGACCGATTAAGTTCGTGGTCTTCTCTCCCTCTCACTGAGCATAAGCGTGAGCGAGATGGAAGTGCGTGTTTCGAAGCGCGGATATCATGTTTTCTAATTTTACATTTTTATGCGTTTTAATAAATAAAAAAGTTTCTGATTTCTCTCAAACATGACATTGCCGATTTTTAAAACCAATTATAATATGTTTAGCTGTTGTGCACAATTTGTTACGATTTTTTAAAGTGTATTTTAGACCTATGTTCGTGATTTTTTTCTATCGAGCGAAAGTCAAAAACTCAAGGTTCGAATAGCTGATTTCCCTCGAAAAAAGCCTCAAAATTGCTAATTAAATTTAAAGCAGCCGTATTATAACCCAAACAAGAGCTACGATTTTTTAAAAATCAGTTTTTGGAGCTCACGTCGCCTTAACCCAAAACGTAAGTGAGTTTTATTTTTCAAAAATAATTGACGCAGCTAAAAAGTCTGCAACTTTTTTCTGGTGCTAAGGAAGGTTGTTCCTATCACCAAAAAAATAATTAGGCACTTCGGAAATTTTCATCCATTCCCAATTAGACTCTTTCTTGGGATTCTACTAAATGAAAAACTACCCTAACATTCTATCAGTATTAATTTATAATCTCATTACGTAAATGAACAACATTTTAATCTGTGTCTGACATGCTTTGTAAATTAATAATATCCTTTTAATCTGCTTTCGACTAGTCATTAATTAAAAATAATTGGGTACTTTAATAGAACTTCATTTTATTTTTTTATTTAAATCCAGTGTCCAACGCAGGTAGCTAATTAACAGACTAACTTGAAAAAAAATATTGTGTAGTTCTATTTGTAGATCAAATACCTAAAAGTAAGGAATTTTCATGTTTGTTTTGAACCAAACTACCTAGTAATCGAATGATTTTTATATTTATACTAGTGACCCGCCCCGGCTTCGCACGGGTTTATATGAATAATACATGCAAGTATTATACATATAAATCTTCCTCTTGAATCAATCTATCCATTAAAATCCGCTTTAAAATCCGTTGCGTACCTAGTTTTAAAGATCTAAGCCAGATCTAAGCATACATAGGGATAGCACAGACAGCGGGAAGCGACTTTGTTTTATACGAGTACTATGCAGTGATGCGACTCATGTAAGGCCACGTCAAATATATATATATATATATATATGTTTACATAAGAAAGTATTGGTCATCTTCTCTTTTAACAATATTTAGTGAAATGACTATGACGAAAACAAAAATGCAATAAAAACGCTGAATACTCACACTCATTGTTTTACCAACAAATGTTTCATCGAATGTAAGCTGCGCAGATTTCTTATTTCATAGAAAACATTTTTGTTGAAACATACATAGGTAACTAACTAACCTAACGGGTTTTAAATTACCCACCTTTTAGTCGCGGGTACCTAAAACGTTAACGGTTTCTGATGTAAATGTTTCCATGAAGGTACCTAATGAAAGTTCTGTGAAAGAAACAACATATTCAATGACACGTAAAAAATATTATAATGGTTATTTATTTATTCCAGCTTTATTGCACAACACACAGAATCGCAAAAATGGCGGGAGTTGCGGAAACGCGGGACAGTCCAATATTCTGCCACTTGACGAAGTCTCATAGCTCACAAGTGAACTAAACATGTTTATGTTAATTCAAAACCATTGGCCTAAACAGAGATTTTTAAAAGGCAAAGAAAAATAGTACATTGTTTAACAAGGGGCAAACGAGAGTCTATCAGGAGCCCGACGCCGTAAGGCGGAAGGCTTTTGATGACTCGAGTTTGCAATATTCTTACGCCCGTGTTATACACAATGTTTCACGCAAAATAGGCACAATGGATGTCGACTTGCGGAAAACGCCCAGTATAACTAACTAACTAACTACACAATGTTTTTCATCACATTTGCGAGGAAATAAATAACCACAAAAGACAGAAAACCTATGTTTTATACAAGCGCATCAATCAAATGTTGACGAAATTGACAACTTCACTTCTAGATCAGTGCGAGTGGAGGGCGGAGCTTCAATATTTCAACCAATCACAGAGCATGGAGCATGTGGTTCTTGCAGGGCATGGCCTGCTCGATTTTATTTTCCAACCAATCACAGAGCAGAATTCTTGCCGTCCAGATTTGCTTAACCAATCAGATCAGCAGATCACACACAAGCACACTCCCTTAGGACCATTATTTCCCGCGGGAACAATTTAGGCCATTGTCCTTCTGTATACAGGCAACGAATAACACCATGTATGAGCAAGTGTGATGAAATAGTAAATTGTTTAACAAAGGGCGTATGAGGAATCAGATCACACACAAGCTCATTACTCCCTTGGGACCATTATTTCCCGCGGGAACAATTTAGGCCATTTCTCTGTATGCAGGGCAAGGAATAACACCATTTATGAGCAAGTGTGATGAAAAGTATATTAATCGGGAAAGAGAGAAGTATATTAATAATACATTCTTTTCAATACAACAATAAAAAGAAGCAATTTATAGTTATGTCAATTGGATTGAATTTTTACAAGCTTTTATTTTACTTGCACTGTCGGTATGTATGTAAGTTGTTTGTCAAAATTTGCAATCCAAATTTCAGTCACTTTGCCGTTATCCGATTGAGCTGAAATTTAGAATAATTATGTATGTTTGGTGCTTAGAATAATAACGCCTAGAAGGATAGTTTCATACGGCCGACGCACCAAGCGTGAGGCATAAAATGGATTCATGTACATAGTTGTGCTCGTAACTCGTATTTACACGCGCCAATACGCACACAAACGCACCAATAGTGTTGCCAGCGCATACACATTCCCTGAAAATATATATTATAATAAAACTACAATATGTAAGTTACGTACGCCCAAGATGAATTTTCTAATTTGTTGACGATGTCATTACCATGGTAACCATAAAGCCGCTCTCGTAAAATATTTGGTCTCCATACAAAGTTTCATCTCCTTTTTGATGAAATTTGACACAAATTATAGCCTTTGTCCTATTTCTTAGGTCCTAACATTATGTGCATTACTAACTGGAAATTTTCATTAAAAATCATCCAGTAGTTTTTGAGATTGATTGGAACGTACATCCATCCATCCAAACGTTCGCATCTATAATATTAGTAGGATAATTTAGGAGTTCCTACCACCTTCCTCCCTCATCATCAGGCCCGCTCGGAAGTACCATAATATTGCATTGTCACCTGATATAAAACACGTGTACAAAATTTAAACTCGATTGAACTCTGGGAAGTTAGTCAAAATTGACTTGCAAGATTTGACCTAGATATACTCAAACATACACGGGGAGTCAAGTAAAAGCTTGGTACAAATCAAGTGATTTATTTTCTTCGTATTTTCAACCCTGCCGATATTTGTATTTTATGTTAGTATATTATCAGAACAGAATTATGGGTAAATATATCCGTTACATTGGCAACACTACCCTGTCATGCCGCTTATAGAAAATATGCAATTTTGATTACTGTTTTACGTAAAAATACGAGTTAGAGAATAATACTTACGTGTGAAATGTTATCTTAGAATGTTTATCCTTCTTATCCGATGCATTGTGACACCCTTTCTCTGCACAAACCGTCATATTAATGAAACATGTGGGAGCTATTTACTACACTCGACACGCGTCCTTGCAACTGACAAGCCGATCGGCGTACTCAACCATTTATGGCTGAGTTTTGGTGGCCTCACCGTTGAGCGTGAACTGCGTTTCTAGGCGTTATTATTCTAAGGTTTTGGTGACAATGCAATATTATGGTACCATAGAGCTGATCTGATGATGGAGACAGAAGGTGGCCATGGGAATTTTTTATTTAACCGACGTAACCCCGTTGAGTTTGGGCTCGTTAGAATCGTCTCAATGAGTAGTTGATGACAATGATGACGGTATACAGAAAAGTACAGTCGGCAATAAAAGCTTGTACCAAAAAGGAAATTTTTGACAGAAACTGATTTTGATTTTTGAATTATTACAATCAGATCGAAGTATTTATAAACTTTATCTTTTCAGGTACCGAGCCGTGAAGAGCCGCGGCCCAAGTGCGCGAGTGTAGTGTGTGTGTGTGACCGGGCATGCGGGCGCGGGCGCGGTGAAGCGATGCGCGCCCGCTGCCGCGCCGCGGCGCTAGCGCTGCTGCTGCTCACGCACTTCACACCAGGTTAGTCTATAGAATACCCCGTCGCACATGCGTTTTTATAACGTGCGTTAATTAAGAGACGGGCGCGGTGAAGCGACTCACCAGCTTAGTCTGTAGAATAGGAAACTTGCATCTATATATTTTGTTACGAAAACCAAAAGTTTATACTGGCTTTATACCGGCACCCACCGAAAACGCTCTAACTTAACGGGCTTATGCTATGACGTCACAGCGTATGTGCACACGGTATATCACTAAGACACACATCACAGTTTTGACAAGTATCACTACAATATATATTTGCAAGGCAAGTTAAATAAAAACGTTTATTTTTTTGGGAAACGTAGTACAGGTCCTTCTGGCACGAGCGCTCAGCTATCACTGTCACATTTCGAAAGAGTGATGGAGATAGACCTTGCAGGTCGATATCATTTTACGATAGAATTTGACGATGTTTATTTATTTATTTATTTATTGCCTCAAATTATTGAACTTCGGAAGCTGTCAAATAACTATTTTAGTTATGATAGATTTTTCTCCTTTTTTGTTTCATAGTGTCGCGTAGTAAAACAAACAAGTAAAGTTGGAGTAAAAGTTTGAATTGGAGGTTACTTTGGGAATTAATTGTATCGAGCGAAGTGTTATCAATCGTGTATTGAAAGCTGTGTTATTAAAGATAATATAATCAAGAATGATATATATTTTTCGCAAGTCTACAAATATCAGCGTTTTGTTGAAAAATAGGATACTTCTTGGGGTAGTTTTGCATATCTGACTCAGGGAACCGCCTTAACCCTCAATCCACCATGTGAAATGTACTAACGTAAACACTTTCTATGAGTCCTTGGGACTCATATATTTTTTTATGTGTGGTTTCCCGAAATAACACAATGTTTTTTAATATTTTTTTATTTTTCATATTACGTAGGTACTTATTAAGGCACTAGAAAAAGATAACAAAACTGCAAAGACATATTCGATCCTCTTAAAAGTTAAAGAAACTCATTTTACCAGTCTCAAAAAAGAGATTTTACCAAATCTCTACAAAAATAACAAAAACTCTTAAAAAATATACGTTTTTAACCTCTCAAAGGTATACAAAGTAGAACTAAAAAAACAAAAATGTATGCTCCTATATAAGAAAAATGCACGTGCAATGGGTGCACGTTATTTTGCGTGCATTTGTATGAGTCCATGACACTCACTTGACGCAATAACTCACCAAATACGCAGCGCAGGCGCAAGTCCACTCACCAACGCGGTGCCCGCGTCACTGAAGGAAGGTACAGGGACGGAGGGTAAACTATTCGCTAAAACGTTAGAATTACAGTAGTTTGAAATGTTGATGTGAGTCCAGTGGACTCAGGAAGTGAATTGAGGGTTAAAGTTAACGTACACTTGGCGCCCAACCTTCACCGCCCAAGCTTGCGCCGGTCAGTATACTTTGTATGAGACTCCATACTGCAGTGCTGCACACTATCAACTCCGTAACGGCAGCGCCTCAGCTCGGGACAAGGTGACGGCGGGCACTCCACGCCATGTTAGTTACTTTAGAACATATGTGTATACGTATGTCCTCCTGTATCGAAGTGTACTTCTACAATCGAAAATGAATTTTGAACGATGTAAATTCCAACCGTAATAAGGGTAAGTTTGCGTAGTAATGTACATCATATATTTTTTAGTTTTATTATTCTTTTATTTTAGAAGTTACAGGGGCACACATTTTACCACTTTGGACGTGTCTGTCGCGCAAACTATTCAGTTTAGAAAAAAAAATATATTAGAAACCTCAATATCATTTTTGAACATCCACACGTATGGGTTTGATGATTTTTTTTTTGAGTTCCAGTTCTTAGTATGGTGAACCCCCAAAATTTGTTGTTTTTTTTTCTATTTTTGTGTGAAAATCTTAATGCGGTTCACAGAATACATCTACTTACCAAGTTTCAGCAGTAGGTATAGTTCTTATAGGTTCGGAAAAAAGTGGCTGTGACATACGGGCGGACAGACAGACATGCCGAATCCATAAAAGCTTCGTTTTTTGCCATTTGGCTACGGAACCCTAATAACCTCATTAATTGGTAATGGTTCTATTCAAAATTAAAGGCTTTCGGTTCCTAATACAATTTCGATTCAAGTCAAATTCATAAAGGTTTCCAGTTAATCCTTAACAACTTGTGTGGCACAAATAGAACACGCCTTTGAAATGAGCTCTAAAAGCGGTAATCCTCTAACACAAATCAAATAGGATCATTACTAATGTCGCTATAGGGCGTAATGAAATACTGAACGAGCCCCCGGCTGAAGGGGCGCTCGCGTGCATGTAATTTACTAAGTGCCGTTTCAATCAGGACAAATAACGTTATCCGCCAAAACTCGGCGACACGTAATATGATAATTCGTAAATTGTTTTATCCCAAAACTTTCTTGGCACTCTGTCGAACGGCGAGCTTTATTGAAATTGAAAAACGCGGGGCGGCCGGGTTGCATGAATAAATTCGATAAAATTTACTTAATCGTAAAAACTTGGGGACATTGCTGTTCAGGGTCCGACCAGGACTCCAGAAATGACCCAATATCCTTTGAAATTTGATGATATGACGCTCTGATATTGAATATTAGCTTTCCCCATGCAGTATTGCTTGGTGATTTGATTTAGTGTCCTTTCTAGTTTCGGCCCTTTTTGGCCTCAAATTTCCACCGTGTTATGCTTGTTCCAGGACTGTAAGAACGGGTTTCGTTTTGTTAAGTTAAGGAATATATGGAATTGTTAGAAGGGCCATTGCGCCAGTTGCGATGGGCTTCAATTAAGGGGATCCCATACGCCAATGACCTTCGATCTGAATCCCTTATTTTTCTAATGTTTAATTATTAACAAAATCAGCTTTAAACAATATAATATCCCAGATATACTTCAAACATCAATGTCTTCGAGATATTTGGCATCAAAGTTGAACAGTTTTAGACCATAAAACAGGTTTTCTGGCCATAACTTTTGTGTTAATTAGTTTAAAATCAAAACCGTACACACGTTTATAGAGACTTCAGAGACGACCCCAAATATGTAGATTTCGTATATGTTGGATCTTTCACAGCAATCTTATAACAAAAAAGGTGTTTTTTGAGACAATGTTCAAAAAAATCATAAAAAAATAATTATTCAGTTTTTTCAAATAATGGTACACCAACATGGAGATTAAAGATTAAAAAATCGATAGCCGTTTGCCTTATAATTCTAGCTGTAGTGCAAAAGTATTTGTATCAATTCAAACCTAGTCAAAAATCGATGAAAACCTCGGGTAGCCCCTTAACCACCCGAAGGAGAAGGTGTTTTAAATTAAAGATAATAACATTTTTTAGATAAACCTCGTTAAACAGTGAGGCGTACACACTTATTTTTAGGTGTATAATCGGAATCTAGTAAAAAACTAGAAAACGTTCACTCAGCCAGCACACCTACTCTTCGAAGTGGTCGCAAACTGTGCTGGTTTGGTGAATGAAGTTGTCGTTAAGCGGCATGACCTTTAATATGTTTTACCTGTAATCACGGACGGCGGGTAGTGGCGGATGAACAGGTTTAGCTATTGAAGTGGCAGGCTAAATGTGTTAAATATATCGTGAAGTTCTAGGAATATTTATTTAAGAGAGTAATAAATCCTCGCCCAATGGCCATGGTCATAAAGACAAAACTTACAATGCTTAAGGAAGTAATATATTATAGCCTCACAAAAGACTGTAACTTAAATAAATATTAGGACTAAAACTGTGGCAAGTTCAAAGAACACTTATAGAAAATTAGTGGAATAGTTTGCACAAGGGATGATCAAAAGGCGACTTTGTCATCATTGGCATAATACTCATTTTAACATATACATACAGAAATCTGGCCGATCATTGTCTCTTATTCCAGTAAACTCCGAGACATCTGCTTTACGCATGTCAAGATTTGTGGACGCGTCTCATGAAACACAGGAGAGAGAGAGGCCGTGCACGCGTACATGCGACAGAACGAGACGGGGGTGGCGAACTCTGTGGACAGGACGAAACCGGTGCGAGAGGGACGGAGTATGACCTTGCCGAGGGAAGAACGAGAGACAAGATGGGAGGCGCGGGCGCAGCTACGACGATAATTAGACAAATGTCGACGGAAGCGCCTTAATTGTATAGATATTAAGTAGGAAATAAGAAAACCGATGGTAGGAATAAAGTTGTCGCTTTGAAAAAGTGGGAGAATAGATTTGCGAAGAGACAAGGGGAGTGAAAGTAGGACACTGATTCGAGAACTGCGAGCGGCGACGGTACCTTAACATACTTACGAGAAAGCTGACCTCTTTCCGAAGTCTGAGCATATAAGTGTACTAGGAGTGTTGAAAAAGTTAATAGAATCAGTGTCGTGACTCTGTTGTTTAAAGGGCTAAGTATTAATCTTGTGGAAATCAATGGACGAATGGAATACTGGAGAGGTCATTTAAATATACCTTCTTTCTTTTAATTATCATCTTAATACCTTTGTCATAAAGGGTTGCTTACCTGCGCTCTGGGCCATAGTATAGACACCAGCCATCTGTTCATTTATTTACCATTATTGTATAATTGTGTAGATTAAATTGTGGAACATTCTTAAATACTGCTCTGTTACAAGCGGGTTCGAACCCCACTTGATTGAAACTATTTGTACATACATTGTTACCTAAATTGACCAAAGACTTGCACTATAAACGCGCTAAATACGTCAGTGAGCATTGATAACTTAATAACTTGTGTCAGAGCCTAATACGGCTAAGGTCAATTCAGCCGATACGGTTTATAGTACCTATACCTATGCGAGTGTACTAGATCTAAAGATATAGTTATAGTGTCCAAACGTGAACTCGTGTATACGTAAAGTTAGGGATTTGGGGAATAAATATTAGTTACTTAGTTGTTGTAAATACCTATTAGCGTGTAGTACATGTTAATTGATTTAGTTTTAATGAAGGCAAGAGGTTTTTTGTTAGATTGCTAGATTTTCCTCTTTAAGTTTGGCCTAGGTTAATCAAAGCAGTCACCAAATAAGACTACAACTAGTTTTATTTGGTAAGTAGTCAACCAGTTTCGATTAAAATCACTTACGAAAATAAATTCCTTATTTTCTACTTTCAACAGGTTTTTCTTTATAACTACAGATTCCCAGTAGAATACCTTTAGGTTTTAATCTCATAATTAGGGGCAACATAGATAAACTCATAATCTATAACAATAGTAAATTCCTTTACAATTGTGCTCGAACAGATAGTGTCTCATAGTTTGAAGTATTAATAATTCTAGCTAGTATATCTAGCCACTTAATTAACGACTAGGGTCAGATTTAGATAAAGTCTCGTTGTTCTTTCGGCAGTTTTGACGTGGCTAAAGGGAAGGCTCTACCTGTCTGGAGAGCACGACCTAAGGTCACAGACTTGTTATTCTATAGCATTCACAATAGGGCGTTCGTACCCTAATTAACCTGACTTAACTTGCCTCCGATTCAGATACAATACATTAAATAACCGTAAGTTATTTAATCCTTTTTTATAAATTAGGGAACTGATTAATTGCCAAAGAGAACGAGATTTATATGACCTGCATGGGTTTGGTATCCATAGAACTGAAAGCGCAAGGGTTGACAACTGAGTGGCCACTCATGAACAAAGCTACAGAGGTAGCGAGATCTTATAAAAGGTACCTTAATCTAAAGCAATTTGGTGTAATCACCTATGAGCAACTCAATCACATAGCTCATTAACATGTACATGGTCAACCCTCACAATACACAGACGATCTCAGCACTAGACTGGAGATATATACAATGGATACCTCCTCCCTCGTACGTGGGTAGCAAACGAATCTGACTCTAGAAGTTTTAACGTACCAGAGATAGGTTCGCCCTTTATAAATATCATTTACACTTAGGAAGTAACGTTTTGCGCCTTAACCTAAGCTGGACGCAGTCTAGGGCAAGAATTAATGACTCTATCTTCCACACAACGAAGACAAAGATAGTTATAGCAAAACAAGTACGATCCGTGAGGAAATGACTCTAGGTACGAGTGGTTAAACATTGTTTGTTCGAGTTAAGACAAAAGGAGCCCTAATACCATTTCACCTGGTGCCGTGACCAGGATTCTAGATTTTGTGTTAATATTGAATTAGTACAACTAGAAGAACTTTAATGTTACTTAATTAAAACACAACGTAGATATTTGAATTTATTAGACGATCACTTAAAATCACAACTTGTTAGCTAATAGCGAACGATTTTTGAACCATTTTGAATGAGATTGGATTGAGCCAATTTGAGAATTAAGAAAGGAATAAAATACACTTTATTCGAAAGATTTAAGGGGGGTACCACATACTATTATAAATAGTGTATTACGAGAGTACGGTTGGACACACTATTTTTAACATTTAACAGGAATAAGCGGAATTTTATTGATTTAATTTTCAAGTGTTCTTTGAATTGCCATTATATTCAAAATAGTAGCGATGTCTGGAAAGGGTAAAACGAGGCAGGGGTCGAAACGTAGTGAGACGGACGCTGGCCGTGATGAGGATATTCAGGAAAGTCAGTTACATACTGTGACGAGTGATGATTTAGGACAGGCTAGCGCAGACTCTATTATTATACGGGAACGTAGGTTTGAAATGCTTTTAGATAAATTCGACTCGCTGTCCAAGCGTTTCGAGTCGTTTGAAACACGTCCTACGAGTTCAGTAGGGACGGACACGAGCAATGGACATTGTTCATCACAGGTAGTGGAGGCACGTGCGAGTAATTGTTCGGCTGTTACTCCTAACGTTTATATTACACAGCCGATAGCTAAGCCTAGTTTTAATGAGAGAGGTGATACGAATCCAATGAAGTTTATACAAAAGCTACGCAGGTATATACGATCTATGAACGCGCAAGACAGGGCTGTAGAGATAGCGATAGAATGTTTGACGGGTTCTGCTCTTGTAGTGTTAGGCTTAAAGAGTAGGAAGTGGCAAACATTAGACGATTTTGAGGCGGACTTCGAACATAAGTATTGGACGGAGGAACGGCAAGAACGGGCTAAGTACAAGGTGATACACGGGGCATATGACGGTCATAATAAAGTCCCCATGAGCGAGCACTTTGCAGAGCAGATTGACGCCGTTAGTTTATTGACGAAGCCTTTTGAGGAACGGTTTTTAGTCAATAGTATTATGCGACACTTCCCTAAGGACGTACAACAAATGTGGTTTACGTACACACGTATAGGTGATGTGACGGTAGACATAGCCTTAGATTTTCTTTCAAATTATGAGGAGAGTGTTAGTTGTAGGGGTTCAGACATGAACGACAGCAACGACTATAATTACAATAGCGTAGGGCGTGGTTTAACACATAGGCGAGGCATGAGGTACGCACGAGGTCACGCAGTACCGATGGCTGCGGTTTTACAGGGTAGTTATTGGCCTAGACGGGGACGCGGGCGCGGCCGCGGACGAGGAGGTTACTCGAGAGTTAATAGAGGTAGGTTCCCGGCCATCAGTTGGGAAGCGGCGTCGACGTCACAGACCACACGACCAAGTTTTGCACTGGGATCTCCGGCCCAAGATAACATTAACGTCGCGAAACAGGGAAACGACAATCGGTCGAACAAGTAAGTTCCACTTGTGAGACTGATAAATTACACAGGGACTCAAAAATTAGTAAGATAGGGACTGCATATAGTATGATGGCTAAATGGGGTTGGAAAGCAGGACAGGGGTTAGGTAAATTAGGAGACGGGGTTAGGAATCCGGTAGGTTGTAAGATAGGACACGAGAATGTTAGGTCATTAGAAAACTTAGGTAGGCTTTTAGGTGATAGGAACGAGCATGTTAGATTATGTGAGGAGAGGGGTAGACCGTGTGTTTCGTGCGAAAATAGGATAGGAAGAGAGCTTTGCACTATTTTTGACAATACAGAGGAGAGTGTTGACGAGCAGGGCGTAGGACCGGCGTTGCCTAAGTTACCCGAAGTAACAGTCAAGGTGGGAGATCGTAAAATACAGGCACTAATAGATACAGGTAGCCAGGTAACGGCTATCTCAAGTGAGTTATTTCAGGCAATAAAAGCGCAGTTAGGGACTTTACCTGAGATCCCTATACCGACTATACAAATACAAGGTGCATTTGGTTCGAAGAGTGAAAGTGTGAAAAGTATGATCATAATTAACATAGAATTAGGAGATACGCAAATCGAGACACCGGTTTTAGTAGTGCGCAAACTACCTAGATCAATTATATTAGGGTTCGATTGGATGGAAAGAATGAAGGGCGTGATTAGATGTGGGGCGGAACGAACTCTGACTATAGAACATTTAGGTATGATTACAAACGCAAGAATTGGGACCCAGAACGAAATCGAAAGTTTATCTAGAGTCATAAACTCGATCCAGGTTCATAACACCACGCCAAGGCATAGCAACAATTGTGAGATTAATAGTGCAATTTCAGTTAATGGAAGGGATACCTTATTACCAGACAATAAATCCGATTTACAGTTGATTAATAGCCATATAGAGAATTTAAATATAGATAAATGTCATAAGACTTTGCTGTTACAAACATTACAGAAACACGCAGCTGTGTTTTCACAGAAATTGGGGCTTACAAATAAATATGTCCATGAAATTAAAATGGTAGACGAAACACCGTTTTTAAAACGTAGTTACCCTATACCATTCGCGCACAGAGACTTAGTTAAGGCCAAGATTGATGAGTTAGAGAGTTTGGGGGTCTTAAAACGGGAGGCCACTGCATATAGCAGCCCATTGACATATACAAAGAAAAAAGATGGTTCTGTTAGATTATTATTAGATGCGCGCGAATTAAATAAAAAAATGGTGGGGGGCTCTGAAGCTCCACCTATTACATCCGAGATACTTCAGTCGTTTCACGGGGTAAATTACATCAGTTTAATTGACTTAAATAATGCCTATTTTCAAATACCTATACACAGAAATTCCACAAAGTATACAGGTTTTACTTTTATGGGGAAAAGCTACACATATGCCGTGCTGCCACAAGGCTTAAAGACTTCAGTAGCTAGTTTTTCTCGCGCAATGGATGTGATATTAGGCGGTGTTAGAGCCTTTTGCGTAAATTATCTAGATGATTTAATTGTGTATACCAATGGTGATCTCGAGTTACATTTATCACATATAGACCAGGTTTTGGAAAAGTTATACGAAGCGAATTTGACATGTAACATAGAAAAGTGTAAATTCTTGCAGGTAGATGTTCAGTTGTTAGGACACATAGTGAGCATTGAGGGTATCCGAATGGACCCAGACAAGACGAAGGCTATTCGGGACTTTCCCGTACCAAGAACCGTTAAACAAGTTAGGGCATTTTTAGGGCTCCTAAACTATTTTAGGAAATTTATAGAAAAATACGGGGAAGAGACTAGGCCATTGTGCGAACTTTTGAAAAAGGACATTAAATGGAAATGGACACAAGTGGAGGATAATTGTTTTGAGCGAATAAAGTTATTATTCTTGGATACTATAATGTTAGTCCACCCGGATGTTAACAAAACATATTATTTGCAAACAGATAGCAGTGCAATAGGTATCTCAGGTTGCGTGTACCAATTGTCTGATGCGGGCGATAAACAAGTCATAGGATTCTGTAGCAAAGGTTTAACAGAGACAGAAATGAGATGGACAGTCACAGAACAGGAGCTTTGGGCTATTATATACAGTTTGTCAAAATTTGAGACATATTTACGGGGAGCGAGATTAATAATACGTACCGATCACAAAAGCCTTACATTTTTAAATTCATGTAGACTTTTAAGCGCTCGCATGATTCGTTGGGTAAATTACATAGGGCGATTTGATCATCATATAGAATATGTAAAGGGTAGTGACAATGTCATAGCCGACGTTTTATCACGACATATACAGGGAGTTACAGATTTAAAAACTACGAAGGCTCAAAACCCACAGATAAATTTATTTAAGGCCACGAATGAAAGTTTGATTAAAGAACAATTAATAGCAATAGGAAGACATCAATTGGAAGACGGGAGTTTGAAGGGCATATTCGAAAATTTACCCAATAGTGAGCAAACAAATCCGATAAGGGGGGCACAATACTATAGATTGGTAGACAATGTATTGTATTACGAGAATCCTAAGTCAGGTAGTCGCACACTAGTCGTCCCGGAAGCGATACAAAGGGACTTAATTATTAGTATTCACGAGGAAATAGGTCATTACGGCCGATTTAAAGTTTTATTATTGATGAAGAAAAGATATTATTTTCCCAATATGTCTCAGGCAATAGCGAACGTATTGCGAGAATGTGAAACCTGTCAAACATCGAAACATGTGTTTAGTAACCATGCTGGCCCAAGTAAACCAGTAATTGTTAGAGAAGTAGGGGAGATCGTTTTCGGTGATTTTTATGGGCCATTACCAACGGGGAAGTTTGGAAACAAGTATATTTTTGTGTTGCAAGATGCTTTCAGTAAATTTATACAGTTATATCCATTAAAAAGGGCAACAGGCCAGGGCGCTTTGGGTTGTGTAAGGAAATTCCACAAGCTAGTGAAGATAGAGCGTATAATAACGGACAATGCAGCTCAGTTTATTTCAAGTACTTGGGAAAATGGGTTAGCACAGTTAGGTATTGATCTAGGGCATACATCAGTACGCTGTCCTAGATCTAATTCCACAGAGCGAATCAACAAGGAGCTAGGCAGGATGTTTAGGACATACTGTGATAAGTCACATAAATCATGGGTTGATCTCGTTACCAAAATAGCAGAGTGCTATAACCACGTTGTACAAATCTCGACAGGTTTCACACCATTGGAAGTTCTGCGGGGAGAGAGAACCGTGCTTTCGAGTGATTTGACGATTAATAAATTTAATATTGTAGTATCAGGCAGGACTGTGAGTGAGATTCGCGAAAGGGCTAGGGAAAACATAGTAAAGGCAGCAGAAGATAGGAAAGTGGCATACGATAAATCCCATAGACTAGTTCAATTCAATATTGGAGACCTTGTCAAACTTAAGACTTTACCTAGATCAGATGCAGATAAAAAGTTGACAAAGAAATTCTCGCGATTATATATTGGTCCTTTCAGAATTGGGGCCATACCATACGATAATGTTTATACACTAGTATGCACGAATACAGGGGCAATTAAAGGCAACTACAATGCTATCCACCTGTTCCGTTATTATTCAAGTGATAGAACAATGCAAGTAGAGCGGACCGAGCGGGCACCAGACAAAGCATAACGCCGGCGCTTACTCACAGATTTTATTGGCCACTTAAGACATCATACTTTGTTGAGTAGGACAATAAACGTTAAAGGTTTGAAGAAAGAGTTGTTTATTAATTTTATAACGCTATATTAAACCCGAATTATCTAGTTATGGTTGTGGTGTAGAGAGTCAAAATTTATTTTAACTATCGACAAAGGGGGGGGTGAAGTGGCAGGCTAAATGTGTTAAATATATCGTGAAGTTCTAGGAATATTTATTTAAGAGAGTAATAAATCCTCGCCCAATGGCCATGGTCATAAAGACAAAACTTACAATGCTTAAGGAAGTAATATATTATAGCCTCACAAAAGACTGTAACTTAAATAAATATTAGGACTAAAACTGTGGCAAGTTCAAAGAACACTTATAGAAAATTAGTGGAATAGTTTGCACAAGGGATGATCAAAAGGCGACTTTGTCATCATTGGCATAATACTCATTTTAACATATACATACAGAAATCTGGCCGATCATTGTCTCTTATTCCAGTAAACTCCGAGACATCTGCTTTACGCATGTCAAGATTTGTGGACGCGTCTCATGAAACACAGGAGAGAGAGAGGCCGTGCACGCGTACATGCGACAGAACGAGACGGGGGTGGCGAACTCTGTGGACAGGACGAAACCGGTGCGAGAGGGACGGAGTATGACCTTGCCGAGGGAAGAACGAGAGACAAGATGGGAGGCGCGGGCGCAGCTACGACGATAATTAGACAAATGTCGACGGAAGCGCCTTAATTGTATAGATATTAAGTAGGAAATAAGAAAACCGATGGTAGGAATAAAGTTGTCGCTTTGAAAAAGTGGGAGAATAGATTTGCGAAGAGACAAGGGGAGTGAAAGTAGGACACTGATTCGAGAACTGCGAGCGGCGACGGTACCTTAACATACTTACGAGAAAGCTGACCTCTTTCCGAAGTCTGAGCATATAAGTGTACTAGGAGTGTTGAAAAAGTTAATAGAATCAGTGTCGTGACTCTGTTGTTTAAAGGGCTAAGTATTAATCTTGTGGAAATCAATGGACGAATGGAATACTGGAGAGGTCATTTAAATATACCTTCTTTCTTTTAATTATCATCTTAATACCTTTGTCATAAAGGGTTGCTTACCTGCGCTCTGGGCCATAGTATAGACACCAGCCATCTGTTCATTTATTTACCATTATTGTATAATTGTGTAGATTAAATTGTGGAACATTCTTAAATACTGCTCTGTTACAAGCGGGTTCGAACCCCACTTGATTGAAACTATTTGTACATACATTGTTACCTAAATTGACCAAAGACTTGCACTATAAACGCGCTAAATACGTCAGTGAGCATTGATAACTTAATAACTTGTGTCAGAGCCTAATACGGCTAAGGTCAATTCAGCCGATACGGTTTATAGTACCTATACCTATGCGAGTGTACTAGATCTAAAGATATAGTTATAGTGTCCAAACGTGAACTCGTGTATACGTAAAGTTAGGGATTTGGGGAATAAATATTAGTTACTTAGTTGTTGTAAATACCTATTAGCGTGTAGTACATGTTAATTGATTTAGTTTTAATGAAGGCAAGAGGTTTTTTGTTAGATTGCTAGATTTTCCTCTTTAAGTTTGGCCTAGGTTAATCAAAGCAGTCACCAAATAAGACTACAACTAGTTTTATTTGGTAAGTAGTCAACCAGTTTCGATTAAAATCACTTACGAAAATAAATTCCTTATTTTCTACTTTCAACAGGTTTTTCTTTATAACTACAGATTCCCAGTAGAATACCTTTAGGTTTTAATCTCATAATTAGTGGCAACATAGATAAACTCATAATCTATAACAATAGTAAATTCCTTTACAATTGTGCTCGAACAGATAGTGTCTCATAGTTTGAAGTATTAATAATTCTAGCTAGTATATCTAGCCACTTAATTAACGACTAGGGTCAGATTTAGATAAAGTCTCGTTGTTCTTTCGGCAGTTTTGACGTGGCTAAAGGGAAGGCTCTACCTGTCTGGAGAGCACGACCTAAGGTCACAGACTTGTTATTCTATAGCATTCACAATAGGGCGTTCGTACCCTAATTAACCTGACTTAACTTGCCTCCGATTCAGATACAATACATTAAATAACCGTAAGTTATTTAATCCTTTTTTATAAATTAGGGAACTGATTAATTGCCAAAGAGAACGAGATTTATATGACCTGCATGGGTTTGGTATCCATAGAACTGAAAGCGCAAGGGTTGACAACTGAGTGGCCACTCATGAACAAAGCTACAGAGGTAGCGAGATCTTATAAAAGGTACCTTAATCTAAAGCAATTTGGTGTAATCACCTATGAGCAACTCAATCACATAGCTCATTAACATATGTACATGGTCAACCCTCACAATACACAGACGATCTCAGCACTAGACTGGAGATATATACAATGGATACCTCCTCCCTCGTACGTGGGTAGCAAACGAATCTGACTCTAGAAGTTTTAACGTACCAGAGATAGGTTCGCCCTTTATAAATATCATTTACACTTAGGAAGTAACGTTTTGCGCCTTAACCTAAGCTGGACGCAGTCTAGGGCAAGAATTAATGACTCTATCTTCCACACAACGAAGACAAAGATAGTTATAGCAAAACAAGTACGATCCGTGAGGAAATGACTCTAGGTACGAGTGGTTAAACATTGTTTGTTCGAGTTAAGACAAAAGGAGCCCTAATACCATTTCACTATGTTAGAAAAGGATAGGAAATATTTCGAATGATGCAATCGAGAGTCGACGTCGCACTAAGGTGCGTGACGTCGGCGAAGTCATAACCAAACTCAAATGGAGTTGGGCAGGACATATTGCCAGGCAGCGTGACGGTAGGTGGACCAAAACGCTAACGGATTGGTGGCCAATTGCAGGAAAAAGAAGCGTTGGTCGTCCACCATCTCGATGGGTTGAAGACATAAAAAAGACCGCGGGTCATTTCTGGATGAGACGAGCACGGGACCGGGATAAGTGGCGTACGCGAAGAGAGGCTTATGCTCAGCAGTGGGCGATTCCAGGCTGAAAATGATGATGATGATGAATCGAGAGTCAAGCCCGAACATAGTGCCGAACAGAAAGTGTCAAAGTGAGGACGCGCTCTCTGTCCAAGGTAAGTAAACTTGAAGATTTTTTAACAATTTCATCTTTTTTTTTGTGTAAAATTGGATGTGTGTTTCGTTTTGTAGGAATAACATAGAACTATGGTGATTTTTTTTGCGAAATAACGTCTTATTACACAACGTTTTGAATTACTCGTATGGTGCACTGCACAAATCTAACCTCAAATAAAATGTTTCTTTTGCATTTTTGAGTGAGTCGGCTAATGGCGGACGAAAAATATGTACCTAGAACCACTCACCGAAAATTGGATAATGTGTTATAAGTGTAAGTTATGGGCACATAAGAAGTGTACGAACGGGGAAAGCACTTCAAAGAGCTTTGTTTGTGATTTGTGCTCCAATTAGAGTATGTCCGTGATTACCCCACTTGGCATCTGTAATTACCCCACGTGGTGTAGGGTAATCCCGGAAACCAAAGGTTTTGTTTTTTAGGGTTCCGTACTCAAAGAGTAAAACGGGACCCGTCCGTCCGGACGGACGGACGGACGGGTCCCGTTTTACTGTCTGTCTGTCACCAGGCTGTATCTCAAGAACCGTGATAGCTGAGAGTTGAAAGTTTCACAGATTATGTATTTCTGTTGCCGCTATAACAAAAAATACTAAAAACAAAATAAAATATATTTAAAGGGGAGCTCCCATACAACAAACTTGATTTTTTTGCCGTTTTTATGGAAAATGGTACGGAATCCTTTGTGCGCGAGTCCAACTCGGACTTGGCCGGTTTTTTTATTATTACTTTATTTTGTTCTAAAATTTATCACTGTTGATTATGAAAACATAAGGCTGATAAGTTTAACTAAAGAATGAATAATAAATAGTTTGTGTAACTTAATCTGGTTTCGTTTCATTCCATTTCTCCCGTGTTCGCAATTACCCCACTCTCCCCTATATAACGCTGAAAATGATCTCTGTGCAAAACGGGTAAGGAATGACGACGTCGGGATAGTTGTCTGTGGCGACTTTACTCATTTCGAAATTACGATAGGTATCCTGGGCCCCATAGACCAAAATCTGACGATGAAAGAGACCTTTGAATTTCGTAATCATATTCAAGTAGTAGGTACCTACCCTGTAATTGAAGTTTGATCCGTGGGTCGCAGCAAAATAGGTTTGAAACTGGTAGCAGCCGGGAACACTAGATAATTTAAACTTAAGTGACTTTTGAAACTTGCACTTCCCTGTTTATGGGTAATATAATACAGGATCACTTTTGATCGATAAACATTTCACTTAATTTAAAATATAGGTATTTATTCCAAAGTTCGATAAATTCCATATCTAATTTTTAATCCATGGTCGCATTTGTTAACGTTGACTTTTTTGGATATCTGTCTCGATTAAGGGCGTGAATTGGAAAATTTCGCGTTATTTGAAACGCCGTTCTGACTAGATCTGGAAACAATAAGTACTGATTTTCAGATATATTCTTGACTATATTATGATGGTTTATCTGATTTAATCGATACAGGTTATTTTATAATTTCTCCAAAAAATCCATACTTGGTCTTTAATTTAAGTATATATATATATATATATATTAGATGAGCAAAATTTTTTTTGTAGAAATGCGAATTTGTTTTTAAATGGTTGGTATTGAGAGCCGAGACCACATCGTCTGGCAGTAGTGGCAGTTCGTTCCAAGCTTTCACCACCCTGTTGCTTAAGAAGTGTCTCTGGGGGTTGTTGTGTGACCTTATATGTGGTGATAATGGTTAGATGATACGATAATCTTTCCATAAAGGTCGTGATGACTGATGTATTAATTTAATCCAACAAATGTCGAGTGTGAGTTTAGGGTACATTTTTCGCACAAAAAAACAGGTCCAATAAAGTCTTATTAGCATTGAGTACAAAAGCGCCGTGGGTAATTATGACTTGCGATTTTCATCACAAAGGCCTCGTAATAAGGTCCATTGTGCCGGCCACCCAAGCATGTTAGCCGTCTTTTGTGATAAAACGGTATTATAAAAATATTATTCAACTACCCGTGTAACGCTCTCAAGGTCTCCGTAATAAAAAGGCGGAGATACGTCACTATTATGAGAGTAAATGAAGGTCCTTTCTCCCTAAAAACCCGAATTTCATCAAGCCCTATAAATTGTTACGGTTGACTGGAGAAAACTAGAAAAAAAACCTTTTATAACCTGTGGGCCTAAGATGGTTGAAATTTAATCACCTATCGCCAGTGATCGGAATTTACGCTGCAACACGGGATATCGAGTAGAAATAATAATATGGACAGGACAAATTCCCGGTATCTTGTTTAAAAAAATTCTTAGGCCGCTTCGGCTTCCCCATATTAAAACCAAGTAGGGTGGTTTCTTAGGGTTCCGTAGCCAAATGGCAAAAAACGGAACCCTTATGGATTCGTCATGTCTATCTGTCTGTCTGTCCGTCCGTATGTCACAGCCACTTTTTTCCGAAACTATAAGAACTATATTGTTAAGTAGATGTATTCTGTGAACCGCATTTAGATTTTCACACAAAAATAGAAAAAAAAACAATACATTTTGGGGGTATACTTAGAACTGAAACTCAAAAAAAAAATTTTTTTCGTTAAACCCATACGTGTACTACATATCTATGGATAGGTCTGCAAAAATGATATCGAGGGTTTAAGTATAATTTTTTTCTGAACTCAGACTCTAGTTTGCGTGAGAGACACTTCCAAAGTGGTAAAATGTGTGTACCCCCCGCCCCTGTAACTTCTAAAATAACATAATAATAAAACAATGATGTACGTAGTAGTATGTAGGCAAACTTCCACCAAAAATTGGTTTGAACGAGATCTAGTAAGTAGTACTTTTAATACGTCATAAATCGTAAACCGCAATTTATTTTACAGACGCCTTCATGGGCGACTCCGACTCGCACTTGGCCGCTTTTTTCATTTTGAAATAGTATTTTAACATATGTTTGCCTAGTCCTCACTAGTTTACGGAGACACCAGCTTAAAAATCGTCATAAGTACCGGGATTTTAATACCTCGAAACCTAGCAACTGCCATTAGAACTATCACTTTACCAGTTTAAAACATGCCTCACCTTACTCATAAACTCACCTGAGCCATTACAAACCTAGTAAGTGTCTGAGACTTGCTAGGTTTTGGCGTGGTCAAAAAGCCTTACTAGGTTTTTGAATTGAGAATCGTCAAGCAATGGGCCGGGACACGGTGTAAACCTATAAATATAACCTAGTAAGTAATATATATATATATATATATATATATATATATATATATATATATATATATATATTAATATATATTACTTATTATTCAGACAACCACGGGTCCATACATGTTAAAATTATTATCTAGGTTTACCTACTTAATTGCTAGTGTTAGTTATTTCAAAGTAAAAGAACCAGGACACTCACGTGTACGTGGTGACTATAGAGTGTACTCTGGTCCAATGTATGACAAGCTGACTGTCCATCCTGTCAGCTATAACGGCCAGGAGGTTGTTGCGGCTGTCCCGCAGGCGCCGGAGCGCGGCTGCGCATCGCGCACGCATGATGGCCGGGAAACCATCCACGCGCGCGTGCGCGAACATACCGGACGCGCTACACCAGCGTGGCAGCCGCAACAGCGCCCTGAACGCGTTATTATACTGGACGCGGAGAGCACTCAGAGCCCTTTGCGAATAGCTGGTCCATAGGGCACATGTATAAAATGTTGTGCAAAAAGCTCGAAATAAAGTTAATTTAACAGGTAGTGTACATCGCCTAAACCTATGTGCCAGCATGTTGGCTCTGGTTGCCAGGGCCCTCCGCTCCCTTTTTACATCCTCATCATCCTTGAGATCATCACATATAATATGTCCAAGATACTTAAAAACAGACACCCTTTTCAAGGGCACCCCATTTAATAATACTGCAGGAAAACTCAAAGGACATTTATTACCAGCCTTAAAAATCATAGTTTCACTTTTAATACAATTATATTTAAGGCCATGCTCATCTGCATACTGCTCACACACATGCAACAGTTTCCTAAGTCCTCCTACTGAGGGGCTCAGCAGCACCATGTCATCCGCATAACTAAGGTTATTAAAACTGGTATCTTGTATGCGGCATCCGACATGCATGCTGCTGAGCCTCTCAATAAGTGCATCAATGTAAATGTTAAACAATTTAGGAGAACTCAGCCCTCCCTGCCTGACTCCACAGTCAAGTCCATATTCATCAGACATAGCATCTCCCCATTTAACAACATTAATTTGACTCGAGTACCAATGTCTAAAAATATGTACTATTTCCTGAGGCACCCCAGCATCATAAAGTTTTTTCCACAGAAGTTCATAGTGCACCATATCAAAAGCTTTAGATATAGCTATATATATATATATATATATATATATATATATATATATATATAGCTATCCACGCCGTGGCCGGCGATGGCGACCCTAGCTAGTTGCGGGCGTGTGCCCTGATATGGCTTGCGAAGCCGAACTTACTCTTAAACACTCGGTCGCAGAAAGCACAGTAAAGCTGACCAGAGCTATTGTACGTATAATTGTAGTTGGGCTTTGGGCGCGATTTTCGTGCCTGACGTCTCTCATCAAGGTCGACGAGACGAGCAGCTTCAAATTGCTTGATGCTCGTTTTGATGCGAGAGCGCCATTCTGGGCGCAACGAGGCAAGCTTCTCCCACTTATGCGTTGGTATTTTGCAGACAGTTAGCTTTAGCACGTCCTTGTAGCGTAGATGCAGCCTACCTCGATTCCGTTTGCCAGCTGATAGCTCGGAGTATAGAACGGCTTTCGGTAGTCTACAATCATCCATACGCCAAACATGCCCACACCACCTTAGCTGACCTTTCATCAGCAAAGCTTCCATGCCAGACATCTTACATCGACGCAGTACTTCCGTGTTGGGGACGCGATCCTGCCACTTTATTCTTAGAATAGAGCGCAAGCACCGTAGGTGGAACGTATCTAGCAAGCAAATGTCGCCTTTGTACAGACACCAGGTTTCCGAAGCATACAAGAAAATCGGAAGTACCGGGGCTTTGTACACTGACAACTTTGTCTGTAGCTTAAGATCATGTGTCAGTCGACCAAAAGTAGAGGGAGCTCTAGCGATTCTAGATGGGATCTCTGAAGCCAGTCTATTGTCTCTTCTGATTTGGCTACCAAGATACTTAAAAGATGACACTTCCCTTAAAGGTTTTCCTTCAACAATGAGATCGGAAGTCTCTACTTCACAATTACGGGCTGGTTGTTTAAGCACTTGTGTCTTGGATATGCTGATAACCATACCAAATCTAAGGCACGACCGTTGCAGAGCATCCATGTAGGATTGAAGCGTCTCCATACTATCAGCCATTAGACACACGTCATCGGCATAGAGGACTTCGAGTACTGAGAGTTTGCTGGTGTTTTTCTTAGACTTGAAACGAGACAGGTCAAATACACTTTTGTCAGCACGAACATTTAGCTGAATTTGTCTACAGCTACCAAGAAGTGCATCCTCAAGCACCGCGGAAAAGTATAAGGCAAAGAGTGTTGGGGCCACTATACACCCTGTAAGTAATAGGGAGTATTCATGATCTCTTTTATCCCTGAATCCACTAGGAACGATTCTAATTTATTTATTTTTATTTATATATTTTATTTCATGTAATATGACCAGAATCACTGTCCTCCAAATACAAATATAAGTCCCGGAATCCCGGAGCATATCCATATTAACATAATGTTTGGGGGAAATTCGATCATTGCTTATCGCTGTCAATGTTCTGACAAGCTTAGTAAATAAGCGAGTGCGACGGATGTCTTATCCACAACGATATGTGACATAATTTACTTACACAACAAAGTACTTCGCCAAGCCACATAGGTATATGAAAATTTCCACATTTCCTTTCCAACTTACCACATGAACTGCTTTCCGACAGTAAATGCGTTGATTATTACAGAAAGAACCCAAGTCGCTATAAGTGGTAGGCTACGGTACCAGCTTAACATCAGGCAGGCCGTAAGCTTGTTTGTCACCATCGTTGTTAAAAAAAGATATAATTTCAATACAATCGTCCAGAAAACTTATACATTTTGCGTATTAATTTATCCATTACTCCCGTTGTTTGAGTTATATAAAAGTTAACCTACACCCTTCAAGTAATAATCGCTGCTTGTTGGAGTAAAGTTGACGAGTTCTTGGAGCCTGGCGCGCACACTTCATGCACACTTTATGGAAATCTGGACCTTAATAGAATTTTTAATTGAGCATTCAAACTTGCAAACTTTGAGATTTAAAATAAATAAAATAATCTAAAGAGAAAACATAGCTGTAAAATTATTAGGGTTCTATAAACGAAATCAATTGACATAGGTCTTGCACAAATAAGAATCACGGCTATTATCATTAGAAAAGTACATTTAAAAGCTATGCATGATTGTAAGACGACAGCGATCGAAATATGTCAGAAAAGTGGCCTTGTCGGCACTATGTCACAAAATACCATAAAAAACAAGTCGACGTATATGCTTTTATTATTTCAGAGCATGCCAACAAGTAGAATATACATCCAATTCGTGGTAGCTTTCGTTACGCTGCCACGAAGTGCTGGAACAATCTGCCTCCTCCGATCCGTGCTGTAAAAACAATTTCGACCTTCAAATCAAAATGGCATGCGTATTATTTAGTCCGGTACGTAAACAGAATACACCTTCAATAATTTACAAGAGCGCGATTTTTTGTTAATATTTAGAATATAATGAATACTACTAGTATTAAAAAGAGAAAGTGAATTCTAACGTGGATTTAGGTATGACACAGCGTTTTCTTAGTGACCCTTGTAAATCCAGGGAAAGATTATACAAGTGGTATTTTTCTTCAATAGAGTGTCACATTTAACTGTTACAACTTTCCCTATAATTTACTAAAACTTTCGTCAATGGAAAACGCCTATAATCCAAAACGAATAAAAAAAAAATTTCCTCTAAAAGATTATTCAAGTGAGTTTTGGTAACTGAATTGTGTTAAAAAATATCAAAGATAACGACAGCTTGAAAAAATAATGTATTCATCAATAGGTTAAATTTATATGAAAATTTTAATTTTGTAAGCCTTCCACTAGTCAAATAAATATTTTTAGGAGATTTATTTTTTAAATCGTATCCGGTTTTGCTGACGTAATCTATTAACAAAACTATTAGAAAACGATAGGTAACATTATGAATAATCAAATGCGTTGCATTATTGGAGAAAACAATGGCTTGTATAATTTTTTCAAAGTTTTACACGTCTTCCTTACAAAAATATAAATTATTCGTTAATCTACGTTAGAAAATCTTAAAAAATATTTTTCGCTGATAGTATTTAATGTACTCCCGCTGATAACCAAAAAAATCTGACTTGTGAATTATGTTAGTTAGAATTATATTACAGTGTTCGCGTACTGGACTAATTAGCAAATGCAATATAATACAAAAACACATTTACTAATACATATGCGTAATTTGGTGCACTTCACATTATACTATCATATCTTCACTTCTTTACATCACGAGCACAACTGTAAATTAATTGTATTATTTATATTATGTCCTGTGATGAGTATCCCGTTGCGTTTTGTTAACAATGTTATTTTATGAGTATACCCTACCTATATATGTATTTGTTTTTCTTTGCAGTCTATTTTATCTTTTTCGTTGTTTCCGCTTGTTAACTGTTTAGGTTTATTTATTAATTTCTTTATTTATTTACTTTCATATAGTTGATACCGGTGGTCGGCGTTTGTGTCGGCACTTATGGTAGTTTTTAAGTTAGGTCCCCACGGAAAATCAGCGCCTCAGCTAACTGTGCCTTGCTGTGGCTTCATGCTGAGTGGGGATCTTATTTAACGTCCTAGTATTTAAGTCTTTTATTTTGCTTGTTATTTTAAATTTGTGTAATTTTGTGACGTTAAATAAATGTATTTTCTTTTTTTCTTTCTTCTTTCAATGTTTGACTATATATATGTATATAAAAAAACAAAAACCGTAACAGATTTTATTGCGTATCGCGGCTCGTGGTTAAGCTTGACTGGGATATATTTTTTACGCCTAGTTTTATTTAATCCTTATTTGTACATAATTTATATATTTGTAATCACGTTCTCGAAAACGATTTTGATGAAATTTGCAATGGTGGGGTTTACGGCGGCGGTGTATTTTCATCGATGATAGTATGGATTTTTTAAAATGAATTTTGAATGTATGTTACCTGAAATAAATTATTAGAATAAGAATTTGAAATAATCGATCTACCTAGGTCCTAGGTGTCTTATACCTGGGAAAAATCGATTTCTCTCCGAAAACACGATAAACACCGAGCCAAGCTCGGTCGCTCAGGTATACTGAGTAATGATCGCGGATACCGAAGAAAATGTTAATAAGTACCTACAGATTTACAAACTTGTGTCTCCTAGTCACGCTAATATGGATTCCCGACTCCCAAGTAAAACCTTCAAACACTCCTGAATATTGTAGTTTTATAAATCCAAGCATTTCAGATCGGTCGTTGACCCGAAACAAATACTTTTCGCCAGAGATTCATCAATCAGGCTACCCCATTCCATAATACTTTCAAAAGGGCGCATTTCAGTAGACTTAATTTTGTAAAAAATGGACATCCATCGTGACGAACACTAAACAAAATACCTATAAGTATAACTCGTATCAGTAGTGAAAAATCACATAGGTCAGGCGAAATTGAACCTTGTGTCGGCCACTTTACCTATACGAATAAGAATGAGTATTTAAAATCATTGAGGTAACCAACTAGAAAAGAGGATACCTAAATTAGAACCTTCTGACTTAAATAAAAAGGGTGCTATTTGAACGGATTGTTTTCTTGACTGCTTCGAGTTAAAAAGAAAGTTACCTGTCAGAATACAGACGCGTCTGTTATTTATTACTACATCTGTTTTGACAGGTTTTTTCTGCTGTGTTTGAGAAGTATTTTGGGAAACAAAAAACAGATCTTGAAATACGTTAAAGTTGTCAGCAGTGCGTAGTGTGGATAAATACACGTGATATATTTAGAAAGAACACGTGTAAACGATCTCTTGTATTACGTAAAAAAGTTTTTTTATCAATAATGCTACTTGTTTTGGTAAACCACAGAACAAGTAAATACTATAGAAACGGTAATGGGCGGGGTTCGTGTAGCCGACGTTATGAGTGAACACTCATAACACTGTCAAACGCAGTCAAAACGCAGATCAGTTGTCTGTTGACCGTGGGTGACGATTTTTGCCGTATTCAAAATAAAAACATGCCGCGTTCTGCAATTTAGTCGTGCCGACAGGCAAGCCAGGACCCAAAGGTTCCTCCAGGAGCGATTTTCTATCACCGGTAAGTACTAAAATATCAGTTTTTTGAATAAATACGCAATCGATTATGACTTTCGCCATTGCTTTGCATTGCTTGCTAGCCAAAGCCGCAGATTAAGGAACTACCGTAATGTCACAGCAATGTATCGCGTTATTCGCGGCCATCAGTTCTACGTATCTAATATCATAGTAAAATATTTGTGTAACGTAATCTTTATTTCTATGCTAATGTTATAAAGAGGAAGTTTGTGAGATTATAGGGTTTGCATAGGTAGCTTTCTTAGTTTGTATTTAGGGGCAAATCTCCGGAACTACTCATTCGATTTCAAAAATTATTTCACCAGCAAACGCAGGCAAAGCAACAGGATAAAATATGAGCATAGGCTATATTTTATCCTGTGCTAGTAAAATAGATGTGAAAGTCTATGCCGTTATTTGTTCCTTTTAAGTGCGGAAGCTACTGAACGGATTTTTAGGTAACTTTCCAGGAATGTACTTTAGACATCAATATATAACAACGGGTCTAAATCAAGGCAACGGCTATTTGATAATAGTTTTACTAAACGTTGCTCATGAAGACTGTTAAATTTAGTACCCACTGTACCTAGTAAGTTTTAGGCAGCACTACAGCGACACGAAGATCTGCCAATAAGACCGACACATTTCAGCTCCCAAACGTCCCACACGATTCACCACTAATAAAAGATTCAACTTCCCCTAACTTAGTTTGACAGTTTGAATATATAGCCAAAGCTCTACACTGTCCCCTGTCAACGACACCTGAATGCTTGACACCGGAGTAAACACGACTCCCCTAACGGTTAAAAACACCAATTGGGCAAAAACCTCCCCAGAGCTCAGGTGGGCGATTTTCCGGCAACTTCAGGACAGTTCCCAACTTTGCCCCACTTCGGGCAAGTTCCGGATAGTTCGACAACGGGGACTGCTATTGTATGGAGTTGAAGTTTAATTTCGCAGCCAGTGCAGAGCGAAGTGGTTTTTTGATTGAAATGAGTTGAGTATGTCGGGAGTCTGTTTAATTTGCCAGGTTTTGCTGCGAGCGTTTCATGAAATGTTGTGTGTGGATTTACTAGCGTTAAACTGCATCTCGCCTTTTCTTTGTTTAGAGCGTTGAGTGACTTGACTTGACTTGCGGTTGGTGCGTTAATAGGCAATATTGACTGGTACAGTCGCCATCACATACACTATTAGGTACACTATAGGTGTTCAAAAATATCGGCACATGCACCCTAATGCCTTGAAAATAGAGGTGTGATCCGATGTTTGTGACGTGCTTGTTTGCTCCGATGTATGTGATGGCGACTGTACTTACTTAGACTCGATTCTGTCACTGCACCAGTCTAAAGAGACCAGCATAAGTAGGTTAAGTAAATCCTGTATATTTCTTTCAAAACTTTCCAAAACAGACCTCTATTGATACTGATAGTTAAAATATGAATGAACTAACAAACTTTAACGGCTATATCAGACCACTTGATATCATTTGAAATACAAGGCTTTATACACACTGGTATTTTGAACTGGAACAGCATTAGCAAAAACTTCACGCTAATAAACTTGATGGCACAAACCTGATCTCTTTATCAGTAAGATTTTAAAGTAATAAATAATTCCAAAAGTAGGTAGTTTTTTTTAAACGCCTAAGTTTCCGTATAAAAACCCACGCACCAGAGGAAATTCTGTGGTGACATAGGTACGGCAAACGATATTAGGTCACTTACCAGTCAAAATAAGCTGGCTACGCACACAACGTGTTAATTATAAAAGTGTGTGAAAGAACGAAACACTACTAGTTAAGGTGGTGCGGGCTCGGAGGGGTATCAGTAAGGCCTCGGCTGTCAGTCAAGTTACTACACTACAACTTCTTTACTGTTCGCCTACCTTTAAAATGTGCTTCTTTATTAGCGCGGGGTGCGTTTTGCGGGGCAGTACGAACGCGGTACTGCACGCGTACCGCGCTGCGTCCACGGAATGCAATATTACCGCGGAAATGTAATTATGACAGTATACCCACAAGAAAGGTAATAAATAATAATAAATAAATACATATTCTAAATATATTTTTTTTATCTTTACGGACAATTTTACACAAATCGACCTAGTCCCAAACTAAGCAAAGCTTGTACTATGGGTACTAGACGAAGATAAACATACTTATATAGAGAAATAAATACTTAAATACATAGAAAACATCCATGACTCAGGAACAAATATTAGTGTTCATCACACAAATAAATGCCCTTACCGGGATTCGAACCCAGGACCTCTTGCTTAGTAGGCAGGTTACTACCAACTATTAGGCTAAAGTGGTCGTCAAAATCAAATCTAGGTGATATCATTAAGCTATCGGTAAAGTCTAAACTACCGCATACCGATTCCGCCGGACGACTGCAGGAATGGCTTGAGGTTTTAAAATATTTGTTTGCTAACTGTAAACTTCATCATCATCATCATCATATTCGGAAGGTGATTGCTGGGAGATATAGATGCCCCATATTGTGGCACTGGGTACATCAGGTCAGGACTACTTTGACGTATATCAAGTAGTTTTTAGTATTAAGTAGCTATTAGTGTACTACATAGTTTTTAAGGCAAATTGTAATTAACAATATACAACGACAACGGATTAATGGTGGCGGATCTATGGTCTGAAGTAAAACATTTGAATTTGAATATCAGCCGAAAGACGTGCACTGCTGGACATAAGCCTTCCGCAACATCTTAGGGTTCACAAAATTGATAGGAGAGTCCTTATAATCCACTTCCAAATCCAAATTTTTATAACTGATTCTAGTGCAAAATAGGAATTGAATTTTATTCCACAGGTGCATCGAGGGGCAATGATTACTTAGTTGTTAATGTAGATAACACACGTGACTCATCTCTAATTAGTACAAGATACTGTTATTATTTCAGCTAATAGTATTCCCTCGCACAGGTCGCCCAAGGCGTCTTGTCTGCCCCTATTGCCCATAAATAATACACTCGCTGATGCCTATTAATTTGTGTTATAATAAATTGTGCTAGTTACTTTTAAGTTATTTAGCATCAAAATTTTACTAACCTATTATCGGTTATTTTAGGACGAGGTTACCTTCAAAAAATCGAATGGCCTAAGCCTATTATAAACGTACTTTGCTAAAGATTGAGGCTTGCGGCATTTTATTAAATTTTAGATCTTAATTAGGTCTAATTCTTTTATCAAACTGGAAAAAATGTATAGACTGAGAAAGTGAAATATATTTACTTTGTATAGCTATATTTCATTTAAATAATAATAATTATTATTATTGTGGATAAAATTTAAATGTAGAGCTTCATATGTTCAAAACCGACTTCTGAATATTCGAAATATGTAACTGTGAATAATATGACACACATTATTCATAAATGTTTATCAAACCTATTTTAAGAAAGAAAAAAAGCAAGAAACATTTATTCGACACAAACACAACAAACAATAAACAACAAAAAAAGAGTGTCAGACAGCGTTTGTCACGAAACGGAACGGTTCGGACGATTTTAGTTAAAATTAGTTTCTCTTCACCTGTCAATCACATATATGTTTGAGAGAAGGAGAAATATATCATTTTAGTTAAGTAGGTACTAGAGGTTGTTGTTGGCAGGTGCAGCGTGGGTAGAGCCCCACAAGATATGAATATCATGTAGGGCTCTACTGTTGACTTGATAAAACTCGACTGTTGACTTGATTAAGGTCGCGGGAGTCCGCTGGACGCGGGTGGCGCATGACCGGTCATTCCGGCACACTTCGGGAGAGGCCTATTTCCAGCAGTGGACGTCTTTCGGCTTGTTAAGTTTTATGAATCTGAGGGTACATGTTTAATCGATGACTGCTACTGTGATATTACCCAATCAACCATATCTGATAGAAACAAATGAAATCGAGTTTATAACGTAGTTAAAACTCGATTAATAATACCTGTAATAAAAAAAGTTTATAAGCTTAGTTATCAAAGAAATCAAATAGGTACAAACGACAAGTCGTCATGCAATTGTCACAGTACCGGATCCAATTATATCCTTAGTGACGTTTGCCACGCAACCTTGCCCCTCGCTGGCACCCTATATTATTCTTAGAGTTGGTTTCTGGTGTAGCTTTGTACAGTCAACGTCAGAAATATAAATAAAATTTTCGCTTTATTACAATGGTATGAAGTGTAAAACTGTACACATGATTATTCTTTGTCTTCGACCCTAATTTACGTACCTATTAAGACTCGGTTGTCGGTAATCGTGAGTTATGTCCGTTAAAATCGAATTGTATGGGAAGTTTGACAGTGCTGTACGGAATTTTTACAGCTGTCGACGCCATATTTACTTCTGTAAACCGGTTACCGGGTTTGTACGTAAATAACTTGCCACTTTCAACATTTTTGCGAGTGTAGGTTTACGAGGCGAGGTGTACTAGTAAATATTGGTATTTTTCTTATAGCCAATATACTGTTTTTAAGTTATAAGTAAAGTAGTAATAAAAACAAACGTAATACGTTAGCATCCTAATTAGTGCACGTATTAAAAGCGGCCTTAATTAAGGGTCTAGTGCTATTTAAAATTAAGGAAACAGGTTTTTGCTAATTACCTCTTTTCAGCACGAAATTGAAAAGGTTTAGTCGTCATGGTTACGAAATACAGATTCAAATATAAAAGTGGAACAGAACTGGTAGCATGAGGTATATCCGACCCAAAAACATTCAGCATTCTCGCACTTATATAAATATACATTTTTTTTTCTAAGTCTGTATATTGTCCCACTGCTGGATAAAGACCGCCTCTTTTTCCACAAATTTTCCCGGTTCAGAGAAATCTCTGCCCAATCGTTGCGATATGCGTCCAGCCCCAGCGGGGACGCATTTTGCAACGATTCTGTTACTTGTTTTAACCTTACCACAACGTTCACCCACAAGTATATCTTGACGCCGCGATTCGTTGTAACTAAGCGTAGGTAGAGGTCTTGTTTCGTTAGGCGTGACGAATAACAACCCTGGTCGTCTTGCCATTTCTGTCTTGGCCTCCCACATCTTCGCCTCCCATCGTGCGGGATCCTCCGTGGCTAGTTCAGCCCCACTGTGTGGAAGCAAGCAATTCGCATTTCAATTCAATTCATTATTATTATTTTTTTTTAACGAAGGTGGCAAACAAGTTTAAGGCCTGCCTGATGGTAAGCAGGTACCGTAGCCTATGGACACTTGTGACTCCAGAAGAATCATGAGCGCGTTGCCGACCCTTTATTCACTTGAGTATTATTAATTCAGATTACCAAGATCCATTTGTTGTAAGTAATATAATTAGAAAGACTATGTTAGTAAATACACTATAAAAATAAATAAACAAAAACTAGAAATAAACTTTACAGACAGCTCGCTTCACTGGGTACGGCGCATGTCACCGACTACAATGAAGCAAGTAGGAGCAGTCCAATCTGTCCCCTATCATCCTTAAGATGTTGTTGAGATTTCAGCTCCAACGTCAGCAATACAAGTTTTTAGGGTTCCATACTCAAAGAGTAAATCGGGACCCTATAACTAAGACTCCGCTGTCCGTCTGTCTGTCTGTCTGTCTGTCTGTCTCTCTGTCTGTCTGTCTGTCTGTCTGTCTGTCTGTCTGTCTGTCTGTCTGTCTGTCTGTCTGTCTGTCTGTCTGTATGTCCGTCTGTCTGTCCGTCTGTCACCAGGCTGTATCTCAACAACCGTAATAGTAAGACAGTTGAAATTTTCACAGATGATGTATTTCTGTTGCCGCTATAACAACAAATACTAAAAAACTGAATTCATTAATAATTTTTGTATATATTTTTTCTTTTTCAGGGTTCCGTACTCAAAGAGTAAAACGGGACCCTATTACTAAGATTTCGCTGTCCGTCCGTCCGTCCGTCTGTCTGTCACCAGGCTGTATCTCAAGAACCGTGATAGCTAGAGAGTTGAAATTTTCACATATTATGTATTTATGTTGCCGCTAAAAACAAAATAAAATAAATATTTTTATTGATAGTGGTACGGAACCCTCCGTGCGCGAGTCCGACTCGCACTTGGCCGGTTTTTTTCTTTTACAATTTCACACAAATAGGCTTAGTCCCAAGCTAAGCAAAGCTTGTACTATGGGTACTAGACGACGACGATAAACATACTTTTATAGATAAATAAATACTTAAATACATAGAAAACATCCATGACTCAGGAACAAATATTTGTGCTCATCACACAAATAAATGCCCGTACCAGGATTCGAACCCGGGACCTCCGGCTTCGTAGGCAGGGTTAGGGTAGTTTTTTTGCCGTTTTTATAGATAATGGTACGAAACCCTTCGTGCGCGAGTCCGACTCGCATTTGGCCGGTTTTTTTATATTACATCATTGCCATTGACTACTACCGTAGCGCAACGATCATGTAGATTCAGAATAAAATAATGGAAAAAAGTGAATATTTTCCCCTTAAAAGAATGCAAATAAATATCGCGTTGAACCGTAAATATTCCTTTAAATATAGCGGTACGAAAATATGTTAATAAATTACTTCACTTTTAATGAGCATTCATTCCCAGTGCTGCCCTAATTTGGTACAGCCCTGTTATCAATGCTCATTTCAACTGAATGGGTCCGGGCTATAGACGGAGGGCCAATCAATATTGATCCAGTATTCAAAAACAATTATACCCGAGCTAGGAGTTTAAAACTCTTTTTTCTACTCCTGTACCGTTATCTGTCATTTATATAGGCTGTAGCTCAAATGCAATGACACACTAATAAGTCGTCGAAAAACTCTATGCTCTATGGCCCAAAAACGCACTGTTTAGCGTACTTTTTTGGTTCATACATTTTTCATAAAAGCACTGTTTAACTTTTTAAATCGGGTGCTATATTGCAGTGGTGCCAACTTCATAAACAAATATTTCGAAATAAAAGTATTTATTTACGATTTAACATTTGTATATTATAAATTATTTACTACAATAATAATAAATCATCTTCTTTTGTGTGTAAAATTACGTGTTTTATAAATTCTTGGTATTATTTATGAAAATAAACATTTCGAATTCGGTCCGGGTCCGGATTCGGTTTGGTTCGGATGGCAAATGCAAACAAATTGAAAACAAAACAAACCATAAACAAGAAGTGTCACATTTCCGATTTCCCACCAAAATATATACAGTTCAAAATGAAAAGATGAAAGATGATATACCTAAACTGTTGTTAGTCCTAGAATATTAAGATTTTATTCGTGTTTGTGACGATAAAGTGTACGTTCCTTTTAAAATGGCCGAAGAAATTAATAACGGCACTCCTGAAGAAATTGCGTGAGTAGCAAAAGTACGAATAGAAAACTTGCTGCCCGAAAAGGCTAACTATTTCGTAGTCTCCTATTTATTTAAAATTTGTCGTAGAAAAAGTATTGTATGCAACGGTGTATAACTGGTCTAAAAACGCTCGTAGCGTCTTCAATTGCCGCCACTCGCGTTTTAAGACCCTTCTTATAAAACAGTTGCATAAAATACTATAATTGCTACTTAGTTACGAAAGTAATTTTTCTGTTGGAGCGAGGTAAAGATAAACTAATGAAATTGTCTTTGAATATTCGATTTTGTCAATAATTAGAGGTACGACCAGAGGAGTAAGTTCGTATGTACGGACGTATTACGGACGTTTTCATGAAGCTATGAGTTACAATTGAAACTAAATGATTTAAATGAATAACAGAAATTAACGTTTAATTTATTTATTGAATAAACGCCCTGGAGAGAACTAAGTAATAACTGGACGCATAATCCCGAAGCCACATCAACGTCACTTGGGTGGCTTCAGTTAAACGACACTGAAGCGACGTTCTTATACCTGTGCTGAGCCAGATTTTTAACAAATTGGTCGTGATATACGATCCCTAATATTATGTCTTCGAAGCTTAGGTAATATACTACTTGTATTGGTATACTTATACTATACTTGTGTGATAGTTTAGACTGTAGAATGTGTGGCGAGGAGGATGAGACTATGGAACACTTATTGTGTGAATGTCATGCCCTTGCCAGACTAAGAATGAACTACTTTGGTAACGGTTACCCGCAACCAAAGGAATTAAAGGTGCTCCCGGCGAACTGCATCATCCGCTTTGTGGAAATGATGGAGCAAGCCTGGGAGTAGGTATAAAGGAGATGGCAAATGCACAAAAGATCCCACTGGGTCGAAGTGCATCCGAAAGGGCCCTCACCTAGATAAGATAAGATAAGACTTGTATTGGTATAAAGGGCGTCCCAAGATTATGCCACATGAATGGCAAGCACCTTAAATCGTCGGGTGACAAGCAAAAGTCACTACCAAAACTGTCACTGCTCTTCAAAACCTCGTATCTCGGTACGTAGTCAATATCGAGATACGACCTTTGATTTTAGTAGGTATTTGTTACTTAGTGAATTTTGCTTGTCACCCGACGAAATATAGTAGATAGGATATTTTGCTGGAAGAAGACTTTAAGGGTTTTTCAAAAATTAGTAATACTGCATTCAAGGATTTTCTAAAAATTACACATAAGTAATGGTTACACTCATTGAAAAAGCACATGTAGACTAGTAAGTAGTTAATAAGTAACATAACATAATAGTAGGTACGTAACACGTTTCTTTAAAATCGGATCAGTAGCTCCGAAGATTATCCCTACAAACAAACTTACATTTCACAGACTGACTTTATTACTTACAAATTTTATTACTTTATTATTAGCATATAGATAACTCGCACGTAATTACAGTTACTAAGTAGCGTTATGTATTCCCTCTATTTGACAAAAGTTGTCGTGAATGTAATTTAGCCGAAAGTTCGGCTAACGGCCCCTGGGACTACATGACCGACGTGGCTGCTTAAAAATTCATAATTAACGGAGAAACTTGGGCGAAATCCTGTAAAAAGGGATGGATTATTTTCAGACGGGGAAAACACAGCAACACTGCCATACTGAACACGTAAAAGAGCCTTTACAATTCATTTTGGAGATATTAATGAAAAAGGATTTTTTAAAGCATTAAATATTTTGGATGGAAATGGGCTATATGTTATTCCGCGGGTTTGTCTGTACTCTTTACAATTTATTTATTTATTTGGACCTTCAACAATAAGTACACTGATACATGTAAGTAATTAAATTTTCACTTAACAGTTAAATAAGCGCCTTATCACTTAAGCAATAGGTACGCGAGAAAAGCCGCGTGGGCAGCTAGTAATTAATGAAAATGAAAAATGTTTTATTTAAAATTTGTACCCGCGTGAAAAGTTTTTAATAAAAGTTTTATACGTAAAGGTTTGATTTATAAACCTGAGACCGGACGTCAGTTGTAAGCTTGTCCCCCGTTTCCGAGGACACAGACGAACGGAAAAGCTCGTTAATAAACTCTAATCTTCCTGACACGGCTAACTGCGCCTTAAATACCCTTCAGCGAAACATGCTCGCTAAGAGCTGTGATTATTTCTAATTATACGCTATTACCCTTCATAAAAAAATAAAGGCAGCAAATATAGAAGACTTTAACACATTCACTGCCAAAAACGCTACGTGCTACGCTCGTAGCCGATCTCGTGGTTTTCCACGTATGCCTACGGCGTAGCCACCCGCTAGTCGGGTTCCCGGCACTGAATGTGTTAACAATACGGCAGGACTTAACTTTGTCAAAGCTCTGTCAAAGCCATTAAACAATTAAAAAAAATACATTGTGCGAAATTAAACCTTATGTCAATGCAAGAAGGTTGCTATCGCGCTGGGCTCATTATGGTTAATATGTCAAAATACCCCCCGACGAAAATGAGGATGTTATTAAGTTTACCACGTGCATCTATGTAAATAGCTCTTGAACAGATGGAAATTCATATCGTCATTTGTCTTAAACAGTTCACAGAGTCAAATAGTATGCAGGGGAGATAAATGTGTCCCTCATTTTCAACAGTCTTGAGATGGTTTATTTATTCATGCGTGTATTTTCCTTCCAGTTTGAAAAACAAGCATTTCTAAATTGCATGCTGAAAAAAGCCATTTTGTGCGATAAGGAATAAAAATAGGTACAAGGGTTTCCGCCGTAATTTAAAACTTGCAATTTGCGTAATTTAAAATTCGTTTAAAACATTTAGTGACGCTTTGAGAGCAATCAACAACACGAAATCGCACTTAAATTGTTTATCTTACAATTCTCCTTAAACACCACTCTTCCGTGCTAAATTATTTTAAAACACAATTAAAAAAGGGGATTTAATTAAAAAGAGAATCTCGTTGCAATGTCCGAACAATCCGAACATTTGTTTTGGAAGTCAAAGATTAAACATTAAGGAAGTAGACCGCAAACAGGATTTAAACAGAAGTTTACGACGGTAATTAAAAAGTTTAGAAGAAAAAATCCATAGCGATAAAACATTCCATACGCGTCCCAAAGTGAGAGACGGAAAGGCTAGCAGCTAAATTGAGAACTGATTTTAAAATGGCTGATCGTAAACAACCTACTTAATTTGGGAGGGTAAACGTTTGCATGCCTCAAACGCATGTCAATAGTGTGGGGCTTTGGAACAATGTTGCCAGTTAAAACTGAAACTTGAAGCTTTGTGAATTTGTCCCGGCACATTTATTATTAATGTCGCAGTCGGATCGTATAATTCCCGTATTACATTTCAAAAACAGGGCCGTTTTGAAATGCGGCGGTTCAACGATTAGCTGGATTTTCATTGCGATACGTTCTTCAATAAGGTGGCCTACGTTCAGCCGCATCGTACTTCTATTTAGATTGTAAAGTGACCACTAAAATGTATAATATTGACACTTATTGATTTTATGTCTAACTTAAAATCAATAAGTGTCAATATTCGATTATTGTCGACGGAGCTCTGCTTCCGCGGAGTTCCTATTTCTGGGTAGTTTGGCCCTCCGGGCCTGCTGCAAAACTAGCATAACCTAAACCTACCTATTCTTTTAGATGCTTGACATTTTATTGGTCACTCTACAATCTAAATAGTAGTACGGCACGGCAGTGCCATGAGTGTTTAAAATGGGACCTAAAAAATTACAAATAATCGTTGAACCGCCGCATTTCAAAACGGCTAGCCGTAATGTTATATTACTCATATTACTCAATTGTGTGATGGTGATGTATTATTGTGTCCTATGTTTTGTATGCCTACTCTAATAAGGTATGAATATTATACTGATTCAAAAGATTGTCTTCCACCTTCAGAATTGTATGTACTTATGTTCAACAAATAAATGAATTTCAATTTCAATTTATGGGCGAATATTCAGCGTTATTAAGGCGTTTTTTGTTCGACATTGTCGTCGCCATCAAATACTAAAAAGAGACGAATATCAGAGTCCACTTTTGACAAAGACGTAAGCCAATACCGGTGCTGAATCGTTTTTGATTTATGTTTCCGCGGTATGTTTTACCTCTGCTTAAATAATCTTGAGCCGACAATGATGTTAGAACCGAGCGGTTCAAACGCTCGGAGATTGGCCCTTATACGGCAGATTATACGACCCGACTACGACATAAACACTACCTTATTATAATTAGGCGTAATGAAAAATAATGAAACGATTAAAAATAGGTTGCATGTGAAAATGAAATGAAAACGCGGGGGCGGCGCAGGTTCAAACCCTACTCGTAGCGAATAATTACCGAATCGTTTGATTGATAATTATAATTTCATTCAACAGTCGTTATCGTTTCCTAAAATGTACGATCCTCACCCAAAATAAAATAATTATATCTAATTACGTACCTACTGTTATTCACACCACTATAGTGAACCCCCGTAGCAGAGGGGTGGCCCCCAGGCCCCATGCTCGTATTCTCAACGCTTACCAACCACGCCTGATACAAAAAAACCAGTGTTAGTCAAGTTTACTCTTACTCATAGTTGGTATGGATCTCAGGATCAGGATACACTGGTGGGTTTGTAATGGGGTGAATAGAAACATCTTCCCAATTGCATTGCTGAACTTAGCGGCAATTAATGCTGCTTTATTGTCAGGCGATTAAAATTGTAGCCAAATTACTTTCTCAAGCGACGCGAAGGCTTTTTGTCGAGAAGTTAAAGGTTAAAGTTGAACTTTAAAGGGGGCACTAGTTAAATAGATAAGTTGTGTTTTGTCATTTTAGGGTTAAGTACAATATCCAACAGAAATGTGCTAAGATGTGTTTTCATATTCGACACCTAGCTTGCTTAGCAGCTAGATTACTTTAAAAACATGGCTTCACACGTCTCTGGAGAATATTTGCCCTAAAGCGTGCATTTTTCGATTTGAACCGAAATCACAATGCACAGCCGAAACGGTCAAAAAATTAATATTCAAAATATATGGATTCAAAAAAATGTATGTGTCACATCACACTGACAAATACATAATAAGTACCTACCTAGGCCGCCGAATGCGTGTTTCTATACGTATCTCAACGTCAGGTCATTTTTATTATTGAGAAGCAGTGTTCCACTGCTGGGTAAAGCCCCCCCCCCCGCGATGCGTAGTAATTAAGCGTAGGTGGAGGTCTAGTTTCGTAACGGGTGACCGGCGGGGTGAGCCGCAATAACGCGTAGCGAATAACACAGCTGTAGGCCGGCTTATCAGTAGCGCTAAAAGTCTCTGCCCACTACACCGTATCATACCATGACTGTGCTAGGAACGTTACTGGCAAAATAGTTATTTGTCTTGGGCCTTTACGGTAACTCAGCCGTGCGTGTTGCTACCGAAGAGTTAAGTAGAAGATGCGGCCGCTTTGTCGCCAACAATCGTTTGAAAACGTGTCGAGGCTGTCACCGTTTCGAGTTGAGCTGCCAGTTAGCGGCGGTCAGCTCACTCGGCATACGGCAGACAAAACCGCACTCCCACTTCAATATAGCCGCTTTCCAAGCTACGTCGATTATTTGGTGGCGTGGTGTATCGTATCTGGAACCATCCAAATCCATTAATTTGGGAAACTCTGGGTATGGGAAATTGTCGTACCAAATTAGCGAGTCCATGTAGCGAAAATAGGTCTCTGACGCATGTGCATTGTGATTAACGCAGAATGGGATATTAGTCGCACAATTTTCAGTCTGAAATTGTCATATGTGTGTTGCAGACTTGTAGTTGAACGAGCGAGCGAAGCGAACAACGTTCTCCGTTTCAACTTGGGCCAACATTATTTCGTATGTCCAGACATCCCGCTGTCCGGCTGTCCGGCTGTTCTTCTCTACAGGTGGAACATCAGTATTTATTATAGACTATGAGCTTACTATTAGAGGCAAATATCACGTGCCTGAGCTAGGATATACCCTGTGTTTCAGGCAAATAAGAACTAACAATTGAATATGTTATTCAAATGCAAAATACAATACACTATCATTCTTGACGACCGCTTTAGCCTAGTTGGTAGTGAACCTGCCTACGAAGCAAGAGGTCCTGGGTTCGAATCCCGGTAAGGGCATTTATTTGTGTGATGAGCACGAATATTTGTTCCTGAGTCATGGATGTTTTCTATGTATTTAAGTATTTATTTCTCTATATAAGTATCTATATCGTCGTCTAGTACCCATAGTACAAGCTTTGCTTAGTTTGGGACTAGGTTGATTTGTGTAAGATTGTCCGCAAAATATTATTATTATGTATCTCCGATTTAAATTCACGGGGCGAACCCCGGTCATTTGGAAGGCGTGCGTGGGGATATAGATCCAACACGTAGAGGCCCTTTGGAGACGAAATTTAATGTCATGTAGTACACCTGCTAGAACCCATTCACGGGTACATCGGTAGATACCCGTGAACTGGTCCCAGCAGGCGTTGGAGCTATTGTAGGAAAATGGAAAAGAGAATTGGGTCTATGGTGATGACATTTGGGTGGACAATAAAATTGGGTTATTACAAAGTGGTCCGGACACCTGCCATAACAATGTTATCCACAAGGTTATCGAGGCAGGCGGTGACTAGCCGCTCATTAGATGGGCGCCTAAAAATGCCGTCGTAAAGACGGCCAGGGGCAACACCGGGTGAGCGGCTCAGGGGTGTCGAGAGGTGGTGCTGCGCTTTCTCCGAAGTTACTCGCGGCGTTATGCCCTTTAACACTTCCACCCCTGGAGCATATAGCTCTGACGACTCCTCTCTGGACGGCCAATGAAGGCAAGCCAGAGCTGAGAGTCCTGCGGGCCCCCTTGGGGTTCCACTCCGACCGACGAAGACACGCCGGAGACGGAGGCCCTGACCGACTCTCGGGAGCACTCGGGTCCGTGGGGTCGTTACTCCCCAACAGCTCGCCACAAGCTGCCCTGCGGGCTTATTATTATTATTATTATTATTCTTATTGACTAGTACAAAATAATTAGTAAATTATAACCTATGCGGGTCATTGTCAGATTTAGGTTCGCGTCTCTTCGGTGGACATTGGCAAAGTTAAGGGCTATAAAGCCTAATTTTTGGCTAAACTCTGAATCCGCATAAATGGCGTTGCCCCTTCTATAATTCTATGTGATAAAAACATATTATAATGTAATTGTAAACCCTTAACTATTGACCACCGGAAAGATGATTTTTGTTTTTGTGACTGACCATTGTCAGACCATTGTCACAAAAACAAACGATAAATAACTTCTCTGTATCGTCATAGGACATATTTTGTAGGGCTTCTCGTAGCGTTGATTTAAATTTCATATAGTTTAGGGGATATAAATGTTCAAACTAAGATAATATACGTAAAGTTTAACCTATTTTATTTCAGTTTGATATCGCGCCGGCTTCAGAAGATTCGACAAAATCAGGCAGTCCTTTGAATGTAGTAAATAAGATGAGTTTTGTTGGAGCGACGCCCTTATCAGGGCTTGAAATATTCGAATTGGTGTTGGGAAAACCAAAAGCTTTATTTATATTAGAAAGTTCAGAAAGCTGGGTAAGATTAGATTTGGATTTATTGATTCCATATAGTTTAGCTCGAGCTCAATGTTGTTCGCCCTGTATTGGATTATGTTATGTTATATCGAACTTTTAGAATTTAACACAAATATATGTAAAAGCACATGCAATAAGAGTACATTTTCAATATACGAGTGTGAGAAGACCAACAGCTTTTAACATACAATATAGATAGTGTGTAGATATTTCTATAAGTATATTTGTATTTAAAAAAAAATTGTTTAATAAGGTATTAGTAGGTATGTTATAGTTTGTTCTCTTACAATCTCTAGGTGATATTAACTTAAGTCCTATATTTATTTTTGCCTGACATTAATTAATTGTGGCCGTATTTAAATCAAGTAAATTGACATTTTATTACGATTCATATTCTATTTGACAATCATAATATACATTTATAATAGACATTAAGTTAGCTTTGCTGTATATTGTACTTGTATATTTTGAAATAAAAAAATCGAAATCTCCAAATAATATTATAATTTATAAAGAGTAAAAGTCTGAGTTTGTAAGTTTGTATGTAGGAGCAATCTCCGGAACTACTTATCCACTTATATTTAATTATATTTCATACCACGGCTTCGCTTGCGGTCTTTGTAATACGCGGTCAGAGTCATCCGGGGAGTTTTCACTCAAATATGCGATTTTTACTTTTTTTCTCATAATTTAGATTTTTGTGACTTTTCCTTTTCAGAATCATGAGCAATCTTGGTCCCGATGAAGTAAAAAAATGTCCCTAATTTTCCATATTTTTTTTAGGATTCTACAATGTGATCATACAGAATGTATAATAAAAACGTCACATTGTGGTATAAAAACTGTTTCTTTTTCTTTATCGGGATCCAGAGTGCTCATGATTCTGAATAGGGAAAATCCAAATTAATCTAAACTGATGATCTGATTCAGTCCACCTTGCATCCCCTTAGATGTTCTAAATAGTACTTACTATTAAGCATTCATGAATCAGTTTGATACTCCCGCGGGTTTCTAAGATTAATATAAAGGCTTTAACTTATATCCCAAGGGAAGAGTTAACAGGGTTTACAAAGGGTATATTTTTGAAGTGGGGCGTTTTAATTAGTTTTCAGCGGTGGGAAATCAACGGGCTTGAGTTGTTTTACGCTTAATTAAGGTCCTGAATTTAAAACATAACTCATTTCTATGTACTCGTATGTACCTGTATCCTATACTTTTGTTTTTTTTTTTTTATACAACGACGTTGGCAAACAAGCTTACGGCCTGCCTGATATTAAGCTGGTACCGTCGCCTATGGACACTTACTCAAGAATCACAAGCGCGTTGCCGACCCTTTATTCACTTTAGGATTCGCTGTGTTGGCAGATAGAGACATGCAGGTCCCTCACTCCCAACACAGCGCATCCTAGGGAGTTCTGGCGACCTTACTCACCACCAGGAACACAACACCACATGCTTCATAGCATGCATACATATATGTAGCAACACTACAAAGCAGTGGTGCTATTATGGCTGCGGTCTTCTGTAAGTTGGAGGTACTTCCCCAGTTGGGCTGCTCCACATACGAGCGAGATGACATTCCGCTGTGCCCTACCTCTCTACGCTGTGCCCTACCTCTCTACGCTGTATCCTACCTCTCTAGTCATACATACATACATATAGTCAGAGATAGTAATAGAGGCACGACCTTCACCCATCTGTTTAATGGATGAAAAGTATTTTATATCGAGTTTAGTACATTAAAAAATATTTTGCCAAAGGATTGGCTAAAAAGCGATAATCTAACATTGCATTTGGTAAAAAATAAAACTTACGACAAAAGCACATTTATTAGTACCATTCGAGTCTTTAGTCAGGTTCCTAATGAATTAAAAATGTTGGATGACATAAAATGTAAACGTAATTTAAAAACATCGTTAAGTAAGATAGGTATCTATTCGTTAAAAGATTTTTTTAATTTACATATTAAAGAAAAATATTGTATAATATATTCTTTTAGTTTTCCTTAGTTTTAAGTAAATTATATTGTACATCCAAAATGGGTAACCGTTGGGACCAAACACTTGTATCAAATACCATCTATGTAACAAGGTTAAACAATAATTTTCTATTTCAAAAAATCCTGGCCCGAATATGAATAATTAGAAATTCATAAAGTACTTACTTTTTTTCTTAAACATTGCACTCAATTGTTTGAGGAACAAACAATTTTTGTGCAGTTTATTATTACATAGGCTAATGTGGGTGACTGTACAAACAGCTGAAATTAACACGAAGGGAAACTGTTGGCCTAAATACACGCATCTACTTCTCATTACAGGTGGGCCAAAAGTGGGAAAGTTGCGTTGGGCAGCGAGCAGTTTTCAATTATGTGACTGTTAACTAAAAGTTGCGCCATGTAGTTTTTGCTTCGCATTTCTAGGAGTTTTGACTGAAAATGTGGTCTCATTTTACAACTCAATTTTACTACTGAAAGATCGCGGTTACTGAATGGTCAATATGGAAGTTTGCTGTGTTTACTCATTGAAATATAGGTATTCAAAACATTCAACGTTCAAACGACGTTCACAGTTTCAGCAAGTTATTCGTCGTAGGCTCATCAATCGTCCCTTAAACTGATAATCTGCCTTTTAGTGTGATTTTTAATCTTTGCCGAACCTTTTTACTCATCTGCTCAAAAGTTAGCTGGAAGAGATCCCTTAAAGGGATAAGTTTGCCTTTGTACAAATGCATTTTATTTTCTTTTGCTATGTACTTGTTTTTTTTGTGCAATAAAGTGTTTACTACTACTAATCTTGTCTCTTACGTCATCGTATTGTTTACGGCTAAAATTACTTAAGGTGACCACTATTACCACTAACTATAGCTTCCATTCCATCCATTTTAAACAAGTACCTACCTAAAGTCATGACCGTGAGGTACAGTCAGCATCAAAAGTAGCTACGCAAACAAAGATGTCAAAAGTCTTTATTAGAAGGGAATAAGAACTTTTGACGTCTTCGATTGCGTAGTTAGTTTTGATGCTGACTGTACGTACGGTACGTAGTACGAGTACGATTAAAATAACTGCAACTTATAAAGTTGAAAAGCCCCCGAAATTTTCAATTCAATGTTCATTATCTCAAAACCGATAACTGAATTCAAATCGGTCCATTCGTTTAGAAGGTAAGATGCCATAGACAGACACACAGACAGACACACAGACACGTCAAACTTATAACACCCCTCTTTTTGCGTCAGGGGTTAATATACATAATAAATATACGACTACATACTCGTATATAGGTTTATATTAAAATACTAATATTATTTATGTATTTATGTTAGAGTGCAATTATATCATTGCTAATGTAACAAACGCGGGATGAAACGCGTGATCTCGACAACCATTTTATTCAAGAGTAAAAAACTGGTTCTTGAATTGATATTGATATTTATTTATCTCATAATATTACATTGCATTATAAACTACATTAATGTCAATCTATAATAATTAATACTATGATCGTCAAGGGTACAATAGTTGATAATTAATAATTTAAAAATACAAAAAACACCTCACGATCTCCTCAGCCTTACGGCTGCATGCATTCGTCCATGTAATATATTGATTTTCTAAAAGTAGTTTTTTTTAATTGGGACTGGAATTCCGATACACTGACCACGTCTTTCAAACTCTTCGGTAATTTTTCATATAGGGTTTTTGTCACACAACGCTAGCCTTTTTCGAATTTTTATGAGCCGATGTGCATTTCGAGAGTTGAAGTTATGAACTTCATCGCCTCGTTTAAAAGTTTTTAAATTTCGTTTTACATGCATCACTGTGTCGTGTATGTACAATGAGCTTACAGTTAATATTTTTTTGGATCTAAATAAGGCTCGACAAGATGTCTTCCTTGATACTCCCATTTGAATTTGCATATTTATTATTATAAACTGTACCGGTCGGTTGTTCTTGCTGATGTATCTCAACCGTAGATCGCCAGAACTTCATAGATGGAGTCCTGGCGAATTCTCGAAAGGGATGGAGTTAAATTAACCTGATTAGAAGTATCAGAAGATTGCCTGAATCACACTGGAGCGGACTTGATACAGCCTTGACATCTCTTGTCCTATATCCGAGACGTCGTTTCAATTGAGTTTTGAAATTTCAGGTGACAAACAAAGCTGGAAACAAACAAATAAGTTTCTGTCAAAAATGTCATTTTTGGTACAAGCTTTTATTGCCGACTGTACTTTTCTGTATACCGTCATCAACACAGATGTATGAATATAAGGAGATCGGACATGCCGGTCGATTTGTATAGAGTACGCCTGTCGCAATTTCATTAACACACACAACGCCCAAGTAATTGATAAGACAAACCACGCACACATCTAAAACACACACACTTGTATACCTACACGCTTATTTGACAATAAACGCGCATCATATCAGGCATTTTGGGAAAAAACGTAATATTCTCTGCGATCAGCACGCGTGCACAGTATGGCAGAGTATGCTCAATCGCTCATTGAGCTAACAGCTGCGACACGGCCGCCGGCGACTTGTCCTCTCTCTAGTATTCTATGCTCTTAGGTCATCAACTACTTACTTATTGAGACGATTCTAACAACGGGGTTACAACGGTTAAGTACTGAATTCCCATGGCCACCTTCTGTCTCCATCATCAGATCAACTCGATGGTACCATAATATTGAATTGTCACTATACCACCTTATTACCGTGAAACTATACCTTAACCCAAAATATCAGCTCAATCGGTTGATCTGCTACAAACTTGAGTTGTAAGATTCCACCCGAACAAACATAGTTAGGTACATACATTGCAAGTTAATAGAAAGCTTTTAAAATGGGCTATACGCGATGACGGACAGGAATAACAACGTTGTATCTCGTTCTCACTTGTGTTATTGTCTTTGTCACTTATGTGTGTTTGTGTGTGTGAGTCTCTCTACTACACATATTCTTTCTCTACGATCTGAACATATGTCTGATACATATATACCTATGCAACACGACATTGTTAGTGACGATATGAGAAAAAGCTAACGACAAAAATACAAATGTTCAAAAACCATTCAAGTTTCGGTTTCGGTTTTTAAGCAGAAGAAGCACGAAGGTTCGTGTCCGTGATCACGTTGACACGTGCCGAGTGTGTTGTAAGGTGTGTTCCGACAGCCGACGACAGCCTCACGCAACGGTAATGACGTCCACGTCAATGGGGAAAGCTTGTATTTGAACACGGAATTTGACTATCAAAAGGTGTCATGTCTCCTGCATATTCAGAGATATTATATCCCCCTTCTATATAATATAGTATGTCTATCAAAATTAAAATACCGTATCAAAGCGTGCCCGCCGTGCACAATTAGGAGGAGGGGCTTCTGAAAGGTCCAATATTCGTAGTAACGTTACACATAAGTTTTATCCCTACCAAGAGAACATAAGTAAAATCGTTAAACGAGATCAGTCAAATCTTGCGAGTCATTATATCTTACTTACATGCGACTAAATACTAAATAAATAAATATTAGGGGACAATTTTACACAAATCAAACTAACCCAAATCAAAGTAACAACAAGTGTAAGCTCAATAACTACTATATAACTTTCGGCCAACCTAATTTTTTTTTTTTCGATGGGCTAGCAATATCACATTTTGTCGATCTTTTATACCCACATTTATGCTAAAAGTGGCACTGGAACACAAGTTTCATGTGCTCTGCCTACCCCTTTTAGGGATAAAGGCGTGATGGTATGTATGTATGTATGTAATTTTCTTAAGGTTCTGCTTTTAGAAGAATATAGGTAACAGTCAACTGTTCATTGAAGTTTTATTTGAGCCGTCGAATTCCATTGATCAATTGCACCGGCGCTAACAAGAGCCATGAAACCATGATAATTTAAACGTGGAACCACAGAATAAGTAATAGTACTAAGTACAGAAGGTTCTCTGTTAACAAATTCCCTGTTTAGGTATGCCAAACGTGCCTAAATGTGGCCATCCCTTTCTATCGCATGCAACGCGCTGCGACCCGTGCGAGCGTCCCGTCCCAACGTGCGGCTGCTACTGAATAGAGCCCTTCGAAGGGGCGACCGGCATGTACTTGTAGCGATAAACACAAATCGCGAGTGAGCCGCGCCTGTTGGAACGTAACTCTTTGATCGGAGATGGAGGCATATTACATGGTCTTTATATCGTTCCCCCTTAGGGCGCCACACCGCCGGATGTCCCCCTAATGGCGCGATCTTATCAGCGGAAAGTGATAACTCAATTACCCGCCTACATCAATCATGTTGTCAGCTAAACGTTACGGTCAAAGGGTACGTGGTGCTATCTCGATTTGGGAATTTGTCTTAGAATTTCTAGTTGTGTGGTTTACAGATGTCTTATACAATGCAAACACGTTTACCCATGGTTAAGGGCCACGGGAGTTATGAGAGTGTACCAAGTAGGTACATTCTCATAACACACGTGGAACCGATGGCCGTTGGGACGGAAATGTTCTCTGGTGGCGACCATGTACCGGCAGGTGCATCGTGGGTAGTTAGACTCTGACAAGGTGAACTGATGACCTGGTAAAAGTCGCGCAGGAGCCCGCTGGATGCGGGTGGCGCAGAACCGGTCATTGTGGCACTCTTTGGGGGATGCATATGTCCAGCAGTAGACGTCTTTCGGCTGATATGATGATGATGATCACCTACTTTTCTACAAGACAGTGGTTAGCGAGCTTATGAACTGGCTTGTTGCAACGACATCGACACCTAGATACAGTCATGTGCCGGCCGCGGTCCGTCGTGTTCTCGGGAGCTCTGGCACCCGTACCCACCACCAGGAAGACAACACTTGTGGTGTTATTATGACTGCGGTCTTCTGTAAAGTGGAGGTACTTCCCCAGTTGGGGGCTACTCCTAATATGAGCAAGATGGCATTCTGCTGTGCCCTACTTTTCTTCCTATGCGTAAATTTTTTGATCTTTTTGTACAGTCTACGGAGGGGTCAAGTTTCTGTACACGGCTGTACCTAAAAATCTTTAAATTAGCAAAAATTAATTTTGCGTGATGTTTTCCGAAATGGTTCTTTTCTTTCGAAGAATTAATTCCCATAAAGCTGGAAGTCGTTTTAATACCTTCATTCGGTCCTAAATACGTGTAATCTGAGTTTGCCCAATCCCAGGAGGTGTGCATAAAATGTTGCTCTTTTTTTCATGTAGCACAAAAACGGTACCTCGGACAGAAATTGTATTCTATTCAATATTAAAGAGGGTCAACTTCTGCGTCGAATGAATATCTAAACTTCAAATTCGGTTCAGTGGTGTAGTCGAAATCAAAGGCAAACTTCCATTTTGCAACTTTTCAAAACCGACATATCTTTGAAAAAAATATACCTGCTGACAAACCCATAGAATAAAAAATGTAGAAAATAAAATTTGACATTATATACATTGACCTTCTTTAATATTGAATAGAATACATTTTCCGCCCGTCGTACTGTTTTAGTGCACATGCAAAAAACTGAAAAAAAAAACAAAAATTTCGCGGTAATTGGGCTCCTAAAAGTGATGCTCACCTCCTGGGATGGTGCAAACTCGGATTACATGCATTTAGGACCAAATGAAGGTATCAAAACGATTTCCAGCTTTATGCGAATTAATTCCTCAAAACGTTTTTTTTGATCTAATTTGCTTAGAAATGATAGAAAAGTAAATAAGATTTTTGAAGTGGATACTTCTTTGCTCGCGTTCTTGTATAGGGGTACAGTTCAAAATGTATCACGTGACTTCCGGAATAACTTTTTGTAGAGAAGCCTAATCTGATTTCAAATAATTGTTTGTTACATGTTTTAATCCTTCTTTATTTGCCATTTATTGTTTATCAAAAAATGTTATTTAATTTATGTGGCGGACATGAAAATAATGCTGAAATGACCATTTCCAATGTATCGCGAATCAAATGAGCTACGTCAGTCACTGTTGCCGTTATACCGATTTATCTGTACTTATACAGATTTTAGTGAATTAATTCAGATATAGGTATATATGTCAGGATCGTAGCAAATTGAGATCCGTGATCTCTGCCTATACCCCTCTGGGAAAGAGGCGTGATTATATGTATGTATATATTTTACGGGTACACCATAATAGCAGCTTCCTTTTAATAATCAAAACCCTTTGAATTTAACAATTCATTGAAAATGCTTATCTAAGTAGATTTTCCCTTTAGATTGAAATCAATCGCAAATCCATGGGATACAATTTAGGACAGGAAGAAAGAAGTATCCACTTAAACTTAATTACGGGTTGTATCTCCGACACAACCCGCTTCTATTTTTATATAGTCAATATTAAGTATTATTATGAAAAAAAATATGAGAGCCTGAATACTTAATGAGCAGTGTCGGTATTTAGGAAAGTAGCCTAGACATATGAGAAGTAAACTGCAATTGAAACGCAGTGCGACGTTATGTTTACACAACATTCTTAGTTCTTCAATCTTCCAACTTCCAGCCGTGATTCACCGCTTTCAAGTTGCCGGAGTACAGTCACCATAAATTCCGCAACTGACCGACGCTGGCAACTTTGCGGAAGTTCGGATATGGCGAGTCTTTGAGTTATAGTGTACTAAGACGGCACGTGGCACGGACGATAGCGTTTATTTTTTTATTTCCTACTAGCGTTCGCCGGCGACTTCGTCCGCGTGGAACTTGTTTATATCGTATCTCCATACAAATATTTATTCACCCCTCAAACTCTCAAACTATCTCTATAGGTACCAAATTTTATCTAAATCGGTATAGCGGTTTAAGCGTGAAGAGGTAAGAGACAGACAGACAGACAGATAGACAGAGACACTTCCGCGCACTTATAATTTTAGTATGGATTGTGCGCTATAGAGAGCAATAAAGATATAACTTTATTAATTTATGAAATTAAACGAACTTATTGACACAAAAATACCAATTCTTGTTCCTAAAAGCTAAGAGTAGACGACCCAAAGTTTGACACCTTTTTTCCGATATTTTACATAATTATTGCTGTGTATTTAAACGTGTTGGTTAAAGAAAATCTGAAAATTTTAGACGAGGGCCTTCCGCGAAAGGCATTCGAAGTTTCCCCTCTCAGTCATACTTATGAGTTCGTACGTAAGTGCGACAGAGAGGGAAAACTTTGAATGCCGTTCGCGGTAGGCCCTCTGAACTGAAATCCGTTATGATCGAAACTAGAGCCAATGTCTAGGAGACCCGCTTTTTCTCTCACTCTTGATCCAGCCCTGAAGGGTGTTGCTTGGGGGGCTTGTACAAATACAGGGGGACTAGAATCAACCATTTTCTTCTAATCTTCACAGTGCACGTTAGGGCGCGGACTGGACGCCAGCGAGCAGCGGGGCGACGAGCGGCAGTTCATACCTTCGAGCGCTCAGAGCATAGTATACTAGAGAGAAGACAAGACGCCGGCGGCCGTGTCGCAGCTGTTAGCTCAATGGGCATACTCTGCCATACTGTGCACGCGTGCTGATCGCAGATAATATTACGTTTTTTCCCAAAATGCCTGATATGATGCGCGTGTTTTGTCCAATAAGCGCGTAGGCATACAAGTGTGTGTGTTTTAGATGTGTGCGTGCTTTGTCTTGTCAATTACTTGGGCGGTGTGTGGGTTAATGAACTTCCGACAGGCGTACTCAATGCCCGACCTCCTTATATTCATACATCTGTGTTCGAGCGACTTCAATGTATGAACTGCCGCTCGTCGCCCCGCTGCCCGCTGGCGTCCAGACCACTGCCTGACACAGGTATCGCTGAGTCGCTCGTGACGCGACTTTAGCTGCTTGTTGTGCAAGCCCCTCTGAGATGGTATTTGAGACTCTTGACTCTTGGAAGATCACTGAAACAACTATCGGGATACTGATCGACACATCTCCCGGCGGTAATTCTAAAAATATTAGGTAATATCTTTCTTCAATCCCGCTTACATCCATCCCATTTGTGATAGTGACGTAATTGAAGAAAGAAATAAAGGAGATTTATTGTCACACAAAAACACATATACACATTAATTAACACATTTTTTTAATACAAAAGTCGAGAAGAAGAAAATGCAACACAATGTGGCAATAATCCTGGACTCAGCGATTGCTGTGGCACCGATTAGATGTCACAGCGCTGGTTTTCAGTCCACCCACGAGAATTACAAAAGAATTCTAAAAAGTGATTTGCGTGGTTTACTACCAATAACTCCAGTATGACAATAAATACACAATAACTGAATATAAAAGAAAAAAACACGGTCTAGTGTGAGTCAGACTCGCTCACCGAGGGTTCCGGACCACCCCGTACAATAGAAACAAGTCCTTTATAAACTGACACTCACTTAGTACGAATTCACATACTTAGTGCGTGCCAGTTTATACTGGACATTAAATTTTCAGTGATGTAACTAAAAATTTACGGTTTTTGCAATTTTTTTCTTTATCTGTGCTATAAGACGTTGCTTCGTGCCAAATTTCAAGATTCTGAGTTCACGCGAAGTACCCTGTAGGTTTTGATTCCCTTGCGAGTTTCGGAAATTTGCGGCATAAATGGCTGTATCTTTTGATTGCGTTAGTTAAGAACTTTGATTTTTTTACAGCTCCAAGGGACAGGAGACTTGAGTATTTGATGTCAATTTTAGCTTGATACCTTCACGCGTTCCTGAGATAAAGGGTCTTGACAGACGGACAACTAAGAGATCTTATAAGGGTTCCGTTTTTTGCTTATTTCGAGGTACGGAACCCTAAAAATGAAGAGAATTAGAAAAAAATTGCTGTAGGTAAAGTAGCTACGCAAACGAAGACGTCAAAAGTCTTTTTTAAAAGGCAATAAGAGCTTTTGACGTCTTCGAATGCGCAGCTACTTTTGATGCTGAATTTACATTCGCTAGGCACAATGTGATTAAAAATTACAAACTAGTTGTTTAAGTATTTTACGGCGGGTAGGTTTTTATCTTCTAAGAGTTGTGAAGAATGCAAGATGTGATTGCAAACTACTTCTTTTTTTGGCGTATTGGCCAACTAAGTCGGCACAAAGCCAGTATGAAGTAAAAAGAGAGCTGCTCAGACCGCATACAATTTTAAAAGGAAACAGTTGCTCATGTTCCAGCCTGATTCTCTCTACCTCTCTTTCTCTCTCTCTCTCTCTCTCTCTCTCTCTCTCTCTATCTCTATCTCTCTCTCTCTCTTTCTCGCGCTTTTTGTTTACCACTACTTGTAAGTTTATGTTCTGTAATAAATAGGTTTTATATTTGGAGGTGTGTATAGCTTAGTAGTTGTGGCGAATTTAAAGTTGAATCATATACAATTGAAACAATTAAATTAGCAATTAGATTCCAATGGGAAAGTATTTTATAGCTTTTTTTTAAACCCTCAACATCGGATATATCGTACGATCACAACGTGACATATGCCTTAAGATGAAGTACATAAGACGTAGTAATTAATGTAGAAATACATACAGTAATTAGTCGTAGATTATTATACTAGCACGGTATAATTGTATTAATATCTACATGTGCTTCACAAGTGGCAATTAGGCATTATTATTATGGGATTATTGCATTGTACGCCCAAAGGTACATCGACGCGAGTAAGTTTACTAATTAATCTTATTAGGCACAAATATTGTATGAGAGTTGTTATTGTTTTGTTTTGTTTGAACTACGAACGAGAAAATATGAGCAAAATGAACTACAGAGTAATAAAAGTAAGCCCCTCATAAAACTTAACAAACCACTTCTATAGGTAGTTTAAACGAATCAAATTATTTTATTAAATATTGATTCGTGTGCGGCTGTGAGAGACGATGATATTTCTAACGACAGCGAATGGTAGGGCAGTATTCGCTCCTAGGGTTGATCACGTAACTTTTCAAATGCACGTTAGGACAAGTCAGCTGTCATTTTCCCAGGGCTGCCAGTATATATGTTTAAATTATACGGGCTCGTTTTCTGAAATTATACGAAATTGAATGTCAGGATTCACTACATGAATAAAAAAAAATTGTACGTGTGGAATATAATGAATATGGACTCAGATTTTCCGTATCCAATTATACATGAGCATCCAGGATACGATCACTCACCCAATTATACAGATTTTGTATCCAATTATACGATCTGGCAGCCCTGCATTTTCTCATTCAAAAAGGTACATTTAGATATACCTGACGAGCGTACAATGCGTTACCCTGCTCGACCTGCAGATTTTATAGTGGTTTGGGTGGTCTTGAGGTAAGGGCACTATTCTGGTAAAAGAGGGTAGGGTGTTTCATATTTCCAAATTTTTTTTTTGTTTGACTTCGCTTGAATTCTCATTTCCCCTCATATAAATGGTGCATAGGTACGCCAAAAATCAGTAAATTGATTATCATCTAAATGTTGCACAGTTTGATGACTTTTATGTCAAGTATCTTAAGTAATATCGGTGTAGTGGAGAGTAGCATTCAAGTTTATTATCTGAAGTGGAGGACGATCAGTCGATCACTTAACGCATTGTACGCGCGTCAGGTAGATCTAAATGTCACTTTTTATATATGGAAAAATTACAGTTAAATTATCCTAACGTGCGTTCGGAACGTTACGTGATTACCCTTCAGTTCAACAAATTTAAAAACGGCGAATGCTCGATATTCTGTTACATATATAATTATATATTTCAATGCTCAAGTCTATCAGCAACTTACTGATCAGGAAACAGGGACTTACACTGCTAAATAAACGCCCTCCTTTACAGTGGTCAACTAAAACTCTATGTACACAGAAATAGTTTCAACCCTACTTATCTAACCCTTCAAAAGGATCTGCGGCTTCCACGAATGCGAGATATAAAACAGGCATAATGTCAAAGCTATTGGGCTCGCCTCAAAGGATCCAATACCATTCTACATATTGTACATAGGTAATAAAGGACAATACAATATACATTAAGAAATTGAAAGTCGAGAGTGCGACCTTTGATATATGATAAGGATTTGATGTATTGGGAGTTTTAATTTGATTCTAGACAATATCGAAGTGGTCGAGGCATCTAATCTAACAGATTTTTTAAGTGAAAGTACATACCTATACACATATGAGTACTTGTGTCATTTTCAACTCGCATTTTTAATTTACAAATGGGGGCTCACGCACAGCACATACGCACACAACCACACACAAATACACACTGACACACACACACACACGCACACGCTCACACACACACACACACACACACACACACGCACGCACAAACATACACACATACATTCACACATACTGTAATTAGTTCTCTCCATTTGTCATACGCTAGATGTAATGCTAAAATCATATTTTAATTTAAGTACGATCTGTTAACCGCACTCGCATTAGGCCAAGATACAGGCTCAGCCTAGTTTGGTCACTGACGGACAGCCTCAATTCAATGTTATATTTGGTTTTGTGAAATAAACTATTTTGTATTTTGTATTTTGTATTATTTTTGTAAGATATTAAGTAATAGATTAATTTCATAATAGGCTGAAATAACGTTTCTCAAATGATAAAAAAGGCTGTGTGTTAATAGTACATTATGATACAAGTGTGCTAAGTTGGTCATTACACTCGAGTCGGTTTTTAAGCCTGAGCCGAAGGCGAAGGCTTAATGGAGACGAGAAGTGTAATGACCAATGCTCACGTGTTTCATACGACGTTTTTCAACACATTTGCGAGGAAAAAATAAATAAAATAAAAAATGAAAATGTTAAAAGATATGTAATGAAAAGGCACTAGTGCGATGATGTAATGTAAAAGTCACGGCATGGGTAATATTCTGCATTATTTTGCTAATATTTAAAAAGATATGTAATGAAAAGGCACTAGTGCGATAATGTAATGTAAAAGGCACGGCATGGGTAATATTCTGCATTATCAGTGTAAATACGCTGTAATAAGACCTACTTTACGAGCAGGTGTGTTGAAAATACCTTAACAATCGTTGGTTAAAGGAACGTGGGTAACCTCATATCGTCAAATGAATTGTGTAGGCCTTATAAAAAACGCAGTAAGTGATATCCCGAGTCCGATATGATTAAGCTTAAATGACCGAATTGGAGTTATTTATCATCATTCCTATGAAATTCCGAAAAATCCTGAGTTTCACACGACTCGATTCAACAAATTCTTTTCCTGTTTCCAAAGTTCCAAACTCAGTTATTCAGTTAAGGGATGGGAAGATATATTATCTGACTCAAAGACGCTTTTCATTTGTTTTTTTACACGTGGCGCAATTATTGTGTCACTGCTCACAGAGAACTCAAATAAATGAACGGTATCAACTGGATATCTTTGATAGGCATTTAATTGATCTTTTTTGAGAAACAACGTAACCCAGAGCACAGTTAAAACACGAGTCGCATGGTTAGGTAGGATACTGATTTGAACGTTAACTTTAGCAGGAAGTATATAGGACTACTAACAAGTGTTCTTTAAAATTCAGGACCGAAAATAAGCTTGCTTGTGAATTACACTAGGTACAAGTACCTGTTTAGTGTCGTGTTCGTGAATGTGAGCGACCCAATGATGGACCTGCATTTCTCTCAAGGTATCCTCACATCAATAAAGGCAGCCTTCGTGGTACTAAAAGATTTCGACTGAGATTTTTGTAGGTAGCAAAAGAACTTCGACTCAAGCGCGACTCAATTGATTCCCCGTCACTATATCACGGGGCTATAAATTGTGGGGTGACAAAAAGGCGCGCAGCGAGCGAAATGCTCGCATGGGGCCACGGTCGAGTATGCACATGTGGGTTGGACAGTTTAGATGTATCTGAGTAAGGACACTTCTACTGGCAGGGCAGAATCGGTATGAGATATTTTGTACGTATTTTATACTACGACAGTGCCTTATATTAGGCAGAGACCGTCGATTGGACGCTTGCAACACCAGAAGAATTACAACGTGACAGAGCTGTGGCTGATATGAGGATTGGTTGCGTTGACAACTGGGAAAAAAGCAGGTCCCACACTCTCAACATAGCGTACCCACGGGAGCTCTGGCGATGTTACTCACCACCAGGAACAGAACACCTGATACCCCCAAAGCAAGAAGTGGTTATTAATGTTATTATTTCTGTAGTCTTCTGTAAAGTGAAGGTACTTCCCCAGTCGAGCTGCTCCAAATATTACTTGCTTTAGCGAGAGCTTACTAATGAATAAAAAAATAGCTGAGATTCTGTATTTGCCTGTGACATCTTTTGCTTATGTATACTATTATTTTCCATTTCATTTTCTCAATAAGTACCGGAGTTTGGAACAAAACTCTATACAATGTAGCACAGATCTCTGCAGCAACCAATACGCTGCACTTAGCCTCGAGACGGCCAATTTAGTCGACATTTACGGCAGTTAGAGACGGTGCGCCAGGGAAATCACTGTCAGAGGAATTAGATTTGTTCCGTCGATCCCTTGCCAAGATGAATAAAGTAACAATAATGTATGTATGTACTTTATCGAACTACAAAAGAAAAGGGTTCATAGAAAAATCGTAATAATAAAAAATTTAAATGTTTGTACATGCGAACTTTCACTATGAATGTCCTCCAGCTAACTTTCGAGAAAAAGAAAAAAAAATACAGCGATAAAAGCGACAGACTAACTAATTATGCACAAACTCAGGTATTCAAAAATAAGCTATCCAATATTTAAGCTAATTATGTTATGTAAATGCTCACCTCAAGTTTAATGTGTAAATCCATTGACTAAAAGCCTGCAAATGATAAGAGCTATTTTTCAAAATCTCTTTTTGTCTTTTTCAGTTTAATTGTTACAGAGTAACATGAGCCATAAAAACGACTTATATCACGCTTTCAAATAATCCAATTTAGCGGGGATGTCTGTGGTTTTCAGTTAGGTATTATTTACGCAATAAAGAATTGGGATGTTTTTAATGTCCTTCCATTAAATGACTTTGTGCGTTTAACTCTTCTCCAATCACTCCGTCGTATATTGTTTAAGTCCGTTTACCTATGAAATAAAATGCGTGAGGAGTGTGTCTCATTTCCCTGTGTGCCAATTTCCCTGTGCATCCCCAAGTTTTGTGTTCTCGAATCCGGCACGGTGGTTCTGTTTAACAGTTACTTTATAGTGTCTGCGGTTCATATGTATGGTTAATACTGCCAGCTGTATGAGTTCTTCCAACTTTGCGCAAGTTTCCTACTAGCATTTCTGCTCCTTGCTTCGTACTTTGTTAGAGAAACCCCTGATGGGTGAAATAAAAGTTGTTTTCATCTAACTTACAATTCTACTGCATACATTTTTCTAAAAGTTCCAGAGCAAACATTTCTAGTAGTCAACATTTCATAATTATAATACGTTTATATTAGGTAAAGAAAGAACATGGAGACTTCGTATCGAAGGGACTCAAGAACAAGACCATTTTTAGCGCATGTGTTATGTTTTTTTTAATTACACATGGCTAGAAAGAAATTTCTAAATTAAATTTAATTATGTGTAAATAATTCAACGAACAATTCTTCCGGACTCATTACAGATACATTTCCAAGACGGATTAATTTTTGGAGATAATATTACTCATAGAATAGGTACAAGTTTACTTACCTACTGTAGATTGCCTTATTTGTAGTATTTGTGTCTTTGCCAAAGCTCGATATGAGCTGATATAGTTTAATATGCAATACGATTGTAATATCCCATTTTCCAAGCCATTTATTTACAAATCTTTCCATACAAACAAATAAATAGCCAGAAAAAGACGTCTCTTGCAAATATAAATATATAAGAATTACTCGTTAGGGAAAAATGAAGGCAATAGCTTCCCTAAAATGTGACGGTAATACGTAATTAGGAAGCATTATTGGACATAAATTATTCATATGTACTCATTTTCCGTACTAGGCGGAAAGGCGGAAAGTTCGTACTTATTGCCCTATGTGGTTATTGAAGCCAATTTGGATATATATTTCTGTTGGAATTTAATATTAAACATCCGTTAGTGAGTTGTGGGATATTATGTAAGCAAAAGGATTAAACGGACTGCCTAGGGATGGGGGGGTGCTGGACTTTGCCCTAAATAATATGAAAAGGTTTAATATAACTAGAGGATAATCCTTGTATAAATAAGGTCGAACACAATTTCAGCAAATATGTCGCTACGGCTGAAATTGTTAGGATGGCTTCATTTCGAGGAGGTAGTTTTATCTATATAAATCAATTTAACTAATTTATTGGTAACATTTTTTTCACATAATCTAGGGTCGGTCGGTATAGGTGAAAAACTTGAGTAAGGCCCCTTTCGCATGTAGTGTTTGAATAAATAACCTTTTTAACGCCAAGAACGCCTACAGGGTTATCGTGCCCACGGCGCCGTTTTTGTCATCTTTGCTTGTTGTGAAATGCGTCGAAAGAATTAACTTTTATTATTTTATACCTTGATCTAGTACTTGCTAGGTTGCTAGTTACATATATTATGGTTAAAATAAAGGCTGGTCTAGAGCAAGCATGAGGCGAAAGTCGGAAAAAAGTGGACTTGACGTAACTTTAGGTAGATTATACTTATAAAATAACACATTTATTGTCATGTAGGGCCTAGAATAAAATTAAACAACGCTCAAAAGAATATTTACAATTTTATTGTATTAAACAGTTCAATATGTCCAGCAGTGGACGTCTATCGGCTGATATGATGATGAAACAGTTCAATATTATTCAGCCAACGAATTTGAAGATTAATGATATCAGTTTGGGTTATCTTCACATATGTATAGTAAACCTTTCGGAACATTGGATTTGCTGACGGCAGCACACCATTCTACCTGGTTTTGATAGGGAATAAAAAAAAATCCATTTCAAGCAACATCAGTTCTGTGTGCCTGCAACTTGGCACAAAATCAATGGATCTCGACCATACATTTTCGTTTTCTCACTAGCATTTCCTACTCCAAAACACTTCTTTTTGCGATTAATGATTTGCAAGATTCTGTTTTAAACGAAAACCGTCAGCAGTCAGCAAGGAATCGTCAAAATGTCAAATGTTCCTGTCACAGATACAGCATACTTTTTAATTCAATAGATAGACCACAGTTCTCATCTTATTCATCCTTTAAACGTACTTAGGCCCTTTTCGAACGTGGTAGTTTAAAACTACCAAATTTAGGTGGTTTAACTTAAAATTAAATGAAAAGAAATAATACGTGTCTTCTAACTTTTCAAATACTATTAAATGCCTAAACAAAATTAAAGAGTCAGAAAAATGAAATGTTGTTAATTCTGGGCTTCTTTTAAAAAGAGTTTTACTGACATTTTTAAATTAATAAGTGTGTGCTTTTGGTTTTTATTTGCTCATTGCTTTTAAATATTAAAATGAGCATACAAGTTTATTAACATGGATTCTCTATTTGAAGTGTATACAGGGTGGGCCCTGTAACTGGACCAAAAAATAAAAGGGTAGATTACTAAGCTTGTGAACAATTATTTCCAAGTGGTTTTACGGGATTTATTTTTATTTTTTAATTCTTTAAAATAAGTTAACTTGTATTTTTTTACTCTTTTTGGGGGCTATGAGTACCTAACTTTTTATTTTAAAAACACAAAAAAAAATTAAAAATCACAAAACTATCTGCACAAAAATGCAAAAACTATTCTGACTCATTACATGATGTTACCTCAAAACCTGCATTGAATGCCGTGATATGATCTCGTGGTGCCAAGATACATTACTTGGAGGTCATAACATAACTTTAGATCAAAATTTCTCCGAAACCAAAAATTTTGAAAGTGAATGATACTGCAAATGCTCTAAGGAAGCGTCCTTTTGAATATTTGCTCCAGTTACAGGGCCCACCCTGTATGAAGCTATAGAAAAGGTTACATTGATAATTATCTGAAATTATTTACTCCCACTACACTATTTTCAACACTAGAAAGAAATTACGCATTCATTTGAATGACAGACCTAGCTTATTTTAAATATTTGTTTGATCTTTTGATTGAATAATAAATATTATTATTTTATTACAAGATCATTATTTGGTTAGTAAACATTCTATTTTACTTATTTTAGTGTTAGTATTAATTAAGTCTTAATTAAGGGGAGGCCTTTTGCGCGCAAAGCGCCATGCACACGTACTAAGTAATTACGCAAAAATAATAAAAGAAGTAAAAACATCAGATAAAAAAGGAAATGTGCTAAATTATTGTGTAAACTTATGTGTGTTTATAAAAATTACTTTGTTTAATGATTTGAATGATTGTACTCTATATGCATGAATAAAGGCTATTATTATTATTATTATTATTATTATTAATTAAGTCTTAACAATTTGTTATTACTGCGTACATGAACCATGCAGCAGTTGTTCAGGTACACCAAATCGTGTTTGTCTGCGATCATTTTCAGGATGCTGTTGGAGCTGGTCCGTACCCTGTGCACCAGGGACGTACATCGCTAGCGCATAGTGGCGTAGAAACAGTCTACCCACGCCTCTGCGAACATCCCTGATGCACTAAAAAATTTAGGCAACCCCATCAGCACCCTAAACGCGTTATTGTATTGCCCACGCAGAGTTTCGTACCGCTTTTTAGTATAGTCTATCCGCAGGCTGCTCGTGTAAAAGATCGTACAGTACGCTCCGAACGAATGCAATCTACTCACTAGTAAGTGCGACCATCCAATAGGCTTGTTGCGTGGTGTTAAAATTGATAACGTCGTGTTGCTAAATGGATAGTAAACCATTAAATGATTGTAATAAAGTATAAATTACAAAATATAGTTCAAATCATAAAAAGATATGAACCTTGAAAGTTTAGAAAAAAAAGTTTTTTTATTTATTGTCCAAGAGTAAATTTAAAGGGACCAATAGAATCTTTACGCTTTTATAGAACCAAATTTGTATGACAACTATGGACCTAAACGCAGTATTTCGCGACCGAAACAGCAATTTACTTCATATTCCATGCAACGGTTAGTACAAATTGCACGGTGTGACCTCATACTTTAAAGCCAATCAGTATGAAGCGTTTCGGCTGCTGTCAGCGAGGTCCGTCTTTAACTCGATTTTTTGGGTATTAATGTTCTTTAAATGTAGTTGCTTCCATACAAACATTTGTTCATCTACAAAAACTGGTTCGAATGGCATCGTAAACAAATTTAAGGTCACAAGCCCATTGTCTTTGTTAATTTTATTCTAATGTGAATATCACAGTTGATACCGAATTTTACTTTCGCTTGACATAATGTACTCGCTTCTCACCTGAAATAATTTGTCATAAAATAAATGTAGGTACAGTAAGGGAAATGTATTCACGTACCACCTTAGAACCCAATCGCAATAAGGTGACATATCACTCGAGCTTGAGTGACGGCGGCCTGTAAATTGCGACAGGGTTCTACGGTAGTACGCAGAACTAGGAGACAAATAATTTTGGGGACAATCTTACAGAAATCGATCTAATCACAAACTAAACAAAGCTTGTATGTACCAGACGATATATATATTATACGTTTAAATATACTCTTAGCGTGATTTGAACCCATGACCACCAGCTTCGATCGAAGGCAGGTCATTACCAAAGTGGTCGTCAAACTGAAAATAATTTAGCTATAATTTCTCCCTTCATTAATGAAAATGCAAAGGCACTTTGCTATTCAGCCAATCAGGATAATGTCACCGAAATTAGATTTATGTGTTACGCGCTACTCGTTTTAATAGTCAGTGTGTAACTAGCTTTATTAAATAATATAGCATTAGCCCGTGTAGTGTGGGGATAGAATAGCACCATCCCCATTCTTCCCTTGAGCGTCATAGAAAGCGACTACGTAATAGGCTTGAAGTGTGTTGCGGGCGATGGGCTAGTAACCTGTCTCTGCAATATCACATGTTCTCTTCCTTTAAACCCTGAAATCAACCCTGAAATTTAAATTTCATGTTCTCTGCATATCCCACTTGTGAATACAGGTGTGCTATATACTACGCGGGTATATTACTGTTAAAATGTAAACTCATTTCTACAGCAACCTAGTTGAAATACGGTACATTCCTCGAAGGTAACCCCAACTATCTCGGCCCAAACTAGCGGCATAACTCGGGCAATTAATGCCCGAATGAAATTCGGCGCCGAGTTACTTCGGAGCTTCGTATTGTTACCTATTGATTTACTGACCTTAGATATGGGTTACTTGTTCGAGCACTTTGGAATTCTATTGATATGATTGGACCGATTTCAAATCTATTGGTTTCTAAATATCATGGGTTATTAAATAATAGAGAGGGTTGTGAATGATTTGGCCACCGAAATTAGATACTCAGATATTATTATCAAATCGTATTTCAAAAAAGGAGCAATAATATGTAAAATAAGCCCTCGCGTCCATACACGCCAAACAAACGCATCAGATGAAAAAAGATCTGGTAGATTTTCAAAAGTAATACATAGATTCGAAGTATATAGAATAAACGTATTTTCAGGTATTACTCTCAGCAGCAGAAGTAGCTACGTACACAGGGGTCAAAAAAACTTCTCACGTCTTTTTATAGGATATCAAGAGCTTGTTTACATCATTTTGAGTATACTGCCTGCGTAGCAACTTCTGCTAGTGTCGGAGATTTCTTACGACACTACTGTTGTCTAACATGGAATCTTAAATTAGGTATAACTTAGTGGAACATAACAATACAAAGAATTTGGTTTAGTTCAATACGTACCAAAATATTAAATGCCGTTCTAATTAGAACCGAAATCAAAAATTGCGGATGATGAACCTAAAATAATGAAATAAAAGAAGGAGGGTTTGTCAACAGACACATCTACAAACATTCTTGGGTCAATATTACTCTTCTTGAACAAATAAATAGAAATTTGCCTAAGAATGAGGGCACACGTAATTAACGGTTTTGCAAACAGACACGCTCAGGGACAAGACGTCATTACAGATCCGTTTATTTTACTAATCAAACAATTTAGGGCTTTGCGTTAAGGAGTAGATGAATCAAGAATAGTCTATGTTATTTATTAGAAATAGATAAATACTGTTCTAAAATATTTCAAGTGACTCATTCAATTAATATAATTGTCTCAACCAACATATTAGAATAAAATAGAATAACATTAATTCAGGTAACACACCATAAGTAAAAAAAAACACATTACTACACACAGCAATGCGGTTAGCACGGCTAGCCTGACCAACGGCGCTGATTTCTGTGTAGCCAGCTGCGTATGGGATTGGGACATCGTATTATTGATAAATTGAACGTCTCAGTTGTCTCGAATTCTCACTTGAATTGAAAATTATTCACATACACAAAGGTTATTCGAATCTGAATCCATTTCTAACCGCCACCGCCGGTTCCGCGCGAACAAAACTACAATCATGACGCAGCTATTTTATAAAGTTTTTTATAGTTTGAAACTGGTGCTCAACGGATGCGAACTTTACAGCTCATTGTGTCCCGTACACCGTGCGGCGTGCGTGGGGTTGCACTGATACCTCAATTCCGTGGGCATTTAATATCGACCTACTATAGGGCGCACAAAATTAGACAAAGGCTATCATTTCCGTGGTCTTGTATTATATAATGTGTGGTCTTGTGGCATAGTTGCACTACAATCGAAAGAGAAATATCCTTATTCATCCATAAATGTGTTTTAGTTAAAATGCAGTTACAATTCGTTCATCTTTATTTGTCACATTAACACTAATGGCCGTAACACCTCTTAACGAAACAAATTATTTGATTAAATATTTTTTATTTCATGTTAATTTAACGTGGATGTTACCACGATCAAACTTAACGTACTAATGGAAGTATGAATACTTTGAACGTTCAACAAACTTACAATAGCTAAAATCCTGTTAAACCCGTTTGTCTTTATCTGTCACTTTGACATTTGTGTTCGAAAGAAAGAGACAATAGTTATTTGTTATACAAGGGGGGAAATTTATATTTTAGCTGCGAGTGTTTCAACACACGAGACGTAAAATAACTTTTCACCCGTGTATAACACAAATCTTTTCACCTCACTACAGCTAGGAAAATAAGAAAAAGGGTGAAAAAAAGTAAAAAAAAATTTTTTAAAGTTAAATAAGGTTAAAAGAATTTATAAAAATATAAAAAAGTTAAAAAAAATTTTAAATAAATATGTCATAGAATATACAAAAAACAAAAATAAACATTTAACGTTCTACGTCATAGTACTTTTAACGTTCTACTTATACTTTCTTCAAAAAAGCGATTTTCTCAATAGATATCAAACATACAAAAAGGCTTTTCCGAGCTAGTGAGGTGAAAAACACATTTTATTTATCAAAGGTATTTTAAGTTTTATGAAGAAGCTAAGTATATTCCTACGAGTACTACTTGTTTGTATTGTCGCTTTTTCCTACAGTACATGTACCTAATGGTACAGTAATATTACCCCCATCATTTAGAACCTGCAATATTTGCATGTTCCATCTCCCCGGCCGGCAGTGTAACGGTATCTGAATAGTTGTTATTGATGAGTGCGCAGGTGGCCTTATATGTTCTACAACATTGTATTGCCAACAATATCCATTGCCGCGCCGTTTGTATTGAACGGGCGGGCGATATAACGGTGATGTATGTTCAGTTTGAAGCTGCGGTGTTCTAAATCCATTAATTTAGAACAAATGTCTATGAATACGGGTTTACTAAATACAATATTGGCACATAGGGATCGCTGTAAGTTGTATACGACTACCTAATATTCTAACGGCTGTTACGGTGCGTTAAATTTAGTTTTCCTTACTGACTATATACGATAAATCTATCAGTCATTTTAACGTACCAACACAAACATGAAACGTTCAAAAATTTGTAACCCGACTACGGAAATATACTAAAAAAAACTTACCAATATCCCCCGGAAGCCTTTATCTCCCAGAATATAATTTTAAATCGATTGACACCCCATTTATTATATATAAGTTTCTGTCAAAAAAGTATTTTTTGGTATAAGTTTTTATTGCCGACTGTACGTTTATGTACACCGTCATCAACTAGTTATTGAGACGATTCTAACGAGCCTAAACTCAACGGGGTTACTTCGGTTAAGTGCTAAATTCCCATGGCCACCTTCTGTCTCCATCATCGGATCAGCTCGATGGTACCATAATATTAAATTGTCATCCAAACTATACCTTTACCCAAAATTTCAGCACAATCGGTTAAGGATTCAAGTTTCAAACTTCACTTCAAAATTGAGTCGCAAGATTCCATCCGAACAAGCATAGTTACTTATTTAGTTAGGTACATAACATACCTACAGTGCAAGTTAACCCTTTACCTACGGGTGTCAACCAGAGTTGCCAGTACGGCAACACAGCTGCATTACGGGTGTCAACTATAGTTGATCGAAGTAATGGTCATGTTCAATATTTTTTTTAATCAAAACGAGACCTTATGTCTTGGTAATAGCGGTCACATTATGCATTGGGAATAGTCTAGATGCAAAGGAAAAAATATCATAATGTTTCGGTAGATGGCTCTGAAATAAACATATTTAAAAAAATACCGCTTTTTTGGTGTCAACTGGGGTTGACACCCGTACTGCAGAAGTGCAAATAATTCAACTCAATATAGCGGACAACAGTGTTTTTGTGAGAGTACGGCGTGGGAGTGTTTGGAGTGTTATTTTTAGTGATTGATATTTATGCATTATTTTTATAATTATCATTATTTAAGTGTTTATTTGTGTTAAATATACTATAAACTAATGTTCTTAAACTTTAACTTGTGAAATCCGCGAGTAGTAACTTAAAACTCTTCAATTTCTTAGTGACTGATTATATTGCTTGATATCAGAAAAAATAGTGAATATTATTACTCCAAGTGATTATTTATGGATTAAACACATTATACTTATTTTGTGTGTGAAATTTCAACTGTGTAGCTGTAATACTTCAAAAGTTTCAAGTAAGTGAAATTATGCCTAACCACTGACTCTCGCCAAAACATACCCGTATTGAGCGATGACGGCGTCATTCAAGCCCCCGTAGGTAAAGGGTTAATATAAAGCTTGTAAAAATCGGTGCAGTATCTTAAACGCTACGGTGGAACAGACGTAAATACAAACATATATATATATATAGATTGGTAAAATCATATCCCTTCCTTTTTGCCGTAGTCGTGCAAAAATAACATGGTCAATATACTTAAGTAAAACAAAGTCACTTAAAAAAAATTGTTTTTGAGTCTGTTGAAATACCGGTCTGTACCTCTAGTACAAGTTTTAACGATGCATATACTTTTTCGAACGTGTTTGCGTTTAGTTTCAATTTGTATGGCAACGCGTATTTCCTAAAAGTTACCACCATAGGCGCTGTTCGCGTTGCTATACAAATTGAGACTAAACGCGAACGCGTTCGAATACGTATTGTATCGCTAAAACGTATACTACGTAGAGCCCCTGTTATGTTTGGAGTATAGAGTTACTCATGGACATTTTCAGCAACATTTTAAGAAAGGTCAATAAAGCTTGTTAGTATGAAGTTTATATTATATCACTTTAAACTCTCGCGCATTGTACACATATTTAAAAGTATTTTTCACAATCGTGTTATAATATAGAGCTTTTCAGTCGAGTACCGTGTTTAGGCCACGAAGCTTGCTGAGTGGCCTAAGTAAGGTACGAGATTAAAAAGCTTGATTATAACACTATTGTGAACAATACTTTTTGTACGAGTTCATTAAAATTAATTTTCTACGAGTCAACTTAACTAAATAAACAAACTCGATACTGTTGAAACGAAGTGCAGCTCATCGCTCGTACGCTTGTTGATATCTTAAAAGACATCAACGAGCGTACGACATCAAAGCGATTCTATTGGTCCAATTCATTACAGTTCAGTAAAGCAGCCACGTGATTGGTCGAATTTATTTTAGTTGTCTGGAGCGTATCGAAAAGTAGTTATTTCGATTGTTTCGACAGTAACATGGACTACAACTATGAAAAGAGTGACGTTGCAGTATTCTCTATGAAATCTTAATACACATATTTTAATCGTCGAGTACAAAAAAATGGTTTTTGAGTCTGTTGAAATACCGGTCTGTTATCTATGGAGTATAGATTTACTCATGGACATTTTCAGCAACATTTTAAGAAAGGTCAATAAAGCTTGTTAGTATGAAGTTTATATTATAACACTTTAACCTCTCGCGCATTGTACACACATTTAAAATACTGTTTTACACGGGTTTTACGCGATATTTGTTTAACTTTATTTCTGACGTTTCGACACGGGTTGCACCGGTCATGGTCGGAGATAGATAAAGATGGTGGTAGTATGAAGTTCAAGGAAATGGGAACAAGTGACATCACGATTTTCTACAATCAAACTAAATTGTTTTGATGTTTATGCATATAAAAAGGTAATAATTAACCCCCTATATTTTAATTACAAAGTTCGATATCTCAAAAATGGCTCAACCAATTTTGTTTATACGTAGCTAAAGATAAAAAAGCGGCCAAGTGCGAGTCGGACTCGCACATGAAGGGTTCCGTAAAATAAATTGCGGTTTACGATTTATGACGTATTAAAAAAAACCTACTTACTAGATCTCGTTCAAACCAATTTTCGGCGGAAGTTTGCATGGTAATGTACATTATATATATTTTTTTGTTTTATCATTCTCTTATTTTAGAAGTTACAGGGGGGGTTACACACATTTTACCACTTTGGAAGTGTCTCTCGCGCAAACAATTCAATTTAGAAAAAAAATATATTAGAAACCTCAATATCATTTTGAAGACCTATCCATAGATACCCCTACACGTATGGGTTTGATGAGAATTTTTTTTTTAAGTTTCAGTTCTGAGTATGGGGACCCCCAAAACTTAATGTATTTTTCTATTTTTGTGTGAAAATCCTAATGCGGTTCACAGAATACATCTACTTACCAAGTTTTAACAGTATTGCTTTTATAGTTTCGGAAAAAAGTGACTGTGACATACGGACGGACAGACAGACAGACAGACAGACAGACATGACGAATCTAAAAGGGTTCCGTTTTTTGCCATTTGGCTACGGAACCCTAAAAACCGCATTCAAATCGGTCCTTTCGATTAGGAGCTACGATGCCACAGACAGAAACACAGACAGACAGACAAACAGACACGTCAAAGTTATAATATGGTTTTTGAGTATTTTAGTGAGTTGTGATTATTGTGTTTTTTTTACAAGCTTTATATAAACTTGCACTGTTCGTATGTATGTATGTAAATGTAAGTAAGTTGTCCGTCAAAATTTACATTTTTTTATTTCAGACTGACATAAACATAAAAAGAAACTTAGTATAGGTACCTTTAGGGGTAAGCAATGACTTTCAAGTTAAGAACTTTGTTCTGATGTTATTTCAGTTTAAAACTCGTAAATGTTAGTTTAAGGACAGTAATGGAATTGTAATGCACTTTTTGAACTGTTTCGTGCAGGTAATGTACTAGACTAATCGTGCTGCTAAAGTTACGGATTAAATTTCTTAAGGATGATTCGGTAAAAACATAGTACTCGTAGATTTGTAGTTTAAACCAGTAAAAATCCGTACAACAAACGTCCAATTGATAACGCGTCGCTACAATACACTTAAGCAGACTTGGGCGGACTTGACTCCGCGGTACCTCGCCGTGTGCCGCGCATGTGCCTCGTAGAACTGGTTTTTAATGAAACGCAGGTCTAAAATGTTCCTGGGAGACTCTAGTTGAGATATTGTTCTAGCCAATATATTCCCTGTGGCAAAAATCTGTTCAAACCATTTTTATTACACGGATGGCTGGTAAGTAGGCATAACTGCAGGGGGGTAATCACGCAACGTTCCGAACGCGCGTCGGTACAGTTTAACTGTCAATTTTCCATATAAAAAGTAACATTTAGACCTACCCGACGTTCGTACAATGCGTTACGTGATCGACCTACAGGACTTACGTAAATCAACTGTCATTTCCCATACTGAAAATTACTTTTAAAAACGTACAGTACGAAGCATTACGCAACCGACCGGCTGGACTTTAAGATCATAATCAAACTAGACTAAGCGAAAATAAGGAAATCATTTTAAATGTCTCATGTTTGAATTTTTTTTTCACATTGCACACAGACCATAAAACATCGAACAATGTATATCTTCCTTTAAACTATCCCAAAACTATTACAGCGTTGACCAAGTTAAGTTAGATTGCGGGCCATTTAGTTATGAATTGTTCAACTATTTCCGAACGCCGTCCGTAGGTACTATCGGCCAACGCTACGGGTTCACACCTCTAGGGTCATTTTTCGACCGAATTGTATGTGTGTGCAGGCGATTTTGGTGAGAAAGTGTGAACCCGTACCATTGGGCGATAGTACCTACTGCTGGCCCGCAATGCCGTCGCCCGCACAAATTAGATGTGGCACTGACAAACGATTGGCTCTGAATAAATCGAGTGTCGATTGTGTTTCGGCTTGTAGATACTTCAGTTGGTCAGTTATTGACTTAGGTTGGTGTGAGTCGACATTTTGTGTTTAAGTAGGTTGAAAAACGGATAGGTACCTATTACTTAGAGTAGGTATAGAAATTTTGCTGGCATTTTTTAAGTAAGGATATTTTTTTAACGAAATAAGAATTGAAGTTTATAGTACATTGTTTAACAAGGGGCGTATGAGGAATATTGCAAACGAGAGTCTATCAGAAGCCCGACGCCGTGAGGCGGAGGGCTTTTGATGACTCGAGTGGAGTGTTTTTCATCACATTTGCGAGGAAATAAATAACCACAAAAGACAGAAAAACCTATGTTTTATACAAGCGCATCAATCAAATGTTGACGAAATTGACAACTTCACTTCTAGATCAGTGCGAGTGGAGGGCGGAGCTTCAATATTTCAACCAATCACAGATCATGGAGCATGTGGTTCTTGCAGGGCATGGCCTGCTCGATTTTTTCCAACCAATCACAGAGCAGAATTCTTGCCGTCCAGATTTGCTTAACCAATCAGATCACACACAAGCTCATTACTTCCATTGGGACCATTATTTTCCGCGGGAACAATTTAGGCCATTGTCCTTCTGTATACAGACAAGGAATAACACCATTTATGAGCAAGTGTGATGAAAATAAATCTAAAATCTGTCTAATGATATTGCTAGTCTAGTGCCTTCTTGTGTTAGTGAGTAATATCGTTTTAACACCATGTCAGAGGCAAGCGCTTGGAGGTAAGCGGTCACCGTAACCTATGGATGCTTGCAAGTCCAAAGGACTCGCATGCGAGTTGTCGACCCCCAATACTTATTACAAAATAATATGAACAATGAGAAAGAGTAGGGTGTTTTTTTTTGTGTGTTTGTTACTCGATAACTCTGTAATTTATGAACCGATTTGAAAAATTATTTCTTTGTTTGAAATCATATACTTCCAGATTGGTCCCATTGTCACCAAAATTTAGTTCTGATGATGGGATCCTGGAGAAATCGAGGGAACTCTTCAATTTTTATAGGCAAATCTGAAGCAATTTGGCTACTGATTTGAAGTCGGTTTAATCTTTGTTTTTAAAGTATATAATTAGTAAGGAATGTCAGAAAAAATTACAACACTATCCAGTTAGACTCCAGGCGCCTCATTTTTGTGACCGAATCTAGAACCGGACTAATTTAACCCTCTAACTGCGGATTAGACCGCCCGAGGGCATCTAATTCCAAATCTAAGACATTCCGACCCGTTACTAAGTCTCCATTGCAGGCAACTATGCGGGGCGGAGACATGGTATGGCTCACACAGCACAGCATGTTCACTACGGAAAATCTGTGCGTTTTAAATGCGCTATTTAGGCTTAGTATACTTTGTAGGTATGCTTAGTAAACTATGCTATTATTCTAAAACAATTATCATAGAATATTTAGTTATTTACTTTCTACACTGTTATCTTGTAGTTTTTTTTTTCTCACGATACCGATATCGTTTTTGTCCATGACCACGTAATATTTACCTGTATTAAAACTGCTTTTCGAAAGTGGTTGAGTAAAAACCCTAAATAATCATGGATTAGCGAAACACGAATTTATTTTAATCTCCTGTACTATATATTTAAATAAGAATCCATTTGAAATTATAAAAAACTCTGTAAATTAGTAGTTACACTACTGTGAAGAATTTCTGATTAATTCATTATCACCACAGATATTCAATCCGGCACACTTTACCTATCGAGCTGGTCTTGCGAGAGCCCGACGAACTGATAATCTGGTTTAAATTTTTAATATGTAGAGCATGTATGTTTGCCGTTATTTGTTACTGACCCTGGCTATAACATCCGTCGGAGCAACGCGAGGCCAATAATCTATCCTCTCGTTTCTAATTTGCGCGGTGCGAGTTGTACACAGCTGTTAGGTATTCGGAATGCGCTAATGCGCCTCCCCACACCCGTCACGCCTAACGAAACTAGACCCCTACCTACGCTTAGTTACTAAGAATCGCAGCGTCAAGATATATTTGTGGGTGAACGAGGTGAGTTTAACAAGTAACAGAAAAGCGGGGCTGGAGTCACGAGTAAATAAATACATAAATATTTGGGGACAATCTTACACAAATCGACCTAGTCCCAAACTAAGCAAAGCTTGTACTATGGGTACTAGACGACGATAAACATACTTATACAGATAAATAAATACTTAAATACATAGAAAACATCCATGACTCAGGAACAAATATTTGTGCTCATCTCATCACACAAATAAATGCCTGAAATTATATGATATGATATGATATAGGATACAGAGCTCGTCAAAGAGCTTGTTGTTGGCAACAAGCCGCGTAAGACGCTGAATGTATTGCCTGTTCTCCCCGCACTGTTTAGAGAACGCGGAATGTGCAGAAGCCGCAGGCAGGATATTAAACCCTCGGATTTATGATCTAGTAATTAATGCTCAACCTGCAACGGATATTGCGCGGTTACGCCTAATCTCGACGTGTTGCCAACTTTGATTTCACTACCAACTATTGGCGCTTGGTTCGAGTTGATGAATTTTAAGCGTCGCTGTATAATAGAGGCACACCTAGTGATGTGCCGTTGCGGGGAACGTCAGATATATCCGGCAACGGCTGTTGACGATGCAGGCAACCAGGGCGACGTTGCCGGCATCTTTGATACTGAAAACTGCCAGTTGTCGCAGGAGTTTCTGAAAACTGATTATACTTTTTACGCGAACGCACTACCATTGCAATAGAAGGAGATTCAATGCAACAGGCATACCTATAAAAACCGGCCAAGTGCGAGTCGGACTCGCGCACGAAGGGTTCCGTACCATTGTCTATAAAAATATTTATTTTATTCTGTTTTTAGTATTTGTTGTTATAGCGGCAACAGAAATACATCATCTGTAAAAATTTCAGTTGGAACTATCACGGTACCAGTGAGATACAGTCTGGTGACAGACAGACATTTAGACAGACAGACAGACGGACAGCGGAGTTTTAGGAATAGGGTTCCGTTTTACGAGTACGGAACCCTAAAAAGAGAACAATTGATAATTTTCTTTTAGGGTTAAAAGCGTGAATAAAAATGTATGAGTAGATATTATCTACACTATTATATATTTTTTTGCTTTTAATAAAACATTTCAATGAGCTTTGTTGTGCTTTTAATTATTCAATAAACTAAAAACGTAGGTACTTGTGAAACACTAGTTTAAGCTGAACTACCAAATAAATAGCTTGTAAATTAAATAGCTGGTGAAAGTAATAACACCCTTTTTAATTATCACCTACGTCAACATTTAGCACCGTTCTAATTTAACTTCTAATTATTCCAGAGGCATGCTTTGTTTCCCACATATAATTGCAGGGTGATGTCTAACGTTTGTGGTTGATACAACAATCACTTTCAGTAAATACCTTGTTTACAGACATAAGACATCGTTTACACTGTAAAAGTTGTTCTTTCATTAATGTGGTTCAATATCATTTGTGTGGTTTAATAGTATAAGGTTGTCGGACGCAGAAGTTGCTTACCTTAAATCTAATATCATAAGCATTTAAGTAGAAAATTAAATGCCATACGATAGAACATACGGTAGAACATACAAAACATATTTACAGCGTATATATAACCTACAAATTAGACTACTGAAAACAATAGTCCCGCTAAAAATTAAATATAAATATAGAGATAATTATCATAAACTATTTAAATACTGCAGAGTCATGAATGTATTCGATAAAGTTAAAATGGCAATTGTAATGCAATATAAACATAAATTGGGAGATCTTGTTAAGTACACAAGGAAAGGCAACCTACGAACCCTGACCAGTAAGAATGTATACATAATTAACAAATATAACAACACATATGGGCAAAGAGTGTGGTCTAACTACCTACCCTTTGTATTAAACAGCTTTCCCAAAACTACTGTAGAAAATATAGAAAGTAAACCTACAAAAACTAAAAATATAATTAAGAAAATGTTCATTATGGCCCCCAGTAGTAACATAGATAAATATAACTAGTTATTAAGATAAAAAAGTTTAGTAAATAATCTTAAATATTAAAGATTGTACTAAATGTAACTGATATATATAATTTAATCACAGATCTGAAAATAAACAGTTCAAATTTTAATTTTAATTTTTTTTTTTAATAAATAAAAAAAAAATTGTAAGTACTTAGGAGCTTGTGTATCTGGGTAAATAAAATAGTAGTTTATGTGACTGTACATAATGAAGGGCATTAAACACGAGTGTGGGTTTATGAAACGAGCCAAAGGCGAGTTTCATAATAACATCACACGAGTGTTTTAATGCCTAATTATGTACAGTTACATACACTACTTTATCTATCCACATATCATAAGCCTCCATGATGCTTTCAGGAGCCGCTAATTATGACCGGCATCGCGGCGTTGTTTTCTGGCAGCTGTCATAGTTTATTTTTTTAATTCAGAGACAAACTAGAGTCGGATCCAACTAATCCAACTATCATATCATTCGATATCTTACTTACGTGCGACATTTGTCAAATTTGTATGCAAATTGACAATTCATTTCGAACTAAACGTCATCTCGACAGATATTAGAATAGAGGTTAAATCAAATTCTTTGTTTATCAGAGACGTTCGAAATTTGAATGAAATAATATCATCGAAATCGATGTTATTATTTAGCAATAATAACATTTTTAAGTACAGATAAGTGTTATAACAAAACTGTCTATTTTTATGGTGGTCATAATGTGCGGTTCTTGAACGCATCATGGAGGGTTTATGATATTTGGATAGATAAATGCTTTAGTATTACATCTTTCCTGTGGCACATCCTAAATTTTAATGTAATTGTTGGACTTTTACAACAGCGATCGCTTTGCGATTCACTTGTAAAGCGTTGGTCATCGAATGTCGAATTTATTATAATATCGGTATGAATATATTTAGAAAAACACTGAAGAGTACTTGTTTGACTTCGTCAAATATAAATCTGTATAAAACTCTTAAGTATGAAAGTAAATAATGTCACACCACAACTTTTTATGTTATTATAAATACTTACGAGAGTTCTTTGTTCATAAATACTTCGTACAGCTTAGCTTCTATTATTACCTTGACTTGGTAGACACGTACAAAATGTTGATAATATTCATAGACACTACGAGTAGGCAAGTGTAAAAACAGGTTACCTATCTCTGCCTTAGCACTAAATTCTGAATTAAACTCAGTAGTACGAGTAGGTACTTCATTGAAATACTCTTATTTTTACGTGATTTTTCACCAAAATGTCCCACTAAATCATCTAACTACTTCGTAACTCATTTACTTTAAGTTTTTACGCTATTAGCTACGCAAACTAATCTTCGTAATAAATTGGCGAGGCCTGAAACAACAGTAAACAAGCCCAACTATTGTTACTGGGAGCTTTGGCAGAATAGAAACTAAGTAACAAGGTTTGGAACAAGGGAAGATTTTGGATTAGATTGTTTTGGTAGTGACCTTGCCTAGGCGCCTAGCTGGGATCTTCTTGGGAGAGTGGTGTATTTACTACATCATTGAACGAGCGAGCGAAGCGAACGAAGTTCTCCGTTTCAGCTTGGGCAATAATGCGTTTGTATGTCGGCCGTCTGTCCGGCGTTTCTCCTCTACAGGTCGCATTTCTCAACCGATTCTAGTGAAATTTTTAGAGCAGGTCAATAATTATATAGTTTTTCGGTTTTTTTTTAGCCAAGCTGGTGAGCTGTATGTAAGTACATCTCACAGAGCCACTACCTTATATAGGTACGCGTTTTGCGACAAGGCATTGCGATTTGCGGCCGTGTAGCAATGCGATTGATGATGGGATGGACTCGAATCTCAGCTGAAACGACTCAACTCAAAGATCATTCGAACTTGCCTAGGAATCTTCTTGGAAATGCGGGGTAGTTGTACAGTGTCCATATCGTATGGACACTTTCTTGTAGGGGATGTGACAAGGCAAGGCAAAAGTGGAGGTCCTGGCCGGATGACTACAATCGTCTTGCAAGTTATAAGAGAGAGAGAGTCAGATGAAGTACCTTGAGTTTACAAGCAGTTATATTGTTACGGTTCAATTTCCGTAAGCAGGCATTTTAATTTAGTAAACCGAGTTGTATGGTACTCATGGCGCCATCTACATTTTGTCAGTGTGCAACTATAGAATCGGTCGAACGCGGTGACTCCATCTGTCCGAGTTGTGCGGTAACAGCTGGTAAGTACGTTATAGATGCGTTCGATTTTAGTGTAAGGAAATTTGGGTTTCTTTAGGCTCGCTTGACTTAATTTGGAAATTAGTAATAGGGTGTCATGAAACGGATATATCTACCTTAAACTAATGGGTTTTACTCAATTTCCATTCTTTGAAATTTTAGTAGGATTCTGCAGAAGTGTGAACGCGTCCGTTCATTGAATGAATGAAGGGAGTTGGCAGCCCTGAGTGACAGGAACTGACTGACACTCTTCATCTAGCTACGACAATGTGAGGAGGTTGCGTAGAGATAGCTGAGAGTCAACTCGTCCCGACCATGGGTCGTTAAAACAAATCAATCTTAATCTAATACGGAGTGGCTGTTTTTTCTATTTAAAACAGGTATGTACTGTTAGAGTGACTCAGAAGTGTCTTGTGAGGTTATATTTTGCATTTGTGACTAAGATTGTGGAATTTTCTTTGTTACAGGAGGGTCACATTTTTACTAAAAGTCTGTCTGCCCTAATGACAGACGAATGCTAGCTTCAACTGCAGTTTAAGGTGTTGAACTGTGTCCTGAAACGCCGGGTAAGGAAACATCCTGAGAAAATTGATATTTCGATTTAGGTCAAACCTTGCCATGCGTGTTAGTATATTGTCTAAGAAAAAGGTGACTAATGATTTGTAATTTCTTTACAGCTACAAGCCGGTCGCTCTGTCGCTCTGTCGCTCTGTCGCTCGGTCGCTCTGTCGTTCTGCCTACGGCCTGGAGTCGATGTCCGAGGACTTGGCTTCTACTTCTGTCTTCTTGGATGCTGAACTTGGTGGCGAGGGGAGCAGGGAACCAGGCGTCACGACTACATCATCGCGGCTGCACTGAGGGTCCCTAGCCTAAAGGTGTTGGATGTGGTTGTCGACAGGTGGCACCCGGGCTCCTGAGCCCATTGCTTCGTTGTAAATAAGGTGAACACGTTCCTTTCATTACACACACACTCATACACTGCTAGCCCTTAAGGCACAGCAGACATCATCTTATGATTTTATGTGCAATTAAAAATGAAGATTTTGTCAAGGTGGATCTCGGTCCGGACTTAATTTTAATCGAATTTAAGCATAGCTCTAAGGAGGTATATACATAATTGCCTATCAAGCTGGATGGATATGTACTGATATTTTTATCTAAGAAAATACACAAATTGTATGAACATTACTTGACTTTCCTTTTTAATATTGAATGCCTTCGTGATTGTTTGGCAGGTCACTGACCAAATCACGTGGCGGCTATCTATCTTTCATAGTATTTTAACAAACAATTTAACAACTTATCTGTAACCAGTCGCGACGGCATTTAAGAAACATTACCCGCTAGGGCACTCGTTCCCACTAGATTCCCTGAGATCCAAATTAAAAAGAGAACATAGCTCTGGTACACATTAGTGTGTAACAATATCCTTTACACATAAAAAATACCAAAACTCTTCACTAAACTTAGTAAGGTAGATGTACCAGTGCTCGACACTGCCTCAACAGTAATCTCCTTCAACCTTAACTAACAGGGTAACAATAATTGAAATTAAAGTGTCAAGCATAGGTACGAATACAAAACGTTAGTCGTATATTCATTGGCAAAATACTACGTACTCTCTTGTACGATATTCGGATTGATTACGAATCTTTCTTAAAAATGTGCGGTCGACATTGCCGCGCATCTAGACAACTTCCACAAGCTCGTTCGTGACCGAACTGCATGAACGAATGTTCCTTGAGTCACCTGCGAGTCCTGGGTTCTTTAGCATTTGATTCAACAAACGCCGGGCGGGCACGGCCCGCTATCTAAAACTAAAAAAAAACTATTATTCATTGTGAAAATTATGTGAATAATGGTGCAAGCTATCTGGAAGCGAAAGATGGACCTGAAACCTTATGGAAATGTGAGTTTCTTTAGTCCAATAGTTATTCGCGATGATTCGTAGTCAAAGCCACAACGTTAAAAACGTCGCTATACGTGCTGTATCCACAAAATCCCACTGTTCTGTGCTTACTGTGCCAACTTCTGAAGTTGGCAAGACAAACAGCCGATGGCTACTGTTTACTCCACCAAACTTCCGTCCCAAGATGGCAGACAGGCCAGATTATTTTTACTTAAAGTAAACATAGGGTTTAAAATGGAGTTAATGGCTGAGATTTATTACAAACTTGACCTTGCTGCGCTTTTTGTTCAAGTAATGTTTTTTTTGTAAAGACAGAAGTTGAAGTAGAAATCCATATCAAGAATGGAACGTGTGATGTTAAATAAACTTAATTACTAGCCTAATACCAATGGCAATGCATACTTGTTTATTATAGATAGCTGAAGTTTGGCCTTCAGACGGGACCAGTTACTTGTTTTTGAGCACAAAATATATAGACATAAAACATTGCGTTGTTGACAGACGAATTCAACTTCTTCTTCTTCTTCTTCCTAGCCTTGTCCCATCTACTTGGGGTCGGCTCTCCTTGTATGGCGTCGCCAGGAACGTCTGTCCTGGGTCGTCTCTGGTGATAAATTAGCATTTTTAAGGTTCCTCTGAACGAGTCCCATCCATGTTAGCTTGGGCCTTCCGCGTTTCCTAGGCCTCTCAGTCCTTTCCAAAACCATCCTCGTCATGTGGTCAGGTGGTCGCCTCATGACATGGCTGTACCATCGGAGACGGCTCTCAGTGAGCTTTTCCTGTATTGGCCTGACCCTGAAACTACCTCTGACGTGAGTATTTCTAATATGGTCTAGTAGTGTTACTCCACCGGCCCATCTAAGCATTCTCATTTCGGCAGCATGCAACTTATCGACGTGTTGTTTCTTGAGTGGCCAACACTCGGACCCGTAGGTCATTGCCGGGCGCACTGCCGTCTTGTAGACTTTGCCCTTAATGTGAACCGGCATTTGCTTGTCGCAGAGCACGCCCGTGAGCTCACGCCATTTCAACCACCCAGTGTTGATACGATTAACGATATCTGCTTCAATGGTTCCATTATTTTGAATGTTGGAGCCCAGATATTTGAAGCTCGTTACTTCGTTCAATGGGTTATCGTCTAGGTAGATTGTGCTGCGGTCGTTGGCATCGCTGAAGTTGCAGTGCATCACTTCGGTCTTCTGCCGGCTCACTCGGAGTCCACCGTCCTCTAGAGCTGTTCTCCGTGTTTCTAAGATGTTCTGCAGCTCCTTCGTATCTTCGCTGATCAAAACTATGTCATCTGCGTAGAGCAAGTCCCACGGGGGCGGACATTGTATTGTTGTATGTGCGATGTGAGGTGATCCATGACCAAATTAAACAGCAACGGACTGAGTGCTGATCCTTGATGGACTCCCACCCCCACATGGAATTCATCGCTAGTGCCAGCGGGGCTCCGAATTTTCGACCTTACGTTGCTGTACATGTCCATGACTATGGATATGTAGTATTCTGGTACGTTTTTGGCGCGAAGGGAATGCCAGATCAGTTTTCTCGGTACGCGATCGAATGCTTTCTCCAGGTCGATGAATACCATATGAAGGTTGGTTTTATTGTCCCTGTACTTTTCCATCAGTATCCTGAGTGTGTGAAGGGCATCTGTGGTCGATTTACCCGCGACAAAACCGCATTGATTTTCGGTTATATTGGTCAGCTGTAGGAGTCTTTCGCTTATAATGCGTTCCCAGATCTTGAAAGTGTGTGATATCAGCTTTATTGCTCTGTAGTTACCACAGAGTCTCAGATCACCTTTATTTTTGAAGAACGGCACCAGGTAGCTTTGTCTCCATTCGTCCGGTATACCCTCGGTCAGGAAACCGTTGAAAAGATCCGTTAGGAAAGAAACTCCTTCATCGCCAAGCCTTTTCCACAGTTCTGATGGAATTTCATCAGGCCCTTAGGCTTTATGGTTGGCCATCTTTTTTACCGCCTTTTCAACTTCTTGTTTTGTTATACACGGTACTGGGCCTTGTACATGAGGGGTTTCGGGAAGCTCCTTACTGGGGTATGTTTCATTGAGTAAGTGTGAGTAATATTCCTTCCACCTCTTCTGTATGTCCTTATTTGAAGTTAGTAATTGGCCGTTTTTGTCCTTGATATACTTGACGGTCTTAGTATCCTTAGTATTGCCGTGTCTTTGCTTGGCGATCTGAAAGATTTCCTTTTCACTCGCTGCAGCTTCCATTTTGTCGTAAAATTCATTGCGGCAGGATGCCTGGGCTTGTGCAACTGCACGTTTTGCGTATTTTTTGCTGTTTTATATAAATCGCGATCCTTATCGTCTTTGCTGTGTTGCCAGATTTTAAAGAGAGTTTTCTTATGTTCTATTATTTGTTTGACATCTCCTGATGTCAGACGAATTCAACTATTACAGTACAATAGAAAACAATAAATAAAACAATGATACACGTTCTTTTTGGAAAGTAAAACCTATGTATATGATAGTTTAGGGCGGGAGTCGACTAAAGTCATGTGATCACTTATTCAGTTTTACTAAAAGACAACGGTAAATTCATAAATGCCAACAATAAAAAGTAGACCTCCCATCCCACCCTTTACAAAACGGTATAACTGATAGTCTCAATAGAAACTCCATTTAAACAGCATTACAAATAACTCCAACCAAGCTTATAAAGCTTACTTGTAATTTGATCGTCGAAAAGCTTTCTACTGAAAATTACTACACGCACTTTACTGTACAAATATATCATTGGATTCTGTCAAAACGGCGCATATGGTGATGCCATCGCATTAGTATTGTTGACAGCTTTACCGTTCTCTGTGAAAGCACAAATGGATAGACAGAAATAGAGTGGATTATGAAGGACCACTTTTACTTTAGAAGCAGTGTCATATGTACGTTGAATTTGAAACTAGTTGTAATACATTATTATTTGCCGACTAGCTGCCCGCCCGTCTTTTGCTTGGTATAAAGTTTGTGTGTAGGCTAATTTCTGAAGCAACTCATTCGTTTCAAAAAATCTTCAACCTGAGTATGAAATGATCATTCAATGGACTTATGCTATAATTCTATCCCGCGGCGACTCCTGGCTTCTCCGTAATACGGGGACGGAGTCCAGCGGGCAAGTAGTGTACGAAAAAAAAACCAATGGTGTGGTTTTATACCACGATGCAAGTGAAACTCGCCGCCATATTTCGCCTTGGCTGTTCTGCCGAGCGCCTGTCACTTGTTTCTGTTATGCGACATGCGATAGATGGACGAACATTTTTGAGGCGATGTAATAAAAAGTTTCACTTTAAATTGGTAAGGTAATTACGACGAGGGCCGGATATTCCGGCATTATTTGCGTGTCGGATGTCAAGTGCAATTTCAACAATTAATTATTAATGCTCGGACGCGGTTGACACGTGTGTTACAAATTAAATGTACATTAGCGGTAAGGGTTTGAACATATTTGTTCCGTAAACCGGTGACTTAAGTTAAAATGGAGCTAATTTGACAACTTAAAATGATTATAAAAGAAGCATTCTTTTTAATATTCTCATTTTAGTCGGACAAGCAGTGGACTGCGAAACTGTAAGAAAGTACAACAAAAATTTATAAATTGGGTGTAAAGACTACATTATGAATGTCACCCCCGTCACACTTGGTTTATGGTTACTCCACCTGTTCAATAAATCCCCGTTACCGTCAGTGATATCGAACCGCTATATTAATATCTTTGATGCTATCGATTCTTTGTAGACACAGTGGTTAGTATACCTACGGACGACTTGGTGGCAAAAACGGTATTTTGATAATGTAAATATTAATACTGTATTTTGTAAATGACCAACAATTTAATTGCCTTTACTGTACTCATAGTTTATTGTTGAAATTCCCCCGTTTAGAGACCCACAACCCTGTTATGTAGAAGCCTAACTGACTTAGACAACGAGCAGAAATGCACGGACGGTATCTGCACAGCATATATTCAAATTCAAATGTTATTGCTCTACGTTCATGGAGATATATTGGAGATGTTACTCCAATCAAGGGGTCGATCTGACACTATACTTCACGTAACAATTTGATATCACGTATACTTCCCTACTATCTGCACCCTACGATATACAACAGGGTGTCACGAGCGTTTTCCATCGACGACTTCACCAGATATATACTCTGAATGTATTGCTGTATTTATGAAATTTTAGTTTTTACTCGTTTTTTTCGGATTTTTAAGGAAAAAACCAATAAGCGTAATGACACAACTGTGACAACTGAACTGAACTGACACCGATGTCAATGTCAAAGTAAGACTATAATCATTCACCTATCCATCAGTATTAAGAAAAATAATCGATTGAAACCGGTTTAAAACGTTTATTTCGGAAAAGTTGAAGCGTTGTTTTTTTCCGTAAAAATCCGAAAAAAAACGAGCCATTTGGAAAGAAACGATATTTTTTCCGGAAATTTTCAACGCTACCCCCGACGGAAAAAGACCCCTCTCTGTTGTGTGTGTCTGTCTGTGGCATCGTAGTTACTAAACGAATTGACCGATTAGAATGCAGTTTTTTTGATCCGAAAGCTGACGTGATCGAGATGGTTCTTAGCTACGTTTCAACAAAATCGGCTCAGCCGTTTTTAAAATATTGAACTTTGAAATGAATTGTCGGGAGCTTTTCAACTTTTCTAAGTTGTAGTATTAGTAAAAGTAAGTTGTTGTAGTATAATATTTTTTATTACGAACACCTCAATCGACAAAAAAGTCGATATACCTACGTAATTATTGAACATGCTCACAAAAATTCACGAGAAGAGGTTGATACTTAAATGCGATCTGCAGAAAGAGCACAGCCGGACATACGAAATAATTTAGGCCCAAGCTGAAACGGAGAACATCGTTCACTTCTGACGCTAGTTCAAAAAAATCATAATATGGGAATGCAGAATGTTGGTGTCACATTAACCTTCTCTCTAGTCGCATTCACTTTGGGGGATTTACGTTTGATTCTATCAATCGAGAGGTTGCAGCTACATATTTAGCAGTAAAAGTCAACAAGCAGGCTATACCCAGAACCAAATTTTATTGAAATAAATCAAATCTACCTAGAAATGTCACTGTTACACTGAAACCTACCATTGTTAGTCTTACGTTCCAAGTGTAACCTACCTTATTATGATAATACAAAATATTATCGTCAGAATCAATGTAAGACTGACCAAAAAAGCATAGACTTAGAAGTATTTATAAAAAAAATAACTAAATAATTCTAAAGAAGACATTCGTCCGCTCCAGATGGACGTAAGATACCGAAAATATCTGCAGGAGACCGTTGCGTGTCCTGACCTCTGGCCGAAGGTATTTCGGCGGTTCCGGGGCAACCTACCGAATTCTACACTGGACTTGACGACGCAACGAAGCCAAGCTGTTTCATCCCTCAAATATATTAGTTTTTTTATTTTTTTTATTTTATAATTGTATTACATGTATGTATGTTAGTCTATAAGGTATTTGTTAATATGGACCTTAGATGTCTGAAATATAATAATAAATATCAGCCGAAAGACGTCCACTGCTGGACGCCAAACAGTGCCACAATGACCGGTGTTTATAACACCTTTTTAGCGACTAGACTTCTTCAATTCATTTAGAAAAATGTGAACCAAGTGCAGATCATATTCATTTTATATCTACCGTCCTTATATATCTTAGAAATAGGTATGATTGTCAAATCTCATTCATATAACTTTTGTACAATATAGGTAGACAAGGTATGCCATTTTAATACTAGGTACCCAAACAGATTATTCTTTCCAAGAGTAAAAACAGAATTATGTCGGAGAAATTGCTTTGCAATGGCCATACGCATTTATAATAGGTTACCAGATGACATTAAAGCATTGACACTCTATAAATTTAAAATTAAATTAATGCACTGGCGTAAAGAAAAGGCATTATATTCAATTAAGGACTTTTTAAATGATTGACATATATATTAGGTCCTTACCTATGAAATTGGCGGTTTTTTCACAGATATTATTTTGTACGTAATTTATTCATTTCTATTGCAACTTCCAAATTATTTTTTAATTTTATTATTAGACTATGTAACAAAGGTTTTAAATACAAAACATAGGTTTGAATTTTTTATTTAGTGTTTCAAATTAAAGCTTGAAAACCGCCCTTTTCATGTGCTGCCGGTTAAAGTGTTTCAATTACGTACAGTTTTATGATGCGAACTATTTTTAAGGAATGAAGATATGTGTAAAGTAGCTTAAAATTTTTCTATATTCCTACCAAAATTTAGTTTGCTTTGAATTTGACATTGCTGAATAATCCGCAAAATTCAATGTATGAAAATCACAGTTTTCATAAAATTCTCCATACACACCGCCAATTTCATAGGTAAGGACCTAATATTAGGTAATGGTATTGATGTATTGCTTTTAACTTTTTTTCTTTTGACATTTACTTCCTAATTAATTTATAATGAATTTATAATTTTATAATGTGTTCAAAACATTTGCATGCCACATTATGGTTAGACATGTATTCACAATTTAATTATAAAATAGGTACCACCTCTTGTATACCATGTTTAAAGCAAATAAATAATTTCATTTCATTTCATTTCCCGTTCCCGGTACAATGTGTTCGGCCGTTCGACTAATTAGGATCATCCATCAGACTCCAGCGGTCTCTGATGGCCGATTGATTAACTACGTATTGTCATTTTTTTGAGGGCAAGTGATTGATCCTGACTGAGATTTGTCAACTAATTGAAGGAGAATTATTTTTTCACTGTGTTTTGTTAAAAAGAAAATAATTAACAAATAACTGTGAAACTTCATACCTTTCCCGTCCACTCATCAAGTCATCAGCTACAAGAATCTTCGCGTACAATTTTTGCTACACCAAGGCGAATATTTCCGAGCATATTGGAGATTTCCAATCACTCTGCACTTCACTTGCTTATAAAGTTTTCTTTACTAATGCTACACAGAGCTTAAAGTTTGTTAGTCTGTAGCTTTGTGAGTTGGCTTTGTAAGTTTGCAAGATTAGAACGGGAAGAAAAAGGTGCTGTTCTAAACCACGACAACATTTTTTGTTAAAAAAAACTGTTTAGTTAACTGCCCGACAAATGTAGAGGTAAGCCGCCAGTCAATAATCCGATGATGGATTCTGGCTGCGCGGTTCGTCCAATCAGAGAGTTCCGGACCACGGAACCGCGCCAGACTTTGCGGTGACATTGCCGATTGACAACTAGTTTTTACGAAACAACAACTTTTTACTGACACTAACCTCACAATACAAATTCTAGTTAAATACGTGAGAAGTAATATGTACCAATATCCCATAAAAGTATGCGGCTTGCTCAGATGAATAAGAACACATTGGCCACGACATGTTGTCGACTTACGAAATAAACCAAAACAATGTCTGTTGTAGGGCCGGGTATCTACGACTTAAAAAAAAGTATTAAAATATATCGAAAATGATGTGAAATTTCTTAATAAACTAAAAATTGGCTTTGTCAGCAGCTTTCTTAAATATAAATGAGTATTTATAATATATTTGTACTAATTATTATTTTGCTATCTAATTGGAAAAATCTAATTCATTAGACAAAGATTACTATTATAATTCATATTATTTTTGACATGTACAATTTTATATTCTATTAATAAATGAGTATGAGTACGTATAATTTACTTGTATGTACTTATGTGGGATAAATCTGTCAGATTTGATTCCGATGAGTTTCCTAGGCTTGCTGATAAGTTGATAACTACTAAATTAAAAAAAATATAAGCTCGAACGGGACAAAAATAGCAACTAACAATCAAACTTTCGATTTTAAAAAAAGCGATCTGTAATCGGTTCATCTGTTTAGGACCTACGATTCTACAGACAGACACACACATACACATGATAAACTTATAGCATCATTCGTGTGCGTCGGGGGTTAAAAATGTTGATATCAATTTTGAATGTGGACGAAAGTGTCTGATCGAGCTCCAGGAAATTTAGCTTAGAGGGGTAATCACGTAACGTTCCGAACGCGCGTCGGTACAATTTAACTGTCAATTTTCCATATAAAAAGTGACATTTAGACCACCTGACGCGCGTACAATGCGTTACGTGATCGACGTACAGGTGTAGGTATTAGGTTTTAAACATAAAATCCTTCATAACTAGCTGAAACTTGGTATACTGGCGCTGTAGTCAAAACTCTCCAGTCCTTCGCCGTTTGCGTTCCTAAAAAATTAACATAAGGTACATTTAGTAGGTAATAATCAGTGATCGCAAATTCGGATACTTTTATAGGTACCTATTCTTGGGCCTCAGTACCTACACCGCGTTGTTGTTGAGTAGCATAGAGGCGGACTCAATATAATTATACTAATAAACTTCTCGGGATTTCCCGGAATACCGAAATTAGGATAACATAAACACATTCGTATTAAAGTATTTAAATAAACTATTTTAGTTGTTCCTATTAATAAAATATTATTTAGTTCATGTGTTTCATTTAACTAACTGTACTTACAGTTTTAGTTAACATCAAACTAACGTTGTATTTATTTAATCGTAATCGTATGGCACGAGGATCACATAAATGAATCGAAATACATTCATGTCACAGATTAATACCCAAGGATATTAGATTAGCCATTCATCCGCGTCAGTTGTGAAGAAGGTCTTCGGGGCTTCCAGGGTAGAATCTGAGGGGGCATTCCTGTAATAAATGATGGACAGTTTGACATTCTACGCCACAGTCACATCTAGGCTAGTCAGCCCAGCCACAAAGATGTGATACTTTAGGTAAACAATCCCGGAACTTAAATATTTAAAATAATATTTATAAGAAGCCGACTCCATTCTTGTATCGCGATAGGTATAAAAGCATCCGAATTTCCGATCACTGTACGTTACTTGGTCAGTTCACGCTGCGGCTATACTACATACACTGTTCTTGTTAGATCTATTTAACAACATATTTCCTTACAAAAATAGTCAAAAATAGCCATAAACTAAACATATATGTAAATTTGTACCATCTTATGTCATTTCGGACGATCCCGGAGTCCCGGAGCATATTTATTAAATTTATAATAAATAAGAAGCTGACTCCATATTTTCCCAACAATTTCCGGGATTTTGTCAAGTTTAGGTAGATCTCGATCCGAATATCCGAAACCTGGTAATAATGAAAAAAAAAACTGAATGTAAATATTTTCAAAATTGCTTTCTCAGGATTAGATATGATGATATTTTATTAGATATCATTTGAGGTATATTTTACAAAAAACTATTCAACCGTATCGTATTTGGAGGCTTGATTTTTTCGTCCTTTTTTTTAGGAACGCAAGCGGCGGTCGATTGGGTTGGGGAGTTTTGACTAGTTCTTAATTATCAAATACAGCGTCAGTACCTATACCAAATTTCAGCGAGTTATGAAGGATTTTATATATTTGGTAAATTTTAATCAAATACTCCTGGGCTAATTGCAATATCCATGAATAGTGTAAGTAATCCATTGATTCAGGTGACGGCAACCGGAGTTAGTCAGCGAAGCGAAATTTCCACTCTCTTATTTGACGCGGCAAACCGATATCGGAATCAAACAGTTTGAAGCGCTATTGCAACTTATTGAATCAAATCTAATTGAATAAATTTACATTCATTGGGATTTGAATAATGTTAGTTTAATTTAGTGGCAACGATTGAGCGGGAAAAGTGAGTTGATAGGTGCAATTCCTTCCCCTCATGGGCCACCAAAAATGTTGACTATCTAGTGGGTCTCCCCCTGAGATCCCACTGGAAATTTATACTTTTACCGAGGTTGCACGCCTGCAGCTCCGCCCGGGAACTGCTCGTCGCAGCCTGTCACCCACCCATGCCCTGGATGGATGAGGAGTTATTTTGGGCCACCACCGAATGACCACGCTGCCTCCCAGCACCCTGTGTCACTCGGAATGAAGATTGAGTTGATGAGAAATTAAACCAAATTGAGTTTCCACTTGATGTATTGAGCAACACACGAATGATTACATGAATTTGAGCTGTCTCGACCCTAGGACTTAATTATAGGCTTTTCCTAACCTCAAAACCACACGATTACATCTCGATCCGGAATTGTAATGAACGACACATGATGATTTTCTAAAGTTTCAGTTTTCTCTGCCCGGCGGGGCGGCGCTTGTGTTGCACTACAATTGAATGAGACACACTCGTATTGACTTTGACAGCGATGTGAACCAGACTTATGATTATTTGATACTGAATACTAGATTTTAACAAAACCTGTCCGATTTGCTTGAACAACGATCATTTAACTACTTCCTGCTAATGTTATAAATTGTTACTGATTGGGTCTCGATTACGCAAAAGTATTTAGGGGACATTCTTACACAAATCGACCTAGCCCCATGGTAAGTTCAATAAGGCTTGTGTTATGGGAACTAGACGACGATATATTTAATAGATATTAATACTTCAATACATAAAAAACATCCAAGACTCGGAAACAAATATTCGTAATATTCATCACAAAAATATTTGCCCTTACCGGGATTCGAACCCAGGACCTTCGGCTTCGTAGGCAGCGTCACTACCCACTAGGCTAAGCACGTCAAAAAAACCCCGAAGATGCGTTATGTTGCAGGTCTCACTCCCATTTGTAACTAGCTGTCAACGCTAGCTGGCAACAACAAATCCTCAAATCAACGAGGGGTCGGCAACGCGCTTGTGTTCCTTCTGCACTCGCCAAGCGTACAAAGTCTACGGCACCTGCTTAGCATCAGGCTAGACGTTTGCAACCGTAGTAGTAACAAAAAAAACCGGCCAAGTGCGAGTTGGACTCACGCACGAGGGGTTCCGTACCATTATCTATAAAAACGGCAAAAAAAACACGTTTGTTGTATGGGAGCCCCCTTAAATATTAATTTAAACTGTTTAAAAAGTAGTTTAAAATTAATATTTAAGGGGGCTCCCATTATTTCGTCGGGTGACAAGCAAAACTCACTAAGTAACAAATACCTACTTAAATCAAAGGTCGTATCTCGATATCGACTACGTACCGAGATACGAGGTTTTGAAGAGCAGTGACAGTTTTGGTAGTGACTTTTGCTTGTCACCTGACGAATTTTGTTGTTATAGCGGCACCAGAAATACATAATCTGTGAAAATTTCAACTGTCTAACTATCACGGTTTATGAGATACAGCCTGGTGATAGACGGACAGACAGACAGACAGACAGACGGACAGCGGAGTCTTAGTAATAGGGTCCCGTTTTGCCCTTTGGGTACAGAACCCTAAAAACGATGGGTAAGCATTTCTTGTCCTCATATCGGTAATTTTCCAGATGAAATAAAAATGTTGTTTCAATTTTTCATTTTATACACTCAGGTTAGCCTTGTTCACAACTATTCCAATATTCAAATCGATAGCATTATGCCTTGATCACACGTACCGAGCAAACGGGCGAGACAGTGCTCTCGGCCGAGTACTCGGTGCGTATAACATAGCGAGTGACTGTTTATACGCACCGAGTATAGCGAGTGACTGTTTATACGCACCGAGTATAGCGAGTGACTGTTTATACGCACCGAGTACTCGGCCGAGAGCACTGTCTCGCCCGTTTGCTCGGTACGTGTGATCTAGGCATAAGTTCCTGAGATATAGCGCTTGACGGACGGACAGAGCCGCACCGTCGCGGTTCCGCTTGTACCTTTCCAGTACGGAAACCTAATATACGAAATAAAACGAAATAAATAAATAAATAAAATAAATAAATATTATGGGACAATCTTACACAAATCAACCTAGGCCCACGGTAAGCTCAATAAGGCTTGTGTTGTGGGTACTAGGCGACGATATATATAATAGATAAATACATATATATACTTATATACATATATAACATCCATAACTCAGGAACAAATATTCGTGATAAACACACAAATAAATGCCCTGACCGGGATTCGAACCCGGGACCTCCAGCTTCGTAGGCAGAGTCACTACCCACTGGGCTACGGAGGCCGTTAAAACAAATACAACTATACACATGACGCTCATATTGAAGTAATCTTAGTTTAGAGCTAAGCGTATATTAGTTTGCGAGCTGAAGGCGTCAGTAACACCGCCATTTGCCAAGAAACAAAATGTGCTATTTTACCAGTAATGTCTAGTCAGTTACGACCGTTTCCATGAGTAGTAGCACGAGATTACGCGTGTAGAGTAAAGTGCAGGAGCTTTGCAATTTCCGCAATCGTTCTTCGTACTCTCAAAATAAAAATGGCGTATGTTGCAAGCCTTTGCACGGAGATAATACTTTTTGTTTCAGCGCTGTAATTTTGGTATGCTCGCAGAAGGTTGTGTTTTAATAGGATAGGATTTGATGTGTTTATGGGTGCAATCGCAGGCTAGATTGACATTTCTGACGCCATATAGCCTCTTTATTAACCCTATAATTGACAGTATAGCTTTAAATGCACATATTTATGCATTTCAACTTTATTGCACAAATAATAATATTGGCGGTACATAGGTACCTACGTCTGTTACATGGTGACATAAAATTCACTAGATACAATATGGAATCGCAAGTACCACAAATCAGCCTTAATATAAGTGAATAGGATTGGAACAAGAAAATACCACAAGGTCTGTCTACGAAATATATACCAACCAAAATGGAACACCTTCTTTTCGCAACTAACGTTTGGCAAACTGATTCATTTCGCAACTTTTCATTTCCCAAACTCTGAAACTGTAAATATTTCAAGATTTTTTCACGGCCATCGTGTAGAACCCTATAGGTTAGGTTAGGTTAGTTTATAAAAATTCTGAAATATTTAACAGTTTCAGAAATATTAATAGATTGGGAAATGAAAAGATGCGAAATGAATCAGGTTGCCAAACGATAGGTTGGGAAACATTAGTGAACCTACTAAAATAGGATAAAATCTCTGCCTCGGCGATGTTATTAAATCTGACGCTTCACATGAAAATATACTGAATCATGCATTCTCTTAAACTCAAAACACATTATATTTCAAGCTTTAAAGTTCAAAATATTACAGCAGTGGAAACGCACCTAATGGCCACGAACGCTCTCATAACGTCAACCTGAGATTACATTTCAGACGCCGTGTACATTTCATAAGCAGAACAATTTCCGGGTGTTTCTGTATACTGTATAGTGCCACATAATAAATAATAATAGTTACGTATAGAAGGGGAACTTAAAGGAAAGTGGGTGTATAGAAAACTGACGTTTGACGGCTAGAAATTTCTAATCATTTGCGAGCGAGCGAAAAAAATTGGGGTTGTCGACTCAAATCCAAAAGAAAGAAAAAAGAAAGAAAGCAAAAAAATATTCCCTGTGATGAACATCCCATGTATTGAACCATTAAATACGTTATATTTAATTTTAACAAATATGTACATGACTAAAACTAACTTAACCTATGGGGCCTACACTATATTTACATATATCCCCTAAGTCATTACCACTTGGTAGGGTGCCCATAAGGCTGGCTGCGTTACCCCGCTGAATGGCAATGCCAATGCGTTGAGCGAGGAACGAGCCAGCCCTATGGTTACCAGTGGAGTAGATGAGCATTTTACTAATTTTATTGAAAAGGTTTAATGCCTCACCAGAGGCTTTTGGGTCCATGGGGACCTCCCCATGGACCCAATGTCTCCACGGCGAACGCCGCAAATAAGTAATTGTCACCTAAGGATGCGTATTTGCGGCGCTTTGCAGCTTCAGCAGCAGCGGCCGCACTGCCCGCCTTCAACGACGTCGTGCCGAGGTGGGGCGGCGCTAGGGTGTCGACGCATGTAGCGTCCCAGATTAATGGCCGTCCCTGTTGCCACGCCCGAGGGTGAGTCCGTCGGGCCTCTTTCCGTCGTCACGCGCCAGGCCATTCGGTTCCAGTGTGGCTGGCACGCTGACGCTGGCCAGAGCTCGACGGATGATGTCGTTGATGCAGGCATGGCGGGACAGGCGACTGGCGCATCTGGAGCAGGCGAGGCCGTGATGACCTAGGCGGTCTACGGTTGCACCACAGAGGCAAAGGTGGGGCTCGACGAGGTTGGCTCCGAGTCGCAGACCTACTGAAAGGCGGAAACTATGTGGGTCAAGGAGGTTCCCGAAATTGGCTGAGGGGTATGCATGTAGCCATTGGCCAGACTGCCTCTCGGATATGGCTAGCAGGCGGGCTCTTTCCAGCGGTGAAGGACATGTCTCCAGTAGGTGCTCATGCACTCTCCGGCAAATAGGTTCGTCCCAGAGTTTGTGGAGGCTGGGGTTAGAGGGAACGTTTTTGTTAGGACATCCCATTAACATATCTCAAAAAATTACACCCATTTTAATGTTGCTATTTCGAGAGAGAGAACGCTCGAAGTCCGTGACGTCACGAACCGCAAGCGTTACATTTGGCTTAAAAATGCGTTTCGGATGTGAACGAGGCTCAGAGTAACTCATCCGCAGCTAGCTGTATACATATATCATAATATATACATACAGGTTGTATAATTAAATACAGGTTGGGTTACGAAGGCTTTAATCTCGGTATCTCAAATAATCGGTTTTAATCGGCGATGGAGGAATCGATTGAGTCCTACGGTTGTATTGGGCTCAGAGAAAATAGGGGTAGTCTGGGTTGTATAGATTTTGTTTACAGTCCGATACAAGGGTAAAGAAACAAAGAATATTAATCCAATATATTTGAATAAATAAATAAATGAATAAAACAAATGCGTACACATGTAAAAGTAAGAACATAAAAAACAAAATAAATAAACACAGTCAGAAAGATTCTACCGGTTGTATTAATAATTACAATTATATTAAAGTCCAAATGTCTCAAAAATGTCGATGCTTCTATTGTTTCGATGGTTTTTGAATTTTTCATTAAAACATCCCGTATATGGTCTATAACAACATATTCTGGGTGATTTCTGGGTTAAAAACTGAAGAAATATTGAACTATTTTTCGCATGAGACCGATCATAAAATCTGAAACAAGTCTGCTATCCATATACTCTCAATTAACTCTTCCATGAGTAAAGTTGTTCATGAATGCTGACCATTTTCTTCACTTTTTGTCATTCCTGATCATGGCCAGATAGTCACCCAGTGTTTATTACCTACTCATAATGTTGTTTTTGGTGATATTTCTCTTGTACCAGATCTTAAGGCTTTTATGTCTCCTATATAAAATAAAGCGCTGAAAGCATCTTGTTTCCCCATTTCTTTTCACCAGACGAGTTTGTTACCTGACCTAAAAGTAAAAAGTTTCCAAGTTTTCCATCATCTAGAAATTTAAAGCGCCACTCTAACATCCCTCCTTAAACAAAAGATGTTTCTAAGTGCCCGCTACACTGTTAAATGGGAAAGAAAATATGAATAGCAGTAAAACCACCATAACGTAGCGAGGGGGTCAATTCGGGTCGACATTTTGCATAATGGATAACAGCGGGTTATGTTGGAGATATAAGATCAACTTCCACGCTACTTTATAACTATTATAAGTCACTTCTTACACTACCCCTTTATTTTCGTCACTAAAGCAGTGTAAATTATTCGTGATAAATTTGAGAAGACTTAAAGTAATTTATTATCTAGTCGTAATACATCATCATCATCGTACCAGCCGAAAGACTTCCACTGCTGGAAGGCTTCCCCCAAAGAGTGACACAATGACCACACCTACACCAGGTAATTTTTTTTATCAAAGTTTTCATGAGTAGGTACGTCCGTGTCGTCAAGTTTCCTGATAAAGCGCGCTATTGTTGTCAAAATATAATTACTGAGAAAATAATCAATAGCGGCGAATGTAATTTATTTAATTTTTAATTTTATTTATTTATATATTCAAATAACATCTTAATAAACATTTATATTCTCGCCAAACTGTTACGTTTGATGGCGAGGCGCGCTAAGTTTTCATACAACTTAACCTATTAAACTCATCTTATATAAAATAAAGTTTCATGCCTAAAGTAAATAAATGAAAAATATACCTATATCTGCAAGTATACATTCTTGATGTGAAACTCATATCGGTGAAGGAAAGCATCGTGAGGAAACCCGTCTAATCCCAATAAGGTCTAGTTTTCCTTTTGAGTTGGAATGTCAGATGGCAGTCGCTTTGGGTTTAGGTGTAAAAGCGGATCGGCTCCTTTAGGACACAACCGGGAAAAACGATAGGAGGATGATGATAATTCCTAATATTTATTTACTAATTCCGAATTTACTAATTGTCCGCAAATATTTATAAAAAAAAAAAATGTTCCCGAAATGACTATCAATTCAATGATGTTTCCACGCACGAGCTAAGGGCTCAAATTGGTATATGAAATGTTGCACCAAATAATCCCTAGGATAATGTATGCAGGATAAAACTTTTACATACGTGGGAAGATTAAACCCATTATACCTAAGCCTGTTTAAAGGAGCCCCTATAATAAATAAAGGGGGTAAATTAAAGGGTAACAGAACGTTCTTCTGTTGTTTTAAGGGGTGTAATTGGGGAGGGCGTGGCGTTCCATATGTCTTTATTGTAAAGTAATTGGTCTTAAACCATTTTTTAAGTACGGGTTTTGGAAGTAAAAACGTTATTTGAAAGGTTTTTTGTTACAACTTTTATAAATGTCAAGACGTGAATGTATCAATTTAGTTGTATACTATACGATCAATATTTATAATTAAATAATTATATTTACTATTTCCAGGTAAACTGGTTCTAAAAAACGGCACTGCCATTTTAAGAAATCGATCTATTTAGGAATAATTTCCGAGAAAATTCGTTTTCGGCTAGCCATGATTCGAGATTGTTCTACACAAACATCATGTCGTGACATGGTTAGTATTTTGGTAATTGTAATGAGTCTGTGACAACACTATTCAATTGCGCCGGAGTTTTGTTGCGAAAAAATACATATAAGTGTAATCCATTGTGCATTCCATATTTCGTAGCTGATAGGGTCGTATAAAAAAAACGGTACAGACACAAAATCTAGTATCTGAGTCCACGCGACTCTCTTTAATTAAGTTTCACCGACAACGCCGATTTTTTGAAAGTGCACGAGTGTTAGCCCGCCGGCGCCGCCTAACGATGATTGATTGACGCAGTGTCAGTGGACGAATGGGATTTCAAAAAAAATGTGCTCTTAGTCCGCATTGTGTTAGCATTGATGTCTTACTCCTGTTGACGTTTTAATGAACTTTGAGATAAGTTTACTGAATAAATAATGTGGCAATTTAAAATGTTTTTTATAAAGTTTGTTGCCTCGTCTCACCGTCTCATTATTAATCGCATTCACCATTGCAGTGGAACATGTTAAGAGGCCGCAGTAAGCTAGGCCGAATTACACCTTCCCATACAAACGGAGTTACGCTCTCATTTTAAAACTACGTGTTGGATTGTAACGAAACTTTGCATATACAATGACATGAGGTACATCTAAGGCTGAAATTAGTTTATATGGCTCCACTTTATAAAACAAATGAAATGCAGCAAAAACAAGTTTTGTATGAAAAATTTAAATTCGCTGTATTTTTTTCCCTATGGTATCTGAAGCCATATAAACTAATTTCAGCCTTAGATGTACCTCATGTCATTGTATATGCAAAGTATCGTTACAATCCAACACGTAGTTTTAAAATGAGAGCGTAACTACGTTTGTATGGAGAATCGAGCTTACTGCGAACTCTTAAGGTTGATGGACTGTATCGCCGTAACCCGAAAGTCCCAACAGGCGGTCTTACTGGCGACAAATTACCTAGGCGTTGGTACAATATTCATGCGACCTAAAATATAATAGAATAGAATAAACATTTATTGTTGAAAATGACAAAACGCGGATACCAGCATATAAAAAACCCTACTCCGCGGGAACATAAGCGGGCGCGGGTGCGTGGAGTCCGCTGGATGCGGGTGGCGCAGAACGGGTCATTGTGGCACTCTTTGGGGGAGGCCTACGTCCAACAGTGGACGTATTTCGGCTGTAATGGTGATGATGATGATGAAGTGCCACGAGAAGGTTCCATCTCAACATGTTGTTGGCGTAATGGCCATCGCTGATCTTGCGATGGGACTTTTAGGTTAAAGTCTATTAGCAGGTAGCCTAGAATACTGTTGCAAACGTTGCGATGAACCATTATTGTTTTTTTACAGTGACAAGTGACGTGGCTGGCGGCGCGCCGATAAACTCGTTGCCGGGCGGCGGCGGCGCGCGCCTCGCGCCGTCGTTCGACGCCGCCACGCCGAGGAACGTCACAGCACTGGTGGGGAAATCGGCGTACCTGAGCTGCAGAGTGCGCAACCTTGGGAATAGAACGGTAAGTGAAATATTAGAAGTAACAAATTTCAAAGAATAATGGGCAAATTGGCCCATATAACCAATACAAATCTCATGTATGAAATCTAGTTACATAAGCTTCATTTTCTAATACGGGGACAAACTTAAAAATCCCTGGAGAAGACGTCTCATGCTTGCTTGACCGATTTTTTTAGACTAAACAAATTCTCATGAAACTGGCTATCATGTTCAATAAGATTTTCTCCCTGTCTTCACAGTCTAGTCGTCATAATAACAATTACAGCAAATAGTGGGATCAACTCTCTGGAATTTTAGTATAGTCCCATCCCATCCCCATATTCGTATTGGTATTAAATATTTTTTTCTTTACGATTGTGGGTTTTCGGATTAAGCCAAATTGGTAAAACGATGAATACCTACTATATCTTTGTGTCCACAGTCCAATATCAACAAACAAGTCGCTGCCAAGAAAATTACACATTCCATAATAATTACTATCTAAGCTAAAACAAAAATCCTCATAAATTGGTATATTCTCCTTGCGTCTCCTGAATAAAACCTCCCTTTAATGGTCTCACGCTGCGTTGCCGCTGCGTTTCCGTTGCGGGCCGGCGTCTAATTGTTCGAGATAATTGCGATGTTCCTTCTGTAGCTTGTTAAACGGAATCGGTGGAAAGGAAGCTTAGCTTAGCGTAGCTTCTTTTTTAGGGTTCCGTACTCAAAATCAAAATCAAAATCAAAATCAATTATTTATTCTGCAAATAGGCCACAAGGGCACTTTTACATGTCAAATGGTGTTCTACAATATAATATTAATAATCTTACACAATAATCATTTTAAAATTGCAGATTTTAACTAATTAGTACCTAAATGGTTACAAACTAAATGTCACTGAATGAAAACTAGAACAATCCAAAATTGTAAAATATTATCAAATACATTCGATATAAGGTCTGTATCAGAATTAACAATAAGTTTATGATATAATTTAGTACCCCAGAGATGTATAATGTCTCTGAGCATCCAAATACAATTAATAATTATTCTAATGTTCTTATAGAGATGTATACTGTCCCTAAGCGTTAAAACAGAAAAAAAAGGATCATTAATGTAATTGTCAGAGATGTACAGGGTCAATAACAATAAAACGTGTCAAGAACAGAATGATGTCTCTCGTCAAAAGAGTAAAAAGGGCCCTATTACTAAAACTCCGCTGTCCTTCTATATGTATGTCAGTCTGTATGTCTGCCTCTTTTTCCGTCGGGTCGGGGGTTAAAAAACTATGCATATAATTACATTTAAAAAAAACATTACTCGTCAGGTAAAATCAATCACGTTTTTATGAAATAAGTAAGGCTAACAATTATCTAAAGAGTAATATTTCAGAAGTCGATGATTGAGTTGCAACAAAGTCAGGGTTGAATTTACAATACAAGAATCATTTTAAAATGCCGTAGGCAGCTGCGAATGAATAAAATTATTTCGGATTGATGATAAATGATGACTCGAATCCAATATACGAAACGATTTAAAGGTAAACAGATTGTAAAACTCATTCCAATGACGTAAACAAATAGTTCAACAATATTTTATATTTATTGAATACAGAATTACGATAGTAGGTTAAAAAAAAAGAGCGGTTGATTTCAATGTTCAGTTTTGAGAATGCTTAATTATTGCATTTAAGCTTATTAGCGAAAAGTTTTTTTCGTTTTCCGCTTCCTGTAATATTAAAATGGAGGATATAATACTTTTAGCGGCCACATTCAATCAGTCAGTTTCTGATCATATAAGAAAACGATGGACGTGCCTATGCCTATGCATATGCCTTGTCATGGCAATAAATACAAAGTCATAGTAGACAAATCTAAATTTATCCATAGACTTTTTTATGTAGGTAGTATAGTATAACTAACAAGTGGGTGCCACATGACGGGCGACGCAGACGGGGCCGACCTATAGACGGAGATGGCGGGACGACCTGGATGTAAAAAAAAAAAAAAAAAAAAAAAAGCCTTTATTTCCAAATTACCTATTTTTTACATAAGTTATCTTCTGTGTTTGTTAGTAAGTTTCTTATAGCTATGTTGTGTTAGTGTTATATTGCTTACTAATTTTTATTTTATTTAATTTGGACCCCTCTTTGGGTGTAGGCCTCCTCCAACTCACTCCATTTTTGCCGGTCTTCCGCTTTGTTTAGCCAGTCTTTCCCTGTGATTTCTTTGATATCGTCTAGCCATCGTTTATATGGCTTTCCCACCTTCCTTTTGCCAATAGGGCCTCTCCATTTCGTTGCCAATATTGTCCATCTATTGTCTTTGTACCGTGCGATATGTCCTGCCCATCGCCATTTCAATTTGAGGGCTTGAGTTAGTGCGTCTTGTAACTTTGTTTTTTCTCTTATAGACATACTCTTGGATCATACCTGGATGTATTCCTCAGCAATTGGGCGGAAGAGGAATATAGTAGGGACGTATGGAGGTCAAGGGGAGAGGCCTTTGCCCAGCAGTGGGACACAATATAGGCTCATAAAAAAAAGTTTGCGTGCGACTTCGCCTCCGCAGAACTCGTTTATATCGTAGACCCATACTAACTTTTGTCACTTTTGCCCCGGTAACAGACAGAGTTACTTTCGCATTTATAATATTAGTGTGGGTTAGTATGGAGTTGGTAGTTACATAGGTACTTATTTGTTACATGAGGTGAAAATGAAATAAATTATAATTGGTTGCCTTATAACAAACATGTGTGTGTAGATAATTTAGACTTCTAGAAACGCGTAGCTACTTCTGCTGCTGACTGTACCATTAGTTAATATAGTAGTCATACCTACACATAATTGATTTTTACCTCCATACGATGTTTGCCAATAGATATTCGTATATATTTTCCATAATACAGCACACATCATCGCGCCTACACCCAATTTAATAAAATTCACAAATAAAATCAAACTATCGAGCACTAAGAACTTGACTAGGTATATTACCTATACTCATACCATTATTGTTAGAAAGTCTCCTAACTATATAGGCAAGCGCAAGCATCAGGTTCAAAAAGGAGCGGACCGGTGGCTTTCCGCTTGGTTCCGCACGGGGCCCCCTTTCCTTCCCCCCTTCCGACGGGCCCCCGCCTCGCGGGCCCCACGCCGTGCGGATACGACGTCCATTGCACGGGAACTAGACTCTGATTCACGGGCGGTTTTGTTCAGCGCGGAAATTATATGCATCGTGAAATCTCTGGGACCATTGTTGTGGGGGATGCTGCTTGGTGAATGCTTTTTTAAATGAGTTTCTTTTTATTGAATTTGCTGCCGTTATTTTTTATGCGAATTCGCTTGCAGCGTGTGCAAGTTATTTGCGATTTCGACAGAAATATACGAGATAAAAATAACCCTCGTGTCGCTACTCGAATATTCGATATTGCTTCGTGAGCGTACAGTCAGTTTCAGTTTTTCTTTAATGGTTTTAAGGGCTATCTTTGAATGGGACGTGATGTAGGTAGATGAAGAATATAGAGAGATGACAATGAGATGTGATTTTTAGATTCTTGCTCAAATTGTACTTATAGTCAAGTGTAAAAAATATGGGTGCATACAATTTACTCATAAATATGTCCCATGGTTCTTTATGTTTCGGCGGATTAAGGTTTCGGTACATATTTATGAGAGGATTTTATTGATAAATATATGATACATTCATTCAAGCTTGCATGCACATTTGTATACGAAATCGTTCACGCTTGCAACGGTCCGCTTGGCTAACTATTACATTATCTTCATTTTCAAAGGACTATGGGCAACTTTGTATGGAACTTCGACCAAAAACCAACAGAGATGAGAGTTATGTCATTTTATTTACAGCAGGTTGTTATCTCATTACGTATTTTTTTTTTAGTTATTTTGTATCTTTTTAACTTTTTTGAGGCCATATTTAATGTTAGTTTAAGACATTAGATCACCAAATCGTGGTCCATCCATCATCTAATGGCGGATTTCAACAAAGCAAAATGCACACGCGTAAAGTTTTCTTCTCGACAATTTGCACAGTCTCAACCATAGCACAGAAATATGGCTATCATTAGAAAAACGTCATAAGCGCTTATTACACTGGGTACATTCTTATGACCTTTTGTTGTGCACAATATTTTTTCTGCACAATTGTAACGCTAAATTAAGCGACAATTAACCAACGGCTGTGACTGACGGCAGCTCGTAAAAAACGCACTGATTCGACAAAATATGAAACACTGGCCCGGGCAGATTACAAATTGCGCCATTTTGATAAAGCCATGCACGGATTGACGACGGGTAAAGCCGCGTTTACACTTTGTGTCGCAACAACACCTCAATCAAGTCGTCAGATTTTGAGCGAGCATTCATCCGCTTGCTGACCACGCGCTATACACCGAGCGCCAACGCTCATTTATGGCCTCTATACACTTTGATTAGTAATTAATTATGCGAGTTCTGTTTTGTGGAGCGTGTTCTCTTTTTTTGTGTGTAGCGTGTTCTCTTTGTTTGTATGGACTCGTACACGATAAGTGAGCTAACACGTCACAGCCCCTGCCACTAAGCTTACGGCGATCGGAATAGGCTTGTTGCGTGATGTTAAAATTGATAACGTAGTGTTGTTAAATGGATAGTAAACTATCAAATTATTGTAATAAAGTATAAATTACGAAATATAATTCAATTCATGCTTCGAAAAACTGGTTCGAATGGCATCGTAAAAAAATCTAAGTCGCGTGAATCCACACCACGTAAGGTAGGACTAATGTAATAAACCGTACGCGGTTTTCGTTCGCTGTTCAAATAATGTGTAAATAGTTTATAAGTATTTTGGATAAATAAAAAAAAAAAAAAAAAAAAAAATCAACCCAATATACTAAATCCATGAAACCGATTGCCTTGTCACGCGTGTACACTTGTGAATACTAAGGGTGGGTTGCACCCACATATGTATGAATATAAGGAGATCGGACATGCCGGCCGATTTGTATTTACGCCTGTCGCAAGTACATTAACCCACACAAAGCCCAAGTAATAGACAAGACAAAGCACGCACACATCTAAAACACCCACACTTGTATACCTACACGCTTTTTTGACAATAAATTTTGGGAAAAAACGTAATATTCTCTGCGATCAGCACGCGTATGGCAGAGTATGCCAATTGAGCTAACAACTGCGACACGGCCGCCGGCGGCTTGTCCTCTCTCTAGTATAGGCTTGTTGCGTGGTGTTCAAATTGATAACGTCGTGTTGCTAAATGGATAGTAAACCATCAACTGATTGTAATAAAGTATAAATTACAAAATATAATTCAAATCATAATTGAAAGTTTAGAAAAAAAAGTTCTTTTATTTATTATCGAAGAGTAAGTTTAAAGGTACCAATAGAATCCTTACGCTTTTATAGAAACAAATTTGTATGATAACTATGGACCTAAACGCAGTATTTCGCGACCGAAACAGCAATTTACTTTATTTTCCATGCAACGGTTAGTACAAATTGTACGGTGTGACGTCATACTTTAAAGCCAATCAGTATGAAGCGTTTCGGCTGCTGTCAGCGAGGTCCGTCTTTAACTCGATTTTTTGGGTATTAATGTCCTTTAAATGTAGTTGCTTCCATACAAACATTTGTTCATCTACAAAAACTGGTTCGAATGGCATCGTAATCAAATTTAAGGTCACAAGCCCATTCTATGCTCTGAGGTTCCTGCCATTGAAAGTGCTCATCTAAAAGTGGCCGCTGCACCCAGAAGCAATGGTCTGTAAATCGTAAGTTGGTGCAACCCGCCCTAAAACCATGAAGGCGCTTGCCTTCCCACGCGTGGCGACACGCGGCGAGGGCTAAGTATAAAAGCGGCTTAAGTGCTGAGTAGAAAAAAGGCTTCAAAATTTGGCATAACATAATATACTCTTAATAAGCGTAATAATTTCCTCACTTGATAAGAGGTAACCGCCTAGAATTCGGTATTTTACCAAAGTCAAATCAGCTTCTTTTTTACTATAGGTACGTTGTAACGATGACGTCACAATCAGACAACGCCCTTATATTTAGTTTTTATGAATTTAAATATATTAAAATAGCAAACATAAATGAAAGCTTGATATTTTCCGAATATTTTTGTAATGTTTATCTGTTGATAATGAAAAAACTATTTATTTTCACTGTTGTCAAATACCCAATTTACCAAATAAATGTTTCTAAATGCCCAATTATACGCCCGTAAGTACTAGTTAAATTAGGTTATATCCCTTTCTTACAACGAATGTCAAAATGGCAAAGAAAACCGAGGTTTAACGCTATTACTTAATAACCAACAAAATTGGTTTGATAGACGTTTTTAAAAAGGGTATTAAAATGTATCTAGCTTTTTTCTCCACTTCGTGTTACGCTAAACTTTTCAAATGTACTTAGGTATAGGTACCTACATTCATTAATTTTGCATTCATTTATTTTGCAGCAAAAAAAATCTTATAAGGTGTACCTATTGAAAATGACATCAAACGTATTATTTGCGCTTTAATATTCCCTTTTTTCGAGTAATTACTGAGAGTCAACAGAGCAGGAGGGATGAGTTGTTTAATCTTCGTTAAATAAAAGTTTTTACCTCATTAGATCGAGCAATAAACGATGAAGCATGAATTCACCCCAATTATAATGTTTTCTCTCAACTTTGATACGCTCTGAAGCCCGGAGGTCAATCTGACACTTGCATTTCACATTCCAATATATTATAAATGTGGTGTGCTCTCGCTTCCAAGCGCGCTAATCTAACGACTCAGAACGAGTGCGCATCACGTATCAAATTTGAATGCGAAATTTAGGTGACCTTAAAATTTTTCTTCCCGTTTGAATCGTTAAAAATTACTCTGGAATCAAGCACGTTACTCTTCACGTTGAAATAAATGCCTGCGACTTGCCAAAATCTGCAAGTCTGTGCGCGACCTAATGTTCTCTGAATCAGCAAACAGCCGCACTTTATATTTTATTCGCACTTATTTATGTTAATGTTTATGAATATTCATAGTTAGGCCGTTGGCTGTATAATTTCTACAGGCCGGTGGTTATATTGGTTGTATATTTGTAATTGCATTAGTTTCGTCTTTGAGCGAGGTCCAGTACAGGTTAAAGGGGTTAATTGGGAATTTTAATTTTGCGTTCTAATTTTATATCGCACGCGGCCTGAGCTATCATGTCAGTTCACTGCTGGACATAGGTGTCGCCCATGACACGCCACTGAGCTCGGTTTTCAGAACACATTCATATAAAACTGTAGTACAAAACTATGTTGGATTAACATAAAACATGACGCGAAATTTTGGCACGTGGGCAAAGACGCGAGCTTAGTTTAGCTAATGCAATTATGTTCCCTGCATCACAAATTAAAATATGATATTAATGCGATGCACGTGCCTTCAAACGAGCGTTGATATGATACTGGCAAAAAGTGTCGAGCCAAATTGATCGCCACCGGTACAAGCGTTGGCATTGATAGAAATCCGATATCGACAATCCTCTTAATCTTATCGCGAGTTCTAAATCAATCAAGTTTTAATAACCGTTAATTACAACGGCGCAGGCACGGAATTTCACTCGCAACGAGTTTTGTTTTACGACTTTGTTTGCGCTGAAGAGCAATGGCAGGATAGGGATGAAAAGGTTTTCATGGGAAATGAAAACGCTCGGTTTTCCTTTGATGATTAACAAAAGTGAAAACCCTGTTGTTTCTTTTCTTTAAATTGTTGCGAAAATATTTACCTACTTAACATTTTTTACTTTCAGTTTTTTTTTAATAAAGGACCAGTGCAGTGTCCAGTGTGTGTGGGTTATTTATTTACAATGAAAATATATAATATAACTAAAACAAGATTAATAAGAAAGTAAAACTGAACTAAATAATAGGAAAGTAAAATTGCATATTATAAAATAAATAAAACCGGCCAAGTGCGAGTCGGACTCGAGCACGAAGGGTTCCGTACCATTATCTATAAAAAACTATTTTATTCTGTGTTTTTAGTATTTGTTGTTATAGCGGCAACAGAAATACATCATCTGTGAAAGTTTCAGCTGGAACTATCACGGTATCAGTGAGATACAAGCTGGTGACAGACAGACGGACGGACGGACGGACAGCGAAGTCTAAGTAATAGGGTCCCGTTCTACTCTTTGAGTACGGAACCCTAAAAAACACCCCGTCGAGGAGATTGCGGCATCGGCATGGTCCCCAGACCCCAATGACGCTGACTGCGTTAACTCCCTGTATCGCGAAAGCAAATAAAATAGGTACTAAATGGCACGGGACATAATTAATAAGGGTACCTACTGTACAAATCAGATTATTAAATTACAAATATTAACCCTTTACCTACGGGTGTCAACCAGAGTTGCCAGTACGGCAACACAGCTGCATTACGGGTGTCAACTATAGTTGATCGAAGTAATGGTCATGTTCAATATTTTTTTTAATCAAAACGAGACCTTATGTCTTGGTAATAGCGGTCACATTATGCATTGGGAATAGTCTAGATGCAAAGGAAAAAATATCATAATGTTTCGGTAGATGGCTCTGAAATAAACATATTTAAAAAAATACCGCTTTTTTGGTGTCAACTGGGGTTGACACCCGTACTGCAGAAGTGCAAATAATTCAACTCAATATAGCGGACAACAGTGTTTTTGTGAGAGTACGGCGTGGGAGTGTTTGGAGTGTTATTTTTAGTGATTGATATTTATGCATTATTTTTATAATTATCATTATTTAAGTGTTTATTTGTGTTAAATATACTATAAACTAATGTTCTTAAACTTTAACTTGTGAAATCCGCGAGTAGTAACTTAAAACTCTTCAATTTCTTAGTGACTGATTATATTGCTTGATATCAGAAAAAATAGTGAATATTATTACTCCAAGTGATTATTTATGGATTAAACACATTATACTTATTTTGTGTGTGAAATTTCAACTGTGTAGCTGTAATACTTCAAAAGTTTCAAGTAAGTGAAATTATGCCTAACCACTGACTCTCGCCAAAACATACCCGTATTGAGCGATGACGGCGTCATTCAAGCCCCCGTAGGTAAAGGGTTAAATTCACTCCGTCTGTAAAAACCCACAATTGCTAGAAGTTGCGATGAATTTTTTATTTAATGTGGTTATCTTAATTTATTTACTAATGAAAAAGACCCGGTTCTAAATATAAAATACCCGTTTAACTTTTCCCCGGTAACTAATGTCACGAAAGGTACCTACTTGCATATATTTGGTTTGACATTCAAAGTCCTTCCATAAAACTGAAACTAAAATGATGGAAACGATAGTTTTATTCGGTGAGCATAGTCTGACATTTCTGGGTCCTCGCGATGTGACGTCAAAGGGAATGTGGATTGTTTGATGTTTTCCCTATAATCAGTTAAGTTTTAATGCAGTTTCTAAAGGAATAGGTGTTTGGATCAAATTAGAATTGATTGATAATTATACTCGACAGCTTTTAATTTTGTTAGGGAAGTTGTTTGATTGACACATGAAACAGCGCCAATTTCTTTGAACTGGGAACTTAGTATTTTCACCACCAAACTTCGTCACAAGTTTAGGTAGATAATTTCAAAACAATGGTTAGTACAGTCAGAAGCAGATGTAGCTAAGCGGGCATGTTGTTTAAAATGACCTACACATGCTCTTAATTTTTTAAGAATAAAGTCGTGTGCATTTAATTTTGAAGACCCGGCCCGCTTAGCTACTTCTGCTGCCGACTGTACCAGCCTGAGCATTAGTGAATATTGCCTATGGACGCTTGCAGCCCTATATGCTTGCATATTTATATAATTTATTTTTAATATAATTGTATTGACACCGATACAATTGTATTGTATCGATGAACACCGGCAGCACGCACGAAAAAGTATGACTCAATGTTCCGTTCCGCCTGAGAAGAGCGTTCGGCTTTATGACGTACCTTTCACCTAAAATTATCGTCCGTAAACCGACTTTACAGACAACCAATTTTGTACAATTTATTTTAACAATGAAAATGTATTTACCTATATTATTTATTTTTTGACGTATAATGTACTTTATCTATTATAAATAAATGAGTGTATGAGTATGACATTGTGTCACACGTCTCATGACAAATTTAAATAACATATGAAATGGTTAAATAAACTACTTAGTTTTACGTTAATTTACGAAGGACGGCGGTCTATAGTAAATTTGACATTAACTGTCAAGTTTACTATTGCCTGCCACCGCAGACCACGCCAGTATGATTCCGGCCTTGAACATTTCTGTAGTTAACATTTAATTTGTTGAAATCATCATTGAGTCTATAGTTTATGTTTCCTGTAATTAGATCTTCAATAGTAATGAGGAATCTAGAGCCGGCCATAATCGGGCAAGAGAAACTAAAACATTCTCTTTGATTCCTTGACCATATTTAAATTACTACGCTCACTTTGTACTGTATTAATCCAAATTATTTACATAGAAGAGCTGAAGCTTCTATAATTATCTAAGGCACCTAGGTAATTGTGTTATATCTATATCTCTGAAGAGATTCACCATTTTGAATTATTCAGTCGCTATATTGTTCCTAACTTGGATTGCTTGGAGCTGAGAGTTTATTTAGCTAAACGTTGGGTTGAAAATGGTTTGATATTTATCTCTTCATTTTATTCACATTTTAATAATTATGTTTCTCGTGCTCTTTCTGGCGGCTTCAGCGCCTGCTAGACGTTCGCCAACAAGCCTCCGACGGCGCGACCTTCGTCGGTGGTTTGTGAGTTTTCTGGCTAGACGGTCGGCCGACCACGCTACACTCGTCGCGGTCGCTAGAGCGCGCTCGACGACTAGGACACCCTTGGGTCAAGCAAAATTTACCATAGCACACCCAAGGTCGCTCTGTCGGACTGCAGGGGCTTTAGCCACGACAGAGACGCGAGAGACAGTGGCGCCAGTGGCAGCGGTGCGCCAGAAGTGGGAGTGAGAGATCAGACCGTGGCCTCTCGCTTCAGATTCAGATGATTTATTTGCTATTCGTACAAGTACATGCAAATACAATTAATACAATTTTAGGTACACTCAATAATACAATTATAGTTATAATAATACATTTTAAAATTAATTACTTTTTCTAGATACACATTAATAAAAGGACACATTTACATTGGATTTTATTGGTTACATTATTTAATAGATGTTATTTGAGATGTCAAGGGCATTGGCGAAAAATTCTTTAATTGTATAAAATGGTCTATTAATGAAATATTCTTTTAACTTTCTATCAAAAGTTCTCATGTCTGTACATTGTTTGATATCCTGACTTATTTTATTAAAAAAATTTAATGGCAATATTGTTAAAGCTGTTATTGAAATGGACAAAGTTAGGTTTAGTTAGAGACAGTTGACTATTATTTCTAAAATTAAAATTATGCATTTCTCCAGCTGTAGGATAGAGATTCTTATTTAAATAAACATATATACATATGTGATACAAGTACATTGAAATAACGGTGAGGATTTTGTGCTCTATAAACAAGTTTCGATGGGTGTCAGGTATGCATTTGCATCCAGAAATAAGTCGAATAGCCTTTTTCTGTAGGAGTAAAATAGAATTTATGTTTGTACCGTTGCCCCAGACTTCAATACAATACCTTATGATACTCTCGAAGTAGGAAAAGTAAACAGTTTTTAATATATTGGTGTCAGCTATTTTTGAAAGACTTTTCAATGAGTAACACGCACTAGCCAATTTTTTACACATATTGCTTATATGAATGAATGAATGAATGAATGTTTCTTTATTTCAGGCAATAAACCCATTACTACATTACAATATATATGATACAAAGAAATAAAATAAAATAAAAATAAAATCCTTAACTAATACAAATACGTACAATCATTTGCGATTCGGGTGCCGATGCGCAGATAACCAATGCAGGAAGATTGCATTTCGGTACAAGTTGTTACTGACCGTCTCAATTAGCACATTATTAGAAATGCGTATTCTTTGCCAGAACGACGCTATTCAATTTCTAATAATGGCATAGAAATCGGGTACCCTGGCGTCAGCAAACATTGCCGATGCACTACAGAATCGAGGACTGAATATATGACTATGCCACCTCAGATAGGGGTCAAGTTCTACTCCCAATAATCGGATACATTCAGATTTTTGTATAGGCACGTCACAAATAAGATCAGTGCTCCTAGAACTACGGCGAAAAATTATGTAAAAACTTTTTTCACAGTTAACCCTAAGACCATTGTATGAAAACCAGTTGTCGAGTTCATTCCAGCATTTTTTTATAATTATATTAAATTCTAGGACAGTAGGTGTACTTAGGATGATGCTGGTATCATCCGCGTAGAGATACGGTGTACCCTGTGTTAAATAATCAGGCAAATCGTTTATAAAAATAAGAAACAACAATGGGCCAAGGACTGAGCCCTGATGTACCCCATATTTTATCGTACCCTCCTCGGAACGAGTGGCTCGATCAGGATTACTACAAGCTATTTCCACGTATTGAGTGCGACCTGTCAAATACGATTCAAAGAGTTTGAGGGCTATGCCGCGTATACCGTAGTATTCAAGTTTGTTGAGGAGTATTCTGTGGCTGACACAGTCAAATGCTTTAGTCAGATCACAAAACACTCCCCCGCACCTGTGACCGTTATTCAGATTACGCATAACTTCGGTGACTAAGTCTATTACAGCTTTTGATGTATTTTTCCCTTTTCTGAAACCGTACTGATGTGAAGTGAACAGATTATTCTTTTCAAAGTGACTTTCTAATCTAGTAGCTAAGCATTTCTCAAATATTTTAGAAATAATGGATAAGAGAGATATTGGTCTGTAGTTATTCAGTTCTAAACGGTTTCCTTTTTTAAATATTGCGATTACTTTTGCCTTTTTCAGTAGATTGGGAAATACTCCTTCTTCTAAACAACTGTTAAATACTATGCATAGCGGTGTACATATTAAATTTATATTATCTTTTATAAATTTTGTGTTCAAGTTATCAGGTCCACAAGAGTTACTATTTTTCAGGTTTTTCGTTATTCTAATTATTTCTGCGTCAGTTATGGGATTTAGAAATATTGAACTGTAATTTTTTTTCTTTAGTGTCTGGAGAATTATCAAGTGTTGCCTATCATGTGAGTTACATGTTGTCTTTCCTACACTTAAAAAGTAATTATTAAAGGCCTTTGCTATGGTCTTTACATCTTCTGTCTTACCAGTTTCAAGTTTTAAGGTTAATTTAGGTTGTGGTCTGACACATTTTCCTGTATTGTCCTTAACTAAATTCCAAATAGTTTTGACCTTATTCTTTGCGTTAGATATAGTTCGATGCATATGTATTTTTTTAGCATGAACTAAGACCGTTTTAAATGTGTTCTTATATTTTTTAAAGTGCTCAATGAAATTTTCATTATTCACATTTCGCGATTGTATCAGCATTTGACGTTTGACTTTGCTGGATTTTTTAATGCCCTTCGAGAGCCATCCGTTACTTTTATTTCGAGACTGGACCTTTTTGAGTGGAAAATGTCTATCAATTAGTGGAAATAGTATGGTATAAAACTGATTTAATTTACTATCACAATCATTATTAGCAAATAACGACTGCCAGTCGATACATTTAAGACTGTCCTGGAATTTACTTGTGGCTTTTTTGCTGTAGACACGTTTTTTCATAACTTTCTGTAAATCATGTTTCTTATTCTCTTCTTATTGTCTTCGACGTATGGCTTGCTGGTGCCGCGTGCTGCCGCTGCCGCTGCAAGTCGTGTCTTAACCTAAGTACTTTAAACACAACCCTGCACGTGTCCCCTAGGTGGTAGGTACTAAAGAGTAACAAACTCAAAATCTACCTTAAGGCTCGACCTTTCAAATTTTCGTAAAAATTAGTTGTTTAGTTAGTAACCATTTTATTCCTTAAGACGTAATAACTTTCGTCGGAAAAAATATATCATAATCTGCAAGATATGAGAAATAACATAGTTTTCGTGGAAATCCATTTTAACAAAAGAAAGTAGAGAAAAAATAATCTAAAGTGAACCCTATTATTTCACTTGTTACCATTTTACTGCTCCATTTCGTATCAAAAAAGATGAAATTATATAATCTTATTCATAAAGTAATGAACAAAAACTTTATTTTCTTACTGACTTAAATTTCTTCTCGTTTTCTGTAATATTCCTGAAAACATGATATCCGCACTTCGCTCACGCGTATGCTCAGTGAGAGGGAGCGAAGACCATGAACGTGCGGAGCCTTAAGCTAAGGGCCTACCGCGAAAGGCATTTGAAGTTTTCCCTCTCTGTCATACTTGCGAGTTCGTACGTAAGTGGGTTGTAATGTTCTAGCTAAATGAAAGGATCCGCACAGAACGGCGCGGCGCGGTGCGGTATTCTGTGCGGACCCTTTCGTATTAGCTCGATCATTACAACCGGTATCGCCTCCGCGCCGCACCGTGCCGCTCCGCCGCCGCTGTCAGTGCGTTTCGGCCTTAACTTACGCACGAAACGTTACACAATCGACCACTAGAAATAAAATTCATGCATAAGTAAGTAGGCAAATGCTCGTGGCATTGAAAGGTCAACAAACTGCTATGTTAAAAATTCGTTCGCCAAAGTTTTAAAGCAAAAAAAGGTCGAATCATCCCCTAATGTCCACGGTCGTGGGTAATTAGACCTGACCTGACTGCCTAACTCTTCCAATTAACGCGAATGACACCCCTGCCGATAGATTCTCTTTATACAAAACGATTTTATGAGATTTAAAGAGTTAAGTAATGAATGATTGATGAGAATTATGAGTTGCATGAGAGTTCGAGGAGATAATCCTTTATTTTATATATTTTTTTTATCAGGTAAATCTATTTTAAACTCTGTCATTTTTGACGATGTATGAAACTTGAAATATATCTTAAAACAATCTTTGAATAAATAAATGTCTATAATCTTAAAACATAGATACTTATATTATTTTGATAAATACGAGTATATCGTCGACAGTACCTAGCAATTAAGGTACCTAAGGGACAAAATGCGGTTTTTCATGAGAGTCCGACCATTTTTTTTTCCGTACTAAATCAATCTAAACTTTTTTGGGTCCAGTAGGTCAATCACGTAACGCATTGTACGCGCGTCTGACAGTAAAATCACAATCTAACTGTCATTTTTCCATATAAAATTGACATTTAGACCTTACAGACGCGCGTAAGAAAAGTTACGTGATCGACCCACAGTATTACTTAAATTCTTGATTGGTTGGTCGGTAGAAATGCGACCTGTAAAGGAAAACAGCTGGACAAACGGACATACGACAGAATTTTGGCCCAAGCTGAAACAGAAAATATAGCAATACGCAGACTTCGCCGGATTCGGCGGTACATCATTCACGTCTGCCGCGCATTTGGCGCGTAGAAGTGGATTTCAATGCGAAATATATAAATAAATACAGCGTATATTATCTAAAATAGTTTTAAGAAAATAGTTGAGATGCTGACTTAACTTATATATTTACTGTGGAAGTATGTTGTTGTTGGTTTGAAGGTTAATCTGTACCAATAATACTTCTTGGAATCTGACAACTAAGACCCAAGTATCCAGACTACACGTGCCGCCCGCACCACCCTCTCCCCTTTACCGCCTCTAGCTTTAATCCATTTGCATGAGAAATACCTATTTTCAGCCGAAATCCTACATTTCTCGAGGTTCATTTTAATGCACGCATAAAACAAAATGTTCAGTTGAAACGAGTGCCCTTCGGACTCTCGAGCGCAGATTCTCTTTATGTTTTGGCGAATTACAGTTAATGTTATTCTAGATAGTGAAGCCTTATGCAAATTTCTTGGGCCGTACTTGTTTTAATAACTAATATGAACACCATCTTTAACATGATGTCATCATTGGCGATGTCACGGCTTTAACGTAGACATAGTGAGTTTCGTGATTACATCGAAATATCACAAGGGAAGAGCCACTGTAGCTGAGAGGTAAGGCATATGACTTTAAATCTGAAGGACTAGTTTTTTTCAAAATCATATGTACAAAGTAACATTTGATATTTAAAAGCACCAGATTAAAGTTTATATTTGGAGCATTGCTTTATAGGGGAGTGAGTCGTGGACTGACCCAGAGAGACAGAGAACGACTAGATGCCTTCAAAATGTGGTGCTGGCGAATGATGAGCTGCACGGAAAGAAAGACGAACGAAGAGGTTTTAAGGATAGTAGGACAGAAAAATTGTTTGCTAGGATGTATTAAGAATAGGAGAGGCAAGATGGTTGGCCACCTGATACGGCATGACAGCTTCTTTTTAAACATCCTAGAAGATGAAAACAAGAGAGGCAGCGGAAGGCCTAGGCTAACATAGTTTAGCCAAGTAAAGGATAAAGGTGATCTCGAGTCGTATGAGGAAGTCAAGAGGCTGGCAATGGACAGAGAAAAGTGGCGGTTGGAATGATGATTTAACAGTGGCTGAGGAAACCGGTCTAATACCAATAAGGTCTAGGTTTTCCTCTGGGTTGGAAGGTCAGATGGCAGTCAGTTTTGTGAAACTAGTACCTAAGCCAAATCTTGGGATTCGGTGCCAAAGCGGACCCCGGGCTCCTTTAGGGGCACAACCGGGAATAACGCCAGGAGGATGATGATCGAAATATTACAAGGGCCGGTATTCCAATGGAGATATTACACAAAAAAGGACATATTCTCACTTTCAGAATGACAGAGATCACAGTGGGGATGTCAGGACAATTTTCGATGAAAGCCATGTGGCTTTCATCGAAAATTGTTAATGGAAAAGTCTAGGAGAGGCTCCAGTGGTATATATGGCCATGAGGAGAAGAGGCTACCAAATAACGTAGGAAATCTAGCGGTAAGATACAACTTTCTGTCTCTGGTCGAAGATCCAGGGGCAGAATTAAAACAAAGTTGGAAGATGATGTGCAAAAGAACATAATAGCGAGTCAGGTATATGAAGACGATGTCGAGGATAGAGCGAAGTGAAGAACAAGTGATAGCTGAGCTCACTACCATGGGGGAAACCTAACTACGAAGATAAATGAAGATTGATAATATATATATATATATATCAGAAGCCTTAATTAAAACGTCATGAATAAAACCTCACGTATCATCATCAAATCAGCCGAAAGACTTGCAGTGCAGACCATAGGCCTCCCCCTAAGGCGTAAACCAAACAGAGACGGCATACGGTGCAGGCATTTTTTTTTTTTTATTTATTTCCACACTTACTATTTTACACATTTATTATGCCGCTTCAAACCATTGTAGACCTTAATACAATGGAATAAGGTGCTACTAAGGTACTAAGGACACGTATTTTAAATTATACTGAAGCGGCGCAGCGGAGGTACGCAAGCGACGTGCCGCTAGGAGTCACAACTGAAGCGTCGCGCAGGCGGCACGGCGCTTGCTATACAGGACGACTATTATTTACGACAGCAACAAAAATGCGTGATAATATTGAATTTAATATACAGTTCTGCGAAATTGTCGAACAATATCTGGTTGTTTACGATTTTAGCATGTGGAGTACAGTAATAGAAATGTACAAGATAAATTATGGAGCGAAATAGGATTAAAAGTCGGCGCAACAGGTAAGCAAAATATCTATTATCTTCTGATAATTTCCACACAGGGTGGATCCAATATCTTCTGTACCTCTGCACATTAATGACTTGCAGCAAAGCAAGCGCATCTTCGTCATCTGAAGAGGAAGACATGCTATCGCAACGAAATCAGCCTGTATAAGGCGTAAACCAAACAGAATGGTTTTAAACAACCAGCCCAACAATAAATTGACATCCCTAGGAAGGATAATAATAATAAAAAAACCGGCCAAGTGCGAGTCGGACTCGCGCACGAAGGTGCGCGAACATCTGTGAAAATTTTTGCTGGAACTATCACGGTATCAGTGAGATACAGCCTGGTGACAGACAGACGGACGGACGGACGGACGGTCGGACGGGCGGACGGACGGACAGCGGAGTTTTAGTAATAGGGTCCCGTTTTACTCTTTGAGTACGGAACCCTAAAAAATACACAAGATTACCCCGTCGTGTTTTGGTTCATTGGTTACTCATCTGCTGGTAGTCGTCGTGTGCAAAAAAGTACAGTCGGGAACGAATTATTTTTTTATTAGAAACTTATATAAACTTTAATTTTAATTTTTAAAGTAGCATCATAAGTGAAATACAAAATACAAGCCTGTATTATACCCTCTTATCTTTGGTTCGTTGACCTTGCGCCGCAGTCCTTTGAGGCTGTACTTAGCAGGGGCTCTTTGTGGTGCTACCTGGCGAAACTCTCATCATGCCTTTGAAAGCCGTGCCCAGGAAGAGCTACTTTAGTAGTTTTACGTATCGTGGATAACAGAGACTTTTAAGACTGGGGATATATGAAAATTCTAAGTATTTTTATGTGCAAATACGTACTTATATGTAATTAGCAGAGTCTGAAATTATGGTGGCATTTTTGAGCGTTCATAGTCAAGCTTCTCCCTCATTCACCGACTTCGTAATATCGATGTAAAAAGCTTAACATTTTACGATTTTTTGTTTGAAAAACGTTAGGAAGACGATGAATTATTCCTCAATTATTTGTAATGGAACGTAAATACGATTTATTGCCTGCAATTAAGTACATAACAGAATAAGTTGTTAAATATCTATTTTGAAATTACGTACGTATATCGCTATAACCAACGTGCCAGGGATTTCTCATTTGGAACACCTAATTATGCGCCCATTCAGTAGGGTAATTGCGTAACTTTCCAGACGACTGTTGAGGACATCTCAGCTACTGCATGTTGTTAACCTCTATTTTTAAGTTTTTATGTCTTGTATGTATGTGATCCATATTTTGAGGTGTGCAATAAAGGGTATTTGTATTGTGTCTTGTATTGTTGTCCTAACGCGCGTAGGCATAGCACAGTAAAATGCAACCAAATATAAATTAGCATTTCCAAAAGGGGCATGTAAATGGGCAATTGCAATTCAATTTCGTCGTGCCACTTCCAGAGAAAGTGTGATAGTTTGCTAGCCCCTGTAACTCGAACTATGACTAAGTATATCTCGTTTATCTATAGTTTTTAATGAATGCTAAATGAGGTAATAATTCAATACAACAGGGATTAAATTATAAAACCACATTTGGTAAAATATAGTTAGACATAATTAAATCAACGTATGCACATAACAAAAACTTAATACTTAAATATTTATGTACTTAAACTGCCGACGCACTCTAGAGAATAATATTTCACACATGTTTTGAGTGGCTAAAATTTATTACAATGCAAACTTAATTTGTTACTGTAATCGTGGAAAGCAAATGTATTTCATTCAAAATTAAACCTTATTACGAAGCAATAACGGACTTCATAACGTCCACATCTTGTGGAGCAATTGCAATCTTGATTTGTGAAGCCTATGGCTTGGCGACATAAACAGTACCGACACTAGGAATATGATCCATAAAAAGACAAATTTAATATTGCTGTCAAATCTGAGATAAGCGTATGATTATTTAAATCAAAATAAACCTTATCACTATGACGATACGAAGGTGGTCGAATTGGTATATTTTGCATAAGACGGCAGAAAGTGCTGGTCGAACACTGTTCCTTGATGATGCCGCAAAGTGCCGCGTGAGATTGTTTTGTACAAATTTAATTATGGTATTGTATTAGTCGTATTTAATGAAGAGAATAGAGTCTAAAATAGATTATGCAACTAATTTCAGACGTGAGCTTAAGGGGGGGGCCGGGGAAGCTTTCTGTAACTCGTAAGGCAGGATGCTGGACATTCAAATCTTGGAGCTTGAGGGTATCGGTCGGGGATCTCTGTCGAAGGAAATAGGTCTCAATCTAGGATACCTAAGTTGTGTCTGGGCATGGATTGTGCTAGTATTTGATTGCGCTGGTTTAGTCTTTGATCAGACACAACATATGGTAATTTAAAGGGAGAATTCAATTCGTAAATATTTATTGTACTTACATACTTAATTTGGTGGTTTAATCTCAATTAAATAGTGGAAATTTTAAAGTTTATTGTGAAGTTGATTTTTAGTGAATATCTTGCTGTTAATACTTTGTGTTCAAATAAGAGTGGTTAATAGTGATTATTTTTGACTAGAGTTAATTGGTTTAAAGTATAATAGTTTGATGGAGTTTGCTTTAATTTAAATTAGTGTTTTAATGGGGTTAGGAGAATCTTGACTGATACTTTCAAGCCATTCGTTTTTAGCTATATTTTGGATTGACATTGAAGCTGGATCGAGCCTAAATTCATAACGTAGACAATCATAGATACTTTATTGTGAAGGCGAGAAGGTTCAATATTGTGTGATTGTTTTACATAGTACTGAACAATTTTGATCCTTATTAGATTTTGAGGTTATTTTGGAAAGTTTTATTAATATTTCGAACCAGATCAATGCCTTGATTGGATGTCAATCTAACATTGTACACGCTCCCTAACGGTGCCAACAGCGTATACAATGGGATCCTGTTAGAAGTAGGCCAGGCTCAGAGATACCTGGCACCGTCTCCTTTATTTGCATAGATGGTGTAGCCTATCATAAATGGGCCTCTTCCTTGGCTTAAGGTTTGCCGCAGGACTGAAGCGAGAGGTCGCAATTTAAAATAAGTCGACCGCTTGAATTTATTCACTCGTTAAGGTTTTGTGTGTGCTTAAGGCTTGGGTCTTTTATTGAATATATATTTATATGTTATACACACGCGATAGGGAGTGCATTTCACAGAACCTTGTCCACGGACCGTTGTGAAATGTACATTACACCGGCTATAGGTTGCCTTCTCGGATTAGCCTGCCGAACGATTTACAGCGTAGATTCCTAGCTTAGGTTTTACACATCACATAACACTAATAAAAGTAATGATGGGAGTTTTGCATACAATAGCCTAGGGTCTAGTGGTAGGAAGGATTAGGTATAAATTCATACGTGGTATTAGGGACTTAGGAAACAAGGTCTATTCATCCACTAATATTAATTTGTAGGATTCATTTGATTATTATGAGTAGAGAAATTAATGGTTGGTCTTAAATGAGGAGAAATGTAGAGTTTGTGTAGTTGAATGTGGCATTCAGGTATGGTAATATAATTTTATATTCTATTTGGTTAGGGAAACAGTTTGGTTTCGGAGAAAGAAGCAAAACTGTTATAGGGACCAGTGACAGGCAGAGCAGATCGCTGATGATTGTAGTTACGGGCGAAATAATACCCTTATAACTACTAGCTATTTCGCACTTAACTATTTGTGGAATACACATTCGATTACAATAAATTCGATATTTCAAATGCCTACACATCACATAACACTAATAAGTAAAAGTAATGATGGGAGTTTTGCATACAATAGCCTAGGGTCTAGTGGTAGGAAGGATTAGGTATAAATTCATACGTGGTATTAGGGACTTAGGAAACAAGGTCTATTCATCCACTAATATTAATTTGTAGGATTCATTTGATTATTATGAGTAGAGAAATTAATGGTTGGTCTTAAATGAGGAGAAATGTAGAGTTTGTGTAGTTGAATGTGGCATTCAGGTATGGTAATATAATTTTATATTTTATTTGGTTAGGGAAACAGTTTGGTTTCGGAGAAAGAAGCAAAACTGTTATAGGGACCAGTGACAGGCAGAGCAGATCGCTGATGATTGTAGTTACGGGCGAAATAATACCCTTATAACTACTAGCTATTTCGTACATAACTATTTGTGGAATACACATTCGATTACAATAAATTCTATATTTCAAATGCCTACGATATAAAGGCAAATATATAGAGAAATAGGCGTTATATACCATAAATTGCCTGTATTGTTAAGTTTATATCACAGCAATATTGAAATAAAAAGGTTTGTCTAAGTTTGTTTCGGTATTTCTTCTTATTCAAACCGTCAGGTACGAAATACTGGTAGATTCGCTCGTAGAGTCTTAAACTCATGAGGTAACTAGGCAGGTAAATAAGGTAGGATCATTCATACTCCATCCTAAGCAAGAAAGTAGCTTTGTGTGAGTAAAAGATTACCACACAACCCGTCGCTAAGACTTTGTTCAAAATATGAATACATAGGTTGAATATTAGTATGTTTAAGGTGTCAAAATAATCAAGATAATAGAAAATCTAAGATCTACGATCTTGCTTATCCGAATGATTAATAGGAGGTTGGTGTAAATTAACAAAAACATATAAAATATTTATATTAATTGATTAATAGGAGGTTGGTGTAAATTAACAAAAACATATAAAATATTTATATTAATTGATTTGACAGGTACATTATTTTGAATTAGGATGCAGTAGGTGAACGAAGGTATAGGTAGATATATAGAGAGGAGTCAAGGTCCAATTTGCTACACATAAAAGAATTTGGGTTGTTCGGAATAACGTAGTAGTAGAGATCAGATGGCCAATATTATTTTTATTATTATTATTTATTTAATAATTAGTAATTAATTTAAAGGGGGGGGAAGTTACATTTTGGTGACGTGACGCAAGGATCTTCATATATTTATAATAAATGAAACTGTTTAGTTACATTTTGGGTAGGTCGGTTTCGGGATATTTCAGTAGCCTATTTTAGGCTACATTTTGCTGGCGTGGAATGGAAATGTGTGCATATTAGGACTTTGACTCTTCCTTCTAGTAAATTTAATGCAACAAGTAGTATAATTTATTGTTATAACTTCAAAATTACATTGAATAGGTAGTACAATTAATAAATATTTAGGGTTGTCTGGAGTTGCGCGCGTTCATGGGTTGCGATGATCGCTTGATATCGAACGGACCGTGCGCTCGTTTGCCATCGACGTAGCGTTCAGCAAATTCTCGTTGTTCTGTCGTAGGTATGTTTTATCTGCACCTGAAGTAAAATATAAAAAAAAAAGTATGTTAGTGTTTGAAGTTCATGACGTCATTTTCATAGTTGTACGAAAGGGTTTAGAGTCTAAAACTATAGGGGGCGTGTGGGCGTAAATTGTGTTTAGTATGTATGTATGTATGTGTAAGGTAGTTAAACAATGTGAAAATAAAGTTCGCAAAAGAAACAAATTTTAATTTTCTCATGTAACATTTTAGAGTCAGCAACGCACATGTGTTACCCTAGTATCAGTGGGGGCGTAGTCACGTTTCACGCCGAACGCGTGTAAATATTGGTGTTGTTTTTGTGGACACTGGATAACAGTTGATAAGGGATCGTGCGTGCATTGAGAACAAAAAAAAATTGGGTCACTGGTACACGCAGGTAGTCTCTGAGTTAAGAAAAAAGAAAAAAAAAAGTTGTCTTTGCCGTCGACTTTCGTCTGTTTACTTTTATAACTTACGAGTATGTAGAAATTTGCAAGCAGGAATTATAACGACATTAATAAGTCTTGAAGTAAATAATGTGAAATCGTTAGAAATATTCTAGAATTAAAACTATAATAATAGGGGCTAATATTTTAGTAACAAACTGGAGCGATCCTAGCGCGCCTACCGGCTGTGGATCGAACAACTGAGTGCAAAAGTAGTATTGATAGATTTCGGGCTTGGTGGTTCTTGGACGCATGCTAGATGTCGCAAGTGACACATGACATAAATATATAAGTTATCAAGGGTTTCAATTCAAAAAGATAAATAAATACATAGAATTATATAGAATATTTATCTTATAGTTTTTTTTTTGGGTTTATTTCAATAGTAATATTATCTAAGCTTTAAAAAATTAAGTAATATGATTTGGTTATTACCTTTATAACAGAAGAATTCACACATTCATATACAGCATACCGGGGTGAATATTGGAAATCAATAATCTCGCTTGCTTTGCTTTTTAATAACCTAGGGTATCATCATCATCATCATCATAGGTTTTCTGTAATTATAGCAAAAAGAAATATGAAACAGACATACAAAAAAAACATGTATAGAAGATTGGTTATTTTGAAGTTCTTGAGAATACTAGCAAGGGATACAATCGAGCTAAACTACAAAAAGATCATGAATAAATATAAATATAAAAGGAACTTACTTGCGTGATTGTGTTTGGACGCTTTCTCAAGTGCCTTATAGTTGTCCATTGTGAAGTAAAGTTTTTTTCGTGCATTCCATGTAGTGTTTGGTTCACTTGTGCTGAGAACTTTCTGTTACTAAAGCTTAAGATCATTGTTGTCTCATGGACTGAGGGATTCACTTATTACACTTACACTAAATTCAGGCAAAAGTACTTTAATTATTCTAGAATAACACTTGATAAGATCGTCGATCAAAATTATCGGTTCTTCATGTAAACAAAACCACAGACAAGGCAATCTGTACTTAGCAGATAAGCCGCGTCCGGACGTTCGTGATTTAGGTCCGTCTAGACAGCTGAGCAAGGTCCAGCTAAATCTTAGTCATCGTATTAGATTATTTTTCTCAAACGAAGATCGGAATAAAATAAAATAAACTTGGTACGTCTATTTTTAATTTATCACAAAGAATAATCATCGGTAAATGATGATTCATCATTACTATAAGTTAAGGGACGTTTAATCGATTATCTATGGTTCGATCAAGAGTAGTACTCGTGAATACTCTCTACAAGATGGCGCGATGTGTAGAAAACTTATTTTTATTTTCATGTATGGCAATACTAGGCGTCAACTAAGGGATTTTTTTTGGTGAACAGTTAAAAATATACATTCATATTTACAAGACTACCTATAGATATTTCTTGAGACATATTTAATTACTGAAGTTTTAATATAAAAAAATTCGGCATCACTAAAAATTGTAGTGAATATAAAAAAAAGGGGAATACTTTCCGAACGTTGCGTCCCAAAGTCGAGTGCAGGTACTACGAATGTCAAAACAACCAGATGTCGTTTTTACTTTTAAAAAGGTGTAGAAAACTTAGTTTTGTATTATAAATTCCAGTTTTGGAGCATAAATAGTAGTGTAATGAGACGGTTTCAACTAAATAACAATAAGTGTTTGAAGACTTGATTCGGTATCAATACATTATGTGGGTTTCACAGTACTTCCAAAGGAAATTAGTTTGTGAATAGTGTGACAGTTTTGTTTGTATCGTTTAATACAGATAGGTGGTTGATATTTTAATTGGTATCGATCGATACAAGTTATGAGAAAAAAATTAAACGGTGAATTTGACTTATGTCGATATGCAGCATAGATTATAATTAGAAATTAGACACTATAGGAACAACTTGTATAAATTATTAATGAATAGATACAAACAAATACGATTAGAAGTCAAAAACATAGCTCATTACATCAGATAGATCAAGCCAAGACAGATTGAACATAAATATTTATTTTAAATCTATAAGTAATTAATTAATTAAAATGAAGTCTGAATCTTAATTAGTAATAAGAAATTGGTGTCATAAAGTGTTGCAGTTATCATTCACCTAAAGAAGAAACATATTTTATTGCTTTCAATTTTATTTTTTAGATTATTGAAATTGAATGTTGTAATTGGACATTTTTATACTAAAAATAAATTACAAGGCATTTTATGTGCATTTTAAATGTTGTTGCATTGTTTGACATTCATTAAGGGAAAAGGGTTTAATTTTAATAATTATTATAAACAAATAAATAATTTGTAGAATCATCGGTGATAGTATGCATTGTTGCATTGATTACATATCTGGAATTTTGGCTACCTGTAACAATCTAGTGAACAAGCGAATGAGGAATTGATGTGAGTGCTTGAGTGTATGACAAATCTACTCGGAGATGATGAAAATTAGGTGAAGTTAGAAAAGAGTGTGCAGATTTGGGGGAACTTTTTGTGAAAATGGGTTGTTGCAAATAGACAAATATTGGATAGTAATCAACCTGGATTTGTTGGTATTTGGGGAAATCAAAATAACATATTAGTTAGTAAAAAACTTATCCGTAGGTTCAAATCGTATTACGATTAGCTCATTTCATGAGAGTTTTTACTGACTACACACTATACATACGCTGAGATTAAATTGGTATACACACCACATTTTGGAGAAGGATATTTGACATCGAATTATTTCAAAAATGAATAGTCGATGTACATTCAGTTTTTGAAAATGATTTTTTTTACTTCAAGGTTTTTAAATTGAGGGTTTAATGTAAAGTTTAGTTATTTTAATAGATATTTTCATAAGTTTTGGTCGATGGTGAGAAGTTATCTTTATAAGATAACAGTGGTTTTAATGATAAAAAGTAGGACTACTTTTCATCCTAGAGATGACATGTTCATCATAATATAGTAGCATAGTGGTACAATATTTGACATACAAGTTAAGTTTCGTTTTCTAGAATTTTATATTTTTTTTAGATAATTATTAATAATTATCATAGTTAATCGTATTTTGAGCTTTAATGTTCTGATCGTCATTTCATTTTATTGTTGGATTGTATTTAATGATGGATGGTGATGTTGGGCCATTGTGGTGATAAATGGCGGATTAACTAGATTCATAAATGGACATTTTATATATTGGGGTGGAAAGGAGTCTGAAGTCAAATATCTCATTCAAACATGTGACACACTCCAAGAAAACTTGATTGAAAAAGGTGATAACGTATCGAAACTTGATTCGAATTTTAATTAATGAGAAATGAACATCTCAATACTTATATAAAGGTTTTTTCTGGTTTGCGTGGAGAGTCTTTGTGGAATCACTCATTTCCGAACAATGTGGATAGAATTGGAGGATGCCCAGCCAGATCCAAAGATTCAGTTTGATGCTGCAAATTCGGGGCGTTAGGTCCTATTAGTCTCACAAACTAGTACTTCGTGCAAATGGAAAAGATTTGGGGAAAGGATTTTCATGTATCATTATTGAAGTTCAAAGAACTAAGTTTTATACCGAGTCATTAACAATCAATGAGTATTGTTTAAACACACCTCACATAAACACACGTTTAAGATGGGGGGTTGCTACGCTAACAAATCTAGGAGATATTTTCTTTATAAATAGTAGTTCGAGGATTATCCGTGAATTACATGTAATTACACGTCTATTCCTCGAGGGGGCGAATATGTAACTCGAACTATGACTAAGTATATCTCGTTTATCTATAGTTTTTAATGAATGCTAAATGAGGTAATAATTCAATACAACAGGGATTAAATTATAAAACCACATTTGGTAAAATATAGTTAGACATAATTAAATCAACGTATGCACATAACAAAAACTTAATACTTAAATATTTATGTACTTAAACTGCCGACGCACTCTAGAGAATAATATTTCACACATGTTTTGAGTGGCTAAAATTTATTACAATGCAAACTTAATTTGTTACTGTAATCGTGGAAAGCAAATGTATTTCATTCAAAATTAAACCTTATTACGAAGCAATAACGGACTTCATAACGTCCACATCTTGTGGAGCAATTGCAATCTTGATTTGTGAAGCCTATGGCTTGGCGACATAAACAGTACCGACACTAGGAATATGATCCATAAAAAGACAAATTTAATATTGCTGTCAAATCTGAGATAAGCGTATGATTATTTAAATCAAAATAAACCTTATCACTATGACGATACGAAGGTGGTCGAATTGGTATATTTTGCATAAGACGGCAGAAAGTGCTGGTCGAACACTGTTCCTTGATGATGCCGCAAAGTGCCGCGTGAGATTGTTTTGTACAAATTTAATTATGGTATTGTATTAGTCGTATTTAATGAAGAGAATAGAGTCTAAAATAGATTATGCAACTAATTTCAGACGTGAGCTTAAGGGGGGGGCCGGGGAAGCTTTCTGTAACTCGTAAGGCAGGATGCTGGACATTCAAATCTTGGAGCTTGAGGGTATCGGTCGGGGATCTCTGTCGAAGGAAATAGGTCTCAATCTAGGATACCTAAGTTGTGTCTGGGCATGGATTGTGCTAGTATTTGATTGCGCTGGTTTAGTCTTTGATCAGACACAACATATGGTAATTTAAAGGGAGAATTCAATTCGTAAATATTTATTGTACTTACATACTTAATTTGGTGGTTTAATCTCAATTAAATAGTGGAAATTTTAAAGTTTATTGTGAAGTTGATTTTTAGTGAATATCTTGCTGTTAATACTTTGTGTTCAAATAAGAGTGGTTAATAGTGATTATTTTTGACTAGAGTTAATTGGTTTAAAGTATAATAGTTTGATGGAGTTTGCTTTAATTTAAATTAGTGTTTTAATGGGGTTAGGAGAATCTTGACTGATACTTTCAAGCCATTCGTTTTTAGCTATATTTTGGATTGACATTGAAGCTGGATCGAGCCTAAATTCATAACGTAGACAATCATAGATACTTTATTGTGAAGGCGAGAAGGTTCAATATTGTGTGATTGTTTTACATAGTACTGAACAATTTTGATCCTTATTAGATTTTGAGGTTATTTTGGAAAGTTTTATTAATATTTCGAACCAGATCAATGCCTTGATTGGATGTCAATCTAACATTGTACACGCTCCCTAACGGTGCCAACAGCGTATACAATGGGATCCTGTTAGAAGTAGGCCAGGCTCAGAGATACCTGGCACCGTCTCCTTTATTTGCATAGATGGTGTAGCCTATCATAAATGGGCCTCTTCCTTGGCTTAAGGTTTGCCGCAGGACTGAAGCGAGAGGTCGCAATTTAAAATAAGTCGACCGCTTGAATTTATTCACTCGTTAAGGTTTTGTGTGTGCTTAAGGCTTGGGTCTTTTATTGAATATATATTTATATGTTATACACACGCGATAGGGAGTGCATTTCACAGAACCTTGTCCACGGACCGTTGTGAAATGTACATTACACCGGCTATAGGTTGCCTTCTCGGATTAGCCTGCCGAACGATTTACAGCGTAGATTCCTAGCTTAGGTTTTACACATCACATAACACTAATAAAAGTAATGATGGGAGTTTTGCATACAATAGCCTAGGGTCTAGTGGTAGGAAGGATTAGGTATAAATTCATACGTGGTATTAGGGACTTAGGAAACAAGGTCTATTCATCCACTAATATTAATTTGTAGGATTCATTTGATTATTATGAGTAGAGAAATTAATGGTTGGTCTTAAATGAGGAGAAATGTAGAGTTTGTGTAGTTGAATGTGGCATTCAGGTATGGTAATATAATTTTATATTCTATTTGGTTAGGGAAACAGTTTGGTTTCGGAGAAAGAAGCAAAACTGTTATAGGGACCAGTGACAGGCAGAGCAGATCGCTGATGATTGTAGTTACGGGCGAAATAATACCCTTATAACTACTAGCTATTTCGCACTTAACTATTTGTGGAATACACATTCGATTACAATAAATTCGATATTTCAAATGCCTACACATCACATAACACTAATAAGTAAAAGTAATGATGGGAGTTTTGCATACAATAGCCTAGGGTCTAGTGGTAGGAAGGATTAGGTATAAATTCATACGTGGTATTAGGGACTTAGGAAACAAGGTCTATTCATCCACTAATATTAATTTGTAGGATTCATTTGATTATTATGAGTAGAGAAATTAATGGTTGGTCTTAAATGAGGAGAAATGTAGAGTTTGTGTAGTTGAATGTGGCATTCAGGTATGGTAATATAATTTTATATTTTATTTGGTTAGGGAAACAGTTTGGTTTCGGAGAAAGAAGCAAAACTGTTATAGGGACCAGTGACAGGCAGAGCAGATCGCTGATGATTGTAGTTACGGGCGAAATAATACCCTTATAACTACTAGCTATTTCGTACATAACTATTTGTGGAATACACATTCGATTACAATAAATTCTATATTTCAAATGCCTACGATATAAAGGCAAATATATAGAGAAATAGGCGTTATATACCATAAATTGCCTGTATTGTTAAGTTTATATCACAGCAATATTGAAATAAAAAGGTTTGTCTAAGTTTGTTTCGGTATTTCTTCTTATTCAAACCGTCAGGTACGAAATACTGGTAGATTCGCTCGTAGAGTCTTAAACTCATGAGGTAACTAGGCAGGTAAATAAGGTAGGATCATTCATACTCCATCCTAAGCAAGAAAGTAGCTTTGTGTGAGTAAAAGATTACCACACAACCCGTCGCTAAGACTTTGTTCAAAATATGAATACATAGGTTGAATATTAGTATGTTTAAGGTGTCAAAATAATCAAGATAATAGAAAATCTAAGATCTACGATCTTGCTTATCCGAATGATTAATAGGAGGTTGGTGTAAATTAACAAAAACATATAAAATATTTATATTAATTGATTAATAGGAGGTTGGTGTAAATTAACAAAAACATATAAAATATTTATATTAATTGATTTGACAGGTACATTATTTTGAATTAGGATGCAGTAGGTGAACGAAGGTATAGGTAGATATATAGAGAGGAGTCAAGGTCCAATTTGCTACACATAAAAGAATTTGGGTTGTTCGGAATAACGTAGTAGTAGAGATCAGATGGCCAATATTATTTTTATTATTATTATTTATTAATAGGTAGTAATTAATTTAAGGGGGGGAAGTTACACCCCACACCACGTACCCACAACACGTACTTCAACCCTTCCCCCAGACTTCCGACAGCCTCGACGAAATAACAATCAGAAGCAAAACACGAGCAAACCAAATACTACATTGTACTCTTTTGTTCAGTTACTAAGTCAACTTGGGAACCCACAATTGAACTTTTAATTGAATGATCAACTGCAATCTGACCTAACCTACGATACAATAAAGGAATACGTTTTAATTACGGTACTAGAAGAGTAGAAACTAGTATAGTTGTTAAAGTTCTTTATCTATCCAAATATCATAAACCCTTCATGATGCGTTCAAGATCCGCACATTATGACGACCATAAAAATATACCTACTGTTTTGTTAGAACAAATTTCTTATCTGTGAAAATGTTATTATTTCTAAATAATAACATCGATTTCGATACTATTATTTCATTCAAATTTCGAACATCTCTGAAATCAAAGAAATTTGATTTGACCTCTATTCTAATATCAGTCGAGATGACGTTTAGTTCAAAATGAATTGTCAATTTGCTTGCAAATTTGACAAATGTCGCACCGTAAGTAAGATATCGAACGATATGACAGTTGGATCCGACTCTAGTTTGTCTCTGAATTAAGAAAAAACTATGACAGCTGCCAGAAAACAACGCCGCGATGCCGGTCATAATGTGCGGCTCCTGAATGCATCGTGGAGGCTTATGATATGTGGATAGATAAAGTAGTGTATGTAACTGTACATAATTAGACATTAAGACACTCGTGTGATGTTATTATGAAACTCGCCTTCGGCTCGTTTCATAAACCCACACTCGTGTTTAATGCCCTTCATTAACAGTCACATAAACTACTATTTGAAACTCGTTAATGAGCTCACATAAGGCGTATGTATAAATATGTTCGTTATTAAATGGAAATACGTCTAACTACCAGAATGTAGAAAAGGTATTATATTTGTAAAACTAGTTTAGTCAAGTATAGGTGAGATTTTCTGAACTGGACTGATCTTCTTATCTTCAGAACAATATCATTTAAGTAACAATAACCCAGAAAGAGTCTAGTGAGCCGTTGGTTTTCCAATAAATAAATAAATAAATACGACTGTGTGATCGGACGCGTGCCATTTTTTGCACGAAAAGTTTTAGCGCCACATAAAAATGTTCATTGTATAATGAACTCTATTGCCTTATTCAATAGATTAAAAATGGATTAAAAGATTAAAAAAAACCCAGCGAGCCAGGTATAAGGCGCTGTGTAGCTAATTTGGCATTTATTGTAGAAGATAGGGTTCATTATTCAATGAAAATGAACGTGGCGATAACATTTCTTTTGCAAAATTTTGCACGCGTTCGCATACAATATTCATAAGCTCAGAACAATGGGCATTCATGAGCTGTGTTGAAATCGGTTTAACTATAGGTAGTGGCGCTGCCTACGGCACCGACGGTCCTGGGTTCTACTCCCGGTAAGGGCTAATCAATTTGTGTGTTGATCTGATCATGAATATTAGATTCTAAGCCTTGGCTATGTATTTATATCTATTAAATATATCGTCGTCTAGTGCAGATGCTCGTAACACAAGCCTTATTCAGCTTATGGGGCAAATAACGGCAGGCAGTGGTGCGGCAGCGGCAGTTACGAGCAAAATACTGCGCTGATCTCTCGCTCACACGTATGGCGTAGCTACCGCTGCCGCCAGTCGTGGCCAAGTCTGCTGTTAAATAATTATAAGTCCCTGGGCGACCGAGCTCTGTTCGGGTGAAAATGGCACCTATCTAGATTGATTTCTCGCCCCCGTAAACCCCTGTATTCCAAATTTCATCGAAATCGTTAGACCCGTTTCCGAGAACTTGATTGCAAATATATATATTGCTCGTTTAATAGTATAGGATATATGGTCAGATTTCAGTTTAAGACCAAGAATCCTAAAAGAGATGTCCTAAAAATGTGAACTTCTCAATTTTAACCTTGCACGTGCGCACATACGAATAACATGGTAATAACAGAAGTGAATTCCAATAAAATATGAAATATTTATTGTTAGTGCACAATAAAACCACGTGATAACCTTAATTTATAACTTAGATACTTTCGTCTTGAAGCACAAAATATGAACTTAAAAAGATAAAGTACAAAAGACGGTGACTTTTGTAGCTTCGTCTATCACAGAGAATGAGTTTTCTGAGTTACGAGCTTAGTTTGTGTTTCACAGAACCTTTTTAAAACTTTCATCGCCTTTTTGAAAGTCAGTAAAGCAGGCAGACGTCCAATAAACATAATGTCACGTAGGTACGTTAAGCCGCATTATACTTAAGGGGGTGCATCGGAAGTTATAGCCTGCTTTGAAACGCCGTTCTGAATTAAGAAACAATAAGGTCTGGTTTTCGGATATATGATCCTTGACTATGATATGATTGTTATCTGCCTCGATAGAAAAGCAACCCAAAGTTGTGCCTTTATTTTCTTTTTTTACTCAGCCTACTCAAACAATACAATATTTTACGACACAATCAAGTTAATACTATAGTATTTTATGTCATCTAAAGTCTCACTTAATGAAATGTGAATAAAACTTCACTAAGTTAGGTATTTATTAAAATTTGTCCATAAAAGCAGGGATTGTAACCGGTTTTTTGCAAAAACCTCGAAATAACCATATATCTCAAACTTTTTTATACTTCATATGTAGGACTCAGTTGTGTTTTGAGGTAACGAGTGCGTATTATTAGCTTGCCCAATTAGAAAATTAAATAATTAACAAAGAACGAAAAAAACCGGTTACAGTTCTCATACAAAAAATAACCGGTTACAATCTCTGCATAAAAGCCATTCCCGAAGAGTGTTGCATCTCTTTTTCTTGTGCGCGGAAGTCATTAGCGTATCTCTGTCAACGGGGCGTGGTTTTCCCGAATCGACTCGAATCAAGACATCCCCTTAAGGGTCCCCAGGACACTCAACTTTCCATACACAAATAGTTTGGTTCTCATAACATGAAACTTTTTATACACAGTGGGTTCTGCCATATAAAATAATTATACCTCGATGTAAAAAAAAAAAAAAAACGTTTACAATAAGTAGGGTAAAATAAAGCACTGCACATCCGTGCCGCCGTCCGAACAGGTCGTAATTTCGTATGAACTCTGTAGGGACTTACGGCCTTTTGGCTGGGGCGGTAGTGTAGTGTTTCGGTGTACCGTGTACCGCGATAATATTATCTTTTTTATTTACCTAAGTGAGCGAATCGCCAACAAACTGCTTTGCAGTTTGGCGAATCTTTAGGTTAAGTTACTAAAATTGTATTTTTTTGATTCCAAAAAAAAAATATATATATATCTAGCTCGGAAACTAGTTTCTGTTGCTAGAAATTAAAACAGAAATAAGTTTATGTTAAAAATAAAATTTTTGGTACAAACTTTTATTGCCGACTGTACTTTTCTGCATACCATCATCAACTACTCATTGAGACGATTCTGACAAGCCCAAACTCGATGGGGTTGTGTCGTTTAATTGCGGAGTTCCTATGGCCACCTTCCAGCTCCAGCATCAGATCAGCTCCATGCATTGCATTGCCATGCGATATACATGCAAAATTTCAGCTTGATCGGAAACCGGGAAGTGGGTCAAATTTAACTTGCAAGATTTGATTACAGACAGACAGACAACGGGACAGGTGAAACTAAATAAAAGCTTGTAAAAATAGAGCGAATTGTAGTGTGCGTCAGGATGGCGGGTGGACCTCGGGAATTTCAATTAAATGTTGACAGATATTTGGTACCTTCTGTGTACCTCTGTGTACCTTTAGTAAAATTCTGTGTACCTCTCCTGAAAACGAGCTATCTTCAAAATTAGGTCCACCCGCCATCCTGACGTCAGAATGGCGGGTGGACCTATGAAATATGTACAAAACGTACTTTTTTTTAACGATTTGTGTATAATAATTTGGTACCTTCTGTGTACCTCTGTGAACCTTTAAAAAAAATCTGTGTACCTCTCCTGAAAAAAAGCTATCTTCGAAAATAGGTTCACCCGCCATCTTTATATTACTTAGTACGTAGTCGGCCGCTCTGTCGACAGTATTTTAGTATACAAAACGAAACAAGCAATATTACATTTATTATACATGTTGAAAATTTATTACTTTTATACATGTTGAAAATGCTTGTTTAATGCTGATCTAATTACAATATAATTTACTTTAAAATTAATTAGTTTTTCACTTTAAAATTCTTTTTAACCTTTTAGGTAGCTCGATATTAGCTGTCGCACGAAGTATGGCGTGACTGAATTGAATAAAATATCAGAACTTATGTATTTGGACGTACCTACTTACTTAGTACAAAAATTATGATGTAGGTATATTTCACGCTTTTACTCGTACCTAGGTTCTTATCATTAAATCTTTCATTCATTTGCTCTTGTATAGAACTCAGGCGGCAAAGGACAAAGGCGGAAGCGAAACGACAGGACATTACGAGTACTTACCTAAGTATACTCGTAAATTATTATTTCAAAAATCTTAAAAATGTTTATTATTTTATATTGTCCTTCAATGTTTATTAAATTACGATACTTAAACCTAACTCTTGCCTATGTCTTGTAACCGTTGTCAATGCGATGCATGACGCGACGCGACTACGATTAAGGTGAGGCCTGTTCACGATCTGACAAAAAGATTGATGGTTGAGCTTTCAGTGTGAAGAAATAATGAAGAATTCTACTAGTCTACTACAGAAAAATTACTGTAGACTGAAAAAGAAACACAATAACTGAAAAAAATATTAAAAAACCGGCCAAGTGCAAGTTGGACTCGCGCACGAAGGGTTCCGTACCATTATCTATAAAAACGGCAAAAAAATTACGTTTGTTGTATGGGAGCCCCCCTTGAAAAAATATTTTATTTCGTTTTTAGTATTTGTTGTTATAGCGGCAACAGAAATAAATAATCTGTGAAAATTTCAACTCTATAGCTATCACGGTTCTTGAGATACAGCCCGGTGACAGACAGACGGACAGCAAAGTCTTAGTAATAGGGTACCGTTTTACTCTTTGAGTACGGAACCCTAAAAATGACTTGGTAGCTCTGTAAAAAAATCTTAAATATCACCATAAAAATAAACTTTTATGGTGATATTTAAGATTTTTTTAAACAACCATCTATGTTGTTTTTATAAAAAGGATAACTTTTTTGTTGTTCTAAAACAATAACCGGATAGATTTATAATAAATTATCTAATATTTCAAAAATCAATTATTAAGTAGGTGTAGGTACTTAAAAGTAATGTACTACACACTTCCGAACACGCACTTCCATCTCGCTCACGCTTATGCTCAGTGTGAGGGAGAGAAGACCGTGAACCGACATCGCCTTAAAGAGAACATAAGTCAGTATTTCAAGCGAATAATATTCTAACTTGCCTTTTTTAGGTTTGCGTACCCAAAGGGTAAAACGGAACCCTATTACTACGACTCCGCTATCCGTCCGTCTGTCTGTCTGTCCGTCTGTCACCAGGCTGTATCTCATGAACCGTGATTGTTAGACAGTTGCAATTTTCACTGATGATGTATTTCTGTTGCCGCTATAACAACATATACTAAAAAATAGAATAAAATAGATATTTAAGGGGGCTCCCATACAACAAACGTGATCTTTTTGGCCTTTTCTATAGATAATGGTACGGAACCCTCCGTGCGCGAGTCTGACTCGCACTTGGCCGGTTTTCAAGTTAGTACTATGTTTGGAAACGTGTTCCCTAAAAGCCATAAAGGCTTACATTTCAAAATTGGGTTCGTCTACCGACCTACTTCTAAACAGGAGGTACCGAATTACTTTCAGTAGCTAGCTTTCCTCGCGGCTCCGCCCAAGTAATACAAAGAACGGCAGATGGAGCCGCTATATTTAATACCGTTTACGTCCATCCAAAAGGTACTATTATACCAAATAATCGGTGTAGTTTGGGACTTTGTAAGCTTGTACTTTAGGGGTTAGTTTCCTGAACAAGGTACCTACTCATCTGATTTTTAATATGTGTCTCAGGTAAGTAGGTATACTTATATAACTTTCTGTCCACGCGGCTTCGCCCGCGTATTGCAAAGGATGCAGGCAAACCCGCGGGATAAAAAATAGTCTATGTCCATCTAGAAAGTTAATTCTATACATAGGTGAAATAATTTTTGAAATCGGATCTGATTCCTGAGATTAACCCCTTCAACATACAAACTTACAAGTTACAGTCTCAAAGACTGCTCCTCTTTATAATACTAGTACCTATACAGTGTGTCTCTGACTTTGGGGCTTTAAATTCAAAAGTCCATTATGCTCCTGAAATAGAACTACTTTTGTTCTACAACTTTTCAAAAATACGTTATTTTTGTATTTTCATTATTCCATACAAATGAAATAAAATGCTCAATGTACATCATCCATTAGTTAGTTTTCATACTTGTCAGTGTCATGGATGTCAAATAATGAGGCCGTGTTTGTAACATTGATGGTACAGTTAAAGTTCAAACACTACCAAATTATAGAAATGATAGTTATTTTACAAAGTTGCGGAACAAAAGTGGTTCAGTTTCAGGACCATAATCGATATTTGCATTTAAAGCCCCCAACGTCAGAGACACACTGTAGATTACAAAATTACTATCTAACAGAGATTTCCTGTTTATAATGGCTATAGGCTATATTTTATCACACAGCTACGGAAAGCTAAATAACGCTGGCGATGACGGAGCCAAAGGGATATATAGGTACTAATAATTAATGGATTATTAATGTGTCTGATTTTTAATGGTGACAAACAATAATAATAATTCATTTATATCAGGGCCTATTTACCAAATGCCTTAAAGACTTAACATGAGTACATACAATTATAAAAAATTAACAACTTAGAAAAGTTGAAAAGCCCCCGATATTTTCATTTCAAAGTTCAATATCACAAAAACGGCAGAACCGATTTTGTTGAAACGTAACTAAGAACGATCTCGATCACGTCAGCTTTCGGATTAAAAAACCGCATTCAAATCGGCCCAGTCGTTTAGGAGCTACGATGCCATAGACAGATACACAGACATTCATACACGTCAAACTTATACTTATAACATCCCTCTTTTTGCGTCGGGGGTTAAAAACATAGAAACTAATCTAAATTACTTCATTTAGGCGACATAGCGATGTGGTTCCGCTGCGTCGTCCGCTCCGATGTAGGAGATATACCTACATCCATACCAATATTAGAAATGCGATAGTACCTGACTCTGTCTTTCTGTCTGTCTGTCCCTAAGGATGGATGTTTGTAATACGAGAACAGAAGCGCCCGTAGAGCTATTGAGAAAAGGTAAAGCTTGTAAGTTTGTACCTTTGTAAACGAAGGAGTAATCTCCGGAACTACTCATTCAATTCCAAAACCTATTTTAAATAAAGGTTCATTAACCTTTGGGATGGTTATCATAGGCTATGTTTTATTCCGCAACTCCCCTTGTGTCCTTTGCTGCCTGAATTTGATTCAAGAATGAATTTAAAAAAATATGATGAGTAGAGAGATGTGTAGTTTCAGGGATTTATTACACGTACAAGCTAAGTCACCAATTTTACATCTTTGTAATATTAGTAAAACCATGAAATATATATAGGTAATAATAATTAGTAAAATAAAAAAATCCTGAGATTTATTAAATTTTGTCGCGCCATACTTCGTGCGATCTAACTGAGCTACCTTTAAAAATACAAGGAATTTTAAGGTGAAAAACAAATCAATTTTAAAGTTATTTATATTGTAATTATATCAGCATTAAACAAGCATTTGCAACATGTATAAAAGTAATAATATAATATTGCTTGTTTCGTTTTGTTTACTAAAATACTGTCGACAGAGCGGCCGACTACGTACGAAGTAAAATATAAGGATGGCGGGTGAACCTATTTTCGAAGATAGCTTTTTTTCAGGAGAGGTACACAGATTTTTTTTAAAGGTTCACAGAGGTACACAGAAGGTACCAAATTATTATACACAAATCTTTAAAAAAAATGTACGTTTTGTACATATTTCAAAGGTCCACCCGCCATTCTGATGTCAGGATGGCGGGTGGACCTAATTTTGAAGATAGTTCGTTTTCAGGAGAGGTACACAGAATTTTATTAAAGGTACACAGAGGTACACAGAAGGTACCAAATATCTGTCAACATTTCATTGAAATTCCCGAGGTCCACCCGCCATCCTGACGCACACGAATTGTAGATCGTTTTTCATACAAAGTCTCTAATCGATTAATTTTTTTCGATTACCATCCTACTCCTAGCGTTATTTATTACCGGTTGTATCCTAAAGGAGCCCGGGGCTCAGTTGTTTTCAATCATATTTCCATTATAATTTATAGCAACAGAAACAAGTTTCCAACCTAGATATGGCGGATAACATTCTGTATAAAAAGTTTCATGTTATATCATGAAAGCGGTCTCGTGGACTCACAGCTGTTTACTCAATTCTGCGCTCTATGAGGAAATCTTAAGAAGGCGCATATAAATATAAGGCGCCCCTGCCACCGCTCATATCAGCTTCGGCTCGTAAATCTCCAGCTTTTTCACATCCCTACGTATATAATAACATCTGCAAGTACCAGAACATTAAACAGCTTTCCACTCCTGAAGCTAGACGTATTGTAAAGAAATGGTTACTAACATTGTCATATGCTGAAACCGAGAGACTGGTTAGAATACCGCATACAAACTAAACCCTATAAAGCACACCCAAACACACACACATACACACACACACACACACCCACCCCCACCCCACACACACACACACACATACATACACACACACACATATACGCAAACACACTCGCTCCCATAATACATGTCAATAGAACTTAGTTTATATACCAACTCGACTAGTATTAAATAAATAAATAAATAAATATTTGCGGACAATCTTACACAAATCAACCTAGTCCCAAACTAAGCAAAGCTTGTACTATGGGTACTAGACGACGATATAGATACTTATATAGAGAAATATATACTTAAATACATAGAAAACATCCATGACTCAGGAACAAATATTCATGCTCATCACAGAAATAAATGCCCTTACCGGGATTCGAACCCAGGACCTCTTGCTTCGTAGGCAGGGTCACTACCAACTAGGCTAAAGCGGTCGTCTCGTCTCGGTATTATCTAAACTATATAACTAAGTACCTACATTTCCTTAACACTCCTGTAAATCTTGTTTTTTCGCACTCGCAGACTGCCAAGAGCTTAAGCCTAGTTTGGAGTCTGATGGATATACCCCATAATATCATGTATAACAAGTGTTTTTGTGAAATAAATCATTTATTATATTATTATTATTATGTTATTCCAGTATGCCGTTTTAAAATGTATGGAGTTTGTATGGAGACCGTGCTGGGCTGTTATTCTTTACGCGCTCATGCGTCTCACCTCACCCGTCGCGCCTAACGAAACTAGACCTCTACCTACGCTTAGTTACTACGAATCGCGGCGTCAAGTTATATTTGTGGGTGAGCGTTAAGGCACCGTAGGTTCATGGTCTTCTCTCCCTCTCACTGAGCATAAGCGTGAGCGAGATGGAAGTGCGTGGTCGAAAGCGCGGATATCATGTTTTTTCGGAATATTTCAGTAAACGAGGTAAATTTTTAAGAAATTTAAGTAAGTAAGAAAATAAAGTTATTGTTCATTACTTTATGAAGAAAATTATAAAATTTCATCACTTTAGATTTTTTTTCTCTACTTTCTTTTGTTAAAATGGATTTATACGAAAACTATATTACTTCTCATCATCATCCTCCTAGCCTTATACTCATACTCATACTCATACTCATTTATTCATAAAATATAAAAATTTACATGTCAAAAATAGAATTATAATATGTCAAATGAATTTGACTATTCAACTAGTATAACATAACAATATTTAGGTATGAGTAACAAAATGTCAAAATTAGAATTATAATATGTCACATGAATTTGATTATTCAATTAATATAACATAACAATATTTAGGTATGAATAACAAAATGTCAACAATACAATGATTAAAATTATTATTATTACCAATATTTTATACATACTCCTTAAAATTATAAAAAGCTTTATCAGTCAGCCATTTTTTTAGCTTATTAAGAAATGTCGCATCATTTTCAATATCTTTCAATTCGGAGGGTAATTTATTGTAGATACCCGGCCCTACTACAGACATTATTTTTGTTGATTTCATAAGTCGACAACATGTCGTGGCCAATGTGTTCTTATTCCTCTGAGCAAGACGCATGCTTATTGAAGTGTATTTTGGAATTTGGTGTATATTGCTTCTCACGTATTTTACTATGTAGAAGATGTATTGTGAGGTTAGTGTCATTACGTTGGCATCTTTAAAAAGTTGCTTTGCAGGGGTGCCTGACTTATTCCCGGTTGTGCCCCTAAAGGAGCCCGGGGTCCGCTTTGACACCTAATCCCACGATTTGGCATAGGCACTAATTGTACGAAAGCGACTGCCATCTGACCTTCCAACCCAGGGGGAAAACTAGACCTTATTGGGATTAGACCGGTTTCCCCACGATGTTTTCCTTCACCGAAAAGCTCACGGTAAATACTCCGTACATAAGTTTCGTAAAACTCATTGGTACGAGCCGGGCCTGCATGCCTGAACCACTAGGCTACCAAAACTATATTACTTCTCATATCTTGTAGATTATGATATATTTTGTCCGACCGGAAAATTGTTACGTTATTACTATCACTACATACTATAAAACAAAGTCGCTGCCCGCTGTCTGTCTGTCTGTCACTATGTATGCTTAGATCTTTAAAACTACGCAATGGATTTTGATGCGGTTTTTTTAGTAGATAGAACGATTCAAGAGGAAGGTTTATATGTATAATACATTACAATACGTGCATGTATTAAAAACCTATGCAAAGCCGGGGCGGGTCGCTATAGTAATGTATAAAATGGTTGTATAAACAACTCATTTACACGAAAATTTCAAAGGTAGAGCCGTAAGGTTATCTTAAAACAAGTAACAGAATAGCGGGGCATGGGACTCTTAAGCATGATTCCAATAAGCATGAGCATAAATTATATGTTTGTTGATTTTCGTTTGAAACTTTTAAAGGCATTATACGAGGTAAATAACTGAAATCTCTTTGGAGGAAACTTTATATTGTTTTCTCTCGTTGTGTGTTAGTTTTTCGTTGGATAAACAGTGCACTTAAAAGAATTGGGGTGAAACCGCTTTCAGTGTTTATTTTGAAAACCATACGTTGTTATATTTGAGTGGATTCTTTCTGCTTTTAAAATCGAATATACACACGTTTGAAACTAAGACCAAATAAAGAGAGTAACTTAGCATTACGAACAACAGTGAAGCTGGTTTTTAACCAAATTAGTTGACGCAGACATGTTTATGATACAAATTAAATTGCAAAGAACTGGAAATGTGTGATGATGACAGCATAGCAACACGTACTAAAGATCTTCTTTTCTTGGTCTTAGTGTGACTTAATTTCCATTCACGTTGTACTTTCGAGCGGTTTTTATTAACCTTTTTCTTTCAATTCTAATAAGATATCATTCAAGAATTATCTAATATAAAACACCCCCGGGTCATTCAGCATTCAAAAAAGCGTAATAATGTTCATTAAAAACATCCAAGACTTTAGACATTAGAAACAAATATTCATTCTTATTACACAAATATTTGTCCCTATCGGGATTTGAAGTCAGGGCCTTCAGCATCTAATCACGTTACCCATTAGGCTAAACTAGTCATTGAATCACTTCAAACTACTTTTTACTAGTAAATTTATACTAAGCAGAAACGTCCGCCAACGAAACATACTTCTTTACTTCTTTAACTTTTCAACTTTTTTTTGTTCCTAGGTTGCTATGGTTACGTCTCTTGCCACACAATTTTGTAACTTGTTTTAAGCTCACCTCAACGCTCACCCACAATTATTTATACCTTGACACCGCGATGCGTCGTAATTAAGCGTAGGTAGAGGTCTAGTTTCGTAACGGGTGACCGGCGGGGTGAGCCGCATTAACGCGTAGCGAATAACAGCCCAGAACAATTCTGTAACTTGTTTTAACCTCACCTCACCGTTCACCAAGAAATATATCTTGACGCCGCAATAAGCGTAGGTAGAAGTTTCACCCAGGCTGTTATTCTTTATGCGCTCATGTCTAACGAAACTAGACCTCTGCTTACGCTTAGTTACGAGTAATCGCGGCGTCAAGATATTATATTTGTGGGTGAGCGTTATAAGGTGAGCTTAAAACAAGGTACAGAATAGCGGGGCAGGGGACTCTTAAGCATGATTATACATAAGGCGTGATGGATGAGGTGAGGCGCATTAGAGCGGTCCGAATAACATCCCTTCGTCATTTTATAAAATTAAGATTTTATTAGTTCAAATTCACCAAAAGTTTACATGTCATGATCAACCCCTTTTTTAACTGACTTCAAAAAAGGAGGAGGTTCTTTATGTATGTTCCCCGATTAATCGAAGAGAAGAAAAAAAAAAACGGTTCAGGCCGATTTGGAAAATTGATTTTTTTTGTTTGAAAATATCCTTCCTAGGTAGTCCTTTGGTCACTAGGTCGGGATCTGAGTTGGGATCCTGGAGAAATCGAGGGAACTCTTCAAATGACAACTGTTCGACATGATGCTACGGCTGCTTTTCACCACCGCACCGCTCGCCATCGGCAGGGCATTCATCCTCACACCCTGGAACCTAAATGGTCGCGTACCGTACGTTTTCAGAGAAATTTCCTCCCTCGGACGCTCCAGTTGTGGAATGAGCTCCCTGCCGAGGTTTTCCCAAGGGACTACAGTATGGGGTTCTGCAAAAAAGGAGTGTATACATTCTTAAAGGGTCGGCAACGCGCATGTAACACCCCTGGAGTTTCAAGCGTCCATAGGCTACGGTAACCACTTACCATATGGTGGGGGCCGTAAGCTAGTTTGCCACCGACGTGGTATAAAAAAATAAAAAATAAGGCGAAGTACTGAATTCAAGTTGGTACTAAACTACAAAGTTCATATTGTAACATTCTTTGTAAGAAACTCTGTCGTATTGTCAGGCAACGGAAAAGAATAACAAGAAATGGTTTTTTGATCCAAATCTGAACAAATCGAAATCCCAAATACACATTAATACGAAACATAAATACTGCTACCAATCTATTCTCTTCCAAACAACGTATAACTTTATGACCTTATGTCACGATGAATTATACGCCGTTCCTTCGCATTATATCTCCGTTAGTATCAAAAGTATCAATAGAGAATCGACTGCCGCTCGAGACGGTGCGGCTGTTGCTAGACAGAACGTGGTAAAAGATTATTAAGGCATTTATAAAGAGACTGTTACCAATTTTTTTAACTCCCGACGCAACAAGAAGAGTGTCATAAATAAATAAGTTGATTGACGTGTATTTTCGAAAGGACCGATTTTAATGCGTTTTCTTGTTTGGAAGCTGACATTTCAAGAAAGTCGGTTCAGCCGGTTTCGAGATATTGAACTTTAAAATGAAAATATCGGGGTTTCTCAAGTTTTATAAGTTGTTAATTATTGTACTTTAAAAATAGTTAAAATCATCGATACACACATAATCTCAATACTGGTAAACTCTGTAATTAATCCTTTCTCCATTGTCGTTTTAGATGCAACTGGAATAATGTTAAGATATGGAATGCCCAGTAGGTTCGTTTCTCGACAAAAGCGGGATCAAAGTAGGTACACTAGGTACCTAGTAATGATCGAGAAAATATGACCTTTCTTCACTATTTTGATATGAGCTTCTTGAAATTATTTTGTTGCTATTTTACCTTGAAGTTAGAATTTCAACGGACAAATTCGTCTACGTTTCATCGTTATTCTTGGAAATTAACAATGAAATGGAACAGCCTTTTTCAAAATTAAATCGTTAAAAACCATAAAAGGATATTTTAAATAAAAAATGTTTAAAGAAACCTAATAATGATTTTGAAATACTAATTTCATCCTCTTCAAATTTTTTTTGTACAACGGATTGGTGGCCAATTACAGGAAAAAGAAGCGTCGGTCGTCCACCAGGTCGATGGATTGATGACATAAAAAATACCGCGGGTCATTTCTGGATGAGACTAGCACGCGGGACCAGGATAAGTGGCGTACGTGAAGAGAGGCTTATGCTCAGCAGTGGGCGATTGCAGGCTGAAAATGATGATGATGATGATGTACAATATGGCGTTTTGTGGCCGCCATTTTGAATTTATGATTACTGTCTTGTCTTCAGTGACGCCCGCAAGATTATAACAAATCGATTGACGTATGATTTATTAAAATGGACACCAAGTTTGGTAACTAGAGTGCCACAACGGAACAAACATACATACAGACATAGACTGGTAAACAAGAATATTGCACTCTTTTTACTTTCTTCGATCATTTATAAGTTTCAAACATTACGCTGAATATGTCTTCATTTCAAAAGTGTTTTACTTGAATTCTCATGACGATTACAAGAAAAACAAGACCTTTTATAATCTTTTATGGAAGAAAGTATAAACTGCTACACTATACTTTCCTTAAACTATCGGATACTGCATGCTTACCGTAGCAAGTAGTAGACCGTAAAAGTTAGCGCAATACAATAAAGTGCACCAATTAAAACTCCTGCCTCTAATAGCTGTCGTTAGCTGCAGTGAACAGAATTTTAGCCTTTAAACTTAACATCATGTGTTTAAGTATAACGATTCAACAAGTAGGTATGATCCAATTTTTTTCTAAATTATTTCTGATTTCGATAGTGGCAACCCCAGGCGAAGAGAAAAGATAAACATTGAATTGATGATCAAAGCATTTAATATTATGCTTGTTTTTCTATTATTAAAGACAACGCAAATAAGTATAATCATGTTATTATTTTCACTTAACATCGATTTAAGTAATGGTACGAAATTCCAATTAAGGTGGTTCGATTGCCATACAAAACGTTATTTGACATTCGCAGGCCAACGGCGTGATATTTTAAGAAACTTATGTAACAAACATTCATAAATTGGCTTCCCATTTGCGCCAAATTCCACCTTTCCTAGAATAAACTTGTATAAACTAGATTAATTTGAGAAATTGGTTTGTCACGTGATATTTTGGGAAAACTAGTTTTCTCAAATTAATCTAGTTTATACAAGTTTATTCTAGGAAAGGGGGAATTTGGCGCAAATGGGAAGCCAATTGATAAAAGTCTGATACATTAGTTTCTTAAAATATCACGCCGTTAGTCTGCGAATGTCAAATAACGCTTTGTATGGCAATCGAACCACCTTAACGACGATTTGACGATCCTGCCCGAGATGATATATTGGTGAGGTGAGCTAGAACGCTTTTCCCGAGTTTTGGATGTTTTCTATAATTATTTCAATGAAACATATCATTGTTTAGTTAAGTATCCACAACACAAACCTTAGTTAGTATGGGATTTGCTTTATTTAAGTAAGATTGTTAAGTATTATTATTTTCAAAGATGTACTTACATATAGGCACATAAATATTCTAAACTTGTCTAGAAACATTATTTAATTATTCCATCTTCATTTAAAAATCTTACGGGTGTTAGTTGGTAGCTCGTTACTAAATTAAACATGAAACCAAACTAATTTTGAAACTCTAATGGGTATCTTTTGAACGGTAGATAATTCGTATCATTAATGATAAAATCAAGATCTCCATTTTATGAACTAAATATGTACTTTTAAATGCTGAATCTCTACAATTGAGTCTGAATGGTAATTTTCTGTCCTGAAAACGACCTCTTATAATATTAAGTCCCTGGGCGACCGAGCTCAGCTCGGGTGAAAATACGGAGAAAACTAATTTTCCCAGACATGAGACCTAGCTAGATCGATTTTTCGCCCCCGTAAACCCCAATATTCGAAATTTCATCGAAATCGTTAGAGCCGTTTCCGACAACGTGATTGCAAATATACAGGGTGGAAGTCGACGAGGGCCTTTTGTGGAAATGGGAGGTAGTTTAGCCTTAGTACTATATTTCCTCCATACAAACTATGTAAATATGTGTAGCCGTTTTCAACTTATAGCCTTTTAAACATTTACTCAAAAAACTACTCGTGCCTACCCTAACCAGGTGACTAGGTCAATGAACTTACACGTAAACAATCTTACACGAAAGGATGTTATGTTAATTTGTTGCCGTTTATCTATTCTTAGTTCTTGCAACGCGGTAAGAAATATTGCAGAATTTGCGGAGGCGACTCTCATTGTGGCTCCACTTGTTTGATTGTTGGATAAGGTAAATAAATTTAATTCCTTGAATGAATAAAACTAACCACAACAAATAGTTCAAATGCTGACATTGACAACCACTCAAAAGTACTCACTCAAAGAAAGATCATAGATGATAACGTAACCTCTTTCCTTTCCTCGTACTAATAAAACAAAGGACAGGGACTAATAAAAAGGTTTTAGCTCGTTTCACAAAACCATACTCGAGTAAATTTAAACTGTGACCTGGTTGAGCAGGCATATTTTTCACGCAATAGGTTGTCTTTGTTTTTTGTTTGATTAAAAACGTGCATGCGAAACATTACCTAAATATTTAGAATCAAAACATTTTTGATAACTAACGAACCTCTTTGCGTGATTAGAAACCAAGAAGATGAGTCATTGTTAAGAAGAAGTCAAAATAGGTATTTGATAGACAGTGTCATAAAAATAAAAATGCCTTTGTTAGATGCTCGTGGTTATTTAAATTTGCTATTATTATACGCGACATGTAACTTTAATGTGGCTGAAACTTTAAGACGATATCGAGAAACATATCCACCACCACATCCAACTGGACGAAGGGCGATTTTACGTGCTTATGATCGTGTCGCCAATAATCAGCCCATTGTACCACGAACAGCTCAGAATGACCAACGTGGAGGACCTGTTGTTCAAATTGCGGCTAGACTTGAAGAAAGAGTGCTGCGGTATATTGAACGTAATCCAAGAGCTAGTTCGAGACGAGCGGGTCGACATTTTGGAATAAGTCATACCGCAGTACTAAAAGTTCTAAAACGTGCTGGCCTTCACCCTTACAAAATACAGAGGGTTCAAGCATTACTGCCTAGAGACTGCCCTATTCGCGAAGCCTACTGCCAGTGGCTGCTACAAAAAATAGTAGAAGATCGTGATTTCATCAGGCATGTTATTTGGAGCGATGAAAGCTTATTTACTCGCAACGGTATGTGGAACAGACGAAACGAACATGTGTATGCCGAAGAAAATCCTTTCGCTTACCGATTTACAGCTCACCAGTATCGTTGGTCTGTTAACGTCTGGGCGGCAATTCATGGAGAAACTATTATAGGACCTGTGTTTCTGCCTGCAACTCTAAACAGACAAGGATACATGGATCTTTTAAACAATGAGCTTGTCACTTATCTCGACGAGCTACCACTGGCTGAAAGACGACTCACTTGGTTTCAACAAGATGGTGCGTCAGCTCATTCTGTTCATGAAGTACGAATGAAATTGAACATTGAGTTTGGAGACCAATGGATCGGCCGGTTTGGGCCGCACCGCTGGCCACCCAGGTCTCCGGATCTAACTTGTTTAGATTTCTTCTTGTGGGGCTGTGTTAAAGACATAGTGTACAAAACCGAATGCGACACTGCGGACGAAATGAGACAAAGGTTGATTGCTGCCTTCGTCAGTCTGCGTAGGAAGAATGTTGAAGAGCAGACACTACCACATGTGCACCGACATACTCGGGCACGGGCTGCAGCGTGCATTATAAGGCGTGGAGGGACATTTGAACACCGTATGTGAAGATAGTGTTAGATATGGCCATAAGTAATAAAGTCATTGATATTAATATTTTGGCATTTAATTTATTTGACATTTATGCGTCATTCAAACAACAGTGCGATTACGTCAACGCTCGGTAATTAGCTTAGCTTTATCACCGCCACTAGGGTCATCACCACAGTGAAAAAGTAGTAAATTTGGTTTAATAATTTTTTACTTAATTCATGATTCTAACCATTACAAATCTACTGTATATCACTTAAACGATTCAATATTTCCGGGAAGGTCTTACGTCAACTTACACACAAATATTGCTCGTTTAATAGTATAATATACTCGTAGTCACTGGGCGACCGAGCTCCGCTCGAAGGAAAATGGAGAAAATACGGAGAAAACGAATTTTCCCGGACATGAGACCTATCTAGATCGATTTCTCGCCCCCGTAAACCCCTGCATTCCAAATTTCATCGAAATCGTTAGAGCCGTTTCCGAGAACGCGATTGCAAATATATATGTATACAAATATTGCTCGTTTAATAGTATAGGATATTAATTAATTAAAAAACAAAGTTTTACAGCTCGCGATCAAAATTGGAAAAAAATTAAAAATATGTCGTAACATTGAATAAAAATCGCAAAATAGAAAATTTGTTTAAGATACATACCTATATCTGAAATGTGTCTACATATTTTATGTATCCGTTTGTCACAGGGAAAGCGCAATTCATATATGAATGGAAGGGAGAGCTTGAGATAAAGCAACACAGGTAACACGTAGATTTAACGTAAATTCGTTTTTAGATAGTAGTCTTTGCTTGGAATCACGGTAACGCTTTGGTGAATGAACACTCTAATATTAGGTACAATATAATAAACGTTATCTATCCAAATATCATAAACCCTCAATGATGCGTTCAAGAACCGCACATTATGACCACCATTAAAACATACTGTCTTGTTAGAACAAATTCCTTATCTGTGAAAATGTTATTATTGCTAAATAATAACATCGATTTCGATAATATTATTTCATTTAAATTTCGAACATCTCTGAAAAACAAAGAATTTTGATTTGAACTCTATTCTAATATCAGTCGAGATGACGTTTAGTTCGAAATGAATTGTCAAGTTGCATACAAATTTGACAAATGTCGCACGTAAGTAAGATATCGAACGATATATTATGATACATAGAGCTGACTCTACTTTGTCTCTGAATTAAAAAAAAAAAACTATGACAGCTGCCTGAAAACAACGCCGCGATGCCGGTTTTAATATGCGGCTCGTGAATGCATCATAGAGGCTTATGATATGTGGGTAGATAAAGCAGTGTATGTAACTGCACATAATTAGGCATTAAAACACTCGTGTGATGTTATTATAAAACTCGCCTTCGGCTCGTTTCATAAACCCACACTCGTGTTTAATGCCCTTCATTATGTACAGTCACATAAACTACTATAATGGTCCTACTAATCCTACTAATTATAATATAAATGCGAAAGTTTGGATGTTTACATAATTGGATATTTGGATGTTTATGCTTGTTACTCAGTCGTGCTTAAACGGCTCAACCGATTTAGATAAAATTTTGCGAGATAGCTTATTATAGCCTGGATAAAAATTTAGGATAGTTTTTATCCCGAGTCCACGCAGACGAAGTCGCGGGCGGAAGCTAGTATATTATAAATGCGAACGTTTGGATGTTTGTTACTAAATCACGCAAAAACGGCTAAACGGTTTAAGATGAATTTTAGTATACAAATAGCGTGTAGCTTGGATTAACATATATAATACTTTTTATCCCAGTAAAAGTCCAACAAAAGAAAGTTAACGGCAACAAAAATCGAGGGCAAAATTTAGTTCAACAATAAATAAGTAAACAAATGTCAAATACACGGTGTTGAAACTGGCCACTCGGTGATGGTCAATGTGAGGCACGTTGGACCGTGTCCAGCCTCCCACAGGGCAGGGTGAGTGTCCCCCTAAATCGATTCGACTCAACACTATCTTTGAATTATCGCCCAAGACTGCTAGATATAGCCTCTCCTCGTTTATGTGTGTGATAAACCTGGTAACGGGCCGTTTCGTGCGGTACAGGTATGTTTTATGGGTGTTCAACGTACGGAGGCTCGGGTAAGTCCAATCACTTTCGATTGTGTGATGGTATTTACAATTGTTATGTTGGCTCCAAATTTACTGGGACATTTTGGTGGTTTATTTATGTATTTATATTTGCAAGAGAGTCTATTCCGTACTAATATTATAAAGGTGTATGTCGGTGAGGTTGTCGTTTTTAGGGTTCCGTACTCAAAGAGTAAAACGGGACCATATTACTAAGACTCCGCTGTGTCTGTCTGTCTGTCTGTCCGTCTGTCACCAGGCTGTATCTCAACAACAGTGATAGTTAGACAGCTGAAATTTTCACAGGTGATGTATTTCTGTTGCCGCTATAATAACATATACAAAAGAATTATATAAATATTTATAGATAATAGTACGGAACCCTTCGTGCGCGAGTCCGATTCGCACTTACCGGTGCTGAGTCTTTTTTTAATTTTAGTTGCCGCGGTATGCTTTACCTCTACTAAAATAATCTTGAGCTGACAATGACGTTAGAACCGAGCGTTCAAACGCTCGGAGATTGGCCGATCTACGAAGCTGAAGGTCCTGGATTCGAATCCCGGTAAGGGCAAATATTTGTGTGATGAGCTGATGAGCATGAATATTTTTGTCTGAGTCTTGGAGGTTTCCTATGTCATCCTCCTAGCGTTATTCCCTGTTGTGCCCCTAAATGAGCCCGGAGTCCGCTTTGACACCTAATCCCAAGATTTGGCATAGGCACTAGTTTTATGAAAGCGACTGCCATCTGACCTTCCAACCCAGAGGGAAAACTAGACCTTATTGGGATTATACCGGTTTCCTCACGATGTTTTCCTTCACCGAAAAGCTAACGGTAAATAATCCGTACATAAGTTCCGAAAAACTCATTGGTACGAGCCGGGATTCGACCCCACGACCGCCGCTTGACAGCCGCATGCCTGAACTAGTCTACCGTAGCTCCACTAGGTTACCGTAGCTCCACTAGGCTACCGTAGCTCCACTACGCTACCGTAGCTCCACTACGCTACCGTAGCTCCACTAGGCTACCGTAGCTCCACTACGCTACCGTAGCTCCACTAGGCTACCGTAGCTCCACTACGCTACCGTAGCTCCACTAGGCTACCGTAGCTCCACTAGGCTACCGTAGCTCCACTAGGCTACCGTAGCTCCACTAGGCTACCGTAGCTCCACTAGGCTACCGTAGCTCCACTACGCTACCGTAGCTCCACTAGGTTACCGTAGCTCCACTAGGCTACCGTAGCTCCACTAGGCTACCGTAGCTCCACTACGCTACCGTAGCTCCACTAGGCTACCGTAGCTCCACTAGGCTACCGTAGCTCCACTAGGCTACCGTAGCTCCACTAGGCTACCGTAGCTCCATTAGGCTACCGTAGCTCCACTAGGCTACCGTAGCGTGGAGGTTTCCTATGTATTTAAGTATTTATATCTATTAAATATATTTTGTCTTCTAGTACATACAGCTACATACAAGATTGTTCCACCCGCAACATGTACGGTTAAACAACCTCATAAAACACGCCATTATTAGCCACACTCATATACTTAAAGCCACATAATCCGCCTTTTTATACAACACGTATTTTAAAAATGTTCGCAGCCTCAAGATAAACACGAGCATGATTTATGCCATGGCACCCAGTTATCTCGTGTGGTTTTTAGATTAAAAATATAAGGGCATCGGCTCCTTTGTTTTTGCGGGCGTTATAATTCAATTTCCGAACTTGGCAAGTGTTTTTAACGCTAGGAAAACATTGGGATTTTTTATTCAAGTTTCTTGACTGAAAGCGGTGGCTGTCTTTTGTTTTGGAGTTGTGTTTTTTTATTAGCATGCACTTAAGTAAAGTTTTAGCGTTTGGTTTCAATATTCGCAACCCAGTCGCTGCGTTATTTACAGTCGCTGAAAGCGGCCAGGAAACCATCATATTTGGCAAAGAAGCTAATTAAGTTATGGTATCTTTAACAATTTGTGGATCGTGAGTTTAGGACACTGAACTGTGTTTTCATAATATTCGAAACCTAGCTGACAAGCATGTGAAGTATCAAGCATAAGAAAACACATCTTGGAAGCTGTAGATAGAAAATAATGGAAACCTTTAGAGGAGGCCTATGCCGGAAGGCAAGACGACAGTGTCGATGTCTAATATACTTACCTACCTATTTAAATAAGTGTTTTTGATGCAAAAAGTTGTTAAATAAAGGCTTATAATAAATAAATAAATAATAGGTAGGTATCATGGTTTGAAGTGAAACACACAAAAGCACATAGTAAACGAATGAACTGATTGTGAATGACATTAATTGAATGGACACCCAAGTGTATTGATAGACAAAAGAGATCCGCAAAATTGGAGAGTTCAGCATTTTGGTATAAAACCTTTTGAAATGGAATGCCGCAAACAAGTTATGACGAACCTTTTTGTTGGTGGACACGGGATTTTAATATATTTGTGGCCATCGGGATTTTTTGGAAAAACTTTTTCCAATTTCATGACTAATCTGGCGACAGACTTTTGACATCGTTTTTATTGTATTATACAATATCCAAAGCTTATTTTTAACCGACTTCAGAAAAAAGAGTTCGTCTGTGTTTGTTTGTTACGCGATAACTCAGTAATGTATGAACCGATTTGTTTTTTTTTTCTTTGTTTGAAAGCATATACTTCCAGATTGGTCCCGTTGTCACCAAAATCCAGTTCTTGATGATGAGATCCTGGAGTCATCGAGGGAACTCTTCAAATTTTATAGTCAAACTTGAAAAAATTTGGCTACTGATTTGAAGTCCGTTAAATTTTGTTTTTAAAGTAAATTTTTATTTACTAATATAAAAGAATAGAAACATAAATTAACCAATTCCAGTTTCTAAATAACAGGTGTGCATCGGCATTTAATTAAGCAAGCAGGCAGTAGGTATTGGGGTATTGTACATTATTGGAGAAAAAACAGCTCAGTCTCCGCTGGCTTGGTCATGTTGAGAGGATGGTGGAAGATCGGGGTGTCGTCGTAGTATTCAGTTTTGTTTGTTTAGTGTTACTTGTTTTAAGCTCACCTCAACGCTCACCCATAGGGGTGTAGACTCAAAATTTATTATTATTTCAAAAGAAAGAAAGCAAAAAAATATGCCTAATGACGAAAGTCCCATTCGAATAATTCTAACTCGCTTTTACTCGCGCGAGTAAGAATTACTATGAGAGTACTCGCTACTCGCCGGCGGTGGGACAAGTTAGTGCCTTAGAATTGCTGGTACCTACTAACACTGTTATAATGTTAGTTTTGAAAATGTAAAATCAATCCTCAGATAAACATTAAATCTTGCAATCTCAAAAAATTACGAAGCTACAACCGTTTTAATGTTGCTTGTTAGAGAGAGAAAACACTCCGGGATCGTGACGTCACGATCGTCTAGCGTCATAGCAAATGACAATCGTTTCGTTTCATATGAAAGTGCGTTTTGCGGAAAAGGGACTGAACATTACCCCTCTTAAAACTTTGACGCTTATAACTTTGTGATTATTTAACCCCTTGCGTTGCTTGTTTCTCCATTTGACTACATTTTTAATCCTTTTTCGAGAAAATGCAACATTATTGATTATTTTATTTAGTGTCTACACCCCTATTATACCTTGACACCGCGATGCGTAGTAATTAAGCGAAGGTAGAGGTCTAGTTTCGTAACCGGTCAAGCGGGGTGAGCCGCATTAACGCGTAGCGAATAACAGCCCTGGTATCGCTGGAACGACGTCGTCATATAGACCTGCGCGACCTTGCTGCGCGATAAACTGGAGGGAGATGGCGCAAGATCGGGTCAAGTGGCGACAACTAGTGTCAGAGGCCAAGAAAGAAAGACAGAAAGAAACATTTATTCGAGACAAAGCAGCGTTTTGTCACGAGACCCACACACAGAAGGCAGTATTACATTCTAATCGATAACATTAATTCCAACTTAAACAAAATTCCACTAAACTCTGTAAAAAGAAATTCTTCAACAACAAAGTTTTTACAAACTGCTATTCAGTACTTTGCCTTATTTAAAGAGTTCCTTCGATTTGTTCAGAATCTTATCATCAGATCCTGACTATGGGTCAACCTGGGAAGGATTTTCAAACAAAAAAAGTTTTTTTTAATTCGGTCCAGGCGTCTTCGAGTTAATCGGGGAACATACTTGTAAGCAATGGAAACTAAAAGAGTGCGTCGAATTTAGAACCGCCCCTTTTCGGAAGTCGGTTAATAAAAAGGTGGTTCGATTGCCATACAAAACGTTATTTGACATTCGCAGGCCAACGGCGTGATATTATAAGAAACTAATGTTACAAACTTTCATAAATTGGCTTCCCATTTGCGCCAAATTCCCCCTTTCCTAGAATAAACTTGTATAAACTAGATTAATTTGAGAAATTGGTTTGGAACGTGATATTTTGGGAAATCTATTTTTCTCAAATTAATCTAGTTTATACAAGTTTATTCTAGGAAAGGGGGAATTTGGCGCAAATGGGAAGCCAATTGATGAAAGTTTGTTACATAAGTTTCTCAAAATATCACGCCTTTAGCCTGCGAATGTCAAATAACGCTTTGTATGGCAATCGAACCACCTTAAATGTTACGCTTCCATTTGGTGGTACCTACTGTCGAAGTAACGATTTTTCTTCAGTTCATGAAGGACGCGCCATAATATTTCTGTTTTTTTTTCACCACCGAGCGACAAAAGTGAGAAGTCGATTACCTCTCACAGACTGGCGCGGGCTGACCGCCGCGGTCAATAGTAAACTTAAAAGAAATAAATATTTGCGGACAATCTCACACAAATCAACCTAGTCCCAAACTAAGCAAAGCTTGTACTTTGCTTTTGCTTGTAACTTGTCATTAGCTGTCAAATTTAATATTGACCGCTACCGCAGGCCGCGCCAGTGTGGTTCAGCCTTAATCGATCCTTAGTACAGTTTAGTTTCTACTATAAAATACACGAGTTCAGCAGAACTTAAACGACATCTTATCTTCACAAACGGCTCGTTTCCAAAAAGGTTTCCATTATTCCCCTATCTGTATAGTATAGTATTTCGGCTACCTCTTTCATTTCCAAATCAGTACACAAAGCAAAAGCATCCAATAAGTGAGTTGAGCCATTGTCGGCGCGAATGTCGTTGCCAATAAATCTGTCATCTTTATCCCGTTGATTTATCGGCGTGCGTTCAAGGATTAGTTATTTCTTTTCTTGCCCTGAATGAAGATGGACTTGGAATACACGTGTTGGGATCCTAAGACTAAGCTCCTTGTGTGTTGGTTTTACCTCATTTTTGAGAACACGACGTCTAAGTGTAAAACAAGGAATGATTCAGATCGCAGGCGTTTGACACCCGAGCTGAAGGCAAGGGAGATAAATATGACGATGCTTTCTTTAATACGTAAGATCCCCCTGCGCAGCAAGTGGATTTCCCCCACGTGTAGCGGGCGGTAATTGTGACTTCATAGCCGCGTGTGACGAAAAACAAAATATTTTGCCGCCATTTGAAGTCAAATATCATCAAATTTGGAAATACGCTTATTTTGCAAATCTGTACTGTTTTACCTTCCCGATATGTGTCGATAGATTTCGTTTTATCGAATGAGCAAATAGAATTTAAGCAGGTATGGAAAATGCTGAGTGCATTCAATTATACCTCATGTACCAACTTACTTGTTAGCACCAATATTGTAGTAAAAGTAGATACTGTACAATAACTTCACTAACTAAGGATGATTAAAAAAAACAGGAATTCAAGGAACGTAAAATCGAAATCTTTTGGAAATTCCAGCTTCTATTCCCACCAAAGCTAAAAGATTTCCAATAAAGGGGATTTATTGAAAACCGCAGTTCGTTTTATTTGTGGTAACTGGTAACATCTGATAAAGACAGTAGAGATAGGAGTCAAGTGACAGTATTAGTGCCAATATATTGGCTCACTCGAAAACAGTAGAGCTCCCATAAGGTTTCAGACATAACATGCTTAATATAATAACTTACACGATTTATGGTGTCTGGAATACTTTGCGAAATGCGTCAAAATGGACCAAAAACCAACAGAGCTGAGAGTTAGGTAATTAAAAAGGTCTGCTTATCTACTTTATTTCGTTCTATGGGCATAAAGTTGAATTCCATTGCAGAACTGAGATATTCATATTTTATGGTCTAATTGGTTTGTGAGAAAATGGGTTTCATTTGGAAAAATACACTATACCCACAATCAGTCAATCATTGTTATTTTGTTTTAAATAAAAAATAAAAAGATACAAAAAACAAAAAAATAATATATACCACGTCGGTGGCAAACAAGCTTACGGCCCACCTGATGGTAAGGAACGTAGCCTATGGACGCTTGCAACTCCAGGCACCTGATGGTAAGTAACGTAGCCTATGGACGCTTGCAACTCCAGGGGTGCCCAGGGGTGTATGACATATTATCGTATTAATTAATGATGTGCATTTTCTACATAAGATAAACCCGTTTTATAAATACTTATGAATATCTCAGTTCTGCAATGGAATTTAAGTTGGAGCCCATAGAATGAAATTAAGTACATGTAAAGAACTACTTAAAGACATAACTCTCAGCTCTGTTGGTTTAAGGTCCACGTTCCATACTAAGTTGCCCATGGTCCTTTAAGTAATTTAACTCTGTAGAGCTGCTGATAGACTTCAACATTCTTTGTAATGGACATTCTAGCGAATGATACATTACAAGTCATTATGAATTAAACATGAGCGTTTCAGCGAGCATGCTGGCCAAATGACAGTAAGTAAATTTACTTCGAGCTTTTTGCCGCGGCGAGCATTTTTGGCGCCGCCTCGTCCGCCGTACCTTTCCTTCCCGACCAGCATTTATTAGAGCGTTCGTTAGAATGGTCGTCAAAATGTTCGTAGCGATGTTAGCCAAACATCGCTTAATCGCTTTTAATTCCACCCACCATCCACTCCATTCTTGCAAAGGCTTGGCCGTTCGTTGTCCAGTTCAACAAATTTAAAAAACCAGTCAAGTGCGAGTCGGACTCGCGCACGAAGGGTTCCGTACCATTATCAATAAAAATATTAATTTTATTTTGTTTTTAGTATTTTTTGTTATAGCGGCAACAGAAATACATCATCTGTGAAAATGTCAACTGGAACTCACGGTATCAGTGAGATACAGCCTGGTGACAGACAGACGGACGGACGGACGGCCGGACGGACGGACAGCGGAGTCTTAGTAATAGGGTCCCGTTTTACTCTTTGAGTACGGAACCCTAAAAACGATTATGCGATGTTTGACTATAGAGTCTTAGGCTTATAGACTTTCGTTCGTTAAAAATATCTTAATGACCTTTTTGCACAACGTACGTTTATTCAAAAAATTCCGTTTACATTTGATACCTATGTTGGATTGTTCTCCCTAAAAAGGGAATTGATGAAGTTGTTTGCATAACACCTAAAGTGGTAAACGCTCAAGGTCACCCCCGCCCACGCTCGCTTGCTCGTAAATCTGTCCGTGCGCCGTGATAGGGGCCAATCGCGCGCCTGCCATAACTCACGCATGAAAAACATCTCGTGTTCGAGGTGCAGATTGAGTAAACTTAAGGTATTGTTTTAAGGACTGTTTTTATTTTACTTCAACTTATTTCGGTCCCGTCTTTACGAGCTTACACACAATTGGCCATGCACTAGGTACAGTTAAGAACGATTGAATTAAGACTGAAACTATTACTATACAAATAAAACATTAAACACACCCCCGATACAACAAAGATAATAACTAGGTAAGGCACGACGAAAAAACCGCACTGAAAACGGTAAGTATACTACTGACAGACACACATATACAGGGTGGAAAGATAAGTCGGGCCCTGGAGGGAAACTACCTTAAATCCTTAAGCTGGCTCATTTTATTTAAAGGAGACATTCCTTAATTTAAAAAAAGAAACAAAACTGCATTCAAAGATTTTCAAAAAAGCCTCATACACCGGCCGGGAATCGAACCCAGTCAAATCTGTCTAAAAATCTGAGTTCGTTTTTTTGCGTAAATAAATAGTTCTGGATGTATGGAACACTTGTTGCAAAGGAACTCTGTATCTACAATCACAGGAAAATGCCGAATATCACAGTTTAAATACGGAAATGGATCTCCTCGTACAAATAGTAGGTACCTACTATGGGTACCTAAGTATGGCAATGATATTTTATTACAGTTTTGAAAAGATTGGTGTAAATAGTGAAAATAAATAAATAAAACTACGAATTTACCAATTTCGTCTAGTTTCAGATGTCACATCTCCCCATACTTACATACAGACATACTAAGCGAGTTAGTATGGGGAGGTCAATTTCCGTACATTAAACTATGAAATTCAGCATTTTCCTGTGATTGCAGATACAGAGTTCCTTAGCAACAATAGTTCCTTACACCTAATTTACGCAAAAAAACGAACTCAGATTTTTAGACAGATTCGACCGGGTTCGATTCCCGGCCGTGTGTAAGGCTTTTTTGAAAATCTTTGAATAATAATATTATAAAAAAAAAGGAATGACTCCTTTAAGTAAAATGAGCCAGCTTAAGGATTTAAGGTAGTTTCCCTCCAGGGCCCGACTTATATTTCCACCCTGTATATATACATGTTTAACTTATAATACCAATTGTTTTCATCAGGGGTAAAAAAGTTGCTATTTTTTGTACCACAAATCCATACTTATATTATAAATGCGAAAGTCTGTTACCTTTTCACGCCAAAAATCGCTGGACCGATTGTTATGAAATTTGGTATAGAGATGTTTGAGTCCCGGGGACGGACATAAGATAGTTTTTATGGCGTGAAAGTTTGTATGGAGCTACGATATAAACGAGTTCCACGCGGACAGCGTCGCTGGCAGAAGCTAGTCATAAATAAGAGGATAAATTAGGAGTGAAATTTTGTATGACTGTGCGATGAAATAAGTTATACGCTAGCGAAGTTACGGGCATAACAGAACTAGTAAATAATAACAAATAAAACTATTTCACAGTTAGCACATCACAAAAGTTATCGCTCATTGACAAACTTACACGGTAAACATTGTGCAGAATTCACCAACTTTAACAATTCCCGCCACTAACGTTAATTATTACATTACCTACTAGTACCTACTAACTAGTCGCCAACTAAACACAATCACTCGAGGGTGCTCACTTTTACAGACAACAACACTAATACCAATGTAAGTCTGACCTTTTATTACATGCAGTTGCCATAAACCTGGGGGTTCAAAATACATTAGTGGTACATGGAGTCGACAAATTGTAATAACCGGGCTGAATTCACAATGCTACCACTCATCTGTAGAGGATCTGTGTAAGTCGGACTGACCTTTTATTACGCGTATTTGTTACGGAACTGGGGTTCAAGATATATTAGGAGTAAGTGAGGTGAGTGGGGACGTTGTAAATAGCATAAAAGGAGGGTAATTCTCAAGTGATTCGGCGTTTCAACCGCTGGCGTGTATAGTATTGTCTCTGGTACCTGTCTGTGTATTATTGTATCATTTAGTTACGTCTGCTGAAATATATTTATATTGTTAGTTTGACAGTTCTCTATGGAACTGCAACTGCCCGCGCATGATTAACGTTTACTGCAGAAGATTAGAATAGTATAACATTTTATAAAAATAATTGGTTGGCCTTCTATTAGTGATTGAAGAGTTGTACTTTTTGAGACCACCATAAGATCAACTTAATCGTTGTATTTTCATGTGTATTATTTACTTGTAATGTCTTTCGATACGACTAATGGAAGTGGGTGAAAATTTATTTGCAAGATTTGATTACATTGATGTATACAAACATTAATTAGTTAGATGTCAAGTTCATATCAGGCTTGTTAAAATCCAACTGGACCCTGGACATTTATTCTATACCTTATTCCAGAATTTCCAGATAACATTAGAAAAATCGTGAGTTAATCGTCATGCGATCTCAAGGAAAACCATTTTGAAACGCAAACATATTACTTAGCATTAAAATACTTCTAATAATTCCATGGCTAAACTCACGTAATACGTTTTAGTTCAGGCGACATGTTTCGAATTCTTCAGGAGTTCTTCTTCAGGATGTGTGTTTTCGCGGCAATATCGCTTGGAGCGCTACTGATGTTGCTTTTAAATTCGATTAATATTAGTAGGTATTGATGTCTTTGAAAAGCACTAATAAGGTAAATTAGTATTTCCTCTTGATGTCCTGAACGAAGAAATGTAGACGAATTTCTCCGTTAAGATTCTAATGTTATATGGAGTAGGCATAATAAATAATTCTTGGCTCTGTGGAAGGCAAGCGCGCTAGAATAAGTATTACATTGCGCTGGACTGATGCAATCAAGAGGGCTGCAAAACGCAGTCTTCCCCATGCAGTCCACTTGACGAGGAACCGAACTGCATGGAGTGGAGGGCTATAGCATGCGGCCACGATCCTCAGTCATGAGTAGGGCCCGGAACTTTGCGTGCGACTACTACTGACACCATGTAAGCGAGGGAGCACAGCTTTTTATCGATATATCAGTAATTCAAATAACACTTGCAAGCATTTTAAACTTTATTTGTAGTCTCAGAGGGATAAGTAATTTGTTCTCGTTATTAAATATAAAGGTTTTCGTAAATACAGGGTGACTGGTAATTCGACATTCCTTGAAAGGGGTTATACTAGAGCTAATTTGCAACAATTTATGTCCAGTCAACCAGGGGTCAAAAAGAGATTTTTTTTTAATTTTTCGAGTTTTTAGTTTGTTTCAAAAACGATCGCCTTGCAGCCTTAAGGCGACGTGAGCTCCAAAAACGGATTTTTAAAAAATCGTAGCTCTTGTTTGGATTATAATACGGCTGCCTTAAATTTAATTAGCAATCTTGAGGCCTTTTTAGAGGGAAATCAGCTATTCGAATTGTGAGTTTTTGACTTTCGCTCGATAGAAAAAAATCACGAACATAGGTCTAAAATACACTTTAAAAAATCGTAACAAATTATGTACAACAGCTAAACACATAACAATTGATTCTAAAAATCGGCAAGGTCATGTTTGAGGGAAATCAGCTATTACTTTTTTATTTATTAAAACGCGCAAAGAAATAAAATTAAAAAAACATGATATCCGCACTTCCAAACACGCACTTCCATCTCGCTCACGCTTATGCTCAGTGAGAGGGAGAGAAGACCACGAACCTACGTCCCCTTAAAGTTGCTGATTGTGACAAAAATGTTTTTTTACCATCCAAATGGAAGTACTTTTGTCACAATCACCAGCTTAAGGCTGCAAGGAGAATTTTTTTCATACAAACTAAAAACTCGAATATTTCATATAATATCTCGGAAACCAGCGAGTTTCGACCCCTGGTTGACTGGACATAAATTGTTGCAAATTAGCTCTAGTATAATCCCTTTCAAGGAATGTCGAATTACCAGTCACCCTGTATACACATTTCAATAAAGGAATGAAACGGATTAGACGTTCCGATTTTTGAACTTTTTTCATCATTGACCGTTGAAAAGAGCAGATACGTATCATCGGAAAGTTTGAGGTACTTACTATTTTATATACAAAGACACAAATAAAAATACTCTCGATTTATCGATACCATTGATTTACATTGGTTTTCTCTCCCTAAGATTTGTCAAAAGCCGCACTCAAAAGAAAGAGAGAAGGATAGACTAAACAGAAGAAGAAGATAGGCAGTAAGTAGTAGACATAGACATATAAAATATAATTTAGACCGCTGTTATTTCCCGAGAATCACCCAGCAACGAAGATTGCTGCGTTGTCAAATCATTCATTGTTAGTTGGGTGTTCGGCCTGGGTGATTTATGACCACTCAAACAGGATAAGTCTGTGTCTACGTCTAATTGCCATTGATGGACTATGGCCGGGATTTATGAGACTGTGTCGAATCTTTTGTCTTTAGCATTTTGACGCCTCTTATTGAAAAATCCATTATATTAAGTTAAAAAGTATTTGACTTGACATGTTATTAGTTATTACTTAAATTGTATTAAAGTAGTTTCACAATTAATTGTATGTTTTTTCACATTGAAGTTATTTTAAAATACATGATGATAGAAATATTTGTTTTTCTATTTGCTTGTTATTGTGCATTTTACTCCGTTTACATTGTGTTAATATGATCATTATAATGTTTTAAGTTTTTGACGATCATGAAATAAATCATATTATCTTATCTTACCATATCTTAGTTTCCTACGAATTTACTTTAATTACCCAGTTTGGTCTTTGATTTTGATATTTGTAATGAATTACATGTTTGAATCAGTGACTAAAAATTCTGTTTATAATCAATCAAAATCAATATGTACCTTCTTCTTCTTCTTGGTGTCGAGGTTCCTTAAATAATTCCCTCCCACGTTAATATGTACCTAAATTGCCAGCACACCAATACACCAATACCATTAATATTTTTAAACACAATGAGATTCCGTCATTATCTAGTTCGAAAACTATAGTTTCTGTTGCAATAAATTATAAAAGAAAAAAATTAAGCGACTAGAGACTTTGCATGAAAAACGTTTAGAAACTAGTATAACTATAACAGATTTAAAATACAATTAAAAATACTTATTACTCTTATTAGCAATGGTTATTATTCCGTCCAAGTATTTTTAAATGAGCAATGATAGTTTACCAATTATAGCTTTTTTTTTGTGAATAGGTACCAGGTCCTAGTTTTAGTTTTAGTTACGTTGCTATACCCTAGCAGGGTTCATGTTGAGACTGTATATAGTTTTGAGACCACAATCAATGAAAAGCAATAAACCATTTGTATATGAAAAAAAAGTTTTACACGGTCTATTTCGTACTCGACTATAAAGTTTATAACGACTTGAAAGACGACGGCGAAAAAGGATTAGGGGCCGCTCACACTTGGTTCTCTATTGGAAGGCATAATGTCATTTGTACTATTATTGTTACGCAAAATTGCTTTTCGCCGAAATAGTGATGTGCATAATTCTCATTACGCATAATTATATACGCATAACATTAAAAAGCATAAATACTAAAAGCATATTCTTCATGAAGATTAATGTCAAATAGCATAAGCACAAATAGGCATAATAATCGATTGGCATCATATCAAAATGCATAACAAAAAAAAGTTATGTACAAATGGCTCATATAGTAATAAAATGATACTTACCCGTTCAAAATCCCTAAAATTTAGATTTCAGCCTATGGGTTTCTTAGTAGTAAATTGCCTAATTGTCATTATTAGTAAGTTTTAATAAAAGGTTTTTCCGCTCTTTTATAAAAAAAATAACCTCGAAGACGAAAGCGGGAGCAAGGCTCCCGCTTCCGTCTTCTAACCTATCTGCGATACGAGTCGGTTTTGCCACTAAGCCCCTGTTCCCTTGTGCTTACGCTACGATACACATCTATCTTGGCATTGATTGATCTCAGAGAAAAGGGAGTCTTCGAGGTTATTTTTTTTTATAAAATAGCGGGAAAACTAATAATATGACAATAACTTAACTGAGTTTTATTCATTTATAAAACTGAAATTATGGATAATGAGATAATGAGAGATATACCAAATAATCTCCCTGACGACTGCTTTACCCTAGTATCTGGTCTGCAGGTTATCCCCAAGAAAAACGGGTGTGATTATTGCTAGATCCAAGCAACTTGCTTTCCTTTAATCCTGCGATGTTGAACGTGTCAACAAAACGCTTGTGTATCATGTCTCAGAAACAATAGCTGCAAATTGTCGCAGATTGAATGTGCGAGGGCTGAGGCTTTTACACGCGCTCGTTATACGCGGACGCGTGTGGAATCGCATATGGCGCGCCGCGGGTTGTGCTCGTTTCTACTTAAACAATTATTTTAGCTTTTAGCGAATTATAATTATTTAGTTTCAAGTTAGGAGCGTGTTAACTATCTTTATGTTTAAGCTTGCTGCTGTAGATATTTCACTCGTCTTCTTATAGTCGCTTCACTCTTGGCAGAGTGGTTGTGATCGTCATGTGGGTTCAGTGGCAAGCTTGACAATCCGTCGCCATTCATCTCTCAAGGCCGCCTTCCTTATGCACAAACGTAGGGTGCGTCTACCGCGGCCCTAATTCGATGAGATTTGATGACGATGAGATGTTTGATTATAAAACCATAATCTTCATTATATCCGGATTAAAATGTAACTCTCTTAATCTACGGGCATGATCAACCTACCGAAATATTCCTTACCATGCAGTTGTGTTGATAGTATCCAGTGTTTTGTTCCATATAGAATAATACCGATACCTAGAAAATAAAACTTCGAAAACGGAAGAGCCGGAATCGGTACACACGCTCCCAATGACCGTTACAAATGAAACAAAGGTCCGTTACGTTACTTCCCGTGTGACGTCACTAGCATACCGGAAATGCCAGCCATTTTCGCTGCATGCTCTGAAAAATCTTTCCCTTTTAGTTCGTCAGAGATACGAGTTATGTTTGACCCATCTTTGTTATCTGAGGGTCGAGCAGACGTACATTTTGCATTGTAATTTGTTTTCATTGTGTTTTGCGCTCTGCTCGTATTTAGCTCTACGGGCGTGGAAATATATTGAAATCGAAATGGAGTAATGAAATCTATCTCAGATTGACTCCCTGATGTAGGAGAATGAACCATACATTCTTTGCTTATAAGTTTCAAAGAAAAATTGTATGTTTTGTAGTAGTAACTTTTTTAAATAATAATAATTATTTACTAGCTTTTAGCTGATGACCTGGTAAAGGTCGCAGGAGTCCGCTGGATGCGGTTGGCGCAGGACCGGCCATTGTGGCACTCTTTGGGGGAGGCATATGTCCAGCAGTGGACGACTTTCGGCTGATATGATGATGATGATGATGGTGATGACTAGCTTTTTTTTGCCCAATACTTCATTCGTGAAAATTTCAACCCCCTATTTTCTCTCTTTAGGATTTGATTTCCGAGATGAAAAGTTATTTACTTATTTATGTTTTAATCAAGTTTATGAACTACCCATGTGCTACTTGTTTCATTCAAATTCGTCAAGTCTTCTTTGTGTGATAGTAACAAACATAGTTTATTATATATTAGTAGGAATAGTAGGATATTGTCAAATATACCTAGCAGATTAGGAGTATTTCCCGCACCATTTTTAAGTTTTAGACATAAATAGTAAGTGTATGTGATGAATTAATAAATAAAATAAATACATTTCTTGCGGACAATCTTACACAAATCGGCCTAGTCCCAAACTAAGCAAAGCTTGTACTATGGGTACTAGACGACGATAAACATACTTATGTATATAGATAAATAAATATCTAAATACATGGAAAACATCCATGACTCAGGAACCAATATTCGTGCTCAATGCTCATCACACAAATAAATGCCCTTAGCGGGATACGAACCCACGACTCTTATGCCCATTTAGTTCGATATTAAGTTAACATGTGAACCGGAACGATAAATAAAAGTTAGACTTAGAAAGGCCTATTTCAAAATGAATCATTAAATTTGAAAAGTTTTATAGCATTATTTCATGAATTTGTTGAGGAAAACTTTAACATAGTCATCAAAAGGCATGTGTTAATATTAATAAAGTCTCTACACGTACTTGTAATAATGAATTCAGACGTATTTCCACGTAATAAGGCTAATCGCGAGGCTCTTTCCCCACGATGCTTAATCGAATATAAAAATGGAAATAAATGGTATTGTAACGAGGCTCTCTCTTCTACCCATGTATAACCAAATGGGTAAGAGCGAGACGAAATAATAATTGTATTGAATTGCAGAGGGGAGGTACAGGTATTAATTAAAACACGGGTCGCGTCACTTAGGAGTTAAATTAGGCTCCCGGGCTTAGGTACATTTCATTTCAAGGCCTTGAATACATCTCGGATGGTTTATCGTTAAAATATTTATGACTTCATTAAAGTTATTGCTGTTTTTGTGTGCCAGTTTAGGAGGTGAACTAATTTGCTTACAGGACTTCACCTTGGTTTTCCGAGTAGGCAGTAATTGTTTATTATTGTTACGATACAATCTTATAAATATATAAATGCTAATATTATAAATGTGCTCTGCATACTTTTCCAGGGTTATTACTCTTGTTAATGCGCCGGTGAAGTGACCAGCTTCATTTAGCAACCACCTGAAGGTCAAGGATTCTTCAATTAAAGATCAACACGCTTAACCAACAGTGAGCAGTATGCAATTTTTAAAATGTATTAGGAATCTACATATTTAAAACCGAGAAGATATCCTTATAGTTCATCAAGTCATGAGAGTGGTCGCAAACCGCCACAACAAATTATGTTGTAACTAACCGACGCAATGATCCTATTCAACGGCGGTATAGATAGATAGATAGATATTTTTTTATTATACAACAACAATTATAGTACAGCAAGTGTGACTAGTCAAACCAAAAATTTGTGCTAAAACAGTATCAAATTTAAATTAAGAAATACAATTGTAATCAGTCATATTTTTAAATATTGTTTACGATTTCATATAAAAAAATCGTTTAAACTATATAAAGTCTTGCTTATTAGTAACTTACTCGAGCACTGAACACTGTGAGTCTTCGTTCTAGTTTGATGCAGTTCGGTAGATGGTTGTATAATTTTCTGCCAATGACTCCCGGCCTTTTATTCGACATAGAAAGTTTGTGGGGACTTAAACAAAGGATGTTTAGAGAGTATATGGAAAGTATGACGTTCTCTGAGGCAGTGAATACGAAAGTGTGACGTTTTCTGAGGCAGTGAATACGAAAGTGTGACGTTCTCTGAGGCAGTGAATACGAAAGTATGACGTTCTCTGAGGTAGTGAATACGAAAGTGTGACGTTCTCTGAGGCAGTGAATACGAAAGTGTGACGTTCTCTGAGGCAGTGAATACGAAAGTCCGGATCCGTTCATTGAAAGCATATAACGGGGTTCGCTTTTATAGTCTCCATTCTCCATTGCCCGAATGTATGTGATGTAGATGAAAACGATGTGTACGGTCAACCAATTTGATTCCTAGGCCATCATAGAACCTTGCTGTTGTAAATGCAATGTCATTACGGGGATTAATGCATCGCTATGTAACAGTTAAAATGACAGGGTTCTCCGGTGGCCTAGGAATCAAATTGGTTGACCGTATTACACATCGTTTTCATCTATTCTACACGCGTTTAGATCATTTTCAACCTAATTTAGCTAATGTACAACTATTAAAAAAACTTCAAATATTTTTTACAAAAATATAAGCCAAGTTACTAACATTACCCTGGCATGTAAAAGGTTTCCTTATCCTTATCTCCCCACCGCTGCCGCTGCCACGTACGAAATATTAGTATCCAATAAAACTCCCGCTCGCACGGCGATATAAATTAGCCGGGAACACCCAACTTCTAATAATATATGTTCGCGATGTAGTATAATTTGTGCGGCGCCACTGCGTGGATTTGATTTATTCTCGCCGGCTCTTGGGCCGCAATACAAGTATTATCGAGTTTCCTTCGTCGACGGGACAGATATTTCGCATTCACTTGATACCATTTATTTTATGACAAGCATTTGCCCGCGACTTCGTCCACGTAAATAATAAATAACTGCCATCCCCAATTGTATCCCTTTAGAGGATGATTTATTTAAAAAGTAGGCAGAGGACACAAATGGCTGGCGATTGCTCCACCGACAAGAGTAGGTACTAGTACAACACACACACCACAGAATAAGTAATAGTACAAATACAGAAGGCACACTCCTTTGATCTTTACAAAAGCCGCTTTTTTCTTATCAAAAGCACTATGATTTATGGCCCGGCCCTCTGACGTCGTCGACTCCAGTGCAAGCCAAGCGGAACGTTAAGGCTGTGTACGAACTTTGAAAATGAATTGGCTCACTTGCCGCGTCGCCGATAGTGAGGGCTGTCAACGACTAAAAATAAAATAATAAGGTTTTGCCCATTTATTTCTTGCATTCAATATAGAAAGATATACATTTATATTCTTCTTACATTATTTATTTCATTATTTATCTCTAAAATAATAAATCTCAGAAATTGGACGAATTGAATACACAAAGACTGCCAGGCTACCTTTTATTGGCTTTGCTGCAACCCACAGTAATGCAGAATCTTGTTGCTTTATTTTTAAACATTTTAATTATGTTTAATTAAATTAAATAATGCAACGAATGCGTTACGTTACCATGCAACGTAACGAATAGAAAAATAGGGATAGTACGGCGTTACGTAGTTGTTGTTTTAGTAAGTAGGTATACTTTATTATATACTAGAATTTAAATTCACATAGGTAAAAAAAAAAAAAAAAAAAAAATTAAAATTTAAACTGTTTATTGCATTAATTTAATTGTTACAAGTATGTCTACTAATTGCTTAACGCAATCTCAATTTTTTGAAATTATTTGCTAAGCTTAGCTAATATCTATCACATTTCTAAGTATACTAGCAAACAATCAATAAAAATTTACCTGCATACTTGAACATAATAAAAATTGTTCTGCGTATTAGGTACTTGATTCCACTTGATTCATACAGTGTTATATGTGGAAAGAAGATGTGATGAAGATACACCTATAATATCTCTTTTATTATTATTCAGTAACTACTTATTATCTATTAAGTTCATTTTCTTACCTTTCGGCATCTTTCGGGCGTGCCGGGAGATAGAAAAATGCGAGATTCGATTTTTTTATATTGTTGTTGCAACCCGCTGCAATACAATATTTTTTAGGTTTCTTTTTATTTATTTCAACAACACACAAACAGACGAATGCGGTGGTACGTTCACTTACGATATAATATTTACGTAAGCTTGTGCGCGCGAAGTAGGTCGCGTGCACGTCCGATCCCATCCACGGCGTGGCTGCCACTGAATAGGGCCCTGCCAAGGGGCAACCGGCATGTACTTGTAGCGATAAACGCAAATCGCGAGTGAGTCGCGCCTGTAGCTCTTAAGTTATGTCAAAAATTTCATTTTTGGTACAAGCTTTTATTGCCGACAGTACATTTCTGCATACCATCATCAACTACTCATTGAGACGATTCTAACGAGCCCAAACTCGATGGGGTTGCGTCGTTTTATTGCGGAGTTCCTATGGTCAACTTCCTGCTCCAGCATCAGATCAGCTCCAACTCATCATAATATTGCATTGTCATGCGATATACATAGTGCATGCAAAATTTCAGCTCAATTGGATAACGGGAAGTGACTGAAAAATGGATTACAAATTTTGACGGATAACTTACATAGGTACTTACATATTTTCATACATACGAACAGTGCAAGTTATTAAAAAGCTTGTAAAAAGAAGATAAACTATCTCCATGCCTAATTTCATCTCAATCCGTTCAGCCGTTTTTTTCTTAGTAACTTTATAATATTAGTAGGATTTCAGTGGATCCTGTATTTTGTGAGGATCAATTATAGATACAAAAGTCTACTACAAAAGTCAGAAATGAACATCAAAGTTTAACTTTCCTACCCTTAGTCCAAGGTCTCCGGTTAACGCCGCACGCCACTTACAGCGTCTGTTTCTATAGAAATGTAGCTGCACTTCCATACAACTTGACTCTGTGCCCGGCGTGCGGCGTCGACCGGAGACCGAAGCCTTACATAATAACTGTGTTGTGGTTTCGATATCTTGTAAAAAAGTTAATAATTTGCTACAAAAATCCGAAATTTCCTGGCAGCAACGGGCCTCAGTAATAAAATAAGTTTATAATAAAAAAAAAATTTTTTTGTTAAAAGCTTTTATTGCCGACCCTACTTTTCTGTATACCATCATCAACTAATCATCGAGACGATTCTAACGAGCCCAAACTCAACGGGGTCACGTCGGTTAAGTACTGAAGTCCCATGGCCACCTACTGTCTCCATCATCAGATCAGCTCGATGGTACCATAATATTGAATTGTCATTTTGTGGTTCTATGAATGCGTACTTGTAATTTTTTTTATTATCAATCTAATTTTTATGGGACTAGGTACTAACTACACTTTTTTAATCTTTCAATAACATCTGTCACATTTAATTATATGTATTATATTCATCACAAATACATCAGCCTCTTATTGACCCACCAGGAAAAAAGAAACTCAGATTGATTTACTACTATAATCTCAGAAAAATAGTCTGTTGGATAAATTCAGTGACAATACTGACTTAAATACTAATATTGTGTAAGCGCTTACGCCCTGAATACAGGGCAGGAAGTTAATTTAGGATTAGGTTTGGAAGATTGGTTCGTTACTTAACATATTTTTCAAGTGCTAAATGGGCAATGGATGAAAATTTTAGAAGTGCCTGATTTTTTTGGGTGATAGGAATAACCTTCCTTAGCACGAGAAAAAAGTTGCAGACTTTTCAGCTGCGTCAATTAATTTTGAAAATATTATTGATCTGTCTCATATTACAAAATAGTATTTTTCACAATCGTGTTATAATAGAGAGCTTTTTAGTCGAGTACTCAGCAAGCTTCGTGGCCTAAGTAAGGTACGAGATTAAAAAGCTTGATTATAACACATTTATTACATACACATTTACGACATAAATGATTTTTGACTATTATTTTTATATGTTACATTTTATTGTTATTGCATTTTTATTATCATTGGCTATTTTTATAATGGGACAATCTGTAACTAATATAATCTTATACTAATTTAAATATTTGACTTTTTATTGTAATTTTTTTTTGTTTGACTGTTTATTGTAATTTTATTGTTTGACATTTTATTATATTTTAATTCTTTATTGTAATTGAATTGTTCCACTATTTATTGTAATTTAATTGTTCGACTTATGTTTTACTAATTATTCAAACACAATGAAAATTGTTAATGAATTAAATAAATGAAATGAAATTATTTATAAAAAAAAACAGAAAATACAGGCTTCTGAGTTCTACAACTCACAGAGTCAATAGAGGTAAATTGCCTAACCATAAAAAAAAAACTACACGATATTTAGATGATATTAAAGAATCTAATTACGGCCGATAGAACGACCCGAGACAAGGTATGAAAACATCGTGAGGAAACCCGTCTTATCCCAATGAATAAATGAATGAATGAATATATTTATTTCGGAGTAAAGGGTACATGCATATATTATGTTAGTAACAATTTTTACTTACGCTTATGTTATTTCTCATAGCTCACTTGTGAGCTATGAGACTTCGTCCATTGAATATAGGACTTTCATGTGTTTCCGCAACTGCACTCAGGAGTCCGTTGGAGCTGCCGCGAACACGACGCATCAGACTGGCAGTAGGCTCTAAACAAGGTGCTGTGCATTTTGCAAACCTGCGGATCAACATGTTGCTTCTCACTGACAGCAATAAGGTCTAGTTTTCCGTCTGGATCGGAAGGTCGGGTGGCAGTCGCTTTGGTAAAACTAGTGCCTAAGCAAAATGTCGGCAGTGTAGGTGCCAAGAGAACCCCGGGCTCGTTTAGGAGGATGATGAGATGGCCCGTTAAAGTACCGCGTGACGTCACATTATGCTGAATAGTGTACCCATAGGTAATGTGATACAGAGATAGAGAGATAATAGAGAGACAAAACTTGATACAAATATTATAGTTGCTACTGGTGTTCCGTTTATCAGCTTGTTACTAAGTGAACTCTGTGGGAGTTCTCCCTTCCAAAATTCCGTTCACCCCTTCCAGACTTCTCCAGGTTTTTATTATTATGTATGGCTTTCCCGCTCACGGGACAATGATGTCCTGGACCCTTGGCAGGCGTGTGTGGAGCTAAGGTACCTACAAATTACCACACGTAGAGGCCCTTTTGACAATTGAATGAAATGCGAGGAGTACCTTTTTAGGGTTCCGTAGCCAAATGGCAAAAAACGGAACCCTTGTAGCGGTTCAACACGCGACTGAAATCGCTACCGCTCATGAGCTTGGGCAACCGCAGATCACGCCACCACCTCGTGAGATCTATTGTTCGGCGGCCGGTCTGCGCACGCGCCGCGCCCGTGCCCCTCACCGAAGCCTACGGATTTCGCCCGGCGCGCGGACGCTTCAATGCGATAATAACCTCTGCCTAGCTAACACGCGCTTTGTATTATATAGCTGCACTTGCTTACGCCTCGCTTGATTTAGTGTTATATTCAATTTCTTTGTTTCGGCCATGCTTTTTCCTTTGTGCTAGTTTATATCGTTATATTCAGTTCTCCATTTCGTAACGTTTAAATCTTTAGTGTTTCAGTTTGTAAATTTCCCGTGTTCATTTTAATTTAATTCAAGTTTAAATTGTGCTGCGCATTTTTATATTAATCGTGATCGCATTCGCTCCACCCGTCTTGTGACGCAACCTATATCGGGTTCGACCCCCGATCACATTCAAACCTACACTGGTGACATCCCGACATTGGACAACATGGGTGGTGGTCCTGGAGAGCAGGGAACGCAAAACAACGGTGCAGGCGACAACCAGCAAGTTGCAGACCCGTCGGCGAGCGTAAACAGGTCCGGCGGTGGTCCAAGTGCAACAAGCGGTAGCGGAGCAATGAGTGATGTGTTTCGTGTTGGTGTGCGAATCCCACCATTCTGGCCCGAGGAACCTGAGGTATAGTTTGCACAAGTTGAAAGTCAATTCGAACTATCGAATATCACGAGCGACGGTACCAGATTCAATTTCGTGGCTTCTCAGTTGGACCAGGAGTACGCTAGGACGATGAAAGATATTTTAATCAGCCCACCCAGAACAGGCAAGTACGATACATTTAAGAGTGAGCTTATCAAGCGAATTTCAGCGACGCGTGAGAAGAAAACGCTGCAATTAATACAACATGAAGAGTTGGGTGAACGCAAACCTACCCAATTCTTGCGTCACTTACGCGACTTAGCAGGACCCACTATTCCTGACGAATTTATCCGTACTATCTGGGCGAGCCGCCTGCCACCTAATGTGCAAACCATTGTCGCTTCACAGCATAATCAGAACCTGAGTGACGTAGCAGAATTAGCCGACCGGGTCAATGACGTCACACAACCTTCCGCCCACATCGCTGCATTTGCTGGTACCCCCACCCAATACACCAACAACACGCAGTCAGGCTCTGCTTTGGAAGCAAGAGTAGCAGAACTGACACGCCAGGTGGAAACTTTATTACGGAACCAAGGTACATACTCCCGCTCTCGTTCCCACAGCAGAGGTCAATTTCATCGACGGGGTTCCAGATCGAAGTCGCGGTCACGCCAGAGATCCCGCGAAAGGCCGGATGGACATCCGCATTGTTGGTACCACTACCAATTCGGGAGCAACGCGAAGAATTGCAAGGCACCGTGTGACTTCAAGCAGTCGTTAAACTAGAGAGGCAGCATTTAGTGGCCGCAAATGCTTGCCCCGTGTCATCAGGCCGCCTGTTCGTGACAGACCGTAAGTCGAAGATCCAGTATCTCATCGACACAGGTTCAGACCTGTGTGTGTATCCGCGGTCAGCCGTCCGGGCGCCTCCAAAGAGCAAGACCAAGTACCTGCTTTTTGCTGCAAACGGTTCACCCATATCAACCTACGGCCACCTTAACCTCCATTTAGATCTGGGGTTGCGACGAGCGTTCGAATGGCGCTTCACCGTAGCTGATGTTTCCAAGCCGATTATTGGTGTCGACTTTCTAAGTCACTACAACTTACTTGTCGATTGCCACAATCATCGGTTGGTTGACGGTGTCACATCCCTGGCTATCGCCGTGCCGCACCAAAAATCAGCTGAAGGCATCTCATCGGTACGAACAACAACTGACGACTCCAACTACCACAGACTGCTCCGAGAGTACCCAGAAGTAACTCGTCCAGCTGGTAAGCCCCTCGTTCCTAAGCATTCCACAGTGCATCACATAAGAACTACTCCTGGCCCACCGGTTTCCAGCCGTCCACGTCGCCTAGATCCGCAAAGATTACAGATTGCCAGGAAAGAGTTCGACGACATGTTACAGAGTGGAACAGCACGCAGATCCGAGAGTGCCTGGGCTTCTCCACTACATCTGGCTCGTAAGAAGAACGACGGCTGGAGACCGTGTGGAGATTACCGAGCACTGAATGCTAGGACTATCCCGGACAGCTATCCGGTTCGGCACATTCAGGACTTTGCTTACCAGCTGGCGGGTAAGAAAATTTTCAGCACAGTCGACCTGGTCAAAGCCTACAACCAGATTCCGGTACATCCAGATGACATTCCCAAGAATGCCATCACTACTCCCTTCGGTCTCTTCGAGTTCACGTACATGACGTTTGGATTACGGAACGCAGCGCAAACATTTCAGCGCTTCATCGATGAGGTGCTGAGAGACCTGGACTTCTGTTATGGGTACATCGACGACATACTGATTCACTCAGAGTCAGAGGCACAGCACGAGCAGCATCTGAGGCAGCTTTTCGAGCGCCTGCAGGAGTACGGCGTTCTCATCAACACGGCTAAGTGTGTTTTTGGACGTCGTGAGGTATCATTTTTGGGCTACACGGTATCTGATACTGGGGTCAGGCCTTTGGATTCTAAGGTGACAGCGATCAACGAATACCCAGTACCCAAGACTGTCAAGGAGTTGAGACGCTTCCTAGGGATGATGAATTTCTACCGACGGTTTCTCCCAGGTGCAGCATCACTCCAGGCCCCCCTCAACTCACTTCTGGCTGGTCCAAAAACCAAGGGTTCACATCCCGTGGAACCTACACCGGATTTCCTGGAACACTTCGACAAATGTAAGACCAGTCTTTCTCAAGCCACACTTTTAGCCCATCCAGACATGCACGCTGAACTGGCCATACAGACAGACGCTTCGGACGCCGCTATGGGAGCTGTGCTGCAGCAGAAAAAAGAAGGCAGATGGGAACCTTTGGCCTTCTTTTCTCGGAAATTGAGCCCATCGCAGAAGAAGTACAGTCCCTACGATCGCGAGCTGTTGGCGATATACGAGGCGATACGCTACTTCAAACACATGGTAGAGGCTCGCACGTTCACAATATACACGGACCACAAGCCTCTCACCTTCGCGTTTACCACACGACGAGATAACTGCTCCCCTCGCCAGTTCAGGTACCTAGACTTCATCAGCCAATTCACCACAGACGTCAGGTACATCGCGGGGAGAGACAACACAGTTGCGGATGCATTGTCCCGCATCGAAGAGGTCAACATCTCAACTTCTGTTCTCGATTATCAGTCTCTAGCTCAAGAACAGGAGACGGACGCAGAGTTGCAGGACCTGCTACAGAACGGGTCGACCTTGAAGTTAGAGAAGGTACAGACGCAACTTACGAACTGTCCCATTTATTGCGACGTTTCTACTGCAGAGCCGAGGCCATTCATCACATCTACGTTTCGCCGCACGGCGTTTGACGCTATGCATAACCTCAGTCACCCAGGGGTCAAGCCTACAGTTCGTCTCGTGACACAAAGGTTCGTGTGGCCCGGGGTGAGAAAAGACTGTCGACAATGGGCCAAGGCATGTCTGCAATGCCAGCGGAATAAGGTGCATAGGCACACTTCCGCACCCCTGGCGGAGTTCAAGCCACCTTCAGCACGTTTCAGACACGTGCACATTGATCTTGTTGGACCCTTACCCGTGTCTCATAATTACAGGTACTGCCTCACTGCCATCGACCGGTTCACCCGTTGGCCTGAGGCGTACCCTCTGGTAGACATCACCGCTGACACCTGCGCGGCTGCCTTCGTGTCCGGCTGGGTAGCACGTTTTGGCTGCCCCGAGCACATCACCACAGACCGCGGACGCCAGTTCGAGTCACATCTTTTCAAGGCTATGGCAAAGATCACGGGCTCCAACCATCATACAACCACGGCCTATCATCCAGCGGCGAACGGGCTCGTTGAAAGGCTGCATCGCCAACTGAAGGCTGCAATCGCGTGCCACACCAGCACGCAATGGACGGAAGCACTTCCCGTGGTGCTCCTCGGCATCCGCAGCGCCTGGAAGGAGGACTTGCAGGCGTCAGCAGCTGAACTGGTCTACGGCGAGCCACTTCGTTTGCCTGGGCAGTTCTTCACATCATCTGATGAGCCAGTAGACGTCACCAATTTTGCGAGTCGGCTGCGGAACCACATGAGCAAGCTAGCTCCACAGCCTACGGCATGGCATACAAATAGACTTTTCTACCTGCCCAAGGATCTCCAAACAAGCAGTCACGTATTTCTGAGACAAGGTCCAGCACGACGTTCTCTACAGGCTGCCTACACTGGCCCTCATAGAGTCCTGAGACGTCGCGACAAGGCATATGACTTAGAGGTGTCTGGAAAAGAAGTTACGGTGACTATTGATCGACTGAAGCCAGCCTACGTCCTGAGAGAGGAAATTCCAGCACCGACCCGGGAGACCGTCATCGAGCTGGTGCCGCAGAAGAAGACGAGGAGCGGACGAGTCGTTAGATTCCCCGACTACTATCGACCGTAGTCACGGTCTCAGCAGGGGAGAACTTGTAGCGGTTCAACACGCGACTGAAATCGCTACCGCTCATGAGCTTGGGCAACCGCAGATCACGCCACCACCTCGTGAGATCTATTGTTCGGCGGCCGGTCTGCGCACGCGCCGCGCCCGTGCCCCTCACCGAAGCCTACGGATTTCGCCCGGCGCGCGGACGCTTCAATGCGATAATAACCTCTGCCTAGCTAACACGCGCTTTGTATTATATAGCTGCACTTGCTTACGCCTCGCTTGATTTAGTGTTATATTCAATTTCTTTGTTTCGGCCATGCTTTTTCCTTTGTGCTAGTTTATATCGTTATATTCAGTTCTCCATTTCGTAACGTTTAAATCTTTAGTGTTTCAGTTTGTAAATTTCCCGTGTTCATTTTAATTAAATTCAAGTTTAAATTGTGCTGCGCATTTTTATATTAATCGTGATCGCATTCGCTCCACCCGTCTTGTGACGCAACCTATATCGGGTTCGACCCCCGATCACATTCAAACCTACACCCTTATAGATTCGTCATGTCCGTCCGTCTGTCTGTCTGTCTGTCTGTCCGTCCGTATGTCACAGCCACTTTTTTCCGAAACTATAAGAGCTATACTGTTGAAACTTGGTAAGTAGATGTATTCTGTGAACCGCATTAAGATTTTCACACAAAAATCGAAAAAAAACATTAAGTTTTAGGGGTCCCCATACTCAGAACTGAAACTCAAATAAATATTTTTCCTCAAACCCATACGTGTGGGGTATTTATGGATAGGTCTTAAAAAATGATATGGAGGTTTCTAACATAATTTTTTTCTAAACTGAATAGTTTGCGCGAGAGACACTTCCAAAGTGGTAAAATGTGTGTCCCCCCCCCCCCCTGTAACTTCTAAAATAAGAGAATGATAAAACTGAAAAAAATATATGATGTACATTACCATGCAAACTACCAACGAAAATTGGTTTGAACGAGATCTATGAAGTAGTTTTTTTTAATACGTCATATATCGTAAAAAGCAATTTATGTAACGGAACCCTTCATGTGCGAGTCTGACTCGCACTTGGCCGCTTTTATTATTATTAAGACCCTGTTGTATCCCACTGCGGGGCAAAGGCCACCCCTCTCCGTTTCCAGATGGTCTGCCGCGTCTCCGTTCCCGCCTCGCTTCGCTCACTCGTTTAATAATTTTCTTCTCTTTGTTCAGTATACTCATAACACGTCATTTAAATCATATATTTTACATCTATTTCTCTCATTTTTGCGCTTTAAAGTATCCACTTCAAAAGATGTTTTTTTTTTTTGAAGCCTATATAGTGTCCCACTGCTGGGCAAAGGCCTCCCCTCTTGATTTCCACTCGTCCCGATTCTGAGAAATATCTGGCCAATCGTTGTGAAACACGTCCATGCCGTCCCGCCATCTCCTTCTCGGCCTGCCACGCCGTCGCCTCCCACCATGCGGCAGCACCCACTCCGTAGTTAGTTTAGTTCACCTCTGCAGGTGCATGCGGCAAACGTGGCCCCGCCCATTCCCATTTCAGCTTGGCGGTCTTGGCTCCAACGTCAGCAATGCAAGTTTTTGGAGTTTCGGACCCGATCGATGAATTATTAACGTGAATTTTAGTAAATATTACTTATACTGCAACATATTCCTCAATCACGGCCGAAACCAAATAAACGGATATTAACACGGCGACGAGCGCCGTGCCATGTAATTAAATTGAAAATAATTGATTTATAATAAATTGCTCATTAAAATGACACGGAAGTTTTTAAAACATAATTACAGAGTTTCAGTAATTACCTATGTGTTATTCAGAAATGACAAGGAAAAATGCTGACATGAACTCGAAATACTCGTAAGAAGGGGATAATAACAAGATTAGCGTGAAAGTATCTATTTTTATCTCAATTTTCAGAACTAACGTAAACTAAAATATTAGTCACCATTCCCACATTTTCTTCACCGAACACTTAACTTTGTCTTTGCCTTCTAACATATTACCGCAATTTCATTTTACCGCCCGCAGTGCTAGTAAAGTTTCACTAATGCCACTTTTGGTTCCGTTCTATTCGGGAATACCCTTTGAGCCAATGCTGCCTCTAATTGAGCCCACACTGCACTGAACTGTACTCTCATTGTCCCTTTTAACGAAACCTTTAAAGCTCTCTCAATGGCTTTTTGGGGCCCCCTTACCTCCCCCTGTAGCCCAAACACCGAGATAATGTGTTTCTTTTGTCTATTGTACACCGTGATACCTATAAATCGCTTCTTTTTAAAACAGTTCTTTGTTATTTTCTTGTGATTCTGCACGTTGAAATTTTGCTTTTCGATAATTTTAAAAGGTCTCGTCGTTTAGTGTAATTAACGAAGTTGGTGGAGAAGGTTTTTTAGAACGAACTTTTCTCTTTTATTGGAGGGAATTTGTAATTTTTCGTTTCATTAAACGATATTGCTTTTAAGGGTCGACATGAGGGTTATTGTCGTGATGTTTAATAAGATAACAAAATATTTTCTCAAGGACAAGTTTTGTGCTTTCTGTCCAATTATTTTCTGATGTATTTTAAGTATGATGACATTGATGACTATGAATATAATATATATAATATGAGAAGAAGTTGTGACATGGCAAGTAACATTTCAAAGAAATGTCAGCCAAATTGTAAAGACTGTAAATAACGACTCTACATTACCTATGTTAATAAATTGCGAAAGCCTGTAAAAATAGATTACTTATATTGGCAGAATATTAAAGCTGTTTGTTCCAATCACTTGAATATTTAAAAATGTAATCTCTTTTAGGTTATCTTTAACGTTATTCACAGAAAAAAAAACTGAAATTGTATTATTTGTCTTGCATCGAGTAAACCCCTAACCATTTATCGGAAACTTTACGAATTTATAGAAAACCTTCACAAAAAAGGTTTCCAATATCTTTGGTGAAATAATACTAAGTATATGTAGATGATAAATGTCTGTTAAAGATGTTGCCGTGATACGATCTTTCAAATAAGTTATTCAAATTGTATAAATTTATAGTCTTTGCACGTCACTGTAGATTTTTCATATTCATATTCTGTACTCTTAATTTTATATTACATAGTTATCACCATATTCAATAAAATAAATGTATACCTACTTACATTATTTTTTGGGTTCCGTACCCAAAGGGTAAAACGGGACCCTATTATCACAGTCTAACTACATACAGTCTGCAAGCTCAGGGCCACGCGGGCCAACGATGGGGGGTACGCGGGAAAGCAGGAGACGAGGAAATTAAGCGCAAACTCATGAGTTTGCGCTAACTATTCTGAAGGGGTGTCAAGTTTGACTTTAAAAAACCGACTTTAAATATCGGTAAGGTATAGTGTTTTTTTTTATAATGTCACTTAAATTCTCATATATCGATTTTGAACCAAATCGGACTGTATTTAAAGAATTTCAAGATGGCGGCAACGTATTTACAATCCAAGCTCGGATTCATATTAAGAGGCCCCGCGGACCCTCAGATATCGATTTTGAACCAATCGGGCAGCATTTAAAGAATTTCAAGATGGCAGCCACTTTTTGAAAATCCAACCTTGGATTCTTATTAAAAAGCCCCTCGGAATCAATAACGATTTTAAAAACCGGCCAAGTGCGAGTCGGACTCGCGCACGAAGGGTTCCGTACCATTATCTATAAAACGGCAAAAAAAAATCACGTTTGTTGTATGGGAGCCCCCTGTAGCCTAGTTGGTAGTGACCCTGCCTATGAAGCCGGAGGTCCCGGGTTCGAATCCCGGTAAGGGCATTTATTTGTGTGATGAGCACACATGTATTTTGTTCCTGAGTCATGGATGTTTTCTATGTATTTAAGTATTTATTTATCTATATCCTAAGTATGTTAATCGTCGTCTACAGTCCATTCGCGTTAAGAATGCAGTAAATCATCAGTGCAACTGCAGGGTAAAGGCACAGATTATATAATAGTTCTAACGAACAGATACTCGACTCTGAATAAAAATGCGCATACCTACCGCTTTCCATGCCTATTAAATTTAACAATGGAGCAACCTTGAACGCGCCGGTCGTTGCCCGCATTTGCCAGCCAATAGACGCTAGGGTTGACACCACTTAGAAATTATTTTATTATTAATAGTTGAGTAAAATAAAAACACCCACACATTCCATGCACTTCACTAATTAGGTTACCTCATTTAATTGTTATTGTTTTTCAATTTTAATTTTTCAAAAGACTTGTAAGTTTTTCTAGAGTATCTGCCAGTATCTGAACTGCATAGTTACTTACATACATACCTACATACACTAGGCGTCAAAAGTATCGCACCTTTCCTAAAATTCGTTTCAAGCGATTATTACTCCTAAGATACTTTACTGTACCCTGTCGATATTAATATCATTTGAAAGCTAAAGCCTAGGGGGTTTTATTACCTTTTAAACGATACTAATATCGACAGTAAGTATCTTAGGAGTAATAATCGCTTGAAACGAATTTTAGAAAAGGTGCGACTTTTGTAGCCGAGTGTACAGGCATATCAACGCAACATGTTAAATAATTTTTAATGTCAAGTATCTCTCACCCTGTCTATACTTTACGACAGTCAAAATGGCGGTACCTCCTACCTATTCATCTACCAGCTACCACGTAAGTATAACAAAACGAAACTTGTTGTGTAGGTAACTTCATTAAAGTAGGTGTATCCCGACGACAGTACGAAATAAGTTTGGTAGGTAGGTACCTACGAGTATCTTTATTAGTTATCTATAACGAAAAAATATAAATATTGTATAAAAGTTTAAAACCCCTGCTAGACGGTCGCCAACACGCCACTCCGACCGAGCTTTTCATCCTTGCGAGTGCATTCCAAGCCCTTCAAAAAGTTATAAGTCCCTAGAGCAACGACGATGTTCACGCCCTTTCTTAGGCCGTGCAATGCATGCACCCCGCAAATCTTACTAAGTAAAATATTATACTAATTGCTGCTAGACAGGGATAAATATAAACATGAAATCAATACAAACAACTAAATAATTAATTTGGACATAATGGCAGTGGCGGAGTACCTAAACTTACGGCTACGGCTCGGGGTAGGTAGGTATACCAAATTACCAAAACTCCTTAAAAAAAATGTATTACGTAACTATTTGAAATAGGTATTAGGTGTTCCGTAAAAAAAACATTACGCCTTTGTTCAAACTCACTAGTTTGTACCTGCCATGGAAATAATTAGTAGGTACTTAGTATAAAGTAGGTAAGTTACTAACTTTTCATCCGTTTCATCGTCTGTGAAAATGATAAATGTCTATTTTTTATTGGTCATACACCCCACAACACTGCAGTGCGCTGAATTTATTCGCAACGAACTCATTTTTAAGGAATTGGTAATAACTTTTATCGTGCGCGTAAGCAGCGTCCGGCCGTGAGCGCGTGCGCCAGCCCACTGGCGGATGTACCCTTGATGGTGCGCAAAGTTTAGGTATAATTCTGAGTTGCCACGGCGCAGTTAGGTAGCACTGGTAAAGGTGTATTCCCGTGGTGTTAAAATTTCAAAAAAAAATATTTTTATAGATTAAGTTTAATATATTCACTTTTAATATAAATTAAAATAAAACTAATATTTAAGGGAGGCCGCCATACAATATACATGATTTTATTGCCGTTTTTAAAGATAATGGTACGGAACCCTACGTGCGCGAGTCCGACTCGCACTTGGCCGGTTCTTTTAGCTTTCGTTTGTATCATTATAAGGAAGCTGACTTGACTGTTCCCGGCAACTTGTTCTAAACATTAATATCAATACTCGAGTGTCATGTTTCATCGTCTCACAGTCGTCCAAAATATCGGCCTAATTTCTCGATTTATAAGTAAATAAGTTTGTTTGTCAGAAGTTGTGACGCAGATGTTGCTTCGTTCAAACTTATGTGGAAGTTACTTCTCCAAGTAATGCAGGTTCAGTGCCGGTGTTTTGCTATTTATCTAATTTGCATAGTCAGCCATTGAATGTTCACAAAAATTCACAAGTATAGGTTGAGAAATGCGACATCTAGAGGAGCTCGCTAGTTAAATAAAGAAAAAAATGTCTGTGAGGTTTTAGCTTTAAAAGTTAGCGGGTTTGTATGTAGGGGGTAATTTCTGGAACTTATGAAGGATTTCAATTACTTTAATTTTGTTTATTTCTCGTTCTCGTGCGGTTGCGCGAGTGTGTAGCATTATAGAACCTAAGTTAAAATACATTGTCACTACCTATGAGTTTCTATAATTGGCTCTTTGTATCCACTGTCAATTTTTATTGTGTGTATGGTTCTGTTGGTTCTCTTCTAAAAAAAAGCCATTGTTTCCCTTCAATTACTGTGGGGATGACCCTACTGATATGATATAGAAAATCCTAGCAGGGATCGGAGTTGTTCGTTAAGGGGCTCCAAGCGCTAATTGACTAGTTTTGACGTGTTTTGAGTTGATATTCCTCCGTCATAACAATAGATATATTTATGGTACAAACGTTAATCGGTTTTTCAATCCTTTATCAGATTTTGCAAGAGAGTTTAAAAAAAAATGTATAAGTAGGTAGGTACCTACATATTTTTTTATGATTTATTCAAACATGGTCCAAAAAAGCTCTGTTTTCGATATTAGTATGTTGTTTATGCACTTTTATATATGAAATTTACTTGTTACTATTCCTTATTGACGTCTTTAACAACCCAATAGAGATTTTTATTTTTAACTCATTTTCACAAAAGTTACGTCCAAAAAACTGGTTTTTTGGCCTAAAACTGCTAAAGTTTGGTGCCATATATCTCGAAAACGGTGAGTTTTGAAGTAAATATGGGACACTATTTCGGTAAACCTCGTTGTTGTTAATAAGGTAAGCCACAAAAAACACGAAAAAACGGACAGTACCAGATCGAAGGTCATTGGGAGCTGTAAGCCCCTTAAATAAAACACGCTAGAAACGCAAAGACAATAATAAAACTTTCTGTTCATGAACAGGAGTGAAACCACTGCTTATGGAACTGGATGATAATTCACTTTATACATGACTAGCTTCCACCCGCGACTTCGTCTGCGTAGATCCGGGATAAAAATATCCTATGTTTTGGTCCGGTCTATCTTCGTGCAAAATTTCATCCAGATCGGTTGAGCCGTTTGGGCGTGATTAAGAAACAAACATCCAAACTTTCGCATTTTGGTGAATTGAAAAAAAATTGTACTTAGTTAAGAGCCTTAATCTAATCTACGCTTTATTTTTTTTCCATTGTGTAATGGCAATTACCAATACATTTTATATGGGTAACTTTTGTTACACAGTGGAAAAAAGTTAAAGCATAGATTAGATTAAGGTCCCTAATTATGTACAATTTTTTTGCAATCCACCCATTTATAATATAAGTAGGATTCTTACAGTACTATATACATACTAGGTAAACTACTATACGTACGTGGCCGCGATTTCCGCTATCACGTATCTTACAGTCGATTATTAACTCTAATTATAACATTTTTGGGCACGCCTGTACATCCTGGCACACCAGAAAGAAGACAAACTGGCCAGACATGTACGTGCTTGCCTGTACATCCTGGCACTCCAGAAAGAAGACAAACTGGCCAGACATGTACGTGCTTGCCTGTACATCCTGGCACTTCAGAAAGAAGACAAACTGGCCAGACATGTACGTGCTTGCCTGTACATCCTGGCACTCCAGAAAGAAGACAAACTGGCCAGACATGTACGTGCTTGCCTGTACATCCTGGCACTCCAGAAAGAAGACAAACTGGCCAGACATGTACGTGCTTGCCTGTACATCCTGGCACTCCAGAAAGAAGACAAACTGGCCAGACATGTACGTGCTTGCCTGTACATCCTGGCACTCAGAAAGAAGACAAACTGGCCAGACATGTACGTGCTTGCCTGTACATCCTGGCACTCCAGAAAGAAGACAAACTGGCCAGACATGTACGTGCTTGCCTGTACATCCTGGCACTCCAGAAAGAAGACAAACTGGCCAGACATGTACGTGCTTGCCTGTACATCCTGGCACTCCAGAAAGAAGACAAACTGGCCAGACATGTACGTGCTTGCCTGTACATCCTGGCACTCCAGAAAGAAGACAAACTGGCCAGACATGTACGTGCTTGCCTGTACATCCTGGCACTCCAGAAAGAAGACAAACTGGCCAGACATGTACGTGCTTGCCTGTACATCCTGGCACTCAGAAAGAAGACAAACTGGCCAGACATGTACGTGCTTGCCTGTACATCCTGGCACTCAGAAAGAAGACAAACTGGCCAGACATGTACGTGCTTGCCTGTACATCCTGGCACTCCAGAAAGAAGACAAACTGGCCAGACATGTACGTGCTTGCCTGTACATCCTGGCACTCCAGAAAGAAGACAAACTGGCCAGACATGTACGTGCTTGCCTGTACATCCTGGCACTCCAGAAAGAAGACAAACTGGCCAGACATGTACGTGCTTGCCTGTACATCCTGGCACTCCAGAAAGAAGACAAACTGGCCAGACATGTACGTGCTTGCCTGTACATCCTGGCACTCCAGAAAGAAGACAAACTGGCCAGACATGTACGTGCTTGCCTGTACATCCTGGCACTCAGAAAGAAGACAAACTGGCCAGACATGTACGTGCTTGCCTGTACATCCTGGCACTCCAGAAAGAAGACAAACTGGCCAGACATGTACGTGCTTGCCTGTCCATGTGCTTGAAACCTCATTGAAGTAAATAAATAGTTTAATTAAACACGATTAGGTCCCGTTTAACGATAAAATGCAATGTCGTATCAAAATGTTTGTTCTTCTGTTTTCTACCATTTCGGTAGACATCTTCTGTCCTAACGAATTCGATTGCATTGTAACGTTGGTAATTATCAGGAACTCAAAAAAGTGATTAATAATTTGCTGTTGCAAAAACAATAAATATAACGAAGAAGACAGAGTTTTGTTTAACGAGTATTTGCAATAGAATGAAGAATTCACCGGTTGGACCGACGCAGTGAAAGAAATCTGCAAAGGAAACTTGCAGACGTCTATTCGGATGACCAAAAACCGTTTGGCCTGGAGAGCGTTAGTGCATAAAGCGACGACCTCGTGTAGTCACGACCTAAGTCATGAGGATGCGACGAAGAAGAAGAATATAATGCATAAATGGCTTCGATGCACTACACGGTGATTTCCGTTTGAAATAAATTGAGATGAGAGAGTGTTGCCATTGCAACTGCATTGCATTGTTTGTGTAAAGATATTATCCATCTCATTTCATATATTTAACTATCTTAAGATTGGTGGAGGAGCAACAAAAGTAGAACAAGTATAGAGATAATTGTTTTTAAAGAATTAAATTAAAGGCGAAAAAGAATATCAAGATCACTAACAATGTCTTAATCACCGCGTGCTTGAACTTGCCTTTTTTTGTAATCCACCATTTACCGGTAACATAAAAGTAGGCTTATAAGACCAATATTATACACAGAAATGGACAATTCAGTGGCCAGTTTAGTTTTCTCTGCTAAATTCTGATTCCTTAGCTTGAACCGTTTCCACAGTCATCGAAACTAATTCTCAAGTTAGATCAACGTGCATAACAACTCCGTTCGTTAGTGCAACCGATTGATCCGTCGACTAATTGCAAGCATCCTTGACACGGTTGGGTTTCTTGAACCGGCCGGTCGGCGTGTTTGCCAACCGACTAATAAACCCGGAGATCGGAGCTATTTGAGAGATTGGATGGCTCGGATTTCTGTGCGCTAGTGTTAAACCGCTATTATTGCTGCGGAGCGTCAGATATGACTGGGCAAATCAATAAACTTTGTCGCGGTTTGAATTGGCCACAATTGAATCAGAAAATTATTTTTATACCACAAAATCAAACAAACGCAATACAAAAAGTAGCGTAGATTTTTCCCGAGAGGAGACTTAGAAGTTAACGACAAAGTAGACGAAGTTTTGTTTTGAAAGAAGACTTTAATAGCGTTGGTGTAAATGATGAAATACAAAGAATATTCTTATGAGTCAATTTGATTTCCACGAAACTCTTTCAGAACGCCGTAAACGTAACAATTGCTTTTGATAAACACGATGAAGTTCACGCATTGTACCGACACGACTTAATTGGAGCAGTGAGGCACTCCGGACTTAATTGTTGTTGTTTCTAGGTAAAGTGAGCAGTTAGCAGAATACTTAGAACTGCAGAACAGTAAAAACTTTTCACTACAGCCTTTGTAAGGGTGTCGAAGTTTCGGGTGAAAATTTCACGGCATTTTACACTTAATTGCCCACCAAAAATAGTACACGAAAGAAAATGATAACTGGCGGTCTTCTCACTAGCTTTCAGAATTCGAAGACGTAATACTAAATTTTGCAACTTTAGTTGCAATTCGGAATAGTTGATGAATCTAGGATTTTGTTGTGTAACTACCTACTTATTTTATAAATTCTCTATCAATATGGTCATATGTATGTGGTACAGCACAATTTTAAATTCAGACACTCCTTAATTAAGAGAGATATATAAATCTCCTCTGCAATAAACCTTCCAAATTAACAGTTCCAAAATGGAAATGAGGGATGAAGATACCTGGGGGACTCAACAAGTCTATATAATAGAGGGATATCAGCGCTCGAGGCACGTAGGGCACTGGGATGAGACCACCTATAATTAAAGAGTGATGATGGAGCCAGGGGAAAGAGGAAGGTTAGCGGAAACATTAGCGGTAGCGGTTTGGGTTAACTTAATGATTGCAGTGCATTGAAGTTTGGTATGATATCCGCTACAATTGAATGCGTCCGTTTAGGCACTAGTGTCCGTACAGAAAAAAGAACATACAGTGGAACCAGGGATTGTAACCGGTTATTTTTTTGTATGGGAACTGTAACCGCTTTTTTTCGTTCTTTGTTAATTATTTCATTTTCTAATTGGGCAATCCAATTATACGCACTCGTTACCTCAAAACACAACTGAGTCCTACATATGAAGTATAAAATAGTTTGAGATATATGTGGTTATTTCGAGGTTTTTGCAAAAAACCGGTTACAATCCCTGAGTGGAACATATAACCTCCTCCGTTTTTGAAGTCGTTTAAATAATAATATTAGCTGCCCGCGCGGCTTCGCCCGTGTATTGCAAGGAACGCTGCATGCAAACCCGCGGGATCAAATATGGCCTAAAACCATGTAGAAAGTCCATTTTAATTGTAGGTGAAGGTCGTCGTAAGGAAACTTAAATTGAACATCGCAGTACCGTTACAGACCTGGCCTTACCCAAAGCAGGATAGGTTATAAATGAGTCGCCTATCTCACCGATCTAACGGGTCCATTTGAAAAACTCGCCTGGACTCCATTGAGCCCAACAAAAGAATTTCCCGCTTATCTCCAAAGCGTTAATGTAGGATTGTTTGTAAAATTAAAGTGATTTGAACTCCGGTTCAAACTGTCCCGGGAACGGTGATAGAGTTGAAACAAAGGGTCTGTTTGCTGTTTCATTACTGCTTAAAGTAATGTCAGGTAATTAAGTTGTGATAAGAGGACGCATAGAAGTTGAAGCGTAATGGAAATATTGGAAAATAAGGCCTGATCTAAAACGGGCAATTGTGATAAATTGGACGGTTTTTAATCAATCAATAAAATGTTATGTTTACAGAGTTATTATAGTAGGTACATTGTGCATTAAGGGCCGTAAGAAGAGGATTACTAACGAGAGTCTATTAGAAGCCCGACGCCAAAGGCGGAGGGCTTTTAATGAGTAGAGTTTGTAATCCCCTTACTGTCCGTGATACACACAATGTTTTTCATCACATTTGCGAGGAAATAAATAACTACAAAAGACAGAAAAATCAAAGTTTCCTACAACCGCACCACTCAAAAGTTTACAAAATTGACAACTTCACTTACAGATTTGAGGAGGGCGAGGGGGCATGCGGCGCCACGCCCCCTCGCCTTGCTAGATTTTTTTCAACCAATCACAGAGAAAAAATCTTGTGACGCGCGGCCACCTGGATTTGCCAACCAATTTGTTTGATTTGTTTTAACCAATCAGATCACACACAAGCTCATAACTCCCTAGGGAGTTATAAATTCATAACTCCCTAGGAAGTTATAAATCCATAACTCCCGCGGGAGGTAAATCGGGTATAGCTGCTCTATAAACTTGCCTATAATACACCCTTTACGAGCAAGTGTGATAAAAAATACATTATACTATCCACTATGCCTTGCCAATGGGCGTACAAATACGAATAAAACATCTTCATGTCATGTCATGTCATGGCTTTAATTTAACTGCACACTCATCTCATCGCAGTATCATCATCATTTCCTTGCCCTTATCCCATTTACTTGGGGTCGGCGCAGCATGTCTTTTTCTTCCATAGGTACTTCTCTGTCAGCCGTCATATCATCATTCACTTCTTTATACTCTATACTTCTTTATACTTCTCTTCATATCGTCTCTCACACAGTCCATCCACCTTTTCCTTCATCGCAGTATATTAAAAAAATACTTTACCGTAAATAACAATGTTTTTTTCTCTTTTCAGGTAAGCAAAGTATTTATATCACCAACCATTTCGAGGCACGAGGTATTTTGTAAGTATATATTTCCAATATGATATCTGAGCACTAGCGGATCCCAGGGAGCTCAAGGCCGCCTCAAGCATCTCAATATTCTCAATCATACCGTGCATGGCCAATCTCAAATGAAACTACAACCTAACCTCAGTGTCGATGTTTCTAGTTTCTACGTCTTTAATGGATATTTGTACGCCACGGGACATTGACACAACAACATCTCAAATACACTGGGTAATATTATTCCGTATTCATAAACGTTCAACCAACCTATTGTAGCTAAAACGCGCCGTTAAAATGTCTTTGTCTTTACCTGTCGCTTTGATATTATTTTGTGTTCGTAAGAAATACATTTTATTTGTCAGGCGAATTTTAAGTAACTAAAATTAAGATAATTTATTATAATTTCGAATTTTAAAGTAACCAACGACGACGAGTAGACGGCGTGCGAGCTTTCTCGTGGTGAGATAGACTATCTGTCTCTTTCTAACTGTTCTATTTAAAAAGAGACGGACATTCTATATCAAGGCGAGAGCAGAAAATACACTGCTGGATACCTAACAATAAATCTTTTTCAGATCTTGTACCCAACACAAAAATAACACGATTATTGTGACATCCATAGTTACATGCTCTCGTTACTTTCAACGAGGACTTTAACAAGTGACTCAAAAATCGATTGCAAATTTTGACGGACAACATACATATTTACATATGTACTTATATACTTACATACGAACAGGTCAAGTATAAAGCTTGTAAAAATAGGATACTTAACGGCAACGTTCTTGTCGGTAGATACGCCTTTTTCCAAAAAGCCGGCCAGGAAAACATCACGTCCCCAGTAATTGGGGGCCCTGTAAAGGGCCCTTTAAAGGGCCTGTGCCGCGCGGGTGCGTTAATACATCCCCATTAGGCCTGAAAGGGTGGGACCGGTTACAATAAACAAGTGCGAGTGTACAACAAGAAAAAAGACAAAATTTACAACAATCTATGAGGTGTATGATTTTGTCAGATATGCTCGTATTTGTAACCAGCGGGGCTAGCACAACTGACACAGAAAGCGCGACGCGAGTCGAGAGAATCTACCCGCCTCTTACTAATTTGCACAATACGAGTGAGACAGGAGTCGCTGAGTCACGCGCGACACGACTTAGCAGCAAGTTGTGCTAGACGTACAGTGGTAACGATATGTACATAATTACTTAATCGATCGATATGATATCTACTCGTATATTGTGCAGTATGAAAATACAGTTTAAATGACGCGAGATAAATTTGGACTAATTCCTTTTTAGATGCAGGATAGGATGCAGTCAAAATATGCCATGCTGGCTTAAAGAACTTGAGTAACTAAAACCTGCCTCTATCCTTTGATCCAAAATTAATTTAACCATTTATTTATGGTTTAACTAGAAACTAAGTGGGATCGTCATGGGATCTCAAATTAAAAGAAAGAGCCAGGGTCTTGCTGGTGTGGTGATTTCAAACGTATTTAACTCCATAGTACTTATTTAATTGCCACTACTTTCAATTTAGGTAAGTTACATTTGCTTAAACATTTTTAAAGATTCGTTGTAAATATAGATATACAATATTAAATTATTCTACACGTAGTGCGTAGACCCGTGTGGTGTCGGGTTCGAATAGCACCACCCCCTTTCTTCCCGTGGGTGTCGTAAGAGACGACTAAAGGAACAGGGTTGAAGTGTGTTGTAGGCGATGGGCTAGCAACCTATCACTGCAACATCACATTTTGTCGATCTTTTATACCCCACAGTTATGCTAAAAGTGGCTCTGGAACGCAAGTTACATGTGCTCTGCCTACCCCTTTTAGGGATAAAGGCGTGATTGTATGTATGTAGTGCTTTTAAAACTAATTATCCATGTTCTTAACAATATTGAACTCTACACGTAATATAATTTGTAAATTAAACACAAAAGACATTTATGACATATCTGGTAATTTCTTATAGTCTTGCAAACACTGTAAAAAGAAATAACATATCTTGTAAATAGCATCTTGACATCAAGATTGTACCCAGACTCTCTTAAACAGACTCGTATATGTCATATAGGTATACATACATAAAGGTAAAGGAGAAAAATTAGCTGTAAAGAATTATAGACCTATAAGTACTGTACCTACTATATCGAAATTGATTGAGGCGATTCTGTCAAGTGCCATCATTAAACATATCACTCAAAATGGAGTACTCTCGGGAGCACAGTTCGCATATCGAGTTGGTCAATCAACAACGACCGCAACACATCAAATTATCCAACATGTTTCTATATGCTTAAACAAACAAAAAGTCGCAGGGATATTCCTCGATTTGTCGAAGGCTTTCGACACTATTCAACATTCACTCCTTCTGAAAAAGTTGGAAGTATACGGTATCCGGGGTCAAAGTGGTGATTTGATAAAGTCGTTTCTGACTAATAGGAAACAAGCGGTAGAACTTACAATCAACGGAATGCGACATAAATCAACATCTCAGAACGTCCCAGTTGGCGTTCCGCAAGGATCCTCATTGGGTAATACATTGTTCCTTATCTTTGTCAATGATATGTCAAAATTAAACATCGATGGCAAGATGATATTATACGCTGATGACACATCCATTATAGTAAGTGCTATGACGTATGAACATTTAGAAAAAAAGATAGCCAAAGTCATACATGTGTGCGAAGACTGGTTCAAAGCTAACGGATTAAAGTTAAACTCCGAAAAAACTAAAATAATGTTTTTCCAAGCAGCAAAATCCACATTGACACTTAATGTTACTCTGGAAAATAACCAAATCCTCCCGACAGTAAGTGGAGTAAAATTACTTGGATTCCAAATAGACTCTACACTGAAGTGGAATGAGCATGTAGAAATGGTATGTAATACAATGGCAAAGGGTATTTATGCATTAAGACAACTTAACCCTCTGCCGCTGATGTTACGTCTGACAGACACCATAAAACCTATGCATTGCTGCTACGTCACCATTTCACCGCGTATCGTTCTGTCTCTCTCTGTACCTTCCTGCGTTGACGCACGCCTCCCGCCAGTGCAGCGACGGCAGTCGCGACGTGCGCGCGGGTGGAGTTACAGCTGTTCGGTGTCCACAGGACGTAAGGTCAGTAATTCGTGTTCATCCTCTTCGTCTAACCATTGCCGAATTTGCTGCTGCGTTGGTGATGTTAACTCGTTGGCAAACCGCACTCCTAATGCCATAGGCTCCATGTTGTATAATAATTTACCATATAACGTTAAGAACATAAAGAGTGAAAGCACTTTTCGGTTACGCCTGAAAACACTACTATTGGATCGCACACTATACAGCATTAAATAATACCTCTCTAATGATTATTCTAAGTTTGACATTGATATAAATGAAAAATGATAATTCTAATTTAAGAGGGCGCTCGTTTTTTGGTCAGGAATAAGCGAGAATGACGGATTTTTGACGTTGTAATTCTAAGAAACGGAGAGCTTTTTCTAGATCCTGATTACTTATTTGCATAGGTAAACTCCTCATATTGGTCCTAGCCGCCTCCAATTTACGAAAAACTGAATACTTTAACCGAAAATACCCGATTACCGACAGTAGTTTTCTGAAGAGAGCGCAGAGTCATAAGTTTGAGCCCCTAATACTCCATGATGTTATATGAGAACCTACTTGTTTTTTTCTATTTTCACTAGCGTAATATGTTGCCATTGCGCCTAGCCGCCTCGAATTTTCCTTATTCTGCACGTATATATATGTAAACTGTTCTCAATTACACCATATTTGTCAACAAAATCGTACTGAAAACTCAAGGATTTTCTCATTATTGTTGAATAATTTTTGTATTGAATCTTACACAACATTAAAGTTCATGCTTGTACCAACAAGATCCAGTCCAAAAAATATAATTTTTGTCAAAATTTATATTTATAAATAATTATTCAAAACTAGTATAAATTTACCGTCGCGCGGGAATATATCTCAGTACCGGCTGAATAGCCCTCCGAGACAGACGTGTAGTGTGTTTATTTGTGGCTATTCACGAAGCTAACCGGCCACTCTTCAGATAAAATAATATTATTTTGATCTCCGACTAGGCATAGTTGTTACCAACCTCGGGGTCAAACTATACTGGGGATACATTCGTGAGGCTAATCGAGACAAGTTATGAATTGCATAGCTGCCATATATGACGTAGTGTAGCGAAAAGGCTCAAACCCACCGGATACGTAACATTTAAAATTGAACCTTCTACCTAGAACAAAAGTCATACATTTCAATGGTGATGTCTTGTGGGTTGGATCCTTTTGTCTAAACTACGCGTTCTATAGTCAATTATTATTGTACGAGTGATCGTGATACTTGATAGATTTAATTTATTTACTTGTTACTATCAATCCACCTTGTTAGTATGTATGTATGTATGGGAGTTTGGGTGAAATCTTCAAATTAGGTACAATTGCGTATCTTCGGTGACATAATATCATAGAGCTGGTCTGATGATGGAGTCGGAAGGTGGCCATAGCAACTCCTAAACTCAACAAGATAAAGCCATCGAATTTGGGCTCATTTATTTGGTCATGGCACGGCAAGACTTTGGTGCTGGATGATTTCCAGAGTCTGATGATGGAGCTATAAGGTGGTCATGGAACTCCTAAACTAAACTAGATAAACCCATCTAGTTTGGGCTCATCTGTTTTGTCTTGGTAAACACTTGGAACTCCTAAACTAAAATAGATAGACCTATCTTGTTTGGGTTTGTGTGATTTGTCTGTACAAGTACCCACGAACCAGCGACATAATATGCAGGGTTATTGAATAACAAGATGAATAAAAAACTTTTAAAAAAACAAGCTTATATGGCGTTTGTTAAGTACAGCACGATCCTACCTTGCATTTAGTTATTATTTTCGTTTATATATAATAATAACACACACCGGGGGTTTACACTGGAAAGGGAGATTTTTACGTGGTTTTATTACATTTCCGAGTCATCATCATCATCATCATCATATCAGCCGAAAGACGTCCACTGCTGGACATAGGCCTCCCCCAAAGAGTGCCACAATGGCCGTTCCTGCGCCACCCGCATCCAGCGGATTCCCGCGACCTTTACCAGGTCATCAGTCCACCTTGCGGGGGGGGGCTACCCACGCTGCGCCTTCCGGTACGTGGTTGCCACTCCAGAACCTTTCCGCCCCAACGGCCATCGGTTCTACGTGCAATGTGCCCCGCCCACTGCCACTTAAGTTTAGCAATTCGGAGGGATATATCGGTTACCTTGGTTCTGCTGCGGATAGCCTCATTTGTGATGCGATCGCGCAGATAAACTCCCAGCATAGCCCTCTCCATTGCCCTTTGAGTGACTTTGAGCCTTCTTATGAGGCCTTTAGTAAGCGACCACGTTTTCGTGCCATATGTTATCACTGGCAACACACACTGGTCAAAGACTCTCGTCTTGAGACACTGCGGAATATTGGACGAAAAGATGTGCCGTAGCTTCCCGAATGCTGCCCAGCCGAGTCGGATTCGACGATTGACCTTCCCTTCGACATTTCCGAGTATCACTCTTTATTTCGAAATAAATGTTAAAAAAACCGGCCAAGTGCGAGTCTGACTCGCGCACGAAGGGTTCCGTACCATTATCTATATCTAAAAACGGCAAAATATATATATCTAAAATCACGTTTGTTGTATAGGAGCCCCCTGTAGCCTAGTTAGTAACTTGGTAGTGACTCTGCCTACGAAGCTGGAGGTCCCGGGTTCGAATCCCGGTATGGGCATTTATTTGTGTGATGACCACAAATATTTGTTCCTGAGTCATGGATGTTTTCTATGTATTTAAGTATTTATTTATCTATATAAGTATGTTTATCGTCGTCTAGTACCCATAGTACAAGCTTTGCTTAGTTTGGGGCAAGGTCGATTTGTGTAAGATTGTAAAAGAAAAAGAAACAAATAAAAACTAAAATAAAAATAAAAAGATGTATTCTGTTTTTTAGTATTTTTTGCTATAAATAGCGACAACAGAAATACATCATCTGTGAAAATCTCTATCTATCACGGTTCATGAGATACAGCCTGGTGACAGAAGGACAGACAGGCATTCAGACAGACAGACGGACAGCGGAGTCTTAGTAATAGGGTCCCGTTTTACTCTTTGAGTACGGAATCCTAATAAGTGATTGATGATGAGAGTTGGTTTTAGGCTCAGAACATAAAAAAAGGGAGAAGTGCAGTACTGCTTAATTTCAACCAAAACCGATGTCCCCAGTTTTCTCCCACCGCAGCGCCCACAGGCACACACATTGAACCGTGTAAAAACAAAGACTCGGGCGTTGCCAGTGAGTCTACGGCAACATGCAAACAAGGGCTGTGATTGGCTTAAACGCACTACACTAGGGGGGCGACAAACGTTAAAATTATGTTTTATCGACATTGAAATTAAAATTAATATTATGTTATGATATTGATGGGTAACAACTTCAACAACATGGTAAGTTTATGTGGTGGTATTTAAACTTTTAGCTACAAGTTTAAATAACACGGGTTGTTAACTTACCATAAATCGCAAAAGTAAAAAATATTGACGAATACCTACAGAGTAACATAAACGGCTTTTTATAAGTTCGTGTTCACATACATTTAAAACTCTGGTCACATCGATATTTTTGACCTGTAGGTACCAGGCCGATCCGACTCGCATTTTGGCGCGAAATAATATGTCCATTACTCATATTACGAGATTTAAGGCTAAGGGCGAGTATCCGCCAAAGATGTGCGAAGATGTGTTACCATACATTTTACACCAAGGTTTCAAGCAAGCGAGGTGTCAAATATTCGAAAAGTGTACGGCTCTTATTAAGTGGTTGGAAACATTTTTCTTGAAAATGTTACACATTAACTCTTCTCTGTACAGGAAACCAGTTAGGACCTCTGCCAGTAGCATCTATCCATTTTTTTAGTACCTACTCGAATTCTTTGAAAAACTGTAATAAGAAACCGAGATTTCTTCTTCAATTATCACATTTCAAATGAAAGTAAAAAATACTCATTTAAAATAAATTATTGGTAATAATATCACATTTTAAGTTGTTCTGAAGCCATTTGGTACTAAATTATATACTTGTATATACAATTTTAATATGTCTATTTACCGTTCATACTGCAACTTAGTGAAAATCTTATTAGTAGGTACCGTAAACATTTTGTGCCTTTTAATCTTATTAGTATGTTATTAGTTACCTTTAAGATAGGCACCCAACCAAAACAAGTAATTAAATAAAATAAAACAGCGAAAGTTGTCGAAATAAAATAACTAGTATGATATCGTCCTTCTATTTTATCGATTACGCGTAAATTGTAACTGCACTTTGGCACCGCTCTAGTTTGCGACGCCAAGCAGCGGCCGTACCACTAAAAAATTCAAGCATCGTCCATATCCATAGTGGTTTAATACATTGTGCCGTGGTTTACTGTATTGAACGTTCAATGTACAACGCATAGAACAAAAATATGCTTTTTCGTTCGATATGTTAGTTCGATCCCGAGAAATGATGCGGCGTTGCGTTTATTTATTAAAATATTAGTTTTTACTGACTTAAGTGAAAATACTAATACTCACATGTGGTGCGTGACTCCACCATTCATGTAGGTTTTAGTTTCATTCCTATTTTTGCATGTAACCACGCTACAATTCGGCATTTTGAGTAAACGTAGAAAAACATTTCAGATTCACGGCAAATTGCGACTAACATGCGGTGGGCAGTGACATGCCCATTTGGCCATGTCGCACCGACACGCGCCAAGCCCCCGTTTCATATCTATTCCTTTTTATCATCTGAGGTTTTAGGCTTTTGAATAAAATCACGTGTTTGTATAATTTATAATTTTCAGTTCTTTTGGTAAGAAACGGACATAGCAATTTCTATAAAGGGCCGTTTTTTTTACTGTACATAACAAAAAAAAATTTCTTCAAGAAATGAATACGTAAGTACCCAGTAATTTCCTAGTAGTGGGTCTACTGGTATAATTTCATTACATTACTACATATAAATAAGACTCAGATAATATGCAAACTATTAATATCCGTAAAACAAATTATTATTCTTATTACTGACAACTTTAAAACTCGTTCGTTTATTTTATACTAAAAAAACGAAACTAAATATACTTTGTCATATCATAGTATTTTAATACAAATAGAAAACTTGTGCTCAAAAATCAAATACTTACTTTATTCAAGTTATCTAACTTCGCTAACATGATGTTCTAGAACATCATGTTAGCGAAGTAATACTTACCACTTTTTAGTGCAAGTATCAATATCGGTCACGGAGTGAATTCCAACGGTGCGCTATACAGCTATTTGCATCGGCAAGCTCCGCGGTTAGTTCTATCCCGATCGCACTTACATATAGCTAGAAAGGGACGGCACCCGCGGCTGGTGCGATCTCGCTGTGCATGTGGGGTTTAGGTACGTTTGTGTGGGTGGTAGTAGTATTTACACACACAAACGCACTACGCGTGTCAAAATACCGAATTCTGAGCGAGCGCTTTTTTGAAGAGCACTCTTAATTCTCGTACATTAGTAGGTAGTAGGTATTTATCAGACAGTAGATGGCAAGACCACTATAACAATAATAATCGGAAGGTTTACAATAGTTTATATAGTTATTTACTTATTTATTATAATATGAAATCTGTTATTCTTGACGATCATATGTATTTGCGTATAAGTTTGAATTAAGGCAAATTTATATTGTATATTATATTGAAATAAATGATCTTATCTTATTTTACCTTATCTTATACTCGTACATTTTAAGATAGTATTTTATTTTCATTATTCAACTAGGGAAGTTACGAATACAAAATGTTTCATTTGTAAAATACAGGAAAGTTACATTTGCCCTATTATTTTGAAATAACAGTGTCACTGTAAACCACCCTAACATTATTCTACACGCAGTGCTTTTCAAACAATTTATCCACGTTCTTAACAACAATGAACTCTGAATGGAATATGCATTTTAAGCTTCAATTAAATTATGCTGACTATTATTTCAATGCATTTAGTAACAAAACTTAAAGAGATAGCGCATAATGTACTTGTTAAATTTCAACACAAAATTAAAATAACGAACATGGAGTAATACCTCACACATATTATAGAGCATATAGATGCAGTGATAGAGTCAGAAACAGTGTGATAAGAGATAAGTGTGGAATGGATGGAGATATAGTCACGAACATTTAGAAGGGTATGTTAAGGTGGTTTGGGCATGTAGAGAGGATGGATGAAGGAAGATTAACGAAGAGAGTGTATATAAAAAGAGTGGAAGGGCAAGTTGGAAGGGGAAGACCTAGGCGAACTTTCTCCGATCAAATTGGAGAAATCTTACAGAAAGGCCAGGTCAAAAGTACCCTAAACCGACGAGCATGTATGAGAAATGTTATGAAAGTGAGTGAAGCGAAAGTGGTTTGTCAGGATCGTAGCAAATGGAGATCCGTGATCTCTGCCTACCCCTCTGGGAAAGAGGCGTGATTATATGTATGTATGTATGTAGATGCAGTTCATGCAGTCATTATTTCAAGTTTGTTAACCTCACATATTTGTATCAAGCTGCTTGCGCGGCGCGGTCTGCGAGCCGGCCACCCACGCTAGGTTATAACCAATGGTTATGCCTGCACAGCTCATTTGTGCAGGCACAACTGAACGTGTGTATGCACAATTATGTCTGCACAACATAACTGTGCAGGCATAACCATCGGTGGGCTTAGCGTGGGTGGCCGACTAAACAAGCAGCGCAACTAAGCTCCTGGATAAAATATAGGTACCCTATGTCCATCCCGAAGATTCATTATATTTATTGTAAAGTTGGTATTTAAAAAAAAAACCTTTATTTGAGACCTTTAGTCGATCCATATGATATTAGTAACAGTGGAGACTTATGAACTACATTAGTGGCAATAATGATAATAAATTAATGATAAATGACTTAACAACTTAATAAGAATAAATGGTTCAGGCTTATTTGGCCCTGCCGATAGCCACCTGAACCCAGTGTTTTGAGAGTGGACAGTCGAGGCGCTCCGCCAACACCCTCAGAAGACTTTTGCTGCTGCCTCTCAGTCGTCTCAGTAGCGACGCTACTCGTTTTCGCCTGAGGGCAAAGAAATCATCAGTGCGCGCCGATTATACCTTTACAGCCTCGTGTGTGCTAAACTGACAGGTTAGCAGTGTGTATTTGAATTTAGAATTGGGTTCCTAGGTAATAACAATATAATTATATTTAGCCCGTCAGTTTGATTATCAAAAAACATTGGATTTATTTTTTATTTGTCAATCACCGAAAAAATTATGTAGATATTGCCCGTTAAAGTACCGCGTGACGTCACAATATGGTACACTTTTGAGCATATTTTTTAGGAAAGTAGCCATTTGTTGCCGTCTCTGTCAGACGGGAACAATTGATTGAAATCGCGGTCATCACAGCATGAGGCTGTAAACTCGTAAGATAATATATATTGTACAGAAACTATATCTAGAACACCTTTATCTCAGTACCCCACACTATGCGCCCTACATTCTGGAGTTCAAATACTGCTAACCTGCCAGTTTAGGCTAACACTAGACTATAAAGGTATTATACCAACTTTACAGAACCTATTGGTGAAGTTTTGGAAATATTATAAAAATGTACACAGCCAAAAAGTGTCTAGGGATCAAGTACCTACGTTTTAGAGTATTGCTGCAATTGAGTTATCTGCGACCATGACCGGCACCCGTATCGAAATGTCAGAAATAAAGGTTAATAAATATCGCGTTAGACCCGTGTAAAACAGTAATTTAAATATGAATTCAGGTTGGTTACAGTAAAATAACTATCTCTTACTCCCTCTCTCTTTTATTTTGGACCCTCAAAATTGAATTACTTCGGTATTGTAATGATTGCTGGTATTACAGCGATTGTAGTATGATAAAAAGCGGCCAAGTGCGAGTCGGACTCGCACATGAAGGGTTCCGTTAAATAAATTGCTTTTTACAATTTATGACGTATTAAAAAAAAACAACTTACTAGATCTCGTTCAAACCAATTTTCGTTGGAAGTTTGCATGGTAATGTATATCATATATTTTTTTTAGTTTTATCATTCTCTTATTTTAGAAGTTACAGGGGGGGGGGACACACACATTTTACCACTTTGGAAGTGTCTCTCGCGCAAACTATTCAGTTTAGAATAAAATGATGTTAGAAACCTCAATATCATTTTTGAAGACCTATCTATAGATGCAATTTTTGTGTGAAAATCTTAATGCGGTTTACAGAATACATCTACTTACCAAGTTTCAACAGTATAGCTCTTATAGTTTCGGAAAAAAGTGGCTGTGACATACGGACGGACAGACAGACAGACAGACATGACGAATCTATAAGGGTTCCGTTTTTTGTTATTTGGCTACGGAACCCTAAAAAGCTAATAGATTACTTAATCCGTAGACATTTTTGGGCCATGCAGTTCAGCGGGCCTAGCATGGTATGGTTGCAACTTTATCACTTATCGTTGTCGAATAAGACAAGACATCCGTCACTGTCGCACTCGCATACTTGTCGGAACGTGACGGATGTCTTATCCACAGCGATAAAATAAAATGACCTACATACAATATGCCCGCGGGAAATTAATTACCTACATACAAACTAGAAAAACCACCAGCACATATTTCGCTTTATCTTTTTATTCATCATCCTCCTAGCGTCATTATTCCCGGTTGTGCCCCTAAAGGAGCCCGGGGTCCGCTTTGACACCTAATCCCAAGATTTGGCATAGGCACTAGTTTTACGAAAGCGACTGCCATCTGACCTTCCAACCCAGAGGGAAAACTAGACCTTATTGGGATTAGACCGGTTTCCTCACGATGTTTTCCTTCACCGAAAAGCTAACGGTAATTCCGTACATAAGTTCCGAAAAACTCATTGGTACGAGCCGGGATTCGAACCCACGACCGCCGCTTGACAGCCGCATGCCTGAACCACTAGGCTACCGTAGCTTCGCTTTATCTTTTTATTATTAGTAAAAAATTTAAACGAACAGCAATGATTTAAAGGGACACAGTATATTAGTTTTCGGTAGCTGGGAAGTGGGCACGTCAATGATACTGAAGAACAAAAACATTATCATCGCTACTTATAGGTAGGTACTTGCACGGAAAAATATTGGCCTTTAAACGCAATTAAATCATTTTATCTGCCAATATGCGATAAATAAATAAATATTTGCGGACAGTCTTACACATATCGACCTAGTCCCAAACTAAGCAAAGCTTGTACTATGGGAACTAGACGACATAAATACACAGAAAACATCCATGACTCAGGAACAAATATTCGTGCTCGTCACACAAATAAATGCCCTTACCGGGATTCGAACCCTAGGACCTCTTGCTTCGCAGGCAGGGTCACTACCAACTAGGCTAAATAACCTCTTATGTGATAAAAAACACTACATATTTTAGTTTAACAAATTATAATTGGCTGCCCGCTTTTGGGCCTCCTAATTATAATTTTATTCCTGGAAAAGAAAAGGAACAAAGTAACTCCAAATACTAACAATAGCTCCAAAATCCATTAGCCCCGGGTTATAGTGACAGCAACCGCAAAGTCAGTCTTTACAGTTAACAAAAGCTAGACTCAGAAAAACGCGAAACACAATCAAGAAAAACCACCAACAGAAACTAAAAGCTATAAAAGTCAAATAAATTGTAGGTGCATATTCAATAATAAATGCATCTCAGTTCGCACGAACAAATACCAACTATAACCACTGCAAAACAGAGTCGTATTTCACTTGCAGGTTAACACAATGCAGTGTGATATTTTGCTTGCAAGTGGTCTGCTCCCGTTACGTTACAAATGTGTTTCGTTACGGATAAATTATTTACAACGATTCCGTTAAAAGATTTCGTGTATTTGTAAAAGTCTGCTGTGTTTACTTGTTACGTTTCTGTTGTATAACCAGTGATTTGTTATTTATTTCTGCTTATTCAGACGGGTTGTGAATAAAATTTACGGATGAGTTCATCTGAGTGGATGTTTGTTGAAGCTGCATGGGGTTTTGGTTGTTTAAAATTGCTCTGTTTGTTTATTTATTTTGCTTTCGAGTATATATAAGAGCACGCACTACCTGATCATAAGTGGTTGGAGCTTGTAAACTCACCTATGCTAAATACTGTTTGATGCATGAGCAACTTTGAGAACCAAAATGGAATGCGTGTTGTTTCCTCTAAGTTCAGTCGACGACGTCAATATGTACATATTTTTCGCCGTATTACAATGGATAATATAATAAGGTTCATAGGTGTATGTATATCTTTGACGTCAGCTGTACCTACATTCATACCGAAATAAATAAATAAATAAATAAATATTTGCGGACAATCTTACACAAATCGACCTAGCCCCAAACTAAGCAAAGCTTGTACTATGGGTACTAGACGAAGATAAACATACTTATATAGATAAATACATACTTAAATACATAGAAAACATCCATGACTCAGGAACAAATATTCGTGCTCATCACACAAATAAATGCCCTTACCAAGATTCGAACCCAGGACCTCTTGCTTCGTAGGCAGGGTCACTACCAACTAGGCTAAAGCGGTCGTCGGCGTTGCGAAATACTGCAATGCCAACACGTTTGCCACCTATTGCTGATAAATTAGTTCCACCGAAGAGCTCAAGTTTTTCTGAACGAGAGGGCAAGAAATCGAGGGCTTGAATTCCCGCTATTCCATTTCGTTAAAAATCTAAGTCTACTGACCTACTTTACTTGACACCGATAAATATTACCTAAATCCAATTAACGAACTCCGTTGAGCTGTAAAATTAAAGCAACCCTCTCAGAGCCTGCTTTAAAAACAATTATTGTTCTAATGAATATGTTTTTGTTTTCATTATCGCGAATCGCGTTAACTGCGCTCGGTATCTTTACCTTTTTCGTTATTTAGTGCGAAACTTGAGCTCTCTTCCGTACTAGTTAACCCAGGGTCGTGCTGAACTATACCGTGCCTAGTTTTCTCCGCTTTGCCGTAAGGGTTGCTTAACACTTTTATATTTGGTTGATAACATTAATTTTCATTGTTATAGTCGGGCAGAGTGCTAGAACAAATTGTCGTAAATGTGGACGCACCGGACAAAAGCACCAAATTTTTGTCAGGTTCTATTTAGGTACTTTAAGTTTTTGATAGGAACCAATTCTTCCGTCGGCCATCATTAATTTCATGGGGGCCATTTTGAATTATAGTTAATTATTAATAATATATCTCGAGTTCTAGATCACTTAATTTGGTGTTGGGGAATTCGACTAGATATTTGCTACGGTAGCCTAGTGGTGCAGGCATTTGGCTGTCAAGCGGCCGTCGTGGGTTCGAATCCCGGCTCGTACCAATGAGTTTTTCGGAACTTATGTACGGAATATTTACCGTTAGCTTTTCGGTGAAGGAAAACATCGTGAGGAAACCGGTCTAATCCCAATATGGTCTAGTTTTCCCTCTGGGTTGGAAGGTCAGATGGCAATCACTTTCGTAAAACTAGTGCCTATGCCAAATCTTGGGATTAGGTGCCAACCCCCCTTTTCCTTTAGGGCACAACCGGGAACAACACTAGGAGGATGATGAGCGAAGTAGCTTTGTAAAATGTAAGCTTGTATGTAATAGGTAATAATCTCCGGAACTACTTATCCGATTTCCAAAATTCTTTCACCTGCGTACCTATAGAATGGACTTTCTTGATGGTTATAGGCTATATTTATCCGGTAGGTTTGCCTGCATTCTTTGCAATACGCGGGCGAAGCCGCGCGGGCAGCTAGTCCTGTATAAATAAGCAGGTATTGGTATAATAATAATAACAAACAAAACGAGAACTCTTTAAAAACTTACCTTATCCCCCTATTCAGTTGCGCAAACTTCCCGAATGAAATGTTCCAAGAAAACGTGGGAGGCGGTCTCACTTTTAATTAAACTAGCGAGTCAATCTCAGACATAAGTATCACATCACAGCTTGATATCAATATGAACTGTGCGAATTTTAAGATCTAAATAATAACGGTAATACGACGTGTGTTACGCGCCCTCGTTCTAACGGCTCGGGCAGCGGAGCTATACGTGGGAGCGATAGATCGGACCGCTCGCTGCCGCCACCGCTGTCAGTGCGTTAGGGGTGTAGACTCAAAATTGATTATTACTCTAAAAGAAAGAAAGCAAAACAATATTCCTAGTGACGAAAGTCCCATTCAGATATCTCCAAAACTTACGAAGCTACAACCGTTTTAATATTGCTTGTTAGAGAGAGACAACGCTCGTGGATCGTGACGTCACGATCCTCGAGCGTTATAGTAAATGACAATTGTTTCATATGAATGTGCGTTTTGCGGAAAAGGAACAGCCCTCCTCTTAAAACTCTGGACACTTATAACTTTGTGATTATTTAATCCCAAACTTTACTTTTTTCTCCATTTGACAATATTTTTAATCCTTTTTCGAGAAAATTCATCGTGATTGGTTATTTTGTTTGGTGTCGACATCATGTCATAATACTGGTAATCTATCGCAATCACTAAATTTCATTTCCCAACTGAATCGTTTGTCCGAATTTTCATTTCGGCTAAAAGCCAATTATCTCAAAAACTCATAAGCTTTTCAATTTATTTTTTATACTTATCGCGTAGAACCCAGGTTCGGTAAGGTTTGTTTTATAATTATCCTGAAAATATCATGGCTTCGGAGAAAAACGGCTTTTAGGACAAATAACAATGACTTGATGATTGCATGCTATGAATTATGTGGTGTTGTGTTCCTGGTGGTGAGTAAGGTCGCCAGAGCTCCCTAGGATGCGCTGTGTTGGGAGTGAGGGACCTGCATGTCTCTATCTGCCAACACTGCGAATCCTCAAGTGAATAAAGGCTCGGTAAGGCGCTTGTGATTCTTCTGGAGTCACAAGTGTCCATAGGCTACGGTACCAGCTTAACATCAGGCATACCGTAAGCTTGTTGGCCACCGTCGTTGTATTAATTAAAAAACCGGCCAAGTGCGAATTGGACTCGCGCACGATGGGTTCCGTACCATTATCTGTAAAAACGGCAAAAAAATCACGTTTGTTGTATGAGAGCCCCCCTTAAATTTTTTTTTTTTTTAGTTTTAGTATTTGTTGTTATAGCGGCATTAGAAATACATAATCTGAGAAAATTTCAACTCTCTAGCTATCACGGTTCTTGAGATACAGCCTGGTGACAGACAGACGGACGGACGGACAGCGAAGTCTCAGTAATAGGGTCCCGTTTTACTCTTTGAGTACGGAACCCTAAAAAATGAAAACTTGGACAAACGATACAGTTGGGAAATGAAAACTAAATAACATACTACATTGAAATGCGAAATGCAAGTGTCAAATAGACCAACATATAGTTTTTTTTTTTAAGATCGATACCAACTTTCCCGGTTACCCACGGTTTTAATTATGGTTTTGTTCAAGTTCTGGATTCTCTGAAATATGGAAGTTGATTATTTAATATTTACTTACACTTCAAAGTTTTGCATGGTATAGCGAGCGAAGCGAACGAAGTTCTCTGCTTTAGCTTGGGCCAAAATTCTTTCGTATCCGCTGTCCAGTTTTTATCCTCTAAGATTCTCGTGAAATTATGTGAGCAGGTTCGATAGTTAATATACTTAGATTGTTTATATCTATTCAGTTTTAGGATTTCTTAAAAAAAGTTCTTTTGATCAAACGAGTTCTACAGCTCACAAGACGGATTCGCAAATAAAGAAAGAAATAAATATTACGGGACAATCTTACAAATCGAACTAACTCCATTGTAATCTCAAATAGGCTTGTGTTATGAGTACTAGACGACGATATAATTTAATAACTAGATATGAAAGCTTACATACGTAGAAAATATCTAAGACTTAACAAATATCTACCTCATCACACAAATATTTGCTGTTACCAGGGATTCGAACCAAGATCCCGACAGCTTCGCAGTTTTCGGTTATCATCATCATCATTATATCAGCCGATAGACGTCCACTGCTGGACAAATGCCACCAAAGAGTGCCAAAGTGATCGGTCCTGCGCCACCTGCATCCAGCGGACTCCCGCGACATTTACCAGGTCGTCACTCAACCTTGTAGAGGATCTACCCATACTGTGTCTTCCGGTACGTGGTCGCCACTTGAGTGCCTTTCCGCCCCAACGGCCATCGGTTCTGTGTGCAATGTGTTGGTTGTCAGTTTTTGATAATTTCAGTTTTCAATACATCAAAAACGCGTTTAGGAACTGGGCCCGTGGCCTATTTTGTCTACATACACTTACCGTCAAAAAGTTTAAGACCAAAAACAATGTTTATTTGCATAATTGTAAATTATTCTAAAAATCATCAAATTTTTGCAATCAAGCTAATAAAGAACGGCAAGGTGTGTTAAAAAACATGATTTGGCCACCACAATCACCAGACCATTACCCGATCGAGTTTTTATGGGATGAACTCGACCGTAGAGTCCGAAGATAATGTCCGACAACTGCAACAGCTCTATGGGAGATACTGCAATATGAGTGGAGATCCATTAGCCAAGAAAGGCTACACAAACTTGTAGAAAGAACGCCAAGAATCTGTTCCGAAGCGAAAAAGCGTGAAAAAATCTCGTCGGCGTTAACTTTTTGGCATGGCAATGGCAAAAAACGGAACCCTTATAGATTCGTCATGTCTGTCCGTCTGTCTGTCTGTCTGTCCGTCCGTATGTCACAGCCGCTTTTTTCCGAAACTATAAGAGCTATACTGTTGAAACTTGGTAAGTAGATGCATTCTGTGAACCGCATTAAGATTTTAACACAAAAATTGAAAAAAAAAACATTAAGATACCCCACACGTATGGGACGTGTGGGGTATCTATGGATAGGTCTTCAAAAATGATATTGAGGTTTCTAATATAATTTTTTTCTAAACTGAATAGTTTGCGCGAGAGACACTTCCAAAGTGGTAAAATGTGTGTCCCCCCCCCCCCTGTAACTTCTAAAATAAGAGAATGATAAAACTAAAAAAATATATGATGTATATTACCATGTAAACTTCCACCGAAAATTGGTTTGAACGAGATCTGGTTAGTAGTTTTTTTTTAATACGTCATAAATCGTAAACCGCAATTTATTTCACGGAACCCTTCATGTGCGAGTCCGACTCGCACTTGGCCGCTTTTTTATTATTATGTTCCCTTTTTAAATACAATTTCTGCGGAATAAATTGTTATTACGCTTTATTTTCTCGATTATAGGTACTTTTAATAGTTTCATGTAATATTTTCATAGGATTTTCATAAAATGTTGATTATTTGCATATTTTCTGTTCGGTCTTAAGGCGCTGTCAACACCAAAAACGCGCACACTGTCTATTTGTATCGGAGTAAACGAGAGCGAGTGTTACTTGAGCGGCCAGGTTTTAGACGAAAATAATGAATAAAATTTAAAATTTAAAAAAGTGTGGATTTTTTGTGAAATATGGCTCGGCTCGTCTACGGTTTAGGTATAAATATGTGGACTTCATGTTTTTAATTGCAGACCCATACGTCAAAAAAATAAGGACATAGAACCGTTTCAGATGATTTTAAGACCAATCTTTGCAATTATTTCCTATCGAGCCGATTTCATCCAATTGTGTTTCGAGTCCGTCTACGGTCTTGGAAATATGATGAATATTAACATATTTTTATTTTTTTTGATGTGCTAGAACACATAGTTTTTCTTAAACAACTGCTTAAATAATATCAATTTCAACAAATTTGGTCTTGTCAGCCTCTTAATTGGTATCTATTACTTAAGACGGTAGAGTGGCTTTTTGAATGGACTACTTTTATGCAATAAATTTATACTAAGCAGAAACGTCCGCTAACGAAATTCTAAGTTTCGATCAAAAAGGAAAATTGAAAAATTATTCGCCACGAGCGGGATTTGAACCTTACTTTTATGCAATTCGGCCAACTCAAATTATCTCAAGTATATTTCTCAGTTCATTGTGCAACGTCACGTTTCTTTGAAGAAAATTTCACGCACTGTCTGACCTACCACAGATTACGTAAATTTAGAGAAACCATAGATTAAAATAGACTTCAACAGATGGGCCACATCAAACGGGCGGAAACCGCAGCATACGATGCTTTTTCTGAAGGTAAACATTGGGCTGATGTTAAGATTGCAAGTACCTAGGTATCCAAATGGTGAGGTACATTTATAATTATTTCTATACAAATACGAATGGGGAACTTGCATGGGATTTCAATTTCGAATAAATTGCACTCTATCGATGCGGATATACGTAGAGATCATACAAAAGAAAAAAAAAGAAAAAAAAACGATTGTATGAAATTTATCTCACGTTAAAATTACGATTTTTTTTTTCGATAAAATAACAAACACAGAATATTGAATTAGAAATGATATTTTGTACGACAAGTATAGACTTAAACGCAAATTTTGTAGGGATTATTGCAAATTAATGATTTACTCCATAGTAAACGCGGCGAGAATATAATATATGCTGTGACGTTTAATATAGAGCGTTTTCGGGGCGTGCCAGCGCGTGCAGATTTAAAATGCATATTACATCAGAAAAATAAAACATAAGAAAGTTTTAATGCTACGGTTGTTTTAATGCTGGATTATACTTTTGATTTTCGTAATAAAATAAAAAGATGCAAGTTCCCTATTATTTCCAGAGGAGACTGTCATTTTCCTGTACAATAAATTGCATTTTGATCCACCTCACGTACGTTCAAAACTTCACGCAATAGACCAGCTGTACCAATTTTGAGTAAACTATTGCAATGGGGAATGGATGAACATTTTAGAAGCGCCTGATTTTTTTTTGGTGATAGGAATAACCTTCCTTAGCACCAGAAAACAGTTGCAGACTTTTCAGCTGCGTCAATTATTTTTGAAAAATGTAAACAGTTACCTCACTTACGTTTTGGGTTTAGGACGGTGAATGAGACAATTTCCTTGATCCATCTCATATTTCAAAAATTATTTAAATATCATACCCTGGCAATGACAAATATAGCTGCTGCAGCTGTCAATATCATTGCCAGTATCAGTTTACCACGGATTTTGAAGATATTTTTTGTAATATGAGACGGATCAAGCAAAGTTTCTTATTCGCCGTCCTAAACACAAACCGTAAGTGAGGAAACTGTTTATATTTTTCAAAAATAAGTTTCAGTCAAAAGTTTAACATTTGGTACAAGCTTTTATTGCTGACTGTACTTTTCTGCATACCATCATCAACGAGCCTAAACTCGATGGGGTTATGTCGTTTTATTGCGGAGTTCTGATGGCCACCTTCCAGCTCCAGCATCAGATCAGCTCCATGTCATCATAATATTGCATTGTCATGCTCATCTCATCATACATATGCATGCAGAATTTCAGCTCAATCGAAAACCGGGAACTGGGTGAAATTTAAATTCCTAAATTTGACCCAAGAACAAGAATAAAACAAACGGGGTGAGCTAAATAAAAGCTTGTTTTAAAAGCTTGCAATAATTGACGCAGCTGAAAAGTCTGCAACTTTTTTCTGTTGCTAAGGAAGATTATTCCAATGACCAAAAAAAATATCAGGCACTTCCAAAATTGTCATCCAATGCCCAATTGGAAGCATTTGCCTCTGCTTATATTCATATTAATTTATTTCGTATTAATCATACATTGTCATTCATTGCATTAAAATATCATAAAAAGATCATTAAAAACAATGTCAACAGGCATATATATAAAAAGCAATACAGTCAAAGTTATTAAATATCAAAGTTATTAAAATTGTACGTCCAGGAATTCAGCTACCGAATAATAGGCCTTCTGCATCCGACAGTCTTTAATTTATATTTGTTGTGTTCTGTATAGCAATGTACAGCTACAACTTTGTATGCAGTTTGTATGCAGGGGGTTAGCTGACTGTACATAGGAGTTGCAGAATATTCCCAAAACGAGGAAACATTCACAAGAATGTTCTCAGAACATTTCTGCAACATGAAACATATCGTTTTAAAAAAAACATGTTCTTATTCTTACAATAAAAATTAAATGACCGTATTTTAAAAATATTTAGTAATCTGTATATGTTTTAATTAGCATGTTACAATTTATTATTTTGGTGAAAAGTCAGAAGTTGCTTTTAAGTTTCATAAATTCTCATAAAATTTTCGAGAACAATCCAGAGAAATGTTGCAAATAGAATATTTCTAGCATCAGTATTATTTAAGTTATGGTGAACTATTAGTGCATGTTGTTACGGAAAAATACTGCACTTTCGGATACTAGCGCCATATTTTAACATGTTGTTAGGCATGTCTCCTGGATTCCAAAATTGCCGGGAGACAGACTCTAACAAGTCGGTCTCCTCTGTAATGACGTCATCAAAAACGCCGCAGCGCGCTTGGAAAAGTGTAAATTACACCCAAGACATGCAACGTACATGTGGGGTATTAAATTAAAATTAAATTAAATTAATTTGAAAACGGTAACCCTGTAATTGATGACATTTGATGCGCCATCTGATATTTTTATTTGAAGACTCCACTTGAATGTTAAAACATACAAAAAATGCGTCGGTCGCAGGGTTTGAACCGGGGCTCATCGACTCCAAATACCGCCGTCTGTACTCCTAGGCTACTGATGTTTTTTGACAATACGGTGATTTTCGAAATACCTTGACGGCGCGTTTCATCACCATAGAAACAAGGCCAATATTGACCCCGCCGTCGTCACAATATAGTTAAAGAAAATTAATAAATTACACAAGTATTTTAGTTTTGAAATAATTTTTGATATTATTAGTACAATTAATCTTTTTCCGATTTTTAATAGGTGCCGCGTGCTTCCATCTATTATTTGCATTTTACATCTATGAATTATTATGTGACTAAATTGGAAATCACCAGATATTCATAGTAGGCCCCTATACTTAATGTCCTTCTTTATTTAGTAAACTTATTATGATGTCATTACCGTCCACCTAGTACTAAGATTGGCCGCCCTGTTCATAATTTTTCACTTGTGAACACGTTCGTGCGGAAAACGTGGTTCTTTGGAAAACGCTCGCTTTGTAGACATAAGTCCGGCTTTATTTGTTTTGTGATTTGGTGAAAGTACTTGGAGACTCGTTTTGGTGGCATGTATCGAGGCCCGGGTCGAACATTTGGTGAAACTGTGCCGGACGAAGATTTTGTGCCCGTGATAAATCGCGCATTGTCGGCCAGCCCGCCCGTGGAACATCACGGCGCTTCTTCGGTCCCGGAGACCAGCTTGGTGGACTTGACTTGACTTTGACTGACCCTTGACAGATACCGGACAGAATTGGAACAATATCGCGCCACTGGAAATCGGTAAGTTAACCATTTTGTAGCCAACCCACTGGCATTATTATGACCCGCGAATCGCGAGGCGTTTAGGTTCACTCGCATTAGGCGAAGTACCATACATCCAGTGTACTATTGGCAAAAATATAAAAAAACAGAAAAATCTGAGAGCTTTCAGACTTTGCGGCAAAACTAGAACAGATACATGAAAGTAATGTACTTATAAGAGAAATAATATCTAGTAGGTATTTCAGCTTTAAATTTTAGTTTATTATTTAAAGACCAGAGCAAAATTGGGAAACCAACAACGCAAAGAGACTTTCCCTCTAAGATTTTTATGGAAATTACTCTTTTCCAGAAACCAGCACGAACTTTTAATATGTTGTTAAACATGTTATGTGCACCGCAAAACTGCAAAGAGACAGCCTCTTAAGTGTCTGTTAGTTAGGACTAAAACTCTCATGGCACACGGTATATATAACGGTAAATACCTCAAGAACCTTACTGAACTTGCTACAGAGTACTTGAAGAGGACTAATCTTAACCTTTGAATTAATCAATCTTATTATTATTATTTTCTTATATAGCTTTTATATGTAATCCAGTGACCAAAATGCCATACGATAAATAAAAATAAAATTTGTAAATGGTAGAATTCGAAAATTGGTATGGATCTTTAAAATTCTTCGACATATTGCAAACAAGACACTACTTAACCAACTATATGTATCGTTAGCGGAATCCATCATGACCTACTGTATCACCGTCTGGGGTGGAGCAACTAAATCCAAATTCTTGGAGGTTGAAAGAGGGCAACGGTGTCTGTTAAAGGTAATGTACTTGAGGCCATACAGATTTCCCACAAATGAACTGTATACAATTAGTGACCAATTATCAATGCGAAAACTGTATATCCTCCATACAACATTAAAGTTACATAAAACACTAAAATTTAATCCAACGCTTCTAACTAGAAGACGTAAAAACACCGTTGCCCCACTTACAACATATAGATCTTTGTTTGCTAAAAGGCAGTATAAGACACGTGCAGCATACCTTTATAATAAAATAAATGTTAAAATTAATATCTATCAACAAAAGAAATATAATTGTAAGAGGTCTCTAACGGAATGGTTAAAGATGCTAAGTTATGAAGATACTGAACTGTTACTTAATCTTGTATTAATCTAAATTTAATTCTATAGTTAGTAAAACATAACAAAATGGAAAATGTTATATATAATATATACCTACTTTATCAAACAACACACACGCACGCACACACTAACACACACGCACGCACACACTAACACACACACTCACACGCGCACACACAGGCGCGCACACACACACACACACACGCACACACACACACACTCAACTTTAGGGTCACGACACTATGCCTGTGATACCTAATTCGTCTTTGTTTTTATTTTATGTTATAAATATTTACCTACATATAAGAAATTAACATTAACTGTTTTTTTATGGAGGAGCGGGTCTTCCTGACACAGGTATTTTTTACCTACTAGGAAGACCCAACCTTATTTTCAATGTAACCTAGCAATCTATGAAATAAAACATTTTCATTTTCATTTTCATTTTCATTTTCATCATAAGTGTCGATGATATTAATTATGAGTATATTCAGATAGTATTCTCAGAGGTAACCGAAAAGTTCTCATATGGAATGTTTTGCAACTTTGAGAACTTCACGTCAGTGCATTGCTAGTTCTGTACCTACTGTTTTTGTACTATCATCGATGAGGCGAGCAATGGAGAGTATCTCTATTGTATTGTATATTTATTCTACATTCTTAATCAAATCAGTTACTATTGTAATAACGGACAATGGATTTTCCACTTCACCCTCCACTTTAACAAACATCCCAATCCGAACATTTTCTTAATAAAAACTATGACATCACAAATTTGCCCCTAGTTTCCCGTGCCCGGACAACATTTTTCTCATTTCCTCAAAGTTTTCCAAGTAAATAAATCTATTTAATTTCTGCCCAGAGTGGCGTTTCTATTAGTTTTTTAAGCCATTCTGTCTAGAGTAGTGAACTAAGCATTATGTTAATGTGGGCACGGTGGATGAAAAATGAGCCAAGTTGATAAATTGGGTGACGTGCAAGGTACAGTTACTAGAGCGGTGCATTTTGGTATCAAATTACCGGTGTGGAGTGAATAGACATGAATTATGTAGGCGATGGGATAAAGTGTGAATTCTTCTTGGGGAATTTGGAATTTTTAAAACGGTCTTCGCTTCCGTTGGATGTCGATTAGTCTAGTCATTGCCTAAAGGATAAATAATTCGAAAGCCTACTGTGGCATGAGTAGACCAAAAACGTCTAATTCTACAAAATTACAATAGTCTGGTTAGAAAAAATAAATTTAAACAGAAACATTTGACAGCCAAAAACATCACAAGACAATGTGGCGTCAAATTCACCTGCTGATTGTGTAACTAAACTTTTCACACTAATAATAATGCACCTATTAATTTATGCCCAGCATACGCTGGCGGAGTGTACAGGCTGGGCCGTAGAACGCCAACACTTAAGGTTGGCGTTAGAAACGGAAGATCTCTCGCTACACAACGTAGTCTCGCGTATGTTGGGCAGCGAGAGATCGTGGGTGGCCGCAGCGACATTCTGCGAGGAGGTAATGTCGCAAAAGGAGAAAGCGGAGCGGGAGCGTGAAGAACGAGCCGACGCGCTCCTGTTCCGGCGCAGACGGGTGGGGAGGAGGCGGTTACAATTCATCAACCGCCAACTCCCTCAGTAGGGCCGGTGGGACAGGGACCCACTACACAAGGCCCTATACGTCTGGGGGAAGGGTCGAAGCGTCGCCAATCCTTCCCTCCTCTGGCGCGAGGGTGCCCCCGGTGTGGCCGGGGCAGCAGCCGGGGGGACGACGTGGTAGAATGCTTGCGATCCCATGACGTTCCCCGATAACGGCAGTGCGGGTGACGCCGGTGTGTTTTTAGTGGGTAGACTCCTCCCCTCCCTCTGCCTAGCAGAGGGGGTTTCGGGAGGAGAGAGTTCCACATAACACCCGTAAGGCCTTCCCCTGGGCAGGGTGTATGCGTAATGCATTTTCACACCGTCAAAAAAAAAAAAAAAGGTTACCTGTTAATTTGGCAGAGCAGAATTTGCATGCGATATTTTCTACTTTACCGAGAGCTTACTGATGTCGTCCAGATTTATTAATTGTCAGTATGCTCTCAGTATTCTTTTGGCACAGTAGATTCGTAACGCGTGTAGCAGTGGTACTGTTAGTTTTAAAAGAAAAAAAAATGTATCTTATCGTAATTAATATAATGAATGACTCAACTCATTTAACCACGGCACACACTATACTTAAAACTACCGCCAAAGTCTGCATGTCGTTATTTCCACCAGCCTATAAAAAACTATAGACAAACTCCTTTTGCGAACTAATAGCTCCTTAAAAACTCCTCAAAACACATCAAACTAATCGTGCCATCAAAGTTAACTATCATTGCCGCGTGATTCGGTATTCACAATCATGGGCTCAATTCCAAAGACAATGAAATAGTGTATTGGATTGAAATGAAATGATATTTTATTTGCTGAATATATGGTATCTACCTGTATCTCCACATTATACTGTGTTGTTACATTGCATGTCACAATATTCAGCCGGAATTCCGGCATGCAATTTTTGTATAATAATGTTGAGGCATTACCAAAACAAGATCCACACTGATAAATTAATTGAATATAAATATGTCAAATTTAATATGTAAAATTAATGTCATGTAAAATTAAACTAGTCTGCAAGTATTCATTAAATCGGCAAGAGCTTTTTTGCAAGAATTCGTTAATTGTGTAGAAACTCTTTTCAGTTAACCACGAGCAAAAACTGCTTAAAGGTAGTTTGCTGATTTGATTTGGTTTCGTGATATCTTGTTCGTTGAGTAAGGGAGTAGTAGTCAGTAAATTTCATATACAGGGTGACTGGTAAATCGACCTATTCCTTGAAAGGGGTTATACTAGAGCTAATTTGCAACAATTTATGTCCAGTCAATCAGGGGTCAAAACACGATTTTTTTTTAATTTTTCGAGTTTTTAGTTTGTTTGAAAAAAAAATCGCTTTGCAGCCTTAAAGTGCTGATTGTGACAAAAATGTTTTTGTACTATCCAAATGGAAGTACTTTTGTCACAATCACCAGCTTAAGGCTGCAAGGAGAATTTTTTTCATACAAACTAAAAACTCGAATATCTCGGAAACCAGCGAGTTTCGACCCCTGGTTGACTGGACATAAACTGTTGCAAATTAGCTCTTGTATAACCCCTTTCAAGGAATAGGTCGAATTACCAGTCACCCTGTAGAATTCGGAGGTTTGGATTCTGGCACGTGCCAATGAGCTTAAGGAATATCATACAATCGAGTTTTCCGATATCTGTATAGATATCTGTATAGTCTTTATTGTTACTCTCGTAACACGCACGTGTAGATAATATATAATCAAGGAAACCTTCGTGAAGAAACAGTATATAAATAAGTAAAAAAAGTCGATACGAGCGAGTTTTGAATCTAAAACTAGAGAATCTCTTAGACCTGTGTTTAAATGCCACAAGATGTTAACCCTGACATGTATATATATATTAGAAATTTGTTTATTTATCAGACAACGCAATGAATTATTTATAAAAAAATGTGATACTAAGAAAAATCTAAGATCTCAATATCAATATGACTTATGTACAGTTTGGCCTACCAGTTATATACTCAAGAAGAGCACTTATGCCACTGGAATTAAAATATATAATAAGTTGCCGGAAAATATTAAGTCGTTAGATGGCTCTATATTCAAGAGAAAACTGAAGGACTGGTTAATATGCAAATGTTTTTATGATTTAAACGAATATTTCTTGTGATATGTAAATTCTATATTTTAAGTGTGTAATTAATATTGTACGTCCGAAATGGGCAGACTGTTGAAACTTATTTACTTTATGACATGTATGTACCTACACAGTTTTGACAATAAATTATATCTTATCTTATCTAAACGCTTACCACGAAACGCCAACTTTGTTCGTTTGAGAGGAAGATATCCGTAATGTAATTTCAATTTTTGTGGTAGGCGCCGCTGTTATCCCTTATGATGTCCTAAATGCGCACTGGACTAGCGTGAGGTTTATTAGAAACTATTTTCCTCTGCTGATAGGAGGTCTGTGTGGGCAGTGAATTGTTACAAACTGACGATGATTATGCTAACGTTCTCACTCCCACAAATGCGAAACGAAACGTGAAAAAACCGGCCAAGTGCGAGTTGGACTCGCGCACGAAGGGTTCCGTACCATTATCTATAAAAACGGCAAAAAAATCACGTTTGTTGTATGGGAGCCCCCCTTAAAAAATATTTTATTTTATTTTTAGTATTTATTGTTATAGCGGCAACATAAATACTTTATCTGTGAAAATTTCAACTCTCTAGCTATCACGGTTCTTGAGATACAGCCTGGTGACAGACAGACGGACGGACGGACGGACGGCCGGACGGACGGACAGCGAAGTCTTAGTAATAGGGTCCCGTTTTACTCTTTGAGTACGGAACTCTAAAAAGAGGACAATGTGATGCCTGCATTTCAATAGTAAGACAATTTCAGCCTCTGTGGAATTGCGCCCACGGTCTCTAATAGGGTCGTGATTCGGCACGTAACGATAAGTAGGCAAATTTTCATCTTGGACGTTTCAGGTACGACGTTTTGAACGCGGGTTTTGGAGGATTTGGATTACTTGCACTTTTATGAGAGTAATGTGATTTATATTAAAGGTCGGTTGTGTTCGGCTCATATGGCTTTTTCAAAAAGACTATGGACGAAAAATCATATGACATTTAACTGCAGCTTTTCAGTATGTAAAAAAAAAAAAAACTGTAGTTTTCCCTTTGGGTTGGAAACTTGGACCCCTTGGGTTTAAAAAGACAGTGGCTTTCGTAAAATTCGTGCCTACGTCAAATCTTGGGATTAGGTGCCAAAGAGGAGCCGGGCTCCATTTTTACAACCGGGAAAACCACTAGGAGAATGATGAAGTACTTACAATGAATTTTTAGGATGCAAATTATTATTAAGTATATGAATTTTATATATATTATTGTCTCATTAAATAAATTGGACATCTTAAAACACGGTGGTGGAATCGATGTGACAACAAATTGATAAAATGGAAAACTAACTTTCAAGCAGCATACAGCAGTTGAGGTTGAAATATTCAGCTATTATTTATGAATTGTGTGAAAAGTTATAATGGCTTAATGAAACATAAAAGGAATTACTGAATTAAAACCTAAAGGTATTAAAAGATAATAGGTACTCTGCTCTAATGTGTTTTACTTTAAGGCATTTAAGGTACAAGATAACGCTACATTAAAAGAGGCTTACAAGAAAAAAAAGACCTAAAACATTAAAGAGGCATTGTTCTACCAAAATGTAAAATTACATTAAATGTTGGCACATTTTGTTATTCTTCATTCTCTTGTAATGTTAAAAAATGAAAGAATCACATTAAATGCAAAAGTTTGCGCAAAGCCAGCGGAATCCGATGTGATTATGATAAATTCTCAATTTTGGATCCATTCCAATTCAACAATCAGGTTGCATGATTTTATTTGTTCATGCAAAACTAAGCCACACAGATCGTGGAAGCTGTAAATGTGAGGTTCAAAGTATACTCATACTTATTGAAACAAATGAAGTTATTGGTAACTTGTGCCGAAAAAACAGACCTTTACCTCATTCCATATAAGATTAGAATTTTAACAGACAAGTTCTTTTACGTTTCTCCGTTTATCTAAAATGTCGAAGAGAAATATTGCACTGGTTTTACGTATTTCGATAATTAAGTGCTTTTCAAACATAAAAACGCAAAACGATTAAAGGATGACTCACGCTAGGACGGGCCGTGTCCGGTCCGGGCCGTTTTCTAAGAAAAACGTCGGCGTTTCTGCGCGGCCGAGCCATACCGAAGCCAGGACGAGCCACGGCCAAGGCTCGGAAGCGGCTCGGTGTCGGCACGGCCCGGTCGCGGGCTTGCGTATGGCTCGGCCGCGTAAAAACGGCAACGTTATTCTTAGGAAACGGCCCGGGCCGGACACGGCCCGTCCTAGCGTGAGTCATCCTTACGCACGATTTTTTCATTCTTATCTAAAATTTGGTACGAGCAGAATTTCGATTACGTAAATTTACGTAATAATTTATTGAAATGAATACCTTATTAGCATGTTATCAATGTGCTTGGGTATTAATGCATAGTACATACATTATTACATGCGTGTGAACTAGGATGATCCTCTGTCTCAGACAAAGATAATAAATAATTACAAACTAATAAGTGCAATTTGTGCACAAGAAACCTATATTAATTATCGTCCATTAAGAAACAATTTTTATAGAACATAGTAATTTAATTCAATTCAATTCAATTCAAAAATTTATTTCGGACATGTACATCCATATTTGTGGTTAGTAGCAATAAAAACACTTATTATTAAACTAATGTTAGTGGACACAAATTACAATGATAACTAAAATATTAACTTAGTACTAAAACTTGCGCAGCCTAGATTGCCCGCATCCCATTCACATGCAGTTGCATCCAGTGGTGCTGGAACGGGCAATCCAGCCTGCCGGCCACAACGCGTAGGAGGCTGTTGGAGCTGGCGCGCACGCGTCTCATCAGGGATGCCGCACGTTTACGCAAAATGGCGTGAAAACCATCAGTCCGGGCCTCCGCAAACATACCTGATGCACTGCAGTAGCGCGGCAGTCCCATCAGCATCCTGAACGCGTTGTTGTACTGTACCCTTAGGGTATTAAGGGTACTAATGGAATATCTGACCCACAGGCTGCATGCATTAATAATCTACATGTATTTAAAAAGTTAGTAAGTAAAACTTTATGTCGAATCGTATGAGGAAGTGAAGAGGCTGGCAACGAACAGAGGAGAGTGGCGGTTACTCCACTGACAAGAGCAGGGCAATTTAATGACGCTGATGGTGAAAGTTATGTATGTAAATAGCGGGCAAGTTTAGAATCACCATTGGGGTTCTTATAAACCAGCCATCTTGGCGCTCTTGTAGGCGGTGGAGTGTAGCGGCCAAGTCATTTTGGAAGTTGGAAGTCTATCAATCTGAAATTCGTGAAGCTTGTACACTCTAACATAAACTACCTACAATTCCTAAGTATCTACTTTTCAAACTATGCATACAAACAATCAAATTAGTTAAAAATGTTACAAAAAGTACCTTCTTCAAACAAAATAACAGAAAGTACCCTGAGATATTGAAGGTATGGTATTTTGCAATTACCTTTAGTGTACGTGGCGTAATTCGTACCTACGTGGCCAGTTTTCGTTTTATCTTGCAACGCAGATGCAGTAAGAAAATTATAAATTATATATCTTACGGTTATGTCATATGAATTAACTGCCAACACAGCTTCAGCTTTCACGAAAAATCAATATTTCTGTACTAAGCACAGCGATTTACGGTAAACACAACGTGAGCAAAGGTCGATTAAGCACTAAACTTGCGCATTCCCATTTGATAACATTTGGATTCTTGCGCTCGTTCTTGCCCGCTCACTTTAAGCGAGCGTGCAATACAAATTGATATCACATTATATGTGAAACGTAAGTGTCGACTCAACCTCCTGGCGTTTGAAACATAAACGTAAACTTGGCGGCATAGCGTTCCGTTCCACGCGGTTGCCAGTTTTATTCTCATTGCACTTTACTGCGTACAACGAAATGCTTATTCGAAGTTACCTTTCAAAGAAAAACTTTATTCGGGGAGCAGTAAGGTTGATATGGCTCTATTTTCATGGGGTAAGATGGAAGTTTGGGAAGATTTGGCCTTCGTTGTTATTATGTGCTGAAAACCTGCTGACTGGGGTTTGATTTAGTGTCGATTAATATTGACGCTGCGTAAGATTATAGAGGTATCTGTCTTTTCTAAGACGGGCACTCTTGTCCGAGTGGTTGTGTGTGGTACTTGGAATTATAATGCATCAAGTGTCAGTGCTTTCTTGGCAATGTGCTTGCATTTTTGCCGGAAAGAGGCATTGCGTTCGCATTGGACCAATAAAGAAAAGGCGAAATTTTAATTGTCATGAAATCTCATGTGTGGGAATATTGGCCTGAAGTCCATTTTTCAATTCAATTTCTTTTTTCCATAACAATTTTACAATCGTGTCGGAAATATAATATTATAAAATTTACAAGCTAATAATAATCCAAATTTCACATGCATAAATTAACAATTACATAAAAAAAATATTTTTAATGTCAAATCGTTTCTGCTATATGCATGCTAATACAATGTTTCTGATTAGGTCTGCCCAGCGAGTCGGGGATCGGCCGCGTGCCTTCCACTTGGCCCTGGAGCACCAGTCGCTCCATAGAGCATTCATTCCTAAGAAGGTGCCCAAAGAACTTCAATGGACGAGAATATTGACGCTGCGTAAGATTATATGTAGGTACGACCGTGGAATCAATCTTGATCAGCATTGTCATCAGTATTAGCCGTTCCATCTAGCATAGACAGCTGGGCCTTGAAAGCTTGGTCTTGCTAATTCCAAACGTTTATTTGACGTTTATCATAGGGTGGTTTTTCTTTCTGGAATCGATTTTGCCATCGATTATCTATAATAAGCTCTGCCACGTTTATGCCACTATGCTAAAAAACAAGCATATGGCCGACGTGGTAAGCTGTGTCCTGACCTAAGACCTGGAGAGTCGTATGCACGTTTCCGTATCAAAGTCAGTTCACTTTTTGCTTCAAAAACTTCACAAGAAAATTTTGACAGGGTGTTCCATACACGGAACGGAAAATCTAAAATCGTGCTGTGCGTGACAATGAAATATCGAAACGACGAAGCCGCTGCGGATGCGACGTCGCTGAGGGTTACAGTAGTAAGAATCATCTGAAATTGAAATTCTTCAAGCAACCATCACCCCATTGTCATTACATTTCATGTTTTTTGAGGGACAACTCCCATATGAATCTTATCCAAAAACAAAGCAGTTAACTTCATAGCTGTATATCTAAACTAGCTAAGTATAAAAAAAACAATCTAAACTTCTACTAAAACAATGTCACTACACAATTACACATATAATTTGGTTGAAATAAAAACAAAAGCAAACAAAGACGCAAGGAAAAGTTTCCGGCGATACACCAAATGTCCTACGATTAATAATCCCGTTAGGCGCTATTAATCTTGCCCTAACTATGTCTTATTCCGTCCATTTTTTCATTTAATTAATCGCACAGTACGGTCGCCTGTGACAAAAACAGGGATTTTTTTTTCTGAGAGGAATAGTGAGGCTAGAGCCAGGTCAACGGCTTGATTCAACAAGAGCCAAGTAACGACCAAACATGTTGAAAATCAACATCTCAGAAAAATTTAAAAACCCCGACATTTTCATTTCAAAATACAATATCTCAAAACCGGCTGAACCGTAGCTAAAACTTTATTGCAACGTAGCGTAGCTAAGAACATTTCCATCACGTCTGTTTTCGAACAAATAAAAAAATGCATTAAAATCGATTCGTTTAGGGGCTACGATGCCACAAACAGACACATAGACACACAGACACGTCAAACTTATAACACTCCTCTTTTTGTGCCAGGGATTAGAAAGGCATACAGGCAGCCTATGATTATGGATCGTCTTCACGAAGCTACACCCAAATTATACTTTTTATAACTTGGGGGCAGAAAATTATCGGTTAATTGATATATTGAATAATTTTCAAATCGGATAAGTGGTTCCGGAGATTATCCCTTTCATATATACTTACAAACTTCTCCTCTTTATAATATTAGTGTAGGAGTACAGCCTAGCTTTCGGCGCGGCTTCGCCCGCGTATTGCATATATAATGCAGGCATACCTGCGAAATAAAAAAAAAAACCTATGTCCGTCCAGAAGCAGGTGAAAGAATTTTAGAAATGGGATATGTGGGTCTGTACTGTAGATTACCTGTACATACCAAAGCTACGATCTCACAGACTTTTTCTCTTTATTATACAACGTGTTCCTTGGAGTTTCCGTTAATTGCAAGGGGGCATAGTTTAGATCAAATAAAGTTAATTTCTCGAAGACAGTAGTATCTTAACTCCAACCGTTATCAAGATATTCAATGTTTAATTTAATACGTTTTGCAGATTTAACCAGTGTTAATATCTCTTAACTGTGACATATGACGTCACAGTTAAGATCCTTTAAATTTTGTAATGCTCCTATACACTACTCGTACAAGAAGGTTTACAAAGTGAGTTCGGTCGATATTACATATTTTTTTACATACATCTTTTTTTATTTCATGTGTTTCAAGGCCCTTATACAACAAGACAATATCCGTTAATGCTACATTAAATTATTTTGTAAAAAATCGAAAAAAATAAATAAAAAAAATTATTAAGCTAATTTGTTTCTGTGAATGTATTCTGCACTATGCCAAAGTTAACGGAAATTCCTGGAAGCAACCTGTATAAACATAGAAGTAGATACCGTCAACAGAGGTTCAAGATTTACTTTAATTAATTACTATGCAAGTTTTTGGAAAATGTTAAATAGTTGGGCAGTCCAGATTTTCCTTTGTTATTTTTTAAAAACGCCGAATTGTGAAGCAGTCTCCTAAAACTTTAAAAATTATAAATTAAAATGAATTTCTGATTTAGTCCGTTCAAGTGGACTTCAGCTAGATAAACTTTTTTACAGATCCCCTTACTCTAAATACTATAAACTTCACAAACTTGATTAGCATATAGGTACGGGGCTTACTCTCTTAATAAAAAACTCAGGACCCAGCGAATTATTAATATCAAAATATATACCACAAGGTCTTGTCTACAGTTTTTGCAATACTGAATTAAAAGGTTATATGCTCGATAAACAGACAAAATACATCGATTCAGATGTAAATATGTCCTTGGGATGAAAATGTGCGAGATGAAGAATAAGATTGGGATGAAAAAGAGAATATATCATACCCCAAATGTTATACATAGGTATATTCCCATTTTCGTGTATCTGTCTTTAAAAATCAAAATGACAGCGACACCAAACAAAAGCGATATCCTAGGGACCCCTTTCTGTAAAAATCTGTTTAACCACTAAGAATCACGTTTTCTAATATCACATCTGTTTCCACCTCGCTTATGTGAACAATTTCTCAAAAAAATATTCGCCCTAACCCGGAGTTTTACAGTAAGTGGTCTAATAATAAAAGCACACAGCAGTGTGTGCTCAACGGTTATGGTACAGGATAAACGTTAGCTAGCTTGATCCCTTTCTAGAAAATACCAACACATTTTGCAATGCTGAAGCGTTTAGGCGATGTAAGTAGTTATGATTTTGGTAAGAATTCTCTGATAAAAGTAGGATTATTTGGTAAACGCTGCTTGGCTGAGCTTGCTTTCGTTGCGAATATTATTTAAGAAGAAATTAATGAAAATATTGATATTCTGCAAGTAGGCCAGGCCAGGCCACAAAGGCACAAAACGATTCAAGTCTACCAGCGCTCCAAAAGACGGGTTCGGGTTGTCATACGAGATGAAACGGCGAAACGAATAACTATTACCATAAATAAATTTTCTATTAAGCAGTGACGTTTGCTAACAAAATGTATAAATTTCAAATACACTACACATCTCCCTAAGTCGTTGTAAGTGGGAAAAGATAGAAATATTTAATGTTCCGGTAGTTCAGTTGGTAAGTAGCGGCGAGCCATGTATGCTTGTGGTCGCCGTTCGAATCCGGTTCGGAGTATAAAACATTTCAATTGTTCCTATAATTTGAAATTTAACTGTGACCATATCCAATTAACAGTACCTAACAGACATGTGTGCACCAACCCAGAATTTCGGTACAAGTCAAAACTTTAAATTCCACAATATGGCATTAAGTTCCAGTGTTTTTGCTGTTTTCGGGAACATGGGCTAGCGGCCAAGTCGCGTCGCGCGCGATTCTGCGGTCCCTGTCTCACTGGCACTGGGCAAATTAGAAAGACTGGGAGCGTAGATTTTTTTGTCACTCGTCGCATCGAGGCCAGTAGTACTAGCCCCTCAGGGAGATGAAATATTTTATTTTCCTTGTCTGAACCAGCACCCTTGCATAATTTCAAAATTATTGCTATACTTTAATCATGTAGGCTGTAAAAACATTATTTATTGGTACTAAAAAAGAAAGATTTCGAATGTTGTGCTATGGTACGCTTGCTATAAAATGGAGTACTTAGTGATAAAACTTTTTTTTGCTTTCTTCTAAATGTGTCCATGCGAGTTATTATTAAAACGATTTCCCTTGCGATATTTTTTTGCAATACTCGTAATACGACAAAATGGTGGCTACCCCTTTGCATTAACATTTTAATCAGCGACTCGGTTCGATTTCATTACGGCAGATTACATTTGCCTTCGTGCAGTCTAATAAAACACTCGGTCGTAAAACTTTTCGGTTTTTACTGTTAATACTTTTTCTGATTTTAAAGGGCGAGAAAGTTAATTTTGTTGATTAAATGGAACCTCTGTGCCTTTTGGTGAGGAATGGATGGGGAAACGATTGGACTAGATTAACAAACACGTGAGGTAATAATACAATAAATCATAACTCATGAGTCATGAGAGGAATGTTCTCACATCTCATTAAGAATTTAACAATTCACTTATTATGAGAGCTTCAAATTGAACATATATGCTATAAATATAAAGTATAAGTATAAAAAGAAGGCGTTCCTAAAATAAAAAGGTATTATATCACCTTATTGAATGTCACTTAGAGAAAAGGTTGTCAAAGTTAGTGAGATAAAGTCAATATGGCTCTATCTTATTCAATATATCTATGTCTCTTCCTAATAAACTTAACTTTTATATTTATACAAATAAGCTAGAAAAGGCTAGGTATCGTAATAAGAAACTCGAACTTATTCTCATTAGATTAATCTAACCAAACCATCATAACTTCTTTCAGATAAATCTGTTTCATCTTCTAGAATTAAATCTATATAAATCTAGCACTTTAGATAAAATGCTGACCTTTTTCTCCTTTTTAGGGTTCCGTACTCTAAGAGTAAAACGGGACCCTATTACTAAGACTCCGCTGTCCGTCCGTCCGTCCGTCTGTCTGTCTGTCACCAGGCTGTATCTCACTGATACCGTGATAGTTCCAGCTGACATTTTCACAGATGATGTATTTCTGTTGCCGCTATAATAACAAATACTAAAAACACAGAATAAAATAGTTTTTGTACTCGTCGATTAAAATCTGTGTATTAAGATTTCATAGAGAATACTGCAACGTCACTCTTTTCATAGTTGTAGTCCATGTTACTGTCGAAACAATCGAAATAACTGTTTCGATACGCTCCATGTAACGATTCAACCTCATAAAATGGCTGTCTTTTTATGTTTTCCTATTCTGAACTTTAATTAACCCCTAGCTGAAAGCTGAAGCTCCTGAGTAGCCTCTAGTCGTCTGAGAATAAAATCCTACCTGAAGGAACCCTATCTCATGACAATAATTTAAAAAAAAACTGATTTTTTCGCGATAGAAGGATTTTTTAGGGTTCCGTACTCAAAGAGTAAAACGGGACCCTATTACTAAGACTTCGCTGTCCGTCCGTCCGTCCGTCCGTCTGTCTGTCACCAGGCTGTATCTCAAGAACCGTGATAGATAGAGAGTTGAAATTTTCACGGATTATGTATTTCTGTTGCTGCTATAACTACAAATACTAAAAACAAAATAAAATATTTTTTAAGGGGGGCTCCCATACAACAAACGTGATTTTTTGCTGTTTTTATAGATAATGGTACGGAACCCTTCGTGCGCGAATCCAACTCGCACTTGGCCGGTTTTTTATATACGAGTATATATATATTTTTTTAATTCAAAGTTGGAAATAATTATTACTTATCCTAACTTCATGAATCATGATATTACTGATAAAGCCATTAATAGCTTATTTATACTACCTATTTATAGCTAAAGTTCGGACTAACTATTAATAGGTATGTACCTATTTTTGTTATCATCATCATCATCATTTTAACGGCCTCCGTAGCCCAGTGGGTAGTGACTCTGCCTACGAAGCTGGAGGTCCCGGGTTCGAATCCCGGTCAGGGCATTTATTTGTGTGTTTATCACGAATATTTGTTCCTGAGTTATGGATGTTATATATGTATATAAGTATCTATATGTATTTATCTATTATATATAACATCGCCTAGTACCCACAACACAAGCCTTACTGAGCTTACCGTGAGCCTAGGTTGATTTGTGTAAGATTGTCCCATAATATTTATTTATTTATTTATTTATTTATTTATTTATTTATTTATTTATTGTCAGCCCGTAATCGTCTACTGCTTTTTTATTTTTTTCCACCCACCCCACCTATCTACCCCCCTACCTACTTTACATTCACATAATTTTTTACATAAAACAGTTTACATAAAATTAAATAATACTATCCCAGTAATGATTTTAAATGCGAATTTACTAAGTAATAAAAATTGTATGGAGATAGTTGTAATCTGCCAACGAACATAAGTATTTTTTTATCCCCAAATCATACCCTTGGTGAAATGAGGATGAAAGTTTGTATGACGGAAGTTCTACCCGAACGATGATGCGGGCCAGCCAGTATATAAATAAATAGACGCCATTCCCCCTCAATATGAACAACAGCTCAGCTGAATGTGATAATGGCTCTTCGACCGCACTTGACCGATCCATTCCGACTGGAACGAATGAACCGAACGAAATGAACGAATGGGCATAACTTAGGAATGCTGACCTACGTGCTGGCAATTAAGCTGAGTGTACAATGAAGGTTTTTTTTATATTCTTAATACAATCGGTGGATATTTTTTGTTGAGTAGCTAATAAGAGATAAGTATATGTTTAATCAAGTGTCACGAGCGAGCGCTGGAACTAAGACGTTTTTCCGTGAATACTTATATATAGGTACATTTACAAAGCTAAAGTATTACGCGTAAACAAAAGTTTTCGATATTGTGAAGAATTCGGTGGCCGTGTAGTTTTATTTATTTAATCAGATGTTAAATTTTATTAGTAAAGACTAAAGATACGTGTTAAAATTGAGTGTTAGTATTAGTAAAGATACGTGTTTTAATTGAGTGTTAGTATTAGTAAAAATACGTGTTAAAATTGAGTGTTTAGTATTAGTATACATTACTAAAAAATCAAAATTCAAAAGTTAAACTCTAAATTTGATTTGGAAATTTCAATCAAACCTCATATTATCGAGCACTTGAAAAAGCCGGCTATCATTTTAAGGAGTCATCTTGAAAGTTTTTTTAAATCTTTCAATAACAAAACATCCTATAAATAATTAAGAATTAAGGTGGTTCGATTGCCATACAAAACGTTATTTGACATTCGCAGGCTAGCGGCGTGATATTTTAAGAAACTTATGTAACAAACTTTCATCAATTGGCTTCCCATTTGCGCCAAATTCCCCCTTTTCTAGAATAAACTTGGATAAACTAGATTAATTTGAGAAATTGGTTTGGGACGTGATATTTTGGGAAAACAATTTTTCTCAAATTAATCTAGTTTATACAAGTTTATTCTAGAAAAGGGGGAATTTGGCGCAAATGGGAAGCCAATTGATGAAAGTTTGTCACATAAGTTTCTTAAAATATCACGCCGTTAGCCTGCGAATGTCAAATAACGCTTTGTATGGCAATCGAACCACCTTAACAATTTATATTAACAGTTGTTTTGATGTAAAGAAATGCATATTATTATCGTAACAAATAATGAAACTAAATATTTCAAGATTCAAATAAAATATTGTAAGATCATGAGTATTACGAAAGGTCGTTCAGACGAGAAGATAATACCAGGATCAACATGATCAGCTATAAGCCTAAAATAAAATAAAATAGAATGCTACTAGTGAGTTCGCGCCCTATCTCGAGCTCATATGAGCCTGTCTCTACGAGTGGCTATTGATTGAGACCTATTTCTCACAGAACAACTCAATTATGTCGCAGTCTCAATAATACATACCAGAGCTCCAGCCTTAATTATGTCAAGAGTAATTCTAGTGTACAGTCAAGTGTAAAAATATCTGTGCATTTATTTTATTTATTTATTTCAGCCTTTATTCTTTATATTATTGTGGGTGCATATAACTGACCATTTTTTTTAAGTGTACAAAACTTTTTATTTCAGAATTCGTTTCTTTTTTATTTCTCTTATTCAGAATCGTTGACACTCGTACCATCGATCCTCATACAAGAAAAACTAATCTAAATACTATGTAAAACCCTGAGAACTTTACGGTTTTGCTCTATAATAACACAACAATATATCGATATTAGCCATATTTTTACACCAAAAAATAGGTTGGGTAATCCACCTAAATTTAATACCGATACGGTAAAAAATAATGAAAAGTAATTTTCATAAATTCCGTAAAAATCAGGCGAAAATGGTATAAACTTTCTTTACTTTATAATTGACTACGTCTATATACGTTCTTTGGGATACGCGCATAATCCACTTATTTTTGTTAATGGATAAACCTTTCCATAGGCCAGATGAAATTCAATATTATCTCAAGGTCGTAAAATATTTAATAAAAATGCCACTTATTTCCTGATGCATATATGTTTTGCATTCAGGTAGTAAGTCTCCAAATTTGTGTACTCAAACATGTTTTCATTATAAAAATACTGATAGCATTTTTGCTTGCAGGTTAAATTTTTTTCCTAACTTCCGGTCCATAGAATTATTGATTTCAATAGTAAAAGTTGTTTAAAATAACATATAAAAGCCGTATACAAATAATTAGCCTGATATTGAATTATTTCCAAAAAAAACCGTAATTTTCTCAGGGTATAATTTTTTTCTTCCAGTGCGTCAAAAACATATAAATAAAAAAAGACTGCATACAAAAATGTGACCATCTGGAATGTAATATTAAAGACACTTTTGTTCTTGTATGAGGATCGATAGTATCAAAGATTCTAAAAAGATAACAAAAAAAAGCTTGTTAAAAATAAACAAAGTTATGTACACTTTTTTAAAAAAATGCCCAACTTGTCCCATCGCTCTTTCGTCAGCGGATTAAAGTTTCGGTTCATATTTACTAGATGATTAAATCGATACATATTTTCCGGTTTTCTAACCGTCGAATTTTTATTAAATTCGGTTTTTATTTAACCTAGTTTTTCATTTACATCAACTTTCTTCTACTTTTTTATGCTAAGGACCTTGTTTTCGTGACCCATTTGCCACCACAGAAAAAAATACAAGGTTGCAGCACTTGCAGCCCCACGCCCCGTAAGGCTTCGTTCACACGGCATTGTCCTGCACGTTTTTTTGCAGTTAACATCTAAACGTATACATAATGGCACATGCAAAATGTTGTTTAATACGTTTAAACGAATACTCACCGGACTTGTCAAGCAAACCGAATACGTGCAGAAAACGTGCAGGACGATGCCGTGTGAACCCAGCCTTAGTCGATTGTTTTTGGACGTATGGAGTCAGTGGCAGGTGGATGGCAACAGTGACAAACTTGAGTTCAAGTCATTGGCGGCGAATGGGTTAAAGTTTCAATTCATTTGATAGGCTTGCGTGGGGATACAGATCCAACATGTACCTACAGTACCCGGCACAAAAGTTTGCGCGTCTGATGTTAGCTACTTGTAGCGCCGCAAAGATGTCAGAGGGGTCGGACGGGTATGCGGGAGGCGACTCGAGGGTAACTTCAGACACGCAAACTTTTGTGCTGCGTACTGTAGATGCCTTTTAGAGAAGTATAATGTTATATAGTACCTACACCTGCTAGAACCCATTTACGGGTACATCGGTAGATACCCGTAAATTGGTCCCAACAGGCGTTTTGGGGTTATTGTAGGTTAAGTGGAAAGAGTAATGGGCTATGGATTAGCCACTCGCTAGATAGGCTCTTGAAAGCGCCGGCGTAAAGACGGCCAGGAGAAACTCAGGGGTGTCGAGAGGTCGTGCTGCGCTTTCACCGTGGTTACTCGCGGCGTTATGCACTTTAACACTTCCACCCCTGGAGCATAAAGCTCTAACGACTCCTCTCTGGAAGGCCAATGAAGGCAAGCCAAAGCTGAGAGTCCTGCGGGCCCCCTTGGGGTTCCACTCCGACCGACGAAGACACGCCGGAGACGGAGGCCCTGACCGACTCTCGGGAGCACTCGGATCAGTGGGGTCGTTATTCCTCAACATGCTACTACTTTGAGCTACTTGGTCGACTCTCGGGAGCACTTGGATCAGTGGGGTCGTTATTCCCCAATATGCCACTACTTTGAGCTACTTGGCCGACTCTCGGGAGCACTCAGATCAGTGGGGTCATTATGCCCCAATATGCTACTACTTTGACCTACTTGGTCCGAACATTATGTCCACTTAGGGTGCTGGCGCCATATTTAACGTTGATCGGTCTGCATGTAATTGTAAGTAACCCGCCCTTAATTTTCTACGGCTTAAGCTCCATTTACACACGTGCAAGACTCGCTTATATTATTTATTATATTGCGTGTTACCGAGGCGAGTTCAATCGTTCTATCAAACCACTCAAATGTCGTTAAAATCATATATCAATTATTTATTTACTCTAAACACAGAACATTGCATTCAAATACATTCAAATTATTAACATTTAGAGAAAAAACACTGTAGGAAAAGAAGTCAGATATATGTAACCACAAAATAATAATAAATAATAGAAGAGCAGCAATGCAAATAGTCAAAATAAATAATAAAATAATTATCAAATAACATAATTAAAATTTACTTAAACTTTGTTTAAACTTGCATGCGATATTATTGTCCCGGCGCGGCGGATAGTTAAGAAGTAATTCCTGTCTCCTATCATTGTCGTACATGTCACAAGTTGCCACAACCAATAAATTATCTTATCTTATCTAGGTGAGGGCCCTTTCGGATGCACTTCGACCCAGTGGGATCTTTTGTGCATTTGCCCTCTCCTTTATACCTGCTCCCAGGCTTGCTCCATCATTTCTACAAAGCGGATGATGCAGTTCACCGGGAGCACCTTGAATTCCTTTGGTTGCGGGTAACCGTTACCAAAGTAGTTCATTCTTTGTCTGGCAAGGGCATGACATTCACACAATAAGTGTTCCATAGTCTCATCCTCCTCGCCACACATTCTACAGTCTAAACTATCAGATATCCCATCTTGGCCAAGAGATCCTTGACCCTGAAGTGACCTGTGAACACCCCAGATATAATTCTGAGTTGCTTCCTACTGGATTTCCAGAGTTTTCTGGTCCAGCCCGAGTCCACTCCTTCTATGAAGAGCTTAGAGTGCCTTAAGCCAGCCTCATTCCTCCACTCGTGTTGGTGTTTGGTTTTGGCGTAGGCTTTAAAGGCCGATATTATGGTCCCCTGCGAGAGTCCCACAAATGGTTCTGGACCTACAAAGTGATTTGTAGAGCCCCCTCTTGCAAGCTTATCTGCTCTTTCGTTGCCGATGAAGCCCTTGTGCCCTGGTATCCAAACTAGTTGCACCTTATTGTGCTTTCTAAGTCTGTTTAGTGCTTGGACGCCATTATAAATTAGTCTAATAGAGTCCACTTTCGGCGCCGTAAGCGCTTTAAGGGCCGCTTGACTGTGACTGAGTATATAGATAGTCCGCCCTTTGGTTCGCCTGCCTATATTCTCCTGTACACAAGCAATTATGGCGTATGTCTCCGCTTGGAAGACAGTTGCCAAACTACCCATGCTTACACTACTACTATAGTCATTTGCATAAATGCCTGCTCCCGTACCGGATCCCATTTTTGATCCGTCCGTGTACCATATACTGTCTTCGATACCAGACTTTGGTGATTCTAGACCTTCGGCCCACTCAGCCCTGGTTGGAACTTTTGTTGTGTAGTTCCTGTGGAATACATACTTGGGTAGCATTTTGTCGCTTCCCATGTTTGTTAAGAAACCATCAGTCTCCATGTTTGTGTGCTTAGTCTTCGGCTTGCTATCGCTCCACAGTCCAAGAGTTCTTAATCTGTAGAGCGATTTGCGCGCCTCTGACTTAATCACCATGTGAAGTGGCGGTAGGTCCCAACCAATAAATTACTTTTAGGTTATAAAATTTGTTTAAATGTGGCAGGGGAACGTGAACACTTATTTCAATAGTCAAGAATATATTTCGATAGTATGATTCTGAGTAGAAACAAATACAAAATTTCCACTTTTTGAAAAAAAGGACCACTTATTGGAAACTTCCAATGAGAGGTGACAGATCTTGATCTGCTTGGCATTTAATTGTAATTATGCCCTAAACTATCCAGGCCTTATTGCTTTAGAAAACTCTAATTCTGACATAAACAAAGACGTTTCATTATAACAACCAAATAAACGACCTCAAGCCCAGATTGCTATTCAAAAGCCCGCAGTAACGACGCTTAAACCGCTCCAAAAGTGTTTAAAACTTTTTCTAATAAGGTTATGTACCTCTTAACTCGTGAATATTGGACTCGGCCAAACGAGACACTAATCGCCAGCGCTCGAGACTGCAAAATGGCCTCTAAGTGTTTGAGATTCATTATTAATTAACTGCGAGTGCTAATTGCGCTTTAAACGTGTTAAAGAAATCTGTTTTACGAAGATAAATGCCTTTAGGTTAAGGCAAGAGGATTTATTGGTATTTGTTGATGGTTTTTATCATAAGTGGCTTAGCTTAAATGGTCCAATTTGGGACACAGTTTTTGCCGTACACAAATATTTTTTGAATTCATTTGGTTGCGAAGATATTCTGTCAGCAATTTTGAGGCTGGCAATTCATAGCAAACTCTCGGTAAGATCTCAGACATGTAATAAAAAATTAAAAGTACTTTATCCAGAATTGTGAAGAATTGGGCTGCGGCTAAGTTTTGCCGACAGAAGACAATCCTATCTATCAAAATTCTTGTTATCCAATTGAGATCAAACAGGAGGAAAATAAGATGGGGGTCTATTCTAAAAACAATATTGATTTAGAATCGGGTTTGTATATGTAGTCGTATACGTACCTACTCGTACAGTGTGTGCCAGCTTCTCAGCCACTGATCACCGAAATTGATGGAATATATTTGTTCATGTTGAATGGTTATTGCATTGGGTATGTACCTACGAGAACATTCCCGCGCTTGTATGAGACCAAACGTCAGTTTATCAACTTACTCTGAACAAACCTCATTCACTGTTTATACAGAGTGATACAAACGAGGATTTTATTAATATACGGTCTGTTCATGCTTGCAAGGGCATAGTAACTACCTAAATACTAGTGTTATTATCATTATTATGACGAGAGACATCATTCTGTTCTTGACACGTTTTATTGTTATTGACCCTGTACATCTCTGACAATATTACATTAATGATCCTTTTTTTCTGTTTTAACGCTTAGAGACAGTATACATCTCTATAAGAACATTAGAATAATTATTAATTGTATTTGGATGCTCAGAGACCTTATACATCTCTGGGGTACTAAATTATTATCATAAACTTATTGTTAATTCTGATACAGACCCTATATCGAATGTAATTAATAATATTTTACAATTTTGGATTTTTTTAGTTTTCATTTAGTGACATTTAGTTTGTTAACCGTTTAGGTACTAATTGATTAAAATCTTCAATTTTAAAATGATTATTGTGTAAGATTATTAATATTATATTGTAGAATACCATTTGACATGTAAAAGTGCCCTTGTGGCCTGTTTGCAGAATAAATAATTGATTTTGATTTTGAATAGGAAGTAATTAGTTCCCATAAAACAAAGTTTACATGATACAAGTTCTAAATAAACAAATGGATTTTATTCTGCAAGTAGGCCGCAGTGGCACTTTAACAAGTCAAATTCTACCAGCGTTTTTGAAAAAGAAGACCTGTGTCAAGGAGAAACTTCGAATCAAATTCGATGTTATTATTTTTTGGCAAGAAATAGCTTATTATATTAAAATGAATAGCTTAATACTTAACCTAGATACTTAAAATCTACAAGGAAATGTTCATGTAACAAGTTTGTTTCTTTTACAAGTGCGGTAAAAATAAATACTCTCAAGAGTAAATGTCTGCTACGCACAGTGTTTTTCAGTGTTTTGTTTAGTACCTAGTTAAAATTAAAATAATAACTATCCGTAAACAAATTGGCAACACCAAATAAAACTGAAATATAATTCTGGGCATTGAAGAATACATTCGCACGCAGGACGTAGCTTCAGCTTAAACCTTTTTTTTATTTGAATGGCGTTAGGCTGTCAATGACATCTAGGAATCAAATGTGTATAGGTAACCCATAATTTCTTATTTCTAAGTCCAGTTTAACACCAGCGGCTTTTCAAGATCCAAAGTAAGGAAAGAACCACACACACTCGTTTTATACACTGTGTTTGGCGAACTTATAAGTAATGGAAAATGTAACTTATTATTTTTGAAAAAAAAAAAATCAGTAAATGATAAAATAAATATATATATAAATACATACAATGGGAAAAAGTAAGCTCGATAAGGCTTGTGTTATCGGTAGGTACTAGATAACGAAATATTTGTAGTCTTATTCTATCTCTTCTTGCTTTATACCTCAGTCCAGATAAAATTAGAGTTTTAACCGTCTATCTAGGATAATAAGTTTCTGTCAAAAATGTAATTAATGGTACAAGCTTTTATTGCCGACTGTACTTTTCTGCATACCATCATCAACTACTCATTGAGACGATTCTGACGAGCCCAAACTCGATGGGATTGTGTCGTTTTATTGCGGAGTTCCTATGGCCACCTTCCACCTCCAGCATCAGATCAGCTCCATGTCATCATAATATTGCATTGTCATGCGATATACATATGATTGCAAAATTTCAACTCAATTCGATAACGGGAAGTGACTGAAAAATGGATTGCAAGTTTTGACGGACAACTTACTTACATACATACATACGAACAGTGCAAGTTAATATAAAGCTTGTAAAAAAGGAAAGTATTGTACTAATTTTACTTATTTCGATTATTAAATACTTTCAAATTTAACAATCATAATGTTTTTTGCATTTAAAAACCGTTTTGCTTGAAATCGCATGACGATTCACGCACGAATGTTCTTATCTTATCTATCTATTATCTAGGTTGGGTAATACGTTATCTTCGTCTTTTTAGGTTGACATAAATGATACAATCTTATTTTTCGTTCGAATAATATGGACATCCTATATCCATCCGTTGGAACACACTGTTATGCATTAATGTGCCAACAAACGATCCAGTGCTTAACTTTGCATTAGACTTCAACTACATACTCGTCATCTTCAGTCGATAAAAGATCAATGAAAGAACAGCCATGAAAATCAAAATGGAGATTTTAAAGTTACTACTTGTGTTCTTGATATTATGTGTTGAACGAAGGCAAATGGCTAAGACCGTGAACAACCTCGGCGTAATTCAAGATTGGGCGAGGAAGCATCAACGACTTTTTGAGTTATCTGGACCAACTTCTCAAAGTCTCTACACGTGGCAATCTTTTATACACAATACACGACCTACGAATCTACCAACGCATCAAAATAGTACTAAGAAAAGATTCGCAAAGCGATTGACAGTTGCAAAGCCTGGATATCCTGTTGGTTACGATTTCTCAAGCAGCATTAAATATCCTCATTCGAATATATTGAAACACACCATGCCAGTATTTCAAAAATATCCCATTCAAGACCAAGTTCAGTCGAAAAAAGCGCCGCAAAAACAGAATGAGCCTAGCGTCGGTTTTATACCGTATGGTGGATCCATTAGCCAAGATTTTGCTCTAATCAGCCAATACAATAATGGTCCCTTACCTAATCCCAGAAAAAGTGCAGACAAAACTTCACACAGCTTGGGAATGACTCGCCCGCTATACAAACCTGCAGAAAAAGTATCACTTTCATACCCAGGTTCTAAGGCTTTCGTTTACCGTGTTGGACTGGTACCATCTTTACTTTTCAAGAAAACAGAGTACGGGACAAGCAAAAATAAAAGACCTGCTCCTAATACACCATCACCATATTTGAATCCTGAAGTAAGACTGTATGGTGGCCGGTGCCCCTTCAAAACAGCGAATTTCGAAAACACCAAACACCCTGGAAGTACTGGCGAAAAGGTTCTGAGTTCCAAATTGTATTATCGCTGCACCCACAAACTTGGAAAATGCTGGTGCCAATGTAAACACATTCCTGATCTGAATAGTCCTCAGAATGAAACATCCAATTCAAAGTCGCGAGTGTCATCATATAAGGATTCAAAAGGAAAGAAACCTTCTTTTGCAAGAGAGAGGCCTGAGCGGTCCTTATTACATTTATGCCCTTACTCTTAAACGTCTATTAGACTATAAAATGGTAATGGAAACTCGTTCGCCTTTAGCTAAGACCTTGATGTTATGTTGAGCAAGAGACTAAAATCATTAAATTTAACTAATAAAAAGGGTCGTTAGTTTTATTAATAAGGAGGTAGGTAGATACATATAATGTACTTATAATAAAATGAAATCAAATTTGTTGGAATAAATATCTTCTTCTGCTACTGACGTATATATTATGATATGTACGGGTTTATAATAAGATAACGTGAAGGTACTAATGCATTTTATATTATTATTGTAGAGTAAAATTTTACTCAAAATAATCATGTACTTATTCTATTTATTCGTAAGTTATGATCAGTTCAGAAGGTAAATAACGTTTTTCAGTAAGACTTCCTAACATGGTTGGGTTGAGATGGACTACATCTACGCTAGTGCATAGGTGAAAAGGTACTATTATAATACGCCTTTGAATTTACTTCTGTTTTCCTCATAACGAGAGCCTAACTACGTTTGTATGGGGAAGTCTTAAGTATTACTGCACCACAACGTGGAAACATCGTGAGGAAACCTGCATACTCGAATTTAAAGTTTTGTGAGATAATGTTCATAATTACACGGTTCAACTCACGTATTAAATGTCACTACGGGTGACATGTTTCGAACTCTTTGGGTGTTCTTCTTCAGGATGAGTGTTTTTGCGGCGGTGTCGCTTGAATCACTGCCCGCGCCCGCGCCCGCTCCGATCGCCGCGCCGCCCGTGAACGCCGACAGGGAGGGGGGTAGTCTTGCGCTGGAGTAGACACTCATCCTGAAGAAGAACTACCAAACAGTTCGAAACATGTCGCCCGTAGCGATACTTAATACATGAGTTGAACCGTATAATTATTAGAATGAAATCTCATTTGCGTCGAAAATGGATCTTGGAGAATCGTGAACTACGCGTTAAGATTGAGTTATTTGCATTCCAACTTACTGCACTTTAGATCTTCTGAACATTTCATCGGCGCTCAACTCCAAACATCGGTCATTAAGTAATCGAATACTTAATGCAACAGACCACCCGTCAAGCAGTAAGTGCACTCGGATCTGTAATGCTGCCGGCGCCCGACTTAGCCAACACAGTGGACTAGCTGCAGCGATTCTATGTGATTTATTATGCACTTTGCCACGGAAGCAAATGAGTCTACAGTCCTTAATGACTCTGAATTAGGGATTTTCTTTAAGTGAGGTGTTCATTTGGAGATCTACGAGTAACTAGTCTTGGGATTTTTCTTTTGAAGTGGATACTTATTTGCTCGCGTTCTTGTATAGGGGTTAACAGTTCAAAATGTATCACGTGACTTCCGGAATAACTTTTTGTAGAGAAGCCTAATCTGATTTCAAATAATGGGGAATGGATGAAAATTTTAGAAGTGCCTGATTTAGGAATAACCTTCCTTAACACCAGAAAAAAATTGAAGATTTTTCTGGTGTGTCAATTATTTTTGAAAAATATAAACAGTTTCCTCACTTACTTTTTGGGTTTAGGACGGCGAATGAGCAACTTTCCTTTATGAACGTAGCCTCACAAACTTGCTCTTAGACCGCTGTTGAAACATTAGGTACCTCGAGCATAATTAAATAAATCTTTGACAAATTGTATTGAGCCTCTCAATTAAATTAATTATTGTAATTGTGACTGTTATTCAATTCTTCGATTTTATTTTGTTATAATTGTATTATTCCAAATTATTCATAATTCATTTGTTTTAGTTAGTTATTTGTTAACAATTTTAATACATCAAGCTTATATCACTATTCATAAGTCTAAATAATGGTTCAGACAAGTGTTTAAAGACAGTGTGCGGTAACAGCCCAAAAAGACCGAGGTCTGTGCTAGGGCTAGTTACAAGTTATTCAACATAGTTCTAACGAACGATCGGTTTTAAGAGAGACATTGCTCATAAATGGCCAACATGCAAAAAATTTAATTTCAAACTCCAAAAAAAAAAATTAAAATTATATTGAAAGACCCCCCAACACTCAAAACGGAGACGCGGTAGACCTCGTCGGCGATGGCGGGATAACTTGGACTCCTTTTTAAAAGACTGGCCAGTTATTGCTCAAGACCGCGATGAATGGAAGGGGAGAGGGGAGGCCTTTGCTCAGCAGTGGGACATAACGGGCTCGATATAATAATTTGGAAGACTATTTTTGTAAAACGTGCAAGTACTACAATCCTTATATTAGGTAATGGTTAAAGTATGATTATGACGTGCGTGTGTAGTATAAAGTATAATAAATAAACATTATTATGTATGTTTTAAAATAATATCTAAAAATAATAAATAAATATTGGGGGGGGGGAGATTAAACTCCATGATTGGGAAATATTTGCAGGTAGAAGTTTTTAAAATCAGCAAAGCTAAAGCCCATCAGAAATATTTTGCTTTTTTTATTCAAATTACTAGCATTTATTTTCATATTTTGTACTGCAGAGTGTGTTTTGTTAAACTCTAATAAATCCTGTACTTCACTGGGTAGTTTCTCATAAAGTCTTGGTGCTATGTATGAATAGTGATTCCTAGATGCGGTACTGCTTCTGATTGGTGTCTTATATTTGCTTCTGATAATTCTGAGATTTGTCGGGTGGGTGTATTCTGCCATATCATTAAGAGTGCTCTTCAAAAAAGCGCTCGCTCAGAATTCGGTATTTTGACACGCGTAGTGCGTTTGTGTGTGTAAATACTACTACCACCCACACAAACGTACCTAACCCCCACATGCACAGCGAGATCGCACCAGCCGCGGGTGCCGTCCCTTTCTAGCTATATGTAAGTGCGATCGGGATAGAACTAACCGCGGAGCTTGCCGATGCAAATAGCTGTATAGCGCACCGTTGGAATTCACTACGTGACCGATATTAATACTTGCACTAAAAAGTGGTAAGATTACTTCGCTAACATGATGTTCTAGAACATCATGTTAGCGAAGTTAGATAACTTGAATAAAGTAAGTATTTGATTTTTGAGCACAAGTTTTCTATTTGTATTAAAATACTATACAAAGTATATTTAGTTTCGTTTTTTTAGTATAAAATAAACTAACGAGTTTTAAAGTTGTCAGTAATAAGAATAATAGTTTGTTTTACGGATATTAATAGTTTGCATGTTATCTGAGTCTTATTTATATATAGTAATGTAATGAAATTATACCAGTCGACCCACTACTAGGAAATTACTGGGTATAGTTGTTATTTTCTAAGCCGTCCGTTCCGCACTAAAGAACGCCGCACTGCAGAACGGACGGCTTAGAAAATAACAACTATACTGACGTATTCATTTCTTGAAGATTTTTTTTTTGTTATGGACAGTAAAAAAAAACTGCCCTTCATAGAAATTGCTATGTCCGTTTCTGACCAAAGGAACTGAAAATTATAAATTATACAAACACAGCTTTTTATCTAGAATACAATTAATTAATGCGTGATTTTATTCAAAAGCCTAAAACCTCAGATGATAAAAAGGGATAGATATGAAACGGGGGCTTGGCGCGTGTCGGTGCGACATGGCCAAATGGGCATGTCACTGCCCACCGCATGTTAGTCGCAATTTGCCGTGAATCTGAAATGTTTTTCCACGTTTACTCAAAATGCCGAATTGTAGCGTGGTTACATGCAAAAATAGGAATGAAACCTACATAAATGGTGGAGTCACGCACCACATGTGAGTATTAGTATTTTCACTTAAGTCAGTAAAAACTAATATTTTAATAAATAAACGCAACGCCGCATCATTTCTCGGGATCGAACTAACATATCGAACGAAAAAGCATATTTTTGTTCTATGCGTTGTACATTGAACGTTCAATACAGTAAACCACGGCGCAATGTATTAAACCACTATGGATATGGACGATGCTTGAATTTTTTTGTGGTACGGCCGCTGCTTGGCGTCGCAAACTAGAGCGGTGCCAAAGTGCAGTTACAATTTACGCGTAATCGATAAAATAGAAGTATGATATCATACTAGTTATTTTATTTCGACTACTTTCGCTGTTTTATTTAATTTATTACTTGTTTTGGTTGGGTGCCTATCTTAAAGGTAACTAATAACATACTAATAAGATTAAAAGGCACAAAATGTTTATGGTACCTACTAATAAGATTTTCACTAAGTTGCAGTATGAACGGTAAATAGACATATTAAAATTGTATATACAAGTATATAATTTAGTTGCAAATGGCTTCAGAATAACTTAAAATGTGATATTATTACCAATAATTTATTTTAAATGAGTATTTTTTACTTTCATTTGAAATGTGATAATTGAAGAAGAAATCTCGGTTTCTTATTACAGTTTTCCAAAGAATCCGAGTAGGTACTAAAAAAATGGATAGATGCTACTGGCAGAGGTCCTAACTGGTTTCCTGTACAGAGAAGAGTTAATGTGTTCGTAACATTTTCAAGAAAAAATGTTTCCAACCACTTAATAAGAGCCGTACACTTTTCGAATATTTGACACCTCGCTTGCTTGAAACCTAGGTGTAACATGTATGGTAACACATCTCCGCACATCTTTGGTGGATACTCGCCCTTAGCCTTAAATCTCGTAATATGAGTAATGGACATATTATTTCGCGCCAAAATGCGATACGGATCGGCCTGGTACCTACAGGTCAAAAATATCGATGTGACCAGAGTTTTAAATGTATGTGAACACGAACTTATAAAAAGCCGTTTATGTTACTCTGTAGGTATTCGTCAATATTTTTTACTTTTGCGATTTATGGTAAGTTAACAACCCGTGTTATTTAAACTTGTAGCTAAAAGTTTAAATACCACCACATAAACTTACCATGTTGTTGAAGTTGTTACCCATCAATATCATAACATAATATAAATTTTAATATCAATGTCGATAAAACATAATTTTAACGTTTGTCGCCCCCCTAGTGTAGTGCGTTTAAGCCAATCACAGCCCTTGTTTGCATGTTGCCATAGACTCACTGGCAACGCCCGAGTCTTTGTTTTTACACGGTTCAATGTGTGTGCCTATGGGCGCTGCGGTGGGAGAAAACTGGGGACATCGGTTTTGGTTGGAATTAAGCAGTACGGCACTTCTCCCTTTTTTTATGTTCTGAGCCTAAAACCTATGTCACTTATTAGGATTCCGTACTCAAAGAGTAAAACGGGACCCTATTACTAAGACTCCGCTGTCCGTCTGTCTGTCTGAATGCCTGTCTGTCCTTCTGTCACCAGGCTGTATCTCATGAACCGTGATAGATAGAGATTTTCACAGATGATGTATTTCTGTTGTCGCTATTTATAACAAAAAATATTAAAAAACAGAATACATCTTTTTATTTTTATTTTAGTTTTTATTTGTTTCTTTTTATTTTACAATCTTACACAAATCGACTTTGCCCCAAACTAAGCAAAGCTTGTACTATGGGTACTAGACGACGATAAACATACTTATATAGATAAATAAATACTTAAATACATAGAAAACATCCATGACTCAGGAACAAATATTTGTGGTCATCACACAAATAAATGCCCTTACCGGGATTCGAACCCGGGACCTCCAGCTTCGTAGGCAGAGTCACTACCAAGTTACTAACTAGGCTACAGGGGCTCCTATACAACAAACGTGATTTTAGATATAGATATTTTGCCGTTTTTAGATATAGATAATGGTACGGAACCCTTCGTGCGCGAGTCCGACTCGCACTTGGCCGGTTTTTTTAACATTTATTTCGAAATAAAGAGTGATACTCGGAAATGTCGAAGGGAAGGTCAATCGTCGAATCCGACTCAGCTGGGCAGCATTCGGGAAGCTACGGCACATCTTTTCGTCCAATATTCCGCAGTGTCTCAAGACGAGAGTCTTTGACCAGTGTGTGTTGCCAGTGATGACATATGGCACGGAAACGTGGTCGCTTACTATAGGCCTCATAAGAAGGCTCAAAGTCACTCAAAGGGCAATGGAGAGGGCTATGCTGGGAGTTTCTCTGCGCGATCGCATCAGAAATGAGGCTATCCGCAGCAGAACCAAGGGAACCGATATATCCCTCCGAATTGCTAAACTTAAGTGGCAGTGGGCGGGGCACATTGCACGTAGAACCGATGGCCGTTGGGGCGGAAAGGTTCTGGAGTGGCAACCACGTACCGGAAGGCGCAGCGTGGGTAGGCCCCCCGCAAGGTGGACTGATAAGAATAAGAAGAAGAAGAATAAGAATTTTTATTAATTTACACATAGGTTAACAGTATTACACCAAATCACTTATGTGGTACCTACAAAATACATAACATAACTAAAGATATTTATACACACTTTATGCGAAATTTAAAACATACGGTAACGATATAAAACAATAAACAAAAACTAAAATAAACTCATAAACAACTTCAACAAGAAACATGTCCCAGTTTAAATCTAAACTCTGTTATGCGATAAGAATGTTAATACTTTTCTACAGAACACACCAATACTGTCAGCAAATATGTCTATACCGTCGGCTTCCTGTATTATATGGTTTAGAGCTGTGCGCGCTCTGGCAGTAGGAGCGTTCGCACCGCGCCTCGTGCGCTCGCCGGTTACAGCGAACAGCCGCCGCGGGCGCCGCGCCGCCACCGCGCCGCCCGCGCCGCCCTCCGCGCCAACCGCCGGCCCACTCGCTCGCGGCACCTGCAGGCCCATGCGTTCCAACACGGACGCGTTGTCTACTCTATTATTTAGCAGCTGGTAATAGTGTACTATATGTATAAATTTTCTCCGAGTCTCAAGCGTGTTAAGGCCAGTCATTCCCGAAACAAACAGGGATGGGTACATGAACGGATAGTATCCGTATCGTCGCTTGTAGATATGCCTGGTGAATTTCTTTTGGATTTTCTCCAACATTGTGCTGTATTTGATCTCATGCGGATCCCACACTACTGCACCGAATTCAAGTCTACTGCGGATATACGCATTGTATAGCATGATTGCGACTTTGGAGGTTGAAAATTGGGAAGCTATCCTCATTATGAATCCCAGCGTTTTAGATACCTTTTTGCAGGTCTTCGTAATATGTTGTCTAAAGTCGAGTTGGGTGTCCAGAGTAAGTCCTAAGTCTCTTATTTCGTCGGTCCGTTGAAGTGGGTCGGTTGCCGCGAAGGTTGTACTCAGTAGCGATTGGTGAGCGGAGTCTAGCAAAAGTAATATATTCACATTTCGAGGCGTTAAAGTCCAGTCTATTGTTATCACCCCATTCAGCAATAGCGTCTTTGTCATTCTGTAGACGGACTCGGTCATTGTCGTCCCTAACACGGTGGAAAAGTTTTATATCATCTGCGAACATTAGACATTTAGCCGTGCTGACGGCGCTCGGCAGATCATTAATCATGATTAAAAACTGGGTAGGCCCTAGCGTGCTGCCTTGACTTACACCAGAACGAGTGTAGTATGTTTGAGACTCGAATCCAGTAAGTTTTACATATTGTTTCCGATCTTGTAGATAACTGGCAAAGAATTTTAAGAGCCTAGGTATAAATCCTATATCTGCGAATTTGCGCAGGAGGATATCGTTATCTACAAGATCGAAAGCTTTGCGAAAGTCAAAGTAAGCTGCATCTACCTGCACTCGAGCATCTAAAGCTTCGGCTATGTAATCGACCAAGACTACGTGATTCGTCGTTGTTGACCGACCTCGACGAAAACCATGCTGAGAGTCATCCATTTTATCTGTGATCTGCTGAGTGATAAGATGGTCCACTATGGATTCGAATAATTTGCCGAACACCGACAGTACTGCAATAGGCCTATACCCTGTCACGTCGGATCCTTCGCTACTCTTTGGTACAGGGGTTACTCTGGATAACTTCCAGCACGATGGATATATGGCACATTGCAGGGAAAGATTGTATATATAAAGAAGTGGTGGTTCTAAGACAGATATACAATCCCTTGCCAAAAATGGAGGTATACCATCCGGTCCAGCCGAAGAGCGCGGCTTGAGTCGCTTGGCGGCACGCCGCAGATCTGTGACGCTGACGGCGTCCACGGCGACCCGTGCCGAGTCAGGCATGCCTCCACTCCTCGCTGCGCTGTACCGTGCTGCTTCTTCAGCGTCTAGATGGGATATGACCTGGTAAAGGTCGCGGGAGTCCGCTGGATGCGGGTGGCGCCATTGTGGCACTCTTTGGGGGATGCCTATGTCCAGCAGTGGACGTCTTTCGGCTGATATGATGATGATGATGATGATGACTCGGAAATGTAATAAAACCACGTAAAAATCTCCCTTTCCAGTGTAAACCCCCGGTGTGTGTTATTATTATATATAAACGAAAATAATAACTAAATGCAAGGTAGGATCGTGCTGTACTTAACAAACGCCATATAAGCTTGTTTTTTAAAAAGTTTTTTATTCATCTTGTTATTTTCAATAACCCTGCATATTATGTCGCTGGTTCGTGGGTACTTGTACAGACAAATCACACAAACCCAAACAAGATAGGTCTATCTATTTTAGTTTAGGAGTTCCCATGACCAACTTCCATCATCAGATCCTGGAAATCATCCATCACCAAAGTGTTTACCAAGACAAAACAGATGAGCCCAAACTAGATGGGTTTATCTAGTTTAGTTTAGGAGTTCCATGACCACCTTCCAGCTCCATTATCAGACTCTGGAAATCATCCAGCACCAAAGTCTTGCCGTGCCATGACCAAATAAATGAGCCCAAATTCAATGGCTTTATCTTGTTGAGTTTAGGAGTTGCTATGGCCACCTTCCGACTCCATCATCAGACCAGCTCTATGATATTATGGCATTGTCACCGAAGATACGCAATTGTACCTAATTTGAAGATTTCGCCCAAACTAACATACATACATACATACTAACTAATCATAACGGCCGTTGGGGCGGGGAGGTTCTCGAGAGGCGACTACGTACCGGAAACTGCAGCGGACCCTCCACAAGGTGGACTGATAGTAACAAGTAAATAAATTAAATCTATCAAGTATCACGATCACTCGTACAATAATAATTGACTATAGAACGCGTAGTTTAGACAAAAGGATCCATCCCACAAGATATCACCATTGAAATGTATGACTTTTGTTTTAGGTAGAAGGTTCAATTCTAAATGTTACATATCCTGTGGGTTTGAGCCTTTTCGCTACACTACGTCATATCTGATAGCTATGCAATTCATAACTTGTCTCGATTTGCCTCACGAATGTATCCCCAGTATAGTTTGACCCCGAGGTTGGTAACAACTATGCCTAGTCGGAGATCAAAATAATATTATTTTATCTGAAGAGTGGCCGGTTAGCTTCGTGAATAGCCACAAATAAACAGAGTACACGTCTGTCTCGGAGGGCTATTCAGCCGGTACCAAAGAGTACTATATATATACTGAGATAGAGACATCAGTCGCCAGTACTGACTAGCGACATCTAGTGGTATACGATAGGACTACTCCGGATGTATACATATTTATGCGCTACTTACTGTATACATATATATGCCACTGTGTACCTGTATACTTACAGCTATTACTATACTTGTACAATTGATGAAAATTTTGGTTTTTGATGAGAGAATGGATTAAATTAGATGAAAATTAAACCTCGTAGGTTTAATTTTCATCTAAGTTAACCCAATCTCACGGTAACTTATGGGGAATAGAGGGATCGTGTAGGTAAATAAAATTAAATTGTGAGTTAATTTCGTCTATTTTCTTATGCTTAATCACGTAAGAACGTACATACAAGTGACATTGTTTACGATCTATGTGCACAGTTTGCAATTTTAAATATAATCTTATTCTTAAAAAACGCGTCATTCTTGGTTGCTTTCATGTGGTGTGTTAATAGCATCTCTGTCTTTATTATATTTCTAATAACATATGCGGGTAAACTTAAAATGGGCTTTTCAATGTAGATTCTTTCTTGTAATGTTACCCAAGAGTATTGCTTTATCTACTACTTGTAAGCATACTTTAAAAATATACAAGCTGGTCTAACATTAGGCAAATAGAATCTAACACATTTAGTTTTAGTAGCATCAAGTAGCAGATTGACAATGGTAAACCAACTTTGACCAGGTGCCATTAACTCTGCTATAGTCAGTTGATTTTCGGTCAACCTTTGTACAAGTTAGACTTTTTGAATTTCTAACAAACATACTTATTCCTAGATTATTAACGATGACTGACAATTTGTATATACCGGTACGTACGTTTAAGATAAAACAGCAATAGGTACAGGAAGCCAACAATGTTTTTAAACGGAAGCATAATAACTAGGTAATTAATATACACGACAGCGGGAGACAAAATACATCACTTACACGGCTATAGCAAGACGGCGCGCGAACTCTCAATTTTTCTCGCACTATCCGCCGAGTGCGACAAAAATCGAGAGCTCGCGCGCCGTCTTGTGACAGGTAGCCGTGCAGCACGGTTAGCACAAGACGGCGCGCGAACTGTGTCGCGGCGAGATAGACTGTCTGTCTCTTTCTAATTGGAACATTTAGAAATGCTTGAAATGAATAATTTAACTTTTTTTAACAGACAGCCACTGACATATATTCTTGTATCGTTTTTTTATCAAAATCTAGGTACAATAATGTTAGGTATCTTCAATGTAGGAAAAATCAATCTCCTGCTCACCGCTTTGAATGTTTTCACTAGTTTTAAATAAATCCCTCATTCATTTAAATAGACTAGAGCAATCATCGTCCTCACAATCGGACCCTGGAGAATGCCTGCCCGTTCAATTATTAAATAATAGTGAAGCAAATGCTGTCTCAAAACCGACTGGGGATAGACTAATATTCCTCCATCCATAACGATTTAATGCAATGCTTTTTAAAAAGTGTATCTCGTAAATATTCAACATACTTTTCTCCAATATGCAAAAATAGGACGTGAAGTTACTGTCTAGACTAGAGCAAATTTAAAAAGTTAAAAGTCATTACTGCACGGCTATCATGAGACGGTCGCGCCATACTCTCGAGCTCTCTCACTATCCGTCTCTTTCTAAGTGGTCTAATAAGAAAGAGACGGATAGTGCGAGAGAGCTCGAGAGTATGTCGCGGCCGTCTTGTGATAGCCGTGCTTACAGTTTTAGCGGCCAGCACGGCTCAAGACGGGATGATACTGTTAAGTACAATATCCCTTACCAATATCTTGAATTAACACAGCCATTGTCTCCTTTTTTATGCTTAGAGAACAAAATGTGTAAGCCACCGGCTGTTTATGATTTCGCAACACTCCTCTGATGATGAAGACTAAGGCATGATCACATATTTTTCGTTCCGTTGTTTTTCCGTCTGACACGAATCCCGATATTCTATCCTTACGGTGACTGTAATCAAAGTGAGGGGTAATGCTAATTTCGTCGAATAATAACGTGCACCATTTTATTTATCGTCTGTTGTCATTTTCTAAAATTTTTTGGCGATACTTGAAACCACTTTTTGTTTAATCTGGCTCTTATTAAGAGTGTCACCAACACCATCGAACAACTTTTTAGAAATCTGTAGCATTTGGGTCCATTTTTGTAAATGGTCGGAGCCATTTTTTTTCTTGTTCAGTGAACCGTCTCGTCTGGCCATTTTCTTTTTTGGTGCTTCTCGGAACTGCATTACCATGAAAATTGCTGACAGGCATGTAATTTTTTTTAACGTATCTTTTTGAGACGGGTTTTTTCGGGTCACTTTCTGTAGTATTATTTTTAAGTGGTTGCCATTCTTGAAAATGATTTCTGAAATTCATAAATGGGGTAGTTGTTAGTTGGAATTGACCAAAGTAGCAATGCAAAGAACCCACCGTATATAAAAATAAAATTGCATGCTTACCAGCAGTAGGCGCTTTTTTAGTTATATTAACAGTAGCAGCGTCCTGAGCGGGTACTGCCGGTTCATATGGCTCTATTGACGTTGAAGGCAAGACGTTCAGCTCGAAATCCTGAAAGCAATACAAGGAATGAGTAAGAATATTTCATGCTCAGAAATGTGTAAAATTTCCAAGATGTATACTTGAGATTATTTGAGTTGGCTGAACTGCATCAAAGTTAGTCCATTTAAAAAGCAACTCTACCGTCCAAAGTAGAAGATTCTTACATTATCAATAATTCCAACCTATCCGCACCGTCCCCATCCTATCCGTATCCTATCAGCGTGGGGGCTTAATAGGTAGGCACTGCCCATTCGCAAGCATTTATGAGCAAGGCGATCCTTGCTTAATTGGATAGATGAATGCCTAAGCCAGTCAGTAATAGTACATTTCTCAAAAATGGCCCGCAAAGTGAACATAACTCGCTACATATTGGAAGGTAAAGTGTATAGTTTAAGGCCAGATCAAAATTAAAAAATAAAAAACATTGCAGGCCGCCTGGAATGTTACATATTCATATTTACATATACAATTCCTTTATTTGTCGAGTACCAAACTTTTTAAAAAGTAGAAACTGGCATATAAAAGACAGCACAGGTCGTATTCAGCCAAATCAAGTCGTATTTTTCTGTTGCAAATGCGACATTTTTGTATGTGTCATAAAAAGATTGCGTTTTTCGGTGAAAAAATACACTTGCGATTATGTAAAAAAAAAAATATGACGTTTCATTTTATGTAATTTGCAGTATCCTCAATTTGTATTTAATAATAACGCTTGATTTCAATTTAGTCTTTTTTATTCCCCCATTTTTGAGAAAAGCACTATATTAGCCTTAGCCGGAATGGCAATTGCAGGCTTCGTATTATAATTAAACGGGCTCGCAAGCTCGTCCGTTTAAACAAAATACTCAGCCTGCAATTGCCTCCTTCCCGGCCACGGCAATAATGTACTATTTATTATATGTTACAAAAGGTGGTGCATTCGATTTTATTTTTTTATATATTGTAGGATTTGGATGGAACCGAGTAAATATCAAAAATGGTAACACGAGATATATATATCGCGGGGCCTCATTGGCAGCTACAAATGCTCGAAATTTTGGGGATTTTTTTGGTTTCTCGCTCATAATTTCTATATGGTGTACCCTTGCGAAAAGTTACTTTGCAGCAAAATAAATAACATAATGTTTTGCGTTAAGTAAGTAGCAGTGGCGGAGCGCCCATACAAGCCAATTCCCACCGGCTTGCCTAAAATTTATTTTTAGACAAGCCTACTCTAAAGGCCTCCACTCACCGGTCGCGTGCGCGGGCCCGCCGCGGCCCCCGGCGGGCCCGCGCACGCGACCGGTGTGTGGAGGCCTTTAACACTTTCATAACTTTTTTCTTCCGGGTTGCCCATCGAAAATTATCACGCGCCGCCCACTGGTAAGTAGTACAAAAACTTAATAATTCAGATACCTGCCTTTTTTACAAACATTTATGTTTTTAATTTCTATAAAATCCGAATCGACAATAACATCGAAATATCTTTCAAAAAATCCAACTGCATTTTTACAAATATCGTCGGGTGACAAGCAAAAGTCACTACCAAAACTGTCACTGCTCTTCAAAACCTCGTATCTCGGTACGTATTCGATATCGAGATACGAATTTTAATTTAAGTAGGTATTTGTTAGTTAGTGAGTTTTGCTTGTCACCCGACGATATTACCTATAGCGCTATAACATATGTCACTCCTACGATTAAGAGGAATCCAACGACACCTTATCATCATCATAATCATATCAGCCGAAAGACGTCCACTGCTGGACATAGGCCTCCCCCAAAGCGTGCCACAATGACCGGTCCTGCGCCACCCGCATCCAGCGGACTCCCGCGACTTTTACCAGGTCATCAGTCCACTTTGTGCGGGGCCTACGGGTACGTGGTCTCCTCTCGAGAACCCTTCTGCCCCAACGGCCATCGGTTGTACGTGCAATGTGTCCGGAGGTACTACGCGTAGTCTATCACGCGCTGTGCCAATCAATTATTAAATTATATTGTATTGCAGTCTGGGGCAGCGCTGGTAAGACAGCACTTCTTGCCCTTGAACGCTCGCAACGTGCAGTTATCAAGGTAATGAGTAATTACGAGAAAACCTTTTCACTTTCCCACTGACACTCTTTATCACAAAACAGGTCTTCTTAGAGTTAGGCAGTTGTTTATCACGAATACTGTCGTTCGAGTCCACAGAAGTACTGTAAAGTCGCCGCTTATAGACTACATCATGAGTAGACGCATATACAGGGTGTATTATTCAAGCGGGGCAGTGAGGACAAATCCGAAACTGTAAGAGATACGGAAATTTGCTCTTAGGAGTCACGAGACCGAATTTAGAAAAAAAAATCTGCATTCAAAGATTTTGAAAAAAGCCTCATTCACGGCCAGGAATCATACCCGGTCAAATTTGTCAAAAAATCAGAGTTCTTTTTTGCGTGAATAAATAGTGCTGGTTATGAGAAACAATTGATGCTAAGGAACCCTCTATCTAAGATCACAGGAAAATGCCTAATTTCATAGTTTAATGTACAGTCGCGATCAGATATATCGGAGCGGCCAAGGTGTCCAAATATTTAGTTCTGAGCAAGACTAAATTTCAATAAATTCTGCAGACTACAAATGCCATTTATATCATAACTACTACAATGCCATAAACATCTAAGCACGCTGTTTTTCAATAATTTATTTGCATACGACCTGCCGAATATATCTGATCGCTCAAACTGTCAAAACGTATCTATAAACGTAGCAATCAGGGCGATCACAAAGATCTGAACATCCATGTTTTAGTAATTTTAGTATACAGGTAAATTTTAATTGATTGTTTGCTGATGTATATCAGTGTGAATTTAAATTCTAGTATAGTAAAATATACCTACTTACTAAAACAACAACTTCGTATGGTAAAGGTTATAAGTCATTATTAGTCATAGAGGTAGATGGGCAAAACATTATTATTTTATTTTTCACCCGACTTCAAAAAAGAAGGAGGTTCTCAATTCGTCTGTTTTTTTTATGTGTGTATGTTACGCGATATCCCGGTAATTTATTAAAACGATATGAAAAAAAAATTCTGTGTTCGAAAGCATATACTTCCAGATTGGTCCCGTCGTCACCAATATCCAGTTCTGATGATGGGATCCTGGAGAAATCGAGGGAACTCTTCAAATTTTATAGGCAAACTTGAAGCAATTTGGCTACTGATTTGAAGTCGGTTAAAACTTTGTTTTGAAAGTACAATTATGTAGTCGTTGACAGCCCTCACTATCGGCGACGCGGCGAGTGAGCCAATTCATTTTCACCGTTCGTACACAGACTTAACGTTCCCTTTGGCTTGCGCTGGAGTCGACGACGTCAGAGGGCCATAAATCATAGTGTTTTTGCTAAGAAAGAAGCGGCTTTTGTGAAGATCAAAGGAGTGTCCCTTCTGTACCTGTACTATTACTTATTCTGTGCTAATGAGGAGGTCCATTTCCGTACATTAAACTATGAAATTCGGCATTTTCCTGTGATCGTAGGTACAGGGTTCCTTAGCAACAATTGCTCCTCATAACCAGCACTATTTATTTAGGCAAAAAAACTAACTCTGATTTTTTGACACATTTGACCGGGTTCGATTCCCGGCCATGAATGAGGCTCTTTTCAAAATCTTTGAATCCAGTTTTTATTTTTTCTAAAATCGGACTCGTGACTCCTTAATAAGAGCAAATGTTCATATCTCTTATAGTTTCGGACTTGCCCTCACTGCCCCGCTTGATTAGTACATCCTGTATAGAGTCCCCAGTCCCCACTCCCTCAGTCAACTCGGAGCCAAACACTCCGCATTCTTCATTCACCCCTTTGTCTATAACGCTAGTGCCTGTAAAGGCTGTGACATAAAAAAATGCACCATACGCAAAGTTAAGTCCACTCTAAAGAATTGGTTTGCTACACTGTCGTATAAATTCGGAGAAATTTTTACGTCCCTGCATCTAAGGTATATACGTTTGTAATAACTTAACCTTTCACTTTGTCACGTTCATGTCGTGCTCCTTGTGACGTGTCGTGTCTAAAGTGATTTGTTAACCGACTCAGTGGGTCCCAAGTCTCAAGATACAGACTCAGCCTAGTTTGGAGCCCAACGGATAATTTCTGTATAATTTGTAATCATGTGCTTGATTGTCTAATAAATTATGCTTATTCTTTTCTTATTTAAGTTTAGCGATTGAGAGGGCTATATCGGGTGGTGTCCCCTTGTTTTGCCGACATAGGTACTTTTCATCGAATATAATTACATCGACAACGATCCACGCGGACGGAGTCGCGGGCAGAAGCTAGTGCATGACATAAAAAACCGGCCAAGTGCGAGTCTGACTCGCGCACGAAGGGTTCCGTACCATTATCAATAAAAATATTTATTTTATTTTGTTTTTAGTATTTGTTGTTATAGCGGCAACAGAAATACATCATCTGTACAAATTTCAACTGGATCTATCACGGTATCAGTGAGATAAAGCCTGGTGACAGACAGACGGACGGGCGGACAGCGGAGTCTTAGTAATAGGGTCCCGTTTTACTCTTTGAGTACGGAACCCTAAAAATGTACACATGGTCTCCCGCGATACAGGCCGAGCCTAGTGCGGGGGACCCCTGGTAAAACTGAAAATTCAAATGTCAGGCACCAAATTCTATAAATTTAATGTTTTGTTTGCAATAAATACTTTTTTATCTTTAAAAAAAATCTATACCTATAATCATCGAACCTGCTATAAAAATTTCACGGGAATCGGTTGAAGAATGAATAGAATCGGTAGAATTGTGACTTGTAAAAGTGCCATTGCGGCCTACTTGCAGAATAAAATTAATGATTTCAATAATGCGACCTGTAGAGAAGAACAGCTTGACGACCGGATATACAAACGCATTTTCGCCCACAAACCGAAACGGAGAACTTCGTTTGCTTCGCTCGCTCGTTCAATTATTGAACCTGGTCACAACATTTCACAAGAATCGGTAGATAAATGCGAGCTGTAGGGGAAGGAGAACAGCCGGACAGACGCCGGACATACGAAACAGTTTTTGCCCAACGTGAACCAGGGAACTTCGTTTGCTTAGCTCGCTCTCGCTTTGCTAGCTCGTTGAATTATACATATACATAACGTTTGACCTAGGTACAGTCGCCATCACATACATCGGAGCAAACCAGCAGCTTACAAACATCGGAACATAAGTACCTCTATTTTCAAGGCATTAGGGTGCATGTGCCGATATTTTTGAACACCTGTACCTATGCACAGTCTGTTTTTTGACCCAAAAGTGTGACATCCTCTTTTTATTAGACAAATATAGTGCTTGTATCGTTACAAATGCGAGACGAGATGTCTCGTAGGCCGATTTTCAATATTTATTCTGACAGATTTTTTTAAGTTTGTGTGACTTTGTCACGAATGGAAAACGAAAATTAATTCCTATAAAAAAACTATGGCCAGTTCATCGTTTAACGTGGCATTGTTTTATGTGGCAATTGAATGCGCATATTTATCCGATTTCACTTGCTCTTAAATTTGAACAGACTGGTCGCAAAAAAATATCTCCTTTTTGGTTTTTATTTCCATTTCTAGATCGAAGTAGAATCTCTGGATGTGTGGGATAGATTCCTTATAATTGGTAGTATAACGTCTATTTTTTTACATTCGACATACGCGGATGTGTGGCGACTGTACTCAAGTAGGTACTTATTATTGTTATTACTGTCTACCTTAAACATTTGACTTGTAACTATGGTGTTATCAAAACATAATTGTATTGTATTGTATACAGGTGTATAATTATCTACAGATATATGTAATGTCAAATTCAAACTCGCGGGAATTTTATAAAATCTATCGAAATAAAGATATATACTTGGTACAGAGCGGATGTAAAGAAATGTAACACTTACCAGTAGATGGTAGGCTTGTTGACTTCAGGATCCATGAATTCAGTTTTACATTTCACACTGGAAAGGACTGCCATTGGGTTCTGCCGCACGAGACGTTTCTGCTTAGTAAACATTTACAGTGAATAAATACATATACAGGTATGTCCTTGACCCGGGTATGTCCTTAAACTACGGCCAAGACCACCGGGGGATGGGCAGCAGCATCCCTGGAGTTCGGTGGAAATACTGCGATCGCCAACCCGCACGCCAGGCGTGGCGATTATGGCATATACCCCTCAATCTTTGGGGGAGGCCTATGTCCAGCAGTGGACGTCTTTCGGCTGATAAATGTTCTTGTTGTAAATACATATTATGTAGCGAGTGTAGCGACACGCATTATAAACTTAATGTTCGCCACTGTAGCCGAGCGGTAGGTAAGGCTCAAAGTGTTTGTGGCATACTTTCGAATTGGAGGTCATGGATTCGAACCACAGCTTGAAACACTAGGTTTTAATAAACTAGTAGTACCGCAGACGGATGGACGGGCAGACGGACATGGTGAAACTTTCTAGTTGACTACGGAACCCTAAAAACGTAATAGTGAGTGAAAAAAGTGAAGGAAAACACTGTGTGGAATCCGGTCGCTTTCGTAAAACTAGTGCCTACGCCAAATCTTGGAAGAAGTGCCAAAGCAAACCCCAGTCTCTATTAGGTTAGAACCGGGAAAATGCTAGGACGTTGATAATATTTATAGATGTTAAATTTTTAAATCAATTAAGGAAAATGAAACACGTATGTACTTACTTCTTGATGTGGAAGGCAAATTGGATTTAAGGACTGTCGTTTCAGTATCAAGAAGAACACTTGGTAATTTCTGCCATAGGCTCCGCAGTGAGGATCTGAAAAATACCTATTAATAATTTATTATATCTATATGTTTTTACCATATCTCGGGACCGTGGGGTCCCGGACTTTTGGAAGGCATGCGTATAAAGCCGAAACCAACAGCGCAGAGGCCCTTTAAAACAAAAATAATCTAAAGCGAGGGATTCCAATGGCGGATACCATATCCGAGCGCACAACATAATACAACTGGTGATGGTCCCCGCCCGGTGCAAAGACTATTGCAGTGTACCCACAGATGTATGAATATAAGGAGATCGGACATGGCGGCCGATTTGTATAGAGTGAACCTGTCGCAAGTACATTAACCCACACAACGCCCAAGTAATTAACAAGACAAAGCACGCACACATTTAAAACACACACACACTTGTATACCTACACGCTTTTTTGACAATAAACGCGCATCATATCAGGCATTTTGGGAAAAAACGTAATATTCTCTGCGATCAGCACGCGTGCACAGTATGGCAGTGTATGCCCATTGAGCATACAGCTGCGACACGGCCGCCGGCGGCTTGTCCTCTCTCTAGTATTCTATGCTCTGAGAGTGTACCTAACACTGTGTTGCGATGGAAACTAAGGTCATGGGTTAGTGGGTTGAATGGTGTGTGGTCTGGAAAATGGGTTATGGGAGGAAACTAGCGGACACCTGCCGTGACAACCAGCCTCAAAATTGTAAAAAGGCGGTGACTCGCTGGCTCGCTGAGTGGGCCCCATAAAATATTCGCAAGCACAGTGCGACAATGGAGCAACACGTCTGAGCGGCTGTGAGGTTGTCGAGAGGTGAGTCTGCGGTGCGCCAGATCTCGGTGTTCCGTTCAAGGGCCGCCGGCGTTATGACATTTTACTTGGAGCATAGGTTCCGCTCTTGCGACTCCACTCTGGCCGACCGATTAAGGCAAGCACAGAGGTGAGGGGGGCCAGATCAAATGGGCCCTCTGGAGATTAAAATGTATCATACTATTATACCAAAAATTTCAGCTCAATGGGTTGAGGTTAACTGGTTCAAAATTCAGTTCCAAGATTTGTCCCACACAAACACACAAACGAACATGTCAAGTTAAATAAAAGCTTGTAAAAATCGAACCAATAAGCCAGTCTTGAACTGGCATTATTGGTTACATTGCCGGAGTGGTTCCCAATATTTATTTCCATATCCGATCTTACCTAAGATAGCAAAGAGAACACTATACGAACGAGTTGCATGAAATCTGCGGGCACGGTAGTACCCCCGCCAAGTCGGCCAAACGAAGAGGCACGGCCGTAGGTACCATCCTTTTCTCGAAGCCATTCAGGTGATTCCGAATGTTTTATAATGGGATTGATTTTATACATACAATATATATATATACATAACAACAATTTAATTACCTGCTGGGAGACGTAAAGTAGACACACTCTTCTTGACTTGTGAATAAATTGGTTGTCTATACAGTAAATACTAATCTCCTCCTATTGCATAGAGCCAAATTCGAAATCTGTCTGCATTATTTTCAGGATTTGGAAAGCAGAGCAATGTAATGCCATCAAGATCTGTAATATAACAATGACACTTAGTTTTAAATTTCATGCAGTGTTTGTAACGGGTTTATTGCATAAGTGAGTGCTCGTGTTTGAATGAGAATGGAGAGCTCGGTAAAATATATTTGAACCATAATACGAAATATCATTTGATATTTACCTAACACTTTTCGATGAAGGAAAACATCGTGAAGAAACCGGTCTTATCCCAATGGGACGAAACTAGAGTTTTCTCTCTGGTTTGGAAGGTCGGATAGAACTGATGGCAGTCGCTTTCGTAAAAACTAGTTCCTACGCCAAATCTTGGTATAAGGTGCCAAAGTAGACCCTGGGCTCGTTTGAGCACTATCGGGCAAAACGGTAAGAGTATGAGGGGTGGAATTTTTAAAAACGCTGATATTAATTGTCTTGGTTTCCAAGATAATTTCAAGACTCTTCGGAAAAGACTTTCTCGCCATACACGCTTTCAAATCCTTTTTAATCCCCTGGGGGATGAGTAAAAAAAACCGGCCCAGTGCGAGTTGGACTCGCGCACGAAGGGTTCCGTACCATTATCTATATAAAACCGGCCCAGTGCGAGTTGGACTCGCGCACGAAGGGTCCCGTACCATTATCTATAAAAAAAACCGGCCCAGTGCGAGTTGGACTCGCGCACGAAGGGTTCCGTAGCATTATCTATAAAAAACCGGCCCAGTGCGAGTTGGACTCGCGCACGAAGGGTTCCGTACCATTATCTATAAAAAACCGGCCCAGTGCGAGTTGGACTCAAGCACGAAGGGTCCCGTACCATTATCTATAAAAAACCGGCCCAGTGCGAGTTGGACTCGCGCACGAAGGGTTCCGTACCATTATCTATAAAAAACCGGCCCAGTGCGAGTTGGACTCGCGCACGAAGGATTCCGTACCATTATCTATAAAAAACCGGACAAGTGCGAGTTGGACTCGCGCACGAAGGGTTCCGTACCATTATCTATAAAAACAGCAAAAAAATCACGTTTGTTGTATGGGAGTCCCCCTTAATAAAATATTTTATTTTGTTTTTAGTATTTGTTGTTATAGCGGCAACAGAAATACATAATCTGTGAAAATTTCAACTCTCTAGCTATCACGGTTCTTGAGATACAGCCTGGTGACAGACAGACGGACGGACGGACGGACGGACAGGGAAGTTTAGTAATAGGGTTCCGTTTTACTCTTTGAGTACGTTGTTGTTATAGCGGCAACCGAAATACATCATCTGTGAAAATGTCAACTGTCTACTAACTACCACGGTAATTGAGATACAGCCTGGTGACAGACGGACAGACAGACAGACAGACGGACAGCGGAGTCTTAGTAATAGGGTCCCGTTTTACTCTTTGAGTACGGAACCCTAAAAAGCTGGACTTTGACTGGACGACTTTCTGGATGGCTATAGGCAATTTGCCTGCATTCTTTGCAATACGCGGGCAAAGCCGCGCGGACAGCTCGTCTACGCGTGCATGCATACTTAATATACTAATCTACTTATACAAAGCCACAAGTCCCCGGACATCACATAGATGGGTAATCTCTGGAACCAATGGAATGGACCGATTTCAAAAAATCTTTCACCTGTGTGTAGTATGGACGTGGGTTTGCCTGCGTTCTTTAAGCCACGCGGACAGCAAAGTTATATGTAAGTATTTATTTACCCTGCTCACAAAATTTCATTTGCTCGTAGAACCGTTGGCCGTTCGGGCGGAAAGGTTCTCGAGTGGCGACCACGTACCGGAAGGAGCAGCGTGGGTCTTCCCACAAGGTGAACTGATGACCTGGTAAAGGTCGCGAGAGTCCGCTGGATGCGGGTAGCGCAGGACCGGTCATTGAGGCACGCTTTGGGGGAGACATATATGTCAAGCAGTGAACATCTTTCGGCTGATATGATGATGATGATGATGACAAAATTTCACGAGAGTCGGTTTAGAAAGACGACCTGTAGAGGAAAGCAGCTGGACAAACGGACATACGAAAGCAGCTGGACAAACGGACATACGAAAGAATTTTGGCACAAGCTGAAGCAAAGAAACTCGTGGGAGCGGAGCGTGCACTCAACTTGACAACGCTCAATAAAGTCCATATTTAATTCCTTCATTCTGTCTTCATCAGTTCAGGCGGTGGTCAAGCGGTGGTCGTGGGTTTGAATCCCGGCTAATAACAATCACATTTTCGGAACTTATGTACGGAATATTTAAGTAGGTAACGTAAACTTTTCGGTGAAGGAAACCATCGTGAGGAAATCGGTTTAATCCCATTAAGGTCTAGTTTTCCCTATGTGGGTTGGAAGGTCAGATGGCAGTCGCTTTCTTAAAACTAGTGCCTACCTTATCTATCTCCTTTTTTGAAGTCGGTTAAAAATACACTACGTACACACAAGTTTCAGAATTACGAGTAGCAAAAGTGTAAAACATTCAAAGAAGATTCCATAGTGTTAGGACTTTGCGGCTTAACTAGAAAAGATTAAACGAACGTACGGTACGGCACAAAAAATAACTAGTATTTCAGCTTTGCCTTCCAATTTAATATTTTAAGATAAGAGCAAAATGGTAAAATTTATGCTCAAAACACCAAAAAAGCAAAGCGGCTTTTCCCTACAAAACTAAAAATTATTGAAATTACCATTTTCCAGAAACCAGCGCCAGCTGAAAACTATACAAATATGCTATAAACTCTTGCTAACATTGTGATTTAATAATTAGATGTAATATTCGACCGCTTTAGCATAAAAAAAGTCCAAACTCGGGTAAACATTATAAAAGTTAGTGGCACAAAAGTACAAAACCGACAGTAGGTAAGTTGGCGGAAATTGCCACCCGTTCCCGCTTTAGAAAAATGAAAATTAAACAGAAACTATGCAATTTCTGAATGCAAATGTGATATTAGGTATATATATTATGAAAGCTGTATTGCTATTCAATATATGTATTAATACTCCAAAGAAATTTGACAAAACTGAATGAAATATACACAATTTATTCAGCTTTCATATGATATGATACCCCACATGCATGGTTTGGATGTAATTGACAGTTTTCCAAACGCGGCCGCGGCGATTTTGATAAAGTTGTTACTGAGGAGACCGACTCCTTAGACATTGTATAAATATTTCAGAATGTGTGCGATGTGCATCTTCGATCATGTAATGGGTATTCTAAATCGATGCATGTAACTGACTAGCTGCCCGCCCGGCTTCGTCCGCGTATAGCAAAATAGGCAGGCAAACCCTGTAGGATAACATATAGCCTACTAGTTTCTGCCCGCGAATCCGTCCGCGTGGAACTCATTTATATCGTAGCTCCATACAATTTTCCCTCCCTCCCCGCCATTTGAGGATGATTTTCGGGATAAAACCTATCCTATATCCTTCCCGGATTCAAACTATCTCCATACCAAATTTTATCTCAATGGGTTCAGTGGTTTAAGCGTGAAGAGGTCACACACAGATCGACAGACAGACAGACGTACAGACAGACGGACGTACGGACGGACGGACGGACGGACTGACTGACTGACTGACTAACTGACTGACGGACGGACGGACGGACGGACGGACGGACGGACGGACGGACGGACGGACGGACGGACGGACAGACGGACAGACGGACGGACAGACGGACAGACGAGCATACGAACAGACGGACAGAAGGACAGACGGGCAGACGGGCAGACGGACAGACGGATAGACGGACAGATGGAGAGACGGACAGACGTACAGACGGGCAGACGGACAGACGGGCAGACGGGCAGACGGACAGACATACAGACAGACATACAGACATACATACAGACAGACAGACAAACATACAGACAGACAGTCAGACAGACAGATATCGTATTTTATAATATTAGTATGGATACTATGGATATGTCAGATTCTCACGGGAGTTTTCTATATAAAATTAGTGTACATGTTTTTACGCAGTAAAATAATAAAAACCAACTTAGAAAAGAAAAAAAACCCCCCATATTTTCATTTCAAAGTTCAATATCTCAAATGCTAAAATTGGTGCTATAAGAACAACAAACTCGGCAGCTGCACTGTTCCCTCTGAACGCTGAACCTCGCAGCGCACACTGGAACTCTATGAGCGACATCGATAAAAATACATATATACGTACCAGTGTGTAACCGCCATACGATAAATAAATATCTCAAATACGGATGAACTGATTTTGTTGAAACGGTAGCTAAGAACCATCTCCATCACGTTAGCTTTCGGATAAAAAAATCGCATTCAAATAGGTCCATTCGTTTAGGAGCTACGAAGCCACAGACAGACACACAGATACACAGACATGTCAATGTAACAAGTGGTCTGTGTAACAAAATGAACCAACGGCAAGCTGTGTTTGGCATTTAAACTCAATAGGTATACTAGATAGGGTTGGGGGTTGAAGTTGCACCACGTCCGTAGGAATTACCCACACGCTAACCTACACGTGACCCCTGGGCGGTGCTAAAAGTGCTACAACCGTCTTTTCGAAGATCTCACGGTTCTAATACAATGATTTGCCATACAATAAATAATAATACCTATTGAGTTTAAATGCCAAAAATCAAGGTACAGTCGCCATCACATACATCGGAGCAAACAAGCACGTCACAAACATCGGAACACACCTCTATTTTCAAGGCATTAGGGTGCATGTGCCGATATTTTTGAACACCTATTGTGTACCTATGTATGTGATGGCGACTGTACAATCAACCAATTTGATTCCTAGGCCATCATAGAACCTTGCCGTTGTCAATGCTATGTCAATACGGGTTACTAGGATTATTGCGTCGCTATGTAGCAGTTAAAGTGACAGGGTTCTACGGTGGCTTAGGAATCAAATTGGTTGACCGTACCTTGATTTTTTTCTCTGAAACGTATTAAAATATTGAATAGCAATGTTAGAATTAGGTACTTAGCATATTTTATCACTTATCAGCTTTCATTGACAAATTCAGAAATTGCAACGTTTGGGTATGATTTAGATTTTTCTAAATTGGGAGTGGGTGGCAATTTCCCCCCAGTGCTGTCGGTTTTGTACTTTTGTGGGTCAGAGTATAGCAAAAGGGGCCCGTTTTTTGGACTTAGATAATTTTTGTTAACAATTTTTTTTTCTTATTTTTGCTACTTTTTTGATTAAAACTTTAAATGATACATTAAATTAAGCATCTTTTAATGATTACAATTTTTTGATTAACTTGCCCGTTTCAGAACTAGAGCGGTTCAAAGTTGCGAGTTCGGCCATAGGATTACTACGGAGCCAGGGACTTATTTTACCAGTATAACCTCTATTTTTTATAACTGAATCATATCGTCGGGTGACAAGCAAAACTCACTAACTAACAAATACCTACTTAAATCAAAGGTCGTATCTCGATATCTACTACGTACCGAGATACGAGGTTTTAAGGAGCAGTGACAGTTTTGGTAGTGACTTTTGCTTGTCACCCGACGATATATAACATGCTAAAATGAGCATCTTTTAGGTGTTGAAGTTTTCGGGGGGGGTCAAAAAGTAGCCGAAAAAACCTCGCGTGATTTGTGCACAAGCCCTTGGTGGTCGCCGAACCGCTTTGCACGGCTCCCGTGCTTTGTCACAGCGGGCGAGGGCTGCTCTCTCTCCGCGCCTCCGGCTTTTTGTATACACTCTAGGGGTAGGACAGACAAGACCACGTGGATAGTTGGGTGCTCTGATTCGGATCATAACTCATAGGTAAAACTATGGCAGAATACCATAACTTTGAACCACTCTAGTTTGTAAACGTTCAAGTTAATGAAAAAACTATATGAATTAAATATGTTAATTTTAGCATGTTCTATATGATTCAGTAATAAAAAAACAGAGGTTATTACTGGTTAAAAAATTTCATCGTAAATTTTCCAAGTCCGCGCCTTAGATATCCTATGGCCGAACTCGCAACTTTGAACCGATCTAGTTCTTAAACGGGCAAGTTAATCAAAAAAATTGTAATCAATAAAATATGCTTATTTTAATTAATTTTTTAAAGTTCTAATCAAAAAAGTAGCAAAAATGTGAAATATCTTTTTGTAAACAAGAATTTTTTAAGTCCTAAAACCGGGCCCCTTTTGGTATACCCCAACCCTTTTGTGTCACTAACTCCTATATTGTTATTTTCTACCCGATTTTGTATTTTTTTACCACGTAGATACAGCCAGTGGCCACTCCGTGATTTCGTCGCGCCGCTACAATTACATGCTGGCACTACCGGCCCCGGCCGGTACAGCGCTGATACGGCACGCATGCTATCGCAGCGAGTTGCATGCGATAAAACGGGATGGCTACGTTTAGGCTCGTTCGGCATACCTAAACATGGGATTTGGTAACAGAGAGCCTTCTGTACGTAGTACTATTATTTATTATGTGGTATAGCCTAAAGGTTACCTCGAAATAACATTAGTACATAACTAGTTAGTTGATATTTAGGTTACCTGTTTATTGTTTACACAAGGAATCCTGTTAAGGAGTTGACAAAACGCTTGCCTATGACTCGCCGAACAGCAAACGTCCATCCATTGCTACGGTGCTGTTTGCTAACCACATCGGGCATGATAATATAAAAATTGTGTAAGTAGCTGTAAATTGTATAAACGACATCGCTGCCTTTTTTGAATCCGCAATTTAATAACAATATCTTAAAAAAACAGACTGCAGGAAATCAGAAAGATTTGAATCAAAATTTCAAAATGTCAAAAATATATGAAAATTACTTTGTGACGTTCCATTCCATTCAGTCGAGCAAAAGTATAACGTTCAAATTGCAGTAAAATAAAATATTATTAAGAAATCAAACATTTTTACAGCATATTTTTAATTTGGGGGTTATTTCGTATTGTTACATATCTTGTAACAATTTTATTTTGTGTTTCAATAATTTGGCATCGAACATCTTTTAAATGATTCAGCGTGAAATGGAGTACAGGTTGGCAAGCTGGGGCGCTATCATGAAAATAGAAAGTCGAAACTCACAATATTTCTCTCTCTGTCGCTTGAATATGCAAGTGTGACAGAGATAGAGACAGACGAACGAACGATCGAAGCGTTTCATAGTAGCCGCTCTGTGGAGCTACTACGAAAATCGAAGGTCGAAACTTGCAACATCTCCTTCTCTGTCACTAGAATCAAGTGCGACCGAGAAGGAGATATTGCGAATTTCGCTGACGATTTTTGTAATAGCGCCGCTGTCAAAGTGTACCATTGTAAAAAAGTATCTAGTGTTGCCTTAGTAGGCTTACCTGATAGTTTTAAACAAGCAACTGAAACATTTATTTAGAAGGAGAATAATTTTGAAATTATTATAAATTAATAATAGTAAACTATGAGCCTAACTGAAGTTCAAATAGTCTAATTGTTAAGAATTATCGAAAGTGGCACCATCTAGTCCTATAGGACGGGAAATTTAACAACGCTTTTATCGGCCATACAAGACACGTTGTATGAGACTGATAACACCCTGGCCGGTACTGAGATATATTCCCGCGCGACGGTAAATTTATACTAGTTTTGAATAATTATTTATAAATATAAATTTTGACTAAAGTTAAATTTTTTGGACTGGATCTTGTTGGAACAAGCATGAACTTTAATGTTGTGTAAGATTCAATACACAAATAATTCAACAATAATGAGAAAATCCTTGAGTTTTCAGTACGATTTTGTTGACAAATATGGTGTAATTGAGAACAGTTTACATATATATACGTGCAGAATAAGGAAAATTCGAGGCGGCTAGGCGCAATGGCAACATATTACGCTAGTGAAAATAGAATAAAACAAGTAGGTTCTCATATAACATCATGGAGTATTAGGGGCTCAAACTTATGACTCTGCGCTCTCTTCAGAAAACTACTGTCGGTAATCGGGTATTTTCGGTTAAAGTATTCAGTTCTTCGTAAATTGGAGGCGGCTAGGACCAATATGAGGAGTTTACCTATGCAAATAAGTAATCAGGATCTAGAAAAAGCTCTCCGTTTCTTAGAATTACAACGTCAAAAATCCGTCATTCTCGCTTATTCCTGACCAAAAAACGAGCGCCCTCTTAATATGTTTACCAATGTACATGATTACTTTCCAGATATATAGTTGACGTAGACCTAGTACATGACATAGCTTGTAGATTGCTTCAGTCGAATAGCGCCTTGGCTTTCTTTGAATTATTTTTAATATTAATTTCTGTGCAATAGCACTTGCACAAAATATAAAGCTTGAGCATTATCTGCGAACCACACGCACCCCAGGATATAATTCCATACAACATGAGAGCCTGAGTTAATGCAAAATTACACATTTGAGTGTGCTCTGGTCGACGATATTTCGTAGCTCTAAAAACACATTATAGCAGTTTGCCTAATCCTAGTTGCGATATTCTGACAATGCTGGTCCCATTTTAAGTTTTCATCAATTTCAATACCTAGGTATTTCACTGAGTGTACTGTACCCGATCTATTATGTTACAAGTACAAGTATTGTCATCCAAGTTCTTACATTTATGGATTTTTAAGCTGATGTTCTGTTTAGGTTGCCCAGATTTGGTTAGCGAGAAACACATATAGTTCGTTTTTAAGGCATTGAGGGTTAGCAAATTCCTATCCTACCAATTTTGTGCTATACCTAAGCCTTCTGAAGCTCGAGTGACTGCTTTCTTCCAAGATTTACCAACAAAACTTATCACTGTATCATCAGCGAAACATACACACTGACAGCCATCGATCCCGCTGGAATTATTGCTCTTAAGCGATCTAATTATTGAGTGTACCTCCTTCTCGCAGGTGGGTATAAAGTGGAAAGAAGTGTTCCCTTGGTATGTTATTTCCAATTCATCCACCAATTGTGTTTTTGTCATATTGAGTTGCTGAAGATGTTCGGTAGCCAAGTCTCGACCTACACCAGTAAAATACGAGTTAAATGCATTGGCAGCTACAAGAGGCTGCGTTGTTACGTTTATGGTTTCATTACCTATTTTGAGCTCTTTAACACTTTTGTTACTGTGATTTTTTCTACCTGACGCTTCATTAATAGTGGACCAAATTAATGTAGGATTATTTTTTGCTTTATTAAATTTACCTCGATAGTACTTTATCTTTGCTTTTTTAATTAATAAGTTACATATTCGCCTGTACTTTATGTAGTCATGTTTTAATATTACATTGCCTGCATGTTTTTTAAATATCTTATGAAGTTTATCCCTTTTGCGAATACATGATATAAGTCCCTGTGTAATCCACGGTTTAATAGGCTTATTTCTATTACGATTTAATTTCTGATCAGAAGTATTAACATCCACGTGCTTATGCAGCGTGTTGCTGAAAGATTCAAAGGCTACATCAGCATCCTTACTACAATATACGCTGCTCCAGGTTTCGTTTTCAAGAGCAACCATAAGTTGCTCATGATCTACTTTCTTGATTACTGTTTTAGGAATTTCCCTGCGTTCCGCCGTTGGATCAGTTTCCAATAGACACAATGTTAGCATATGATCAGTCACTGGTGCAATAAAGATTATGCATTAATGTTTATAGTTTTCTAACTTTATCATGCAGTGATCCAAACAACTAGCCTCTCTTGTGGGTTTGTCTATGCCTATTCTATATTTGTGTAATGTTAGTAGATCAATATAGTCATCAGCATGCGGATGTTTACAGCCCGATGAGGGTAAAAAATTTATGTATAAGTCCCCCATTATAATCACGTTTTATTTGCCTTTGTTTTCGCTGAGAACCTTGTCTAAAGACTCCAAGAATATCTGTATGTTATAGGAGGAAGGTGATCTATAGACACCAAATATCGTACAATCATTAAAGTCAACTTTTAGGCAGTTGGCCCCAAGAAGTTCCATTTCGGTGTATGTATAACTCAGGCCATTTCTGATAAACATAACTTCACCATCGTTTTGAATAGGATTTATATTTGTGTAAATACTAGAGTACCCAGGAATAGATTGATTTGGCGTTCGATTTTTTATTCTGCATTCCGTTAGGATTAAAACATCAAAGTCTTTAATGGCATCTTCAAGGGTGACGAGTAAACTGTCAAAGTTTTTAAATATATACCTAATATTAATTGACACAACTTTCAGACAGTTTGTTTTTGCGTTAAGGTAATTTCTTAAAAATAACAGATTATGTACATTAAGCACAGCTGGATTACACATGAGATTGTCCAAATTTTCATTAATTAAAGTTAAATCGTTATCCATTGTCATCGATACTAAATTGACCATGATAAGTCGATTTTAATTCAGGATTTTTGAACACTAACATGTGAGTACTAGCGCAAAAATCTTTGTAGCCATGATTCAATCCCCCTTTAATACAATTATTTTCATAGAATAAATACATATAATTATAAAAATAATATTTTGTACGGAACTTTATAATATTCTTTGTGAGACTGTGGTTATAGCTATAAAAGTTATAAATAAAAATACTTACTAGTCACAGATTGGTAAGTGTGTTGTCATCCCTGATCCATATAGTTTTTTGATTCGAGTTTTTTTTCATAAATATCCTACCGTTCAGTACCCAACAAAATTCATACCCAAGGGACGACTTTGCCGTTCTGCTTTTAGCGAGTAAGAATTTAAGTTTCGGAGAGAGGTGTTCAGATATATAGATCGGATTTGGCTCTCTCTGAAAACCGATATGCACTGTCTTTAAACGCTCGTTACTGTTACAGGTTTTGTTATAGTTCTTGGATGCTCTTAAAATTTCGTCTCTAACGCTTTTAAACATGTACACAATTGAGCGCGGTTTATCACCTTTGCGGCCGGATCTAAATGAAGTGTATAGGTCATTTATGTCTATCCTAATTTTTAAAAATGTAGAGATATCATCCAGGTATTTGGTGAGAGTTTCTCCCTGCGTCTCTGGAATACCCCTAACTTCAATATTGCATGACCTATTTTTTTGCTCTAAATCCTCAATTTTTGAAAGTAGGAACGAAGTTTCGTGTTTAAGATCGCGTATATCCTCATATTGGTTTTTCTTTCCTTGGTGTTCGCCTATGCTTGCCTCCAGCGCCGTTCCCTTCACCTTGAGAGCATCAACGTCGATCCTCCATTACATTTAACATTTGTTTTATTTTTAATTTTTTATAATGTAAGTAATTGCAGTTCAATATTTTCAGTGACATTAAAATTAAATATTTATTTAATGAATTTAATGATTTGCATGCCTGCTCGCAGGCTAGGTTACACACTGTACGTGCCATATTTTTAAGAACCCTCTAAGGCTGTGTCTTACGTAGGCGAATCAAATCGAACAGAATTGCGAAGCGATCCGATGCGGCGACGCGCGAATGCGATGCGATGCGGTGCGACGCGGCGGCCTTGTCCTACGTGCGCGCGAATCGCCATCGTATCCAACGTCGCCGCCGCGTTACATTCGCGCGAAAATATCAAACCAACCGATCGATTGCACGTAGAACAGATGGCGAGGCGTGGGTAGGCCCCCCACAAGGTGGACTGATGACCTGGTAAAGGTCGCGGGTGGTGCAGGACCGATCATTTTGGCACTCATTGGGGGAGGCCTATGTCCAGAAGTGGACGTCTTTCAGCTGATATGATGATGATGATGATGATGAACCGATCGCGTCCACTTCGCTTCGCGCCGCGCCGCCCGCACGCCGCGCCTGTATTGGTCACGTAGGCCACTTCAATAGCCGTCGACTGTTTGTTTCTTCAGCGCCGCGTCGCGCCGCGCCGCTTCGCTTCGCGTTCGCGAGGATTTTGCCCATGTAGGACACCGCGTAACTGTATCTGAAGCAAATAAATTTCTGCTTCTGATTCTGCTACTGGTTAACCATTAATCCTTTTCGGCCACTTAACCTCCTTGCGCGGACCGCACATCGGGCCGGCAAGAAGAAAAATATCAATCAATGTCATCGTCACAGTAACGTCATGTCGAAAAATTGTACAAACCAAATCGTGAAAATAATATAATACCTATTAATAACGGTGACCGTAAATCAAATATTATACGCATAGCTATAAGTGCACATACCTACTATACACATCATACTAACAGTACGCTGCCGCAAAGCCCTCTCGGATAAGCAAGACGAACGACCAAGGAGGCCTCGGAACCAGGTATTTCATTTAATTATTCCCCAGCTACTATTTATTTAATAATAAATGTAAACATCAATAAACGCACAAAAGGATAACGGTTAAATTCTTTAAGTACTTACATTTAAAAAAACGGTGCTATAAAGGTAATTGTTACTGAATTAGCATTTACATAGTCTAGTCTAGTTGGATATTTCTATTAAATTATATTTCCAAAAAGAGTACTAATCTAAACACAGTTGTTTGTAAAAGGACGTTATTAAAAATTCAGGCCACAGTCGTCGCTACGGACAATGTCAATATTAATTTGCGAAACTGAATACTACGTAAAGACATGACCCGTCCAGGAAAATGAACATTGTCAAATGAGAACAGCGAGGTTTGAAAATGAGGTGTTTCTGCACGTTTCGTGGTTTCGATCGTACAAGTGAGAAATGAATCGGTTTTCTTGTCAATAATATCGTAGTTACTTACGTTAATAATCAGCACGGAGTTACGAGAATATAGTATAAACCAGATATACCCTAGTATAAGTAAGCGCATGTAAACCTACTCTAATGAGGTAGGAGTACCTTGGCATAGTCTGCGGCGGGCGTTTAGTACTGAAATCCAAGATGGCGGCCTTATGGAAAACGTCAGGAAAAACGTTCCAGGTGGCCAGTCTATAAGTATCACCTAATAGTAAGGCAGTGATAATCTATTAAAAAGAATGCATTGATAATAAAATTAAGTGTTGTATTTTCTTCCGATGGCCGGGCGAAAGGGTTCTCGAGTGGTAACCACGTACCGGAAAGCGTGGCATGGGTAGGCAGGTGGACTGATGACCTGGTAAATGTCGCGGGAGTCCGCTGGATGTGGGTGGCGCAGGACCGGTCACTTTGGCACTCTTTAGGGGAGGCTTATGTCCAGCAGTGGACGTCTTTCGGCTGATATGACGATGATGATGATCTTCTTAATCTCAGATTGTTCTCTACACAAATAAAATGCGGCTCTATGGACAATATTATGTCCTGACATTTTCTTGTCCAGAAGATCTAGATACCAGGTTCCATTGGCCCGAATTGAGGGAGACATTCAACAGCAACTCCGCTGACTCCTTCAACACACAATCAAAAGAGTCAGTTTGCACCGGGTGAAGCCAAGTGGGTACAATCAAATCATTCAATCATTGCAAGTTTGAGAAAATACAAATAAATGGAAACACAGCATGGAAGCTAGAAGTATAATGATGTGTCTGTTACAAATCCTAGTTATATAGTGAAGCATACTAAAATGTCATATATTTATTCTGAACATCTTGAAACTGTATCCTGAATCGAAAACTAATAGGTACGTTTTGTTTGCAGTGTTTTTCCTCATAAGGTCAACAGTAACTTTGGGTGCGTTTACAACTTGCAAATAATTTAAATATTTGCTTTCGCGCGGCCCAGTTCGTGTTTTACACACAACACAAGCGAAACCGCAGGATTAAACGTAGCACATGTTCATCCAAAAGGTTCATAATGGCGCCTCTTGATAATATTACTAGCTGGCCGCGCGGCTCCGCCCACATTTATAACAAGAACGCAGGCGGAGTTGCATAGTTGTTAAGATATCGTACCTACTTCAATAAATATAGAACACATTCTAGACTCAGGAAATAATCTTTCGTGCTTATCATACAAAATCCTTCCTTACCAGGATTTGAACACATCATTCCTGAATGGGTGGTAAATAATGTTTTTAGCACACTGAGAAAGATTCAGAGTGCGCTTTATATTTTCTTTATATCTATTGGTACACGACAATGAATTGTTTCTTTGTAAATAGTATCGGTGCGGTTCGGAGCACAATGGAGCAATATTTTACCGCATCTGATGGCATTGCACTCTGGGGAGTCGCTTGACGACGACGATATTCGGGCTGTATCAGTCTACGTTTTGTTTCTTACTTGTTTTGTTGTAAAAGAGGAATAATATACTATTTTTGTCATGAATACTATTATTATTACATTAATCCATTTATACTATTATACTATTGGCGACCGGTTAGACTAATAGTGGGTCACATGGGCTGCCTACGAAGCTGGGGTCCTGGGTTGGAATCCCGGTAAGGGCAAATATTTGAGTGTTGAGTATGAATATTTGTTTTAAGCGTTCATAGCCCGGCGGCGCCTGCGTATCGGAAACGATAACGCAGGTCAAGCAAAGACGGCAGGGGTCAGACTTTGGATGGGTGACCGCCTGTTTGAGTGGTTACTATAAATGCGCGCTTCCGTGCTTTGGAAGGCACGCTAAGCAGTTGATCCCGGTTGCTGTCTATGACAGTAGTCGTTAAGCCGAGTTAGAGGCCTTCGGGCGGCTTAAGAACCTCTAACAGTCGAGTTGCCCACTCACTTGACAAAGGGGGGACAACTGTCACTCGCGTCCGCAGGAGCTACCTACCACAACCCTGCACGTGGGTGGTACTAAAGAGTGACAAACCCAAAATAATTTATGCCATACGATTAAATAAATAAAAAAATTAAAAAAAATTGTTTTTGAGTCTTGGATGTTTTCTATGTATTCAAGGAATTATATCTATTAACTATATCGTCGTTTAGTACCTATTACAAAACCCTTATTGAACTTACTATGGGACTTGTTCGATTTGTGAAAGATTGTTCCCTAGTAGTTATTTATTTTTATTTATTTTATACCTACACAATATCATCTAGTTAAAAATATTACGTTCACTGGGGTCACAACTATGCGTATAAATAGAAGACGTTTTGACGTACCTATTGAATTGATATGTGAATCATCTTGGTTTTAATTTTATCAAACTCGCTTTGGCAATTGTAACTAAGTATGTAAGCGTATTAAAATTATCTTAGGGCCAATTGGCCCAATAAAACAATGACGTATAATCTTAGCTTAAAATAATAATCATAATAATATTTATTCATAATAATTCAATATTACATGTCAACATTTCTTATAAATAGTTCAAATATTATTACAATAAAATAATTAGGTACAGGAAATTACCAGAGAAAAATAAAAATACTTAACAGTACCTACTAACACTTAGGGTCTCACATGCTCGACAGCTAGGTGTCAAACTTAAGAAAACACAGCTTCGCACATATCTCTGGTGGATATTCAGTATACTCACCCGAATAGAGACAACTTATCTACGATTAATCGATTTAAAACTTCAAGTTCTTGTGGAAAGGACCAATATTTTGTTAAATTACTATTGCTGTATTTCTACAACATACTATGATATTCCTGTATTAGGTTACTGATAGTTGTCTAAGTGGCCACGATGCATGTCCTAAGAGTCCCCCACTAAGTTTAACTTCTTAGTTTGCCACTCCGCTCCGGAGTACCTGGTCCCCTGGCGTCCGGTCGAACGCAACTTTCAATTGAGTTTGCTTTTCCAAATATTTGTGTGCATCTGACAGCGGCGAGAGAACTTTATACTTCTGATACCAACTCTTTCGTGGGCAAACTTTGAACGGCGCGGCTGAGATGCAAATATGGGCCGTGAGAAGTCTTGTAGATTCTATAAAGCAATGCTTATTTTTAAAGTCAGGTTGATCCTACCGACTGCGCTAGTTTCCATGCTAATGTTATGAATGCGATATTGTGTCTGTCAGTTGATTACGTTCATATTTTAATGGTGCCTAAAAGTAAAAAATCTGGCTTTGTGTTTTTCTTATCAGGCTTTTTATGTTTAAACTTACTATAATTAATTTTAATTAGTTAGCCCTCTGATATTGATGTGCCCTTGCAGGGTGTCACATGTGTACCTACTTATTTGTAATACCATCTACGATTATACTCTACGATTATTATCTATTCTATTCTAATGTTTAAGCTGCGAAAAGAATTATATTGAAATATTGTAGGTCGTTGTTTTTAATAGATAGGTACCTACTCAAATACTATTATTTTGGAAATCGTTTCAATAAGAGGATAAAATTGGGTTTGATAAAGAAAAAAGGTTTGGGAACCATTTTGACAAAAGGGGAGTTCTGTGTGTGAGTGAAATATTTCAAGTACCTATGAAATGACTTGACTCTTCTAACTCGCAGTTAGTTGATCTAACTATTTCTAGAGCTTGACTCAATGTGTGTCTACCTCTATTGGTTTCCGTGTCCAACGGAAGGGATTGTGTAAAAAAATGGGTAAAGGAAAGACCATACAGGCCAGCGTCAAAATTTTGGTTAAATCAAAGGACATCTTCAAGAACAACATCTACTTAATCTTCAAATAATATTTACACATTATATTTTCAAGAAAAATCAAAATTATTGTAACCTGATTAAAATAATGGATGAGGTCTCATAATTTTTTTCCAAGAGTAAGATGTCATTTTCCCCTTGAAGTAAATGTCTGCGAAAAATATTCATAAATATTGACAAAGATTGGCAAAAAATGGCCTGTCATATTTATTAACAATCCTCATCGCGTAACTGCAAAGTCAACGTTTTATAAGCAGTATTTGAACTTCAAGTAAATGCTGAACTTATTTTGTTGTATGGCCTCTATAAGTATTTCTCTGATCTCTCATTGGTCTCCAAACTCCAACTATAATATTGTTTGCCAACATGGACATACCTATATTCAGTACGGGCATCAAATATTTTTCTTAGATTTTATTGTCATTTTCTCCCTCTAAAACACACGATATTGTCACAATATATCCCTTCTCCTTGAAGGGTGTTCTTCTTCTGTGTATTTATTGTTTCTATCATCCATTAATCGTCAAGCACCTAAAACTAATTTAACCTTAACCGGCTAGTAAAACCAAGTATACATTAACCAATAAAAATCCATTTTGATTGTCAGATCGTCATTATTTTCGTGCCGTGCGGTCACGTGACGTTTACTCTGGATGTATTTTAAGTCAAAAAAGTAGTATGTAGGTATACTTGTTAGTAATTATTGTTATTATTATTTCGTTTTAAGCCTTTATTTTCTGTTTCAGATGTGTTTTTTTTTTTTTTTTTTTATTTTTTTTTTTTATTTTTTTTTTTTGGTTCACCAACAATTGTTTACACTGAAGTTTACAGTAATCCAAGTATCATAACTACTTGCTAAGTGTAACAATCACTTAAAGGTAAACACCGCATGCATTATATAAAAAAAAAAACCTTAACATTAACTTATCAAAATTATACATATTTTTTGCTTAACTTATTATTGCGACGTAACTAAAGAATTTAAAACTTTATTAATAATAAAATATACTTAAAGTTTATACTTAAGCTTAAAGTCAATCTACACTTTCATAGTCAAATAACTGTTAGTGATTATCACTGCGACATCAACGGCAGGGTTGACTTTGACGAATGTCGTCGACTTCGCATTCACTTCGGGCCATTTATTCGCACCCTTTGCATCGAAGGCATCTGTAGCAGTTTAATTAACTTGTAATAGATAAGTGCCGGTATTATAGGCAAGGGGCGGAATGGGGTCATGTTTAAGAAAGGCGTTACGAATTCAAGATTTGAGTAATACTGTAGGCTTTTTATGGGTGGTGGGTTAGTCTATAGGAAAGTAAGTTTTTACTACATCGTTCTTATTTTACATTACATTTGATTGTTTTGAATGAATCACTATGTAAAGGTTGCGGGGTGTGTGAGAGCTGGTGTATTGTTTACTGTAAAGAAAAACAATTTACTTAGTTCGTTTTAGCTGATTTGTAGATTGATTTTAAAAATGAGGGTAAAAAGTATATTTAGGGACTAATTCGAAAACTCAGAAAAAAGATAAAAAAGTACCTATATAAATCACAAAAAAAAAATTCCCTGCTGTTTAGTTTGTCCGAATTTTCATTTGTCCTAAAAGCCGTCTTTCTCTGAAGCCATGACATTTTCAGGATGATTATAAAACAAACCTAACCAAACCTAATGGGTGGGAATGTGTAGATCAGCGTATGGCAAAACATGGGGACTGAACCCCAAGGTACTGAAGTGGATCTACACCATGATGGTGAGACCCATAATACTGTACGGTAGCCTGGTATGGTGGCCAAGGACTTTAATGAGCACATGCAGAGAGGCCCTGAGAAAGGTGCAGAGAACGGCATGCATGGCTATAACAGGGGCGTTCGTACCACGCCTACAGCGGCGCTAGAAGTCCTACTGGACCTACCGCCACTTCACATGGTGATTAAGTCAGAGGCGCGCAAATCGCTCTACAGATTAAGAACTCTTGGACTGTGGAGCGATAGCAAGCCGAAAACTAAGCACACAAACATGGAGACTGATGGTTTCTTAGACAGAATAACAAACATGGGAAGCGACAAAATGCTACCCAAGTATGTATTCCACAGGAACTACACAACAAAAGTTCCAACCAGGGCTGAGTGGGCCGAAGGTCTAGAACCACCAAAGTCTGGTATCGAAGACAGTATATGGTACACGGACGGATCAAAAATGGGATCCGGTACGGGAGCAGGCATTTATGCAAATGACTATAGTAGTAGTGTAAGCATGGGTAGTTTGGCAACTGTCTTCCAAGCGGAGACATACGCCATAATTGCTTGTGTACAGGAGAATATAGACAGGCGAACCAAAGGGCGGACTATCTATATACTCAGTGACAGTCAAGCGGCCCTTAAAGCGCTTACGGCGCCGAAAGTGGACTCTAGACTAATTTATAATGGCGTCCAAGCACTAAACAGACTTGGAAGGCACAATAAGGTGCAACTAGTTTGGATACCAGGGCACAAGGGCTTCATCGGCAACGAAAGAGCAGATGAGCTTGCAAGAGGGGGCTCTACAAATCACTTTGTAGGTCCAGAACCATTTGTGGGACTCTCGCAGGGGACCATAATATCGGCCTTTAAAGCCTACGCCAAAACACCAACACGAGTGGAGGAATGAGGCTGGCTTTAGGCACTCTAAGCTCTTCATAGAAGGAGTGGACTCGGGCTGGACCAGAAAACTCTGGAAATCCAGTAGGAAGCAACTCAGAATTATATCTGGGGTGTTCACTGGTCACTTCGGGGTCAAGGATCTCTTGGCCAAGATGGGACTATGTGATAGTTTAGAGTCTAAACTTTAGACTGTAGAATGTGTGGCGAGGAGGATGAGACTATGGAACACTTATTGTGTGAATGTCATGCCCTTGCCAGACAAAGAATGAACTACTTTGGTAACGGTTACCCGCAACCAAAGGAATTCAAGGTGCTCCCGGCGAACTGCATCATCCGCTTTGTGGAAATGATGGAGCAAGCCTGGGAGCAGGTATAAAGGAGAGAGCAAATGCACAAAAGATCCCACTGGGTCGAAGTGCATCCGAAAGGGCCCTCACCTAGATAAGATAAACCTAATGGGTTATACGCGATAAGTTAAAAAAATTATAATTGAAAAGCTATTGGGTTTTCGAGATAATTGTCTTTTTGCCAAAATGAAAATTTGGACAAACGATACAGTTGGGGAATGATACTTAATGATTGTGATAGGCGTTCATCTCCCCATATATTTGAAAAAAATTATAACTGAATAGTACCCCAATTACTTTCTAACCCCTAACTTTTTTAGTGGCGTGGTAACTTACCTCCAATAAAACTACGTCATCTGAACTACTTTCATTACCCACACACAGAACCTTAATAAAAGTGGCCGTTTGAGCCCTAAATCTGTCGGCAGTGAAGGGCACCGCCTATTACTTAGGATAAAACACGCGGTTTAATACGACAAGCGAATACTTATCTTCACAGATAACCTCCTATAGATAGAGCCTATAGGGCGACGTGCGGTCACCACGCGTACATGATCTAGCAATGATAACCCCCCCCTACTTCGCGCCATATTGTCAGTATCGACCAGATACGCGATCTATACGTGCGTCAAACAACCAACAAATTAAAATTGATTTTGCGCTATAAAAATGAGTTCGTGCTGTGTGAAGTTGTGTGGAAAGAACACCCGAACGTCTAATTACACAACCGACGGAATAACATTTCACATGTAAGTTAAATTGATCATATAAATGTAATTTTCATTCGGTCATGCGGAGTTCATTTTACACTGGCCCATATGCAGCTAAATTAAGAACTGGTCTTAAAATGGCTGACGACTTACCATGTACAAGCTGCTTCATTTGGACGGGTAATGGTTTATTTGCCGCAACCTCACAACAACTCAATTACGGCAAATAAAAAAAGTGGAAAACTATGACAAGGACAACAAATATATCCCTTTCAGTTACACTTATTGAGATTTGTATAATTACTACCATCGCTTGTTCTAATATAAGTTATCATAGGTCCATGGGTAGGTAGGCCCCCACAAGGTGGACTGATGACCTGGTAAAGCTCGCGGGAGTCCGCTGGATGCGGGTGGAGCAGGACCGGTCATTTTGGCACTCTTTGGGGGAGGCCTATCTCCAGTGGTGGACGTCTTTCGGCTGATATGATGATGATAGGTCCAAGTCTTTAGGTAAAGGAATGTTTTTAAAGAAGTACAAGAACGTTAGGGTTACGTCAATCGATAGACAACACTTAATGACTTATAATTATAATACAATTCTCAGTTCATACAGCATACGAATAATTATCATTTACCTATGTAAAGTCAGCATCATAAACATGTCAGCATCATTCTAGGTGGTTCTAGGACCATATTGCTTAGAGATAAGGTCGAAGAGGGTAACCGTGTTCTCGTATAATGCTGATAAGTAATACGTTTTTTTGTAAAGTTTCTAAGACATAAGGCGATTGATCGTATAAAATTTTATGGCACAATAAAATTTGCGGTTTATCAGTGTAAGTAAAAAATACACAAAAATACAACTAAATTTATCGGCCGATATTATATTTCCCGTTTTTAAAGAAAAGCTCAAGTGGAGTTTTTAAATAACAGCTAACGTTATTACTGATGGAGCCACTAAATTAACATTCATTGCTAGAGTTAGGTAATCCTTAATGTATGTTTGTAATAGTACCTAATACAAATATACTGTTTAAATAGTAGGTATGTGCCTAGTAACATAAATTTAAAGATTCATAATGTCGTGTATATATCTGTTTATTGGGATACTTTGAAATACCTATTAAGAGAGATCGGATTCTATAGGTGAGTGCATTAAACTGTGTTTAATTTATGTTACAAAAACTGAGTACCTATTACAAAAATTGTAAGATTGAATACATATAAAATCATACTTATTATTTAGAGCGTAAAATCTTACTGAATTATGAATATTCACCGTATTTAATTTTAACATAAAACAACATTGCATTAACATTAAATATACTCAGAAATTTCGAGGAAAAGTGAGTACCTTATATTAACACGTTATCTTACTTACAAAGGGTATCTAAATATTTACACGCAAGTTGATATTCTGAGTAACTTTCAAAGTGAGAGCATAAAATTTAATACGCGTAATAGGTTAAAAGTTCATGCACGATTTTCGGCAAGTTAAGCAAGGTCTTTTAAAACTTAGTTTTAGTGTTTAACTTTTCGCATTACATTTCTATAGACATGTACCTAATCAAAAGATTACTTTAACTTAAAACGAAAGTTACAATGATTTATCTTTTATAAATAAATAATTTTGAATAATAATATTTGCGGACGTTCTTAAAAAAATCGTCTTATTCGCAAACTAAGCAAAGCTTGTCCTATTGGTACTAGACGACGATTAACTTGCATATATAGATAAATAAATACTTAACTATATAGAAAACATTGACTTGACCAATAATGTAGTAAGTGGCGATCACAATAGATCAGCGATGTTCGCAGTGATACGAGGGTTTTGAGAGCCCGGAAGCCACTACCAGAATAATAATGTAGAAAAAATACAAAAAAATAGAAAACATCCATGACTCAGGAACAAATATTCGTGCTCACCACGGGCCCTTACCGGGATTCGAACCCAGAACCTCTAGCTTCTTACCTAGGCATGGTCACTACCAACTAGCTACAGTCATGGCCAGATAATTAAGAACATGATTTTTTGCCCCATACAGTTGCATACAAATATGACTTTTCAAATTTGATGATAATTTATAATGTGTTAGATTAATTTTGTTTGTGATCATACGGATGTAATAATTAAATTAGTGTGTTTAAACAGTATCAATACATAGTATAAAACAAAGTCGCCTCCCGCTGTCTGTCTGTCTGTCTGTCTGTCCCTATGTATGCGTACATCTTTAAAACTACGCAACGGATTTTGGTGCGGTTTTTATAAATAGATAGAGTGATTCAAAAGGAAGGTTTATATTTATAATACAAACCTTATATGCATGTATTATACACATAAACCCGTGCGAAGCAGGGGCGGGACGCTAGTTTAATATAATGCAAAAGATCTTCTGTAAAATTTAGACTTAAAAATACAGGCGATCAAATCAACACTTTTTATAAGTTATACAGTATGAACTCGTAAAAACTGTCCATTTGACACACAACTTTTACAGAACTTTTATATAAACTAAATTAAATCTTATTTATACACAGATACCTCCATATACTCAGAAATAAAATTGGCCTAACATATTTTAAATCATTATTAAATTTGAGAAGTCATATTTTTATGCAACTGTATGGGGAAAAAATCATGTTCTTAATTATCTGGCCATGACTGTACATGTCAAAATTACAAATAAATTTCTACACGCTGTTTGCCTCCGACTATAAATATTATATTGAACAGTATTCAAAAAACTTCCAATGTATACAGTCAGCGTCATAAGTTGCTGAACACCTAAGTACCAGTCGTTTTCACTCGTTTGACAACTTCATATGGCAGTTTAACATGACGTTTAATGCGACACGGTACAAAGGTGGTAAGCCCCTTGTGAGACTGGCCGTACAATGAAGAAATCTGTTTGGCACATACTATGAAGGACATTAGGATAAATCATTATATACGATTTAAAAGGAGATCGTTATTAAATCCCACCGTTGTCTAACATAGTTTATGTCTAGACTAGCTACCCGCACGGCTTGGCCCGTATTCTAAAGAACGCAGGCAACCCCGTGGGATAAAATTTATAGTCTATAAACATCCAAAAAGTCCGGTCTACACGCAGGTGAGAGAATATTTAAAATCGTATAAGCGGTTCCGGGGATTACCCAAAACAATACATACAAACTTACAAAGCTACCATCTCACAGACTTTTCATACATACATACATAATAGTACATTACTTACCTAGGGCGGTTAAACAAAGAATGTCTCAGATCGCAGGTATTTGACGCCCGAGCCGAAGGCAAGGGCGATAAATATGCGCTCTGAGGCTTTCTTTATTACCGCCCGTGGTAAGTACAAAATTTTACGTCTCTATCTGGCCAGGAAGTGGGGTTTTCCGCACGCATAGCGTGCGGTAATTCCAACTTTATGGCCAGGTATGACGTAAATAAATAAATAAATAAATATTATGGGACAATCTTACACAAATCAACCTAGGCCCACGGTAAGCTCAGTAAGGTTTGTGTTGTGGGTACTAGGCGATGATATATATAATAGATAAATACATATAGATACTTATATACATATATAACATCCATAACTCAGGAACAAATATTCGTGATTAACACACAAATAAATGCCCTGACCGGGATTCGAACCCGGGACCTCCAGCTTCGTAGGCAGAGTCACTACCCACTGGGCTACGGAGGCCGTTAAAATACATACATACCATCACGCCTTTATCCCTAAAAGGGGTAGGCAGAGCACATGAAACTTGTGTTCCAGTGCCACTTTTAGCATAAATGTGGGTATAAAAGATCGACAAAATGTGATATTGCAGTGATAGGTTGCTAGCCCATCGCCCACAACACACTTCAACCCTGTTCCCTTAGTCGACTCTTACGACACCCACGGGGCTTTTCATCTTTATAATAATATAATATATATTTGATATAGAAGTATGGATTAGGTTTCATGTATTATTTTCTTGCTGAGCAATAAAGAGTAAGCTATCCATGAAACTTAAAATGCATCTGCTAAATAAAATGTGCTTTGTCCCTTTCACAAATAAAGACGAACGAATTTAAACGGCATTTTAGTTAAAAATAAACTTGAAGAACGTTTATGAATAAGGCTTCGGTTACACGCTAATTCTGGCGTCAGTTCAGTCCATCAGTATTATGAGATAATGATTGTGAATGACAAAGACAGACAGATCATACTGATGGATTGAACTTAATGACGCCAGAATTAGCTTGTAACCGAAGCCTAAGTATTTGTAAAGTGTTGTACTCGTAAGATCCATCTATAAATTAATTAGTTTAAAATGAAGAATGGCCTGAACTAGAATAGTCTTTTAGCATGCTCACGGAACCATTCTGCTGCAATACTGGCGAAAGACTTGAAATGTGCCTAGTTCCGGAAATGATCCCATACATACAAACTTACTTACCTACCTATACACTAACAATGCTACAATCTCACACACTTCCTTGTTATAATTTTAGTATTGTTTAGTAAAATAACAGACTCCACGTCAAATAAACCAAGACATCTGCATTTCAAATGGCGAAAATGTCCAAAAACTCGTGTAAACAATAAAATGGTCGTTAACCCCCTGCCCAACGGTCTGGGCTTTCTTAAAAGGGCCACAAATACATTATGTAAATGCGGTCCCAACGACATTCACACCAAGGGCACGAACATTTCCCATAGATAACATTCTCGCACAAAATCCCCGTTGCGGAGATCGTTTTTGACGTATTAAAAGGATTGACTAAATATACGTATAGACTGGCCATCTAGAACATTTTTCTTGACGTCTTCCATCAGGCCGCCATCTAAGAATGTCTTTACAGTCAGGGGTATTAATATACTTACATAAATAAGGACATAAATATGTACAGGACTCTTTTGTCAATGTCATAAAGGCAGTGTACAGATATTTATGTCCTTTTTTTATGAACGTATATTAATATAATTGTAATTGTGACGGTATTAAGTGTTCATATTGACTATTAGGGTTTAAGTATTCTAAGTCGTGTTTCTCGATATTGAAGTCTTTTTTCTATGTTAATTTTGCATGCGAGTTTCTGGTGGAATGTGTGAAACCTGATAATTTAATAACGACTTTTGTAACACATTTTTATGTAAAATAAAGATTTGTATTTGTATACCTCTAACTGTACCAGCGGCCGCTAGAGACTATGCAACGGAAACTTATGCTAGGGGATATCTGCTCTATGCTATTACTATATTTATAACTCAATGAGTAAAACCATACATGGCCCAGGGATGGTAACCGGTTTTTTGCAAATCCTCGAAATAACCACATATCTCGTACTATTTTACACTTCATATCGTCACGTTACGTGGACTACCAAGATATTGATAGCCCACGGAACAGCTACAAAAGTACTAACTAAAGAAGGAAAAGAGAAGAATTAGGTCGGGGTTTTATTTCTTATTTTTGACAGAGGTTACAATGGTATATAGGGTACGATGGCACGCAGTACAAAGTAATTTAGAAAAGGTAAAGGATCCAGAGATTTCCAAGGGGTTCTGAGTTAGGTTGAAGGGTTCGAGCAGGCGGGCGCGCAACCAAGGGAGCGTGTAAATGGGCGTGCAACTAAGCGCGCGTGCAAGTGAGCGCAACCAGGGCCTCGTGCAGGCGGGCGCGCAGTCAAGGGCGCGTGTAGGTGAGTGCGCAACCAAGGGCACAGGCAGGCGGGCGCGTGTAGGTGGGCGCGCAACCGGAACGCCTCGCCTGCGCGCACGTGCAACCAAGCGCGCGTGCAGGCGGGCGCGCAACCAAGCGTGCGCGCAGGCGGGCGTGCAACCAAGCGCGCGTGCAGGCGGGCGCGCAACCAGGGCTTCGCGCTGGCGGACGCGCAAACAGGGGCACCGTACAGGCGGCGCGCAGCACATGTAGGTGAAGAGGCGCGTAGACGTTGGGTGAAGAGGCAGACGCGCAAGCCAAAACACGGAGAGGGATCCTTTAGAGTTGCGGGGCCAGCTGTGACCCCGCAATGGATCTATTTAGTAATCTCCAAGCTGAGAGACGACGTAAGACTGACGTTCTGGCAATTGTATGAGCTTATATACCCCACCCCACCAGACCAAGAATTCTAGAATTTCTAGTTCTAAATTTACAATTCAAAAATTATAAGGTACCAGGATCGCATAATGACGAAAAGTGATTACAACCTTAGACTAAAAGTATTCAACGTAAGCTGCATGGTGATGCGGTTAACATAATTGACATAACATCGTTGTTATGACAGATTGTCAAATCAAAATAACAAATGATTTTTCTTTCAGCAAAGGTTAATTTTAGTACCAAATTAGATTTAAAATACTGCTAAAACCACATAAAAACAGGTAAGAAGAGTGCGCCAAAGCGCACGTTAACATTAACAGCGTACAGACATATTTTTCTAACTTTGCCGTTACAGAGACCTGAAAAAGCTTGTTAGCAGTCTTGTAATGTGAGAATCTTGTAAATCTGAGCAAACATGGCACAGCACCACGACGGAGGCATGGCACGCGCATTTGCGTCCCTTAAAAGAAGGACGACCGCAAATCGTTCCTAAAAAGGTAAATGTTACAATATGTAGGACTTGTGTTTTGAGGTAACAAGTGCGTATTATTAGATTGCCCAGTTAGAAAATGAAAAAATTAACAAAGAACGAAAAAATAACGGTAACGTTCCCATACAAAAAAAAACCGGTAACAATCCCTGCATGGCGCAGGCTGCGTAAAAATGTTTCCAATGATTTCAGGAAGCCATTTGAACCAGTTTTTAGAGAAGATTAAATCTATGCATATGATCAACTACAATATGAGCATTAAAAGAGAACAATGACAGTCAAAGTCCTACCATGCTGGCAACAGCTGAAAACGTTCGTATTACTTCGTATTGATTGACAGGTAATTGTGACGTTATAACGTTGCGCGTTGTACTAACCGTTGTATCGAAAATAAAGTAAATTGCTCTTTTTATCGTGGAGTATTGCGTTTTTTACCCGTTTGCGTTTCAGGGCATTGTTTTTAGATTATCGTCCAATAAAGAAAAAATTACATTTTTTCGAATCTTATTGTATTAATTAACAAGCACCCGAAAGGGGTTTGGATAAAAATGTTCTAATTTTTTTAGGTGAGCGGCCACTCGTAAAAGTGGTTGATTATGATAGATCTATTCAAAACAAACATATTTTGTCATAAAATGTAATACTCTAAAATGCATCGGAGCCGAGATTATAACGAGATTTCCACAGGTCATACTGAAAAGTTATACATATATAAACAAAACTTAAAACTTAAATATCTAGGCTCGGATGTTGTTTAACGCGTTTAATTTTATATATCTATGCAGAGGCCCACTAAACGATTACTAAAAAAACATCCTTGGCCGCTGCAAAAAAAAAACCGACAATTTTTTGTCATACAAAGTGGCCCAATGCCCATTCTATGCTTTATAAAGAAGTTTGAAAATTAAGACGAGAGAACAATCGTCTTTATTCATGCCCTCCCTCTTGCGTAATCGGATAATCAAGAGCGTGTGAGTGTGACGCACTGATATGGAGATGGATTGGAATGAAATTGTTAGTAAATAGCATAAATGGAGGCTCAGGTCACAAGGCGTGAATATCGCTATGGGGGAATATCGGGCACCGGAATATGAGGATAATGTGAAGGCAATTTCGGGAGGCCGCGGATAATTCGAGGAGCCAAGGTTAATGTTGATGCTCGTTTGGCTTGTACAAGTTTCTGTAATTGGCTCGTTTGTTGTTCGCGTTTGACCCTTTTTCAATGGACTTCTAAAGGAATTGATTGTGGTTGTGTGTGGTTTAAACGTTATTTTGTTCCGGGGTTATCCGGGGTCTGGCACGTGCCGTCTTGGTTTTTTTACGCAATTTTGTTTACTTTGTTTACACTCCTGAGATCATTCTAGAGTTACTAGGCTAAAACGTTCGTCGTATTTTAACTTTGTTGCACAATTATTAATAGCAGAACCTTGAGATGGGGGACTTAATACCATGAGGCACTCTCCTCCAGTCAACCAATGGGCTAAGCAGAAGCTTTGGTAATGGTTTTAACTAAGAAGGAAAACTTACTTTACATTTGATACTCATATTTATGTTCATATAGTTTGCCTTCCATACGAACTTAAATTTTAAGGACTAACCTGTATTTTATACGTATAGGCCCTTATGAATATAATTTGATATTTTTAGTTAAAACAACATATTTTTTCATGCAAACTAAACTATTGTTACCTAGTTAAAATTTAGGTACGTATGGAAGACACACACTAAATAGTTTTAGATTTTATGTTAACATGCGTCAAGAAAGAGCTTTGCCTACGACCATTTTGAATATACCAATTCTTTTCGATACCTTTTCATTGAAAGTCAATAAATGAGAAATCACTATTCAAAACTGCCACCAAAATTCCGGGCTCTGATTTTAACAATTGCTATGATACTAACAATCACTATTATTATACTAATATTAATGTGACAATTAAATCACCTTTGTTCTATAATATTTTGATAATCATTTTTGGTAAATGTCTTGCACCACCTATCCTGCTGCTGAAGTTACTTGTGTGTGTAATTTAGTAAGGTTTTTGTTATTTGTGGGATAGTTAAGTTTTATAAAATCTTTGGCTTTGTAATTCTATGATAGTGTATATAAATATAGCACGCTGTTGGCTCTCCATGCGTGTTAAATAAATACATACGTAGCAGAAACAACCACGTCGACCTAAGAACTACAATTACAGTTCTACCATCCCAGCATCTCCACCAATTGAACAAAGAAGATAAGCACGCCCTTCATCCCGTGGCCTTTGTTGGCTTTGTTTGTATTTTTCCCTTTAATCTGGCCCGGGATTGAATTAAACCTTAATCCCACGTTCCGTATGTTATTGAATAAATTTTATAAGGGAGCCAATTAAAAGTTGAGGGTGAATATTTTGAGAACGAGAAATCTGCTGGCTTGTAATTGTGCTCTGTTTACTTGGGTATTGAGGTTACACATGTATTAAAAGTGATACGCGTGGAAGAATATTGATCTTTTCTTTGGAAATAATATATTTTATTTGGTAACCAAAATCACACACACCACAGGCCACACACACCCACAGGCTGGCACATTTAAGGCCTCCACACACCGGTCGCGGGCGCGGGTCGGGCGCGGGCCCGCGTTCGATGTGTGTTTGAAGTGTAGTTTCAATGTTTTACAACTTGCGCGGGCCCGCGCCCGACCCGCGCCCGCGACCGGTGTGTCGAGGCCTTAAGATCGGTCAGTATCTATAAGTCTGGAACTATAAGACGAAGTATCAGTACGAAGATCTCTTCTTAGGAACCATATCATCGATTTTAGCGTGTCATTGGGCCTACCTACTACGAGCGACTACCCGCTGATCTTAGACTGGAACCATCTGACGAAGCATTTAGACGCCGCCTGAAATACCTTTTATTGGAAAATCCATTATACTCAGTTAAAGAGTATATGGATCTTGATCTGACATGTTAAATTATTATTTTTACCTATTTACATTTGTTTTAATATGATTTGACATTAAATATCACCTATATTCTAATGCACATTACACTACATTGTAAATTGAATGACGATACCTAGTGGTTGACATATTTGTTCTTTTGATTTTGTTTTATTATTATATGTACTCGTTATTGAGTAAATTTGTTGACATTGTATTAATTTAATATTATATCTATATTTTTTCTTTGTTTTTGACGATCATGATAAATAATCTTATTTTTTTGGACATGACAGCAAATTTGTAATGTATTTTTTTATCATGAAATAAATAAAAAAAAAAAAAAAAAAATTTACTGCATTCATACATTAAAAAAAACTTATACTCAGGTCGGGAATCGAACCCGGACGTTTTGAAAAATAAAACGAACACTATTTCTATTTAGATATCGATTGTGTAGGTCTTAAAGAGTAAATGTTACTATGAAACATGAAGTCTAAAATTAATAAAATGCATTGTGCACGTATTTTATGTGATTGCATGTTTGTGTCGCACATCTTGAATAGAAATGAGAACGCTATTAAGGTTAACGTTCTAGTGCCCGACACAGGCCTCTTCTTATCTTAATGTCAAAATAATAGCTGTCAACTATTAAGCATCAAGATGTCGAGCATTGGGACATTTAATTATATCTCTAGAGTGTAGGTAGTTACCATGTAGGTAAATATTTATTTTTCTACAAAAAAAAAAACAATATCATACCTACTAAGGTAAGAAAAAAAAGACAAATTAAATTAAAACTAAAATTAAAAAAATGCCCCAGTTCGCTGCCAGGCGGTAGTGTGCCCAGAAGGCTGGCAGCATTGCCACGTTGTATGGCAACGCTGATCCTCTGGGCGAGGAAGCCAGCCTTCTGGTCACGTGAAGCCTCGACCAAGTTAACATATTATTTTGTTATGAAAAGTTTCATTATTTTGAATATGAAACACAACAATCCATCTTTAAAAATTCAGGCACATTTTTGTCTAGCAATATTCGATATTAGTTTGCACAACACAAGTAAATATTGGCTCGCTCTTTCAATTCATCAATTTAAAGCTTACAATATTTTCAACGAAATACATATTTAAACTGTGTTCCCGTTCAATTAATATTCGTTTATTTAAAACAATTTGCCTATACCTCTTAACGAAACAAATTATTTTATTAAATATTTATGTTTCGTGTCAATTTAACGTGTAACTGTTTATTTGTTCTTTGTATCATAATTATCGTTTAAATTTGCCTATAGTGTTATGAATGCGAATTAATAATGAGAATAATTTCTCGCAAACGGATCTCATCTCATCTTAAGACCCAACGGTCCAACAAAGCCTATTGCTTGCCACGTGCCACATCCGCTTCGAAATGAAAAGGTCATGTTTAATATTACTTTATTCAAATAGTGACTCTAATGTTAAGTTAGCAAGGTTCAAATTAAAACGAAAATCACTTTTTTTGAACGGAGCTTATCTTTACTTGGGCCCATCGATCCAACAAAGCCCATTGCTTAGCCACGTGCCTCAAACGCTTCGAAATGAAAATTCCATTGTAATAAATACTTCACTCGAATAGTGACGCCATTGTTAAAGTAGCAAGGTTCAAATTTAAACAAAAGGTATATCGGTATTAACAACTCTGTATTAGTACTTATTTGAAGCATACGTAGTACAACGTATTAGCGTTTACATTTGACAATGAAATACAATGGCTTTGTCTTATCTTTGCTGCTACAAAAATTATTCGCAACCATAACTTTTTCTGTTAACTACCTCTTGACACTTAAACCGCTAAACCGGAGTACTTAGTACTTACGTACTTAGTCATAGGTAATTTACTACATTATCAGTATAATTACCGTAGACTAGTATCACAGCTAGTATCAACGACAATGCCACTACACACTTACACTGCGAACATAATGGCTCAATGGGAATTGTCTTAAGATATAGGCCCTTACCTACTTTAAGATGAATTTTTATATTTATGTTTCTGTCTTTGTCTATGGGTGAGTAATCTATGTCTGATTTACTATGTCTATTTTGTCTATGTTTATTGTTGTTTTGCTGCTTTTGTAGAATGTTATTCCTAAGTGCAATAAAGTGTCACTTGGATATACATAGGGTACATTAGGAATACAAACTACGTACCTACCAGCGTCAATTACGTTTAAACTACTAAATTGAGAACGCTTAAAATCGAATTCATTCGTAAAAAGGATTATAGACACGCATACCATTAAAGTCAACAACCGAAATGGACATAACTGGATTTGATATTTTAAATTCAGGTTATATTTGGCTTTTAATAAGTTCCGTCCGAGCGTCGATTTTGTCGGATGGAAAATATTTTATATATTTCCGCCGTTTGTGTCAGTGCCAAATGGATGGAGGTAACATTTTGTCTACATTCACGGATGCGCCACGTTGCTGCCACTTGTTCGTGGTTGTCTGTATGTTTCGACATTCACTATTACGCCCATAGAGGTAGAATAGATAGAGGGAGTCACCCACACATACACACATGAGTGACAAAGATGTATGCATAGGCAATACCTCAAGTGGGAACGAGATACTGCGTCATATTTTCTGTCCCTCATCGCATATACGGATTTTTTGTTTGCCACCAGCTAGTTTGCCACCACACCTGTCAAAATTTGTACTGAAACTGACACCACCATGACGTCACCGATATAATACGACTAAATTATAAATGACATTAGACGTTAATAGTGTATTAGCTTCTGATACTTCTTAATTTACTATGGTTAAATTACCATCGTCCCTTTTGGGTATACGGTAGGACGCCATCTATATATCCTCTATCTACGATTACGCCATTTATCTGGATGGAATCATCTTTGACGTTCCAACGTTGAATTTTGACATTCACAAACGTTCCATTTAGATGGCGCGTTCGTGTGTACCCCGCTTACATTATCAAATGGGCTTTGTTAACTTTTTTAAACGCTTTCCACATTAAGGGGGTTCGATTGCCATACAAAACGTTATTTGACATTCGTAGGCTAACGGCGAGATATTTTAAGAAACTTATGTAACAAACTTTCATAAATTGGCTTCCCATTTGCGCCAAATTCCCCCTTTCCTAGAATAAACTTACATAAACTAGATTAATTTGAGAAATTGGTTTGTCACGTGATATTTTGGGAAAATTATTTTTCTCAAATTAATCTAGTTTATACAAGTTTATTCTAGGAAAGGGGAAATTTGGCGCAAATGGGAAGCCAATTGATGAAAGTTATTTACATAAGTTTTTCAAAATATCACGCCGTTAGCCTGCGAATGTCAAATAACGCTTTGTATGGCAATCGAACCACCTTAATGGACGGCTATGCTCCATTCGGGTGAGTATACACCAGAGGTGCTGCCGCGAAACGAAAAGAACTTTGTTCGTGTATCTCCCTCTCTGTAGCTCAAACTAGCAAGTGCGACAGAGACGGAGATTCACGAATGACGTTTCTTTTCGTTTCGCGGTAGTCCCTCAGAGCTGGGTTGTGTTGCGAGGCGATAAGCGAGGGAAAATGGAGCAATGGCATGCAATGCGCGAGCGCGGACAGCCACGCTATTAGTGGATACTCACCTTTAGGCTTTCTGGAGCGCTCGTGAATATAAACATTTTAGATACTACCATTTGTTGCAACTTCAGCGTACTTTCCTAACAAAATTGTTTGCTCCAAGTAAAATCGCTGCGCTACGTTAAATGCAGATTGCTACGGATAAACAGGTACTAGTTCAACTACATTGTGTTCGTATTGACACTTTTATTGGCAACCGAGCGCATTTTATAGGATCTGTTGTGGATATAGGAGTGTGGAGCCATTTGCGTATTCGTAAAAGGCACGGTGGATTTTGTTCACTATTTTTGGGTCGAAATATAACACACAAACTTTCCCACGAACAACGGTAACTGATAAAGACAAACGATTTTTAACGGCATTTTTACCAAAACAGCTTTAATAAAAGTTTATGAATAAGGCCGTAAATAAATAAAAATTTAACGTAAAGGTTGATATCACTTCATACATTCGTTTTCACGATGGAGAGCCCTGAACTTCAGCAGCGTGAAATGATTTTGCTCAAGCACACAGAAAATCCCCTTCTAAGCTACAGAGCACTAGCAAAGTTATTGAAATATCCACAATCCACTATTTGTTCTGTTTTAAAAAAGTTCCGGGAACGGTTGACTGTAGAACGGAAGACAGGCACTGGGCCTTGCTTTCGGCCAGTACTACTGGCGGAAAGCAAGGCATAAGACACAAAAAAAAAGAAGCCAGAGTTTTACAGCTTTTTAACACAAATCCGAAGATCTCGTCTCGCGATGTCGCTAAAAAGGTACAAATGTCACAATCTTATGTACAAAAAGTAAAGACAAGAGCTGGGTTAAGGTCATACAAGGCTCAAGCTGCACCTGACCGCAATGCTCAGCAGAGTTTGACGGCCAAACGAAGGGCAAGAAAGTAATACGACAATTTCTTAACAAAATTTAAATGCATCGTGTTGGACGACGAAACGTACATAAAAGCTGACTTTAAACAGATACCAGGCCAGAAGTTTTATACTAGTACGAGTCGCAAAAATGCTCCTGAGGACTGTAAGTTAATAAAGAGGTCCAAGTTTCCGAAAAAGTACTTGCTTTGGCAAGCTTTTTGCAGCTGCGGTAAAAAAAGTCGATCATTTATTTTTTTAAATTTACAAAAAAGAATGTTTGGAGAAGCGACTTTTACCCTTTCTAAGAAATCATAATTCGCAACCATTGTTTTGGCCTGATCTTGCAAGCTGCCACTATGCCAAAGCTGTGTCAGACTGGTACAAACAGAATGGTGTTGCTGTGGTACCTAAAAACTGCAATCCTCCTAATTGCCCTGAACTCAGGCCTACCGAGGAATATTGGTCCATAATGAAAGGGATATTAAAAAAGAAGGGCGGGCAAATCAATTCCGTGGCTGATTTGCAAAAAACATGGACTTGGGCTGGTAAAAAGTACCCTGACAATGCCGTGCAAACCTTGATGAGCCGCATCCGACGCAAAGTGAGGGCAATGGCGTATTCAAAGCATAATTAAAACACATCGGTATGTTTATAAATGTACGATAGTAGTGTAAGCCAATGTAATATATATATTTTTTTATTGTACTTGATTATGTTTTTATTAACTATTTAATATGTCCTCGTTTTGGCGTGTTCAACCTTTAGAACATAAACGCACTATTTTAATTAAAACGCCGTTAAGATTCAGTGGTCTTTATTAGTCAATTGCATACGCTAGTGCAGTATTATGAATAACGGGGCTATAACATAGTAAAATACGAACTGTTGCCACGTAAAAGAAAAACGAACCGAATAAAAACATCGCATTTCTACATATAACTATTTATTTGTTATGTCACGAATCTAAAATGCAATCTAAGTTTGCTATTTAAAACACAAGCACACAACAGAAACAAAGGTTCTATGTGTCCACACCAACTTTGTGATTTACGCCGTTTTGTGACTTAAGTGTAACATAATAATATGACACAGGGGCGCTATATGGCGTGACTGAAAGCCGTGCAAGTCATTGTGTAACCGAGTTTAATGCTGTATCGCGATGTTGCGATTTTTCATTCAATTAACTTGGAATTTATGGCCCTGCGTTCAGATATTAAGTTTAAAACATGCCTCAAACATGCTATGTTTAGTGTGGCTAGTTATTTTTAAAAAGCCTGAAATAGAAACTTATCTTGGTGAATAAAGTTTCGAAATTACTGCTGCAGGTTAAGGTGCCGTTGTTTTTATAAAAAAACTAAAATGAGTTGCAGTTTTAAAAGGGTCAGGCAAACGCAAAAAGAACTCACTAGATTCAATTACACGGAAATACTATTCGTTAAAACGTTTTATTGTATGCAAATGGCGTTATGTGTTTGCGCGTAATTAAATTTAGTTGGTTTAACATGGTTTTTCTAGATTCTATCAATTGCTAAATCATCATATTCATAGCGTTATTCCCGGTTGTACCCTAAACGAGCCCGGAGACCGCTATCAATTGCTTATTATAAATACATACATAATTTACTTTAATTAAAACAAAGTTTTAACCTATTACGAGAACAATATTCCTTTGATATTCCGCTAAAAACGTGCTGGTCGATCAGCGGAGATCAAATGCAACTATTTGCGTATAAATATGCAAATAATAACAGCTAACCACCACCAATAATGAAAAAACCTCGACACGTGTTTCGCCTCTCTACGAGGCATCATAAGGAGATGCTGGCAGGAGATGTTGCTTGCGCCACGTCCACTGAGCCAATGAACCGTCGTTGGTCTCTTCGAGGCGCGGGGGAGCCGTTTTAAGCCTTTTGCTTTTTTCGGCGGCAAGTCTCCGGCCGTTAAGACGACCGTGGTGTTGGGGTAGCGTTTTCTGCGCTGTTGGGGGTTTTTCCCTGTTTTTGGGCTATTTTTGGCCTTTCTTCTTTAAGTTTATCAGGGTCTTCTGGGGTACAGGAACATCTGTCAGGATCGTCTGCTGTGCAGGAACACCTGACAGGATCATCTGTAATGCAGGAACTTCTGAACTACGGCTTGATTTTTTGCCGGGGTCGTCTGCTGCGCAGGAACATCTGAATTTTGGCTTGGTTATTTTTCTTTTTTAGTGCTGGTCGATCTCCGCTGATCGACCAGCACGTTTTTAGCGGAATAGCAAAGGAATATTGTTCTCGTAATATATCATGGACTTTCGCAAAGTAACGCCTGATTCAATAAATTATTTGAAAGTTTTAACCGACTTTAAATCAGTAGTCAAATTGCTTCAAGTTTGCCTATACAATTTGAAGAGTTCTCTCGATTTCTCCAGGATCCCATCATCGGAACTGGATTTAAGTGACAACGGGACCAATCTGGAAGTATATGTTTTCAAACAAAGACAATTTTTTTCAAAACGGTTCATAAATTACCGAGTTATCGCGTAACAAACACCCTCCTTTTTTGAAGTCGGTTAAAAATTATAAACGGTGAATTTTGTGTTCGAAATTACAATCAGATCATGTTAATGTTTGAATTAATGCCCCGAATAATGGACGCATAGGGGTTTATAAAGCGTTTTGTGCATTCAGACCAATAATGTGAAATTATTCACAAGTCTCACAGTGTGTGCTATCCGGGACTGAATTTATTGATTAACTAGCTTCCCAAGCTGTATCACAAAGTACCAATGCAGGCTCAGGCGGTGGATAAAATTTAGCCAATGTCGATCTTGTAGGCGCAATACCGATGATGGATGCCTTGAAATCGAATTAATACAGGGCTGTTATTGCGCCTCACCTCCCTCGTCATGCCTGACGAAACTAGACCTCTACCTACGCTTAGTTACTTTGAATCGCAGGGTCAAGATATATTTGTGGGTGAACGGTGAGGTGAGGTGAGGCGAGTTACCGTATAGCGGGGCTGCAGTAGCAGGGTTACTTTGGCTTTAGAGGGTACTTTTACGCATTTTAACAGGGTCAAATCACCAATGTTCTTAGTTTCAGATGTAATTTATGTATATTTTTAATGTGATATTGCTATGTCTGGTTTTCATGTGTAAGTAAAGTAACTCTCTATTGGGTCAAAGTAACCCGAGTTAACGATAGTTCCTGAGATTACTCCCATAAAAACATACATACAAACTCACAAAGTTGCAACCTCACGGACTGCTTAGTCCAAACATTGCCACTATATTTGTACAACAATTATCATCGACCGCAACCAGGAAATCTACTTTCCAGATTTTAACTTAGCCTAACATAGAATTTAATAAATCTTGACACGTTTTTAGCTTGAAACTAAAGTTATAAGCCGAGATTTTTCGTAAAAAGGCCTACGTTCCGCAAGTTATAATCTTGCCTTACTAACTAAAATCTGAAATACTTTGGAGTTCCTTGCTTCTAAAACTTCACCAGTGCAATGAACTTTGGTGTATTGGGTTCGGTTTTAAATCATAAACTCGACTCTCATTTACTTAAGTAAACAGTTTGTTGCAAAATATCAGCTTTCTTGGTACATACAAGATAATTAATTATTTGATTTTATCTTTATTTCATAGAAAAATTACTTATACTTCACAAGATGAACATATAGTAAATGTTTACTAAGCAGCAACGTCCGGTAACGAAATTCTAAATTTGAAACGAAAACTTTTTCGCCACGAGTGGGATTTAACCACGCGACCCTGGAATCCGTCCATCAGGTTCAAATCCCGCTCGTGTCGATTAATTTTTCAATTTTCCACTTTAATCGACATTTATGAACATATAAATATTATAGATTCTGCCACAAGGTGAACTCCATTTGTCAACATTTGTGGTGAGAGTGTTAACTGAAAAGCGACTTTACCTTACCTTACTTGACATTACCTTTTTTAAGGTTCCGTACTCAAAGAGTAAAACGGGACCCTATCACTAAGACTCCGCTGTCCGTATGTCTGTCTGTCTGTATCCGTCTGTCACCAGGCTGTATCTCATAAACCGTGATATTTGACAGTTGAAATTTTCACAGATGATGTATTTATGTTGCCGCTATAACAACAAATACTAAAAAACAGAACTAAATAAATATTTATAGATAATCCTCCTGCTTCGTAGCTACCAATTAGGCTACAGGAGGCTCGCTTCGTGCGCGAGTCCGACTCGCAGTTGGCCGGTTTTTTTTTTCATATCCATAGATCTTAACTATCAGTTAAAGATAACTGTAACTTAGAAAAGTTGAAAAACCCCCGATATTTTAATTTCAAAGTTCAATAATATATCTCAAAAACAGCCGATTTTGTTGAAACTATCTCGATTAGGTACGTCAGCTTACGGACAAAAAACCGCATTTAAATCGGTCCATTTGTTTAGGAGCTACGATGCCACAGACAGACACACAGACACTTATAACATCCCTATTTTTGCGTCGGGGGTTAAAAATACAAATGAAGTAGAAGCAAAATCTAAACTGTCTCATAACGGATAGCCGTATGAACTTCTGCCGTAAACTGAAATACAAACCCGAGCTAGCTAACCGTATCGAGAACATATCTGTTCCAATTTTTATTAACGCCAAGCTACCAAGAAACACCCATATTTACCTGAAATTTATACTTTAACTGATGCACAATAAGGTTGACTTTACAACTGAGTTTAATGATACCAGGTTTAGAGAGTTACCAGTGATAGCTTTATTTGTAGTATTTCAAAGAATAGTATACATTTCAAGAATACTATTCAGAGAAAGCTCGTTGCTTGTGACGGGCGCCGCAGGATCGTTAAATGGACTTATTCTGACAACTTCGGATATTGCTTATCGGATTGCTTCGAAGTTGAACTTTGTATTGTTATGAGTTAGGTTTATTTTCAAGTGAACGGTATGCATGAGATAGGAAATTGAGAAACTAGTTAGATATTTCTGCCTTTGTGCGTGCTGGTATTGTGAATATTAATTTATTGAGTCATGATTTTGGGTGTTTTTGGTGGAGAAGTTTGTATACAAGTAGGTATATACAGTTACTTGCATTCATATCTGGCAAGACAATGTGCGCAAATATCTCTGTACCCACTAGCACAGCCAGCTACCAAGTGGCGTCCGCGTCGCAGGCTTTCTCACTCGCACTTTGCAAATTAGAAAGAGAATGATAGGTTTTCTCACGTCGCATTGTAGCGTCAGTTGGTTGTGCTAGCCTCAGAAAAGAGTCATTGTTATTTGCCTCTAATATTAAGCTATAGTCTATAGTAGTGCACATTATGTTTTATCAATAAATTATATTATCTAAATTATTGTTGCCCCCAAATCAAATGAGGGATCATAGTTGTACTTTTCTTCCCTGTCGAGCTATCCCGCTATTCAGAAAAGAACGATTGTTGCCCTTAAATGAGGGATTTCAGTTTTCCTCATAGAAGGTATGAATAAGTTTCTGTCAAAAAGTTAATGTTTGGTACAAGCTTTTATTGCCGACTGTACTTTTTTTTGTATACCATCATCAACCTCATTGAGACGATTCTAACGAGCCCAAACTCGGTTAAAGTTTACGTCGGTTAAGTAGGTACTGAATTGCTGGCATCCCACCATGGCTACCTTATGTCTCCATCATCCGATCAGTTCGATGGTACCATAATATTGAATTGTCATTCAAACTATACCTTAACCCAAAATTTCATCTCAATCGGTTGAAGATATCTGCTTCAAAATTGAGTTGCAAGATTTCACCCAAACATAGTTACATAAGTAGTTACGTACGAGTACATACATTGCAAATTAATAGAACACTTGTAATAAAACAGAGATTTTTACCAATGTAATGTGTACAATATAGTATTTTATGCAACTGTTGTATAAGAAGGGTCTTAAAAGGCGAGTGGCGTGGGTTGCGATGCGAGCCTTGGCGAACATCACAATTAAAGACGCCACGAGCGTTTTTAGACCAGTTAACCAGTTATACGTATAATACTTGCATACAATACTTTTTCTACGACAAATTTTTAATAAATAGCAGACTACAGAATAGTTAAACTTTTTAGGCAGCAAGTTTTCTATTTGTACTTTTGCTATATACACACGCAATTTCTTCAGGAGTGCAGTTATTAATTTCTTCGACCATTTTAAAAGGAACGTACACTTTTGTCTTCACAAACACGAATAAAATCTTAATAGTTTAGGACTAATAGTTTATCATCTTTCATCTTTTCATTTTGAACTGTATTTTGGTGGGAAATCGGAAATGTGACAGCTCTTGCTTATGGTTTGTTTTGTTTTTAATTTGTTTGCACTTGCCATCCGAACCAAACCAAATCCGGACCCGGACCGAATTCGAACTGTTTATTTTTATAAGTAATACCATAAATTTATAAAACATGTAATTTAACACACAATAGATGATGATTTATTATTATTGTAGTAAATAATTTATAATAATAAATGTTAAATCGTAAATAAATACTTTTATTTCGAAATATTTGTTTATGAAGTTGGCACCACTGCAATATAGCGGCCGATTAAAAAAAAGTTAAACAGTGCTTTTATGAAAAATGTATGAACCAAAAAAGTACGCTAAACAGTGCGTTTTTGGGCCATAGAGCATAGAGTTTTTCGACGACTTATTAGTGGTGTCATTGTATTTGAGCTACAGCCTATATAAATGACAGATAACGGTACAGGAGTAGAAAAAAGTATTTACATACATACTCGTACATACATATGAAACAGTAAAAATGTGCTACTCGGCACCAAATTATTTCCGTCTTGGATGCAAAAACTTAAATCCCTAGTTATGCTCAATAATCTTCTTTAGGTTATTAGGATCTTTCAATTCACTCAGGATTCAATATACCGCCCTAGCCAGCAATATATAAATTTGGCCCTCGAGAGTGTCTCAAATCAAATCTTCTATTGTCTTTTCAGATATCATTGCAGACGACTGTACGGACGGACTTGTAGACGACCATTTCTATGTTTGTAGTCATCTTCACAAATCTATTAGTACTATAAGATACTTAAACTCAAACTCCTATCGAAGGCCTTTTCGCTTTTTAGCTAGGAACATAATTATCTCTAATTGATGTCATTTTTAGATTCAATAAAGATTTTCAGCACCACAGGGTCGTGCTGTTAAAATGGACCACCAATTGCCTTTCATAGTTATTTTGAGTAAGCAGCACAACACGTGTTTTTACAACTATTAACCCATACAACAAAATTAAGGTCAAGAAATATGATTCATCTTCATGAACTAGTCGGTACCTCGATAGCATCTCGGTGATGGATGACTCTAATGACCACTTGACGTGCTAACTGAACACTTACCTCATGCTATTAGTACTACAATGTGACCTAGGTCTCAGTTTAGTTACAGCTTTGTAAGGGAAATAGCGTATAGGAAAAATTGTTCGGACTTTATTGGAAAAATACTGCAATTTGTTGCTGGGTCGTTTATAGTATTGTCGTTTTGCATAATGATGCTAACTTACATACATGCACTCTAATAACGTGTTGTGTTAATACAATAGCTAACTGTCTTGGGTTTGAATTCCAGTAAGGGCAAATATTTGTTAGAATTTTTTTTTCTGAGCCTTGGATGTTGCCTATGCATTTAAGTATTTATATCTATTAAATGGGTATATCGTCGTTCTATTACTACGGAATTTAACTAGAAATATAGACAGAAGCTTAGTCCAATTTGTGTGAGATTTGATCTCTGAAAATATATTTAGTTTTATACTACAAACTGCTTAGAATTTTATCGTCCTTGTACTTTTTTTGTTGAAGTCATTTTGTGTCATTAGATTCAAATATGCCGTCAACTCCTTAAATATCCTCATGTTCGATCTATTTTACGGACAGCGACATCTATCGTGTAGTTGCGTAAATTCATATAAGTATGCCTGGTGCTACATAGATCTATACATTTATTAAGTCCTTGCAAATAAACAAATAGCGTATCATTTTGTAAATGCAGCATTCTTTGGCAGAATGAGTTTATTGTCCTCGTCCAAAATGCCCGGTTCCAAAAGCTTAATTAACAGCAGTTGTAGCTTAGAGTTTATGGTGCGTGCTTTATCATAGAGTGCCGTAAGTTAGCCTAGCTAGGTCGATGACTGCAGTTGCCTTCAAACCATGAGCTTAGCGAGTAGACAAAATAAGTGTGAAATGAGAGCGATTTCAGGTCGATTGACGTGTTCCTTGTCCAAGAGGTGGTATACTAATACAGAGATATCAGCCTATTAGGAGGAATATAGGTATAAAATCAAAGTCATACATATATGTAGGTACGTTATCAAAGTGGCAGAAATATCCTTCTAGTGTTGCCAACATCACGTCGCTCAACCAACCTAGCGCGTTCAGAAATACCCCTAAAAATTACAGTTTTACTGATACAAAGATTACGTAGTTAGATGGGCGAATCACCTTGTTGTGTCACTTCTTGCCATGGTATCGTCTTTTAAGCCATTATTAAAAACTGCCATTAATGGGTATGAATCTCCACCAAAAGTTTTAACCCATTTTTAAACGGGCCATCTTTTAAACATGATAGACGTCTATGTTGTTACGTTTTTTTGTAAGAAAATCTGTTATATTGTCTTCTGGCTAACGGAGCTGAAGAACAACTAGAAATAGTTGATTGACCCAAATATGAGATTAAGAATGCATTCGAGACGTTTAAAGTAGGTGGTATTCGGAATAAAATACGAGAAAACCGTTTCCGATAGTTTGGAAATGTTCAACGCCTTAGCGACTGCCACAAAACAAGCTTTACTGAGCTTACCGTGGGCCTAGGTTGATTTGTGTAAGATTGTCCCATAATATTTATTATTTATTTATTTATTTATATGGCGAGGAAAATGATGACAATGGGCTTGTGACCTTAAATTTGTTTACGATGCCATTCTAACCAGTTTTTGTAGATGAACAAATGTTGGTATAGAAGCAACTACATTTAAAGGACATTAATACCCAAAAAATCGAGTTAAAGACGGACCTCGCTGACAGCAGCCGAAACGCTTCATACTGATTGGCTTTAAAGTATGACGTCACACCGTGCAATTTGTACTAACCGTTGCATGGAAAATGAAGTAAATTGCTGTTTCGGTCGCGAAATACTGCGTTTAGGTCCATAGTTGTCATACAAATTTGTTTCTATAAAAGCGTAAGGATTTTATTGGTACCTTTAAATTTACTCCCCAACAATAAATAAAAAAAACTTTTTTTTCTAAACTTTCAAGGTCTTCAATCTTTTTATGATTTGAATTATATTTTGTAATTTATACTTTATTACAATAATTTGATGTTTTACTATCCATTTAGCAACACGTCGTTATCAATTTTAACACCACGCAACAAGCCTATTGCAGCTGAAGGTACAAAAGGAAAGAGGTCATCCCCTATATAAATTCCCATAAATTGAAGGATGCATTGCGTAACTTTTGGAACGCACTTGTCACAGGAAAGAAACAACTGTTATTTTATTGAAAAAAAATGAAAAAAAATGTCTGTTGTTGTCTGCTAATCGGCGTTTGAAAAGTAACGCAATAGACCTGCTGAACTTCGACAGTCAAAAAGTTTAAACAAACGATTTTTCAAAAAACTCCACTACTCTTTTCTATTAATATAAGCCTATGACAATTCCACGATTATGAGAAAACCAACGACACCTCACATGTCAAAATCCACCAAACTGTTTGGACTGTAGCCTATGAAATATTTTTTTTTTGTCCTAGGGTTATGTCCTTGTCCTTGTTCTAGAGTTATTTTTATTGAGCGTATGCGTGTATGCATTACACGCATAAGCTCAAAAAACATAACCCTCCTTCTAAGGCAGTCGGGTAAAAAGGATCTACGTACGCAAAGCTTAACGATGAACCGCTAAAAATGGCCCCAGAGTTTGATTTGCAGAACCCAAGTAAATGGGATTAAGGCAAGGATGAAAAATGGTAGGTTTACTTTGCGTTATCTTAGTAAACTATCACCAATCGCTTCTCGCCAGCGATGAGACGGCACCTTACACTCATGGCTCGTAACTCAGCGGGTTTTTAATCAAACCCCAGCTCTCGGATGCGGTTCCAGCGCCCAGTAATAAAATTACGGAGGTAATTAATGGAATAAGTAATAATTCGGTTACTGATGGTTTCCGCTCTGTGGCGGGGATGTATTTTTAACACCCTTTTTTGTTAAATCTTCCAAGTTAAATTGAGCAACTTCCCGAAGTCAAATAGAGTGGAAATTGTATACCTACGCTTGAGTAAGTTAAATAACAATGGAGACGGAAGGTGGCCATGGGAACTCCACAATTTACACAAGATGAACCCGTTGTATTTCGGCTCATTAGAATTCGCTTAATGATAGTTGATGACTGGGTAAAATAGTACACCAGTGGGTCGATCACGTAACGCATTGTACGCACGTTAGGTAGATCTAAATTTCAAATGTTATATGGAGAAATGACAGTTGGATTGTCCTAATGTAACGTGATTTTACCCCTCTGAAGAGTTTCTTGCATCTCTTTTTCTCGCGCGGAAGGCATATATAAGCGTGTCTCATAAGAGGGCGTGGTTTTCTCGAATAGACTCTAATCAAGGAATCCCCTTAAGGGCCATTTACATAGTGCAACAAGTCGTATGCGATTTTCATTACATTGCGGAGCTGCGGGATAGCAAAATACGATGAATTCAATCAAACCCTGCAATGTAATAAAACTTCGGAACGTTACGTGATTCGTGACCCCTCAGGTGGCAAAAAACTTGTGCTTACATTTTTATCATTGACAATAACCTCATATGGTTACTGATATAATTAATAATAATATAGGATGACTATAAACTCACAAACATTCACCCTCACAAAGCTACATTCTCACTCACTTTACCCCTTACAATATTGGTATAGATTCTCATATGTAAACAGCGCTCTTTGCTATGCACCACGTGAAAGATAGTTTTCTAATAAACTTCCGTTTTGTTCCCAGGTAAGCCACGTTCCTACACAACACGAAGGTCGGTTAGACTGGGTCCACACGTGCGTGGGTAATCGCCGCCGATTTGCATATGGCCTAAGCAAACAAGAGCTCGGTTACCATCGTCGTAGGTATATCAGGGTCTTTCAGGAATGGAGTTAGATGGAGTAAGCATTTGTTAGTTGAAATTTCACTAAAACCGGTTTCAGATTAGCGTTTTTGGCGCGTATACGCTCGTCTCATCGTACCAGGTCCGCATTTAAAAAAACCGAACGCCTACCACGTGCTTATTCTGGCGTGTTTGCTCGAACCCTCAATTTACCTCTTTCCAAACATAGTATACTAAGGACCGTATCGGAAAGAAAGTGGACAACTTCAAAATGGTAATTAAGTATTTTTATTCTGTGTGAAAACTGATAATGAAACAAAAAGAAACAGAAAAATAAGGTCTTTATAAAAAACTGTTTTGAATGAATTCGTCGTATTATATTTATTTTGCCTGCAATCTAACTTTCTTTTTGTTGTGTCTCATTCAATTCTGAACGATCACTTTTGACACATTTGATGATGCCCTGTTCCACTTTTTTTAAAGTTTTCAACTGAGGTGGCAGCTTTGACATTTTTTTAGAGGTGTCGTTTCATGATAGACCAATATCGCTCAATTGGGTGAACTTCTGGGCAATTGGGAGGATTCATCTCCTTATCCACTACGCTGTATACCATTCCTTCGTTGTTTTAGAGTAATGACAAGAAGCCAAGTCTGGCAAAAATAAAGTGCTAGTCCTGTGCTTCTTTATTAGTGGTAGTAATCTTTTCTGTAAGCACTCGTCACTGTATACCGTAGCGTTCCCTGTAGTGAAGAAGGATTGCGATCGCATACCGCATTGAAAGATCGCTTGCCGCACTAATACTTTTTTGCCGAATTTCTCGATGTTGATGGCCTCATGTTTTCGAGTAACCTTCTATAAGCCGGCACCGTAATAAATTGAGATCCTGGTAAGGCTTTAAAGTCCAATTTACAATAGGTCTCGTCATCCATTATAATGCATTGATTCTTGGTCAATATACGGTCGTATAATTTCCTTGCCAGTTTTCTGACAGCTATTGTTTGATTTTCATCTCGTTTTGGTTGTTTTAGTTTTTTATATGCTTTTAGGTTACATCTTAGTTTGATTCTTTGTATCATAGCCGAAGAAGCTTTGGCTCTTTTTGCCGCATCTTGAATTGAAAGGGACGATTTTGTTTAAACATTCTTACGACTTTCTTTTCTCATGCCAAGTCGGTTGTCCCCGGTTTTCTTCCAGATTTAGGCAAATCTTGGAGAGTACAGAAGTCTCCAAATTTATTTATTATCTTGTGCACGCCCGCGGGACACAACTCGTACTTTTTAACCAGTTTTCTTATCGTCATACCTTTTATTTTGCACCAATCGTCCAAAAAATATCGCATGACGATATTAAAAACGGCTCTTCTTGCTATAAGTATTTTCGGAATGGCACCGAAAATCTATAACAATTTGCCAAAAAATCTATGCAAAGTAGAAGATTTGATAGAATTCAAAAAAAGCCTGTTTACCCTATTAGTAAAAAAAGCCTATTATTCACTGAATGAATATTTAACGGATTGTGAACTCTAATAATGTCAGAACGCATTGTGTATTAAATACCTATTACTTACTCATCTCATCGCCACTCGAGAACCTTTCCGCCCCAGCGGCCATCGGTTCAACGTGCAATGTGCCCCGCCCACTGCCACTTAAGTTTAGCGATTCGGAGGGCTATATCGGTTACCTTGGTTCTGCTGCGGATAACCTCATTTCTGATGCGATCACGCAGAAAAACTCCCAACATAGCCCTCTCCATTGCCCTTTGGGTGACTTTGAGCCTTCTTATGAGGCCTATTGTAAGCGACCACGTTTCAGTGCCATATGTCATCACTGGCAACACGCACTGGTCAAAGACTCTCGTCTTGAGACACAGGCGGGAGTCCGCTGTATGCGGGTGGCGCAGGACCGGTCATTTTGGCACTCTTTGGGGGAGGCCTTTGTCTAGCAGTGGACGTCTTTCGGCTGATATGATGATGATGATGACTCACTTCATAAAGTATTTGTATGCCATATGGCAAAACATAGTGGTACATAACTTTAAGTTTTTTGACCATCCATACCTATGTTTACAAATAAATAATTTTGAATTTTGATTAACGCGCGGATTTTCTAATCTTATAATATGGAGTAGGGTATTGTGGGTTAGTCTTTAATGGGTCACTTGTATAAACTAGAATTATTTGAGAAATTAGTTTGTCACGTGATACCTACTTTGGGAAAACGGTTATTCTTTGGAAAAAGCCAATTTATGAAAGATTGAAACAAAAGTTTCATTAAATATTACGCCGTTAGCCTGCGAATGTCCAAAACAAAGAGTTTAATTTTTTTTTTAAAGACGGTTTGTATGGGGATCAAACCACCTTAAACGACCGTTAACATGCGTCAAAGCTAGCACGAGCTACGAGTACGTTTGTTGCAAAATGCGCGCTTATATGCGTCTGCGCGCGGAGCTGCGAGTACGTTTGTTGCAAAATGCGCGCTTTTACGCGTCTGCACGCGTAGCTACGAGTACGTTTGTTGCAAAATGCGCGCTTATACGCGTCTGCGCGCGGAGCTATGAGTACGTTTTTTTGCAAAATGCGCGCTTATACGCGTCTGCGCGCGGAGCTACGAGTACGTTTGTTGCAAAATGCGCGCTTATAAGTGTCTGCGCGCGGAGCTACGAGTACGTTTTTTGCAAAATGCGCGCTTATACGCGTCTGCGCGTGGAGCTATGAGTACGTTTTTGCAAAATGCGCACTTATACGCGTCTGCGCGCGGAGCTACGAGTACGTTTGTTGCAAAATGCGCGCTTATACGCGTCTGCGCGCGCGGGTCTACAGAGACAATTCTGGTCTCATATTGTAGCAAATTTTGTGTACCTACTTTAAAAACGTCCTGAGAAAGTACTATCAAAAACTAGTCCTTTAGGGTTATAATTTATGATAAAAACTTATTCCTTATTAACATAAACCTATTCCTTTTACACAATTCTGATGCTTAATGCGAGCTAAAGGCTAAGTTAGCACATCAGCCCACATCTCCAAAGTAGGAGTAAAGACAACACTAATAACATTGTTAGTTAATAAATCGCGTATAAAATGAAATCTTGTGTCTATATGCTTGGTTCTATTGTGGTGGACCGGATTCAATGCCAATTTTTGGGCAGACTGCGAATCATTGTAAATAGTGACAACAGTTTATCAAAAACTACGCTAAAACCTTTATCTACCGCCTTCTTCACTGAAATAAGATTAGAATTCAAGTTCGGTACGTGAACAACATCCGTAATCTTCTTTACATCAGCATTGTGACAGCAACTGGTAATAGAGATATCTCCAACACCTTGGCTCGGCAATGCATCACCATTGGCAATGGTCACAGTCCCTGTATGTGAATCTCTCACGTTTTCCATCCAATCAGCTCGTGACGTCATATGGGCCGACGCACCAGAATCGATTTAAAACGTATCACGATCTAGACTGTCATTGACATATAATGCGCATAAAGAATTCTTGTGATTCACAGGTTTCTTCTTCTTGTCCTTCTTATGTGGACAGTCTGGACGCTTATGTCCTGGCTCCATGCAATCATAACAAACAACAGGCTATTTTGGTTTGGATGTAGAAGGTCTAGTATGGTTCATTCGGGTACGAAGAGCAGTATCAGGGTTATCTGAGGCTGGCTTATTAAGTTCATTCAATAGTTTGGTCTTAATCAAATCCACGGTAATGTCTATGTTGGAGTTTTCCAAAGCCATTACTAAAGGTGCATACTGAGGACTCAAACCTCCTAGAAGAATTGCAGCTATTGAAGCATCTTCCATAATCTTGCCTATATCGGCTAAATCTTGTACAGTTGACATGACAGCATTTATGTACGTCTCTATGTTGGAGTCAAAATCATCAAGGCAGTACGGCTTATACGTCGCCCTTTGCCTTTGTCCTCGTAGGCGGACGAAAGAGCATTCCAAGCCTCCTTGGCTGTCTTGCAGGACCTTACATGGGTGATCGCCATACCATCTACCGTAAGACATATTTTTGATAACGCCTTTTGATCGTTACGTAATTTCTTCTCAGCAGATATATCGTTACCTTCAGGATATCCGACGATGGTCTCCCATAGTTCTTCATGCATAAGTTACATACGGATTTTGAATTTCCATACGGAATAACCGTCTCTGTTTATAAGCGGTTTTATACCAGAAATATAATTTGTTGACATGTTTACGTACGCTCAGCTGTTCGATGTCACAACAAAAAAATATCTTATGCAAATATTTACGTGAACTATAAAAAATTTCACGGATTTTCACAAATCATACACGTACACATTGGAAAAACTTGCCTATTCACTTTTTACTAGATAAAATGCAGTTTTATTAGTGTATACTCAGTTAAATAGAGAATAATTGCTGATAACGAATGATGTATTTGACTTTGTTTAATGAAGTGACATTAAGACATCATGTAGAATACTGTGGTAAAAGAAATATAAATTCAAAATTTTGATTAGCCAGTAATACAACATGTACCCAACAGGTCATAAACAAGTCTGCAAAAAAAATCTGAACTACCGGATTTAAAACAAAGTACCCCGTACTTTCAGGCGACAACTTTACTGGATTATACGTCGTGCTCTCAAACATTTTGTACGTACTAGTGTGAATAAGCGTAAGCAACTGAATAGTCCAGGCCAGTAAATATCCACTTTCAAAGTCAGAGCATTTTCTTCACTTCAGGCATATTTCGTGCACCTATGAATGACAATATACAACCAGCGGTTCGGAAAGAAAACCTCTGCCACGAGAAGAACCAGCGTAAAAGACTCAGCGAGGTATCATTTTTAATTATTTGAATATTATACTTTTGAATTTGAGACGAAACAACACACGACCACGACCAACCGACAGCTACGTGGCGTGGCGCGCCCTTGAATTAAGTCAAAATATTTCCATCCAGTCCATCCATTTAGATGCATCCATTTGTCGCAGAGACAAACGGCACGGCGCTTAAAGGGCCACATGGTGCAACAACTCGCATGCGAGTTTTATTACATTGCAGGGTTTTTTTTTTATTTATTCTCAAAAAAAACAACAATGGCAAGTACATTCCTTTCTGCTTCGCCAAACTGAGGACAGTTTGTCGGCGAATGTGCGCTCCCTTCCAAAAGTCAAACATTGTTGTGTTTACCTACTTACTAAACTACCTACTTCATTTACTAACACTAAACTTAGTGTACCATGTGTTTGATTGAATTCATCATATTTTGCTAGCCCGCAGCCCCGCAATGTAATGGAAATCGCATACGACTTGTTGCACTATGTAAATGGCCCTTAAGGGGATTCCTTGATTAGAGTCTATTCAAGAAAACCACACGCCTTCCGCGCGAGAAAAAGAGATGCAAGAAACTCTTCAGAGGGGTAAAATCACGTTACGTTCCGAACGCGCGTTAGGACAATCCAACTGTCATTTTTAGGGTTCCGTAGCCAAAAGGCAAAAAATGGAACCCTTATAGATTCGTTATGTCTGTCTGTCTGTCCGTCCGTATGTCACAGCCACTTTTTCCATATAAAATTTGACATTTAGATCTACCTAACGTGTGTACAATGCGTTACGTGATCGACCAGCTGGAATGGCTTTTTGGACAAATTTCGATATACCTAACTTGGTGAAGTTTTATTCAACTTTCAACAAACAACTTTCATCAATTGGCTTCCCATTTGCGCCAAATTCCCCCTTTCCTAGAATAAACTTGTATAAACTAGATTAATTTGAGAAAAATAGTTTTCCCAAAATATCACGTGACAAACCAATTTCTCAAATTAATCAAGTTTATACAAGTTTATTCTAGGAAATGGGGAAGTCGGCGCAAATGGGAAGCCAATTTATGAAAGTTTGTTACATGTAAGTTTCTTAAAATATCACGCCGTTAGCCTACGAATGTCAAATAACGTTTTGTATGGCAATCGAACCACCTTAAGTGGGATTTTAGATGAGGTAGAATACAATAGTATAAACTTGGTTTTATCGTAAACTAAATGTATTGTTTGAGTAGGCTGAGATAAAAAAGAATAATAAGGACCCAACTTTAGAAATTGTTTCTATAATTTGCAATTCACGCCTTTAAGTGAAAAAGTGCTTTATATAAAAAAAAAATTAAGACTTCATGTACCTATTAAATAATACTAATGTAGAAAGTATATTCCCACCAAAAACATAAATGTAAAAAATGAGAGCCAAGTTCAATACAAAAATTATGCTTGGCTGTGGGCTTCGCCGCAGAAAGAATTGAGATCGAAATGACTTTTATATTTTTGGTGGGATATCATTACTTTTTGTAAAGAAAACTAGGCAGGTATTGAGATTTAATGTTTTATCTTGCGTTTCCGCTGCATGGTTTTCTTTTTTAAGCTATTGTCTACATTCTCTTGAATGTTAGAGATAATTGTGCGCATTGCCCATTCATTATCTGCTACCTTTTTAATACGCTTCCTGTTTATGCTGAAATTAGCCAAGTCCGGGCGATATAACGATCTCATCATCATCATATCAGCCGAAAGACGTCCACTGCTGGACATAGGCCTCCCCCAAAGAGTGCTACAATGGCCGGTCCTACGCCACCCGCATCCAGCGGACTCCCGCGACCTTCGCCGGAGATTCTTCGCACCCCTGATCCCGCTAGTACCCTGGTCGCTACCAAAATCAGGGTACTGGGGGTCGCCGGAACTTCGGGGCCGTGGTTTTGTTGTGTTCTGCATTGAGGGGTATATGCCATAATCGCCACGCTTGGCATGCGGGTTGGCGATCGCAGTATTTCCACCGAACTCCAGGGATGCTGCTGCCCATCCCCCGGTGGTCTTGGCCGTAGTTTAAAGACATACCCGAGTCCTAAGACAACAAAAATTTGAATTATAATATCAATATTTAATTAACTGGCAATAAAATCACCTTATGAATTGGTCTAACAAAGACACATTTCTGAGTCTGAATTTGCACTGAGCGTACCAAATTGTCACAGGCATTTTTGTTGACAGATATAATTTTACCGAGGGGCCAACAAGCAGGTGGAGTGGCTTCGTCTTTCAATAAAACTATTTGTCCACTTTCAACATTGGTTTTCCTCAGCAGCCACTTGCTTCTTGGTTGTAGTTCACTTAAATAGTTATTATAAATTGAACCCAAAACTTTTGTTTTACTTGAGTTATTTTTTGAAATTTTTTTAATTTATTTTATACACTATTCACTAGACTAGGCTCAGGCAGATCTGAAATCGGAGACCCAATCAAAAAATGAGCAGGCGTCAAACAAACTACATCATCTGCCTGGTATGTCGTGTCATTATCTGGTATATCGAATACAGAACATAAAGGTCTCGAGTTCAGTATGCCTTAAATCTGAACTAAAGCAGTGTAGAAAAACACATAAGTTAATTTGACGTTATCTAAATATCTTTTACAATGCACTTGCTCTGAATGTGCCCCTTTATATGGTTCAACATAAACACGGGAAGTGGTCGATGCCAGCACGGCGTCGCCAGGCGGGACCTGCCCGTAAGGGAATGGATATCAGGCCAAAATTCCCGCATACTGTGCGATAGTTAAATTTCGTGACAATTAAAATTTCACCTTATATGCATATTTTTTTATTTCCTCGCATAATGCATTGTAAAATGTTGTATGATACACGTGCGGATAGGTAATTCCCAACTCGTGTCGATCTTTTGATCGACACGAGTTGGGAATTACCTTTCTTCTCATCTTCATTCTCTGACGATCGTGTTTTTGGTCATCGCCACTCGTTGGGAATTACCTATTTGCCGCACTTGTATCATAAATAACTATTAAATAATCCTTTGACAGATTTTATTACAGCCTCGTAAATTCCACCCATGTGGCTGGCTAGAGGAATAGTAAAATTCCAATCTATGGCGTTAATATTACAATACTGATCTGACTATAGGATATATCATTTTTAAACGCCCACCATCAATGCCCACTCTCTTTAAATCTCACACAAACACGCACACAAACACACACACACACACATACACACACACACACACACACACACATATATATATATATATATATATATATAAACAACGCACTAACACACAGTTAGATAAATTAATTTAAGCATTAGTTACACCACGTAGCAATAACAAAAAAAAATAAAAAAAACTGCATGTTAATTTCAATATAAAAGAAATCCTTTATTTCTTTCCCTCAGTACCAATGTAAGTAGTAGCGATCTCATAATGAGCATTAGAACTCCCATGTTCCCTATAAGACAGGTTTACCTAGTTTAGGGCACAGGACACCGTTCCTAGGCTTATCTAAAAATAGTGCACTCTATCTATCATATCATGATGTATTACTTAAATAAGCTGATGTACTGATTCTACAAATAAATATATTTTCATTTTCAAACATCTGGGACAATACATGCGACTCATTTTTTTGGCCCTTTAAAGTTACTAGCATTATCCGAGTACAAATGAGAACAGTAACCTCTTTGGCTAATAAATCTCTTTAAGGCACAAATAAAGACTTGCGACGACAATTCTGAAACTAACTTTAGGTGAATTGCTTTACTTGACAGGCAGATAAACAAGAAAATATATCCTTTGGTGTACTTGCAGTTTCGAAGCATAGAATTACCAACATGCAAGAATGCTCGTATTAAAGTAACTCTTGGAGTAGTTAAGCTAGCCATCTGCTGCCCACAGGCTTCTGCATCATGTATGACCTTTCTAACCTCCATACGTCCATTAATAGGCCAGTATTTCTGTCTTCGTCCGAAAAGTGTACCTTGAATGCCTATGTGCAACAAACACAGATGAAATTGTCGAATAATAAGCGTTGCGACGTATTCTTTACTGGGTAACACTATAGGATGAGCTTGACTATACGGTATGTCTGAATTTTGTATACGACCTCCTGCACGAATTATATCATCGTCATCAAGAATGGGGTTAAGCTTTCGCAGGGGACTTGACTTAAAAGTGTATAAGCTGTGAACTTGAACGTTATTATTCTCACTACTATTACCATTTGAGTCTATATTATTGTTCGGTCCGTCAAGCATTATGTCATTCAGTGACAGTCCTGACGATGTCTTACTACTCGCATAAAAACTGTCCTGAAACAAATACAAATACAAATAGAACGACTTTCTGGCCTCAAAATACCCAAATTGAATGTGGCAGAAAACCGTGTGGCTCTTGACTATGTTGAAAGTCATCAATAAACTCAGCATGACCTAGCTATATAAATTCGTATACGAACGCTTTATAATATGTGTGCTCTACATCTCAAAAATATTTTTTTCATAATTTTAATATAAACAGTTTTGAAGTTATTTAAGGAAACAGGCGAAAATTGACCATTTCCTCGACCCTCCCTTATCTCCTATAGTACTGGGCCTGAAAATTTCGAAAAAATACAGGAAATAGTCCTTTCCCTATAGATTGCAGGAAAACCTATAAGCTCGCCCCGGAGGGGAGAGTAGATTTTTAGTTAGAATTTGCTCTATAACCTACATATCCTGAAAGATAAAAGTTCTCCATTAATTTTGCCAAATTTTCAGCTAATTTTCTTGAGCTATAAGGCCATTACAAAATATGTGGGTAAAGTAAAACACAGAAAATAAATAATATCAACAAGGTTGGCAAAAAAATAACAATACGAATAGTTAACTCAACACTACACGCCTGCGATAAGCAAAAGGACGTAAAGTATGTCGTCACGTGATATACTAAACCATCACAAGGCCTACAGTTTTGACATCACCGCAGCTTGTTAGGTAAGGTCACGTGGTAGGATAGGTCGGGTAAGGCTGCGTCCGCACACAGGCGGTTAATCGCCACTGATTTGCATGTTCGGCCCGGTTAAACTAGAGCTTAGGCCGGTGGGTGCGTTTATGCATAAGTATTTTGATACATCGTGTTGATTTGCGAAATGAGGAACGATATAAGCCGCGTCAATAAATAATAAAATCTAAAATATCAGTCATGGTAGAAGCGGCCATTTTAGAATTTATACTTAATTGCCGTGGCTTATATATGTTACCGTCAGATTATCAACACCGACGTAGGTATCTTCAGTTGCCCAAAGGGCAAAGCTCCCAGAAATATGAGCCCCGCGTAGCGGGGCTCCGTCGACACTGCTGGATGCCAAAATAAATGGAATAAAATGTCAGAATAATAAAAAAAAAATTTGATTCAGTTCACAATTTGACGATATGACATTGTTAGTTTATAAACTAACGAAAATGAATGCGTAAAATTATGAATTATTTTGGCAGTTCACAATATTCCGTCAGTTTACAATATAACGGGTAAGATTATAAACTGACGGTTTTCACAATCTAACGGTGACATATACATAAAATACAAAATAGCAGTGAGATGCTTGGAGCTCAACAGGGAAGTTGACCCAATTTTTTTATTACCTTTTTTAAAAGAAATAAGGCCAAAAAGTACGATGCTAATACGTGCACCGTTTTAATATTGCTAGTTAGCTTCGGAGCTTGACCGTCATTTTATATGAAGGTACGTTTTGCGGAAAAGGGGCAACATTTGTTTCTTCTTTAAACTTTGACAATTCTATGTATTATACGTATCTTTTGAATAGTATTGTTACTTACAGTATAATCACCTGATTAATTATTTTTAAATGTTAAATTTGCGTTACTACTACTAAAGGAAACTTGTAGTTTTTTACTAACCATTTAGGTACTTAACCATTTTGTGAGAAAACTAAGCTGGTACTTTACTTAATAACGAAGGAAGGAATACTAAATATCAGTAAGTATCGTAAAATATTATCAATATTTTTTTCGTAATTCTTATTTAATAGTGGATTCTTTGAGAAAAACATTACACCTGTTTATTATTAGTATTGGCACAGATCAAATAATACTGAATCGGAGACCGTTAATGGTCTCCGATGATGGTTTGAGAAAATAAATATGGTAAATTTGATTTCTAGGCACTTAAATGAGATAAAAGTAGGTAAAGTAAATTGGGGTTAATAAAATTACTTTTTTCTGGTTAAAGAGCCAGAAATAGCAGATAAACCCTTTTTTTCGTAAAGCTTTTAAAATACTTATTTCAAATCCTTTTTATCATTTTAGAAATATTTTAATATGAGAGAGCATTTATATATCTTTTTCGTTGAGTAGGTATATTATTATTCTGTGTTGGATAAAGTCTACATGAGCTAAAAAATATATAACGCGCAATTTTCTTTTGATAGTGCGCCATCAACTTATAAAATATTGTCTTATAAAAATTGTTTTGAGTACCTACAAAAAAATATACGAAATGAGTTAAAGTAAAAATACTAGACAGTGAGGAAAATTTGTATTTACCTCATCTAAATAAATGATACTTAAATAAAAATTTACCAAAATGATCGGAGAGCGCAATTGCATCTTGTATCTCGTGCGCGGAAGACGTCCATGATTTGCATTTATTTGTCAAGCTCACTTCAAATTATGTCCAAAAAAAACTCGTTTTGTAACTTATGTCGGACGCTTAGGCTTATTATAACGTAGTTTACATATTGTGCGATATTATTTTTATGTTCACCTTAAGTAAAAAATAGGCCTCCCTTTGAACTTTATGGATAGTTATTTTTCTTTTCTTTTTTATCGGGTTTGACCCTGTTTCATAATAACACCAAGCCATCATGTGTTTGATCGAAACAGTTGGCCACTTTTTTAGTCATAGCGAAACTAAAACCTTTATAAAGACTTCGTGTTTATTTTCTGCCCATCTGTTCATATTTTAAACTGGGTTCACCCACTGTCAAGTAAACACTTCTTCGTACTCACATTTTACCCTGACAACTGGCATATAGCGTCTAACTTTTAAGCTGGGGATCTGCCTAAATTTTACCATCTTTTTGTAAACGAATTGACCATCTAAAGACGTCTCGCTTACCTAAATGTGCTTACCTACATTCCATCTGAAAATCCGCACAATTAGCTAATATTAAGCCCTCATTCGGAATCTTGGTCCTGTGCCCTAATTTAGCATTCGGTAAATGCTGTGAGACTTAGGAGAGTCCCAACATTTCCCGCCCCTGGCCATTTTGCCAATTTTATTTGTCTCGTGACATAGCCTTCACGTACCTTTAGTCTGTAAGCCCAATCCCAATACACCTACGTCTCATGATAACACAATAAACTGCATCAGCAGGTCGAAAAAGTTGGTCTGAGCAAGAATCAGAAGAAAGGTGGCCAACTTTGGCACCGTCTGCCAAGTACTTTCCGGCCATTTCAGGACTGACAGACTTAGGTTTACTCTCTGTACGATTGAAGGACTAATTGAAGCCACATAGACCATACTGTTGTCACATTACCTACTCTTAAAATGTTGACCGGAAGTGAAGGATTTTCAAACATTTGGGCAATTATAGGTTCGATAATTCTTCTCAGCACAACTTTCTTGACCTGCTGCCATGCATTTTATCGTGTTGTCATGAGACGTAAGTTTATTGGGAGTGAGCTTACGGACGAGTACGAAAGTAACACCAATACACCAAGTATTTTTGCATAAAAGCGTGCATATGAACCTTAGTTCAAAGGAAGGTCACTTTGACAGCGCACGCCATAACCCCTAAATATATGTTTGGCGCTGTGGGCACGACAACACGCAACGCTTTCAGGTGTTCTTAGCGTCCAAAGGGTTAAAAACCTCTGAACTCGATGAAATTCTACTGCATGTCAACTTCTCTTATCATCATGCAGTCTTGTCATTTATCCAGTCTTGCAAAAACGTTTTAAAACGAAAAAGTTTTCCGTGCAGACGAAAAACGTTCTGAACATGCAACATTTTCTCTCTGCTTGTCTTTTTTAAACGTGAATCAAACGGGATATTGCAGCTATTTGGAACTAAATAAATTGCACAATACATCATCTATTATAATGCAGACAACTTTTGGACAAATAGCTTGTGAATGTATCTTAAAAAGTACTTTTTCTTAAGGAAATAAAGTTTAATTTTGAGTTTTTGAGATGCATAAAGTCTCGCGAGTCTGGCAGTAAATAGTTTATGATTGACATACTGTAAAAGGCCTATTTGCAGGATAAATAATTGATTTTGATTTTTTGATTCCGTTTTTTGGATTGCATAACAATGATTATAGTCTGCGACCCTCGCTCCACTAAATTGAAGCAGTAAGTATGGCTTGAATGAGACTTTAGAAGTTATAAGAAACACCAGCCTTTGCTTGCGACCGTAGAATTGGAAATGGATGAATATTTTAGAAATGCCTGATATTTTTTGGTGATAGGAATAACCTTCCTTTATCACCAGAAAAAAGTTGCAGACTTTTCAGCTGCGTAAATTATTTTTGAAAAATATATACATTTTCCTCACTTACGTTTTGTGTTTAGGACGGCGAATAAGACACATGTCTTATTCGCCGTCCTAAACCCACAACGTAAGTGAGGAAACTGTTTATATTTTTCAAAAATATTTGACGCAGCTGAAAAGTCTGCAATTTTTTTCTGGTGCTAAGGAAGGTTATTTCTATCACCAAAAAAAGAATCAGGCACTTGTGAATTTTTTTTCGATTCCCAATTTGCCTCACACAATATCATATACACACATACAAACACATATTTGAAAGCACTCCCATGTTTGACATTCGGGCAAAAATGGAGTCTAGTTATATTCACCGTGAGCGTGATACAGTTTTTACTAGTACGGGGAATAGAGGACGTTTACTCACTCTTTTAAATTACCCACTTTGCTAGATATTTTGTATTTATTATATAAGCAGTTATGACCTATATGAAGGCTAAATAAAGCTATTTCTATTTAATCTTACAGTTGCTGGAAGTGACACTGACAATTAAATGTTATGTGATCTGTTTACGCCTTTTGAGAATATAAACGTGAGTTTATATTATGTACACAAAGAGGCTTGTACCAGAATTTATTTTTGTATAAAAAGTTATTTAGAGGGCATTAAAAACAACCCTTATTTTGTTTAGTAAATGATAAATAGGACAGGCTAATAAAATAACTAAGCCCGAACGCAGTTAAACCACATTTCATGCTCCCTTCCGTTCCGTATAACCGTTATCTTAGCATGCATGTGCATTCAGGGCATGTCGGTGCACGCAACAAGGGGACCAATTTAGCACTGATATTTCGCATTCCGATTCATAGTTATCTGGCGTTGCGTGACGTAACAGAATGGGTTTCATACATTTAGTATGTTTGAATTAACACTCATCTTATGCGCTTTGACGTTATGGCTAATATGCTTGTATCCTAAGATTATTTTACGATGCCATTTGAACCAGTTTCTGTAGAGGAACAAATGTTTGTATGGGAGCAACTACAATTAAAGAACATAAATACCCAAATAATTGAGACTGGCTTCGTTGGTGGCAGTCGAAACGTATACTAATCATTATGGAAAAACTAGTTAATTGCTCTTTCGGTCGCGAAATACTGCGTTTAGGTCCAAAGTTGTAGTTTAATTTTGTTGCTATAAAAGCGTAAGAATTCTATTGGTAGCTTTAAAATTACTCTTGGACGATTAAAAAATGCATATTTTTTATACAATTTCTAACTTTTAATCTAAATATTTTTATGATTTTAACTATGCTTTGTAATTTTAAACTTTATTGCATACATTTGATAGTTTACTATCCATTTAGCAACAGTCAGTTATCAATTTTAACATGAAGAAACTATCCTATTGTGTCAGGCATAAAGGGGCTTCAGAGAGCATCACATCAAATAAGTGTGTTCACGGCTTTAGCTCGAAGCGGACACGTGAAACACGTGATATCCAATTGAAATGCAAAATTTACCCGTAATTGCCGAATTAACCTCAGGCGATACATCGCATGCAAGCATGTCGACACCTTTTATTTACACTGGCGAGCCAGGTGTAAATTGGAAAATCGGTTTTATAACATTTTAGTGTTAAAGTTGTGGTACGTGGAAATCGCAAGTTGGGTTAGGAATTTGGTCGGTATGGGGGTTAAGTGGGTTTGGAGCAATTTTGGATTCAAGGAAAAGTGTACGACGTGTGGGTTTATTATTAGCTCAGTACGATAATGATTTCGTGAAAGTTTCTAAGTATTTGCTTTAATGAATTTTCAGTATAATATTATTCAATACTAATCTGTAAAATCATTTATTCAAACTTATCTAGGTCACCGTTTTCTTAGGTACCCTGAGACAAAGAAACTTTTTTCCTCATAAAGTTAGGTGAAATTCTAGTTTAATCTCGAGTCTCGCAGCAAACTGAAAATCTTAGATTTTACTAATGTAATTAAGTATAATTTTAAAATATAAGTCATTAAATACTACTTTTTAAAACAACTCTTTATTTTTCTATAAAGATTTTCTTCCGAGGTAAAGTTGGGAAATCTTTTTAGAAATATCAAAACTACTTCGGAGAAAATTGACCCTTTCAAGATAGCGGCGGCTTCCGTAAATCCGTTATTGAGTTTGAACGAGGCAAGGCTAATAATTTATCTTTATTTTAGTTTTTATAGGAAATACATTTTTTTTTATAATCGATTCTATATAATTTGGGTTTAGACCCGGTTTGTCCACGGAAACGGCGATTGTGTGTCTTAAGCGGGCTGTCGGGTACTACAAGGACAGGAAAACACCGGTTTATGCCTGCTTCTTGGACCTGTCCAAGGCGTTTGACCTGGTTGCCTACCATCTGTTGTGGCAAAAACTAAGCCGTACGACCGTGCCAGCAGAATGTGTTACACTTTTAAAATACTGGTATGGTAACCAGGTCAATCATGTGAGATGGATGAATACAATGTCCGAAGAGTATAAGCTTCAGTGTGGTGTCAGACAAGGGGGGCTGTCGTCGCCTATTCTGTTCAACCTGTTTATGTTAACCAGTTGATCGAGGAGCTCAGCAGTACGCATGTGGGATGTCATATTGACGGTGTCAGTGTCAATAACATTAGCTACGCTGATGACATGGTGCTGCTGGGTCCCTCCATCAATGCAATAAGGCAGCTGGTAAGCAAATGCGAGAGCTATGCAGAGCAACATGGCCTGAGGTACAACTCTAAAAAGAGTGAAGTTGTTATATTTAAAACAAGTAAATATAACCCGACAGTTGTGCCTCCGGTAGTGTTGGGCGGCGTTGCTCTAAAGGTGGCAGACCAGTTTAAATATCTGGGGCATATGGTCACGCCGGACTTGAGAGATGATACGGATATAGAGAGAGAGAGGAGGGCCTTGGCCATAAGAGGCAACATGATAGCCCGCAGGTTTGCTCGGTGCACAAAAGAAGTTAAAGTCACATTGTATAGGGCTTATTGCCAGACCTTCTACACCAGCAGCCTGTGGGTGAGTCATACGCAGCGCACGTACAATACGCTCAGGGTCCAATATAATAACATATTCAGGATGCTGATGAAACTGCCGCGACACTGTAGCGCGTCGGGTATGTTCGCAGAGGCGCACACTGATGGCTTCCACGCCATCAGAAGGAAGAGAGTTGCGTCTCTGTTGAGCAGAGTGCGCGGCAGTTCTAACACCATCCTGAATATGTTTGCTGAGCGCCTGGACTGCCCGATGACAAAACACTGGGTAAAGATCATCACTGGCCAAATAAGGTAATGATCTTTGCCCAGTGTTGCAAATATGTAATATTAAGTAAGTGTTTGTGTCGATTGTTTTATTATTATTATTGCTTTTGTTTCCTTGTGTTAAAATATGGGTCTTTGCCTGAAATAAATCAATTTTATTTATTTATTTATTTATATAAGGTTTCTTTGGTCAAAGTAAACGGGCATTTAAATATCCTTTGTTTACAAGTTTTTGTTTAGTTTCACTCGCTTTTGGTGAATTTTTGGGGGTAGGGTACAATAAGTTCTCCCAAGTTCCTATTTACTAACATGGAAATAGACTCCGATATATAGAAATGGAATGTCCGATTTACGGTATTTACAACTACAATTTTAGGGTAGCAATAGCATTATACTTTATGCATCAGTAAATATGGTTATTAATACAAAAAAAAGAAGAGAAATATGAGTATAAATTGTAACAATACATTATATTGCACGTTAAAAACCACTTGTTTGATCCGACGACAGCTCATAAAATATAAAACAGAAACTAACAACCGATATATTTATCAAGCTCTTTCAGAACGCATTTAATAAAATCCAAATCGCACTAAACTTTGAGAACCCTGATCCCGTACTACATTTCAAAAAGTCACTAAAACCGCTGACTCCGCTAGAAGATAGTTCACAGAACAAAACAGCGACCTGGGCGCTCGAGAGTTGAGTTGAAACCACGTGCCTGTAACCTGATGACCTGTATCAAACTGCCAACTAAATTTATTCAAAATTCAACCGTCGTGCTTACATATTAAAGTGGAAAGTTGACTACGTTAGCCTTGTTTCATGGCGTCAATTTGCCGTAAGCCGATCGCAACTCTGCTGCATGAATTTAGAGTATACATTTGCGTGCTTAACTCGTTTGAGTGACATAGTGGAATGTGGCAAGCTCTGCAGTTTGAGCTTGCTGCCAAACTATTGGCCAACATTTCGGGTGGCATTTTTGCAGGCGACTTTGTAGTTACGAAATTTGACACGGTATAATACTGCGCAGTATCTACTCTTATTAATAATACTCTTAGTTTATGTATAAAATAAAGTATATGGACAATACTCTGAGTATAACTGTAGGTTGGTTTCGCTTTGCAAGTCACTCTCGCGCCCATGCACCATAATAAATGTATCTTTAAGAAACAAATTGTCAGGATGTCGCCTTCGACGAATACGTCAGGGAGGACATCATCATCATCATCAAAATCATCGTCATCAAAACTGTAGGTACCGATTAAGTCTCCTCAATCAACTAACCTCTTGAATTAAATACAACCTAGGAATTAACTATATTTATGTGGTTAAGGTTTTTTGCGTTTGGTTCACGAAAGTGTGGTAAAAAAATCTGCCGAAATATTTATTAGTTTAGTCTATCCATGTCTACGTGCTGCTTTGAAACTATACAAAATTAACATTTGTTTGTATAATCTTATAACATCTCTTCATCTTCTTCAGCGTGTACGCCTTCCGTTGGGCATATGCCTCTCCAATTTTCTTCCTTTCAGCCCGATTTGCCGTAGCTTGCCCCCAGACAGGCCCTGCGAACGTTTTTATGTCGTCCGACCATCTTGCCGGTGGTCTGCCATCCTGTCTCTTTGAGCGAGGCCACATACTTTTCGTTACATACTGGTCTAAAAACCTATAACACTTATGGACCATCACCCGTGAACCTACAATATGTATCTGGTATGTTTACGCATAGGATCATGTCACTGCGTCAGAACCTACCTTATAAGGAACATTGTGATTATGCCATGTTATGTAAAGGTTACCAAGGGCGAGGGTTAATGCGGAATAATGCTTCCGTGCAGTGGAGCAAGTAATTCCCTGATTACACAGCCATGCTCGGAGCAAGAGAAGATAGCTACCGTGATATTGACGCAAGGATCAAAGGACATGGTTATGCCAGGCTTGTGACGTGTAAGTTGTGGCTTAAGATCAATGAGGAAGTAGAACGGTGGCATAGTAATACATTCAGCAGTGTCATTTGCATATTTTAATCGCAATAGATACATGTTGCATAGGATAACATTTTCTAGAGTTTAATAAGTTTCTGTGTAAAGTTAATTTTTGGTTCAGTTTTATTGCGGATTGTTTTTTTATTTACAATCATCAATTACAGGACCAATGAGCCCAAATACGACGGGTTTATCTTGTGTTGTTAATGAGTTAATATATATGGCCATCTTCTGTCTCCATCATCAGATCAGCTTGGAGGTGCCATAATATTGCATTGTCACCGAATTTACATAAGTATGCCAAATTTCACCTCAAACGGATACCAGTAAGAGGCTGAAAAATGGTTTGACAACTTGCGCACAGTATACGCACAGAGCAAGTTAAATAAATGCCTGTAAAATTGAAAACAAGGATCGGAGTCTATCTACAAAAGTATTTTCGTTAAATCATTATTAACATCGATATTTGACCCAGTTTCACAGTTGATTGGAGTGATCGTGTATTAGATCATGACGCATTACATAAATTGTGTCCCAAGCGTTTACTAAAGAAACCTACTGTTTAATGTACCAGTATTGTTCACAATTTCTTTTGTCCCAAACATAATTGCGCGCAATTTTTATTTAGTTCCGCCTCTGTAGGAACGCGGAAAATCGTAAATCACCGTATTTCACCGCATTGCCGCGAAACAGCCTATGTCCATACAAAATATAAGCCAAGGTTCTTGGTATTTTTTTCGGTAGCTTAACAGTTCTGATACAAAACATCCTATGTTGACATTACTACGAAATGACAAACGACTTTACGTTGCGCGATGTTTTTGCAGCGTAGATTCGGAACAGTTTCTTGTGTATATATTTTAAGGGAACATACGCTTTTCCTTGCAGCGTTCTTATACACGTGCTCGATTGAAAAGAGTTTATATCGTTTTATTGTTCGTGGGATTTATGTCATTTCTGTTTGGCAGGGTTTCGACCTCGTTCATAGTAACTTCTTTATAGGAGAAGTTGGAAATTGTCGCGAATCACGAAGGATGCATCGTGAGTACGCACCGTTAGCAGGTTGAAGTGAAATTGCGTTTTCAGGTAGCTTTACATTTACCTATTATATATTTTACGATGTTTGTGTCAAGTTTGAAACTAAAAAAAAACTTGAACTTGTCATAAAGATTTGAGGTGTTTTTGACATGCATGCATTCAACCCTGTGTCGATGACAGGTGTTAGTGATACTGCAACGTATTTAATTACCTACGTGACATTATTAACGCAGGAAGTAAAAAATGCAAATAGAAAAAAAATCTGTACATTTGGATCCAAAATAAGTTAATCATAACTATCATAAGTACCAGTTTGTTTCGACGACTTTGACATGCTAAAAAAATATTATGTCATCTCTCTTAAACAGCTGTATTTTGTACATCAATTGAACCTTGGAAGAAGATAATTTGGCTGGTTAAATTATGTTTTTTTTTGTATATTTTTGATCCCAAGACCCCACGAGGACGGGATAACTTGGTTCTTTTAACTATTAGGAGACTATTACATATATAACTTTGCAAAATATTGTTACTATTTTAAGGCTGTTTATGATTTTATTGAGGAATTTGTTGAATGATTGTTTTAAAAATTCTATGCTTGGTTCAAATTTTATGGTAAAATTATGTTAGTAACAGCGGAGTTTAGTAAAGTGAGCCATTCCGATTGGTTGAACCTTGTCGTGAGGGTGAACGCTCGTGTTATGCGAGGGCTAGTCCACTAATCAGCTGTGCCCACTAATTATACCTGGTTAACTTAGATTATTATGATAAGTCTCAACTGAGGTAACCTAGAAAAGGTTTACAAGCACCAATTAGCCTTACACGATTTATTGTTGGTGGTATATGATTTTGAATCTTATTGCAACATAATTTATAAAAACAAGTGCGAGTCGGACTCGCGCACGAAGGGTTCCGTACCATTATCAATACAAATATTTATTTTATTTTGGTTTTAGTATTTGTTGTTATAGCGGCAACAGAAATACATAATCTGTGAAAATTTCAACTCTCTAGCTATCACGGATCTTGAGATACAGCCTGGTGACAGACAGACGGACGGACAGCGAAGTCTTAGTAATAGGGTCCCGTTTTACTCTTTGAGTACGGAACCCTAAAAATGTGGTCAGTGTCATTTATTCGTGACAACAACATGTACATGGACTGACATTAGCATATATAATACTTTTTTATTCAACAGTAACGGTTGCTAACAAAATGTATATATTTCAAACTAAAGGAACAATTCGGATTGCAGGAGTCCGCTGGATGCGGGTGGCGCAGGACCGGTCACTTTGGAACTCTTTGGGGGAGGCCTATGTCCAGCAGTGGACGTCTATCGGCTGATATAATGATGATGATGATGATGATGAATGGAACAATTTAAGAGATTTTTTGCCTGACTGAAACGGATTGTTCCTATAGCTCAGTCGGTTAGTAGGTATAGCGACGGGCCATGTATAATGTATGCCTAATAGTTGCCGGTGCATATCCAGCTCGTAGCATATTCTTATATATTTTTTTGTACTCGACGATTAAAATATGTGTATTAAGATTTCATAGAGAATACTGCAACGTCACTCTTTTCATAGTTGTAGTCCATGTTACTGTCGAAACAATCGAAATAACTACTTTTCGATACGCTCCAGACAACTGAAATAAATTCAACCAATCACGTGGCTGCTTTACTGAACTGTAATGAATTGGACCAATAGAATCGCTTTGATGTCGTACGCTCGTTGATGTCTTTTAAGATATCAACAAGCGTACGAGCGATGAGCTGCACTTCGTTTCAACAGTATCGAGTTTGTTTAATTAGTTCAGTTGACTCGTAGAAAATTAATTTTAATGAACTCGTACAAAAAGTATTGTTCACAATAGTGTTATTATCAAGCTTTTTAATCTCGTACCTTACTTAGGCCACTCAGCAAGCTTCGTGGCCTAAACACGGTACTCGACTAAAAAGCTCTCTATTATAACACGATTGTGAAAAATACTATTTTCCTATCATTTGAAAATGAGCAAATGATATCAATAAATAATAGTAAGTGCCAGGAAACGCTTTCCTTTCAGCATGGTACGAGTACAACGATGCAGTCGACGCCATATATGTTTACACTTTCGACTGAATTCCTTTGTGATAAGGCGAAAAATGTATATCTACATCTCTGTGGCGTTGACTGTACATATCGGCCTAGTCTTTTCTTGAGAAAGAAAAGAATGGAAAAGACTAACAATAATTACAATGAAGTAAGGTACCGGAAGGCGTGGCGTGGGTAGGCTGGTGGACAAGGTGGACATGATGACCTGGTAAAGGTCGCGGGAGTCCGCTGGATGCGGGTGGCGCAGGACCGGTCACTTTAGCACTCTTTGGGGGAGGCCTATAATGTCCAGCAGTGGACGTCTTTCGGCTGATATGATGATGATGATGATGAAGATAAAAAAAAGTAATTATTCAATTCAATTCATTTATTAATTCAGATAACAAGATCCATTATGTATTAGTAATATCCTTAGAAAGACAATGTTAGTAAATAAATTATCCATAAAAATAAATAAATAAAAATTAAAAATAAACATGACTAACACCACAGTTCGCTTCACTGAGTACCTACGGTGCATGAAACCGACTACAATGAAGTAAGTAATTATTGAATCAGCTCACAAAATTTTACTAAAATCGGTTGAGAAATGTGACCTATAGAGGAGAACAGCCGAACATACGAACATACGAAAGAATTTCGTTCGCTTCGCTCCCGCATTCAAAAATGTGAAGTTTCTGCTCATGGTTTTATCAACTAAGTCGCCCTAGAAAGTAGATTGAAAATAAAATTAATAATAAATTACATGCCTTAGGGCCCGGCAAAACTTTGCGGCGGCGGCGGCGCCGCACCGTAGACATGTGGCCGGGCCCTTAGTTTCTATCTACATTTACCTACTAAATTTTTTTTTCAGTATTTCTGTTAACGGTTTTGACTACAATAAGTATGTGAATAAAGCAATTGTATTCATAATCTTCTTAGTTTTATGCTACGGCTACATTATCGGGCGAAGATTCGTGTCGCATTTTCGCGATAAAAACTTCGTGTTTTTTCTACGGCAAACTCGAAACTTCTATCGGCTCAAATTAATTAAGAAAAAAAAAAGTTTTGAAGTGTAGCCACTTGCACAAACTTGGTCGCGACAAATTCTTTTGATGTGCCGTAGAAAACCCACAGCAGTCCGAACCCGAACACTGTTCGAGTTCGCTTGAATGATTCGCGTTTCACCGAATTGTTTGGCTATTACACGTCACGACAGGTCGAACATACTGAATGTCTTACACACAATAACTCTACGTACTTAATAAAATATTTTTAAAACCCTTTTTCAGGTTGGCTTCCAAATCCTTAACCTCTAGCTTGAATGTCAAAGTAATTTGCAACTGACGTGTGTTACGGTTTTAGACTAAAATAAAGTTGACATTTTTAGGTGTCTGTGTTTAAGTACTTACGGTTTCTGTCACCTTGTTTTGAGACTTATGAGACTTAGAGAATAGGGTGCAATATTGTATAACTCCTTAACTGAGACTGACCGTACTTTAGTTAAGGTCATGAACTGCGGCGACTTGTTTGTGTAGATACATAATTATAATGGTTTGTAAAAATGAGTCATGCATTTTAAAAGACTCCGAGTGTTTATTATAATTAAGTGTGAAAACATACTAGAAACTAGATGAAGGCATGACACCTAGGCTAGAATTCTGGAATTATAATTATAACTAATACCCGAGCTCTTTGTTTATTAGAAAAAAAAACAGAGAGCAAAAGTTAGCGTGGTCATCTAATATACTATTTAAAAAGTTGGATAAACGTATAGTTATTTATTGCAAATATTTTCGAAAATATACATTTTGGGTATTATGTTTGTCTGTTCAAGTTTTTACAGCTTATTTAAAATGTACGTTGTTAATTAGATAAAGCGAGCAACTTCGTTTCCTTTACTTTTACTCAAAAATGATGTGACGGGGTGATTGAGATGAAAAATACCAAATAAAGCGCCATCAACAAAATACTCTCTTTTTAAAATTAAAATTTTAATGACGAAACGTCCGGCGTCCTGCAAGAATTTTTAATCCTTTTAGAAGGACATTGGAAGTCTCTACAATTTACTAGTCTCTACAGCAGTGTTATAACCTGACAAGTGCCAGCACGTTACCGCAAGGGGCTGCAGGAAATGAGCCCGTACCAAGTGCAGAGCAAACCGAGTTACCTGCACTCGTGTCTGTACATTGTGGGGAGCGTCTTGATGAGAACGGCCCGATTGCCTTTTAAAATGACTTAAGTCACGGAATGTTGGGTGGAGTTAGGCTCTTCCGTACTATGATAGCTACGTTAGGTGTTACATAGCATATAAAGGAGGTTAGTTGAACGTGAGGGACAACAGACAACCTACTCGTATGTATGTGTGTCTGAGAATAGTTTGTTCAACGTAGGCAGGTGATTTTCTAATTCGAATCAGTATGGTCTAAACTAAATACCAAAATTAATCCTCACTTTAACTGTCATTAAAGGCTCAAAAATTTATAGAAAAGTAGTCATTAAGTATATACGAGTAATACCTAAGTTTGTGTAATTTTTATTTTATTTTTGCCGACTGCACTTTTTACACGATCTTCAATATAGAGAGGGTTCTAATGAGCGTCAACACATTTAAAGGGGTTTTTATTAAAATATGCAACTTTTACTTTTTTCTCAGAATTCTCTCTATGTCGGGATCAAAAGTGCTCATGATTTTGAACAGGAAAAACCAAAAAAAAAAACTAAATTCTGAGAAAAAAAGGTAATGTCGCACATTTGAGTGAAAACGCCCAAAGGTAAATAAGTTAAGTAAAATTAATGATCTTATTATTTTATATTTCTTATCAATCAGAAATCATCAAGCAGTAAGTATTCTGGAATAAAGAAGTTGTATGATAATATTAAAAACCTTAAAAAACCTAAAAAAAATTATACTGTGCTCTTATACATACCTAAATTTTCATCAAACCTATTGCAATTACAATTACGCAAAATGGCACATAATAAAAAATGCCTATTAGCGTAGGTAAGTTGTTAAACAAAAATTAACTCAGTGTCAGAAAACTAAGCATACAAATGATGTGAAAATGAACGTGTTTCACATTTAACACGTTCACGGACAGTACGGCCACAGGCGTAAATTGAGAACTTCGTGATACGACAATACGGCTGTGGCCGGTGATCTTCACCACGACAAAACTGCTAACCCGTCCACGTACGAAAAATTCTCATAGGATTATAATATAATGAAGCCGGGCATGTTGTGCCGTTTTACGCACATTAAAAATTTTCCTAGTGCCGCAGCAACAGTTTAAGGGGTCACCTCCATTTTAAATGAGGCGAATGACGCGTGCTGTGACACAACACGTCGGTAGACGTTACGGCTGTAGCCGTGCTGCCACAAGAGGAAGGTATGGGTTTGTTACAAATTACATACGTATTACATACATAGACAAAACAGCGGAGGCACAATATTTGACTTAACTGTAATGTAGCAGTACGTCCAAGGCCGTGAACGTGTTAAATAAAAAGAAAAAAATACTTTTATACAAATTGAATAGCTACTTAATTGTCGTCACAAATCATACGCTGAGTTAATTTTTGTTTAACAATCCACGCTAATTGGGTAGACAATTTTTAAATGCCCTCAAAATCTTTCAACTAGCCATTTTCGTGGACCCTGCTATTTTTACGTTCTGTGTTTTGTTTTTTACACCCATTGTTTTGTCCACGAATAAGTAAATGTTTTCTTTCTTTCTTTAATTTTTTGAGTGAGAATGAACCAATAGTACAAGCTTTGCTTAGTTTGGGACTATGTCAATTTGTGTAAGATTGTCCGCAAATATTTATTTTATTAATGTTAATTCCCTGAAATTTGTTAAATTCCACGAGAAGTCGCACAATAGCTAAACTGCAATTTACTCCACAAAAATACCACGTTTGAAAAGGCTGTAGTTTCCGGAAATTCACTAGAGCTGGTTACCGTTTTCCCGAAAGCCATGTAGCATCGTAAATCAGGTAAACTATAAAAAAATACCTCACAATAAAAATTGGCTTTTTATGACGCAAAAACTCGGTTGTTAAAAAATGTTTTGCTGCCCCAATTCGATGTTTGGTAAGGACTTTTTATACATGCTATATTTTAACCAACGCAACTAAATACGAGTAGGAAAGTAAAAACAAAAGTAAAAAGTAATAGTACATTACTATAAAGGGCGGGAAACGAAGGGTTGCAGGCCAAGTAGATATAGAATTTCTCAAACTTGCAATGAAATAAAAAGTAGTCAATTTGTTTTATTCGTACAACTAAATAATACGTTTCTGATAGCTGTCAGTGCTGTCACATCATAACCTATAATAAAATTGTGTCCCACATTTCTTACTAACAAATATCCCGTTTATTCCCTAAATTAAGTATAAGTTTATAGTTACATGAACATATATCTAACTATATAGACGAGGCACTACAACAAAGAAAACACTTAAATTTTTATGAAATTTTCATACGCCGTCATGTACCTAACTTTTGATTTCGGGGGCAGTAAATTATTCATGGCTACTTCTACTCGCAATTCCGGAGGCGTACAGTTCAATTCCATATCATTTTCGTCCGAACTCATTTCGAAATCGATGGCTTTAATATAAGAAAGTTTCAAAATAATTACGAACTATTGACAAATCCGGCCAACAAGAAAAGAAAACTTTTTTCAATTTACGCGCCAAACTTTTTTTTAACCTGTTTGAAGCAACGTTTTACCAGGTGATATTAACATTAGTCCTAATCTTTTTTTTTTTTTTTTTGAATGAATGCCAAGACGTTCTGTCACGATTTGACATTTATTAACAAAAGACGGTTGTTTTGCAGGCCTAGGTGTGTAAGGTTGTATGGAATTCCTTTACATATCATCTTATCATAGAAAGCTTTTTAGTTATAATATAACACGATTGTGAAAAATACTGTTTTTTATAGATAATGGTACGGAACCCTTCGTGCGCGAGTCCTGTTTTTTATACTAACTACGACGGTGGGAACAAGCATACCTACTGCCGGCCTTCTTTTTTTACTTGGGGAAATGCCTTTGCGTATCTCGCCCGGCCGGCGAAGCCAGGGCGGGTATATCGGACTCCTGGGAACCGCCCGGACTACCGACTTAACCCCACGGTGTTCCATCTCGTCACCATGGTGCCGGGTTACGGGCACGCCGAGGCACTCTTCCGCGACACCTACTGTCGGCCTGATGGCTAGCAAACACCGTAGCCTTTGGACGCTTGTCATTTCTGAAAATTGTTAGTGCGTTATTTATTTTAGGAATCGTTGTGTTGCCACCTAGAGATAAATGCCCGTCCCTCCGTCTCAAAACATCGTATCCTCGAAAGCTCTGGCGAGCACAACACTACATAATTTTTGTATTTATTTTCTCGTTTAATATAAAAAAAAAGTATGTAGTGTTGTGCTCGCCAGTAAATGCGTGACGCGAATGTATCGCACCGCTCACAACAATAAGATCATAATCCTTATATATAATAAAAATAAAAATAAAATAATGTTTATTTCATTTAACAAATAGGGTTCAGTTTAGAGTAAGGTTGAGGTCTCCTAGTAGGTATAGAGATACCTGTATCAGGAGATCTCGCTCTTCCAAAGATAGTGAGTACATAATAAAAACCTATAGTTAAATTTAACTTTAACGTAGATTTTCTAATATTAGAGTAGAATTTAAACTTATAGATTAAACAATCATACATTAACTTTCTTTCTTTTTATTACAGTATAAGAAACTAATGTGAAGCAGAGTGCGTGTGTGAGTGTCTGTACATGCGTATGAGTGTGTGTATGTGTGTGTGTGTGTGTGTGTGTGTGTGTGTGTGTGTGTGTGTGTGTGTGTGTGTGTGAGTGTATGTGTGTGTGTGCGTGTGTGTGTGTATGTATGTAGAGAGTGTTGAATGTGTTCAAGTGCGGGTGTGTGGTGGTTATCTTTAATCTTTATACAATGCTATTCAAGTTAAGACTTAATTTCCTATGTGAAGCAGCGCTTCAGTTTCATCAAAGCCAAGTCCGTTTTACCATTCTATAAGGACTCTTTTACAATCGTATGTTTTCAAAGAGTAAATATTTAATTTCTTGTTTACATTATTATAGATGCGAGCTGATTGTACATCGAATTGTCTTCTTGCAAAGATAGACTTACCGTAAGGCACAGGTACGATTGTGTTAATTCTTCTACGGTTAAGAGTAGAGGGGTCATAAGACAGTTTTTTGTGAGTCTTTAGCACAACCGAACCTATATATAATTTGCGCATACTTGGGAGTTCACATAGTTTAATTATACTTATAAACCATCTATTTCAGGCATCTAAGGCCCATAGTTTACAAATACCTTAAAGACTAACATAGATACAATTGTAAAAATAATATAAAATAGGTAATTACAGCATGTTGTAGGTATTGTAGTAAAAAGTAAAGTAAAGTAAGTAGTCAGGGGTAAAAACCTGTGTACGTATATTTTACCTCTGACTGTACTTACACTGCGAGTTATGTTAGCAGTGTTATTTAAATAATATAGTTGTATAGTTGCGGTCGTCTATAGGCACTAGCACCAAAATGGCGAGGAAGCGATTAGCTATCGACTATTTTCTCGCTCAAGAAACGAACGATTTCTTTATTGATAACACCATAGTTACAAATTAAATTATTAACAATTATAGATCCCGTGTTGCTACAAGAGGCATATAGTTGATCGCTGGCTGTTCACACTGACGGCGAGTAGGTACTATCTCTTCACTAGTTGATTGCAGCGATAAATCAAAGATAAAACTCGCTCAATGGTACTCGCTCAGAGATGCGCGCTTGGCAGGACTGCATGCTCGGCCGCCCCGCCCGAGCGAGTGGTGCGAGTAACCACCCGTCGCACTTGAACACCCGCTTATAGCCGAGCGACAAAACTATCGGAACTACACACTCGCTTATCGCTGTTCGCCAACTCGTTCCTAGTTTCTAGCTCTAATCGCTTCTCGCTCATTGTCGGCGGTGGGACTAGTGCCAGGTGGAGGTACCTCGACCAGGCAGGTTGCTCCAAGTATGAGCATGACGACATAATCCTGTACCTGTTTAGGCACTGCCCCGTTTGGTCCAGTGGCGCGCTTATAATAATCTGCTTGGCTCCAAACGGGAAACTTTTTAACGAGCTCCCTAACTGGACTTATTAAATGTTTACGTCAATTTAGAACCGATGACAATACAATTACAAAGTTTTGGGGAGAATTATAACTTAAACTAAACAAACAAAATCATGTATATTTTTTTGCCTGCGGCTATTGCCACATTTTTCGGGATGGAATCAGTATACGGTATTTTGCAGAATAGAATATAATAGAATAAAATAAATATACAATAAATGAGGCTGATTTTCAGTTCAACTAACATTAACCTAAGATATACTTATACAAAGACAGTTGCAGTGTACAGGCCACGCTATGTCCAGCGAAAACCAAACCAAAACCTGAGTTACAGGTACTAAATATATCCTACTCAAAATAACATGTTACCACAGAAACTTATTGAGACGCAGATCTAGGGTAAATAAATTTGATGTCTTGGTAGGTGGAGTATTAGGTACATTTATATATTAGTGCAGTTTCCTATTCACCTTCCGTACAGTGACCGGTTTCCCGTCCACGCTACGCCGTCAGAAACCCATCCAGATTCTGCATCTTCGGCCCATAGTTACCAGCGCCGCTGTCGTCAACGCTAGGGGAATGTTTTTGACAGCGGCATGTCGGTAACCTATCGCAATCACTAAATTTAATTTCCCAACTAGGTATATCGTTTGTCCGAATTTTCATTTGGGCAAAAAGTCAATTATCTCGAAAACCCAAAAGCTTTAGAATTTTGTTTGTATACTTATCGCGTAGTATCCATTGGGTTAGGTTAGGTTTGTCTTATACTCATCCTGAAAATGTCATGGCTCCAGAGAAAAACGGCTTTTTAGGACAAATGACAATTTTTACAAACGATACAGTTGGTAAAACATTTTTAGTGATTCATAGAGGTAACCTTCCATGTATTTCAGAGGGAGGCCAGGTCCCCTAAAACCTCCCGCCATGTCCTGATAACCCTGAATATAGTTCGTTTGTAGTAAGGTAGAAATATAAAATAATATTTCTTCGGAATAATATGTGGCGTGCATTTTGTTTGTATTTTCAGTATTCAATTTTATCGCACAACACAATGTATAGTAGGTATTGGTCTCAATTTGGTTCAACACTTACGCATTCCAATCGCGTTTGAGTGTGTTTAGCGCGCTCGCTATTATAAAGTATATTTAAAGAATATTATTTGATCATAATGCAGTAACATCGTTGTTTAAAAAAAACATGTCCACATTCAGCCCATGCTAGCGTTTTTTTTTTGTATGCAGGCGTGCAAAACATTTTTAAGAAACGTTATTATTAAGACAAAATAATTATAAAATTAACAATTTACAAAGCAATGTCATAGAAAACCAAAATTACTATAATATGGAATTAAAACAAATATTTCTATCTCATATATTTTATATAATAATAAAAAAAACCGGCCAAGTGCGAGTCCGACTCGCGCACGAAGGGTTCCGTACCATTATCTATAAAAAAACTATTTTATTCTGTGTGTTTAGTATTTGTTGTTATAGCGGCAACAGAAATACATTATCTGTGAAAATTTCAGCTGGAACTATCACGGTATTAGGTATTAGTGAGATACAGCCTGGTGACAGACAGACGGACGGACGGACGGACGGACAGACGGACGGACGTTCGGACAGCGGAGTCTTAGTAATAGGGTCCCGTTTTACTCTTTGAGTACGGAACACTAAAAAATGATAACAATAATTAAAGAGAAAGGAAAATAAAAGTAAATAACATAATACGTCGAACACAATCTCAATATTTTTTTACACTATAAAAGCTGTGGCTTTTCGGTGAAGGAAAACATCGTAAAGAAACCGGTCCAATCCCAAGGTCAAGGCAGTCGCTTTCGTAAAACTAGTGCCTACGCCAAATCTTGGGGTTAGGTGCCAAAGCAGGTCCCGGGTTCGTGTAGAGCACTTCCGGAAAAAACGCTAGGTTGATGATAAAATCATCTGCCCAGAAGCCAGGTTGTCAATTTGAGTCAACCGCGTGGTTCCCCGCCCGCCCAGTTCTAGTGTCAGAACATGCACGCCAATCGCATTGAAGTACAATTGACAACATTAATATGATTGATTTCGCTAGAAAATGTTTTTTTAAGCGGCTCGTGTTTTTTTTGATTTCTCCCTAAATTTTAATTTTCATTCAGAAATATCAAATTGAAAAGTAGCGAATTCCAGAAGGTCGTAACTAAATTATAACGTCAAAATTACGGCTCTGTATGGCAGCTTGTACGGTCGACGCCAAAAATATGTTTACAGTTTTCGTCTTATTACAATGGAATAAGGTGCAAAAGTGTAAACATATTTTTGGCGTCGACTGTACACGTTTCATATGACAGTCGTAGTATTGACGTCACACACGGCTTAAACCACATTTATACAATTTATACATTAAATCTGAAAACTACTTTATTACGTTCAGGTAACATAATTACCGAAATGGTTTTCGAATTAGGCATCATTACATAGTTTGAAATGTTGTCAATTGGTATGCTACATTGGTAAACCAAAATAAGACCCCGCACGTACCCATATAGCGAAATAAACATTTCCACCATGTTGCTATAAATTGACCGAGCGAATGGAAACAGAATTGAAATAAATTCAACTCAATTCCTTTTAAAACAGGAAAGGACGTCAAACAAAATTTACCCAAGCAAACATATGTACCACGGTTGGCATTTCATTATTTTCACCATTTACTTCACCTTTCAGCATTTGTTTTGTCAGTCGACGGTGTAATCATTCATTCACGGTTAAAATCACTCGTTCAATCGCAAACGGTTTCAGTTATTCAGTAGTTTCATTGAAATCCCTGGTTACATAACTTGATTCAACATTTCAAAGTTTCAATGTGCTTTACACGGAAGTGATACTGATATACCTATAATACAACATGGCCATATGAATAATTATGAGAACGAACAGTTTAGTAATAGTTAATGTACAATATTTAAAACAAGTGTGTTTGCAGACAAGAATTTATTTAACAATTTCGTCCGACATATTCGTTGGTGATTTTTAGAGCTGCTTCGAGGCACGAATAATAATTTTTTGAGAATATTAATTTAAACAGGCTAAAGTTGGTAAATATATTTAGCTTCAATATTTCAAAAATTAAAGTAGAACTAAATATCCATCCACATAATGATATATGTATTGAATAAAGTAGTAAGTAGTATATTTTTTGTATGTCACTATCTTATATATTTGTTATTTATTCTCTATATGTAGTGTATAATACATTTGTTTATTTTTTCTCTTCACATATTCGTAACAGAAATTATCGGACTTTTTTCTTTGCACCTTTTACAAGTCTCTGTTTAGCCCAATGGTTAGCTGGTAGAGAATGCTAATTGGCATTAAGCTCGCCATTTGTACATTTTTGTATTTGTGCAATAAAGTTGAAATAAATAAATAAATACCTACACGTCACATGGTTGATAATTCCTGGTTCCTTCTGTGAAGGAAAACATCGTGAGGACTCCGGTCTAGTCACAACAAGGTCTTGTTTTCCCTCTGGTTTGGACCGTCAGATGACAGTCGCTTCCGTAAAACTAGTGTCTACGCTAAATTTAGGGTTTAGGCGCCAAAGCAGACCTCGGGTTACTTTAGAGTACCTACAACCGGGAAAACGCAAGTATTCCAAAGTCTACATTTAAAAACGTGTTTTAAGTATAGGTACATAGAACTGTCTGCTCTTAACGCGAAACTTAAACCTTACGCAATTCTATTACAATGGCGTCATGTATTACCATAATCGTACCTCTCAAGATTTGAATCTATTTGCTCGAATAAAATTTCTCAAAGTATAATAATGTTGTATATTTAACGTTCCAAAAGTGAATTTTGAAGTTCCATCTCACTTGGTTTAGGCACAAAAAAAAACACTTAAGCATTATTTATCTGTATAATTTATTTTCTATTTGATTTTTAATTACGATATTTTAGTTATAATTGTGTGTTACCTAATTAAGCCGATACTTTTATTCCTAACTCGTCATTTTTTAATTTTGTCCTATTAACTGTAAATATATCAAACTGCAATGTATGCTAAGCTATTATATTATTATATTATGCGCTAAGGTAAAAGTCCACTTTGTAATGAAATAAACTTGATGACCTAGTCTGCAGTTATTGTCGACGCTGACACTGCAATACCCTACGTGAATTAAATATGTTGAAAGATAATTAGTTATTTATGTCTTTGATGTGTATGAATTTAATTTGTATAATTGCTTTTCAATTAGTATATATATATTTGCCTGAGATACAGGATAATCCTAGTTCAGGCGCATTTAATAAATTTCCCTAACATGTAACAGTTTTAAGCACAATGTAACATTAGCAATAAGGTTTTTTCAATAAATTATTCTTATTCTTATATAGCATTTTTTCTAGCTTGATTAGAATGACATACGCTGCCAAACTCACATAATTACTTACTGTTTTCACTTTAGCTAGACCTTTTATTAACTGATTCGAGACCTGTAGGTCGATCACGTAACGCATTGTACGAACGTCGGGTAGGTCTAACTGTCACTTTTTATATGGAAAATTGACAGTTAAATCGAACCGACGCGCGTTCGGAACGTTACGTGTTTACCCCTCTGGCCCCGTAGCATGGATGGCGTTATCACGCGATAAGTGATAGGATAAGCGCGTCGGCTCGTTCTATCGAACGGTGTCAGCCAGGGACGGATGCTCTATCCTGTCACTTGTCGCGTGATAAGGCCATCCATGCTACGGGGCCAAGGTCTATATTATAAAATCCGCATATTGGAAGTGATTTAATTTTTACAAGCAATATTTGTCCCTTGGAAAAAATATGAATTTCGCTTACCAATACAAACTGATATTCTATTATGAAGTGACATCTTTGATTCTAATCAAGCTAGAAAATGTCCTATATTATAGTTTATACAGGGTGTTTGGTGGTTAGGTGTAAAGGTTTAAGGAGGTGATAAACGAGGTATTTTTGATAATTTCTAGCCATATATGTCTCAGACGAAACTTGCTATTTTTTTAATTGATTTTTTTAGAATTTTAGAAATATTAAATTAGCCCTTAACTCAGAGATTTGGGAAGCGATGTGAATGACTAATACCTCTTAAGAAAGAACAATAAATAGGCATGTTTTAAAAATATTTGAACAATAAATTATGGCACATTAAAATTATGCTTTTAGAAACCATAAATACAAATAAAAGTAGTTTTGTTTGGTCCGACATACATTAAATTATCGGAAACAAAAGATAGTGTTTACAAACTAACGCATATTCGGGCACTATTATATAAGACAATTACTATTATATAAACGAACGACCGCCGCTTGACAGCCGCATACCTGAACCACTAGGCTACCGTAGCTTCAATCTTGTCAAAGTAATTATAAACGAAATACCTAACTATCCTGCTACGACTTATATCTTAAAAACGTCATTTAAGTTAAAACTTCGCACTAAAGAAGTATGACGCTCGGAAAGGGGCCAGGGGTCGACAAAAACATAACTTCATTGCTTCAATTTGCATAAGAAAAGTTTCTTTCACTGAACTATCGTTACCGCTCGGCCAAAGTTAAAGTAAATAATGCAGTTTTAGAAACATTACTACAGGTATTTAAGGCCGGAATACCGGTGTTATTTTCATAAAAAATACAGGTAATAAATTTTGGTATCTCGCTTATTCATCAGCGTCATTACCTAAATGCAATTTAGGAAAACCAAATAATATTGTGAAGTGTTATTTTAAGAACACCTGCATGGTGTGGGTGCCACTCGATCGGCTGCGACGATGTTGCAGGCCGAGACGGAGATGGCGGGACGGCCTGGACGCATTTCGTTACGATTGGCTAGAGATTGCTCAAAGCCGTCGAGTGGAAGTCGAGAGGCGAGGCCTCTGCCCGGCAGTTAGACACTCTATAGACACCGAAAAAACACCGTTATAAGTCCCTTATATTAGTGACGTAGCTGTCACGTCAACAGGCTAATTAACAGCGATAGTTACATAAGTCTCCAATCGATATGACAGACTTCTTTTCGTTAAGACTTCACTCACTTGATCTCGCTAATTATTCCCGTCCCACGACCATCATAAATTGAACAAAAGTACATATATATTATATGATTGAGTCGATTCTTTTGTTAATTACTGTTAATTTTATCATTAATGGCATAATGTACTATAATAGACTGCCCGTAACGGTTAGAAATGCAACTCCCACGGTCGCATTTAAGAAGAAGCTACGCAAGTGGCTACTAGATTTAACTCTGTACAGTGTCGAGGAGTTTCTTTAACTACCGTGTACCTACATAACTAATGACAGTAATGACATACTTAATTACTTATTATTCTCAAATTTGACTTGTAACTATGGTGTTATCAATAAAGAATTGTATTGTATTTGTATTGTATTGTACTAACGTGCTACAAAATAAAGGTATCACACAAAAACACAAACACACAAGTACACTGAAAATAAAAACAAAGTCTTGAAGCAATAGGTACATCGACAGTTATTTTCAGTGATATTGGAAATAGGGCGTGTTTGTCAAATAATAGATAAAACCATGTAGATTAATGTGACGTAAAATAATAGTCAAACTAATGTGAACCTTAATCAATTCATTGTAATAACGTGCACGTGACCCGGGCAAAAGTTTAGATACCGTCTGCATGACATTAAGTAATTTCCCAAGACATTAGCATAAAATCAAAACTTATACGTCTTACGTGTACCTAAAATCTAACTGAAAATTAGCGAGCATCTAACACGCAAAATCTGCATTGCAAAATCTACCGAACATGCGGTGTCACGTTCTCTAACGCTTGACGCTCAACGTTTTCTAAGCACCTCAAAATAGAATTGAACAATAAAAATTAAACCTCTATTCCATGCTAGACTAAGCACAAAGCAATCCCTAGAAACCCTAGCCCACTAAAGCCCCCAATATTGTCTGAAATATGAAAACTAAGCATGAATTCTGAGAAAATAACAGTGTCGGATAAATCTTTAGGGCGGGTTTGCAATATTGGAATACCAACAATATTTGCAGGGTTGTATATATTTGTATTCAACTCGCGTTTATCAATATGCAAAGTTTGTGTCTGCGTAGTAACAAGTTAGGTTTTTTTGATGAATATTAAGACGCACATACTGGATCTCTCATGCTGCGTGAGATGACGCCAAAAATTGCGTTGATTCAGTTCATATACATATACTCTGTGAAACATTAAAGATAGGGTTTCAGTAAATTTATCGATTATTTACGTGATCATACATCATTATAATCGTACTTAGCATTACTGAACACGTTAGATTATACCATACGAATAAAGCGAGACACGCAAATTGTTATGGCATCTGAGTTTCTGTAACATACAAAAATTCAATTAGTGAAAATCGAATTCTGGGGCAAATTAGTCATCCCTATAATACACTGATTCTATGTGTTGACTCAATTCAACGCACACAACTTCCACCATTAGTATGAGAATCTGTACGTCTGAATCACTTTTTTTACTTTCCTAATTTTACTCCCGAAAGATAAATCATCCGATCCGCCCCACCCCCTGTTTTTGTGGCCCGAATAATTGCGCGCCCCGTAATGGACAAAAACCCGCATTTCTTACATGTGGGTTTACGTTTAAAGACTTAAATAGAGCCCTGTGTATAAGTACTGTGGTTAAAAGATACCCGACATTTGCGTATTCGAAATTAACTAATCCTTTTTTTCAAAAAAATTCAAAATTCAAAATCATTTATTTGTAAACATAGGTATATGGATGGTCAAAGAACTTAAAATTATGTACCACTATGTTTTGCCATATGGCATACAAATACTTATGAGAAGATGGAGCAGCATGCATCTAATTTAGAGTAAGTATTATATTATTATAGTTCACAATCTGTAAAATATTCATTCAGTGAATAATAGGCTTTTTTTACTAAAAGGGTAAACAGGCTTTTTTTGAATTCTATTAAATCTTCTACTTTGCATAGATTTTTTGGCAATTTGTTATAGATTTTCGGTGCCATTCCGAAAACACTTTTAGCAAGAAGACCCGTTTTTATTGATTCCGTAAATATTTTATGACATTGGCGAGTACTGTTAAAAACAGAAAACTGATGCATATTGTTTTTAACGTAAACTGCGGTCTCGAATATGTAGAGGCACGGTAGTGGAAGTATGCTAAGTCTGATAAAATGCGGTTTACAAGATTCCGTTGATGGTATTTTACATACTGATCGTAAACATCGTTTCTGTGCTTTAAAGGCCATTTCTCTGTCTGTGGAATTGCCCCAGAACATGACACCGTATCTTAAAGTCGAAGTAACATACGCGTGATAGGCGGTTAGAACAGCTGGTTGACTTACTATTTTACTAAGATTATATAATGCATATGAGAATTTGTAAAGTTTTTTACATATAATGTCAATCTGATCTTTCCATGTCAACTTATTATCTAAACTTAATCCTAAAAACTTAGTAAGGTCTGATTCGTCAATTTGGTGGTTTTTGTATGTCACGGTGAGATTTGGTATTCTATCAACTCTTTGCTTGAATTTCATTATCTTAGTTTTATTTAAATTAATGCATAAATTATTCGTATTCAACCATGTAATTACTGTGTCAACTGCTTTGTTAATTTCAATCTGTATTGTTTGTGTATTATTTCCAGTAAATATTATTGTACTATCATCGGCGAACATGATCATTGAGTGCTCAGTAGTCAATGGCAAATCATTAATATAGATAAGGAAAAGCAAGGGGCCTAATACACTGCCTTGGGGCACTCCGTATTTTATTTCTTTAAAATCAGATGATACAGATATTTCAGTCTTTGATTTAGTACAAATTTTATTTATTGTAACCATTTGCTTTCGTCCGGTTAAATAAGATCTAATTAAATCGTGAACATTACCACGTACGCCATAATTATATAATTTATTTAACAAAATGTTATGATCAACAAAGTCGAAAGCCTTCGACATGTCCATGTATAAAGCAACAGCGGGTATTTTTTTGTCTAGCTCCGTCATAACTTTTTTTAAAAGATCATAAATTGCCATATTAATGGACTTGTTTTTTCTGAAACCTTTTTGTTCTGCTGCAAATAAGTCGTGAGTCTCAAAGTATTGGTAAAGGCTATTGTAAATAACTTTCTCGATAATTTTCGAAAAGATTGATAATAGGGCTATTGGTCTGTAATTATTCATATTTTCTTTGTCACCCTTCTTAAATAGAGGTTTCACTACGGCTGTCTTTAATATTTCAGGAAAACTACCCTTTTCAATACATAGATTTGTAATATAACTGATTACTGGTGCTATTATATGCGCTACTTTTTTTACAATTTTGCATGAAATGCCATCGAAACCAGTACTAGGCGTATTTTTTAATAAATTAATTATAGTATGAATGTCATGAGGGCATGTGGGTTTCATAAAAATGGAATTAGAGGATTTAAATGTCATAGTAAGATTATTTTTTGATATAGAATTAGGATTATTAGATATGATGTCAGCATTGTTATTTGATGTAACTTGTTCAACAAAGTGCGCGTTAAATGTTTGTGCGATAATCTTCGTGTCATTTATTTGTATACCGTCATGTTTTATGGGGGTAATATTTTCCCTCAAGTAGGTAGTTTTTGATTTTTTTATGATATTACATGTAGCTTTACATTTATTAGATTAGTTTTTAATGTAATAGTCATTTTGAGACTTTTGCGTGAGTGATATAATTTTTTTAAGTCTATTAGAATATACTTTTAAGTAGTTTTTGTCCCGTGTATTAGGAGAGAGTCTATATTTCCAGAGCAAATTCCTTTTTTTCCTACAACAAATTCGAATACCATTAGTTATCCATTTCGGTTTTTTAAAAGTTGATATTTTGTATCTGACAAGTGGAAAACATAAGTTATAAAATAATTGAAAATCATCGATAAAACATTCGAAAGCCTCATTTGGGTTGTTAGCCATATACACACTATTGAAGTTAAGACTTTGTAAGTATTCGACAAACTTTGTTATATTTTCTGCGCTATAGTCTCGTTTTTTTATATACCAGTATGGCAGTAGGTAAGTTTTTTTAACTGGGCATTTCAATATCTGGGCTGTGTGATCAGAAATTGCCAAATCAATCACTTCTGTTTTACCACCTCGTACATTATGCAAAATGTTGTCAATACATGTTTTACTTTGCAATCGCGTAGGTTCTGTTATTCCTAATCTTAAATTATAGCCAAGTACCAAATTTTTGAATTGTAGAGAGTGTTTAGTTCTCTTTAATGTATCGATATTGAAATCGCCGCAGACAATAATTTTCTTGCTTCTATAACATATCTTAGAAAAAATTATGTTTAATCTATTTAAGAATATATCTATAGCACAATTATCAAGCTTAGGAGGTCTGTATACACAAATTACAATAATTTCATGTTCCTTCAGTTCAATAGCCGAGCATTCAAATACATTTGAAATGGAGGTGGATAGAACATCTGTTAAGACTACGTATTTATGGCAATTTTTGACTAGAATACAAGACCCTCCATTTCTGTTTTCCCTAGAGTAACAAGTTGCTAAATTATAGTTTGAAATTAAAAGTTGTTCTTCGTCCCCTGGCTTCATATTGTGTTCTGTAATGCAGATTATATCGATTGGTTTTTCTGAGCTTCTCAATTCTTCCAAGTGAACATTTAAGACGTCAGCTTTATGCACCAATCCGTTTATATTTTGATGAAGGATGAATAAGTTATTATACACGAAAAAGCTCGCAAGGTGCGCTATTTCTGTTCTCCTTTTTATTCTCCAAATTATTAGTCCTATTTGAATCGACTGCGCCATTATGAGTCCTACTTAAGATGGTATTATCCTCTGAGGCTGAAGAACAAACTTTTGAGGATTTCGGCGTTGGCGAGTTGTATTCAGCTCCATTGATGTATAGCCGGTTGTTCCTTATTACCGCAAACTGTCCTTTTCGACGCGCGATTAGAAGGTGTTCTCTTAGAGATTTTCTTTTTTGTAAGGCTTCGCCGTCTAACATTTCGGAGACTCCATAACCAGTGTCTTTGAAGCACATTTTATTTTGTAGGACATAGTTTGTCATTCGCTTACTTATGAGCTCCACTTCAAGCGGGCGACGTTTTCCTTTTTTTCCAATACGCTTAGCCGATTCGATAAAACCGTTTATATTTATATTTAATAATTCATGAAACATGTTGTCGATGCGGTGGAATAAAGATAATTCATTTTCTCCATAATGTTCGTCTAGACCGTAAATAACAAATTTCTTTTCAGTGTCGATACTTTTTAAAGTATAGTCTGAGATATTTTTATTTGAAATGCATGATTGTAGTTGATCCATTTCGCTTTTTAATTTCAGGTTTTCGCTTTCTAGAAAATCAATTCTCAGCTGGGTGTCCTCTAATTGTTTTGTCAAAAGTTGCTGGTTTTCCTGTAGGTTGTTGAGCTCTGAAGTAAAGTCATGCCTTAATTTACTAATAGCCGTGTTTATTTCCGAGTGTATAAGGTGTTTCATTTTGTCTATTATAGTATTGTTATTTTTTTCCAGTTTCGAATCGAGCAGTAAGCCTATTTGTTCTAATAAAGTGAGAGTTTGCTGTGGCATTGAGTGTTGTTGATGTATTCCGACGGACCCGCCGGACCCGACGGTGTCATCAAAGAGGGTTTTCTGTGTCTCGTCTCCTAATAAGTTGTCTATAGACATATTATTAATTGCCATATTAGAGTCTTCGAGTGATGTGGTCTCCAATTGTTTAGGGAGTGGATTGTTGTCGTTTTTTCTTCGTGTTGTAACATTTGTACACGACGGACAGCGCCAGGAGCATTCGAGTTCCCCTATATTTTTGTTATACAGCGACTTCGACATACCAACACACATAAAATGGTATGTGCTTTTACATAATACGCATCTCAGCATCTCAAGACTGGTAATAATTGGATTTTGACACGCTAAACAACTCATTTTTGTGATTTATAAGCGATTAAACTTTGCAAATCTAAAATCTAGGCCTATTTTATTGTTCACTTCCCGATAACAATGGGAATGGGCGGAGACGACTGATGGATGGGTTCTTATCGAAGCAAAAGTGTCAAAATATTGCTTTCTCGTTCAGTCCTACGCATTCGGGTTTGCGCGCAAGAAAGACAGGAACTGCGTGGTGCTTCCGATTGCCAATAGAGGGAGCAGTTTTCAACACCGATTTTCTATCATTAAATATGGATTTTGCTATTTAATTTAATGTTCACTTCACTTAAGATTGAAATATTTTGAATAGCTCACTATCCTCGATATATTTGGTAGAAAGGCACTTAAAGCAAAATAATTGCACTTATTTTTCTCATCGAATATCTTAACGATCCAAGTTTAGTTCAGTTCAAACGGTCGACACTTTGTTTCAGTAATTTAGCACACGAAAATACTGTACTAAGTCTTTAATTCACTTTCACAGATAGTTCATAGTCATAATTCGCCGTTCCGGCCATTATTTACTTCAAAATACACTTTAAAGTATTTAAAACGCAAGTAATTCGCGGATCAGCTGTTTACATAGACAGCAGCGCCATCTTCTCCTTTTGTACAAGTATAACTTTGAACTGTGGTAATTAGCGAAGGTTCCAAATTTATTTCTCAAATCAATATAGGACTTACGAAGATAAACTTATTTAGTGATAATAAAAGAGAAATGGACATGTGAAGTAACACTAATATTAAAAATAAAATGTCTTACTTTTTGAAACAGATGGCAATCAATATATAATACAAAGTAGGTGTTGGGCGAATTAAACATTTACAACTACTATTATTCAAAATCACCTTTTCAAAATACTAAACATAACTGAAAGTAACACAAAAAATAAAACAAAAATAGCGATGCATTTCGGCCTTAAAACTCTTACAATTTCAACTACAACTTCAATTTGTCTGAAGTTTCTGTAGGTAATTCACAAACCTCCGAAATACATTCAAAAATGCATGTAAAATCCTAAGTGCCTTCAGCTAAAGAGTAGATAAGCAAGTTAAGAACATCCCATTGCATAAATTAACCCAAGATACGATGGTAGGGCCGAAATTCCCTTCCAAATATCTTTCATCCATGATTATGCGTCAGTTTCAAAAACAACCCCCTTTCAGAGCTGCGGAAGTTTTCGTAAGCCCGCACCTCGAGCCTTTGAGCTTTGGGCCCAAACTTGCAGAATGTAATTATATGAAAACGGACCTATTCATGTTTTCGAAAAGTTTTGCTGCCTTTTTAAAAGTCCATACAAAATTGAGAAGCTTAAAAATATGTAAGTCAGCTATGGATATATGGATCCAGCACCGTAATGCGTGACTGTGTGTACCTAATTTAATTGTATTTGAAAATTTTGACTTGTAAAATGTACTTTTACCAATAAAAATCTGTATTTTGTTAATATGGTGGTAACTTAGATATGAAAAATTGAGGTATTTATATATATTTTTTAAAGCAATAATAATAGGTAAAACTACACGTGAATTCGAAAGTTTTTAAGTATTTGCCAAATCAAGGTTGGTAATGATTTTTTCAACGTCGTTGCATCCGTCGCTCGGAAACTTAATTTATGCTTATTTAAATACTTGTCTATATTGCACGTAAAAACAAATTAAGCTGCTTTAAATAAGCTTTCAAATGCAACGACCGCTAATTGAAGCCTTAACTAGCCAGTCAATAAATACTTCAGCAGTACTAGAAAATAGTTTGTACCAATTAAGTACGTCAATTAAGGCACACTTCTATGTTTTCCTATTTCATTGCAATTTTTTTTAAGTAATTATTATAGGTATGAACTTTATTATTATTTTTGATAGCCAAAGTTCTCTTACGCATATACATTTTTTATTGTAAAGAAGCTCACAACAGTATTAGAGGAACAGTAAAAGGTAATAAAGGAGGATTATTTAAAGCATGTCTTAACCGACGTAGCTATTTAATAGATATCATCTTACGGCGATTAGTATGGGATTGTAATAGCTGTCTTTTCATATACAATTTGACATATTTATATGGAAAAACTGTCACCTCTAGTCCTATTTTAATCGGTACAATCCGTTTACATGACAGTTGGTTCCAGCTAGGTCCAAATGAAATGAAATGAAAATAAAATGAAATATGTTATTGATAACATAGTAATAGGTCATAGGTAGGCCAAACCTATAGTAAACGGGTTAAACATAAATTATTTTAGAGATGCTCACCTTATTACGCTGCCTAGAGGAAATTTCAACACGTTACAATGACAACTCGTGATGTTAACCCTTAATTGGATAGTAGGAGTATATTTCCCAATCACATTTTACGGTTCTCTAATCGCTCTGAAGGGGGCTGGATCCCACTTTGTGTCAAATATAAAATGTATATTAATTTGTCTATAATATACCTATACCCAAAACTAAAGACGAGAAACGAAACGCAATTTTTTTTCCTGAGGATGTCAAAGTGACAACGTCAGTTGAGTGCTGCCAAAACATGGTAAATTCGAGAAAAATAAGTAAAAAAAAGCGGCCAAGTGCGAGTCGGACTCGCACATGAAGGGTTCCGTAAAATAAATTGCGGTTTACGATTTATGACGTATTAAAAAAAAAACTACTTACTAGATCTCGTTCAAACCAATTTTTGGTGGAAGTTTGCATGGTAATGTACATCATATATTTTTTTTAGTTTTATTATTCACTTATTTTAGAAGTTACAGGGGGGTGGGGCACACATTTTACCACTTTGGAAGTGTCTCTTAATAGAAACCTCAATATCATTTTTGAAGACCTATCCATACCACGTATGAGTTTGAAGAAATTTTTTTTTTGAGTTTCAGTTCTGAGTATGGGGACCCCTAAAACTTACTGTTTTTTTTCGAGTTTTGTGTGAAAATCTTAATGCGGTTAACAGAATACATCTACTTACCAAGTTTCAACAGTATAGCTCTTATGGTTCCGGAAAAAAGTGGCTGTGACATACGGACGGACAGACATACAGACATGACGAATCTATAAGGGTTCCGTTTTTTGCCATTTGGAACCCTAAAAACCGGCCAAGTGCGAGTTGGACTCGCGCACGAAGGGTTCCGTACCATTATCTATAAAAACGGCAAATGGGTCATTGTCAGTCACAAAAACAAAAATCATCTTTCCGGTGGTCAATAGTTAAGGGCTTACGCTCACATGTAATATGTTTTTATCACAAAGAATTATAGAAGGGGCAACGCCGTTTATGCGGATTCAGAGTTCAACCAAAAATTAGGCTTTATAGCCCTTAACTTTGGTAATGTCCACCGAAAAGACGCGAACCTAAATCTGACAATGACCCAAATAAATCACGTTTGTTGTATGGGAGCCCCCCTTAAAATAATATTTTATTTTGTTTTTAGTATTTCTTGTTATAGCGGCAACAGGAATAGTAATCTGTGAAAATTTCAAATCTCTAGCTATCACGGTTCTTGAAATACAGCCTGGTGACAGACAGACGGACGGACGGACGGACGGACGGACAGCGAAGTCTTAGTAATAGGGTCCCGTTTTACTCTTTGAGTACGGAACCCTAAAAAATCATTCTATCGCGAAAAAAACAATTTTTTTTTTAATTATTATTATGTTATAAGTGATATTTTTTTGATTACTTTAGAATTTCAGTGTTATTTGCAAGTTGAAAATTTGTGGGAAATATTATACGTTTTTCCGCTACAGAAATGATAAATTAACTGAATGGGTAAATTAACGTTACCACCCATCATCGCATCGCAAATTCTATAAAATGATCTATATTATATTTAATATGCCGTTCCCAGGAATATTCCTGATAAGTATAGGGGATATTCCCAGCTCGAGAATATTCCCGGGAACGGTACACTTCTACTCCCGTGCTAAAAGCATGATCGTTCGAGCCGGATAATGCGCAGGTGATCACGTCGCCTGTTTATTAAAACTTGGCAGCCCACTACTGCCGCGTTCGCGCCGTAAACCGCCACCGTAATTACCGCACATGCGAACATAAAAAATGACGTAATAATACGCCAGCCACATAAATTCCCAAAACGGTATAAAGTAAAGGGCGGGAATAAAAATGGGAAAATTCCCGCGGTCGTCCCTCGTAAAACCCCTATGTGTACGTACTAGCTTTCATGGCCTTGTGCTTATATTATGCTTTTCGCTATTATTATTTTTACACAGAACCAAATGTTAGAGACTTGCAGGGTTTATGCAGGTGGGATAAAACGAGTGCTGTCAGCTTTGTGCACTTTGCCGAATTGATATAGTCTTATATAACACGAGTTTATGAATTCATGGCAGTCAACAGGCGTCTCTTGGTTCATCGCTTTTGCGCGCTCATTCTGCGTAGAAAACGAACAAAAATATAAGTGAATCCAATTTAGTGACTTGATAATATTCATATACATAAAGTTAAAGCGAGTTAGATGAAACTGTCTTTAAAATAAGTTCAATTGTTGCTGATTTACAAACATGACGAACGATCACCAAAATATGAATTTTATGACCAGAAGTTGGGCATAGTAACTGCATATTAACAATGAAACGGACATTCTTACGTTTGAACTGTATTGTTTGAAACGAAAGCTATAAGTCAAATTTCATACTCTTCAAATGATGTTGGTGTAATTCCTACAAGGTCTAGTTTTCCCTCTGGGTTGGAAGGTCAGAGGATAGTAATTTTCGCAAAACAAGTGCCAACGCCAAGCCTTGGGATTCGGTACCAAAGCAGACCCACGTTCTTTTGTGTACAGCTAGGAAAATGCTAGTAGGAAGATGAGATGTGCCTCATAGGCGTTAGTTTGTAAAATAAGCTATAGGTACCTACTAGACGCGCGGCGTCAGGCGAGTATTGAAACACTCACGCCTGCACAATGCACATACTTACTTCTTACTCGTATCACTCCTAGTCGACTCCAATGTTTGTCTTTAAGCGTGTTCCGACGCCATGTTGAATGGACGTTGTCACTGTAATCTCTGTCACTTCGAATTGGTGCCACTAGTCGGGAATGATTGGCTGAATTACCCGGACAAGGCGTTGGCAACCGAGCAGAAGTAATAACGTAACCCTAACTGAATCATTGAAGATTCAGTGTACGGGACACATAGTTCGTAGAACTGGATTAATTCAGGAGGTATTCATGAGAGCTTGTGATAATTGTGGCAGTAGTTAAAACTAATTCTCTAACAAGGCAAATAGCGATCGCAGTATAGACGAGAGCACTAAACTCAGATAAACTGTATCTAGGACACTTAAACCTGTCGCTCCACACGGAAAAACAGTGCTGTGATGACTTTTTCTCTTTATCGCATGCTCTTTGAAGCTTACTAAAGTTATTGAGTCTCACGATTTATCATGAACTGACACTAAAACAATAATGGGTGTTGCACAATCAATAAACAAATGTTTGACAGATAAATAACTACTACCTTAGATATTTCTTCTTAGGTTCCTTAGTTATAAAATAAGTAACATTACAATGACCGATTCATAATCTATTCAATAACTCAGAACGATTAACTGTTAATCTGACCGATGGTTTAAATAACTAGAACAATTCTGAAAAATTTCTCAAAGTTATCAACTACTATAACTTGATTTAATAGTGTATCCCTATAGTGGTCATTAATGTAATGACTTTATTTGAATTTTTTGAATGCTTGAAAAAAATTTTTTTTGAATGCTTACCATTCTATTCTATTCTAAGTTTGTTTTAAATCAAGCCTTGTTGAGCTTAGGTACTATGAGGCTAGTTCAATTTGTGTAAGATTTCCCCATAAAATGTATTATTTACGTTTTTTTTAATCAAAGCAAAATCAAAGTTTCATAAGTGTTTTGCAGTCATGTTTATTAGTGCTAAGTATTTGCGCCAGCACAATCCAAACAATCTATTATTCTCTTTCTACTAACTAAACACAAAAAACCCATACAAACGCGTCTAAAAATAGGATAATACCGATAACACGGGGGCCATTTGTCAGAGCAGCCACTATGCGGCTATTGGCCAACTTTCTGCCATTATTGATAGCCCTCTGTTGCTCTGCGTATCAAAACACTTATGGAGTCGGGCCGCTGCGAAGTTTACGATAAAGAAAAGTTGGGTGCGACGGAACCAGTAGATACAAGGATAATGCTTTAAAAACAGAAATAATTTAACAGGAAAATAAAGTTAATTATCTATATTTACGCATTTTGCTAGGCGGGCGGGCAGTGCTTTGCGCGCCAAGGCCTTAATAATAATAGTACATTGTGATACAAGTGAGCTATGTTGATAATTACATACGAGAATTGTCACGCGAGCCGCAGGTGAGCGTGATAAGAGAGCCGAGGATGTAAAAAAATATGAAAGCTCACACGTTTCACACGGCGTTTTACAACATTTGCGAGGAAAAAATCCTTTTCATAAAAACTTTAAAGGCTACCAAGGTATTTTCTTTACTTATTGATGGCAACAGGTTTTTACTCCCATATTTAACATCGCCGAGAATGCCCAGGTGGCATCAATTCTATTTATCTCTTTTCTATTCACCACGAGTCAACATTTTTGGCAATAACTTAACACGGATTAACAATGTTTACAAAATATTTTCGAAGTTCGCGTAGTGCACTCGCACGTGTTAAAGCGAAACTTAGATGAAATCTCTGAACAGCCAATACTTAAAAAATAAAATGTACATTTTCGTATTCCATACAAATTCGTCCGTTCCTTTTATGAGGATGCTGATATCCATATGCGAGCGTTATGCTGCACTGCACGGACTTAAATATAACGTGAAAAAATCCGAGACAATGGTATTTAAGTACTAGTCTAAGCATTTTACGGTCCGGTTGTATGGGGAAATGGAAATAATTTATAATAGCAGTTTTTTTTTGCGTAACAGATAAATCATAATTATAGTAATAACTTCGAGACTAAATCCAACAAAATATTAGGTATTTAGATATTTTAATAAATTTTTAAAAATTAATAAATTCCTGAAAAATTGGTAAAAAATGTTAATAACCTTTTTTTTCTGTATTATGATAAATTAATATTTGCGGCGTAATATTGATGATAAATCGCGCAAAAAATGTTCCCGATTATTACCTTTATATTCAGTTAGACACCATTTTTTTTTCTATTACCATATTTTCGTGTCAAAAAATAATAATAGACTGTAGGTTCCTTCATTCCTTGGTGAATGTAGTGGACACAAACATTACAAACCAATCACACACTAAACAACAACGGAAGGTGGATTTTAGGGGGTTAATATTATTTAACAATTTCAAAAAATGCAAATTGATCAGTAAGTTTTGGGATTTTCATCATCGACACTCTTTCATTGAATGATGTACGAATCGCCTGATAAAATACTTTGCAACTAATGTTTTTACAAACACCTGTTAAAGTAGGTTTAAAAGTGCCGCGCGCGAGCCGCAGAGCAAACGTGATTGGCCGGTTGCATGCAGCGGGGCACCGCGCCGTCCGCCCGCTCGCCGCGTAGGTATAAGTATAAATATGTCTAAGTAGGCACTGCACGAACCGGCGCGCCGCGATTTGAGAGTTTAGCGACACGATCTAACGCGTACGATCAATTATCAGTTGTTTATAATAGTTAAAATTCAATTAAGTTGTGAATCAAAAGATTAAAAAAACAGTCATATATTGAAATTATAATTCTATGTTTTTAAAATACCTACCGTAGACCGTACAAAAGTACCTACTTAGGTAGGTTTTGAGACAGATTTTTTTTAGGGTTCACTTATCAAAATATGTACCTAGTTATAGCCTCAGATCATAGAAAGAAGATCTGAGGTTAAAGATGAATCTTGTTGTTTCATTGTAGTTTTATCAATGAAATAGTGTCGTAGTGCCGGTTAGTGACCAGCTAGTTTAGTGTGCGGGTTTCCGATCTCCTTTTTGGGCAAATATGCTTTCGTATGTCTGGCTGTTCAGCTGTTCCCTCTATAGGTCACATCTCTCAACTGATTCTCGTGAAATTTTGTGTGCGAGATATATATTGAGCGGGCAAAAATGCTTTCGTATGTCCGGCTGTCCAGCTGTTCCCTCTATAGGTCGCATCTCTCAACCGATTCTCGTGAAATTCTGAGTTCAAAATTAATGGGCAAAAATTTCCCCAGGTTTCCAAACTTTCACTTTAGTCGTATTAGTAAGAAAATAAATTCAATATTTAAAAAAGCAAAAATAATTACTTCCTTAAAAATGCTAATTTGTAATTGAATGGTTTTTTTTTCTTAATAATCACTCCAAGTAAATTTGTTCCTTTTTAGTTAACTAAAAAAAGTGTACATAACGTAGGGTAGACCGGGGGCAATTGAAACCATTTGCATTTACAGCATATAACCGTTATATTTTTATGAGTAGAAAGATGAACGCCCAAAATTTTTCAAAGTTAGTTATCTGGTTCCTAAATAAAATGTATTTTGTTAATCTATAATCCATAGTTTTCTGTCAATAATATGTACAGTAAAACTAGATACGCTGAGATGATCCACAAGCTTCACTTCAAACATAAACACACACTCAATACTCTCACTTAAATAGAAACCAGAATAATTGAAAAACTCTACGAGTGAAAACACTTACTTTTGGGGATCAAAACACAATAGGGTTTTCTACAAACAAATTAAGCGCGCGGGAAGCAACGTCACAATGTTTTTCGTGTACAAACCGATCGTCCGCTTCTTTCCCCCCTTGGACCCCTCGCCGTCCCACCAACGGTTCGCGAGATATTTGCGTTGTTTCAACCGTACCCAATTTACCCTACTTTCATTGTGCCGAAGATATTAGAGTGTTTCAATTGACCTCACGTAGTGTTTCAATTGACAGTATTCCCAGTATGTATGTAAATACTGTACTTTAATATTTTACACAAGACAATGGTAAAAACAAACACGCAGACACAGTCAGTTGTCAGTCAGTTCGACAGTCAGGTGAGGCCAATTGAACCATACTGCCCCATTCTCTGTTGTTTTGCTCGACTTGGCGGCAGAACTGCCGTGCCCCCAGATTTTTAGTTACATGTTATGCCATGCAATAGGGCCGAGTGGAGAAAAATGCGGGATGCCTTTGCCCAGCAGTGGCTTCCTGTTTCCCAAACAGGCTAAGAAAAAAAAATGATTTCTACGGAACCCTCGGTGCGCGAGTCCAACTCACACTTGGCCTGTTTTTAATTTTTTTCATGACTACCATAGCATTCAATGAGCTCATCAAAAGTTCGCAGGCATATCATAAACATTTCTCAATTTATGAGCAATTTATGATGTTCAGATGAACATCTCGATAAAAACACGGGTGTAAAAAAAAGTATACGACTTTAGTTTCCTTTGTTGCTGCTACCTTATACATTTAGTTTAACCAAATAGTTTTAATACAATTATAACAATATAGATTTGCACAAAACAAGCATAATCATGTTTCATAAAAAGTGCTTGTTTCAACTATAACAATGTTTCAATCATAACCATTCCGTGTACCGATCCCGTGACAAAACGTGTTGTAAACGTCGCGACTAACCATTTGTTTTATTGTATACAAGAACCTTCTCCAGAATGTATTAAATACTTTTCTGAAAACCGTATCAAAATTGGTTCAACCTAACGCGAGATAATCTCGGACAACGTACATACATACATACAAACATACGGGTCAAACTGAGAACCTCCTTTTTTACAATGACACGCAGCGTGCAGATTTCTAAAAAACCTTCATATTTCCATAATTTATAAACTAGGTCAAAAACTAAACAAACAATAGTGAACATAAATAGAACAAACATGTGCATCGAATGCAGAACCTCTTTCTATTAAGTCGGTTACTTTTGGGGACGATTAAAACGCGAGGACGGTTGAAACGTTTAAATCGTCCACAAGCAAGTTGTTTCTACCGTCCCCACACGACGTTTTTAACTTCAAGGTCAAATATTACATATAAAAAAAAACTCGAACGCTGATTAACGGCCATTATAAACACTCGTTTATTCCCAGCTATAGCACCAAATTAATTTGATCAGTCAAAATACAAGAGTAAAGTACTTTTTGTTATAAAAAAATATACGACAGCACAAATACTTACTTTTTACCGTGAAAAACTGGTTTGGCTCGTGTACACTCCGGTATCGCACCATCACTCGAGCGCTACTGGCCAAGCTACTGCTCATACATGGCCAACCGTTTGTTCCGAGTGTTGCGTCAGTTGCGTAGGTGTTATAGTTTTCGATAAAATTTCCTTGTTTCAATCATGACGTGTTTCAATTGTCCGTGGTCTACCCTAAGTTATTGAATAATTTCAATTACGAAATAATGTAATTCAGATTACAAATTACGAAGTAGTCATATATGCAATTACACGTGTAATTCATTACCTGCTCGTAATTGAATTAAATATAATACAATTTGTATTTCAATTTCAAACGTAAATTAGTTACGCCCAACACTGCCGTTTACCTAAGCCATTTTTATGGCGTGAATCGTCGCATGCATACTAGCGCATCGTAGAAAACGATACAAATTATCTCTGTAGGTAGGTTTTGTGTCTTGGGGCCCGGGCAGTGCGACCTTGAATGTCAAGACACTCGTTGCGTGCCGACGCTGCGAGCGAATGTGATCCTTAACACAAGCGGAAAGAGTTCAAGTTTAGTTGAAGAATCAAACAGGACTATTCAAATGTGTTTTATGCTTTACATAAAGCTTTTTTTTGTTGGATTTATGTACTAGTTTAATAATCTATATTATTAAGTTAAATTTAGACACAATTTGTCTCTATAAATATTTTTACCGATAGTTTATTGGAGTAAATGTAATTATATGCAAATCTAAACAAAAATCAAAACGATTTTTAGAAAAATAGGTTCATACATTCTTTTTATGAGAATCAAATCAAAGTACTAATTATTACTATTTTTTTCTACGAACTTATGGCACCTGTCACCCAAGCCATGAAATTTGTTAATTTAATGGCTTTACGTGTAAAAAAATTGTCGGATTTCACTTTTTACAGGTTAAAGACAATAATACTGTCGTGTTGACGATTAAAAACAGCTATTACTATTTTTAGTTAAAAAAATCGGCGTTTTTTTGACACTATTTTTTTATACCTACTTCCGGGTCGAAAGTTTGTTGGATTCGTAAATATAGTATCTTAGAATATGTATTTATGACGGAGAAAAATAAAACCTGGCTATTATGAATTAATGTTTTGCTAAACCGTAAAATGCTTAGACTATACGGCAACTGACCTGATGTAGTGCCGCCCGTTAGACTGAATGGGACTGAATTAAAAAATGTCAATAGTTTTAAGTATCTCGGACATATACTGACAGACAAACTTAAAGACGACGACGATCTCGAGAGGCAACGACGGGCCATTGCTATGCGAAGCAACATGTTGGCACGTCGGTTCGCTCACTGCTCTGACCAAGTGAAAATGACTCTGTTTGGGGCCTATTGCCAGGCGTTCTACACTAGTCACTTGTGGTACCATTACACGAAGCGGTCGTTCAGCAGACTCAGAGTACAGTACAACAACGCGTTTCGTGTGATGTTACGGCTGCCGTGGCGGACGTGGACGACTTCTACGACGACTTATACGTAAGAGGCACTGGTCCTTTGTCAGGAGAGTGAGCGAATCGACAAACAGTATTGTTAAGGTAGTGTGCACAACATGCTACCTAACGAGTAAGATGTCAACGACACTTTTTCTGTGATTAGAAATTAATTTAAAATTTTTAACTAATTTTATTTTAATTGCATCCTAATTGTAAATTTTTAATTTTTAATGTAACCAATGTAATTATATGGGTAAATACCTAAATAAATAACTAATTTATTTATTTATTATAAGTCTCAGTTTAGCCCAATGGTTAGCTGGTAGAGAATGCCATTTGGCATCAAGCTCGTCATTTGTTATTTTTTTGTATTTTGTGCAATAAAGTTTAAATAAATAAATTAATTAATTCATGCAAAATGTTATCAAAAGTAAACTAAATGAAACGTTTCTATATCATATCCAAGAATAAATAATCAATTAATTCACAAAACCCGGCCAAGTGCGAGTTGGACTCGCGCACGAAGGGTTCCGTACCATTATCTATAAAAACGGCAAAAAATCACGTTTGTTGTATGGGAGCCCCCCTTAAAAATAATATTTATTTTGTTTTTAGTATTTGTTGTTATAGCGGCAATAAAAATACATAATCTGTGAAAATTTCAACTCTCTAGCTATTACGGTTCTTGAGATACAGCCTGGTGACAGACAGACGGACGGACGGACAGCGAAGTCTTAGTACTAGGGTCCCGTTTTACTCTTTGAGTACGGAACCCTAAAAAGGATTTGATTTGATTGATCGAGTAAGATCGAGTAATGAAATACCTATGAAAAAAAAAAACGAGGCGAGGCGAGAATTGAAATTTGTATGGCACTTACTACTCGTATTTCCACCGAAGAAGAAGAAGGAGAGGATTTACAATTTGCCATACAAATACATACCTACTTAAATAGTAAATAGTTAGACCGTACTATAGCTGTAAATAAGCCACTAATGGCTTTAGCACCTAATTATGAAACTCTGCGATAAGTATGAATTATTTGGAACTTTAAATAAACAAAAAAAAAAAAATTCAAAACTCGCCTTGTTTCGCCTCGCCGGTGAAAAATTAACGGCCGGCATTGTGAGTTCCCTGATTTGTATCGCGTTCCATCAGGCAGACCATACGGTTGTTTACCACCGTAGTGGTAGACGAGAGAAGGCGGGTTCTGAATGCAGCAATGCGCGACCTTACTCTGAACAAAATGAATTGTTCATTGGCCTGGACCATGTCGCTAAATTAATAAAAATAACTAATTAATGGGCTTGTGACCTTAAATTTGTTTACGATGCCATTCGATTCGAACCAGTTTTTGTAGATAAACAAATGTTGGTATGGAAGCAACTACATTTAAAGGACATTAATGTCCAAAAAATCGAGTTAATGACGGACCTCGCTGACAGCAGCCGAAACGCTTCATACTGATTGGCTTTAAAGTATGACGTCACACCGTGCAATTTGTACTAACCGTTGCATGGGAAATGAAGTAAATTGCTGTTTCGGTCGCGAAATACTGCGTTTAGGTCCATAGTTGCAGTATAAATTTGTTTCTATAAAAGCGTAAGGATTCTATTGGTACCTTTAAATTTACTCCTGGACAATAAATAAAAAAAACTTTTTTTTCTAAACTTTCAAGGTTCATATCTTTTTATGATTTGAATTGTATTTTAAAATTTATACTTTATTACAAAAATGTGATGGATTTAGCAACACGAAGTTATCAATTTTAACACCACGCAACAAGCCTATTGAGAATACTTACCGGCCGACGAGCATGTTTTACCGATAAATGTTCCATCCAATGTATGTACATATGTTTCGCAGAATTTTCATTTCACCGAAAATATTTTTTTTTCAGAATCAGTAAAATTTTAAGCATTGTTAGAAAACAAACCTAACCTAACGTAATGGGTTCTACAGAATGACCTTTTTGCTGCACAAAAAAAGTAAACGGTTTCTGAGTAACATAATTCGATGTAATGAAAATTCGGCGAAACAATGCATTCGGTGAAACGTTTGTCGGTGAAATAAGGGGACAGCATGAAGAATGTCACGAAAGTGAATGAAGCAAGAAAGAGTTGCCAAGATCGTAGCAAATGGAATCCTCTGCCTACCCCTCCGGGGAATAAGCGTGATTATATATATATATATATATATGAGAATACTTAACTCTGACGCAGCCACGTACCGAGAAACCAACGAAAATGGTGTCGGAACTGAATAACCAATAACTGATCGTACAAAATAAAAGCGCCATAACATCGATTCACGATACACTATTACGTCCTCGGTCCAAAAGCCGTATGTCAATAAGTAACACGTGTAAATATACGAGCCTTTTGATAAGTAAGGTCGTATAGAACATACAATAACGACAGGGTATACTCGGCCAATATGATACGACAAACGCCGCGCGGTAAAAATAATACAAAATGGAGGTCCCAGTGTTTTACTGTCCGGGTCAAGTTAGTGGAGGACTACGAGAAAACCTTTGGACGCAATATGAAATATTCTATCCTTTATATTGGATTGGATATAAAAGGATATGTTTAGATACTTGAGAGATAGAACATACGATTTGTTAGTCTAAAGCCCCTGCTAGACGCCCCTCCGACCGGGCGACCTTGGTCCGCACCGACCGTGTAGACAGTTGTTTGGAGCTAAATTTCATACTACAGCGGTCGGTGCCGACCAAGGTTGCTCGGTCGGAGTGGCGTGTTGGCGACCGTCTAGCAGGGGTTTTACTGAATCAATGATTAACTGAATTCTACAAGTTCAACACATTCCGTATAGACCCTTATAAAAACTCGTGGCCTTGAAAAAGTGAATTGAGCCTGACAAAGTAAATTTTCAGTGTAGTTATTTTCAAAATACACTCAACCTTTTAATGATTCGCATTGTAAGATCAATATCAAATCTGTTTTTTTTTCGTGGGTGTCTTAAATTCCGAGGTTCGATTTCAAATTCACCTTAAGAATAATGGAAGCGGTCAAGGAAACTAAAACACCATTTTATCCCATATTGTCATTGTGATAAGAGCAAAAGTAAGTATTTCAATTTCCTTGATTGTACAACTTCCACCCTTTCGTTGCTAATATAAATCCATACGTTAATATTATAAATGCGAAAGTGTGTCAGTCTGTCTGTCTGTTGCCTCTTTATGCTTAAACCACTGAACCGATTTACATGAAATAGGATGGCAGTCGCTTTTGTAAAACTAGTGCCTATGCCAAATCTTGGGATTAGGTGTCAAAGCGGACCCCGGGCTCCTTTAGGGGCACAACCGAGAATAACGCTAGGAGGATGATGAGTTTGCGTCCCAGGAATGGACATAGGATAGTTCTGTTTTTATCCCGGAAATCATCCTTAACGGGTTGAAATGGGGAGTGAAAGTTTGTATGGAGCTAAGTTATAAACGTGTTCCACGCGGACGGAGTCGCAGCAGAAGCTAGTAAAATGTAAGATTGTTTGAAGCCAAAGTTAGAAAACGTATATTTTTAAACGTTTCAAAAAATCACCAATAATTCAACTCTTCAAATTGTGTTTTTACCTACATGTGCCTTCTTCTTTAGATCTTTTTATCTTATGAGATGTTCACTGGCTTCTGCAGTTTTACATCCATTTCCTGTTATAAGGTCGTATTTTACGATCGTTCCATTCCAAAAGCCACCATTTTTTGAGCACGCAATAGTAAATTATAACATAGCTGTTTCACATTGAAAACAAAAATAGCAACTTTCAGAATTCCTCCTAGAACCCTAATTCTTTGTACTTCACCACCAACATAAGTAAAGCTTAACCCGCCCGTCACTCATGGCTTAATCTCGCGAGTTATTTTTATTATTTCCAAGAGCGATGGTTATGAGTGCATAAACCGGAGAAGCGGTAACGAGCGCGAGCGATAACCGTATGCTGGGCCCCCGGGTCCAGGGGGGCGCATTGTGGTGCCAGCGTTTTGCACTGTGAGTGCCTCAGTAGAAATACGTAGTAAGCATTCGTGGTTCCCATATATTTACTGCGTTTTTTTTCGGTGTGGTGAGGTTTCGTTGGAATCTTTAATGAATGTGTGCTTGTGGTTTTTCTCATCATTATAGGTTGCTTGGGTGTCGAGGTTTTTAATTGGGTTTCGCGATGTCCTGGTGGCTGTGATCATTACGAGTATCTTGTTATGTGAGATACGCTTACTCTAGGTAAATTTTTTGAGAGTTTGTTTGCTTCATTTTCAAGTCTGTTATTGTTGATATAACACGTCTTAAAGTTTTTGATTTAAAGTACGTTAGTCAAGTTTAAAATAGCACGGGCTAGTTGGCTAAACTCACGTATTAAATAAGTGTCAGAAAAAGCCAACATGTTTCGAACCCCTCAGAAGATCTTCTTCAGAATTAGTATTCGCGTCCGAAACATGTCGCCCTTAGTGACGATTACTACGTGAATTGAACCGCACAGTTACGATTGATTGAATCATAATGGAAACATTCGGAGAGGTCGAGTTTCAATAAATGGATTTGTTTAATCTTTTCTCTTTGTGTTTCTATCTAACAACATGCATAAAGCCGAATTGAGAACCGCTTCGTTTTTGTGAGTCGCTCGAAAATCTGCTGATTTCAGGGAACTGATAAGAAACCAACAAAGACTACACTTTTTGTATAAGTACTTGAGATTATTTGAGTTGGCCGAATTAATGAAAGTAGTCCACTTTGATGCAATTCGGCCAATTTAAAAAGCAGCTCTACCGTCCAATGAAGAGGATTCCAATTTCAATATCAGTTTTATAAAAAGTTAGTAACACAAATATTGTCAACCATATGTTGGTGGATGACAAGATCATGTCAAACGTCCATGTAGTACCAACTCCCATTTCAATCGGACACTTTACGCTCGAAGTTGTAGACGATTATGTATACCTAGGACAGAGTGTCCATTTAGGGAGGTCCAACTTTGAGAATGAGGTCAATCGTCGAATCCGACTCGGCTGGGCAGCATTCGGGAAGCTACGGCACATCTTTTCGTCCAATATTCCGCAGTGTCTCAAGACGAGAGTCTTTGACCAGTGTGTGTTGCCAGTGATGACATATGGCACTGAAACGTGGTCGCTTACAATGGGCCTCATAAGAAGGCTCAAAGTCACCCAAAGGGCAATGGAGAGGCCTATGTTGGGAGTTTTTCTGCGTGATCGCATCAGAAATGAGACTATCCGCAGCAGAACCTAGGTAATCGATATAGCCCTCCGAATCGCTAAACTTAAGTGGCAGTGGGCGGGGCACATTGCACGTAGAACTGATGGCCGTTGGGGCGGAAAGGTTCTCGAGTAGCGACCACGTACCGGAAGGCGCGGCGTTGGTAGGCCTTCCACAAGGTGGACTGATGACCTGGTAAAGGTCGCGGGAGTCCGCTGGATTCGGGTGGCGCAGGACCGGTCACATTGGAACTCTTTGGGGGAGGCCTATGTCCAGTAGTGGACGTCTTTCGGCTGATGTGATGATGACGGAAAAACCGCCATACTGTTTCGAGTTAACCTGGCATGTACCTACCTACGATTGTTTTATTCTTATTATTTTTATTACAAGCTTTTATTTAGCTCACCCCGTTTTTTTTTATTTTATTTTATGCTTGGGTCAAATTTAGTAATTGAAATTTGACCCACTTCCCGGTTTCCGATTGAGCTGAAACTTTGCATGCATTATGTACTCATATAGCATGACAATGCAATGTTATGATGACATGGAGCTGATCTGATGCTGGAGCTGGAAGGTGGCCATATGAACTCCGCAATAAAACGACACAACCCCATCGAGTTTGGGCTCGTTAGAATCGTCTCAATAAGTAGTTGATGATGGTATGCAGAAAAGTACAGTCGGCAATAAAAGCTTGTACCAAAAATTACGTTTTTGACAGAAACTTGTTTTTGCGTACTATGGAGTATTGTTTGCAATAAACAATTTTTATTTTATAGGCTACACATGTTTGCCGCTAGCTTGTTCTGCCGGCTCCTGTTTGCTTTACAAAGCCTGTGTGTACACTGTATGGGCTGTTGCTTACAGTTCATGTTATCAAGTTGTCAGTTATATTGTTTTACGGAAATATGTGAAAAAGCAACTTGATTAAGCTTTTCATAAGTTTTAGACTACGCAAATCTAACGCAATATTAACATATTTACCTTCATTTCATTCTGATATTTTGACGCGGATTGCACCAGTGATTTAAAATTATATAATTTACAGAATGAGGAAAACAAAAGTAGCATCTCATGTGGTCAATAGTTAAGCGCTGCCGTGCAAATAAAAAAAGTATTGATTCCGTGAAATCATATATTATAAGAGGAGACACCGTTTATGCGGATTAAGAGGCCAACCAAAAATTAGGCTTTATAGCCTTACACTACTTACTTTACTTTGGCAATGCCCACAGGAGAGACGCACACCTAAATCTCTGTATGACCCATTTACCTACCTTTATTTCTGAAGTTTTACCTACCTACCTTACCTACCTTTATTTCTGAAGTTTACCTACATATCTTACCTACCTTTATTTCTGAAGTTTTACCTACTTACCTTTATTTCTGAAGTTGTACCTACCTACCTTACCTACCTTTATTTCTGAAGTTTTACTTACGTAGGTACGTTACCTACCTTTATTTCTGCAGTTTTGAACATTTTCGAACACGAAACCACTCGGCACCGGACCTGCACCGCCTCACCTCATCATATCATAGGCGAGGCGATGCTGTTCCAATGTCTAGGTATATGTATGCGTTACAGAATAGAGTTTCGTGTAAAGAATACTGGACGGCTCGAGTTGAGGCGGCGCTGGTCCGGTGCCGAGCGGTTACGTGTGCGACAACCTTACGGATTGCACCGGCAAGTTCAAATTACATCACGTAAAACCCGTGAAAAGTAATCTTTTCATAAATGATTTTTGAGAGTGAAGATAATATATTTTTTCCCAGTTATTTGAAGATTTACCTTTTGGACACTGAATGCCTCAGTAAACATGAAAGGCATGTAATAAAACTTTCAATCATTAAAATAGAATTAAAAGAAAGTTCTATAGCTCTCACAAACGAATTATATAATACAAACTAGTAAAAGCGTTACTTCGCCATGCCAGCTGCCGTAACTTCACCCGCAAAAAAATGTTATTAATCACGCTCCTATACAAATTTTAAACCCCCATTCCCCATAGAGGATATTTTTTGGTAAAAAATAAAGGCTGTCAGAGATAGTAAACCAGCGGTCCCGATAAATCTCAACTCCTTTCAATACTGTATGACGTTTAGTCATGCACAGTTTTGTAACTGTCTTGTTGGTGTTGTATAATATATTTCCGTAATGACCCACCCGTTACATTTAATTTTAATTTCTAAATTATTAAATGTACGCACGGCTTAGCTATGTACTCGTAATAGTTTTCTTTTGTTTGCGTTCTTCTCTTTTCGCCAAATTTTGAATAGAAATCAAGTAGCCGAATTGAGAACCTACTTTTGTATCTGCTGATATCATGAAATCTGACTAGGTACTTATATAGGTAGTTTTATTTTTATTATTTGTCAATTTCTGAAATTCAAACAATGAATATGTTACCGCCAGGTTATTAACACCGTCAGTTTATAATCTTACTCGCGATATTATAAGCTGACGAAAAATTGTGAACTGTCAAAACCGTTCACAATTTAACGCATTATTTTTCGTTAGTTTATAAACTATGAATGACGAATCGTCAAATTGTGAACTGAATCAAATTCGTATTCGGAACGCACCATGTGCCTTGATTGGTTGAACGAATTATTCCTCTTGCATCAGATTCTGCTTATATCAGAACATTATTTTTTTCTTCAGACATTTAATCTAGTTTTAGCAGTGCCCCCGCCAAGTCGAGCAAAACAAAGAGGCACGGCCGTACCATCCTTTTCTCGAAGCCATTCAGGCCATTTTCAACATCCTGTAATTTTTTGCTGGCTGAAGCTAGAACCCTGAATTTTCAGGAACATGTAGGGCATAATATGGCTAACATACAATATCAATAACATTTAATTCGAACTTTTAGTTTCAGAACTATTGTCCGTCAAAGTTCGTTAGTTTTGTCACTGACATACTCACTTATGTACTGATAATAATCACGCTGATTCTAAGGTACTTCTAGCAGACTCACAAGCTCCACATTTCAAATGTTATTAGTTTTTAGCCTAATAATTAATAAAAAAACCTACAAATATTGCTATTTCAGTCACGTTTCAGAGATACACAAACTGCATAAGTATGCGATTACAAAGTTACTTTTGCAGTTCCTTCTGCAAAACTATACAAACGTTATTTGCGGTTGGTAAAATAACATTGGTCTCAGTTGACAATTTGAGGATTCGACATTGATAGTTTATAAACTAACGAAAAATAATGCATTAAATTGTGAACGGTTTTGACAGTTCATTATTTTTCGACAGTTTATAATATCGCGAGTTAGATTATAAACTGACGGTTTTTACAATCTAACGGTGACATATATCTATTAAATTTCAAAGGCACACAAACCGAGACTCGTTTTTTTTTAAAGTAGGTATAGATAGATACGCTACGCTGGAGTTAATTTCGCAAACTACCAGACTCTGATCAAATACTCACCAGTAATTACAACGTGGGTAGCGTTCGAAAACTAATAATTAAATTCGCCATCAGCAGCAACTGTCAAGAGAGAAACTTGTGAAAAAACTTTCCATTCGAGATTAAAAATTCTGGGATTACTCCTACCTTTCAGTTGTCCCTGGGAAGCTCAGGTACTGTTAAATATTAACGAGTTTGTGTTTATAAGGCAACAAAGAACCAAGTCTTTGTCCCTCGAGGGACTTGTCCGTGCTTGGCTTGTGTTTAGAATATCTAGATATCGTCTCTGCGGGCTTACCTGTATTTGTGGTGTATGAAAGTTGCTGAGAAAATAGAATTGCGTTGACTGGCGATATTATGTTGGTCTTTAAATTTAAATGGACTTTTATTCTAGAGTCATGTATCTTCACAAAGGCGAGCTGCCAACGCTGATCAAGAAAGAAAGCACTAAAAACCTTAACAGTCAGTAATTATTGGCCAAATTATGCGTATCTCCTCTTATGAAAAAACGGACACACTTTATATGAGACTAGGCTGCACACGCGGCTTCGCCCGCGTATTGCAAAGAACGCAGGAAAACCCACAGGATAAATTTAGCCTCTACCCATCTAGAAAGTCAACGCCGGTGAAAGGATTTTTAAAATCGGATAGACGGTTTCGGAGATATCCCTTATCATACAAACTTACAAAGCTGCAATTTCACAGCCAATTCCTCTTTATAATATTATTATAGAAAACACAGACAAATATATTTTCTTGTTATTATTATTATTTATTTCTCGAAAGGACACATAAAATGGTTACATAACAAATGCACTGCCAAACTGCATGACAGTTTGTTGGCAGTTCGTGCTGTTGCTCTTGGTACATAGTTGTGTCGCTACTTACTACTAATTACTGCTGTATTATTTAATTAATGCTAGACATGCACTTTCACATTAGATATCTAATTCTACTGTTGTGTGTTATTTTTGTGTCGGCATACTCCCTACTCCATATCCTTTTACATTGATATATTTATCTGAAAACCTGCAAACAACTACCTCAAGTATCTTGAGTCGCAATAATGCTTCGTTAGACTATTCAAAACGACAGTAGCCTCTCGAGTAAAATCAGTTAGCCTTGGAAAGACTCGGTTTTCATTCACAAAGCTTACAAATCAAATCGGTCACATATGTAGAAGCCGACCAGTTTAGGTCTCCTCGTCCTACTACTAACGTCTACAGTCCAAGTCGATGCGATTCTAGGGGTCAACTTAGGTTTGCGATGCTCACTGGCAAGTAGAATTGTTTAGTGAATAAGTTTTTCTCGCTCACGCTCGGGTGCGAATAAACACAATCTGCGAGTCCAAAGTGAATTTCGCGCAGCTCTTATTATGGTGCATTCAAAGTGAATATTTCAACTTAATTGTTAATGATCCTTTGACAAGTGGAAGGAATTTGCTGCGCTGTTTGCTAAGCGGGTTTGTTGATGTGAAGTTTTAAATTATGTGCATGTCTTGGTGGGGCAACAGGGATGTTTTTTTATGAAACGTCAAAACTCTCTGTTGTGTTGATATGAAGTTTGTAGAGAAATAGGAACAAGTTTCGTCATGCTGTGATCAAAATCATTTTGTGGTCTATATATATTTTTTTAAATCGCAAGAAAATGATTTAGCGCCATTTTTTCCGGGAGTTAATTTATTGGTAATAACTAATATATGAATAATTTAATTAGACTGTTCTCAACTATAACCATCGCAATATATAGAATGTACCTTCGTGTTGGACATTAGGTTGTTTTTTATTACGCGGCGCACTTAAGTTCTTTGTAATACACGGGTTACTTACATTCTTTAAAAATGTAGGGTACGTATCTATATTAAAAATTGTAATACACCGTACCTTTTACATTTTCTGTAACTCCATTTAACATCAGACAATTACCTACCGGGTTGTTTGAAATTCGCATTCAAACGCAGCAAACCAATTAGGAAACTAAATAATCATCAGCGAACTATTCCGATGCTAGTCGACGTAAACCGAGCCCGTGGCCAATCGAGTTAGCGGCGCGACCAGCGCCAAATTGTCTAATGAAAACAAATTCCGAACGGTTTAGAATCGGACCCGTAGGTAGGGCTGTCAGTGGATCGCCGAATCGAAAATTGTTAGGTTTCTGCAAAATATGGAATTAAAGTTTACCTTCATCCGTACTAGTACTAGGGTGTTATAGCAGGTATCTATACTTGGTGATTTTGGGATCTTAATAGGGATTGAAAAAAAAGTGAAGAAGATGGTTGCTACTTGCAATGAACAATTTTTCATGAGATCAGCCACTAAATCGTGAAAATATGAGCTATTCTATACTACCTCTCAATTAATTCACAGTTTACTCTTAATTGGCACTTACTTCTATTCGAACGAATTCGCATAGAAGTAAGTCCCATTAGAAAAAATGTTCAGTATGACCACCCTCTTTAATAGTTTAAAAGTTTTAACAATACATTTTAAAACGTACCTCCTTATTCAAGTGTTCGTTTATATAGCTTTTGGTATTTTCGCATGTGCTTTTAATGCTTGGAGGACGCGGATTCCAATTCAATACGTTTAGTTAGAAACTTAAGAAGCGACTAAACCGGAACAAGGATGACTAAATCGCCGTCAAAATTGTATGGACTAGTTCTGGAATAGACTCTGTTCCTGTTTGGTCAAATCTACACACTAAAATAGTTAGTAGTAATAAACTAATAAGTAATTAAAAAAAAAAAACAAAAATTTAAATTACCTAAGTAAAATATTTCATATATTATATAGCAACTTGTACCGATGGAAGAGCGGGACTACCTGACACAAGTATTTATTTACTTACTATTTAGGTAGCCCCAAATGACCTTTGTAAAAGAACAAAACTTATGAAATAAAAATCATTTTTCATTTTCAGTTGAATAGAAAGCACAAGGTTTTACACGTACTGATGCCTTGCGCATCACGCACGTGCTGCGCTCGCGCGCGTAGCAGTTTCTTTTTAAATTAGGATGTTTGCTACTGCTACGAGCTACGGTGTAGCAGATAGAACTACGCTAGATAAGCCTTGAAGATAGTATTATCATCGCCGAGCAAAGCAACAAACTATGTAGCTGAGGAAATACGACACGTCTTTCTCTCACAATCAACGCTGATATGCTAAAGTGAAATGAGTGCATGTGTGAGCGTGTCTATTGTCAGCTGACGGCAAATGTGTCGCGCCTCACGGGGTTCTCCAAAAATAAAGCCTATACGTACCAATGCCACCAAACGTCCAAATGTAGCTAGAGGTATGCTCGTTCCAAATTGTAGCTATACAATGTAGAATTACGTCTTTTTTTAAATGAAATAAACAGTTGCTTTTTTTTTATGTGAGCAAAATATTTATGTAGGTAATCTACGTTTGGTATGTGTTATTACCGACATCTGTTGTTTATATTTGTTTTTTTCAAGAAGAGTTGTTAAACAATTTTGCACAAACATTATAACAAACAGTAGCTTCTCCAGTATACGCGTGCCACACTTCGGTCAGTTTTATTACGTGTATTGTTATATTTTAGCAACAAAAGAAGTTGTAACATCTCACGTTAAGGGCATTTTCATTTTGACTAAAACAATGCCTATTGCCTGTTGCAATGATTATGTTATGTGCCTTTTTATGCATTAAATAATTTGACTTGACTTGACTTGACAAACTACAACCACTCAAAGACACTGATCGCCACAGGTCCCAGCGAGTTTGTTACATACACAATAATAGATATTGTACCTTATCTGCCAATGTACACCAAGGGCATAAACGCTTAATACAAATTTCTATTCAGTGGACTAGTTCAACCCTGGGCCCTTTCCCGTAACTTCAGAAAGTTGCTGGCGTTCTATAAATAATTCAGATCCGTATGAATATTAACTGCTAACACCGTAGTTTCTCTTTCGGTAATCTGTTAGGGATTTGGAGCTAATGGTTTCCGTTATGTAATTGTAGGTATTGAAGCGGAGATTAGGGTGCGGTGCATCAACCACCTTTTCCCGACTCTGTGCTTCGTTCTCCTCAGTGATGAGGGTCGTGATCTTTGGTCACTTTGTTCTGATTTACTGATTTCCAGGTCTTTCGGTCTCTTGCGACTTCTATAGCATCATGGACCTAGATGACTAGTGATTTGCTGATCTGGTCGGACCATCGCGTCGGACAGCAGTCTCTTCCTCTTTTACCCTCTACCGACACAGTGATCATTCGTTTTTCTAAGTTATCACCAGTTCTTCTGGCAATGTGTCCGAAGAATGGAAAATTTTAGAAGTGCCTGAAATTTTTTTTGGTGATAGGAACTAACCTTCCTTAGCACCAGAAAAAAGTTGCAGTTTTTCAGCTGCGTCAATTATTTTTGAAAAATATAAAGGGTTTCCTCGTTTTGGGTTTAGGACTGCGAATGAGGCACTTTTCTTGATCCGTCTCATATTACAAAAAATATTTTAAAAATCTGACCCTGGCAATGACAAATATAGCAACTGCAGCAGACAATATCATTGCCAGATTTGCCAGTGGCAGTTAGGTCCTGGGTTCGAATCCCGGTAAGGGCATTTATTTGTGTGATGACCACGAATATTTGTTCCATGTTCCTGAGTCATGGATGTTTTCTATGTATTTATTTATCTATATAAGTATGTTTATCTTCGCCAAGCTTTGCTTAGTTAGGGACTAGGTCGATTGGTGTAAGATTGCCCGCAAATATTTATTTATTTATTATTAATATTTTTTTTGTAATATGAGATGGGTCAAGCAAAGTGTTTTATTTGCCGTCCTTAACCTAAAACGTAAGTGAGGAAACAGTTTATATTTTTCAAAAATAATTGACGCAGCTGAAAAGTCTGCAACTTTTTTCTGGTGCTAAGGAAGGTTATTCCTACCACCAAAAAATAATCAGGCACTTCTAAAATTGTCATCCATTTCCAATTCAAACCACCACCTTTAACAGACAGGTTAATCTTTTTTTTAATAATATTTGGGGACAATCTTACACAAATCGACTTAGCCCCGAACTAAGCAAAGCTTGTACCTACTATTGCTACTAGTCGTCTAGATAACTGTACATTCTGTACATACGATTTACATACTTATCTACATAAATAAATACTTAAAATACAGAGAAAACGCCCTATGATAGGTAACCGCTTCACAGTCAAACACGACACGACACGCACTTGACCGGTTTTATTTTTCTTTATTGAGTGTGTGTGTGACAATAAATGGTTACTGTATGTTATTCTATTATACATACATACATACAATCACGCCTTTATCCCTAAAAGGGGTAGGCAGAGCACATTAAACCTGTGTTCCAGTGCCACTTTTAGCATAAATGTGGGTATAACAGATCGACAAAATGTGATATAGAAGTGATAGGTTGCTAGCCTATCGCCCACAACACACTTCAACCCTGTTCCCTTAGTCGACTCTTACGACACCCACGGGAAGAAAGGGGATGGTGCTATCCTAACCCGACACCACACGGTGTATTCTATTAGATTCTATGTATATCTAAATGAAATCGTAAGAGTTACCTAATCAAAAGAAATTTTGACAATTTTAAAAGTAGGCAACGATAAACGTAGTTTTTTTTTATCCTTTTGGAGTAATAATCAAATTTAACCCAAGTCCCCGGTCATAAGGGTAAAAAAAAAGAACTAGTTTAAGAGTATGACCAAAACGTAACTTAAGGAACGCTCTTCCATGTATGTACACTTAAATTAAAACACAAATTTAATGAAAATATGGTACTTATTTTGTTCCCTGATAATATACATTATTTTGACATTAATTATCACTTCCATTTCAATTATCATTCATGTCAGGCAATGACAAGCACTCTAATATTTCGGCAAATCATAATCTCACGACAATTGAATGATATTGAGGCAATTCCTAAAATCACTTTGATGGGATAACTAAATTAATAACAGCCCTCGGGACGAATGGGTACAATTAGTTAGTGCTAGTATTGAAGCATTGAAATAGCACCGCAAATTTCATTTTATAAATTACATTTGAATAGGTTCTTAGACATTTTCTTCGTCGCATTTATTTTTCATCAGAATCAACAGTACCTAGGTACTTTGTTGTGAGATATAAAAATTCCGATTTCTAATTAAAATAATCGAAAGTAATTTTTGCATGGTTAAATAAATTGAACCCCGTTTGGTGTGCAACATTGTTATTTCCGTACCAGTTACCAGGCGGACAATATTTTTCCGAATGTTATCTTTACATTATCTTTACTTCTTTGTCACGCCTGACTACGCCACAAGCCGCTAGGCCTCTCCAACCCGAGATTAAATAAAAACATGGCGGTTGCGAGGACGCCATTTTGATAACCGGAGCAAAGCAAATTACCTCGCAAATTATTTGACTTTAATACTGAATATTTTATGTAAGATAAATGAGTTCGTATTTACAAGTAATATTTCTTGTTTTGGGGGCAAAATGAGGTTACCTAGAAAATAAAGTTCCTGAAGGTTACAATAGCTGATTAGGTTTCTGTTTTATATTAAAGTCAGTAAATGCTAGCTTCCTACCTAAGTGAAGATACACTAGTAGCAGGGGCGGTTCACTCTGTGATTCCGTCGCGCCGCTACAAGTACATGCCGGCGGGCCGCCAATTAGTAGCTGCCGCGAGTTGGTACAGGACGCTCGCATGGGTCGCAGCGCGTTGCATGCGATAGAACGGGATGGCCACATTTAGGCACAATTGGCGTACCTAAACAAGGAATTGGTTAACAGAGAACCTTCTGTACGTAGTACTATTACTTATGCTGTCTGTGTAACTTTATCTAGTCTGTGTTTTTTTCATAACGATTTTGTTAAAAAAAAAAATCAAAAAACAAACGAAATTATCGAACCTGCTGGCAAAATGTCACGAGAATCGGTTGAGAAATGCGACCTGTAGAGGAGAACAGCCGGACATACGAAAGAATTTTGGCCAAAGCTGAAGCAGAGAACTTCATTCGCTTCGCTCTATTGTTCAGTTATTATATTACATTAGAAAAAACCTCACTGAAATCGGTTCACCTGTTTGGGAGCTATGATGCTAAAGACACATAGATACAGAAGTGATACGTACATCAACCCTCGTTTGGGACGGGTTTTAAAAAACAATTTACGTAAGTACTGAAGTATAACGAGTATTATACTGCAGTACCTATCACAACAAAAATGACATTAACTCGTGGCACATCTGCGTTTCATAATACATAGTTGCTGACATCACAGCGCTCGAGAAAAATGCTTATCCTGAAAAATACCTCGTCATTTTCGTACTCTGACGTAACTACCCTTTGAGCGATGTCCCGACAATCATTGTCATTCTATGTGTACAAGTACAATACTCAGCTTACTTGTACTAAATAAACCGTTCTTTTCCTGGGAGTATTTTATTTGTAACACTGCTGTTATACCGCTACGTTGCTGTGTAACAGAAAAGTCACTTTTTGTGGTAAACGCTGTGTCTGTAAAGGATCCTGTGAAATATTCAAAATTATGTTTTTTTTTTGTTTTTTTATGAGCCTATTGTGTGTCCCACTGCTGGGCAAAGGTCTCTCCCCGTGATCTCCATGCGTCCCTACTAGATGCCTCTTCCGCCCAATTGCTGAGGAATACATCCAGGTCGTCCCGCCATCTCCGTCTATAGGTCGGCCCCGTCTGCGTCGCCCGTCATGTGACACCCACTTGTTAGCTATGCTAGCCCACCTATCTGGATGCATGCGACAGACGTGGCCGGCCCAGTCCCACTTGAGCCTGGCAGTTTTTACACCCACATCAGCTATGCGTGTTTTGGAGCGCAGTGTAGTGTTTCGGGCCCGATCTGTCCTTATGACACCTAGAATACTGCGCTCCATAGCGCGTTGGCAAACCTTCAATTTGGACTTCTGGTTCTCAGTGAGTGACCATGTTTGGGCACCATAGGTTAGGACAGGTAAAATACACATGTCGACGAGTTTCCGCTTTAGTGTCAGATGAAGGTTGCCCTTCATTAGCTCCTTCATGGACCAGTAGCTCTTCCAGGCGTTTTCGACCCGGCGTTCGACTTCCTTGTCTTGCCTGTTGCTGAAAGAGACTAGCTGGCCCAAGTAAATGTACTCGTCAACATAATGTGTGATATGCCATAAGTATAAATGTTTTTACATAAGTATAATCTTAGCTCGCTTACAATTAGGTTTTTCAGTTAAATATTACTTAGACTGAACAACAAAACAAAAACATCAAAAGATCATTTCATACGCTCGTCCAAATGACTACAATCGTGATAGGTCTTATAGATTTTTGCCAAATTTGGTAGTAAAAAATGGTAAATTATGTGAAAACATGGAAAACAAATTCTTCAAAACCTGAAATAAATAGGTATTAGGTACTAATAATGCCTTTGTCTTGAAGAATGATGAGCTATGTGCAACATTTTGGAGAAATCCGTGTAGTATTTAAACTACTAACAGTCACCGTGGCTCCTTTTTAGACGCCAGCGGCATCAGGGCGGCAACAAGCACAAGTTCATACATTGAAGTCGTGTAGTTTTATGAACTCGCGCACAAGCTTTACGGCACAAGAACCTTCCTCACACTAATTCCAAAACACATTACCGAACTTACTGACTCTAAATCTAAATCTGTCGTAAAACAAACACTATTTCAAAAGCATATTATAAGATAAACGATCACATCATTGGATATTGGGCATCAGCAGTGATAGCCAGCACGAGTATCGCAAAAATAAATAAATAGGCTTTCTACTGTAGCAATGTTAAATACTGTGATACTGAAATTATTTATATTTTATATCGTGTTTAGAATAAAATTATACCTCGCCGAGTTTTTTACGCCGGTTCTTCTAGTCGCAGAGGTTTTCCTTCCGAACCGGTCGTGGTAGCTTGTCAACTTCATAGGTGCATGTAATATGCCTAAATTGAAAAAAAATAACTTTGACGCCTTACCACTTCAGGCTCATTCTGGGACGTTGCGTTCTCTGACTTTGTTAAGTTAGCCAAAGAAAAGTACACTACCCATCGATTTCCGTTAGTTAATTTTTCAACAAACGGGGAAGACGCCTTTATTTTATACATAGACTTCCATCAAATCTATAATAAGTAAAATGCTAATAAAATTCGTTTGTATTTCTCTGTCAGTTTGATATTTGTGTTTGTGAGGGACCAAACATAATTTAATTATCAGAGGTCTGTAAAATTTTATGAATAATGGGTTATTCTGCACTAGGATTAATGGTACCGTCCTACTGCGTTTATAACACAGGAGGTCGTTGTTGTTCTACGTCCGTAGGAATAACCCTATAATCCTACATATGACCTTCGGGTGGTGCTAAAAGAACAACAAACTCGGCAGCTGCACTGTTCCTTCTGAACCTCGCAGCGCACACTGGAACCCTATCAGCGACATCGATACGAATACATATCTGTACCAGTGTGTAACCGCCATACGATAAATAAAAAATAAATAACACAGTAGTCAGTCTGCTATAATCTGCGCGCCACTACCGCGGAACACAGCGACCACACAATTCACAATGTAGCCTGCCGCGTCTCTCATTTCTTTTGACTAGACGCAGAGACATTTGTTACTCACGCTCGACGGATGCAGACTCTGGGTTTTAATGCGTGTACATTTGAATGAGAATAGAGTTTTGGAAAACAGGGGTGGTTTTGCTGCACTCATTTACTGTCTGTCCGTGAGCTTAGAACATTCGGGTTGGGGTGAAAGAGTTTTTTTTGGCATAAGAATGTGAAGTAAGCGGTAGAGAAATATTCCACCTAAAACATTCCATGTAAAGTGACTGCCAAGACTCCCTATAGGCCAGTCCATAGAGGTTCAAAGCACCCCGGGGTACGTTGCAAGTGGTGGTGTAAAAGATTTTTTTTTTAAATATTGTTGACATCGATACAACCGATCAAATATCAAAAATGGTTACACGAGATATCTTGGGACAACTTTTGGCAGCCACAAACCCTCGAAATTTTGAAACTTTTTTTGTTTTCTCACTCGTAGCTTCTATACGGTGCATCCTAGCGAAAAGTTACACACTAGGAAATTAAAGAACATGAAATTATGCGTCTAATGAGTACCATACTAATTCGGTTCAGCGACATAGTAGAAAACCATGGTCGAAAATTAGGCTTACCTCAACTTTGTTAGTTATTTCAAGATAGTGGTTTTAGGCTTCTGCGTTTCAATTTTGAATTTAACTATAGTTTTTAGCTCCTCAATTGTAGGAATTTACAGAATCAACAGTCATTTCAGCATTAGTATCATCATAACTGGTAATCGAAGAGCTGGCAGTTTTCTCGTGCAACGCATCAGCATTGCAGTTCAACGAAGAAATACTGCCAGCATACTCGGTTCAATGCCTAGAGGGCCTTTTTAGGGTTCCGTAGCCAAAATAGCAAAAACGGAACCTTTATAGTTTCGTCATGACTGCCCGTCAATCCGTCTGTCCGTATGTCACAGGCATTTTACTCGAAAACTATAAGGTGTATTTGAATAAAATTTACAGGATAGGTGTATTTTATTAGCCGCTACGTAATTCTAAAATAAAATGACAAAAAAATATTATTTTAGAGGTGCACTCCATAACTGCAAGTCGAAAAAAAGAAAAACATCGTATGTCCACGTGTGGCACATTAATTGATAGATCTTTTAAAATAAATATAAGGTTTCTCGGCAAGTTTTTCGATTAAGTGAAATTAGTCGGAGATAATTGCCTACGTCTGTCAGTAGAGGTTCAAAGCAAGGGGTACTTTGCAAGAAGATTTTATTTTTTATGTCATGTAATATGGATACAACCGAGCAAATATCAAAAAAAGTTACACGAAATACTTTGGGACAACTTTTGGCAGCTACAAATCCTGGAAATTTAGTGACTTTCGGGGCGATTATCTCCGACTATTTTCACTTAATCGAAAAACTTGCTGAGAAACCTTATATGTATTTTAAAAGACCTATCGATTATTGCGCAACACGTGGACATACGATGTTTTTCTTTTTTTTTTGACTTACACGAGAATGTATGTAGTGCACCTCTAAAAGAATATTTTTTTTGTCATTTCATTTTAGAATTATGTAGCGGCTAATAAAATACACCTATCCTCTAAATTTTATTCAAATACACTTTATAGTTTTCGAGTAAAATGCCTGTGACATACAGACAGACGGATTGACGGGCATTCATGACGAAACTATGAGGGTTCCATTTTTGCCATTTTGGCTACGGAACCCTAAAAAGGCCCTCTAGGTAGTGTACCGAGGATGCTGGCGGTATTTCCGCACTGAACTGCAATGCTGATGCGTTGCACGAGAAAACTGCCAGCTCTTCGATTACCAGTAATGATGATACTAATGCTGAAATTACTGTCGATTCTGTAAATTCCTACTATTGAGGAGCTAAAACCTATAGTTAAATTCAAAATTGAAACGCAGAAGCTTAAAAACTACTTTCTTGAAATAACTTACAAACTTGAGGAAAGCCTCGTTTTCGACCATGGTTTTCTACTATGTCGCTGAACTGAATAAATATGTATTGGTACTCATTAGACGCATAATTTCATGTTTTTTAATTCCTTAGTGTGTAACTTTTCGCTAGGATGCACCGTATAGAAGCTACGAGTGAGAAACCAAAAAAGTCCCAGATTTGTGGCTGCCAAAAGTTGTCCCAAGATATTAACCATTTTTAGGGTTCCGTAGCCAAATGGCAAAAAACGGAACCCTTATAGATTCGTCATGTCCGTCCGTCTGTCTGTCTGTCTGTCTGTCTGCCCGTCCGTATGTCACAGCCACTTTTTTCCGAAACTATAAGAGCTATACTGTTGAAACTTGGTGAGTAGATGTATTCTGTGAACCGCATTAAGATTTTCACACAAAAATCCAAAAAAAACATTAAGTTTTAGGGGTCCCCATACTCAGAACTGAAACTCATTTTTTTTCTTCATCAAACCCATAAGTGTGGGGTATCTATAGATAGGTCTTCAAAAATGATATTGAGGTTTCTAACATTATTTTTTTCTAAACTGAATAGTTTGCGCGAGATACACTTCCAAAGTGGTAAAATGTGTGCCCCCCCCCCTGTAACTTCTAAAATAAGAGAATAATAAAACTAAAAAAAATATATGACGTACATTACCATGTAAACTTCCACCGAAAATTAGTTTGAACGAGATCTGGTAAGTAGTTTTTTTTAATACGTCATAAATCGTAAACCGCAATTTATTTCACGGAACCCTTCATGTGCGAGTCCAACTCGCACTTGGCCGCTTTTTTGATATTTGTTCGGTTGTATCGATGTAAACAATATTAAAAAACAAAATCTTCTACACCACCTTTTGCAACAAAGATACTCTACGGACTGGCCTATAATGCGATTTAATGAAATCTTTTACGCTTATTTAGATTTGAAAATCTATTTCATGAATATTTTTCTTTATCTATCCAAATATCATAAACCCTCCATGATGCGTTCAAGAACCGCACATTATGACCACCATAAAAACAGACTGTTTTGTTAGAACCACTTTCTTATCTGTGAAAATGTTATTATTGCTAAATAATAACATCGATTTCGATGCTATTATTACATTCAAATTTCGAACACCTCTGAAAAACAAAGCAGTTTGATTTGACCTCTATTCTAATATCAGTCGAGATGACGTTTAGTTCGAAATGAATTGTCAATTTGCATACAAATTTGACAAATGGTAAGTAAGATATCGAACGATATGACAGTTGTCGCCGACTCTAGTTTGTCTCTAAATTAAAAAAATACAATGACAGCTGCCAGAAAACAACGCCGCGATGCCGGGCATAATATGCGGCTCCTGAATGCATCATGGATGCTTATGATATGTGGATAGATAAAGTAGTGTATGTAACTGTACATAATTAGGCATTAACACACTCGTGTGATGTTATTATGAAACTCGCCTGCGGCTCTTTTCATAAACCCACACTCGTGTTTAATGCCCTTCATTATGTACAGTCACATAAACTACTATAATAAAATACAGCAGTTAAGTGATTTCCTGACAATTACTGAACTTGTAATAAAATACAAAAAGAAAACTTCCCCCGTCAGAGATTCGAACCCAAGACCTCTATATTGAAAAGCAAACGATTATTAATCGTGCCACAATGTGCCTTATCTCTGCTGTCAAAATTGAACTACCTATTTGTGGCTGTCAAATATGTCATTGTATCATACAACATTATTTTGTCTTATTTCAGTGCGTGTAATGTTGACAGTCTGTCAACATCGCAGAACAAAGACAGAAATAAGTAATGACAAGTCTTTTCTCTTTTGGATGAATGTCATTCGTTCAGATATTTTTGGCAAAGTTGATGCTTAGTTACCATTGAAATATTAATTGCTTAGCAACTGGTGTGTCTTGGCTGCTAACGAGTTTGTGACAGGTAGAGCGTAGGTATACCTAAATGTCGATTCAGCTGACTATTCGATATTGTAATTTGACTGCTTAGTTACCATAGATTTTGAATTTTTGTAATCATTATGTACTGAAAGCCCACATGAAAATGCTTACTTAATTGTCATTCACTGTATGACGATTGAAGCGTATTACGTGTTTATGAACACCTGGCCAGTATAGGTATATCTGCAGCTGACTGTAGTCAGTCATGTTCAGCAAATTTTGATATTGTACAGAACGTTAACTTTGACATATTGCAGAGTACCTACATTTACAGAAACAAATTAAGCATAATTATTTATTAAGGAAAAAAAACGAAAAATATATTTTTTTAGATTTTTGTACTAATTAATTTCATGTAGCATTAACGGTTATTGTCTTATTGGACAAGGGTCTTAAAACACATGAAAAAAAAAATATTTAAAAAATATGTAATATCGAACGAACTCACTTTGAAAACCTTCTTGTAGTGTATCGGAAGTATAGGAACCTTACAAAATTTAAAAAGATGTTATCAAATCACGGTTAAGAGCCATTTACACCGGTTAAATCTGCAAAGATAAAATTAAACATTGAATATCTTGATACCAGTAAGAGTTAACCCTTTTCCAGGCCGGCAATTGAAAAATTACAGTTGAATGTCAGTTTTATTTATTGACATTAAGATACACGTTTGACAGTCTGTATGTGGTCGATATAACGCCTCTGCCTGGAAAAGGGTTAAGATAAAGTCTTGGAGAAATTAACTTTATTTGATCTAAAACGCGATCGTGAGGTCAAAGAGATTGCGTGGGATCGGAGTAGATGGAGGGCCTACTTTGAGCTACACCGACAAGAGCCTAGCTCTTAAGTAAGAGAAGAAGAAGATCTAAAACGCAAGGGGCATCCCCTTGCAATTAACGGAAATTGTCATGAACACGTTGTATAATTAAACATGTTCAGCAAGTTATTATTAGTATAACAGCGGATTTATGTAGTCAGACGTGTTCAGCAAATTATTATATTTTACAGATCAGGCTAATTATGTTATTAAACATGTTCAGCAACTTTTGACAAAGTAATGTACATCGACATTTGTTATTTTTTGCAAATGTCAATGGAGATGTGAATGTCATCCTGTTCAGTTACATGTTCATATGTATATGAACCTTTATAGTGTGCAGGCGTTTTGAAAATTTGATGTGTTCATGGACTTTCGTTTCGGACTGTACATTGCACGTAGGTGTATAACACACGGAAGGTGTATACATTTGAAGCTTTGCAAATGCGATGAAAGATAGATGACAAATCCTAAGTTACTTAGACTACAGATGATGGAGTCATATGGTAGATATATAATATATTTGATAGCTAACAATTATTAAGGCTTTTACTACCTAATTGTACATAAAAACTTACTGACATCGTTATTATATAGCGACATTTGCATTCGCATGATAAGATAAACAGTTTAGAAATGATTTATTTAAGTAGTAATCTCGTAGCACTAAAATAATCAGCTTAGCCTAAAATAGCTCTGTTCATTATTAATTATGTGACAATATATACAATCAACCAGGCTTCCTTAATTACGTTTAAGTAGTCAAATACATTACCAAACAAGGATTTCTTCCGCACGTCTATTTTGATTGAATTAGGCAACGCAACCTGATTCTTTCGCTAATTTGTACCTACGGAATAATTAAAACTTCATTAATTAGTGTTGTCTTCGAAGCCTCAATTTGGTTATCAATTTTACATTTCAGTCACCTTTTGACAAGTTTTGCGCACTTGTTCTGACATATCATTATCATCATATCAGCCGAAAGACATCCACTGATGGACATTGGCCTCCCTAATAGATTGCCAAAGTGACCAGTCCAGCGCCACCCGCATCCAGCGGAATCCTGCAACCTTTACCAGGTCATCAGTTCACCTTGTCGGGGGTCGGACCACGCTGCGTCTTCCGGTACGTTCTGACGTGTTGCATTACAAAACACGGGGTGTATTGCAATATTAAGTATGAGATTTTTCAAAGGCTATGTCGTTAACTGAGAAACAAACATATATTTTTAATATGATAATTTTATGGTCAAGATAAATATCTTGACCATAAACTATTGTTGTTTATAATGGAAACCACGATGAAATGCTGCTTTAGTAATGGAAACAATCTTAACGGGTCTTCTACAATCTACTACCCCGACCCAACTGCAGTTCCAAAGGTCACCCAATTTAAATACCTCGGCTCAGTGCTTACCCATGCTGCCGAAATAGATGCAGATGTAAAGCATAGAATAAATGTTGCCTGGCAAAAATGGCGGTCATCAACAGGGGTTTTATGTGACCCACGAATGCCTATTCGCATTAAGGGCAAGATTTACAAAACGGCAGTTCGGCCGCAGTAATGTACGGCGCAGAATGCTGGACGGTAAAAGAGACGCATGTACAGAAAATTCACACAACGGAAATGAAGATGCTAAGATGGTCAGGGGGAGCAACCAGGCATGACAAAATCAGAAACGTTGCTCCAATCCCAGAAAAGCTTTTTGAAAGCTGTCTTAGGTGGTATGGCCACGTCATGAGACGACCTGATGACTAAGCTGTCAAAAAGGCCTTCAACATCCCGGAACGTAAAAGAGGCAGGGGTCGCCCCCCTTCTACATGGTGGACCTGCATGACCCGGCTTTTGAAATAGGAACAATTACCAGACCAGACAACCCAAGACCGAGCGATTTGGCGCTGATTAATTAGGAGAGCCGACCCCACCTAACGTGGGAACAGGCACAGAAGAAGAAGAAGATAATGGAAACCACGATTGCTTAAAATTTATCGACATTCCAACTTTACAAATTTATTATTGACACTTCTCAACAAACACAATTTCCTAAGATTACTGCATCTCTTTCTATTAACGCGTCTCTTACATTCAGCGAGGTTGACGAGAATTGAAGACACATTTTAAAAAATCAGCATCTTGAAAAAAGCGCGTGAGTTACGAAAAGATTGAATTGTTATCGGGATTGGAAGCGTCGGCAAAAATAGACCCCATATATGTAAGTACGGAAAACAACATGGCCAAATTTCAACAACAAACATGTTTATGTTTAATGTTCGTAATTAGACTTCGGCTTCTTAATGACAGGGGAATGGTAATGACTGACCTGGGATTCGGAGTAATGACTTCGGCAACTTTTTTGACACATTTCATTATTTGTTTGTAATCTTGCAGATGGATTTTGTTGGTTAAATTGAAGCGACTTAGCGGGGAGTCTGAAGATTTGTTCATTCACAATGTCTTTTGTGCTGCTGTCGCACAAAAGATTCGTTAAAAAACTGAGAGGAAATTATCCACACATACGATTTACTGTCATTCGGCACAAATAGGAAATCGTCAGACACGAAAGGACCATTTCGAAATTGGACCAAAAGTAATACCAGCAAAAGTGAACTTGGTGAAAATGTAATGGGGAACTTGCATGGGACTGCAATTTCGAATAAATTGCATTCAATCGATGCGGTTATACGTAGAGATATCATACAAAAGAAAATAAAAATATTGTATTTGTTTTATCTCACGTTAAAATGACGACAAAAAAAATTTTTTTTCGATAAAATAACATAACAGTTACACGTTGTACAGTATATTGAATTAGAAATTATATTTTGTTCGACAAGTATAGTTTCGCAAAGTTTATGGATATAATTGCAAATTAATGACTTACTCCATAGTACGCCGAGAATATACGGTGTGACGTCATATCATAAGCCCGTTTAATATAGAGCGTTTTTGGGGGGTGCCAGCGCGTGCCTATTTCAAATGCATATAACATCAGAAAAATAAATCATAAGAAAGTTTTAATGCTACAGCTGTTTTAATGCCGGATTATACTTTTGATTTTTGCAATAAAAAAAACATTCCCTATTTTCTATTGCAGGGGTCACCAAATGGCGGGCCGCGGTTTGGATCCGGACCGCCGACCTATTTTATGCGGACCTTCAGTAACCAGTAACTTTTATTACTGAGTACGTATTTTAATAAAAATCTTGAAGAAGTTGATGCATAATAAATAATGTGAGATGGTTAAGCAAAAGTTAAACAAAATACTCATGTTTCATCAAAGTCACACAAGTGAAGCACAAAAATTCGTATAAAAGATTCCGTGGCCGTCTCAGACTTAAGGGCGCTCAGGGCTTAGGTATTCGGGGCAAGCTTAAGTCACGCACGTTAGTATGTAAGATGCCGAAGTCTGGGCTGATGGATGCAAATTGGCGGGCGGGATCTTAACGCTAGTTGTCTTTGACCTGGGTAAGCTGTCTTGACAGAATAAACTATGGTGACTTTCAGATAGGCAAGATAAAGAACCAGGTATAGAGCTACATGAAAAAATATATGTAGGTGTTGTTACAAAATCTATTGTTTTTTTCTGAAATACTGTGAATGTCCTAAATAATTGAAAAAAAAACTCAAGTTAAACTAGAATATGCTCAACATGACGTCGTTAATTTTAGGTTACGATTAATTAACGACGTCATCTTGTAGTTTAACTAGAGTTCTTTTTAGAAGACTATTTACTATTCTTTTATTTTTGCTCGAACTTCTTCTTGGCTATTTAGTATCACATCTCCCAGAGATTACATGCACAGTCTAATAGCATAATTGTTATTAAATTTTGTACAGTCGTATGCATTATTCGCTTTAGGCGAATAACGAGTATACGCGGACGATGTAGTCGACAAAAGCCATATTCTAATAAATACTAATATAATTGATTATTTAAAATAACCGCATTATACTTCTAACGACTATCCCCATAGTGTTAATTCTCTCCAAACCATTCGCATCCTTATAAGATCCCTATCAAGCTGAACCAAAATCCGACCCAAATTAATCAATGCCCCAACATTAAGGCCGCGGGTAAGTATCGCAGTGAGTGTCGCCACTCGGCCCGTCGTACATCTTTATTACGGCACTGGCGCGCGCGCTGCATGCTAAGCAGGCTCTGGGTCAAAGGTAGGAACAGTAGGTCCAACGTAGTCAATTCTTACATAGGGAAATGCAACGGAAAATCTCTATTCTAATCTACTACTAGTTCTACTGCTATGCACAGAATATATTTCTTTAATGTTCTTTTTAAGATTTGAGTTGGTTGTAACTTATGTGTAGGTATGTAGCAAACAAATAAATGATTTATAAATCCAAACGTTCCAAATGTCGGTCCCTTAGTCAATTAATGAAGCTTTTTTCTACCTGATCCATGACCTTGATCAAAGATTGTTTAATAAGGTCGAAAAAACTGCTAAACAATCAATAAACTGACTGGTTGACTGGTAGAGAATGCCTTAAAAAGGCATTAAGTCCGACTTTTGTACTTTTTGTTGTGCAATGAAGTTTAAATAAACTTGAAAAATCTAAGAGAAAGTAAAAAAAAATCGTTTACTTACCCGTTCTTTCAAAACATTCAGATAAAAAACATCCCAACTATGCTGATATAATAAGAAATGATTTTTGAAAATTTTAGCTCAATACTTCAGTACAGTGTTCGTTAATGGTACAAGTCTGAATGTAAAAAGCAAGTCTTCGGTTTTGTAATGTATTCAGAAACTCACGGTTAAAATAAAATTATAATGAAATGGACCTTCTGTATCTTTATCAAGTATTCTTACTACAGGGTGGGCTTAAAGCAGCAATGAGCGGTTGTGGGGAATTGGGAGAAGGACGAATGGATAGTGTTTTGTCACGTAATGAATGAACATCTCATTCAGTGACCGGAACTGAAAGTGGGTCGAATTTAACTTGATTTGTATAAACTACTCAAGGAATTGAAAATTGGATTTACCTAATATATAATTCGATTATCGACGTTGATGGAAGGGGCGAATTTGTGCTTGAATGATAATCACAAACGACGATTTGATGATTGAGCCAAGCAAGAAGAGAATAATTATGTACTAACTGCGTCATTGTCAGATTTAGGTTTGCGTCTCTTCTATGGACATTGCCAAAGGCTATAAAGCCAAAATTTTGGTAGAAATCTAAATCTGCATAAACGGCGTCGCCTCTTCTATGATTTTAAGCAATTTATTTATTTATCGTATGGCGCTTACAGACTGGTACATATATGTATTCGTATCGATGCCGTTGATAGAGTTCCAGTGTGCGCTGCGAGGTTCAGAAGGAACAGTGCAGCTGCTGCCGAGTATGTTGTTCTTTTAGTACCACCCGAAGGTCACGTGTAGGGTTTCTAGGGTTATTCCTACGGACGTAGAACAACAACCTCCAATAAAAACACATTATAGAATTATGACAATGTGACCCAACTGTGTGTTATCCTGGGATCTAAAGGTGCTGATAGACCTGTGCATTCACATGGTTTTTAAATTCGTCGACCTGTACAACGCACATTTTTAAGATCATTCTAGCGAACAATAACGACGGCGGCAGAACAATAACAAAACTGCACGGCTCGGCAAAAAGGTCGAAGGAAATTTTATGTGGTTTCGTTAGAATGCTGCAGAATACTCGTTAGAATTCTCGCTAAAACGCTCCTGTTTATTCTTGGAGCTTTAACCTGCAATAAAACATTCGCATTACATTGAATGCTCAAGTCAATCAGCACCTTAAGACGAATCGTTTCTCTGCGACTTGTACTGCATATACTCGTACGAGTATGGATAAAATACAAACTATGTATTACGCAATGAGAAGGAGTGAGGTCCTTCCCTTGTGAATTGAAATGTTTATGCTGTTTGATGATTACTGATGTATGTCAAAACTTTCTTGAATAGGGCCAGGGGGTCATATAGATCATGTCCAACCTGAATTAATAGTATAAGCTCTTGTCTTGTTGAATAGTGTTAAAAATCGTCGTATGTTCAAAACCAAGTTTCGTTATCTATTTTCAAATTTGGAGTTTTGAATCTCGCGCCTCCATAGATTATTGTGTCAGAATATCGCCGTCGATACGTCTGCTGGCGTAGCATGGCTGCCATTTTATCACCTATCGTTGTCAATAAGACATCCGTGACTCTCGCACTCGCATATTTGTCGAAACGTGACAGATGTCTTACCCATAACGATAAGTGATAAAGTGGGTTGCCATGCTACGCGCCCGCTAGACGGACATCATCGTTAGTATTTTTCTCCCTTTTATGACTGATACAGGTAGTCCAATCTGACTATCCAAATGATTTTATTCTACTTAACACGTTCACCCATAGTACCCATACAGTACCGACATGTGTAATGTGACACATATAAAATTCATATTTTTTTTATCATGCCATACTCATGTTACATGTTACCTCTTTTTCTTTTATAAACACGTATTGTACTATTATTTTTTTTTTCAATGCTTCTTGTGCAAACTTTTTCTTTTATAAATTTTTATATAGCTTATTAAGAGTTTTCTGTCAGTTTTAATAATGTTACACTAATATAAACTTATGTTACCATCCACGGAAGAGCGATGTCTCTTAGCACATGTATCTTGAATACTTAAAAAGAGGCATCATCCTTGATACTGTTATTAAGTTGTAGTTATTGAATAAGTATTTTTGTATTTTGAATTTATGTGTACTGCCATGGACGTACAGTCACCGGCATCAATATATGATGAATCAAAGGCCGCAAAAATATCTGACACACTCTTACGGCTCTAGGAATAGAGTTGTCATCAGATATTTGTGCGGCCTTTGTTCCATCATATATTTATGCCGGTGACTGTACTGCCACATCATTGTTTTGTCAGATATTGTGCCTTCTTCTATGTATGAATGTAATTTGTTACAAACTCAAACTTTCCTCTTGTGGCAACACGGCCACAGCCGTAACGTCTACAGACGTATTGTGTGACAGCACACGTCATTCGCCTCATGTAAAATGCAGGTGACTCCTTAAACTTTTGCTGCGGCACTAAAAATCACATTAACACAATTAAAATATAAGGACACCACTTTTACGAGCAGAAGAAATTTTGCGTTTTCTTTTTCAAACTGCAACGAATTCAACAGGCGAAAAAAGGGCCATTACTAGAGAAAGCGACACGGCAAAGCTATATGCTGACGGTTCTGCTTCGAGCCCATGAGTCAAGAAGTGCAGTTGGAGACCACAATTTGAATGGGGAATGGATGAAAATTTTAGAAATGCCTGCTTTTTTTTTTGGTGATAGGAATAACCTTCCTTAGCACCAGAAAAAAGTTGCAGACTTTTCAGCGGCGTCAATTATTTTTGAAAAATATAAACAGTTTCATCACTTACGTTTTGGGGTTAGGACGGCGAATGAGACACTCTCTTTGATCCGTCTCATATTACAAAAAATATTTTGAATATCTGACCCTGGCAATGACAAATATAGCTGCTGCAGCTGTCAATATCATTGCCAGTGTCAGTTTACCACGGATTTTTGAGATATTTTTTTGTAATATGAGACGAATCATGGAAAATGTCTCAGTCGCCGTCCTAAACCCAAAACGTAAGTGAGGAAACTTTTTATATTTTTCAAAAATAATTGGCGCACCTGAAAAGTCTGCAATTTTTTTCTGGTGTTAAGGAAGGTTATTCCGAACACCAAAAAAAATATCAGGCAATTCTAAAATTTTCATCCATTCCCCATTGGACAATAGTTTTTAAGTGCCCTTTTTTTCTACAATAAAAACCTTTTAGGGTTTCTATTTAACAATGGAAATAAACTACATTAAACATTACTAATATTGTTCCTATTACTTAGTCGTTTGATATAAGCATGTAATAAATATCAAAATAAATGTAATAGTTGTTAAAAACTGGACGAACTCTTCTGCATCGGGGCTAGTAATCCTATGAGAATTTGTCGTCTGTTCTTTACAGAGTGCGTAATTATCTCAGTGTAGATATGCGAGTAAAATTGTGCGATACGCTCATCCTGTCTAAACTTAATTATGCGGATACTCTCGCGAACTAAGAAAGTTATACAACGGCTACAAAATGCATGCACACGCTTTTGCTTCCCAATCCCGCCACGATCCCATATTACCCCGTATCTCAATACTAACAAACTTTTAAATGTGAGTGCTCGACGTACACTTCACTTAGCCACGTTATTATTTGGTATCTTCCACACTAAGAAACCCGCGTATTTGCATTGATATTCTACCCGTGGCGAGCCAGGCGTATCCCACGTCTGTATTGCCCATGGCACAAAACCGCTGCATTTCGTGGCAGCTTTCGTTATGCTGCCACGAAATGCTGGAATAACATTCCACCACCAATCAAGGAGAGCATTACTGTTAGAGGGTTCAAATCCAAACTGAACCTGAGGGTAGGATATCCATAACACCATTAGTACCAATTCCTAAAATTATTAGCCCCAATTCAGTTAACCGCTAAATAATAAAATTATATGTATAATATAGATACTTTTATCGCTGTAACATGTATATATATTTATAATTAAATTTTGTTTTTTTAATTTAATTTATATGATGTGAAATATTAACTTTTAATAGTATTGTTTAATATCTTTAATATTTTGTCGCAAATTTTTTATATTTCTTAAGTTCGCGTAAGAGGTGTGAAAATTATGTGACGGTTATTATTATTATTATTTTAATTATTGTTTATTTCATTGCTGTGCCCTTACAGGGTTCATGTAGAACTGTAATATATAATTTAAGAACTGTATACTAACATGAGTGCAATAAATGATTTGAATTTGAATTTGAATTTGAATTATATTAATAACATTATTGTATCATCCGACACAAGTCGCACAGTACGCTGTCCCGCACACCCTGCTGGCTCCACAGAAAACCAGCGCCGTTGATCACGCTAGCCGTGCCAACTGCATTGCTGAGTGGAGGCCATTTCAGGTTCACATCCCGATCTACGTCTTCGATGTATATGTTAATGTATTTTGTCTTGTGTTACTTATGTTGTGTTACCTGAATAAATATCATTCATTCATTCATTCATTCATTCGTACGTGGACGGATTGGCAGTTTTGTCGTGGTGAAGATCACCGGCCACAGCCGTAGTGTCGTATCACGATAGTCTTAATTTACGCCTGTGGGCGTACTGTCCGTGAACGTGTTAAATTTTCTATTTCCTATCCATTTTCCAATATCAATCTGCTGTCTATTAAATACGTTTTACGTTTTTTTGTGCGCGGTCAATTGAATTTTGATATCTGCATATTCGTCTGCCGTTTGTATGGAGCTCGTGCATATGCAACGGTTATCGCATGCATATGTGACTGTACGGGTATGTGAATATTGTACTTTGTAGTTTTTCATTCCCTTTTGGATTCGAATTTTCATGTGTGTGATTTTCGGGGCAAAGTGATTGTTAGTGACGAATAGTAAACCGATTTTTTTTTACATCACACACACCAGCTGGCCATAAAGTTAAAATTACATGAAATAATTAAAATTCCATTCTCTAGCTATGGAGATGTAAATTTTTGTATTCAACATGGTCGGTTTCAAATATCTACGATCTCATACATTCTTACCGTCATAAATAGGTAGTAAAGTACCTACTTGAAAAGTTTTTAACAGTGTTCGTTCACATTAATTACGTAGTCATATAGTAATTATTGTCGCACATAATTCTTATAAGCTATTACTTGTTACTGTTCAATAGGCACAGTTTAATGAGTAAATAATATTAATGTTTCCTTTTTTTCTTTCCAGGTAAGTCAAAAAGAGACGTGCTGCTATTATCCAAAGATGACACAATATTTAATAAGAAACAGAAGTAAGTAATGACATTGTTAGATAAGTAATTGATAGAACGATCACGAATAAATCTGAATGTATTTCTGCCATTTCATGAGCCTAAAACTCATCAAAAACCACAAAAGCGGCAAAAACACGAATAAAATCACGATAACGATTGAAAAGTTGGTGGAGGGTGAAAAAATATGAAAAGTTGTGGAAGACACCGGAGACAATATGGCGACGATCGCGGTGACAGCTTAACGAGCGCATTGTAGCGGAGCGGAGACTAGGCCGGGGCCGTACTGGTGGCTGATCGGTGACGCGACGGCCATTTCAAGACAACTTGAGCGACTTGATGTTCTGAGATCGCTGTCGAACGTTTACTCACACTTATCGCCGCGGCACCCGAGTGTCACTCCCCAGGTTCACAACAATCGCTATTTCTGTATGAAACTTCGTACTGTGGTACGAAGCGTGCGTTGTAACGCACACTTATAAATTTCGTAACCGCATCGCTGTCGTAAGCGGCCACGAGCTGCAATGTTTGCTTACCACCTAGGGGGCCATAAATATTATGTTTGTGTGATTCTTCACTGCCGCAATTTTTCACATCACCAATTCACCACATTGGTTATTCAGTAAAGAATACTGCGATATTTATTTATTTATTGCAAAAAGCACAGATACTGGTACGTAGTAGCTACCTATGAGCTAACATGCATGAACTAAATCACTACATATTATAAAACAAAGTCGTTTCCCGCTGCCTGTCCGTCTGTCCCTCCCTATATATGCTTAGATCTTAAAAACTACACAACGGATTCTGATTTCATGATCACAACTGATTCAAGAAGAAGGTTTATACGTTTAATACATGCATGTATTATACATAAATATAAACCCGTGCGTTGGAAAGAAACTGAGGATGTTATATTATTATTCTAAATAATTATACGGAAGGACTTAAGGAGGACAACGGTTTAACAAATAAAAATTGTGAACAGCTTATATATACATTATTTAGTTAAAACTACTAACAAAAATAAAAAGTGGCCCTTATAAATATGTAGCAACGAGTGAAATTACATGTTGGCAGCGGTAATTAGAGTTCCTAACTTGTCCGAGAAAATATCCAATTCAGGAATTATATAAGATATTTCAGTACATTAGTTATTCAATAATGAACCTAAAAATTATTTATAGTAGTAATGAATAACAAATGTGGTGAATTACTGTTCTAAAGAATTGCATTATTCTATTCAACAACAGATCTCAAGGCAGACAAAATCTAGTTAATCTTATTAACAGGGATGTTGTGGAACCCTGAATCTCAGCGATGTCCGTTTGGATCAGCCTTGCGCCTAATGAAGATGAATCTCATTTTCCGACGTTACATTTTTTCCTCTAATATGGCCGGGGAATTCTGGTAAATGCTCGGGAATTCCCGGTGAGCAGAATTTTGTTAAAGTTATTGTGACTGGAGCACTAGAGTTTTTTTTCCCCGATTAATGTTTAGTCTATTTTTTATTCCGTAGACTAAAATGACATTGCATGCAATACAATAGCAAGCAAATAGCAATACTTACATGAAATGTCATTTTAGTCTACGGAATAAAAAAATAGACTTAGATAGTCATTTAACGTTTTAAACAGGATTGAAATAGTTAAGACTCACTGAATATATAGTATGAATATTTTTGATTAAAAAGATCTCTTGAAAAGCACTAAAATTAAAAAGATTCACGTCAAAATTGTTTTAGAAACTTAACAAGAATTTATATTAGGTATCTGTTAAATACTTTGTATAAGGCATATTTTCAATAACTTTGTAAGCCATAAAACGGAGTAATAATCTAAGTTTATGTCGGCTTAACAAGTAATTAAAGTTTTATAATCATTAATTATTTTAAGTAGGTAGAATGCCCATTGCTATTACTCAGGGATTATTTCTTTAACTTCTCACAGACTTCAACACACATTATAAATCATACTAAACTCTCTATTCTACTTATAATTTTGTTACTACTACGACTGTGGCAATCAATTATACTTCTGCACCTATTGAGTTTCTATACCCGCTCACTTGATTTCGAATTTTAAAAAAGCTAGCTTACGTTTTTTTTTACTTAGCAGCCCATACTACGCTTGGCAACCACAGTTGCCACAATCAGTTTAGGGGTGCGCGAAATTGGCAACTGTGGTTACCAAGCGTAGTATGGGCTGCCACAAGCAAGTCATCATCATCATCATATCAGCCGAAAGACGTCCACTGCTGGACATAGGCCTCCCCCAAAGAGTGTCAAAATGACCGGTCCTGCGCCACCCGCATCTAGCGGACTCCTACCCCCTAAGCAAGTGAGTAGTAAAAAATGTATCATGTAGGTATGTAATCCGCAAAGTAAAAAAAAATAGGAACCGTTTCATTGAGTCACGCACGAGTGTTTCGCTCGAATTATTCCAGTGGGCGTGAAAAGGATCAAACGGTTGAAGAGGACATTTTATCCCAATTGAATGCAAATTTTCCAGGAATATGTGAAGTTGGTGATGCGTGTTATTGGAAAACGGTAGGCGGGTCACTTCTGGATAAGACTAGCTTAGGTTGGGGAATGGTGATGTACTCGAAGAGAGGCCTATGCTCAGCAGTAGGCGATAACGGGCAGATGATGATGATGATGATGACATAACTACACGATAATGCCTGGTTTGACCTCTTGTCCCACAAACGAGAATTGAGACACCAGCTCGCTGCTGTGCCTTTTACAAATAAATATGTGTCCCTTACATGTCATATCTATATGCAGACGTTGCTGTCCCGTATTGGCCTTAAAGGTCACGTACGCAAGTACCACAATTTTATTGACGCTGTTTAATGAATATTTTCTACTTATAACAAAATGACAGTAACCCAAATATTTACCATGTTGCTTTGTACTAAACCACAGAATAAATGATGGTACTACGCTAAGGAGTAGGTAGGTATGTGACTAAACCTACTTAACTGGAATTGAAAAAACTGTTTTGATATTTATCGTTCACGATCTTACTCTAGCGAGCGTTAACAAGAAACATCCACCAAATTACAAGAATACTTTTTATTCCAGATCTCATATTTATTTATTAAATCCAAATTTAACATTACAACGAATAAGTCGAGAGGTGAAAGGGAGCGGATCCTCAGCCACAGTCGTAGGTATTATATGAGATCATTGAAAGAAAACATAACATAAGATTTACGCGCTGCTTTACCATATTCACAAAAATGTTGAACATTCGGCCAACCATAACCCTGACCCATGCAAGAAACAAGTGACATCGCCAAACTCCCAAGCCCAATTTGTCACAGTTGTCGAAAAGCGTGCACGGTTAATTTGCCCTCGCGCACGCTACCCTGCCAGTTAAAAAAGAGCCTAACTGGTTACCATTTCAAAGAAACTCCAGTCTTTTTTTCTCGGTCGGGTTAGCGAGACAATCGCGCTGATGGCACGCTCGGGACGCATCCTCGGACAAAGTTAGCTGTAATGTGTAATAACGGACGGAAGGATTTTCATAGCGTTGTTCTAGCTCTAACGTGTACGTTTTCATATTATTTGTGAATGTATTGTGCTTGTATACTTATTATACCCTATTTTGAATATTTAAGATTAGAAAAATCGTGCGTTAATTGTCATGTAATATTAAGGAAAACCAATTTGAATTGCAAAAGATTTAGTATTGCTAGGTTTGAAATGCACCTAATGATTGAAATAAGTAAAACTAAATAGTACTATATTCCTAGTAGATACTATATCCTATTGCACTCATTTATTTTCTGTATTGTGTTTTTTTTATATAAGTTGTTCTACATCAGTTCTTCGATTTTGTGTTTTTTGTGTTTTTTTTGCGACAATAAATCTTTTTTATATATATTTCCCTTCGATATCCTATAGGTAGATAAACGAAGAAACAGACGAATTTGTCCGGTAAAATTTTAATGTTAGCTCGAATGAGGTACGGTGCGCAAACGGAGGACAAAACGGAGACATGCAAAAATTGACCACTGTACAGTGTATTGGATGAATTTGATTGGTTAATTCAGGATGCGTCAGCATGCTCCACGTCAGTGGCAACGCAGGGTACAAAGAACCCACCTCACAAAAGTGCAGCCACGGGATCAAACATAACCTATATCTGGGTCATACCCTTCTTCTTAGTAGCTTCACTTTTGGCAGAGTAGTCGTGATCGTCATGTCGGTTTAGTGGCAAACTTGACAATCCGTTGCGATTCGTCTCTCAAAGCCGCCTTCCTTGCGCACATAACGTAGGGCGTGCGTCTACCGCGGCTCTGATTTGGTCAGTCCATCTCATAGGCGATCTGCCGCGCGCTCTTGTGCCCTCAATCCTGTGCCCTGCACTAACAAGTCTCTCGACAGAGTCAACGCCTCGCCGTGATACGTGGCAGAAGAAAGACAGAGGGGTCACTGGGTCTTGCAACCTGAGTTAAACGAAAGCCGTCTTTTCTATATTCAATATTTAACGGCTTCCGTGCATATAAAAAAATATTTGATTGCATGAAGTGAAATAAGAGGAGATTCCGTTTAGCTCAAATACCGCGAGCCATCCGGTTGCCTCTTGGACACTGCAACTACGCGTCATTGCTAATAATTTATACCTAGAGACAAAATAGGGTTACCAAAATATGTTTGACAAATTATCACTTCCCAAAAAAATATTCGTAGAATTTCATTTGCCAAATAATCGTTTGCCAAATTAACACTGACAAATAATTCTTATGCAAACCTAATGTTTGGCATATTCATGTTTAAGCAATATCTCGTTTACTTACCAACTAGGGTAAGTGCACCAGTGAATGAACGGATCCAGTGAATGAACGAAAACCTGCTTATTTGCTTAAATTAAGAGTTCTGTATATTTATAGCATACCGGGTATTTTTTTCTCGATTAGAAGCATTCACTGTAAGGGTTTTGTAATATTTATATCAACTCAGTCGCAACAGTTACTAAATGAGCGACGCTTAAAGTTGACGGGCTATGGGCGTGGAGTTTTTGTATGAGCCGGTAATAAGGGGACAAGATTGTCACCTTTTATTTGACGTGCCATTGTACTAGTTTTATAAACTTGAAACTTATGGTGTGTGGTTTTTGGAAATCAAAAGAGCGAAATTGTGCTATTCAAACATCTTTTTAAGTTTTTTAAGTTTAGATTCTCATTTTTTAGAAGGTGTTCTATAACTAGAATTAAAAACTGCCTACTGGCAACGCCTGTTTTAATGTTTTCGCAAAATCTTATGTTCTAGTCATTGTAATAAGATTTCGTTTTTAGTAACATGGTTTGTCCATCGTTGGTCCAGTGTTCGAACAAACCTCATTTTCAAACATAAAGGTAGTTCATTCACTGGTGTATAGATTTCCAGTGAATGAACATCAACCGATAATTACCTAGTTCATTTATTGGTTTTTGGAACCAGTTAATGAACGAACATTTGTTACAGTTTTTTAATTGTTTTAGAAAAAGTAAACAATTAACTACTATCCCGTGTGTTGGTAATATCGAGATACTCCAAAAAAATCGCTAAACAGCAATTTAAACCAATAACCCATAACTATAAATGTAGTTCATTCACTGGTGTTTAGTTGTTCATTTACTAGAAAACCGGGTTCATTCACTGGTGATTTTCCATTTTTCTACCTAAAAGGTCATATAACTTGAAATTATGGAAACTTATTGCAAAAGCGAAGTAATTTAAGCAAACTAAAATACTTGTTTGAGCTGTACAATCAGTCATGGCAGATATTAAGTATAGCTATCTTACATAAAACAATTTTTGAAGTCAAAAATGTCCTTAAGTGTTCATTCACTGGTGCACTTACTCTATTACTTTGACCAAATTTCATTCAGTCAAATATGTTAGTTGGCATAAATATGGGTTTAACCAAAAGAAAATAAGGCAAATGATTTGTAACGTCAATATTCAATTTACCATTTCTATTCCGTCGGTTAATCAGCAGAGGAGCTCTTCAATTACAAATAATTTTTCCATATTTATTTCATCTTTATACACAATAAAAAAACAACTTTTTTTGTTATGTATGTGTGTAACGTATTTCAGTTCAGGAAATATAATTGGTTGTAGTTGCGCATCACTGGTAGCAGTTCTTTTTTTTGATGGACCACCAGCATGTCAATGACGCCCGGCACACGCCGGGTGTCTACTTCCGCTCTAAGGAACATAAGTGAACCCTAACCTAACCCACAAACAATAATTTGAGTTACTTAAAATACGAAATGAATTATTTTAACCTATTAACCGCCAGCGTGTCGATGTCACCCCGCTTCGCGGGGTGCCTATTTCCGCTCTGAGGGACACAAGTGAACCCTAACCTTACCTACTTAAAATACAATTATTACGGCTGTTTATTTTTTTACTGAGGGGGGGTGGGGGGCCCCGTCCCCCCGACCCCCTTTTTCTGGCTGCCCTAATGTCGCTGTATTTCTAGTCGCTCACTTAGTAATGTAGTCACTCAAGTTACCCAAACAAATGTGATTTTTGTCTATTTATGGTTTGCCATAACATTAACTTGACTAAATGTTTATTGTCTAATGTTTTTTTGCCTTATTAAAGCATTTGCTAAAAGACAAAATGCCATAATGTCATTTTTCGTAATAATATTTTGCTGAATGAAAATTTGACGTAATGAAAATAGTCGTATTAAAATTGGGCCAAAGTTTGCATTGGCAAACAAAAAAGTTGCTAAAATTTGTTTGACCAAAATAAATTTGGAAAAACGGCAGGATCCTGACAAAATAATTCTAACTTAATTATTCTAAAAAGTCGGTAAAAATATAAATAAATATTTTAATCGGTTTTTATTACGGTTATTTTACATTTACTCTATAATATTCAAGATAAATCATACAAAAAAGGACAGTGAATGCTTCATTTAAATCTATATTAGGTATGTCCGGGTGGAAAGTTAGTAGCAGTCTTGAATAAAGCATCTTAGAATAACGTTTTTACATGAAATAAACACTAAAAGCGCTATATTTGCTGGAGCAACGCTGAAACAAAGGAATACATTTCTTAGTGTGACACATTTGAGACGCGCGCGAAATGTGACATAACATTTAAATAGCCGCTCGTCAGTAGCGTGACGTCCAAATGGTTTTATGATGTAAAAAACGCTCAACATATTAGGACTGCCGCCTTACATGCTTTCGCGTAACGTTGATTCCATAGTTATAACAGAAGCGTAGGTTAGGTACGTTGGTAAATACAGCCTGTAAAGTCCCAATTGAAAATATTAGTAGTAGGTAATAGTAGTTAACACTCGATTGCGCAATAACTAAGTTCGTATTAGATAACTGACTTACCATAAACCGGGGTCACTAGACATTTTATTATGAAAACAGATATACTGTAAGCATAAATGGAGAACAAAGTGAGATGGTGCCAACCCTTTGCGGAACAGCACAGGGCTCAATAATTTTCCCAACCGAATATCTTTTATATGTTAATTATATGTGTAATATATTTCGGTGCAGCTCTGTCTATCAGTTTGCTGATGACACTTGTATTTTGGTAGCGCACAAGGATCTTAGAATCGCAGAATTGAATATACAAAGTGAATTCAATACAATGTGTAAATGGGCGCATGATATCGGCTTGTCAATTAATTATAAAAAAACTAAAATTATGCATATTCATTCACCATATTTGAGAACAAACCATAAGCCAAGGGTTGTGGCCCATGAGCACCATTGTATGCACAATAATTATGTATTTTGTGCCTTTTTTTATTTTTTTACGGAGTGGAAATGCTCTTACGCATCCCCCAGCCTAGGGTAAGCTATAATGGGGGGTATGTGGGACTCTCACCCTCCAGCCAACTCTATTTGAAGAGAAGGGGGAGGGAGTCTACCCACTAAAACCACTCCGGCGTTTCCGTCCCTGCCATTAATGGGGGCGCAGTGGGATCGCGAGCATTCTACCACGACGCCCCCTGGCGGCTTCGCATAGATGCGAGCCCCCGCGCCAAAGGAGAGGAGGATCTGAAACGCGCCGTGCAATGTGGGTCCCTAACCCACTGACCCTACTGGGGAAGGACACGGCTTACGGCTGCAAACCGCGCGCGTCTTCTCCCTCTTCGTCTACGCCGGATTGGGGGCGCATCTGCACTGTCCTCGCGCTCCCTCTCCGCCGCCTCCTTTTGCGAGATGATTATGTCGCAGAAGGAGGCCACCGCAGCCCATTGTGCCTGCCAGCAGCTTGAAGTTGTCACCGAATATACCTACCTAGGACTTACGATCAACCATAAATTCAACTGGAGTTCACATGTAGACGTCGTTTGTAAAAAACTGAGATCAATCCTAGCTAAACTAAGTATTTTAAAACACAAGCTGCCCTACAAAACTATTAGACTACTGTACCTGGCGCCAGCAGACTCAGTAATTAAATTAACTATGGCTTATCAAGTTATGGGAGAACTTATAAAACGTCCCTACAAAAGATATACGACATCCAACTAAGACTCCTTAAGGTCATAGTGCCATATAAGATCAAATGTAAATTTAAAGATAACTATAACCAATTGTTTAAGTATTGCAAAGTCATGAATATATTTGACAAAGTTAGCGCAATTATAATAAAAGAGCAATTTGACAAAATACCTTGCCTACCAAAAACAGAGAGACATAAAAAGCTACGCCATCTACAGTATTTACCTTTGTACTCCATACCTAAGTCAAACAACGTATATGGCAAAAGAACTTGTCGGTGCATTCTTCCAGACATATTAAATAAACTACCTAAAGAGCTCGTAAAATTACTGGAAACAAAAAAACATTCACAAATTAAGAAAATTCTAAAAGAATATTTTACAATGGGCAAATATGCTGGAGAATATACTTACAAACTACCGAAATTAAAAACTACTCATAATAACAAATGTATAAATTGTAATAGAAGTAATAAAGCATAATAGTTAAGATAAAAATTATAAAGCGAGTCGAGTGACCCCGCACATAAAGAAAAACCGCATAGAGATTTGCAAAAAAATGTAATTTAGTTAAGTACTTTATCTGAAATAAATAGATTTAAAAAAATTAACTAAATTATTGCGGGGTGAATAGAGATTTTTTCGTGATTTTGTAATATGCTGCTATCCTGATGTACCACACTACTTTGACAATTATGTTTGGCATACATGTCATATAAATTGTATACTAGATTTATTATTGTACTTATTATTTATTTAAAATTTATTGCACAAAATATTAAAAAAATTGTTCTGATGAATTGAGAATCTTCTTCTTTTTTGAAGTCGGTTAAACAGCATTATTAATGAATTCCTTCCTTCGTCGGAGAACGCGGACCGCGGATAATACAATAATACATGTGTTGCCAACTTATAGTGAATGATTTACTTTTTTATTTGCGCTGTATCGGTCCTTGTGAAATGTGCCGGGAGCTTGCGATGTTCCGTGTGCATATCCTATCTGGCAGTGTGTTAGATTGGATTATTTAAAAACTTTGCTTTATTGGACTGGAAGACGAATTTTGTGATTGTTTCCATCCTAAAATACGACTTTATTCAACGTATACTGGTAAAGTGGAATCCGTTTTTAATATCTCGGGCGCTCTTATGTATTATGTCCCATGCATTGCTTTACTTATTTCTCGTCTACCTAGGCGTTATTACGGTTTTTGCCAGAATCCGCTCCCCTGTTTGTTTTTCTCCACTTTGAATGAGCCCGGGTGTCCAATAGTCAGCCTTCAGAACATTCAGCCATCGCTTTTTTGGTCTGCCGCTAGGTAGATGGTCATCCATAGGGTACAACGTTTTTTTTACAATGTTTAATTACATTCGTGCCAACAAATACATTTTGTGTGTGTTTTTGATGTAGGTGCTGCAATAATTAAGAAGTATGTATATCTTTATACCTGTTATTTTAACATATTTTATAAGTAATCTAAATCATAAAAAGATGGCCTTGATCTAAAAGTGATGTTGAGTTAATAAATATTAAATATAACTGGAATTACACAAAACAAATCGAGTTAGTCCATATTAAACTCAATAAGGCTTGTGTTATGGGTACAACAAATCGTCGGGTGACAAGCAAAAGTCACTACCAAAACTGTCACTGCTCCTCAAAACCATCTCGGTACGTAGTCGATATCGAGATACGATCTTTGATTTAAGTAGGTATTTGTTACTTAGTGAGTTTTGCTTGTCACCCGACGAAATAGTCATGCTCATCGCACAAATATTTCGATGCTTAAGAATCAATACCGTCTAAGTAACAAAAATACAATTTTACAGGAAGCGTGGCATGCTATTCGTTATTTTTCTCTGCACCTAACTGCATTAAAAGGTAAAAAAACGTCAAAATTGTTAGTTAAACAGTATAAATTCTTAAGCGTCGATTTAATATTTGCCCTTACCGGGATTCAAACCTTCAGCTGCATAGGCAGAGTCACTATTTACCCACTTGGCTAACCGGTCGTTCAAAGTTAAAACAATGGTTTAATTTCCCGGGACGATTTTATATGACAAAGCGTCAGCTTACCTTAAAATGTGATCAGTTGAAACCAAATGAATATTTGTAAAATTAAAGCCGTAAACCAGTCTAGACATGTCTCAAGGCCACTTTAGAAACCTCACGGTTCTTAATAAACTTAATGCGCATAACGATAACGATTTTAATTACAGTAATTCAGGGCTCCCAATAATAATACGCTGATTATCGTAATCGCGTGAAAGCGTCGTAGAAGTCGTAAAGCAGTCGCAATTATAGCCGAAACCATATGCAACGTGTTTCATTAAGTATGTTAGTGGAAATGTTTACGATCGAATGTTACGAGTTATAACAAACGACATTATAATAATACGTATGATTACTTTTGCACCTTGCATAATAAGGAAAATAATTTTATAAATATCAAGTCTAACTTTTTTGGAGGTGGACTGATAGTTAAGGTCGCCGGAGTCCGCTGGATGCGGGTGGCGCAAGACCGGTCATTGTGGCACTTTTTGGGGGAGGCCTATTTCCAGCAGTGGCTAATATGATGATGATAGATTTTATGCTACCTACAAACTTTATTGCACACTCATTATTATTACGCTAGAATTAAATGTCTCTTCTGTTTACACTTGCAGCTAGACTGTACCAGTGTTTCTGTGAGCTGGAAAACCCGTGAGCCTGTTGTCTTTAAATAAAAATATGTACCTATAATAATTTCGAAAACGGAATTGAAATATAAAATATTCTATCTATTGAACCGAGAATCAGTTGACCTGTAGAGGAAAATAGCCGCCCAGACACCGGAAATACGAAAAATGTTTTGCCCAAAGCTGAAACGGAGAACTAAGTTCGATTCGCTCGTTCTAAATAAATAAGAAACAATGCCTTTAAAAAGATGAGAAACACCAAAGAACTTCAAGATTATAATCCGCAATTACATGGGACTAACATTGTTATATTATAACTAATTACAATTTTCAGCTCATTACTCAGACCGAATAATAATCCTTTTTGAAGGTTTCGCTTTGTAATCAAGGTGACTTTTGTAAACAATTCTAATAGCTATACTGAATTTTAATGTCTAGCTAAATAATTCATTTTATTACCACACGCATATCGGGCCAATGAGATTTGACTCATTCTATTTGAATAATATACGTACATGGCAGGAATAAGATGACATTTCCAAAATCAACGTTTTACAGGGCGGCACATTGTAAAGTTCGGCATTTTCTCCTAAATATTTTTTTTTGTTGAACTTAAGTAATTTACTTGATTTTAACATAATCTCATGCAACATTATGATAAGAAAAATGAAAACAAGTGGCTCTGTGAGCTGCAGAAATCGCAAGCTTTCCTTTTTTTTAAATTTTTATTTTGAAAAACTGACATGACGAAAAACAATTTATATAATTAAAGATCGAGCACGTCACTAAATTTCACGAGAAGAGAGTTGATAAGTCTATTACTAGAGGCTCTGTGAGCTGTAGGACTCGCGAGCCAGTTTTTTTAATTGCATCCTGTCAGTGTCTGTTCCACTGTTCTTCTTTTTTTTTTTTTATATACTATGACGGTGGCAAACAAGCTTACGGCCTGCCTGATGTAAACTGGTACCGTCGCCTATGGACACTTGTGACTCCAGAAGAATCACAAGCGCGTTGCTGACCCTTTATTCACTTTAGGATTCGCTGTGTTGGCAGATAAAGACATGCAGCGGCGCTACCACGAACTTCAAATCTCGAACTTCGTATATCTCCGTCTCTATCGCACTTATGGTTTATGGTACGCGAGCGACCGAAACGGAGATATACGAAGTTCGAGATTCGAAGTTCGTGTTAGCGCCGCAGGTCCCTCATTCCCAACACAGCGCATCCTAGTTAGTTCTGGCGACCTTACTCACCACCACCAACACAACACCACATGCTTCATAGCATGCAATAATATAGCAACACTACAAAGCAGTGGTGCTATTATGGCTGCGGTCTTCTGTAAGCTGGAGGTACTTCCCCAGTTGGGCTGCTCCACATACGAGCGAGATGACAATGACAACCCGCTGTGCCCTACCTCTCTTTCAATGTTCTCCTCTACAGGTCGCATTTCTCGACCGGTTCTCGTGAAATTTTGTGAGAAGGTTCGATAAAATACAGTTGTTATTTTTTTGATACCTATTGCCTGGGAAAAATATGAACAGTCAATAATATTACACCCCGTATAAAAAACAGACTCGCGAGTTCTACAACTCACAGAGCCACTAGTTGTAATAGTATTTATCTATCCAAATATCAAAAACCCTTCATTATGATGCGTTCAAGAACCGCACATTATGGCCACCATAAAAATAGACTGTTTTGTTAGAACAAATTTCTTATCTGTGAAAATGTAATTATTGTTAAATAATAACATCGATTTTGATGATATTATTTCAATCAAATTTCGAACATCTCTGAAATCTAAGAAATTTGATTTGACCTATATTCTAATATCAGTCGAGATGACGTTTAGTTCGAAATGAATTGTCAATTCGCATACAAATTTGACAAATGTCGCACGTAAGTAAGATATCGAACGAGATGATAGTTAGATCCGACTCTAGTTTGTCTCTGAATTAAGAAAAAACTTTGACAGCTGCCAGAAAACAAAGCCGCGATGCCTGTCATAATATGCGGCTCCTGAATGCATCGTGGGGCTTATGATATGTGTATAGATAAAGCAGTGTATGTAACTGTACATAATTAGGCATTAAGACACTCGTGTAATGTTATTATGAAACTCGCCTTCGGTTCGTTTCATAAACCCACACTCCTGTTTAATGCCCTTCATTATGTACAGTCACATATACTACTATCGGAAGACACAAGTTTTTCACAAGATATACAAACACAATTATATAAACACAAGGCCAAGGATTTAGCTAAAAATCACGAATCCAAAATTAACATGACCTAAATTTTATGTAGTAGCAGTATTTTTGAAGTCACCCGATTTGAAAAGATTATCTGGCGTAAATAAGCCGTGTTCTGTTACTAATTAACTTTCGGTCGAGTGCACAAAGACCCGGCGGGACCCACGGGTATGGTCGTTTTCATTACTACGGCTCTATAGGGACCGCTGTAAACAAATACATTAATTAACTTGGGAAAATGTTGCCAGATGTATTGAATTTTTAAAGGAGTTTCTCGCTTTTATGACGGAGCTGGCAATTCTGGATGTGCGGCCGAGTTTGATAATTGGGCCGCAATTTCGGTTAAAATATCTGTAACACCGTGTAGCCTTGGTGATGCAATGTTATATATTTTTTTATCTAATTTTTACACATACTATTATTTAGAATATATTGCTCATAAGACATTATGAACTGTATTTTTAGTATTGAACTCTCGACTAGTCTTTCGACTAGTATGTATTGTAAGTTTTGTTCAGGCAAGAAAGAGAAATGAAGAAAGTGCTCAATCTTTATCTCGACTAATTCTTCTTTCTTTTCATCATGTCATAACAAGTGTTTTACTGAGTTTTCCTTCTTCTTTTTTCAGTCGTTTGTATTCTCTTCTTCTTTTACTATTTTTTTCTCGGTCCAACTGATTACTTTCGATTAAGTGCCTACACAACATGTTAAAGAGTATACCTAACCTTAATTTCCTCTGAATTCGAACGAAGTTTCTATACCGTTGATATTATTACGTACCGACCCGATACAAGTTAATATTCTCCAATGACCTTACTCCTATCCTCCTATCTCATTTGAAAAAACCTTTAAGGCCTACATAATGAAGTTACCGTAGACAAATGTCGTGTAGCGCCAAAATGCAAATGAGACGATAGGATATACAGTCATGGCCAGATAATTACGAACATGATATTTTTCCCCATACAGTTGCATACAAATATGACTTTTCAAATTTAATGTTGATTTAAAATATGTTTGGCCAATTTTATTTTTGAGTATATGGAGGTATCTGTGTATAAAATAAGATTTAATTAAGTTTATATAAAAGTTCTGTAAAAGTAGTGCTTAAAAAATACGGATGGTCAAATGGACAGTTTTTACGAGTTCAAATACTGTAATTAGGAACAATGTATGAACTTATAAAGTGTTGATTTTTCAATTCAATTCAATTCAAAAATTTATTTCGGACATGTACATCCATATTTTTGGTTAGTAACAATAAACACTTATTATAAAACTAATGTTAGTGGACACAAATAACAATGATAACTAAAATATTAACTTATGACTAAAACTTGCGCAGCCTAGATTGCCCGCATCCCATTCACATGCAGTTGCATCCAGTGGTGCTGGAACGGGCAATCCAGCCTGCCGGCCACAACGCGTAGGAGGCTGTTGGAGCTGGCGCGCACGCGTCGCATCAGGGATGCCGCACGTTTACGCAAAATGGCGTGAAAACCACCAGTCCTGGCCTCCGCAAACATACCTGATGCACTGCAGATTTGATCGCCTGTATTTTTAAAGCCTAAATTTTACAGAAGCTCTTTTGCACTATATTGAATGGTGTTTAAAGTTTTAAACACGGTTACATCCGTGTAATCAGAAACAAAATTAATCAAACACATTATAAAGTATCATCAAATTTGAAAAGTCATATTTGTATGCAATAACTGTATGGGGAAAAAAATCATGTTCTTAATTATCTGGCCATGACTGTAGATGTTTCCGAAGGTGCCACTGATTTCTCGACCAATCCATGGTGCGTCTAAAACCTACCCAAAGCTACCCAAATATTGTCTGGAAGAAATCACTCCATAACAATAATACCGCCTGTCGTACACCCCTTCATTTTAATGTTTTGTAGTGTGTAATTTTTTGAGGTGTGCAATAAATAAAGCGTATTTGGTATTGTATTGTGCGTCAGTTATGAAATAAAGCGTATTTGGTATTGTATTGTATTGTGCGTCAGTTATGAAATAAAGCGTATTTGGTAGTTATGAAATAAAGCGTATTTGGTAGTTATGAAATAAAGCGTATTTGGTATTGTATTGTGCGTCAGTTATGTAGACGTACGGTCACGTACTTTAATCGTTGAGCCATTTTAGAGCTCACTTTATACTGAACAATTCAAGACTTTACTATTAAAAAACCAAAATTAGTTGACACCTAAATGGCTCAACAATAAGGCTTGTTGCGTGGTGTTAAAATTGATAACGTCGTGTTGCTAAATGGATAGTAAACCATCAAATGATTGTAATAAAGTATAAATTACAAAATATAATCAAAATCATAAAAAGATATGAACCTTGTAAGTTTAGAAAAAAAAGTTTTTTTATTTATTGTCCAAGAGTAAATTTAAAGGTACCAATAGAATCCTTACGCTTTTATAGAAACAAATTTGTACAGCAACTATGGACCTAAACGCAGTATTTCGCGACCGAAACAGCAATTTACTTCATTTCCCATGCAACGGTTAGTACAAATTGCACGGTGTGACGTCATACTTTAAAGCCAATCAGTATGAAGCGTTTCGGCTGCTGTCAGCGAGGTCCGTCTTTAACTCGATTTTTTGGGTATTAATGTCCTTTAAATGTAGTTGCTTCCATACAAACATTTGTTCATCTAAAAAAACTGGTTCGAATGGCATCGTAAACAAATTTAAGGTCACAAGCCCATTGACTGCACTACGTACACTACCGTCAAAAAGTTTAAGACCGAACAGAAAATAATTATGCAAATAATCAACATTTTATGAAAGTCCTATGAAAGTATTACTTTGCAGTATCTACAATCGAGAAAATAAATCGTAAGTAGGTAATAACAACTTATTTCGCAAAAAAAATATTTAAAAAGGGAACATAATAATAAAAAAAAGTTAATGCTGACGAGATTTTTTCACGCTTTTTCGCTTCGGAGCAGATTCTTGGCATTCTTTCTACAAGCAAGCCGTTTCCGTTTCTTGGCTAATGGATTTCCACTCATATTGCAGTATCTCCCATAGAGCTGTTGCAGATGTCGGACATTTTCTTCGGACTCTACGGTCGAGTTCATCCCATAAAAACTCGATCGGGTTATGGCCTGGTGATTGTGGTGGCCAAATCATGTTTTTTAACACACCTTGCCGTTCTTTTTTAGCTATTGATTGCAAATTTAATTTGATGTTTTTTAGAAGAATTTATAACTATGAAACTAAACATTGTTATTGGTCTTAAACTTTTTGACGGTAGTGTATATTCGAAAGAGCGAGCGAAGTTCTACGTTTTAGCTTGGACTAAAATTATTTCGTATGTCTGTCGTCTGTCCAGCTGTGCTCCTCTACAGGTCAGGTCATATTTTCTACCGATTCTCGTGATGTTTTGTGAGCATTTGCAATAATTATCTAGCTTTATTTGTCACTTCAGTTTAAAAAAAAAAATAATAAAAAACAGGCCCCTGAATTCTACAGCTCACACAGACACTAGGTTAGTACGTTTCCACCGTTTGACTATGTGTAGTGCAGGTTTCTTCCAGACCTCGCCCCCGTTTAAATATTCACTTCCTTCTAAGGTCGCATATCGGGAGACATGGAATCTTCATGTTTCGTCCACTTTACGGTCTGTGCAACTAATTGAATATGTTATGTGCCCGGGCTCTGCGGAGGTGGGTTTTATTGCAAAGCCAGATGGAATTAGGAGCTACATAGTTTATTATAAAGTTTGCTCGCAGTGAATTGCATTTTTACGAGGTTTTATTTAACTTCACGTGTACAAATTTGTAGGTACATGCTTAGTTCAGGATCTTGCGAGGATAGACCGACTACCCAGAGTCCAAAATTTTATAAAATATAGGGCATGTAAATCAGAAAACATTGCATAGTAGGTAAAATCTAGCGGTGCTCTCAGGTATATTTATTTTATTTATTTGAGTATTATGAAACAAACAGTCATATAAAGATATTCGTATATTCATATTCATTTTATCTATATATATAAAAGAAGACTTCCTGACAGATCATCAACGCACAGCCGAAACTACTGGAATTAGAAACTTGATATTTACACCCATACTACCTTTTATAACGTAGGCGACGGATAAGAAGGGATTTTTGGAAATTCCACCCCTAAAGGGGTTAAATAGGGGTGCAAAGTTTGTATGGAGGAAACTTTATTTTTTGAGCTGGAGTCTTCAAACTTTGTGGAAAGATTACTTTATAGAAAACAAATAAAGTACTTTCAGCGTTTTGGTAAATTCCACCCCTAAAGGGGGCTAAAAGGGTTGCAAAATTTGTATGGGGAAACTCTTTTTTGAGATAGAAGCTTAAAAGTTTGTAGAAAGATTACTAATTAAAATACAAAAAAAACAACTTTCAGTGTTTAAGAAAATTCCACCCCTAAAGGGGTTAAAAGGGGGTGCAACATTTGTATGGAGGAAACATTTTTTTTTTAGCTAGAGAATTCAAACATTGTAGAAAGCTTACTTATTAGAATAAAAATAAAGTACTTTCGGCGTTTTGGAAAATTCCACCCCTAAGGGGTTAAATATGGGTGCAAAGTTTGTATGGAGGAAACTTTATTTTTTGAGCTAGAGTTTTAAAACTTTGTGGAAAGATTACTTATTAGAATACAAATAAAGTACTTTCAGCATTTTGGAAAATTCCACCCCTAAGGGGGCTAAAAAGGGTTGCAGTTTTGTATGAGGGAAACTCTTTTTTGAGATAGAAGCTTAAAAGTTTGTAGAAAGATTACTTATTGAAATACAAAAAAAATAACACTCAGCGTTTTAGAAAATTCCACCCCTAAGGGGGTTAAAAGGGGGTGCAACATTTGTATTGAGGAAACATGTTTTTTTAGCTAGAGACTTAAACCTTTTTTAGAAAGCTTACTTATTAGAATAAAAATAAAGTACTTCCAGCGTTTTTGGAAAATTCCACCCCTAAGGGGTTAAATAGGGTTGCAAAGTTTGTATTAGGGAAGCTCTTTTTTGAGATAGAAGCTTAAAAGTTTGTAGAAAAATTACTTATTGAAATACAAAAAAAGCACTTTCAGCGTTTTGAAAAAAATCCACCTCTAAGGGGACGTAGGTTCGTGGTCTTTTCTCCCTCTCACTGAGCATAAGCGTGAGCGAGATGGAAGTGCGTGTTTGGAAGCGAGGATATCATGTTTTTTAAGTTTATTTCTTTGTGCGTTTTAATATTGAAATAAGTCATCTTGCGCTGAAAGCGTTTTAGAAAATTCCACCCCTAAGGGGGTTAAAAGGGGGTGCAACATTTTTATGGAAAAACGACGTTTATTTTTAGCAAGAGACTTAAAACTTTGTAAATAGCTTACTTATTAGAATATTATTAAAGTACTTTCAGCGTTTTGAAAAATTTAATTTTAGAAAGCTCCACTCCTAAGGGGGTTAAAAGGGTGTGCAACATTTGTATGGAGGAAACATGTTTTTTTAGCTAGAGACTTAAACCTTTGTGGAAAGCTTACTAACTAGGATAAAATGAAAGTACTTTCAGCGTTTTGAAAAATTCCACCCCTAAGGGGTTAAAAATGGTTGCAAAGTTTGTATGAGGGAAACTCTTTTTTGAGATGAAAGCTTAAAAGTTGTAGAAAGATTACTTTTTGAAATAAAAAAGCACTTTTAGCGTTTTGAAAAAAATCCACCCCTAAGGGGGTTAAAAAAAGTTTCTAAGTTTGTACCAGGGAAACATTTTTTGAGATAGAAGCTTAAAAGTTTGTAGAAAGATGACTTATTGAAATAAAAAAAAATACTTTCAGCGGTTTAGAAAATTCCGCCCCTAAGGGGGTTGGTTAAAAGAGGGTGCAACATTTGTATGGAGGTAACATGTTTTTTTAGCTAGAGACTTAAAACTTTGTAGAAAGCTTACTTATTAGAATAAAAATAAAGTACTTCCAGCGTTTTGAAAAATTCCACCCCTAAGGGGTTAAATATGGTTGCAAAGTTTGTATGAGGGAAATTATTTTTTGAGATACAAGGTTAAACGTTTGGAGAAAGATTACCTACTAATTGATATACAAAAAAGAACTTTCAGCGTTTTAGAACCTTTGTGGAAAGCTTACTAACTAGGATAAAATTAAAGTACTTTCAGCGTTTTGAAAAATTCCACCCCTAAGGGGTTAAAAATGGTTGCAAAGTTTGTATGAGGGAAACTCTTTTTTGAGATGAAAGCTTAAAAGTTGTAGAAAGATTACTTTTTGAAATAAAAAAAGCACTTTCAGCGTTTTGAAAAAAATCCACCCCTAAGGGGGTTAAAAAAAGTTTCTAAGTTTGTACCAGGGAAACATTTTTTGAGATAGAAGCTTAAAAGTTTGTAGAAAGATGACTTATTGAAATAAAAAAAAATACTTTCAGCTGTTTAGAAAATTCCGCCCCTAAGGGGGTTAAAAGAGGGTGCCACATTTGTATGGAGGTAACATGTTTTTTTAGCTAGAGACTTAAAACTTTGTAGAAAGCTTACTTATTAGAATAAAAATAAAGTACTTCCAGCGTTTTGAAAAATTCCACCCCTAAGGGGTTAAATAGGGTTGCAAAGTTTGTATGAGGGAAATTATTTTTTGAGATACAAGGTTAAACGTTTGGAGAAAGATTACCTACTAATTGATATACAAAAAAGAACTTTCAGCGTTTTAGAAAATTCCACCCCTAAGGGGGTTAAAAGGGAGTGCAACATTTGTATGGAGGCAACGTTATTTTTTTAGCAAGAGACTTTAAACTTTGTAGATAGCTTACTTATTAGAATATAAATAAAGTACTTTCAGCGTGTTGATAAATTCCACCCCTGAGGGGGTTACTAAGGGTTGCAAAGTTTGTATAAGGGAAACTCTTTTTTGAGATAGAAGCTTAAAACTTTGTAGAAAGCTTACAAATAAAGTACTTTCAGCAGTTTGGAAAATTCCACCCCTTAAGGGGTTAAAAAGGGTGCAAGATTCGTATGGGAAACACTTTTATTGAGCTTAGATACTTGATAGTTTGTAAAAAACATGCTAATTACAACAAAATAAACTCTTCTTCTTAATTTTTCCTTTAGAAGCGTTAATCGGGGGTTCAAAATTGGTATGGAGAGTCAGAAAATTTTAAAGTATGAGATTTGTAACTTCGATCCTAGCCTGTTTTTCAAAAGACTACAAAACTTATTTCAGCGTTTTTTTTTAATTCAACCTCTAAAGGGGATTATTAGGGTGTTCCAAGTTTGTATGGAGAGCAAGTAATTTTTAATGTAAGGGATTTGTAACTTCGGTTGTAGACTGTTTGCTGAAAGACTACAAAACTTATTTCAGCGTTTTTTTTTAATTTATCGCCTAAGAAGGTTAAAAGGGGGTTCGAAGTTTATGTAGAGAGCAAGACATTTTTAAAGTAAGAAATTTGTAACTACGGTTTCAGACTTATACTATGAGGGTTCAAAGAGGGTTCTAAGTTTGTATAGAGAGCAAGACATTTTGAAGGTAAGAGATTTGTAATTTCGGTTTTAGACTGTTTACTAAAAGACTACAAAACTAATTTCAATGTTTTTTTTTAAATTCATTTCTTAAACAAAAATTTAGACGATAACATGTTCTACGCGGACGAAGTCGCGGGCAACAGCTAGTTGGTAATATAAGGTCAGGTTTACTTAAATTAATTCACAATAAAATAAATATAGTAAAATAAAAATGGTTTATTTTCAGATTCCTTAGATCCATAGCATAGCATTGTTAGTTACAAAACACTTACGAGTATACAACTACATTAGTAAAATTAATATTAAATGGCCACATGAATTAATTTTATTTTATTTTTTTAGGACGTACGATATGTAGGTCGGTGTATAGGCGGAGTATGTCCGAGTCCCACCTCTCTGCTATCATTTTCAGGATGCTATTTGAGCTTCCCCTCGTCTGCATCACCATAGACGCCGTCTTCTTCCGTATTATGGCATAAAAGTCATCTACGCTAGCATCGGCAAACATCCCAGAGGCGCTGCAGAATCGAGGAAGCCCAAGCAGCCTCCTGAAAATGTTGTTATATTGGATACGCAGGGCGTTATATGACTTCAGCCTGAAACTAGCCCACAGGCCACACGTATAGAAACTTTGACAATAAGCTCTAAATAAAGTCAGCTTCACTTGGGCACTACATCGTGCGAACCTGTGCGCCAGCATCCCGCCTCGGACTGACAACGCCCTGCGCTCCCGCTCGATATCGAAATCGTCTTTCAGGTCCTCGGTCACTATATGACCCAGGTATTTGAAATGAGTAACACGATTCAGAGGAACTCCGTTCAACATTATTTTGGGCGAATAGCCTTACACACTTACACTTACACTTAATTTTACCCCTGAACATCATGAACTCACTTTTGCCCGCGTTGTATTTCAAACCGTGCTGTTGCGCATACATCTCACATGTATCGATTATCTTCTTTAGCCCTGACACTGATGGGCTCATCAGCACCATGTCGTCTGCATAACTGAGATTATTTACACAAACATTATCAATTCTACATCCGGCACGTATACTGCTGAGCCCCTCAATCAGTTCATTAACATACATGTTAAACAATCTAGGCGAGGTTAGCCCCCCCTGCCTCACCCCAAGCACAATGTGAGCAAAAAAAAATACCTCATCAACATCATCAGCCTGGCAGTCAGCCATATACGTTCCACTGTTGGGCACAGGCTTCCTCTCATAATAATTAGCTTTAAGGCAAATCTTCAGCCAAAACTATCATAGTATTTTCAAGGTCTTATTGTGACTAACCTACTATGGATCGACTAGGTCTGAAATAAAATATTTTAATTTCTATTTTATTTATACACAGCGTTGTAGGAGGCGCAACGGCACGCTAGTGTCTCAATTTTAATTTTACAATAGGTCAAACCAGGCGATACTGTGTAGTTTTTTATTTAAGTAATCGTATGGCATACATTATTTGGCCTTTGAATTTGTCACTCTTTAGTACCACCCAGGGACACGTGCAGGGTTGCAGTAGGTAGCTCCTGCGGACGCAAGTGACAGTTGTCCCCCCTTTGCCACGTAAGCCTTCCAAAGCACGGAAGCGCTCATTTATAGTAACCACTCAAACAGGCGGTCACCCAAGACTGACCGCTGTCATCTTTGCTTAACCTGCGTTATCGTTTCCGATTCACAGTTGGCGCTAAGCTGTGAACGCTTACTGTGTAGTGTACGCTGTAGCTAAACCAGCTCGATTAGTTCGGAAGAGTCTAACGCATTTACAATCCTCCTTCATAAATAAACGGGCGTGGTGTGGTGACCATCAATCACCGGTGTCATGTAGCACGTGTGGCGTCTGGCTTCTGCCGTTCACACGTCTGGTAAATCTCCGCGTGATTGGCAGCCGGTTTTTGTTTAAGTTGGTGTTAGTTATTGATGATGAGCGGTGGGGTCAGAGGAGTACCTAAGATATTCGTTGATGACGATATGATGGTGACCTTTTTATGCCCTATCACTCTCATCAGGGACATAAGGCTCTTAGACTGGTTGAGTAAATGAACATTTTCCAATAATTAGAGATAATTCAGCCTAATTTCGTTGATAAAGAAAAATAAAGAGGAGCTCATGTTTTTATTACAAAATTTTACAAGCATCCAGAACCAACTATTCTTTTCATTAAAGGTCATCAAAAACTCGTAAACACGGCCCCTTTTCGATCATAAAGTCTTCAATGGTGTAACACGTAATTACAGTCAGCTTTTCATGACTGTCTAAAATTTGCGTATGTAAAAGACATTTGCGTATGGAAAGTAAAGCATAAATCCCGTATATATTCAATATGACCAAAGTAAAATTGCTTCTTCGCATTTCCACACGTTTTCCCATAATAATCTGAAATTTTCCCCCCAGAAAGCACGTATTGAAAGTTTGCGCATTTTCGCGGGAAAATTCGGAGGAACAATAAATCTTTTATTAGAGCAGAGGGGGGTACACTGTTTCCAAATTCCGCAAAGTAGATAAGTATTTTTGTTGCCAACTGCATACTTAATTTCGCACTAAATTGTATTATCAGCAAATCCTTCTTTTTTTTTTTTTACGTTTGGGGAATGCGTTGATTATCAGCAAATGCTATCTTGACCTAAATACAAAGATTGACAGGATTCGTTGACCTACTAAAACGAATTAAGCAAAGGTAATAGAATGAATACGAGTATGTATTTTTTTCTATGAATTGTTTTTCATTCTAATACTTTAAAATTAATTGGTCACTGAGGCACTCTTTGGGCGAGGCCTATGTCCAGATTGTCCAGCAGTTGATGTCTTTCGGCTGAGGTGGTGATGACAATGATTATGGCTTTAAAATACAGTATCAAAAATATTTTGTTTTTGCTAACTAAATTCATAAATTTCAAATTAAAGGAAAAATAAAAAAAAATCTCAATTTTTCCTTTAATTTGAAATAGACAGTATCATTGATAAGTTTTGTATGTAGGTACAGTAGAAAAATTAACTGGTTTAGCCCGCACGGAATAATTAATAAGAGGCATGAATTGAAGGAATTTTGAAATTTCGATTCAATTCAGTTCATTTTGTTTATTACGTGGGGGGACTTCCCTGGGATGTGGATTACAAAAATCGATGTACCCTCTTAAGGAATGACAGCTCACTGTAGAAAAAAATATTATTGGTTTGATGTTATTACATGCTAGCGTAACAATTTTACTTGGTGACGGTGCGGTGTGACGACAAACATTGCCGTATACTCGTAGATTTGAAAAGATGCATACATTATGGACTCCCATTGGAATAGAAACAATATTCTATTATAATAGTGAAGCTGTCAAAGTCACACAAGAGCATGCAGACGACATGTCGGCACAAAGCTCTGAAACTTTCAACTCGCGCTAGATATTCGTTTTAGTTCCAATGGAGCTCGTATTAGCTATGTTCATCGTTCATAAATATTGTGACTCAGTATATGTTTCTTAACTCTCGTCTCTTTACAGAGAGTAAGTAATATAACGTATACGAATATATAATGGAAGAATACATTCAATTTGTATCATTTTGTATGATATGATGTTTAAATAAATAAATAAACATTTGCGGACAATCTTACACAAATCAACCTAGTCCCAAACTAATCAAAGCTTGCTATGGGTACTTGACGACGATAAACATACTTATACATAAATAAATACCTAAAAACATAGAATACATCCACGTCTCAGGAACCAATATTCGTGCTCATCACACAAAAAATGCCCTTACCGGGATTCGAACCCAGGACCTCTAGCTTCGAAGGCAGGGTCACTAGCAAGTAGGCTATACCGGTCGTCATCGTCTTTAGTGAGTATAAAGTGCGCCGTATAATATCAAAATATGTTATTATAGTTAGACACTTTCTACCTACATTATATCCAACAATAGTATTATACCTTTTGATCGTTTGTTAATTTGAACTTTACCAAAAGTGTGTATTAGTAGATTATACACCAAGGGGATAAAGCACTGTTTTATGTCACGGGAGCGAATTGAATCCCGAACGTAACGAAGGACTCATAATTTAACTCCTGAGCGTAGCGAGGGAGTTATAAGTTAATTCCTGAGCGAAGCGAGGGAATTAAGACTGAGTCCTGAGTGCAGTGAGGGGTTCAACCGCCCAAGACTAAAACAGTCTTATCCCCGAGGTGTATACTCTACTTTTCACACCTTATGCGAGACAAAAAAACAGGCTCAGTAGATAAATAATGTTTATTTAGCAAATTAAAAGTACATAGTAACATTAGACACATAGTAGCTTTCCATTTGTCAAAATCGTTGTAGGCTTTTAGGTATTTTTCCTTTGACTTCTCTGGCAGCAGATTGTTGACAATGCCTATGGCATCTAATTTGATAAACTCAGGAGTCAAAACACTTTCATCACTCGACATTTTCAATATTATTTTTGAAATTAAATCTTCTATAGGCACCTACAAGAACTCGATTTGTTCGTCACGCGTGAACAAGTGAAGGCGCGCGGCGTTCCAAATTCGAAAGCACAAGCCGTGGTCCTATATTCGAAATTCGAATTTCGAGCACCGCGCTCCTCCGGACCGGGGTTCACACGGAGGCAAACTTCATTTATTTTGTCAAATCAAGTAGGCCATGGCCTAGGACAAATTGTGTTTAGCTAAATTAAACTTTATGCATATAGTAATAAGAATTATGAAAAGTGAAATCATATTATTAACCAGCGGGTTACAATGAAATTCAGTACAACATTATAACCCGGCTAATACCAAGGGATTTAATGTCTTGCTTTCGGTAGGGTTTACATGACCTATAATTCGGCATTGTCGAGCATGTGGTTTGAAATAGTATTTTTCACAATCGTGTTATAATAGAGAGCTTTTTAGTCGAGTACCGTGTTTAGGCCACGAAGCTTGCTGAGTGGCCTAAGTAAGGAACGAGATTAAAAAGCTTGATTATAACACTATTGTGAACAATACTTTTTGTACGAGTTCATTAAAATTAATTTTCTACGAGTCAACTGAACTAATTAAACAAACTCGATACTGTTGAAACGAAGTGCAGCTCATCGCTCGTACGCTTGTTGATATCTTAAAAGACATCAACGAGCGCACGACATCAAAGCGATTCTATTGGTCCAATTCATTACAGTTCAGTAAAGCAGCCACGTGATTGGTCGAATTTATTTTAGTTGTCTGGAGCGTATCGAAAAGTAGTTATTTCGATTGTTTCGACAGTAACATGGACTACAACTATGAAAAGAGTGACGTTGCAGTATTCTCTATGAAATCTTAATACACATATTTTAATCGTCGAGTACAAAAACATTATTATGCGTCCCCTAATACATATTACTCGTACTTCTACTCTCCTCACCGATTTCTGCCACGACGACTGGCTCAACTCCGGCGTTGGTCTCGTTCATGTGCTCTGGTGGGCAGCCGTAGCCGATCTTATTTATAAAGACCCGAGTACATAACGGGCACGTGAGCACACCATTTACAAAATTATTGCTGATCACCGCAGGTGGTCGGGTTTTCAGCTCGTCTCGCTTCACATCAAGTTCCGTGCATCGACGGGATAAAAAAAATGCATATTATTATGTAACAGGAAATGGGAGATCGTTAGTATTAAAAAACGGCCAAGTGCGAGTCGGACTCGCACATGAAGGGTTCCGTGAAATAATTTACGGTTTACGATTTATGACGTATTAAAAAAAAACTACTTATTAGATCTCGTTCAAACTAATTTTCGGTGGAAGTTTACATGGTAATGTACATCATATATTTTTTTTAGTTTTATCATTCTCTTATTTTAGAAGTTACAGGGGGGGGGGGGGGGACACACATTTTACCACTTTGGAAGTGTCTCTCGCGCAAACTATTCAGTTTAGAAAAAAATTATGTTAGAAACTTCAATATCATTTTTGAAGTCCTATCCATAAATACCCCACGCGTATGGGTTTGATGAAAACATTTTTTTTTGAGTTTCAGTTCGGAGTATGAGGACCCCTAAAACTTAATGTTTTTTTTCGATTTTTGTGTCAAAATCTTAATGCGGTTCACAGAATACATCTACTTAAAAATAATAAAAAAAAATAAAAATAAAATTTATTTATTTAACAAAAAACACACTTAAATTAAAAACGTTATATCCGTCAGACGCCAAACTAGGCTGAGCCTGTATCTTGGCCGCCTGCGAGTGCGATTAACACGAACTACTTAAAATATTACCATTTTGCAGTACAAAACTCTAATTTCTGTTTCATTAAAAGTATACATTGAGATAAGATTAACATTAACATTACAATTTAAAATTACTATTTGTGCATGGGCGTGTGTGTACGTGACTGCGTGTGTGTGTGTGTGTGTGTGTGTGTGTGTGTGTGTGTGTGTGTGTGTGTGTGTGTGTGTGTGTGTGTGTGTGTGTGTGTGTGTGTGTGTGTGTGTGTGTGTGTGTGTGTGTGTGTGTGTGTGTCTGTGTGTCTGTGTGTGTGTGGATGTGTGCGTGTGAGAGTTCCACTAGGCTACAACAGTATCGGTTTGGTTACCTTTGTTATAATAGGTTTTCAGTCAGAGAGTATGAAAGCGTCAGTAACCAGTTCTTCACTACACATTTCGCTTTAATCACGGGTGTCGTTTTAATGTTAAGATGATTGCAAATGTTATTGTAGATGTGGGGATGAGAAAATGCAGGACTTTTCCTGCCTAACGCTGAACTAAGTGGCGGCAGAGGTGCTTTGAATATACGCTTGCTCAAAATTTCCGTGTAGATTGGCGACTTCAGTAGGCATGTGGGTCCGGGAAACTGCTTTCATGATGTAAAGCTGTCTCACTCGCAGCAGCATACTTTCGCGGTAGAGCGTGTCAGTGGGGTACCGAAACGGTTTTTTCAGCATTACCTTTATAACCGCCCTCTGAGCACGCTCCACCTCGAGCATGAAGCACCTGGCAGCACTGCCCCAGACGGCCACTCCGTACTGAAGGATGGATTGGCATACGGCATGATATACTAGGCGGAGAACATCAAGGTCAGCACAGTCACGAATTCGCTTCATCACGTAGATCAGCTTCCTAACTCTGGCGGCAAGCGCGGACAGGTGTTGCTTGAAGGAGAGATGTTGGTCAAAAAGAATACCTAAGTATTTTACGTAGTGGCGTCTTTCAATTTCTTGACAAGAGCAGTTGCTCACGGGCTTAAAAGATGAAGCAAAACTGTAGCACACACAGGAGTGGAATTTTATAGTTATGTTTACAGGCGGGGATGAGGCTATCGTCTTTGAGAAGGCTACGAAATTCGTCTTACCAATATTAAGTGTGAGTAGATTACTCTTCAGCCACGAGGCTACTCCGGCAAGCGCGCCCTCAGCCCGACAATATGTTTCCTCCCATGATTTCCCGCTTACAATTAGTACAGTATCGTCTGCGTAGCAGATCAGCTTGACATTAGGGATGTTAATGTTTAGAACATCATTTATATACAATGTAAAAAGAGTCGGACCGAGTACGCTCCCCTGGGGGACTCCAAAGCCTACTGGAAGCCGGTCACTTACGTGCTGACCTATTTTTACCATCTGGCTACGGTCGTTTAGGTAACTCTCAAACCAACCTAAAGCAATGCCTCGAATGCCCATGTATTCTAACTTCTTTAGTAGTATTGTCACCGAGACCGTGTCAAAAGCCTTGGCCAAGTCTAAAAATATACCAATACACTTGTTGCCACGGTCCAAGCAACCAGAAATCTGATTGGTCAGTAACAACGCCGCGTCCTCCGTCGACATCCCTGCTCTAAAGCCAAATTGATTGTCAGCAATAAGCTGGTATTTTTCAATGAATTGTACCAACCTAGTGCTTACAATTTTCTCTAGTATTTTTGAAAATATACACAGAAGAGAGATTGGTCTGAAATTGCTTGGAGAGTCCTTGGCACCGCTTTTGAAAATAGGGGACACAGAGGCAATTTTCCAACAATCCGGAAAACGGCCAGTTTCCATACTTAAATTACAAATGTACGTGAGCGGCTCCAGTATTATATCCTTAACTTCCTTTATCAGCAGAGGTTTCACATTGTCAGGACCAGGCGCACTGTGTGGCTTAAGTTGGGACAGTATCCCATCTACTTCATGTATGTCGGTGGGCCGCATAAAGAATGAATCATTAGTAGTTGTTAGGGGTTTGTATTTAGCCGCAAGTGTAGCTTGGGTCTCCGAATTTTTTTGAAGAATGCTATCTGCTAACTTTTTACCAACTGTTGAGAAATACTGATTACATTCATTAAGTGATTCCTGTTCAGTTTTACCTAGTCTGTGCAGAAGTTCCTCTGCATCATTTTTGCGAACCGGATTTTGACATATATCTTTGATGGTTTTCCAGAGCTTTTTGTTGTTATTACCACAGTCCTTTAATTGCTGATTTTGGTAATTGTTTTTTAGAGTGAAAAGTATATTGTCGCAAAGATTTCTGTATCTGGTATAGATAAGTCGGAGAATTTCATTGTTAGGGGATGATCTTACTTGCGCATGTAGTTTGTCTCTATACCTCATAGATCGCATTAGCCCAGGCGTTACCCACGGTTTAAGATTAAATTTAGCTCGACTTATTTTTACTGAAATAGTGTTGTTCTTTATTACACGAGTGACGAGATGACTAAAATTTTCAGCGGCAACTGCAGCATCGGTCGCGCTAGTGACTGGTGACCAGTCAGACGCTTTAAGTTCTTCTGCCACTTTTTGGTAGTCTATTGTATGTCTGTAACGATTAGTTTACTTACCAAGTTTCAACAGTATAGCTCTTATAGTTTCGGAAAAAAGTGGCTGTGACATACGGACGGACAGACAGACGGACATGACGAATCTATAAGGGTTCCGTTTTTTGCCATTTGGCTACGGAACCCTAAAAATGGTATTGAATTTCAGCGTGTCTGACAGAAATCCAACAATAGCGCCGTCCCACCTCGGTCGCTGCTGCTGAAGCTGCAAAGCGCCGCAAAATACGTATCTTTAGGATTTAGGAGGCCTTAAAACTGTTCCAAAAAGTAATTATGTTATTATGTATGAGCATTTTAATGCTTATCCGATCCACTGGCGACCATAGGGCTGGCTCGTTCATTTGCCATAAAAAACTACATTTCTGCGAGCCTTTCGAATGTTGCGAATGTTCGGTTTTGGCGCTTCGCTGGCCGCTACCGCGGCACGCTCGCTTGGCTCGCGTGTTGTAGCGTCGCAGTTCTTCCTTACACTCCTCCTCGCTTTGCTCGTTGTCGTACCTACACCGACATGCCTTAGAGTTGAGTTGGACCGAAGGCGGTGAGAATATGAGAATTCAAATAATAATCACTTACATCCAGGATTTTAACCCAAATCCAAATCCGTTTGCAAGTCAAAAGATCGATACGTACAATCACGTTATTTTACATAATATTGAGACCCTTATTTCCCCCCACCCCCTATCCTATTTGCTCCCCGAGCCGTCCACATTCCTTCAGAAACTTGTTATTTCACATGTATTATGGCTTTTGAAAGGCATGGCAAATGATTTTATTGCATAGGAATATAATGGATTATAAAGTTTCTGGCAAATTATATTATGGCATATGATATTATGGAAAATAACAATTCTGTCTAATGAATTTTATACAACATTATGGCCCGTGCATAAGATGGCAAATGAAATTCGGGCAAACGAAGGAATACCCCTAAATAGACAACTTGTTTTAAAAGCAATCTACTAAATACAAATTACCATTCAGCTAAAAGAGGGCTTATCGACGAACGGGAACATAATGCAGGTTCTCTTCTTCTTAAACAAGAAAATTTATCAGCCGTGACAAACCTTCCGAAAATTAAAGTTCTGACCAGTCAACCCTGAAACGCTTTATTTTTTTGACGACCAACTCATTTTATTCTAGTGGCTATTATTTACCATACCTTAATTGTTTTTTATTCCAATTTTGTTTCGATTTGATGTTATAATAATCAGGGCATCACGCTCTTACTCACTTGACTATGCGCTAACGTAAGAGAGACGGGATGGTTCAAGATGATTCAAGTGTCATTCCAATACGTCAAAAACGTTTTTCATAATGGGGCTCCTGGATTGTAATCGACATTCGGATATTACCAGATATTACGAGGACGGAGTTAATGGCTGATTGGCACTTCATTAGCGTAATCGATGCGCATGATCAGAGGGTTGTCATTACGATGTTCCACATTTAAATGATAGGATTTGATTGGTTGTAATTGATGTCTGTGTCGATTTGGAATAAGGTTAGGTTTGGGTGTGTATTAAAAGAAATAAAACGACGAAATACAGTTAGCAGCAAAAAGCTACGCGGGTGAGGTGCTTACAATAAACAAGTTCTTGTATCCTCATAATTAGGCCGCATCTAGATCATTTCAACCTCTTTGTACGCGTGGCTATTTCTTCTACTAACTGTACCAACGGTAGAAACAAAATTTATACAAAAAAAAAATACGTTATTATCAAAGATGATCGTAAAGTTATTCATCATAATGATCAATCAATAACAAAAGACCAAAGAAAAAGACAAATTAAACATGTAAAAATCCGTAAAGCAATTCAAGGTTGCAGATCATTTCAAAGAAAAAAGAAAACGAATGAGGTAACAAAACTCTAAAAGCACTGGAAGACTTAACAAAATGATGTTAAATTACTCTTTTCTCATGTTATTTGTTAAATCCATTATGCATGGTGCTGCTATAGCGTTGTGTGTTTAAGTTTGATAATATTTCGGGGGCTGACCCAAACTCGCTTGCCATAATTTGAGAGGCTTTTGCACAGGATTCGCCCTAAGTAAAGGATTTAATAGTAATACCCTTTGCATATTTTGTAACATGTGCATATATTAAGATCCCGGGTTTCTTTGCTCTAGGGCAATATTTGAAAAGCTTTTATCTACTCTATTTTCATTTCAGAAGTGCCTCCGGGCGAATTTAATGTTAAAACCATGCATAAAATAATGTTTACATGGCTGCTTTAAGTGCTTGATTACTACTTACTTTAATATCACAGGCTGGAATTATGATAAAACTAACATGGGTCTACATTTACCTGTATTATTAAACACATATTTTGACCAAATTCACGTCATTACATTAATTTGCCTGTAAGTTGAGAAAACTTACTTGATGAAATGGCCATTTAACCGAATTTGACAAAAAGACATATTACTTTCTTCTTTCTATTCGATTGCTTTCACACAAGGTGGCGCGGAAGCGTAACGGATTGGAAACATTAGAGACACTGTAATGTTGTTGTCATAAAAGGGTGCATAGGCTAAGGTTTATGATAATGTGCAGACGTAACCTGAATATTCGAAATTCTGAAAGAAAAAATCAGTATTGTACTTACAACTTTTTTTTAAAAATTTGGCACAAATATATTTTATTTGACTATATAACTACTTATTTGTTATCAAGATTATTTAGATCAGTGGTGACCAAACGACATAAAAAAAAATGTTTGTATTCCGTGCTACTTATAGAACCGATGTTCACGACAATTTGGCATTGTCACTGACTATAAAATATTGCCTTTTGCATCAGTGTTTTGGTTTGCTGAATGAAGCGTATCTGATTTGGCTTTAGATGCCTCGACTAAGTGTTTCGTTGCAAACTGTTAAACAGATGTCTACTTGATAAGTCCTTCTGAATAAAAAGGGCTGTGTTTGCATTGCTATTTTATTTATTTAAAAGACGCGTAGGTAATCATGTATTTCACATGGTTCAAGCACAACCACAACCCTTGGGAAAAATGGCAACTATGGGATTAACTTTGGCCAACGGCGTCCCCCTGCGCATATTCTGTTAGGTGCATATCTATTCCATTGGGGACAGTAGAGTTGGCCAGTAGGTGTACCTACACGTATGAAAGTTTAGGCCTCTCTTTTCGCTATTGGCGTTTTGTGTCTCTAAGGTTGTTAAGCAGTTTAGTTCAAAATATTTAACCTTACGAAAGATGGTAGATCGCCAAGATGACCGGATTTCAGCTAGCTCCTACCAATACGCAGGATTGATAGAGTTTTTAAGAGTAAGTTTGGCCTAGCTAGCCACATCAGAGCTCACGATAGGGCAAATCCGTAATTGCTAGGGTCGCCGTCATCGTTATCGATGAGGAGGACTATATATATATAGGTATTAGGTACCTATCTAGTTTCTGGAATACTTGAGTGTGAATACTAGTGACTGCAAACGTTTGTCAAAAATGATATAAATGAACGGAACGAATTACATGTACAGTTGGCACACAGTTAATTATAGCAGGCTTGAAGTACCATCTGTTTAGGGGGGTAAACACGTAACGTTCCGAACGCGCGTTAGTACAATTTATTTAACTGTCATTGTCCATAGAAAAAGTGACATTTAAATCTACTTGACGCGCGTACAATCCGTTACGTGATCGACCAGCTGAGTATAACCACATTAACATCTGCCTAGCTTTTTTTTTTTTTGAATCTGACTGTTGCTATAATAAGACGAACCCGTTATAGCTGTCGAATTGCGTGAGTGGTGAATTTGCTCGTGATTGCTGATCGATACTAATATTGTGCTTCCTTAAATCGTCAATTTATGTCCTTACTCTAAGAATTCTCAATACGATTTTTGGTGAATCTTGGTCGGCCTTGAAGATTAAGTCGTCGAATTTCCTTTTGTACTTCATCTTTAATTTAAAAAGCCTGATACGTTCCAATTGAAGATAAATGATTTCATATTTATTCTTATTCAATAATCTTTCTGTAAATCTTGACTTCAATAAATTTTGCTAAATATTCTTTAATATAGTATTTATCATATAATTAACAATTTTATCAATTAAACACCTTAAAAACACATTTTGCAATGTATCCAATACCTGAGTAGCTCATCGACTCTTAATTGCACTCGTGATTTCTAATTATATAATTAATTTCATACTAAACTGGGTCAACCAAGACACCCGACAATATTTGAATGAAGCACCAATTAATTACAGTGGCAGTAATCATGGAATTTTAAAGTCAAACTAAAAAGGACACTGATTGGCTTGAAATTCGCATTTCCATTAATTACGGGATGAAAGAAAATCCATTTTGAATAATAGTTCAAATGTAAAACTGAGCTGAAAAACTCGCAAGACAGTCTCTTGTCAATACAATTTGCATTGTCAAAAAAAACCTTTATAATTATAATTACTATTGAACCTGCTCACAAAATTTCACGTGAATTGGATGGGAAGTGCGATCTGTAGATGAGAACAACCGGACAGCCGGACATCTATCTGTACAACCGAAATAATTTGTCCGGATGTCTGGATGTCCGGCTTAAGCTGAAACGAAGAACATCATTCGCTTCGCTCGCTCGTTCAATTAAAATTACATGAGGATTGAGCATAAGATCGCCTGTGAATACCATGGATGCAACGAATAGATGATGATGATGACTATCATTATGATTTTTTTCTTTTTAGTATTGACGTCACCCATGAACATAATATTATTTGAAAAACTCTAATAGGTAGTATCAGTAGTAGTAAGTTGAGTGGAGTTGAGTACCTATTCATGAATTACAATAATAAACTGCCACACCAAACGTCAGCGGAATGAAACAATATCACTCTTTGTGTCACTGCGAGAAACTCGGCATGTCACGAATAACTTGGTTGGCTTAGAAAGGGCTGTGGGTCGTGGAGTGTCCGTCCGCTTTAAGTCGACGTGAGCCGGGCTCTTATGTAAATGCGGGTTTCGTTGAGAGCGAGGCTTTGAGCCTTGCGTCAAGGTCAACGGACCCTTAACGTGCTCCTTTTATTTATGTATGTGCAACGACATAGATAAGGCTGTTCTGGTTATTCTTTGGCAAGATGTTTAAAGTAAAGAAGTATTTGGTGGTAACCCTAATATGTATAGGTTAAGTTTCACCTTCTGACTCCATCATCAAATTAGTCTGAGGAACGAAATTATTGTAGGGTCGTTTCGCCGGTTAGCGACCACTTAGCCGAGTTGCTCACTTTAGATTAGTAAATGTATACCTATTCAATGTACACACATAATATATGGTATTCGTATAGGTTCTGAGTATAGTCAAGTTTTGAAACCTACAATAAAATATAGCACTTTCATCCATAGATTAGGAAAAAATATGGAAAAGGTTTCAAAATAGCGAATTCGCTGGATAGCGACCGCTTTAGTCGGTTTGCGACCACATGTTAGCTAGTTGGCGACCACTCTTGCAAATAGTGTTTAAGTAGTTAATAAAACGATTTATCATCATCATCATCATATCAGTCGAAAGACGTCCACTGCTAGACATAGGCCTCCCCCAAAGAGTGCCACAATGACCGGTTTTGCGCCACCCGCATCCAGCCGATTCCTGCGATATTTACTAGGTCATCATTCCACCTTGTGCCCCCACAATCAACTATCCACTCAGCGCCTCCCGGTACGTGGTCGCCATTCGAGAACCTTTCCGCCCCAACGGCCATCGGTTCTCCGTGCAATATGCCCCGCCCACTGCCACTTAACTTTAGCGATTCGGATGGCTATATCAGTTACCTACCTTGGTTATGTTGCGGATAGCCACATTTCTGATGCGATCACGCATATAAACTCCCAGCATAGCCCTCTCCATTGCCCTTTGGGTGACTTTAAGCCTTCTTATGAGGACCATAGTTAGCGACCACGTTTCAGTGCCATACGTCATCACTGGCAACACACACTGGTCAAAGACTCTCGCCTTGAGACACTGCGGAATATTGGACGAAAAGCCATAGCGTAGCTTCCCGAACGCTACCCAGACGAGTCGGATTCGACGATTGACCTCTTTCTCAAAGTTTGACTTACCTAACTGCCCTTATACCACTACAAATAGGAGTGTAGACTAACCATTTATTATTACTCCAAAAAAAAGAAGCTACAACCGTTTTAATATTGCTTGTTAGAGAGAGAAAACGCTAGTGGATCGTGACGTCACAATCCCCGAGCGGCATAGTAAACGACAATCGTTTAATATGATGAAGGTGCGTTTTGCGGAAAAGGGATAGAATATACCTACCCCCTCTTAAAACTTTGGATACTATAACTTTGTAATTACTTAATCCCCTGCTCTTTTTTTTCTCCATTTGACATTACATTTAATCCTTTTTCGAGAAAATTCATCATTATAGGTCACTTTATTTAGTGTTACTCTTCTAAATCTACTTTACATTGCTGTGTCAATTAAGAATAGAATCGAAAAAAGCGCGCCTTCTCGCTCACACCATGGTGCTTTTATTTATATTGCTATTACAGTCACACATGTCATTCATAGTAGGTATCTAAATGCCACCTTTTTACAAGCTTTTATTTAACTTTTAGACTATATTCTACTTACACTAGCGTATGCCCACGACTCCGTCCGCGTGGAAATCGTTTATACGTAGCTCCATACAAACTTTCACCCGCTTAGGGGATTATTTCGGGGATAAAAACTATCCTAGGTATCTAGGTAAACTATTATAGGTCTCTTCCCGGGACTCAAACTATCTCCATACCAAATTTCATCAAAATCGGTCCATCGGTTTAAGCGTGAAGAGATAACAGACAGATAGACATACACACTTTCGAATTTATAACATAACCATCTCATATAAATAGTGTTACATTATATAATATAATATATAATTATATATTATTATATACTATGGACATAGCATGGATTGGCGCGGCTTAAATACCGACTCAATTGGCTGGCCAAGCTAAATATCGCGGGAGCCATAAGAATCCATAAGGAAAGAAAAAGAAAACGATGTGGTCGCTATCCGACTTCTTTGGTAATTATGTATTTGGGTACGCGACCACCCCATTTTATTTAAATCTATTTTTAAATATGCCGAATTTCAACGAAATTATTACAACAGCTAAATCATTTAAACGATCAATTAACCAATTTCAGCATATTAATAAAATTAAGTGACGTAACTAAAGTTTTCGCGCCAACTGTCGCGTTATTTTTTTCACAGATTCACTGCACGTCAACACTCCACGGAAGCAATGTGTGAATTGAGGTTATTTTTTCTTGCTTTGGATTGAGTTTTCGGTTTTAAATTGTATATATTCTTATTCTGATACTATTCAAGAATAGTTAATAAGTTATTCTTTTTCTGTTGGGTTTGTAGAAATGTTAATATCTTTAATTGAAGCAGCCTAGTCCGTCAAGTGGTCGCTAACCGGTGGTAGTCGCGTTACCGGCGAAACGACCCTATTCGTCGTCTATTTACAAAGTTTCAAATCGATGCGATTTACGGAAGTGGGTAAAAATGCACTTACATGATTTGATTATATTATTGCGTTAAATATTATAGTGTTGTTCGCGTGCAAACAATATTCAGTTACAGTTGTTTGAATTCTCACTTCAAAGGCTTTTTTAATCAGTCACGTTTCATTTCTTCTAACGTCATTGTTTAAAATGGTAATGGCATTGTTAAATATCGACAATCAACTTATTGTTGCCGTGTCTCCCGTATCACCCTTTGATCGTTCTGCCAAAAAAAGCAGCGACATCATTCCTGTTTTATCTACCTTTCCCAGTTATTTTTCCGTGTCCCATTTCCCCTCAATCTCCCTGACAACCCTCTCGACTGCCGAGCAAAGGTCACCGCGAACAAAACGTGAAAACTTGCAAAAATTAAACGCAGAACATTTGACACGTGACCGCGCATACCTAAAATGGAGCAAACAATGAAATGGAAATATTTCGTTTGGATTTTGCAATGCTGTTTTTAGGGAAGTTACGATTCAATTTTGGGGAATTATGGTTTTCGTTAGCGCTGAGTGCTATTTGGCGATAGCCAAAAAATTACTGCGATGAAGGATATTTAAGCGATTCATATTCGAGCTGACTTGAATTATTTTGGGCAAAGTAGGGCTTGGCATTGATGTGTGCCTAAAACTTACTATTAATGACAGTATATTACAAAATTAAGCTTATAAGTGCATGGATCGTATCCTAAATATTTAGTAAAGACATTTTCAGGTGCACAACTTCAGTGAATTGAAGTTTATCTAGAAGATATCGTTGAAGCATGATAAAGTCTGCAAACTCGAGAGGCTATGGACAATATTTTAACAGTGAGGAAACGCTTAAAACTTGCAAATGGAGAAAGTTCTTAGCCCTCGAGCGAGAGGCCAGTCGGAAGCGTAGCCTTGTTGACAATAATATTATTAAGAAAGTGGCTGAAGGGATACTTTGTTTTGTCAGGCTCGTAGCCATTTCTCTGGCGTGGTTAAGTTTGAAATGAGATCCCTAAATACATTTCCTTAGGCATTTTTATTATAAACCTGAAAATTGGGTTTATCACATTGTACGAATTATTTCTTCGCCATTGATTACTTATCATTGTAAACATCGTCATAAGTCTGAATTGTTTATCGTTTATTCAATTTAAGTAATTGAACCCTTTTTTATGATGAAGTCATTCATTCAATCAATCATTCAAGCGATGGTCCTCATTCGCTTGGCCTTATATCTTTTTCTTGGGGTCGGCGAAGTATATATTTTCCTTTCATACCTCTCTTTTACCTCTTTATATGGTTGGTATGATTTACGTGCACTTTAAAATACTTATTGTAGTATTTTTTTAAAAGATGTGTTATTTTTATACGCAATGACTGTAAAACTTTTTGCTGTAGACAAAACTAAAACCTCATTATTTTTTTTATTCCTCCAAGTTTATTTCAGAATATTAAAATCCAAAAAATCAAAATCAAAAAAATCTTTATTGTGACTACAGGTGCATGAAAAGGTGTTACATTGTTATAGAGACCACGACCATAGTCTACCATATTTATGGTATACAATATTTGTACATAAAAAGTCAAAAATACCCAGTGAATTATAAATTAAAATGTCAATATTTATTGCATTATTATTAATAACAGTGATCATATAAATAATGAGTTAACATTTAAGAATAATTAGAAATCATAATTATAATAAACAATTACACTTGAACATTAACATATATTATACCTTGCCTTTATTATTTAAAAAAACATTAGTCGTATAGAACATTTTATGCAATAACCATTCATTAATCTTTTTTTTAAATTTAGTGTTGTCTAGGGATTTAAACGTATCTGGAATACAATTGAATATTTTAATAGACATGAAATAAATACTGTTTTTATATAATGCTGTACGTGGGCAGTGAATACTGATCAATTTATTATTGTTCCTAAAATTCCTATTAAAGCTACGAAGTGTTTCAAATAACTCTCAGTAATCTGTTTAATATTGCAAGAGCCCAGTGTCGCCATTGACCAAGCTTTATAGCATCGCTGTGGCACGTGATCCACGTGACTGTCCACTGAAACACCGGTATTGGGACGTGTTTCTTTTATCTCTTTCACTCCCTAGTGTAACCACAATAGTCGGAAAGAGAAGCAAAAGCATTTCAGAGTTGATTGCACGTTCTGTCTGCATCGCTGCTTTGGTTACTGCGGAGTGGACCAGAGATGTATTACTGCTCACATTTGAATTGTCAACGTGATTTGGTCCTCGATATTTTTTGTGCTTGAATTATTTATCAAAAAGAACAAGATGTTTTGATGATCATTCAGCTTTTGTACACAATGTTTTTGCAGCTTCAGGCGTCACAATACGGACAAGAATATTTCCACGTCTGACACAAACTTAAACTTTAACAAAATGTGAGGCTAAGTTTAAAAATAAGTCGATAATAAAATACCAGTACAAAGCGTAGGGTTAAATTAGTAACTGGACTTGGTGTTTCAAAACCGTTGCTGTCAAACCAAAAGGCATGCAGTGAAACTCATAATTTTCAAATGAAACTATAACTGCTGCTCGTTACAGCGTAAATAAAATACCTTTTTAATTCCTTAACACCATTTACGACTAAAACATGAAATCATAAACACAGTCACGTCAAAAAGGCTTTGATTCTATCAGTAAGATTTAATACCCTCATTTGTTCCACGCACTTGCGATTATATCTACGTGTATGGCTCGTATCGGCCTATCCCACTTGCCTCCCTCGGGTAATAAACGGACATGACACCTGAGTTATGGAAACATTGATTGGGGACATTGACCCCTGAATATAGAGGTACATGCGGTTAATTGATTGCGTACGTTATATGGTCGATTGTGGCCTTCTTCTAAAACAATTACAGTCTTAACCGTCAATTGATGAAACGGTATTCAATTTGTATAAATTATAATTATAGTGCCCTGCCCTTGCGCTTCGCTTGGCTCGTCTTGGCGGGGGCACTACCGTGCCCCCAGATATGTTTACGATGAAAATATTGACGTTATTTTCTTTTGTTTGGCATCAATCATTGACTATCTTGTAGATATAACATCACATTTATTTTAACCTCAAATTATGTGCAACATACTTGCGGGCGAAAAGAACGTTCCGATGGGATTTGGGTTCCAATTGGTTTTCCTAAGAATGAGTTCAAAACTAACATATCCAATTATTATTATTTAAAACCCCACCGCATGGTGTTATTTATAATAATAATTGGATATGTAAATAAGTTTAATGGATAAAATAGTAAAAACATGTATAAAACTTTTACAAAACTAAACTATTATTAAATTAAAATAACTAAAACTAAACCTTAAACTTAGAAAAAATAAAATAAAATAACTAATTAAATAAGAGGCCTGGGCCTCTTGGCAGGGTGCCCATCACGCAGGCAGCATTCCCGCGCTGAACTGCGATTGCGATCCTTTGCGCGAGAAAGCTGCCGGCGCGAGGGTCACCCGTTGCCTACCTCAACCTTTTGCTGAGCTCCCTGTGGAGATCCAGCGCACCCTTACCCCAAGGACCTAGTGTCTCGACGCCGAAAGCAAAGAACTGATATTGGGCGCCGAGACAGCTGTACTTTGAGACCTTGAGGCGTTCCCGGGCGTCTGCCGCCGCCCCCGCGCGTTTGGTAGTCGCTGGTAGGTAGGACGCTGCCAGGGTGTCTGTACAGGTGGCGTCCCACACCAGCGCACGGCCCGTCTTCCAGGGTATCAACGACATCCCGTCAGGGCGCTTGCCATCGCTCCGCACAATCTGGGGCTCCAGAGCAGCGGGAACGTTGGCACTGACGATATACATATATATACACATTGGATATGTTAGTTTTAAACACATTTTTAGTAAAACCAATCGGAACCCAAACTCCATCGGAACGTTTCTTTGGCCCGTACTATACTGTGGCGCAACGACCCAAAGTGGATCTTGGCTTTCGACACTTAAGACCGCCAGGCTTCCCTGGCCAATGCCTTTTCTGTCCAATCAACGGTCCGGAGTTTGTTCAGGTCTTTTTGGACTTCGTCACCCCACCGGTACCTAGGATGCCTAAAGCAACAATACACTTTCTACTTACTTAATGCCACGAACTCTCATTAAAACTCTCTGCTTCACCGCTTTCACCTCGTGTGAAACGGGTATAAGCAGTGACAGCCAATAAAACCCCAATTTATATGACACATTTCTGATTAGATCTACACGCACGCTATACGGCCAAGCCCACTGGTAGCCTACGGTAATACACGGATATGACACCTGAATAGAGTTATGAAAGTAGCCGTTGACCTGTCGATGCAGTCCATTCTTCTAAATCTAAACAATGAATAATTTTCTTGTTTTCATGCAAGGATAGGAACTTGAAAATGTTTTATTTGTTGAATTTATATAAACTATTTAGTGCCGGTGAAGGACATCCTTCGGCTAAAATGATGATAATGCAATATTCAGCTGCATTAATTCGTTACCACATTTTGTAACCCCTAGTTAGGACATCTCAATAATGTGATAGTGCTCTCATAAATATTTACTTACTATGATGCTATCAGTGGGAACCTGTAATTGGCTTTTTGTATGTTATCTACAGCGTGTATATTTATAGTAGGGCAATTTCAGGTGATAATGTGGACACGCTGCACAAAAGCACCAAATTTTTTTCAGGTACCTACTAGTTAGGTAAATAGCTTTAAGTTTTTAATAGGAACCAACTCCTCCGTCGGCCATCTTTTTTTTATGGGGGTCATTTTGAATTATAGGTATATTATTAATATATTGGGTTCTTAATCACTTAGAATCACAAACTTGGTATCTAAATATACATATTTGGGGTCAGGGAATTCAACTAGATATTTTTTAGGGTTGATTTTCCAAAGGATACCATACGGAACCCGTTACCAAGCCTCCGCTGTGGGTCCGTCTGTCTGCGTGTCAGGAATAGCTAGACTGTTAACTTTATTATTATTTTATTATTTGTAATTATAGTAGATATGGTAATACATAGTCTGCGGAAATTTCTAGTGTCTATCTATTACGGTTCTAGAGATAGACCGTTTGTAATGGGCGAGAAAAAAAACGCCTTAAAATTACTTTCAATGTATGGGAGCACTGTTTAATTTTTAAAATATGTTTATTTTTATTAATTTTAGTTATAACTGGAATAGAAATACAAACTCTGTGAAAATTTGAACAGTCTAGCTATTACTGACACGCAGATAGACGGACCCACAGCGGAGGCTTAGTAACAGGGTACCGTTTGGTATCCTTTGGGAATTCGAACTTAAAAAATATCTAATTGAATTTCCTGACCCCAAATATGTATACTTAGTCACCAAGCTTGTGATTTTGAGTGATATAGAACCCGAGATATTAATTATATACCTATAATTCAAAATTACCCCCATAAAAAAAAGATGGCAGACGGAGGAGTTGGTTCCTATCAAAAACTTTAAGCTTTGTACCTAACGAGTACCTAAAAAAAATTTGGTGCTTTTGTCCGGTGTGTCCACATTTACGACAATTTGTTCCGGCAGTCTGCCCCACTATTAATTATTGTAGCTAAACGTAGATTTTAGTGTTATACTCGTAATCTGATATTTATAACAATTATTAATTATTAACTGCCATGGCGTATATCATTTTTGAAAATTTTTTGAGTTGCAATGTACGGCGTGCACTCATTTGACACATGGAAGGAGCTGGTCACTTGTGACAGTTGTGATGTCACATCAGTAAGACAAATTAGTGATCCATTGCGTGCTGAATTATTTAAAACTATATCCCACTAAAATTATATACTTATAGAAAATTTCGAAATTTGTTACTAAATCACGCAAAAATGGCTGACAAATACAGTGGGTAACCATATAGAATACTTACTTTTAATCCCAGTAAAAGTCCAACAAAAGGAAGTCAAAGTGAACGAAGTCACGGGTAAAAGCTTGTTCTTAATAGAGATCTAACATTACATAAGTAAAGTTACTTGCAATCTTACAAATTATAAATAGGTAGCTGTCATTCCAGTCAACTCAAGACATCGCTGATCAACAATGCCTGCAGGTTTGGACTAGTTTGAACACTGGGCGACGAGCAGAGGATATCGTGTTAGCCGACGCAATCAAGTGGCGGTGGAGCGACTACTTGCCCAACTAGTTTGTAGGTAGTTAAGGCACCAGGATGGAATTTGAATTTAGTGGTCTAGTCTTGATCATGCTGGGGTGATAATATTCATTAGCTTTGTGTGGATAAAGATTTATATATATGTAAATCTTTTTGTACACAAGACATAGGTAAAATATACAGACAGAACAGGGTATACAGGTAACAAAGGCGAACGTATTCCTGTGAATTATCTCTTCTAGTTAACCTTGTAGCAATTGTTTGGAGAACAGGAAGCGAACGGTAGACAAACTAACACGTTCACAAGGACGCATATTAGTAATATATAATTTGAGATGAAGTACAATAAAAAATATATGTTAATGGAGAACAGGAAGTCGACGGTAGGCAAACTAACACGTTTACAAGTTAGCATATTAGTAATATAATTTGAGATAAAGTACAATAAAAAAAATATGGTAATGGAGAACAGGAAGCGGACGGTAGATAAATTACCACGTTTACAAGGACGCATATTAGTAATATAATTTGAGATCAACTACAATAAAAAAATGTATGTTAATGGAGAACAGGAAGCGGATGGTAGACAAACTAACACGTTTACAAGGACGCATATTAGTAATAATATTATTTGAGATGAAGTACAATAACAATAAAATATGTTAATTTTGTCTAATGTTAAATTTAAATTTATTGAACATGAGATCCCTGACTTTTGCAGACATTGTTTTAATGAAAGAAATGTGCTATCGAATTTAGCATACAAGGTTTATTTGCCTTACTCAAACTTTAGGACAAGTAAGGCCTACATTTATTATTCTTATTATTATTTATTTCTTGAAAGGACACATAAAATGGTTACATAATAAATGCACTGCCAAACTGCATGACAGTTTGTTGGCAGTTCGTGTTGCTCTTGGTACATAGTTGTGTCGCTACTTACTACTAATTAATGTTAGGCATGCACTTTCAAATTAAATATCTAATGGTTGTTGTTTACAATTATATACTTAAATCAATAAAAACAGTTAGGTACAGGTACAGTTTGTATTCAAAGTCCATACAAAAAGACCCTGTTTCATTGCTCTTGTATGTAGTTTTCTAAAAGGCATTTTTAACACATTTCTTAAAAGTAAGGTCTCATATCCTCGACAAATAATTTACACGGCAAAGCGTTTTATACTTTGGGCACCAAGTATTCAAAGGTACGTTCACCATAATAATTTATAGCAGTATACTTTTCTGGGAATAATTTAGGTTTTCTTCTTGTGACAGGGTTATCATCTGGGAATTTACATAGATATGGCTCCATATTATAATTGTGTGACGGACATTACATAACCATCTTTGGTTCAAATAAATGTAACCGGTTTTTGTAGAGCGTGGCTCGAATAGAAAAACGAGCCTTCCAATTAGTGGATCTTTTTTCATAGTCGTCGTTATTTTAACGATGTTTCCGACCTCCAAATGTCGATATTACCAACAATCGGAGGTCAAAAGCGTCCGTGGGTAAGCGACGGCATCAAATATGCAGAGAGCGGCGGCGACGCCGATATAGATTCCAACAGACCGCAGATCAGAGCAGTACGTCACAAACTTGTCTCATGGTCGTTTATTTTATAACACTGTTCTTGTTCTGGTAGTACACATAGTGATACTTTTCCGCACGTGTGCACGCACGCACTTTCCGTGCATATGTCGAAACTTTAAAGAGCCACATGTACTGTAAAACGTTGTACGATACACATGCGAATAGGTAATTCGCAACTAGTATCGATTTAAAACACTCCCTTTGGTCGTGTTTTAATTTATCACCACTCGTTGCGAATTTCCTATTTTCTGCACTTGTATCGTAAATAACTATTGTTTAATTTTGAAATCAACACGTATAGTACTTACAGGTATTGTAATTGTGTAGTCTGCGGATCAGAAAAATTATGGTACATTGAATAGCCTCCACAACCTGTTTAATTTATCACTTAATTTTAATTTCTATTATTCACTTCAAACTGAAATAGTCGGTAACTTGCTGCTATGTCAGAATATAGGCAAAATCAAAAGATATCGTTAAGAAATCTTGGGGCACCTACCGAGTTATAGTATCACTTGTTACACAATTGTTCTATAACGAGAATATGCTTTACTACAACTAATCGACGTATATAATAATTACACACAATTTCAAATAGATATGAAGTAATGATCCGTTAAGGAAGCGAACTTACACCCTGTGACTACGTCATGGTGGTTCTTGAGCTGCCTGTTTACTGTTTATGTTTCCATACTGTGCTCGCAAACTTTTCAACTGCACCGAGCAGTTGCAGTACAAGTAGCCACTGGAGACGTTGGTCAAAACATTAATTTGCATAGAAAGTGCAAGTTAACACTCCAGATAGAACGAGCAGTGAGATTCGCTTTACGTGCCGAGCTTGCAAGTTGGCACTCGAAGATTTTATGAAGACTTTGTGACCAAGGGTAATCTTCCTGAAATGCAGGTGTTAATTTGACTTCACCAACTCAATATCAAACTGTAAACTGTGTTAGCAATTCACTAATAAGTTTAAATGAGAGTGTGAGTGTGGAGATCAATGTAGATCGATACTTCACGAACATGTGAACAATTGGTACTCTATCTGACAACACATTAGTTATGCCTGTGTAATGTGTATAATCACAATGTCAAGAGAAATACAACGATGTCAATAATTTACAAGATTAAAAAAAAAATAGTGTACAGAGAGTAAATAACATAATAAATTTAATATAAAACAATGTCAAAATCTTAATAGTAATGAGTAGTTAATAATAACAAAAATAATTAAAATTCGATATAAGTAATTGAAAATGGTCTATTGTACAATTTCAGTATATTCATTGACTGAGTAAAATTACTTATTTAATAAAAGGTTCTTCAGTTTACGCTTAAACGCTTCTTCACATGTTTCATTTTTTATTTCGGCGGGTAGGCGCTCATAGTACGTAGGGCCTATAACCCTCGCGTTTTTTTCGTGTAGTAGGGCAAACCTTGGCTAATCTGTGATATTAAGTTATTCGGTGATAGCTACTTTAAGGTCTAATAGCGGAGTTACTCGATATCTTTACGGCTTGTAATAATTTGCAGTAGGTGGTGGCACTGTCATTCCACTTACTTACGTGCAGCAAGTATCCAAACGCATCCCTCAAAATAAAGAAAAAAATAAATAAAAAAAAAACTCAAAAAACCTAACTATCACCGATTAGTCAAGGTTTGCCCTACCGTGCGACGCGGCAGGCGGCACCGGCCGAAGTCTTCCCGTGCTACGAAAACACATACCCCTCACCTCCACCCGCTCAAACTGTGAAAGGTGTCTCCGCGTAAATATGATGACCTCGAAAAGGTAATGCGAATGAACAAATAACTCCTTGCAGGGCTGCCTCTGGTTAAGACCTAGCATAGTTCGGAGCGCCCGTTTTTGTATTCGCATTACCCTTCCAGAATCAGTCGAGTTACCCCACAGTATTGCACCGTAAGTCATAAGCGAGTGGAAAAGTGAAAAGTAAGCCTGCCTCAGCGCATTACAGGAAACCGACGGTTAAAGTTTACGCAGTGAAAACACCGCCCCAGCCAGCCTATCACACAGCGAGTCGACGTGCTGCCTCCAGTTCAATGTGGGGTCCAGCGTGAAACCTAAAAACTTACAAGAATTACCCATCTGTATGGGACACTGGATGCTCACAGTCGCGTTCGGAACGCACCTTCTAGAAAAGAGCATGACACTGGATTTGTTTGCATTAAGAATTAGGCCATTTGCTGAGAACCAGTTCTTAAGTTGCAAGTATACAGTTTTAATTTTGTCATTCAATTCTTCGTATGTACGTGCTTTCACTACTACTGTCGTGTCATCGGCAAACATCGTAATTTGACCGTCCGTTATGGCAGATGGTAGGTCATTTATAAATGTAAGAAACAAGGTATTCCCTAACGCAGAACCCTGTGGAATCCCGATAGTCACACTGCCAGGCCCCGAACTCACCTTTTTACCTCCTGATACTATTTGAACTTTTTGTGTTCGGTTTTCTAAGAGCGATTTTATTAGTTCATTACTGCTTCCTTGTAGGCCGTAGCGTGTGAGCTTTTTAATTAGTAGATTATGACTTATGACGTCGAAAGCCTTCGATAAATCGCAAAATATGCCAGCTATTTTGTATTAAGCATCAATACCAGTGGTAATACTGTCGATTGTATTATATGCTGCTATTGTAGTTGATTTGTTTTTCCTGTATGCAAATTGTCTGTCAGTCAGTAGGTCGGTTTCAAGCTGGTTCGTTAGATGTTGCGATAGAAAAGATTCAATAATTTTTGATATATTGGGCACAATTGATATCGGTCTATAATTGTCAACTGAAGTTTTGTCTCCCTTTTTGTATACCCGACACACTCTTGTGCATTTCAGTACGTCAGGGTAGATACCAGCTGCAAACATCTCGTTTATTATGATGTTTATATGCATGTATGTTAAACGCATTTTCATAAACGAGAATCTTTCCTGGAGCTATATTTTACTTACAGCAAACAGCAGTTAGGACTGAATCTAGTATTAAACGTCAAAATGTGACGGACTTATATTTTTATCAAATACTGCATATAGGATGGATTATTTTCATTTTGGTGAATCTGGCTTCGGTTTGATATAAGTCAAGTGCGCAAAAAGCATAAAATTTGCGATTTGGTGAAGCAGAATATACAACACAGTGTCAGTGTATTTTAAGCTCCAGTGTAGAAAGTATGCAACGACACTGAATTACACAAACGTGCTGTTAGTCTAGAGAATCTGGTTGGTTCTATTTTCTTCTAAAAACTCCTATATTGCTCCTGAAAACTCATAGAACCACGACTTGAATTACAAGGAGCAATATTAGCTCATGTTTTGTTTGTAACGAAAAGGATTCTCCTCTTCACCCCAAAACCCAGACCTTTTATTTCCCGAAAACAAAACTCTTCCCGACTTTTATTGTGACTCTCGAAAACTTTCCGACACATCACGGCGTCTCATTCGTTTACCTACGCGTGACAAAGACGGACGCAGTAACGACTTCCGTATCGAATTGAAGGCAAAAGCCATAAAACACTTTTATCCCGTTCCTTTTGTAAAACGATTTATTTCCTTCTTTCTTTGGCGAAGTGTAGGATATTTAAACTTATAGGACGGTACAACAAACAAAAACGAACAAATGGTGTCGCTGTCTAGTGTCAACATACATTCTTTGTCATTTAATCACTATAGATCCAATCTAATAAGAATCGTTCAATATAAATAAGTACGGTACGTGATTAGAAGGAGTTTCATTTTTGAGAGGATCGACGGTTTCCGTATCGTCACGGGTGATGAATTGATGATTATCATTTGAGTGTTTTAAAGTATAACGATAATTTTCCGGGATAAGGCATCTGTCGTAAAAATTTTCAAGTTTTTTTTAATTGAATTCAAGAGCATAATTGGAAAGATTTTTTTTTTTCGTTTATTTATCCAATATACTTATAAACTATTTACAAATGATTCGAACAGCGATCGAAAACCGCGTGCGGTTATCCCGTGATGATTTATCACCTTCACGGATTTGCATTTCTACGGGCGTCAAACTCGAAAAACACATTGAAATCCTCCTTGATTTTGAAAAAGATAAACCATTTTGAGGCCCGAGTAAAATTACATTTTTCTTTGGTTATGTCCTCAATTCAGTGGTCATACATAATATTTACACGCCAACATTAAATTACGATCCACTGAAACATTATGAGACTGTTTAATTCGAGAAGAGGCCGTCTGAAGGACCTACTCGTATAATTTGTAGCCTTTTAAACTAATTTGGCAAAGCCCGACTGGTCCCGCAGCTTAATTAAATTTATATGGGTCACACTGACCCTAAAGAAACATGAAATTAAGTTATAGCAAATTGAACAGTTACTACTAGAAGCGATACGAGACTTATCGATTATTTTTTTTATGTATTAGGTTAATATTTATTCTTAGAAAATACGAGTCAAAAATCAAAATCAATTATTTATTCTGCAAATAAAGGGCACTTTTACATGTCAAGTGGCATTCTACAATATAAAATAAATAATATTACACAATAATCATTAGGAAATTGCAGATTTTAACCAATTAGTACTTAAACGGTTAACAAACTAAATGTCACTAAAAATGAAAACTAAAAAAAAAACAAAATTGTAAAATATTATCAATAACATTCGATTCGAGGTCTGTATCAGAATTAACAATAAGTTTATGATATTAATTTAGTACCCCAGAGATGTATAAGGTCTCTGAGCGTCCAAATACAATTAATAATTATTCTAATGTTCTTATAGAGATGTATAATGTCTCTAAGCGTTAAAACAGAAAAAAAAGATCATTAATGTAATATTGTCAGAGATGTACAGGGTCAATAACAATAAAACATGTCAAGAACAGAATGATGTATCTCGTCAAAATAATGATAATAACACTAGTTACTATGCCCTTGCAAGCATGAACAGACCGGACTCCACAAACAGCACCCGATCACGAGTATGACGCATATCTCAGCCATCGCCTCCTTCAACCATATGTTAGGGATGCGATCATCGACGCCACCGTAAGCAAAGCCCTTTAAGCGACAGTAATATGACGTTTTGTTGACAGGGATCTTCCAAAACCTCAACTCATGAAATTGAACACTATGTTCGAAATAACTAGATTGTTTTCAATTTGACCAAATTGATTTCGAATAGATAAGTTAAAAAACTAAACCGAAAGATACTCACTTTGTCTTTAGTGTATCCCTCTCCCACTTATTGCCATCATCCTCCTAGCGTTATTCCCAGTTGTGCCTTAAAGGAGCCCGGGGTCCGTTTTGGCACCTTGACTCCCACAAATTGCAATACATATTTAAAAAAAAATATGGGTTTAAGTAGGTACTTGTATTTTCACTATTCTGAAGTGCTTTAAGTAATATTTTACTTTAATAACAAAAAAAAAATATAATGAATCACAAATATATCTTTTGAAAACAAAAATGCAAATACAATTTATTTATTTAATTTATTTATTTCGAACCACATATAGTTCATATACAATCATTAAAATAAAGTACACATTAAAAATAAAATAAGACATTAAAATAAGACGATACAATTATTAGCTACAACATGTACGGAGTTCCAGTGCTCCACCATCGGGCATTCCAGCCTATCAACAATGGTGTTCAGGAGATTTATGACTCATTACGTGATGTTACCTCAAAATCTGCATTTATTGCTTTGCTATGATCTTGTGGTGCCAAGATACATCACTTGGAGGTCATAATTTAGATCAAGATTTCTCCAAATCCAAAAAAATATTAAATGAATGGGACGGGACACAAGGGGTTACTGCAAATGCTCTAAAAAAGCGTCCTTTTGAACATTTGCTCCTGTTACAGGGCCCATCCCGTATATGATATCGATATAGTTATTACCTATATTAGAGAGGGTCACACTAAAACAAAGTGAGTCTCTTTCGGCTCGCGTTTTCGGTCAGCAGGCGTTCAAGATTGTACGTGGTAAAGTACAGTACAGTTTTTTTGGCCCAAATACCAACTGACAGATCCAATGACGCCGCTAATGTGCTTGTTGGTTTTGTTTGAACGTCTGCGGTCATTAGCATTTCGTTGTTTGTCGAAGAATTTGTGGGTGCAAAGTCAACCTGTAATGTCGACTGATTGCTCATTGTTAGTTTATAAAGATACATGTGCATTAATAATAACTGTAAGTGACGGTAAACGTACTGCTATGTAATTTATGGCTTATTTGCTTAGTATTTATTGAAAAAGCTCACCTAGCGTACAAACTGTTTCACAGTGTATGGCCTCAGGTCTGTCAGCCATGATTTCATAATTACTCATAACCTCACCACCGCTGTTTTAAGTATACAGCAACAAAGTGCTGGAACAACATATCTCCACCCCTCAACGATAATAATTGCCTGAACAGTTTTTAATTACGGTTAAAGCGATACCTGCTGCAGATACATCGTATAGTACATTCATTCCGTTCGTTGCACCATAATACGATTAAAGTTGTATTTTTATATTTTTATTTAAAGTTCCAAATAATTCTTACCGATCGCAGAGTTTCATGATAATGTGCTAAAGCCATTAATGGCTTATTTACAGCTAGAGTTCGGGCAAACTATTTACTAGGTATTTTAGTTATTGTTATACGTTAGGATCAAATCAGGGATGATGGGGACTGCAAGCAGGAAGTGGTACTTATACCCTTATTATCGTCTCAATATTCCTGTACGCTTCCGAGACCTGGACACTGAAAGCCCGGATCCTTAGAAGGATAGACGCGTTCGAAATGTGGTGCTTGTGCAGAACGCTCCGGATATCTTGGACTGAACGTCGCACCAAGAAGTCTATCCTAAAGGAGCTTAATATCACAACAACCATTTGTACCCAAAGAGTACTCAAATTCTTCGGACACACTATCAAGTGAGGCGCGGATACGCTAGAAAGGCGCATAATTACTGGTCGTGTTAAATAAAAGAGAAGTAGAGGTCGCGCGCCCAGGAGGTGGACAAATGTAGTCCTGGAAGTTACTGGGTCCACACTACAGGCAACCATACAAAAGGCTCAAGTTACAACGGCCTGGAGAGCAGAGTTTGAAAAAGTCGCCCATTAAGGTCACGTCCCTTACACATGAGGATACGAACAAGAAGAAGAAGGCGTTAGGGTCTGACTGAAACCCAGCGTTGCAGTGTACTCAGTACTCACTACAACATCATGCTGAGTCTAGCCCCTTTTTAGCATCACACAATGTTATGCGTCCTACGGCGGCGGTCGTGGGTTCGAATCCCGGCTCGTACCAATGAGTTTGTCGGAACTTATGTACGGAATATTTACCGTTAGCTTTTCAGTGAAGGAAAACATCGTGAGGAAACCGGTCTAATCCCAATAAGGTCTAGTTTTCCCTCTGGGTTGGAAGGTCCGATGGCAGTCGCATTCGTAAAACTAGTGCCTATGCCAAATCTTGGGATTAGGTGTCAAAGCAGACCCGAGACAGTTCATCTCACTAATCTTATCTTCACTTGTTTTCAGGTAATCACACATGTATACCCGGGTCCCTCTGTCGACATCTTGTAAGTGCCGCTGATTTACTGCGTCGCAATCTACTAATTGATTTTATTCTGCCACACTAATTCCGGAAAGACTTATGTCACTATAATCTTTTTATAGAGATACGACGTTATTGACACGTATCGTGCGAATGCTGGGTCATGTTTCAAATTTATTAAATGTAGGTATCGTTTAAAAGGTGTAAACGACCAAGGTGTCTTGCTAGAAGACTTCCTTTATATGTTAGCAAAGTTAGGTGGTTAATTTACGTTTATTTATGCTCTGAAGCGGAATATCATTATTGAAGCCCAGCAAATATGGTATTGCGAAGATTGTTAAATTTTGCTCAGTTAATAGTTTCAGTCAAAAGCTTTAAATACTTAGGCAGCATTATAACCTGTGACTCCAGATGCACTTCGGATATCATCGCACGCATAGCCATGGCCAAAAAAGCTTTCAATGCCAAAAAGCAAATATTAAAGGCGAAAATATCTCGAAAGATCAGAAAACGTTTTATTAAGACCTACATCTGGAGCATAGCGTTGTACGGAAGTGAGATGTGGACTCTAACCCAGCGTGACAGAGAGAGACTGAACGCATTTGAAATGTGGGCATGGAGAAGGATGGAAGGTATTAGTTGGACAGAAAGAAGAACAAACGAAGAGGTTCTAAATTTGATAGGAGAACAAAGATGTCTACTAAAAACTATTGAAAACAGAAGGGGAAATATGTTGGGGCACCTGATACGACATGACAATTACATAAAAACTATAATTGAAGGAAAAATTGAAGGAAGGAGAGGCAGAGGAAGGCCAAGACGTGCGTTTATGGACCAAGCTAAAGATAAAGTTAATGTAATGTCGTATCAGGAGCTCAAAACAGTGGCAGAAAGAAGAACAGAATGGCGATTACTCCACCGACAAGAGCCTGGCTCTTAAATTTATGATGATGATGATGATGAATAGTTTTGACGACACTTAAGGTAAACATCCTAGTCGTCAACTTTGCACTAGTGTTAGACATGGGCACTTTATGTCAAAGCAATATGGGTTAAATACGACCTAAGTGGATTTTTCTGCATCCAAATTTAAACCATGTCATGTTAATGAATCATCCGACAAGTAAAAATATACGATTTAAAATTACTTGTAATGACCGTTCCACGAAATGAATTGTCGACGAAATGAAAATACATGAAACGTTGACTTAGAAGTGAAATTCGACGAAATGAGTGTCGACAAAACAAGGGACACCCAATTGTGTATTTTACTTTAATACCCTATTTGTATTAGCCTTAGCGTTGAGCCAAGAATTGGTTTTTGCGTTCAAAATTCATTTTAATATCAGATGAATTTCATTTCATACTGATACATTTTTGTCTCCTTTGTCTGCAACGCTATGTTTTTAAAACAATGCAATATGAGATATTGGATACCGTAAAATTGACAAAGAGATCAAAGCTCGAATAAAATATTCTGAAAAGCGCATAATGTTAACATTTATAATTGTCATTACTAAATTCCATACTGTATTTTATAGCACACCAAGATTTATAAAATTACGTTTAAATACCGTAAAATAAACTGACAATATCGATTTACTTGTAACAAGATTAACATGTTTTAAATTAAGATAATTCATTTTTTCAGTTTCTACATCGTTAAAAAAAATTGGAAAGGTATAAATTAACAGATTTATTTACATCAAACTTAATTAATTAGTTACTCTGAAACATATTATTATTTTGTCTGTACTAGTTGAAAATTATTATAAAAGATTCCAAATATTGTAATAAAGTAAAAAAAGTGACATTACACAAATGTACTAGCGATCGTGACTTGGGACTAAAAGCACAACCAATGAAAGTGGAGGTGACTAATGTCTTACTTTTCAACGACCAACTATTTCGGTTTAGTGATCTCCGAAACGAGAGCATGCTACTTCTCACGATCCTGCACTACTTCTTGCCAAGTTTCTGCTTGAAGACGACGGAGATCCGCCTGCATGCTATCCCCCAGCAATACCTGGGCCGCTTGACTGGGCGGCAACCTGTCGGTCGGCTCCAGTACGCTCTCTTGACTGCCCGATCCTCTCCCATTCGCAGTAGATGACCGAACGAGCAAATTCTGTGGAATTTCGTTTCGCCGATGATGTTTGATTTGGCCATCAACTCCTCGGTCTTGAATTTTTTTGGATCCTCCTTTTTACAAATCGTTAAAATTATTTAACGATTTTGTTTAGTCAGCATTGTCATCAACTACTTTAAATGACACCAAAGGCTGTTGGAAAATAAACCAAACAGTTTTAATCATGAAAGCCGGTTAAGCTGGCCGCCTACAAGAGGTGCGTTGCTAGGTTTGTTTTTCTATTAGTTGATAGATTGTCATTGAAGAAATATGTAAACAATGTTTCTTCTTACTGTCTTAATATATATTTAATAGTATCAATCCTGGTTTAAATCCACTATAAACCTAATAAAGGCACATAACTAACTTTTCTTGGTTTATCGAAGTGTAAAGACCCAACGACCTGAGATATTGTAAAGTCATAAAAACAAAGCGAAATGTCTGCATTTTCAATAAGTACAGATAGCCTCTCAATTTCACTTTGAATTGTATCATTCACTCACTGTGAAAATAGTATTAGCCAAGAGCGAATCTGACACAAAAAGAAAGGCTCTATCTTTAACGAAAATTAGTAATGAATTAGAGTTTCTCCAAATCCAGACCTTTAGACTCGCAACACGTTTTAAGGGTTCCGTAGCCAAATGGCAAAAAACGGAACCCTAATAGATTCGTCATGTCCGTCCGTCTGTCTGTCTGTCTGTCCGTCCGTATGTCACAGCCATTTTTTTCCGAAACCATAAGAGCTATACTGTTGAAACTTGGTATGTAGATGTATTTTGTGAAACGCATTAAGATTTTTACATAAAAATCGAAAAAAAACATTAAGTTTTAGGGGTCCACAAAACTGAAACTCAAAAATTTTTTTTCATCAAACCCAAACGTGTGGGGTATCATTGGATAGGTCTTAAAAAATGATATTAAGGTTTTTAAGATAATTTTTTTCTAAACTGTATAGTTTGCGCGAGAGACACTTCCAAAGTGGTAAAATGTGTGTCCCCCCCCCTGTAACTTCTAAAATAAGAGAATGATAAAACTCAAAAAAATATATGATGTACATTACCATGCAAACTTCCACCGACAATTGGTCATTAATCGTAAACTGCAATTTATTTAACGGAACCCTTCATGTGCGAGCCCGACTCGCACTTGGCCGCTTTTTTTAAATATGAATTCTTCACTCACCGTGTTACTAAATTGTGCATATTGGGCTTGGAGCTTTGGGAGGCTTAGGAAGATTTAAAGTGTTATAACCCTGTCATTACGTAGCTGTCTTATCTCATATTAGACACATTACTTGATTATTTAACTAGCTGGGTCATTGTCAGTCACAAAAACAAAAATCATCTTTCCGGTGGTCAATAGTTAAGGGCTTACGCTCACATATAATATGTTTTTATCACAAAGAATTATAGAAGGGGCAACGCCGTTTATGCGGATTCAGAGTTCAACCAAAAATTAGGCTTTATAGCCCTTAACTTTGGTAATGTCCACCGAAAAGACGCGAACCTAAATCTGACAATGACCCAGCTACGTTATAACACGGTTATACCACTGCAAAATTCTACAAAACGCTCAAAATCTACGACCAACACAACCACTCATACAATTAGTTATAACTCTTGAATTACGGACGTAAAAAAGCGCTCAGATTCATCTCGGATGCTGCGATACCCCAATAAAATCCTCCCAGTAAAGCGACGACTGGCCAAATCCGAGAAGGCGACGCATGTGATGGGGCCAGCCGTGTATAACAAGTTGCCAGAGACAATCACGTCGGCTCTATCACTACTGGTTTTCAAACGAAAACTAAAAAAAATGTCTTCTCGAGCTTCGACGAATTTATAAACATTGTGTGAATATTTTTAACTATGTAGTATATATTATGTGTATGTACACTTTTTGTGTTAAGCTAATATTATTATTACATTTTTTTTTTTATTCCTGACATGTAGTATTGACAATTATGAATAAATTAATATGAATAATATGTGCGATTTTTTCCCAAAATTATTCATTTCGAAAAAAATCGTATCTCTATATATATAATATTTTGTTTTAAAGCAGTTCTTTTTTACCACCCAGATAGATAGTAGCCTTTCTAAACACGTAGGTGTTCAGGAAGGTTAAAAGTTATAGGTTATTCTCTTATCCTTGAAATTGTCCCATAAACCTAAAAATTCAAAATTGTTTTGGGAGTTGGTCAAGATGTCGCAGGCAAAAGTCTTCATGTAACTAAATTTTACTTTCATACCAATCCCATTTCAATATTATCAGTGTATTATACTCACACTATGCTATGCAAAAGTACGAGCAAAGACAATCTCGATCAAATGAGACAAAAACGCGTTGTGAAAATTATATTGATATGTATGAAACAACATCTATATCAATCTATCAGAATTGATACTGTGATCGTCAAGGGTACGGTAGCTGATATTTAAGTATTTTTAAATACAAACAACATCGCATGAACTCCTCACCTCCTCAGGCTTACGGTTTCATGAATTCGTCCATGCAATGTATTATTTTTAAAAAAGTAATTTCTTTAATCGGGACTAGGATTCCAGTACACTGACCACGTCCCTTCGGTAATTTTTCAAATAGGTTTGGCCTCATCATTTAGGGGTCTGCCCATGGGACTTTGTATTCTTTCGTATTGAGTTGAGAGAAACCTAAAAATAATAAAAATATACCAGTTTATGAAGCGAAATTGCAGCATTGTCGCCTGAATCACCCGTGATTGGAGCTGCCGTAGCGCACTGAACAAATACGGGTTTTATCTATTGAATATTTTTAGTACCAGTATTATTATTCTTAACGTCAGTATTTTGCGATACAGGAGCGTTAAGGGTAAAAAGTAAGTTCTTGACGTTTGTAAATAAGTAGGTATAAATATTATCATTGGAGATATTATCTTTTTCGGCTGATATAATGATGATGATAATTATTATAAATGTGAATTTTGTCCAAAATATTATTAACGGATCAGAAAATGTAGCCGCCTAAGAGATTTTGAGGAATTATTTGCATATAGAATGGCTGTCTAAAACTTAAGAATTTGCATTGATAAGTTTAGATTCTTTGTGTTTTAATTATTGTTACATATTTGTATTTATTCATTGTTCCTAGGTAACTTATATAAAAACGAAAATCCTGGTCACGGCACCAAAATATATAACTTTTTCTCATTTCAATAAAATATAAATCGTGTAATAAAAAATCTCGAATTAAAGTAACTCCGTGAAAACAGCCTCATGCTCTCTTAGTTATAGAAAACATATCGCACATAGCCTCGTCTCGAACAAACTGACCCGGTTGCTGTCAGGCCGACCGAGACAGGCGCTATTGAAATGCTAAACGAGATCTGCTTCCGCCGGATGCAGTCGAAAGCCTCTTACGTTTAGAATTATATGCTTCTTGTATCATAAAGAAACGTGCAGACTGGTTGTGCATCGTCTGCAATTCTGTGATTACGTCAGCTAGAGTTTGACTGAATAGAACTTATGTTTTGAGAAAATATGACGCTCAATTGGCCTCCTCTCGCTATTCTCATGTAAAGGTCAACAAACAGCATGATATTCGATTAATTAGAAACTTTAACAAACAGCATGCTATTTGATTAATTAGAAACTTTGCTGTTGCCTGCGGCTCCACCTGCAAACAACTATTTCATTACCTACTCACTCGTACTGTCGAGTGTAAAATTCTGGGAGCATACAACTTACTCATAAATGTCACATCGCTCGTATGTCAGCGGATTAAGGATTCGGTACATATTTATGAGAGGATTAAAGAGGCACTTGACTGTACATACGTTAAATTTCATATAAATCGGTTATGTAGTATCAAATACAAATCGTTTATTTGTTCACGGTGCATGACCACAGATGTATGAATATAAGGAGATCGGACATGGCGGCCGATTTGTATAGAGTGAGCCTGTCGCAAGTACATTAACCCACACAACGCCCAAGTAATTGACAAGACAAAGCACGCACACATCTAAAACACACACTCTTGTATACCTACACGCTTATTTGACAATAAACGCGCATCATATCAGGCATTTTGGGAAAAAACGTAATATTCTCTGCGATCAGCACGCGTGCACAGTATGGCAGTGTATGCCCATTGAGCATACAGCTGCGACACGGCCGCCGGCGGCTTGTCCTCTCTCTAGTATTCTATGCTCTGAGTGCATGACGGTACATGAGTCTTGTAATTTAATTTTTGTATCACTATGCTGGGCTTTTTGGCATACAAATTTATTAGTAATTAATAGAGAGGCTCCAATAATTACAGTTTGACAAAAAGTCAGTTATTTTGTAGTAGGTATGCTTTTTCTAGCAAAATGTTAAATAACCTCTTCCTTAACTCGACCATACTATCTATACTAACAATATCGTTCGGAATTTTGTTATAGTTTTGTTATATTCTTAGGTTAAAAACGGAGTTATTTTCGTATTTATACTATTCGAATTGCTTGGCTAAAGTTTAGGTTACCAGCTACCTTGTAACGAACAATACTATGAATACAGTTAGTGATACTGCAAGCATACACTGATCTGGACGTGTCTAGCTCACTACACACCAAATGCTCCTATGAATTCCCCAGTAACGGCCGAGACGTTATCATCTCAATAGAAATTGTGGCCGATTGAGCCGTCCTTTGTCGCAGCCGTCGCCAACGTCCCCGATGACTGGCTGAGGCTGGGGATTGCGACATTGTTCATGACCCGGAAGACGTGGCTTGATTACGATAAGTTTGGACGAGGAGTCCCCGAGGAGATTCTGACGTTGTCGTTTATCTAGGCAACGGCGATGCAACATATGTTCAGATATCACACTTCTATCCAACCTGGCTGTAATTTGGGGAGTTTTGGGATTTGTTTGCATAATATATTTTTATATCAAAACAGCCCATTTTTTTACATATTCCTTTCAGACTAACATATTATGCACCATTCTCTCTTTAGAATTGAACACAATCTTAGGCATGCATATATTAAGACAGGATCAAAAAAAAAATGTAATTTATATTGAGATAGCATACGTACTTACTCTCTATTTCTATTATAAAACAAGGTGGTCACAAAATTTAGCTGCGTTTTTCAGTTTAGGGTTTACAAATATCTAGTTGGTTTTACAAAATTCGTTGATGCGCACTTAATTGACTGAATTCATAAACGAAATGAAAATACTTCATTTAAGTACTCTTATAGTTAGACGATAAGTTATTGAACGTCGCTACTATCATCTCAGTTGTAATTAAAATCTCAGTATGCTCTCGTTCTCATTTCTGCGCCTATTTTATCAGATTTTAACGTAAAAGTAATTATTTTCAAGTGTGCAATGGCTCCAGAATCAATTAAATCGAAGATACGCTTGTCGGTCGATTGGTCTGGTAAAGTCTCTATTCGGTTTATCTCTTTCTAATCCCAATTACTTTTCTATATGTTTCACGTGTTCAGACAAATTAGCTTGGCGCGCGTGGAAAAAGATTAAAATGATGATTGGGATCGGAAGCCACGGACAAAAATATACCTCTTCGGTCTATCGTCGGTTGTTGGAGGTGACAAATGAGAGTGTCGATAGAGCGCGGTGTTTAGAGTTTTTAATGGTAGTGGTGGTTTTGCGACTTCACTTTTTATACAAAGTAGGGATCCTCTTGGGCTGTTATCAACTTAATTCCACCGTAAAGAATACTTCAATAATGAAAATTGAACAGAATACATTTATTTTTCACGTCATAGAGTTTAAATCTAGAAAAAGGAATCTAGTGTTGCCTCAAAATGGAGCCCAGTTATAATAAGGAAACTATTAATAAAGCAGCTTCCCAAAAACCATCCCTTCATAAAGTGGTCCATGTGTTTCTGCCCGAGCATTTATGACGGCAGGGATAATAAGGCCTAGATTAACTTGCCAAGTGCTGGTCTTGTTCTTGATTGCGGCATTTGCCAATAAAAATCATCATCCTCCTAGCATTGGTTGTACCCTATGGGAGTTTGGGATTCCACTTTGCCACATATCCCAAGATTTGGCTTAGGGACTAGTTTTAGGAAAGCGACTGCCAGCTGAACTTCCAACCCAGAGGGAAAACTAGACCTTGCGTAAGATAAGACCATTTTTCTTCCGATGTTTTTCTTCACCGAAGAGCAACTTTAAATATACGAGTAATAGTACATTACTGCAGACGCCGGGAAAGAAGGGCTTGCCGGATAGTGATACGAAGCCGGTAAGCCCTTTTCAAGGCCAGGCCCCGTAGCATGGATCATATATCAGATATCACGCGATAAGTGACAAAGATAGAGCATCCGTCCCTGGCTGACACTGTTCGATAGAACGAGACGACGCGCTTATCCTGTCACTTATCGCGTGATAACGCCATCCATGCTACGGGGCCAGGCATGTATAACGCTTTTCTCAAACATGCAATGAAATAAATAAATAAACACTCCCCAAATCAAACTAATTTTCATGGCTGAATGCCGTGATGCTGTGCCACAAATAGTGGAATGAAAATAAAAAAATATATACTTCCCGGCCTAGGCCTTCAATTTCGTAAGAAATTCCTTTACAGTTCTCTCGAGTTGATCCGCCCGAAACGTGATAATTTGAAGCCTGACCCCACGTAATGACGACATTTCATTGCATGTTTGAGATAAATGATATATCGTACATAATGTATTTTTGTAGAACCCAGTGGTATGAAACGCTACCTCTAGATTGAAACTTGCGTGCCCAACATCTCGACTACAGTGGCTTATATGGCATTAATAAGTTTCTGTTAAAAATTTCATTTTTGGTAGGTACAAGCTTTTATTGCCGAATGTACTTTTCTGCATACCATCATCAACTACTCATTAAGACGATTCTAACGAGTCCAAACTCGATGGGGTTGTGTTCTTTTATTGCGGAGTTCCTATGGCCAACTTCCTGCTCCAGCATCGTACCATACGACATTATTGTCGGTTGATTCTTTATTACATTTCTAATCATATAATTGAAGCGTAGAATCCGGAGAGTGGTGTTACGTAGCATCAACGAATTAAACGTCATAATTGTAGGCGGTTAATTCGATACTGGGTTTCAAAAATAATTAGATTATTTAAAAAAACAAAAACGAACTACACTCAAGAGCAAAAGTTTCGGGTCGGTGAAATACCGTCATATTTCCTAAAATAGTGCAAGGTTGTAAGGTTGTTTTAATCCTGTCATGTTCTTTATTACGTTTTACATATAATAATATAATAACAAAAAAAAAACACGTTAGGTACCAGGTTTTAATCGGACTCGTTAAAACCCATGAAAAAAACAACGGTAACGCGGAGCGAGATACCGCAAAAATCGTCATTTTTGGGTGTTGATATTTTTATGATAGGATCCCGGAAATTGCTAATACATTTAGGTATTACGAAGAATAGTAGGTATGTTATGTTAATAAGACTAGTGTAAAATATTTAAAAAACCTATTGCGGTTATTTACCTAATTTAGAGTGACCCGAAAGTTTTGCCCCTGAAGTGTATTTGCTACTTAACAAATATGGTGGATCTTACAGATGCTGACACGTCGCTTGATTCATCTCCTTATAATAAGGCTAAATAGTCTTTTTTGAACTCCAAAACTGTTGAGTACATAGTTTATCATTCCTAGAATCGATCATTACTTTTTTCAGTTTTGTCGCTTAATTCGTTGTTACATAACGCAGTATAATTATGAAAGCATTTTTTTATAATCTGTTCTTTTACTATAGTAATATTTCCTCGCTTAACCTTTCGAACCCCGAGTCTCCCAGGAGAACTGGCGGGTTTTAATACTTATTTCTATGAAAATATGATAGTATTTTCATATGAACTAGTGATGGGACCCTAGGGAGCCACCAGTTATTGAATGGTATGCTGATAAACTAAATTACATACGGCACATAGGTTTAAAGTGACTGTAATTCTCAAAATGTCGTCACACTCACTCACAGATATCATATCGACATTCTGTGCTCTTTGCCCGCGCGCGGACCAACATAATTTCGAAATAATCACGAAATAGTACATTGTGATACAAGTGAGGTATGTCCTCGGCTCTCTTATCACGCTCACCTGCGGTTCGCGTGACAATTTCGCCTCTGATGTAATGATCAAAGCTCACGCGTGTCATACGACGTTTTTCAACACATTTGCGAGGAAAAAATCCTTTTCATAAAATGAAAATGTTACAGGCTCCTAAGTTGTTTCCTTTAGTTATTGATGACAACAGGTTTTTACTCACATATTTGTACATCTCCAAGAATGTACAGCAGTGGCGTCAATTCTATTTATCACTTTTCTATTCACCACGAGTCAACATTTTTAATAATAACCAAACACGCATCATCAATATTTACTAATATTTGTGAAATTACCTATAATGGTGCGCAACTACTTTTTTTGTGAAGTTCGCGCAGATTGCCTGCACCGAGGCTTAGATGATACAGCAATCATAATAAAAAAAAATATTTTCTTATCCAATATAAATTCATGTAAAATGTTATCAAAAGTAAATTTTGATAACATTTTACGTTTCTATATCATATCCAAGAAGAAATAATCAATTCATTCACAAGAAGGATTTAATTTGTTGAGTCGAGTAAGAATTAATTTGCCGAGAATTAAAAACAAACCTGTATAACCCGGTCAAGTTAAGATGCGCCGAGTCCATACATACACCTTGCTGCAAGGTGCCAGCGTGTCTTAATCGGGATATAAACATAACACACGAGTGTCGTAATGTTATAAAACACGCGTGTTTAATACCCAGGATTATAAGCCTAAAAGCGGCACAATTTTAAGAGGCACGTTACGAGCAAATGTGTTGAAAAAACCATTTAAAGTTGTAAGCACTACCCAATTTTACATTAAAAACGCCTATTTTCTAGAAGTATAGTAGAGAGTTAGTAGTTTAGAGTCCAAACAAAATTATGATTCAAATGAAATATTGAAGAAAGAGGTATTTTTTTCACAAGAGGGTTAAGTAATGAGCTGTGACCTTTAAATACGTGGGTCGGTCTGCGGCTTTAGGCGATTGTCACGAAGTTAATGACGACGAGACTAGTTTTTCGTTAAGTACCTAAATACCTATGACTAAATAGGTACCTACCTACGCACTTTTTACATTTACTTTTTTACAAAAATCTTTACTCGTTATACGAATGTCGAATACGAGTATACCTTATTTTAACTGTTACTATATTCAACACATATACAAACGGACAGGTATCGTTTTAAACGTACGTTAGGACAATTCACTGTCATTTTCCCATACAAATAGTGACATTTAGATCTACCTAACGTACGTACAATACGCTACGTGATCGACCAGCAGTTCGGCAAAATGCCAATTTTAGTATAAGAAAATTACAGTCAAATTGTCCTAACGCTTGTTCGAAACGTTACATGTTTACCCCTCAGAAGGAAAAGCAAACTCATAACATGCACTCAGGTAATATATATATAATGTGTGTGTTTATACACTCATAGTAGGATGTCGAAGTGGTGAAATAAAACTGTACTGAGTTGCTCTGAAAAGAGAATGGTTTTTTATTATTCACTAATATCTAGGTTTAGCACACTTGACTATTCTTATGGAATAAAATTACACAAATATCTTACCTGAAAAGAGAAACAACATTAAAGCTATTATTCCACTTATTCTTCTTATCCTATCTTATGTAACTATTAATATTTTATACAATTTCTCCTTAGAGATTACTTGCACTTTTTACATAGCGGCAAAACCTTTTGACATGTCAACTGTCACTTGTCATAGACTGATGCCACAGATAATTCCAAACCGACACATGGAGGTTTATGCGCAGCGATACTGCAATTATGAATGAAGTAAAACAGACTTCATTTATATATATTTTAAGCAGCACGTAAAACCCCGCCTTCAAAAACGTGTAAAACACATAAAACATCCAAAATACTTTCACACTTCCATAAAAACGCCCGCATCGAGTAAAAATACCATAAAGTAAATACACGCGAGTACGAACTATGCGCGTACCTGCTCGCTGTTTGCTTTCAATTTCTCTGAATAAACAGATAAATAGTTAAGTGGTAGCGCCGACGTGGCGTCGACTGACAAAGAGCAGGCGAATTTTATAAACAACCTTATGCAAATAACGGCGGGGCACCTACCCTTAAACATGCCCGAAATCAAGCTCGAAAGGACTCGACTCAACAATTCATACGATCTAAATTAAGTCGTATCACAATAGGTTCAGTTTGATTTTCGCTTGCGTTGAGTTTATAAGGTAGTTGACTCGCGGAATAGACAGTGTTTACATGTCGGTAGCGATGTTTGAGTTTTTTTGTATAATTTCCGGATCAGTGGGCGGAGTAATAATCGTAATAAAGCGAGGCAGTTGAACCAATCAGTAAATATTGGGGAATAAATCTTGAAGGTAAACAAAGGTGCTTTTGTCGCGGTGAGAGAATTGGATAATCGTTTCCTTTCTGCGAGAGTTGTTTTATTAGCGGAATGTTTTGAAAGAACAGGAATTTAATTTCCTTATTACTTAGCTCAATAGGGAGGTAATAAAACGAAATATAATAATTATTTATTATTAGGTACGCCTTATTTGTTTGTTTATTTTTTAAGATAATTTTTTGTTTGCATCGTGCCCTCGTCGGATTGACACGTTGGTACGCAACTACGCATGTAACAAAGAGCGCGTGGTATTGTTTAAACTAGAAAAGTGACAAACAAGCATATGGTAAAGGGATGTCACAGCCTATGGACACTACAAATACAGAGGAGCTCACGATTTATTTTTTTGAGACTTGCAACACCATACACCTGCAGAGCATGCTCAGTCGCCGTGGTCGAAATCGGCGAGGATGATGATGATGAATTACTATAACTAGCTACCCGCGCGGCTAGGCTGCGTAAACAAAGAATCTAGGTGGAGCGACGGTATAATAAGCACATACTCGTACTTCCATTCTACATATACCCTACTGAAAAAAGGGTTTTTAGAAAAGGATGGGTATAGTTTCTGAGATAACCCCCAACTTACAAACTTACATTTCACAGACATTACACCTGTTTATTATTAGTATCGGCACAGATCAATGAATACTGAATCGGGGACAATTAATGGTTTAAATAAATAAATATTTTACAGGTTACAGTTGCATTTGACTATTTTTTATACCGCTAAATAGTTTAATACTAATTTATGTTTCCCAGTATTCAAGTCATATTGGTTAGACAATTACAATTTATATAACCTAACTGTAATCAAAATATAATTATCTGAACCTGAAATAATTTGGATGGTATTATTCTAGTCAGGTGCCGGGGGGCCAGTAAAGAAAATTTTGTAATCGAGTTTCGTTTTCTACATATTTATAGGTACTGGAAATTAGGCGAGCCTATCGGTGCCTACGGAATTGTGCTAAGTAAGGTTAACAAAGCCGTCTATGGGGTACATGACAATAAAATTAATGGATTTAATTAAACCTCATTCTTCTCCCAACATCTTGAATATGGAAAAATAAGTTTGTATATGAACTTTTTGAAGTAAAAAAACACATGGCAAATAATACTGACGTCTCTACGTCACTAAAAAAATGAATCCACAGTTGACACAATACGTCTGACAGTTTTGTAAATATTGTTTGTCGTTCATTTTCTATTTTCTTAATTTTCTTAGTGTTGTATCCATATGTAGCCGACTCAACATTTATTATTTCTTATACTGAAGAACTTACAGCAGGTTTGAGTTAAATTCTTATTAAGATTGTCATCTCAAGTCAAACCTGGAATAACGTCACGTGACGTCAAAGTCACGTGGTCAGCGCACAGTTGTTTTTTTAAATTAAAATTTTAGTACATTATGGATAAAAGGTGAAAAAACGAAGACCTTACTGCAAATCTGCAGCGTAAAACGAATCGAATGACATATAATTTATCAAAATCGGACCATAACTGTAGATCTGATGGCATGTACATAAATCGGCCTCACGGAATAAAAATATAGATTAGATAGATGGATAAGAAGATTTTGCAAATACTTTAATATATGTACTTTAGTACCAGCCACTAGGGAATGGGTGAAAATTTTAGAAATGCCTGATTTTTTTTTTGGTGATAGGAGTAACCTTCCTTAGCACCAGAAAAAAGTTGCAGATTTTTCAGCGGCGTCAATTATTTTTTAAAAATATAAACAGTTTCTTCACTTACGTTTTGGGGTTAGGACGGCGAATCAGACATTTTCTTTGATCCGTCTCATATTACAAAAAATATTTAGAATATCTGACCCTGGCAATGACAAATACAGCTGCTGCAGCTGTCAATATCATTTTTGGGATATTTTTTGTAATATGAGACGAATCAAGGAAAATGTCTCATTCGCCGTCCTAAACCCAAAACGTAAGTGAGGAAACTGTTTATATTTTTCTAATATTATTGACGCACCTGAAAAGTCTGCAATTTTTTTCTGGTGTTAAGGAAGGTTATTCCTAACACCAAAATAAAAATCAGGCAATTCTAAAATTTTCATCCATTCCCCGTTAACAAAGCCGGTTGTAACATGTGAGAACAATAACAAAGAGCAGCGGTTTTAAACAGTTTTTTTCTTTTTCACATCAAACTGAAGTAACGTAATAAAAATACCGTTTAATTATAAGTAGATAAGTAATAATAAGTTGTAAGTACCTACTTAGAAGTTTGCATTAAATTAATAAAACGGTAAGTTTCGAATATAAACTAAGAAGATAGAACAAGATAAACGAGAAAGTGTTCTAGTTAAATCCTTCTCTATAAACACCGTTAATAGCTTCATTTTTCTCGGCGAAGGAAATTTCCTGTTTAAGGTGAATAAAGTTTATTCCAAAGACCATGATTCTTCCGTTTAATTACTACAAATTTCGCCCTTAGCTCATAATCATAAGATTCAATTTCGAGCCACAATCTCGTCAGTAATAAGGGCGTTTTAAGCATCATTCGTCTGGTTATCGCGCAATTATCAGTTCAGCAGCACGGCTAATTGCGCCGGTCCGCAATTTGAAACCGTAAAACTTATTTATGGCCCTAGTGTGTAAAGGACGGAGCAAGAAACGTTAACAAGTTTTTCTGTTGAAACACGCAGTTTTGATGGCGAATTGGGCTTGGAAATGGGAAAAATCGTTTTTGAGATTTGGGAAATACGTAGCTCTCTTTGAGGGATTAAAGTCGTTTTCAAAAAGGTTTGGGCATTTTAATAGACAAACAGTCGTCGTTTGTATTATTTAGAATTCTGATGGCTCACCCACGATTTTGAACGACGGCGGCAGCGTCGTCCTACATGGGAGCGGCAGATTAGCCTCTTAGAAATATCTGGTTGAACAATTTTTTTTGCCATACGGTTATAAAAATACATAATTGAAGCAAAGGTTACCCATCGACATTCAACGTGGTTATGCACCGAGCGTGATGGACCCTTGCTTCTGGGTGACGCGGGAGCTTTTAGATGAGCACTTTTAATGGCAGGAACGGACTGGCGTGGCGGGAGCCTACGGCGTAGCCGTTTTATGCTACTTGGCGGTTAAACCACGGGATCGTAGCGCGTAGCGATTCTTGGAGGTCAATCAGTTGTTATTATTTTACTTTCTTTTGTAACATTAGTTTTAGTTTTTTTTTTTTTTTTTTTTTCGTTTATTTATCCAATATACTTATAAACTATTAACAAATGATTCGAACAGCGAACGAAAACCGCGTGCGGTTTATCTGTCGCCATTGTCGCTCGTTTTACAATCGTAGTTAAAAGTATGGGTAGTTTTACAATGTTTATTACATAATTTGTTAATTTTCTGTTGCTTTATACTTTGTTCTTTCTGTTTATTTTTTTATTTTTATTTAGCTGTCAAGCAGCGGTCGTGGTTTCGAATCCCGACTCGTAACAAATAGTTTTTCGGAACTTATGTGCGGAATGCTTTTCAGTGAAGGAAAACATCGTGGGGAAACTGGTCTTATCCCAATAAGGTCTAGTTTTCCCTCTCGGTTTGAAGGCCAGATGGCAGTTGCTTTCGTAAAACTGCCTTTGCCAAATCTTGGTATAAGGTGTCAAAGTGGACCCCGTGCTCCTTTAGGGGCACAACCGGGAATAACGCTAGGAGGATGATGATTTATTTATCTGGGTTTCCCGAAGATTTACACATAGATTACACAACACATAGATAGGATTTTATGGAATTACGTCTACGAACGAGAATAACGAGTAAATATCTTGTACGAAAAGTTTTTCAAGGTAAAAAAATAAAGCCGCAAAATAAGGCTAGCTCACTATATACTATCTACCTAAAGCACCAGTCAGGCGAGCACATTTATGTACCTATATGGAGGTTGACCGACGGCAATGGCATGTGCAATTAATATGGGGGACCGTTAATCAAGGCCCGGAAACGACGGAATGATCCATTTTCGCATTTCCGTGCCGAAAAATCAGGAATGGTTGCATGTCTCGCGGAATCATTATTGATCGAGTAGTTTGTCTATCTTTTTGTTCCGGATCTCTACTCAATTGCTCAAAGGTTAACTGGAAGAGGTCCCTTACAAGGATAAGTTCGTCTGTATGTTTAACCTGTGTCCTGTGTACAACAAAGTAATTACATACACACACATACGTTACCCGACTGCCTCAGAAGGAGGGTTAAGTTTTTGAAGCATATTTATGTATGTATTGGGGACAAGAAAATTCTATTTCACGGGCTACACAGTCCAAACGGCTTGATGGATTTTGACATATTATGAGGTGTCGGTGCATTCATCATAATTGTGGGAGTGACATAGGCTCCAATATTTGAAAAAAAAGTAGGGACACAAAAAAAATATTCAATTGTTTTGATGTGTTTTATATGGCACGTGCGCCGAGTTTTGACCGACATTTGCTTATTCCGAGAGTTTTCACTTATAACCAAAATAAACACTTCTTTTACAAAGTTGTCAAGTTATGACATGATAAGAAAAAAAACATAGATAAAGAAGTGTAAATAATTGGTTTTTCAACATTTAGTTGTAAACTTAAATTACCTTTACTAATCAAATGCTCAATCAAAATGACGGGGTGGTTGTCTAAATCAGTAATGAAATATCCTCTAAATCACACGAGCCTGATGCAATTCAAGACGCAACCTGCCTTCTAACAACAGTTGGCAAAGAATTCGCCATTATCTCTATATATTGACCTCCATCTTATAGACAAACTGACAACTTTATTAACTCTCTCGATTCTCTTTTGCAGACCCTAAAACAGTATCAGAATACAATTCTCTTAGGTGACATTAACATAAATATAATTGAGAATACCCAAGATCAGCTGACTATTATAGATATGTTGGCCTCGCACGGATTATTGCTATCCCATAAACTCCCAACCAGAGGCAGTAACTGCTTGGATCATTGCATGGTTAAAACAAAATTGAAAAATACTACTATAGTTTGCGATTCCTCCACTACTGATCACTCGTCTGTCATTATATCTTTTTCCAAGGCACATATAAATTATTATTATTTAATCGTATGGCAATTATTATTTTGGCCTTTGAGTTTGTCACTCTTTAGTACCACCCAGGGGACACGTGCAGGGTACAATAAACAATACAATACAACATATAAATAAATCGGATACATCAAAAACATACAAAGAAGTTGATTACGCCTCGGCCATAACAGAGTTAGATCAAGTTAACTGGGCTGCAATGTTAAGGGGAGCAGACGTTAATGCGGTCACTCATGTGTTTCTGTATCTCGTCAATAGAACCCTTAAAAATATACTAAATTAGTAAAACTATCTCACAGGAAACGAAACGTTAAACCTTGGGTGTGATCGAACACTACTAATTTCAATCTATTATGCACTATGCCAGTCCGTCATATGCTATTGTATTTGGGGAGGAGCAGCAAAAACAATGATGCTGAAACTAGAAAGATCACAAAGGGCGGTACTAAAAGTTATGATATTTTTTAAGAAATTTCGTTATCCAACATCATCACTGTACAATGACACATGTGTTCTAACTGTTAGGCAATTGTTCATAAAACATTTACTTCTTACCCAACACAAAAACCAACCGGATTTTCCAGCATCACGAAGAAGAAATGATATTGTATACGTAGTTCCGAAACGCAATACTGAGTTTGCTAGACGATTCGTAACTGTCCTTGGTCCAAGCATTTACAACAAAGTAAGCAAAAAGATAAGTTTACGAGTACTTACTTCTTACTCTTTTAAATTGTCGTTGGATAAATACCTAAAATCACTAAACTATGGAAGCACAGAACAACTAATAAGTAAGTAGATGGCAAGACACGCACACACACACACCCACACACACACACACACACACGCACATACACACGCACATACACACACACACACTTATGTGTATAAATGTATATACACGCACGCATGCGCGCAAGCACACATTTATATATATACATTTATGTGTGTTCATACATACGTACATACAAATATACACACTTAAATAATAATTTAATTACTTAATCAGAAGAGTCAATACTAATTATTAAGTATTAAGAGTTAACTTGTAACCTTTACTAAGATACATTTGCTAATTTTGCATATGCTACTTGTTTACCAGTTATCCGCACTTACGCGCTGAACCAAATGGGTATATGTTGTGCTCGATCCATAGCGACATACGTCCTTTTGCTTATCGCGGGCGTGTAGTGTTGAGCCAACTATTCATATTGTTATTTTTTCTTTGCCAACCGCGTTGATATTTTTCTTTTCTACGTTTAAATTTACCTACCCACATATTTTGTGATGGCTTTAGCATTTTTGAATTAACATTAAGTACTTATTATAAACAACAATGAGGGGAGGGGAATCCTGTTCCACCGTGATACAGTTTTTACTAGTACGGGGTACAGAGGACGCTTACTCACTGATTGTTACTAGATATTGTGTACCTTACCTACTTATTATGTAAGCAGTGTATGACCTGTATGAAGGCTAAATAAAGTTATTTTTATTTATTTTTTATTTACTATGACTAAACTTGAAACCGTATATCGATTCCAAAAAAGCTCGTTTTTAGCTACGTTCATCATTTGGAGAGGTTTGAATTTTCCGGTGACAGTTTGTTTCATTTAAATTTATTATTTTGATGTTATTTTTTTGAAATCTGTACGGTCTCAAGTTTAGATATCTGCTATCTGCCCCTCTTATCGATTCTATTGAACAGTCGTGATGCCTTCATTAAGAATGACAGTCACGCTCCGCCATCAAAACTTGCATTCCTAATTTCAACTTCTCTAAAGAGCCCTGCTAATACGAAAATCCCACTACCGATGAGCCTTATTTCAAAAGCCTTAGAGTTTATTTTAGTTTTTCGGCCCGTTTCACTAACGTTTTTATTATTGTAATTCGAATTGCGTTTCGCCAGTCACACCGCTAACGGTCGACTAAACGTTCAAGTCACTCGCCCGTGTAATGACCTCTTGACTCGACACGCAGATTCGATTTTTAAACGATTCCTTTCTTTTTTTGTGGAACGGCGCGGCACTGGTACGCTTCGGGTAATTTTATTATGTTGGGAACGGTAAGCTGTATTGACAGTAACTTGCTACGAGTTTAATGGTTAAACCGTGACTTTTAATGTTTTGTCACTAAAGGTTTCATAACGGGCTTGCGAATTTGATTGTGAGGTTCAATTATACAGGGTGAAATTCAATTCGTAAGATAAACAGTATCATTGTTTTGGCATAGCACAAAGTTGGTCCCATTGAATATTGTTATTGTTATATTAGGGCCGTTGGAACGGAAAGGTTCTCGAGTGGCGACCACGTATCGGAAGGCGCGGCGTCGGTAGCCCCCCACAAGGTGGACTGATGACCAGGTAAAGGTCGCGGGAGTCCGCTGGATACGGGTGGCGCAGGACCGGCCATTGTGGCACTCTTTGGGGGAGGCCTATGTCCAGCAGTGGACGTCTTTCGGCTGATATGATGATGATGATTGTTATCAACGCAGGAAAAAAGGTACGTATGGAATCCCTGAGGAATCGAGGGAACTCATCAAATATCATCGGCCCATGTAAAGCACCAATTTCCGGTAACCACCGCAATTGCTATCGAAAAGCAATTATTGTTATTGTTTCTTTGAGCATTAGGTTTTAAAAAGTGTCTTCGGTATGAAGAACTTTTTAACCCAAGGAAAGGAAATGTGTAACAACTTTTTTTGGTATTTTGAATATCCTGCGTGATTATACTTATAAATGGTGAAAAGTAATTTATAGTAAACCTAGTCCCGAAATCGCGTGGACTTAACGTAATTGTCACAGCGGCGCTACCACGAAGTCCGAATCTCGAATTTCGTATATCTCCGTCTCTATCGCTCGAGTATTTTATAGGTGCAACTGGTAAAGATGTTATAATTTCCTGTTTTGTTAATGGACTGATTTAATTGTTACATAATTTTAAATATTCCATTATCAATTATTTTAATCTAGCCATCCTAATATTATCTTCGAAAGTCCTGTGTTTTTTTTAAACTGTAGTAGTTTTAACTGCCAAATGCTACCAAATATTAAATATGAATATTTGTTTCTGAGTATTGGATATTTTCTATGTAAATATTACCTATATGTAAGTAGCTTATTTAGGAGATATGTGTTGGTATGTATAGTAAACAACGTGTTACATCCACTACATTACGTACGACAGTATTTGTAACTAAGTAACTACATGTCAAATATATCTCAAAGTCAGTCAAAATATGAAGATCCAGTTTCAACCTTTGAGCGTAAATTTCAAGAGCATTTTCTACCTAAAGCCATAAGCTAAACCTACATTTGTTACATAAGATAACACATTATATACCACGTGTAGCCGAAAAACAAGGCAAAGTTGGTAATCCGGGGCGACATAATCCAGGCACTCTTAGCCTACCCACTTAGAATGCCTCAAGGTAACGTGTTCGGAGCAATTTGTTTTGAAAACTTTTGTGGGGGCGACTTTGGCTTTTTGTGGTGGGAGTGTTGAAACAGTACGACAACGTTTTAGAGCACCATGGGCGCAGCGCTTGTTCCACAGTTAACTTTCCGTAGACATGGTTATCAGGTGAGTCTAATAAAAAGTTGTAGGATCAATGTAGCAGATACGTACTACACAGTGCATATTTTTAACCGACTTCAAAAAAGGAGGAGCTTATATAATCAGTGGATCTAATACAATTCAATTTTACTTTTGTATAACCGCAACTGCTGGCACAAAATTTGTTATTAATTTTTATATTACTAAATCTTAATTTCTTAAATTTTTAATGTTAATTACTACAAATAAAATGTATTTTTTTTTAAATAATCAAAATTTCACACTAAAATTTATATGTAAAATAAATTTTTAAAAAATTCCCAAAATCATAAAAATATTTTTTATATAAATATTTTTTTGCATAGATACAGTGGTATGTATTTTTTTTTCCAAAATTACATACAGTGAACCGATTTCCAAAATTCTTTTTTTATTCGAAAGAGTATACTCCCGAGGTGGTCCCATTGTCACCAACCCAGGATCTGATGATGGGGTCCTAGGGAAATTGAGGGCAACCCTCAAACTTTATAGGCACGCGTGTAGTGATTTCGGTATTTTCTGTTATATATCGTGTATGACGACTGACGATGAAGACCACAGATGACTTATGGAACTCTTCAAAGATGTAAAGTACGCCAAAGATTCTGACATGATTCCGTTGAAGTAGCAGCTAATGAAGTGTCAATTCTGAAATCCTTGAAGAATCGATGGAACTCCTCATATATTAGCAGCCCACAAATAGCGACTTCGGTTTTTTCTTTAATAATCAATGCATTTGCTCTCGGAAAGCAGTTCTTGTGGTGAATTGGAAAGGAAATTTGGAAAGTCCTTGGCAAAGTACTGAATTGAAGTCGGAATGGCACTTTGTTTTTAAAGTAAATTATATGATTTATGGTGAGTAGGTCTTGGATACTGTGCTAGATTTAACAGTGGTGATATAACTCTTTCATAACGTGGCTGCAATGAACCGAACCACAAGGGCTTGTATGTATCTCGTCACTCGCCTCGCTTGCCGTGGTTGTTTGCTTTACGAACCTGGCCATGTTGAGGATTTTTTGTGTTACTGTTTTAGCGTTTACAGCGACACTATCCCAGTGTCACACAAATTATGTTTTCTATACATATTTGAAATAAATGCTTCTTGTAGGAACGCATGTTTTTGTGGTAAAATGTATCATCATCATCATCATCATCATCATATCAGCCGAAAGACGTCCACTGCTGGACATAGGCCTCCCCCAAAGAGTTCCAAAGTGACCGATCCTGCGCCACCCGCATCCAGCGGACTCCCGCGACCTTTACCAGGTCATCAGTCCTTGTGGGACGCCTTCCGGTACGTGGTCACCACTCGAGAACCTTTCCGCCCCAACGGCCATTAGTTCTACGTGCAATGTGCCCCACCCACTGCCACTTAAGTTTAGCGATTCGGAGGGCTATATTGGTTACCATGGTTCTGCTGCGGATAGCCTCATTTCTGATGCGATCACGCAGAGAAACTCCCAACTGAGCCCTCTACATTGCCCTTTGGGTGACTTTGAGCCTTCTTATGAGGCCCCTTGTAAGCGACCACGTTTCAGTGCCATATGTCATCACTGGCAACACACACTGGTCAAAGACTCTCGTCTTGAGACACTGCGGAATATTGGACGAAAAGATGTGCCATAGCTTCCCGAACTCTGCCCAGCGGAGTCGAAGTTGTAGACGATTATGTATACCTAGGACAGACTGTCCAGTTAGGTAGGTCCAACTTCGAGAAAGAGATCAATCGTCGAATCCGACTCGGCTGGGCAGCGTTCGGGAAGCTACGGTAAAATGTATGCCCTGTGAGAACTTTCAGTGTAATATTGATTACGTATTATCATAAAGGAGCAAATGTTATTAGTTTTGTTTTTTTAACCTCTCATCCTTTATTGTCTTTTTTTTAAATATAAATCCTGACCAATTTATCATTTTTGTATCTATCTACAAATAAAGAATCGTACTGTTCCAAAGTTGTTTGCTTCGGAAGGCGCCGTAGCTAGCGGCTCCCGATATTAGTGAGCAATTATACCTACGTGGAGCTCGCAGTTCCAATGGAGGTGAAGATGCTTATTGGTTTTTTTCGACATACCTACTTAGCACAAAAGCAGATTTGTTCGAACAAAACAATCGAAGAAGAATCGGAGTAGGGACATGATCCGGCACAAAAACTTGGTGTCTGTTAGTATAAAGCACAGGAACGTATTGTAATTATAAATTTCAAGTTAAAAAAAAAAACAATAATTCGTTCTGAGCAGAATTTGAAACTGCGACATTCAGGCAAACGCGTCTTAGGGCCACATTCCTCTCTAAGGCGCTGTAGAGGGAACTGGTTGAAAATTTTGTCGACCGAGCAAGTCCGGGTAGCTCGGTTAGCTATAGTGCCATATGCTGCGGATGCCTGAATGTCACAGGTTCGAATCCTGCTCGGAGCAATATTTTTTCCCTATTTGCTCCCTTCATTTTAAATGTATATCGACTCGATTTATTAAAGTATCTATGGCTGGTTTATTCCCAATGTCATTAATCAATCATCATCAACATCATATCAGTCGAAAGGCGTCCACTGCTGGACATAGGTCTCCCCCAAAGAGTGTCATAATGACCGATCCTGCGCCACCTACATCCAGCGAACTCCCGCGACCTTTGCCAGTACATCAATTCAACTTATGGAGCAATAAGAGTGCATCGACCTATATTGGTTTACAAATGACACAAAAGTTTTCTGTCCTACCTATTCTTATTATATACGTTAGTATTTAACGTTCCTATCCCAATAAAATAAGGTAGTTATTTCAGAACCCCGTACGATTCCATAAGGGGTTAGTAATGTTGTATTTTCCGTCACATCTTCCTTACCTGCCGAGAGAACTATCGAAGGGTAACTTCATTACTGACGTTCTTGTTACGCTATATCAGCACTTATAGCGTCCGGGTCAATTCGGTTACGTACTTATCCCAAATCTGGGGCATTTTCCCCTGTAGAGTACGGCATCGGTGAGGGTAGAACCACAATATGTTTACACAACTACAATCTTGATAACCATCAGTTGTTTATCTACGGAGTTATCTATACGTGTACCATTAGTTGTTTAACCAGGGGGATAGGTATATACTTGCATCATACAGAATATTTTGTGACGGCTTTGACGAGAGTAGCATTTGTGGGCATCACTGAACACTGTAGCCAATGGCGAAAATTATGTTTTATATACCCTGAGCGACTCGAACGGAGGAAATCAAAGCTCTCATAAAAATCGTGCCGTACATCAAAGGCTCTCAAAAAAATTCATGACGCTGTAACCAAACCGACAGAATCACAAATATCGTCGATAGATTTTCACGGCCGGTTAGCCTAGTTAGTAGTGAAGCTGCCTACGAAACTGATGGTAGGGGTTCGAATACGTGTTAGAGCAAATATTTGTGTGATGAGATATTTGTTTTTGAGTCTTGTATGTTTTCTATTTATGTACTTAAGTAATTACATCTATTAAATATTACATCTATTAAATATGTTGGGCGTTAAAGGTGACGGATGAAAAGAGACTGCATGTTAAGGTGATGAGAATGTTAAGATGGATGTGTGGTGTGACGAAAATGGACAGAATAAGAAATGAGTATATTAGAGGAAGCCTGAAAGTAGCCCCTATCATCGACAAATTGAGATCCCATCGCCTTGCGTGGTATGGGCATATTATGCGGAGGGATGACAGTCATGTGACCAAAAGAGTGTTAGGTATGAATGTGGAGGGATGGAAGAAACGAGGTAGGCCAAGGAAAAGGTGGATGTACTGTGTGAGAGAGGATATGAAGAGGAAGGAACTAAGTGACGAGATGACGAGTGACAGGGAGGTATGGAAGAAAAGGACATGCTTCGCCGACCCCAAATAAATGGGATAAGGGCAAGAAAATGATGACATCTATTAAATATATCGTAGTATTGTACCCATAACACAAGCCTTATTGAGCTTACTATGGGCCTAGTTCGATTTGTGTAAGATTGTCCCGTAATCAGTCAGCAAAATGAAAGCAGTTGCTTAATTTAGAGTTAAGTACCTATGCACAGAACTAACTAATTTAGATTAAGATTTACTAACATTATAATTATGGATATTGAAAATCTGAAATAAAAATGGGTTGTCTATAAAGTCGGTTTACGGACGATAATTTTACGTGATAACGTCATAAAGCCGAACGCACGGCTCACGGATCGGGACAATGGGTCATACTTTTTCATGCGTGCTACCGGTGTTCATCAATTTATAAGACGTTATCACGTCAAAAATGTATTTAATTTGAATTATTATTAATATTTAATTTATTGATTTATTTATTAGTCATATATATATATATATATATATATATATATACCCTGAGCGACTCAAACATGATATCAGAGGCTCCTAAAGAAAATCATGAAGCTGTAAACCAGTGATTCCCAAAGTGGTCCAGGTGGACCCCCAGGGGTCCACGGGAGACTTGCTGGGGGTCTACGTAGGCGTGAACAAAAAATGGGGGTCCATAAAATGTTAATGGGGGTCCACGAAAATTTATCTGGTTTTGATAGTAAAGAGCAAAAATGTAAGCATAGTTTTTAAAAGGGCCTACTACCTACCTACATTGTTTTTAGTACCTAACTAAGCAGATTATATTTTAATAAGGCAAGCGACTGTTACTTGTTCAAACTTGCGTATTCGATATTACGTAGGTACAATTTCGTGTACAGACTTGCAAAGCGCTATCCGCCCGACAATGCTTAATGCTTGTTCAGACATGAATTTGATCACCACTATAAATACTTGATGCCAAAGGCAAACTCATTCATTTGTTTCCGGAATTACGAAAAGAAGGTGTGAGAAAATTTATATCAGTGTTTGCTAGTGCCGGAGAAAAGTAAGTACCTACCTTTTTTTTGTTTTATAGTACTTAAGTATTTTGTTTACGTGTACCAGTCGGTTGATCACAACTGTTTGTATTCACGGCGCAAACGGTGAGGGCAACGCACTCTAAACCGAATAGGTAGGTATCACTAACACTGCGACGGTCGGAAGAGATTAATTCCAATCTTTCCTTCATACTTAAACAGGCTTAGGACTGTCTGACACAATTTTCCGATGTAAAACATTAGTGGTAGATACGTATTTAACAAAGTAAGGGATTTCAGGCGTATTTAAAAGATTGGAATCAACCATTTGTAAATAATCCAGATTATCACTATCACTTATCACCACAGCTATCACTCATCGTCACACGCGATCGGACACTTGCCAATAACAAAGCAGCACTTGTGCATAATGTGCATTAGCCGAAAACCAAAATGTGACTGAGGTCACTGAGGCGGCATTTCACAAAGGGAAGCGCGAGCGCCTTAGAATAGGGATTACGCGCGGGGTTGAAAGGTGCCGCTCGCACGTTATTGGACGGTAGTCCACGTGGACTTATTTTTATTGGATATTGATTAGCAGGCTCGATTGCTAGGTACTATCACCTATTGACTGAAACTAAACAAGTGATTCAAATTAAAATTGTTATTTATTAAATACGTTATTTTATGAAAAAAGAGTTAAAATTTAATAAATAGGTATACCTTTCAATTTCTTATAATGGATACATTAAATGGGCTTTTGGTGTAAGACGGTTAAAAAAACACCTTGTAGATAGGTAACTTCGTAACTTACAGATATTTTAATTGTCCTCTTTTGATTTGAAGACAAAGAGCACGTTTTATTCAATTGTTTTTTCACGACAGAAGCACTGCCTTTCTAAAAAGGCCGAATAAGCAATATTGCAGAGCAATTAATTTTGTAATTTTTCTTGCAAATGACTACTAATTTTATAAAACAGTAATTTCACAATCATTTTAAATTGATTTTGAAGTAACTATTTTATCAAAACTATTTCTTTTTGGAAAGAGCAGGGCTTGAGCTTCGATGCCAGTTTGTCACGTTTTAACAATGAAGCCGCAGACAAAAAATACGCAAATACACGGAGCGCGTGAACTCATTGATTTGATGAAATGTTAGTTATCGCTTTTATGGACAATTTTGGGATTTCGACTTTTATTTTTTTCTACACAAATATGATCAGTATTTGATACTGAGTACACCAATTTTTATTTGTACTATTAAAAATTTGTGGTAAATTAGGTACTTTAAAATTGATACCGTTTTGTGAAAACGTCTGTATTTGTCTTAGCGGTTTATTAGTTGGTCCCTTTACAAGCCGTAATTCTATTACCGCGTGGTGACAAAGGCTGCGGTGTGATACCTATATTCAGAAAAAAACTTGGTTACTAAAACATTTTTTTTTACAGGTAAGGTAACTGACACGAAACATGGCTACAGCAAAGAAAAAATGTCGACAATATAGTGTCGATTATTTGAAATATGGTTTTGTTCCATCAGAGGCAGACAAACAATTGCCCATGTGCCTATTATGCAACAAAGTTTTGAGCAATGACTCTATGAAACCATCAAAGCTCGAAGATCATCTAAAAAGGTGTCATACTGATAAAATAGGTAAAGATTTGAAATATTTTCAAACATTGAAGGAAAAATATGAAAAGAGACCCACCATGCACAGTATGTTCGCTTCAACATCTCAAAGTAACGATGATGGCTTGCGGGCATCTTACAATATCTCATTACTAATAGCAAAATCTGGAAAACCGCACACTATCGGAGAACAATTAATTTTACCCGCTGTTGAAGAGGTTTTAAAAACTGTTTTGCACAAATCTCCATTTGACGTACTAAAAAGAATTCCATTAAGTAACAATACTGTTCAAAGACGCATTGATGAAATGAGCTCTGATACCGAAAGTTTTTTGTGCAATCATCTGCAAAAAACTCATTTTTCTATACAACTGGACGAGTCAACGTTACCCGGTAATGAAGCATTATTATTAGCATATGTTCGATTTATTATGGAGGAAGAAATTCACGAAGAATTGCTATTTGCCAGAACTTTGGAGACTGACACTAAAGGCGAATCAATATTTAATGTCCTGAGTAATTTTTTTACGGAAAAATCGATTCCATTTACAAACATTATTTCAGCGGCAACAGACGGAGCTCCTGCAATGGTCGGTCGATATCGTGGGTTTATAAGTCATCTCAAAAGAATTATACCAGGACTTACAGCTATTCATTGCGTAATCCACCGACAACATCTTGTGGCAAAACATTTAAGTGACAGGTTGAACCAATCTCTTCATTTTGTAATAAAAGCTGTCAACAAAATCAGAAGCAATGCATTGAATACGCGTTTATTTGCTCAATTGTGCGACGAAAATGATGAAGACTTCAAACGACTGCTCTTACATACTGAAGTACGCTGGTTGTCAAAAGGTGCATGTTTAACGAGATTTTACTCTGTTTTCGATTCCGTATTAGAGTTCCTAGAAAGTAGAGATCCAGATTTAAAAGAAAACTTGATCAAATTTAAAGCAGACATTGCGTATTTGACAGATTTGTTTAAAAAATTTAATCATATTAACTTGCAGTTACAAGGGGACAGCCTGAATTTAATTAAAACAAAGGGGATAATTTCGGCTTTTCTTGGGAAATTGAAATTTATGAAGCAAAACATTAGTCGGCGTGAATTCTCTCAATTTCCAAACTTGTCGCAGGTAGAATGTATTGATGAGGATAACCATACCTACAGTCAACATTTAAGTGCCCTGCATGATGACTTTGAAACCAGGTTTGAAGATATGCTGACGATGGATATACCACCATGGATCATAAATCCATTTGATGAAACGGAAGTGGCTAATGTTGTATTACAAGAGGAGCTGCTCGAGCTAAGCACCAATGAGGAGCTGAAGGTGAAATTTAGAAAAGGCTACCAAACATTTTGGCTGCAAGCAGAAATACCCGAAAAATATCCTGGACTGTGGGAAATCGCAAGGAAATTTTTAATAGCTTTTCCCTCGTCATACCTTGTCGAAAGGAGTTTTAGTGCAGTTACAAACCTCTTAACAAAAAAAAGGAGCAAATTAAACATCACAGAACGGGGGGATTTGCGGTTATTGCTCACAAAAATAAAGCCAAACATTGATCGTTTGCTGACACTCCATCAAATACATCCTTCCCATTAATTAAAATTATGACCTGAACCTAGGTATATTAGTATATTACCTTATTATTTTTTTCTTGTAATTATATTCTTTTAATAAATAAAGTGTTATAAAATGTACCATTTTTCGTTTTTATTTTACCTATCGGAATAAAGGGACAGAACTCAGAAGCGACACAATTTTTATTTTTTGGTGACTTTAAGAATGTGGTAGAAATGTAGCAGCAGAGGGTCCACCGAAACCAGTAAAATTTTGGAAGGGGTCCACGAGAAAAATAAGTTTGGGAACTACTGCTGTAAACAAACCGACGGAGTCATGAGTATTGTCGATAAATTTTACGAAACTAACATTAGTACTTGAAACTAAGAGTAGGTACTCGTACTTTTTCCCTCAGACATATTTTTGGCATCGATATAACTAGTTCACCGGTTCGTAGAGCCTTAGCGATTCAAAAACTATTATTTGTTTTGATACTATGAATTTTTACTCCGCAAGTAAGTCCGTGCGTGGGTGAAGAGTACATCATGTCGAGCTTACATTAGCGAGCGAGCGAGACCAGATTTTGAGAGTTACAGTCGTCAACACTTTCACTGCACGGAACCAGATTAGCGGGTGCCTACGCCGTAGTCGCTTTCCGCTACAACTGGTACGAGGAAAATCGCGGGATCAGCTACGAGCATAGTGCGTAGCGATTCTTGGCAGTGGATGTGCTAAACAATTTATAAACTGTTTAGGACATCCACTGCCAAGAATCGCACGGACTAACTTGCGGAGTAAAAATTTATAGTATCTGCTAGCAATCTGTAAATCTGGTTCTCTATTCGTAGACAGTTATCGCTACGCATCGAATGCACCGGCTACGTGCGTAGCGCTACTAAAACTTTGGTGTTGGAAGAGTCATGTGTTCGACATAATTTGTAGAAAATACGTTCTTCTTCGTCGGTTTCACTCTGACAGAGTAGCTGTAGACGGAGCCGCCATTCCTTTCTGACAACCGCCTTCTTTATGTCTGCGTGTAGACATATACATATATACATAGACATACTTTATTACTACTGGTCCATCTACTGCAGCAGCTTTGATCTGGTCTGTCTATCACATTGCTGATTTGCCTTATGGTCTAGTGCCTCCATCTTTTCCTTGGAGTAAGTCATTCTATTGCTACGTCTTCCTGACGACAGAAAAAGGTAGAACATATAGAGTCCATGGGAATTTAGTTTCACGGGAACGCACTTGCCCAGGATTAGGCCGCTTTATTTCGTTAGAGACCTCTCTAAATGTCCCAATAAATGCAGTAATGAAAATAACTAGTTTTAAAAGCTACAACGCTTTTAATATGACACTAGAGATCTGATCTCTTACACTACAACTACCATTAGATTACCAGAAACAAACGACGAACGTGGCTCTTGCACTAAACGTCCCTAGCGGAATGTCGCGCAAATATCTCAATTATCGCGACGCTGTCACACCCATTCACAACCGGTACAGACTCGCCTCACCCCTCACTCCTAATGCATCTTGACGCCGAGATCCTATGCAACTATGCGTTATCCGTATACTGGTTGTCCTGATACGGTTTGATAACTTATGAATATCAGGCCGGTAGCGCCGTGGGCGGGCCGACAGGACGGTTAAATGTTAATTAGACCGATCGAACGGAACCCTAATTCGATACCTGCGTGATTACACTTACATGTGTGAGTATCGTTATTGTGCGACATGTGACTCTGTGTGCAACGGCTCAGTGTAACAATAGGCCTTATAATGGAGCTCAGGGGAGTAGGTAGTGGTAATTGTATTTCGTATTCCAATTTGGTATTGAGGTGTGTCTTACGCGATCTCACTCCTAGCTATCATGTGTGAAGGAGGGCTAGATAAAATCATGTGTAGTCGCACGTATGTTATCATCATCCTGGCCGATTTCGACCGTGGCAACTGGAAAAAGCGGCCAAGTGCGAGTCGGACTCGCACATGAAGGGTTCCGTGAAATAAATTGCGGTTTACGATTTATGACGTATTAAAAAAAACTACTTATTAGATCTCGTTCAAACCAATTTTCGGTGGAAGTTTACATGGTAATGTACATCATATATTTTTTTTAGTTTTATCATTCTCTTATTTTAGAAGTTACAGGGGGCACACATTTTACCACTTTGGAAGTGTCTCTCGCGCAAACTATTCAGTTTAGAAAAAAATGATGCCTTTTGGCTACGGAACCCTAAAAATGGCTAATTGGAGCGTCGTTCGTGAGCTCTTAGGTGGAGGACGTAGCCTAAATTTGCAGAAAATGTGCGACCACATTCCCTACAGGTCAGCACCCCTCCGACAAAATTGTTGTGGATGGCCGCAGGTGGTCGAGCCTTTAACTCCTCACGCTTAGCGTCGAGTTCGTTACGTCTTCGTTCTTCAAAAGCTTGCACATTAACCTTCACTGTATGCCTCCACTTTGACCGATCTTGAGCCAAAATCTCCCAGCGCAATGGTTATCACATGTGGCGCTTCAGCACATCTTAATAGCGTAGAAGCTGGCCGCCCTGTTTTCGCTTGCCGTTCTGCAGTTCAGACCCCGCAGCATGGATGCCCTTATCGCGCGATAAGTGATAAGATAGAGCATCCGTCCATGGCTGACACCGTTCGATAGAACGAGACGACGCTCTTATTCTGTCACTTATCGCGTGATATAGTGAGTCCATCCATGGTACGGGGCCTGAATAAAATATGCACTTAGCCACTCGCTCTTCGGCCATGTGGAGATATGACCAGACCATCGCATCTGCCTACTCATTAGAAAGGCTTCAATGCCGCTGACATTTGCACGGCGTATAACTTCAGTGTTCCTCGGCGACCTCTCGCTCCCGCTTATGGCACCGGCTGCCACTGCTGCCGCCGCCACTAGAAGTTGTGGCCGAGCCCTAAGGCTGCGGCCTGAACGCCAGTGGGTAGCGGTGTGGCGAGTGCGCATACATATATTGAACTCGCTTGAATGTCACCGCGCTGCCCGCTAGCGTCAAGACCGCGGCCTCAGGCTTCTGTGCCGAGAAGGTTTGGTGTTTCGAAACTATACCATTGGATTATAATAATATGGATATGGTTTCCATATTGTTATAGAGAACCCTAACTGCAAAAGGTGCCGACTGATGAATTACATCTAATACAATGATCATTTTTCAATTAGACTGCTGGTTAGGGTCCTTGAAATAAAACAGCTTACAATGTTTATTGTAGTAGTAGTTCAAGGCAGTTTGTTTCGTTTAACTATGTACTTAAGCAACTAATATAGGGGATGAACATCCTCTTACATAAGGGCAAGGATGTTTGAAACGTTTGTCCAAATGTTGGTCCAGACGTTGGATTGGTAACAAGTTCTTTTGTACAGTATCTGCGGGTATATATTTGCGCGATATATGTGTGTTGTGTCTTTCATGTTACCTCTAGTAGCGTCGCGATCCTCCTGGGGCCCATGCAGACTACGATTTTGTGTCACTGAATTTGGAACTTTTTGACATTCAGTAAAAGTTCAAACTTGATTTTGAAATTTGTACAAAATTTTGTACGCGGGGCCTTAGGAGGTTAAAGCTGACTTCAGAGACGAAGACGTATGTGGTATTGTATGATGGCGTGCGAGTTGTGTCGTGGCACAGAAAAAGTAATAGTACTACGTACAGAAGGTTCTCTGTTAACAAATTCCTTGTTTAGGTACGGCAAACGTGCCTAAATGTGGCCATCCCTTTCTATCGCATGCAACGCGCTGCGACCCGTGCGAGCGTCCCGTACCAACGCGCGGCAACTACTAATGGGCCGCCAGTTTGGCGGCCGGTTGGCATGTACTTGTAGCGGTGTGACGGAATCACAGAGTGAGCCGCCCCTGGTCGTGGTGAGATAGACTACTACCTTCCTTCTCTTTCTAATTCGGATAGTCTATGTCGTCGCGACACAGCTCGCGGGCCGTCCTGTGATAGCCGTGCTGGTTTGGAGATCGGTGTCAAACGTTGGCCCGGGCATTGGCTCAACAGGATAGCCATAGCTCATTTGTAGAGGGTTTTATAGCCCGCGCACCTCTTACACGTAATCTTTATGTCCGTATAAAACGCAACACTAAATGTGCGTCTTAAATAAATTGAGTACATTCCATCCGACAACGGTGGCCATTAAGTTAAAAACGAGCTGCGCCTACGACGCCATGTTGGATTTAAAACATCGCGAAATTATACAAGTTGACAGGCTTATACGTCCCTCTTGATACTTACTTGGTATATGCCGAACGACCAAAATGTTATGGTGGAAAATGCGAAATGTTCCAATGAATTAATAGCTATCATTTAGCCGCTCTGTTTGTGTGGGCAGGTTTGACAAAAACGGAAACAATGATAATGCTTTAAGTACGTTTTCTGGTGAATTATGAGGTGTATTTTGTTCTGCTGGGTTATTTAATCTAGCTGAATAACCGTTATGTTGAAGAGGGGCAGGTTTTGTGTAATAATTTAAATTTAAGCTTGCCGTGCGGCCGAAACAGCCGCCTCTGTTGATGAAATTATGGACACTTTGCTTTTTCATCATCTAACCACTCAAAGGCATTTTAAAAGGCATTCTTCTTTCTCTCTCTCTCTCTTAAAACAGAATTGTAATTTACATGTATTAGTGTCGACTTTAAAACAAAACAAAATGTAGGCACTTTGAACTCTCTTTGTACACATATTTATATACTGATTTTTTCGGGTCTAACGCGGTATATAAACAAACAATAAACAGTTATTATAAATGTAGGTATTCTATAACCATTCAAATCAACAATGTGTAAACAAAACCTCGATAGTTATTTGAAAATAGCGGTCTTCGCGTGCGGTTTCATGTAGAAGTTTCAGTAGTCTAATTAAAATATAAACTTCCAACCTTATTATGAGTTTCGCAAATACATTAAGAATTGAGGTAGTTCAGAATTTCATATGTTCATAGTTCATTATGTTCACATTAATAAATGAAGAAAATATTGTTAATAAATTAATTCTCTAAAACGCATCTAATGATTTCGATGAAATATACTAAGAGGGGATTTACGGGGGTTGAAATTCAACCAAGTTAGCTGATATTTCCGAAAAAAAAGGTTTTGTCCCATAAACGTCTCAACCCATCAGCAACGACGCTAGGATTCTCAGGTACTAAAGTTTTTAATTGATAAACAATGAACAAATGAAAATAACTAGAACGGAAGAACATTTATTTTAAATAAGTCGATATTACAATATTGACAGAATATTATACAGGCGAGGTCAAAAATATGTTTACACTTTTCACCTTAATACAAATATGGTATAAGGTGCAAAAGTGTCAGGCAAAAACATAATGTCTTCGACTGTACTTCGGTCCAATCGAGCCTTAGATACGTAAATTGAAACTTAAAATGCATCTGATAAATAAAAGGGGTTTTGTCCCTTTCTTACGAACAAAAATGTCAAAGTGACGGACACAGACAAACGAATTTTAATGGCATTTAGCTAAAATAGGTTTATTGAACGTTTATGAATACGGACATTAGCGTTCCAATAAAGTTTTGTTATTCTTCATACAAGTCCTCAAACGCGCTTCTAAAACGTCGCACTACTCAATTAAACAAAAGCCCGCAAGTTTGTCTATAAGAAAAACAAACTTCAGGCTTTCATATCGCTTTCTGTTGACACAAACTGTTGAACTCCGTTGGACTTAATTAAACGGAGACTAGACACATAATCAATGATTAAAACTTTAAACTAAAACAAAACAGACGAGTTTTCACACACGGGTTTTAACTTTAACTTTACAGTTGCGTTTTCGGGGCGCTTGTTTGAGTTTCAGTCTTATGATTGCGTGCGCCATGTTTAGATAGGGGTTTTCGAAGTTTGTGCTTTTGTAAGGCTTTTGTGATGACATGTTGGGACAAAGACATATCAAAAATGTACAGTCAAAGAATTTAATTTCCTACCCATTTAGGACTATTTCAAAGTGACACTGTAAATAAAATCATAAGAAGTCTCTTACGTTTTGATTGATTACGTCACTTTGACAAAGTCCAAAGTGGGTAGGAAATTAAATTCTTTGACTGTACTAATGTTAGTTACTCCTCAACATTACGAAAGTGGAATCACGTTGACAAACTATAGAGACAATTTGATAGTTGTTTCATAATAGCTTCGACAAATCAATCATAATAGATGTTCAGAGTAGTACAATATTGTAAACGGCCTCCGTAGCCCAGTGGGTAATGACTCTGCCTACGAAGCTGGAGGTCCCGGGTTCGAATCTCGGTCAGGGCATTTATTTGTGTATTTATCACGAATATTTGTTCCTGAGTTATGGATGTTATATATGTACATAAGTATCTATATGTATGTATCTATTATATATATCATCGCCTAGTACCCACAACACAAGCCTTACTGAGCTTACCGTGGGCCTAGGTTGATTTGTGTAAGATTGTCCCGTAATATTTATTTATTATTTATTAACATAATAAAGAGGAAAAGTGTGTGAGATGGTTCGCTTTGGAAGTTTATAAGTTTGTATGTAGTAAGGTAAACTCCGGAATCGCTTATCCGATTTCAAAAATTATTTCACTTGCTTGTAGAAGTTTCTGGATGGTTATAGACTATATTTTATCTCGCGGGTTTGCCTGCGTTCTTTGCAATATGCGACAAGTTAGGAAAGTGACAATATAACAATGGGAATGCGGACGAGTCAGGAAAGTGGACCATATAACAATATAGAGATGTGTGTGGGTTTAATGTGATGTGTGTGACAAGGAACGGCCGAAGTCATCCTGAGCCACGCTCGTAAGAGAGCGCGCAAAACACAATAACTAGTAGAGGAGATATAGCCTTTAGGGTCATAACAATTCCCACAAGGGCAAAGTCTGATTTTTTTAGTTCTTTGTGTGTATCTTTTTGACATACAAAAAATAATAGAAAAATCTAAGTGTGCAAAACAAGTTTTTTTAACCGCCAAAAATTTGAAATTTGAAATATTAATAAAAATATTAAAAATCATGTGTGGTATCAAATTACGGGCTATTACACGCTAATAAAGGTTATGACATTGATTTTATAAAATAGTGCCTGAAAAACTGAAAGATTTTTCAAGGTAAAAAATATTTTCTACACGTATACACAACAATGCTACGACCGGTGGTCACAACACTTTCCATGGAATGGGAATTATAATTTGCAATCCGGGATCACTTGGTGAAAAGTCGAATATATTGTCAGTTAAGAAGGTTTTGCGTTATAAAAACCGGCGTAAAGCTGCGGATATTGCTTCACAAGGAAGAATGTTAGATTCTGCCAGTCACTTAAATCAATGCCATGGCCCAAAACTGGAACATTTGGAGATATGTTGCAACTATACAGCAACCATATTGCCAAGCAATATAAAGTAGTGATAAATAGTTGTGTTTGATGGTTATGCCACCTCCAGTACAAAGTATGTAGAGCCTCAGATACCCACAAAACAATCATCTGTGGCAGTGAATTTTAATGCAAGCTCTCTACTTCTTATTGGCAAAGGACCCTTTCTTTCTGATAGTCATAACAAACAGTGCTTGGAAGCTTAAGCCAGCACTTAGAAGCGAATGGCCATACTGTGATTCATACTAGAGATGATGCTGCCACTGTTATTGTAAAAAACGCACTGACCGTGGCAGAAGAAAAGCATGTAACACCATTGCATTGCATTACCGATGACACCGACATTCTTGTACTTTTGGTTTATACACGAAATATTTGATTGCAGTAATCTATGTCCAGTGATAAAAAAACGTGATATTAAATCGATGTACTTGGTGTAAACGGGTGTAAAATAATTCTCTTTCCACATGCTTAAACTGGATGCGATACCACAAGCTCCTTATTTGGTAAAAGTAAATCAGCAGCATATCGTCATTTTTGTAAATGTAAATAATTTAGCATTTGCGCTACTCTATTTGTATCAGAAAATGCAACCACAAAGGAACTCATATATATTGAAAGTTCCAATTTGGAACCAAAGCATTGGTATCATTGTACGGTGGAAAGCCAAATACAGAGATTCTGAACCTATATACTGCGTTATAATATCTACTTGAAAAAAATCACTACAGCCAAAGCAGAATTTAATATTGCAAGATTGCCACCTACAGAAGATGCTGCTGTTCATCATCTTCTCCGCGTACATTTACAATGTCTTTGTTGGAAAACTATGGACACCAATATTGCCAATCCCTTAGAATGGGGTTGGAAAAAAGTAGGAAACCAACTACAGCCCATAACATGTCAATTGAGCCATGCACCGGATTTTTTATTAAATATGATCCGATGCAATGAATAAACTACTATGACTATGACTATGCACCTGCAAAACGGATACAAAAATGAGCCATATAGCAGATTGACGTGTCGACATTAAAAGTAAAAAAAATACAAAATTAATTATAAATATTATGGTTATCGTGTGGAATGTACCAAACAATGTTTTAACTGTTCTGGTAGCGATTGCACCCAATAGTGCCCAAAAAGAAACTGATTTAGAAGAAACCGAAGATTATTAGATTTAGATTTTCTCGTTAGTTATAAATAACATTGCTGAAATGTAAATATCATATCATTAGTATTACAAAACGCAATTAATTAACGCAAATAATGATTTAGAACACTTGTGAAGTTTTCATTTTTTATTCTACCATTTTGTTATTTATTTTTATTTTCAAAAATCAACGCTATAACCTTTTGCACCATGTAATTTCCTGTAATTTGATATATCACACACGACTTGTCACAACTTTATATTGCTTGGCAATATGGTTGCTGTATGGTTGTAACACATATCCAAATGTTCCAGTTTTTGGCCATGGCATTGATTTAAGTGACTGACAGAATCTAGTATCTATTTTTCCTTGTGAAGCAATATCTGCAGCGTTAAGCCGGTTTTTATAACGCAAAACCTTCTTAACTGACAATATATTCGACTTTTCACCAAGTGATCCCGGATTGCAAATTATAATTCCCATTCCATGGAAAGTGTTGTGACCACCGGTCGTAGCAATGTTGTGTATCAACGTATACATACGAGTAGAACATATTTTTTTTACATTGAAAAATCTTTCAGTTTTTCAGCCACAATTTAAAAATAAAACAATGTCATAACCTTTTTTAGCGTGTAATATTATAGCCCGTAATTTGATACCACACATGATTTTTAATATTTTTATAAAATTTTCAAATTTAAAATTTTTGGCGGTTAAAAAAACTTGTTTTGTACACTTAGATTTTTCTATATTTTTAGTAAGTATGTCAAAAAGATACACACAAAGAACTAAAAAATCAAACTTTGTCTTTGTGGGAATTATTATGATATAAAATCAAATCGAAATTCGATAATTAAGTCAGAAATCTACCCCACGAATTCATTAGCAAAGTTACTATACTAAATCAATTTCAGATTAGTGTACCGTTATTAATAATTTGATCCACTGACGCGTCAAATTAAACATCATCGGATTTATTATGTTAATCCCGTTGTAAATTACATCTAATTGTTTTAACAATTGATTAGAATAATTAACTACTGATTGGTATAAACTACGATTTAAATGATCACCTTAATATATATTGTTTGGGCTCTATTTACTTCGTTTGAATAAATTATACTACAGTAAAATGATCTGCACAAATCGATGTTGCACCCAACAAAAAATGTCTGACTGTAAATTTTGTTTTCAACGTTTCTACTTGAAAGTGGTCTCCGTCTTTAAAGATGCTGGTAGTTTTTCATAATCATATCAGCCGAAAAACGTCCACTGTTGGACATAGGCCTCCCCCGAAGAGCACCACAATCATCGGTCCAGCGCCACCCGCATCCAGCGGACTCCCGCGACCTTTACCAGATCATCTGTCCCGAGGGTCTATGCAGGTGGCGCAGGACCGGTTACTTCGGCAATCTTTGGGGGAGGCCTATGTTCAGCAGTGGACGTCTTTCAGCTGATATGATGATGATAATGATGCATGTAAATTATTTCCCACACTCTCAACAGTCTCAACACAACACATCCTCGGTAGTTCTGTTCTGATTACCTTCTCCTTTTGACTTCCATTTGATCAACCTTTATCCTTCCATTTGATCAACAGCTCTGTTGATCAAATCTCTGCTGTCTCAATGACCTACACACGTCTGTTGTTTAGATCATTTTGAGCTCTTCGGCTGCATAGCCTACTGACTGTATATCCAAGCACAGATTGTAACAATGCAACGCGGGGAAAGGCTAACATTGGACGGGCCACTGCACTGCCTCTTTGTCGTTTCCAAATTCAGTTTAACTTGCTCTTGTACAGATTTTTAGAGTTCCGTATGAAGAAGGAGCTAATATTATAATGTTTATAGTTTCACATACTCATATTTTATTGCATGCGTTAGTGTTCCATCTTTCTAGTAAACGCGTCTAAAGTTTTATGGCCTTTTAAGAACTAATGCTGTGGCCATAGACGCGTCCGTAACATAAGTTGTATGATAATTTGTCAAGTGCCTATAAGTACCTTTTTCTACTCCAGTACCGTTATCTGTCATTTATATAGGCTGTAGCTCATATACAATGACACCACTAATAAGTCGTCGAAAAACTCTATGCTCTATGGCCCAAAAACGCACTGTTTAGCGTACTTTTTTGGTTCATACATTTTTCATAAAAGCACTGTTTAACTTTTTTAAATCGGCCGCTATATTGCAGTGGTTCCAACTTCATAAACAAATATTTCGAAATAAAAGTTTTTATTTACTATTTAACATTTGTATATTATACATTATTTACTACAATAATAATAAATCATCATCTATTGTGTGTTAAATTACATGTTTTATAAATTCTTGGTATTATTTATGAAAATAAAGTTCGAATTCGGTCCGGGTCCGGATTAGGTTTGGTTCAGATGGCAAATGCAAACAAATTAAAAACAAAACAAACCATAAACAAGAAGTGTAACATTTCCGATTTCCCACCAAAATATATACAGTTCAAAATGAAAAGATGAAAGATGATAAACTGTTAGACCTAGAATATTAAGATTTTATTCGTGTTTGTGAAGATAAAAGTGTACGTTCCTTTTTAAATTGTCGAAGCAATTAATAACTGCACTCCCGAAGAAATTGCGTGAGTAGCAAAAGTATGAATAGAAAACTTGCTGCCCGAAAAGGCTAACTATTTTGTAGTCTGCTATTTATTTAAAATTTGTCGTAGAAAAAGTATTGTATGCAACGGTTTATAACTGGTCTAAAAACGCTCGTGGCGTCTTTAATTGCGATGCTCGCCAAGGCTCGCATCGCAACGCAGTACTCGCGTTTTAAGACCCTTCTTACAAAACAGTTGCATAAAATACTATAAATGTCAAGTGCCCCGCCATTCACTTGTTTAAGCTCACCTCAACGCTCGCCCACAAATATTTCGTTAGGCGTGACGCGTGGGGTGAGGCGCATAAGGGCGTAAATATCAGCCCTGTATTGACTACAACAGTGTTTTTCAACCGTTACTTGGAAACATATTTCGCGAACTACCAGCAGTAGTAATTCTAAACTTATATTTTTTACCTTAGAAATGTGTTTTTTAGGGTTCCGTAGCCAAATGGCAAAAAACGGATCCCTTATAGATTCGTCATGTCTGTCTGTCCGTCCGTATGTCACAGCCCCTTTTTTCCGAAACTATAAGAGCTATACTGTTGAAACTTGGGAAGTAGAAATGTATTCTGTAAACCGCAATAAGATTTTCACACAAAAATAGAAAAAAAAACAATTAATTTTGTGGTTCCCCAAAACTCGATTTTTTTTATCAATTCCATACGTGTGGTATCTATGGATAGGTCTTCACAAATGATATTGAGGTTTTTAACATCATTTTTTTCTAAACTGAATAGTTTGCGCGAGAGACACTTCCAAAGTGGTAAAATGAGCGTCCCCCCCCCCCCCCCCCCCCCCTGTTACTTCATAAGAAAATGATAAAACTAAAAAAAATATATGACGTATCTACAGTCGACGCCACAAATATGTTTACACTTTTGCACCTTATTCCATTGTAATAAGGCGAAAACTGTAAACATATTTTTGGCGTCGACTGTACATTACCATGCAAACTTCCAACGAAAATTGGTTTGAACGAGATCTAGTAAGTAGTTATTTTTAGTACGTCATAAATCGTAAAAATCAATTTATTTAACGGAAGAATGAAGGGTTATGTGCGAGTCTGACTTTTTTTTTAACATCACTTGAACCATGAAAATACAAATATTAGCGAACACCTTAAGAGGCTATGGGACCCACACTGAAAAAGCCCGGTCTACAGGAAAAACGCTCATTGTTTAACAAGTACGGAACCCTCAATCCCACGCTGATTCTACACCAGGCTGTGTTTGCACAACCGAAGGCAGAATGTTTTTTCCGGCAGTTGTTGCGAGTGGAAACTCCATTGAGAATTTAATTTTGTGCTCGCCCCTTTAAGGAATTCCTAAACGGACTCGTAATAATTCAACAACAAGTTTCCTTCGTTTCGCAGCTTGCCGCGTTGAGAGTGGCCAGTCGCTGGCTCCAGTGCTGACGGAGTTTGAATACTTTCAAGTTGATGGATGGTATTTTATCGGCTAAGACTAAATTAAAATTGACCTATATTTCAACATTATTATAAGTAAAAATGCATTGCATTAAACTAGTGGATCTGTGAGCTGAAGACCTTACACATTTGTATTAAAAAGAAAAAATATAATTTTCAAAAACGGAATGCCAAAAAAATGTGTATAACAGAGATTTTTTCATCATCATCATTGGCCTCTCGCATCTATAAAAGATGATTTAAGCAGCTTCCATTAAACTGCGGTACTTGCGTACGTGGCTTGTCAGGCCAATACGAGAGCGACAGTGACGCCCGCATATATGACATGTTAATGTCATCGGCACATCGCTGTTGGAGGCGCAGCAGGGCGCTGGTGTCGCAATGCTCGTTTGTGGGACAAGAGGTAAAACCAGGCGATATCGTGTAGTGTCACGCCTTCATAAAGTGTCTTCCTCCAAAGGTCTCGGTCCTGCGATTGATTTTCCCAGTTCATGGGGTCGATCAAAGTGATTCAAAGTGTCTTGAAGGACAACATGACACTTTTCGCGCTGTCCTTTAAACGTAACATAGGCCACCTCACACCGTAACATAGGTCGCTTAGCGCAAGCTTCTTCACTCAGGTGAGTTTTACGTGGAAAACGAGAGGGCTCCATCCTTTGCACGTGCCCGAGCCAACGCAGACGTCTTTGTTTTAAAACTGCTGCAATACTGGGTAAACCCACCACGAGATTTTTTTAGTTGTCACGTATTTATGTAATTGTAAAATAATATTGGCATTTACCGCCTACTATACGCGTGCAGAAAATCTCACTTCCTGCTTCCTGGCCATGGAAAAAAATTAAATCTTGCACTTACCGAAAGAAAGACTAATATCGCATTGTTATCGCCATTGCCTTGAAAGATACCAACACTACTTATCCCAGGTAGCAAAGGTTTCAACCTAAACGCAGCATAGACCATAACTTTACGCGAAACCAATAAGTTGTTTTCCAGTTCCAAAGAGTTGTTCGTCTGCCGTCCAAATTGCGATTTGTATCGGCGCAATAAATTACCGTTTCTTCGGCTAACGAACAACTGAAATTAAATTCTACCACCATGTGTTTACGACGCATTTTGCCCTGAACTAGCTGGGTACAAGTTGGTTCATTTGCAAAATCCAACTTAGTAATTGAGCCGGTTGTACTAGGAAAATCGTGTTGAAATTGCACTTGAGTTGAAACAGCAAATTGCGTAGGTATTTTTTAACTTTTTAGACTGAAATTACTTGAACAGTTCGTGACAAGTCCGGTGAAAACAATGTTGAGCAGATTCGGGTGTAAAGTTACCGACTTTGAATTCAATGTCGCAAGTTATCTGTCCGTTTCTCATTTTAAATATTTTTGTTTATTTATTTTTCGTCAAATTGGCAACGACAGCTCCAGCAGGCCACTACACTTCTACATCTCATCTACGTTTATCTCTACGTATAAGAGACCGATAAATACACAATTAAAGCTATTCACTGCCTGTTATTTTGTTAAGTAGAAACATGTAAGGCACCAGTAAAAGTACACATGAGTCAAACTAGACTTACTGCTTAACAAGCAACTCTGACTTACCGTACCAACATGTTAAAATAAAAAATTGAGACATTTTGGAAAAAAGAAAATAGGAAACATTCAACATGAAAATTTAGAAATAATACACCAAGAACTTCCTGATCGTAGAAGATTTGCTTGTACATTCACAATCTGCAATACGCCTGAATCGCCTCGTAAAATCCCGGCGTAGATGTTAAAGCCCTATAAAAGGGCAAATATTCCATAATGGCGGATGATGGCGTACGCGCACGCACTCGAAACGTCACAATTACATGGGCAGGTAATTTAATTTGTGGACGGTTTATGGCGCGGAAAGATATTCAGGGAGGGAAACGAGACACTAATGCGAGTGGGGGGGGGGGGTTTAAAGGTATTCTGCGAGAAATTTGAGATTCAAAAGGACTTAGTTTCGTCATAGGTCATAATTTTGCGATCCGACTCGAAGGACCAAAGTCTGTATTATAGTAATCCATACTAATATTATAAAGAAGGTAAGAAGGTAGTCTGTGAGATTGTAGCATTGCAACAATGTTCTAGGTTATTGCTGGAACCGCTAATCCGATTTCAAAAATTCTTTTACCTGCGTGTAGAACGGACTTTTTGGATGGTTAAAGGTTGTGTTTTATCTTGCGGGCTTGGCTGCATTCTTAGCCAGGCGCGGGCGAGGCCGCGCGGGGTGCTAGTATATTATAATTATGATGGAACGTTTGTGAGGACTTTGTATATTGGAATTTTAAATAAACTTCGGTGTAAAACGTGGGTGGGGGCATGTAGGACAGTTTTACATAAAAACTAGGAGCAAGTAATATGCAAAGACAATTAAACCGACACCTTAGCTTATCATATTCTTATTATGAGAACAAATTAAGTGTCAGTTTCAGACAAATGCAGCAACAACATTATTAAGAGTGCTCTTCAAAAAAGCGCTCGCTCAGAATTCGGTATTTTGACACGCGTAGTGCGTTTGTGTGTGTAAATACTACTACCACCCACACAAACGTACCTAACCCCCACATGCACAGCGAGATCGCACCAGCCGCGGGTGCCGTCCCTTTCTAGCTATATGTAAGTGCGATCGGGATAGAACTAACCGCGGAGCTTGCCGATGCAAATAGCTGTATAGCGCACCGTTGGAATTCACTCCGTGACCGATATTGATACTTGCACTAAAAAGTGTTCTAGAACATCATGTTAGCGAAGTTAGATAACTTGAATAAAGTAAGTATTTGATTTTTGAGCACAAGTTTTCTATTTGTATTAAAATACTATGATATGACAAAGTATATTTAGTTTCGTTTTTTTAGTATAAAATAAACGAACGAGTTTTAAAGTTGTCAGTAATAAGAATAATAATTTGTTTTACGGATATTAATAGTTTGCATATTATCTGAGTCTTATTTATATGTAGTAATGTAATGAAATTATACCAGTAGACCCACTACTAGGAAATTACTGGGTACTTACGTATTCATTTCTTGAAGAAATTTTTTTTTGTTATGTACAGAAAAAAAAAACGGCCCTTTATAGAAATTGCTATGTCCGTTTCTTACCAAAGGAACTGAAAATTATAAATTATACAAACACAGCTTTTTATCTAGAATACAATTAATTAATGCGTGATTTTATTCAAAAGCCTAAAACCTCAGATGATAAAAAGGAATAGATATGAAACGGGGGCTTGGCGCGTGTCGGTGCGACATGGCCAAATGGGCATGTCACTGCCCACCGCATGTTAGTCGCAATTTGCCGTGAATCTGAAATGTTTTTCTACGTTTACTCAAAATGCCGAATTGTAGCGTGGTTACATGCAAAAATAGGAATGAAACTAAAACCTACATGAATGGTGGAGTCACGCACCACATGTGAGTATTAGTATTTTCACTTAAGTCAGTAAAAACTAATATTTTAATAAATAAACGCAACGCCGCATCATTTCTCGGGATCGAACTAACATATCGAACGAAAAAGCATATTTTTGTTCTATGCGTTGTACATTGAACGTTCAATACAGTAAACCACGGCACAATGTATTAAACCACTATGGATATGGACGATGCTTGAATTTTTTAGTGGTACGGCCGCTGCTTGGCGTCGCAAACTAGAGCGGTGCCAAAGTGCAGTTACAATTTACGCGTAATCGATAAAATAGAAGGACGATATCATACTAGTTATTTTATTTCGACTACTTTCGCTGTTTTATTTTATTTAATTACTTGTTTTGGTTGGGTGCCTATCTTAAAGGTAACTAATAACATACTAATAAGATTAAAAGGCACAAAATGTTTACGGTACCTACTAATAAGATTTTCACTAAGTTGCAGTATGAACGGTAAATAGACATATTAAAATTGTATATACAAGTATATAATTTAGTTGCAAATGGCTTCAGAACAACTTAAAATGTGATATTATTACCAATAATTTATTTTAAATGAGTATTTTTTACTTTCATTTGAAATGTAATAATTGAAGAAGAAATCTCGGTTTCTTATTACAGTTTTCCAAAGAATTCGAGTAGGTACTAAAAAAATGGATAGATTCTACTGGCAGAGGTCCTAACTGGTTTCCTGTACAGAGAAGAGTTAATGTGTAACATTTTCAAGAAAAATGTTTCCAACCACTTAATAAGAGCCGTACACTTTTCGAATATTTGACACCTCGCTTGCTTGAAACCTTGGTGTAAAATGTATGGTAACACATCTTCGCACATCTTTGGTGGATACTCGCCCTTAGCCTTAAATCTCGTAATATGAGTAATGGACATATTATTTCGCGCCAAAATGCGAGTCGGATCGGCCTGGTACCTACAGGTCAAAAATATCGATGTGACCAGAGTTTTAAATGTATGTGAACACGAACTTATAAAAAGCCGTTTATGTTACTCTGTAGGTATTCGTCAATATTTTTTACTTTTGCGATTTATGGTAAGTTAACAACCCGTGTTATTTAAACTTGTAGCTAAAAGTTTAAATACCACCACATAAACTTACCATGTTGTTGAAGTTGTTACCCATCAATATCATAACATAATATTAATTTTAATTTCAATGTCGATAAAACATAATTTTAACGTTTGTCGCCCCCCTAGTGTAGTGCGTTTAAGCCAATCACAGCCCTTGTTTGCATGTTGCCGTAGACTCACTGGCAACGCCCGAGTCTTTGTTTTTACACGGTTCAATGTGTGTGCCTGTGGGCGCTGCGGTGGGAGAAAACTGGGGACATCGGTTTTGGTTGAAATTAAGCAGTACGGCACTTCTCCCTTTTTTTATGTTCTGAGCCTAAAACCAACTCTCATCATCAATCACTTATTAGGATTCCGTACTCAAAGAGTAAAACGGGACCCTATTACTAAGACTCCGCTGTCCGTCTGTCTGTCTGAATGCCTGTCTGTCCTTCTGTCACCAGGCTGTATCTCATGAACCGTGATAGATAGAGATTTTCACAGATGATGTATTTCTGTTGTCGCTATTTATAACAAAAAATACTAAAAAACAGAATACATCTTTTTATTTTTATTTTAGTTTTTATTTGTTTCTTTTTCTTTTACAATCTTACACAAATCGACCTTGCCCCAAACTAAGCAAAGCTTGTACTGTGGGTACTAGACGACGATAAACATACTTATATAGATAAATAAATACTTAAATACATAGAAAACATCCATGACTCAGGAACAAATATTTGTGGTCATCACACAAATAAATGCCCATACCGGGATTCGAACCCGGGACCTCCAGCTTCGTAGGCAGAGTCACTACCAAGTTACTAACTAGGCTACAGGGGGCTCCTATACAACAAACGTGATTTTAGATATATATATTTTGCCGTTTTTAGATATTGATAATGGTACGGAACCCTTCGTGCGCGAGTCCGACTCGCACTTGGCCGGTTTTTTTAACATTTATTTCGAAATAAAGAGTGATACTCGGAAATGTCGAAGGGAAGGTCAATCGTCGAATCCGACTCGGCTGGGCAGCATTCGGGAAGCTACGGCACATCTTTTCGTCCAATATTCCGCAGTGTCTCAAGACGTGAGTCTTTGACCAGTGTGTGTTGCCAGTGATGACATATGGCACGAAAACGTGGTCGCTTACTATAGGCCTCATAAGAAGGCTCAAAGTCACTCAAAGGGCAATGGAGAGGGCTATGCTGGGAGTTTCTCTGCGCGATCGCATCACAAATGAGGCTATCCGCAGCAGAACCAAGGTAACCGATATATCCCTCCGAATTGCTAAACTTAAGTGGCAGTGGGCGGGGCACATTGCACGTAGAACCGATGGCCGTTGGGGCGGAAAGGTTCTGGAGTGGCAACCACGTACCGGAAGGCGCAGCGTGGGTAGGCCCCCCCCCCCCCGCAAGGTGGACTGATGACCTGGTAAAGGTCGCGGGAATCCGCTGGATGCGGGTGGCGCAGGAACGGCCATTGTGGCACTCTTTGGGGGAGGCCTATGTCCAGCAGTGGACGTCTTTCGGCTGATATGATGATGATGATGATGATGACTCGGAAATGTAATAAAACCACGTAAAAATCTCCCTTTCCAGTGTAAACCCCCGGTGTGTGTTATTATTATATATAAACGAAAATAATAACTAAATGCAAGGTTGGATCGTGCTGTACTTAACAAACGCCATATAAGCTTGTTTTTTAAAAAGTTTTTTATTCATCTTGTTATTTTCAATAACCCTGCATATTATGTCGCTGGTTCGTGGGTACTTGTACAGACAAATCACACAAACCCAAACAAGATAGGTCTATCTATTTTAGTTTAGGAGTTCCAAGTGTTTACCAAGACAAAACAGATGAGCCCAAACTAGATGGGTTTATCTAGTTTAGTTTAGGAGTTCCATGACCACCTTATAGCTCCATCATCAGACTCTGGAAATCATCCAGCACCAAAGTCTTGCCGTGCCATGACCAAATAAATGAGCCCAAATTCGATGGCTTTATCTTGTTGAGTTTAGGAGTTGCTATGGCCACCTTCCGACTCCATCATCAGACCAGCTCTATGATATTATGTCACCGAAGATACGCAATTGTACCTAATTTGAAGATTTCACCCAAACTCCCATACATACATACATACTAACAAGGTGGACTGATAGTAACAAGTAAATAAATTAAATCTATCAAGTATCACGATCACTCGTACAATAATAATTGACTATAGAACGCGTAGTTTAGACAAAAGGATCCAACCCACAAGACATCACCATTGAAATGTATGACTTTTGTTCTAGGTAGAAGGTTCAATTTTAAATGTTACGTATCCGGTGGGTTTGAGCCTTTTCGCTACACTACGTCATATATGGCAGCTATGCAATTCATAACTTGTCTCGATTAGCCTCACGAATGTATCCCCAGTATAGTTTGACCCCGAGGTTGGTAACAACTATGCCTAGTCGGAGATCAAAATAATATTATTTTATCTGAAGAGTGGCCGGTTAGCTTCGTGAATAGCCACAAATAAACACACTACACGTCTGTCTCGGAGGGCTATTCAGCCGGTACTGAGATATATTCCCGCGCGACGGTAAATTTATACTAGTTTTGAATAATTATTTATAAATATAAATTTTGACAAAAGTTATATTTTTTGGACTGGATCTTGTTGGTACAAGCATGAACTTTAATGTTGTGTAAGATTCAATACAAAAATTATTCAACAATAATGAGAAAATCCTTGAGTTTTCAGTACAATTTTGTTGACAAATATGGTGTAATTGAGAACAGTTTACATATATATACGTGCAGAATAAGGAAAATTCGAGGCGGCTAGGCGCAATGGCAACATATTACGCTAGTGAAAATAGAAAAAAACAAGTAGGTTCTCATATAACATCGTGGAGTATTAGGGGCTCAAACTTATGACTCTGCGCTCTCTTCAGAAAACTACTGTCGGTAATCGGGTATTTTCGGTTAAAGTATTCAGTTTTTCGTAAATTGGAGGCGGCTAGGACCAATATGAGGAGTTTACCTATGCAAATAAGTAATCAGGATCTAGAAAAAGCTCTCCGTTTCTTAGAATTACAACGTCAAAAATCCGTCATTCTCGCTTATTCCTGACCAAAAAATTTTTGACGTTGTAATTCTAAGAAACGGAGAGCTTTTTTTAGATCCCGATTACTTATTTGCATAGGTAAACTCCTCATATTGGTCCTAGCCGCCTACAATTTACGAAGAACTGAATACTTTAACCGAAAATACCCGATTACCGACAGTAGTTTTCTGAAGAGAGCGCAGAGTCATAAGTTTGAGCCCCTAATATTCCATGATGTTATATGAGAACCTACTTGTTTTATTCTATTTTTACTAGCGTAATATGTTGCCATTGCTACTAGCCGCCTCGAATTTTCCTTATTCTGCACGTATATATATGTAAACTGTTCTCAATTACACCATATTTGTCAACAAAATCTTACTGAAAACTCGAGGATTTTCTCATTATTGTTGAATTATTTGTGTATTGAATCTTACACAACATTAAAGTTCATGCTTGTTCCAACAAGATCCAGTCCAAAAAATATAAATTTAGTCAACATTTATATTTATAAATAATTATTCAAAACTAGTATAAATTTACCGTCGCGCGGGAATATATCTCAGTACCGGCTGAATAGCCCTCCGAGACAGACGTGTACTCTGTTTATTTGTGGCTATTCACGAAGCTAACCGGCCACTCTTCAGATAAAATAATATTATTTTGATCTCCGACTAGGCATAGTTGTTACAAACCTCGGGGTCAAACTATACTGGGGATACATTCGTGAGGCAAATCGAGACAAGTTATGAATTGCATAGCTATCAGATATGACGTAGTGTAGCGAAAAGGCTCAAACCCACAGGATATGTAACATTTAAAATTGAACCTTCTACCTAAAACAAAAGTCATACATTTCAATGGTGATATCTTGTGGGTTGGATCCTTTTGTCTAAACTACGCGTTCTATAGTCAATTATTATTGTACGAGTGATCGTGATACTTGATAGATTTAATTTATTTACTTGTTACTATCAGTCCACCTTGTGGAGGGTCCGCTGCAGTTTCCGGTACGTAGTCGCCTCTCGAGAACCTCCCCGCCCCAACGGCCATTATGATTAGTTAGTATGTATGTATGTATGTTAGTTTGGGCGAAATCTTCAAATTAGGTACAATTGCGTATCTTCGGTGACAATGCCATAATATCATAGAGCTGGTCTGATGATGGAGTCGGAAGGTGGCCATAGCAACTCCTAAACTCAACAAGATAAAGCCATCGAATTTGGGCTCATTAATTTGGTCATGGCACGGCAAGACTTTGGTGCTGGATGATTTCCAGAGTCTGATAATGGAGCTGGAAGGTGGTCATGGAACTCCTAAACTAAACTAGATAAACCCATCTAGTTTGGGCTCATCTGTTTTGTCTTGGTAAACACTTTGGTGATGGATGATTTCCAGGATCTGATGATGGAAGTTGGTCATGGGAACTCCTAAACTAAAATAGATAGACCTATCTTGTTTGGGTTTGTGTGATTTGTCTGTACAAGTACCCACGAACCAGCGACATAATATGCAGGGTTATTGAAAATAACAAGATGAATAAAAAACATTTTAAAAAACAAGCTTATATGGCGTTTGTTAAGTACAGCACGATCCTACCTTGCATTTAGTTATTATTTTCGTTTATATATAATAATAACACACACCGGGGGTTTACACTGGAAAGGGAGATTTTTACGTGGTTTTATTACATTTCCGAGTCATCATCATCATCATCATCATATCAGCCGAAAGACGTCCACTGCTGGACATAGGCATCCCCCAAAGAGTGCCACAATGGCCGTTCATGCGCCACCCGCATCCAGCGGACTCCCGCGACCTTTACCAGGTCATCAGTCCACCTTGCGGGGGGCCTACCCACGCTGCGCCTTCCGGTACGTGGTTGCCACTCCAGAACCTTTCCGCCCCAACGGCCATCGGTTCTACGTGCAATGTGCCCCGCCCACTGCCACTTAAGTTTAGCAATTCGGAGGGATATATCGGTTCCCTTGGTTCTGCTGCGGATAGCCTCATTTCTGATGCGATCGCGCAGGGAAACTCCCAGCATAGCCCTCTCCATTGCCCTTTGAGTGACTTTGAGCCTTCTTATGAGGCCTATAGTAAGCGACCACGTTTCCGTGCCATATGTCATCACTGGCAACACACACTGGTCAAAGACTCTCGTCTTGAGACACTGCGGAATATTGGACGAAAAGATGTGCCGTAGCTTCCCGAATGCTGCCCAGCCGAGTCGGATTCGACGATTGACCTTCCCTTCGACATTTCCGAGTATCACTCTTTATTTCGAAATAAATGTTAAAAAAACCGGCCAAGTGCGAGTCGGACTCGCGCACGAAAGGTACCGTACCATTATCTATATCTAAAAACGGCAAAATATCTATATCTAAAATCACGTTTGTTGTATAGGAGCCCCCTGTAGCCTAGTTAGTAACTTGGTAGTGACTCCGCATTCGGTGGCAGGATCGTGTGACCAACATGGACGTTTTACGAAGTTCTAACATGCTCGGCATGGAGGCCATACTGATGAAAAGCCAGTTGAGATGGAGTGGCCACGTTAGTCGCATGACAGACTGCAGACTCCCAAAATCTGTATTCTATTACTCCGAGCTTGCGGATGGAAAGCGTAATCGTGGGGGGCAGTTTCTGCGCTACAAGGACGTATTAAAACGTCATCTCAAAGCCTGCGATATACCTGCTGAGGGCTGGGAGGAGGTCGCGTCCATGAGACCAGAATGGCGTAATAAAGTCAGAAAAGGTGTAGCTTCTTTTGAAGTAGCTCGACTTGAACACCTGGACCAAAAGCGCCATTTGCGGAAGACTCGACCTACACCATCCTATGCATATACTTACAATAACCAGGGCCAGCTATACTGCACACAATGTGACCGGACATTTAAAACTAAGTTCGGCTTTGCGAGCCATATTCGTGCTCACCAGAGGAAATTGTAAGGGTCGCCGTCGTCGGATACGACAAGGAGGACTATATATATAGTGACTCTGCCTACGAAGCTGGAGGTCCCGGGTTCGAATCCCGGTAAGGGCATTTATTTGTGTGATGACCATAAATATTTGTTCCTGAGTCATGGATGTTTTCTATGTATTTAAGTATTTATTTATCTATATAAGTATGTTTATCGTCGTCTAGTACCCATAGTACAAGCTTTGCTTAGTTTGGGGCAAAGTCGATTTGTGTAAGATTGTAAAAGAAAAAGAAACAAATAAAAACTAAAATAAAAATAAAAAGATGTATTCTGTTTTTTAGTATTTTTTGTTATAAATAGCGACAACAGAAATACATCATCTGTGAAAATCTCTATCTTTCACGGTTCATGAGATACAGCCTGGTGACAGAAGGACAGACAGGCATTCAGACAGACAGACGGACAGCGGAGTCTTAGTAATAGGGTCCCGTTTTACTCTTTGAGTACGGAATCCTAATAAGTGACATAGGTTTTAGGCTCAGAACATAAAAAAAGGGAGAAGTGCCGTACTGCTTAATTCCAACCAAAACCGATGTCCCCAGTTTTCTCCCACCGCAGCGCCCATAGGCACACACATTGAACCGTGTAAAAACAAAGACTCGGGCGTTGCCAGTGAGTCTACGGCAACATGCAAACAAGGGCTGTGATTGGCTTAAACGCACTACACTAGGGGGGCGACAAACGTTAAAATTATGTTTTATCGACATTGATATTAAAATTAATATTATGTTATGATATTGATAGGTAACAACTTCAACAACATGGTAAGTTTATGTGGTGGTATTTAAACTTTTAGCTACAAGTTTAAATAACACGGGTTGTTAACTTACCATAAATCGCAAAAGTAAAAAATATTGACGAATACCTACAGAGTAACATAAACGGCTTTTTATAAGTTCGTGTTCACATACATTTAAAACTCTGGTCACATCGATATTTTTGACCTGTAGGTACCAGGCCGATCCGTATCGCATTTTGGCGCGAAATAATATGTCCATTACTCATATTACGAGATTTAAGGCTAAGGGCGAGTATCCACCAAAGATGTGCGGAGATGTGTTACCATACATTGTACACCTAGGTTTCAAGCAAGCGAGGTGTCAAATATTCGAAAAGTGTACGGCTCTTATTAAGTGGTTGGAAACATTTTTCTTGAAAATGTTACGAACACATTAACTCTTCTCTGTACAGGAAACCAGTTAGGACCTCTGCCAGTAGCATCTATCCATTTTTTTAGTACCTACTCGGATTCTTTGGAAAACTGTAATAAGAAACCGAGATTTCTTCTTCAATTATCACATTTCAAATGAAAGTAAAAAATACTCATTTAAAATAAATTATTGGTAATAATATCACATTTTAAGTTGTTCTGAAGCCATTTGCAACTAAATTATATACTTGTATATACAATTTTAATATGTCTATTTACCGTTCATACTGCAACTTAGTGAAAATCTTATTAGTAGGTACCGTAAACATTTTGTGCCTTTTAATCTTCTTAGTATGTTATTAGTTACCTTTAAGATAGGCACCCAACCAAAACAAGTAATTAAATAAAATAAAACAGCGAAAGTAGTCGAAATAAAATAACTAGTATGATATCGTACTTCTATTTTATCGATTACGCGTAAATTGTAACTGCACTTTGGCACCGCTCTAGTTTGCGACGCCAAGCAGCGGCCGTACCACAAAAAAATTCAAGCATCGTCCATATCCATAGTGGTTTAATACATTGCGCCGTGGTTTACTGTATTGAACATTCAATGTACAACGCATAGAACAAAAATATGCTTTTTCGTTCGATATGTTAGTTCGATCCCGAGAAATGAGGCGGCGTTGCGTTTATTTATTAAAATATTAGTTTTTAACGACTTAAGTGAAAATACTAATACTCACATGTGGTGCGTGACTCCACCATTTATGTAGGTTTTAGATTCATTCCTATTTTTGCATGTAACCACGCTACAATTCGGCATTTTGAGTAAACGTGGAAAAACATTTCAGATTCACGGCAAATTGCGACTAACATCCGGTGGGCAGTGACATGCCCATTTGGCCATGTCGCACCGACACGCGCCAAGCCCCCGTTTCATATCTATTCCTTTTTATCATCTGAGGTTTTAGGCTTTTGAATAAAATCACGCATTAATTAATTGTATTCTAGATAAAAAGCTGTGTTTGTATAATTTATAATTTTCAGTTCCTTTGGTAAGAAACGGACATAGCAATTTCTATGAAGGGCAGTTTTTTTTTACTGTCCATAACAAAAAAAAAAAATCTTCAAGAAATGAATACGTCAGTACCCAGTAATTTCCTAGTAGTGGGTCGACTGGTATAATTTCATTACATTACTATATATAAATAAGACTCAGATAACATGCAAACTATTAATATCCGTAAAACAAATCATTATTCTTATTACTGACAACTTTAAAACTCGTTAGTTTATTTTATACTAAAAAAACGAAACTAAATATACTTTGTCATATCATAGTATTTTTATACAAATAGAAAACTTGTGCTCAAAAATCAAATACTTACTTTATTCAAGTTATCTAACTTCGCTAACATGATGTTCTAGAACATCATGTTAGCGAAGTAATACTTACCACTTTTTAGTGCAAGTATCAATATCGGTCACGGAGTGAATTCCAACGGTGCGCTATACAGCTATTTGCATCGGCAAGCTCCGTGGTTAGTTCTATCCCGATCGCACTTACATATAGCTAGAAAGGGACGGCACCCGCGGCTGGTGCGATCTCGCTGTGCATGTGGGGGTTAGGTACGTTTGTGTGGGTGGTAGTAGTATTTACACACACAAACGCACTACGCGTGTCAAAATACCGAATTCTGAGCGAGCGCTTTTTTGAAGAGCACTCTTAACTAATTACAACGTAGCAAAGTTGGAAAACCCCCGAAATTTTCATTTCAAAGATCAATATCTCAAAAACGGCTAAATCGATTTTGTTTAAACGTAGCTAAGAACCACCTCAATCACGTCAGCTTTTGGATAACAAAACCGCATTCAAATCGGTCCATTCGTTTAGGAGCTACGATGCCACATACAGACACACACATACACAGACAGTCAGACACACAGACAGATATACTCACAGACACGTCAAACTTATAACACCCCTCTTTTTCCGTCGTGGGTTAAAAATATGACGGAAGATAGCAATGGAGAAACGATTTCCAAAAGCAATTTTACGTTAAAAGAAACCTCTATATACTATAGTTAACAGACACGACTTTCTTTTGATCCTGCCAGCCCCATTCTGATCGCGTATTCTTAGTATAATGAAGGGGCTCATAGATTGATTTATTGTCGATGACTTTTACATTTTTAACAAGTTTACCATGCAGCGCATTGGCACTGTAGCAGTTTTGACTCAGGTTGGTGGTTGAGCCCGGCGTTTTTGCAATTAGATATAAACGTATAAACTTTATATAATACTAGCTTCCCGTATTGCAAAGAATATAGGCAAAGCCACGGGATAAAATATAAGCTATTGGAAGGAAAATTAGTTTTTCGAATCGGATGAGATGTTTCGGAGATTAACCTCCTACATACGAACTTACAAATCTAGTTGGCATTGACCCTGCCTATAAAGCCAACGGTCCTGTTTTCAAATCTCGCTGAGGGCTGTTTTTAGGGTTCCGTACTCAAAGAGTATAACGGGAACCCTATTACTAAGACTCCGCTGTCCGTCTGTCTGTTACCAGGCTGTATCTCACTGACACCGTGATAGTTCCAGTTGAAATTTTCACAGATGATGTATTTCTGTTGCCGCTATAACAACAAATACTAAAAGCAGAATAAAATAAATATTTTTATTGATAATGGTACGGAACCCTTCGTGCGCGAGTCCGACTCGCACTTGGCCGGTTTTTTTTGTGATGACGATGAGCATGTTTTTTTCCTAAGTCATAGATATTTTTTACTTATTTGATGTATATCGTCGTCTATTACCCATAGAACTTTGTATAGTTCAGCACTATTAGTTCAAATTGTGTGAGTCCCAAAAATATTTATGTTTAGTTATTAATATTTTAATCTTATTCCGTAAATTCTCCTGTTCTCTCTTTAAAGACGACGATGTTGTAGTACAGAGCCCCATAACCGTATTTTTTTAGACTTTTTCACTTGTGTACCGACATGTTACTTTAATATCCTAGGAAAGGTCTGAAGCAGTTTACTTTCTTCTTTATTTTGACCTAAGGTAGTGGTTTCCGTCTGAATTTGAACCTCAAGCGTTGGTTTCAAGACTGTTTTTAGCCTACGCGGTAATTTGAGCTTAAAATGAGCCAAGCGGAATTACAAACCAAAATAAACTGAGTTTAAGTAAACTTATATTGCCAAGGACGTTGTTGTTTGAAAAGAAAATAGCCTAATAAAAAGGCCATTAACTTTAATTGAAAATGTACTTGTGTTATTACTTACACGAAAAATGTTAGCAGTGTACCTAATCGGGGGTTGTGTGCAATATATGATGCTCTTAGCTAGCTTTTTCTTTGGTCGATTATATTTTCAGGTTACAAATAATATATGTGGCCGTCCATAAGAAAAGGGCCCTTATGGCAGTTTCTAGTTACGGAGATATTGGCGTTTTTGTAATATCCTTCAAAATTAGAATTTTTTAATGTTTTTAATTATTTTGAGTTTAATCCATGTAGTAAAAACAAGAAAACAACATCATAAATAAAAATAAACTAAGGGTCATTGTCAGATTTAGGTTCGCGTCTTTTCGGTGGACATTGCCAAAGTTAAGGGCTATAAATCCTAATTTTTGGTTGAACTCTGAATCCGCATAAACGGCGTTGCCCCTTCTATAATTCTATGTGATAAAAACATATTATATGTGAGGGTAAAGCCCTTAACTATTGACCACCGGAAAGATGATTTTTGTTTTTGTGACTGACAATGACCCAACAAGCAAATAATTATAAACTAACTATTATTTTTTTTGTTTTATGCAAAATAGTAAAATATACAAAGATAGCTATATTTGTACCTTGGTATCAGTTGTGTACGTTAACTCTTTCTTTAATAAAATTGAGTTCAAAGTTTAGTAGAAAAGGGCCCTTATGGGAAATCGCATTCAAAAATGACAAAGCTCAACGGATAAAATTGTTTACAAGTATTTTTTTTCGTATTCCAACCATCGTAAAATCATAATCCAGCAACTTACGGCCTCCGTAGCCCAGTGGGTAGTGACTCTGCCTACGAAGCTGGAGGTCCCGGGTTCGAATCCCGGTCAGGGCATTTATTTGTGTGTTTATCACGAATATTTGTTCCTGAGTTATGGATGTTATATATGTATATAAGTATCTATTTGTATTTATCTATTATATATATCATCGCCTAGTACCTACAACACAAGCCTTATTGAGCTTACCGTGGGCCTAGGTTGATTTGTGTAAGAATGTCCTGTAATATTTATTTATTTTATTTATTTATTTATTTTATTTACAATAATTGGAATTCGAAATAAGGGGTCTGGTCGTGATTTTTGACACCCCCCCCCCCTCAAATCACCTATCAAAGGGGATCAAAAATCACCTTAAATGTCCTTACGTGAATGGTTCCTTAATTGTAACGGACTGTTAACAGTACAGGTCCCGTAGCATGGATGGCCTTATCACGCGATAAGTGACAGGATAGAGCATCCGTCCCTGGCTGACACCGTTTGATAGAACGAGACGACGCGCTTATCCTATCACTTATCGCGTGATAACGCCATCCATGCTACGGGGCCAATATCGTGTTCTCTTTCGGGATCACTAGGTAGGTACTATGTGAATTATTTAACGTTAACTTTAAATGATAATTACTCATTACTGGTCCATATTTTAAGAAAATTTATAATAACATTTTTTCTTCGGATTGCTGTCTTGATACAAGATTAGCAAATAAATTATGTTATTATGGTGCCATATTGTAATTATCAATATGTTTTGTCTGTGATTGGTCATAAGGGCCCTTTTCCCAAATGTATGGGAGTCATATTGTGATTTTTACGTAACTTTAATCGTGTATAAATAAAAAAGTGTGACTTGTAGAATAATAATAAGACTTTTGTGATACTCCTGTAGATTGATTAAATATAATTTAGAACTTACTATACCAAATTTGTTATTGTTCTAGGGAAGATGTAACTGATAATAATTATCACATTTTAATTAAAATAAAGATATTTGGTTAACTATGTGATTTTATTTATATCCTAAAATACAAGTTCAATTAGTGTTCTACTATATATAAAATGGTTTAGATTACAACATATTAAAGAAAAAGCCGAAAAAAATATTTTTATTAATTTCGTTTATATGAGCAATGCTCTTTCCAAAGGCTGTTTTTTCAGGATCTGGAAGTCACATTAAAAAAACATAACTGAGTTCCAAAGAAAAACACCTTGAGATACAAAATCAATCATAATCTATGTAACTTCCAATAGGAACATACCTAAAATTAGTTTCAAACTTCTTTTGACGATTTCTCAAAAGTGCAATTTTAGCATGTGTATGATGTTATTTTTTTTTTTTTAATTATTGGACTTAGGGTCATGGCTTTTTTGTATTAGATAGCTTATTTAACGTAGATTTAGGATCTGTGCTTAACTCAATACCTGCCATAAGGGCCATATAGCCATGGACTGTCACATTTTATTAAAAGGTCTTGAAGTTATTTTTGTATATTAATTATAAAATTGGGTATTTACTGCCGTCCGCGCGGCTCCGCTTACGTACATTCAGCCTCATAACACACATACATAAGTACATGCGACACGGTATAAAGGTGTTAAGCCCCTTGTGAGGCTGACCGTAGGTACTAACAAAGAACTCAGGTGCAGCCGCGGAATAAAAGGAGCCAATGTTCATCCTGAAAAAAATTTACTAGACACCAAATTCCAGAAATTACGTTCTCTTACTAACAAACTTACAGTTAATTCGTAATTATTAAATAAAAATTTTAATATTTGTCATAATTTTCAAACTATTATCCAAGCTAGAAAATTAAATAATAAAGTGTATTTTTCGGTTCCACAATCTCCCGGTTAGAACATAGTAATTGCTAGGAGAAAAAATATATTCGTGGGTTCTTTATCTGTCTGGTTCCCCGACCTGCTGGACCAGGATAAGTCCATTATAACGTTCGTTATTTGAAATATAAAAAAAATATAAATAAAGAGAAGCGTTAATCTGTAAAATTTGCTATAATAGCAAAACTTAATTGTCTTAGTCGCTGAAAAGCATAATTTCTACAATAAATGGCAGATATTCATTGCCCGTCAATGGATCACTTACAGCATGTGATGAACTGATGAATGAATTACTAATAATTTTATATTCTCATTGGTATGCATTGGACCGAAATCAATCCATTGAGGTTATGTTATGCATTCCCATAAGCATGGTTGAAAATGTGATGTGAATAAGAATGAAATGTAATATTGTATACCGTCTATAACATAATCTAACCTTTAGATAATCAATCATGTCTATGCATACAAAATTGATTTCAAAGGAACGCCTTTAAATTATTTTATCTATCCAAATATCATAAACCCTCCATGATGCGTTCAAGACCCGCACATTATGACCACCATAAAAACAGACTGTTTTGTTAGAACAAATTTCTTATCTGTGAAAATGTTATTATTGCTAAAGTAAATAATAACATCGATTTCGATAATATTATTTCATTTAAATTTCGAACATCTCTGAAAAACAAAGAAATTTGATTTGACCTCTATTCTAATATCAGTCGACATGACGTTTAGTTCGAAATGAATTGTCAATTTGCATACAAATTTGACAAATGTCGCACGTAAGTAAAATATCGATCGATATGATAGTTAGAGCTGACTCTATTTTGTCTCTGAATTAAAAAAAAAACTATGACAGCTGCCAGAAAACAACGCCGCCATGCCGGTCTTAATATGCAGCTCCTGAATGCATCATGTAGGCTTATGATATGTGGATAGATAAAGCAGTGTATGTAACTGTACATAATTAGGCATTAAAACACTCGTGTGATGTTATTATGAAACTCGCCTTCGGCTCGTTTTATAAACCCACACTCATGTTTAATGCCCTTGATTATGTACAGTCACATAAACTACTATTATCTACACCCATATTATAAATCCTCTAGAATGTGTTCGGAAACCTTAAATAACGACCAAGTAACGTAACATCAGTGTTTTATCAGTGCCATCGACAATCGATGTTATTATGGAGATCAGGTCCGGTGTTGGGGTGGTGCTGGTCCGGTGGAGTTGGTCATAATTTGAAATCTAGTCGGCCATGGCAGTGCAATGGCGGTTATTCTAATGGTTCCCGAACACATCATTGAGGATTTATAACATGTAGGTAGATAAAATAGTGTATGTGACTGTACATAATGAAGGGCGTTAAACACGAGTGTTTTAATGCCTAATTATGTAAACTACTAATTAAGTGTATATTTTAGTTATATAATAGTTCCTTTTTATACTTTTTAATGTCTTTGTTTCATGTCATTGTGCATCTGTCGATGTTGCCCACCGTACTCTCACCGAATGGACCCTGCGGAAGACCAGCGCTGGCTGTAAAGCTAGCAACATGCTGAGCATTTTGTGACAAAGTGTTTTTTTTTATATTATTTCTTTTGTATGTGTTTTTTTTTGTCTTGAATAAATACTTGAATTTGAATTTAAAATGTAAGCAGCTATTACGCGGTGTCCTACGTGGGCGAAATCTTCGCGAACGCGAAGCGAAGCGACGCAGTGCGGAAGGAAAAAACAGTCGACAGCAATTTTATTGAAGTGTCCTACGTGACCATTACAAGCGCGAAGTGCGGGCGGCACGGCGGCGGCGGGGTGATTTGCGCGCACGTAGAACAAGGCCGCCGCGTCGCACCTCATCGCATCGCATTAGCGGGCCAGCCGCCTCGGATCGCTTCGCAATTCTGTTCGCTTTGATTTGCCCACGTACGACACAGCCTTAGGACGAGTGTTGTAACTGTAGGAGAATTCTGACCAAAGACGAAACAGAGAACTTCGTTCGCTTCGCTCTCTCGTTCAATTATATGCTACACTATTAATACTGTCTACTACAAATTAACACACGTTGCAAGATTACAACGTGTCTGTAATAATGTACAACTCAGACACCGAATACTTACTCTGTATAACCGAGTATCAAGGATTTCGACGTACGTATCAACAATTTAATAAAGCCGACGTCTCAGTGACAGACTGCTGTCTAGTAATAACGTAATTGTGTCTACAGGTGCATGATACCGATTCTTCACGTTCATTTGTTAGCATGTTTGTACCTAATAGATAAACTATTTATTCTAATATTATTACTGCTACTAGAAGACGATCTTACTCAAATCGAAATAGCATAGTTCCTTCCTTCTACACCTGCAGCCTGTGGACCAACTACACCCAGCGGTCGTATAACGCCCTGCGCATACAATATATATATCAACGTCTTCAGGATGCTGTTGGGGCTGCCGCGATATTGTAGTGCGTCCGGAATGTTTGCGGCAGAGCGTACAGATGACTTTTACGCAATAATACGCAGCAGGACGGCATCACTAATGCGGCGGATGTGTGGCAGCGGTAACGGTATCCTGGGGACGTTGGCTGCGAGGCTGGATGCTCCATTACCTAGGCACTGGAACACTCTACATTGTGCAGGACCCTATGCCAGGGGATGGCATCTAACTCTATTAGGATTAAATTAATTTGTATAACTAACCTTAGTTGATATTTAATTCGTGATTGTATACTAACAACTTATGGACATTAGTCCGAAATAAATAAATAATTGAATTGAAAAAAAAATAGTAAACTCAATTATGCTTGTGTTATGGCTACTAGACGGCGATATATTTTATAAATACTTATTTAGACTACTACGTCTCAGAAAGTATTATTAGTCATGCTCATTACACAAACACTTTGCCCTTACAGAGATTCGAACGTCAGGGCTCGTATTGGGTAGGGTCACCACGAGGTTAAACCGGCATGATATAATAACGAGGAAAAGTCTGTGAGGTTGTATGTTGGTATGTAGGGGGTATTTCCGAAACTATTCATCTAATTTAGCTGGGGCAAAAAACGAAAATATCAACCAAAATTGAAAATTTTTCAAATGACGAAATTTCGAGCTGCCTTGTTTTGACTTTTTTGACACACAATGAAATATATACGTATGTAGATTATCATATGACACACAACAAGCTATGCATATTCGAAATATCATTAATTTTGGTTCACAGTTCAGGCTGCATAGTATTTTTGCTTGTTAATTATTTTATCCTATACTATTAAACGAGCAATATTTGTATATATATATTTGCAATCGCGTTCTCGGAAACGGCTCTAACGATTTCGATAAAATTTGGAATACAGGGCTTTACGGGGGCGAAAAATTGATCTAGATAGATCTAATGTCCGGGAAAATTAGTTTTCTCCGTATTTTCTCCATTTTCCATCGAGCAGAGCTCGGTCGCCCAGGGATTAGAGCTTTTATATAACAACATAAATTCTTGTTAATACGTATAAAAGCTTATAATTTTCTTATAGAGTTTTTATATAAATACATACATTTTGTTATATAAAAGTTCTCTATTGGTTACAACTTGAAGGTTTATTACATGACACGCTAAATCAGCTTCAAATGATTAAGCTCAAGTTTTAAATATTAAATTCCTTTGCGACGACCAGGCACTTTCATTCATCTTTATTTGCCTATTTCATGACTTTGAAAAGAAATGTAAATAGCAATAACGAGGACTTCAAATATTTAAAAGAGCACTACAAATAAAATGATAATAACAGAGTTGATCATCAGAGATTATTCAGAGATTTTCAGTAGACCAGCTACATAATTTCGCAGATCCACCGTCTGCTAACAAAATGTCTGAGCCCATTTTTATTCTCAGAAAATTACTAACCGAGCTAATGATGTTGATTTTCATATTTCCCCGCAGTCTGAGATAAAATATAAAAATCAGCATACAATTTCCTCTCCATTTCCCCAGGAAGATCATTAGGGTGGGTACGTTCCCATTGTTACGCCCCGTATTGCCCCGCGTTGATCGAGTTCAATATCGGCTTGAAACTAAAGATTGATATGCGAGACGAGTGTGGAACGCGAAATGCGTTTTTAAACAGTAGGTCTGTATCTAATGAATTTTGTGGTTTATTGTTTTTTTTTTCATCATCATCGTATCAGACAAAAGACGTCCACTTCTGGACATAGAGTGCCAAAATGACCGGTCCTGCGCCACCCGCATCCAGCAGACGCCCGCGACCTTTACCAGGTCATCAGTCCACCTTGCGGGGGGCCTACCCACGCCGCACCTTCCGGTACGTGGTCGGTACTCAAGAACCTTTCCGCCCCAACGGCCATCGGTTCTACGTGCAATGTAAACAAAATTGAAATTACATGATATTGCCATATTTTGTTATTTAATTGGATCAGTTACACACACACACATAGTTATAATGTTGGAGATTCCTTTGCTTAAAAATAATAATTATTTTCTTGTAAGATAATTTTAGCCTAATTCATGGCGTTAACGCTAACAGAACGTTACTTACTTGGTGTATATTGTCGTGTGCCTCCACGTCTTTGATTGAAACGTACTTCGATAATTGGAAGTACCTACTTCAAACAATCTACGAACAATAGCTCTGATTGGATATCAAATTTCCTTTGAGAGCTTAAATACTTTAATCCTACCGCCTGTGCCAGTGATATAAATTACTAGCTTTTGCCCGCGACGTTGACCGCGTGGAACTCGTTAATATTGTAGCTCTATACAAACTTTCACTCCTCATTTCACATCCTTAGGGGATGATTTCCGGGATAAAACTATCTCCATACCAAATTTCATGTCGATCGGATTAGCGGTTTAAGCGTGAAGAGGTGACAGACAGACAGACAGACATACAGACAAACATCAAGTCTTAATATTGTCAAGTCTGCTATACATAACAAATAATGTGTTGACGTTGTACAAATAATGTGTAGAAGGCGCGGTCTGGTTGGTTGGTGGTTGATTTTGATAATTTGAAGTATATTTTATTTATCGTTTTCTACAAAATCACCGCTTTCTACGCGCGGTTTTTATCGCTTGGTCAGCAGTAGCTACTCCATACGACGCGAATGGTTAAACCTGCCTGGGTAATTGCAAATGCTTCAAATAATTCCTTCTTGCTACGCGTATTTACGGACTCCTGCAAGTCACCCCGGCTCGTTCTTTTTCCTTTTCATTTGATCTGTACTGAATGGGAGTCAACATGCCCGTCTCAAATATTGGCATTGGATTTGTTTATATCGTATTTTATAGAAATCGGGGACGAAAAGATTTCGAGTGATCGTGGTCTATGGTGAATGTGAGGCAAATTTCACTCTTGATCGAGTTTCAAAACATGTTTTATGGGCTTTCATTTGATTAATGCATTTAGCTGACTTATCATTTAATTTCTTTATATGAGGCTCATATTTATGTGAAGAGAGAACCCTCATAGCTCTGAGGGGTAATCACGTAACGTTCCGAACGCGCGTCTCCATATAAAAAGTGACATTTAGACTTACCCGACGTTCGTACAATGCGTTACGTGATCGACCTACTGTTGTACATGTACACATTTAGTCAAGTATGACACAAGTACATCTAAATATAGTGTCATATCAGTTAAAATAGAATAACTGTGCTAGTATTTTTTTGGTATATACTTTTTTATCAATATCCTTCAATGTAATCAGAAGTTTTAGCAATTCAATCAATGTTTGTGTTAGTATCTTTTTAATAAATAAAAAGTTAATATTTTTTAGCTATATCGCTATCAAAGTTTTTTTTTCCATTATGAGTTAATCCGCTGATATAAACAAGCATAAAAAGTTTAAAAAGCTATATCCCTTATGAGCTATATAACTATGATTAATATTTTTATATATTTGAACCCGAAAATGAATCCTCTTTCATATATGATACCCAACACGCTATGATAGCAAAATATATTTTCAAAGTCAGTCACTTATTTGTATGTGACAGCCACCATGGTTTTATTTTTCATACAAAAGGTAGCCTAAGTCACCCGGAGCATAATTTCGAATCGATTAACACCCCGTTTATCAAAATTGGATCAGTATTTTAAGTGGAACTTACACAAATACAAACATAGACTGCTAAAAACATATCCCTTCTTTTCTGCTCTGCCGTAGTCGGACAAAAAATCCACAAACACATCTGTTTGAATTAACGTAATAATGATTATATGATAAATTGCTTTCTTCGTATTATTTAAGTCAGCAATTAGTTCCATCTAAAATTAATCAGCATAACGAGTTTTTTCCCATCTCTTTGCATTAGAGTGCTTGCGGTAAGTTCTGTAGAAATAGCTCTCAGTAAACCGTAATTCCATAGAGAAGCTTAAATCTATAACTTTTATTCTTAATTCGATCTTCTTTCTTTATAAATAAAGGTGTTTTCAATGCTAAACAGAAAAGAGCACTTAAGAAATCAGTTCTCATTTTGTGCTCTTAGTTCCTTCGTTTTCGCAGTAGTATTAATTTCTGAATTCTATAAGAGTTATCGCGTAATGAGCTAGTCACACTAAAGAACAAGTCTAGTCACACTTTTTTTGAATGAGAGTTTAATGTCACTGTTTGAGAACTCTAAATGTTGAGATAAAAATCTCATTTCAAAAGAAAGTGACTTGGCGTGTTCTTTCCGTGTAATGTTCATTTATTCAAAACGCGTAATGTGAGGCAATGATATTCCATGGTAATTACCATTTCCGTTACTTCTCAGTACTTCTCATTAATTAGTAATTGTAATGACTACAATAGATACCCCTAACATATCGGTCACCGGATATCATCATATCATCATCATCATCATCATATCAGCCGAAAGACGTCCACTGCTGGACATAGGCCGCCCCCGAAGAGTTCCAAAGTGACCGGTCCTGCGCCACCCGCATCCAGCGGACTCCCGCGACCTTTACCAGGTCATCAGTCCACCTTGTGGGAGGCCTACCAACGCCGCGCCTTCCGGTACGTGGTCGCCACTCGAAAACCGGGTATAATAAGGCTTTAAAAAGCAATACATCAAAAACCAAACCAAACTTCACGCAACTCGAACCGCAGCACCGGTAATCGGATGTCGCAAAGCCCTATTTCACTTACGTCGCAATTCAAAAGACGACTCTTAATCTGCGATAACCATCGCTGCTTTGATTCGGGAGAAGGGAGAGTCGTTAATGGGGGACAGGCAGTAGAAAGTGCGCGGACGGCTGGTGTCGCTCGGCACAGCGACTGCGCGGAGCCTGAATCGATAGGGCCTCACGACCCGGTCCTGCATGCATGCAGCTGCCTTGTAACCTATATCGGTGATGAATTTACTCGTCTGCCCCCTGTTAATGTCGGAGACTGTCGCACTTTGTGTACGGAACATGCTCTTGAAGCTTCGTTTTGAGTAGCCTGTATGAATGGAGCGAGTATAAGTCGTGTTTTGCTCTAGTTTCATGTGAGAGATTTGAAGTTATTGATGAATGCAGATTGATGATTGATGTTTACATAAAGTATAAACCTAAGATTAACATATAATCAAAAGGTTGCCCTTCATTAAAATTGTATTAAATGATAAGTACCTACGGTACCGGTACTGTACGGTAAATTTAACAATATGGACCTATAGTGTTGTCTTGTTTCCTTAATTTTTGCCCGACTACGGCAACAGGAAGAGATATTATGATTTTAGTAGTCTATGTTTTGGAAGGATCTTTTCCTTCTTAACTAGTGACTTGCCAATTAGGTGAGAAAGCGCATCGGAATATAGTTAGTTTTCAGAACATTTATACTGATAAAGTGAATCCAACGCGAATGAATGTAGCTTCCAAATGGTTAGGCTTATTAATTTATTAAACAAACAGATAGTATAATTGGAACAACAACCAACACAATATAAAATCATGACAAAATTCGTCGGCTTAGGAACTGCATCGACAGTAGCTTATAGGTAAAGCCATCTGCTCCGTAAGGAAATAAGATAATTATGTGGTCGCGTTAGCTCGGGAAGTGGAGGAAGGAAAATCGTAATAGTAGTTAGCCTACATCAAGATTTTCATAAGTTAAAGTTTGGTACCTACTGATACTAATAAATAAATGAAAATAGGATTTTCAATTATTTTTACATCTTTAATGACCTAAACATAAAACAAAAGGGAAAATCTAAGGATGTTCATTTCTGTCAATTGAGATGACTCTGCCGAAAGTCCCAAAATGTATCATGTACTCTACACAATTTTATTGCCACATAACAGATAACTTACATCTGAAGTTAAACAATGCCTTGACAGACCGACCAGTACATTGATAGGGATTTATGAGGATCTCGGATACTAAAAGGCCTTATTTCCGGTTTCACGAAGAATAGATTGAATTCGAGGAATTCGTTGGAGGGTCCGGTAAATAATTTACCTGCTTGGCACGTGTGCGGGCCTTTGTGATTAAATTGTTGAAACATATATTATCTATATTTAGTGAGAGTTAACGTTGTCATAAAGAAAGTAGGCGAAAGGTAAATTTTACCTTGCACGTCATGTTGATGGACATTTAATTTAAATACATTTTATTTATATAAACTTTATTGAACATAAACCAAAATAGTACCTACAGTTGACGGACATAATTCCTTTTAAGGCATTCTCTTCAAGTCAACCATTGGGTCAAAAGGAAACTGTAGTGTTGCAAGATCATAATTCATAAATAGCTGAGACGGGAATGGAAACACAAATCATTTTATTACTAACTAGTTTCCACCCGCGACTTCTACTGCGTAAACCCAGGATTAAAACTACTCTATGTTTTAATCCTGGCTATAAACTATCTTCGTGCAAAATTTCATCCAAATCGGTTCAGCCGTTTAAGCGTGATTGAGTAACAAACATCCAGACATCCAAATTTTCACATTTATAATAGTATAGGATCACATTACTAAAAGGTACACATGTAGGTGCACACTTAAAAAATAAATACAATATACATAATAAGTCTTACAAAACTTTACTAACAAGCTATGGATTTATGTCCGAAATAAATTATTTTATTTTATTAATATATGTAACCGTACAAATATATATATTTTTACATCTGGCCCCGTAGCATGGATGGCGTTATCACGCGATAAGTGATAGGATAAGCGCGTCGTCTCGTTCTATCGAACGGTGTCAGCCAGGGACGGAAGCTCTATCCTGTCACTTATCGCGTGGTAAGGCCATCTAAGCTACGGGGCCAGGGCATTTTTTTAAATTCGTTACCCAAATATCGTGAGTTGTTAAAAAAAAAGTGTCAGTTTTGTGACAAAAATTAAGTATTCAAATTATGTGAAAATGAACTTGCCTTACATTTAAATAACGTGTTTATGCATATCATCTTTAAATTGAAAAGAAAAAGTAAATTTATATACAAACTGTATATTTAATTGTCGTCAGAAAACTGACACTGAGTTAATTTTTATTTAACATCTCACGCTAATTAGCTACACGATTTTATTAAAGGCCATCAAAGGAACTGAAAGATAAATGAAACTAAATTGATCATGAACGTAAATATAAAGTCCTGCAGACCGAATATGCTCTATAAATTTTAATAAAATATAAATTGAATTTTTGCCCACTTGCATCGCAAACTATTTTAGGTGAACGAGGTATCGATAGCTTTCATATCCCTGTCATATTTATGACAGGTTATATGCTGCCATAATTGACGACAGAATAGGTACGTGAGACGTAAAAAAACGGTTTCGCAATTTATTTGGATACTTCAATCGTACGCAAGTTGATTGTATCAGCGCAGAGTGCAAGTGACAGAATTTTATGACAGCTCTATTGTCCGCCTCTCGTTGATAGTGAAACTTTTCAAATTACATTTCAATGCGGAAAACAAACGGTTTTTATACAATTCTTATTAAACATCTGATGCCCGCATGAAAATCACTTTTAGGGTTCCGTAGCCAAATGGCAAAAAACGGAACCCTTATAGATTCGTCATGTCTTTCTGTCTGTCTGTCTGTCTGTCCGTCCGTATGTCACAGCCACTTTTTTCCGAAACTATAAGAGCTATACTGTTGAAACTTGGTAAGTAGATGTATTCTGTAAACCGCATTAAGACTTTCACACAAAAATAGAAAAAAAAAACAATAAATTTTGGGGTTCCCCCATACTTAGAACTAAAACTCAATTTTTTTTTTTATCATACCCATATGTGTGGGGTCATCAATGGATAGGTCTTCAAAAATAATATTGAGTTTTCTAACATCATTTTAATCTAAACTGAATAGTTTGCGCGAGATACAGTTCCAAAGTGGTAAAATGTGTGTGTGTCCCCCCCCCCTGTAACTTCTAAAATAAGAGAATGATAAAACTGAAAAAAATATATGGTGTACATTACCATGCAAACTTCCAACGAAAATTGGTTTGAACGAGATCTAGTAAGAAGTTTTTTTTTATACGTCATAAATCGTAAAAAGCAATTTATTTAACGGAACCCTTCATGTGCGAGTCCGACACGCACTTGGCCGCTTTTTTATTTATTAAAACTCCCAAAAAAATTAAATTAAAAAACATGATATCCGCGCTTCCGAACACTCACTTCTATCTCGCTCACGCTTATGCACAGTGAGAGGGAGAGAAGACCATGAACCTACGCGGCGCCTTAACCAGCTGCTCGGCTATCACGGGACAGCCCGCGAGCTGTGTCGCGGCGAGATAGAATATCCGTCTCTTTCTAATTAGAACCCTTAGAAAGAGACAGATACTGTATGTCGCCCCGACACAGCTCGCGGACCGTCCCACATACGTAGATTTCCCCAATCTAGGCGGCCAAAAGTCCAATTAGTGAAATTCATTATCGGTATAATTTACTAATTATCTTATATAGTTGACATTCCTGGGGACCTACCCCCACCCTATTTAACTTATTTGATAAAGCATGTGCTTATCAACAGGTATTCAAAACTAGATCATCGCTAGCAGTGTGCATATCAGTTTTAAGCGCGTTAAATTTACTCTTACTTACAAAGTTCATAATTATTTTTTTACGATCTAAAGTGACGTTAACGTGATGGATTCTAATAATTCAGGTAAGAATCTATGTATTTGCTTCATAAAATTTATTCTTTTCACCTTATTTTCATACTAAATGATAAGTTAAAGTTGAGACCTTTTTTAATGATACTTTTTCTTAGTTATCAAAGTTTAAAGGTTGTTTTGAAATGCATTTTAGTCCGTCTCAGCGACCATTAATATTTTAAAATTTTGGTTACATATTAAACATAACAAAACCGGTGAAAACGGCTGCTACTACGTGCTACTCGCAATTTCTAAACCAATCTAAGTTAACAGGGCAAAAACTCTAAAACGTCTTCACATTTTTCTACTTTAACATAATTCGTTTTTTTTATTTCAGAGTTATCCAGTGCTTCTGGTATTAAAGAAGTGACTCGTAAATATTTGTATGAACAGATAAAAGAACAGAATTTACCAAGTTTCAGTGAAAATTTGGAGAAATTGGAAAATAATCTCTTGGAGTGTTATGGCCACACCGAAGAAAGTAAAAAGAACCTCAAACGTAAGTTTTCAAACTTTAAGGCACAAATAAAGCAAAGGTGGATAACTGCAAAGAGGAGAGAAGATCTGTTTTTATCTCAAAATCAGGCTTGGTTGGAAGGAACCTTCGAAATCCCTTGTGAAACGATTCATCGGCAGGGTCGTCCCAACAAATTATTTGCGGAATCGAGTGAACGGACCAAAAAGAGGAAAACAGAAAAAATCCGAGCTACTGTAGATGATGATATCATAGTCCATGCTGCACAAGTGTGTTTACAAACAGGTGGAAAAAGAGATGCTTCAAAAGTCCTCAAGGAAATAACGAATTCTCCAACACGAGCCACTAAGTACAAGAAATGCTGTAATAAGGAATCAGAATCAATCGCACCATTGTCTCCTTTTGAAGCACTCCAGATGTTTGTGGAAGCCGATCTTACTCGGCGACAATACGAAATAATAAGGGCTACTAACCCAAGACATTACCCGTGTTATGATCTCTTGTTAAAGGCAAAACAGGAATGTTATCCACCAGAAAGTGCGTTGCGTGTCTCTGCTACCTGCGCAGAAATGGAACTTCAAAGCCTATTAGATCATACTATTACGCGCGTATCTATATATTTAGAAGATGTGTTGATAACACTCAGTGAAAGTAAAAGGCAATCATTAAGGATAATTTGCAAATGGGGTTGTGACGGATCACAACAAGCACGATTCAAACAAACGTTTTCCGACGATGCCGACTCAGACGCAAACATATTTTTAAGTTCTTTTGTACCTTTGCAAATTGTTTGTGGAGAAGAAAACAGTAAAGTCTTGTGGCAAAATCCAACTCCTTCATCTTCACGATTTTGCCGTCGTATAAGATTTCGGTTTGTGAAGGAATCTACTGATGTGACCAAGGAAGAAATAAGGAACATACGAAATTCTGCCAAGTCCCTTAATCCAACAAAAGTAAACCTGAACGGCCAAGAATATGTCTTTGGACACATTTTAAATATGACAATGGTTGATAGCAAATTATGCAACGCGGCCACCATAAAATGTTACATATGCGGAGCCACATCAAACGATTTTAACGACCTATCGAAAAGTAAAGCTACAAGTGCCGAGGCCATAGAGTTTGGCATTTCAGTATTACATGCGAGAATACGTATATTTGAAAGCATTTTACATTTGGCGTACAGGCTACCTGTAAAAAAGTACAGAGAAAGGAAGACTCAGGAAGAAAAAGAGTTAGAAAAGCAAAGAAAAACGGAAATTCAGGAGAGATTTCGGGCAGATAGATATGCCTAAGGCAAACTTTGGAAATACTAACGACGGAAACACAAGTCGAAGATTTTTTGAAAACACGCAGTTGGCTGCTGAGATTACAGGGATTAATCACGAATTAATTCATAGGTGTAAAGTTATTTTGGAGACAATTTCAAGTGGGCACAAAATTGATGCAACAAAATACGACGCATATGCCTTGGACACGGCTAAGCTGTACGTTAATGAATATGGTTGGCATCCCATGACGCCAACTATGCACAAAGTATTAATACATGGTGCGAAAATTATAGAAAACGCGATATTGCCAATCGGTCAACTGTCTGAGGAAGCGGCAGAAGCCCGGAATAAGCATTTTCGGAGTTACAGGTAAAACTATGCGAGAAAGTTTTCTAGGGAAGCGTGTAACCTGGACATTTGCCACAGGCTACTGCTAACCTCGGACCCACTTTTGAGCAGTACGAGGACCAAAAACAAAAGGGCACATAAGACGTTTTCCAGCGAAGCAATGGAATTATTAATGGCTGCTGAGCCGAATAGATAATAAAAGTATTCTCATATTCTGTAAATTTTATGTTTTTTGTATACTTTTATTTATTTTATACTGTATATGAAAATGACTAAGATGCAAAAGTGTATTTTTATAGCTTAAATACATTTTTGATATAATTTTTTTATTTTTTTAACTTATTTATTGAAATAATATTTAATTATAAAAGAATACAAGGTTTTTTTATAAAATATCCCATATTAAACTCGATTATACGATAAAATGTTTTTGGCCGCCTAGATTGGGGAAATCTACGTACGTCCTGTGACATCAGCTGGTCGATAACGTAACGCATTGTACGCGCGTCAGGTAGATCTACATGTCACTTTTTGTATGATGAGGAGCGTACTTATCAAGAGTTTATAAATAAGAATATTTTTGTACTCGACGATTAAAATATGTGTATTAAGATTTCATAGAGAATACTGCAACGTCACTCTTTTCATAGTTGTAGTCCATGTTACTGTCGAAACAATCGAAATAACTACTTTTCGATACGCTCCAGACAACTAAAATAAATTCGACCAATCACGTGGCTGCTTTACTGAACTGTAATGAATTGGACCAATAGAATCGCTTTGATGTCGTACGCTCGTTCATGTCTTTTAAGATATCAACGAGCGTACGAGCGATAGGCTGCACTTCGTTTCAACAGTATCGAGTTTGTTTAATTAGTTCAGTTGACTCGTAGAAAATTAATTTTAATGAACTCGTACAAAAAGTATTGTTCACAATAGTGTTATAATCAAGCTTTTTAATCTCGTACCTTACTTAGGCCACTCAGCAAGCTTCGTGGCCTAAACACGGTACTCGCCTAAAAAGCTCTCTATTATAACACGATTGTGAAAAATACTATTTTACACTAGACTACAAAATAAAGATTTATGAAGGTCACACTCAATGGCCTTTGAAATCATTATGTGGAGCTAGGTAGACTCGGAGACTCAAAGATAGCCCGTGGGAGCAATAATTTCTAGCTCATCTTACTTTCTGCAAAACATAAGACGTCTTTCCAACGTGCTATTTCTGACGAAGCATTCAAAGGCCAACTTAGAATATGTATATTACATTAGAATATTAATTGCTACATTATTAATTTAAAATACAAAATACAAATAATCATTAACGGCTTTATGAAAATAAAATAAGTAGGTCTGACGTTCTATTTAGATTTGTATTTCCGCTTTTCACTCACAGGTCTTTCTTTACTTTACTGTTTTGATGTAGTATAAACAATATTTAAAAAAAACCGGCAAGTGCGAGTCGGACTCGCGCACGAAGGGTTCCGTACCATCTATAAAAAACTATTTTATTCTGTGTTTTTAGTATTTGTTGTTATAGCGGCAACATAAATACATCATCCGTTCAAATTTCAGCTGGAACAATCACGGTATCAGTGAGATACAGCCTGGTGACAGACAGACGGACAGCGGAGTCTTAGCAATAGGGTCCCGTTTGACGCTTTGAGTACCGAACCCTAAAAAAATACGATCACTATTCTGATCAACTTTAATTATTTAGTAAGTAAGTACATATAACATATTGCCCAACCATACGGTTTATAATTTTTTATTTTATTAGTAAGAATATATTGTTACCTACTGCCATTTATTTTATTTATATGCATGGCGTTTTTACAGTCGTGCACAATAATCACAATAAAATCTTATTCTTTAAATTCTGTATCCAAGGGATTGCGCCATTTTCAAGGGTGAACGGGACTGCAGGGTCCTACTGTCATTGAAAAGCTCAAACTGAAAACTTTTAAATCAAACATCTTTATAAAGTCGCCGCATTCAATTTAGCAACAAACTCGACGCGTTGAAGTGTGCAGAAGGTTAAGTTGAGGCACTTACTGCACTAGAACTTGTTGATTACTGCGGACATCTCATTTCGGAGCTGAGTTCAGCGTCTTGCGCTGCCAGCGGGGTAAATAGAACTGGTTAATTTGGGAAACTAGTTTTCTCAGTACCACGGGTATCTCAAGTTTGTACATTCGTTTCATATATGTTTTAGGACTTAAAGATTATGTTTATGAAGTTGAGGAAAGCAATGGGCACTTTATTTTAACTGAGAAGGTTTATAAGTGACTGCTGAGTTTTGCTCTCTGCAAACACTGGAGTTTATATTTCAGATAAAGGTAATAGGTTGTTCAAGATAAAGCAAAATCTCAGAAACAAAATCATAGAAGGACATACGTTTGGCACTAGAATTGAAATAAATGCAACAAAACTAAAACATACATAAAAGGGTTCATATCTAGCTCAGCACAATACGCTTAATAGTAATATTTTTATTCTTAATACTAGGTAATACAGGGTGTCTCAAAAAAAAGTTGACATTTAAAAAAAAATTAAAAAAAAAGTTAGAAGTTTACTGAAAAAATATATTAAAATACAGTGTTTAGGATTTTTTTTTTTTTAAATGACATCGTCCAAATGTAAACCGTTGCGTTCATGGCATTCATTTAATCAAGCACTAAAATTGCCTATGACGGCTCGGCAGGTATTCTCCGTGATGGCTGCCATTTCGTGACGGATATATTCTTTTAATTGTGCCAGGGAAGTCGGTTTGTTGACGTAAACTTTGAATTTGACATAACCCCACAGGAAAAGTCCATAGGTGTCGAATGGGGACCACGCGGAGGCCAACTTTTGTCACCTCTCCTAGAGATCAATTTGCCAGGAAAAAAAATCTCTGACCAGCATCCTGAGGCTTTAATTCTTGCACCAACTGAATTTTGTAGGGGTGAAGCTTTAAATCTTTATGCAAAATGCGGCATAATGACGATCTGTGCACGTTTAAGGCCACAGCACGCTTCCGAATTGAAAGGTTCGGATCGTCCCGAATAGACTGGGTGTCACTTTCTACGTTTTCGACGGTTCTTGAAGATCTTGGACACCCAGATTTTGGTTTTTCCAGTGTTGAGCCGGTTTCTTCAAACTTCTTGACCCATTTCAATATCCGTCACGAAATGGCAGCCATCACGGACAATATCTGCCGAGCCGTCATAGGCAATATTAGTGCTCGATTAAATGAATGCCATGAACGCAACGGTTTACATTTGCACGATGTCATTTTAAAAAATAAATTCCCAAACACTGTATTTTAATAAATAATAAACATTTTTTCAGTAAACTTCTAACTTTTTTTAAAATATTTTTTTTAAATGCGAACTTTCTTTAAAGACACCCTGTAGTTATAATACGCTTCGTTCTTTCGATCGAAGCACTATACCTATTCGAATAATTTTATGAAAACTTATTGAATCTGTTGGCTGTATTTTTTTATATCAATAAATCTTCTTAAAATAATATATCGTAAAACTAAACAAAGCCTATGCTGAGTAAATTGTATGGCATAGACGGAATATGAAAAAGCGCTAGAAGAGTCAAACTATTCATTTAGACTGTAAATTTAACAAATTGCATTCTTAATATATGCTTAATATTAGTTCCTAGGGGTAAGTTTTATTTAATAAGTAAGAATACGACTTCTATTTATAAAACTATATTAAATTATCTTTATTTTTAAACAAATAATTATTTACAATACATATAAAAAGAGTGCCACAATGGCCGGTCCTGCGCCATCTGCGGTCATCAGTCCACCTTGTGTGGGAGGGGGGGGGGGGGGGGGGTTACTTACCTACGCCGCGCCTTCCGGTACGTGGTCGCCACCCGAGAACCTTTCCGCCCCAACGGCCATCGGTTCTACGTGCAATGTGCCCCGCCCACTGCCACTTAAGTTTAGCAATTCGGAAGGCTATATCGGTTACCTTGGTTCTGCTGCGGATAGCCTCATTTCTGATGCGATCGCGCAGAGAAACTCCCAGCATAGCCCTCTCCATTGCCCTTTGAGTGACTTTGAGCTTTCTTATGAGGCCCATCACTCATCATCATTTATGAGGAGTTTCTTATGAGCGAGCAGTGGACGTCTTTCGGCTGATATGATGGTGATGATATAAAAAGAACAGAGGGTTGTATGTAGAGAGTAGAGAGGGGTTATGGAGCGATGTTGGGTAGAGCTGTACCGACGTTGAGGCTTAAAAAATGGTTTATGGATCTGAATCTGTGCCGGGTCCCGCGAATGCACATGCTTTTGGCTCGGATGATGGATATTATAATTTTGACTTAAACCAGCCCATTATTACAGATAAGGATCTGATCCAGCGGTAACTTCTTCTATTTATAAAATACTCAAGAGCAACAAGGTTAAAGTTCCACAAAGTTTCGTAAGACGTTGCTTTGCCATAAAAGGACTTGTCCACCTCCATAATTCAAATGGAAAGTTCTTCAGCATACATGACTGTAACCATATTGTCGCGTTACTCTCGGATAATTGCACCCCCGCCGACCCAATGCCTCCGGTAATAAAGTTATCCTGTCCTAACACAATATTTTATGTGCACCCTACGTTTTATTACTGTTCGAGTCACGTAAAAATCACACCCAAACTTTATGGCGCTCCGACGGCCTGTCAAGGGACCTCTGGCTTCTAATCGATGATATCTCTTGTCAGATATAAATAAAATCTAAAAATCTGGCCGAGGGCGAGCCAATTGGGGTGTTTATATGTGTTATGTTATAATACGTAGCAGGTATGGGACGGGACCATCATTAAATCTAATTCTTATTTTTATAGAAAACTAGCATTTGCTCGCGATTTCGTCCACGTAGGCTCGTTAATCGCCAAAAGGGATTCACAAAATGCCTATGACAAATCTAATAAAATGTGCTGTTGAACTATAGCGCAGCGTTAATTATCGCACTCCCATCAAAGATCATCTACATTAGTTTATAGGTTAAAGCATAAAAAGGTAACAGAGGCAGCCAGCCAGCCAGACAGAGTTACTTTCGCATCTGTAATATTATTATGGATATATACATACCTACCTACCTACGTATTGATATTAAGAATAGGTACACACTTATTTTTACGAGAAACAGAAGTTTCAGTCAAAAAAAACTCGTCAGTAGCTGCTTAAACACCAGAAATAAACTGACGTATGTTTCTAAGTAAATCGGTCTTGCTAAACTACGGAGCTCTGTCTATATCTCACATAAAAACATAATTTATTAGCTCAGTTCTGATGAAAAAGCAGACATAAAATTCATGTAAATAAATGCAAAATATACAAACATAATTAAATTTAAGAAGAAAATGAACAAAAGCGAGAGACGCTATTTGTTAATTCTAGTACAAAGTTTAAATGTCCGTCGAAGTTAAAACTAACAGCAGCTGTAGTCGAGCCGAGAGTCGTTTCCAACGATTCACCTCATCTCTGGAGATCCAGTATAAGTCAGACCCCGATTACGTGTTATTATTACGAACCGCGCCGTTTGTCTCAACTCTAAATGGATGGACGAAATATTTTGACTACTTACTTAGGGAATGCCTTGATTCGAGTCGATTCGCGAAAACCACGGCCCCTTGACAGAGACACGCTTATAATATGTACCTAACTTAGTGAAGTTTTGTTATTTTTTTAATAAGTGAGTTTTTAAATGAGATAAAATACTATAGTACTAACTTGATTGTGTCGTAAAATAATGTATTGTTTGAGAAGGCAGAGTAAAAACAGGAAAAAAAAGATCCAACTTTTTTTTTCTATGCAGGAAATGTCAAGCAATCATGTAACCGATTAAATCAGATAAACAATCATATAGTCAAGAATCCTATATCTGAATATCAAACCTTATTGTTTCTTAATCTAGTCAGAAACGGGTTTCAAAGCACGTAATAATTACCAATGCACCCCTTCGTATTAGCTGCCACTTGCGCGTGTGTGATATTGTTTCGACATTCATTAGCTCGCCATTTGCATCGGCGACAAATGGATGCGTCCAGATGGACGGACGTTGACGTCAATGTTCAAACTTTAAAACAAAGATTAAAATCTTTTTGTCATTCACGATCGTTCCATTTGGATGGCGCTTGGCCGCGTCGCGCTCCGTTTGGATATCCAACTGCCGCTAACTGGGCGTTTTTCAAAAAAAGTGTACAAAACTTTTTTTTCTTCAGAATCCGAAATTTTTTGGTTTTTCTTACTCAGAATCGTTGATATTATCGATCCTCATACAAGAAAAAAAGTGTCCCAGATTTTACTATGTAATTTTTTTCTTCCCGTGCGTCACGATCATATAAATAAAAAAAGACTGCATACAAAAATGTGACGATCTGGAATGGAATATTTAGGACACTTTTTTTCTTGTATGAGGATCGATATTATCAAAGATTCTGAGTAAGAAAAACAAAAAAAAATGAATTTTGAAAAAAAAGTTGTTTTGTACACTTTTTTTGAAAAACGCTCAACTATCATTATATATACTGGGGAAATGTGTATTTTTAATTATCATACCCTGTGAATAAAAACAACAATATAAAACTTAACCTAAAGGTAAAAAAATTGGCCTAAATCGCCGTCAATAGGCAAGGTGCCCAGAAGGCTGGCCGTATTTCCTCGCTGTATAGCGATACAGCACGGCTATCACAAGACGGCCGCGACATACTCTCGAGCTCTCTCGCACTATCCGTCTCTTTCTAAGTGGTCTAATACAGTTTTGATATTCATGGACCGACTTTGGGTGCTGGTGGGTTCTCGGTGCAGTCGTGAATGAGGTGAGATAAAACGGGTCATGAATAGCAACTGTTCTCGGACCGGCGTACTAACGGACCGACGACAATAATTAAACTAACTGAAATAACCGGGGTTCTACTAAAAAGTTCATTTAACTTTGCAGTTTTTATTCAACTCGGAGAAGCCAAGTCTCTTGCCAGTTCAGAGTTTCGAATACCTAGTTGGTGATAAAAGTAATGAAGTACTGTTGAGTGCATTTCATTACAGGTGAAATTTTGTTTGCTTTTTGTAGATATTTTAAAATAATAAGAAGTGATGGGGATAAATTAATGCAATAATAATATATATATGTATAGATACTAGTATACTTATTCTAATTATTCTAAAGAGAAAAAGTATGAGAGATTGTAGCTATGTACGTTTGCATGCAGGGGGTAATCGCCGGAACCTCTTATCCGATTGCTAAAATTCTTTCCCCAGTATATATATACACCGTGGCCGTGAATACCCCAAAAGATTTAAGCTAACGATACTAGAGCCTAATTCGAATATATAAAGTTATGTAACATATAGTCCAAAAACTCATAATTAAGGAGATATTAATTACTTGAAATAAATCAAAAGTTAAAAAATCTCCAGTCTAACACACCCTAAAGGCTTGAGCATAACTTGACACTTCTTGTCATGGAACACAAGTCACGGCATTCGCCGTTCGTCGTATGATTTCGGAGCGATTCGTGAAGTGTTATGCTTGCTCTCTGTTCTTCAACTTGAGTTTCTCAACTAAAGAGTTGTTCACAAAGAAGCGGGCAATTAATAAGATTTAATGTGTACTGAAATAGTAATTTAATTAAGACACATAATTAGACCCATAGTTGATACAACATTATTTACTCGTACTGTCGTCAAAAATACGTGGTTTAAATCTTTCGGGTTAATCACGGCCACGGTGTATAGAATGGAGTTTCTAACTTTTTGTAACATGTTTTTGTTGCCAAGGGAATAAAACTCACCCATTGAAAACAGAATTATTGTAATGACTTTGAATCACCCGTGGTATCACTAGTGACATTTGAAGTGAAGATAATTATTAATATAAATTACCGAGCTTATTATCAATACTTTAGTAAACACACTCAGATTACCTATGTCAACCTCAACCGCGGTAAATGCGTCAATGGGGTAACTATTTCAGCCATTGATGTTCAAATTATGGTCACCAAACTTTCAATTTAGAGGATTGTAATAGTTTTAAAATATCGAGTTTCGGAAACATCATAAAAAGACGCATTTATCCCATTGACATACCCATACTTCGCATTTTAATTTGAAATGTCACCCACACGCTCGATAAGAGCAATAACCATGAGAATATTTCGAATATCTCCATCTCTTACGTACTTGCCAATTTCGAGTGACAGTGATAATACCTATATACGAACTGTCTCTGCTGGGTGCTCGCGCGACCAGCTATGGCACGTTAATTCCGCAAGCGTGGACGAGAACGTGCGAAACATCATAATCATCATATCAGCCAAAAGACGTCCACTGCTGGACATAGGCCTCCCCCAAAAATTATCAAAGTGATCGGTCCTGCGCCTGCGGTGGTTTTAAACCACTCACAAAGCACCCTATCCTTCACTGCATGACAAAGGTTAATTAAGGTATCGTGTTTTCTAAACTAAAATAAATAAATTTCTTGTTTCAGGTAATTAATGATAAAGAAACCAGGTTCGAGATTGCTAATGTTGCTGCAAGGTTCCAAGAAACCAAATAAGAAGAAAGTACAAGAATTCATCGAGTCGAGCAAGGTTACGGTAGCATAATTGGTTTAGAACAATCATCCCGGTTTGCGTTAGGGCACAGGTTCAAAACCAGCCCAAGCTGATTTTATTTTTCTTTTAATAGGAAGGTCATAGCAACACCTAAACTAACTATAACATCTACAAGACAAAGTCGTCGTGGAACCATTGTCGTGAATGGTCATGATTCACGATAGTAATTTACATTGATGTTTATAATTGTGTCTCAAACATTAGATTTATTTTATGTAGCAACACCTACAAGAAATCATGTTTATAAAACAATGTTGACGGGTAGGCGGGTATTCAGAGTTCCTCACGGCTATATTTGGAATGAACAGTGAAGTGCGTATCATTTTACACGTGTGTTCTTGTGCTTACACAGATCGGACGATGAATGTTTATAATGCGATGTATTTATGTGCGTCTACAAGTCTCATTCTCTTTGGAAGGCGTGATGGTATATCATGTAGATGAATAAGGTTTTCCTACAGGTCGCGCATGTACGTGACCTGTAGGACACACAACACAGTTCTTAGTTGTGGAGTTCTTTAGTGTGAGGGGATTAGTTAAAAGTGTAACCACATGGTAGTTAGTTCGGTTCGGTAGTCTCGGCCTCAGACCATATCATCATCTGTCAAGGGTGCACCCGGGTAATTGTAACTGGAACAATAGTGTGTGAATTGGGACAGTATCAGTTGTGTGGTAAGGGATGTCTATAAGGGGAGGTTGGAGGATGTTCTCGGGGACGAACACTCCCACACGTCGTGCCAGCTCCCGGCACGCACGTGGCGGCCGCCCCTTTGTCAGATATATAAAGGATTCCGCAAGTTGTAAGGGTATGTTTATAGTTGCATATATACGAATACAGGTCTAAGCTATAGGTTCTCATTCGCGGCCATGAGAGTGATCAGAAGTGACTTCGCGACAACCCTCTCAACTCATAGTTGATGTATGATAAGTACCTATAGTCAATAGGAGCTTGAGCTGACAATTATTTTTGTATTTGTATTATCACTAAATAATTGACAAATAGGTGTAATAGTCGCCTTATTACGACTCCAATGTCGCTCTGCACTTGTAAATTAGTCAAGGGCTTTTTGTCTGGATCCTTGATATGAAATCTGTTCAGACGTCGATGAGCTGATAAAGAAACAAAGACTTCGCTGATAATTATATTCATTGATACCATTGATTTTATAGTTAGTGACAATACTGTAAAGCTGTACTGGGAATATAGAGATAATCTGATTGAAGGTGAAACAGGAATTAATGTGTAGGCTAAGAGCCTGTTCACACCAGTCTGCAACCAGCGGCGTCAGATCCGACACTCATCATCATCATCATCATATCAGCCGAAAGACGTCCACTGCTAGACATAGGCCTCCCCCAAAGAGTGCCACAATGGCCGGTCCTGCGCCACCCGCATCCAACGGACTCCCGCGACCTTTACCAGGTCATCAGTCCACCTTGTGGGGGGCCTACCCACGCCGCGCCTTCTGGTACGTGGTTGCCACTCGAGAACCTTTCCGCCCCAGCGGCCATCGGTTCTACGTGCAATGTGCCACGCCCACTGCCACTTAAGTTTAGCAATTCGGAGGGCTATATCGGTTACTTTGGTTCTGCTCCGACACTCCGGACACTTAAATGCTCTGATATCAGACTGGGCGGTGTGAACAGTAGCAGTGTATGTTTTCCATACATTTACTTGCCCTCCGATATATTTATTTACAAAATCCGACACCCACAGTTACGGATTTGGATATACCTACCCTAATAATAATACTGGTAATTTACTGCTATACTATTAAATTATAAAGAGGAGAAGACTGTGAGATTGTATTAGCTTTTGTAAGTTTGTATCTAGTGGGTAATTTTTGGAACAACTTATCAGAAACCATAAGATCTTTCACCAGAATGGACTTTCTGTATTGTTCTGTATATTTAATCGAATTAAAAAAAGGACGAGGTTCTCAATTCGTCTGTATGTTTTTTTTTATGTGTGTATGTTACGCAATAACTCCGTAATTTATAAACCGATTTGAAAAATTCTGTCTTTGTTTGAAAACATATACTTCCAGATTGGTCTCGTTGTCACAAAATCCAGTTCTGATGGGATCCTGGTGAAATCGAGGGAACTCTTCAAATTTTATAAGCAAAATTGAAACTATTTGGCTACTGATTTGAAGTCGGTTAAAACTTTGTTTTGAAAGTCAATTATTTCATCTCAGGATCACCCTACGCTCTTTGTAATACGCGTATAAAGCCGCTTCGGCTAGTATAAAATATAATCGTATAGTTCAAGCTGGTCTAGATTTACAGACATTGACTAAAATAAAAGTCCAATACCGTATTCCTTTTAACTTAGATATTTAACAATACCAAATGCCAATTAATAACAATTCTAATCTTTAGTGAAAAATGCTAATGTCATTGAAATCTGAACTGGAAATCTCAAACATATTCAACAATTCTCCCTAATACCTATCGTCCAGTAAATCTCACATAGCCGGCTCAGCAGGACACTAATGCCGCAAGAGAAGCCAACCTCGGCTAATGCCCTGGGACCTACTAGAATAACCCTGTGTGATAAAAGACACTAAGCGCCAGTATATTTATCTCTAACATATGATATTTCAAAGTGGAATTATGTAGCTCCTGTATTCTGATAAAGCTGGGGAAAGTACGAGTATGAAGTAGAAGAAGTAAGGAAGTAAAAAGACTCCCTGAAGCGGAGTTGAGGAAAACATTGGTATTGTTAAAAATACAAATTAGAATAAAGCTGGATGTTTCGAGAAGTTATTTTTGGTTGTGATCTTAATTAGTGGTTGATGGTACGGAAACTTTAAATGTAGGTAGGTAGGTAGGTAAGAGAAAGAGCTAGGGTGTATGATGATGTTTTTATAATTCTGTTTGGTTTTGTTTTCACGTTTGTGGTAAATACAACGTTTTTTAAGTCAACCTATTCTTCTCCTTCTACTATAATGCTTGTGCATCTCTGATTGCCGATTAACCAAGAAAAAAAAACTAAAATACATAGAAAATAAGTAGGTCATATTAATAAGGAGGTTTGATGTGAGCCTAAGTTCCTAAAAACAGTAAACACAATGTTTGATAATGATAATCTTTCTATGAAGATATGAATCAGCATAAGCACACAAGAACAGACGAAATAAAGAAGACAATCAGTTGTATCTATGGTGCATGTGACTTGAATTCGCAATATCCGCTTAACATCACCCCAGCTGGCCATTGTCCCTCACTATTTGTCACTTGACCTATATTACAAATCCAAATCTCAGCGGCAATAACAAACAACCGTTTCCACACCCGAAACACAGGACTGGCATGTTTGCAGCGTTGCGTAACCCATATAGCATTATCTGACGAGACGACAGTGTACATTCTGTCCCAAAGTGGCAAGCGCTAATAACCCAGAGATAACATAATTATTTCCAACATAACTACTAGTAATGGACACTATTGGTAGATTTTGAATAATCCGTAAAATATTATGTTTACAACAATTGTGTGATAAAGCTTAGTGTTTACCCATTTACCTACCCGATAATATTAGGCGATGCTATATGACATTGCATTTTGTATTATTAGTGAAATTACCCCATTAAACATTGCCACGTTTCTCTGGCAGTCTATATAACAGTGGTGTGTCAGTGTCGCAAGCATTTGTCAGCGGCATCCGAGTCCGCCACACGTGACTAACGGCGTGTCGCCATGTTCCAATGTGTTACGGAAAGCTGGATCAACACCTAGCATCTGACCTCTTGACCTAGGGCTTAATTTAGTTACTGGTTTAAGGTATAGGTTAGAATGATAGCATGTGTTTGGAACATTCCATATTTGATGACATACATTGCCACGTTTCTCCGAGAGTCTATACAACAATGGTGCGTCAGTATCGTAAGCATTTGCCTGCGGCGACCGAGATCTGACCTCTACCTATAGTGATTACCCAAAGGTGTATTTGGCTAATTTAATGATTGTATGTCACACCACACCCTCCACCATCACCGGTAACCACGGGCGGAAAACTCCACTTTCTAGCCAGAGGGAGAAGTGAAATTCTCTACTTACAAGGGCGGTTATATAGAGAACCTCCGATCGCATTTATAGCCCTTGCTTCCTGCTTGGGACATTGCATCAGATTGTTTCAAATTTCGCATCCGGATGATAGCATGTCCCAGTCATTTTCATTTTGAAAGCAGAGACATGAAAGTGGTGTCTCCTGTGACGACATGCTGGGGAAATAAAAGTCAAATCCACCCATCATTCTGTCACAACTTTCAAACACGACTATCGAAACTGAACACTCCAAACTCTCGAGCTTTGTTCACAATTTTAAAAGGTGCAATCCCATGTCAAAACCTCGGAAAGAATAGTGAATATATATCGACCCGTAAATAGTAATCTATTTAAAACACATATCGTAAGTTGGAACCGTTATCTTTTACTTGGTGTTGATCCTCGTCAGCCCAAGCCGCAGTGATCTAATGTTCTAACGTGCAATCGAATGAGCACGCCGTGGGTTTAGCTAAACCGGTGAGGATTCAGCTCTCATGGATTAACTTTATGGAAAGGATACAAATAAGTTCCGCAAGAGAGCTAGTCGTAATAAACTAACGAAAAGGTTTGGATGATTTTCACTAAGAAAACTAAATAAATAAACACTTCAATGTTCAAGGAAAATCTTACCCAAATTGAACCAATCCCATAGCCAGGTCAACGAGGCTTGTGATATGGGTACTAGATGACCATTACACTGAAATAGGTACATAGAAAAATATCCGACACTCAGAAACAAATGTTCATGCTTATAACACAAACATAAGCAAGTCAGCTTCGCAAGGAAGGTCACTGCATTATAGTAATATGTAGTAGTAATAGTTATAAATATGTTTGTTACAATTGGAGCCTTAGAGACTGCGTTAGTTTACACTGTGTTGCAGCCCCCAGTGGTTGCCCGTAAACATGACAGAAAGTTGTTAAGAACAACAGAGTTAACTTACTATCCACTAGGCTGTACCGGTCGTCAATAAATTCAAGAATGTATGATCATTCATTAACGGCCTCCGTAGCCCAGTGGGTAGTGACTCTGCCTACGAAGCTGGAGGTCCCGGGTTCGAATCCCGGTCAGGGCATTTATTTGTGTGTTTATCACGAATATTTGTTCCTGAGTTATGGATGTTATATATGTATATAAGTATCTATATGTATTTATCTATTATATATATTATATCATCGCCTAGTACCTACAACACAAGCCTTATTGAGCTTACCGTGGGCCTAGGTTGATTTGTGTAAGATTGTCCCGTAATATTTATTTATTTATTATTATTTATTATTCATTTGCTCTGAACTCTCCATTTATATTGACGCGCGTGGCGTTTGCTCATGAGAAATGCCTAACCAGTACCAATTCAATGCATTAACTCGGAGAGAGTCCCTTTTGAAAATGGCACTACGTCCCTTGTCACTGGTTTTTAGGGTTCCGTACTCAAAGAGTAAAACGGGACCCTATTACTAAGACTCCGCTGTCCGTCCGTCCGTCCGTCTGTCTGTCACCAGGCTGTATCTCACTGATACCGTCATAGTTCCAGCTGAAATTTTCATAGATGATGTATTTCTGTTGCCGCTATAACAACAAATAGTCAAAACACAGAATAAAATAGTTTTTTATAGATGGCAAGGAACTCTTCGTGCGCAAGTCCGACTCGCACTTGGCCGGTTTTTTTGTGATAAGTTATAGCGAAATAAACTCTAAAGTCGCCGTCAATTGACTTTGCTAACTATGTAAATAAACCACCATACTGAAATTGACATTAAATGTCAATTTCAATACATTGTTTGTTTACATAGTTAGCAAAGTCCATTGACCATTGACTTTAGTTACCAATAGGCCATGAACATGGTTACCAAAAGGCCATTACAAACTTGCTATAGTTGAAGTGAGGCAGCAATATGGCTACTTACATACCTTTTATTCGATCTATAGCGGGTAAAATGTATAACTCCAAGCTCCAAGGAGTAATTTGACCGAAAGCTATGTTAAACTGGGACATGTTTATCAGAATTATGAAATTCGGGAAATGTCGAAAATAGCTATAGTCATACCTATACTTACCTTACCTTACCTTCTAATATTATAATATATTAAATTATCTGGGTAAAGTTGTAAGTGTAGCAGGAAATGGCTTTAAAATAATCGAAACAATGATGCCTGGGGTTTAAGGACTTTTAAGAGTTTTTGCGTGAAGTTGTTGTGACAAATTGCTAGGTGTTGTGCCTAAAAATATTTTTATTTCTGATGCAAAGTGAACTAATCGGGCTTCGCGGTACCAGTGGACATGTGTAAATACAAGCCCAGTTAGTGTCAGTTTAAACTCGTTTAAGTCCATTTGCTAACCCGCACATCAACAATGCGGACAGTCGGACACGTCGCTTCAATTATGCATGGTCGTACGAACCCTTTGTTCCTGATAATATTGAACAAATCCCACAGATAACTGTTAATTTATAATCCTTTTGTTGTGTTTATCGCTTCATACGGGTTGTTAATGGTTAATTTGACGATAATGTTAACGATTGAAATGGCCGTTTTGCTATCGACGTGAATATCTGGATCTATCGGCTTTTGGTGACGCATGGAAAAAATGGGGGTGACGTGAGTTTTTCACGTTGGAAAGCGGAATTTTATTCAATTAAGTTACGTTTTTGTAGGACCTTTCGCAATTTAAAAATATCCCTTTTCAAAATGATGGTAATCGCATAATGTGTTCGTGACATTGTGATATTATGCGAATCTTAAGCCTTCAGCGATAAGGGATCAAAACAGGCGAATACAACGAGGTTTTAATTGCGTGCTTTGCAAATATAATGTTTTTGATTTTTCTTCACTGCTCCAAATAGCGAAATATATTATATCTACTACTACTAGTAGTAGTAGCAGTAAAACTCTTTATTTTACACAATGATAAAGTAAAATTAAGTGCTTAATCAAGAAAAAAATCGAGATACCCGTAGGTTGGTTTGCCACCGACCATAAATAAGGGAGTCAAATTCAAATAAAGTTTAAAATGATATCAAAATTCAGTTTATAAAAAGGATAGCTCCACGTTGCACAAAATCATCCATTATGCAATTCCGAATGCTTTGATAACTGTACTATTTGGTAAGTGCCATCAATGAATGCAAAAGTTCCGCTGATTTCCGTTGCCCCAGAGATGGAATTCAATTTCCTTTTGTGCCCATAGTCAAGATAAGAGACTTATGCAAATATAGCTTGAGATCCTTGAGAGCACTTATGTTTTTATACAATCATGCTACGGCCACGTAATCGGTATTTGGTGAATGTTTTCTGGCATCTCTTTCATTATCTGAACACGAATATTTATAGGAAGCAGATTACATTATAAGATCTTTTGAATTCCAGTGATATTTGATCATAAGGTTTTGACATTGTGGGATTTATGTTCGACATCACATCAGTTAGTATAGAACTTTGAATTATGTAGTTGATTTTTAAAGAACTTTCATATGATGAAATCAAAAATTGGGAGGTCTAAGTTACAAGGTAGGTAATACTATTACCTACTGGGTAATCAAGAGACGAAATCAATTGACGCCAAGTTATAGGTTGAAGATAAGGACTGATGAGAAAGAAAGTCACTAGCGCGATGCTGGCCCTTTATTGATTTGAAGATTTAATAATGGCGACAACTAGAGACAAAAAAAAGTCCCTCACTCTTAACACAGCACATGCTCTGGAGGTTTAGTTACCTTACTCAACACCAGCAACACAATATCTCATACCTACCTACCCAGCAAGTTAGTAATGGTGTCATTGTATTAAAATATCTTATTGCATTCATGTTACAGTAAGCCTCGAACATTAACACTGCAGGGGCATCGATTCATAGGTAGATTGTTTAAGGAAAATGCAGATACTCGTATTTATTAAGCATATAACTGTTCGAATGACAAGAATTTTAAATTAAAGATAATAAACCAGAAGTCGGAACAAAGAGTTCTCTCAAAACTTGCAAGTCTTAAATTGAAAATCGATAGATTTTCATATCCCTAAGGTTGCAGGAAAACCGGCAAGTCAGAGAGCAAATTGATCCATTTCCCTACCCGTTGTTTTCCTTGTTTTTATTGTTTTCACGGGGCAGGGGAGGTAATAGTGCATAAATAGGGGGTTGTGTCCATTAGTACCAGAGGACATGAACCGTGAAGATACGGTTTTACGATGCCAAGTGCAGAACCTTTATTGATCTTGGTAATTAATGCATGGAAACGTTTATTAAATCGTAGCAAAAACTCCATTATGCACTGCCTGCATATGTTATTTGAAAAGATGATAACTAAGAAGTCATATTGAACTGCTTTGAGCCCATCAAACCCGCATAAATGAATTGTAAAATGCATTAACATAATGTCATTCGACACTTAAATATTTGATAATAGAATATCATAAGACATCGCTTCGAAATTCCGAACACACCTTTAGTCTCGCTGACTTTCCCACGTCACTTGTAAGGCACGTCTACACACGGGCCTTGGGGAGCAATAAAACTGACGCACACGGGCCGCTGTCCGACCGAGACGGATAGGGGCATGCTAATGACGGCTGTCGACCTGAGCTGGTCTTCACAACACTACACCTAACCTCTTTCAAGCCAGTCTAAGTCGGAGCTCCAGTTATGCGTTGTTATTACGATTCCCGGCGAAAAGATATACCAGGGATGAGCGGTGGTGTGAAACTGGTTGTGAATGGTTGATATGTCCGGCTCGATATACGGTGAAGACGGGTGAGACTTTTAGGGAAAAGGGACTACTGAATTGAACAGGATTAGGGAGTCCACTAGTTTCCCATGGCGCTTGGAGTTTTGGTATCAACTGCGGACGCTTGAGAAAGGATTGTCTAACTCTGCATGCACAACCGAATAGATTGAATCACTTTGAGGATTACTTGTATCGTACTGGTACAATACAATTTGAGCCGAAATGGTAGCCACCGTTGGTTATGAATAAATCAGTAGTTTGGATATGTTACGATTGTTCAAATCTTAGATTCCATAGTCTGCTCTAACTCTTACATTAATTGAAAAATAGTTAAGCTGACTCGAGGACAAACTATCTGCAATGGTATTAGAATCGTCGTAGTCGTAAATCTTATAAATAAATACCTCAATTAAATACCTAAGTAAATGAAGTCGGTCGATTGCGTAACGTTTTTTTACGAACGAGCTCTTAATGGTATTTTTGACATCATTATAGGTAAATAGGGAAAAGGAGGAGGGGAAGTGGTCTCGGGCGTTCAACGAGAATAAATGTTAATATTAATATTGATATTTAGTGTCGGTGAGTGGCTACGACCTCAATCAATTCCTAGTCCACACCTCCAAGCGGTCCCTCCTGGTAACTGTGGTGCATTCCTGTTGAATCAAGGCTCAGCAGCAATGTGCCTTAGACCAACGTGGCAGGAAGAACTCACCAAGACGCACTGGCCAGCGTGGTGTTTTATGGCTTTTCGATACCTTCGAAATATAATATTATATGAATTACGCCCAAAAAACTCGGCCCTCAGTCCCCGGCGGCCCCACCATCCTTGGCCACGGTGGCAGCTATAGTAATGGTGGGGCAGAGGGTGCTGAGAGTCCCCGGCAGAGATCCAGCCGCCAATCTATGAACACGGTGACCCTGGCTACGTTTAATACAAGGACACTGAAAGATGATGATCGGCTTTGCGAACTTTTAGAAGAAGTAGAGAAAATAAATTGGGATGTTATTGGTCTGTCTAAGGTTAGGCGAAAAGGAGAAGACCTCGTAACACTGCCAAACGGTGACCTATTTCACCACAGGGGGGATGACGACAAAGCTTATGGCGGAGTTGGATTCCTTGTGAACAGAAAGCTTTCTTCTGATGTGCTAAATGTAGCAAGCGTATTGTCACGGATCTGTTACATTATCTTGAAGCTAAACAAAATATATGCTATTAAAATTACACAAGTCTACGCACCAACATCAGGTTACTCAGATGAAGCAGTTGAGACTTTTTACGAAGAAACCCAGAAGGCCCGGGACGATAATCCTTGCCATTACTCGATCATCATGGGGGATTTCAATGCTAAACTCGGCTCTGCATTGGCTAATGAAGGATCTGTTGGCCAATATGGGCTAGGAGTGTGAAACTCCCGCGGCCAAACACTAGTCAACTTCATGGAACATCACAAACTTTTCGCCTTAAACACTTTCTTCAAAAAACGACCCGCAAGAAAGTGGACTTGGATCAACCCAGACGGTCGAACAAAAAATGAAATCGACTTCATATTAAGCGCAGACAAGAATATTGTCACAGACATCTCAGTCTTGAGCCGTTTTAAAACCTGCAGCGATCACCGGTTAGTGAGAGCAACATTACGATTTAACCTCGTTAAGGAAAGAAGGAAGATGATAACATTACATAAGAGGAAGTATGAGAATACCGATTACATATTTTTACAAAAATAATTCCAGTTAGAACTTAAGAACAGGTTTGAAGGTCTAAAAGAAAGCAATCTAGATGTGGACGCGCTGAACGATGATATCTGCAGTATAATTCGGGGAACAGTTAAAAAACACATAAGTCGCAATGAACCGATCGAAAAGAAACTATCGCCCAGTACTTTAGCCCTTATGGAGACTAGAAGAAAACTTAAACTGAGAACAAATGCCGATCAAAAAGAAACACATAGAATTAATAAAATAATAAACAAAGCAATAAGATCAGATCTCAGAAGATACAATACAAAACTTATTACAGAAAGTATTTAGGAGAAAATTAAATAAAAACAGGCACCAAATTTTTAAACTTAAGGATGAACATGGGAATCTCACAACAGACCGAAATCGCATAAAAACAATAGTGCAACACTATACGCATCAACAACCGCGGAACCTGAGTCACGAGCCGCGACCGACCCAAGAGCTGACAGTACTCCAGGGCTTACAGAGCAGTCTTTACCGGCTATCATCCGGGAAGAGATTGCGTTTGCTCTGAGACACATGAAAAGGGGGAAGGCAGCTGGTGAGGATGGTATTTACGTGGAAATGCTAATGGCAGGTGGTATTCCCGTACTGGACATGTTGTTAGAGCTGTTCAATAGAGTTCTCTGCAATGGTCTTACGCCCAAGGCATGGCAAAATGCTACTGTAACCATCCTTCACAAAAAAGGGGATAAGGCTTTGTTAGGGAACTACCGGCCAATCAGTCTCTTGTCACAAATTTACAAACTGCTCGCTAAAGTCCTGTGCAATCGATTGTCCCGCCAATTGTATAAGAACCAGTCTGTCAAACAAGCCGGCTTCCGGAGCGGATATTCAACAATAGACCACATCCACACGGTCAAGCAAGTGATGGAGAAGTGCAGAGAGTATAGCCAGCCTCTGTGTTTTCCCTTGTCGACTACGAGAAGGCTTTTGACAGTGTCGAACACTGGGCTGTGTTCCATTCTCTCCATCGCTGCGGCATTGACAGTAGATACGTTGATATTCTCCGGGAGCTATACAGGTGCTCACGCACCCATCACCCATGTAAGTGCGTATGCACGAATTCACCAACCCCGTGCCTTAAAATCGGGGGGTGCACCAAGGAGATACCCTTTCACCCAAGCTCTTCACAAGCGTCTTAGAAGACATAATGAAGACTCTTAACTGGAGTGAAAGGGGTATCATTATTAATGGTACGAAATTATCGCACTTGAGGTTCGCAGATGATCTCATCCTCCTAGCTGAGAACGTTGCAGACCTAAGAGATATACTTGACGAGCTCCATGTAGCATCTCTAAATGTGGGCCTCAAGATGAACATGTCCAAGACCAAGATCATGGCAAATCATCCACTCAACATACCAAATGTTACTGTTGGTGGTTCTCACGTGGAACTTGTGGATGATTATATATATCTTGGACAGTGTTTATCTTTTGGCCAGGAGAGCCAGGGGAAAAAAGGTCGCTCGACGAATCCAGCTAGGATGGGCTGCGTTCAGTAACCTGGCGAATGTCCTAAAGTCCAAAATCCCACAGTGCCTTAAGACAAAGGTATTTAACCAATGTGTCTTGCCTACCCTTACTTACGGAACGGAAACTTGGGCACTCACCAAGCTGCACAAAATTAACGTGGCGCAGAGAGCCATGGAGCGAGCCATGTTAGGCATCTCCCTTGTAGATCGTGTCGCTGAACGAAAGTAGCGGACGTCGGCAAACGAATCACACACTTAAAGTGGAGGTGGGCGGGACACTTGGCGAGGAATAACGATGGGAGATGGACAAAACGGGTTACTGAATGGTGGCCAAGGTCATCGAAACGGTCAGCGGGCAGACCACCAGCCCGATGGACCGATGATATCTGCCGAACAGGAAGCAAACAGTGGATGAGATTAGGATCGGGGAGAGTGGCGTAATAAAGAAGAGGCCTATACTCAACAGTGGGTGGATACGGGCTGAATAGATAGATAGATAGATAAGTAAATAAATAATTTATTTATTTGGCATTTTACAAAATCAAGATATAGCAAAATTTTGAACGATATGACCAATGACTCTGATCTTCAATGACACATGAGCATTTTTTGAGTAACAATCTCATTAAAAGTGACATACCTATTCGTTACTTCGAAGTATTTTACAATACCTAAGAAGTGATAGCATATTGAAGGCTAAAAATAAAAATAAAAGGTTTTGTAACGTTCTATGATCACCACAATGTCCATAACCAACGTCTAGATTTCCCCGGTCATGCAAATCAAAGAAGAACCGCATACCACAACTCCACTATTACCTGCCATTGTCTCAGCATTCTCATAGCTCAAAGCGAAGTCAAACTAATTCATATTGCCGGCAAAACAATTATATTGGCGGCGAAGCTGAGCTATTAAACTTTGACTCTGCCAGTTGAGGTAGCATGTTCGACTCCATCAGATATTTCGTTTAACAATAACGGCTTTGGTTTCCAATTGTTCAATTGCAATTTGTAGGAGGGTTCGGAATGTTTCATTAGTGGAATATAGTCGTTATTCGGGCGCCCATTTTGTGGTAATTTTGCTGATGAAATGTTTGACGGGGTATGGTTAAGTTGGGTCGAATATTGCTGCAAGTTTCATAACTAATTCTAAGAGTCCAGAGAGTGCTACGTTCTTTTATGATTAGGTTTAGATCTTATATGAAGTTCAAAATAAACCAACTTATACAAGAGTATAATAATAATAATCATTTATTCATAGGCGAAACGTTACCGAAATACAAATTACGGAAGATAATTAAAAATATTAAACTAAAACGTAAAATTATTATAGAAAGGTCAGAGTAAACAAGTACAGCGTCATTTCCGATTCTCGTCGTAAGGAGCATGTTCATAGGGGTCCCAAACTGATGCCACTGTTACTTGATAGGTAAGTAGATATTATACCCACTGTTTTAAATTCAGGCATAGGACAGTGTGTATTATCAAAAATTACTGGCCAGACGTTATTATCCTAGGAAAAATCTTAACAGCGCGATTCAGGAATCGACGCGAACGGTACAGCGTCATCTAGCGGAAAATTTTACAAACGTATGTACTTTTATGCTTTCAGAATTGATACTCATCTGGACATTGCTTATCTTACTATATTACCCACATTATTTAATAATCTAAGTCGCAATAGTGCCCGTATTAGCCATACAAACCATGCCAGTAAGTGACCCACATTTATGGACACTGTTTAATTTTACTTGCCGATGACTGCGATGATAAGTATGTGAATATTCACATACACGTATACACGTTATAGTTATCTTTAGGAATTAATTTGTCAGAACGCATACCTAGTCGGGCGGGGTCGGGTGGTCGTAGTAGTGGTGGCGTCTAGGAAGACACCATCATCATTATAGTTAGAAGAAAATGTGTTTACATCCCAAACAAACAGGCATTATTTGCCCTTGTACGAGTATATTGAATTCATCGTATGTTTGAGCAATGCAATTATACTAAGTATTATGTATATTGTATAAGATTGATGCGCGTTTTTAAAAGACCCATTAATCTTAATATTAGAACGTTAAAGTCCCAAACTAGACCTCATCAAAGTAAAACTCAAGGAAGAAACTTAGCTGAAGTCTAAATCGGTATAAGAACCCAATAGCGACGCCCACGCTCCAAGAGTATCTCGAAAGGGGTCAAAAATATTTCCAAAAGCCATTAAAAAGTTAGTTCAACGGAAGTTTTAGATTCAGTATTCATCGGCGTCGATAAGATCTAACGGCTCCAAATTACTAGGACCTATGGAGGACGTCAGTGAGACAATAGACAGCAGATGTCCGAGTACAAAGGCGGGATATTAGGGTAAAAACGTCGATAGTGACTGGATAACATCAATTACTCCAGCACTCGGTCTTTTGTTCCGAGTCTGGTATTCACAACTCGAACCTAACCAGTTTCAACTTGTTCGCTTGCAGGAACCAGTATAGGTCTGGCCTCTTATTGCATTCAGTTGCTTAGTGCGAATATTTTTTCTAGAACGTATTCACTTGTCTTTGTACTCGTACCCTTGGTACCATGAGATGTGAATTCGTTTGAACCTTTAATTTAAACCTTGCTAGGTAGGTACTATGACAATAGATACGAGTACACTATTCGAGTAAAGTATTTGTTAAACATGGCCTTTCCATTTCGAAAGGTTTGTCGCACGTGGCTAAACTTTACAGGGCTTTGAAGGACCTATCTTAAGATAAGATCCGCTATAGGAAAATTATTCTCAGTTATACTAGTTAAATCTTCATCGTGAAGACATACATACTGGTCTATTCATTGGATGAGATACTGGTCTATTCATTGGATGAGTCGAGTCGAGGTTGTGAATTGCAAAGCACCGGGCTTTAAGTTCAAACCGTTCCTATCTTATTTAAGTAACTGCTTGCAGTTAATATTTCAACGTCAGTTGTGTTAATGTCATCAGTAACGGATGTGGAAGGGTTTATTTGTGTTTGCGATCATTATTGCTTGCGTGAGTTAATAAGTATACCGTCGAGGATATTGCTAAAGTGTATTTTTTTTTACAACTTATATAATTTTCAAATAAAAGGGAAATTGAAAAAAAATGTATTTCTGAGTAGGATTCGAACTTAATACATTCTGGCATACGCGGCTCTTCGCTCTAGCCAACTGAGCTATCGGCAATATCTGTTTTATTCGTTCTCTGTAACATATCGTTTAATTTGTGTATATTGTTTATAAATAAGGGTAATGCCCAACTGCAGATCAGATTTTTTAAATTCTCTCACTAATTTATAGAATGATATTATCTTCATCAGTTTTTAATGCACCCGTGGCTGGGTGCGAGGGCATTAAGTATATTCTTAGTACACCTAATTCACCTCAGGGGAATTAAGTTGACTTATATCATCTTGCGAATTTGACAAGTGAATTGATTCTACTTTTATTAATAATTAATAAATCATCCTATATACGTGCCACTGCTGGTCAAAAGTCTCCACTCATAGATGAGAGGGAACGGGCAGTAACCCCCACGCCGGCCCAGTGTGGGTTGGGGACTTCACATACACCTTTGAATTTCTTCATAGATGCAGGTTTCCTCACAGTGTTTTTCCTTCACCAATTAATGATTTAACTTTTAGTGAACTTTATTCTCCCAGGTGAATTAAGTTAATTTCAGGATGGATTAACACAAATTATACCGACAGATTGTCTGGCAAACTGAAATAGCGCTGACTTTTACAACCGAGTCTGATGCCTATTGTAGGTACCTACTTAATTAAACTAGGTACTACTACTTATCGCAAATTAATTATAACATGCAGATGCATGTATACATGCGTATACAGCTAAACAAATATAATGGTCAACAGTACGTCTGCAGAAAAGGTAATATTGGGTCTATAAACAAAATGGACGCTGCAAATACAGTCTAATTTGTGTTTTAACGGACTAATGGCGCCGAGCAAACACAAGCTGTAAACGTGGCTAATTTAGTTAATCGTAACACCTCATATATTTGTACAACGTTTCATTGAAAAGCAAACCTAACAACACATTAAATTAGGTTTACATCTCGGCATTACAAAATACAAATACGATATTGGCGAAGTAAGAGGTCCAGTATTATTTAAATGATAAAAACTGTTTGAATGAAAAACAATGAAGGTAGGCCTTCATATATGATTAAGTTTAAATCTCAACGCATCGCAAAAGCAAATACGAGGTTGGTAAAGTAAGACGGTCGTTCTTTAACTGCAAATGGACCTCGTATATTTTTCCACCGCTTTATCGAAAAACAAACCTAACTACTATACAGTGTGTAACTATAATACGGGCGATAAATTAAACCAGACATAAAACTCATTATTGTAATCATTAATTAAGATGTTTTTTTAAGTTTCACTTATATGTGACCACATAATTCATTTTTGAAATTTTTATCAGCAGCAATGTACTGTAAACATGTATGACATTACATACGCAATATGAGCTTTTGAAAGTAACTAACTGTCAACGAGCGTTTAACGCGAGTGTGTTTGCATTACATTGCGGGCCGAATTATTTTGTATGGATAAAATTTTAATTGGAATTCTAAGTAAAAGTTATCTAATTACATTTCTTATGTCCTATACTAATCAGCTAATCACCGTTAAGAGATTCGCCCGTATTCAATTTACATACTGTATAAATTTAAGTTCCAATCTCAACTCAGTAAAAAAGTTGAATACTAGGTTGTCAAAGTAAGTGGCCGTTATTTACTTAGGCGGATTTGCTCACTGATTCTCATTATGATAAACGTGGTTTTAATTTACTTAATCAATTGGTAGGTTACCTTTGCCAGCATACCCGTTAACTACAAAACTAAAAGCTTACAAAAGTAAGCAAAAATCTTTTTTGTATTCATTGAGTTTTTACACTTTCTGTTTCGAAGTAGAGTGTCGAGTAGTTAAAGGAGTTTCTGATTTTATTTTAATTTAGACGACAAAAAGTACCTAAAACCAACCATTACCGACATATAATGTTTATTGTTATCTTCAAGTAGTGTTTATTGTTATCTTCAAGTAGGTTTGTAAAACAATTACGCATAAACAATAGAACAAACAGTAGTTAGCTAACTACTCCTGCTGGTCGATCACGTAACCGGTAACGCATTGTACGCACGTTAGGTTAATCTAAATGTCAAATTTTATATGGAAAAACTACTGCATCTGTACCGCGCTGCGTCCGCGTATGCGTGTAACTCTGCGTATACGCGTTGACGTGTCGTAGGTATTCGTATGCGTCGCGTCTTCTTCATACAATTAGCTGCGTTCACAACGTCGGTGGTCTTATTACGTCCGCAGTGGACGACGACGTTTCAGTGGTTGCTCGCAAGTGGTCACGTGGTCAATCGTCTTTTTCTTTATTGAATCTCGCCTTTTTTTATGTGACGCTGTGACACGACCTGACGCTGCAACGGTTCGAAATAACTAAAGACGCGAAACAAAGCGTTTGAACGTACGACGTCAAGACGCCAACGTCGTCGTGTGAAAAAGACCACAACAGTACACCTCTTTAGTAAGCATTGTGATGCAGCGGACGGCGTGACGCTTAATATGCCGCTTCGACCAGCAAGTGATCTATTGTGGCAGCCCTTGTTTTAGAGTTCATCGTTAAGTCCCGTTGCCTCCAGGAAATTCCAGATTCTTTGGGCGGTGATATGTTGTACTTCTTGTGGGTGCATTATGTGCCGCCCTAGGTAGGTACTTCTTTTATGCATGAGTGGTCCGCAGGAGCAGAGAATGTGCATTGCAGTCTCCTCTGTCTCCTGGCAGAACCTGCAAGTTGTGTCCTGCTTCATACCCATTTGAAACAGGTGTTTGTTCAATTTGCAATGTCCTGTCAGGATTCTTGTCACTGCGCAGGTTTTGTGCCTTTTGAATTGTAATAACTCTTTAGACAGCTTACTATTGAACCCTTCGATCAGGGCTTTAGCTTGTTTTTGTCCTTTGGTGAACTTCCACAGCTTGATTGCCTCTGATTTTTCCGCTTTGTTTAGCAGAAAATATGCTTTCCGTTTTGTGATGCCACAGAACGGTTCCGGGCCGACTAGGGCCGTGTCTGCGCCCTGCCTTGCAAGTTCATCTGCTCTTTCGTTTCCTACAATGTCGGAGTGCCCTGGTACCCATCTAAGTATGACTTTGTTGGAGTTCGCCAGGATGTTTAGATTATTTTTACAATTCTGGACTAGTTTAGAGTAGGACTCTAGTGATTCTAGTGCCAGCAGAGCAGCTTGGCTGTCCGAGTTGATGTAGATATGTTGGTTCCTTAGGTTTTTTTCAAGATTGATCTCCACGCATTTATTTAATGCGAAGAGTTCAGCCTGAAAGATTGAGGCCTCCTTCCCCATGCTGACGCTAGCTTTGAACTTTGGCCTCTCACCGTAGATACCACATCCAACATCATCACCTTTTTTTGATCCATCTGTATACCAAATGTGGCTTCCCTCCTTGAAGTCCATTTGGTCATTTGTCCATTTGTCTCTCGGAGGTATTTCCACTGTATACAGTCTAGTGAATTTGCATTCCACGTATGTGTCGTCAGTGGGCATGCTTAGGTTTTTGTTATCAAAAACAAGGGCCTCAAGTTTGCTTAGCGCTTGAGAGCGCCATTTTGGCCTTGTTAGTGTGCATATCCTGTAGATGCACTGCTTCGCCTCCTTTTGCACTTGCAGGTGGAGTGGCGTTAGATCGAGCAGTGCATCCAAGGCTGCCCCCGGTGTTGAGCATAAAGCTCCTGTTGCTGTGAAGCAAGCTGTACGCTGAAGACTGCTTAACTTTGTGATGGCTGTCTTTTGGTGGACTTTGTTACACCAGACTGCAGAGGCGTATGTGATTATCGGCCTCACTACGGCTGTTTAAAGCCACAAAGCAATTTTGGGTCTTATGCCCCATCTTGCTCCTGCCATTCGACAGCAAGTCCACATGGCCATTTTTGCCTTTTGTATTGTGTTATTCAAATGAGCGTTCCAAGTTAGCCTTTGGTCAAAGGTAGGAGACCCTATCCTAAACTCTCAATAAAGTTTAACTTAAGTATATATGTACCGATACAACTCCGCCAAGTTGATGGAATACCCAAACAGTTCGCATTCCGTAACAACCTCTCTCGGGTTATTTTTATTTCAGGTTTCGCGAGCACAAACCTACTTTTGGTTGTAAATAATAACCGAGTTGCCTCTTCCGTGTGTCAAATTTGTCGGTCCCCGGTGAGCGATTGTCCCGCATTTTAAAGTACCTTAGAACTAAGGCTCTGGGATAATTTTCGGAAAATACTGACCTTTTTTTAACATATTTGTTAGTTTTCCAAGGTTAAGAGCGAATGAAAGAAAATGTTCAGAGTTAAGCAAAAGATAGGCTAATAATTCCTACTGTCATAGTAACTCCATCGCAATCTACAAATAGCCATTATTGCCCGACTACTGCAGAGCCGAAGGGAAGGGATATGTTTTTAGCAGTCTATGTTTGTATCTACGTGTGTTAGCACCGTAGCGATTAAGATACTGAACCGATTTTAATAAATGAGGTATCAATCGGTTCGAAATAATGCTCCGGGTGACGTGACACAAGATACCTTTTATATGAAAAATCAAGTTTTTTTTTAGTTACTTTTCCGTAGTCGGGATACGGTTTTTTTATTTTTTTTTTCTAGTTTTAGTTTCGGGGATGAGCTGTCTAGGTAAATTAAGTTTACGGCAATATAAACGGCTGTAATTTTATCAGCTTAGGTAACTATATCGTTGCCCAAAGCAACACTTATTTGCGTTAACTCGATTGTCAAAGCCGATACAAAATACATTAACCTTTCGTATGCCAAAGGGGTAGTTTATGAATGTATTTATTTATTTGGTGAACAAAAAGAGATACCTACATAATGACTTAAGACTACATATATATACGACTAAATAGGCATCTAATTTCTCACTAGTTCCCACTGAGACATTTTGCGTGACTTAATGTTACAATCATTTTTTTGTGTAAAACTTAGATGCATGTATGTATATAGATATTACTGTATTTTTCTTCTGTACATCTATGTCTGTTTGTTCTCCAAATAAATAACATAAAAATAAAAAAATACAACTTTCACTATCCCATACAAAAAATACATATAAATCTAAGCAACAATACATATACGAATTGTTACGTAATTGACGAGCAGAGATTTCGACATTGATATGGTATAAATCATGAACTCACTAAAAGATTACTCGTAGGTACATATGTATAGGTAGTTCATCTTTAACAGAGAAAAACGATCTGGGATTACGTCCTAAAAATGCCAGCTCTTGCGATATCTCCAACGTCTACCTACCTATGTAAATCTCCTCCACTTGACCTTATAATGGCACTTCCAAAAGGATATCGCAAGCACCTTTTGAGGCACGATCGACTTATATATTGTCATTTCTTGCCAAATTAAAGGATCATAACGCTCCTTTTCGGATCGCTGCGAAAAATCTCTTTCATGTTATTTATGATCAAAAAACCAGCATTCTTTTTACGTGTTTTTCGTCCCGGCTTTTTGGAGACAGGGAGACAGAGAGTTAATAAAACTGAACTGGAAAGAGCACATTACAAATATCATAAATGTGATGATGTGTGTGTGATGCGTGATGTGTGTGTGAGTGTGTGCGACTTTGGATTAAAATGTTTCAGAATCATTACATAGTATAAAACAAAGTCGCTTCCCGCTGTCTGTCTGTCTGTCCCTATGTATGCTTAGATCTTTAAAACTACGCAACGAATTTAGATGCGGTTTTTTTAATAGATAGAGTGATTCAAGAGGAAGGTTTATATGTATAATAAATGCATGTATTATATATGTATTATACATATAAACCCGTGCGAAGCCGGGGCGGGTCGCTAGTAATATTTAAAATTGAATTAGACAATGTTAAATAACTGACGATCACAATATAAATTCCTAACATTGATTAAGTGTAATAGTTTTCAGGCTGGATGCGGGTGGCGCAGGACCGGTCATTTTGGCACTCTTTGGGGGAGGCCTATGTCCAGCAGTGGACGCCTTTCGGCTGATATGATGATGAATAGTTTTCAGTGAGATAAATAAATCATATCATATAATATAGGCATTAAAACTATGTACAAAATCGTTTGGTACGGAATTATAAGTAAGAAAACCTTTTAGATATCTTAGTCTCTGTGAAATTGTCATAAAATCAACATTCTTCAGACCTGTCCTTACATTTCAACCTCATATTCGAGGCGTACACACGCTGATTCATGGTAAATACATATATATTACGTCAAATGTATAAAATGATGGGGAAAAAAGTGTTTAATTTGGGCCCCTCTTTTATTTACAATCATCTCAAAAATAGCTTAACTATACACGAGTAGGTACAGTCGACGCCAAAAATATGTTTACACTTTTGCACCTTATTCCATTGTAATAAGGCGAAAACTGTAAACATATTTTTGGCGTCGACTGTACATTGTATTTGTTTTTGTTGGTCACGATATTTTGAAAATACGCTTTCCAGTTGTCAAGTTAATAATTCCATGGAATCAACGTATCGTCATTACGGGAGATTTATTTTATTATATTCTACTTTCAATTTCCTCATTTTACAACCGCTAATGTGATTTTTATCAGAATTTATAGCTTTTCCGCCTTTCATGTTTAAATCGGATTTGTTTTACCGGTGTTTCGCCGTTATGAAATGGTGGAAACGATCAAATAGTTGAATATCGAAATGAAAATTATTGTACGAAAGGCAACATCTGCACTTGGCGTGGTGGAATTTGTATGCGGTATATTGATGTCGCGGGAGTCCGCTGGATGCGGGTGACATAGGGACCGGTCACTTTGGCATTCTTTGGGGGAGGCCTATGTCCAGCAGTGGACGTCTTTTGGCTGAAATGATGATGATGATGATGATGATATTGATGTCACATAGTATATTTGTGCAGTATTATATAGCGCGAACGCGGGGTGGGTACGCACTCAATAAATAGGAATGTTTTTATAGTTAGAATATAAACGCTATTAAAAATTATTACGATTATCAATAGAAATTTGGATAAAATATATGTACAATTTTGGAACACCGCGAATTTAAGTAGATGGAATACGGATATTTAGTCATTATTCAACTAAGTACCTTACCTATTTATTTACTAACATTCTGTAACAGTCGCTAAAAGTTGTGTTTGTATAGGTAAGTAGGTATTTATTGTTTAATAATGTGTGTTAGTGTATTAATTGAACAAATTTCTCTTTCTTTCTTTATATTATTTACAAAATTAACTGCTTTTGATTGATTGGTAGCCTCTTTTTATTGAAAATCGATACGATTCCATCTAATGTGTAATTTTAAACTACAACAGAACTATGTACGAGTAGGCTGCCCGTGCAGCTCCACATGGGACTCTTATGTACATACTTATTGCAAAGACCGCAGGCAAACTCGAACGTTATGTTTACCTTGAAAGTTCATTCTATGTATAAACGGGTGAAATCTTTTTTAAATAAATAAATGCGGACGCCTCTTTTCAACACATTTTAATAGAACAAGATCTTAGTCAAACGAGCAGTGCTCTTAGGGTAAATCCGTAATGAAGATCTTAACTCCGTATTCCAAACTCTTAAATTAACGTAGTTCGGACACCTTAGTAATAGACAGGTGGAATCTCTCACCCTACCATCCCCCTCAAAGGGGGAGGTACAGAACTAATACCCGTCCGATATACCCAGTGTTTGCTTTGTCTTTGTATGGGAGACTGGCTCTGGTAAGTGTGAAGCCAAGTGGAATCTCTGTCACAACATAGTTCTAGTTTGTGGATGTAAGAGCAAGGAGCAAGGACCGTATTTCACTAACTACGGTACGATATTTAATTCGTGGACTCTTGCAAAAATGTCGGTTAAAACATATACTAGGTATATGGTTTGGTTCACAAATGGTCTAAATTAAACGACATTATATATAGTTTATAAACTAACGAAAGATAATGCGTTAAATGGTGAACGGTTTTGACAGTTCTCAATTTTACGTCAGTTTATAATATCGCGAGTTAGATTATAAACTGACGGTGTCCACAATCGAACGGTGACTTATATATCAAAGCAGTAACAAACGACTCCTTTGTTTTTAATTTTCACATCAAAACGCCACCATTCATCCAAACAGAGTTTGCGGCGGATAAATGACAGCTGTCAGACAGCAAACATAATCTGTCATGGCGCCGTTTACCGAGTCTAGACCGAGTTGATGACGCGTTATTTGTTATTCATGCGAATCGATTTTACATCTAACACCAAGCAATTCGTATTGAGTGACTAGTAATAAATAAACTAAGTTACTTTTTAATGTCTACATGAAATGTTTTATCAGTTTCAAGCAGAGTGTATTGATCAACACACAAAACGAAAAACTAATGGATCATGGATGTCAAATGAATGTGCCTAAGTTGAAGGAGAGTCACTTATCAACTTTTGAGATGTCACCACTTACTAAAGGTTAATGCTAGCAAAGAAGACTGCTAGTTTTTACCCAAACTATGTTGTACTACTAGCTGTACACAAAAAATATTTTTTCATATATTTATGTAATCATTTATTGTAAAACTCAAACAAAGAACAAATATTATATAGTAAACTACTTAAGGATAAACTAATCTAAATTAACGAAATAAAATATATTTACAAATAAAAAAATTGCCTCAAACTCAGACCCCGGAGGCAGGATGCCCAGAAGGCTGGCAGCATTGCCGCGCTGGATGGCGTCTGGTCACCTGTCGCGTCGACAAGACGCTTTGCCAGCTCTTTTAAAGAGCTAAGATCACCTGGTCCCCACGGCCCTAGCGTTTGACATATATTGACTAGAGACACTGATTATTGTTAAAATACTTTTTCATTTTCATCATCCGTAGTGTCACTTATCTTTTAAATATGCGTACAAAACGCGAGACTGAATGAAGCTACTAAATAAAATAAAACACAGCGAATTTAATTTTCTACGTTTCTTTCATTGTGATGAAGAAAAACTTCACCTAAGTTTCAAAATTTAAATTCAAAATTATATAATTATTATCCTAGGCATCAAGAGCTATTTTCAAATTGAAATTATTTATTTCAAATCAATGTCCATATCATGTTAGTAACAATAAAAACTTATAAAACTGTGTTATACATATGTTTTGTATGTTTGCTCTCATAAAATATATAACCTGTTGAATCTGAACGTACATTGCTAGTCCTTGCCTTATTCTTACCGTGGTTATTTTAGGAAATAATTGTACTGATACCCATACCTACTTATGTGTTAATATAATTAATCAATTGCATTATACGTCTAAGAATTACGATGTACGATAGCTATGTGCGCCGTAGAACCCGGGAGTGTACAAAAAAAATGATTTTTTTATAATTTCTAAAATCTTTAGTCACCGAAAAAAATCAATATCACTATCGAACCTGCTTATCAAATTTCACGACAATCGATTGAGAAATGCTACCTTTAGAGGAGAACAGCCGGATATACGAAATAATTGTAGACCAAGCTGAAACGAAGAACTTCATACGCCTGTTTAGCCCGCCCGTTCAACAAAACATTTTCATTGTACATAAACTTTTTCATCATATTCAGGGGTATCAATATCAGTGGCACGACATTATTGCACTTGAGGTTCGCAGATGATCTCATCCTCCTAGCTGAGAACGTTGCAGACGTAAGAGATATGCTCAACGAGCGGCTCCATGTAGAATCTGTCGCGAACGCCCTCTACTTATATAGGAAACTAACTGGTACAAATACAGTTAGACTGCGCAAAATTAGAGGGCGCCGCGAAAGGTTCATATATGAATATAGGAAGGAAAATTTGAATCTTACCTTAATCATCCAACGCAGTCCACGGATATCTGCTTCGCTTTTCTACACGATGATGCTCGCTCACACGCTCGCATGTACCACCAGGCTTCTTCAACGGAACAAACGCTTAAATACTCCAAAGGCTACCACTTTAGTCTACCCATAGTCACAAATATATCATAACCTTGCCAGTGCAAATAATCTCTTAAGGCGTCACTACACGTTCCGACCCCGAGTTAAAGTCTTCGCGATATCAACTGCCAGATGTCGCGACAGCATCTCTAAATGTGGGCCTCAAGATGAACATGTCCAAGACTAAAATCATGGCAAATAATTCACTCAACATACCAAATGTTACTGTTGGTGGTTCTCACGTAGTAATCTGATACTGAAATTATATATTGTACGAGTATACTGATTTGAAAAAAATTATACCTCGCCAAGTTTTTTACGCCGGTTCTTCTCGAGGCAGAGGTTTTCTTTCCAAACCGGTGATAGTTTATCGACATTCATAGGTGCATGTAATATGCCTAAATTGAAGAATAAATCACTTTGACGTTGAATGAATGTGGCGCAAAAAGCTATGGAGCGAGCCATGTTAGGCGCCGAACGAAAGTAGCGGACGTCGGCAAACGAACTACACACTTAAAGTGGGGGTGTGGTCGGGACACTTGGCGAGGAGAAACGATGGGAGATGGACAAAACGGGTTACTGAATGGTGGCCAAGGTCATCGAAACGGTCTGCGGGCAGACCACCAGCCCGATGAACCGATGATATCTGCCGAACAGGAAGAAAACAGTGGATAAGATTAGCACAGGACCGGGGAGAGTGGCGTAATAAAGAAGAAGCCTATAATTATACTCAACAGTGGGAAGATACGGGCTGGATAGATAGATAGATAAACTTTTTTAAAGCTGCTGCCTACCAGTGGCGGCGCGTGAATAAAAGTGAAAGGCGAAGATGGCGCCACCATCATGTAAACATTGAGCTCCCGTTAATAATGTTCGAAAAATAATAAAAGTGCTTAATTTTAGGTTGTTATCCAATAAGAGTGACTGGCAGAACTAGATGTATAAGTGACATTGAAGACAGTGAATAAAATACAGTGAAAAAACATATAAACTGCAAGTACATTTACCTCACATATAGGTACATCCCAGTGAAGTGAAACACACTCTGTTTAAAACACTCAAAAACACAGGAGTAAACACATGATACCTAATTTAACATACTCGTATGGTTAATTACTGCAAATCACAAATCATCATAAAATTCCATCGAACTGAATTCTACGTTACCGAGTTAAAACTGAACTAAAGTGCAGATACACACTACCCGATTTTAAATTGTGTATCTAATCATCACTAACGACGGTCGTCTTAAAAATACTTGTTTGGCATACACTCGCATGTATGCATAACTAGACACCAAATTTCAATCGCTTACGTCAGAACCGTAGTGGCACAGTGGTTTAACTGGTAAGGCTGTACATGCGCAACGCTAATGCCCCAAGTTCGAGTCTTCGCCAGGATTGACTTTTTGTTTTTTGTTTTGCGGTTAATAATTTTGTTTTGTCGCTTGCGATCAAAGTCCGTATTATATTATTAATCAAATCTACATGCGAACATATTTCTCGGACTGATTCCCAACATTGAAAATGGAAAAAGGCAAAGATCTGAGGAAAAAGGTGCTACTTACGAGTAGAACACGCAAAAACACAGGGGATGAAAATCAAATAGCACATAGCGATGAGGAGGGTCTTCATGACCATTTAAAATGTTTAAAAAAAATTAATGAGAATGATAAAACTATTCAAAAACTAAAAGCTGAGCTTCAAACGTTACGAGCAAAAGTAAACACCGTATCAAGAGCAGAAATAAATAATTGCGAAGAAATTTCTAATGAAAATAGATTACTAAAGGAGCTCCTGCGTAAAAAGGAAGAAGAATGCCGCAGTTTAGAGACGAGATTATTGCAAAGTGAGAATAGTAACATCAGTAACAATGATCACGAAGATCTTCAAATCTTGACACCATTGAAAAGTAAAATTGAAAAAAGGGAAAAAGAAAACCTTGCGCTAGTCATGAGAATCGAAGAAATAGAAAATGAAAATATCCAACTATGTACTATGTTAAAAACAAACGACCCTGGTTTCTCTGGGAAAAACCTTAACTGCTATATGGAAAAATTAAAAGACTTGGAATTTAAATACACGGAATCCAAAAAGAAAATTAAAAAACTTTCAATGCGCCTAAGCAAAATTTTAAAAGATTATCAAAATATGAATGACGGGTACACGACATTGAAAAATCAGCAAATTTCTTTGAAGTACATACAAAAAACAGTGACTGAAATAAAGAAAAATACACTAGAATTAAAAGAATTTAAATATGAAGCGAAACGGAATCCGGCTGATATTAGCAGCCAAGAAAACGCCGGGGTACGACCTCCGAATGATACAGTACCTATAAATTGCATGGAAATAGGCTCAACAATGTCAACGCAAGGAAGACATGCAGAAATCAAATCTAAGCCAAATCTACTACTAGTCTCAGATTTTCACGGGTCGGACGTCATCTCAATACTATCCAAACTACGTCGTAAGGACTATAACTTCGAGGCTGACATCATCTTCTCTGCTACTACAGATCGGGTACTCCATGATATTACTGAAAAAACTAAACACTTTACGAAAAAGGACTGTGTAGTGATTATGTGCGGTGGTAGCGATTTTAATATCAACTCTCCGGGCAAAATAATTAAATGCATTGAAAATACTGTTAAGACTCTTTCGCATTGTAATGTCATAGTGTGTACGATCCCTCTAAGCGCTAATGAAGGCTCTCAAGCCTTTAATTTCTTTGTTAATAGTATAAACATTGAATTAGCCAAGACTCTTAATGTAAATAGAGCTCCCCTTTACATATTAAATATTGACCAAAATCTTTCACTTAATGATTATAAATATGATGGCTTCAAATTGAACGTAAAGGGTAAATACAAACTAGCCACCTCTCTCAACAAACTACTTAAGGAAATTAATCAAAAATTTTACAATAGCATGTCATCTTTTTTATGACAAGATTAACCGGTACAGAAGTAGAATCTCCTAGCGACTTTTGTTTATTACACTTAAATATTAATAGTTTAAGAAATAAACTACTTAGCTTAGAAGCATTCGTTGAGCTGGAACTTGAACAAAAACCTAATATTATAATGTTGACTGAAACGTGGCTTGAACCCAACGAGTCTGAAACTATACATTTACCTGGATATATTTTATTGAGTCACTCAGCCCGTGCTCTGACTAAAGGAGGTGGTACTGCGATATTTGTTAAGGAAGAATTATCCAAAATATGTAAATCAGAAAACATGTCTAAATATTATAAAGAAGGCATATTTGAAGTGTCCACAGTCAGCCTAAAACCTTCCACGTCCAAAAAAATATACTTTACTGTCCTGTATAGAAGCCCGCATTCTAATTATGCATCCTTTATGAATCTGTTAGATATATATTTAAGTAGCATACGTTCTAATAACATCGTTATTTCAGGAGATTTTAATATTGACTTCGCGGCAGTTGATGATACTAAGACTAAGGAACTTCTACAAAAGTTACTCGAGCATAATCTGATTCCTACTATTTCGGAATCAACCCGAACAACAGATACTACCGCTACCACATTAGATAACATTGTAACAAATTACCATGACTATAATAGAGCACGTGTCGTACCATGTTCTTTTTCAGACCATGATGCTCAAACAATTAATCTATTTCTTCCATGATATTTTCGGAATAAGACACAAAAGTATACAACTAAAAGGGTTTTTAGAGACAGTGCAATGACAATTTTTCGTGAAAATCTTAATAAAATTGACTGGAACAATGAATTTATAAATAGTGACTGCAACAAAATGCTCGTAATATTCTATAATATAGTACTAAATCTCTGCAACATACATTTTCCTATTAAAAAAGTTCTAATAAAAAGGAACGCTAAGAAATGGTTAACAAAAGGTATCATAAAATCAAGTAAAACAAAAAGAAAATTGCTTATATCCACCAGAAATTCTAAAGATGAATTACTTAAATCCTACCGTAAGCGATATCAACAGATATTCAAAACTACACTTGTAATAGCCAAGAAATGTTTTATTCGGAACACTATCGCGAAGGCAAAATGCAAATCTAAGGCTATATGGAACATGGTTAACGAAAACACTGGTAAAACTAGCAAACGATTGCAAAATAATAAAATCACTCTAAAAATTAATAATAATCTGATAGAAAATAGCAGCCACGTTGCAAATGAACTTAACGATTATTTTATCAAAATTGGTAAAAGCACTATAATCCAAAATGACATCACATATATGAACTTACTCAGACATGAAAATAACACTAACGTAAACTCTATATTTATGGACCCGATAATTGAACCCGACATTATTAAAATCGTGAAAAACCTAAAAAATACAAATGCAATGGGACCCGATGTTATGAATACCATGCTCGTCAAAAAGAATATAGATCTCCTTTGCATTCCACTTTGCATTATTTTTAATACTAGTTTTTTGGATGGAACTTTCCCAGACTTGTTAAAACGCGCAAGAATAGTAGCTATACACAAAAAGGGAAGCAAACTGGAGTTAAATAATTATCGTCCCATCTCGGTACTATCTATTCTAGCCAAAATCTTTGAAAAGTGTATAGCTAATAGATTAGAAGCACATTTCATAAGAAACAATCTGTTTTCTGCACACCAATATGGGTTCAGACGTAATAAAAATACATCTGAGGCAGTGGACAACTTGGTAATCGAGGTATTGCATTGCCTCAATCAAAACTCGAAGTGCGGAGGGGTATTCTGTGATTTAACAAAAGCTTTCGACTGCGTTGATCACAGAATACTACTCGATAAACTAGAGTACTATGGAATACGTGGTACGGCACTTGAACTTTTTAAGTCATATCTATGTAACCGATCTCAGTATGTAGAAATAAAAGACCACATGGAGGACAATGTGGTCAGGTCTGATGACAAATTAATTAAATATGGAGTTCCCCAAGGCTCAGTCCTAGGCCCTCTCCTGTTTATAATATTTATCAACGATTTGCCGAGTTGCATCAGCTGTGGGACGACTTACCTATACGCAGATGACACTAGTATAGTTCTAAATGCTAGTTCTAAAAACGCTTTTAACGAAAAAATACAAACATGCTGGACTGAACTGTCTCACTGGTTCACAGCAAATGGATTACGGATGAACAGCAGTAAGTGCTTTTACATGATCTTTCGCCGTTGTAGTAAAAGTCCAGACTTTAAGTGCGACATACCAATTTGCAAATCAAACAGTGTTTGTTTTCTGGGCGTAAATCTAGATCCTTACCTGAGATGGAATATCCAAATTGACACAGTTAATAGAAAACTGGCTAGTGCCTGTTTTGCATTAAAAAGTTTATCGAAGTATTCTGATAAGATTATACTAAAAAATGTGTACTTCTCCTATTTTGAGAGTATTCTCCGATATTGTATCGAGGTCTGGGGAAACGGAGTCAACATTAATTCTGTCCTGTTGAAACAGAAAAAAGCTCTAAGGATCATCGAAGGCTGTTCTAAAGTACCCGTTACGCATAGACATATGTTTATTGAAAATAAAATTCTTACTGTTGTTTCGTTGTATCTTTATCATCTATGTATCTATATTCATCGAAATAAGAATTTGTATTGTACAGTAGGGCAAAGCCAAGACTACAATTTAAGAAATAATGATAAATTAACACTGACTTTCCCTAATTATGCACATTTTCATAAAAGTTTAGGCAATAATGCAATAAGAGTATATAATAAGTTGACCAAAGATTTAAGGGATTGTGACGATATGAAAATATTTAATAGAAAAGTGAAAGATTACTTTTTAAAAAGGCCATATTACTCCATTGACGAATATTTTGCCAATGCTCTAAATTAACTGAACATTATTGTTATTATAATTTGACTATTTTATTTTGTTTTTAAATAATTTCGGAGCAGTTTCTTACTATTGTTATTAATATAAGTAGTTAAAATAAAAAAATAAAAATTTTTTTTTTAATATTATTGTAATGTATATTGTATTTGCATGCATGTGAATGTGTTTAACGCAAATAAAGATTTTGACTTTGACTTTGACTTTGAATATTTTCGATGGGCAACCTGGAACAAAAAATAAAGTTTAAAGTATTTAACTATAGGCTTGCCTAAAAATAAATTCTAGGCAAGCCAGTGGGAATGGGCTTGTATGAGCGCACCGCTACTGCTGCCTACTTATTTGAAAATGTGCACACAATAGATATTTTTACATAAATACAGTACCTTTTGCCACTCGAGAGAGCGTGTAACTCTCTTTGTTGTATCACAAAGATGTTATTTCACCGACATGCTTTTAAAATTACAACATAAATGTTTTGAAGCGCGTCTGAAATCGACAACAATATTATTCCAACTTTCGAAGTAACGTTGCTTTCTAGCAACTTTATTTATTCACTTTTGTAGAAACGCACGTAGAACTGCGGAACATAGTCATAACCTACTTCATGAAGGGTGTGCGTGAGAGCACTCTGTGCTTGGGTGTGAGTTAATGATGGAAATTCCACAACAGCTTTATAGGGTTTAGTTTGTATGCGGTATTCTAACCAGGCTCTCGGTTTCAGCATATGACAACATTATATGATAATGATGAATTGTAAACACAGTCATCTTCGCACATCTGGACATTATATGATGTGGATACCAAATAGTAAATGGATTACCATCCATTGATTTCCAAGTGCTTCAAGCGCATTGAGCTAACGTGTCAGAACAGAACTAGCTAGCGAAACGCATTGGGATCACATTGAAATACAAAGCTTATGCCTCTGAGCCCTTAGCAAATATTTCAAAAAATTATACATATTTTAAGTTTTTTTTTATGTAAATAATAATATATATATTTTTTAAACTAACAAAACCTAACCTAAACTATTTGAACCTTAACTACTATATACACATATTTCCCCCAAATCGCTGCCACTAGGCAGAGTACCCATAAGGCTGGCTGCGTTGCCTCGTTGAATGGCAATGCCAATTCGCTGTGCGAGGAACGAGCATTTTAAGTGCATTGGTTAGTCTAGACTTGAAATAATGATCTGAATTTATTGAATAAAATGTTTGATATATGGAGCATTGCTATGATCGTCGCCTATAAATGGGAATACATTGACGAATGATAACAAATTTTTCGACTAAATTATATACGGTGGGTACTACATTTTCTTTTAGCTTTAATTAGAGTCCCGAGATAAAGACTGTATCGTTTGTTATAAATACAAGAAAAAAATGCGACAATATCACAATATCGAATAGTACCATAAAAAGCCCAAATTATTCATTTCTGGCCAGTTTTCTAATTTTTGTTTCATGGTGCCCATTAATGACCGGACAGCGACTTTGTCAAAAGTTCGAGCCACCTTATTCCAATCTGACCGAAACTGTTGCTCTGTATCGGTACTACGGGTTGTTTTACGTAGTTTAGCTTTCATTATAGCCCAGTAGTGTTCAATCGGGCGAAGCTCTGGACAATTCGGTGGATTTAACTCTTTGGCCACAAAATTTACATTATTGTCTTTATACCATTTTACTACCTTAGCCGCGTAATGGCAAGACGCTAAGTTAGGCCAAAATACAGTTTCGGAGTTGTGCTTTTTGATCATCGGCAATACTCGTTTCTGAAGGCACTCTTTCATATAAATATCGGCATTCATCGACGAGGAAGTGAAAAAAGTAGTTGACTTCATTCCGCATTCACAAATGGCCTGCCACACCATGACTTTCGTGTCGAACTTCTCAACGCAAATTGATTTTTCAGCCTCTGTGACTTTTGTTCCCTCTCGAATAGTGTAATACTGGGGGCCTGGCAAAGACTTGTAGTCCAGTTTTACATACGTTTCGTCGTCCATTATTACACAGCTGTGTTTTTTCGATAAAATCGAGTCATATAATTTTCGGACTCGTGTCTTAACAGATGCTTTTTGTTTTTGACTTCTTTTCGGCGGTTTCTGTTTTTTTAATGTCTTTAAATTATTCCTTTTCTTTGCACGTTGTATCATCCCGATACTCGTACCAACTTTTTTCGTAAAACATTTCGGACAGATAGCTCTCTATTAGATGCGAATAATTTTACTATATTTTGGTCCAGTTTTGGATTGGACGGACCTGGTTTTTGGCCTGGCCGTTGTTGGTCCTCGAAGGTGTGATCCTCCCCGTACTTACGGATAGCAGTTTGGACGGCTCCAACACTAACACCTTCCATTTGTGCGAGTTTTCGGTACGTAATACCTTTAACCGAACACCATTTGTCCACAATAGATTTTCGCTTTTGCGGTGTAAGACCCTTCATTTTTATATTGGAACAAGTTGAGCAAAAAAAGAATAAAGATATCGGTTCTATGACAAATGTCAATCAATTGTCTTGTATCAGAATATTTTTAAATGAATAGACAACTTATTCCTGCCAGAGCTAACTTGTATTTATAACAAACGATACAGTCTTTAATATCTAGTTTGAAAGTGATTAATTTATACCAGTAGATAAATAATGTACCTGAAAATCCTTGTATTGTGTATAATTAGTAATATGTAGTTGCAAAATCAGATCGGCGTAACTTATCTGAAACGTTACATACTTAATTACATTAATTACCCTGCTGGGGGCCCTAATTTGAAGTTCAAAAATTGACGTCACCGACATCAGTACGGAAAATCGAAATTACAGGGACATGAAACAAAGCGATATCCCTTTCTGCCACCCAGAGAACTGGAATCGTGGCCCTAAACGTTTATCTCGTATCATTCAGCTTTTACACATCAAATGTCCAATTCCAACCAAAGCTGATTTCCCTTCACCTGATTGGCGTATAACACCCTGTTTGCCTTCCCGAATCTACCAAAATAGGATTTCACTTTAAATTCCACTGCAAAATCCTAGGTGCGAAATCAGGGATTCACTTTGTGCCGTGTTTAAGGGGGGTAAGTGACGACCGGGAGGGGGAGAGTGCAGTGATGCGTGCGGTGGCCGCACCTTAACCGCTTAAGGCGAGCGTTCGATATTACAAATAGTTTCAAGAAGGATCGCTTGCGGATTTCCTGCGATTTAAGTTTTGAAATGCGTATTTTTCATGGTGTGTTGACGACGTGACGTTGAAAAATTTATTGACTGATGTGTCTTATCAATCTCGAGGAAGCATTGTGTTTAGACTGAAGGACTTGTACATTTCACAGCACAGCTGGACACGCAGCACAGCTAGAGGCAACTGGCACCGAGTTACGAAAATCCAATAAGTTTTGTCACTCAATGGAATAAAATAGGCCAACGTAAAGAATTTTCCTACTTTCATTCAATTCTAACGAAAAATAAAAATCAACAAGAGAATAAAAATCGGCCAAACTGGTGCGCGTAATAAATGTCAGAGCATTCCTAAAATAGTTATACCAATTAGGCAAGTGGGTCGATTTTACCAATAAAATTCGTATACAATCAGTAAAAAAATTTATAACAAAATGGGGAAATGAAAAGCATGCCTTTATTGACACACTTAATCGGTACTAAATATTTTAAAAATGCTCGCTAAATTAATTTGAATTCAATAACAACAATACGTTAACGTTTTTTATTTACCAAACATGCATTTATATCATGACGTAGACGAATTAGGTTTTCAAATCTCATGCTTTAACAAAAATATCTCAGATACCATCCTCTTCGCATGTTTATTATATTTTTGTGTTAAGTAATTAGTTAATTTGACGCAAATATTTTAAGGCGCCACAGTTTATTACAATATTCAAGTATCAATGACAATTTGACACAGTCTGCATCAGTTACAGATACTTATTTAGTCCAACTCATCTTTGTATGCGGTTGTACCTAGGGAATGCAAACCGGTTAACCGGTTAACCGGTAAATTGGCTAAATAAGAGGCCGGTAAATTACCGGTAAATTAAAATCAAAACCGGTAATTTACCGGAACACAAATGATTAGTAAAATACTACATTTTAAAGATTGTTAATACTTCATCGTCATGATTATACCTCAATAACCCTCCGCTTATCATGTAAGATTGTTAATTGAATGAACTTGTTAGCGTTATCTTACCTCATGTAGGATCAAATTAATGCAATCGTTTGTAGAAGCTTCTTAAAATATAAACACTTTCCCGGTTCCGTTCTATAAAATATGAATAATGATCAATTTGAATAAGTACAGTAGAGACGCCTTATTTAACATACTTTAGAGGTATACTACTCATCATTACAATCCAAAGAAATACCTCTCTTCGTCTTACTGGGAGCGAGAAAGCCAAAGGCAAGAAACAGAGGTGTGGTGGTCCTTTTCTTCAAAGAGGGTGACAACACCCTGCTCAAAAATTACCAACCCATCTGACTTTTAAGCCATGTCTCTAAACTGTTTTCGAGAGTCATTACAAATCGTCTCGTACGCAGGCTAAATGACTTCAAGCCTCCCGGAGAAGCCGGTTCTCGGAGAGGCTTTAGCACCGTAGACCACATCCATACGCTTCGTCAGGTTATACAGAAGACTGAGGAGTATAATCTGCCCCTCTGCTTAGCGTTCGCGAACCACGAGCAAGCCTTCGATTTGATCGAAACCTGGGCTGTTCTAGTCTCTCCAGCGGTGCCAAGTTGACTACCGCTATATCGAAGTATTAAGTGTTTGTACGAAAACGCCACTGTGTCAGTCCGACTCCAGGATTTGAACGCCAACCCTATTCTGTTAGTCTCCTTGACTGACTAGTCAAGGAAATGTTATTTCCCCAAAACTTTTCACCTGCCCTGGAGGTTTTTTTCAAGACTCTGAACTAGAGAAAGCAGACAGCAACGACGAGTATATCACTCACCTTCGGATTTCTGACGATTTAGTAATCTTGGCTGAGTGAGACCATAGGACTTTAGTACGATGCTTGATGACCTCAACCTCCAAGCGAGTCGGTCTAAAGATGAACATCGGTAAGACGAAGATCATGTCAAATGCCCATGTAGTGCCAACTCACATTACAATCGGACGCTTTACGCTCAGAGTTGTAGATGATTATTATATACCTAAGATATGACAGACTGTCCAGGTCCAGTCCTGTCGGCTCGGTTTGACCAGTGTGTTGCCAGTGATGACATAATATATGGCACCTGAAATGTAGTCGCTCACTATGGGCCTCAATAGAAGGCTAGAAGTCACCCAAAGGGCAATGAAGATGGCTATGCTGGGAGTTTATCTGCGTGATCGCATTAGAAATGAGGCTATCCGCAGCAGAACTAAGGTAACAGATATAGCCCTCCGAATCGCTAAACCAATGCTACAATTTGGAACCCCCATGAACTCCACTCCTAGAAAAAGTTATGAAACCTTTTGTACGAACGCTATTAGGTAAAATGTATTGTTATTATTACTACCCTTTTCTCTATCCAACTCTTTTCGATCTAGGAATGGTTTGTTATTATAATTATATTATAATTATCGTCACTTGAAGCCCGTAGAAACATCTATTTAGTGAAATATTATTTTAGACTACTAAGTGGCTTGTAGTGAGTTTCTGTGGAACTGGGGACAATTCCTACCTACCTGATAATCCCCAAGAAACGTTTTCAGTTGTGGTTTTGCCCTCCTACCACTGAGCAAGTTTTAAATATTGAAGAATCTGATTATTACGGCATTTACGGCACATGATAACTCTTTATACTACGTATTACTTATAACATAGCTTATTTTTATGATAAATAAGCGTCAAATAACGCTACTTATTAGCCAAATTGAATTTACCGGTAATTTACCGGTTAACCGGTTTTGCCTCACTCAATTTGGTAATTTACCGGTAATGAAATTTGCCCGGTAATTGCATTCCCTAGCTTGTACTTATGTGTGAGTACAGGGAGGAGAGTTTAAGGTATAATTATTCAATTTCATATCCCAACTCATCAAAAACTGATTCAGTGAGGTATCTTCAAAGCCGAAGTACAATATTTAGTATTTATCTCTAAATCTCAGACTGTTAATGAAAGTAAAGTTAGATCCCGCTTCATTTAATATTAAAACCTATTAAGGATTTTGAAATACACCTCGATTTTAAGTGTACTGAATATAATATGTGGTACTGAGGCCGATTGAATATAATATTATAAAGTTTTGATAACTTGCGATGTTAATTTTGTTCTATACAGGGTGGAAAGTTAAAACGGGGCAGTAAGGGCAGCTACTAGATCCCTTGCCGCCACGCAAAAATGGCATTAGGATTTCATTCCTAACTTTTTAAGTGATGACAATCTACATTCACAGATTTTTGAAAAAAAGTACAGTCAGCGAGAAAATCATCACTTTTGACGATTTTTTTTTAATGCTATTCGATCCCATTCCTATTAAGGATCAAAATACTCTTGGGGACCGACTAAGGTTTGACTACTAGAACGCCCAGAAATCAAAGAAAACTTTTTCCATACAGTTAAGTATGGGAATCCCAAAGTGCAATTTTTTTTTAATGCCATTCGATCCCATTCCTATTAAGGATCAAAATACTCTTTGGGACCGACTAAGGTTTGACTACTAGAACGCCCAGAAATCAAGGAAAACTTTTTCCATACAGTCAGTATGGGAATCCCAAAGTGCAAGTAGTACTTTAGTTAGACGATCATCAAATTGTATAATCTCCGTCTCCATACAACCTAGACGATCACTACTACTAACGCTAATTGCACTTTGGGATTCCCATACTGACTGTATGGAAAAAGTTTTCTTTGATTTCTGGGCGTTCTAGTAGTCAAACCTTAGTCGGTTCCAAAGAGTATTTTGATCCTTAATAGGAATGGGATCGAATGGCATTAAAAAAAAAAAAAAAGGGATTCCCATACTGACTGTATGGAAAAGTTTTCTTTGATTTCTGGGCGTTCTAGTAGTCAAACCTTAGTCGGTCCCGAAGAGTATTTGGATCCTTAATAGGAATGGGATCGAATGGCATTAAAAAAAATTGCACTTTGGGATTCCCCCCAATGTTTACCCAGTTCCTATATTGACGGAGTTAAGCCTGTAACTGTTGTTCCATGGTATACAATAACTAGTTTGTTCTATTTTACATACCTACATTTTTGATAGAAACTCCGTAATACTTCATACTAACCGTAGGTACCGGATTTCATTTCCCAGTAATAACGCGAAGTATTAACGTGTGTCGAGTGGAAACTACACCGAGTAATAGCTCGGAGGCGTTATCACTTGGCCTAAAAACGCGGCTGACTTTATCTCGCCGTAACCAGCTTTTCTCACCGCGGGTTTTCCCTCAAAGGAGTTAGATAATGTTTGTGCCGACAAGGCACATTCTATGTATAGTAGCGATTAGATAATTATATAAAACGTGTTAAGGTAAGCCATAGTACGTGCGAGATGAATGAATGGTTATATATGTAGGTACTCGTATACATATATATTTATACCGTGTGAGTTGACGAATAAATAACTATTGTAAAGAAAGTACTTCAGAATCTCTATCTGAGCGTGGACTGTCATAAACCCCTCTGGGGGTTTCGGTAAGCGGTATTCGGGTCAGGATCTGATAATGGGATCCTGATGGAGAAATCGAAGGCACTCTTAAATATATAACTATAGGCACACTTGAAACGGTTTGGGTATTTTTTTGAGAAACTGTCGATATGTTCATGTATGTGACGGAGTACTGAATTGAAGTCGATTAAAACTATGCTTTAAATGTAAAATTTTATCGGTATATAGCCGTGGTTTCTGCCCGGGAAAAGGACTAATAACATTTACTGTACGTCGTTGCGGAGTGCTCGTTCCGTCCGAGACATTTACGGTGTTTTATCGAAGACTTGTCACTTATTTATGGGTTTACTTAGTTGTAGAAAATGGCGAGGTGAGGTGAGAAAAGTCTTTGTATACTTGGGTACAATTTGGTTCATAAAGATATGTACAATTGAACCAACTCAATCATGACCCACCATGGAAGCTTGTCACAATTAACTAACGTATTAACGTCATATGATCGTGCGTATGTTCGTTAACTGTAACAAGGTTCTATGGTGGGTCATGATTCAGTTGGTTCGATAGTACGTTCCCAGGGATTAAACATATTTGGGCAGTCTTATTGCTTTTAACAATTAAGTCATGTTCACAAACTTATTTTTGGTTACTTTTTCCATTCCTCCCGAGAACTCCAAAAGTTACAACAAATTAATAAGGCCTTTTATTTGACCGGGAAATATTTATATGAGAAGTTAAAACCATTTTTATCAATTTACAGAACCATTTCACTTTAATTCGTGCGACAGTACTTTTGCTGCCTCGCACCTTGTACGAACAGTGCGATCAGCTGGTGACGCTGCAGATTTTGCCGCGGATAAATAACGACATAAATATTCGGCCCTGGGTGGTAGTTACCATTGCTTTTGAGGCTACTGGGTGCTGGTGGTCGGAGGCTATTGCCTTCATTAGGGAAGTGGGACGACGAATAAGGGAGAGGGGATCTGACGCCCGCGTGGGTACGACCTGGTGCAAAGGTTGTCCATCGCAATTCAACCTGGCAACGCGGCTAGTGTTATGGGAACCTTTGCGCCAGGGACGACTCGAGGAGGACTGTTTGACTAGGCTTAAGGTAGTCTTAAGTTTATTGTTGTTATTTTATTGTATTTTACTATATTGACATGAATTAATTTATTTGATTATTTTTAATTCGTGTTTGTGAATAAGTCTCTCATTGGATGTCGGGAACGAGCATGGTACAGTCACCGGTATAAATATATGATGGAACAAAGGCCGCAAAAATATCTGATGACAACTATAGAGTGGGAATAGTCCTAGAGCCGTAAGAGCGTGTCAGATATTTTTGCGGCCTTTGATTCATCATATATTGATGCCGGTGACTGTACTCAACTGAAATTGCAGGCTTTTTTAGGCTACGGTGTATCCTTTTTATGAGGCAAGATCTATGCATGTTTGCCAACGTCATTATAAAAACAATAGTTATTTGTTATACAAGGCGGGAAAGTTGTATTTTACCTGCGAGTGTTTCAACACACGAGACGTAAAATAACTTTTCACCCGTGTATAACACAAATCTTTTCACCTCACTACAGCAAGGAAAATAAGAAAAATGGTAAAAAAAAACTAAAAAAAAAAACTAAAAAAAGTAAAATAAAGTTTAAAAAAAGTTTAAAAAAAGTAAAAAAAGTAAAAAAATATAAAAAAAAGTAAAAAAAAATTAAAAGCGTAAAAAAAATTAAAAACGTAAAAAAAAGTTTAAAACAAAGTAAAAAACGTTAAAAATAAAAGTTAAACAAAAATATGTCATAAAATATACCTACAAAAAACAAAAATAAACATTTAACGTTCTACGTCATAGTACTTTTAACGTTCTACATCTACTTTCTTCACATGTGTATCCAAAGCGATTTTCTCAATAGTTAACAAACATACTAAAAGGCCTTTCCGAGCTAGTGAGGTGAAAATATATTATAAGTCCTTTTTCTACCTACATATTACTATCGAGTGTTTGCATGACAAGTTTGTACAGTCGACTTCAAAGAGATGTTTACATTGTTCGCTTTATTGCAACGGAATAAGGTGCAATAGTGCAACGGAATAAGGTGCAATATTAAAATATATAAGTATATAAGATGCATAAATCTTTGACGTCGACTATACCGAATCGCTCTCGATTGAGAATTGATTCATATCTTTTATTCCGACATTACTTGTCTTTCATAAGAACCTTAACATTAAGGGCTAAAAGTATGAACATAATTTTACCACTTAAGTTTCAAAAAATACCACTGTCGTTTGATTTCATTCAAATCTGGCCTTTAGCGACTAGATTTGTCACATGAAAGTTTGCAATACATTGCTGCTCGAAAATTTCACAAGCATAAACAGCAATTATACTAATAATTAAACGGTTGAACAAACTAATTAAATGTCACTACGGGCGACATGTTTAACGCATAAACAGTTCAAAAAACTGTTTTTATACTCCTCTACCGTTATCTGTCATTTATATAGGCTGTAGCTCAAATACAATGACACCACTAATAAGTCGTTATTTATAAATTACGAGTATTTACTACAATAATAATAAATCATCAATTCATCATCAATTGTGTGTTCAATTACATGTTTTATAAATTCTTGGTATTATTTTTATGAATATAAACAGTTCGAATTCGGTCCGGGTCCGGATTCGGTTTGGTTCGGATGTCAAGTGCAAACAAATTAAAAACAAAACGAACCATAAACAAGAAGTGTCACCTTTCCGATTTCCCACCAAAATATATACAGTTCAAAATGAAAAGATGAAAGATGATAAACTGTTTGTGAAGACAAAAGTGTAGTACGTTCCTTTTAAAATGGTCGAAGAAATTAATAACTGGACTCCTGAAGAAATTGCGTGAGTACTAGTAGCAAAAGTACGAATAAAAAACTTGCTGCCCGAAACGGATAACTATTTTGTAGTCTGCTATTTATTTAAAAGTCGTAGAAAAAGTATTGTATGCAACGGTGTATAACTGGTTTTAAAACGCTCGTAGCGTCTTTAATTGCGATGCTCGCCAAGGCTCGCATCGCAACCCACGCCACTCACGTTTTAGGGCCCTTCTTATAAAACAGTTGCATAAAATACTATAACTGACTACTGAAAATCAAATCAAATCAAATCAAATCAAAGTTTTTATTTCGGAAAATAGTAATCCATATAAAATGTTAGTAACAATGAGATTTATAAAGCTATGTTAGTACCAAATAAATAAAATAAAATTAACTTAAAAGCGGCGTGGTGCGGCGACTACAGGCGCGTGCAGCTGGACCCAGCGCGCGAGCAGCGGCGAGTCCCAGGCTGAGCCAGCACGTTTAGAATGCTGTTTGAGCTGCGGCAAAGACGGTTCTGAAGCAAAGCGCACCGCTTTCTTATTATGGCAGCGAAGCCATCGGTGTGCGCCTCGGCAAACATTGTCGATGCGCTAAGAAACTAATAAAAATGGTTTTTTTTTTCATACACAAGATAGCAGATGTTATCCAGAGCATAATTTTGAATCAATCGACGGATAAATGTGATTTATCAAAATCAGTCAAAAATCAATTATCAAAATCAAAATCAATTATTTATTCTGCAAATAGGCCACAAGGGCACTTTTACATGTCAAATGGTATTCTACAATATAATATTAATAATCTTACACAATAATCATTTTAAAATTGCAGATTTTAACCAATTAGTAGCTAAATGGTTAACAAACTAAATGTCACTAAATAAAAACTAAAAAAATCCAAAATTGTAAAATATTATCAAATACATTCGATATAAGGTATGTATCAGAATTAACAATAAGTTTATGATATTAATTTAGTACCCCAGAGATGTATAATGTCTCTGAGCATCCAAATACAATTAATAATTATTCTAATGTTCTTATAGATATGTATACTGTCTCTAAGCGTTAAAACAGAAAAAAAGGATCATTAATGTAATATTGTCAGAGATGTACAGGGTCAATAACAATAAAACGTGTCGTCAAGAACAGAATGATGTCTCTCGTCAAAATAATGATAATAACACTAGTATTTAGGTAGTTACTATGCCCTTGCAAGCATGAACAGACCGGACTCCACAAACAGCACCCGATCACGAGTATGACGCATATCTCAGCCATCGCCTCCCTCAACCATATGTTAGGGAAGGTGGCGACCCGATCAACGACGCCACCGTAAGCAAAGCCCTTTAACACGTTGAGTGCGATACAAGCCACTTCTGACTCGTATTGGACTTCCGTGTGGTGCGGTAGTAGAAAATAGGTTGTCTTTGTCAGGTGCGGGGGCGATTTCATAACGAAATTCTGTTTGCTAGAAAGAGTCAAGTATACATTTATGTTTGCCACATAAAATTCTATCCAATAGGAGGAAAAAAGCATACAAGACAATTTTGGATTGTACCGCACTTGATAATAAAAATTTTCTTTCGGTGCGGCACCAGCCAAAAGTGTCTCGTAAGGTACTGTATTGTATCGCACCAGGGGAACTTGTCAGTGCAGGTTAGTGTGGTGACCAATTATCTCCTGTGTTTTGTTTGTTTTTAATCGTCCGTGGTATCTTTTGTTTTTCATCATGAGTGGACCTAGAAAGAGATCGCGAAAAATGTTAGAGAAAGTGTTTGATGAGCAGGAGAAGAAAGGAGCAGGTGATAGCCGGATGTTCACAATCAAAGGCGATAATGCAAGTGGGACCGGTTCAAAAATACGTGTGTTGGACAATATTGTTGTGACTCCAACATCAACGGTTACACTATCACAGATATCGACTGCACAGCCGATTGTAGGTATGATTCAAAATGAAACACTTCAACCTGTACAACTTTTACGTACATCGAGTTTAGGTAAAAGTGAGATATTGGAACCAAAACAGTCATCTGGTTTATTGGAATCAGAACAACCATCCAATATATCGACCTTAAGTACCACTCATGCTCTACAGTCAGTACGAGATAATTCTGAGAACGAAAACCTACTTACAACAGAACTACCTACCAACTTCATATATTCGAGTCCTTCAACATCCTTGAAGTATTCTGTACTTGAAAATATATCGTTTCCCGGTACTAGGAGTGAATTAGGTTCTTTGAGCGATATATCAATAAATAATCTTATAGAGACTTCTGATGATGATCTGCTGAGTAAATTATTATGCACACCAACATCCCGAAAAAAAAACCATCCGTTATACGAATCACCGTCAACCCCCAAATTAGCCCGATATGCTATTCAAAATGCTGCAGATAAAAAAATTGATGACTTCGAAGATTGGCCAATTGATTATTCAAATTCACAACCCCATTGCAGCAAATATGTGCCACCAAATGGTGAATCTATAGATGTTAAAGGATCTGGATCGTCTCAAGCAGCTGCTGTTGCGAGTTCAGCACCAGAATCTGAACCTGGATCGTCTCAAGAAGCTGCTTTTGCTAGTTCGGAACCTGAACCTGGATCGTCTCAAGAAGCTGTTGTTGCTAGTTCGGCACCTGAATCTGGACGTGGGTCGTCTCAAAAAGCTGCTGTTGTTAGTCCGGCACCTGAATCAGGATCTGCATTGTCTCAAAATACTACTGCTGCTAGTTCGGCACCCAGTGCAATATCATCTGATGATAGTGAAGATTCTGAATATTGTCCTTCTAGTTCAGAGAGTACTTCGACATTCAGTGATATATCTGAGGCTGAATCACTTGACGGGTCATCAGATAATGAGTCAGGACACGACATTTTACCAACCGCTTCAGAGTCGATTTCAAATAATCAACAAGAGTGGATTAATATCTGTGTCGGTAAGCCAGACATACAAGAATATCAGGAAACTGCTCAAGCTTTTGTACCTTCGACTGCGACGACTCCCTTTGATTTTTATAAGCTTTTTGTTACGGATGAAATTGTAAACAAAATGGTGTTGGAAACAAATAAATACGCACAGAAGTTCATTTTATCTTCACGACTGAAAACAAAATCTAGAGCACAATATTGGAAGCCTACAGATCATGACGAAATGTGTGCTTTTTTGGGGATCTTAATAACAATGGGTCTAGTTAGGGTGCCAAAGATTGCACTCTATTGGTCAAAGAAAAAAGCCTACAGGAATGATTTCATACGATCATTAATGACGCGAGACAGATTTTTTTTATTATTGAAATTCTGGCACTTTAGTGACAACGATTTGAATGGGAATGGTGACAAATTGTGTAAGATTCGTGAAATCTTTACAATGCTTACTAAGAGTATGAAGGATGTCTTGAAGCCAGGCAAGTTTTTGGTTATAGATGAAACAATGGTTCCATGGAGAGGGAGATTAGCATTTCGACAATACATAAAAAATAAATCTCACAAATATGGCGTAAAATTGTACAAACTGTGTACGCCCGAGGGATATACTTCCGCAATAATAGTTTACACTGGTAAAGGTGTGACTAAGACTGGCAAATTACATGGCACAGAAATCGTAAAAAAACTGATCAGTGGTCTTGAGCAAGAGGGTAGAATTGTCATAGCTGACAATTTTTACACGTCCATTGATTTAGCTGAATACTTGCTCAAAAATAACACAATGTTGTGTGGCACTATACGCGTTAACAGAAAAGGACTTCCTAAAAGTGTTATAAGTAAGAAATTAAAAAAGGGAGAAATTACTGGACAAATGAATAAAGAAGGAGTAAAAATTATTAAATGGTGTGACAAGAGACCAGTAACGATGATCACTACGTACAAAAATCATGAAGATAAGGTTATAGATACAGGAAAAAAACGAAAAGCTACTGGGGAGTCAATATTAAAACCCACATGTGTAACTATGTACAACAACACCAAAAAAGGTGTAGACTATAGTGACCAGATGACATCCTATTATTCATCCTTAAAAAGAGGCTTGAAATGGTACCGAAAATTAATGATGAGTATTCTTTTTGGTACTTGTATGGTGAATGCATGGATTGTGTACACTACAAAACTTAATAAGAAAATGCCCTTGCTGAGTTTTACTGAATCGATTGTAGAATCATTGACAAGAAATTCTTTCAAAGATGAAATTATTCCAGAAAAAAAGAAAGTGCATACTTTTCAAAAAGGAAAAAAAAGGAAGATGTGTATCCAGTGCTACAAGGAACTAAGGAAAACCATGTCTAGTCGAGAAGCTGACAGAAAAGTACGACGAGTGTTTACCTATTGCCAAGAATGTGAAAAATCTGTATGTTTGGAATGTTTTAATAAATCCCATACAAATGTGTAATTTTTGTTAATTTTAATTAAATGAAGGTACCGATATCGATTTTTTTTTCAATATATTTCCCATCCCTATAAAAACATCGATACAAGTTGCAAAGTCCTATTCCTTTGGTGCGGTACAAGTCACCTTTGTATCGTTAGTTAGATGTGTTGTAATTTCTAAACTATATCCTATAATCGGTGGCGACGCTAAATTTGGGTAGATCGATCCTTTAACTACCAGTTCCCATGGTCAAATTTACTATATATTTAATCAATAAAGATATATTAGGCAAAATCTAAACGTCTTGCTACAAGCCATTACAGTCTTGTACCGCACCATTGGGAGGACACAATACAATACTAAAATGGTATGTATAGCACTGAGTGAAGGTTTTAAAAATGAAGCCCCGCATCCAACGTGTTAAGCGAGCATGACATATTCAAGCCACACTGGACATTGATAATAGCAAAGATTAAAGCGACTTGTTCGGCGAGAAAAAGCATTACGTGCTCTCATGTTACATAAAACGGAACAGCTATTTCCGGTACTTATAATAATTACAAAGGTAATACGCCAAGACAATCATACTCGAAGGTATATTAATTCTAATAGAATTTGACTGCTGAAATCGGTTCAGTACCTTAAATACTACGGTGGAACACATGTAAATACAAACATTAGACTGCTAAAAACATACCTAATTATCCCTTCCTTTCTTCTCTGCTGTACTTAGTCGGGCAAAAAATATAAACGCTCAATAATTGAGCGTTTATATTTTTTTCTCTTGATAATTATTATCAAGAGAAAGGGAGTGACCACACCGGTGATTCACGCAGCATGCTTATACGCAGTGACGTGCCTTAATGCGTCACGACCACAGATGTATGAATATAAGGGGATCGGACATGGCGGCCGATTTGTATAGAGTGAGCCTGTCGCAAGTACATTAACCCACACAACGCCCAAGTAATTGACAAGACAAAGCACGCACACATCTAAAACACACACACTTGTATACCTCACGCTTATTTGACAATAAACGCGCATCATATCAGGCATTTTGGGAACAAACGTAATATTCTCTGCGATCAGCACGCGTGCACAGTATGGCAGTGTATGCCCATTGAGCATACAGCTGCGACACGGCCGCCGGCGGCTTGTCCTCTCTCTAGTATTCTATGCTCTGATGTCACGACCTCTTCATACGTTTTGCTGCGTTTACGGTGCGTGCGCAACGGTGTGGCCTATGCTTAGTTATTATATTTTTTTGATGATAAAACTGTTAACAAAAATTATCATAAGTTAAAGTTTAGGTGCATATGGAACACACTGTATACCCCACAGTTCAATGACCTCGCTACACGATGTTAAACAGTTAACACAACTCCGAAACAAAACTGCCAGAAACTGCGGACTGCTATCTCTGTAAGTTGTGACGTGGGAAATCTGCACGTTTTGGTAATTAGTCGACCCTTGTCATACTAGCCGGCCCTAGCATGGGCTTTTTAAGAGGTTAAACTTAATGCCTGGATTTCTTTCTCTTATTTCTATGTATGTATTTCTGTGTATGTGTGTATGTTAAGTAAAATAAGTATGTGATTTATTGCATGCGCTACCTATTATGCGCTTTTATTTCACAAATCCGCGTGGAAAGTATGAAAATACAAATCAATATGACTTTACACCGACCACGGCAACCGAACACGGCGTCGCGGTAGACCTCGTCGAAGATGGCGAGACAAGTTTGAGGTCTTTGGCTAAAACTGGTGGGAGACTGCCCAGGATAGGGATACGTGGAAGGAAAAGAGGGAGGCTTTCGCCCAGCAGTGGGACACTTTATGGCTATTAAATAAATAATGACTTCACTTTTGTTAATTACTGACGAAAATAATTACCTACTCGTATATTACAAATGATAAGAAAGATTTTGTTCTTCTGGCATACCGGTTCAGTCGGTCAAACAACTGAGCTATCGAAGCCATGCTTGATTGTTACGAATTTTTCAACCAGTTTAGCAATATTTAACGGGCATAGAGGCATTTTTTTTCATAAAATATCCCAGAGAGATAAAGTTCAAAATCATGGTGGGAATATATTTCAAACTGTTTTACAAGGGGTTCACCGGCACAAAAGTTTCAAATTATAATGAAAAGACGTTAGTCACAATGCGCCAGCTCATACTAAATTAAATTTGTAAAGCAGTTTTTTTAACTTTAATTTGAAATTAACCTTCCATTTTCTCACCCCTTGCGTTTAGAGCATCTTAACACAAGTAGGTATGTCCTATAGATACCCCTATTCCGGACAGGTTAGCGCAGACAGCCGGGAATCTCATCCCGGACACAAAGGCTGGATGCGGGTGCTATTAAGATCCCGCCGATTGCACCTGGATGGTCCTGAAGACTATCCAGGTCCTGATTTTGGTGTGGAAAATAATTTAATCCAATACTGAATGACTAACCATTGGAACAATAAGGTGTTGGATGTAGATAGCAATTTTCAGAGGACGTTAGTTAAACAGAGTGGCATACGAAAGGCGGTGGCAGATAAGGAACATAGGGACATAACGAAAAGATTTAAATAAGTGCACAGGGGCGACGGATTTCTAGTCAGCCCCGGGCGGCGAAAACCCACGCTACGCCACTGACGGTTGATCAATGAACCGGGTTATTGGATGAAGATACTGATGAGACAACAGACGCCTGCCTAATTAAACTTTAACAAATTCGACAACAACACAACAGTGGTAACGAGCGAATTAACCGCCAACAAACTGTCCTCAGTTTTGCGGAACATATTTTGTAAAACTAGCGTTTAAGTTTTTGTGAGATAAATAAAAAAATAAAAAATATTATCTGTGGTAGACGGTGACAATAGATCTCTGCTAGATGATTATAATCACTTGTTTTTGCCTACGAATTCGTCCCCGTGCGCGTGGAACTCGTTTATATCGGTAGCACATACATACTTTCGCTTCCCATGATGATTTTGGGATTAAAACTATCCAATGTCCTTCGCTGGGATTCAAAATATCTTCATACCAAATTACATCTCAATCGGCTCAGCGTGAAAGGATAGCATACAGACAGTTATTTTCTCATTTAAATAGGCAATTAGATTCTGGATTTAGGATTCTGTGTCAAACTGTTTCATGTACAAACTTCATCTACTCTCTGTAGAGATTTCATGAGACTACGAATACTATTTAAATCGCCCGGATTTTGTACAGCCGAATGAAATTCCGAGTTGGCAGCCCCCGCCACCTGTTTACGGTGAGGCACGGGAATTTCACTGGAAATTCCGGCGATTTATTAAGAAAATGTCACGACGTGTGGCGACACGGCTGCTTCGGAGGTTTTAAACTGCAAGTTTCCCGGGTTAACTTGTTTGGCAAGATTTACTGCGGGAATTGGGACACGAAACTTCTTAAAGGGTTTTGAATGCTTGATAATAGGTACGAGGAAACACCAGAATACTACTATTAGTGGTCTTGTTTTCCTTCCTATAGTCGAGAATGAAATTAGTGAGACTCGTCAAGTGAACCACATGGGAAATACTACATTTGGCAGTCGTCTCAATAGGGAACTTGCGTCTTTTTATTTTATTAGGTACGAAAATCAAAAGTATGATCCAGAGGAATATCAACTGTAGCATTTTGAGTAATTCAAATGCTTCGAAACAAATTAATAACTCATCACCATCATCATCAACCTTTAAGTCTATTACAGAGTATACAAGTAGACCAATCAAATTAGGTAAACCCGGACATAATTCGATAACTGTAATTTTCTTTTTCTATGATGTAAAGTATTGTTAGTTATAGTTTAAATAAAAAGAATTAAACATTTTAGGGTTCCGCGTCATTGAAAAAAAAACAAAAATCTAAATTTTTAACAAATTTTGATTTCATAAGTGCAGCATAATATGTAACTTTGTAAAAGTGCCTCTATTATCATATGACGCTTGCATTCCAGTTAAAGAAATCAAAATTAAACTAATTAATCAACCGGGACTATCATTAATTAAAAAAATTCAGTAAGTTACACATTTTCTGGCTTATCTTACCAGAAATTATAGATAACTGCAATTTAAAAATGTATTCTGCATAGTATATTATATGTGTTGATAAATTATTAAAAATTAAACAGATTCTCATTGCGGATTTCTAAAATCACAAATATTGGTAGTTTTTGGAAAACCAAAATACATAACTACTTGTAAATTGTTTGATTTATGCTGTCAACATATTATTAGTACTATAAGAATCAAATTAAACAAAAAATATAATAGTAGATTGTTAACCAAGGGTTGAAAGCGACCCATTTAACCCGAGATATTTCTGGCGCTCGAACGAAGTGAGAGCGCCAATTGTTCGAGGGTTAAATGGGTAATTTCACCCGAGTTAAACACTCTACTTTTCATTTCGACTGTGAGGAAAAATAATTTAATATCAACCTATAATCGTAATAAACATCTCGTTAATGCAGGTACCTATAGCTGAGTGTCGATTTGTGAAAAGTTTTTATTTTAATGATTTGACGTAACTCTATTATCTTCGACTCCGTGGCTGACCGTAACAATAAAAAAAAAATACTTTCCACCCTAGGGGAGAAAAAGCTATTTTCCACCCGGCTATATGCCCATGAAAAATCAACTTTCAGAGCAGGAGAGATGAAAACAATTATTAATTAATTCATATTTTTTCTTACTTAATTTTTAATATGAACGTTATCTCTTGCAGAATAAGGCCGTAATTGCGTAGTGCCTCAACTACTGACCGTGCTGTAGCGAGTCGCAGGCATTCAAGGCCGAAACGCACTGACAGCGGTGGCGAAGCAGCGCGGGGCGGCGCGGAGGCGGTACTTGTAATGTCCAAGCTAATATGAAAGGATCCGAACACTTTTTTTCCCGGCCGGTATTCTGTGCGGACCCTATCAAATTAGATCGAACATTACAGCCGGTACTACCTCCACGCTGCGCAGTGCGGCTTCGCTACCGCTGTCAATGCGTTTCGGCATTAATTTATTATGGGTAGGTCAATTATTGTCAAACATTTATAAACACGAACGTGGCGTGCACCACGGTTCAGCTAGGATGGAGATGTATTGAAATATTGTGTTCATTAGATCGATAATAACTAAATTGTTCAGCATGAGACATAAATGTCGTGGAATCTCGATTACCTATTTATAAGCGCTCAGTCTTCTGTACAGAATTATTAAAATAAAATATGTTACTTATGTGGGTGCAGAAAGGGGCATTATTCGAATGATTCTTTATTTGAATAATTATTCGAATAAACATTTATTCGTCACTTATTTATTCGCGAATAATTTATTTGTCTACACTTTCGAATGACGAATGATTGATTCTCATTTCATTCGAATAAATCCTCGAACAATCCTCGAATAATATTTAAGGATGCGGTTGCTCGTTACAACTCGTACACGAATTTAACACGATCACTACAAGTGTACCTTTTTTCAAGTATTATTACCCTTTTCTACTAATTAACAATATTTTCGTTACTTAAATGAGTCGCTTCACGGGGTATTTAACAGGTTTGTTTCATTTTGTCATGTGTGTGGGCTTGTCCATATATAACGTCATCGTTTTTAGGGTTCCGTACTCAAAGAGTAAAACGGGACCCTATTACTAAGATTCCGCTGTCCGTCTGTCACCAGGCTGTATCTCACGAACCGTGATAGTTAGACAGTTGAAATTTTCAACAAATACTAAAAAACAGATTTATTTTTTATTCATTATTATTTTAGAATCTTACACAAATCGATCTAGTCCCAAACTAAGCAAAGCTTGTACTATGGGTACTAGACAACGATAAACATACTTATATAGATAAATAAATACATAGAAAACATGACTCAGGAACAAATATTTTTGCTCATCACACAAATAAAAGCCCTTACCGGGATTCGAACCTACGTAAGGCAGGGTCACTACTGGGGTCAAACTGAAAGTTTCGGGAATAGAATAAAATATGCAGTATATATTTTATGCACTTTTCCATGCGTTCAAACCAGTCGTTGAAACACTTATTGAACGCTGAAAAAGGGTCGACAAAATGGCCATTATAAAAGCCTCCACTACTTCTGCCGGTGTCTGAAACGACTGACCACGCAACTTATCTTTGATGTTAGGGAATGTGAAAAAGTTGTTGGGGCTGTATGGAGGATGGTCCAGTAGTTCGAATTTTTCACCTTCCAGGTACTCATTTGTTTTACGAGCGGTGTGAGGGCTGGCATTGTCGTGGTGAAGGATGATGCGGCGACTAGGGATTTTTTTCCTTAGGTCAGCAAAGACACTCGGCAAACAAATACTTGTATACCAATCGGCTTTGACGTTTTCTTGCTTAACTACCGATTTTGGTCGACCTTCACGCGCGTCGTCCGTGAGGGATACTCGGCCACGTTGAAATTCTGAATACCACCTGTATATTGTCATCTTTGAAGGCTTCATTACTAAAAGCAGCAACCATCCGGTCTTCACATTGTTCTTGTGTTAATCCATTTTTAAAGTCGTAATAAATCATAGTTCTTAAATTTTCAAGGAACAATTCCATCTTCAGCGGCGACTCAACAACTCGAAAAAAGAATTGAAACTGAACCATTGTTCTTTTTTTCTATGTGGCCAGTGTGTTATTATGATGAAACTTCAGAAATTATAAAAAGGTATAATATGTGTCAAAATAAGTTCGTAAGTATTCATAAGTCCGATACTTTCAGTGCAGCCTGCAGCCCTCAAACCAACTAGGCTACAGGGGGGCTCCCATACAACAAACCGCACTTGGCCGGTTGGTTTTTGTCAATTCTTGACCCCCCCCCCCTCCTATCATAATCCTGTTAATTCCTTAAATGGACCCTCCCTACCTCATAAAATGACTACCTACATCCAATAGACCCCCCCCCCCCTGTTTTGAAATGACGTAATATATGGACAGCCACTGTCTGTAATTGCATCAATGTTATATTATTAGAGACGATTACGCATGTGTTCAATTATAAACCTTTAATTGTACATTGTATATAATTAATCATGTTATATTATATCTGTGTGTTTTTAGGGTTTAGTGCCTCGAAAGGAAAAAACGGAACCCTCATAGGATCACTTTGTTGTCCGTCCGTCCGTCTGTCAATACCCTTTTTCTCAGGAACGCGTGGAGGAATCAATCATTTGAAGTTTGCATAAATATTTTAAAATATTTTAAATATTTGCGGACAATCTTACACAAAATCAACCTAGTCCGAAACTAAGCAAAGCTTGTACTATGGATACTAGACGACGATATAGATACTTATACAGAGAAATAAATACTTGAATACATAGAAAACATCCATGACTCAGGTACAAATATTCGTGCTCATCACACAAATTAATGCCCTTACCGGGATTCTAACCCATGACCTCTTGCTTCGTACCAACTAGGCTAATAAAGCGGTCGTCGTCATAGTGCGTTGCATGCATTATTTTAGAATTAATATGTTTTATATTAATGTTGCTGTGCAGTGTGCAATAACAGGGTTATGCTGTAACTGTATTTATATGTAACATCTTGTAAGACCCATACTGCAACAAATAAATGAATTAAGCTGAAATTTGTATCAAATACTCAAATTTACTGTCTCTTGGTGCTGTGAAAAAATCAAACTTCTAAGCCAACGCAATCAAAAGATACAGCAGTTTATGTCGCAAATTTCCGCAAGTTTTCGAAACCTGCAAGGGAATCAAAACCTACAGGGTACTTCCCGTGAACTCAGAAACTTGAAATATGGTGCGAAGCAACGCCTTACGAGTATAGCACAGATAAAGGAAAAATTGCGAAAACCGTAAATTATTAGTCACATCACTGAAAATTTTTTGTCCAGTATAAACTGACACGCACTAAGTATGTGAATACATACATAGTGAGTGTCAGTTTATAGCGGACTGTTTCTATTACAATAGAAACAGTCCACTATAAAGGTGGTCCGGAAACCTCGGTGCGCGAGTCTGACTCGCACTTGACCCGTTTTTTTTGTCACCCGTGGTAAAGCCGGATTAGAAAAAAATAAAACAGGTGAAATAAATACAATTAATATCCGTTTCACCTTGCACGGCGATATTAATTGGTACCCTTGATGAAGCGGTCACCTCTTTCTAACAAATTTCACTGTTCTGTCTGTAGAAAAATATTAAGTTTTTGAGATATATTCCATTCAAAAGCCTTCCTACAATATTCGTTCAAGATATTATTTCCGAAAAGCAATACGAATGATTATAATGAAGAAGTTATTCGCGAATAAATATTAGCTAATAATTATTCGAAATATTTATTCGTCATTCGCGAATAATCCTATTTATTCTTAAACGTTATTCGTATTCGAATAAATTTTGCCCATCTTTGGGTGTGTGACAATAAACATATCGACTACCGTAGGCTCAAAGGGCGTAAGGGACAAATACTCAGTTCTCTCTATAGGTTGGTATAGATAACGTCGCGATAGCTTGAAAAAAATGTCGGTTACAACCATGAAAAATATTGCGTTGATACTCAATTTTACCGAGCATTTTTGTCGTATCCAATCAAATAAGAAACGTCTCTGATACATTTTGTCGTAACTCTCAGTTCATTGCCATTTTGCAGAACTGTGAACTTTTACACAAGTGTGTCTGTTACGCCAAAATACTCTTGTTTTAAATATTAAATAAGTCTGATACGCTCATTTTTTAATTTCATAAATCGAATAATTCTTAGCTTTTACTTATTTGGGTTCCGTACCTCGAAAGGAAAAAACGGAACCCTTATAGGATCACTTTGTTGTCCGTCCGTCCGTTTATAGTGGACTTGTTTCTATTGTATGGGGTGGTCCGGAACCCTCGGTGCGCGAGTCTGACTCGCACTTGACCGGTTTTTTTAAGCTTACTACGATCATGGGCGTAAGGGACTAACTGTGATTTTTTTATTAAAGCTATAAATCCTACAATTAGGATATTCAAATTTATTAGTTTTATTTGTACACGGCGCGGTCGGTGCAAAACACGTAATTGAAATAAACTCGTTGTAACGGGTTCACCGTGCGCTCGCCCGCTGGCGCCCCACTCTCTCCCCGCCTCGCACCCACCGCATGCATCTGGCTCCACGACAAGGTCGCAAGTATTTTCAATTAAAATTTCAATTTCTTAAGCGTGAAATTAACATGCTTTATTTTGATGAAAACATGATTATCGTACACAAAATGCTATTAGTAAACAAAAATTTCATAGTTACTATTTATAACTACTGAGAAATACATTATTATTAAAACGTTAAAAATAAATGTTTAATTTTTGTCTTAAATGTCTAAAAAGACGCAAGGTAGCTTAATCAGACAAAAACATCATAGTTACCATTTTGGCTTATCTAGATAATGAGATCAGAGGAAAACTGTGAAAAAAAACGTATATGCGAATTTGATTTCAGTTTAATTTTGCTTTTAAGAGATCGCATCTCAAAGTTATACTAACAAGGTATTTGGTTACCTTTTTTACTTTTAGAAAAAAGTTAGGTAGTGTACGTTAACTCGTGTTTTTTTTTAATACGGTTACGATCGCGGATTTTTTACTTAATATATTTTTCAACACACCTGCTCGTAAAGTAGGACTTATTACAGCGTATTTACACTGATAATGCAGAATATTACCCATGCCGTGCCTTTTACATTACATAATCGCACTAGTGCCTTTTCATTACATATCTTTTTAAATATTAGCAAATTAATGCAGAATATTACCCATGCCGTGACTTTTACATTACATTATCGCACTAGTGCCTTTTCATTACATATCTTTTAACATTTTCATTTTTTATTTTTTTTATTTTTTCCTCGCAAATGTGTTGAAAAACGTCGTATGAAACACGTGAGCATTGGTCATTACACTTCTCGTCTCCATTAAGCCTTCGCCTTCGGCTCAGGCTTAAAAACCGACTCGTGTGTAATGACCAACTTAGCACACTTGTATCATAATGTACTATCATTAATATTTGATACTGAATAGTAAAATCCGATAAAACCATAAAAACAACGAGTTTACGAATTATGTCCAGGGTAAGCTAATTTGATTGGTCTAAAGCAGTGTCAAGAAGTGAGACAACGTCTTTAATGGCTGTGTCAGCCAAAAAGCTTGTAAATTAATAACTACAGATTTAATAATACAAATAATCGCCTAGTGCCTGCAATACGGCCACATCTCTAAATTAAAATTGTACATTACAATACGGTCACATCTGAAATTTGTTTTATTTTGAAGTGTGGCCGTATTGCAGGCACTATTATTATTATTTATTATTGAACCATAAAAATGTGCAACATGACAGTATTAACCAAAACGTTACAGCGATTCAACTTAACCTAAATTACTAAACAAAATCAAGTACCTACTAACTAAAAACTAAAACTAAAAACAATCCATACGTCTCTCTAACACCCTCTTACATCCAGTCATCAGTCGCGACATCCCTGTTACAAACACATCACACTGCGGTGATGCTGCGAGCACGGAGTTGAGGAGAGCAGTCGCGCGAGGTATGGGCGAGTTTCGATACAGGTTCGTCCGCGAGGTCGCAATCACCAAGAGAGGCACTCCATGGCGCTTGTTCCGATAATCGTTCGGCACATTGAATTTGAGCATCTTTTCCACCAGATTAACGCTGTCAATTTAACTTGTTATGACATTTAAAATGAAACTGAGTAAACTTAGGTTTCGTCGCATTTCTAAGGAATCATACCCCAGGTGACCCTGAAGAAAGCGTGTGGGGTATAAGAATGGATAGAAGAATTGTTTCTTTTCATAGATATGTCTTAAAAATCTTTTTTGGACTTGTTCCAACATGAGAGTGTATTTGCTTTCATGTGGACTCCAGACTACTGTGTTGGTTTCAAGGATGCTTCTTACTAGTGCCGTGTAAAGGACGCGCGTTGCTGCAACAGAGAGCGGGGCAGCGTTACGCAGCACAAATCCCAGCCTCTGGTATGCGGATTTTGTGACATTTCGAACATGAGTCCGAAATGTGAGACTAGTGTCGAAGGTGACTCCGAGATCACGGACCTCGTTAACACGAACCATCGTCTCTCCGGCTATGCGATAGTCGTAGTGGAGGCACAGATTATATAATAGTTCTAACGAACAGATACTCGACTCTGAATAAAAATGCGCATACCTACCGCTTTCCATGCCTACTAAATTTAACAATGGAGCAACCTTGAACGCGCCGGTCGTTGCCCGCACTTGCCAGCCAATAGACGCTAGGGTTGACACCACTTATTTTATTATTAATAGTTGAGTGAAATAAAAACAACCACACATTCCATGCACTTCACTAATTAGGTTACCTCATTTAATTGTTATTGTTTTTCAATTTTAATTTTTCAAAAGACTTGTAAGTTTTTCTAGAGTGTCTGCCAGTATCTGAACTGCATAGTTACTTACATACATACCTACATACACTCGGCGTCAAAAGTATCGCACCTTTCCTAAAATTCGTTTCAAGCGATTATTACTCCTAAGATACTTTACTGTACCCTGTCGATATTCATATCATTTGAAAGCTAAAGCCTAGGGGGTTTTATTACCTTTCAAACGATACTAATATCGACAGTAAGTATCTTAGGAGTAATAATCGCTTGAAACGAATTTTAGAAAAGGTGCGACTTTTGTAGCCGAGTGTACAGGAATATCAACGCAGCATGTTAAATAATTTTTAATGTCAAGTATCTCTCACCCTGTCTATACTTTACGACAGTCAAAATGTAGGTACCTCCTACCTATTCATCTACCAGCTACCACGTATAACAAAACGAAACTTGTTGTGTATACCTACACAACAAGTTTCGTTTCTTCATTAAAGTAGGTGTATCCCGACGACAGTACGAAATAAGTTTGGTAGGTAGGTACCTGCGAGTACCTATATTCGTTATCTATAACGTAAGTATATAAATAACGTCATATTGTATAAATGTTTAAAGCCCCTGCTAGACGGTCGCCAACACGCCACTCCGACCGAGCGACCTTGGTCGGCACCGACCGCTGTAGTATGAAAGTTTGCTCCAAACAACTGTCTACACGGTCGGTGCGGACCAAGGTCGCCCCGTCGGAGGGGCGTGTTGGCGACCGTCTAGCAGGGGCTTTAAAGTAGCATTGCAAACTTGGAATTAGTCACTAGGCATAAGTTGTTTTAAAATATATTGATTACCTACGTTTCATCCTCGCGAGTGCATTCCAAGCCCTTCCAAAAGGTTATAAGTCCCTAGAGCAACGACGATGTTTACGCCCTTTCTTAGGCCGTGCAATGCATGCACCCCGCAAATCTTACTAAGTAAAATATTATACTAATTGCTGCTAGACAGGGATAAATATAAACATAAAATCAATACAAACAACTAAATAATTAATTTGGACATAATGGCAGTGGCGGAGTACCTAAACTTACGGTTACGGCTCGGGGTAGGTAGGTATACCAAATTACCAAAACTCAAGCAGGCCTTAAAAATGTATTACGTAACTATTTGAAATAGGTATTAGGTGTTCCGTAAAAAAAACATTACGCCTTTGTTCAAACTCACTAGTTTGTACCTGCCATGGAAATAATTAGTAGGTACTTAGTATAAAGTAGGTAAGTTACTAACTTTTCATCCGTTTCATCGTCTGTGAAAATGATAAATGTCTATTTTTATTGTTCATACACCCCACAACACTGCAGTGCGCTGAATTTATTCGCAACGAACTCATTTTTAAAGAATTGGTAATAACTTTTATTGTGCGCGTAAGCAGCGTCCGGCCGTGAGCGCGTGCGCCAGCCCACTGGTGGATGTACCCTTGCGGGTGCGCAAAGTTTAGGTATAATTCTGAGTTGCCACGGCGCAGTTAGGTAGCACTGGTGGAGGGGCGACGGAGAGCGCGAAAACGTCATGATCACGCATTTACCTTTGTTAAAAAGTAATTGGTTTTCTTCACTCCACCTGTTCACCGCATCGATGTCCCGTGGCTTGGTTGTCCAGTATGGACCTGATGGGCATGACGAGTTTTACATCGTCGGCGAACAGAAGAGGAGTAGCGTTGTCAACTACCTCAGGGAGATCGTTTATAAGGGCTAAGAAGAGAAAGGGTCCTAAATTAGATCCCTGACTGATACCGGAACGTGTATTGTATGGTTTGGATAGGTAGGCTAGACTAGGCGCAATATGGATCGATAAAGATGTCATTGTCATGCAAAAAGGAAAAAAAAGATAATTTAAATTAGATTAATGATTACCTCATAAGTCATAACGCTTTTATGAAACTATTATTATTAAAAGAATCTTTGCTTTCTTTTGATACCTATAAAAATAATATGATCGCAAATCTTGTAGTTATTTACGAAAGCTCAAAGAAAGTCAAAGAAATAATTAATATCGGGATAATATACACGGAAAATATGTTACCAACGTCTATTTTATAAGCGTTTTTGCTCCAAAAACATCTACTACCTTTTATATAATATTCCTCAGTGTCCATTCCGTAGTGAATTTAAATATAAATGAGGTGCATAATTCATGGGTGTAGTGGTTTTGTGGGCCCACTCGTAACAATTTGCCGGCGCGTAATCTTATTCCGGAGGTCCGCAAACAACTCGTTTGCGGACGCTCGTGTTTTCCTACTTTTCTTGCACTAGATTTTAGCTCTAAATGCTGTAAAGTTTGTGGTTTTTGTGTATGGGGTGGTAATTACGCTCTGTTTTCAGTTCATCTTTGGGTTCTTGGTTGGAAACTTTCAAGCTTTTGCGTGTGGAATGAGTTGGATATACAATCTAGACAGACATACTTTCGCATTTATAATATATAATATGTATGGATATCTTAGGCACCCGTAAGTATACTAATTTTCTAATGAAATTCCATTATTAAAACCCAAAATCTTTTGTAATTTACTGATAATATTTGGGAGCTCCACCCCCTCCCACCACTGGACCATAAAACTGCTTGGCAACATCTGTTGATTGCATGTCTGGGATATATACAATATATATTCAGATGTCAGAATGCGGTGCGCTATTTTTGCAAAATGAAGCTCCACTGAGAGCCTGCTGTATTATCACTTATCGTTATTTCGTCAGTCACCACGTGAGAATATCCACAGTCTTGTGTATTATTTTGCTGAATTTAGTGAATTCAGACTACACTTGACTGGCCCTAAATTGGGCCTTTGAGTTGCGTGAGTGATGTAAGCATTTATTTGAGCTGTCAAGACGAGCATTCATCTCTCTGGAGTCTCTGGGGCGGCTCTGAAACTATCTATTCACACAATTTTACCGACTGTGTTCTCCGTTGGTATATAAATACAACAAATAATTAAAGTTAAAATATGATAACAAAGGAAGCAATTTGATAACATCAATAACTTTACTGGAACAGTTGATAAAACACAATAGCCAATCCCACTTGAAGTTTGATTTCTGCTATAAGAATTCCATTCCTTGGCAATGGGACATGTTTAATTTTCGTGATCATCTTGATGTTTATACAGGAGCTGACATGCCAGATGAGCTTGGGTTTTTCTAAAATTGATCTCGCTTTCTAAGCTATCAATTTAGATCAGGTTATTGCAGGTGATAGAGTCTCTCTCTCCTCTATCACCTAAGATATTTATAGCCGTACTTGAAAGTGTGTTTAGACGTCTGAACTGGGAGACCTATGGGCTAAATATTAATGGAAGAAAACTCAACCACTTAAGGTTTGCAGCATCTTATACTAATTACAGATAATCCTACATAACTGCGATATATGTTAGAAGAACTTGACATTCAAAGCAGACGGGTCGGTCTATCCATGAATATGTCTAAAACAAAGCTGATGACAAATAATAGTAATGAAGAGCAGATCATAAAAAATCAGATTGGTAGCCACTTCTAGGTTACAGGAGCGTTCGCCGTCCACCAGCTCGATAGGTGGACGGTGTCAGGAAGATCACGGGTCACGGGATAAGAGCAGCTTAGTATAGGGACGGGTGGCGTACTCGAAGGGCCTCTGCTCAGCACGGGCTGAATTCATAATTTATTGCGTTAATAATCATGTGTGTATAAAGTCATACAAAGGGCATTTTACAGCTAGTGTTCACATGAACCCTGTTAGGGTTTATAACAATGTACTTAACTAAAACGAAATACTAAAGCAATTACCTATACTATTTCAACATTTACATTTAAACTAATTTTATGATGATGTTGATTTTTAAATCACGCCAATGACACACAAGCGTTACTTGTCTACTAAGCAGACACGGTAGCATATGTTGGAACTCCAGAGTAACAAGCGGGTTGCCGATCCCCTGTTGATTTGAGGACTAGTGAGGGCTCAGGATTTTGACAGTTATTTGAGACTATGACAGCCACTGGCGCCATGTTTAACAGTCAGCACGGTCTACTCAAGTTTCCTCTCCACAACAATGAAGGTGGGTCTCATTTTAAAACGTCATACTGGAACAACATGTCACTTTTTATACATAATTCGATCCGCTATATCTAGATCGTAAACTAGTTTCTGTTGCTATCAATAGTAACAAAAATATAATTAAAAAAAAGTTTTGTATTAAAAACGTTCTGTTCGCTCTTTTTTATTTTTTTTATTTCTAGCAATATAAACTAGTTTGTGAATTAGATATGGTGAATCTCATTGTGTAGGTACACAAAATTTCATGTTATTCTAGCATGTTGTTTCAAAATGAAAACCAAACTACATGTGTAGGTATGATTCGTCGAGTGTCCTAGCGACCCAATTTTTACCGATTCGTCAAACTGGTCGATGTTCATGCAACCACTCTTATTTGGCTTTGTAAAATATTACATTATTGCCGTGGCCGGGAAGGAGGCAATTGCAGGCTGAGTATTTGTTAAGTAAAGTACTTAAAAGAGGCTAATATAGTGCTTTTCTCAAAAATGGGGGAATAAAAAAAACTAAATTAAATACAAATTGAGGATACTGCAAATTACATAAAATTCAACGTCATAATATATTTTTTAATCAGAATGGCAAGTGTATTTTTCCACCGAAAAACGCAAACTATTTGAGAGTCATACAAAAATGTCGCGTTTGCCACAGAAAAATACGAGTTGATTTGGCTGAATACGACCTGGGGACCGATTTTTGACTTTCGAGCGCTTTCACTCGAAAACTGTCAACAATTATTGATTGCTATTTTGAAATAGCGTTTTTTTTTTTTAAAACGAGTGATAATTATCACTCGTATTCAATTATATCGGTAGAAAGTAATTGCCTGCAATTTTGACACTACGATGGTATTTACGCACGCCAGAATAGTATACGTGATCTAGGTGTGATACTTGATGCTAAATTGACATTTAACTCTCATATTGATGATATTCTAAATAAGTCGTATAGACTGCTGGGTTTCATTCTTCGTGTTGCGAAACCCTTTAAAAGACCTCTTACTTACAGACTCCTTTATAATAGCTATGTCCGAAGTCGATTGGAATTTGCTTCTGTAGTGTGGAATCCCTGCTTTACTGTACACGAGGTTAGAATTGAAAGAGTCCAGAAAAAGTTTGTTAAGACAATGGAATTCCGAACAGGTGGTAACTATGAAGATTACGCCTTATCATCCACAAGACTCCATATCCAACCCCTTTCACTCAGACGCACTTGTACCGATTTACTTTATCTGTTCAAAATTATGAATAATCTAGTTGATGCCCCTGAACTATTACATAATATATTTTTTCATGTTCCCCGTAGATTAGAACGAAGTTGTCGCAAGAAGGCCTTATTTAGTATTGCAAGCAGCAGAACTAAATACGCACAGCATTCATATATTAAGCGCGCATGTAAACTGTATAATGAAAAATGTATGGACGCAGATTTGTTTGGCAACTCATATAGTATATTTAAAAGATTAGTTTTTTCTTTAATCTAAGAATGTTAAAACGCAGTTACCTTAACCTTTTCATTAACTTTTTCTTTCTTTTTTTGCATTGTATAATGGTGTACCTAAGTTGTAAAATGTACGTAACTGTCATAAGTGTATTTACAACACATATATGTATATATATATTTATATATTTATATATTTATGACATTTGGTCTTATATTAAACATATTTTCCAATTTTTAATATAACTTGTAACTTTGTAAACATTTATGAAACTATAGGTCTATTATAGCATTACTCACATAGCCATAGCTAAGTTACTTATGTGTTTTTTAAGACTGTTTGTTTCTCAATAAATAAAAAAAAAAAAAAAAAAAAAAATTTACATTTATTTAATTTTCGATCGCTCGAAAGTCAAAAATCGGCCCCCTGTGCCTTGTTTTTTATGCCAGTGTCTACTTTTTACTTTTTAAAAAGTTTGGTAATCGACAAATAAAGGAATTATATGTAACATTCCAGGCGGCCTGCAATGTTTTTTATTTTTGAATTTTGTTCTGGCCTTAAACTATACATTTTACCTTCCAATATGTGGCGCGTTATGTTCACTTTGCGGGCCATTTTTGAGAAAAATATATCTAATCGGTAAAGAGCATGAATAGTTGTTAGTTCCATAGGACGTGATGCATTGCACCTGCTCCCTGCATTAGTGATGGCTGTCGGTCGATACTGGCAACTTATCTAATATTTAAAGACAGAAAACGGAGCATGCTTTTATACTCGTACCTATAGGTTCTATTGAGCGGGTCTCGCCACTAAACATAATAGTTTCTTTTGCACGACAACGGCAAAGCCGAAAGGAAGCGATCAGTCTCAGAGCAGTCTGTGTTTGTATTTACGGGTGGAACGCGTAGCGTTTAAGATACTGAACCGATTTTGATACATGAAGGTTCAGTTAGTTTTTCCGAGTCAGGTTAGGGCCTTTCCACATGTCTGCGGCGCCGCACCGCAAACATGTGGCCAGGCCCTTAGGTACAGATTTTTCAACTTTGTGTTATGCTTGTTGTTATGGAAGCTACGGTAGCCTAGTGGTTCAGGTATGCGGCTGTCAAGCGGCGGTCATGAGTTCGAATCCCGGCTCGTACAGTCGCCATCACATACATAGGTACACTCTAGGTGTTCAAAAATATCGGCACATGCACCCTAATGCCTTGAAAATAGAGGTGTGTTCCGATGTTTGTGACGTGCTTGTTTGCTCCGATGTATGTGATGGCGACTGTACCAATGAGTTTTTCGGAACTTATGTACAGTCGCCATCACATATATAGGTACACTTTAGGTGTTCAAAAATATCGGCACATGCACCCTAATGCCTTGAAAATAGAGGTGTGTTCCGATGTTTGTGACGTGCTTGTTTGCTCCGATGTATGTGATGGCGACTGTACCTACGGAATAGTTACCGTTAGCTTTTTGGTGAAAGAAAACATCGTCAGGAAACCGGTCTAATCCCAATAAGGTCTAGTTTTACATCTGGGTTGGAAGGTCAGAGGGCAGTCGCTTTTTTAAAACTAGTGCCTATGCCAAAATTTGGGATTAGGTGTGAAAGCGAAAGATTATAATTTTGATGTGATTTATTTATCTCACAATATACAATTTCACTTAAAACTATTACTTACACTTAATACATTTTAGGAATTTATATTGCAATCGTCAGTTATTTAAAATTATCAAATTAAATGTTAAATTAAAATAACACATATTTGAAGGGGAAATTATGTACACAGGTATATGTCAACAAGTTACAAAATCATAATTCAAGATTAAGATGTCATGAATATAAAGTTAAGATCACCGTTTACGGGTCGTCAACTCGTCATTTATCTAAAAATACCTACATAATAAAATCAGAATCATAATTGTATACTCATTTGAATTGTCAAATGAGTATACAATTATGACTCTGATTTAATATGAGTAATAAAACAAATTAGTGATGTCATAATACTTATCTATTGGTAAAATATATGCTTAACTCCGTGCTCGCAGCAACACCGCAGTGTGATGTGTTTGTGACAATAATGTCGCGACTGATGACTGAATGTAAGAGAGTGTTAGAAAGACGTATGGATGGTTTTTAGTTAGTAGGTACTTAGATTTAGTTTAGTAATTTAGATTAAGTGGGAATTAATCGCTGTAATGTTTTTGTTAAGACTGTCATGTTGCACTTTATGGTTCAATAAATAAATAAATAAATACATGTTTGTTGTTATGAAAAATG